>OX376365.1:27500-5027500 GCA_947369235.1 Udea olivalis
GCTGCGATGCTCGCAGCGGGTCATGGCGCAGAGGGCTGCCAGGGCGTACCACACCGTCTCCTACGAGGCGGCGTGCCTTATTGCCGGGAGCCTCCCCTGGGACCTCGAGGCCGGGGTCCTGGCGGAGGTTTACCGAAGGAGGGCCTTGTTGCGGCAAACGCCGTCTGAGCCCCTCGCGGAAGAGATCGTTCGCTGGAGGAGCGAATGTCGCGACGATCTCTTCCTGCGCTGGGCAGAAAGGCTGGAGAACCCCTCGGCGAGCAGACGGCTCGTCGAGGCGGTCCGGCCCGTATTGCGCCAATGGGTCGAGGCGAGGCACCGGGCTCCCACGTACTGGCTTACCCAGCTTCTCACAGGCCACGGCTGTTTCAGCAAATACCTGTGGGAGCTGGTGGGAATCCTCCCGGAGCCCGTGTGCCATCACTGCGCGTCCGGCGCCGTGGACACGGCGGAGCACACTCTGGCAGTGTGCACAAGCTGGGACGCCCAACGCGCCAGACTCGTTGGCGCCATCGGGCGAGATCTATCGCTGCCAGCCGTCGTCGCAGCCATGGCCGACAGCGAACAATGTTGGGCCGCCGTCACCTCATACGCTGACGAGGTGATGGTGGCCAAGAGAGAGGCCCTGCGGGAGCGCGAACGCGCAGGTGGCACATTGCCCCCCCACAGAGCCCCGGCCCGGGGTCGTCGCCGAGTTTAATGGCGGCCCCGGCCGGGATACAGTTCCACGCGCGGCCTGTAAGGTCCGCGGCGGTGCTAAGCAACCGCAAATGCCAACGATCGCCCCTCTCCCGGTACTACTCTGCTCATCAGAGCTGACTGGTCGAGAGGGGTGGTCCTTCCCGGCGCTGGGTGCCGCTCCCCCAGACCTTCGTGTCGTCGGGGGACGCGCCGCGCCTTGAAGAGTGGCGAACGACCCCTCCCCAAGTGTTCCGGGACTGGGTCGTACGGAAGAGGAGGAGACGGGAGGGCCCAATTCTTTGCCCTCCCACCACGTCGGGCCCCGTTCAGGGCCCCACCCTTGCCGGGCCGCGGTAGTACTACTGTGTTGTTCCCGCGGTCCGGTTGGGTAGAGGAGGAACACCGTGGGGGTTTAGCGGGTAGTCCGGCCAATAGGCCGGGAGTCCCGCACGAAGCCCGCCTTGCTGCTTGCAGCTTGGAGGGCGAAGTGCGTAAAAGCATTCCCCCATAGTTAAAAAAAAAAAAAAAAAAAAAAAAAAAACCTAACCTAACCTAACCTAACCTAACCTAACCTAACCTAACCTAACCTAACCTAACCTAACCTAACCTAACCTAACCTAACCCCGGCGCCGTGGACACGGCGGAGCACACTATGGCAGTGTGCACGGGTTGGGGCGCCCAACGCGCCAGGCTCGTTGGCGCCATCGGGCAAGACCTATCGCTGCCGGCCGTCGTCGCAGCCATGGCCGGCAGCGAACAATGTTGGGCCGCCGTCACCTCATACGCTGACGAGGTGATGGTGGCCAAGAGAGAGGCCCTGCGGGAGCGCGAACGCGCCGGTGGCACACTACCCCCCCGCAGAGCCCCGGCCCGGGGCCGCCGCCGAGTTTAGTGGTGGCCCCGGCCGGGATACAGTTCCTAGCGTGGCCTGTAAGGCCCGCGGCGGTTCTACACAACCGCGAGTGCCAACGATCGCCCCTCTCCCGGTACTACTCTGCTCATCAGAGCTGACTGGTCGAGAGGGGTGGTCCTTCCCGGCGCTGGGTGCCGCTCCCCCGGACCTCCGTGTCGTCGGGGGACGCGCCGCGCCTTGAAGAGTGGCGAACGACCCCTCCCCAAGTGTTCCGGGACTGGGTCGTAGTGAAGAGGAGGAGACGGGAGGGCCAATTCTTTTCCCTCCCACCACGTCGGGCCCCGTTCAGGGCCCCACCCTTGCCGGGCCGCGGTAGTACTACTGTGTTGTTCCCGCGGTCTGGTTGGGTAGAGGAGGAACACCGTGGGGGTTTAGCGGGTAGTCCGGCCGAAAGGCCGGGAGTCCCGCACGAAGCCCGCCTTGCTGCATGCAGCTTGGAGGGCGAAGTGCGTAAAAGCATTCCCCCGTAGTTAAAAAAAAAAAAAAAAAAAAAAAAAAAAAAAAAACCTAACCTAACCTAACCTGGGGGAGGCCCCATGTGAATTTGTGAGTATCTAGTACGTCCTCGTCGTCTCCCCTGGCTCTCCCAGTCCTGTGCACGGTAACGCAGTGCCAGGCTGGTGACCAAACCTAGATACTCCGGGGCAACAAGATACATTTTTAAATATATCTTGTTTTCTGCGGTCTTTTGCCTTATTAGTGTTCTCTGCTCCCTGGCCGTCGAGGTGTCTCCGGTTGCAGGTTGAGCGGGGCCTAATTTCGCACAAGAACCTAAGGTAGTTGAATCCTTTTATTGTTGGTTTGATTTTTGTCTTTTGATAACTATCATGAGGAAGACAAGAAGCAAAACTAAAAACAGCGACCACAGCGAACGGAAAACGGACTCTGAAAACTCTTCCGGTGATGGGGTGAGGAGCCGGAGCCGGTCTTCCGGTAGCGATAGCTCCAGGGACCGGGCCTCGGCCCTGAAGATGCGGGTGCGTGTATCGCGCATCGACAAAGGAAAACCGCTGCGCGTCGTAGAGACTGACGGCAGCGGCATATCAGTCGAGGAGAGCTCGAGGTCGAGCACCCCGACCGGCCGTTTCTGGCAAAGGAAGCGGCCCCTAGACGGCGAAGAAGTGGCTTTAGCCAGAAGCATCACACCGTCTAAACGGGGACGAGGGCGCCCGCCTACGACAGGCGAGTACGTCGGCCTGGCGCGAGCCAAAGCAGACCTGAATGCTCAGCGCAAACGGGAGATGGAGCTGCTCGCTGAGGAGGAATTGGCGGCCGAGGTCGCCGAGAGGAAGGCGGCCCTACGGGCCCGGTCTGCGGCGGTATCGCCAACGGACTCTGCCCAGGAGGGGGCAGCAGCAGCCACGTGCGGGACCGAGGAGCTTGTGGGCACGGTCGATTCAGCGTTAGAGCTGATCGGCTCGCTTGCCCGCAAGCAAACTAGAATGAAGTGCCAGCACGTGGCGGAGATAAGAAAGGCGGCTGCGACGGCGGCAGAGGCCGTGCACAAGCTCGCCGCGAAGAAGGAGTCGGAGGAGGTCGCCCATTTACGAGCGGAGATCCTCGCGCTCAGGGCCGAAATAGAGGCCCAGAGGCGAGTGGCGACCTCCATCCCCGTCCCCACAGCCGAGACGGCGATGACCAGGGAGGAAATCTTCTTCCTGATCGACGCCAGGTTGTCGGGGATCGAAGACCGGCTCCTTCCGGAGAAGCGGCTGCGCCCCTCGCTGGCGGCGGACGCGCGCAAGACGCCGGAGCGTAATTCCCGTGCTCCGGCAGTCGGCGCTCCCGCCTCCCCACCGGCGATGGTTTCCCCGGCGCGCAGCATCGCACCGGCGATGGTTTCCCCGGCGCGCAGCATCCCCGCGCCGAGGGCCTCACAAGAGACCCCTCCCTCCGCCCCCGCCGCAACTTCTAATGCGGGGGCGAAGGGAAAGAAGAAGAGAGGGGGCAAGAGAAAGACCCTGGCGGCCCGCGAGGCCGAGGTGGCCCGCCAAGCGGCAACTCCTGCCGCGGCTCAACCCGCCGCCCAACCCACCCGTCCATGGAATGTGGTGGCGCGGAGAGAGAGGGCGCCGAGGCCAGCTGCCCCGGCGCCTCAGGCGCCGGCTGCTCCAGCAGCCTTGCAAAAGCAGCAGAGAGGGAGGCGCGGCCGTCGCCTGCGGGCCCCAAAATCAGCGGCGGTGGTGATCACGCTGCCGCAGGGCTCGACGGCGACTTACGCCGACGTGTTGTCCAGGGCCGAGGGAGCTATTGACCTCGCGGCCCTGGGGATCAGCGGACTGCGCTTCCGCACGGCCCGTACTGGGGGCCGGGTGCTGGAGTTAGCCGGTGCCGACAAAACCAAGAAGGCCGACGAACTCGCCTCCAAGCTGCGCGAGGTCGTTGGTGAGGTGGCCCGCGTGTCTAGGCCGGAGCAGTGCGCAGAGATGCGCATCTCCGGTCTGAGCGACGCGGCCACCAGTGAATTGGTGGCCGCGCGAGTGGCTGAGGTGGGGGGCTGCCGCCCCGAATCTGTAAAGGTGGGCATCATCAACCGCCCACCTGGCCGCCAGGGGACCGTGTGGGTCAAGTGCCCGGTCCTGGCGGCCAAAAAGATCACGGAGAGCGGTCTCCTCACCATCGGCTGGTCGGTGGCCCGGGCCGCGCTCCTCGATGCGCGGCCGCAGCGGTGCTACCGCTGCCTGCTGCCGGGACACCTGGGGGTGCAGTGCCGCTGCGAGATAGACCGCAGCGCGCTGTGCTTCCGGTGCGGCCAGCCGGGCCACGAGGCGGCCACATCCGTCGCCGACCCCTCCTGCGCCATCTGTGCGTCGGAGGGCGTCGACGCCGGCCATCGCCTCGGGCACAAAAAATGCCCGGCGATGGCCAACGCCAAAAATGGAAGAAAAAGGACGGGCGGGGGCAATCCAGGCCCCCCCGCCGCGTCCGTAGCAGCACCCAGAGCTGCAGAGGAGGTGATGGACACCGCCAATAATTAGATGGCTCCTAGGTTTTCCATCCTGCAGGCGAACGTCAACCACTGTGCGGCCGCACAGGATCTGCTTCTCCAGACGGCTGCGCAGTGGCAAATCGACGTCGCCATAGTCGCCGAGCCGTACCGCGTCCAGGCCCGTGACGACTGGGTGGGCGACGACGATGGTTCGGTGGCTATCGTTGCCTGGCGGCGCGACGCTTCAAACCCCCCCTTCCGCAGGGTGCGGAGGGGGCGCGGGTGCGTCCTCGTGTCGCTGGGCGACGTGGCAGTGATCGGGGTGTACTTCTCCCCGAACAGGACCCTCGCCGACTTCGAGCGTCTGCTGGTTGAGGTCGGCGCTCTGGTCCAAGAGGTGCACCCCACCCCTGTGGTGGTCGCCGGAGACTTCAACGCGAAATCCCGTTCGTGGGGATCTCCGGCGACTGACGCCAGGGGCGAGACCCTGGAGGAATGGGCGGTGTCGACGGGACTAGTCCTCCTGAATCAGGGGACGGTCCTTACGTGCGTCCGACATCAGGGCGGGTCGATCGTCGACCTCTCGTTCGCGAGTCCCGCCCTGGCCCGCCGCGTTAGGCGGTGGCGGGTTGAGGAGGGGGTGGAGACGCTGTCGGACCACAGATACATAAGGTTCGACCTAGTCCCATCCCCTTCGGATGTCACAGCGATCGCTCTAGACCGTCCCCTGCCGGAGGAGGGTCCGCGGTGGCGGTTGGCCACGCTGGACCCGGAGCTGGCCACGGAGGCGGCCATCGTGGAGCGATGGGCCGCCGCAAATGCCAGTAGCGGCCTGGACGTGGACGCGAGATGCGAAAGGCTCTCTGGAGCACTATCTCGCGTCTGCGACGCGGCGATGCGCAGGGCGGGTCCCTCACAACCGCGCAGGCAGGTGTATTGGTGGAGGCCCCACCTCACGGGGCTTCGGGCCGAATGTGTCGTGGCACGCCGCCGGTACACCAGAAGCCGTAGAAGAAGCGCCAGGGACCTCGCCAACGAGGAAGCTTTGCTCGCCGCGTACCGAGCCGCTCGCGCGGCCCTGACCTCCGCCATAAAGGCTGCCAAGGCGGAGGCTTGGCAGGAGTGGCTCGACAGCATCGATAGGGATCCGTGGGGGCGCCCCTACAAAGTCGTGACGCGAAAGCTCCGACCCGCGGCGCCCCCACTGACGAGGACCCTCGAGCCCCTCCTGCTGGAGCGCGTGGTCAGCTCCCTATTCCCGAGCCGAGGAGGAGAGGAATGGGCGCCGCCCAGAATGGCGGCACCGACTCCCGAGGAAGGGCCGGCCGCGGGCGAGGTCGTTCCGCCCGTGTCCGAGGACGAGTTGGGGGCTGCGGTTCAGAAGCTCAAAGCGAAGAACCGCGCCCCGGGTCCGGATGGCGTTCCTGGGCGGATCCTCGCCCGCGTAATGCCGGTCCTCGGGGAGGAGACACTGTCCCTCATGTCCGAGGTAATGACGTCCGGCACGATCCCACGGCGGTGGAAGACGGGGAAGCTCGTACTGCTTCCGAAGCACGGGCGGCCCCCCGACTCGCCGTCGGCCTACCGCCCCATCGTTCTGCTCGATGAGGCGTGCAAGCTCTTCGAGCGCGTGCTCGCCGCGCGCCTCGTCGGGCACCTGGAGGCGGTGGGCCCGAACATCAGCGACGGCCAATTCGGTTTTCGCCGTGGGAGGTCCACGTTGGACGCCATCTCGCGGCTACGGGACAGCGTCGAGAGTGCTGTCTCCCGGGGGGAGGTGTTGCTGGCGGTGTCGCTCGACGTTGCGAACGCCTTCAACACCATCCCCTGGGAAACAATTCAAGAGGCCCTGAGGTACCACAACGTCCCGTGGTACCTCAGACGCGTCCTTGCGGACTACTTCGCCGACCGGGCCATCACATACCCGGTCCGAGAGCGAGTGGTCCGCAGGGCGATGGCATGCGGTGTTCCACAGGGGTCGGTCCTGGGCCCCCTCCTGTGGAACATAGGGTTCGACTGGGCCCTGCGTGGCGCCAATCTTCGGGGGGTCGGCGTCATCTGTTACGCCGACGATACCCTGGTGACCGCGCGGGGCGAGTCGTTTAGGGACGCGGGCGTTCTCGCCACTGCGGGCACGGCCCACGTAGCCAGCCGTATCAGGGCCCTCGGGTTGCAGGTGGCCCTAGAGAAGTCCGAGGCCATTTTCCTCCATGGTCCTCGGACGAAGCCCCCCCCGGGGTATTTTATTGTTGTGGGTGGCACCTCCATCGCCGTCGGCGGGACCATGAAGTACCTCGGTCTCGTCCTCGACAGCCGGTGGAGGTTCAGCGGGCATTTCCGCGCGCTGGCGCCCAAACTAGTGTCGTGCGCGGGAATGCTCGCGCGCCTGCTTCCCAATTGTGGGGGAGCGGGAAGTGTCGGCCGCCGCCTATACGACGGAGTGGTTCGCTCTATGGCGCTCTACGGAGCGCCCATATGGGCGGCGGGGGCCCTCAGCGCCGAGAACGTGGCCCTGCTGCGACGCTCGCAGCGGGTCATGGCGCAGAGGGCTGCCAGGGCGTACCACACCGTCTCCTACGAGGCGGCGTGTCTTATTGCCGGGAGCCTCCCCTGGGACCTCGAGGCCGGGGTCCTGGCGGAGGTTTACCGAAGGAGGGCCCTGAGGCGGCAAACGCCGTCTGAGCCCCTCGCGGAAGAGATCGTTCGCTGGAGGAGCGAATGTCGCGACGATCTCTTCCGGCGATGGGCAGAAAGGCTGGAGAACCCCTCGGCGAGCAGACGGCTCGTCGAGGCGGTCCGGCCCGTATTGCGCCAATGGGTCGAGGCGAGGCACCGGACTCCCACGTACTGGCTCACGCAGCTTCTCACAGGCCACGGCTGTTTCAGCAAATACCTGTGGGAGCTCGTGGGAATCCTCCCGGAGCCCGTGTGCCACCATTGCGCGTCCGGCGCCGTGGACACGGCGGAACACACCCTGTCAGTGTGCACGGGTTGGGGCGCCCAACGCGCCAGACTCGTTGGCGCCATCGGGGGAGATCTATCGCTGCCGGCCGTCGTCGCAGCCATGGCCGGCAGCGAACAGTGTTGGGCCGCCGTCACCTCATACGCTAATGAGGTGATGGTGGCCAAGAGAGAGGCCCTGCGGGAGCGCGAACGCGCCGGTGGCACATTGCCCCCCCGCCGAGCCCCGGCCCGGGGCCGCCGCCGAGTTTAGTGGTGGCCCCGGCCGGGATACAGTTTCACGCGAGGCCTGTAAGGTCCGCGGCGGTGCTTACCGCGAATGCCAACGATCGCCCCTCTCCCGGTACTACTCTGCTCATCAGAGCTGACTGGTCGAGAGGGGTGGTCCTTCCCGGCGCTGGGTGCCGCTCCCCCGGACCTCCGTGTCGTCGGGGGACGCGCCGCGCCTTGAAGAGTGGCGAACGACCCCTCCCCAAGTGTTCCGGGACTGGGTCGTAGTGAAGAGGAGGAGACGGGAGGGCCAATTCTTTGCCCTCCCACCACGTCGGGCCCTGTTCAGCGGGCCCCACCCTCGCCGGGCCGCGGTAGTACTACTGTGTTGTTCCCGCGGTCCGGTTGGGTAGAGGAGGAACACCGTGGGGGTTTAGCGGGTAGTCCGGCCGAAAGGCCGGGAGTCCCGCACGAAGCCCGCCTTGCTGCTTGCAGCTTGGAGGGCGAAGTGCGTAAAAGCATTCCCCCATAGTCAAAAAAAAAAAAAAAAAAAAAACCTAACCTAACCTAACCCAGTACTGAACAAATACCGACACGAGACCACGTCGCTCCGCGCAAAAAAATCCGGAAAATTGGATTCAGTGCTCGAAATTCGTGAAAAGTGTGTGTAGTGATAGTGCAGTGCCTGATTCACCAGGATTCATGTGGGCAACACTGTATCCCAAAGGACTCCGGAGTTATTAAGCCCGGACTTTGGAGCCGAATAACATCCCAGGCGTAAGTCACTCTCACACTTAAATTTCACACCAGGACGTCGCTGAGGAGCTGCGCGCCCTGAATCAAACTCCAGGACGAAACATCAACCCGTTGAGGAGATAGAGGGGTCCAAAGGTACGGAAATTTCCATACAAATCGGCGACCTACTTAACTAGGTTACACGTGCCGACAGTCTGGCGCCGCCAACTCAGACTTAGCCGCGCCTGAAGACCTCTCGGTGATCTCGAGGAGTGTGGAGGACCAGCGCTGAAGACAAGCCGCAGACCATATCAGCTCGCTGGAAGGCGAACGAGGGAACTCCTGAACGAGGAACAGCAGGGAAACGGGACTTCGAGCCTACATACCACCAGGTCAGGCCCTATCCCCCACCCCCGAAACACCCCTAAACTCCCAACTACCCCTACCCCCAACCCCTTTGCATAACACCCAACCCCACCCCCGCAAACCTCGCCCCTTAGACCCTACCCCCGTGCAACCCCCCCCCAACCCCCCCCCCACTCCCCACGAGGCCCTCCCCCTCCCCCTCCCCCACTCCCCGCGAGACCCACCACCTCCCCCTCCCCCCACCTCCCCCTCCCCACGAGACCCCCTCCCCCCCCCCCCGATCCCCACCCTCACCCCCCCTGGGCCTAACTTCGTCATTTCTGGGCGTAGAAACCCGAGATTGGGCTCGTTAGAATCGGGAAGAAATTTCCAATCTTTTGGCCCCAAGGGATTCGCCTAAACTCAAGTGTGAGCCCGGGAAAGTGGGAAGAAGTCAGGGGAAACATTCCAGAAGGCAAGGGAAAACTCAAACAAGGAAAATCCAGGGCAGCGGTCATCGGCTGCACAACCACCAGGGGAATACGCCCAGCGTCCACGTAGGGCGAGCACTCCAGAGGCAGAGATACCACCTTGCAACGGCCACCTCCTGTGTGTCGACTATAATAAGTAAGTCGTCACTAGCACACTAATTAGTACACACCCAGGGCATTTCTCCCCTATATTATAAGACAATGTCGACCCCAACGGAGTCCCAAACCACCCTTCCAATCACAACCTCGGAGGGAGGGTTGGCAGGAAAACCTACTGCCACAACAACCACACAGGGACCCAGCCGGGTCGCCCCGGCGCAGGACACATCCCGGACGGAAACCGTACATCCTAGGCTAAGACTAGGTAAAATCACGAAAATTAAAACAACGAAAACAACTGGTGCAGCGGCGAAGGGCCCCACGGACCTATGTCGCGCCATATCAATAATGCAAGGCAAAACGAAAAAAACCCAGACAGGCAGTCTCAGGCGGATGGCCACACTAAAGAGTGCACAACTGGCGGCCAGATCGTCGGCGGTAGACGATGTCAGGAACCTCTCCGACACGTCTCTCCTTGACGCATCGCTGACGACGGTGATGGAACCCCAATTGCAGGAGTCACCGCAGTCGCACACTAACAACAAAACAGACACAAAACCCACACTCACAGAAACACAAGCCGTGGAACTCCCTGAGCCGCAGGTAGATGTCAGCCCACCCCCACTCGCAGCACACGCGCGTACAGACCATTACAGCGTAGTAATATCGACTGCGCCGGTGGAAAGCGCATCAGCGGAAGGGGAGGGGGAGGAGCATGACGGAGAGCGGCATGAGCTCCCTGATGACGGTGCCGGGGTCCTGTCTGACAGCGACTGGACAGACGTCGAGTCGGACAGTGGTCGGCCCAGCATACTGCCACCACTGAAAGGACGCACCGGTGTCAGCAAGGACCTCGCCACGGAAAGGGCCAGGGAGTTCTACGAAGCAGGGAAAGGGGCCCTAGAGAGCTCGAAAACCCTGAAACGGGAACTCCGGGCGGAAGCAGTAGAGAGTATGTCCAATCTCTACGAACTGGTGCTCTGTCTGGCGGACTCCAGGAACAGACATAGGCTGAACCTGGAGACCGAGAGACTCAGAGCGGCCAGGGAACTGATGCGAGTGGAGCGGGCATACTGCCAGCAGCTTCACGAGCAGCAGAGGGATTTTCAGGAGAGACTAAGGGAGTTGTCGGAGGCACAGCGCAACACGCACAAAGCGGTGGAGGGGGTGCGCGGCTGGCTGAATTATGAGATGGAAGGAGTCATAAGACAGTCGGCCCCGCAACCACCTCCCCCCGCACCCTTGCCACAGCCACCCACCCCCCACACCACCACTACAACTACTAGCAACCAACCGGACTACACTAACACCCTCAAAGAGCTATCAGCTCAAATAACAACATTGGCAACCGAGCTCCATTACTGGAAGCTGGAGGCCACCCAAGGGGCAAGTCACACGAGGGAGCGAGAGCGCTCCAAATCCCCAGTCCAACAGGCCGTGCCAAGCCCATCCTTTGTTGAAGTAAGTGAAGGGGTGCAGGCGATGCGGGCGGAGCTAGCAGAAGTGCGTGCACTAATGCAAAACTCCAACCCAGCGACCAGGGCGGACCTCCAGGACCAACTCGAGAGGGCCACGGTACCAATAATGAATAAAACTACAAAAATACTGGAGGAGCTGATCGAGGTGAGGGACATCGCATTTACGGGAAGCCGTGAACTTCCCGATCCTATGGGTCTGGCGACTGAGATGGCGTTCACCGACACGGCGGCTCAGATAGAGAGCCTTATGAACCCTCTCAGAGCAGATGTGTCGGAGGTAGCCTCTCAGTCAAAAGCCCTGAACGAGACGCTCACCTTCATCAACTCCTCCTTCAAACAAAAGGAGCTCCCCCTGCTAAACCAGCAGAGATCACAGCCGCCACAGCAGCAATCCAACACCTTCGCTGCAGTGGTTAAGAAGCCGAAGCCAGCCCCACCCCCCCACCACACTCTCATCATCTCATCCACGGACCCCACCAAGACCGGAGAGAACGTGATAGAGGAGGTGCAGGGGACCCTCGATTTTAAGACCACGGGGGTAACAGTGGACAGGGTGAGGAAGGCTAAAAACCGAAAGGTCATTCTTAGCTGTGAGAGGGAGGAGGACGCTCGGAACATCAGGGACCTCCTGAACAAAAACAAACACCTACATACAAAACAAGCAACACCGTCGAATCCGCAAGTTATAATAAAAAATGTGTTAACCTGTCACTCAGACGAGGACATTGTCGACCAACTCAAGGCCCAGAACAAAAAATTGTTCGTAGACCTAAAGGCCGACCTAAAGACAATGCGCCTACGCTACAGGAAGCGGGCAAGGAACACCCTGCAGTGCCACGTGGTGCTCGAGGTGACGCCAATCCTCCACAGCCGAATGCTGGAGGCGGGGACGGTCCACATAGGTCTCCAAAAGAGACTCGTGGAAGACCAGTCACCCCTAGTCCAGTGTTCGAAATGCCTCGGCTTCGGGCACACCAAAACTCTCTGCCAGGAGCGCGAACAACTGTGCAATTACTGCGGAGATAAACACTCATGGCAAGACTGCCCCAGCCGCTCTGCAGGCAGCCCTCCTAAGTGCAAAAACTGCACAAGGGCGAAGACGGACATGGCGACACTAACACCACACGTGGCCTTCAGCCCGCAATGCCCCCAATGGCAAATGTGGGACAGTATAGCCCGCTCAAAGGTAGCATACTGCTAAGGGCAACCCTAATGAAGGCTCAGCCACCCAAAATATAGGCGGACACACTAAACTAAAGTTCTTACAAGCCAACCTAAGACGGTCTAAGCAAGCTACTGTCGAACTACTCCAAGCGGCTGAGAAAAGCGGTGTGGCGATCGCACTAGTGCAGGAACCCTATGTGGGCTCCGCGGGCACACTTAAACAGTTCCCAGGCACTAGAGTGATTCAATGCACCATCAACAGGCAGAAACCAGTAAAGGCGGCCATAATAGTCTTTGGCGACTTGCTGAGAGTCATACACGACCCGCAGCTGGTAACCGAAACCGAATGTGCCGTACTGCTGGAGGCTGGCCCTCTAAAGCTAGGAGTGGTGTCCGTCTATTTCGAAGGTGACCAACCTATAGAGCCCTACATAGAACGCACCAAGGCAGTATGCCAAAAACTAAACACACAAAATATAATTGTCGGAGGAGACGTAAATGCCTGGAGCCAGTGGTGGGGCAGCTCAACTGAAAACCCTCGCGGTGAGGCGTACATCTCCTTCCTAGACGAGAACAATTTCCACGTCCTTAACATCGGGGACACACCAACATTCGAGGAGTGTCGGCAGGGACGCCTTTGCACTAGCATCGTAGATGTCACGGCGTGCAGCGCGTCACTGCTAGGGAAGATAAAAGAGTGGAAAGTCGACCGGACAATGACGACCTCAGACCATAACGCCATCAAGTTTACACTGGAAGTGGGAGCTAAACTGCATCCTGTAGTGAGACCCACAACCAGGAAGTACAACACCAAGAAGGCAAATTGGTCGGAGTTTGATCGACAACTACACAAATCCCTAGCAGATCTCAACATCACTGTCGACAGGATCCAAGAGGTCCAAACCCAAGAAGAGGTGGAGGGTATAGTCGCGGAGTACACTGCTGCCATAACAGAAGCATGCGAGCACGCGATACCCAAACTCGTCATAAGGAAGGGAGTGGCCACACCGCCCTGGTGGACGGCGGAGCTAACACAATTAAAAAAAGACGTTCTGAGGAAAAAGAGACGCATCCGGAACGCAGCCCCGCCACGAATAGAGGCCGTACTGCAGGAATATCATGAGGCCAAAGAGCTTTATGCTCACAAAACAATAGAGGCCCAAAACAGAAGTTGGAAGGAGTTCTGCTCGACGCAGGAGAGGGAGAGTATGTGGGACGGCATATACAGGGTCATTCGCAAGACATCGGGTAGACAGGAGGACATTCTGCTAAGAGGCGCAGACGGCAGGACACTGAGTCCCGAGAAATCGGCTCAGCTACTCGCCGAAACCTTCTACCCCAATGACTCGGTATCTACCGACATGCCGATCCACACACAACTACGACTCCGCACGTCGAGAGGGACACCGGAGGAGGAGCGGCTGTCTGAGGACGACCCACCATTCACGGTTGCCGAGGTGGAGGCTGTGCTTAGGGCACAAAACCCAAAAAAGGCTCCGGGGGCGGACGGGTTTACCTCCGACATTTGTGCCAGAGCAATCCGCAGTGAAAGGGAGGTGTTTATGGCAATTGCAAATAAGTGTTTAGCTGTACCACACTTCCCCAAACAGTGGAAAACTGCTCACGTAGTAATCCTGCGCAAACCAGGCAAGGAAGACTACACCCACCCAAAATCCTACCGCCCAATTGGACTACTATCAGTACTAGGGAAAACGGTAGAGAAACTACTTGTGGGCCGGCTACAGTGGCACCTTCTCCCAACCCTAAACACCAACCAGTACGGCTTCTTGCCACAGCGCGGAACCGAGGACGCCCTCTGTGACTTAATGGAACACATCGCCAAACAGCAGGCGCAAAAGAGATCAATAATAGTTGTTTCATTGGACATAGAGGGGGCCTTCGACAACGCGTGGTGGCCGGCTCTTAAAGCCCAACTAATCCACAAACACTGCCCAAGGAACTTATACAAGGCGGTGGACTCTTACCTATCGGACAGATCCGTAACGGTACACTTTGCGGGTTCGAGCAGCGGAAGAGAGACCAACAAAGGCTGCGTTCAAGGTTCCATAGGAGGCCCGACCTTCTGGAATCTTATACTCGACCCACTACTGCACGGACTGTCGAAGGAGAACGTACACTGCCAAGCGTTCGCGGACGACGTAGTCCTAGTTTTCTCCGCACCAACGGTGTCAGAGATGGAGGATAACATCGACTCGGTGCTCGGGAAAGTAGTGAAATGGGGGGTACAAAACAAGCTGAACTTCGCAGCTCACAAAACACAAGCAATGCTGCTGACCAGACAGCTGAAGTACAGCCCCCCCCAAATCTTCATGGCACAAACCCCAATCCCATTAGTCGATGAGATCAAACTTCTCGGACTTATCATAGACAACCGTCTGAACTTCGCATCTCATGTGTCGTCGGTCTGCAAAAGAGCGGCGGACATATATAAACAACTAGCATGTGCGGCGAGGGTCACATGGGGTCTAAGCGGGGAGATAATAAGGACAATATACGTCGCGGTCATAGAACCAATAATAACTTATGGTTCAAGTTCCTGGGCGGCAAAAACACAGCTCCAGATGAACAGGAAAAGGCTGGAGGCTATCCAGAGGGGCTTTGCACAGAAGATTTGCAAAGCGTATAGAACTACGTCTTTGACTTCGGTGCAGATCCTATCGGGTACCCTTCCGCTGGACCTGCGCATCCAGGAGGCGGCCACTCTATACATGGCGAAAAAGGGAAAGTCGTGTGATTACTTACCACCAGGTCGTAGACTCGAGGAGAGAGTGAGCCATAAAGACCTACCTCACCCATCAACTCAAGTCATCACAGAGTTTGAACTCCTAGAGGATATGGACCCAAAAACACAGGAAACGCTCCAAATCACAGGCCCTCAGGTTTACACCGATGGAAGTAAGCTAGAGGGAAGAGTGGGAGCGGCCCTAACATGGTGGGAAGACGGGAAGGAGATATCGCACGACACCTTCAGCCTAGACGCCACCTGCACTGTATTCCAATCAGAATTATATGCACTCCACAGGGCAGTGCTGCGGGCAATGGAGGGGGACAGCCCAGTGGTCAACATACTGAGCGACTCAAGGTCGTCACTGGAACTACTGGGCAACCCTAGACTCCTACACCCGTTAGCGAAGGCTATAAAGGAGAATCTATTGGCAATACAAGCGTCAGGTAAACAAATAAGGCTATTCTGGCTCCGGGCACACGTGGGAACGGCGGGCAACGAGAGGGCAGATGAGCTGGCAAAAATAGCTACTAGCTCGACCAGCCAATCGCCGGACTACGCGGAAGTGCCGCTGTCATATGTCAGGAAAAAAATCAGGGAAGAATCGGTCAAGAAATGGCAGGACCGGTACACTTCATCTCCCACCGGTTCAGTGACGAAGACCTTCCTCCCAGACGTAGGTAATGCCTACCGCACGGTGAGAGCTTCCAAACTGACACCGACCCACATCCAAATCCTGACAGGACACGGCGGCTTCGGGGAATATTTGCACCGGTTCAGGCTCAGAGACAGTCCAGGGTGCGAGTGTGACCCGAACACAAGCGAAACAGTCTGGCATATATTACTGGAATGCCCGCGTTTCCAAGCAGCCAGATACGACCTGGAATGCCGCCTCCAAACGGAGCTCACAAAACAAAACATTCACGAGGTCCTCAACAACAAAACAGACAGGGAGAGCCTACTAAACTACATGGAGTACGCAGCCGCAGTCGCATCAAGGCGCAACAGCTCTCTAGGGACCCAAATACCGGACTTAACAACAACACCAACACAACACCAACAAACACAACAAACTACAACACCAACAACAGTAACACACCATAAACAGCTAAATCTCCTGGCACTTGGGGAACCAGGGAAGCCAGGCATCAGGCTCAGAGGGGTCGCCCTATTCATGGACTCCAATTCGGAGAAAATAGGGATCGCATTCTGCAACGCCCTCGCCAAAAACACAGTCACCATCTCACCAGGCCTCGGTGCACTCCTAAACGGCAGCACAAGTAAAATCACCATGCGTCGCAAGGCGTATAACGAACTCGCAGTAGTGACATTAGAGAAGCAGACGTGCAGGATAGTGCGAAAGAGTAACAAGACTATCGCACTGTTCTCCACGCAGCTAGAAGTCACGGAGTTCGTCTTAGCCTGCAAAGTGCTGGCCGCAATGGGGGCAAGAGGAGAGGAGGGGACTGTGCAACCCAAAAAAATCAGTGTGGACGCCATGGTCGTGGGGTACTTAAAGGGCCAGACCGAGGATTACCTTGGAGCCCTGGCAGCCGCCAAACACCACGAGGTCGTAATTTATGAGGACAGGGGCCAAAACCTCAGTCACCTAATAGCCCGGCCTCTGGGTCAAGCGTCCACACAACACCCCACCGACTGCTGGGACCACCCGATTGTCGGAACCGACATCAGTGGCTCCGAGCGTCTCCAACAGAGGGTGCAACAGGAGAAGGACGAGGCTGCGCAGAGTGGCGCAGACCCCAGTGTGTTACAAACGATAAGACGTAAAATTACAACCATTACATCAACACTCGGCCAAGCAATTCTGGGGACCGCCGAGCAGAACAAAGCCAAAGTGAAGAAAATACGGGGGGCCGCAGCGTTGGAGGAGGCAGTGGAGCGATTTGTCGCCCCACCACCACCAAAACCAAAAGAAGCCGAACCTATTCGCACACGGGCGGACATGGGACAAGTGTCTCCCCCAAAATTACTACCAGTAAGAGAACCGCGGGACCACATGCTCAATGCCTTCCTGGAGTTCGTGGCGATCACGGAAGCGACACGCAAAGTTAACACGGATAATTGCAAAACCATCTTGCAAACTTATAGGCGCAGAAACCGGGGTCTGCTGGAGACCCAACTACAGGAGGCGACGGCAGCTATATATGACAATGACAAGTCTGAGATTATTCAAGGACAAATGTCGGGGACATATATGGCTGCGTACAGCGGGGCGGGTGGCTTCGTGTGCCAGGACGAAGAAAGGAGTAAGGATGGGGGAAACCCGGTATTTAAGACACCACCTGGAGACCCAATTGTGGTAGTCGCCAAGTGCACGGAGGTAATGCTCGATGACAAGATCTTAGACATGGCCTGCAAAATGGCCGGTAGTCTATCACCGAGCGCGATGCCAGAGCACTGGACTATACCGACATTTGAATGGGTCAACGGGGTCCCGGGTTGCGGCAAAACAACGTGGGTAATGTCTCAAATCAACGTGGAGCAAGACATTATCGTCACGACAACCACCGAGGCGGCAAAAGACCTCCGGGAAAAGCTGGAACCACGCATCGGAGACAGGGCCAAAAAGAGAGTCAGGACTATGGCATCCCTACTAGTAAATGGTATGAGCGAGGGCGAAAAGTGTACACGCCTGATGGTGGACGAAGCCCTCATGAACCATTTCGGATCCATAGTGTTGGCCATCCAAATCGCGGAAGCCAGCGAGGTCATGCTGCTGGGAGACAACAACCAACTCCCATTTATCGACCGCTGCAACCTTTTCAAATTAAAATACAACAGGCCAAATGAGGTCACTGCCATAACAAAGGAGCTGTTATGCACCTACCGCAACCCACAAGACGTAGCGTATGCCCTTAGCGAAATCTACAGTGGTATATACTCGGCCAACACCCGAACCAAGTCTCTGGAGCTGAAGAGGTTCACAGGTGCAGAAATCCCAAAGTCGGAACGAACCTTATACCTCGTTCACACCCAGGCTGAAAAGGCTCTCCTGATCAGCCAGGGATACGGTAAGAACGAGGGATCGCGCACCATGACCATCCACGAAGCCCAGGGACAGACGTTCGAAACGGTGATAATCGTGCGGACAGTTCCGAAAAAATCACACCTCCTACAAAGCGTCCCACACGCCGTAGTAGCAATCTCGCGGCACACAACACGCTGTGTCTACTACACCGACAACGCAAATGACGATGCCACGGCAAGTCTTATACTTAAAGCGGAGAGAGTTACACAGGATAAAATACGGGACTACAATCTGAGGATGGCCATGCGACGGGGCGACGAGGCCACCATAGACAAAATAGTGGGAAGCATGAGGAGTGCCCAGCATACCCATAATACCCCTTCCACCGAGGTCCAGGCATCCTCCCTTCGAGACTCCAACGGGGTCGACAAGTAGAGGACTGTCGAACCTGCACGGCACTCTTCTTACCCTACTAATACCTGACTAACGTAGCAATAAGTACAAATTGTACAATTGGTAATACAACAAGAATTATTGTAATAATAATTAGAATAATAATAATGACAATAAGAGGAACATAATAATAATACTACTATTTAAAAAAAAAAAAAAAAAAAAATATATATATATATATACATAATAATAACAAAAAATAATAATAATAATAAAATAATAATAATAAAAAAAAAAAAAAAAAAGAATAATAAAAAAAAAAAAAAAAAAAAACCCACAATAACATAGCATAAGAACGAATGTAACTAACAAAATAAGAAATAATAATAATATGTAATCTATCAAACAGATACAACTATGGCTGGCTGGGAGTACCCAGCCAATAGCATAGCATGTATCTGCATTCTAATAATAATCCTGTAAACTCACTAACATAAGTTTAGTTCATAAGTTATAAATTTCGAAATTAGAATTAATAATAATATGTAATGTATTAATAGATATAACTATGGCTGGCTGGGAGTACCCAGCCAATAGCATAGCATGTATCTCCATCCTGATAATAAATGTAATAATGTAAACTCAATAGCATAAGTTCTTTTCATAATTTATGTAATGTTTGGTTCATGTGACTAGTGACGACTTTAGAATATAAGTCAATCTCATAAATGTTTTAATAAACTTAATTGTAATCTTAATAAATATGAGCCCTCTGCGCGGAGCGCCTTATTTTAACTAAATTAAAATCTTAATAATTAAATGTAAACAAAAAAAGGCACGGACCATAGAGTCTGTGGAACAGTCTTTCATTATAAAAAAAAAAAAAAAAAAAAAAAAAAAAAACCTAACCTAACCTAACCTAACCTAACCTAACCTGGGGGAGGCCCCATGTGAATTTGTGAGTATCTAGTACGTCCTCGTCGTCTCCCCTGGCTCTCCCAGTCCTGTGCACGGTAACGCAGTGCCAGGCTGGTGACCAAACCTAGATACTCCGGGGCAACAAGATATCTTATTTAAATATATCTTGTTTACTGCGGTCTTTTGCCAAATTAGTGTTCCCTACTCCCTGGCCGTCGAGGTGTCTCCGGTTGCAGGTTGAGCGGGGCCTAATTTCGCACAAGAACTTAAGGAAGTAATAATTTTATCGTTGGTTGCTTTTTGTCTTTTTGATATCCATCATGAAGAACACAAGAAGCAGAACCAAAAAGAGCGTACGGAAAACGGACTCGGAAAACTCTTCCGGTGATGGGGTGAGGAGCCGGAGCCGGTCTTCCGGTAGCGATAGCTCCAGGGACCGGGCCTCGGCCCTGAAGATGCGGGTGCGTGTATCGCGCATCGATAAAGGAAAGCCGCTGCGCGTCGTAGAGACTGACGGCAGCGGCATATCAGTCGAGGAGAGCTCGAGGTCGAGCACCCCGACCAGCCGTTTCTGGCAAAGGAAGCGGCCCCTGGACGGCGAAGAAGTGGCTTTAGCTAGGAGCATCACACCGTCAAAACGGGGACGAGGGCGCCCGCCTACGACAGGCGAGTACGTCGGACTGGCGCGAGCCAAAGCCGACCTGAATGCTCAGCGCAAACGGGAGATGGAGCTGCTCGCTGAGGAGGAATTGGCGGCCGAGGTCGCCGAGAGGAAGGCGGCCCTACGGGCCCGGTCTGCGGCGGTATCGCCAACGGACTCTGCCCAGGAGGGGGCAGCAGCAGCCACGTGCGGGACCGAGGAGCTTGTGGGCACGGTCGATTCAGCGTTAGAGCTGATCGGCTCGCTTGCCCGCAAGCAAACTAGAATGAAGTGCCAGCACGTGGCGGAGATAAGAAAGGCGGCTGCGACGGCGGCAGAGGCCGTGCACAAGCTCGCCGCGAAGAAGGAGTCGGAGGAGGTCGCCCATTTACGAGCGGAGATCCTCGCGCTCAGGGCCGAAATAGAGGCCCAGAGGCGAGTGGCGACCTCCGTCCCCGTCCCCACAGCCGAGACGGCGATGACCAGGGAGGAAATCTTCTTCCTGATCGACGCCAGGTTGTCGGGGATCGAAGACCGGCTCCTTCCGGAGCCGCGGCTGCGCCCCTCGCTGGCGGCGGACGCGCGCAAGACGCCGGAGCGTAATTCCCGTGCTCCGGCAGTCAGTGCTCCCGCCTCCCTACCGGCGATGGTTTCCCCGGCGCGCAGCATCGCATCGGCGATGGTTTCCCCGGCGCGCAGCATCCCCGCGCCGAGGGCCTTACAGGAGACCCCTCCCTCCGCCCCCGCCGCAACTTCTAATGCCGGGGCGAAGGGAAAGAAGAAGAGAGGGGGCAAGAGAAAGACCCTGGCGGCCCGCGAGGCCGAGGTGGCCCGCAAAGCGGCAACTCCTGCCGCGGCTCAACCCGCCGCCCAACCCACCCGTCCATGGAATGTGGTGGCGCGGAGAGAGAGGGCGCCGAGGCCAGCTGCCCCGGCGCCTCAGGCGCCGGCTGCTCCAGCAGCCACGCATAAAAAACAGGGAGGGAGGCGCGGCCGTCGCCTGCGGGCCCCAAAATCAGCGGCGGTAGTGATTACGCTGCCGCAGGGCTCTACGGCGACTTACGCCGACGTGTTGTCCAGGGCCGAGGGAGCTATTGACCTCGCGGCCCTGGGGATCAGCGGACTGCGCTTCCGCACGGCTCGCACTGGGGGCCGGGTGCTGGAGTTGGCCGGCGCCGAAAAAAACAAGAAGGCCGACGAACTCGCCTCTAAGCTGCGCGAGGTCGTCGGTGAGGTGGCCCGCGTATCCAGGCCAGAGCAGTGCGCAGAGATGCGCATCTCCGGTCTGAGCGATGCGGCCACCAGTGAATTGGTGGCCGCGCGAGTGGCTGAGGTGGGGGGCTGCCGCCCCGAATTGGTAAAGGTGGGCGTCATCAACCGCCCACCTGGCCGCCAGGGGACCGTGTGGGTCAAGTGCCCGGTCCTGGCGGCCAAAAAGATCACAGAGAGCGGTCGCCTTACTATCGGCTGGTCGGTGGCCCGGGCCACGCTCCTCGATGCGCGGCCGCAGCGGTGCTACCGCTGCCTGCTGCCGGGACACCTAGGGGTGCAGTGCCGCTGCGAGATAGACCGCAGCGCGCTGTGCTTCCGGTGCGGCCAGCCGGGCCACGAGGCGGCCACATGCGTCGCCGACCCCTCCTGCGCCATCTGTGCGTCGGAGGGCGTCGACGCCGGCCATCGCCTTGGGCACAAAAAATGCCCGGCGATGGCCAACGCCAAAAACGGAAGAAAAAGGACGGGCGGGGGCAATCCTGGTCCCCCCGCCGCGTCCGTAGCAGCACCTAGGGCTGCAGAGGAGGAGATGGACACCGCCAATAATTAGATGGCCAATAGGGTCTCCATCCTGCAGGCGAACATCAACCACTGTGCGGCCGCACAGGATCTGCTTCTCCAGACGGCTGCGCAGTGGCAAATCGACGTCGCCATAGTCGCCGAGCCGTACCGCGTCCAGGCCCGTGACGACTGGGTCGGCGCCGACGATGGTTCGGTGGCTATCGTTGCCTGGCGGCGCGACGCTTCAAACCCCCCCTTCCGCAGGGTGCGGAGGGGGCGCGGGTGCGTCCTCGTGTCGCTGGGCGACGTTGCAGTGATCGGGGTGTACTTCTCCCCGAACAGGACCCTCGCCGACTTCGAGCGTCTGCTGGTTGAGGTCGGCGCTCTGGTCCAAGAGGTGCACCCCACCCCTGTGGTGGTCGCCGGAGACTTCAACGCCAAATCCCGTTCGTGGGGATCTCCGGCGACCGACGCCAGGGGCGAGACCCTGGAGGAATGGGCGGTGACGACGGGACTAGTCCTCCTGAATCAGGGGACGGTCCTTACGTGCGTACGACATCAGGGCGGGTCGATCGTCGACCTCTCGTTCGCGAGTCCCGCCCTGGCCCGCCGCGTTAGGCGGTGGCGGGTTGAGGAGGGGGTGGAGACGCTGTCGGACCACAGGTACATAAGGTTCGACCTAGTCCCATCCCCTTCGCATGCCATAGCGGTCGCTCTGGACCGTCCTCTGCCGGAGGAGGGTCCGCGGTGGCGGTTGGCCACGCTAGACCCGGAGCTGGCCACGGAAGCGGCCATTGTGGAGCGATGGGCCGCCGCAAATGCCGAAAGCGGCCTGGACGTGGACGCGAGATGCGAAAGGCTCTCTGGAGCATTATCTCGCGTCTGCGACGCGGCGATGCGCAGGGCGGGTCCCTCACAACCGCGCAGGCAGGTGTATTGGTGGAGGCCCCACCTCACGGGGCTTCGGGCCGAATGTGTCGTGGCACGCCGCCGGTACACCAGAAGCCGTAGAAGAAGCGCCAGGGACCTCGCCAACGAGGAAGTTTTGCTCGCCGCGTACCGAGCCGCTCGCGCGGCCCTGACCTCCGCCATAAAGGCTGCCAAGGCGGAGGCTTGGCAGGAGTGGCTCGACAGCATTGATAGGGATCCGTGGGGGCGCCCCTACAAAGTCGTGACGCGAAAGCTCCGACCCGCGGCGCCCCCACTGACGAGGACCCTCGAGCCCCTCCTGCTGGAGCGCGTGGTCAGCTCCCTATTCCCGAGCCGAGGAGGAGAGGAATGGGCGCCGCCCAGAATGGCGGCACCGACTCCCGAGGAAGGGCCGGCCGCGGGCGAGGTTGTTCCGCCCGTGTCCGAGGACGAGTTGGGGGCTGCGGTTCAGAAGCTCAAAGCGAAGAACCGCGCCCCGGGTCCGGATGGCGTTCCTGGGCGGATCCTCGCCCGCGTAATGCCGGTCCTCGGGGAGGAGACGCTGTCCCTCATGTCCGAGGTAATGGTGTCCGGCAAGATCCCGCGGCGGTGGAAGACGGGGAAACTAGTACTGCTTCCGAAGCACGGGTGGCCCCCCGACTCGCCGTCGGCCTACCGCCCAATCGTTCTGCTCGATGAGGCGTGCAAGCTCTTCGAGCGCGTGCTCGCCGCGCGCCTCGTCGGGCACCTGGAGGCGGTGGGCCCGAACATCAGCGACGGCCAATTCGGGTTTCGCCGTGGGAGGTCCACGTTGGACGCCATCTCTCGGCTGCGGGACAGCGTCGAGAGTGCTGTCTCCCGGGGGGAGGTGTTGCTGGCGGTGTCGCTCGACGTTGCGAACGCCTTCAACACCTTCCCCTGGGCAACAATTGGAGAGGCCCTGAGGTACCACAACGTCCCGTGGTACCTCAGGCGCGTCCTTGCGGACTACTTCGCCGACCGGGCCATCACATACCCGGTCCGAGAGCGAGTGGTCCGCAGGGCGATGGGATGCGGTGTTCCACAGGGGTCGGTCCTGGGCCCCCTCCTGTGGAACATCGGATTCGACTGGGCCCTGCGCGGCGCCAATCTTCGGGGGGTCGGCGTCATTTGTTACGCCGACGACACCCTGGTGACTGCGCAGGGCGAATCGTTTAGGGACGCGGGCGTTCTCGCCACCGCGGGCACGGCCCACGTCGCCAGCCGCATCAGGGCTATCGGGCTGCAGGTGGCCCTCGAGAAGTCCGAGGCCATCTTCCTTCATGGGCCTCGGAAGAAACCCCCCCCGGGGTATTCTATTGTTGTGGGTGGCACCTCCATCGCTGTCGGCGGGACCATGAAGTACCTCGGTCTCGTCCTCGACAGCCGGTGGAGGTTCAGCGGGCATTTCCGCGCGCTGGCGCCTAAATTGGTCTCGTACGCGGGAATGCTCGCGCGCCTGCTTCCCAATTGTGGCGGGGCGGGAAGTGTCGGCCGCCGCCTATACGACGGAGTGGTTCGCTCTATGGCGCTCTACGGAGCGCCCATATGGGCGGCGGGGGCCCTCAGCGCCGAGAACGTGGCCCTGCTGCGACGCTCGCAGCGGGTCATGGCGCAGAGGGCTGCCAGGGCGTACCACACCGTCTCTTACGAGGCGGCGTGCCTTATTGCCGGGAGCCTCCCCTGGGACCTCGAGGCCGGGGTCCTGGCGGAGGTTTACCGAAGGAGGGCCTTGTTGCGGCAAACGCCGTCTGAGCCCCTCGCGGAAGAGATCGTTCGCTGGAGGAGCGAATGTCGCGACGATCTCTTCCTGCGCTGGGCAGAAAGGCTGGAGAACCCCTCGGCGAGCAGACGGCTCGTCGAGGCGGTCCGGCCCGTATTGCGCCAGTGGGTCGAGGCGAGGCACCGGACTCCCACGTATTGGCTCACCCAGCTTCTCACAGGCCACGGCTGTTTCAGCAAATACCTGTGGGAGCTCGTGGGAATCCTCCCGGAGCCCGTGTGCCACCATTGCGCGTGCGGCGCCGTGGACACGGCGGAACATACCCTGTCAGTGTGCACGGGTTGGGGCGCCCAACGCGCCAGGCTCGTTGGCGCCATCGGGCGAGATTTATCGCTGCCGGCCGTCGTTGCAGCCATGGCCGGCAGCGAACAATGTTGGGCCGCCGTCACCTAATACGCTAACGAGGTGATGGTGGCCAAGAGAGAGGCCCTGCGGGAGCGCGAACGCGCCGGTGGCACATTGCCCCCCCGCCGAGCCCCGGCCCGAGGCCGCCGCCGAGTTTAGTGGTGGCCCCGGCCGGGATACAGTTTCACGCGAGGCCTGTATGGTCCGCGGCGGTGCTACGCACCGCGAATGCCAACGATCGCCCCTCTCCCGGTACTACTCTGCTCATCAGAGCTGACTGGTCGAGAGGGGTGGTCCTTCCCGGCGCTGGGTGCCGCTCCCCCGGACACCTCCGTGTCGTCGGGGGACGCGCCGCGCCTTGAAGAGTGGCGAACGACCCCTCCCCAAGTGTTCCGGGACTGGGTCGTAGCGAAGAGGAGGAGACGGGAGGGCCAATTCTTTGCCCTCCCACCACGTCGGGCCCTGATTAGGGGGCCCCACCCTTGCCGGGCCGCGGTAGTACTACTGTGTTGTTCCCGCGGTCCGGTTGGGTAGAGGAGGAACACCGTGGGAGTTTAGCGGGTAGTCCGGCCGAAAGGCCGGGAGTCCCGCACGAAGCCCGCCTTGCTGCTTGCAGCTTGGAGGGCGAAGTGCGTAAAAGCATTCCCCCATAGTTAAAAAAAAAAAAAAAAAAAAACCTAACCTAACCTTTTTTTTTTTTTTTTTTTTTTTTTTTTTTTTTTTTTTTTTTTTCGCGGGGAATCCATTTACGGACATCCCGCCTCTCCGGGGGGAGGGGCGGGGGGGTGTGGGACTCCCTCACCAGTCCAGACTGGTGAGAATACCCACTAAACCCCGCGGTGGCCATCTTCGCGCATGACTCGAGCGACCGGGATTTCTATTGATAGAATGCATCCGGTGAACTTGAGTGCGCAATGCTGCTGGCGCAGCCCAGCTCGGGGAGAGTGATACCTCCCCCCTAACACCATCCAGTGTTACCCGGCAATGTGAGGCCACCCCACACTGCCGTCCTCCTCGAGGCCACTTGAGACGGAGCGCACAGCCCCCGCCGTGCACTCTTAGCGACCCCGAAGGCCCCCCTTTAGTCGCCTCTTACGACAGGCGGGGGGGAACCGTGGCCGTATTCTAACGCCCCGGACCACAGGGCGAAGGGGATTGCTGGGGCTTACATGCCACCACCCCGGCGTCGCCTTCTTCGCCTACTCGGATCCTCCTGCTCCCTGATCCGTTCGGCTGCCTCTTTAATAGACATTATAGTGTCGCAAAAACTGGCAACTGCCACCCACGCCGTACGGCTGACTGACATTGCTTGTATGACTGTCGGTAACGTCACGTCCCCTCCGAGGACAGCGCTTAGTTCGATGCGCTCCTGACTCCATGCTGGGCACACTTCTACAGTGTGCTGGGCAGTATCCTCGGCAGAGTCACAGTGGTGACACCTTGTTGTTGACTCCCTGCCGATTCGGTTCAAGTACCTGCCGAAGCAACCATGCCCCGACAGGACCTGCGTCATCCTAAAGGACAGAGAGCCGTGACGCCGCTCTAGCCACAGCCTAAATACTGGGCGAATTGCCTCCAAGGTCCACTGGCCTGCTCCTGGAACAGCCAGTCTGTTGTGCCAGATGGTAATGGCGTCTTTTTTGAAATTGGCCCTTTGGCCGTCCACTTCTTGGGGTGCAGCCCGCCCGCCCGAGCGACGCACATCCTCACGCCAGTAGAAAACGGCTGAGAGGGCCCTCGCGTCTAGATCCCAGGGCAGTTGGCGAGCCAGCACACATGCCGCCTCAAAAGATATCGTACGATACCCCCGTATAGCTCGTATGGCCATCGCTCTCTGCGGCCTGCGCAGGATGGCGATACTCTGATTCTTCAGAGCGTTGGCCCATACGGGGGCCCCGTAGAGGGCAATGGATCGCACGATCCCGATGTAAAGCCTTCGACACACGTCACCGGGCCCAGATAAATTGGGCAGGATCCTACTCAGTGCGCCTGCTGTCTTCAGCAGTTTTGGCGCCATCCGCTCAAAATGGGCGCGGAAGTCTAGTCGACCGTCAAGGACTAGCCCCAGGTATTTCAGCGTCGACTCGACGTCAAGTCGGACTCCACCCACCACAATATGGGAACCAGCTGGAGGGGCTTGCCGGGGCCCGTGAAAACACAAGACCTCGGACTTGTGCAGAGCTACCTCCAGACCCAGGCGCCGAATGCGGCCCACCACATGCGCAGTTCCCGCAGTGGCTAAAAGCGCTGCTTCGCGGAACGTTTTCCCCCGAGCGGTGACCAGTGTGTCGTCTGCATAACATGTTACGCTGACACCCGGTAGATTCCCACCTCGCAGTACCCAGTCGTAACCGATGTTCCACAGGAGCGGCCCAAGGACCGATCCCTGTGGGACACCGCACGACATAGGCCGTCTGCACCATGCATCCCGCCCGGGGTACTCAACGTACCTCTCGGAGAGGTAGTCGGCAATGAGGGCCCTGAGGTACGCAGGTACCCGATGGTATTTGAGGGCCTCTCTGATGCATGCCCAGGGGATGGTGTTAAAGGCGTTGGCGATATCTAAAGATACCGCCAAAACGACCTCTCCCCGGGCTATAGCCTCCTCGACTTGGGTTTTTACTCGCAAAATGGCGTGCACAGTGGATCTGCGCCGCCGAAAGCCAAACTGGCAATCCGCCAGGTTAGGACCAACCCCTTCGATGTGCTCGACGAGACGAGCAGCGATGATTCGCTCAAAAAGTTTACCCATCTCGTCGAGCAGAACGATGGGGCGGTAAGCGGACGGAGAATCCGCCGGTCGCCCTTCCTTCTTTAACAGGACCAATTTCCCGGTCTTCCACTGCCGCGGAAACCGGCCCTGTCTGAGACAGTTTGTAAAGAAGGTCCGTAGTCTCGGGCCCAACCATTTTAGCGCAAGGGCCAAAGCACGACCCGGTATGCCGTCCAGGCCGGGCGCGGTGTTTCTCGCCCGCAGCCTCAGTACGGCTGCACCTAGTTCTTCGTCGGTGACCTGCGGCGTCTCAATCGTGTCCTCATCGAGTGGGCCAGTGGAGGCCATTGGCGGCGGTGTAAAGTCACCCCTTGTTGGGAACAAGGTTACCACCACATTGTCTAGAAGCGCGGGCTCAATGCTCTCCGTTAATGGGGGGGCCCACGGCCGGAGCTTGGCCATCGCCATTCGGTATGGCCGCCCCCACGGATCACTATTGAGAGTTTGTAAAAACTCCTCCCGCGCTTCTGACTTCGCCTTGTAAATTGCCACCTTGAGTGACTTCTTCGCCTCCCGATAGACTACATAAAGGAGCGCCTCCTGCTCCTCATTTCGGTTCGCTCTGCGCCGGTGTCGGGCGTATTGGCGTCTCGCCCTTACGCAAGCGTATCTCAGCTGCGCTAGGTCTGCGGACCACCAATACACCTGGCGTTTCGCTGGAAGGGACCTGGCTCGGGGCATGGCCGCGTCACAAATATGCGACAGCGCCTCCCGAAACCACTCTGCCTCTCCTTCCACCTCAGACGGACCGTCCGGCACAGGCACCCATGCCTGGACAATGGAGGCCAACTCCAGCGCCTCCCTATCAAGGCGCTTAAGCGCCCAGCGGGGGCAGTCCCTGGTCGCGGAGATTCGGTTCGGACCGGTGTGGAGCGGCGGTGATGCGGAAACGGCAAACCGGATATACCGGTGGTCCGAGAACGTTTCCACATCCTCCACCACTCTCCAGTCCGATACACGGCGCGCAAGGGCCGGGCTCGCGAACGAAATGTCCACGATGGACCCACCCAGCTGCCGCACGCACGTGTGTACCGCACCTTGGTTAAGAACCACCAGGCCATTGGCGATCGCCCACTCTTCCATGGCAACACCTCGTGCATCAGTCGCCGGAGATCCCCACGTCAAGGATTTGGCGTTGAAATCCCCGACGACGAGCAGCTCATGGGAGCGGTTACGGGCAATCAGCGCCTCCAGCCCCGAAAGGTGGCTCTCGAATTCCGCCAGTGTTTTGTTCGGGGAAAAGTATGTCCCGACGATGAACGTTTGCCCCATGAGAGCAGCCACCCATCCGCTGCCTCGTTCGACCCTGCCAAAAAGCGGGGCACCTGCAGCAGCCTGCCTAACGATGGCGACCACTCCGTCGATATCGGCGACCCAGTTGTCCCTCTGCGGGACAAAATAGGGCTCAGCCACCACGGCGACGTGCACCGACCACTGTAGAAGACTCTGATGTAAAAGGTCCTGAGCCATTCTACAGTGGTTGAGGTTCGCCTGTAGATAGCTCATAGCCATTTAACTGGCGACCTCAGACATCTCCTCGTCCCTAATCGTAGGTGGGTGAGTCGTCTGCTGCTGGGTCTTGGCCACGGCGGCAGGCTTACTCCCTTTCTTTGGGCGCGGGGCCGTGCAGGACTTGCTGCCGACCCGATGTCCTGCAGGCTTTTTGGCTAACGCACAAAGAGTGCAGTGAGCTGCAGCCTTGCAGTCTCTCGAAATGTGGCCGAGTTGCCCGCAACGGTAGCATTGGCTACTTCTATCCACCTCGGAAAAGCAGCGTTCCCGCACATGCCCTACCTCAAGGCAGCGGAAACACCGCATTTGGCGGGGCTCAAGCAGCTTGACCTGGGCTGCCACCCAACCTACCAGAATCCGTCGGTCGTCGGACAGTTTTTTAGCACTGGGAACAGGGCAACGTACCCAGGCCGTCCCCAGTCCCGAAAAGTCTCGCCGAATCGTGCCAGTTTTTATGGCTTCAGCAGGGCAGCCACCGGATTTTGCCACCGCTGCTGTAAGTTCCTCCGCCGTCACCGATTCGTCCAATCCTGAGATACGGACTTCGGCAGTTTTTACGGGTCGGTGTATTCGCACGTCCTCCTCCCCTAGCACACCCTTTAGTTTCTCAGCCAAAGAATTGGCTTTGTCGCCGCTGGTTGCGCCAGGAACCTCGATAATAGTTGCTCCGGTGGCAGCACGCCGGAAGCGCACCGATTCTATACCGAGGCCCGACGGGTCTATTTTGGCCTTGGCTTGGCCGATCACGTTGGCATAGGTGAGCCCCCGCTTTTCAGCCTCCGGATGCAACGTAACGACCACTGCCATGCTGCGAGGGGCGCGGATCTTAGGCGCCTTCCTCTCGTCTTTCTTCGTTGGCTTCTTGTTGGCCTGCGCAGGTTTTCGGCGCGAATCAGGTTGTTGAGGCTTAGATGTTTTGCCTCCTTCCTTGGCCTTCTTTCCCCCTTTCCCCACCTTGGTCCAGTCGTTCCTCGTAGAAGGGCGTACTGTGCCAATAGAATGGGGGTTGGTTTCTGACGTGGGCACCCAGACCATAGGGGTTGCACCATCATCGTCCACCTTCTTCTTTGCCTTTTTGGCAGCTGTCGCGCCGCGGGTGTTTTGGGGCGCTGGGGCACCTTGAGGCGGGGCCTTTGAACCCACATTCGCAGCAGCTGCTGGCGGTGGCCTGGTCTTTTGCCGAGATTGTCGCTGTGGCTGAGGTTCGGGCTGGGACGCCTGAGCAATCTCGTCCCTTACCCGGTCAGCGGCCAGCGGTGGCCTCATCCGCGGCAGCGTTGGGTCTTCGCCAGAGCCGTAGCGGGCCGACATCATGGTCCCCATCCGGATTGTGAGGCTACGCTCCATCTCGTCCATTCGCTCGTGCTGCTTCAGCAGGAGGTCTTGGCGCAAATTTTGTAGTTCCGTGCCGAGGTCGTCCAACCGCGTCTGCAGCCGGGCATTTTCGCTCAGCACGCGGTCACGGTCTTGCTGGAGGACCTCGTTATCCCGTCTCAAGCGGATTGTCTCATCGGAGGCATTCAGCTTTAAAATTCTACTGCCCAGAGACTCTGCCTTGTCATGTAGGTCGTACAAAGCTCTTTGGAAAGTCCCCTTCAGATGTTTTGAGGACTTCCCGACCTTCTGGGCGACGGCAGCGATTTGCAGAAGTTCATTTCTGATGGCCTGCGGGGAATCGTCGCACTCGTCTGCTGACATGGACGACTCGCTTAGACGGGTCACGTCCACTGGACGCGCCATTGCGCGAGTCATTACTGCCAACTCCTGCTCAGCCAGCTGTTCGGCTTCTTCCCGCTCCGCGTCCTCCTTCTGCTTGAGGAAGGCGGCTTTTGCCTTCGCGAGGCCTACGTACTGGCCCGTAGTGGGCGGTCGGCCTCGGCCTCGCAGAGTCTTTATTATTTTGGGGGCCGAGACATCCTCCCCAGGGGAAGTGTCTGAGCTCGCCCGGTCACTCAAAGAGCGGTGCTTCGAACGGCTCCGCCTCCGTGGTTCCCAGAGTCGGCCCTGGCCCTCATCAGCGGACAAGGGATCCGACTCCATTCGAGTAAGCCTAACAACAGGCACCTTCTCGGACCCTGTCAAAGATAACGGGGTCATAGCCTTTTCAGGCTCCACCGTGGAGGGACTAACGGTATCGCGCACGCCTACCAACCAACCAGTGCGCACCGTATCACGGTCCTCTCCGACAGGGTTTTGAAGCTCAGCTACCTCTGAGTCTTCAACCCTATTCTCCAAAACACTAAACCTATTTTTTACACTAAAACTAAAAGACGAAAAATCGGAATCCATATTTGTTCCCACGAGTATGGGGGATCTAAAAAGTCCACCCAGGCGGAGCCCCCTGCACCTGGGTAACCCTAATACTGCACGAAGGCGGGTGTTCTCGTGCAGGTGTCGCGCTAGCGGGTAGGCGTTAACCCATCCTACCACCTCGAGACCGAGGCGGCCGACCGTCACGCGACTAACGGCCAACCTTTTGGGGTTTTTTATTGAGGTTGACTCCTCTCGGCCCGGGCGACCAAGCCAAGGCCCCTACTTCCCGAGGGCTGCGAGACATGTCCACAACACCCTACGGGAGCAGGTTGCCAGACGGTTGACCGAAGTCACCCACCTAGTCGCGCAATCGCGAGTGGTGGGCCCGTCCAGCCGCAGGTCTTGAAGACCCGCCAGCCCACGAGCCGAAGCTCCGCTAGTCCAGAGGACTCCCACACGCAGTGTAAGCTGCACGGCGACAGAACACCCACACCACAGTTTTCGCTTAAAAGCGACCGCAAGCCTTGCAGGCCTGCCATACCACGCTATCACAAAAGATGGCCGCTGGGCCCCGTAAGCCCCGAAAGATACTCTCGGCCCCTCTTAAGAAAGAGGAGGGAGAATACACCTCCTCGACAGTTTTGGTCCGCGCCGGCCGAAGCCGGTACCCCCTATATCTAGGGGGCATTCCCCTATCCGCCACCTGGGGACGCGCCCGATGGGAGACTGTCAAACTCCACACGGGAACTTAACCTAACCTTTTTTTTTTTTTTTTTTTTTTTTTTTTTTTTTTTTTTTTTTTTTTGACGCGGGGAATCCATTTACGGACATCCCGCCCCCCGGGGGAGGGGCGGGGGGGTGTGGGACTCGCTCACCAGAGTGGTGAGAATACCCAAACTAAACCCCGCGGTGCTCCTACGTTGCCATTTGTCGCTGAACTGTGGGAACGCTAATGCACACCATAATTCGGCAACGGCTGTCCTTCTTCAGGGCCCATCTATCAAACTGTTCATCGTTTTTTTTTTTTTTTGTGGTCAAGACGTGTGAGGAGCACTCGACACGCCTTCCACCGTTTCACAGAACAACTAACAGCCCCCGCTGTTGTTGCCCGTATGTGGTCTAGTGCAGGATCTGGCGGTTGTGGTCTCGCCGTCTGCGCCCGGTTCTCTGGCGACGGAGCGGGAGAGACTCTGGGTCCTCCTCTCGGATACGCTCCGCTCCTTCCTTTCCTTCCATGACCTCCTCGCAAAAAGCGGCGAAGGCTTCCCATGAGGCTTCGCTGTCGACCACAGATTTCACTACGACGGGCAGCGATAAGTCAGGGCCTATGGCATTTACAAGCTGGTCCCTTTGTACTTGCCACTTAGGGCAGTGGATCATAGTATGCTCGGCGGTGTCTTCTTGATGGCCGCACTCATGGCAGACCATTGTCATCTCACGTTTTGCTACGTTGCACAAATACCTCCCGAAACACCCGTGCCCTGTCAGGACCTGGGTGATCCGGAAAGTGAGTCCCCCGTGCCTGCGACTTATCCAGGTGTCCAAAATAGGACGAATGGCCTCAATTGTTTTACGCCCGTATGCAGGCGACTCCAGACGTTCTTTCCATTTTTCTAGGAGTTCCTCGTGGGAAATCTCCCTCCACCTCCTGATTTCTTCTATCATAGGATGCTCTCCTCGGGCGCGTACCTCGGCACATTTGTGATAGACGTCCGCAAGGACCGCGGCATCCAAATCCCAGGGTGGGATGGCCGCTAGTACGCATGCTGCTTCGCAGGCTATGGTGCGATAGCCCCTCACTGCCCGAATGGCCAGAACCCTCTGAGGTCTTCGTAGGAGGGCCTGGTTTTGGGCACTTAATGCGTCAGCCCATATTGGAGCACCGTAGAGGGCCATCGACCGCACGACACCAGTATATAGACGACGGCACGCCACACTAGGTCCGTCGATGTTGGGAAGAAGTCTTCCTAGCGCACCGGCCGCCTTCATCAGCTTGGGAGCCAGTTGTTTGAAATGCTCCTTGAAGTGCCACTGGCTATCAAGGACAATGCCAAGGTACCGCATCGTCGACTTGATTTCGATGGTTACTCCGCCAACTATGATGTGCGCTCCTTCAGGTGGTTTGTTTCGAGGGCCATGAAAACAAAGTGCCTCCGACTTGTGAAGCGCCACCTCTAGTCCTAGGCTACGCATTCGCTGGACCACATGCGCTACCCCGGCTGTAGCCAGCACCTTCACTTGTCTGTGAGTGGGACCGCGGGCAGTGACGAGAGTATCATCGGCGTAGCATGTCACGTCGACGCCACTAAGATTTACGCCCCGCAGCACCCAGTCGTACCCGATGTTCCACAGGAGAGGGCCGAGCACCGACCCCTGCGGAACACCACACGACATCTCTCTCCTTTTCCATTCAGTGTTCGTGGGGTAAGCCACCGCCCTCTCAGACAGATAGGATGATATTATCTGCTGGAGGTAGCGGGGCACCCTATGGTACTTCAAAGCCGCCTTGATGCATTCCCAGGGGAGAGTGTTGAATGCGTTGGCGATGTCAAGAGAGACCGCCAAAACAATCTCACCCCGAGACACAGCCTCTTGCGTCGACGCCTTCACCTTCTTTATGGCATCAACTGTGGATCGTCCTCTCCGGAATCCGAATTGGTGTTCACTCAGATCCGGACCTTCGCTTCCCATGTGCTCAATGAGGCGAGCAGCTATGATGCGCTCGAAGAGCTTGTTGACCTCATCGAGCAAAACGATGGGGCGGTATGCCGATGGCGAGTCAGGCGGACGGTTGTCCTTCCGCAGCAGAACTAGTTTGCCGACTTTCCACTGACGAGGATATCGGCCCTGTTCGAAACAGGCGCGGAAAAGATTACGTACTCGCTGTTCCCAGCCTCCTTTCTTAAGTGCGAGTACCCAGGCTTTGCCAGGAATATTGTCCGGTCCCGGGGCAGTGTTTTTGGCCTGAACACGTAGAACCGCTGCTCCCAATTCCTCCTCAGTCACCTCCAGTATCTCCTCTGCTACCGTGGTGTTACATATGTTCGGTGGTGCCATCGGAGGAGGATCAAAGTTACCTCTGGATGGAAATAACGTTTCCACGACTTGCTGTACCAGCTGCGGTTCGAGACTGCTCGTCAAAGGAGGGGCCCAAGGGCGAATCTTCTGCCTCACCAGCTTGTACGGCTTCCCCCAAGGATCTCTTTCAAGTGTTGCCAGCAGCTCTTCCCACGCATCCGATTTGGCCTTTGCAATAGCCACCTGAAGTGCTGTTGCGCACGATCTGTACGTGGCATACAGCTCAGCCTCTCTGGCCTCGTCCCGGCGACGCCTTCTGCGGGACCTGGTGTACCGGCGTCTAGCCATCACGCAGTCAGATCTCAGCCGCGTGAGATCCGGTGACCACCAGTACACCTGTTTTTTAGGCGGAAAAGGCCGGGCACGGGGCATCGCTGCATCGCATGCTTGCGACATGGCCTCGTACATCCAAGCAGCTTCCTCGTCTACGTCTACTTGTCCTTCTGGGATCGGCAACCAAGTTTGTACTATCGCCGCTTCTACAAAAAGGTCCCTGTCTAGGCGTTTTAACGCCCATCTGGGACGCTCACCGTTCAGGGGCCGGCTTTCACTAATCACAGTATTACTTGAAATAGAAACACTGTACCGAATATAGCGATGGTCGGACAGCGTTTCAAAACCCTCCAGAACCTCCCAGTTTTGAACACGGCGGGCAACGGTGGGATGTGCGAAAGTAAGATCGACGATGGATCCTCCCTGTTGCCTCACGCACGTGTGCACCGAACCACGATTCAGCACCTCCAATCCGGACATAGCCGCCCAGTCCTCGAGCACCTCACCACGTCTGTCCGTCACTGGGGACCCCCACACTGTAGACTTGGCGTTGAGATCTCCTGCCACAATAACAGATTCCGTGTGGCCGATTAACGCAGTAACACGCAGAAGGTACTGTTCAAATTCCGCGAGCGGGCGATTAGGTGAAAAGTAAACGGCGACCACCATGAATCCTCTCAAAGTAACCGCTACGCATCCCTGGCCTTTCGCTACTTTTTCGAAAGACGGGGAGCCCGCAGTAGTCTGAGTGACGACAGCCACATCACCCGAAAGATCCCCAGCCCAGTTGTCTCTCGATGGAACTGTGTAGGGCTCAGATATCACAGCCACTTGGGTCACCCACTCCGCCATGCTCTGTGTCAGGAGATCCTGAGCTCTGGCGGAGTGATTGAGATTCGCCTGCAACATGTTAATGGCCATTTATTCCGTCGCCATTGCTTCCTCCACAGCCTGTTCTGGTGGGCGAACTGACTGCGAGGGGGCCCTGGAGCCATCGCGAGTCTTAGTCCAAGACCTACTTTTTATTTTGCCAGGTTTGGGGGCAGAGCACGACTTGCCTCCCATCCTGTGACCCGCTGGTTTGTTGGCTGCTGTGCAAAGACTGCACATTGGTATTGCAGTGCATTTTGCAGCTTTGTGTCCTAGTTGGCCACATCTGTAGCACAACTCGCTGCGGTCTGTCTCCGAAGTACAGCGCGCACTTACATGGCCTACTTCTAGGCACCGGTAGCACCTTAGAGGCCTGGGTTCGAGGACCTTGACCTGTGCTGAAACCCATCCCACCAAAAGTCGACCGTTTTCTGTCAATTTCTTGGCAGCGACAACCGGACATCGAAGCCATAAAACCCCGAGCCCATTGGTTTTGCTGCACTGGATTTCCCCACCCTTGATTGTGTCAATGGGGCATTCTCCGACACGGGCAACAGAAGCCACCACCTCTTCTACCGTTACCGAGTCATCCAGACCCGCCACCCTCACATCGACCGTTTTGACAGGCCTAGACACCTTCACATCTCTCTCATGGAGTATTTCCCGTAGTTTTGAGGCCAAGGCATCGGCTTTCACTCCGCTGGCCTCTCCTACCACTTCCAAAATCCTTCCCCCGGTCGCTGCGCATTTGATACGAAGGGGCGGTAGCCCCAGCGCAGCAATGTCCAATTTAGACTTAGCCTCCTTCATAACTGCTTCATAGGTCAGTCCTCTTTCTTCCGCGCCAGGTTGCAGCGTTAAGGTGACTGCTGCTGAGCGAGGAGGATGAAGCTTTTTCTTCTTCTGGGTAGATGGCGCAGCCGATGGTTTGCTAACGCCTGCAGTCTTGAGCTTTTTGTTGCCCTTCCCAGCTACAACACTCCATTGCTCACTCGCAGGAGCAGGTGGTGGACGCAGCATGCGTGGCTCCCGTGATTCAGGATTCGACTGAACTTTCTGAGGTTTTTGAATTGTAGCAGCTTTCAAGACGTTATTTTTGGGACTTTTGTTCTTCTTTCCCTTTGCAGGAGGTGGAACTGAGCCACTGGGAATACTATCCCCTGCTGGTTCGGCCCGGACTGGGCCGGGCTTAGCAAGAGGAGGCTTTGCAGCAGTAGATGCAGCTTCCTTTTTCTTCTCATGGGCCAGTGGCGGTCGTAAGCGCACCTCTGGTTTCCTTTCATAGGCGTCGAGTTTCGCGTCCATTTTGAGGTCGATCATCACTATGACCTGCTGGACCACGGCACTAGAAACCTTCTCGACAACCACATCAATAAGTCCTTTTAAAAACTCCTCCGACACCAATTGCCGTTCCACTTCGTTGGTCGCTGTCTCCCGCAAGGTACAGGCGGCCCCGGGGGCATATGCTGGGAGCACATCTTCTTCCATTTTATAGGGCGAAAGAGCCCTCTTTTCTTCATTCCTATATGGACTCGCCCTTGCCTTTTCCAATTCCGCTCTGAGGCGGCTGTTTTCTGCCTCTAGGGCCATGGCCTTCTCTACCAGTGGCAGCTTTTTAATCTCGTCCACACCGCTAGCGATGGTGGACTGGGCTAAATTTAAGGCACCTTTAAACGTTCCCTTCAGGTTTTTAGAGCGTTCGTTTACTCCACCCACAATTTTCGCCCCGTCGACTATCTGCTTGAGCAGATCCAGCAAAGTCTTTTCCCCTTGCTCTTCTTCATTTTGGCCCTCGGAAGACTCTGAGAGCCGCGAGACCAACTTCTTGGCTCTTGTCTCCCTGACTTCTCTCATCTGTTCGGCCATCTCCCTTTCGGCTTGGAGCTCAAGCTCTAATACTTCAGCAGCCGCTGCCCGCTCTTTGGCTTGCGCCAGTCCTATGTACTGGCCAGTGGTTGGGGGTCGCCCCCTTCCCCTCCTGGCTGAGAATACCTTTGACAGTGGCATTGCATCATTGGTCGTATCATTGAGGTTTTCCCCATACCGCTTCCGCCGATTGTCCGGGCTCCGGGCATCGCTGGTGCCATCCGACTCCAGCTCGGGTACTGAGACAAAAGATGCATTATCTGAGTCTGACGATACGCCAGTCTCTAAAACACAGTCTGTCATTGTCACCTCGTTAGAGGTCTCCTTCTCTCGCTTCTTCCGAGCTCTTGCCTCCCTCTTTGTCTCCCGAGGTTTTGTTGCTCCGCCCTTGGATTTCATCCAGTGGGCCACTCCGCCTTTTCCATTCTCATCGAGAAGCACATCATCCGGCTTTTCACGGTCGGAATCGTCCTCACTGACGATTTTGTCTACTAAAGCTCCGCTGAGCGGGCTCATCTCCAAACGAACCAGCTCAATGTTGGGCTGTCCAAGTTGGAGGAAGTCGGGTGCATCTCGCCTTTTTGCAAATTTCGCGCGTGTGACACGGGCCGATGCTGAGCCCTGGTTCTCCGTCACTGCACTCTGGTTGAAAACGGGGTTTCCCCCGGAGCAGTTTTGTGCCCCCCCCAGTATACGAACGGGGGCTGCCCCCAGATTGCTCGTGGATCCCGAAATCGGGCTCCGCGAACGCTCCAGAGGGAGGGATTCCCCACTGCCTGAGGCAATGGGACCCTCCTGGGTAGTACTTTTCAAAATTGCTGCCATTTTCATCGTTTTCCCTTAAGGGCGGGTGTCCCCTCGCTAGTATTTACCCACCTTCGGCACGGTTAGACCTCCGGCTTCGTGATTTTTATAGTGGTTGTCATCCACGCGGGTCTGATAAGGTAAAAGGATGATTGAGCTGAGAACCCCGGAGCCGTATGCAGGTGCATGAAAACCATGCACAAGCAGCCGGACCCGAAAAAAAACAACTCAATAGGACAAGGGACTGGGAAAAATGGGAAGGAGAAAAAGGATAAAGAACACAGGAATTTGGGAAAAGGTAAGGAAAGGACAGACGCCCCGGTCCCAGTGCTGAAACACTACCCTTAACAGAGTGAACTCTGCTAAGCATCGTGCCCCGAATGCACTGGGATTACGGTCACATTCCCCCCCGAGAACAAAATCAACAGCAAGCGCGCCGGCCACCCTCCGAGAACAAAGAGTCTGACTCGAAACGAGACTCAAAGACCCGGGGTAAGCGGCGAGCACACCGTCTGCTGACTTTGTCCTGAGTCAGGCGATACTTCCGGACCGAAGTCCGTACTAATACCACCCTCCTCCCCTGGTTTCGGTCCACGCCGGCCACTGCCGGTACCCTCCATATCTGGAGGGCGTTCCCCTATCCGCCACCCGGGGGACGCGCCTGGTAGCAGAACCATACTGCCCCAAGAACCTTTTTTTTTTTTTTTTTTTTTTTTTTCATGTCAGGGAAAATCCCTCATGGATACCACACCGCCCGGGGGGGCAATGTGGTTATGTGAGACTCCTACTCACTAAAAAACCTGACAGTGTACCCTCTACCACTTGTTATAAATATCGAACGGCACGGGATCATTATATATTCACCGTGCCACCCGAGTGGTATGGTCGAACCTGATGGTAAGTTCGACCCCGTCATTGGAAGGGATGCCCGGGTACACCTGGGCACCCCTCAGACTGGTGGATCCGTGCAATGCAGGTTGGGGCCCCCCGACCCCTTCCCGCTGGATCCACTAGGAGCAGAGACAGGACCTCTGCGTCTCATTTCCTCTAGCCTTTTTGAACTGGCAAAGCTGCTCTTGTCCAAAATGGCACTCTTCGGCTTAGAGGGGGGAGGGTTGCATTTCCGACCCCCCATGATGTGATTGGCTGGCCGGGAGTTACTTGCACATAGTGTGCAGTGCATCTCCGCCCTGCAGTCCACCGCTTTGTGGTCTTCATTGCCGCAGCGAAAGCACTGCTGCGTTCTGTCTTCCGGAGTAGGGCATCGCTGGCGGGTATGACCCACGCCCATACATTTGTAGCAACGCATCGGACGCGGGTCTAGCGTCCGGACTTGGGCACTACTCCATCCCACCGTTAGGTGGCCTTCTCGTACGAGAGCTTTCGCCGCGGCCACAGGGCAGCGGACAAAGCACGCTCCGACTCCTCTCGGTCCAGGGCGGACCGCTCCAACTTTTATAGTGCTCTTGCCGCACTTACCGCTGGTCGCTATCGCGGCAGCTACATCCTCGCTGGTGGTAGTGTCGTCTAGCCCAACCAAGCGCAGATGGACGCACTTGGTGGATCTAGTGACCAGGGCAGCACTCTCCAGGGATTCTTGTAAAGCCGCCTGGAGCTTGTCTGCTTTTTTAGCACTCTCCGGACCGTGAATCTCCATGATTCGCGCCCCTGTCTGCCCCATTCTGAGGTTTACTCGTTCTATGCCAATATCACTCAGCTTGATGTCCTTCTTGACCTTTTCTAGGGCCATTTTGTAAGTGAACCCCATCTGCAGCAATTCGGGGCTTATAGAAATCACCACGGCTGCAGAACGGGGTTCTTTGACCTTCAGGACGCGTTCGCGGTTGGTTTGCTTTGGCGTCTTTGTTGCTGCCTTTTTCGAAGTTGTGGCAGCGGCAGTCCCGTCTTTGGGCTTCTTCTTGGCACCCTCACCTGTTGCAGCCGAAGCATAAGTTTTCGGCTCGGGTGGAGAAGCCGTTTTCGGCTTTTGGCCTGTCGTTGTTGGCTGGGAAGCCGGCTGTGCAGGTGGAGTTGCTGCCGGAACGGTGGATTTCGTCCCTTTAGGTTTCTTCTTTTTCTTACCCCCGGGGCCGACCTCGACCCAGTCGCCGTCCATCGGCTCGGTTTGAGGAGGAAGTGTCTGTTCTTGAGCTGGTGCTGAGAGCGCTTTGAGTGCAGCCTCGGCCGCCGCTTTTTTCAGGTCTGCCGCAAGCGGGGGACGCTTGGCCTGCTTTGATAGCCCTGCTATTTTGGCGTCCATCATGGTGCCGACTTGTCGTAAAATGGACGGCTCGAACTCAGTTCTGAGCCAGTCCTTGACGGCCTCCGTGGTCTCCTTCGAGCCGGTAGCTTTAATCGGTGTTAGAGCGGCCTGTGCCTTGAACTCATCGAGCTCCGCTCGCATGCGAGCCATCTCGGCTCTCATTCGGTGCGTTTCGTCTGTCGACGTGCGTCTAGCGGGGCTGTCCACAGCGTCAATTAGCATCTTTGCAACATCTTTAATATCTCGTATAAAGGTGCCCTTAAGGTTTTTACTCTTGGCGCATATGTCGTAGAGTTTAAGGGCACCTTTGCCGGAAATAGCCCTGACGTCCTCTGCATTGAGGTCATCCATGTTGGGCGGAACGTCAATATTTATCTCTTCCGTGGGAGCGTGTCCCTTCCGGATTGCGCGTTTCTTCAAGAAGGCGTCGACTTCGGCTTTGGAGGCCGCGGCCGACAACTTTTTAAGTTTCCTCTCGGCACGAATCAGGCCAACGGAATGTGCCGCAGCACCTTTCGGCCTTTTTGCCGATGACAGCAAGCCAGTCGACGATCCACTCTCGGTCGTGTAGTCATCAGAGTCCACTGGAAGGACTTCAGGGTCTGACATTTCATAAATGTTGTCCGGCAACAGGGCGTAGGGATGAGGACGCTTGAAGCCTGTGTCTGACTGCTCTTCTTCAGAGTCTTCTCTATTAGTGAGATTTTGTGCGGAGGCTCCTTGAATCGGGCCTATCTCTAGACGGGTCAGCAAGACCTTAGGCTGTCCCATTAGGCGTTCGTCGGTGGTGACATCTAGCATTTTATCGACTGATGCACGCGTGACACGGGCCGATGTCGAGCCCTGGGTTTCCGTCACGCTGTGCCCCAAGAACCTAACCTAACCTAACCTAACCTAACCTTTTTTTTTTTTTTTTTTTTTTTTTTTTTTTTTTTTTTTTTTTTAACGGGGTAAAAATGCATTACGCACTATCCCACCGCCTGGGTGAGCGGTGGGGGTGTGTGGGACTCTCCGCCGGTAAAGCCGGCGGCATACCCACTAAAAATACCCCGGTGTATCCCGCTTCACTTTTAGCGGGACGATGTGGGATTCCCTAAGGATTTCGGCCACATCGTCCCAAGCGGTCGGCCCAGCCACTGCCGGGCCTCCTCACGCCACGGGGGGGTAACCTGATACACAACAGGTACCCCCCAGACAGGGACACCGTGCAATGCGAGTGAGACCCCCCGGTCTCACCCGCTGGTGTCCTAGGGAACTTGGAGAAGGTGGGCGAACCGCCTTCTCCGGGCTCCCAGCCGTCTGCGTCGGAGAGGGGCCGCCAGAGGATCGTCCTCCCTGGCCCTCTCCGCGGTCTCCTTCTGTGTCATAACCTCTTCACAGAAGGAGACCATCGCCTCCCATGACCTTACGTTGCCAAGCATAGAGCGAACTATGGTTGGCAACGAGAGGTCGCCTCCGACTGCCGCACTAAGCGCGCGGCGCTGCGACGCCCACGCCGGGCACACTGCCAGGGTGTGCTGTGCGTCATCCTCCACCTCTCCACACTCGTGGCACTCGGGGGTCGGCTCCCTCCCGGCTATTGAATACAAGTACTTTCCAAAGCATCCATGCCCGGAAAGCACCTGTACCAGCCGAAAGGTTAGAGAGCCGAACCCCCTTTTACACCACCGCCTGAGGACTGGCCTAATTGCACTTATTGTGCGGACGCCGTAGGTAGCGTCGGCCAGATCCTCCTTCCACTGCTGCAGGACAGCTTCATTGGCGTCCTTACGTACGCGCTCGACATCTTCGAAAGAGGGGCGTTCGCCCCTGGCCCTTGCCGCTGCACGGTGCTGGTACACCGCGGCAAGAACCTCAGCCTCAAGCTCCCACGGGGGCATACTTGTTAAAACACAGGCAGCCCCCATGGAAACGGTGCGGTACGCCCTCGCGGCCCTTGTCGCCACCGTTCGTTGCGGTTTTCGCAATAGGCGCTTATTTGCAGGAGACAAGGCATCTGCCCATATGGGCGCCCCATAGAGCGCCATTGCCCTAATAATGCCCGCATATAAGCGCCGGCATGTAGTTTCGGGGCCGCCCTGATTTGGTAACAGGCGGCCCAGTGCGCCCGCGGCATTGACGAGCCTGGGCGCGAGCTTACGAAAATGCTCAGCAAAGCTCCAGCGCCCGTCAATCAGGAGGCCCAAATATTTCATTTGGGCCCCCACCCGCACTTCCACATCCCCGAGGCGGATTTTCGCCCCTGGGGGGGGTCCCCTCCGAGGCCCGTGAAACAGGAGGGCCTCTGTTTTTTGGAGGGCGACCTTGAGGCCCAGTTCCTCGATTCTGCCGACTACAACGCTTGTGGCAACTTCGGCCAGTCTCGCTGCCTCAGCGTAGGTGTCCCCTTGGGCTATGACCAGGGTGTCGTCTGCGTAACAAAGGACACGCACCCGCGGTGGGAGCGTGCCTCGCAGAACCCAGTCATAGCCCACGTTCCAGAGTAAGGGGCCCAGAACGGACCCCTGGGGAACCCCACACGACATACGCCGCCGAACAATGTCCCCATTCGGGTCAACGCACAGTACCTCACGGCCCGTGAGGTAACTGTTCAGGAGGCGCTGCAGATACGCAGGCACTTTAAAATAATTTAGCGCCTCCCGTATGGTGCCATAAGGCAAGCTATTGAACGCATTGGCGATGTCAAGAGACACCGCCAACGACCGCTCACCGCGGCTTGAAGCCTCCGTCGTGATAGACTTCAGGGCCTGCAGGGCGTCAATAGTTGAGCGCTCTGCCCTGAAGCCATATTGGTTCCCGGACAGGTCGGGACCGACCCCCGTCAGGTGCTTAATAAGCCGCGAGGCTATAACACGCTCAAAGAGCTTTGCGGCCTCATCAAGCAGCACGATGGGTCTGTAGGCTCCCGACGTGTCCGGCGATCGACCCTCTTTCTGGAGGAGGCACAGTCTGCCCTCCTTCCAAATTTTAGGAAACTGCCCGCGCGTGATAGATGCGTCGAGCAGTTCCCTAAGCTGCTGGTCCATACCGCCCAAAGCTAGGGCCAGGCCGAGCACTTTGCCATGGACACCGTCTGGCCCTGGCGCCTTCTTCTTTAACCTCAGCCTCGCCACCGCCATCTCCATTTCCTCATCGGTGACTGGCGGCGGCGGAGGTTCAAAGTGATATTGCCTCATCGGAGGCGCCATTACTGGAGGGGTGTGCGAAGGAGTGTCGGGAAACAACTCGTGCACTACCCGCTCCAGTAACTCCGGCTGCATGGTCTCGATGACGGGGGGGGCCTGATGGCGCAGTTTACTCCGCGCCGCGCGGTAGGGCCTCCCCCATGGGTCCCTATCAAGGCTGGCCAGAAGTTCTTCTCTGGCCCTTGATTTAGCCTGGCTAATGGCCAGCTGCAACGCTTTCCTATTGCTGCAATAGGTTGTGTACAGCTGGCCCTCCACTACAGGGTCTCTTAAGGCCCGACGACGGCTCCGACCATAGGCCCTCCGTGACCGCTGGCAGGTGTTCCTGAGGTCCGCTATATCTTCGGTCCACCAGTACACCTGCCTTCGAGGAGCAGCGCCCCGCACACGTGGCATGGCGGCATCACACACCACGGTGAGTGCGTTGCGGAAAACGCAGGCTGCCTCGTCGACCCCGGATGACATTGGGGTCGAACACCAGGCCTGTACGATGGCCGCTTCCTCGGCCAATTCTTTATCCAGCCGGCTAAGGGCCCAGCGAGGGAAAGAACCATGCCCCTGCCGGCGAGATTGAGGCGCACTATTTTGAGAGGTGGAGACCTCGAATCTAATGTACCTGTGATCAGATAGGGTCTCCACCTCCTCAATAACCCTCCAGTTCATAACGTGACGTGCGACGGAAGGGGTGGCGAATGATAAATCCACCACGGACCCCCCATTCCATCGCACGCACGTATGTTCTGTCCCTGTGTTAAGGAGGGACATATCGGCGTCGGCCGACCAGGTTTCTACCAGACGGCCCCACGGTTCTGTGGTGACAGAGGCGCCTCCCCACATGGACGACTTCGAATTAAAATCACCCATTACGAGCGCAGGGAGAGGCGCTAGCCTTCTGATCACCAAGACCAAATTGTTTAGCAGGACTTCTAGGTCGGCTCGATTTCCATTGGGGGAGAAATAGACGCCTATTATGGCGTACTTTCCTCCCCAGACGGCTGCGACGTAACCCGGTCCCCTTTCTTTGACGACCAGGGGGCGGGAAGGGGCGCTGCACCTCACAATGATGGCGACGGAGCCTGACGTATCCCCAGCCCAGTGTGGTTGGGGAGGTATAAAGTAGAGCTCCGCCACAACCGCAACATCCACTTCCCACTGCGCCATTGCTTGAACAAAAAGGTCCTGAGCTCCGGCGCAGTGGTTGGTGTTACTCTGGAGGAAATTGTATTGCCGGCTTACACTCATTCCGACATTACAATTTCCTCTGGCGCCGATGTGAGGCGCACTCCCACATTCGTGGCGGCCTGGGTCCTGGGGGCCATTGTTCCTCTTTTAGGGGAAGGAACACATTTCCTTCCCCCCATTGCGTGCCCTGACGGCCTTCCCTCATCGGCACAGATCGCACAACGAGGTGTCTCTGTGCACTTTTCGGCCTTATGCCCCGATCGCCCGCACCGGAAGCATAAATCGCTCCGGTCCTTTTGCGAGGGGCATGTTTGGCGGGTGTGGCCTGTGCCCATGCACTTATAACAGCGCAAGGGCTGGGCATCCAGAGCACGTACCTGGGCCGAGCTCCAGCCGATAAGGAGACGTCCCGCTTCCAAAACTGTTTTGGCCGCTGCCACCGGACATTTGATGGTGATTGACCCCATACCTCCAGGGCCGGAGCGGATCTCCCCAGCCCTAATTAGTTCCGTGGCACAGCCGCCCTTTGCTGCAATCGCGGCAACCACTTCCTGCTTTGTTATGGAGTCGTCGAGGCCCTTGACGAGAAGATCCGCACATTTTGTGGGCCTTGCAACGGTGGCGACATCCTTCAATACCTCACGGATCTTATCCGCGAGGTTATCAGCCTTATCCCCGCTTTGGGAACCAGAAAGCTCGAGCATTCTGGCTCCCGTGGCTGTAGTGCGGGTTTTAATATTGGCAATGCCAAGTTCATTCAGTGCTATGCTCCCCTTTGCCTGGTTAAGGGCCATAGCGTACGTCACGCCTTTCTCCCGTGCCTCCGGCTGCAGCGTGATTATCACAGCTGAAGTTTTCGGCGGTGAAAGTTTCACCATTTGTTTTGGCGCCTTCTTTTTGTTTGCCGCATTTTGGGGTGCAGCTGCCGACACGGAGGGTTGGGCAGGGGTTCGGGCAGCGGCGGGCGTGGATTTCTTCCCCTTGCCTTTGCCTTTCCCTTTATTTCCGACCACCACATTCCACTGTCCCTCGCGGATAGCAGAGACAGCCGGAGCCACAGAAGATGACGGGCCGGCCACAGCGGGGGGTAGCTCTTGCGGAACCGCCTTCGCTCTTCCCTTTCTAGTCCGCTTTGGCTTGGGAGCCGCAGCGGGCTGAGGCTGAGCCGGAGCAGGTGGGGCAACTGCAGCCTTGGCTGCCTCCTCCCGTCTTTTATCGGCGGCAAGTGGAGGACGCACGATTGGTGCTGGTGGGAGGCGCTCCTCAACCACCGCCAAGCGGGCGTTAATCATGTCGCCGACCGTGCGGCACATCGATGCTTTTAATTCCTCCGCCATGTCCTTAACCATCTTGGACATCTCGCTCATCAGGTCTTTCGACGAGATGCCCGCAGGGTCTTGGGAGGGAAGGGCCGGCCGCGCCGGGGATTTATCCCTCTGACAGAAATCACGACGCATGGCCTTCACCTCTTTTTCGAGGTCCTCCACTTGGCGGCGAAGTCTTCGGTTTTCGAGACCGAGCCGCCGTGTCTCGTCCGAGATCGTCCGCTCTGCAATCGTCTCGACAATCTCATGGTATTCCGTGGCGTGGTTTTTTAAGTCACGCACGTACTCCCCCTTGAGATTGCCGGACTTTCGGGCAATTTGGAAGATCAGGGACCTCAGATTACCCGCCCGGGCACGCAACGTCTCGGTGTCGACGGCTGCGTCCAACTCCGCGAGTGAGCATTCCTCGGGGAGTGGGTTCCTCGTGAAGTCGACAGGCTCGTCGGCTTCCACCTCTTGTGCATCTTCGCGAGATGCGTTCGAGTTCGACTCCAGGCGGGTCAGGGCAACTTGCGCCGCCTTGGCCCTCAGAAATTCGGCCGCAGTGGCAACTGCCGCCTTTTTGGCCGCCGCCTTTTTGGCCGCAGGGCCAGACGCCGCCTTTTTAGCCTTTTTGGCTACGACCTTTTTGGCCGTAGCCTTTTTCGGTGCCGACGACCGTGTTGTCGTGGCCACCTCCTCACTGTCTGATAGTGAGGCCTCAGATGCAAATATGGGCGAACCCGCTGGCCTCTTAGGGCGTGAGCTACGCAACGCCCGTGTCACCATCTGATCCAACTCGTCAGCCGAGTTCTCTTCGACTGCGAGACCCTCAAGTGAATTATGTCGGGTAGACATAATTGCAAACAAAAGATAAAAATAAAATAAAAACACAAAACAAGAAACAAACTACAATCAAAGAGCGCGTTATTAGGCCACGCTCAACCTGCAACCGGAGATACCTCAACGGCCAGGGAGCTGAGAACACTAATAACCCGAAAAATCAAAACACGAGAGTTTTGATTTGACCTCGCGAGAAGCCTATTAGGGCCCGCTCAACCTGAAACCGGAGACACCTCGACGGCCAGGGAGCTGGGAACACTAATAAACAAAACCGCAAGGATTGCCCCAAGTGCTAGAATTTGGTCACCAGCCTGGCACTGCGTTACCGTGCACAGGACTGGGAGAGCCAGGGGAGACGACGGGGACGTATCTAGCACTTACAAAATCACATGGGGCCTCCCCCAACCTAACCTAACCTAACCTAACCTTTTTTTTTTTTTTTTTAACGGGGTTAAAATGCATTACGCACTATCCCACCGCCTGGGTGAGCGGTGGGGGAGTGTGGGACTCTCCGCCGGTAAAGCCGGCGGCATACCCACTAAAAATACCCCGGTGTATCCCGCTTCGCTTTTAGCGGGACGATGTGGGATTCCCTAAGGATTTCGGCCACATCGTCCCAAGCGGTCGGCCCAGCCATTGCCAGGCCTCCTCACGCCACGGGGGGGTAATCTGATACACGACAGATACCCCCCAGACAGGGACACCGTGCAATGCGAGTGAGACCCCCCGATCTCACCCGCTGGTGTCCTAGGGAACTGGGAGAAGGTGGGCGAACCGCCTTCTCCGGGCACCCCGCCGTCTGCGTCGGAGAGGGGCCGCCAGAGGGTCGTCCTCCCTGGCCCTCTCCGCGGTCTCCTTCTGTGTCATAACCTCTTCACAGAAGGAGACCATCGCCTCCCACGACCTCTCGCTCTCGAGCATAGCTAGAATTACTCTTGGGAGCGAGAGGTCCCGGCCTGTTGCAGCAACTAGTGTGCCACGCTGCACCTCCCAGGCCGGACACACCTCGAGGGTGTGCTGGGCATCGTCCTCGAGTGCGCCACATTCGTGGCACACGGGGGTTGGCTCTCTTCCGGCTATTTGGCGCAGGTATTGGCCGAAACAGCCATGCCCAGAGAGCACCTGCACCAGCCGGAAGGTGAGCGCGCCGAACCCCCTACAACACCACCTATGGAGGACTGGCCTGATGGCGTCAATAGTACGTGTACCAAACCGTGGCGCCTCCAAGTCGTCCTGCCAACGCCAAATAACCTCATTTTGGGCTATGCGCCTCACCCTCTCAACCTCGTCGAAGGTGGGGCGCTGTCTTCTGGCCCTCGCTACTGCACGGTATTTGTATACCGCAGCGAGGACCCCAGCCTCTAGCTCCCACGGGGGCGTGCCGGCCAAAACGCAGGCAGCCCCCATGGAAATGGTGCGGTAACCCCGCACCGCCCTGGTTGCCACCACACGCTGTGCTTTCCTCAGCATGCGTTTGTTGGTGGCGTTCAGGGCGTCCGCCCACACTGGCGCTCCATAAAGAGCGATGCTCTTCACGATGCCGGCGTAAAGTCGCCGGCATGTAGTATCAGGGCCGCCTTTGTTGGGAAGAAGGCGGCCCAAGGCACTCGCGGCACTGACCAGGCGGGGGGCGAGCCTGCTGAAGTGCTCGCCAAAATGCCACCGCCCGTCCAGTAGGAGGCCCAAATACTTCATTTGGGCCCCCACCCTCACCTCCACGCCATCGAGGCGTATTTTCGCGCCGGAGGGAGGTCCCCTCCGAGGCCCATGGAAAAGAAGGGCCTCGGTTTTTTGCAGGGCGACCTTCAGTCCCAGCGCCTCGATGCGCTCCACTACAAGGCTTGTGCCCACTTCAGCCCGTCTGGCCGCCTCATCGTAAGTCCCCCCTCGGGCTATGACTAGGGTGTCATCAGCATAACACAGGACACGCATCCCAGGAAGGAGCGTGCCCCGCAACACCCAGTCATAGCCCATGTTCCAAAGTAGGGGTCCTAAGACGGACCCCTGGGGGACCCCACATGTCATGGCCCGCCGAACAGTGCTGCCGTCCGGGCCCACATAAAGCACCTCACGGCCAGTGAGGTAGCTTTTGATTAGCCGCGCTAAATAAGGGGGCACATCAAAATAGCGCAGCGCCTCCTTAATTGTGCCATAGGGAAGGCTGTTAAAGGCATTGGCGATGTCTAGTGACACCGCCAGCGACCTCTCCCCTATGGCAGATGCCTCCTGTGTCGTTGATTTCAGGGCCTGAAGAGCATCGATGGTAGACCGACCAGCCCTGAAGCCAAACTGGTTATCGGACAGGCCCGGTCCAACGTCCGTCATATGCTGGATGATCCGCGACGCTATTACGCGTTCGAATAGTTTCGCGGATTCATCCAGCAGGACTATCGGACGGTAGGCTCCAGCAGTGTCCGGCTGCCGTCCCTCTTTTTGAAGGAGGCATAACCTTCCCTCTTTCCATTGTTTAGGGAATTGTCCACGCGCGATGGCGACGTTGAACAATTCCCGTAAGCTCTCGTCTAGGTGTCTAATGGCAAGACCCAGAACTTTCCCCGGAACCCCATCGGGGCCTGGAGCCTTCTTTTTTAGCCGAAGGCCTGCCGCTGCTATCTCCAACTCCTCTTTTGTGACTGGAGGTGGAGGAAGTTCACCCTCATCTGGCCTCCTAGTGGGAGGAGCCATGGGTGGTGGGAAGTGCTCTCGGGAGTCCGGGAACAGCTCCTGCACCACCCTTTCCAACAGTTCGGGTTGGAGGGTCTCGATGACCGGGGGGCCTTGATAGCGCAGCTTATTGCGCGCTGCGCGATAGGGCCTCCCCCATGGGTCACGGTTTAACCCCTCTAAAAGCTCCTCCCGAGCCTGAGCCTTGGCTTGGCTGATGGCCAGCTGTAGCGCCTTTCTGTCGGAGCAGTATGTGGCATACAGCTGGCCCTCCACTACCAGGTCGCGGCTGGCACGACGCCGACTGCGGCCATATGCCCTCCTTGACCGTTGGCAGGTGCCCCGGAGGTCCGCGATTTCTTCGGACCACCAGTACACCCGCCGCCGAGGTGCTCCAGCCTTCACCCGCGGCATGGAGGCGTCGCACACCTCCTTGAGGGAGGCCTGAAAGGCACCGGCCGCTTCGTCGACCTCTAAGGACATAGGGGCCGAGCACCATGCCTGAACTATGGCGGCCTCTTCCGCTAGCTCTTTGTTGAGCTTGGTCAAAGCCCAACGCGGGAAAGAGGCCTGCCCTTGCCGCCGGGTTAGGGCCGCTGTGTCAGGTGAGGTGGAGATCTCAAATCGGATGTATTTATGATCCGATAGAGTCTCCACCTCGCTGAGAACACGCCAACACCGGACGTGACGTGCGATAGAAGGGGTGGCGAACGAAATGTCCACCACGGACCCCCCATTCCATCGCACGCACGTATGTTCTGTCCCCCGGTTCAAGAGGGACAATCCGGTATCGACCGCCCAGTTCTGGACGGTGCGGCCCCACGAGTTGGTGGTGGCACTTCCCCACGAGGAGGACCAAGAATTAAGGTCCCCCATAAGTAAAGTTGGGAGGGGTGCCATCCGCTGCAGGACATGCCCCAACGTGTCTAGTAGCACTTCCAGACCGGCCAGAGTGCCATTGGGGGAGTAGTATACACCAATGATGGCGTATTCTCTCCCCAAAGTGGCAGCCACATAACCTGACCCCCTCTCTTTGACATTGAGAGGGCGGGCAGCGCTTCCCGTCTTGGCTGTGATAGCTACGGAGCCATCCGTATCCCCAGCCCAGTGTGGTTGAGGAGGTACAAAATAAGGCTCCGCCACGACCGCAACATCCACTTCCCACTGCGCCATTGCTTGAACCAAAAGGTCCTGGGCTCCAGCGCAGTGGTTGGCGTTAGTCTGTAAGAAATTGTAATGCCGACTTACACTCATACCGACATTACAATTTCCTCTGTCGCCGCTTCACGGCGCACATCCGCATTTGTGGAGGCCTGGGTCCTGGCGGCCAAAGTTCCTCTTTTAGGGGGAGGAGCGCATTTCCTACCCCCCATCACGTGTCCTGAGGGCTTCCCAGCCTCGGAGCAGATGGCGCAACAGATTGCTCCCGTGCACTTTTCTGCCTTATGTCCGGCATGCCCGCAGCGGAAACATAGGTCGCTGCGGTCTTTTGGCGAGGGACACGTCTGTCTGGTGTGGCCTGTGCCCATGCATTTAAAGCAGCGCATGGGCTGGGCATCTAGGGCACGCACCTGGGCTGAGCTCCAGCCGATTAGGAGGCGGCCGGCTTCCACCACGGTTTTCGCAGCCGCCACCGGGCACTTGACTCTGATGGAGCCCGTACCAGAAGGGCCAGAGCGAATTTCTCCGGCCCGCACGAGCTCCGGACCACAGCCTCCCTTTGCTGCAATCGCAGCAATCACCTCCTCTTTTGTGATGGAGTCATCGAGGCCCCGCACCAGGAGATCCACACACTTTGTTGGCCTTGCGATGGTTGCGACATCTTTTAAAACCTCGCGGATTTTCTCCGCGAGGTTGTCCGCCTTGTCCTTGCATTGGGAACCAGACAGCTCGAGCATTCTGGCTCCCGTAGCTGTGGTGCGAGTTTTTATGTTGGCAATGCCAAGCTCGGGTAGAGCTATGCTCTCCCTTGCCTGGTTCATTACCATCGCGTATGTTACGCCCTTCTCGATTGCCTCCGGCTGTAATGTAATTATCACAGCCGAGGACTTTGGTGGTGTGAGTTTCGCCGCCTTTTTTTTAGGTGCCGTCTTCTTCTTAGCCCCATTTGTGGGTGCAGCGGCAGATACTGAGGGTTGAGCAGGGGTTTGGGCTGGGGCGGGCTTGGAGGTTTTCCCCTTGCCTTTCCCTTTCCCTTGCTTCTTACCCACAACACTCCACTCATCACGAGGGACAGGAATCGACGGAGGCAATGCTGATGACGGGCCGGCAACAGCGGGAGGTGCCTGTTGCGGAACCGCCATCGCTCTGCCCTTCCTGGTCCGCTTTGGCTTTGGGGCCGCAGCGGGCTGAGGCTGAGCCGGAGCAGTTGGGGAAACCACAGCTTTGGCTGCCTCCTCCCGTCTTTTATCGGCGGCAAGTGGTGGCCGCATGATCGGTGCGGGTGGGAGGCGCTCCTCAACCACTGACAAGCGGGCGTTAATCATGTCGCCGACCGTGCGGCACATCGATGCTTTTAATTCCTCCGCCATGTCCTTCACCATCTTGGACATCTCGCTCATCAGGTCTTTCGACGAGATGCCCGCAGGGTCTTGGGAGGGAAGGGCCGGCCGCGCCGGGGATTTATCCCTCTGACAGAAATCACGACGCATGGCCTTCACCTCTTTTTCGAGGTCCTCCACTTGGCGGCGAAGTCTTCGGTTTTCGAGACCGAGCCGCCGTGTCTCATCCGAGATCGTCCGCTCTGCAATCGTCTCGACAATCTCATGGTATTCCGTGGCGTGGTTTTTTAAGTCACGCACGTACTCCCCCTTGAGATTGCCGGACTTTCGGGCAATTTGGAAGATCAAGGACCTCAGATTACCCGCCCGGGCACGCAACGTCTCGGTGTCGACGGCTGCGTCCAACTCCGCGAGTGAGCATTCCTCGGGGAGTGGGTTCCTCGTGAAGTCGACAGGCTCGTCGGCTTCCACCTCTTGTGCATCGTCGCGAGATGCGTTCGAGTTCGACTCCAGGCGGGTCAGGGCGACTTGCGCCGCCTTGGCCCTCAGAAATTCGGCCGCAGTGGCAACTGCCGCCTTTTTGGCCGCCGCCTTTTTGGCCGCAGGGCCAGACGCCGCCTTTTTAGCCTTTTTGGCTACGACCTTTTTGGCCGTAGCCTTTTTCGGTGCCGACGACCGTGTTGTCGTGGCCACCTCCTCACTGTCTGAGACCGAAGCCTCAGACGCAAAAATGGGCGAACCTGCCGGCCTCTTAGACCGTTGGCTACGCAACGCCCGCGTAACCATCTGGTCCAGCTCATCGGCCGAGTTTACCTCGACTGCGGGACCCTCGAGTGAGTTGGCTGAATTACGCCGGGTAGACATAATTGCAGACAAAACGAAAACACAAAACAAGAATAAAGTCACAACAAAGAGTGCTTATTAGGCCACGCTCAACCTGCAACCGGAGATACCTCGACGGCCAGGGAGCTGAGAACACTAATAAACAAAGAGTGTTGATTTTCTAGAAAGAAAATCACCTCGCGAGAAGCCTATTAGGGCCCGCTCGACCTGAAACCTAACCTTTTTTTTTTTTTTTTTTTTTTTTTTTTTTTTTTTTTTTTTTTTTTTTTAACGAGGTAAAAATGCATTACGCACTATCCCACCGCCTGGGTGGGCGGTGGGGGAGTGTGGGACTCTCCGCCGGTAAAGCCGGCGGCATACCCACTAAAAATACCCCGGTGTATCCCGCTTCGCTTTTAGCGGGACGATGTGGGATTCCCTAAGGATTTCGGCCACATCGTCCCAAGCGGTCGGCCCAGCCACTGCCGGGCCTCCTCACGCCACGGGGGGGTAACCTGATACACGACAGATACCCCCCAGACAGGGACACCGTGCAATGCGAGTGAGACCCCCCGGTCTCACCCGCTGGTGTCCTAGGGAACTGGGAGAAGGTGGGCGAACCGCCTTCTCCGGGCACCCCGCCGTCTGCGTCGGAGAGGGGCCGCCAGAGGGTCGTCCTCCCTGGCCCTCTCCGCGGTCTCCTTCTGTGTCATAACCTCTTCACAGAAGGAGACCATCGCCTCCCACGACCTCTCGCTCTCGAGCATAGCTAGAATTACTCTTGGGAGCGAGAGGTCCCGGCCTGTTGCAGCAACTAGTGTGCTGCGCTGCACCTCCCAGGCCGGACACACCTCGAGGGTGTGCTGGGCGTCATCCTCAGGTGCGCCACATTCGTGGCACACGGGGGTTGGCTCTCTTCCGGCTATCTGGTGCAGGTATTGGCCGAAACAGCCATGCCCAGAGAGCACCTGCACCAGCCGGAAGGTGAGCGCGCCGAACCCCCTACGACACCACCTATGGAGGACTGGTCTGATGGCGTCAATAGTGCGTGCACCAAACCGTGGCGCCTCCAAGTCGTCCTGCCAACGCCAAATAACCTCATTTTGGGCTATGCGCCTCACCCTCTCAACCTCGTCGAAGGTGGGGCGCTGTCTTCTGGCCCTCGCTGCTGCACGGTATTTGGATACCGCAGCGAGGACCCCAGCCTCTAGCTCCCATGGGGGCGTGCCGGCCAAAACGCAGGCAGCCCCCATGGAAATGGTGCGGTAACCCCGCACCGCCCTGGTTGCCACCACACGCTGTGCTTTCCTCAGCATGCGTTTATTGGTGGCGTTCAGGGCGTCCGCCCACACTGGCGCTCCATAAAGAGCGATGCTCTTCACGATGCCGGCGTAGAGTCGCCGGCATGTGGTATCAGGGCCGCCTTTGTTGGGAAGAAGGCGGCCCAAGGCACTCGCGGCACTGACAAGGCGGGGGGCGAGCCTGCTGAAGTGCTCCCCAAAACGCCACCGCCCGTCCAGTAGGAGGCCCAAATACTTCATTTGGGCCCCCACCCTCACCTCTACGCCATCGAGGCGTATTTTAGCGCCGGAGGGAGGTCCCCTCCGAGGCCCATGGAAGAGAAGGGCCTCGGTTTTTTGCAGGGCGACCTTCAGCCCCAGCGCCTCGATGCGCTCCACCACAAGGCTTGTGCCCACTTCGGCCCGTCTGGCCGCCTCATCGTAAGTCCCCCCTCGGGCTATGACTAGGGTGTCATCAGCATAACACAGGACACGCATCCCGGGAAGGAGCGTGCCCCGCAGCACCCAGTCATAGCCCATATTCCAAAGTAGGGGTCCTAAGACGGACCCCTGGGGGACCCCACATGTCATCGCCCGCCGAACAGTGCTGCCGTCCGGGCCCACATAAAGCACCTCACGGCCAGTGAGGTAGCTTTTGATTAGCCGCGCTAAATAAGGGGGCACATCAAAATATCGCAGCGCCTCCTCAATTGTGCCATAGGGAAGGCTGTTAAAGGCATTGGCGATGTCTAGTGACACCGCCAGTGACCTCTCCCCTATGGCAGATGCCTCCTTTGTCGTTGACTTCAGGGCCTGGAGGGCATCGACTGTAGACCGACCAGCCCTGAAGCCAAACTGGTTGTCGGACAGGTTGGGCCCAACGTCCGTCATATGCTGGATGATCCGCGACGCTATTATGCGTTCGAATAATTTCGCGGATTCATCCAGCAGGACTATCGGACGGTAGGCTCCAGCAGTGTCCGGCTGCCGTCCTTCTTTTTGAAGGAGGCATAACCTTCCCTCTTTCCATTGTTTAGGGAATTGTCCACGCGCGATGGCGACGTTGAACAATTCCCGTAAGCTCTCGTCTAGGTGCCTAATGGCAAGACCCAGAACTTTCCCCGGAACCCCGTCGGGGCCTGGAGCTTTCTTTTTTAGCCGAAGGCCTGCCGCTGCTATCTCCAACTCCTCTTTTGTGACTGGAGGTGGAGGTAGTTCACCCTCATCTGGCCTCCTAGTGGGAGGAGCCATGGGTGGTGGGAAGTGCTCTCGGGAGTCCGGGAACAGCTCCTGCACCACCCTTTCCAACAGTTCGGGTTGGAGGGTCTCGATGACCGGGGGGCCTTGATAGCGCAGCTTATTGCGCGCTGCGCGATAGGGCCTCCCCCATGGGTCACGGTTTAACCCCTCTAAAAGCTCCTCCCGAGCCTGAGCCTTGGCTTGGCTGATGGCCAGCTGTAGCGCCTTTCTGTCGGAACAGTATGTGGCATACAGCTGGCCCTCCACCACCAAGTCGCGGCTGGCACGACGCCGACTGCGGCCATATGCCCTCCTTGACCGTTGGCAGGTGCCCCGGAGGTCCGCGATTTCTTCGGACCACCAGTACACCTGCCGCCGAGGTGCTCCAGCCTTCACCCGCGGCATGGAGGCGTCGCACACCTCCTTGAGGGAGGCCTGAAAGGCACCGGCCGCTTCGTCGACCTCTAAGGACATAGGGGCCGAGCACCATGCCTGAACTATGGCGGCCTCTTCCGCTAGCTCTTTGTTGAGCTTGGTCAAAGCCCAACGCGGGAAAGAGGCCTGCCCTTGCTGCCGGGCTAGGGCCGCTGTGTCAGGTGAGGTGGAGATCTCGAATCGGATGTATTTATGATCCGAAAGAGTCTCCACCTCGCTGAGAACACGCCAACACCGGACGTGACGTGCGATAGAAGGGGTGGCGAACGAAATGTCCACCACGGACCCCCCATTCCATCGCACGCACGTATGTTCTGTCCCCCGGTTCAAGAGGGACAATCCGGTATCGACCGCCCAGTTCTGGACGGTGCGGCCCCACGAGTTGGTGGTGGCACTTCCCCACGAGGAGGACCAAGAATTAAGGTCCCCCATAAGTAAAATTGGGAGGGGTGCCATCCGCTGCAAGACATGCCCCAACGTGTCTAGTAGCACTTCCAGACCGGCCAGAGTGCCATTGGGGGAGTAGTATACACCAATGATGGCGTATTCTCTCCCCAAAGTGGCAGCCACATAACCTGACCCCCTCTCTTTGACATTGAGAGGGCGGGCAGCGCTTCCCGTCTTGACTGTGATAGCTACGGAGCCATCCGTATCCCCAGCCCAGTGTGGTTGAGGAGGTACAAAATAAGGCTCCGCCACGACCGCAACATCCACTTCCCACTGCGCCATTGCTTGAACCAAAAGGTCCTGGGCTCCAGCGCAGTGGTTGGCGTTAGTCTGTAAGAAATTGTAATGCCGACTTACACTCATACCGACATTACAATTTCCTCTGTCGCCGCTTCACGGCGCACATCCGCATTTGTGGAGGCCTGGGTCCTGGCGGCCAAAGTTCCTCTTTTAGGGGGAGGAGCGCATTTCCTACCCCCCATTACGTGTCCTGAGGGCTTCCCAGCCTCGGAGCAGATGGCGCAGCAGATTGCTCCCGTGCACTTTTCTGCCTTATGTCCGGCATGCCCGCAGCGGAAACATAGGTCGCTGCGGTCCTTTGGCGAGGGACACGTCTGTCTGGTGTGGCCTGTGCCCATGCATTTAAAACAGCGCATGGGCTGGGCATCTAAGGCACGCACCTGGGCTGAGCTCCAGCCGATTAGGAGGCGGCCGGTTTCCACCACGGTTTTCGCAGCCGCCACCGGGCACTTGACTGTGATGGAGCCCGTACCAGAAGGGCCAGAGCGAATTTCTCCGGCCCGCACGAGCTCCGGACCACAGCCTCCCTTTGCTGCAATCGCAGCAATCACCTCCTCTTTTGTGATGGAGTCATCGAGGCCCCGCACCAGGAGATCCACACACTTTGTTGGCCTTGCGATGGTTGCGACATCTTTTAAAACCTCGCGGATTTTCTCCGCGAGGTTGTCCGCCTTGTCCTTGCATTGGGAACCAGACAGCTCGAGCATTCTGGCTCCCGTAGCTGTGGTGCGAGTTTTTATGTTGGCAATGCCAAGCTCGGGTAGAGCTATGCTCTCCCTTGCCTGGTTCATTACCATCGCGTATGTTACGCCCTTCTCGATTGCCTCCGGCTGTAATGTAATTATCACAGCCGAGGACTTTGGCGGTGTGAGTTTCGCCGCCTTTTTTTTAGGTGCCGTCTTCTTCTTAGCCCCATTTGTGGGTGCAGCGGCAGATACTGGGGGTTGAGCAGGGGTTTGGGCTAGGGCGGGCTTGGAGGTTTTCCCCTTGCCTTTCCCTTTCCCTTGCTTCTTACCCACAACACTCCACTCATCACGAGGGACAGGGATCGACGGAGGCAATGCTGATGACGGGCCGGCAACAGCGGGAGGTGCCTGTTGCGGAACCGCCTTCGCTCTGCCCTTCCTGGTCCGCTTTGGCTTTGGGGCCGCAGCGGGCTGAGGCTGAGTCGGAGCAGTTGGGGAAACCACGGCTTTGGCTGCCTCCTCCCGTCTTTTATCGGCGGCAAGTGGTGGCCGCATGATCGGTGCGGGTGGGAGGCGCTCCTCAACCACTGCCAAGCGGGCGTTAATCATGTCGCCGACCGTGCGGCACATCGATGCTTTTAATTCCTCCGCCATGTCCTTCACCATCTTGGACATCTCGCCCATCAGGTGATTTGCCGAGATGCCCACAGGGTCTTGAGAGGGAAGGGCTGGCCGCGCCGGGGACTTGTCCCTCTGGGAGAAATCCCGGCGCATAGCCTTCACCTCTTTCTCAAGGTCCTCCACTTGGCGGCGAAGTCTGCGGTTCTCGAGACTGAGCCGCCTTGTCTCATCGGAGATCGTCCTCTCTGCGATCGTCTCGACAATCTCATGGTATTCCGTGGCGAAGTTCTTCAGGTCGCGCACGTACTCCCCCTTGAGATTGCCGGACTTGCGGGCAATGTTGAAAATCAGGGACCTCAGATTACCCGCCCGGGCACGCAACGTCTCCGTGTCGACGGCTGCGTCCAACTCCGCGAGTGAGCATTCCTCGGGGAGTGGGTTCCGCGTGAAGTCGACAGGCTCGTCGGCTTCCACCTCTTGCGCATCTTCTTCTCGTAAAAACACTCATGGGGCCTCCCCCACCTGAAACCTAACCTAACCTAACCTAACCTAACCTAACCTAACCTAACCTTTTTTTTTTTTTTTTTTTTTTTTTTTTTTTTTTTTTTTTTTTTTTTTTTTTTGCGTCAGGAAATGCATTTAGGCATTCCCAAGGCCCTGGGTTTGGGACACCTGGGATATGTGGGACTCGGAACTCCTGGGAAAACAGAGACCCCTACCCACTAAAACCTGACGGTGGTCATCTTCGGCGCAGAATGGAAGGGACCCGGGATCCCCAACGAGGGAGAGACTCCTCGCAGGACCCTTCGGCGCGCAAGGCCGCCTGGCAGCCAGCCTCGGGAGGAGCAAGCTCAACTCCAGTGCACGATAACACAGACCACTGTGTCCGAAGACACGCGTTACCGTCATCCTCGGGATCGCAAACCGAAACACACGCAGGCCCCCCCGCGTGCGCTTCGCGACCCCAAGGGCCCTTTTAGTCGCCTCTTACGACAGGCAGGGATACCTCGGTAGTATTCTCGTCCCCTAACCGCAGGGAACCGCCGGGATTACGCACCACCACCCCGGCGGCCTCGCCTCCGACGTCGGGCGGGATTGTCCAGCTCGCGCTGGCGCTCGGCGCTCTCCTTCTGCGACACGACGGCATCGCAGAAGGAGAGCACTGCATCCCACGAGCTCGCGCTCGCCACCATGGCAGAAACCACGGATGGCAGCGAGAGGTCGCGCCCGATCGAGGCGGTGAGCGTCTCGCGCTCGTTTGCCCAAGCTGGGCACACCTCCAGCGTGTGCTGAGCCGTGTCCTCGCTGGCGTCACAGTGGTGACAGGCATCGCTAGCCTCCCGTCCGATCCGGCACAGGTAACTCCCGAAGCAGCCATGCCCCGTGAGTACCTGCGTCAAACGGTACGTTACGGCGCCGTGACGCCGATTCAGCCACTGTGTGAGGACAGGGCGGATCGCCTGGATCGTGCGATGGCCCGATCCGGGATCCGCGAGCCGCACATCCCAGAGCTCCACAGCCAGTGTGCGGAACTCTTCCAGCCAGGACGAAACCTGGCTTGGGGTAACCCCGTGGACTGTGGACCGACGCGCCTCCTCCCGGTAGTAAAACACCGCCGAGAGGGTCCTCGCATCAAGGTCCCAGGGGAGTGTGCCGGCCAGCACACAGGCCGCCTCGTAAGAGATTGTGCGGTAGCCCCGTATGATCCTGACTGCCATCGCCCGCTGCGGTCTCCGCAGTTCGGCGATACACTGGCTTGTCAGGGTGTCGGCCCAGACAGGTGAGCCGTACAGGGCCATGGACCGCACAACTCCCGCGTAAAGCTTCCGGCATGAAGCCTTCGGCCCCGCGATGTTGGGCAGCAAGCTACCTAACGCGGCCGCCGTTCGCACCAGTTTAGGCGCCAAGCGCTTAAAGTGGGCGTGAAAGTTCCAGCGCCTCATCCCAGGTACTTCATGGTCGACTCGACACGGATCTGGACTCCACCCACCTGGATGCTCGAACCGGCTGGAGGTCCTCTCCGAGGCCCGTGGAAGCAGGTCGCCTCGGATTTTTCTAGGGCCACGTGTAGCCCTAGGCGTCGGATTCTACCGACGACTTCCGCCACGCCTGCTGTGGCAAGGACGGCTGCGTCCCGGAAGTTGTTCCCTCTCGCCGTTACCAGGGTATCGTCGGCGTAACAAGTTACTTCGACGCCCTGGAGGTTGACTTCGCGCAGCACCCAGTCATAACCAATGTTCCACAGGAGCGGCCCAAGAACCGAACCCTGTGGGACACCGCACGACATGGGATGACGCTGCCAGTCATCGCGCCCCGGGAACTCGACATACCTCTCTGTCAGGTAGTCTTCCAGGATGAGCCGTAGATAAAGGGGGACACCGTGGTGCCGTAGCGCCTCCTTTATGCAGGTCCACGGCAGGGTGTTGAAGGCGTTAGCTATATCGAGTGATACCGCTAACACCACTTGACCCTGCGACATCGCCTCCCTGGCGATGTCCTTCACGCGGAGGATCGCGTGAACCGTGGACCGACGACGCCTAAAGCCGTACTGGCAGTCTGCCAAGTCCGGCCCCACCTCCTCGAGGTGCCCAATCAGGCGGCCAGCAATTATGCGCTCAAGAAGTTTCCCAACCTCGTCGAGCAGCACAATCGGGCGGTAGGCCGAGGGGGAGTCAGATGGTCGACCCTCCTTCCTCAGTAGGACGAGCTTCCCCGTTTTCCACTGGCGCGGAAAACGTCCCTGCGACAGACAGGCCGAATACAGGCTCTGCAGTCTCGGCCCCAGCCACTCAAGGGACAGAACCCAAGCGCGGCCGGGTATGCCGTCTAGACCAGGAGCCGTACTCTTGGCCCGTAGCCGCGAGACTGCCGCATCAAACTCAACGTCGGACACGGCAGGGACCTCGTCTACACCTACTCCCACACCTGTGGGTGGCGTCATCACTGGCGGAGTGTGCTCTCCTCGGGTCGGAAACAGAGCCTGGACGACGTCGTGGAGCAAGGGAGGAGAGAGACTCTGCGTAACCGGGGGTGCCCAGGGGCGGAGCTTACTCAACGCCAACCTGTACGGCCTTCCCCACGGATCCGCATTAAGAGTCTCAAGAAACTCCTCTCTTGCCCTGGACTTGGCTCTGTTGATGGCGACCTTGAGCGCCTTTTTCGCCTCTCTATAGGCGTCATAAAGGCGGGCCTCATCGTCCTCAATCCGGGTGCGTCTGCGACGGTACCGGGAATACTGGCGTCTCGCCCTCACGCACGCAAAGCGCAAGCTCGCGAGGTCTGCGGACCACCAGTATACCTGCCGCTTAGGAGGGATAGGCCCGGCCCGGGGCATGGCCGCGTCGCAAATTTGCGACAGCGCCTCCCGGAACCATTCGGCCTCATCCTCCACCTCAGCAGGCCCATCCGGCACAGGCACCCATGCCTGGACGATAGCCGCACACTCCAACTTTTCGCGGTCAAGTCGCTTCAAAGCCCATCTCGGACTGTCTCTATGCCGGGTAGAACGGCTTGGGCCGGTATGAATTGCCGGAAGCGTAGAAACGTCGAACCGGATATACCGGTGGTCCGACAACGTCTCCACACCCTCCAGCACTTCCCAGCCCTGGACACGTCGTGCTAGCGAAGGAGTCGCGAACGTCAAGTCCACGATGGACCCTCCCCGCATGCGCACACAGGTGTCTACCGAACCCCGATTCAAGACAGTCATGCCAGAAGTGACTGCCCACTCCTCGAGCGCCTCTCCACGCACATCTGTCGCTGGAGATCCCCATACCAAGGACTTGGCATTGAAATCCCCAGCGACCAGCACTTGGAGCGAACGATTGCGGCCGATCACAGCCTCCAACTCGGAGAGAAAACTCTCAAATTGAGCGAGAGGCCGGTTAGGAGAGAAATACACCCCGATAACCAGGGTGTCTCCCAACTCAGCCGCAACCCATCCGTGCCCCTTTTCAATCCTCTGAAAAGAGGGGGCGCCGTTAGCCACTCGGGTGGCAATGGCCGCTGTGCCGTCCACATCCGAAACCCAATCGGGCGGGATGTGGTACGGCTCAGCCACTACCGCTATGGCTATCAACCTCTCCGCCAGACTCTGGACCCACAGGTCCTGAGCTCTGGCGCAGTGGTTGAGATTCCCCTGGAGGAATCTGAGTGCCATTTTAAGGAGGTGCAATTTGCATCTCCTCATCCGCGAGTGGCTCGGAGCGGGCCGGCTGCGACCGGGCCGTGGCCTCGGTGGCAGCTTGCCGACCGCGGTTTTTGGTTTTGGAGGCCTTGCAGGCTGGGCCCCCAACCTTGTGACTGGCATTTCTGCCGGCCACTGCGCACACCGTGCAGTGTGGCGCCGCCTCACAGGCACGCGCCAGATGGCCTAGCTGACCGCAACGGTAGCACTGACTGCTACGGTCAACTTCCGAGCCGCACTTGCTCCTGACGTGTCCCTTTTCGAGACACCGGAAACAACGCAGCTCCCTGGCCTCCAGCAGTTTGACCCGCGCCGATGTCCAACCGACCAGCAGACGAGCACCGTCCACCAGCTTTTTGGCCACCGCCACGGGGCAACGTGCCCAGCAGGCGCCTTGCCCCCTCCTGTCTCGGCGGATCTCGCCCGTCTTCACGGACTCCACCGAGCACGCCCCAGTCTTAGCGACAGCGGCTGCGACTTCCTCAGCGGTGACGGAGTCATCCAACTCAGAAATGCGCAGTTCTGCACACTTCACAGGTCGGGAAACTCGAACGTCATCCGCCTTGAGGACCTCTCGTAGCTTGGAAGCCAGAGAGTCCGCCCTACCATCTGTCTCTGCAGCGCCCGGCAGCTCCAAAATGGCGCCTCCGGTGGCTGCTCGCTTAAAACGCACGGACTCAATCCCGAGGCTGGCCAAGCTGATGCTGGCTTTAGCCTGCGAGATGACGCCAGAGTACGTCACGCCCCGCTTCTCGGCTTCTGGCTGTAGCGTAATCACTACTGCCGCCGAGCGTGCGGGGCGGAGATTCGGCACTTTAGGTTGCCTCGTCTGGGGTTTCGGGGGGGGCTTCACTGCTGCTGCAGCTTGTGCACCCTTGCTCTTGCCCTTGCGGCCGGTCACGAGGTTCCACGGTAACTCCATGGTCTCGGGGGCCGGCGGCAAAGGGCGGGGCTCCCTTGGGGGCGGGGCAGCGTTAGCCGCCTTGCCCTTCTTGGCCGACTTCCTTCCCTTCTTCCCCTTGGGAGGATTCCCTCGGGATTCAGGGTTGGGCGGCGCTGGAGCCTTGGGCTTCGGCGCAGCTGCAGCCGGTGTGCTGCGAGCAGGGGGCGACTGAGTCGCCCTCGTGCTCGCGGACGTCTTGTCCGGGGTTTTTTGCGTCTTGTCCGGGTGTGGCGCGGCCGGCTCAGTAGCCGGCGGCGGCGCGTTCTTGGAGCGCATGTCGGCAGCCAGAGGGGGCCGAAGCCGCTCTAGAGGCAGCCGAGCCTCGATAGCCTCGAACCGAGCGTTGACATAGGCAATGACATTACTGTCGTCACCCACGCCAGCCGCTCGGGGCGTTTGCCCGTTGAGGCTCTCTCGGAGACTGTCCATCTCCTTACGGAGTTTGGCCAGCTCCTCCCCCTGCCGAGAGACCGCGGAGAGCAGGCGGTGGTTCACCACCCGCAGCTTCTCGGTCTCTTCGGAGACTGTGCGCTTGTACAGCACTGGAGCTAAAAGCTCCCAGTCTCCGACTGCCGTTTTCAGCGCCTTCTGAAACGTGCCTTTCAGATGCCCGGAGGTCGCAATGACCTTCCGGACTATGGCCGCTGACAGTTCCATGCGCTCCTTCAGCGCAGAGGCGGTCAATTCCCGCTGGTCGGCCTCGCCCTGGGACGAGTCCGACAAGCGGGATGTCTTCGCCTGAGCTTGGAGCAAAGCGCGATCCATCTCCGCAACCTCTTGCTCGGACCGCAGCTTCGCCTCCACTCTTTCATCATCGCGCCCGAGGCGCATGAATTTCTCCCGGGCCTCCGCCATACAGGCGTTAGCGCCGGGTGCGGGAGTACCGCCTCTTCCTCGTCGGGCCGCAGGCTTTCCGGAAGCAGAACTACGTCCACTTCTGGCACTCCTGTCGGAACCCGACTCGCCGTTTTTGGAGTACGGCCGCTTCCGTCTGCCCCAGAGTCGGCCGAGCTCCTCCCCGGAGGAAGGATCTACGGTCATCAGGCTAGTGCCCGAATCCGACCCCTGAGCAGACGGAGAGCGTGACCGCTCCGCTACTGCACTTGTGCGACCGCTGCGCAGAGTGCGCTCGGCCGCCGCCGAAGTTGATGCCTCCGGCGTAACAGCTCTCAGTTGTTCAGAACTGAGGCGGGTAAGCCTTACTACAGGCTCCCGCAACACCTCCGAGCCAGCTTCACGCTGCGACTCAGATGTTAGCGTCGCAGCCTGTGACGGCTCCACCTCCAGGGAACTAGCGTCCGTGCGTACTCCTGCCAACCAACCTGTACGCGACGCATCTTCGTCCTCCCTGGCGACCAAAACAGAAAAAGAAGTTGAAGAATCCATTTTTAGTCCCACGAGTATGGGGGATATAAAAAGTCCACCCAGGCGTCGCCCCCTGCACCTGGGTAACCCTAATACTGCACGAGGGCGGGTGTTCTCGTGCAGGTGTCGCGCTAGCGGGTAGGCGTTAACCCATCCTACCACCTCGAGACCGAGGCGGCCGACCGTCACGCGACTAACGGCCAACCATTTGGGGTTTTTTATTGAGGTTGACTCCTCTCGGCCCGGGCGACCAAGCCAAGGCCCCTACTTCCCGAGGGCTGCGAGACATGTCCACAACACCCTACGGGAGCAGGTTGCCAGACGGTTGACCGAAGTCACCCACCTAGTCGCGAAATCGCAAGTGGTGGGCCCGTCCAGCCGCAGGTCTTGCAGACCTGCCATCCACCGAGCCGAAGCTCCACTAGTCCTTATGGACTCCCACACACAGCCAAAGCTGCCCGGCGACAGAGCGCCCACCCCTTGCTTTTTAAAGAGGTTGTCCTCCTCGCGACCCTGCCGAAGCAGAGTCCCCGGCCCGCTCAGTGCGGGTTACGGGTGATTTTTTATAGAGGTTTTCATCCTCGCAGCCCTGCTAGGCAAGACCCCCGGTCCGCGACTGCGGATTACGGTTGCCCGACGGTGGCCGAAGCCAGTGTCCGCCAGTCGTGCAAGCACAACCAGTCAGACCCGCCGCGCCGTGAAGAAGGCGTTTCCGCCCCCTCCTGGTGTTTTTTATAGAGGTTTTCTCCTCGTGACCCTGCGAACAGAGTCCCCGGTCCGCAAAATGCGGATTACGGTTTGCCTGGCGGGGGTCCGTTATCCGTGAAAGCACGGATAATCGGATAGCCACCAAGCGGCCACATCTTCGCATCATCTGCTTAGCAGAGGAATACGAAGAGCGGCCCCACCTCTTCAGTTTTGGTCCGCGCCGGTCGTAGCCGGTACCCCCCATATCTGGAGGGCATTCCCCTATCCGCCACCCGGGGGACGCGCCCGATAGAAGACTGAAAACTCCCACGGGAACCTAACCTAACCTTTTTTTTTTTTTTTTTTTTTTTTTTTGCGTCAGGAAATGCATTTAGGCATTCCCAAGGCCCTGGGTTCGGGACACCTGGGATATGTGGGACTCGGAACTCCTGGGAAAACAGAGACCCCTACCCACTAAAACCTGACGGTGGTCATCTTCGGCGCAGAATGGAAGGGACCCGGGATCCCCAACGAGGGAGAGACTCCTCGCAGGACCCTTCGGCGCGCAAGGCCGCCTGGCAGCCAGCCTCGGGAGGAGCAAGCTCAACTCCAGTGCACGATAACACAGACCACTGTGTCCGAAGACACGCGTTACCGTCATCCTCGGGATCGCAAACCGAAACACACGCAGGCCCCCCCGCGTGCGCTTCGCGACCCCAAGGGCCCTTTTAGTCGCCTCTTACGACAGGCAGGGATACCTCGGTAGTATTCTCGTCCCCTAACCGCAGGGAACAACCTAACCTAACCTAACCTAACCTTTTTTTTTTTTTTTTTTTTTTTTTTTTTTTTTTTTTTTTTGCGTCAGGAAATGCATTTAGGCATTCCCAAGGCCCTGGGTTCGGGACACTTGGGATATGTGGGACTCGGAACTCCTGGGAAAACAGAGACCCCTACCCACTAAAACCTGACGGTGGTCATCTTCGGCGCAGAGTGGAAGGGACCCGGGATCCCCAACGAGGGAGAGACTCCTCGCAGGACCCTTCGGCGCGCAAGGCCGCCTGGCAGCCAGCCTCGGGAGGAGCAAGCTCAACTCCAGTGCACGATAACACAGACCACTGTGTCCGAAGACACGCGTTACCGTCATCCTCGGGATCGCAAACCGAAACACACGCAGGCCCCCCCGCGTGCGCTTCGCGACCCCAAGGGCCCTTTTAGTCGCCTCTTACGACAGGCAGGGATACCTCGGTAGTATTCTTGTCCCCTAACCGCAGGGAACCGCCGGGATTACGCACCACCACCCCGGCGGCCTCGCCTCCGACGTCGGGCGGGATTGTCCAGCTCGCGCTGGCGCTCGGCGCTCTCCTTCTGCGACACGACGGCGTCGCAGAAGGAGAGCACCGCATCCCACGAGCTCGCGCTCGCCACCATGGCAGAAACCACGGATGGCAGCGAGAGGTCGCGCCCGATCGAGGCGGTGAGCGTCTCGCGCTCGTTTGCCCAAGCTGGGCACACCTCCAGCGTGTGCTGAGCCGTGTCCTCGCTGGCGTCACAGTGGTGACAGGCATCGCTAGCCTCCCGTCCGATCCGGCACAGATAACTCCCGAAGCAGCCGTGCCCCGTGAGTATCTGCGTCAGATGGTACGTTACGGCGCCGTGACGCCGATTCAGCCACTGCGTGAGGACAGGGCGGATCGCCTGGATCGTGCGATGGCCCGATCCGGGATCCACGAGCCGCACATCCCAGAGCTCCACAGCAAGTGTGCGGAACTCTTCCAGCCAGGATGAGACCTGGCTTGGGGTAACCCCGTGGACTGTGGACCGACGCGCCTCCTCCCGGTAGTGAAACACCGCCGAGAGGGTCCTCGCATCAAGGTCCCAGGGGAGTGTGCCGGCCAGCACACAGGCCGCCTCGTAGGAAATTGTGCGGTAGCCCCGTATGACCCTGACTGCCATCGCCCGCTGCGGTCTCCGCAGTTCGGCGATACACTGGCTTGTCAGGGTGTCGGCCCAGACAGGTGAGCCGTACAGGGCCATGGACCGCACAACTCCCGCGTAAAGCCTCCGGCATGAAGCCTTCGGCCCCGCGATGTTGGGCAGCAATCTGCCTAACGCGGCCGCCGTTCGCACCAGTTTATGCGCCAAGCGCTTAAAATGGGCGTGGAAGTTCCAGCGACTGTCGAGGACCAATCCTAGGTACTTCATGGTCGACTCGACACGGATCTGGACTCCACCCACCTGGATAGCCGAACCGGCTGGAGGTCCTCTCCGAGGCCCGTGAAAACAGGTCGCCTCGGATTTTTCTAGGGCCACGTGTAGCCCTAGGCGTCGGATTCTGCCGACGACTTCCGCCACGCCTGCTGTGGCAAGGACGGCTGCATCCCGGAAGTTGTTCCCTCTCGCCGTTACCAGGGTATCGTCGGCGTAACAAGTTACTTCGACGCCCTGGAGGTTGTCTGCTCGCAGCACCCAGTCATAACCAATGTTCCACAGGAGCGGCCCAAGAACCGAACCCTGTGGGACACCGCACGACATGGGATAACGCTGCCAGTCATCGCGCCCTGGGAACTCGACATACCTCTCTGTCAGGTAGTCTTCCAAGATGAGCCGTAAGTAAAGGGGGACACCGTGGTGCCGTAGTGCCTCCTTTATGCAGGTCCACGGCAGGGTGTTGAAAGCGTTAGCTATATCGAGAGATACCGCTAACACCACTTGACCCTGCGACATCGCCTCCCTGGCGATGTCCTTCACGCGGAGGATCGCGTGAACCGTGGACCGACGACGCCTAAAGCCGTACTGGCAGTCTGCCAAGTCCGGCCCCACCTCCTCGAGGTGCCCAATCAGGCGGCCAGCGATTATGCGCTCAAGAAGTTTCCCAACCTCGTCGAGCAGCACAATCGGGCGGTAGGCCGAGGGGGAGTCAGATGGTCGACCCTCCTTCCTCAGTAGGACGAGCTTCCCCGTTTTCCACTGGCGCGGAAAACGTCCCTGCGACAGACAGGCCGAATACAGGCTCTGCAGTCTCGGCCCCAGCCACTCAAGGGACAGAACCCAAGCGCGGCCGGGTATGCCGTCTAGACCAGGAGCCGTACTCTTGGCCCGTAGCCGCGAGACTGCCGCATCAAACTCAACGTCGGACACGGCAGGGACCTCGTCTACACCTACTCCCACACCTGTGGGTGGCGTCATCACTGGCGGAGTGTGCTCTCCTCGGGTCGGAAACAGAGCCTGGACGACGTCGTGGAGCAAGGGAGGAGAGAGACTCTGCGTAACCGGGGGTGCCCAGGGGCGGAGCTTACTCAACGCCAACCTGTACGGCCTTCCCCACGGATCCGCATTTAGAGTCTCAAGAAACTCCTCTCTTGCCCTGGACTTGGCTCTGTTGATGGCGACCTTGAGCGCCTTTTTCGCCTCTCTATAGGCGTCATAAAGGCGGGCCTCATCGTCCTCAATCCGGGTGCGTCTGCGACGGTACCGGGAATACTGGCGTCTCGCCCTCACGCACGCAAAGCGCAAGCTCGCGAGGTCTGCGGACCACCAGTATACCTGCCGCTTAGGAGGGATAGGCCCGGCCCGGGGCATGGCCGCGTCGCAAATTTGCGACAGCGCCTCCCGGAACCATTCGGCCTCATCCTCCACCTCAGCAGGCCCATCCGGCACAGGCACCCATGCCTGGACGATAGCCGCACACTCCAACTTCTCGCGGTCGAGTCGCTTCAAAGCCCATCTCGGACTGTCTCTATGCCGGGTAGAACGGCTTGGACCGGTATGAATTGCCGGAAGCGTAGAAACGTCGAACCGGATATACCGGTGGTCCGACAACGTCTCCACACCCTCCAGCACTTCCCAGCCCTGGACACGTCGTGCTAGCGAAGGAGTCGCGAACGTCAAGTCCACGATGGACCCTCCCCGCATGCGCACACAGGTGTCTACCGAACCCCGATTCAAGACAGTCATGCCAGAAGCGACTGCCCACTCCTCGAGCGCCTCTCCACGCACATCTGTCGCTGGAGATCCCCATACCAAGGACTTGGCATTGAAATCCCCAGCGACCAGCACTTGGAGCGAACGATTGCGGCCGATCACAGCCTCCAACTCGGAGAGAAAACTCTCAAATTGAGCGAGAGGCCGGTTAGGAGAGAAATACACCCCGATAACCAGGGTGTCTCCCAACTCAGCCGCAACCCATCCGTGCCCCTTTTCAATCCTCTGAAAAGGGGGGGCGCCGTTAGCCACTCGGGTGGCAATGGCCGCTGTGCCGTCCACATCCGAAACCCAATCGGGCGGGATGTAGTACGGCTCAGCCACTACCGCTATGGCTATCAACCTCTCCGCCAGACCCTGGACCCACAGGTCCTGAGCTCTGGCGCAGTGGTTGAGATTCCCCTGCAGGAATCTTAGGGCCATTTTAAGGGGATGCAATTAGCATCTCCTCGTCAGCGAGTGGCTTGGAGTGGGCCGGCTGCGACCGGGCCGTGGCCTCGGTGGCAGCTTGCCGACCGCGGTTTTTGGGTTTGGAGGCCTTGCAAGCTGGGCCCCCAACCTTGTGACTGGCATTTCTGCCGGCCACTGCGCACACCGTGCAGTGTGGCGCTGCTTCACAGGCACGCGCCAGATGGCCTAGCTGACCGCAACGGTAGCACTGACTGCTACGGTCAACCTCCGAGCCGCACTTGCTCCTGACGTGTCCCTTTTCGAGACACCGGAAACAACGCAGCTCCCTGGCCTCCAGCAGTTTGACCCGCGCCGATGTCCAACCGACCAGCAGACGGGCACCGTCCACCAGCTTTTTGGCCACCGCCACGGGGCAACGTGCCCAGCAGGCGCCTTGCCCCCTCCTGTCTCGGCGGATCTCGCCCGTCTTAACAGACTCCACCGAGCACGCCCCAGTCTTAGCGACAGCGGCTGCGACTTCCTCTGCGGTGACGGAGTCATCCAACTCAGAAATGCGCAATTCTGCACACTTCACAGGTCGGGAAACTCGCACGTCTTCCGCCTTGAGGACCTCCCTTAGCTTGGAAGCCAGAGAGTCCGCCCTGCCGTCTGTCTCTGCGGCGCCCGGCAGCTCCAAAATGGCGCCTCCGGTGGCCGCTCGCCTAAAGCGCACGGACTCAATCCCGAGGCTCGCCAAGCTGATGCTGGCTTTGGCCTGCGAGATGACGTCGCTATACGTCACGCCCCGCTTCTCGGCTTCTGGCTGTAGCGTTACCACTACTGCCGCCGAGCGTGCGGGACGGAGATTCGGCACTTTAGGTTGCCTCGTCTGGGGTTTCGGGGGGGGCTTCACTGCTGCTGCAGCTTGTGCACCCTTGCTCTTGCCCTTGCGGCCGGTCACGAGGTTCCACGGTAACTCCATGGTCTCGGGGGCCGGCGGCAAAGGGCGGGGCTCCCTTGGGGGCGGGGCAGCGTTAGCCGCCTTGCCCTTCTTGGCCGACTTCCTTCCCTTCTTCCCCTTGGGAGGATTCCCTCGGGATTCGGGGTTGGGCGGCGCTGGAGCCTTAGGCTTCGGCGCAGCTGCAGCCGGTGTGCTGCGAGCAGGGAGCGGCTGAGTCGCCCTCGTGCTCGCGGACGTCTTGTCCGGGGTTTTTTTTGTCTTGTCCGGGTGTGGCGCGGCCGGCTCAGTAGCCGGCGGCGGCGCGTTCTTGGAGCGCATGTCGGCAGCCAGAGGAGGCCGAAGCCGCTCCAGAGGCAACCGAGCCTCGATAGCCTCGAACCGAGCGTTGACATAGGCAATGACATTACTGTCGTCACCCACGCCAGCCGCTCGGGGCGTTTGCCCGTTGAGGCTCTCTCGGAGACTGTCCATCTCCTTACGGAGTTTGGCCAGCTCCTCTCCCTGCCGAGAGACCGCGGAGAGCAGGCGGTGGTTCACCACCCGCAGCTTCTCGGTCTCTTCGGAGACTGTGCGCTTGTACAGCACTGGAGCTAAAAGCTCCCAGTCTCCGACTGCCGTTTTCAGCGCCTTCTGAAATGTGCCTTTCAGATGTCCGGAGGTCGCAATGACTTTCCGGACTATGGCTGCGGACATTTCCATGCGCTCCTTTAGCGCGGAGGCGGTCAATTCCCGCTGGTCGGCCTCGCCCTGGGACGAGTCTGACAAGTGGGATGTCCTCGCCTGAGCTTGGAGCAAAGCGCGATCCATCTCCGCAACCTCTTGCTCGGACCGCAGCTTCGCCTCCACTCTCTCGTCGTCGCGCCCTAGGCGCATAAATTTCTCCCGGGCCTCCGCCATGCAGGCGTTAGCGCCGGGTGCGGGGGTACCGCCTCTTCCTCGTCGGGCCGTAGGCTTTCCGGAAGCAGAACTACGTCCACTTCTGGCACTCCTGTCGGAACCCGACTCGCCGGTTTTTGAGTACGGCCGCTTCCGTCTGCCCCAGAGTTTGCCGAGTTCCTCCCCGGAGGAAGGATCTACGGTCATCAGGCTAGTGCCCGAATCCGACCCCTGAGCAGACGGAGAGCGCGACCGCTCCGCTGCTGCACTTGTGCGGCCGCTGCGCATAACGCAGTCAGCCGCCGCCGAAGTTGATGGCTCCGGCGTCACAGCTTTAAGCTCTGAAGAGCTCAAGCGGGTAAGCCTGACTACAGGCTCCCGCACCACCTCCAAGCCAGCTTCACGCTGCGACTTCGATGTTATCGTCGCAGCCTGTGACGGCTCCACCTCCAGGGAACTAGCGTCCGTGCGTACTCCTGCCAACCAACCTGTACGCGACGCATTCTCGTCCTCCCTGGCGACCAAAACAGAAGAAGAAGTAAAAGATTCCATTTTTAGTCCCACGAGTATGGGGGATATAAAAAGTCCACCCAGGCGTCGCCCCCTGCACCTGGGTAACCCTAATACTGCACGAGGGCGGGTGTTCTCGTGCAGGTGTCGCGCTAGCGGGTAGGCGTTAACCCATCCTACCACCTCGAGACCGAGGCGGCCGACCGTCACGCGACTAACGGCCAACCTTTTGGGGTTTTTTATTGAGGTTGACTCCTCTCGGCCCGGGCGACCAAGCCAAGGCCCCTACTTCCCGTGGGCTGCGAGACATGTCCACAACACCCTACGGGAGCAGGTTGCCAGACGGTTGACCGAAGTCACCCACCTAGTCGCGAAATCGCGAGTGGTGGGCCCGTCCAGCCGCAAGTCTTGCAGACCTGCCATCCACCGAGCCGAAGCTCCACTAGTCCTTAAGGACTCCCACACACAGCCAAAGCTGCCCGGCGACAAAGCGCCCACACCTCGCTTTTTAAAGAGGTTGTCCTCCTCGCGACCCTGCCGAAGCAAAGTCCCCGGCCCGCTCAGTGCGGGTTACGGGTGATTTTTTATAGAGGTTTTCATCCTCGCAGCCCTGCTAGGCAAGACCCCCGGTCCGCGACTGCGGATTACGGTTGCCCGACAGTGGCCGAAGCCAGTGTCCGCCAGTCGTGCAAGCACAACCAGTAAGACCCGCCGCGCCGTGAAGAAGGCGTTTCCGCCCCCTTCTGGTGTTTTTTATAGAGGTTTTCTCCTCGTGACCCTGCGAACAGAGTCCCCGGTCCGCAAAATGCGGATTACGGTTTGCCTGGCGGGGGTCCGTTATCCGTGAAAGCACGAATAATCGGATGGCCACCAAGCGGCCACATCTTCGCATCATCTGCTCAGCAGAGGAATACGAAGAGCGGCCCCACCTCTTCAGTTTTGGTCCGCGCCGGCCGTAGCCGGTACCCCCCATATCTGGAGGGCGTTCCCCTATCCGCCACCCGGGGGACGCGCCCGATAGAAGACTGAAAACTCCCACGGGAACCTAACCTAACCTAACCTAACCTTTTTTTTTATTAGCGTGGGGAAATCCTCATGGATACCTCGTCGCTCGGGGGAACGACGAGGTTATGTCGGACTTCTACCGACTAAAACCCCACGGTACTCAACCTCAACACTTCAGCGGCGAGGCGGGGTCCCTAAAAAGTTTCACAACGCCCCGCCGCCAGTGTTTCCCCGTATTGGGGCCCCCTCCAGCCGACCCCCCAATGAAGGGGGGAGGCCACGGAAGTACCTGGAGCACGCAAGTACTTCCGCCGTCGGGGTGAAAGCCGTGCATTGCGGGCAAAAGCACCCCCGTACTCAAGCCCGCTGGCTCCCACCGTACGCGGACCCTACTAGGTCCGCAACCACGATCCACCTAAAAGGTGGATCCGCTGCCACATCTGGCGGTGCGGCCCCGCCGAGCCGCAGTGCACAGGGGGGGCCAGCCGCGGATCACTGACCCCCTCCAAACGGTTGTGCACCGCGGCTCCCACCTCGCGCCCTAAGGCGCTGCGCCCGTGGGCGCCCCTTTGGGCGGGCAGTGGTAGCACCATACCACCACCACGACCGGCGGCAGGCAATGGGTGGGTGGGAAGTCCACCGCATTGCCATGCCTGAGCCCTCTTAGCTTCCCGGTGGTTCCACCTACCACCAGTACTAAGCCCCCCCGCCACGACAAGGCGAAGGCTCATGGGGGGGAACCTAACCTAACCTAACCTAACCTTTTTTTTTTTTTTTTTTTTTTTTTTTTTTTTTTTTTTTTTTTTTTTTTTTTGCGTCAGGAAATGCATTTAGGCATTCCCAAGGCCCTGGGTTCGGGACACCTGGGATATGTGGGACTCGGAACTCCTGGGAAAACAGAGACCCCTACCCACTAAAACCTGACGGTGGTCATCTTCGGCGCAGTATGGAAGGGACCCGGGATCCCCAACGAGGGAGAGACTCCTCGCAGGACCCTTCGGCGCGCAAGGCCGCCTGGCAGCCAGCCTCGGGAGGAGCAAGCTCAACTCCAGTGCACGATAACACAGACCACTGTGTCCGAAGACACGCGTTACCGTCATCCTCGGGATCGCAAACCGAAACACACGCAGGCCCCCCCGCGTGCGCTTCGCGACCCCAAGGGCCCTTTCAGTCGCCTCTTACGACAGGCAGGGATACCTCGGTAGTATTCTTGTCCCCTAACCGCAGGGAACCGCCGGGATTACGCACCACCACCCCGGCGGCCTCGCCTCTGACGTCGGGCGGGATTGTCCAGCTCGCGCTGGCGCTCGGCGCTCTCCTTCTGCGACACGACGGCGTCGCAGAAGGAGAGCACCGCATCCCACGAGCTCGCGCTCGCCACCATGGCAGAAACCACGGATGGCAGCGAGAGGTCGCGCCCGATCGAGGCGGTGAGCGTCTCGCGCTCGTTTGCCCAAGCTGGGCACACCTCCAGCGTGTGCTGAGCCGTGTCCTCGCTGGCGTCACAGTGGTGACAGGCATCGCTAGCCTCCCGTCCGATCCGGCACAGATAACTCCCGAAGCAGCCGTGCCCCGTGAGTATCTGCGTCAGACGGTACGTTACGGCGCCGTGACGCCGATTCAACCACTGCGTGAGGACAGGGCGGATCGCCTGGATCGTGCGATGGCCCGATCCGGGATCCGCGAGCCGCACATCCCAGAGCTCCACAGCAAGTGTGCGGAACTCTTCCAGCCAGGATGAAACCTGGCTTGGGGTACCCCGTGGACTGTGGACCGACGCGCCTCCTCCCGGTAGTGAAACACCGCCGAGAGGGTCCTCGCATCAAGGTCCCAGGGGAGTGTGCCGGCCAGCACACAGGCCGCCTCGTAAGAGATTGTGCGGTAGCCCCGTATGATCCTGACTGCCATCGCCCGCTGCGGTCTCCGCAGTTCGGCGATACACCGGCTTGTCAGGATGTCGGCCCAGACAGGTGAGCCGTACAGGGCCATGGACCGCACAACTCCCGCGTAAAGCCTCCGGCATGAAGCCTTCGGCCCCGCGATGTTGGGCAGCAATCTGCCTAACGCGGCCGCCGTTCGCACCAGTTTAGGCGCCAAGCGCTTAAAATGGGCGTGGAAGTTCCAGCGACTGTCGAGGACCAATCCAAGGTACTTCATGGTCGACTCGACACGGATCTGGACTCCACCCACCTGGATAGCCGAACCGGCTGGAGGTCCTCTCCGAGGCCCGTGAAAACAGGTCGCCTCGGATTTTTCTAGGGCCACGTGTAGCCCTAGGCGTCGGATTCTGCCGACGACTTCCGCCACGCCTGCTGTGGCAAGGACGGCTGCATCCCGGAAGTTGTTCCCTCTCGCCGTTACCAGGGTATCGTCGGCGTAACAAGTTACTTCGACGCCCTGGAGGTTGACTGCTCGCAGCACCCAGTCATAACCAATGTTCCACAGGAGCGGCCCAAGAACCGAACCCTGTGGGACCCCGCACGACATGGGATAACGCTGCCAGTCATCGCGCCCCGGGAACTCGACATACCTCTCTGTCAGGTAGTCTTCCAGGATGAGCCGTAGATAAAGGGGGACACCGTGGTGCCGTAGTGCCTCCTTTATGCAGGTCCACGGCAGGGTGTTGAAGGCGTTAGCTATATCGAGTGATACCGCTAACACCACTTGACCCTGCGACATCGCCTCCCTGGCGATGTCCTTCACGCGGAGGATCGCGTGAACCGTGGACCGACGACGCCTAAAGCCGTACTGGCAGTCTGCCAAGTCCGGCCCCACCTCCTCGAGGTGCCCAATCAGGCGGCCAGCGATTATGCGCTCGAGAAGTTTCCCAACCTCGTCGAGCAGCACAATCGGGCGGTAGGCCGAGGGGGAGTCAGATGGTCGACCCTCCTTCCTCAGTAGGACGAGCTTCCCCGTTTTCCACTGGCGCGGAAAACGTCCCTGCGACAGACAGGCCGAATACAGGCTCTGCAGTCTCGACCCCAGCCACTCCAGGGACAAAACCCAAGCGCGGCCGGGTATGCCGTCTAGACCAGGAGCCGTACTCTTGGCCCGTAGCCACGAGACTGCCGCATCAAACTCAACGTCGGACACGGCAGGGACCTCGTCTACACCTACTCTCACACCTGAGGGTGGCGTCATCACTGGCGGAGTGTGCTCTCCTCGGGTCGGAAACAGAGCCTGGACGACGTCGTGGAGCAAGGGAGGAGAGAGACTCTGCGTAACCGGGGGTGCCCAGGGGCGGAGCTTACTCAACGCCAACCTGTACGGCCTTCCCCACGGATCCGCATTAAGAGTCTCAAGAAACTCCTCTCTTGCCCTGGACTTGGCTCTGTTGATGGCGACCTTGAGCGCCTTTTTCGCCGCTCTATAGGCGTCGTAAAGGCGGGCTTCATCGTCCTCAATCCGGCTGCGTCTGCGACGGTACCGGGAATACTGGCGTCTCGCCCTCACGCACGCAAAGCGCAAGCTCGCGAGGTCTGCGGACCACCAGTATACCTGCCGCTTAGGAGGGATAGGCCCGGCCCGGGGCATGGCCGCGTCGCAAATTTGCGACAGCGCCTCCCGGAACCATTCGGCCTCATCCTCCACCTCAGCAGGCCCATCCGGCACAGGCACCCATGCCTGGACGATAGCCGCACACTCCAACTTCTCGCGGTCGAGTCGCTTCAAAGCCCATCTCGGACTGTCTCTATGCCGGGTAGAACGGCTTGGACCGGTATGAATTGCCGGAAGCGTAGAAACGTCGAACCGGATATACCGGTGGTCCGACAACGTCTCCACACCCTCCAGCACCTCCCAGCCCTGGACACGTCGTGCTAGCGAAGGAGTCGCGAACGTCAAGTCCACGATGGACCCTCCCCGCATGCGCACACAGGTGTCTACCGAGCCCCGATTCAAGACAGTCATGCCAGAAGCGACTGCCCACTCCTCGAGCGCCTCTCCACGCACATCTGTCGCTGGAGATTCCCATACCAAGGACTTGGCATTGAAATCCCCAGCGACCAGCACTTGGAGCGAACGATTGCGGCCGATCACAGCCTCCAACTCGGAGAGAAAACTCTCAAATTGAGCGAGAGGCCGGTTGGGAGAGAAATACACCCCGATAACCAGGGTGTCTCCCAACTCAGCCGCAACCCATCCGTGCCCCTTTTCAACCCTCTGAAAAGGGGGGGCGCCGTTAGCCACTCGGGTGGCAATGGCCGCTGTGCCGTCCACATCTGAAACCCAATCGGGCGGGATGTAGTACGGCTCAGCCACTACCGCTATGGCTATCAACCTCTCCGCCAGACCCTGGACCCACAGGTCCTGAGCTCTGGCGCAGTGGTTGAGATTCCCCTGGAGGAATCTAAGTGCCATTTTGAGGAGGTGCAATTTGCATCTCCTCATCCCCGAGTGGCTCGGAGCGGGCCGGCTGCGACCGGGCCGTGGCCTCGGTGACAGCCTGCCGACCGCGAGTTTTAGGTTTGGGGGCCTTGCAGGCTTTGCCCCCAACCCTGTGACTGGCGTTCTTTCCAGCCACTGCGCACACCGTGCAGTGTGGCGCCGCCGTACAGGCACGTGCCAGATGGCCCAGTTGACCGCAGCGGTAGCACTGACTGCTACGGTCAACTTCCGAGCCGCACTTGCTCCGGACGTGTCCCTTCTCGAGACACCGGAAACAACGCAGCTCCCTGGCCTCCAGCAGTTTGACCCGCGCCGATGTCCAACCGACTAGCAGACGAGCACCGTCCACCAGCTTTCTGGCCACCGCCACGGGGCAACGTGCCCAGCAGGCGCCTTGCCCCCTCCTGTCTCGGCGGATCTCGCCCGTCTTCACGGACTCCACCGAGCACGCCCCAGTCTTGGCGACAGCGGCTGCGACTTCCTCAGCGGTGACGGAGTCATCCAACTCAGAAATGCGCACTTCTGCACACTTCACAGGTCGGGAAACTCGGACGTCTTCCGCGTTGAGGACCTCTCTTAGCTTGGTAGCCAGAGAGTCCGCCCTGCCATCTGTCTCCGCAGCGCCCGGCAGCTCCAAAATTGCGCCTCCGGTGGCTGCTCGCTTAAAGCGCACGGACTCAATCCCGAGGCTTGCCAAGCTGATGCTGGCTTTAGCCTGCGAGATGACGCCAGAGTACGTCACGCCCCGCTTCTCGGCATCTGGCTGTAGCGTGATTACTACTGCCGCCGAGCGTGCGGGGCGGAGATTCGGCACTTTCGCTTGCCTTATCTGGGGTTTCGGGGGGGGCTGCACTGCTGCTGCAGCTTTCGCGCCCTTGCTCTTGCCCTTGCGGCCGGTCACGAGATTCCACGGTAACTCCATGGTCTCGGGGGCCGGCGGCAAAGGGCGGGGCTCCCTTGGGGGCGGGGCAGCGTTAGCCGCCTTGCCCTTCTTGGCCGACTTCCTTCCCTTCTTCCCCGCGGGAGGATTCCCTCGGGATTCGGGGTTGGGCGGCGCTGGAGCCTTAGGCTTCGGCGCAGCTGCAGCCGGTGTGCTGCGAACCGTGGGCGGCTGAGTCGCCCTTGTGCTCGCGTTCGTCTTCTCCGGGGTTTTGTTTGTCACGTCCGGTGGTGGCGCGGCCGCCAGCGCAGTGGCCGGTGGCGGCGCGTTTGTCTTGCGCTTGTCGGCAGCCAGCGGGGGCCGAAGCCGCTCCGGAGGTAGCCGAGCCTCGATAGCCTCAAACCGAGCGTTGACGTAAGCGACGACATTGCTGTCGTCAGCCACGCCAGCCGCTCGGGGCGTTTGCTCAGTGAGGCTCTTCCGGATGCTGTTCATATCCTTGCGGAGTTGGGCCAGCTCCTTCCCTTGCCGAGAGACCTCAGAGAGCAGCCGGTGGTTAACCAGCCGCAGCTTCTCGGTCTCTTCGGATACTGTTCGCGCGTACAGCACGGGTGCCACACGCTCCCAGTCCCCGACTGCCGATTTCAGGGCCTTCTGACAGGTACCTTTCAGGTTTCCGGAGGTAGCGATGACCTTCCGTACTATGGCCGCTGAAATCTCAATGCGCTCCTTGAGTGCAGAGGCGGTCATGTTCCGCTCGTCGGTCTCGTCTTGGGACGATTCCGACAAACGTGACGTCCGTACCTGGGCTTGGTGCAGAGCACGATCCATGTCCGCAACCTCCTGCTCGGACCGTAGCTCCGCCTCCAGCCTTTCCTCCTCGCGCCTGGGGCGCATAAACTCCCGCCGGGCCTCCGCCAAGCTGGCATTGGCACCGGCTTTTGGGGTTCTAATTCGGCCTCTACGGGCCGCCGGTCTCCCAGAAGGGGAAACTGACCCCGTGTCACTCCTTTCGGAGCCCGAACCCCCACTTTTGGAGTACGGCCGCTTCCGTGTGCCCCAGAGTCGGCCGAGTTCCTCCCCGGAAGAAGGATCCACGGTCATCAGGCTCGCGCCTGAATCCGATTCCTGGGCAGACGGAGAACGCGACCGCTCTCCTGCTGCGCTTGAACGGCCGCTACGCAAAATGCGCCTGGCCGCCGCCGAAGTAGATGGCTCCGGCGTTGCAGCTCTGAGCTCCTCGGAGCTCAAGCGGGTCAGCCTCACTACGGCCTCCCGCTCCACCTCGTTGCCAGTTTTAGGACGTGGCTTGTCCTTTAGGCGTCTCTGGCCCTCCCCACAATACGATTGAGGGCCGACAACGTCTGTCGTTGTCGCCACTGGGGCGTCAACAACAGGCGTTATGCGGGATTCCCCGGCTTCGTGCCGGGTACCCGCCTGGGTAGTTTTTTCGGATTCGCCGTTATTCATTTTGGTTTTTTTACCGCACTCGGGACTGGATTCCCACCAGCCATTCACCCCATAGACGTGCGGCGATCGTAGGGTTGGGGTTATTTTTATAGAGGTTGTCTTCCTCGCGACCCTGCTAGGCAGAGCCACCGGCCCGCTCAGTGCGGGTTACGGCTTGCCCGACGCCGACCGAGATCGACGCCGCGCGGGTGATTTTTTAGAGAGGTGGTCATCCTCGTGACCCTGCCGAAGCAGAGTCCCCGGTCCGCTCAGTGCGGGTTACGGGTGATTTTTTATAGAGGTTTTCATCCTCGCAGCCCAGCTGAGCAAGACCCCCGGTCCGCGACTGCGGATTACGGTTGCCCGACGGTGGCCGAAGCCAGTGTCCGCCAGTCGTGCAAGCACAACCAGTCAGACCCGCCGCGCCGTGAAGAAGGCGTTTCCGCCTCCTCCTGGTGTTTTTTATAGAGGTTTTCTCCTCGTAACTCTGCAAGCAGAGTCCCCGGTCCGCAAAATGCGGATTACGGTTTGCTTGGCGGGGGTCCGTTAGCCGTGAAAGCACGGAAAATCGGATAGCCGCCAAGCGGCCACATCTTCGCATCATCTGCTTGGCAGAGGACTACGAAGAGCGGCCCCACCTCTTCAGTTTTGGTCCGCGCCGGCCGTAGCCGGTACCCCCCATATCTGGAGGGCGTTCCCCTATCCGCCACCCGGGGGACGCGCCCGATAGAAGACTGAAAACTCCCACGGGAACCTAACCTAACCTAACCTAACCTAACCTAACCTTTTTTTTTTTTTTTTTTTTTTAACGAGGTAAAAATGCATTACGCACTATCCCACCGCCTGGGTGGGCGGTGGGGGAGTGTGGGACTCTCCGCCGGTGAAGCCGGCGGCATACCCACTAAAAATACCCCGGTGTATCCCGCTTCGCTTTTAGCGGGACGATGTGGGATTCCCTAAGGATTTCGGCCACATCGTCCCAAGCGGTCGGCCCAGCCACTGCCGGGCCTCCTCACGCCACGGGGGGGTAACCTGATACACAACAGATACCCCCCAGACAGGGACACCGTGCAATGCGAGTGAGACCCCCCGGTCTCACCCGCTGGTGTCCTAGGGAACTGGGAGAAGGTGGGCGAACCGCCTTCTCCGGGCTCCCAGCCGTCTGCGTCGGAGAGGGGCCGCCAGAGGATCGTCCTCCCTGGCCCTCTCCGCGGTCTCCTTCTGTGTCATAACCTCTTCACAGAAGGAGACCATCGCCTCCCACGACCTCTCACTCTCGAGCATAGCCCTAACTACTTTTGGGAGCGAGAGGTCCCGGCCTATTACAGCAACCAGTGTGCTGCGCTGCACCTGCCAGGCCGGACACACCTCGAGGGTGTGCTGGGCGTCGTCTTCAAGTGCTCCACACTCGTGGCACACGGGGGTCGGCTCTCTTCCGGCTATCCGGTGCAGGTATTGGCCGAAACAGCCATGCCCAGAGAGCACCTGCACCAGCCGGAAGGTGAGTGCGCCGAACCCCCTCCCATACCAACTATTTAGGACGGGCCTGATGGCGTCTATGGTGCGGGTTCCGTACCGAGGCGCCTCGAGGTCGTCCTGCCAGCGCCAAATTAACTCATTCTGAGCTATGCGCCTCACCCTCTCAACCTCGTTTAAGGCGGGGCGCTGACCTCTGGCCCTCGCTGCTGCACGGTATTTGTATACCGCAGCGAGGACCCCTGCCTCTAGCTCCCACGGGGGCGTGCCGGCCAAAACGCAGGCAGCCCCCATGGAAATGGTTCGGTACCCCCGCACCGCCCTGGTCGCCACCACACGCTGCGCCCTCCGCAGCATGCGCTTGTTGGTGACGTTCAGGGCGTCCGCCCACACTGGTGCTCCATACAAAGCAATGCTTCGTACGATGCCGGCGTAAAGTCGCCGGCATGTAGTATCAGGGCCGCCTGTGTTGGGAAGAAGGCGGCCCAAGGCACTCGCAGCATTGACGAGGCGGGGGGCGAGCCTGCTGAAGTGCTCGCCAAAACGCCACCGCCCGTCCAGTAGGAGGCCCAAATACTTCATTTGGGCCCCCACCCTCACCTCCACGCCATCGAGGCGTATTTTCGCGCCGGAGGGAGGTCCCCTCCGAGGCCCATGGAAAAGAAGGGCCTCGGTTTTTTGCAGGGCGACCTTCAGCCCCAGCGCCTCGATGCGCTCCACCACAAGGCTTGTGCCCACTTCGGCCCGTCTGGCCGCCTCATTGTAAGTCCCCCCTCGGGCTATGACTAGGGTGTCATCGGCATAACACAGGACACGCATCCCAGGAAGGAGCGTGCCCCGCAACACCCAGTCATAGCCTATATTCCAAAGGAGGGGTCCTAAGACGGACCCCTGAGGAACCCCACACGTCATTGCCCGCCGTACAGTTTGGCCGTCCGGGCCCACATACAGCACCTCACGGCCAGTAAGGTAGTTCTTGACTAACCGCGCTATGTAATGGGGCAAATTGAAGTAGCGCAGCGCCTCCTCAATTGTGCCATAGGGGAGGCTATTAAAAGCATTGGCGATGTCTAGTGACACCACCAGTGACCTTTCCCCTATGGCAGAGGCCTCCTGTGTCGTTGACTTCAGGGCCTGGAGGGCATCGATGGTAGACCGACCAGCCCTGAAGCCAAACTGGTTTTCGGACAGGTCCGGTCCAACGTCCGTCATATGCTGGATGATCCGCGACGCTATTACGCGTTCGAATAGTTTCGCGGATTCATCCAGCAGAACTATCGGGCGGTAGGCTCCAGCAGTGTCCGGCTGCCGTCCTTCTTTTTGAAGGAGGCATAACCTTCCCTCTTTCCATTGCTTAGGGAATTGTCCACGCGCGATCGCGACGTTGAACAACTCCCGTAACCGCTCGTCTAGGTGCCTAATGGCAAGGCCCAGAACTTTTCCCGGAACCCCGTCGGGGCCTGGGACCTTCTTTTTTAGCCGGAGGCCTGCCGCCGCTATCTCCAACTCCTCCTTTGTGACAGGAGGCGGGAGAGGTTCTTCCTCATCGGACCTCCTAGTGGGAGGAGCCATGGGTGGTGCGAGGTGTTCTCGGGAGACCGGGAACAACTCCTGCACCACCCTTTCCAGCAATTCGGGCTGGAGGGTCTCGATGACCGGGGGGCCTTGATTTCGCAGCTTATTGCGCGCTGCGCGATAAGGCCTACCCCACGGATCACGATTTAGCCCCTCCAGAAGCTCCTCCCGAGCCTGAGCCTTGGCTTGGCTGATGGCCAGCTGTAGCGCCTTTCTGTCAGAACAGTAGGTGGCATACAGCTGGCCCTCCACTGCTGGGTCGCGGTTCGCACGACGCCGACTGCGACCATATGCCCTCCTTGAACGTTGGCAGGTGCCCCGGAGGTCCGCGATTTCTTCGGACCACCAGTACACCTGCCGCCGAGGTGCTCCAACCTTCACCCTCGGCATGGAGGCGTCACACACCTCTTTGAGGGAGGCTTGAAAGGCACTTGTCGCCTCGTCGACCTCTGGGGAGATAGGGGCCGAGCACCACGCCTGAACTATGGCGGCCTCTTCCGCTAACTCTTTGTTGAGCTTGGTCAAGGCCCACCGCGGGAAAGAGGCCTGCCCTTGCCGCCGGGCTACGGCCGCTGTGTCAGGTGAGGTGGAGATCTCAAACTGGATGTATTTATGATCCGATAGAGTCTCCACCTCACTGAGTACCCGCCAACACCGGACGTGACGTGTAATAGAAGGGGTGGCGAACGAAATGTCCACCACGGACCCCCCGTTCCATCGCACGCACGTGTGTTCTGTCCCTCGATTTAAGAGGGACAGCCCAGCATCGACCGCCCAGCTTTGTACGGTGCGGCCCCAGGAATTTGTGGTCACACTTCCCCACGAGGTAGACCAGGAGTTGAGGTCCCCCATCAATAAAATTGGTAGAGGAGCCATCCGCTGTACAACCTGACCTAACGTGCCTAGTAGTCTTTCGAGTCCTGCCAGGGTGCCATTAGGGGAATAGTACACACCGATAATGGCGTATTCTCTCCCCCAAGTGGCTGCCACATAACCTGACCCCTTCTCTTTGACATTGAGAGAGCGGCCAGCGCTTCCCGTCTTGACAGAAATAGCTACAGAGCCATCCGTGTCCCCAGCCCAGTGTAGTTGGGAAGGAACAAAATAGGGCTCTGCCACTACCGCAACATCCACTTCCCACTGCGCCATCGCTTGAACAAGAAGGTCCTGGGCTCCAGCGCAGTGGTTGGTGTTAGTCTGTAGGAAATTGTAATGCCGGCTTACACTCATTCCAACATTACAATTTCCTGCGGCGCCGATGCGCGGCGCACTCCCTCATTCGTGGCGGCCTGGGTCCTGGGGGCCATTGTTCCTCTTTTAGGGGAAGGAACACATTTCCTTCCCCCCATTGCGTGCCCTGACGGCCTTCCCTCATCGGCACAGATCGCACACCGAGGTGTCTCTGTGCACTTTTCGGCCTTATGCCCCGATCGCCCGCACCGGAAGCATAGATCGCTCCGGTCCTTTTGCGAGGGGCATGTCTGGCGTGTGTGGCCTGTGCCCATGCACTTATAACAGCGCAAGGGCTGGGCATCCAGAGCACGTACCTGGGCCGAGCTCCAGCCGATAAGGAGACGTCCTGCTTCCAAAACTGTTTTGGCCGCTGCCACCGGACATTTGATGGTGATCGACCCCACACCTCCAGGGCCGGAGCGGATCTCCCCAGCCCTAATTAGTTCCGTGGCACAGCCGCCCTTTGCTGCAATCGCGGCAACCACTTCCTGCTTTGTTATGGAGTCGTCGAGGCCCTTGACGAGAAGATCCGCACATTTTGTGGGTCTTGCAACGGTGGCGACATCCTTCAATACCTCACGGATCTTATCCGCGAGGTTATCAGCCTTATCCCCGCTTTGGGAACCAGAAAGCTCGAGCATTCTGGCTCCCGTGGCTGTAGTGCGGGTTTTAATATTGGCAATGCCAAGTTCATTCAGCGCTATGCTCCCCTTTGCCTGGTTAAGGGCCATAGCGTACGTCACGCCTTTCTCCAGTGCCTCCGGCTGCAGCGTGATTATCACAGCTGAAGATTTCGGCAGTGAAAGTTTCGCCACTTGTTTTGGCGCCTTCTTTTTGTTTGCCGCATTTTGGGGTGCAGCTGCCGACACGGAGGGTTGGGCAGGGGTTCGGGCAGCTGCGGGCGTGGATTTCTTCCCCTTGCCTTTGCCTTTCCCTTTATTTCCGACCACCACATTCCACTGTCCCTCGCGGATGGCAGAGACAGCCGGAGCCACAGAAGATGACGGGCCGGCCACAGCGGGGGGTACCTCTTGCGGAACCGCCTTTGCTCTTCCCTTTCTAGTCCGCTTTGGCTTGGGAGCCGCAGCGGGCTGAGGCTGAGCCGGAGTAGATGGGGCAACTGCAGCCTTGGCTGCCTCCTCCCGTCTTTTATCGGCGGCAAGTGGAGGACGCACGATTGGTGCTGGTGGGAGGCGCTCCTCAACCACCGCCAAGCGGGCGTTAATCATGTCACCGACCGTGCGACACATCGAGGCTTTTAATTCCTCCGCCATGTCCTTCACCATCTTGGACATCTCGCGCATCAGGTCTTTCGACGAGATGCCCGCAGGATCTTGGGAGGGAAGGGCCGGCCGCGCCGGGGATTTATCCCTCAGACAGAAATCACGACGCATGGCCTTCACCTCTTTTTCAAGGTCCTCCACTTGGCGGCGAAGTCTTCGGTTTTCGAGACCGAGCCGCCGTGTCTCATCCGAGATCGTCCGCTCTGCAATCGTCTCGACAATCTCATGGTATTCCGTGGCGTGGTTTTTTAAGTCACGCACGTACTCCCCCTTGAGATTGCCGGACTTTCGGGCAATTTGGAAGATTAGGGACCTCAGATTACCCGCCCGGGCACGCAACGTCTCGGTGTCGACGGCTGCGTCCAACTCCGCGAGTGAGCATTCCTCGGGGAGTGGGTTCCTCGTGAAGTCGACAGGCTCGTCGGCTTCCACCTCTTGTGCATCTTCGCGAGATGCATTCGAGTTCAACTCCAGGCGGGTCAGGGCGACTTGCGCCGCCTTGGCCCTGAGAAATTCGGCCGCAGTGGCAACTGCCGCCTTTTTGGCCGCCGCCTTTTTGGCCGCAGGGCCAGACGCCGCCTTTTTAGCCTTTTTGGCTACGACCTTTTTGGCCGTAGCCTTTTTCGGTGCCGACGACCGTGTTGTCGTGGCCACCTCCTCACTGTCTGAGACCGAAGCCTCAGACGCAAAAATGGGCGAACCCGCCGGCCTCTTAGGCCGTTGGCTACGCAACGCCCGCGTAACCATCTGGTCCAGCTCATCGGCCGAGTTTACCTCGACTGCGAGACCCTCGAGTGAGTTGGCTGAATTACGCCGGGTAGACATAATTGCAGACAAAATGAAAACACAAAACAAGAATAAAGTCACAACAAAGAGTGCTTATTAGGCCACGCTCAACCTGCAACCGGAGATACCTCGACGGCCAGGGAGCTGAGAACACTAATAAACAAAGAGTGTGGATTTTCTAGAAAGAAAATCACCTCGCGAGAAGCCTATTAGGGCCCGCTTGACCTGAAACCGGAGATACCTCGACGGCCAGGGAGCTGGGAACACTAGTAAGCAAAAACCGCAAGGTTGCCCCAGAGTATCTAGATTTGGTCACCAGCCTGGCACTGCGTTACCGTAACCAGGACTGGGAGAGCCAGGGGAGACGACGGGGACGTACTAGATACTCGTAAAAACACTCATGGGGCCTCCCCCAACCTAACCTAACCTTTTTTTTTTTTTTTTTTTTTTTTTTTTTTTTTTTTTTTTTTTTTTTTGCGTCAGGAAATGCATTTAGGCATTCCCAAGGCCCTGGGTTCGGGACACCTGGGATATGTGGGACTCGGAACTCCTGGGAAAACAGAGACCCCTACCCACTAAAACCTGACGGTGGTCATCTTCGGCGCAGAATGGAAGGGACCCGGGATCCCCAACGAGGGAGAGACTCCTCGCAGGACCCTTCGGCGCGCAAGGCCGCCTGGCAGCCAGCCTCGGGAGGAGCAAGCTCAACTCCAGTGCACGATAACACAGACCACTGTGTCCGAAGACACGCGTTACCGTCATCCTCGGGATCGCAAACCGAAACACACGCAGGCCCCCCCGCGTGCGCTTCGCGACCCCAAGGGCCCTTTTAGTCGCCTCTTACGACAGGCAGGGATACCTCGGTAGTATTCTCGTCCCCTAACCGCAGGGAAAACCTAACCTAACCTTTTTTTTTTTTTTTTTTTTTTTTTTTAACGAGGTAAAAATGCATTACGCACTATCCCACCGCCTGGGTGGGCGGTGGGGGAGTGTGGGACTCTCCGCCGGTGAAGCCGGCGGCATACCCACTAAAAATACCCCGGTGTATCCCGCTTCGCTTTTAGCGGGACGATGTGGGATTCCCTAAGGATTTCGGCCACATCGTCCCAAGCGGTCGGCCCAGCCACTGCCGGGCCTCCTCACGCCACGGGGGGGTAACCTGATACACAACAGATACCCCCCAGACAGGGACACCGTGCAATGCGAGTGAGACCCCCCGGTCTCACCCGCTGGTGTCCTAGGGAACTGGGAGAAGGTGGGCGAACCGCCTTCTCCGGGCTCCCAGCCGTCTGCGTCGGAGAGGGGCCGCCAGAGGATCGTCCTCCCTGGCCCTCTCCGCGGTCTCCTTCTGTGTCATAACCTCTTCACAGAAGGAGACCATCGCCTCCCACGACCTCTCACTCTCGAGCATAGCGCGAATTACTCTTGGGAGCGAGAGGTCCCGGCCTGTTGCAGCAACTAGTGTGCTGCGCTGCACCTCCCAGGCCGGACACACCTCGAGGGTGTGCTGGGCATCGTCCTCGAGTGCGCCACATTCGTGGCACACGGGGGTTGGCTCTCTTCCGGCTATCTGGTGCAGGTATTGGCCGAAACAACCATGCCCAGAAAGCACCTGCACCAGCCGGAAGGTGAGCGCGCCAAACCCCCTTCGACACCACCTTCGGAGGACGGGCCTGATGGCGTCGATGGTACGTGTACCGTATCTTGGCCCCTCAAGCTCGTCCTGCCACCGCCAAATTAGCTCATTTTGAGCTAACTCGCGCACTCGCCCTACCTCCTCGGAGGCTAGGCGCTGTCCTCTGGCCCTCGCTGCTGCACGGTAATCGTATACCGCAGCGAGGACCCCGGCTTCTAACTCCCACGGGGGCGTGCCGGCCAAAACGCAGGCAGCCCCCATGGATATGGTGCGGTATCCACGCACCGCCCTAGTCGCCACCACACGCTGCGCTTTCCGCAGCATGCGCTTGTTGGCGACGTTAAGGGCATCTGCCCACACCGGTGCGCCGTAGAGGGCGATGCTTCGCACAATGCCGGCGTAAAGTCGCCGGCATGTAGTGTCCGGGCCGCCTTGGTTAGGAAGAAGGCGGCCCAAAGCACTCGCGGCGTTGATAAGGCGGGGGGCGAGCCTGCTAAAGTGCTCGCCGAAACGCCACCGCCCGTCAAGTAGGAGGCCCAAGTACTTCATGTGGGCCCCCACCTTCACCTCTACGCCATTGAGGCGTATTTTTGCACCAGGGGGAGGTCCCCTCCGAGGCCCGTGGAAAAGAAGGGCCTCGGTTTTTTGCAGGGCGACCTTCAACCCCAGTGCCTCTATGCGCCCCACAACAAGACTGGTGGCTACCTCTACCAGTCTTGCCGCCTCAACGTAGGATCCTCCGCGGGCTACGACTAGGGTGTCGTCTGCATAGCACAGGACCCGCGTCCGTGGAAGGAGCGTGCCCCGCAGAACCCAGTCGTAGCCCATATTCCATAATAGGGGTCCCAAAACGGACCCCTGAGGAACCCCACACCTCATTGTCCGACGGTGGATGCTTCCGTCGGAGCCCACGTAGAGTACCTCACGGTTTGTGAGGTAACTCTTTATCAGGCGCCCTATATACGGAGGCACATTGAAAAAGCGGAGCGCCTCCGCTATAGTGCCATAGGGCAAGCTATTAAAGGCATTGGCGATGTCCAGTGACACCGCCAATGACCTTTCTCCTCTCGCAGACGCTTCCAGTGTGTCGTTTTTCAGGGCCTGGAGGGCGTCGATGGTTGATCGCCTGGCCCTGAAACCAAACTGGTTGCCGGACAGATCAGGCCCAATGTCCGTCATGTGCTGGATGATCCGCGACGCAATGATGCGTTCAAAGAGTTTCGCGGATTCATCCAGCAGGACAATCGGGCGATAGGCCCCAGCTGTGTCAGGCGACCGCCCCTCCTTCTGTAAGAGACAGAGGCGGCCCTCCTTCCATATTTTGGGGAACTGTCCACGTGCAATTGCAACGTTGAACAGTTCCCGCAGCTGCTCGTGCAGGTGCCGGAGCGCTACCCCCAAGACAATTCCCGGGACCCCGTCGGGTCCAGGGGCCTTCTTCTTAAGCCTGAGGCTTGCAGCCGCTGTCTCCAGTTCCTCTTCGGTGACAGGCGGCGCCAGAGGCTCGGCTTCATTCGACCTCCCAGTGGGAGGAGCCATGGGTGGTGGGAAGTGTTCCTGACAGTCCGGAAACAACTCCTGCACCACCCTTTCCAGCAGTTCAGGCTGGAGGGTCTCGATGACCGGGGGCCCTTGATTGCGCAGCTTATTACGTGCTGCGCGATAGGGCCTTCCCCATGGATCACGGTTTAGACCCTCCAGGAGCTCCTCCCGAGCCTGAGCCTTGGCTTGGCTTATGGCCAGCTGTAGTGCCTTTCTGTCAGAACAGTAGGTGGTATACAGCTGGCTCTCGACCACTGGGTCGCGGTTGGCGCGACGCCGACTGCGGCCATACGCCCTCCTAGACCGTTGGCAGGTGTTTCGGAGGTCCGCGATTTCTTCGGACCACCAGTACACCTGCCGCCGAGGTGCTGCACCCTTTACTCTCGGCATGGATGCGTCGCACACCTCCTTAAGTGAGGCCCGAAATACACTGGCCGCCTCGTCGACCTCCAAGGAGATAGGAGCCGAGCACCAAGCCTTAACTATAGCGGCCTCTTCCGCTAGCTCCTTGTCGAGCTTAGTCAAGGCCCACCGCGGGAAAGAGGCCTGCCCTTGCCGCCGGGCTGGGGCCGCTGTATCAGGTGAGGTGGAGATCTCAAATTGGATATATTTGTGATCCGATAGAGTTTCCACCTCACTGAGGACCCGCCAACACCGGACGCGACGTGCGATAGAAGGGGTGGCGAACGAAATGTCCACCACGGACCCCCCGTTCCATCGCACGCACGTGTGTTCTGTCCCCCGATTTAAGAGGGACAGTCCGGCATCGACCGCCCAGCTTTGGACGGCGCGGCCCCAAGAATTCGTGGTGGCACTCCCCCACGATGAGGACCAAGAGTTGAGGTCCCCCATCAGTAAAGTGGGGAGAGGAGCCATACGCTGTACAACCTGAGCAAGGGTGTCTAGTAGCACCTCTAAGCCCGCCAAAGTGCCATTGGGGGAGAAATAGACACCAATTATGGCGAATTCTCTCCCCCAAGTAGCGGCCACATAGCCTGACCCTCTCTCTTTGACAATAAGAGGGCGGGCAGCGCTTCCCGTCTTGGCCATAATAGCGACGGAGCCGTTTGTATCCCCAGCCCAGTGTGGTTGGGGAGGCACAAAATAGGGCTCCGCCACCACCGCAACATCCACTTCCCACTGCGCCATTGCTTGAACAAGAAGGTCCTGGGCTCCAGCGCAGTGGTTGGTGTTAGTCTGTAGGAAATTGTAATGCCGGCTTACACTCATTCCGACATTACAACTTCCTGCGGCACCGATGCGCGGCGCACTTCCTCATTCGTGGTGGCCTGGGTCCTGGGGGCCATTGTTCCTCTTTTAGGGGAAGGAATACATTTCCTTCCCCCCATTGCGTGCCCTGACGGCCTTCCCTCATCAGCACAGATTGCACAACGGGGTGTCTCCGTGCACTTTTCAGCCTTATGCCCCGATCGCCCGCACCGGAAGCATAGATCGCTCCGGTCCTTTTGCGAGGGGCATGTCAGGCGGGTGTGGCCCGTGCCCATGCACTTAAAGCAGCGTAGAGGCAGGGCATCTAGGGCACGCACCTGGGCCGAGGTCCAGCCAACAAGGAGGCGTCCTGCTTCCACGACTATTTTGGCCGCTGCCACCGGACATTTAATCGTGATGGACGCCGTACCTCCAGGGCCGGAGCGGATCTCCCCAGCCCTAACAAGCTCCGCAGCACAGCCGCCTTTTGCCGAAATAGCGGCGACCACTTCCTCCTTTGTAATAGAGTCGTCGAGGCCCCTGATAAGAAGATCCACACACTTTGTGGGCCTCGCGACGGTGGCAACATCTTTCAATACCTCGCGGATCTTCTCCGCGAGGTTATCAGCCTTGTTCCCGCTTTGGGAGCCAGACAGCTCGAGCATTCTGGCTCCCGTGGCTGTAGTGCGGGTTTTAATGTTTGCAATGCCAAGTTCAGTCAGAGCTATGCTCTCCCTTGCTTGATTTAGAGCCATAGCATAGGTCACGCCCTTTTCAATTGCCTCGGGCTGCAATTTGATTATCACAGCCGAGGACTTTGGCGGTGTGAGCTTCTTCGCTTTTTGCTTAGGCGGCGCCGTCTTGTTTTTTGCCACAGTTTTAGGTGCAGCTGCCGACACGGAGGGTTGGGCAGAGGTTCGGGCTGCGACGGGCGTGGAGGTTTTCCCCTTGCCTTTGCCTTTTCCTTTGTTTCCACCCACCACATTCCACTGCCCCTCGCGGATGACAGAGGCAGCCGCAGTCACAGCAGATGACGGCCCGGCCACAGCGAGGGGTACAGCTTGCGGATCCGCCTTAGCTCTTCCCTTTCTAGTCCGCTTTGGCTTAGGAGCCACAGCGGGCTGAGGCTGAGCCGGGGCAGATGAGGCAACTGCAGCCTTGGCTGCCTCCTCTCGCCTCTTGTCAGCGGCCAGTGGAGGACGCATGATTGGTGCTGGTGGGAGGCGCTCCTCAACCACCGCCAAGCGGGCGTTCACCATATCGCCGAAGGTTCGGCACATGGAGGCCTTCAAATCCTCCGCCATGACTTTGACCATTTTGGACATTTCGGCCATCAGGTCATTGGCCGAGTTGCCCACCGGGACTTGGCAGGGAAGAGCTGGCCGCACCGGGGATTTGTTCCTCTGAGAGAAATCCCGGCGCATGGCTTTCACCTCCTTTTCTAGGTCCTCCACTTGGCGGCGAAGTCTGCGGTTCTCGAGACTGAGCCGCCTTGTCTCATCGGAGATCGTTCTCTCTGCGATCGTCTCGACAATCTCGTGGTATTCCGTTGCGTGGTTTTTTAGGTCACGCACGTACTCACCCTTAAGATTGCCGGACTTTCTGGCAATTTGAAAGATCAGCGACCTCAGATTGCCCGCCCGGGCACGCAACGTCTCAGTGTCCACGGCTGCGTCCAACTCCGCGAGTGAGCATTCCTCGGGGAGTGGGTTCCTCGTGAAGTCGACAGGCTCGTCGGCCTCCACCTCCTGTGCATCTTCGCGAGATGCGTTGGAGTTAGACTCAAGGCGGGTCAAGGCGACTTGCGCGGCCTTGGCCCTCAAAAATTCGGCCGCAGTGGCAACTGCCGCCTTTTTGGCCGCCGCCTTTTTGGCCGCAGGGCCAGACGCCGCCTTTTTAGGCTTTTTGGCTACGACCTTTTTGGCCGTAGCCTTTTTCGGTGCCGACGACCGTGTTGTCGTGGCCACCTCCTCACTGTCTGAGACCGAAGCCTCAGACGCAAAAATGGGCGAACCCGCCGGCCTCTTAGGCCGTTGGCTACGCAACGCCCGCGTAACCATCTGGTCCAGCTCATCGGCCGAGTTTTCCCCGACTGCGAGACCCTCGAGTGAGTTGGCTGAATTACGCCGGGTAGACATAATTGCAGACAAAACGAAAACACAAAACAAGAACAATGTCACAACAAAGAGTGCGTTATTAGGCCACGCTCAACCTGCAACCGGAGATACCTCGACGGCCAGGGAGCTGAGAACACTAATAAACAAAGAGTGTTGATTTTCTAGAAAGAAAATCACCTCGCGAGAAGCCTATTAGGGCCCGCTCGACCTGAAACCGGAGATACCTCGACGGCCAGGGAGCTGGGAACACTAGTAAGCAAAAACCGCAAGGTTGCCCCAGAGTATCTAGATTTGGTCACCAGCCTGGCACTGCGTTACCGTAACCAGGACTGGGAGAGCCAGGGGAGACGACGGGGACGTACTAGATACTCGTAAAAACACTCATGGGGCCTCCCCCAACCTAACCTAACCTAACCTAACCTAACCTAACCTAACCTAACCTTTTTTTTTTTTTTTTTTTTTTTTTTTGCGTCAGGAAATGCTTTTAGGCATTCCCAAGGCCCTGGGTTCGGGACACCTGGGATATGTGGGACTCGGAACTCCTGGGAAAACAGAGACCCCTACCCACTAAAACCTGACGGTGGTCATCTTCGGCGCAGAATGGAAGGGACCCGGGATCCCCAACGAAGGAGAGACTCCTCGCAGGACCCTTCGGCGCGCAAGGCCGCCTGGCAGCCAGCCTCGGGAGGAGCAAGCTCAACTCCAGTGCACGATAACACAGACCACTGTGTCCGAAGACACGCGTTACCGTCATCCTCGGGATCGCAAACCGAAACACACACAGGCCCCCCCGCGTGCGCTTCGCGACCCCAAGGGCCCTTTTAGTCGCCTTTTACGACAGGCAGGGATACCTCGGTAGTATTCTTGTCCCCTAACCGCAGGGAACCGCCGGGACTACGCACCACCACCCCGGCGGCCTCGCCTCCGACGTCGGGCGGGATTGTCCAGCTCGCGCTGGCGCTCGGCGCTCTCCTTCTGCGACACGACGGCGTCGCAGAAGGAGAGCACCGCATCCCACGAGCTCGCGCTCGCCACCATGGCAGAAACCACGGATGGCAGCGAGAGGTCGCGCCCGATCGAGGCGGTGAGCGTCTCGCGCTCGTTTGCCCAAGCTGGGCACACCTCCAGCGTGTGCTGCGCCGTGTCCTCGCTGGCGTCGCAGTGGTGACAGGCATCGCTAGCCTCCCGTCCGATCCGGCACAGATAACTCCCGAAGCAGCCGTGCCCCGTGAGTATCTGCGTCAGACGGTACGTTACGGCGCCGTGACGCCGATTCAACCACTGCGTGAGGACAGGGCGGATCGCCTGGATCGTGCGATGGCCCGATCCGGGATCCGCGAGCCGCACATCCCAGAGCTCCACAGCAAGTGTGCGGAACTCTTCCAGCCAGGATGAAACCTGGCTTGGGGTAACCCCGTGGACTGTGGACCGACGCGCCTCCTCCCGGTAGTGAAACACCGCCGAGAGGGTCCTCGCATCAAGGTCCCAGGGAAGTGTGCCGGCCAGCACACAGGCCGCCTCGTAGGAAATTGTGCGGTAGCCCCGTATGACCCTGACTGCCATCGCCCGCTGCGGTCTCCGCAGTTCGGCGATACACTGGCTTGTCAGGGTGTCGGCCCAGACAGGTGAGCCGTACAGGGCCATGGACCGCACAACTCCCGCGTAAAGCCTCCGGCATGAAGCCTTCGGCCCCGCGATGTTGGGCAGCAATCTGCCTAACGCGGCCGCCGTTCGCACCAGTTTAGGCGCCAAGCGCTTAAAATGGGCGTGGAAGTTCCAGCGACTGTCGAGGACCAATCCTAGGTACTTCATGGTCGACTCGACACGGATCTGGACTCCACCCACCTGAATGCTCGAACCGGCCGGAGGTCCTCTCCGAGGCCCGTGAAAGCAGGTCGCCTCGGATTTTTCTAGGGCTACATGTAGCCCTAGGCGTCGGATTCTGCCGACGACTTCCGCCACGCCTGCTGTGGCAAGGACGGCTGCATCCCGGAAGTTGTTCCCTCTCGCCGTTACCAAGGTATCGTCGGCGTAACAAGTTACGTCAACGCCCTGGAGGTTGACTGCTCGCAGCACCCAGTCATAACCAATGTTCCACAGGAGCGGCCCAAGAACCGAACCCTGTGGGACACCGCACGACATGGGATGACGCTGCCAGTCATCGCGCCCCGGGAACTCGACATACCTCTCTGTCAGGTAGTCTTCTAGGATCAGCCGTAAATAAAGGGGGACACCGTGGTGCCGTAGTGCCTCCTTTATGCAGGTCCACGGCAGGGTGTTGAAGGCGTTGGCTATATCGAGAGATACGGCCAACACCACTTGACCCTGCGATATCGCCTCCTTGGCGATGTCCTTCACGCGGAGGATCGCGTGAACCGTGGACCGACGACGCCTAAAGCCGTACTGGCACTCTGCCAAGTCCGGCCCCACCTCCTCGAGGTGCCCAATCAGGCGGCCAGCGATTATGCGCTCAAGAAGTTTCCCAACCTCGTCGAGCAGCACAATCGGGCGGTAGGCCGAGGGGGAGTCAGATGGTCGACCCTCCTTCCTCAGTAGGACGAGCTTCCCCGTTTTCCACTGGCGCGGAAAACGTCCCTGCGACAGACAGGCCGAATACAGGCTCTGCAGTCTCGGCCCCAGCCACTCGAGGGACAGAACCCAAGCGCGGCCGGGTATGCCGTCTAGACCAGGAGCCGTACTCTTGGCCCGTAGCCGCGAGACTGCCGCATCAAACTCAACGTCCGACACGGCAGGGACCTCGTCTACACCTACTCCTACACCTGTGGGTGGCGTCATCACTGGCGGAGTGTGCTCTCCTCGGGTCGGAAACAGAGCCTGGACGACGTCGTGGAGCAAGGGAGGAGAGAGACTCTGCGTAACCGGGGGTGCCCAGGGGCGGAGTTTACTCAACGCCAACCTGTACGGCCTTCCCCACGGATCCGCATTAAGAGTCTCAAGAAACTCCTCCCTTGCCCTGGACTTGGCTCTGTTGATGGCGACCTTGAGCGCCTTTTTCGCCTCTCTATAGGCGTCATAAAGGCGGGCCTCATCGTCCTCAATCCGGGTGCGTCTGCGACGGTACCGGGAATACTGGCGTCTCGCCCTCACGCACGCAAAGCGCAAGCTCGCGAGGTCTGCGGACCACCAGTATACCTGCCGCTTAGGAGGGATAGGCCCGGCCCGGGGCATGGCCGCGTCGCAAATTTGCGACAGCGCCTCCCGGAACCATGCGGCCTCATCCTCCACCTCAGCAGGCCCATCCGGCACAGGCACCCATGCCTGGACGATAGCCGCACACTCCAACTTCTCGCGGTCGAGTCGCTTCAAAGCCCATCTCGGACTGTCTCTATGCCGGGTAGAACGGCTTGGACCGGTATGAATTGCCGGAAGCGTAGAAACGTCGAACCGGATATACCGGTGGTCCGACAACGTCTCCACACCCTCCAGCACTTCCCAGCCCTGGACACGTCGTGCTAGCGAAGGAGTCGCGAACGTCAAGTCCACGATGGACCCTCCCCGCATGCGCACACAGGTGTCTACCGAACCCCGATTCAAGACAGTCATGCCAGAAGCACTGCCCACTCCTCGAGCGCCTCTCCACGCACATCTGTCGCTGGAGATCCCCATACCAAGGACTTGGCATTGAAATCCCCAGCGACCAGCACTTGGAGCGAACGATTGCGGCCGATCACAGCCTCCAACTCGGAGAGAAAACTCTCAAATTGAGCGAGAGGCCGGTTAGGAGAGAAATACACCCCGATAACCAGGGTGTCTCCCAACTCAGCCGCAACCCATCCGTGCCCCTTTTCAATCCTCTGAAAAGGGGGGGCGCCGTTGGCCACTCGGGTGGCAATGGCCGCTGTGCCGTCCACATCCGAAACCCAATCGGGCGGGATGTAGTACGGCTCAGCCACTACCGCTATGGCTATCAACCTCTCCGCCAGACCCTGGACCCACAGGTCCTGAGCTCTGGCGCAGTGGTTGAGATTCCCCTGCAGGAATCTTAGGGCCATTTTAAGGGGATGCAATTAGCATCTCCTCGTCAGCGAGTGGCTTGAAGTGGGCCGGCTGCGACCGGGCCGTGGCCTCGGTGGCAGCTTGCCGCCTGCGGTTTTTGGGTTTGGAGGCCTTGCAAGCTGGGCCCCCAACCTTGTGACTGGCATTTCTGCCGGCCACTGCGCACACCGTGCAGTGTGGCGCTGCTTCACAGGCACGCGCCAGATGGCCTAGCTGACCGCAACGGTAGCACTGACTGCTACGGTCAACCTCCGAGCCGCACTTGCTCCGGACGTGTCCCTTTTCGAGACACCGGAAACAACGCAGCTCCCTGGCCTCCAGCAGTTTGACCCGCGCCGATGTCCAACCGACCAGCAGACGGGCACCGTCCACCAGCTTTTTGGCCACCGCCACGGGGCAACGTGCCCAGCAGGCGCCTTGCCCCCTCCTGTCTCGGCGGATCTCGCCCGTCTTCACGGACTCCACCGAGCACGCCCCAGTCTTAGCGACAGCGGCTGCGACTTCCTCTGCGGTGACGGAGTCATCCAACTCAGAAATGCGCAATTCTGCACACTTCACAGGTCGGGAAACTCTAACGTCTTCCGCCTTGAGGACCTCTCTTAGCTTGGTAGCCAGAGAGTCCGCCCTGCCGTCTGTCTCTGCGGCGCCCGGTAGCTCCAAAATGGCGCCTCCGGTGGCCGCTCGCCTAAAGCGCACGGACTCAATCCCGAGGCTCGCCAAGCTGATGCTGGCTTTGGCCTGCGAGATGACGTCACTATACGTCACGCCCCGCTTCTCGGCTTCTGGCTGTAGCGTTAGTAACCTAACCAAACCTAACCTAACCTAACCTAACCTTTTTTTTTTTTTTTTTTTTTTTTTTTCATGTCAGGGAAAATCCCTCATGGATACCACATGCCCGGGGGGGCAATGTGGTTATGTGAGACTCCTACTCACTAAAAAACCTGACAGTGTACCCTCAACCACTTGTTTAAAAATCGGACGGTACGGGATTATTACACTCGCCGTACCGCCCAGTGGTAGGTCAGGCCAGATGGTTGGCCCGACGTCCTTCGCTGGGAGGGATGCCCGGGTACACCTGGGCACCCCTCAGACAGGTGGTACCGTGCAATGCAGGTTGGGGCCCCCCGACCCCTTCCCGCTGGTACCACTAGGAGCAGAAGCAGTGATGCCTCCACCCCCAGTCATTACCTTCCGTAGAAGGCCGACCGCAGTAGCAAAGCTGCTTCGGTCGTATATAGCCGGCTTCGGCTTTGTGGGAGGTGGATTACACTCCCGGCCTCCCATAATGTGCTTGGCACGCAGTTGTTCATTAGCGCAGAGTGCGCAGTGAGGCTCTGCTTGACACACCGTTGCCTTGTGCCCTTCTTTGCCACATCGGAAACACAGGCCGGTCCGGTCCCACGGAGTAGGACATCGCGGACTTGTGTGACCCACGCCCATGCACTTATAGCAGCGCATAGGGCGCGGGGTTAATGCCCGGACCTGCGCGCTGCTCCACCCAATCATAAGGTGGCCCTCTTTCATTAAAATCTTTGCCGCTGCCACTGGGCAACGGACAAAGCAGGCCCCGACGCCTCTCGGGCCCGGGCGGACTTCACCCACTCTGATGGCGTTTGTGTCACACCCTCCACGGGCTGCAATTGCCGATGCGACGTCCTTATCGGTTAAAGAGTCGTCCAGCCCACACAAGCGCAAGTCAACGCACTTGGCGGGTCTGGCAACTTTAGCCACGCCTTCTAAAGCCGCTTCCATGGCGACTTTAAGTTTATCTGCCTTCTGAGCATTATCGGGGCCGGAGATCTCAAAAATTCGAGCTCCTGTTTGTGCTACCCGCAGTCGCATCCGGTCTATACCCAACTCACTAAGTTGGATTTTTTCCCTGACTCGTTCCAGAGCTAGTTTGTAGGAGAAGCCTTCCCGTAGGATCTCTGGGTCTATAAACATTGTGACTGCAGCGGAACGGGGTTCGGAGAGCTTCGGCTTTCGTTTGGTCCGTTTTGAGGTCCGTCCATCAGGTTTCGTGCCAGCTGCAGGTACAGGAGCAGTGGCACTATTCTTGGGCTTCTTTTTGCCACCCTTGCTCTTGGTAGCCGAAGCGTAGGTGTTATGCGCGGGTGATGAAACCGTTGCGCTCGTTGGGCTCGCCTTCTGTTGGGACGCCGGCTGTGCAGATGTTGTTGCTGCCGGTGATGCAGTTTGTTTTCCCTTCCCTTTCTTATTTTTTGTCTTCTTTCCCCCAGGGCCGACCTCGATCCACTCGGCCTCCATTGGTTCGGCACAAGGGGAAGGTTGCCGCTCTTGTGCGGGGACTGCCACTGTTTTCAAAGCAGCTATAGCAGCTGCTTTTTTGGCTTCCACTGCCTTCTTTCTGTCTGCTGCAAGCGGGGGACGGTCTGCTTCCTTCGTCAACCCCGCTATTTTCGCGTCGACCATGAATCCGACTTGGCGAAGAATTGAGGGCTCAAACTCCGTCCGAAGCCATTCCTTCATCGTATCAGCGGTCGCCGGAGGGTCCGGTTTGGCAAGAGGAGCCAAAGCAGCCTTCGCCTTGAGCTCGTCCAACTCCGCCCGCATGCGGCTCATCTCGGCTTTAAGCCGGTGCGTCTCATCGTTTTGTGTGCGTCGGGAGAGGCTCTCTACAGCATCAACGAACAATTTCGTGCAGTCTTTTATTTCCTTGATGAAGGTACCTTTGAGGTTCTTACTCCTGTTGCAAATTTCGTACAGTTTCAGAGCACCTCTTCCTGAAAGGGCCCTCACCTCTTCGGCGTTCAGGTCATCCATGTTAGCCGGTACTATAATGGGCATATGTTCTTCCGATGGGGCATGCCCCTTGCGGATAGAGCGTCTCTGTAGTTGAGCGTCGATTTCAGCTTTGGTGGCCGCAGCCGACAGCTTTTTCAGTTTGCGCTCCGCTTGTCGAAGGCCAACGTTGTGTTGTGTAAATGGTCCTTTTTGCCTCTTCGTAAGCAGCTGACTGGTTGCGAATGGTTCCGAGTCACTGGTAAAATCGTCAGAGTCCGGGGTGTGGAGGACTTCTGAGTCTGACAGCTCGTAAACAGAGTCAGGCAGTAACGCATATGGGTGCGGCCGCTTGAACCCTGCGTCCGACGTCTCTTCTTCGGAGTCGTCTTTTGTCAATTTTTGGGCTCCGCTAAGCGGGCCTGTCTCCAGCCGGGATAAAACTACCATCGGTTGGAGAGAACTGGTTGCATCTCGCGTGCTTGACGCGCGTGTGACACGGGTCGATGCTGAACCCTGGGTCTCCGTCACTGCGCTTGGAACAAAAACGGGGTTTCCACCGGAGCATTTTTGTGCCCCCCCCAGACTACGAACGGGGGCTGCCCCCAGATCGCCCGTGGAACCCGCAATCGGGCTCCGCGAGCGCTCCAGAGGGAGGGATTCCCCACTGCCGCAGGCAATGGGACCCTCCTGGGTAGTCTTTTTCAAAAATGCGTCCATATCATTTTGTTTCCCTTAAGGGCGGGTAACCCCTCGCTCGCATTTACCCACCTTCGGCACGGTTAGACCTCCGGCTTCGTGATTTTTATAGTGGTTGTCATCCACGCGGGTCTGATAAGGTAAAGGATGATTGAGCTGAGAACCCCGGCGCCGAATGCAAGTGCATGAAAACCATGCACAAGCAGCCGGAACCGAAACAAACAACTCAAAAGGACAAGGGACTGGGAAAAAATGGGAAGGAGAAAAAGGATAAAGGAACACGGGAATTTGGGAAAAGGATAGGAAAGGACAGACGCCCCGGTCCCAGTGCTGAAACACTATCCATAACAGAGTGAACTCTGCTAAGCATCGTGCCCCGAGTGCACTGGGATTACGGTCACATTCCCCCCCCGAGAACAAAATCAACAGCAAGCGCGACGGCCACCCCCCGAGAACAAAGAGTCTGACTCGAAACGAGACTCAATGACCCGGGGTAAGCGGCGAGCACACCGTCTGCTGACTTTGTCCTGAGTCAGGCGATACTTCCGGACCGAAGTCCGTACTAATACCACCCTCCTCCCCTAGTTTCGGTCCACGCCGGCCACTGCCGGTACCCTCCATATCTGGAGGGCGTTCCCCTATCCGCCACCCGGGGGACGCGCCTGGTAGCAGAACCATACTGCCCCAAGAACCTAACCTAACCTAACCTAACCTTTTTTTTTTTTTTTTTTTTTTTTTTTTTTTTTTTTTTTTTTTTTTTAACGGGGTAAAAATGCATTACGCACTATCCCACCGCCTGGGTGAGCGGTGGGGGAGTGTGGGACTCTCCGCCAGTGAAGCCGGCGGCATACCCACTAAAAATACCCCGGTGTATCCCGCTTCGCTTTTAGCGGGACGATGTGGGATTCCCTAAGGATTTCGGCCACATCGTCCCAAGCGGTCGGCCCAGCCACTGCCAGGCCTCCTCACGCCACGGGGGGGTAATCTGATACACGACAGATACCCCCCAGACAGGGACACCGTGCAATGCGAGTGAGACCCCCCGATCTCACCCGCTGGTGTCCTAGGGAACTGGGAGAAGGTGGGCGAACCGCCTTCTCCGGGCACCCCGCCGTCTGCGTCGGAGAGGGGCCGCCAGAGGGTCGTCCTCCCTGGCCCTCTCCGCGGTCTCCTTCTGTGTCATAACCTCTTCACAGAAGGAGACCATCGCCTCCCACGACCTCTCGCTCTCGAGCATAGCTAGAATTACTCTTGGGAGCGAGAGGTCCCGGCCTGTTGCAGCAACTAGTGTGCCGCGCTGCACCTCCCAGGCCGGACACACCTCGAGGGTGTGCTGGGCATCGTCCTCGAGTGCGCCACATTCGTGGCACACGGGGGTTGGCTCTCTTCCGGCTATTTGGTGCAGGTATTGGCCGAAACAGCCATGCCCAGAGAGCACCTGCACCAGCCGGAAGGTGAGCGCGCCGAACCCCCTACGACACCACCTATGGAGGACTGGCCTGATGGCGTCAATAGTACGTGTACCAAACCGTGGCGCCTCCAAGTCGTCCTGCCAACGCCAAATAACCTCATTTTGGGCTATGCGCCTCACCCTCTCAACCTCGTCGAAGGTGGGGCGCTGTCTTCTGGCCCTCGCTACTGCACGGTATTTGTATACCGCAGCGAGGACCCCAGCCTCTAGCTCCCACGGGGGCGTGCCGGCCAAAACGCAGGCAGCCCCCATGGAAATGGTGCGGTAACCCCGCACCGCCCTGGTTGCCACCACACGCTGTGCTTTCCTCAGCATGCGTTTGTTGGTGGCGTTCAGGGCGTCCGCCCACACTGGCGCTCCATAAAGAGCGATGCTCTTCACGATGCCGGCGTAAAGTCGCCGGCATGTAGTATCAGGGCCGCCTTTGTTGGGAAGAAGGCGGCCCAAGGCACTCGCGGCACTGACCAGGCGGGGGGCGAGCCTGCTGAAGTGCTCGCCAAAATGCCACCGCCCGTCCAGTAGGAGGCCCAAATACTTTATTTGGGCCCCCACCCTCACCTCCACGCCATCGAGGCGTATTTTCGCGCCGGAGGGAGGTCCCCTCCGAGGCCCATGGAAAAGAAGGGCCTCGGTTTTTTGCAGGGCGACCTTCAGCCCCAGCGCCTCGATGCGCTCCACTACAAGGCTTGTGCCCACTTCAGCCCGTCTGGCCGCCTCATCGTAAGTCCCCCCTCGGGCTATGACTAGGGTGTCATCAGCATAACACAGGACACGCATCCCAGGAAGGAGCGTGCCCCGCAACACCCAGTCATAGCCCATGTTCCAAAGTAGGGGTCCTAAGACGGACCCCTGGTGGACCCCACATGTCATGGCCCGCCGAACAGTGCTGCCGTCCGGGCCCACATAAAGCACCTCACGGCCAGTGAGGTAGCTTTTGATTAGCCGCGCTAAATAAGGGGGCACATCAAAATAGCGCAGCGCCTCCTTAATTGTGCCATAGGGGAGGCTGTTAAAGGCATTGGCGATGTCTAGTGACACCGCCAGCGACCTCTCCCCTATGGCAGATGCCTCCTGTGTCGTTGATTTCAGGGCCTGAAGAGCATCGATGGTAGACCGACCAGCCCTGAAGCCAAACTGGTTATCGGACAGGCCCGGTCCAACGTCCGTCATATGCTGGATGATCCGCGACGCTATTACGCGTTCGAATAGTTTCGCGGATTCATCCAGCAGGACTATCGGACGGTAGGCTCCAGCAGTGTCCGGCTGCCGTCCCTCTTTTTGAAGGAGGCATAACCTTCCCTCTTTCCATTGTTTAGGGAATTGTCCACGCGCGATGGCGACGTTGAACAATTCCCGTAAGCTCTCGTCTAGGTGTCTAATGGCAAGACCCAGAACTTTCCCCGGAACCCCATCGGGGCCTGGAGCCTTCTTTTTTAGCCGAAGGCCTGCCGCTGCTATCTCCAACTCCTCTTTTGTGACTGGAGGTGGAGGAAGTTCACCCTCATCTGGCCTCCTAGTGGGAGGAGCCATGGGTGGTGGGAAGTGCTCTCGGGAGTCCGGGAACAGCTCCTGCACCACCCTTTCCAACAGTTCGGGTTGGAGGGTCTCGATGACCGGGGGGCCTTGATAGCGCAGCTTATTGCGCGCTGCGCGATAGGGCCTCCCCCATGGGTCACGGTTTAACCCCTCTAAAAGCTCCTCCCGAGCCTGAGCCTTGGCTTGGCTGATGGCCAGCTGTAGCGCCTTTCTGTCGGAGCAGTATGTGGCATACAGCTGGCCCTCCACTACCAGGTCGCGGCTGGCACGACGCCGACTGCGGCCATATGCCCTCCTTGACCGTTGGCAGGTGCCCCGGAGGTCCGCGATTTCTTCGGACCACCAGTACACCCGCCGCCGAGGTGCTCCAGCCTTCACCCGCGGCATGGAGGCGTCGCACACCTCCTTGAGGGAGGCCTGAAAGGCACCGGCCGCTTCGTCGACCTCTAAGGACATAGGGGCCGAGCACCATGCCTGAACTATGGCGGCCTCTTCCGCTAGCTCTTTGTTGAGCTTGGTCAAAGCCCAACGCGGGAAAGAGGCCTGCCCTTGCCGCCGGGTTAGGGCCGCTGTGTCAGGTGAGGTGGAGATCTCAAATCGGATGTATTTATGATCCGATAGAGTCTCCACCTCGCTGAGAACACGCCAACACCGGACGTGACGTGCGATAGAAGGGGTGGCGAACGAAATGTCCACCACGGACCCCCCATTCCATCGCACGCACGTATGTTCTGTCCCCCGGTTCAAGAGGGACAATCCGGTATCGACCGCCCAGTTCTGGACGGTGCGGCCCCACGAGTTGGTGGTGGCACTTCCCCACGAGGAGGACCAAGAATTAAGGTCCCCCATAAGTAAAGTTGGGAGGGGTGCCATCCGCTGCAAGACATGCCCCAACGTGTCTAGTAGCACTTCCAGACCGGCCAGAGTGCCATTGGGGGAGTAGTATACACCAATGATGGCGTATTCTCTCCCCAAAGTAGCAGCCACATAACCTGACCCCCTCTCTTTGACATTGAGAGGGCGGGCAGCGCTTCCCGTCTTGACTGTGATAGCTACGGAGCCATCCGTATCCCCAGCCCAGTGTGGTTGAGGAGGTACAAAATAAGGCTCCGCCACGACCGCAACATCCACTTCCCACTGCGCCATTGCTTGAACCAAAAGGTCCTGGGCTCCAGCGCAGTGGTTGGCGTTAGTCTGTAAGAAATTGTAATGCCGACTTACACTCATACCGACATTACAATTTCCTCTGTCGCCGCTTCACGGCGCACATCCGCATTTGTGGAGGCCTGGGTCCTGGCGGCCAAAGTTCCTCTTTTAGGGGGAGGAGCGCATTTCCTACCCCCCATCACGTGTCCTGAGGGCTTCCCAGCCTCGGAGCAGATGGCGCAACAGATTGCTCCCGTGCACTTTTCTGCCTTATGTCCGGCATGCCCGCAGCGGAAACATAGGTCGCTGCGGTCTTTTGGCGAGGGACACGTCTGTCTGGTGTGGCCTGTGCCCATGCACTTAAAGCAGCGCATGGGCTGGGCATCTAGGGCACGCACCTGGGCTGAGCTCCAGCCGATTAGGAGGCGGCCGGCTTCCACCACGGTTTTCGCAGCCGCCACCGGGCACTTGACTGTGATGGAGCCCGTACCAGAAGGGCCAGAGCGAATTTCTCCGGCCCGCACGAGCTCCGGACCACAGCCTCCCTTTGCTGCAATCGCAGCAATCACCTCCTCTTTTGTGATGGAGTCATCGAGGCCCCGCACCAGCAGATCCACACACTTTGTTGGCCTTGCGATGGTTGCGACATCTTTTAAAACCTCGCGGATTTTCTCCGCGAGGTTGTCCGCCTTGTCCTTGCATTGGGAACCAGACAGCTCGAGCATTCTGGCTCCCGTAGCTGTGGTGCGAGTTTTTATGTTGGCAATGCCAAGCTCGGGTAGAGCTATGCTCTCCCTTGCCTGGTTCATTACCATCGCGTATGTTACGCCCTTCTCGATTGCCTCCGGCTGTAATGTAATTATCACAGCCGAGGACTTTGGTGGTGTGAGTTTCGCCGCCTTTTTTTTAGGTGCCGTCTTCTTCTTAGCCCCATTTGTGGGTGCAGCGGCAGATACTGAGGGTTGAGCAGGGGTTTGGGCTGGGGCGGGCTTGGAGGTTTTCCCCTTGCCTTTCCCTTTCCCTTGCTTCTTACCCACAACACTCCACTCATCATGAGGGACAGGGATCGACGGAGGCAATGCTGATGACGGGCCGGCAACAGCGGGAGGTGCCTGTTGCGGAACCGCCATCGCTATGCCCTTCCTGGTCCGCTTTGGCTTTGGGGCCGCAGCGGGCTGAGGCTGAGCCGGAGCAGTTGGGGAAACCACAGCTTTGGCTGCCTCCTCCCGTCTTTTATCGGCGGCAAGTGGTGGCCGCATGATCGGTGCGGGTGGGAGGCGCTCCTCAACCACTGCCAAGCGGGCGTTAATCATGTCGCCGACCGTGCGGCACATCGATGCTTTTAATTCCTCCGCCATGTCCTTCACCATCTTGGACATCTCGCTCATCAGGTCTTTCGACGAGATGCCCGCAGGGTCTTGGGAGGGAAGGGCCGGCCGCGCCGGGGATTTATCCCTCTGACAGAAATCACGACGCATGGCCTTCACCTCTTTTTCGAGGTCCTCCACTTGGCGGCGAAGTCTTCGGTTTTCGAGACCGAGCCGCCGTGTCTCATCCGAGATCGTCCGCTCTGCAATCGTCTCGACAATCTCATGGTATTCCGTGGCGTGGTTTTTTAAGTCACGCACGTACTCCCCCTTGAGATTGCCGGACTTTCGGGCAATTTGGAAGATCAAGGACCTCAGATTACCCGCCCGGGCACGCAACGTCTCGGTGTCGACGGCTGCGTCCAACTCCGCGAGTGAGCATTCCTCGGGGAGTGGGTTCCTCGTGAAGTCGACAGGCTCGTCGGCTTCCACCTCTTGTGCATCGTCGCGAGATGCGTTCGAGTTCGACTCCAGGCGGGTCAGGGCGACTTGCGCCGCCTTGGCCCTCAGAAATTCGGCCGCAGTGGCAACTGCCGCCTTTTTGGCCGCCGCCTTTTTGGCCGCAGGGCCAGACGCCGCCTTTTTAGCCTTTTTGGCTACGACCTTTTTGGCCGTAGCCTTTTTCGGTGCCGACGACCGTGTTGTCGTGGCCACCTCCTCACTGTCTGAGACCGAAGCCTCAGACGCAAAAATGGGCGAACCTGCCGGCCTCTTAGGCCGTTGGCTACGCAACGCCCGCGTAACCATCTGGTCCAGCTCATCGGCCGAGTTTACCTCGACTGCGAGACCCTCGAGTGAGTTGGCTGAATTACGCCGGGTAGACATAATTGCAGACAAAATGAAAACACAAAACAAGAATAAAGTCACAACAAAGAGTGCTTATTAGGCCACGCTCAACCTGCAACCGGAGATACCTCGACGGCCAGGGAGCTGAGAACACTAATAAACAAAGAGTGTGGATTTTCTAGAAAGAAAATCACCTCGCGAGAAGCCTATTAGGGCCCGCTCGACCTGAAACCGGAGATACCTCGACGGCCAGGGAGCTGGGAACACTAGTAAGCTAAAACCGCAAGGTTGCCCCAGAGTATCTAGATTTGGTCACCAGCCTGGCACTGCGTTACCGTAACCAGGACTGGGAGAGCCAGGGGAGACGACGGGGACGTACTAGATACTCGTAAAAACACTCATGGGGCCTCCCCCAACCTAACCTTTTTTTTTTTTTTTTTTTTTTTTTTTTTTTTTTTTTTTTTTTAAACGGGGTAAAAATGCATTACGCACTATCCCACCGCCTGGGTGAGCGGTGGGGGTGTGTGGGACTCTCCGCCGGTAAAGCCGGCGGCATACCCACTAAAAATACCCCGGTGTATCCCGCTTCACTTTTAGCGGGACGATGTGGGATTCCCTAAGGATTTCGGCCACATCGTCCCAAGCGGTCGGCCCAGCCACTGCCGGGCCTCCTCACGCCACGGGGGGGTAACCTGATACACAACAGGTACCCCCCAGACAGGGACACCGTGGAATGCGAGTGAGACCCCCCGGTCTCACCCGCTGGTGTCCTAGGGAACTTGGAGAAGGTGGGCGAACCGCCTTCTCCGGGCTCCCAGCCGTCTGCGTCGGAGAGGGGGCGCCAGAGGATCATCCTCCCTGGCCCTCTCCGCGGTCTCCTTCTGTGCCATGACCTCTTCACAGAAGGAGACCATCGCCTCCCACGACCTCTCGCTCTCGAGCATAGCGCGAATTACTCTTGGGAGCGAGAGGTCCCGGCCTGTTGCAGCAACTAGTGTGCTGCGCTGCACCTCCCAGGCCGGACACACCTCGAGGGTGTGCTGGGCATCGTCCTCGAGTGCGCCACATTCGTGGCACACGGGGGTTGGCTCTCTTCCGGCTATCTGGTGCAGGTATTGGCCGAAACAGCCATGCCCAGAAAGCACCTGCACCAGCCGGAAGGTGAGCGCGCCGAACCCCCTACGACACCACCTATGCAGGACTGGCCTGATGGCGTCAATGGTACGTGTACCAAATCGTGGCGCCTCCAAGTCGTCCTGCCAACGCCAAATAACCTCCTTTTGGGCTATGCGCCTCACCCTCTCTACCTCGTCGAAGGTGGGGCGCTGTCTTCTAGCCCTCGCTACTGCACGGTATTTGTATACCGCAGCGAGGACCCCAGCCTCTAGCTCCCACGGGGGCGTGCCGGCCAAAACGCAGGCAGCCCCCATGGAAATGGTGCGGTAACCCCGCACCGCCCTGGTTGCCACCACACGCTGTGCTTTCCTCAGCATGCGTTTATTGGTGGCGTTCAGGGCGTCCGCCCACACTGGCGCTCCATAAAGAGCGATGCTCTTCACGATGCCGGCGTAAAGTCGCCGGCATGTGGTATCAGGGCCGCCTTTGTTGGGAAGAAGGCGGCCCAAGGCACTCGCGGCACTGACCAGGCGGGGGGCGAGCCTGCTGAAGTGCTCGCCAAAGCGCCACCGCCCGTCCAGTAGGAGGCCCAAATGCTTCATTTGGGCCCCCACCCTCACCTCCACGCCATCGAGGCGAATTTTAGCGCCGGAGGGAGGTCCCCTCCGAGGCCCATGGAAAAGAAGGGCCTCGGTTTTTTGCAGGGCGACCTTCAGCCCCAGCGCCTCGATGCGCTCCACCACAAGGCTTGTTCCCACTTCGGCCCGTCTGGCCGCCTCATCGTAAGTCCCCCCTCGGGCTATGACTAGGGTGTCATCAGCATAACACAGGACACGCATCCCGGGAAGGAGCGTGCCCCGCAACACCCAGTCATAGCCCATATTCCAAAGTAGGGGTCCTAAGACGGACCCCTGGGGGACCCCACATGTCATCGCCCGCCGAACAGTGCTGCCGTCCGGGCCCACATAAAGCACCTCACGGCCAGTGAGGTAGCTTTTGATTAGCCGCGCTAAATAAGGGGGCACATCGAAATAGCGCAGCGCCTCCTTAATTGTGCCATAGGGAAGGCTGTTAAAGGCATTGGCGATGTCTAGTGACACCGCCAGTGACCTCTCCCCTATGGCAGATGCCTCCTGTGTCGTTGACTTCAGGGCCTGGAGGGCATCGATGGTAGACCGACCAGCCCTGAAGCCAAACTGGTTACCGGACAGGCCCGGTCCAACGTCCGTCATATGCTCGATGATCCGCGACGCTATTACGCGTTCGAATAGCTTCGCGGATTCATCCAGTAGGACTATCGGACGGTAGGCTCCAGCAGTGTCCGGCTGCCGTCCTTCTTTTTGAAGGAGGCATAACCTTCCCTCTTTCCATTGTTTAGGGAATTGTCCACGCGCGATTGCGACGTTGAACAACTCCCGTATCCTCTCGTCTAGGTGCCTAATGGCAAGACCCAGAACTTTCCCCGGAACCCCGTCGGGGCCTGGAGCCTTCTTTTTTAGCCGAAGGCCTGCCGCTGCTGTCTCCAACTCCTCTTTTGTGACTGGAGGTGGAGGAAGTTCACACTCATCTGACCTCCTAGTGGGAGGAGCCATGGGTGGTGGGAAGTGCTCTCGGGAGTCCGGGAACAGCTCCTGCACCACCCTTTCCAACAGTTCAGGTTGGAGGGTCTCGATAACCGGGGGGCCTTGATTGCGCAGCTTATTGCGCGCTGCGCGATAGGGCCTCCCCCATGGGTCACGGTTTAACCCCTCCAAAAGCTCCTCCCGAGCCTGAGCCTTGGCTTGGCTGATGGCCAGCTGTAGCGCCTTCCTGTCAGAACAGTATTTGGCATACAGCTGGCCCTCCACTACCAGGTCACGGCTTGCACGACGCCGACTGCGACCATATGCCCTCCTTGAACGTTGGCAGGTGCCCCGGAGGTCCGCGATTTCTTCGGACCACCAGTACACCTGCCGCCGAAGTGCTCCAGCCTTCACCCGCGGCATGGAGGCGTCGCACACCTCCTTGAGGGAGGCCTGAAAGGCACCGGCCGCTTCGTCGACCTCTAAGGACATAGGGGCCGAGCACCACGCCTGAACTATGGCGGCCTCTTCCGCTAGCTCTTTGTTGAGCTTGGTCAAAGCCCACCGCGGGAAAGAGGCCTGCCCTTGCCGCCGGGCTAGGGCCGCTGTGTCAGGTGAGGTGGAGATCTCAAATTGGATGTATTTATGATCCGATAGAGTCTCCACCTCGCTGAGAACACGCCAACACCGGACGTGACGTGCGATAGAAGGGGTGGCGAACGAAATGTCCACCACGGACCCCCCATTCCATCGCACGCACGTATGTTCTGTCCCCCGGTTCAAGAGGGACAATCCGGCATCGATCGCCCAGTTCTGGACAGTGCGGCCCCACGAGTTGGTGGAGGCACTTCCCCACGAGGAGGACCAAGAATTAAGGTCCCCCATAAGTAAAATTGGGAGGGGTGCCATCCGCTGCAAGACATGCTCCAACGTGTCTAGCAGCACCTCCAAACCAGCCAGAGTGCCATTGGGGGAGTAGTAGACACCGATGATGGCGTATTCTCTCCCCAAAGTGGCAGCCACATAACCTGACCCCCTCTCTTTGACATTGAGAGGGCGGCCAGCGCTTCCCGTCTTGACTGTAATAGCTACGGAGCCATCCGTATCCCCAGCCCAGTGTGGTTGAGGAGGTACAAAATAAGGCTCCGCCACGACCGCAACATCCACTTCCCACTGCGCCATTGCTTGAACCAAAAGGTCCTGGGCTCCAGCGCAGTGGTTGGTGTTAGTCTGTAGGAAATTGAAATGCCGGCTTACACTCATACCGACATTACAATTTCCTCTGGCACCGCTTCACGGCGCACTTCCGCATTTGTGGAGGCCTGGGTCCTGGCGGCCAAAGTTCCTCTTTTAGGGGGAGGAGCGCATTTCCTACCCCCCATCACGTGTCCTGAGGGCTTTCCAGCCTCGGAGCAGATGGCGCAGCAGATTGCTGCCGTGCACTTTTCTGCCTTATGTCCGGCATGCCCGCAGCGGAAACATAAGTCGCTGCGGTCCTTTGGCGAGGGGCACGTCTGTCTGGTGTGGCCTGTGCCCATGCATTTAAAACAGCGCATGGGCTGGGCATCTAAGGCACGCACCTGGGCTGAGCTCCAGCCGATTAGGAGGCGGCCGGCTTCCACCACGGCTTTCGCAGCCGTTACCGGGCACTTGACTGTGATGGAGCCCGTACCAGAAGGGCCAGAGCGAATTTCTCCGGCCCGCACGAGCTCCGGACCACAGCCACCCTTTGCTGCAATCGCAGCAATCACCTCCTCTTTTGTGATGGAGTCATCGAGGCCCCGCACCAGGAGATCCACACACTTTGTTGGCCTTGCGATGGTTGCGACATCTTTTAAAACCTCGCGGATTTTCTCCGCGAGGTTGTCCGCCTTGTCCTTGCATTGGGAACCAGACAGCTCGAGCATTCTGGCTCCCGTGGCTGTGGTGCGAGTTTTTATGTTGGTAATGCCAAGCTCGGGTAGAGCTATGCTCTCCCTTGCCTGGTTCATTGCCATGGCGTATGTTACGCCCTTCTCGATTGCCTCCGGCTGTAATGTAATTATTACAGCCGAGGACTTTGGCGGTGTGAGTTTCGCCGCCTTTTTTTTTGGTGCCGTCTTTTTCTTAGCCCCATTTGTGGGTGCAGCGGCAGATACTGGGGGTTGAGCAGGGGTTTGGGCTGGGGCGGGCTTGGAGGTTTTCCCCTTGCCTTTCCCTTTCCCTTGCTTCTTACCCACAACACTCCACTCATCACGAGGGACAGGGATCGACGAAGGCAATGCTGATGACAGGCCGGCAACAGCGGGAGGTGCCTGTTGCGGAACCGCCTTCGCTCTGCCCTTCCTGGTCCGCTTTGGCTTTGGGGCCGCTGCGGGCTGAGGCTGAGCCGGAGCAGTTGTCCCCCAACCTAACCTTTTTTTTTTTTTTTTTTTTTTTTTTTTTTTTTTTTTTTTTTTTTTTTTTTTTTTTTTTTAACGGGGTAAAAATGCATTACGCACTATCCCACCGCCTTGGTGAGCGGTGGGGGAGTGTGGGACTCTCCGCCGGTGAAGCCGGCGGCATACCCACTAAAAATACCCCGGTGTATCCCGCTTCGCTTTTAGCGGGACGATGTGGGATTCCCTAAGGATTTCGGCCACATCGTCCCAAGCGGTCGGCCCAGCCACTGCCGGGCCTCCTCACGCCACGGGGGGGTATCTTGATACACAACAGATACCCCCCAGACAGGGACACCGTGCAATGCGAGTGAGACCCCCCGGTCTCACCCGCTGGTGTCCTAGGGAACTGGGAGAAGGTGGGCGAACCGCCTTCTCCGGGCTCCCAGCCGTCTGCGTCGGAGAGGGGCCGCCAGAGGATCATCCTCCCTGGCCCTCTCCGCGGTCTCCTTCTGTGCCATGACCTCTTCACAGAAGGAGACCATCGCCTCCCACGACCTCTCGCTCTCGAGCATAGCGCGAATTACTCTTGGGAGCGAGAGGTCCCGGCCTGTTGCAGCAACTAGTGTGCTGCGCTGCACCTCCCAGGCCGGACACACCTCGAGGGTGTGCTGGGCATCGTCCTCGAGTGCGCCACATTCGTGGCACACGGGGGTTGGCTCTCTTCCGGCTATCTGGTGCAGGTATTGGCCGAAACAACCATGCCCAGAAAGCACCTGCACCAGCCGGAAGGTGAGCGCGCCAAACCCCCTTCGACACCACCTTCGGAGGACGGGCCTGATGGCGTCGATGGTACGTGTACCGTATCGTGGCCCCTCAAGCTCGTCCTGCCACCGCCAAATTAGCTCATTTTGAGCTAACTCGCGCACTCGCCCTACCTCCTCGGAGGCTAGGCGCTGTCCTCTGGCCCTCGCTGCTGCACGGTAATCGTATACCGCAGCGAGGACCCCGGCCTCTAACTCCCACGGGGGCGTGCCGGCCAAAACGCAGGCAGCCCCCATGGATATGGTGCGGTATCCACGCACCGCCCTAGTCGCCACCACACGCTGCGCTTTCCGCAGCATGCGCTTGTTGGCGACGTTAAGGGCATCTGCCCACACCGGTGCGCCGTAGAGGGCGATGCTTCGCACAATGCCGGCGTAAAGTCGCCGGCATGTAGTGTCCGGGCCGCCTTGGTTAGGAAGAAGGCGGCCCAAAGCACTCGCGGCGTTGATAAGGCGGGGGGCGAGCCTGCTAAAGTGCTCGCCGAAACGCCACCGCCCGTCAAGTAGGAGGCCCAAGTACTTCATGTGGGCCCCCACCTTCACCTCTACGCCATTGAGGCGTATTTTTGCACCAGGGGGAGGTCCCCTCCGAGGCCCGTGGAAAAGAAGGGCCTCGGTTTTTTGCAGGGCGACCTTCAACCCCAGTGCCTCTATGCGCCCCACAACAAGACTGGTGGCTACCTCTACCAGTCTTGCCACCTCAACGTAGGATCCTCCGCGGGCTACGACTAGGGTGTCGTCTGCATAGCACAGGACCCGCGTCCGTGGAAGGAGCGTGCCCCGCAGAACCCAGTCGTAGCCCATATTCCATAATAGGGGTCCCAAAACGGACCCCTGAGGAACCCCACACCTCATTGTCCGACGGTGGATGCTTCCGTCGGAGCCCACGTAGAGTACCTCACGGTTTGTGAGGTAACTCTTTATCAGGCGCCCTATATACGGAGGCACATTGAAAAAGCGGAGCGCCTCCGCTATAGTGCCATAGGGCAAGCTATTAAAGGCATTGGCGATGTCCAGTGACACCGCCAATGACCTTTCTCCTCTCGCAGACGCTTCCAGCGTGTCGTTTTTCAGGGCCTGGAGGGCGTCGATGGTTGATCGCCCGGCCCTGAAACCAAACTGGTTGCCGGACAGATCAGGCCCAATGTCCGTCATGTGCTGGATGATCCGCGACGCAATGATGCGTTCAAAGAGTTTCGCGGATTCATCCAGCAGGACAATCGGGCGATAGGCCCCAGCTGTGTCAGGCGACCGCCCCTCCTTCTGTAAGAGACAGAGGCGGCCCTCCTTCCATATTTTGGGGAACTGTCCACGTGCAATTGCAACGTTGAACAGTTCCCGCAGCTGCTCGTGCAGGTGCCGGAGCGCTACCCCCAAGACAATTCCCGGGACCCCGTCGGGTCCAGGGGCCTTCTTCTTAAGCCTGAGGCTTGCAGCCGCTGTCTCCAGTTCCTCTTCGGTGACAGGCGGCGCCAGAGGCTCGGCTTCATTCGACCTCCCAGTGGGAGGAGCCATGGGTGGTGGGAAGTGTTCCTGACAGTCCGGAAACAACTCCTGCACCACCCTTTCCAGCAGTTCAGGCTGGAGGGTCTCGATGACCGGGGGCCCTTGATTGCGCAGCTTATTACGTGCTGCGCGATAGGGCCTTCCCCATGGATCACGGTTTAGACCCTCCAGGAGCTCCTCCCGAGCCTGAGCCTTGGCTTGGCTTATGGCCAGCTGTAGTGCCTTTCTGTCAGAACAGTAGGTGGTATACAGCTGGCTTTCGACCACTGGGTCGCGGTTGGCGCGACGCCGACTGCGGCCATACGCCCTCCTAGACCGTTGGCAGGTGTTTCGGAGGTCCGCGATTTCTTCGGACCACCAGTACACCTGCCGCCGAGGTGCTGCACCCCTTACTCTCGGCATGGATGCGTCGCACACCTCCTTAAGTGAGGCCCGAAATACACTGGCCGCCTCGTCGACCTCCAAGGAGATAGGAGCCGAGCACCAAGCCTTAACTATAGCGGCCTCTTCCGCTAGCTCCTTGTCGAGCTTAGTCAAGGCCCACCGCGGGAAAGAGGCCTGCCCTTGCCGCCGGGCTGGGGCCGCTGTATCAGGTGAGGTGGAGATCTCAAATTGGATATATTTGTGATCCGATAGAGTTTCCACCTCACTGAGGACCCGCCAACACCGGACGCGACGTGCGATAGAAGGGGTGGCGAACGAAATGTCCACCACGGACCCCCCGTTCCATCGCACGCACGTGTGTTCTGTCCCCCGATTTAAGAGGGACAGTCCGGCATCGACCGCCCAGTTTTGGACGGCGCGGCCCCAAGAATTTGTGGTGGCACTCCCCCACGATGAGGACCAAGAGTTGAGGTCCCCCATCAGTAAAGTGGGGAGAGGAGCCATACGCTGTACAACCTGAGCAAGGGTGTCTAGTAGCACCTCTAAGCCCGCCAAAGTGCCATTGGGGGAGAAATAGACACCAATTATGGCGAATTCTCTCCCCCAAGTAGCGGCCACATAGCCTGACCCTCTCTCTTTGACAATAAGAGGGCGGGCAGCGCTTCCCGTCTTGGCAATAATAGCGACGGAGCCGTTTGTATCCCCAGCCCAGTGTGGTTGGGGAGGCACAAAATAGGGCTCCGCCACCACCGCAACATCCACTTCCCACTGCGCCATTGCTTGAACAAGAAGGTCCTGGGCTCCAGCGCAGTGGTTGGTGTTAGTCTGTAGGAAATTGTAATGCCGGCTTACACTCATTCCGACATTACAATTTCCTGCGGCACCGATGCGCGGCGCACTTCCTCATTCGTGGTGGCCTGGGTCCTGGGGGCCATTGTTCCTCTTTTAGGGGAAGGAATACATTTCCTTCCCCCCATTGCGTGCCCTGACGGCCTTCCCTCATCAGCACAGATTGCACAACGGGGTGTCTCCGTGCACTTTTCAGCCTTATGCCCCGATCGCCCGCACCGGAAGCATAGATCGCTCCGGTCCTTTTGCGAGGGGCATGTCAGGCGGGTGTGGCCCGTGCCCATGCACTTAAAGCAGCGTAGAGGCAGGGCATCTAGGGCACGCACCTGGGCCGAGGTCCAGCCAACAAGGAGGCGTCCTGCTTCCACGACTATTTTGGCCGCTGCCACCGGACATTTAATCGTGATGGACGCCGTACCTCCAGGGCCGGAGCGGATCTCCCCAGCCCTAACAAGCTCCGCAGCACAGCCGCCTTTTGCCGAAATAGCGGCGACCACTTCCTCCTTTGTAATAGAGTCGTCGAGGCCCCTGATAAGAAGATCCACACACTTTGTGGGCCTCGCGACGGTGGCAACATCTTTCAATACCTCGCGGATCTTCTCCGCGAGGTTATCAGCCTTGTTCCCGCTTTGGGAGCCAGACAGCTCGAGCATTCTGGCTCCCGTGGCTGTAGTGCGGGTTTTAATGTTTGCAATGCCAAGTTCAGTCAGAGCTATGCTCTCCCTTGCTTGATTTAGAGCCATAGCATAGGTCACGCCCTTTTCAATTGCCTCGGGCTGCAATTTGATTATCACAGCCGAGGACTTTGGCGGTGTGAGCTTCTTCGCTTTTTGCTTAGGCGGCGCCGTCTTGTTTTTTGCCACAGTTTTAGGTGCAGCTGCCGACACGGAGGGTTGGGCAGAGGTTCGGGCTGCGACGGGCGTGGAGGTCTTCCCCTTGCCTTTGCCTTTTCCTTTGTTTCCACCCACCACATTCCACTGCCCCTCGCGGATGACAGAGGCAGCCGCAGTCACAGCAGATGACGGCCCGGCCACAGCGAGGGGTACAGCTTGCGGATCCGCCTTAGCTCTTCCCTTTCTAGTCCGCTTTGGCTTAGGAGCCACAGCGGGCTGAGGCTGAGCCGGGGCAGATGAGGCAACTGCAGCCTTGGCTGCCTCCTCTCGCCTCTTGTCAGCGGCCAGTGGAGGACGCATGATTGGTGCTGGTGGGAGGCGCTCCTCAACCACCGCCAAGCGGGCGTTCACCATATCGCCGAAGGTTCGGCACATGGAGGCCTTCAAATCCTCCGCCATGACTTTGACCATTTTGGACATTTCGGCCATCAGGTCATTGGCCGAGTTGCCCACCGGGACTTGGCAGGGAAGAGCTGGCCGCACCGGGGATTTGTCCCTCTGAGAGAAATCCCGGCGCATGGCTTTCACCTCCTTCTCTAGGTCCTCCACTTGGCGGCGAAGCCTGCGGTTCTCGAGACTGAGCCGCCTTGTCTCATCGGAGATCGTCCTCTCTGCGATCGTCTCGACAATCTCGTGGTATTCCGTTGCGTGGTTTTTTAGGTCACGCACGTACTCACCCTTAAGATTGCCGGACTTTCTGGCAATTTGAAAGATCAGCGACCTCAGATTGCCCGCCCGGGCACGCAACGTCTCAGTGTCCACGGCTGCGTCCAACTCCGCGAGTGAGCATTCCTCGGGGAGTGGGTTCCTCGTGAAGTCGACAGGCTCGTCGGCCTCCACCTCCTGTGCATCTTCGCGAGATGCGTTGGAGTTAGACTCAAGGCGGGTCAAGGCGACTTGCGCGGCCTTGGCCCTCAAAAATTCGGCCGCAGTGGCAACTGCCGCCTTTTTGGCCGCCGCCTTTTTGGCCGCAGGGCCAGACGCCGCCTTTTTAGGCTTTTTGGCTACGACCTTTTTGGCCGTAGCCTTTTTCGGTGCCGACGACCGTGTTGTCGTGGCCACCTCCTCACTGTCTGAGACCGAAGCCTCAGACGCAAAAATGGGCGAACCCGCCGGCCTCTTAGGCCGTTGGCTACGCAACGCCCGCGTAACCATCTGGTCCAGCTCATCGGCCGAGTTTTCCCCGACTGCGAGACCCTCGAGTAAGTTGGCTGAATTACGCCGGGTAGACATAATTGCAGACAAAACGAAAACACAAAACAAGAACAATGTCACAACAAAGAGTGCGTTATTAGGCCACGCTCAACCTGCAACCGGAGATACCTCGACGGCCAGGGAGCTGAGAACACTAATAAACAAAGAGTGTTGATTTTCTAGAAAGAAAATCACCTCGCGAGAAGCCTATTAGGGCCCGCTCGACCTGAAACCGGAGATACCTCGACGGCCAGGGAGCTGGGAACACTAGTAAGCAAAAACCGCAAGGTTGCCCCAGAGTATCTAGATTTGGTCACCAGCCTGGCACTGCGTTACCGTAACCAGGACTGGGAGAGCCAGGGGAGACGACGGGGACGTACTAGATACTCGTAAAAACACTCATGGGGCCTCCCCCTCCCCCAACCTAACCTAACCTTTTTTTTTTTTTTTTTTTTTTATTATCGTGGGGAAATCCTCATGGATACCTCGTCGATCGGGGGAACGACGAGGTTATGTCGGACTTCTACCGACTAAAACCCCACGGTACTCGACCTCAACACTTCAGCGGCGAGGCGGGGTCCCAAAAAGTTTCACAACGCCCCGCCGCCAGTGTTTCCCCGTATTGGGGCCCCCTCCAGCCGACCCCCCAATAAAGGGGGGAGGCCACGGAAGTACCTGGAGCACGCAGGTACTTCCGCCGTCGGGGTGAAAGCCGTGCATTGCGGGCAAAAGCACCCCCGTACTCAAGCCCGCTGGCTCCCACCGTACGCGGACCCTACTAGGTCCGCAACCACGATCCACCTAAAAGGTGGATCCGCTGCCACATCTGGCGGTGCGGCCCCGCCGAGCCGCAGTGCACAGGGGGGGCCAGCCGCGGATCACTGACCCCCTCCAAACGGTTGTGCACCGCGGCTCCCACCTCGCGCCCTAAGGCGCTGCGCCCGTGGGGCGGGCAGTGGTAGCACCATACCACCACCACGCCCAGCGGCAGGCAATGGGTGGGTGGGAAGTCCACCGCACTGCCATGCCTGAGCCCTCTTAGCTTCCCGGTGGTTCCACCTACCACCAGTACTAAGCCCCCCCGCCACGACAAGGCAAAGGCTCATGGGGGGGAACCTAACCTAACCTAACCTAACCTAACCTAACCTAACCTAACCTTTTTTTTTTTTTTTTTTTTTTCGCGGGGAATCCATTTACGGACATCCCGCCGCTCCGGGGGGAGGGGCGGGGGGGTGTGGGACTCCCTCACCAGAGTGGTGAGAATACCCACTAAACCCCGCGGTGGCCATCTTCGCGCATGTCTCGAGTCACCGGGATTTCTACAATAGAATGCGTCCGGTGAACTCGAGTGCGCAATGCCGCTTGCACAGCCCAGCTCGGAGAGAGTGATACCTCCCTCCTAACACCATCCAGTGTTACCCGGCAATGTGAGGCCACCCCACACTGCCGTCCTCCTCGGGGCCACTTGAGACGGAGCGCACAGCCCCCGCCGTGCACTCCTAGCGACCCCGAAGGCCCCCCTTTAGTCGCCTCTTACGACAGGCGGGGGGGAACCGTGGCCGTATTCTAACGCCCCGGACCACAGGGCGAAGGGGATTGCTGGGGCTTACATGCCACCACCCCGGCGTCGCCTTCTTCGCCTACTCGGATCCTCCTGCTCCCTGATCCTTTCGGCGGCCTCTTTTTGTGACATTACTGTCTCGCAGAAATTGGCAACTGCCGCCCACGACGTACTGCTTACTGATATTGTCTGCAGAACAGTCGGCAACGTCACGTCCCCACCGAGGACAGCGCTTAGTTGATCGCGCTCCTGACCCCATGCTGGGCACACTTCCAGAGTATGCTGGGCAGTATCCTCGGCACAGTCACAATGGTGACATCTCTCCGTGGCCTCTCTGCCGATTCGGCTTAGGTACCTGCCAAAGCAGCCATGCCCCGACAGAACCTGTGTCACCCTGTAGGACAGAGAGCCGTGACGCCGCTCAATCCACAGTTTGAAAACTGGGCGAATTGCCTCCAAGATCCACTGGCCGGCTCCTGGAGCAGCCAGTCTGTTGTGCCAGATGGTATTGGCATCATTTAGGAAATTGGCCCTTTGGCCGTTAACCTCTTGGGGTGCTGCCCGGCCGCCCGAGGAACGCACATCCTCACGCCAGTAAAAAACGGCTGAGAGGGTCCTCGCGTCTAAATCCCAGGGCAGTTGGCGGGCTAGCACACATGCCGCCTCGAAGGAGATCGTGCGATACCCCCGTATTAATCGTATGGCCATCGCTCTCTGCGGCCTGCGAAGGATGGCGATGCTCTGAGGCTTCAGAGCGTCGGCCCATACGGGGGCCCCGTAGAGGGCAATGGATCGCACGATCCCAATGTATAGCTTCCTACACAAGTCACCTGGCCCAGATGAATTAGGCAGGATTCTGCTCAGCGCGCCTGCTGTCTTCAGCAGTTTCGGTGCCAGCTGCTCAAAGTGGGCGCGGAAATCCAGACGCCCGTCAAGGACTAGTCCGAGGTATTTTAGAGTCGACTTGACATCCAGGCGGACTCCACCCACCACAATATGGGAACCAGCTGGAGGGGCTTGCCGGGGCCCGTGAAAACACAAGACCTCGGACTTGTGCAGAGCCACCTCCAGTCCCAGGCACCGAATTCTTTTCACCACATGCGCCGTTCCCGCAGTGGCCAAAAGCGCTGCCTCTCGGAAAGTTTTACCACGGGCGGTGACCAGTGTGTCATCTGCGTAACACGTCACGCTGACACCCGGTAAATTCCCTCCTCGCAACACCCAGTCGTAACCGATGTTCCACAGGAGCGGCCCGAGGACCGAACCCTGTGGAACACCGCACGACATAGGCCGTCTGCACCATTCGTCCCACCCGGGCTATAGCCTCCTCAGCTTGGGTTTTCACCCGCAAAATGGCGTGCACAGTGGATCTGCGCCGCCGAAAGCCAAACTGACAATCCGCCAGGTTTGGACCAACCCCTTCGATGTGCTCGACGATACGAGCAGCGATGATTCGCTCAAAAAGTTTACCCATCTCGTCGAGCAGAACGATGGGGCGGTAAGCGGACGGAGAATCCACCGGTCGCCCTTCCTTCTTTAACAGGACCAGCTTCCCGGTCTTCCACTGCCGCGGAAACCGGCCCTGTCTGAGACAGTCCGAAAAAAGGGTCCGTAGTCTTGGGCCCAACCACTTAAGTGAAAGGGCCAAAGCACGTCCCGGTATGCCATCAAGGCCGGGCGCGGTGTTTTTGGCCCGCAGCCTCAGTACGGCTGCACCAAACTCGTCCTCGGTGACCTGCGGCGTCTCGAGTTCATCCTCATTCAGTGGGCCAGCGGAGGCCATTGGTGGAGGTGTAAAGTCACCCCTTGTTGGAAACAAGGTGGCCACCACATTGCCAAGAAGCGAGGGCTCAATGCTCTCCGTTAACGGGGGGGCCCACGGCCGGAGCTTGGCCATCGCCATACGGTAAGGCCGCCCCCACGGATCACGATTGAGTGTTTGCAAAAAGTCCTCCCGCGCTTCTGATTTGGCCTTGTAAATAGCCACTTTCAGCGCCTTTTTGGCCTCCCGATAGGATCCGTAAAGGAGGGCCTCCTGCTCCTCATTTCGGTTTGCTCTGCGCCGGTGTCGGGCGTATTGGCGTCTCGCCCTAACGCAAGCGTATCTTAGCTGCGCTAGGTCTGCGGACCACCAATACACCTGGCGTTTCGCTGGAAGGGACCTGGCTCGGGGCATGGCCGCGTCACAAATATGCGACAGCGCCTCCCGAAACCACTCTGCCTCTCCTTCCACCTCAGACGGGCCGTCCGGCACAGGCACCCAAGCCTGGACAATGGAGGCTAACTCCAATGCCTCCCTATCAAGGCGCTTAAGCGCCCAGCGGGGGCAGTCCCTGGTCAGAGAGATTCGGTTCAGACCGGTATGGAGCGGCGGTGATGCGGAGACGTCAAACCGGATATACCGGTGGTCCGAGAACGTTTCCACATCCTCCACCACTCTCCAGTTCGATACACGGCGCGCAAGGGCCGGGCTCGCGAACGAAATGTCCACGATGGACCCACCCAGCTGTCGCACGCACGTGTGAACCGTGCCTCTATTCAAAACCACCAGGCCGGTGGCGATCGCCCACTCCTCCATAGCAAGACCTCGTGCGTCAGTCGCCGGAGATCCCCACGTCAAGGATTTGGCGTTGAAATCCCCGACGACGAGCAGCTCATGGGAGCGGTTGCAGGCAATCAGCGCCTCCAGCCCCGAAAGGTGGCTCTCAAATTCCGCCAGCGTTTTATTGGGGGAAAAGTAGCTCCCGACGATGAACGTTTGCCCCATGAGAGCAGCCACCCATCCGCTGCCTCGCTCGACCCTGCCAAAAAGCGGGGCACCAGCAGCAGCCTGCCTAACGATGGCGACCACTCCGTCGTTATCGGCGACCCAGTTATCCCTCTGCGGAACAAAGTATGGCTCAGCCACCACGGCGACGTGCACCGACCTCTGTAGAAGACTCTGATGTAAAAGGTCCTGAGCCATTCTACAGTGGTTGAGGTTCGCCTGTAAATAGCTAATAGCCATTTAGCTGGCGACCTCAGACATCTCCTCGTCCCTGATCGGAGGTGGGTGAGTCGTCTGCTGCTGGGTCTTGGCCACGGCGGCAGGCTTACTTCCTTTCTTAGGACGCAGGGCCGTGCAGGACTTGCTGCCGACCCTGTGCCCAGCGGGCTTTTTTGCAACTGCACAAAGTGTACAGTGGGCTGCAGCCCGGCAGTCGCTTGCTTTGTGGCCTAATTGACCACAGCGGTAACATTGACTACTGCGGTCAACCTCAGATGTGCAGCGTTCCCGCACGTGCCCAACCTCTAGGCAGCGGAAACACCGCATTTGGCGGGGCTCCAGCAGCTTGACCTGGGCTGCCACCCAACCCACCAGAACTCGCCGTTCTTCTGCTAGTTTTTTGGCGACTGTGACAGGACAGCGGACCCATGCCGTGCCTAGCCCTGAAAGGTCGCGGCGAATAGCGCCCGTCTTAATTCCCTCTGCAGAACAGCCGCCAGCTTTGGCCAACGCTGCAGTCAGCTCCTCGGCTGTTACTGACTCGTCCAGGCCGGAAACGCGAACCTCCGCCGTTTTCACAGGGCGGTGCACGCGAACGTCCTCAGGTCCCAGAACACTTTTTAGTTGTTCAGCCAGAGAGTTGGCCTTTTCCCCGCTTGCAGTGCCTGGGACTTCAATGATCGTGGCCCCGGTAGCGGCCCGCCTGAAACGGACCGACTCTATGCCGAGGCCCGAAAGGTCTATTTTAGCTTTGGCCTGACCCAAAATGTTGGCGTAAGTCACTCCCCTCTTTTCGGCGTCCGGCTGCAGCGTGACCACCACAGCCATTGAACGGGGGGAGCGAATTTTGGGGGCCTTCTTTTCCTTTTTATTGGCCTCCTTGGTATTGGCCTTCTCCCGAGGACCACGTTGTGGTTTGCGGCGTGCCTGGGGTTGCGATGACTTGGCAGCCCCTTCTTTGACGCTTTTACCGCCTTTCCCTACCTTGGTCCAGTCATTCCTCGTGGAAGGGCGTAGTGTGCCAATCGAGTGAGGGTTGGTGTCTGATGTGGGCACCCAGATCATAGGGGTAACACCATCATCGTTTGCCTTCTTTGCTTTTAAGGCAGCTGTCGCGCCGCGAGTGTTTTGGGGCGCAGGGGCACCTCGAGGCGGAGCCTTTACACCCGCGTTCACAGCAGCTGCTGTTGGCGGCGGCCTGTTCTTTGGCCGTGATTGTCTCAGCGGCTGCGGCTCGGACTGGGACGCCTGAGCTGCCGCGTCTCTGGCACGGTCAGCGGCCAGCGGTGGTCTCATGCGTGGCTGCGTAGGATCTTCGCCGGAGCCGTAGCGAGCTGACATCATGGTCCCCATTCTGACCGTCAAGCTTCGCTCCATCTCATCCATTCGCTCCTGCTGCTGTTGCAGGAGATCTTGGCGCAAATTCTTTAACTCGTTGCCGAGGTCGTCTAACCGTTTCTGCAGCTGGGCATTTTCGCCGAGCACGCGGTCGCGCTCCTGCTGGAGGGCCTCGTTCTCCCGTCTCAACCTTGCGGTTTCCTCAGAAGCGTTAAGCCTCAGGATTCTGCTGGCAAGGGACTCGATGTTTTCACTGGCGTCGTACAGGGCTCGCTGGAACGTGCCCTTGAGGTGTTTGGACGCCTTGCCTACTTTTAACACCACAGCGGCCACCTGCTGTAGGCTCTGTTTGATGGCAGGTGCTGAATCCGCCTCGTCATCATTAAGTGACACTGACGACTCGCTGAGACGCGACACTACACCTGGCCGCGTCATTGTGCGAGTCATCACCGCCAACTCCTCCTCGGCCTGTTGTTCGGCCTCCATTTTTTCCTCCTCCTGCTGCTGCTTAAGGAAGGCAGCTTTCGTTTTCGCGAGGCCCACGTACTGGCCCGTAGTGGGCGGTCGGCCTCGGCCTCGCGGCGTCTTTATCATTTTGGGGGCTGAGACACCCTCCCCAGGGGAAGTGTCTGGGCTCGCCCGGTCACTCAAAGAGCGATGCCGCGAACGGCTCCGCCTCCGTGGCTCCCAGAGTCGGCCCTGGCCCTCATCAGCGGACAAGGAATCCGACTCCATTCGAGTAAGCCTCACAACAGGCACCTTCTCAGACCCTGTCAAAGATGACGGGGTCGTAGCCTTTTCAGGCTCCACCGTGGAGGGACTAACGGTATCGCGCACGCCTACCAACCAACCAGTGCGCACCGTATCATGGTCCTCTCCGACAGGGTTTTGAAGCTCAGCTACTGAGTCTTCAGCCCTGTTTTCTAAAACATCATACCTATTCTTAACACTAAAACTAAAAGATAAAGGATCCATACTTGTTCCCACGAGTATGGGGGATATAAAACGTCCATCCAGGCGGTGCCCCCTGCACCTGGGTAACCCTAATACTGCACGAGGGCGGGTGGTCTCGTGCAGTTGTCGACGCTAGCGGGTAGGCGATCTCCCATCCTACCACCTCGAGACCGAGGCGGCCGAACATCACGTGACCAACGTCCGACCTTTTGGGGTTTTTTATTGAGGTTGACTCCTCTCGGCCCGGGCGACCAAGCCAAGGCCCCTACTTCCCGAGGGCTGCGAGACATGTCCACAACACCCTTCGGGAGCAGGTTGCCAGACGGTTGACCAAAGTCACCCACCTAGTCGCGCAATCGCGAGTGGTGGGCCCGTCCAGCCGCAGGTCTTGAAGACCCGCCATCCCACGAGTCGAAGCTCCGCTAGTCCAGAGGACTCCCACACGCAGTGTAAACTGCACGGCGACAGAACACCCACACCACGGTTGTCGCTAAAAGCGACCGCAAGCCTTGCAGGCCCGCCATACCACGCCATCACAAAAGATGGCCGCTGGGCCCCGTAAGCCCCGAAAGACACTCTCGACCCCTCTTCAGAAAGAGGAGGGAGAATACACCTCCTCGACAGTTTTGGTCCGCGCCGGCCGAAGCCGGTACCCCCTATATCTAGGGGGCATTCCCCTATCCGCCACCTGGGGACGCGCCCGATGGGAGACTGTCAAACTCCACACGGGAACCTAACCTAACCTAACCTTTTTTTTTTTTTTTTTTTCATGTCAGGGAAAATCCCTCATGGATACCACACCGCCCGGGGGGGCAATGTGGTTATGTGAGACTCCTACTCACTAAAAAACCTGACAGTGTACCCTCTACCACTTGTTATAAATATCGAACGGCACGGGATCATTATATATTCACCGTGCCACCCGAGTGGTATGGTCGAACCTGATGGTAAGTTCGACCCCGTCATTGGAAGGGATGCCCGGGTACACCTGGGCACCCCTCAGACTGGTGGATCCGTGCAATGCAGGTTGGGGCCCCCCGACCCCTTCCCGCTGGATCCACTAGGAGCAGAGACAGGACCTCTGCGTCTCATTTCCTCTAGCCTTTTTGAACTGGCAAAGCTGCTCTTGTCCAAAATGGCACTCTTCGGCTTAGAGGGGGGAGGGTTGCATTTCCGACCCCCCATGATGTGATTGGCTGGCCGGGAGTTACTTGCACATAGTGTGCAGTGCATCTCCGCCCTGCAGTCCACCGCTTTGTGGTCTTCATTGCCGCAGCGAAAGCACTGCTGCGTTCTGTCTTCCGGAGTAGGGCATCGCTGGCGGGTATGACCCACGCCCATACATTTGTAGCAACGCATCGGACGCGGGTCTAGCGTCCGGACTTGGGCACTACTCCATCCCACCGTTAGGTGGCCTTCTCGTACGAGAGCTTTCGCCGCGGCCACAGGGCAGCGGACAAAGCACGCTCCGACTCCTCTCGGTCCAGGGCGGACCGCTCCAACTTTTATAGTGCTCTTGCCGCACTTACCGCTGGTCGCTATCGCGGCAGCTACATCCTCGCTGGTGGTAGTGTCGTCTAGCCCAACCAAGCGCAGATGGACGCACTTGGTGGGTCTAGTGACCAGGGCAGCACTCTCCAGGGATTCTTGTAAAGCCGCCTGGAGCTTGTCTGCTTTTTTAGCACTCTCCGGACCGTGAATCTCCATGATTCGCGCCCCTGTCTGCCCCATTCTGAGGTTTACTCGTTCTATGCCAATATCACTCAGCTTGATGTCCTTCTTGACCTTTTCTAGGGCCATTTTGTAAGTGAACCCCATCTGCAGCAATTCGGGGCTTATAGAAATCACCACGGCTGCAGAACGGGGTTCTTTGACCTTCAGGACGCGTTCGCGGTTGGTTTGCTTTGGCGTCTTTGTTGCTGCCTTTTTCGAAGTTGTGGCAGCGGCAGTCCCGTCTTTGGGCTTCTTCTTGGCACCCTCACCTGTTGCAGCCGAAGCATAAGTTTTCGGCTCGGGTGGAGAAGCCGTTTTCGGCTTTTGGCCTGTCGTTGTTGGCTGGGAAGCCGGCTGTGCAGGTGGAGTTGCTGCCGGAACGGTGGATTTCGTCCCTTTAGGTTTCTTCTTTTTCTTACCCCCGGGGCCGACCTCGACCCAGTCGCCGTCCATCGGCTCGGTTTGAGGAGGAAGTGTCTGTTCTTGAGCTGGTGCTGAGAGCGCTTTGAGTGCAGCCTCGGCCGCCGCTTTTTTCAGGTCTGCCGCAAGCGGGGGACGCTTGGCCTGCTTTGATAGCCCTGCTATTTTGGCGTCCATCATGGTGCCGACTTGTCGTAAAATGGACGGCTCGAACTCAGTTCTGAGCCAGTCCTTGACGGCCTCCGTGGTCTCCTTCGAGCCGGTAGCTTTAATCGGTGTTAGAGCGGCCTGTGCCTTGAACTCATCGAGCTCCGCTCGCATGCGAGCCATCTCGGCTCTCATTCGGTGCGTTTCGTCTGTCGACGTGCGTCTAGCGAGGCTGTCCACAGCGTCAATTAGCATCTTTGCAACATCTTTAATATCTCGTATAAAGGTGCCCTTAAGGTTTTTACTCTTGGCGCATATGTCGTAGAGTTTAAGGGCACCTTTGCCGGAAATAGCCCTGACGTCCTCTGCATTGAGGTCATCCATGTTGGGCGGAACGTCAATATTTATCTCTTCCGTGGGAGCGTGTCCCTTCCGGATTGCGCGTTTCTTCAAGAAGGCGTCGACTTCGGCTTTGGAGGCCGCGGCCGACAACTTTTTAAGTTTCCTCTCGGCACGAATCAGGCCAACGGAATGTGCCGCAGCACCTTTCGGCCTTTTTGCCGATGACAGCAAGCCAGTCGACGATCCACTCTCGGTCGTGTAGTCATCAGAGTCCACTGGAAGGACTTCAGGGTCTGACATTTCATAAATGTTGTCCGGCAACAGGGCGTAGGGATGAGGACGCTTGAAGCCTGTGTCTGACTGCTCTTCTTCAGAGTCTTCTATATTAGTGAGATTTTGTGCGGAGGCTCCTTGAATCGGGCCTATCTCTAGACGGGTCAGCAAGACCTTAGGCTGTCCCATTAGGCGTTCGTCGGTGGTGACATCTAGCATTTTATCGACTGATGCACGCGTGACACGGGCCGATGTCGAGCCCTGGGTTTCCGTCACGCTGCTATTGGGTTCAAAATCGGGGTTTCCCCCGGAGCGCCTTTTAGCCCCCCCCAGAACACGAATGGGGGCTGCCCCCAGATCACTCGTGCAACCCGAAATCGGGCTCCGCGAGCGCTCTAGAGGGAGGGATTCCCCACTGCCGCCGGCAATGGGACCCTCCTGGGTAATATTTTCTAAAAGCTTCTCCATCATTTTGAGTTTTCCCTTAAGGGCGGGTGGCCCCTCGCTCACATTTACCCACCATCGGCGCGGTTAGACCTCCGGCTTCGTGATTTTTATAGTGGTTGTCATCCACGCGGGTCTGATGAGGTTAAAGGATAATTGAGCTGAGAACCCCGGCGCCGGGTGCAGGTGCATGAAAACCATGCACAAGCAGCCGGAACCGAACAAACAACTCAATAGGACAAGGGACTGGGAAAAAATGGGAAGGAGAAAAGGATAAAGGAACACAGGAATTTGGGAAAAGGAAAGGAAAGGACAGACGCCCCGGTCCCAGTGCTGAAACACTATCCTTAACAGAGTGAACTCTGCTAAGCATCGTGCCCCGAGTGCACTGGGATTACGGTCACATTCCCCCCCGAGAACAAAATCAACAGCAAGCGCGCCGACCACCCCCCGAGAACAAAGAGTCTGACTCGAAACGAGACTCAATGACCCGGGGTAAGCGGCGAGCACACCGTCTGCTGACTTTGTCCTGAGTCAGGCGATACTTCCGGACCGAAGTCCGTACTAATACCACCCTCCTCCCCTAGTTTCGGTCCACGCCGGCCACTGCCGGTACCCTCCATATCTGGAGGGCGTTCCCCTATCCGCCACCCGGGGGACGCGCCTGGTAGCAGAACCATACTGCCCCAAGAACCTAACCTTTTTTTTTTTTTTTTTTTTTTTTTTTTTTTTTTTTTTTTTTTAACGAGGTAAAAATGCATTACGCACTATCCCACCGCCTGGGTGGGCGGTGGGGGAGTGTGGGACTCTCCGCCGGTAAAGCCGGCGGCATACCCACTAAAAATACCCCGGTGTATCCCGCTTCGCTTTTAGCGGGACGATGTGGGATTCCCTAAGGATTTCGGCCACATCGTCCCAAGCGGTCGGCCCAGCCACTGCCGGGCCTCTTCACGCCACGGGGGGGTGATCTGATACACAACAGATACCCCCCAGACAGGGACACCGTGCAATGCGAGTGAAACCCCCCGGTCTCACCCGCTGGTGTCCTAGGGAACTGGGAGAAGGCGGGCGGACCGCCTTCTCCGGGCTCCCAGCCGTCTGCGTCGGAGAGGGGCCGCCAGAGGATCGTCCTCCCTGGCCCTCTCCGCGGTCTCCTTCTGTGCCATGACCTCTTCACAGAAGGAGACCATCGCCTCCCACGACCTCTCGCTCTCGAGCATAGCACGAACTGCTCTTGGGAGCGAGAGGTCCCGGCCTGTTGCAGCAACTAGTGTGCTGCGCTGCACCTCCCAGGCCGGACACACCTCGAGGGTGTGCTGGGCGTCATCCTCAGGTGCACCACATTCGTGGCACACGGGGGTTGGCTCTCTTCTGGCTATATGGTGCAGGTATTGGCCGAAACAGCCATGCCCAGAGAGCACCTGCACCAGCCGGAAGGTGAGTGAGCCGAACCCCCTCTGACACCACCTATGAAGGACGGGCCTGATGGCGTCGATGGTACGTGTACCAAATCGTGACGCCTCCAGGTCCTCCTTCCACCTCCAAATGAGCTCATTGTGAGCCATGTGCCTCACCCTCTCAACCTCGTCGAGGGCGGGGCGCTGTCCTCTGGCCCTCGCTGCTGCACGGTATTCGTACACCGCAGCGAGGACCCCGGCCTCTAGCTCCCACGGGGGCGTGCCGGCCAAAACGCAAGCAGCCCCCATGGATATGGTGCGGTATCCACGAACCGCCCTGGTCGCCACCACACGCTGCGCCCTCCGCAGCATGCGTTTATTGGTGACGTTCAGGGCGTCCGCCCACACTGGCGCTCCATAAAGAGCGATGCTCCTTACAATGCCGGCGTAAAGTCGCCGGCATGTAGTATCAGGGCCGCCTAAGTTGGGAAGAAGGCGGCCCAAAGCACTTGCAGCACTGACAAGGCGGGGGGCGAGCCTGCTGAAGTGCTCGCCAAAGCTCCACCGCCCGTCAAGCAGGAGGCCCAAATACTTAATTTGGGCCCCCACCTTCACTTCGACGCCATTGAGGCGTATTTTTGCACCGGGGGGAGGTCCCCTCCGAGGCCCGTGGAAAAGAAGGGCCTCGGTTTTTTGCAGGGCGACCTTCAACCCCAGCGCCTCTATGCGCCCCACAACAAGACTGGTGGCTACCTCTGCCAGTCTTGCCGCCTCATTGTAGCATCCTCCGCGGGCTACGACTAGGGTGTCGTCTGCGTAACACAGGACACGCGTCCGTGGAAGGAGCGTGCCCCGCAGAACCCAGTCGTAGCCCATATTCCATAGAAGGGGTCCCAGAACGGACCCCTGAGGAACCCCACACTTCATTGCCCGGCGGACGATGTTTCCGTCGGGGCCCACATAGAGTACCTCACGATCCGTGAGGTAGCTCATTATTAGCCGCCCTATATATGGTGGCACGTTAAAGTAGTGTAGCGCCTCCTTTATCGTGCCATAGGGCAGGCTATTGAAGGCATTGGCGATGTCCAGTGACACCGCCAGTGACCTGTCCCCACTCGCGGAGGCCTCGAGCGTCTCGGCTTTCAGGGCCTGGACAGCGTCAATAGTTGATCGCCCGGCCCTGAATCCGAACTGGTTGCCGGCCAAGAACCTAACCTAACCTTTTTTTTTTTTTTTTTTTTTTTCATGTCAGGGAAAATCCCTCATGGATACCACATGCCCGGGGGGGCAATGTGGTTATGTGAGACTCCTACTCACTAAAAAACCTGACAGTGTACCCTCTACCACTTATATAAAAAACGGACGGTACGGGATTATTACACTCGCCGTACCGCCCAGTGGTAGGTCAGGCCAGATGGTTGGCCCAACGTCCTTCGCTGGGAGGGATGCCCGGGTACACCTGGGCACCCCTCAGACAGGTGGTACCGTGCAATGCAGGTTGGGGCCCCCCGACCCCTCCCCGCTAGTACTACTTAGACCGCTAGGACCTCTGCGTTTCATGTCCTCTAGTCTTTTTGAATTCGCAAAACTGCTGCGGTCAAATATCGCTGGTCTCGGCCGTGTGGGAGGTGGGTTACATTCTCGACCTCCCATGACATGCTTAGCCGGCAAGTTTGCCTCAGCGCAGTGTGCGCAGTGCGCTGTTGCCTGGCAATCTGCTGCCTTGTGTCCCTCCTTTCCGCACCTAAAACAAAGGCCGGTCCGGTCTCGAGGAGCTGGGCAGCGCGGGCTTGTGTGCCCCACGCCCATACACTTATAGCAGCGCATGGGACGCGGGGTTAAGGCCCGGACCTGAGCGCTGCTCCACCCTATTTTTAGGTGGCCGTCCTTCAGCAACATCTTTGCCGTGGCTACAGGGCAGCGGACAAAGCAGGCCCCGACACCTCTCGGCCCAGGGCGGACATCTCCGACTCTTATGGCCTTCACGTCACAACCACCACGGGCTGCTATCGCTGAGGCCACCTCGCTGCTAGATAGCGAGTCGTCCAGCCCACACAAACGAAGATCTATTGTTTTGGTGGGTCTGGCGACTTTTGCTAAATTCTCAAGGGTCGCTTGTGCAGCGACCTTGAGTTTTTCGGCCTTTTCTTCATGTTCTGGGCCGGGAATTTCCAAAATTCGCGACCCTGTTTGGCCCACCCGCATGTTGACCCGGTCAATGCCTAGTTCGGAGAGCTTTATCTCTTCTTTCAGTCTCTCCATGACGATCTTGTAGGTGAAACCCATCCGTAACGCTTCCGGGTCCAACGTTATCGTGACTGCAGCGGATCGGGGTTCGGAGAGCTTTGGCTTGCGGCTTCTCTTCTTCGGTAGTGACTTGGCGGGTGGTTTGCCGTTTGATTTCTTCGCAGCCGTTGTCGTATCATCGTTAGTTTTCCTTATGCCACCCTTGCCCTTCGTAGCCTTGGCGTACGTTTTTGGCGCGGGTGGAGAAGCCGTATCAGGCTTTGAGCCTTCTTTTTGCTGGGAAGCCGGCGGTGCGGGTGTTGTTGCTGCCGGTGATGCAGTTTGCTTTCCCTTCTCTTTCTTCTTTTTGGTCTTTCCCCCTGGTCTGACCTCGGTCCAGTCACCGTCCATTGGTTCGGGTGGTGGTTGTACTTCTTGGCTTTGAGCCGCCACGGTTGCCAAAGCGACAAAAGCCGCTGCTTTCTTGGCTTCCGCTGCCTTTTTTCGGTCTGCCGCAAGCGGGGGACGGACTGCCTCCGTCGTCAAACCCGCTATCTTCGCGTCGACCATAAAACCCACTTGGCGGAGAATGGAAGGCTCAAACTCCGACCGAAGCCATTCCTTCAGCGCATCTGCAGTAGCCGGAGGGTCCGATTTGGCAAGAGGGGCCAAAGCAGCCTTCGCCTTGAGCTCATCCAGCTCTGTTCGCATGCGGGCCATCTCGGCTTTCAGCCGGTGCGTTTCGTCATTTTGGGTGCGACGTGCCAGACTGTCAACTGCGTCGACGAAAATCTTTGCGCAGTCTTTCATGTCCTTAATAAAGGTGCCCTTCAGGTTTTTGCTTTTGTTGCAAATTTCATATAACTTCAGGGCGCTTTTACCTGAAAGGGCCCTTACTTCCTCAGCATTCAAGTCGTCCATATTGGGTGGAACTACTATGGTGAGATCTTCTTCCGATGGGGCGTGTCCCTTGCGGATAGCGCGTCTCTTCAGTTGAGCGTCAACTTCGGCTTTGGTGGCCGCAGCCGACAGCTTCTTGAGTTTGCGCTCCGCCTGTCGAAGGCCAACCTTGTGTTGTATTGGTCCTTTCTGTCTCTTCGATTTGAGCTGACTGGTCGATAATTGTTCCGAGTCGCTGGTAATGTCGTCAGAGTCCGGAGTGTGAAGGACTTCTGAGTCTGACAGGTCGTACACGAAGTCAGGCAGGTACGCATAAGGGTGCGGCCGCTTGAACCCCGTGTCCGAGGTCTCTTCTTCAGTGTCGTCTTTGGAGGCGACTGTGGTCTTCAGGGCTCCGCTAAGCGGGCCTGTCTCCAGCCGGGATAAAACTACCATCGGTTGGAGAGGAGAACTGGTTGCATCTCGCGTGCTTGACGCGCGTGTGACACGGGTCGATGCTGAACCCTGGGTCTCCGTCACTGCGCTTGGAACAAAAACGGGGTTTCCCCCGGAGCATTTTTGTGCCCCCCCCAGACTACGAACGGGGGCTGCCCCCAGATCGCCCGTGGAACCCGAAATCGGGCTCCGCGAGCGCTCCAGAGGGAGGGATTCCCCACTGCCGCAGGCAATGGGACCCTCCTGGGTAGTCTTTTCCAAAGATGCGTCCATTTCATTTTGTTTCCCTTAAGGGCGGGTAACCCCTCGCTCGCATTTACCCACCTTCGGCACGGTTAGACCTCCGGCTTCGTGATTTTTTATAGTGGTTGTCATCCACGCGGGTCTGGTAAGGTAAAGGATGATTGAGCTGAGAACCCCGGCGCCGGATGCAGGTGCATGAAAACCATGCACAAGCAGCCGGAACCGAAACAAACAACTCAATAGGACAAGGGACTGGGAAAAATGGGAAGGAGAAAAAGGATAAAGGAACACAGGAATTTGGGAAAAGGATAGGAAAGGACAGACGCCCCGGTCCCAGTGCTGAAACACTATCCATAACAGAGTGAACTCTGCTAAGCATCGTGCCCCGAGTGCACTGGGATTACGGTCACATTCCCCCCCGAGAACAAAATCAACAGCAAGCGCGCCGGCCACCCCCCGAGAACAAAGAGTCTGACTCGAAACGAGACTCAATGACCCGGGGTAAGCGGCGAGCACACCGTCTGCTGACTTTGCCCTGAGTCAGGCGATACTTCCGGACTGAAGTCCGTACTAATACCACCCTCCTCCCCTGGTTTCGGTCCACGCCGGCCACTGCCGGTACCCTCCATATCTGGAGGGCGTTCCCCTATCCGCCACCCGGGGGACGCGCCTGGTAGCAGAACCATACTGCCCCAAGAACCTAACCTAACCTTTTTTTTTATTAGCGTGGGGAAATCCTCATGGATACCTCGTCGCTCGGGGGAACGACGAGGTTATGTCGGACTTCTACCGACTAAAACCCCACGGTACTCAACCTCAACACTTCAGCGGCGAGGCGGGGTCCCTAAAAAGTTTCACAACGCCCCGCCGCCAGTGTTTCCCCGTATTGGGGCCCCCTCCAGCCGACCCCCCAATGAAGGGGGGAGGCCACGGAAGTACCTGGAGCACGCAAGTACTTCCGCCGTCGGGGTGAAAGCCGTGCATTGCGGGCAAAAGCACCCCCGTACTCAAGCCCGCTGGCTCCCACCGTACGCGGACCCTACTAGGTCCGCAACCACGATCCACCTAAAAGGTGGATCCGCTGCCACATCTGGCGGTGCGGCCCCGCCGAGCCGCAGTGCACAGGGGGGGCCAGCCGCGGATCACTGACCCCCTCCAAACGGTTGTGCACCGCGGCTCCCACCTCGCGCCCTAAGGCGCTGCGCCCGTGGGCGCCCCTTTGGGCGGGCAGTGGTAGCACCATACCACCACCACGCCCGGCGGCAGGCAATGGGTGGGTGGGAAGTCCACCGCATTGCCATGCCTGAGCCCTCTTAGCTTCCCGGTGGTTCCACCTACCACCAGTACTAAGCCCCCCCGCCACGACAAGGCGAAGGCTCATGGGGGGGAAACCTAACCTAACCTAACCTAACCTAACCTAACCTAACCTAACCTTTTTTTTTTTTTTTTTTTTTTTTTTTTTTTTTTTTTTTTTTTTTTTTTTTGCGTCAGGAAATGCATTTAGGCATTCCCAAGGCCCTGGGTTCGGGACACCTGGGATATGTGGGACTCGGAACTCGGAAAACAGAGACCCCTACCCACTAAAACCTGACGGTGGTCATCTTCGGCGCAGAATGGAAGGGACCCGGGATCCCCAACGAGGGAGAGACTCCTCGCAGGACCCTTCGGCGCGCAAGGCCGCCTGGCAGCCAGCCTCGGGAGGAGCAAGCTCAACTCCAGTGCACGATAACACAGACCACTGTGTCCGAAGACACGCGTTACCGTCTTCCTCGGGATCGCAAACCGAAACACACGCAGGCCCCCCCGCGTGCGCTTCGCGACCCCAAGGGCCCTTTTAGTCGCCTCTTACGACAGGCAGGGATACCTCGGTAGTATTCTCGTCCCCTAACCGCAGGGAACCGCCGGGATTACGCACCACCATCCCGGCGGCCTCGCCTCCGACGTCGGGCGGGATTGTCCAGCTCGCGCTGGCGCTCGGCGCTCTCCTTCTGCGACACAACGGCGTCGCAGAAGGAGAGCACCGCATCCCACGAGCTCGCGCTCGCCACCATGGCAGAAACCACGGATGGCAGCGAGAGGTCGCGCCCGATCGAGGCGGTGAGCGTCTCGCGCTCGTTTGCCCAAGCTGGGCACACCTCCAGCGTGTGCTGAGCCGTGTCCTCGCTGGCGTCACAGTGGTGACAGGCATCGCTAGCCTCCCGTCCGATCCGGCACAGATAACTCCCGAAGCAGCCGTGCCCCGTGAGTATCTGCGTCAGACGGTACGTTACGGCGCCGTGACGCCGATTCAACCACTGCAACCTAACCTAACCTAACCTTTTTTTTTTTTTTTTTTTTTTTGTTCTCCGGGTGTGAAATGCATTACGCACTATCCCACTGCCTGGGTCGGGCAGTGGGGGAGTGTGGGACTCTCCGCCGGTAAAGCCGACGGCATACCCACTAAAACACACCCGGGTATACCCTCACCGCTTTGGAATAGGGCGACATGGAGCCTTGCGGATTACCAGGTCGCCCCAGCGGTCGGCCTGGCCTATGCGCCGGGCCTCCTCACGCTGCGGGGGCGTCCCGGTATACTGGGGACACCCCCAGACGGGAGCACCATGGAATAGGGTGTAAGCCCCCCGGCTTACACCCCGGTGCTACTTTTAGGGAGCAGGAGGAGGACGGGCGAACCGCCGTCTTCGTGCCCCCCGCCGTCTGCGTCGGAGAGGTGCCGCTAGAGGATCATCCTCTCGGGCCCTCTCCGCGGTCTCCTTCTGCGTCATTACCTCCTCGCAGAAGGAGACCATAGCCTGCCATGCCTCCTCACTCCCGAGCATGGCCCGTACTAGGGCCGGGAGTGAGAGGTCCCCGCCCACAACGGCCACAAGATTGCGGCGCTGATCCGCCCAAGCCACGCACGCCTCCAGCGTGTGCTGGGCGGTGTCCTCATCGGCACCACACTCGTGACACCTCGGATCAGGCTCTCTCCGGGCCACTTTGTGCAGATACTTTCCAAAGCACCCATGCCCGGAAAGCATCTGCACCAGCCGGTACGACAGTGGCCGCCCTTCCCGGCGCACCCACTGTTTGAGGACCGGCCTGATGGCGTCTATGGTGTGCCGGCCATAGACGGCGTCAGCCAGGTCCTCTGCCCACCGCCGTAGGAGCGCGTTTTGCGCCCGCCTGCGAACGCCCTCTATTTCATCGAAATAGGGGCGCTCGCCTTGTGCTCTCGCTACTGCCCTGCGCTGGTAGACAGCAGCGAGAACCTTGGCCTCCATCTCCCAAGGGGGCATGCCTGCGAGGACGCAGGCAGCCCCCGCCGAGATAGTGCGGTAACCGCGTATGGCTCTTACCGCCATCACCCTTTGTGGAGCTCGCAAAAGGGCGACGTTATGCGCGGTAAGAGCCTGTGCCCAGATTGGCGCTCCATAGAGCGCCATACTCCTGACTATACCCGCATAGAGTTTGCGGCACGCTTGGCCCGGGCCGCGCTCGTTGGGCAGCAAGTGGCCCAACGCGCCCGCCGCGCGGATCAGACGGGGGGCGAGGCGGGTAAAATGGGCCTCAAACCTCCACCGTCCGTCCAATGTGAGGCCCAGATACTTCATCTGGGCCCCCACCCTCACAGTTTCGCCGTTTAGGCGAACCGAGGCACCAGGAGGCGGCCCCCGCCGAGGCCCGTGGAAAAGCAGGGCCTCGGTCTTACTGATCGCCACCCTGAGCCCCAGTGCCTCTATTCGCCCTATGACGAGGCTTGCGCCCACCTCGGCCAGTCTCTGGACCTCCGGAAAGTCCTTTCCTGTGGCTACGACTAGGGTATCATCCGCGTAGCATATGACGCGCATCCTGGGAAGGAGCGCGCCGCGGAGAACCCAGTCGTAGCCCAAGTTCCACAACAGGGGCCCTAGAACGGACCCCTGGGGAACACCACAGCGCATCGGGTGCCGGACCAGAACACCGTCGCCCCTCTGGTATAAAACCTCTCGGCCACGGAGGTAGTCCTCCAACAGCCTGCCGAGATACGGGGGCACTCCGAAGTAATGGAGTGCCTCTCGTATCACGCCGAACGGCAGGCTGTTGAAGGCGTTGGCGATGTCCAGGCTCACCGCCAACGACCGCTCGCCCCGAGCGGATGCCCCTTCCGTCTCCTCCTTCAGGAGCGACAGGGCGTCGATTGTGGAGTGCCCTGCCCTGAACCCAAACTGCACTGGCGACAGATTGGGCCCCACTTCGTTTAGGTGCTGGACGAGGCGGAAAGCGATTATCCGCTCGAACAGCTTACCCGCCTCGTCCAAAAGCACTATTGGGCGGTAGCCGCCAGCTTCACCTGGGGGTCTGCCCGTCTTTTGAAGGAGGCACAGACGTCCCTCCTTCCACAACTTCGGGAAACGCGCGGATGTTAGTGCAACGTTGAAAATGTCCCGAAGTTGTGCCCCCAGGTGCTTTAGGGCAAGGGCAAGAACCTTGCCGGGCACTCCGTCAGGTCCCGGGGCCTTTTTTTTGGCCTTGAGCCGGTCAATCACTGTCGCCATCTCTTCGTCGGTGACTGGTGGGACCGGCTCATCCTCTACTCTTCGCGCGGGAGGAGATATTGTTGGAGAGGTGTGCGCTGGGGGATCTGGAAACAGTTCCCGCACTACCCTCTCCAGGACCTCTGGTTGGAGGGTCTCTACCACTGGGGGGCCATGAGAGCGCAACTTGTCGCGTGCCGCGCGGTATGGCCTCCCCCATGGGTCTCGGTTGAGATCCTCCAACATCTCCTCCCGAGCCCTGGCTTTCGCCTGGCTGATGGCCAGCTGCAATGCCTTCTTGTCGGCGTTGTAAGAGGCATACAGCTGGCCCTCCATCTCCGGGTCCCTGACGCGTCGTCGTTTGGCCCGCGTAAAAGCCCTGCGCGACAATGAGCACTGCTCCCTCAGGTGGGCTACCTCCTCGCACCACCAGTAAACCTGGTGGCGCCTTGGAGGGTCACCTCTAATTCGGGGCATGGCGGCGTTGCAAACTCCCGAGATCATGTCCCGGAACCTGCTCGCCGCCTCGTCGACCCCCGATGTTGTGGGGGTCGCGCCCCAGGCCGCCACTATGGCCGCCTCCTCAGCCAGCTCGGGATCCAGCTTGGTGAGGGCCCACCGCGGGAAAAATGCGTGGCCCTCCCGTCTACTCGGCGCCGCCGAGCCGTCGGAGGTGGAGACCTCGAACCTAATATATTTGTGGTCCGAGATCGTCTCCACCTCACTCAACACCCGCCAGCCCCGGACGCGCCGTGCGAGGGAAGGGGTGGCAAACGTTACGTCCACCACGGACCCCCCTGCCCTACGCACACACGTGAAGGAAGTCCCCTGATTGAGAGGGGACATCCCGGAGCTGACAGCCCATTCCTCGACGGCTAGGCCCCTCACGTTTGTTGACACGCTCCCCCAGAGGGTCGACCATGCATTCAGGTCGCCCATGACCAAAACTGGGAGAGGTGCCAACCGCTGGATCACCGGACCGAGCCCCCTCAAAAAGGACTCCAGGCTGGCAAGCCCAGTGTTGGGGGAGACATATACACCCACAACTGCAATGTTCCCCCAGGTGGCGGCCACATATCCGGCCCCCCTTTCCCGCACTTGTAGCGGCTGCGAGCGAGACCCCGCTGCAACCACTATGGCCACAGAGCCAGCAGTATCCCCGGCCCAGTTAGGCTGGGGAGAAACAAAATAGGGCTCTGCAGCCACCGCCACGTCAATCTCCCACTGCGCCATGGACTGCATGAGCAAGTCCTGAGCCCCGGCGCAGTGGTTGAGGTTCCCCTGTAGGAAGCTGTAATGGAGGACTGAACTCATTGCTCCATTACAGCTTCCGCTGGCGCTACGCGCCTCCCGCTATCGGCGGCGGCCTGGGTCCTTGGAGCCGCCCTTGCTTTAGTTGGGGGAGGGTTGCAACTCCTCCCGCCCATCGTGTGGCCCGAAGGCCGACCCGCTTCGGCGCACACGACGCAGTGTGCCGCCGCCGTACATCCGGCGGCCCTGTGCCCCGGCCGTCCACACCGAAAGCACAGGTCCACCCTCTCCTTATCGGACGGGCACAGCAGGCGCGTGTGCCCGATCCCCATGCACTTGAAGCAGCGCATGGGGAGTGCGTCGAGAGCTCGGACCTGCACCGAGCTCCATCCGATGAGGAGACGACCTCCGTTGACAAGCGCCTTTGCCGCCGCAATAGGACACTTGACAACTATCGACCCGGTCCCTTTGGGCCCAAAGCGGATTTCGGCCGCCTTGACCAGGGCCGGGTCACAACCACCCTTGGCCGCGACTGCGGCCACCACTTCCTCGCGGGTGACCGTGTCGTCGAGCCCTGCGATGCGGAGGTCCGCACATTTTGTGGGCCTTGACACGTCGGCCACTCCCGCGAGTGCCTCCGTCAACTTGGCCGCTAACCGGTCAGCAGCCTCAGCGCTTTTTGCTCCCGCCAGCTGAAGCATGCGGGCCCCTGTGGCAGTCTGCCGGACAGACACACCAGGTATACCCAAATCGGGCAACGAGACCACTTCCCGTGCCTTAAGCAGGGCCGACTTGTACGAGACGCCCCGCTCGATGGCGTCGGGCTGCAGTGTCACCACTACAGCCGATGAGCGAGGGGGCGTCAACTTGACCGCATTTTTATTTTTTGTCCGTTTTGGCGCTGGTGTCGACTGCGCCTGTCTCACGGAGGGTTGGGCAGGGGTTCGGGCTGCGGCGGGCGTGGAGGTCTTCCCCTTGCCTTTGCCTTTTCCCTTATTCCCAACCACCACATTCCATTCTCCCTCGTGGGTGGTTAGGGCAGCCGGAGTCACCGCGGACGACGGGCCGGCGACAGCGAGGGGTGCCTGTTGCGGAACCACCCTCGCTTTGCCCTTCCGAGTCCGCTTCGGCTTGGGAGCTGCAGTGGGTTGAGGCTGAGCCGGTGCAGGTACAGATGAGGCAACTGCAGCCTTGGCTGCCTCCTCTCTCCTCTTGTCGGCGGCAAGTGGAGGCCGCACGATTTTTGCGGGAGGAAGGCGCTCCTCAACCACCGCTATACGGGCGCTAATCATTTCCCCCACTGTGCGGCACATGGAGGCTTTGAGTTCCTCCGCCATCTCCTTCACCATCTTGGACATCTCGCCCATCAGGTCATTGGTCGAGATGCCCACAGGGTCATGGGAGCGAAGGGCCGGCCGCGCTGGGGATTTGTCTCTCTGAGAGAAATCCCGGCGCATAGCCTTCACCTCTTTTTCGAGGTCCTCCACTTGGCGGCGAAGTCTTCGATTTTCGAAGCTGAGCCGCCGTGTCTCATCCGAGATTGTCCGTTCCGCAATCGTCTCGACAATCTCATGGTATTCCGTGGCGAAGTTCTTCAGGTCGCGCACGTACTCCCCCTTGAGATTGCCGGACTTGCGGGCAATGTTGAAAATCAGGGACCTCAGATTACCCGCCCGGGCACGCAACGTCTCCGTGTCGACGGCTGCGTCCAACTCCGCGAGTGAGCATTCCTCGGGGAGTGGGTTCCGCGTGAAGTCGACAGGCTCGTCGGCTTCCACCTCTTGCGCATCTTCGCGAGATGCGTTCGAGTTCGACTCCAGGCGGGTCAGGGCGACTTGCGCCGCCTTGGCCCTCAGAAATTCGGCCGCAGTGGCAACTGCCGCCTTTTTGGCCGCCGCCTTTTTGGCCGCAGGGCCAGACGCCGCCTTTTTGGCCTTTTTGGCTACGACCTTTTTGGCCGTAGCCTTTTTCGGTGCCGACGACCGTGTTGTCGTGGCCACCTCCTCACTGTCTGAGACCGAAGCCTCAGACGCAAAAATGGGCGAACCCGCCGGCCTCTTAGGCCGTTGGCTACGCAACGCCCGCGTAACCATCTGGTCCAGCTCATCGGCCGAGTTTTCCTCGACTGCGAGACCCTCGACTAAGTTGGCAGAATTACGTCGGGTAGACATAATTACAAACCAAAGTAAAAACACAAAACAAGAAACAAATCAAAAACAAAGAGCGCGTTATTAGGCCACGCTCAACCTGCAACCGGAGATACCTCGACGGCCAGGGAGCAGAGAACACTAATAACACGAAAAATCAAAACACGAGAGTGTTGAATTAACCTCACAGGAAGCCTATTAGGGCCCGCTCGACCTGAAACCGGAGATACCTCGACGGCCAGGGAGCTGGGAACACTAGTAAGCTAAAACCGCAAGGTTGCCCCAGAGTATCTAGATTTGGTCACCAGCCTGGCACTGCGTTACCGTAACCAGGACTGGGAGAGCCAGGGGAGACGACGGGGACGTACTAGATACTCGTAAAAACACTCATGGGGCCTCCCCCAACCTAACCTAACCTAACCTAACCTAACCTAACCTTTTTTTTTTTTTTTTTTTTTTTTGCGGGGGAAAAATGCATTACGCACTATCCCGCTGCCTGGGTGGGGCAGCGGGGGAGTGTGGGACTCTCCGTCACTAACGGTGACGGCATACCCACTAAAAGACCCCCGGTATACCTCATCGCCTTGACGGGACGACATGGTGCCTAGTTCGGATTACCATGCCGTCCCTGGCGGACGGCCCAGCCTTCACGCCGGGCCTCCTCACGCAGCAGGGGCGTCCCGGTATACGGAGACACCCCCAGACAGGAGCACCGTGCAATGGAGTGAAAGCCCCCCGGCTTTCACCCCGGTGCTGCTTTAGGGAGCGGGGAGAAGGCGTGCAAACCGCCGTCTCCTCACTCCCCGCCGTCTGCGTCGGAGAGGGCCTGCCTGAGGATCTTCCTCCCGGGCCCTCTCCGCTGTCTCCTTCTGCGACATCACCTCTTCGCAGAAGGAGACCATCGCCTCCCATCCACTCTCGCTCGCCAGCATGGCCCGTATTAGGGCCGGGAGCGAGAGGTCGGTGCCGACCACATCCACTAATGTGCGACGCTGCACCGCCCAAGCAGGGCACACCTCAAGGGTGTGCTGGGCGGTGTCCTCCTCGGCGTCGCACTGGTGGCACCTCGGGGTGGGCTCCCTCCGGGCGATGTTATGCAGGTACTTCCCGAAACAGCCGTGTCCGGAAAGTACCTGCACCAGCCGGTACGTAAGGGGCCTCTTCTCCCTACGCACCCACTGGTCGAGGACTGGCCTGATCGCCTCTATGGTTTCTCGACCATAGAGCGGGTTGACCAGGTCCTCCGCCCACCTCCGCAGCAGCGCGCTCCGCGCACGCCGGCGCACCCCCTCAACTTCATCCCAGTACGGGCGCCCTCCACCCGCTCTCGCTGCTGTGCGGGACTGGTACACAGCAGCAAGAACGTCCGCCTCCAGTTCCCAGGGGGGCATGCCTGCTAGGACACAGGCAGCCCCCCCCGATACCGTACGGTAACCCCGTATGGCCCTCAACGCTATTTGCCTCTGAGGCGCCCGTAACAGGCGCCTGTTTTCAGCGTTGAGGGCCCCCGCCCAGATTGGCGCTCCGTAGAGCGCCATACTTTTAAGTATGCCGGCGTAGAGACGCCGGCATGACTGGCCCGGGCCGCGCTCGTTGGGTAAGAGGTGGCCCAGAGCACCCGCGGTGCGGATTAGGCGGGGCGCGAGGCGGGAAAAATGCGCTCTAAAATTCCACCGCCCATCCAATACTAGGCCCAGATATTTCATCTGGGCCTCCACCCTCACATTCACGCCGTTGAGGCGGACCACCGCACCGGGAGGCGGCCCCTGCCGAGGCCCATGGAAGAGGAGAGCCTCGGTCTTATTAAGGGCCACCTTCAGGCCCAACGCCTCGATGCGGCCAACCACCAGACTGGCGCCGACTTCTGCCAGTCTTTTCGCCTCCGGGAAGGATTTGCCTCCGGCAATGACTAGGGTGTCATCCGCGTAACATATGACGCGCATCCTCGGAAGGAGCGCGCCGCGGAGCACCCAGTCATAACCGAGGTTCCACAACAGGGGCCCTAAAACGGACCCCTGGGGAACCCCACACCTCATCGGCCGGCGGACCAACCGTCCTCCTCCCTCGTAGAGGACTTCCCGCCCTCGGAGGTAGTCCTCCAACAGTCTGCCGAGATAAGTAGGCACTTCAAAATACTGAAGCGCCTCCCTTATCACGCCGAACGGCAGACTGTTGAAGGCGTTGGCGATATCCAGGCTTATCGCCAACGACCGCTCGCCCTGAGCGGTTGCTACCTCCGTGACCTCCTTAAGTAGCGCCAGCGCGTCTATGGTGCTGCGCCCCGCCCTAAATCCAAATTGTTGGCCAGAAATGTTTGGGCCCCTCTCATTTAAATGCTGGATGAGGCGGGAAGAGAGGAGTCTCTCAAAGACCTTCCCAGCCTCATCCAGCAGGACAATCGGCCGATACGCGCCGGCAACACCTGGGGGCCTACCATCCTTCTGTAGGAGGCAAAGCCGCCCCTCCTTCCACAGCTTCGGGAACCGCGCTGATGTTAGCGCGGCGTTAAAAATATCCCGAAGCTGCTCCCCCAGGTGCTTCAGGGCCAGGCCGAGGACCCTGCCCGGCACTCCGTCGGGACCAGGAGCCTTCTTCTTGCCCTTGAGCCGATCCAGCACTGTCTCCATCTCCTCGTCGGAAACTAGTGGGATCGGCTCGCCGTCCAGGGCTCTCGTGCGAGAGGTCATTCTCGGAGGTGTGAACGGTGGGGGCTCTGGGAAAAGCTCCCCTACCACCCGCTCTAACACCTCCGGCTGGAGGGTCTCCATCACGGGGGGGCCTTGGAAGCGCAGTTTATCCCGCGCAGCGCGGTAAGGCCTCCCCCATGGATCTCGGTCCAGACCCTCCAGCATTTCGTCCCGCGCCCTGGACTTGGCCTGCCAGATGGCCAGCTGTAGTGCCTTCTTATCGGCTTTATAAGCCACGTACGGCTGGCCTTCCCTCTCCTGGTCCCTGTTACTCCTCCTCAGGGCCCTCGTATACGCCCTCCTTGAAAGGGAGCACATATCCCTCAATCGGGAAATTTCCGCGGACCACCAGTAAACCTGGTGGCGCCGCGGAGGGGGTCCTTGAATTCGGGGCATGGCGGCATCGCAGACCTTTGAGACGAGGTCTCGAAAATGGCCCGCCGCCTCATCGACCCCCGATGTTGTGGGGGTCGCGCCCCAGGCCGCCACTATGGCCGCCTCCTCGGCCAGCTCGGGATCCAGCTTGGTGAGGGCCCACCGCGGGAAAAATGCGTGGCCCTCCCGTCTACTCGGCGCCGCCGAGCCGTCGGAGGTGGAGACCTCGAACCTAATATATTTGTGGTCCGAGATCGTCTCCACCTCACTCAGCACCCGCCAGCCCCGGACGCGCCGTGCGAGGGAAGGGGTGGCAAACGTTACGTCCACCACGGACCCCCCGGCCCTACGCACACACGTGAAGGATGTCCCCTGATTGAGTGGGGACATCCCGGAGCTGACAGCCCATTCCTCGACGGCTAGGCCCCTCACGTTCGTTGACACGCTCCCCCAGAGGGTCGACCATGCATTCAGGTCGCCCATGACCAAAACTGGGAGAGGTGCCAACCGCTGGATCACCGGACCGAGCCCCCTCAAAAAGGACTCTAAACTGGCAAGCCCAGTGTTGGGGGAGACATACACTCCCACAACTGCCATGTTCCCCCAGGTGGCGGCCACATATCCGGCCCCCCTTTCCCGCACTTGTAGCGGCCGCGAGCGAGGCCCCGCTGCGACCACTATGGCCACAGAGCCAGATATATCCCCAGCCCAATTAGGCTGGGGGGAAACATAATAGGGCTCTGCAACCACCGCTACGTCAATCTCCCACTGCGCCATGGACTGCATGAGCAAGTCCTGGGCCCCGGCGCAGTGGTTGAGGTTCCCCTGTAAGAAGCTGTAATGGAGGACTGAACTCATTGCTCCATTACAGCTTCCGCTGGCGCTACGCACCTCCCGCTATCGGCGGCGGCCTGGGTCCTTGGTGCCGCCCTTGCTTTAGTGGGGGGAGGGTTGCAACTCCTCCCGCCCATCGTGTGGCCCGAAGGCCGACCCGCTTCGGCACACACGACGCAGTGCGCCGCCGCCATACATCCGGCGGCCTTGTGCCCCGGCCGACCACACCGGAAGCACAGGTCCACCCTCTCCTTATCGGACGGGCACAGCAGGCGCGTGTGCCCGATCCCCATGCACTTGAAGCAGCGCATGGGGAGTGCGTCTAGAGCTCGGACCTGCACCGAACTCCATCCGATGAGGAGACGACCTCCGCTGACAAGCGCCTTTGCCGCCGCAATCGGACACTTGACAACGACCGACCCGGTCCCATTGGGCCCAAAGCGGATTTCGGCCGCCTTGACCAGGGCCGGGTCACAGCCACCCTTGGGCGCAACTGCGGCCACCACCTCCTCGCGGGTGACGGTATCGTCAAGCCCAGCGATGCGGAGGTCGACGCATTTTGTGGGCCGTGACACAGCGGCCACTCCACTAAGCGCCTCCGTCAGCTTGGCCGCCAGACGGTCAGCGGCCTCGGCGCTTTTAGCCCCCGCCAACTCGAGCATGCGGGCTCCTGTGGCCGTCTGCCGGACGGTGACTCCTGGTATGCCCAAGTCGGGCAACGACACCACCTCCCTTGCCTTCAACAAGGCCGACTTGTAGGTGAATCCCCGCTCGATGGCGTCGGGCTGCAGTGTCACCACTACAGCCGATGAGCGAGGGGGGGTCAACTTGACCGCCTTTTTATTTTGCGTCTGTTTTGGCGCTGGTGTCGACTGCGCCTGTCTGACGGAGGGTTGGGCAGGGGTTCGGGCTGCGGCGGGCGTGGAGGTCTTCCCCTTGCCTTTGCCTTTCCCCTTATTCCCAACCACCACATTCCATTGTCCCTCGCGTGTGGTCAGGGCAGCCGGAGTCACCGCGGACGACGGGCCGGCGACAGCGAGGGGTGCCTGTTGCGGAACCACCCTCGCTTTGCCCTTCCGAGTCCGCTTCGGCTTGGGAGCTGCAGTGGGTTGAGGCTGAGCCGGTGCAGGTACAGATGAGGCAACTGCAGCCTTGGCTGCCTCCTCTCTCCTCTTGTCGGCGGCAAGTGGAGGCCGCACGATTTTTGCGGGAGGAAGGCGCTCCTCAACCACCGCTATACGAGCGCTAATCATTTCCCCCACTGTGCGGCACATGGAGGCTTTGAGTTCCTCCGCCATCTCCTTCACCATCTTGGACATCTCGCCCATCAGGTGATTTGCCGAGATGCCCACAGGGTCTTGAGAGGGAAAGGCTGGCCGCGCCGGGGACTTGTCCCTCTGGGAGAAATCCCGGCGCATGGCCTTCACCTCTTTCTCAAGGTCCTCCACTTGGCGGCGAAGTCTGCGGTTCTCGAGACTGAGCCGCCTTGTCTCATCGGAGATCGTCCTCTCTGCGATCGTTTCGACAATCTCGTGGTATTCCGTGGCGAAATTCTTCAGGTCGCGCACGTACTCCCCCTTGAGATTGCCGGACTTGCGGGCAATATTGAAAATCAGGGACCTCAGATTACCCGCCCGGGCACGCAACGTCTCCGTGTCGACGGCTGCGTCCAACTCCGCGAGTGAGCATTCCTCGGGGAGTGGGTTCCGCGTGAAGTCGACAGGCTCGTCGGCTTCCACCTCTTGCGCATCTTCGCGAGATGCGTTCGAGTTCGACTCCAGGCGGGTCAGGGCGACTTGCGCCGCCTTGGCCCTCAGAAATTCGGCCGCAGTGGCAACTGCCGCCTTTTTGGCCGCCGCCTTTTTGGCCGCAGGGCCAGACGCCGCTTTTTTCGCCTTTTTAGCTACGACCTTTTTGGCCGTAGCCTTTTTAGGTGCCGACGACCGTGTTGTCGTGGCCACCTCCTCACTGTCTGAGACCGAAGCCTCAGACGCAAAAATGGGCGAACCCGCTGGCCTCTTAGTGCGTGAGCTGCGCAACGCCCGTGTGACCATCTGGTCCAGCTCGTCCGCCGAGTTTTCCTCGACTGCGAGACCCTCTACTAAGTTAGCAGAATTACGTAGGGTAGACATAACTACAAACCAAAGTAAAAACAGAAAACAAGAAACAAATCAAAAGCAAAGAGCGCGTTATTAGGCCACGCTCAACCTGCAACCGGAGATACCTCGACGGCCAGGGAGCAGAGAACACTAATAACACGAAAAATCAAAACACGAGAGTGTTGAATTAACCTCACAGGAAGCCTATTAGGGCCCGCTCAACCTGAAACCGGAGATACCTCGACGGCCAGGGAGCTGGGAACACTAGTAAGCTAAAACCGCAAGGTTGCCCCAGAGTATCTAGATTTGGTCACCAGCCTGGCACTGCGTTACCGTAACCAGGACTGGGAGAGCCAGGGGAGACGACGGGGACGTACTAGATACTCGTAAAAACACTCATGGGGCCTCCCCCAACCTAACCTAACTTTTTTTTTTTTTTTTTTTTTTTTTTTAACGGGGTAAAAATGCATTACGCACTATCCCACCGCCTGGGTGAGCGGTGGGGGAGTGTGGGACTCTCCGCCGGTGAAGCCGGCGGCATACCCACTAAAAATACCCCGGTGTATCTCCGCTTCGCTTTTAGCGGGACGATGTGGGATTCCCTAAGGATTTCGGCCACATCATCCCAAGCGGTCGGCCCAGCCACTGCCGGGCCTCCTCACGCCACGGGGGGGGTAACCTGATACACGACAGATACCCCCCAGACAAGGACACCGTGCAATGCGAGTGAAACCCCCCGGTCTCACCCGCTGGTGTCCTAGGGAACTGGGAGAAGGCGGGCGAACCGCCTTCTCCGGGCTCCCAGCCGTCTGCGTCGGAGAGGGGCCGCCAGAGGATCGTCCTCCCTGGCCCTCTCCGCGGTCTCCTTCTGTGCCATGACCTCTTCACAGAAGGAGACCATCGCCTCCCACGACCTCTCGCTCTCGAGCATAGCACGAACTGCTCTTGGGAGCGAGAGGTCCCGGCCTGTTGCAGCAACTAGTGTGCTGCGCTGCACCTCCCAGGCCGGACACACCTCGAGGGTGTGCTGGGCGTCATCCTCAGGTGCACCACATTCGTGGCACACGGGGGTTGGCTCTCTTCTGGCTATATGGTGCAGGTATTGGCCGAAACAGCCATGCCCTGAGAGCACCTGCACCAGCCGGAAGGTGAGTGAGCCGAACCCCCTCTGACACCACCTATGAAGAACGGGCCTGATGGCGTCAATGGTACGTGTACCAAATCGTGACGCCTCCAGGTCGTTCTGCCAGCGCCAAAGCAGCTCATTTTGAGCTATGCGCCTCACCCTCTCAACCTCATCGAGGGCGGGGCGCTGTCCTCTTGCCCTCGCTGCTGCACGGTATTCGTACACCGCAGCGAGGACCCCGGCCTCTAGCTCCCACGGGGGCGTGCCGGCCAAAACGCAAGCAGCCCCCATGGATATGGTGCGGTATCCACGAACCGCCCTGGTCGCCACCACACGCTGCGCCCTCCGCAGCATGCGTTTATTGGTGACGTTCAGGGCGTCCGCCCACACTGGCGCTCCATAAAGAGCGATGCTCCTTACAATGCCGGCGTAAAGTCGCCGGCATGTAGTATCAGGGCCGCCTTGGTTGGGAAGAAGGCGGCCCAAAGCACTTGCAGCACTGACAAGGCGGGGGGCGAGCCTACTAAAGTGCTCGCCAAAGCGCCACCGCCCGTCAAGCAGAAGGCCCAAATATTTAATGTGGGCCCCCACCTTCACCACAACGCCATTGAGGCGTATTTTTGCACCAGGGGGAGGTCCCCTGCGAGGCCCGTGGAAAAGAAGGGCCTCGGTTTTTTGCAGGGCGACCTTCAACCCCAGCGCCTCTATCCGCCCCACAACAAGACTGGTGGCTACCTCTGCCAGTCTTGCCGCCTCATCGTAGGACCCTCCGCGGGCTACGACTAGGGTGTCATCTGCATAGCACAGGACACGCGTCCGTGGAAGGAGCGTGCCCCGCAGAACCCAGTCGTAGCCCATATTCCATAATAGGGGTCCCAAAACGGACCCCTGAGGAACCCCGCACTTCATTGTCCTACGGATGACATGTCCATCGGGGCCAACATATAGCACCTCACGATCGGTAAGGTAGCTCCCGATTAGCCGCCCTATATAAGGTGGCACGTCAAAGAACCGTAGCGCCTCCTTTATCGTGCCATAGGGCAAGCTATTGAAAGCATTGGCGATGTCAAGCGACACCGCCAGTGACCTGTCCCCTCTTGCGGACGCCTCGAGCGTCTCGGTCTTCAGGGCCTGAATGGCGTCAATAGTTGATCGCCCGGCCCTGAATCCGAACTGGTTGCCCGAAAGGTCATGTCCAGTGTCTGCCATGTGCTGGATGATCCGCGACGCAATGATGCGTTCAAAGAGTTTCGCGGATTCATCCAGCAGGACAATCGGGCGATAGGCCCCAGCAGTGTCAGGCGACCGCCCCTCCTTTTGTAAGAGACAGAGGCGGCCCTCCTTCCATATTTTGGGGAACTGTCCACTTGCAATCGCTACGTTGAACAGTTCCCGCAGCTGCTCGTGCATGTGCTGGAGCGCTATCCCCAACACTTTTCCCGGGACCCCGTCGGGTCCAGGGGCCTTCTTTTTAAGCCTGAGGCTTGCAGCCGCCGTCCCCAGTTCCTCTTCGGTGACAGGCGGCGCAGCAGGCTCGGCTTCATTTGAACTCACGCTGTGACTCCTGCACCACCCTTTCCAGCAGTTCAGGCTGGAGGGTCTCGATGACCGGGGGCCCTTGATTGCGCAGCTTATTACGTGCTGCGCGATAGGGCCGGCCCCATGGGTCACGGTTTAGACCCTCCAGGAGCTCCTCCCGAGCCTGAGCCTTGGCTTGGCTTATGGCCAACTGTAGCGCCTTTCTGTCGGAACAGTAGGTGGCATACAGTTGGCCCTCAACTAGTGGGTCGCGGTTAGCGCGACGCCGACTGCGGCCATACGCCCTCCTAGACCTTTGGCAGGTGCTCCGTAGGCCCGCGATTTCTTCGGACCACCAGTACACCTGCCGCCGAGGTGCTGCAGCTTTCACCCTCGGCATAGAGGCGTCGCACACCTCCTTGAGGGAAGCCTGCAGAACCCTAGCCGCCTCGTCAACCTCTGAGGAGACAGGGGCTGAGCACCAAGCCTGTACTATAGCGGCCTCTTCCGCCAGCTCTTTGTTGAGCTTGGTCAGGGCCCACCGCGGGAAAGAGGCCTGCCCCTGCCTCCGGGCTAGGGCCGCTGTGTCAGGTGAGGTGGAGATCTCAAATTGGATATACTTATGATCCGATAGAGTCTCCACCTCGCTGAGAACGCGCCAACACCGGACGCGACGTGCGATAGAAGGGGTGGCGAACGAAATGTCCACCACGGACCCCCCATTCCATCGCACGCACGTGTGTTCAGTCCCCCGGTTTAGGAGGGACAATCCGGCATCGACGGCCCAGTTTTGGACAGCGCGGCCCCAAGAGTTGGTGGTGGCACTACCCCACAAGGAGGACCAGGAGTTAAGGTCCCCCATCAAAAGGATAGGAAGGGGAGCCATCCGCTGAACCACTTCACCTAGTGTGGCCAAAAACACTTCTAGGCCTGCCAAAGTGCCATTGGGGGAGAAATATACACCAATTATGGCGTATTCTCTTCCCCAGGTGGCTGCCACATAGCCTGACCCCCTTTCTTTCACAGTGAGGGGGCGGGCGGAGCTGCCCGTCTTTGCAACTATGGCGACGGAGCCGTTGACATCCCCAGCCCAGTGTGGTTGGGGAGGTATAAAGTAGGGCTCCGCCACAACCGCAACATCCACTTGCCACTGCGCCATTGCTTGAACAAAAAGGTCCTGGGCTCCGGCGCAGTGGTTGGTGTTAATCTGTAGGAAATTGTAATGCCGGCTTATACTCATTCCGACATTGCAATTTCCTCTGGCGCCGGTGCACGGCGCACTCCCACATTTGAGTCGGCCTGGGTCCTGGGGGCCAATTGTCCTCTCTTAGGGATAGGAGCACATTTCCTACTCCCCATTGCGTGCCCTGACGGCCTGCCCTCATCGGCACAGATAGCACAATGGGGTGCCTCTGCGCACTTTTCGGCCTTATGCCCCGACCGCCCGCACCGGAAGCATAGATCGCTCCGGTCCTTTTACGAGGGGCATGTCTGGCGGGTGTGGCCCGTGCCCATGCACTTAAAGCAGCGTAAAGGCAGGGCATCTAGGGCACGCACCTGGGCCGAGGTCCAGCCAACGAGGAGGCGTCCTGCTTCCACAACTATTTTGGCCGCTGCCAACGGACATTTAATAGTGATGGACCCCGTACCACCAGGGCCAGAGCGGATCTCCCCAGCCCTTATTAGTTCTGCGGCACAGCCGCCCTTTGCCGCAATGGCGGCGACAACTTCCTCTTTTGAGATGGAATCGTCGAGGCCCCTGACAAGAAGATCAGCGCACTTTGTGGGCCTCGCGACGGTAGCGACATCTTTTAATACCTCGCGGATCTTCGCTGCGAGGTTATCAGCTTTATCCCCACTTTGGGAACCAGACAGCTCGAGCATTCTGGCTCCCGTTGCTGTGGTGCGGGTTTTAATATTGGCAATACCAAGTTCAGGCAAGGTTATGCCCTCCCTCGCTTGGTTTAGCGCCATGGCGTATGTAACGCCCTTCTCAATTGCCTCCGGCTGTAACGTAATTATCACAGCCGAGGACTTCGGCGGTGTTAGTTTCACCGCTTTTTTCTTCAGCACCGTCTTGTTGTTTGCCACATTCTTGTTTGTGGCCGTAGACACGGAGGGTTGGGCAGGGGTTCGGGCTGGGGCGGGTGTGGAAGACTTCCCCTTGCCTTTGCCTTTTTGTTTTTGCCCACCTACCACATTCCACGTTTCCTCGCGGGTCACAGGGGCAGCCGGCGTCGAAGCCGATGACGGGCCGGCAACAGCGGGAGGCGCCTGTTGCGGAACAGCCTTCGCTCTCCCCTTCCTGGTCCGCTTTGGTTTGGGAGCTGCAGCGGGCTGAGGCTGAGCCGGAGCAGTTGCGGAACCTGCAGCCTTAACTGCCTCCTCTCTTCTTTTATCGGCGGCAAGTGGTGGACGCACGATTGGTGCTGGTGGGAGACGCTCCTCAACCACCGCCAAGCGGGCGTTCACCATTTCGCCGAAAGTTCTGCACATGGAGGCTTTCAATTCCTCCGCCATCTCTTTGACCATTTTGGACATCTCGGCCATCAGGTCACTGGCCGAGTTGCCCACAGGGTCTTGGGAGGGAGGAGCTGGCCGCACCGGGGATTTGTCCCTCTGGGAGAAATCCCGGCGCATAGCCTTCACCTCTTTCTCGAGGTCCTCCACTTGGCGGCGCAGTCTCCGGTTTTCGAGACTGAGCCGCCGTGTCTCATCAGAGATCGTCCGCTCCGCTATCGTCTCGACAATCTCGTGGTATTCCGTGGCGTGGTTTTTTAGGTCACGCACGTACTCCCCCTTGAGATTGCCGGACTTTCTGGCAATATGGAAGATCTGGGCCCTCAAATTACCCGCCCTGGCACGCAACGTCTCGGTGTCAACGGCGGCGTCCAGCTCCGCGAGTGAGCATTCCTCGGGGAGGGGGTTTCGCGTGAAGTCGACAGGCTCGTCGGCTTCCACCTCTTGTGCATCCTCCCGAGATGCGTTGGAGTTTGACTCCAGGCGGTTCAAGGCGACTTGCGCCGCCTTGGCCCTGAGGAATTCGGCCGCAGTGGCAACTGCCGCCTTTTTGGCCGCCGCCTTTTTAGCCGCAGTGCCAGTCGCCGCCTTTTTGGCCTTTTTGGCTACGACCTTTTTGGTCGAAGCCTTTTTTGGTGCCGTCGACCGTATCGTCGTGGCCACCTCCTCACTGTCTGAGACCGAAGCCTCAGACGCAAAAATGGGCGAACCCGCCGGCCTCTTAGGGCGTAGGCTACGCAACGCCCGTGTGACCCTCTGGTCCAGCTCGTCCGCCGAGTTTACCTCGACTGCGAGACCCTCAACTGAATTAACCGAGTTACGTTCGGTAGACATAATTACAAACAAAATACAAATACAAAACAAGAAACAAGCGAAAGAAAGAGAACTTTCGAGAACAAAAAGCGCGTTATTAGGCCACGCTCAACCTGCAACCGGAGATACCTCGACGGCCAGGGAGCTGAGAACACTAATAACACGAAAGATCAAAACAAGAGAGTTTTGATTTGACCTCACGAGAAGCCTATTAGGGCCCGCTCGACCTGAAACCGGAGATACCTCGACGGCCAGGGAGCTGGGAACACTAATAAACAAAATCGCAAGGATTGCCCCAAGTGCTAGAGTTTAGTCACCAGCCTGGCACTGCGTTACCGTGCACAGGACTGGGAGAGCCAGGGGAGACGACGAGGACGTATCTAGCACTTACAAAATCATGGGGCCTCCCCCAACCTAACCTAACCTTTTTTTTTTTTCATGTCAGGGAAAATCCCTCATGGATACCACACCGCCCGGGGGGGCAATGTGGTTATGTGAGACTCCTACTCACTAAAAAACCTGACAGTGTACCCTCTACCACTTGTTATAAATATCGAACGACACGGGATCATTATATATTCACCGCGCCACCCGAGTGGTATGGTCGAACCTGATGGTAAGTTCGACCCCGTCATTGGAAGGGATGCCCGGGTACACCTGGGCACCCCTCAGACTGGTGGATCCGTGCAATGCAGGTTGGGGCCCCCCGACCCCTTCCCGCTGGATCCACTAGGAGCAGAGACAGGACCTCTGCGTCTCATTTCCTCTAGCCTTTTTGAACTGGCAAAGCTGCTCTTGTCCAAAATGGCACTCTTCGGCTTCGAGGGGGGAGGGTTGCATTTCCGACCCCCCATGATGTGATTGGCTGGCCGGGAGTTACTTGCACATAGTGTGCAGTGCATCTCCGCCCTGCAGTCCACCGCTTTGTGGTCTTCATTGCCGCAGCGAAAGCACTGCTGCGTTCTGTCTTCCGGAGTAGGGCATCGCTGGCGGGTATGACCCACGCCCATACATTTGTAGCAACGCATCGGACGCGGGTCTAGCGTCCGGACTTGGGCACTACTCCATCCCACCGTTAGGTGGCCTTCTCGTACGAGAGCTTTCGCCGCGGCCACAGGGCAGCGGACAAAGCACGCTCCGACTCCTCTCGGTCCAGGGCGGACCGCTCCAACTTTTATGGTGCTCTTGCCGCACTTACCGCTGGTCGCTATCGCGGCAGCTACATCCTCGCTGCTGGTAGTGTCGTCTAGCCCAACCAAGCGCAGATGGACGCACTTGGTGGGTCTAGTCACTAGGGCAGCACTCTCCAGGGCATTTTGTAAGGCCGCCTGGAGCTTGTCCGCTTTTTCGGCACTCTCTGGACCGGAAATCTCCATGATGCGCGCCCCTGATTGCCCCATTCTGAGGTTGACTCTTTCGATGCCAAAGTCACTCAGCTTTACGTCTTCTTTTACTTTTTCTAGGGCCATTTTGTAAGTGAACCCCATCTGCAGCAATTCAGGGCTAATAGTGATTGCCACGGCTGCAGAACGGGGTTCTTTGATCTTCAGGACGCGTTTGCGGTTGTTCTGCGTTGGCGTCTTTGTTGCTGCCTTTTTCGAGGTTGTAGCAGTGGCAGTCCCGTCTTTGGGCTTCTTTTTAGCACCCTTGCCTGTTGCAGCCGAAGCGTAAGTTTTCGGCTCGGGTGGAGAAGTCGTTTCCGGCTTTTGGCCGGTCGTTGGCTGGGAAGCCGGCTTTGCAGGTGGAGTTGCTGCCGGAGCTGTGGATTTCTTCCCTTTAGGCTTCTTCTTCTTCTTACCTCCGGGGCCAACCTCAACCCAATCGCCGTCCATCGGCTCGGTTCGAGGAGGAAGTGTCCGTTCTTGGGCAGGTGGTGCTGAAAGTGCTTTGAGAGCAGCCTCAGCCGTCGCTTTTTTAAGGTCTGCTGCAAGCGAGGGACGCTTAGCCTCCCTTGAAAGCCCTGCTATTTTGGCGTCCATCATAGTGCCGACTTGTCGTAAAATGGACGGTTCGAACTCAGTTCTGAGCCAGTCCTTGACGGCCTCCGTGGTCTCCTTCGGGTTCTTAGTTTTAAGCGGATTCAGAGCGGCCTGCGCCTTGAACTCATCGAGCTCTGCCCGCATGCGGGCCATCTCCGCTCTCAGTCGGTGCGTCTCATCCGTTGACGTGCGTCGAGCTAGGCTGTCCACAGCGTCAATGAGTATTTTCGCCACATCTTTTATATCACGTATAAAGGTGCCCTTAAGGTTTTTGCTCTTTGCGCATATGTCGTAGAGTTTAAGGGCACCTCGGCCGGAAATAGCCCTGACGTCCTCTGCGTTGAGGTCGTCCATGTTGGGCGGAACGTCAATGTTTATTTTTTCCGGGGGAGCGTGTCCCTTTCGGATTGCTCGTTTCGTCAGGAAAGCCTCGACTTCGGCTTTGGAGGCTGCGGCCGACAACTTTTTGAGCTTCTTCTCACGAGTAAGGCCAGTGGAATGAGCCGCTACGCCTTTCGGCCTTTTTGCCGATGACAGCAGGCCAGTCGACGATTCGCTTTCAGTCGTGTAATCATCAGAGTCCACTGGAAGGACCTCTGGGTCTGACAGTTCATGATAGTTGTCGGGCACCAGGGCGTAAGGATGTGGACGCTTGAAACCTGTGTCCGACTTTTCTTCCTCAGAGTCATCTTTCAAACTGAGATTTTGTGCTGAGGCTCCGTGAAGCGGGCCTATCTCTAAACGGGTCAGCAAGACCTTAGGCTGTCCCATTAGGCGTACGTCGGTGGTGACATCTAGCATTTTATCGACTGATGCACGCGTGACACGGGCCGATGTCGAGCCCTGGGTTTCCGTCACGCTGCTATTGAGTTCAAAATCGGGGTTTCCCCCGGAGCGCCTTTTTGCCCCCCCCAGAACACGAATGGGGGCTGCCCCCAGATCACTCGTGCAACCCGAAATCGGGCTCCGCGAGCGCTCTAGAGGGAGGGATTCCCCACTGCCGCCGGCAATGGGACCCTCCTGGGTAATATTTTCTAAAAGCTTCTCCATCATTTTGAGTTTTCCCTTAAGGGCGGGTGGCCCCTCGCTCACATTTACCCACCATCGGCGCGGTTAGACCTCCGGCTTCGTGATTTTTATAGTGGTTGTCATCCACGCGGGTCTGATGAGGTTAAAGGATAATTGAGCTGAGAACCCCGGCGCCGGGTGCAGGTGCATGAAAACCATGCGCAAGCATCCGGAACCGAAACAAACAACTCAATAGGACAAGGGACTGGGAAAAATGGGAAGGAGAAAAGGATAAAGGAACACAGGAATTTGGGAAAAGGAAAGGAAAGAAATGGCAGAAACCACGGATGGCAGCGAGAGGTCGCGCCCGATCGAGGCGGTGAGCGTCTCGCGCTCGTTTGCCCAAGCTGGGCACACCTCCAGCGTGTGCTGAGCCGTGTCCTCGCTGGCGTCACAGTGGTGACAGGCATCGCTAGCCTCCCGTCCGATCCGGCACAGATAACTCCCGAAGCAGCCGTGCCCCGTGAGTATCTGCGTCAGACGGTACGTTACGGCGCCGTGACGCCGATTCAGCCACTGTGTGAGGACAGGGCGGATCGCCTGGATCGTGCGATGGCCCGATCCGGGATCCGCGAGCCGCACATCCCAGAGTTCCACAGCAAGTGTGCGGAACTCTTCCAGCCAGGTTGAAACCTGGCTTGGGGTAACCCCGTGGACTGTGGACCGACGCGCCTCCTCCCGGTAGTGAAACACCGCCGAGAGGGTCCTCGCATCAAGGTCCCAGGGGAGTGTGCCGGCCAGCACACAGGCCGCCTCGTAGGAAATTGTGCGGTAGCCCCGTATGACCCTGACTGCCATCGCCCGCTGCGGTCTCCGCAGTTCGGCGATACACTGGCTTGTCAGGGTGTCGGCCCAGACAGGTGAGCCGTACAGGGCCATGGACCGCACAACTCCCGCGTAAAGCCTCCGGCATGAAGCCTTCGGCCCCGCGATGTTGGGCAGCAATCTGCCTAACGCGGCCGCCGTTCGCACCAGTTTAGGCGCCAAGCGCTTAAAATGGGCGTGGAAGTTCCAGCGACTGTCGAGGACCAATCCTAGGTACTTCATGGTCGACTCGACACGGATCTGGACTCCACCCACCTGGATAGCCGAACCGGCTGGAGGTCCTCTCCGAGGCCCGTGAAAACAGGTCGCCTCGGATTTTTCTAGGGCCACGTGTAGCCCTAGGCGTCGGATTCTGCCGACGACTTCCGCCACGCCTGCTGTGGCAAGGACGGCTGCATCCCGGAAGTTGTTCCCTCTCGCCGTTATCAGGGTATCGTCGGCGTAACAAGTTACTTCGACGCCCTGGAGGTTGACTGCTCGCAGCACCCAGTCATAACCAATGTTCCACAGGAGCGGCCCAAGAACCGAACCCTGTGGGACACCGCACGACATGGGATAACGCTGCCAGTCATCGCGCCCCGGGAACTCGACATACCTCTCTGTCAGGTAGTCTTCCAAGATGAGCCGTAAATAAAGGGGGACACCGTGGTGCCGTAGTGCCTCCTTTATGCAGGTCCACGGCAGGGTGTTGAAAGCGTTAGCTATATCGAGAGATACCGCTAACACCACTTGACCCTGCGACATCGCCTCCCTGGCGATGTCCTTCACGCGGAGGATCGCGTGAACCGTGGACCGACGACGCCTAAAGCCGTACTGGCAGTCTGCCAAGTCCGGCCCCACCTCCTCGAGGTGCCCAATCAGGCGGCCAGCGATTATGCGCTCAAGAAGTTTCCCAACCTCGTCGAGCAGCACAATCGGGCGGTAGGCCGAGGGGGAGTCAGATGGTCGACCCTCCTTCCTCAGTAGGACGAGCTTCCCCGTTTTCCACTGGCGCGGAAAACGTCCCTGCGACAGACAGGCCGAATACAGGCTCTGCAGTCTCGGCCCCAGCCACTCGAGGGACAGAACCCAAGCGCGGCCGGGTATGCCGTCTAGACCAGGAGCCGTACTCTTGGCCCGTAGCCGCGAGACTGCCGCATCAAACTCAACGTCGGACACGGCAGGGACCTCGTCTACACCTACTCCTACACCTGTGGGTGGCGTCATCACTGGCGGAGTGTGCTCTCCTCGGGTCGGAAACAGAGCCTGGACGACGTCGTGGAGCAAGGGAGGAGAGAGACTCTGCGTAACCGGGGGTGCCCAGGGGCGGAGCTTACTCAACGCCAACCTGTACGGCCTTCCCCACGGATCCGCATTTAGAGTCTCAAGAAACTCCTCCCTTGCCCTGGACTTGACTCTGTTGATTGCGACCTTGAGCGCCTTTTTCGCCTCTCTATAGGCGTCATAAAGGCGGGCCTCATCGTCCTCAATCCGGGTGCGTCTGCGACGGTACCGGGAATACTGGCGTCTCGCCCTCACGCACGCAAAGCGCAAGCTCGCGAGGTCTGCGGACCACCAGTATACCTGCCGCTTAGGAGGGATAGGCCCGGCCCGGGGCATGGCCGCGTCGCAAATTTGCGACAGCGCCTCCCGGAACCATTCGGCCTCATCCTCCACCTCAGCAGGCCCATCCGGCACAGGCACCCATGCCTGGACGATAGCCGCACACTCCAACTTCTCGCGGTCGAGTCGCTTCAAAGCCCATCTCGGACTGTCTCTATGCCGGGTAGAACGGCTTGGACCAGTGTGAATTGCCGGAAGTGTAGAAACGTCGAACCGGATATACCGGTGGTCCGACAACGTCTCCACACCCTCCAGCACCTCCCAGCCCTGGACACGTCGTGCTAGCGAAGGAGTCGCGAACGTCAAGTCCACGATGGACCCTCCCCGCATGCGCACACAGGTGTCTACCGAACCCCGATTCAAGACAGTCATGCCAGAAGCGACTGCCCACTCCTCGAGCGCCTCTCCACGCACATCTGTCGCTGGAGATCCCCATACCAAGGACTTGGCATTGAAATCCCCAGCGACCAGCACTTGGAGCGAACGATTGCGACCGATCACAGCCTCCAACTCGGAGAGAAAACTCTCGAATTGAGCGAGAGGCCGGTTAGGAGAGAAATACACCCCGATAACCAGGGTGTCTCCCAACTCAGCCGCAACCCATCCGTGCCCCTTTTCAATCCTCTGAAAAGGGGGGGCGCCGTTGGCCACTCGGGTGGCAATGGCCGCTGTGCCGTCCACATCCGAAACCCAATCGGGCGGGATGTAGTACGGCTCAGCCACTACCGCTATGGCTATCAACCTCTCCGCCAGACTCTGGACCCACAGGTCCTGAGCTCTGGCGCAGTGGTTGAGATTCCCTTGCAGGAATCTGAGAGCCATATTTAAGGAGATACAATTGGCATCTCCTCGTCACCGAGTGGCTTGGAGTGGGCCGGCTGCGACCGGGCCGTGGCCTCGGTGGCAGCTTGCCGACCGCGAATTTTGGGTTTGGGGGCCTTGCAGGCTTGGCCCCCAACCCTGTGACTGGCGTTCTTGCCAGCCACTGCGCACACCGTGCAGTGTGGCGCCGCCTCACAGGCACGCGCCAGATGGCCTAGCTGACCGCAGCGGTAGCACTGACTGCTACGATCAACTTCCGAGCCGCACTTGCTCCGGACGTGTCCCTTTTCGAGACACCGGAAACAACGCAGCTCCCTGGCCTCCAGCAGCTTGACCCGCGCCGATGTCCAACCAACCAGCAGACGAGCACCGTCCACCAGCTTTTTGGCCACCGCCACGGGGCAACGTGCCCAGCAGGCGCCTTGCCCCCTCCTGTCTCGGCGGATCTCGCCCGTCTTCACGGACTCCACCGAGCACGCCCCAGTCTTAGCGACAGCGGCTGCGACTTCCTCTGCGGTGACGGAGTCATCCAACTCAGAAATGCGCAATTCTGCACACTTCACAGGTCGGGAAACTCGAACGTCTTCCGCCTTGAGGACCTCCCTTAGCTTGGAAGCCAGAGAGTCCGCCCTGCGGTCTGTCTCTGCAGCGCCCGGCAGCTCCAAAATGGCGCCTCCGGTGGCCGCTCGCCTAAAGCGCACGGACTCAATCCCGAGGCTCGCCAAGCTGATGCTGGTTTTGGCCTGCGAGATGACGTCGCTATACGTCACGCCCCGCTTCTCGGCTTCTGGCTGTAGCATTTGAAGCAACGCATGGGGAGTGGCTCCAGGGCCCGGACTTGCACCGAGCTCCACCCCACGAGCAAGCGACCTCCGTTCAGAAGCACTCGTGCCGCTGCAATCGGGCACTTGATGTTGATTGACCCGGTCCCATTAGATCCAAAACGGATCTCTGCAGCTTTGATTTGGGCCGGGTCGCATCCACCCTTGGCTGCCACAGCAGCCACCACCTCCTCTTTAGTTGTGGTGTCATCGAGGCCCGTGATCCGCAGGTCTGCGCATTTTGTGGGCCTCGTAACCACCGCAATTCCCGCCAGTGCCTCCGTAAGCTTGGCTGCCAGGCGGTCAGCAGCCTCGGCGCTTTTGGCGCCCGGCAGTTGGAGCATACGTGCTCCAGTGGCAGTCTGCCGGGTCGTCAGGCCCTCGATCCCCAGCTCGGGGAGCGATATTGTTTCTTTGGCCTTTAAAAGGGCCGTTTTGTAGGAAACCCCTCTTTCCATGGCCTCGGGCTGCAATGTCAAAACTACAGCCGAGGACCGAGGAGGGGTTAGTTTTGCCTTGGGCTTAGGCTTCGTCTGAGCGGGCGCGGCAGATTTCACCCTATTCGGCACAGTAACGGACTGCGCCCTTTTAGGGGTGGCAGCCGGCTGTGCCAGTGTCGGCTTGGTTGCGGGGGCCGGCGGCACTTGGGCAGACTTCTTGCCTTTGCCCTTCCCTTTTTTAGAGCCGCCCACAACTTGCCACCTTTCCTCGGCAGCGTTGCCAACAGCATTCTGGCTTGAGGTGCCGGAAGTGCTGGCAACAGGAGGGGCTGCCGCTAGGGCATGCGAGGGTCCCGGGGTTTTTGGGCCCTTCCTCCTGGTTCTCGTCGAAACCGGAGCGGTAGCGGGGGCGCTTTCAGCTGGTGACGGCGTTTGCGCTACGGCAGCAGCTGCTGCCCTCCTTTTGTCGGCTGCCAAAGGCGGGCGGGTGTCGGGGATTAGCGCCCCAGCGATACGGGCGCTAACCATTTCACCCAAAGTCACCAGGAGGTCCTTCTTGAAGGCCTCCGGGTCGAAAGGCGACGAAACTGGCTCCACCGAAGCCGCCACCTGCTCATTCTCCCTCCGGGTGGAGTAATCCCTCCGCAGGGCCTTTACCTCGACCTTTAGGTCGTCCACTTCGCGTCGAAGGTTGTTCTTTTCGACGCGGAGTCGACGATACTCCTCTAATGTGGTGCGATCTAGCGCCACACTGCAAATTCTGCCGAGAAGTCGGGCGTTCTCCTTAAATTCCCTTATAAAGGTACCTTTAAGGTGGCCCGACTTCACTGCAAGCTCACAGATGCGAGCAGCTCCCTTCTCGGCAGCTACTCGCATCTCCTCGAGATCAAGATCTTCAGGATCTCGCTCGGCAGTCGCAACCGTTGTGATCGCCTCTGCCTCCTCCTCCACCACCGGTAAATCCTTGCGGTAGTACCGGAGGGATAGTTTTTTGTTAAATGACTCCTCCGCCGCGTCCTCATTACGCTGGCGGAGGGTCTCCTTAGCCCGGGCCAAGCCTGACGCATGTCCAGACTTTGCAGAGCTTCCGCACCCGGCTACACATATGAACATAGAGTTCGAATGTCTGATAAACCAAGAACAGGTTGACAACCGAAACGCGCAGTCGGTGAGAATATTCACGGACGGCAGCAAAATTGATGGCAAAGTCGGAGCTGCTCTATCCCTGTGGGATAGAGAGGCAGAGACGAAGACCATCAAACTTTGCTTGCCGTCATACTGCACGGTTTATCAGGCAGAACTACTGGCCATATGTAGGGCCTCAAAAGAGGTACTCCGGATGGGAGAGGAGAGTTTTGGCGTCTATAGCGATTCGAGGGCAGCGCTGGAAACGATCGCAAACCCAAGCTCCCCTCATCCCCTCGCTGTGGAAACCCGACGCAACCTTGGCGAGGCATTAACCCAGAACAAAGCTGTGACTTTCTTCTGGATTAAAGCTCACGCGGGGCTGCCGGGAAACGAGAGAGCGGACGAACTCGCAAAAGACGCAGCACTGAGATCGCGTAAAAAACCGGACTACGACCTATATCCGGTCTCTTTCGCCAAGCGACAGATCCGGTCTAAATCGCTTGACGAGTGGAACCGGAGATACTGTTCCGGAGAAACTGCGTCCATCACCAAAATATTTTTCCCCAACGCAATAGAGGCCTACTCACTTATTAGGAAAATAGAGCCCGATCCACTGCTGGTACAGGTACTAACAGGACATGGTGGATTTTCCGAGTACTTGAACCGGTTCAAGTGCAAGGAGAGTCCATCCTGCACCTGCGACCCCTCCGCTTCGGAAGGGGTCATGCACATTCTGCTGGAATGCCCAACGTTCTGCGTAGATAGGTATGACCTAGAAAGCAAAATCGAAACAAAATTAGGAAAAGAAAACTTGCACACGATCGTAAAGGACTGTAAATTGAGAAACAGCTTTCTTAACTATTGTAGAAAGTTAACAAAAATAGTAAATAAAAGAAATAGCAAGTAAAAATTGACTACAATTTATTATAGGATAAAATGCGAGTCAACTAAATATAACAAGTATAACAATGCATAAGAAAGCAAAATATGTTTATTATTGATGATCATTAGTAATAATGTATTATAAATAATAGCAATATGTAATTAAGGTAAATAAATGTAAGCAAGTTTAAATAGGATTAGATTAAGAAACTAGAAAATGAGAAAAGGGCACTAAGAAAGTGCGATAAAAATTGTTTAAGTTAATAAAATTTAAGAGAGTACGGCATAATAAAGTGCAATAAAAATGTATGTCAGGACCACTCTGCCCACGGGCAACCTACTTCTTTAGATGTATACTAAGACATAGAATAAGACAGAAAAAGATTATAAAAAATTCTCTGGCCACCACACCAGGGGTACTAGAATTAAAAAAAAAAAAAAAAAAAAAAAAAACCTAACCTAACCTAACCTTTTTTTTTTTTTTTTTTTTTTTTTAACGGGGTAAAAATGCATTACGCACTATCCCACCGCCTGGGTGAACGGTGGGGGAGTGTGGGACTCTCCGCCGGTGAAGCCGGCGGCATACCCACTAAAAATACCCCGGTGTATCTCCGCTTTGCTTTTAGCGGGACGATGTGGGATTCCCTGAGAATATCAGCCACGTCGTCCCAAGCGGTCGGCCCAGCCACTGCCGGGCCTCCTCACGCCACGGGGGGGTAACCTGATACACGACAGATACCCCCCAGACAGGGACACCGTGCAATGCGAGCGAGACCCCCCAGTCTCACCCGCTGGTGTCCTAGGGAACTGGGAGAAGGCGGGCGAACCGCCTTCTCCGGGCTCCCAGCCGTCTGCGTCGGAGAGGGGCCGCCAGAGGATCGTCCTCCCTGGCCCTCTCCGCGGTCTCCTTCTGTGTCATAACCTCTTCACAGAAGGAGACCATCGCCTCCCACGACCTCTCGCTCTCGAGCATACCTCGAACTACCTTCGGTAGCGAGAGGTCCCGGCCTATTGCAGCCACCAAATTGTGGCGCTGCGACTCCCAGGCCGGGCACACCTCGAGGGTGTGCTGGGCGTCATCTTCGAGTGCGCCACATTCGTGGCACACGGGGGTTGGCTCTCTTCCGGCTATCTGGTGCAGGTATTGGCCGAAACAGCCATGCCCAGAGAGCACCTGCACCAGCCGGAAGGTGAGTGCGCCGAACCCCCTCTGACACCACCTATGAAGGAGGGGCCTGATGGCATCTATGGTACGAATGCCGTACCTAGGCGCCTCCAGGTCCTCCTTCCATCGCCAAATCAGCTCATTCTGAGCTAAGCGCCGCACCCTCTCAACCTCGTCGAAGGCGCGGCGCTGTCCTCTGGTCCTCGCTGCTGCGCGGTATTCGTATACCGCAGCGAGGACCCCGGCCTCTAGCTCCCACGGGGGCGTACCGGCCAAAACGCAGGCAGCCCCCATGGAAATGGTGCGGTACCCCCGCACCGCCCTGGTCGCCACCACACGCTGCGCCCTCCGCAGCATGCGCTTGTTGGTGACGTTTAGGGCATCTGCCCACACAGGTGCGCCATAGAGGGCGATACTCCGTACACTGCCGGCGTAAAGTCGCCGGCATGTAGTATCGGGGCCGCCTTTGTTGGGTAGAAGGCGGCCCAAGGCACTCGCGGCACTGACGAGGCGGGGGGCGAGCCTGCTGAAGTGCTCGCCAAAACGCCACCGCCCGTCAAGTTGGAGGCCCAAATACTTCATTTGGGCCCCCACCCTCACCTCCACGCCATCGAGACGTATTTTCGCCCCGGGGGGAGGTCCCCTCCGAGGCCCGTGGAAAAGAAGGGCCTCGGTTTTTTGTAGGGCGACCTTCAACCCCAGCGCCTCTATCCGTCCCACAATAAGGCTGGTGGCGACCTCTGCCAGCCTTGCTGCCTCATTGTAGGTACCTCCACGGGCTACGACCAGGGTGTCGTCTGCATAACAAAGGACACGCGTCCGTGGAAGGAGCGTGCCCCGCAGAACCCAGTCGTAGCCCATATTCCATAGAAGGGGTCCCAAAACGGACCCCTGAGGAACCCCACACTTCATTGCCCGGCGGACGATGTTTCCGTCGGGGCCCACATAGAGCACCTCACGATCTGTGAGGTAACTCATTATTAGCCGCCCTATATACGGTGGCACGTTAAAGTGGCGTAGTGCCTCCTTTATCGTGCCATAGGGCAGGCTATTAAAGGCATTGGCGATGTCCAGCGACACCGCCAATGACCTATCCCCGCTCGCGGACGCCTCTTGCGTCTCGGTTTTCAGGGCCTGGACAGCATCAATGGTTGATCGCCCAGCCCTGAATCCGAACTGGTTGCCGGACAGATCTGGCCCAGCGTCCGTCATGTGCTGGATGATCCGCGATGCAATGATGCGTTCAAATAGTTTCGCAGATTCATCCAGCAGGACAATCGGGCGATAGGCCCCCGCTGTGTCCGGCGACCGCCCCTCTTTCTGCAAGAGGCATAGGCGACCCTCCTTCCATACTTTAGGGAACTGTCCAAGTGCAATCGCAACATTGAACAGTTCCCGCAGCTGCTCGTCCATTTGACGGAGCGCGACCCCCAAGACTTTGCCCGGGACACCGTCGGGACCAGGGGCCTTCTTTTTAAGCCGGAGGCTTGCAGCCGCCGTCCCCAGTTCCTCTTCAGTGACGGGCGGTGCGGAAAGCTCGGCTTCATCCGGCCTCCCAGTGGGAGGAGCCATGGGTGGTGGGAAGTGTTCCTGACAATCAGGAAACAGCTCCTGCACCACCCTTTCAAGCAATTCGGGCTGGAGGGTTTCGATGACCGGGGGGCCTTGGTTTCGCAACTTATTGCGAGCTGCGCGATAAGGCCTCCCCCATGGGTCGCGATTTAAACCCTCCAGAAGCTCCTCCCTAGCCTGGGCCTTGGCTTGGCTGATGGCCAGCTGCAGCGCCTTTCTGTTAGAACAGTAGGTGGCATACAGCTGGCCCTCCACCTCTGGGTCTCGGTTGGCCCGACGTCGACTGCGGCCGTATGCCCTCCTTGAACGCTGGCAGGTGCTCCGAAGGTCCGCGATTTCTGCGGACCACCAGTACACCTGCCGCCGAGGTGCTGCAGCCTTCACCCTCGGCATGGAGGCGTCACAAATCTCCCTCAGAGAGGCCCGAAAGGCGTTGGCTGCCTCGTCAACATCTGACGAGATTGGGGCCGAACACCACGCCTGAACAATGGCGGCCTCTTCCGCTAACTCTTGGTCGAGCTTGGTCAGGGCCCACCGCGGGAAAGAGGCCTGCCCTTGCCGCCGGGCTAAGGCCGCTGTATCAGGTGAGGTGGAGATCTCAAATTGGATGTATTTGTGATCCGATAGAGTCTCCACCTCATTGAGTACCCGCCAACACCGGACGTGACGTGCAATAGAAGGGGTGGCAAACGAAATGTCCACCACGGACCCCCCATTCCATCGCACGCACGTGTGTTCTGTCCCTCGATTTAAAAGGGACAGTCCGGCCTCGGCCGCCCAGCTTTGGACGGTGCGGCCCCAAGAATTGGTGGTCACACTTCCCCATGAGGTGGACCAAGAATTGAGGTCCCCCATCAATAAAATAGGGAGGGGGGCCATCCGCTGCACAACCTGACCTAGGGTGTCCAGTAACACCTCTAGGTTTGCCAGAGTGCCATTGGGGGAGAAATATACACCAATTATGGCGTATTCTCTCCCCCAAGTGGCTGCCACATAGCCCGACCCCCTTTCTTTTACAATGAGGGGGCGGGCAGCGCTGCCCGTCTTAGCGACTATGGCGACGGAGCCATTGACATCCCCAGCCCAGTGAGGTTGGGGAGATACAAAGTAGGGCTCCGCCACGACCGCAATATCCACTTGCCACTGCGCCATTGCTTGAACAAAAAGGTCCTGGGCTCCGGCGCAGTGGTTAGTGTTAGTCTGTAGGAAATTGTAATGTCGGCTTACACTCATTCCGACATTACAATTTCCTCCGTCGCCGACTTATGGCGCACTCCCGCACTTGTAGAGGCCTGGGTCCTGGGGGCCAATGTTCCTCTCTTGGGGGTAGGAACACATTTCCTTCCCCCCATTGCATGCCCTGACGGCTTCCCCTCATCAGCACAGATTGCACAGCGAGGTGTTTCTGTGCATTTTTCAGCCTTATGCCCCGATCGCCCACACCGGAAGCATAAATCGCTCCGGTCCTTTTGCGAGGGGCATGTCTGGCGGGTGTGGCCCGTGCCCATGCACTTGAAACAGCGCAAGGGCAGGGCACCTAGGGCACGCACCTGAGCCGAGGTCCAGCCGATGAGGAGGCGTCCCGCTTCCACCACTATTTTGGCCGCTGCCACCGGACATTTAATGGTGATGGACCCCATGCCTCCAGGGCCGGAGCGGATCTCCCCAGCCCTAACTAGTTCCACGGCACAGCCGCCCTTTGCCGCAATAGCAGCAACCACTTCCTCCTTTGCAACTGAGTCGTCGAGGCCCCTGACAAGAAGATCCACACACTTTGTGGGCCTCGCGACGGTGGCGACGTCTTTTAATACCTCGCGGATCTTCTCCGCGAGGTTATCAGCCTTGTCCCCGCTTTGGGAGCCAGACAACTCGAGCATTCTGGCTCCCGTAGCTGTGGTGCGGGTTTTGATACTGGCAATGCCAAGCTCATTCAGCGCTATGCTCCCCTTTGCCTGGTTAAGGGCCATAGCGTACGTCATCCCTTTCTCCAGTGCCTCCGGCTGCAGCGTGATTATCACAGCTGAAGATTTTGGCGGTGAAAGTTTCACCACTTGTTTTGGCGCCTTCTTTTTGTTTGCCGCATTTTTAGGTGCAACAGCCGATACGGAGGGTTGAGCAGGGGTTCGGGCTGCGGCGGGCGTAGAGACCTTCCCCTTGCCTTTGCCTTTCCCTTTATTCCCAACCACCACATTCCATTGTCCCTCGCTGGTGGCAGGGGCAGCCGGAGTCACCGCGGACGACGGGCCGGCAACAGCGAGGGGTGCTTGTTGTGGACCCACCCTAGCTTTGCCCTTCCGAGTCCGTTTCGGCTTAGGAGCCGCAGTAGGCAGAGGCTGGGCAGGCGCAGGCGCAGATGAGGCAACCGCAGCCCTGGCTGCCTCCTCTCGCTTCTTGTCGGCGGCAAGCGGAGGCCGCACGATTTTTGCGGGAGGAAGGCGCTCCTCAACGACCGCCAAGCGGGCGTTCACCATATCGCCGAAGGTTCGGCACATGGAGGCCTTCAATTCCTCCGCCATATCTTTGACCATTTTGGACATCTCGGCCATCAAGTCACTGGCCGAGTTGCCCACAGGGTCTTGGGAGGGAGGGGCTGGCCGCGCCGGGGATTTGTCCCTCTGGGAGAAATCCCGGCGCATAGCCTTCACCTCTTTCTCGAGGTCCTCCACTTGGCGGCGAAGTCTTCGGTTTTCGAGACTGAGCCGCCGTGTCTCATCCGAGATCGTCCGCTCCGCAATCGTCTCGACAATCTCATGGTATTCCGTTGCGTGGTTTTTTAGGTCACGCACGTACTCACCCTTAAGATTGCCGGACTTTCTGGCAATTTGGAAGATCATCGACCTCAGATTACCCGCCCGGGCACGCAACGTCTCGGTGTCGACGGCTGCGTCCAACTCCGCGAGTGAGCATTCCTCGGGGAGTGGGTTCCTCGTGAAGTCGACAGGCTCGTCGGCCTCCACCTCCTGTGCATCTTCGCGAGATGCGTTGGAGTTAGACTCAAGGCGGGTCATGGCGACTTGCGCGGCCTTGGCCCTCAAAAATTCGGCCGCAGTGGCAACTGCCGCCTTTTTGGCCGCCGCCTTTTTGGCCGCAGGGCCAGACGCCGCCTTTTTAGGCTTTTTGGCTACGACCTTTTTGGCCGTAGCCTTTTTCGGTGCCGACGACCGTGTTGTCGTGGCTACCTCCTCACTGTCTGAGACCGAAGCCTCAGACGCAAAAATGGGCGAACCCGCCGGCCTCTTAGGCCGTTGGCTACGCAACGCCCGCGTAACCATTTGGTCCAGCTCATCGGCAAAGTTTTCCTCGACTGCGAGACCCTCGAGTGAGTTGGCTGAATTACGCCGGGTAGACATAATTGCAGACAAAACGAAAACACAAAAAAGAATAAAGTCACAACAAAGAGTGCGTTATTAGGCCACGCTCAACCTGCAACCGGAGATACCTCGACGGCCAGGGAGCTGAGAACACTAATAATCAAAGAGTGTTGATTTTCTAGAAAGAAAATCACCTCGCGAGAAGCCTATTAGAGCCCGCTCGACCTGAAACCGGAGATACCTCGACGGCCAGGGAGCTGGGAACACTAGTAAGCAAAAACCGCAAGGTTGCCCCAGAGTATCTAGATTTGGTCACCAGCCTGGCACTGCGTTACCGTAACCAGGACTGGGAGAGCCAGGGGAGACGACGGGGACGTACTAGATACTCGTAAAAACACTCATGGGGCCTCCCCCAACCTAACCTTTTTTTTTTTTTTTTTTTTTTTGCGGGGGAAAAATGCATTACGCACTATCCCGCTGCCTGGGTGGGGCAGCGGGGGAGTGTGGGACTCTCCGTCACTAACGGTGACGGCATACCCACTAAAAGACCCCCGGTATACCTCATCGCCTTGACGGGACGACATGGTGCCTAGTTCGGATTACCATGCCGTCCCTGGCGGACGGCCCAGCCTTCACGCCGGGCCTCCTCACGCAGCAGGGGCGTCCCGGTATACGGGGACACCCCCAGACAGGAGCACCGTGCAATGGAGTGAAAGCCCCCCGGCTTTCACCCCGGTGCTGCTTTAGGGAGCGGGGAGAAGGCGTGCAAACCGCCGTCTCCTCACTCCCCGCCGTCTGCGTCGGAGAGGGCCTGCCTGAGGATCTTCCTCCCGGGCCCTCTCCGCTGTCTCCTTCTGCGACATCACCTCTTCGCAGAAGGAGACCATCGCCTCCCATCCACTCTCGCTCGCCAGCATGGCCCGTATTAGGGCCGGGAGCGAGAGGTCGGTGCCGACCACATCCACTAATGTGCGACGCTGCACCGCCCAAGCAGGGCACACCTCAAGGGTGTGCTGGGCGGTGTCCTCCTCGGCGTCGCTCTGGTGGCACCTCGGAGTGGGCTCCCTCCGGGCGATGTTATGCAGGTACTTCCCGAAACAGCCGTGTCCGGAAAGTACCTGCACCAGCCGGTACGTAAGGGGCCTCTTCTCCCTACGCACCCACTGGTCGAGGACTGGCCTGATCGCCTCTATGGTTTCTCGACCATAGAGCGGGTTGACCAGGTCCTCCGCCCACCTCCGCAGCAGCGCGCTCCGCGCACGCCGGCGCACCCCCTCAATTTCATCCCAGTACGGGCGCCCTCCACCCGCTCTCGCTGCTGTGCGGGACTGGTACACAGCAGTAAGAACGTCCGCCTCCAGTTCCCAGGGGGGCATGCCTGCTAGGACACAGGCAGCCCCCCCCCGATACCGTACGGTAACCCCGTACGGCCCTCAACGCTATTTGCCTCTGAGGCGCCCGTAACAGGCGCCTGTTTTCAGCGTTGAGGGCCCCCGCCCAGATTGGCGCTCCGTAGAGCGCCATACTTTTAAGTATGCCGGCGTAGAGACGCCGGCATGACTGGCCCGGGCCGCGCTCGTTGGGTAAACAGAGACCCCTACCCACTAAAACCTGACGGTGGTCATCTTCGGCGCAGAATGGAAGGGACCCGGGATCCCCAACGAGGGAGAGACTCCTCGCAGGACCCTTCGGCGCGCAAGGCCGCCTGGCAGCCAGCCTCGGGAGGAGCAAGCTCAACTCCAGTGCACGATAACACAGACCACTGTGTCCGAAGACACGCGTTACCGTCTTCCTCGGGATCGCAAACCGAAACACACGCAGGCCCCCCCGCGTGTGCTTCGCGACCCCAAGGGCCCTTTTAGTCGCCTCTTACGACAGGCAGGGATACCTCGGTAGTATTCTCGTCCCCTAACCGCAGGGAACCGCCGGGATTACGCACCACCACCCCGGCGGCCTCGCCTCCGACGTCGGGCGGGATTGTCCAGCTCGCGCTGGCGCTCGGCACTCTCCTTCTGCGACACGACGGCGTCGCAGAAGGAGAGCACCGCATCCCACGAGCTCGCGCTCGCCACCATGGCAGAAACCACGGATGGCAGCGAGAGGTCGCGCCCGATCGAGGCGGTGAGCGTCTCGCGCTCGTTTGCCCAAGCTGGGCACACCTCCAGCGTGTGCTGAGCCGTGTCCTCGCTGGCGTCACAGTGGTGACAGGCATCGCTAGCCTCCCGTCCGATCCGGCACAGATAACTCCCGAAGCAGCCGTGCCCCGTGAGTATCTGCGTCAGACGGTACGTTACGGCGCCGTGACGCCGATTCAACCACTGCGTGAGGACAGGGCGGATCGCCTGGATCGTGCGATGGCCCGATCCGGGATCCGCGAGCCGCACATCCCAGAGCTCCACAGCAAGTGTGCGGAACTCTTAAAGCCAAGATGACACCTGGCTTGGGGTAACCCCGTGGACTGTGGACCGACGCGCCTCCTCTCGGTAGTGAAACACAGCCGAAAGGGTCCTCGCATCAAGGTCCCAGGGGAGTGTGCCGGCCAGCACACAGGCCGCCTCGTAAGAGATTGTGTGGTAGCCCCGTATGATCCTGACTGCCATCGCCCGCTGCGGTCTCCGCAGTTCGGCGATACACTGGCTTGTCAGGGTGTCGGCCCAGACAGGTGAGCCGTACAGGGCCATGGACCGCACAACTCCCGCGTAAAGCTTCCGGCATGAAGCCTTCGGCCCCGCGATGTTGGGCAGCAAGCTACCTAACGCGGCCGCCGTTCGCACCAGTTTAGGCGCCAAGCGCTTAAAGTGGGCGTGAAAGTTCCAGCGACTGTCGAGGACCAATCCCAGGTACTTCATGGTCGACTCGACACGGATCTGGACTCCACCCACCTGGATGCTCGAACCGGCTGGAGGTCCTCTCCGAGGCCCGTGGAAACAGGTCGCCTCGGATTTTTCTAGGGCCACGTGTAGCCCTAGGCGTCGGATTCTACCGACGACTTCCGCCACGCCTGCTGTGGCTAGGACGGCTGCATCCCGGAAGTTGTTCCCTCTCGCCGTTACCAGGGTATCGTCGGCGTAACAAGTTACTTCGACGCCCTGGAGGTTGACTTCGCGCAGCACCCAGTCATAACCAATGTTCCACAGGAGAGGCCCAAGAACCGAACCCTGTGGGACACCGCACGACATGGGATGACGCTGCCAGTCATCGCGCCCCGGGAACTCGACATACCTCTCTGCCAGGTAGTCTTCCAGGATGAGCCGTAGATAAAGGGGGACACCGTGGTGCCGTAGTGCCTCCTTTATGCAGGTCCACGGCAGGGTGTTGAAGGCGTTAGCTATATCGAGTGATACCGCTAACACCACTTGACCCTGCGACATCGCCTCCCTGGCGATGTCCTTCACGCGGAGGATCGCGTGAACCGTGGACCGACGACGCCTAAAGCCGTACTGGCAGTCTGCCAAGTCCGGCCCCACCTCCTCGAGGTGCCCAATCAGGCGGCCAGCGATTATGCGCTCAAGAAGTTTCCCAACCTCGTCGAGCAGCACAATCGGGCGGTAGGCCGAGGGGGAGTCAGATGGTCGACCCTCCTTCCTCAGTAGGACGAGCTTCCCCGTTTTCCACTGGCGCGGAAAACGTCCCTGCGACAGACAGGCCGAATACAGGCTCTGCAGTCTCGGCCCCAGCCACTCGAGGGACAGAACCCAAGCGCGGCCGGGTATGCCGTCTAGACCAGGAGCCGTACTCTTGGCCCGTAGCCGCGAGACTGCCGCATCAAACTCAACGTCGGACACGGCAGGGACCTCGTCTACACCTACTCTCACACCTGTGGGTGGCGTCATCACTGGCGGAGTGTGCTCTCCTCGGGTCGGAAACAGAGCCTGGACGACGTCGTGGAGCAAGGGAGGAGAGAGACTCTGCGTAACCGGGGGTGCCCAGGGGCAGAGCTTACTCAACGCCAACCTGTACGGCCTTCCCCACGGATCCGCATTAAGAGTCTCAAGAAACTCCTCTCTTGCCCTGGACTTGGCTCTGTTGATGGCGACCTTGAGCGCCTTTTTCGCCTCTCTGTAGGCGTCATAAAGGCGGGCCTCATCGTCCTCAATCCGGGTGCGTCTGCGACGGTACCGGGAATACTGGCGTCTCGCCCTCACGCACGCAAAGCGCAAGCTCGCGAGGTCTGCGGACCACCAGTATACCTGCCGCTTAGGAGGGATAGGCCCGGCCCGGGGCATGGCCGCGTCGCAAATTTGCGACAGCGCCTCCCGGAACCATTCGGCCTCATCCTCCACCTCAGCAGGCCCATCCGGCACAGGCACCCATGCCTGGACGATAGCCGCACACTCCAACTTCTCGCGGTCGAGTCGCTTCAAAGCCCATCTCGGACTGTCTCTATGCCGGGTAGAACGGCTTGGACCGGTATGAATTGCCGGAAGCGTAGAAACGTCGAACCGGATATACCGGTGGTCCGACAACGTCTCCACACCCTCCAGCACTTCCCAGCCCTGGACACGTCGTGCTAGCGAAGGAGTCGCGAACGTCAAGTCCACGATGGACCCTCCCCGCATGCGCACACAGGTGTCTACCGAACCCCGATTCAAGACAGTCATGCCAGAAGCGACTGCCCACTCCTCGAGCGCCTCTCCACGCACATCTGTCGCTGGAGATCCCCATACCAAGGACTTGGCATTGAAATCCCCAGCGACCAGCACTTGGAGCGAACGATTGCGGCCGATCACAGCCTCCAACTCGGAGAGAAAACTCTCAAATTGAGCGAGAGGCCGGTTAGGAGAGAAATACACCCCGATAACCAGGGTGTCTCCCAACTCAGCCGCAACCCATCCGTGCCCCTTTTCAATCCTCTGAAAAGGGGGGGCGCCGTTGGCCACTCGGGTGGCAATGGCCGCTGTGCCGTCCACATCCGAAACCCAATCGGGCGGGATGTAGTACGGCTCAGCCACTACCGCTATGGCTATCAACCTCTCCGCCAGACTCTGGACCCACAGGTCCTGAGCTCTGGCGCAGTGGTTGAGATTCCCCTGGAGGAATCTAAGAGCCATATTTAAGGGGATGCAATTGGCATCTCCTCATCACCGAGTGGCTTGGAGTGGGCCGGCTGCGACCGGGCCGTGGCCTCGGTGGCAGCTTGCCGACCGCGGTTTTTGGTTTTGGAGGCCTTGCAGGCTGGGCCCCCAACCTTGTGACTGGCATTTCTGCCGGCCACTGCGCACACCGTGCAGTGTGGCGCCGCCTCACAGGCACGTGCCAGATGGCCTAGCTGACCGCAACGGTAGCACTGACTGCTACGGTCAACTTCCGAGCCGCACTTGCTCCGGACGTGTCCCTTTTCGAGACACCGGAAACAGCGTAGCTCTCTGGCCTCCAGCAGTTTGACCCGCGCCGATGTCCAACCGACCAGCAGACGAGCACCGTCCACCAGCTTTTTGGCCACCGCCACGGGGCAACGTGCCCAGCAGGCGCCTTGCCCCCTCCTGTCTCGGCGGATCTCGCCCGTCTTAACAGACTCCACCGAGCACGCCCCAGTCTTCGCGACAGCGGCTGCGACTTCCTCTGCGGTGACGGAGTCATCCAACTCAGAAATGCGCAGTTCTGCACACTTCACAGGTCGGGAAACTCGAACGTCGTCCGCCTTGAGGACCTCTCGTAGCTTGGAAGCCAGAGAGTCCGCCCTACCATCTGTCTCTGCAGCGCCCGGCAGCTCCAAAATGGCGCCTCCGGTGGCTGCTCGCTTAAAGCGCACGGACTCAATCCCGAGGCTTGCCAGGCTGATGCTGGCTTTAGCCTGCGAGATGACGCCAGAGTACGTCACGCCACGCTTCTCGGCTTCTGGCTGTAGCGTAATCACTACTGCCGCCGAGCGTGCGGGGCGGAGATTCGGCACTTTAGCTTGCCTCGTCTGGGGTTTCGGGGGGGGCTGCACTGCTGCTGCAGCTTTCGCACCCTTGCTCTTGCCCTTGCGGCCGGTCACGAGGTTCCACGGTAACTCCATGGTCTCGGGGGCCGGCGGCAAAGGGCGGGGCTCCCTTGGGGGCGGGGCAGCGTTAGCCGCCTTGCCCTTCTTGGCCGACTTCCTTCCCTTCTTCCCCGTGGGAGGGTTCCCTCGGGATTCGGGGTTGGGCGGCGCTGGAGCCTTAGGCTTCGGCGCAGCTGCAGCCGGTGTGCTGCGAGCAGGGGGCGGCTGAGTCGCCCTCTTGCTCGTGGGTGTCTTCTCCGGGGTTTTCGTCGTCGCCGGTGGTGGCGCGGCCGCTGGCGCAGTGGCCGGCAGCGGCGCGTTTGTCTGGCGCTTGTCGGCAGCCAGGGGGGGCCGAAGCCGCTCCGGGGGTAGCCGAGCCTCGATGGCCTCGAACCGAGCGTTGACGTAAGCGACAACATTGCTGTCGTCAGCCACGCCAGCCGCTCGGGGCGTTTGCCCAGTGAGGCTCTCCCGGATGCTGTCCATCTCCTTGCGGAGTTGGGCCAGCTTCTTGCCCTGCCGAGAGACCTCGGAGAGCAGCCGGTGGTTTACCAGCCGCAGCTTCTCAGTCTCCTCGGAGACTGTTCGCTCGTAGAGCACTGGAGCTAAAAGCTCCCAGTCCCCGACTGCCGTCTTCAAGGCCTTCTGAAAGGTCCCTTTCAGATGTCCGGAAGACGCGATGACCTTCCGGACTATGGCCGATGAAATTTCCAGGCGCTCCTTGATAGCGGAGGCGGTCATGTTGCGCTCGTCGGTCTCGCCCTGGGACGATTCCGACAGACGCGACATGCGTTCCTGGGCTTGGTGCAGAGCACGATCCATGTCCGCAACCTCCTGCTCGGACCGTAGCTCCGCCTCCAGCCTTTCCTCCTCGCGCCTGGGGCGCATAAATTCCCGCCGGGCCTCCGCCAAACTGGCATTGGTACCGGCTCTCGGGGTTCTGACCCTGCCTCTACGGGCCGCCGGTCTCCCAGAAGGGGAAACTGACCCCGGGTCACTCCTATCGGAGCCCGAGCCCCCACTCTTGGAGTACGGCCGCTTCCGTGTGCCCCAGAGTCGGCCGAGTTCCTCCCCGGAGGAAGGATCCACGGTCATCAGGCTCGCGCCTGAATCCGACTCCTGGGCAGACGGAGAACGCGACCGCTCTCCTGCTGCGCTTGAACGGCCGCTACGCAAAATGCGCTTGGCCTCCACCGAAGTATATGGCTCCGGCGTAGCAGCTCTGAGCTCCTCGGAGCTCAAGCGGGTCAGCCTCACTACGGGCTCCCGCACCACCTCGCTGCCAGTTTTGGGACGTGGCTCGTCCTTTTGGCGTTTCTGGCCCTCCCCACAATACGAGTGAGGGCCGACAACGTCTGTCGTTGTCGCCACTGAGGCGTCAACCACAGGCGTCATGCGGGATTCCCCGGCTTCGTGCCGGGTACCCGCGTGGGTAGTTTTTTGGAAATCGCCGTTATTCATGTTTTTGTTTTGCCGCACTCGGGACTGGATTCCCACCAGCCATTCACCCCATAGACGTGCGGCGATCGTAGGCCCCCAACCTAACCTAACCTAACCTAACCTAACCTAACCATTCTAAAAACTGAACTTTGAGCTGAAATTCAGTCAATTTTGCGCTTCTAGAAGTTTCTAATTAGTAGTTTCAGTATTGTTACAGCGAAAGAAGCCATTTAAAATCGTATTTACTCAAATTTTTGGCCTTTTTTCACTTTTTCATATAATTTACATAGACGCTCCATACTGTGCCATACTAAAATTTAAATTTTTCAAATTTTTCTTCAAATCTCAATATTTTTTGATTCAATATCATTCGCTGGGACCGTGTTAGCACACCGCCGTTGTTTTCGGCGCGCTCCCGCTAATATTGAATTAATTATAGATTTTTGAAACATTAAATTTCATAGTGATTTTCTAAAAACATTCGAAATCTTCCAAATTTGACCCGTTTTGCAAATTGTTTTGATTCAGTATAACTCGCTCGGACTAAATAGACACGCCGCCGTTGTTTTCAGCGCGCTCCGACTAATACTGAATTAATTATTAAATTTAAACACATACAAATTTCATAAAAATACAGTTTTTCAGCGTTTTTTCCAAATTTTTCTATAGAACACCCAGTCGCATTCTTCGGCAATCTTGTGCGCGCCGACGATACCTACCCGTAGACACCCACGTTTCTACCCTCTGACGTCATCGGGGCGAAAAATCGACCGCCCGCCCTCCCTTATCTCACTTACCACTAAGACTTTTTGGGGTCGACGAGAGCAAATTATTTTCGAATAATTTTACTTTTGGATTTATCTGTTTCTTGGGCTCACGGAAAGTTTTACTGGTGTTTAAAACAACAGCTTGCAGTTCAGTTTTTATTTTCGGACTTTAAAAATCCCTTGTTACTAAAATTTTATACTCTTAAGCATCAAATTTCTGTAGTAAAAATTGACTTTAAAAATTCATAAAAAATTCATAGTCAAAATTTCATAAACTTTTATTCAACTCAAAATTACTTCACCCCGACCCCCCTCTGCCCTTATTTTCAACCCTTGAAATTTTAACCCCCATCTAAAATAATCAATTGCTCACAAAACAAACTACTTAAAAATCCTTTATAAAATATAGTACCACTAACTGTCATATAATACCCTATTGATTGCCACTAATTCTTAAAATATCCTATCAAAACTCATAAAAACCTGTTTAATCCCTTAAAATCCCAATTGTTTCTTAAAAAACCTACTTCTGTGCACTATTAAAGGCAAAATGGCGGCCGCAAAAGAGCGAAGTCCATCACCGATCCAGATACGCCTTCGGCAGGAAAAGTGTGTTGACGTCCCGTCGCTCATTGAGGTCGTCCTGCACTTAAGCGGACAGATCAAGAAGGCCATAAAGGCCGGCAAATCTGTAACAAAAAGCCACAAGGAATTAATTACCGACGCTGCGACCGAAATTGACCAATGCATGGACCTGTTACCGACGCTATACCATCCCGACCAATTTAATGAAGGGTGTATAAGGCAGCTTAATTTTAAGCTCGACAATAGCGTGGACGCGATGTTCAGCATTCAAAACGAGACGGCGATGGAGGTCCGCCGAGAGGTCTCACAAAAAGTTGATGACCTTATTAAGCAGAATGAGCGCCTCGAGGACCTCGTACGCCTCTCGAGCAACATGCTGGCCGCCGCCCTTAAGGAACCCCCTATGGCGCACTCATCCATGACAGAGCCCCAAATTGTTCCCCACCTTGAACCCCCAAAAGCCCCTTCATACGCCAGTGTCACGGCCAAACCCCTCCCGCCAACTCCCGAAACGAACCCCGCCATAATAGTAAGCGCCTTCGACTGTACCCTCAAACCCCCGGATGTGGTATCCCTTTGGAAAAAGGAGATATCCTTCCGGAAACACAAATACGCGCCAGTTAAAATTCTGCCGATTCCTAACGCCAAGCTGAGGGTCGAATTCGAGCGCAAGGAGCAGTGCGAAGAAACCATAGCCCGTCACAACGAAAGTCCTAATTTCGCCGCCGAACGTGCGAAGCGACGACCACCGCTCCTAATCCTCAAGGGAATCTCCAAGGACGTCACCCGTGAGGAATTAGCGGAGGTCCTCGTGACCCAAAATGACGTTGAGCTGACCCGTATCTGCTTCTTGACCTCGAACAGAAACCCGGTACTGTACAACGCGGTTGTAGAGGTGACCCCCGAGATGCGTAAAACCATCCTCGCTCTCGGGAAGCTCAACGTGGACCACAGTAGGGTCCACGTTGAAGACTTCAGCCGCTTTGTGCAGTGCCATCAGTGCCTCCAATTCGGCCACACGAAGGCCAAATGCAAAACGGACAAAAAGCCCTGTGCCCATTGCGCGAGTGTGGGACACCAGTTGTCAGAGTGTCCAAACAAAGACGATAAATCCAAGCTCAAGTGCTACAATTGTTCCGCACACCACCTCCGCATGGGCACCAAAGGAGAAGTCTCCCATAATGCAACCAACGCCCGAGAGTGCCCCCGAATTAAGTCCATGATTCTCCGGCTCCAGAACCAAACAGACTACGGAAACTAATACTTCTCATAATGAGAAGTAAAACAGTCTCCGAAAATACTCGTACTAAGTACATTTAAAAAACCGAACATGCTTATTGTCAATTCTTTTTAATAATTAAAAATGTAAAGTAGCTTTCTTAAAAATAAATTGCTTTTTAACAGAATCAACTAGTGCTCTATTCTAAATTTATTAATTAACTGTACCCGTAAAACGTCAAAACTACCACCCTTAAAACTGCAAAACCTTAAAATCCTATAAACACTCATAAGAAATTATCCCAAATAATTAAAACTCAAACTCAAAGTCTTTAACTAATGTAATTTTCATAAACTACAGATTATCATTCTCAAATAATGAAATTTAACTTAAAGTGTTCTAACCAATGTGACTCAACAGATTTAATATTCCCTCAACTACTCCAAACTACCCTAATACTACTCTTAAAAAACTCCCTTTTCTCCTTAACCATTCTGAAAAACTTCAAAAATCCTAAAATCTACCACCACTGAAAAATTTAACAAAGTCCACAACACAAAACTTTGGCTCTTCAATGAAATATTTCTAAATTCTCCGCTTCCCAATTGTTCCCAAAAATAAATAAACAGCACATTTAATAATAAAGTGTTAAACCCAACAACACTACAAATCTTCTTCTTCTCCTCCAACTCTGTGACCACAACTAGTAGCCCAAACACCCAGCTATTACAAAACTAAAAGTGGACTCCTAAATCCACCTCAAAAATTTGGCGGTTAACTGAAATAGTTGCAAAAATTCCGCTTCACAAATTGTTCCCAAAAAAATAAACTGAAAATCTAATACACAAGTCTGTTACACCCAACAGTAGCTCAAATCCCTCTACAAAAGTTTAAAAGTGGATCCTCAATCCACCTCAAAAATTTGGCCGTAAATAAATAAATAGATTCAAAATTCCCGTTCCCAAATGTCCCTGAAAATAATCACCATAAATTTGCCCGAAAACTTTGCCAAATCCAAAACCTTAACCCCAAAAACCCCCCTGTCGTTTTGTCTCTGGTCTCCCATGCCAGAGAAATCGCCTATTTTGTTTTGTCTCGGGTCACCCATGCCTGAGAAATACCATCTGCCTTCAATAACCCCACGTTACGGAAAATGTTTGCATATGAAAAAGCCTTAAGCCTCAATTCAATTATAAAAAAAAAAAAAAAAAAAACCTAACCTAACCTAACCTAACCTTTTTTTTTTTTTTTTTTTTTGCGTCAGGAAATGCTTTTAGGCATTCCCAAGGCCCTGGGTTCGGGACACCTGGGATATGTGGGACTCGGAACTCCTGGGAAAACAGAGACCCCTACCCACTAAAACCTGACGGTGGTCATCTTCGGCGCAGAATGGAAGGGACCCGGGATCCCCAACGAAGGAGAGACTCCTCGCAGGACCCTTCGGCGCGCAAGGCCGCCTGGCAGCCAGCCTCGGGAGGAGCAAGCTCAACTCCAGTGCACGATAACACAGACCACTGTGTCCGAAGACACGCGTTACCGTCATCCTCGGGATCGCCAACCGAAACACACACAGGCCCCCCCGCGTGCGCTTCGCGACCCCAAGGGCCCTTTTAGTCGCCTTTTACGACAGGCAGGGATACCTCGGTAGTATTCTTGTCCCCTAACCGCAGGGAACAACCTAACCTAACCTAACCTAACCTAACCTAACCTAACCGCGGGGTTTGGTTACACACTAACCTAACCGCGGGGTTAGGTTACACACTAACCTAACCGCGGGGATAGGTTACACACTAACCTAACCGCGGGGTTAGGTTACACACTAACCTAACCGCAGGGTTAGGTTACACACTAACCTAACCGCGGCGTTAGGTTACACACTAACATATTTTATGGTTCATAGTGGCTCCTTAAAATCGTACTACAGAATTTGCATTTTGCTACTTGACCAGTAGTACTTTCAATCACTTGAAGCCAATCCTTTAAATGAGGGTCTTGAAGCCAAGAATCCCGAAACTTTTGCGTGTATTGAGGTTTCGGCATAGTGACACGATCTCGCAAAACGAATTCATACGATACACTGAGTCCAATTGGGCTGAGTTTTAAACTACTGCTAAAAAATTAGCTACACATTTAGTAATAGCTACACTATTCGCGGGGATTCCCCCTAAAATATTGCAAGATAGATCGTCTGACGCGTCACTTCCGGTTAGTGTTGCCACCACAGTAAAAGTACATTCTCCTATATTTAAAAACGTGTGAGTGGCTTAGTGATCGTCTTTCCACAATTTTAAACCTTATTCTACTGCATTCGGTACCGCTGCTTACACGTTCCAGGATAATTTCAAGTTCAGTCTGAACCACTAAAAAAAACCACCAGCCACTAAAACCAATATTTATCCACTGATAGAGGGGTCAAAACCACCAGTTTTAGTGGAAAATCCACTAAGTTGGCAACACTGACAAACTTCCAGAGTTTATTGTTTGACAATTCTGAATTTCCGACCACAGATTACGCAACGCCCAAAAGAACGAAAAAATTTTAAACGTGAACGCGCGAACGTTTGTTTGAGTCGACAGTTTGGCTTGTTGCTCTGCTAGGCCCCCAGCTGTCAAACATTTGACAGAATGAAGTTTGTTTGGGCAGCTCGTTTATTATAAAACACCTGTGAAATGAATTGCATTTTAAGTAATTAATTGACAAAATTTATCAATAGCGTCAAGCACTATGTTGTTAATTTCAATCTGACTTAAGATTCGTGCATGTACAAGTTGCCACTGTGTGAGAATGTATTTGTCTTGCGTCTTGTTCATGCCAGTGTTAAATATTTTCATTGGTGTAGTGACGTCTCCGAAAAATGCATCTGTGTTGACTCTGACGCACACACGTTACCTCTTCCCCCACAGAAATGGCAGACTTTTTTGCATAGAAATGGGTTCGTGTGACGTCTCCGGTCTGAATGATCTAAGGAAAATACTCAAATATGCCTTCATGGAAACGGAAATAATTAAACACCTACATAACGTATTAAAAGGAATTTCGTTGACAAAACAAACTAACAAACGAAACGAAGTCGTCGAACAAAACGTGCGAAGCCAGATCTATAATAATAAAAAAACTAAAACACAGATAAAAATCAAACTTGAGTTCTTCGGCTATTGGCCGAGGGTGGCTTGCGTTGATTCTATTGGCTGGTTGTATCGTCACTGTCATTTTCGATCACATTTTTTGTTGTACTTTTTTAATTATTCAAATAAATATAATTTATATAAGAATGTATAACAAGCCTTATTATTCACCTGTTAGACAACGTCCAATTCGGGAAGAAGACAAACCCACTCCTGGTGAACTTTTGCGAACAATAGTGTTGTTTTATTGCGTTTTCAACGGCATTGTGCTTCATAACATTTTTTTACAACGTGTGGTACTTTTTAAAAAAACTGGTAAGACGCAATAATATAGAAGAGGAAGAAATTTAGCTCTATAAAATTAAAGGAAAATTTGATATCATAAAAGTGTGTTTTTTTAAGAAACCTGATTAGACCTAGCAGTGACTTTGTGACTGTGATGATAATATGATAAAATTCACCTTCAATGATGGGTTTGATACTTGAGATCCACAGTCAAAATCTCAACAATTAAACACCAACACCATAGGACTAACGATTCAATTGACTCTATGCAACCAACCAATTTCTTGTGCACTAAACAGTGCTTTAAGACCTAGGCCCGTATTCACCTTGATTAGTAGTTAGTGCAGGTGATTAGTGCAGGTGCTTAGTGATTAAGAGAAAACGCGTATTCACGTGTTGAAAAAAGTGAATACGGGCCTATAGTGAAAACAGTGATAAGAGACTGTTTTATCTTTCATGAATAAGGGGGTGTGTATTTTTCTGCCGTCAAGTGTAATAAAAAAAAATAAAAAAAAAACATGCCCTTTATCATGGTAGAGCGAATTAAACAAATTGCTGACTCAGCAGCTGGTAGCTCTGCTAGATATCTGAAACCAAAACAGAACAGTGGTTAATTATTAAATATTAATAATTTTCAAGAAAACATGAAATTGAATTCATTTCCTCTTTATCCTTGTCATAAACTTCATAATCTAGTAGAACATTTCACATCATCTGGCCCTGGTACTCAACATAAATAATAAGATCCAATGCAAAACAAGGTACAACTTAATATAATATTGTATAGTATAAGTAATCTGAAGGTGTGTTTTTTTAATGAATCTTTACTTATATAAAAAGAGGAAAGATTTGTTTGTTTGTTTGTATTGAATAGGCTCCGGAACTACTGGACCGATTTTAATAATTATTTCACCAATACAAAGCTACATTATTAAGGAGCGATATTTTTTATTTGAGCTGTATTTTGACGAGAGATACAGTCCACGCGGGCGACACTACTGAACAGTTCCCGGGAGATCAACACCGCCGCCGGAGCGCGTCGCAACCAACCACTTGGTTATGTACGGATTATATTATTGTTAAAACGGCGATCACTATACTCATGATCATTCATCTAATGTCCTGTAATACGCTACGTGCATATTATTTAGCTCAAGTCAATGCATTCTAACTGTAACCAGAAACTTTTCGAGATGAAATGTAAAGTTCAAAGTCTTTATTGCACCATGTTGTTACAAAGATGTAAATAAAATATATTTGGACACAAACATGACCCTGCAAGGGCACAGCAAATACTTACAATCTATTTATAATTATTAATGGTTGATTAAATTTTATTAATGATTTCACATTAATTATTTTATATTACTTAGATTTATTTTATATTACTTAACTATAACATTGAGCTTAATACTCATACATTATCATTTTATCCATCTAAAAACTTGCAACGAATAGAAATATTAATGTCTTATGTATTTTGCAATAAAAGATTGTTCGATGGAAATTTGCTTTATCATCACCTTTGCCAAATGCTAAACCTTTGCCAATGTTTCAAAAATAAATACCGAAACACAAATTTGGAAAAAAATATACTAAATGATAGACATAACTACTAAAATAATATGAATATATAAATAAACAGTATACAATCGGTCGATCACTTTGTTCTGAATCGGGGGCAGCTCATCTGGATTTCAAGCAAAGCGCTCCCACTCGTGCTACCGGCTCCAAAAGTATACGACGAAGCAGATATTATAATGAGAATCACTTTAATACACAAATACAATAATGAGGGTTACTTCAGATGAACTGCACTCAATCTGCAGCTACCTTCCAAACGCAGAAGTGATTCTGCTGCCTAATTTTTTTTTTGCGATTTTGTATAATCATTCACTTTAACATAATTTACCTTGTGTTCTATCCGGAGTATTAAGTCTCATACACAGGAACAGCTTCGAACTCTTAGTCAGGACTCAGGGCCACCAGCTCACCTCACAACGGTGACCTGAAATTCGAAACAAAAACGTCTAAGTAAAAGCTTACAATTTCCTCAGACTTTTAATGAATTTTAGAAAACAAATATGCCTGTATGTCTGCCTTCTGAAGCTTTCTGAACTAAGGACAAATGGGGTGCGTAGTCTGCATCTGCACAAATTATAAAGCAACATTCCAGTAGACGTCTCTGAAAAAGTTTGGTCACCTGTGTAGACCTTTGTGATCGCTCTGCTCGATGCGGGATTAAATAGCTCTATTGTAACAGATGTTTTATTGTAAGAGTTAATAGGTACCTAGTATGTATGTACTGACTAACAATTTTTGTTTTTGAATTGTTTAAATGAATTCTTGTTATTATATTCTTTTATGGTTGGTTTTTTCTCTTTGTCTTTTATTCTTTTAGGTTTATTTGTATCAAAATGACACACTGCTTGTACTTTACTAACGCCTGTTGTAAACCCAAAACAAGTTTAAAAGAGTAACTGCTGAGTTTCTCGTCGGGTCTTCTCAGTAAGAAACAACTCCGACGCGGTGGTAGAGTCGCATTATGTCTGTATACTGTTTATTTACATATCCATATTATTATGGTATTTATGTCTATTATTTAGTATATTTTGCTGTAAATTTGACGATTTGAAAGTACTGATACAGTCTATTTGAATAAAGTTATTTGAGTTTGAGTTTGAGTTTGAGCGGTAAGCGGTAACCGCCTTCGACAAGGCAATCCGCCATTTTGTTTGCCACTACCCATAAACGGAAAAAAGGATAACTTACTTTTACATTCTGAGAGGGCGAAGTCTGACTTGTCAATCCTGCAAAGCCGATTTTGAGACTCAAAACGTCCGGTCCTGAAAGATATAGTCAGAGAATTTAGAATCAGCATTTCTTAGTAAACAAAGCAATTAGGAGTAGCTTGTCCCCAACAGGATCTAGATTCTGTACACATTGGTGATGGTGAGTCACTACAGCTCGTTGTACCTAATAGTAACTAACAAATGGGCGATACCTAGGTAACGACCCAAGATTACCAAAATCTGATAAGGTACTGTTAATATGAAAATTAAAAATATAAAACGAATAAAATTCCTCATTTAAATAAGAGTTATAGTCCATTTATAACAGAATAGGTGAGTTACACAGCACATACTACGAATGTAAATGTTTACCTCTTAGTTCACAGAGAAGGAAGGGACTGTCAACGCTGCACGCTGCACTGGTCAGAACAGGACAGGAGCGGCACTTCGCGAACAAAATAATGATTTGATAACATTCTGATGTTATCAACTGATGATGTCCTGAATCTAAAAATAAATTAAATCTTAATATTATTTTGATAATGTAATTCCATGATGAACATATCAAAAATCATGAAGCTCTTAATCTGAGCGACTTGTGAGCTAGAGGAAAAGCGACACAGCGCAACAGGTAAGGTTACATGTACCTAGTACCTACCCATGCTAGTGATCCCATTACTTTAGGGGGGGCAGAAGAAAGCAAACTACTCACTTTCCACACAAAGATGGCATTTAAAGTAAGGGGATGACATTAATATCACACGCCAAATAAAATTGACAAAAAATGCGTTGCTTACCTTTCACGTCGCTGTGACTGTAACGCGTTAACGAGTCAACAAACAATAGGTTTTCTTTTCTGGCTGGTTTACCGGGAGTTAAAAGATGTTTTTAGTTAACTTTGACCAGCTGACATTACACCTACACAAACAATATTCAACTGCTCATTAAATTGCGCGCTATATTAACATAATTAAGATATGACTAAAATAAAATGACTATAATGTTCAGTGTATGTTTAGCTGTCGCATCACTTAAAGTATAACTATCTATCTAAGTGCAGAACACAATAACCGTGTCACGAATTGTCTTGAGTGGACCGTAACATGTTCCCCCCGTGTGGCTCCGGTATCGAACTAATGCTAAGATTTCTTTGAGTGGTGTCAATCAAGAAGAAGTTGATAAACCGCACGATACATGTTCAGCGCCAGTGTATCATTTTTGACACACAAACAATTTGATTTTCTAATAAGTCTGGTTTTCTGGCAGGCAAAGTGTTACACTAGATATAGCATGCAAGGCTTGCATAACTAGTGCATTGCAAGCGTTGTTAAACCAAGATTTAAAGTTTTACAACCAATCTCTTTAAGTACTTACCTGTTTACGCAGACTTTTTATGTTACACAACTTCAGCAACACAACATTGTGAAAAGTGAAGGCATGCGGTCTTGCCGGAAACTCCACCTGACAGTCCCTCCGCACTCTTCTAGCTATAATTCTCAATCCTTTGTTGTTCGCTCAATTCGTCTGTGGAATTCCTTGCCTTTAACCATTCGTCAATCTCAATCCTTACCTATTTTCAAATCTCAGGTAAAGTCGTACTTCCTCTCTCTCTGACTTCGTGTTTTTTTTTTCTTTGTTTACGTTCTTTTTACATGTTTCTCTCCTAATTTAGTTCGTTACACAAGGAAACTGGTGCTAGGTAATCTAAAACAATATATGTGTGTATACATAGATGTATTTATTTATTTATTTTTATATTAGCATAATATTCAAATGTAATTACTATTTTTTTTTCCATAGCTTTTGCGCAGCCTAACTCGTCCTCTGTTTTAAATCTCTCTGCCAAAGGTTGTCTGGAAGAGATCGCTCTGTAGCGATAAGACCGCCTAAATTGTACTAAATATTTACTTTTTTGTTTTTACGTGAATTATGAAGACTACAGCCGGAGGATGCAAAAAAAACCAAAAAGTATTTAAAAAGAATTTAATTAAAACTACAATTATAATTAAGAGGGGTTTGACGATGTTCAATGTTGGAACTAAAGTGAGTTGGGTCCCACGATGGTCGCCGGTGGCGCGATGCCTCACGTTGTGCCGATTCAGCGCCTCGTGTCGTCGGTTGACGCAAATGCTTGTTTCTAGGTAAGAACGGGGACGCTGCACAGTCAGCGTATTTCCTTAGGTAGCTGAGCGTAACACCTCCCCCCGAAGATCAGCAACTATTGGAGAATTTTCTTCGAGAATGTTGCTGGGATGAGAACTGGTGCATCTCGTTGTTTTTCTGGGATATCTGCATATATGTCGTGAGATGTACCTTGATTGTTAAGATTACTTTCACGGCGTTTCATATAATATCTTCAAAGCAATAAGACAATACTGAGTGCACATGCACTTGATAATACTACGTAAAGAGGTATAGTAGTATGATATATGCTTTCTTCATTGGGTTTTCTTATTTCGATCGGATGCTGCAGAGATATCTTGGTGTTACTGGCGTGTAGATGTTCTAAGCTGATGGAGTTTAGTTTGATTGAGGGTCCCGTGGAGGGTGATACAGGACTTTCATTTCTTGGAAGATTCATCATCTTGAGTGCAGTGCCTTTGGTGCGATCGTTACTGTTGGTGATGGTGAATTCTGGCGATTGTAAGTAGCATCCAATTGGTATAGTAACGAGGTAGTTGCCTTGAAGTGTAGAGTAAGTATTTTTCCCGCAGAAGGTTTGGATCTTTGTAGACTTGGGGAAAGCGACTATGTAATGTTTGTCGTCCAGCTTCTCCAGGGCTTCTTTGTCGAGTAGAACTGATGAGAGCTTGCATGTAGTGTCCAGTCTCTGCGTAGTAATGAGAGTCTGGATGCAGTCCGCTTGATCTCGTGGTCTGTATTGAGTTTTCGCCTGGCAGAGGTACCAAGTATTGGACTTCGGACATTCTGTCTCTATGTACATGAAATCATTTCTATGTATTGCAATATAAGGAGAGGCAGGGATTATTATAGTATGGTTTTTATTAGGAACAATGGATAATTTATAAAGGTCGTAAGTATAAGGAGAGGCAATCGGTACTTGAAAGGCTATGACTATTTTATTATTACTATAGTAAGAACCTAGTTTGATTACGTCATAGTACTCTCTAAGGTTCAAATCTATGATTTCATCTTTATTATATAATAATTTTAACTTATTTAACATAGATCTTAATGCATTTAAACTTAACATAGAATGATGAGTGCTCGATGCACGTATAAAAGCTAATAGATTTTCTAACTTTAATAATTCGTCGGCTAAATCTTCTATGTTATCTCCTAATATTAAAAGTAATTGAGCCAAATGGGCATACTTAACCAAATCATTTTCCTTATCGGCTTCACTTATTAAAACTAAGTCAAGTACTTTTTCTATCTTACGCTGATTTTCTACTATGGAATTTAATATGATGGTGTGCTCTGACATCCATTCTTTACTCAAACTTATGTGGCTGTTAAATTCTGTAACTAATTTATCTTCATTATTTTGTAAAGTTTTTAAAATACTATCATAACGCTTTGCATCTGTGTAATCTAAATTTCCTGAGATACTTTTAATTACTGATCCTAATCCGTCTATCAATCCTCTCTTGACGCGATTTATCTCAAACGTCTGTAACTGATCAGAAACCTTTTCAAGCTTTTTACTAAGATATTCAATATGAGGTTCATACAAAGATAAAGTTTTATTATTTAACTGAGGCCGAACATCATTTATCTGTGACCTAACTAAATTTACCTTAGATTTGATATTATCTATATCTATAAATTGCAAGAAAGAATGATAGTGAGATATTATCTTAGAAGGACCTAACTTAAAAGGAATGATGCCTGGACCATCTCCAAGGCTGTCAAGTATGATCTCTTGAGCTCCTACCGCTCGTACCAGGAACATCACTACTATCCTGTAACAAGCGTGCGGTATTAGGGACTCTTTTCAATCTGGATTTAGCTACAGGGCCGCGTTTCTTCTTAGTATAAATGTGAATTGGAAGATCGGCTAAAACGGTATCATTTGTATAGCGCGGTGCTAACTTCTGACGGCTGGCCATGGGGTTTTTAATAAAAACGTTCTGATCTGGATTATACGTTTCTTCAGGCTTCAAAATCGTAATAAGAATAGGGATTCTTATTACGATTTTCCATGATCTCTATACGATGCTGTCGAGATGAATCTTGAATCATCTCATAAGCCTTGGTCATTCTAGCGCGATGATCTAAGATATACTGCTGTAACAAGTGTTCGGTTAACTCAATATCGAGAGGATCGCGAGGATCAAAATGTCCAGTTATAACATCTAATGGTCTACATTTTGTGAAACTGTGGATTGAGCTATTATATGCTAAGATAGCGTATGCCATGAGATTAAAGACTGATTCGCCACGATGCTGTAGTTTCAAAATTCTAAGATGTTCTAAAAGTGTTGAGTGGAATCGTTCTACTATTCCATTCTCATTTGGAGCATGTGCTAAGATCTTATGATGCTGGATTTTATGGACACGGGTAAACTCTAAGAACAATTGATTGGTGAACTCTGTACCTCGATCTGTTATAACTATCGAAGGTACGCCATGATGTGTGCAAAACTTTAATAAAGATTGTACTACACCTATAGCTGTGCCATCTCTTATGTGATAGGCTTGTCCGTATTTGGAGAATGCATCAACTAGCGTTAAGTATTTCTCGGTTTCTACTGTAAATAAGTCTAAGTGTAAAATTTCGAAAGGTTTAGTGGGTGGCGGTACTATGTGAAACTGTTGCTTTACTGGATTGCGGTCATACTTAGCTTGGCCGCATATATTGCATTCATTTATATATTTAGTTATGCTTTCTTTCATCTTGGGCCAGAAATATTTATTAGATAATGCTAGGTAACATTCGGTAATACCGCGATGGTTGGTTTTACCTTCGTGATATTTTTGAATTATTTCTTGTTGGCGTAAATAATCTTTAACGTTTTCTAATTCAACTTTAGTGATAACTATGTTCATAGCGGAACTCTTGAAATGATTCTGTAAAACAGGGATAATTGAATACATCTCTAAAGGAGGGTGAATAATAATACCGGTCTTTACTTTAGGGTTAACATATTCTTTAACTGCGTTTATTACATCTTGCTCGAGATTTGATTTAGATAATTGGATTGATGTACGTGTATGACTCTCAAAAGGTTTAGACACGGTCGTTTTGCCTTTAATATCGCCAACAACTATGAAACAAATTTGTCTATGAAACTTATTAAGGGGATCATCTGTAATAGGGGTCTCTAAAATAGGGTTCTCGGCATGTGTATGTGCTGTTACCGTTTCTGAGCCATCTAAAGATGGGGGTTTCTCAGTTGGGTTCCCTGCTAATGAGCTAATCTCTTCATTATGAATTTCTATACGGGATAAGGCGTCGGCATTTGAATTAAGTTTGCCTTTTTTATATTCTACGGTAAAATTATACTCGCTCAGTTTTAGTCTCCAACGAGTGAGACGAGCATTGGTTTCTTTGAGACTCCATTGTAATGGCATGTGATCTGTGAATACTTTAAAATGTCTACCAAAAAGATATGGGCGAAAATATTTAGTTGCCCACACTATAGCCAATAATTCTTTTTCAGTTGTACTATAATTTATCTCACTAGAATTTAGAGTTCTTGATGCGTATGCAAGTGGTTTATCACTACCAACAGGGCCTTGTGATAATACAGCTCCTAATGCTACGTTGGATGCATCAGTTGTTAATATAAAATCTTTAGAAAAATCTGGATACTGTAAGATAGGATCGTTGGTAAGTAATAATTTACATTTTTCAAAGCAGCTAGTATAATTATGATCTAGTACTATTTTAGATCCTTTCTTTAAACATTGTGTTAACGGTTTGACTATACGTGCAAAATCTGGGATAAATTTCCTGTAATATCCTAATAATCCTAAAAATCTTTTTATTTCTGTTGAAGTTTTTGGCAATGGGTATTTTTTTATGGCTTCAATCTTATCAGGATTGGGCTTGATACCTTTGTTACTGATGATATGACCTAAGTAAGCTGTCTCAAGTTTGAGGAACTCGGACTTATCCATCTGTATTTTAAAATTCGATTCTCTTAGTCTTTGGAATACTTTTTTTAGATTTATCATGTGTTCTTGTAATGACGTACTGAAAATGATGAATCATCAAGGTAAACGAGACATATTAAGTTTTGGAGCCCTCTTAGGACATTGTCCATAACTCTCTGAAAGGTACTAGGAGAATTCTTAAGTCCCATTGGCATTCTTAAAAATTCGTAGTGACCATGTTCTACGTTAAATGCTGTTTTGTGAATATCTGAGGGTTCCATCTCCACTTGATAAAATCCGCTTGCTAAATCGAGAGTTGTAAAATATTAACAGTTGCCTAATTTATCTAAAATGTCTGAGATGTTGGGAATTGGATATTTATCGTTAACGGTTTTCTCATTTAATTTTCTAAAATCAACGACAAGACGCCATTTGGTTTTGCCAGATGCGTCGGCCTTCTTAGGAACTATCCAGATGGGTGAGCTCCATGCTGATTGTGATGGTCTGATGATGCCTTGCTCTAACATTTTACTAATCTGATCACTAACCTCCTGCCTATGAATGTACGGGTAACGATAGCTTTTAGTATAGACTGGTAACTCATCTGTAGTTTTAATAGAGTGTTTAATTTGATTTGTAAAAGTCAAAGGTTCTCCTTCTATGTAAAATACATCCGCGTATTCGGTGCATAAATTCTCTAAGTTCGCGCGTTCTTCAACGTTAAGGTGATCGGTCCGTAGTCGAGAGAGAACGTCCGTAGCACGCTGGAACGATGTAGCATTTGTGTGACGTAGTGGCTTCGTAGTATACGATTGATGCGAGTCATTTGTAGCGCTGTAAAACTCCGTAGCACTCTGCTCGGTACACGGGGACTCTACATTCACATTATAGACTTCGGCACTGACCTGGCGGTCGACTGAGAATATTACGTCATGCTGACTGGGATTCGTTATCTCTAAAAATCCGCGGTTATCTCGTACTGTTGTTAGACATTCACCTATAATGCAATTAGATAAAACCTGTTCTGGGATAAACGCATCTCCGTCACTGATATTAATAGGTAACTTTACTATTTTAGATGAGTTCGCTGGTATAATGTCCTCATACAAATTAATGTTTCGCGAGTCATAAACAAGAATCGGGTTAGTGGCATGCTGGGTAACAAGGACCTTATTTTTAAAATCTACGGATGATTCCCATTTATTTAATAAATCGGACCCTATTGAACCATCGAAATAGTCGTGGAATCTATAAACAAAAAGCGTTATATCGGTAGTATCGTTAAATTCTGAAAAACAAGGTACTGTAATCGAATAGTCACACCTACTTATGGCATGAACATTTACTACCTCAAACGGATCATAGCTTAACTCAATATGCGAGAAATATTTTTTAACTGCTTCAGGACTTATAAAAGACTGATAAGCTCCTGTATCTATGAGTAATTTTAATGGAGGGTCTGAAATTTGTATGTAAGGAAGTTGTCTCTGGTTCTGTAAATTAAGATCTATTTTGGTTTGCCTGATCGGCTTACTTTCTGAAAATCCTCAGCCTTGCTAGACGAGGGATTCTCTTCTAGAGGTTCAGAAACTGACTCTGGATTAGGTTGTTCTGAATAGTAAGATTCATCAAGGTAATTATTGTCGTAATAATAGTTCGTGTCATTATAATAATAACATTCCGGCTCCGCGTAGTAGTACTCCGCGTTATCATAGTAAGGGCCGTACTCAGGACACTCATTAAAATTCATTTCTCGGGATTTAAAATAGTTACTTGGTGGCGGGTTCCCCAACCTGCGCCAATCATGTCCACTAGGTGGCAAAGGCTTACTAACAAAATGACTTACCCCGCTCATGGGTTTTGGACCCTGAAAATTATTGGGATTTCGATTGGGAATTCTAAATGCATTAGCCTGTGGGTTATAATTTGGAGGTAAAGCTCTGAAAATTTGTTGGGTACGGGATGGACCACGGTTCATTTGGGGGTTAACTGGATTAGGCCTCCATTGATGAGAAGGTGGTTGCATATAAAAAGGTGCAGGACGTGGAGGTCCTGAAGGATTAAATATATGAGGTTTGATGGGCGGTAAGTATACGGGTGGACTATAAATAGGTTGCTTAGGTGGTGGGTTGGTCAGCATATGGGGTTGCAACTTTTTATCTGGTAAGTTTTCATTTCTTTGTAAAATATATAATGTGTTCATTTCCTCTTGAACATATTCTAAAGCTTTCTCTATGGATTCGGGACGCATGCACCTAATACGTGAGCCAAGGGGCTCCCTTAGTCCGCGCAAGTATGATTGCATAGCGATCTTTTTATATAACTGACGCTTGGCCTCAATAGTTGTAGCAAGATTATCGTGTAAAGTAACATAGGTCATTATTGTGCTGAAAAGGGTCTGGCAGCGTTCATAAAATTCTTGTGGCGTATCTTGGCCTTGAGTTTGATGACTAAAATCGTTAAAAAGAGCAGTTTCGTCTCTTTGGTCCGCGAAATTATTTATTAAAGCATTTCTAATGCCAATCCAATCACATGGGATACCATTAGAATTTATAAGACGGGCGGCAGGACCCGTGACTTTATTTAATATGCCATTTAAAATAGCCTGATTTGCTAAATCATGTCCGGGACCAGTTTGGACGTGTTTAATTACTAACTGATCGCATAACTGAATAAATCGTGTTAAAATATTGGGATTCCCGTCTAATTCGGGGACTAGTCTTAAGGACTTAAAAATTTCGTCTATTGAATCGGACATTATGATTATTTCTGATTCAATAGAAAAATCTACTGCTTCGACTAACTCCTCTAATTCTAAACTAATATTTCTATTAAGGTCTAACCTACTTTGTCTATCTAGCCTAGGGGAATTGGACCCCGATTGTCTAGGGTGAAAAATTTTGGAAGGGATAAGTAAAACTAGAGATAAAAATTAGGATTATGAACTATAAGGGATGCAACACATGAAAGATTCAAGTGTACTCACAATTTCATTACTCTTGGTATTCTCTTGCCGTGTCGATATCTTGACACTCCTCTGGACTGCAGCTCTTGTAGATTCTGGATAGCCGCTCGTCGTGTGATCGATTCACTGACTCTACTTTACGACTATCCTACCGACTGCGCCAATTATGAAGACTACAGCCGGAGGATGCAAAAAAAACCAAAAAGTATTTAAAAAGAATTTAATTAAAACTACAATTATAATTAAGAGGGGTTTGACGATGTTCAATGTTGGAACTAAAGTGAGTTGGGTCCCACGATGGTCGCCGGTGGCGCGATGCCTCACGTTGTGCCGATTCAGCGCCTCGTGTCGTCGGTTGACGCAAATGCTTGTTTCTAGGTAAGAACGGGGACGCTGCACAGTCAGCGTATTTCCTTAGGTAGCTGAGCGTAACACCTCCCCCCGAAGATCAGCAACTATTGGAGAATTTTCTTCGAGAATGTTGCTGGGATGAGAACTGGTGCATCTCGTTGTTTTTCTGGGATATCTGCATATATGTCGTGAGATGTACCTTGATTGTTAAGATTACTTTCACGGCGTTTCATATAATATCTTCAAAGCAATAAGACAATACTGAGTGCACATGCACTTGATAATACTACGTAAAGAGGTATAGTAGTATGATATATGCTTTCTTCATTGGGTTTTCTTATTTCGATCGGATGCTGCAGAGATATCTTGGTGTTACTGGCGTGTAGATGTTCTAAGCTGATGGAGTTTAGTTTGATTGAGGGTCCCGTGGAGGGTGATACAGGACTTTCATTTCTTGGAAGATTCATCATCTTGAGTGCAGTGCCTTTGGTGCGATCGTTACTGTTGGTGATGGTGAATTCTGGCGATTGTAAGTAGCATCCAATTGGTATAGTAACGAGGTAGTTGCCTTGAAGTGTAGAGTAAGTATTTTTCCCGCAGAAGGTTTGGATCTTTGTAGACTTGGGGAAAGCGACTATGTAATGTTTGTCGTCCAGCTTCTCCAGGGCTTCTTTGTCGAGTAGAACTGATGAGAGCTTGCATGTAGTGTCCAGTCTCTGCGTAGTAATGAGAGTCTGGATGCAGTCCGCTTGATCTCGTGGTCTGTATTGAGTTTTCGCCTGGCAGAGGTACCAAGTATTGGACTTCGGACATTCTGTCTCTATGTACATGAAATCATTTCTATGTATTGCAATATAAGGAGAGGCAGGGATTATTATAGTATGGTTTTTATTAGGAACAATGGATAATTTATAAAGGTCGTAAGTATAAGGAGAGGCAATCGGTACTTGAAAGGCTATGACTATTTTATTATTACTATAGTAAGAACCTAGTTTGATTACGTCATAGTACTCTCTAAGGTTCAAATCTATGATTTCATCTTTATTATATAATAATTTTAACTTATTTAACATAGATCTTAATGCATTTAAACTTAACATAGAATGATGAGTGCTCGATGCACGTATAAAAGCTAATAGATTTTCTAACTTTAATAATTCGTCGGCTAAATCTTCTATGTTATCTCCTAATATTAAAAGTAATTGAGCCAAATGGGCATACTTAACCAAATCATTTTCCTTATCGGCTTCACTTATTAAAACTAAGTCAAGTACTTTTTCTATCTTACGCTGATTTTCTACTATGGAATTTAATATGATGGTGTGCTCTGACATCCATTCTTTACTCAAACTTATGTGGCTGTTAAATTCTGTAACTAATTTATCTTCATTATTTTGTAAAGTTTTTAAAATACTATCATAACGCTTTGCATCTGTGTAATCTAAATTTCCTGAGATACTTTTAATTACTGATCCTAATCCGTCTATCAATCCTCTCTTGACGCGATTTATCTCAAACGTCTGTAACTGATCAGAAACCTTTTCAAGCTTTTTACTAAGATATTCAATATGAGGTTCATACAAAGATAAAGTTTTATTATTTAACTGAGGCCGAACATCATTTATCTGTGACCTAACTAAATTTACCTTAGATTTGATATTATCTATATCTATAAATTGCAAGAAAGAATGATAGTGAGATATTATCTTAGAAGGACCTAACTTAAAAGGAATGATGCCTGGACCATCTCCAAGGCTGTCAAGTATGATCTCTTGAGCTCCTACCGCTCGTACCAGGAACATCACTACTATCCTGTAACAAGCGTGCGGTATTAGGGACTCTTTTCAATCTGGATTTAGCTACAGGGCCGCGTTTCTTCTTAGTATAAATGTGAATTGGAAGATCGGCTAAAACGGTATCATTTGTATAGCGCGGTGCTAACTTCTGACGGCTGGCCATGGGGTTTTTAATAAAAACGTTCTGATCTGGATTATACGTTTCTTCAGGCTTCAAAATCGTAATAAGAATAGGGATTCTTATTACGATTTTCCATGATCTCTATACGATGCTGTCGAGATGAATCTTGAATCATCTCATAAGCCTTGGTCATTCTAGCGCGATGATCTAAGATATACTGCTGTAACAAGTGTTCGGTTAACTCAATATCGAGAGGATCGCGAGGATCAAAATGTCCAGTTATAACATCTAATGGTCTACATTTTGTGAAACTGTGGATTGAGCTATTATATGCTAAGATAGCGTATGCCATGAGATTAAAGACTGATTCGCCACGATGCTGTAGTTTCAAAATTCTAAGATGTTCTAAAAGTGTTGAGTGGAATCGTTCTACTATTCCATTCTCATTTGGAGCATGTGCTAAGATCTTATGATGCTGGATTTTATGGACACGGGTAAACTCTAAGAACAATTGATTGGTGAACTCTGTACCTCGATCTGTTATAACTATCGAAGGTACGCCATGATGTGTGCAAAACTTTAATAAAGATTGTACTACACCTATAGCTGTGCCATCTCTTATGTGATAGGCTTGTCCGTATTTGGAGAATGCATCAACTAGCGTTAAGTATTTCTCGGTTTCTACTGTAAATAAGTCTAAGTGTAAAATTTCGAAAGGTTTAGTGGGTGGCGGTACTATGTGAAACTGTTGCTTTACTGGATTGCGGTCATACTTAGCTTGGCCGCATATATTGCATTCATTTATATATTTAGTTATGCTTTCTTTCATCTTGGGCCAGAAATATTTATTAGATAATGCTAGGTAACATTCGGTAATACCGCGATGGTTGGTTTTACCTTCGTGATATTTTTGAATTATTTCTTGTTGGCGTAAATAATCTTTAACGTTTTCTAATTCAACTTTAGTGATAACTATGTTCATAGCGGAACTCTTGAAATGATTCTGTAAAACAGGGATAATTGAATACATCTCTAAAGGAGGGTGAATAATAATACCGGTCTTTACTTTAGGGTTAACATATTCTTTAACTGCGTTTATTACATCTTGCTCGAGATTTGATTTAGATAATTGGATTGATGTACGTGTATGACTCTCAAAAGGTTTAGACACGGTCGTTTTGCCTTTAATATCGCCAACAACTATGAAACAAATTTGTCTATGAAACTTATTAAGGGGATCATCTGTAATAGGGGTCTCTAAAATAGGGTTCTCGGCATGTGTATGTGCTGTTACCGTTTCTGAGCCATCTAAAGATGGGGGTTTCTCAGTTGGGTTCCCTGCTAATGAGCTAATCTCTTCATTATGAATTTCTATACGGGATAAGGCGTCGGCATTTGAATTAAGTTTGCCTTTTTTATATTCTACGGTAAAATTATACTCGCTCAGTTTTAGTCTCCAACGAGTGAGACGAGCATTGGTTTCTTTGAGACTCCATTGTAATGGCATGTGATCTGTGAATACTTTAAAATGTCTACCAAAAAGATATGGGCGAAAATATTTAGTTGCCCACACTATAGCCAATAATTCTTTTTCAGTTGTACTATAATTTATCTCACTAGAATTTAGAGTTCTTGATGCGTATGCAAGTGGTTTATCACTACCAACAGGGCCTTGTGATAATACAGCTCCTAATGCTACGTTGGATGCATCAGTTGTTAATATAAAATCTTTAGAAAAATCTGGATACTGTAAGATAGGATCGTTGGTAAGTAATAATTTACATTTTTCAAAGCAGCTAGTATAATTATGATCTAGTACTATTTTAGATCCTTTCTTTAAACATTGTGTTAACGGTTTGACTATACGTGCAAAATCTGGGATAAATTTCCTGTAATATCCTAATAATCCTAAAAATCTTTTTATTTCTGTTGAAGTTTTTGGCAATGGGTATTTTTTTATGGCTTCAATCTTATCAGGATTGGGCTTGATACCTTTGTTACTGATGATATGACCTAAGTAAGCTGTCTCAAGTTTGAGGAACTCGGACTTATCCATCTGTATTTTAAAATTCGATTCTCTTAGTCTTTGGAATACTTTTTTTAGATTTATCATGTGTTCTTGTAATGACGTACTGAAAATGATGAATCATCAAGGTAAACGAGACATATTAAGTTTTGGAGCCCTCTTAGGACATTGTCCATAACTCTCTGAAAGGTACTAGGAGAATTCTTAAGTCCCATTGGCATTCTTAAAAATTCGTAGTGACCATGTTCTACGTTAAATGCTGTTTTGTGAATATCTGAGGGTTCCATCTCCACTTGATAAAATCCGCTTGCTAAATCGAGAGTTGTAAAATATTAACAGTTGCCTAATTTATCTAAAATGTCTGAGATGTTGGGAATTGGATATTTATCGTTAACGGTTTTCTCATTTAATTTTCTAAAATCAACGACAAGACGCCATTTGGTTTTGCCAGATGCGTCGGCCTTCTTAGGAACTATCCAGATGGGTGAGCTCCATGCTGATTGTGATGGTCTGATGATGCCTTGCTCTAACATTTTACTAATCTGATCACTAACCTCCTGCCTATGAATGTACGGGTAACGATAGCTTTTAGTATAGACTGGTAACTCATCTGTAGTTTTAATAGAGTGTTTAATTTGATTTGTAAAAGTCAAAGGTTCTCCTTCTATGTAAAATACATCCGCGTATTCGGTGCATAAATTCTCTAAGTTCGCGCGTTCTTCAACGTTAAGGTGATCGGTCCGTAGTCGAGAGAGAACGTCCGTAGCACGCTGGAACGATGTAGCATTTGTGTGACGTAGTGGCTTCGTAGTATACGATTGATGCGAGTCATTTGTAGCGCTGTAAAACTCCGTAGCACTCTGCTCGGTACACGGGGACTCTACATTCACATTATAGACTTCGGCACTGACCTGGCGGTCGACTGAGAATATTACGTCATGCTGACTGGGATTCGTTATCTCTAAAAATCCGCGGTTATCTCGTACTGTTGTTAGACATTCACCTATAATGCAATTAGATAAAACCTGTTCTGGGATAAACGCATCTCCGTCACTGATATTAATAGGTAACTTTACTATTTTAGATGAGTTCGCTGGTATAATGTCCTCATACAAATTAATGTTTCGCGAGTCATAAACAAGAATCGGGTTAGTGGCATGCTGGGTAACAAGGACCTTATTTTTAAAATCTACGGATGATTCCCATTTATTTAATAAATCGGACCCTATTGAACCATCGAAATAGTCGTGGAATCTATAAACAAAAAGCGTTATATCGGTAGTATCGTTAAATTCTGAAAAACAAGGTACTGTAATCGAATAGTCACACCTACTTATGGCATGAACATTTACTACCTCAAACGGATCATAGCTTAACTCAATATGCGAGAAATATTTTTTAACTGCTTCAGGACTTATAAAAGACTGATAAGCTCCTGTATCTATGAGTAATTTTAATGGAGGGTCTGAAATTTGTATGTAAGGAAGTTGTCTCTGGTTCTGTAAATTAAGATCTATTTTGGTTTGCCTGATCGGCTTACTTTCTGAAAATCCTCAGCCTTGCTAGACGAGGGATTCTCTTCTAGAGGTTCAGAAACTGACTCTGGATTAGGTTGTTCTGAATAGTAAGATTCATCAAGGTAATTATTGTCGTAATAATAGTTCGTGTCATTATAATAATAACATTCCGGCTCCGCGTAGTAGTACTCCGCGTTATCATAGTAAGGGCCGTACTCAGGACACTCATTAAAATTCATTTCTCGGGATTTAAAATAGTTACTTGGTAGCGGGTTCCCCAACCTGCGCCAATCATGTCCACTAGGTGGCAAAGGCTTACTAACAAAATGACTTACCCCGCTCATGGGTTTTGGACCCTGAAAATTATTGGGATTTCGATTGGGAATTCTAAATGCATTAGCCTGTGGGTTATAATTTGGAGGTAAAGCTCTGAAAATTTGTTGGGTACGGGATGGACCACGGTTCATTTGGGGGTTAACTGGATTAGGCCTCCATTGATGAGAAGGTGGTTGCATATAAAAAGGTGCAGGACGTGGAGGTCCTGAAGGATTAAATATATGAGGTTTGATGGGCGGTAAGTATACGGGTGGACTATAAATAGGTTGCTTAGGTGGTGGGTTGGTCAGCATATGGGGTTGCAACTTTTTATCTGGTAAGTTTTCATTTCTTTGTAAAATATATAATGTGTTCATTTCCTCTTGAACATATTCTAAAGCTTTCTCTATGGATTCGGGACGCATGCACCTAATACGTGAGCCAAGGGGCTCCCTTAGTCCGCGCAAGTATGATTGCATAGCGATCTTTTTATATAACTGACGCTTGGCCTCAATAGTTGTAGCAAGATTATCGTGTAAAGTAACATAGGTCATTATTGTGCTGAAAAGGGTCTGGCAGCGTTCATAAAATTCTTGTGGCGTATCTTGGCCTTGAGTTTGATGACTAAAATCGTTAAAAAGAGCAGTTTCGTCTCTTTGGTCCGCGAAATTATTTATTAAAGCATTTCTAATGCCAATCCAATCACATGGGATACCATTAGAATTTATAAGACGGGCGGCAGGACCCGTGACTTTATTTAATATGCCATTTAAAATAGCCTGATTTGCTAAATCATGTCCGGGACCAGTTTGGACGTGTTTAATTACTAACTGATCGCATAACTGAATAAATCGTGTTAAAATATTGGGATTCCCGTCTAATTCGGGGACTAGTCTTAAGGACTTAAAAATTTCGTCTATTGAATCGGACATTATGATTATTTCTGATTCAATAGAAAAATCTACTGCTTCGACTAACTCCTCTAATTCTAAACTAATATTTCTATTAAGGTCTAACCTACTTTGTCTATCTAGCCTAGGGGAATTGGACCCCGATTGTCTAGGGTGAAAAATTTTGGAAGGGATAAGTAAAACTAGAGATAAAAATTAGGATTATGAACTATAAGGGATGCAACACATGAAAGATTCAAGTGTACTCACAATTTCATTACTCTTGGTATTCTCTTGCCGTGTCGATATCTTGACACTCCTCTGGACTGCAGCTCTTGTAGATTCTGGATAGCCGCTCGTCGTGTGATCGATTCACTGACTCTACTTTACGACTATCCTACCGACTGCGCCAATTATGAAGACTACAGCCGGAGGATGCAAAAAAAACCAAAAAGTATTTAAAAAGAATTTAATTAAAACTACAATTATAATTAAGAGGGGTTTGACGATGTTCAATGTTGGAACTAAAGTGAGTTGGGTCCCACGATGGTCGCCGGTGGCGCGATGCCTCACGTTGTGCCGATTCAGCGCCTCGTGTCGTCGGTTGACGCAAATGCTTGTTTCTAGGTAAGAACGGGGACGCTGCACAGTCAGCGTATTTCCTTAGGTAGCTGAGCGTAACACGTGCTAATTACGTTAGTTGCAGCCGGAGGATCGAAAAAAAACCAAATCTATTTAACTAATTTATTAAGATAATAAAATATTACAATAAAGACTTATGTTTTAAGAGATGAAACCTAATCGAAGTATGATTATGGAATACAATTATAATTAAAGATTAATATAAAGAAAAGTGGGTTTGACGTCAATGCATCGAATTGCACCGTCGACACTTAGCTAATAATCAATAAAGTGCAAACTGCAGCCTCAGCGATCTTCTTAAAGTACCGTATCGTAATTCCTCCCCCATTAGAACGGCAACTATTTTAGCACGTTGAGTGAAAATGTTGCTGGAATAGTCGTAGGGTCTTCCTGTTCCTCCGAGGGTGATGACTCCTTCTCGTTTCCTTTTTCTTTCTTGCAGTTCCAGGATCCGCAGCGCCGGCGTAAGAAGATTGCGAATGCGCAACAGCTGATCGTTACGACATAAAATGGTAGTGTCGTATGATATACAGTTTCAACTGGGATGCTGTCAATCTTGATGGGATCTTGTACCATGATCTTATCTTGGATGCTGTGTAACTCTCGCAAGTTGATGGAGTTCAGTTTGATGTGAGATGCTATGTTGGTCTGCCTAGTGACGTCGTATGGTATCTTGGTAAGCATGAGTGGCTGCCCCTTGATTTCATCGTTGTCGTTGGTGATTGTGAATTCTGAAGATTTCAGACGGCAGCCGACGGGAATAGTGACGAGATAACTTCCCTGGAGAGTGTTGTAGTCTTGTCTTCCACAGGTAAGTTGAATTTTGCTGGGGTGCGGGAAAGAGATGACGTAGTGTTGGTCGTCCAATTTTTCCAGGGCTTCTTTCTTCAGCGTGACTGTTGCATACTCGCAGATTCGTTGCATCTGGTTCTGATTCGTGAATCGAAGGTTGGATTCTCCTCTGGGTCTGCAGCAGGTCCGTAGAGTTCGGATACTCGGTGACGGGGCTGGATAACCACCCGGGTGACTCGCGACGTGGATTAGATAATATTCCTAATATTCCCGATATCGCGAACCGGCCCGCGAGTATCCTACCGACTGCGCCAATTACGTTAGTTGCAGCCGGAGGATCGAAAAAAAACCAAATCAATTTAACTAATTTATTAAGATAATAAAATATTACAATAAAGACTTATGTTTTAAGAGATGAAACCTAATCGAAGTATGATTATGGAATACAATTATAATTAAAGATTAATATAAAGAAAAGTGGGTTTGACGTCAATGCATCGAATTGCACCGTCGACACTTAGCTAATAATCAATAAAGTGCAAACTGCAGCCTCAGCGATCTTCTTAGGGTACCGTATCGTAATTTGCAGTAAGTATTTGTTTGTGCAATAAAGATTATTTATTATTATTATTATTCACAACTAAGAGTTAACCACTTTCTATACAACAGTAACGTGTTAGCTACAAAAATTAAATGAACACTGGCATGTTCAAACTGGGCGGGAAGTCGGGAATACGGGATTAACTTTTTAATTTATTCATCGCGGTAAAAAAAGGGTAGGCAGACACAGATACAAAATATTGCCGCCTTAACATACTTTTTTTTTCCGTTAACAGACTTGAATATTTGATAGTAAGTAAATAAGGGCTGAAAATTAATTCCTTTGTATTTTACTTTATAATGTAAGTGGGTTTGGTATGTAAGTTATAATATAATATTGTAAAAAAATATTTTTTTCGAAATTGGAAGTAGGAAAGGTAAGGTAACTTATTCTTGTTAAGCTGTGATAAGCGATGTCATGTCAAAAGAGCGTAAGTCTTATTAAAGGGGAAAAGGATTAACTAACTTATTTATCATTATTTTGTCCATCCATATACCGTCCTACTCTCGTCATCTTTACATAGTACAATAGTTACCTAGTAACATAAGTATTGTAACTACTCTTCGTTAAACAGAATACTGATTTTATGATTTAATTCGTATCTAGAAATGTCTGAAACGTATTGAAATAAAGTAATGGAGGTGAATAAAACAACATGTCAGATAATATAATATTTAATGATAACCTCAGGAGGTACATACATACACGTAAGCTCATTAAACTTACTTAACATAATCATTAGAATTCGCGACGGAACATCTCTCACACATACTCTCAGAAGCATTCACACACGCACGCACACACGCGCGTCCTGTCGCGCTACTTATAAACAATGTTAAATAATTTACATTTGCGGCGTCCGCACTGTGCCTTTTGTTCTAGCAGTCCTGCTATTTTAGATTAATATTAGTTCATTGTGAAATAAATAAAGTGTTATTACGGGACAAGTCGAAAAGTATTTAATAAAATGAACATCAATTTGTTTTTAAACATTTATCCCCCCCAAGTTTAATTATCTTGTCTTTCTTTGCTTTAAATATGAAATATTAGGACTACCAGAAATAACATACCCGCTCAATATTAAATACTGCTCTGCAAACCTTGCAAAACTCAAGAGATTAGATATTCCCTCCCGCAACTAAGTATACGAACGACACCAACTTCGCGTCCGACCCCTCAGGCTCACGCCATCAAAACCCGCGCGTCCGACCCCTCAGGCTCACGCCATCAAAACCCGCGCGTCCGACCCCTCAGGCTCACGCCATCAAAACCCGCGCGTCCGACCCCTCAGGCTCACGCCATCAAAACCCGCGCGTCCGACCCCTCAGGCTCACGCCATCAAAACCCGCGCGTCCGACCCCTCAGGCTCACGCCATCAAAACCCGCGCGTCCGACCCCTCAGGCTCACGCCATCAAAACCCGCGCGTCCGACCCCTCAGGCTCACGCCATCAAAACCCGCGCGTCCGACCCCTCAGGCTCACGCCATCAAAACCCGCGCGTCCGACCCCTCAGGCTCACGCCATCAAAACCCGCGCGTCCGACCCCTCAGGCTCACGCCATCAAAACCCGCTAACAACTAAACACATTTAGTTGATGGAACAGTGGCACAACATTTAGTCTTGCATGACAACAGCTAATCTAAACAGGATATTACTAATACACAGTATAAACTGTATATGTATACAAAACCCCGACAGCGTGAGCAATACTAATCAGAATAATAGTAATTTGGCGAAAACTGTACAAAAACATTATAATATAATTCACACAACATTTTCATGTGCCTTATGTCCATTTGATAAAATGGGCTCAGTAGTGTTAATATAAACTCATGCATTTTGGTAACTAAACCCAGTTTTCAGTTAACTTCGACTTAGCATATTGCATCAAAATCACAACATAGAATCCAGTTTTCATTTATATTCAGTGCGTTTTTAAAATTGTGGAGTTTCTTAATACTAAATCCTGCATTCCATCACAACATTTATGTAATGTAAAGAATTATGTATTTTCTTTTACATTTTTCATAGTGCTCAACATCTATGTAAGAGTTTACAATCTATAGCTAACAAGATTATATTTGGTTTCCTATTGTAAACAATACATTCATATGCGTAGAAGTTACATTAACATTCATTATATTCTATAAGTTGGGGTACGTTTTACTCAGGGTTTGCTGAAGAAGGTTTTTCTAAAACACCTAGGTTACCGCGATATAAAGTACAACATTTAGCTTTCGAGTATTAACGTGATCGAATAATCAATTATCCACGTGAGTAAATAAAAGTTAATGTGTTGCCTCAGTATTTGCAGTTCTTGAAATTTAACTAATCCTAGTTTATATAGATATAGTGTCTCTTCGAGATTGTAGGTAAATTATTAATTTATCAATACCCAAAGAATAATATAAAGCCATATTTATTCATATTATTAGATAGTACTAGATATGTAAAATGACTGAATTTGACCATAACATTAGACATTTATTTCCATTAAGGATCAGTGTTGTAAGTTGAATAGGAGACCGAATTTGACAGGTCAAATTATGTAGTCAAGATCGGTATTTTGGTTATCGTGGTCTGATTGGTTGGATTTCGATTGAATTAGACAATATAACAGCGATCCTCAGACACGAGGAACCGCCGAGAGAGAGACAATACAGGGTGATTCAAACATACACATCAATATATTGTATTAGTTTTTTCACTCTCAAAATACCCCTTATGGTATTTATCTCAACTAATCGCGCCAGAGTGATTGAAAAAAAGTGACTCAAACCATTAAATTTTCAAAACATCGTAATAAAATTAAAAACTCGAGAACTACAAAAAATCGGGTAACATTATAGGATATTTTTAAATATCCCTGAGTGTAAAAACTTTTTTTTTTATTGACGTGTATGTCCCCGCCTGTATATGACACGGTCCGATTTAGTCATTCTACATTTCTGAGCGAGATGCCTTCGTATTCCAGCAACCCAGTCTAAATGCAGTGACATCCGACATCATCTCCGTCTCGGATGTTGCGCGGGACATCCGACATCGTGCGAGAGTTGCGAGACAGGCTCGTGTGCGGCGGCGGGGGCGGGGGCGGGGCAGGCGCGGGGGAGCTGCCGCTGGACGAGTCCGCCGCGACGCAGGCGCCGCGCCGCAGCCGGCAGCAGCGCGGCAGCGGCCACGGCAGCTGCGGCAGCGGCGGCCGCGGCAGCGGCGGCGGCCGCGGCGACGGCCCGTGCCGTCACTTGGCCAGGCCGGCGCGCTTCGCTTCCAGTTCGTAAATGAGAAGGCGCCACATTTTGACCACGAACACTTCCGCTTCTTCGTCTAGCACCTGAAAAAAATTGTACATTTAATATCACTATTGACACTAAAGCCCGAAATTCACATACCAGTAGCAGTCACATAACAGAAAAAAAACCACCATTGCTTGGTTGGATTGACATACCAGCTATTACGGGCTTTCATCAGGAACCCTCTTCAACCAAGCAGGTTTCAAATTGCAGAATAACTACTGAGGTCCTGGACGCGTCTTCTCAGTGGAATCAGCGTTATGTAACGTTGCATTTTTTAAGTGTTTAGTATTTTTATTGCTTTCATATAAATCGCAACTTACAATACTATTAGCGCCATCTATCCGATTCTAATCAATAACTTGTATTCAAAATTAACTTAACTTTTGCCACCTTAACACCATCTAGCGGAATTTTAGACAAACGCTTAACGTTTAGTTTCTTCAATAGTTGGATTTAATAAGATTTAAATTATAGGAATTTAAATAATTATATAAGAAAATTTTCTATTCAGCATAACTTCGCAAATACTTTTTGTTTATGCAAGTCACTATAATTTATTCTAGATTGATTTAGTCAATAGCATTTTTTTATTTATCATGGTTAGGTACGAAACGCAACTATTGACGTTTCCTGTTGATCGAATAGATTGGTGACATTTTGTTTGAAACTTTTCTTTATCCAACATACAACAGGTGTTTCAAGGAAATTTACAAATGTATGTAGCCGAGGTAGAAATACTTCGTTGCAGTTGATTAATATTATGTATGTCTATAATACCATTAGATAAAGTTAAAATGGTTTTGACGATTTAAAAGATCTGTATTTAGGGTCCACTTCAATAAGCTCTCATTGATTTTGTTTATTCTTTGATTTAACAGTTAAGTGTGAACTGAATAAAGTGGCACTTCATTTATGCTAAATAAGTATGTAACATTTATTTATTTATTTAAGCTTGCTTACAGCTAAACATGTACAGCATTCATATAGATCCACTTAATATCTAGGACATACATGTAAGCCTTTACAAGCATACACAACATTTTTGAAAATAAAGTGACAGGTATACCTACTAAAATTTACAGTTAAACATAAAATGAAGAAAAAATGCTTTTACAATTTTATTTAAATATTAGGTTATATGAGACTCGAGCACCTTCAACAAATTACTATTAAAAACTTTACCAGAAACGCAGAAAACATCCAGGTCAGGTGACTTTAGATTAAAATTATTGTAAGTGTTACAAATTCTAGCCAAGGGATAATGAAGACCAAGATTCGTTCTGTGTGGATTTAAAGTAAAAGTTTTTGTGAGAGGCCTCCTAGGGCATCTACGAGGCACAGTCAAGTTGATAGAGGCAAGCAGATCTGGACACGAAACATTATGATTGATAATTTTGTAGAGGAACATCAACATTTGCATCATGTATGTCAATTGATGTCTACAATGCTGTACTCACCATCTGCACGTCGTCGAGGATGCCCTGCGGCGCGGAGCCGGCCAGCACCTTGCTGCAGATGAAGTCCACGAGCGTGGGTTCTGGTTCTCCGATGTACTCGATGATCTTCTTGTTGATCCACGGACGGATCTTCTTTTCCATTAGGACGTTGTCGATCTGGAAATAAAGGTCGCAATGACAAAACATTGTTTGGTTTAACTTAAGAAAACTTAAATTTTAGGTTTGAAAAATAAAGGTTTTGGAAAAAAGTAAATTTTGATAAATTAGGTTTGAAAAGTAGGATTTCAAAATTAACGTTTACAAGAGTATGATTTCAAAAAGTAAGGTTTGAAAAAGAAATGTTTGAAATTGAGGTTTCAAAAAGTCGAAATCGGCCCTGGCATGCACAAACGAATTTCAATCCATAGATGAATAAATTCTACGTTCATTCAATATTTAACGTCTGTTGGTTAGTCTAGGGGAAAAAAGATAACTCTGTTTCAAAGTCAACACTTCCCATACGTCACAATTCGTTCGGTCGGGGCCAGATGTCAGTGTGTGCGAGTGCCGGTTTTAACGAACTTTTGTGGATTTTACTGCTAAAAGGTTAGGAAAGTGATATTATTTAGTGTAATAATAATGTTTTTAGTGATAACAAATAATAGTTAGAAGAGTGATTCGCGTTTATAATTTTAGGTAAAAAAACCCTCTTGTTGGAGTATGCGATGTGCCAGTGATTTTGGAATTCCGGTTCGACGTTGTATTGTTCTCACACTTACTGATGAATCTCTTGCCACTTCTTCGAGCACTGATTCGACACTATCTGGGCCATGCATTTGAGATATTCTTAAAATCATGCGATGATCAGACCAAGTTTCGAGTTGAGGTCCACCTCCATTTTGTACTTGCTCCCTGTACAATCTGGCTGCTGCAGAAGCGTTTCCTCTTGCAAAGCCATAAAAGTAATGCATAAGAGCATAATCACATGATGTGAAAGGCATCTCACCAAACGAATGGGCTCGAAAGTTCGTTGAGAAAGCCAAATTAGTCGAAGTCCAGTATCCACACAAAACTAAATCGTAATCGCACTCAAAGTCCATAACCCCTTACCAGGCGCCGCTGTCAAAATTTATCAAGACGGAATTTGATAGGGGTTCTGACACCTTGCTTCAAAGTGACAGTAATTATCTGCGAAAAAAGGTTTTAATCAACTTTCCTGCAGTAATTTTTGGTTATTTAACAAATTAATGAACTTCAGGAACGATAACATGGCCAAAAAACATTTTTTAATCTGATGGCTAATTTCAAGAATTTTCCACCTCGCTGTCTTTGAAGGTTGATTTTAGCCAAAGTAGCCCATTAAGTACTTCTGTTTTGTAATGATTATGAAAGCTGAGATTTTGGAGCATTTTTGAGCTTTACTTAGAAACCATACAGTCACTCGCTTAGATTTTTAATTTAAAGTTGAAAATTTGAGTCTTTATTCATTAATTACATACATTTTTGGTTTTATACCAACAGTTTAATAATTTTGGTCAAAGTTATGAAGCTGAATATTTTATGCATCAAAGTGCAATTAATGATGATTCAGTTGGGCAAAGAAAAATTATTAAAAGTCTTCTACTTTTTAAAAAATAAAAAATTTAAACTTTTAGGTCCGAAATTCTCAGAAATTCAGAAAAAAAATCATAACTCAAAAACTATGAACAATCGCGGAACATACATGGGTGTGATTCGGGTACCCCAAGGGGTGCTCTTTCTGTGGGCTTCCGCTTGACATTTCTTTTTGGGACACCCTGTATATAATGTGGCACATTTTTTCCTTGATACATGTGTTACATTCGTTTTATTCCAAGCGGATCAAAAATAAAAACATGTGGACTCTTTTTTTTGACTTTAATCGATGATAATAAACTCAAAACACATCGTATAAGTATTAAGTACCAAATAGCTATATAGCGTAAGCTTGTTTCATTCCCTTCCTAGAAATGTTAACTCTGGAGTCGCGGTGAGTGTAAACATCTGGTCATGCTAACAAAAAGAACACTCGTAAGTGCTTATCGAAGCAAAAAAAAGCCCTTAAAAAGTAGGACTTGAAAGAGTAAATTTTGAAAGTAAAGATTTGGAAAAAAAGGTTTAAAAAATAAATGTTTGAGGATGTATGTTGTGTTTAAAAAATAAGGTTTAAAAATGTAAACTTCAAATATAAAAAAAATATAAGGGTTGAAAAGGAAAGTTTGAAAAAGGGAGGTTTGGAAAAGTAAGGTTTAATAAGCTAGGTTTGAAAAAGTAAATTTTGAAAAGTAAGTTCCAATGAGTAAGGTTTGAAAAAAAGAATACTGAATGTTTTATTTGCAAGCCATATGTACAGAAGATGGTAAATTATTATAATATAATACATGAACAATATGGACCCTGTCAGGCACGCAAAAGCGTAATGAAAGAGAGGAAACGCTTCAATTGAAGAGATAAGAAAAGTCTACAAATTAAAAAATTATAGATTAACAAAAATATATATATAAGATGTAGATCACAATGCACGACGTTTAAGTAATTATAGGATTTATTTATTGCTAACTCTATCAATTAAATATTCATTTATACTATAATAACATTTAGTAAGTAGATATTTCTTTAATTTGTTTATGAATGTGGGGTAATTGGTTTCACTTATTATGGATTCTGGTAATTTGTTATATACTTGTAATCGAATAATGGAATGTACTATAAGATGTTAATTTAAGCCTGGAACTTGGAACTGTTGATTTGTTTTTGTGTCGTGTTGTATATCTAGAGGGCATGTCTTTACGTTTTGTGTAGAATTCCATATGTTTTCGTACAAATTTACAAACGTCTAAGATATACAAGCACGGCAGCGGAAGTATTTGATATTTTTGAAAATAGGGTTTACAGCTCTCAGTCTGCTCAATATTGGCTATGATACGGATTAACTTCTTTTGTAGAGTAAGCAGCAACGGCGCGTCCGTACTGTTACCCCACAACACCACTCCGTAGGTGAGCCAAGCGTGCCCATAGGCGTGGTACATAACTATTGCTGTTTCGATATCGGTGGTCTTTTTTACCTCCCGGAGTGCATAGGTAAAGCTAGACAGTTTTGATTTAATCTTTTGTATGTGTGATTTCCAATTTATATGTTTATCGATAACTATACCTAATAATGAAAACTCTTCTACGCATTCCAATTTTATACCATCATAATTATAATTTATATTTAAAGTGTTTTTTTGTGGGGGGTGGAAAGTTATTATTTTAGTTTTACTCAAATTTATTTTCAAATTATGGTCGTTTAGCCAGTCCGATGTTTTAGTTAGTAAGTAGTTTAGATTTTCGTCGATATTCTTGTTACTGTCACATGATGTTAATAGGGAAATGTCGTCGGCAAATAAAATACAGGGTTCCTCCATTGAAGTTAAAAAATTGAGGTGTGAAGGGGTAAATTTTGAAAAGTAGGGTTTCAAAACCACGGTCTGAAAAAATAAGGTTTTAAAAAGTAAGATTTCAAGAAGTAAACTTTCTTAAAGTAAAGTTTCAAAAAGTAATTTTTCAAAAAGAAAAGTTTCAAAAAGTATTGACCATACTATAGTTTAACCATACTATTAATGCAGCACATACCTGCTGCGTGTCCAACTTGTACTGGAACAGCTGCTCCTTCTGCGTGGGGATCTTGTCGATGAGGCTCTTGATGTGCTTGCGCTTCTCCTCCGCGCGCTGCGAGGAGCTCTCCTCTCCGGAGCCCGCGGAGCTCTTGTCCGCTTTCTCCGCCGCCTCCTTTTTGCTCTTCTCCTTCTCCTTGTCTTTCTTTTCTTTGCCTGCTGATGAATGTTCTTTTATTAACAGATTTTTTTTGATGACTATGCATGTATTTATAAGAAAATATGGTTGTCTAGGGCTGCAAACTGGACGACTTCTTCTGATACCTATTAAATGGGCATGCACGAACATTCTAAATATACATATTTCACCGCGGGCGCGCAAAGCATTTCGATCGAGTCGCTCTAATCGCTATTGAAAAAAACAAAGTATTTTTGATTAGTTCCAATATTAATTCACATTTTTGTGAAAATATACAGGTTGGTACTAAATAATACAAATATTTTAGTTTTTATTATAGAAACAAACTCATAAAAATAAATTGTATAATTTGTCTGTTAAATTACAACAAGTATCAAGATTATCAGTAACGTCTGTGTTTTTGCCCTACCGACAGCTTCACTGTGTGTGTAAGCCGCGCGTGTGTGCGTTGAGCTTCTATTTGACAGAAATCGAAACGTCTGAAACGTATAGGCGTTCTTAAGTGTGACAGCTGCTATGTAAGCAGATTTTATTAAAATCGGCATAAATCTTAAAAGTAATAACTTTTACCATAAAGTGTACCCTAAAAAGAACCTCTTTTACTTCTGTGTAATGCTATAATGAATGGAGTATATAAAGAATAAAACTGTTATGTTCGGCAACCTCTGTGCGCGGCGTGGTGCGGGTGGTGCGGGTGGTGCGGCTGGTGCGGCGCGTGCGGCGCGTGCGGCGGGGGCGGCGCGGGCGGCGCGGGCGGCGCGTCGTCCTCGTCCGCGAAGGCGGCGTGCGCGCGCCGTACGCGCGGCTCCGCTGGAACACGACAACTGTTACTTACAACTTTACAACTGCTTCTGATAATCACGGTGTTCAAACTAATGTTTTAAAGTTCAACCTTTATATACACGTTTTCCTTTTACAAACATAATTTTTGCCATAATTAATCAAGATAAGTAATTTTCACCCTATCATTATTGTCAATTTAAAAGTCAGGTCAGTCAGTTGTCAATTTAAAATATACTAAAAGATAAACAAAAAATGCATAAATCAGCAAGACTGTTAGTATAATCGTATTGCAGGCCTGAGTTAAAAACAACAATTATAACAGCTATATTATGTAACCTATTTCAAACAAGATCATAAAAATAACAAGTTCTTCCAAAAAAAAAAACATCAAAGAGTAAAGTAAGTAAGAGTGGAGTGCAGCTTAAATAGGGTATGGGAACATCATTATTTAAAATAATTTTAAAAAATACCTTTTTTTATTTTAAGAAACTACTTTGAATATTTCGTTGAACTAGCCGGTAGTTAATTTTTAATCATTTTTAAACATTACGAACTCATGACGTCACAAATTCACTTAGTGTTCCCACGTGTGTTTTTTCCCCGATTCGTGGTAGATAAAATATGAGGAGAAAATTACTGATTTACTGCACTGACGACTGAAACAGACCTCGCCGTTCATCGTGTAGTATCTCACGAGAATGTGAGCCGTAGACTTCAGATACAATTTATTTTGCCAACTTCTGAAACCAAGCCCTACCTGAAATGGTTGGGATTATAGCGAATGGCTATTTGAAGTCCTACCTACCCGTCTGGGCAATAGGCGTAAATTAATGAGCGTATTGATAAAAATTACTTTGAGGAAAACTTTTTATTTTTATATTGCCCGTCAAGATGACCTCACTCCACCTGATGGAAAGCGGTCGTGAGGTCCAGATATGAGGTTGACAAGCCCAGTCATTCAAACGAATCACTGGGCTGGCCATCCTCACCTTGAAGGCCTGCAGAAATGCCTTTTCACGCCCCGCTTGAAGAACCCGGGACTATAAGAGGAAGGAAACACATGTGCTGGAAGAGCGTTCCACGTCTGGATGGTACGACAAAGAAACGAGTCACCGAACCTTTTAGTTCGGGCCAACAAATGTTGAATTGTGTGAAGCGATAGAGAACACTTAGCCTGGCAATGTCTCTACGCAATTGGAGAGGCTCAAGGGTCAAAGTTGCCTCTGGGTTTCCAATAATACGGATACTCGTAGCACGCCGCTGCAACCTGTCAAGAGCTTCGAGTAGGTACTTAGCGGAACCGTCCCAGAGATGAGAGCAGTATTCCACACACGAGCGAACTTGTGTCTTATACAAGAGACAGAGCTGCTCAGGCGTGAAGAATCGTCTCACTCTGTTCAGGACTCCGAGTTTACGGGATGCAGTTCTAATGACGCTCTCAATGTAGTCCCCCTGTTTTAGGTTGCTACAAACATCCATGCTAAGGATGTTTAGGCTATCCTTAATCGGTAGCGGGGTGCTCTGAAGAGTGGGATGGGAAAGGAAAGGCGACGCCTTTGCTGTGAATGCACACTCCTGCGTTTTCTTGGCATTGAACTCGACAAGATTGCATGCACCCCATTCTGAAATGCGGTCCAACACTCCGTCAAGCTCAACAAAAAGACTTCGCCTCTTCTCCTCGATGTCAGTCTGCTTTGCCCCAGGCAAACTACTTTTCACCTGCTTTACTATATTTCACCTGGGGGAATTTAACATCTGCTATCTGGAAACGCCATTAATACCATGCAGTGGAATCACCTAGCTAAAAGTCTCACGTATGATACAGATCGCGTCATTTGATTGGTTGATGGATAGATTATCAACCAAATTATACGACCCAATAGGTTTAAATTGTGAGATGTCAATTTGATTACGGTCAAGAGTCCAATAAGAACCTTAGTGTGCTCTTTTCAGACGTTGGCAAACTGGGTTCATTCATTTGACCCCAGATTGCCAACGTATATAATTGAGATTATCCTAGATCCTTTGCTTTTAAAAATGTTAAATATTTAAATAAGCTATAAAATACAAATACCTTGAAATGGTTTTCGATTTAGGACATGTTTGATTTTTGTTCCCATACCCAATTGCATAAAGCAACAGTCAGTATTCAAATTAGACAGAAACTGTTCTACGAAAACCAAAATTTCCTGTCAAAGTAGGTACATAAATTTTGTAGTAAAAAGACCGACAGTGCCTACACTAGAAGTGCTTCAAAATGCTAAGAATAAAAGAAGAAGAAGGAATTTAGTCTTAAACCTAGGCTCCTTTTTTAAATATTTCAGTGGCGCAACATTTCCGAGATTCGGTCTGAAAGGTACCTAATATAAATGACAATAAGGTATACATACGATTAGGCGTGTCCAGCTGCGTGGGGCTGCCGGCCTTGTGCGTGTTCTTGAAGCTGATCGTTATCGGAGAACTGCCCGCTGATGTTGCGCTCTGTGATAGTCATTGGACGATTGTACTTCACTTATTAAAATATTAGCCGATTCCTCGTTACTCATATAGTTTCAAAAGAATTTAAAATATCAAAGCAACAAAGGCAGAACTCTAGTTATAGAATTTCAAATACTCTACCGGCGAAATGACTAAAATATTTTTTCTTGATAGAACATTGGAAAAAAGGGCGAGATTACCAAGGTAGGCTAGGCCTGCATCTTGGGAGACCATTTTACATTCAAAAGATGAAATAAGAGCATAAAAAAAGAAGTAGAGTTATATTTCCATAACTACTTTTATGTCTTGTTTTCAAAAATCTAGATGCCTTATTCTTCTTGAACTTTGAATTTTCTTAATATTTTTTTGTCAGTTAGGTACTAAATTGTAAACTAAGTGGAATGGACGTAAACTCACATGTCTTCTGCTGCTGTAGGCGGGCGCGGGGGAGGGCGGTCGCGGGGGGGTGGTGCCGCCGTCGGAGCTTTGCTGGTAATTACATTTAGTTTAAAATTAATGTACCTTGTAAATAAATACGCGTCAGCCAGCAAAAATATTGACTTAAGCAGCTGCTTACATTTCGAACCAGTATTGCCCTGATTAAAGCGCCCACTAACTCACTGGGTTATTTCCATCGCGTGTAAGGCACAATTCGGTGCAGGCGTCATGTATGAAGGCACGCGTTAGGCATAAACTGCGTCAGCGTGTAAGAGCGGGAGGGCTACATCTGTATCTCTGTCTCGCAAGTGACACTTACTCCATGTACTCTCTGTGGCTGCGTGACGTCTATTTAGACTATACTATTTTCGCCATATGATGATATCCCTGACAATTCATAATTGACAGTTATAGTGATGCAACGAATGAAATTTAACCGATGGTTTCAAAATATCGGATGAGTTGGCAAAGGAAATTGAATCGGATTTACCGATTCTGAATTTTTAAATAAATTCTTAGTGAACGGGTTATGGCTAAAGAATAAAACGCGGTCTTTCGAAAATAATAGTTTAACTACGAGTATATTAATCATTTACTGCTAGAACTTGATTCTTGTGAACTGATATCAGAAGTCAGTTCCATTATCAACTAACAATCATCATGGAAGACCTACTGGCTGGCCAAAATCAACTTAAGGGAGCAATTGAGCAACTTTTCACTAATTTAAAAAGATGGTGCAGACCGTAAGACACAGTTTCATATCAAAAAACGGATCAGCACTTTGGAATCTTATTGGCAAGAGTTTCAGTTAAATCATATATCAAACTGTGTGAATTTGAGGACAAAAGTCACGAATATTTTACTAACAACTTTTTTAATAAGACATCTGAATTTTACAATGACACTTGCAATTTTTTTTTGAAACACCAGTGGAAGCGCCTGAAAAACCACTTATTAGACCCCCTACTCCGTTATCATCTCCTGCTTTTCTGACGCAACCTTCCGTTAGTAAGCACCAAAATCAGTCGCAAACAGTTTATCACTCAGGGGGGGACCGGGTCCGTCAAGGTCGCAAAGCACCAGCAGTAAAGTTAGAGATGATAAAGAAAAAGATGCTGAGAAGCAATTTTAAGGCATTGGAAAGGACGATAAGTGGCATAAATTTGGATATCCTTACTGAAAAGTGGGAATTAGAAGACATACTTAAGTCTATGCAATCACGTTGGTCTTCAATAGATTCATTGCATCGATAGTGAATCCTTTGAAGAAAATACAGAGTATGAGGAAGCATTTAGCAGATATGAGCAGCGTCACAACAACATGAAGCAGCAGATTAGTAGGAAAATGTTCTCCGAATGTCATCGAGAGAGAATTACGCCTCACGTAGACTTGCCAGTATTCAGTGGTAATTATCATAGTTGGGTATCCTTCAAGCATCTTCTTATAGAGACTATCCACAACAACCGGAATTTATCAAAAGCACAAAAAATGCAGTATTTGAAGAGCAAACTCCGTAATGAACCTGAGAAACTAATCCAACATTTGCATATAACAACTGATAATTATCAAGCTGCTTGGGACATCCTCAACCAGCGCTACAATAATACTAAATTAATCTTTAACTCTCATTTGGCTAAACATGTTACTGAATACGATCACTGAAGCAAAACACCTAAATATCCATTTACTTACGCCTGTTCAATTACATAACGAGCTGAATGTAATCTCAGCTCAGTTACCGAAGGAATTATCGCTACCTATCGATAATAAGTTAGAGATGCTCCCCAAAATTTACAAAATATTTCGAATCAAGGCCAGAATGACAGAATCGTATTTTATTTTCGAAATAAGATTGCCACTTATTAGTCGAGATAATTACGTAATTTACAAACTTGTACCAATGCAACAACAAATCGGCAGTAAAATGGTTAGCATAAAGCCGATATCACAGTACCTTGCTATAAACATTAGAAAAGACACGTTTATGAGTTTTATGACCATTGACACCACCGAATTCTATCAAAGATGCTACGAGTTTGATACATATATATATTTTTGTAAATTACAAAAGCCAATATATCAAAGACAGTCAGATGATAACTATTGCGCTCGCGATCTACATGAAGAAAAATGCGCAGTCATCACTAGCCAATGCTTTTCGCTCAATCTCAGACTCAATTGACAAAGTCCAATATATTTTTGATTAGCTGCTGCAATCAGTGTGCGCTGAGGTTTATATGCGAGGATCAGGTTACCGGCGCGAGCAGCTGACCGGAGCAAATATTGCGACAATGGAATCCGAGTGTATCATCAAAAGTGACTATTATACTATCAATTCAAACAAATACAAAGAAAATATAGTAAACTTTGAGCAAAAAATATTCGTGCCAAATATATCACCAATAAACCATATAGTCTATCTATCAATACCAATAAGCAGCCGAAATAATGTTGATACAATTAGCGGATTAAACGTGTCGTTACGAGAAGTGACGAGACAAATAGAGAGAATGAACGTTGCGGAAGAAAACGCAGAGGAAGAGGTGGATTCGATGTCATCCCACGACATCCATCAGTATGCAGTATTGTACGCAGTGGTAGCCGCAGGAGTGGCGTGTCTAGTGCCAGGTGTGTCAGTGATACACAAGCGAGTGAGTGTGAGTGTAAAGCGGAGCAAAGCGTCAGTGTAAGTGTGAGCGATAAAAAGATACATTTGAGAGTGCAAAACGACCTCTGTTAAAATGGTTAAAGAAATGTAGTTTCAATATAAGCGAACACGAATGATTGTCGGTCATCACTTGTTACTAGCATTAAGCAGAATTGTTTTATCACCTTGTGAAATAATGTCGTTCATCTCATTTCTCATCTTCTCAGTCGATAGGATGTACGGTTCCACCGTACAAAGTGCATATCAGCATTATTTCACGCAGATGCAGTTTTACTCAGTTCACCTAAAAGCCCGCGCCGTATTTGTCGTGTACTCATTATCATTCGCATAAATCATATCATTTTAGCATATAATCAATCAAGCAGTGTTTTGGACAATACACAATCATAATTAGCATACAAACTCTTTCATTTCTATCTAACAACAAACTATCAACTAAGGGTGTAAGGGTACACTGTACAAATTATAACAATAAGTTACTTGATAAATTTCGAAAGGACAATAGTTTTTTTAATAGTTCATAAAATTTTCTTTCATTTGAAATAGTATGCGTGACACGGAAAAATGAGAGCTGTCAGGCAAATCATCTTAGTGAAAATACTATAGGAGCTCCGAGCTACAGCGGCCAAATGTGTGTGACGTCACGCGGTTCGTAGCGCTTTTCGCTACGAACCCCCCTCTCACTACGGATTTTCACACCTCGCGGGACTACGAGCTGCTACGAAATCTCTCGGCACCTGTTTTTCCTGTAGCTGTGTTACGTCACGCTACATGCGATGAAGTTTTAGACCTACTCAGTATAGAATTTCCCGTTATTTCGGCCAAAGAGTGTCAAGAAACCTACTAAGATATGAAAATCTTGAAGATTGATTGGTGTATCATATTATTGAAATACCTGTGGAGTGGTGGCGCGCTCCCGCCGGTGCCGGTGGTGCTTGCGCGGCGGCGTGGCGGGCGGCGTGGCGGAGGCGCGCGGCGTGGCGGAGGCGCGCGGCGTGGCGGCGGCGCGCGCGGGCGGCGAGGGCGCCTCCAGGCTGGAGTCCGAGTCGATGGGCTCGGCCTCCGTGGGCAGCTGGCGCGAGGCCTGCGCGCGCAGGTAGCGCTCGCGCTCGCGGGCCAGGCGCTCGCGGGCCTGGAAGTAGCAGAGGACATTTTACATTTTAGAAACCATAAAAGCAGAATGGTTGGATACACAATACAGGGTTTTTGGCTTACTTCGAATACTTGGATAGTCAAACTGACTTTTCAACTGACAAATTTATACCAAAATGTAAAACGTGGGAGGTCACCGAAGTCATGTCACAGCGAATTCAAGTGTTGGCCAACTGCTGCCATCGCGGAAAAGCCTATATCCGATTAAATCTCCAACGATCAGCTGTTGGAACTGAAAAACGCTGTCACGAAACCTTGATTGATCAACTGATCACATCTTCAAGCAGGCTCTGGATTGGAATCTCCACCGGTGGCGCGCGCGCGCATTGCACACGCTCGGGTACAGACCTCCTGGCGCGCGCGCTCGCGCTGCTGGGCGCGCTGCAGCTCGCGCGCGCGCTGCTGGTCGCGCTGCAGGCTGACGTCCAGCAGCAGGCGCGGGCGGTACAGCGCGCGTGCTCCGGCTGGGGTACAGACCTCCTGGCGCGCGCGCTCGCGCTGCTGGGCGCGCTGCAGCTCGCGCGCGCGCTGCTGGTCGCGCTGCAGGCTGACGTCCAGCAGCAGGCGCGGGCGGTACAGCGCGCGTGCTCCGGCTGGGGTACAGACCTCCTGGCGCGCGCGCTCGCGCTGCTGGGCGCGCTGCAGCTCGCGCGCGCGCTGCTGGTCGCGCTGCAGGCTGACGTCCAGCAGCAGGCGCGGGCGGTACAGCGCGCGTGCTCCGGCTGGGGTACAGACCTCCTGGCGCGCGCGCTCGCGCTGCTGGGCGCGCTGCAGCTCGCGCGCGCGCTGCTGGTCGCGCTGCAGGCTGACGTCCAGCAGCAGGCGCGGGCGGTACAGCGCGTCGTGCTGCTCGCGGGCGCGCTCGAAGGCCTCGGCGGCGGCGGGGTCGTCGGGCGCATGCTGCTGGTACAGCGCGGCCCGCAGCGCGTCCAGCTCTTCGGTCTCGCGCGTGCGCTCGCGCCGGTCGGCGGAGGCTTCGCGCACGCGCCCGCTGAGGCGGCGCTGGAGTTCCTTGCCTCTGTGGCGGAAAAATACGTTGATTTGAGAACTTGCTAGAATATTTCATTCATAATTATATAATTCAAATTATTTTCTATGAAGTAATATGCATGATCTTGATCACTGGAGATCAAATGGAAATGTAGTCAAATGCCTGTTTCCGAATTTAAAAAACTTGCTAACTCAATAAAATCATGTATGGTCAACACCTGCATAATAAGTTAATTCTCTTATTTGCCAAAACATGCTACACTAAAGTTACAAAATTAAAATATTTTAGATTTTGTAAATATTGTGCTAGCTTTCTGTAACTAAAAAAAACATTTCGATACAATATCAATATCGGTCCACCGTATTATTTAAAAAAAAACAGAAAAAGTTGCATTATGACTGCTTTGAATTAGTTCAAAAGCTTTCTTTCCGGAATGAAAAAACTCGGTGGGTAATTGAGTAAATTTCAAAATTTTTAATAATACGGTTATATAGATAATAATAATAAATGCAAGCATTGATTACTAGCAGAACTAGTTTGTGTACGTTGTGTTACAATTACATTCTGTTTTATTCTTTTTTGTGTGATGTTTGGATTGTAGACTAAGGATCAATGTGTTTTTAAAATGACGTGTAATATGTAAAGTTTCCTAACCGTGAGAAAATCAGCTAAAGAGTACAGTGTTATGGTGCAGATAGATGTTATCAAGCCGCCTTTTTAGGCCTCTGACTAGGCTTTACGACTGATATCTTGCGACGTCAGCCAGGACCAACTGTTTAACGTGCCTTCCGAAGCACAGAGATGCCCGAAAAACACATCACTTAATTTCGGTCGGGAAGGTCACCCATCCATAACCCGACCTGACTGGCGTTGATTAACATCGGACCGTTGCCGATCCACTGCCGTCACTTAGCCACGGGCACCTCTCCTATTGTGAATAGGAAATAAATATTTCATTCATACATTCATTTCACAAAAGTGTGTGGCATGTTTTATTACGTCTTGCCTTGTTTTTGAACTCTACAGAATCAAAGACTACAACCACATACAAGAGGAAACACCCATTGCGAATAATGTAAACTTGTCAGTAAAGCAGATCGAAGAAAAAGAAGTGTATGAGCACATAAAACAGCTGAAAACCGAAAAAAGCCCCGGTCCAGATGGAATAACAAACGAAGCTCTAAAACATGGTGCTCCAATTCTGCTACAACATTTAACACATCTATTCAATATGGTACTTAATTCCGAAACCGTACCAGAGCAATGGTGTACTTCCGACATAATATTGCTGTACAAGAAAGGCAATTCCTTAGACATCGGTAACTATAGGCCAATCAGCTTACTGGCAAGCATCTACAAACTGTTCTCCTCAATAATGTTAAGGCGACTATCGAGACAATTGACGACTCACAACCAAGAGAACAGGCTGGCTTCAGGGCAGGTTTCAGCACCACTAGAACTAGAACAGATAATAGAGAAGTATAAAGAGTTCAACAGAAACCTATATGTCGCCTTTATAGATTATAGCAAGGCATTTGATAACATCAATCACAGCGCAATCTGGAATGCATTGAAACAGCTTAATGTGGACCAAAAATATATATTATAAAGAATATATACGCGAAAAGCACTAGCTGAGTCAAGCTGGAGACAAGAGGAGAACAAATAAGGATAGAGAGGGGGGTCCGACAAGGAGATCCTTTATCACCCAAGATCTTTATTGCTGTCCTGGAAATCATATTTCGGAATCTCAAATGGTAATCAAAAGGCATTAACCTGGAGGGTCAGTTCATAAACCATTTGAGATTTGCAGACGACATTGTCATAGTAGCCGAAACTGCAACAGAACTAAGAGAGCTTATAAAACAACTTGACGAAGAAAGTACCAAAGCAGGCTTACAAATGAACAAAAATAAAACCAAAATAATGACAAACAGCAAAAAAATACAAATAAATATCAACGGCAACGACATAGAATATGTAGACCAATATATATATATATATATCTAGGAAAGCAACTGTCCTTCACAAAAACAAATGACGAAGAAAAGGTCGAAAGGAGAGCCAACATAACCTGGAGGAAATTCTGGTCACTGCAAGAAATCCTAAAAGGCAAATACAGCTTAAACCTTTAAAAGATAGTGGCAGATTCATGCCTTCTACCGAGTCTGCTCTATGGGTGTCAAACATGGACTTTACAGATAAAATAATGAGAAAGATGAGAACCACCCAAAGAGCCATGGAAAGGAGCATGCTCAACATAAAAAAGATACTAAAAATAAAGAGTATGTCTATAATAGAAAAAACAAAGATACAAGACGCACTAACTCTAGCCCTCAAATTAAAATGGCGATGGGCAGGACATATCGCGTGGTATAAAGACAAAAGATGGACAATATTGGCAACGAAATGGAGAGGCCCTATTGGCAAAAGGAAAGTGGGAAAGCCATACAAGCGATGGCTAGATGATATAAAAGAAACTGCAGGGACAGACTGGCTTAACAAAGCGGAAGACAGGCAAAAATGTAACAACCGGAAACTTGGAATAAAAGGCTTTTTTATTTTTATTTTTATTTATTTATTATTTACATTCATTTTATTCATTCATTCATACACACTAAGCAGAGATTATATCGAGTGCCTCCTTTGTTAGGTTACAATTACGTTCCATTACAGCTAATAGCATAAATTCACAAATAACAAGATAAAACTTAAATTGAAATAGTTTCAGTGTAATTTAAAAAAAAACATTACATGAACAAGTTAAGTATTAATTAAACCTTTTCTTGGTGCAAATCCATTGTGTATCGGTAACACATTGCACATCCATTGTGTAACACATAGATAGTATCTGCATGTAACGGAACGTAAAAGAGGTAAAAATGAATAATTGTAAACCAAAACAAGCCTGATTCATAGACAAAAAGTAAACTCTACTCAAATCTTGTTTGAAACTCGATTCGACTGAGACCCGTTCGAAGTTCGTTATAGAATAAGCAACGTACTCAAGAACAGATTCTAAACTCAAGAGTAGATCAGTCAAATCACAGTTCAAAGCGTCCCACTTTCTATACACTCGCTCTCTGATTTATACATAGTCATCCACGAATCTATCATTGTTTATCTATCTTATGCCATCGTCATGTTGAGGAGTGCCTAAAAAAATGTTCCCCCTAAAACAGGAATCAAGGAACATATCAAAAACCTAATAAAACAATATTTCATCAGGATCAATGATAGGTAAACTATACTCACTTGTAGTACTTGTGGTCATCGCGCTCATCGTCGTAATCCTCCAAGAACTCCTTCAGTCTCTTGGCCTCTCGCTCGCGCTCCTCCTCGCGGCATCTCTCTCTTTCTCGCTCCTTCTCGTACTCCTTCTGCTTGCGACGCTCGCGGCCTTCCCAGTTTTTAAGCCTGGGGATGGCGTAAAATTTAGAAAAAGTTATTTTGGAAACTAACTGGTTATTTACTACCTTACGGGCCGCGGTCTGAATTAGGATGGACCACGAAAACTTAATATTTAAAAGCCGGGCCAGACTGTTGCAAACAAGGCTTGTGGAGCGCAAGGTTGGTGTTTGCGGCCACACTGGTTTACAACAAGGCTGCCACCTCATTGTGTTGTCGACTCTTCGTTTAGAAGCACGCATACAATATGTTTTTTTTTCCTCTTATCTTTATTTATGATTTTCTTCTTCAAAGTGTAATAAACCCCATTTTTCTGATTGTACAAGGAAATTTAAATTTCAAGTTCAGAATTCCTGTAAACATACAAATACCTACTACTACAAATGCAAAAACGTCTCGAAAGTAATTTTTTGCCTGTATAGTGCAATAAATTCACCTAAAACTTGTTTTTCCTGCGTAGACACCATTTTTGTGGACCGTGAAACGTGCGCACACAACGGTCGCCGCACGTGCAACTGCCCTTGCGTGGTTTACAACAAGCGTTTACACTGTGGAATCGTGTTTACAACGGCGGTATCCACACGCTGTTTACAACGCAGGTCCCGTCCACAGAGGTTGTTGAAGGTCAAACGATTTTTTGTTGAAAACAAGTGTTTACACTCTTGCAAACCGCCTGTGGAGACCGATGTGGAGGGCTTGTTGACAACAGTCTGGCTCGAATTTTAATATTAACTTTTTTGATGACATTTAAAAGATTGTCTGTAAGTGTCACTGTCGTTTATGAAAAGTTTCTAATTTCACTTTGAATAAATAATTACGTTTTTTAAAACTAAAAAAAGCTCCTCGAATTAATTTTTCGCAGTAAATAACAGTTCGCTTAAAGAAGTCCTTCGAAACAAGTAAATTTTGATGCTGATCACCACTATTTTAAACATGGGAAGTATGTTTATGATCCACATTTTCTATAATGACAAAACTTTGAAAAAAATAGAAAGAAACAATTTAAGGTCGTAAACTGTGCGAACAATGACGTCAATTTTCTGTAATGAATCGTCTTTATTGTCAATATTGTTATACTTGCTGAAATTCCAATAGATTCTTACCGTTCCTGATACGCAGCCTCCTTCTCCCTCGCCTTCTTCTCCAGCCGCTTCTTCTCTCTCGCTTCCTCCTCGACTTCCTTATCGCGGCGCGAGTCGGCCTGACTGCGGCTGCGGCCTCGCGAGCGTTCGCGGGATCGCTCGCGTTCGCGGTCCCGCTCTCGGTCGCGTTCTCGTTCCCGGTCGCGTTCACGCTCGCGTTCGCGCTCACGTTCACGCTCTCTGTGAATTATTTAAATCAAATAAATGACCAGAAGGCAGGCGTATTAGGCCGGCTATTCAAGGATGCCATGATGCAAGAATCCTAGGCACCCTTTGAACGAGGCAATTCACTTAAAATATTGTATGGATTTTTATTTCTTTTTCTTTTATTTTTATGTCACATACTGCACTAGGGTTAATCCATACTAATATTATAAAGTGTTGATTTTGAATAGGTTCCGAAACTACTGGACCGATTTTAAAAATTAATATTGTTTAGGATGTAAATTCTATGTGACTTGTAATGTAACTGTAAAACATTTATGAATAAACTATATGAGCCTCACAGAAATAAATAGGATACGATTACACATTTAGAAGAAAAAAATGGTTTAACATAAAATTAAATCCAAACGTGATATTAAACAGTACGTAACAACTGATAAGGCTTTAGTACCCTTTCCTGGCGCGTTCGTCGCGTCTGATCTCGTGCCGCGTGCGGATGTACGGATGCAAGCTGAGGTTCACAAATAACAGCACAGCGTCCATATTGGTGGCAATTCTGGTTCACCGGTCACTATTTCAAACTTCCATTTTGAATCATTCAATGAAATTGGACTTAACAATTTATAACTGTCAAATTTAAATCAGTACCTATTATTTTCGTTATTTTCGAACTAGGGTGTTTTCACATGCCTTTTAAAATGGTCGGTAAAAATCGCAAACAACGCTTTACGGTAAAGCATCACAGCATATTTGTTACTCTCAGGATGTATTTTATAAATAGTCGTGTTTGATGTTAGTGAAAGCGACTTCCATAGCACGCACCGTGCCAGCGATAGCTAGACGACTGATGTAAAGGCGCGCTCCAACGTCGCTAAGCAAATCTACGTCGGCGTGTGGTATGAACATTACACTTTATCACAATCACATTAATTAGTTAGATTGCTAATCTAATGCTGGATTGAATTAGTAGCAAACGGTAAATGAAACGTAGATATAGTCGATTGCAAAAGCAAGTCTTAGTACAGCGTTAAACTTCAACCAGCTAACTTAACCCTGATTCACGGGATAAAGGCACAAATTAGACATGCGCGTCGCTCTGACAGATATCCCGCTTAGAACAACACGCTATTTTTGACACACTCACACAGAGACGTGAGTTTACAGGCGAAGTCAGTGAGTTTCAGTGTCGCGGTCAGTCGCACTGTCAAAAACATTGAGATATTATTTGTACGTCGTCAGATACTTACATTATAGTTCAATCGTCAAAAATGGTTTCGCGCAGATATTTCTGTTGCAGTGTATTTAGCTGTATGAACACCACACGAAATTGTGATTATACGTTTTTGAGTTACCAAATGATGTTGACAGGTAAGTTAAACTCAGATAACATTTGCAAGTTAGTAGTACTATGTACGAGTAGTATAAGTATATGAGTAGGTAAACCGTTATATTTCGTAACACATTCAAATCCAGTAGAAATGGGCTTTTACTTTTTCCGTAACTTATCTTATCATGCATTGGTAAAACAAAAGTTTTTTGATAAGTATATTCTTTTATCGAGGCACGCGCGGCTGCTGCCGCCGCGCCGCGCCGCCGACAGGTGACCGCCGAAGCGGTGGCTCATGGTGTTATCTAAAGCCTACTAGGTAGGACTGTATGATCAAGCCCATTAGGCTAGCAGGTTGCTTGAATGATTTCTTATAAAATAATACTTTTATTCATATTCACCCATCTTAACTCCTTTTAATCTAACAAAAACAAAAATAATATTTAAAAAAGGGGTCCTTTTGTATATATTATTTTTGTTTTTGTCGAACTTAGTGCAATTCTTCGCTTGATGTATTTTATTTTTGGCGGTGTCTGTCAAATTGCGCTTATCTGGCGAATACAGTAGCGAGTAGCAACCCTAGGCGATCAGGCAAGTTGATAGAAAAAGGCGAGAGCGGTCCTTCTGTAAACTCTTTATTTTGTAATAAAGGGATAAGAAAGATCAAGGGATCTTGGCTTAATGTAGCATGTTCGAAGCTCACCATTTTTTGATCTTTGTCGATTGGAAAAACATTTTTGAATAATAATATACTTAAAAATATTGTAGATAATAGTTTCTAATTTACTGAACTTATTTGGCTATTATAATACATAATCAAAAAATAAGATGATTTAAGGTGGTTTCAAGCCGGGAAGTTACAAATCACGACATATTTATCAAGAAATGGTGCAAACCTGCAAACAAAACTCCGCACAGGACGACAGAAGCCCGTTATCGAGGTTTATCGCGCGCTCGAGATTTATTTTATAGCATTCGCGTAACTACTACAAGTGTTTTTATTTATACCGTTCCATCGAGGCATAACGTTCTAGTTAGAAACTAGCTAGTGCTTACGGTTAAATTTATCGTTTTTTTTGCACTCTACTAATATCTCAGATTGTGTTAGAGCTGGTGTAATCTGAAATGAAGCGCCCCTCTACCGCATTCACGTACGAATATTAATTTCAAATATGGACACAAAACAACATATAAACCCTGACAATTAGTGCCAATGAAATTGGTCGTGCAGTAGCCGGTTAGACTGGAACCTAGGAGCACGCGGCGTTTGCTCGCAAAAGTACACTCGGCACATATGAATCAGATAAAAAAAGTAGCGGGGCGCGTCATTTTAAATTAGAGAAGCTCTAAAAAACATACAAACCAGAAAAACACACAGGAAAGTCTTTTTCAAGATCATTTAATAATAGCAACACACACTTACCTTTCCCGATCTCTTTCCCGTTCGCGTTCTCTTTCTCTCTCTCTTATTTCACGTTCCCTCTCCCTTTCACGCGCCTCCCTGCGTTCAGAGCAAGAACAGGTGTGCAATCCCACTTTGTAAATCTCACACAAACAACTTGAAATCCAAATACCATGAAAATGAGATAGATACAAGATTTAAAACGAAATAAGGATTATTTACCCAGGGCTACAAGTCCCAATTTGTTAAGTTAAGGTTGTTATTTTAGCTACGGTTGTGAGCTATCGTTTGCTAGTTTTGTGTAACCGGAGTAGTAAACCCAAAAAGATTTTATAAAATAAACAAAAAAAGAGGGTTTTCAAATAGAGGAGCGTGCCAGCGATTCTTTTAGTAGACTTTTTCTCGTTCATCCGCTATGCTCTGGTCTAGCATTAGGTAGGCACCAAAATAAATTTACCCATTATCTCAAAACAACCTTTGCTTCAGAATGGTAAGACCAAAATACCAAAAAGGACCAAATGAACCGTGTTTTTTTTATTCTCTTCCAATAGTGTAAAAATCCCAATTATCTTAAGTCAAACCAATCAGTTATTAAATATGAAAAGTCTACTGAATCCAAGTTAAGATATACAGACACTAACCTTTCACGTTCGCGCTCTCGCTCTTTCTCGCGTTCCCTGTCCCGCTCCCTCTCTTCTCGTTCGCGCTCTCGCTCCTTGTCGCGCTCCTCTCGACGATCCTTGCCCCTGGGAAACACGAAATATGTATTCCATTTCCTTTTTATCAATGAATGCTGTAAAAATTCAAGGCAGTTCTTACGATCTAAATATAAATATGTATACAGAAAAAATAAAAATAACGTTAACAAGTAATGAAGAGCTTCCGAGAAGTAACAAAGCTAGTCAATCAATTGATAGAACAGAGTTTCATCTGTTTTCATAATTTTGTTGTATTTAGAACTCTCAGGGAGGCTAGTCTAGTCACGAGCAACATGCTACTTTCGTTCCGTCCGAAATTTCAAATGAGACCGACACGCATATTTTTCAATTTGACATGTCGAAACGAAAGAAACGAGTTGCTCTTGGCTAAGGCCCCAGGTGTATTTCTAAATCAGTAATACAACTTAGGTTGTTGTACCATATTTAAAAAAAAAACTTAGTTAACGCTTACAGATTCCCTTGTCTAACAAAAAACGATCAAACAAACCTGGATGTACTCCTTCTTCGACGATCCTTATCCCGAGTCTCTCTAGTCTCGCGGTTGTCGCGATTTTCACGATTGTCTCGAATCTCGCGGCTGTCTCTATTCTCCCGGCTATCCCGGCCCTCGCGCTCCCTCTCTCGCTCTCCCCTGTCCTTGTCTCGCGAGGCGGCGGGCTCCTTGTCGCGCTCTCGCTCGCGCTCGCGGTCTCGGTCGCGGTCTCCCCTCTCTTTCTCTCTTGAGGCGGCGCGCGGCTCCTTCTTGCGGCGAACCACCACGTCTGCCTCCTCCTGCGCCCAACGATATGACCTTGAGTGTGACGTAACGCACCTCGCGACGACGCACGCCCCACTTTTAAGTGTGCAGTTCAGAAAAATAATCCAACCATTTTGGCGAACAGTCATTTATCTACATGGAAATTATTAAAATAAAGTGAATGTGTGAATCATTGTCTTTCAGATTAGTAGAATTTAAAAATATACAGATTTTTCTCTATGACTATTTCACTTATCGCGAACACTACATTTACTTTCTAAAATTATCATAGATTTAGGATGCAAATCTAAAGAAATTGTATATTTTGTGTATCACGCAATACTAATGGTATTACTCCTAAGTTAAGTTAAGTTGTTTTATTTTGTAAATCTGTTCTTTAAAAATAAATTTTTTACCAGTTTCACAACGAATTATTAACTATTCTACCGTTATATGAAAGGCAATCGAAATAAATGAATATCCTTATCGAAATGAATTTAATTTGGCTATGATTTAACGCAGCAGTTGTTTAGAGAAGTTTTAAACTAAACTTACCAAATTGATTTAATTAAAATCACTTTGGTTAGTTTAATACAATGAAAAAAATTGCATAAGAGGCTAAAAGAACCCTATTGTCCGCCCCTCCAACGAAAATTTACCTCTCTTTTTGATAGGTCTGGGTTCGGGTGTTTCCGCCACCTGTGAACTGCTGAAGTATTTATCTAACTGCTCATTCCATCATTTTACTGGCCATTCATTTATTAGACTGGTTTCGCATTTTTAGTACTGAAATTTTAGGATGAAATAACCAGCCAATTTATTTTTAGTAACAGTCCATGTTTTACTGTCGCTTTAATTCACAAACCGCCGATAAATATAATAACTACCCATTTATTTTCAACTGATCATAATAACCTTTCATTTTATTAAATAACAGTTAAAAAAAATTAGGAGCCATATAATTTTACAACTTTATTTGCCTAATAAAATTCCTAACGCAGTTTCTTTTAGCAGAACACACAGTGCAGTAAGTCTACAGTGGTCTATGAACTGGTCAAATGAAAAGGACCGTCAGCCAAAATCGCACACACCTCCTAGGGAGGTACAAAGCGACGAGTTTCACACGTATTGCAACAGGGGTTCCGTAGAGTCGGGGTGGCCGTTCGCGAGTGTGCGCTACACTAAAGGCGGAATCGACACAAACAATATGAAGAAGTAAAACGCCCGCAAGCCCGCGGCCGCTGGATCGACTGGTCAAAAACTGCCTTTCTTATGAATAACGTAACATATGCTTCTGACTATATCCCAGATAGTAGTCAGAGTCGTGACTATTGAAGTAACGATGACGCTTCACAGAGCGTGTCTGAACACACCTCGTCAGGTGGGGACTTGGGGAGCCTAGGAGTTTTGGATTTGTGGATAGCCTGGTTCCGAAGGCCAGTTCAGATAATAACCTGTTATTGAATATAATTAATGATATAATAATTACCACACATATCTTAATCACAAAAAACATAGTTTAATCATAGGTGAACCTTCATTTTGAATTAATACATATATTACGACAAACAGACACCAGCAATAAACTTTTGATATGTATTGTCAAAATTAAAGATACAACAAAACTTTGTTAAAAATAAAAAAGATCAGGCCGGTTTAGTTCCTAAACAATCGGTCGACCATAACGGCAGATACAGAAAGTTTGTTTATTTCCCTCGTTATTACCGTAGATCATAATGATATCACGCCTCACACCTAACTGAGAATATCCTAACAATAACAAAATTTGTTTTAACAAATATACCGGTCAAGCGAACGCAGGCTAAGCGGGCGCGTACAAATGCACGTTCATACGCTAGTGATGTGCCGCGTCGCCGCGCAGCGGAGCGGCGGGGGCGGCGCCTCGCCGGCACCTGCAAACGGCGCTTAGGGCTGCCAACCCAACGTGTTGACAAGTTACTAACCGACAAATAATACATTTTGTTGAAAACGGGATGGTAATCATAAATTTAGGAGCTATAATTATGGTATGGTATGATATTTATTGGGTTCTAATACCATTGGTGGAAAGTTGGCTTCAGAGTGTTTCGTTCACCATGACGACACAAGTCACTTGCCTCTGACTACCCCATTTGGGATAAATTCGTGTTGGTATGTATGTATGATTATGGTTTCTTCTGTAAAATACCATGTGCTTCTTCCTAACTTTAGGTATGAAATCGACAATATTATTTTTAAAAAAACGGGTTTCTGATACCGAATATAATTTTATTTTCCCCGAGGATCACTAACTTCAATAGCAATAATATGGGGATTGATATTGCGACTTTCGGAAACCACGTTAATTCTTATTTGACGTCGAAATTTTGCATCGCTATTGGCTGGCAAGCTGTCAAAATGCAAGCGACTAGCGAATTGATGAGAATTTGAGAATAAGAGGGCCGGTTCCATACCGTATGATGAATATCACTGATGCTGTATTTAGTTAAAACTAGATTTTTAAAGCATAATTTTTAAGGACACAAAAAATCAAAAATGTGTGTGTGCATGTGTGTGATGGTAGAGTTGGCAGCCCATCCCTAGGTCATTAGGTACCGCTGGTACTCACTCGGGTCCGGCGCGGCGCGGCGGGGCGTGGACGCGGCGCGCGGCGCTCGTCGGCGGCTCCGGGGAAGCGACGCGCGCTCGTACGCTCGCTCGTAATTGGCTGACGATTCGCGGGAATCGACAGGTTTAGGGAAGCGACTTCTAACGTGGTGCGTGTCCTTAAAATATTTTTTTGGTCGTTGTCTGACAGTAAAATAAGCAACATTTCCAGTTTATTAAAAGCCAGCCAACTTGGAATGTAGAACTGTTTCCAGATTAAAATTTAATTAACTTGACCTTTTTTAAAAAACATGTTAAATGTTGTGTAACTTTTTTGCAGCACCACTAGTAAATTTATTTGTAACTTTGTTACTCACGATGAAATCGCTTCTTCATGTTTTTTTTTTCATAGAAAATAATTAAGAGCCTTCTTCCTGAAAACTTCCGCAGTTTCGCTAATACTAACGTCTTAATTCAGTTTGATATCATTAAATAAAAACCTTTTTCATTCAAATAATGATATCCAATGTGTAATTTGAGACATTAGTTAACCGGAAATTACGTATATTTGTTAGAGAGAAGGTCCCCAAAAGTGTATGTAATATTTTACCGGACGATAGAACGTACGAGCGCGTTCGCGGGCCACTCATCCACAACTCACGAATGCGGATTCGCGACCCGGGGCCACGCCGTTCGATACCGCCTCAAAAGCCAATCACAAATTGTTGATATATATTTTGCATTACCTACCAAAAAGCGGTATCGAGCGGACGTGAGCCTGATTATTATAAATAACATAAATTAAAAGGAATGTGTGAAGGATCACCCGAATATTTCCTAAGGTGCCGTCGGACGAAACTTTATGAACGAACTGCGGATCGATGTTATGAGTAGATATATCAAGCCATGACTAAATGCAGAATGAGATGTATATTATAATAAAAAAGAAGTGATAGTTATACGTACGATAAGAAAATAACTGCGATAAAAACAAGCGTGAACCGTTTACTGCTTCGCGTGTGTCCAAAAAACTTATGTATTTTTTTAGACCTCTGAACAAGCTTTTATAAAAAAAAAAATCTACGTTATTTCCCTTCAAAATATGACGTTTTACATGACTGTGTTGCGAATTCTGTTCTACACAGTTTCTAACGAGAAAAGTAATCAAACTGAGAACTGGTTATATGGTTTCTCAGCAATTCGCACATAGCAAACCATATGTGGCGGTATCGAAATTTTACTTGGTGGAAGTAACCAAAATAAATCAAACCCCCTCCACCAAAACCCATCGATGCGCTGTTGTTTTAAGAATTTAAAAAAGGCTTTGTTGCAAAAGCATATTTGGCTTTTCACAGAAGGACTTCTAAGGTGATGATGACACAAGCGAGAGCGGTATCAGTTACGTTTGCAATAGTGGAAAGGGAATGTTATATGAGTATGTGCTAACTCGACAACTGACTGTATTTCGTTTTCAAATGTCATTGTTGCCAAGAATGAACGGAAATAGGCAAGGTAAGTAGCTACCTATAATATTTTTAGATCTTTTTTTTTTATACCACGTCGGTGACAATCAAGCATGCGGACCACCTGATGGTAAGCGGTTACCGCAGCCTATGGACACGTGCAACACCAGGGGTATCACTCGCGCGTCGTCGACCCTGCAAAAACCTTTTCAAACTCCTCTTGAAGAACTCCATATTATAATTCATCGGGAAAACCTCGGCAGGGAGTTAATTCCAGAATTTAAGCGTCCTTGGAAGGAAACATCTCTGAACCCGAACTGTACGAGACCATTGCAGATTCAGAGTGTGAGGATGAACGCCCTGTAGGTGGCGAGCGGTGCGGTGGTAAAAAGTAGCCGTGGGCATCATATCGAACAGTTCTTCAGAACAAAACCCGTTGTACAAGCGGTAGAACACGCATAGGGAGGCGAAGTCTCTCCTCAGACTTAACGGCTCTAAACCGCTCGTCAGTTTGGGGTCGTCGACAATCCGGGTCGCACGCCTCTGGACTGAGTCAAAAGGACCCAGTTGATATCCAGGCGCTCCTGCCCAAAGGTGACAACAGTATTCCACGTGTGGCCTGACTTGCGCTTTATACAGCAGTCTTTGCCTAGAAGTGAAGTACTGCTTCGCCCCGTTTACCACACCGAGCTTTTTGGATGCCAACTACGCCTTTTGTTCCAAATGACTCCGAAACTGTACGTCACTGGATATGTCAACACCAAGTATCCCTATACTATTCGTTAAGCTAAGGCTAAGGTGTTCTGGAACTGAGGAGCTACAGTGAATGAAGTTTTCTTAGCGGTAAACGCGCAAACTTGTGTCTTAGTGGGGTTAAACTGGACTAAATTGTCCCGACCCCAATCGGTGACCCAAGCTAGGGTATTCTCGATTTCAGACACAAGTTTAGTTCGATTTTCTCGGCCTGTGTAGAAGGCACTAAGAAGTTATCGATTTAACAGCACATTTACTAAGAACGCAGCTTATTATGTGACTCCTAAAATACTTAAGCGCTTTTTACATGTTTATTGCTGTATAACAAAAACAGGGCTTATTTCTTGCTTCATGTAACAACCGAAAAAGAGCAAGACAGCCTATTTGGGCGGTCTTACGGCTGTTATAGTTCACGCCCGCTTTCCACCCTGGGTCAGTAAGCCCTTCAAATAACTTTTTAAACAACTTAGAGCAGCAATCGAGTCAGTACATGTGTTAGTGTAGTGTCACGTCCAGTTTTATGAGAAGTGTGATGGTTCATGAATTGTCGTAAATGAAGGCAAGACTCACCGTAGTCGCCCGCGCGTCGCCGCCGGCCGCGCGGCACCTACCACCGCAACAGATCAGCCAAAGCCGGGCGCACGCACACGTATCTAAACCAGTACTAACCACTAGCGGACAGTACTGAACGAATCTCGCCATACGAGGCCGTCTCGTCTCGTGTGAAGTATTTTCAACCCTATTGTGACAACAAATCGGAGTTCTAAAAGTGCCTGGTTAATATCTCACCTATCCTAAACATTACGAAAAGAATTTGAGATGTGTCAGAATTAAAATTCGGTCCGATTTGAGCATTCAGAGTGCTGAATCGACTTATTGCTAATTCAAAAGTCAGGCCGCAATGATTTTCGCGTTGTAACGAACCGGTAGCAAAATTATCGTTTCATGGCCTAAACATATTAAAATAAGTTGTTAAACGCGCACGTAGAGCCTCTGGTGTTACAGGCGTCTATAGGCTTCGGTAACTGCTCACCATCATCAGGCGGGCCGTAAGCTTGTTTGCCACCTATGTAGGTATAAGAGAGAAAAAAAGATTTTCTTATTTGATTATTCAAGAGCAAAATCATTGTGATTTATTGGTTGGCTTCTAATTTGGAATGCATTTGAGCGTGCTAATGAAATAGGATTTTGCTCAAATCGGACGGTAGCCAAAGTAAAAAGATTAATCCATTTCTAAGCGAGTAGCGTTTTCAGTCAGACCTAGATTACAGCGTCGATCTAATCTATAAGAGAAGCTTTGAGTACGTCTCTGGAATCGGTTCTGTGATACGGGCCGCAGCCAGGTTTTAACTGTAAATAAACTTGTGTAAAAAAGTAATTTGAGTTTGAGAGTTGTTGATGTCGTGGCAGCAACACAACTCAACTTTTTTGAGTCTGGCTGGATCGTCACGAGTAGATGAGTTTCGTGGTTATCAATAGATTATTTAAATGAAAGTACAACAGACATGAAAAAAATAAAATGAACTCATTCCTGCTGTTACAATACTGCTGCTTCTTTTATTAACCCAATAGTCTGAAATTTGACAAGTAGGGCAAAAACAGCTTTAAATAACTTACCATTTCATGGAATTGGCAATTTTATGATAAAAATGTTGGCAGCAATGTGACAAAATTAGATTATAAGATTTTTAGATTAAAAGCTAATAGTAATTCACATTTAAAAACCCTTAGTTTTGCTTGATTTTGTATTTACTGAGTGGTATTTTGACAAATGAGAGAAATCAGTGGTGGAAGAATAGGATTAGTTTGGTCATTTAGTTAAGAGTATTTAAGTTGATCCATGGCTAAAAACTAAATTATCATCATTTTAAAACATACTGCTTCTTCCTTCAGATTATATATTAAGATGTAACACTTTTTTTGTAACTGTTTAGTCACACTCAGCCTGCAAAGATGCAATCTCAAAACCTAATTGGAATATTTTTTTTAGTCTAAATCCCGTATTTAAAAACTAAACGAATCCCCACTTGTTCTCACAGATGTCTGACACGATAAAACGTAACCTCCGCAATATCGACAGGCTCTGTATTCATCCAGCTAAGACTGCGCTACTACATAAAAGTGTTGTATGCAAAGCACCAGTATTATTTAATAAAATTCCGAAGGATATACGCACCTTGGATTACGGGTTGTTTAAGAAAAAAATGAAAACTTTCCTAGTTAATAAATGTTTTTATGACGTAAATGATTATCTTAATTTAAAATAATATGTAGTAATGTCTGTAATCTTTTTTGTTTTGTGTTGTCATTTATTATTTAAGCATGTAATTTGATTATTTTTAATTCGCTTGACATTTTTTTTACTTGTTTTTATTTTAATTTGGCTTTTTCCTTTTTAGTCGGTTATCTGACAAATGTATTTTTTTCGATTAATTTTGACTATTTAAATTTTTGTTTTTTATTTTATCAATCTTTTTATTGTTAACGATTCTGATTATTTTAATGGATATGTGTAAAATTAAACATTTTTTGCAATACCTGAAAAAGGTACTAAGTATTAAGAACCATATTATGTATTTAATATTAAATAAGACCTTATAAAACACTTGGTATGCGAAATAAATACTTGATTACTTGAAACCTGTACTTGAGTAAAGATCTGAGTGACGTTACTGTACGAACTGACGTTTTCAACTCACTACTCAAAGACAGATCAATGCTTGAGTGATGTTCTAGAATACGGGCCTTAGATTCTTTACCTCTATAACGTTAATAAATGATCAATTTTCACATCCCTAAGGATCAGACGAGAGGCTAAACTACATCAAAACTGGCGAGATCCGTCCTCCATATTAATTCGTCAGGTGTCCGTGCGCCCGGCTGTCTGTGACATTAAACAGTAGAGTTGTATCGGTAGGGTCAGGGGGGGAGGGGGGAGGAGCGGGGCAAGGGGGGTAGGGGTTACCTTCATGCTCTCGCGGAACTTGCCGATCTCGCGGTGGATGACGTCACGCTTTTCCTCGGAAATGTCAGCCTCTTCGAGCACTCGCGCCGTTTTCGATATGGCTTCCTCTGTGAATCACAATTGGAAAGAGAATAAGGCCTCTTGTATATGGCACGTTTTCTTAACCGAAAAAACGTGTGTGTATAAGAGGCCTAAGAAGGGAAGAAAAACGTAATATCTAAAGAAAGGCATATTTTAGTATCTTGGGACCAGCTTCTGCTATTCAAATGCCAATAAAGTTGTTATTGAGTAGCGTGATTTTACAGCTTCGGTATGGACCTTTGTGACATTTCATGTTTCAGACACGATTTACAGGAAATACGACATTTCATTGCAGATACAACCTCAACACTTCAAAATGTTTATTAGACCACCAAATCAAAGCTGTATCCATTTGCAGGAATTGCGCCCCCTAAGGTACAGCGAGACATAGCATGCGCTGTTGAAAAGTTGAAGCAAGAGACCGATGCCCGACATCCTCTTTACGAGCACTGCATGCCTGAGGTTCAACTAATAAGCCGCAAAAGCTTTCTAAGAAAACGAGCGCAATTACCGAGCAGCCGACGGACGCTCGCGTGACACTCTGGTCCACCAAGTTCGCACCACCAGCCAATTAAATAGCCCCCGTTGTGAACTTGCCACTAGGCCATGAGCAGCCATGGCCAATCTGGAATAGCCACCTTCGTTCTCAGGTTGGCCGTAGCAAGGACAACAAGACCAAATGGAGTTTTATTGACGAGGCAGGTCAGAAGTGTGACTGTGGTGAGTCACCTATGGCTCGTATGCTCGAGTGCCCACAGTGCCCAACCACCTGCACAATGGAAGACCTGTACATGGTGAAAGCCGCTGCGTTATAAGTCACTGGGTTCTGGCCGAGGTCCGTTTAAATTAAATAAGATTAATCATATACCATTTTAATATACATTTACCATTGACTCGAGAAGAAGAAGTAGACCACCAAATCCAAAACGAGTAGGTAAGTCCTGGGTTAAATCTCAGGATGTTAATTTTTGGATTTTTAGAAACAATGTCAAGGTTTGTAATCAGTTAATCACCAAATCGGAATGGTTTTCATTGCAGTTTTAACCGGATTTGATTCTCGAGTCGGAAAATCGGCTCGTGTTCGTATGTTGGGACATCTGCCAGAATCCCCAAGAATTTTTTTTCTGGTACCTCGTAACAAAAGGAAATTTTATCCTTACTTCGAGACCATGATAATAATATTGTGTTGTCTGGCGCATATTTACCTTTCTGCAGGATCTCGTAGTTGTTGATATCGTCCTGGTAGTCGCTCATGATCTGCCGCAGCCGGCGCTCGGCGGCCGCGTCCAGCGAGCGCTGCCGCGCGTCCAGGTACGAGCCCTCGCCCTCCGTGCCCGGCGCGCCCTCTTCCTGCCCGAGGCGGGAGCGCTGCTCCGCTGTGACGTACACATGCGCATATTCAACTCAATACATATGAGAATAGTTCAAACAGGATTGCCACATCATCAAGCACCAATGCATTTTGCTTTTCTCGTGTCTTTATCTAGAGACTGAGAAAACTATGAGTTAACTTGTTGAAATAGAAATGATTTATTTACTTCAAGTCTTCATTACTAACAAATTATTAAAAACAATGGCAAACATAAAATTGAAAATAAGACTGAAATAAAAAATATCAGTAGGCAGGAGGGTCCCGAACTCCCGATGTCCAAAAATATAAAGGACCTTACTCAGCCTTAGCCTGGGCATTGTAAGCTCAGGTGCTGATTTTCAGTAGGCCCATGTGAGTATACTCATGAACATTTTTATGTGAGACACAAATTGTGATTGTCTCACATAAAAATCACACACAATTTTATTGCACAGACTAAACTTACACAAAAATATATATCTTATCATTATAGACTCACTCTTGTAAGTATCGACGAGTGCCTGCATCTTCCCGTCAGTCCTGGCCAGCAGCTTCTTATCGGCCAGCGCGCGGTCGTGCAGCAACCTCACACAACGCAAAGCCGCCTCCGGGCCCGCGAACTCGCAGAAGCCGAACGTGGACACGCGCTTCCAGCTGAGCACCGGCCCGCAGGCGCCCAGGAGCGCGCGGATCATCGCGTCTGGCGCGCGGGACGCTATGTTGCCTGGTTGGAAGCTTGTAAATTAGTTACAGCTTGTGTTGAATGTACTTTTTTTTATAGTGCCAGTCAAGATGAACTCACTCTACCTAATGGAAAGCGGTCGCGAGATCCAGATATGAGGCTGACAAGCACAGTAATGCAAAGCAATCACTGAGCTGGTCATACTCATCTTGAAGGCCTGCTAATGGCTTTTCACGCAACCAGGCCTGTGTCACTACGTAATTCAGTTTACTTATTCACCTACACGCTCGGTCCGCCCGTGTGGACATTTTAGTAGAGTGTCACGCACGCAGTACGCAGTACGCGACCGACGTGGCAGTTTATTTTCGCAAGTTTAAAACTGTAATATCTTCGAAAATATTCATTTAAACTACATGCTACAAAGGGTCATATTGATAAGTATTAATGCTGTATTGCTTTTAAAATCGCTTCGTAAAAAAGCCATCTTCCTCGTAAAAAGTAAAGGATAAAAAATAGTTATTGTGCATTCTGAAAGCGACTTTGTTTTTATACTATGTAGTGATTAACAAACAAACCACGAAAAAGCGTATTTGTTTACAGTATTTATAGGTACCTACGTGGCACACGCAAGCGCTTCATATTCCAGTACTTGCAACCCTATGAGCGACACGCAGCCGGGTTACGTCACGGTCGTAGGTGTAAGCGAGCGGCAAGCGCTCGGAGCGCCTTAGATATAAGATTTACTTTCGATTGTCTCGGCCGTTGAAATATTTAGGTACGGGTGCAGAGTTGTTTTGGACCGTATTGGCGCGAACCAAAGGTTGATATTGTATTGCAATTGTGTCGAAAGTTCGTCTTCTGTTTTTGTTTTATTCTGTGACGCAACGCTTGAAGACCCCAGGACTATAAGAGGAAGGAAACACATGCGCTGACAAAAAAGAGTCACCAAACCTTTTTGTGACACTTTTTTTGTTAGTGTTCACAATAGGCAGCTGTTAAAGTCATTCATTAAACATACAGAATTCTGAAACTGTTTCTTTCTGGAATATCAATTCTGCAAAGAATAACACCATCCATGAATAATCATGGATTCCCACAGCAGTTCACAAGCATTACCGTCATGCTCACTCACCAATAAACACAGTAACAGGTGGTCCCTCAGAATCCTTGGCACCGTTGGAGTTCCGCGTCGGCGGGCGCGAGATGACCGCCTTGCCCTGCGGCGCGGGCAGCAGCGCGCCGCGGCCGCCCACGCGCACGCCGCCCCCGGCCAGCCCGGCGCCGTACGTGCCCACCATCACCTGAGTAAATGCAAGTGAACATATAAGTTACACAGATCCTGTGCACAGTACAGTATGAGAAGGTTGTTCATACCAACAATTTGACCCTAAATTTGCAATTTGTGCAGGTCTAGTGGCTAGCTTTATTATTAGTTAAATTGTTTCTGCAAGTGCAGTATATGAAGGGCTAAACACCAAGGCCCACTTGTGCAAGCACTTGATTTAAGGTTGAACTTTCATCTTGAATTATAGTCCGTGATTTTGAATGTATCCTTTAGAAAATGAGTTTCCAACCCTTGTGACAAATTTCATTTCTTCCGCTACTTTGTAGAGGCACCATCCAGATTATTTTTTTCTGTTTAAATGTATGTTGGAGAAGTTAACACTTGTGGAAAATAAATAAGTGTTAAATTTAAAACAAAATTCATATTGAGCCACAGCTTTAACTGCTGTTTTGGAATTAATCACACCCGACATGGCTGCTAGCAGAAGTATAGACCACTCTTTCATCTATTGCAGTCTTGTTAGATAGTTCTCTAATCTTTAACAACCTGTGAGGCTTCTTGAGTATACCATAGTGCATAGCAATAGCATGCATAGTGCATTAAAAATTTCGAAATCTTATCTTGAAAATAGAGTACAAATCGTTAAAATCAATGAGCACCAAAGTAAACCATTACCTGTCACATGTGGCGTTCCACAAGGTTCAATATTAGGCCCATTACTTTTTTTGATTTATATAAACAACATATGTGAACTGAAATTGAATGGAGAAATAACTCTATATGCTGATGACACCTGCTTATTTTACTTTGGCACATGTATGGCCGATATTGTTTCCCGAGCCCAGACTGATATCAATAAGCTTTATGATTGGTTTCAGTATAACCGCTTAACTATTAACATAGCCAAAACTTGTTACGTGATATTTAAATCCAGGTCTAAAAAAGTTTCACCTTTTACTTCCCTGTCCATTAATAACATACCGCTGGCAGAAAAGAAAAATGAAAAATACCTTGGATTACATATTGATAGCCACTTGACATGGAATACGCACATAGACCACATAAAAAGTAGACTGTCTTCGTTGATGGGTTCACTCAGAAACGTAGCTAGAAGCCTTCCACCTACAGTTCGCCTGACCATCTATAACTCGCTAGTCAAGTCCCATCTTTTGTATTTAGTTGAAATATGGGGTGCTGCGTCTAAAACTAAATTAGATCAACTCCAAATAGCCCAAAATAAAATAGTTAAAATGTTGTTTCACTATCCCTATCTAACACGAACAGAAAAAATTTACAGAGACACTAAACTCATGAACATCAAACAATTATTTAATTACAGTACCTGCATTTTAGTTTATAAAATTATACACACCGACATTTCGTTCCTTAAAATATATCAAATAAACAAACGCAGCTCACGAAGACCCTCACATCTTGTTTTGCCCAAAACACATACCAACTACGGGAAAAAGACTATAACTTTTGAGGGAGCACAGCTTTTCAACAAACTTTCAGCTAACATTAAAGCCGCGGATACTCTCCGAGCGTTTAAAACAAAATTAAGTAACTATATCATCTCAGATTATAGCCTATTATGTGGTTGAGAGTATTAGCTCACTTAGTGGCTTAACGTCATTCATGACGCAGTGTTGTACACAAATATTTAGCTTTGTCTTCGTTATTTGTTATTTCCATTATTTTCCTAAACTTTATGATCTATATTGCTCTAATATTTAAGTTAAGTAAAGTAGTGTAATTAGTAATAAATACACAGCGTGTGTATTTATTACTAATTACACTACTTTACTTAACACACACATGTATGTCTTTTTTATGAGAATAAAATTCTTCTTTAAATTGATAGTAACAGAAGACATAGTAAAACTTCTCTCTTTCGCTTCACTTTAATTAAATCCCCAGGTCTGTTCCAGGGTAAAGCTGGATCATATTTTGATGCTGCTAGTAGCCTACTAAAAACAGGAGAAAAAGGGACAACTGACAGTTTGGACCCATAGAAGAGATTCATTCTCTTGAAATGAAAAAAGTTCTAACTTCATTGATGGGTTTGTTACCAGTGCATATAATTTGCACCATAACAAGCTTTTGTAAACAGTCCATAAAAAGGCATCTAAATGTTCTTACTCTAAGCTTTACTGACATACAAATTCCATGAAATATGGTTAGGTTATGAAAAGATGGTAGACGACCAAGACTTACATGTGTAGCCATCGGCATAGTGACCACGCCTGGAGGTAAGCCATAAGGCACCAGCGGCGGTCGAGGTGGGAACGACATCCTACCGCCTGAAAAGTAAACTTCCGAAATCTTTAGGCACTCATCCGCTACTTGGATACTGCTAACTTGCAAAACCACAGCACTGTGCAAAATATTACAAGTTCAAACACAACAATAACTAAAAAGATTCACTAGATCACTTTATAATTTAAATGAAAAAACAGTTAAAACTATCAAAAACTAGGATAAATCATCCCAATCATCGATTATTTCGTAAAAATACACGTCTGTACATTTTTTTCAACAAAGACGGCCATGTTGTTTTTCTTTTTTTTTCTTGCACACCCACAAATTACAAACATTCAGCCGAAGAATAGAACAGCTTTTCTAAGGGTGAAAAGGTAACCTTGGATTGGATTTGAGTTTGTTGAACAAGGTGGGGTGAAAGAGTTTTTAGTCAGAGGCAAACTAAGGAAGTATGTAAGTAAAGTCACACTCATAAATCTTAAACAGGCAATCTGCTCACATTAAGCAATTCACTCCTGTTATGATGGTTTCACTGAAGTTATTTAATATTATATTTGAAGAAAATACAGTTTTCCTCCAAATAGTCAGTCGAGCGAACTCTAAATAGTTTTTGGATTTTTTGAAACATTGTCCAACCTCTCTAACTCACAACGCGACACAATTGCTAGTCGCTTGCATTTTGAAAACTTTTCAACCGCAATGTTAACGTTAATACGATGCAGTATTATTTAGCCGTCAAATAATCACGTTCAAAATCGCGTTTTTATTGAATTTTTTGAGGCAATTTTTATAGCCCAACGGGTTTATGATTACCAACTATAGTTGTAAAAAACCTACCGTTAACCGTTACTTAAAAATGGTTAACTACTGATAAGTAACGGTTAATTATACGACTGCGACTGAGAAAAAGAGTACCAGTTCTTCAAAGTTAATAATGGGCATCGACTAACTTCGTGTTCCGGAAGATGACTGAAACTAGGCAACTGGATGACAGCGCTATAGTAAAATAGCGAGACAGCTATGACATTAACATTTATTTGTTTGCGAAAAAGTTGAAATTAGAAGTTTTTTTTCAAAATGTTTCGTGTTGTTCTTTTTATAATGTTTTACGATTGTTTCCGAAATTCCGATGTTTTCCGATACCCATTATTTTTATTAATAAATAATAATAAATCATTTTTTAAATAAATAATGTGTCTTTTTATTGTGTTGTCAACTCCTAGGTGAAGCTTCCCTTCATATGGAATTCCTATGGTACTGCGTGACTGGATATCCGACTTCCTGAGGGAACAGTTGAACCGTTTGGCTAAAATATTTAATAACCGGCTTCGCATCTATATTACCAACCCACATTTAGCAGGGCGTACAGATTATAAAGAAGCAGTTAAGGTATATTCCTTATTTTATTTACTTTGACGACATTGGCATAGTGCACTCTAGGCTAGCACAGTTTTTCGCCTCGATTTTCGTAGTGTCTCGGGTTCGATTACCGGGCGGGTCAGTTCAAACGATATTTTCTGAATTGACTCGGGTCTGGGTGTGCTGGGTGACGCCCAGCACACCCAGACCTCAGATCTTGTAACACAGGGATATTAATCCCTACTTCGAGACCATTACAAGAGGTGTGTTGTCTGGTGCATATTCATATGTACTAGCCCATCATTATCATCATCCGTGCGGTCTATCCCAGTTGTGGACCCACGCACTGGTGTGTGGGGTCCCAGGGTCCGCCTTTCTTATTTTCTTGGCCCACTTCGCGCGGTCTTGTCTTGCATTCTCAGTGGTAAGTTTGTTGGCACGCATGGTATGGTCATGTCTCCGTAAGACATGACCATATCAACGAAGGCGGCACTCCTGCAGCTTGTCTGCGATGTCATATGTCTACTAGCCCATAATTTGACAAAAATCTGAAAATACTTGAAATTCACTTTTTGACAGTTTCACGAAAAGTGGTTTGATGTTCATAAAAGATGTTAACAACCCCTCACGAAAGATTTGTGCAAAAATATGTGTAGTTTAGGAGAAAATAAGTGAATTGAATTTCCCGCGAAAATGCTAGGTCACGTGACTTTTACGTCACTACTGTTTAAAAAAAGATCCTTTTCACTTGTAGATATGTATTACTTTCATTGAATTTAATTTTAAATCAATAAAATGATTTTTACTAGTCCTGTGCAAATTTTCGTCTGTTGCTTTTTATAAGTTTCAATATTTAAGATTGTAAACATAAAGAATGCAATAATAAATGCCTGTAAACTCGGGTAAATCTCGTAAATCAAACAAAATCTTATCGAAGTTGCGACATTTGTCAGAGTTGTGACGTCACGGCGTGGCCGTCCGTGTTTCGTGTGTCATTGCCCGCGCATTTAAAAATGGAGATTAAGTAGTTTTATATTGTTTTATGAAAATAAATTATAATTCACGTTTCTTACTTCGAAATATATCCAATATAGTTATTGTTTATTTACCTATGAGCTACACTATGCAACACTTTTTATCTTTTATTTTCATTACAGTCAAATGGTGAATTGGGTACATAAGGACGTATAAACGACCCAATGGGTTTCACAATTCTGAGATGTCAATTTCATTACCGTCAAGAGTCCAATAAGAACCTTAATATACTCTTTACATATGTTGGCAATCTGGGGTCAAATAAAGGACCCCAGATTGCCAACGTATTTAATTAAAAATATTCTAGATCCATTTGCCTTTATTTAAGGTATAAAATACAAATACCTCGAAATGCTTTCCGATTCAGGACATGTACGAGGTGCATTCAATAAGTACCTAGCCTCATCGCCAGAGGGCGCTGTAGTTTCAAAAGAGTTTCACCACAGTGTAGCACATTCTTTTTTCAAATTTTTATTCCAATCCCTTCATTTGTTTTAATTTGTTTTAATCAACGGCGTCACGGGTTTGATTCCCGGTTTAGTCAATTTAGGAAACGATCTTTTCTAATTTGACTCGGGTCTGGGTGTGCTGAGAGACGCCCCTGGCTCATTTCCTAGTCTGGTACCTCATAACACAAGGATATTTATCTATAAGTGAATTTTTATTTTTAGCATTAAACAATGCTCTATTTTTCTACACAAAGATAGAAACTAGAAAAAAAATCGACCTGATCCTGGGACTTAAGCAGGATACGAACCCGCGACCTTTCACAATCCGGGTGACTGCTCTTCCAACTGAGCTACCGAGGGTGTGAACAGATATCGACCTGATCCTGGGACTTAAGCGGGATACGAACCCGCGACCTTTCACAATCCGGGTGACTGCTCTTCCAACTGAGCTACCGAGGGTGTTAACAGATATCGACCTGTGATCCTGGGACTCAAGCGGGATACGAACCCGCGACCTTTCACAATCCGGGTGACTGCTCTTCCAACTGAGCTACCGAGGGTGTTAACAGATATCGACCTGTGATCCTGGGACTCAAGCGGGATACGAACCCGCGACCTTTCACAATCCGGGTGACTGCTCTTCCAACTGAGCTACCGAGGGTGTTAACAGATCTGGCGAATTTATCTATTTATTTTATAGTGTATTTTACGTTGTAAGCCAACGTTGTTTCATCAAAGTTATAGACAAGCGCCTTTAACACCCGAAATAAATATTGCTGCAAATATTTGAGCTAATTTCATTTTAATCGAAAATCAAATATTTGCAAAAATATTTGTTTCGGGTGTTAAAGGCGGTTGCCCGGATTGTGAAAGGTCGCGGGTTCGAATCCCGCTTGAGTCCCAGGATCAGGTCGATTTTTTCTAGTTTCTATCTTTATTTATCCTTACTTCGAGACCATGGCAAGTGGTGCGTTGTCTGGCGCATATTTATTTATTTTACTGTTGTTCCTTCTGGGGTTAAGAAATAAAACAACAACTTTAATTTGGGCATACACTAATTTATTCTTAAAACTCGAGTATTCGTTCACGCAAAGGCTTAATATATCACAGCATTGGGCATTGCAAATATTTCAGCGCAAGTATGGTTATCTCGTATGTAGATACAGTAAATATAGCAATTAACTAATCCCATCTGAACCTACTGAAGATATCAACTTACTAAGAAATTAAGTTATTGGTTTTTGAGAAGTAAATTCAGGTTTTTACATTCAATGGGTTTCAAAATAATAAATACTTTTTTTTCATATACACTGAAACAACATTTATTTGTACATAAAATCTTTTACACCATAACTTAACTTTGTACACACTACCTACACTGTACACAACATAAAATGAAGAGAGACGATGGCTTTCTAATCTAGACTAGACATTATTGTAGCCAACAAATAAAGAAAAAGAAAACTGTACCGAAACAATAAACTATTGAAACCAAATCATCTTCTGAAGAATTTATTTTACGCTATCTCTTTGCGAGAAAGGAATAAAATTTCGATATAATTCCAATTTCTCTAATTTTAATCGCTGAAAATATAGGACAGGTTTCTCGAAAAGCCACCAAAGTCAAAGTACTAACTATTAAAAGTTTACGTATAGTTTATTGACTACAAAATTAATTTAGCAAAAAATATTTAAACAACTAAAGGACAGCATCAACTCCGACTACCTTGATATTCTAAACCACAGACCAACATGCTTATGAACTAAGAGTCATTAATTGCTTGGATTGAGTTAACGCCTCAAGCAATGGGCTGCACAAAAAAGGAAAGGATACTACAATAATGAGAAAATACATAAAAATCATTAAAATTTTACGTTATTCACAGTTATTTACTTTTGTTTCATGCGTTAGTGGAAGTAAAATTCATTCCATTTATTTTTATTATTTCACTCCATCATTCAGAATTTTCAGGGCGGAGTAGTGAGAGCTCCGTCGCCCCAAGTTTTTCTTCAAATGTTTGCAATAGTACTCTAATTCATACCAACACGTAGTTTCAATAGTCTAACTTCAAAAGTTCATCCTTGAAGTGCGCAAATGTTTGAGTTTATTTTTGGTAAGCAAGCACCATGTTTATTAGTATAAAATCTACGAAAACTATTTACATTTTATTCACTTTATGGCCTGCCAATCCAGGGTCTGCTACTTAACTCGCCAAAAGACAATGTCGACAAGGAGTAAGCTCGCGCTGCGCACTCTAGGCGATGACGCAGCGCGCGCGCCGCTGTTATTCGTTCTTGTCATGTTCGGTTTCGGCGGCGGCCTCAGCGGGCGGCGCCTCGAGCTGCTTCTGCCGACGCGTGCCCAGCACTCGCGCGGCGACGTAACTAGGAGAACATTACAGTGCCAACTAATTAATTACTGTGTGATGTTTTCAGTACATAGCATAATAATTATTTTTCGTTTTATTTATAATTATAAATTTTTAAAAATTATAAGTATTGTACGTAATAATTTTCTATGATCCCAAGAGGGTTTAAATAAATGTTTTTTTTTTATGTTTTATAAACACAACAACAAACAAACACCAATAAGTTTTTTTTATTTGATTATGGCTATGTGTTGATTTCCATAAATTTTCTAGATGTAGAAAATTAATATCTTGGTCTGAGCATTAATACTAAAGCTTCAGCATCAGGAAACAAACTCTTCTATTAGCAGTGTTGTTGAAACTTTAATTACCCACCGAAAACACTAGCCGACTTGGCAAACCTAAAGTTTAATCAGGCGGTTTATTTTGAAAATCACATTAATTTCAGTATAAAACCTTAAACAGAATTATATTATTATTAAATGGTACCATAATAAATACTGTTTATTCAGATAGTTTTCATATTATGTAGAAAACTCATTAAAGAAACCAAGTTACCGATGACATAAGAACACTAAAGAAAGATGTTAACTGTAGCTCACCCAAGCACAGAGCCGGCGAGCGCCGCGGCCGCGCCGGCCTTGGCACCGATGACGAGCCCGGCCGGGCCCGCCGCCAGCGCGCCCAGCGCCGCGCCGCCCACGCCGTACGCGCCCGCGCGGATCCTGCGCCAAACACAACACGGGTGACGGGTGCCTTCAGCAGCGAAAGTAACACTTTAGCAACTTGTTACATTACCTTTGCTTAGGTTGTTGCCACATAAAAGGGGAAGTTAGGTGGGTTACTTTACTAATATAAAGTACTAAAGTGTTCGCCTATTTTTGTTGCTGACTGTACAGTTACATTATCTTCAGGTACTGTCAATAGTAAAGAATGCAGACTTGACAAAATTGATTAAATGATTATAAAGTAATTAACTTTAAGTTTGAACTAGTAAATAAACTCAATGCTCAATAATAATTTCGAAGGTTTTTCTTTATCCTTTAATAAATTGAAAAAAAAAATGTTTTTAACCTAATAACATATTTTTTCTATAAAATTAAAGATTTCAGGTATTTTTTTTAAATTACATTAAGTTTGTATCTGTAGTTATTAAGTATTACCCGTGTGACTTATTATAAAAATAGTTGAAATAATGAAAAGGTAAGAGCAGTTATTGGGTATGGGAAAAAAATCAAACATGTCCTAAATCGAAAACCATTTCGAGGTAAGTATTTTATACCTAATTTAAATTTTTTACATTTTTAAAAGGAAATGATCTAGGATATTTTTAGTTTAATACGTTGGCAAACTGGGGTCATTCATTTGACCCCAGATTTCCAACGTACGCAAAGAGTACATTAAGGTTCTTATTGGACTCTTGACGGTAATCTAATTGGCATCTCACAATTGAAACCTATTGGGTCTTATAACAAAATTTCACAGTTTATATAGGGACAAGAGTGACGATCGGATGCAGAGCTCAGATATAGGTGTGAGGGAGATAGCTATATCGGTCGTCTCGCGCGGAGGTTATAAATATAACGCGACGTCTTGCCGATCGCTCGCCAGTACGGCGGCTGTGCTCGATGAGACAATGACTCCCACATATCTGACAGTTGCCTACACATGCCTAAAAGCTACAGTGCTGCCCTCTCACGCAGGCCATTTCAGAAAAACATCATTCATTAAGTAGTTTTTCCGTTTCCATGATGGCATATTATCGCTAGAAAAGGATTTATTAGTAATTTTTGGCGTTAACTTTAGTAGATTTTTTCCGAGAGTGTTTGATTTTTCCCGTTTCCGTGAAGGCATATTATGAGATTTTAGAGATACATTGCACACTGATAAAATTGATGTCCTTCAACTTCAACAAGGCACTGTGTAGTTATTACGATAAATTGGTCAAAAGTTAACTTTTTAGGTGAAACTAAAATTTTCTTAAAGTCTTGTGTGTCACTTTCTAAAGTATGTGTGTGTGTGTGTGTGCGTGTGTGTTCCCACAGGCTCAATGGAATTCTGAGACGTCATTTCATAACACGGTTTAGGCATTGAAGGCGCTGTTTCGCATCTGTCTTCTTCTGTAATCTGTGTTAATGGTGTTTCCAGATAGCAGATTTTAAATTCCCCCAGATGAAAAATATTTTTCCACAAAGTTATTTCTAATAATACGTACATTAATTTACACCCATTTCCCAGACGGGTAGGTAGGACTTAAAATAGCCATTCGCTATAATCTCAACCCTCTCAGGTAGGGCTTGGTTTCAGAACTTGGCAAAATAATTTGTATGTGAAGTCTACTTCTCACATTCTCGAGAGATGCTACATGATGAACGGCGAGCTCTGTTTCAGCCGTAAGTGCTGTAAATCAGTAATTTCCTCCTTATTATTTATTTACCACGAATCAGGGAAAAACACATGTGGGAACACTCAGTAAATTTGAGACGGCAAGATCAAGAAAATATTGAAATTAGTTAATAAAAATAGTAAAGGTATGATGATGCTGATGATGATTCTGCACCACACCTAGGGATGCAAAGTTTTAAAAAAACCGATATATCGATTTCGATATTTTATCGATATTTCTCCTTTTTTAGAGGCTTATTAATATTATTGTAGTTTTATAGCCCCTCTACACGATGGGCTATGCTATGATGGTGACCATTCGCTGTACATTACTGTGGTTTACTATAGTTTTAGAAAGAAATTCGGCCTTAGTAAAGTCAACTGTTGATCGACAGTGTACAGCGAATGGTCATCATCAGCATGGCATGATGGCCCATTCGTTTAGAGGAGAGGAATACTTCAAGTACCTTCCAAACAATTCAAGTACTGTACCTACTACTACTTATGTCTGTATTTTTTGTATACCTTACCTATGTGAACAAAAAAAAATTGGAAATAAAAATTAAGTTAAATTTTTATAAATTTATTTAAAAATGTTTAATTCCAGTAATTTGTGCCAACTATCGAACTTAAAAATAGCAACTTTGACAGTCTGCCTCCTTGTAGGCGGTTTCTGCTCTGAGTTAAAGTGGCTCCCGCCTTTGAAAAAGACGTTCAGAAGGAACACTTGTTGCCACGATTGGTAGATGACTCATTGCAACTTTAAAAAGATTAGGATATAACATCCTTAAACACACACTCACCACAGACAGATTACATCAATAGATTAGTCGAGAACAGATTTTTTATTTCAGTGTTGCCAGTAACAGCATTTTACCCGATTTTGTGGGTATTTTAAATTGGGCGGATTTTTCGATATTTCGTTAAGATATATATTTTTTTCGATATTACGACATCGGCGTATCGTCGATATCGATATATTTAGGCGTCGATATATCGATATATATAGTTTTTCCGATATATCGTGGCATTCCTAACCACACCCAGCCAGGTTGTAAGCCTGATCCGATCAAACCGGCAAACCAGGGGACGCGATTTTGTTAGGAGGGACACTCTCAGCATGTCCGTTGAAGGTTATTATTACTCCCGTCTCAGTCTTCTTTGACGCTAGTTATTGAAGTTCATGAGGTGACTGCATGTTCGTTGAAGGTTTTTATTATTCCTGTCTGACTCTTCTTAGCCGCTGGTTATTGAAGATGATGAGGCGACTGCATGTCCGTTGAAGGTTATTATTACTCCCGTCTCAGTCTTTTTGGCCGCTGGTTATCGAAGATGATGAGGCTACTGCATGTCCGTTGAAGGTTATTATTAGGTACTCCAGTCTCAGTTTTTTTGGCCGCTGGTTATTGAAGATGATGGGACGACTAAATGTCCGTTGAAGATTTTTGGTACTCCTCTCTGACCCTTTTTCGCCGCTAGTTATTGATGAAAATGATGAGGCGACTGTATTTCCGTTGATGGTTATTGTTAAGACAGTAGCATGTGCGGCAATGGTAGTTAGTACTCTTGTCTTTGAATTTGTAGTCGCTGGGGACCAATGATAATGAGATATCTGGTAGGTGTGTCGACGGTAGCTTGCTTCTTTTGTTTGTTAATCGTACTTAATACCTAATCGTCTAAAATAAAAAGCTATTTTATTGCAGTTAATTCTTGACTTTGTGTTACTTTATTTGAGCACATAAGACTCATAACACTTTCACTAAAACCGCACACTACACTTGTGATGATGTTATTCACTATTTTTTTATTACCACACAGTTTTAATATACATACACACAACCGTAACCGTCACTATTTCACAAAACATTTTCTAATAGATACTCTGGAACAGATGGGCATTTTCTCTTCATTTGGTTGGGCATCTGATCGGCCCATTAATCGGCGTTTCCTGAAAACGAGTGTTACAATCTGGTCTGATTGCATGTTGTGCTCACCAACGAAGGTAAATAAGCTTGTCAGTTGTTTGGTGCACTTTTTTCCTACATATGAAGTTACTATCTTCAGGTTTTTTCTAGACTGGAGGGATCTTGAAGCTGTAACTGGCAGCTTAATATTAAGTCGTTAAAAATGCTGCTTGTTGGTTCTATGATTGTATGCGTTGCGTTAAGTTGAAAGGCCATAAATGTGAATGCAAGCATTTTTAATGTTTTAGGCCGGATTTAATGTTTCCGAGAGACGTGATGTGAAAGAAATTTCTCATGAGGTATTTTGCTAGCTAGCCAGATTTGTTTTCCAGTGACTGAAACAATCTGTTCTACGGTGATATTAAATGTGACTTCTAAGTACAAAATATTTACAAATCCATCGCCTCACTATTCGTAGTTTCATTAAGCTAATCTTACTAAAAACAGACCTTTGTCTGTCTGGCTGGACTGCACAAATACAAATATCTTTATTGTGAAATGTAGGTACATAGGTTAGGTTGGTGTTAGGTCTAAAAGTCTCACTACATTCCCACCTTTTACAAGGTATACAATAATTAATTATGAAATTAAAATTCAGGTATAATTCAAATTACAAATTACTGAATGAAAAAAGAAGAAATTGTTCACATACCCAATTACAGCTCGTTTATTGTTTTGATTCAAGTTAAGTAGATACATTATCATCTAAGATTTGCACGAACCTTTCAGCAATAGCGAGGTCAGTGCGCGCCGCTCGAACATTATCTGCGGCTGTTTCAACACTTGTTGCCGTTGCCGTTATCTGGGAACATTCACTCTCTTTTATTATTTCAGTCAAATACGAGTCGAACATGAACACGAATCTTTTTTGCACAAAAATTTTCAATCATTGAAGCAAAAAAAAGGAACGATTAGTCTTATGACCAAGGTAGTCAGTTGCTTTATGGTGCAACCTCTAAGGAACCCTAAGAAAAATGCCTTGTCTTTCTGCCGAGCTAGATAAAACCTCTTCTTTGTACCCGCTACAATAATTACCTGTTCCTTCTGCGCAACGGCGTGCGCCTGCACGTGCTGCCAGGCGTCGTGCAGCGCGCGCACCTCGCTCTGCAGCGAGCTCCAGCCGCGCAGCACCGCCTCGCGCTCGCGCAGTATCTCCGCCTGGACCAATAACTTCATAGCTATTTGTCATATTTAATGTTGGTGTTACAAATCCTGGTAGTAGGAGTTTTAAGAAACTGGCGACCCACCTCAGCTACTCACCGGTGCAATGTGAATACTTTTTTTTTTTAATGGGTTTACGTTTGGCCTTAGCTTGCCTGGTGGTAAGCGATGAAGATGTCGATGGTGGTACACGCTTATCCAGAAAATGCCTATTCCCTCTGGCCTTGAAGACACCAAGGTTGTAAGTATCCGGAAACACAGACGCAGGGAGAGCGTTCCACTCCCTAGCGTTGCGTACCAGAAAAGACGCAGCAAACCGTTGGGTACGGACTGTCGGAAAGTCAACCACATGGGGGGGAGAGCCCTCCCGGCGTCTAGTGGTCCGGTGGTAGAAAGTAGACGGTGGTATCAGGTTGTGTAGTTCCTGCGCACACTCTCCAAAATACACCTTATAGAAAACCGATGGTCAGGCGACTTTACGCCGATGCTCCAAACTCTGAAGTTTGGTTCCAACGAGCGCATCGTCGCCTATGAGTCTCCTAGCCCTTCGGTCCACTGAGTTCATTGCATCCAACTGGTACTTAGCAGAGCCATCCCACAGGTGGCAGCAGTACTCCATACACGACCGAACTTGTGCTTGATACAAGTGGAGCAGCTGTTCCGGTGTGAAGTATCGCCGAACCTTAAAGAGGATACCAAGTTTTTTGGCAGTGGTTTTTGCTTTCGACTCAATAGAGCTACCAAAGTTAAGGTTGGTTATCGGTATCGGTGCATTGAGGAAAGTGGGAGTCATATTGAATGGACTCCGTTTGGCGGAGAACAGACAAGCCTGGGTTTTGTTAGTGTTGAACTCAACGATGTTAGCTTCGCCCCAGTCGGACACTGCTTGTAATGTTGAATTCATCCGCTCAACCATGGCCTCTCTAAGGGACTCAGTCTCAGCGACACTGGCGCGGGCACTGGACATATATCTCTCTGTAACAGTGCTGTCGTCTGCGTATCCAAAGATACCTGTGCACAACAGATCATTAATGTGCAGCAGGAAAAGTGTCGCAGATAGAACAGACCCCTGAGGTACTCCGGCATTTATAGCCAATAAGTCAGAAGAGCAGCCATGTGATATCAAGCTTTTCTCTACTACCAAATGCACATGTATTATACATAACCTGCTATAATAATCACCCCGTCTTTTGATGAATACCACATTAAAATCAGTTGCGTTACGCAGTTTTAAAGCCTACAGACGATAGGAAGCGACATTGTTTTACTATGATACTCCTTTATTCGCCTCTTAACGCCTCCGTGGCTGAGTTGTTCCAGAGCTCGGGTGGTCCAGAGGTACCGAATTCCCAGTACGGGCAAAGTGTGTTTTTCGGAACATAGCCCGGGTTTGTGATCACCAACCCGCATTTGGCAAGCGTGATGATTAAGCCAATACCCATCCATTATAGTGATGACTTGATTGCAATGATGGAGGCCTTTGCCAGCAGTGAGACAGTATATAGGCTAAATACTTACTTACTCCTTCATTCAGACTTATTATGCACCGAACCGTTATTGTCATAACATCGCTGTCCTAGCATCAATTACCACATAAACGCAATATATATATATAATATATAATATAGCGCCTTCTGTGGCGGCAGCCCACGCGTACCAAGTTCGCTGCTCATGCACCCACCAATCGTGCTCTAAACCTCATCGGGGACATTCTCGCCTACGACTGGGATACGGATATTTTTGCTGACAGCCTCTCTCAGTTGATTTACAAATCGCTTAAATTTATAAACGACATTTATTGGTAATTTGACATTTAGATTAGTAATTTGATATTTTTATAGTTAATCATTCGCATTGTTTATTGACATTTTATTGTAATTGGCATTAAGTTCTAATCTGTCATTTTTATTGTGTAGTGTCATTTTTATTGTATTTTGATATTGTAATTGTATTTTGATATCTTTTTATTGTATTTGGACATATTTAATTGTTATCTGACATTCTTTTTAATGCAATTTGTAATTCGACCTTTCTATTGACATTGATTATTTTATTATTGAAATTACTTATGTTTAAATTAGTTTTGCCATGGCTATATTTAATGTACTTAATGTTTTGACTAGCGTGCTGCCATTTTAGGCAACTGTAAAGCATGTCATTTTAATATAAATAAATAAATATAAAAATAGTTAAAAATGTAGCATGTTTCAATTTAGTTTTGTTTTTTGATATTACCAGATATGACTGGCCTGTTGGCGCAATGGCAGCGATCCTACCTTCAGCGCCGGAGGTTGTGGGTCCGATCCCCACACATGACAAATATTTGTGTGTCTGGGTGTTATTATCTATTTAAAAATATTTAAGTATGTTTATCAGTCTCTGACGCCCATATTACAGGCTCTGCTTAGTCAGATGATCTTGGTGTGAATTGTCTCAAATATTTATTTATTTATTTATGCTTAAGCTATTTGTTAAATTTGTTATTATTAAGCTTGTTGCGTTTACAGGGCACAGAAGTAGTGAACAGCTATAATCATAAAATAGTAAGGTGCAAAGCTAAAGAGATGCCAGTTAATTAAAAGCATGGAAAAAAACACATGTCGACCTTGGTCTAGGTTCAGTATCCTGCACACACCTGGTCATCCACTTGCAACTGCACTGTGATCTGCTCCAGATCATGAACATCTGTAGCGTGCGCCACCACGCCCACCGAGTCCGTCGAGATCGCGCTGCCAGCTACCGGCGCTTCTTCAGCGTTTCTTCGGTTGATGGATAGTGGTGATGTTTCTGCAAGACACATACATACTGTATTAGTAACGTCGTAAAATAAATAGTTCTCCGATCTTCTGAATAAGAAGTTCTGCAGAGTTAGTAAAGTATAGGTAGACTAAACACCATAAAGTTAATATTTACATCAATATCATATCCAAGAAATAAATCACCGTCTAGGCTAAAATGAAAACGCGTCATTACAAATTTCAAAACATGCGATATGAAGTTAGTTATAGATGAATGCACAGAAGTTTAATATTTGATAATTATGAAACAATAATCATGAAAAACAGACATAACAACACAATGACTGATGTTCATTTAACATGTTAAATGAAAGGACAGACATATTTATTCACACTAAGAAGACTTCACAACTATACAGCTACTCTTCTAAGGTTTTTAATTACGATTAGAACAATGATATTTATTTTAAGCGACATTTCACACATTTTAATGTTCTAACTTACTTTTCATGTTCATTCTGCTTTCAGCTACAATAGTTTTGCAACTGTTTTCTATTATTCCTACAATATTATATTCAGATAAAATATTTATTTATTTATATTAATGTATACTCAAAAATAGTGTTATTGATTTTTCAAAGTAAATAAAAAAGATAATAATGAATACAGGTCCAAATTAGACTTTTTTTCCTCTTGCGAGCATTCTTCTTCAGAAGACAACCATGAGAATCTGACAATAACACAATAACAACACAGCCATACCCAAATAATCAATAATGGCCTTGAGCGTGAGATCTCTGGAGCGCTGCGTGAGTCGGTCGAACTTCGGAAGGTCAGTTTCCTGGACCTGTCGTCGCAACGACTCCAGCTCCCCCATCAAAGAACGAAGTTGTGCAGCCACACGTCGAGCGTTTGTTTGCTCCGCCCGCACGCGTGCGTATTCGCCGGCCTCTTCATACTGTTGAACATAAAATAAGTTAAGGTTTATTACTTAACCATAGTTATATTTTAGAAACATGCCAAGTAATTCAATAAATATACTGTTTCAGAAAACATCACTCACTACACCAGGATTATCGGTTTGATCACATATTGTGTACGGTTAACAATTTACTAAGCAAGTTTCAATTTAGAAGGAAACGCCGTTTTTACTTAAAAACAGTGGTCTGGACCTAATGTGGCGAAGACGGAGTACCTGGCCTGCAACACCACAGATACTCAGTCCGTCCGCATAGGCGTTGACGTGGTCGAGCGCACGGACCGTGTCGAATACCTCGGATCGGTGTTAAGCTTGTCCGGGGACATCGACCGCGACGTCAAAGCCCTAATTTCCTCGGCTTAGGCTAAATGGCGTGAGGTGACTGATGTCATTTGTGACTCCAAGATTCCGATCAAGCTGAAGGAGCAGGTCTATGAAACCATCATTAGGCCTGCCCTTTTATATGGCAGTGCAACATGGCCGTTACTAGAGCGACACAAGCAGGAGCTGCGCGTCACGGAAATGAAGATGCTGGATGTGTGGAATGGGCTAAGAAAATAAGAGAGACGGACCCTGGGACCCCACACACCAGTGTGGGTTCACAACTGGGATAGACCGCATAGATGATGATGATGATGAATTTCAATTTAGAAGGAAACAATAAAAAACTTCATTTTCTCAAAAGTTCTACATAATTGTTGATGAATGATTTTTTATTCCTACAAAATAATATTAAAGACAATAGACAGATAAAGTTATTAATAATTTGTTGCATTTTTTCATGTTCTTACCATATTATTATGCAAAACATTTTAAACATTTATTTGTCATATATATTGATCATGGTTTGGTAGGTAGGTATATTGTGGGACTTGCAGTTATTTTCAGTTATTAAAAAATAATAACTAGGGTTTATTATTACAAATTTCTAAAAACAATTTACTATTTTAATATTGATAAAACAAATCAATATTTTAAGGTTAAATATGGAGTAGTTTTTAGTTAGAACTTAGCTTAGCAGCAATACTGAATAAACTGTTGTACTGTTGGTTTGTGCAATAAATTTGTTGTATCTTATCTTATCCTAATTTATAAATATTTAAAATAAGAATCACAATAGCATTCTGTTTAATTCTATGCAGTGGCATACACTGCATAGAATTAAACAGAATTCGACGACCGACTTGGTGTAATGGTTAAGAAGTTGGCTACTACACCAGAGGTCGCGGGTTCGATCCCCGCACATAACAAACATTTGTGTGCATGAACATGTCTGTTTGTACTGGTCTGGGTGTCTCCTATGTATAATAAGTATGTATTTACAAAAGAAAATGTATTTAAGTATGTTTATCCGTTGTCTAGTATCCCATAACACAAGCTTTAATTAGCTTACTTTGGGGCTAGATGGCGCTGTGTGAAATAATGTCCAGGGATATTTAATGTCCAGGGATATTTATACACAATCAGAACAAAACTTTCCACATCACAAATCTTCTTCTTCTCTTTTATCTTTCATTCTTATTTTTTTTCAATAAATAGCTTTGTGTACTTGCTGAACCCATCTCATGCAGTTCATACAATAATAACAAACAGATAAAAAGTTATTCATGTGGAATCTTTCTAACGAAACTGCCAATTTTTTTAAAGCAGTTTATTTATAGACCTCTAGACTGTTAAGTCATACGGTATGTAAGTACGCAATTCTTACTGTAACGCATATCAACAAAAAAGTTCGAACAAAGAATTTAACTTCGGTTAAATATTTAGTACGACACACTGACCTTAATTATATTTGCTTTATGTTGCCTTAGCAAATCTAGATGGTGCGGAATAGCAACTTCATTGAATTTAGATAGAGGAAGTTCCACTCGTTTTAGAGGAAGTTTGTTTGATACTTCTACAGTTCCTGACATGTTTACTTCACAAAATTATGCACTTTTTACCATTATTTATGTTTATGACATAATATCAAAACAAACAATTTTGATCAGCATTTCACAAATAGACAAATTAAGTATTGTTCGAATTTACTCCACACACGACACAGCTGTTATGCTGACATTGACATTTCATTCGCGATTCACGTTTCGTTACTTTAACGTTTGTGTCTATTCATCCCACACTTCCACTTTGGCACCTGCGTACATTGATATTTGAGCGTTGAGCGTTAAAATAACCATATATCGTTATATTGTCGATGTCAAACCAATCGTCAAAAGTCGTTTTTCCAAAATTTACGAATAAAAGAAGAATTAATGATGAGAATTGTTCTTATTATTCTTATTAAGTAGTTGTCGGACGATATCCCAAGTCAAGGCAGAAGATCGTGCAATAATTTCTAAAAATGGACGTGGATACAGGTGAGTTTGTTTATCACACATAACCTCAATTCATCGGTTTTTTAAAATGCTAAATCTATCGTCTTTTTTAAAGTATATTTGAAACCACGAAAATTATTTTAGCTTTCTTGTTTTATCGTTACAAAATAGTTACTTTCAAAAACAACAAACAGCAAACTGTGGCTGGTTTTGCGTTTTGGTATCATGTCGGCGGATATGTGTTGAATTGAGAATTCATGACCTGTTATGATGAATTGAGAATTCATGACCTGTTAAGATGAATTACCTACATAGGTAATACATACACATACATATGTAGCCCTGAAAGTTCTGAACAAAATTAACAAAAGAACATTTTGAAGCCAAATTAGAAACATGTTCGTTACTCAACACTCAATTCTTTATTGCATTGTTTTCTGCAATTAATCATCAAATTTACTAAAAATGTTCTGCAAGTGCTACTAATGTAGTGTTAAGGTGTGTGGGGTATGGCATTTATTGGATACGCTATTAAGCTACAGTTTACACATGCTCATTGCTAGCACGAAACCATGCTACAATTTGAATCTATTTGTTTTCTTGCACTCTCTTAAGTCCATGTCACGTTATCAGTTGACATATTAGACACAACAGAAACCACAATACAAGTACCACAACAACCACATCAGGCCCCTAGCTGTTGAAGCTAACTTCGCCAGATTGGCATTGCATTAAGCCTCTTGAATTTCTTGTTTGACGTTACTGCATTGCTTGTCTAGTTAAATTCTGTTCAAGAGTCAGGCCCCTGGTTCTCCACCTGACAGGGTGATATTTTTTTAAAATATGCGCCAGACTACACACCTCTTGTAATGGTCTCAAAGTAGGGATTAATATCCCTGTGTTACGAGGTACCACACAAGGAAATAAGCCAGGGGTGTCCCAGCACACCCAGACCGGAGTCAATTCAGAAAATATCATTTCCTGGATTGACCCGACCAGGAATCAAACCCGGGAAACTACAGAAATTGAGGTGAGAAACCATGCTACAGCGCACTACGCCAAACATCACTATATTTCGGAATATAACTCATGCATTGGTCTGTTCTTGAGTAGCATCAGCAAATAGAACAAATTATTTATATGGGTGTTTCTACATAAAGAGGTCTGTGGTTGTATGAGATGGCGGCATATCAAAAAAATGCTAATTATAATTTACAAAAAGTATATTTGAATTTGTGCAGGTACTTGTGAATTACTTCTAAAACCACCAGTTATTTAATCGTTTTTTCTTGTTTCAAAAGATACCAGGGGAGATATCTTGTACAGGGTAGGGACATGGTTACAGGGTAGGGTACAATTTGAACAGGGTAGGGACTACATGTACAGTTTTGTGAATGAACTATTCTGTATTTTGAATTAATCAACTTTATCTAACTTTTTTGTACTAATTGTTAATCAGACTTTATTCTAAAACAGTCTACCTAATATTGTCAAATATGATCATCATATTTATTGGTAGCATATTGCTTAAAAATCTTATTCCAAAATAAAAATTATCTTAGCTTCTTGGTGTATGACATAATGATACGCCTAAAAGAAGTGCATTCTTATCATATTCATTAGTAGCATCAACATTATCATCATCATCCTTGCGGTCTATCCCGGTTGTTAACCCACACTGGAGTGTGGGGTCCGAGCGTCCGCCTTTATTACATTCTTGGCCCACTTTGTGCGGTCTTGTGCATCCTCAGTGGTGAGGAGGCTCGTATGTCAGCCTTCACGACGTCGAGCCAGCGCTTCTTGGGTCGACCTCTTCTACTGGTACCTGGCGGAGGCGGCATGGCCAAACACTTGTTACCCACATAGTTTGCCGATCTTCGTGAGACATGACCATACCAACGAAGGCGGCACTCCTGCAGCTTGTCTGCGATGTCACAAACACGGAGGCTGAAGCGGATGTGGGTGTTCCGCACGCAATCTTTGCGTGAGGCCCCACACATCCACCGCAACATCTTAATTTCCGTGACGCGCAACTCCTGCTTGTGTCGCTTTAGTACCGGCCATGTTTCACTGCTATATAGAAGGACAGGCCTAATGATGGTTTTATAGACCTGCCCCTTCAGCTTGATCGGCATTTTAGGGTCACAAATAACACCAGTCACATCACGCCAGTTGGCCCAAGCCGCGGAATTTCCGCGGAATTTGTCGATGTCTCCGAACGCGCTTAGCACATCTGTGCAAATACCTGGCATCCCAGGTATTTGACACGGTCCGTGCGCTCAACCACGTCAACGCCTATGCGGACGGACTGTGGCTTGTGGTGTCGCCGTTCTTAATTGACTTCTTCCATTTTTTACCCGATGTACCAGCCGTCCCCTGTCCGAATCTGCTAGTGCAATATCATCAGCATACATGAGTAACCATGGTTGCTCGTGGTGGTCTCGGATGCTGTTCGACAGAACGTCTAATATTACGCTGAACAGAAACGGGCTGAGCACGGAGCTTTGGTGTATTCCAACGGTGATAAAGAAGGGAAGCGTGTCACCAACCGCAGTCTCACATGGTACATGTCTCGGGTAGTGCCAACATAGACCTCGGGAACGGCCCTGGACCGCAGCGCCAAACCGATCATCTTACGAGGGACACAGTCGAAGACTAAGAAAAGGAGATGCAGAGGTGTATTCTTCTGTCTGTATCCCTCTATGATTGTTCTTAAAGTAAATACGGGTCCATGGTCCTGCACCCCGGTCGAAATCCATACTGGCACTCCGAAATTGTACACTCCTGTAGAATCTGAGAGTCCACAATGCGCTCGAGTAGCTTCATGGTGTGGGCATCACCTTTATGCCGCGATAGTTGCTGCACCGAGCACCGAGCCCTTGCCTTTGAAGACCGGCGTGATGATACTCAGTCTCTGTTGGTCAGGTATATCTTCCCGGTGAAAAGAATGCGGTTAAAAAGGTGGGTAAGTAAATAAGTCTTACTATCTCATTACGTTGCTGGCTGTTGAAGCCATCTACATATTTCTTAGCTCACAAATTGTATCTCCCCTGTACCCTGGCATCTTTCGAGGCAGGGGAAATATGGCAGGGGAGAGACTTTTTCAAGTTAAGGTGGAAATTACCTCTAAAGTATTTGTCTTTTACAAATCACACGCAAACATGTAAATTAAGGCATATATATAGTTAACTAACATAGAACTCATTTATTTACATAATAAATCACAAAATTAAGCTTGCCAGTGGAGAGACAGCGTTCACTGTTCTCATCTGCACAATACTAGCTGCATGATCAAAATGGCAGCAAACCAAACCGCACGGACCACTCGTGTGATGTTTACTGGTAACTTCACGACACGTGAGTCACTAGAGCGTGCTCAGGTTTGAGTTACCAGCTACGAATTATTTTTCCGAATAATAAAGAAATAAAAAAAAACAGGGGAGGAGACTTAAAATGCGGGACAAGATTCCATGTTTTTTTTTATGAGAAAAGTAAGGTATTTGAATTCTTAAACAATGGAATAATAATAATTAGTTATTCTGGTGCACAGATTAATAATATTAACCTATTTTATTTTATTGAGTAGCATCTAAAAGTGACTGATTTACTGATATTACTGTCAAGGGACAGACCAGGGAAGAGACATATTTACAGCTTAATGTGCAATTGTAGCAAAACTAAGCAAATTAAATGGATGAAATTTACCACCATGAAAGAAGACTGGGTTTTAATGAAATATGTTTGCTGGTTTTTATTTCTCGAAGAATATATATTTTTTTACATATGAGACATTGATGCAAACTCTTAACGTAGAATCACCCATATCTCTTCTCGGGTACAGAATTTGGCAAAGTCAGATCACAGGATATGATTGTTAAAACTTAAAAATATACTAGGTACCACATATTCTCAAAGTAGTCTTGTTGACCTGCCTAGTGTTATTCAAACCATAAATACTGACTTGAATCAAATTTCAGACTGGAGCAAGTCGTTTCGGTTAACAGTTAACCCTGCTAAAACTCAAGTAATAATTGTGGGTGGTTCATGGCTGATATCTAGGGTGGACTGGGATGTTCTGCCTTCAGTTGTATTTGATGGCGTTGTAGTTCCTTTTAGTAAAACTGTCATAAAATTAGGTGTTTATATTGATAATACATTAACTTGGACAACTCAGGTTGGTCAGGTTAGCCGGAAAATGTTTGCTGCTGCAGGTTCTTTAAGTAGGCTTCCAATTTTTTTGCCAATACCGACCTAAATTGTGCTTGTTCAGGCATTACTCTTTCCTATTCTTGACTAGGCAGATTGCTGCTTTTTAGATCTTACTGAGAATCTTCTTGACAAACTTGAGCGGCTCCAGAATTTTTGCATTCGCACTATTTTTGGATTGCGCAAGTATGATTATGTCTCAGAGTACAGATCTCGGCTCAACTGGCTATCCGTCTTCGGCGAGATTCCCACGTTCTTTTCTTCTTTATAACATCTTATTTAACCCTTTGGCGCCACGTTACCTCAAGGAGTGTTTCCAATTTCTGCAGCAAGTACGAGGTCAGGCGATGCGTCATCTAAGAAGCTGCACCTTCAATTCCCTCCTCATTCCTCACACTCCTACACACAATCGTTTACGGTTAAATATGTACGACTTTAGAACTCCTTACCCTTATTTATTAGGGACTCAGAGTCTCCATATATTTTTAAAGAGGATTAAAGCACATTTCCTCGGTCTTTAACGCTCTACTTTATCTCCTAATTACTTTCCTCCTTTTACTTCTCCTCGTCTGTTTATTTAACTCATTTTCCTTTTCTGATCTCTTTGGTTATTGGTGGGCTAATTAGTACATATCCTGTATTATTATTTTGTTATTTAAATTTACATTTGACTATTTTTGCACATACTTACCCTTTTTTTAACATTTTCCTCTACTTAGGTTGTCTAGAAGTGATTGCTTTTTAGCAATAAGACCGCCTAATTGTCATCTTACTATTTCGTGTAATACAAACCTTCATTGTTATTTTTTGATGTGCAAAAAAGAATATTTATCCTATTGTCATTTGTCATAGATTTTGACCTAATGGAAAAACGATCACTTAATGCTTTCTGGTAGCTCTGTGATAGTACTGATCGACACTGCAATTTTTTTGTTTCCTTTAATTCACGATCTGTTTTGAGACATAAGTTAATAAATAATTTACACTAATCTCTAAATTGTAAACTCATTCATAATAATTATATTTCAGGTGGTAGAAAATCCCGGTCGCGGAGCAGATCTGTAAGTGTATAATGTTTTTATTTTTGTAGTCATTTAACAATATCACATCTATTTCTCTTAGGTAGTTTTGCACCATTTGTGTACCAAGTGTTAATTACCTACTGTGAAAAGTAAAAAGTAAAGTAATTAGCCTAAATACTGTCCCACTCCTGAGAATGGGGTGTTGGCTTTATCACCACGCTTGCCAATTATTACCTACTATACTATTTCTAATTTTATTTCTTATTTCTGTAAATGGTTTTACTGTATTCATTCCTAATTTGAAAGTAATTTAAAATTATTCTAACAGGTGGAATCAGATTCGAAGATGTCACACGACGGCTCTACTCACTCAAAGCGATCTTCGAAGTCAAAGTCGGGTTCACGATCGCGGTCTCGTTCGAAATCCTCGTCACGCTCCCGTTCTGGCTCACCCGCACGAAGCAAGTCGGGCTCGCGCTCGCGATCCGGGTCCGCTAAATCCGCGCGGTCACGTTCCGGCTCGGCTAAGTCCGCTCGATCACGTTCTGGCTCAGCTAGATCCGCGCGGTCAAGATCCGGTTCTGCCAAGTCCGCGCGCTCGCGTTCAGGGTCTGCTAAATCCGTCCGGTCACGATCTGGCTCGGCTAATTCCGCTCGCTCTCGGTCCGGTTCGGCCAAGTCCGCTCGCTCTCGGTCCGGTTCGGCCAAGTCTGCTCGCTCTCGCTCCGGTTCCGCCAAGTCTGTTCGCTCTCGCTCCGGTTCGGCCAAATCTGCTCGCTCTCGGTCTGGCTCTGCTAAATCTGGGCGTTCCAGAAGTGGATCGCGTTCGAAATCCAGAATCCGTTCTAGATCCCGCAGCGGGTCGCCGGCGCGCTCGCGCTCCAGAAGCGGCTCGAGCCATAAATCCAAATCGAAGTCTAGATCGCGGAGCAAATCCCGCTCTCGTAGCGCATCTCCACGGAAATCGAAAAGCAGATCGAGATCTGGAAGCGCGTCACCAGCTAAAGCCCGCTCCCGCTCTGGAAGCAAGTCTCCCGAAGGTTCTAGAAAGAGCAAGTCGCCTGCTAAGTCTAAGAGCCGATCCCGCAGTCGATCGAAGTCGCCGGCTTTGAAGCGCCGAAGCAGAAGCGGGTCGGCAGAGAAGATGGGGGTAGATGGCGATGAGGAAGGCAAAAAGAAGGCGCGCTCTCGCAGCGGGTCACGGGGCAAGAGTCGTTCGCGCTCCAAGTCACCCGCAGGTAAGAAATCTTTAACTACCATAGGAAATTACATAAAACCATTATAGTTGCGCCAAACTCCTAGTTTGCTTTTGCGAGATGGTTCTTGCATTTTACAGAGAAAAAAAAAAATTGTGCCAGCTAAACTAAACTACTTCAAAGTCAAATAGAAGTTTGGTGCAAGCTCCCTTAAAAATCGTTCTCTATGCTTTGTTTTTTTTTGTTAATGGGACTTAATTGTAGGTTTGCTTGTTTTAAGGTTCACGTGCAAGCCGCTCTCGCTCTGGCTCACGCAAATCAGGGTCGCGCAAATCCGGGTCGCGGTCTCGCTCTAGATCGAAGAGCGCCGGTCCAGGTAAGCCTTTGACCAACATGGTTACACCAACACGGAAAATATGCCAAAGTAAGATTGGATACTATGAAGTGCGAACTTATTTATATGTGAATGCACTGGAATGCGAGACAACAGAAGGACATAAAATCGTTCCTCAATGTATTCTGATTTTTTATTTTAAATTAAGATATTCTCGTAACTAGAGCAAAAAGATTCAAAAAGACCTTCTTTATGAATCTTTTTGCTCTCGTGAATGATATTAGATTTGTTTCGATTTTTTTCTTTTTACTTAGAAGATTCAGATTATTTCTATGTCATTGCTTTATACAACATTAAATTACATAAGATGGTCAATTAAAGAAACATCACAAAAGAAAATAAATAAAACAGTTCTGAAACGGTTAGTACAGCCAGCATTCTTGCTTGATATTTCAGGTGACGCCAAGAAAAGGCGTTCAAGGTCTCGCTTACGATCGGGCTCGCGCAAGTCCGGTTCGCGCTCGCGTTCTCGCTCCAAGTCGCGCTCGCGCTCCAAGTCCCGGTCCAGGTTGCGGTCCAAATCTGGCTCGCGATCGCGGTCCGGCTCCAGATCTAAGTCGCGTTCGCGGTCTCGCTCCAAGTCTCGCTCGCGGTCAAAGTCGCGATCTCGCTCGCGGTCTGGGTCTGCCAAGTCTCGGTCCAGGGTGCGGTCCAAGTCTCGCTCGCGCTCCGGGTCTCGGTCAAGTTCTCGCTCTGGCTCTGGATCGCCTTCACGGAGAGGTGAGTTATTTTCCATCCCATTTACCTATAACTTCGGCTATGGTAGATAATACTTATTTTAGTAGATTTTGATTACATCTAGCTAGTAAATACAGAAAGCGACACAGGGGCCAGATCCAGTCGCGTTTTCCAGCACACACACACACACACACACACGCTTATCAGTTTTAAAATATCGTTTCTTGAACAGATCCGACTGGAAATCGAACCCGGAAACCATGCAAGTCAAGGCGAGAACCGTGCTACAGCGCACTGCCAATTGTGTCGTTTACCAAACAGGATGAATCAGTACATTACTTGTTCCACCTCTTAACAACTACTCTGCTATAAACAAGGCACATAACAAGGTTACCTTAAAATTGTAATAATATGCATCTCTCCACCTCGTCTTGAAAACAAGCAAATAAAAATTACTTTAATTTAATCATTTTAACAATGCTTTTTGGTTTCAAATTTTGAACACTATCGGCTTTTCGCAACGAAACTAATTTAATAGTAAATGGATTAACCTATTTTGATTCGACGTTCGACGACAGTTGCATGTCATCGTGGTCACGAGTGGACCACGATGACATGCAATTCGTTGCGTTGCAAAAACCCGATAGTGTTTAAAATTTGTAGTGAGAAATGCAATACCAAAGTTTAAAATGCTTTAGGTTGGTTTTAGTTTTTACAGTCCAACTATTCTAAGATATACATTTTGACAGATGTCAAACTGATTGGACTAGGCATGTGGTCAAAAAAATCGGTACCAACAATTACCGATTCTTATGAGATTTCGATTTTAATTCCTGATCTGTTACTTATTATACCATCCCGTATAATAAGTAACAGAATAAATTGAAACCGAACAAGAAATGTGCAAGTTTATAGGTTTTTATTTCTAAAATATAATTTTAGGTACTATTTTTATCAGATCTCTAGGTCTCTGTATTTTTTTTTAACTGTAGGCATGGTGTTCTATTTTTAAGATCTTATTCAAACTAACTGACTAAGCTACAACAGAGAAAAAACTGTCCTCCACCGGTGGTAGTCACAATTTCTTACGACGAGCAAAAGATGGCCTACCGAAAAGGACTGCACGTCCATAGATAATAGAATAGCTGTTTTTTTGGGCCTTGGTTCAATCGATCTGGATGTTCTGAGTTCTGACTACTCGTATAAATGATCATTTGCTTATTTAGAGTCATATATACTTTTTAACCAATAGAGTAGAATATTGTAAAAAAAGTTAATCACGCAAACACCGAATATGCAGCTTTCGATCAGAGACAAACAAATCCCGTACGGTAAACACATGGTATAGTGAATAGATAATGTGAGGATCCTTTTTTTGCATTGAATAGAAATTAAGAAGGGATGATTCCATAAAACTTTAGTGTAGAGGGCGCTGTATGTCTGCTGCATAGCCTGCATATTTCAAACTACAACAATGCCCTTTAAACAGATGTTTGGCCCAGCTAATACCATAAATATCAACGTTACTCCATAGAGGCAAAACTTTAATTCAAAGTGGGAAAAGGTACCCTTGCTTTTGATTACTTGGGAATTCATATGAACCTATTTCTTTACTCCCAAAAGCTACACAGTGTACCATTTTAAACAGAAATCGTAAAACGTTATGTATCACACTATTCATATTGTTAATGATAGTTTATTTTTAAATAAACAGTTGGCGCCTTCTACGTTGTACTAATTACCAGTTTGCAACCTCATTATATTTTAGATCTACCAATAAAGCTACCAAAGTATATAAAGGATAGTGTACATTCGCCCATACATTGCCGCCTATGAACCAACAGTCATGAAAAATACCTCTTATACATACACTTTAGTGTCAAACCGTAGTTTATGGACGGACACTTCTGAAAACTCGTTAAATATCAAGAAACTGAATTTTTTTAAATTTATATGTAACAACATAATGCGAAGTTTTATTTACGTGAGTGGGACTAATGTTCTTCAAGCACATATTTTGTTGATCTGCCAGTACCATGGAACCACTGGCTGAGCCACAATTCACACAATGTTGATTCCATTGCGATGATCGTAATTCCGTAATTATTGTTGAGTTAGCTATATGCAGGTTACAAAGTCTTTAAACGGTTTAATCTAAAAGGAGGTAGGTCACTACAGAGAGCCATCAACGTCCGTTTTTTAAGCCGAGTCGTAAAAATAAAATTATTAATATAAAAAAAATAACACAGCATTGCAAATTGAAAGCGAAAAATACAAGACACTAGACAGATGCTGGTATTTTTTTTAGCGTTGAAGTGTCAAGGCAACCAAACGTCATTGTCTTCTTTTTTTTTGGCTTCGTACAAAGCTGGTTTAAGCCAATGTATAATCGATTTGAAATGAAAAGTTGAATAAACATCTAGCGCATTGATAAACATTACTATGTATTCTTACTAACTTTTAAGAGCCTTTAGTAAGTTCACAACTACATTTTCTTGCACACACAAGGTTTCTTTTGTCAATACAAAGTAAATTAAAATATTGTTGCGATGGCTAAACAACAAAGGGCACTGACGAACGCAGCATAAATGGTATTAAAAAAATGTTTTCGTACGATAAATCTTTTCAGTATTTTTAATTTTGATATCAAAAATCAGAAGTGTCCGTGACAATTTAATAAGTGATAATTATGTCTCAAATCATGGCCAGAATTATGAAAATGTCAAATGTTTGTTGGTTCATAGGCCAACTTGGACACTGTCCTTTATAAAATGAAATGTTCGATTATTCGTGAATTTGTGAATTAACACGGATTATTGGTATGAACATGAATTTGAAATGTCCCAACACTATGATAAAGTGTCTAACGCCATAACGTGTGTACGACGTCAAGAAATAACATCTTTTCGGTTAATTGTTCATGATTTGCTGCATTCCTAAGCTAAACATTTTTTTTTGTGATTGTATTAGGAACAAGTTACAGAGATTTGAAAAAAAAAATTGAAACCTCATAATTCGTTTGTATCACAAGATGAATGTTTGAATATTTGTGGGTACGCTAGAACGAAGGGATTGCACTGTGACAACCATGAAATGTCAAAAGGTATTCCTTAGTACAGTTGGACTGTAATATGAAATCTGAAAAAACCCATAAATGATTCTAGTTTCCCTTGCTTATGGTGTATTTGTTTGTTTATGCGTCTAGGCAAGAAGCGCCGCTTGGTGCGCCTGGAGTCGGAGGACGAGGGCGGCTCCCCCCGCGCGGCGGGGGACGCGCCCGCGGGGGGGGAGGCGCCCGCGCCCGTCGGGGACCCGGAGTCCTCGGACGATGATGGACCGGTTGGCTCTACCAGGTGAGAAGTCTTTTTGGTTTATAGAGTGATAATGAGAAGAAGGTCTTTCCAGTTTTTAGGAATAGCAGAACCGACATAAATTTTCCTGCCCTAATGTCATTTCTGTCTATATTCCAATAAGTACATTTTTTTAAGACTTTTATGAGCTCTCTGTTTATACTCGAAAAAATATCCCCATATCCATCGATCGAATCCAGAGCTTTGGTTTGACGGTTATACAATGATTCCATTCCACAGTGAAAAGGACGATCATGTTTCTCGAAATTTCTCCAATTTTTTTTGCTTAAAAACCTTATTAGGATTATTTCTAACATTATTATTACTTAAGTTGTCGTCCTCGAGATTGGCATTAGACAATGAAGTACCGCGCAGGGTTCGCTACTTAAGCAGTGTATTTGACAGGGTATCCCGATTTCTTTTTTTTGTAAGGTACTTCACAGGTGAAAACTATTAATCATTCGCGTTCAGTGCTTCGCCACTTCGGTACAAAACAAGCTTTATTATTTATTTAGTAAGTGTTTTAGTGTTTGCAATGTGTAGTAAGTGTTTTGAAACAATGCCGAAACGGTAGATCACGGCTGAATCAACGGCTTTTCTCCGACGCGGTGGTAGAGTCGCATTATGTTTGTATACTGTTTATAATAGTATTTATGTCTATTAATTAGTATATTTTTCGACTGTTTAAAAGTACTGTTTAAGTCTTTTTAAATAAATATAATTGAGTTTTAGTTTATTTGAGTTTGAAGTTAAAAATCTTTCTAGAAAATTTAAGATGTAATTCTAGTTCTTGAAGGACATCGTATAATGAATAATAATCAAGTAAATGCCCGAGAATAAAATGAATTACAAATGGCAGTTACACATGCGACTGTTACTCTGTCGATGATCAGTCAACCTACTTTTGCACAAAGGAGCGTGCGCGGAAACCGTAAGAGCAGACGTAGGGGCTGTTGGTGGTAATTAAAGGAGGATTTTACTATCTCTATCTAGTAAAATGAAATGCTCCTTTAACAAAAAACTCAAATAAGAATTTCAACATCTGGTAATAACCAGATGTTGAAATCGAAAGAATTAGATATTATCGGTTTTCTCCTACCTGCAACATATACGTCGGTGGTCAGAAAAGTTTCCGACCTAACAAAGATACAAGAAGTTTTTCTTATTTTTTTTATATATTTCTCTGCTTGGTCTCCTTGTAACTCTACACACTTATCCGAAACTCCGATTTATTGCGCCTAAATTGAGCCAGCAGAGCGTTGGAAATGTTCATTAAAATCGTTTTTGGTCTAACGACAGCAAAACGCGGCACCGTTTTGCTGTCAACCAACGCGCATACAGCTTTCTCATGGCTGAATCTTGGTTTAAAATGTGACAAACACGCTTATTCGACGTTTTCATAGCCTCTGCTATCTCTCTCACTTTAATTCGGCGGTCGCCTAGCACCATTTGGTGAACTGTAGCGATGTTATCGTCAGTAGTTGCAGTTTTAGACGTCCCGAATGTTCATCGTCTCCTAAGCTCTTAAGGCCACTTCACTGTGGTAAATGACGGTGCAGCCTCCCCGTACACAGAATCCAACTCATTTTTGATTTGCGCAGGCGTATTACCTTTCAAAAACAAATATTTTATGACAGCTCGATACCCGATTTTTTCCATTTTCACAAAAATACTCACTTCGACTCACTCAAACGACTGTCAAATAACAACTGCGCGTTCGAAATGGCTGATACTTTGGTAAGTACTTCTCAAAAGGTGCACAACCTACAAACATGCACAATCTGTTCCCCTTTTGGGGTAGGCAGTTTAATAATTGTGCTATCATAATAATGTTGTTTTTGTAGAAAACTGCAGATAAGTGAAGGGAGGGGGCATTCTACTGCCCACCGCTGTCACGTGCGGACGTACTAGTCGCGCTGAGAACCAACGGAGTGATAAAGTGTGTCTTAGGTTAGTGTTATCGAGCCTTTTACAGTTATGAGCTATTCTTCAGGCGTGCCTCCTACGTAAATACGTAAACTCTGGGTATTGAAAAACCAACACGAGCTATTGCGTAAGATATTTGTTTTGTCAGGATTTCATACCACAGTCATCATAGTCATATCATTGATTGCTCCATGTAGGTTTACAAGATCTTAAATATAAAACACCAGTACTAAAACAGGATCCCCGTAAGAGCACTGCAAAAATGCTAAAATAATAATAATAACATCTTTCCATAAAACATCTTATTATTAACTTATTTGTTATATTAGGTACAAACAACGTAACACATATGAAGTTTCAGAATTAAAATTACATTTTCAGTTCGAAGTACTCCTGCATACCGTAAATACATTTGGACAACAATAACTCTTTAAGGCTTCTACAGAAAACAGAGTCTTTCTCAATATCCTTCAAAAAGGCAGGCAGCCTATTATGGACTTTGATGGCCATATAATACGCACCATTTCGCACTATGTTTAATTTTGTGTGTCAGGTAGTACTAGTCTATTTTGGTTTCTTAAGTTGCGTGGCTTTGAATAGTGATCTTTAGCTTTTGTAAACATTGTCGGATTTCCGCAAATTAATTTGCAAAGTTCTAAAATATAAATGGAAGTTAATGTTAACATTTTCAACGAAATGAAATATGGTCTACAGCTTTCGAGATTGGGTATGTTTGTTAAGATTCTAAAGCTTCGTTTTTGAAGAATAAAAAGGTCATGAGCTTCCCCCTAAGATAATGCCGTAACTCAGCCATGCATGATCATAGGCGTAGTATGCGGCCAAACATGTTTTAAGATCTGTGCATTTATTAAGTTTGTAAAGTGCATAGCTGAACTTAGATAATTGTCCTGAAATTTTCTCTATATGGGACTTCCAATTTAAATTATCATCTATTCCCAGCCCTAAGAGTGTACAAAATTTCACTGTTTCGATTAGGTAATTATTAAAATTAATATTTATTTTTAAGGGAATTTTCTGATATGGGTGATGCTGCATTAGTTTACTTTTAGGCAAATTTAACTTATGATAATGTTCATCCAACCATTGTTCTATGTTTCATAATTGAGTGCAAATTTTCTGTTTTATGTCTTCACAATTGCTAGCTAGTAAAATTAAAGTAATATCGTCGGCATAAAGCACACAAGTTTTATCAAGGATTTTAGGCAAATCGTTTATGTAAATTAAAAACAAAATACAGCCTAGGACACTGCCTTGTGGAATTGAATGTTGTATTGCTAAATACTGAGACCTGTGTTGGGTGATAGTCGAAGTATTTGGGTTGTAATGCTCCATCGCAACCGCCTGCTTTCGGTCTATTAAATAGGATGCCAGCCACCGATCTGCTATTCCAGGGACGCTAACGCCATATAACTTATCTTTTTTTTTTGGCCTCAAATATAACTTATCTAACAAAATGTGGTGGCTAACTCTGTCATATGCTTGCTTCATGTTAAGCGACAGTGAATTGCTGCCAGAAATAAAGCTACATTTTGCTGTCAGTGTCCGTACCGGCCGCTGAGCCGGAACCCAAAGGCTAGCGTGACGCTGTGCTTGGTCTGGAGCGCACCGACTGCTGCCGAGGCAGTCAACGATAGATGTCCAAGTGGTGTCACAACTCGTAGGTGACATTTTAGAGATATTGGGTAGCTTCATCAAAAGTGGTAAGTAAGAAAATGTTACTGACACTAGCAATCAGATTAGATCACATCGCAACTCATTGTGTTAATGAGTCTACTGTATGATTATGGTGAGGAATAAAAGATTTATTATTATTATTATTAACTTCTGGGTTGCCGTGTGAGTTAAACTTACGGTCTTCAGATCGGGGCCCCCTCTTTAAACCCAGAAGTAAAAGCCGCCAGAACAGAGTCTTGGAAAAGAGAACATTGGAATGTGACCGTTACTGACTCACTTTGAGTTAACGAGAGATCTGTCATTCTCTCTCGTACGCAATAATGTCGTCCGCTGATCGACGACGGCTGTCATTGCGTACCACTAACAAAAAAGCTGTAATTACCTACAGGAGACATCAACATATTATAGTTTTGTCATAAACAAGACTTACGGTCATAGCACACTATGCCAGCACCGCTCGCACAAGGCATTAAATTGCCATTCTAATTAGAGCATTGAATTGTGTGAACTATGAATATTTTACAATGTAAATTTGAAAAAGCGCTGACCGCCCGCGGCGCCTCGTGGCGATGACAGCTAAGAGCGTTGCCGTTGCTGCGCTGGTAATGGGCTTTGACTTTTATTCAAACTCCATTACGAATCATTTCCGTTTTTTAAGACGACGCGACGCGACGATTACAATAGAACCTAAGATTATGTGGTTTTTAAACAATTTCTTCAATTTAAAACTTCTTTGACGTTTGTTTACTTGCTTTATGTCGTTCCGCCAACCATACCTACTATATGGTCAACTCCACTTTTTGATGGATGCTGTTCATAAGCTGTGTTATTCAGTTCAAACATACCAGCTATCAGAAGAGGTATCTTGGTGAATAAGATTCAAAACACCAAAAGTGCAGTCAACAACAAAAGCAAATGATGATTGAATAACCTTCAAATTGGTTTAATCAAAGTTTCAAAAAAAAAACCATTACATTACAAACAGTACATTTGTAAATACTTATAATATTTCGTGAAATCATCAGTTTTTACATGTTAATATATCCCTTCGTTCTGCTGTTGTCTTTGTAAGACACAAAAATAGACAGTTATCTGTTTCGGTAACAACAACACACAAGGCATAAGGCCCGCAAAAGTAATTTCCAATTGTAGAGCTAAGCTCAGACTTAACGCGCAAAATGCCGTGCGCCGGACCCTTCAAAAGAAAAATGAACCACCAGGTTCAGCTGCAAAGGAGATTCAGCAACGTCCCAACTTTTAAACTCAAACTCAAATAACTTTATTAAAATAGACTGTATCAGTACTTTCAAATTTTTTAACTGAAAGACTCCTTCCTCGGCTTTTAAGCCAGCAGGAAGTTAGGACAAGGGAGCCTGCCATTCACAGGAATCGACGACTGACGACGAATTCGCTGGAGTAGCCTCGAAGTTGGCGCTAGAAGAGGTCAAACTTGCTGGTAGACTCTCCTTACACTCGCATTCTACTCGTACTATGGCAGAAAATTACAAATGACTAGCACGTATTGTCACAGATGTAAAATTAATTTCTTAAAACCCAGTTGTTCAATTAACTGTACATTAAGCATGATGTTTTGAGATTTCCATTCTAAAGTATGATGTTTTTCAGATATCCATAAGTGCCGTAGCAGAATGTTACTAAAATGCAACTCATGTTTAGCTGTTTTTTATTGCCAAAACCAGATGGAAATTTATTTATTTTGTAAATTATCAAAAATTTACACTTTTCACTTTCAAGATTTAGAATATTCAAACGTCTTTAAAATATTGTTTTTAAGTTAGCATGACATGACAAGCCTTATAATTAAGAAAAAAAATATATACAGATATTTTCCGAAAATATTACAAATGTAACGTTAAGAGCGGTGACTGCATTATGTCCCTTTTAACTATAATTTATAATTGTGTTATACATTTTGTTAAGTGAAATAATATTCTCCTCCTCCTTTATTATCTTCCTCTTCCTTTACAATAAGCTCACCTTTAACTGGCTCATTGGGTAGGTTTGTTGACCTGTCGTGCTATAGGATACAAACGACTTTACACAAAGGAGCTTGATGTTTTATGCTTATTGTCTACCGATAGAATCGTTAGTTATATTATGAACTTCCTTCATTATCAGTTTACCAAATATGGTAAAATAAAACTATTGTCAGTAATGCAGGTAGAGAGACTAAGACCGATTTTTATTTACTCGGACGTGAGACACTTTAGTGTCTCAGGACGTATGAGTGCTATAATTTCGGGTGCTTCAACGACTGGTTATATGACTGCGAGCGGAGATGCTAAGCTGGTGGTGTGTGGAGCTAAACAGTGCCCAAAAATAATACTTTGGAGACAATTGGGCTTTAATGCATAAAAGGACCAGTTTTTTATGTTCAAAAGTAATTCAGTGATTGACGACAAGATCGGCGTAGGGCGCAATAGCGCGGTTTCTCGCCTTGACAAGAGTTTGACTCCCGGTAAAGTAAATTCGGTAAACGGTCAAAGGATATTTATCCATATCTCGAGACCATGACGATTGGTTAGTTGTCTGGTGCTTATTTATATTTTACATTATTTATTTTATCGATACTTAAAGACATTAGAAAACTGTCTGGTGCTTATTTATATTTTACATTATTTATTTTATCGATACTTAAAGACATTAAAAAACTGTCTGGTGCTTATTTATATTTTATATTATTTATTTTATCGATACTTAAAGACACTAAAAAGCTGTCTGGTGCTTATTTATATTTTACATTATTTATTTTATCGATACTTAAAGACATTAGAAAACTGTCTGGTGCTTATTTATATTTTACATTATTTATTTTATCGATACTTAAAAAACTGTCTGGTGCTTACTTATATTTTATATTATTTATTTTATCGATACTTAAAGACATTAGAAAACTGTCTGGTGCTTATTTATATTTTACATTATTTATTTTATCGATACTTAAAGACATTAAAAAACTGTCTGGTGCTTATTTATATTTTACTATATTTATTTCATCGATACTTAAAGACATTAGAAAACTGTCTGGTGCTTATTTATATTTTATATTATTTATTTTATCGATACTTAAAGACATTAAAAAGCTGTCTGGTGCTTATTTATATTTTACATTATTTATTTCATCGATACTTAAAGACATTACAAAACTGTCTGGTGCTTATTTATATTTTGCATTATTTATTTTATCGATACTTAAAGACATTAAAAAGCTGTCTGGTGCTTATTTATATTTTACATTATTTACTTTATCGATACTTAAAGACATTAAAAAACTGCTTTATAAAAAGGGTCAGTATTACTTTTTAGGTCACTCTAACCATGATACCCTGGTTCATGGTTGAACAAATAAAAGGACAGTGCCCAAACTGGCCTATGAACCAATAAACATTTGATATTTGTCATAATTCTGGCCATGATTTAAGACATCATTATCACTTATTAGATTGTCACGGACAATTCTGATTTTTGATATCAAAATTAAAAATACTGAAAAGATTTATCGTACGAAAACATTTTTTTAAAACCATTTATGCTGCTTCGTCTGTGCCCTCTGTTGTTTAGCCATCGTAACAATATTTTAATTTACTTTGTATTGACAAAAGAAACCTTGTATGTGCAGGAAAATGTAGTTGTGAACTTACTAAAGACTTTTAAAAATGAGTAACAATACATTACTGTCAATGCGATAGATGTTTAATCAACTTTTTATTTTAAATCAGATTATACATTGGCTTAAATCAGCTTTGTGCGAAGCAAAAAAAAAATAAGTTAACCCCTGGTATGAAAAACTGACGCGCTAAATGTACCCGTCATCTGCGCAGAGTTCACAATAAATGGCGACGCGCGCGCCTATTGATAGAATTTGTTGAAACTATCCTTTTATTTATATGAAAGTTGCTAAACTAAGGACTTTTCTTGTAACCTAAATAGTTATTCGATCTTATGCACTGAGTTTTATTATTAATCATTATTTGTATTTATTCTATAGACCATTGATCACAGCTATTCGACATAAAAAAAACACAAGCACAAGTACTGAAAACACCAAATCTCAACCACTTCTTCAATTTGAATTGAACCATTTGATCAAGTAGTAAGTCCAAATAAACGAGCGATTGTTGTCTATGGTTCGTACATTCAGTTCGTAACAAATGCAAGCAATAAAAAACGTTATTTCTTTCCAATAAATCTTAAATTTGCGTAAAAGCTGACCTAAGTGACCTTGTCCCGTATCCGCACCTACTCAGTTGACGGGGGAAGCGCGGATACGGGACAAACCATACTAGGGACGTTTTTTTGACTTGACACTTCAACGCAAAAAAATACCGACATCTGTCTTGTATTTTTCGCTTTCAATTTGCAATGCTGTGTTATTGTTTTTAAATTAATAATTTTATTCTTACGACTCGGATTAAAAAACGGACGTTGATGGCTCTCTGTAGTGACTTATCTCCTTTTAGATTTAACCGTTTAAAGACTTTGTAACCTGCACATAGCTAACTCAGCAATAATTACGGATTTACGATCATCGCAATGGAATCAACATTTTGTGTGAATTGTGGCTCAGCTAGTGGTTCCATGGTACTGGCAGAAGTGGCAGATCAACAAAATATGTGCTTCAATACATTAGTCCCACTCACGTAAATAAAACTTCGCATTATATTATTACATATAACCTAAACATTTTTCAGTTTTTTGATATTTAACGAGTTCTCTGAAGTGTCCGTCCATAAACTACGTTTTGACACTAAAGTGTATTATTTGTACTAATGAACCCTAAGAGGTATTTTTCATGACTGTTTGTTCATAGGCGGCAATGTATGGGCGAATGTACACTATCCTGTACAACTTGTTATTAAGGCAGGATGATATTTTCACCAAGCCTAGCCACCTAGAATTTAATTTTGTCTCGTTACAGCAATTGTTAGATTCAACAACAGGCTTCCCTGGTTACTGGGGTATTGTCCACTCAGCACTCGCTGCGCGGTGTAATCCGGGCGAATGAAATTCATGGCGCTAATGGGGCACTTGTATAAAAAATGATATCATTATTGCCAATGAAAACATTTTGATATTTGTGTTATGTAATTTAATGTTTCAGAGTTATTTGGTAATAGTTGCAGGTCTGCGCTATCATTAAGTTAGAAAAAGCAAATTGGTGATGGTAACCGCTTATGGTGATTTTTAGAGGGAGATAATATAATATATACATAAATCGTGCCTAAGTATAATGTATTGAGTTGGATCTTTGCAACCAACTTTAACCCTACATACACTATTTTTCAAAATCCAGGAATATATCCGGCGATAATAGGCAATAGATATTTCGATATCTCCATAGATGCTTAATTCACATCATATAGCACGCGGAATGCTGTCACGTCTATGGCTCCTATACTTGGATTCAACTGCTGAGTAGACCAGCAATTCAAAAATCTTCAGTAGATTTTATACTAAAATTATCGAAAACTATAACTTTCCGCCAGCGTCTTCGCTTGCGGGTACTGATTCTCCCGGTAAATATAGCCCACAAATAGCCTAAATTAGTCGCTGAGAATGTTGCTTCATATTGGTCAAAGGTTCTTTAACCTCTTGTTTGTCTTCTTTATCATGCTAAATCCTATTTTATTCGTTATTGTGTCTGCTGTATCGACCGGTCACCTGTTGCAGTCTAGTAGTACAAGTAGTCCAGTTGCCATGACGATAACATACCTGAGTATAACCTGGCAAAATTGAAAACCCCTTCCGCCACAACGTATGAAGGGATTATGTAACATTTTAGATTTGGTAGAGTTATAGTGACAGTAAAAATGAAAACCTGCCTGTTTTAGGTTTTTATATCGACAATATAGTTTGATGCACGACAAAATAATTCTTTTAAGCAAAAGTCTCATAAAATCTGAAGTTCCTTTACTTTAAATGAGTACAATTAAGTGTGACAACTGCTATTTATGTGAATTTTAATAAATTCGGCATACATTTTAGAAGCAATGATGTTTATTGTACTTTTACCACAAAGTGTACCCTAAAGAGAACCTTTCTTACTTCTGTCTAATGCTATAATGAATGGAGTATAGTTGCAGTGAGTTCCAAACGCAATAATTAATAGTTTTCACCTGTCAAGTACCTTACAAAAAAAAATAGGGATACCCTGTCAAATTCAGTGCATAAGTGGCGCACCCTGCGCGGTACCACATTGTCTAATGCCAATCTCTTCGGACGAAAACTATCGGATAATTATGATAGAACTTCACGTACAGGTAAGTTCGTTTAATCATTAATTTTAAAGCAAAGGTAAACAAATATTTTATACAGTTAGGCATTACGAATAGAAGTTGCATAGGAAAGTTCGCAAAATTATCATTTATTTCTGCTGTGGACTATACAATTATTAAAACACATTTTTAAATATTGTTAACTCTTTCTAGTAGGAATTCCGAGAAACTGTCTCTTAGTGCTCCCCTACACTGTCCATCAGTTTCGGCTGTGTGTTGTCTGTAAGTCACTGATTACGGAAGTGTAACCGATGATTCCCCTTCCATTCAGCGCGGAGATGCAATCCGGCATGTCAGACTTCGACATAATGATGGCGCGCAAGAAGGACGAGCGCCGCGGGCGCCGGCGGCGGAGGGACATCGACATCATCAACGACAATGATGATCTCATCGCGCAGCTGCTGCAGCAGATGCGGAGTGCCGCTGATGAAGATAGGGATCTGAATAAAAAGAACCAGCCTGCTGTCAGGAAGGTACGTACGTAGATACATAATATATGTAACGTTTTTTACCAGTTTACTATAGGACTCTGACTAAATGAAGGATTGGATGAAGGAGTAAAGAAATTACAGCAAAAAATTAATTATTATTTATAAAGAAGAATATCAATACGAAAAAGAAAGAAGAAAAAAATAAGAAATGAAATACATAAAATAATTAACCTAATATCAGAAATCAGAAACCAGAAATATTTATTGAATAAACCATGGATGTCTTAAGCTAGTTGGCATTGTAAAATTACAGTACATTGGTTTACCCATTTCGGGTATTCAACAATAATTTATACATAAACAGTAGTGTAAGTATATGAATATAAATATAAATAAATATGCGCCAGACAACACACCACTTGTCATGATCTCGAAGTAAGGATAAATATCCTTGTGTTACGAGGTACCAGACAGGGAAATAAGCCAGGGGCGTCTCCCAGCACACCCAGACCCGAGCCAATTTAGAAAAAGTATTTTTTTTGAAATGACCCGACCGGGAATCGAACCCGGGACACCACGGAAGCCAAACCGTGCTATAGCACACTGCGCCAATCGTGTCGTCGAATATATATTCATGTAGATTTTTTATATATTCATTAAATTAATTATTAAAGTATTAGATATTGTTAATTGTATTGCACCTGCATGTAAAGAGAGAGAGAGTGATGTTAATTTTTATTATAAATTATTGTTAATGTCACATTCATGTTGTTGTTAGGTAAGTACTTAAAATGTCGAGAGATTTGTCTCTATTATAAAATTCATTTAAATTGTGAAATACATTGTATAAAAGCCACCGCTTTAGTTTTGTCTTAAATAGTTTTACACTTAAAATGTCAGTAATATTACAGGGCAGAGAATTATAACCTTGTATAGCCCTTGTAAATGTACTTTTACTGTAAATCATGCATTTACACAATGGCTTGCAAAGGTAGTCATGTCCCCGCAACTTAGTGCTTCTTAATCTCATTGCAGACTTTTTCGTAAACAAATGCATATTATTTTTGACCAACAAAGCTATTTCTAAGATGTAAATGCCAGTTAAAGTTAAATATTGTTTTTCTTTAAATAATAGTCGTAGAGAATCATCAATTTTTTTGCTGTAAATAATTGTTAAACTTCTCTTCTGTAATATAAAAGTGTCGTTAATGTTAACTGAATTACCCCAAAATATTATTCCATATGTGAGAATGGGGTAGATATTACCATAATACGCGCTGTTTGCGACCTCAACCGATGAAATATCTATCAGTACTGATAAAGCATAGCACTGACTGGCGATTCTGTTATTGATGTTGTCGATGTATGACTTCCAGTTAAGGTTACTGTCAAGCGCTACTCCAAGGAAGTCAGTCTGATCTACTTCGCCAACATAGTCGCCATCAATACACACATCAAGTTTGATAGGCGTAAACTTATAGTTGTGAAATTGGATAAGTTTAGTTTTTGAAATATTTGTTTGCAGATTTAGAGTGCTCAACCAATCCACCAATGTTTGCAGCGATTTTGAGATGGTCGCTGCATATTCCTTATTGCTAATGTCATCTTTTTTCACAAACAGTACTGTTGCATCATCAGCATACAGCACCGTTTTGTGTTTTATCAGAGACGGTAGCTCATTTATGTAGATAAGGAACAGCAACGGGCCCAATATGCTGCCCTGAGGAACGCCCAATTTCACCTTCTCCGGACCAGACACCTTCAACCGTTTTTGTCTTTTCATTGTAATGGTTCAACATGGTGATCAGTGTTCTACCACGAAAGTAAGACTGAAGCAATCTGTAAAATACTTTAACAAAATACCTCAAAGTCTTGTTGATCTACCTCTTCACAAGTTTAAGTCTGCAATTAAAGCAAAGTTAATGAAACAAGGTTATTATAATGTAGAGGATTACTTGAACGACAAAAGTTTGTGGTCATAGTAGGAATAATCTGCTCCTCTGCTCAATATTGTGTTCTTTTTTTCTACTCGCATTGACTGTACTCTGAATTTATTTTTTGTAAAACAAACAAAGTTGAAAAGAGTAACTATCGAGTTTCTTGCCGGATTCTTCTCGATAAGAAGCAACGTCCGAACTGGTGGTAGATTCACATTATGTATATTCACGATGTGTACTAATATTGTACTATTTTATTTACGTTTATTATTATTATTTCTGTATACTTTTTTTGACATGTCATAAGTGCTTTGTACAAGCTTAAATGAATAAATGATTTTTTACTTACTTACTTACTTACTGCAGTGAGTGTGCTGAACCACGAATACCCATTCTGTTAAGCTAATTCAACAAGATGTTAGGTACCACATAGTCAAAGGCCCTCGACATGTCAAGAAGAAGAGCCGTACACCGATTTTTCTCATTCAAAGAATCCCAAACACAAGCCAGCATACTGTAGATGGCAATTGTGGTTGATTTACCCTTCCTGAAGCCAAATTGTTTTCTATGTCAAGATGTTGCTCTTGTATAAAAAGTCCAGTAGTCTGTCGTTAATTACAGCTTCAATTTTTTTTTAAAAAGCAGGTAATAACGCAATGGGTCGGTAGTTAAGTTATCAAAGAAGTAAAAATTAATAAAAAGGATGAAAATAAGGAAGACCAACAAAAAAAAAGTAAAAAATAAGAAAAAAAGAGACCATCACATAAAATGCGCCGGTTGCATGGTTTTTCTTATTTGTGGGAACCAGACTGCCTTGGACAGCTGAAGTACATGCTTGGCTTTTTTTCATTGGTAGCTGAATGCTATGCCGAGGTGATTCAGAAGCATTTACATATATAACACTGAAAAATAATTTTAAAAAAATATGAAACTGAAAAAGTGGGAAAGTGGAGAATATTGTTTCTTAGCCTAAATTTTGAAGGCCATTTAAAAGGCCATCTGCAGGCCTTTAAGGTGAGGATGGCCAGCCCAGTGATTCGTTTGAATGACTGGGCTTGGCAGCCTCATTTCTGGACCTCACGACCGTTTTCCATCAGGTGGAGTGAGGTCATCTTGACGGGTACAATAAAAAAAAAAGTTACGTGAACTTTTTCGTTCAAATCTTTCCAGAATCTTTACTATTCATCACTATTCAACTATTAGAGAGACCCCACACTAGCGTTCGTTGGGCGTCAACGTCGTGCCGGCGACCTCCCCACACTAGCGTTTGTCGGCGCCGGGAAGACGCAACGCCATTTACATCCGATGTATCGGAAGTGTAAAATTCAATTTTGCTACATAACTGAAATTGTATTTGCATGCCTCAATGGGTGAATGTGTCTTGATAAGATAAGATAAGATAAGATAATCGTTTATTGTCTACTGTAACTGTGTACAATGGTTGGTATAAAATACAAATAGGTACATGTTTCAACAGTTTACCCATTTCGGACATACAATAATACCAAAAAAAAACGTTGAGTTTGGCAAAATGAGTCAAAAACACTATTAATTGATAATATCTAAAAATTGGATTAAAATTAACTTGTTTGCATTCTATATTTTGTGAACCACCTAAATGTGCCGCATTCATGCGAAATAAAAATTCTTGTTCTTATTCAAGATTTTATGGTCGCAAATAAAACAGAATTATAAGTAAGCCAAATGCATTAAAAACCACATACATCACCACTTTTTCAGTTCAATTTTTTTTGAAATTATTATTTAGTTATAAATGTAAATGCTTCTGAATCAAGTAGGCCTGGTGTTCACCTCAACCATTCGCGAATTAGTTAAGGTAAATGCTTGATTTTATTGTGTCCGTGAGTCGTGACTCAACCCAGAAATGTTTAATAATTCGTAAAAAAATTATAACTCAAACTACCAAAAATCGCGGAACATAAATGGGGGTGATTCGAGTAGTCCTAGTGGTTCTCTGGGTCTACAATGAAAAAATGGTTGGTAATTAATTAAACATTTTATGCGTGACTGATAGAGGTCGGAATTAGGTAGAGTTATTTATGTATACTTACACTGATTTCATACAAGGTAAGAATAAAGTGAACATGCCTCAAATGCCGAGATTTATTTTAAAGAGCAGAAAAAATCCCGTAATTTATTTAATAAAATGGTGTTTTACTTTACACAATTTAAACCACTGCACGCGCGACGTTGCTGAACTTACATCAACAACGTCAGAAGTCCAAAGTTGCAATATTCCAATGCGCACAAGCGCGATGTTGCCACATTTGTAGTTCGCACCACACAGCCTGTGAAAACAAAAGAAAACAAAAGCAGAAAGCGAAATGCTTAACGAAATAACGAAATGTACTAGTTTTTGTCTCTTCATACCACATTCAAACTTCTTTTAGCTATAAATCGGACAAGGAAAATGATTCTGATTATTCAAAATAAGCAAAACTTCACGAGTCTCGAATAGAAGCAAAAATATTTGCAAGTATTTATGAAAAAGGCGAAGAAAAAGTATGAGAATTTGCTTAAGACTGGATGAATGATTTGTATTGTGAATTAATGTAAATACTAATACAAATTGTTTGTTAATTATCTTTGTTTTATTTGTCTTATCTATCTCTGAGGTTTCTAGTATTTATTTGTAATAATTTGGGCCACACGGGATTGTCCATTAAAAATCCCGGGAAGATCCATATTTATATCAACATTTCGATGCAAGTACATAAATAACTCTACCTGATTCCGACCTCTGCTTACATAAAATGAAAGCGACCAAAATCATCGACTGAGGGGCACTCTTTTCGGTGATTATCAAAATTCAAATTTCGAAGCTGTTTTGATAAAAGACGATTTAATACTGTGTATTATGTTGTAATAAATTGTGACATTCGGATTATAATTGTTACTATTGTATGCCTGTGAGGCGGAACACAGTGAGACTCTTAAATATGTATGATCTGAACATTATTGTTATACCTGTGATTCACAATAAAGTTTATTTGTATTTGTATTTGTATACTAATTAATATACTTACCCTCAAGTGAATACATAAATTTGTGCTTTTTTGTTGCTTATACACGGTGTCGGGTTTCATGTGGTCCAAACGAAAACCATCGATAGAGGAGTCCAGGGGCTACTCTAAGGACCCCCATGTATGTTCCGCGAAAATTTATAGCTTTCGAGAAAACAGCATTTTTCTAAAATTTTTCTTAGCACCCAAAATGACGCATTTTTTTAATGATTTCTCCTAAAGTATTATTACTAGAACCTTGTTTTTTTTTGTGAATGTGAACAATTAATAGGCCTTTCATTACACGCAAAAAAAAACTGAACTTTTTTATTTGGATGATTTTTTACTTCTTTCTTTAGGGTGGTGTAACTCCAAAAAAGCACATAACATAAAACTTCAGGACTCATTTCAGAAACTTGCCTACTATGTGGGCCCACTACTTGTAAAATTTCAATCAGCTACGGCAAGAGCTTCATGTCAAAAAATAATAATTCTGAAATGGGAGGATTTTAATATTAAATTAAATTTCGTCAGTCATGAACTCTATTGATTTCCAATGGCATTAAAAAAGTTTACTTTGAGATAATCTGTCTTAAGACATCAGACGTCATCACAGATACCAGTTTTGATCCCTTTGTTCAAGTTTACAAACTGTGTTGTTAGTCTTCCCTTGGCTGCTCTCGCGTTCGTACATTGTTCATACTATCCCTTTTTAACTACTGGCGTGTTAACGGACTTTTCGATTGCTTATTTACTTTTATTTTGACGACTCTGGAACGAAGACTTGGACTCTTGACAGAAAGCCACACGTCGGTCATAGTCTGTAGGTAGCAAGTCTTGGACTTTTCGTAGGTGGAATGGATGGTAGCTTTCCTTGCGCTAAATTCTGTGAACTCTTTGATGGGGAACACCGAGACGCCAACCGATTGACCGCGTACTAGCTGCAGGTTCCCTAGCAATTTCTTCCAGCAAGCCATTAGGCTGGAATGGGTGCAAGGCGCAAGTTTTACAGTCCGCTAACCAGGGGACTGTTTTGGATAATATTTATTTTTTCATTTATTATTATCGATAACAGTTTTGCTTTACTAAAATTATTTAAAAGAATTGGTTGTTGCAAATACAAGTATTAATTGTATTAGTCGCACTATTCCCATCTCGCCGTGTTCTGTTTCGCGAGTGGCCGCGCTGTCAATACACCACGGAGGTGGTATACCTGAAATTGACTTGCAAAATTTCGGTTAATGGCTCTTAACCTTTTTCATTTGAAAAGAACCGTTGTAACTAAGCTTTTATAGTTTAACTATATTATGTCACATATTAGCTATAAAGTGTTATATTGTCTTCAGGTGTCCATGCTGAAGTCGGCCATGTCCCAGCTGATCAAGAAGGACCTGCAGCTCGCGTTTCTCGAGCACAACGTGCTGAACGTGCTGTGCGACTGGTTGGCGCCGATGCCCAACCGCGCGCTGCCGTGCCTGCTCATCCGCGAGTCCATACTCAAGCTGTTGTGTGACGTGAGTGCTATAAAAATAAAATCGATTCCAAGGGAAAATGCATGCGTAATAAATCCCGCACTTTGTTAAAATGTGTAAAAACGCGACAATATATGATATACTTACTAACAACGCGCAAAACATGACTGACTTACATATTGAGCAAATCGGCAGGATTTTGTTACTACTACTACTATCTCAAACTCTTGTCGACTATATTATAATATCCTTGCTTTATTAATCCTCTTTTACTCGTATCGTTTGACAACGAGTTTCAGGTTGCGGGGTTGGTGTCCTGGGTACGATTCCCGGTCGGGTCAATTTAGGAAACGTCATTTTCTAAATTGGTTCGGCTCTGGATGTAGTGGAAAACGTCCCTTTTTTAACACCCTAGCTGTTACCTCGTAACACAAAGACGTTTATCCTTACTACGAGACTATAATATATAAATATTATTTAATAAATATATATATATTATTCATGCGCCAGACAACACACCTCTTATAATGGTGTCGAAGAAGGGATTAATATCCCTGTGTTACGAGGTACCATACAAGGAAATAAGCCAGGGGCGTCTCCCAGCACACCCAGACCCGAGTCAATTCAGAAAAAATCGTTTCCTGAATAGACCTGACCGGGACCGTGCTACTACGCCAACTGTGTCGTCACTATGACAAGTGGTGGTGCATATTTATGTTGTTTTTTTCAGTTCCCAGCGTTAGACAAGTCCCTCCTTAAGCAGTCCGGCATCGGCAAAGCAGTGATGTACCTATACAAGCACCCGAAGGAGACGAAGGCCAACCGCGAGCGCGCCGGGCGGCTCATCTCCGAGTGGGCGCGGCCAATATTTAACTTGTCTACGGACTTTAAAGGTAAGATACACTTTACGATGGATGAATTTTGCTTTATGTAATCAACGAAAAAACGGTAATGTCAATATAACCGATTTTTGACTATTTATTTTTATTACACAAGCAAAAAAGACTATTATTTGTTTTATTTTGGGATGCTGAATATTATTTTTATTTTATTCAATATACATAGAATCAATATCATTATGATTAAAAAAAATGTGTAAGACTGGTCCCTTTCATATAGTTTAGGCTAGTCTTTCAACAAGTTATTTAAACACAAAGATAGAAACTAGTAAAATTCGACCTGATGCTAGGGGCTCGAGCGGGAAGTTATTTTCAGTCCTCGGATTGAGGAAAAAAGACAAAAAAAATATCTATTGCTTTTTTAATGTATCTGGAATGAAAGAGTATTATCATTATAGGAAATAGTCACATATCAAAAGCTATAGTGTATGAAATGAATTGCCTTTGACCGAAAAAAAAACAAACTGTAACGGATCCTTTACTTTTATCACTTGTGAAAAATTTCATTGACATTCACAGTTCATAGGAACATTTCCGGTAATAAGATTGAAATGACGGCAGTTGAGTGAGCTAGTTAGGAAATAATTACTTTCGTAAAAATGTAAAGCGATTTTCACACTGCTCCGCGCTTCGCCATAGTGCGCGGTGAGGCAGATAACGGCCCTCCGGCGCCGCTGCTTTTTTAGTGTGTGGTCCTAGGCGTGTTTCTCATACAAACTAAGAGACTTGCATACAATGTTATAATCTGTGGTCCGATACGCGACGGAGTGTGAAAATCGGCTAAATTCCGCGAGTGAAATCCGTAAAGTTATTGCCTGTTCTTTTGAAGGACATCGATTTTCAATCAGTTAAATATACCTTACCGTGCGCCCCCAGCGATGACCCGCGAGGAGCGGCAGGCGCGCGACGCGGCGATGGCGGGCGCGCGGCGCCGCGCGGGCTCGCCGGCCGCCAAGCGCGCGCGCGACGACGCGGCGCCCGCGCGCCCCGGGGAGCCCGGCTGGGTGGCGCGCGCGCGCGTGCCCGCGCCCTCCAACAAGGACTACGTGGTCCGGCCCAAGAGCACGAGCGAAGTGGATATGTCGAGGGTGAGTGGCTTCGTCGGATATTTACACGTTTTGCAGAATCTTTTCTGCAAAACGTGTAAATATCCGACGATCCGAAATATCTTAAAAATAGGTAGTAAAGTGTAATTTTTAGGCCGCTTACAGGTTACCAACGCCAACCCATATAGCAGACAATCAGAAGAACAAATAAGCTGTGAACACATATTACACTTGGAACAGGAACTTCTGGTTTAAGAACTTTATTTCTCATAAAGAATTGCAATTCACTTACATGAGACTTATGTTATTGTTTACTAAACAGTGTTATTGTGTTGGGCAAATCATACCTTTACTTAATCACACTAAACATTTCAACAAAACGAAACAAATCCGCAACTAAGAACAATTAAATCATTCTGAAGGTAGTTACATCACTTACTTCTATAACTCGCGACTCAATTGCTAGTCGCTCGCTCACGCTTGCAAACTAGCTCATAATTGGCTGAAAAAGTGTCATAAATGACACACTGACAGGGCAGTTACATACAAACCTCACTGTGCGTATACTTAACAAAAGGTGGGTTCCCGAAATAACCTCCTGCGCCGACTCACCTTCTGTGCCGTGCTGGTGGCGGCACTTTAAAAGAATACTTTCCACAGCCCCATATCCTCCCATGGGTGTCGTAAGAGGCGACTAAGGGTTTCTTCCAGCAGACCATCTGCTCTTCAGCTTATGTCGGCCGGTTGTTGTTACCACCATGCAGTTGTGTAAAACCCGCCAAGTGATTCTGACCTATCTCGGTCAGGTCGAGTTCCGGGATCAGCACTGCACTAACCGGTGCCAGGGGGACTGTGATCGTGGCAATTGTTGGACCAGTGGGAGCCTTAGCGGCGGTATTGTGTGTAGTGTGTATCGGCCCGCCGGCCAGGGAGACCCGTAGAAACGGTGGTGCCGCTGGCCGCTCGCGGCATAGTACAGGGGCCCAAAAGGGGTTAACCACCTCTGGAGGCTGCCCCACCAGGTCGCGCATAACCTCGGCGTGGCTCGTCGTGCCGGGTGGTACCCGGTTCCGGTGGGGCCCGGCGACCACACCCGAGGGGGTACGGGGGCCCTTCCGTCCGGCGGACCGGCCTACACTATTCCACGTGATTAATACCAATGCAGGGCACCACGCTTTGTCTTTCATTGCCTCTATCACAGTCGTCCTTTCACGCCCCTCCCATCCTCCAACTTCTATGGCAGTCAGAAAAACGAAAAAACGGCCAACAGCGGCATCCCCATCCCCCACCAACACGCTGTTTGAGGTGGAGTTCGCTAACATCCGCGGACTCCATGCAAACCTCAACGCCGTCCATCAACACCTTGAGACGGCGAGGCCTGCGATGCTCTTTTTGACGGAAACACAGATAGGCCGCCCTGCCGATACGTCATACCTGCACTACCCCGGCTATGTGCTGTAAGAGTCCTTCCAACCTAAAGCCGGTGTATGTCTATTCGTCAGGGCGGACGTCTGCTGTAGCCGTCTCCGCTGCCTAGAAGACCCATCCTTCTCCACCCTCTGGGTGCACGTTGACCTGGGCTCCACAAGCCGGTTCTATGCGTGCATATACCGCTCCACTCTTCTCTCACAACAACAACACGACAACTCGACTTTTCGAGCATCTGAGTCAGGCCGCAGACAACGCTCAGGTGCAGTTCCCAAATGCCGAAATGGTGTTTTTGGGAGACTTCAATGCCCACCATGAGTCCTGGTTCGGTTTATCAAAAACAGACCATGCAGGCCGAACTACCCATGCGTTTCCTCTCATGCAAGACCTGACGCAACTGGTACACCAGCCCACCCGGGTACCAGATATTGTCGGTCATACACCCTCCTTATTGGACCTTCTGCTGACGAGTCATCCAGCCGGGTATAAAGTGTCGGTTGGTGCTCCATTGGGCTCCTCCGATCACTGTCTGGTTGGCGCTACAGTGCCTTGTGCAGCTCCCCCACAACCTGTGGAGGTGACGCGGCGGTTATGGCACTACTCGTCGGCAGATGGGGACGGATTGCGAGAGTATTTTGCCTCCGTCCCTTGGCGGCAGTGCTGCTTTGGAGAAAGGGATGCTTCAGAGAGTGCATCTGCTATCGCTGACGAGATCAGTACCGGAATGGAATACTACATTCCTTTTACTGATGTCGTCAGTGCTAGCAAAACTGGTCCCTGGTTCAATCGCGAGTGTGCCGCAGCTGTTGAACAAAAACAGGCGGCGTACTGTGCTTGGTCTAGGGCCCAGGCACTCAATGATCAGTCAGACCTTGCCTCCTTGAAAGCTGCCTTTAATAATCGAGGAGAAGAGGCGAAGTCTTGTTGTTGAGCTTGACGGCGTGTTGGACCGCATTTCAGAATGGGGTGCATGCAATCTTGTCGAGTTCAATGCAAAGAAAACGCAGGTGTGTGCAATCACAGCAAAGGCGTCGCCGTTCTTTCCAATCCCACTATTCAGAGCATCCCGCTACCGATTAAGGATAGCCTAAACATCCTTCGCATGGATGTTCGTAGCAACCTAAACCAGCGGGACTACATTGAGAGCGTCATTAGGACTGCATCCCGTAAACTCGGAGTCCTGAACAGAGTGAGACGATTCTTCACGCCTGAGCAGCTCTGTCTCTTGTATAAGACACAAGTTCGCTCGTGTGTGGAATACTGCTCTCATCTCTGGGACGGTTCCGCTAAGTACCTACTCGAAGCTCTTGACAGGTTGCAGCGGCGTGCTATCCGTATTATTGGAAACCCAGAGGCAACTTTGACCCTTGAGCCTCTCCAATTGCGTAGAGACATTGCCAGGCTAGGTGTTCTCTATCGCTTCTACAATGGGGAATGCTCTGACGAGTTATTCCAGCTTATCCCACCCTCACCCTTCCACTCCCGTACCACGCGTGCTGGACTACGGCGTCACCCACACACATTTCAACATTTGTTGGCCCGAACTAAAAGGTTCGGTGACTCGTTTCTTTGTCGTACCATCCAGACGTGGAACACTCTTCCAGCACATGTTTCCTTCCTCGTATAGTCCCGGGTTCTTCAAGCGGGGCGTGAAAAGGCATTTTTGCAGGCCTTCAAGGTGAGGATGGCGAGCCCAGTGATTCGTTTGAATGACTGGGCTTGTCAACCTCATATCTGGACCTCACGACCGCTTTCTATCGGGTGGAGTGAGGTCATCTTGACGGGCAATATTAAAAAAAAAACCTCTACTGATTGCGAAGCATCACCTCGAGTCCAGCGAACAACAGGCATGGCCTTCTCTTTGTCGGCTGGCGAATTTGCCAGTACGGCATGGAGCCGATCGGCACATACCCCAATGGTGGACACGGCCTTTAACGAAACCTGTCGCACTATCACGGGCTGTCTTAAACCGATTGCTGTCGGACGTCAGACGTCCGCAGAGAAGCAGCAAGCCGTACAGAAAGAGCCAAAATGTTTTCAAATGCTAGACACCCCAGGTATGGCTACATTCCGGTGCCCCAAAGGCTTTTAAGTCGGCACAGCTTTATTGAAGAGGTTCTGCCCCAACAACAAAGCACTCATGAGACCCGGCTAAACATCTGGCGGGAGAGATCTCTACAAATACAAATACAAATATCTTTATTTGCCATTAAGTAGGGTAAAAAAGTACATGAAAATGTGGTCTTGAATGATTAAAAGTACAACGACCTACTTAGCTGTATAAAACAGCATACAAATAATTGGAATACAATTTATATTTACATTAGTCATTTAAACAATATTAATTATTAAATCATACCATCGTCAACAACACACCAACAGTGTCAACAATCCCATTACTTTTCTTTGTGCTTTAAAAACTCGTCAAGACTATAAAAAGCATTATCCATCAACCATTTACGCAAACAAGCCTTAAAAGCATTTGGCTCAAGATCTTTTATTTTCATTGGTATTTTATTGAAAATAGTTATACACATGGCAAACGAATTATTTTGAAACCTCTTAGTTTTTGGCACTACGTCTAATACTAACCTATAGCAGTCACGTGTTGATCTTATAAAAAGATCCTTCGCCATTTTAAACTTGTGAATATTTCGCTTGACAAACACACCTATTTCAAATATATATAAGCATGGTAAGGGCAAAATTTGAAGCAATTTAAAATAAGGCAAGCAAGATACATCTGGTGCTATGTTAAAAATGGCTCTGATACACCTTTTTTGAGCAATGAATAGATTTTTTACATTAGTGCCCTTACCCCATATTATTAATCCGTACCTCAAAACAGACTCCACGTACGCATAATAAGCAGTAACAGCAGTATTTATATTTGCAACTTTAGCCAGTTTGTATAGAGCAAAAGCAAACCCGTTTATTTTGTTGCGAACTTTCTCTATTTGATCCTTCCAGCTTAGTTTTGGATCCAATATTAAACCTAAAAATGTTGCATTGTCAGCGTTACATATAGTTTGTCCATTAAATTGTATGTCAACCGATTTATTTTTAAAATTATTAAAATTAATTAGATTCGTTTTTGTCAGATTTATTTTTAGATTATTTTTGTCAAGCCATTCAATAATTGATGTCAAGGTATTTTTAATGTCTTTTTTGTGTTGTTCCAATGAAGAAGATTTATTAGTTTCAACAATAATTGATACATCATCGGCAAAGAGGATGGTCTTATGCTTCGACACATTTGGTAGATCATTTATATACAATATAAACAATAACGGACCAAGTACGCTGCCTTGTGGAACGCCATACGTGTTTGTTTTTTTATCGGATTTGTATACCTGAGTTGTAGAGTTTGAGTCAATTTGCGTTATCTCTACATATTGCGTTCTATTTGTCAAGTAAGACCTTATCCAATTTATTGCAGGCCCTCTTATACCACTATGTTCAAGCTTTGATAACAGAAGGTCAAAAGATACGCAGTCGAAAGCTTTGGACATATCGAGAAATACTACAGTGGTATAGTTTTGAATGTTTACACTAAGCATAACCTCATTTACTAAGTCAAATGCCGCGTGTGTGGTAGATTTATTCTTTCGAAAGCCGAATTGGCATTGCTTAATAATATCATATTTGTTAAAAAAGTTTGTCAGTTGATCATGCATTACCCTCTCAAAGATCTTCGACAGTATAGGCAGTAGTGCAATTGGTCTGTAGTTAGTAACCTCACGTTTGTCACCCTTCTGAAACAATGGTTTCACAATTGAAATCTTTAATTTTTCAGGGAATTGTCCTGTTTGTAACGATAAGTTTACCAAAAAAGCCAACGCTTGACCCAGTTCATCTTTACATAATTTAATTACTTGTGTACTTATACCGTCATAACCCACAGTTTGCGTATTTTTAAGTGACAGTATAACTTTCTTTATGTAGTCTTCGTCGACTGGTGTTAGAAAAATACTGTTCTGTGTATAAGCCTTTATTGTGTTTTCTTTATTGTTGTAAACCTTACTATTTTCATTTATAAAAAAGTTATTGAATATCGATGCGATAATCGTAGGATCAGTAATTTCTTTATCGTTGTATATTATGTTATTTATATAGTTTGTAGCATAAGCATCACTGGTTTCTTTTGTTATGATCGTCCAAGTTGCTTTGCACACATTCTTACTTTTTGTAACAAATTTTTGGTTCGTAATTCTTTTTGAAAGATTAATACATTTTTTTAAAAGATTGTTATAGTTCAAGTATTTTGATCTATTTGCAGCACTTTTAGTCGAATAGTATCTGAAACGAAGGGTTCTCTTTACAATACTACACTTTTTGAGACCCTTCGTAATCCATTGAGGCTTAGATAAGGTACTGCATTTTGTTTTAATAGACGGAAAACAAAGATCATACAACAGAAGCAGCACATCATAGAACTCATCGAAAGCGTGATTTAGATCGCCTTGGTTATAAACATTAGCAAAAGAAAGACTACCCAAGTGTCTCTTAAATTTCTGAAGGTTTTCAATTGAGTAACATTTCCTATACGTAAAGACAGAATGTGGTACTCTTTTCTTCTCCTTGACTTGAAATTTTAAAATCTGTGCAGTATCGTGGTCTGATAACCACAATGGCAATACAGACCCAATCGCATTGTCTATATTACTTGCTATGTGATCAAGACATGCTTTTCCTCTAGTGGGTACATTTATATGCAATTTTAAATTGTATTTCGTAAAAATGTTATTAAGTCTTTTGCTGTTTGGACATTTTACAAGAGTGTCAATATTTAAATCTCCGGCTATTATTAATTTATATTTTGCGAATTTTAGCCGACATTTGTGTAATAGCATATCAAGTTTATCAAGAAAGCAATCAACGTCAGACCTCTTTTTAGATGGAATCCTATATATGCACACAATTATAATACCATTTGAGATCAAATTAACTGAACAACATTCAAAGTGATAAGTCGTTGATAAATTATTGAAACATGTTATTTTCTTATATTCTAAACCGTCTTTTATTAAAATGCAAGATCCACCTCTTTTTGTGTCTCTTGAGTAGTTAGAAATGAGTTTAAAGTGGTTAATATTTATGTTTTTTTCATCACCTTTTTTAACAAAAGTTTCAGTAAGACACACTACATCGGGGTTTGTGTTAGTTTTAATGTTAGAAAAAGTTAACTCCAATATTTCTTTTTTTGAAAGAAGCCCCTGTATGTTCTGATGGAAGATAGTAAACGAATGACCAGTGTTAGGCTCGAAAAAACAACTCGTTGTCACTCTGTGCCGAATTTTTTGTTAACTTGTAGTTATTTGAATTAGAGTAAATTTCTACTTTCTCAAAATAATAAGGTATAGTACCCTTTTTAGGGGTGATTTTGTTTTCAGTGTCCAATTCGTTTGCCTTCTGTGACAATTTAGCTGTATTTTTGATGTGTTTTCTAATGTTTTCAAATGATAGATATTGCTTCTTATATTCAATATAGTCTATGCAGCTGTCTAACAGTATGCAGTAGTCTAACTCCCCCCTGGTCACAACCTACCTTGGCTGACATGGAAATCTTTAAACAGACTCCGGACCCAAGTCGGCCGTAGAAAGGAGAACATGTCCAGGTGTGGTTTTAGCTCTGACAACTCATGTCCGTGTGGAGCTTCTCCACAACAATGGCAAACCTATTGTCGTGTCCTGCGTGCCCTTCCACCTGCACACTGGAGGACCTGTACAACGCCATAGGCAATGCAGTTCGCGTGGCTGATTACTGGTCGAAATATATATGACTTGCCGGAATCGATTTGTTAAGAAGAATAATAAGAAGATCGATTATAAGTTTTCTGAATAAGTAACATAATAATTTGAAACCGGTTCGGTTGTTCGGTTTTCATTTATTATTTAAATATATTTTTTATTCTAAAATGTAGTTGTATTGTTTTGATCAGATCTCTAGGTCTCTGTAAATGTTTTTAAACCGTAGGCATGGTGTACTAGTTTTAAGAAATATCAGGTCTTTACCCCCTAAAAGGAAAGATTCTTTTTCAAACTAAATGTTCAGGTTACAACAGAGAAAAAACTGTCCTCCACTGTGGTAGGCACAATTTTTTATAACAGACAAAAAATGTCCTACCTAAAAGGGCTGCACGTCCATAGATAATCTAATGGCTGTTTTTTTTCGGGCCTTGGTTCTATGGATCTGGATGTTCTGAGTTCTGACTACTCGTATAAATGATCACTTGCTTATTCAGAGTCAGAGAGTCGAGTCAGTCAGAGTAAGATCAACCAATAAAGTTGAATACCTATTGTAAAAAAGTTAATCACGCAAACATTGTATGCAGCTTTCAATCAGAGACAAATAATCCCCTACGCAAAAGAATAACATAGTGCATAGATAATGTGACGGATCCGGCAACACTTTAATTCAAAGTGGGAAAAGGCCTTCGAATTAAACTTTGGATATTTATGGTATTAGCTGGGCAAACATTTTGTTTAGTGGGCATTTTAAATTAGCAGGCTATGCAGCAGACATACAGCGCCCTCTACACTAAAGTTTTGCGTATTCGTCCCTTTTAGATTGCTCTTTAATGCAAAAAAAAGAATCCGTCACATTATGGCCTTTGCTTTGGATTACTTGGGAATTTATATGGACCTATTTCTTTACTCCAAAAGCTACACAGTGTCCCATTCAAAACAGAAATCGTAAAACGTTAAATATTACACTTTTCATATGGTTAATGATAGTTATTTTTTTTAATTAACAGTTTGCAAGCCCATTATATTTTATATCTACCGGGAAAGCTACCAAATTGTAGATTTATAAAATGAAATGTTCGATTATTCGTAATTTTATACAGATTATTGGTATGAAATGTCCCAGCACTATGATAAAGTGTCTAACGCCATAACGTGTGTACGACGTCAGGAAATGACATGTTTTCGGTTAATTTTTCATGATTTGCTACATTCCTGAGCTAAAAAACTGTTTTTTATGATTACAAGTTTACACACGAATTATGTGGTTATACTCAATTCACTACAACTTTAAACAAGTTGGATAGGACGAAGCGATTGCACTGTGACAGCCATGAAACGTCAAAAGGTATATCTTCGAATAGTTGGACTGTAACCGCAAACTGACTTCGCGTCTATGAATCTGCTGTGTTTAGTAACAAAAAACGGACTTTTACATATTTTTCCCACTATCTTCTGGCCACCTATGATAAGGCTAAGGTCTATTTTACTATAGCCAATCATCAGGTGCAGACCGCATAAAACCGACCACCCAAATTGCAAACGCTAAAACGTTTATCTATTATTTGTTTTTTTTGCAGACAACCAAGAAGAAGATGACCAGATACGAGAAACAGATGAAGAGGTTCATCGACCAAAAACGGCTCAAGAGCGGCTCGCGGCGCGCCGTCGAGATCTCCATCGAGGGCCGCAAGATGGCGCTGTGAGCTAGTCATAGGCAAAACTATATGAACTATAAAGGATAAACACAGGGCTCGGTCCGAATTGCGGTAATACCAGCCAAATGACGTGGTGTAACGCACTAAGTTTGTTTGGACGTAACTTTAACGTTTTTTAACATCTGTCTAAATTGGTAATTGAGCGTTACATAACATAATCGTTTAGGCTCGTATTCTGGAATGTTACTTAGCTACATTCTGAAATTGAGTTGAGAGTGAAGTGACATTTTTGTATGAACTGACACTGCTCAAGAATGGGTCAATGCTTGAGTCACGTTCTTGAATAGGGACCTTACATAGATTTTTTAGCTTCTTCAAGATAAGACATGTATTTGACATGAAAGTTTTTAAACATGATACAATTTAATTCGTCTTAAGTTTCATATTAGTGAAATCTTTGCGCTTTAATTGAATCAGCGTGCTGCTTCATGCGCTAACATTGGACGGCTCATTATGCTTAATTCGGATTGCTGCTTCATAATTATGCTCAAAGCAGGAAAAATCTTGCAAGAACTGCCTCGAGCGATAAAACTTACACGTTGAAGTGACGCGTTGTATTATTCATCTGATGAAATAAGTTCACTTCATGTTCGCAAGGGGCGCGTGTTTAAAATTACATTGGTGAGGATTACTTTGATAGACAATTTGTCTGCGTTCCTCACATATCTTGAATGATTCCAAAATGGAATCACACCCTTTTAGGGTGACTTTGCTGACTGGTGTGCTGATTATTCAGAATTACTGTCTAGCCTTAAGGCAGAAACACTATGGAAATTTTGGCCATAACTAATGTGGCGACCATGAGATTTATTCAATTTAATAATATAGATGAATTATACTGACATTGTCAATTCAGGACCTTGCTAAAAAGCCTCTTTTTGATATACTTTAATACAACAGATAGACCCAGCAATATTACTGTTATTTTGTAAGATGCTGGGACCTTTAATAACAACCTTTTTTGCTATGAAAAACAGTCTGATGTACCCAGCCAAATTTTCCCGGGACACCGAGAGAAAACTATATATTAAAAGTAAGACAGTTTAACTCCCTAGCTGTGGTCGACTCTACGGATTATGTTAAATTATAAGCTGGATGTTATATCATAGGAATAAACAAACATGAAATCCAATAAATACTGGTCAATGGATCTCTTGCAATATAATTGTTTATACATTACTGTATGAATGTTTTTGACTCGTAACACTAAGCTAATTATATGACTAGTCCAGTCTGTGATCGCTTTAAGCCCGCTTGTGGACAATTTGAAACAGGGTTATAGTGTTTTTTCGTATTGCCAGGCCCCAAACGTGCTCAGGGCACGGGCACTTAATCTGAAATAAACTAGTAACTACGAAACGCATTTGTCACTTTTTAGGTTTAGGTTTAAAGAATTATTCTCAAAAAAGATTAAAAAATATCCACTTACATGAGCACAAGATTATCATAAAATTCATTTAGGTCACCATCAAAAGTCCATTTCTTTGCTTTGCAGGCTAGATTGACACCTCATAGTGAGAGTATTGTAGTGTTGAACAATAACTGTATTAAGCACGAAATGATTTCTATATGGCAGCATCAAGAAATGAACATTTAATTCACCTTTCATTACAGATATAAATTTAACATAAAATTTTTAATAACATTTCTAAATGGATAAATTAAATTAAATTATAATAATTAATAGCTTAGGACACCCCCTTACCAACTACTGAGAATTATTTTAGTGGCCCACCCGACTAAGCTCACGCTTATGCAGAATAGCTTAGGACACATCAATCTCCACAGCATCACGCGCAAAGTGAGTGGTTTTGAACAATGTAATTGAACAATGCTAGCGTTTTGGCTAGCGTATTTCGCGCTTGGCCAAAGAAGACGGAAGATACGGTTTAAATTCAATCTATCAGTGGGCTTGACAGCAATCACAAATGAACGGTGAGCGTTTGACAAATTATAACATGCGAGCACGGAATGGTTTCTCTTTCCCTTCCACGTGACACCGATCACGGTTCAGTTGAGTTTTGAATGCTTCACTAAATGCGACCTTAGCACAGAGGCCGTAACAAAGAGCAACACACGAAAACTCTTCGACTGGTAGAAATGTATGGAAATGACAAGAAATGTCATTTTTTTATCATGCGAGTGTTAATGTCCAATTCATATATTTTACGATGTTACGTGTAGAAACGATGGTATGCGTGCGGCACCACTGAGGATGCACAAGACCGCGCGAAGTGGGCCAAGAAAATAAGAAAGGCGGACCCTGGGACCCCCCCACAACGGTGTGGGTTCACAACCGGGATAGACCGCACGGATGATGATGATGATGAAACGATGGTATGCGTGCTGCTCTAGGTTAAGGCCCCAGGTGTAGAATCATTATAATTCCAACTTAAACCGCAGGTAAGAGTCATGTAATCGTCGGTGACATTGGTTGTACTGGATTAAATTTAACTTGTTAAGTTTTTTCATATTATTATTTGAATTTAAAAGATTTGTACTGTATTTTGCGACTGCTAAATGTTAATAAGCCTCAATTTAAAGTATTATTAACTAACAATAGTGCTTAAGTGCCTGCTACACGCCAGATTACTGAAAGCAAGTAGATTTGTTTTTAATTTTTGGGCAATATCCTATAGACATTTTGGATTTTCTTGTGAATTTTGGTGTAAAATTTATTATTTTTTTATTTATGATTTTATTTAATATTTGTGTAAAAAGAAATATTTTTTATGTTTACTTAGTAGTCGACAAATACGAATAACAACGCCACACGAATGCGACTTGATTACACATCGCTGGTCATTTGCTATTTGCAGTAGCAGTCAATAGTTGAACTACTATTTTATGTAATGTAATTTAATGACTTTCATCTCTTTTGTCGTCCGTATTAACACATTAATTTTGGACAACTCAACCGTGGTGCATAGCAGGCGCGTCAATCGGTGTTACATGTAGATTATTTACTGACTGGTCCTTGTACTGAAAAGAATATGATGTTCTTATTAGGTTTTAGATTTCCTATAATTTTCTACTCTGAAATATAGGTAGTTGTAAGGAAGTGAGTGTGACGCACAAACAAAGTGGGTGCGATGTGTTTGTGATGTTAAGTTATCCCTATGTTAAGATTAATAAAATAAAACTAAGTAAAGTATGTGAGTTTGTTTCTATAAGATTTTTCAACCTACCAATAAGCCGACATCCGATTCGCAGTATTGAAAATAAAGGCCCGCGCAGACGACGGACTTTAATCCGCAGCGGAGAAAAAAGTACGCTCCGCGAATAAAAAGTCCGCCGCGGACTTACCAGGGACTCCACGCACACGGTGTGCGATCATTGTCGTCGAGAAATTTAGTGAAGCGCACGTTATGGAGGCAAATTTTCTGAGATTACGTTGTGCTGTAATTTACATAAAGTTTAAGAAAAAGAGAAGTTGTTTTAAAAGATAATTTTAAAGTCCGCAGTGTGCGATGCTGCTCATACACAGTTCGCTCGTTCTATCATTTTCGCGGACTCTCGCGTACTTTAATCTGTTACGCTCCGTCAGCGTCCGCTTTCATTCGGCGGACTTTTTGTTCGGCGTACTTTTAGTGGTCCGTGTGCGTTGCTCGATACAGTTTGTAAGGGATCTATTTTGACGGAGAAAAAAGTACGCCGCGGATAATCCTTCGTCAGCGCAGGCCTTCAAGAACACAATCCTGTCAGCATACGGCAGGCGGTGCCATTTTTGTTGTGTCTTTTGGCCACAAGGATTATTTGGTAGATTGTCGTCAATAAATCGTCATTCGATTCGTTATAGTGGACCTTACTGCTGAAGGTTATTCTCTGTAGATAACCCGAACTAACCAAAAGAACCTTACGTTCAAATGAAATTTATAATTACACTCTGCTTTAAATTACATGTCAGGGTGACCAATCGCTAATTAACGAATTGACTACGGACACGATCATCTTATAAAAGCAAACTGAAAGTTGACGCGACACTATTCCGTAAGAAAATGCTACTCCTTTGCACATTCGTCGCTTTTATGATTGTAAGTATAAAAGGTGTGGGAACGTAACAAAAATAATAGTTCTTAGTGAACAGTTCGCTATTGATATTTTTTATTCATTTAGATAACATGTGCAGTGGGAAGAAGTCCTCAAAACGAAGAATTTTCATACGAGGTAACTTATCTTATTGTTATAAATTCATTTAGAAATTCTTCTGTGAGATTACTGGGCAATCAAGATTATCTGAATCCTCAATTCTCTAAATAAAATAAGATACGGTACAAGACCGTGCACATGGTGTTATATAGAGAAGTCCTTGCAGTGGCTTAACACTCATGATGTAAATAAATAACTTAACACGTATATTAGGTTGGGGAGAAAGTCTTTTCGCATTATAGTATGTATGAACTTGTAATAAAATCTCTTTGGCTAAGTATACTTTTTATATCTGGCTGGTTTTGGTATCCTTATTGCAAATTCAAATTAGGAAAATGTGTGATTTTCATTTGTTTTTCTTAAGATAAGTCAAGGTGAGTGAATCTAATGAAGAAATTCGATACATTTGAAACTTTTACTACAAAAAAGGTGAAAATGTAACGCAAGCCGCAAAAAAAATTTGCGATGTTTATGGACCTAGTGCAGTGTCTGTGAGAGTAGCACAAATTTGGTTTAGGCGTTTTCAATCCGGAAATTTTGATGTCAATGATGCAAGTCGCTCTGGTCGCCCTATTACGGATAAAATGGATGCTATTTTTGAAAAAGTGGAGCAAGATCGGCATACCAGTAGTTACGACGTAGCTGATGAACCGGCAATTGACCACAAAAGAGTTTTGGCGCATTTGAAAAAAACTGTGTACCTACACAAAAAAGCTCTGTATTTGGGTACCTCACGAGCTCACTGAAAGAAACCTAATGAACCGTGTACTCATTTGTGATTCTGTATTACGACTTAATGAAACCGAACCACTTTTGAAGAAGCTGATAACTGGTGATGAAAAGTGGATCGCTTACGACAAGAACTTGTAAAAAAGGTCGTGGTCAAAGGCCGGTCAGGTTTCACAGACTGTGGCGAAACCCGGGTTAACTCGCAACAAGGTGATGCTGTGTGTTATTGGAAGGGTATTATTCATTATGAGCTGTTGTCATTATGAGGGTATTATTCATTATGAGCTGCCACCAGGCCGGACCATCGATTCTTAACTCTACTGCGAACCACTGATGAGATTAAAGCAAGAAGTTGAGATAAAGCGGCCGGAATTATTCAACAGAAAGGGTGTGGTTTTTCATCATGATAACACGCATTACATTACCTCACACATCTTTAGCCACTCAGCAAAAATTAAGGGAGTTTGGCTGGGAGGTGTTAATGCATCCGCCGTATAGTCCTGACCTTGCACCTTCAGATTTCCAACTGTTTCGGTCTCTTTAGAATTCTTTAGGCAGTGTCAGGTTAACAACACGAGAGGACTGCCAAAACCACTTGTCGCGGTATTTTAATCAGAAGCCTCAAAATTCCTATAGCAATGGGATCATGTCCCTACCTACAAGATGGCAGAAAGTAATCTAAGGAAATTACGCCTACATACTTTAGTTAAATGTAAATAAATAAATAAAATAAATAAATATGCGCCAGACAACACACCTCTTGTAATGGTCTCGAAATAAGGATTAATATCCCTGTGTTACGAGGTACCACACAAGGAAACAAGCTAGGGGCGTCTCCCAGCACACCCAGACCCGAGTTAATTCAGAAAAGATCGTTTCCTGAATTGACCCGACCGGGAATCGAACCCGGGACACTACGGAAATCAAGGCGAGAAACCGTGCTATAGCGCCCTACGCCAATGTTTTGAATTTTCTTAAAAAATGCGAAGAATCTTTTTCCCCAACCTATTATTTTGAAAAGACTCAGCAAACGAAATCAATTTAACAGTTCACCTACCTATCATGAGTTAACTCTGACAGTCGTTGGGTCTGTGCTAACCTTTTTGAATGGGATTTCGGTACAGCGTCTCAAGTGATTAGTTATGGAACTAAAAATGGATTCGAACTGCTTTAGTCAACTCTAGAAGTTTACAAGAGACAGAGTCATGGTAGATGTACAGGTGGTCCAATATTGGCCCTGTATCTTTTTTAAAATTAATTCACACAATAAGTTCCTTATATTTTCAGACCGATGCACTATCTGATTTACAAATGTTGATGCCAATAGAAGTAATAAAGCAACCCAAAAAGAGTAAGAGTGCTTCATACTATGAGGTGGGGAATCCGGGCAAGCTCGGACTGATGGTAGACGGGCCCTACAGCCGAATCCCTGATGAGGAGTTCCTACTAGAGGACGTTGATTCTGACGTCTCGCCCAAGAAAACCATTAAAAAAGACTTGGGCTCAGCTAAACCACACAAAGAGGCTTACAAACAAGCATCTAAGAATCATCCCAAACCTTCTGCGTATGAAGACCTGCCAACAGAGTTTGCTCATAGGTGTCTTGAATACATGCACAAGTACAAATTTGTTACACGCGGAAAGGCAAGATATGAAAATCAACAGGATAAAAGTGACCATGAATTAATGGTAGGTTTGTGTAGGAAGTATTTGGAAAAGACGTACAAACCAAGGTCTAATGCAAAAGTAACTGATGAAGCACAAAATGCAGCAGCCATTGTAGGTTTCGATGGCAGTGGCGGGTATCCGCGCAACTTGGGTGTGAATGGCAAGGGGGCGGTTGGCAACGATGCAGTAAACGGGCAGGGTGGATATGCTGGCAGTTCAGGCATCAGTGGGTTTGGAAAACAAGCAGGGACCGTTGGGATTGGGGGATATGCCGGCAGCAACGTACTCGTTAATGCTTTGACAGGACTAGGTAAGATCTTTAACGGATTGGGAATTGAAAACATGGGTTTAAATGAACACGATGGCCACCACAGCAATGTCGCATATAGCGGGCAAGAAAGTGGCGCAGGGAACGTAGGGGTCGACGAAAAAGGAGGATTTGTAGGTAATATCGGTGTGGGAGGCAAGGTTGGTCAGTACGGTAATTTTTTGAGTAACATACTCTCAGGGCAGCAAGCGCCACATTTTCGAGCAACCACACAAGACCCCATCGCAAAATACATGTCGCTTAGCCATGCTTCTGGTCATCATGGCAATGGTAAATTAGAATCCAGTGAAAATTCAGGACACAAAGCAGTACCGTTTGCTCTGATGGATGTCATGGATGACTTGCAGCAGTTAGAAACATTTGGGAGACTTGCTACCAACACAGAAGCCCAAGAAGTAAAAGAGACAGCAACGGTAATGGGACAGGAAGCTGCGAATGTTCAGAATGTAGAAAGATATCATAGCAAAAGTCAGACAGAAGATGAGGCCAACGTGGATAACCTCATCTCGAAAAATCGAGGAGAACAGGCTCTTACGTATGAAGTGGGTTCATTGGATGGGCAAATGAGCAACCTTGCTGTGAGTTCTGGACACAAGCAAACTGGCGGAGGGTGCGGCCACTCAAAGTGCGTAAATGTATACGTGCTAGATGTGAACTCGCTTGGAGGAAGTAGGAAGGCTGGAACTCTTCAACCCTCCCCGCAGACATTGGGAAAGTTGCCGGTAAGTACGTGATGTAATTAAGTAAAGTGATTCACTATATACCTACTACACAAAGATCATCAGACCATCGGTATAGAGGCATTTTATGCTATATGAACTGTCAGATATCACCTTCATTCCCGCTCAGAACTATGAAGAACATAACGCTAATGTTCTTTACATAATCTCAATGTCAGACCTTAGATCGCAGCCATGATCTTCGGTCAAACGATTACAGACGCGAGACGGGCTTATAATGCATAACTACTTACTGTCTCACTGCTGTGCAAAGTCCACCACCATTGAAATCAAGTCTTCGCTACAATTGATCGATATTGGCTCGATGGCCATGATTCACATCACATACCCGGGCTATGTTCCGAAAAATCCACATACACTTTGCGAGACTTGGGATTTCGGGCCGAGCTCGCTACTCGGCCACAGAGGGCTTAAGATATTTTTTAATATATTTTTCGTCTGAAGATGCCGAGTTCCTCACCTGAGGGTGTCCCTGGCAAGTTTCGTCCGATTGGGGGGCGCCGCGGCTGGATGGTGCTCGACGACCCCAATGGGAAGTGAGTCGCCTTGTGAGTTTATATTTGTTCCTGTTTTACTTCTTATTGAGTTACGTACCTACTATCAAGGTGCGGGTTGGCATCGTTCATCGTCATTAGTAGGCTTTGTATGGGGTGTCTCGCGGCTCTATGTCCAGTCACGGTCGCGCACGTAAGCTGATGCCCGTTCATAAACTGTTATTCCTAAATACTTAGCTCCACTCGATCCACTCTAAGTACATTAAGTCTTATTTTACATTCAAATACGAAGTAATCTGACAGAGAACTGAGGTCGTCGACATAGCTCACATCACAGGATTAGTAAGCTGAAGTGGCAATAGGCAGGCCATTTATGCCGTAGAACAGATAGCCGTTGGGGTAAGCGTGTTCTAGAGTGGAGACCGCGTATCGGCAAACGTAGTGTAGGACGCCCCCCGGCCAGGTGGGTTGATGACTTGCGAAAGGTTGCTGGCAGAAACTGGATGCGTCAAGCTATGCACCAGTGGTATGGTGGCTATGATAGGCTGATGATGATGATGATAATGAAATCTCATTGCCTGCTAAATACTAAATAGCAGTATTCACATACTTGTCTACTTAAACATTTTCAGATTGCGTCAGTACATCAATTCCAAGTAAGTAAGTAAATTCCTAAAAGGTACAAAAGCCATTTTTATCTAAATTGTCAATTATCAAAAAATTTATACTTTTCTCTTTTTTTCAGGAAACCGTGGCTAATTTTATAAGTACCTGGAAACAATAAACCTAATAGTCATATCGTGTTTTTATTTTATTGTATTTCTTTGTGTGCAGAGGTGATTAATTCAGCTCTGCACTAATATAATCATACAAATGTGACCTGTGTTACGAAAAAATGTTAATGTCTGAATATAATGATGTTCCTTTACGACTAGGCTTACCAAGTGGCTGACCTTGAGACTTCAGCTGGACCAACGGCTTAACGTGCTTTCCGAAGCACGGACATAACTAAAAATACATTGCTAAATTTCGGTTTGTGGTAACCCATTCCATTTCCTTACCTGACTGGCGTAGCTTAACATCGGATCTTAGCTGATCCGCTGTCATCACTTTAGTCAACGACACCTTAATTGGTATAGGAACACAACACAGCAACTTCACGTTATCCGTTACAAGAACTTTGGCAAAATGGGCCATATGTCAGCAGCATAAGGCCCCTGTGTAGGTATCTAAAGTTGACGTGAACGCGTGTGTGCATTATTATAATAAGTTTAAAAAACAAAGCTTTTGTCTCATACTCATGTATTATAAGTACCAAAAATTAGTCTGAAAAACGACACTTCTAAAAGTGCCTTTTGTAACAGAGACCAAGACAGGAGATCGAAATGTCTCGGTCTGCTAGGCTTAATATGGGGTGGTTCGCATCTTTGTCTCCGGTCTCTGTCGCGCCTTAAAGCAGCTAGCGGTGGTTACTCGCACCCCAGCACAGACTTCTTGCAGCAGTTGCAGCACAGCGGCAGCAGCAGTGAGGGGGGCGCCGTGCTGGCGAAGTCGCGGCCGCGCTTGTGCCCGTAAGCACCGAGGTACACCGCGCCCTGGCTGTTGTACTTGGGCCCTTCAGGGATCAGCACGCTGCGTTGGCACAGTCGACGCTACGGATAAAAGTGGGTAATGTAGGGGCAAAAATCGTTTGGTCATGGAACTTAAGATCAAATGAACGCTGGCTCCAAAATGTCTTTAATTTGATTCGCTAGCCATTAGGAATCCTTAGATTTGCTATTGCGACCCCAAGCGTGATTTGATCTTGCGATTTTGACCACACCAAGTAAACTATAGAATAAAGCAATGTAGGTCCAAGAATAATCATTTTTTTTCTTGGACCCACATTGTCGCTGACAATCTAGCACGCGGACCGCCTGATGGTAAGCGGTTACCGCAGCCTATGGACGCGTGCAACACCAGTAGAATAACTTGCGAACTCCATACTATAACTCATTGAGAAAACCTCAACATCCCAGCTCATTCCACAATTTAAGAATCCTCGGAAGGAAACATCTCTGAAACCGAACTGTGCGAGACCATTGCGGATCCAGAGTATGAGGATGAAATCCGTGCTGGTCGCGAGCGGTGCGGTGGTAAAAAGTAGAAGTGGGCATCATATCGAACAGCTGAGAACAAAACCCATTGTACAAGCGGTAGAACACGCAAAGGGAAGCGAAGTCCCTCCTCAGACTTAACGGTTTTAAGATGCTTGTCAGCTTGGGATCGTCGACAATCCGGGTAGAACGTTTCTGGACCGAGTCAAAAGGACAGATGATATCCAGGCGCACCTGCCCAAAGGTGACAACAGTACTCTAAGTGTGGCCTGACTTGCGCTTTATACAGCAGCAGTCTTTGCCTAGAAGTGATTTTGTAGTGGACTTAAGTCTCTGGTCATTGAATATAAGAAATGAAGGTAGGCAGCCTGTACAAAGGAAAGAAATGCTATTTTACCGTAGAAGAAATAAGAGCGTGAGAAGATAGGCAAGGATTGACAAATGCTAGCAGAGTTCACTCGCTGCTACGCTATATTAAGGCTCTTATAGTAAGAACCAGATCAACCATATGAATGGTCACGTGCATGGATTTTAATTAGGATATGGCTGAAGATACTAATCTAACTATTTATAAATTCAAGGCAAGGCAATTCAAGTTACAGCAAGACGAGAAACATGACCACTATTCCAGTCAGAGACAGTAACGCTCACGTTATTCATTACTGAAATAATAATAATAATAATAATAATAATAAATAATCTTTATTGCACAAACAAATACTTACAGCACCATACCTTAATACCCACATACCTTAAGTCTCAGAGCGTGTATCAGTCCTCCTTTTGCCGGGGCCATGTCGAGCTGGTCCGGTGATACCGTGGGGTCGTCGCCGGAGTCCGCGCGCTGGCGCAACCTGGGGACGGCTTCAGAATTTAGCTGTAAACAAATACCATTGGCGAGATTACAAATAAGTCATCCAGCCTCTGTTCTATTTGCTTTTGGAAGTGTCAGTCAAATAGCATATGGCATACCCCAGTTAAAAAGAAATGTACCTACTAACCCCGCTCTCATCATCCACTCTTGCCCGAAGCTTGCTGACCATCCTTCCGGGAGTGTGAGTGCGCGCCGTCGCCTGCGCAGCGAGCTTCTGGTTCACGAACTCGTTAAACAGCTCCTTGTTCTTCTTGATGAATGACTTGAACTTTTCAACCTTCGCTCGGTGATGGGCATCCTGGTAAAGTACTATTGTTAACATCAGGATGCTATCATAATCATAATCTTTATTGCTTCATGTCAAGTATAAAAGTTGGTAAAATACAAAATAGTCCAGAGCATGAGCCCTGCTAGGGCACTGCAATATACTAATACAATAAGCCTAAACTAAGTTGAAAAATAATAAATAATATGAAACACACAATTCAATTAACATAGAATAAAATATAAAATAATCAAACATTGCATTATTAAGGACTATTAAATTTTCAAATTAAAAACGAAAATAACTGAAATAATAATTGAAACATTGCAAAATAAAACATAAAGTTATCAAAACATAAGAATACAAGCTATGGTGTCTCTATGCGTGAATACCGGTCTCGTAAAATGAACGCTAGACGACAGTAAAGGGGAAGGCACTTCGCTCAGGTACAGTATTCATAGTAGGTACTGGTATCAAACCCCACGTTCTCCGAAACCCTTTCACGGGGGTTTCATACCAATAATATCAGCCTAAATTCGCTCGCTGTGCAGGTCTTGGCCAGCGTTGACAAGAATTTTCCCCGACCCTTAGTAAAAGTCATTAGTAAGCTCTCACCATATTCTTAACGTGGTGGTGACAGTAAAATCCCTCAAAGTGTCTACCGGTGCGAGAATGGAACGTAATGCAAGTACGATTATGAGGGCAAATGCAGCTCAACATTACTTTGTATTCCGAAGACATTTGACTACATCCTCACCTAATGGAAGTGACGATGCGCCTAATGTACCTCTACATGTCTGCTTAAGTGTTTAGTTATTCTTAAGGAAAGAGGCTTAAAATTAAAGCACACAGTAAACTCGGTTACTTCCACAACCTCACCTGAGGAAGGCAAGTTGTCTTTCGACATCACTCACTGTGACACGTCTGCCAATAACGCATTTAATCACTCTGAACACAAAGAGGCCTCAGATTGAAGCCCTCTTCACTTTGCCATCTCAAAAGGAGTTGAAACTTTTAATGGTGTGTATTGGAAAATACTTAGCTCGTTGATAAAAGTTGAGTTTGGTTTGGGAGAGATACACACACCTAGGATAACCAACGTTGTTTTATAGTTGTTATAACGAAAAGAGATCGTGCAGGACAGACAAGCGTGGCGTCTTCTTGTGTCGGAGGCCAAGATTCATTTTAGGTCGCTGTGCCAGGATAAGTAAGTAAGTAAGTAAATTTTAGCACACATTTACCCTGTTGGTAATAGCGTTTCAATTGACCGATATAATACCGGTATTCCTTGTTATTTAATAGAAATATTTAAATTGACCATCTTTCCTCAATGGCCATCTATCCTCGAATTACCCTACTAAAGTCTATATTAGTAAACCAGTTAACAATCATAATGAATTCAATTAATTATTTACCTTATTTTTGTCGATGTTACTTCGCAACTTTGGTATGCCTGGCGAAGTGGTCATAGGCTTTCTGGCTGTGGTCAAAATTATCGATGTGTTGCTTTTTGGTTTGTTGGTTATTTTTGTTTCAACTTTCCTTTTTTTGGGCATAAAAGTAGTCGGCTTGCTTGGCTTTATACTTGAAAGAGGTTCTATTTTTATTGGACCGTTTTTGTTAGCAAACACAAGAGAATCAAATACTCTCCGCTGTGGTGCTTCATTATTCTTATTTTCATTTAACAATCTGTTGCCACCTGGAGGTACTCTTCTGTGGAATGAATTACTTGTATTTTCTGTGTATTGGTTGGACTTTGTTTGATCTATATTTGAATTTGTAGTAGTCCTTAGTAAATAGGGGTTAGAAATGTTTATAGCTGCTATTGTTGACTCCAAATAATCATCGTTGTTTCTGCGTAGATCTTGTTTAAGTACTTTCACAAATTCTGTGAATTTAACAAACGTAAATACTAAACGGAGAGCGGTGGAAAACGTTACTCAATAGTAGCGTATAGGTACTTTTCATCTGAAGCGTTCATCTGAAGCGAGCAGGTAAAATGTACCTCAATTGCTTATTGATCCAAGAAGCATTACATCGAAAAAGGTGTCATGAGCCATACCATTTGGACCGAGAAACTGCATTCTTTCACAGTGAACCGAGCAAAAGTAGAAGACCTTTCAGCCAGCATCTTAAAATTTTAGATCAAAGAACACAAATTCTTTACTAGCTGCAATAAAACAACAAAGCGAAGATAAATAATCATAAATACCGGCTTTAGGGGCGTCCGTAGTAGCGATAACGTCGCATAAAGCTAGAGAACAGCTTGTCGATACAAATAATACGACGTGTAGCGGAGTCATTCTGTTTACGTCGCGAGTTGTGGCTCAATCAAAAGTCGTGGACATAAAGCCACGTTACTGCCGATGGAAGTGTGTGGCAATAAACCGGCGATAAACGAGTCGAACGGCGAGTCCGAAGTTTCGCAATAACAGAACACTACACAACACCTCTGGCTCCATGTTACATTGATAGTAAATAACACAAACTTACGAGTAACGATGATACTTCTGCAAGAAGACATTTTCACGAGCAAACTTATGATTTTCTCGATATGAATGGGTTGTACCAAACATATTATATCTAGTATACTTACAATGACACACCGCTCCAATTCACGCTTGATATTTATTCAACTTGCAATTTTTTATTTTTTTATACCTAATATGTATTGAAAAGTCTTTTCACACCGCCCGGCCTACCATCATCATTTGATTCGTACATTCATGCTTGCACTGAAAAATTTCTTAACTAATTGTTTGGTCACTAAATTCATTTAAGCAACTTGTAATCAAGTTTTAGTTGATACACTGATTACTTAAATTTTACACTTCTGACACTTTGAATGAAATTTTAGGTAGGTATGATGCCGTTGAAGTTACACATTGAAATGTACATGGTACATAGTTAATAGTTAAGTGAATTTTCAAAAAAAAGATTTTGAAATGTTTCAACATTTTAGGTAACTTTTTTTTAAAACGGCCTTCCAATTTCAGGATAAAAACAGCCAACTTTTTCAATTTCATAATTTTATTGTAGAGTTATGATGAGGGTTATTGGTGTAAATTCTTTAGAACTATTTAGCGCTATTATTCACCTAATAAAGAAAAAAAACGGCATTTATCTCAACAGATCTCGCTACAGTGACCTACAGTGAATTTTCAAAAATTCGTAAAAAAAATCATAGCTCGAAAACTACAAAAATCGGGTAACTCAATGGGGTATTTTAGGATACCCCTGAGTGTGAGGAAGCTAAAAAAAGTTCATTGACGTGTATGTTTGGACCACCCTGTATTTATCCTGAAAGTTGAAACATAATACATCGAATGATCATTAAATCGAAACAGCATGATTGAGTACCTACAATAACTTTCATAACAATTAATTTTATTTTAGGTATCAAAATCCATAAACTGCAAGCAACTCAGTAAGTCTGAAGTGAGTAGAAAATTAATTACATTTCAAGGTAATGGACTTTCGCTGATGATTTGAGCGTATAGTTATTAGTGATTATGAGACAATGTAGTGATAATGCATATTGCATGGATTTCAAAGGTGTTTAATCGTCTATTTCTGTTTAGAATTACTCGGTAAATGATACTGTTCAAATAATTCAACTATATCATCGCAAAAAGATCAACTTAGCGTGAAGTTTTTGAGCGTATCATTCGATTTCTGTGCGAAAAGCATAGCATCGCCCAGCTCCGCGGAGTCCCGGTCGAGCATGTACTGTCTCCGCGAGCGAGGCAGGTGGAACTCAGGGAAGGGCTGCTCGTCCAGGCTGATGATGGCGACACCATCTGGCGTTTCCTCCTGGATGAAGCGGCGGTAGGTCATGCTGCGCCGGTTGGGGTGTAGGCTTTGTACCTGGACGGGAAAGAGAACTGTTTACTATTATGTATCTAGTTTAATGTAAGAGTTGTGACCATGACCAGTAGTATCAAAGATAAATGTTGATGCAACTTACAGTCCAAAATTAGCCAAGTGTTTATCTACATCGTGTACTAGACTAAGAGGTCGACAAGAAAAAAGGTGGTGGGACGATCAGGACAAATACTTGCAGGAGTAGCAGATTTAAGTTGGTGATGGGGATCATTGGAGGAAGTTGGGGGAGGGATTTGCTCAGCAGTGAGACAGTATAGGCTAAGTAAAAAAAAAAAAATTAGTCACCTGAAATCAATTGACTGAGAATCGAACTACAACCTATTTTGGTTGGTACTACACCTAATTCTTGCATTCTGCTCTACGAGTATTTATTGAAAACCACGAAATAAGCCATTGAAACAATATTTAAACTGACGTACCTTTAAAACTTTGTACTTTACTTTAGGGCTCGATGAAGCAGTCGCTTCTCCATTATTTACGTCATCTAATGACGATTTACCATCCATTGCTTTTCTGTTTCTAAGCAGATCATCATCCATGTAGTATAAAAGATCCTTCTTCGATACCTTGTGCCCTTTAGTTATAGGTTCATCTTCATCGATATGCGAATTGGTTCTTGGAATAAAATTGCCTGCTTCCTCTTGTGAGAATAGTTTACTTCTGCTGTAGTCATATTTTTTATTGTCTCTATCGTTAATTCGGCCTTTGTTACCTCTGCTATAATCTGCATCAACGTTTTCATTGTTTTCATCGTAATAAGCACTGCTATCATTAATACGGTCGTATTCCTCACGATGATTTGTGATATCATCTCTGGTGTCCTTATGGTTACCACCACTTTCATCATTAAGCGTGTAGTCTTCACGAATAGCTCGGGCCATTATGTCGTTGTGGTCATCTTTGCTATGGCTTTGAGGGTCATCTGTCGGTCTCAGGTCGTAGATGTCGTGTGTCGGTGTGATCAACTCTTCTTCCGTCGGGAGATAGTCATAGTTATCCTCTATTAGTTGACGTCTGATATTGTCTATGAGCTTCAATGTTTTGTTTTGGGACGTGTGGTTCGCTGTAAGGTTGTTGGTTACAAGAATTATATAAATTAAAATTCATGGTTATTTTATTATTTAATCACGATTGTAAGCATAAAATCTTGATGAAAATGAAGACTCTACTGTAACTAAGTCAATTCAAAGATGTAATTTACTAAAAATGCTATGTATTTTAAGTACTATCCAAATAGTTGAAAATGGTAAGCATAAATTGCCCGCTAACATCTTTTATTTTGGATATTAATATTGCCTTTGCAATAGAATAACGTACGCAAGTAGTAGGTACAAGATGAATGTAGTCGGAAAGAGTTTGGAAAAACCAACCATCACGCCAGACGGATTCACTTTGTTAAGAAAAATAGGTGGAACTTACTGGCATCAGCAAAGGCAGCAGCGTAGATACCAAACAGCACCAGAAACATAGCTGTTAATATTCTTCTGAGGTCACGGCTTCAGTAATGATAAATCACAAGGTCATGAAGAGCAAGTTTGCCAAATTATTTCTTAGCGTCGTGGTGTGCGAGTGCACAGAAATGTTGAGCAACATTCTAGCGATTGCGCAGTTCTGAAGTAAAGCACTGAGTTTGCATTTGTTTGAATTTTTATCGTTTGGTTTTATTCGTTGACAATTTACAGCAAAAATGGTTTCTATCATATTCATCTGCTTTTCTAGTGAGATGATTGCGGAGTTTTTTGCCGGCATTCAAATATCATCAACCAGTTTACCAATTGATAACTCATAGTCAAGAAGACTGTCGTCAGATAAATTCATCCTACTTAATATTTTAAATGAGGAATTCTGATGCATTTAGGTATAGAGATAGATTTTGCCAACATAAAACTTTGAACGGTTCGTCTAAAAACCAGATCACTAGGTCGAAGTCACGGGCAACAACTAAGTAGTCTAATATAGTCAGAACCGTTTAAAAATACCACTTCAATAAATTACCTTCAAGAACATTCACTCCAACAGGTCGTGTTTGCGCTCACATCAGAAAACAATGTTTAAAACTTATTTGTAAATATTTCCTCACATTTAGTTACGGGATCAGGTTAGACGTTGAATACAAAGTAAGCATGTTTGAACTACAAGCCACGAAGTATTCTTACCCAGTTTGTGGAAAACAAGCAAAGTTTGAGAACTTGCAGGTGTTGTTCTAGACGCACTCTTTAGAGTAGGTAAGCAAACAAAATTGGGCTCCTTCGAGCATCGATGCTTCAAGACAGGAGCTCCTTTTCTGCTAGAACAACACTTTTAAGAATAAATAAGGTAAGAAATTAGCCTATTAGTAAAGTAAAGTAAAGTAAAAAATATCTTTATTCATATATACTTATAAAAAGTACTTATGACAAGTCATATAGATAGTTACAAAAAAAATTATAGCAAAAATATACTAAAATAAACTTGCATATAATAATACTATGATAGTCAATATCATAATTAAACATAATGTGACTCTACCACCGGTTCGGAGGTTGTTTCCGATTGAACACATTGGCCAACAAATGATTTTCCTACCATATGCAGTCTTAGGCCGAGATCTATAGAGCGTGCTTAGCTTAAACATAGATTAATCTTAGACTTTGAACAGCTGTATCTATCTATATCAGATATTTCTTATCGTTATTTAATTATTTTTGTCTTAGTTAAATATTAACTTAGATATTCGTTAGTAATAATTATAAGAATACTCAATAAGTAAGAAAATAAATAATGTATTAAGTCTGTGCTTAGCTAAGTAACGACTATAGATCTCGGCCTTAGACTGGGAGTTACGAGCTTATTTTTATTTCTAGTCTTGAGTTTATGAACATCACTGTTTTTCTTGAAGAGATGCAAGTTTTTACGGACATATACTATATTATCATTAATAAATTGAGAGTACACCGTTAAAATATCTATCTCTTTGAATAATTCACGAAGCGAGTCGCGTGGTCTAAGGTTGTAAATGGAGCGGATGTCTCTTTTTTGAAGAACAAAGATGGTGTTGAGGTCCGCTGCCGAGCCCCACAACTGTAGACCATACGACATAACACTGTAAAAATAACTGAAGTACACTAATCTTGCTGTTGCGATATTAGTCAGGAGCCTTATTTTTCTAACAGCATAAGCTGCCGAACTAAGTCTTCCTGCCAGAGCAGAAATATTAGAATACTATCCCACTGACCCACTGCTTGGCACCGGCCTCTATCATTGTAAGTAAGTAAGTAAGTAAGTCTTTATTGTGCATGGAAAAAGGTATGTACATAGATCTTATAACTAACAAAGTATCACTTGATCCTGCTTTTGCAAGCGGATACACATTTACAATAATTATGTGAGGGACATTTAAATTACAAAAATTACATTTGTATGACCTAACTAAAAGCTACTTATATTCTAAATATTCGTTAATACTATAAAAACTTTTTTTTAGCAGCCAAGCCTTGATTTCTTTCCTAAACTTAAAAAACTCAAAATCTTTAAATCTATCAGGCAATTTGTTAAATATTTTTATACACATCATAAACGTATTATTTGAGAATAGTGTAAGCTTTGTCGGAGGTTTGCTAAGTTTATTTTTATACATGGATCGCAAGTTTCGGTTATTTATTTGAAAATTTTGTTGAAATAAATGTTTCTGTTTGTGCACAAATAAGCAGATATCAAAAATATATAAACATGGTAATGTGAGTAATTTATGTTCTCTAAAATAAGGACGACAAGAATCAATTTGTTTGAGGCCAAATATAGAGCGGATGCATTTTTTTTTTTGTAATATAAACGCCCGGTCTCTATTCACCGAGTTCCCCCATATCATAACTCCAAATCTTAAACAGGAGTTAACATAGCCATTATATGCAATTATTGCAGCTTCTTTTGTTACAACCTGACTAATACGACGCAGGGCAAATACAAATTCATTTAATCTCAGACATATATTGCCTATATGTGTTTTCCAGTCGCAAAAACAGTCTAGGGTAACACCTAAAAATTTTGTGTGTGGTACCTCTTCCACTATATGTCCATTACAATGTATATTTCGTTTTTAATGTTTTGTCTTATAGGTACCAAATTGTATGTACTTAGTTTTGTTAATGTTGAGCTTCAAATTGTTACTATTTAGCCATTCTATGATTTTTAGTAAAGTCAAGTTAATACCGTCTTCATAATTTTGAACATTATCACTATTACTGCCTTTGAAAATAATTGTTGTATCGTCTGCAAACATAATACATTCATGAGGTATTTTATTAGGCAAATCATTAATATATAATAAGAATAATAGTGGACCAAGAACGCTACCCTGTGGTACACCAAGATCATGGGGAACGAAAGAAGATTGATAGTGCTGCAAACAGTGGTTTTCTGGTGAATATCCTTCAATTTCCACACACTGTTGTCGGCGACTCAAATAGCTTTTGATCCATTCATAACAAGGTCCACGAATACCATATTTGTAAAATTTTATAAGGAGACGCTTGTGAGACACAAAATCAAAAGCTTTTGACATATCTAGAAAAAGTGCTGTAACAGGTATATTTTCATTGAGACAGTTTGTTATGAATTCAAGTCATCGCTGCAATTTATGGGTATTGGCTTAATCACCACACTTGCCAAATGCGGGTTGGAGATCAGTGATCACAAACCTGGGCTGTTTAAATTTGAAATTTTTGGGCCGGGCTGCCACGGAGGCGTATTAGCCATACGCCTCCGTGGAAGCGGTCAAAAATGCTGAAACACAATATTATTATCCTTGGAGGCGAGAATACATGCACTGCTGGATTTCTTCAGCTCATATGTTTATGATGAAAGAACAGTAGGTTGATTTATTTTTACAACCTCCAAATCAGACATCGTTTTTAAAAACTGATTAATGACTATCTCAAAAAATACTTCATTTAAATATTGAATGTCTGTCCACGACTTTTTATTCTGTTTTTTAATTTTAAATCGCGTAGAAACTAAAACTACTACCCTAAAAACAGATTTAAAAGCATTTTTTGAGATCTTCATTGTTCAGTTTTTCAATCAATTGGTGGCGCTAGTTGGCGGTTAAACTCGCCATAAATACAAATCCATTTTATTGAAAAACTGATTCGTAGCATTTTGTTTGCACTCTTGCTGCTGAATATCTATGCTTTTAAAAGTCTGAGTGCGTTTTGTTCTAAGAACAATAGCACATCGCTGGCTCAAAGATACTTTCGATATATTCAGAAGTTACAAGATAGAATTATAGGAAAACACGCTTCACGGAATGAACGCAGCACCAACCAGAGCTTTTGCTGAAATAAAAAGTTTGAGAATAAAGAAAGAGAGTATATTTCTTACTACTTCCAATGAGTTACTTAAGTTTTAGTAAGTGCAGTTTGTAGAACAGAACGTATCGCCTCAGACTCAAAAACTATGACTCTGTATTAAATCTATTTATCTCCGGCACACAATTATTATCTTAACCTTTTTCTACCTTGTTAATGAAAACAGATGCAATCGGCTAAAAGCGTTAAGGCATTCTTTATTATTAAATTATACTTTAGCATTAAACAGTGTTCACTTGACGGTTAGGCACATAGATTAAGCACATAAAGTGATAGGTATAACTGCCTAAATTAAAATAGATATCGCCGTGTTTGGTTTGGAGCACCAGAGCCGAATGGTAAACAAACAGAAAGGCATGATATGTGTAAATGTGTGCAATAAATTACTCGCAGCACTCAACAATTACAAAAGAAGACTAAGGAAGAGATAAAGATAAATATATTTTATTGTACAACTAAAAATAAAATAATTACAATAGTGCTTAAAAAAAAGAGAGAGTGAGAGTTGACGTTTAAAGATTTGTTTTACGAGTGTAAAAGACTAATAAACATATTTTAGTGTGCCTGAACACCTAATAAGCTTGATGACTACACCCAGGCACATTAGTCACATGAGTCCTGGGTAGGAATCGAACTCACGAGACTTGGCGCTATGGGTAAGACCTCCACACATTCATTGCGCTCATAGGGTAGTCAAAAATAAAATAAAGATCGCCATGACTCCGTCTGACTCGGAATTGATCGCTAGACCGCTTTTTTATAGATGACTCTATAGCACGAATTTATAACTAGGATAAAAATAACAGACCTACTAAGTTGCAGGTAAAGAGTTGGCCCATCTTCTGCCACGCGCCATCTTCCTCACAAATTGAAATCAAATCATCGCTCCAACTGAAATGTTTCAGCTACATCATCAGCTGAGATGGATTCGTTGACTTAGGTACCCCATGTGCGAATTCCACTTGTAAAAAGCAATAAACAGCTACACCTGCAATTGCCGCCATGTCACGGTTACCAGTTTCCTCATCGCAAGTCCAATCTCACTTAAGATAAGTGCTGACTCATAGCTAATGTGTAGCTGAGTTCCACCAAGTAACCAGATAATATGTTCACTTTAACATGTCTTATTTCAGCTTGTTTGGATTTTTTCCAGGTCTGTATTTTGGGCAAAGTTTAGGCTCAAACTGTCGCTGTTTATTACAATTTAGCTTTTATGCGAAATAACTTTTAGTGCAATTGGGAACATTTCAGTAATAACTATAAAAAGACTTGGAATAAAAAAGGAGCAACGAGAAAGTGATGGAAATATATAAACATGAGGGAGCCTAAAATCAAGACCCGTAGCGCCTTAATATCCAAAGGGCCTGAGTTTGTAATATTAGGACGAGTAAAGCGTATATTTGGATTACAATGATAGATATATCTATGTGGTCAACATTAAAATAAGTAAGTTAGTAAGTAATTAGCCTATATTATACTGTACCACTGCTGGGCAAAGGCCTCCATCAATGAAATCAAGTCATTGTTACAATGGATGGGTATTGGCTTAATCACCACGCTGGCCAAATGCGGGTTGGTAATCACAAACCCTGGCTATGTTCCGAAAAACAATATGCCCGACCTGGGAATTGAACCCAGGACCTCCGGGTTTTTGGGCCGAGCTCTGGAACCACTCGGCCACGGAGGCGTTAAAATAAAACAAATAAATATCTGGGACAATTTACACCGTGATTATCTAACCACAAACTATCTATCTACATATTACCTTAACTACCTATTAACTATCTATTATCTATCGATTTATTACCTTCCTCTTGTTAGTTTAAACGCTGACAAATCAGTTCTGGTACCTGTCGGCCACTACCGCTGTGTTTTGGTTTTGTATAACAAATGGGGTAGTCAGAGGCAAGTGCCTTCCTGATGAAATGTATTAAAGTTCTGGAATGAGCTCCTTGGTTACATTTTCTTAATGAGCTATAGTATTGAGTTCCTAGAGAGAAAAGTTTAAAAGGGTTGGCAATGCGCGTGTGATGCCACGAGTGTTTTTAGCGCGCGTTGCCCGATAGAGCATTCGGGGGGCCACTGATTAGTTCTGCGCGAACGGAATAACGTCGCGGCTTCCTTCTGTTTTCGTGTAATTGATTTATTATGGAGTAACATTAGACAAATTTAAAAGTTTTAAAAGTTGTCGACCCAGAATATACCTCAAGACCTATCTATATAGGTATGTGTGTTTTAAGTCCAGAATGTTAATAATGAATATTTGAGAGTAAAACAAAAAATCGTCGACGTACTTCTTTGTGATTTTTTTTATCGGTGAAATTATGCTATATCGTGTTTCGGAAAAGTTGTCGCCTTAGTTAAAGACACTGACCTACTGGTATAATTTTTTAAGTGCTAAAATATCTTTTAATTTAGTAGTCATCTCTAAACAAAGTCGTTGAATATTGACAATCTTGGGAAAGCATAGCCTTAAGTGTTTTTTTTCAAAGTTTTTCACTAGGGATGATCGTCGGTGAGTCGACTATCCGGCCATTTCAAGTCGCCGCCTAGTCGGTCAGTCAGCCAAACTCATAGTCGGCACATCTCGTGTTTAATCTTTTGCTGATTATCTGACCCACCTTTATCCTATTGTTAATGGAGTCAAAGTGAGCTACAAATAAGCAGTACTGCAGCATGTCTTAAATTTACACCAGCTTTGCACCTTCCCAGCAGGTGTAGCAGCACAGAATAAAATAAGTGGCGGTGCGGCGTCATCGTGTGGAGGGTGTTATGGAACAAGAGACTCTGACAATAAGGTGTGAGCACAAGCAATAAGCGAGTCAGCTGCGGAGGCGGATTACAGCGGCTAGCCCTCATTGCAAGACCTAGCCGGAGGGACTAAGTAATACGTTGTTTTATCGCATGAGTCGGTGGTAATTTTCATGTTACTATAAGATTTTTTTTGACTTCAAACTAAACCGAAATTGAACTATGGGTTTGGGAGTTCAAAATTTACAAATATTATAAGAAGGCAATAAGTACTGAAATAGCTTAGATAATAGTTGAAAAACTGGTTTAGATTCCAAAGATGATATTAATAAGAAATTAATAGATAAAAGACTGTTTCTCATGTTTTTCTTGATTACGTGAAGGATGAAATATTACAAATTACACAAATGGGTTTCTGCAACGAACAAAGAATAATTATAAATAAATTTGCGCTAGACAACACACCTCTTGTAATGGTCTCGAAGTAGGAATTAATATCCCTGTGTTACGAGGTACCACACAAGGAAATAAGCTAGGGGCGTCTCCCAGCACACCCAGACAAGAGTCAATTCAGAAAAGATCGTTTCCTAAATTGACCCGACCGGGAATCGAACCCGGGACAATACGGAAATCGAAGCGAGAAACCGTGCTACAGCGCACTACGCCAAACTTGCATCTCTTCAAGAAAAACAGTGATGTTCATAAACTCAATACCTACTAGAAATAAAAATAAGCTCGTAACTCCCAGTCTAAAACTGCTTATGGTAGGAAAATCATTTGTTGGTCAATGTGTTAAATATTTTAATAAGATTACGCAAACTCTTATTAAACTGTCTCTTCACCAGTTTGAGTCACAAATTAAAGCTAAGTTAATGAAGCGAGGTTATTATAGTGTTAAGGATTTCTTAAATGATAAGAATTTGTGGTCATCTTAGGTATAATCTGCTCCTCTGCACACTTTTTTGTTATGACTTTACTCTGTCAATTAAATTTTTGTGTTTAAAAACAAGATTGAAAAGAGTAACCATCTTGCCGTAGTCTTCTCGATCGGTGACAACCTCCGAACCGGTGGTAGAGTCACATTATGTTTAATTATGATATTTACTATCATAGTATTATTTTATGTAAGTTTATTTTAGTATATTTTTTTTTGTAACTATATGACTTGTCATAAGTACTTTTTATAAGTCTATATGAATAAAGATATTTTTTACATTACTTTTACTTTAAATCGTGTCGTCAAGATACACGTCAATAAGAATGGTAAATTGCTTTACCTATCTTAGAATATAAAACCTTTTAGTGAAGATGAAGTCCCTTAAAAATAACCACAAATCAAGAGGTTTAATAACATCACCTATATTATTTTATGTTTATTTTATTACGCCTCGAGGTCCCGGGTTCAATCGGTCAGGCAAAGTGTGTATTCAGATTTTTCGGAACATAGCCCGGGTTTGTGATCACCAACGCGCATTTTGCAAGCGTGGTGACTAATCCATTACGCATCAATTGTAGCGATGACTTGATTTCAATGATGGAGCCCTTTGCTCAGCAGTGGGACAGTATATGAAATACGGTTACTTCTTCTCAATTTACTCCAGGTTCACACCTTCCCAGCAGGTGCAGTCACCCGCTGTATCAAGAATACTAAAATTTAAATTTCGGTTCGATCCCCGCACAGTACAAACATTTGTGTGCATGAACATGTCTGTTTGTACTGGTCTGGGTGTCTCCTATGTATAATAAGTATGTATTTACAAAAGAAAATGTATTTAAGTATGTTTATCCGTTGTCTAGTATCCCATAACACAAGCTTTAATTAGCTTACTTTGGGGCTAGATGGCGCTGTGTGGAATAATGTCCAGGGATATTTATTTATTTATTTATTTAAACACCTAGAAAAATATCTTTTACCTAACTCGTCTTGCACGCTATTCCCTAAACTACCCAGGTGGTATACTAGGTGCGGAGCACAAAATAAACGCAGGTCGAGTTACACCTCGCGGTCTCATCCCCTGGGGGCGCTAGTGTTGCTTTCAAAGATACCTGCTTTTTGCTAGAGGGTGAGACAATTTCACTACACTGAGATTAACATTTAAAGTTGAAAGAATATATGGACAGCTTATTATTACTATTATTTTCAACTGGGAACGCTGGCATTGGGTTGGGTGATCGGTCCGCTAGGTGTGGGTCATTTCACCGATTTCCCCGGGCCTCCCTTGCCATCCCGTTGAATCTTGCCGTTACTCTGCAGAATCTTGCATCTGATCCACCGTCAGTTCTTTCAAATCTTCATCATCTAACGAGTCTGACCCCATGAGTTCCCATCAAATGTGTGAGTACATCGGGCATTTGGAGAGTAGGTGGAAATTCGTTTCCTGGCTGTCCATTCACTCCAGGCATCTGGGGTCATCTTTGGTGCCAATCACTGTGAGGTGCCTGTTAAGTCTGGAGTATCCTGTGGCGATCTCTATTGACCGTACGTGCACTATTCATGGAATAGCTTACGTCAAGGTGGAAGTAGGTTTTAATGTGGGTGACAGGGGGAGGGAAAGGTAACAGGGTCACTACCAAACGTCCCAACGAACTCACTAAAACAGAAAGTTTTATAGGTAAATTACGTTGAATGAATGGCAAAGCTTATCGAGTAGGTACTTTAGTATTTTTTTATATTGCAACGTACCATGTACTTTTCACGCTTGAACGCGCAATTCTTTTCTGCATGTGAAGGGATTACGCGCTGCTCTAAAATGTACCTTATGAATGTGACGACAATCATTAGCTTGCCGTAACTCAGCAAAGGATTTCGTTTACTAATTTGTACCCACATTTGAGGAGTTATTGTTACATCATTACGTTTTTGTCTCCCGCCGTTCTTTTTGTGTACAAATTAATGTTTTTTGGTATGCACAATAAACAATTTTTGATTTTGATTTTGAATTTCAAAAGAAACAAAGAAAGTTCCTATAAAAATAAAAATATTAAACGGTTTACTATTTTTATTTTTATTTTTATAGGAACTTTCTTTGTTTCTTTTGAAATTCAAAAATCAAAATCAAAAAAAAAAACAATTTTTGATTTTGATTTTGAATTTTAAAAGAAACAAAGAAAGTTCCTACAAAAATGAAATAGTAAACGGTTTACCCAAAAAATAATAATTAAGTAACACTGCCTTGGAGCGTAAAATAAATTAGAGCAATTCGAATGATCCGGGAGCTCAATCGCTAGAACAGTTTTCTGCGCATTGAAAGATGCAGTTCAATTGCAGCCTGATCCCTTTGAAGATTTTTTTTATATATTTAAAGATATTATTTGATAATGAAAAAAAAAATCCGTCAAAAGAAATATGTTTAACTCCCTTAACCACGCACCAATCATAATCCAGCTGAAAAAACGCCAAATGTTGGCGTGAATTCCGCCGATAGTCTTCAGAATGGGGCTGGGAGAGCACAACCTGTACCTCTACTACACAGATTGCGCATGCGGCGCGGCGGCCCAGACACCTAGTCCGCTTAGAACAACCGCCATTTTGATCACGCACACAGACAGTGAGTTTACAGGCGATACCTGTGTGAATCGTTCACCTCGAGTATTTTTTTTTATGTTGAACTTGGTGCAATTATTTCTTGACATTTGGTGTGTCAAGGACTTAAAAGCATACCTACACTCAGGCCGAAATCTATAAAGGGTGCTTAGCTTAAGCTTATACTTATCATATCTTATCAGACTTTGAACAGCAGTATCTACATATCTATATCAGTTACTTCTTATCGTTTTTTTTTTTGTCTTAGTTTAACTAAGTAGGTTAACTTGCCAGGCTAAGTTTTCTCTATCGCTTTTACAATGGGGAATGCTCTGACGAGTTATTCCAGCTTATTCCACCCTCACCTTCCCACTCCCGTACCACGCGTGCTGGACTACGGCGGTCACCCACACACAATTCAACATTTGTTGGCCCGAACTAAAAGGTTCGGTGACTCGTTTCTTTGTCGTACCGTCCAGACGTGGATCGCCCTTCTAGCACATGTGTTTCCTTCCTCGTATAGTCCCGGGTTCTTCAAGCGTGGCGTGAAAAGGAAAGAAAAGGTGTAATCATTCCAAAAATATCTTGCAGTGCCCTAGCAGGGTTCATGTGTATGTACTATATTTTTATTTAAGACCTGTAACATGAAGCATCGAATTAAATGAATTATTATGAATTATGAAAGGCAATTCAGGCCTTCAAGGTGAGGATGGTCAGCCCAGTGATTCGCTTGAATGACTGGGCTTGTCAGCCTCATATCTGGACCTCACGACGGTTTTCCATCAGGTGGAGTGAGGTCATCTACACGGGCAATAAAAAAAAAACAACTTAGGTATTCATTAGTAATAATTATAACAACATTCAATAAGTAAGATAACAAATAATGTGATAAGTCTCTGCTTATAAGTAACGACTATGAATCCCAGCCTCAGCCACTTACGAGTATCAAAGACATATTTCTTATATTTACGCGAACACTACACATTGAAATGAAAGAGAGATTAGAATAGAAGAAAGAATAGTAGAATAGTAAAATCCGTGAAATTGTTTCACTTTAACAAAGACATTTTCGTTATAAGTGTTTGTGTGCCTTATTGCGTTTTGTGCATAACCGTTAATTAAAATAAATGAAAAAATAGGTTTATTCTGGACCGCAAATTGGGAGAGGCTCACAAAATGACATCAGAGAGTTCTGAGTTTCTTCCCGGTTTAATCAGTACATAAACAGCTATCCGACACTGGAAAGTAGTCACGTTATGTAGAAAGTACCTAGTTAATTTCCTGGTTGACAAGATTTCACGGTTTACAATTATTATAAAAACACTTTTTTTATTTTAACTTATTCATTTACAATTTTGATCAATAAAACTAATTTAAATTTCAAACGTCACATAAAAATTGTACTCACTGCTCGATACGGAACGATACTAGCCAGCGGCCCCTCTGGGACGCAGAGAGAAGGGTGAGGAGGGGGGAGGGAGGGGTAGATGTAAAAATCACTTCTCAAATTGGAACACTTAGCGCGGACGATTCAACGCGACGCGCTGTTTCGGACGCAGCGCGCATTTGTCTCGGTCTTTAGGGAGTCCCTGGTTTACTTTGTGAAATGAGAAAATTGGATTTTATAGACCGACACACCTGGCTTGGAAAATTTGCCTAACAATAATATTCCTGTTTTATTTTCCGATGCCGATTTTTGGGTTCACTATCTATTTGCAAAATAATTTAAAGCACAAAATATCTGGCTAATGATGAAAGTTACGCATAATATCGCTAGCCATAACAAAAATTTAGCATAATTGTTTTAATCATAAGTATAACTAAATCTAGTTTGACCATATGCAAAAAAATAATTATGCATAATTCGTTATGCTAAACTATTTTAGGAATAAATACATTATGTCATCGATAGGGGTCATTGTTTTTTGAGAACATACCCTCTGTTTATAATTATCATCGAATATTACAGTAATTAGTCTATGTACTGCCCGTCATACGAGTATGCTGAGCAAAGGCCTCCATCATTGAAATCAAGTTATCGCTACAATCGATGAATATTATTAAAATTATGATTCGTTGATGGCTTTAGAGGGGATAGCCGTCCAGAATAACATGCCTAAATTCCCAGAACGTGACAGGTAGCAGCTTCGTGTCACAAAAAGTTGCGTTCTGAAGTCACCAGCCTACCAATCTTAGTAATTTATCTTATAATAACAAACTTTGGTAGATATGGGTAAACGACTACCTCGCGTCGTATACTTTAAACTGGCAAAACATTTTCGACTTAGAGGACAGAGGGCGCTAGCTCCACGTAAACCACCAGCTGCGTAAAGAAATTCATTTAAAAATACAAAATTTGCTTTAATTAAGTTAAAGTAATATTTAAAACGTGTGTATCAGTGTAATGTCTAAGTGATATCGTTATCTCAATGAGATAACTGAAGGAACTGGTGAATAGTGGCAAATATCATAAAGTGAAATAAGTTGTCTTAAAGTGAAGATTGAAGACAATAATCCCTACAAAGAAGATAAAATCAACATAATTGATAATTCCTCGAGTGAGTACTGCGATTGAAATCAAACTTTCGTGCAAAATAGTATTTATATAACCTTATTCCCCTTCAAATCACCGTTAAAATTCAATCGAATATTGTAGTGCACACTACTCACCACTAGATGGTGCTGCCAGTGAAGACAGTCTGCTTCGAGATTTACCGCCATCTAGTGTCGCATAGCTGTGCTAGGTTCTCTTTAAGCGTATGTGCTTACTGAGTACGGTACAAAATAACTGATTAGAGATTCTGCTACCAAACAACAGAGGGCACCTACGGAAAAATGTCTGCAACAATTGTATGCGCAGGATGCAAGCAAACGCTCCCAAATAGAGAGTACCTCACGTGTATTTTATGTAGCAGTGCTTACGATCTTCAGTGTGCTAACGTTTCGAGCAAACGTTATTATAATACGATGACAACTGAGCATAAAAGAGCATGGAAATGTCCTGCTTGCTTGTGTAGTGCACCTAAAACTGGCAATGCAGATACTCCAGTGCGACCGAAAGATCGCGATGCATTTCAAGAGCAACCAGATGATGACTTTAGCAATGTTACAATAAGGCCAAGGCCTACATACTCAGCAAACGACTCATGTCTTTCGGAAGACCTAAGTATCTTGGGGGATACACAACCATCTAATCAATTGAATCTACAAGGCAGGATAGACCCCCAGCAAGAAGTAACAATGAGCAATTTGAGCCACCTTATTATGCAGCAGCTACTAGTTAATAATGAGTCTATAATATCCAGCTTGAAAAACACAATACAAACAGAAATAAACAAAGCTATCTTGAAACTTAAAGATGATATAAAACAAGAAGTAAAACATGAAATTAACGCTATACAAAAACATAATAAGGAAATAGAATTAGAGAGCCAAAGCCATGAAATACAAAAAATTATAATCGAAAACAGGAAACTTATGAAAGAGATTAAAGAATTAAAAAATAAATTTATTGATTCCCCGGCCATGGAGAACCACAACAAGAAAGTTGTACTATATGGCCTACCAGAGTACTCCAATGAACCAGAAGCGAACCTAGACCAAAGAATTATTGATGTATTTAGAGAAATCCTTAACATAAATCTCGCAGGCTATATTGAAGATACTCATCGGATAGGCAAATGGAATAATAATTACAACCGTCCGCTAGTCATAGAGCTCTTAAGCAAGAGAATGACAAAGCATATTACAGGAAATGGCCGTTGTTTTCAAGGAACCCGCTTATCAGTGTCGGATTATTTGGACGAGAATGCACGAAAACAAAGACAAAAACTACGAGAGGAAATGTTTGTGGCTCGAAGCAAAGGTCTTCACGCTATCATACGTAACAATCAGTTATTCATAGAAGGTCAAATATACAGGATGGACGTGAAGGAAATAACACCTAAAATTCGCACAAGTACAACCAACTCCAAGAATAAACACCAGAGCTTCGAAACAAATAGCAGCAGCCAGCTATCCACCACCACAAATGAAGAATTTTGTGCCGTGCTGGTGGCGGCACTTTAAAAGAATACTTTCCACAGCCCCATATCTTCCCATGGGTGTCGTAAGAGGCGACTAAGGGTTTCTTCCAGCAGACCATCTGCTCTTCAGGTGGGAGACTTATGTCGGCCGGTTGTTGTTACCACCATGCAGTTGTGTAAAACCCGCCACCCGTATTATTGGAAACCCAGAGGCAACTTTGACCCTTGAGCCTCTCCAATTGCGTAGAGACATTGCCAGGCTAAGTGTTCTCTATCACTTCTACAATGGGGAATGCTCTGACGAGTTATTCCAGCTTATCCCACCCTCACCTTTCCACTCCCGTACCACGCGTGCTGGACTGCGGCGTCACTCACACACAATTCAACATTTGTTGGCCCGAACTAAAAGGTTCGGTGACTCGTTTCTTTGTCGTACCATCCAGACGTGGAACGCTCTTCCAGCACATGTGTTTCCTTCCTCTTATAGTCCCGGGTTCTTCAAGCGGGGCGTGAAAAGGCATTTCTGCAGGCCTTCAAGGTGAGGATGGCCAGCCCAGTGATTAGTTTGAATGACTGGGCTTGTCAACCTCATATCTGGACCTCACGACCACTTTCCATCAGGTGGAGTGAGGTCATCTTGACGGGCAATATAAAAAAAAAAAAAAAAAAAAAAGAAGAGCCCAGAAAAAATACATTTCGAAACCAACAATAAACATTTTAAAGTATTGTTCCAAAATATGCAGAGCATCTATAATAAACAACATTTAGTAGAGGCTTTCATTCATGAAAACCCCAGCTATCAGGCATTATGTGTATCAGAGTCCTGGCTATCAATGGAAAAACTAGAAATGATACATTTTAATGGGTACAAAATTGCAGCATCTTACTGCAGGAAATCTCGTGCTGGAGGTGGTGTCTGTTTTTTGTTGAAAGACCACCTGGAACATAAAGAAAGAGTCGAAATAGCGAATATGTCAATAGAGTATGTCTTGGAAGTCTGTGCGGTAGAACTTCCCCAACAAAATGTATTATTAGTAACAATGTACTGGAATAGAGAACAGGAGCATTTGTTTTATGGACAGTTGAAGTGCATTCTCGATTATATTGATAAAAAATATTTCAAATACGATATAATATTGGGAGGAGACTTTAACATAGACTTATTGCTTAAGAATCCAAAAACTAAGAATTTTTTGAATTTCATGTCAGAATATAGACTAATACAACATATAAATAGCCCTACTCATACTAGAACCTGTCTAGATCTCATTTTCACTAACTTTAAAGCATCAAATTTAGCCACTTCCATAGAGGATTTCGGCTTTTCGGATCATATGGCAACGATAATCCAGTTTAACAGATCTTTTCCTAATAGTAACACAGTATGGTCCACAGAAAAACGAATATTTAACACTAGAAACATAGAAAATTTTAAAATTATGCTCAGAAATATAAATTGGAGTGAAGTACTGGAACTAGATGAAAGCAAATTATCAACAATTCCCAATTTAGATAAAAGGTACAATGCATTCCATGATTCTCTAACTCAAATATTAAATCAATGCATACCAAAACAAAAAATTAAAATAAAATCAAACTTTGCAAAATACTGGCTAACAAAAGGTATAAAAAAATCATGTAAGAATAAAAGGTTATTAAAGATTATCGCGGCAAAATCAATACTTAAGGAGCATTATAGAAAATATGAGAAAATTCTTAAAAGGACAATTATTAGTGCTAAAAAGCTGCAATACATTAATAAAATAAAACAATCAAACAATAAAATAAAATCAATGTGGAGTATAATAAGCGAGAGAACTAATAAAAATAAAAAAAGGATTAGAAAAAACATAACACTCAAACAACAAAATACTCTATACTCGGATCCAATAGATGTAGCTAATTGTTTTAGTAGATACTTTGCCTCAATTGGGGAGCCCAGTTCGTCGATAGGTCCCGCCAGCGGCACAGCCGTTTTAAACCCTATCGAAAATTCGATGTTTCTTAGCCAAGTTGATTGTGACGAGATAAAGAAAATTATTCGTCCCATCCATAAAAAAGGTGATCGTAAAGTTTTTTCCAATTATAGACCCATAGCTATTTTGTCAAGTGTTGATAAAGTCATAGAAAAATGTATCGTAAACCAACTAGGTAATTACCTGCGGAAAAATAAAGTACTGAATGAATGTCAACATGGTTTCCAGAAGGGTAAAAGCACAAATACATTGTTATCAAAATTTACAAATGAAATTAATTCTTACCTAGAAGATAAAAAATTCGTAGTAACAGTGTTTTATGATTACAAAAAAGCTTTTGATACATTAGAAATGGAAACACTTTTAAATGGGATGGACGAGTGTGGTGTTGGGCAGCCGTTGAATCAATGGTTTCGCAACTATCTAACGGCGCGCTATTATCGTGTTAAAGTGGGCGATACCCTCAGTGAGGAGACCGAGGTTAAATGCGGCGTCCCCCAAGGATCCGGGTGCGGGCCAATTTGCTACCTTCTTCATGTAAATAGTTTATGTGGAGTACTTCGCCACTGCTCGGCTTATATGTTTGCTGACGATTTATGCACTTTACGCGCTGGTACCGATCTCGCACAGACATGTCGCTTAGTACAGCACGATATAGATGCGGTCGTTCGCTGGTCGCATGACAATGGTATCACTTTAAATTCAGAAAAAACTAAATTCTTAATTTTACACTCACCGTACTTAAAGCCTTTAAATTCACCTCCATTTATGTATACCCATAGCTATTCCTGCCTCCATGACAATCTTGCTAATTGTAAATGTAACCCTATTGATAAAGTGGACTGTGTAACATACCTAGGTGTTAAAGTAGATGCTAACTTCTCATGGTCTTGTCATATTGATCATATCTGTGATAAATTAAGATTACTTTTGGGTAAATTCTACCACTTAAGTTTTAAAGTACCAACTACAACATTGAAAACTCTTTATTTTGCATTAGTGGATTCAATTTTGAGCTACGCCCTTGACAGTTATGGTCTTACGTTTAAAAGTTATATTGAAAAACTCGAAGCTATTCAGATTAGATTTTTAAAACTACTTGTCAATAAAAAAACCAGAGCTCTTTGTAAAGGTGACTATTCTAAATTATTTAAAATTTGCAAAGTTCTACCTGTTCGATTTAAACATAAATATCTACTTGCTGTAAATAATCATGGCAGTCTTGAGCTTGACTTGTCACTAGTGAATCATAACCACAGTACTCGCTTGAAGTCCGAGGGTAAATTCGTAGTACCGAGAGTTAACAATTACTTTGGAGATAGAACGTTAAAAAAACGAGTGCCGTACATATTAAATTGTCTGCCTAGGGTTATCCGTCAGGAGACGAATAAAAAGACGTTTAAAAGGATGCTAAAAAGTTACCTTTTATCGCTATGTTAGTCCATAAGTTTATGTAACTAATGTTACTAATGTTTTATGAAAATATTATGTAAGTGAGACTCCTGATCCCACAGACAAACTGTGTAAACAGTTTTGTGGGACAGTGTGTATTTTTATGTAAGCTTGATTTCTTTAATAAATAAATAAATAAAAATAAAAAAAAATATTAAAAAAATGAAAAATAAAATAAGTCACGGAATAGATGAACTACCACCTAATTTGATCAAGTGCTGTGCAGATGAACTGACTTTACCATTAACTATCTTGATTAACCAGTCGTTCCATGATGGTGTCTTCCCTTCATCGCTGAAGAAAACAATTATTAAGCCAATCTACAAGAAAAAGGAAAAGGACAATACAAATAACTACCGTCACATTGCTCTGTTACCTACATTCTCTAAAATATTTGAAAAAGCAATTTGTAAAAGAGTTATTAACTTTTGTGAGAAGTTTAACGTATTTCACGACTCACAAAACGGGTTCCGAAAGAAACGCTCTACAGTTCTAGCTGTTTACAAATATTTACAAGAAATCTTTAAAATAATTAACGACAAAAAATATGCCGTGGGCGTTCTTCTTGATATGGCGAAGGCATATGATAGAGTCCAGCATCCTATACTGCTACAAAAACTGAATGGAGTGGGGATCCGTGGCATAGCTCTCAAGTGGTTTGCATCTTATTTGAAAGATAGGGAACAGTATGTGGAAATTGAACACTTTGATATCAATTCAAATCAATTAAAGACCGTTCGCTCTGATGTCAAAGTTGTGAACGCCTCTATACCACAAGGAAGCGTCGCTGGATGCCTTTTGTTTTTGATATACATCAACGACCTTCCCAAAATCATGGAAGAACCGTGTGTCTTATTCGCTGATGATATTTCTCTAATAACATCGTGTAATAGTAGTGCAAACGTCAATGAGAATCTCAAGTCCATACTGTCTAAGACTACAAACTGGTTACAGGATCACAATTTAGAAATAAATTTCAAAAAGACAAAATTAATGACCTTCCATCCATACCAGAAGCGTCCCATAACTCTCAATTTTTCGTTTAATAATACACCTATAGAACACGTCGACGAATTTACATTGTTAGGCATAGTTATAGATAGATATATAAATTGGAAATCACACATACAAATAGTAAGAGCTAAATTGTCAAGTTTCGCGTACGCACTTCAAGAAGTTAAAAAGACCACAAATATTGAAACTGCCATAGTGACGTATTACGCTTATGCGTATGCATGGCTAAGTTACGGAGTAATTCTATGGGGCAACAGCACAGACGTGCCAACGCTATTAGTTCTCCAAAAAAAGCTCATTCGCATCATTGCTCACATACAGCAAACTGACAGCTGCAAACCTTACTTCCAAAAGTATAAAATCCTCACTCTGCCATCTATATATATTCTGGAGACATGTAAGTTTGTGCGACACTATAAAAAGTTTTACACAAAACGCGAAGATTTACCATCTAAATATTCAATACGCCATAGAACCAAATTAGTGATTCCATCTTGTCGCCTCCAACTTGTCTCTTCCAGTACATACACCATGTCCATTAGGATCTACAACAAGTTACCTAGACAAATAGCAAACGAAACAGACGATAGAAAATTCGAACGTTGTTTGAAGGAATTATTGCTTTTGAAATGCTATTATAATGTTGAAGAATGTTTATCAGATAAAATATAATTGTTGCTAATATTGATGTTAATTTCCAAGTATCCAGTGAACTTTATGAGAATGTAATTAGTGCATGATATTGATTTAATGATTAAGTATGTAAATCCCTCTGTTTTTTATATTTGCGGCGCCCTACAGGGTCCATAATTGAAACTTTCTTTATAACCTGCCATCTTATGTACAACATTATGGTTTGCAATAAATAAATTGAAATTGAAATTGACTAAAGTAAGAAAAATTGGACCTGATCCTAGGGCTCAAGCAGTACTCGAAATCGCGTCTTGCACAACCCGGGTAGTTGGTCTTCCAACTGAACTATCGAGGCTATTAACTGACCTAGTGAATTTGTCTAGTGTATTATATGCTGTTTCGTCAATATTATAATATGGCAAGCCTTTTAAAACCCGAAAATATATTTTTGCAAATATTTGACTTTCCATCAAGATGAAACTAACTAATATGATATTCCAGCTACTCATTTCACTAAAGTTCGGTTAAGTTATTATTAACATTAACCGAACTCCCCCACGTCGTGTGGTGTCCCTACTCCTAGCTATGGCTGCTTTATCCCTATTGTGGAGTTTCGTTCGCGAATCTTAAATTATTGATGACCTCGCGACTCTTTACCACAGGCCACTATCCGAAGCAATGCAATACGGAGTTGCTTGAAAAACTAATCGTTTATTTTTCAAAAAGATATTGAGGGTGTGTTGGTTTGCTTCCTACGCAGGACAAACATTTGTGATAATATTTGGGCGTTATTATAAAAAAATATGATTCTGAGCTGCAACAAAAATCAAAACACTAACGTTTTACTAAAGAATTATCAACCCTTCTTGGAGGTGGAATTTAAAGGATTTAAAGTCTACGCTATCGTTTGATAAATGTAGTTTAACTAACCAAATAAACAAATGTCATTAATATTATGAACAGGCAGACTGTGTCAATATCCACCTCATTATCCATACAGTAATGCAACTAGTCGTTAGAGCACAACTAGTTACTAGTAGTAACTGATCGCCGGTTGAGGGAGTTGCTCAACTATGCTGTTGTTAATGTCGAAGTTGTGATGCCGACGCGACCGCGCCAGCCCTGGCGTCGACAGTTTCGCAGTTTAGATGCCAAAATTACTTGTAAGTGCTATGAACATGGGTTGCTAATTAGAGGTGCATCGGATCTTATAATGGTATATTTGTCATGTTATTGAACATGTGTGAGACACGTAATGTCATCAATTGCAGACCTCAGAATAAGAAGTTTATTTTCTTTCTCTCTATGACAGGTGGAACTATGCTGTTCTTGATGTTGACGCAACAACTCCGAGCCCTTTTCACGCACTCATAAAGTAAAGTAAAATAACTTCCATAGAAGCCAGCGGCGACGGCGAGCCGCAACCCTGTCCACCAACAGCTACGACCACTCTGCCAAGAGTGCCCGATTAAGAAGAAGAATGAAAACTAATTAGTCTACGAGTATCCTGTTCCACGGCTGGGCAAAGGCTTCCATCATTGAAATCAAGTCATCGCTACAATCGATGGGTATTGACTTCAGATAAATAACATACGACGGGGTAGTCAGAGGCAAGTGACTGTTGCCTTCCGCTATCCGGGTTGATTTGCTTTTTTGTCGGAGATTAAACAATGAATACAAAGATTTTGGTTCTGGCCAGATTTGAACTAGGGACCACACGATCCGCGATCCGAGTTGGAGTGCTTAACCACTTAGGCCACGATGCTTTCCAGATAAATTTTATATATTATATCGCAATAAAAAATAGTGAGGCATTTTATTTCTGGTGAGACAAGCTCTACCACTGTTTGACAGCTGAGACTGCCGAAATTACGTGTAAGTACCTACTTGAGATGTTAACATGGTACTTATTTGTTGTTTTTTAAAAAGGGGTGAAAGGGTATGTTGTACACCGGTCTGATAGTGACAGGATTTATAGTGAAACTCCGTCTCAGTTAGTCACACTTAGCCGAATTAGGGTCTATCTTTTATCTCTTCTTCTTATCTTACCTTGCAAGAACAGCCAGGCCCGAAACTAGTGTCCCTAAAGTGATACGCAATTAGGTGAATGTATATTTTTGGTCTGCGCTCAAATCAACATACCAGATGATTTTCACATACCCAGTTGAAATATCAGGTAAACCGCGAAAATTTCAGGTATGATAAATAGCGCGTATTAAACCAAAACTAAATGAAAAGCAGTGATGATGGCTCTCGACACGCTTGTCGTACCACATTAAGCTGCCTGGCAGAGTTGAATAACATTGTGGGAAAAATACTTGCGCTTGTGAACAAATAAATATACCAGGAAGATAATTAGCCAGTTGGTGCCACTGCGGAGCTCCTGCTTTTAACGCAGAAAGTCGTAGGTTCCATCCCAACGAGGACAAACATTCTAACTACGCAGAACTTGTACTATGTGTATCAGTGACTGATTAACATAATTATGTTTATGATTATAATAGCCTCCAGACATAAAATAAATACAAATGTTCGCCACATTAATCTTTTAAATTCAAGAAAATATTATAAAAAGTTTTTCTTGGATTCGCTTGATGTGTGAAAACAAAACTGACTAAGGCGTAAATATTTATGTTCCAGTTGTTAAAGTGAATACCTACATTTTTTGAGACTGGCACCTGCAGTCGAACTGTTAGTACAGTTTTGCAGGGCATTGTTGCATGTTCATTGTTCTGTTAAATAAAAAAATAGATGGCAACCGAAACCCTGACCTTCGGCGCTAACAGGCCAATTCATCCCGAGCTCAAATCTGATAACTTGTGGAAGTTACTTGTGGTTAGCAAAGTGACTACCTGACCAGCACAATACCCGTACGTGAGCATTTTTTGTCAAACAGAAAAAGTCATACGTTCACGGAAACTTTTCTACCAGACATTTGGCAACTCAAGTAATTCTTCTAGACCACTAGTTCGACAATCAGCATTGTTACTGTCGTCCTTGTTACAATGTCCTAAGGTCTAATGTCGTTCGTGAAGTTGGTAGTTTAAGTTTGCCTCTTAGGTAAGTCTTAAAGTTTTTTAAAGTTTTTAGAGGACGCGGCAGTCTAGATTTATGGAAGTTATTATTCTGGTCGCTTGTTACGGAGCATTACTTGCCTAGTGTTCTCTTTAAATAATGATGTTATTAAATAATACAGCTCTAAAAAACCTTTTGAGGCTATAATTAACATTGTAAACCAAGGCATTACTTTTTAACAACTCTTAGCATTTGAACATTTTTAATCGGGAGAGAGGTATTTTACTGCAATGAAAATATTATTTTTGCCAGATGTTTTTGGGGTCAGTTACCCTAGTATAAATAGGTACACAGACAGTTTATATGTTCAGCGTCGTGGCCTGGGGGTTAAGCACCCCAACTCGAATCGTGGATCGTGTGGTCCCGAGTTCAAATTCGACCATTTCCGAATTGCTCTCCGGTGATGGAAAACATCTATAAAAAACCAAACCAACCCGGATAAGGGAGGAAGGCTCACTACCTATCAAGTTGGGTTCTAAGACTCTGATTACCCCATTTGAGATATATGTTAAGTAATGTTGGTATGTTAGGTAATGTTTATATTAGGTTGGGGAAAAAGTCTTTTCGCAAATAGTATGTATGAACTTGTAATAAAATCTCTTTGGCTATACTACGAGTATTTGTATCAGGCTGGTTTTGGTATCATTAAAAGTTTAAATTTTAAAGAAGATAATTTCCAATTCAAATTAGGAAAATGTGTGATTTTCATTTGTTTTTCTTACTGTCAAGATGAGTGAATCTAATGAAGAAATTAGATACATTTTGAAATTTTACTACAAAAAAGGTAAAAATGCAACGCAAGCCGCGAAAAAAATTTGCGATGTTTATGGACCTAGTGCAGAGTCTGTGAGAGTAGCACAAATTTGGTTTAGGCGTTTTCAATCCGGAAATGTTGATGTCAAAGATGCACGTTGCTCTGGTTGCCCTATTACGGATGAAATGGATGCCATTTTTGAAAAAGTCGAGAAGATCGGCATAGCTATCAGTAGTTACAACGTAGCTGAAGAACTGGGATTTGACTAAAAAACAGTTTTGGTGCATTTGAAAAAACTGGGTACACAAAAAAGCTCGAAATTCGGGTACTTCACGAGCTCACTGAAAGAAACCTAATGAACCGTGTACTCATTTGTGATTTTTTATTACGACGTAATGAAACCAAACCACTTTTAAAGAAGCTGATAACTGGTGATGAAAAGGGATCACGTACGACAAGAACGTGCGAAAAATGTCGTGGTCAAAGGCCGGTCAGGCTTCACAGGCTGTGGCGAAACCCGGGTTAACTCGCAACAAGGTGATGCTGTGCGTGTGGTGGGATTGGAAGGGTATTATTCAATATGAGCTGTTACCATCAGGCAGGACCATCGATTCTGGACTCTACTGCGAACAACTGATGAGATTAAAGCAAGAAGTTGAGAGAAGGCCGCCGGAATTAGTCAACAGAAAGAGTGTGGTTTTTCATCATGATAACATTAGACCTCATCTTTAGCCACTCAGCAAACATTAAGAGATTTTGGCTGGGAGGTGTTAATGCATCCGCCGTATAGTCCTGACCTTGCACCTTCAGTTTTCCACCTGTTTCGGTCTCTTTAGAATTCTTTAGGCAGTGTTAGGTTAACATAACGAGAGGACTGCCAAAACCACTTGTCGCGGTATTGTGATCAGAAACCTCAAAATTCCTATAGCAATGGGATCATGTCCCTACCTACAAGATAAAAAATAAATAAAATATCCCTGGACATTATTCCACACAGCGCCATCTAGCCCCAAAGTAAGCTAATTAAAGCTTGTGTTATGGGATACTAGACAACGGATAAACATACTTAAATACATTTTCTTTTGTAAATACATACTTATTATACATAGGAGACACGTACATAGGGGATACGTTGCAGATGGCAAAAAGTAATTGAACAAAATTGTACCTACATACTTTAGTTAATTGTACAAAAACTGTAATAAAAAATGTTTTGAATTTTCTTAGAAAATGCTAAGAAACTTTTTCCCTAACCCATTATGTCAGACACTGACTACTATCTATTGACCTATCTTCGATTTTGACGCTATTACGCTGAGTGTTATTCACTTACGCTCATTGCGCCAATGGCCCAGTAAATAAATGGGAAGAGGAGTATTGCTGCTATTCCGGTTATATTTTTTCATCTTAGACCCATCTTAAAAACCAAACTCTCACAATTTGTCAGACGCCGGAATCCAGTATGTCTACTGTGCCGACTGGTCACGTAGTGAGATCAGGCACACAGTGTACGTGTATGAGTTCGTTTGAAAGCCTTAGTCGAATTATAATAAACCAGACTATTACCAACTGTTGTCTCATTTCACTGACATCCTGTCTGTGGTCATATCTACCATGAGTACACTAATGACGTCACTAGCGTCCGCGTTGACGTTTTTGTATAGTAGTTCGGTACAGCGCCTCTAATTGTTAGAAATGGAACTAAAAGTTATACAAATTTCTGAAGTCAACTATAGTAGGTTACGTGACGGAAACTCATAGTAGACATACAGAAACGACAGTCAAAGTTGAGCACTCTTCAAATTAATGCTGTCCTGTGACGTCATGTGTATATTAAACTGAATATTCTCAAATACATACGTGAATAGAAAATAACACCTTGACATAGATTAACTACAAAACTTCGTCATCCGATTACATTTTACTCGTATATTTTTTTTTGATTTATTTTCTTAGGCATAATGAATGTTGCGTAATCGTAAAGATTACGGAACATTCATAATGAAACTTTGGCAAAATAGTCTATAGCCATTTTTATTATTCTCCTAATAATAATTTAGCATAAAAAACAAAGCATAATAAGTTGGGACTATAGGTGCGGCGGGGTCCCTTGGGCCACCCCTTAGCCGCGAACATGTCTATTTAATTTGAATCACCTACGTACTTACATTATTCAGTTTCACTAACCTTTTCTCGAAGTGCATCAGGTTCATGATTGTATTTCTTGAGAGTAATTTTTCAGACGTTTGATTAGTATGACGATGATCATTAAGTTAGTGTTATTAAGTTAATGTTATGCGTTTCTCATTTTATGCGTCAAAATATTATGCTAAGTTTCTTCATACTATATCTGATTATGTTTTAAAAAATATGCGAATACAATTATGCGTATAAGTTGATAAGCCATAATATCATTATTCCTAAAACACTGCCTGGAAATAATGACAAAAGTTTTTAAGCGAGTAAATATAGACCCGTTCGTCATCATACTCGTACGTCAACTGGTGAACAGGTGCCACTTTCGGAGCTGTTCTGCTCAAGTCACTACCATAATTTGGGTTCCTTGATGTAAACTCTAATTATGTTATGATTGCTCTTACTGTGTAGGACTCTGGTTACAATTGCAAAGAGTGTAAGGTAATGAACTCCATTGTAAAACACCTTTTTTAAAATAGGAACTACTGAGTTTCTTGCCAGGTCTTCTCAGTGCAGTGGAATCAGCGTTCCTATGCCGGTGGTAGAGTCACATGATACAAATTTATTATATTTAGTAAAAAAGATCGTATTAATAATATGTATGTCTATGCTATCATTGGCTAACGTTAAAATGTTTTTGACGATTCGAAAGAACTGTAATTATGTTCTACTTGAATAAAGTTTCATATGAATGTTCGTCCTGGGATCGGAACAACGGCCTTCTGATACCTGCACCACACGAGCCAGTAAATGAATCAAAATTGGTTCACATACTCTTAGACCGCGAATATCGGACTAGTGCCTCTAACCACCTAGTGCAGTAAGGTGTTCCTGGCGAGGGTCCAAGGCGTGATTTACCGCCGCCGCCGGCACGGACGCCGGTTTTTGCGTTCGGCACTACACGCCACCGACGCCTACATTAGCTTGACTTACAACATGGGAGATTCAATAAATAATGTATAAATAAAGAAGTAAGCAGACACAAATAGATTAGGTATATGCAAATGTTTCTTCATAGACTCTTACAAGACTTGAGAAACACAAACATTTTAAAACTACATTTTAGTTTGTCGGTCACCTATTTGTGTTGCAATGACCTTACAGGGCGCATAAGTATTAATTTTTTTGTTTTCATCGATTTTATTTGTATGATGGAGCTGTCACGCCTGCTTCAAAGTTTAAATGGATGTATTAAGTAGCAGTTTCTGAGAGCCCTATGAAAATATAATAAGTACTTACTTTCTCTTCTAATGCAATCTAAACAGAACTTTTACTATAGTTCAGAGAGTAAGGCCTCACTTACGGATACGCGGGGCGTTGCGCGTTGCGTTGGGCGTCGCAGCCCGCACTGAATTCAAACATTGAGTTCTTTTACGGAGAAGCAATGATATACGCGTTTACCTAAATTGGAGCGTTCTATTTCAATCAAACGCGTGTAAAATCGCTTAATACTTAATGAATATTTACAAAGATACTCGTAGCTATACCATCAACGTCCCACCCGCGACGCCACGATATGAGCCACACGGCTACTCCCGGCGTCGCCGAATGAATATGCATCCGCCTAATTCAATCGCGGCATCGACTTGAGCGACGTCGATTAATAATCGATGCGGCACTCAGCGGAGGCTGACAAGTGGCTGGTTCAGGTTCACTTTTGGGTAGGCTTTAGCTAGCTTGCTATTTTGATGACTAGCATGGTGTTGGTCGAAGAGTTGTCGAATGGATTTGAACCGGACGACTACAGCTGGTGAGTCATTATAATATATCGATATGTACCGATCCCGATTTGGTACCAAATTAACTTTTTTCTGTTCTTATCTATTTTATTATATTCTTTATGTTGTGTGATGAGAGACATAACGGGGAGTCAATTTATCTTAAAAATATGGAATGAGGTTGTACTTAATTCGACGACACGATTGGCGTAGTGCGCTGTAGTACGGTTTCTCGCCTCGATTTCCGTAGTGTCTCGGGTTCGATTCCCGGTCGGGTCAATTCAGGAAAAGATCTTTTCTGAATTGACTTGGGTATGGGTGTGCTGGGAGACGCCCTTGGCTTATTTCCTTGTTCGGGACCTCGTAACACAGGGATATTAATCCCTACTTCGGGACCATTACAAGAGGTGAGTTGTCTGGCGCATATTTATTATTATTATTCACGCAGATAAAACTTAATTATTTGAAGAGTAGACAAAGGAGAAAACATTTAGAAAAAAAAACTGAAAAATTGCATGAAGCAAAGTAGTTTGGGTTTTTTTTCATATTTTAATACGCTACAAAAATAAAATGGAAAGTTCATCAGGGTATATTGACAAAAATAGGTTCCAGGCTCTCATTTCATATTCCTTGTCGATGAATACTTAATCCTAGTTCACAGCCTTTTCTTATGACAGATACCTTCACTCGACGCGCTGAATTTGAAATTCATTCAAAATACATTGATGGACGACGAACCACAACGAAGTATGCTAAATCATCCCAAATCAAATCTGCAATTAGTCTCTAGCCTTCTTGTCTGCAATGTTAATTACAACAGAGAAGCAATCATACTCGTGATATATCGATACTTGTTATTTATCTGATATTCTGATAATTGTTAATGTTATTGTTGTTACTGTTATTAAAGAGCGGTATCTCCCAATACAATCATAACATTTGCTTAAAATGAGACTCCGAACCCTGATAGAACTATTTTATAAGTTACTAAAATATATATTTTTTAATTTTGTGAATTTCGACGTCACGTATCATATCGCCGCGTGTCAAGTCGGTGACGTCACGTACCATATCGTCGCGTGTCAAACCGGTGACGTCACGTCATCGGCGGAACACATCAGCGGAAGGCAGGTGGTAAATAGTCATAATTAAAGCCACGTCACGTAACATGGAGTTAATTAACTATTGACTGGTGGCTTGGTTGACCACCCGAACTGTGGGATTGGTCCTGGACATTCATTCATTTATTAATTATGGTGTGTTTTAGTGGTAACTATATGAAAGATCTTAAAATTATTTAGGGGCGCACATGAAGGGTTCATGTGAGGCAATCTAATGTAAACATAAAATTATTATTTTTATTACTATACATTAATAACATTTTGATTTTTCATTTAATATTTTTATAATGGTTTTCATATAAAATAGTACTAAGCACCTGCGATAAAATTCCGACAATACGACAATACCTACTTTCCTGAATGCACCGATACCGATAACCAACCACCTCGAGCTCCTAGGTATGGAACTCTCTTCCAACCTTAACTTTGGTAGCTCTATTGAGTCGAAAGCAAAAACCGCTGCCAAAAAACTTGGTATCCTCTTTAAGGTTCGGCGTTACTTCACACCGGAACAGCTGCTCCACTTGTATCAAGCACAAGTTCGGTCGTGTATGGAGTACTGCTGCCACCTGTGGGATGGCTCTGCCAAGTACCAGTTGGATGCAATGAACTCAGTGGACCGAAGGTCTAGGAGACTCATAGGCGACGATGCGCTCGTTGGAACCAAACTTCAGAGTTTGGAGCATCGGCGTAAAGTCGCCTGTCTATCGGTTTTCTATTAGGTGTATTTTGGAGAGTGTGCGCAGGAACTACACAACCTGATATCACCGTCTACTTTCTACCACCGGACCACTAGACGCCGGGAGGGCTTCCACCCCCATGTGGTTGACTTTCCGACAGTCCGTACCCAACGGTTTGCTGCGTCTTTTCTGGTACGCACCGCTAGGGAGTGGAACGCTCTCCCTGCGTCTGTGTTTCCGGATACTTACAACCTTGGTGTCTTCAAGGCCAGAGTGAATAGGCATTTTCTGGGTAAGCGTGTACAACCATCGGCCTCGTCATCGCTTACCACCAGGCGAGACTGAGGCCAAACGCAAACCCATTTTAAATAAAAAAAATAAAAATAAAAATATTCAAGATAATTTAAGCCATACCTTTACAAGTTCAAAATCACAAAAAAAATGTCAAGTGTGACAACTGTCATAATGCCCAAACAAATATTAACAAATTTTACGACTGAAAATATGATTACCAGAGCGAAGGCAAGAGAGAGAGCAAGCACTGAAAGCGCACGACCAACACCACCGCCCGCTCCGTCGCCCAGCTTGACGTCGGTGGAGGAGTTTGGAACTTCTGATACCGCAGCGAGCTCAAGTTCCAGCGGCGATGAGAGCGGGCCACCGCCGACACGACCGCCGCGACCACCTGCGCGACGTGGACGACGACCGCTGCCGGCACGCTTGGGGCCTGTGGGCAGTCTTCCCCCGCTACCGGTGGTGGGTGCGCCGCAGGCGATGGACATACATTATTCAAATTCAAATGTTTATTTCAGGCTGGGCCCATAAAAGTTAGTAACAATGATCCTTAAAAAACTAGTGTTAGTACGTACAGCACACAAATAGAACAACAATACAATTAACACAATTACAATTAAGTGGTGTGGATTGTCACCCACCTTTGAATAATTGGTAAATCCCATCTGTCAACAAAAACCCCCAGGACAGAGATTATTAAAATTGTAATTTATACAAATTTGTGCATGGAAGACATGCACAGTCAATACCCTAAAACCTAATTGTGTTGTGTTTTCAGTGTATTAATTATTTATTGTTGTTTGACGACACGATTGGCGTAGTGCGCTGTAGCACGGTTTCTCGCCTCGATTTCCTTAGTGTCCCGGGTTCGGTTTCCGGTCGAGTCAATTCAGTAAACGATATTTTCTGAATTGACTCGGGTCTGGGTGTGCTGGGAGACGGCCCTGGCTTATTTCCTTGTGTGGTACCTCGTAACACAGGGATATTAATCCCTACTTCGAGACCATTACAAGAGGTGTGTTGTCTAGCGCATATTTATTTATTATATTTATTAGTACAACGTGGAAAACATTCGTAATTGTTCCAAGTTTGAATGTTCTAAAATAACGCTAGGAAAATTAAATAGTATATGAGGAGATGAAAACTATACAAGTGAAAGTCCGATTTTGTCGATTTTTAGGATGTCATATAAAATCAGTAGGTAATAGAATCTAAGACTTCCTTAAAAATGAATATTTTCACAAACATAGTTTCAACTTAACCTACTGAGCATAAATAATAATTTTAGGTACGTTCACGGAACCTTTTTCCATTGATGTTTTTAGGCTACTACTAAAAATTTTAATTTTGATAAGTCTTAGAAATATAACTTTGTTAGCAAATCCAAACAACAAAATAAAATTTGATAAAATCCATTCAATGGTGTGAGAACAACGGAAATAGTGAATCAGTTTTTCAGTAAGTGTAAACTAACTTAAGCGTGTAGTTATAAAGTCATCATTCATATCTCTTTTTAACCGACTTCAAAAAAAGGAGGAGGTTCTCAATTCGATTGTATCATGTTTGTTTTTATGTTTGTTACCTCATAACTTTCGACTGGGTGAACCGATTTTAATCATTCTTTTTTTATTTGAAATCTGGTGCTTCATGTGTAGTCCTATTGTATTTTGGTCTAGTTCTGACAGCGGAATCCATGAGAAAACCATATAAGTCTTAAATATAGATAGATAAAATGCGCGACAAATGGACAAATAACTCAATATTACGCCAACCGATTTTGATGATTCTTATTTTATTTGAAAGCTGATGCTGCCCGTCTGGTCCCATTTTAATTTGGTCCAGTTCTGACAGTGGCATTCATGGGAAATCTATATAAGTCTTAAATCTAGATAAACCATATACGCGACAAATGGACAAATAACTCAATTTCACGCCAACCGATTTCGATACTCCTTATTTTATTGGAAAGGATATACTTCAAGGGTAGTTTGATGTGAGTTCGGTTAGGTTCTGATTATGGGATTCATGACAAAGTAACGGAACTCTTCAATTCTGAGGAGCAATTGGACGATACTTTTTCGATGTATAAAATAAATAAGAACTATTCACTGAAAATCAAGAAATAAACAAAAATTTTAACAAAAAAAAACCGTCTTCACAAAAAACTATTCCAAAACAAAGCACTAAAAAGTAAAAAAATAATTGCGTATTCTTCTAAAACTTAAACGATAATATAATGTAGGTACAGTTATTGTTATTGTTGGAGTCGGTGTCAGCCAATGTAGGTTTGTAACTACCTACATACATACGTAAACGTGGGATGTAAAATATAGGTATATTGTAGTGTTTCCACTGACTTCAACAATAACAATAATTGTACCTACATTATTATCGTATAAGTTTCTGAAGAATACGCAATTATTTCTGTACTTTTTAGTGCTTTATAAAAAAAAAAAAAATATCCCTGGACATTATTCCACACAGCGCCATCTAGCCCCAAAGTAAGCTAACTAAAGCTTGTGTTATGGGATACTAGACAACGGATAAACATACTTAAATACATTTTCTTTTGTAAATACATACTTATTATACATAGGAGACACCCAGACCAGTACAAACAGACATGTTCATGCACACAAATGTTTGTACTGTGCGGGGATCGAACCCGCGACCTCTGGTGTAGTAGCCAACTTCTTAACCATTACACCAAGTCGGTCGGCTTTGTTTTGGAATAGTTTTTTTTGAAGTTGTTTTTTTTTAATAATACATTTATATTAAAAAGGAAAACATTGAGGAACATGCCTATAGTGGCAATCGGTTTTGTTTCAAAAATAAATGTTCCTCTACTAGCAATATCCAGGGAGGAAACAGAGGACTATGTTTGTATGGAAGAAACGGCTCTTCTGTTTCCTCCTAAAGTGCATTTCCTGGAAATGAACCGCGATTCTGTTTTAGCGAGCGCGTTTCCAGTTAACTGATATTCATTATACCGATGAGAGGATTTCTTGCTAATTCCGTGAAACAAACAAACAAAATGCCTACTACTTTTGTGTTTTTCATAAAATGTAACGATGTCCTAAAAGGTAATAGTTAAATGTTTTTTTAATTCTCTGTTTACGCTGCTCAATTTAGTCCTCACTCAACTCTTATGGAAACGGATGTAAATATCAAAAAAATATTGTTATCATTCTTATTTTTATTTACTTTAATAAAAATGAGTGAGAAATTGTCCTAAAATATATTTTCATGAATTATTCTAATAGATCTATAAAAAAGGCGCCTTCATACAACTAAATTTTACGTAATAATGGCCCCCCGCTGTATTGTACACGAACTGATCTATAATGTACGTTTGGAGATCGGTGCGTCGTAATAGGTTTAATGTTGACTATGCAATACAATGAATACTTAACCGTATGTGTTTAGGAAAAGCAAATACGCTCGGTCGTAAGTACCGAATGTAGGCCAATGTCGAAGAGCTTATTGCTTTTTAATCAAATCGTCATCAACATTCGCAACACAGTTATAGACGTTCTATCTCACAAAGACCTTTTTACTATGCTTGTAGTAGTGACGTGTACACAAACAGTCTTTGTGTCACTAGTGGCAATTAATAAATAATAATAATATAATAAAGTAATTTATTTTCCTCTTCACAAAGGTAGGTTCTCTTCACAATCTAAGGCATTATAAAATTACAGAGTTGACGCATTTCCACCTCTGTGAGAGACTGGTGTCCATACTACTACTAATCCCTGTGTGACGGATCGATAGGCCCTCACCCTCCGAATCACTACAAATTAGGCTCCAGATATTTAATATACATTGTAAAATTATCTTAAAATACAAAGAAAATAATTTGAAATATTTATGATAGGAAAATTAAGCAGTAAGGACAGGAATATTTTATAAGAAAATATGAAAAAGTGTGCGATCATGTTAGTTGTGGATGACTTTATGCGTTTGTGTGTGTACGTTAGTGTATGTGTTAATGTATATTTTAGTTCCATCTGACAGTTATTTAAAAAGTTGTCATGTATTTGTGTGTGTTTGTGTATATGTGTGTGTACGTACATTTTATCTCTAGTATGTAATTTCGAAAATAAATATTAATGTCAGTTCCTCAGCACATTGTTCCCGCTGAGAGCCTGAGAGCACGCACACAGATAAGTCTGTTCATGTCACTATTACAAGCATAGTTAAACGGTCTTCGTAAAATAGACAGACTAAACATGGATACTTATTCTAGAATTCTTTAGACCAGTAGCCAGTTGTAGGCTTCACAGACTAATATTTAGGACCTTTAAATAGGTAGAAGTCCTACTTATAATGCCACAGGTCGTAGTCATGATTCCCCACCAGGACACAGTCATGTGACGAACATTGAATGTCTGCTATGTGTCCCAGTGTTATTTTCTAATATTTTACAGAGTTATGCGTTTGTGAGTTTGTATGTTTGAGGTAGAAAATCTCCAAAACTCCCGTACCGATTTCACTTTCATTTCACTGTTGAAAAGCTACATAATTTCTAATTGCTATAGGCATATAAATGTTCGAAAAACGTTAGGGATCCGTATGAAAAAAAAACTTTGGTAACCCATCGTGTGAGACAAATTAGTCCACGCGGGCGGAGCCGCGGGCGGAAAGCTAGTGTAATTATAAAATCTAAGTGTGTTTATCAGTGTCTGACCCCTTTATTAAACGGTCTTTCCCCTTTATTTAACTATTTGAGGGTCAGATTCTTGATATAAGCTGTACCAGACATTTATTTAACATCAAAAAATCAAGAACCAATCAAAATCAAAGAAATTGTATTTAAGTAGACCATTAAAGTTACAGTTCTTTCGAATCTTCAACATATTTTAACTTTAACCAATGATATTATAGACATTCATAACATGAATACTATCTAAACACTAAATATAATACAAACAATATATAATGTGACTCTACCATCGGAATGCATATTCCACGGCAAGAAACTTAGTGGTTACTCTTTAAAAAAAGGTGTTTTACAATGCAGGTCAGTATCTCAAACACACACTAGTCACAGTTACTCAACTGTATGAATCTTCATTCTTCATATGAGCAACCATAACAAAATTATAGTTAACATTACGAAACCCAAATGGTAGTAACTTGAGCAGACCAGTTCCCGAAAGTGGCACTTGTTCACAAGTTGACGTATGATCCAGCCATCGTTCCACTCAACTATATCTTAGGGAATTATATTCTGTCCACCCTTCGGCCTGCGTGTGTGTCATAAAAATATCAAAAACCTTGTGTTTTTTATATCCTGTGACGTCAGAGTATAAACGAAGGCGGCCTACCGAATATATAAATTTCAGTTCGTATTGCTGCTCAGTAGCCGCTGCTAAGGCGTAGTCGCATCACCGCTCGGCCGCTACGAGTTATTGTGTTGCTGCGATCTCCAATTCGTTGTACGTCACTGATGGAGATCTTCCATCCTTCGTTCGGTGACCCCGAGATGGGTACTATGGATACCAGAATGATAAAGTGGCAGTACTTTTTATTTTGTACCAGCTCATGCCCTTGCTTTTTTATGAGTTCAGTTATTTTATTCGCGTAGGCGTATGGCGCGTCCATACATTTGCTGAACGGATTCTTGGGGGAAGTTCATGAAGCCGAATATTCGCGGATTCCTTGAGTTACTCACTGAGTGTCTGAGTGTCTGAAAGACAACGCCTAGCTGGAGTTTTTGGGCGTGGTAAGTAAAAATCTGGTATGTAGGTTTCTTTGGTACGAGTTTTGTATGGGAGCACTATGAGAGAATTTCCCAAAATTTCTACGAAAACAGGACTAAACGAGAGTTTCCGTTAATACGCGTATGCAATCGCAGGTAAGCAGGTAGAAGCAGTGTGTATCACAATGTTTTTTTTGTTTTATTGTATTTTATTGCCAAAAATGTTACCTAACCTAGTTAAAAATAACATAAAAAGTAAGACTCAGTAAACATTTGCGTCCGTAATTAAACTGTTGTCTCGATGCAAATACACAGCTACAAAACACAGCTGGATAAATAGCACGATTTTGATAGTCTTGCTGTTGAGTAAGATAGTCAGTGAAGAAGATGAAGATTTTTACGGGGTAAGGGATAATGATTTAGATTTGGTAATTTCGTACCTTAGATTAAGAACTCAAAAAGTTGATGTTAACAGTGTACTGTCTACAGGATCACAGGTTAAAATGGGGGTCCCTCAAGGATTCATTCTAGGTCCATTACTATTTCTGATATATATATAAATGTGATGATGGTCAAAAATCACGCTTTCTCCAGATTAATGCCGGAGTGCCGCAGGGCTCCGTCTTGTCGCCGACGTTGTTTCTTCTGCATATCAATGACATGTTATCTCTTGGTAATATTCATTGCTATGCGGATGATAGCACGGTCCACGCGCGATATTTCGAGCGCCCTGGGGCAAAGCAGACTGACATCGAGGAGAAGAGGCGAAGTCTTGTTGTTGAGCTTGACGGAGTGTTGGACCGCATTTCAGAATGGGGTGCATGCAATCTTGTCGAGTTCAATGCCAAGAAAACGCAGGTGTGTGCATTCACAGCAAAGGCGTCGCCTTTCCTTTCCCATCCCACTCTTCAGAGCACCCCGCTACCGATTAAGGATAGCCTAAACATCCTTGGCATGGATGTTCGTAGCAACCTAAACCAGCGGGACTACATTGAGAGCGGCATTAGAACTGCATCCCGTAAACTCGGAGTCCTGAACAGAGTGAGACGATTCTTCACGCCTGAGCAGCTCTGTCTCTTGTATAAGACACAAGTTCGCTCGTGTGTGGAATACTGCTCTCATCTCTGGGACGGTTCCGCTAAGTACCTACTCGAAGCTCTTGACAGGTTGCAGCGGCGTGCTACGAGTATCCGTATTATTGGAAACCCAGAGGCAACTTTGACCCTTGAGCCTCTCCAATTGCGTAGAGACATTGCCAGGCTAAGTGTTCTCTATCGCTTCTACAATGGGGAATGCTCTGACGAGTTATTCCAGCTTATCCCACCCTCACCTTTCCACTCCCGTACCACGCGTGCTGGACGACGGCGTCACCCACACACAATTCAACATTTGTTGGCCCGAACTAAAAGGTTCGGTGACTCGTTTCTTTGTCGTACCATCCAGACGTGGAACGCTCTTCCAGCACATGTGTTTCCTTCCTCTTATAGTCCCGGGTTCTTCAAGCGGGGCGTGATAAGGCATTTCTGCAGGCCTTTAAGGTGAGGATGGCCAGCCCAGTGATTCGTTTGAATGACTGGGCTTGTCAACCTCATATCTGGACCTCACGTCCGCTTTCCATCAGGTGGAGTGAGGTCTCTTGACGGGCAATATATAAAAAAAAAAATGATTTACCTCTTTACTTAAAAGATATTTGTGATGTTGTATTGTTTGCAGACGATACATCTTTAGTTTTTAAAACTGACAGAAATAAAAACCTTTTTGATGATGTTAACGACGCACTTTATTTATTTATTTATTCTTTATTGCACAAAGAGAAAGTACAATTGGCGGACTTAATGCCTAATGGCATTCTCTACCAGTCAACCACTGGGCGAAGCAAAAATCGTGTTGGCGGTGTCTCATAAAACCGGAAATAAAATATACAATTAATAAAAAAAACATACTTATACCAAAATTATACATATTACACATACATAATCATAATAAATAAATTTAAAGATCCATACACTAAATATCGTACCTAAATCTTAAAATATTGTCTTGAAAGGAGAGAGGTTTGGTTAAATGAGTTAAGGTTTATCTAAGAAGTTGTGGATTGCTCTTTTGAAGGAAAACCTACTGGTCGACAATTTAATTTTATTAGGCAGCGAGTTCCATAGCCTAATGGCAGCTAATGTGAAAGAATTCGACATATGGGAAGACGTATGAAGAGGAGTGTAAAGCAGCAAAAGGCTATGCGAGCGCTGGTTGCGCGTGCTACACTCGCCCCTATACTTAAAATTAGATTTCAGATATCTGGGGGAATTGGGATTACTAAGAATATTGAAAAGTGAACAGAGCGTTCAAGAATTCCTACGGTGACGAATTTTAAGCCATTTTTATTGAAAACGAAAGGGAGAAATGTGGTCGTATTTCACTTTCAAAGGTTTTACAATGGTTCACAGTAAATATTCTACAGCTTAATGCAAAAGAGACTAAATGTATTAATTTTAAGTTGCCTAATGTTAAAGATAACCCCATTAGTCTGGAAATTGATGGTAATACTATGAAGCTTGTAGATACAACAGTTTTTCTTGGAATCATACTAGATTCAAAACTGCAATGGAACCCTCATTTAGCAGGTCTCTCAGGCAGACTTAGTTCGGCTGCATTTGCAGTGAGAAAAATTAGGTTATTATCAGATGTTGATACTGCTCGTTCAGTTTATTTTAGTTATTTCCACAGTGTAATGTCTTACGGCATTGTACTTTGGGGTCAAGCGGCGGATATACAAACCATCTTTATCCTCCAGAAGCGAGCTATCAGATTCATCTATAAGCTTCGTGCACGGGCTTCACTTAGGGAGATTTTTAAGGAAATTGGTATCCTCACTGTAGCGTCACAATACATTTACAATTGCATTGTTTTGGTGAGAAAAGATATTGGTCTCTATGCTAAACACAGTGAAATACATTGCAGAAATACTAGGAATAAGGATAAAATTGCACTTCCACTCTTTAGGTTACAAAAAGTTTTAGGATCCTTTATGGGGCAAGGTATACATTATTACAACAAAATTCCAAAAACAATTTGTGAGTTACCTTTACATAGATTCCAAAATCACATCAAAACGGCTTTATTAACTTTACTTTACTAACGCCTGTTGTAAACCCAAAACAAGTTTAAAAGAGTAACTGCTGAGTTTCTCGTCGGGTCTTCTCAGCAAGAAACAACTCCGACGCGGTGGTAGAGTCGCATTCTGTCTGTATACTGTTTATTTACATATTCATATTATTATGGTGTTCATGTCTATTTAGTATATTTTGCTGTAAATTTGTCGATTTGAAAGTACTGATACAGTCTATTTGAATAAAGTTATTTGAGTTTGAGTTTGATGTAGCGTGGTCACTTGATTGCCTAAGATTTGCCATAGTTTGTCTCATAAACGATACAAAAATGGCGTTGCCAGTATTTCTACCATGAGTATACACCCATGGCAGCCGCTAGGGTTTGCGTTGGCCGCGTTGAGGTTTTTGTATGGGATTTCCGTACAGCGCTCCTAGTGATAAGAAATGGAACCGAAAAAGGCATACCTACATATTACTGAAGTCAACTATCGTAGTTTTCGTGACGGGAACTCATTTTAGACAAAATCATTAAAATAAAAGCATACGCTTGTCTTTAAATAAGCACAAAATGTGTACAAAATCTATGTGATTGGTTTAAATTTATTTATAAACGAGCTTCCCCGACCGACTTCGTTCTGTCAAATGTTTGCCAGCTGGTGTCCATTTTTCCCGACTTGATATACATTTACTATTATTTTTCACTGAATTGTTTGTTCAATCAAAATAAAATATAGTCTTTAACACTTCTAAATCATTGAGCTTTCTGTCAGTGAAAGAATTTTCACGATCGGATCAGTAGTTTTGGAGCCTATTCAATACAAACACACAAACAAACAAACAATCCAATCTTTCCTTTATAATAACTAAGTATAAATGTGAGTTTAACAGCGTTTTTCATTTAACAACATTTTAACTAAATACTAAGTAAGAAAAAAGAAACCGTTCTGAACCGACATAAGTGATTCGTGGGCCCCGGCTTTGGCGAGGGCCTAGAGGGCCCTTCGCTAGTCTTTGAGCAATGTTTGCGCATTTCAATAAATAAACTAAATACTCAGCCGGCTCACTTTCGTAGTGCTTGTGCCCGTTGTATGGCACGTCACGATATTTGGCCTGTATGGATTGGGCCCCGATTGGGTAATCCATCATTCATAATTATTATTCTCCTTCTTCTTTTCTTCTTAGTCGTCGACACTTGACAGAGTGGTCGTGGACTCGTAGTCATATCTTATTGGTCGAATCTTGCAGCACCGGTGCTTTCGCGATGCTTTGCTATGCAGCTTGATGAATGGCAGAGTGGGAGCAATCCTTAATGCTAGACTGCGTCACCGACTTGATAAGGTCTCTCCACCGTATCAGAGAGCGTCCACGAGAGCTTTTGCTTTCGACTGTCCCTTGCACTACAAGCCGTTTCACGCAGTCCTCGTATTACTTTTACTTATTAAAATAAATATGCGTTACGAGGTACTTGACAAGAATGTTTGCTAGGGTCCGGGGTCTCCTAGTGCACCTACCCTAATCAATTTGGCCACTCGAGCCAATTTGGAATAGTTTGTTTTATGAATCAACTCAACCGGGAATCCAACCCGGGTTGCGTGCTATAGCGTACTACGCAGCTACACCAATCGTGTCTTTAAATGTTGATAATGATGGTGAGTTTACTTCTTATTTGATCACAAATGACGTGCCGCGTAAGAACGGAGCCGGTTGCGAGTGGTTCACGCTCGGCGGGCTGTTTTAACGACGCGCCCGCTCGCGTCTCGGCACGAACGCGTGTGAACGAGAGCCGTTGCTTCTCAAACTTGCGCCAAAGTGGGTAACGATGCTATTTGCTATTGGTGGTACAGAAAAGAAGTCAGAAAATAATTTGTCAACTGTAGAACATTTATCGATCATTCATCAATTAAAATTTATTCTTGCTAGGTATTCGTCGAATGGTATTCCTCGTAGTTGGTGTTTTTTATTATTTCATTCTTAATCTCCTTCAGGTATCAGATATCAGGTATTTAATATTCAAATGTTTTAATACTTATTTCGTGTACATTTATACGGTCGAACTGTAATACATGAAACTTAAAAACTACGAGTAAGTTGCCCATGTTACGATAATTACAATCTTAATAAAATTATGTTTAATTTATAATTATTAATTAAACTATTACACATGTATTGTTTTTTGTAGCATCATAAGCATAAATGTTCTCTTTAATAATAGTTTGACACGTTTAACCGTACTACCCTGCTCTGAGTTTCAAAAAGGAAGTAAAAAGTTACCTCATTATGTCCGCGTTAATACATACGCGTAGCATGGTGTAATGCATGACACTGATGCTTCCATCAAAAACTGTTGCATTACTGACGTCACCCCTGGAGTCTTACGAAACAGTTTGACAACCGCTATCTCAAACTATTTATTTGTAACGAGCGCGATTTCTCACGGCTCAACGCGGCGCTCAGCAGCTAAAAACGAGACCCGCAACCTGAAGAGGACCCCCCTCCTTACATTGCGCCCCCACAGGATCAACGTGCACTGGAGTCGTCAAGTGCCTGGTTACATTGCTTCAGAATAGCATACGAGCTGAAATTAAAATACTGATCACAAAAATCTAAACTCGTAAAAAAATATTATTTTTACAGTTTGTAATGCACCTTTATGTAAAGCTGTTTAAATATCCGAGGAGAGCGTCGTGGCCTAAGGGTTGAGCACTCCGCGTTTCGAGTGTGGTCCCGAGTTCAAATCTGGCCCGAATCTAAATCTTCGGACAAAGTTTGTGTTCATCGTTGAGTTACCGACTAACTCTCCGGTGATGAAAAACATCGATAAAATACCAAATCAACCCGGATAACGGCGGAAGGCTCAACGCCGACCACGTTCGGTTCTGATACCATTGGTGAAAAGTGGGCTTCTGAGTGTTTTGTTCACCATGACGGCAACGGTAACTTGCCTCTGACTACCCCGTTTGGGATATAGTCGTGACGGTATGTTGAAATATTTTCATTAAAGTGATGAAACGACAAGATTCAATGCAAAATAAATTTATTTCTATTTCAAAATGACAATAAGGTCCAGCTGCGTGCGGTGATTAAGCGCTAACTAAAATTGTTTGTGAAAACTGAGTAAACCTACTGATATACGAATAAGGACAAATTACGAATAGACCGCCCGCCATAGTGAAACTAATTTGGGTTTATTGCACCTACGCATTGTAACACATACCTGACGCAAATCATGGTGATTAATAAATAAATAAATGAGGGTCGATAGAATAATAAAACCACAGAACAGCACTTTTGTTTCTGTCTAAAAATAGTTGACGTTAGTGATAACGAAAGTAAATGCTGCTCTATAAAAATAAAACATACTAGCTGTTTGTGAGCGGCTTCGCCCGTGTAGACTGTCTTTCCCGTCACAATATAGCCTATGTCACTCCCTGATTTTTAAAATCGGTCTAGGTGTTTCGGAGCCTATTCATACAAACAAACAAATCTTTTTTCTTCATAATATTATAGTATAGACTAGTTGTCCGTCAGTGGCTTCGCCCGCGTGGACCAATTTCTCCCGTTTAAATATAGCCTCAAACACAAAAATATATAGCCTATGTCACTCCCTGTTAACGTAGCTTTATATTGGTGAAGGAATTTTTAAAATCGGTCCAGTAGTTTCGGAGCCTATATTCAATACCAAATAACAAACAAACCCTCTTTATAATATTAGTATAGAAGTATAGATTAAATCCACAAACATTTGACGTTCGTCTCCGACTCTCAGCATCAGTGAAGAACAGGATATTCGGAGGGATATCTGGGTCCGTGGACCTGAACAACACCACACGAATTTAGCATCACAAACGCTTCACAAATCGCGTTCACATTTCACAGTAAATACAAAATCAGAATATGGAATGTTCATGGCACACGGATATCTCACTCCTCGGCGCACTAGCCAAGAATTACGATAATCAGGCTACACTGTTGGCGTCCGTCCCGGTTGCACATCAAATGCAGGAACAAAACGCAGGCAGAATAAACACGGACGGATATAAAACTACCCTCAACTATCCCAATAAAAACTGTAGTCAGTTGCGCTTCGTCACATTAAGCATATCTGAGTTTTACGGACGCAGATCTAACAATCACTGTCTATCTACTAGTTCTTACCACAGAAATAAAAACAAATTTGATGATGCGAGTGTATGAAGACAATTCTTGTGACAAAAGGAAATGTTCTTTTTTCGACGTTCATTTTTATACCGTGTGCTACTTAACAGTTAGAGCAACGGATGTCTGTCCCTATGAACTTCAATAACATTTAAAGATGACAACTAGTACTATTTGACAGGAACCCAGGGCTTAAGACCTGAGCTCTAGGATCCGGTCGATTTTTTCTAGTTTTCATCGCATTTAAGACCTTGTTATACTACATGAAGAAATCAATAATATGACTATCGCCCGAAACCACAAACGTCAATCAAAGCTGAACAGTCTTTGCATGTACATATGTATAGCTGTTTCTTTTATTTCTATTGACATGTGACAGGGCTGCATCAATTTGAGGTGTCCTCAACTTTTGATAAGCGTTTGTGGATACGGGGGTATGACTCATTTGAAATCGAATCAAACAAACAAACAAAACCATCTCTATTTAATTAAATATATGTTTAGTTCTTTTAAATCACAGACACAATAACCGTCAAAAAAGTGGACGCTTGTCATCTGCTTGTATTCATGTCTGTGGTATGTAAGAGGAAGCAGGTTTTATTATAAAGTACAGCAGACGCTACAGGGGAACTAAAGTTCCCCTGTCCCGGGGGCTCCCGTTTAAACCAGCTTATTTAAGGTAAGCATTTTCAATAACGAGCGAGTATCCGAGTGAAATTCACGATGCACTTTTTATTAAAAATACGAGTAAAATTATTTATATTGAATACTAGCTGTCCGTCAGCGGCTTCGACCGCGTAGTTTTTACTGTCAAAAAGGTAGCCTATGTCACTCCCTGATAATGTAGCTTTATATTGGTGAGATAATTTTTAAAATCGGTCCAGTAGTTTCGGAGCCAATTAAATACAAACAAACAAACAAATCTTTCCTCGTTACAACGAGTATATAAATATAATTTAGGGAACATTTTCGCTCGTTATACAAAACTATTTTGTACTGTTCTACGTTGCTACATAAGGATAGGCAACCGAATTGAAACATGATAAATGAAAGACTAAGGTACAATTCGGTATTCATTGGTTGGTATTGTAGTGTAGTTCATGTTAGGTTACATTCGTTTGGTCATCTTAAGTGGACATAGTCTATTATGGACATAGTCTGAAATAAATGAATATTATTATTATTATTATTCTCTTTATTCAGTATAAATCTTAGATATAAAATTTGTATAGTATTCTTACAAAAACAGAGATTTATAACATTAAAAACAACTTATGAATTATAATTATAAAAACTAAATAATTACAATTATAAAACTTAAGATTAAAGTTACAAAAACGATGATTATAAAAATACCATAAAAATCTTAACCTAGGGAGCCGCCGGCAGCGGGGCAGGCGAGGCCTAGACTACCGATGGCTAGGGCTGCAGAGAGAGGAACCTCCTGACAATACGTGCCGTGTCCAAGAGTACCGCCTTCTGTATCTGACCCTTGATCCAGCTGCTAAGCGAAAGCCTCTCGAGGTGTTGGTCGAGGCTCTTCGCTATTAAGCCGTTTGCCGAAACCACTATCGGGACAATGATCGTCGAATATACATCCCACATGGCAGTCACTTCGTGAGCCAAGTCAAGGTACTTGCTGAGCTTGTCCTTCTCGGCCTTCACGAGGCTATCGTCATGCGGGATGGTGATATCGACGAGCACTGCCCGGCGTTGGGATCGGTCTACCAGCACGATATCAGGCTTATTGGCTACAATAGTCCTGTCTGTGATGACAGAGCGATCCCAATAGAGCAACGTACGACCATTTTCAAGAACTGGCACCGGTGCGTACTTATAGTACGGTACCTCCGATTCGACAAGGTCATATCGAAGAGCAACTTGCTGGTGGATAATCCTGGCTACTAGGTTGTGCCTGTGCAAGTACTCTCCGTTAGCAAGGTGAGAACAACCGGAAATAACATGGCGAATAGACTCGCCAGGACGGCGGCATGCCCGACAAATGTCGACCGTACCGTCCTTCATGATGTATTTCCGGTAGTTATTCACCTTGATAACTTCATCAGCAATTGCACAGACAAAACCTTCGGTTTCCCCAAAGAGGTCCCCGAAACGCAGCCAGTTCACCGATGTGGAGAGGTCAACATCAGGTCCTGTTAAGGCCCAATAGAACCTCCCATGCAGCTCCTTGCTCTTCCATATTTCCTTGCGGTCATCGGTGGTGAGCACCGGTAGTTGACGCCAGTTCTCGTTTGCCAAGGAGAGCGGCGTGAGGCCCTTATCAACTGCCACAACATCGCGATGTATCCCACATTCGTTGCTGAGGAAAAACCTCCTAAGACTGCACACCTCACGGTTATGAAGGTTCTTGGCATTTAAAAAACCACGACCCCCCACCTTCCGCGGGATGTACAGTCTCATGACAGACGAGCGTGGGTGTAACATACGATATGTTGTGAGCAATTTTCGGACCCTTACATCCAGAGCGTCCAGCTCGGTTTAAGTCCATCTTAGTATGCCAAAGGAGTATATCAGTAAAGGCATCACCCAACCGTTGAAGGCGCGCACCTTATTGCCACCTGACAAAGAACTCTTGAGTACCTTTGTAAGGCGACTAAAGAAGCGCTCCTTCACCGATTGCTTGACGTCTCCTACTGATACACCCAATGACTCTGACATACCAAGATATTTGTAGGTTTCGGCTTCAGAGAGGGATCTGAGTGTCATCGTCTCAGAGAGCTGTAAATTCGGTGATTCTACAACCCTCCCTTCTTGTACATGCATGACCGCACACTTGTCTACACCGAACTCCATCTTGATGGCATTGCTAAAAATCTCAGTGATTTGTAACAGTTCCATCAAGACTTGGGGTTTTGGTGCAAACAGCTTCAGGTCATCCATGTACAACAAATGAGAGATGAACTCACCCCCTCTGCGAAGCCGATAGCCTAGCTCCGAATCCTTTAGTAAGGTACTAAGAGGATTCAGAGCCAAACAAAACCACAAAGGACTCAAACTATTGCCCTGGAAAATACCTCGCTCTATCCTTATCAAGTCCTGCGGAGCAGGCGAGCCATCCCCACCACCTGGTTGACAAAGGACTGTGATCCACTGCCCTATGCATGTGCTTAAAAAAAATCTCAGAGTTGCATCAATTTTATACAGCTCCAAGATCCTTCTCAGCCACGAATGGGGCACCGAATCATAGGCCTTCTTATAGTCAATCCAAGCAGTTGAGAGAGCTTTCCTGCCTCGCCGGACTTGCTGGCAAATGGTCGTGTCTATGAGGAGGAGTTCTTTAGTACCTCCGGACCCAACCCTACATCCATTCTGAGCCGGAGCCAAAACATTGTTCGCAACGACATGCGTGTTAATTTTTTTTTGCTAGAATGGACGTAAGGAGCTTGTAGATGGTAGGTAAGCACGTGATGGGTCTATAGTTTTTTGCTTCCGAGGTACTACCAGATTTGTGTAAAAGGAAAGTGACACCTTTAGTAAGGAAACTAGGAAGAGAACCAACCTCAAGGGATTCCTGGAACTGCACTGCCAAGCATGGATGCGAACATCGAAACCACTTGATCCAGAAGTTGTGCAATCCATCCGGGCCAATACTTTTCCAGTTCTGAGCCGTCTGAATTGCACAACTAACGTCTTCGGAGTCAATAGTTACTGACTCCATGGTTCCGATGGATTCGCATTCATGCTCGACAGTACGCATCCAGTCACCCTCCGTGTGCTCGACAGGCATCGACCAGATGCTGCGCCAGAAGTCAATCATGACACTTGCATCCGGCCGCTGACTGTCGTTCACACGTTGGTTAGTATCTTCCCAGTTTCGGTACACCTTCCTTTGGTCACTTTGGAAAAGGCGATTTTGTTCATATCTGTCCACACGTGATAACGTGATACAGATATGTAGCGACGGATACAGTTAGCCCACGCATAGACCTTCTGCTTCAGAAAGTCAATGCGTTCCGTGACACAAGCCATATACTGTTCGGGCCTAATACCCGTCCCTGCAAAGGCTTGGTTCACGTAACGCATGACCCGAGGGCGATGGTTCCCTCGGCTGAAGCAGACCAGCTTCGCAATGAGGGTCCTAAACGTGTTGATACGTCGCTCGATTCGCTTTTGCCATTGATTGAGTACATTGACAGCAGGTCGCACTGAACGGTCAGAGTCCGGAAACTTGACACGAGCAACACGGCATGCCGCAATGGCCCCGCAGTACAGAATCGAGTGAGTATCAACTAAATTTTCACTAGTCCTTATAAACGGAGCTAGTAAAGCGTCCAGGGCTCCCATTAACGCTAGGTTGCGTCTATTAGTAGGCAAACGTGGTAACCGCGGCCTAGAGACTCGTGTGGAGCGATATTCTGAAATCGCGTTCTCCAAAGCCCTCCTCAGTTGCTCTTTGGCCTGAGTACTTACGCTTGCGTTCGCACTGGCCTCTCCATCATCATCTGGATCCATCCGAGGCGCTACCGGAACCGAGTCGAAAACCGCACTCGGATGTGACAGCGCGCCGGAAGGGTCCCGCGTCGAGGAAGAGGTCGCGCGAACTGGAAGCGCCTCCAGGCGAAGCCGATCAAGCGTAGGCTGATCTAGCATCTGTAGACGCTGAATCGCCCGCACTTGATCCGACAGTCGTTGGGCGGAAACAGCCACGACTGGTTCAGAGGCCTGTGCCTGAAACAGAGGCAGCATCCGGTCACGATACGCAGACAGGTTGGTTCCTCCCTCTGTAGACCCGTAATAGGCGCGCATGCAGTTGACATTCATGTCGTTTGTCCATCGCATGCGGCGCACTACATCACCGGTAGCGGGAGCCTCGCGTGGGGCAGACTGCCCCACAGGCCCTAAGCGTGCCGGCAGCGGTCGTCGTCCACGTCGCGCAGGTGGTCGCGGCGGTCGTGGCGGCAGTGGCCCGCTCTCATCGCTTGAATTAGAGCTCGCAGTGGTATCTGGAGGAGTAACAAACTCCTCCACCGACGACGAGCTGGGCGACGGAGCGGGCTGTGGTGTTGGTCGTGCGCTTACAGTATTTGCTCTCCCTCTTGCCCTCGCTCTTGTTATCATAATATTATCAACATTTTATATCGGAAAATATTTGTGTAGGCATTGTGACAGTTGTCACACTAGACATTTATTTTTGAAATTTACACATTGTGGCTGAAATGATGTAAAATATTGTCGGAATTGATTTCTGTACTTGCATATTACTATAAAATGCGTAAATCACTTCAATGGAGATGGAAAATGTACTAAAAATATTAAATGATAAATCATGATAACTAAAAGACGTCTGCTGTGCAACGACCTTTTTTTTTTATTATTATTATTATTAAGTAAATCTGCTCCTCTGCACATTTTTTGTTACGACTTCACCCTGTCAATTAAATTTTTGTGTAAACCAACAATATTGAAAAAAGTAACCATTGAGTTTCTTACCGGATTCTTCTCGATCGGTAACAACCTCCGAATCGGTGGTAGAGTTACATTAAGTTTATTTATGATCTTTACTGGGTATCATGCTATTATTTTATTTACGTTTATTTTTATTTAGTATATATTTGCTAATGCCTGATCTTTTTTTCCTTGCCATAAGTACTTTCTATAAGTCTGTATATTAACTTTACTTACTTTACTAGGTAATCATAAACTAAAGTTAATAAAATGAAGTGGCTGAGTGTAGGTACTACGAGTATAAAAGCCCTGCGTCCTGCTGCATGTTGCACCGAAGACCCAGTGTTCAGGACTAGTTGGCTAATTTATTTTACGATTCAATAAAAAGGACTACAATGCTCAGAGCAGCAGAGCCTCGTGGCCTAGGGTTAAAGCAGCCCAACTCGGATCGTGGATCGTTTGGTCCCGAGTTCAAATCTGGCCAAAACCATATTTGTGCTCATTGTCAAAAAATCCTACTAACTCTCTGGTGATGGAAAACATTGATAAAACCCAAATCAACCCGGATAACGGCCGAAGGCTGAGCACCTACCACGTTGGGTTCTAATACCATTGGTGAAAAGTGGGCTTCTAACTGTTCCGTTTTCCATGGCAGCAACAGTCACTTGCCTCTGACCATCCCGTTTTTTTATATTGTCCATCAAGATGACCTCACTCTACCTAATGGAAAGTGGTCGTGGGGCCCAGGGAGGTATGAAGCTGACAAGCCCAGGCTGGCCATCCTCACCTTAAAGGCCTGCAGAAATGCCTTTTCATGACCCGCTTGAAGAACCCGGGACTATAAGAGGATTGGGATATTGTCGTTATGGTATTGTATGTTATGTTACGTTACTTTCGCCCATCGACTGTGGCGTTTCCAGGATAACAATACAATTACTGTAAAATAGACTAAGTAAACTGTGAATCGCCTCGTAACGCTCATCGCTTCGAAGAACGGATCAGATCTAGCGATCTGTGATAGAATCGCGCTATAATGGTGTTTTAATGTGCCTATGCAGGCCGGGGCTTTTCAGCGAGCGAGCTAAGTGACGTCACTCGACAATAGTGCAGTGTCATAATAGTCTTTTTTAAGCCTCGTATCCACTAAGCAACAATTGACGCTCAGCAAGCTCGGCAACGTTGCACAGCAAAGCGTGACATTGCCAGCTGGCGCGCAATTTTGCGTGGACAGACAACGTTGCTAAAAAGTTCCGCGTTGCTGTTACAACAATGTTCTGCAACATGTGGCGCAACATGTCACCCGTCAAATGTGGCCTAATGGATACGAGGCTTTATGCAACCTCTTTCGTCGTCGCTAGCATTCAGCCCATGATCATTTCCTGAACTAAGCGTAGCCAGCAATCTCGTAATGTGATCTTTCATTTCTAGCCAGTCAACTGTAACCTAGCTCGACGAGTCTATGTTAGGCGAAATGTAGGGCGCGTGTAAGCGCTTACGCCAAAGCGAACGCTAAAGTGAAACCGATCATAAGGCTAGAAAATCATCGCTACTTTCCAAGCAGAGCCCCTCCGTATTAACGGCGAGTTCCGGGAACAATCGGGGCTATAATGTGTTTTTGCCGGCGCCGACCAGCGAGCAACGACGGGCGGCTAGTTGTGTATATGTCGCAGGCAAATTTTATTATACTTACAAATGGCTTTATTAGATTCCGTTAACAAACGGCGCCATCAGCTTCACATTTGACGACACGAATACGATTGACGCAGCTGTAACCAACTCTATACCTTCAACGCTACAGGAAGGATCTCTATCATTGTGGTAATAGGTCAGATGTGGGCCCTCAGCTTCTATAGAATGCAGCAATGTAGCCTATGTCCTTTCTAAAGCTCTAGTCTATCTCCGTACCACATTTCATCAAATTCGGTTTACGCGAATTGTATAACCTTATGCCTGCCGCCGAATTTCATCACCGCACGACACGTCATAAGTCGAAATTTCATGCTCATCACCTGGATGGCTGGCGTTCAACAACCGTGCGTTTTTCACGCCAATTTTTTCCGCGTACAACCAAGATGGAATGATCTTCCTGCGGCGGTGTTCCCAAAGGGAAATGACATCGGAGCCATCAAGATGAGAGTATTCTCATTTAAAAGGCAAGCAACGCATCGGTGACACCTCAGGTGATGCAGTTGTCCATGGGCGGCGGTAATTACTTTCTATCAGGTGACCTTCCAGCTCGTTTGCTTTAGTTTTTTATATTACATAAAAAAAGGCGCAGTGGTTTAGTCGTGAAAACGTAGCAGACGGAAACAGTTACTTTCGCATTTGTAAAATTATTCAGAATTCAATAAAAGTGTTAAACAGCAAAAACAATAATACTTGATAAAATAAAATAACAATTTTTAGCTAGTTATACTGTAGGTACTCATTCATTACAGATTATGGGAATGCAAAATTGTTAGCCTTAAAACATTTTGTAAAATGGTAAAAAATATTTACAGGTTTAATATCCAAGTGATTTGCGAGAGGCAATAATTCATGCGCTTTATAAATATTAAACGTGACGTATTTTCTATAAAACTTGACCTATTTTCGCATTTGCCCGCTGTCAGAGCCAATTAAGTCAATTAGAGAAACGATAAAGTCAGGAATTTGTAAGATGTCGCCAATATAAGTTATCCGAAGTTAGGAGAGCATCCGGCGAGCTTCACAATATTGCTTTTTATGGGCGTCCAATAAAAAAAGCGAATGAAGGTGGTTATTATCATGAAAAAACTTAAATACACTTACGAACAAAAATATTCATAACATACATGTTTCTTCTGGTAATCGAACATAAAGGTGGGGGTGGTGGTGGTAATGCTCGATGCTCGACCCTCACTAACTTAACGCTCGAATCTGTAACATTACAGTTACAGTTTGCGCACTGTAATGCTCGGGTCTCCTCCCTCACTGATATAATATATATGCGCCAGACAATTACACAAATCTTGTAATGGTCTCGAAGTAGGGATTAATATCTATTAAGTAGTTACGAGGTACCACACAAGGAAATAAGCCAGTGGCGTCTCCCAGCTCAACCAGACGCGAGTCAATTCAGGAAAGAGCGTTTCCTGAATTGACCCGACCGGGAATCGAACCCGGGACACTACGGAAATCGAGGCGAGAAACCGTGCTACAGTACACTACGCCATCCGTGTCATCGTAATAATGCTCGACTCTGTAACAATACATTACAGGCGAATTCCCTGAGTGACGTGGCACCGTAAGGCCCGCCGCGCGTATTGAACATGATAACATAATAATCGCGTCAGCAAGCCAGTTCTACCAAATACAAAAATTAAGTAACATAAGGTGACATAGTAATTCAATAATTCAATAATTTGTGATAAAGTAAGAATAATTTGTAATCTATTAACATTGACATTTGAATTTATTTGTATCTTGTACATCCGAATGCTATTGATTTTAAAATTCTCCTTTTATTTTAATCTCTGATAATGATTGTATTAACAATATTTTAAATGAACATTAGCTGGCATAAGTTTAATAAATATAAATATGCGCCAGACAACACACCTCTTGTTATGGTGTCGAAGTAGGAATTAATATCCCTGTGTTACGAGGTACCACACAAGGCAATAAACCAGGGGCGTCTCCCAGCACAATATAATTTACATTTGCATGCCCACAAAACTAGGGTATAACATTGTTGTTAACTTTTTATATCATTGTCACTCATCCCAATATTAAGCAAGTAAACGTTTGAGTTTGAATTAAAGAACGTTTTTTTAGTTATACTACGGCAAAAACAAGTACTTGGACTGCCTGATGGTAAGCGGTTACCGCAGCCTGCGTATGCGCGCCATACCAGCGGCATCAGTTACACGTTGCCAACCCTTTTTTTTGCGGGGGAATAAAATCTTTTCGAACTCCTCTTGAAGTACTCCGTGTTGTAGTTCATTATGAAAACCTCGGGGGCATATTTAACAATTTGAGTGTCTTCAGGAGGAAGCATCTTTGAAACCGAACAGTTAGTACGAGACCATGGTGGATTCAGTGGTGGATGGTGGACGGGTGGTGACGATCGACCGTCTGGTTTGCTTTTATTCATTCTCACTCGGCTTACTCCGGTCGTCCAGATCTGTACAAGTTCAAAAGGTACCTTTCTCGGTTTCTTTTTTTACATTCATACACATCATCACACCTTTTCCCAACGGGGTAGGCAGAGACAACATCTTTCCATTTGCTACGGTCCTGCCTGACACACATATTGCGCTTTCTCCACTCTCAATCACCGTTTCATGCATGCTCGTCGATTATGGGTACTCCTTACCTGACTTTTTCTGAGTACGTCTTGGACTTGTTCTAAGTACGTTCGTCTAGCTAGGCTTTCCCCTTAAAACAGATCCTTTAACCCTTCTTTTTTTGCTACATTCAAATTTATATTTTTCACAACTAATGCGTGCCACATTGATTTGATTCAAAGTCACGATCGACAATCTTTCGGTTCGATAGATTCGTAGTTATTGTATTCATACTGCCCCAATCACTTTTTAATGATCAGTTACCTATTTATTTTATTTTATTGAATGGTACAAAATTTCAACACACGGTCCAAATAACAACAGGCTAATAGTTTTACATGGACAAAAGAGAACTTAAACTAAATCTATACCATATTATTAAGAGTGAAGTATTGTTTGTTTGTATTGAATTAAATAGACTTCGAAACCACTGGACCCCATTTTAAAAAACCTTTCACCCATAAAAAGCTACACTATCAGCGAGTGATAAAGACTATATATTTTTAAGGTTACCTTTTAATGGGAGAAATAGGTACTCTTCGCGGGCAAACCCGCTGACGAACGGTCACCCTTCCTTTGGCCAAATTTCACTTCCCAAAAAACTTATCGCTTAAGCTTCATTTCCTAAATGAATCTTTAGCAAATGTACATTTCGCACTTTAATCATGTGGTCAAACAGTTCAGTTTGCAAAATTTTACTTTGTCAAGTTTTATTAAGACAAATGTTAATATGGCAAATGTTTCATTTTGCCAAATATTGTATTCCAAAAAATTATTGGTCAAATTGTCACTTCACAAACATACTCAAATTATAGTGTATGGAAATGATTATTTTTGCTGATACAGGAACACGGCCGGCGAGTGCCAGAACCGAATTGTCAGCGAAAGAACATAAGTGGCAAAAAAAGTGTTGATAATATCGGAAAATTAAATTGTCGTTTTTAGTATCATATATTAATAAACTGCTTTGTGTTTTATGCACCACTCAAATGGGAATGTAAATAATCTAATGGACAAAATCGTGTGCCACATTTCGAGAAGAGTGTGTTGTGCCAAATGAAACATTTGATTAAATAATATCTGGCACGATGAAAAATGACCAAACAATTATTTGAGAGACAATAATTTGCCAAAAAAAGAAATATGCTTACTAAAAATTCGCGAAAAGTTGTTTTGGGAAATATTTTTTGCCAATGAAAATTTGCATATAATAGTTTGCGATGTGGTATTTAGGGTAAAGTTTTTTGGCCAGACATTAGTAATATCTGACGGACAGTCAGTAACCTAATAAGTTACAAGTATGGATATTCCCACATAACAGTAGTAGTTAGTCGTTAAGTTACAAAGCACAAAATAGGTATTCTCCTGCTATCCAAGTTTTGTGGGTGATTGCCTGTGTTACGGACGGCAGTTAGTTAGGTAGGGTTAAGATAGGTATGTTCCGAAAAATCTTTAACAAGCTCTCATTTAAGAATGGAACCCGGGATTTGCAATCGGCATCAGAATCGTACCAATAACTATTGGATTGGTAACAGGAGCTTCCTAACTTCCATCAATAAAGACTGTCTTTTCCACAACATTATTTAAAACGAAATTCAGAAAACAACTACAGTAAATACCGAGAAGTCCAGCATCCATCAACTAAAAGCATTACCACAAACGAAACATCAAGAAAGGACGTTGCTCATCAAGAAATTGTTGCGCGAAACGAAACGCGGAAAAAATGTTAATCATCAAAACGTCGTGTAATGGAACGTCCCTGGAGTGCGACTAATTCAAATGGAGGGTATTTATTTCTAGTTAATTATTTGAGTGCAAGGGGGGTGTACCCGCCTGGTTGGGGGGACAGGGGCATTGCTGTGGACAGGTCTGCCAAAGATAAAGAAATACTTGGAATTTGCGTGTCTGCTTTCGTAGAAACAGTCTGCAAAGACGTGGACGCGTTTTTAAGAGTATTGCTAGTAGACAAGATAGGTAAATGCTCTGTTACAGTGATACGATGACACGATTGGCGTAGTGTGCTGTCACCCGGTTTTACGTCTTGACTTGCGTGGTTTCCCAGGTTTGATTCCCGGTCTTTTCAGATAAAGAACTTTTCATAATTTGTTCGGGTCTCTTTCAGATCTAAAACGTTAAAATCAAAGTTATTACAAAAAATATCATTTGTCCGATAAAAAAAACCGTAGCCTTAATATTGACACAGGGTAGTTCTTATGTGTGGAGTCGTTGAAAAAACTGCTGACTCATTTAGAACCAAACACACACATTGGTACTTTCGTGTTTATAATATTATATTAATTTACTAATTGTAGTACTATACACACAATCCTGCATTTGGCCCGCACTAACATGTTCCATCTGGCTGGAGGTGCCCTACACTACGTTTGCTGATACGTAGTCTCCACTCTAGAACACGCTTTCCCACAGTTATCGGTTCTACGGCATAAGTGGCCTGCCCACTGCCACTGAGGTCTATGTACAGCAGTGGAATATGATATGATGATGACTGAAAGGTCGGTAACTTGTTTCTTTATCGAACCATCCAGACGTGCGACAGCGCATATGTGTCTATTCCTCTTACATTACCGGGGTCTTCAAGCGGAGCTTGAGATGGCATTCTTGCAGGCCTTTATGGTGATTTTGACCATCGCAATGGATACTTTGCATTACCATCCTTGTCAGCCTCATATAAGGACCTCAGGGCCGTGGAGTGAGGTCATCTTGACGGGCAATTAAAAAAAATCATAAATTCAATTTATTAGCTACTTACACGTGTAATACCAATTTGGGCAGCCCTGTCCTGCAACCTTCCCCCTCCCCATCTCACCTCTTAAGTCCTTTGTCAAGGGAAATGGTTATTATTATCGTCGATTTCTCATCAAAGAAAAATTGTTCAATAATAGGAATTGATTTCAGAAGTTGTTTCGTTGAGGCAACTTTTAAACGTTATTTGTTTTAGTTAGTCCACTTTCTGTTGTTGTGATGTTTGAGAGAAGAATCCCAACAAAAACATAAATGTGAAATGAGAGCCAAGTTCAATACATATTTTGATATATGCCTTGGTTGTTGACTTGAAGACAAAAGAAGTGAGTTCTAAACGGGTGCTAAGTTCAATGGTCAGAAGGATAATATATTGAAGACTAAGGTCTGACTTGGCTAGTTCTCATACACGAATTATTATTAAGTACCTACTAAAACAGTCATGAAAGGGCCCTATGTTCGATAGCTTGTTTCTACCGGCAAGCCAAATTTTACGTTGCGTTGTATTGCGTTGTCTCGATGTAGGCAAGGCGAGTGGACCGGATGGAATACCAGCAATTGTCCTGCGAAACTGCGCTCCGGAGTTGTCTCCGATACTAACACGCCTTTTTCGCCTATCCATTGATACTGGTCCCCTCATCGTGGAAGCTTGCAAACGTTCAACCAGTCCCTAAAAAGTGAAGCCGTGCTGATCTTAATAATCACAAACCTATCTTAGTTACTTCCATACTCTGCAAGAATATGGAACGTATACTAAACAACCAACTCCTGGCATACCTAGAAGATAACGACCTTCTAAGTGACCACCAGTACGGGTTCCGCCGCGGAAGGTCCACTGGGGATCTTCTAGCGTATGTTACTACATGTGGAGTGAGGCCACCGAGAAGCACAGGAAAGCCTTGGCAGTGTCGCTCGATATATCCAAGGCCTTTGATAGGGTTTGGCACGGCAGCCTAATAAACAAAAGCTTGTTTATGTAATCACATCATTTGGTATTCCTGTAGGCCTTTGTAACTGGATCACTGACTTCCTTAGTGGGCTTTCGTTTCGGGTCGTGCTTAAAGGGTGCACGTCTCAAGAACAGGCTGGTAACGCTGGTGTCCCATAGGGGTCAGTTTTATTTGCAATACTCTTTTTGCTGCAGATAAACGATTTGCTTGTGCCCGGTACTTTTGGGTATGCAGACGACAGCACAGTTGTAGCTCAATATGTATTCAGCGCAAGGGCCACTGAGGAGGAGATCCGGACGTGTCGAGAGGATCTTTTAGAGCGTATGAATCTGGCCCTGAAGGCTGTGTCCGACTGGGGCGACGCAAATCTCAGGTCAGGTTTAATGGTTTTCATAATCGACGAGCATGTAAGAAAGGATTAATGAGGTGGAAGAAGCGCAAGATCTATGTCAGAACCGTAGCAAATGAAAAGATGTGGTCTCTGCCTACCCCGTTAGGAAAGAGGCGTGATGGTACGTATGTTTAATGTAGCCAAAACGCGAGTTTGTTCTTGGCAAAGCGGAGCCCTTTTGATTTGGCTCCAACTTTTCGGGATGTCTCTTTTCCTGTTGCCGACCACATCCAGCTGCTTGGTATTAAGCTGTCGGCAAGCCTCAACTTCAGTGACTACATTGAATCCTCGGCAAATACTGCTGCCAAAAAGCTTGGAATCCTATCCAAGGTTAGGCGGTAATTCACATCGGCGCAGCTCCAGTTATGTATAAATCGCAAATCCGGCCATGTATGGAGTATTGCTGCCACCTCTGGGGTGGATCCGCTGAATACCAGCTTGCTGCTCTGAAATCGGTGGAGTCACGCGCCGTGAGGGTCATTAATGATCCGGCTCTCTATGCCGGGATCTAGAACACCGACGCAGCGTTGCTAGCCTGTCGGTGTTTAACAGGCTTTCGTGGGGAGTGTGCGAATAAACTACATGAGTTGGTTACGGCATCTCCTTTTCACCATCGGAGCACAAGACGCACATTTTCCTCCCACCCGCACAAAACGTTTTGCGGACTCCTTCATAATACGAACAGCAAAGGAGTGGAACTCTCTGCCCGCGCATGTGTTTCCGAACCAATACAATCTGGGTCTCTTCAAGACAAGAGTGAACAGGCATTTACTAGGCAGACATGTACCACCATAGATCAGATTGTCACTTACCATCAGGTGCGATTGCGATCAAATAACTGTCTAGTCCCATATAAAAAAAAAACATTTATTCGGAGCAAAAAGTACATGATTGAGAATTCTAATGCAATTTACAATCTTGCAACCACAAAGGTAGCCACTCAGCTTAAGCCAAGACAGAACAGCCTTGGCGCTGGTTTTCAGTGGAACCTTTTGCGAGGGGGCGCAGCTCCTCGTAATAAAGGCTGCATGTCATTTTTATAATAATAACATCAAAGTTCAGTATTTTAAACAAAATAATAATAATAATAAAGCATTCAACAAACGTTAAAATAGATAATTTAGACAATAAATGGAAACAATAAATTAAAACTCGTGTGCGAGTTTGTGTGAAAAGTAAAAAAAGAGAAATATGCGTGCATGGTAACAATATAGTTAAACAAAATATACTGAGAAATAAACTAATATTTGTGTGCGAGGGTATACACCCTCCCACACACATACGTGCATGGCCACAATGGGATGGTGTATGATAAACTAAGAAGAGGTTAAAGATAATGCAACATTCATTATGCGAGTAAAATGTAACCCTATTAAATACGGTTCTCAACATATATTTGAACTCAACTTACACTGAAAATATCAGCATTTCTGAAACAAAATTTTTTTAAACTTTATGATAAAAAAATACAATTTTCTGATTTTCACTTTGTATTCACTCAACCACCTATTTGGATGTCAAATTTGAACTTTCTAGGTCATCTGGAACTGGATTAGAATTTTGATCTAGTCAGTCACAAAAATGTCGATTTTCGGAAGTTAATGTCTAAATAACCGTTTGAGGGGTTTTTATGAAATTCGGAATACATCTACAATCTCGCAAGTCTCAATAGACAAGCCAAATTTGACGTGTTAATGTGAAATGGTTTTAGAGTTATGTGGGGGTCCAAAAGTGGCTCCAAATAGTTCGTGTAATATTACACACGGTGCTGCTCGTCAGTTCTGTTAGCTTGAACTTGGCTGGACACGCTACCGCGTGACTAGAAAGTTTGTGGGAGACTTTAGTTTCTCGACATTTCCTTGTTAAGTAATCGCAGACGCGGATAAATAGGTTTGAAGTTTTATTTCTAAAAGAACAAACACTTAAAATTGGGTAAAGTCAAAAGCATCAATAAGTATTTGTATGTTTCCAAGGCTTCAAAAATATCCAAGCAACACATCTTGCAAGTTACGATTGTATGTTTATTTTTACCTGAAATTTTAATATAAACAAGTATTTTTACTATAAGTAAGCGTACTAAGACACGTTAAACTCACAACTTACTCAAGTATAGGCAGAAAGAAACCCTTTGTCTGAATAGGCAAGTCCAACAAACCCTTGCGAAAGTTTATTTAATATTTTCAGGGTGAAACTACTAATCAATTAGAGTTTAGGTGTAACTATGGTTTGTTAATTGTTCGTACGAAGTATTATTGATATGGGACCGGAAATAGTTTCCCTGAGTAGTGGGTGAGAGCACGCGAGTGAGGCACGACATACTCATTCGTAACTTGCTCAAATCATGTAACACGCAAATCGGTCGCATTGAAAGACATAAATTGAGATAGGTGACGCGAGCATGTATTTCGTGTCAAAAAGGAGTGCAGTGCCTCTTTTGCATTGCTGCTCGAATGTGCGAAACCAAATAGTAATACTCGTAAAACAATTAGCAAATAGATACAATTTTCATACAATTATCCTCTCCCTATGAACAGCTTTATTAAAATCAATTGAGAAATTTCGGATTTCTATTACTAAATGCTATAGAGACAGTAGCACGTCACAATGGGCGTCAAAAAAGTGACGCGCTTACCCCCGTATCCACAAACGCTAATCCTCACACCACATCTCAAATTGTTGCTGCCCTGTCACATGTCAATGGAAATGAAAGGGACAGCTATACATGTAAGGACTGCTCAGCTTTGATTGACGTTTGTGGATTCGGGCGTTAGTTTTCGCGCAAACGAAGCACCTCGCATTACCTATTTAGATTTATGCTTATAGTCGCATTGCTTCGCCAGCATTCTCCCACCACAAAAGGGGTAATTTCACCCCTCATTGAACTCCGATGGCTGAAGAATGACTCGACACTTTATTTATATTACACCTATTCGATCTGTGAAAAAATGAAATTGGGTGAATGAGGGAATAATGAGGGGAGAAGGGGAAGGGAGGGGTGGCATCGAAAAAACTTCAACACTTCACCGCAGACTGGTTTCTGTGGAATTGAAAGTGAAGGATAGTGGTACACTGGGAGAGAGTTGAAAATGTTTTTTCACTACGCTTGCCAAATGCGGGTTGGTGATCAAATCAACAAACCTTAGGGATTTTAGGGTCTTGCGTATTGTCAATTCAGCCACTCGAAAAAAGGAAAGGATTTTATTTGAAGTACTATCAATTCTTCAGAAACACGATATAATTCTGTTTTGATTCAAACAATCTGAATCTGCATAAAAATCCAATGATGGCTTCAATACAGTGGCAGCAACATTAGATTAATACAATCTGTGCTTCATTCCACTAATAAGAGAGTCCATCTTTCAGGATGCTCCAGCTCACAGAAGCTTATGATATCAGGCATTGTGCTCTCACGTCAATCGCCCACCGAGTGGTCAGTGGCCTCCAACTCTGGGCAGACTTGGACAGACAAACACGTGAAGAACGATGAGGAACGTCTGCATGATGTATTTTCTTCTATTCTTCTCATAAGTATAATATTTTTTTATGTTGTCGCCCTTCTTGAGCTATTTGATCACATAAATCCACGATTTAGTGAAGTTTGAGCTGTGCGAGCATGCTGCGCCCAGTAGTTTGTCCTTTTGTTCTTGCCTCTTTTTTTGCTATGAAACGAGTCTTTTTCTTGGTGTGTCCCTGTCCCAGCCGCGTATAATAACCGACATTGTGCTCGCGTCAATCACCCGTCGGCCTCGACGCGTTCCACTCGCTATTGTCCGCACAACATAACTAATTACGTCAAAATTGTATATGTGAAAGAGGTATTTAATGCTGAAAATAAGCAGGAACCAGTATTTATACGCATCAAACTCCTGGAAACAATTTTGACGGAGAAATTAGCCAAGGATCCATATTTCGCTTCTGGCGCCAGCAACTGCCGTGGTCCGAATTTTGAAGGTAAGATAAATAAATAAATGAATATCTGGGACAAATTACACTAAGATTATCTGGTCCCAAACTAAGCAGAGCTTGTACTATGGGTGTCAGAGACTGATAAACATACTTAAATATTTCTAACTACATACTTAAATAAACACCCATACACACCACCAACCCAAATGTTCGTCACATGAATATTTGTCATGGGTAGGGATGTAACCCACGACCTCCGGTGCCAAAGGCTGGATTGCTGCCATTGCACCAACAGGCCAGTTGGCAAGCTATACTTGTACGGAAAAACTGAAAGGGTTTGGCAGTACTTGTACATACATAGTATGCTAGACATATTTGTGTACAATGTTAAATTTGTGGCTAACTTTCCAAAAAGGGGAAACACCGATAAAAGCCAGAATAACGGCGGAGAACTCACCTCCTACCGCGTCAAGTTTTAATACGCCTGGTGAAAAGTGCGCTTCAAACGTTCGTGCACCAGGACGCAATACTCTTACCTGCCTCTGAGTACCCCGTTTGGGATATAGTCGTGAGCGTAGGTGTACTAGACACCATTCTCATTGCATTAAGCAACATGTTCAGAACTAACGCAGTTGCAAACACGTTCACTGAAACACTAGCAATAGTCGCAGCGGGGCATGCGTGTTGGGAAGGGGAGTCCATGTGGGCGCGGACCGGATGGGAACCTGCGGCCTAGCGCTATAGGGCTGGTACAACGAAAATGCTGGATTCTGAAATTTTAAGTGGCAAAAATAAAGCCTGGGTCTGGTGTAAAGTGGGAAAAGCTTATTATGGGATAGGAAAAGCACAATAATTTCGCAGAATTACAATTTTTTCATACTTACAAGCTACTACTGTGATAATGTTAAATTATGCTTGGTTTTTTTTTTTTTTTTTTATACTACGTCGGTGACAATCAAGCACGCGGGCCGCCTGATGGTAAGCGGTTATCGCGGCCTATGGACGCGTGCAACACCAGGGGTATCACTCGCGCGTTGTCGACCCTGTAAAAACCTTTTCAAACCCCTCTTGAAGAACTCCATACTATAACTCATCGGGAAAACCTCGGTTTCCGGTATATCACTAACTAGCAGGTTTAGAACGTCATGAGTGCGGCCAGGCCTTCGTTAGTTAGCGTCACAATACGTTCTTCTGATATTGCAATATAGCATGGCATGTACATTCATTGTTTTTTTAGAACTTTTTGGTTGGCGAGCGCGGGATACGCCTTCTTGGGATTGGACACTGCCACAAGATGAAGAGTTTCTAGAAGGACCACTCGCGCCTTTTTCCTAAACTTGCGTGTAGCCAGGGTTACTAAAACCCTGAATTTTTAAAATGAAGTAGGTAGGTTATACCTACTTGACAGAACCGGCCAAAAACAAAGAATTGATGACTAATCAGGTAGAGAGGCTATATTCGCTCTGAATTTTTAAAATGAAGTAGGTAGGTTATACCTACTTGACAGAACCGGCCAAAAACAAAGAATTGATGACTAATCAGGTAGAGAAGCTATTTTTGGGGACCATTTGCATGTGGATCGTCTCATGATAAGCATTTACTGCAGCTTATATGTAGACACTTGCAACACAAACCCTGTAAGGCTAGGACGAACTTCTGTTTAGTTATATCAACGAACAAGGTGAGCCTTAGGTTCTCCGAGCTGCCCATACCATAGAATTACCTCTGATGAATTCTGGGCACTTTGTTTTTACCAGCAGAAACGCAAAACTTCCAAATGAGCTGTTATTATAAAGTAAAGTAAGTAAAAAATCATTTATTCATTTAAGCTTGTATAAAGCACTTATGACATGTCAAAAAAAGTATACAGAAATAATAATAATAAACGTAAATAAAATAGTACAATATTAGTACACATCGTGAATATACATAATGTGAATCTACCACCGGTTCGGACGTTGCTTCTATATATAGCATAGCTTAAAGCAAATCTAAGGGGGGTACCTACCAACAGGCATTTCTCCCCACGGGTACGCAGAGACCACACCTTTTTACTTGCTACGATCCTGACGCAAAGCTTGCGCTTCTATCATTAACTAATATTTTAATGCATGCTCATTGATTGTGGGTACTCTTGACCTGACCCTTTCTGAGAAAGTCGCGAACTCAAAAATGATTTTAAATTGTATAAGCTTGAGCATATCTCCTGAAGCTACTTCACGAAGGGCGCTAGCCCTGGCGCGAGTAGTGTATCGGAAACCGCATTGTAAAGCCCAATAAAAACGGACGACCGGACCGGTGGCAATTAACATTCGGCGTCCGGAGTCCGGCTGGTGTGTCCTTGCTGGCACAATATGGGCCCTGGCACACCAGGACTCTGTGGCGGCTCAACCAGATTAAACAGAAATAGACAGATTAAACAGTTTCAATATAAATCAATCAGTTATACTCGTAGTTCAGTCAATCAGTTTTGTTTATTGATTTACGCAGTGAGAAGAAAATTAACTTAACCGGGAAAGAAAATTACCTCCTGTAGAATGTCCAGAGGCTGAATTAGGACTGTGGTAATTTTTTATAATAAATGTATATATATTATAAAAAAGATTTTATAATAAAACACTTAATATTAATAAGTTAGTTTTTTTTAAATTATAGTTCGGAAGCTTTGGATGACCCTTTATTATTAGAACTGATGACCGTTGGGAGTAAAGGTGTTCTCAAGTAGCGATCGCAAACTGGAATACGCGGCGTGTTAGATAACACTTAAACCTTCTTAAAAAATATTGAATGTAATCCCAAGCAATTTAGAGTTGGTACAAACGATAACTGTCATGTTTATCAGCGCTATGAACATGAAGAAGACAGGTCAACTACTGAAGCTGTCAGGGAACAGTGTACGTATGGTTATAGAAAACGCCACTGGACACATCAGGCACCTAACAGTAATAGCCATCAAAGACGACCCCACATGCCCGGAGTGCATGGACAGCGAGGAAACGAGTTTCCACCTACTTGCCGAATACCCGATGTACTCACACATTCGGTGGGAACTCATGGGGTCAGACTCGTTAGATCAAGAAGATCTGAAAGAACTGACGGTGGACCAGATAGCAAGATTCTGCAGAGCAACAGGAAGATTCAACGAGACGCCGTGAAAATGGGACAACCTAAAGACCCCCTGCAAGGGGGGCCCGGGGAAATGGGTGAAATGGCCCACATCAAACGGACCGATCACCCGGCCCACTGCCAGCGTCCCCAGTTGAAATAATAATAATAATAAACTATTACTGTCAGATCACAGACTACTTATTTTTTAATTATTTGTTGGAAATAAAAACAAGGGATATCGTTGACAGGATGCCCGGAGGATGAACATAGAGTTAGAGCGCTTTCACAATCAGGCAACTTTAGCAGGGTGATATACTTTACATACCGGGTGATTATCAAGAGACTTACAATAACTATATGGTATATCTATTATGTGATGTAGTAAGTGTAGTAACTGAAAATTGTAACTAAAATTTAATTTTTGCAGTTGACTTAATTTTAGGGTTCTTATTTAAAATATACTGACTGTTCGACTGATTAGTATAGTAACCTTAAAATGAAAATTAATTAAATAAATTTCATTTTCACTTAGATAGTTTCTACATAGCTTAGGGAGTATGCCATATCGTTTTTGTAAGTCTTTTGATAACCACCCGGTATATTACTATTGGTAGCGCAAACATGGCGTCCTGGTGAGGTATCCCTTAACGGGTAGTGACGTCACTGCGGACAAGCTAACCGTATTAGATTTATGTCAATTGTACCGGGAGGTGGCTTTGTGAACATTAATACATAGAGGTCATGTGTCCTAATTACAATTGATTAGGAGGAGTGACGAATGACGAGCTCAAGATGAAAAGTTAGCTACTGAAGGTAGAAACATAACCAGTATAATAATATGTTGATCTACACTAACTACAAGGTTGGCGTATTCCGCTGTAGCAGCATTTCTCGCCTTGACTTACGTAGTGTCCCAGGTTCAATTCCCGATGGAGTCAATTCAGGAAACGATCTTTTCGGAATTGGTTCGAGCCTGGGTGTGCTGGGAGACGCCGCTGTATTCATTCCTTGTCTGGTACCTCGTAACACAGGGATATTAATCCCTTATTCGATACCATGATAAGTATATTTATATTTATGTATTTACCTCGTATAGCAGCGGCGGACGGTACGAAGTAAAATAATAATCAAATTCTTATTAAATTTCTTTCTGTCATTGCCTTAGACTGGCCTGTTGGTGCAATGGCAGCGATCCTACCTTTGGCGCCGGAGGTCGTGGGTTCGATCTCCACCCGAATTTCGTTGTGTGTCTGGGTGTAATTATATATACAACGTGTTAATAAAAAAATCGCAAAACCTGAAAATAGTTTGTTTAGAATCGAGAGTAGAATCAATTCCACTAATAAAAACAGGGGTCAAATTTTGACCAAAAAATATTTTAATTACGCCGTGTTTAATCATTACTTAATTATTTTATTGCGGTGGCACGCGAAGCGGCGACGCCGCACTAGATCGCGCGTTATTACCATAGACTTTTTAATTTGCAGACAAACACAAGAAAACAAAAAAAGCTAATATCTTCGTAAATAATCCGCGAAAATTAAATTTTATAGTTTACTTAACTCTTTCATAATACAAATAAGTTGGGGTGTCTGAGGTTTTGCGCTTCTTCATTAACACGTCATACTTAAAAAAACTTAAGTATAAGCAACTAAACAATCTCTGCTTAGTTTGTCCCAGCTGTTTATTTATTTATTTATTGTTTTTTTACCAGAATCCTTCCGCCGAAGGTCATGCTTACGATCTCTACTAAAATCATGTGCGGTGATGTGTTCAATAAATATTTAAGCGCATTGGCGATATTGCAAGTATTTCAGCCAGCCAAAAATTGCGTAAGTTTTTCTAAATATTCATTTATTTTTATTGAAGTAAACTAACTACCTTTCTTATAATATTGACATAACATTTATTTCAGTGCTAATCATGTTTACTGATCCGAGTAATATTGCTTTAGTCAACTCTAGTGCATATTACGAAAATTAACCTATAATATCATGTTTGAAACGAAGCCATGTAACGCAACACAGAATGTAATTATTGTTTCATTTAATTGCGTGAGAACCGAAAAGCCTCAAGACGGCAACAGCAGTATCGTTTTCGCGTTTACCGCACATTGTTCCGCAAACAAAATTCTGAATGCTGAGAAGCTCCGCCGAAGGCTCTACAAATAATTATAGTCAGAGAGCTATGCAACTTTCGATATTACCACTTGACATGATTCGGTTACTAAACTGGGGTAGTTTTCGATTTATTTACATAAAACTATCATTAAAAGGTAGTTTTATTGAGTACTAGCCACCCTTGTGTCGTGCTTGCCCCTCTTCGCAGTTTAACATCAATCGACGCCACCAGCCACCTCGGCTGAGGTTGATTCGCCGTCGGCTCGTCGCAGTGATGACATCATGTTACGAGTACATCTGTCCATCTGTTGCATTTCACTCTGTAGCACAGGCGGAGTTAAAGTAACAGCGGCTTTATTACAATCCCCTATAGCTTGTCAAGTTCATTCCTTAACGTGAGCGTAGCGATATAAGTGATTGTAAAAAGGCCCCAGAAAACTGTTGCCCGGTTAACATTAGACCGCATGGACACAAAATAAAGAGTTCTCGCGTCTATTTCCTAAACTTGCGTGACCGCCCAGTGTAACTGATATCAGATAAGATTAACTTTATTGCACAAACAAAGTATTACTGATTCAGTTAATTAAATTAGGTGTACAATTTAGGCAGCCTTATCGCGCCTAGTAGCGATCTCTTCCAAGCAACCTTCATATTCGTAACTACTATATTCCCTCTGATTTTTTTATATGATTAAATTAATAGTTTTATAGAGTCTGCAAATTTCAAATAAAAAATATGCACCAGACGACACACCACTTGTCATGGTCTCGAAGTAAGGATCTGGCTAGGGAATCAGGCCAGTGGCGTCTCCCAGTACACCCAGACCCGAGCTAGTTTAGCAAAGATCGTTATCTGATTTCGAAAAATGAAAAAAGTAAAACGAAATAGTTTTTTTTTGCTTACTAGCCCTTAAACTATCAGGAAATCTAAGCAAAACGTGTGCTCTATGTGAAGCCGAGAGTGTAGAATCTTAAATGTAGAGATGCAAGGCGTAGAGTTGCTTTCTCAAGAGTTTTCCATAGCGATTTGTATTGTCGCTGTAGAGCCTTTTACGAGGAATACTATTCTAAGGTAATCCCCTCACTACATTTTACAATATCTGGATGTTATGGAAGTGTTTAAATAAGTGTGCCATATTTAGACTACACTGCATGTTTTGTTACAGTTGCATAAATATTTAGTGAAATCCTGTGAACCGATAAGTACTATTTAAATAAAAAATATATATAAAGATGTCATAAGTCAGTACATTGCGATAGTTCAACCGCAAGATATGCGTACAACTGCTCTACGCGGCTCTTGACAACCAACTGCCAAATGAGTCTTGGGTTACCCGACGGCTGGTAGGTAATTATCACGCGCAAGTAAATGAAGTGACAAAGGCCTGCTGTGGCTCCGCGCAGGTCAAGGTGAGAACCACGCTACAGTGCCGTTCGGTAATCATGTCTACGAATTTTGCCACAAGTTTGATTTACACTTAAATTTTACAGCAAATAGATCTTTTGTCCTATAATGTTGTAAAGACTCGCACGCGCGCGACGCCGCGTAGCAGAGTGTCGCGCGAGGCGCTACGCAGAGGGCGCTGTAGTCGCGTTACAATGCAATTTGCTCTCGTGTGCGGAGCAGGGGTCTATTCACACTATTTGCACGTTTTAAAAACTTGTTACGATACGTTGTTGATTTAAATGGAAATATTTGGACACCTTTATTTATTTTAATACTCAGAGCTACGCTCGTAAATCTTTTTTTCAGCCTATTAAGATTGAAAATTTTTGCACATTGTTTTCTAAATGATACAATTAGGGAATTCAATCAAAACTGAATGACAATACAGATATATTACATGACAGAAATGAGATTTACAACATTCTTATGTACGTGAATTGTAAAATCTAGTTAAATATTTAATAATTTTTATTATTCGTGGACACCCTTAATACTAGCTTTGCTTAGTTTTGGGTTTGGGTGTTTGCTTATGTTGGTGTGAGGTGTATTATTGCCTAATTGATTGATGATTTGAATTCGTTTCTAAATATTACCATAGATTTCCGCAAGTAAGCAGATAATTAAGTAGTGTAATTATGATGGCTGCAGAGAAGTTTTAAAACACAACATAATAGGGTAATTCATAAGTAACGTACGCGATACCCATCCGTAAGGCCTCATTTACGGAGACGCGGGCCGCGCCGCGCCTGCGTTCTAATCTTATCTAATATTGAGGCCTAAAGTGTTCTGAAAATCTGATATATATCAATCATTCCCGCCAATATCGATCCTAATCAAAGTAAGTGCAGAACCCTGTCACTAGGTAATTGAAGTAACTGTCACTTAGGCTGGAGTATAGTGGCATTGTGAACGCGCCCTTAGGCAACGTTCTGCCGTTCGAAGGCAGCGGGCGACACAGCATCTTCACACATATTTGGTGCTAAACTTGCTTATAACTCACCACAGTGACTGTGAACTTAGGAAAGAAAAGGAAATTGCAAGAATATAAATATGTATTGAATAAAAAAATAAGTATCTTGCAGAGAGGTTTCGGTAGCTCAGTGGTTTAGAGCAGTCACCCGGATTGTGAAAGATGCGAGTTCAATTACCGCTCGAGATCATCAAGGTCCGAAATCGAATATTTCCAGTTTTTCTATCTTTAGATATGGAAACAAGCATTGTTAAATAATAAAATAATCAAAGTACATGTATCTTGCAGTTTTCTCATATTCAAATAAAAAATTTACTGACAAATTGGTACTAAAAAAAATAACAAAAAATACCAACTTCTAAAACTTATACGATAATATAATGTAGGTACAATTATTTAGGTGTCAGCCAAGAAAACACTACAATATACCTAGCAATATACCTAATGCTTTACATCTCACGTTTTAGTTTCTATGTAGATAAACACAAAACTAAATTGGCTGACACCGACTCCAACAATAACAAAAATTGTATCTACATTATATTATCGTATAAGTTTGAGAAGAATACGCAATATTTTTTTTCTTTTTAGTGTTTTGTTTTCGAATATTTTTTTTGTGAAATTGGTATTTTTGTTTTTTAAAATTTTTATGCATCGAAAAAGTATCGTTCATTTACTCCTAAGAATTGAAGAGTTCCGTTACTTTGTCATGAATCCCATAATCAGAACCTAACCAAACTCTCATCAAACTACCCTTATAGTATATCCTTTCTAATAAAAATAATCATTAAAATCGGTTGGCGTGATATTGAGTTATTCGTCCATTTATTGCGCAAATAATTTATCTAGATTTAAGACTGATATGGTTTTTTCATGGATGCCACTGTCAGAACTGGACCAAATTAACCTCCCGGGAAGCACCAGCTTTCATATGCAAAAAGAATTATCGGATCACCCAGTCGACAGTTTTGAGGTAACAAACATAGAAAAAGGCAGTCGAATTTAGGGCCTCCTCCTTTTTTTGAAGTTGCTTAAAAAGGGATCGCAAAGCGAAACTACCTCTAGTTTAAAAGGGTTTATTGCTAGATAGAACGTGTTCACTGTTTCGCGTTCTTTGTTAAACCGACTAACTCTTTGGTGATGGAAACATCGATAAACACCAAATCAACCCGGATAACGGTGGAAGGCTCACCACCTACCACGTTAGGTTCTAATAAAATTGGTGGTAGTGCGCTTCTGAGTGTTCCATCCCCCATGACGGCAACAGTGACTTACCTCTGACTACCCCGTTTGGGATATAGTCGTGATGGTGTGTTATGTTCACACACTAAGCAATGTCAGTGGTTGCACCGTCACCGTTACGCGAGCGCTCTCTGTATTAACCGGCAGATAGTTCGGCCGATGCGAGGGGGAAGTCAATAATATCCAGCTAAAATTGTGCCCTGAAGTCATAAAACGGTTACTGTAAAGTTTAGCTTGTGTCTTTAGCAGGTAAATTGACGTGACAGTTGACACAACACATATAGAAGTTAGGCTTCGTTTCCACCAGAGATGTGCTATGCTAACCGTTTCCACTGATGCTATGCTATGTAACTGCTACGAAGATGCCCTGCAGAAAAGTAGCTGTGCGAGGAAGATGTGCAGCTCGAGCTATGAGATGTATCGACTGTAAGGAAGGCACGCACAGCATGCTTACATGTGTCATGTCATGGGTGATCAGTGTAATATTAAAAACATAGCTTAGAGAAACCTGTTTTCACCAGTGCTGTGCTATGCTATGTGGACCAATGAATTTGATTGGTGGATCAAACGCATCCACAGCTACGTAGCATAGCACACCTCTAAGGTAAAAGCAGCCTATAATAATAAAATATATAATAAATACCTGGGACAATTCACACCAAGATCATCTGACCCCAAACTAAGCAGAGCTTGTACTATGGGCACCAGAGACTGATAAACATACTTAAATACTTCTAAAAACATCCTTAAATAGATAATAACACCCAGACACACAACAAATACAAATGTTCGTCACACAAATATTTGTCGTGGGTGGGGATCGAACCCACGACCTCCGGCGCTAAAGGCAGGATCGCTGCCATTGCGCCAACAGGCCAGTCAAACAGGTACAGGTATAGGTACAGGTATAGGTGGAAAGTTTTTAAATACTGAAAAGTCTTCCTTCTATTACCTACTAGTAGTTGATGGACAGGGTTGCGGCTCGCCGTCACCGCTAGCTTCTGTGGCAGCCACACCTCGCGCGATGTCTCTCTACTTTTGTCGACTTTGTGCGACCCACGCCACGACCACTCTGCCAAAAGTGCCCACCTAAGAAGAAGAAGAAGATTACTAGTAGTTACAACACCGAATCCTGGAAGGAGAAGATGGAGTCAAAGTGAGATTGCCAGTAGCTCGTATTTTGACAGGATTGTCTACAATGACGATGCGGTATTTGACGTCAAGTAGCAATATTCACTTTCAAAATCACGATTTCCTTGCGATGCATTTAAGTTTTCTGTTCTATCTATGGTCATTGGACCCAAAATTAAAAATGTCCGAGACCGATACATATTTGCACAGTTTTAAATTTAACAGCACTCTCAACACAGAGCAAATGTTCCACTGTGTGGATGGAGAAGTGGAATGAAGCTGGTTCTGATCAGCCTATATTTCAGGGTTGAAATCACGACCCTTTCGCCGCGACATATATTGTCGGCTCACTTTCAGGAAGCAGCAGCATCGTGCAACATTGGAAGGTCTTTCGCGACGTGACGACAGCAGTCACGACGCACCTCGACCGGCGCGAGGATTCAACCGCAGATACTCCATAACGGGATCTAAAGGTTGGGGGTTTGATTTATTATCCGTGAGTATATTTCTATAATTTGTCCGCATAACTGTCATATCACTCAAAAAAAACTTACCTAACCATACAGTTCATTTCCCAATAGCACCAGCGACCTTATTCCTCTCGCAAAACACGAATGTTTGTTGATTAATCCCACGACGCTGACAGGGCCATAGCAACAAAGCCGATGAGCTAAATTTAATTTGATAGTGTATGGATGATGGAGGATTTAGTAAGTTTAGTTATATATTAGTTATTATACAGATCTGTGTGTCCGTAGACATTCCGTAATTGGCAGTGAATCCAGCCGCTGCACGATGTGGGATTGTGTCAAACTGATTAGCGATGGCTACATCACTGGACAGGGACGCACTCTGAGCCTTAATACTTGGTCATATGGAAAAAAAAATTGAAAATATATCAATTCATATCTACATAATATACAACGTGTTAATGAAAAAGCGCAAAACCTCAGACACCCCAACTTATTTTTATTATATAAAAGAATTAAGTAAATTATTAAATTTAATTTTCGCGGATCATTCACGAAGATATTAGCTTTTTTTGTTTTCTTGTGTTTGTCTGCAAATTAAAAAGTCTATGGTAATAACGCGCAATCTAGTGCGACGTCACCGCTTCGCGTGCCGCCGCAATAAAAGAGGTAATGATTAAACACGGCGTAATTAAAATATTTTTTGGTCAAAATTTGACACCTGTTTTTTATTAGTGAAATCGATTCTACTCTCGATTCTGAACAAACTATTTTCAGGTTTTGCGCTTTTTCATTAACACGTTGTATAAAAGCGAAAGGTCACTCATCACGAAAGCTCACAAACTAGAAGTGAGTTCAAAATTTTGCATGGGGGTTCTTTTTAGGACATAGGTGCTCACTTAGACGGGATTGCACGGAATTCGACCCCGAAAATTCGGGAAATTTCAGGTTCATAGTTTGTTTGTATGAAACTTCGTTACTACAAGTTCTACGAGTCTCAAATATTGCATAGGGGTTCTTTTTAGGATGTAAGTGCTAACTAAAACGGAATTTTTCGAATAGTATCGTAAGTCGAAAAAAATCCTGTTATGTCATAAAAATAAAGTTCACGCAGGCGGAGCCGCGGGCGGAAAGCTAGTAGAATTATAAATGATAAGTCAAATTACTTACTAGCAAAAATACACTAAATGTAAGTGAACATGAATAAAATTATTTTATGATAGTAAATATCATAAATCAATAAAATGTGACTCTACCACCTGTTTAGAGGTTGTTTCCAATCGAGAAAAAACCCGGCTAGAAACTCGATGGTTCCTCTTTTCAATCTTGTTTTCACAAAAAATATATTTTTGACAGAGTAAATTCATAACAGAAGATATGTAGAGGAGCAGATTGATCCGAAGATGACAAATTCTTGTCATTGAAAAATCCTCCACTTTATAATAACCTCATACAAACAAAATTAAGTGAAATAGAAAAGATCAAAGGATTTTAGAATCTCTTTCGTCCACTGATATGATATTAGCAAAACTAAACATACGCGTTGCCAAATAGCAAATAATACTCTTAAAGAACATAAACATTCCTCACTTAAGTATTTGTCCAATTGTTCTATTGTTAATGATATTATTGTTTTTGAAATGTGTATTCACACACAATGTAATAGTATATTGTTTTTGAATGAATAAAATGAAAAAAAAATGAAATTTCCTACGTGAAGATTTAATCCATGACCTTAGACGCTGAAGGCAGAATCTCTGCCACTGTGTCAACCGGCCAGGCATAATATACACGGCTTCCTCTGTAATTACGCTGAATACAAAAAAGTGCGGAAAAACTCGGCTTGTCATGGTTTCTTTCTTCTTGTAGTAAACAACATAACGCCTTTTCCCCTCGAATGTAAATACCTTCTAGAAAAAGATCAAACCATAAAACAATATTGTTGATTCAAAATTGACGTCGCTTTATCACCTTCAATACGTTCCTGTCTCTGCTCAAATTGAAATGCCTCCTGTGATTGCTCATTCCGCGTCCCCACGACGTAACGCACATTACCCGTACCTGCCTCGTCGCCATCCCGCCAGTCTGACGGGTTCGGCCTTTAAATTGCAAGATACCCATTTTAACTTTAAATATGTAGGCCAGCAAGAAATTTAAATTTGTTTTAGTTACCTGCGCCATCCCCAGGCTATATCGGTCACCTAGTAACAATAATCGTACTTTAAGGCTATGCTTTCCCAAGGTTGTCAATATTTAATCGACTTTGTTTGAAGATAACCACTAAATTAAAATATATTTTGGCCAATAAAAAATTGTACGAGTAGGTCAGTGTCTTTAACTAAGGCGACAACTTTTCTTTAACACGATATAGCATAATTTCACCGATAAAAAAAACACAAAGAAGTACGTCGACGATTTTTTTGTTTTACTCTCAAATATTCATTATTTACATTTTGCACTTAAAACACATATATACATATATATATATATATATATATATATAGATAGGTCTTTGTATATTCTGGGTAGACAACTTTTGAAATTTTTAATTTGTCTAATGTTACTTCATAATAAATCAATTACACGAAAACAGAAGGAAGCCGCGGCGTCATTCCGTTCGCGCAGAAATAATCAGTGGCCCACCGAATGCTCTATCGTACGGCGCGCTAAATCCCAGCCTTCAAGCCCAAAATACACAAGCCTTAATGTAGCAGTCACGGGTATGAAAACTTTGATGTGTCCAGATGTCCACTATCGGTTTGAGCAAATACGCCGCAATAAGCCCGGGTACGCGCGTTGAGTTACTACTGGAGTTACTGGAATTGTAGCGCGCGTATAAGCGCGTTTGCTAAAACGACCATAGTTTGAAACCTCATAATAACCTCACTCACCTCTTTGTCAAATCGGCGACACCTCGGGTGTTGCAGTTGTCCATGGGCGGAGGTGATCACTTTTCATGAGGTGACCTTCCAGCTCGTTTGCTCCCTATTACATAAAGAGAAACCTCTATAAATAAAGCCATTTTTGCTACAACCAAGCATAGAGGTCAGTTTATTATAGGCTCGTATTCTAGATCGTTAATTAATCAAAATGTGTACTTGAGTGGAGGTCGTTCCAGTATGAAGAAGACTTACGAGTATATAAAATCTTTGTAGTTTTCTAGACAGACGTTTCGAAGTGTTCTGAATAAATTATGTTACCAATATTGCTAGATTTTTCTTTGCCTTATGGCTCAGAACTTAATCAATTAAGAAAATATTAACTAATACCAAAATAACATAAAAAGCAAACAGGTCACAGAAAAAATTATAAAAAAGATTTTATAAGAATCTGGCCAAATCGTGCCATAAATATATTTTTTATACTACGTCGGTGACAATCAAGAACGTGGACCGCCTGATGCTAAGCGGTTACCGCAGCCAATGGACGTTGTCGACCCTGCAAAAACCTTTTCAAACCCCTCTTGAAGAACTCCACACTAGAACTCATTGGGAACCGGACTGTACAAGACCATTGCGGATTCAGAGTGTGAGGATGAACTTCCTGTCGGTGGTGAGCGGGCTTACTCACATTTCCAGTCTATTGAATACAAAGTTTGTTAAGCAAAGTTGAGCTAGTTCCCACGTGTTTCAGATGGTTGTCCAGACCATTGAAAAAGTGGCAGGAGTCAGTAGAATAGGAAGAAAGCAAGCCACTTTCGGGGACTTGTCTGCTCAGGTTCACAATAATTCTGGTACGGTAATGATGAGTCTTCATTTGTGTTTAAACTGTAAGTGACTTACCTGCATTGTAAACCACCTCTTTTTTATAAGAGTAACCACTGAGTTTCTTGCCGGGTCTTCTCAGTGGAATCAGTGTTCCGACGCCTTGGCGTACTCTTGAGTAGAGTCACATTTTATGTAGGTATGTATTATATTTAGTATACTTATAGTTTGTATTAGTATAATGTATGTTTATACTACAGCTAAAGTCAATAAATGACGATTCGAAAGAACTGTAACTAAATGGTCTACTATAACTACAATAACTTTTTACACTTGCAGCCTGTGGGCTAACTATAATACGCGGCGGGCATATGGCGATCTGCGAGTCCAATATAATAACGCATTTAGGGTTTTGTTGGGGCGGCCGTGGCGATGTAGTGCCTCAGGTATGTTTGCGGAGGCGCACACGGATGACTTCTATGCTATCATGCGAAAGCGATGCGCCTCCATGGTACTCCGTCTCCGTGGCGCTGCCAACGGGATGCTAAATGTGTTTGCAGATAGGCGGGACACCCCACTAATGTGCCGTTGGGTGCAGCTTCACACTAGGCTGTTGTAATTATTAAATTGTATCTTACTAACACTACCTCTTAAGATTAAAATTGTTACTAATAACATATGGACAGAGGTCTGAAATAAATGAATATTATTATTATTATTAATATAGCATTTCTGATTTAGATTTTTTGATTTAGCATAGGCACCCCTAGCATTTGTTCCAAGGCCTCAGGCAGTTTTTCCACAGTCGGAATTACTGGATAGCTTTTGGTCACTTTGAGTTTAGACGGTTTATATCCATCGCTGATAGTTGTGAATGGATTATCTTTGTGAAAGACGCTAAGATCAAGCCTCACTCCCCATTCGAGATATCGAGTTATTAAGATACTCACGCCCGAATCCAGAAACGGTAGTCAAAATTTCAGCGCATTTCAAATTGTTGCTGCTCTGTCACATTCGAATGAAATGAAAGGGCCAACTATCATGTAAGCACTGCTCAACTTTGACTATCATTTTTGGATTCGGGCGTCAATCTTTAATTTGAATTTTCTTTTAAGCACGGTTACAATGCTCCATTTTCCATCTTAATTAGCTATCGACCGGGATTTCAATGTTTTAATTGCATATTATCTCTGAACTATACCACAAATTAGACATGCGCGGCGCTCGGACAGATAGCCCGCTTAGAAGAACACGCCATTTTTGACACACGCACACATAGACATGAGTTTACAAGCGAAGTCAGTGATCTTCGGTGAGTCGGAAAGTCGCAATGTCGCGAGTGTTTTTGTTTTTGTCGAACTTGGTGCAATTTTTCACATAATAAATTTTGATTTTGGCCGGTTCTGTCAAGTAGGTATAACTTACTTACTTCATTTTAAAAATTCAGAGCGAATATAGTAGTAACCCTAAGCGGTTCACGCAAGTTTTGGAAAAAGTTGCGTGCGGTCCTTCTGTAAACTCTTTATTTTGTGACCATACCGACTGTTAATGTTTTCTACTGATGCATACAACCCAGAACCTAATGAGTAAATATACGACTCCTTGTAGTATACACAAAATGTTTCGTTCACCAACATGTTTGTGCACTGAGTTAATTTCACCAATTTTTCTGTTACAAAATAGGTAACATTCACTGACAGTTTCCACTAGGGAATATTTATCACTATAAAGTGATTAAAACCTACTTTCTTAACGCTTCGAAAAATAACTCAATTAAAAAGTCATCGATAGCTTTTACAATATTGGACGTGTAGAGTCCGCCGCGTAGTGACGTATTTGTCGATGAAGCAGTGCGAAGAACAAAAGTCCTGGTAAGCATGAGGAGATCTATACATACATTATTTTTATCCTTTAAATACCTTTCAACAATATCTGATGTGGTGAACCTTTAATACCTAAGCGAAATTTACATCAGAGATGCAAGAACCTTGACAAAATTTATGTGTATGTAGGTATGTCAAATAAATTTATTTATTTTCTATTCTATTATTTTATTCTATACCAGTATTGCTAACCAACCTTGAGTGAGAGCACTATTACTTATGACGTCTTGGTTCAGTGCGTCATCACACTGATTTAATCATAGCCATCCAGGTGATCGGTATGTTCGTTTGCCATCAACATTCAATAAAAAAGCTGGAGTAAAACTACATCGGCAAACCTATCTGCGGCTTAATATTAGTCATTTCATCAAACCAAAGATTTCATACATACATACCATTAATCCTTTTTCCAACAGTGTAGGCAGAGACCACATCTTTCCACTAGCTACGTTCCTGACACACATTATGCGCTTCTTTCACTCTCATTAATCCTTTTATACATGCTCGTCGATTATAGGTACTCTTGACCTGATTTTTTCTAATGACGTCTTGGACTTGTCCTAAGGACGTCCGTCAAGACGTTCCCCTTCTAACAGCTCTATCCACCCTCGCCTTGTTCCGTTAATCGCCTTTCATCCATTCATTCCATATGACCAAACCATCTTAGCAGTTCGAAAAAATGTTAATGTTTAAATTTTTTATGACTTTGGTCGTGCCAATACTCATTACAGCACTGTACGCTGTTTTCTTATTTGTTTTAATACCAGTTTTCAATTAGTGTAATTTCCGTTTAATTAATTTAGTGAATTAGACGTAGGTAATTAGAACTGGAAGTAATAAACACGAGCGTATCGGAGTAATTATAGGTTCTTTGAAGTTCTGGGAACGTCAGAGTGATGAAGATACAAAGGGCTTAGCTGGCGCCTCCGGCAGCATGTTTAAAATCACAGTTCATAAATTAACGTAGGCGTAATGCTAGAAACGGTATTTAGGTTAGTTAGGATAAGACTAGGGAAACACACGGTTTGGGCAGAATATCCACACCAGCCGGAGTTGCTAGGAGTAAGCTACTAGTAACCTACTGCTGAAAAAACATTCAGAGTTGAGGAACCAGTCAAAAAAAGCTAACACAAAAAGTATAACAGTAACTTTTTAAGTGAATCTCTTTTTTCACCCCAACTCCACACACACACATGACCCATTCACACATATACTCACTTATATCTATACTACACAACGTAATATTCCACACACAATCTTCGCACGCCAACACACATCACATCACGTCACATTATTTAACTTTGAATTTGAATACACTGCTGCATTGTAAATCTACAGTCAAATCGTGACTGGGTAGCTGCGATACAAGCTGTGCTTGGTGCAGGGCCCGTTAGTAAATGGTTTCCGACCTTACAACGTTCGATACTTTTTTTGACACTTTAAGATGAAAATGCAAAATCTTTTTTTTATGTTGCCCGTCAAGATTATCTCACTCCACCTGATGGATAGCGATCGTGTGGTCCTGATATGAGGCTGACAAGCACAGTAATGCAAAAGAATCACTGACCTGGCCACCCTCATCTTGCCTGCAGAAATGCCTTTTCAAATCTAATAATGTGTTATTTTGGTAAACATTTTTTTATTGGATACTTTTTATTTTTATTAGCATTATAAAAATGGTCTGATTTCCATTCAAATGTAGAAACTAGAAAGATTCGACCTGATCCGAGGGCTCAACGGTTCATCTTGTTCTTTCTTGATCGAAAGTCATTATTTACATTTGCAATATTATTTCTTCCAGGCAACAATATCATTGCTTCAATTTATGGTTATATTATTTGTTAATATTTGCGGGTCCATATTGGCTCTCCTAAAGTTCTTCAGCAGAAATTGTTCTTCCTACCAATTTGTAATCCGAATGATCACTCTTCCTAAAGTTTTCATTCACACCTTTTATAGTACCTACTACCTACGATGTTCTATAACATAGAATTCCGTAAATTAGAATTAATATTATTTTAACTCCTACTGTTGTTTTTCATAAAGCTTTTTATCCCTGAACATAATTTCCATAATATTTTTACTCATATTCGGAAAGTAAAGTGATATTAATGTGACTAATGAACCTTTAACCTTAATAATGAACCTTTTAGTTCGGGCCAACAAATGCTGAATTGTGTTTGGATGACGCCGTAGTCCAGCACGCGTGGCACGGCAGTGGAAAGGTGAGGGTGAAATAAGCAGGAATAACTCGTCAGAGCATTCCTCATTGTAGAAGCGATAGAAAACACTTAGCCTGACAATGTCTCTACGCAATAGGAGAGGCTCAAGGGTTAGTGTTGCCTCTGGGTTTCCAATAATACAGTGAATACAAATGCTAGTGAGAAATGAATCCCCGATTAGGAGACATGGCCATTTATCAACCAAACTGACGCTGAATAACCATTCGCTTTAGGCCTGACCACTTAAAAGCCAAAGAATCAAACAGTAGGCGTTAACAGCCATTCAAATCCCACCATAAATAAATCGCAAGACATTCGAACATTCAAAGCCAAACAGCGAAATAAACAAGTTTTGTTTTAGGAGGTCTACTCTCGGGCTTCCGAATGCGATGTTTCGTAAATCGTTGGACGTTGAAAACAAACCCATAGCTCGAAGTTAATCTTACTTTTCTTATTCATATTATCAATGTGAAAGTTTGTGTTTGTTATCCTTTCTTGCAAAAACTACTAAACGGAATTGGATGAAACTTTACAGCTTACACATCAGAATAACGCATAGGCTACAATTTTTAGAGATTTTATGTAATTTGGCCATAATATGAAGCTCGCACGAGCGAATCCGCGAGCGGAAAGCTAGGAAATAATAAATAAATTAATATGCGCCAGACAACACACCACTTTTGTCATGGTCTCGAAGTAGAGATAAATATCCCTGTGTTACGAGGTAGTAAGACAAGGATTTAAGATAGGGGCGTCTCCCAGCACACCTGGACCCGAGCCAATTCAGAAAAAGATCGTTTCCTAAATTGATTTGACTAGGAATCAAACCCAGCACACTACGAAAGTCAAGGCGAGATACCGTGCTACAGCTCACTACGCCAATCGTGTCGTCTGACCTTGATGTTTTTGGTATTCTAAGCAACAACTTTTATTTCACAAATTACATAACATATATAAACATTCTACGAAATTGCGCAAATGTTGCACTGGAGTAGACCTCCTGGCAACGAATAAGCCACGTCGGCGATCAGCGCCATCTGTGGTTGCGTGCGCACAACTGCTGCCCAGACCGCCTCTTTGCTGTTCAAGATGGCGGATTACGACGGACCGGGGTAAATATAAATATTGTGCGTTATTTGGCGGAAATAAAATTGGTGATTTAGAAGGAATATAAAATACTTGGTTTTAGAAAGTTATTTAATGTGGATGTGGCTTGAAGGAATTGATCTCAAATAGGAAAGTAGATTATGACAATGATATTGTATGTCACCTTTTCAGTTAAGATTTCGGTGTAAAAGCAGTTTGACAAAAGGTTTGATTATTTAAAGATTTGAGAGTGTGAGTTAAAATTGCCTTTGACTTTAGCAGTTCACGAGTATAATAAGAAAAGGTTCGATAAGTGTTTGTGTAAGAGTTTCTCATTATAAAAATAACTGTGACTGTACAGGACTTCTACCCACCTTCCCGTCTATAAGTGATAAGCAAGAAACTTACAGGAGCCTATAGCGAAAAAGCGCGCCGTCTGTTCTATTCCCTCGTAGGAAAATATTGCTGTGTGCCTGAGAATTAATTCGTCACTCTGAATCTTGGTCAAAAACTCTACCAATTGGCCACAACAAAATACATGAAGTTTTAAAAAAATTAGGAATAAAGCACTCTACACTATACAATACCAGAGAAATTCTAAAATAAAAACCAGCCAAATCCATTAAGAAAGTGCTTGAAACAAAAACGGTTTCCTATTGTTACTTGCCGACCCCTGAGTGTGCAGAACCGGGGTTCCGCTTATCGGGTACATTATGCTAACTAAACATGTTCTGTTGCGAAAGGTTCTTCGTAGTAAATATGATAAGCGTAGAACCGAGTAGAAAGCAAATGTTACTTCGATAGATGAAAACAAGAAAGAAATGTCTGGGAATAATAAACAAAGATTATCTGAACCTAGGTTATGCATAGTTTATACTACACTTTTCACCGTATCTACAAACGCTAATCAAAAATTGAGGACACCTCAAATTGATACTGATCTGTCACGTGTCAATATAAATGAAAGAGACAGCTATACATGTAAGGACTGCGCTAAGCTAAATAAATAAATAAATAAGCGCTCAGCTTTGATTGACGTTTGTGGATTCGGACGTTTGACTTTTACAAACTTTTTAAAATAATGTACAGGGTGGCCTAGTTTCAAAGGTCCACATTTTTTTTGCTAAAGAAATCGTTACATATCATTAAAAAACAACATTAGTTCAACAAAAAGCTTCAAGTAGTTTAAAAGTTACATTTTTTCAGATATTTTGGATTTTTCTGCTTTAGCTATACTAATATTATAAAAAGGAAAGATTCGGTTTGTTTGTATTGAATAGGCTCCGCACCAACTGGACCGATTTTGAAAATTTAATATACTTAACCAATATAAAGCTACATTAACAGGGAGTGACATAGGCTATATTTTCTAAAGTAGGCTATATTTTAACGGGGAAGACAGTTCACGCGGTCGAAGCCGCTAACCGATTGCTAGTTTTAAAATAAATGTACAGTCTGGCCTAGTTATAATGGTCCAAAATTTGTTTTTGTTAAACAAATCGTTACATTTTCTGAAACAAATTTTTTTTTCGTTAGTTTCTTTGTCGTATCATCCAGGCATAGAACGCCCTTCCAGCACAAACAAACAAACAAACAAAAAATATCTTTATTTAAATAGACCTGTAACAAGTACTTTTAAATCGTCATTACAAGAAAAAAATATATACTTAGTAATAGACTTAAATACTATAATAATATGAATACATAAATACACTGTATGCAAACATAATGTGACTCTACCACCGCATCGGAAGTCGATCTTATACTGAGAAGACCCGGCGAGAAACTCAGTACTTACTCTTTTAAACTTGGTTCGGTTTTACACATGTGTTTCCTTCCTCTTATAGTCCCGGGTTCTTCAAGCGGGGCGTGAAAAGGCATTCAGGCCTTCATGGTGAGGATGGCCAGCCCAGTGATTTGTTTGAATGACTGGGCTTGTCAGCCTCATATCTGGACCTCACGACCGCTTTCCATCAGGTGGAGTGAGGTCATCTTGACGGGCAATATAAAAAAAATTAAAAACAACATTAGTTCCGCGAATATCTGTTTTATACGAGTACGTATTAAACTCTTCCGTTGCTGCGTGATTGACGACAGCGCAAAGCCAAATCTACTGGGCGTAGAAAGCTGAAATTCGGAATGTAGGTATCTTCAGTTCCTTGAAGAGTTTAGAGGAGGCACTATGTTCGTATCAGGTTAAATAAATAAATAATCACACAATTTCCATAATGTCAAGTTTACTTGGACATAATAGTCCGCGGACATTCCAGTTAGCAATCCGTCTTTGTGCTGCCTCTACAGATTTCGTTCTGTCAAAAGTAATTGCCCGTCACGGCGTCGGTAAAGCAGCACATCTCGCCCGCGTTTGTACGACTTGATTTACATATAATATTATTTTTCATTGAATGCTTTGTTCAATCATAATAAAATAAAGCCTCTGGTCTCCCTGATAATGTAGCTTCATATTGGTAAAATATTTTTTTAAATTGGTCCAGTAGTTTCGGAGTTTATTCAATACAAAAAAAACAAACAAAAAATCTAATCTTTCCTCTTTATAATATTATTATAGTATAGATTCGATGCTAAACAATGATAAAACGTTTTTTACGGTGTAAAAGTAAAACTTACTAAATTCTGAAGAAGGCTTGTAGATCAGTGATCACTAACACACTCGTAGAGGGTCCTAAAGAGCCGGCCTATAACAATTGCCCCTCGCTGTGATAATCATGGTGCAATCAGCGGCAGACGCGGCGAAGATGCCACTGATACCGCTGCAGCCACAACTCAGGTTAATTGTCTAACAAGGCCTAGGGCTGGCCATGTTCGGCACTTGTGGTCTTTGCAAGAGGTATATTTCGTATTTTTATAATAACAAAATAATAAAACAGCCTATAAAAGTCCTGAAACAGAAATGAAGAAATCCGTAAAGCTAAAGTGACTGGCGTTACCCAGCGGGTAAGTGAGTTTAAATGGCTGTGGGCTGTAAACATAGCACGAAGATCTGATGGCCGTTGGGGCAAAGAGCTATAGATTTCAGACGTTCGATTCAAGGCAAATGTGGCGTGGGATGCCCACCTGCAAGGTAGGCGGACGACATGGTAAAGTTCGCAGGACTTGTGGTGGACGCAGACCGCCTGCAAACGGTTGCTTTGTAAATCCATGGGGGAGGCCTATGTTTAACATTGGACGTGGTACATAACGTTCCTCACTCAATTATTCGTTGGCTCGGTGCGGATTGATGGCGATGTGTAAACATCCACTGCCTACTAGCTGTTCGTCAGTGGGTTCGCCCGCGTAGAGTGTCCGTCCCGTCAAAATATAGCCCAAATTAAAAAAAAATTGCCAATGTTACTCCCTGTTGTAACTTTATAGGTACTGATGAAACAATTTTTGTGAAATCGATCCAGTAGTTTTGCCTAGGAGCCGGAGCCTATTCAATACAAACAAACAAACAAATCTTTCCTCTTAATAATATTAAAATAGAAGCATAAATAATTATGTATAAAAGCGATAGGTCACTCATCACGATATCAGAAACTACAAGTGCTAAGAGTTTCAAATTTTGCATGGGGGTTCTCCAGAACCCCCATCACTAAGTCGGGATTTTGCGAAATTCGACCCCTAAGGTGTTGTTTTGGGGTTGATAGTTTGTTTGTATAAAACTTCGTTACTACTAGTGCTAGGATTCGTTACTACTTATGCATAAGGGTTTTTATAGGACGTAGGGCTATCGTAAGATTCCTAAGTCGGAAAAAACCCAGTAAAAATTAACATCACGCGGGCGAAGCCGCGGGCGGAAAGCTAGTATAATATATTTGCACTTCCCCAAAAATCGACACTAAAACCACACTGTATTACTCATATCACCCCATGGTTTAGATAAGGTCTTTGCTTTGCAGTGGGACATAGTGGCTGTGTTTTATTCGCATTGAATATTACTACTGGCCAAATAACTTCTGACATCCAAACAGAGCTGGATTAGGGCGAATTATATTCTATTCGAATATCCCTGGCCAGAAGTTCGACCCAGAACATACATCACTAGCTCTCGCATGTAACTCTGTCTAAATACACGCCCGACCTTCGTGTTAAGCTCAACGTTTTATGTCTGCCTGTTCTAATAAGTGGGTTAATTACAGCGGAACTTATGTAAATTTCAGTAGTGCTCGCATCGAGGTAGACAAAGACATGGGTAAAACTGAGCGCGAGTTTGCACCGCAGAGTAGAGGAAAAATTAAGTGCAGTATCGTAAGTTAGTTAAGCGGTTACCCTTTATTCTATCCTACTACTGGGAAAGGGTCTACATCATTGAAATCAAGTCTTCGCTACATACAGTTGATGGGTATTGGTTAAATTCATTTTATAAACCAATACCAATAAACCTAATAAAGCCTATGTTCCTAGAACACATTTCACCCAACCTGGGATTTGAAATCCGTATTGCAGGCCGAGCTCAAACTACTCGGCTACTGGGTTTAACGGAACAAATACAAAATTTTACACTTTTGCGACTGTATCAAGTAGTTTTCAGTCTCTTGTCATGGTCTGGAAGTAGGGATAAATATCCCTGTGTTACGAGGTACCAGACAAGGAATTAAGCTAGGGGCGTCTCCTAGCACACCCAGACCCAGGTCAATTTAGAAAAGATCATTTCCAGAATTAACCTGACCGGGGATCGAACCCGGGAGACTACGGAATCAAAGGCGAGAAACCGTGTCACAGCGCACTACGCCATTCATGTCGTCAAACGAATATATAGTACGTTAGCTATATAGTAATTTTTTGAAAGCCTGACGACTCTTGGATCCCCGGTGGTTCCACGTCCCCTGGACTCCCCTTTTCCGTGACCATACAGGGACTTATAAGGAGGATTTAAGTTACACTTAAGCCAACTTACTCGTAGGTGCGGGAGTAAAATTAAATGATATTACCAGAAATACGAGTGCACAGTGGTATAAAGGCAGATGTTGAACAATAATTGGGAAAGGCATGCTTGGCCGGTTTTGAAACGTGAAAAGAAAGGATGACAGGCGATCAACGAGACAGATTTTCTGGGCATCTAAGAAACGGTTAGATGATAAAGCATCCATGAGAGGATCATTGAGAGTAGAAAATTAAAAGTATTAACTCTTCCAGGCCTCTACATATTAGAAATTTGCAAATTCGTAAAAAAATACCCAGGTTTCTTCACTAGTCGTCAGGACTATCCGTTAAAATATTCCCTACGCCACAGAACTCAAACGCGGTTAATGCTGCCCTCTTCGAGATTGGCCTCGCACTCGAAAAGCACCTTGGTCATGGCAGTAAAAATTTATAATAAACTACCGTTACCTTTTAGGGATATATCAAATGAAAAAGAATTTACAAAACAGTTAAAAGAACTACTAATTGGTAAAAGTTATTATAGCATAGATGAATACTTTAGCGATAAACTTTAATAAAAAAAAAAAAAATTGAAACATTGCACATGTCCTCCTCTCTTCTAATTTGCTGTGCCCGACGGGGTCCATGATGATCTTAATACCATACTTTAACGCCTAATTGTTACATTGTGGAACAGCAATAAATAAATAAATAAAAAGCGTCAGTGTTCGAGCTAAATGACTGATAAACACAACATCGACTGCAAAATTAGTTTGAGACAAGAGGATATCAAATAAAGGTATCAAATAAATTTTAAAGGCATCAAGCAAACATCTTTTGTACGTTTTGGAATCGGTTGTCGAAATTCTAAGTTACTTTATAGCAAAAACAGCCTTGAACACGACACGCCAGAGAATTTGCCAAACTTCACCGTCGAATTTTAATTATACGAAACTAAAGGATGAACTGGCATGCAATGATTACTCATTATAATGGCTTTGGGCGGCCTTTAGGCGCCAGGGCGGTTCTTTAGTAAGCCTCGCTTTGATCGAGGATAAGCCCTAGTTGCCGGCATCCTACAAGACGTGGCTTACACAACACTTGCGAACCGCAAAAATAATAAGGGAAATTTAAGTAAAATATGTGAATAAATAATGCTGAGACAAGAATCTCAAAATTGAAGATTTATAGGTATTTGCCGCGAGGGCCAATTTTAGAAGATGTTTTTTGCTGTCAATAATATATTTTACTTTGACGTGTTTTTTCATTGTTGTTATTCTAAGTGTAAATATTTTGTTTTGTAAGTGTAAATATTTTGTTTTGTAAGTGTAAATATTTTGTTTTGTAAGTGTAAATATTTTGTTTTATGTAATTATGTTCTTCCTCACCCCGGTAAACAGTTTTACTTATTAAAAAACAAATTGAACAGTACTGACCAGTACTGTTATTTGTTTTAGAAAGAAGAAGAAAGAAATGTAGAAGAGTTTGAGTTGAAGATCACCAACCCCCAACTAATAAAAAAACAGCTTTAACTTAAGTCAGTCACTTTTTTCACCAAGGTTACGTGGTCTCATAGCACTCTTTTAGTTTTTATGAATAAGATATGAAGTATTCCACTAAAGTAGACATCTCATGCCTGTTATCAACGTTTAAGTTAGTTTTTATTTTATAGAGATCCGCAGATTCCACAGTCAAACCGAACATGAACACTGTTGTTAAAATGTCAATAAAATGATAAAGAAGATTTGCTTTATTTCATTGGATAAACTCAATAACTACTGGACTAATTTAGAAATTAGATTGGTGTTATTTTATGCGGTTACTACTGCATTTATTATTATAAAAATATTTATTTCACAAAATCAGCATCAGTTTAACTAACGGGACAAAACGGAACAGCCAAAATCTTGGCGTCCGCGCAGGCAAAGCTGTTGGCGGAAAAATTGTATATATATACTATGAGACCATAGGGGGGAGTTAGATGTGGATAAAAAAATCCAATTCGAATTCACTCATGTAAATCCCTATTAATAAGACACGAAATATCAAAATATCCTTTTCACTACTACGTGTTCAATCTGGCATCATTAGTAACAACATTTTCAGATTACGTTATTTTAATCACACAGCGTATACAGTGTGTGCGGATCGAAGTGAGATTTACAAAATAGCGCTTGGATTTGGACTATTTTTCAGTAAAGAATTTCTATCAATAAATAGCAATACTTTAACAAAATACATAATCAAATGTTGGTTCAAGCACAAAGATGTTATTACTATTCATCGTTGAGAGTGTAATTGCAATTCATTCAGCCGTGAAATTGTCGTCGAATGTACTCGTTCATTCAACAGCCGAATTAAGTTTAGAACATTTCAGCCATGCTTCGGATGTGTGTGTTGTGTTTGTTCATAACAGAATGTTTAACTGTGTGAGTTCCTTATTTAAAAAACTGCGCTGTTTGAATCTTGGGGTGATCACAACTACACTTACATACATTAATCAAAATAAATACAATAACAGACACCTGACACCAAGCTCATCTGACCCCAAACTAAGCTGAACTTGGGTGCCAGAGAAAAACATAGTTAAAACTGAAAAGAAAAGTACACAGACACAGATAAATACAAACATTCTTCACATAAATCTTTGTGTGATAACTGAATCCACTACCATTGCGTTGACACGCCAGTCAATGACATGATTGGCAGTTGCTGAGATAAGTTTGCCGCAAAGTCCCTCAACAAGGTTCTTTTACTGCTATTTTGGTACGAAGCCCTAAACAGTCTTCCTTTCAAGTTAAACAAAGCCTTTTAAAACTACATTACCTTACGTTGTTTACAGGAAAATATGAATATCATAACAATGGAGAAGGACTTTCAGAAAGTTGTCGCTAACACCAATTTGCCCCAAGACGTGAGTATTACTTACAGCAATTTGGAACTTCTTAAACTGGCTGCAATTGCGTTGCGAGGGTTAAATCCAAAGAAAGTTTTGGGTAATTTTCTTGAAAGGTTTAGCGTAGAAAATCAGGTATATAAGCGCGCTTAGTGGGTTACTAGTGTCGATAAAACAAACCTTGTGCTCACCTGCGAATTCAAAGAACTAAAAAGACTTTGTTTTTTGGGCAGTTCAATTAGTGTGAAAAAAGTATGTGCACTTTATTTGCTACTTTATTTTTTTTTTAATTTAAAAATTTAAAAACACAACCATGTATACCAGACCAAGATTTCAGCCAAGGTAGTCTCCTAGCACACCAGCCTATTTAGAAAAGTTTTCTTTCTGAATTGACCCGGCCGCGAATCGAACTTGCGACACTGCGCTACATCCCACTACGTCAATCGTGTCGTCAAAATTGGAATCTAGATTCATTTCGATGTGGAGTGTTTGTAACAATCAGAAATCACTACATATTGACAAATATTGTTGGTTTGCAGGTGGAAGCAGTAGTGAAGAGGATAAATACCTTCAAGGTCCCGGTGCACCCCCGCATTAGGATGTTCTACCGGCTGCTGCAGAAGACCGTCGCCGCACAGACTTACCGCACCGCTGACTCTTTGTACTCTCCCAATAAATACAACTGATGGAACGTTTGCTAACTTCACATTTAGCATCGTACTCGTCATCTAGGTAATCATGATACCACCGAGCGATTCAAATCAAGTTAAGATCTTTTTATTTAAATACTCGTATACCAATAATGAAATACTGTTATTGGATCTTACCCCAAAAACCGGGCTCGAGTGTCTTGCTTATTGCTGCAAAGGGGTTTTAATTCCAACTCAGGTTTGCGGGAAGTAGATGAATGCACACAGCCGGAACCGCTCCTTGTGTCATTTTATGGAGAAAGCCTTTGTCCACCAGTGGCATTGTGCCTGCATTTATTGCAATCTTGCAATTTTTGTCGGGATGTCCTTCCACCTCGTTTGTAGACGTTTCTAGCTACGCATCAAATACCCCACCCTTTTCTAGGGTTTTCCCCTGCAACAAAATTCATCTGTAGACTGCCAGTGGCTGACAATACGGGATAATTCGGTCATTCGGATGCATTTAGCTACGGTGATGCCAACTCTCACCTAATTTGCGGTCTTCTCGCTCACGTCGGCTACTCCTGTCCAAGAGCAAAACCATGATTCATATCGAAATTATAATAGTTCCATAACCCGAACAAAGGCCAGTACATGAAGACGTGAGCGGTCTGTCTGTCTACACACGCCATGTTCCCGCGTCAGCCAAACGTGCCGTCAGCTACACCATGGATGTAGGCCATGCGCTGAAGCGATTAAGGTTGTAAATGGTAGTCCTGGCTGCTTACCTTGATAGGGTTGTTAGTGGTTAGCTAATTACGCTGACACGGTATATAGATCCTCAAGGCACTTTCTTATTTAGCGCTGTGATTAAATCTGTTGAACTGAACTCACTGGCGTACCTAGACTACTCGTACCTTCTGAATGGGTAAGTTGAAGTGTCATTCGGAAAGCCACAAACCGCTAAGCACTCTTAGTTAGGCTTGAAAAGTCATGTAATGCAGATCATTCGCTGAAAACTTAAATTGGAGCGCTTACACTTAGTGTGGAAGGACAAACTATACATTTTGTAAGGATTCATTGGATGCAAATATCCCCCTGACTATATTACGACGTACTGACACATTGGGTATCTTAGGGCTGTTACAATGCCCAATGAAAACATCCCCGTGTTGTGTGTTCTCGTTCGCTTTTAAAATAGGGAATGTTCTGAGCTCTTTAATCTGATTCCCTTCCCACCCTTCCACTCCCGTTCTACGCGTGGCGTCATCCACACACAATCCAGCATTAGTTGACCCGAAACAGAAGGTTTAGGAACTCTTTTATTTTGCTGTTACCATTCGGACGTGGAACGCTCTTTCAGCGCATGTCATTCCTTCCTCTTATGGTCTCGGCATTTCCAAGTTGGGCGTACATAGTATTTCTACAGACCTTCAAGTTAAGGCTGACCAGCTCAGTGACTGTTTTGCATTCCTGTTCTTGTCAGCCTCATGTCTTGACCACACGGCAGCTTTTTCCAGGTGGAATAAGGTCATCTTGAGACTGCCTCGTGCACCTGTAACTTACACCACACCCTCCTGAATGATATACCCATTGCTCGGCTGCACTTTCACGCGTATCACTTTGACGAATGTTTGCATCGGACAGCACCTGAGATCACTATCAACAGTCAATATTTGCCTTCCAATATCAAAGGATACTCGCAATCTGGAACCGATGCAGTGATTAGACTGTTAGACTGAGTACTTAGAAGTCTCTTTCGTTCAATGAATTATTTTTCGATGGTATGTGGTACTCGTTTGCTTCAAACCTGAAGGCAGTCAAGACTTGAAATAACTCTTTTTTACCAGCACATTATTTTTACTGACGACACTGACGCACATAGCGCAGTGTGCTGTAGCACGGTTTCTTGCCTTGAGTTGCGTGGTGCCCGGGTTCGATTTCCGGTCGGATCGATTTAGGAAAAGAAATTCTGGGACGCATTTCATTTTATTTTTAATTGCCTAGTTTATGATTTCCCTTGTCCATATCCTGGATAAATTCAGGATTTTCTGACACCTACTAAGAAGTATTATACAATTGTCAGAGACTGATAAACATACTTGAATATTTATGAATACAATAAAACAATAATACAATACAATACTTAAATAGATAAAAACATCAGACACACAACAAATACAAACGATCGTCACATGAAGGTGGGTACTGACCCGACCGCCAGGTGTTTGGTGCAGGTGTGCTACCATTGTGCCAAGCCTCATATCTGAACCTCACGACCAATTTCCACCAGGTGGAGTGAGGTCATATTGACGGACATTATAAAAAAATAGAAGATAAATACTTTTTGGGTGACTTTAATAAAAAAGCACATTCACATCGCCTTATTTTGCATGTCCCGGTAGACCACTAGCGCTAAAGTATATGGTTTCGGTCACATTATGTAAAGGCCATTTGATTTCGTTCTGAGTCTAGGTGCGTTTATTCATTCAAGTGCTTTTTAGAACTATTCAATAATACTTTATTTATTTTTTCTTTATTGCACATAATTTAGAGTATAAATGGCGGATTAAATGCCTAGAGGCATTTTCTACCAGTCAACTACACGACCGGACAGAGATATTACAGGCAGTGTGAAAGATAATAGTTTACATTCGTAACGATTTCTGACGTACGATTTCTGAAAATAAACAATTTGTTACTTTGATTATTTGAGTATTTAACAATACTTGTTTTTCATACCTAAAGTTATAGAAACTGGAAAAATTCGATTTCGAACCTTGATGATCTCGTGCGGGAATCGAACCCGCGTCTTTCACAACAATTTTATTTTCTACGGATAATGATGGACATGCGTGGTACTCGGCGGAATGGTAGTTAAAACCCAGTAAGCTACTAAATAAAAGAAGGAGTGTACCAAAAGCATTTCTTTATAAAATCGTCATTGGCATTCATCATGTACTCACGTCCTAGGCTCGATGTCAATTTCTGAACGCTATGTACGTAACTACACGACGCAAACGGAAAGCTAAACTACATTATCATCCTTTACAACTATATTTGAACATTTTTTTATCCGGAGAGTTCATAATTTATTATTAATAAATACAATAGTTAAAATAAAAAAAATGAATTATTGAAGTAGCCAACTCGAGGCACAATGTATATTGTGGGCCTACTCATAGGCATTCTCCTTTTGTATGTAATTTAGAGCTGACCTTTAAATTCAATTACTAAAATGAACTCAATTCATCGTATTTGAGTGTGGTTTTATCGATGAAAACCTTATTATCTGCGATGTGATTTCTAACAAGATCTAATTTAGCCTCCTAAATAAATCAGGGTATCTTTAGTATCTTATTACTCGAGTAAATCACACAGCGAGTGTCTCCAGACTATGCGAATACCTAAATCAAGATTGCTAGTGTCCCTTGTCACTCTTGAGGCGAACGAGCGATAAAAACGTAGAAGCCTCAGCCTCACGATAATTTTTCCTTTACTTCAAAAAATATCGTGAGTCACGTGACATAGGAAGTACTGATATACATAGCTGACTGGAGACACCGGTCGGCAAAGATACCAGAGATAATCTATACTTATCTATACTAATCTTACTATAATATTATAAATGCGAAAGTTTGTGAGTTTGTTTGTCACTCTTTCACGCAAAAACTACCGAACAGATAATTGGATGAACCTTTACAGTAATACAGCTTGTTTATACGGTGACGGCACGATTGGCGTAGTGCGCTGTAGCACGGTTTCTCGCCTTTATTTCCGTAGTGTCCCGGGTTCGATCCCCGGTCAGGTCAAATCAAAAAACGATCTTTTCTTAATTGGTTTGGGTCTGGATGTGCTGGGAGACGCCCCTGGCTTAATTCTTTGTCTGCTACCTCGTAACACAGGGATATTTATCCCAACTTCGAGACCATGACAAGAGGTGTGTTGTCTGGCGCATATTTATTTATTTATACATCAGAATAACACATGGGCTACAATTTATAAAGAATTCATGTTATTTGGCCATAATATAACAGTAGCGCGGGCGAAGCCGCGAGCGGAAAGCTAGTATTATAAGAGGAAATATTTGTTTATTTGTTTGTATTGAAGAGGCTCCGAAACTACTGGACCGATTTTGAAAATTCTTTCACCAATATAAAGCTACATTATCAGGGAGTGACATGGGCTGTATTTTTTTTTATGTAGGCTGTATTTTGACCGGAAAGGCAGTATACGCGGGCGAAGCCGCTGACGGACAGTTAACTTTTCTAATATTATTTTCCAAGACCCGTGTAGAAGCATGGCTGATAAATCTTTATAATTATGGTGCTCTGCATTATCAAAAAAACTTAGTTATATCATAAATGCGAAAGTTTGTGAGGATGTATGTATGTGTGTATGTTTGTTTGTTACTCTTTCACGCAAAAACTATTGAACAGATTTAGATGAAACTTTACATTAAAACAGCTTATACATCGGACAGAATAACACATAGGGTACAATTTGTTAAAATTTTATGTAATTTGGCCATTGTATATGAGGATAACGCGGGCGAAGCCGCGGGCGGAAAGCTAGTAATAACATGAAAATATAACAACCAAACTGGTCCATGGGCAGAGAAGTTTTAAATGGAAAGCAATTGAAGAAAAGTTGATTAGTTTAGATCTAACGCTATAGTTGGTTTTGTTATAGGATTCTGTTCTATATTAGAAATAGAAATAGAAATAGAAAAACATTTACTAACTTTATGGACATCGTTACATTTATAAAGTAAACACAAAAGAAGTAGGCATTAACAACAAAACATATAGGTAACAGGAAAAAAAATTAAATAGCGGTGTCCCGATGCCCAAAATGACAAATGGACCTCACTCAGCATATAGCCTGGGCTTTATGGGCCCAGGCGCTGATTTTCAGTAGGCCCAGACTGAGATGACGCACGGACATTTGTGGCGGACATACGTGTGTGCATATACATATTTTTTTTTTTTTTTTATTTAAAACAATTACAAAAGTTTCTTAAACTAACTTAAATTAAAAAGCACGCTATAAACCATGTATGGTTTTTCTGCGCACTACTGATTCGCATCGCTAGTAGAAACGCTTGTACGTGTGCGTTAGCAAAACTGGAACTTTCCAGAAAGTGAAAACATACTGGCGCCAAATGCGCCGAACATTATTAAAAATAATATGAACAATGGCAATGAAATTATGAGATGTGTGTATGTACATAAATATAGTAACACTACATTGTATGATTAAGATTACTTAAAAAAAAATGTTTTTAATTTAAATTTAAAATTAGTTTCATTAATTTCTTTTTTAATGCTTATCGGAAGTTCATTCATCAACCTAGGAATTTGGTATTGCAACATTTGTTTTCCATATTGATTACAGTATCTTGGTAATGTAAACCTGGGTGGTCGCCTAGCATGGTCTGACGTACTTTCACTAATATTAAGATAACAATCATTAAAAAAGTTTTCAACAAGAAGTATGTATTTTACCTGATCATGGACAGGGATGATTTTACAGTGATTGAAAAGTTCAAGAATGTCTTTAAATTTAGCTTTAACATTTTCTGGTACAATAGCTTTCATTATTCTAGACTGTAAGTTGAAAATATGATCCAGGTGCGATCTGAAGGTTCGACCATAGCTGCTAAGGCCATAGAATATAATTGTTTCACCAAGAGCTTTGTATAGATACAACAGTGTCGAATAAGGAATTTGACGTTTTACAACTTTGAATTTGGCTAGTATAGCTCTCAGCTTGTCACATACAACATAAATATGATCTACCCATTTAAATCGGTCATCTATTACAAGGCCAAGGTACCTTTGCTTGCTCACTAATTTTAAAGGCGGACAGTTGCAATTAATGTGACTATTATGCAAACAGCAATGATTATGTGCCACCACTTTAAGGTTAATGGATTCACGGTTTTGGCTAGAACTGACATACATCAATTTTGTTTTATCCGCATTTAACACAAGCCCTGCATCGTGAGACCATTTAGTGACAGCATTAAAGTCTTCTTGCAGACTTTGTAATGCTATGTGGATATTCCTGTCAGCAGACACGAGACAAGTGTCGTCTGCAAATTGATATATGTCACATTTTTTAATAACGTTTACAGCATCATTTACATAAGTGATGTAGTGGAGAGGGCCAAGCACCGAACCTTGAGCTGTTCCATCATCGACATCGACCTTTTTACTTAAAGTATCTTGAATCTTAACCAAATATGATCTGTTGTCAAGATAGTCTTTACACCAGTTATTAAGAGGGCCTCGAATGCCACAGTCATCCAACTTTCCAATCAGAAACTCATGCTTTAAAGTGTCAAATGCTTTGCTATAATCAATGAATATTACTAAGACATGCTCTTTGTTATTAATATATTTGTAAACGTTATCAGTAAATTTAGAAAGTAGTTGTGTAGCACTTTTACCGGTCTGAAAGCCAAACTGCTTATTAGTTATTATATCATTACTTTTATAAAATTTATGTATTTGTTTGGATATAACTTTCTCAACTATTTTATCGATAGTAGAAAGTATTGTTATTGGTCGGAAGTTATTATACTCATTATGTGTACCACTCTTATAAATAGGTCTAACTATACCTGTTTTAAGCGCACTAGGGTAAGAACCCTGTTTTACAGATGTATTTATGAAATGTGCGATAACGTCTGCAATATCGCTAGCGATTATTTTCAAGTCTTGTGCCCTAATGCCATCAATACCCGGTGCCTTAAGATTGCTTAAGGATTGGATTTCATTCATTACCTCTTTAGCAGATGTACGTTGAAACATACATGAAACATTAGCAGATATAAGTATCATAAATACTATAGTATAGATAAAAATAAATGGTGAGTGATATTATGTACAACGCATTTAGTCGGTTGATAAGTTTTGCTTCACAGTATATTTAGATTACCTTAATTAAGACAGATTCACCCATAATCAATATGATAAGCTTCAAATTACCTTCAATTGAGGGTAAATGTATTGTTGGGGCGCTACGCTAAGTTACCTCCTCGCGTGTGCAGGGTTTGCTTGCCTGTGGTAATAGTTAATGACTGCGGAACGGCAAGCTTCTGATGATCTGATCCAGTGCACCCTGGGCAACGAGAAAAAACTTCTACTAACGCAGTTCTTATTCGTCGTTAACGAAATACTTGGCTTGAGGGTGGCCGCTCCCGCATTCCTCCTGAAGAGACTTTTTGGAGTCAGCGACTGCCTTTTGGTTGCGTGGGGTGGCGGTCCTGCTAGACTTGCGCCGGCATTTTCCTGGGCGAGGGGGATGTCCTGACGCATGCCTCTGGGCTCTGCACCGTACCAGCGGCTGAATCACTCTCCGTGGAGGACGCTCCCCGCACCCCGGTCGCGGGCCGGGACATCCAGCGGCTGCTTTCGAGCAGCAGGGTTTTCGAACCTGGTAGGTTCGAGGAGGGGGGCTCCCAAGCGCGCGCCTCTGGACTCTGCACCGTACCAGCGGATGATTGGCTCTCCGTGGCGGACGCACTGCACCCTAGACGTGGGCTGGGACCTGGGACTGCCTGGCCACGGTAGTATCCACGGGTGGTCCCTTTCAGCGGGCCGCCATTACCGTTGAGGATCCAGCGGGTCAGGTCGGAGGACCTTGATCCGCATTGCACGGATTTACTGAAGCAGGAGCGGCGCTTACCATCAGGCCCGGCCGCGCCACGGGGACGGCGTGGTAATACTCGTTTCTCCATACCTTCCCGAAAAGTCCCCTGACTTTTCGAGGGCAAAAGTCAGGTTTTTAGTCGGCAGGAGTCCCCGGACTCTCGCGCCGGGTCTTCTCAGTAAGAATCAACTCCTCCGACGCGGTAGTGGAGTCGCAGGAGTCGCATTATGTTTGTATACTGTTTATTTATATATTCATAATATTATAGTATTTATTTAATCTTTATTGCACAAAGAAAAGTACAATTGGCGGACTTAATGCCTAAAGGCATTCTCTACCAGTCAACCACTAGGTGAAGCAGGAATCTTACAGCCGCAGCACTATTATTTAGTAAATTTGTTGACTATTTAAAAGTACTGATCAAGTCTATTTAAATAAAGATATTTGAGTTTTGGTTTGGACAGCGTCGTATCCATGAGGATTTTCCTGACTACAAACAAAAGAAAGGGTAAATGTTGTGTTACATGAGGCTAGCTTTCGGGTTGTGTTGTAAAGTAGGCAATCTTACTTCTTACTTAATATTATGAATGCGAAAGTTGGTGAGGATGTATGTGTGTATGTATGTTACTCTTTCACGCAAAAACTACTGAACGGATTCTGAAGAAACTTTACAGTAATACAGCTTATACATCTGAATAACGCATGGGCTACAATTTATAAAGATTTTATCTAATTTGGCCATAATATATCACGATAGAGCGGACGAAGCCGCCGGCGGAAAGCTAGTATCTAATAAGAATTAAACTTAACTTGTGTTGTTTACAGATTTCTGTTAGTGAACAAAATTATTTCATGCATTCAGGAGCTACCTGCCTCTTTTAAAACAATTAATCAATTATGTAGAATAAGAATATTTAACACAGGGCACAGATAATCGTTTCACCATTTTTTCGTCATCACATGACACTTATTTCGAGCCCTAAGATAAGATAAGATTTGTCAAAATAATGGGATTGTGTTTGATTTTATACTTTTTCTTTTTCTATATATTACTATTTATTCGTTTGAATTTTTTTCAAGGTGTTCGCTTTTAATCCCAAGCGTATCGTTCATCTTGTAGTTTCACTAAAAGTAAAAGTTTATGTCAAAATCTTTATTAGTGTTTACTAATGTTACCACTAGGGACACGGCAGTTGCCTTGTCATGGCAAAAAAGACTGACGTTCCCAATTTCTCGAAATATTATCTGAAAAAATACCTTTTAATCCTTGTTTTATTTGCTTTAAATGTTTTTTCATCATTGATCTAGCATTCACAGGTCTTGACTATTAGTGAGAATAATCTACCGTTTTATCGGAGGCCTGAGTACCATCCCCAGGTTGGGCAAAGAAACCTAGATTTTTTGGAATATAGCTGGAGTTTGTTATGGCCAGACATGCCTATTTTCTGTAGCGATACGAGTATGTACTGTAGTAATCGAAAGAATGTGATTTCTAGCTATTCAAAGAGCCTCTTAAACAGTGCCATCTATCGCAACGATTTTAGTAACTAGATAATGACGATTCGTCGTTACGATCGATCTGAAACGACAAATATCGATCAACATACCATCACGACTTTATCCCAAACGGGGTAGCCAGAGGCAAGTGACTGTTGCCGTCATGGTGACGGGACATTCAGAAGCCCACTTTTCACCAATGGTATTAGGACCTAACGTGGTAGGTGGTGAGCTTTTCGCCCTTTTTCGGGTTGATTTGGTTTTTTATCAATATTTTCCATCGCCGGCGAGTTAGTCTGAAATTAAACAATGAACACAAAGATTTTGGTTCTGGCCAGAAGAACGGATGTCATAAAATTTTGAATGAGTAGGGATGGAGTTGGATTGGTATAAAATAAATATAAGTGGGAATGCAAATAAGTAGCATTCACATAAAAATGAAAGGATACTTCATTCAATAGTATTTTGAATTAATAGTATTGATTTGAACTCGGGACCACACGATCTGCGATCCGAGTTGAAGTGCTTAACCACTAGGCCACGACGCACTCTAACGATCAATTGCACCGCAAATAGGTTCTTAGGTTGCGTTTCTACCAGAGATGTGCGAGGATGCGTTGCGAGGAATGTGTTTGTTAAGAACCAGTAGGATCGCGAAGGTAGGTGAATGAAACAATTCTATTGGTTCCTAATACACAAATTCCTCGCACCGCATCCTCGCAAATCTTGCGAAATGTACCCTTAAGAGCTTCGAATATGCTTGCAATTTGACTTCTGTGACAACCAGGTGAAGCTACGCTAGCCTGTTCTAGAGTGAGCAACGCATGAGGAATACCGTTTTGCTTGCACGTGTTCTTAGTCTGCCCAAATCGTTTATCATTATGTGGTCCGCAAGCTCGATTCCGACTTTATTTGTAAAAGCAGGTTTCCAAACGTTTCTTTACCACATTACACCGAAAAAGTCTAGGTCTTAAACTTACTATACGGACCTTGCCTCTCAGCTCAAAACCCGTTATTTTAACGTAAAACGGATTTTATTCTCCAAGTCCAAAGTTCAATTTTCATAACTGAACAGCTCCGCCCCCGGGGACTCCCGGATCTCAATTCCCGCACAGTTCTGTCGAAGAACATTTATCAACTCGATCGTATAAGTTCGTTCAAAAATGATTATTTATTTATTTCAGAGCTGTTCCTTGCAGACGCGGTCTATGACGAATCATTGTTAAGACTGGCCTGTTGGTGCAATGATAGCAATTCTGCCTTGGATGCCAGAGGTAGTGGGTAAGATCTCTACTCTGGGCAAACATTCGGGTGATGAACACTTGGGTTTGTTCTGTATGAATGAATATCTGTAACAAATTACTTGCCTAATAATCCAAATGCTATTATTCTCTAAATTAATATTAAACAACATAATATTAAAAAGTTAAAATATTAGGTAAATGAATAGTAAATATTATGCAATTATAAGTAAGTTCCCTAAACTCCTCAGAAATATATTATTACGTTTTTTTTACAGAAATATAATAATGTTTGTAATAATTAATTTTAAAATAAAACCGCTGTCCTCAACATAATTTGCAATACCTTAGCGGTAACTATGTTGTCAGTACTTTAAACTGTATCAACTACGTATGTGTAAACACTTAGTATGCAAATAAAGAAATTGAAATTAAAATTAATTTTACACCAAGATCATCTGACCCCAAACTACGAGTAAGCAGAGCTTGTACGAGTACTATTATGGGCGTCAGAGACTGATAAACATACTTAAATATTTCTAAATACATACTTATATAGATAATAACACCCAGACACACAGGAAACACAAATGTTTGTCATGGGGTGGGGATCGAACTCACGAAACCCGGCGTTAAAGGCAGGATCGCTGCCAATGCGCCAACAGGCCCGCCAGTATGTGGGTGTTATTATCTTTTTGAGTATGTGTTTAGAAATGTTCAAGTAAGTTTATCAGTCTCTGACACCCTTATTACTAGGTCTGCTTAGTTTGGGCTAACATGACCTTGGTGTAAGGTATCCCAGATATTTATTTATAGAATATTTTAATTATGACCACAAAGATAGGAAACTTAGAAAAACCATTGGGACCAAGAATATGGGTGGCAAAGAATGATATGTTTCCAAATACATCATAAACACGAATACTAAACTTACAAATGTTTATCTCATGTCAAACCCCTGAGCCCTAGTGAGTGGATGATTACCAACCGAGGTAACAATCTCAAATAACTGAAACCCTCACATTTTCATCGAACATAAAACCATGGGATCAGATGTACCATAAACTGCCCTGTTACATTATGACGTCATCTCATCAACGGACCGCAACGCGACACCTAGTTGCCACAAAGCGTACGATTGTCCCTTGCCGCCTTATCTCAGGGAAACAAACTGCGTATTACATTTTTTTTTCTCTTTCGACCTCATTTAGATAAGGTCCGTTCATTACGCCCGTAATAAGAGGAGAAGTGCCCGAAAATTATCCTCTCTAACTTACTTACCGTGACTATACCCGACTCGTTCTTATTTAGGGTACATCTACACTGAAGGCATTTTGGGGTACCGCAACGTTGTTGTGGGCAAAAACAGATAACAAATGTTGATAAATTACATACGAGAAAGCAATAAATAAATAAATAAATAAATAAATAAATAAATTTTGCCATGGTAAGCAACGTGATCAATTTTCAACTAATCAAATAAAAAATAAACTAATAGTAACTAATGTTAAAGTTCAAAATTTCAGTGGATTATTCTTACTACCTACTTCAGTCGCGTTGAAGTAAATGGTTGATAGAGAAATAAAAGTGGCTTGAACTCAGCGGTCACTAGAATATTAGGTCAGCACAAAACTGAGCGGTCATTGCTTTCTCTATTACGCAATATTATTTCACCACCTTATTTTTTGTTATTAAGGCCAGGTGGTTCTGCACAACATTTCACAAAGGAAACTGGTGAGCGCCACGCCGACCGAAGACCACTAAAATAATCGATTGAAAGATTAATCGATGTAATAATAAAAAAAAACCATTGGATGAAATCCCTCCAGTTATCTTTAAATTTTGTTTTGGTAAAGGACCTATATTATCAGATCAATTATTTTAGGAACAAAACCAAAAATAGAACACAAAATGTCCAGAAAAGAGGTAAGTTTGTGAATTTATTCTTTCGAGCCAACTTTATTAAATCATGTTTCCACCGGATGAATTCCCTGTATTAAACAATAATAATAATCCCCTCAACTTATCAGTAAATTTGATTAGATTTAGATTTTACTGTTTACTACTTCAAACATGAATTCTAAAAACGTGTTTGTGAACCACCTCCCCTTAATCAAAAGCAATAAACGATTACTCAGCTTATGAGCATATAACTTAACTTTCAGTAACATTGTTTTATCATGTTGCTCAATGTTACCTCTACACAGCAACATTGACTTGCTTCTGGCTAAAAGGTGTTTTTTGTTTTATTTTGTTATCATGGTATTGGGGGGATGGACGCGATGAGCAACATTTAATAAATAGCAACAAGTGGCCACACGTTAAAGTCAATAAGCATAAGGTGGTCCCTCACCTGGAACATTTTCCTGTAATGTAACGTTCCAGACTCGATTTTGAGCATTACATTACAATACTGCTTTACAAAACTTCAGGGAAGTTGTATCAAAATAGAACACATTGTGGCATCAAGTTGCGCACTGTAATGCTCGGTGGTTTTCTCTCACCACCGTAATGCTTGTTTGTTGGCCCGAACTAAAAGGTTCGGTGACTCGTTTCTTTGTTTACCATCCAGACCTGGAACGCTCTTCCAGCACATGCGTCTCCTTCCTCTTATAGCCCCGGGATCTTTAAGCGGGGAGTGAAAAGGCATTTCTGCAGGCCTTCAAGATGAGGATGGCCAACTCAGTGATTCCTTTGCATTACTGTGCTTGTCAGCCTCACGTCTGGACCTCAGGACCGCTGTCCATCAGGTTGGGTCATCTTGACGGGCAATATAAAAAAAATGTTTGAATCTGTAACATTACAGTTTGCGCACTGTAATGGTCGATTCTCCTCCCTCACTGATGTAATGCCCGACTCTGTACCGTTACATTACAGGCGAATACTCCAAGTGAGGAAGCACCTTTATGTAATCGTGTTGTTCAATGTTTCACTAAAAAAAGTAACTTCGATGTGGACTCACCCCTAGACGTTTTTGTCCGTGAATAAAAGGGAAAGAAGATAGGAGGTGGGTGTTTTTTGGTAAGGATCTAGCCTAGTAATGGGTTGTCCCGAGAAAAAATAAGTGACGTGATTGATTGGAATAGTTTATTTGATTTATTACTCCAAATGGCAGGATTGGAGCATTTGGAGCGATATATTGTGGAATTTGATTGAAGACTGTCACCGTGTTTCAATGACACTGGATTGTGTTAGAATACCATTACCTAACTTTCCTAGCCTTGGGTCAAAATTGGAACAAATACTTTCTAGAAACGTCGGTGATTTGGTTACAATCATGGAATCACAGTCATGCTGTTACTGAGTCAGAAAACTGTGTGGCAACAACCTCTGTGTCATCAAAGGAACATAAATTTTAACCTCAATTTTTTTCAGTGTATGGAAATAAATAAAATATAACGTTATTACAAGTTTTGTAGCGACATCTATCTCGCCACATACGAACTAAGAACTATCGTATCCTACATCGCGATATCAAAGTTATCCGAGCGATCGAACCTAAATACAAGAACCCGACAACAACCGTAGGGCAGTAGCCCACCAGACACAACACCCGTCTGGTCGGAGGATCCTCCCTTTTCAATGGTGGATGAGGAACTGTACACCCTGTTCCTCACACACTCCAAACTGGTGACCCCGAGCATGAACGTCAGCACAGAGCCTTCTCAGCGACCTTGGCACAGCACACTGCACTTTGGCCGGTCAGCAAGCAGAGATGCACTTCTCTCCTGGTCGACGCAGCAGCCAGCCACTACGCAGCACTGCACCACTCCGACTCACTGGAGCATTCGCAGCATCACCCCGACTCACTGGGGCATCACCGCAGACAGTTCCAACTCACCGTGAACTATGCGGCATCTGGCTCTGACTCTCACTGGAACGTTCCACTATCGACCTCCGGTCTCGGAGGGGAGTGATGTAGCGACATCTATCTCGCCACATACGAACTAAGAACTATCGTATCCTACATCGCGATATCAAAGTTATCCGAGCGATCGAACCTAAATACAAGAACCCGACAACAACCGTAGGGCAGTAGCCCACCAGACACAACACCCGTCTGGTCGGAGGATCCTCCCTTTTCAATGGTGGATGAGGAACTTCACACCCTGTTCCTCACACTCCCCAAACAAGCTCCGGTTACAATAAACACGCAAGAAGATAAAGCAACTTAAAATACAAACAATGATAAAACTAACAAAGTGGGTCATTATGAGTATACAAACATATGCAGCACACCAGCAGCGGCCACAGCGCCGCGCCACAGCCCCCCGCGCCGCCCTCTGCCAGCGCCGACGTCTCGCACGCCAAGCGGAGGCCGTTGACTTCGGAGAGGAAGCCTAGGAAGTGACAAAGCTTAGAAACAACACTGAGAACAAAACTTAATATTACACTGACGATTATCTTATAAAGAGAGCTTCTGGATTATAAAAGATAAGTATGTAAAAGGGAAAATTGTATACCATCACGCCTTTTAGCCAGCAGGGTAGGCAGAGACCACGATCTTTCCACTTGCTACAGTCCTGACACACCTCTTGCGCTTCTTCCACTCTCATTAATCCTACCATGCATGTCGATTATATGTGTTCTCTTGGCCTGACCTTTTCTAAGAACGATGATTAAGACTATGAGATCACAAAAATGATCCTTCATCCTTTTAGCTCATCTTTCGCGCAATGTGTATGTGTGTAAGAGAGGGTTGAATGCAGATCTATGATGAGATGGATGATGTAAAGCTAAAATTGCGAGACAGGAATTCACCATGGTTATCACTGGAAATAATTACAAATGGCCCACTCTGATCACATTCGTACAGGTGTATAAACCAGAATCTTTTACTTTCCTAGTAGGTTACAACGTATGCCATCATGTATTATGTTGCTTCATGTTTTGCAAATAAATGTTTTCCTTTCGGTTAATTATTAAGTTGTTTATCATTGAGTAATTTGAATTTTAAAATTCAATGCGTGTATTATTCACTTGTTTCGTTAAATGTTTTCTATTTTCCAGTATCCAATCGATATTTGAACGGTGATTCGTTAATTGAAGAAGTCGTAAAAGTTAAAATAAACCTTGTTCGGTGGTTTTGGTGGTCGTATCGTAGCAGTATTGAGTTAGGAAAAAAGGAACAATTTACTAAAGTTAAAACTACGACGGAAAGGTCTTCTGGAGTGGTGGCATTGCGTTAACAAATTTTATTTATTTTTTTACGGTCTTAAATTAAAAATCCTTTTCACTTCTCATGCTCTAAAAGTAGAGTTAAACCACCTCTGGTATATTATGGCTTCGTTCAGTCCCTCGATATAAAATATACTATTAAAATAATTACATTTCCGATACGATTATCCTCACGGAAATTTTCTTACAGGGCACAATTATCGTAAATGCAATATAGCAGTACTTAAGTGAAGTTCCGACCATCGTTAGCGCGTTTTCATTACTTCAGGATGTGTTGAGCTCTGAAAATAATTTTAAGCTAAATCATACTTCGCAAATAAAAGAAAAAATAAGGATTCTTGAGACTACCAATGAGATAAAAATGCCTGGGTGTAAGCTCTCTGCTCTATGCGGGATTAGATAACTCTATTGTTACAGATATTTTATTGTAATACTTAGTTTGTACTAACTATCAATTTTTCTTTTTTAATTGTTTAGATGACCTTATGTTTATATTCTTGTAAGTTTGTTTTTTAGGGTTCCGTATCTTGAAAGGAAAAAACGGAACCCTTAGAGGATCACTTTGTGGTCCGTCCGTCCGTCTGTCTGTATGTCAAGACCCTTTTTCTCAGGAACGCGTAAAACTATCAAGCTGAAATTTATAACAAATACTCAAATCTACTCTCCCTTGAAGCTGTGAAAAAACCAAGCTTCTAAGCCAACGCAATCAAAAGATAAAGCCGTTTATGCCGCAGATTTTCGACACTCGCAAGGTAATCAAAACCTATAAGGTACTTCCCGTGAACTCAGAATCTTGAAATTTGGTACGAAGCAACGTCTTATAGCACAAATAAAGGGAAAATTGCGAAAAACGTAATTTTTTAGATACATATAATAAAATTATTTTTAGTAAATATATCTACAGGTTGTACGGAACCCTCGGTGCGCGAGACCCACTCGTACTTGGCCGGTTTTACCATTGTTTTATATTATTTAGATTATACACTCTATTTGTATCAAAATGACACATTGTACTTAACTAACGCCTGTTGTAAACCCAAAACAAGTTTAAAAGAGTAATTGCTGAGTTTCTCGGTCTTCTCAGCAAGAAACAACTCCGACGCGGTGGTAGAGTCGCATTATGTCTGTATACTGTGTATTTATATGTCCATATTATTATGGTATTTGTCTAGTATTAAATTTATTTTGAATTACATTTGACAAATTAAGACAGCAGTCTATTTAAATTAAAGTTTTTTGAGTCCTTTATCCCTTTTTCACGCACACTTTAACTCACCGTAAGGCGCTTGCTTCTTAAACGTTTGCAAAAGTCACATTGTTTAAGAAAAAATACAACAATAGTATTTTTTTACTATAGGTTTTTATATTATTTCATGATAATTTAAAAAGAAACTAAAACTCTTACTTAAAGCTAAACTAGCTCTACTTCTATGGCAACCAAGCATTACTAATATTTAAACCACATTCGTCAGTGCTAGTGCTCCGTCAGACCTCTTTGCCCTACCGGCTAGAACCCTAAATAGTTCTAAAAGAATCCACGCAAAAACTAAAAAACAGCCAGGAAGGCGGTTCCGCCTAGCATCAATCAAAGTCTACCACAAAGCAACATTTCCCAGCTAAAGCCTAGCCCTCCGACTACAGGCTATCAAAGTCACATTCAGCACACAGGCTCCGACCATTCATCTGTAACGAGCTTTGCCACAAATACTACATTTACCCCCAACTACACTAAAATAATATCTCCGTGAGCACGGACGTAGATAAAAATGCACTTTTCCCATGGAAGAGCCATATTGATAAGGAAAAACCTTTTTTTTAATTCAAAATGTGTTTGCGTTTGGCCTCAGTCTCGCCTGGTGGTAAGCGATGACGAGGCCGTTATTGGTACATACACGATCATCTAGAAAATACCTATTCACTCTGGCCTTTAAGCCACCAATGTTCTAAGTATCCAGAAACACAAACGCAGGGAGAGCGTTCCAATCCCAAGCGGTGCCGACCAGGAAAGACGCAGCAAACCGTTGAGTGCGGATTGCTGGAAAGTCAACCACATGAACTTACGCTCTCAACTGCAACCAGTGTGGGTTTCCTGCACAGATATTAATTGAAATAGATGGCGCGTGTGTGCATAATTCACGTGTCGAGAAGAAGTGCAGTGCACCTTTTTTGGCGCTGCTTCAAATAGTTCACACTGAATCGTTATGGCAACGGATGTCAAAATCAAGTAAAGAGGTATGGGTAATCCTGGCGTCATTTTTGAAATTTCCCAGCCGCTCACGAAACCTTATTAACATGTAAGAACATATCTAGGGGAACAAACTTTATATGGAGCACATATAGCTAAAGTATGTCGGAGCTGATATATTAGGTATTGTATTTTCAACTAACTGCTCAATTGAACTTAGTTCATACCACGGAAAAGGTAAAAAAACGACATTATTTATAACCCTTAATATTGGTTATAAACATACGACACAATTAGGATTTGAAAAGGCTAGTTTTAATGGCCAGGCGCAATATTAGGCCTAGTTCTAGTATTGTGGGTAAAAAGATTTTCAGGTGTTTTTCCTATGTAATGTCTCTAATATCGATGGTTATGAATCAATACCTCCAATGTACTATTAGAAAATGTAATTTTGATCTCATGTCGTTGACGTTTTTCGTGAAAGCTTGTGTTCCATTTCTTAATGACAAATACTTAACATCTACTACTTTGTAAACAATATTATCATTATGGTAATAAACCTTGATGTATTTGCTGGATGCACTTTTATTAGAAAAATATACCCAACAGTTACATCTTAAAAAAACCTTCCTCTTCAAGTCCTGCATCTTTTTTAACAGCTGTAAGGTGAGATTAGCTCCTTAAAGTAACATTTCAGAACCATTATTTTAGTGGAACTAAGGCAAAAAATAATACCATTAGAAATCATATCTCGGCTCCGATATCACTTAGAACAATTCTGACCACTCAGATATGTTTCGATAGGGTGATATAAAACATTGCTAAAATTATTGCTGGCCGCTGATAAAAAATGACGTCACGGTTCCATACAAAGTTACTCATACCTCTTTACACGTATCATTGACATATTATTATCACTTATCCAAGGACCGTTCATGTATTTAATGAAAGCTTTCAAAACTTTTGAGAAATAGTGGATTTCTCTCAATAAAACACTAATTAAATGTCACTATACAATGTGACCCATGCGTGATGTACCAGTCTACAAAGAAATTTGAAAATGTAGCGCAGTGTGTGGTGTTCTAGAAAAAACAACAAGAACAAATATACGTCCCACTGCTGGGCACAGGCCTCACCTCAACTATGAGGTGGTACGAGCCATACTCCAACACGCGGGCTCAGTGCGGATTGTTGGAGAGGTGAATGTAAGGCCAGTGATAAACCTTACCGTCAGATGTTATCAAGCCGCCTTTTTAGGCCTCTGACTAGGCTTTACGACTGATATCTTGCGACGTCAGCCGGGACCAACTGTTTAACGTGCCTTCCGAAGCACGCCCGAAAAACACGTCACTTAATTTCGGTCGGGATGGTCACCCATCCATAACCCGACCTGACTGGCGTTGCTTAACACCGGATCGTTGTCGGATTCTAGAAAAAAAGAAATTTGAAAAAATATGTATTTTTCAGTCAGTAGATTGAGTTTTATTTACATAAGGGACGAGAATCAAAGTGAAATACCAAATAGGTCACGAAAGAAAAAATACATCACTGACCGTTCTTGCCGAACTGAATCCGCGACCGACGTGACCCCAACTGTTCGAAATGAATAGCGACATAATCAGTAATTACGGACAATCCCGGCATTACCAGGTTTTCGTCGGCACAATGCCACCTCTGCGCCCTACGACATAGGGCTCAAAACGGCTGACGAAAAATGCAAGCTGTAGTAATTTGTTGGTGGTATTTTGTTGGTAAATCACGTGGTGTGGTCACGTTGATTGATTAATATTGGGGAAGTAGCCGAGGGTCTGGCTGTGGAAATGTAGGCTTTTATTTACATTGACAAGTTATATGACATTAGTTAGTATTACGGAAAGCCCTCTTTATACATGGCGGTGGCAAGCAAGTATGCGGACCGCTTGATGGATACACATAGCCTGTAGACACGTGTAGAGATATACATAACACGAATGTTGCTAATGCAGCAATATATTGGTGACTTTTGTGTATTCTGCAACAGGAGGAAGGTGCGAACCTCAGTTCTCCCTGCCGAATGAGGTTTGGCGTTGGGGACTGGTCACGTGACTGAAAATGAGAGTAAATAATACGAGAGTATCCGTTTATGCTTGATATAAGGGATTGTAATCAGGCCCCTGACAACACAACTGAACAAACCCACAGCAAAGCGCTAGTTCAGATGGTCAATGGTCGAATAAATAAGATACCAGTTAGGTTCAATAAGCGACTTTTATTTTAAGTGACAAGATACATATATGGTCTGCCGGAAAAATCTTAACACCGCGAATTAGAAATGTTGGAATTGCTAATAAGCGTAACGCCATCTATTGAGATACTTACGAACTAATCTTAACCTAGTGGACTATACCACAACAGTTACATTATTTAATATAATATATAATATGCGCCAGACAGCACACCTCTTGTAATGGTCTCGAAGTAGGGATTAAAATCCCTGTGTTACGAGGTACCACACAAGGAAATAAGACAGGAGCGTCTTCCAGCACACCCAGCCCAGAGTCAATTCAGAAAAGATAATTTCCTGAATTGACCCGACCGAGAATCGAACCCGGGACACTACGGAAATCGAGGCAAGAAACCGTGCTACAGCGCACTACGCTAATCGTGTCGTTAGTGCTCGAGACAATACTGCCAAAGCCCCTCAGCAGCGATTTTAAAAATGTAATACTTTACGAAAAATCCCCCATAGATTTCCAGGGTGCCTGGCTGTGAGCGACTTACATAAACTGGCGGCCTGATGGCGGTTGGGGCAAAAAGTTCTAGAACGGAAACCCTTTCCAGCACAATGGGGGAGTTGTTGTTGAAGAGCAGTTTTATGACTGCGATGGATTTTGGTGATGATGTGTCTACTGTCCAACTCCAATTTACCTTAAAATTATCACCTTCATTATATTTTTTGCCTCAAATCAAAAATGGTTGCTATTTTCATGCTAATAAGGTAATTACATTTTTATTAATCATATAAATCTATGAGCTCTTTTGCTATAGGCCAACCCATTACTTACTGAGCTTACGGTCATCCTTTGCTCAGTAAGTAATAATATCTAACAAACCTGTAACAAAATTTCGTATTTGTTCACCATATTACTACTTTCAGACTCATATCCCAGGTTTGTTGGATCGCGATTTCGCGATTCGTAAACAAGAAAATGCTCTTCTCTTTGATAGCAATGGGAGAAATCAATTTAATTCTTTAAAACAATGTTGAATTTTCTGCTCGGAGGATCTCGGCTAGTCGGCTAGGATGTAACATACCTATATGATATTTCATATTCTTGAGTTATATCTAATGTTCTGAAGAAAGACCTTGAGATCCAATTGGCACTTACCTGCACGCTGTGATCGTGTTGACTGACGGACAAGATTCTGGCAACTGGTGGACAACTGCTCCTATCTGTCACAGCATAATCCCGAGAAGTAGCAGCGTCGGTGGTGCATCTCTGCTAATAACAATTCACTTGCTTAATCTGAAGATGATAGGCATTCAGCCTGTTTGGCCGACTGTGGCCTTGAAGAGGTCAAGAGGCTGATAATGATGATACGATAAAAGCAATACTTTTGAATTTTTTTTTTTGCGTTATCTACCCAAAATAATCCTAAAGCCATATCAGGTCTATAGCCATTAGGAACTGGCTTCATATGAAAGCTTAAACTCACTCAACAGGCTATGCGAAGGGTTCGTGATCAAATGAGAAAATCTATAAACAATTTAAAGTCAGAATAGTTCAAAATGCGAATGCTACCTACCGATATTACGGCACTATTGCAAGCGCCATGATCACGGAATGGCTGAAGATCTTGCGGGTGAGCTTTTGTTGCGCTCGCCTCCGGTACCGCTGTGTACCCATTTGTGTGTGTGTTGCGGTATCTTCAGTCAATACGTGATTATGGCGCTTGCAAAAGTGCTATAATATCGGAAAACTCATAACAAATCAGGTACGGGATCAAGCAATCCCGTTTTGAACTACTCTACGTTATTGACCATCAGAGTTTAAATAAATATAGAATTAAAGTCATTGAGATGTACACAATAAATTAAAGTGCTAGCGGGCTGGGCACATAATTCGAAAAACTAATTACTATTGGGGCAGCTGAGTTCTAGAATACTGTTTGATAGAACTAGTTTTGCAAAGCGAACAGATGGCCTGATAAAGGGCGTGATTAACCCTAAGTTTTTTTTTGTTTTCTAACGAAAGTTTAAGCATAATGTATAAGAATTCAGAGCCGAGGTCGCTCCCGACTGACCCACCGCTCTAACTCAAGTTAAAATCGCATTCCCATAGAAAAACGCTCAGGTAAGTACAACTCATTCTTCACCGTGCTTAACGACCGAAGCTTGCTTATCGCAGCCATTGTCGGGGGCTGTTTTTTACGCGACCCCCCGAAGAGGGTAATGCTTTAGCGTCGTTTGCCGGCGAGACAAATGCCGGTCCGATAACGGACGAATCTATCCGACGTTTATTGAATTGCTATTTTTATGTTTGTATTGTGCTGGCGATCTTCGGGGTTTTAGAGTAAGTATGACTGTAATTTTTACAGTTTTTGTTTGGTTGCAAACCTTAATGCCTTGATGGATTGGATACAAAATAAAGAGTTTACAGAAGGACCGCTCGCGCCTTATTCCTTGACTTGCGTGACCGCACAGGGTTACTGTTATATTCTCTCTGTGTTTTAAAAATGAAGTAGGTAGGTTATATATACATGACAGAACCGGCCAAAAACGAAATTCATCATGTGAACAATTAAATAATAAATAAATAAATATCCCTGGACATTATTCCACACAGCGCCATCTAGCCCAAAAGTAAGCTAAATAAAGCTTATGTTATGGGATACTAGACAACGGATAAACATACTTAAATACATTTTCTTTTGTAAATACATACTTATTATACATAGGAGACACCCAGACCAGTACAAACAGACATGTTCATGCACACAAATGTTTGTACTGTGCGGGGATCGAACCCGCGACCTCTGGTGTAGTAGCCAACTTCTTAACCATTACACCAAGTCGGTCGTCAAACAATTGCATAAGTTCGACCAAAACAAAAACACTCGCGACAGTGCGACTGGCCGCGACTCTGATGCTCACCGGTATCGCCTGTGAACTCACTGTGTCTGTGTGCGTGATCATAATGGCGGGTTTGTTCTAAGCGGACTATCTGTCAGAGGCGTCCTGCCTTAAATCTTAAATCCCTATCTGGTATCTCGTAACACAAGGATATTTATCCATACTTCGAGACAATGACAAGTATTTTTCTGGCGCATATTTATATTAATTTATTTAACCCAGTAAATTCTTTATCTGGTGTGCAATGAAGAATTTCTTATCTTAAACGCCATCTTAAGTCGGACCTCATTTTATGGTTCGGTAATCACCTGCCCACTGCATCGCCGGAGGCAGTGCTAATTGTCTTGTAGAAGTCTTCCCGTTTACCTCCCCCGGGGTCCGAACCCGGGACCGCGCGGGAGCTAATGAAGGGACGCGCGTGGGGCATGCCAAGTAGTTCTATCGTTACAGGTCAATAGATAAACGCATCAGACATCGTTGTGCCTGAGCGGTTAGAGTACTCTTTGATTTTAGCGTTTTCCAATGCTCGTTTTCATAAAAAAAACTTAAGACAGTAACAGTGAATGTAAGTATTGAGAGAGATAGTGAGAGTAAATACACACTTTAATAGATAATAATACCCAGACACACAACAAAGACAAATGATCGTGACATCAATGTTTGTCGCGGCTGGTGATCGAACCCATGACCTCCGACGCTAAAGGCAGGAAGAGGCTACCTGACTAGGTATTTATTAAATTGTTAGAAATACCAGATAAAATGCACATATAACAAAATTTCAACCTAAGCTTTAGGGTCCTTTTCCACCAGAGATGTGATATGCTGTGTTGCTGTGAATGTGTAAATCCACCAATCATAATATATTATATTAATTTGTCCACATAGCATAGCACTGGTGGAAAGGGGTTCTATTATGCTATGTTTTTTATATGAATGACCATTCATTCATATAAAAAACATAGCCTACCCACCCATGTGCTGTGGATACGTGCTGTGGATGCGTGCTCTGGATGCGTGCTACGGAGGCGTGCTATAGAGGCATGCTATTAGAGGCGTGCTATCCGCGATTTTTGGTTATGATTTTGTTACGAATTTAAGAAACTTTCTAGGTTGTGTCACTAATTCGGTTACTGTGACGCAAGTAGTTGAGGTACATGCTTTTTGATACAGAAGCATTTATATTTATAGCTCTGAATAATAATTCAGAAAAATATATGAAACTGCAAAAGTGGGCAAAACTGTTTTTCTCTAAGCAAGTTTTGAACACCATTAAAAAAAAAAGTTACATGAACTTATTCCGTCAAAACTTTTTCAAAATCTTTACTATTTTATCAGTTATTCATCACATCATTTTCGCTGAGATACTTTAAGGGCATCATATTTAAATTTTCATTCAAAGTGCCAGACGAGTAAAATTTAAGATCTTCTGGTAGCAAATTTCCTGGGACACCCTGTAGTTGCGTGCTTTGGGTGCATGCTATGGATGATAGCTATGGGTGCATGCTATGGATGATAGCTATGGGTGCTTGCTATGAAGGCGTACTGCGGATGCGTGCTATGAATGCGTGTCTTGCGTGCCTTCCCTACTGTCGATACATCGCATAGCTCGAGCTGCGCATTTTACTCGCACAGCTACCTAACGGCGCGCGGCGCATCTACGTAGCACATCCTACTCGCTCCGCATAGCTAGCGCTAGCACCAGTAGAAACTAATAGGTGCATGGCACATCTCTGGTGCAAAAGTGGCCTTACGTCAATTATGCTGTGAGACGAGCCTTACTTTACTACGCCGGCTTAGTGCGTATTATTTAGGAGGTTTTTTTAAGGCTAGTGACAACTCAAAGCCAGAATGTTATCAAGCCTATCAGTACGAAATAGGGGCAGTATTTCTTTGATTGCTAATAAATTTATCTCTGCCATTTCTGTACGTTGTTATTTTATAAATATTACTGTAAGTAAAATTATTAAGTTAAAACCGTCTTTGAATTTTTTTGTCATTTAGTACATTGGCGACTACTATATAGACTGCCCCCAATGCCATACTCGTAGACCCAGCGATTTTATACAGCAGTTCCTAAAAGTATTGAGAAGATTAAGTTAGTTTTGAGTTATGGCACCAATATCTTAAATGATAAGAATTTTTGGTCATCTTAGGTATAATCTTCTCCTTTGCACATTCTTTTTTTTTTATACTATGTCAATTCAATTGTTGTGTATAAAAACATGATTGAAAAGAGTAACCATCGAGTTTCTTTCCGGAATCTTCTCGATCGGAAACAACCTCCGAACCGATGGTAGAGTCACATTATGTTTAATTATGATATTTACTATCATAGTATTATTTTATGTAAGTTCATTTTAGTATATTATTGCTATAAATATTTTTTGTAACTATATGACTTGTGTTAAGTACTTTTAATAAGTCTATATGAATTAAGATATTTTTTTACTTTACTTTTAATGAGCCATGCATGAGCCCTAGCGCAGCTGTGAAGGCTGTCTACCTCCGGCCGTTTGTTATTTCTTTTCGCGCTGCAATCCAAAACTCGGGGGTCATGCGTGATGCGTCATCGCCGCTGACTTTGCGCTGTCACAACACACAAACACAATCACACTATACAACCGGCACGGTATCTCTTATCTATGTATTGTATTACACTTATTTACACTACACGATACATTTGATTACTCACCATCCTCTTACCTATATCAAATATTTATTATACTTATTAATAAGGCACATACGTGTCTCTAATGCAAGTGTCCGTGAGTCTATTCGTTCAGGGCCCACTGAAAATTAGCGCCTGGCCCCTCAAAGCCCAGGCTGAATGCTGAGTGAGGTCCTTTTATTTTTTGGGCATCGGGACGTCGCTGTCTGATGGTTTTGTCTTGTTGTTATTTTGTTCTGTTGTGTTATACCTACCACCTACGTTTTTTTTCCTCAAATGTAACGATGTCCAAATCTTTAATTAATGTTTTCTATTTCTATAAAAATACAACAGCAATCTTAGATCCGTATTGGGTGAATACCAAAATGGTTATTGGAAATACAGTTTCTTCAAACTTAAAAATAAAAGCACCTCGTTCATGAATGCATAAAACAGTTTGAGCTCTGCGACGGCTGGAATGTATCGGTCAGAAGTGTCGGAACCGAGAGCAATGCCGTGTCGAATGCTGACGCATAATCAATCGCTGAATATCGCACGAGTTTGTTAATAGGGCGCGGTGGCGGCCGTAGGGTTATCATAGCAAGGATACATACATTTGCAAGAAGAATTAAAGGTGATTGAAATAAAGAAATGATTATCGAAAGAACAAAATTGATAATCAGAAAAATCTTAATAAAAGTTATTTTGTGTTTTATCTAAAAAAAAACATTTGACGTTTAAAGATCACGTTTAGTTTTGAAAATCGTCAGTTATTTGTTTCAATCATGTTTTGTTTTGATATGGCCGTTTGTTCTTTACTGTAGATATTCGGTAGGTTTTAACCCTTTTCCGGTCCCATGTATCACATATATTAAATGACAATAGATTTTCTGTTGTTTTATTTCAGACAGGGAATTTTATTGCAGTTCACTGTCAACGCAATCGAATGTGGTTGCACTTCTGTGTTGCTATAGTTAATAGTCTGTGTTACCGCATTTCAGAGTTGTCTCTTATAAAAACACAGTTTCATTCATGAATGCCTGAACCAGTACTAGCTCTGCCACGGCTCGAATGTATCGGTCGGGTCCGAGAGCAATGCCGTGTAACATCCATGCGAATATCAGTTGCTGAATAACGCACGAGTTTGTTGATGGGGCGCGGTGGCGGGCATAGGGTTGCCATGTTAGCGAGGATACACACATACATTAAATAGCTTTGAAATAACAGAAGCAAATCGAAGTAAGAAAAGGTATTCAAAAACAAATGAAAGAACCATTTTAAAAGATCCTGATTTTTTTAAAAATTATTTCTTGTTTTTTGTTTGTGGTTTTTCGGGGCGGAGTGGACTAGAGATTGTTCTTATTTGAACGTCAAAGTGTCTTCTATTATTGTGATACCGAACGCTGCAAAAAATAAGTACTACAGCAGGTATAGTTCTTGCAAAGCACGAGCGCGCGTGAATCTAACGAAATTGAACTTTATTGTTCGCTATTAAGAGCGTCGGCACGCGCGCTCGTAAAATGATTGTACTATATAATGTATTCTATTATCAACATCGTCATTTAGGTTCCATTTCTCATTGTTTGCTTTTCATTCCACTGAATGGTTTCAGGAGCAGAAACGAAATTAGTGGAAAAGGGGAGTTTTTTCACAAAATTGAAATCCGCGTCCCACTCGTTCCAGATTTATGCGTGTTGTATCTGTTTCGACCACAGGGGTGCAGCCACCCTTGACGTCGGATGAATATCAATTCAACCACTAAATATCCGACCGGGTATCGACTTTCGACTAAGCTCCGAAATATGTCCACCACTGAGGCTTTCTAGCCATGCAACAGCAGTAATAGCACCCGTTAAAACAGTTTTTTTTTTAAATTGTCACATTGGTTATGGTATCAGTGTATTGCAATGTTAACATCCCTTATTAAAAGGTCACATAAAGTAAAGTAATTAGCCTATATACTGTCCAATTGGTGGACAAAGGACAAAGGCCAGCCAAACTCGGGTTGGTGATCACAATAGATAGATAGATATACTTGATTGCACAAAATAGGAATAAAAACAATCGTATTACATAAAACAAGCTATTTATACAATTCAGGCGGTGCTCTAAGATAACTAGCGATAACTAGGAAGCGATTTCTTCCAGGCAACCTTTGGGCAATCCCGGGCCCTTTTCCGAAAAATCTGAATAAACACTCTGCCCGTTATGGGATTTAAGCCCGGGACTTCCGATTTCGGGTCGTGCTCTGTCACCACTCGGCTACAAGAAATAAAATCTATTGCTAGTAAGACCCCAGCGATAACTATATTTACGGTTAGAAATTCTTTATTTCTCATTAAGATATAAAAATCACACACATGAGAAATCAGTTTTAAATATACGATTAGTGAGCCTGCTTAACATTAAAGTTAGTGTAACAAAAAATTAAAATTATTTTCTTTGTGTTAGTTCGGTCTGGTTTGTATACAACACCAATGTCAAGGCTAAATCTTTTGACATGTATCCAGACATAGTGATTATTTTCTTCGCATTTTGAATCTATGAAAGCGTGTTTCAGGTCTTCATGAACAAACACCGACACTCCCCCACCCCGACTATATGATCTGAAGTTACGGTAGTGGATACAATTTGGTAGTTTTAGGGATTCTACTTCTGCATCACTTTTTATCCAAGTCTCTGTAAGAGCAATAATGTGGACCTTTGGCATCGTTTGCAAAATACACCTGATTTCTTCAATTTTGCCTTCTTTAACTAAGCTGCGCACATAAAATTTTTAGGCATTTTTTGTTTGTAGTCAAGTTTATATGGTTATTCACGACTTGATGTGCAATATTAGTGGACTCGGTCTTCTGGGTTGCTAATTGGTTTAAGGTAATTAGTTTTTTGACGGAGAAGTTGTAGCTATAATCCTTGGGGTACCGTTCACATACTTAATAGTCAGATTGGCTTCGCCATTTTGCGTGCGTTGCTCTAAAGTTTCTTTGAGGTCTATCAGAAATTTATGTTGGACTGGGGTCTTATCTGAGTAAATTTTGATGTCGCCTTTATTTACTTTAGTCCGGTTACGTAATATATTTTTTGCTATGTCTGATGATGCGAATATAGCCTTCACCGGCCGCTTAATTCCGGCTTTATACTTTCCTAGTCGTACTACTTTGATTGGCTCCGAAAAGTCTGGTAAAGCTGACTGTAATATGCTGGAGACCTCTTTATGATCATATTGCTCTCTTTTTTTGTGCTCATCCGAGTGCAACTCTAATACTCCAGTTATAATTACATTTTTTTCTCGCAAAGTACGATTCTGCATTTCTGATATAATTTCCTCTCCATTGATAGAACCTCCAGAAGTTTGCGTGGTGCAAAAGGTCTCTGATTCATGTAGACATTTTATATCATTTTCTAGACTGCTTATTTTGTTTGTCACTTTTATATTTGTCTTCTGTAGGTTAGCAACATCTGCTTTTAGTGTAGCTTGCTCAAGGATAATGTTATCTGTTTTTACCTGAATGTTTTGCATTTAAAATTTCTGAAGATATTGCTAATATAAACATTAGCAATATCCTCAGAAATTTTTGTTAATTTCGCAGTTTGTGTTTTGCCAAATTGAGCAAACATCACCCTTATATCATTTCGGAGATCTTCTATAACAGATTTTACCACTTGTCCATCTTCAGGTTGTTTTCTTTTGCGCTGAGTTATTTGAAGGTAGTCTGACTCTTGGTGAATAAATTTTGACAGATCTGATTGGGAACCTGCCTCCGTTGATTTGCTGGTAAGCGATTGTTCGGCCATTTTTGACTTGAGATCAACCTTGGGTTAGTTGATTTGGATGTACTAACCCTCTCGCTTATAACGACTTGGTGACGGTTTCTCGGTAAGTTGAAAAGCGAGATGAATTATTAGAGCCTGTCTGCGTTGCGCGGGGGTGAAGGGCACCTGTTAAAGCGTCACTAGTCTTGCTGTTCGCCGTAAAAGGATACAACTCAGTCCAGTCAATCAAAATAATAAACCACTTTGCACTTATACTCTTTAAGTTGATAATCGTTTGTTATAAATGTGTAATATTTTTAATAATTTGTTGACACGTCTGCCTTGCACGCTCGCTCAGGCAAGGATTTCAATGATGGATCCTTTGCCCAGCAGTGGGACCGTGAAAAGGCTAATGGCTGCCACTGCTGCAGTGTGGCCCTGACCTTATCTTGTCGAAGGGTTAAGAGGGTTTGCTTTTTGCGTTTGGAGTAGATCGTAAACGTCGCATTTTTTTAAGGTTTTCGTGATTATTTAGCTGAATTCAAATTAAGTATAAATTATTTTTCTATTATTGAATGCACCTTTTAATTTCATAATTATAACTTTAACTGTGTACAGAATTTTATTAAGTGTATTATCAATTTTTCAAAAAGAAACGGTTCTTTATTTAATTTAGCAAATATTAAATTAAGTAATCACGAAAATCTTACAAAAATGCAACGTTTTCGATACACCCCCAGCTAACGCTCTATTCCTTTGTTTACATCTGTGTTATTGTATAAGATAAGTGAATTTCATCAATAATTTGTTCTTGACTATAGCTAAAACAAAATGGACAGTGAATATACTCGTATCTATGATATTTTATTATGAGTAGCAGTCCATCAGCGGCTTCTCCCGCATTTAGTGTCTTTCCCGCCAAAATAATTGTAACTTTACATTCGTGTAAGATTTTTCAAATCGGTCCAGTCGTTTTGGAGCCTATTCAATACAAACAAACAAACAAGTCTTTCCTCTTTATAATATTAGTAAAGATTATCTATAAATTATTTTTAGTACGTATTGCTTATTATTTTACAGTTCCTGTTTTATTTGTTGAACATAGGCCACCTCTATGGACTTCCAGAACAGCCTCGAGGCAGCAGTGAGCCGCTCACCTTCACCAGTGGTCGGTGGTGGTGTAATATCCTACCCTACGTTTGCCTTCAACATCTTTATTTTTTTTATATTCATTCCACCTGTTGGAAAGCGGTCGTGAGGTCCATATATGAGGCTGACCAGCACAGTAATGCAAAGGAATAACTGAGCTGGCCATCCTCACCTAGAAGACCTGCAGAAATATTGTGACACAAAAAACTTAATAAATATGATTATGATGGCACAGCCCTACGGCATCGTACTTCAGTGCTGTGTCATGTTGCTTCTAAATGAATATCAACTCTCTATAGTGATCTGAGAGTACTTGTTACGGATCTATTCTTATAAAGATACACATAATCATATTATGTATTATTAATGAATAAAGATGCACATCTTTACACACACTTAAGTATGGACTGTAAAATTATTGTTAGGTAACGTGTATGGTTTAAAAAAAATCTCGTGATTTCGACAGCGTAGATACTTTTCAATCCAACCAGGTTAGATAGACTTTTTTCAAATTTAGATTCATGTAAATTTTTCATTTTTCTGAATTCCCAATGCAATTAAAAAAAAACAAAATGGTACGTCAAGTGGAATACATATAAATTCGTGATAAATTACTCGTACATAGTAAACTTTTAACTTAATTAAAACAATAAACAATGATTTCCGATAACTAATTAAATCAAATTATAATAAAAGCCAAATTAATAATACTTGTCAAAATAAAAATAATCGTCAAAATCAATTTAATGCATAAATGCGTAGTAATTACTCGTAATATATTATATTGGCAATTCAAAAGTAATGACACAGAGTAGGTAATAGTACTTCGTAGTAATGAATGGGAATTCGGTTTAAAGAAATTTATTTCTCATAAAAACTTAAAATGGTTCACTTACAATGAGATTAAGTACAACTTATATTATATATCTTAAATCAAAGTTAAATAAAAATAATTATAGATAATTAATATATATTATTAAACTTAAACTATTATCAAAATAACAAACAAAAATAACAAATCATAATACAAAGAATGTTACATTTAAATTTTTTAGTCAAAATATGAAACAGTGTTCAGAATTAAATTAAATTACAATTCGAAATTAATATTATATTCAAATACCTACATACATTCAAATTTAAACAAATCCATAAAAAATAATATATTAACATTATTATCATATTATTTTTGATTGATTGAACATATCTTTTTCGACGGCACGATTGGCGTAGTGCGCTGTAGCACGGTTTCTCGCCTTGAATTCTGTAGTTTCCTGGGTTCGATTCAGGGCCAATTCGGGAAACGATCTTTTCTAAATTGACTCGGGTCTGAGTGTGCTGGGAGACGCCTCTGGCTTAATTACTTGTCTGTTACCTCGTAATACTGGGATATTTATCCCTGAAGAGGTGTGTTGTCTGGCGCATATTTATTTATTTTAATTTTTAATTTTAAAATGTTGGAGAGCAAACTTTGTTATTTTATTTTTAAATCCTAAATATGGTAACTACTTAATTAATTCTTGTACTGTTTTATCTTCATATTATTAATTCCTTGCTTGATTTTTATTTAAGTCGAATGCGGTTGGTGACTGTAGCCTATGGGGCTGGGGCCTGGGCACATGCAATTTGTTGAACTAAGACGAACATATGGCAAAACGAACGAAAGACATGTCGGGAAATGGGATGGGTGATCACCCCGACTACCGAAATTAGGTGATGCATTTTTTGGAGATCTGTTTCAAAAGCTCGTTAGTGTGTTCCTTCCTTCAAACACCTGTCTTAATCTGTTGCCTTACCTACTTGTATTTTCTTCCGACAATCTAATTTTTGATTCCTTTGTTTTTAATGTATTTCAATTTCAACTTTGGCTTAGTTTTTAATCGAATTTCTCGTGTGATGTCACACAATGGTAACCTATCTTACTTTCGAAAACGTTTAGTTCCAATTGTAAGAAAACATACAATGAAGTTCGAAATACAAGACGGTTTTTTTTTCAAAAAATTTAGAGCCTTTGTCACTTAGCATTAAGTTTAAATTTACGCGAAACGTTAGCATCCTAATTCATTTACCTTGTTTTAATGTAAACTTGTTGGTGATGTAAAAACAAATTAATATACCACCCTATAGTTGGGGTGGAGCCTGTGCTCAGCAGCAGTTGGATTGAATTTGATTACTAACGAAGGGAAATTACCGAAAAAATACGGTGTAATAACGCATTCACAAGAAAAGTGCCTCATACAGACACAAAATTAAATACCTACCAACAGAGCCAAGAGTACAGTTTCGTGGAAAACATAAAATTGTCAAGAAACACGAAATAATTATCTTACAGATCGCGAGAACTCGCTCTTTGAAGCATCAGATAGCGACAGAGTCGGGCTTATCGCTTGGGGCGATCTGTTCCACCCACTGGGCGGTTTTTCTGCGAAGACACGATACGACTGTAAAGAATATAACGAGATCGGTTCAGAAGCTGGCAAGTAGGAAAAGAAGTTGGCACGTAGCGCAGAGAACTGATGATATTAGGGTAGATGCACAGGCATCTTGCTTGCGACTAGGGGAGTAGAATACTGCCGAGGTATCCCTGCCTGTCGTAAGAGGTGACTAAAAGAGAGCTTGGAGTAGTGATCCGCACGTGGGGGGCCTGCGTGAGCTTCGGCTTACGATCCCGAGGATGACGGTAACGCGTGTCTTCGGACACAGTGTTATTATCCGAACACATTTTTACTGTCACTATAACTCTACCAAATTGAAAATGTTACAAAATGCCTTCATACGTTGTGGCGGAAGGGGTTTTCAATTTTGCCAGGTTATATTCAGGTATGTCATCGTCATGTCAACAACAAAATGCAAATTGACATTCATTTTAGCACCCCTGCTTCTTATTTCTAATGTTATCATGAATGAAGTATAGATTTACATTTATCATTATTGTTCTTCTGTACTTTATTCAAATTGATTGAGAAAAGCGTCGTAAGCGTCAAAAAAGTGGCAGGTTTGTTCTCATACCAACCGAGCTACTTCAGTTACCTGTTCAGTTTTTTGTTGGTGTAGTATACTTCATTCATTATAACATTAGAAATAAGAAGCAGGGGGATACCTGCGTATAAACTGGTAAAATTTAAAACCCCTTCCGCCACAACGTATGAAGGGATTATGTAACATTTTAGATTTGGTAGAGTTATAGTGACAGTAAAAATGTGTTCTTTACTTTAACTGATAACAATTTGTGTGACAGCTGCTACATAAGTAGATTTTTTAAAAATTCAGCATTAATCTTGAAAGTAAAAAGGTTTGTTGAACTTTTACCACAAAGTGTACCCTAAAAAGAACCTTCTTTACTTCTGTCTAATGCTATGTTGAATGGAGAATAGATGATTGGAATTTGGATCATTTAGTGGTTCAGCATTTAAGGAGGCATAAATAAATAAATAAATAAATATCCCTGGACATTATTCCACACAGCGCCATCTAGCCCCAAAGTAAGCTAATTAAAGCTTGTGTTATGGGATACTAGACAACGGATAAACATACTTAAATACATTTTATTTTGTAAATACATACTTATTATACATAGGAGACACCCAGACCAGTACAAACAGACATGTTCATGCACACAAATGTTTGTACTGTGCGGGGATCGAACCCGCGACCTCTGGTGTAGTAGCCAACTTCTTAACCATTACACCAAGTCGGTCGTCAATAAACTAAATTTAGAAGAACATAATTATCTCCAGGATGAAAATTTATACTCTCGGCTTTTTGGAGCTAAAGACACGAACGCCCAGTCGTTAGCTGTAAAGACCGGCCTCTCCTTGGCCGTAGCGTCTGTTTTAGTTCGCTTCTTGCTTCCGAAGTCGCGAAGTTATAATTTTGTGTCGAACTTCACCAGCGGACCTACTAGACTTGTAGCCGTAACCCGTTTATATGAGTTATAATACAATCTTGGTACAAGTAGTCGGTCCCGAAGTCGGTAGCAAGGAGTTCCGAAAAAAAAACTAAAATAATTCACTTTAATTTTCTTAACACATAATTTAATAAGATCCTATGTACTAACCATATTCTGAGAAATAAATGATTTGAATCTGAATTCATTATAATGATTTCTGTTTCGGTTAGTAAGATAGTATGTTTCCACAAATTCTATTCAGTCCAATATCCGAGTAAACTAAAATATTAAATGTAAAATCTTAGAAATAAACACAAACTTGAGGTTGCGAATGCACGAACTAATTATGGAGAAAAAAAACCATCGTAACAGAGGGAGCGCAGCTGTACAATAGCCTACCAAATGATGTGAAAGAATGCGACACTGTGACCATGTTCAAAAGTAAGCTTAAAAACATGTTGGCATTTTAATAGTTTCATTGCAATGTCAATTTTTTTTTTTTATATTGCCCGTCAAGATGACCTCACTCCACCTGATGGAAAGCGGTCGTGAGGTCCAGATATGAGGTTGACAAGCCCAGTCATTCAAACGAACCACTGGGCTGGCCATCCTCACCTTGAAGGCGTGCATCAGAAATGCCTTTTCACGCCCCGCTTGAAGAACCCGGGACAATAAGAGGAAGGAAACACATGTGATGGAAGAGCGTTCCACGTCTGGATGGTACGAGAAAGAAACGAGTCACCGAACCTTTTAGTTCGGGCCAACAAATGTTGAATTGTGTGTGGGTGACGCCGTAGTCCAGCACGCGTGGTACGGGAGTGGCAAGGTGAGGGTGTATTGTATTGTTCTATATTATTAGATAGGTACTAATTAATTATTGTTTATAATTTTATTTTTTGTTAAATCCCATATTTTTTATTGATTTTGAATATTATTGAATTTTTAATAGGTAATTTAAGAAGCCCTAGCGGTTATTAAGTATTAATATTATATAACATTTATCTGTATCTCATTTTAAATGAAACTGTTATGTTTTTATGAAGAAATAAAGTTCTACATACCTGAGACATTAATTTATCGAATTGTCCTTGTTTTGTGCAATGAATACTAAGTAAATACATGAAGTATGACCGATAGGGTAAAATTCTGATTCGGTTTGATTCTCTGTCTTCCACGCCGAGTAGTTACTTTTGTGCGTTGTGTTTAAGTCACTGAGTCAGTACTGAAGAGCTTTACATATTATATTGATAAGTCATTAGTAGTGAAGACTGATGGGGAAACTGCGCTATTTCCACCGACACCAAGTGGCACACATGCACTAAGTTGATTAGACTGCGGTGCAGCTAGTGCTAGACCTTGTCCTACATTGCGGCCTGACATGAGGGGCGGGATATAAAGGTGTCTATGTTAGGTCTGTTTCCCTTAAGTCAGTAAACTTGAGTAACGCAAGAAGCAAAGAAACTGGCAATAACAACACAACAGACTTGGATTTTAATTTGAGACTCTTTCGTCTGATCGGACATACCTATAGGTTAACCGCCTTGAAGTCGGCCATCCTGCCGCGTATCCGCGAGAATATAGAATATGTTTATTTTGCTTTAAATGTGGTACATTATTGATGACATTTTTCTTATTCAGTTACACAGCACATTTAGCTAATTCACTTAGCATGCAAAATTATTTATTGTTTAGTGAAATATTATTAATAACAATTTAGCACGTACATGTCAATATAATTATCTATATTAGAAACTTAAGCCAAGCAGCATTATTCTAGAGTTAGAAAATAAGATTAAAATTAGTTACAGAGATAATTACATGTCAAGTTAGCCTACATTTTAAGATACAACTAGTCATTTCATCAGCTCTGCAATGGAATAATAATTTTTATCTTTGAGCCATTTGCTGAGTGCCTTTTTGTATTTTATATATGGTAGACCCTTCATGTCGCTTGGTATGGCATTGTAAATTTTTATGCACATCGCGTAGCATTGTCTCTGATACATTGTTGTTTGCGGCAAAGTATCATAAACCAATCTATCACGGTTTCTCTTACTACGGGGATATATCTCATGTGCCTTTTTGAATCGATAAAGATTTGCTCTAACAAAATTTCCTACCTCGTATATGTACATGCATGGGAGAGACGCGGGGCGGCGGGTGCGCACGGGTATACACGGCATTACCGCCGCGGCGAGATATCTCAACACATGATAAATTAAATCTCCGTGTTCAGATGTGTTAGTATTTGTTTTAGTATTATAAATAAATAAAAACCTAATTTAATACTAATTATTTATTAGACGTGGGACCAAATACGGCCGCTTTTACTTTAATTTTGAATAATGACAACTGAAGACACGCCAGTAGCCTCTGAAATTGTCTTATTTACATTTATGTCTTCACCTGGAAAAATCATGAAACATACTATCGACATTGCAATGACAATGTAAAAAAATCAAAACATCGAAAATACTATGAAAACTTTTTTAACTCAATGTAGAAAACGAAATGGATGCACACCTGAAGAAGACGCTTGTTCCATTTTTTTTCTTTGTAATAACTGGCCACATTTAGAAGCATAATCTTTGCCTGACTTCTTAATTTTGTATTTCGTAGACTCGGCAATTTCATGTGTAGCATACACAAGGCTGCAAACGCGCAAGCTTTGACGTTAAACGTCTATCGCTGTCGGTAGCCGACAGGTGACTAATTGAAATGTTTGATTGGCTGAAAGCATCCCCCTCCCGCGTCCCGCGCACCATCAGGAGGGTCGACTTTATGGCGGTCAAGGTATAGTTGAGAACTGTAAACGGTCAATATCGATCACTAACCGCTTCGCAACCGTTACGAGTATTTTATTGTTTCTAATGCATAATTCAAATCCAAGTTCATAATAGAGTGTGAACTTCTTGTCCATTGCGTATGAAAGGGTCTTTCGATCTTTGTTTTACTTAAGTCGCCTAATTCTGGTCAGGTTTTGAATATTTCAGTATTCATGACCACTGTTTTAAGTTCATTTATGAAAAAAAAAACATATTATAAAATACAGCCATGTTTTATTCATAACCTGCTATTCAAATCATAAGTAACGGCCTAAACAATTTTGGGTGGCAATCCCAAACTCAATAAAAGCAAAATTCGTCTGTCAGTCCGGCACAAACGCCACATAACACTAAATTCTCATCCCGGACCTAAATACGACCTTTACAATTTTCTCCCAAAGAAGAAGACTTTGACAGCAAGCAGAAATAAACCTTGAAACAACGAGGTAGAGTGTGTTGTAGGGTAAGGCCGAAAGCTGTTAGAGATTTGAAAGGATCTGACGAAAGAAGCCGGAAATCGGCCGAGAGTACTAAAGACACGGCGGCAGGTAGCGTACACATTGATAAGATTAGCGGAAATCTATTTTGGGTATATTGTGAGTTAATCACCATTAACGGACATTCTCATCAGCACATTGTCCTATTCCAAAACCTAATTATCTCTTTCTTCTTATCTTTGAAGTCCATTGTAAAAGAAATCTTAGGAGACCAATTTTATGCCACTTATTTGGGGCAGTGGACGTTCACAGTGTTCTTCCATTTTGGTCTGTCTTATTTTAGTTATAAACAATAAATTCAATTTCATTTTATTTTTATTTTATTAAAACAGCATTGAGTAAAGAAAACATTGAGAATTTTACTGTTATACAGTTTTTTTTAAACGATAATAAATTCGTTGATTTTAAAGTGACTTGTTTTATTATTTTTAGGTCAGTAGCATACTTCTCTGACTGTACTTTACGTAACATATTGCCTGTGTAAAGAATTAGGCATGTGAATAACAGAGAGTATGAAGAACTTCGACTGTGAAGAATTGAGCATGTACAAAAAGAGAGTGAGAAGAATTGAGACTATGAAGAACTGAGCATGTAAAAATGTGGAAAGTGAAGATCTGGGAATGTGAAAAATGGGGCTTGTGCAAAATTGGGAAAGCGAAGACCTGGTTTTTAAGCTAATATAATGCAACATCGTAAAGATGTACTTTAATATCAAATGATATATCAAAATAGGTGGCTATTTGGGGCAGTAGGTTTAACAGCATCCATCCATTTTGGTCAGTCTGGAACTCAAGAGCTTTGGTTAAGCTCTTTCCCTTTCACTTCGTTTAGCTTTTTTTTTGTTTTCCCTGGAGATCCTTATTGAAAGCCAGTATTGTTATATGATTGGGTTCACTACGAAGAACACTAAAGAAAAAAGAACACAGCTACTGCTATTTGCCATATTTTTGCAAACGCTAATATCTTCCACTAAAACCGTGCCATTACGGACACAGGGCGTGAATAAGTTTAACGTATTAATGCTGCGGATCCAGTCACAGCGCTTGCACACAAATGGATAGTTTCACACTCAGGAAAATTAAATTCCAGCAGCGAGGTGAGGCAACAGAGGATGTTTCAGGTTTGGTTACATGTGATATTGCAGAGATAAATACTGATGGCCGTTAAGATAGAAACATTTTGGAAATGTCGGCCATTTTAAATTTCCGCTACATGGAGCCTCATATACTAGGTGGATAGAGTGCTTCATAAAGATTGCAGGATTACTGGCTGATGTGAATTTCTGATGCTGGCAACGAATAATGGCCGCAAATGATGATGATTATGAATTTATCTAACGTAACTTGCTGTAATGCTGGTAATTGAAGGTTTGGAGGTATCGCCAGTTAGAAGGCGGGAGCCATGATGATCACATTAGATAAGTATAAGAAAAAAATTACAAATTGTCGAAATTGTCTGATAAACTCTAAACAAACCTTTTACCCAGATATACTACTGAAGATCTGTCACTTTGTATACAAGCCGGGATCTTTTAGAAGACCGCCACTGGCACTGGATAGGAGCAATCAATTTTTATATCAGTGGAGAGCGTCGTGGCCTAATGGTTAAGCACTCCAACTCGGATTGCGGATCGTGTGGTCCCAAGTTCAAATCTGGCCAGAACTAAAATCTTTGTGCTCATTGTTTAATTTCCGAGTAACTCTCCGGTGATAGAAAACATCGATAAAAAGCCAAATCAACCAGGATAGCGGCGGAAGGCTCACCACCTACAACGTTGGGTTCTATTACCATTGGTGAAAATTGGGCTTCTGAGTGTTCCGTTCACCATGACGGCAACAGTCACATGCCTCTGACTACCCCGTTTGGGATAAAGTCGTGATGGTATGTTATGTGATGTTTGTTTAATACATAATATGTCCTCGCTTCCAGGTAGTGCTTCTTAGTAAAGAATAAATACTCAATGGCTTATCGTTCCTTGAGCACTCCTCAACAGCCATCAAAACTTTTCAAAAAAGCCAAAGAGCAAAGACAAACAGAGGCGGCACTCGAAGTGGCCAGATTAACATACATACCTACAATCGCTTTGCGTTAGGGTTGCCACACATACTGTAAGTATATTTGACGACACGAATGGCGTAGTGAGCTGTAGCACGGTTTCTCGCCATTAATTCCGTAGTGTCCCGGGTTCGATCCCCGGTCAGGTCAATTCAGGAAATGATCTTTTCTAAATTGGCCTGGGTCTGGGTGTGCTGGGAGACGCCCCTGGCCTAATTCCTTGTCTGGTACACAGAGATATTTATCCCATCTTCGAGACCATGACAAGAGGTGTGTTGTCTGGCGCATATTTATTTATTTATATATGTGCAATTAGACATGTTAACGTCGAACACACCACAGGCACTGAATACTAGCGTCTCTGTAGTCTTGGACTGCAGCAGCATGTGCTGAGGCAAGGGACTAATCAGCCCGTGTCTGTTTAATTTAATTCTTTTGTTCTTTCAAAGTTATTTTGTAACTGCTTACTTTATATTTTTTCCTGTGCATTGATGGGGCAGTAAAAGTTCTTTCTTTATTTCTATTTAACACAACATCAATGCATCGGAACTAGTTCTACTGTCAAATTAGGACATTTGGGATCGTCGTAAATGTAACAATCAAGACTCATTTTACTTTTCCTAATAAATACTTTTACTACGATTACTATGCGATTGCTCCCTACTATGACTGAACTTTTGTATGAACTGACGTATTTGTATTTATTCTGTGCCTGGGTGTCATTAATTCAAGTAAGTATATTTTTGGAAATATTTAATATTAGGTTCATTAAGCAGTCATAGTACAGACGCATTCACATCCACCTTCACACAACAAAATGGGTCTTATGTCAGTAGCACAATATGCCCCTAAGTAGTAAAGCTTGGTGTGATCGCCTGTATACCAGCTCTGTTTAGGTCAAGGTCAGGTGATCTCGGTGTAGGCGTCAAAAATATTTGTTTACTGATCTTTCTCTACTTAAAACCGTTAGTATAGACAGACATCTTACACAACAAGCTGGCAAGGGTGAAGCATGCAATTAACCATACGCTGAAATTGTAAGTTTTAGATACGAGCAGGTAACTATATATATATTTTTATATATTCTATATAAGTTAGGTGCTAAAATATGTTTGTTTTCATTATGAATGTTGTGTACTTACATACCTGTAAAAGGTACTAAAGTTATTTTTAAAATGTGTTTCCGTATGTACTGTTGGTGTACCTTCACCATAAATAAATAAATGAAAATAAATGAATTACAAAATAGTTGAAAACGTCTTGTTGCCACCCCTATGAGAGGCGGTCACTTCTCTGTGTTTGTTCAGCAAGTAATCGTGACCGAACCCCAAGTAAAAGGTTCGGTTCGATACACACAAACACATTAACATGTAGATATCGTACTGGTTGAAATAAAGGGTGCGTCAAATAATCTCGCTGGTCAGTCTTTTTGAGTTCAAAAAAAAAATACATGAGATTTAAACAGCCTTATAACTATATTTGTGATTTAGTTGTTAGAACAAATATTATGATAAAGTAACTTAAGGTAATGTATGGATAAATGCTTTTGTGGCGGAATGAAAAGAGCGCTCGACTTCAATTTTTCAGATATTGCGGTATATAGCCCAGCTTTGTGACCACGGACCCGCATTTGACAAGCGTGGAGATTACCCAGTACCCATTCATTGTTGACAGGACAGGTTTATACGGCTACCTACTTCCTTATGTACTCGTACTAGTTGTCCGTCAGCGACTTCTCCCGCGTAGACTGTCTTTCCCGTCAAAATACAGCCTCAATTAAAAAAAATATAGCCTTTGTCACTCCCTGATAATGTAGCTTTATTAATTTTTAAAATCGGTCCAGTAGCTTAGGAGCCTATTCAATAATCAAACAAATCTTTACTCTTTCTAACATTAGTATAGTTAGTATAGATAAGTCAGTATGCACAATCATCCAGATAAAGAGACAATTATAATTGCAAAGTTAACATAAACAGGTTATAATCAAATGACTGTTTATTGTATAGTGTAAAAGATAACATTATCAGAACAAGTGCGCCGCAGATGTAACGCAATTGAGAGCGGAACGCGCCGGAAGCGGCTAGCGGGTGGCGCGGGTAGTGATGTGACACGCACTGCTTGAAAAAAAAATATAGGGACATAATATAGCGAGATCATCAGACCACAAACTAAGCAAAGATTGTATTAACTTTATCAGAGATTGGAAAACGTTCTCAGATATTTCTAAATAAAATTCCGAGACACATGAAAAACACAAACGTCCATCGTGTAAATAATCATCGTTCTGAAGAGACCAAAACAGGAGGATATCTGAAGGTGCAAGGTCAGAACTATACGGCGGATGCATTCACACCTCCCAGCAAACTCTCTTCATTTTTGCTGAGTGGCTAAAGATGTGTGAGGTGAAATTATCATGATGAAAAACCACACCCTTTCTTCTGATTATTTCCTGCCACTTTCTCTCAACTTCTTGCTTCAATCTCATCAGTTGTTCACAGTAGAGTTCAGAATCGATGGTCCTGCCTGGTGGTTACAGCTCATAATGAATAATGCCCTTCCAATCCCACCACACACACTGCATCACCTTGTTGTGAGTTAACCCGGGTTTCGCCACAGTCTGTGAAGTCTGACCGGCCTTTGACCACGACCTTTTTCGCACGTTCTTGTCGTACGTATCCACTTTTTATCACCAGTTATCAGCTTCTTCAAAAATGGTTCGGTTTCATTACGTCGTAATAAAGAATCACAAATGAGTACACGGTTCATTAGGTTCCTTTCAGTGAGCTCGTGAGGTACCCAAATATCGAGCTTTTTTGTGTACCCAGTTTCTTTGCAAATGCGCCAAAACTGTTTCGTGGTCCATTCCCAGTTCTTCAGCTACGTCGTAACTACTGATATGCCGATCATGCTCCACTTTTTAAAAAATGGCATCCATTTTATCCGTAATAGGGCGACCAGAGCGAAGTGCATCTTTGACATCAACATTTCCGGATTGAAAACGCTTAAACCAAATTTGTGCTACTCTCACAGACACTGCACTAAGTCCATAAACATGGCAAGTTTTTTTCGCGGCTTGCGTTGCATTTTTACCTTTATTGTATGAAAAACAAATGAAAATCACACATTTTCCTAATTTGAATTTGGGATTATCTTCTTTAAAGTTTCAACTTTTAATGATACCAAAACCAGCCAGATAGAAATAGTATAGGTAGCTAAAGAGATTTTATTACAAGTTCATATATACTATATGCGAAAAGACTTTTTCCCCAACCCAAGGCAGCTATTGATAAAAAAGTTAAAGACATTCTTAAAATTTGTCTCTCTATTAACCAATTTATCAATTCAATTAATTACAAATCTTTTATTTGCAGTCATGAATCTATCAAATACAACATTTTTATGTTTTTCATTAGATATTATAGGATACAATTCCCAAATAAATTGAATGACAAATTAAACACAAAAATCCAATTATGAAGATACATTGTCATCTGCATCAAAAAACCTATTTTCTTTTACAAACGAGAATGACGTTATCGTGAAGCATCTCTCATGCCACATGTCAACTATAGGCTGGGGGTCTACAAAGTAAAAAATTCACCATCGCATGAATCATGGAACGAACGATCCGATTGTATTTCTATTTGTAACAAAACAACACCAGTCCCATCCCTATTTGTAACCAGTTTAGCGACACACGTACAACGAGGCTGCACCGCGGAAATCAAACAATCGACAAAGCGGTTCCACCTCCTTCTTCCCTTTCACACCCCCATTGTGAGAACGAGACGACAACATGCAGGAAAACGTAATAAATAAATTGTATTCGTGAAGGGTTATGTGTAAACTCGAGCTAATAGGCTGATGATTGTGAGGGTGAAGTGTGAACACAATTTAGGTGGTAATAGTTAAGTGTTAATTTCTATCAAGGTATTATTAATGTTGACATAGCTTTAAGGCAGAACCTTTTGCCTTCAGTCTTTAAAAATATCAACACGGGTTTTAAAGATGCAATATTTTTCAATCACATATTACTAAACTTTATTCATTCATTGTAACATTAGAAATAAGAAGCAGGGGTGCTAAAATGGATAACAATCACATACCTGTGTATTACTTGGCGAAATTGCAAACCCCTTCCGCCACAACACACGAAGGGCTCATGTCACATTTTAAATTTGGTAGAGTTATAGTGACAGTAAAAATGTGTTCGGATAAAAATAATTAATTTAAGCAAAAGCCTCTCTGTCTCTCTCGACATCTCAGAGGCATTTGACAGGGTTTGGCACGACAGTCTCAAAAGCAAGCTTCCTTAATACGGAATTCCCACCGCACTGTGTAACTGGATATCTGACTTCCTGAGCGAACGGTCAATAAGGGTAATCATTGATGGCTGCTCTTCTGACTTATTGGATATAAATGCCGGAGTACCTCAGGGGTCTGTTCTTTCTGCGACACTTTTCCTGCTGAACATTTGTGCACAGGTATCTTAGGATACACAGACGACAGCACTGTTACAGAGAGATATATGTCCACTTGTCCAGTGCCCGCGCCAGTGTCGCTGAGACTGAGTCCCTTAGAGAGGCCATGGTTGAGCGGATGAATTCAATATTACAAGCAGTGTCCGACTGGGGCGAAGCTAACCTTGTTGAGTTCAACACCAACAAACCCAGGCATGTCTGTTCTCCACCAAACGGAGTCCATTCAATCTGACTCCTACTTTCCTAAATGCACCAATACCGATAACCAACCACCTCGAGCTCCTAGGTATAGAACTCTCTTCCAACCTTAACTTTAGTAGCTCTATTGAGTCGAAAGCAAAAACCGCTGCCAAAAAACTTGGTATGCTCTTTAAGGTTCGGTGATACTTCACACCGGAAGGCTGCTCCACTTGTATCAAGCACAAGTTCGGTCATGTATGGAGTACTGCTGCCACCTGTGGGATGGATCTGCCAAGTACCAGTTAGATGCAATCAACTCAGTGGACCGAAGGGCTAGGCGACTCATAGGCGACGATGCGCTCGTTGGAACTAAACTTCAGAGTTTGGAGCATCGGCGTAAAGTCGCCTATCTATCGGTTTTTTATAAGGTGTATTTGGAGAGTGTGCGCAGGAACAACACAACCTGATACCACCGTCTACTTTCTATCACCGGACCACTAGACGCCGGGACGGCTTTCACCTCACTGTGGTTGACTTTCCGACAGTCCGTACCCAACGTTGCGTCTGCGTTTGCTGCGTCTTCTGGTACGCACCGCTAGGGAGTGGAACGATCTCCCTGCGTCTGTGTTTCCTCACGCAGGGACTTAACAACCTTGGTGTGTTCAAAGCTAGAGTGAATAGGCATTATTCAGGGTAAGCGTGTACCACCATCGGTCTCGTCATCGCTTACCACCAGGCGAGAGGCCAAACGCAAACCCATTTTGAATAAAATAAAAAAATACCTTATAAATTTTTAAGTTAAAGTAACTTTAAAGTACTTTAAATGAGAACAATTTAGTGTGACAGCTGCTTTATAAGTAGATTTTAATAAATTTGGCATAAATCTTAAAATTAGATAATGTTTATTGTAGATACTTTTACCACAGAGTGTACCCTAAAAAGAACCTTTTTTACTTCTGTCTAATTCTTTAATTACTACATATTTTCTTTGTTTCGTTTTCACGGCTATCCCGCTGACCCAAAATTTATTTAATTGGGCTATCGAGACAGGTTGGACGTTAAGAAATTTTGATAAAACACCGGTCCACGTGTAAAGCAAATATTGAATTAGTTAAAAAATGTAAATATATCAATGATATAAATTATTGAATGCAGGTAAGTTACCTACTTTATCTTACAATACAAACCATTTTTAAACAATTGGTATAAAAAAATACTTTCATAAAATACCTTCGCTTGTTATTGAATGTTAGCTCAAGAATTATTTTGTTTTGCGGTTGTCTATCTTGTAAATTCTTTTGCGTACTTCAAACCTTTTTATAGAAACAAACTAAAGTAACGCGCAGGCAATCTCCACCGGGTTTCTGTTGCCACAGACTTGCGAATTTTTTAAAACTGTTGCTTCTAATGTAATTAATTATATTAATAAAATTTATTTTACCAGGATATAATAGATTAGACCGCAATTGAAGACTAGGTTAAAACCTTAGATTAATCAAAATACCGGAAGATATGTGCCTCGCCTCTAGCAAGTGGACCGCTTGAATAAGGCCCTTGCACATATTTAACTCAGTCTCAATATAAGATTGACAGGACTTTGCTCTGACGCACGCCTGTCTCGCTTACGCTATGGTCAAAACAAATAGTTTTGTCTCTATCCTTCAACATCGCATAACGATAATTTGAAACACAACGGCGTTTTCAGTTGACAATTTTAAGGCTATTTGATTTAAACTAAGGTTAAAACGATTGACGACCACGTAACTGACGTGAGAGAGTAAATCTGCCGGCAAAACCTTCTCATTGTAATTCTTATGATTATTGTTACCGACCATTTCCGGTGGGATATCACGCTCCGCCTACGGCACTTCCGTTGCTAATTACAATAATTAAATAATGGTCTATGAATTGATTTAGTCACATTAAACCTAATTAAACGGCTCAAATATATTTTTCATCTATTTAGGTCAGTGAAATGTATTCAAGTTAGATTTATCAGAATTTATTAGTTAACATTGTGATTTTGATGTTGTAAGTTTTTTAGCGAGGGTAATTGTGAGAGATATAAATCGGAGTGCAAGTGTTATTTTATATAATTTTTTCTGTTATATTGTTACGGGGTAACGCTTCCCGAATAAATAGCGGTAACCATTGCAGTGCTGTGTAATTATTTCGCCACCCTGACCTACATCTGATAACACTTCAGAAGTGGGATAGGGACTCAAAATGTCTGGCCCGTACGTTAACGGCCTCGGACGAAGGAAAAGAAGACACGGTGACTCCGAATCCATGACCACTGAAACTGAAGAAGACAATTGCATTCAACAACAGGAAGAAAATGCAGATATTTTTTTTCTACCCGATCAGCACGAATCATCGTACAAAAAACGCCGCGTATCGCCAACAGACGCCGAATTGATACCAAAATATCGCCCAGAAGACCAAAACAACAACGTGATTGGATGGTTACACAAAATTGACCAGCTTGGTGATATTTATGCATGGAATAACAAGGATCGTCAGTTTATTATGCAATTACGCCTGCGAGGGTCTGCGAGGGACTGGTATGAAGATCTAGAAGATTATAATCTTACTTGGGATCAGTGGAAAACCGCTCTGCAAACAGCGTTCCCTCGATCTACAGACTTTGTGGATAAGCTGGAACACATGCTAGCAAGATCAAAAGTGGATAGTGAATCAATGACAAAATACTATCATGAAAAATTGTCTTTGCTTAGAAAGTGCAAAATTGGTGGAGAAGACGCGATATCGTGCATTATTCGAGGACTACCGGCAGAGCTGCGAAACAACGCAAAGGCTTATAAGTGTGAAACGCCTGAGCAACTCTATTTTGGATACTTATCGTCGTTGGAAAATTTCAAACGAGTGGAGACAGCTTATACATCCCGCAAGTCTACATCAAGCACATGGAAGAGAGGCAACGCAAATCCGCTTCCTGGAACATCAACACAAATCGCGCCGAGGGTGTGTTTTGTGTGTCGGCGCGCCGGGCATGAAGCGCGGGACTGCAGGTTACAGCGCTGCGAGACTTGCCACCGCCCAGGACATACGACAGCAGCATGTTGGTATGCTCCGAGCTCATCGCGTCAACAAACACAACAGGTCAGAAACATATTACATATCTCCTATGATATTTATTTAGATGTTTATAAGCGAAATGTGGTTGTTAACGGGTTACAATTGATTGGTTACATTGATACGGGTAGTAAAATTAATATTCTTACAATCAGTATGGCAGAAAACTTACAAATTGACATTCATCCGTCAACTGTCATAATGAAAGGGTTTGGGGGTGGTTGTATACAATCGCTAGGCAGGTGTAAAATTGCGGTGTTAATTGATGGATTGATATTAAAAGGCGATACGGAAGTGACCAATTGTAAAATGGCCGACATAGACTTGATTATTGGACAAACAATGATTAATCAAGAAAACATCAGCTTAGTTACTACAGCCACCTCTGCAAATTTTGTTTCTTCTAACAATTTAATAGATATGTTATCAGCTTTTCAACTCAGCGAAGATGTACTCGTTACAAAATTTCCAGTATATTTAAAAGAAAAAATCACAATTCCTAAACATAGTTACGCATTTGTTGAGGTGTATATAGACTATAAATATAGTGATCAGCAGGAGCATACGTTTCTTACTCATGCAGTGTATTTTGAGTTGGGGAATATGTCTTATTTTATTCCAGAAACAATTATTAAATCAAATCAGCCGTTTCTTAGGATAATTAATGTAGGGGGCGAAGACATTGTTTGGGCAGCTAAACAATTGATAGTGAGAGTAGAGTTAATGGAGAATCAAGATTTAAAAATAAGTCCGGATGTTTTTATGGTCAGGGAGGGTGAGCTTGATAGAGTCAAAATTACACAGTCGGATATTAATGTAGGTGACCTTAATGACTTTGAAATGAAACAATTATTGGACTTGCTTAATAGATATGGCAATTCATTTGCTAGGGACACAAAAGATCTAGGTTGCACAGATTTGATTGAGATGCATATTCAGACTAACACGAATCAGCCTGTTTACTGCAAACCTTACAGGCTATCACACAAGGAAAATGAAATAGTTAACGAGAAAATCGAGGATCTGTTAGATGCCGGCATCATTAGGGAGTCGTTCTCTGAGTACGCCAGCCCAGTTGTTTTAGTGAAGAAAAAGGGGGGCGATTACAGGCTTTGTGTTGATTATAGGGCCCTAAATGCGCGAACTGTTAAAGATCGGTATCCATTGCCACACATCGAAGACCAAGTGACTCGGATGTCAGGGAAATGTTTTTTTACAGCTCTAGATCTAACTCAAGGCTATTATCAAGTGCCAATCAATGTAGAGTCTATTAACAAAACTGCGTTTGTCACACCGTCGGGACAATATGAATTTCTCAAAATGCCGTTCGGTCTGGCAAACGCACCTGCTGTTTTTTCTCCTAAAATCAACTGCCACTTATTTAGGTCATGAAATCACTGCAGGGACTATACAACCCGGACAGGCGAAAGTAACTTGTGTTGCTGAATACAAACGACCAAAAAACGTCCATGAAATCAGACAATTTATAGGTCTTACATCTTATTTCTGAAAATTCATTAAAGGCTTTGCTGAGATAGCTCGTCCACTCACAGAACTCACAAAGAAAGGTGTTGAGTGGCACTGGGGTCCTAATCAAGAAAACGCTTTTGAGACATTGAAAAGACGATTAGTGGAACGGCCAGTTTTGGGGTTGTATGATAAAGACGCTAAAACTGAACTTCACACCGACGCCAGTAAGACAGGTCTAGGTGGGATTATTTTGCAATATCAGAGAGACGGAAGTTTAAAACCGATTGCGTTCTTTAGCAGAGTCACTTCCAACGAAGAAAAGAACTACCATAGCTATGAGCTCGAGACCCTTGCGGTGGTAGAGTCTCTCAAACGGTTTCGTATTTATCTAACTGGGATACCAGTTAAAGTGGTTACAGATTGTGCTGCTCTCAGAACTACCTTGATTAAAAAAGACCTTATTCCTCGCATTGCCCGCTGGTGGCTAACTATCCAAGATTTTGATTTGGAGATAGAATACAGGCCTGGCAAACGTATGCAGCACGTAGACGCTTTAAGTAGGAATCCCACTCCGCTTCCAGTACTCATTATAGATAACTCAGATTGGTTAATGACTCTGCAAATGCAGGATGAAAATATCCAGAATATTTTATCTCATTTGCGTGATCCGAGAGTAAATTCAGATATCAGGGCTAATTATGTAGAGAAAGATGGCATCTTGTTTCGGAAAACTCTTGCAGGGGAAAGATTACTCATTCCAAAATTAGCTAAGTATGGCTTGTTACAAAAGATGCACGATCAAATAGGGCACCCAGGTTTTGAAAAATGTGAGAATACCATTAAGGCTCAATTTTGGTTTCCCAAAATGACCCGTTTTATTCGCAAATACATAAAGTCATGTCTGCAATGCGCGTTTGGGAAAGGGAACCACGGCAGACTAGAAGGGGAACTTAATCCGATTGCCAAAGCAGCCGCTCCAATGCATACATTGCATGCAGACCATTTAGGCCCATTTGTCAAAACTCGTAAAGGAAATACATATGTTTTGGTAGTCATAGATTCTTTCACAAAATTTGTATTTGCAAAAGCAACTAAAAATTGTAGTTCGGTCGAAAGTATTCGAATTATGAAAGACATTTTCACTCAATTCGGTAACCCCACCAGAGTAGTCACTGATAGAGGAAAGGCGTTTACGAGTCGCTATTTCAAACAGTTTTCTGATGAGATGCAGTTTAAACATATTTTGAATGCTATAGCAAGTCCCCGCTCAAATGGTCAAGTAGAACGGGTTAATCGCACTTTACTGAATGGCTTAAATACTATGTCGGAAAGTGAGTGTGCGTGGGACAATAAACTGGCTGACGTTGTTTGGGGTATTAACAACACCCTCAATTCTACTACGGGCATCGCTCCGTTTAACCTCATGTTTGGTCACACTAATACTCGCTTCCCGGCTTTTCCCGTAGACCAACGTCTAGATGCTGACTCTCAAAGACAAAACCTAGAATCTAGAAGGGAATCTGCTAAACTACGTATTGATAGGAACATGACCCTCATGAAAAGTAGGTTTGATAAAAGACACAAAAAATGTACAAGATATAACATTGGGCAACTTGTTTTATGGAAAGGGGGTGTATCTAGAGACACCACTGCCAAAGTCACAAGAAAACTCGATGGATTATATACAGGTCCTTATAAAGTATGTAAAGCTGATCATTTGTTGAATCGCTACACCATAACCAGTATCAAGGGGATGAAAGGTTACAGGCGATTTAGTGCGATCGTTACAGGTGAATCCCTCCGACCATATAAAACTGCTATTTCTGATGATGATACTTCTGGTAGTGACCACGAAGTAGATCGTGATGATTTGATTGACCTTTTAGAAAGTTAAACTGTTTCAATGGAATATTTCGTAGTAGGGTGCACTCACGATGATTATAGTCTAGAATATTAAAAGAAAAACAATATAGTACATAATTGATCATTTGATCAATTATACTTGGTGTAGACTTGGTGATTAAGAAATATATATAAAAAAAAAGGAACGTTTACATTGTTATGCTGATTGACGTTTATTAATAACCAGCGATATTTTAATTTATTCATAGGTAGAAATTAACAAGAGATACGATGTAATAGTAGTCGGTATTTCATACCTATGAAACTTATTATGGGAAAAAAATAGTACATGGATTTGAATAACTTAGCTACATAAAATTGTATAAATAAAATGATTTAAAAAATAATAATAATTTTATATGTACGTACATAGATACATTCAAAGATTATAATGTACAGTCTTGTTAATAATCCTTATGAATTAACTAAGTATTATCTCAAATCATCCCAACTATTTTATGTATTGGTTCGAAGCAACAATTGTTAAACATGTAAATTTAATTAACGTTGAAGGCAAATAATCTACACTCTGATTCTCGTGGTTACCTGATAGATATTGCTACTAAATACATGTGCATTAAAATGTAAATAAACTGCTATTTGATACCATTCACTACTTGTAATATACTGCAAAATCCTGTTATCCTATACTGCTACTGAAAGAGATAGTGAATGAATTAGTCTGTGTGACATAAAAGACAGCTTTGTGAACAAGTCAGTCTGTGTGATATAAAGAATAGCTGTGTGATCAAATTCTATCCTGGAGTATGAATACATAATTGTAAATACTAAACTGTGTGACAAAACAGATTTTTGCTAAGAATGGCTGTGTGATCAAATTCTATTCTGCAGTATAAATTACTCACTGTTTGACTCAAACTATCTGTGACAAGAATGGCTGTGTGATCAAGTTCTATTCTGCAGTATAAATACCTCACTGTGTGACTTAACCAATCTGTGACAAGAATTGCTGTGTGATCAAATTCTATTCTGCAGTATAAATACCTCACTGTGTGACTTAACCAATCTGTGACAAGAATTTCTGTGTGATCAAATTCTATTCTGCTATTTATATACTAACGTGTGACCTAACCTATCTTTGTTAAGAATGGCTGTGTGATCAATTTCTATTCGGAGTACTTAACTATGCGACTATATATTCCATTATACATGGGTAAAAGTAAAAATAACGCTAAGTTCATACAGACATCTTATTTAACGTTCTTTCAGGAAACTACTGTTTTTTTTTCTTTTCACAGATATCCAACACTAACTCTGGGAAGAATGACGGTCGTGGGACACGACCAGTGCAGGATGGCCGAGTGTTACCGACCATTTCCGGTGGGATATCACGCTCCGCCTACGGCACTTCCGTTGCTAATTACAATAATTAAATAATGGTCTATGAATTGATTTAGTCACATTAAACCTAATTAAACGGCTCAAATATATTTTTCATCTATTTAGGTCAGTGAAATGTATTCAAGTTAGATTTATCAGAATTTATTAGTTAACATTGTGATTTTAATGTTGTAAGTTTTTTAGCGAGGGTAATTGTGAGAGATATAAATCGGAGTGCAAGTGTTATTTTATATAAATTTTTCTGTTATATTGTTACGGGGTAACGCTTCCCGAATAAATAGCGGTAACCATTGCAGTGCTGTGTAATTATTTCGCCACCCTGACCTACATCTGATAACATTATTCTATAAGTACTCACTACATAGAAGTGAATATAGAATGTGCAACGAATTCATTTAGTTTGCAAGCACGTGATTAAATAAACGGAACAGAGACAAAGCTTCAACAACTGTTCTTTGAAACGTGACATTACTACACGTATTATATACCAAATCACCGAAAATTACCTTCTTTTACGCATAAGTTAAAAAAGTTTCCCATGCACATTGATTTTACTCTGTAGAAGAATACCTTACTAGTTGGCGATACATAATATGTTTATTAAAATTATTATTTCATACTTTTACGATAGATAAACTTCAATATCTAAGATAATATAAACTAAAACTATTTCCGTTTATTGTTAAAAGTATATAAATTTGCTATAACCACTGTTTATATTAGATTTAAGAATATGTTCAAAAGAACGTCTGTTATACCTGTACAACGTAACTAAGTTGTGAGTGCCTGTTTTATTTAAGATCGCGTACAGTGAGAAACAGGTTTATACCGGCCAGTGGTCAAGCTAGGAGTCACGCACGACGCCTAGTGGTGAACCTCTCTCAGCTATCTTATATCATCTCTTAAAGCTTGCTCGCATAATTCCGTGAATTGAGCGTCCTGGCATTTTAATATTATGATCTGACTTGGGTCTGGGTGTGCTGGGAGACGCCCCTGGCTTTATTTCCTTGTGTGGTACCTCGTGACACAGGGATATTAATCCCTTCTTCGAGACCATTACAAGAGGTGTGTTGTCTGGCGCATAATTATTTTTATTTTATTTGTTCATCTGCCATATATAAAAAAAAACCGTTACTTGCCCGTAAATTGTTAATTTTATTACTGAACGGAACTCTAGACCAGCCAAGTTTAAGACAGCTTTGCAGAAGTAGCTCTGAAAAGTGACATCGTAATACCAATACAAAGTGGGCATTTTCAAAACCTTGAACGGTCACCCTGCGATAGTAGCAAAATATTGTAATACGGCCCCCGATGTGCTGTGGTAAAAGCAGCATCTCAGTGGCGGCCCCTGAGAAGCGCGAAGACAAGAGAACTTTATCACCTGCAGTTACCACTCAGTTGATAGCGATGCTCATAGCCTTCTCAATGCCCTGAGCTGGGAGAGGTGCGAACTGAATTGTAGACTGTATTTTCTGAATTTCTTTCTTCTGTATCTAAGTTGTGGCGAAAACACTTCTGTAAGAAATGAAAGACTATTCTTGTTCACACTTCTTATTCTTGAACGCTGGTCGATCATAATTCTGTCAGCTTTCTGCTGTTTAGCCAATGATATTGAACAAACTCAAAGGGTTTAATTTTCATACCGATATGGGGAGTACTTAGAGAGCTATTGTTTTTTCATTGTTTAGTCGAAACAATGTGTGTGCAAAGTTTGAAGAAAAAATAAAACAGTTTTCGATGTGACTGGCTGTCGTAGCCCCCTGGATGTAGTGGAATTATGTACCTCGTGCTATCTCTATTAAGTAACATTTTGTCATAGTTTCGAACCCCAGACTTAGGTAGCAATATTTACAAGGATATCCTTAACATTGCTAACAATTGCTACAACAGGTGGGTGAAACTTGAATCTGACGAACCCATTTGGAGTATGGACGTAATTTCCTTTCATGTTATTGAAAAGCTTGATGTCTTTTGGTCATCTCAATGTTAGATAATGGCTCTGTCAGTACGTACGAAGTAAAGTATCATGCATGCTCATATTACCATTGAGTCTTTGTTTACTAAGTTTAGTTCTCCATATGTTTTCGTCTTTACTGGACATTTATTTAGCATAGTTGTCGCTCAGCGGCTTTGCCGAGAAATCTATTTCTCCCGTTAAAGTATAGCTTAGTAAATAAATTAAAAAACATAGCTTATGTAACTTGCTAATGATGTAGCATTATATTAGTGAAACGTGTGATTTTGTTTATGATTATGTTTTTAGATGTTGTCACAAAAATTGAGATGGGAATGCTAAGATGGTTTGGTCATAGGGAAAGGATGGATGAAAGCAGATTGACGAAGCAAATTTACAAGGCGAGGGTGGATGGAGCTGTTGAAAGGGGAACGACTAGACGGACGTAGATAGGACAAGTCCAAGACGTTCTTAGAAAAGGTCAGGTCAGAAGTACCCATAATGGACGAGCATTTAGGAAAGGATTCATGAGAGTGAAAGAAGCGTAAAATGTGTGACAGAGCCGTAGCAAGTGAAAATATGTGGTCTCTGCCTACCCCGTTGGTAAAAAGGCGTGATGATATGTAGGTATGTACGTATATTGGTAAAAGATATTTTCAAATCGGTCCAGTAGTTTCTTTTTTATTGTAATAAGGAGCAGGAAGGTCACCTGATGGAAAGTGATCACCTTCGCCCATGGACAACTGCAACACCAGAGGTGTCACCGATGCGATGCTTGCCTTTTAAATGGGAATACGCTCTCTTCTTAAAAGCTCCGATGTCATATTACTTTGGAAATACCAACGCAGGTAGATCATTCCATATCTTGGATGTATGCGGAAGAAATTGACGCGAAAAACGTACGGTTATTGAGCGCCAGCCATCCAGTTTCGGAGCCTATTAAATTCAAACAAATAAACAAACAATCAAATCTTTTCTTTCTGTGATATTAGTAGACTAGCTTTCTGCTCGCGGTATAGCCCGCGTTTTTAAAACATTTTTTTACCTAAGTCCTATGTTACACGCTAATAATGGGTGAAAGAATTTTGAAAATAAGTAGATTATGCAAACTTCTGACCAAGCTCGGTTCATCTTAGACCACAATCTCTTTCTGCGGGATAGATTGTAGTGAGGAGATTCACACACATTCAATGTATTCAAAAAGTCCATGAAAAAACATAAATGAAATCGTTCCTTTTTATAATAAGTGTGTAGATACCGAACCGACGTCACGTCTGTTCCCTTGTGCTGCGTCTCTGCGCAAGATTGTTTCGTTAATGCATTGTTAGCACGGATGCGCCTTCGACGAGGAAATAGATTACTCGTCTCCAGCCGTCTACGAGTATATGTGAATAAATAGGTATGTCTCTCTGTTGATGGGTCTTTTGTTCATGCATGGGAAATAGAATGAAGGGGTAAAAATATTTAGGCTTATAATACGATCACGGGATCCTGGTTTAACAATACTGTCCATTACCGTAGAAGGAGATGTAATAAGACTCTTTAAGAAACGTCTCATGCATCACATGCGTTTTTTACAGGCGGCAAGGGACACTCGAAGTTATAATCGTTAAAAAAAATATTTTTTCTATCTGAGTTTAGACCATGAATCCTAAATAAGGAGACATGATAGACGTGACATGTAAAAACATATACAATAGTATATTTTATATCGAGGGACTAAACGAAGCCATAATATACCACAGGTGCTCGGGAGTCAATGAAACCGAGGGTATATTAAGTTGGCGTTTAGTCTCGAGGTAAACTGTACTTTTCACTTTGAGTGCGAGAAAAATAGTCAATTTAGTACAAAAATATTTAAAACGGCTAACGACAAATTCACACTTTACAAAAGTTCTGAAATGTTCGTGGTCCGTTTTTTCTTCAGAACTGAACCACAGAGTAACAATTTAAAACACATGGCGCCACCTTCTTTGCGGACAAACCATGGAACTAAAACTCTCAACATTTTCGCAATGAAGACGGTCCACACTAATAAATAAATATCCCTGGACATTCCCTGGACATTATTCCACCCAGCGCCATCTAGCTCCAAAGTAAGCTAATTAAAGCTTATGTTATGGGATACTAGACAACGGATAAACATACTTAAATACATTTTCTTTTGTAAATACATACTTATTATACATAGGAGACACCCAGACCAGTACAAACAGACATGTTCATGCACACAAATGTTTGTACTGTGCGGGGATCGAACCCGCGACCTCTGGTGTAGTAGCCAACTTCTTAACCATTACACCAAGTCGGTCGTCACTCCACAGATAATAGTATATTTTTACTGGCTGTTTGAATTTGTCTATGTCACATGAAGGAAATTAAAAAACTAATTACTTTTTCCTCCCTAGGGGCTAAAGTGGTCATTTTCGTAGGGCTATATTGGCGTACTTTCAGAGCATGAGAAGTGAAAAATATATTTCAGTTCTTACAATGGGCATAATTTTGAAAATGGTTGATATCATATACTCTGGGTCATATTTTCGGTGTTTTTTATAAAGTAGTCGCAGTGTTGTATACTATCATAGGAAATATTTGGTTTTTTATTTGTTTGTAATGGATAAACTCACAAACTTCTGGATTAATAAAAAAATATTTCACCTGTATTTGTAAATCTACGTTAACATCGAGTAATATTTAATAAACTATATTTTAATAAACATTTTCACTAACCAGTAGGTAACTAGTACTTATACGCAAACTAAGTCGCGGGCAGAAACTTGTAGATATTGTACAACATAATGACCGTTTGTTTTAGGACTTCCTGCTAATAAAGATAATTCGTGTTAAAACATTTTTTTCTTATAAAAATCGCTATACAAACCCTCAGGCTGTGGGAGTTACATAGACAGTATGCTTTAGCAGCTTCGAATAAGCCTCTTCCGGTGCATCCTGCGTGAAATATTGTTTCACACCCCACGATTAAATATGAGGGAAGCGAATGATACAATTGATTTCACTTGGATCTGATGGCTTTGTGGTAGCAATAGGGTAGGCGACTATTTTTTTGTTGAGGTGTTATCAAAAGACCTTTCAATAATAGAAACATCGGTCAAATAAATATTTAGAAAACACGAAAACTCTCCGAGATATGGCAATTTTAAAAATCATATTTTTGCCGAAAATGCAGACGCAAGATGGTGACGTCACAGTATGCCTATTTTTATGCGTTCTGCAAGACACTTGTTAGGCAGCTATATAACATTTTGCGTAGATGAATACGGTTTCCTAACAAAAGTTACTATCAATTGTGTGGATTATCGAATGGTTTTTGTTTTTTTTTACACTTTTAAAAATAGACTTGCCCACCCGAGTTTGAAGAGCCATAAAATTAATAATTGTACCTTAAACGAACTAAAAAATGTCATATGCCCCTATTTAGTGTATTTTTTGATTATATTAAATATTTTTTAGATTTCGATGATGTTGTCAACTACCCAATTGAATGTAAAAAAGCAAATAATTGTTAGCTTAAAACAATATTATGTAAAAAATATTAAACAGTTACTTAATAGTCCATTTTCTGGTAAAGTTTCAATCAGACACTAAGCTCTTTTAACCGAACGAGTATGAATGAAGTATACCCCAACTATTTTCATATACATACTCGTGTATACTGAAATGTTTTCTGATAAATTTTAACTCAAAACTCAATCTCAAACGTTTATTTGCTTAACATTGTGTACATTGGGATGAGTGACAGTGATATAAAAAGTTACAGCAATGTTATAGTAGTTTTGTGGGCATGCAAATGTAAATTATATTGTGCTGGGAGACGCCCCTGGTTCATTGCCTTGTGTGGTACCTCGTAACACAGGGATATTAATTCCTACTTCGACACCATAACAAGAGGTGTGTTGTCTGGCGCATATTTATATTTATTAAACTTATGCCAGCTAATGTTTATTGAAAATATTTTTAGTACAATAATTCTCGGTAATTAAAATAAAAGTAGAATTGTTAAATCATTACCATTCGAATGTACAAGATACAAATAAATTCAAACGTCAATGTCAATATTAATAGATTACAAATTATTCTTACATCATCACAAATTATTAAATTGTTTTTTTTTGGATTTTTTTTGTGTGTGTCCGGAATTGAGAGACATGATCGAATTTACGCAAACCGTAAATGATGCGTATGCAGAAATTTTGGAGGCGCTCGAGTTTATTGAGAAAATTTTCGCTAATATCTAAATAACAATAATCGGCATAGTCTAGGATTGGTAATAGCAGAGCCTGCACGAGAGCAATTTTAGTAGGTATGGGTAAAAAGTTGCGGAGTCTACTGAGGGAGCTTGCCGATGCAAACATTTTCCGGCTTACCTCGCCAATCTGCTTTTCCCAATTTAATGTACTATCAAGACAGATACCAAGGTTTTTAACTGTATTGCTGTAAGTAATTTGGATCCCGTCGAACATAATAGGAGGCATCGACTTCCACTCGATTCTTGAAACCAACCACGAGCTTCCTATGATAATAACTTGAGTTTTGTTGGGATTCACCTCGAGTCCAAAATCTTTGCTCCAAACCAAAATACGCGCCAGATCATTATTAACAGTCTGCACGACTTCATGAAGGTTTTCTAGGCTACCTTGCGAATATATTTGAAGATCGTCTGCATATAGGTGGTAGAAAGAAGATAGGTTATGGGTGATTGAATTTATAAAAATGGAAAAAAGAAGAGGAGAGAGGACGCCACCTTGCGGAACACCGGCTGAAATACCGCGCCATGCGGAGAAAGAGTCCTCAACGCGAATGCGTTGCCGGCGTCCATGCAAGTAACTATGAAACCAGTCAAGCACCGCTGGAGATATGTTTAGAGAACGCAACAGGCCAAGAAGAATGTCAAAGTCAACTGTATTAAATGCGTTACTAAAGTCAAGCAGCGCCAACACAGTCAAACTCCTACAGTCCATGCCACGCCGAATGTCGTCGGTAATCTTAACTAGAGCTGTAGTCGTACTATGGCCAGGTCGGAATCCAGATTGAAATGAATCTAAGAGGTTGTTTTTGGAGAGGAAGCTACTGAGCTGGAGATGAACAAGACGCTCAAGTACTTTGGATAGGAACGGTAGTATTTGTAACGGCAGGGTTAGACTTTTTTGGGAGAGTGTTTCTGTTAGGAATTCCAGGCAAAACAATTACTCTTTTCAAATCATAAGTTTAAATAATTTGCCAGATGTTTCCGCATTCCAGTATTGACGATGGTTTCTAGCGCCAGATGTCGGACGACCGGACGGACCGGACTACGCTGTCCGGCAGGTGTCGTGCGAACGTTCCACTAATTGCATTCCGGTAATTGAGCGCCGTGTGGGTCGGGGCTTTTCTGACAGCGACGAAACCGGACCTAAGGAACCAATTTGACAAAAAAGAAGGAGACAATTGTAGGATGTTACGGGAGAAGAAGACATATCAGAATTCTAACAAATGTGACTTTGCAGATTCTGTTTCTATTGATCATCATCATCCGTGCGATCAATCCTGGTTGTGAACCCACACTGGTGTGCAGGGTTACATAGACCGCCGGGTCCAGTGTTTCTGATGATGTTACAGCCAATTAAAATAATGTGAGTGAAGGGCTGCAAACCTGACGTATGTGTTGGGAAATCTATTCTTCACGTGTGAGCCGAAATTTCGGTAGGTTTACATAAGAAGTCATTATGTAAAAGCGATAACGAACCGAATACCGACATCATTGAAATTCAAGTCTAAGCTACAGTTAATGGGTTATGCCATGGCTTTGTGACCAAGCGTGCGCAATGAGGGTTAAATTTATTTATTTATTCATTTATTTATTAATCAAGAAAACATAACACTGTCTTAATTAGATACATTTCGCCAAACTGCAGGAGCAGTTTGTTGGCAAGTTAACACTCATTTTTTTTTTTTTTTTTAATCACAAAAGACAAGTATTAGATACTTCCCTATGCAAATTTTACATTAAGTTTGTCTAAAAGTATAGCTTTAAGTTTTTTTTTTAAGGTAAATTTACATTTTTTTTTAGTTTCTCTCAAAAAATCTATCTTATTGAAAATATTTGGCAGTACATATTTATTTGTTCTTTTTCCATAATAATTCTTAACAGTAGGACATACATATTTATTTTCAAATAGAACAAATACGGGCTGTGTTCGATCTTTTGCACCCACATTTTGTTAGTGTTTTGTACATGGCATATTTTCTTTACAAAGTATCTCCAAAACTTGCATGGCATGCTTTTAAATCTCGTGCTACGCTACGAAGCGCGGAGCGCTAGAACAGTCGCCTAACGTGCCACACCACGCTAGTCTACACGCCCCGTCTTCACCCACCCACTTCTCATTACCATGTCTGCTGGGATTGTCTTAGCGGTCCAGAATATTAGAAATGCAAAGCGCAGGTACTACACCCCGCACGGTCCTTATTTGCCTGCACTAATGAAATTAATTGCTGAAAATTAAATGAAATATAGCACAATAGTAGCCTGAATATCTGGTATTGAAAATAGCCACTGCCAGCGACTCGCCATCAGGCGACCCGCGAACTTGTATGTCTCCGAGACGTAGTATTAAAAACAAAAACTTTAAGGAGGTACAGGTTTTTGCGGATTAGTAAATAAATAATAAATATCAGGGACAAAATTACACCAAGATCGTCGTATAATTGGTGTCAGAGACTGATTAACAAACATAAATATTTCTTAATAGGTACATATTTAAATAGACAATTTCACCCAAACATACTACAAACACAAATGTTTGTCATATGAATGTTTATCACGAGTGGGGATTGAAACCACAACCTCCGGCGACAAAAGCTGGATCGCTACCATTGCGCCAATAAGCCAGTGGGATCCTTAAGGAGTTGAAATAATGAGTATCTGGCTAAACCATGCAGTTTCCCGGTAATATGTTATCTATGACCGATTTTCCAACAGGACTGTGATTTGTTCCTATTACAGACTCTTTTATAGGGAAGATCTGCCCGACCCTGCAAAATCTTTTAAAATAATTGAAGTAGAAATTTATCTTTTTAGCCAATCTTTCGAATTACTTTAAATATAGCTCTTCTTGACAGCGTCAATCCTGTCCAATCCGCAAAGACGTCCGCCGCTGTCAATAACGTCAATATTAGATTATCGACACTTTATCAAAGAGAATTGGCGTTGCTTGTTGCCTGCCTTACGCGTGTGGCTACAAAACATCTTTAGTATGGTCTTAAAAATACTCTCACGAATATCTCTTAAAAGAAAGTCCGAGGGTCAGACGAAATAAGTAGAAGACCAATGAGGTAGGGTACAGCGAATTTCTTCGCTTAGTGTCTGACCACACTATGCCGAAGGCCGAAATTCGGCATGATTACGTCTGCAATGCTATTTGAATTACTGATGACACATTATGCCGAAATTACGTTGCGTTAAGCGTACAGCCTAACTTCGGTCGGGCGTAAGTTCAGCGGCAACTTATTTTGTAGAGCTCACTATATACACTGAATTATAGACCGAATACACACACTATATTGAGCAACTGCATTTTTGCCGCGTGAGTTTGGCACTTACGAGTATGGTGTGTCATATCAGACAAAACGTCGGAACGTAAAATCAGCTGCGGAACATCGGGGTACCTTCGGCATAGTGTGTTTAGACACTTATAATTAAGATGAGCAGCCTGCTGAATTAACAAGTTTTAAGTGCTGGTGAATAAAGTCGCCAGAGCTCAACGGGAAGCTGGTGTTTGGTCTTTCTTCTTGCTGACTACACCCAAAGTTCTCCTTAGCCTTCTAGGTCCGGGAGCATAGGAGTAATGCCTTTGGGTTGCCCGTGATCATAGGCTGCAGTAGGTGCACACCATCAAGCGGACGTGCTTGTTCGCTACCCACGTTGATAAAAAAAGTCTGCATTCCGCCAAGCATATTGCAATCTGAAAGTAGTTGGTGACGAGCTTCTCGCCTGCTGACTATTTCAACTGTTCGTCAACTATTCCATGCAGTTTACATCCGTGAAACCCATGCCGTAACTTACTTTTGATGTTAACTTTACCCATTTTATCTATATTTGGCGTTTCGTTCGTGTAACTAAGAAATAAACAACAGTGCATCATTTTTACCATTATTTAGAGGAAAACATTCTTTTTCACATTCTTTTCAAGTTTTACTTCCGTTTTGTGGCCACACCAGTCCATTTAAAAGTCAAGAGGTTTTGAGAAAATGTATAAACTCAAGTGACTTTACGACATAGGAAAGTTACGTTATTGCTGCGGTTATAATAATAAAAAAGGATCGTATAAAGACTTTCAATGCCACACCACGCTCCGGTGCGTTTTAACCATGGATTTCCCATTGTGTTTCTTATTCGGCAGTGATTGGGTTAAGGCCCATAAACTGTCCCACTGCTGGGAAAAGGTCAATGAAATCAAGTAATAAGCTTTCATATAAAATGACATGTAATAAATAAAATCACAGACATAAATTAATACTTAATTAAATTGATTAATATAAATATTTAGTACTAATTGAATACATTGTGACTTAACCTAATTACATTAATTTGCACACCTGCGTGCAGGTTGAGTACATGTACATAACATATATATTTTTAAGACCTTTAGAACTTGTATTCTTGCAAATTAACGAATTTATTATTATTTATTTATTTATTCTATTATTTTATAATAACAAACTAAACAAATGGAGTTTGTGACGCAAACCCGGGCTGTGTTCAAATGAATTCAGACACATTCTAAAATTGAGGCTAAGTGCTCAAACCCCTCGATTGCAAACCCGTTTCTAATAAATTAAATAATAATCGAATACCAATCATGTATCGCCTCTCCTACAATTCGGGTCTTGTGCCGCTGTCTTGGAGGGAGGCGAACGTTCAACCAGTTCCCAAAAAAGGGGACCGGTCTGACCCTGCCAATTACTGTCCAATAGCCGTAACCTCAGTTTTAGCTAAAGTGTTTGAGCGGATCATAAACACGCAGCTCATCCGCTACCTAGAGGATCACTCTCTCATTCACGACCGTCAGTACGGCTTCCGACCAAAACGGTCTACGGGTGATCTTCTAGCGTACGTAACACACATCTGGGGGGAGGCTATGGACAAGCATGGGGAATCTTTGGCCGTCAGCCTTGACATTGCCAAAGCTTTCGACCGTGTATGGCATCGTTCGCTTCTTTCCAAGCTTCCGGCATATGGTCTGCCACCTCGCCTATGCGACTGGGTCGCCGGATTTCTGGAGGGACGTAGAATTCGTGTCCTTTGCGATGGTCAAAAATCACGCTTTCTCCAGATTAATGCCGGAGTGCCGCAGGGCTCCGTCTTGTCGCCGACGTTGTTTCTTCTGCATATCAATGACATGTTATCTCTTGGTAATATTCATTGCTATGCGGATGATAGCACGGTCCACGCGCGATATTTCGAGCGCCCTGGGGCAAAGCAGACTGACATCGAGGAGAAGAGGCGAAGTCTTGTTGTTGAGCTTGACGGAGTGTTGGACCGCATTTCAGAATGGGGTGCATGCAATCTTGTCGAGTTCAATGCCAAGAAAACGCAGGTGTGTGCATTCACAGCAAAGGCGTCGCCTTTCCTTTCCCATCCCACTCTTCAGAGCACCCCACTACCGATTAAGGATAGCCTAAACATCCTTGGCATGGATGTTCGTAGCAACCTAAACCAGCGGGACTACATTGAGAGCGTCATTAGAACTGCATCCCGTAAACTCGGAGTCCTGAACAGAGTGAGACGATTCTTCACGCCGAACAGCGTACGGCAGCGTACGCGCACGCCTGAGCAGCTCTGTCTCTTGTATAAGACACAAGTTCGCTCGTGTGTGGAATACTGCTCTCATCTCTGGGACGGTTCCGCTAAGTACGTACTCGAAGCTCTTGACAGGTTGCAGCGGCGTGCTATCCGTATTATTGGAAACCCAGAGGCAACTTTGACCCTTGAGCCTCTCCAATTGCGTAGAGACATTGCCAGGCTAAGTGTTCTCTATCGCTTCTACAATGGGGAATGCTCTGACGAGTTATTCCAGCTTATCCCACCCTCACCTTTCCACTCCCGTACCACGCGTGCTGGACTACGGCGTCACCCACACACAATTCAACATTTGTTGGCCCGAACTAAAAGGTTCGGTGACTCGTTTCTTTGTCGTACCATCCAGACGTGCAACGCTCTTCCAGCACATGTGTTTCCTTCCTCTTATAGTCCCGGGTTCTTCAAGCGGGGCGTGAAAAGGCATTTCTGCAGGCCTTCAAGGTGAGGATGGCCAGCCCAGTGATTCGTTTTAATGACTGGGCTTGTCAACCTCATATCTGGAACTCACGACCGCTTTCCATCAGGTGGAGTGAGGTCATCTTGACGGGCAATATAAAAAAAAAATATAAAAAAAAATCAAATCTTGCACAGGTCGAAAACAAAGTATTCAATAACAACAATAGCTGAACCAGCTACGGAACGGGCTACGAGAATATTATGGTATTTCGCTACGAGAATCAGAAAAATTTGAAGAGGCATTAAACAAGGCTACATACGGAGAAAAAACTGTGGAAAAGTTGTGATAAGTTAAATATTTATACATATTAGAACGTATTCGTATTTGTAAACATATTTATCAGCTTCTGACGCCCATGATACTTACAAGCTTTAGTTTGGGGTCAAGTAATCTTGGTGTAAGAAGAATCCGCACCTACGTCCTTAACTTGAATACTATATTTGCTAGACACCAATCATTTTACACAGGACCATTCCTCTACCCACAGGCACATTAATGACTACTTACATACCAGCGTCGTCGTGCTGCGCCACGCACGACATATGCTGAGCGGAGACCTTTTTGGTACTGTTGCTATTGTATTAGATGTAAGTTTAGATAAGTTATTTTTTGTGTATGTACCAAATAAACTTTAATTCATTCATAATTCATACTTGCATATATTAAACTTGAACGTAAAATCAACATTAAAAACTAAATTAAAGACGCTCACTTGTGATGCCTCTAAAAAATCCCTAAAAAATCAGCCTCTTATTATATTTGTGTGGTGTTTTGCTCAAACTTTGTTTACTTTTTGTTTGTTTTTTTTTTGTTTTAAAATATTAATTAAAGTTAAATAAAAAAAAACACAATTATCAGAGTATTTTTTAGGTAAACTAAAAAGTAATGAGAAATTACAATAAAATGAATTGAGATTTTAACATTTTTGCATTTAACACATGATGTTGAGATGTGTGTGATGTAGTGTGTGTGTGAATGTGTGTAGTGGATGTGTTGTGTTGTGAGGTAGTGTATGTGTTGTGTTGTGATTGTGAGTCAGTGTATGTGTTGTGTTGTGATTGTGAGTGAGTGTACATGTATTGTGTGGTGCTTGTAAGTTATGAGTGGATGGTACAATCTCTATGTACAATTACTAATTATAACTACAGTAAAAAATAAAAAGTGTCAGTAAACACGATAACTTAATTGTATTACCTAATCTATATTAAGAAACCTGAAGGGAGGGTGAAGGGAGTGGATAACCTGAGATACAGGATTCTTCCTAGTTCCGGTATCAACCCACCATAAAATAGTTCTCTGTATCAACAAATTAATTTATATTATGTATTGTTTTTTTTCTTTACCTTTATGTTAACTTTGGTAACCATCTCAAATGTGTATTTTAGGGTGAGAAAATAAAGTTATATTGTTATTATATTTTTAATATTTTTTTTTGATGCGCCAGACAACACACTTCTGGCAATGGTCTCGAAGTAGGGATAAATATCCCCGTGTTACGAGATACCACACAAGAAAATAAGCCAATAGCGTCTCCCAGCACACCCAGACCCAAGTCAATTCAGCAAAGATCGTTTCCTAAATTGACCCGACCGGGAATCGAACCAGGGCCACTAAGGAAATCTAGGCAGAAACAGTGCTACAGCGCACTACGCCATTCGTGTCGTCGAACAAAGAAGTATTAAAAAATAACTTAATAATAGCCATATAAACCCCTCAGAATAACCTCGTGTTAACTTTGAACCACATTCACCTCACAGTGACTCAAGGACCCATCCCTAATGCGTGACCACCGATCCGTAATGCTTTAAAACAGCCACTTTAAACCCGTATTTACTAATAGATATTCTTATTAAAACAGGAAGTTTGTTCCAAAGACGAATCGCAGATACAGCGAAAGAACTATACATGAAACCGGAAGAATGAGAGGGCGTAAGAAGGGAAAGAGCATCTTCAGAACGCAGCTGACGACAATGTGAAGAATGAAGAAATTGAAATTTACTTCTAAAAGAATAGAAAAGATACATTTAAAATTCGAATGGACTTACGCTGGCGGATCGGCATCGAGTTAAGTTTAGAGCGGAAAATGGAGACGTGGTTATATTTGCGCAGTCCGAAAATGAAACGTATACAGTTATTTAGACGTCGATCCATTTTGTTCAAAAGCTCCTAAGAAACATTACTGAGACAGACATCACCATAATCCATCAACGGCAAGATAAGGGCTTGCACTAGCAGTGTATTTGTAGATGACGGCAGAAAGTTCTTCAGGCGATAGAGAGCGCGAAGAGTCCCACTTACTTTCCTGCTCACTTCACTAATATGCTTGCTCCAGCTGAGAGAGCAGTCCATATGAATGCCAAGATTTTTCACACAAGGGGAGTGAGGAACAACAACACCGTCCATTGCAATAGGTGAAACTGCACTCATATCAAGCTTCACCAGTTGTCGTGAGCCACCGATGATTATGGCTTGGCATTTGATAGGATTAACCTTGACTCCGAATTTGGCAGACCACTCAACAACGCACGCCAGATCGCGGTTAACTTGTCCAATAGCGCTTTTAATCTTAACAGTCTTTTCCTGCTTGTAGATCATCTGCGTAAAAATGGTGGGGGCATCCAAGTTCGCCAGCCAGAATGTTTATAAAAATTGAAAATAGCAAAAAATCTTTGTATTAATTTCCTATTCTAAATGAACATTTTGCACCGCCAACAGCATTTCTGTCACATCCGATGGTTGACTGGTAGAGAATGCTTTTAGCATTAAGTCCGCCTAATGTAATTTTTTCCATTGAAGATTAAATAAATAAATAAATAAATAGCATAGGTGACAATATGCCACCCTGAGGGACACCAGTATCCAAACCTGACCAATCTGAGAGAGATTGTCCAACTCAAACCGCTTGGTGACGATCACGGAGATATGAAGAAAACCAATCAAGCGCTGAAGGGTAAATTCGAAGGTATGAGAGCACAGCAAGGTGAATGTCGTGATTAACGGTATTAATATAAAGGCGTTAGAGAAATCAATAAGAACAAGTACCGTTAGGAACGACTCCTCCATGCCGGCTCTGATGTCATCAGTGACCTTTATGAGAGCAGTGGTGGTGCTGTGACTGGGGCGAAAGCCAGACTGGTAGGGACTAAGGAGGTTATTAGCGTAAATAAAGGAAGATAATTGTAATTGGTGCCTGTTCCGTGTCACTTTTTGTTGTTGTACTGTTCCGGAGCGAGTATTTGTGACAATATTTTAATATACCCACATAACTTTATTATAAATTCGTTGCCGACGGTAGGTATTTGTATATTTTAAGTTAATAATTTATGTAAAGTTCTCATGTAAGTGAATTTAATCCTATGCGAAAATAAAATTCCTAAACCTCAATACACCAGTACGTCTAACACGAGTTGCCACTTTAAATGTACATTACGGACGGCAACAGTTAACTGCCCTTTGACTGTCCCTTTTCGAATAGTGTGTGCGTGTGTGAGTTTTACTCATGTGCAAGTAAGAAGTCATTACTTATATAACTAATATAATAGGCAGGTAGTCGTTTCCCGAGAAGATTCAATTCATCCCGGCACCATTGATAGCTTTTAAACGAAATTGTTTTAAGTATAATGAATTGATCTGTTACCTACCAACCAATGCATATAAAAATGTCTTATAAAATAAAACTGCAGATACGACTGCATTTAAAACATAATGACATCGATTCTAAAACTGTTTGAAATAACATTCTTAAATAAATAAAAAAAAACAGGTGACAGAAACCCATACAAGATAGCAAAATTAAAATTAAAATTAAAATCCAAATTAAGTAAACAAAATCAAATCATAATTAAAATCAAAATTATAATAATATATCTAAATAATTAGTATTCTACATTTAATAAATGGAGATTTGTTCGACCAGCTACTATAACAACCGATACCTTAAGCCGTGGCATGTAGCCGAATCCAGTGCTTAAGCAGCGTCGAGTCCCATCTATCTGCCATTGTGCTCAAGATGATAATGGAGCTGCCCCGCAAACGCTTTAGCAGCGACGCAACACGCTTTCTAATGATGGCATGAAAGCCATCGGTGTGCGTTTCAGCAAACATTCCTGACGCACTGCAAAAGCGCGGCAGCCCCATCAGCATCCTAAACCTATTATTATATTGGACGCGCAGGTTGCCCGTGTAAAAAGACCTCAGTGACCCAGTGGCCCAGGTACTTAAACTCTGATACACGTCTTAGTGGTGAGTTGTTGAGCGTGAAGGTAGTCTCACTTGGACATGATTTAGCTCCTGCCCTGAACATCATAAATTCGCTCTTATTCACGTTGTAACTGAGTCCATGGGACACCGCATATGCTTCACAAATATTCAATAATTTACGCATGACACTGATCGAAGGGCTGAGCAGAACCATATCGTCTGCGTAACTTATGTTATTAACACATACACCGTCAACTGACAGCCTACATTGGTTTCGCTCAACTCCTCGATCAGACCATTATTATATAAATTAGAGAGCCTAGGAGATGTAAGCCCACCTTGTCTTACACCACATTCCAGTCTATACATCAGAGTATGAGCTCGCCCCTCGGAAGAATCGCCCCGTTAAGATCGGAATGAATTGATTAGGATATTCTTAGCATCTGCTGTAATCGTTTCTAACGCCTTACGTCTATCGTAACAAAATACGAGGACTCACATAAAGATTTAAGCCAACACACAAACCTCGGGTCAATACAGTAAAGTTCGTTTTTGAGTTGAGGTGACGGAAAATGTACGGGATACCGCACAAGTTAGGACGAGAAACCTTGCTACAGCTCACCATGCCTCTCGAGACGTCAAAGCATTGTGTGATAAAGCCTTATGTTATAACCTTATTGCCTTGAGGGCTTTGGATTTCGGGCCAAAAAGTTTTCTTAAATCTTAGCTACTTAGGTTTATTTTCAAAATAATGTTAATTACTTGAACAAAACTTTAAAAGGATGATCTATTGCCATGCTTATCAGAAACAAGCGCTAGATTCCACCGGGGTTCGTCAGTTTGAGACACGATGTCTTAAAGTAATTGAATGGGGGGAAAGCAGTAAAACACGTCGGAGCGAATTATTATGGCCACCATAAAATGGCGTTGCGAAACATTCACGATCTTGTTGGGGACGCGTGAAATGTACGCATTTATATGTTCAATAAAAAGGTGAGTCAGGGAAAAAACTATAGCGACAGACAACTAAAAGGAAACTATTGACGTTTGAGATAAGAGATATTCCGAAGTTTGGGGGTAATTCTGGAACATTTTAGCAGGCAAATCTTCTAAATTGGCTATTCTAAACCCAGCAGGTAATTTAGTTGAAGTGGCAGAGGGCAAGGTAGATAGCGGAAAGAACTGATGCCCGTTGGGGCAGAAAAGTTCTAGCTGGATCTGGATTTTTTTCACACAAAACAGACATTTTTAAAACAGTGAGTAAGAACAGGGTCTATTGACTAAATGAGTGTTGTCTTTGGTAACAATGAAGATCATAGTTCTAATTCAAAGATAGAAACTGAAAAAATCGATCTGATCCTAGAGCTTAAGCGGAATTCGAACCCGCGTCTACCTGAATCCGTATACGAGCTATTGAAGCAATTAACAGACCTGGCGAATTTGTATAGTGTATTTTACGTTGTAAGTTGAGTTGTAAGTTATTTGTTTCATCAATGTTATAAGGCAAGCGCCTTTTAACACCCAAAATAAATATTTAAAAAGAATACTTTAAATTAAAATGAAACTAGCTATGAGATAGGTATTTTTTTTTTATTAAACAATATACTATTTGTCACACAAAGTTTCCAACTTTGCCTGGAAAAAAGTGCATTGTTATAACAAAAATAAAATTTCAGACTTTTTCCTAATTGTATGATCGTCAATGTAACCAAAGACCACTCCACTTTTAAAGACAGACTTTAAAACATATTTTGTTACACTTTAGTCCAGAATCAGTCGATCTCGATCGGCTGAGATGAAATTCTTATGCGGTTAATCATAATTTCAATTTGAATCGTAAATCCAATTTTCAATTAAGGTGTAGATTCAACAGTTTGATTTCTATCTTTGTTCAAGCACAGATGTATACAAAATTGGTACCAATCTTCATTATCACTGCAATTAAAGTGAATGAGATGAATACTGCCATTGTGAATAGTAAGGAGCAGAAAATTCAAGAACTTGAAAAACTAAAAGGAGAACTTTTCCAGCAAATAAATGGAGCTATTGATGACAGTGTCAACACTCTGAAGGATAGCAATGATACTGATGCTGAATTGACTATGAACCAGTTGAAAGAGTTGAAAAAACAAATCAGAGAACTAAATGCAACTGAAGACGACGGCGGAAAAGTTAACAGAATTAAAGATGGTATATTTTTATTTCATTATTATTAGAATAGAAATAGAAATAGATAAATATTTTTTTACCAAATAGAATACATACAATTTACATTTATTAATGATTACTGCACTAAGCTCGCGGCTTGTAGCGCCGTAATCTGAACACGAGGATCAACATTACACAGGTTTCATTTTTTTTTGTTATTTGAGACACTGGATTTAACAAAACTGTAAATAAAACAAAATTAAATGAAAGAAATAGAAAACAAAATTAATAAAAACAATTACCTTTACATTACTAAACAAAATGAAATCAAATAAACAAAGCGTTTTGTTTGAGTGGGCGTATGTGTGTTGTGTATGTAGTGTATGTTTGTGTGTAGTGATAACGTCAATTAATTGTCGCGAGAATACTTTATTGTTTGTCTAATGAATAGAAAATTTGTATGTTAGTAGATGTCATTTGTAAGTACTGTTGGCAATGAGTATTTTTTTTAAATTACGTGTTTTCTGTAACTTTTTCTCCTGATCCGTTCAGAAATTAACATGACTCAAAAACGAACAGAACAGCGACGACAATAACTATTACAAGTAATTTTATGATTTAAAGAAAGCCTTATTAAAACTAAGTCATACCTACAATTGTTTAGTGTTTGGTAAATTTCTGTTCACCAAAAACGTAATGTGTTTTAGCTAATCTTGGAAAAATTTTATGAATTTCACGCTAAGTGCCTTTACTACATGGCCACTAAGGCAAAATACTAATACATCGTTTTAGCAGTCAATTAGATAAACAAACTTAAGGGAACAAAAATATTTTAGGTGCGAGCTTCGAAAAGGAACACCAAAACATAACCGACATTAGAAGATACGGTGCTATAGCAAGTAATAGGAACCCAAAATTAAAATTGGACATATCTGAAGTGGCTGCACTTTTGAAAAAGCAAGGCGACAATACATTGATGGATGGCATAAAGATGGAAGATGAAAACCGGAAGCAAGTAGAAAAAAAGCTGGAATTGTGGATAAAAGCGAAACGGAACGAAAAAAAGAGGAAAAAAGAGAACAGAAATAGATTAAAAATGCGGGATTTAAAGTTTGAGAAGTGTCCACGTTTTGGTTTTTCTAAAAAGAAAGCCCAGCTGTTCCGAAGGAAGGGAGGTAAAAAAAAGAAGAAGAGTAAAAAGGAGAAAAAAGAGAAAAACGATAGAATCAATTTTCCTTGCTGTAGAAAGTGCTGTAAGAAATCGTATATGGGTTGTTTGTAGATCACTAATTGTTTTCAAAACTACAATAAATTGTTTAAAAAAATGTTAAAAATGATATCCACTGCCAGTCTTAGTCAACAAACTATTTTGAAATTCGGAAGTTAATGTAATGTTTAATCATTATCTCGTATGTTGATGCAACCAGATGCGGTAAGTTGTATAGTTGTTTCTACTATGTCTACAGAAGACGTGTTATTTAGGTAGAAATTGTAATAAATTACTTAGAAATTCACACTTGTTGCGTTTGATTCCAAAAAGCAAACCACTTTCGATTTGATTTCATAGCATTTTTCTTCATCCTTATCTTCATCTTTTTTTTTTCTTTTCTTTGTATTTAATGTTCAAAAATGATGCAGCAATTTTGATTGTGTCTTTCAATTGAGAAATATTAATGCAATTGTGAAGTGCAGACAATTTGACGGCAAACGCAGCTTGAGTCGCTGACCAGCAAGGAAATTTTAAGGATTTCAGAGAATGCAGAGTGCCTGCAGAGATATAGTAGTAGACGACTATAACTTACAAAACGCAGCTGGTTACATACTACATACTCTGTTTGCGAATGATGAAGCTGACTGATACTATTTTGGTGAACATAACATTTAACACATTCGTCGCCGCGGAACGAGACACAATAGATTTTCTATTGTTTGCCGGTCATTTGGCGACCTATGTGTTTAACTTTCCAGCCTCGCAACGAAAACCTTAATTTTAATCTAGAACTAGCGGTACGTCAGCGACTTCGCCCGTACAGACTACTTCTCCTATAAGAATATACTCGTAGTCTAAACGAATAGCCTTTGGCAGTCACTGTTAATGCAGCTTTATATTGGTAAAATATTTTTTTAAATCGGTCCAGTAGTTTCGGAGCCTATTCAATACAAACAAACAAACAAATATTTTCTCATAGTAATACGAGTATTAGTAGAGATGATAACTCATTAGGTGCAGTGAAAGTAAGTAAAAGTAAAAAGTTATTTATTGGCAAACACAATGCAGCATACAAAATTGGAAGACAGAAACAAACATAAGACAACAAAATAATGATTAAAATAAAAAGTAAGACAGAAAAAGAGAAAAAAAAGCCTCAATGTGGAGCCAACTAGGTCCCTGCTTCAGCATTTGGCGGTGCAGCTGTAAAGCTACACCAGCGCTGGTTTTCTGACAAGGCCTTGATGGTGTCATCCGTCATCGTGTACACATAGATATAGAAATAATTTATGGAAATAAAGACGGTATTGCAAAACCCTTATAAACTGGTAGCTAGTATACGCAAGTATAACTCACTTTTGTCATTTCTAATTCTCTTAATTTTACGAAGATGTTTAAGCTGACCAGAAAGACCGTCTCAGCTCAATCTTGATACTGTTTGAGGCAAACACGTTGCCCAAATACATTAGAGGGAATTAATAAAATTTCGCTTGATGAATAATATCCCTTTGTTATCACAAAGCGGTTACGACCCACAGCTCTCAGCTCTAGAAAATCAGAATTATTTTTAATTAGGTACGTAATACTCAGAGCTGTTTTTCTCTTGATTCACTTTGTATAGTTTTAGAGGATTTTTTATTTATTGTCTGTACATAATTAAACAATTAATTGCCCAAAGTATTAGCAGATAGAAACGTATGTCCTTCATTGATTTTCTGTTGCTCTTTCTCATCATACATATTTTCCGTTTGAAGATACTTCTCTGGGAGTATATTATTTTTACCAAAAGTTTGGTGAATAAACAGGTTCATATATATTACCATGGTTTTTCAATGTTCCTCTACAAAAAGTTCGATGAGCCTTCTTTTCATAGCTGAATTTTTTTGATTACTTCAAAAAATAGTTGTTTAGAGCGGAACATAGTGGAACGTAAGTTATTTATAGTCTTTTAATCTACATTAATGACAAATCCTACTTTTGACATCATACTTAATATTGAAGAAAACATACGTATAGTGAATTTGGTGCAAACTCAAAAATCTTTATTCAATTAGACTCTCAAAGTACTTTATGAATATTCGAAACAAAAGAAAGTATATACTGCATAATAAACATAAATACTATCATAATATGAATTCATAAATACACAATATACAAACAAACATAAAGTGACTCTACCACCGCGTAGGAATTGTTTCTTACTGAAAAGACCCTGCGAGAAACTCAGTAGCTTTTACTCTTTTGAACTTGATTTGGTTTTACAACGCGTGCAAGTCTACGAGCATAAGGCCGGATTCATCAATAAATAAAATTGAAATTAGTTTGTTGGCTAGTCACGATGGCAGTGTGTAGTGAGCGTATTCCCAAAAGGCCTACAGTCGGGCCTGCGCTATGCAATCAAATATTCAAGTGGCCGTAACATCGCTAATAATTTTAGGAATTTTCTTTACAAACCAGGAAATCTTATTTACGGAATTTTTGAAGTAGGTGGAAACGCCTACAAGTGTTATGCTAAAATATAAATAAAGAGAAATTGGAAAACCTTCAGGATTATACTAAAACTAAGCTGAGCTTTTACTATGAATATAAGTGTCAGCGACAAATACTCCTAAATCTCATCTAAAAACAAACTACTTAACGTATCTTGTAGTGGGCATGAAAGCGAACAACAGGTTTTTTTTTTTGCCGAAGGTTGTCTGCAAGAGTTCGCTCTGTAGCGGTAAGATCTCCTAAATTTGTAGATCAAAGTAAGTAAAATAATATTCTTCATTGCACACTAGCAAATAAAAGTGTCTTCTAACTGTAATAATCCGTTGTATTTGTACAATAAGATATTTATATTTATTGAAACCAAAAAAAATAATTAAAGAAGCAGCCTGTACCCACACCATGAGTTTGTCATGAGTTTATGTTTTATATATTGAGAAGATTTCGATACAGCGTCTAAAATTGTATTGGGATTTGACATGATGTCAAATCCCAATACATTTTTTTAACGCGAACGATAACGTAAATTTAAAGTGGTAACTCGTGGTAGACGTACAGTAACTTATATGCCATTTTTCGTAACATTACTATTCACTAGAGGCGCTGTACCGAAATCTTCAAATATATAATCAGAATAAGTTCAGAATAAGTTTTCGATGAATAAATAAATAAATAAATAAAATAAAAAAATAAAACGAAAACTTAATATATAAAACAAACGCGTATGTTCGAACACTTATAACTCGAGAACGTATGAACCGATTTTCATGGTTTTTTAATTTGTTGTATTTGTCTCCGTCCCAAATAGAAGAGTAACTATTTAAAACATTGGAAAATTTACAAAAAATAAAATGAAAAAAATACATTTTCCCATACAAAATGTTCCCAGCTGTCAAACAATTGTCAATAACTTTTGACAGGACGAAACTACTAGTACAATTATATTTACGGGACGGGCAGTCTACGCGGGCGAAGCCGCTGACGGACCCCTAGTCTCATATAAAACATGACGCTAGCAACTGTCATCGGCATAGACTCATGGGGTACTGGCACAAATTAGACATGCGCGGCGCTCTGACAGATAACCCGCTTAGAACAACACGCCATTTTTGACGCACGCACACAGAGATATGAGTTTACAGGCGACGTCAGTGAGCTTCGGTGAGTCGGAAAGTCGCACTGTCGCGAGTGTTTTTGTTTTTGTCGAACTTGCTGCAATTTTTCACATGATGAATTTTGTTTTTGGCCGGTTCTGTCAAGTAGGTATAACTTACTTACTTCATTTTAAAAATTCAGAGCGAATATAGTAGTAACCCTAGGCGGTACAGGCATGTTTTGGAAATAGGTGCGAGCGGTCCTTCTGTAAACTCTTTATTTTGTGGTACTGGTTGGCGAATGCCTCTAGCAGTGTGTATCAAACTCCCAAAAGATCAGCAAGTAATCGTGTCGGAGGCGAACGATCAAAAATGCACACAGCCGTAATTCCACTAATTGCTCAACAGAGTTTTTATTACAGTACTTCAAATTAAGCGTCGAATCATCTCTCTGTATTGGAAAGAGTTTTCAAGCAGAATATACTGAAATTATTCGCAGAGAAATGCCTTGAATTACTGTTGCTTGTTTGTACGGATCGGTTCATTCCCTGAATATGGTTGAGCGAAAAGATGGATGGATCATAACGTCAACTTGTGATTAGCCCCGTTCGGGCACTGGTCTGCCCAGGTTTACTATATTTTGGGTTTCGTGATGTAAACTCCGACTAGATGGTCAGATGAGCTAAAAGATGCGGAAACACCTACATTTTACAGTCGCAAAATTGCAACTGACATAGGCCGATGGAGACAATGACTGTGTTCGCGCTAGACTTGCACCCCACCATAATCACGATCTTCAGGCACGATTGACCGACCAGAGAGAGAGATTGTAAACTCTTTATTTAAGTTTAAACTGTATGATATTGATGCAATATAAAAAAATCCGGTCAAGTGCGAGTCGGACTCGCGCACCGAGGGTTGCGTACAAACCTGTAGCTATGTTTATTAAAAATATTTTAATTATTTGATGTACCTAAAAATTTAAGCAATTTTTCCCTTTATCTGTGCTATAAGACGTTGCTTGGTACCAAATTTCAAGATTCAGAGTTCACGGGAAGTACCCTGTATTTTTGATTCCCTTGCGAGTGTCGAAAATTTCCGGAAATTGGCGGCATAAACGGCTGTATCTTTTGATTGCGTTGGCTTAGAAGTTTGATTTTTTCACAGCTCCAAGGGACAGTAAACTAAAAAATTTGATATAAATGCCAGCTTGATACCTCCACGCGTTCCTGAGAAAAAGGGTATTGACAGACAGACAGACCGACAACAAAGTTATCCTATAAGGGTTCCGTTATTTCCTATCGAGGTACGGAACCCTAAAACAAACAATAACTGCACCGCGCTGTAAAAACATCTTGTTTTAAAAGGGTTACTACTATACTCCCCAGATTTTGTTAATAGAAACAGTACTTAGTGCGACCGTAGTGGTAAAGTCTCGTCATAGTCGCGTATTATGCACTAACTTATGTTCTTGAACTAAGTGTCTAATCTATGGTCAAAGTTAGACGTTTTATTTGACGTCGATTTCAGACTGCCACTTTTATTTACTAAACCGTTGGGCTACGTCATTGACTACAGTAGTTTACAGATTTTTTCATTCCTGATTTACGTGTCTAACCACCCTGTATAAGCAACTTAATGCACATGTCAAAATCGCTAAGTGTACCGTTACACGTACTAAGCGGATGTAACGTGAGGCGGATAATCCGTAACTCCGTAGTACACCTACCTGCAAGTTGCAGGCAAATCAATCAACTGAGCTTCTTACGAAATGACTAAGTGTACAAAATTTATTCGCAACACATCTTTTTCGCCGTTTGTATAAATTCGTATTTGACAAAGGTTGTTGTTTAGGCATTCCCGATTCGCATAATATTAAAATTTCTTTTATTTTCACGATCGTACAAATGGAAGCGCAAATGTTTGTTGATGGAACAAATATACGTGTGCTAGGTTTCTGTGAAATTCCTTTTATTCAATTTATTTTACAAAACATTCTTGTGTATGTAATATCTACGAAATGAATAAATAATAGATACACAAAGTAATAAGCAAAGGCTATAAAAGTTATATGTAATATAATTAAAATGTTTTATTTATAATGTTCCGGTATGGAACATTTTAAGTTATGGTCATTAAAGCTTGTTTGGGCGGCTGTAATTGAGTACCATACGATCTTGACTTTCGAATTCAAACTTTTACTAATGCATAAGAGATACTTAGTTGCAAGAAATGTTAAGCTTAGTTCGGCAACAGTTGATTTCATTATTGTTATATTTGCATAAAGAAAAAGTACTAGCCATTTCACGAAATGGCTATTCAATTCTACCACCTGTGACAAACAGCGTAAATCAGAAAAACTTTAAAGGAAGCCGAAGGTATTTGATAATCGGGGATTAAGGCCCATTAATCCGAAGCACAATGCTTTTAGGGCTTAAAAGTCTGTTTGGTAAGAGTAAAAAATTTAGTCCACCAATGGAATCATTGCATTGCAATTGGGTAGAATGCCAAATTAAGTTTGGTGGTCCAAATTCAGGGGATTTCAAACCACACGTAGAGTGTAAATAAATATATATATGCGTCAGACAACACACCTCTTGCCATGGTCTCGAAAGAGGGATAAATATCCCTGTATTACGAGGTACCAGACAATTAATTAAGCCAGGGGCGTTTCCCAGCACACCCATACCCGAGGCAATTTAGAAAAGATCGTTTCCTGAATTGACCCGACCGGGAATCGAACCCGGGGCACTGCGGGATTCGAGGCGAGAAACCGTGCTACTGCGCATTACGCCAATCGTGCCGACGTGTAGCGTGTAGTATTTTAATAGGCAGCCGGCGATCATACATTCCGCAACGGTTACGGGAAAACTATCCAGTAACAAAAAGCCGTTAGCCGAATCAAGAAAGGAGCTATCGTCTTTTTTTATAGACCTTTACGTAAAAAACGCTGATTACGTAATTAGTTAAAAGTTTGAGCGTTTTCTGATATGTTTTAACTCGTGTCTGGATGGGTTAAGATGCTAAATAACGTACTTACAGTTAAAGATGAATGTTATTTTCTTTGTTAAGGCAAGCATAAAACTTTTTGCTTAAAATTCTTTCTTTGACTTTTAAAAAAAACATTACGAAATCTTGTATTTTTTCTCTCTCTTATCAACAAGAACCACAAATGAGTAAAAATCTTCAAAGCCTCAAATCACCAATATTACCCGACCAAAGTGTCACGGGGTAATTTTACCCCGGTATTTCTCCCCATTGTTTTCGAAATGGAACCTCGAGATAAAAGCTGGACGTTTGATGCTATCTGGACATTCACTGTCTCGCTCTGAAGCCTTCTGAAGGCTGTACTGTAAGATATGTGAAGGGTAGAAGTGCTTATCGACGTTTGCGGAGACTCAATACTTCTAAAGAATCTAGGGTTGAAATATAAATCTTTATGTAGACAGAAACAATGTTGATTCTTCTCGAACTTTTTGTAAAAGTATTTTTGAAGTAGGCTTAGTTCATGAGACGAACTTATGTATGCTGACTGGCCCGTTAGTGCAATAGTTTTATTAGGCTTTTAATAAATGAGTAAGTAGTAAGATTTATTCAATTGTTATTATGAACAAATTGCTTAGAGAGCGTCGTGGCTAAAGGGTTATGCACCCTAACTCAGATCGTGAATCGCGTGGTCCCAAGTTCAAATATGGCCAGAACCAAAATCTTTGTGTTCATTGTTAAATTTCCGACTAACTCTCCGGTGAAGAAAAACATCGTTAAAAAACCAAATCAACCGGGATAACGGCAGAATGCTTACCACCTACCGAATATAGTCGTGATGGTGTGATGTATGTTTAAATTGCTTGCTAGCTTAAAACACCTAAATTTAAATCTTAAAATTATTCTCAAAGACGATTCATTATACGAGCGCCTCGTCCTCTAGATTGTTGATTGAATATATATTTACACATGTAGTATCGCACACGTATCACCAGTTAAAGCGATATCACTTGTGCGTTACTACAATTAGTCATGTAATCATATTTATGTATTTATACTAATCTTTTCGGACGAAGCGCTTCGTATAATTATGATAGAACTTCACATACAGGTAAGTTCGTTTAATCATTAAATACTCAATCAAAAATTTATGAAATTGCCCGAAATATTCACTATATAGTCAGTGAATATTTCAGGCAATTTCATGAATTTTGTGAAGATCCAAATCCGAAGATGTGCTATGCTGCGTTGCTGTGGATACATTTGATATCCACAAATCACAGTCATTGGTCCACATAGCACTGGTGGAAACGGGTTCTAATAAGCTATGTTTTAGTATGGCACTTGGATGCGTGCTGTGATTGCCTTCTTTACTTCCGCATCTTCCTCGCACAGCTACCGTGCGGCGGCGCATCTACGTAGCACATCTTACTCGCTCCGTTACATAGCATAGCATCAGTGGAAACGGTCTAATAGTTTCGTAGCTTAGCTTGCACATCCTTGCTGCATCTACATAGTACATATCGCATCTTTCCTACTATATAATACATCTCAAAATTTTGAGATTTCGAGTTTTAATAATATATGGGCACAAAATTAACACGTCTACACGATTCTCTTGACAGAAAGAGTCAGAGCATACTGTTGAGCCGCGAAAACTATTTGTGTCTCTTTCACATTTCCGAGTGAAGCGTCTCAGTTTCCGCGATACAAGGAGCAATTTAGTGTCGTGCCTGTAGTTGAGGAAGGAGGACCGCTCGCGCAGCCGTTCAATTGTGTTCAATTTTAAATAAGTAAAGTTTAATTAAGTAAAGTTTAATTTATTTATGACCGATATTGTGAAAATACAGGGGCTCAAAAATCTTTAAACGCGTTTTCCCAACAATCATATTTTTCGAATTGTGCCCCTATAGTATGAAAGCTGCGATATCTGGTGAAAACGCAGCTTTTTATTCTCACTTCTACACTTTAGTATAGGTGCCCTATGGCCATCTGCAAATAATTTTTTTTTTATAAAACCACGAAAATAACTTTACATTCAAAGTAATTTTTCACGTCATCCCCATCGAACCCTGTCCAGGATAACAGTGACCCCAATTCCTGAACATTTACAAGGATTTAAGGCACAAAGGCAAGACGGGCGGCGCCGCGGGGCGAGCCGGTAGGGGGAGGGGGGTCGCGTGGGCTTAAACGGACAGTGGGATTGTTTGGGGTTTACATCGTACGAGTTTCGAAAAAACAAAAAATCCCCGAGATCTGGCAATTATAACAATTATATTTTTGGACTTGCCCAAAACACTCCGTACAAACTGTCGCAAGATGGGGACGTCACAGTATGCCTATTTCTATGCGCCCTGCAAGACACTTTCTCGGCAGCTATATTAAAGTGGGTGCTACACGGTTACCAACAAGACAACCAATAGAGGTCACCTTGGTTGGGCCGACCGTCGATTCATTTAATATTTAGTTGCCAACGGCCGTCCACACGGTCTCTCTGACCAAGGTCACCCCTGTTGGTGGTCTTGTCAGCGACCGTTTAGCACCCACTTAAATTTTGCGTTTATGAATATGGTTTCTTAGCAAAAGATACTACTACTTGTGTGGATTATCGAATGGTGTACTTATTTCTAATTAATTTTACACTTTTAAAAATTGAAGTAACCACCCGACTTTGAATAGCCATACAATTAATCCATTGTATTTATTTACTATATTCTTTATATATAATATTATAAATGCGAAAATATTTTAGCTCTGTCTGTCTGTCTGTCTCGCTTTCACACCAAAACTACTGAACCGATTTAAGTAAAAAGGGGGATGAAGGGTTGTATGAAAGTATCGTCATTTTCAGAACTAGAACCATAAAACCTATACTTAGGCTGTTGATTAGATATAAATAAATATGGCATTCAAAGTTTGTAAAAATGTTACCCTTAAAAATTTGCAAAAATGTGTCCTCTAAGGGGTTGTTTTGGGGGTTAATAGTTTGTTTGTATGAAACTTCGTTACTCCAAGTGCTAGGAGTCTCAAATTTTGCATAGGGGTTCTTTTTAGGACGTACTCGTAGGTGCTCACTAAGACGCGATTTTCTGAATGACAACTATCATTATTCTGAAAAAATCCCATATGTCATAAAAATCAAGTTCACGCGGGCGAAGTTGCGGGCGGAAAGCTAGTTATATATAAAAGTAAACGAACTAAAAGTTGTCAAATGCCCCTTTTTAACTGTTTTTTTTGATTCTTTTAATTCACCTGTACTTTTGTTATCCTGTTTTTTTTCTATTGTAACTGTATTTTTGTGTACGAACTAATAAATCAATAAATACTTTACATTGAGATGATTAAGAAGACTTATTGTGAACCTGAGGTCCCCTTTTACTTGCTATAAAGTTTTTTCATTGAATAATTGCAAAACGGTTTCACATACCTTGATCACATTGCTGAACTATGGATAGCGTCCGATTTGAATATTTAGGCTTTATCAATGGACGAGTAAAAAAGTAAGGACTCCTTGTGAAACTAGAGGGTGAAGCACTTTCAAGTCTTAGTGTAACGCGACTGTCTTGGGCAATGATAGATCGCATAATGGCGGCCGGCTTACAAGCATGTAAATATGTGCGTGACATACGTTATTTGCTGCATTGGCTTCTTTACATGGCCTTAAATGAAATGTAGGCATCACGGAATCCCTACTTTTTTACTCGTCCGTGGCTTTGCCATCGTACCGTGTAAAGTCCGCTGAAGGACTCTAAATAACCTTCACGTCCGATATGTAAATATTACCGTTTGTCTTTTCACACTTCAAGAAACGGCTATTTCAGCCCACTAAAGGTTGTTACTAAGGGATCGAATATAACATTGTTTTTAAAGAAAACCAGTTTAATAGACATCAGACGAAATATTCAATGAAAATATCTTCAAATTTTGAAAACAATTAGTTGTTAGTTGACGTCGTATACTGCATTGTCATTGGTTGACAAGCTGTCAAAATGCGAGCGTCCTTATGGCTTCGTGTAGTCCCTCGATATAAAATATACTATATTGAGGTAGTCACTCACCTGAAGTATTTTCCTGTAATGTAAATTTCAGATTCGATTTTGAGCATTACATCACAAAACTGCCTTATAAAACTTAATAGTTTATTATAGACTATTATAGCAGTAGGTGTCTATTGGGAATTCTAATTCACGTTTTTCTTCAAAATTCGCTCCCTCCGGTCGCTCATTCGAAAAAAGTGAATTATTCCTTCCCAATAAACACCAATAGATTACAAAATCATAAAAAAAAAACTTACCAGTGTATAAAAACATACTAGTGCATTTGTTTCCCCAGAGATCTGATTATATACTTCACATTATTATAAATTGATAACATAGTAAAGGATTTAGTACGCCGGGAATTTTATTAGAATGCCTGAGTTTTGTTACCATTGAAAACATATAACTAACCTGAACATAGACCTTAGCACTACTCGTATTTACAGTGAGGAACTTTAATTTTAATGATTAATAAATTATTAAGAACCTATGCTAAATCTTTAGAGCATTCTGGCTTAAAAAATTTCATACCCGAGCTTTATTTAAACGATTGTGCATACTGAGGAATCATCATTTTGGAGCAATCAACGTAACACTACGGTGTGATATAAAAGTTAATATGAAATTTCTAAAGCAAAAACAATCCCTGAAATTAGATTGTATTTGCCCTCCGTCGACAGATGAGACAAGACGTCATGGTAACTTATTGCCGAACACTATACGATGCATTGTTTGTGGACCATCAAATTGTGGGAAAACTAATTTAATAATAAGTTTATTACTGCATGAAGATGGCCTGCGATTTTGTAACCTATATGTATATTCGAAGTCTTTATACCAACCTAAATATATATTTTTGGAAAAGGTATTGGATATGGTTGCAGGTACATCTTACAACAAATATAATCATAACAGTGAGATTTTGAGTCCACACGAAGCTTTGTCAGACTCAATCATTATATTCGACGATGTGGCCTGTGAAAATCAAAATTATATTCGGAATTACTTTGCAATGGGACGTCATAAAAACATTGATTGTTTTTATATTAATCAAACATATACTAAAATACCTAAACAACTAGTGAGAGATAATTCAAATCTGATCATACTATTTAAGCAAGACGATATAAATTTGAAACACGTTTACGATGAACATGTAGGGTCTGACATGACATGGTCTCAGTTTCGTGAAATGTGCTCAACTGTGTGGAGTAAACCTTTTAGTTATGTTGTTATCAACAAGGATTGTGATCGTAATAAAGGATGTTATAGAATGGCGTTTGATACATTTATTGTGATGGACTAGCATTATTTAATGACTGTTATAATATTAACGCGTCAGTTACATTTATGATTTCATGCCAAGTGGAAACATGGAACGGAATTTAAAAGAGCAAATTGTTAAATCCGCAAAAGCTGTAAAAAGGAAGGTGGATTTGATAAAAAATGAAAATAATGCAAATAATTTAGCATTGGAAAAAATATTTAAGCCTATTGTTGAGCCGCTTAATCTTTTAACGAGCCAAACTGATGAGAAACTTAAAACAAAAGAAGAAATCGAGGAAGATCACTTAGTGAAAAAAAGTAAGAGTGATAGCGAATCATCGAACTATTCAGGTGAAGAATTTGACGAATCTGAAAACGAAGAAGAAAACTCAGATAACGAGGTTTTAAAGTCAACCAACAAAACACTCACGACATCACCTTTAGGTACAGAGGAGGAGGAGGACTATGATGTCAACGAGAATTCGTTTAAATCCATTCAATCATCACCAAGTACTGCTAATGATCATTTATCCTGGTCTACTTCATCTGAAGTAATGAAAGATATACCATACGGAGTCAGAAATGATCGGGGAAAACTCTTGCTTGGCAAAACACGCGTTTATGATGATGGTCACATTTTGAGAATTGGGATTCGTAGTCTGAAAAAAACACTTGGGCTGAAGGAATTATTATTTAAAAAGGTACCAAATTTAGACCTTGTCACAGAGGAAGATTTGCAAAATTACAAGTTAGTACTTATGGATACTAATGCTCATAAACGTAATTTTAATTCATTAAAAGCAATAAACAGTAATAAAGGATTTAAATATATTCATATTATTAAGCCATTATTTAAATTTTCACGAAGTGTTACAAGTAGTGTGGAAAATCTACGACAAGGAGCAGGTGTTAATATTTTGAAGAAAGTCCATAGTGATACTGATTTGGTTTACTGGAATGATCCTAATGAGTTAGTGGAACGATTAAAATTACTTCTGGGATCATGGGCAGCGGGTAACACTGGAGTGCAAAATGAAATTTATGCAATAATCGAGGAACTGCACGAAGCTGGAATTACAAAAGATTTAAAATATATAAAGCTCCCATCAGGAAAATTAGGCAGTCACAAAACCAAACAGATGCCATCAAGACCACAATGAACATAGATAAATTCGGTCATCACGTTCATAAACGTCTACGGATATCTGAATTCATTGACTACCTCACGGATACTTCACTTAGATCGGAAACTGGTGACTTTGATTTAAAATCTTCAAGATTAAAGGGATTAAGATCTCCTGAGAAGGATGACGAAGCTGTTAATAAAGTATACGTGGATAAATGTGTTAAACAACTGAGAAATGAAATGAAACAAATTCAAATTGATGTTAAACAGTACTTAAAAGGCTTAGAAAAGGCAACATCAAATACTTTGAGTACCTTGTATTACACAAAAACTGAAATAGATCAAATAATTCAATCAAAAGCGGGTAAAAATGAGTAAACTGGACATTGTTAACGAACTCCATAAAGCAGCGAGAAGAAGTTTTCCTCGACGATTTACTATGATAAAAGGGATAGATGACTTATGGCAAGCTGACCTCATAGATTTTCAAAAATATTCTCATTTTAATAAAGGATATAATTATGTTCTTGTAGTAATTGATGCTTTGTCTAAGTACGTATGGGTTGAACCCCTACAATCTAAAACAAAGAATTGTGTAATGATTGCAATGCGAAGTATATTTTCTTGTACTTTACGAAGTCCGAAAAATCTGCAAACCGATTTAGGAACAGAGTTTTTTTTACAATGACACTTTTAAACAGCTAATGAAAAAATATAATATTAATCATTATTCTACGTTTTCTGTAAAAAAAGCATCCATAGTAGAACGAGTAATAAGAACGATAAAGTCTCATCTTTTTAAACTATTTAGTCTACACGGAAAATATCAGTGGTTTGGAAATAATTTGAATTCCGTGGTGAAGCACTATAACAATACCATACATCGAATAACTAAATTTAAGCCTGTTGATGTTAATAGCTCGAATGAAGTCTTAGTCAGCTCTAACATTATTAAAACACAAAAACATAAAACAAGTCAAAGATTTACGTTTCGAGTCGGTGATTACGTACGTATAAGCAAATACAAAGGAGATTTTTATAAAGGTTATACACCTAATTGGTCCACAGAAATTTTTCGCGTGGTAAAGGTTAACGAAACAAATCCTCAAACATTTCAAATAGAAGATAAATGCAAGCAACCCATTTTAGGATCTTTTTACGGATACGAATTACAAAGAACTAAGTTTCCAAACCTTTATCTCATTGAGAAAGTTATAAAAAGAAAAGGAACCAAACTTTTTGTAAAATGGTTGGGTTTAAATAACGAAGAAAACAGTTGGGTTGACCAAAAAGAATTGGTTTTGTAGTATATATAATACATTATTATTTCTCCCATTCACTTTATTATTATCAATGAAGGAGGGCAGTGGTATTATAAACAAGCTAATAGATAACTTACCATTTGAACTACATTTACCGGGATATCAATTTTGAGGTCCTGGAACCAGACTTCAGAAACGATTGATTAAGGGTGAACGAGGCATAAACAAATTGGATGAAGCTTGTATGCATCACGATATTGCTTATAACAATTGTGATTCTAGAGTTCGACATAAGGCTGACTTAGAACTTTTAAACATGGCTAAAAGAAGATTGAAATCAAAAGATGCTGGAAAAGGAGAAAAAATTGCCTCCTGGATAGTAAAAAATGCAATGAAAATCAAATCCGGTTCAGGTGTAAAGTCATTTAGGGCCGGAATAAAGAAAATACGATCTCAATTAAAAAAACTAAAATCTAAAGACAATCACTCAGCTATCAAATATGCCTATGCAGCTGCAAAGAAACTATTTACAGACAAAAAAAGAATACGTTTACCCCGCTGTATTCCTATACCAAAACATGGAGGAGTTTTACCACTTATCCCTATTTTTGCTGGATTATCTGCTCTGGGTTCATTGGCTGGAGGGGCAGCAGGTATAGCAAAAGCTGTTAACGATTCTAAAGCTGCACAAAAAAATCTACAGGAGTCTGAACGACACAATAGGATGATGGAAGCGGTGGCACTTGGAAGAGGCATGTATATCAAACCTCACAAAAAAGGAGCAGGCTTATATTTGAATCCTTCAAAAAACTAGTTAAACGGCTACCTAGACGTGCCCTCAGTAATTGGGATATAATAGAACATGCCAGTGAGATTCCATTTTTTCGCGGTGTTTTCATGAGAGACACTTTACCTTCTAACCCCAGAAAAATAGAATGTGCCATTTTAAATTTGGATAGCTCTGAAAACCCCGGAACACATTGGGTAGCCTACGTGAAACAAAACAATTACGCCGAATATTTTGACAGCTTTGGGAACTTGAAACCTCCATTGGAATTAATTAATTATTTACACAATTTGTCTATAAATTATAACTACATGCAACATCAAACTTTTGGTACTACGAACTGCGGTCATCTTTGTTTGAAATTTTTAAAAGATTACTGGAAAAAACATTTATATAATGATTGAAATAAAGCTTACTTTCAGTACAAAGATGTCTTTCACTGTATCAATAACTGGTAGAGGTGCCACTTTGACTACAAATTATTCCCCTACTTTGGAACTACATGGAGAATATGAGTGCGGGCTCTTGTATTTTTCTACATTTAATTCTATACCTAATGTTGATGAAAGAAACAATAAATTTTATTATAACAAAAATGAAGTTATTGAAATTCCTGAAGGATCTTATGAACTTCAAGATATTTGTGATTATTTGAAATGTAACGTTAAAAATACTGTATTGAAGTTAAGTTGCAACAACAATACTTTGAAGACTGCTATATACTGCTCCAAGGAAATTAACTTCGAAAAAAGTAATTCCATTGGTAGTATATTAGGATTTGGCAAGGAAACGATAAAAGCGTTTATAAGTACCGAATCTCAGTATCCTGTCAGTATTTTACCAACAACCATCGTACGCAATGAATGTGATGTGGTGAGCGGATCATTCGTGAATGGAAAAGCCAGTCATATAGTATATGAATTTGTTCCTAATGTGCCACCAGGCTATCGAATAATTGAAGTACCTAAGAATTTAATTTATTTTCCTATTAATCAAAGTTCAATAAGTGAAATTAATATACGGTTATTAGACTCTGAAAACAACCAAGTGAATTTACGTGGTGAAGAAGTTCAACTGTATTTACACTTCAGAAAAAAATGATAAATTTCAATAAAAACCCCCCAACATCAAGTATTGAACTCAGTTCTAAAGGATCATCTCACAAAAGAACACCGATTGCGGTCAAAAAGAGGTTAACTAAAAACAATAAGGAATTTCTGAAGCTACTCGGCTGGTTAAAATGAATATTCTCAATATTTCTCAACAAACATCGTACGATAACAGCATTGAAAGTTTCGAATATCATTCCTATAAACCATATGTAACAAGTTTCAACAAGAACGATGAAATACGCATACCAATTAATCAGCAAGATTTATATGTGTTGCCTGCACTCAGTACTTTGTATATTGAAGGCAAAGTTAATGTTTATAACAGCAAAAAAGAAAAATTATCAAGTGTGCATTTCATAAATAATCCTATATTATTCCTGTTTCAAGATATTCGCTACGAATTAAATGGGATAGAAATAGATAAAATAAAAAATGCAGGCGTAACTACCACCATGAAGTCTTATCTATCGTTGAATGAAAATGAATCCAAAAGTGCTAGAGCTTGGGGTTGGTCAACAACAGGTTCAAATAATAATGAAGGATTATTTTCTGTGTCAATTCCTTTGAATAAAATGTTGGGTTTTGCTACTATGAAAAAATCATAATAAATTGTAAACATGAGCTAGTGCTATTGAGAAGCAATACAAATCTCAATGCATTGAAATTAAATACAGGTGAAGTGGTTAACGACATTATAATCAACAAAATTGTTTGGCGAGTTCCACACGTCAAAGTATCAGATCGCGAAAGAATAAACTTATTAAAACATTTGGAAAAAGATAGAGCTATTACACTAGCGTTTCGTAATTGGGATTTGTATGAATATCCGTTGCTGCCAAAAACACGTAAACATGCATGGTCCATCAAAACTTCATCGCAAGTAGAAAAACCACGATTTGTTGTAATTGCATTACAAACTAATCGTAAACATTCTGCTGAATTGTCTATGGCAGAATTTGATCACTGTCATGTACGGGATGTAAAAGTTTTCTTAAATTCGACATATTATCCTTACGAGGGACTAAATGTCAGTTTTTCAGAAGACAGGTTTACTTTGCTTTATGAGCAATACGCTAGATTTCAACAATCTTATCACGGGCGCCGAGCAGAACCGTTATTGAGTTTAAAGGAATTCAGAGACATTGCTCCATTATTTGTTATAGACTGTTCTCGACAACACGAAACATTAAAGGGCTCGATAGATCTGAGAGTTGAAATAGAGTCAGATCAACAGATTCCTGACCAGACAGCAGCCTACTGCCTTATATTAAACGATTGCATATTTGAGTATAAACCGCTGAGTAACCTGGTTAAAAAACTATCGTGAAGAATCTTCGATGTTATTAATATAATAGTGAATGTTTAGAACCTTCAACAGTCATACTGAGAATGTAAATCGAACTCCTTGTGCTGCTAAAATATTAATATTATCTACTCATTTATTGTTTGAAAAATAATGAACCAAATTATTTTTGTTGATATTCAAGGATTTAAAGATTATCAAAATCACTTCATAATAAAGGAGTTTGCTTTATCTACGAATGAGTTCACTCAAGTGTTTTTAATTAAACCTCCATATCCGTATTCAAAATTAACTCCTGAGGAAAAAAGGAGAGTGAGGTGGATTGAACGAAACAGAGGGATTACTTGGAGTGAGGGTAATATTGACTACAGAGAATTCAAGAGATTAATAATCCCAATTTTACGAAATAAAACAATTGTAATGAAAGGTCTCGAGAAACAGAAATGGATAAAGGAGCTGTGCGAAACTTGTATGTTAATAGATATTGAAGACCGAGGTAGTCCTAATTTTTCAATATTATATTCTACATATTGTAAATGTAGATCGAGTTTTAATTGTTTGAGTCATAACAGCGAATGCGCGCTTAAAAATGCAATTTGTATACAGAAGTGGTATTTAAATAACTGTGTGTAATTAATTGTGTAATGATATGTTTTGTATCGTGAATAAATTTTAATAATTAAAACATGTTTTTTTAGTTTTTCTCTAAACCCTAAATCAAGTAGGTAGTCAAAATAAGACAAAAAAATATTTCAACATTTTTATTATAACTTAATTGACACAATACATATTCTACTTAACCTAATCATTTCTTAACTTAATAAACTAAACAATTATATTTTAAATATTATCATCACAGATTTTTTTACATATATTAGAAATCAAGTGTTCCGTTTGCTCCATAATTGGATTAAAGTTATCTGTGACAACGTACTGAGCACTGTAAAGTACTTTTTCATTTTCACTTTGCACTGCACCACGACTGTCTTCCAGGTCCACCACTTCTATCCGAATGAGTCGAATACCTCGTCTTGTTTCGTTGCTGCACACGAAGGAGGATGCATTTTGTAAGCAATGTTTCTTGGAGGACGTAGGGTTTTCTTGATTTGCAGCTGGACGTTTTGATCTCTTCTTCTTTGGTTCCCGCTGTTGTTTAGCCAGCTCCGGATACATAATGTCAAAGTCGGCAAGAGGGTCTTGCGCGTATTGTTCAAACAAGTTTTCCATTTTGATTCGCTTTCAAAAACTCAATAATAGAATCTCGTGTAGCTTCCTCAGTGGTTAACTTTCGAATGCACTAAAATGATTCACAAAACCAATGTCTACCTAAAATGAATGTGCTGATTTTGCATTACACGTAAACACGTGCACTTTTGTTTACTCAACCAGTTTAATCATGTTCTTACAAGTACCAACTTAGTGACCTCCTTTCATTATAGGTTTTAAATGATAGGAAATATATAATATCATGTTCATTATGGAATGCTAAATAAAATATCAGTATTTTTTCATTGAAATCAATTTTATTTAAAATTAAAATTATTATTATTCTACACCTAGATTTACACTACACAAATTTAAATGTTTAGTAGACTATGAAATACAAATAAAAATAGCCTAACTATCAAAAACATAATCTTATTTAAACTAAATATCAAATAACCTAACTACATCTAGTTACATCAAGGTCCAATCTATTTAACCTAAATTAAAAGAAGCTGGATTTATGTCCCCATGCTAATGTATCTATATTGTTTCTTAATATGATACGTTTATCGTCATTAGACGATAAGGCTACTTTATCAACACACTGAGTAAATATTTGATGCTTGATTGATTTAAACACTATGTTTTTCTTCCGAATAATTTCGTTTTCTAACAAAGCTTTGTTGTAGTCTTTGAAAAATAGTTTGTTGACCACAGGTTTTTTAATACCTTTAGCTTTCTTTATTTCTTTGGTTTTCGTTTTGATACAGTATAATTTAGATCTTAAACCAACAAATTCTGTTATAATATGTCCGCCTAGTTCGTCTTTGAACAAACCCGGTATTTTTTTGTGCTGGCGTAAAATACCGTATGAATTATTTTCTTCATAGTTACTCGTATCAAAATATCCTTGAAAATTAAGTTTTAGGTCTTTATATATATCACTAGTCTTTACTGAGTACAAAAAACTATCGGTGTCCGTATAACACAGCTTTAAATCACGACCATAAAATGGTTTCATTACAGAATAGTGAAAATTATACATATGGCTTTTGGAAATTTCTAAAACAGTAAATCCTATGTAAATAGGTTTGTCTAGTACAACTGATTCTGGCTTCAACTGAACCGCAACAAAATTTTCTGAAAAAATAGTACAACTATGATAATTAGGTCTCGCTATCAGTTGTTCTGCAGTGATTGCTTTTTTTGTTTTATTTTTTGTATCAACCCACTGATTGACCAGTTTTATGTCGAGCCTTTTTTCAGTGTCCTCTAAAGTTTTCCCGAAAATGCTATTATTTAATAACTTAAAAAAATCCTGTTCGAAAGTAGACTTAGCCGTTTTTCGTAACTCCGTATTTAAATCAATGTATTGTTTTAAATAAGGGCCTTGTTTGAATTTAATTACTCTATGAATTTTTTTGAGCTTCAAGCCATGTGATAAACACGTTTTCAAGTGCACATAATGGATGACGTATTTAAATTTATCATATAGGTTCGGTATTAGCTTTTGAGTTTTAGATCCTGGCGGTGAAAACTTTTGTGGACAGAACGGTAATTCATTATGCAGGTCATGTAAAGTTTCTGGATATTCCAAATCAACTTCTAAAATATAGCCTTCTTCGGAATCATCAGGCGTTTCAAGGATTTCAAAGTGATTAATGTTTGAGGTATTTAATAATCTGAAATCCGAATGAGGTAAATAGGAACACATCGCATAACCGTACAAATTATTGCAGTCTATGTAAAATAAATAGTTATCGGGGTATGACGGCTCGTAATCTAATAAATATTTATTATTTGCTTTTGCATATCTCGTAGAACACAGGCATACCCCTCCGCGGATACCTTTCTGTATTAATCTAATTATTTCTAAGTCATCAATTAACTGAAGTTTCACATTAGTTTTAAGGAGCATTGCGTCAAAACTTAAACTAGGGGCTGTCAGATAAAACGATGGGTCTAACTTGTAATTAGTTTTACAAGTGCAACGAAACTTTTCGAAAACATCTGCTAGTAACAACACATCAGATTTCAAATATAAATCTGTGTATTCGCCTAAATTTTTTAAATTAAACTCATTCCAGACATGTTTAGCATGGTTGTAATCAGATTCTGAAACAGTGGTATTACTTAAACTGGAATAGAAGCATTGTTGTGGAGGTAATTTTCTTTCTCTGTACGACTCCCAGTTAGACATGTATTCATACGGATATACGCCTTTCCGTCTTAATAATTCAAACCTCTCACGTTTTGGAAAAAAATTTAGTAAATGCACAAAGTCTTCCGTATCTAAATTCGATACGAGTTTTTCTAGGCTTGTGCCCAAAAATTTATAAGAGTCTACAAAACGAACCGCCATATGTTTATTGTCATGTGTCGTAAAAAACTTAGTGAACGATATGTAGTTTTCTTTATTTTTAGCTATAACTTTTACTGGCCCCGATGTTTGCCCCAGTTGATTTATAAATAAATGACTGTCGTAGCCAGACAAATTATGAAAAAATACAGGAACAAATTGTGGTAAACGATATTTAAGATTGCAGTAAGAATGAGCTGCGCCGCGATATTTACCAGTCAAGTGACAATGGTCCCTAACTTTATCATCGAATAATAATTGATTGCATAGATAACATAGTTTTGATTCCATGAATGCTCCTATTTCTTGTGGGTTTAGTTTTTTCATAGGGATTGTATTTTTATAAGTTTGTAAAATTTTAGAAACATCTTTTTTGAGGTTCTTTATAAAAACGTCAACACAATCTTCACCGCGATAAGATACGTATCTATTTAAAGAACTATTATATGAACAAACAACATAATAAGCAAAGGCAGCCGGAACGTGTTTTTGAAACACTTTCGTCGAATTTGAACTGGGTCCGTCAGGACTGGGCTGCAATAAAGATTCAAAGTCTGCATAAATGACAAAAGGCATGTCTTGCATTTTTTCGTAGTTCTTAAATTGAATAAGTGTACCTTGCTTTGGCAAAATAGTCGCAACACCACCGCATACATGAGCGTTTAACTTACATTCATTTTGAAAAAAAATCATGCAGTCGTCACAAAAATATATTCTACCATGATGCTTTGTTACTTGCGACCTCATTAAACGGCTTAGGTTTTTAATCAAACAATAATGTGAAAGATTACCTCTTTCTATGTACAACAAGTTTATGTGATTTCTTTTTTTACTCAGCGTGCGGTACAATGGCCCCACAATATTAGTTTTATTTTTAAGTCCATATACATTAACGCTTATATCAGAATTATTTTTTTCAAACGTTTTTATATCGGAAAATTTTACCGGAAACGATATATTATTTACATTGAGTTTGCTTTTAAAATGAGGATAAGAAGAAGTTCGATGCGCGTTGTTGTCAGCAGAAAATAACGCTGCCATTATGCTCCAAAAAAAACAAAACTCATCTTTATTTTGAATGTTAATGCATGCACGTTTGAGTTTCAATGCTTTCGGCAAATCAATAAATCTAGATGCTCGCAGAGGGTTGTACTTGTTAATGTTAATTTCTAAGTAACAATTACGTAAAAATAACCAGCCGCTGTCTCGTTCTTCAAATTCGTCAACTTTGGAAGAAATTACGTTAATAACTTGAGAAAAAACATCTTCAAAATCAAAATTGTTATTTAGGACCATGTTTTCCGTGGCGAAAGACTTTATTTCGGACTTGTCGGAATCATTGGTTCTTAAATGAAATTCAGCGAATAATTCAAAGTTGACTTTGATGCTATTGTAAGTTAACTGGCGCGCCCGCAGCAGCTGAGCTGCGCGTGCGCGCAGGCCACGCAGGAACGAGGCTGGTGCCTGCGCCGCGCTCACCGCATCAGCGCCACTCAGGCGCAATCTGTACGTCGCGATGCGACTACGGAAAGCACTACCTATTTTCGCAACACCATCGCTGACTTCAATGGCAGAGTTATTTTTATGTATTGTACTTTTAAGATGAGCTGAGAGTGCCTTGCTTCTAACAGAAATATCACAAACAGAACAATATATCGATCTGTTCGACATCGTTATTGTAAAAATTATGAAAAGGTCGCTTAAAATTAATTTAAATAGATTGGACACTTATTGCTATATAGAAATATATTTATTTTATAATCTAATAACTAATTATTATAACTAACACAATATAACGTAAGTTATAATTGTTTGTGCGTTTCACTTTTTCTTGTCGGAAAAAAATGAGCCCTCCTCCACGAATTCCGCGCGTGCTCGCTTAACAAACTGGCGCAGGAAGTCCACCTCGTCGGCGTCAGAATCCGTCTGGTACTTGAGCGACAAAAACCGCTTTCTGCCAGCGATCCCTCACCGCTACCGACCTAATGTCCTTCGTATTGTAGAGTCGGAGCTCCACGAATAGGTCGCCGACCAAGTCGGCGGTGCGGCGCAGGCTTCCGTCCGCCACGCGGCGCGTGAGCACGGACTGCAGCGAGGGCGTGGCGCGTGCGCGACTGGCCTCGATCTCCGACGCGTCGTCCAAGTCCAGGCTCCACCCGTCAGGTCGTGCTCGTTTCTCCGCGCATTCAGCTGCCTTGCGTTTCACAGATTTTTTCACTGAACTGAAATGAAAAATAATTATGTTATTATAGAAAGTGTTACTGTAGCTTGGTAGATTTAATAATGATCAACTGTGCCACCGAACTGAATGAGAGATGTATCACCTAACTATAAAGGTTTTAGCTACCGTATAGCATGAACAGTTCATCATTATAAAAGTTCATATTTATTAATGTTACTCGTATGTTGAAAAAGTTCTGTACATCAAGTGATCATCACGTTGTTTGCTATGATTGAACATAAAATCTTACCGCTTATTTACTACGTCGTCCGTGTCGAAGAGTTCTTTATTCAGCTTCACAGTCGACTTCCGCTTGGTTACTCCAGGCCTTTTGACTGTCTTGCTGCTACTGAAATAAGGGACAAAGTTTAGTCATAAAAAGAAATAACTTATTTCACACCAAGATCATTAATAATTTTTCGTCCATGGTGGGAATCGAACCCAAGGACTTTAGTGCCAAAGGCATGATCACTACTTTTTATGCACAGGCCAGTCAATACTGGATGCAGTCAGCTAAGCCACTTAACTCACCGTTTTTTAGCACACTCGTCTTCAGAGTCGTAAAGTCCGGTTGTAGCCTTCCGTGCTCGTCGGCTGAAGTGTTCGTCGTCCGACTCAGAGTGCTTATACGCAGCCCGGCCCTTGTCTTCAACCTCGGAGTTGTACTCGATGTCAGACCTAACGGTAAACGATCAAATAAAAATAATACATGTACAAATACACTCTAGATCATTTTAACAAAGTGAATCGATAATAAAACTTACGAACATGATTGATTGCTGCTAAGTCAGTTCTCTTGCTGTTCCACAAAAACTGGAGATTAACTTCTTGATGATCACCAACTGTCACTGATGCTATGATTTTTATTGATTTATAGCTCTCAATTTATACAAAAATATTGCAAAGGGGTGCTAAACAATTTCATCGTAAAACTCGAATAATATTAGGTAATGATTGATACAAAAACGACCTAAAAAGTCGTTCCAATAAATGGTTTGCAAACACTGTCCAAATATTGTTAGATGTCAGCAATAATATGGTTTTAGTAATAAATTTACGTGAAAAAATAAAAATATCAATTTACTGTCTATGTCGGCTCATAGGTTCGATTAGTACAGTTGACGTAAAGTTTATTTGAAAAAATATGAAAATTGTTATTTTCCACGGTTTAATATAAAATGATTTATATGTACCTAAGTTCAATGCTTGTAGTAGTCGGTTTTGATAAACATAATAAAAATGCCCATGACAACACACCACTTTTATTGGTCCCGAAGTAATTCTGTCCTAATATTCTTGTGTAGATACACTAGACAATGAATAATCTAGGGGTATCTTCCAGCTGCACACCCAGACCCGAGCCAATTTAGAGAAGATCGTTTCCTGAATTGACCTCACCAGTAATCGAACTCAGTACACTACAGAAATCATGATGAAAAACTGTGCTATAGCGTCCTACGCCAAACGTGTCAGTTTTATAACATACATTGTAAATTTGCTTGAATTATGACAGTAATCTTCAATGTTAATGTTGTTGACTGTACTTGAAGTAGAAGCTGCAACGTCAGTAAAATGTGGTAGCTTGTTTTTACAAAGTGCCATACATATTGCCCTGTTGCATATTAGGGTTCCTTTGTTACTTTTTACGAACGTACGTATAAAAAGTAGACTTAAAGTTACAACGCATTATCTACCAATCAGTCATTGAGATATGAATTATTCTTGTGTCGGTTTCTATTTTAAGTCTTAACTCCTTTGGTTTTTACAAACCACTTAAATATAAAAAATAACAGATTTTGTACTAAGGTTGCATAAGGTTGTAAGTACAAGTTTCCAAGGCACTTATTGCAAGATAAGAAATTAGGCACCCATCGCATCGGTATTTAAACAATGTATATATTGAAGATGTGAGCTGATAGTGTTTTCATTATGTAAACATCAGCATTTCAACCACGTTTTAACTAGGTAGTTAGTTGAATTATTGTGTTAAACAAAACAAATATTAAAAGTTTCGAGTCAAAAGTGTACAGAACCTTTGTTGCAACGATGTAAATTAATTACTACTGTGTAGGTCGATTCTGAACAAGTTCGAACTCGAACTCACTCAGGTGAGCGAATTGCCTTTACTCATATTATTACAATTTATACATACCTTATGACAGAATCTCATCAAAAAAGGTTTATTTTACTATTATTTTATTATATATTTATCTGTAGGGTTCCACATTATCGTTGACACATTTTATAGACTACGCAATTTGAATCTCATAGCGGATTCAGAGTGCGAGATTCGAAGTGAGTTTCTCAGAATAGTGCTTCTGGTCTAATTCAATTATTGCGCCAGTGTTATAGTGATCGCCGTGGCTCCCGCACACCCTTTCGAGGTTTCGTGTCTAAGCACATAGTTATTTGCCCTTTGCATTCAGATTTGTCCGTACGACCAATCAGGCATGGAATCACTGTTCCACCAAGCAAGGAACAAGTGAAGTTTCGTGGTGCCGACCTTTCTCATTATCATAACTGTAACTAACTATGCTGCTGGATGACATGATTTCGAATAGAATATTACTGATTCAGGCACGACCAATCTGGCATGAAACCACCACTCGGTCTGTGGTCGTTGCAGTTTCGTGGTGCCGTCATATTCTAATCGGGTCTCGAAGAGCGGTTCTCACCATGCCCGATCTATTCAACAATGCAGTGTATGTCGTGATGTTTGTGAAACAGTGGATCTTTGGGGAAACAAAATCACTGGTATGTTTTATGATAAATATATATAATCTATTAAAAATGTACTTTTTTCGAATGTTCGAGTGAAGTAAGAGAGCAAATGCCGAAAAAGGTAATAACTGATACATGAGTAACCTAGAAAGTATTCAAGCATTAGTCCACTTCTATATGAATGTGTCAATGTTCAGTCTGAATAAAACGAAAGCGTCTCTTGGTGGAGTGGTAACAGAGCTCCGCCCGAATCCGGAGGTCCTTGGTTCAAATCCCAGTTCGGGAGTGCTATCGGATTTTCGGGTACAAAAACCTTTATTGTCATCACACCACTAGTTGGCAAGCGTGGTGATTAGGCTAATATGCAGTGATGACATTCCTTAATGATGGAGGTCGTAAGTCAGTAGTGGGAGCGTATATGAGTTAATTACTCTACTTTATTTCTAGCCACTGATTAGCATGTATTGTAAATTTAATAAATAAATCGTAATAATAAAGTACCACCCTACACTCAGCCTACACCAAAAGGCCCCATATCAAGTTTCATTCATCAATTTAGTTAAACAATCAGGAATCGGTACATTAGGTATGTGTAACGAAGAGGTGTCAGATAGCAAGGCCCCGCGCTCGACGTTGGCGGACCGATTAAGAAATGATGACAGTGCATGTAAACAGGGGGCCTACTACGGTACAAATTTGCGAAGTTTCGTGAAACTTTGGAAGTGGTTAAAGGCTACAAAAACGTAGCATGTTATGCATAGGTTTTATATGTTTTGTACAATATAAATACGGTTATGAGAATACCAAAAAAATCAACATCAATTTCGAACGGTAAATATGTTTTATAACGACTGAAAAAACACGTAACTACGTTTTTGACGAACGGGAGTAGACCTTCTTACTACAAAAAATATCGTTCATAAATAATATTACCTATCCTTTATAATCAGTGCCTTCCTGAAATTATCTGTTCATTCTTTAACAGGATTGCTAGAAGTTTGTCAGTCATGATAATCGTCGTGGCTCCCGCACACCGTTTCGAGGTTTTGCGTCTAAAGCACATAGTTATCTGCCCTTTGCATTCAGATTTGTCCGTACGACCAATCAGGCATGGAATCACTGTTCCACCAAGCAAGGAACAAGTGAAGTTTCGTGGTGCCGACATTTCTCATTATCATAGCTGTAACTAACTATGCTGCTGCTGGGTGACATGATTTCGAATAGAATATTACTGATTTAGGCACGACCAATCTGGCATGAAACCACCACTCGGTCTGTGGTCGTTGCAGTTTCATGGTGCCGTCATATTCTAATCGGGTCTCGAAGAGCGGTTCTCACTATGCCTGATCTATTCAACAATGCAGTGTACGTTGTGATCTTTGTGAAACACTGGATCTCTGGGGAAACAAATTCACTGGTATGTTTTTATGAATTTGTAATCTATTGGTGTATATTGGGAAGGATTAATTCACTTTTTTCGAATGAGCGAACGGAGGGAGCGAATTTTGACGAAAAACGTGAATAAGAATTCCCAATAGACTCCTACTTATAGCTATCGAGTAACGTAACGAATTACAAAATAAGATGGCCAGTAGCAAACACTAACTCTCGTTAGGCAAGTGTTGTGATTGAGCAATAAAATTATCCATGATAATTTCAGCAATTACTTACTGATTGATGAATTTAATAGCTAATAATATGTGCATGATCTTGAGACCGCAAATTTAAAGTGGGTGTACTACACAGGTACCAGATAAGAATTCAGGCAGGGGTCTCCCAGCACTCCCAGACCAGAGTTAATTTAGAAAAGGTCGTTTTTGAATTGACCAGACCATCGAATCCAAAACACTGCGCAGGTCAACCGTGTCGCCAAATGACGCCTTTGCTAAGCAGTGGGACAGTATGAAAGGCTTTTTAATTAGCTTGGCTTTCTAAAATTGCAGATATTTTATCTAATAGGTGGCCATTTATCTACTAAGTACCTATATTATAATAGCTAACGTTGATCCTAGTTAATAAACCCATTTAACTTTTATTAATCCATACATTACGAACGCCTCCGTGGCCGAGTGGTTTCAGAGCTCGGCCCGAATCCCTGAGGTCCCGGGTTCAATTTTCAGGTCGAGCAAAGTGTGTTTTCGGATTTTTTGAAACATAGCCCGGGTTTATGATCACCAACCCGCATTTTGGCAAGCGTGGTGATTAAGCCAATACCCATCCATTGTAGCGGTGACTTGATTTCAATGATGGAGGCCTTCGCCCAGCAGTGGGACAGTATATAGGCTAATTACTTACTTTTTACTTTACATATATTACTGTTCTAAACTGTAAAATCGTAGACTTCGTCTGCCAAAGTTCAGTTTCCTAGAAGCAGTTTCCAATCTCGGAAATTGAAAGCGAAAAAGCATTCTCTCGCATCTGACTTTGAAATCTGACATTTGAAAGTAGATCTGTCATCGTGTGCTGCACTCCCACAAATGAAATTCAAAAGGCTCGTACATACTAACTCCAATGCGTGATTTCTGTGCCAATTCGCAGAATATTGCTTAAAATTAGTTAGCAGCTCATATTAACCACTTAATAGGACTAAAATAAAACCCAAACCCTAAAATATCATAATAATCATCTGAATCTATTCAAACATACATTTTATTTATTTATTTTATTTTAAAAGATCATAGTCTATACTAATAAAACAGAGTCCAGATTTGACTATTTGTATTAAATAGGCTTCGAAACTAGTGAACCGATTTTAAAAATTATTTCATCAATATATAGCTACATTTATGAGCATGTAACATAGCCTATATTTAACGGGAAAACTTGAATGAAGCCGCTGACAGATAGCTAGAATATAATTAACATGTTAAATTCATCAGTGTTTTTAAATTAACACAATATGTTAATTAAAAAAACATCTCGTACTGAATTTAAATATTATCACTACTATCTGCGTTTTGCGAATCACTGCGCTAAACGGATCGGATGATATTGTCAAAAAACATAATTTTCTCCAAAAAGTCGTTATATCTTAGTTCAAAGTCACAATTATAATTTCTAAAAAAGAAATCTTTAACAAAACAAAACTGTCTTGAAAAAGCAAATCTTGTAAATTGACTAAGACGTTTAAGAAAATTCCCTTTTTTATGAAATAAACAAACGTGAATTTCCTTATTTATCGTCGGGACCAGTGGGGGTGGGGGGATATTTGATTGTTCACTCATTTTATTGTCAATCGGCAATCGGAAATTGAGTAATGGGGGCGTCGACAGCGTTGTTTACTGTTACACCGCGGAGAATGGGAACTTAGGTACAAAAGTTATGACATGGGGTGAGCGAGCGAATGCTATTTCTATAGTCTAGTCTAGTTCTATAGTAATAGTAGAGGGCGCTACTGTGCTTAACAGTTTGAAAATAAACAGCTCCTCATTTATTTTATTTCTATAAATAAATTATTCCTTCAAAAAGTTTTTTTCTACAATAAAATATTAATTCGTCCTACATTGAACCTAGTTAACAGAAAATACTGCTGAAAGATGGCCCCTGCGAAGAAAAAAATCTCCGAGGAACTGGCTTACAATGAAAGGTTGGTGGATATCGTTTTGAGCCTAAAGGCAGAAATAACTGAAGTGAAAAGTGACCTTCAACACTGTAGAGAGATGATCCAGGAATAACAGAAGCTAATCACTTTTCAGAAGGGATGCATCCAGAAAATGTTGAATATTTTAACATGCACTAGTCACTCCTCCACACTTAGTGTACTACCACAACACACTTCACTGAACGAGTCTGGTCCTCAGGGCTTGATATTTGTAGGTGACTACCAGCACGCTGAAGAAAAAAGCAGCCACACACCGCACCAACATCACCAGCCCCGGCAGCTGCAGCGAGTCCAGCCGCTTGTAAGCCCAAACTGCGCCGTGCTCGTCAGAACAAGGCCAAATTAAACTCTGCCCAGACTAAAGACCGTGTACCAGACACTTTCAACACCACAACACTAGCACCCCCTCTGCATATGCCTCAAGTTTCGCCTGATGCCTCTGCTAAATCATGCTTATTAACTTCAAGTGGCCTACGAGCGGCTGCTCCTCGGGTCGCCAGTCTGCATGTTTTCAACCTTTGTGAGGAAACCACCACGGAAGACGTCATTCGCCATGTCCAGACCAGGATGCACTTCACGGCACAGGGATGCGAGAAACTCGTCGTTACGCGTGGTAAATATTCGTCGTTCCGCCTAGACATTCCAGCTGATAAGCAAAAAGTTGTCAGAAACCCCAAGAATTGGCCAGATGGAGTGTCAGTACGAATGTTTAACATTGTACAGCCAAAAAACGTGTCACCAACGCGCGTAGCAACGAAGTTAAAATCACAAATAAATTTGTAATATTACATCAAAATGTTCGGTCGATTTGTGGCAAAACTTCACTTCTAGATCTTTTGTGTGGTACGGAAACTCCCGATGTAGCTAGCCGACTAGCTTAAAGTGAGATTTGGTGTCAGAAACACGAAATGGATCGAGTTAGGTTAGGTTCTTATTCGCTTGCCGATTGTTACTGCCGCACGAACATCGCACATGGCGGTGTTGCACTATATATACGCGACGGTATAAAATATAGGCAGCGTAAGGACCTACAGGCCTTGTCCATTCAATGCCACTGTGAATTTGCGGCTATTGAAATAAGTGTTTACAAATTGATCATAATTGCATTGTATCGGACCGGTAAGGGAGACATGGAAGTGTATTTGCATAATTTAGAACTGTTACTTAGTAAGCTAACTGACGAAAACAAAAGATTTCTTATAGTTGGCGATCAGAATGTGGATTTTCTATCTCATAACAATAGTAAACGGCGTGTCAATGACCTGCTCAGTAGCTACGGTTGTTGCAACATAGTAACATTCCCCACTCGCACGGAGGATGGCAGCGCGACATCCATCGACTGCGGTATAGCGAACTACGCGCGTGATTGCCTCACTGTATCACCACTGGAAACTGTAGTGAGTGACCACAACGCACAAAGGTATGAGTTCGCAGTGGAGCAAAAACACCAAAACTATGGTGATAGTGATTTTGTTCGACGTCGGCTATTTAATAATAACGATTCTATTAATTCATTTTATTCTGACATTTTTGATTATGATTTTGACTTTATTTTTAATAGCAATATTGATATTAATGACAAGTTTACTAAATTATTTAATATTCTGACATACTACATTGACATACATTTCCCAATTGAAAAAATAAAATAATAGACATCTTGTTCCGTGGTTAACTGACGAACTGTCTGAATACATGCGCAAACATAGCGACTTACACGAAATGAAACAGCAATACCACCACGAACAAGTCTTATCTGACCGTATAAAACATTACTCAAGCTTAATCAAATCGGAAACGTTGCGCGCCCGTCAAATATATGTTGAAAAAAGACTGTCAGAGGCAAAAAACCCGGCAAAAGAAATATGGAAAGTTGTTAATGACGAAATAGGTACAAAACCCAGGTCCCAAGACATCCATTTGGAATTTCCGAATGGGGATATACCGTGTAAAAAAAAAAGTAAAAGTAACCAACTAAGGACGGCACAATATTTAAATAATTACCTTAGCCATGCCGACGTACCTGTATTCACACTGCCCCAAGTCACCCGCGATTGCTTGGACAAAGAGCTCCAGCACATGTTGAAAACGCGTACAACATTGGATGTATATGACATATCACTTAATCTAATTATTATAATTTGGCCAATCATTTCAATGATTTTGGTAGCTTTAATAAATGAAATGTTCCAAGTAGGTGCGTACCCTGACGTGTTAAAGAGCACACGGGTGTGTCCTGTGTATAAGGGCAAGGGTGATAAGGGTGATGTTAATAATTACCGCCCAATAACCATTGTTCCTACTATTTCTAAAATGGTTGAGTCTTTGCTGTCATTTTACGTTATGCGTCACCTCGAGGACAATGACCTACTCACTGACAGACAATTTGCTTACAGGAAGAAAACATCGACCACTGCTGCAGCTCATAGAATCGTTGATTGCATTATTACGGGCTAGACGACAAGCTCAAAATGGCTGGTATACTGTGCGACTTGTCTAAGGCCTTTGTTGTGGTAGACCACCAGATCCTATTGGACACATTACTGAGCTATGGCATCAAAGATAGCGCCCATCAGCTATTTGCGTCCTTTTTATCTGACCGCAGGCAAGTCGTACAGGTAACTATAGGCGGTAGGAGAGTGACGTCTGACCCGGGCAACGTTAGCTTAGGCATTCCTCAGGGATCTTCGCTGGGGAATACTTTTTTTCTATTGTTTATTAATGACTTGCCCGCTTCAGTAGCTATCGGCCTTACTGTGTTGTTTGCCGATGACACAACTGTGGTAGTCGGTGCTCGCACATACGAGCAACTACGCGTGAAAATCCACGAAACTTGCAAACAGTTGCAGAAATGGTTTACAGCAAACGGTTTGTTGTTGAATGTAAGCAAATCAAACATTATGCTTTTTTCTGGCCGTCCCATCTCGTTGCCTGCATGTTTGAAAGATTGCCCAATTCCGGTGTGTAGTGAGAGTAGGTTCCTGGGCTTCACAATAGACTGCAACCTGAACTGGAAGTGCCATGTCGACAAGCTTTGTGACAGACTGAGTGGTGCAGAATTTGCTTTACGAAAACTAAGACCACTTATCTCTGCGGATGCTCTGAGGCAAGCCTATTATGCCCACTTTCATTCCCTGATGTCGTACGGCACTCTTATCTGTGGTAACTCAACGGAGGCCAGCAGGGTGTTCGTTTTGCAAAAGCGCGCTTTACGTACACTTGTCGGGGTGAAAGCTAGACACTCGTGCAGGGATTTGTTTGTGAAGCAGCGTATACTGACGCACTACTCAGTCTATCTTTATGAACTATTGATGTTTATAAGATCCACCATTTCGGATTATCAGTGCATGAGTGCGAGTAAGCGATCTCATCTAGTAGGCCGGCTTAATGCGGTCCCTCGTCGCATGGCGCTTGCAGAAAAGAACCCACGTATAATCGGTCCAACATACTACAGCCACCTACCCACTGCGCTGAAAAATGCACAATCCGACGAAGCATTCCGACGCCAACTGAGAAACCTTTTGTTGGAAAAGTCTATCTATCCCATTGACGAATATTTAAATTGTGTATTTTAATTTTAGTTGACATTTGTATTTATATTAATGGTATTTGATTGTATGATTTTGAATTTGTAATTTGCATTTATTTTTTTATTTTTTTAACCTTGACATTTCTATGCATGCTATTATTATTACTATATTGTTGACGATCTTAATACAAATTCTTATATCTGACATTCAATGTAAAATATATTGTAATTATGTACTAAGAGAGAAATAAATCTAATCTAATCTAATCTATACCCTCTCTCTCAAATTCTCTTTGTGTAAACAGAGATAGACAAAAAAATAGAGTTGGGATAGAATGAGCATTCGCTCGCTTGGTGTAAACGCACCGTTAGAATAAACATTTGAACATGGAAAAAGTAGAAACATTAAAATTTTGGACATAATGTCAAGCAGACGCTCTTACCACTAAGGTATCGGAAATACCGAAATCATTAACGAACGTAGCTAATATTGTCAAGCCTCTTCATCATCTGAAAGAAATACTTTTGCTAATATTTTTACTTTTCATTTAAGATTAAAAATGATTAAGAAATTTGATTTTAACTTTAATTTTAACATTTGACAATTTCCACCACTAATCAGATTATTTGCTTAATTAAAAACTTTGATTTAACAAATCAGTATGGTCCAAAAAAAATAAAAAAGCCAATGGCAGAAATAGCTATAGAATAGTACCTACATAGATTACAATAAAAAACATTTTAAAAACAAATGAACCTTTTCAAGATTTTTCCACCTAAGTTCTCACACTTCGCGACGGTTCTCTACCCGGCTTTGTCCGGGTAACGCGTCTCACAGAGGAAATGAAAAATTCCGAGACAAAGCGACGATGTTTTTATTAACACGGGTCTCGTGGACCCCTAATTATCGGTTTCTATCAGTCGATTAAGTCTTTTGAGAAATATAATTAAATTTTATTCAGGTGATACAAAAAAAATGTTGGTCTCGTACAATTCGGTTTTAGAGATGCTTCCTTCTTAGGACGCTTGAATCGTGGTATGGGCTTCGTTCTTAGGTTTCCTCAACACAAACTTAAATACCTTTATTTAAATAGACACTGGTCCGAAATATTAAACAAATTTTAAAATTTTCAAATGTATGGGAATGACTCGTCTAATCAAAGTGGCGTTTCACGTCAACCCGTATATTTTTAATTTTGACACTTACCAGCAATTAACTCGCTCTCCTTGGGTCAGAGTTACCAGATACTTACAACCTTGGTGTCTTCATTGCCAAAGTTAATAGGCATTTTTTGGGTAAGGATGTATCACCATCGGCCTCGTCATCGCTTACCACCAGGCGAGACTGAGGCCAAACTCAAACCCATTTCGAATGACAAAAAATGCTGTGACGCCACAGCACTCCACATAACTCTAACACCTCCCCCCGCCGCCCCTTCTTTCAGTAGAAGGCTGGACAGTTGTTTTTGTTTAAAAATTTACGACAAAGCCATGAATAGATTCTCACTAACAATGGAAGCCAATGAATTTGATTTAAAACCTTTTAGGGCAATAAAATATTCTTCGTTTGCGTAAGTCGGGTGCAGATTCGGCTTCTTGGTTTGTTTAGGACGATTATGGAAATATTTTACGACATTTATATTTTTAGAACTCTTAGTGCTATTTTCACAAAACTAATAAACAGATTACTTCATACACATCTATAATAGACTGATGGCTAACACGTGGGCCTGAAAGAAAATTGAGAATTTTTCGGTATAGTTTAGTACAAAACTTTTTTTAACTCACTAGCTGTCCGTGAGCGGCTTCGCCCGCGCAGACACTCCCTAATATTGGAGCTTTATATTGGTGAAAGAATTTTCAAAATCGGTCCAGTCCCATTCAATACAAACAAACGAGCAAACAAATCTATTTGCTTGTTTGTTTATAATATTAGGATAAACTAACCGTCTGGGCTACGGTGGTGAATTTGTCTGTTGAGGGATGTCGCTTTACCGTAAATACTTTGTGCTGACATCGACGGCAAACCACGGCTCGAACTCGACAAGATAATAGACAGATGGCGATCATACTGCGAGCAGCTCTACAAAAAATCGTTTTCGGCGGTCAGCACACATGTAGTCTGTGAGACCCTGGAACTGGAGCCCGACATCTTACGGTCCAAAATAACAGCCGCATTGCACAAACTCATAGCCAAAAAAGGTCCCCGCCAGCCGGGCCCCGACCAAATAACAGCTAAGGTGCTCCAAGTCCTAGGCGAGTCGGGTACACACCGCACAACATCTGCAACAAAACCTGGAAAAGCGGTTTATGGCCCGAACAGTGGACACAGTCAACAATACTACCACTACACAAGAAAGGGTCCACCAAAAGATGTGAAAACTACCGCACCTTAGCCCTAATATCACACGCCAGCAAGGTACATTATTACATGTGATCAAAAACCGGATTCGGTACCATCTCGACTGGCAAATCGCACAGGAGCAGGCTGGGTTTGTGAAGGGAAAGGGCACCAAAGAGCAAATCTTAAACGTCCGTCAACTGGAAAAGTGCTATGGGTTTGACACCCCAATGGTAATGTGTTTCGTGGACTACACCAAGGCTTTTGACTGCGTGGAATGGAGCTGTCTGTGGAGGGTGTTAAGCGAGTTTGGGGTGCCTAATCACCTCACAGCACTAATTCAAACACTGTACTATGACAGTCAGGGCATCGTGAAGATTGACCGAGCAATATCTGGTTCTTTTGGATTTGAAAAGGGGGTTCGACAGGGCTGTATTCTCTCTCCAATCCTGTTTAACGTGTATGGCGTACTCGCCATACACGTTAAACAGGCAGTTCCAGTCATCGCAAGTCTTCTTTACGATGTACTCATCGTAAAGAAGACTTGCGATGACTGGAACGGTGGGGTCAATGTTGGCGGGCGTAGACTCACTAACTTGACGATACAACTCTGTTGGCAGCCAACAAGGCAGAAATGCACGAACTACTACTCAGAATGAAATACGTCAGTGCCGAGTTGGGTCTCGCCATTAACAGGCCCAAAACCAAGGTCATAGTCGTGGATCGTACTGGCGTACTAAAATTAGAAGTAGTAGATAAATTCATATACCTGAGCTCTGAAATCTGTAACAGTTGTTCGTGCGAAGGAGGAATTTGTCGGAGGATTGGTGTGCCAAAAGGCGCCATGTCTCAATTAGATGAAGATATGGATGAACAGATATGTAAAAACATAGGTCTAGAAATGAACTTGGATAAAACAAAAAAATGACAAACAGTAAAGAAATGCCTATCGTGATAAATTGTTCTCTTCTGGAACATGTTACGGAAGATATTACCTAGGAAAACAAATCTCATTCAGACCAGAGAGACAAACAGAAGAATTAAATAGAAGAATAGCAATAACTTGGATAAAGTTCTGGGCTCATAAGGAAATACTCAAATCTAAGCAACCTATGAGCATGAAGAAGATCATCATGGATACTGCTATCCTACCATGCCTCACTTATGGTTGCCAAACTTGGACCTTTAACCAAAAAACCCTAAGCAAAATACAGAGAGCACAGAGATCAATGGAAAGGAGCTGTCTGGGCATCAGGCTGAGAGACAAATGTAGAAACATAGACATAGGAAATACAACAAAAATAACTGATGCTCTAAATTTTTCCCTGAACATGAAGTGGAAGTGGGCTGGCCACCTTGCTAGATACTCTGATGAGGGATGCACGATAAGGGTAACAAAATGGAATGGCCCACAAGGCACTCGTGGAACAGGGAAAACCAAATACCCGCTGGCAGGACGATATAGTCGCAGTAGCAGGAAAACACTGGCACAATATAGCAAAAGATAGAAAGAAATGGGACTCTTTGGAGGAGGCTTTTACCCAAAGGGGGTCTATGCAACAATAAAGATTACTATTAAGCATGATAGAATATTTCAATATTAATTATTTATTATAAAGATTCATTAACTTTAATACTTAATTTATTATAATTCATTGCATGTTGTATGGATTAAATAAAGCTTTAATATTATTATTATGGATGAATAGATCCATCAGCATGAAGACAAGGACCAGCTTCGTGCGTACCCTAGTATTCACCATCTTCATGTATGGCTCAGAGACATGGACTGTAAAGAAAACCGAGCGAAATCGCATAGACGCTTTTGAAATGAGGTGCTGGAGGAAAATGCTGGGCATACCATGGACAGCCCGTCGTACCAATGTGTCGATTCAACGACATTTGAATATAAAAACAAGGCTCTCCACCACCTGCCTACGTAAGAACTTGGAGTACTTCGGCCATATTGCAAGAAGTGATGTCAACAACCTGGAGAGACTTGTAATCACTGGCAAAATCGAGGGTAGAAGACTAAGAGGAAGGAGCCCTATGCGATGGAGCGACCAGATTCGCACCACCCTTGAAACCACCTTGCACGATGCCCTTCACTCTGCTTCAGACAGAGGCAGATGGCGACAAATAATTCGCGAAAAGATACTCCATAAGGATGATCACGACCCTCAGCATTAAGGAGACCGACGCGAGGAGGAGGACTTTGTGCTGCTCTGAGCTACGCCATTAACTTAATAATGATACAAAAACTAAAAAATTTGCAAGTTATTTTCACAACTAGTCACATTTAATGACTATTGGCATAGTTACTGAATGGGTGACTAACAGATATCGTACAGCCCTAATCACTGGGCGAAGAAAGCTGAAACTTGGCATGTAGGTTTGTCGGGTAGTGCAGGGGAGAACTAAAGGTCTTCGCACATATTAGCACATTATCGTGGCGCGGCAAAGGCACCAACCCGGCAATGAACTTGCCATTCAAATTAGGGCATTGAATTGCGTGTACTATAATACATTTTTCAATGTCAATATGAAAAAGCCGACGGCGGGCGGTCAGCGCGCTTGTCACTACCATACAACTCTGGAGCTGTGCGGACTGCGAGCTTGCTCCTCGCGGAAGGCGCGTAGTAAGCGCGCTGGCGGCGAGCCCTAGCCTCAATACGAGGCGATGCCGTGCAGCAGCTGTGCTGTCGCCGTGCTGGGATAGTGTGCCTTGAGAAATGATTTCTAGAAATTGAAGAAGGAGAACGGAATACGCAATCACAAGCTAGTTTTTAATTAATTTCATATTCATTGAAGTGAAGAGCCTATAATTTCTATCTAGTGTCCCAGCTTAAAAAGCTCCAAAGACAATACTCAAACCACTTTTCACTGCAACAACCTTTATGGTCTCGTAAGTTACAACACGCCCTCTGGCGGAAACGCCGCAATTACACAAGTGATTTACGTGCGCGACAGTACTGTTTTGAACTCGCTTATTGTTCAAAGGAAACTGTTGGAAATAGGTGACAGATATATTTAACAGGTGTGATATGCTTATTCTGTTGTGGTTAGGGGCAAAAACTACGAATAAGCGAATGGCAGACGAATGCTTGGCATATAGTCTCGAATTAAGGATAAATATCCTTGTACCAGACAAGTATTTAAGCCGAAGGCGTCTCGCAGCACACCCAGACCCGAGGTAATTTTAAAAAGTTAGTTTTTCTGAATTGATCCGACCGGGAATCGAGCCTGGACATCACGCAAGTCACCGATAAACCGGTGTGCATAGAGAAATGTAAAGTTTTTAATTACATTATACTGTCCCACTGCCAAGCAAAGGCCTGCATTGTTGAAATCAAGCCTACGCTACAATTGATGGGTATTGGCTTAATCACCACGTATGTAAAATGCACGTGATATATTCTGGAAAATCCAAAGGGTAACGAGCAAAGATAAAATGCACTGCCTCAAATAAACAGATTTGCGAGTTAAGCAATATAGTTAGTTTAAGGCCCGATTTTTGAATTCTTTGTTTATTCCCTCTAACTGAAGTATAAAATTAACTGGCTGTTTATCAAGCGAATAGATATTTTCTATTTTTGAGTTGCCTTTCATCCAAAGAATAGCATACTATCGTTCTACTTATATCGCTAACTTCACACTGATTATCCACAAGCGAGATGCACTTATACAATCATTGCAATGTTAGAATAAAACAAGGATGATTCACAAATTGGCACTGACGTATAAGAAAAACAACCTCAGCTTTTTTTGTTGACTAAAGTTGTGGTAAAAAGTTTGTGATTGTAATAACACTCCAAAACTCCTTAACAAAATGAAAATATCTCAAATGACACACGACATAAATCAAAATGTCAAAGAAAACGCATAGATAAATCTTATCCAGCCCCTCAAGAAGCATATAACTTTATTCCTCAGTTAGCGGCTTTATTCAACAGATAACATCTATCTCATCATCATCATCCGTGCGGTCTATCCCGGTTGTGAACCCACACTGGTGTGTGGGGTCCCAGGGTCCGCCTTTCTTATTTTCTTGGCCCACTTCACGCGGTCTTGTGCATCCTCAGTGGTAAGTCTGTTGACAGATAACATCTATCTGACCATTGAAAAATTAAAAATCTTATTAACCTTCGAATAAACTTTGTTCTACAGATGAATTTCATTATCTAAGGATTGAAAAATCGGCCCTAAGTGACGTAATAAAGCTGTTACGTCAGTTAGACATGGAATCAAACCCTGACTAACGAGGTCGTCAATGTAATAACAAGACACGTAGGTATTGAGGGAGTGAACTAAAGTTTTCCAATTATATCGAAACTGAAGAGTTTGCGCGGCGGCCATGTTGTTTGCTTTTGTTTTATGTGCATTCCACTTTGTTTCGACGTGTCTAAGGAGGTTTACAAACCAAATGCGGGGGAAAGCGGTGACCGCAACTTCTTGTGAATGCATTTCGTCATTATTTTGGCTGTTTTTCCATCAGAGATGTCCTATAAATAATAGTAATAAAATAAAATCATTTATTTTTAGACGTAATTATCTATAGATTGGTTAATAGTTGTTAGTAACAATTGAATACTTCTATTTTAGTGGTGTTAGTGGGTACAAAAGTGATTATTACCTAATTACCTAATTTGCCCAGTCACAAGTCCCATCCAGTGCGTTTGAATAGGATATTCAGGGCGAGCAGCAATCATTTTCAGAATCCTGTTGCCGCTGCTCCTCAGGCGTTGCATTAAAGAGGCGGTTTTTTTTGCGGATGATAGCATGAAAGCCATCAACATGCGCTTCCGCAAAAAATCCCGAACCACTACAGTACCTGGGCAGCCGCAACAGGGCCCTCAAAGCGTTGTTGTATTGCACGCGAAGTGCATTGTAGGCTCGTCGGTGTACGTCACCCACAGACCGCTCGCGTTAAAGGATTGACAAAAAGCCCTGATTAGGGTCAGTTTTACCTCTCCCGTACATCGAGCAAACCTGCGAGCAAGCATATTGCTTCTTACCGCCAATGCCCTACGCTCCCTCTCTATGTCTTCGTCATCACGAAGGTCTGCAGTGATGACGTGCAGCTATGCTGAGAGGATGTGCAAGCTGAGCTACGAAACTATTAGTTTGTTCCCACTAATGCTACGAGTATGATATGTAACGGAGCGAGTACGATGTGCCACGAAGATGCGCCGATGTGCGGGGAAGATGCTTAGCTCGAGCTAGGCGATGACAGTAGGGAAGGCACGCACAGAATGCATTCATAGCATGCCTTTTCATAGCATGTATCCACAGCAAGTACCCATGGGTCATGCATGTGTCACAATAAAAATATCTTAGTAGAACCCATTTCCACCAGCGCTATGATATGTGGACCAATGTGATTGGTGGATATCAAACGCATTCTCCAACGTAGCCCATATAATAGTATATTTTATATCGAGGGACTAAACGAAGTCATAATATACCAGAGGTAAGTCAATGAAACCGAGGGTATATTAAGTTGGCGTTTAGTCTCGAGGTGCAAACTGTACTTTTCACTTTGAGTGCGAGAAAAATAGTCAATTTAGTACAAAAACATTTTAAACCGAACAAATTTACACTTGACAAGAGTTCTGAAATTTTTGTAGTCAGTTTTTTCTTCTGAACTGAACCACAGATTAACAATTTTATTTAAAACACATGGCGCCACCTTCTTTGCGGACAAACCATGGAACTAAAACTCTCAACATTTTCGCAATGAAGACGGTCCACACTCCACAGATAATAGTATAATTTTTTACTGGCTGTTTGAGTTTGTCTATGAAGGAAATTAAAAAACTAATTACTTTTTACTCCCTAGGGGCTGAAGTGGTTACTTTAGCCCCGCTTCGTAGGGCTATAATGGCGTACTTTTAGAGCATGAGAAGTGAAAAAATATTTTGTTCTAAGGTCAATAATTCAGTTAAAGGTGGTGTTTATTTAAATAGGTACAACAACAGCAAAACATACTTTACCTATAATACACTAGGTGTTCGTCAGCGGATTCGCCCGCGTAGACGTCTTTCCCGTCAAAATTTAGCCTAAATGAAAAAAAATATAGCCTAATGTCACTCCTTGATAATGTAGCTTTATATTGGTGAGATATTTTTTTTAAATTGGTTCGGTAGTTTCGGAGATTATCTACCTCAAACATACAAACTCACAAACTCTTACCCCTTTTATAATATTACCATGGATAGTTTAACTTAAGAGATACAATTTTCCCAAATAAAACAAAGGTTCCTTATAATTTTTCTAATCATAGGTAACCGATACTCGTACCATACCTTAACCGATGTTTGATATACAATGATACTCTTTGCAAACATACACAACTAAGTTAGCAGCGTATTGTATCGCAGCGACCAATATTGTCGACATCGAATTTATTATCACCCATAAACTCGACCGTAACAGCCAAGAAAACGTTTCATATGCGATGCAAACGATAGGCCAGTGATGTGAACAGTCGGCTTGGTCTAGTTATCGATAGTTTCTAAAGATTTATAATTTTCGAAATTTTAATATCAGCCCAAAATGTCGAGCGGAATTCAAAACCGCGGCTTCCAAACCAATAACTAACAAAATTCTGGCGGACTGAACGAATTTTGCTGGTGTATGTCCAGTTTGAGCCAGTGTAATTAAAAATTCAAAGTATTGCTAGTCACGTTTTTTTTCAAAGGCCTCTTTAGAAGTTAACTAACTTCTAAACTCACAGACAATTTATCAACTCGTTAATGAGTTATACTGATTTGATACTTTAATTGATTAGCGCAATGGTAGAAGATAAAAAAATGGCGAATAGGAATGGGAGAATGGTAGACTATATGGCTGAAAGTTGTGGATTTGATTCCCACCCTGATTTAACTCACAAACATTTGGATTGGAACTGTATTTGGGTATTATTCGAAACTGCTATTAAAGTACGTATTTATTTAAATACGTCTAAAAATATCAATTTAAGTATGTATGTCTACCAAAACAAATAAGCAAATAAAATAAATATCTAGGATATCTTACGCCAAGTTCATCTGACCCCAAACTAAGCAATGCTCCTAAGGAGGACGACATAATTTTATTATTTTATTAACCTTCACAGAAGATAAACTTGCCGTGATTTCGGTTGTACTGCGGGTGACAGAGACTGATCAGTGATATAGATTTCTCAGTTTTTTTTTATTCCTCTCTCTCTTCAGTCGTTTCCGTCACTGCTGAGGATCGTGACTCCTTCTGATGTTGTCTATCAGCTGCTACCATTGGTTGCGTTCCGCTGCTTGCTGTACGGCAACATTGACCGGGATCGCCAGTTGCTGTGACACCTGGGGGGCTAGCCAAGAGCAACAAGCTGTCACGGGCGCTTATGTCATCCCCAGACATTTGAACGATTTCTATTGTAGAAATAATCGAGACGTGTTGCTCTTGGCTGGCCCCCCTGGTCTGCCCATGGCTCGGGACTTCGACCTCTACGTCTTTTACCTCTCCACTTTTGCCGTCACTATCAAGCGCTCCAAATTGTCGTCATTTCTTCGTGCAATGATTTTTTTATTTATGAAAATTCTAACAGCTCAATAGACATCCATACATACCCGTCTCTACAAATTTACCTGAACTGAAAAAATAAATGTTACAAATAATTCAGTTTATTCTAAGTCATGTTTCAAAAACTTTATTACCCCTGAAAGCCACATCCCTATGCAAAGGGCAGTAAAACCGCAGTAAACCGGTCACTGGTTGTTTCCCCACCCTCCCCCACCCACACATTTGGGTCATTAAATTTTTTACTGTTACTTTGGATTTTTTCAATTATTTATTGTTGGTACACAGTTCGCGGAAATTGCAATCGATTTGGACACAGATTAAAAAGAAAGGGGTTGAAAGAGTAATGATTTTGGGGGCGAATCCAATTATTGCTAAAATTGTTTTTAAGGGATGTCTTTAAGCTAGACCGGTGCAACTCGAGGTAACGGAAGCTTGAACAAACTATTGCTAACAAATTGTACTCTACTAACTCGCATTCTAAAACCACAATAAGTTTAAAATAGTAACTACTGAGTTTCTCGCCGGGTCTTCTCAGTAAGAATCAACTCCTCCGACGCGGTGGTAGAGTCGCATTATGTTTGTATACTGTTTATTTATACACGGTGTCGGCTTTCATGTGTTCCAAACGAAAACCATCGATAGAGGGGTTCAGGGGCTACTCTAAGGACCCCCATGTATGTTCCGCGAAAATTTATAGTGTTCGAGAAAACAGCATTTTTCAAAAAAAATTCTTAGTACCCAAAATGACGCATTTTTTGAATGATTTCTCCTAAAGTATTTTTACTAAACCCTTGATTTTTTTGTGAATGTGAACAATTATTAGGCCTTTCATTACAGTTGTAACTCAGGCTAATTATTTTCTGCAAAAAAAAAACAGTGAACTTTTTTTATTTGGATGATTTTTTACTTCTTTCTTTAGAGTGGTGTAACTCCAAAAAAGCACATTACATAAAACTTTAGGACCCATTTCAAAAACTTGCCTACCATGTGTACCCACTACTTGTAAAATTTCAATCAGCTACTGCATGGGCTTAAGTCCCAAATGACCTTCAATAATTGATAGATTCATTACAGAAAATTAGAGGATAACATGAAATAAAGTAGAAACACACCAACGATTGTACAAAAATACTTTATTATGTATTTTTTTCTATAATAAATGTTCGAAGTCACGTCCACCTTCAGCTATGCACATACGACAACGTTCAATAAACTGTCTTCTTAGACGTTGAAAGGAGTCGTCTTTTTGTCTCATTGTCTCTTGTGCTTCTGTTAGTCTAGTGTTTAATTCTTCGATAGTATTGTACTCTTTGTAATACAGTAACTCTTTGTGCAATCCCCAGATAAAAAAAACAGGGTTTAAGTCGGGGGACCTTGGTGGCCAGGCGATGGGTCCACCGCGTCCGATCCATCTGTCTGGGTATGTTTGGTGCAAATGATTTCTAACTACTCCAGCGAAATGGCACGGAGCTTCATCATTTTGGAAAAATACTCGCTGGCGCAACTGCAAATTAACATCAAGCAGAGCATCCAGCATAAGGTCGGGCAGATTCTCCCTCAAAAAACTGAGGTATGTGGCACCATTTAATTTTTCTGGTAGAACAAATGGGCCGATTAGTTGTCAGTTAAAAACTCCAGTCCACAAATTAACAGAAAATAGGTGCTGGAAGCTGTGGCGGCGCACCAGCCTTGGATTTGTTCGCGACCATACGTGAGTGTTATGCATGTTAAAAACACCACTCCTAGTGAATTTTGATTCGTCAGTTCACAAAATCGAATCAAAAAAACCTGGATCATTGCTATCTCTCCTAATCATCTCTTGACAGAAAGCCACACGTCGGTCATAGTCTGTAGGTAGCAAGTCTTGGACTTTTCGTAGGTGGAATGGATGGTAGCTTTCCTTGCGCTAAATTCTGTGAACTCTTTGATGGGGAACACCGAGACGCAGCCCGATTGACCGCGTACTAGCTGCAGGTTCCCTAGCAATTTCTTTCAAAACGTTTTCCACCAAATAGGGATCTTCTCTTAAAACACCTTCATTATACGGTGCTCCTGGACGGTGGCCTTCAATGAATGCATTATGCACACGGATGAAAACACGATGATCTGGATATGTTTCAGGTTGTGGTCCACCTCGTTGTAACAGCCGCTGTTGATACAGACGTGCCGCAAGTCGAGCGTTTCTTCTGGCATATCCATAATAATAATGCATTTCTGCATATTCTCGTGCCGCGTAAGGCATTATGCTTTGAACGAACCCACAAACACAAACACACAGTACGTATTAAGGGCAAAATCTAGTCCAGTAATCGTGCCAAGTCTTCGTTCCAGAGTCGTCAAAATAAAAGTAAATAAGCTATCGAATAGTCCGCTAATACGCCAGTAGTTAAAAAGGGATAGTATGAACAATGTACGAACGCGAGAGCAGCCAAGGGAAGACTAACAAAACAGTTTGTAAACTTGAACAAAGGGATCAAAACTGGTATCTGTAATGACGTCTGATGTCTCAAGACAGATTATCTCAAAGTAAACTTTATTAATGCCATTGGTAATCAATTGAGTTCATGACTGACGAAATTTAATTTAATAATAAACTCCTCCCATTTCAGATTTTTTTTTTTGACATTTAGCTCTTGCCGTAGCTGATTGAAATTTTACAAGTAGTTGGTCCACATTACAAGTATTGGCTTTCCCAATTTCACTACATGTTAACAACGCTCCGTGGAACAACGGTTCTAACACCGCTCATGAGCTTGTAGGCACCTGGATCGAATCTCATCGAAGGTCAAAAAATATTTTGTACTATTTTATCATAGTCCTATAGCAGATTGATGATAATATGGCTAAGTGTGGTGGTTGTTTGACGGACATTCCAAGCCGTGAATTTCTTAAATGCTCCAAGTGTAAAACCTGCTATGATCTGGAATGCGCTAACGTTTCTGACAAGCGTTTTTATAACACAATGACTGTCGAACATAAAAGCAACTGGATGTGCCCGGCCTGTAAATGTAAAACTCCGAAATCAAATAACACCGACACCCCGGTTAGAAACTCCTCACCCAGCGAAAACGTAACATTGAGGAGAAGGCCAATCAGTAACGTAAATACCACAAAAAAATACAATTATAGCGATTGCGATCAATCAGTGGACGATATTATAGGAGATACTCAGTGTGTGCTGCAAATTGAACCCACTAATTCTAACACGGAAAAAACGACGACGTCGCCAGGACTGCAGGTGATGATACCTGCGGTCGAAGAAACCATTGCCATTGACAACCTCAGTGAATTAATAAACGCAAAACTAGGAAAAATGTTAGATATCAAACTAGAAAAAATTAAAAGTGAAATTCTTAATGACATCAAAAACACCATCCAACAAGAAGTCACCAACACCATTTGTAAATTGAGGCAGGATTTTGAGATACACACAAATATTTTGACAAAAGAACACATAACCGTCAAAGAAAACATTACCAAGATCGACAAAAATATAGAGAATATAGAACAACAGCTACAACTTTTAGAAAATTCAAGAAAATTTGTACTTTATGGTCTCGCTGAAAACTACAGAGAAACAGAACAAGAATTGTATTTCCGAGTAACAATGGTTTTTAGGGATATGCTCAACTTGAACATCAACCCTTCCATCGAGGATCTAAAACGTATAGGGAGACGCGGAACGTGCAGACCACTGATGATAGAACTGGTTAGCAGAAGAATGTCAAAATATATTTTGGAAAACTCTAAACAATTTAAGAATACAGGCCTAGGCGTTCAAATGTTTATGGATGGGGAAAAACTTCAAGAGCAAAATACTTTGAGAAAAAATCTACTCACAGCACGGCAAAATGGACATCATGCCTATATTAGACAAAACAAACTATACATCGACGGCAAAGAGTGGTCAGATGAGAGCAAGAGCGCGTCTAATAACGAATATCAAGCCACTAAGGTGCCCGTTTATTACCAACAAAATGAGACACGGGAAAACAGGAAAACTTACCCAGCAAAATTGCAACATCTGGAAAAAAATAAACAAGCCAGACATAACCAGACATTTCAGTAACAAAACCACAGTTGTATCCCAGAACATACAAAGCATTGGAAATAAAAGACATCTGTTGGAACAACTTCTTTTGGATTCTGGCATTGATATTATGGCGCTGTCCGAACTATGGAGGGACAAAGAATATTGTGATTCGATTATATTGCCTGGGTATAAAATAGCATCCATTTTCTGTCGTAGAAAAAATCATAGAGGGGGAGGGGTTTGTATAATTGTAAGGGACTGTTTGGAGTTCATTGAAAGGCAAGATATTGTTAATAAATTTACTGTAGAGTTTGTGATTGAATTAAGTGCAATAGAGATACCAAAACTAAACTGTATTATTGTAGGACTTTACCGAAAGGATAGTAATATTGATATTTTTTACGATAGGCTAACAAAGCTATTACAAAAGCTAAACACAAAGGATAAAAATAAACATGTATTAATAGTGGGTGACTTTAATATAAATATACTAAAAAAACGAAATAAGGACACTTTAAAACTATTGAATTTGATGAAATCATTCAACTACAAACAATTAGTAAATAAACCAACCCGTGTTTCCAAAACTACCTCCACTTGCATTGACCTAGCATTTTCCAACTACGTGTCACAAGTAACTGAATGTAACGTTGAAGACTTAGGCCTTTCAGACCATAAATCCGTAGAGATAAAATTAAAGCAAAAAGTAAAAGGAAATAAAAATCAGATGTGGCGTACAGAAAAAATGCTATTTACATCCCAAGCTATTGAACATTTTAAAAATTATTTGAAAGACATAAACTGGAACACTGTTTTACAAAACAATAAAACTGTAAATGAAAATTATAATATTTTTTTGACAACAATTAGAGATCTTTTAAAGAAATGTATACCGAGAGTTGATATAAAAATTAAGAATACACCTAGAAAGGGCTGGCTAACTAGTGGCCTTAAAAAGTCATGTATTCATAAGAGAGCTTTGAGAATTATCTTAAATGAAACCAACAATGACATTATAAGAGGATACTATAATAAATATTGTAAAATATTAAAAAATGGGGTAAAAATATCTAAAAGATTAGAATATGCTAGACAAATGCAAAAGTCTGATAACAAGTACAGAACAATGTGGAAAATAATAAACTTAAAAACAAAGAAAACAAAAGAGAGACAACATAAGAACCTAACATTAAAAACTGATCAAAAAATTATAGAATCTCCGACACGTGTAGCTAACACATTTAACGAATATTTTACCAACATTGGTAAGACCAACAGCACAGTCGAGACTGGACATCCTGTAATAAATTCACCCGTAACTTCAATGTACCTACATCCTGTTAGTGAAAAGGAAATTTTGGCTATTATATACAACATTAAAAACAAGCATAGCTTTGGAATTGATGAAATCCCACCGACTGTACTCAAACGATACGCTGACGAACTGACGCCACCCTTAACCTATCTAGTAAATCAAAGCTTCATAGAGGGCCAATTTCCTGATTTATTAAAAATATCCGTTGTGAAACCAGTGTACAAAAAGGGTGACACCATGACACCAGATAGCTATAGACCGATCGCGCTGTTACCAACATTTTCGAAAGTTTTTGAAAAAGCGATGTGCAATCAGCTTAATGCATATTTAGAAAAGTTTAAAATCCTAGATGACAGCCAAAACGGTTTTAGAAAATCGAGATCAACGACATTAGCAGTCTTCAAATACATTCAGGCAGCACTTAAACACATAAATGATAAAAAACATGCATTAGGCTTGCTTTTAGATATGTCAAAGGCTTATGACAATGTTTCCTATGAAATACTACTAACTAAATTATATAACTCCGGTATCCGTGGGCCAGCCTACAAATGGTTTCAATCGTATTTGCATAATAGAAAACAAATAGTACAAATAGAATATCACAACGTACAGAATAACACAATCAATAACATTAAATCAGAAGAAACAGCGTTGACATGCTCTATTCCACAAGGAAGTGTACTTGGATGTATCTTGTTTCTTATTTATATAAAAGATTTACCAAAAGTATTAAATAGAGACGTAGCATTGCCGGTACTTTTTGCTGATGACATTTCGATTTTAATTAAATGTTCACAGAAATCTGACGCTATCCCCTTAATGCAAGAAACGCTATCAAAAATATCCAATTGGTTAGAAGATCACAATTTGCAACTTAATTTGAACAAAACTAAAGCAATACAATTTAGACCATACGCAAAAGCCGCATTAGACATAGATATTACATATAATAACACATTAATAGAAACAGTTGGCGAATTTAAATTATTAGGAATAAATATAGACACAAATCTAAACTGGAAATGCCATATAGAAAACATTAAGAGCAAATTATATAAATTTATATACGCACTTTTTGAAATTAAGTACAGCACAAACATAGACACTGCGCTTTCAGCATATTATGCCTACGCAGACTCTTGGTTAAGGTACGGAATCATTGTTTGGGGAAATAGTGTTAATGCCACTGAAATATTCATACTTCAGAAAAAATGCATCAGAATTTTAGCCCATATAAAAAATACCGACAGTTGCAGACCATATTTCATTAATTACAAAATTCTTACACTTCCTTCCATTTACATACATGATATTGGCATATTTGTTTTTAAAAATTACCGGGAATTCACTAAAGTCAGCGAAACCCATAGCAGAAACACACGTAATAAACATAGATTATACCTACCACCCAGTAGAATTAAAATGCTTAATAACAGTCCATACTATATGGCTGTAAGAATATTCAACAAATTACCTGATATTATAAAATCAGAAGAAAAACTTTCACTATTTACTAAAAAACTTAAACAATTCTAAATAAACAAATGTTTCTACACAGTTAATGAATATTTCAACACAACTTTGCAATAATAATAAAGATATAATATATAAAATAAATACAAATGAAAATAACTGTTTAATATAAAAATGTAATAATATAAATATGCATAATTTAAGATTGATTTATTCAGAAATATAATATACCTATATAATTACTTGTAATTTTGATGTGTTCCTGAAAATGTTATCTATTTAAATGTTATTCAAATGTTTATAATTGTTATAATGTAAGTTATGTATTATTACTATAATTACTTAGATAGCATGTTGCCTAAGTTGCAGTGCTCGAAAAGAGCAACTAAGTTGTAAGCACTAAACATAATGGACCAACCTATGTACACTTAGTTTGCAATAAATGATTTGATTTGATTGATTTGTTCACATTCACAAAAAAAATCAAGGTTCTAGTAATAATACTTTAGGAGAAATCATAAAATAAATGCATCATTTTGGGTACTAAGACAAAATTTAGAAATGTGCTGTTTTCTCGAAAACTATAAATTTTCGCGAAACATACATGGGGGTCCTTAGAGTAGCCCCTGGACCCCTCTATCGATGGTTTTCGTTTGGACCACATGAAACTCGACACCGTGTATATTCATACTATGGTAGTATTTATGTATATTATTTAGTATTTTTTTTGACTATTTAAAAGTACTGATTAAGTCTATTTAAATAAAGATATTTGAGTTTTGAGTTTATTAAAAACAAAAACTTAAAAAAACGACTACGAAGAATACGTTGGTTACATGGAATCTGTTTTCTTGTGGCAACTTACTCGTAGATTAGCTACTCGTAGTTAGACCATTATGAAACAGACCGAGGACCTGAAATCATCATTAGATTTTTTTGGATATACGAGTAGGTCTTCTACAAGCTTTGTACAGTGACCAGTTTTAGGCAATACCAACCAACAGCACATAGCTTGGGCTATCTTAATGTTTGAATACATAAAACTTCAACTTTGTGTGTTTTTACTTTTCTTGTGTTTCTGTACTTGTCAACAATGCACAAAATGATAATTCTGGGCAAATGTGAACAACACGGGCTGGAGTGTTTAAGAAGATGCTTGAAATAAAAAAGTAAGAAATTCTCCTTGGTTTAAATTCAGGCGGTAGGCTACGCAAGATGGCATAGACCGCAGTGGATTACCATCAGGCCATCAGGCGGTCAGCATGTTTTGCTTGCCACTGTTGGTGTGAAAAATTTCGTACAATGAAACATATCAAGCTTCTCATGATGTATACTCAAACTACATACATACACACACTCAAGCATGCTTCTCACGTCACAGAAGACGTGCTTCCCATACCGATGGCAGCTAGTGTGTGAGCCCTGAATTTACCTTACGCGAGAAGATGATGGACAGATTTATTTCACTAGGTGATTTAAGCCTTAATGTGGGTATTTAGAATGCCTGCAATTTATATATTGCAGGTGCTACTGAAAACTTACTGAACTGATGACTAAATATTTTAAATATCCGGAAAAATATAAACCAAGATCATCTGACGCCAAACTAAGCAGAGCTTGTACTATGGGTATCAGGGAGTGATAAACATACTTAAATATCACTAAAAACATACATACTTAAATAGATAATAACTCCCAAACACACAACCAACATAGGTTTTTCGCATGAATGTTTATCATGGGTGGAGATGGAACCCACGACTTCCTGTGCTAAAGGCACGATCGCTGCTACTGCAAGACAGGCCAGTCAAACTGGCTGAATGAAGAAATTCTTAGTTTTATCGATAATTTTGTGTTTTATTCCTAAGATAACTCAGTTTATATAGGTAACATACAGGAAGTGAAATACCAGTGTTGTTACAATCCCAACGACCCGCTAAGCACAGATGTCTAGGTCTAATAAGCGCTTATTGAGTGAGACGCAAAAAGTTGCGGGTTCGATTACCGCACAAATATTTCTAGTAAAGGGATAATGCAGAGCCAGATTCATTTTCTGTGGTCCCTAGGGCCCAAGCGGGAATAGAACCCGCGTCTTCCACAATCCGGTTGGCTGTTCTTCCAGCCTCGATAGCTGGCTATCGACAGAGCTGGCGAATTTGTCTTGTATATTTTAAGTAATTCTAGTTTCTATCTTTGTATATTGTTAAATGCATAAAAAAAACTAATTTTGTGAATTTAAGTGATGTTGTCTTTTAGATTTGTTAATTTTGTAAAATAAAACCCAATTAAACCGCGTTAAAAGTGCACTCAGTTTTGGAGTCAGTCAATTTGTTCGCTGTCTGTCATACTTGCTCAACCACTGTCCGAACTATCGCGCTGAAGGCTTCGATTGATTGAGCTAATTTATTATTGCTAATTAGTCGTTCTAGGCTCTGGTTAAGGCTAAGCGTTTTTGATTAGTTCGAGTTTTAACTGATTGAAATTGATTAGATAATAGAGTGGTGAATGTAAAGTTTTCTAATTAATGAGATCAATTAGTATTTAATTTAGTCACCTAATTGTTCTTAATTTTGTTAACCGTGACTTGAACGCTCAGTATGCTTAGTTTAACGAATCAAGGTTGCTAAATTGTTGTTGGATCAACCTATATGTTTAACATTACAATCTTGCCATCATTCAAATAAAGTCTTCAAAGATTTAGCATTAACTGGGACTTGGAATTTGGGAAACCAGAACATTTAGATTTCCGGCTTAGTGATTTTGAGTGCAGCGGCCAAATCAGTGTTACTCGTATCTTTAAACATATTTTGCAATATTATAAGATATAACGTTTTCCTTGATTGTCCTCGATTTATAAGGGTTCACCCTTCCAGCTTTATAAATTATTTGTGTTTCCACAAGCTATAGAAAATTGACGTAGCCATTGTTCTAGCTGGCATTTACCGGTGACATTTTTAAATATGATAAAAGCTTGTTCAACGACGGTGGCTTCTGCCCTTTCTGATCGGTCACATGCTATGTTGTGTATGTACGTATATATGTTACGGGCTACTTGATTAACTGGTCAATATTAATACGGACCGATTCTTATGAATAATGACCAATTGCATCAGTATGAGGCCAGCACGTTTCTAGTTCATGTCAACCTAACATGCTCGTCGCTTCGCTCCTCGCAACCTGATAAGCCCACTTCTTACAAAGCGGAACACCATCCGTTTAAAAAAAAATTGTACGTATAATTACAACTATTTACCAAAAATAAATAACAACTATTTACCAAAAATAAATAAAAACTTCAAAGATTAATTTGCCACATGACCTTGCCCAAGGCAAGGTGGTCATTATTCATAATGACCGGGAAAATTGATAATTCAGGCCGTTTTAATCACATTGCTCGTTTGAAATGGGTATTATGCATGCAGACCGGTCATTATTCATAGTGACCGGACTTAACAAGTGGCCCGTAACATAATACGTTGCTGTAGATTGGTTTGATAACCACATAGATGCGTGCTGTGGATGTGTGTATGGAGGCGTGCTATGGATGCGTGCTATGGATGCGTGCTCAGCGTGCCTTCCCTACCGTCGATACATCGCATAGCTCGACCTGCGCATCTTCCTCGCACAGCTACTCACGGGCGCGCATTTCGTAGCACATCTTTCTCGCTCAGTTACACAGCATAGCATCAGTGGAAACCGTCTGATAGTTTCATAGCTTACTTTGCACATCCCCGCAGCATAGTAGCATAGCACATGTCTGGTGGAAAAACACCCTTACGATCGGTCAGTGTTAGGTAACAGGTATACGCACTTACCTGTGTTTAACTGGACAACGCATTGTTTGATTACCAACTTTTAAATCAGGTTTGCCTTTAACCGACCAAATAATAGTATTCGTATGAGAGTTTTTTATATTGCCTGTCAAGATGACCATATGGGAAGCAGTCGTGAGGTCCAGATATAAGGCTGACAATCATCAAGCAAACGAATCGCTGAGCTGGCTATCCTCATCTTGAAGGCCTGCAAAAATGCCTTTTCAGGCCCCGCTTGAAGACCGAGACTATAAAAGAAAGGAAACACATGCGCTGGAAGAGTGTTTCACGTCTGGATGGTACGACGAAACTGAGATTTGGTAACAGTGCCTCTAATAGACAAAAATGGAACAAAAATTGCAAACAAATTCTATAGTTAACTATCGTAGTTTAAGTGACGTAAATTCTTGGTAGCTGGAGGTGCCTCCAGTGTTTGTACAATACGACACTACAAATAGCAAATGCGTTCAAACCGAAACAATCATTCAATAAGAATGCTGTCTCATTCAATACGTCTTCTATCTCTATCTGTCCCGCGTTTACAAGTTAGTTTAATCAGAAACATAAATCTATATAGACAACGTTCGATTTGTATGAAAACCTAGCGTGGCACGTATCACATTTTTAGCGTTTTATTACTCAATCTCTATTACTTCATAGTAGTACATAGGCGTTCACATCAACTTTTACAAAGGGGCACCTTATGCTGCTGACATAAAACCCATTTTGCAATGGTTTTGTGATGTGAACGTTTAGTACAAGTTTTTATACATAAATACTCATTATTGAGTTCATTATTATTTATTCAGAAGCGTTTGCAAACAATTCACTGTGGTCCCTGAGTGCCTAGTCAGGCCTCTGTCTCTGCATGTACTTGCGTGCGATAATCACCTGACAGCCGCCGCGTATTTCGTGACTCATTTGGCAGTTGGTTGTCAACAGCCGCGTAGAGCATTTGTACGCGAATCTTGCGGTTGAACTGACGCGATGACGTACTGTAGGTACTGACTACTGACATCTACATCGAAAGAGGTGGCCCTGGCAATACACAATAAAGGCTTATTTACTTACTTACTTATATACTATTTATCACATACAACAACAACAAATACAGCCTTATACGTCCCACTGCTGGGCACAGGCCTCACCTCAACTATGAGGTGGTACGAGCCATACTCCAACACGCGGGCTCAGTGCGGATTGTTGGAGAGGTGATTGTAAGGCCAGTGATAAACCTCACCGTCAGATGTTATCATTTAGCCGCCTTTTAGGCCTCTGACTAGGCTTTACGACTGATATCTTGCGACGTCAGCCGGGACCAACAGTTTAACGTACCTTCCGAAGCACGGAGATACCCGAAAAACACATCACTTAATTTCAGTCGGGATGGTCACCCATCCATAAGCCGACCTGACTGGCGTTGCTTAAAATCGAATCGTTGCCGATCCGCTGCCGTCACTTAGCCACGGGCACCTCACCTATATCACATGACAGCACGCATTTAGGATTAAGAAAATTGTCATTTTTCTATGGATGTGATTTATCTGTTACGTAGTAACTATCAAATTATCTGTGGCCTACTCGTAGTGCGAGTTGCAGAGAGAGATTCAAATGAATTGACCATCGCGCCACCTAGCGGTGAAATCGGGCAACATTTTGTCGCTAGGTGGCGCTGACTCGATAAAAAAAAGGTTTATTGCACTTATTCTATGGTACAAATGGCGGACCTGATGTCTAGAGGCATTCTCTACCAGTCAACCGCAGAGTCAGACAGATATTAAAGGCAGTGAAAGAGATAATAGTTTTAAATTAGGTTTAAAAAAGGTGAAAAGGTTTAAATAAAAACAAGAAGATTTCAAGGAGATTACATAAACATATATGCATAATAATAGCAATTTCACATTAAATAGACAAATAATAAAATAAGAACAGACAGATAACCGGTGGATCCAAGAGAATGTCAAAACTACAGTTCTTGGGGCGTCATGAATCTTTTAAAGTGCTCACGCAAAGCATTTTTAAATGCATATTTACTGCACACCTTTCTAACCGAGTCCGGAAGTTTGTTACAAATATCGTATTGCCAGTTTATATTTAGTTTATAGAGAGAGGAACGATTAGAGTTAGTCTACATGATTTTCAGATCCGTTGCAATAATAATTAAGCATGAATTAAATAAAGCAGCTTCAAAAAAGTCGCACTGCGTTCCTTTTTGACCCTTCTGCTTTCACATAAGGGCGTCAGCAGCACGACAGTCGGCAGCAGCTGATGCCTTTACATTATAACTCGACTCGACGGCACTTGTATTAGTGCGCAATTAACACACAATAATGAATCTTTCGGTGTCGAACTCCCTCATTTTGCTGTCTGTCAACAAATACGTTCGCTTCAAGACTAACTCGGTCCCTGCCTACTGAATGTAGCGACTGCCGCGCTGTCGTATAAGGCCGGTATTCACTTTGCTTAGTAGTTAGAGCAGGTGATTAGTGCTGGTGCTTAGTGTTAGTAGAAAACACGTGTGAACAAGGATAGATTAGTGCAAGTGATTAGTAACCTGCGTAGTAAAGCGATTAGAAGCGTGTTATTTTGCGAGTGACCTCGTCCCGCGCGCCTCCCATTCCACACACTCGCCGCGTGCCTGCCACTGAACACGTCTGGACAGCAGGCGTTAGTGTTTAGTGTTTAGTGTTTAACGTTTTGCAAAACTTGCATAAAATGACAAAGTGGACAGAAGATTTACCATAAAAAGGTGTGCAGGAGTATGTAAAAATGAATGTCGTTTGAATTGTAAAGACTTTATGTAATCATTTAAAGGTGTCCGAGATATACTAAACACATCCACTAAACAGAATTGGACACTACTTGCACTACACACCTGCACTAATCAATCTAAGCAAAGTAAAGCAATATTTTTGTGATAATGAATTTAATTTAAAATTATTAATGAATATTTTTATGATAATGAATTTTGAATGATTAAATGTAATTTTTAGAAAATAATAATTTCATTAATGTAATTTTGTAAGCTTTTTTAATTTTTTGTAAGCTTGTTTATTGACATTAATTAATGAGTTTTAATATTAAATAATTTTCGTATGCCATTCAAGGCACATCATGGAGAGACTGCATATGCCTATACCTGTCAACTTTTTACCACCTATGATGACGAATAAATGAATTTGTATTTGTATTTGTAGTGAATACCGGCCTTTATAGTATGAAATTATCAGCAGTGCGACTGTTGCTCGTTCGGCGAACCACCATCGCGCGCCGGTAAAGTCGCCTAAATGTGAAAGCACACTAAAAGACCTTAAGAAAGCTACTGATCTTACAAAATACTCGTCGAGTATAGGTACAGACAACTCACTTCATTTGTGCGCTTTCGATTAAAGAGTGAGGCAAATGTTACGTAGTTACCATAAGAAGATTTATTGTTACAACAAATACCGTAGACTGGCATCGTCTATCTTCATTTATGTCTTTAAGCTCGATTCTAAGTCGAAACTAAGCAGAAATTCTTCTCATCCGCGACTTGGGACACTTCGCTAGCTATGTGGTGAGCTCGCCGCACTAGCATTGAGCCTTTGTAGTTTAGTTCATTGATTCTGAACTCTAACTTGAGTTTGTAGGGTCAAAGTTCGCGTGACACTTTAGTGATTTGCGTTTAAAGTACATACCAAAATGGTTACATGTTTTGAGATAAATATAAAATGCAGTTATATTTATTTGTATCCCGGTTTTTTTCGACCGGTTTTCTTGGTGCTAAAAATTTTGATCTGATACAATTAACAAATAGTAATTCCTATTTTACTTAATTGGACGTATTTTAAGCGTCGCAAGTACTTACTTGCGACGCTTAAAATACTAATAACTTTATTATAACTTTGAAAATTATACATACTTAACAACGAAAATATCATTATGCCTTTTGTCAATTGTTTCTAAATTACGTCATCTAGCTACATTATAATCTGAGGAATTTGACGGAATGATGAAAAGACATAATGTATTTAAAATCGCGAATATTTTTGTAAATTCATCATTAATTGACCAAAAGTTTTAAGTTTTATTAACTCATTCAACAATATAAAGCTGCAGTAACAGCGAATAACATACGACACGAGTAGGCTACATTTTGTGGCTATATTTTTTTAAGGTTATATTTTAACGGGAAAATAGTTTACCCGAGCGAAACCGCTGGCGTAAAGCTAGTTTATTGAAACAGAAATGGACTCTACAGATTAATTACAAAATATGTTTCCCAGGATCTATCAGATTGAATTCTTGCTTGAAATGATTTGTCGAGTGTGCGGTTTTGATTGAATTACCAGGAAATAGTTGCAGCTTCCAATTAATAATGCAATTGCTATCGGAATGGTGTAATATCAGAGTTGTGGCGACAGAGGTCCGGGGTCAGAGTTAGAACCTGCGGATTGAGGTGTAGATACCACATCGGCAATGTTGTTTAATTATTGCATGTTTTAGTGATGCCCGCTGTAATACTTCATCGATGTTAATCTTGACAAATAGTATTAGGATTACTAGCAGGCGTCCATATTTTGTGTTGTAAGAATAATTTCTTGTAAGTGAGTAGTAGGTAGGTAAGTAGTAAGCTGAAGGGAAGTGGGCAGGGCACTTAGCGTGAAACGCGTGTGAGTGGGTGGGACGCCCACCCGCGAGGTGTGTGGAAATAAATATCTGGGATAATTCACACCACATCTGACCCCAAACTAAGCAGAGCTTGTACTATGGGCGTCAGAGACTGATAAACATACTTAAATATTTTTTTAAATACATACTTAAATATGATGGGCTCAGTAAATCATGTGACATTGACATCTTCTCAGATATGGTGCAAAAATTTAAACGCCAAGTATTGTATTCACCCGTGTTATCGGTGACTTTTTAATCAAGTCTTGGATTTTTGGTTTTTTAAGTTTGTTACCCTGCAAAATTGTATTAACTATCTGTGATTTACCTAGTAGGAAGTACTGTGTTTAGTTTTAATAATTATACAATGCATGCAGCCTTTATGTGAGGGAACACTTAGCTTTAAGTTTGAATTGTAATATCATAATAGTATGTATTAGTGTTTATCTTGATGGTTGTCCAATCTAAATAAATAAATGAAATAATAACACTCAGAAACACAACAAACACAAATATTCGTCACATAAATGTTTGTCATGGGTGAGGATCGAACCCACGTCCTCCAGCGTTAAAAGCATGATCGCTGCTATTGCATCAACAGGCCAGCCAAATATGGCAGGATTCCGGTAGATGCAGACTGCAACGTTTCGCTTCGGAAATCTATGGGAGAGGCATATATTTAGCAATAGACGTCTTCTGACTGCGAAAGACGATGATGATTGTTATTATTAATCTAACAAAATTACAATTTCATTACTAACCATCAAAATAGGTTCAAAAGCAGACTCGTTAGTACTAGTTAGCTCTGATGGTGGTAGGTTCAATCCGCCCGGGACAAATTATCATGTGCCACAAGAACGTTAGCCAGCAAAGTAAGTGTCGTGAAAGAGTAAAAATACGTTACAAACATCAGTAAATAATACAGCATGTACAAGTACACAGCTATTAAGAGCGTTTGCTGGGGTTGGATCGAAAACGTTGCATTTTTGTAAGATTTTCGTGATTTTTTTATTGTATTGAATTAAAACTTAAACTTTTGCTCTATTATTGTCTGCATAATATAATAATAATACTATATAAAACACATGAAATCGTCCAAAATTAGATAGTCGCCAATTATTCGCTAAATTAAATAAAAAACCGTTTTTTTTTCAAATAATTGTTAAGAAACGTAAAAAATCACTGTACACAGTTAGAGTTATAATTATAAAATTAAAAGGTGTAGACAAAACTAAAGAGATAATTCATACTTAAATTTGAAATAAAAATTAAATAAAAATCTTCAAAAAATTACGATTACGAGCTACTCACGCTCTTAACGTTGCAAATTGAAAACAATAGCTAAAACATAAGCAAACGAGTTTCAGGTTTGTTCAGTTCTGACTAGCAATAGTTCGATGCGGTGATCGCTTTGAACAAATACAGAGCACAAACAACACGGTGTGTAAGCATTGTCAGCAGCCACGTAGCACATAGCGGTTGTATATTGTTTGTTTACGGGACATTAAATATATAAATATCGGACAAACCTTACACCAAGGGTTATCGATTATCTGACTAAACTAAACAAAAATTGTACTATGGGTTTCAGAAACTAATAAAGCCGAAATACACATCACAAATGTTCGTCACGTAAATGTTTATCCCGGGTGTAGATAGCTAACCAATTGCCCAGCCGACCAGTCAGTACACAATGACTGTTCATTTTGTCCTATATATATACAGAGTAGGTGGTTGCAGACCACCCGTTTCTAGGCAATCCCTTGTTTATACTGTATCACCATCACGGCGACCGACTTTGCCTTCCAGAGTTTTTTAAAAGCCCGTCAGATCTTTGCACCATCATTTTAATTTCAATTATTTCAGTTAATTGCACTCCATAAGTATAATAAAGGTCTTTAGATACATATTATTATCACATTTATGGGTCCGGATCGGACATGACAATATAATAGAGGGAACTACTTCCATATTTATAACAATAATAAACTATTTAACATAAAAACCAGACTATATGTTCATCAACATGCTACAGCGATTTTCTCTTTCATCACATAGCAAATATCGACTAAAACTTTTTATTTTATTCTGTGCTAAAACTTTGTCTTTAGCTCGCTGTATTACCTACCCTTTGAAATCATTGAAGCTAACTTAAAATACTAGCTATGTTATGATCTTTATGGTCACTCGTAACACCCACCGAATGTGACCTTCAATCTCTAGGTGCTGTTGCTGGATATACTCAGCTGAGCAAAAATAAATACACAGAAAACGTCCGCTTTTTGCCCTAACGGAAATAATCAAAAGAACCAAGCATAGCAAACGTGTCCGTCCATAAGAACTGTACGTGTAACACTCAGAACATGTCTTAAAAACTAAACATCTTTTAACCAGTTCCAAAATAACAGCTAAAAGACCGACGTAAACTGGCAAAACTAGTGATAGGAATGAACAAACACTGAGCTCAAACAAACTCAAGTAAATATGGGCAAGCGCAAATTGAGGGTATTTGATAAACAGGGGTGCATTTTCGGGAGTGAAATGAACTAGATTCTGTCATTGACTAGTAGTAGTATCTAGTATGTGTATCAGTATCTAATGTGGTCAGCTGGGCCATGTTTTAAATAATAATACATGTTTTACTGCAGCATTGCAGATAATACTTAAGATATCCCTGAGTGGTCCCTTACCTGGAGCAATTTCCTGTAATGTAACGTTTCAGATTCGATTTTGAGCATTACATTACAATACTGCCTTAGACAACTTCAGGAAAGTTGTATCAAAATATTACACATTGAATCAAGTTGCGCACTGTAATGCTCGGTGCTTTACCCTCCCCAATGTAATGCTCGAATTCGTAACATTACAGTTTACGCACTGTGATGTTTGGTTCTCCTTCTTAATTAATTTAATGCTCGACTCTGTAACGTTACATTGCAGGAAAATGCGCCAGGTGCACCTAAAAAGTAAAAAACCTAAAACCAAGGACATTTCTTCCTCTTCAGAGTCAGCTTAAACATGCTTTAACCACGAAGTCGATTACCTCAGGGTTTTATTAAAGGTATTAGATTGCACGTTTCATAGAAGCTGAGGCTAAGCTAGCCATTGTGTCGTTAGTAAGATGAACAGAGGCCGTATTACCATCTCTTATAGCCAGTCCAGCTAATTTTCTATACTGAGGTTGGCGAACAATTTTGTCAGTCAACATCTGCTCTAGCGGATGCATTATTGACAGGTAACCGCTGACTGGCTGACAATGAAAGATCATATCAGGAAATCGCTCGGTACGTTCAGTTTAGGAAATTGACTTGACTGGCTATTAGAGATGGTATTAAGGCCCCTGGTGTCGAACCTCATGCTCATCAGCTGACCATCCAACAGCAAGGCAAGTATATGTATACGAGTACTTACTCATGATGTAAGTATATTATGTATATCAGGACAAAATGCTGTGCAAGGAACCGTTGAGAACGTTTAAAAAATGTTATTTTTATACCTATTCCAAGCCCTGATGTATATGTTACCCACCAGCAACAATATTAAACTGTCTATCAGTATCATTTGGCTCTAGTAACGTAGAGTTATTAGCATTCCAGCAACCGTAAGAATCTGCTATAATGTACAAATTATCGGCTGTTATCGATTCAAATCAATCTGAAACTAATGACACCCTTCTGATGTCTAGGTAATTTCTTTATGAACAATCATGTAAGACTTTAAAAAGCCAATAATTTAAAAACGCTTACGTCACCATGAAAGCCAAATAGCTTTATCTATTTGCACAGTTATCTACATTCATATACCTGAAACCTCGTTAATCACGACTAAACCGGTCCACAGAGCATGAAATATTCAGAGGCGCTAATTGGGAATTCCGGAACCCTGTAAACTTGTCACACTGTAAATTTAAATCGACCACCAATTACTTTGTGCTAACACTATTTTAAATCCTGCACAATACTCGACAGGTTAGCTAATCACGGCGTTATTAACTATTCATGAATTTGGATTAGGAGTGATAGGAGGTTAGTGGTTGAGAAAATAAGGAAAAAACAGTAAACCAATTTAAGTAAGTAAATGTTTATTATTAAAAATATTTAAAGTTTTGCCTTATATCTGGCGTACTTTGCACTAAGCAATGCTTGTATAGCAACGTCCATACACTAAATTACAAACAAAAGTTGGTAAGGGATACAGCTCACTATAATGATTAAATTAACTATGTGGAACAAACAGATTCCTTTTTTTGATGTTTGCAATAGTTCTTGTTCACTTGTGTATGTTGCAATAGTTCTTGTTCACTTGTGTATAAACTTGTATGAGTTGAAATAAGAGCTCTGATTTACCTAGATATTAGCAATAAGATGTGCGAATAGTACCTTTCATGCACAATAAAGTTATTCCATTCTATTCTATTCTATTCAAGTCCATTAAATTTGACGACCGACTTGGTGTAATGGTTAAGAAGTTGGCTACTACACCAGAGGTCGCGGGTTCGATCCCCGCACAGTACAAACATTTGTGTGCATGAACATGTCTGTTTGTACTGGTCTGGGTGTCTCCTATGTATAATAAGTATATATTTACAAAAGAAAATGTATTTAAGTATGTTTATCCGTTGTCTAGTATCCCATAACACAAGCTTTAAGTAGCTTACTTTGGGGCTAGATGGCGCTGTGTGGAATAATGTCCAGGGATATTTATTATTATTTATTATTAATGATTTCGGTAGCTTAGTGGTAAAAGCAAAAAAGGGGGTTTGAATCTCGCTTGACCTCTAGATTTTTTATTTTTGTCTTTCGTTATAAAAACCAACATTGTACAATGCTAGATTCAAAAATAATAAAATCTTTTTGTCAAAATTTGCCGTATAAATAATGCACTGAATCATCAGGCGGCAGGAATTAAGAGAAAAAAAGGTTTGCTTCACTTAAGAGCATGCTTCTTCAACACAATTTAATGAAAGAAATGTAAGTAGAAATATTCAAGTCGGATGCATTTTCATTTTACAATGTCCTCCAAGCAAACAAGTATTATTCCTCTTAGCAAATAGATTCGAAGGAAGCTCCTGCAAACAGCAATACGGCATTGTTTGACTGGACTATGAATACGCTTGTATTTTGACGTCTTCTGTTTAGGGTGACTATGATTAACTCGGACAAAGAAATGTTACTCTTGTTAGTTTCTCTGCCCGAGGGTTGCCCGGAAGAGATCGCTTCTAGCTTCTAACTTTATTGTTGTAATTGTTATACCTATTTGTGCAATAAAGAATATCTTATATTATCTTATGATAGTAGAATATTAACTCAGGCAGAGAAATGTTATTATGAATTTCATAAAACAATTTCTAAAAGTTTTGTGATCACAATATACCTACTTTAACTCATAAAGGCACGTCTTACGAAGAGTTTCATATTTGTTACTCTACAAACCTATCAAAAGGCCTTCATTGCGGCTGGTCTCAAAAAGTTTGGGTTGCTTAGTTGATAGTGGTTTGTTTTGCCTTCAAGGCTCGGGTCGTGTGTTCCTTTCCCACTCAGAACTGCTAACATGTGAGGAAGATTTGTCTTATTTCTCAGTGTTATTATGTGTCACCAGTATCACCCACGAGAATATCTGTCTCAGTCGAAGCCTTTGAGACCCGCCTTTTGTGGGTCAAGAGTGCTGCTTGGTTTAAGATCAATGGCGATGTGTCAAGCTGTTTTTGAAATATTTATTTATCAATTTAGTGAATATGCATGAGTACTACGTGGTAAGCAAAACATGTCCAAGGTCGAAGCACACTTCATACCAAATTTGTAAAAATGAAATAAAACATACCTGTCCCAAATAGTACTCCCAAGCCATGGTTCCTCTAGCGATGCAATATTGAACGGCACGATGCTTGCTATTGTTTCTATTAATTGTCTACAAGTACATCTTGCTCTTACTCAGTGTAATTGTTGGCTGAATAGCGATTTCGGCCAATTTGGATATGCATTCGATCAATTGCCGGGAATACCAATTTGTGTGTACGCTAAGTTATAGCTAAGATCACAGATATGCATTCGTTTACTATATGATCACTTGAGATTACTGTTTGCATAGTATATGCCTATTCATTGATTGATTCGAAGGTAATTCCAGGTTTTACATTTCCACTACTTAATTGGAAAGGTTTGATTGTTGGTATTAACTGCCATATACGTAAAGGCCGCGATGATGATAATGATGTTTGTGGGTGTATTATAAAAAAGAGTTTACAGAAAGACCGCTCTGACATTTTTTCAGTAAAATTACCTAAACTTGAATGACCGCAGAGGGTTGCTACTCGTATATTCGCTCTCAATTTTCAAAATAGAAGGAGGTAGGCATAAGCCCGATTTGACACAACAGATCCTGCCAAATATCAAATACATTTGACGACCGACTTGGTGTAATGGTTAAGAAGTTGGCTACTACACCAGAGGTCGCGGGTTCGATCCCCGCACAGTACAAACATTTGTGTGCATGAACATGTCTGTTTGTACTGGTCTGGGTGTCTCCTATGTATAATAAGTATGTATTTACAAAAGAAAATGTATTTAAGTATGTTTATCCGTTGTCTAGTATCCCATAACACAAGCTTTAATTAGCTTACTTTGAGGCTAGATGGCGCTGTGTGGAATAATGTCCAGGGATATTTTATTTTTACATTAAATGTGAAAAATTGCACCAAGTCTGACAAAAACAAAAACACTCGCGACAGTGCCACTGGCCGCGACACCGATTCTCACCGGTATCGCCAGTAAACTCATCGTGTCTGTGGGCGGGGTCAAAATGGCGGTTTGTTCTAAGCGGACTCTCTGTCCGAGGCGCCGTGCCGCATGCGTAATTCGTGGTATTATGAAGAAATGAACACAATTATTGTAGGTGTTTACTTTACAAAAAAACTGTTGTTGTTTAGTCTCTACTAATATTATAACGAGGTAAGCGTTTGGGAGTTTGTATGTTTGAGGCAGGTATACTTGGAGACTAACAGGGAAACTCCCAAAACAATTTCTAAAATTATTTCACTGTTAAAAAGCTACATTTATCCCTGATTGCTATATACATATATTTTTTTCAGAAACGTTAGGAATCCGTATGAAAACTTTGATATGTAACCCAACGTGTGAGAAAAAATAGACCACGCGGGCGAAGCCGCGGGTGGAAAGCTAGTTTACAATAAACGTGAAACACTATTACTTGACCGCCATAAAGTCGACCCTCTAGAGGGTGCGCGGGACGCGGGAGAGGGATGCTTTCGGGCAATCAATCACTTCAATCAGTCACTTGTCGGCTACCCACAGCGATAGACGTTCCACGTCAAAGCTTGCGTGACACATGAGATATAAATACAAAAATGGAATTACCGAGTCTACGTAATAAAAATGAAAGTGTCAAGCAAAGATTATGCTTTTAAATGTGGCCAACTACTTTCAAAGAAAATAATTGTAACATACGTCATCTTCAGGTGTGCATTCATTTTGTTTCTACATTGTGTTAATAAAGTTTTCATAGTATTTTTGATGTGTTTTGATTTTTTTTACATTGTTATTGCTATATCGTTAGTAAAATGTATTCATGATTTTTCCAGGTGAAGACATAAATATAAATAAGACAATTTCTGAGGCTTCTGGCGTGGAAAATGAAAACTATTAAAAAGAAAAGTAAAAGCAGCCGTATTTAGTCCCACAATTCATTTCATTTTTAATTAAGTAGTTAAATTTTATTAATACAAAATATGAACACATCTGAAGTTATAAATTTCCTAAATAACAACACGGAGATTTTATTTATCATGTGCTGTGCATGTGGCGGTAATGGCGTGTGTACCCGTGCGCACCCACCGCCCCGCGTCCCGCGGACCATCAGGTGGGTCGAATTTACGGCGGTTAACTTATAAATATGACACCTGTATTGGACCATCCTGTACTTATACATATTACTAAATTGGCTCGAATCTGTGAGTGCTGGTAAACGCCTCTGGCTTAAATCCTTGTCTGGTACTTCGTAACACAAGCATATTAATCCTTATTTCTAGACTGACCATTGTGCTGTCTAATAATCATAACTGATGGAACATGAAAAAAACAGTAAATTGAAAAGAACTTATTCTTCAGTAAGACCACACTTGCAAGCACACGAGTGCATCCAGGCCGCACAGGTCTGGCCCGGCCTGGTCATACGTCAGGCCCTCGAGCCTGTCGCTCGTCTGGACCAATTAAAATGGCGTCGAGATGCAGTGAACATGTTCACGAATTGAGGAACGCAGGGGTTGATGGAGCGATGAGCGGTGAAATAAATTGAAGAGGAATACTCGATCGTGACTGTACTAATGGAACTTGACAAACATATAACATGACGCGCGCTTGGAGCGATTTTTTGCTGGTTAATTAAGCTCGTTTTTGGAAGGGCATGTTGGCCATATAGGCGCTCCTTCGGCCACATGCGTAACTCGTACGAGCGTTGAAGCGCTTATAAACTCGCATAATCCATGTAGATACTGACTGACCCGAGCGCGCCTGTAAGCGCGTATACCAAAGCGACCGTATAAAAACGCTATGCAACTAAAATAATATGTCTCGTAAAAGAGGTTTGACGTGACAAAATTGCGCTGTTGCTTTCACCAGAACATGGAGCAACAGCGCCAAGGCTCCCAAGATTTAAACAACGCACACACATTTGTCAATTACATTTAACTCAGAGAGGCTCTAGTGTTTCGTGTTGTGTGGTGTCTCATCACATCCGCGGCAGCCTTCGTGTTCGTGACATCGCAGACCAGCTGCAGGAGTGCCGCCTTCGTTGGTATGGTCATGTCTTACGGAGATCGGCAAACTACGTGGGCAACAAATGTCTGGCCATGCCGCCCTCGCCAGGTACCGATAGAAGAGGTCGACCCAAGAAGCGGTGGCTCGACGTCGTTAAGGGTGACATGCGTGCCAACAAACTCACCACTGAGGATACACGAGACCGCGCGAAGTGGGCCAAGAAAATAAGAAAGTCGGACCCTGGGACCCCACACACCAGTGTGGGTTCACAACCGGGATAGACCGCACGGATGATGCTGAGGCTCTGGTGTTCCGTAGGATAACGTATAAACACCTCCAAAGTTTTTACAGGTTTATCAGTCTCTGACACCCATAGTACAAGCTCTGCTTAGTGTGGGGTCAGAAGATCTTGGTGTAAATTGTCTCAGATATTTAGTTTTCGATAAAAAAATATTGTATTAAAGTAATGTTACAATTTTTGGGATATGGGGTATTTAGTCGAGCAACAGCAATGTCAATTATTTTGACTGTTGGTGTGCGCGGGAATTCAATGTAATGATAACTGTTAACGTTAGGCTGAGGACTCACAAAGTATTCTGCAAATAAGGGAAAAAGCGTCGACGAGCGTCTAATTACCATTAATAAGCCTATAACTTAAATTAAATACTTAACTTCATCAATAAATTACTTAGATTTTATCATTTAAATTACATTTAATCCTAATTGCTTCTTCGAATCTGAAATAAATAAATAAATAAATATCTGGAACAATTCACACCAAGATCATCTGACCCCAAACTAAGCAGAGCTTGTAATATGGGCGTCAGAGACTGATAAACATACTTAAATATTTCTAAATGCATACTTAAATAGATAATAACACCCAGACACACAACAAATACAAATGTTCGTCACACAAATATTTGTCATGGGTGGGGATCGAACCCACGACCTCCGGCGCTGAAGGCAGGATCGCTGCCATTGCGCCAACAGGCCAGTCGAATACAATTGAACTTTTACGGTATCACTGTCTTTTTCACTTATTTAATGCTTCTGATGCGTTAGAATCGTGTAATATAGTCCCTCTAGCTTTTTTGATGAGTTATATTATTTAATTCATATCTTACAGATAAATTCGAAAAACAGTTCTGACTAGATAAGCAACTCGCAAGTGATATTTTTTGTTATTGAGCATCAATGGCAATCAATAATTAACTATAATAAACAAAAAATACGCTTGAAACTCAAATTTGTAACTTTAAATACAAATTCCATCCTACCAAGTTCACAATTGAAAAGGCTCAATATGCCATTTTTATACTTCAAAAAAATTATATTCCCCGATTTTCAAGCCGCGTCACCAACATTTGAGCGCAAGCAACCACGGACGAAAGTCAATTGAGTGTCGTCAAGTAATTGACGTTCCGTGTCGTCCGTCCCCTCCCATCCTTATACGAACGAGCAGGACGGATTCAGGCAGGTAGGGTTTTAGAAAAACCTAGTAACAAGTGGTCTGAATTGAATATTGATTGGACTATTGTTCAGAGCTCTTTTATTTGGCTCTGTTCTGCTTCGGTGGGATTTCAGCCCGAACAATCCTGAAGAGCATTTAAACGAGATTTTATTTTTATAAAATTTTATTAAAAAGGCTAGAATTTAACTAAGTATTTGGATTACCCCGTGTTCGTACTTCCACTTCGTCCACTGCTTCAGAAAAAAAAACATGGCTAATAAATTCACAGGACACATTGATTTTCGAAGCGAGTGAAAAGTTGCAGGAGACTAATTGCATTGCAACCGCCTTCCCTTTAAAAGATTAATTACAGAGTTTCTTGCCGGATTTTTTCAGCAGTCCGATCACGGTGGTAGTGTTACATTAAATACATGTATTATTTTTAGTTTATAGCAAAGTCTATACAATTAAAATTACAGTATCTATAGAATGTAGGTAAGTTAAAATTTATTGTAAGATTCGAAAGAACTGTTCAATGGCCGGCTTGAATAAAGTATTATTGGTTTTTCATTTTAAAGGGACATAGCATTGCATCGGTAGAGTTGGTATCACTTCTAATGTTTCAGGCAGCAGTTAGTTGCCTCCAACTCGGATATCAAGCAATTTGCTTGCTTGATTGCCTTAATTAAAGAATCAGTGAAATACCGACAAACTTAACAGAACCTAGTTTAGGCCTGAATGTTGAAACTTGGACCTCTTAAGAAATGAGTGAATAAATCCGTTTTTGGTTGTAAGTTTAATAATTAAGTACTGCTTGTAGTAGAAATTTAAGAGCCGCGGGTTTTGTTTATGAATAGAAAAACATAAATTAGTCACCAAATATTTAAAACACCAAACCTCATTAGAAGCTAAGGCGAGTAAAGTTTGTGGTGAGGGTTGTGGTCAAATGACCTTTTATTTAGGCGTAAAAATCCATCAGTAAGTTATCATTCGCAAAACTTCAACGTACATGTTTCATCATGAACTGACCAAATTTCTAGCCCGAAACACAAATATTAAACAGACCTATAACTTCGCGTCCACAAAAAGTCCTAAACACACTTCGAACAAGATATACTTTGTCTATTGAGTTTTTGTACTCCGCAGACTACACTAGCAAAAACAAAAGGTCAGGTTGAGACACTCGTCTTATATGATTTTTGTTTCTTTTCTTATAAGCCAGACGTGGCCAACACGTAGACTAATTGCGCCTACTCAGAGAATATTAGTCAGTAAACTACTATAGTTGACTTCAGAGTGCTTTGTGTGAGTCGCAGTGGTAGATGCGGCCTTAATGTTGCCCGAATTTGCCGCTAGGTGGCGCTGACTCGATGCCATTCAAATTTACATTTACGTGGTCACAAAGCGCGTTGGTTGCGATGAAATCATTCGCATTTCTCACAGCAACTCGCAATTGGGACTATATAATAATATGTCCTCATGGTTATTTTGGTGTCTACTGTGCTGCGACGTCCTTGCCATAATAAATCTTTGTATGTGTGTATGGTATACCTATGTATGGATATTGTATTATGTATGCATTTTATTGGTTTGTATATACAGATCTATACATTTATTATATATGTATTTGTAAGTAAATAATCTTGATTGATTGAAGTATTAAATTTATTTTTTTTGTTGTTTATCTCATAGATTTATTTTCACTCCACACAAAGCTCAAGCTTTCAAAAGTTCCTCTACACAAAGGTTGCCTGGAAGAAATCGCTCCCTTGCGATAAGGCCGCCTAAATTGTACAAATTGCTTCTTTTATGTAATACAACTGTTTCTATTCCCATTTTGTGCAATAAAGTATATCTATCTATCTATGTTTACCAAGCTTGAGTTGTCACCTTATCTACGATAGTTGACTTCAAAAGGAATGCAATTTTTAGTTCCATTTATAATCACTAGGGGACCGGAATCCCATACAAAAAGTCAACGTTAGCGGCTGTCAATGGTAGATATTAGACACCATGTATTAGGTCATATAGTTTAGAGAAGGGTTATGTACGATCCCCCTACGGCACGAACTATTATCGAACGGAGAGAGCTTAATCCTGGGATCGCTGAGATTTTTTTATCTGGTAGAATAGTGTTGAGCTTGTCTAATTTGAAATTATCCCCACTACTTTTTTAGTTGGTTTAGCGAACGACCTACTACCTGTTCTCAGCTTAATCTTGCGGTTAACTGGTAGAGAATGCCTCCGGGCATTAAGACTGCTTTTTGAACTTGTTCACCTTGTGCACTGAAGAATAAATAAATAAATGAACAAACGACGCGTGCTCCTAGGTTCGAGTCCAACCGGCTACTGAACGACCAAGTTCAGTCGAGTTTTATATACCATTGCGTTCCTATTTAGTAAAATCTATATTAGTCCGTGAATGCGTTGTATTCCAGCTTAGACAAGCTATGTGATTAATCAGGACTATCTAGGAACCGTTATCATTAAGACTCTTAGCAAATATTTCAGTTATTTACACTTAAAAATCGCATTTACTTAAAAAGGATGTCAAGATACATATTCTTAAGTTCTTCGATATTTGGGAATAACCCCGATTCCGTTGGATTCTCAAGGCTACGAGGTTTTACAACATAGCAAATAGTTGCTTCATCTTGTAACCCCACTTGCAAAAATTTAACAAGTTCTTTATTAAAATAAAATAGCCAGGGCTGGCAAAATAGTTCTTTTTTTGCACAATAAATTATACCTATACATTAAACTAGTTTTAATAAAGAAATAAATAAATATCTGGGGCACGTTCAAGTCACATGATAGGTAAGTAAGTAAGTAAGTAAAAAATCATTTATTCATTTAAGCTTGTATAAAGCACTTATGACATGTCAAAAAAAAGTATACAGAAATAATAATAATAAACGTAAATAAAATAGTACAATATTAGTACACATCGTGAATATACATAATGTGAATCTACCACCGGTTCGGACGTTGCTTCTTATCGAGAAGACTCCGGCAAGAAACTCGATAGTTACTCTTTTCAACTTTGTTTGTTTTACAAAAAATAAATTCAGAGTACAGTCAATGCGAGTAAAAAAAGAACACAATATTGAGCAGAGGAGCAGATTATTCCTACTATGACCACAAACTTTTGTCGTTCAAGTAATCCTCTACATTATAATAACCTTGTTTCATTAACTTTGCTTTAATTGCAGACTTAAACTTGTGAAGAGGTAGATCAACAAGACTTTGAGGTATTTTGTTAAAGTATTTTACAGATTGACCCACAAATGAGTTTCCCACCTTGTGTAGCCTAAGACTGGGAGTTTTCAATTTGTTTTTATTTCTGGTATTATGTTTATGAGTGTCACTGTTTTTTTTGAACAGATGCAAGTTTTTGCGCACATACATTATGTTATCTAAAATATACTGAGCATGCACAGTTAAAATATCGATCTTCTTAAATACTTCCCTAAGCGAGTCGCGTGGTCTAAGTTTGTAAATGGAGCGGATGGCTCTTTTTTGAAGTACAAAAATGGTGTTCAAGTCTGCAGCTGAACCCCACAACAGTAGACCATACGACATAACACTATGAAAGTAGCTAAAATATACTAGTCTTGCTGTTTCAATATCAGTCAAGAGTCGTATTTTTCTAACAGCACAAGCAGCGGAACTGAGTCTCCCTGCCAGGGCCGTTATATGCGGACCCCATTGCAACTTAGAATCTAAAGTTATTCCTAAAAATACAGTAGAATTTGTTAATTCTAATGGCTCGTCATTCATAGTTACAATAGCATCAACCTGTCTCACATTGGGCATAGAGAATTTGATGCACTTTGTTTTTTTTGCATTAAGTAATAAATTATTACTAGTGAACCAACATAGTACTTTTGAGAGAGTATTATTTACATCGTCAAATGCTTGCTTACCTCTGTCGACTTTAAAAATCAACGAGGTATCGTCAGCAAATAATACTATCTCACAAATATCTTTGACATAGGTAGGAAGATCATTTATATAAATAAGAAAAAGCAAAGGTCCTAATATAGATCCCTGGGGCACTCCCATACGTATGGTGGCACCGGAAGATGCAGTTCCGTTGATACTAACTTTTTGAGTTCTATCTGTAAGATAGGATTGTATTAATTGAGATGGGATACCTGAAACACCGTAATGTCTTAGCTTAATCAGTAATATTTCATGATCCACGCAATCAAATGCTTTTGAAAGGTCACAAAATATTCCTACTGCATCTTGCTTGTTTTCCCAAGCATCAAATATGTGTTTGATAAGTGCTACACCTGCATCAGTTGTGCTCTTGTGTTTAGTAAAACCAAATTGTTTCTCATGTAGTAAGTTATTTAAATCAAAGTGTGAAAGCAGCTGGTTCAATATAATTTTTTCAAAGATTTTACTGAGAGCTGGTAGTATAGAAATGGGTCTATAATTAGATGGGTCACTTTTGCTACCAGATTTAAAAAGCGGGATGACCTTACTAAATTTCATCAAGTTGGGAAACTGACCTTGGTCTATGCAATTATTAAAAAGTTTAGCTAAGTGGGGTGATATCGTATTAATGATTGATTTGAGTAGATTAATCGAAATACCCCACAAATCTTCTGTATTTTTCATATTAAGTTCCTTAAATACCTTGAGGATGTCATGAGAATCAACATGATCAAAGCAGAACTGATTTGTGCACCCATCAACACTAGATGTTAGCAGGGACTCAGCTATATGTGGACTAGAATTTAACGTGCTTGTAGTTACAATAGGTATATTAGAAAAAAAAGTTTCAAATGTATTTGCTATTTCAATCTCAGACTCAATAACATTATTTTGAATTTTGAGAGAGAATGAGTGATCGCGAGGTTTAGATTTACAGGTTTCTTTATTAATTATGTTCCAAGTGGCTTTGATTTTATTTTTAGCCAGTTTTATTTTGTCTCTCAAAAAAATGGACTTTGCAATATGACATGATTTCTTGAATGTTTTTGAATATAATTTAACATGCTCAACTAGTTTTTGACAGTTTGAGTTAGCTTTTAATCCATATAATTCGTATAATTTATTTCTACTTTTATGGATGCCTGGAGTGGCCCAATCACTAAATTTAAACTTAAAATTATCAACAGTTACTTTCTTCTTAGGAAAAATATGGTTATGTTCATGCAATATTATCTCAAAGAGATGCCTATACTGATCATCTATGTTATGATGACCTTGGGGCAGTAGGTTAGAAATATTTTTATTTATATTCGTTTGAAACTTTTTTACTCGACTCTTGGTAACTGGTCTATAACTAATATCCATGCCATGATGATGCCAAACTGTTAGTTTTCATAACAGGGTCCAAGTTTCATTAAGATCCATCATGTAGTTATCATGTCACTGGCTGCTGCGATACAGGCCTGCGAGCCTAGTGCAGGAGTCGCTGTTACTTATTTTGTATCTTACCAATTTGCAAATAAACGTTATTAATTATTATTATTAAGTGATTCTGAAAAATACAAACAGACGGACTCGAATACATAGGAACGTGAGCGTTATTTTTCTTTTTTGCATAAAATGCTATGCGCCCTCCCTTTCTTTACTCTCAGGTTTAATCGGTTACTGTTTTTAATTCATTAGATACTATCCATTTACTATATTTATTTGAAATGAAATGAAATGAATTTTTATTTCACATAAAATAGTGTACATAAAGTCTTGCTGTTTTCATTTGGTCCAAACTATCTTACTTAAAACTAAGCATGTGAATGTTTACAAGTACATACGTGCATTAAACAATTATTGATAGTCACAAAATATTATGTACTTGCGCTCATGATCCACCAATCAAGTATTTTTCTCACATTATATAAATGTAAACACAGATATACTAATCTATTCAGCCATCCTTGCTCCCATATCAGCACGAAGCCAGCTTTAATTTTGTGTCAGCAAATACCAGCTTTGCTCAAAGGGACGGCTGACTCAAGAGTATTAGTATTTGTAGCAGCTGCTAGACTAGAAATTAGGACCAGAGGGATACACCAATAATAAAAACCTGACCAGTCTTTACTCGGTATGGAGGTACTTTCATCGAAATTGAGAGAAGCATCGTTGCCTAGGCGCTAAGCACATCGGTTCGGAACCGGTGAGGTTCCAAGTTCAAATAAATCATAGAACATTGACCCATTTCTCAATTGTAAATGCGTCCTATAAAGTGAGACATATATTGCAAGGGCCATCTCTTTCGACATAGATGTCAGTATTGTCAGTACGTTCTTTATTAGGGTGCTATAAAACAGTGATAAAGTTATTGCTGGCCGCTAGTAAAAAAAATGACGCCACAGGTCCATACAAAGTTACTCAAACCCCTTTAAAGTGACAACTCGTGGTAGACGTACAGTACCTAGTCAGTACTTACTTACCGTCATCGCGTCAGTTCAACTACAAGATTCGCGTGCAACTGCTACGCGGCTTTTGACAACCAATGCCAAATGGTCTTGGAAGACCCGGCGGCTGGTAGGTAATTAATTATCGCGCGTAAGTACATGGAGTGACAGAGGCCTGACGCTAGGTGGAAAGTGGGATACCTACTAAGTTGTCGACTTGCTTCAGAATACCCCAATTAGGGTATACTTAGTTGTGAGCGTATGTTGAATGTATGTTTCATTATCTGTTGAATGGCTGAGAGAAAAGTATCAAATATTTTTAACGTTACCTTTGATGCCTTCACCATAGATTCAATATTATTTTATTTTTAGATAATTGGGATGAGCCATCAAACTACTTATAGCAATGAAGCAAACTAACAGCCTTTTACTTATAACAACTTCGTTATGTGCCCAAAACTTTCTTTACGATATAATGTCACTTGTTTCTTTGTATTTGCACATATTATTATAGATAATATCTATTCGTTATTTTTACGCCCTATTTCTCTTTTTTAATGAGGGTATGGGACCTCTGCTGCATACACCGAGACAGGTCTTTGTATTATAAGTAGGTATAAGTAGTTGGTTTTATACAGGGTGATTATCAAAAGAATAAAATATTAAAAACGATATGGCAGACTAAGTAAATAATATAGAAACTATCTAACTGAAAATTTGGTTTATTTAACAAACTATAATTTCAAGGTCGCTATAAAAATCAGTAGAGCAGTGGGTATTTTTGTATGAAAACCTTATAATTAAAGTCAGTTATAAAAATCTAATTTTCACTTATGTAGTTAATACCTACCTACATCACTTAGATACTGAGTGTACCAAATCGTTTTTGTAGGTCTTTTGATAATCACCGGTATTAAGGTATAAAGGTGTAGTACAATTTAAATGATTGCTAAACTAAACTAAAACTAAAAAAACATGAAAAACAATTTATTACTCCAAAAGAAAACCTTGATGAAAATAATTCCACTTGTATTTCGTGTAATTTTTTCGTTTAAATGTACAATAATGAAATAATATTCAGTCGCAAAATCAGAACGAACTGAACTGAATATTTGCGGGTTCCAGATATTATTAAAAATTTATTAAATACTGGCTAATTGAATAGTAACCTATAAATGAATAAAATAAATACATTTATGGGACAATTTCACACCAAGATCATCTGACCCCAAACTAAGCAGAGCTTGTAATATGGGCGTCAGAGGCTGATAAACATACTTAAATATTTCTAAATACATACTTAAATAGATAATAACACCCAGACACACAACAAACACAAATGTTCGTCACATAAATGCTTTTCATGGGTGGGGATCGAACCCACGAACTCCGGTGATAAAGGCAGGATCGCTGCCATTACACCAACAGGCCAGTCAACAACTAACGTTCTGATTAGCTTTTAAATACACAACAAGGGTCCTATATACTGAGAAGCCATTCATACCAATTGCTTTGAAAAGCTTCCCAGGTAAACCAGTATTATAAGAGCTAGCAGTTTTGAGAAGTGAAATAAATCCAAATGGTACGAGTTTAAATTCTGCGCAAGCGCCGCCTTTTGCTCATTAACTAATCGCAAGCGACCGTGAGATACCAGCGCGCATCTGATTGGTAGGCTTCCCTGGAGGCGTGTTCACGTGTTACCTTTTTAGGAATTCAGTTTTGAGATAAGTTCTCTCATTGGGCAAATTAGGCAGTCGTCAGTGAATGTCACAAAAATTACTTAATCTTCTATTCTACTTGGTAATGAGTATGCAATTTAAACTCATGATTAAGTTTTGGAATTTCAGTGTTGACTTACCACTTGAATTGTACCGGTAATAAAACAAAATGGTAGTACCTAGGTACTCGTATATATGAAACTATATGAAAAAAAATGGGAGATGGTTTACGAACTAATACGCGTATCTATCACTTGACATACATTTAAATAAATAACGCGTGCATACGTAATTCGCATGTCAAAAAGCAGTCTAGCACTTTTGCCGGAGATCACTTCGTTCAATATGAATTTTTTTGCGTAGATACTAAATTAAAATCTATTCAGAAATGGCGAATTTCTATCACTCAAACGCTATCGTGACGTCATTTTACAATTCGACCAGAAAAGTGTGATACCTACTTGGTTTTCGTAAAAATGTTGCACTTTGCGTAAACTATTGAGTTTTATGTCTAATTTTGGTACCCTAGTTGACTATAGCTGAATTTTATATAAATAATAAGTTTGTATTTACAAAAGAAAATGTATTTAAGTATGTTTATCCGTTGTCTAGTATCCCATAACACAAGCTTTAATTAGCTTACTTTGGGGCTAGATGGTGCTGTGTGGAATAATGTCCAGGGATATTTTATTTATTTATTTATATAAATAAATAAATAACTGGGACAATTCACACCAAGATCATCTGACCCCAAACTAAGCAGAGCTTGAAATAAGGACGATAGAAGAGACTGATAAACATAAGGTACCTGGGGGTAACATGGTCAGTCGGTTAATATGGTCGCTTTCTTATATCTCGGAAAGTACAAGGGACATGCAATAGATGGCATTACTAGCTGATAGTGACAAGTTCCGTCCGTGCTGTTTTACCGACGCCTTTTACAGCTAAAAAAGTTTGCACCGGCAGCGATTTCAAGTTTGCTTATTATTTTTGTTAAAAAGTAAAAAATCGTTAAAAATACAATTTCAAATGTTGTGATTTGTAGTCTGAGTAAATACAAAGGTCATTTATTATATTTTCAAGTGGTACTATGCCTAACATGTCTCAGCAGAAATGTTTTTTCCGTTTTCAAATTTATCAACAAGTACCTACTTGTAGAATATGGTCATGAAGTGACCATATTTGCAGTATGGAAAATTTTGGTTATGTTTTTAATTTAACCTATTAAGTACTTAATGATTTTCGCTTGTTTCAGGCTATGGCTCGCTACGTAAAGAGAAATTTAAGAGGGATTTCGCGTTCGGAAGATATGAAAGCTGCATTGCGCGCTGTGGCTCAGGAAAATAATAATAATAATAATATAATAATAATAATACATAAATAATAATAATACATAAGAGAATAATACATAAATAAACTGATTTAAAACAAGAAATACTCAGAATCTGGCAAATGGACAAAGTTTACATCGTGCCGCTGGTGCTTTCCAGTACTGGAGTTATCCCAAAACACCTACTTACCTCACTGCGAACCATCGATTTACCTGAGAGCACCTTTATGACAATGCAAAAGGCTGCCATTTTGAATACATGCCGCACTGTCCGCAAATTCTTACTGGAAGATTCTACTTCATCTACAAACCAACCTAGTATAGTAAGTGAGACGCACTTGGTTTAGGCCCGTGAGTTTCATTTTCAATTTACCGAAATTTTTGTTTCGAGAAGAAAAAATCTTTTGAAATATAATAATAATAATATATCATTTATTATCAGGCAACAAAATTACATTTCAAGATCTTACAAAACATAATTGGCCCATAGATAAATACCTTAAATACTAACATACATAATTGATAAACAATTAATATCCTATTTTACGCACGCATTGTTTATCGGTTGCGTGGGACGCACCATGGCGTCCGGTAACCGGCCTCGGTATCTCCGGTAAACAACACCCTTCGGCCAAAACTCCACCTTCATGAAGGTCGACAGATGTTTAGTTGGAACCCTCACCACAAATGAATTGAAATTAACATTGTGGCGGCTCTCCAACCGTTCGACCCTTACGGTGAACTTGGCCTTCAGTCCAACATACTGCACAATATCCTCAGACTTCGTAGTGAAATGAAGTCGGGACACGTATAACAGCGTCGACGGAACTGTTGGACACAAGAGATGGTTATGCCCAATTAATACAGCGTCAAAAGAGTTCTGAATCCCGCGGCGAACCCTTAAACGATACATAGCAAACAAACAAGAGATTAAGTCTCGCTTAAGCCGCAGGACGCTTCTTACTCCAATACAGGTAAATGATTTGAAGTCACGTATAAAGAGACTAGCCAATGTTGGTTACCCTGTGACGCCACAGTTTCTGAGGATGTCGGTATATTGCTTTGGTGAACTAAACAAATTAAAAATACCTTCACCAACAGAAGGCAAAGGCATAATTGAGCGTGATTGGCTCAAGGAATATACATATGAAACGCCATCCAGACATTTCCCTGAGAAAGAGCCAAAAGCTTAATCCCGCACGAGCTCAGAAACTCAACGAATTTGTGGTAAAAGATTATTTTCAAAAACTACAGGAAATAATAATATATACTTGGATGTTGTAGATAAACCAGCTCAAATTTACAATATTGATAAAAAAGGCTGCCAGCTAAGTGCACATTTGTGCCTCGGAACATGCTGAAACTGTTATTGTTGTTTCTTGCGGTAATGCCATGGGTAACACCATACCACTAATGATCCTGTTTAAGGGAAAAAGGAAAAAGCCTGAATGGCAAGACAATTTACCTCCAGAGACTTCGGTGGATATTACTTCGAAAGGAAGCATGACCACAGAGACTTTCATAACATGGATATAGCATTTTGCTAAGTTCAATGGCATGCTGGTCCATACTTACTTATCTTTGATGGAGCATCCAGCCACTTAGATTACGACATCGTGGATGTAGCAGAGGAACATGGCATTACTTTGTTCTGCCTTCCCAGCAACACAACACACGAGTTACAAGACTGTGTTCAGAGCATTCGAACACCACTGGGATCAAGAACTTCTAAAATGTTGGTACCAGAATAGAGACAAAACACTTACAATACAAAGGTTTGGATTGATTTTCACTCCTGTGTGGGATAAGGCTCTTACTCCATCAAACATTAAATCTGGCTTTGAAGCAACTGGAATTTATCCTTTTAACCCAAATAGAATACCAGAATGTGCTTATGCTCCTAGCATTCCAACTTCCTTGCTACCTACACGCGAGCAACACGAGCCAGATATCAACCTTGTAGAAGAAAGCAGTGCCGGAATCATCGACGCAGCTTCTGACCTGGACGATGAAGAATTTGATTTTGAAGATGATGTCCCTTTGTCTTTGTTAAGAAGTTCTCCAGTTGTTCAAACAACTGCTGTCATCGCAGATCATCATGAGGTACAGCCTTCGACTTCTTCGTGCTCTGTTCAGCCTAGACCTTCGGCTCCGGCAAAAAAATACAAACAACATAGCCGAGGTCCCAGATCATCGAGAGTTACAGCCTTCGACTTCTTCATGCTCTGTTCAGCCTAGACCTTCGGTACCTATAGGAAATACAGACAGCATAGCCGATATCCCAGATCATCCAGAGGTACAGCCTTCGTCTTCTTCGTCCTTTTTGTTCAGCGTCCTTTTGAAGGTCTAGCCTTCAACATCTGCAGGTAATATAAATAACACAGGAGATATATGATGAAGAAATGATGAAGACTCCCGAGAAGGTTTCCACTAATACCACTCCACGACGTAAACCAATCAACAGCCTAGCACAACAATTGAATAAAATGTTTACCAAAAAAGATCGTGCAGCAGTAAGTGCCCAGAAAACTGATTAACCTCACCGTAAGAAGAAAAATGCAAAGGAGAGTCCAAAAAATTCTGAGAATTGATATTGCTTTATTTGTAAGAAAGACAGAGTAGCTGACATGAGGCTTTGTACTTCTTGCAGTTCCTATGTACATGAAGAGTGTGTAGGTCTCACGGCGTCAGATAAAGAATTATATTTGCGTCCAAATTGTGAAGATTAAATTATATTAAAGACCCATACTGTCAATAGTGACACTTGGTGACCATATTTTCTGCCCTTTAATTTATATTTTTAAAAAAAATAAGAGAAATTGACTGCACGTGCCGGATATATTATGGTCAATTTCTCTTTTTTTTTAAATGTTGATTTTTACCAAAGTTCCCAATTGTTTCAAAGATTATGTACCTTGTTTTAAATAACATATTAAACTAACTTTATGACTGTATGTTATTGTCTCATTCTTCTTCTTATTTTTTAAGAAGTATAAACTAAAAGATTAAGGTGACCATATTACCCCACTGTACCTTATAACGGGATCCTCGTCGCTGGCCAGCAATACAGGAGCCGGAGCGCCGGGATTCGTCACACAATATTTAGAAGTAGATGTAGTTGTGGAATAGTTAATAAAAGATCAGCCAATCCAGTGACTTGTTTATTAAATAGAATAAAAGTATAGGTAGGAAAGAAGAACTGTAACAAAATAACAATAAATGAATACAAAGAGTCCTAGGTAATAGATTATCTAATAGTAATAGGTAAGTAAATAGGTATGATATGCTTACCCCGATACACGGGTTCCTGTTACTTATAACTGTTTAAACTGTTTACAAAATTGGTTATTTAGAGTATTTAAAAATACACCATCACGTAAGTTATACTAGTTAAACTGGTAATCTGGTAAAATGCTCACAAACTGTTCAGTACGATGGTTTTGGTAGGACTGAATCAAAAAAGCTGCGCATACAATGCGAAACAAAAATCGAATTGAATCAAATTTTGCAAAACAAGTACAAAATACTTTTAATGGCCAGCAGTTAAACCATGAAGTTTCCAGCGATCGTGGAGGTTGTAACGTCCACGAGACTGAAGGGAAACGGCATCGTTACAACCTTACTTAAATATTTCTAAATACATACTTGAATAGATAATAACACCCAGACACACAACAAACACAAATATTCGTCACATATGTTTGTCACGGGTGGGGATCGAGCCCACGACCGCCTGTGCTAAAGGCAGATTCGCTGCCATTGCACTAACAGGCCAGCTATGTTCTATCCATCTTGTTTTAATGTGTTAAGTACGTCTACCACGAGTTGTCAGTTTAATCATAATCATAATCTTTATTGCTTCATTTCAAGTTTAAAAGTTGGTAAATTACAGATAATGTCCAAAATATCAGTTGTGCTAGGACACTGCAATATACTTATACAATAAAATATAACTGTTTTGCATTACAACAAAACAACTATTATGTGTTGGAGAAAACACAGTGTTGGCTGTGAAGAAAGCAGTCCTGACATTTGTCATAAATAATGAAAACTTACCAAATTTTTCGTTGTTTTTACTTTGTGGCTTGACACCTGAGGGCCGAGTGCGTAACTTACTCGGCTTTACAACCTGTCAAGGCTGTCAAATTCAATAGTCTTCTCACCAGCAAGGCCTTGCCTCAACACTGTGTTTTCTCCAACACATAATAGTTGTTTTGTTGTAATGCAAAACAGTTATATTATGTGTCTTCTAAAACACAGTGTTGGCTGTGAAGACCTGTTTGTTATCTGCTGGTGTCAAGCAAAACGCTATTGTTGAATAAAAAATAAATATTGTTGACTACAAAAATATGATTAAAAATAAAAATATTTTATTATTTTAAACGATTCTCTCTATTTATGGATTTATTAGAAAAATATCTTCTTCTTTGCCCTCGCCTTATCCCGTTACGCGGGGTCGGCTTTCTTGATCTTGAGGCTATTATCTATTAGAATTAGAACACTTAGAAAAATATCGACAAAACAATTTCTAACCAAACTTAGAAACCTTATGTGTGTAGAGATCATGCATCCTTTCCTTCCAGTTAAGTTGATCTATATCAATTAATCTAACTTACCAAACAATCTAGGTAAGTAGGTACTTAGAGATAATTGTAATATGAACTTCTCACAAATTAAATAACCAAATAAAGTTGATCTTCTTTTTAAGTTTTAAAAGAAAATTGAGCAGATTTAAACATTCTCAAATAATCTGACCTCTGTGAGTAGAATAAATCAATTTAAAAAAATGGCTGTGCCTAATTTGCAAAATGCAGGGTTGATTTTATTAAACATTTTCATCACTTTAGAGGGCAGTGCATTTTGCAGTTTTTCTTGAGTTATGGACCTGATGTCAACTATGTCACATAATTATGGATAAAGTTTCAGGAAGGATTATTAGAATGCATGCACCGATAAATTTAATTCTGAGATTTTATCTTCCCAGAGAGGCACAAATTCACCCTTTACTACCTATATTTGACAGGTATGCATAATTACGGTCCATCCAGATGGCCTTGTAGCACTGGAGTCTATTCTAGACTAGACTTCAACTGATTTTCAAATAAGCATGTCTTGTAAGAGTCCAATATAGCAGTCATGCATTCTACGCCCATAAAGCAAGACAGAGAATCTGAATAGTCCTTCAAGACTCATTCAAAATGTTAGTTGAATATTAAAACCAGAGTTTTTTAAATATCTCGCTTGGCAAGAAAAAATTGTTTCAACTACTGATGTGGCACACAACTAGTAGTTACACTATACACATAGGCCTTCAGTTCACTGAGGCTATTTTATCCTCAAAAAATAGTATTCCCAAGAATATAGCTACCTTTTTATTGCCTGTCAGTAGATTTATTATAATATTGTGACAGCTGCAACAATAAATTGTTATAGATAATCATAGTACCTATATGGGGGTACCATTATGAAGATGGAGTTCTCTCACAGAAACTATGTGGGAGATTCGCTCTATACACGCCCGATCTTCCATAGCAGGAGGACCATTTGTTCACATGAGAAGGGCCTTGGAACTGTTCAATCTACCAAGGTCTTCCACAGATCCTTTGTAGGTGATGGGTCTTATAGTTATCTGGTTCGGGGAAGCCAGAAGAAGAATAAGGGCCACTATGATGACTGACTCTTTTATTACATCATGTAATATGCACTTTACATTAGTAAAGTGTGCTAAAACTAGCAGTATCAGGTTAGGATTTGAAAGCCCTCATATCAGTAGATAGTCTCAGGGACGACAAAAGGCGTCGCATAACAAAATTAGGTACTCATCAGTTGTGTCTAAAGCGACATCGCCTGGAACAGCTGCTGTGGCATTTAAAACAAATCATTTTCTGGATCCCCTTAAATCGAATATGGCCTCCGCGGCCAGGGGCAATAGACGCCAGTCGCGAGCCACCCCACCTTGGACAGGTGGTCAACAATTTTGCTTCAGAAGTTTGGTGGCCAAATTTAGGAGTGCCAGAGATCTGAGCGCCTCCACTGTTTATGTCTTAATGTCATGGCATACTACCAGTTTTGCGGTTCAGTTGTTCCAGAATGTGAGCTACCTTTAATGCATTGTGTTGGTATAGGATCGTACCATACACTGCATACAACTCCTTGACATAGGAGTGCCATATTAAATGTGAGTTGAACCTAATGTCTTAAGCTTATAAGCACATGTCGTTCAATCAAGCTCCCCACCCTGCATCCGCTGCGTTGGTGGTAAGGAAGTGTCTGACTTCTTTGTAGCGCACTGCGCTCAGCGGAGTATACTGCACTTAGCCACAAATTCAGTGGTGAACAGTGTTAGACAGGACTCTTTTCACTCTCTGAGATGTCCTCCCTAAAATCCTCTCAGAAACAATCGCATTTTGCAACTTTGAAAATGTCCTCCGGGAACGGTCAATGTTGCAAGACTCAAAAGGCAAATAGGCTTTGAAATTCCTTTTTTTTTTTTTTTAATATTATTATTAATGTATTCATACTGGTCTGTGTTTCTAAGAGTATTCTACTGTATACTTGCTCCTGTGTGAGCCATAAAATAGACTTTGGATAATTATTATGATTTCCACAAGTCTCTAGCATCTCAGTATTTCCGCAATCTGAGTGACTAGAATTGACCTGTCACAATGGACTAGACGCTTGTATTTTCAATACCCTGTCATTCAACACCTGTGGCATAGAGGGTTTCCGCAACCTAATTCAACACTGCTGAGAAAATCTGTAGTGTTGAAGAGATGCCAGATGATAACAATAGTTGTAAATCAACCATCAGCGTGGCTCTGCTAATGCTAGTTCAGAAAAGGTATTTGGAGGTTGATTTTCACACACCAGTCCTGGTTGTGCAAAAGTTCACTAGATCTGAATGAAAAACTAGATGAAAGTGTTTTATTGCCACACATGTGCATCTAGACTTGACTTGACTTCCGCAGTCTTTAAGTTGAATTATCATAGAATTATTGGCCTCAATTCAATCTTGTTTTTTGGTTACCAAAAACATCTTTTTTAAGATTTTTGTAAGGAAACTGCAATGGGGGAGAATTAAATGGAACTCTACAATTACAACACATTCAAATAGTACTGATTTGAAACATTGTCCTTGAGACATCCACTATAGTTCATTCTGAGAATTTTTAACATGGTTAATGAGATCAAAAGGCGTCTTTGGAGCCAATTTTGATAAATGCATTGTAATACAATTAAAACTTGTAATAATAATTAAGTACAAATAAATTGCATATTATTTAGCACCTATGTTACTCCTCGTAAGTATTAGATAAGTACTTAAGTCTTTACCTGTGACATTAAAAATAACAATGGAGAACGGGTAATACATTTTATTATGTCTGCTATCCAGTTAAACCATTAATTTTAAATTAGTTGAAGGTTCTCTCTATTAAAATCATTTAGCAGTATTTAACCACATCCAACAACCACTCTTGCATACTATAGAGTTTTAAAAATCAAGTGACAAAGCTTTATGAATAAAACATATTCTAAGCTCAGCGGTACATTGATATTTTATCAGAGAGTACTGACTGTACATTCTACTGCCCCCTAATAATTTTATACACTCTAACTTGCTTATTCCCCAAAATTTGCAGGGTCACTTCTGCATCTTAAGGGAAAGCAGAATCTGGACAAAAAAGAAAGGGCCAAATTGATCACATTTAAGTCACTCTGCTGGGTTGGCAGAAAACATCTTCAAAACATCTCGCCATTGTTGTTGAATAAGATGTTTCTGTTCTAAATGGCTTATGATAAACTATAAGGCAGGCCAGACCTTATGGGTCTCAGAAAAGGCTATATGATGTAAGTCATATTCAATTGTGCGCACAACCTTGCATCCGCTGCATTGGTGGTAAAAGTGGCTTCTCCTTAGCGCAATCATTTTAATAAAAGTCACACTGACCTTTTAAAGCTTGTGAGCTAACCATTCAATATTGCATTGGAACTTGTATCAAAAGCCTTTTTGTAGGTGAGAGTCAAACTATTGTAAATTATATCGTTTGGATTCACAGGATGTGTAATTTTATTTCCGTCATAGTTGACGCTAAGCCCAATTACAGACACAGCTTAATAAAGCCTTTGTTACACTCGAAATTGGATAGGCAGGTACGCTAACACTCTGTTTGAATAGGTACCTACTAAGTCAAGATAATGTCTGTTCAAGCATTGTTGCCTATGCGAGAGAGATAAATTGTTAATAAATTAAAAGACTCACCAATGTTGAATCGATTCGTATTCGGTGGAAATAGCTATAAATGAAAAATAAGAAAAGTTTTCATCCTCCGAAGATGCAAAGGAATCCGAACAATTCGGTTCAATTCCACACGTTCCCCATCAGGGGTAATACAAATCTTGCTTAGCTATTTCCAAGATAACACTGTATTTTCATGTTTTTATACACTTTTAAATTTAATGAAAAAATTTGACGTATAACCGACAAATATCAAAACGCTATTGAATTTGACAGCCTTGACAGGTTGCAAAGCCGAGTAAGTTACGCACTCGGCCCTCAGGTGTCAAGCCACAAAGTAAAAACAACGAAAAATTTGGTAAGTTTTCATTATTTATGACAAATGTCAGGACTGCTTTCTTCACAGCCAACACTGTGTTTTAGAAGACACATAATTAATAAAATTAAATATTATTAGAAAAATAAATAAAAACGTCGAATAAATAGAGCATAAAATTATTAAATTACGAAACATTGCTTAATTAAAACATGAAATATCAAACCATGATCAAAAACATAACTTAATAATAAGTTTTAAAAAAAAAATCTTCTAAATCATAAAAACATTTCAAAATTAAGTTTTTTTTCAATTTATCAAAAAACATTTTTTTACTATTTATATTTTGAATGTCCTTGGGAATTTTATTAAATATCCGAATTGCCATGTGATGTGTAGGTACCACATGTGTGCCTACAATGTGTAGAGTGGTGCTAGGTAAAGCAAAGCGTTCCCTATGCCTGAGGTTACGGTCATTAAAATAATTGTATTTAGCTTGAGAGAATAGGTAACGATTATTAAAACGTTTTCGTTCGGGCAAAAAATTGTATTGGAAATTTGGAATTTAACATTGTCATGTCATGCCAAATCCCAATACAATTTATTTACGAGAACGAAAATGTACATTTATAGTGGCAACTCATGGTAGACATGCAGGATACGTGGAGTTAAAGAAGCCTAAATAGTTTTTAACTGCATTTACCTTGGTCCTTCAATCAGTAAGGTCCATCCGTGCACTGTCTGTGCACTCCTAAACAGCGGCATTACAAACACACATTATGATAAAACAGTTTTTTTTACATTTGCTTATATTTTAACAAATACCTATTACTGGAATATTTAATATCACTCACATTGGAACTCCCATAACTCAGGACACAAAACCGAACCAACGGTTAGGGTGCAAAGGGGGTGCAGGGACTTAGAAATATACTCAGCCGTGAAAAGACATATTCGGTTAGGTTAGAACTGCGACCAAAAAACGCACGAGCCGAGCGAGCAAAGCGAGCGTGCCGCGGCAACGGCCGGCGAGTGCCAGAAAAGAAGATTAAAAAAATTAAGTCCCTAGTGCGGGTTCTTTGCGACACCCGGACCCCGACCACAGCGACCGTATCAAAGAACCTTTCGCCAGACTGATTCATAATTAAATACCTAACTACCTTGCAAGAAATTGATATTGAAAAAATAAACCACGAGTACCATTCTCAAATAAACCTACACTCAAAGAGATTTGAATTGAAAGTAGGAACAACCATTCTTACAGAGAACCACCAAGAAGTAGTACTCTATATATGTATGTATATATATCTCTATATATGTATATATATGTGAACATTTCAATTAAATCATAAAATAACAATTTAAATCAATAAAAAAATCGTAAAAAAATGTAACTAAAAATACAAACCTAGATAGATATAAAAAATGACTTAAATCATTCTTAGATACACCTGTAACATTTTGGATATTTGTTTGAAAGCTTCAATAGATAAAACCGATTAGTTATATCTCGAGTAAAATAAAAAAATAAAAAGTAATTATTTACAGGATTTCTACCATACCATGTACCTTTTTGTTTTCGAGATTCCGATATTACTAATTTTTATAACTATTTTAATGCTGGTGGCCATGAAAGTTGAAAACAAAATAACATTATAACTTAGACATGTTTTTTATTCTACTAAGTATACCATACCATTTTTCTTACACGTGGAAATACATACGTGCCGAATCGACACTCTTAATGTCCTCCTTATTTTTTCTTTAGAGTTAGCAAAAAAGTAACAGGGCAAAGTGGCGCGCTTACATCCCGCCTGTATGCCTACTGTGAGTTTACAATGACGTTTTTGTATTGGATTTCTCAAACTCAAACTCAAACTCAAATAACTTTATTCAAATAGACTGTATCAGTACTTTCAAATCGTCAAATTTACAGCAAAATATACTAAATAATAGACATAAATACCATAATAATATGGATATGTAAATAAACAGTATACAGACATAATGCGACTCTACCACCGCGTCGGAGTTGTTTCTTGCTGAGAAGACCCGGCGAGAAACTCAGCAGTTACTCTTTTAAACTTGTTTTGGGTTTACAACAGGGGTTAGTAAAGTACAAGCAGTGTGCCATTTTGATACCTAAAAGAATATAAAACAAAGAGAAAAAACCAACCATAAAAGAATATAATAACAAGAATTCATTTAAACAATTCAAAAACAAAAATTGTTAGTCAGTACATACAAACTAGGTACCTATTAACTCTTACAATAAAACATCTGTTACAATAGAGCTATTTAATCCCGCATCGAGAAGAGCGCTTATACCCAGGCATTTTTATCTATAAGGTAGTCATTTGTAGTATAATAGCCCTTTTTTAATAAAGCTGTTTTGATGTGATGTTTGAATCTATGTAAAGGTAACTCACAAATGGTTTTTGGAATTTTGTTGTAATAATGTATACCTTGCCCCATAAAGGATCCTAAAACTTTTTGTAACCTAAAGAGTGGAAGTGCAATTTTATCCTTATTCCTAGTATTTCTGCAATGTATGTCACTGTGTTTAGCATAGAGACCAATATTTTTTCTGACCAAAACAATGCAATTGTAAATGTATTGTGACGCTACAGTGAGGATACCAATTTCCTTAAAAATCTCCCTAAGTGAAGCCCGTGCACGAAGCTTATAGATGGATCTGATAGCTCGCTTCTGGAGGATAAAGATGGTTTGTATATCCGCCGCTTGACCCCAAAGTACAATGCCGTAAGACATTACACTATGGAAATAACTAAAATAAACTGAACGAGCAGTATCAACATCTGTTAATAACCTAATTTTTCTCACTGCAAAAGCAGCCGAACTAAGTCTGCCTGAGAGAGCTGTTATATGAGGGTTCCATTGCAGTTTTGAATCTAGTGTGATTCCAAGAAAAACTGTTGTATCTACAAGCTTCATAGTATTACCATCAATTTTTAGACTAATGGGGTTATCTTTAACATTAGGCAACTTAAAATTAATACATTTAGTCTTTTTTGCATTAAGCTGTAGATTATTTACTGTAAACCATTGTAAAACCTTTGAAAGTGCGTCATTAACATCATCAAAAAGGTTTTTATTTCTGTCAGTTTTAAAAACTAAAGATGTATCGTCTGCAAACAATACAACATCACAAATATCTTTTAAGTAAAAAGGTAAATCATTTATATATATCAGAAATAGTAATGGACCCAGAATGGATCCTTGAGGGACCCCCATTTTAACTTGTGATCCTGTAGAGAGTACACTGTTAACATCAACTTTTTGAGTTCTTAAACTAAGGTACGAAATTACCAAATCTAAAGCATTATCCCTTACCCCGTAAAAATCAAGCTTGCGTATAAGTGTATCGTGATCAACGCAATCAAAGGCCTTGGACAAGTCACAGAAGACGCCAAGAGCGTTCTGTGAATTCTCCCAAGCCCTAAAGATGTGTTTTAGAAGTGCAATGCCAGCATCAGTAGTAGAACGGCCTCTCGTGAATCCATATTGTTCACTGTGTAAGAGATTGTTCTCATAAAAATGGCTTAATAGTTGTTCTTGAATGATTTTTTCAAAGATCTTACTTAGAGCTGGTAGGATTGAAACAGGCCTAAAGTTACCTGGGTCTTGTTTGTTGCCTGATTTAAAAAGTGGTACAACCCTACTGTGTTTCATTAAGTTTGGAAAAACACCTTCATCCACACAATCATTGAATATTACGGCTAAATAAGGGGCAATCACGTCAATTATGTGGCTAACAATTTTGACTGATATACCCCAAAGATCAGCGGTATCTTTTGAATTAATTAATCTGAATGCTTTTATTATATCTAGTGACTCAACATGTTTAAATTCAAAGAAAACACTGCAACAAGATACATTATCTTTCAACAAATGTTCCGCTCTAGTTGGTGAGGAATTTAATGAAGCTGTAGTGATTATAGGTATATTACTGAAATACTTATCAAATGCTTCAGCAACAGATGCTTCTGATTGTAAGATGTTATTGTTAATATTAAGAGTGTATGAGGTATCGCGCTGTTTAGCTTTACCTGTTTCGTGATTTATGACGTCCCAAGTGGTTTTTATTTTGTTAGTGGACTTTGATATTTTATCACGAATGTGCAATGCCTTAGCTGTAGTGCAGGCTTTTCTGAATATTTTGGAGTAGTTCTTGACATACTCAACAAAAAGTGGATCGAAATTGTATTTTTTCATGCCGTACAACTCATACATCTTACGTCTGCTCCTGTAAATTCCAGGCGTGGCCCATTCACAAAACTTAGATTGAACTCTGCAAGTAACTTGTTTGGTGGGAAAACAAGCATCAAATTCATTTTTAACACAATCAAACAGTCTTTTGTAGACTGCATCAGGGTCACCCTGCTTATAAGGAATGGAAGATACTTTATGCTTTAAATTAGTTTTAAAACTATTAATGCGATTACCCGTCTTCGGTCTACATGTTATTTTCCTGTAATTAACGCTATTGTTAGTTAAATCTAAAAATGTTATCTTCTGCCCACAATGATCAGACTTTAATTCAGTTACTATTGCCTTTTCAATGGGTACACAGTTGCAAAATACATTATCCAGACAAGTAGATGTTGTGGCTGTTATCCTCGTGGGTTCATGGAATTGATAATCCAGACCAAAGGATTTAAATAGCGACAATAACCTATTCCTTTCAGATGAGTTTACTAGCAAATCTATATTGAAATCACCACACACAATAATGGGTTTAGACTTAGCACTTAACCTACCCAAAGCTTCCTCCATAACTGTCTCAAATCTATCTAAGTTAGTTTTTGGGGGACGGTATACACTTATCACAACAAAGCCCTCTAACTCAACACAAGACAATTCGACAATACGCTCTATGGACAGGCCTACAATGTCAGTGCGATCTTTACATTTCAAACTATTTGCAGTAAAAATTAATGAACCACCATGAATAGTGGTTTTTCTAAAGAACGCGCTTGATAATCTAAAATTATTAAGGACAAAAGACTGATAGTTTTCATCAGTCAGCCAATGTTCAGTAAAACATAAAATATCAATATTTTGGTTTTCCAGCAATAGTTCTATTTCTAAATCTTTGCCCGTCAAGCTTTGAATATTTTGGTGGAATAAATTCAAGTATTTGGGCTTGGCTGTTGTCCTAGGTCCTAGTTTAAACAAGACGCTGAAGGAGCATCACATGAAAAGATAGATAGTTAAAAGCGTTTATTAGCATCTTCAACACACACGTAATACAATACAAGCTTAAAATACAGTTATAAACAGGAAAAATACAATGTACTATATATATCACATAGATGAGTGTGTGCTGCAGTCAACTAAGGGTCAAGGCTCAGTGACGCATCGCTGCAAGAGCGCATGCACTGATTCTCAGCCATCGCCCTGGAAGGTGCAGGAACACCGGAAAAGAAATACGTTTCACATGTAAATTAGCACATAAGCTTTCTGTCCAATATCATGAAGAGAACGAAGGAATAAAATGGTGACAAAAATAAATAATATGGTACTAAAAGTAAAATATGCTATAAGAACACACATCACAGCATTACGCTAGTCACCTTTCCACTCCCGTACCACGCGTGCTGGACTACGGCGTCATCCACACACAATTCAGCATTTGTTGGCCCGAACTAAAAGGTCCGGTGACTCGTCCCCTTGTCGTACCATCCAGTCGTGGAACGCCCTTCCAACACATGTGTTTCCTTCCTCTTATAGTCCCGGGTTCTTCAAGCAGGGCGTGAAAAGGCATTTCTGCAGGCCTTCAAGGTGAGGATGGCCAGCCCAGTGATTCGTTTGAATGACTGGGCTGGCCATCCTCACCTTGAGGAATCAAACAATAATCTTAAGGTACACACACACACAATCACACTACACATTCAGCACCGTATCCTATGTCTATGTATTGTATTACAATTATTACACTACACAATATATTGAATCACTCACCATTTATTTTTATCTATACTATAGTATTTATGATACTTATATGTATATGCACACACGTATGTCCGCCGCGAATGTCCGTGCGTCATCTCAGTCTGGTCCTACTGAAAATCAGCGCCCATAAAGCCCAGGCTATATGCTGAGTGAGGTCCATTTGTCTTTTTGGGCATCGAAACATCGCTGTCTGATGGCGTGGTCTTTTTTTTCTGTTATATGTTTTGTTGTTAATGCCTACTTCTCTTGTGTTTACTTTATAAATGTAACGATGTCCTTAAAGTTAATAAATGTTTTTCTATTTCTATTTCTATTCACTTCGATCAGTAGTAAGTGCAGACGATCAGTGCAGGTGCTTAGTGATTATGAAAAAACACGTGTGGACAGCGATTGATTAGTGCGATTGAACAGAACATGCTTCTAATCACTTCACGACGCAGAAGACTAATCACTTCCAATAATCCATCGCTGTCTACACGTGTTTCATTATAATCATTAAGCACCTGCACTAATCACCTGCACTCGCACTAATCAATGTGAATACGGGCCTTTACTAATATTATGAATGCGAAAGTTTGTGATGTATGTATGTATGTTAATTACTCTTTCACGCACAAACTGCTGAACGGATTTAGATGAAACTTTACAGTAATACAGCTTACACATCAGAATAACACATAGGCTACAATTTATAAGGATTTTATGTCATTTCGTCCTAACGATAAGTTTACGCGGGTGAAGCCGCGGGCGGAAAGCTAGTAAGTCATAATATTTGTGATGTTTCTTGTGCGAGTGTACTGCTCGTTGCGTAAAGTATTAAATGTGCTAATTCCGTCGCCGGGCGATAAAACGCGAATGTGAATTAGAAGCGTATCCGCTAGTGTTGGGAACTAGACACAGCTGAGAAACATCGATATATAATAAATTTATAGTACAAGTGGTAGAATTACCAACGTACCCAGGCCTATGTATTGTAGGGTGCCCTCCAGCTAAGTGAGGTGATGCCTTACGAAAAGTTACTGGTAGAAACTGGATCCGTTGTGATTGTATGTTCCTTGTTTTAGCTAGTGTCGTCCAAAAGATCTCAATATCCACCGTGTCTTTTTGATCATGTTCTTGGCGGAAGAAATATGATCTAAAAAACCTAAAATTAGATCCACCGTCCAATAATAAATAAATAATAATAATAAATATCCCTGGACATTATTCTACACAGCGCCATCTAGCCCTAAAGTAAGCTAATCAAAGCTTGTGTTATGGGATACTAGACAACGGATAAACATACTTAAATACATTTTCTTTTGTAAATACATACTTATTATACATAGGAGACACCCAGACCAGTACAAACAGACATGTTCATGCACACAAATGTTTGTAATGTGAGGGGATCGAACCCGCGACCTCTGGTGTGGTAGCCAACTTCTTAACCATTACACCAAGTCGGTCGTCAAACCGCTATAAGTCCAATCCGCTATAAGATTTAATTGCGAAATACCTACTCGACATTGGGAGAATTTGTGTGACAGAAAAACACACAACAGCGCCCTTTAAAAAAAAACTCGATCCGTCAAGCTGGGCAGCCTATATAGCAGCCCTATCCTCCTTGAAACGATGCCGCGCTGGAGGGGTCATATGTGTTATATAACCTGTTCTCTTACTATTGGGTCTGCGGTCTGGAAGGCAATTTATTAAACCCTTTACCAATAAACATGAATATCTACACAGTGGAGGACTTATTATAATTTCACATTTATTACTGTGTGTTGTTATTTGTTTGGAAAATTTCATTTGTTGATTGCAATTCACTCAGTCTTCTGAGTTATGTCCAATTCACAAAATCATGGTGATCATGTGACTTGTAATTGATTCTATGCACAAAAACTTATGATTGTGTTAAATACACTTACCAAATGAATTTTTAATACTCCCGCCTACTGGGTCGTCAGTTGAAGGTGGAATAAACATACACTTCAGGAAAATTTGGCTTCAGTGGCTGAGTGTGAAAGGCCTGTGACCGCAAAAAAACTAAGCAGTGTTTGATAGAATAACTTGCTTATATTTATTAATTGACTCGTACCAACCCAGCCGACTGCTAGTATTAAAAAGGAAAATGTGAAATAGCATGTGGCAACCACCGTATCTCATCTATGCGGACCCTCATAAGTACGATACCTCGTATCGCGTATTAACATACAAAGCCACACTATAGCCTGTACGTCTATCACGAGTTGCTACTTTAAATTTACGTAAAAAAATATATTGGGATGACACATGACATGACATGACAATGTCAAATCCCAATACATTTTTTTACGCGAACGATAATGTAAATTTAAAGTGGCAACTCGTGTTAGACGTACTAACAAAAAGGAGTTTTGTTAGCAGGTCCAAAACTACTTTTCTTTAAACTTTCTAAAATCTGATGCAAAAACAAGTTATCGATAACCTGATTATGTCCCCGCACTAACGCCACGCCAGAGACGTTGTATTTACAGTTTAGAATACGTCATATCAATAAAAACATACCCAGAGTTATACCGCAGTACTGCAGCTCTGAATCAGCTTAAAGCTGTATTGAAGCTTTAGGATTTGAGTGTACGCGAAATTTGAAATGAAGATTGAATTGGGAGAATTTCAAGTAGAAAATATTTTCGCTTATTTCTAGGATTTGATGTTTTGATTCATCAATTTTGCGAGCTGTGCAAACGTAGTTTAGTGGGACTGGCAGGTTTGATATCATTCGTTGTTTATTTTGCATTAAAAAAGAGGATTATAGAATAATTTATTCATGAATGAAATTTGTTTCGAGTTAGTAATCGAATTGACGAAAATACTCGAAATGATTAGGGTTTGAAAAACAAGAGTTACTTCGAGACACCTCACACCAAGATCACTTAGGCCCAAATTAGGCAAAGCTTGTAGGTACCATGGGTGTCAGGTGAGACTAAATTATCTCAATTCATACTTAGCTAAAGCATTATACCCAGAAACATTCGGTGAGTACTTTCCTACTATATTTCAGCTACATAGACCTTTACAGGTTTACTAGTTTTATTTATTTTTTACTGAAGCTAGGTTACCTGAGACAAACATTCTCTATTGTACCCTGAAAATGTGATGTTATGACAATAATATAGTGCAGCACATTATAATGATTCACTAATCACAGAAACTTTTAAATGTCGATTTTTTTGTTTAGCGTTTTTTGAGGCTAATAAAACGTTTTCATGGATGATTTTTTCAGAATAAAAAAACTTTTTTTACGCGAGCTAGAATCTCTTAAATATAAATTATAAATAAATATCTGGGACAATTCACACCAAGATCATCTGACCCCAAACTAAGCAGAGCTTATAACATGGGCGTCAGAGACTGATAAACATACTTAAATATTTCTAAATACATACTTAAATAGATAATAACACCCAGACACACAACAAATACAAATGTTCGTCACACAAATATTTGTCATGGGTGGGGATCGAACCCACGACATCTGGCGCTAAAGGCAGGATCGCTGCCATTGCGCCAACAGGCCAGTCTTTTCAGCGAGAAAGTCGCCATTCTTAAAGCTTTTTGTGATGCAGATCCGGGAAGCCCTAGTGATGTTCTATCACTGGGCTTCCGTTTACCACTACTGTTTGGGACACCCGGTTTGAGCTTACTATAACTTTGTTTGAGCAATATTTTATAACATACCAGCTTTTGCCGCTTCATGCTCCCGTACCCGTTTCTTCTTCTTTCTGCAAAAAAATCGGGAAATTCACTCTTGAATCCCTCAAACCTCCTTGCCAAATTTCAGTAATTTAGTCTGTACATTGTCGGTCTGTCGCTTTGTCAGTGTCGAAAGATTTTTTATTACAATATATAAATATAAATATAAATATCCCTGGACATTATTCCACACAGCGCCATCTAGCCCCAAAGTAAGCTAATTAAAGCTTGTGTTATGGGATACTAGACAACGAATAAACATACTTAAATACATTTTCTTTTGTAAATACATACTTATTATACATAGGAGACACCCAAACCAGTACAAACAGACATGTTCATGCACACAAATGTTTGTACTGTGCGGGGATCGAACCCGCGACCTCTGGTGTAGTAGCCAACTTCTTAACCATTACACCAAGTCGGTCGTCAATATTGTTGTAGTATTGTGATGACTAAGAAATAAACCAACCATTTTTATATTTTTTTACTAAAGGAACGTTTCAGCAACCATTCTCTATTTCGCCCTAAACATTCCTTATTCTAACATCAATGTACAGTCCTTTAAGGATAATTTTCGTCACATCCGGCCAAAAGGTCTACACCTACGAGTATTACTGACATTAGTAACACCATAGAATTATAATGACGGCTATTGTCCTCTCGCAACGCCTAGACTCATGAATATGTAAGGGGTAAATTATACGACCGTCGTGTGGCGACTTTTAGTATGGGCATGCAATTTGGAATTGTTTCACAGGCGAATGGTCAAAATAATAAGAGTTTGAACTTTTGTGAAGCACTAACTATACATTAATATAACAGTAAGGATTTGAAGCTGCACATTTGATATTTTTTGGAAAAATCTAGAGTTATTGTAAAGAAAGAAAGAAAAATCATATAAGTATTTAAATTATATTAAAGGTCAGGTCAGGAGTACCCATAATCGACGAGCATGTATGACACTATTAATGAGAGTGGAAGAAGCGCAAGAGGTGTGTCTGGACCGTAGCAAGTGGAAAGATGTGGTCGCTGCCTACCCCGCTGGGAAAAAGACGTGATGTTATGTTAGTATGTATGTATGTATGTGAATTATATTATTATAGTTTGGCGTTATGTTTGTAAACCATGTATTAATATCCCGCCCGGTGAGTCTTGCAGATCAGCTTTTGTTAAACTTGGCCTCCTACCGCTACCTGCGCTGTACATTTTTGAAGTTAGCTGCTTTGTTAAAAAATATGAGGAATTGTTTATGAAAGCTAAAGATAAAAACTCTAGACTTAAAAGAGATCCGGATAGACTGGTCTTGAGAGTCATCCCGAACTCTCAAAAATACCTCAACAATTGTTTATCGATGTGTGTCAAAATATTTAATAAGATTCCCCGCGATATAAAAAATAACAATTTAAACAATTTTAAGTTTAAATTATTTAAATGGCTTATTGACCAAAGAATTTATGACATAAAGGAGTTATTTGAACGTTATTATTAGTTGAATTTTAATATTTAATAATTATTGTAATTTATTTATGTTTCTTTTTAATTTAAATTGAATTTGATTTTTTTATGTTTAATGTCAGCTGTGCTCTGATATCGTCAATTCTTTCTCGCAATTTCATGTACTATTGAACATTTGCATGCCAACAACCCTGGCAAGACATGTGCACACTTTTGAAAAATGTTACCAAAAAACCTCATACCATGTTTTTAAGCAAATAAAGATATTATTATTATTATATATTAATATTATGAGAGTATTTATTATCCCACTAATCTTAATTCTTAATATTATTATAAATGAGAAAGTTTGTGAGAATGTATGTATGTATGTTAGTCACTTTTTCACGCAAAAACTACTGAACGGATTTGGATAAAACTTTACAGGAATACAGAGCTACTATTTATGAAGATTTGATGTAATTTGGCCATAATACGATAGCGCTCGCGAAGTCGCGAGTGGAAAGCCAGTTTGTACCTACAAACTTTCTTTCGGTTTCATTTTGACAGTTCAAAAAGTACTTGTATAGTCTAATCGAATAAATACATTTTGGGTTTAAATTAGAGCCTTAAAACAATTACGCATAGAAGGCGAGCGGGGCACGTGTTTTAATGCCACAAATATTTAATGTCACGACTAAATCTGAACTTGCCGATGTCAATTTCTTGAGGTAAGCTTCTTCAAAATATTGATTAGTGCAGAAAATGGTTTTTATAGCATAACAGAGAAGCACAAACAGTATTGATACAACTGAAAATTTTGATTACATGTGTAACGAATTATTATTGTGTCAGTTGATTTTGGCATCAAAAAAGGCGCGCCTTTTTGTATGAAACTATAAATCTAGGTGTAATTATTCTAAGATTAGAGCTATACGTATAAATTATACAATAGATAATTTTTGTCTGTTTGTATGTTGATAGACTGATGATAGATTTGATTCTTCATCGGGTATTCGATAAAAAGGTTTTTATGCTGATATATGCACCAATTAAATATTGTATGTCGAACCCCTACTTAATCATTAAGAGCACTAGTGACCCACAAATGCACTTGAATAACGCGCACAACCCTTTGTAACGAAGTAGTTCCATTGACTCACGTCATTTGTTCAACCCATTAGCCGTCGGAGTTGTATAAATGCAACATACCGTTTTTGTGCCTCTAGCACCGCAGTTGCAAATCAGCAACTACATTTTACGAAGCAATTTTGTATCTGAATCTTTGTAGTATAATATTGCTTTATTATATTAATTTAATTTTTTCGTAATTTTAATTTAAAATTTTATTTTATCGAACTATATTTATTAAATACTTGTCCGGCTCTAGAGGCACTTTCAACTAAGAAATCACTTGGCGGTTAATGGGTTAACAAAACACTGTTCATCACTCGTATAAAGCAATATTACAATATAAACTCTCAAATTGATTCCGTGTTACTAAAAAACCTTACAAAAACTTAAACAGTGCTTCACAGTGTTCTAGACTGCTATGCAATGGGCAGGCAAAACGGTGTTTGTAAGACTGATTTATTATCATTAATTTATTGTGCAGCGAAATAATTGCCCCCCCCAAAACTGTGTGTAGAATTCGCAAATTAATTTTCTTTAATAGGTACCAAACTAGACCGACTGGCCTGTTGGTGCAATGGCAGCGATCCTGCCTTTTGCACCGGAGGTCGTGGGTTTGACAAACATTTAAGTGACGAACATTTGTGTTTGTTCTGTGCCTGGGTCTTATTATCTGTTTAAGTGTGTATTTATAAATATTTAAGTAAGTAGATATGTTTATTAGTCTCTGACACTTATTAGCTCTGCTTAGTTTGGGGTCAGATGATCTTGGTGTAAAAAAAACTCATCTCATCGCTTTTTATTTAAATGGAGAACCTTTATGCCACCAACATAAGACTCAACTTGCAATAATTTTGTAAGAGTTGACTTTATCTGTCCTCCGTACATCGGTGGAAAAATACCTTATTGTTTACTCTATCTGTCTTACTAAGTTAATCTAGGATTTGGCTTGATTATCTTTCATTGATAAAATCAAATTATACGCAGGTCATGACTGAGCACTTTACAGTGATCGGATTATAATTTCGTTTTGTATTTTAGGGGTGATTTGTAAAAGATCAACGACTTTCATTTAACCTATACTATTTATATATTTAATTGATCTGTTCATTTTACACAATACAGTACTCTAGTACAATATCTGCTAAACTGCAAAACAGTTTGTCGCCAGTAGCTCTCGTGGATGCTATACAATTAAAAAGTACTTACGTTATCTACTAATTACCTTAAAATATAGTAACATTTTAATATTTCTAGTTTCAACAGTAAATTATATTTACTCGTATCTTATCTTATTGCTTTTTAACAAGTTAGAGAAACATATGATTTGGTACATAATATCTGGGTACACATCTTAATTTACGCGCTAGGTGCAGAGGAATCCAGGTTAACCTTCTTCATCCATTGCAAAATGAGTCTTATGTTAGGAACAAACGTAAACGTAAACGTATGTATTTGTTCAATATGTACTGAACAAATACATACTCACACCCGTTTCAGAAGTGGGCAATACATGAATGATGGCCTCATGGACGCAATTACAGGTAATGTTTCTTGAATGTTAACTTAAGATGATTTTTAATAATTACATTACTGCTCAGACCATGCTAACATACATAATCGTACACACCATCTGGCCTATAGCCCAAACAGGTTAGTGGGTCTGACGGTAGTTGACTGTTGCCGTCATGGTGAACAGAACACACAGTAGCCCACTTTTCAACTAGTGTATTTGAAAGCAACGAGGTAGATGATGAGCTTCCCGCCATTTATTCGGGTTGTGTTGGTTTTCTCCGTCACCATTTTATGTAGGCAAAAATATCATCAAATTCTATCCGACACAGGTTATCTGGAAGAGATCGCTTCTTCCCTCCTGTAATTTTATTTTAAAATTACCTGTTGTAATTATTTGTGCGATGAAGTTATTTATTGACAACACTAAAATGAATCGCTCACCATGCACACAAGATTTATCATAAATTTAATTATAATAGTCGTTCTAAAATGTCGTCCATAACTCAACAACGGAAACATACTCCAAGAATCACGTCTACGAGATTGGCGCAGGCAACAAATTACAGGATTAGCTGGTATCTCCCGAAGCCACTCCTTGCCTCTCCTCAATAGTCTTATTACAATAGCATAGAGTTCAGAATACAATCGCAAACACGGTAAGTATTGTCTTAGCAGAAAAATGGTCGGGAAGTTGACGATTGCGTCCATAGCTCTGAAGTGGATGGTACTTTTGGATTACGCAAATACGAAAGCTGCGGTGATTTTTAAAGCTCCTGATATGCGGAATTAGAGGGTGCCACAAGAAGAATGCCTTTGCTTACAATTTGAAAAGCATCTGCCTAGTTTCCGAGGCCAGTAACAGACCTGGCGGATTTGTCTAGTGGATTTTAACTTGTTAGCCAACACAATATAGTTCGGTTTCAAGAACAATTATCCGGATTGTGGCTCGTTTGAGCCCTAGGACAGGCTTCTGTCACTGCATGTCTTGCGCGCGATAGTTACCTTCCAGCCGCCGGGTATTCCATGACTCAATAGCAGTTGGTTGTCAACAGCCGCGTAAAGCATTTGCACGCGAATTTCGCGGTTGAACTGACGCGATGGAGACGTACTGCAAGTCCTGACACTATATCGAAAGAGGTGGCCCTAGCGATATATGTCTGTGACATGACAGCCCGCATTTAGGATTAACAAAATTGTCATTTTTCTTTGGATGTGATTCCTTTATCTGTTACGTAGCAACTATTTAGTAATCTGTGCCTAGGATCAGGTCGATTTTTCCTAGTTTCTATCTTTGAACACACCAATTGTCATGATCTCTAAGTTAGGATAAATATTCTTGTGCCTACGAGATACCAGACGAGGATTTATGCTAAGAGCCCAAAACAGACCCGAACTGATTTAAAAAAGTCCGTTTTTTAATCGACCCTACCGGGAATTTGAAATTTTGAACCCAGGACATAAAGGCGAGTCAAGGCGAGTAATCGTGTCGTGTCTCAAGAATCATTGGTTTTCTTTACAACGTAAAATGTATCAGACTGACTGGCCAGTTGGCACATGACAATAATAGAGATCCCGCCTTTATCACCGGAGTTCGTCAGTTTGATTCCCACCTGGGACAAATAGATATGGTGAACACAATTTATTTATTTTTATTTATTTATTTATTAAAGTGAAAAATTGCACAACATACGAGTAACAATACCAGGGCATTGTACAATTGAAATAAAAAAGTTATAAAATAATAAAAAAATTACACAGTTCAGGAAGAGACGGAAAAAGCTATTGATTCTCAGAAAAATGACAAAGCCCCAAGGCCAGATGGCATAAGCAATGAAGTACTAAAGCAATCAAAATCAATAATGATACCAATACTAACAGACATTTTCAATAGCGTTATCAACACAGAAATCATACCAAAACAATGGACTGAATCCAATATAATCCTCCTGTTCAAAAAAGGGAATCACTGCGATATTAGAAACTACCGCCCCATCAGTCTAATGTCTAATATTTATAAGACCTTTGCAAAGCTTATTTTGAAGAGGATAGAAAGAAAATTAGATGAACAACAGCCAATAGAATAGGCAGGATTCCGCAAAGACTTCTCGGTATTAGACCACATCCATACTGTGAGGCAAATTATAGAAAAATATGCCGAATACCAACTCACGAACTACATAACCTTCATTGACTACAGTAAAGCATTAGATTCACTGATACACACAAAAATCTGGGAAGCCTTAAAGGAACAGGGTATTGAACACAAATATATAAGAATAATAAAAAATATTTATAGACACAGTTCAGCATGTATCCAAGTAGAAAAGAAGGGAAATATGTTTCCAATACAAAAAGGCGTTAGACAGGGGGACCCGCTCTCGCCAACACTCTTTCTGGCTGTACTAGAAATGATCTTCAGGAAACTCGATTGGCGAGACCTAGGCATATCCATTAATGGCCGCACATTAACCCACTTATGATTTGCGGATGATATTGTTTTACTCGCAAGAACACGAGACGATCTAAGCAAGATGATTAATGATCTACCATCAGAAAGTGCAAAAGTCGGATTAAAGTTAAACCCGGAGAAAACAAGAATCATGACCAATGGAAATAAAGAACCTATACCAGTGGAACAGACTCCAATCCCCTATACTGACGAATATATATATCTTGGTCAACTGATGTCTCCAGATGAAAATATAAACAAAGAAGTTGAAAGAAGAATTGTAAACAGCTGGAAAAAATACTGGGGCCTAAAAGAAATAATGAAAGATAAGAACCTACACATTTCAACAAAAACCAAGCTATTTAACACATGCGTCCTGCCTGTACTGACAAATGGGAGCGAAACATGGGCCTCAACAAGAAACATGTCAAACAAACTCTCCGTATGCCAACATGCCATGGAGAGGAGTATGGTAGGAATCAAAAGAATGGACAAGATAAAAAATAGCAGCATCAGAAAAAAGACTAAGGTCCAGGATATAACTCTGAAAATAAAAAGACAAAAATGGAAATGGACAGGCCACATGATCAGAGGAAAAGACAAATGGAGCAAAATAGTCACACAATGGTACCCAAGGGAGGGAAAAAAAAAAGGACTGAATGGAGAAGATTGGAGGAGGCCTTTGCTACCTGGCAAACGGACACACAAAAGTTGAACAAAATAATAATATACGAGTAAACAAGAATTACTGTCACGTCCGATGAAAAGGCTTATATATATATATATATATATATATATATATATATATATATATATATATATATATTAAAGTAAAAATTGCACAACATAACAGCAATACGAGGGCATTGTACAATTGAAATAAAAAAGTTATAAAATAATAAAAAAATTACATAATTAAAAATAGTTTTAATTTATAACGGCCCTCACAAAATTTGCATTGACAATAACGTGGGGCTCGTCAGCAAATACATCACATGGTACCGTTGCCAGAAGGGGGTTCAGATCGTTGAGCCCTCGTATGGAAGGTGAGAAACGACGAGCCTGAGTTCTGGTAGTAGGCACCGCCAGTAAGTTGTGCCGACGACTATGCGCATAATTGTTAGGCACAAAAAAAAACAAACATTACGTTTGTTTTGTCTGGGTGTTATTATCTATTTAAGTATTTACATCAATCTTCGCTACTTATAGTAGAAGCTCTGCTTAGTTTGGGGTCAGATGATCTTGGTGTAATTTTTCCCAGATATTTATTTATCTATGTTATTTATGATTAATAGTAGGTAGTCAGAAATAAATAAATATGCGCCAGACAACACACCACTTGTCATGGTCTCGAAGTAAGGATAAATATCCTTGTGTTACGAGGTACCAGACAGGGAAATAAGCCAGGGGCGTCTCCCAGCACACCCAGACCCGAGCCAATTTAGAAAAAGTCATTTTTCTGAATTGACCCGACCGGGAATCGAACCCGGGACACCACGGAAGCCAAGGCGAGAAACCGTGCTACAGCACACTGCGCCAATCGTGTCGTCAAACCATACCAACTTTTTGTACATTGTACAATTTAGGGCTAAGCAATTCTTCAGCGATGCGAACTTAAGTAACGCTAACCTCCAGATGGCCCACCTGCTTTTTATCCGCTGACGTTTTATAAAAGTGTGGGCTTGTGAGTATTCATGACCATAATCTGAAAGACAACAAACCTTAAAGAGTCGATGTTGTTAAATCATTTATATATATACCAAAGTGTAGTAGTTTTTTCTTTAGTAGCCCTTCGTGACACAGCAATACTGACTTGGATAATGTAAGGGCCCGAGGATTGATGGGTGCCAATAAATTGAACACATTTTCTGTGTGAAATAAAATTCGTGAGCGAAATTATCGATTATTTACTTAAGTATAGTTTCTTTGCAAAGAGTTATAAGAGAAATAATACTTAAATACTATGTAATTTAAAACAATGTAAGATGTATATTCGTTAGGGGCAGACAATAGATAATTCATTCATCGTTCCTGCCTGTATCTAAGCGTTCACAACACATATTATATTCTACAGTGGAATTCTTGAAAAAGGATACTTATACTTACTATATTATTCGTAAATTGTTTATTTATAATTTCGTGTAACTTTTACTTGACATTGTTTATTCCTCTCTTGACTTAATATTGACGACATCTATTTTTAAATAAATTTTAATATTCCATTTTGTGATTTTGAGCCTTGACATTTTTCTATATTTGTGACTTTTTGTATTTAATTTGATTTTTTGCGTTATTTTATTTCTTATTTTGTTTTCTTTTTATTCTATTTTATTATTTTTGACGATCTTATTGTGAAAATCCATTAATTGACCATAAACAAAATGTAATTTAATGTGTATTTTTGTAATAAGAAATAAATAATCTAATCTAATCTAATCATACATAGCTTGTCAGATAACAATGCTGAATTGGAAATGTGCATTCCACATCACTCGTAGAACTGATGTCCGCTAAGGAGTAAAGGTTCTCGAGTCATCATCACGATCATCGAACTGGAAGTTGAGACGTAGCGTGGGTAGCCCTCTTAACTAGGGTTATCAACTTTTTTCTATCAAATATAGTATTTTCGTAGCTGTTACCTCTCAAAATATAGTAAGTACCTAGATGGCAAAAAAATAAAAAACATATGGTGTGCAGTTAAAATAGTTACTTTATTTTTAAATGAATATTTTTTGCTGCTCTGCGCCTTAAAAATTAATTTTTTATCTTTAAGGAAGTATTCATATTATTATGCCTGATCGCGTTCCTCAAAATATAGTCGTTTCGCCTACTGCTATATATTTACATTTAGGTACTATTATTTTTCAATAAAGTTTTTGTTTAATCATAATGAATATAGCCTAGATAGGTACCTATATCACTCCTGAATTTAGCTTTCTGTTGGTGAAATAATTTGCACGATCGGTTCAGTAGTTTTTGAGCCTATTCAATACGAACAAACAATCTATTTAAAAGCAAAATCTTTCCTCTTTATTAAATCAGTATAGATATAGTAGGATACTATATATATATGGTAGGGTCGGCAACTCTACTCGTAACAGTTGGCCCAATGGCCTGACGCCGGTTGCAGGCAGTCGTTGGACGAAAACGGCTTGAACACGCTTGCTGTAGGGTTCCATAGGGTAGGCCTTTGTCCAGCAGTGTTCTTCCAAAGGCCGATGATGATGATGATTTATGTATACTATTCAAATATTAAGTTCGTATGTTTATATGCCATACATACCCCAAGGTAACTCTGAAGCCACTACACTATTTGTCCCAAGTATGTTATGTTTGCTCTAGGTATTTTATGAGATGTCAGATAGGAAGATGACATGACCTCTTCCCATCACGCAATAAGTTACTCATCTCTGTATACAGTATAAGAATAAACAACACAATAAACTACACACAATTCACCTCTTATACCTACGAACAAAAATCACAGCAGTGAAACAATGACCTTTCAATAAAACGAAGAAAAATATAACGTTAAATTCTTCAAAGAAACAGTTCTCTACCAAATCCCACCCTATTATTCTAGTTATGTCACTAGACAAAAAACGTATTCCTTTTTTAAACTTCACACTTGACCGCACGCGCCGGCCATCTGTCTATTACACACACAGACACATTATTAACACAGACAAAACCGCTTACGTTTAGTAAAACAAAACTACCAGTATCCAAAAAAAGGCAAGCATAAAACTCTACTCTGTGATGTATCAATAATACAGTCTACATAATCCCCATACATTCGACAGTAAAATAATGCAGAAGATAAATAAAACTCTCCAGTAAGAAACAGAATGCGGTGTTCAACGGTTATTCGCCACCTGTTGTGACGTCATGCGTCAGGTGTTTGTGTGACGGGTGATCGCTCCGTCTCTTTTTTTCGTCCTTAAACAACTGAGCAAAAAACTGTCAGTACTTTTTTGCAGGAGCACAGAATTTTAACACATAGATAGCTAGTCTTGGCATTCGTGGTGATGCCTCAAATCTTTAGCCGTACAAGCTGAATATGGACGTACCGTCAGCGTGCTATTTCAAGTTTCTAGGGTAAGAACTCCGAGAAAATGATAATGTGTGCAGTAAATGGGTGTAAGTAACAACACCATCCCGTCCCGTACCACGCGTGCTGGACTACGGCGTCACCCACACACAATTCAACATTTGTTGGCCCGAACTAAAAGGTTCGGTGACTCGTTTCTTTGTCGTACCATCCAGACGTGGAACGCCCTTTCAGCACATGTGTTTCCTTCCTCTTATAGTCCCGGGTTCTTCAAGCGGGGCGTGAAAAGGCATTTCTGCAGGCCTTCAAGGTGAGGATGGCCAGCCCAGTGATTCGTTTGAATGACTGGGCTTGTCAACCTCATATGTGGACCTCACGACCGCTTTCCATCAGGTGGAGTGAGGTCATCTAGACGGGCAATATAAAAAAAAACATTATATCAGAAAAGCGCGAACAATATACAATATGACCCATTAATGTAAATGTGTGTATATTAATACAGTATTAGTGTCTGCTAATATCTAATGTATTTAATGTAGGTCTAATTTAATGTTTTTATTTTTATTTCTGTATCTTTAATTATTGTTATTGATGTACCGCCGTTTTAATTAAAGTAAAATAAATAAATAAATAATTTAAGTTAAAAAATATTTTCTGCCAAATTTCCCAAATCAAATGCAGCTATTTATTTCTATAAGAAGGAGTTTCATGAACTCAACTCCTGATGTGAGCAGACCTACGCCATCGTTACGAATTGAAATTAACAATGTGTTTGGTCCCGAGTTCAAATCTGGCCAGAACCAAAAATCTTTGTGTTCATTGTTCAATTTCCGACTAACTCTCCGGTGATGGAAAACATCAATAAAAAACCAAACCAACTCGGATAGCAACGGAAGGCTCACGCCTACCACGTTAGGTTCTAATACCATTGGTGAAAAGTGGGCTTCTGAGTGTACCGTTCACCATGACGGCAACAGTCACTTGCCTCTGACTACCCCGTTTGGGATAAAGTCGTGATGGTATGTATATTTTTACAGACTTCAAAAAAGAGGGTTCTCAATTCGACTGTAGATTTCGACTGTACGGTGTCAGCCAATGTAGGTTTCTAACTACCTACATACCTACTTAAACGTGAGGTGTCAAAAAAATAGGTAAACCTAAAACAAGTTTAAAAGAGTAACTGCTGAGTTTCTCGCCGGGTCTTCTCAGCAAGAAACGACTCCGACGCGGTGGTAGGATCGCAATATGTCTGTATACTGTGTATTTGTATATCCATATTATTATAGTATTTATATCTATTATTTAGTATATTTTGCTTTGAATAGTAGTTGAAAGTCTATTTATATACAGTTATTTGAGTTTAAGTTTTGAGGTATATTGTAGCGTTTCCTTGGCTGACACCGACTCCAACATTGACAATAATTGTACCTACTTTATATTATCGTATTCGTTTTAGAAAAACACGCAATTATTTTTTAATTTTTAGTGCAAATTGATTCGTTTGGAATAGTTTTTTTTTTAAGTTGTTTTTTTTTGTTAATTTTTTTGTTTATAGGGTGTGGCCTTTGTCTTGTTTAAAAACCTTTAAGTGCGAAATTGTTTTTTAGTATTTTACTTTCATAGTACAAGCTCTGCACCGGTAAGTTATTTATTCACTTAGTTAATATGTTAAATTCAAAACCCTAACCTTGAATTTAAAATGAATACGTCTACCCACCACAGATATCATGCCAAGAAGCTGAGGCAAGATGGCTGACGTGAACACGAAGCGGCCTATATCAATCACGCCGCCGTATCGGGTGTAATTGGACGTATTATTGCCAGCTAGCTCTGAGCAATAGTCGTGTAGACAGAGACTTGGGTATGTCAGCAGGTATGAACTGAATACTTCCGATCGTATCGTCTTATTGTTCCTAAAATCATGAATTCTGTTGAGGATTCTGCAAAACAAATGAACATACGAATCTAGATATAATTACAACGTCATAGGAGCAATATAGAAACAATCTTACTAATCTTACTTCCTTACTAATATTATAAATGCAAAAGTTTGTGAGGATGTAAATGCATGTATGTGTGTGTGTATGTTTGTCACTATTTCATACAAAAACTACTGAAAGTATTTTGATGAAGCATTACAGTAATACAGCTTATAGATCAGAATAACACATAGGCTACAATTTTAGTATAAATATTTATAAAATTTTGCATGCCGTTGAGTTAAATCGTAAATGTAAATATTATTTATTTGGTTACTGGCCTGTTTGTTAATAACATTAAAATAATAGCATCACATAGTAACTGGCCAGGTTTCAGTGGACAGTTTTAAATTTAACCTCGTAAATTTTAAGTTATTTGAGAAAAAATTAGGACTTTTATTGGACGTACATTACGTCATCAATCAGTCCATTTGGTACGAAGCATTTCATTTAATTTTCGTAAATAGGATTAACAAAACCAATTCAATTAACTACGAGTTACTTGTAGGTGTTCCATCGAAATCAGAGTCCAGGGGCCTTATTGCAATTCCTTTTAACTTGTCAAGTACATTCCCAAAACTAAGCGTATGGCGAGCAATTTCGTAATATGATCTCAGATTTCCAGCCAGTAAACGGCCCCTGGCACTAGCGCATCATCTTCGCTGGATAATACTGGATATTCAGTGACGAAATTGCTCGCTACCTAGAGTTCAGAGAATCAACTCGACCTTATAACAATCGGCTAAATAAGTCAAGTTAATTCCTTACAAAGGGTGGCGAGCAATTAGGTCAGTAAATATCCAGCCTAGAAGCGTTAGTACCAGGTAACCGCTTACTGACTGGAAATCTAAGATCATATTACGAAATTGTTCGCAACGCTCAATTTAGGGAGTAAACTTGACAAGTATTATGGGGTTTTAATGAGGCCCCAGGGGCAAGCCAAGGTCAACGCACAGGTAATTGAATGCTTGAAGATTGTTTGCTTAGCAACAAAGTTCATTGGGTACTGAACAAACTTTTTTAAAGGCAAAGACCTGCACACAATACAGCATACAAAAACTAATATCCGGTAAAACTAAAACGAATTTAATTTTAAATAATTTTAAAAAGTATATATTCAAATCACTTTCTCAAATTGGCTTACATATTTTTGAACAAAAAAATGGTAGACGTGCGTTCACGTTAAGCTTTAAGACTTATATGTTGCTGCTATAAGACTCTTTTTGTACTGGTTGGCCTATCTGCCTACGTACCAAGAACCTGGCATCGCCCATTGAGTTCCATTCAACCCTCAATGGAGTTCCTTTCCTTTACGTATCACCTGTCAAGATGACCTCACTCCACCTGATAGAAAGCAGTCGTCAAGTCCAAATATGAGGCTGAAAAGCACAGCAATGCAAAGGAATCACTGAGCTGGCCATCCTCATCTTGTTTCATCAAGTTCCACGTCTGGATGGTACGACAAAGAAACGAGTCACCGAACCTTTTAGTTCGAGCCAACAAATGCTGAATTGTGTGGGAGTTCTATGTGGTATTACGCTTAATTTAATTTTATTGAATGTCTAACAGCCAATTATTGCATCGGATGTCTAGTAACTATTGGAAACGTACCTAGTTATTTCTGTACTACCGTGAGATTGAAACGGGCTGATTCAAGATATTGCAGGATCTCGGTATTCTGGTTTGCAGCTAATCTTGCCTACAGATGTTAGTCCGGACTTCACTACGACCACCACAATAGTCTACCTGAGCCTAGAAAGTCGTTAGTTTAGATTTCCAGATCACCTTTACCACAATCCATTTTATGAAAATAATGATTCACTTTTCGAGAAAATGAAATACTGTTTTAAAATAACAAAACCACATTTCACAATTTCAAATATTTTTCACGCGCGCATAAATATTATGCCAAATGAAAAATGACATGAAATGTGAATCGTATTTTTTATTAGAGTGAACAAAATGCAAAGACATCGCTTTCTATACAGCCTAGTGTCATGAAATTCTAACATTTTTATTTCTCAAATATTTTTCGTCTTATAACTTATTCTAAAGAATACTACGAAAAATGGTCATTCTTATTCCTATGAGATTTTTTTGTCAGATGTTTTTACTTTTTAGTCGCCGGAAAATAAGTTAACATGAGTTGCTGTCATTTATGACAGTCTTAGCTTTAATTAGGTGTTTATTTCAGTTTTCTCGGATTCTTGTAAAGCTATGTTTATTAACAAATATCATATTACAAAATCTGCTAGGCTCCTCGTTATTTACCCTAGAGCATTCAAACTATCATAGTCATTGATGCGTCAAAGATTTATTGGTGTTAGTATAGATACAGATGTAGCATGGTTTCTCGCCTAGTGTCCCGGGTTCGATTCCCGGTCGAGTCAATTCAGGAAACGATCTTTTCTGAATTGACTCGGGTCTGGGTGTGCTGGGAGACGCCCCTGGCGTATTTTCTTGTGTGGTAAATCGTAACACAGGGATATTAATCCCTACTTCGAGACCATTACAAGAGGTGTGTTGTGTGGCGTTTATTTATTAATATTAATATTTATTTATAGATTGTCAATAGGATGACTTTATTATTACTGATTCCTCGATGTCTCGGTGGATGTAACGATCCTACCCTCTACGCCACGGTTTATTGATTCGATCCTTTATCGACACGATTGCCGAAGTGCGCTGTAGCACGGTTTATTGCCTTGACTTACGTAGTGGCCCGGGTTTGATTCCCGGTCGTGTCAATTTAGGAAACGATCCGAATGTGCTGCGAGACGCCCCTGGCTGGCTTATGTAGTTGTTTGGTACCACGCAACATTAGGATATTTATCGATACTATGACAAAAGGTGTGTCGTCTGGCGCATGTTTATTTTCATATTTACTTAGTACAAACATTCACGTGATGAACAATTATTTTGAGCTGTTACGAGTACAGCAAGATAGAGATATCAGTACGTCTACCACGAGTTGCCACTTTAAATTGACATTACGGTCGCGTAAAAAAATGTATTGGGATTTGACATTGACATGTCATGTCATGAATATATAAATCAACAGTACACAAATATAATGCGACTCTACCACCGCGTCGGGGGAGTTGATTCTTACTGAGAAGACCCGGCGAGAAACTCAGTAGTTACTTTTTTAAACTTGTTGTGGTTTTACAATGCGAGTTAGTAGAGTACAATTTGTTTGTTGAGAAAAAAAAACTGACCTGTTTTAATTGACCCGACCGGAAATCGAACCCGGGACACCACGCAAGACAAGGCAAATAACCGAGCTAATGTGCACTACGCAAATCGTGAAAACGTAACCGTAAACCTTTACGGTTGTTTTTCAGTCAGCGTTTTGTTCAAGAAGAGAATCATTGTAAATGTATCAGATCTTTTTGTAAGGGTACCTAAGTTTTAGACTGGTGACCTTTTCAAGGCGTGGATTGCCTACCTGCAAGGTGGGTGGACGCCCTGAGAACAGGATTCCAGTGGATGCAATCGGTTGCTTTCGGAATCTATAGGCCTACGTTCAGCAGTGGCTGTCTCATAGCTGTGAAAGATAAAGGCACGATTGGCGTAATGCGCTGTAGCGCGGTTTCTCGCCTCAATTTGAGTGTTACGGGTTCGATTACCGGTCGGGTCAATTCAGGAAACGATCTTTTCTAAATTGGCTCGGGTCTGGGTGTGCTGGGAGACCCCCTGGCTAAATCCCGATCTAGTACCTCGTGTCACAAGGATATTTATCCTTACTTCGAGACCATGACAAGTGATGTGTCGCGCGTATATTGATATTTTATCTGACCCAAATTATTACTTCATCCTATCCACCTAGTTTGTTTGAGATATAGATACGTAGATTCAAGGGCGGTCAAGGAACATGTAATACCTAGGTTAGTGTCTGGTGCAGGCAGGTAGGTGCGGTGATAGCAGGGTTGCTGCTGCGGTAAAGCCTACAACAAGATGGTACGGTTGGCAAAAACAACCCTTGATTACAAAATATATAATTTAGTTAATATTCTTTATTGCACATTAAAGTCATAAAGTTACTTACATCTATGTACACCTCCGTAGCCGAGTGATTCCAGGGTAGGGCCCGAATCCCGGAGGTCCCGGGTTCAAATCACGGGTCGGGTGAAGTGTGTTTTTTTGGATTTTCCGACACAGGCCGTGTTTGTGATCACCAACCCGCATTTGGCAAGCGTGGTGATTAAGCCGATACCCATCAATTGTAGCGATTTCAATGATGAAGGCCTTTAGCCAGCATTTCCCACTGCTGGGCAAAGGCCTCCATCATTTAAATCAAGTCAGCGCAGTAGTATAGAGGCTAATTACGTAGTACTTACTACATTGATATAAGACTGACCTACAGCCCGGCTGGTGGCAAGCGGTTACAGCAACCTATGTTGTTTTACTAGAGGTATTTGCGATGTCAATCCTGCCAGGACTTTAAAAAGGAACATTGGCATGAAATAAGATCCTCCAGCTGATTATACAACAGCTTCTTATTATGCTCTGGCTATCTAGTTAGGTACTTATCAGCAGGAACAGAATACTGCCAAAACAGTGCTTTATTAAACACAAAAAAAATAGGCGCCAGACAACACATTAATGGTCAGAGTCTAGAATTAATGATCAATATCCTTGTGTTTCGAGGTAGCAGACAAGAAAAAGCCATAGGCGTTTACCAGCACACCTAGTTCCTAAATTGACCCAACTGGAACGCAAGTCAAGGTGAAAAACCCTGCCATAGCACACTACACCAATCGTGTCGTCATTGAACACAAATTTACGTTTGTATAAACTCTTGAAAAGTATCAATCTATTTCTATTATTGATTTCCGGTAGTGTGACAACGTTTGTACCCACAAGACTTGTAATTATAAGGCTCCATATAATTAATGATGATGATAGAAGTTTGTTTTTTATATAGGCTCATTATGGCTTCCGTCCTATATTATAATTCACGATAGCTGTATTTGTTTGGTGTCATCAAGAAGGTGTCACTATAATTTTATCATCCCATCGATTTCTACAGATTGTATAATATTGCTGGTGCCTAATGTTATTCACCAATAAAATTTCGTGTGTAGAAAAAATAACAATTAAATTACCTGTTTTTTGAATGAACGTTAAACAATACTAAAACCTTAGAATAATTACATATAGAAACCAAGTACGCGCGCACATTTTGAAGCACCTTAATTGGAGCCATAAATGGCTCCAAACGGACCACTTTGCAGTGTTCATTACAGCTTCGCAATGTTCAATGTCAAAGCGCGCCGCACGTAAGCAAGTAATAGTCACGCATGTGTGGATCGGATTAGTGCTTCATTTTTGACGGGGCGGTTGTATCAAGACTATCCTTCTATTATTCTAAGACTTTCGTTATTATTCTGAGACTAAAACGCATTCTTTGTAAAGAAGACCCGACAATAATGACGGTAGATCCAAGCTGTAGTACTCTACTTATTGTAATTAGCCCACAATTATTATCCCCTGCTGGGATAAGGTCTCCATCATAGAAATCAAGACATAGAAATTAAGTCATAGCTACAACTGATGGGCATTGGCCTAATCACCGCGCTTGCCAAATGCGGGTTAGTGATCACAAACCCGGGGTATGTTCCGAAAAATCACACTTGGCCCGATCTGATATTTGAATCCGCTCTTCCGGATTTTGGGCCGAGCTTTTTTCAGCCACGAAGTTCATGGTTTTTAATTTTTTTAAGTAGGTACTAAACTTGATAGTTTAAACTACGCAAGATTATGTGTCTGACGCTACACTGAGCAGCCAATCGAACTATTAATATTAGATATGCCATGTAGATTCGCAATCCTCTGAACGCCGATATTCAGTGGCTGCCTAAATAGATTTAAGGGTTTATTTATTTGAATAAATAAATAAATATCTGTGACATTTTTCGCCAATTTCACGGCACGGTTGGCGAAGTGCGTTGTAGCACAGTTTCTCGCCTCGATTTCCGTAGTGTTCTGGGTTCGATTCCCGGTCGAGTCAATTCAGGAAACGATCTTTTCTAAATTGACTCGGGTCTGGGTGTGCTGGGAGACGCCCCTGGCTTAATTCCTTGTCTGGTACCTCGTAACACAGGGATATTAATCCCTACTTCGAGACCATAACAAGAGGTGTGTTGTCTGGCGCATATTTATTTATTTATTTTCCCTATTTTATCTGAATCCAAACTATGAGTTTGAGACAGATAAACATATAGAAATACTTATCAGCAAACTAACCTAGAACAAACACAATACACACAATGAATGTTCGTCCTGGTAAGGAATCGAACCCACAAAATTTGGCGGTAAGGACTATTGCGCCAACGAACCAGTCGAATTTCTTTCCAGCGCATCTTCGTGGATAATCTAAATCTTCTGTGATGCATTTTCAATGTGCAAAAACACAATGAAATATACCAATATCAAGCCATGGTCTCACACAGTTTGGTAACAGGGATGCTTACTTCCGAGAACGAAACAGTTCAGAAGCAAAATGCCAAGGGTTGTAACTTCGATCCACGCAGCCAGGAACTCATATTGTCAATGAATCTTAGTGTTTTTCTGGTCCTAAACTAAGCAGAGCTTGTACATACTATGGGTATCAGAGACTGATAAATAAACTTGAATATTCCTAAATGCATACATATATAGATAATAACACCCAGACACACAACAAACACAAATGTTCGTCACATGAATGTTTGTCATGGGTGGGGATCGAACCCACAACCTCCAGTGCTAAAGGAAGGATCGCTACCATTGCTCTAACAGGCCAGTCAAAGTGGCCAGTGTTTGAATCCGTGTTTGGGTTTGAATGTTGATAATAATATAGATTTATTTCAGTAAATTTAAAAAAACATCACGACTATATCCCAATCTAACTAGTCAGAGACAAGTTCACTGTTGCCGTCATGGCGAACGAAACGCTCAGAAGCCCACTTCTCACCAGCATAATTAGAACCCAACGTAGGTGGTGAACCTCCCGCCATCATCCAAGGTGCTTTGGTTTTCCATGGGTCTGTTCCATCACGGAGAGTTCGTCGCACAATTAACAATGGATACAAAGATGGTTCTGGCCAAATTTGAACACCAACATATTATCACCTTAATTATGTTTTACACTTTATTTTTATGAATTTATAAAGGAGCCATCAGCGTATTTTATTAGACAACTACACACAATATCTAATGTATATTCGGGAGTGCCTCACTTTTAGGCCACGACGTTCTTGTATGTTGTATACAAAAGGTTTGGAAGTTACTAGAGGAGAGAGAAATGTGAAGATAAAAGTTTAGAAAAATGCGAGTAATGATTATAATTTAAGTGTAACAAAAAACTGAAAATTTAAGAGTAACATAGTAATTAAATTATTCTAAGTGAAGTAACTAATAAAAAATAAAATTTTGAATTCATCCCCGGAGGAATCCTTAGATCAGGAAGGGGGTAAGACAAAATAAGAAAATTAAGAAAAACACATCTGATCTATCGATGAAGATGAAAAACACAACGTTACAATGTGTTAAATATACTCGTTTATGCATCTGCCAATCCATTGAAAAATAAACCTAGATATAGGTCTACTTTCTAATGGATTGGCTGAATAAATAAAAGCTTAACTCGGTGGAAGATATTCCAAATATAAATATTTTCCTAAAAATAATTAATGCGGGATCCTTCTATACAAAGCCACCGATGAAATTACTTTCGATGTAAGCTTACTGTGAAAAATATATTTCTTCAGTCGAAAATATTGGAATATACTTTTAGCCCTGATCTCATTCAGATTCAGGCTTTATCAGCAAAATGCTAAACCAGGCTGAAGTTGTGGAAGAAAATATGTAAAATATATAAAACTGATTAGAATATCGTCTGGAAACATCTGCTATAAATAACGTCACAATGGTAAAAAGTACAGTCTGGAGATTTGTTTTCTTGTATCTCTAGATGAAAAATATTTCAAAATTTCTGATAATTATGGCTATCCAGACTTTACGAATATTCCTTCAAAAGATACTCTGTCATGTTAGGTTAGACAACCCGCTTTGCACCCTTACATAACCGTACTGGTTGTACAATGCCAATATATCTTGAGAGCATCAATTTTTTAAATGAAATTTCTAAGTTGGAGAAAATAACACTATTATTAAGAATGAAGATTATTGTTAAGTATACATATTTATAATAATATATAATAATAGGATGTTCGACTGTAGTGATGAAAACGTAGGTTCAATTTTTATTTTGATGCCGCAAATCGTATCAGTTTTTTTTTTTAAATATTCTGATAAATTTTCGTCTAATTTTAGATTTTCTTAAAATATGGTAGACCATAATTATGTTTTTGATATTATAATCCCATAAAAGGAGGAAACGCAGCCAGCGTTCTGGGTTCCTTGCCCCACGGCCCATACCTTTTTTAAATTTTAAATATCTTTAATATAATTATTTTGTTTATTTTATTATTAAGTGTTTACAATAATGTTGTTTTGTGATTCTATAATATGGATATGGAGCAATCCCATAAATAATTATATAAGGCCTGAAATTGGATCGAACGGTCGTGAGTTATTTCCCCTCCAAGAACAATCTTTTAGGTGAAAACATTTAATTTTGTACTTGTTGTAGCTGGTTTGATTAACTATTATAACATGTATTTTAAATATATTCAAATAATATGGGCCAGACAATACACCAATTAACCATGGTCTCGTCGAAGTAAGGATAAATATCAAAGTGTTACGAGGTACCAGACAAAGAATTAAGCCAGAGGCGTCTTCTAGTACACCCAGACCCGAGCCAATTTAGAAAAGATCGTTTCCTAAATTGACCCGACCGGGAATCGACCCCGGGTAACCACGCAAGTCAAGGCGAGAAACCGTACTATGGCACATTACGTTAATCGTGTCGTCAAATATTGTGTATTGTATACTTAGGTGTTATTGTAAAATATTTGTGAATATTTTTCATCAACAACATTCTCAAATATTTTATCAACATCTCATCCGACACGAGCGCCGTAGGTATATCATACAACTGGTTCCTGCAAATGGATATTTATTCTAGTAATCGGAATAGTTATTAGATTCAATGCATTGCTAAGTTTTTTGTAAGCGTTTCTGCGGTCAGTATTTTATTCATTTACAACGTCATCATTGACGTAAAACTAAATTCCTCAAATCCACAATCTGTCACAATCATATTATACTACCCTCCTATAAATGCAAAAAGCGCGCAGTTCAAACCGAAACCCGTTATCAAAAGTCGCAAAAACAGCGCGAAAGAAGCTGAAATAGGCCACGCTTGTCTTTACCGAATTTCTCGTGACCTAAAGAGAGGCACACAAACGCCATCCCTTGTGTGAAACGGAACGCGTAACCTTCCCTGGGCCAACCAGCCAGTGTCGCGGCAGACTCTGAGCCGAGCGCCGGACCGCGCGCGCGGGAATTCGAATTTCGAACCGACCGTATCGGACAAATCTCCTTAGTGTCGAACGGAAAAATAAAAACGTCACTTTTAGGGGGAATGTGCACTGTGATTTTTAACCTGTGAAACTGTGATCGGATGTGTCGAATGGTGTTCGCAGGAGAACGTAAGCTATTTTTGTTGATTTATTTTACTGGCCGCATTGCGAGTCTAAATATGTGTTATGAGACGTTTTTCTCACTGTAATATTAGATCGGGATGTGTGCCGCATGAGCGGAAAATCGGAATCGAAAGCGGTTTGAAAATAGAACGAAAACAGAAGATCGTTGCGAAAATCTGGCGTTTGACGTTCGAACATTGATTTCAAGATTTTCAACACATTTCTTTTTTAAACTGAATAATTCAATTAACTCTACACTATTGGATAAAGATAACATGGAACTCGTCGAAAAGCTGTAAATTTTATTTTATTTAAAGTGATTAATATTGGATCGAGAGATTAACTGTTTGTTTATCTACCTCAGCAAATGCATTCACATAGACAGCTAGAAATATAAACAAAAACAGATTTATCTAATAAAAAGAATTAAACACAATAAGTGAAATAAAATGTTATGAAAATACATCTGAAATTAAACGTTTTTAAAAAACGAAATACTTACTTACTTTTCAACACAAGCCAACGGTAACTACACTACCTATATTTTCAAATCCTTTTGATTCCTAAATTAAATTTACCAATTGATATTTGATCCAAAAATAGAACAAATAAACGTGAAAAAGGAGACATCCCTTTATTTATTTACAACTCACGAGAGGCAAAAGCTCTTAGAAGCTTTTCGCAAACCCATACAAGGAATCTTTTTTCCACATTTTGACAAAATGAACGATTACTTGTTTTTCAATTTGCAAATGAATAAAATAAGATAGATGTAGGCAGCCCAACATAGATACAGAATATAGGAAATAGTGTACGGATTACACGCTGTAATCTTATTATATTATTTATATTCTCAAAATTCGTTTTCACAAAATTTTCTGAAAATTTGATCAACGTAAACTAAATTTTCTAGTTAATCTGTGATTAAATATCAAGTGATGTGATTGGTTGCCTAAACTTGTTATGAAACTCTCCTACTGGTTAATTTGATAAGCCTTTCGGAACCCGAGGGTAAAATAGATTTTTATAATGTAGATTAATGAACTACTGTGCAATATTTTGTTTGCTTCAGATTCAATTCAATTCAATTAATCATAATCATAATCATAATCATTTATTCATTCATAAACAGGTACATAATATAAAAAGATGTTATTACAAGATTTTGAGCTCTATGCTTCACCTACTTCTTCACCTAATTCTTTATTGCAAACGATAATATACATTGAGATAGTGGGCTTAAATGTTGTGGTATCAATTATGGACCCTATAGGGCGCCGCAAATATATTGAAAGAGGGCCTTTTTTAAACTTGAATTATAAATTATACAAGCATGCAAAACATTACAATCATTTCTATAGATTTCTGAAATTCATTTCCATAAATTTTACATTATTATTATCATCGTGACTGTTAAATTTAATTTTCAATAAATTATCATATTTACATTTCAATACAAAAGGAAAAAAATTATAACAATAATTACACAACAAACAAAACAATTACGGGAATTATCACACATTATAAAACATAAATCACAATAATAACATAAATGATATTAATCTAATCATTTTAGTTTAATATTATAATATTTGGTCTTCTAAATATTCTTCAACATTATAATAACATTTTTTAAATAACAAGTCTTTTAGGAGACTCGAATTTCTTATTATTAATTTCACTTGTTAATCGCTTGGGTAATTTATTATAAATTTTAATCGACATTATGTATGTGTTGGAAGAGACAAGTTGAAGGCGACATGATGGAAGCACTAATTTTGTTCTATGTCTTACGGATTTGTTGTTTGTTAGGCCTAGGGATAGATTGTTAGTTAGGCCTAAAATACTTATCTCAATATTGACTTGATTGAATGTCTAAATTAGGTAAATTTTAAAAATTGTTAGTCATTAATACACTTAAATCCGGTATTTAATTAATAAGTTTAATTAAAAGAGGTAACTAATCCCGCACCGAGCAGAGAGCTTTAATCCCAGGCTTTTTTATCTAAAAGGTAATCAATGGTAGTTTATTACTTACCCCTTTTTTAATAAAACAGATTTTATGTGGTTTTTGAATCTGTGCAGCGGTAACATACAAATTGCCTGCCGGAACTTTGTTGTAGTAATGTACACCTAGCCCCTTAAAGGATCCCAAAACTTTTTGTAATCTAAACAATGGAAGCGCAAGTTTGACGACACGATTGGCGCAGTGCGCTGTAGCACGGTTTCTCGCCCCGATTTCCGTAGTGTCCCGGGTTCGATTCCCGGTCGGGTCAATTCAGGAAACGATCTTTTCTGAATTGACTCGGGTCTGGGTGTGCTGGGAGACGCCCCTGGCTCATTTCCTTGTGTGGTACCTCGTAACACAGGGATATTAATCCCTACTTCGAGACCATTACAAGAGGTGTGTTGTCTGGCGCATATTTATTTATTATTTATAAAAAAAAAAAAAATTCTATCCCTAGTATTTTTGACGTGGATTCATGCAGCACCATGGCGTTGGTTTATTCCAGGAATAAACGACTGTAGATATAATGCTTGTAGAGCAATAAAAACTGTTAGTAAAAAAAACCCAAAAAGTATTTCACTCAAGTATAAATTACTTACAGTACTTTCAAGCAATCAAATAATATTTTACTTTAATTTAAACATAATTTACTCGGACAAAAATCCAATCTATAATCTAAATACAATACAATTACATAATGTGACTATCACCGTGGTCAAACTGCTGTTTCAGCTAAAAAAAAACAGGCGAAAACCTTAGTAGTTACCTACTCTTTTAAAAAAGGTAGTTAACACTACGGTTTTACCATTTTTTGTCATTGTAACGGAGTCTTAAAAACAGACGAAAGAAACAAAACAAAATAAAGCGTCAGCTGGGGGTTTGATCGAAAACGTTGCATTTTTGTAAGATTATCGTGATTATTTCATTGAATTGAAATAAAACTAAAATTTTTGCTCTATTATTGTGTGCATAATACTAATCAAAAACACATTGAATAGTCTAAAATTAGGTAGTCGTCAATTATTTGCTAAATTAAATAGAAAACTATTTTTAAAATTGATAAGACACCTAACATTTACAGTACACAGTTATTGTTATAATTATGAAATTAAAAGGTGCATAATTTATACTTCATTTGAAATCAACTAAATAATCACGAAAACCTTTAAAAATGCAACGTTTACGATCTACCCCAAACGCAAAAAGGAAACCCTTCTAAATTGGAATTCTAAATTCAAAAGATTAAAATACTTTTCTACGTACATGACAAGTACGAGTATGAAATAGTTTTTTGGTGTACGAATGTACTTCGAGCCAGTATAGTATATTTGATTCCTTACAAAAGCTAGATTGAGCTTTGTTGTGTAGTATCGTAACGCTTAGAAACAATGTTAGATTTTGAACAAAGCTTGAATTTTTCCTTTGCCTGTTTAAACTCACAAAACGGTGCTTTGTTACATCTTTTATTAAAAGCTTTCGCAAACAAAATCCTTGTTGAGAGTTTTTTGTGCACAAAAATACCTAAATGTTCATGAAATAAATAATTCTAGATTATTTCAAAGTGCTTTCGTTTAACTTGAGGGGAAGAAAAACAATGCTTTTAACTAAGTACCGATTTAGGGTCATTAAATTTGAAAACTTTTCAACAAATACTCGTCATGTAAAAAGGTAGAGATTTAAGACATTTTAATACATTTATTTGGTTTGAATGAATGAAATTACAGAAAAAAACTGAAGTGAACATTATTTTGGTATTTCAAGCTAAATCTGAAAGATGCATTTGAAAAGCAAAATTATTTTATACCTAAGTTTCAGGATGAAAAGAATTTCAATTCGGAATCCTTACCTATCTATAAATAAATAAATAAATAAATGTGCGCCAGACAACACACCTCTGTCATGGTCTCGAAGTAGGGATAAATATCCCTCTGTTACGAGGTAGCAGACAAGGAATTGAGCCAGGGGCGTCTCCCAGCACACCCAGACCCAGGCCAATTTAGAAAAGATAATTTCCTGAATTGACCTGACCGGGGATCGAACCCGGGACACTACGGAATTAAAGGCGAGAAACCGTGCTACAGCGCACTACGCCATTCGTGTCGTCAAATCTATCTATCGTCATTTCAAAATGCTCAGTTACTAAGGTGAGGTGGTTCTGCACAACATTTCCCGAAGGAAACTGGTGAGCACGCAGACCGAAATCACTAAAATAATCGATTAAACCCATATTATCAGATCAATTATTTTAGGAATAAATAGAAAATAAATAGAAGACTTAATGTCACTATGTGAATTTATTCTATATAGCCAACTTTATAAAATCATGTTTCCACCGAATGAATTCTCTGTATTATCCACTTATTACTTAATTTCACTGTTTACTACTTCAAAAATTAATTCTAAAAACGTGTTTTGTGAACCACCTCCCCTTCATTTCAGCTGAAAATATTAAATGATAACATTTTTTAGCTGTATAATCTAAATTTTGCTTGCCCTTAAAGCCATGTCTGTTATTTTGCCTGAACGAAATCCCTCAACCTTTGCAGGTGGAACTACAAAGTGGTAAATTCTTAAAATAACCACTTTAAAAGGGTTTGTGAAGTTTATCTTTGTGGAATTAACATACTCGTAGGTGCGTATAGTACAGGGGCCATATAGTAATGTATCTACCTCTTAGTACAAAGATAAACACCACCACTTATTCCTGGTGATACGTCACGTCCTCAAACTCGTCAACTGGAAAAGGGATGATGCACAACTACATGCACGCACACTCACACCGTTGTGATTCTATTTATCGTTGTGCGATGTTGAAGGACAGAGACAAACCTATTTGTTTTGGCCGTAGCGTAAGCGAGACAGGCGTGCGTCAAAGTAAAGTCCTGTCAATCGTATTTTGCGACTGAGTGAAAATAGGCGACGGGGGCCTTATATAGGCGGTCCACGCGCTAGAGGCGAGTCACTTATCCTCCATTTTGATTTAATATAAGTTTTTAGTGCTAAAAATAAGAAAGATAAATACTTCTTTCTTATTTTCTATCTGTTCATCTGTTAATAGCAGTGTTCTGCTTGTGACAAAGACGATATGACGATTTGAGAGTGCGTATCACAGAACTATTTAAAAAATGATTTTTGACTTTGAATTTTGACTTTTTGTAAGATAGCCAGCAGAACTTGTGCTGGTGTTAAAATTATAAAAAAATCGATGCTCAAGTCAATTAGGATATCTACTCACCATCAATAATTAAGCTTCCAAACTTGAAGAGCGTATTTTCCACGCGAATGAATCGTTAGTTACTTCATTCATTGAGCTGCTGACTCAATAATTATAATTAGTAGGAAAATTAGTTAATACTTAAAAGGTAAGCTATGAAGTTTGTTTTCTTTTAATTAATAGCGGATAGAGCCAACATCTTCATAAATTAGGGAAATTCCACTTAGCTCAAAAGTACATAAGTCTTCAATTAATAGATTACTAGCTGTCCGTCAGTGGCTTCGCCCGCGTGGACAATTTCTCCCGTTAAAATACAGCCTTAGGGTGCGTTTCCAGCAGAGATGTGCGAGGATGCGTTGCGAGGAATGTGTGTGATAAGAACTAATAGAATTGGTCCATTCGCTTAGCTTCGCGACTCTATTGGTTCATCACATCTAATCAAAAGTTATTGGCACATGCTTGACAGCTGTCAAAATTTAGTATGGAAAAAATATTTTATTTTTATTTTTTTATTTCGTCAATTTTTCAATGTTTTTTATTGGTACTTATTATCCTATTCCCGATGTAGACAAATCCAAAAACACAAACATCATAAAAATCGGTCCGTGTAACTAACTAACACGACTTTCTTTTATAAAATAATATAAAGAATAGCTAAAGCACTATTCTCTCACCATCGCGCAAATATTATAAATAAATAAATAAATATGCGCCAGACAGCACACCTCTTGTCATGGTCTCGAAGTAGGGATAAATATTACGAGGTACCAGACAAGGAATTAAGTCTCCCAGCATACCCAGACCCGAGTCAATTTAGAAAAGATCGTTTCCTGAATTGACCCGACCGGGAATCGAACCCGGGACATACAGAATTCAAGGCGAGAAACCGTGCTACAGCGCACTACGCCAATCGTGCCGTCAAAAAGACAAAGTACATTATTAATTAGTAAATACCCACAATAGTCTAAAAAGATAGTATTTATTGGGAAAATAGTACTAATACCTATCAAGTATTCACGATAACATTCTACTTTAGCAACCATAATTGCTTGATAACATGAGGTAGTGGCAGATGGTCGAAACGGCACCTGCTTCGGACCCTAAGGTACGACGCCTAAGGTTCGACAGACAGGTTTCGATACGCATGACATAACAGAGTATTGCATGGGTGACGTGTAACGTTTCACCCCTGGTCTTAAGGTCCTATGGATAGGAACATTCGCTATTAATGTATAATTTAATATTCGAATTTAACCATTACGTTAAAATAGGTGCTTGTTACTTATATCGTTATTTTTTGTGCATGTAAAATATTTACGAAAACTTGTGATATAACCAATATTATGTAAATAAATGAACAAAATGTACGCAATTAAATAATCACAATGTGATGTTAAAACATTAAACTCATTGTGATTCAAATTATTGTGTTTAGTCATGATCAATTTGAATTGCATGAGATGTGATGATAATATTTCTAGATAAGAAATCCAAATTTACTATAAAAAAAAAAACTTTTTACACAAAAACATATTAAAAATTTGACTTGATTTATTTTTCATTTTATTCTATTTGGGATATTATAAATGTCAATTTGATAAATAAGAAACACATTTAAATATAAATAAATAAATAAATATAAATATGCGCCAGACAACACACCTCTTGTAATGGTCTCGAAGTAGGGATTATTAAATCCCTGTGTTACGAGGTACCACACAAGGAAATAAGCTAGGGGCGTCTCGCAGCACACCCAGACCCGAGTCAATTCAGAAAATATCGTTTCCTGAATTGACCCGACCGGGAATTGAACCCGGGACACTACGGAAATCGAGGCGAGAAACCGTGCTACAGCACACTACGCCAATCGTGCCATCCAAGCATGTTCGCTTTTTTGTACAAGTCACATAGTAGGACTATATCTTAAATTAACAAAACAGAAGTACTTGGCAGCCCTATAAGCAATTTGGTAATTTTTCAGATGAATATTTTTTAAGATTTTATTTATATATAATTACTTCCAAATCAAAACATAAAACACTATTTCAGGCAGGCATTTTCAACACGACCTCCCAGGTATTATAACTTCAGGCATTGCTTGTTTAGCTTCCGAAGTATCTATTCACCTAACTTGAATTGGTCTAAGTTTTAGACTACGTTTGACAACTTAGTAAACAGTATCCTCCTGGCTCGAATTTAGGGCTTAAGGGATAAGGGGTTATGTGTCTGAGTACCTGTGGTTCGATTAAATGTCAGCTAAAATGTATTTAAGGTAGTAGAATGCCTCCGTGGCTGAGTGATTTTCAAAGCTCGGCCCGAAACCCGGAGGACCCGGGTTCAATTCCCAGGTCGGGCAAAGTGTGTTTTCGGATTTTTCGGATGCCCGGGTTTCTGAACGCACGCATTTGGCGAGCGTGGTGATTAAGCCAATACCCATCAATTGTGGTGATGACTTGATTTCAATGATGGAGGCCTGCCTATTAGTGGGACAGTATACAGGCTAATTACTTTACTTAACTTTTACTTAGTAAGATATTATGAAAACAAGATAAGAATTTCATTTATTCGCACATGAAGAAGGGTTACATAGAAGATGTTAGACTAGTATTGTATATCTTCTCCTCTTCAGCTCTCTAGAGATAACATGCAAATATTATTATTAGGTATGTCTAAACACTACATTACATTCGAGATTATAAAATTCACATTATTCAAAATACAATAAAAAAAAATAACACAATGCAGTCCGATAAAAACATGTTATAACATAAAGAAAGTTGTGTCATAGTCTTATGACTTTTTAAAACTAATAATAACTACTATTAGACTAAATTACTAATATGATTTGCACTTGGCCCGTTAAACTCATTATAGTCGGTATTCAAAATTAAATAAAAATTCTAAATAGTTCAGGTGCTCTGCAGCGGGTTTGCATTTTTTTTTAAAGAAACACCTCACTAAGCAAGTTGTAATAGCGCTTAACTCATGTCAAGGTTAAAGAAAGGTTCATCTAATGTTTATTTGAATTTCTAAAGTAACAGCCAAAAACATCTTAATTCGCGTAGACCTATTATAATTATTCTCAAAGTAAGGGTCCGAGCGCTATCAAGTGTTCAAATACCTCTTCCTGATCATTTAATTTAACCCTGACACCCTCTTTGAAAGATCTTCAGAAACAATAATATCAATCTATCACTCGAAATCGACTAATCGGGCAACATCGAATCGATTTGATGTCGAGTAGGCACCGTCTGTCATGCGATGTCGAAATGAACGTTACGATGCGAGTGAATTCGAAAAAGATTTTTAAAATGTGCTATCGTTTGTTAATGAAAGTGTCGTGTTTTGCAAATACGTCAACATATTTATGAACTAGCGAACCGCCCCGGTTTCGCATAGATATTAATGAAGCCATGGCATATTATAGGAAGAAAATAAATAAATAAATAAATATCCCTGGACATTATTCCACACAGCGCCATCTAGCCCCAAAGTAAGCTAATTAAAGCTTGTGTTATGGGATACTAGACAACGGATAAACATACTTAAATACATTTTCTTTTGTAAATACATACTTATTATACATAGGAGACACCCAGACCAGTACAAACAGACATGTTCATGCACACAAATGTTTGTACTGTGCGGGGATCGAACCCGCGACCTCTGGTGTAGTAGCCAACTTCTTAAACATTACACCAAGTCGGTCGTCAAAATAACTTTTGATTTAACTAAACGTAACAAATATTAATATGAAGATACTTACTGTTACTTTTTGATATCACTTTACTGACTTACAGATATGTTTTTTGTATTTTTGTTCGTAATGAAAAAATTAAAAACCACAGAAACAAATGAAACAGTATCTCCTTGGCTTAGAGGTTACTTAGATTGGCTTTATTACCGCGCTCGCCATATCAGGGTTAGTGATCACGAACCCGCGATTTATTCAAAAATAACCAATAAACACTGCATGAATTAGGATTTCAAGCCAATATCTTAAAAAATTAAAGTATTTATCAAACATTATTATGATTGAAGACGTCTTGTACGAGTGTATTTTATTTTTGCGTAACATATTAGTCTCATCATACGTGTTTGGGATACTATATTTATTATTTGTTGTCTTTGAACTTTTGATCGTATTCATATTTTTATTCGAAGGATATCTATCATGCAGAAAATTACAGGGTAGGATCTTAACACATTTAAGTATAATACGTTTATGTTTGCCATTTGTTAGCCTGAGAATTATTAATAATATACTTATCGATTTCACGTCCTGATTTCAAATTAACTTAACTTGCGTGTTAAAGTTTAATAGTATTTTAAACATCACTGCATTGCAGCAGTTGATTTGTTGAATTCGATAGATTAATATTTTCTTATATCGAACTTGCAAAATTCCGTCGAAATCACGTCTTTCACAAACTGGGCGGCTGCCCTTATCACTAAGCTACCGAAATCACTTTTCTTTTTCAGTGTATATTGACATTGTAGGCTAAAGTTTTGGCATCAATGTTTTTATACGGAATGTGATGTTACTTTTTTAAACATCCTATTCCTTTTTATATTCATATTTACATTTTACGTAATTAGGGTTACTCACAACATTTATACTGTGACATGCTCTGTCTTACAAGACACATATTTTCAGCGAATTATTTCTTCATTTCATTTGGTGGTCTGCCAGAATGCGTTTAGTTAAGTTAAGAGGCTATAGTTATAAAACTTTATTTCCTTAATACTACTTTTGAAAGTATTTGAGTCTAAAATGTTATTACCATTTTTGTTGAGTATTCACAACATGTCCGTTCGGAATGTTCTTATTTAATGCATAGCTCAAGACATTTTATAGGATATTTCTAGATTTACATGCAAACTGCAATTTATTACTTTGAATTTCTTTATTTATAGAACTCTATTGCGTATTGGCTATGTCTAAACTTGAGTTTCTGGTAAAATTTTGTATGAACTTATGAATAATATCATGTCCAAATATTCAAAGAATTTTTTTATACAATTCTAGAGCGTGGACACATTATTGAGCGTGGACACATTATTGAGCCTGGACACATTATTGAGCGTGGACACATTATTGAGCGTGGACACATTATTGAGCGTGGACACATTATTGAGCGTGGACAATTATTGAGCGTGAACACATTATTGAGCGTGGACACATTATTGAGCGTGGACACATTATTGAGCGTGGACACATTATTGAGCCTGGACACATTATTGAGCGTGGACACATTATTGAGCGTGGACAATTATTGAGCGTGAACACATTATTGAGCGTGGACACATTATTGAGCGTGGACTCATTATTGACCAGCCTTGTTTTATTATTTGTTTATAACGTTTATATTTGTTGTATATACACACATATTCGTCACTTTCGCTCCTATCCCCACCAAGGACAAATTTTCAAGTGACGAATTGTGTTTTTATTGTGTTCTGTTTGGTCTTGATTTGTGTACAAGTAATAATAGAAATATGAAAAAGAGTTTTTAGCACAAAAATACCACTAGAACAGCCCATTCAACGAAACAGTCACATAAAGGAGGTGTTTTGACACTTTTGAAGAGACGCTCAAGAAATTAGCAATAAAACCAATTTGTTTTCGTTTAGATAAAATATCGCTCGTCCCGTCTCTCTCGATATCTAAGTGGCGACTAAAATAACGATATATCAAGTTGGTATCGATTGGAAATCGCTCGAATGGCAAATCGAGCACTATACATCATGGGTATCGGGAAAAAAATGGCAGCGCGCCCCTGGTTTGGGAGAAATAGTAACATAATATGGGGACTATGTTTTTACTTATAACAAAAGTCTTCAATAATTATTTATTGCCACTTCTTCTCAGTTCCTTTTAACCGTGACCGTTAATTTTATGTTTTATTTAATGATAAGAAAAAACAGCTTCCATTATAAATCTAAACTCCTGTATCATTTGTGCACTTGCTAGCTAAAGTGAATATTTATTTTTAGCATTATACCAATGCACTATTTTCCATCTAAATATGAAAAAATTGGAAAAGGTCTCGTCCTAGCCCTCGGATTGGGGTATTTTTTTTTTAGTTTCTTTCTCAACTTGCTAGCTTGCTTCTTATCTATAAATTCCGGGGTGAAAATGGCTTACATCTTTTACTGTGCCCTGTAAGTCTTGTTTGTTGTTGTAAGTATTGTGGTATTGAAACAGAATATAGAATGTTGTTTTTCTTAGATTTTGTAAAATGTTCTACGAGTATTTCTACCATTGTCCCACTTAAAGCTCTCCGCCCGCGGCTTTTCCCGCGTGATCTTAATTTTTATGACGCACAGGATTTTTTTCGCCTTATCACACTTAATTCGCGAACTTAAGACTTTAAGATGAACAGACTCACCACTGAGGATGCACAAGACCGCGCGAAGTGGGCCAAGAAAATAAGAAAGGCGGACCCTGGGACCCCACACACTGGTGTGGGTTCACAACCGGGATAGACCGCGACACTCAATTCGCGAAATTATATCTATAGTTAGCACCTGCGTCCTTTAAAAAACCCTATGCAAAATTTGAGACTCCAAGCACTTGTAGTAACGAAGCTTTATACAAACAAACTATCAACCCCTAAAATAAATGTATATTTAGATTTCTGCCAATGTATCACTTACAGGATATTTAGCGCCAAATGTCATGGGTTCGATCCCCAAACAGGACAAATATTAAAGTGATGAACATTTGTGTTTGTGGGTGCTATTTACCATATATATAAGTATGTATTTAAAAGTATTTAAGTATGTTTATCATCGTCTGACCCACATATTACTAGTCTTGCTTAGTTTCGCGCAGATGTCCTTGTATTCCTTCCTCCTTTGAATTGAATTGCTTTTGTATTCTTTAAAAATTGTAAAAGATTCTTCACAATAATGTATTAAAAATAAAATATACACAAACCTGGAAAGATAATTATGAATTTCTTCGAAATAGATTTTATGATGGTTATCTGTTACAAAAACCATTGCAAGTATTCATTTTATCAAGTATCTATTAAGTATAAATGATTTAATTCGCACTCAAATGTGCTTATTGAAATTCCGAGGGAATATCTCTTTAATTGAACGTTTTATTTGAAAATGTTTCGTGTTTTTTTAGGAATTACCTCGGGTTTTGTAAATTAGGGGATTTTGTGGTGTGGTTTTTGGAAGGGTTGGTTTTATATTTTTTAAGGATTCTTTGAAATTATGCTTTATTTGTGGCTACTTTTGATTAGCATTAAGTTTTTGAATACCTTTGTAATCCAATTGTATTCATTCTTTAAAGTTGTATTTCGCTTTACATACCATTTAAATCCATGATGACATTTACGAATACTTCTTTCAAAGGTATGTTTTAACATTAAAGCTACCATACCATAGTTTACCATATAAACATACTTAGCGGTTTATGCTTCATATTTTCCTTGGTCCAGTTTAACGCAAAATCGCACTGGTTCCCGATAAATATACCCACTAACACCATGATGAACGGTAGCAACAAATTATGAATGTAATGGCTTCACCGCACCTGCGTCTATTGCGAAGTTGTTGCAGTATTCCGAGAGGATTTTAAACAAATGGTAAACTTTTATAGAAAAACTGTTGGATAACAAGCGCTTATCACCTATAACTATATTTAAAAGAAATACACACATCAAAAGTGTCTAGTGATCAAGCATTTTTATGCGGATTTCTTGAGATTGAGATGTGGCTTTGTAATAAATTTATGATTTTATAAATTTATATGGATCCTTTTTGGTGCATTTCATAATTTGAAACAGGAACTGTCAATCAAATTCGAGTAAAAGATGAAAATCAGCTGTCAATATTTTCCCTATAAAAACATACAACGCATTGAAGACATTATTAGTGCTACTGTTTCCCTACTACTGATTAAAACCAACGTTATTATGGAGTGGCGACGTCATTTAAGCAGGGAAGAAATGCTCAGAGCCGTGGGAATGATAGAAGCTGGTTCCCGGCAACGTACTGTGGCTTTAGCTCTGAATACAAGTCAGAGTGTTATCAGTCGACTTTGGACACGTTACCGAAGCACTGGTACCGTGGCTGAGCGCCATGGAGGACGGTATCGCTGCACCACACGGAGCCAAGACCGATACATTCAAATCACAACTCGAAGAGCTCCAACAATAACCGCCATGATGTTAGCCGTGAGGCTTCATCACTCTTCAGGGAACTTAATTAGCGACCAAACAGTCAGAAACCGCTTGCATGACGTGAACCTTCATTCCCGAAGACCGCTAAGGGTACCACCTATAGCAATGCACAATCGTAGGATTCGATATCAATGGGCTCTTGAACACAGAAATTGGGCAGAAGAACAATGGCGTTTCGTGTGCTTTTCTGATGAGTCTCGTTTTGGTATGAGACCGGATACAAGACGTATACGACACTGGATAACCCCTGGACGCCAACAACGATTAAAATCCTGCCAGGAAGTCCATCGTTATAGTGGTGGAACCATCATGGTATGGGCGGGTATTTGGATCGGCGGAAGAACTGAGTTGATTTGGATCAGAGGCAACCTCAACGCTCAAATTTATGCTGAGGCGATTGTATCAGACGTCATCGTTCCTCTACAAGTGCAAATCGGTCCCTTATTTCAGTTAATGCATGATAATGCACGACCGCACACCGCAAGAGTTGTAAGACAGACTCTCGCCGCAGCTAACATCAATGTCCTGCCCTGGCCTGCTCAGTCGCCAGACTTGAACCCGATTGAGCATGCATGGGATATGCTACAGAGAAGAGCTCTGCCGAATATGGAGGGCATCCAGTCGCAAGAAGACCTTTTTTTGTTGTTGCAACGAACATGGGCGGCCATTCCACAGCGTGATTTGGATGAACTCATTTTGAGTACCATGCCAAACCGATGTTTTTGTGTTGTTAGTGTTCGCGGTAGAAACACGGATTATTAATTGTTTAAGTTACCCAATACAATTTTAAAGAAAACTGTTATTTCAGTCTTTTTTTCGAACTTTAATGTTAGTGGTTCAAATGTCAAACACCCCTTTATTAGGAAAATGGCAAATTTCTTAATAATGCAAAGGTGACTTGGTTTATCGTTACTGTAGACAAACGAAAACACTTTATTTGATGAATCCTTAAAGAACATTTTAATTAATATCAATCAGGAGAAAAGTTATTGCAAAAATATATGTTGATCCCTAGACACTTTTGATGTGTGTATCTGGAACAAATCACAGCAAGATCATCTGACACCAAACTAAGCAGAGCTTATACTATGAGTGTCAGGGACTGATAAACATACTTAAATATTTCTAAATACATACCTAAAAAGCGTCGTGGTTCAGCACCTGAACTCAGATCGTGGATCGTGTGGTCCCGAGTTCAAACCTGGCCAAAACCAATATCTTTGTGTTAATTGTTAAATATCCGACTAACTCTCCGGTGACAGAAACGGCGATAACAAACCAAATCAACCCGGATAACGGCGGAAGGCTCACCACCTACCACGTTGAGTTCTAATACCATGACGGCACAGTCACTTGCCTCTGACTACCCCGTTTGGGATAAAGTCGTGATGGTATGTATGTAAATATCTGGGACAATTTACACGAAGATCATCTGACCCCAAACTAAGCAGAGCTTGTACCATGGGGGTCAGATACTGATAAACGTATTTAAATATTTCTAAATACATACTTAAATTGATACTAACACCCAGACACACAACAAACACTAATGTTCGTTACATGAATGTTTGTCACGGGTGGGGATTGAACCCACGACCTCCGGCGCTAAATGCAGGATCGCTGCTATTGCATGAACAGGCCAGTGTGACGCCTATGGACGCGCGCAACACCAGAGGCATGACTCTTACGTTACGGACCTGGTCGAAACCTTTTCAATCAGCTCCTGAAGATTCACATGCTTAAAGCTCATTGGAAAAACCTCTGCAGAGAGCTCATTCCATAATTGAAGCCTTGGAAAGAAGCATCTCTGAAACCAAACTAAAAAATCAAATTACTCGAGTCACTTCTGTACACACTGTTCCTATGCATTTAATGTCGGTCTATTTATTACCACGTCGTCTTTAGATGTTAACAAAATTTCTTAGTTCAGTGTTAGTTTGCAAGTTACCTGTACTGGTATCTGTTTGATCATTTTTTAGGCTTACTTATCACTAAACGCCACAAGGCATTACATACTACAGTACTTTCTCAACTACATAACATACCATCACTACTAATATCCCAAACGGAGTAGTCAGAGGCAAGTGACTGTACCCTCTTGCTGAACAGAACACTCAGAAGCACACTTTTGGATGGTACCAACGTGGTAGATGATGAGCCGTTATCCGGGTTAATTTGGTTTTTTATCCATGTTTTCCATCAAGTCTTCCGAGAGTTAGTCGGAAATTTTAACAATGAACAAAAATATGGTTCTGGCTAGGGTTGAACTCGGGACCACACCATCCACGATTAACCCCTGAGCCACGATACTCTACAGCAGAGCTCTCAACTACAGCGGTTTTTAACATTCTGAGCCTCGAACGCTGCTAAAAGTAAAAAGTTAAACCTACTTATTCGTCCTCAATGCCACGGAACATTAGTTGTCGTCCTTAGCGGAACATCTTTCGGACTCTTTGCAAAGGCGGAAGCGAAAAAGTTTTTGTATAATTTCAGCATCCATTTACTTATAGAAAGTTGCTTGTTTTTTCGTTTTACATTGCTCACACGTTTTCCTTACTTCGTGGATATCTCATATACATTTATATATTAAGGAAAACATAATAGGATGGTAAAAATACTTCCTCGTTTGAGCTTTAACGATATAAGTAAGTCTATTCAGGTTTCGGTTGTAACAACACTCTTTTGAATACACTTTGACGTAAAAGTAAAAGCAAAAAATATCTTTATTCATATAGACTTATAAAAAGTACTTATGACAAGTCTTAAACCAAAAAAATTGTAGCAAAAATATACTGAATAAAAATAAACTTACATAAAATAATACTATGATAGTTTATATCATAATTAAATATAATGTGACTCTACCACCGGTTCGGAGGTTGTTTCCGATCGAGAAGACTCCGGCAAGAAACTCGATGGTTACTCTTTTCAATCTTGTTTTTATACACAAAAATTGAATTGACAGAGTAAAGTCATAACAAAATAGTGTGCAGAGGAGCAGATTATACCTAAGAAGACCACAAATTCTTATCATCTAAGAAATCCTCAACACTATAATAACCTCGCTTCATTAACTTAGCTTTAATTTGAGACTTAAACTTGTAAAAACGGTTTCTAAGTATGTTAGTTGATCCCTTAAAACAAGTTAGATTATTATAACGTTACTTTATTACGCTTAACATAGAATTAACGATCGTTAAAACGCATTAGGTTACAAAGTTAGTTATATTCCGGCACGTTGGACCGACGACCTAAAGAAAGTGGCTGGTAGTGACTGGATGGCAGAAACGGGAGATCGGGTTTTGTGGCGCTACCTGGGGGAGGCTTATGTCCAGCAGTGGACTGCTATAGGCTGAAAAGAAAAAGCATTATATCAAGTACAGAGGCCTTATTATAATCCCTAAGAACTTGTCGAGTTCATTCCCTAAACTGAGGGAAGCGAGCCATTTCGTCACTAAATTCGTCGCTGCTCGTCTAAAGGCCAATACCTACCTACACCTTACGAAAATAAATAAATATGCGCCAGACAACACACCTCTTGTAATGGTCTCGAAGTAGGGATTGATATCGCTGTGTTACGAGGTAGCACACTAGGAAAATAAGCCAGGGGCGTCTCTCAGCACACCCAGACCAGAGACAATTCAGAAAAGATCGTTTCCTGAATTGCCCGAACGGGAATCGAACCCGGGACACTACGGAAATCGAGGCGAGAAACCGTGCTATAGCGTACTAAGCACTTTGGGTACGTACCCAGGGCCCTGTGATCCTGAGGGCCCCTAATTTTTTTTTTCAGTGGTCAGAACATGAAAGCAAGGATAACTAAAAATTAAATAATATGGTCTGTTGGTACAATGGCAGCGATCCTGCCTTCAGCACCGGAGGTCGTGGGTTCGATCCCCACCCATGACAAACATTTATGTGACGAACATTTGTGTTTGTTGTGTGTCTGGGTGTAAGTAACTATTTAAGTATGTTTTTAGAGATATTGAAGTATGTTTATCAGTCTCTGACACCGATAGTACAAGCTCTGCTTAGTTAGAGGTCAGATCAGATGATCTTGGTGTAAATTATCCCAGATATTTATTCATTTATTTATATATTGCTCTTAAATTTTTTATTAAATGAAATATATTTAAGTTGCAACATATATTCTTATGCACTAAAAGTCAGAAGGGCGCGTTCATCTTCATGCGTCCCAAATAGGTTTAAAACGGTCCTGAGCACTTCTTTGGTTTTGTGTTTGAGATTTTTAAATTGTCATAGCAATAAGAAAAATTACAGATGGAAGGTAGAATGGTGGAATACTATGTTGCTGATTGTACAGCAAACAACCAAAGTTATAACGTACCACAGGGGCAAAACCTGAGCTTATATTATGTTGTTTAGCTCACATACTACGCACTGATGGTACGGTCAGGAAAATAAGTCTGTGCACACTCAAGCACCACGTCTTATTAACTTAATGGCGGCTTTCTGAGAATTTGGCAAAGTTCTGTCAAATCAATAAATATAATAAATAAATATCCCTGGACATTATTCCACACAGCGCCATCTAGCCCCAAAGTAAGCTAATTAAAGCTTGTGTTATGGGATAGTAGACAACGGATAACCATACTTAAATACATTTTCTTTTGTAAATACATACTTATTATACATAGGAGACACCCAGACCAGTACAAACAGACATGTTCATGCACACAAATGTTCGTACTGTGCGGGGATCGAACCCGCGACCTCTGGTGTAGTAGCCAACTTCTTAACCATTACACCAAGTCGGTCGTCAATGAACTATGGTAGAGTTTACAAGTGCTAAGCGACTTATTTTGCTGACTATATCAGCAGTAATGCTTGAGTGTTCGTTTACTCTACATTTTCGAATGTAATTGCGTGCTGAAAACTGAACATTTAACTTTGTTTCGTCATGTTTTCATGAAATTTCTAGCGTTTAACATTGTTTTTAACTAAATTAACTGTAGTGGAATTTCCTAGCATACAAGGCAGGTCAAGTAGCATGTGCTGGAGCATCTGGAATGCATTAACTCCGAAGAAGAGACGTAGTTTATTATTAGATTAACTGCTAGCTCGTTGGTCGGCGTATGTAGAACGCTTTCCCGTGGAAATGTTAAGAAAAGCCTGGTCATTTAGAGCGGGTACATAATGGCGTTTTTTTGCATAGTCGCGTTGGCATACGGGCTTACACGAGCGCTTCATGAAATCAAACGCACGTACACGGGCTTATCGCGGCGTGTTCGCTCTAGCCGGTAGTAGTGAGTCGATTTCTATATGGATTGTACGCGCTTATAAAGACGCGCCTGTATTCGCCTACATGCGCTTCCTAAAACGAGCTTATACGCGCGGATAAAACGCTTGTCTGAGACCGCGTCTTACGCTGGTCAGTCAAGTCTTTTATTTTATTTCTTACTAGTTTTTGCCCACGACTCTATGTCATGAAATCCAAGGAACCTGGTACAGCTCTCTATGCTACTGGGAATTTCGGATGTGCGTTCTCTGCCAGTCGCTCAATGACTTAGTCAGTTCTCTTCAGTTGACACTCCACCAAATGAAAAGCGGTAGTGAGGTCCAGATGTGAGGTTTGTAAGAAAGAAATGCAGTTACTACGGAGCTGCTCAACCCCCTCTTGAAGGCCTGGAGCCATATTACCATGTTTTACAGCCAGACAATTTAATTCCCCAAACTGAGGGAAGAGAGCAATTTCGTCGGTTAATATCTGGACTAGAGGATGCATGCATGCATTGATAGGTAGCCGCTGACTGGCTGAAAATTAAAGATAATAGTACGAAATCGCTCGCTACGCTCAGTTCAAGAGATTAACTTGACTGGCTATAAAACATGGTAACACAGCCCCTGTTCTGCTAACAGAACCAGGGATTTTAAGAAAGGTCAGCCTTGTTTTCTGGTCAGGCTGAGAGTTGCTTACAGAAAACTTCTTTTACTTTCGGTGGATCCTTCGGTGAAATCACGTGCGTAACATAACAGCATCACGACTATATCCCAAACGGGGTAGTCAGAGGCAAGTGACTGTTGCCGTCATGGTAAATGGAACATTCAGGAGCACACTTTTTACTAATGGTATAATTATAAGTCAACGTGGTAGGTGGTGAGCCTTCAGCCGTTTTATTTGAATAAATATAATTAATATCCAGAACAAATTACACCAAGATCATCTGACCCCAAACTAAGCAGAGCTTGTACTAAAGGGCGTCAGAGACTGATAAACATACTTTAATATTTCTAAATACATGCTTGAATAAATAATAACACCCAGACACACAACAAACACAAATGGTCGTCACATAAATGTTTGTCAAGGGTGGGGATTGCACCCACGACCTCCGGCGCTAAAGAGAGGATCGCTGCCATTGCACCAAATGGTCAGGTCATTTATTTATTTAGTCATTACTTTCTCGTGTTAATACGAAGGTCTTAATAGTAATAATAGTAACAATACGAACCCTGTCGGGCACAGCACAAGTAGGTGAGAAAAGGACTTACATCATCATCATCATCAATCATCATCCGTGCGGTCTATCCCGGTTGTGAACCCACACTGGTGTGTGGGGTCCCAGGTTCCGCCTTTCTTATTTTCTTGGCCCACTTCGCGCGGTCCTGTGCATCCTCAGTGGCTCACCACTAAATAAGGGTGCCAACAAACTCATCTGTTGGCACGCATGTCACCCTCAACGACGTCGAGCCACCGGTTTTTGGGTCGACCTCTTCTACCGGTACCTGGTGGGGCCGGCATGGCCTGAAAAGGACTTACAAATTTTACAAATGAGCTTTATCGCCATCATCTACAAACAACATTAGGAGAAGCTGTTCTGGCGGTATGATGTAGTATTTATTTATGGACAATTTTCATTTATTCAATATTTATAATATTAGAATCATATTCTGTTTGCTGTCTTTGAAGTAGTCTTCTAACGTATATTAGTATTTTCACATAAGATGACCTTTTCGTTCCGGGTTGATTTGGTATTTATCGATGTTTTCCATCACATGAGTGTTAGTCGGAAGTTCAACAATGAACACAAAGATGGTTCTGGCCAGGTTCGAACTCGGGACCACACGATCCACGATCCGAGTTGGGGTGCTTAACCCCTAGGCCACGACGCTCCCGTGTTTACAGTTTGTTAATAAAACGCAGAGTACTAACTCATACTTTCGTCGTCTATTGCAATAAAATTCACTGCTGTGTGCAAAACTCTCCCTAATTCATCCTCTGTACAAAAAAAATACCCACATTCACCGTTGCGATTAACAAAATTATGTGGGAGACGGGTGAAGTTCTCGGATAGAACCCAATGTGGGTCAAGCAGACAGCCTCGGAGGGTGGGGGCCGAGTGTGGGCGGCTTAAAAATAAAGATCCAAATTGTTCACATTTTCTCGCGTTGAACTTTGAAATAAGGCGCCTTGAAAAGCTGTACATAATTCTTAGGTCGAACTAGAGACCTTTTTACAACACTTTTTGCCTTCATAAAGCTTCAATTTTGCTTAGTTTATAAAGCTTAGTAGCTGAGGAATTACAGGAACGAGACTGAACATTGCTGTGTTGAAATTATTTAATTATAACACCATGGTACAAATAACAAGGCAACATAGTAAAGATTTTTTTTTGTCAAATTAATATCTACCTCGACGGAGATAGACTAAGATCTAATAGGATCCAGCGCTTACATCTTTTTAAATTTTCAAGGTAACTTTCGATTTGATTTGTTAATCAGTCCTTAAAAATAGTTCTAAAACCAAGTAATTTTTAGTGTTGTGACAAAATAGACCACATATCTGCATCACCATAAACTCAAAGCGAACACTAGATTAGGTACGCCATTAGTCATGTATTTGACAATGTGCACATTGAAAATGTATGAAGCACCATTTAAAATGGTTTTTATTGATTTACTTGAATTTTTTTATTTTTTTTTGTACTCCTCTTGTCATGGTCTCGATGTAGGGATAAATATCCCTGTGTTACGAGGTACCAGACAAAGAATTAAGCCAGCATCTCTCAGCACACCCAGACCCAAGCCAATTTAGAAAATATCGTTTCCTCAATTAACCTGACTGGGGATCGAACCCGGGACACTACGGAATTAAAGGCGAGAAACCGTGCTACAGCGCACTACGCCAATCGTGCCGTCGATTTGTAATTTGTTTAGTGAGTGACTGGACTTGAAATGCTGAAGTAAGCTGTGTGTGTAAGAAGTGGATGAGAGGCCTGTGTTCAGCAGCAGGATCTGAATGGCTGGTTGAGATAAGACTAGATTTGTACAACAACTATGTTTAAAGATCAAAACTAGAAAAATTCGACTTGATCCTGGGGTCTCAAGTGGGATTCGAACGCACGACCTCCCACAATCCGGGTGGCTGCTCTTCCAACTAAGCTACCAAGGCCGTTAACAGGCCTGGTAGCTAGTGTAGTCTAGTATATTTTACGTTGTAAGCCAACGTTGTTTCATCAATGTTATAGGAAAACGCCTTTAACACTTGAAAGAAATATTTTTGCAAATGTTTGACTTCCGATTAAGATGAAATTAGCTATAGGATAAGTGAATTTTATTTTTAGAATTTAGCAATGCGCTTGTTTTTACACAAAGATAGAAACTAGAAAAATTCGACCTGATCCTGGGGACTCAAGCAGGATTCGAACCCACGATACTCCACCATCCGGGTGGTTGCTCTTCCAATTGCATGAATCCCTAGGATCAGGTCGAATTTTACTAGTTTCTATTTTTTTGTAGAAAACAGTGCATTGCTAAATGCTAAAAATAAAAATTCAACTATGTTTAAGTCCGTAAACCGGTTACAGTGGAGCCCCATTCAAAAGCAGTACACTCACTCCCATTGAAAGTTATGCGGTGTCCGCTATATGCACTCCGCAACACGTATGCGCGCGTTACCACGTGAACGTATTACGTTCCAACGTAATATTCGGTTTTCCTTCATGCCTAGTTAGACGGATTGTAAACTCAGGTTGGCCAATGGTTGGAATCAACTTCAAGGATTTTTAAGCTTGTACATGAACATTTTTGTTTGAGATCTTTAACTTCAATAATAAGGGAGAAAGATGTGGAATTATTGGTCCGAATGCCCTGTCATGACCTAGACCACATCATTACTTGAGATCGTATAGGGTCGTAGCCAAATGTCAACGAAACAGTACCTCATTTAAGAGGACACAGGACGGTCGAGAGAGTTGGAAAATAGGTATTTGTAAAATCTATTGCTGTCTTTTGTAAACCTCGAGCCCCTCGCAAAATGCGATAGAGACAAATGCAAATCGGACCCAAATTACCAATCAAAAGTACACAAAATCGACGTTTCGTAGTCCCCTGATCCCTTTTCGAAAAGTTGACCGATTTAGTTACTTTTTTCGTTAAAAGTCAGAAAAGGACTGTGGCTGTGTTCCTATGTTTTCCTTTTTTGAAATAAACTAGTCGAAAATATAGGCATTTTTTCAGATTTTTGAAGATATCATATCTCTTTCAATAATTAATTTATTGAAAAAACGGAAACATAGAGACATGCCAATAGTGGCAATAGATTTTTTGGGAAAAAAATATTTGAGAAACAGGGGACTACGTTTGTATGGAACAACGGCACTTCTGTATCCTCTTAAGAGTAGCAGCAATATTACATTATTCTGTTTAAACTATACTAGCGACTCTCCCTCCCCCTGGGCCGCGCTTAGTTTCCCTGTAAGTAGATACTATTTTTAGGCTGTTCTCTGCAATAAAATGCATAATTATCTTGCTTCTCATTAATATCATAAATGCGAAAGTTTGTGAGGATATATGTATGCGTGTGTGTATGTTTTTTACTCTTTCACGCAAAGTCTAGCGAACGGATTTAGATGAAACTTTACAGTAAAACAGCTTATACATCAGAATAACACATGGGCTACAATTTATAAAGATTTTATGTAATTTGGCCAAATATATAACGAGCGGGCGAAGCCGCGAGCGGAAAACTAGTATTTATTAAATCCGACTTTTAAATAACTCTGTCTCAATCCATTGCGTAGTTTGAAAGATCTAAGCATACAAAAAGCAAGAGAAGATTGTTTAAAACTACATAAGAGGCCTCTCCAATTGCGTAGAAACATTGCCAGGCTAAGTGTTCTCTATCGCTTCTACAATGGGGAATGCTCTGACGAGTTATTCCAGCTTATTTCACCCTCACTTTTTCACTCCCGTACCACGCGTGCTGGACTACGGCGTCACCCACACACAATTCAACATTTGTTGGCCCGAACTGAAAGGTTCGGTGACTCGTTTCTTTGTCGTACGTTCCACGTATCCAGACGTGGAACGCTCTTCCAGCACACGTGTTTCCTTCTCTTATAGTCCCGAGTTCTTCAAGCGGGGCGTGAAAAGGCATTTCTGCAGGCCTTCAAGGTGAGGATGGCCAACCTAGTGATTCGTTTGAATGACTGGGCTTGTAAACCTCATATCTGGACCTCACGACCGCTTTCCATCAGGTGTAGTGAGGTCATCTTGACGGGCATTATAAAAAAAGAGGTAATCAGACAATTTGGTTTTATCGTATATACGAGTATACCTAAAATCCAGTGGTCCTATTGCCCCAGTTCGATTATCAATTCCCTTTTCGGAAGCGTAGTTAATATATTGCGTACAATTTTTTCCCCACTTTATTTTAAGGTCATAAAAAAACTCATTGATAAGTAATACTGTTAAAACAGCTGAAGTTCGTTATTAGTAAAGAAATTACAACCAGACTTCTTTAGAAGCTCTATAATGAGTTCTACAAAAGCTGTAAATTAAATACTTAGACTTAAGTGCTAAATACACAAAAGGGCATTTAAAATCTGATCAAATAAATAGGATTATCAATGTCTTTAATGGCTTCAAGTAGATACAAAAGGTAACCTTGAACAAAACAATGGCTTTGCCCGCAGTAATAATCGAAATACATATTTCAAACTCCCTCCGTGTGTATCAAACCCATTTTTACACAGAAAACGCATTATTGAGAATGGATTTTAATCAACTCTATAGGAAGATGCCAGAGATACAGATATATAACCTAGTTCAGGCACAGATGTATGAGAAAATTTAAAAAAAATGTGAATAAAGATTTTTTAAAGAAGAGTGATGAATATAAAGTTAGTCTGTCTATTTTATGAAGACCGTTTACTTATGCTTGTAGTAGTGACATGCACTGACAAACCAGCATGACATACGCTAGTGTGCGTGCTCTCAGCAGGAACAGTAGTGACACTAAGACAGTGTGTATGCACACTGTTGTACATGTGATTACTACAAGCATAGTAAAAAGGTCTTCCTGAGATACAACGTCTATTTACTACATTCGTTGCCATCACAGAAGAGCAAAAACTAGATGAAGAAACGTCAAAGGAACTGGCTTCATCTATTATTTCGTGAAGTACAGAACGCCCATAAATAGAATCAACCTTGGCAAGAATCCGCCTTTCGGTGAGATTCTTGAGTAACCAATAATTCTACCACTGACATCATTGACAGCTAAGGGCCGCGAATAGAATCGCTTCATTCATCCGCGGCATAGACATAAGTTATTAGATGTTTCGAAGATGCCTTTTGTTTTTACTTGTGGCAAAGGATGACTAACAATTATAAATATGCGTCAATGTGCTACTTGTCATGGTTTCGAAGTAGGGATAAATATCCCTGTGTTACAATGTACCAGATAAGGAAGGTCTGGGCGTCTCCCAGCATACCCGGTCTGGAACCAATAATTTGGAAAAGATCGTTACCTAAATTGACTCCACCTAGAATCAAACCGGGACACTAAGTCAAGGCGGGAAACCTTGCTACAGCGCACTACGCCAATAGTCTCACTAGATAGATTTATATTTATCATTCATCGGTCTATTCGCTCGCTTGCTTACGATCGGAAAAAAATGGTCGAACTTTGCTCATAGATTTTGACATCGTACACTCGGCGCGGCCGCCGTCATTAAAACTTGATTTACAATGGAATCAAGTGGCCTAGCGTGGTTTTGCTTACAGTTCTTTATAGACGATAAGATACGGAATAAAAAAACGTAAGCTATTTTGACAAAAGTGGTATGGAATATTTTATATGAGACCAATAATAGGGTCGAACATTTTTTTCCGGTTTCAGTCAAATAACGCAAAATTAGATTTGACTCTTGATTGAAGTTATTGATGAAAATTGAGAATTAGCATCAATAAAGTGCTAATGTGACGTCACAATATTTAATTGTATTGTGTGGTAAGAGCGTCGTGGCCTAGTGGTTAAGCACTCCAACTCGGATCGCGGATCATGTGGTCCCGAGTTCAAATCTGACCAGAACTAAAATCTTTGTGTTCATTGTATAATTTCAGACTAACTCTCCGGTGATGGAAAACATCCCAGTTGGCCAGCCCAGTGATTCGTTTGAATGTCTGGGCTTGTCAACCTCATATCTGGACCTCACGACCGCTTTTCATCAGTTGGAGTGAGGTCATGTTGACGGGCAATTTAAAAACATCGATAAAAAACCAAATCAACCCGGATAGCGGCAAAAGGCTCACCACTAATGGTATTGGTGAAAAGTGGGCTTCAGAGTGTTCCGTTCACCATGACGGCAACAGTCGCTGGCCTCTTGACTACCCCTTTTGGGATAAAGTCATGATGGTATGTTATGTTATGTGACGTCACAATGAGCGTCAACAAAAATGACAAGTTTGGTTCTATGCAAACGGAGGGACCAGCGTTAGCTATTCCAATTTATATTCATAACCGCGGCTTATTTTAGGTTGAGGTGACATCACCCAGAGATTTTCATGTCTTACGTCACTTTCTAATACACGAATTTAATTAGATTTGTAATTACACATTTGGCGCGCGTATTTTCTGTGACATAATTGTTCAACGTAATGGATGAAACATAACATGCACAAAACAGACATCATTCGTATTTATAGTTTATGTTGATACTGTGGGCAGAAGAAATTGAAATAATTTAGGTGACCTAAACCTAAAAAAGAGATTTTGTCTAGTTAACCATGGTAACAGTCGAAAAAAAATAGATCGCACACTGAGGCACTAGAAATGGCCACAACTGGCCGCCACAAGAGGTCTTCATACGACTGGGTAGTTGACAACATCATCAAATTCTAAAATAATCAAAAAATACACAAAAGAAAAACTTCTAGTTCGTTTACTAAGGTTTAATCAATTTTATGGCTCTTCAAATTTGGGTGGGCAAGTGTAATTTTTAAAGTGTAAAATAACTAAAAAAAGAATACTATTCAATTATTCACACAATTTATATGAACTTTTGTTAAGAAATCATATTCATAAATGCAAAAATTCATATACGTAGCTGCCGAACAAGTGTCTTGCACTTATTTTTGAAATGAAGTATCCATCCATCTTTTATACCACTTTTTACGCAAATAAACAATATTTTTACGTGACTAGTAATAGTAACCCATTTCATATATATATATATATAGTGTGCGGCACAAGCATACGTCAATGCGATTAATCGCAATGTCGCAAGCTTTTCTGACCAAACGATGGGCGTAGTGCGCTGTAGCACGGTTCATCGCCTCGATGTCCATAGTGCCCGAACCCGGGGGTTCGATTCCCGGTCGGGTCAATTCAGGATTTTTTTTCTGAATTGACTCGGGTTTGGGTGTGCTGGGAGACGCCCCTGGCGGAAATCCGTGTGTGGTGTGTTGTCTGGCGCATATTTATTTATTTATTTTCTTTCAGAACCAACAATGCACTCTCGACAGGTTCAAATGACGTAACCAATCTATTCTGGGCGCGGCTTTTGGCCAATTAGTGCTGACAAATATTTAAACTACCCAGTAACATTGAACTTTTAGTTAATGGACGTTTTACCACGGTAAGTTCGTTATTAATGGGAGTCAAATACATTACGGCATATAGGTCAACAGCGTTGGGTATGGTTAAAAATAGTTTTTAACATTATTTTGAGTCGATTCTCCTGAAATTGAACTAGACAGACATTATTATTTATTCAACTGATCAATATTTTTTCATTTAATTAGGTTATATTGCTAAATTTGTGCCGTGCTAGTGGCGGCACTTTAAAAGAATACTTTCCACCGCCCCATCTCCTTCCCGTGGGTGTCGTAAGAGGCGACTAAGGGAGCCCTATAACAGACCATCTGCTCTTCTTCACAATGTGCGTTGTGCTTTATGGCGGCAGGACCTACCGCAGATGGTCCCTAGTACACTTCACGGTGTGCTAGGAATAGTGTGCCTTTCTGCATAACCGCGAGGTTGGTCGGGGGGGCCACTAAAATAAATCTCAGTAGTTTTTGGGAAAGGGACGCTCTTCAGGTGGGAGACATATTAAGTCGGCCGGTTGATGTTACCACCATGCAGTTGCGTAAATCCCGCCAAGTGACTCTGACCTATCTCGGTCAGGTCGCGTTCTGGGATCAACACTGCACTAACCAGTGCCAGGGCTAGCCTTCAAGATGGGTATGGCCAGCTCAGTAATTGCTTTGCATCATTGTGCTTGTCATCGTCATATTTGGACCTCACGAATGCTTTCCATTAGGTGGAGTGCGATCATCTCGACGGGCACTATAAAAAAAGCAAGTCTTACGAGAACGATATGTCATATTCAGTAAGTAATTCTCTTATTAAACATGTGAGTGAAAATTTGTTTTTTTCAATAAACTTTACCAATACTCGAATCGAATGCTGTAGATCTTTACCCGGTTCTACTTCATATAATCATTACATTTATTTATTAAATTATAAATAATAAATATCTGGGACAATTTACACCAAGATCATCTGACCCCAAACTAAGCAGAGCTTGTACTATGGGTGTCAGGGACTGATAAACATACTTAAATATTCCTAAATACATACTTAAATAGATATTAACACCCAGGCACACAGGAAACACAAATGTTTGTCATGGGTGGAGATTGAACCCACAACCTCCGGTGCCAAAGGCAGGATCGCTGCCATTGCACCAACAGGCCATTACGTTATGTTTTAATATACTATTTGTTATTAAATGTAGCTAATGAAGCTTTTCCATTTAAAGGACATTTTGCTACTGCATGGTGTGACGTCATAACTAGGTCAACCATGCGTTTATAAATACGCAGCCACTTGCGCGGTGGCTCGTTTGGTATACTGTTTAAACGACATTATAATAATAATAAACTTTTTTTTTATTGCCCGTCGAGGTGACCTCACTCCACCTGATGGAAAGCGGTCGTGAGGTCCAGATATGAGGCTGACAAGCCCAGTCTTTCAACGAATCACTGGGCTGGCCATCCTCACCTTGAAGGCCTGCAGAAATGCCTTTTCACGCCCCGCTTGAAGAACCCGGGACTATACGAGGAAGGAAACACATGTGCTGGAAGAGCGTTCCACGTCTGGATGGTACGACAAAGAAACGAGTCACCGAACCTTTTAGGTCGGGCCAACAAATGGTGAAATGTGTGTGGGTGACGCCGTAGTCCAGCACGCGTGGTACGGGAGTGGAAAGGTGAGGGTGGAATAAGCTGGAATAACTCGTCAGAGCATTCCTCATTGTAGAAGCGATAGAGAACACTTAGCCTGGCAATGTCTCTACGCAATTGGAGAGGCTCAAGTGTCAAAGTTGCCTCTGGGTTTCCAATAATACGGATAGTACGCCGCTGCAACCTGTCAAGAGCTTCGAGTAGGTACTTGGCGGAACCGTCCCAAAGATGAGAGCAGTATTCCACACACGAGCGAACTTGTGTCTTATACAAGAGACAGAGCTGCTCAGGCGTGAAGAATCGTCTCACTCTGTTCAGGACTCCGAGTTTACGGGATGCAGTTCTAATGACGCTCTCAATGTAGTCCCGCTGGTTTAGGTTGCTACGAACATCCATGCCAAGGATGTTTAGGCTATCCTTAATCGGTAGCGGGGTGCTCTGAAGAGTGAGATGGGAAAGGATCGGCGACGCCTTTGCTGTGAATGCACACACCTGCGTTTTGGCATTGAACTCGACATTACATGCACCCCATTCTGAAATGCGGTCCAACACTCCGTCAAGCTCAACAACAAGACTTCGCCTCTTCTCCTCGATGTCAGTCTGCTTTGCCCCAGGAGATACCGCTCTTCTTTATAATAGATTAGTTAAGTACACACTAAAACTTTAACTTAAGCACTTTAAGATCTTAGTTTTAGAAATTATAAAAATAATAGAAATACACAATTTCATTTAAATATAGTGCTGCAAACAAATTGTGTGTTTGTGCGTGTGCGTGCGTGCGCGCGTGTTTGTATATATATGTGTGTATGTGTGTGTGCCTGTGAGTTTATGTGTAATAACAGTATATTGCGTCTAATTCACGTCCAGCAAAGCCACAATTTCATCATACGATTTTGGTTCTAAACATGTCTTCAATGATCTTTTATACTCATAGTATATTTTGCCATATAATTGTAACTCCTTATTTAATAAGTTGTAGAGTTGTGCAGATCGTTTTTTAACTTGCCGATTTGCAAAAGTGGTCCTAGTTCCAGGTACTGGTGCGACATTGTTTTTCCTCCTTCTCTTCTCTATATTAGGGTTATGAGGCAGAGATTTATGTGTCTTCAAAACGATTTGTGTGACATATAACATTATAACCATTTATTATCCTTTTGAAATCCTGTATGATTTTTATAACTATCATATATCGAATATGATACTCCATTACCTCCTACTGCTTGGTCACAGGGTTGATAATTCGGCGGTTGCCGGTCGATTCGGGCTATAATGTCCCTTAATACTATATGCGAGGTGTTAGCCGACGATGGCATCAGCTTTTTTCCACTTTGGGTAGCCTGCGCACATCATGCCAGCAGTCCCAACTGTCCCACAGCACGTGCCATATATTTGCTGAACCGATTTTTGAGGGGAGTTTATGATGCCTCTGTGCTGAATCTCTCTGCCGAAGTTTGTCTGAAAGAGATCACTCTGCAGCGGTAACCGCCTAAATTGTACTTTCATTTGTTTATTTTGTTTTACGTGATGTATTTGTTTGTGCAGTAAAGATTATTTATCTCTATGCCAACGTATTCGTGGATTGCAGGGTTTTGTTTCTAATTTGAACGTATTGACTCTAGTAGCTGTAAGTTTGTATCTGTGTTAATAAATAAATGATGAAATAAATTGTAGACTTCCGTAAACCGAAATTTAGGCTCTTTTCAGGTCTTCACTCTACTGTGTAAGATGAGCATGCTAGTAAGCATGAGGTAGTCCTCAGCCACAATTATTGATACGAAACGTTCTTATACTCAGTGAATCGAATTGTTATAACATTGAAATTAGAATTTGATGAAATAATCAATCAATATCGTGAATTTTCAAATGAACAGCATTTCGATCTCATTAACGGGCGAAAATTTGTAAATACGATGTATTGCCCTCATGAACGTTCTTTATATATAATAATTATCCTCTTCAATAAAGTTTTTATGTAATGAACGTTTGACATCGTAAATGCTTGACGTCATAACAAGTATGTCATAGTACACCAGGAATTTTGAAATCGAATTTTTCAAATTTTCTGCGACAGCCACTTTTTCGACGACTCGGTTGTCGTAGTGCGCTGTAGCAGGGTTTCTCGCCTCGATTTCCGTAGTTTCCCGGGTTCGATTCCCGGTCGGGTCAATTCAGGAAACGATCTTTTCTGAATTGACTTGGGTCTGGGTGTGCTGGGAGACGCCCCTAGCTTATTTCCTTGTGTGGTACCTCGTAACACGGGGATATTAATCCCTACTTCGAGACCATTACAAGAGGTGTGTTGTCTGGCGCACAAGAAATATTTAGCAGCTAGTCCACTCAAAACTTCCACAACCAGCTGATTCAAGATAATCTCCCGAAATACTGATGAGTAATCAATGGAGTAAGTCAAAGTAACCGAATGTTGGAATAGCGGCGAAGGCCACGAGCGGCTGGCACCGCGCCAGTGGACGGTGGGCTTGGCGCAAGTCATTGGCTGTCGGCATAGAGAAAGTATAGAAGCAGGTTGTCATCATACGTACGCTCCGACCGCGGTTGGCATGTGCGCGCCCGACTATGCCCGCGTCGCACGCGCACATTGACATAATATTAGGGAAATCGTGGGGAGTCAGTCGTGGCTATAGTTGTAAAAAACCCGTTAGCTACCGTTACTTAACCAAATTTATGGTTAGCTACCGATAAAATGCGGTTCATAACGGTTAATATCCAACTGCGACCAAGAAAACGGGGTAGTATTAGAGTAAAGATAGTATTTCAGTAGAGTTAACAACACTACATCTAAAATTTATCATTTAGGAACTCTTATTAATTAAATTATTTTTAAGTTAAGATTTAAATAAATTCACATTAAACTGTTTGAGTTCGTTTGGTATTATGGTTTGCGATAAAGTTGAAATAAGAAGTGTTTTTTCAAAACAATTTTTTTTTAAATTGTTTTTGTAGAATTTTCCGATTGTCTTCGAAGTTCCGATGTTTTTCGATGCCCACTATTTATCTTGAAGTACTGTAAACTGTAAAAAATCTGTCTTTTTATTATATTGTCAATTCCAAGGTGACGCTTCCTACTTAGGAAATTCCCATCGCAATGTGTGACTAGATATCCGACTTCCTGAGTGAACGGTCAATAAAAGCGCCGCTAGCGGCATCTAGCGGTGGTATTTACCCGTAACAAGCATAACATGCGGTTAATTAACCGTTAATAACGAAAACTGCATTTTTAACCGCTTGGTTAAAATAGTTAATAACCGCCTTCGCATCTATAGTAGTGGCTGCGCCGTGCGTAGGTAATGCCGCGAAAATTGACGCAACGCTGCGCTGCCGCTTGACATTTTTGTTTCGTGCGCGTGTACGTCCTATATTCGAGCTCAAAAATTGCTACAAAATAGTATGCGCAAATATATATTGCAATGTTTATGGATGTCTTAATAACAACTCATCAAATCCAGAATTGTCTTTCCTCACATTACCTAACGTATAAGACCAGTGAGTACCTAACTTAACTAAGATTCATAATATTGTGTGTAATTGGATTCAGATTTGTAGTTCAGATTGACGCTGCATTTTTGACTTTTCAATAAACTGCATGCATCAGCCCTGCGTTCAGGCTATTAACTCTCGCTCAAGGCCCGAGTTGGCTTACTTCTCTCTCCTTTTACTATGTCGACGGTAACCAAAACAGGTGGAATTTGTAGGACTGTGACCAAATAGTGGCCGAAGCAGTACACTACAAGTAACATAATACATTTATTTAAAAACGCAATTGGCGTGGTGTCCCGAGACAGTTCAGGAAACAAACATTCATACATACATACTGGGAATCGAACCCGGGATACTACGGAAATCGAGGCGAGAAACCGTGCTACAGCGCACTACATCAATAGTGTCGTAATTGTTTTTTCAAAGTTTTTTTTTCTCTATATTTTGTCACTGTTCAAAACGGGTTGTTTTTTTTTTTTTTTTTTTTATGTAATAGGGAGCAAACGAGCTAGAAGGTCACCTGATGGAGAGTGATCACCTCCGCCCATGGACAACTGCAACACCAGAGGTGTCACCGATGCGTTGCTTGCCTTTTAGATGGTTGGGGCTACCGGGGCTCATGCTGACCTGAACGAAACACAGAGAGTAATCTCTGCTTCACGCTGGTATTTTGCAGGAGTGTGGTATTGCACCGGTTGAGCCAGCCCATTTATGAGCTCCAGTTAGACTGTAGCTAGGCTCTACCACATAAGCTTCTGCTTATTTAGCGCCACCCAGGGATCACGTGTAAGGCATCGAGGGCTTAACCTTACGGACGCAAGCAGATCCCCAAAGTTGATGAAGTTGTTGAATGATGTTGATGAAGTTTTACGAAAGCTTCTTAAATAGTGTCATCATATTTAATAATCATATGAGATGCAGAAAAACACTCCTTAACTAACCAAGAAAACAAGCTGAACAGCATAAATAAGACAAGTTTTGTAAAATGTTTTAAAATCCTGTTTTCCCAAACGAATGAACAACCAAAAATTTCCATTCACAATTTTTCTCACCCATTTCTCTCCATGAATTCCCGGTTTGCGGGAACACATACGTCTTTTTGTCAGTCCCGAATAGGCAAGAGTTCCTAAATTGTGTCCCAACATAAAACAAATGCAGTACCAAAACAGACGAAGTGCTGTAATGAAAAATTTCAACCACACACAGGGAGTTTTCTTAACTAAAATGTGATAGAGTTGAAAATTCTATATCAAGAAGAATGATACATCGACAATTTTTCTCCTAATGAACGTATCTCACGTTCATGATTCGAAGAAAATTGTTTCCGATTTCTATGAGATTTTTAATAGAATTAATTTCTGTAATAGAGTCGGTTCGCTGAAAAATTATCAAGCTTTGGATTCAATTGTGAAATATTGCTGGATTGCACTAACATTTTTGTAGTTTTATTATCTTTAGATGGGAAATAGAGCGAGTAAATATTCTTAAAATTAAATTAAAGGTAAAGGGATTTAAACGTTTTTGTATGGGAGCTGGCACAGTCTCCAGCCGCCATTTTGTTTTTTGCTGAAGTTTTCGCGCAAGCTGTAGTGGTATGTATGGATAGAATATACATGAACAAACAAAAAATGTCTCATGATATAGTACCCTAAAGTGCAACGTTTCCGAGTTATACGAAGGTAAAGATCAATAGAGAAAGGTCACATTAATAAAAATCTAATAATTATGTGGCTTTTTGTGTTATTTTGTCAACAAATACAAATTTCAGGACATTTAAACCGTTGGTTATGTGTATTATCGCATTTTTATGTAGTGTACATTAAAAAGTGCTGAATAAATACACATCTGTGGCTTTTCGTCAGGCGTTGAGGAATCCACATTGCCCTTCCACTGATATTGTTTGATTCTTATGTTGTGTTTATTTATTAACTAATATTTATTAATTAGTATGGTCGTGCTGGGAGACGCCCCTGACTTAATTCCTTGTCTGGTACCGTGTAACACAGGGTAATTACTTAGAATAATAATGTATAGAAGAAGGATAGTCTTCATACAACCGCCTCGCAAAAATGAAGCACTAATCCGATCCACACATGCGAGACTATTACTTGCGTACGTGCCGCGCGCATTGACATAGAACATTGCGGAGCTGTAATGAACACTGCAAAGCGGTCCGTTAGGAGCCATTTATGGCTCCAATTAAGGTGCTTCAAAATGGGCGCGCGGACTTAGTTTCTGTATGTAATTATTCTAAGGGTAATTCTATATTCCTACTTCGAGACCATGACAAATAGTGTGTTGTCTGGCGCATATTTATATTTATTATCATTTACGTTTAAATAGGAGTAGATCTTAGGCATAAGGCATTATCTAAAATAAATATCTAGAACAGTTTACACCAAGGTCATCTGACCCCAAAGCAAACGGAAAGTTAATACTATGGGTGTCAGAGACTGATAAACATACTTTAATATTTCTGATTCCATATTTAAGTTAATAATAACACCCCGACACACAACGAACACAACTGGTGACTGGTGGCATTTATGACCCCAAAATGCCGATCAAGCTAAAGGGGCAGGTCTATAAAACCATCATTAGGCCTGTTTTATATAGCAGTGAAACATGGCCGTTACTAGAGCGACACAAGCAGGAGCTGCGCGTCACGGAAATGAAGATGCTGCGGTGGATGTGTGGAGTCTCACGCAAAGATCGCTTGCGGAACACTCACATCCACAGCAGCCTTTGTGTTCGTGACATCGCAGACAAGCTGCAGGAGTGCCGCCTTCGTTGGTATGGTCATGTCTCTCGGAGATCGGCAAACTACGTGGGCAACAAATGTCTGGCCATGCCGCCCCCGCCAGGTACCGGTAGAAGAGGTCGACCCAAGAAGCGGTGGCTCGACGTCGTTAAGGGTGACATGCGTGCCAACAAACTCACCACTATACACAAGTTGTGGTTATTTATTAACTAATATTCATTAATTAGTATGGGTGTGCTGGGAGACGCATTTTTTCATTCTCGAACCCACGAGTCCCACGACTTCCGGCGCTAAAGGCAGGATCGCTGCCATTGCGCCAACAGGCCCGTCGCAGAAAAGAACTCTAACATATATAATCTAATATTACACAGGAGTAATTTTGAATATCAACAACTAAGTACTTTCGTGATTCAATATTACTTACTTTCTTTCCTTTAAGTCTGATGTTTTCTTCATAGTAGCGACCACAGCATTTATTTTAATGCACCGTAGAAAAATAACAATGGTTGCCTTGCAACTGAAAACTGAAACAGACTTAAAATCCATGAGTCAAGAAAGCTCGGTCGGAAACTCAGCAATTGGTACTCTTTTAAAAAGATTTTAACAATACACTTTAAGAAATAATCGCGATTTTTGTACACATTGTGACTTGGACGTACAATTTACCATTTAATATAATGCACTCATCCTGTTGCCGCAACCCGAACTTCTCAAGCAAAATTTCATTATCATTATCAGCCTATCATAGTCCACTGTTGCTCAGTCAGCGTCTATAGGCTGCGGTAACCGCTTACCATTAGGCACTCCATGTTTGACCAAAATAGATTTGAAAAAAAATGCCCATGAATCTGCATATTGGAGACTGGTTATAAGCTCCTACTGATAGCTGTCTTGACATCCTTAGAGGGTAGTCCATTTCGAATTTTCATTATTACCTTTTAAAGAACTCTCGAGGTTCCAAAGTCAAAATAACTAAAATACAGTTCCATTTTGTAATATTGCCTTCGCCTCAGGCCCGCAATTTTGTTGGCAAGATAAGTCCTGCTTCATACAGAAGTGGAGCGATAAATTAAGGGTTTTTTTGGAGACGTGTCATCTTTGTTATTTTTTTTGTCTTCATATTTATTTTTAAAGGTATTTATTTTTATTATTTTTGGATTCAATGCATGCGTTTTCTCATACGAGGCGTTGAGAATTATGTTCTTTTAAGCCACCAGAATGTAATTATCTGACGAAAGTCACACATACGTCGAAGAGGGGACCACATAATATTGCCCACAATAAGAACCAATTATGGCAAAAAGTCAATCACTTACGGAGGAGTCCAAATTTACAACCTTCAGAGATAAAAAATGCGGAATCCTTTAGTATTTTTAAATCAAAACTACTGAAATGTATATAAAATAATCATCTACTAATAAACCGTTGGATCTCGCACACTGAATTCCTAAGGCGCACACTGTACCTAACATTTTTAATTTTAATTAGTTATAAGTAGTTGAAAATTTCGAAAGAAACAAATTGTTTTTTCGGCGAAAGGAACGTTTGTTTGTTTTTTACCGTTTTATTTGTTTGTTACATGGAAATATATCAGAAAAAAACCTCAGGGAAAAAAAACGGTTTTATTGAAAATTTCGTAAATTTTCGGCGTTTGTTTCGAAAAACAATTGAAAAACACAAATTTTATTTTAAATTTTAAAACAATAATGCATATTATAATTTTACCTTGCTCACTAATCAGATACAAACTTATTGTCGCTTTCTGAAGAATCAGTATTACAAAGATCAAATTCAAATGATTTAGATTGCATTAAATGTAAATTTGATCGAACTTAAACAAGTTTATCAACTCTTTCTGGAAGAAGTCGATTCCTGTCTGGGAATGAGCGCATAACAACAAAACAAACAGATCAGGAGTACCCATAATCGAATGGATGTATGAAAGGATTAATGAGAGTGGAAGAAGCGCAAGAGGTATGTCAGGACCGTAGCAAGTGGAAAGATGTGGTCTCTGCCTACCCTGTTGGGAAAAAGGCGTGATGGTATGTATGTATGTATGTATGTAAGTGACAAAATGTCTTTATGAGAATCAATATCTTTGAACTGAAGTCTATCTTATTGTCACTAGTGGACTCGATAATCGACTGTGACGAAGAACGATACTTTTGATAGTGTTTTTTTGAATCCAGAACAATCACTTTACCGTTTAATTCAATTATCAATATTACAATAATAATAATACGTTTATTTCGGATAATCTCCATATTTTGTTAGTTACAAAACTCTTACAAAACTATGTTAATAGAACAAAGAAAAGCACAACACCTACATTGCCTAATTCATATATCTTCCCTCAGCACCGGGCCCGCAGCAATGCCTACGGGACCAGTGCATCAGGAATGGACAGTCTGGCCTCTCTGCAATACTTTTCAGGATGCTATTGGAGCTTCCACGAATTCTACGCATCAAGGATGCCGTTCTTTTATGCATGATCGCTTCAAAACTATTTATTCGACAATACGAGTACTATCAATAGAACTTCAATTGTCGTGTATCGATAGTTTTTTCATAATAGTTTCTTTTTCCCTAATGATATCGATTGTTTTGTCTTATAGAATACATCAATATACAATATCGATCGAATTGATTAATGCTTGCAGTACTAATTTCACTGGCTTGTTGGGCAATGGCAGCGCTCCTGCTCATAGCACCAGAGGTCGTCACCACCTCTCTCATCACCACCTCTGACAAACATTAATGTGATGAACTTTGTTTGTAGTGTGTCTGTGTGTTATTTACTCTTTATGTATGTATCAAGAATTATTAAAGTAGATTTATCGGCCTTTCAGAGACCTATAAATAAAAATTAAAATGAAAAATCATTTATTTCATCCCTCTTGGGATCATAGAAAATTATTACGTACAAAATTATCAAATAAAACGTAAAATAATTACAATAACATACAATAACATCATACTACAAAAATACAACAAATTAATAAAATTGAAATTCTTCCATAGACACGGCCGTCTTAACTTGATGTCAGCTTATGAATCATCGCTGCATGATTCATGTACCTACAGTCAAATCTATTTGACTACCACCTCAAGGATGCTATTGGAGCTGGCCTGAACCCTGCGGACCAGGGATGTGTTGTATAAAAACAATCCACGCGGTATTCAGCAAACATCCCGTAAGCGCTGCAAAACCGGGGCAGCCCCAACAGCACCCTCAATGCATTATTGTACTGGACGCGCAAGTTGCTGTACTGCTTCTTGGTATACTCCACCCACAGGCTACTCGTAGGTATAGAAGGACGTACAAAATGCCTTACAAAGAGTGATTTTGACATCCTCCGAGCAACGAGCAAACCTGCGCGCGATCATATTAGCCCGAACAGACAGCGCCCTGCGTTCCCTTTCAATGCCTGCATCATCCTTCAAGTCGGCGGTAACCAGGTGTCCAAGATATTTAAAACTTTCAACCCTTCTAAGTCGTGAACTATTTAGTTTGATAACCGGTGTATAACCTGGACACTTTGATCTTGGCGTAATTTGACCCAGATATTTATTTATTTGGACTTCACTTTTCAAATATAGCCTGCTGTCATCTGTAGCTTTAAAGCCCTTGTCAGTCGATGACGAGCTTTACCGAACTGGATTAAAATGCGAAAGATTACAGGGAACATGAATATTTAAACGAATGGCGATTTAATAAAAGGGACGCGTGTTGGCAATTTATACTCTATACAAATAAGTCGTTTGGAATTCAAGGGGCGGTGGGTAGGGGTTGCGAATGGCGGGCAGAGCGATGATTTTGTTTTTTTTTTTCTATTATTATAGAGCCTTGTCGTGGCGTATAGTTAAAGAGACATAATTAATGTTATTATCATTATTTAGCAGTCATAAGATTTCTATTGCTGTTAAAATTGTTAGTACTCAAGTGTCGTTTCACCACATACATGATATGTCCTAAACTTTTGTTTGTTATTTTTTGTTTTTGTGATATTTACGACCATCGTTCAATGCAATTTGTCTTGACTATGAGTTTTTCAGTAATATTTTTACTTTATTCAGAAATAGGACATAAGTTTGTAAAAAAATATCTTTGACATGTATGTACAAATAGATTGACATCTGTTGTTATGTTATACTCAACTAATGGTATACTTAATGTAATTGATTTTGTATAAATATTTATTGTGTCATTTTTTTTATATCAAAGCAATTCAATGGTTCTTATAAAAACCACCGAATATAAATCTAAACAGGAAGAAAGTATCACGTAATATTTATTTAGTAAAATTAATACTTATGTCTTGAAACTTTTTGTAAGCTCTTTCAGTTATTTATCTTATTACTAACTATACAAACAAGTCAAAAGAGGGGTGGGTAGGGGTGGATAATTCCCCTGAGGAATCAGCGACGGCGTCATGGGTAATCATTGGGGCTTCAGCCCTGATTGATCACTGTTTAGTACTTCACCATCTTAGTTGATAATTAAATGTGACATTTGTAGGGTTGGGAGAAATTAACTTGGGGTTGATTTTAAAATGTTTAAATTCTGTTCTTTGTGCTTTTTTTTTTCAAGGCCGCCTTAACTGTGATAATGGAAATTCCTAAATAATTTCTGCTTATTTTTTTAATTAAATTAATCATTTTATAGAATCCAATTATGGGTGACGCAGTTGGACAAGAAACTTGTGGAATAGCGATCATTTATTTTGATTGCAAAAAGTAGCGCTGAACTGTTCATTGTTGGTGGACGTACCTGTACCTTAAATAATCTTAGCAGAAAAAATGTAAGGATGCAGGCCCTGGTAGTCGAGAATGGCCATCAAGCCAGGCCTCTGTCACTCCATGTACTTGCACGCGATAACTACCTACCAGCCGCCGGGTCTTCCTAGACCTATTTGGCAGTTGTTTCAGAACTGTTCTGCCCAACCTTCTAACGCATTGGTGGTAAGGGGGAAGATCCTTGTCCATTCAAACTCAAACAACTTTCACGATTTGAAAGTACTGATACAGTCTATTTGAATAAAGTTATTTGAGTTTGAGTTTGAGTTTATTCAAATAGACTGTATCAGTACTTTCAAATCGTCAAATTTACAGCAAAATATACTAAATAATGGACATAAATACCATAATAATATGAATATGTAAATAAACAGTGTACAGACATAATGCGACTCCACCACCGCGTCGAAGTTGTTTCTTGCTGAGAAGACCCGGCGAGAAACTCAGCAGTTACTCTTTTAAACTTGTTTTGGGTTTACAGCAGGCGTTAGTATACTCGTAGTACAAGCAGTGTGTCATTTTGATACAAACATTCAAAGTCTTTATTAGCAGTAAATGTGGTAACAAGTAGTCTCATTGCTTCTCCTTTGAGTACTACTTACCTGCTGGGGCACATGAGTATTTCAAGTGGAACAGAGACAAAACTTCATTCAAGTGGCTGTGACAAGGACACTACTACGTATCTGTCGCCTGAATCCACAACGTCAATCGAAGCTAAGCAGACATCACATGTATCTGTGCTGTCCCTTTCATTTCTATTGACATGTGGCGGGGCAGCATCAATTTGAGGTGTCCTCAACTTTTGATTAGCGTTTGTGGATACAGAGGTGTCATTGTCTAAGGTACTTCGGTGGCCTTCCCATAGTAAAAGCTCTGCTTGGTTTGGATCAAATGATTTTGGGGACATTTATTAATTATGTATATACCACGTAGCGAAATACCTAGCATATCTTCACCAACTGCGACGTGTCGGACAGACCTACCACGCGTCTTTGCGTGTCATAAGTATATCACCACATGTGCGAAATTACAAGCTATTTCTGTGTTCCTAACTGATTTCCACGAACAACTGGTGAGACTAGAATGTGACTATTATTATGAAAGTCTAATATCTCTATTAAAACAGTTAAAAGCAGCATATGACCAAAAAGTAGCTAAGGTCTCTTTCGCGTGGTCGACCCTGTAAAAAATATGAAAAACTTCATCTATAGCTCATTGGAAAGATGTTACCCTGAGCTCATTTCATATTTTTCTGATTAGGAAAAGGAAGGATTCTAGGGTTTCGAATTTGACCCCAAACTAAGCTGAGCTAGGTATAGATCAGAGAGATATCAGAGACTTAAATATTTCTAAATACATACTTATATAGACAATAACACCCAGACACACAACCAACACAAATGTTTGTCACATAAATGTTTATCATGGGTGGATTTCGAACCCACGAACTCCGGTGCCAAAGGCAGGATTGCTACCAATGTACCAACAGGACAGTCAAATCAATTATAGGTATATTAGGTATTTCAATCATCTCCACTTATCAAAATGGGTTTTAAAATATATTTTTTTAAATCCTTATTTTTGAAAAAATCTGTTTGCTGATACGACTTTAAGTCCAAACACACACTTGGGTATGTGTGAGAAAATATATCTTCGCTCTCTATATAAAATACAATTTTAATAAAATTTAACTCCCCCCTAATTTCCTATGGCATTTATTGTTTCGTCCTCCCATTTTATGGCTCTCATAAATTGCCTAATTGTACCCCTTTTCCTGAAACAACCCTTACTGGGTTCCCTTCGTTGCCCTTGGGCGGGATCACGGACATAAAAGACAATAGCTGACGCTAGTGGACGTGATTCTCGTGTCAAAAACGGATTCAATACGCCACTTTTGACGTTGCTTCATCTGGAGCGATTTCAGACTGGTTCAGGACTCGTTTTAGGCACCACATGTAGGCACATACAAGCACGCCTCTTGCCAGACGCGTAACTGGTACGAGCGTTGATGCGCTTATAAGCTCGTATAATCAATATAGATACTGACTCAACACTTCCGGTTTGAGCGAATAACCCCGTGTAGAGCTTGTCTAACCTGTAATGACGCACCCCTCCACTGCATTCACGCACGAATATAAAGGAGATGTCCCATTTCTGGCCAAGTTTGTGTACACCTATTAAAAATGAAGAAAAATCTACTTATTCCAGTAAAAATACGAATAATAGGAATGATTACTTAACTTTTTGTTTTTTAATTAGAAAATATTCAGTATTGAAGTCCTATTTCAGTATGGCAATTCGCGAACTGTCACTGTCACTAATGTCACTTTTATGTTCTGTTTGTACTTATTTTGGCTTTCTTAATGGCTTGACCAATAATAATGCTAATTTTGCAATTAGCTTTGAACTTCCATTTAGTCAACAATTTCCACAAAAGTGGTTCATAACTACTAGTTCAGGGAAAATAACCTCCATGTCGTTGTTGTAATCTTGTCAAATTGACACCGCGTACTTATCCTGTGTTGACACATTTCCGCCATGATGTTTTTCGTTGTGTTTTGCAATTCTATTTGGAAATCTTGTTTGAACCAAGTAAACATACCTTTCTATGGAAATTGAATATTTAGAAACTGTTCCACGTATTTTTTCAAATGTTTTGGTATGGTGTACATGAATCAGGCCAAGACTCTAAACATTTTGAGACATCTCCTTTTGAACGTGCCACTGTAATTGGTCGTTAAGTTGTTGTGTGTGTTTCCTTCCTCTTATAGTCTATAGGGTTCTTCAAGCGGAGCGTGAAAAGGCATTTTTGCAGGCCTTCAAGATGAGGATGGCCAGCTCAGTGATTCCTTTGCATTACTGTGCTTGTCAGTCTCATATTTGGACTTCAAGACCGCTTTCCATCAGATGGAGTGAGGTCATCCTGACAGGAAATATAAAAAAAAAGTGGCCGGTTGTAATCAAACCTAGGAGTACGCGTCGTTTCGTTGCAAATGTACACTCGGCACATCTCAATCAACTTCAAAAAGGAGTGGGGAGCGTCATTCCCAATTAGACAAGCTCTACGCTTTTTTTGAAGATCGAAACGTAGCGTGCGGTTACACGCGTATTCCAAAGCGACCGTATACCTGGTCTATTGGTGCAATGGCAGCGATCCTGCCTTTAGCACCGGAGGTCGTGGGTTCGATGCCCACGTATGACAAACAACTTTGTGAGGAATGTTTGTGTTTCTTGTGTGTCTGGGTGTTATTATCTATTTAAGTATGTGTTTAGAATTATTGAAGTATGTTTATAAGTCACTGATACCTTTAGCACAAGTTTGGGGTCAGATGATCTTGATATAAGCTGTCCCTACTATTTATTTTTTATTATTTATTTACCTACGTGAAAAAATGCTACCCTGAAATCACTTTTAGCACATCTTTTTTTCGGTTCTTTTCACTGAGCGCTGTGCGGTGTTTTTAATTCTAAATTTATTTTTCACACAAACGGAGCTGCCTGCGTTATCTATTCATACTTAAGTCCGTAGACTGGATGTTTAGTGTAACATAATTAGTAAATGCCACCTGGTGTCTGTTGCCTGTACTAATTGTTGTAGCGATGTAATGAGATTTGTGAGGTCGTAAAAATATCGTCATAATGTTTTTATTACAGTGACAGGGGCGATAAATGTGAGGCTTTATTGCTAGAACTAGCTTGTACATATTAATATAACTACGAGTATTAATATATGTTTAACATTTATGTTATTCCTATTCTATTTTTAGTGTGTAAGTTATTTTTGGTTTGGGGTTAGAATATCTTAAGCATTTAGTGAATAAATATTAATGTTTAGAAAATTATTTTCAGTGCATTTTCAAATCCATAACTAAAAAATACAAATAAAATCACGAAAATGGTTTCGGACAAAAGAAGGTTGTTTATCAAAGTGAAAACGTGGCAATTTCAGTAGTTATTCCTTTTAATACTCGTATCACGAACATGTTACAAAAATGCAGTAAGGCAACATTCGATTTCTTATATTGAATTTCAAAAGTATAAATTTCATAATTCTTATGCTTTTATATCCAAATTACATGGCAAACAACCATTACACTTAAAGCAACTGAATCAGATTCTGAATATTTCCCGAGGCTTTCTTTTTAATATTGTGTTCAAATTGTTATTATAATGATTGTGACAGTAACACCTTTTTACAACAACAAACATATGATATTAATTTATAAACTTCAAAAGTACTTTCATACAGTCAATTACATTACAAAAATAATCAATCTGAATAGAATAATTATTACTTATTCACAAATAGTAGGTAGGGTAGATGTGTGTCTATTTTTTAATTTTTTTTTATAGTGCCAGTCAAGATGACCTCACTCCACGTGATGGAAAGCTGTCGTGAGGTCCATGTTAGAATGGATTAAAAATGTGTTTTAGTATAAACAATAATAAAACAATACAATATCACAAACGTAGTATACTTAAACATAATGTGACTCTACCACCGTCGTCGGATAGTTGATTCTAACTGAGAGGATAAGGCGAGAAAATCTTGTTTTAAAGCTAACATTTAAGAAAATATAATTAAGTAACCTAAGTTCCAAGATTCTAAGGCATAAAATTAGCTCCAGAGGACTCCAGTGTTATAAAAGACTATAGAAAATAGTTTTCCGGACAGTTTTTATTAACTGTCCGGAATTTCTGAATAGAGAAATAAAGTTTTTTTGAACATACATATATATTTATACCATCACGACTTTATCCCAAACGGGGTAAATCAGAGGCAAGTGACTGAGTCGTCATGGTGAACGAAACACTCAGAAGCCCACTTTTCACTAACGGTATTAGAACCCAACGTGGTGGTGATCCTTCCGCCGTTATCCGGGTTGATTTGGTTTTTTATCGATGTTTTCCATCACCGGAGATTGAGTCGGATATTTAACAATGAACACAAAGATTATGGTTCTGGCTAGATTTGAACTCGGGACCACACGATCCAGGATCTGAGTTCGGGTGCTGAACCACTAGTCCACGACGCTTAAAATACTTCCGTATCAGCTTTGGAAGATTTCTCTATTCTGTAAATGCATTTAATAAGCTGTACAAAATGATTCCTGTGACGGAAAATGAAGAGTAACGATCTATTATACAGACTGGAAGTACTCACCGGCATTATTGCTTAAGACATTATCTGCTCTATTCAAAATGAATTTGATACTGAATACCAGTATTATTGTAACATTTGTTCTGCAAATGTAATTATCTGCTTTGAATAAGAGGCCTATTTGAAACACACCCTAAACGAATATTATTATACCTTATAATCATAAAAGAAAGATTTGATCAGCATATAACTGAGTTTGCTCTTCCAAAGTTGAGTGTAAATTATTTATTAATCAATCAAAATCATACATCAACATAAATATTTATTTAAAGAAAGTAAAGTTAAGACATGAGTCTAAATAATTTGATGACCACGCTTACCAAAAGCGGATTGGTGCACTAAAACCCGGATTAAGTTCCGAAAAAAATATTAATTGCTTCAACTACCATTACGACCGACTTGGTGTAATGGTTAAGAAGTTGGCTACTACACCAGAGGTCGCGGGTTCGATCCCCGCACAGTACAAACATTTGTGTGCATGAACATGTCTGTTTGTACATGTCTGTGTCTCCTATGTATAATAAGTATGTATTTATAAAAGAAAATGTATTTAAGTATGTTTATCCGTTGTCTAGTATCCCATAACACAAGCTTTATTTGCTTACTTTGGGGCTAGATGGCGCTGTGTGGAATAATGTCCAGGGATATTTATTTATTTATTTATTTATAAAGAATTAACAAAAAGCAGTCGGGATGTACTCGTATCATTGCTCCTGATATAACAGTACAAAAAGAAGTAATCGCCGAAAAGCAAATAAAGGCAAAATCCCGTCGTCAAAGAATGATCGACTTTCATTCATTCTCTGATTCTCAAAATAAAGTCAAACAGTTTTCTGATTACTAAACTCATCGACGGTCTCTCACACCAGAGTCGATGTCATTCAATTTAATTATCAGCTCATTGCGCAGTACAAAGGTTCAGCCAACAATGGCATCAATACAATTGTGGGAATGGAACGACAGAACTGCTTTGTACTGTTTCGCAATGCTGGTGTCAGTGAATGTTAAAAGAGGTTCTGCTATTGACAACCAGTGATCCAAGGCGAGTTAATTCTTCGTCATTTTTTCCACAATGATTTTAAAATTAAGTTATGAATTAGTTTTTGTGACCTACCACTAATTACGGAGCCAATTTGAGGTTGCCATGGGGATGAAATGTAGGAAGAATGACGAGCCATTGGGCCAGTCGAATTTTAATTCCTAGGAAGAAAGCATTCCTGGACCAAACTGTACGAGACCATGGAACTGTGAGTAAAGCGTGATCGGCGTGGATTTGAATAGTCCAAACCGAAAGAGAAACTTCTCCAGTTATAGGTACTTTAAGTGGTTTCTCTTTGCCTGTAGGTACCTGGAGTGGTTACCATATAAACTCAACGATTTTTTTATACCTAACCACACTGTCTTTATCTCAGTCAAATATAAACCAGTACGCTACGAGTAATATAGTCTGAGAGGTAGGCCGTCTTATTTTTTGAATATTTTTTTGCCAGCCCTACCAACAAGTCTTGTGACTTGTATCACGTACATAAATGTTTTACAGATGAACTTGTAATGAAGTACCTGCAATACAGATACCTCAAGCTAAATTTGTTTTTGAAGTTGTTTTGGAATAATTAATGTTTTGGTAAGAAAAGTTAAGATATAAAGCGTTGATTCAGCGATAAATCGCCAATTTTCAAAATTACTTGGAATACTTGCCTTAGTCGGCCTTGGCTTGAATCCTTTTGGAAACGAAGATAAAAAAATATTTAAATTAGATTCTATGAGAGAGAATAGAATGTTTGGGAAGATAAAATGTTATATTGAGAACAATTTACCTTCAAACTTTTATAATGTATAAAACCTAAAAATAGTGTCAACGAAAGCGTCCGTATCTAATAATAATATACGTTAGAAACAGGTCATAGCTTTAATGCTTAGTTACTAAAAAATCATAAACTCAAGCTCAAATAACTTAATTTAAATATACTTTATTTATCAGTACTTTCAAATCGTCAAATTTACAGGAAAATATACTAAATAATAGAAATTAATACTTTAGTAATATGGATATATAAATACACAGTATACAGAAATAATGAGACTCGAAAAAAACAAACCTAAAAGAATATAAAACATGAGGTCATTTGAACTATTCAAAAACAAAAATTGTTAGTACATACTAGGTATTAACTATTACAATAAAATATCTGTTAAAATAGAGATTTTTTAATCCCACATCGAGCAGAGACTTACATCCAGCCATTTTTATCTATACGGTAGTCTTTTGTATTATAATTGCATTTTTTAAATAATGTTGTTTCATAAAACTATTTTCTCTCTAATCTCTACCAAGGAAAAAAGAAAATCAAACTTTTAGTCATTCCAAACTATACTCAACACATTCCGGCAATTGAGTAGTACTCACCTACGTCATCGGTCGTAACTCAAGGCATATAACTCTGAGTGAAGTTAGGGGAGGAGGGAGGGTTCACGGTGACTTCCCGAGTAAACGGGGCGTTTTTAATGTCCCGGACTTAGAGTAATTGAAACTTCATCAATAATTTTAAAATCGCACAGAGAAAGGTGGACTGGAAAAGGTGTGATTTTATTACCTTTATGAATGGAAAAAACACTGAGCGTGATTTTGATCCCCCACCATGATAAAAATGATGATGTCTGGATGTACTCGTATCTATTTAAGTTTACATTTTTGAAATATTTAAGTATGTTCATTAGTCTCTGACACCCATATTACAATCTCTGCTTAGTTTGGGGTCACCATGACCTTGGTGTAATATGTCTCAGATATTTTTTTTTTACGCCTGAGCCCGTCTGTCTTGGGGTCTAAACTTAAGAATTGCCAGACTAAAAAAGTAAGTAGGTGTAAAATGTGTTTTCGTTTTCAATATTTTTTTTTAACAGTTAGTAACTCATAATTCAAAAATATGATGTGGTATATCATACTTCAACATTGAAAGCATTTCTGTGTTATTGTGAAAACTTAACCGATTTTGGGGGCACGTATTTTTGAACATACTTAAAAAGTTATTGTGCTTGAAATTGGAAAAGATTTAATTTACTCTCTTATCGAATCTCAGTTATCCATAAGTCTCACTGGGCGAAAGCCTCTGCTTCTCGCTTCCATTCCAGTAAATTTTGAACCATTTCAAATAAAATTCCATCGCGCATTGTCTTCGAAAACATAATTTTGAATTCTACCAATATCATCCCTCTACTTGCCGTTTCCATTTAACCTATATCCGGAACTCCGGAGGCATTAAAGTTATAAATTAAACCGTTAATCAATTTGTTTACCTGCCAGCCCCTTATTTATATTCCTTGATTAGTTAACTGCTTTCGTTATTGGCTCGTGACGGAAGTAAATCTTTATTAGCAAACAGACTGGAGCTATAGGATGATTGGGTGGCGGTGAACTTTAGACTATAAGTAACACTTCAATTATTATATACAAGGTGATTATTAAAAGACTTACAAAAACAGAGTAGTGTCGTGGCCTAGGGGTCAAGCACCTGAACTTGGATCGTGGATTCTCGAGTTCAAATCTGGCCAGATCCAAAATCTTTGAGTTCATTGTTAAATTTCCGACTACCTCTCCGGTGACGGAAAACATCGAATCAGCCCGGATAACGGCGGAAAGCTCACTACCTAACACGTTGTGTTCTAATACCATTGTTGGAAAGTGGGCTTCTGAGTGTTCTGTTTACCATGACGGGAACTGTCACTTGCCTCTGACCAGCCCGTATGGGATATACTCGTGATGGTATGAATGTATGATTCTATGAAATGATGGTCGAAGGAAACTATGGTTTTGATCACACGTCAACTTATAAACACCTTTTAATAACTTCTTCTTAGTTAACTCACTTCTCTCTTACTTTGACTTTTTTCTGCATGTTATACAGTGAAATAATTTTTATTAAAAAAACTAACGATTTATTTTTAATTAAAACATCGCTCTTTTCAATCCTAGCTCGTGTACCTCTACAAACTAGTGCTGTAAAAACTCAAGTTCAGGAGTCCACATTTACCAATTCGACTTAATTATATTACACTCACGAGTTCAAAAACGAGTTTAACTTGAGGTGGAAAAGAACTCGAGTCTCAAAGTATAAACATAGCTTGATATCTATAGCTTGACACAGAAAGACTCCTTCTTGAGGTCTATAAACCTACATTTTAACTGCTACTGATATTACCAATAAATTGTAAGACACTAAACTAACTATACTTACTACACGCCTCACACCATAGTACATGTCAGTCAGTAAGTACATTGTAAACTCTAGCATTAACTCGAATTTGAGTCTGTAGTAAAAATCATGCATAATATTTATTTGAAATGGGTTGACGTTTGACATCAGTCTCGCCTGGTGGTAAACGATGACGAGGCCGACGGTGGTGCACGCTTACCCAGAAAATGCCTATTCACTTTGGCCTTGAAGACACAATTGTAAGTATCCGGAAACACAGAAGCAAGGAAAGCATTCCACTTCTTAGCGTATTTGAAGTTAGCTCTATTTTAAAGATTTGAGTCTTGCGATATGAATCGAGTCCAACAACGTCTCCACCCCCGAACTAGAGTTCTGTACAACACTACTTCGAAAGGAACAAACGAGCGATACGACACACAACTTTGTACTTTTTGACAGTTTCAAGAGTTCAGATGCACAGTCTCTTTCAGGCGGCGTTTCAAGCAATTTCATTCATATCTCAAAAACATTTTGCAAGAGCAAAACAACTGAACTTACAAAGGCATATCACTACGTTCTGAATTTTAAAATCTTTGAAACTATGCAATATTATATTTGCGCTTGTTGAGACTTATACATTTTGATGACACAATTTTCAGAACACAATATAAAGTATTTCACAATATCCTTTTATAAATGCTTTGAATAAACAGAGTATATTTAGTTTTGTATGACCCTGAGTTTCTATCTAAATTAAAATAAGTTCAAGTTTTCATCTCTTCAGAGAAAACCTTTTATACTCGTAGGCGCAACATCTTTCAATAAAGAATTAGAATAAATGAGAAGTAAAAGTAAAAGTAAAAGTAAAAAATCATTTATTCACCTTAGCTTTTACAAAGAAGCACTTATGAAATGTCAAAATTCTGAAAGAATGAATATAAGTCCCCATTTTGTTATTTTTTTGATGTTTCCTCGCACTGTAAAAGTAGTATATATATATGGATAGAAGAGACATAAAGAAACATAAAATGTCTTGTAATATGGTACCCTAAAGTGTTCCGAGTTATTTGGAAGTTAAGATCGATTTGAAAAAGATAATGTTCATCAAAAATCTACAAATTATGAGGCTTTTTGCGTTCCTTTGTTAACAATTAACAAGATTTAGGACATTTTGAATCGTCTGTTTTCTTCTTCCGCAATGTCCCCTCATCACAGCGAGGTCACTATTTGCTATCCTTTGCTGCCACAAATTAAATTGTATTTTTTTCATTTTATGCAATAAAGTATATTTGTTAGAATATGCAACTCTTATGTAGTTTTTTTTTACGAAAAAGCAGGTTAAATCCACATTAACTTTGTTAGTTTACGCACTTTCAAATGTACACTCCATAAAAATGCGATAACACACATGTTTGTTTGTACTTAGTAGATTTTTAATTAAAAAATCACTTTTTCATATCGATCTTTATACCTACCTTCAAATAACTCTGAAACGTGACACTTTACCATACTTTACCATATTAACAGTCATTTTTTGTTTGTTGAGACATAAACAAACAAAAAATACATCCAAAAAAACAAAATGGCGGAAATTAGCTATGCCAGCCTCCATACAAAAATGTTCAAACCCCTTTATACTGGAAGGAGAAACAAAAAGAAAATGTTTCATATTGAACTACGAATAATTCTCCATTTTGCAGCAAATTTCTCTTATATTTAACTCTCTTTCGAAGTGGTTATAAACAGGAACATAACATCGTCATAAAAGGCAATAATTTACTATTTATACCGTTCCACTTGGCAAAACCAAGGGTTAATGCAATTTGGCAGAAATGTTGGGATTTGCATAAAACCCTCGCTGAGATCCAACTTCTAAATTTCGGTCCCTCTTTAATATGTCCAATTATAGAGTAAGATTGATGAGTTTATTCCCAATTATCCGACTTCGGGCAAAGAGTAATAATTAATTAACAAAATGGTTGCGATAGAAAAGTTTTTGGAACTCCATAATTATACTAAATTGACAAAACAGAGTTGGTAATTTGGAGTCTGGAGAGCTCTGTGGCCTCTTAAGTATTATTAGGTTAGAGTTATTTCGGAGTATTTCATTTAGTATTTAGCTAACGAATACCTGTAGATATCGCAAGTAGAATATTTAAAAGAATTTGTTTTAAATTATAAAAGCTAAAGCTTTAGAATACTGCCTTCTTAGGATAATCGTGCGTTTGCATTTAGAAAGCTTGCTACTACGTCGAGTGATTTTTAGCATTTTTTTTTCGATGATTGAAAAATAAAAATTGCTGAAAGAAGGAAAAAGACCTCAATATATACTAAAATATTTCTATCCTGTAGTACCTTATTACAATCAATTTATTGAAGTTGACATAAAAATCTTCAAGTAAATTTCAGATTCGCTACAACTACAAAGTACTTCAGTTATGTTGCTTACTGTGTACCTCCTGTTTCCAGACTCCAACTAAACCATTCGCTCGCTGAGCCTTTTCATACTGAAGATTCTTGAACACCTCACTCAAAAGCTTCAGGCTCTTATAGGCGCCTGACTACACGCCTGTCTGCTCAAGTTTGCATTAATTATGACTTAAGTGGCACTTAACTATGCTGGGTACTCGAAATGAACTGACTGGCCTATTGGTGCAATAGTAGAAATCCTGCCTTCAGCACCGGAGGTCGTGGGTTCGATACCCACCCATGACTAAAATCTATGTTGTGATCATGTGTTTGTTGTGTGTCTTGGTGTTATTATCTGTTAAAGTATGTGTTTAGAAATATTTAAGTATGTTTATCAGTTACCTGACACTCATAGTACAAGCTGGGCTTAGTTTGGGGCAAGATGATCTTGGTATGATTTGTCCCAGATAGTCAATAATTCTATTTTTTTAATATTTTAGGGATGCAGAATAATTTAAGTAAATTTATCATTCTTTTTTTTTTTTATTCCAAAGAAAAACACTCTTATTATCTGAATACAGAAAACCTGCCAAACTACTATTGCAGTTTGTCGGCAGCAGTTCTCGTAGGACAATTTCGAGATAGTTATTAAGTGGGTGTTTCGCATAATTACATAACAGTAACAAATATTATACATAACAGTAACTCTTATCACTAAACTAACCTAAGCTTGCATAATCAGGTAATAGGGACCATTATAAACTATATCTAACAACAATTAATTAACAATTACACACAAAAGGCACAGCAGATAACAAACTACAGTTATGTATTCAGTACGTCCACCACGAGTCGCCACTCCAAACCCACGCCATCGCCCGCGCAAAAATCCGTACCGTCTAGGACACCCACAGCACAATCTCTGCTTAGGTTTTGGCTAGAAGATCGTGGTTAAAGACGTTGATGATATCAGTGGTGTATTTTAACTATCTATGTCTTGAAGTCTTTAAATTCCAGATGCCCGAACACCTTACGCAAGAGCCCAAAGCACTCATAGGTCTGCTCTTCTAACGCCTGTCTGCTGCAAGGCAAGCATTAATTATGACGCAAATGCCACTTGACTTGGCTGAGGAAGCGACGGAGTATTGTTCTAAATGAAATAAATTAATTGTTATTGCTAACCAGCTTTAAACTGAGAGTCCGCGTGAAACTTGAATTGATTCGAGGCATTGTTGAGTTGAAAGTTTGAATATAATTCTGTACCTGCTAGGCTACGTTGATTTAGTTCTTCAACGGAATTATTCATCAAGAGCTTAAAAGAGCATAGCATAAAGTTAGAGTACTTTTTTTTTACAACGTTGGTGACAATCAAGCAGTCGGACCGCCTAATGGTAAGCGGTTACCGCAGCCTATGGACTCGTGCAACAACAGGGGCATCATTCGCACGTTTTTGACCCTGCAAATATCTTTTCAAACCCCTCTTAAACAACTCCATCTTAAAGAGCTCATTGGTTACTAATAATTCATGTCGCAAGTATTAAGTATAATAATCAAATAAAATACAGTATTAAAGTGGGTCGATTTCCACGACAGACAAAGTATGGGACATCTTACAACAGGATCATCTGACCCCAAACTAAACAGGGTCCGGGTGTCTGATAAACTTGCTTAAATATTTCTAGAAGATACTATACATACTTATGTAGTAATAATACCCAAAGACAAGACAAAACAAATGTTCATCACATGAATTTTCATGGTTGAGGATCGATCCCACGACCTCCAACACTAAAGGCAGTTTCCCTTCGGTAGTAAGGCAGCATTCCACTAAACAGGCCAACCAAAAGATCATTTAGCAAAAGATGTTGGTACTTGGTGATGCTCAAGATACGTAGGTATCTGATTAAAATAATGACTTATTACTTATTAACCAAACTGACGTCATTGCTGACATTCTCCTTACCGCCCCAAAAACATCTCAACAAGAAAAAAGCGTAAGGAACGATCCGGTGAATTAATTAAAAAGTCCGAAGCAAACACGATGGTGACGTGATATCCAGATATTAACTCCCTTTGTGACTTTCTAGGAAGTGGTACAAGAGATTGACTGTAGCGGCAGGACATGAACGCGGGTCATTTTTGCCTCTTCTTTTTCTCTTCGTATGGATAGCAAACTTCATAGTTCAATTGAGTATTTTGCCACCTACATGGCATCTGCATTGATACATTTCAGATCATCGTGTGTGCAGCTGTTCGGTCACGAGGGGCATCACAAGAGGTAATTCAAGGTCGGTGGAATGCACCACATTGCATATATTTTACGTCTCATCATCTGTATCACGGTCTGCTATTTCATTTCAAAGGGCTCTCTTTTATCGCTATTAAAGACAAGAAGTAGGCCGTAGATATGGCCTACTATATCCCATTATGACTTAGTTTTCCTGCGCATGGCAGAGTTCACATTACATCAGTCTTACTACTAGAATGAGTCTAACTCCTTAAAAGCCTTGACGTTCAAGTCTATTTCATATCTAGGTACCCCATCACTCTCTTTCAGATAAGTGAGGCGATGTCATTTGGCTCGATAGGTGTACCACCTCACTTTGATACCTTCAATTGTCAAAAAACTTCAAAGACGCTGAAAGGTTTATGGATCCCCCAACAGGATCCCGTGTCAATGACGGTGCTTTTACTGAACTTAGTCATATAGTTGCCACCAGCAACTCAGGAAACAAAGTCCTCTAATAAAAACCCGTGTCGATTGTTACTTGAACCATAGACCCAAAACAGAAAAGGAACCCGCCGAACACCACGTCAGAGAACAGGTGTGTGTTCGTTGCAAATTGTCTGTGACCCCCCGGGCTTGGTCTGTGCTGAGTCTGACATCCAATCAGCCTGGCTGATGATTTTCTGTCCGTACATAATTGGTACAGTAGGTTTTAATCCGCACTCAATGGTTGCTGAGTCTTTTGACTGGCCTGTTGGTGCAATGGCAGCAATCCTGCATTTAGCATCAGAGGTCATGGGTTCAATCACCACCGATAACAAACATTTATGTGGCGAACATTTATGTTTGTTGTGTGTCTGGGTGTTATTATCTATTAAAATATGATATATCAGTCTCTGATGGGTGTCAGAGTACAAGCTCTGCTTAGTTTGGGGTCAGATGATCTTGGTGTAAATTGTCCCAGTTATTTATTTATTTTCTGATCCGCACCGGGCAGGGAGTGGAAGGCTCTCCCTGCGTATGTGTGGCCGAATACTTACAACCTTGGTGTTTTTAAGGCCAGGGTGAATAGGCATTTTCTGGGTAACCCACCATCGGCCTCGTCATTGCTTACCACCAGGTGAGTCATAGGCCAAACACAAACCCATTATTTAAAAAACAGCATGATAGAGAAGTAGGCTTGTTGTTGTGGTAGTAACAGAGTATGGCGCGAAATGTCACTCCGGGCAGGCCTCTGTCACTCCATGTACTTGGGTGCGGTAATTACCTACCAGCCGCCGGGTCTTCCAAGACTCGTTTGGCAGTTGGTTGTTGGTATTTTCTTGTACGCGAATCTTGCGGTTGAACTGAGGCAATGACGTAATTTAGGTACTGACTACTGACATCTATATCGAAAGAGGTATCCCTGGCAATATATGCCTGCTATATGACAGCACGCATTTACAAATGACAAAATTGTAAATTATCTATGGAGTGATTTATCTGTTACGTAGTAACTATTAAGTAATCTGTGTCCTGGGTACATACAGGGCAGATTTTACGCAACACAGCCGTTGGTTGATGTCAACACCCATCAGTTGAAGCGATAGGATGTTGCTGTTTTAGTCGGGGTCCGTTTAGTTCATATTTTTTGCCGTTGACACGAGCAGAAAAAGAAGTAAAAGTAAAGTAAAAGTAAAAAATATCTTTATTCATATAGACTTATAAAAAGTACTTATGACAAGTCATATAGTTACAAAAAAAAGAAAGCAAAAATATTCTAGCGCAACCCTACGTATTTAGAAACGTATTTCAATTTAATGTCACATGTCAGTAGAAATGAAATCGACAGTTATAAACGTAAAGACTCTCCAACTTCGTTTGTCGTTTCAGAATGTAGGTGTTAGATGATGCACACTCAAACACAAAACAAACGAATAATTTAGTTACATTTTGCCTCAGACAAAATGTCTCAGACAAATTGTAAACATGATTGACGACACGTTTGGTGTAGTGCGTTGTAGCACGGTTTCTCGCCTTGACATAGGTGGTGTCCTGGTTCGATTAACGTTTGGGTCAATTTAGGAAACGATCTATTCTAAATTGACTCAGGTCTGGGTGTGTCGGGAGACGCCCCTGGCTTAAATCCTAGTCTGGTACCTCGTCACAAAAGGATATTGATCCTTACTTCGAGACTATCAGTGGTGTGATATCTGGCGCGTTAAAAAAACTGTCAACTGGCAATTGAAAAGAAGAGGTTCCAGAAAAATAAGACGTGGATGACTTGATCTTCTAAAGGTCAGTCCTAGAACACTAAATGCATATATCCCGTTCTAAAATTACCTTAATTTGCAAATAGGTAATTTAATTACAAAATTACGTCGAACGTTTCATGAATAGCAGTTCAGTGCGCTATGCCTGATGGAATGTCCAGTATTGTGATTTGCTCATTATCGTTAATTGACCAAATGTATTCGCGCCCGCACGTACGCGTTCGCTCAGAGTACCATATTACGATAGTTCAATAGGGTTACCACTGGATGGATGAAATTCAGAACTTGTTCTTATATATTCTATCCAGCTTATATATAAAACTTGACTGGCCCGGGATAGTATTTTTCTTTGCGTTAATATAATCAGTAACCTGTTACCAGAACCCTATTTCTAGGACGTATATTCACATCCTTGACACACACAGAAAACAACCACCTTTACCCAGTTAAACCAGACGGTGTAATATTTTCATCGCTTACCACCAGGCGAGACTGAGGCCAAACGCAAACCCATTTAAAAAAAAAAACCGTGGAGCCAAAGTACGTACGATGAAGTGGATACCTACTCGTATGTACGTTCTCCATTAAGAGTAATTAAATTACTAACCAATATGAACTGTAAAGAATTGTTCGAAATAAATTTCTTATAACTATATTGTTATTAAAGGCACCTTGGGCCTTCACAGATAGGATACTAGTCTCGACGACTTAGTAGGTTCAGAGTAATACCCGCTATGACGTATTAAGCCTAGGACACTAACAGTGCAGAAACAGCACTAAATTAAGGTCATCGAACAAGTTACGGAATGAGCCATGCTCGAAATCGGAAGGATAATATCCACAACAAGGAAATCTGACGAAGAACCAACATCGACAATCGTCAGTTTGCTTAGAATCAGCAAGATGAAGCAGTGACCTGGCCCTGTATTCAGAAAGTTGTTAAATGGATCACGCCGAGTTTTGGGTCCGTTTTCGAGTATTTGTGGCGTTTTGTAAAGGAAATCTCATAAAAAAATGTAACATTGACGAATCATGGTATGGATACGGATCACTTATCTTATAGTTATTTGCTCTTGGACTTCATGTCCATACGTTTCTCGCTACCACCACTAGAGAACAATTCCATCAACAACTTTTTGGTTCCTGAAATTGAAACTTCTTGCATTAATAGGATTATAAAACAAATTCTCAGCAGTATATTTTGTACAAGTTACGCCTTCGTAGATTAGAAGACGAAAACATCAATGTCTTTTCTTAAGTGGCGAAGACCTTTATTCTTTTTCCAATTCCAAGAACTTCTTTATTGAGATCATTCGACTAATCTACTTAGAAATAATACTGAGTAATGATTTTGTTTTCTTGGGACATTACTTGGTAATGGAGAATAATAACTTATGTATCATTTCCATCATCATGTAATGGATTGTTTAGTAGCATAACTAACAACCTGACACCGAGCAAATCCACGTAAATAAATATTTGAGACTAGCTGTTCTCAGTGACATCGAAACTTTTTTGTGTGATAAAGATCCTAATTTTGATCCAGATTTTATAGTAGATAAAGTAAGTGTACTAAGTTTATTTACACCCAATAATAGTCTTCACGTGATCTGGAACATGCAAACAGAATTAGACATGAGTTAATTTTTTTTTCGTATTTTGTATTTTTCATATTATTTATTATCGCAATTTGAAAATGTTAGTTTTCTACATGAAACATTATATGATATAACTATGACTTGAGCCATAGTCATCAATAGTGGCGATGACGTGGTTTTAATATCATTAATGGATGAAAATAACACATATCCATAAAACAAACGCACATAACCACCCCATTATTGATTGTCCTGGATGAGCAGAAACCAAAACCACAAAAACAGATGCAAACAAACCACATTATAGCTATAGTTCCCTACCACCGATTTGTATGTTGGTCCTATTTAGCATTTTCTACAAAATCTAAATCTGTGAACACGCAAGGTTTCTAGGTCATCAATATTTATCCAAAGCCGTCATCAGGTCTACCACATTTTCTATCTCATTTTAATAAAATATTATCCCATTCGTATTTCTGCATGACGGTGAAAGTGGGCCACAGATCCGGGGCGGTACCGTCGGGATTACGTTTGTATTACCTACTTATATTTAGAATAGTTGCGATGGAATCCGGCCCATTGAATCATAATTAAAATAATGTTTTTTTGTCTCAAAATATTTTGGAGAATCAATTCGTCAAGGTGTCCGGATGATAGCTCTTTCCTCCCAGCTACCGAGACGAAAACATGACCTTAGAATTCTCCTGATGTATTGATGCTGCAAGGTAACGTTAATTCACAAATATTTAGTTACCTATGCCATCTTTCGTGTAGTTAGCTAATTAAAGCTAATTATTTGATTTTTTCAAGTTAATATCAATGTAATTCCATCTATTCATGTTAAACATACAATTATGTTAACCTCGCAAAACCATTGCATTTATGCAACACCCTATCAGGGTACATGTACCTACTTACACTTCATATTAAGATCTTTTGACCCTGTACATGATGCATATTGAATAAATGAAATGAAATAAACAACAGTAAAGCCCAGGATCCCTAGCTGACCGTACCAAGAAAAAAGTATTAATCTGGGGGTATTAGTAACTGACAGCAATTATAACTCAACAATGAGGAAGCAGCGTGTTACAGTAAAAAAAGTTTTAGCCGGCGTGTGAGCGTCGCGTCTATTTACACCACGATGCGGCGCCGCATGCGCACGCCACGTTATTTTAGGAGCTTCGGCTATTGTCCGCGGTGACGCGCCTTATCGTGAATGACAGACATAGCACGATGAGTGACGTCGCGATCGAGGCAATTAGGTTTTAGTATGATTTCATCATTAGCATCATAATACCGACGCTCATTATAAGCTGCTGGTTCTCCCGTGGTGACCACGAATCTCGACCGTAACCTGGTTCAGGTTGCAGGAAGCTGTTGGATGCAAATGATCCAAAGCTGTTCTTGGTTCTAGATGGTGTTGGTCTATGTCTGGCAGTGGACTTTGAAAGGATTGATTATGCTGATGATAATAAACATCCGTAAGACGTCTACCTGCATAACTCACTTCGAAACTTAGCAGAGTTAATCTATTCTTAGTTATAAACTTCGTATTAGACGAACTTAAATAAATACCTGACTAACCAAATACTTGATCGATATATGAGACTTCGATCACCGGAGTGATTTCGACGTTGATTTATGATTTTTAAGTCTACGTCCCACACTACAAATGCAAAAAAAACAGTCGTAAATTGAATTAGTCGGCCTTAGAAGTATATAAATTATAGTAACGCTAAAACTGTTACTTTTGTATTTAATGTTTATATTAATAATCAAGTCCGACATCACTTTCTTAAACCTAAGACAGCTAACCAAGAAATAGCCAGTAGTATTTGTATTTCATTTTCTCTTTGCCAGCTGTGATGTTTTACAAAGATAGATCGAGCATCGTTATATCTATTTGCAGTCTAGTATACGTGAATGTATACTTTTGTATGCTTATTTGTTCAACTACAAATGAGAATATTTGTTTAGGTAAGTCAGGAATTACGATCCGTTTCTTTTGAAAGCTAAAAATTATAAGAGTTTTTGATTTATCCAAACCCATCGAGACGTGTAACTAAGGACTAAAATTTAGGGTAATAATATATTTGAATGAGAAAAAACAAAACAAGTTGTACGAAAGGCCATCAGCTAAACAGATTTAGGAGACAAGAGTTTATGGAAAAGATCTCAAGAAGGGCATAATTGTTATCCATAAGAGTACTTAATGGGCATGTATGCAGGAAATGATAAGTTAAAGTAAAAGAAGCACAGAATGTGTGCCAGGCCAAGTTTGTTGCAAAAAGGAAGATGTATTCTCTGCTTAGCCCGTAAGGGTTAAAACAATCAGTTCTATTATAAAACTTGCATGCAATACGTAGCGTATGGCGCAGTACAAAAATACATTTAAATTCCATCTAAATATAAACTAAACGATCTCGCCGCGAACCGAACGATATTACTTATGAAGACGCGGAATATATCGATCATTGCACTTCTGATTTATTGCAAAATAATGAGCACAAATAGCTATCTGTACTCAAATGAAAATGTCCTACCCAAATAGGTATTAGTTCTACGGTTAGACGATCTTACAAGTAAATTAACAACCGTGCTATAACAGCTGACATTACTGAACATCGCGTACGGAAAGAAACCGGTTTGCACCCCCGCGGCGCGTCCAGTGGTCAAGCTAGGGTTCACACACACACACGCGTAGTTGAGTACCTGTCACAGTTACTTGTATAAGCTCTATCTGTTTCGTTTTTATACTAATGCACAAAATAAAGAGTTCACAGGAGAACCGCTCTCGCCTTATTCCAGTATAGGTAGGGTTACTACTATATTCTCTCTGAATTTTCAAAATGAAGCAGATAGGTTATACCTACTTGACAGAACCCGCCAAAAACAAAATACATCATTAGAAAAATTGTACCAAGTTCGACAAAAACACTCACGACAGTGCGACTCGCCGCGTGACCGATTCTCACCGTTATCGCCTGTAACTCACTGGGTCAGTGTGCGTGATCAAAATGGCGGGTTTGTTCCAAGCGGCCTATCTGTCTGAGGCGCCACGCGTCGAATGCGTAATTTGTGGTACCTGTAACAGTCACTTGTATGAAGCTTCGTCTCTGTTCCGGTTTTTTACTCATGTGTGTAAATTGCCTAAGATTCTGCATAATATGTAACCATTGTTGTCTTTTGTTCCAGATCCCACGACCGACTGTCCCGTGATGTTCTAACAGTGAAACGTGGCTAAGTGCGATTTGTGACCTATTTGTGATAAATCATTGTGTCTGTGTGTGTGATGGTGTGACGTGTGTGACAAGATGGCGACGAAGGCAAATGTCATTGTCTTGCTGGCTGTCATCGGCTGCCATTGCGCTTTTGGAGAAAGAGGTATTTATTTACTTATCTTTGCATCACCAACATGTTAACATTTACACTTTCACAGGTACGGTCAAAGGTTTTGATTGACTTCTTTTGATTAAATTTAATATCTATTATTGCTTTGTTAGACAATTTAGTCATATGGGGTCCCTGGTGATCCACTGGCTTTAAGCACTTGTGACAATTCGAATAAAATTACGATTTTTAATACGCGATTTCATTATTGCGAAGCTAGAAGTAGGCCCTTTTCAAGTTAGGAAGCGATAAGTAGAATCGTAAGAAGTGCTTCAAAGGGTCTTCTAGTTTTGATCGTGTACAAACACGGCCACTTCGCACTATAAGGCAGAATGAAAGTTTTTTTGAAATTACTAAAAATTAAACATTATTTACAAAATCAATCTCAATCAACAGCTTATCTTCAGTTAGCATTATGCGTTGTAATAATGATAATGAGCAGGATACGCTCATCCTGTTTTTGTGACATTGAGTGAATAAAATACTCGACCTTCTTCACGGATCCATCGTGAATTGGTTACGGAAATACTATTAAGTGAGTTTAAAATATGCGAAATTTACCTGAAAACTTCGTTAGCGTGATGTACACCGAAACCATCTGACCCCAATTATCCCAAAGACCCAAAAGACGACCAGATTGTCGTATTGTGCTGTCGGACAATTTCTCGCCTTGACTTGCGTGGTGTTCTGGGTTCGATTCCCGGTCGGGCCAATTCAGGAAACTATCTTTTCTGAATTGGCTCGTGTATAGGTGAGCTGGGAGACGCCCCTGGCTTAATTCCATGTCTGGTACCTCATAACAGAGGGGTATTTCTTCCTACTTCGAGACCATGACAAGTGATGTGTTGTCTGGCGCATAATTATTTTTTTATTTCATTTATACCAAAACCATCTAACCCTTAGTAGAGCTTACATGTATCAGAGGTAGACAAAAAACAAACCTATATTGAAATAATAATTATGAATACATACTCCAATAGTTATTTTTGGATTATACTTTGTTTCATACTATTCGTTATTTCCTGCCAATCCCCATTCCTACAATACCTTAACCGTTGTTTCCAAAACCGCTTATTTTTTCAATATAGATTTAAGTAATCCTATAAAATGGCGCGTCATCATCTGATATTTGTTTAGCGAATTCGCCAATCGGTAATATTTGCCAGATTTAATATGCAAAGCATATGAATCGTTGCGTATTTTGGCTGCCGGGCTCCCGCAATAATGTATCGGGAGTACGGTCTGCAAAATGGGGAAGGCAGGTAAATTGAAAGTAATTTTGCAGATGCTTCAATTGATTTTGTGAGGGTCTCTTATGAAAGCTGCAATGTTTTTGCAAAGCTTAAAGCTTAAACTAGTGTTGTGTAGTGCGAGTATTGTTTTTATCTCGTTAAAACTACTAATCGTTGCAAAGCAACTTTTTGGATCCAATTTTTGCTGTACATTCCTATTTCAAAAAGTCGTTTAGGCAAAGAGCTAAATGACGATTAAAATTCAAAATGTGTAATGTTTTTGAAAATATTGGCAAGAAAAATTATTTTTAAATTTTTGTCCTATTCCTTCGTGGTGAAGGTAGTCTGGAAGAGATCGCTTTATAGCGATAATACCGCCTAAATTGTACATTTTATGTCTACTAACTGTATAGCTTGCTGTATTTGTTTGTTTGTGCAATAAAGATCATTTATCTCCTATTTCCGTCGCCGCGATGTAAAAACAAGCTGTGTCTTAAACATGTGTGTTTTAAGAACAAACTAAACCATGTACATGGACGAATATTTGCATTGAAATAACCAAAACCAATGTTATTTTCCTGATATGTTTTAGTTAGTTACAATATTCAAAGACTGTACATTTGTTATTCGGCCTCGAATATTACTATAGCCAAACTTGTCATATGTGTATTAGAGACAGTTACAGATACAAAGATAACTGAAAATAAATTATTTAATAAATTGCAACACCTAGACAAACACGAAAACAGATGTCTGTCACATTTTGATCCTGTGTCAAGGTCGAACCTGTAACCCGTGAAGTAAATAATGGATTAACTTACAAACCGAAAATATTTGCAAGTCGTTACTGAAATTGATCGGTATTGGCTTAATTACCACGCTTGCCAATGCGGGCTGGTGATCGCAAACCCGGGCTATGTTCCGAAAAATCCGAAAACACACTTTAGCCGACCTGAAAATTAAACCCGGGAGGGGGTTCCAGGCCGCGCTCTGAAACCACTCGGCCACGAAGGAAAAAGACAGAAATATAACAAAAAATATTATTTATTGCTAATAGTTTTTTGCTATCCCTCCTCACCTACATAAAACGTAAAGCAAAATTGGGTACTCATTTTATAAATTGCATTTGACCCACCCTCTGCCCCTAAATATTAAATTTGCGAATATTCCCAGAATTTAGCTTTGAATTTATTTAAATTTGTGCCCATATCGGTAATCTTGGGGCAATCTTCCGGGCAATATCCGATTCGACCTCGTTAGGTAATGGGGGCTTTGCGTAATTCACAATTAAGTTGAGAGTTTTTAAGTTAAATTTGCCATTAACCTTTTAATGGTACACATCATGGACCTAAATCGGAATAGACGACTCGAACGTGTAAACTTATGAGAGATTGCAATGTTTCTTCTTATGACGCTGCTTCAGTCATCTATGAACTCGATTAAAGTCAATAGAGAAAATAATAGAGGTTTCCTGACACTAAAACGCAGTAGTGACGTCAGAGTGAGCAAAAAAGTAGCACGCTTAGTTTTCATACAGATTAGGTGACATGCGATTTATTTCGTTGGTTTTAGGTTAAATTTACATTAAGCTTTTAATACCATTAGAGAAAATCAACCAATCAAGTCGATAGAGAAATTAATAGAGATTTTTTTCCGATATGATTATCTTACATCAACAATAAAATGTATTTATGGAAACAAAAATAATGAACATAGCTCAAATGCTCAAGTTTAACACTTGCCTTCTGAAAAGAAAAATATTAAACAAAGATATTCACTCGCGAATAGTTTTACCAAAAAAATCCCAACACCACAAATGTAAAACTCGTCAAGCGAATAATATCTACTTAAAAACTCCCAGAAAGAATTGTGGCAAAAATAACGTAATGTTTCAAGATGCTAAATCCCAATCAACATTTGAGAAGTTGTTAAAAGACCAAATATTAAAGGATAACTCATTGATTAACTGACTTTTTTGTCAACCCAAAATACACAGCAAATACATTTCTATGTCCGCGGCCTTACCGCTAGTATTGAAGCGCAACGCAAGTCACTACTTAAAGTCATAATAACAGTGGGTACTTGTGTCTCACAGATTTGAAATGTATTCTCGTGCGCCCGGCCGTTTGCGCTTAAACAAAACAAATTTGGTATTTTCTCTGTAAGTGATTATTTGTAATCTTTTGAGAAATTGATGTTAATAGAATTAAAAGCTTAATGTAAATTTAACTCAAAACCAACGAAATAAATCGCATGTCACCTAATCTGTATGAAAACTACACGTGCCACTTTTTTGCTCACACTGACGTCATCACTGCGTTTCAGAGTCAGGAAATCTCTAGTAATTTCTCTATTGACTTTAATCGAGTTCATAGATGACCGAAACAGCGTTATAAAAAGAAAGGTATCAACTTGTCAACGGTTACTAATGGCAAAGCTATCGGCGATAAATGTGATTAAATGTACAGATGACCGGATAACTTGATAGAAAAGTACCAGGATTTTTTAGTGTGATCCATACTTACTAAAAGTAAACTTAACTTACTGAACTTCCTATGAATGTTGTAACTAACACCTCCGTTGCCAAGTGGTAGAGCGCTGACCTGTAATCCCGTATTTGGCAAGCTCTGTACTGAGGCAATATCAATCAATTGTAGCGATGATTTGATTCCGATGATGGGAGCCTTAATCCAGCAGTGGGTCAGTATAGAAGGTAATAACATTAATTTACTAAACTTTACATCCAACGACTTTTGATAACACAAACTGAATGAAGGAAAAATTATCTAGTTCATTATTCTATTTCGCGTGACTGCGCCGCAGCGCACTATGGGTGAAAAATCGACCTTACGATTCATAGTTTTTTACATATTGTACTAGGTGCATGACTCTACTACAAAAATCTATAGCACCACTTTATGTAACTTATTTTGATAACTGTTATTTTAAAAATATAGCACTATGTGATGTACAATTTACCCTTATCAAGAAGACAAACCTACAACTAATGCTGGGTTTAGATCATAGGAGCGAATTCTCGTTCTATGCCAACTCTATGAAATTTTGTATGAGTAATAGTATTCTGTCTCTGTTTACACAAAAAAAAATTGGTGAGAGAGAGGATAGAATAAACCTTATCTCGTTTGGCGTAAACCCACCATATTTAAGATAAAAAATCTTGAAATTTTTCAGTCTCACAATCTATCCGTTCTTAACGTTTACTTAGACGACCGGCTTAGAAGAAAAAAAATATATATCGTAGGCCATTCCGTTTAACATCTCCAGGGATAAATTGTATTCTCCAGGGATATTTATTATTTCATCACCGATGTCACTTTTACCAGCTGTTACAAAGTTGGAAAATACACAGTTTTTACTACAGATCATTCTTCATTATTTTCAAACAACACTAAACAAGCAGCTTTCAAGAGACTTTCAGACTAAGCTCACGTTAAATACATGCAAACAAAATTGAAATTAAATCGCTCAGTGTAAATCTACATAATCCTTTCGAAGTTGCATCTTTCTAATTCACCTGTGGTGGTGAATTTTGTATTAATGAAAGTTGTTCCGGCGCTAAAGGGTTAAATGGATACTGAGGTTGTGGAATTAAATGTTTTAATAGGACTTAGAGTTTTGAGATTTATGTGAAAATTATTATGAAAATTTTGGCATGTTTTGGGTTTATTCACGTCAGTGATGAGTTGCGTAAAATCTATTTATGCAATGGCACCTAATTAAATAATAAAACACTTGTGTGTTACTGCCATATTCAATACGATCTTGAAACTCACTGAAGATTGTTGGTTCGATGGGGGGTGGGGTGGACCCAGGGTCCCAGGACCAACATTCATATTCTGAGTTTGTAAATTTAAGTATTCTTACCCAATATTATGGATGCTTAAAGTGCCTGGCTAGGTAGGTGGTATTAATCATGTTGTATTATATTACCTTACAACTAATGTAGGATTGTGTGTGTCATGAGAAGTAGTTTCCTCTCAAGGGTGATCATGTGCAAAATTCTTTTTTCAAGGTTTTCCAATCAAGATACTAAAAAGGCTTTTCAAATTGCAATACACACAGAGTAAGCCACATGACTCTGGACTCCGGATGTCGAGACTCGCTCTTGACTGAATTCCCGAATTGAATATCTGTTACCGGACTGGAACCAACCTCATACATCAGACTAGAACGGAATTAGTTACACAACATACACTGCGAACTTGTGGCCTGCTTCCTAACACAATAGTATGCTGGGAGATACCTCTGCGTTTTTCTTGTCTGTCGCCTCGTAATACAATCATATTTTTCCCTACTTCGAGACCATGGTAATCGCAGTGTGGTCGCATTAAAAAAACTTGTTCGTAGTTTCGGAAAAACTAGCATGATCCTAATTTCTATTAAAATAAAAAGAGTTTGACTACTTATCAGAAGATTTTTCAAGAGCAGATTGATATTAAATAAGACGAGCAGGCAATAAAGTCAGCAGACTTACAAGAATTCGGACGAAAGTTTCAAAAAAATAAACTTTATTAGGAAGTAATATACGAAATTGTGAGAATTTATTTATTTTGCATACCTGCATTGCAGCCTTCGCTATGTCCTAACTCCACACTTTTACAGGTTGCGACCGCTGTAGTCGACACTAAAAAATCCCCAAAAGCTTTTAAGCCTACGTCACGGCGGTTTCAGTGGATGCTGATTGGGCTGCCACGGAGTTGCGACTGGCTATAACCCACATACAAAAGCAGAATTTTATCTGTTTTCAAAGCTTATAAGCGCGATTAGGGTATTAAAACCTAACGTGGCTAATGCTGTTATCCGGGTAAAGATGAAAGTTCGTAGACGACTTCCCGCAGCTGACGACGTGTCGTCGAGACACTATTGCTTTCTATGTATTTCTACGCAATACCATCCGTAGGTAGGCGGACCCTGGGACCCCACACACCAGTGTGGGTTCACAACCGGGATAGACCACACGGATGATGATGAGTCAGCGACATGGAGCATGCAGTAGTGTCAGGACGACACGTCGTCTGCTGCTCGTATGTGAAGTTGGCTTCGAACTTGCACCTTTTTTGGGCTTCAAACGATTGTTGCGGTGCGACCGACGTCCTTGACTTAAACTACCAAATTAGCAGCTAAAAGATGAATGACAGATTAGCCATGACAGGCAACAAGAAAGAAAGATTTCTGTGATTTTAACGTTATTTTAATTGCTAATAAAAAACATCTGCCAAGACGATTCATTCCGTGACCGCGATCTTACGTCGATCTTACAATCACTGAAGCGTTAGCCGCAATTTCTGCAATGAGCTATTCTTAGTTTTATATTTTTTAAAAAACAATGAAAAATATCCAATTGTATAAATTGGTCACCTTGAGTGTAAACTCAAGTAGACGATAGCAGAAATTTAAGCAAAGAATTTGAACCAGGCCCTCCCAGAATACCAGCGTCTATGCAGTTTTGTGCAGCAGAGACACATGCTGAAGCAATGGCCTGATTAGCCCGTTAAACATTTTGTAAAAACTGTTGTATCATGTATTTGTTAACTGTACAATTGTATTTAATTGTGTTTATTTATTTACGTTGGGTCATTAAATAATTTTTCTTCAAATTTAAGAATACAATTTTGTAAAATATCGAGCATAACTCTTTGCATTTCTCTTTTCTGGCGACACGATTGACATAGTGCGCTGTAGCACGGTTTCTCGCCTTATGCTTGCGTAGTTTCCCGGGTTCGATACCCGGTCGGGTCAATACAGGAATCGATATTTTCTTAATTGACCCAGATCTGGGTGTGCTGTTAGACGCCCCTGGCTCAATTCCCTGTACGGAACATTGTAACACAAGGATAACATCTTTACTTCGAGACCATGACAGGTGGTGTGTTATCTGGCGCAAATTCATTTATTTTAAAGAGTTATTTTACGTAGGATATTAGAGGCTTCTGAAAATAATAAACTTGAACACGAAATCCTTCGAAAAATGTTACATTCGCAACCCTGTGTCACCAGCTCAGTGGCAGTTCCTAGTTTTTATGCCTCGCATCATTCCTTTTGCTGACGTCGCTCCATGTTTAACCTAACCCTTTTGTGATCAACTTCACCAGAAACTGGAGCCGTAGTTTTTCACATGTTTAGGTTTTACAATTTGAGATTAGCAGGACTATTGAATATTGAGTTTCTGTAAATAATTAGCCCATATATTGTCTCGATCGATGCTGAGCAAAGACCTCTATCAACTGAATTAAGTCATCGCTACAATTGATGGCTCAATCACCACACTTTTCAAATAGGGGACAAATCAGGGTTATGTTCTAAAAAGGAAACAAACTTTGCCTGACCTGGTAGTCGTACCTAGATTTCTTTGCCCAACCTGGGGATTATAAATAAATAAAATAAATAAATATCTGGGACAATTCACACCACGATCATCTAACCCCAAACTAAGCAGAGCTTGTTATATGGGCGTCAGAGACTGATAAACATACTTAAATAGATAATAACACCCAGACACACAACAAATACAAATGTTCGTCACACAAATATTTGTCATGGGTGGGGATCGAACCCACCCACCCATTATATCTAGAACCTTCGAATTTCAGACAAAGCTTTCTGACCACACTGCCATGATAGCATTAACTTTAGCTTTCTTTATGGTTTTGTGACCCTTTATATTGACCTTTCTAAGGGTACCTAATAACAAATAAAATAAAAACGTAAAGTAAAAGCTGAGTCGAAAAATTTACTGAAAATTGTTTGACGTGAATTTTCGTGAATTCATTTTAATTGCGAATATAATGTTTTTGACGCTCATGATCCTTAATGGTATGAGCTTTATAATGAATCTGTGTGAGCTGTATAATTTAAATTCCTAAATTTACTGTGATTTTTATTAATCTTTGACTTATCTCTGCCTTCATGGCCCATTGCAGTGACAAAAGCATTTACTGAGAAGCATGAAGGAACTGGTTGAAATAACAGGAATCGCAATGGATGTGGTTACTTTTTCAGAACAAGTTGCGGCTTGGGATCGCGTACTTGCATTTGGAAAGCGTGGTTATTAAGCCATCAATAAGATCACCATTTTTCTGTCATCGTACCATTTGTCACCTACAGGAAGGTGGTTTCTCCTCACACTCTGGATCCACCATGGTCTTGTCCTAATATTAGTATAGATGAGTTCTACAAGCGGTGTGAAAAGGTTTTTACAAGTTCGGTAACGCGCGTGATGCCCCTGGTGTTCCATTGGCTGTGATAATAGCTTACCATCAGGCAGTCTGCGTGCATTTATATTACCGATATAGGTACTTAGTTAAATTGCAGGACGCATTAAAAACGCCTGGAAGAACTATTAGTCAATGAAAGTGTCTTTCATCAGATATGAAAGGTACTCTACCTCTTTCTCTCAAGCGGAAACTCATGGACATGTGCGTTCTGCCCACCCTCACGTACGGAGCGCAGACTTGGTCATAAACAAACCGTAAAAAGTCCACCCTCGGGGTTTGTTAACGAGCAATGGAGCGCAGTATCCCAGGGACCATATTAAGACATCAGAACTGCGCTCTAAAACCAAAATCGCTGACGTGGGTCACACAGCCGCCAAGCTGAAATGGAACTGGGCTGAACACGTCTGGCACATGCCAACTGAGCTGTGGGCGAGGACGGCGACATAATGGCACCCAAATGGCCAACGCCCGCGCGGGAGGCCTAGAAGAAGGTGGCGAGACGAATTAGATGTGTACCGCAGGGATTGGCCAACATTGGCCCTGAATCGTGTGGGATGGAAATTGGGGGGGGGGGGGGGGGGCTTTGCCCTGCAGTGGGACGGACCGGGCTGATTTAGATTTAGGTACTTAGTATATTTTTTCGGATGTTTAAAGGTACTTGTCTACTACTTCCCTTACATTACGTCAACATTGATGGAATGACGTTGGTTTGCAATGGAAACATACACTTAATTCGCAGGTCCATTAGTGATTTTGGTGGCTCAGATTTAAGAGCAGCCGCCCGGTTCGCGGTAGACGCGGGTTGGAATCCTGTTAATCATCAAGTGCCGTAATAATTTTTTCTACTTTTTCTTTCTTCAGAAAACTGTTATTTATAAGATCTTGAACTGATTTGGTACATTTTACACTATATGCCCTCCATTTTTCTGCTGTCATGAATCTCCCCCCTTAATTTCAGTCCACTTTCCGTATCGTAGAATCTTCTCGTAAAAACTTTCTCTCAGAAACCGTTTTTCTTTCTTAAACAGAGACGCAATTAACATATTGATAAGCAGATTTCTCAAAAGGGTTCCCTCGGAATATTTTTTCAGGATTCATCACGACAAGCGATTTAACTTCGTTACCTCGCCCCATCTCATTTGCATTTGAGAAAAATAACCGCAAACGATGGTGAATTTGGAACACGATGTCCACAAGAGAGAATTATCTTAAAGGTGGTCCCTCACCTGGAGCATTAGCTTGTAATGTAACGTTTCAGATTCGATTTTAAGCATAACATTACAGTAAATCCTACCTGTCATGACGAACATTCGCCTGTAATGTACATTTCAGATTAATTTTTGAGCATTACTTAATTGGAACATTATTGGGCGCTTTTCCCTGACCAACGTGATGCTCGAATCTGTAACATTACAGCTTGCGCACTGTAATGTTCGGTTCTCCCCATAACTGATGTAATGTTCGACTCTGTAACGTCACATTTCAGGCGAATGATCCAAGTGAGGGATACCTTCAGAATGATAAGGCATAGAGTAAGGGAATCCGTGGTGAAGCCAAAAATATCTAACCGTCATGGCTAAACATGGACCCAATGTTAGTTTAAGAGAACCGAAAAACTGTACTTTTGGGTTGTAACAACATATCAGCATAGCACGAATAATATTCATACCGGGTGATTGTCACAAAAACGATATGGCATACTAATAGGTATAAATTAATGATGTTGTAATTAGAAAGGTTAAATTTAAATTTTTAAATCGACTTCTTTCTAAGGTTTTCATACAAAATATTCTGACTGATGGAGACTGAAATTAAAATCAGTGGAAAAATTGGTTTCAGAATTGGCATGCCTTTTAGCATATTGATCTATCTTGCATAGGTAGTATTATTTTTCTAAGTTTTCTGGTAGTGTTGGATGTTTTCTAGGCAAATAACTAGTCGACGACCGACTTGGTGTAATGGTTAAGAAGTTGGCTACTACACCAGAGGTCGCGGGTTCGATCCCCGCACAGTACAAACATTTGTGTGCATGAACATGTCTGTCTGTACTGGTCTGGGTGTCTCCTATGTATAATAAGTATGTATTTACAAAAGAAAATGTATTTAAGTATGTTTATCCGTTGTCTAGTATCCCATAACACAAGCTTTAATTAGCTTACTTTGGGGCTAGATGGCGCTGTGTGGAATAATGTCCAGGGATATTTATTTATTGTTATTATTAACTAGTTAAATCATTTCTACAGTTACCACTTCCGGTTTATGGTACATTGGAGAACTAAAATCAGTTTAATAATTACGGCTACTTCTGAACTAGGCCTTCCCCATAGATTTCCAAAGCAACCAGCCGGTATATATTATCATATGCTGCAGACAGTGAACATACCATAGTGCTGTTTCCCACATGACCTACTTAACTAACATTTTTCCCCACTTTAAATGCATATAATAGCAGCTAGCAACACTTTTTAAAAAGCGCTGGGATCGTGATAAAACTTCAGCTTAGAATGAGGTGTAATTCTGAATGTTAAAAGTAGCTTCTCAAACGAGAGATTTGGGAAAGTCCATTTATATTTTAGGTTACTTACTCTTGTATTATTAGACTATATTATTTACCACGAATTTACGTAACGTTAACTATGATAGTACTCGTATTAACTTTCGTGGCATTTTTAGTTTTCCTACTATTCAGATCACTGTACCGAAATCCCATAGAAATATATAAATATCTGGGACAATAATTTACACCAAGATCATCTGACCCCAAACTAAGCAGAGCCTGTACTATGGGTGTCGGAGACTGATAAACATAGTCAAATATTTTTAAATACATACTTGAATAAATAATAACGCCCAGACACACAACAAACACAAGTGTTAGCCACATAAATGTTTTTCATGGGCGGGGATCGAACCCACGACCTCCGGTGCTAATGGCAGGATCGCTGCCATTGCAGTTTGCACCAACAGGCCAGTCAAATATTTTACTCTGGGCGTTAGCTACACAAACAAGTATAACACAGCATACGAAATTTTAATCTCACAGCGTTAGGCGTTCGAGATTCCAAGTGAGATTTTCAGAATAGCGATACTGTGCAGTCAATTATATTCTATAGCTGTCAGTGTGAAAATTATTGCCAGCACCCGAACAACAACTCAAAGTTGAAGTGAATAGTTGAGAGAACTATCCGCGGCTTCCCTGTTCTCACCTCGCTGTTAGTAAACAAATTGTTTTTGTTTAAACAACCCGTTTTGCAATGGGTGAGTGACCTGAGCTTGAAGGCTCGAAGAATTAACTGGGTATTTGGGAATTAGGGGTCGAGTTACAGTTAATGGGGATGCTTTTCTAGAGACATTTGATATAATAATAATGAATAAGCTTGATATTGGTGAAAGATTCTTTTAAATCGGTCTATTAGTTTCTGAGCCTGATTCATTCCAACAAAACAAATATTTCCTCTTTATAATATTAGTATCGAAGAGAAATCACTCATCGCTCTTCGTATTCTTTTTATGCAACGTCGACTTTTCAACGAACATATGGACTACAAGATAAGATAATGTCGAAATAAAAGGCTTTTAAAGGTTATAGCACAAAAATCCAAAAACAAAATACTTGTAAAATACTATGAATATATGAGAAGATTCTAAAGAGAATAGTAACAATTGCAAAAAAACGTAACAATAAAATTAGAATTCTAAACTCCTCAAACACGGTTAAAACAATGTGGGAAATAATAAATGACAGCACTAATAAAACGAATAAATCACAAAAAACTAACATACAATTAAAAGAAAGAAACTTACTCATTACAGACCCAAACAAAGTTGCAAATACGCTCAACAAGTACTTTACTTCAATAGGTAAGGTGCGCAGCAATGAAATGGAGAAGGGACGCCACCAAGGTCACTCCGTACTCTACTCCAATGTAAATACAATGTTTCTTAGTCAAGTGAGTTATACTGAAATCCACAAAAGTATAAAAAAATTAAAAAATAAAAATAGTTGCGGCATAGATGAGCTTCCGCCCTCCCTAATTAAAAGGTGTGCAGACGAACTAGCTATCCCTTTCACCGTTCTAATAAACCAGTCCTTCAGTGAAGGTGAATTCCCGACATTATTAAAAAGAACAGTAATTCATCCGATTCATAAAAAGCAAGATAAAACAGACCCGAATAATTACCGCCCGGTAGCTCTTTTACCCACAGCTTCTAAACTTTTTGAAAAAGCTATGTGTGATCGAATACTCAGTTTCTGCGAAAAGTACAACATTTTGGACGATAATCAAAACGGATTTAGAAAGAATCGCTCCACAGTTATAGCAGTATTTAAATTCATGCAAGAAGCCATTGACTAACTAATAGCAATAAATATGCAGTAGGAATACTAATAGACATGTCCAAAGCATACGACAGGGTACAACACGACATCCTGATAAAAAAACTGAACGGAATAGGAATACGCGGACAAAGTTTAAAATGGATGAAATGATATTTACAGAATAGAGAACAATTCGTGGAAATCAAATATAATAATAAAGAAACATCACAAATACAGAAAATTATGTCCGAAGGTATTATCACAGACGCATCAATTCCCCAAGGAAGCGTAATCGCATGCCTGTTATTTTTGATTTACATAAACGACTTACCAAAAATATTAAACGACCACTGCACTTTATTTGCAGATGATATATCAATTCTTACTTCCGGCGAAGATCGTGCTAGAATCAATGAAAAACTCCCACCCAAAATTATTCAAACACCCAAAATTATTTACCAAACGACCAGATATACCCACTAAATATTGCTTATTTATTTATTTATTTATTTATTTATTTATTTATTATTGCTATTCCACAATGTAACAATTAGGCGTTAAAGTATGGTATTAAGATCATCATGGACCCCGTCGGGCAAAGGACCAAGCAAGATTAATGTTACCCACTTCTAAACTTCAATTACATTCAAAAAGCCCCTTAGTTATGTGCATAAAAATATATAATGCATTACCTACTTCTTTAAAAAATATTCCAACAGAAAAGGATTTTTTGAAAGAACTAAAAGATCATCTAGTATTAAAATGCTATTATACGTTAGAAGAATATAGAATACTTTAAAGATTGTAAATAAAATATGATTCTTTTTACAATTACATACTGAATGAATGAAAACTGCCCATAAATAAATATTATATCATACTGCAGAATAGCCTCTCCTCATGTTTGTAGATGATGGCTCATTTATAATATTTGTAAGTCCTTCTCTCACCTACTTTTGCTGTGCCCGACAGGGTCCGTATTGTTACTATTATTACTTTTAAGACCTTTGTATTACATACGAGAAAGCAATAAATAAATAAATAAAAAAGATACTCTATAATGCACAAAAAGTTGATGTATAATTTAGGCGGTCTTATTGCTAATAGCAATCTCTTCCAGACAACCTACTACAGGTAGAGGAAAGATGACAGAAAGGGTCAGCAAGTGCAGAGATATAAAAATGATTGAAATAAATTACACAATTTCATAGATAATCAATACAAAATATTATTTAACCATATAATATAGAAATCAGAAATATTTATTGAATAAACTATGGATGTCTTATGCTAGTTCGCATTGCAAAATTACAGTACACTGGTTAACCCATTTCGGGCATTCAACAATAATTTATAATAAACAGTGTAAGTATATTCATGTAGATTTTTTATATATTCATTAAATTAATTATTAAAGTATTAGATATTGTTAATTGTATTGCACCTGCATGTAAAGAGAGAGAGAGAAGGATGTTAATTTTTATTATAAATTATTGTTAATGTCACATTCATGTTGTTGTTAGGTAAGTACTTAAAATGTCGAGAGATTTGTCTTTATTATATAATTCATTTAAATTGTGAAATACATTGTTTAAAAGCCACCGCTTTAGTTTTGTCTTAAATAGTTTTACACTTAAAATGTCAGTAATATTACAGGGCAGAGAATTATAAACTTGTTTGAATTAAGTCCCCGCAACTTAGTGCTTCTTAATCTCATTTCAGACTTTTTCGTAAACAAATGCATATTATTTTTGACGAACAAAGCTATTTCTAAGATGTAAATGCCAGTAAGTTAAATATTGTTTTTCTTTAAATAATAGTCGTAGAGAATCATCCATTTTTTTGCTGTAAATAATTTTTAAACTTCTCTTCTGTAATATAAAAGTATCCTTAACGTTAACAAAAATGGGTTAATATTTCCATAATATGCGCTTTTTGCGACCTCAATCGATGAAATATCTATCAGTACTGATAAAGCATAATACAGGACTATCTGACTATCTATCTATAAAAACATGCCAAGTAGTAAATCAGCAGTACTCTTGTATATCAGCAGGAAGAAAACATCAGTACCTACACCAATGACGGCCGCCAGCGTCCGCGCACACCTCGATGACGTTCTTGTGGCTAATATTTTCCTCATATATTTTTTTAACCATAGAAATGTATAGATAGTTATGCTTTTGACTGTACAATCTTAGCCGATGATTCTGAAAGCAGCAAATGTTTCGGAATACAAATATATTACCTCTCATAGATTTCCCAAAAATCCAGCCTAAATTCTACAGGAAAGCATCAATTTGGGAATAGCATTTCCAAATACTTGCTTACACTATCTGCACCTCACCAGTATCAATCAATCAGCCGTCTTCAGATACCGTCTGAACCACAGATGTGTATTGATACAGATGACGCTAGTCTTTGTTTTTCGCGTCGCAAAAGATAAAGGCATTGCTCTTCTTTCAACGTTGTTTTATTCAGTCCGTGATATACCTTAGTTTTGGAGCCTATTCAATACAAACAAACAAATCCTTCCTCTTTATAATATTAGTATAGATAGACAATAATAAAATTCAACTGAAACAGTTTAAATATTAAAAACTGCATTCGTCAAAGACGGTGACGTATTTGTTGTGACGTACGTGCTTTTACTCTGTAGAAGAATACCTGACAAGTAAATACTAATTGGCGATACATATGTACAATAAGTAGTTATTCCATACCTTTACTTTACATTAACTACAATATCTAAGATAATATAAACTAAAACTATCTCCATTAATTTTATTGTTATAAGTAAGAACATTTGATATAACCACTGTTATTATTAGTTTATAAGAAAATGTTCAAATGAACACTTGCTACACCTGTACAAGGTAACTAAGTTGTAAGTACCCATTTTATTTAAGACCCATTGTAACACTTGGTTTTGCAAATAAATTTATATTTCTATTTCTATTTCTGTTAGCGCTCACTGTAAACACAGACATGATTGCCAGAGACAAATTGCTTAGAAAATAAAGTCGAAATTAAAAAAAGGTTACCTACCACTAAGTATCCCTGCTGGTTAACAGAAGACAAAAATGCTATGGCGATACTTAGTGAGTGATGTACCTACTTAATAACTATATTAAATGTAAGTGAAAATTAGATTTTGTTGATTGACTATGGTTTTAAGGTTTTCTTTCAAAAAATATTGACTGTTCGACTGCTATGGTGACCTAGAAATTAAAGAAAATTGTAAAAAAACAAATATTCACTCATACAGTTACTACATCACTTACTAAGTACCTATGCCATAAGTATAGTTTTTGTAAGTCTTGATAAGCACCCGGTATAAAACTTAAATGTGTATTTATGTTGTGTGTTTGTGGATTGTGTGTTGGGCTAAATATTGGAAATGTTAATTTTATTTATTTGATATATTAATATAAATGAAGAATTCCCATTACTAAAGCTTAATGACGTCACAATACGCGTCAAAAAAGAGGCACGAATAAGGCCTGTTCAAGCCCACCGTGGGTAGCGGTACATTTTGCCGCGGAACTTGATACTAAATACCTGTGCGAAACACGCGCGGTATTGTACCGCTACCCACAGCGGCAGCGAATACTCAACAGGTATTTAGTTTTCATACAGACAGAGATACTTGCATTATCTATTTAAATTCATGTCGTTGTGTCGAACCAGACCGAAGCCCTCACCTCAATCAACTGACGAACTATTAATTTGTCTGTTTAGAACTTCGTCTTATCGAAGTCGAATTGTGACGTCATTGATTGGCTTTTATTAGTGTGTAGTAGAATCATTGTATTAGTATTTAGATTTAGGTTTCGGTGATAAATAAACTAATGAAAAAATGACAACAGTGAAATGGCAGAGATTCTGCCTTTAGCGCCGTTGGTCGTGAGTTCGAGCCCCATCCAGAACAAACATGACCTATGTTTGTATTTTTGCAGTGTTTGGGTGTTATTATCTATTTAAGTGTATATTTAGAACTATTTTAAGTCACTGACACCCATAGTACAAGCTATGCTTTCGTTCAGTTTCATTTTTTTCCATCAGTATATTATTAATCATCATTAATTAAATTATGCATCAGTTAGCAGTGTCTGGGTGTTTATCGTACTTTTTTGTCTGTAAGTAGTTTCTATAACCTAAAAGAAAACCTTATAGAATTATAACGTAACGTCATTTCATGTTACTTATTTATTTATTTATTTTATTTAGGAAACAAACAATTTTTATTCTACCTTAAGATTACTTAAAAAACTAACACTAAAATCAGTTAAGTTATATATGTTGTGGTAATAACAACCAATTATACCATCACAACTATTATCCCAAACGGGGTAGTCAGAGGCAAGGACTGCTTCCGTCATGGTGAACGGAACACTCAGAAGCCCACATCTAACCAATGGTATTAAAACCTAACGTAGTAGGTAATAATTATATTGTTTATTAGAATTTCTAAAATTGTGTCTCCTACTACAAAATTTCAATATGGATGCTGTGCATGAAAACATCCACCCTGGGTAGTTAGTTGGATTCAAATACCGCAAAATATCTATGAATTTTCCATTCAACTGTCCAATTTCTCGTCCCAAGGTAATCATCTAAAACTTTACACTTCCTATACCCCAGCATTAAGTTTTAAAGCCCACTCAGTGTCCGGGTATCCGGATGGTCCGGTAAGAGTAACCCTGCTCTGGGAACGCCCGGTCCCAGGACACCGGTCGTAAACTTGTCCTCACAGCCTTGTAAATTGGGGTCACCCTACTGAGACTGTCCGTTATTTATCGTGAAGTACAATGCAGTTCGAGTTTTGCAGAATATTGAACGGTAAGGTTGAAGCAATAAAGTTTAAAGTTGATTACGGTGGTTTCGCACTGTTTTTCGTAGCTTATTGCGTTGAAGCTAGGTTTAAAGCTGTATAGTAGAAAGTGTGTTGTGTATTCGTCGATAGAACAAGTATCGATACACAGAAAACTTATAAATTAACAAACTTTAGCAAAACTAAAATTTGTGTTCATTCAGATAATCAAGTAGCCCCTTAAGTAGAGCTTAGTTCTACTACTGTTTTAATGTTTCAGATGCAATTTAAGAAATGATACCTTCTAAAATAAACATTAGTGTTTGATTGCTAAATAACGACAGATAATATAATTGGTTTGAAAATCAGCAATGTTTTGACTTTCACAAACCTTCTGCCAAGTTTCCGACAGATGACGAGACAGGTGACATATACAATTATTTATCATTAAAAGACTGCCCACTCCAACATGAAACAACCATTATACAAAAGACCAATACAAAAATATATTGCCTCGAAATATTCATGGATAACGCGATCGGAATAACTTTCGCTGGTGAAACGATTTTTGCGTGAAATTATTACTTACCAATAAATTTAACAATAACGTCCAGATATTGCGCTACTGGAATTTTGCGGAGGCAATTATCGATATTTTTTCGGTGAAATGTAACAACATTATGGAGGGAAATATTGTTCGCGATTTTGTATAAGGATAAAAAATCTAATTTAATAGGGCAAACTCAGCATTTTGTTCTTGTAGACAAATAATTGAATGAAATGTATTAGTATCACAACCTACAGAAGTTTACAGTGGAAGAGCACAATGCTGTGACGAAAACTACAGCGAAATCACACTTGCCTGGTTGAAACCAAAGATTTTCATGTTATTGTTAACATTATTTTTATCGGAAACAGTCCTTTGTGAACTGGTAGAGTCCACGTTGAGTCTGTAGGTCCTGGGTTCTTTCCCCTTTGTTGTTCCTTGTATTTCCAACTACCCACTACTTTGGCCAACCGCCTCCGTTGCCAAGTGGAAACAGCAGATCTCGACCCGAAATCTGGGTCCGTCAAAGATGGTTCTTTAAACCTTGGTATCTTCAAGGCCAGAGTGAACAGGCATTTTCTGGGTAAGCGTGTACCACCATCGGCCTCCTCATCGCTTACCACCAGGCAAAACTGAATCTATCTACACTAATATTATGAAGAGGTGGGCGTTTGTGAGTTTGTATGTTTGAGGTAGGTAATCTCTGAAAATGTAGAAACGATTTCGAAAATTCTTACACTTTTAATAAGCTACATTATCTCTGATTGCTATAGGCATATACATTTTTAGAAAACGCTAGGGATCCGTATTAAACTGATATGTAACCCAATGTTGATAAAAATTAGTCCACGCAGGCAAAGCCTCGGGCAGAAAACTAGTTTTAAATAAAGTAAAAAATGGCATTTTTGGATTTTAGAAAGGGTTTGTGATCACCAAAGCGCATTCGGCAAGCATGTTGTCTATCAATAGTACCGATAGCTAAATTGACTTTGCCTTTGCCCAGCAGTGGGACATCACTCGCTATACATACACACTACACATTGGGATTTCAACTTTATTATTGTCATAATCATTTAATCGTACCCGCAATGGACCTATCTGGACCTATCGGGCATAGGCATTAGCTGAGCGCGGTCCAATTTTTTTTTGGACATCGTGACACCGATGCCTGTTAGTATTTTATCATATCTTTTTTAAATTAAGGTTTTTGTTGTTGTGGCTTTGTGATGTTTTGTTGTGCGATTTCCATGAAAATATTACATGTTTTTCTTTCTTTCTTTTTAAACATTACCTACTTCTTCCTCCACTGTAATGTCAGACGTGAAGAAATTCTTTCTCTGGATAATTACCGTTTCTTATCACGACTCAGCATTCCGCTGTCCCATGGGACACCTAAGAAAGTCTCGGTGTTGGTAATCTCTATAAATGTGACACTGGATACTACTTTGTTCTTAGCAACGTTGCAGTAACAGGCTTTGTTGGAAAATGTAATGCAATGCAAGTGCAATAAGATATTTTTTAACCAAATTTAATCATTCCCTGCATTCTAATAAGTATTGCAAATCAATCAAACCAACCTTATTCGAGTAAAAAAATACTTTTGTTCTTTCTACTCATTTTTTATTAAATTTGAAGGTTCTAAGTTCTTAGCAGGTGCTGATAAGGTCAAAAATCGTGGGTTTGATCCTCACCAAGGATAACATAGGTTTATTTGGTTTTACATATTCTTCGTATAAACTGTCACAGATATTTTATCAAGGTTTCATAAGCACAAGGATTTTCTGAAAATCTTTTTGCTGCCTCTCTAGTTGAAATTTGCGAGCTATCGTAACCAAAGACAGTAATAAACTTTGTATTAAGTACCTAAATAGAAGCTAATCAAATAGTTCATCAAAACTAACAAAATCAACGTCATGTTTTCAAATGCAGTGGAAATGAGAGCATTACGAAGTATGGCAGGAGTGACATTGATTCATAAAGTGAGGAATAGCATAATTAGAGAGTATTAAAGTAAAGTAAAGTAAAGTAAAAAATATCTTTATTCATATAGACTTTTAAAAAGTACTTATGACATGTCATGTAACAAAAAAAAAATTGTAGCAAAAATATGCTGAATAAAAATAAACTTACATAAAATAATACTATGATAGTTCATATCATAATTAAATATAATGTGACTCTACCACCGGTTCGGAGGTTGTTTCCGATCGAGAAGACTCCGGCAAGAAACTCGATGGTTACTCTTTTCAATCTTGTTTTTGTGGGGTGAAAGAGGATGTTGTCACAAAAAACGGAGATGGGAATGCTAAGATGGTTCGGGCATATGGAAAGGATGGATAAAAGGCGATTAACGAAACAAATGTACAAGGCGAGGATGGATGGAGCTGTAGGAAAGGGAAGGCCTAGACGGACGTACTTAGGACAAGTCCAAGAGGTGCTCAGAAAAGGTCAGGAGCACCCATAAGCATGTACGAAAGGATTAATGAGAGTAGAAGAATCGCAAGAGTGTGTCAGGACCGTAGCAAGTGGAAAGATGTGGTCTCTGCTTACCCCGTTGGGAAAAAGGCGTGATGGTATGTATGTTATAAGTATATTTTTTATATATATTGCCCGTCAAGATGACCTCACCCCACTTGATGGAAAGCGGTCGTGAGGTCCAGATATGAGGTTGACAAGCCAAGTCATTCAAACGAATCATTGGGTTGGCCATCCTCACCTTGAAGGCCTGCAGAAATGCCTTTTCACGCCCGCTTGAAGAACCCGGGACTATACGAGGAAGGAAACACATGTGCTGGAAGAGCGTTCCACGTCTGGATGGTACGACAAAGAAACGAGTCACCGAACCTTTTAGTTCGGGCCAAAAAAATAAATGTTGAATTGTGTGTGGGTGACGCCGTAGTCCAGCACGCGTGGTACGGGAGTGGAAAGGTGAGGTGGGATAAGCTGGAATAACTCTTCAGAGCATTCCCCATTGTAGAAGCGATAGAGAACACATAGCCTGGCAAGGTCTCTACGCAATTGGAGAGGCTCAAGGGTCGAAGTTGCCTCTGGGTTTCCAATAATACGGATAGCACGCCGCTGCAACCTGTCAAGAGCTTCGAGTAGGTACTTGGCGGAACCGTCCCAGAGATGAGAGCAGTATTCCACACACGAGCGAACTTGTGTCTTATACAAAACTTGTTTTGCTGTTCTCCAATTGTTTCTCTGAAACTAAGACAATTTTATCCAGTATTTCACAATCTACCTGCCCCTATTCATTTTCCGTCCAACTCTTCCAAAACGAGTGCTTTCCCACATATCGTCAAAACAAAGGAATTGTGAATCACTCCAGTGCCGTTTTGTATCCCTACGAGGGACTCCTAATCCGATCTGAGCCAAGATTGATGGTTGGCAACTCCACAAAATCGTATAGTTTACACAGATGGCTTCTTTTGAATCATATATAAAAGATATACGAAAGTAGTAATTAAAGTTTTCAAATAAAACACCTATTTATAGACTTATTAATTATTTATAGCAATATCGTGGCTTCGCTCGCTTGGTTTAAAATCCGTTGCCTAATTTGAAAAGTAAGCGTAGGTACAGACGGGAAGTGACTTTGTTGTATACAGTGTACAGTTGGACTTATAACTAACTGCAACTGAAAAATTATAACAATTTAACGTATAAAATTCATAAAAATAAATATGCGCCAGACCAGACCAGACCACTTTTAATGGCCTCGATGTGAGTATAGATATCCTTGTGTCAAGAGGTACCAGACAAGGATTAAGCTGAGGGCATCTCCCAGCACACTTAAAACCGAGCCAATTTAGAAAAGATTGAACCACTACGGTAGTCAAAGCGAGAAACCGTGCTACGCCAATCGTGTCGTCAAATACTTACCAACCAATAATTTTGACGATTTGAAAGAAGTTTCATAGATCTATATCATTAGACAATTGAGTTACAGTCAATATGAGAAATCACACATGCAATAAGAATGCTTTGAACATGACTCCGAAAGCCTCTCAGATCCCTCCAAAACCGTAGCTGCTCTTGAGTGTTCCTCAGAGGGTGAGGGGAAGGGGAGGGGAAGCTTTTAATCCTATCCGAGACAAGATTGATGGAAGTGGAGGAGGGAAGAAAGTACTTATAGATAACGAGATAGTTTAGAAAAACGGAGGGCTATTTATTTGCAGTTTATTTTGAAAGGGCAGGGTCTGATTCAGATTTACTTTATCTGAGGCTCAATATCATGAAATCCAATTTACTTATTCTTAAAAACATATTAGTCTTCAGAACCACTTGTGATTTATAGAAATAGATGCAATTTATCAAATTTTAGGAAGATCGTTTCCACCCATTTTTGTTGTTAATAGATTTATAATTTATATTTTAACTTTTATTTACATTTGCTTCTTCCTGCACTTACAACAGTTCTTAAAGTTAATACTTTTATAAGTTTGAATAGGTTAAGAAAACGTTTTTTTTTTTTATATTTTTATTTTTTTTTGGATTTAATTGTTCATTTATTGTATTTATCTTAGTTTTTGACATTCTCTTTATTTTATTAATTGTAATTTGTATAATAATTTTGACAATCATAATGCAAATTCTTATATGTGACATCGAATGTAATATATATTGTAATTTTGTATTATGAGATAAATAAAACTAAACTAAACTAAACTATTTTCGACTTCATCAAATAAATTTATGGTCGACATTCTAGAATGGGGTTTAAAACCAATTTGCCAAGCTATTAAGTTCTTTTGTTAAAAGTGTCATTTGAGACGCAACCAGACCCAGATTTAACATGTTCATTCAATTCAATAATTAATTAAAAAGAAAATCATTATTAAACTTTACCCTCACCCCTCTGAAACCGGTTTCCTCGTAACTTTTGTCATCGGAAACGGCATTTCCCCTCGACATTAACCGAGAAAGTATTCGGCAATTAACTAACATAAACTAAGACATAAATCTATCGTCGGACTAAGACAGGGGACTGAGCCGGGAGGTCTACTCCAGTTCGTTAGATCACGAAATATCGTAAATTTTTCAGCGGTGTTAAACGTTCTAAGCGTTTTAAATTATTAATTGTAATTTTAAGTATTCTAAATGTCATTAATTTTACTACGCAAAAAACATGAAACTGATAAAAATAATATTTTTTGATTGGGTTTTATTTGCTAAGTTAGGCAAAGTCTTAAGAGACATCGGTCCTTCAAATTGCAAGAATTTTGCATCAGCGCTATGTCAAAGCAACATAAAAGTATACTTGCATCATTCCAGGCACACTTTTTCCTCCATTATAATATAAAAAAACAGAAGGAAGGATGACCTTCTAACACGTGTGCCATGTTAAATCTTTTCAATTGTAGGACGTGCTTGATTATATTCATTTCACATTTACAAAATTAATGATTCTGAACATCTTGTTTTACTGTACAAACAAACAAAACCAATAAAAATTACACACGTTTTTATTGAGTTCTAGCCATACAATATTTAAAATCTTCGTAAATATTGCACTTAGAGTAGACCTCCATGGGATAGCCAGGGGACTGTGAGAATGGCGGGTAGAAGAGATCAACGTTCGCCACAAATCACTTTTGAACTAACGCGCCCCGGATTTTACACTTTGGCGAATTTAATAGTGCCTATCTTGAGTAAATTATTAGGTAATTAATAGTTTGCGCTTAAACATTTGCTTTAATTAATATTGTATACGGATCATTTACGAGATAATTGCAAAATATGTATGGAGGTCTTATAAATTTGAAGTAATTAGGTCTATACATACTTTTGACTGTCCTGTTGGCGCAATGGCAGCGATCCTGCCTTTAGCGCCGGAGGTCGTGGGTTTGATCCCCACCCATGACAAACATTTATGTGTAGAATATTTGTGTTTGTTGTGTGTCTGGGTGTTAAAATCTAGTTAAGTAGGTATTTAGAAATATAAAAAAGCACCCCACCAATAAGTGATGCTCAAAAACAGCAACTGCTTTAAAAACAAACATTCGACAAATAAGGAAGTAAGGAAGTTAAACGTGTTAGTGTCCACGTTATGGGACTACATAACGCATCGTCTGCACAAAACTATAGTCACTTATTGACTGTGACGAAGGGAAGTGATCACACCGAAACTCGAAATAATTAATAAAAAAACATCTTTTATCATTCTTACTGTAAAAAAAATGCTTCAGCATCTCACGAAGTTTTTTCAGACTTAGTTTGCCACATGTTTTTCTATTGGGTATAATAATCCGCCAATATATGAAAGAATAATTTGGGCATAATAATATTTTGTAATTTTATCGATACCAATTAGAGATTGACCACACGTTAAAATTGTATCATTTGAACTAACAAATTTGAAGTTATAATATAGACCAAATTAAATAATGAACTATATAAAACAAGATTTGGTGAATTTTTACTTTTAGCATTTATAACAATGCTCTATGTTCCATTTAAAGATAGAAACTAGAAAAATTCGAGCTGATCCTAGGTTTTTAAGATTCCCACTTCAGCCCTAGGATTAAGTCGAGTTTTTCTAGTTTGTACCTCTAGATAAAACACGTATTTAAACTGGGTGTCTTTGATATAGTTTTAAAATAAGAACATATTCAGGATATACAGTACTTTCCCCAAGTATTAGGCTATTTATAAGTACAAAATTGCATATTTTTAAACCTAATAAACAACATGTTTTAAACTTAGCAATTGATCAAATAGATAGAATAAAAATAGTTCAATAAAAAAATACTGGATTGAAAAAAATAATTGAACTATTCTTTTCAATAGTCGATATCAAAGACACCCTGTTTACTCAACAGCACCAGATGCATCACTATTTCTTTAACTCAATCAGTGTTATATCTACCCTCATTGTGAGCACAATCAATAAAATTACAACTACGGTGTAATTTAGTCCTAGGGGAGGCCGGGGTAAAGAGCATTATCGGCGACAAAACGCAGCGATTTTCCCGGCGCTCCCCTATCTGGAGGGGTACATATCTTCGCACCCTTAGCGATTTTTATCGTTTTATACGTTGTACATTACTGGTTTTCCCTTTTCTGCAATAAAAAGGTTCTGCCAAAGTTTTCATGCAAAGTGTTCTTTATTTATGGTAATCATCAGGTCAAGTCTGCAGTGATACTCGCAGAATTTGTGTATGATATTTAAAAAACATTTAAACATAAATCTAAATTACTTACTCACTCATCACGAAATCTCAGAAACGAAAAGTGCTAGGACTTTCAAATTTGGCATGGGGGTTCTAGTTAGGACGTAGGTGCTCACTAAGATGGGATTTTGCGAAATTTGACCCCTAAGGGACAACCCCATCTTTTGGGGTTTTAGTTTGCATAAAACTTCGCTACTACAAGTGCTAGGAGTCTCAAATTCTGCACAGGGTACGTTTTGCGAATAATATTATAAGACAAGTATCGTTCAGTCGGAAAAAAACCTATATGTCATAAAAATGAAGTTTAAGCGGCTCGGCGGGCGGAAAGCTAGTTCATAAAATTACCCAGTGTCTGACACCTGGTATATGTCTGGGGTCAGATAAAATATAAAGATATAAATATATAAATATAAATATGCGCCAGACAACACACCTCGTGTAATGGTCTCGAAGTAGGGATTAATATACCTGTGTTACGAGGAAATAAGATAGGGGCGTCTCCCAGCACACCCAGACCCGAGTCAATTCGAGACGACCGACTTGGTGTAATGGTTAAGAAGTTGGCTACTACACCAGAGGTCGCGGGTTCGATCCCCGCACAGTACAAACATTTGTGTGCATGAACATGTCTGTTTGTACTGGTCTGGGTGTCTCCTATGTATAATAAGTATGTATTTACAAAAGAAAATGTATTTAAGTATGTTTATCCGTTGTCTAGTATCCCATAACACAAGCTTTAATTAGCTTACTTTGGGGCTAGATGGCGCTGTGTGGAATAATGTCCAGGGATGTCCAGGGATATTTATGCGACTCATGTATCTGAAAAGTTTTATGTAATAATACTATTATTTATCCAATTTATCTTATAATTTATCTTAATTAAGAAAATATCGTTTCCTGAATTGACTCGACCGGGAATCGAACCCGGGACACTACGGAAATCGAGGCGAGAAACCGTGCCACAGCGCACTTTAGCTGTCCCAGATATTCAATTGTCATTATGTTCACATAGCATATAAAAACATCTGACTCACATAAAATGCAAGGCTTTCTGAGTATATCTTTGCTTCTTTTTGCGGTTTTCACCTATATTATAATACGAAAAACTGTTTAAAATGATGGTCAAAGCTCTCTACCTATTTGCGCCATAGTTGTCAACAGAAATAGTAGACTTTGGTTTCTGAGATACTTTCTCCTTTAAAAAAGTTTCTCTAACTCATTTAAAAAGGGTTTAAAAAGCTCTGACAGGATCTAAAATATTTATTTAATTTGATTATTTTAACGTACCCGCAATTGTCCGTGCGCCCACTCGCTGGGCCCGTTGAAAATCAGCGTCTCGGCCTATCAGGCATAGGCACTAGCTGAGCGCGGTCTAATTTATTTTTTGGACATCGTGACACCGCTGCCTGTTGGTATTTTTTGGACATCGTGACACCGCTGCCTGTTGGTATTTTTTGGACATCGTGACACCGCTGCCTGTTGGTATTTTTTGGACATCGTGACACCGCTGCCTGTTGGTATTTTTTGGACATCGTGACACCGCTGCCTGTTGGTATTTTTTGGACATCGTGACACCGCTGCCTGTTGGTATTTTTTGGACATCGTGACACCGCTGCCTGTTGGTATTTTTTACCATGTCTTTTTTGAATAAAGTTTTTTTTTTCCTTTATAATTGTTGCTTTGTAATGTTGTGTAATGCGATGTCCATGAAATTAATTTATTTCTTTCTTTCTAAAATTCCTTTGGCTCTATGTGTCCATAAGTGTTAACGTCACCATCATTAATCATTGTTCTTCCCTATTACAATTTTTAACCGGCCACTTTAAGGCTGTTTAATTCTGAATAACGGACATCCATCCACCGAACAGTTCCTAAAGTGGAAGATACTGTTATTACATTCTCAATTTGTATTCCAAAACCAGTAATGTACTCTGAAATACCAAATGCGATAGACAAACCGCTGTGATGGCATCTCCTAGCTATTATAGTGATAAATGTTTTTTTCCGTCGCCGTACGTGCGGGATAGTTCAGTTGTGGCTTGGCCCTTTAACGATTGGTTTTTTGCGTGGTTACCAAATAAAGTCGACACGATTGGCGCAGTACGCTGTGGCTGTGGTGTGTGTGTGTGTGTGGGTTCAATTCCCGGTCGACTCAATTCAGTGAACGATATTTTTTAAATATAGGTAATAGATTGTCATCTTCTGTTGGTATATAGTCCTGATGGTATATTCACCTAGAAAGAGAGCTTTCATGAAAAATGCTTTTTATCACTGAAGCCTCTAGACAAATGATAACATAAATCAAGCAAGATTTAGTTGCAGTGAAAAAAGGTTTATTTCTAACAATTATCGAAATATATATTGTTATTTTGTATTAAGATAGAAAGAAATCTAATCTAATATAACCTACCCCTTACTAAAGTAGTCAAGAAACACTGAAGAGGTCCCCACTAAGAATTGTTAACACAGAGAGCTGAAACTCCTGGAACTCCGGCATTTCCGCCGAAGTTTTTTCACGATTTCAGCTTTTAAACTTTTCTCTAGTGATGTGGCTTCGGCAAGTAATTTCAAAGTTGGATAGTGAAATTATTATTTAAGTTTCTGGTATTTGCATGATATAATACTAAGTATTTTCGTTATAGTTCGTCGAATGTAATTTGTAAAGTTTCTCTTGAAGGCAACGAGATAATTGGACTATTTCCGGATATTGTTTAGAGATTACTTATTAAGTCTTTTTAATTACTTCGTTCATACGTCTCTGTGGCCGAGTGGTTATAGAGCGCGGCTTCAATGTCAGTTTGGGCAAAGTGTGTTTTTAGATTTATGATCATCACATCAACCCTTATTTGGCAAGCGTAGGGATTAAGCCAAGCACTTAAATTATAGCAATGACTTTTCAATCAGTAAGAATCAACTCCTCCGACGCGGTGGTAGAGTCGCATTATGTTTATATACTGTTTATTTATATTATATTCATATTTTTATAGTATTTATGTCTATTATTTAGTTTTTTTTTTCACTATTTAAAAGAACTGTATACGGGCAATCAATAGGATTTCACCTAGAAATTCATGAGAGCCTCACTTTAAAAATTTTGCTCTACTGCCGCTGCCATGCCTGTATAAATGAGATATGTAATTTTGTGACCAGACATAAGAATTTATTTGGAAAGACCTATGATCTGAAAACACAAGAGTACGCAGAGATCCCCATCGGCTTAATCTAAAAGAAAATCCTAAGTCTTCAAAATTTAATAAAAGTTGCCTAGCAATGTGCGTAAAAATTTACAATCATATACCTACCTGATGACATAAAAAAATTATAACTTGCCAGTATTTGGAAGACATTTGTTCCGCTGGCTGAACGACCATAATTTCTATAGTCTAGAAGACTTTTTCAAATTTAAAAAAGGAATTTATGTTTAGGATAATTTACATTATAATCTAATTTGCCTGTGTGTATTATTAATAATTTGTAACTCGGACATGAGCAGATTTGACAATTTGACATTGTAATTATTATTAGCAGATTTATTTGACATTTTAACTATTATTATTATTTTTCATCTTTTATTGTACCCTGAAATTTGCATGCTAATTTATGTAGCTCAAATATGTGTTTTTTGATTGTAATTTGACACCTTGTATACCATATTTGACGCAAATAAATGATTGATTGATACTGATTAAGTCTATTTAAATAAAGATATTTGAGTTTGAGTTCAATGTTGGTTTTTGTTCGGCAGTATATACCTAGTTTTTTTAATGGATTAGCGTTTGGCGTCGTCTCGCCTAGTGGCGCTTATTCCTGATGTTTCTGATGTTCTCTAACTACTAATTTAATATAAACTAGTTGGTCATTTTACGCAACAAAGTCACAACACTATGTTCATCTTAGTTAATTATCTCGGTGTAACTGTTCAGTACCAGCACTTAGATTCTGCATAATTTCCTGCGGAGCCACCGACGCTTGACCTATTTCCTCTATGTGGTAGTGTGATGACCACAGTCAGAAGTCTGACTAGATAACGCAAGGGTTTTGTTTAACATTCACAGAGGGGTTAGTCACAAATTACGCATACGGCGCGTCGCCTCTAACAGATATTCCGCTAAGAACGAACCTGCCATTTGGACCACGCACACAGACACAGTGAGTTTACAGGCGATACCGGTGAGTTTCGGTGTCGCGGAAAGTCGTACTGTCGTCGCGAGTGTTTTTGTTTTTGTCGAACTTAGTGCAATTTTTCACATGATGATATTTGATTTTCGCCGATTCTGTCAAGTAGGCATAACCTACCTCCTTTATTTTAAAAATTCAGAACGAATATAGCAGTATTGGCAGTTCACGCAAGTTTAGGAAAAAGGTGCGAGCGGTCCTTCTGTAGACTCTTTATTTTGTGGCTTAGTAAACGAATTGAGAGACGTACGATACGCAAGATATGGAGATAACTGTACTCGGTGTTTCTTTGAAGTATAAGATTGGCAAACAGGTTATCCGATAGAGAACTAAAGGTGCTGATAGATTGTTATATTCACTTGTATCAGGAACATCGAGATTCACTCGAACCGCATTGCGAACCAGTCGCTCGACGGTTTGTTACAAATTGAGTTTAAAAATTAAGCAAATATGTTTCATTACACGGAAATGGTTTAAGAAAACTGAGAATTTGCCTGTATTGTACCATTCGTAAAAATGCCACATAAAAATGTTATGCTCTAGCAAATGCTTTAGTTTATACACACCATAAGGTCATTGACATATTGCCCTTAGAATAATAAAATTCTCAAACTCGCATCATTCATTTCACTTTAAGTCTTAGGAGGTGACAATTTGGCTTTATTTTCTGTAATAACATGGGTTAATTTGGCTTTAATAACATTGTGGTTATACTATGACGCAATGTTCGCTCAAATTTGAAGACACCTTGGCGACTGTCCAAATCATTCATCATAATCAATAATAAATGTTAAGCAACGCTATGTCTTTGGTATCCGAATCTATCATTCTTCTCAATCTTAAGATCAATCTTAAAACAGTGCTTTCGAGGCCTTTTCAGGAAGTTTTGGCGCGTTGCATATAAATCTTGTCTGGTAGGTTGCCTGAAAGAGATCGCTACTGCCGATAACTTCGCCTAAACCGTGCATTGTTTTAAATATAAATAATTAAGTGAATATGCGCCAGACAACACACCTCTTGTAATGGTCTCGAAGTAGGGAATAATACATGCCTGCAAACCATGGCTCACCTCACTAACTGTCCCGCGTGCCCGACCACCTGCTCGCGTAAGGACTTACTTGTCAGTAACCAGAGGGCTACTACAGTAGCCGCTTTCTGGGCAAGTCGGAATTAGCCCGTGTTCTTGCCGACACGAAAGAAGAAGAAGAAGGGAATAATATCCCTGTGTTTCGAGGTACCACACAAGGAAATAAGCCAGGGGTGTCTCCTAGCAAACCAGACCCTTGAGTCAATTCAGAAAAGATCGTATATTCAAATAAAATCGAACCCGGGACACTACGTAAATCGAGGCGAGAAACCGTGCTACAGTGCACTACGCCAACCGTGTCGTCATACCCCATATCCACAAACGCTAATCAAAAGTTGAGGACATCTCAAATTGATGCTGCCCCGCCACATGTCAATAGAAATGAAAGAGACAGCCATACATGTAAGGACTGCTCAGCTTTGATTGACGTTTGTGGATTTGGGCGATACTTAGCTTTAAGTTTCTTTTTTTTTACAATAAAGAATATAATATCTATCTATCTGGTACATGTATACCCCATAATACAAGAATCATTACTTTAAAACTATAACAATCGGTGTGTTGTCTTGCGCATATTTATTTATTTATTTCTATTCATGTGGTTTTTAGTCACATAAGACTGCAGAAAAATCTCGCAAAACCTTGTAATAACTATTTGTCACAACATCTGTGGTGTTCTCTCTCCTGAAGTCCCCTAACTGCAGTTTAATTTGTGCTATTAGATGAAATAATCTTTTTTGTGACTTAACATCGAAAACATTTTTTATCCCCATTAAAATTAAATTCTTCTCATGTTAAAAACCGAAAGGGTGATAGACAATGGTAGATGTACCATCCCCTTATGCGCAGACGGCAGTAGTCATAAAATTAACACCATAACTCACCCCTTGCGAGGGGTGAAATGACAACAATAAGTTAACAACACCCCAAGTTCGAATCCCAGTTGAGACAGATTTGATTTGACTTGTATAGTGTGGTCAGCCGGTGTAGATTATAAAAACAACAATAATATTTTTACCAGCTTAACTTTTAGAGTACTTCCCTCTGTTTTTGAATTTACACTACCTTGTATTAAGTACTAGCTGTCCGTCACCGGCTTTGCCTGTGTAGACTGTCTTTACCGTCAAAATATAGCCTAAATTAAATAAAAAATACCCTACCCCCTACCCCTAATAATGTAACTTTATATGGGTGAAAGAGTTTTTAAAATTGGTCCAGTAATTTCGGAGCCTTTTCAATACAAACTAACAAACAAAAAGACAGACAAACAAATCTTTCATCTTTACAATATTAGTATAGATCAGTGTTGTCGCACACTGGGTCACTAGTGGCCGCCACAAGCTGCTTAAGATCAATGTAATGAATAAAAATAAAATGAAATAATATCATTTATTTCAGACTAGTATGTAAAAGTCCCATATAAATTGCATTACATGTTAATTACAAATCCATGTAACATTTCGTCAAATATTGAAATGAATCAAATTGATTAAAATTAATTACATACTTAATAACTTAATATAATTTTCATTTAATAAAAAAAATAATTGCACTAAAATAACAGTAAGAATGGAATGTAGGTGTAGGTGTGTACCTATCTATATAAATAGTCATCTTTTATGTCATCAGGTGGAACCTATAATAGGAGAGTTACTGTCAGAGGTATACATAGTATGTTTGAAATATTGCAACATCTAATTTATTTTAAAAATATAAAAAGGCACAAAAGTACCAGAACATCGGTTCCGGTTACTTTTTTGTGCCTTTCGGCGTCGAAACCCTGGGTCCATGGGGTCCGAGTGCACAGAACCTTTTAAAAAATCTAGCTAAAAAATTGATTTCAACTACAGGTGACCCAAGAGTTGGTACATTCCTCGCACAACGTGTGAGTCTTTCTATACAACGGGGGAATGCTGCCAGCATCTTGGGTACCTTACCACAGGTGCAAAATTTTCTTAGTAGTTTTTAGTTATATTTATTTTAAGGTTTTCTTTTTAGTTTTTACTGTACTGTATATATTAATTTATTTTTATATTTCTGAAGTCTAGTTTTAAAGGATGTTCTTATTTCATACATAAATTCATGAGAGACATCCACATGATGATCACTAAACATATCAGTCGCACTACACCCCCACGGGTAACCTAACATAGCCCGGAATGAATTATTGTATTGTACCCGTAGGATATTATAATTACGTTTATTATCAAGGTAGGTATACCAAAGGCCGGCGGTATAGAACGCCTGGCAGTAAGTACCTACGCTCTAAATAAAGTGATTTTTCTTAAACATGCTCGGAAATATTGTCATTACTTTTGAATAAAGAACACGCGAAGTATCATATTTCCGTAGACTGAAAACCCAAAATCACTTCCCGGCGCGTTCTTTGAATTTCGAACGAAGAGCGCGCCGGCAATGTTGTATGAAACGGTGTGCTGTTTGAATTTAGAACTCTTTCATCTATCGTACACATTGCGTTCTCGTGGCTGTATAGCCACAGATGCGTTTACCTTTCGGCACAAATTGTAAAATAAAAAAAAACAAATTGGCGGTAAAGTGGAGTTGTTATTTTGTTAATAATATTAATTAAATTTATTATGTAAACGGCCCTTTTTATTTCCTTGCATTTTTTTAAGAAAAGCACTATATATGCCTCGGCCGAAATGGCAATTGCCTGTCTCGTATCATTGAAGTCCTCGCCTGCGGCTCGGCCTTCAAACTCATACTCGACCTGCAATTGCCTATTTCGCTGCCTTTGCAATAATGTACTATTACTTGTTCAGAGCTTCCAAACGTCTAACTAGCATATTACTTTTCATGGCTAAAGATCGTCTTTGCCTTTCGAGGTCCTCATGATCATTCAGAGTGTCAGTCAACATATGGCCTAGGTACTTAAAACTAGTAACAGTATTTAGCTTTTTTCCGCATATATGTATATACCTGTTTTTCAGCATAGTTTTCACAGATACTAATTAAGGCACGAAGGCCGTTGACCGGGGCTCAGCAGCCGTAAGTCATAGATAGAGCGATATTTTTTACATTTAAAACATCTGACAAATTTCATCTTAAGCTGGAAAATACAATCAACGAGACAAAAATATGAATATGTTTTTTTTGTCTGTAAATACCGACTACCGACTTTAATTTCAGGGTCACCGTTAAGAAGCTTATGAACTTATACCCGCTAGCAAAAGATTTATTGTCCAGACCCCATAACTTGCGCAATAAGGACAAACTAGCTATTCCCTCTTCAAATTTAAAATTAGCGAGCCCAGGCGCAACTTGTATGTCAGTGAAAATCTTTAATAAATTACCATTAGAAATAAAAAATATTGAGTGTAACAAAAAAATTCACAATACTCTTAGGGAATATTTAATTGAGAAGAGTTTTTATAGTTTAAATAAATAAATATCTGGGACAATTCACACCAAGATCATCTGACCCCAAACTAAGCAGAGCTTGTAATATGGGCGTCAGAGACTGATAAACATACTTAAATATTTCTAAATACATATTTAAATAGATAATAACACCCAGTCACACAACAAATACAAATGTTCGTCACACAAATATTTGTCATGGGTGGGGATCGAACCCACGACCTCCGGCGCTAAAGGCAGGATCGCTGCCATTGCGCCAACAGGCCAGTCAAAGCCGTGTACATTACTCAGTACTTACTACTACTAGTTTAGAAGAGTATTTTGAATAAAATTGTGTTTTTTTAAGTTCCGTATTGTAAATTGTTAATGTAACTATTTGTAGTTTTAACAGTTTAAATAATTTAATGTTGTTGTTATACTATAGTACTTATATAGGTATACCTAATGCTGTCGTTTTTGTTTTTGTTTATTTAAATATCGTTGTGCCCTTGCAGGGTTTATGTGCCTGTACTTTTTGCAAATGTATAACACCTTAAGTACCTACCTCATAACTCAATAAATGATTATGGTTATGATTATGATTTTTTGTATGAAAACTTTCGAATTCAATTCGATTAAAAAAAGAAATTTCCACTTGCATAGTTACTATACATTGACGACACGATTGGCGTAGTGCGCTGTAGCACGGTTTCTCGCCTTGAATTCCGTTGTGTCCCGGGTTCGATCCCCGGTCAGGTAAATTCAGGAAACGGTCTATTCTAAATTGGCTTGGGTCTGGGTGTGCTGGGAGACGCCCCTGGCTTTATTCCTTGTCTGGCACCTCGTAACACAGGGATATTTATCCCAACTTCGAGACCATGACAAGAGGTGTGTTGTCTGGCGCATATTTATTTATTTATTTATACATTACTTACTGAGTAATATCGTTTTTGTAAGTCTTTTGATGATTATCCTGTATGAGTCCTACCAAAATGTTATTTTATGTACGAATACTACACAATATTTGCTAATAGTTTACCACATACCCCTTCTAGGGTTTGAAAGCACACTTGTAACACTCAACAGTACATCCATATTTCACCCTATAGAGGGGTCGAAATGAAAACAATAACTTACAAAGAGGGCAGGGTTCGATCCCGGGTGAGGCAGACTGAGACAATTCGATTTGATCGACTTACGAGGTATATGGTTTAGGTCTGTGTTTCATTGAAAGCTAAGAAGTGAAGCTGAAGTAAATAACTTGAGAATTACAATCGAAACAACGTTAAGGATTTCATTTAAACCTGCGAAGGAAATTCAAGAATATAAATATAAATATGCGCCAGACAACACACCACTTGCCATGGTCTCGAAGTAAGGATAAATATCCTTGTGTTACGAGGTACCAGACAGGGAAATAAGCCAGGGGCGTCTCCCAGCACACCCAGACCCGAGCCAATTTAGAAAAAGTCATTTTTCTGAATTGACCCGACCGGGAATCGAACCCGGGACACCACGGAAGCCAAGGCGAGCAACCGTGCTACAGCACACTGCGCCAATCGTGTCGTCAAAGAGGGTATGTGTTCTAATGGATTAATTACCCCATGAAGCCCAATGATTTTCCATAAACTACTTGTAGCACACAATTATTAGTAAAGCCTTAGAATAATAACACATAGAAACCAAATCCGCGCGCCCATTTTGAAGCACATCAATTGGAGCGATAAATGGCTCCAAACGGACCGCTTTGCAGTGTTCATTACCGCTCCACAATGTTCAATGTCAAAGCGCGCCGCACGTAAGCAAGTAATAGTCACGCATTTGTGGATCGGATTAGTGCTTCATTTATGACGGGGCGGTTGTATGAAGATTATCCTTCCATACGTTATTAAGCGTAAAGCGGGGTTGTCAGAGGCAAGTGACTGTCGCCGTCATGATGAACGTAACACTCAGAAGCCCACTTTTCACCAGTAGTATTAGAACCCAACGTGGTAGTGGTAGGTGGTGAGCCTTCCGCCGTTATCCGGGTGGATTTGGTTTTTTATCGACGTTTTCCATCACCAGCGAGTTAGTAGGAAATTTAACAATGAACACAAAGATATAGTTCTGGCCAGATTTGATCTCGGGATCACACGAACCACGATCTGAGTTGGGGTGCTTAACCCCTAGGCCACGACGCTCTCATTCATTTTATAGCATAGCTTATCACCAGCTACAGCAGAGCTTTATGCCAGCCAGTCCGAAGGCATTAAGAGGTCCGCGCGAATCAGACAACCGGCAAACGCGCCCTGACTGCCGGATAACGAAATGTAGTTTTGGAGCGAAATATCGACTTGCTGACGAATAAATTGTACTTTGGTGTGTGGAAGTCATGGGTGGGAGGCAGAGAAATGGCGTTGGATGTGTGTATATTCAGGTTTAATTATAGTTTTTTACATTATCTGTCAAGATAACCTCGGTGTTTTTTTCTATTCAAAATGCGTTTGCGTTTGGCCTCAAGCTCGCCTGGTGGTAAGCGATGACAAGACCGAAAGTGGTACACGCTTAGATCCCTATTCACTCTGGCCTTGAAGACATAAAGGTTTTAAGTATCCGGAAACACTGACGCAGGGAGAGCCTTCCACTCCCTAGCGGTGCGGTCCAGAAAAGACGCAGCTCACCGTTGAGTGCGGATTGCTGGGGAGTTGGCTACGTCATGTATATTTCTTGCGCACACTGTTATGCAAAGCATCCACCTTATCTTGAGGGGCTTCAAAGTCATTTCACGCCACCCTTGAGGATCCCGTGTAGAGAACAAGGAAAGAATTTTAAGCCCTTAGGGCAGAAAATCCTGGAATAGAAGCCCTCCTGAAAATATATGTAGACCTAGAACTAATGAGTGAAACAGTGATAGTGAATAATTGCTTAGACCCGCTAGCATAAATTCTTATTAAAAATAGGACAGGCTTTCCTTATGCTGTCAATATGTTAGCCGTCTGCATGGACAGTATGCTTCAATCAGAGGGTCCGCGAGTGAGAGACGCCGAATGAAACAACCACTAATTCCAATAGGGTCCATAATATATTAGCTAGATAGTATATTAGTTAGATATATCCGAGATAATACTAGTATTAACTGTTTTTTTTTGACAATGACGACGCTTCTTGGCCTCGACGGCCTTAGCTGCTTCACTGATTATTTACTAATGTTGCAATTCTCTTTCTAATTGTGAACACACAATGCTTGCGCGATTTAATCGACCGCCAACGCCATCTCTTATACATAGACTGCACTAACATGTGCATGTCTTTGAAAGCCCTTACACTTTGAATGAATTTATATTAAAAACCGGTGATACTAATAAAATTCATGTTAAATGTATGATATTTCCTAGCTCTCATTACATAAAAAGTCTCATCTACGAAATAAATACAACTAGCTTAGCTGTGTTTGTGCGTGTTTAGGGAGGGTAATGTTCCAACAGTGAGTAAAGCAGTCAGAACTCATCAGGGAGCCGTTGTGTAGCATGTCACCTACCGACTTATAGCCAAGACGAATGTTGCCTCTAGCCCTAAAGGGTCGCCACGTGCAAGTTATACCTTAGAGGCTGCCAGTCTAGAGCAACATACGTAAAAGATGCGACCGATAGAAACATTTAACACAAAATAAAGAGTTTACAGAAAGATCACTCTTGCCCTTTTCTCATATAATTACCTAAACTCGCCTGTCCGCCTAAGGTTGCTATAATTTTTAAAATGAAGTAGTTAAGTTATACCTGCTTAACAGAACCCGCCAATAGCGAAAATTTATCATGTGGCACCAAGTTCGACAAAAACAAAACACTCGCGACAGTGCGAATCGCCGCGTGATGACAGATTCTTACCGGTATCGCCTGTAAACTCACTTTGTCTGTGTGCGTGATCAAAATGGCGGTTTGATCTAAGCGAACTATTTGTCTGGGCCGCCGCGCCGAATGCGTAATTTGTGCATTTGAAAAGTATGGGAAGGACCCAGTCATTTTTATTATGCGATTGCTAATGTCATTCTAATTTTTTTTTAAATTTGACATGCATAAACGATGGGATGCGTGTCAGTGCTCGTTCATATAAAAGTCCAAGCATGACGGTTTTTTCATACTCATTGATTATTACCAATACTCAATCTATTTTTATTAGGTCAAGGAAAGTGGAATGAGTGTAAATCGACTTGGTTGTGAAAGCCCGGACGGTTGAAAGTGAACTAAATGAAGCAGCGTCAAACAGTCAACGGCAAAAGTAAATGATGATTGAACTAACACCCTATTGGTATTATGAATTTAAGCTGAATAATAAACTGGATCACCTTTTCAACTACGCATTTTATTGCAAAATCTCATTTATATTCTTCGTCAATAAATATAATTACAATGCAAACGCAAAATCTCATTTATGTTCTTCGTAACTAAATATACTTACATGCATACTACCATCATGACTACGAGATCCCTAACGGGGTAGTCAGAGGCAAATTAACTGTTGCTGTCAAGGTGAACGGAACACTCAGAAGCACACTTTCCACCAAGCGAATTAAAACGCAACGTGGTGGGTGGTGAGCCTTCCGCCGTTATCCGAGTTGCTTTGGTTTTTTATGGGTGTTCTCCATTACCGGAGAGTTAATCGCCAAATTGACAATTAACACAAACAAAACCATCCGTTTTGGCCAGGTTCGAACTCGGGACGACACGGGATCCGAATCCGACCTGGAATTCTCAACCCCTACGATGCTAATGTTTTACAGAAAACACAAGATATTGTTTCAAATACTTTGCTAACTCGAAACCTTGACAGAGGTGACCTCAAAAGTGTGAGTATATTTTTGTAAACAATGTGTTAGGTTTTCTCACGATATTGACTCACAATTTTATTCTCATAAATGTTTGGCATTGTAAGTGGTTTGCTCTTTTTACTAACAAGGACGTCATTCTTTTATGAAACTTGTAGGAAGTGTTATCTAGAGGAGGTAAATTTTTAGAGGACATGGCCTGCTTTGAACATAAAGCGAAATTAAGTCTCTTGAAATCTTTCGAGCAAGCAGTGGCGAAATTTTCCATGGAAACAGTGCCTAAATATATAGCTTCGTGGCCAGACAGATTAATGGCCTGTATATCGTCCCAGGTAAATGGGTGAAATGGCCCACAACAAGCGGACTGATCACCCGGCCCACTGCCAGCGTCCCCAGTTGAAAATAATAATAATATAAGCCAAATGTGGCCATTTCGAATAGAATTTTCTTTTATTTTTTGCTGAGACTTTATTAAATATAGGTTTTAGAAATATTACATTACTTCATAAAAAAACACATACAGGTCCAAACCAAGCACTTCTTGCAAAACCTTTAGATACCTACCTATATAGGTATCAGAGAGACTGATTGGGTAGGGCGATTATTTATACTTACATAAGAAAATGTTATGGTATACCTACATAAAAGGTGATGTTGAAAGTATCTCAGAGAAAAATATTTTAAAATATGCTAATGCCTGGCTGATTTGCATAAAAAACCATAAAAACACATTTGTTTGAATCCAAATCCTGATTCAAATACATTTTACATTACCTTGAGCATATTATGTCATCACCCGATATAGTCTTAACAGTACATAAAGCTCAAATATATAACAACCGTCAGGAGGTAATCGGACATGCGACGCTTGGCTTAACCGGCAGGGTCACCAGCGAACAAGCCAACGCACCGTTATAAGTTCGTATGTTCCCTTCATCCCCTAAAACCAAGGGGCATTGTGTGATCTCTGGGGAGAAGCTTCGAGTAGCTCTTGACCACGCGATGGTACAGGCGCAGGTAGTAGAATTGTTAACAATCTTCGTTGCGTAGCTTGCACCCTAGCTTGTGAACAGAGTTATCGACCTACTACACCAACATCGTCTAATCATAACCTAAAACTGAGGGAATGTACCTAAATAGGTGTAAGATACTTATAATTATTCAAATATCTCTTCATTTTTTTTTTCATTTTTCATGTATTCATTTTTACATATGAAATAACTCTCGTTTGCATCATACGCCCGATTGTTCGTCACAAGAACGGATGAGGACCCACGACCTTGACTTAAAAGTATGCTGTATAGAAACTTAACTAATTTCCGAATAAATCTGATATTTAAAACTTGCCACTATACTGACCAATAAGCTCTAAGGATGTCTGTAAAGCAATAAATAACCCAACGAATACTAAAAAAACGTAAGCGAAGCAATCCTGGGTTACGTCAATGCGTTTCCCGGCCTAATTACCATCATTAGACTAATTTTCGTATTCCTGACCACGGCATTTTACCGCAACACTAACCTTTCTAACCCTTAAGGATATACAAATAGGGTTCAATATAGGTATTTCTTCTTCAACGCAATCTTGGCCCCGTTTTGCTTTGGCGCAAAATAAGAAAGCAAATCGACTTGTCTCTTATTTCTTAAGCACTAAAGTCGTGTTTGGTGTTATTAGTTGGTTAATAAAATTTGGTTTGTTTAAGGTTTTTCTTCGGTAATGATTGTGAGGGTTCGTTAATTAATTTCGGACTAAAGCGAAGGAAATGGTCGTGGTCACTGAGTAACTCTAAATTGGGGTGGCGTGATAGATTGCGGGTGGAAATTCCCATATGGTAAGGAAAAAATAGTCTAATTAACATTGCTAAGAATTCTATTTGTATTCAAAAGGTTTTAATAAGTGACTTAGACAAACATCACAGAAAAGAAATGCCAGAGAAAAGACGTTTACCCCTTTAATTAGGGTAAACTTTTAAAAACAAATAATTATCTGTGATGTATGAGTTTTAAAGAACGCCATTTCGATCTTGAATATCCAAATTCAACACTAAATGGCTATCATCATATTTTTATGTTTAAAACTAATTTGTGTACAAACGAATAAATAAATATAAGTACAGGTTCCAGTTTTAAAAGGAAATTTTATCAGATCAATGGGAAATCAAAATCTGACGCAGGAATATCCATAGAAAGCCCCGGTGGCTTTGTGGTGAGAATGCTGAGCTCAAAAGCCAGTGATTTTAGTTTTAATTCTCTGATACAAAGAGGTTGTCGATTTCCCGGAACGTAGTCAGACCGTACAAAATACCTACCAATATTTGACAAGCTTGGTGAATAAGCTATAATGACCATCCGGTTGTTATGTAGCTGTAAAGTTATATCAATGATGAAAGCCTTCGCTCAGGAATATTATAAATACATATAAATAAATATCTGGACACCTAACACCAAGATCATGTGGCCTCAAACTAAGCAGAGCTTGTATCATGACTGCCAGGCACCGATGCACATAACTCAAATATTCCTAAATACATAGTTATAATAATACTAGCTGCCTCGACAGACTTCGTTCTGTCAAAAGTAATTGCACGTCGCGGCGTCGGTAAAGCAGCACATCTCGCCCGCGTTTCACCGACTTGATTTACATATGCTATTATTTTTCACTGAATGCTTTGTTCAATCATAATAAAATATAGCCTATGTTACTCCCTGATAATGTAGCTTCTTGTTGGTAAAATATTTTTTACAATCGGTCCAGTAGTTTCGGAGCCTATTCAATACAAAAAAACAATAAAATCTTTCCTCTTTATAATATTAGTATGTATTAGATACAAACAGGCACATGTCATGATTCAATTACTAAACTGGGGAATGTAACATCGTATACGAATAAAAGTGAATAAAAGTGTAAGCTATATCTGGTGCGTCGGAGTTGTAAGTACAATACTATTTGTTAATTCGTGATGAAATGTATGGGCTGCTGAGTTTCCTGCCGGTTTTTCTCAGCAGAATCTAGGTTCCGAACCGGTGGTAGATTCACGTCAGTCTAAATATAAATACTTTAAAATATTTGAATAACTATAGATTGTTTGAGTTCCATTTCTGAGGTCGATTATTACATACTGAACAAATATATATGTTAGTCACAAGAATATTCTGGGGATAGAACCCACGACCATCTTCGCTAAAGGCAGGATCGCTGCCATTGCGCCAACAGGCTAGTCCAGACACTTTTTGACTATTTGATTAATTTCTGTGCAAAATCTAATAGCATATGGCATACTTCTGGCCTTATTACATTAAAAAGTTCCTTCCGAACAGAATCAAAATGTCCCCCAATAGGTCCCCCTTGAAAAAATCTATCCACAAGCTTTTTTTACAGACACCCTAGTTTGAATTAGTGCTATATAATCATTGGTCAGATTAGTCAGATCGTCAATCATATCATTCCGAGTTAATGTTTCGTCTTTCATTTGAGCACATAATATGTATTTATATATCATTGTATTTATGAATTTATATGTATATGTTTGCTATTTTTATATGTAAGTAGGTACACATATATACCTATTGTAATTTAGATAAGTAGGTATATATATTATATGAGTAAATTGTTTACTTTTATTTTACTGAAACTTGGTTTTACAAAACCCCGCCGTAAAGATTTCTGCTTCACCTAGTGGTTGACTGGTAGAGAATGCCTTTAGGCATGAAGTCCGCTAATTGTACTTTTCTTTGTGCAATAAAGATTAAATAAATAAATAAAAATAAAAATTATGTGAAAACTTTCGTGTACAAATTTTATGAAAGAACTATCTAATTTGCAATATCTTTACAGTTTTAGCAACGGCAGCATTTTTACCAACATAACATAACGGTTAGTATGCATTATGCAGGCCATAACATGTTCTTAGGAAATGTGATGCAGAACATTTTCAATTCATAAGGAAAATCTTTTATAAGAAGTTTGTCTAGGTAGCGAAAAATTATTTGAAAAGGTTTTTTTAATATCTTCATAATTTAGACTTACCCCAAACATAAGATTCGTCTAAAAAAAGCTCATAACTAGCTTAGCAGGTGACATAATTTGAAGTTTTTACCTTCCCTGCAATCGGTAGTGTATTATTAATTTCAGATCATGTTTGAAAGAAACCCTTCAACATTATATTTATAATAACATTACCTTAAAGCGTGGTCTGGAGTCATTTTGAAAATCTTCAAAATTATGTAAACTGGTAGGTATACCAGATTATATTACGAGTCTATTTAGTTACACCAGTTTTCATACGCACATTTTTGAATTTTGACATAAAGCGATAACGGCTTGCGTTCACTTTCGAGACACCTGATGTATTTCAGTGAAAAGCCAATACTATGCTTATTATTTTCCCTCCTTCCATTGTTTCGTGGCCACCTGAAAAATTTATTCAAAATTACTACGTCACCCAGAAATAACTATATCTAAGAATACATTTAAGTTAACTACAGGTCTTAAACCTACGGGGATAATGTCCTTTTTAAAGTCACCGAGAACACTTAACCGTGCAATGCTAAGTCCGTATTATGGTGTTAGGGGCCGAAACGCGCCATTTTCGGCACTAACCGTTTATGTCCCGTGTAACATATGGCAGGGTTAATTTTAAAGGTCGTTAAACTTTATATTTATCTTTATGAGGGTAGGAATTTTCTAGGCACCACTCACGGGGTTATGGGCTAGGCGACTTACGTGGGATTTTTCTTTTGTATTAACAGAGGCTTGACCTCAATACTTCAAAGCTCTATTAGCCCGTTAAAACTATCAAAATTAACATCTAAGCACAAAAAAATCATTTTGGACGTTATTTTTATTAAAAAATAATTATTCTGTCATTATTTTTCATTTGTCAGTGTTGCCAGTGATAATTATAAGCGTGGACTAAGCCTCATATTAGCCTCATATTGCCTCATATTAGAATCCAGCGTTAATAACTCGGTCGCCTTAGGTTGTACCGATTAACTATAGTATGTACCGTACTTCAAGATGGGTTTAAAAAGGTTCTTACAGTGCGTGTGTGTGTAGGTACCCGCTTAACAGCATGCTTGGTTGTCTTGTCTGAGACATTGTTAAAAACACAAACCTGTTTACCCAGCCCTCAGTTTCAATGTCCTTTAATTTAAGATTTAAACCCATTTTAAACATTTGGCACAAAACCGTTCATTTACACGAACCATTTCGCGTCTCATGCATACATTCACCAAATGAAGATATAAATGCGAGTTACATTGTAATCGCAGATTTTGCGTTGGCAACCGTTAAAAATTTATGAGAACAGCGAAAAAGTTGGCAAAAATAAATGTTTAAAATCACGTCCCAGTAAAAGCAGAAATAACTAAACAAGAGTTCCGTACATTTTTTCTACCTATTAAGTGCTGTGACCACTGTGCCACTAATTGCAGCCACAAATGACCGCCACAAGGGTGAAAGGGATTTTTTTATACAATTAGTTTGGCATTCCAAGATATCATCCAAGCTACTTAACGACATGGTTGGCGTATTGTGTTGTAGCACGGTTTCACACCTTGGCTTGCGGGGTATCCCGGGTTCGATTCCTGGTTTCCTGGTCTGGTCAGTTCAGGAAACGATCTTTTCTAAATTAGCTCAGGCCTGGGTGTGCTGGGAGACGTCCCTGGCCTAATTACCTGTCCCTGTAACACAAGGATGTTATCCTTCGAGACCACGACAAGTGGTGTGTTGTCTGATGATTTATTTATTTATATTTGCTTGTAACCTCTCATCCCCGCGCGTACTGGGCCACATGATCAACTTGACCTCAGCCACAAGCGGGCACGTTTGATGGCCACATCTAGCGGCCCAGGTCTACCTCTAGTTGCCGCGTCACACCACACCGCGTCTATATGGCCCAATATGGGTAACATCATTGTAAACAGTTTGAGAAATTCGAAGGATTTCGAAATGCATTCTCACAAAATGAAGTGAGATTTTAATTCAAGTTGTATTTCTTTTCTTTAAATCTATTTAAATGTTGTGCGCGGTTGTCATCGAAATGCAAATTTGACCATGTTACAATGTACTCAAAATCGATGTATGTATAAGTTCGTATTTTGTTACTGCGCCAATGAATAAATAAATAAATAAATAAACACTAAGCCGCAAGGCATGGGTTTAAAAACAATTTACCGATGGGAGAAAAAGATGGTAGATCGATCAGAGCCTCAGTTGGCTTTAGTTAAAAACTCTTTACAAAACTCTGCTTAGTTTGGTAACATATGTCCTAGAGTTATTAAAAATACAAAAATTGTGGCATTGACAATTTGAATTAATGACAAGCATCTTTAGCTTCTTGCGTGTTCTTGAGCAAAGATACCATCTCAAAAAGCGCAGTGTAGGACACCCCACCGCTAAGTGCAAAACTTCTAACCAAGGATGGCTAATACTTGAGGAGGTCCTATATCCAACGGACTGACCGGTTTTGGCTGATACGAGTAATCTCTTGCCAGTTTTTCCTGAATATCAAGTAATCCGGTTTTTACCACTAAAAGGGATCCCTAAAAACGTAAAAAGTTACAAATCACTTGTGATATTCAATTTTCGACTGGCGCCTGAGTGTCGTTTTTCAAAATTACTGTTGATTATTTTTTAATTGGAAAATACGAGGCGCCTATATCATTTGAATATTTTTTTCAGTTGTTTATTTTACTGGCATTTGAGATTTGGGTTTCGAACTTTTTTTGCCTTGATAAAAGGTTCAACAGAAATGGTTAATATTTTAAATACCGTCAAGTGCTTTGATATTTAAATGAAATAATTTCAAAACGATTTTCTCGTCTAGATTTTATTGCCGTAAAACAAAGTTGCTAACCGGTTTTACACAGACAAAAAAGTTGTATTTAAAAAAAATGATTTCTATAGTCACACGGTCAGAAAATATTGTAGAAATTGCCTAATAAGCGGTTGTATATAGCTGTGGTTTTTGTATTGTATCTCTAACCATCATATAGTGCTGTCGCACACTAGACCACTCTAGTAGCCGTCACAGGTGGCCACCACAATACTACAAGGTTTTGTATACAATTAGTATAGCATCGATACAAACTAAGCGTTCAAGCACAAATTACGCATGCGCCTCTGAGGCTCTGACAGATAGTCCGCTTAGAACAAACCCGCCATTTTGATCACGCACACAGACACAGTGTGTGTACAGGCGATACCGGTGAGCATCAGTGTTGCGGCCAGTTGCACTCTCGCGAGTGTTTTTGTTTTTGTCGAACTTGGTGCAATTTTTCACATGATGAATTTTGTTCTTGGCCGGTCTGTCATCTCAATTTTAGAAATTCAGAGCGATTAAAGCAGCAACTGTGGGCGCAAGAGGTCCTTCTGTAAACTTTTTATTTTGTGGCTCTAGTCTTCGATCATAAAATTAAATAACCAAGATACACCATGGTAAGATAAATAATTTCAAAATGTCACATTTCGTAATGCCAGGCCTCAGTCACACCATGTACTTGTTCTCGATAGTGTACTCGATAATTACCTTCCAGCTGCCGGGTCTTGGAAGACTCATTTGGCAGTTGTTTGTCAACAGCCGCATAGAGCATTCGTACGCGAATCTAGCGGTTGAGGTGACGTAAACTCAAACTCAACAAACAACAACAACAAATATAGCCTTAAACGTCCCACTGCTGGGCACAGGCCTCACCTCAACTATGAGGTGGTGCGAGCCGTACTCCAACATGCGGGCTCATGTGAATGTAAGGCCAGTGATAAACCTTACCGTCAGATGTTATCAAGCCGCATTTTTAGGCCTCTGACTAGGCTTTACGACTGATATCTTGCGACGTCAGCCGGGACCAACTGTTTAACGGGCCTTCCGAAGCACGGAAATGCCCGAAAAACACATCACTTTATTTCGGTCGGGATGGTCACCCATCCATAACCCGACCTGACTGGCGTTGCTTAACATCGAATTGCCGATGGATGATTGGTTGCCGATCCGCTGCCGTTACCTAGCCACGGGCAACTCAAACTTAAATATCTTTATTTAAATAGACTTAATCAGTAGGTACTTTTAAATAGTCAAAAAAAATCTAAATAATAATATGCTTATATCAATAAACGGTATACGAGTACAAACATAATGCGACTCTACCACCGCGTCGGAGGAGTTGATTCTTACTGAGAAGAGAAACCGGCGAGAAACTCAGTAATTACTCTTTTAAATTTGTTGTGGTTTTACAATATAACGTACATGGACTGACCACTGACATCTATATCGAAAGAATAGCCTGGTAGTGCTAGCGGTACGTCAAATTAACCTGCAAATGTTGTTATAGGCCTGAAAATCGAAAGGATTGAGCTTTAGGCCGTACCAGTCGATTTGACTCGTGGCACGGAAAAAAAAGAAAGGAGTTATGACGTCATCTTTATCTGTATAGGAAAAATTTTTTTTGGTCTGAAACCTATCGTGTGTGGTATCTTATTAAAGAGCTTACTGAGCCAATTCTTAAAATATATCGCATCTAGACATTTCAGTCACTTGTTTAAAATAAAAATTAAAATCATTTTCAAAACATACAAAGTTTAGGCTCCTCCAGACATGATCAGGTTGAATATTTTTTTGTAAAATATGCCTCAAATGGTACTTCATATCCTCATATCCAACCCTAAAAAAGCAATGTTGAAAATATTAACGTTTAATATTATTTATTTATTCTTTATTGCACATTATTAAAAATAGGTACAATTGGCGGACTTAATGCCTGGAGGCATTCTCTACCAGTCAACCGCAAGATTTAACAGAGAACATACGAATTTTGGGCTGTGCAACGTATGGAATTTGGTGCAAGAAAATACAAACAACAAATATTTATTTTTCATGTGAAAATATAATAAAATAAAAAGAAGTAAATTAGTTGAAACCTGTATAAAAGGTTCAATTTTAGACACTTAAGATGAAAATACTTAGTGAGATGTTTTTAATCATATTTATATTATTTATTATTATTATCATTTTTCTGAGTAGAAAATATATATTATATAGGCTAATTGTAATTACTTTGCTTTTTTTACTTTACTTGTATAGAAAATAGTGCATTGGTAAATGCAAAACATAAAAATTCACTGATAATTAATTTTTAAAAACAAAAAAACTAGGAGTCCAAACGTGGTTTGTTTTGAAAGTGATTTTTAATTTCATTTAAAACAAGTGACTGAAATGTAATGATGCGATAAATTTTAAGAATCGGCTTAGTGAGCCCTTTCATTAGATACCACACACGATTGGTTTCCGACCAAAATAAAAAAAAAACCTATTAAAAAAAGATGACGTCATAACTCCTTTCCTTGTTTTTCGTGCTACGGATCAAATTGATTCGTATGGCTTAAAAATCAATCGTTCCGATTTTCATGCTTTTAACACCATTTGCAGCTCTTTACTAAATTTCGGGGTTGGCACTATGGCAATATATATAAAACTATCTTGTGATTTATCTGTTACGTAGTAACTATTATGTAATCTGTGGTTCTATCGGCCACCTTTTGCGCATACCACATAGTCGTGTCCTGCGTTTAGTGGCTTGACTTCGGCCACTAGTAATTGCGAACAGTGGACAAGCTCAACCACTGGTGGCCCAGTGGGCGTCAGCACCAGGCACTATTTTTCGGGCAATTAGTACAATCGAAAATGGCGTCTAATAAACGAATAGGGTATAAAAGATGGATTATCATTTGCATAAAAATTTAAAGCATAAAATATCTTGGCATATGAAAATTTCTACTAATGATATTTACGCACAATTCATTATGCCAAACTATTTTATGCATAAATACATTATGCCAATGAAAGGGATCCCATAAAAGATTAGTGGGAAAGCAAACAAACCAATACACCACACCAACCAATTAACCTTGAGTAATAATTAATCCAAGTTCAGAATGTTAACTACCGCGTAAGAGTTAACTAAGGGTTAGATGGTCGATTATGATTAATATTTAAACAGAGGTTACGAGAGATCAGTCGATTGGTGGAGTTAAATACCCTGAGAATTGTTTAAGCTATCGGTTGTTGAATATTGAATTTAGTTAGGACGATGGCCGATTGGTAAAAATACTCTAGGGATCTGGATTTTGTTACAAGGTCGAATGATGGGGTAGGAGTTAAAGAGTCTTCAGGTGGTTTGGCTGTAAAAAAAAAATTCTTGTATCAGAAGAGGTGTTTTGGGTATTTGTTTTTATGTTATGAGTAAAAAATTAAAAAGTAAAAAGTAATTTACTGGCCAACACACACTGGGGCATACACAAAAAAAAAAAAAACAAAGAAAAAATACACAGTATAAAAATAAAAATAAAGTAAAAAATAAAAGATGCTACGCTGCTGCAGCGCTGGTATTCTGACTGGGCCTCGATGGGTGGCTTTGTCCGACATTGTAACTGTATTATATACAAATAAATAATAGATCAGAGGAAGAAATGCTATTGTGGAGTTAAGCAAATAAATAATGGATAATTGAATAAAATATAAAATGAAAAATAAAAAATATATTATGAAGTGCGAATCACTACGTGACTACCCACCCATGCGCCACATCGTGCGCAGATTAGAGAAAAGAAGAATTACGTGCAATGAAGCGCAACTGTCAGCCATGTCGGCACAAGTCTTTCCTCATTAGTCTGTGGTAGGTAGAAGTGTCATGTCATGTTCGATTTAGGTTCCGGGACGCTTCACCTAAATTATTTTGCCTTCAAATATATAAAAATAACACCTCTTTTTACAATCCCATTACCAGAATGTGTCGTCTATATAATGAAACTGTTGCTGAGCACTTTTCTTTGGATGTTTTGGCGAGTGGGCAGTTGAAATTTAAGAAAGAAATTTATGGAATTCTGTCCGGCTAGGATAAATAATAATTGATTTCTTGATTTATGTAGTTTTTTTTTATAAATAACTTCATAAAGTTGTACCATGCACTGTTTTTTACTAAAACCGCTAACATAGTTTTAGGTCTTTGTTATTTGTAATAACGATTTTCCGCTAACCCTCTTTATTTCATTAAGCATAAAAACATATTGTGCCCACATGTTAAGAGTTATATTCTAGATCTGTATTACTAACATTGTATTTTTTTCGGTCTATTTCAGACTGTAACTTGTTTTGTGAGCCTTGAAATAAATAAATAAATAAATAAATGTCACGCTCAATCTGTAATGAAAATAATATCGATTTAAATTACATAAACATTAAATAGAAATCTGTTACGGAAAGGTAGCCTGTCAAAAAAGTGAATTTACTCATGAATTTGGCAAATAAATTATCGTTTCAATCTGTTTTGTAATTGCTAAGAAAAAATTGAATCCCTGTCGCCGAAATTTACAAAGCGTCGCCTTAATTCTATTCGGTCCCACAGCTGGACAGTATTAATTCCTATCGCAAACAAATGTCTGCAACTTGTTAAAATAATAATAATAATAAAAGCATTTATTTGTTACCAATAATAAGCACATTACAATACAGATAATGTTTGCAACACATTAAATTGTAAGTACAATTTGCAAGGTACATAATGAAAGGGTACAAAACGGTCTGTGACTCAGTTGTTGCGGTATTGATATGAAACCACGACCCCTGCTTTTCTGCCACAGCCTTTGGAACTTGGTAGGTCATCACACTATCGTTTTCAAGACCGTCATCGTAAGCTACATCATCATTTGTAGATAGATACCTTATTTGAATAATTATAAAATAACTTTCTTAATCATAGATTTTTCTGTCAACGTCAGAGGACTTTCAATAGGACGTTAGCGTTAATACGTTTTGACTAAAGAATAACGCACAAAACACAAATCTCACTCCTTTATAACTCTACGAAAGATTAAACATATTAGCAAACCCGAGCACATAAAGCAACTTATGTTAACATTGCAAACAAAAGCTTTTACAGATAAATAACACTACACACCAGAAGAAGGCATTGTCTGTGTAATTACGCTGCGACGCTGATAAGCTTGACGCATCGCTGCAGGATGCAAGTAGTGTTGTTCGAGCACGTTCGAGGAAGTACAAACGGTTCCGGCTTTAGACTCGTTCGAGGTTTGAGTCTCCAATGATGGGTTAAGGTTGCACCTCAAAAAAAAGTCAAGATACTTTCCATACCATTCTTTTGCAGTATTTTTGGATCGTCTAATGTTTAACCACCAGATGTACTGATAATGTATTGTCTCGAAAAGTAGTGTAAAGCAGAGACTCAAAAGTAAAACTACATTAGGGCTACCCGACCAACCCCTATGTTCTGGTTCCCCCTAGAGATTTTATGCTCACTGTGATACTCGTACATGCCTCACTTTTACGAGTACTATTTGAATACTAGCACAAAAATAACTAATTTTTACATGATGAATTTTCTTTTTGGTGGGTTCTGCCAAGTAGGTATAACCTACCTACTTCATTTTGAAAATTCAGAGTGAATATAGAAGCAGCCCTAGACGGTCAGGCAAGTTTAGGTAATTAAACAGGAAAAATGCCAGAGCGGTCTTTCTGTAAACTCTTGATTATGTGATACTAGGCCTAATGATTCAGAAGTATTTATATTCGTAGCTAGAGCACTAATCAATACTTTAAAAAACAGCAAATAAAAAATATGTTATCTAAGTTTTGAAGGTGAGTAGAAAATAGCATAATAGTGTTGTGAAGGGTTAGGCTTCGAATCGGGTTTCGAGTCCACTCAAAGCAAATTTTTCACATCACTAGATGCAAGTCTAAACATTACACTTGACCCAGTTTTGGAGTACACATGCTTCGTTTTACCAAGTGAGACAAATTATCTATGGCAACATTTCTAACGTTTACGACCCGACGCGATTCAGACATGTTAAACATAATGTTACACTACCATTTACTGCAGCCATTATTTTATGTCTGTGTATCTAATATATAAATAAATAAATAAATAAATATCCCTGGACATTATTCCACACAGCGCCATCTAGCCCCAAAGTAAGCTAATTAAAGCTTGTGTTATGGGATACTAGACAACGGATAAACATACTTAAATACATTTTCTTTTGTAAATACATACTTATTATACAAAGGAGACACCCAGACCAGTACAAACAGACATGTTCATGCACACAAATGTTTGTACTGTGCGGGGATCGAACCCGCGACCTCTGGTGTAGTAGCCAACTTCTTAACCATTACACCAAGTCGGTCGTCAAAAATATATACAGAGTTATTTTTGTTTTGTAAGGACAATTATAGTCTTTCTGTCTATGGGTTCTTTTTTTTAATACTACATGGGAGGCAAATAAGCATTCGGGCCACCTAGTAGTAAGCAAGCGGTGCAGCTTTTTATGACGCGGGCGACACCGCAGGGCAGAAAACCTCGGCTTCTTCGGTGATGACTATACTCTGTGAGATGATTGTTGTGATGACTTAATCTAATGGTTTTTTATCTGTTTCAGGTACTTGATGATCCTTATATAATTTGATGCGAATTGGGTAAGATATTCACAAATGAAATAGTATATTGAAGCGAAAGAGTGTGACTATGAGAAGCTTTCGTGGTATCAACAGTTCCGACTAGTATATACAATCCAAACATTACATGATCAACCATTTATTATTGAATACTATTAAGGACTTTCAGTTTTGCCACATAGAACTCATTTTTGTTAAATAATGCAACATAGTGATCTGATATGATTCGCCAAAAATACATTTTTTGAGCCATCTGCAAAATAGCTTATTTTTAGCTTAACGAGACTTCCAAAAAACTATATTGAAATACTGTTGTCGTTACACCGAATAACGGCTTAAACGAAATTTTTCGAATTGTATGTTTTTTTTAAGCAAGCAATTTGAACATGAATTTTTTGGTTGGATAACATACCGGGTGATTATCAAAAGACTTATAAAACGATATGACATATTCAGTAAGTGATGCAGTAACTATGTAAGTGGAAAGTTGATTTTAATGTTAAGGTTTTCATACTAAAAGTACTGACTTGATTTTGTTTGGTAATCTGGAAATTAAAGTCAATTGAAAAAATCTAATTTTCACTTACATATAGTTATAACATTGATATAGTCAGATCTCAGAGATGTTTCCTTCCGAGGACGCTTGAATTGTGGAATAAGCTTCTACCGAGGTTTTCCCAATAAGCAACAGTATGGAGTTCTACAAGAGTTAAAGATTTTCCATGGTCGCCAACGCGCTATGTAAAGAGTCATTTAATGTTTTTTCCCCCATTTGACACACGACATGTGACGACACGATTGGCGTAGTGCGCTGGAGCACGGTTTCTCGCCTTTAATTCCGTAGTGTCCCGGGTTCGATCCCCGGTCAGGTCAATTCAGGAAATGATCTTTTCTAAATTGGCCTGGGTCTGGGTGTGCTGGGAGACGCCCCTGGCTTAATTCCTTGTCTAGTACCTCGTAACACAGGGATATTTATCCCTACTTCGAGACCATGACAAGAGGTGTGTTGTCTGGCGCATATTTATTTATTTATTTATTTTATTTCTTGTTTACATTCATAATTTACAATTTGCGAAAACCACTGAAGTATTTAAACTGAACTCATTTGTGTGATATTGATGATTAAAAATGTCACGCAGTACAATATATTAACACTTACTGAATACGCCATATCGTTTTTGTAAGTATTTTAATAATGACCCGGAATACGGCGGTCCGTATGCTACTTACGTTGTACCAAAATAGAGTTGCAGATCTGTAGATTTTTCGTTACCTAGGTTCTGGACAGACCTCACGGGGTTTTCGAAATGAATAATTCTATTCAAAAGCCCCATCCACCCCCTAAACCATACACAGGTAGTTTAAAAACCCGCATTTGTTCAAATGAAAAAACATAAAGAGGGGAAGATCCTCAATGGTTGGTAACGAGCCTGCGATCAATTGCGGACGAAAAGGCAAATGATGAAAGGAATTCGTTACAAAATTATAGGAGATATTGATGGTAACCACTTGGTATTCGATGAAGATTTTAAATGTATAAAAAACTAGAAATAATGCTTAGCCATTTGTTTTTTTTTGTGTGCCATGCTTTTTAGGTTTAGCTACAAATACCGGCCTATTAATGCAAACCTGTTTATTGCGCCAAAGGTGGATTTAATCTAAAGGTCGCTTTAGACCAAAAGAGCGAATGGAATGCTCATTCATGAGACAAGGGAATGATTTGTCTCTGTTTACACAAAGATAATTTGATGGAATGGGCAATTAAAGAACATTTGCTCGTTTGATCTAAATACGCCTTGAGACAAACATTACTGTGACGAAGTTCAAACATAGACAAAGTTTCAACTACCGTGCTGTCACAGATTACTTAATAGTAACAAATAAATCACATCATGGAAAATTGACAATTTTTCGCAGGCTTTTTCGCAAACAGGGAAACCGGTTTATACCAGCTCGACCATTGCTCAAGCTAGGGCTCACGCACACACGCATACCAGTGTCCCTGGCACAGCGCAAAGCGCATTGTTGACGCTAAGTCTGTCCCGATTATTTACCCATGCGCCTAAACCAGTGGTTTTCAATCTAGTCCCTCCACACACATAAAAAGTACATTACTCAACAGTGAAAAGACCTCATGACCTCTTCAGCTTCGTCAATTACACCTGAAGCCTCGCATTAAGAGAATTGATGTCTTGGATCTGATAAAGCGATTTGCTTAAGACTCAAAGAGCTTTTTGAATAACGTTCGTTTGATTCGCACTCGGGTGGAAACAGGTTTAAGTTACTAGCGATTTACACCACGAATGAGGAGAAAAGTAGGGACTCCGTGCTGCCTACATTCAAATTGAGGCCAATAGTATCGTAATTACGTATCTACACATATGAAGACTAGCCGCCATTTGGGGATCTATCATTGCCCATGACAGTCGCGTGGGCGTGGCACACACACCAAGATATGAGAGTTCTTCTGGGAGTCCATATTTTTAACTCGTTTATAATCATACTTACTTGACAGTTAGGAAGTACTGCAGCCTATGGTAAGTCCCAACACTAGGTAAGAGTTATCTCGAAGTTTCTGCAAAAATAATTATTAAATAATATCTGTAACAAATTAAACTAATGCCGTGAGGTACATACATATGAGGTTAATACACAAGCTAATTCAAAACATTCAAACATTTTGTATTTGTTCTGTGTTTATACTTACCTATGTTGTTGATAATAACCTATTCGATTGTGTTTCTTTTTTTTATTCTTTTTTCTAATTTAATTGTTTGATGTAAATTTATTTTTCAATTTTTTTGTACTGATGATCTCAATATGAATGCCTGCAATTTGACATAACTTATTTTTGTAATGAAGTTTTATATGAGATATAAAATATCTAATCTGATCTTTAAAATTCAGAAATATATAAGGATGTTTATCAGTCTCTGACACCCATAGATCAAGCTTTATTTATTTTGGAGTCAGATTGTATTGGTGTTAACATTCCGATATATATTTTTTAAACTTCAGTCGATGACTTGGACCACACAAGCCAAGGACACGGAGGCCCCTAAAAAGTCATTGATTTCGTTTCGTATTGTGAATCATTTGGGAGACGACCGGGATCTTCTCGTCTGTTTACTTGCTCTCTTATTTCATTTGTTACACATCTTTCGATTTTAAGAAATATAATTTATGTGCTCTCACAAAGGTACGACACGGCTTTGAATGAAGACTTTGCTATTGCAGCATTTTATCTCTTACTAGCTGTTCGTAGTACTTCGCCCTCGTAGACCGTTTCTCCCGTTAAATTAAAGCCTGAGTAAAAAAATATAGCCTATGGCACTCGTTGATAATGCAGCTTTGTACTGGTGAAATATTTTGTAAAATCAGTCCAGTAGTTTCGGAGCCGAGTAACGTTTTCACAAATAAATAAAATATAAAATATCCCTGGACATTATTCCACACAGCGCCATCTAGCCATAAAGAAAGCTAATTAAAGCTTGTGTTATGGGATACTAGACAACGGATAAACATACTTAAATACATTTTCTTTTGTAAATACATACTTATTATACATAGGAGACACCCAGACCAGTACAAACAGACATGTTCATGCACACAAATGTTTGTACTGTGCGGGGATCGAACCCGCGACCTCTGGTGAAGTAGCCAACCTCTTAACCATTACACCAAGTCGGTCGTCGTTGTGGTGGTAGAATGGTAGTTTATAGGTAAATGATTTTTCTAAAAACATCTTCATGTAATGTAACGTTTAAATCATGTTGTAACAGAACATCGACCGTTGTGTTCGCAATGTGGTTCGAATAAATGTTCTGATAGGAATGAATGCTCAAATCTATTAGCACCTTGTGCTTAGGATTTTCCTCCTTAGTATAAATGTTATATGTTATGTCATGTTATGTTATGTTACCTTATAAAACGCTTTAGTTTGTTTTAGTACCGAATTGTTTGACATGTTTATTTGAATGAAACACGGTGTTATTCTCAACTAGGTATCAGTGTTATAGAAACATTATAATGACAGGCATGGATTCGGTTGTAAATAACTTAGATAATCACAATGGACATCATTATTATCATTTGATGAACCAAATAATTTGGGGAGAGCGTCGTGGTCTAGGAGTTGAGCGCCCCATCTCGCATCGTGGATCGAGTGGTTCTAAGTTCAAATCTGGCCAGAACCAAAATCTTTGAGGTCATTGTTAAATGTCCGACTAACTCTTCGGTTATAGAAAATATTGATAAAGTCCCAAATCAACCCGGATAACGGACCTACCACGTCGGGTTCTAATACCATTGGTGAAAAAGGGGCTTCTGAGTGTTCCGTTCACCATGACGGCAACAGTCACTTGCCTCTGACTACCTGTTTGGGATAAAGTCCTGATGGTATGTTATGTTATGTTATAGAACAATCGTAATTGTTCTGTGTCTAAGCATAGGTACTATTTACTTACTGTAACTAATCTATGTAATTAACTATATTAGTATATAACAAAACAAAATCTGCACTGTGGCCGTCAGTTAATGCCTGCTTAAGTAATATGCTTAACCCTTAAATATTTCTGCAGGCCTTCAAGGTGAGGATGGCCAGCCCAGTGATTCGTTTGAATGACTGGGCTTGTCAACCTCATATCTGGACCTCACGACCGCTTTCCATCAGGTGGAGTGAGGTCATCTTGACGGGCAATATAAAAAAACATGATTGTATCTAATTAATCTTGGATCACGGGCGCGAGAAGCAAAACATACTAACATTCAAGTCTAATCCCTTATTACATATCAAAACTAATATAACCGAAGTTTTGAATATAAAAAAACAAAAGAGCTAAAAGTTAAAACACAATTTTTGTTAAAAAATAATTTAACTACTTTTATAGATTCAATGAACAGACTCTAAAGATCGTATGTAAATAACTTTCTATCACTCACAAGAAATAGGCGCTACGCAGAAACCTAACTAAATTATCGCAGGCTTATAAAAGCTTGTCAAAATTAATTAAATCAATTAATGTCTGCCACTCCAAGGTACATTCGCGTTCTAGCTTTCTAAGAAGATTTAAATTGATTTTGTTATTACCAGTGTTATTCATAAAGTGAAAGCCCAATATTTTCACAAACTGAAAATATCCTTATTCAATTAGCCTGTAAAAGTGCTTATGAATAAAAAAAAAAAAAAACATAATATAATAATATGAATTTATAAATACTCAGTATTCAAACATACCGGGTCGGAATTGTTTCTTTCTAAAAAGACCTGGCGAGAAACATATTTCTATTAACTTATTTATTAATTCTTTATTGCACATAGTCTATGTTACAAAGGGCGGACTTAATGCTTAGAGGCATTATCTACCAGTCAAACAAACAGTCAGTCAGGGATATTACAGGCAGTGCTAGAGTGTTAAGACACAAAGAAGGTTTTTTTGGAGAAAATAAACGTTACAATAAAAATATATACTTTATTGCACAAAATTTGAAAAAAACAGTAATATTACATTAAACAAATGATTACTAGTAATTCTAATAAAAACGGGTTTTTGCTAATAGGTAAAAAATTACCGTTATGTTTCGTTGCAAGAACCCGTTTTTATTAGAATTAGTCAAAATGCAACAAGAAAGTTTAAAATGTTAATTACTAGTAAAATTATAAAATCAACTTTTTCCATACTGATAGGTCAATAATTATTGTCAAAACGAAGTCTGTTGGGGCAGCTAGTTAGCAATAAAAACACAATTTAGTGTTAGTATTCTAATGACTATACTCTACAAAGATGTCACAAATCAAATTCAATGAAATAAACAAACACTTTTTTAGATACACAAAGATAGACACTAGAAAATTCAACCTGATCCTAGGGACTCAAACGAGATCCCTACCGAACTTTTTTTTTATAGAACTAGACAGTCATTCGATCGCAATCGCACCTGATGGTAAGTGACGATGCGATCTATGATGGTACATGCCTGCCTAGTAAATGCCTATTCACTCTTGTCTTGAAGATACCCAGATTGTATTGGTTCGGAAACACATGCGTGGGCAGCGAGTTCCACTCCCTTGCTGTTCGCATTATGAAGGAGTCCGCAAAACGTTTTGTGCGGCTTACTTTTATAGATAGTTTCAACGCTGAATAAAAGTTCAAGTATGAATATGTCAGATACAATACTAAAAAAACACGGTATAACCCTTATACTTCGTCAGTGTATGTCTATGGGAACAAAATGACCTACAATAGCCTTATGTAACTAACCAGAAATCTACACCATATACCCAATTACACCTTAAATCCCTTTTAGATAAGGTTGAAAGTTATTAAGCACACAATGCAGAATCTTAACAGAACACAGAATAATTATAAGTCTATTCCTTCGAACAAGCAGACAAAACTCCTCAAATACAATAATGGACTCCATTTCGTAACCAGCATAGGTGAAACTTGATTGTCTTATAATACTAGAGTAGGAAAAACGTGGGAAAACTTAGGCTATTGTTTCCACTGCTCTCTACAACCTTGAGTTCAGCGCTGGTCAATGACCCCAGCCAGTCAAGTGTGGTGGTTTTTGCACCAGACACCTCAGGATTAACTGGCTGTGACCAGGTAATTGCGTGAGAAAACATGTGGATATGTAACCGAACTGGATTGTTTTGTACCGAATATCAATGGAGTATTCGCTTTTGCCTGCGACTTCGCATGCCTGTACCCTTTTTCATTTTTATTCCCGCTCAGACACATTAAGAAGCTCACTTTTTAGCAATGGTAAAATTAGAACCCAACGTGGTAGGTGGTGAACCTGCCGCCGTCATCCCAGTTGATCTTATTTTTATCGAGGTTTTCCATCACCGGAGATTTAGTCGGAAAAACCATGAACACAAAGATGGTTATGGCCTTTGAACTCGGGTCCTCTAACTCACGAGGAACTTACTCGTTAAATTTCAACGCTTAGTAATATCGGCTGTGCGCTGTCAGTCACTCAGTTTATAACGGAATATTTTTAATAAATGACTAATTTTAATAATTGGGCTAGGTGTATTGGAACCAAAAATATCCGACTTCAAACGAATTTTCGAATAAATGAACCAATTTAAGGTAAAAGTCATGTCAAACGCTTATGACACGCTCACTTAAGTGTCTAATAGGAACATGATTCTTAAATTTATGAACCTATGAAGTAATGTATTTAAGTATTCATAACATAACATACCAGCACGACTTTATTCCAAACGGGGTAGTCAGAGGCAAGTGACTGTGTCGTCATGGTGAACGAAACACTTCGAAGCCCACTTTTCACCAATGGTATTAACCCAACGTGGTAGGTGGTGAGCCTTCTGCCGTTATCCGGGTTGTTTTGGTTTTTTATCGATGTTTCTCATCACCGGAAAGTAAGTCGGTTATTTAACAATGAACACAAAGATTTTGGCTCTCGCAGATTTGAACTCGGGACTACACGATCCACGATCTGAGTTCAGGTGCTGAACCACTAGGCCACGACGCTCTTAACTATTCGGGTTCAAAAAAGAGGGAAAATAAGATATCCCAAAATGATGATAGGACAATAAAGTGATGTAGAGCTTGTCTAATCAGAAATGACGCGCCTACTACTTCTTTATTGCGTCCATATTTACATTTTAGCCCACATGCTGTTCCACTGCTGAGCAAAAGCTTTCTTAACCCGTACCGCGCCATTAGTGCAACCATAGCGTGCCATACGTTTTCGCGGGACACCCGTATGTTCTGCGAACACTCAACTCAATACTAAGTCATGACTACAATGAGCTTGTGGCTGAACCCAACATAATGGGCGAGACAAGGTCAGTTAGACTGCGCTGGCTCGGCCACGTTGAAAGGATGGAATCGGATCGGGCTGTGTAAAAAGCATATATGGGTCGGACAACCGGGAAGCGTCCAGTGGGCCGGCCCAGGTATCGCTGGATAGACCAGGTCGAGAAGGATCTCAGTAACTTGCAACGGCCTGACTGGCGACGGGTGGATTGAGAGAGAGCTGAGTGGCGTAATCTCGGGTCGAAGGTCAAGATTCACTTCGGGTCACTGAGCCAGCGCAGTAAGTATGACTACAATGGATGGGTTTCGGCTTATTCACCATGTTCGCTACGTGATCATAAACCTGGGCTCTGGGCAATGTTCAGGAAAAATCGAAAACACACTTTGCATTGAACTGGGATTCGAACCCATGACCTGCGCCTCCATGCAGAGTGGTAATTAGCTCAATCCAAAACCTGAAATAAAAGGAAGAAGGCCTAATTTTGTAGAAAGTTACCGGCATTGTTTGGTTTCATTTCCACTTTATTAACAGTTTCTGCCATTCATTTGAATAAAAAGCAGTGACAATATTTATCGCACAGGGAAGGTAGGATCTTGTTCTGTATTTTAAAATGAAGCTTTTTCAATCTAATCTTCAGAGATTTTTCTCGCAGTTTGAAAAGTAAATTATTACTAGTATGAACAAGTTTGAATGTTGTAATAAAACTTTTACAAGTACACTTGCCTTCAATGAATATGCTGTTTAAACTTTTCATGTCTGTATTTAAAGTTTTATGAGTGTTACAAAATCTGGTATGAGTAATAATCAGTATTCTTTAATGTTACTTTTATAGACTACATCAACTGGAGGAAGAATGTGTGTCGAACTCAAAGTACAATAAAAAAGAACAGCTTACACAAAGATAATCTGAAACCGACTGAAAAACACACTGAATAAATTCAAAATTTCAACAGCCTACTCGCTAGAAAAGTGTTACAAAAATTTCAGGCAGTATTATACTTAGGTAAATTTTTTATAAGTCAAAAGTGCCATTTACGTACATAATTTACAATCATGTACGTAAATTAACAATTTACATAATTTACAATTTACAACTTACCATAATTTACAATTCACGATCATAACCTATAAAGTCTTTGTTCCAATAGGGTAATCAGAAGCAAATTGGCTGTTGGCTGTGAACGGAACACCCAGATTCCCGCATTTACCGTATATATATAAATGCCATTTGCAGTTTCCAATCTCTAAAATGACTTAAATTTTAAAGCAAGTGCAAACACTAAAAGGCTGCTTAGATGTGTGGGAAATATTCAATAATTCCGCTTCTTTCGCGACAGCAACGGCACCATCCATTACATTACAATAACATCTTTAGAAACTCACGCGTAAGTTGTAAGATGCAGCGGATCTGCGACGTTGCCAACCTGCCTATTATAGCGCTCTACAAAAGACGTGTAGAGCGCGAATTGGCAACGTCGCAGTTTTAAAACATTGTTGTGATTATTTCGTTGAACTCAAATTGAAGTATCATTTTTTCTCTGCTATGTTATGCAACTTGTTATTTGGATTTGTTACTGTAGAGATAGGTACATATTTTTTTGCAACATCCACTGTTTTATTAATTTTGATTTTTGTAAGTTATTCTAGAATAACGCATTAGTAGCTGTATCGTGTGCAGTTTTTGCACGAACACCACCACCACCCACCCACAGTTTACCTTCCTGCTAAAGAACATAATCGTTTAAAAAAAAGCATTTTATCTGGTAAACTCGTTTCTAACACTATATTTTTTTTAATTTCTAACTCTTTTAACTTTACTCACACAGATTTTGAGGCTTTCGCTACATGATTCAAACTGTACCACACATCCACTGCTATCCGCTTCCGTTTACACATCGTCGTATGTAAGTGACGTCCCTTATAAACGTCCTCTGCAAACTCCTACCCCCTATTTCCCCCCAAATCCGGATAAACGGCCCGGAACTTTCGTGTTTGCTATTGTAACACAAGGTTTTGCATAATATAAATAGTTTTTAAGACTCGAGGTGTCTGGGCTATGTGAGTTTGCTAAGTTGTTTGAAGAAGATTTTAAAGTTTCAACCGGCTTTCGAGGTTTTGTGGTTTGTTTCTCAAAATATATTCTGAGCACCATCATCGTCACTTTCAGTCATAAATACCTCCATAAATTCTGTATTCACTGGAATCTTGCATATGACATAGACACATTTCATCGTGACTATATTCCTAGTCATAGACAAGTGACTGTTGCCGTCATGGTAAATAGAACATTTAGAAGCCCACCTTTTACCAATCATATCAGAACCCAACCTGGTGAGTGGTGAGCATTCCGCCGTTATCCGGGTTGATTTGGTTTTTTATCGATGTTTTCCATCACCGGAGAGTTCGTCGGAAAATTTAAAAACACTGCATATTCCGCTCTAAAGTTTATATGTTGAGTGACCTTGAGCTTTCTTATCAGGCCATCACAGACCAGTCTGATTATTACAAGCAACTGGGACAAAGGCGGTAGGCTCACCATCCACCACATTGGGTCGTTATGTTCACCACATCTGTACCAGTCTTGTATGTCAACCATGAAGTTATGTCACGTAAACTACGTTGGTTAACTTCAGTTTGTATGCCATATTTGGTTCTATTTATAGTCACTAGGGGCGCTGCACTAAAATCACATACAAAAACGTCAACGCGGAAGCTAGCGGCTGTCATTGGTGTAAATTCATGTTAGACACTGTGACTAAGGCCCGTATTCTGAAACAAAATCTGTACTTGAGTTTCGATCAGAGTGACGTTTTTGTATTAACTGACGTTTTCAATTCTCTACTAAAGTACAGATCAATGCTTGAGTATGGTTCTAGAATACGGGCCTAAAACTCTGACTACTGGATTTAGATTTTATCCGTACGCGTACGTTGCCTGATATTTATGATTTTTCCCTAATGTAATTTCATATCCAATTATCTAGATGATAGGCTAGTTACTACATCATACTACATACCTACATCATATCAAATGTTCTTGTCCAAACCTCATTCAATGTAATATTAATACTGATAGCCGAAATAACTTAGGCTATTCCCACTTAGATTAAAGACAGGTCAGGTCAGATTTAATTTATTAGGGATGTTTTTCATTATTTGCTCTGAAGACCAGGCTAAATGGAGGAGGCTTTTGTGAGAGATTTTATTAAAACGCTTCGCATAAACGTACCTATTGTTGTTAAAATAATAGCCTCGTTTTTCTTTGGGCCATTGCTGGTTTGAAGAAATTATTTGATAAGAGTGATAAATGTGATGTGGCCTGAATCTCGTAAATGGTTTTTTTTGTTAAGTTGTGTAATCTGTGAATAAGTATTCTGTTAACGTTTTGGTGGAAGTATTTGATGTTCTAAGCTCCAAAAATGAATATTTATCTTTGAGACCCTTGCTTTCTGAAGTGTTGTTCAAAATTAAGCACTTCTTTTATTTCTTCTGTCAATTAGGAAACTCCTTCAGTTATAAAGGGTTATAACTTAGATTGACGGTTGGGGGGCTGAGTGGTTAAATGGGAAGAACACCTTTACTCATACTTTATGGTTGATAAAAAATTACGTACTCAAGAAGAAAAAAGTACCATCAACAACAGCTTTCTATTAGCTTTGGCCCAATTACTATTAGCTTCGAACTACGGTCACCGTTGATAATATCCACCTTCTGTTTGCCCCAGCATGACGTTCTTGGGCCTTTTTCATTTTAACCTTGAATCTGCAACACCTCTTTCATGTTCTGCTAGTCTAGTCACTATCCACCCGGGATAAAGATTTTTGTGATGAACATTTATGTTTTTTCAGTTTAGTTGTAATAATTATATCTTGAGTTAGTCAATCTTTAACACCGATAGGTAGGTTTGGTTTTTTGGAATCCGATGATCTTAGTTTGAAATATCTCTGATATTAATTTATTTACACAGAGGCTTGAGACCTCCTTCCCAATTTAAGATAAGAAAAACACAATCATCGTAAAATTCCTGTTAAAGTTATCTCCACAATTTTCCTCCGAGTTTAATTTTTCAGTCACTCGAAGGGCAAAGGGTCTAACATTGAAAAAGCGATCTGATATACCCGATTGTTTTGTTTACCTACCCTTATTTATTATCAAACACTGCTATCGAATCACAGGCAGAATTAAAAGCTATTTCTATGGCGATAAGGGTTGAAAGGGAAAAATATTGTGCGAGCCGACATTTTATATAATTTTTGGTTAAATTGAAAAAGTCTGCTATTTTTCTTGGTAATAGCTTCGATTCATTGAGGTTATTTTTACAGGAATGTGGACTATTTATTTCAGTATCAGATTATGTGGTTTAATTTGGAAGGTGATTATTTTATGAAGATTTTAATAATTCTAACCTTCGTCTTTATAAAGGAACTCTTATAAGCAAGATGGATGGAGGCTGTTAGGGTAAACGAAACAACCTGTTTAATAACGTACATCAGAGAAAGGGCTACATCATGACATTGCTGTAATATGCGTAAAAATATGAATAGGAACAAAAGTTGATTGGACGCTGAAACTGAGAAGACTCTCAATTCATCAACACTCAAGTAAAGTTAAGAAGCCCCCAAATTGATGATGTCTCATGATGAGCTGAGCTATGAAAATAAACGATCTTTACTGCCAGATGATGATCTTAAAGCCTAACGAATAAGATTTTTATAAATTTAACTTCTTCACAATTTAGACGACACGATTGGCGTAGTGCAGTGTAGCACGGTTTCTGGCCTTGACTTTCGTGGTGTCCCGGGTCCGATTCCGGTCGGGTCAATTCAGGAATCGATCTTTTCTAAATCGGCTCTGGTCTGGGTGTGCTGGGAGACGCCCCTGGTTTAATTCTCTGTCTGATACCTCGAAACACAAGGATATTTATCCTATTACTTCGGGACCATGACAAGAGGGGTGTTGCCTGGCAGATAATTTCAGTTAATTTTTGACTGGCCTGTTGGTGTAATGGCAGCGATCCTGCCTTTAGCGCCGGAGGTCGTGGGTTCGATGCCCACCTATGACAAACGTTTATGTGACTAACATTTGTGTTTTTTGTGTGTCTGCGTGTTATTATCTCTTTGAGTTTGTATTTAAAAATATGTAAGCATGCTCATCGGTCTCTCACACCTATTGGCACAAGCTCTGCTTGGTTTGGGGTCAGGTGATCTTGGTGTACATTTTATTGTCCCGGACATTTTTAAAAATTTTAATTACCATCTTTGGTTTTAGTATCACAAGTGAACATGGGAGATTCACATTAAGATCTAAGACAATAGCTTTCACTGTTACCTACTGTTTATGAGACCGTATCACAAACAATAATAATCCTAATTATTGTCTTACCACCATTATCCGCGTTTAATGGTATATTTGAACAGCACGCTACGTCACAGGGACTACCACAAACATAAATTAGGTAGGATGACGCGAGTGTACGAACATTGCGTGTTAAAGAAAAAAAATGCAATGTACCTCTTTTGACGGTGCTTCATTTAGTCCACGCTCAACATTTAAGGCAACAGAAATGTCAAAATCCAGAAGATTGTTTTATGTCCTAAAACTCGATCGTGACGTCGCAACAAACGTCAAAAAAGTGGGACGCTTGTTTGCAATAAAAACTGAGCGCCGTGCGTTAATCATTTAGATGTATTTTGTTCAGTCAGAAAGTCTTTTGACTACTTAGTTCAAAATGCTTCCCTTCACCCCCTCATACACCCATTCACTCACAGACAGCCCTTCACAAACAACACTCATGCCTGACTACACCACATAATCAAACACCACACGTAATTAACTCATACCAACACATTTACATCCCCAAACTCAAATTTGACTTCTTTTGCTGCGTTGAACATACTGTTGCATTGTAAATCTATAGTCAATCGGTAAACTAGGCCCCTGCGATACAACCTTCGCTCAATGCAGGGCCCCTTCACAAATGGTTTCGGCCCTTACAGCTTAAGTACTTTACCCTGAGATGCAAATGCGAAATGTTATTTTATTTGGTAAATGATTTTTATTCTTTATGTCTGTGTCTAATACCTTTGTGATGACAGCTGATAGTGCCCGTAGATTTACAACCCTCTAGCTTACGTTATCTGTTGAGAAACATCCCTTATTGCTGAGTATGGTGGTCATTACATTGATTAAAGAGGATCATTAGACATTGTTTAGAGTTATCATTGAATATGCTTCATCGGAATGTCTGATATTGAATAGTCTTTCGTTTGTATTCAAATGTACAATTTAATAAAAAGCAGTTCAACTAAATCTCAATCATCCCAATCTGTCAGTCAACCCACTGCCTGAGGGGAAAGGCCCTCCCTCCGAATTTATTTCCCAGAAATGTTATTATTTTTATATTTTTTTTGAAATTTCTATTGTGCTGTTAAATAGCCGAATGTGTGTTAAAAGTATTTTTTTGTTTTTATCAAAAAAACATTTTATTATTTCGTGTTTATCTGTTCGCATGTTCCAACATCAAGTGACAACTACTGTATGGAATTATATGGAACTTTGTATATCTATTGTACTGTATGGATTTAAATGGAACTTTTTACCCAAAAGGTATAAAAGTTGGATTTTATAGGCTTTCATTATACAAGGTGAAAAAAATTAAGAGCTATGTCCACGCGGACTTGCATTTATTTTTCCATTATTCGCAACATGTGTGATCAAATTCTCCTTAACGCGTAAGACAAACATTGTAACTGCGTATTAATCGCTGTTTAGATAGTAATTATGTGTGTTTGCCTGAGTCACCTTGCATTCAATTGAACTAGCAATAGCAATGTTTGCTTTAGATTCGCTTGACGGGAGCTGTAGTTGTGATTAGGGATAGCTAGCTAAATATAACCTTGCGATGACTTTAGAGGAATCTGGGAAAGTTGACATAGAATTATCATTAGTATAAGTCACAGGTGCACATAGATAATGATAGAGTCATCAGGATTCATTAGTGTAAAGATGGAAGTATACAATGTTTGCAATGGCGCCTTTTTCTCAGCATAACCATTTTTTCAACACCTTTCGAACGCAAAAAAAATCCCTTAGATAAGATAAAATAAGATATTCTTTATTGCACAAATATAACAATTACAAAAATAAAGTTTACATAAGTTATTAGTACAATTTAGGCGGTCTATAAGGTCTAGCAATTTAAAAAGTCATCCCTGGACTTGCCCAAAACGCTTCCTACAAACTGCCGCCTGCAAATGACGTCATTTGCTGTCTATTTCTTTGCGTTCTGCCATAAATTTGTTCTGCAGCTATATTTGATTTTGCATTTATGAATATGGTTTCTTAACAAAAGATGCCATAAATTGTGTACATTTTCGAATGGCATAGTTTTTAACACTTTCAAAAATGGATTTTCCTTCTTAAGTTTAAAGGGCTCTAAAATAAATATCTAAATACAATATATCTGGGACAATTTACACCAAGGTAATCTGACCCCAAACTAAGCAAAGCTTGTACTATGGGTATCAGAGACTGATAAACATTCTTAAATATTTCTAAATACAGTCATACTAAAATAGATATAATTACAAAAATGTATTAAACTTTTTTTTATAATGGCCGACAAGATGACCTCACTCCACCTGATGAAAAGTGGTCGCGAGGTCCAGATATGAGGCTGACAAGCCCAGTCATTTAAACTAATGACTGGGCTGGCCATCTTCACCTTGACAGCCTGCAGAAAGCATATTTTTTTTATGTAGGTATTTTTCGATTTTATCAAAAAATAATAATCTGATGATGATGACAAATAATCTATTTTGAGAGATCATTCGGTACCTTGTCAGATAACCTCGTTACAGATTTTACATTTTACAGAAAATGCAATCTTCGTAACGATTGCAACAACCAGCAACGAAGATCACAATCACCGATGCAAGGGGGCGCAAGAGACATGCCTTTTGGCAACAAGCATCTATCTGGAACACGTTCCGACTATTACGTCTGAATTCCATCGGATATCGGATATACGGCTCGTACGTGACCATCTCTCCGCTTTTTATTAGTTTTTATACGAGAGTAATCATCTTTTTAGTGTTATTTGGGTTTTTTCTGCCATTAGAGAGCGTCGTGACCTAAGGTTAAATAGTTTAATTCGGACCTTGTTGCCAACGCAATAGAGCAAAAATAAAACTAGCTAGGATTTCTTCTTACGATCCAACTTTTTTTTCTACGTAATCCCAAGGTCGGGAAAAGATGTGTTCTGGGATATTCCGAGATATAGTCCAGGTTTGTTATCACCAACACGAATTGAGCAAGCGTGGTGATTAATCAAACAGCCATCAATTATAGATTTTTGTTGATCTTGCTTTCAATGACGGAGACCCAGCAATGAAATACTATATGGACAAATACTTCTACCAAACGACTATCGAATAATAATAAAAATACGAAGTACATTTTCCTGGTTTTTAAAGTCAGGTTAATATTTGGCCAGTTTTAATGTTTAAATTAGTCTGTAGTGAAGCAAGCTTAACATTAACAGCACTGTATCTCTTATTGTTCACTAAGGAGAGAAAGAGAAAGATTAATTGCACAAAAGTAGTAAATGAAAACATTACCAAAACAGTGTCTTTGTATTGTGTTTGCATGTGACGCCTGAAAGATAGCACTGGATAGGTTTAACTATTGTGCAACGTACAGTCACTGGTTTAGTAGTTAATGGTGTCACAGGTTTACCATTGTGCATATTATTGCCTCACAATGGGCTTCATAAGAAACCTTGAAGAACTGACGTCAACAAGGTAGCACGAAACGCAAAAAGTAATAGAGAGGATAAATTGAACAACCCGGCGTTGGATGTGGTTCCAAATTCCTACGGGTCTCGTCCACCAAATCCGTTATCGGCCGAATTATGCTCGGCCGTCATCGGCCGATCAAATCAAAACTTATTAAATGTACACGTACACTAAAACCGATTTCGTCGGCTAATGGCGGACACAACTATTCGTACGATTACACGTTTGATTTGATTGGCCGAGTTTGGCCAGTGACGTACGAGCATAGTTTGGCCGATATTGGATTTGGTGTACAAGAGCCGTAAGAATGCACGGGGGCTACTTAGGTGCACAGTTCACGAAGTTCCGTAACACTTAAACGTAAAATGCAAACAAAAATGAGTGTGGTTTAAAATATTTAATGTATCGTGTACAGTAAAATGTATTTTCTTTTAATATTGCCCGTCAAGATGACCTCACTCCACCTAATGGAAAGCGGTCTTGAGGTCCAGATATGAGGTTGACAAGCCCAGTCATTCAAACGAATCACTGGGCTGGTCATCCTGACCTTGAAGGCCTGCAGAAATGCTTTTTCACGCCCCGCTTAACCCGGGACTATACGAGGAAGGAAACACATGTGCTGGAAGAGCGTTCCACGTCTGGATGGTAGTCCCGCTGGTTTAGGTTGCTACGAACATCCATGCCAAGGATGTTTAGGCTATTCTTAATCGGTAGCGGGCTGCTCTGAAGAGTGGGATGGGAAAGGAACGGCGACGCCTTTGCTGTGAATGCACACAACTGCATTTTCTTGGTATTGAACTCGACAAGATTGCATGCACCCCATTCTGAAATAATGCTTTGAATACCAAACAATCAACAGTAACTAAGAACTCAGAGTTTGCTTTCTTAAAACCACAATGCTCACGATACTACGTGTTCGTACGACCGGAAGTAGGTCCCCATTCAACCTGCTTTGGATAACTTTGAAGAAGGCTTATGTTCAGCTGATAATGAGATTTTATCGTTGTATCTCTCTTCACACACACACAACTTCATTGATGACTTAACAATAACGGAGCTATGTGAGTATTTGTATGTAAGTACAGTATTATTATAATCCCGAGGATTATAATATTTAAATTCCTATAAACTTATAGAACATGTACGTGACTAAATAATATTGCAGAGATGCAATTGTTGCTATTATTTTTTTATTTTAGACAGTTTGTAAAACATATCTTGAGAGAAAAATATCAGTTGCAAGTTTTTTTTCTGTTATTTATACAATCCGGCGACTCCCTGAGCCCAACTCAAATAGACTTAACCAACGCGGTCAAACTTTAGCTCTTTTTCCTATTAACGCCCCCTCAGAAACTTCCAAACAAGATTTAGTAGAAACGAATCAATGAAACTACTAAATGTATTACATTAACGGATATGTGCCGCCGTGCTTTCGCGTGACCCAATTTTGAAGAAACAAAACGCTTTTGCGCTGATATTGAGAAAAAAAATCAAACCAAAATAACCCCTAGCACCAAGAAAATAAAATCCAATCCATTTGTATCCCTGCTTGACTAGCTCTAGGAGCATTACCGAAATCGAGTGTTGTTTATTTAAACGATATTGCACTTTATTTTACGAGGGAAAAGGTTGAATTTTGCGGTAAAAGCACACTGTTCAAACGTCTCCGTCAGTATTGAGAAGTTTTTCTTTGCTTGTAGATTTTGGACTCTATTTCGTTGATGTTAAAAGTGTAGGTTGGTGTTTGGAGGTACTGTCGATTCGATAAAGGCCTTTGGTTTCAATCATAGTGAAGCGAAATTCGGGATATCTTCTTCAGATCTCGTATTTATTTTGTTCTAGAAACGTCTCGCTGTTTCACTTTGAGACATATGAAAGTTTCAATAGAGCTATTCATGAGAATGGGCTTGGAATTACATACAACTTCATGGAATGGAGAGAAACAGATCCAGAATCTGGTTGCCAGGAATGTTCGAGAATTCCCAAACCCATACTAACTGCCTCAGGATTACTGTCCAACCAACTAACTATATAATTTGTAGCTTTGTAAAGATCGAATGATTCCCTTCGATGCAGGCTCTCATGCCATCAGCCATTCTGTAAGTTTATGTCCTACTAGCTGCCTCGACAGGCTTCATTCTGTCAAATGTAATTGCACGTCGCTGCGTCGGTAGAGCAGCACATCTCGCCTATTTCTCCGACTTGATTTACTTATACTATTATATTTCACTGAAGTTTTCGTTTAATCATATTAAAATATAGCCTATGTCACTCCCAAACAATGTAGCTTCATATTGGTGAAAGAATTTTTAATATCGGTCCAGTAGTTTCGGAGCCTATTCAATACAAACAAACAAACAATCAAATTACAAAAATAAAGTTTACATAAGTTATTAGTACAATTTAGGCGGTCTATAAGGTCTAGCAATTTAAAAAGTCATCCCTGGACTTGCCCAAAACGCTTCCTACAAACTGCCGCCTGCAAATGACGTCATTTGCTGTCTATTTCTTTGCGTTCTGCCATAAATTTGTTCTGCAGCTATATTTGATTTTGCATTTATGAATATGGTTTCTTAACAAAAGATGCCATAAATTGTGTACATTTTCGAATGGCATAGTTTTTAACACTTTCAAAAATGGATTTTCCTTCTCAAGTTTAAAGGGCTCTAAAATAAATATCTAAATACAATATATCTGGGACAATTTACACCAAGGTAATCTGACCCCAAACTAAGCAAAGCTTGTACTATGGGTATCAGAGACTGATAAACATTCTTAAATATTTCTAAATACAGTCATACTAAAATAGATATAATTACAAAAATGTATTAAACTTTTTTTTATAATGGCCGACAAGATGACCTCACTCCACCTGATGAAAAGTGGTCGCGAGGTCCAGATATGAGGCTGACAAGCCCAGTCATTTAAACTAATGACTGGGCTGGCCATCTTCACCTTGACAGCCTGCAGAAAGCATATTTTTTTTATGTAGGTATTTTTCGATTTTATCAAAAAATAATAATCTGATGATGATGACAAATAATCTATTTTGAGAGATCATTCGGTACCTTGTCAGATAACCTTGTTACAGATTTTACATTTTACAGAAAATGCAATCTTCGTAACGATTGCAACAACCAGCAACGAAGATCACAATCACCGATGCAAGGGGGCGCAAGAGACATGCCTTTTGGCAACAAGCATCTATCTGGAACACGTTCCGACTATTACCGAATACCGAATCTGGTTGCCAGGAATGTTCGAGAATTCCCAAACCCATACTAACTGCCTCAGGATTACTGTCCAACCAACTAACTATATAATTTGTAGCTTTGTAAAGATCGAATGATTCCCTTCGATGCAGGCTCTCATGCAATCAGCCATTCTGTAAGTTTATGTCCTACTAGCTGCCTCGACAGGCTTCATTCTGTCAAATGTAATTGCACGTCGCTGCGTCGGTAGAGCAGCACATCTCGCCTATTTCTCCGACTTGATTTACTTATACTATTATATTTCACTGAAGTTTTCGTTTAATCATATTAAAATATAGCCTATGTCACTCCCAAACAATGTAGCTTCATATTGGTGAAAGAATTTTTAATATCGGTCCAGTAGTTTCGGAGCCTATTCAATACAAACAAACAAACAATCAAATCTTTCCTCTCTATCTATAATATTAATATAGATATGTTAGAGGCCTATGTCCAGTGATGTTCATGTTACTTATTTGGTTATACACAGGAATTATAATGAAAATCATGACGGTTGCTATGATTTTTTTGCAAATAACCTCGTTGGATCAAAATTTGTGTTTATATTTATTAAGTTTGTATTTAGAAATATTTATGAACTTTTATCAGTCTCTGATACCCAAAGTACAGGCTGATGTATAGGCTTACTTGCTTCTGACTACCCCGTGTGGGATAAAGTCGTGCTGGTGTGAAAAGAAAGTAAATAAGGAACGAAGCAATCAAAGAAATACCCGCAAATAGTTACAAGCTAAATCATATTCTCTGAAATAATAACTTGTGGGTATTCTTATCCAATTAATTAGAAATAAGTAACCTTCGTTATGGCAGATATTATTTATTTTTGTAATAGATAAGGTTTCTGAGACCGGGCATGAGACGGATAAGTGGAAGCGCGTGTTTTTTTAAAATATCCAATTTCTTTCTACACAGTATCTAGTAAAATACTAATTGAAGATGTTAAAATATAAATCAGTATTTGCGAATTAATACTCTTAATGTTATTATTGAATGATTCCTCTCAGGGATCATTTTTGTTGTGAATGCGGGGAAAAACGGCAAAAATCACGGATAATGCTTGTGCTAAATAAACGACTTTAACGGCTCTCGTACACCTAATTCGTTATCCTAATTAGTTATGCTGAGGACAGCCGAGCATAGTTCGGCCGATCAAATCAAACGTACGTAAATGAACGGTACACGTTGTACTAAAAGTTTAGTTCAGCCGATAACGGATTAGGTGTACTCGAGCCATTAACCGCCAGAGTTGTATAAATGCAAGTTACCATTTTGGTTCCTCTAGTGCCGTAGTTGCAAATTGGCAACTAAAATCTCCGAAGTAATTTTGTATCTGTTTATCGGTTTTCTTTTATTATTCTTTAAATGGGTTTGCGTTTAGCCTCATACTCGCCTGGTGGTTAGCGATGACGAGGCCGATGGTGGTACACGCTTACCCAAAGAATGCCTACTCACTCGGGCCATGAAAACACCCAGAGACGCAGGGAGAGCGTTCCTGTATATTTGTAGCTGTCTTCACCCCCTCTGACTTTATTAAGTCTTTGACTATTGCCAAATCAGATACACTAGAAAATCTATTGTGTGCTGGTCACCGGCAGCTTATGTGTTAAATACGTGTTCGGCGCTAGGGGCACATTATGAACACAAGACGTTTTATGAAGATTTTTAGCCATTTTAAAATTGAATCCTGAAACACGTTCCCGGAAACTCGTCCTCATGTTGTACAGAAATTACCACATACTTTATCGCATCAAATCTAGAAACGGATGTCACAATTTGCCGGTTACCGCTCTCGATGGCTCAGCGATACATCCCCTACGAGGGGTGCAATAATATATTACAATAAAACAGGGGAGGTTATTGCGAACGCACCCTTGCGATAACGTTACACTTGACTTATAATGATGTCAGGGCCTTGCGTAGGAAACTTAATGTGTGAAGAATATTTGCGGCGTGTTTTTATCTTGAGATAACTTTTATTTATGATGAGAGGGGAATAGATTGAGATTTACAGTGGTGTAAAGCGATTTTTCTAATCAGTGAAAAGTGCTTAAACTGCCAGTTATATTTCTATAGTTAAGATGTAATCCTGTGACATATGAAAGTGCAAAACACTTGCGTGAAATCAAAAACACTTTTGAGAAACAGTTTACGAGTAAACTTAACTTAACCTATGTGATGGCATTTTCGAAAATGATATTGCATTTGGCCTCAATCTATCCTGGTGGTAAGATGACGAGGCCAATGGTGGTGCAAGCTTAAATCTTTCTTAATGAACGCTTAATTTTTCTAGATGTTAGAGAAACAATTTTTAATATTCTCTATTTTTTGTTACAGGTATGTCTGTCTACGTACAACTTAACCCTGTTTTCGGTATGATTAATTAATCTGTTTAGAATCATTATTAGCAGCTAAGTTTTTTGGATTGCTAGAGCTTATTAGGTAATATAGTGTAAATATAATCGGTAATCATGTCTACCTCTTTTAAAAGTTGAACTAGATTAGAATCAGATTTATAAGACGTTCCTTATATACTTCCAAAGTGACGGTTGCTGGCGTTTTGCATCGACCGGAATCATGGACCTATTTTTAAGTCATCCGTCCACCTTGCTGGTGGGAATCTCCTCCAAAAGGGATCCCATCTAAAAATGTTCTGCCATCTGCCAATTCCACTTTCTTCAATGGGTTGCGTAGTGTTGAAACTCAAACTCAAAATATCTAAACTTAAATAGACCTAAGCAAATACTTCCGTATCGTCAAAAAAACATACACTAAATTGTGGACATAAATAAATAAATATACAGTCTTCTTCTTTCGTGTCGACAGCAACATTAAATTTCATTTGACCAGAATTCTGCCACCTTAATAGCCTCAGCATTGGCACATATAAGGTCATCGTGTGAGCAGCTGTTCGGACGCGAGGGGGGAATATACAGTGAACAAACATAATGTGATTCTACCACCATGTCGAAGTTGTTTCTGTCCTGAGAAGACCCAGCGAAAAACCCTAACACCTGGTGATTTATAACATCTTCTACAATTGAAAATACAGTTTACTGAACTTAAAAGAACTATTAGTACAATAAAAGCTAACCCTACCAAGTATTTTCCTAATCTTTCCCCAAATTACCTTTCTTCCCGATATTTCAAGACACGACATTTACGTCCTTTTATCGTCAATTCAGGTCGTAAAGTCGGATTTGCAGGCTACATCCATCTCTTTCACACTTTGGAGGAGTGTGTATGTTTGTCTTCTTTTAACCATTTCTCTCTTCCGTTATGAGTATTATCGGCCTGATGACGTAATAAGGTTATGTGTCTCTTGTTTTGATGGCTGTTTAGGGTTGGGTGATGGTTTTTATGTTCTAAAGAGTGTTTGTCTTGAAAAAGGTGACTTTTGATATAGGTAATGCAATACTTGTTCTTTAATTATGTACGACTAGCTCTCCGTCAGCGGCTTCGCCCGCGGAGACTGTCTTTCCCGTCAAAATATAGCCTAAATTAAAAAAAATATAGGTCATGTCACCTGATAATCTCGCTTTAAATTGCTGAAGAAATTTTTAAAATCGGTCTAGTTGTTTTGGAGCCTATTCAATACAAACAAACAAACAAATCTTACCTCTTAATAATATTAGTGTAGATTTACCCCTTCATCCGCCTTAAGACTGCTGACACAGATGAACATAGTTTCAAAAAATATACATAAAATGATAGTGTGGTCCGTTAATCCACATGAAATCCAACAAACAAGGTGTCTGTCGAAAACACACTGAAGAAAAAAAAACTAGCTCGAAGCAGATAAGGGGAATAATGTTTTTCTTCATGTACTTGTGTTTAATTTTTAGATGGAGTACACATAGTCACTTATTTTTTACATTAGCACATTAAGTTACCAGATTCTGTCCTTTATTATATTTGCCATTAATATCAACATCTGGCATTTTTTGGTAACTTGCTATTGCCATTTAACTTAAGCAGTTATCTTGAAAGTTGCTATGTTATCGTTTAGACCAAATTCACGAAAAGATAATAAAGTTAATATTTACTCTCCATTGTGATCTCAAAATTCTAGAAATAGATCCAGTAATTGCCTAACTCCCACGGCATTGTCTGGTAATATTGAGGAGATAAAAAATACCACTGCGTAGACGTCAGATTGAAAATTTTGATTAACTAAGTATCTTTGTATTAACAAACAAATCTAAATTCAATAATACCTAAAACTAACTTTTGCCTCGTAGACTTAGCTTTTGAACTTTTTACAGTCTGTAAATGAAGAATTATAGTAATTAAGATAACCTTTTATTTGAGTCCAGTTTGTAAAGTACGAGTACAATGTACAAAGCTACATTAGAATCCTTTTTTTTATTTGAAATATTCTTCGTGTTCAATGTCGTTCATACACCAGAATTAGTTATCATGAAAACAAACGAAGGATTTTATTTATTTATTTAATTATTTATTTATTAATAAAAAAAACATAACATTGTCTTACTTAAATACTTCTCGCCAAACTGCAGGAGCAGTTTGTTGGCAAGTTAACACTCATATATATGTATATATATATATATATATATATATATATATATATATATATATATATATATATATTTTAAGAATAACAATTGAGAATGGATTGCAGAAAAAGCAAAGAAAACATTTAATTCAAGTTTATTTAATTTTGAGATTTTATGCAAAGGATTTTTTAACTTTTTAACGTAAATATAATATTCATTATTGTAACTGAAATCAACATCGATTGCATGATTATGATTGATATTGAGGCTCCCTATACCACAGATTACTTGTAGTTATCTACTAAGTAACAGATAAATCACATCATCGAAAATTTACCATGTTGTACCAGGCATATATTGCAAGGGCTCTATCTCTCTCTTTTGATGTCAGAAGTCAGTACTTACTTCGCGTCCGCGTCATCGCGTCCAGTTCAACCGCAAGATTCGCGTACAATGCTCTACGCGGCTTTTGACAACCAACTGCCAAATAGGTCTAGGAAGACCCGGCGGCTGGTAGGTAATTATCGCGCGCAAGTACATGGAGTGACAGAGGCCTATTCGCAGCTGGAACTACGGGTCTCTGGCTGTTAGGATCAGGGTACCACGGGTGTTGTGGTCCCAGCCCTGCCTTTCTTAAGACATGCCCCAACTTGGAGTTGGATTCGTGGTGGCATGTGGTTAGTTGCAGAGGTGGGGCATGTTCGTCTGCTCGGTAGCGTGTACCGAGCGTCCCTCCTCGCGCGCAACGAGTATCTAAATTCACTGGTCTAGGGCGTTGGGCCGCTGAGTGTTTAGATACGGAGTTAGTGAGGAACCCTTATAGCGGCTTGCCGCTCCTCCGGTACTTGCCTGGATAGCAAGGAGATGGGTATCCGCTAGATTGCCTATCCGGCCACCCTGCTGTAGCTAAGTGTAGATGTACGGCATAGCATTGAGAAGTGAGCGTGCTATACAGCTCCGGTACCATTCTGGAGAAATGGTAGTTGGCTTCTCTGACGTCACCATCGGGGATTGAAGCCGCTAGCGTTCTTTGAATGCGCGTGGTGAGCGACTATAACTGCTCCGGTACCATTCTGGATAAATGGGAGTGGGTAATGCTACGGGCTACTCGCCTATGAGTACCATAATGTGTAATGCATTGTGCTTTGTGGCGGCAGGACCTACCGCAGATGGTCCCTGGGTCACTTCACGGTGTGCTAGGAATAGTGTGCCTTTCTGCATTTAAAGTAAAGTAAAGTAAAAAATCATTTATTCATTTAAGCTTGTATAAAGCACTTATGACATGTCAAAAAAAGTATACAGAAATAATAATAATAAACGTAAATAATATAGTACAATATTAGTACACATCGTGAATATACATAATGTGAATCTACCACCGGTTCGGACGTTGCTTCTTATCGAGAAGACTCCGGCAAGAAACTCGATAGTTACTCTTTTCAACTTTGTTTGTTTTACAAAAAATAAATTCAGAGTACAGTCAATGCGAGTAGAAAAAAGAACACAATATTGAGCAGAGGAGCAGATTATTCCTACTATAACCACAAACTTTTGTCGTTCAAGTAATCCTCTACATTATAATAACCTTGTTTCATTAACTTTGCTTTAATTGCAGACTTAAACTTGTGAAGAGGTAGATCAACAAGACTTTGAGGTATTTTGTTAAAGTATTTTACAGATTGACCCACAAATGAGTTTCCCACCTTGTGTAGCCTAAGACTGGGAGTTTTCAATTTGTTTTTATTTCTGGTATTATGTTTATGAGTGTCACTGTTTTTTTTGAACAGATGCAAGTTTTTGCGCACATACATTATGTTATCTAAAATATACTGAGCATGCACAGTTAAAATATCGATCTTCTTAAATACTTCCCTAAGCGAGTCGCGTGGTCTAAGTTTGTAAATGGAGCGGATGGCTCTTTTTTGAAGTACAAAAATGGTGTTCAAGTCTGCAGCTGAACCCCACAACAGTAGACCATACGACATAACACTATGAAAGTAGCTAAAATATACTAGTCTTGCTGTTTCAATATCAGTCAAGAGTCGTATTTTTCTAACAGCACAAGCAGCGGAACTGAGTCTCCCTGCCAGGGCCGTTATATGCGGACCCCATTGCAACTTAGAATCTAAAGTTATTCCTAAAAATACAGTAGAATTTGTTAATTCTAATGGCTCGTCATTCATAGTTACAATAGTATCAACCTGTCTCACATTGGGCATAGAGAATTTGATGCACTTTGTTTTTTTTGCATTAAGTAATAAATTATTACTAGTGAACCAACATAGTACTTTTGAGAGAGTATTATTTACATCGTCAAATGCTTGCTTACCTCTGTCGACTTTAAAAATCAACGAGGCATCGTCAGCAAATAATACTATCTCACAAATATCTTTGACATAGGTAGGAAGATCATTTATATAAATAAGAAAAAGCAAAGGTCCTAATATAGATCCCTGGGGCACTCCCATACGTATGGTGGCACCGGAAGATGCAGTTCCGTTGATACTAACTTTTTGAGTTCTATCTGTAAGATAGGATTGTATTAATTGAGATGAGATACCTGAAACACCGTAATGTCTTAGCTTAATCAGTAATATTTCATGATCCACGCAATCAAATGCTTTTGAAAGGTCACAAAATATTCCTACTGCATCTTGCTTGTTTTCCCAAGCATCAAATATGTGTTTGATAAGTGCTACACCTGCATCAGTTGTGCTCTTGTGTTTAGTAAAACCAAATTGTTTCTCATGTAGTAAGTTATTTAAATCAAAGTGTGAAAGCAGCTGGTTCAATATAATTTTTTCAAAGATTTTACTGAGAGCTGGTAGTATAGAAATGGGTCTATAATTAGATGGGTCACTTTTGCTACCAGATTTAAAAAGCGGGATGACCTTACTAAATTTCATCAAGTTGGGAAACTGACCTTGGTCTATGCAATTATTAAAAAGTTTAGCTAAGTGGGGTGATATCGTATTAATGATTGATTTGAGTAGATTAATCGAAATACCCCACAAATCTTCTGTATTTTTCATATTAAGTTCCTTAAATACCTTGAGGATGTCATGAGAATCAACATGATCAAAGCAGAACTGATTTGTGCACCCATCAACACTAGATGTTAGCAGGGACTCAGCTATATGTGGACTAGAATTTAACGTGCTTGTAGTTACAATAGGTATATTAGAAAAAAAAGTTTCAAATGTATTTGCTATTTCAATCTCAGACTCAATAACATTATTTTGAATTTTGAGAGAGAATGAGTGATCGCGAGGTTTAGATTTACAGGTTTCTTTATTAATTATGTTCCAAGTGGCTTTGATTTTATTTTTAGCCAGTTTTATTTTGTCTCTCAAAAAAATGGACTTTGCAATATGACATGATTTCTTGAATGTTTTTGAATATAATTTAACATGCTCAACTAGTTTTTGACAGTTTGAGTTAGCTTTTAATCCATATAATTCGTATAATTTATTTCTACTTTTATGGATGCCTGGAGTGGCCCAATCACTAAATTTAAACTTAAAATTATCAACAGTTACTTTCTTCTTAGGAAAAATATGGTTGTGTTCATGCAATATTATCTCAAAGAGATGCCTATACTGATCATCTATGTTATGATGACCTTGGGGCAGTAGGTATTTTTATTTTTATTCGTTTGAAACTTTTTTACTCGACTCTTGGTAACTGGTCTATAACTAATATCCACTGATTGAGAGACATGACGGTGCTCAAATTTGGTCAATAGACCACAGTGATCTGATTTCAAACAGTTTATAATTGATTTCTCAATAGAGATATTTTCACAAAAAATATTGTCTAAGCAGGTGGCTGTTAACTCGGTGATCCTGGTTGGTTGATCAAAAAGATTAAGTAAATCAAATGATTTAAAAAGATTTAAAAATCTTACAGAGGTCTGAGAAGAATCTAAAATGTTAACATTAAAATCCCCACATACAACCACCTTCTTGTTTGATTTACAAACCTTTTTCAGTACTTCTTCCATGGTCTCTTCGAACTGACAATAATCAGCAGAAGGGGGTCTATACACACACACAATAATAATCTGCTCTAACTCTGCGCATGCAAGTTCAATAGTTCGCTCAATTGAGAGTGCTACTATGTCTTTACGCTCTCTAGATTTAAACTTATTGTGAATTAATATCAGTGACCCACCGCGAATAGAGGAACTTCTCAAGAACGAACTAATGATACTATAATTATCAATGCTAATCATGCATTCATTTTTTTTCAGCCAGTGTTCAGTTAAACATAAGACATGTATATCCATACAGTCTAAAAATAAACCTACTTCTAATTCTTTGCCAGAGAAGCCTTGCATGTTTTGATGCACAAAGTTTATAAAATTATTTTGGGGCTTCTCTTTTGTCAACAATGTGCAAGAGTTTACCTCTATTGTCTCTGAATCTAATTTAAATTATTTGGAACAAGTTCCAAAGTCTGTGGTACAATGGTATCATTCTGCTCAATAAAAGCAGAGCGTTTAGCCAAATAATTGGCTGAAATGTTAAAAAAATAAGATAGCGACATAGCTATCTGTCGTTTATAATAATTAGATAAATGAAATCTACCTTTTGTCAGGTACATATTATTATTAATAATAGGATTAATGTCAATGAGATTTATTAAATTATTTGAAAATGTCACAGTATCAAATGTCAAATTGATTCTATGTCTTTTTTCATTTTCTGCTTGTGACAGACCCCTACTGTAAGGCAATGTGAACATCACAATTTTACTGACATTAACTAATGAACATAAAGTATTGCAATGTATTTTCATTTGGTTCTTGTTCACAGTACCTCTGTTTGCAATTAAAATAATAAGGGTTGAATTGGGGCTGAAACTATATTCAGCAATTTTCTGAATGATATCACAGTATGAGGCACCCGGTGAACAGTGATTTATAACTGACTTTCCAAAACTATTATACAAAATGTGGCCTATACTTTTTCCAATGTCGTCACTAAACATTACAATGTTACAACCTGGATTTTTATCAGTGTTACTGACAGGGCAGGTATCAGAGATGGAAATGTTGGTGGCTGATTGTGAAGTAAGGGTGTTAAGAAGAGAGGAATCACATTCTGACTGAATAACAGTATGGCCATCATTACTGCTGGAAACTGAGTCCGGGTTGCACAAGAGTTTGGTCAGGGCCAAAATATGCTCCTCATTTTCTTTTTTGGTGATTGTATATCTGTCAGTTAAACGCCTCAGATTTTCTTTAAGACTACATATTTCTGCTTGTAATACTTTCACTTCATTGTCATATTGACTTAAATTATTGTCTATCATTATAGAATAGACATCCAGTTCATCACCTAATCGTCGGCGTTCCTGAATATATTTTGCATTTTTATACATCATTTTCTGGTTTTTTATCAGTTTCTGAGTTTTCTTAATAAATTTGCTTATCCTAACATATTTTCTAAATTTGTTCTTGCTGCACCTTGCAACACCCTCTGGAGCAGTGGAATTAATCAAATTATTACTAGCCAAATCAATAGCCACAGTAGGGATTGAAGAATGTGCAACAGAAACCAGGCTGGGCACACTAAGAACTAACTCATCGAACAAACTTTGGTTTTGGGTGTCAACTGTGTGTAGTTTTTCAGTCTCCATGGAAGATATCAGGTGGTGGGCCTCTTGTAGCTCTTGTTCAAGCATGGTAATGCGTTTGAGGCTTTGCACATATTCATCGCTGCAGTCACTGAACCCATCTACTATTATTTGTAACCTATCCCGCTCATTTAATACTAATAAATACCTTTCATGCATCTCAGCCATGTCTTTTTTTAACAAAGCGTTCCTACTTAACGCCTCCAACAATTCCCTCTCATTGTCTTCTCTTTCAAAATGCAATTGTTTAACCAACTCTTTGGATGCCTTCAATTCCTGCAAAGTCAGCTCCAGCTGGCGAGATGAGGCTGCGCGGGTCATCATGGTTAAATTGACAAAGTATAAATCCAACAAACAACGTAGAATACCAAAGTGTTGTTTAAACAATCAAGAGGTTGTGTAGCTCAAGAGTATTTTTGTATTCTAACCTCTTCGCGTTTCTGACAAACAGAGTCAGACAATTCGAATATTTCACTACTCAGGTATAATATAAGGTCGTAGAATGAAATGTATGAATGTTACTAAACAAACAATACAATACCTTTTCCAAGAGAAAACAATGATTCACAAATATTTGAACGGTCAACTGACACGCACTGTCGGCACCGATAAATCACCAAGTTTAAACTTATTTCACAAAAAAAAACACTAAATAACACGTAATTAACACTAATTATTGTTTACGACGACTTATTGGGCCATAAATTAGTTATTTACAGGTTTAAATCAAATTAAAATACGGGACAAGTCAAGATCAGCTGTTAGCCGTAGTGTTGCCACAGCAAAAAAAAAAAAAAAGCATAACCGAGAGGTTGGTCGGGGGGGCCACTAAAATAAATCTCTGTAGTTTGCGAAAGGGACTTGTCCCGAGTTCTACTTCACCCGGGTAGGTAGGGTTTTCGCAGCTGGAACTACGGGTCTGGCTGTTTGGATCAGGGTACCACGGGTGTTGGGGGTCCCAACTCTGCCTTTCTTAAGGTAGGCCCCAACTTGGAGTTGGATTCGTGGTGGCATGTGGTTAGTTGCAGAGGTGGGGCATGTTCGTCTGCTCAGTAGTGTGTACCGAGCGTCCCTCCTCGCGCGCAACGAGTATCTAAATTCACTGGTCTAGGGCGTTGGGCCGCTAAGTGTTTAGATGCGGGGTTAGTGAGGAACCCTTATAGCGGCTTGCCGCTCCTCCGGTACTTGCCTGGATAGCAAGGAGATGGGTATCTGCTAGATTGCCTATCCGGTCACCCTGCTGTAGCTAAGTGTAGATGTGGCAGTGCATTGAGATGTGAGCGTGCTATACAGCTCCGGCACCATTCTGGAGAAATGGTAGTTGGCTTCTCTGACGTCCCCAGCGAGAATTGAAGCCGCTAGCGTTCTTTAAATGCGCGTGGTGAGTGACTATACCTACTCCGGTACCATTCTGGATAAATGGTAGTGGGTAATGCCACGTGCCTGCCAATGCCAGTACCATAATGTGTAATTTATTGTGCATTGTGCTTTGTGGCGGCAGGACCTACCGCAGATGGTCCCTGGTACACTTCACGGTGTACTAGGAATAGTGTGCCTTTCTGCATAACCGAGAGGTTGGTCGGGGGGGCCACTAAAATAAATCTCTGTAGTTTGGGAAGGGACTTGTCCCGAGTTCTAAACTAACAAGAACCATCTTTGTGTTCATCTTTAAAAGAGATTGACCGATCTGGACCAAATGCTGCCTAGGCACGGCAATGATGATGACGGCAATGATGATGACCGGATGGATGATGATGATGATTATTCCTTTTCAACAAATGCGTTAAATAGTATTATTATCTCACTTATTCTACCTCCCGAGTGCGGTCCCGACTTCGCTAGTTGTGCCCACGGTGTTTGCCTAGTTTGGTTTTTGAAGTGGGCTAGGCACTAAGACGTGAGGCGCCCTATATTATAGACGACGATGAGGATGACGATTGATAAGGTATTTTAATGTTTATTTATTTTATTTTATTTACTTATTTATTGCAAACCATAATGTAGGTAGGTACACAAGATAGTATTGAAGATAAGTATCAATTATGACATTAATCATGTTTACATGAGGCCTAACATAGAGGATCATTAATTATGTTGTAAACCTATGTAACGACTAAACGATTGAAAGATTTTCCTTATTTAAGTGTTGTTATAATAATATAATCCATGGTTTATAAAATACTGTATTTTATTTTAAAAATAAGCTGTTGGTAAAGGTTTTTCCTCAATGTAAAACCTATCCAATAAATATTACTTTCTCATTCTGAAGCGCTTTGGGTTACAGACTAGTATTAATTCTAAGGAACATTATGCACTATGACTCAATGTTGGGCGGCACTTGGTCTAACGTTCATATAAAAATGGTCAATCTCCTTTCCGACTAGCTCTTCGATGATGAAAAACATCAATAAATAACCAAATAAACCGGGTAACTGGGAAAGGTTCCACCACTTACCACATTGGGTTCTAATACTATGTAAAAAAGTGGGCTTCTGAGTGATTCGTTCACCATGACGGCACAGTCACTTGACTCTGAGAACCCCGTTTCGGAAATAGTCGTAATAGTGTGTATGTCCTAATATCTACTGACGGGAAAAAATAAGTGGGGGCAGGATCATCACAAATATATATATTTTTAAATTCCAACTTTTTTACAAATTCTGCAAAAGCGTTTAAGTAAAACAATGTTTTGTCCACGGCTATTTGTCGCAAGCACCGACAAGTTCGTGCAAATAGATAGTTACGGAAGGCCACTTAGATGGGGGGGAGATATCACATACGTGGTGGAACTCATTACTTTTTCTATACACATTAGTTATCTGATAACAATGACGGTTTAAATTCTGTGGTGTCACTTAATGCAAATCGTTTGTAATGTTTTGGAATAGAATCACAGATTTTTAAATTGAAGGAGCAGAATTAATATTCAAGGTATACCATTTCATTTAAACTAGGTGTGACATCGCACATAACCTGTTTCAAGATATGGTAATTAGGGCCTTAAATTAAAGTCAATCAGCAAACCAGCGGGTCATTAAAACCATAGAACATACTGCGAATAGGACGTTTTGCTAATAGGACAATTTGTAAATCAGACTTTTATTTGGCAGATGATGTCAATTGCGTGTGCTTTTGAAATAAAAAATAATGATCTAAGTTTAAGCAATGCTAAGTTTGACGTCAATGTTCTATTTGTATTTATCTTATGCAAATATTCTGCTATTTAAGTTCTAAGAGGCTATCTTTTAAATCCACCCTACGTTACCGGTTCCATCTATCCAGCTGTTGTTTTATTCAATACGCTATATAGGCGCACATAGTGTATACATCCAAGTCGAAGTTATTTTTTCAGTTTTGTATAAAATTAACAGACCATAGACGCGGACCTTTTCAATCCCATAAAGATTACTGCGTCTGTACTTTTATAATTCTAGAACTTTTTTTTCCCCGTCTGGCGACCACACCAATTGTCATGGTCTCGAAGTAAGGATAAATATCTCTGTGTTAAGAGGTACCAGACAAGGAATTAAGCCAGGGGCGTCTTCTAGCACACCCACACCCGAGCCAATTTTAAAAAAGATCGTTTCCTGAATTAAATCGACCAGTAATCGAACCCGGGAAATGAAGAAATCCCGTAACTTATAAGTATTCTAATGCTAGTGACCATAACTATGAAAGTTTAAAAAAATATATGGATTTGATAATCTTCAATTATCATACTTTAACCAATTAATATATTTAATCGTGCAGTTAAATAAAGTAAAATTAACTTGCATCGTCCCCATTAGCAACGTCTTAGTTTATTTTACATTTAGCAATAGCAACTTGAACCTCGTTTTACTATAAATGCAAGCTTTACACAAGCGGGTTTGCTTGTTATATTTAATTAGTACAATTTTCACGTTACCAGTCGTTATTTCCCACGTTAAAACAAAACTTGGCCCTTTTTTAACTGTAATGTTTTGTTGGGATAATATTATTCCGCTGAACTCAATTCCAACAAGGTTACAGCGTGGGTTCCGTAATGTGAGCTTTCAGTGCAACGGGCGAGGTTTAGTATCAAACAACGTACTTTTAACGTGATCTGCGATGTGAGCGCTAGCTTTCGCCCAAGACTTCACTTGCGCGGAAGAACCAAGATGCGTGTTATCTAAACCGTATTGAATTAATCTCCATATCACGATAAATCGCTACGCTTTTTGGCAATTTATAACGTATCGATTTCAGCCCTATTCGGGGCCCAATTTGTATTGGATGAAGTCTTCTAAAAGCGTATAGTTTTTGTCAACTGTAGGCGACAAACAGTATAAATAAACATCTCGAACACTTTACAATAAGGTCATTTGATTCCATACAAAGCAAAGCTTTTACGATGAGTGTCAAGAGCTGATAAACATACTTATTCTTTCTAAATACATACATAAATAGATAATATTACCAAGACAAAACAAATACAACACATCACATAAATCGAACCTTCTGCATTTGGCGCCAAAAGCAAGATCGCTCCCATGGCGCCAAAAAGCTAGTCCGGCGAAAAATATTGAATACCAGACTTGACAGTTTCAGACATAACAAACACTTCTAATCGCTTCGACAAACCAGTCAACTAGAAAACACTGAGTGAGAGCTTTCGTCTTAACACTCCGAACTTTGGGCACTTCATCGAAAGGCCGAGATTGTGAACGTCATTATTGGGCACTTCGTTTGACGTCAAGTTTGTGACATTAATAGCGATGTGCTTAGGAGTTTGTTAATGAGAGAGTTGGAAATGTCAGTATAAGTATGTTGATGGAGTAAGCTGAGCTTATACTTTGAAATGTCATTGTAGCTGAAATAAATAAATAAATAAATAAATATCCCTGGACATTATTCCACACAGCGCCGTCTAGCCCCAAAGTAAGCTAATTAAAGCTTGTGTTATGGGATACTAGACAACGGATAAACATACTTAAATACATTTTCTTTTATAAATACATACTTATTATACATAGGAGACACCCAGACCAGTACAAACAGACATGTTCATGCACACAAATGTTTGTACTGTGCGGGGATCGAACCCGCCACCTCTGGTGTAGTAGCTCGTAAATGAAAGCTCGTTGGTAGATGATCATTGGTAAGTTTTTACTTCAAGAGAGCGTCCTAGGGGTTAAGCACCTCAACTCAAATCGTGGAGCGTGTGTTACCGAGTTCCAATCTCGCCAGAACCATCTTGGTGTAAAATTTCCAACTAACTCCGGTGATAGAAAACATCGGTAAAAAGCAAATCAACCCCGGATAACGTCGGAAGCTCACTATCTACCACGTTGGGTTCTAATACCATTGTTGAAAAGTGGACTTTTGAATGTTCCGTTGACGTGAAATTTGTAAAATGCTAAAATAATCAAATTAATAATCAATTAGCATATTTCATCTTAACTGAAAGTTTAAATATTTGTAAGAATATTTCTTTCGGATGCTTTGTACTTACCTTCAAACATTGACGGAATAACGTTGGCTTGCAACGTAAGCATATACTAGAAATATTCGTTCGTCTCTGTGAGGTTTCGGTAGCTCAGTGGTTTAGAACGGTCACCCGGATTGTGAAAGACGAGGGTTCGATTCCCGCTCAATATCATCAATGCATAAGGTAGGAAAATCATTTGTTGGTCAATGTGTTAAATATTTTAATAAGATTCCGCAAACTCTTGTTGAGCTGCCTCTCCACCAGTTTAAGTCACAAATTAAAGCTAAGTTAATGAAGCGAGGTTATTATAGTGTTGAGGATTTCTTAAATTATAAGAATTTGTGGTCTCCCCTGCACATTTTTTTGTTATCACTTTACTCTGTCAATTCAATTTTTGTGTTAAAAAACAAGATTGAAAAGAGTAACCATCGAGTTTCTTGCCGGAGTCTTCTCGATCGGAAACAACCTCCGAACCGGTGGTAGAGTCACATTATGTTTAATTTTGATATTTACTATCATAGTATTATTATAAGTAAGTTTATTTTAGTATATTTTTGCTTTAATTTTTTTTTGTAACTATATGACTTGTCCTATGTACTTTCTATAAGTCTATATGAATAAAGATATTTTCTACTTTACTTTTACTTTACTTTAAAATGTCCGAAAACGATTTTGTGTTTTATATCTATACATACTATTTCATATTTCCAGGATCAACATGAATATTGTAAGAAACATTTGTATTTGTTATTGTTTTCCAGTATGTGAGGATTTAGAAACATTTAAGCATGTTTAGCAGTATCTGCCTCCCATTTTTATTCAGTTTATTCATGACTAGCTGTCAATCAGTAGCTTCACCCGCGTAGGCTCTTCTTCCTGTTAAAATTTAGCCTGAAATAATTGCTTAAGTCACTCTCTGATAACGTAGCTTTATATTGGTGAAAGAATTTTGAATATCGGTTCAGTAGTTCCGGAGCCTATTGAATGCAAACAAAAAAACAATCAAATCTTACTGCTTCATAAAATATTACTATATAAAAGCATTTTAAATGTTCTTCAGCTTTAGTACATTTATTTGGAAACACAAACTATCTACAACGTTTCCTAAAATATATTTACGTTCCCATGATTAAATTCCCCCCTAGAGCATTTCTTACTAAAATAACAGTAAAAGATCTCCGCGAAGTACTTAAAGCCACAGATATTAAAAACCATACAAAAACAAAGCACCACTAAACAAACTAAAGCACTTTTGAGAAGATTTACGCCACCCAAACAAAAATTCAACGCAAAACGAGGCATTTCCCAAGAAATATAACCTAGACAGTAATATAAGCCCAAATCTTACGTACAATCAACCCTTGCTCAAGAACACTGCTGTCAACTGTGTCTGGTCCACGTGCACGTGCCAGTCAATAGCAAAAAGAGGTCAACTTACACTAGCAGTATTACGCTTCATCAGTTGAAGACTGTATCGTAGTCTTTACAGTCCAATATAAACTAAGCCCTCGTAGCATACGTTTACCTCCCACACAGAGCTCATCCTAATCCGGGCGTCTTGAAAATGTCCAGTTTACTCTGAAACGTGGCTGCAAGGCCCATTTCCCCGTTTACCTCGGTTTTGTGAGCCTTCAAAGAGGAGGGGGAGGTCAGGTTAGAATTGCTAGCGCTTGACTTAGCGGTGCAAAATTGCTCCCAAAGGCTGGGTGAAATGGTGAAGAGAAATGGTGTTATCATGTGTTTTATTTTCTTTTTGAAAGTGTATTGAAGTGCTTTGTGGTTTTGTTATGATTTCACGTCTGAGAATAAGGTTTTAAAAAAATTAAAAATTGTATTATTTATGCCCAGACAACACACCGCTTGTCATGGGGTCATTTTGTATAATTGACACGACCGGGAATCGCCCTACGCCAATCGCGTCGTCAAGTGATAATTGAAGGTGATAAAACTGATTATTTACGATAACTGTTAAGCACTTACATTTACTAATAACATGAATGAATTTTTGCATTTATTAAAATAGCTCATAGGACTGTTTATCGACTCTTTTGTAGAGCTTTTTTTCATAAAAATTATTTACTTAAAAGTTCGTTTAAACATCATACATTCGCTGTTCACTATTCTATAGCTACATTGTATTTCATTTTCAAATTTCCTCCCCATAAAAGCAAACTGTTACCTAAACTCCCAGACCCACTTTATCAGAGATACCGTTTTACGGTTTCAATCATAAACTGGGCCATAAACCTTTCAGCAACATTTATACCACGCTCGCCATATCTCGTTTTGACGAAAAACCGATTTAACTTGGCCCTTATTTTACACTGCTACGGTTGCTACAGAGATCACGTTAAATTGGTCTATAAAACAACTAAAATAGCCTGGCTTGTGTTTCCCGTGTTATAAGGAGGATTAGTCGAGTTTAGTTTAATGTTTTTTCAAAGAAATATTTAATTTTGTTGCTATTTAGGATATTAAAACCCAAAATAATCCGCACTCAACGGGCTAATGCGTCTTTCCTGGTCCGCACCGCTAGAGAGTGGAGATTACTCTGAATTACTTTAACCTTGGTGTCATCAAGGCCAGAGTTTAGGCAATACGCATTTTCTGGGTAAGGATGGACCACCTCCGGCCTAGTCATCGATCACCACCAGGCGAGACTGAGGCCAAACAAAAACCTATTTCCAATAAATAAAACAGAAAAACCGTATGGGCCCGAATTTAAATTTGGACAGAAACATATTTGGGTTCATTGTTTTTGCGATTAACTCTCCGGTGATGGAAAACATCGATAAAAAACAAAATCAAATCGAATAACGGCGGAACTATCTACCACGTTGGGTTCCCATACGCTGGGGTAAGTGTGGGCTTCTGAGATTTCCATTCCCCATGACGGCGACCATCGACTTGCCTCTGACATACCCGTTTGGGATATAGCGAGAGCATATGTCTGTATGTTTGTAAAACAGAGGTTTTCCTAAATTTTATTAGGTTTTCCGTTCAGCATACAATGAGTGTATGATGGTATTAAATTTATCTCCATGGTTCTAAGTATATCTTTTCCCATTGGCCATGTTTAACTTCTGCTTACTAACTACTATTGCACAAATCGGGTGGTTGAAAAATTAAAATGATTCATTCAGACTTTGTTAGTTTTTAGGGTTCCGTACATAAAAAAGAAAAAACGGAACCCTTACCTTATCACTTTGTTGTCCATCCGTCCGTCTGTCTGTCTGTCAAGACTCTTTTTGCTCAGGGATGCGTGGAGGTATCAAGCTGAAATTTATATCAAATACTCAGGTCTACTGTGCCTCAAAGCTGTGAAAAAATCAAACCTCTAAGCCAACGCAATCAAAAGATACAGCCGTTTATGCCGCAAATTTTCGACGCTCGCAAGGGAATCAAAACCTACAGGGTACTGCCCGTGACTCAGAATCTTGAAATTTGGTACGAAGTAATGTCTTATAGCACAAATAATGGAAAAATTGCGAAAACCGTAAATTTCTAGTTACATACATATAGTAAAAATATATTTAATAAATATACCTACAGGTTTGTACTGAACTCTCGGTGCGCGAGTCCGACTCGCACTTGGCCGGTTTTTTTTTGTATCTTTTGTTACGCCCGTTCTTATGCGATAACCGTTCCTGCCAGGTTAGCCTGCATGTTCAAAACATAGTAAAAATTTCCTTTTTTTTCGTTCAACTTTGTGGTTGACTGGAAGTGAATTCCTCCGGGCATTACGTAGTCACTTGTATTTGTTTTCATAAGTAAGAACGAATAGACTAATCATGACGAATAAAATAAATAAATAAAATAAAACTACTCTATTTTTTCTACTAATGATTTGAAGTACAACTTGTACTTTCCAATGTTTAGAACAGATTTGACTACGCTGAAAAACAAACAACTCTTAAAAATAACGAAAAAGAAATAACTAAAAGAAAACTCAAATGGCCGTATTCATTAGAGAACGTTTACGAAATTAGCAAACTTTGACAAGTCATTAATCTTCCGAAGAAAAAATATTCGATGAAGCTTGAGACGGGAAAAAGACGTATTTACTCGTATTTATAAAACTGTTTTAGGAGGAATATTATTCATCGAACACAGAAAAAACCTACACTTTGGTTTGGTTGACCTTCCAGCAATCCGAACTCAACGGCTTGCTACGTCTTTTCTGGTCCGCACCGCCAGGGAGTGGAACGCTCTCCCTGCGGCTGTGTTTCCGGATACTACAACCTTGGTGTCTTCAAGGTCAGAGTGAATAGGCATATTCTGGGTAAGCGGGTACTACCATTGGCATTGTCATCGCTTACCACTAGGCGAGACTGAGGCTAAACAAACGCAAACCCATTTTAAATAATAAAAAAAAACTCAACCTATCAATTTAAGATACATTTATCTCTAAATTCAATAACAATAGTCAGAGTTGAGCACCCTTTTAATTGACGGTATTTATTGTTTGAAGATCCGTTTTGAGTTTTAAACGAACCATAAGGTAATGTAGGTACATCAAATTTTAGTCAATCTTTAATCCCAACATTCAAAACTAAACATTCGTTGAGATGTAGATAGTGTGTGTATTGCACGTGTTATGTTTTGAGTTCGATTGTGTTATATGTGGTTTTTTTAAGTTATATGTAAATGATCTCTTATTTGTATACGATTACTTTTCATAACTACAGTAAAATTAACATCCAAAAAGCTAAAAGCTTATTGTTTGTACTAAAGTTGTATTCCCTCGTAGATTTTGGTTATCAGCCATTCAACCTTTCTTACAAATAAAATGTGTTACTAATTAATTGTTACTTTATGGAATTACCGATTTGTGCAGTACAGTCTTTTCGCAAAAATGTTTTTTAAGTTGACTTCAGAAGCAACATGATTATCATAAAATTAAACAGTAATCTGATTATTTTTGTGTGTTAAGTGAGAAGTTCTTCAGCAACAAACCTGATCTTACACGGAATAGTTGCTTGCACAGCAAGTTAGACAGTTTATTCAAATAACTTGCTCGTTTCTTTAAATAACCTTTTGCAAAACGTGTTCATGATAATAAAAGGAAAATTCTCGTTTCATTTTTAGCTCTAAACGGTGAAAGTGTGATAGTATGACTGCAGCAATAATACTTCTGACCTCTCCCGAGGCGATAACGTGTGTTAAGCAAAAAACCTGATATTTGGATTCATGACTTTAAGGGTAACCTCCACTGGCTTTGTTTTTGCGTTATCTTATGCGAAATTATAACACTGTTATATTTCATTTATGAATTCTTTGTTAAAAGTAGTTAACTTCATGCTTAGTGTTAAACTTGCTGTGTACGTATATTTTCTGGGAAGTTAAGGCGCATGTGCCATTAAGACAACACTCTTTTATGGCTAGTCATGATTTTTCATAAAATTCTGTTTTGTGTAATTTAATAAATAAAACAAAATGAATGTAGGCAATGTTGACTCAGTTTTATTTGCATGTTCAAATGCAAATAAAACTGAGTCAAAAAAATGTTCAAATTCATTTTAACCCTCATTAACTTGCTTGCCACCCACTTATCCCAAATTTTTTCATTCTCATTCATATTTTCGCTTCGCTTACCAAATCCGCGCCTAAATAGACGCCACTCCTAATCCCCAGAACTATCCAAGGCCCCGGTTTTATTTCGGGACTTTACGGCCCGGTTACGACGCTGCCCCGGGACCGGGTGTGAACTCAACAAAGAAATACCTCATAACGATGACTGTGGAGATCTAAAATTTGTGCTGTGATGTTAGAAGATGGAGTAAATGTATTAGATATATTTTTGCTTGGAAAATAAAGCTGTCTGTGTTTTTATGTGAGTACCCCAAGGAAACTTTATATGACAAATTTTAGTTTCAAATTTTAGCTTCTATGCCCAGGACGTCTACCACGAGTTGCCACTTTGAATTTACGTTATCGTTCTCGTAAAAAAATTGTTACACGAACGATAACGTAAATTTAAAGTTGCAACTCGTGTTAGACGTACAATAGTCTCGATTGACGTCAGTCATTCGGTCTTTTAGTAAGTAAGGAGTGAGTTTTATTCATACTATTTTTAATTTTTGACTGGCCTGTTGGTGCAATAGCAGTGCCTTTAGCACCGGTTCGATCCCCACCCATGACAAACATTTATGTGACGAATGTGTTTGTTGGTGTCTCTTGTTACTATCTATTAAGGTTTTTATTGTATTTAGAATTATTCACGTTTGTTTATCAGTCTCTGGCACCTATAGTACAAGCTCTGCTTAATTTGGGTCATTATGATCTTGGTGTAAGTGTCCCTGATATTTATTCAATTAGTGATTCAGTTTTGGCTAGACCAGAAGGTTTTGTTCGCGGAGCGCACCACCACTTATACATTTTGTACTGTGGACTGGTTTTGTGGCAGTCATAGAGTCAAACAAGTGAAAGAACTGCCAATCTCAGTTACCAACACGAACTGTTTAACTGAATCTCAAACAAGGTTTGTTAACCGGTTGTTACCGGTTTAGTCGAACCCTTTACGATGGCGAAACTAAGCGCTAACTTTTCAAAGGCAAACCCTAACTAGGCTACCTAGAATAACTGTCCAAGGCATAAGTACCAGCGATCTAAGTCATTCATTTATTGTCTGATTTCGTAGTTTTCAAACACGCCACACCAGTGCCATCAATCGCTCGTTGCCGATCCCCTCTTGAGGATGTAACTCATTGGGAAAACCTCTGACGAGAGCTTATTCCACAATTTGAGCGTAAGGAAGGCTCACGGTGAATCCAGTGAATGAAGATGAACTCCCTGGCTCAAACATTCGTAAATGAATCAAATACGTTTTCAGCAGTTGGCCACTTTGATACGCAACAAAATAAATATCCCTCTACTTACCTACCTACCTACCTATCGATATTTCACCACATATTTGACTCACTATCATACCACTCGCTATGGTCGGATGGAACATCCTCAGACTTTATCAATACCAACAGCCATAGACCAAAACAATAGACCCGCAACGTGGAATGGTGTTGATTCACGCCGGGTCTTCTCAGTATACTAATAAAAGCTACTTCCGATACGGTGGTAGAGTCACATTATGTTTGTATACAGTATATTTATGTATCCATATTATTATAGTATTTAAGTCTATTATTATTATATATTTAAAAGTACTTGCTACTGCAGGTCTAATTAAAGAAAGATATTTTGGTTTGGTTTTGTTTTAAATAAGCCGAGGTTTTCCCAATGAGACATGACGTTAAGTTCCAGATTGGCTGATGTTGTGATAGCTACCAAGTTATATTTGTCATAGCTACTGTTCCGAAAAATTCGAACATTAATCTATTGCAGACCAGAAACGTTATTACTTGGACTGCTCCCCAAAACTTAACTTTTGGCGCCGTGTAAGCAGTTCCAATGTGGTCCTAATTTGCTGTATTTTTTCGCTGGTCTAGCGTTCGTGACGACACGCAAGGATTTTGAATGGAAGGGAGCTAAAGTGGAAGACAATTTGAAGAGTTGGTTATAGAATCTGGATTAATTCTATTGACAGAATATTTGTCTTTGCTTTTTGGTAGTATTGTCGTTCAATTTTAAGAATAACGCTTGTCTCGGAAGAGTGCTTTTCTGGATTTTAAATGGTAACAGTTTGCGTCTTCATGAAACTTGTTTTATGAATTCCGCTCCGGCTAAGATGTGCGTGATTGAAAAGCACAACTAGGCTTGAATGAGGTGTTAGCAAGTCCATTGATTTCGGAAGGGCATTTTTATCAATACAGGATTTTTGACCGGCAATACAAAACCCGTTTAGTAGAATTAACTGATTCAGCCCTGTTTTATCTTTAATGTGAGGTAGCTAATGTACCGGTACGTCCACCACGAGTTGCTACTTTAAATTTACGTTATCGTTCGCGAAAAAAAGTATATTGGGATTTCAAATGTCAAATCCCAATAAAAAAAAATACGCGAACTTTAACGTAAATTTAAAGTGGCAATTCGTGGTAGACGTACAGATCAGTGCCCAAGTGCCATCCGAGGCTCCTGAGGCTTAGCAGGCAAGTCCAAGTAGACATCCCAGAAATATTTATTAGATTTTATATACAAACATATACCATTATGCTTTTTACCCGGGGTAGGCGTAGACCACATCTTTCCACTTGCTACGGTCCTGACACACCTCTTGCGAATCTTACACTCTCATTAATCCTTTCATAAACGCTCGTCGAAGGGTACTCCTGAACTGACCTTTTTTAAGAACGTCTTGGATTTGTCCTAAGTACGTCCGTCTAGGCCATCCCCTTCTAACAGCTCCGTCCACCCTCGCCTTGTAAAGGGGATCCGCCAAATTTACACCAGGCCCGGCACAGTAAAAATGTATCTCAGATCCAGTTATAATAGTAGAAATATTGTTTAGTATCGCTATTTCCAAATTCGGTGGCTAATATTGTTTTTTGGCCCGGTGTATCATAGGCCCTAGATGTAACACTTTTTAAGAAAGACTGCATCTTTCCGTGTTCTTTGCTCAACATAAGTTGATAACCTGGGTACGGGTATGTAAAAAAAGTTTAAAAAAATATTCAACTCTCCATAAAATGACCGGTCAGCTGACCGAGTTGGTAAAAAAGTGGATTTTCACAATATCCAGTTTTTGACTTCGCTATAACATTACATGGACATGTTAACATGTGTACGTTTCGGCTTGATAGGGTATATACCAAATATCTTGTACCTATACGTATATAATTTTTATTAAAGTGGATTATTGAAAACAAACCAAACCAAATATTAAATAGTACTCTCAACTCGTAAACTCGTTAAAATGGCCAAAATCGTCTCACATCAATCTTAATCAATGGCCTCTAAGGCGCTTATTTGCATTATATTTTATTTTTTATGAGATATATAGCTACAAAATACATGATGTTAACGTTAGTAAATGCAAGAGGATTAAGTTTTCCCTTGAGGATTTAACTGTCATTTATACTTTCCAATATTTACCATTATTACTTTCCAATCTGAGATATATTTCTTTTGCGCCGGGCTTGCTGTTTTTTTGTATGGGATTTGGAGGATGTCTTATAACTAGATATTAATATTACGTATCTCATTTATGAATAATCTTGTCAATGTTCCTAAGCCTTACTCTCCATCGTTTTACACTGAGATTTCGCTGTTACTTTACCCTGTGTTAGGTTGTTTCTCTCCACTTTAGCACGTATTTTGAGGAAGCCGTGTGAAAAATTCTGTTATTTTTATTATTTTCTCCGTCTTAATCCGGCTCCGACTAAATCTCTCATATCCTCGAGAGGGGGACTTAGCACGACGTCCTCTTTGCATCCATTCTTTACTGGAAGTTTTGGCTGCCTGTTACACAGAAGCAGTTTGAATAACTAACTTTATCGCGCTAGACAAAAGTTAAAAAATACAGTAAATAATTATGTAACATATACTTAACAAAGTACTTTTGAAAAGTTTCACCCAATTAACTGGTTGATATAAGTTTATGTACAAGAACAATAATATGTTCAAAGTACAACACTTGAATATTATGCAAAACTACCACCGGAGTCGAAAAGTTGGTGTTTTTTGGTTGAGAAACTAGGTGCCTTGAAAAATGTAAGAAAATGTTAATAAAGTATCGGCTAAAATGTCATTGAATTAAATTAAATTCAGTTCTGAAATAACTGAATTTAATTTAATTCAATGACATTTTCACTCATATTACATTACATAAATCATTAAATTAACATACAAGATATTTACATTACATTCAATTTAATTTATGTCAAGGAATACTGAGTAATAAAATAATTAATTACAAAAACAAAAATTAACATTAATAAATACAATTTTGAAATTTAATAAGAAATTACTTGGCCTTACCTAACTAGCACAGTCGTCCAGTAAAGTATCGGCCAAGTACAGTAAACTGTTCGAGAATTAATAAAAGCACCTGTATTTTTGTAGTCCTTATTGTATTTTATGTATGTTTGTCTCTTTGTGTACGACATAATAGATAAATAAAAAGTAAGATAAAAATCTGGCTTGATACAAAATACATTTTAAGCCCCACCACAAATGTTATGTGATGAATTTGTTCTTTCTGGATCTATGTTTTTCATATGTAAAAGTATGTATTTAAAAATATAGTTAGTAGTTTGACAATCAAATTGCAAGCCCTGCTTGTTTCAGGGTTTACTTTGTTCTTGGCACGAACTATCCTATAATAATATACTTAATCCAACGCGAACTGCTAGTTCAGATATATAAAAAAGCGATGCGGTGTGATTGAGGACACAACGCCTACTTAAAACAATTCTGCCCCTGACGTCACAACCGCGCACACGAGAACTCTCGACAAATTATTGCCACTTGGTGTTACGTCACTAGCTTGGGTTAGTTCGTAATACTTTGAATTTAATCGATGTATTTATAAATAGATTAAGTGTATTTATATTTCTTAATGAAACCGTGTTTTATGAGGAACCAGATAAGGATTTAAGCAAGGGGCATCTCCCAGCACTCTCAGACCCAAGCAAATTAGGAAAGGTTCGTTTCCTGAATTGAAACGACTGGGAATCGAACCAGAGACACTATGTAAGGCAAGGCAAGAAACCGTACTACGCCAATAGTGTGGTATTTTTTTTATTCCTTGTTGGTGGCATAAGGATGCAGACTGCTGTATGTTAAGCAGTATAATCTCATATTGCCAACTCAGTAAGAAAAAAGGGGATTTCCGTGAAAAGAACAAGTAGCAATAATATTTAATTTTGTATTTCAAATAAATGGATGAATGTCTTATTTATACATCGGATTTATTCACCTGAAAAGAACTCGAGATATCCTTATGACATCACGAACATAATATATTTAGGTCGCAAAAACAAAAACGGTTAAACGTTCTTTAGGGTTGCCACTACATAAATAATGTTTTGCCTTTAGGTGATTAGTAAATTTGTCAAAATTGTACTTACTAAACTGCCGTGAATGTATTGTAAAAGTTAATACATAAAAAAAACGTATCTGCTATACCTAAACTTAAATATTTCTGTTATTTAATATCAAGTCTTATGTTTTCTGTGTTGTTTTTTTTATAATAAATTAATAAAATAGACAATTTTCTTCCGAATAATTAATAAATAGTTAAATTTTAGTATGGTAACATACATTATACTAATACAGTCAAAATAAGATCCAAATACTTATAACTTGAAAATAAAAAAGATTATTGCTTAAATTGTGCTTTTCTTGCACTCATATTTTATTCCAGTTCCAGCTTTCCGCAGGTTCACCAACGTGGACATATTGCTCTGCTATCTTTTTACAAGGTTTTGGGTTTATAAATTATGTTTCTTATCTTATCTTAAACCTGAAATTTCAGCACCGCTAGAAATGCTTCTATTATGAATAAAAAAGGAAAAAAATACGCTTTTTCTACTTAAATTTCAAAATACAAAATATTTTTAATCATTACTCTGTGACAACCCTGCCGTGTTGTCTGTACGTACATTTCGTAGCCCACTTCATTACTGCTCGCTGCCGAGGCTTACAATAATCCGTGTTAAAACGCTTCATTACGTCAGAGGGGGTAGGGGGGGAGATTTTTAAGTTACTCATAAATTCGGTAACTTAATATTCTGGTTAGGATTAACGTTTCCTGAAGAGTATGGGTTATGTTTGTAATACAAAATGCGAGTATTAGTATAGATTTGGGTAGATTTTCAGCTATGGCTTGGTTTAATGAAGAGGGTTTGGCTCATAGGGTTCTTGTTTAAGACATGAATTAGAATGAATGATGAGGGTGTACGTACTTCGCGAGTCAAAAAAGAGTGTAGTGCAACCTTCATTTTCCATCATTCATTCATTTCTTCTTACAAGTCTTGGTTACCGAGTGGTAACAGCGTCTGAGATTTTATGCCATTGCCATCAGATTTTTGAAACCAAGCTCGTGTTTGTGATGTCTAACCCGCATTTGATAAACATGGTGATAAAATCAGTACAGACGAATTGTAACAATGACTTGATGTCGAAGTAATTGACAAAATTAAAGCTAAATCTAGTTTTGGAGCAATAGCTCATTTTTAATAATCCCTAATGAGGGTTTATTCAAAATCTAGCAAATAAATATACTTAAAAATAGTAATCTTGTCTCCTAAATATCTTATCTAAATAATTTGATGCATATTTAGGAAACGTACCTTTAAAGATTCTAAGAATTGACCTACTAAATTGGGTTTTTCAACTACTCGACGGTCCCCGAAAACGCATTCAAAGACCTTCGCAAAACCAATAAAAGCTCTTTCCAAACACAAAATGATTTCGACAACAGCGCACCCCAATTCTACAATACAACAAATCAAATTAGCTGAGCGAACGAGCAAGCGGAATGAGCGATTGAATTAGACCGCTCATCCGTCATCGTTCACTGGTCTGTTTGAATGAACGGCTTTCTTTGTGGGTCATTGGTAAACTAACTAGCAAAAAGTTGCCAGTGTTGAATTTATTAATTTAATAATGAAATTTTGAGTTGATATATCTTTTTTAAATCTACACATAGATAGGTGTCTAGAAAGGAAGAAAGTCAACAAATTTTTCTTTATGTCAAGGACAAAAGTGAATGACGAGTAAATAAACGAGTCTGTATACTGTCCCTAAGCTGGAAAAAATTAAATTAAAAAAATAAATAAATAAAATATCCCTGGACATTATTCCACACAGCGCCATCTAGCCCCAAAGTAAGCTAATTAAAGCTTGTGTTATGGGATACTAGACAACGGATAAACATACTTAAATACATTTTCTTTTGTAAATACATACTTATTATACATAGGAGACACCCAGACCAGTACAAACAGACATGTTCATGCACACAAAATGTTTGTACTGTGCGGGGATCGAACCCGCGACCTCTGGTGTAGTAGCCAACTTCTTAACCATTACACCAAGTCGTCATAAATACACAAATCGCACAAAAAACACAAAACACAAATCGTCATAAATACTCGTACATCGCTCTAAATTAAATTAACATACATACACACCATCACGCCATTTCCCAACAGGGTAGGCAGCGACCACATCTTTCCACTTGCTACGGTCCTCCTGACACACCCCTTGGGCTTCTTCCACTCTCATTAATCCTTTCATACATGCCTGGTACTCCTGACCTGACCTTTTCTAAGAACGTCTTGGACTTGTCCTAAGTAAATGTGTGTTTAAATCAAATTTGTTGACAAAAAACGGTAAGGATAGCGATGTAGCACAAAATAACAAATGCTTGAAATGATTAACTTAAAAACCATTTAATTCAATATAATAACCTGCTCATTCGAGGCGCAATTAACAGACATGACGTGACATAACAGCTTCAAAAAAACCAATACATAAAAATAGTCCTGCTTGCATAATCTCATCTCTGAAAACTGAGCAAGGGTGCAAAGCTCTCGTTTTGCTTCCAAAATTGTTATTTGAGACACTTATACTCCTATTAACTAAGAGTTATTTTTTTCTGTTAGACTCCGAGGCTGACAGGTAGAAAATATTAGACACTATAAAAGAGTTTTTTTTTATATATTGCCCGTCAAGATGACCTCACTCCACCTGATGGAAAGCGGTCGTGAGGTCCAGATATGAGGTTGACAAGCCCAGTCATTTAAGATTGCTCATCCATTCAACAAATATTCAGATTTATCTGGCCGAAATATTTTCTTTCGGAGTAAAACGGACCTAAGACAGAAACAGTAGTGTTGTATGTATATTAACTCACCAGGGAATTGAATTGAGAACCTTTTGAGTAATCAGTCCAACACAACAATGGACACAGCAATCCGACAAATCAAATTAGTTAGAAGCGAACGAGCTAGCAGAATGAATGATTGAGTTAGACCATTCATCCGTCATCGTTCACTCACCGTGTTTGAATTGAACGAATGGCTTCTTTGTGATGGAAATATTGGGAAATTTATTTCTATTGCAAAAGTGATCAAGGGCGTCGAAGTGACTGATGGACTGCATACTGCAGGATCGGTGAAAAAATGGCATATTAAAGCAAGCGTTTAAACTAACTACAATGAATGAAAATTAACCGATCTACGTGCAACGAGTTCGAATCAAAAATTAGGAAATGAGAAGTTCTTGTACAAGAACTAAAATTTCACAAATTAAAGGCAGATGACAGTCCAGATCATTAACTAATCGTCTTTCCTGAACTACTTAGGGCATGTCTGAGATCATTCTGGATAAATATTAAGAGACAAAAAGCCCGAATGAACTCTGAATGAATGAATAATTATTTGAACAAATTAGGAAAGTTATCGAAATTAAAGAATAAAAAGAGATCTGTTTTAGATAACGTTTCCTTAGGTAGATTACTATTTAAAGCAGAAGTTAGTTGGCACACCAGCAACTCAAATGTAAAAGAATATGATTTACGAAGTAACGCTACAAAGGATATTTAAAATAATAAACTATTATAAGTCAGTATAAATATAACTCTGGAAATGGATAATCTAGCACTACTAATCAGCGTAAGGACACATGAAGAAGATTGTGTCAAAAAGAGACCTGATTAGTCTGAAAGCCCTGTTAATCTACATAATCATATAATTTTCTCCATCTTGATACTTACCGATTTCCCTATCTGTTCCATTCGTCCCATTGTTATTTTTTTCCTCCTAAATATATATTTTATTCAAATTTTGCCCAAACCAGCACACTGCTCGAAAAAGCTCTTCGCATAGACGAAAGAAAATTAAAGAACGCCCTCTATACTTTAATCAACATGATCCAATTAACTTTATTACAGGTTTAAGGCTCAAGAAAGGTTATTCCTCGAGTTTCAAATCTTCTAACGAAGGAAACTTAAAAAAACCGCTGCTCCTTCTAATATAAATTATCTGGTGTCAACGAGGTACTCTCTCACCTTAATACACTTTAATACACATGCGATTTTAAACTTTATCCAATAAGGTATAAAAACAAAAATTGCCCAAAGCTTTTCAAACGTATTACCATAGGGTGCAGTATCCAAAATTGGTATATATGTCGCAAGAAATAGAAGGCAATTTTCAATATCCTCAAATGAGAGTGGGCTCTCGCTGTTTCGCTTGGGGACTTGAAGATTTATATCGAAGGTAAAAAGGTTGGTATTCGCATGCCTGTAGATTGCCTTGTCAGATCATTTATCAAAGAGGATAGAGAATGTCAGTGGTCTGATATCAGCAGGCCGATATCCCGTCTTAAAGAAAGGTGATATATTCTCCGTGATATATATCGTGTATATTCATTGTTGGAAATAATGGTAAGTGAACAGGATTCTGGGTATAATGGATATTTTGGAGTGGTCTTCAAAGGGTATCATATTTAACTGTCTTGTCACTGATGACACATGTGTTTTTCCGTGTTTTTTTTTTATTTAAACAAAGATAATAATAATGAATAATATAGATATAATTAAAAACTCCTCTCGCATTAGTATCAATTATCCTCAGTGTCTAAAATTGAACTTTTTATACATGTTTCAAGCAATCGTAATTTTATCACATTTGGTAAAATTGAAATATTATAAAAAATCACTAACTGTAAATATTTTTGAAAATCCTTCGTTAGGGTTAGACATGAGGATATAACGTACCATTTGAAGCATATTTTCCAAAAAAATATGTAACCGTATCATATCTGGAGAAGCCCAAACTTGGTTGGTAACTTGGCGTATTAAGCCTTTTCATTAGATACCGCACACGATAGGTTTCAGAGCAAAATGTGTTTTTTTCCATACAAAAAAAAATGAAGCCCATAAACTCCTCTCTTTTTTTATTTTTTTTCCGTGCTACGGGTTTAATTGATTCGTATGGCTAAAATAGTCCAGGAACTTTAGACAAAAAAATTGGCCCTTCTTCAGAAAAAGTCCAACCAAGCTGAAAATTGGTATACACTCGCCTTTTAACTCTCCAAATGAGGTGTGAAAAATCCCCGGTATTTGGTTGCACGCATAACTTGTGACAGCTCAAAAACGGTGAAAAAAACATTATTTTTTCTGTTTTTTGCGAATATCTTCGTTCTTGTCAGTCGGAAAATTTTACTGGTAAGGGTGTGTGTCTGTAACCACAAATTATACAATTCTAATATACGGGGTAAGTAATTAGGTACTGTGTGGCTCTGGATGAAAGTTATTGAAGAGATATTTTTAAGTACTACAGAGTAGTGATTCAAGGGGCTAGCACGTGGGGGGGTCCACGCGGTCTGTCAGCTGATAGGGAACCGGCGCTCGCCTCTCTTTGAGCCGCTACGGTAAACCTCCTGTTAGAAACAAGAGTAATATTAGATACGGATCGCACACTTTCGAAATAGGGGACCATGACGGGGTCCCACACGCGTTTGTAGAACACCACCTAACCTATACACTATGGGCCCTACGTAAAATATTGGTTCAAACACTCACCTGTCGGAGGATATTGGTGTTGCGTAGGTTGTCTTCGCCAATGTCAACTCCAGAGCACGTTGCGGGTCTGGAGCACTGTAAAAACAATTATTATTAGTAGGAGTCACGCAACAAGCGCCTACTGCCTGCCGAAGCTTCAAGATTGCGAACGTGGCTGCTTACCCTTTTCAGGAAAACTGGCCTACAGACTTTAGCCAGCCTGATGTCAACTGCGGTGCTGGCCTGCTGGGGCGCGTCGGCTGCGGAGTCTGCTGCTCTTCACGTTCGGGTCACTCGTCCTGGAAGTGGCCCCATAGACAATCTAAAAATCAAGCCAGTTGTCAAACCGATTCACGATGCGTTCGGAAACGCATAGACAATATAGGGCGAGTTTACACACTTTGCTAGAAAGTAGAATATATAAAAAAAGGAAAAACACATCCACTGATGTGCGTGAAAATTACAAAGTTACAACATACAAAAAAAAGAACGGGAAATTCTCTACAAAAAAAGTAGAAGAGAATTTATTGATAGAACTTGTAATTGCTACCGAAAAAAGGTGTGAAACATCAGATTCAAAACAAAAAACAAACGATATCGACGACCCAGAAACCGATTCTGTTGATGATTCCGAGCAATTTGAGAATTTCCTACCAGTCCCGTGGCAAAAAAAAAAGAACAATTCAAGCAAGAAGAGGAAGAAACTCAAGGAGAATAAGCCGTCAGAAATTAGTTTAAGCAACCTTCAGTTTTTTTAGTCATGTATTCCTGAAAATTCACGAAAAAAAAATCAAATTATACCTAACCCGAGAGGCTTAATTTTTTTACGGTAGACTTTGAAATCTTTGTAATATTAGAATAAGAAAATGAAAACCAGTATCGTTAATTTTGTAAACTTGCAGAATATACTATTATTCATACCCGAATGTCTATCATCATCATTCGCAGCTACAAGACGTCTACTGCTGAACATAGGCCTCCCCCACCGATTTCCAAAGCGACCGTTTGCAAGCGGTCTGCATCCACCGGAATCCCGCCACTTTTATCAGGCCGTCCTTGCAGGCGGGCGTCCCACGCTGCGCCTGCCCTGAAACAGTCTTCATTTTGGAACTTTCTTGCCCCAACGGCCATCAGTTCTGCGTGCTATGTACTCTGCCCACTGCCACTTCAGCTTAGCCCACGTCAGATACTTTCGTTCTTCTACGGATTCCCTAATTTCTGATTCGATGACGTAGAGAAACACCGAGCATAGCCCTCTCCATAGCTCGCTGAGTGACTTTGAGCTTTTTTATGTGGCCCATAGTCAGAGACCACGTTTCAGCTCTGTAGGTTATCACTGGTAACACACACTGATAGCAAAGTTTTGATTTAAGGCACTGTTATAAGTTGGACGAGAAAATGTAGCGCAATTTCCCGAACGCTGCCCAATCGAGTAGTATTGGACGGTTTACTTCTTTCTCGAAGTTGAACCTACCTAGTTGGATCACTTGTCCTGGGTAGACGTAGTGATTTCCCTGCGGTTAGGGGAATAGAATACTACCTAGGTATCCCTGCCTGTCGTAAGAGGCGACTAGACTTGGTATCGCGAAGCGTCGCGGGGGGGCCTGCTTGTGTTTCGGTTTGCGATCCCAAGGAAGATGCGTGTCTTCGGACACAGTGGTCTGTGTTATCGTGCACTGCAGTTGAGCTTGCTCCTCCCGAGGCTGGCTGCCAGGCGGCCTTGCGTGCCGTAGAGGTCCTGCGAGGAGCCTCTCCCTTGTTGGGGATCCCGGGTCCCTTCCATTCTACGCTGAAGATGACCACCGTCAGGTTTTAGTGGGTAGGAGTCTCTTTTTCCCAGGAGATCCGAGTCCTACATATCCCAGGTGTCCCGAACCCAGGGCCTTGGGAATGCCTAAATGCATTTCCTGACGCAAAAAAAAAGCTACACGTAGTGATCGACAACTTCGAGCATCGAGTTCCCTACGGAAATTGGAGTCTACGTAACACGGGCGGTAGACATGACCTTCGTCTTGTCCATGTTCATTTTTAGGCCCACTTGTTGGGAAGCACGATTGAGGTTCTCGAGCGATTCTGCCATAACCACTATATCGTCGGCAAATCGAATCGAATGTCTATAAAAATGTGAAGATACCGCACAGAAAAATCGATTTCGATCATTACATGCATTTAATATCCATACAAAATGTATAATGGAATTTCATTGCCAAATTACGTGAAAACTTTCAGCGTTATCAATAAACTTTTTTCCATCTTTTTTATAGATAATTTTCCGCTCTTTTTCTTATAAGTATATACCTTACTATAAGGTAAGACCGACAGGTACGAAGATATTTATAAAAAAAACGAAAAAAAAAAACATTTTTTCACCGTTCTTGGGCTGTCACAAGTTATGCTTACAACCGAATTCCGGGGATTTTACACACCTTATTTGAAGGGGTTGGAAGGTAAGTGTATACCAGTTTTTAGCTTGGTTCCTGGACTATAAAAATCGAACATTCCGATTTTTAAGGCAAGTTTAGGAAAAAGGCACGGCCGGTCCTTCTGTGAACTATTTATTTTGTGTCTACACGTCGTCCAGCAACTTTATAGGATGTTCAAAGCAAAGAATGCGTCAACGGTTATCATCAAGTGGTTTTATCAGAAACTCACTACTCTCACGGCTATCAGTTAACTGATTCCTCGTATTCTATCACAATTATGCCCAACTAGACTTAATTTCCATGTTCCACAATAATATTTAGGTCAACGTGAAACTTATTACTAAAACATCCCTGATTGTTACATGGGATGTTAAAACAATCACATCACCCCTGTCAGCCAGGGTTCCCCAAGGAACAGCCCCCGAATATTTTATACCGCCCTTAATAAAAGCCTAATTGAAATTGACAGTTTCCACCCCACGTTGGTGTTGTAACGATAAATTTGCTAAGCGTGGTAAAATTATTTTGAGCTCATACCAGTAATAATAATATAAGTTTTTATTTACTCATCACATTCGGCTTAAACAAACAGTTTCATGGATAGCCTACATACAAAAAAGAAATGGAAACCTTATGTGAGAGTCTGGTGCCTGAGATGGGTATAAAAATACCTGTATTACAGGTCACCAGGCCCCGTACAATGGTCATGTGATTGGCTTAGAATAACACAGTAATGCACACAATGATTTCACACATTGTCAAACTAAGCTCGAAATCTTACTATCATTTTACTACTGATTTGATGTTATGCAACAATGTGACTTTCGTTTGTGCAAAAACGCTTACCCTATTTGTATTTTGTATGTTTTTACCACTTTAATGTAGGTAGACTATACATGTGTGTACGTACATGGACGCTAGCTTTTTGTGGAAAGTTTTGCATACAGTCCACTTCTGTTTAAAACAATAAATGTTGACAAGACCTTTCGCCAGCGCCAACTGTCGAGCTCAAACCGATAATCATTACCAGAATGACCACCAGCGACCGTAAAATCTGAAACACCACAGACGTGAATGGAAATAGTTGACGCGAGCATATGTAATGTAACGTTACAGAGTCGAGCTTTACATCAGTGAGGGAGGAGAACCGCGAATTACAGTGCGCAACTTAGTGATACAATGAGTAATATTTTGATACAACTTCCCTGAAGTTTTGTAAGGCAGTATTGTATTGTAATGCTCAAAATCGAATCTGAAACGTTACATTACAGGAAAATGATCCGAGGGACCACCTCAAGAGGAATGCTCTCACTGCGACGATGCTTCATGTAGTTATGTCAAAGGATGGGACAATCTAGTAGATTTCAATTCCTCTGTCTTGATTTGATTGATTGAAATTGATTAAGAAATTTCCATCACTCAAGCACTATTGGGAGAAAAGAATGCAAACTTGGTTTCCACACTGGCAGAGTGATTTACATTTTTTATTCATCCTAACAGTTTAACTTTATTCTCGCTTACTAATGAACCCAAACCCTTCAGGAGTTCAACTGATAGCAGTAATTGGTGTACCTCCGGCATGACTTAACGTCACATGAACCACAGCAAGTTGTGTGCCATTTTTATTTTACTCTTCAAGATAATTTCACTCAACTGAGCTGGTTATCTATATCATGAAGTCCTGCAAAATGCCCTTTCAAGCCCTGTTTGAAGACTTCAAGACTATCAGAAGAAGGAAACACATGCGCTGGAAAACCTGCTGGAAAGCCGGATACTCACAACCTTGGTATCTTCAAGGCCAGAGTGAATAGGCATTTTCTGGGTAAGCGTGTACCATCATCGCTTACCACTAGGCGAGACTGAGGCCAAACGCAAACCCATTTCGAATGAAATAATAAAGTGTTTCACGTCTGGATGGTAAGACAGAGAAACGAGTCACTGAACCTTTTGGTGCGGGCCAAAATATAAATAATTTACTATAGACATACATACGCTCCCGACTTAATCCCAAACGGCACAGGTAGAGGCAAGTGGACAGTTGCCATCATGGTGTACGGAAAACTCAGATGTCCACTTTCCACCAAGCATATTAGAATCCAACGTGGTAAGTGGTGATCCTTGATAGTAAATAAATAAATAAATAAATATGCGCCAGACAACACACCTCTTGTCATGGTCTCGAAGTAGGGATAAATATCCCTGTGTTACGAGGTACCAGGCAAGGAATTAAGCCAGGGGCGTCTCCCAGCACACCCAGACCCAGGCCAATTTAGAAAAGATCATTTCCTGAATTGGCCTGACCGGGGATCGAACCCGGGACACTATGGAATTAAAGGCGAGAAACCGTGCTCCAGCGCACTACGCCAATTGTGTCGTCAAAAGTATGTCGCAAATGTACACAAAGATGTTTCTGGCCGGATTTGATTTCGGGATCACACCGGTTCCGAGTTTGAGTGCTTGCTTAACCACAAAAAACAAATGCGGCCCTGACAGCTAGTCCGCTTAGAACAAACCGCTATTTTAATCACGCACACAGACACAGTTAGTTTACAGCAATGCCCGTGAGAATCGGTCAAGCGGCGAGACGTACTATCGCGAGTGTTTTTGTTTTTGTCGAACTTAGTGCAATTTTTCACTTGATGAATTTTGTTTTTGGCCGGTTCTGTCAAGTAGGTATAACCTACCTTCTTAATTTTCAAAATGCAGAGCGAATATAGGTAGTAGTAACCCAAGGCTGTCAGGCAAGCTTAGAAAAAAGGCGCTAGGGGTCCTTAACTCTTTATTTTGTGGCTTAACCCATAGGCTACGACACTCTAATACGACTATACTATAGAGCATACGCTAGCAACTACCATCGACGTACCTCGTGGTAGATGTTCTGTTTCAATTTATGTCTTTGGAGAGTACAAACAAATAATTAGCAGCGGGACCGCACGCTGGCCGCGGTCGGGATCCGCGTTTAAATTGAAGTTATCGCCTCTAGTGCGCAAATACGTGATTTGTGAGCTTTGTGAATGCGTGATATTAATTACATAGTATTTATTACGGCTGATGATCAGCGGTTCCGGTTAAAAATATAATGTACAATCGAAATATGCGACGAAGTCTAGCGGTCTCGTTACCGCTTAGGTAACTGATATATGGAGGATAATCATGAAATTATGTGGTAAATTAAAATAATTTAACGGTGGTAAAATGTCAAAACATTCATTCAATATTATTATATACTATAGTAAGTTAGTAATTGACTTATATACCGCGTCGCTTCTCGGAATAGGCCTTCATCAATAAAATCAAATTTTGGAACTCAAACTTTGCGTATTCTGAAAGTGTATCTTTTTCAAATACCTATACCCATAAAAGATTTGTTCCTGTAAAAACACTCGGGCTAAGTTTTAACTTTTCTAGAATGTATTCAATTTGTAGTAGTATGTAGTATGTTTTCTTCCGAGTAATCCGAGGACTTTTAAATTGTAGAATGAGCTCCTTGCTGAGGTTCTCCCAACGAGTTATAGTATGGGGTTCTTCAAAAGGGATTTGAAAAGGTTCAGGGTCGACAACGCGCGAGTGATGTCCCTGGAGATGCACGCGTCTATAGGCTGCAGTAACCGCTTAGCATCAGGCGGTCTGCGTGCTTGATTGTTGCAGACGTATTTAATAACCCTGTATGTTTGTTTATCTGCTGCTTACTTTTCAGATTTCATTTCACAGCATCCCGTATAACTATCAAACAACAAACAGTGTTGTAGTTAAATAACATTCCAGCCAGTTTCAGGCAAAGCACTATTGCCCCGGCTTAAGCTGTTTCTTAAATCGTCCATAAAAAACCTTCACAATATCAACTTTATACATTTGGCATTCATTTTTGAGCAATTAACCTTTTTGAATGCTACCGAAATGGTCCCATTCTTGTTATTAAAGCTTTGCAAGCGAGCAAAACTAGTGTTTATGTTATGGACATAAAAACGATAATGGCGTGATGAAAAGTTGGCATGAGTGGAAGAATGTGGTGTTGATATCTTCTTTTTTGTTTTATAATTGCGGTTTTGAAATAGACTTCAATGTTTGACTCAACAGCGAGTCTAGAATTCAAATTATGTTTGCTTTAGCTCTTTTGAGCACATCGGGTTTCATATCTGTATCATAGATTACTTAATAGTTACTACGAAACAGATAAATCACATCCATAGAAAAAAAAAAACTTAATCCCCAATGCGTCCAAAAGGGCCACCTATTTCGATATAGATGTCAGTTCAGTACAAACAGTACGTCATCGCGTCAGTTCAACCGCAACATTCGCGTACAAATGCTCTACGCGGCTGTTGACAACCAACTGCCAAATAAGTCATGGAATACCCAGCGGCTGGTAGGTAATTATAGCGTGCAAGTAGATGAAGTGACAGAGACCTGTCGACTGAGCGACTGCGTTGACGTTTTTGTGTGGGATTTCAGTACAGTGCACCTCGTGATTATAAATGGAACCAAAAATGTTATACACTGAAGTCAACAATCGTAGTTTAAGTGACGAAGCTCATGGTGGACATGCTGTACCAATTTTAGAAGTTTTTTTTTGCATTTTTTTATGTTTAACTGTAAACATTAATAGATGTACCTGTCACTTCATTTTTATGAATGTTGTGTATGCTTGTAAAGGCTTACATGTATATCCTAGATATTAAGTGGATCTATATAAATGCTGTACATGTTCAGCTGTAAGCAAGCCTAAATAAATAAATAGCAACTTGTATGTCCTTTTTTGGTTTAACTTGGAAGTTAAACCAGTATCACTAGAGGTGCTGTTGTCTTATACAAATACCGAGTCATTATCAAAAGACTCACCAATACGATATGGCATACTTGGTTAGTTATGTACTTATTTTTTTGATTAAAAAAAAAGAAGTAAGTAGGTTTGCGTTTGGCCTCAGTCTCGCCTGGTGGTAAGCGATGACGAGGCCGATGGTGGTACACGCTTACCCAGAAAATGCTTATTCACTCTGGCTTTGAAGACACCACGATTGTAAGTATCCGAAAACACAGACGCAGGGAGAGCGTTCCACACCTTATCGGTGCGGACTAGAAAAGACTTCGAAACTATGTAAGTTAAAATTAGATTATTTTCAATCTACTTTGATTTTAAGGTTTTCACACAAAAATTACTAAATGTTCGACTCGAAAAAAATAATATTTTTATATGAAAAAAATATATATCCCAAATCATTTTCGTAAGTCTGGTGAAAATCACCCGGTATTTTACAACAGACGCGACAGTTTCTGACACTCTGTTCAAGCCTAGCTTGGTTAGGAGTTTGTTACGATAAACCGGTATATTTTTCCCTGAAAGTAAGCAGGTCTTATAGAAAAACATTAGTATTGTTCAGTTGAGAAGCTAACACGACCGCGGAATGTCCTAAGTGAAATTAACCATGGATAAAAGCATAACATTACATACCATCACGACTATATCCCAAACGAGGTAGTCAGAGGCAAGTGACTGTTGCCGTCATGGTGAACGGAACACTCAGAAGCCAACGTGGTGAGTGGTGAACCTTCCTGAACCTGATTTGGTTTCTTTTTTGATGTTTCCCATCACCTGAGAGTCGGAAATTTAACAATGAACTTAATGATTTTGTACACAAAGATAGAAACTAGAAAATTCGAGCTGATCCTGGGACTCAAGCGGGATTCAAACCTCTTCTGACTGCTCTTCCAACTGAGCTACCGAGACCGTTAGCAGACCTTGTGAATTTATCTATTGTATTTTACGTTGTAAGCCAACCTGGATTTTGAAAGGTGTTTGAATCCCGCTTGAGTCCCCCAGGATCAGGTCGAATTGTTCTAGTTTCTATATTTGTGTGGAAAATAGAGCATTGTATAATGCTAAGAATAAAAATTCACTTATCAAAGATTTTGGTTCTGGCCAGATTTGAACTCGGGACCATACGGTCCACGAGCCGAGTGGGGGGTGCTTTAGGGGTTGAGGGCCTTCTAGTTACGACAATTTTCTGTGTAACTTAATTATTATTATTATTTTTATATTGCCCGTCAAGATGACCTCACTCCACCTGATGGAAAGCGGTAGTGAGGTCCAGATATGAGGTTGACAAGCCCAGTCATTCAAACGAATCACTGGGCTGGCCATCCTCACCTTGAAGGCCTGCAGAAATGCCTTTTCACGCCCCGCTTGAAGAACCCGGGACTAAAAGAGGAAGGAAACACATGTGCTGGAAGAGCGTTCCACGTCTGGATGGTACGACAAAGAAACGAGTCGCCGAACCTTTTAGTTCGGGCCAACAAATGTTGAATTGTGTGTGGGTGACGCCGTAGTCCAGCACGCGTGGTACGGGAGTGGAAAGGTGAGGGTGGGATAAGCTGGAATAACTCGTCAGAGCATTCCCCATTGTAGAAGCGATAGAGAACACTTAGCCTGGCAATGTCTCTACGCAATTGGAGAGGCTCAACGGTCAAAGTTGCCTCTAGGTTTCTAATAATACGAATAGCACGCCGCTGCAACCTGTCAAGAGCTTCGAGTAGGTACTTAGCGGAACCGTCCCAGAGATGAGAGCAGTATTCCACACACGAGCGAACTTGTGTCTTATACAAGAGACAGAGCTGCTCAGGCGTGAAGAATCGTCTCACTCTGTTCAGGACTCCCAAGTTTACGGGATGCAGTTCTAATGACGCTCTCAATGTAGTCCCGCTGGTTTAGGTTGCTACGAACATCCATGCCAAGGATGTTTAGGCTATCCTTAATCGGTAGTGGGGTGCTCTGAAGAGTGGGATGGGAAAGGAAAGGCGACGCCTTTGCTGTGAATGCACACACCTGCGTTTCCTTGGCATTGAACTCGACAAGATTGCATGCACCCCATTCTGAAATGCGGTCCAACACTCCGTCAAGCTCAACAACAAGACTTCGCCTCTTCTCCTCGATGTCAGTCTGCTTTGCCCCAGGGCGCTCGAAATATCGCGCGTGGACCGTGCTATCATCCGCATAGCAATGAATATTACCAAGAGATAACATGTCATTGATATGCAGAAGAAACAACGTCGGCGACAAGACGGCGCCCTGCGGCACTCCGGCATAAATCTGGAGAAAGCGTGATTTTCGACCATCGCAAAGGACACGAATTCTACGTCATTCCAGAAATCCGGCGACCCAGTCGCATAGGCGAGGTGGCAGACCATATGCCGGAAGCTTGGAAAGAAGCGAACGATGCCATACACGGTCGAAAGCTTTAGCAATGTCAAGGCTGATGGCCAAAGATTCCCCATGCTTGTCCATAGCCTCCCCCCAGATGTGTGTTACGTACGCTAGAAGATCACCCGTAGACCGTTTTGGTCGGAAGCCGTACTGACGGTCGTGAATGAGAGAGTGATCCTCTAGGTAGCGGATGAGCTGCGTGTTTATGATCCGCTCAAACACTTTAGCTAAAACTGAGGTTACGGCTATTGGACGGTAATTGGCAGGGTCAGACCGGTCCCCTTTTTTGGGAACTGGTTGAACGTTCGCCTCCCTCCCAGACAGCGGCACAAGACCCGAATTGTAGGAGAGGCGATACAGGCTAGTGAACACTGGAGACAACTCCGCTGCACATTTCTTCAGCACCGCAGCTGGAATTCCATCAGGGCCACTGGTTTTCCTGACATCGAGTGACTGCAGTTCGACACGAACATCACACTGCCTGATACGAATATCAGGCATTGTGGAGCCGCAATGTGGAATATCAGGCGGCGCAGCACCGCAGTCATCGATGCAAGAGTTTGCGGCAAAGAGGTTAGCCAGTAAATCGGCTTTCTCTTGCGGCTGATGAGCCAACGATCCATCAGGGAATCTCAGTGGGGGCAGCGAAGGCACGCAGAAGTTAGATTGCACGTGTTTAGCCAGTCGCCAGTAGAAGCGGCTACCCGTAGGGTGCGTGATGAGTTCTTGGCCAACACGTGCAATTCGCTGGGCGTCTGCTCTAATGTAAGCCCTCTTCGTGGCCTTGGTGGCTTTATTAAAGGCTGCTTTCAGGGAGGCAAGGTTTAAATGATCATTGAGTGCCTGGGCCCTAGACCAAGCACGGTACGCCGCCTGTTTTTGTTCAACAGCTGCGGCACACTCGCGATTGAACCAGGGACCAGTTTTGCTAGCACTGACGACATCAGTAAAAGGAATGTAGTATTTCATTCCGGTACTGATCTCGTCAGCGATAGCAGATGCACTCTCTGAAGCATCCCTTTCTCCAAAGCAGCACTGCCGCCAAGGGACGGAGGCAAAATACTCTCGCAATCCGTCCCAATCTGCCGACGAGTAGTGCCATAACCGCCGCGTCACGGTAGTGGGGAAGCTGCACAAGGCACTGTAGCGCCAACCAGACAGTGATCGGAGGAGCCCAATGGAGCACCAACCGACACTTTATACCCGGCTGGGTGACTCGTCAGCAGAAGATCTAATAAAGAGGGAGTATGACCGACAATATCTGCTACCCGGGTGGGCTGGTGTACCAGTTGCGTCAGGTCTTGCGTGAGAGCAAACGCATGGGCAGTCCGGCCTGCATGGTCTGTTTTTGATGAGCCTAACCAGGACTCATGGTGGGCATTGAAGTCTCCCAAAAACACCATTTCGGCATTTGGGAACTGCGCCTGAGCGTTGTCTGCGGCCTGACTCAGATGCTCGAAGAGTCGAGTTGTCTCGGCGTCACCTTTGTGGGAGCGGTATATGCACGCATAGACCCGGCTTGTGGAGCCCATGTCAACGTGCACCCAGAGAGTGGAGAAGGATGGGTCTTCTAGGCAGCGGAGACGGCTACAGCAGACGTCCGCCCTGACGAATAGACATACACCGGCGTTAGGTTGGAAGGACTCTTCCAGCACATAGCCGGGGTAGTGCAGGTATGACGTATCGGCAGGGCGGCCTATCTGTGTTTCCGTCAAAAAGAGCATCGCAGGCCTCGCCGTCTCAAGGTGTTGAAACTTTATGCTGAAATTGGATTGAAGAGCCAAAAATAGTTACAATTTGTCCACCTGTCCGTCTGTTTTTAAATAAAGTGCACTTTGGCTCAGCAGAAAATAACCTTAACCGAAACCTTTTTAATTGAATGTTGGCGTGCGAAGTATCATTAGCAATCATTAATTGGTCTCTGCGTAATGATTAACTGATAGGCCTTTTATTTTAGTCACACAAACTTTCAAATCTAATTTCTATCTTAAGCTACTAATCATAAAGTTTTTTTTCTGTTTGAGGTTTAGTTTTGGTTTCATGCAGAGTAATTTCAGAGCTTAAGACTTGGACAAAAGAGTTGATTTTTGAAGTTATAAACGCGTGTTTGGAAAGGTTGCCAAGATAATTTTTCTGCGATTGTGGTGATCGATGAATTATGATATCAATACTAATGATTTTAAGATTGATATTTGAATGACAAGCGATTGCTTTCGTTTGATGAATGTGATGAACTTTATGGAATAATAAAATACTTTTGTGAACATTTTGTTATGAAAAAATGTGTGTTTTAGTTTTTAATCGAATAATGATTGCATTTGTTTTTTAAAAACTGTTTTGTTAACAATATTATTTAAGTTAAACATTTAACTCCATCCAATCTGAAACTATTTAATTTTGTGTTGTTACAGGTAATTTGTCATGAAATCTTCACGATCAATAACGACAGTAAGGCAAAAGAGAATCCTTTTTTAATGATTTATTTTTATTATTTTCAAATGTCCCTGAAAAATAATAATTAACTAACTTGCAAGTACAGTAAACAGTTAGAAACAAGAACACGGTGTTCCTTAGTTAAACCTTTTATTCTACGCTAAACTATTATACAGGGTGGTCCAAACATACACGTCAAACATTTTTTTTAGCTTACCCTCACTAACTTAAATACTCTTTTATTTACCTTACACAGTCATTCACATTTTTTCTCTTCCTTTGTCAGTATTATTTAATTACTTTCCATATTATTCTTATATCTTTTCTATCTGACATAAATAAACGTATACTGTCAACATGCAGCTGGACGAGTTTACCCATCGAGGCCCTCTCAATACCAGCGCTGCTGCAGCTTTTTAGTTGCAGCGGCATATGCTGAGACGGGGTCCTCGTTGGCCCCACATTGAGGCGTATTTATTGTTTGTTTACAAAGGTTCTTATCTACTCTTCTGTATTTGTTTCTGTTTCTTTTTTTTTCTTTTATTATGTTGTGTTCCAAATTGTGTGTGGGCCAATAAATGACTTTTCACTTTTACTAACTAACACTAACTTTATTATCATGGGCATTATGGATGTTAATTCTTCAGAATAATCTAGCGCTTTTATTCATCAAATAACGAAATAAAAGTTAGGCATTTATCTTGACAGATCACGCCACAGTGACCAAAAAAGCGACTCAAACCCAGACATTTTCAAAAATTCGTAAAAAGAATCATAACCCGAAACCTACATAAAATCGGGTAACATACGTGAGGTATTTTCGGATACTCCTGAGTGTGACGAAGCTTTAAAAAAAAACTGACATATTTTATCTATTATTTTTCTTGGTGCACTTACTCGCCCTTTCCGCCAAATATCCTTTGCTTGTGGGTTGCTTGGCAGAAATCGCTTTTTAGCGATAAAGCCGCCAAAATTGTACTTGAATTTATTGTTTTTTTTTTTTTTGACAATTCACACCAAGATCATCTGACCCCAAACTAAGCAGAGCTTGTATTATGGGCGTCAGAGACTGATAAACATACTTAAATATTTCTAAATACATACTTAAATAGATAAAAACACCCACACACAACAAACACAAATGTTCGTCACATAAATGTTTGTCATGGGTGGGGATCGAACCCACGACCTCCGGCGTCAAAGGCAGGATCGCTGCCATTGCACCAACAGGCCAGTCAATTATTTCTGTACTGTAAGTTTTGTATGCAATAAAGAATATATCATTATTATTATTGACGTCTATGTTTGGACCACCCTGTATAAATCTAAGCTGCAAAGTTTTAAAGCATAAAAGCGGCTAACATGTTTCTTTACACACTTTAAGTCCTCAACATTGCCAAGACTTTCGAAAGCCAATCCATCACAATTCCAAAAGCGATTGCTCACAACTTCCTTGACCATTGTACCCAAAGTGCCGCTTCCTAACAAAAAAACCAACAAAAACCGCCTTTTTGCCAGCATTGTGCAAGTATTGGGGTTCCTGAGAAACTTCTCGAATCCATCATCGAGACACAATAGCTGTGGGGTTGTATAAATCATAACAAAAATAACAATAAATCCTTCAATCTTTCCCTTGAGAAAATGTTATTGAAAACTTGTGCGCGTAAATATTTTGTAAGACTGACCTTTAAGTTTGCGTTCGATTGGGTTTCTGAAAGTAAATTCTTGGCCTAGAATAATAAAATCTAATGATTTTTGTGTGTCTGTCACAAGATCTCTTCAACAATTGCTAAAGGCCTCAACAGGGTCATTCGCAATTTATGTAGAAAACCTATGAATTATATCTATATAACATGTATACTTTAGAAGAGTTTGACAAGTTTGTAAGGGTATTGGTAGCTCATTTAGTAAGAGCAGTCGCCCGGTTGGCGAGAGGCTTCGGATTCAAGCCCTGCCCAGTACTTTAGTCAAATTGATTTTTATTTCTATCATTATATGTATAATACGTCTTTTGATAATCACCCATGTACGAGTATATTAGTAAAATGTTACACTAAATGCTGTTATAGTTTTCTTCTTTGGTTTGTTGTTTTATCTTACTTAATCCGCTGATATATCAATACCATAACTTCCAAAATTATTAAAAAAATGGTTGCCTGTAAAGTCGGTTTTACGGGCGAAGATTTTACGTGACAACGTCTTTTTCTCGGTAGAATATTTATTGATATGAATATAATTAAATTGCACAATAGGAACAAGGAATTGAATGAAAATAAGAATTGCGGCAGACCGATCATAGTTGAGTGGGAGAGAGACGCAAGGCATTCGGCGGGCCTCTCTCTCGTTCGGTGACTCATCGTAACGTTACCGAGCGTTACACTTTTTCATAAGTGACTCCCAGCCGCAACCTAATTTAAGACGTTGTCACGTCAAAAATATGTTGAGCTTTGATTAATTAAATCAAAATAGAAAAATAGGTGACTCGCCTCTAGCGTGTGGACTCAGGCCACCGTCGCCTAATTGTTGACAGGACTTCACTCCGCAGCACGCTTGTCTCACTAAAGGCCGGTATTCACTTTGCTTAGTGCGAGTGCAGGTGACTAGTAGGAGCAATTGATTAGTGCAGATGTGTAAATAAATAAATATAAATAAATATGCGCCAGACAACACACCTCTTGTAATGGTCTCTAAGTAGGGATTAATATCCCTGTGTTACGAGGTACCACACAAGGAAATAAGCCAGGGGCGTCTCCCAGCACACCCAGACCGAAGTCAATTCAGAAAAGATCGTTTCCTGAATTGACCCGACCGGGAATCGAACCCGGGACACTACGAAAATCGAGGCGAGAAACCATGCTACAGCGCACTGCGCCAATCGTGTCGTCAAATGTGTAGTGCAAGTAGTGTCCAATTCGGCTTAGTGGATGTGTTTAGTTTATCTCGGACACCTTTAATTTTGTACCTAAAGTCTTTACAATTTAAAAGACATTCATATTTTACATACTCCTGCACACATTTTTATGGTAAATCTTCTTCGCCATTTTTTGCAAGTTTTGCAAAACGCTAAACACTAACACCTGCTGTCCAGACTGATCCTGTTTAGTGGCAAACACGCGACGAGTGAGGGTAATGGAAGGCGCGCGGGATGAGGCCACTCGCAGTCCACTCGCAAAAAAATAGAACACGCTTCTGATCGCTTTACTACGCAGGTTACTAATCACATGCAGTAATCTATCGTTGTCCACACGTGTTTTCTACTCACACTAAGCACCTGCACTAATTACTAAGCAAAGTGAATACCGGTCTTTACGCTAAGGTCATAACATATAGGTTTGTCTCTGTACTTCACATCGCACAACGATAATGTTAGCGGTGCATCATTCCAGTTTTCAGTTGTCAATTTTAAGAACGCGATTATTGAGTTTTGCGTCTCAAATTTAAGATTTTGAGACGCAAAACTCAAATAGAAATAATAAGAAAACTTTCCTGAAGCGTTCAATATCGTAATTTGTTAAAACTGAAGCAAGGAAAGCGATGAAAGAACTTCAGAAGTTAATAACTACTTTATGAAAGAACCATTTTGAATTTTTAAACTGTCGAGTTCGACTGTTGGTTACGTAACTATGCGGATAAGTTATAGCAGAGAGAATAAATATTTGAATAAAGACGCGATTTATATTTTAGGTTAAGACTAATTTAAAACAAATCTTAGGAATTATACCGGGTGATTAAAAAAACTTGTACGATATGCATACTCAGTGAAAATAAAATTTATTTAATTGTATCTTTCATTTCAAGGTCACCATACAAAACAGCCAAACAGTCAGTATTTTTCCATGAAATCCCTATAATTGAAATCAATTGAAAAAAAAACTATTTTCACCTAAAAATAGAAACTAAAGAAAACGAAAGAAAACTTCGACCTGATCCTGGGACTCAAGCGGGATTCGAACCGGCGAATCCCGCTATTTCTAGCTTTGTGTGAAAAATAGAGCATTGTTTAATCCTGAAAATAAAAATTCACGTATCCTATAGGATATGTATAGCTATAGCTAGCTATAGCTAGTTTCATCATTCGAAAGTCAAATATTTGCAAAAATATTTTATTCGGGTGTTATAAAGGCGTTGCCTATAACATTGATGAAACAACGTTGGCTTACAACGTAAAATTTTAAGTACTAGATAAATTTGCCAGGTCTTTTAACGGCCTCGGTAGCTCGGTTGGAAAAGCAGTCACCCGGATTGTAAAAGGTCGCGGGTTCGAATCCCGCTTGAGTCCCAGGACCAGGTCGAATTTTTCTAGTTTCTATCTTTGTGTAGAAAAAAAGAGCATTTTTTAATGCAAAAAATAAAAATTCACTTATTTTCACTTACATCTATACAACTTACTGAGTCTGCCATTTTGTTATGATAATAACCCAGTATGTACATGCTAGTGTTCTGCTAATGGCTTCGCCCACTTCTATTATTTATCCCTCTAACTAAAGTATAGTGTAAAAATAAAAATACAACTACTTAATTAATATAATTTGACGACACGGTTGGCGTAGCCTTGATTTCCGAAACGATCTTTTCTGAATTGAATCGGGTCTGGGTGTGCTGGGAGACGCCCCTGGCTTATTTCCTTGTGTGGTGTCGTAACACAGGGATAATAATCCCTACTTCGAGACCATTACAAGAGGTGTGTTGTCTGGCGCATATTTATTTATATATATTAAAAAAAAAGTTAGAGTCGTGGTCTAGAAGTTGAGAACCCCTACAGGATCGTGGATCGTGTGGTCCCAAGTTCAAATCTGGCCAGAACCAATCTTTGTAGTCATTGCTTTTCCGACTAACTTTCCGGTGATGGAAAACATCGATAAAAAACCAAATAAAGCTGGATTACGGCAGAAGGCTCAACACCTACCGCTTTGGGTTCTAATACATTTGGTGAAATGTGGGCTTCTGTTCACCATGACGGCGATAGTCACTTGCCTCTTGGGATATAGTCGTGACGGTTTGTAATTCTATAAGATTACTCTCAGCACCCGCATGAATTTTGGTCCCAGAAGGTGACCAAAATTAAGTTTAAAATCCAAAAACAACCACTTTCCTCCCCAACCATATTATCATAAATAAGTTGAAATGTTTACAGCATGCCGCGAACAACTGAATAATTGAAACGACCAAGCGTGCATTCTTGGTAAATTAAACTGTACATAATTTAATAATTGGTATTAAAAACATCTTCACACCGTTTCAGCTGTGGTAGCAATGACATTTGAATAAATGAATAAATAATAAATAAATGAATAAATATCCCTGGACATTATTCCACACAGCGCCATCTAGCCCCAAAGTAAGCTAATTAAAGCTTGTGTTATGGGATACTAGACAACGGATAAACATACATAAATACATTTTCTTTTGTAAATACATACTTATTATACATAGGAGACACCCAGACCAGTACAAACAGACATGTTAATGCACACAAATGTTTGTACTGTGCGGGGATCGAACCCGCGACCTCTGGTGTAGTAGCCAACTTCTTAACCATTACACCAAGTCGGTCGTCAATGACATTTGAATTACAAGGACTCAGCATTTTCGCCCTGCGAACATGAACAGAAAAAGTGTCAGCATCATCATCATAAATTACGACATACGCCTGCTACGATGCCCCTATCCTCAGCTTGACGCACACGCTGCCAGCACAGAGATTACAGAAAGTCTGCTTTTGCCTTTTTCCAGTATAATTACCCGTCTGTACAGATTCTGTGCAGAGGCGCTCGTCTGCGCTCGGTGAAAAATCTGTACCAAAACAAGTCTCATTTGATAAATGCGCTCGGTAAACAATCTGTACAGATTCGGTGTAGAGGCTGTACCGAAACGAAAACGCAACGAGCCGGTGAGAAAGAGGCCTTACAATGTATTCCTACTCCTTTAACTCATACATGACAGAAAGAGAGATAATGCAGGATGCACTGACACGGGTGTGCCTTGTGTAACCTTATCAGTTGTATAAAATAATAATAATAAATAATAATAGCATTTATTTTCTCCACAATCTTAAAAGTACGATTAGAGCTGTAGACATAATTTAATTGGAGATAACAATAAAGTTTGTAAGAGACTGGTGCCTAGACTAGGCAGAAGCCTGTATCTCAAAATGAAGTATAAAGCATAATCTAATATGGAATATCATGTGTGGGCATAATAATCAGTGTTGCAGTGCTGTCGAGGAGACGCAATAAGACACAGTTGGACCTTAAGAATTACTGACTTTAATCAACACAATTATCAACTTATATACTACAGAGATATTCACACAAATGCCTTATCTATACATATGCTTAATCTATGATCTTGACAATCTATTAGACGTGATTATCTAAGGTATGTGGCTATGCGCCACAATTAACAATGTTTGAGGTTATGTAAAATATAGCGATTGGGGCGTGAATATATTTTTCATCAATTAATACCTAATAATGTTTAAAAAAGGTTTTGTCAATTATTTGTTAGCTATAGGAAGAGCGGCTTTAGGCTAGCGTTTTATACGCGCGTATACTTGTTATGCGCATGCGCATGTAGGCGCGTAAAGGCGCGCCTTTTGCTTCACGCATAACTCGTACGAACGTTGACTCTTTTATAAGCTAGAATAATCCTTATAGAGACTGCTTTCCACTTTTGGTACAAGCAAACACGTAGCAATCAGCCTGTTAACCCGAGTTTTTTGAAGCGGACCTGGCGAATTAGTCTAGTTCATTTTACGTCATTAGCCAACATTTTTACATCAATATCCGAGTCCCACTTGGCCCCTAGGACACAAATAAAGAGGTGGAGCAGAAGGACCACTCTTGCCTTTCTTCAGTAAAATTATATAAACATGCCTGACCGCCTAGGGTTACTTTATATTCGCTCTGAGTTTTTGGAATGACAGGCCTGTTGGCGCAATGGCAGCGATCCTGCCTTTAGCGCCGGAGGTCGTGGGTTCGATCCCCACCCATGACAAACATTTTGTGTGACGAACATGAGTGTTTGTTGTGTGTCTGGATGTTATTATCTATATATGTATGTATTTAGAAGTATTTAAGTATGTATATCAGTCTCTGACGTCCATAGTACAAGCTCTGCTTAGTTTGGGGTCAGATGATCTTGGTGTAAATTGTCCCAGGTATTATATTTTTTTTATAATGAAGTGTCAGGTTATACTGACTTGACAGCATCCGCCAAGAACAAAATACGAACTGTGAAAAATTGCATCACGTCCGATAAAAACGAAAACACTTGCGACAGTGCGACTGGTCGCGACACCGATTCTAAAAGGTGTCGCCTGTAAACGCACTGTGTCTGTGTGCGTGATCAAAATGGCGGTTCGTTCTAAGCGGACTATCTGTCCAGGGCGCCGCGCCTCAGGTCGAATTTTTCTAGTTTATTTCTTTATACAGCTTGTATTTTACTATATAAGCAAAGTCGTCGACGTCGCAAGATATCAGTCGTAAAGCCTAGTCAGAGGCCTAAAAAGGCGGCTTGATAACATCTGACGGTAAGGTTTATCACTGGCCTTACATTCACCTCTCCAACAATCCGCACTGAGCCTGCATGTTGGAGTATGGCTCGTACCACCTCATAGTTGAGGTGAGGCCTGTGCCCAGCAGTGGGACGTACAAGGCTGTATTTGTTTGTTGTTTGTTGTAAGCAAAGCCGCAGACAATTCTACCTGGTATTAAAATGTAGCAGTTACACAGATAAGGCTCTCCTCAAACAATGAAGTTAAAACAATGTTGCGTTCCATTAACAAAACCAATTATTTACAACGTAATTTAACAATGCGAAATCACAGAAAGAAAATACGCGTACTGCAAAATAACTGCGCCGATATTTACAATGCAGTAGGGGTGAACATCCCTTTTAAGCAGATAAAAGTTTATTTTGGTGATTTACGAAAATTGAGGCAGCGAGATTTTAATCGTAAGTGTAATTTCTGACGCTCACTAGCCACAAATTCCTCCGTGTGGCCTCCTTATTGGCTCGCCTCACGCCCACACTTGACCAAAGTAGCCTGTCTGGTTATTTAGTATCTTGACCTGAGCCACTATCGCAATAGGTTTCATACTCGTAAATAAAAATAATTACCAGTTCGGATGCTGCTTTTATCAAGAAGACTTCGGCTAGAAACTCGTGTACAAATGCTCTACGCGGCTTTTGTCAACCAACTGCCAAATAGGTCTAGGAAGACCCGGCGGCTGGTAGGTAACTATCGCGCGTAAGTACATGGAGTGACAGAGGCCTGCTATCGAAGTTCTTCTCTTTCTTGTCGTGTCGGCAGCAACATTATATTTTACCGACCAGTATTCTGCCAACTTCACAGCTTTATCATTGGCACACATCAGGTATGCACTACTAAATGTAGTTAACTTGAAGTTATACAACTTGAACTCATGGTAGTTATACTGTTTACAAGTTAACGTGGGTCAGCCATCGTTTCACTCAACTGAAAATGAAATATGTGAGTTCATTGCATTGAGAGAGCAGATTCAACTGACAGTTACGGTCCAACGACAGAGTAATACAAAGGCGTCGATAAATTGTTCAAAACACAGACATATATCGAAAAAGAGAATGCAACGGATGATAGAAACAAAAAAAAAAAACCTTACTACAAGGCCTCGAGCGGGACTCGAAACTCTCGCCTTCCAAGATTAGGGTGGCTGCTCTCCTGAAGCCATTGACAAACTAAGCGAATTTACTTAATGTAGATACTTTACGTTGTGAACCGAAGTTGTTTCATCAATGTTATGAAGTAAACGTTTGTATTCGACTTTCGATGAAAATGAAAAAATAGCTAAAGGAAAATTTTTATGCGCTGAACAACACACCTCTTACTGTGGTCTCGAAGTAGGAATATATTTAACTGTGTCTGGAGGTACCAGACAAGTAACTAAGTCATTGGCGTCTTCCAATACACCCAGACCCGAGCCATTTCAGAAAAGATCGTTTCTTGAATTGCCTCTATCGGTAATCGAACCCGGGACACTACGGAAGTTAAGGTGAAAAACAGTGCTACAGCGCACCTTGCCAATCGTGTTAATCAATGTTTTCCATCACTAGAGAGTTGATAACAAATTAACAATGATCACAAACCTAAACGTTCTTTCACAAACATTGTTTTGGTCAAATTTGAACTTGGGATCACGATAGCGCTTTACCAATGATTATATATTATTTATTTATTTATTTACCACATACAACTATCATTACAGGACAATACCCAATGCAATAGTATAGTTACAATATTATGATTAAAAGTTGATAAATTAAATGCATTATTAAGAGCAGAACAGTTACACATTCTTATCATTTTTAACTTACCCTTTAGGTACACATACAATACGCCACTCTTGTGAATTCGTTCAGACTACAGATAAATAAGTCAATATGTTGTGTCAACGCATTGAGCGCCCGCAGCATGATGGAAATTTATTCCAAAGACAAAGCAACGATAACTGTCAATCTGCTTGATTTAGACACTAATGCTTTAAAGATAATGCGCTGAATAAAAATAATCAGCATCAAAGGAAGAGCATTGCACCCCCTTTCGCACGAAACACACTCAACATCACCTATTCCCGTTTATATCTGTGGTTCCTGTACCGTAACAACGACGTTTTTAATTAACAATTGAATTATAGATTGCTTAATTTTCGGAACAGAAGGCAGATGCGTGGTTGGCTGCGCAGAAACACTACTATTTGCATTAATTTAATTAATTGCTATGTAAAGAAAGGTGGTTACCACTTTGTTGATACTGGCATGTTACGAGTATGCATGAGTAAACTTTGTTGTTTGTCTTTGTGTTCGGGAAGGTAAAGTAATTTGTCTGTATACAGAACTGAGAGTTTCGTCACAAATTACGCATGCGGCGAGCCCAGACAGATAGTCCGCTAAGAACACGGCACGATTGGCGTAGTGCGCTGTAGCACGGTTTCTCGCCTCGCCGGGAGGGCTTCCACCCCCATGTGGTTGACTTTCCAATAATCCGTACTCAACTGTTGGCTGCGTCTTTTCTGGTCCGCACCGCTAGGGAGTGGAACGCTCTCCCTGCGTTTGTGTTTCCGGATACTTACAGCCATAGTATCTTCAAGGCCAGAGTGAATAGGTATTTTTTGGGTAAGCGTGTACCACCATAGGCCTCGTCATCGCTTACCACCAGGCAAGACTGAGGCCAAACGCAAACCCATTCTAATAATAAAATAAAAACTGTAGTGTCTCGGGTTAGATTCCCTGTCGGGTCAATTCAGGAAACGATCTTTTCTAAATTGACTCGGGTCTGGGTCTGCTGGGAGACGCCCCTGGCTTGATTCCTTGTCTGGTACCTTGTAGTACAGGGATTTATCCCAATTTCGACAAGAGGTGTGTTGTTTGGCGCCTGTTTTTTGTATTTATTTAAAAACAAACCGCCATTTTAATCACGCACACAGACGAAGACTATGACCAGTGACACACATTTAGTTATTTTATTCTTCCTGCCCCTCCTCAAGGACGTCAATTTTCTTGACTCTTTCATTTCTTATAAATATTCCTCATTTCCATTCCAACATTACACATCACATATTATCATACGTAAATAATAATAATATACTGAAACTATCGGCCTGTCGGCATCTGAGAAGGGTAGCTGTCAAACCATCATTGGATCGGACGAGGGAATCATCGAAATGACCCTTCGATGGAAAACTTGTATTGTAATTTTCCCATACGTCAACTTTTCAGAAAAGTTCTGATGGTTCGATAATGTGGTTTCTTAGAAAACTTTCATTTTCTCAGGATATTTTTTTCACTCCTAAGATATACCTACATAACGGGGTAGTCAGAGGCAAGTGACTGTTGTCGTCGTGGTGTACGGAACACTCAGAAGACCACTTGTCACCATTGGGATTATAACCCAACGATCGATGTTTTCCATCACCGGATATTATGTTATAGGTCATATCAGGGGGCCTACTCACTAATAATACAATATCCGTAGTTTCGGTCAAACTAATGTGTCAAAAAAGCCTACAACAATATGATATTCTTGAATATTTATTTGTATGTGGTGAATATCATGATAAAGAGTATAAAAATACGTAACAGTTGTCAAAATCATCTTTGTTTTTATACTAATTAGGACCATGTTAGTTTGCCCGCAACTACGGACATTGGGTTAGTGAGTAGACTCCCTGGACCTCACGACGGTTTTCCATCAGGTGGAGTGAGGTCATCTTGACGGGCAGTATGAAAAAGTGACAATGAACACGACGTAATGATGGTTTTGAACACAGGAACACAAGATCCGTGATTCGAGTTTGGGTGCTTAACCCCTAGGCCACGACCCTCTCTTAATATTCTCATAAGGTTTTATAGTAATAATCGCCTAAAATTACCAATCTCAAACTCAAATATCTGTATTTAAATAGACATTAAGTCTACAGTACTTTTAAATAGTCGAAAAATATACTAAATAATAGACATAAATACTATAATAATATGAATATACTCGTATAAATAAACAGTTTACAAACATAATGCGACTCTACCAACGCGTCGGAGAAGTTGATTCTTTCTGAGAAGACCCGGCGAGAAACTCAGTAGTTACTTTTTTAAACTTGTTGTGGTTTTACAATGCGAGTTATTAGAGTACAATTTGTTTGCTGATAAAAAAAACTGCCTAAATCTGACCATCTGTGGGATGCCATTGGATAAACTGGGTACGATTTAATTTGGCACTTAATATGTTACACAAACAGTACACGTTTTAGTCCTGAAATAACCACCTTTATCTTGTCCCACCCAATTTCAAGTTCAACTCAACGTGGTAAGGTCGTCACCTCTGTCGTCAATCGACATCCATCACTCTAATCATCGGGTAGGGTCTGCATAAAAAGTTGCCGTGAATAATGACAGTAGTTTTGGGGAAAGCACCGCGCGGTATAAATCAACTGTCAGAAGGACGCAGTACCGTTAGCAAAACTATTAGTAAGATTAAACGGGAAATATTATTTAATCACGCCATACAAATAAGTTTGAATCATTGCGTTGAATTGAACACTCCTAAGCAACTCTCTTAAAGTTGAAGTACACTTATTCGGAATTAGTGGTACTTCGTTTTTAAGCGCCATTTTCAAGATGCCACTAGGCATCCTACTCAAATACTAGCCTATAAGTAATATATAATTTACTAATACCTATTAGTCATTAGTTTTAAGGCTACTATGTGACCAGTCATGCTGATAATCTATTTGTTAAAGGAAGTATACTAACTTATGTACCTACATTGATTTCGTCAAGTTCTTCAAAAAGTTTTGTAAGTATATTTAAGAATACTCATATCCTGATGCAAGATACACACACGGAAATATGGCACAAAGAATTCTTCAAATGTTATGGTTTCAAAAAATCTAATTACTCAATATTGTACCAATTTTCAAAATCAAAAACTTATCTATTCTAAATGAATAAATCTCAGTTTACTCAATTATTTATTCCAGAATGGCCGACCTTGAACTGTTGCCATCTTAAATTAACCGCCATCTTGTTTATCTCCCAAAAATTGTATCCCAAACTTTCCTTACATGCAAAAATCATTCACAAACTTAATCTTCACCCTCATATATTCTGCGGACCGTACTGAGGTAATATATCGGTGTTTCTAAGTTGGGAGTCCCAAGTTCTGCTTAATTCGAAACAGGTGGTGACTTGCCAAGTAAAGCAGTTAACATGATGTATATTGTGTGTGGGAGACTGATTGTAGCCTGTTTTTGTGCGAACACCCTGTAGATTTTCTAATGTGTTCCGCTAGAGTTACAAGTGAAGTCAAAATCGGTGCGTTGAAATGAACCTGTCTAGACCGGTACCTTAGTCCCTAAGGACTGAAATTTTTCTTACTTCAAATTTTGCAATGACAGCGATCCTGCCTTATCATTTGAGGTCGTGGGTTCAATTCCCACTCATGACAAACGTTCATGTGACAAACATGTGTGTTGGTTAAGTGTCTGGGTGTTTTTTTATCTTTTTAGTGTGTATTTAGAAATATTTGTTTACTAGCTTTCCGCCCGCGGCTTCGCCCACGTGAACTTAATTTTTATGACATGGATTTTCTCCGGCTTACGATACTTGTCGTTAAACGAGTACAATGTGACGCGTTCGTATTGTAACAAACTTTAAGGGTGCAAACTAGGATTAAATTCATCGACAAAAAACATGAATATGAGCCCGCCCGCAACTCATTATTGTAAATTTGACAGGGGTTTCAATTTTTTTTTTTTTTATTTATTTATTCAATAACTTGCACACTTACAGATCAAAATCCAAGTCGTCTACAAGCTAGAAATACAATAATAATGAATGTCTAATTACACAAAATAAATTACGAGCAATTACAATTTTACAATCAATCAAAACAAAATTAATACGAAGTCCACCAATAAGATACATTTAATATACCATCACTATGTCAACGTCAGGTTCGTTACGTCTTGTAGACGAGCTAGAAGTATAAGATTCATCAAATACTAATAATAATTAAACAAAAGTATACAAAATAAATTACAATCAATTACAATTTTACAAAATTAATACGATGTCAAATAAGATACATTTACTATTAACAGGTACGAGTATGTCAACATCAGGTATCATCCAAATATAAACGAAATTTATTTATAACACATCCAAATATTTTATATTGCCCGTCAAGATGACCTCACTCCACCTGATGGAAAGCGGTTGTGAGGTCCAGATATGAGGCTGTCAAGCCCAGTCATTCAAACGAATCAGTGGGCTGGCCATTCTCACCCTTAATATTTGATTAATTTTTTCCTCAATTTGTTTAATTATTTGTAATTTTGTGATTGTAAGTTCTAGAACTCTAGAGCTATGATTACACATATTTAATTTGAGAGTAAAATGGCTTCAAATTTCTTCTTCATTTGAGAATAAAACCCAGAACCGCAAGTGATTCCTTTAGTGTCTATGCGTGTTGTAAGTGTGTGTATACGAGTACATTTCAGCAAACGCTCATTGTAGAAGATTCCAGAAAAAATTAATAAGGAAAACGCAGGGTAGATGGACTATTAAATAACCAGCTAATATTCAGAAGGAGTCTTCTGACGCAGATCGGCCAACGACGTGGGCAACAAATGTCTGGGCCATGCCGCCCCTGCCAGGTACTGGTAGAAGAGGTCGACCCAAGAAGCGATGGCTCGACGTCGTTAAGGGTGACATGCGTGCCAACAGACTCACCCCTGAGGATGCACAAGACCGCGCGAAGTGGGCCAAGAAAATAAGGAAGGCGGACCCTGGGACCCCACACACCAGTGTGGGTTCACAACCGGGATAGACCGCACGGATGATGATGATGAGTGTTCTGATGCTGCTAAAGATGCCAGCTTCACAAAATTATAGTCAATTAAACCGTTGCCAAGAACCGAACCCCAGACCGTGATCTAATATCGTGTAATTAGCCACGCTATAACCATAACCCATATTTCAACGCGGCCTTAAGCCTCCATAATTTTGAAGCCCAATTTGGAATTCTCCAACCCTTGGAATCGTTCCAGGATTATGTAGCGCGGGCACTTGCATATTGATGTCTTGAAATATTCAATAAATATACAGGGTTACTTATTAAACACCACCTAAAATTTTCCCAGACATTACGCATTAATCGAAGACAGCTTTTTTTTAAAAAGGGTAGTTCTTATTTCGAACAAATCTCGTGCGGCGTGGTTACTTATTTAAAATTAAATTTCAACTTCTGAATGAAGCGCGGGCGGGAAGTTGAAGAGACTGCGAGCCTGCCGCCACTCACGTCGCGCAGAATCAACGAAACTAGTGATTTTTTTATACCTTTGAGTAGTTATAATAACATTAATAACTCAACATTTTAGTACTGAAGGTTGTCAAACAAAAAAATACGTATTTTGCCATTTTCTCCATAGATCATATTATTTGAATGGTGTTTATAAAATAGCCCTGTATTGCATTGTGATTTGTTAAAAGTTGTCGTTGCAGTACGATTAATAGTTTCTGAGGTGGATTTTAATGAATGATAAATTTACATTTGGGACACTTAAGCCCGGTTTTGATTAGATGTGGAAATAATATCTGATTGGTTATCAATACACATCTTCTCCCCTCTCCGCTTTGGTACCGGGCCTTACGCAGAGCTTATAAGTACTTAAGGTATTAATAACTTATCACTTTTCCTTATTTATTTTATCTTTTTCTACATAAATTACAAATTCAAACTCAAATAACATTATTGAAATAGCTTTGAAGAAGTAATTTTAAAACATCATCTAATTAAACTCAAACAACTACATTCGAATAGACTGCATCAGTACTTTTAAATCGTCAAATTTAAATATACTAAATAATAGACATAAATACCATAATAACATAGATATAGGTATAATACAGTAAACAAACATAATGCGACTCTACCACCCCGTCGCGCGTCGGAGTTGTTGCTGATATTATCCATGACTAATGAATAGTAATAACAGTGCTTTTAAAGGAGTTTGAAAATGTTTGTGTGGAAGCTGGCAGACACCTGCCGCCATTTTGTTCATTTGTTCTGTAGAGGATACATAAACAAAGAAAATATCCGTAAAAAAAATTAAAGTGTCGCGTATCCGAGAAATTTACAAGTAAAGATCGATATGAACAAGGCGAGAATAATAAAAATCAACAATATAAATAAAACGAATATAACCCTTAGAAAATAATTGGGTAGAAATCTTTTCATTAGTTAGCTTGTTTATATTTCTTAACATCATCGTAAGAATGATCTCAAAGTATTCCAATTTGTAAAACGAACCAAACAACATTATTTTATCATAGACGAATCATCTACTATGATAGTGCTGTGCTTCAGTTTCAATTCCGCAACTACGTTGAGTCAATCAAAAGTCTTCGTAGCGCTAACGGTTAGTTGTCGGACTACGAAAATTAAACCATGTCTCGAACAACGAGATGTCGTAGCACCAAACTACGAGTAGTGACGCGAATTTGTTTCATCGATAAAAAAAGTTGGCGTCATTTTTCTAATAATTCAGGCTTTGTGTATATGTACTAATATGATAAAGGGAAAAGATTTGTTTGCCTGTATTGAATAGGCTACGAAACTGATGGACCGATTTTAAAAATTCATTCAGCAATATAAAGCCACATTATCAGCAAGTGACATAGGCTATATTTTTTTTAATTTAGCTCATATTTTGTCAGTAAAGACAGTCTACGCGGGCGAAGCCGCTGATGGACAGCTAGTGTTATATAAGTACAGTCAGTTGATGGTGTGTAAATAAAAGAAAATAAACTGTAGCTTGTGTTAAAAATATTGACTCTTAAGTAAACAATAATTAGTTTCTTCAACAGTTTACTCTGACACCTTGCACTGCTTCGGCGTATCAAGGAAGAGTGGTAAAAGAAAAAGATCAAGAAGGATACTACACGAAAAATCAGAATATCACAAGGAAGACTTCATTTTAGATGATGAAAGTTTGCATTCCTTTAGTATTATGGACACCAAGTGGACCATTTCGGCGTCTAATTTTGAAAGATAACATCTAATTTTGAAAGGAGAAGGATGTGAAACCATTATTACATCAATTTTGCCTGAAGCACACACACTCACACACAAACACACTTTTTTATCACATTAGAAACGATAGACTAGGCAACTCAAAATACTGAAATGCGCCCCAGCGAATTAATATGTCGGCCACAAAACACTGATTTTAGAATATTGGGAGGCTCAGATTGCATTTTTAGTGGTTAGGTTAGGTTAGTATTTCGCTCCATTAATACTATCCTTTTTTTCGGGCATCATTAAGACGGTGCGATCGTGGCATCGTATAACTTCCCTCCGTCTATCGACTTGTCCCAACCCTATCACCGAGGCTGTCCATAACTCACGGCTCCATAAAGGGTGTAGTGATTTGTGGGTGGACGCGCGCGTAAATCAAAGTACCGTAGCGGAACGCACCTGGATTGGCTGTCGTGTGATGCTGTGTTTGGACACCTAAGTTTATGGGTTTTTCAGGAATTGCCTACGTGACGGGTAATTCCCGAAGGTATTAAGTTTGGGCGGAAGCTTTGAGTTGCCAAAAGATTCAATGCTCTCTTTGTGGTCGTTAGTCAAACTGCCTGCTAAGAGAATATATTGTTTTTTTCAACCCAAAAAAACACGATTATTGTTAGTAAGTACCATAGCAGAAGAAACACAAAACCAAGTCATCAGACAGACCTTAAAAATAAATCACTTGATGCTGCAATGATTCAGAAAATGTCAATCAAATCTGTGGGATGCTAAGGCAGGGGTCGATCAGGACTGGACACCCAGGATAAACAGTTCGTTTTGCTATTATGCTCTTCTATTTACGTAAATACAAAGCAGTTGCATACTCTTCATACTGGCCTGTTGACGCAATGGCAGCGATCCTGCCTTTAGCGCCGGAGGTAGTGGGCTCGATCCCCACCCATGACAAATTGACGACGCGATTGGCGCAGTGTGCTGTAGCACGGTTTCTCGCCTTGGCTTCCGTGGTGTCCCGGGTTCGATTCCCGGTCGGGTCAATTCAGAAAAATGACTTTCTAAATTGGCTCAGGTCTGGGTGTGCTGGGAGACGCCCCTGGCTTATTTCCCTGTCTGGTACCTCGTAACACAAGGATATTTATCCTTACTTCGAGACCATGGCAAGTGGTGTGTTGTCTGGCGCATATATATATATATATATATATATATATATTTATTTATGTAACGAACATTTGTATTTGTTGTGTGTCTGGATGTTATTATCTATTTAAGTATGTATTTAGAAATATTTAAAGTTTTTCAGTCTTTGACGCCCATAGTACAAGCTCTGCTTAGTTTGGGGTCAGATGATCTTGGTGTGAATTGTCCCAGACATTTATTTATTATACCCTGGAAAAAGTTGATTAACAAACTTCTTGGAAATTATCATAACAAAAATGCTACGAAGGTATTTCAAAAACACCCACATACAGTGAAGGTGTCACTTGTGAAGAAAAAGACAAAAATTGAAGATGTAAGGGTAATGAGTGTCTCTGTTCTATGTTTGGGCAAAATCCTCAATCATGGATATCAAGCCATCGCTTACTGATAGTATGTGTCCTTTTTTTGCGTCAGATAATGCATTAAGGCATCTTAAGGTCTTGGGTTTGTGACACCTGGGATATGTTGGCCCCGGAACTTCTGGGAAAACAGAGACCCCTACCCACTAAAACCTGACGGTGGTCGTCTTCGGCGCAGAATGGAAGGGACCTGGGTTCTCCAAGAGACTCCTCACGGGACGTGTGTGTCCTTCCTACCTTTGCCTAATGCGGGGTTGTGAACTGAAACACGGGACTCTTTATTAATCAAATACCTTTCATTCATTCACCAAGGGAATCCCTTTTTTTTTAAATGTATTCTGTGCAAAGGAGTGAATTCTTAACACTTTCAAAGCCACAGCGCACCGGTGCGTTTTAACAATCGAATTCCTATTTGTGCTTTTTATTCGGCAGTAAATTGGTTAATTGAACGTCAACATTCAATAAAATGTATGTGTGTTTAGGAATCTCTGATACCCATTGACTAGCCTGTGGGTGAAATGGCAGCGATCCTGCTTTTAGCGCCAGAGGTCGTGGGTTCGATCCCCAACGGCCTGTGGGTGAAATGGCAGCGATCCTGCTTTTAGTGCCAGAGGTCGTGGGTTCGATCCCCAACCATGACAAACATTCATGTGACGAAAATGTGTGTTCTTTGTGTGTCTGGGTGTTATTATCTATTGAAGCACGAGTATGTATTTAGAAAAAAAAAATCATTCATTGCACGTCACATAAAATAATATGTCAATTATATAAAGACTACAGTAAAGCCCTGTATGAACGTTGCAGTTTTATCCATTTATACACAACTAATATACAATTTTATCGCAGAACTAGCTGTCCGTCAGTGGCTTCGCCCGCGTAGACTGTCTTTCCTGTCAAAATAAAGCCTAAATAAAAAAAAAATAGTCTATATCACTCTCTGATAATGTAGCTTTATATTTTAGTGAAAGAATTTCTAAACTCGGTCTAGTACGTAGTTTCGGAGCCTATTCAATACAAAAAACAAATCTTTCTTTTTTATATTATAGTATAGATTAGTAAATAGATGTATTGACATTTAATTTTATAAGCTTAGTTACAAAAAATGTTGGTGTGTTGTGTTGTGCGCTTGTTTATCAATCTCTGACACCCATAGTACAAGCTCTGCCTAGTTTTAGGTCAGATGAACTTGGTGTGATTTTTACCAGATTTATTTATTTTTATATAGATTAATTGATATTTATATAGATTTATTGATATTTATATAGATTTATTTATATGTATATAGATTTATTTATATGTATATAGATTTATTTATATAGATTTATTTATATTTATATAGATTTATTTATATTTATAAAGATTTATTTATATTTATATAGATTTATTTATATTTATATAGTACTAACTTTCCGCCCGCGGCTACGCCCGCGTGAACTTAATTTTTATGACATGGGAATTTTTCAGACTTACGATACTTGTTATAAAATCCCGTCTTAGTTAGCATCTACGTCCTTAAAAGAACCCCCATGCAAAATTTTAAACTCCTAGCACTAGCATTCCTCCTAGTACTCCTAGTTTCTGAAATTTCGTAATAAGTGACCTTTCACTTTTTTTTAAAATTCGCGTGCTGATTTGTCAATGTCACGATATATCAGAATCAATTAATCCAATTAATGTGTTGCAAAGGACAAAATGTATCTCTGTGCAATTCTCTTGATGATGAAGTAACTTTTAATCATAAGGATTGATATGCTTGTCTAGTAATTATTTTCAAAATCTACCTTTTAATTGACATTATTGTTTAACACGTAACATACTCGTACCTTATAGCTACTTATTTATAAAAGATAGATCTATTGTGTCCCGGACTTTTTTATGGATCTACTACTACAAAAATATAGATTTTTTTATTCAACAGTGGGGTCAGCGCACGCACGAAAAGATTTACGGTGGCGCTTTTTTTCCGGATTATTTAATAAGTGTTAATTGATCTGCCTGAAAACTAATTATTTCAATAACATATGCCTATAGCAATCAGGGATAATGTAGCTTTTTAACAGTGAAATATTTTTTTAAATCGGTTTGGTAGTTTCGGAGATTAACTGTCCCAAACATACAAACTCACAATCTCACAAACTCACAAACACCTCTTTATAATATTATGGTTTTAGTATAGACAAACGCGGGTACAAACTAGATCAGGTTGAAATTACGTGTAAAAATGTCCCACAAAAGTAAATTTATGTAGGATGGTCAGGAAATAGGGCAACAATTATTTTCGTAGTAGTTTATAAAAAAAAATTCAAATAATTATCACCAGGCCACTTGTTTTTTTAAAGACGTCCTAAAATATTGGTAGCCATTATAAGGTAATGACAATTATTTCGATCAATAATAGTAATGAGAAACAAAAGTAACGATAAAAGTGTTGTCGGTAAAAAAAGGTGTTAAGGATAAGCATTAATACACATGTTTTTTTTTATATGCGCCAGACAATTCAGAAAAGTTCGTTACCCGAATTACTCGACCGGAAATCGAACTCGGAACACCACGGCAGTCAAGGCGAGAAACCGTGCTAGCCTACAGCGTAATACGCGATTCGTGACGTCAATAATTGAATAATACCTATGTATTACTTTGTCAATTGTTGTATTTCTTGCTTCTGCTATTTTTACGAGTATTACAATCAAGACGACGACGCATCCTTTACAAAGTGATATACGAGTACGACCCACGCAATCTTGATCGTGGCTGTTTAAAATTACCATTTTTGTTATTATCCGGGTCACCGGTTTTGTTTCCGGTTAATTGAGTATGAAATGCGGTTAAAAAATAAAAGAACAGCCCGCGGCGTTCGTACCAGATGCCTGGGATGGCTGTGATATTTTTTTAAAACAATTTTTATGGACCCATCCTTAATGGGTTGGTGTTTCCGGCGCGAAATTAACGGTATATTTTGGAAAATTTTGCTGCAGTATCAAAGGTTGTTAATCTACTGTACTGATATGCAACGAATGGAAAATCAGAAATCTGGTTTCGAAATTCTGAAAGACTGAAAATTAAATGAGCAGCATTTGGAACAGCTATACCTATAAAAACACAATACAAACATATTTACATGCTAAATCAAATTTCAGAGATTGTTAGGACAGAGAAGTTGTTAAATAAAGACCATTTATTCTGAAGGCCAACCTGATACCACGAGTTGCCACTTTAAATTTACATTATTTTCGCGTAAAAAATGTATTGGGATTTGACATTGTCATGTCATGTCATGTGTCATCCCAATACATTTTTTTTACGCGAAAGATAATGTAAATTTAAAGTGGTAACTCGTGGTAGACGTACAGGTAAGTATAAAGATGGTTCTCAAAGACAATTTTTAAATAACTTGTTTTTATAAAGTCAAAAGGTGATTTTTCAACATTGCCAGTACCAAAATTCACCCAATAACAAACAACAGAAGCGATAAATAATAAAAACGCGGTCAACACAAAGGTTTGTAATAAAACAAGGGAATAATTTCAATTGACATTTAGGTACAGTTGAGCCCAACAATGAAATTTGATTACAGCAGTAACAGCGTGGAATTGATGTTGGACCGGTCTCGTACAGTCGCAAAAATGTGTCGCGATAACCGGCTCCGCCATTTTGTCCGGCGATAACGCGCTTATAACACTTTTGCGCGTGATTGTACATGAATGCGGGTTTTTTAAAGGATTTTAGGAGCCTCATTTGACGTCAGATCCGGTGGGGCCTATGAGTTGTCATTGGGATTATGTGGCTCTGTATAGCGATAACGTCCGTCTTCAATAGAACTGAAAAAGTTTCGGAAATTCGATTATCAAATAAACGGTAATATTAGAGATCTCTGTTCTTTTCTCTACTTTTGCCTGCAATTTCGTCCTTGAGAAAACTACCTAAAAAACTGAACTTAATACCATTTAATAAAAACCTCTAAATTAAGTATAAAACTTACTTTTATGTAAAAAAAATGGCAAAAAATGCATATTATATTGGTGCCTGCGTGATACTGGAAGGTACCAACGGCCATCAACAAATTCGAAAAATATTTTTTTCCATTTAGTATGTATCTTGACATTCACAAAAAAATATTCTTACAGAAAGATAATCACTTAAGTACATTAAAGTTAGGTTAGGTTTAAAGTTAGGTTAGCCTTGAATTGTGGAATGAACTACCTGCCGAGGTTTTCCCAATGAGTTATAGTATGGAGTTCTTCAAGAGGGGTTTGAAAAGGTTTTTGCAGGGTCGACAACGCGCGAGTGATACCCCTGGTGTTGCACGTGTCTATAGGCTGTGGTAACCGCTTACCATCAGGTGGTCCGCATGCTTGATTGTCACCGACGTGGTATAAAAAAAATTGGTTTTGTTCATGATTATCAGTGCAATGTATACTGGTAGAGTGTTACATAAGTTACTATAGATAGGTTATACAGTCTTCTACAATAGCAAGTAAATAAAAGAACCTCTAACCGTCGACTTAGCTGGAAATAAAGATTAATTCTCTGATTTTTCAATATATCTTAATCTGAAATCCCCGCTTTAAATGGAAAATTCCAACGAATGTAAATAGGTCCCGTCATTTAGCATTGTTAATTGTAGCCAGCAGAATGAATTAAAATCTAGCCTGCTAGGTCGTGTTTTAGTCTTATTTTGTCCCGGGGACTATCTTTGTCCTGGATATACGCAATCTGCTGGTTGATGAAAGAAATAAAGAATTAATGAGAGAGATACTAAGTAATTATGCTAGATAGCATTTTATGGATAGACAGACTAGCTTTTGCCTGCAACTTCGTACTTCCTAGTTTTTCCCGTTTCCTTCAGAATTTCCAGATATACATACATATATTACAATATACCATCACGCTCTTTTCCGAACGGTGTAGGCAGATACCACATCTTTCCACTTGCTACGGTCCCGACACACGTCTTGCGCTTCTTCCACTCTCATTAATCCTTTCATACATGCTCGTCGATTATGGGTACTGACCCTTCCAACAACTCCATCAACCCCCGCCTTGTAAAATTGTTTCGTTAATCGCCTTTCATCCATCCTTTCCATATGCCCAAACCATCTTAGCATTCACATCTCATTTTTTGTGACAACATCCTCTTTCACACCACAACGCTCTCTAATTATGCTATTCCTTACTTTATCACTTAATGTCACTCCTGCCAATCTTCGCAAAGCTCTCATTTCCATTGCATTTATCCTACTTTCATCCTTCTTTTGCCATACCCAACTCTCACTTCCGTACATAAGATAAGCGTCGGCACTAACACCCCCGCATGAACAGCCAGTCGCGCCTTCTCTGACTGTTTATGAAGGCATGCAGCGCTCCATTTAACATATTTCCCGCATTCACTCTTCTATCAATATCACCCTTATGCCTTCCATTCCACGTGAACCTAGTCCCCGGATACACAAATTCTTTCACTTGTTCTACCTTTTCACCTCCAATTCAATTTCCGGATATTCTTTTTTATAATTCCCTTACACTCCCCAAAGAACCTTCTTGCCTCTCCGCTTTCGGCTGATATAATAATAAATAATAAATTTCTGGGACAGATTACACTAAGATCATGTGACCCCAAAACAAAGCAGAGCTTGTACTTGAATGAAATACTCAAATCGTATTCGTAAATTAATGGCCTATGATTTTTGAAGAAAAAGATATCACAATTATTTTGGCGTCACGCATGGTGCGCGTATTATATGAAACTATCCTTCATAGTGAGATTATTCTTATCTTTTTATAAAAATGGATAAAGGCCTGTTCAGACCTGAGCGGCATTCGCTGCCGCTGTGGGTAGCGGTACATTTTGCCGCGGAACTTGATACTAAATACTTGAGCGAAACCCGCGCGGTATTGAACCGCTACCCACAGCGGCAGCGAATACCGCTCAGGTTTGAACAGGCCTTTATGCTAGTGGAGTAAAGCAGAGACGAAGGTTAAAGAAAAGTCTTGGAAGCTTTCCTTAGCGAGTATGTAATAAACTTTCACCGGACATGACTTCTCACTGCAAGCACTCCAAAGTAAATTGAGTTCAGAAAATGCTTTCAAAAGACATGAAAAAAGTAAAAAAACCTTCTCAACTCGAAATAAATTACTTAAGACATTAGAAACGATAGAATGAATTATTTCTTATTTCAGGTATGACCAAAAAAACGGGTTCGTTGTTTATTGTAATTAATATTCAATATTTTTAATTCCCAACAAAAACGATTCGAAATAACGTAGTTTTGTTTTAACTTTTTATGTGTTGTGTTGTGTATGTGTTTGTGTTAAAAAAATTGAAATAAAATGATTGTTTCATTTTATCTCAATGCACTTACTCGTAATTTTCGTCAATTTCCATTTGCTTGGTATAGATTGCATTTCAGCAATAATGCCGCCCATTTCACATTTGTTATTTTTTTATCATCATTGTTATTTCTTAGTGTGAAATAAAGTATTGTTATTTTAATTAAGTACCACATAATCACAATAATTATTGTCACTGTTTACTTTTTTACCGAAGACAGTCGGTATGTTTTTCGATCCCCTCTGAAGTTGTTCCGAATAAAAAAGTACGATTGAAGTGACATTTAGGGTTTTTTTAGCTTTCGCCTAACCCAAGCTATGATAATTTAAGCTCTCTAGTATGTAATCTCATATTATTATGGTTATGAAACTGCTGTTATAGCCAAAAAATACCCATAGTTTTTGTCAGTAATTTTTTTACTAAAGGGAAACCATTTGAGAATAATAAACTTACTTAATAGGTAACTTAATGTACTCTACATTTTTACACAGGATAAACAGCGCAAAACCCTATGAGATTTGGCCCCAATTCCAAATGACATCATAACAGGAATTTAGTTCCCATTCCTAGACTATGTCCTAATTCTATGTTCCTACCAGGCATTACCTTACACTTAACCTTCCACAAACGAAAAAGCGTTTTAACACTACGAAATATAGCAGAATTTCCTTCAGCAGTTCCAGAGCGAAATGGAAGCGAAAATTTGTTTTCAAACAAAATTGAGTTTTGAAGCGGAGCGTCAGAGTCGAATTTTTAATGCAGATTCGCTCGACACTTGCACGTTAAAATTCTCGCTTCTGTTGCGTTGAAATAAAGACTATTTTGCTTTGTTTTCGAGTAAATATGATAGGAATAATATTACCCGCTCTGTCGCAGTCGGTAACACTGTTATAGTGTTGTGTTGTAGCGCTTCCGTGCAAAGGATGCGGACATTGAAAACGGTATTTTACTTAACGTGCAGTTAGGTTTTTTAACGGAATATGTTTTTGAATGCTTATTGAAAGGTGGAATATTGGAATTTCAGTTCGTGAAAGTATTTAGATTTCGTTTTACTGTATTTGATCGGCGAATGGAACCTGTGATTTAAAAATGTCTACACAGCTAGTTAATCGAGACCATCCAATGTTTGTTCAATTACTTTATTATTGGCGTAAGCCTCTTTTTCTAAGCATTTAAAATCTTGCATTTACTAAGTAGATTAAAGTAGACTTAGTATACCTAGAAGTAGTATTAGATGAAGCATCATGTTTTAGTATTTACAAAAAATGGTGAATTAATAATATTTATTAACTTTTATACTTAGAGTGTGTTTTTTGTTGCGAGTCTTTAAAGTTACGTTTGTCTTCAGATAACGGTAACCGCTTTCCATAAGGCGACTAGCATGCTTGTTTGCCAACTCTAACTACATACTGCCTGTTGCGGCACTTGCTTCAGACATCAGACAATTCATGAAACAAACTCATCTAAGCAGTTTCATGTCTGTCTGTTTGTAACACTACGACGAGCTTTCACGAGATATATTGTCTCAAAACGATTTTATCCCGAATCATATTTAATTTACCTCAGAAACTAGACGTATGCAATATTCCTCAATAATGCCACTTCAGATGACTATGAATTACGAACTTGAAACCTCGCCACATGTCACCGACCAGAATACCTAGATCTACATCCCTTGCATAAACAACACTATTTTTATGACAACAAGGATGAATGTTCAGAACTTGTAGACCAGGTTAAAATTGACGCAAATACCAATGACCAGTTTACGCTGATATACAGTTTTTAACCAATAGACTGTATTTTAAACCAGTTAAGAATGGTTTGGAATTGGCGTGTAGGTCTAAACAAAATGGCCGGTGAAATTGGAAATTCGATAGCTGAAGCCGTAGAAGCGAAGGTTGTGGTCCTCTTGTGCGGTCCCATTTGCTTCTTTTTTGACAACTGTGTGATTGTAATTTAATATTTTCTGAGTTGCCAAGATTATTAAACTAGAATACATACATACATACCATCACGCCTTTTTCCCAACGGGGTAGGCAGAGACCACATCTTTCCACTTGCTACGGTCCTGACACAGAATAAGCTATTTCAATAGACTTAAAAAACTTAATCGCTATCTTTTGTTTCAGGTAAACAATATTTTGAACGTGAGAATTCAGTTTTGCACCTGTAAGTAGTTAAATTTATATCGATGAAGTTTCTAATGCCAAGCGACTGCTTACAGTTGAGAATATTCTATTTATAACAATAAATTTTGACAATACCTTTCGCCAGTGGCGCCAACTGTCGAGCTCAAACCGATAATCATTACCAGAATGACCACCAGCGACCGTATAATCAGAAACACCACAGACGTGAATGGAAATAGATGACGCGAGCACAAAATAAAGAGTTTACAGAAGGACCGCTCGCACCTTTTTCCTAAACCTGCTTGAACCGCCTAGGGGCCTACTACTATATTTTTAAAATGAAGTAAGTAAGTTATACCTACTTGACAGAACCGGCCAAAAACAAAATTCATCATGTGAAAAATTGCACCAAGTTCGACAAAAACTAAAACACTCGCGACAGTGCGACTTTCCGACTCACCGAAGCTCACTGACTTCGCTTGTAAACTCATGTCTCTGTGTGCGTGCGTCAAAAATGGCGCGTTGTTCTAAGCGGGCTATCTGTCAGAGCGCCGCGCATGTCTAATTTGTGGTGTAAGGTTGTAGGTTCATGTTTCACCTGATACTCGTACTAACATACGCCTGAATCCCCAAACGTCAATTACATGTATTGTTACACATTGTTAACTGTCCCTTTCATTTCTTTTGACATGTGACAGGGCAGCATCAATTTGAGGTGTGCTCAACTGTTGTTTAGCGTTTGTGGATACGGGGGTAAGTAGAATTATGGTAGAGCCACGGTACGGAGTACTACGAGTATTAATAGTCTGTCTATTTTATGAAGACCGTTTACCTAAGCTTGTGGTAGTGACATGAACTGACATACCAGTATGACATATGCAAGTCGTGGTAGTAATCGTTTATTTCGTAGTTTTGCTGACAAAGTATACGCGATTCTAAATATTGACTGCTAAATTGTATAATGATAACCATTTGAGACATTTGTTTATTTTTAATTACTGTATTGCATTCTTATTTTATTTTGACTGTTTTAGCTTGAAATTATTTTGTATTTTAACTGTAGTTGTATTTTTTTTAATATTAACTGAACATTTGATTTGCTTTCTCAGTGAACGGACAGGGTCAAAATAGTCGGGTGAATCCCTACGCTAGAGTGCGTGCTCTAAGCGGGAGCAAATTGACACTAGTGACACTAAGGCAGTGTGTATGTACAGTATTGTACATGTCACTACTACAAGCATAGTAGAAATGTGTTGTTTGGTAGAATCCATGTCCAATAGTGATAGAATCTGTTTATATTAATTTCATTATTTATTATCGTAAGACTATCATCATTAAAAAATATAGAGATTTCATCATTGGTACTCGTAAATTCTTCGTAAAGCTACATGCATGAAACATAATACTCGTACTAGAAAACACACGTAACCGTGAACTTTTTCACAAAAAAATAACTAAAATTTAAAGAAATATTTACAATGTGACCCGTTCGTAGTGTAACAAACTTAAACATCGTGAACTAAGCGATTGGCTGTAAACTAAGATTAAATTCATCGACGAAAGAAAAAGACCCCGCAACTCAATATTGTAAATTTTACAGAGGTTTAATTTTTTTTCTAATTTGTTCAATACCTAGTAATTTTGTGATTGTAAGTTCTAAAGTTATGATATTTTTTTGTTAAATACTTGAATTATCATGCTTTTACTTGAAAATACACATGAAAAGACACATGGTAAGGAATTCACCGGTTCCACGATTTTGTAACCTAAGACCTAGAACAGTGATGCTCTCGATATATCAGATTGTGTACGCATGAATCGTAGTATAATTCATGAAATCATACAAAAATAAAATAAAGAAAGAAGGCCTTAATTATCTGTACTGGCCAAAAATAAATAAATCACAAATTATAAATTACAAATGTTAAATATATTTGTGTTCCTATCTACTAAACACATTGCATGCTGTGTTAGTCTGTAAGTTTGTGCTCTTAGATTAGGTTTATTTGCTGTCTGTATCTTCTACACATGTTATATTGTAAGTATTGTAACAACTGTTGATAAACCATAATGAATAAATAAAATAAAATGGCTAGAAATATATTCTTCATTTAAAAATAATCTGTAAAACTTCACCAAAAAAAATACTGTTTATGTTACATGGTTTGATTTTTCTTAAAAACTAGGCCGTATAAGTATTATAACTAAACTTGTATACTTGCTCATGAAACAATGATTTAATCAGTATTATTTACCATCTGATTATAATAATTTATCACTCTACCCTAAGACATGTTGTGTTTTTTGATTAATGCTTACGTCACAACGTTATTATTTCGTCCATTTAGTTAATCTTCTGTGAAATATGCTCATTAATTTTGCCTTGTTTGTCATTTGTGCTTACATATAGCGCAGTATTTTTTCATTAATTACATGATTCGTTTATCATAACAGTAATAATATTTATTATTTTATTAGTTTGGGCAGAATCTTCATTATATAAAAAAACATTGTCACACAACCATCTGTTACTAAAATCTTTTCCGATAATTTATTTAGATATTTTATACGAAATAGAGGAGAAACCCAAGACCTAAAATCATAGTGTTCAATATTTTTTGTAACATTTAGCTCAAAAAATATTCTCAAACATAACGACACCCTTTACAAACTCAGCTTAGTTTGGAATCGGATAATAAGTCTGCGTTTTATTTTTTTATAGTTTGCTTATAACGTAACACAACATACCATCACGACTATATCCCAAACGGGGTAGTCAGAGGCAAGTGACTGTTGCCGTCATGGTCAACGAAACAACTAGAAGCCCACTTGTCACCTATTTGAACCCAACGTGGTAGGTGGTGAGCCTTCCGTTATCAGGTTTTTTCTCGATGTTTTCTATCACTGGAGAGTTAGTCGATAACCTTTAACAATGACCACAAAGATGGCTCTGGCCAAATTTGAACTCGCGACCGCATGATCCACGATCCGAGTTTTGTTTTTAATTATACTGTTTACCAATATATCAATACATCTAGTTATTTCTACTGTCACAAGAAAAAAAAACGAAAACAGGGGGCAACCGAAGGTCGCCAGCAGAGCGGAACGCATACGATATTAATATAAACTACTCCCGTGGGAACGCGCGGTGGTTACAAGCGGAACGCAGCAAATTGTATGTAGTTATAAAAGGTTGTCTGTGGGTGAGATTGCAGAGGTTAACATTTTTATATCTTTAAGACATTTGAACTGGTTAAAAAATTCTGCCAGGTCCCTGTCACTCCATATACTTACGCGCGATAGTTACCTACAAGCCGCCGTCTTCCAAGACCCATTTGGCAGTTGGTTGTCAACAGCCGCGAACTGTACTTATACGCAAATCTTGCAGTGGAACTGATGCGATGACGTTATGTAAGTTCAGACTACTGATATCTATATCAAGAGAGGTAGAGGAGTGATTAAATTACTTCATATAAATAGGTAATTTTGTAATTTTTGAATGCGTGCTTTTTTCTGTTACGTAATTTACGGAGAATTATTATGTAATTTGTAAGTCTGCCCTTAGCGACGCTCTGATGGAAGGTTGCTGATTCAAACTAGGGGGACTACTCTGATGCAAAATTAACGATGTTTCGTTATTCAATGGAATAACTGACAACTAGCTTAAAATTTGATCTTTGCCGAACTTCTGTCATTAGTCACCTTTTAAAACAAATTCTGTTGAATAAATCACACAAATTTAATTAAAACAACATTCCATTTATCTACGGTTTCTATACGACTAAACAACACTGTGACAATACTTACAAAACTGTTTTTGTAAAAATATATTTCAAAGGTAGGTAATCCACTAGGTTCCGTTGACATTTTCGTTGAGCAACTCCTTCCGTTGTTCTTTACGTACTGAGTACACTTTGTATTACAGTTTCGACATCAACCAACTACATTACTAACCAGATTTCGTGTACCTGACACGTATAGGGTCTCAAACCTCAAACGTGCGACACGTCCCCACGGAGCAAAAGAAATAGGGTACAAAAACATGACCAGTCGGCCGTGAATCCTCGCGTCTTGTTGGACATTCGCACCTGAGGGAACGAAAGGGAAGGCAAGGTATCACTTTTTTGTTACAGATAAGGATATTATCCTTCAACTGCCTGGCCTGTTAACGTAGTGGTCCTGCCTTTAGCGACGGAGGTCGTGGCTTCGATATCTACCCATGCCAAAAATTTATTTGACGAGCATTTGTGTTTGTTGTGTTATGGGTGTTGTTATCTATTTAAGTATGTGTTTAGAAATATTTTAGGTTTTGCATCAGTTTTTGACATCCATAGTTACGAGCTCTGCTTATTCAGGGTCAGATGGTATTGGTTGTTATTTGTCCCAGATATTCATTAATACTTATTTTCAATATATATGGACCTAGCATCTGCCACAGCACAACAATTACAATGCAAATGGTAGCTAATAAATTTAATAAATGTATTATAGAGTTCACCAATATAGAATACATTTTCAACGAGTAATGTGCAGGGAGGGCTATTTCATAAGCACCATCAAAATAAAATATGAGGATATATGGAGAAAATGGCAAAATACGTATTTTTCTGTTTGACAACCTTCAGTACTAAAATGTTGAGTTATTCATGTTATCATAACTACTCAAAGGTATAAAAAAATCACTAGTTTCGTTGATACAGCGCGACGTGAGTAGCGCAGTCTCTCCAACTCCCCGCCCGCGCTTTATTCAGAAGTAGAAATTTAATTTTGAATAAGTAACCACGCCGAACGAACAATTTCTTCGAAAAAAATATAATAATGTAAAAGTTAGAAAGACCTACCCTTTTTTTTAAAAAAAGCTCCGATTGATGCCTAATGTCTGGATTTTTTTTGGATGGTGTTTAAAAAGTTATCCTGTACGTTATAATTTTATTTAGGAATATTTTAAATGCACGCGGACGAAACCACTGGCAAAAACCCAATAATTCAGATTTAATATAAATTAGAAAGCAATCGAAGTTTATTTTGACTATTTCTGAGCATTCTGAGCCAGCCCTCCATTAATAATATGCTCGAACGTGTCAAAGGGGTTAGAACCCCATCCCAATGTAATTCCGATAGTGTTTATAAAACCGTTGACGCCGTTACAAAGTCAACGCGACGGAGCGTGAATCCTGCGCCGCCCGGCGCGGTACGGTGCGACGCACAAGGTCACGGCGGTTACAGACGACATAGGGCTGAGAAAACTTTACCTAATCTTTTCAATCACTTACTCGCAAATATTGACAGAATGAAGAACGTTAGATATGAAGATTTCCTATATGTACCTTAATTCTGTACGTGAGTACTGTAATGAATATAAGAAAGTAGATAAATTAAAGTTTTTGTTAAAATGAATAGATGATAATTTTTGAATGAAATTATTTTTATTTAAGAAAATGGAATTAGTTGTCCCACATGTTTTTGTCTATTTCTTTGTATAAAAGCTGTTGACACACAAAGTAAATAAATAAATATATATTCAGGACATATTAGGGGTTAGACAGGGTTGTGTAGCGTCCCCATGGCTGTTCAACCTATTCATGGATGAATGTTTGACAGATCTGAAAGACAGTGATTATGGACTGAGAATGGATGGGTTGCTTGTTAAATGCCTTCTCTACGCTGATGACCAAGTCACACTGGCGTCGTCAGCCGACGAGTTGCGGGTAATGGTAACATTAATGAATGCGTCGTTAGAAGCGAGAGGTATGAAAGTGAACGTAGTAAGACAAAAACCATGGTTTTTGAAAGAGATGAGGATATGACAGAATGTGATGTTTTAATTGGAGGTGAAAAGGTAGAACAAGTGAAAGAATTTGTGTATCTTGGGACTAGGTTCACGAGGGAGGAAGGCATGAGGGTGATATTGATAGAAGGGTGAATGCAGAGAATATGTTAAATGGAGTGCTGCATGCCTTTATGAATAGCCAGAAGGTGTCAGAGAAGGCGCGACTGGCTGTTCATGCGGGGGTGATAGTGCCGACGCTTATGTACGGAAGTGAGAGTTGGGTATGGCAAAAGTAGGATGAAAGTAGGATAAATGCAGTGGAAATGAGAGCATTGCGAAGTTTGGCAGGAATGACATATGGAAAGAATGGATGAAAAGGGATTAACGACACAAATTTACAAGGCGAGAGTGGACGGAGCTGTTGAAAGGGGAAGGCCTAGACGGACGTACTTAGGACAAGTCCAAGACGGGCTCAGAAAAGGTCAGGTCAGGAGTACCCATAATCGACGAGCATATATGAAAGGATTAATGAGAGTGGAAGAAGCGCAAGAGGTGTGTCAGGACCGTAGCAAGTGAAAAGATGTGGTCTCTCCCTGGACATTCCCTGGACATTCCCTGGACATTATTCCACACAGCGCCATCTAGCCCCAAAGTAAGCTAATTAAAGCTTGTGTTATGGGATACTGGACAACGGATAAACATACTTAAATACATTTTATTTTGTAAATACATACTTATTATACATAGGAGACACCAAGACCAGTACAAACAGACATGTTCATGCACTCAAATGTTTGTACTGTGCGGGGATCGAACCCGCGACCTCTGGTGTAGTAGCCAACTTCTTAACCATTACACCAAGTCGGTCGTCAATCCTCTTCTTTCTCCGTTGGGAAAAAGGCGTGATGGTATGTATGTATGTAAATTCACGATTTCACATGAGGTATATCAAGAGTAAGAGAGAGTGGCAAATATACGAGTATATTATGACAGCTGCATTGAATACTCTATAGCACTACACAATACATTCAGCACATATCTTTTAGTATGTGTATCAGTTTTCGACACCAATAGTACAAGTTTTGCTTAGTTTGGAGTCAGGTGTAAGATGTCCCGCATATGTATTTATTTTATTTATACCTATGTAATTTGCAGTATTCTGACCGTTCGTTTTTTGGATTCTGACCAAAGTTAAACTTCCATATGACCAATATTTGTGTATGGTCTGACGGTTTTTATCTGTTTAAGTTTGTATTTAGAAATATTGTAAGTAAGATCTTTATAAACCTTTATACCACCCATGAGATTGCAGGCTTTGCCCAGTTTAAGATGGTCTATATCGGTGTAATCTTTACAAGAAATTATTATGTGTTTGTTCAATATGTATTATCAACTTTAATTACCATTCCTCTTCACGCTTCATTCACACCCATATACTTTTTAAGTTTATGAATTGCCAACCCTAGCACCTTCCTGCGCAATGAGTCGTATGTTAACTTGCTCTCACTTAACGACGGAAGCAACGAACACGTTGATTGAACTTTGAACTAATCGTGACCTTTAAATTTAATTAATTTATTTGTGTCAATTTATCAAACCTATACCAATATTATAAAGAGGAAAGATTCGTTTGTTTGTATTGAATAGGCTCTGAAACTACTGGACCGATTATCAGGGAGTGACATAGGGTTTATTTCGCGTAAAAAATGTATTAGTATTTGACATTGTCATGTCATGTCATGTTATGTTTTTTTTTTTAATTTTTACGCGAACGATTTTTTTATACCATAAGGTGGCAAACAAGCTTACGGCCCGCCTGATGGTAAGCAGATACCGAAGCCTATGGGTGCCTGTAACATTAAAGGCATTACGTGCGCGTTGCCGACCATTTAGGAGATACCTATTAACCCTCCTCCTAAAGGACCCCATACTGTATTCCCCCGGGAAAACCTCGGTAAGGAGTTTATTCCACAATCGGATTGTAACGTGAATTTAAAGTTGCAACTCTTGGTAGACGCACTGATGTATCATTTACTTGTCGTTGACCCTGTAAGACTAAGGGTAACTGTGACGTCAGAAAAGCTAACAATAGTGAACCCCAGGTGACCAGCAATACACCTACCCCTTAAGCTTTGGCTACTTCACTAACCACAGAAACACTGACTGGAATCGTGCGTATCGACAAATACAGTAAACATCAGGCCTCAAACTATACAGAGCTTTAAACGTCCCTCGGCTTTACAGGCAGGAGGTGAACGTCGTGGCCTAGTGGTTCAGTTCAACTCGGGACCACGATCTGTGTTCGGGTAACTCAGATCGTGGATCGTGTGGTCCTGAATTCAAATCTGGCTTAAAAACTTACTCTCCGGTGATGGAAAACATCGATAAAAAACCAAATCAACCCGGATAACGGCGGAACGCTCACCACTTAATAACATTTGGTTCTAATACTATTGGTGAAAAGTGGGTTTCTGAGTGTTCGTCTGACTACCCCGTTTGGGATAAAGTCGTGATGGTATGTATGTATGATGAGTGTGCATCACTACAGTAATAAGTGAAAAATTACTCAAAACCGACCTATTTATTGCAAATAAATAACTTTACATTTTTGTATTCATATAACTTGCTGCCATGATGTTTGACAGCTGATGTCCATTAGCATATCTTGCCCGCTTTTCTCCGATTTAACATATATAATTATTTTTCACTGAATGTTTTGTCAATCATAATAAAATATAGCCTATATCACTCATGATTTAAGCTTACTGTTAGTGAAAGAATTTTCACGATCGGATCAGTAGTTTCGGAGCCTATTCAATAAAAACAAACAAACAATCAAATCTTTCCTCTTTATAATATTAGTATAGATAATGTAAACAACAAGAACAAGTGAATAAAGCATAATAATCCGCCAACGACTATACTGGTTATAAACTGCGGTTGTATCTGTTATGACGCTTCTGCGGTCACGCGTCCTGTCGGTTGATCTTTGGTGTTGTTGAGCGAAAACCACAGAAGGGACGTTGGTTTCCTTTTGAGGGGATGATTACTTTTGCTTTAGATGAAATGAATTGTCTTCTGCATCTCAGTGTTAAAAGTGTGTAAATTGAATGTACCTATAAACTGTTTTATTTCTTATTAAGTGACTTTGTAGTGTTTTTGTGATTAAGGCTGTTCACAATTACTGAACTTACTGTAGCGTTTAGCGTTGTATGCTGGAACGCGCTTTCTCGCTTTGACGTGTGTGGTGTCCCTTGTTCGATTCCCGGTCAGAGCAATTCAGGGAACGAACTTTTTAAAATTTTCTCTGGTCTGGTGTGTTGGGAGACACCCCTGGTGTAAATAAATATAAATATGCGCCAGAGAACACACCACTTGTCATGGTCTTGAAGTAGGGACAAATATCCCTGTGTAAAGAGGTACCAGGCAAGGAATTATGCCAGGAGCCAGCCAGCCAGTGCCCTGTAGCTTAATTTTCGCCTTGACTTAGGTGGTGTCCCGAGTTCAATTCCCGGTTAGATCAATTCAGAATACGATATTTCCTGGGTCTGAGTGAGCTGGAAGACGCCCTTGCCTGTATTCCTTGCCTGGGACCTCGTAACTCAAGGTTAGTCATCCCAAAATCGAGACCATGGCTAGTGTTATGTCGTCTGGCGCATATTTATTCATTGTTAGAATTCATCAAAGAATACAAAGCATTAACAAAAATAGAAGTACCACTTAATACGAGTACTTCAAACTTTCGGACTCAAGTTCTAAAAATGGCGGCCAAGTTTAAAGTCCTATTCACGACAAGAAACTTTGCTTTCACTAAATTGGAAACAACTTGAAGATTTGCCTATACAGTACAGAAATTGAATTGTACAATTCCTTCACAGAACTTGTATTTAAGGCATTCTTTCTTAGGAAATAAGATGAGATATTCGAATTGATTCTTGAAGTAAATCATGGTATATAGTATAGGTATTGGTTTTTCTTTACAATTAGAAATTAAATTACAATAAATATGCGCCAGACAACACACCTCTTGTAATGGTCTCAAAGTAGGGATTAATATCCCTGTGTTACGAGGTACCACACAAGGAAAACAGCCAGGGGCGTCTCCCAGCACACCCAGACCAGAGTCAATTCAAAAAAAATCGTTTCCTGAATTGACCCGAAAGGGAATCGAACCCGGGACACTAAGGAAATCGAGGCGAGAAACCGTGATACAGCGCACTACGCCAATTGTGTTGTGCCTTAGAATAATTACATATAGAAGCCAAGTCCGCGCGCCCATTTTAAAGCACCTTAATTGGAGTCATAAATGGCTCTAATCTAAACGGACCGCTCTGCAGTGTTCATTACAGCTCCGCAATGTTCAATGTCAAAGCGCGCCGCACGTAAGCAAGCAATAGTCAAGCATGTGTGGATCGGATTAGTGCTTCATTTTTGACGGGGCGGTTGTATGAAGACTATCCTTCTATACGTTATTATTCTAAGATTGCAGCTTTGTTTGGGCAGCAACAGAAGTACCTGTTAAATAAATACTTTTTAGGCTATATTTAAACAGGAGAAATAGTCTATAAAATAGTAAACTAGTGAGTAGGGTACCTATTTATGAGATAAGACTTACTGTATAACTGGCTGTATTTGTTTGTTTGTGCAATAAAGATTATTTATCTTATCTAACGACACCCCACATGAATCAAATTAGATAAAGCTAATTAGTCCCATTTATGAAAACCAAACTTCCCCCTTTTCATCTTTTACTGTGACGATGATATAATGAATACATAATAATTGATTAAATGAAGCACCAACGGCCCAGTGGTTTCAGAGCTCGACCCGAATCCCGGAGGTCCCGGGTTCAATTCCCAGGTCGGGCAAAGTGTGTTTTCGGATTTTTCGCAACATAGCCCGGGTTTGTGCATTTGGCGAGCGTGGTGATTAAATTAATACCCATTGATTGTAGCGATGACTTGATTTCAATGATGGAGGCCTTTTCAAAGCAGTGGGACAGTAGGTATACTCGTATAGGCTAATTACCTAATTACTACTTGAATGAAGCACCGTTAAAAAAGAGCATTTCTTTCCTTTACAGTAAAGTTAATATTATACATTCGCGTCAACTATTTTAACATATGTTTGTATCCATTTTACTTCTGCCCCAAAAAACAAGCGATTGTAGAAATGCCGTTGTAACGTTAATACATTTTCTTTAATACAATGGATGTTATTGAAATCTATAAACCTTTCACGTTCAGCTAAAAGTTAAGTTAGAAGTACCAGTACTTGTTATATTTCCAATGTATCATAAGTACAGTCGGATCGAAAGTCTGTAAGGCCATAAATCTTTCTCAGGCGGGTTCCGTTTCAATTCTCGACTGTACCTGGTTTAAGTTGGAGAATGGATTATGATGCATCATTCATAGTTTTGTATTTTGGTTTGTACTGAAAAGTTTACTACTTGCAGCTGGGAAGTATTTTCGAAAACCAAGATCCATATTTATTTTAAACTAGCAGTAAGTTTGGGCGCGTGGAAATTCTTACCCGGTATATGAATTAAAATTCAAGTAGAGCTTGTCTAAGCTGAAATGACGCGACCCCCACCGCATTCACGCACAAATATAAGTTTTAAATATAGACGCAAAACATGCCACTGTATTGGTCGTTAAGTTAGGTCTGGTTGAACCAGAACCACAGATTACTTGATAGTTACTACGTCACAGATAAATCACATCCATAGCAAAATCACAATTTTCTTAATCCTAAATGCGTGAGAGCGATGTGGTGTGAAAGAGGATGTTGTCACAAAAATTGAGATGGGAATGCTAAGATGGTTGGGCATATGGAAAGGATGGATGAAAGGCGATTAACGAAACAAATTTACAAGGCGAGGGTGGATGGAGCTGTTGAAAGGGGAAGGCCTAGACGGACGTACTTAGGACAAGTCCAAGACGTGCTCAGATAAGGTCAGGTCAGGAGTACCCATAATCGACGAGCATGTATGAAAGGATTAATGAGAGTGGAAGAAGCGCAAGAGGTGTGTCAGGACCGTAGCAAGTGGAAAGATGTGGTCTCTGCCTACCCCGTTGGGAAAAAGGCGTGATGGTATGTATGTATGTATGTAAATGCGTGCTGTCGTGCGACAGACATACCTATATTGTCAGGGCCACCTCTTTCGATATAGATGTCAGTAGTCAGTTTCAGCACGTCATTCATCGTCAGTTGCTTTGCGCGACTGTTGACAACCAACTGCCAAATGAGTCATGGAATACCCGGCGGCTGGTAGGTGATTATCGCGCGCAAGTACATGCAGTGCATAGGAGCACGCGTCGTCTGATCGCAAAACTACTCTCGGCTCATATAAATAAACTAAAAAAAGTGGCGCGTCATTTCAAATGAGACCAGCTCTACCCTCTTCCTATATCCTTGTCTGGTATTTACAGAGGCGTTCACAGCAACCTTTACATAGTGGCATCTTATGCTGTTGACATAAGACCCATTTTGCAATGGTTTTGTAAAGGTTAATGTGAACGCCTCTGTACCTCGTATCACAAAGATGTATCATTGTCAGGAGACCATGATAATATGACACCTTCAGAGGTGTCATATAGGTGGTATTTTACGCCGAGGCTGTTTGGGTTCAATTCCCAGATCGGGCAAGGTGTGCTTTCAGGTTTTTTCGGAACATAGCATTTGGCAAACGTGGTGATTGAGCCAATACCCATTAATTGCAGCGATAATTGATGGAGGCCTCAGGCCTTAACATGAATATTGAGGGAGGCGTTTGCCCAGCAGTGTATGGTCTTTTTGCTTGCTTGCTATTTTCCATCTGAAGATTGAGAAAAATCAGGTCTCTTTATGACCTCCGTAGTTCAGTCGGAAGACCAGCCGTCAGGATTGCGAAAGGCGCGGGTTTGGATCTCACGCGAGCCTTAGGATAAGGTCGAATTTGTCTAATTTTATTTTTGAATGCTGAATTAATTTGAGGTTTGTTTATAGATGTGAAGCGGTTACTAACATTGCTATCCTTGCGGCTAGAAACGGCTTATATGGCTTATTATAATTTCTAGTCTTAACTAGGAAACAGCTGTTTACATCATTGTTATATGCACATAAATTAGTTTTTTGTATTTTTAGTTTTTCTTCTGATTCATTTACTATGGGATACATACATCTGTATGGAGTGTTAAAAACTCATAATTTACAAACTAAATGTGACACAGCAGTATAGTAGTAATAAGGGTGTCTTCCGTATTTATTTAAATAAAACAAAAATAGCCGAACATAATATGTGCTACTGTTTTGTAAAAAAAAAGTTCAACCTTAGAATAATTACTTAAATGGAAACCAAGTCCGCGCGCCCATTTTGAAGCACCTCAATTGGACCGCTTTGCAGTGTTCATTACAGCCCCGCAATGTTCAATGTCAAAGCGCGCCGCACGTAAGCAAGCAACAGTCACGCAAGTGTGGATCGGATTAGTGCTTCATTTTTGACGGGGCGGTTGTATGAAGACTATCCTTCTATACGTTATTATTCTAAGAGTTTAACAATAAAAAAAGTAAATAAAATCAATTGTTTTTCGATGCTCAAGTCGGGTATTCACCCGGTAGCGGCTGGTTAAACGTTTTAGCCGCTGGATTCCAAAATTTCCAACTAAGTTAATGCTTGTTTAAGGAAATTTGTATTACTCGTTTTTAAATCTGTCCCTAATTTTTTTCTCTCATATGGTTACCGATCGCTTCTTCTGTCATGTGATAAGCAGTGCTCAGTTATCCACACTTCCGTTCATGGATCGGTTCTCGGATGATTTATGGTATCATTGTATGGAAGCTCGATCGCTTTCGCCGAAGTGTATTCATGCGAAGAAGAAGAAATTCTTTGTATGTGGGCACTTCATCTATCAGACATGTCTCATACATCGACGGCAAAAATGAGTAGTTATTACAAAAAAAAAAAATTTGACCCCAGACTAAAAATGTCTAAATTTATATTTTAGATTTATAATTTATAACATTCTTCTAGTGCATGCCCATCATATTCATCTCAAAACACCGTTTTCACTTTGGTACAGTGGTATTGAAGTACTGTTCAGGGTTCTAGCAATAACGGGGTATATCCACTAAAATTGTACTTTACTAACGCCTGTTGTAAACCCAAAACAAGTTTATAAGAGTAACTGCTGAGTTTCTCGCCGGGTCTTCTCAGCAAGAAACAACTCCGTCGCGGTGCTAGAGTCGCATTATGTCTGTATACTGTTTATTTACATATCCATATTATTATGGTATTTATGTCTAATATTTAGTATATTTTGCTGTAAATTTGACGATTTAAAAGTACTGATACAGTCTATTTGAATAAAGTTATTTGAGTTTGAAAGTTTGTATTCATTGCTAAATATTCGTCTTAGTCTCCGGAGTGATGGAGAATATCGATAAAAAACCAAATCAACCCGGATGTAGGCGCTAGGCTCACCACCTACCACGCTGGGTTCTAATACCATTGGTGAAAAGTGGGCTTTTGAGTGTTTCGTTCACCATGACGACACAGTCACTCGCCTCTGACTACCCTGTTTGGGATAAAGTCGTGATGGTATGGGGTATTTAGCTGATTAATATAAAAATTTACAACACTATTTGGTAGACTTGCCACGCGCGCCGTAAGGGTAGCTCCACACATAATCGGGCCGGCTTTGATCGACACAGACGGGCGGTAAAACCGAAAATATGAAGTTGAATGTTCGGGAATCACAACCCGCTCGTCTTCAATTTTAGTTCAGCTAAGACTGTGGGGCGAGGACGACGTGTTGGAGCCGAACGTAATAATAGTTGCTACAGGTCGGCTTTTTCGTTCCACAAGTACCGCCAAATCGGATAATGTGTCGACCCGAATGGGCTACCCAATCAGCACAAACCGAATGAAGCCGACCAAGTGCAGTATTACTTCGGGTCGGCTTTGTTGTTCGACAAATACTGCCGAACCGACTACGCCGGCCTGCTTATGTGTGTAGCTACCCTAACAAAACTTTGTCTGAAAAATATCACTTTTTTTTCATATTTAAAAAAGATCATTTTCACAAATGTCATAACAAGTCTATTCCAAACAAACCGCTATGAATAATGAATGCACTGAAACGAGGATGCCCAGTTTAACGTATTTCGGACAATTTTTTTCCTTAACTTGTGAATAAAAAATTAGACGTCAGGGAAAGAGAGATCAGTAGCTATTACCTGAGGGTAAATTATTTAAGAGAGGAATTAAAAAAGGCTATTATTAAGTAGGTATAACGTTTTGATAATTTATTAAATCAAGGTAAAAGCACAATTTATGCATGCGGTGTGGCGCCCCGGACAGATAGTCCACTTAAAACAAACCTTCATTTTGGTCACGCACACATACGAAGTGAGATTACAGGCAAAACCGGTGAGAATAGGTCACGCGGCGAGTCACACTGTCGCGAGTGTTTTTGTTTTGGTCTAACTTGGTGCAATTTTTCGGGGATCCATCACTTTAACGCAATTTATTGCAACGAATTTCATTTCCTATAAAACTGTACTCAGATGTTTTTTTTCGAACTCAAATTCAAATAACTTTATTCAAATAGACTTTCACAGTAAGTACTTTTAAGTCGTCAAATTTAAAGCAAAATATACTAAATAATAGACATAAATACTATATTAATATGGATATATTAATACAAAGTATTAGGTTTAATAATTTGTGATCAAGGTAAAAAGGGAGAAATCGTTGTCTCTCGCAAATATTATTTTTATTGCACATGAAATAAAGTACAAATTGAAGGACCTAATGTCTAGAGGCTTTCTCTACCAGTTAGGTTTAACACAGAGAACAAAGTACGATGGTCTCAAAATTGACTGGCTTGTTGGTGCAATGGTAACGAACCTACCTTTAGCAGCGGAGGTCGTGGGTTCGATCCCTACCCATGAAAAACATTAATGTGACGAACATGTGTTTGTTGTGTGTCTATACTATCTATTTAAGTATGTATTTAGAAATATTTAGGTACGTTCATCAGTCTTTGACACCCATAGTACGAGCTCTGCTCAGTTTTGGGTCAGATGATCTTGATGGAAATTGGCCCCAGATATTTATTTATTTGACGACCGACTTGGTGTAATGGTTAAGAAGTTGGCTACTACACCAGAGGTCGCGGGTTCGATCCCCGCACAGTACAAACATTTGTGTGCATGAACATGTCTGTTTGTACTGGTCTGGGTGTCTCCTATGTATAATAAGTATGGATTTACAAAAGAAAATGTATTTAAGTATGTTTATCCGTTGTCTAGTATCCCATAACACAAGCTTTAATTAGCTTACTTTGGGGCTAGATGGCGCTGTGTGGAATAATGTCCAGGGATATTTATTTATTATTTATTTTATTTATTAAAAATAAGGATAAATATTATCGTGTTACGGGGTACCAGACAATGATTTATGATTTAGAACTACGAGTAAGTTCAGTTAAGGCGCGATGGCAAGTTTCACCAAATGGTATTGTTCATATTTTTGATCCAAAAATAAAAACTGACGACACGATTGGCGTAGTACGACGTTAGCACGATTTCTAGCCTTGACTAACGTAGTGTCCCGGGTTCGATTCCCGGTCGAATCAATTCAGGAAACGATCTTACACCCAATTACCGATGCAGCTCCATCGTTCGAAATCCATAACATGATAATCAGATACTATCTTTTAGACCTCTTTAGGAAGCTTTGAAATTTCATTGTTTAAGTTCTCATTACCATTATTTTTGTATTACCATAAACTACCATTAACTGTCTGGTGATGGAAAACATTAATAAAAAATCAAATCTACCCGGATAACGGCGGAAGGCTTAACACTAGTCATCACTCACCACATTGGGTTCTAATACCATCGGTGAAAAGTGGGCTTCTGAGTGTTCCATTCACCGTGATGGCAACAGTCACTTGCCTCTGACTACCCCGTTTGGGATATAGATGTTTAGTGTCATTAATTGTTAATATTTTTAAAGCATTTGTATTTTAAAAAGTTCAAAATTATCTGAAATTATTTTGATTTTTTTATCATCAATTTCAAATGTCAAGTTTATAGCTCCCAAATCTTGGCCCGTTATCTACCGTGCGCCATCACCAAATCGGTTCTCTGCGTTTGATGTGATTTCGGTTGGCCTCTTGAATTGTTTCAACCAAGGTCAAGACTTCAAAGGGCTGTAGGATCGATACACGGTGTAGGGTAGCTTCAAAAGGCTTTCGGGGTGCTTATTATGAAGTAACGGCCGATTAGGAAAAGCGCCAGAGGCCTTTTTCCGAGGAACCGTCTTCTCCTATTGCTATTTGAGGCGGACTTTAAGTTACTGCGAAAATAAGTTCGTTTATCTCTAGGAAGTAACATGTTTATTTTGGCTGGCTTTCCGTTAGTGGCTTCGATCGCTTTGACTTTTTCAACCGTTAAGAACGTTTGGGGGTGGGACGAAAACGTTGCATTTTTGTAAGATTTTTGTGTTTTTTTTAATTGAAATAAATCGATAATTTATCTCTTATTGTCTTCATGGTATTGTATAAAATCACGTAGAATCGTCTGAAGTTATGTAGTCGCCAATTATTTGCTGAATTAAATAAAGAATCGTTTTTTTTTTAAAGTATTTATTTATTCTTTATTGCACAAAGAAAAAGTACAATTGGCGGACTTAATGCCTAATGGCATTCCCTACCAGTCAACCACTGGGCGAAGCAGAAATCGTGTTGGCGGTGTCTCATAAAACCGGAAATAAAATATACTATTAATACAAAAAACATACTTATACCAAAATTATACATATAACACATACATAATCATAATACATAAATTTAAATATACATACACTAAATATCGTACGTAATGTTAAGAGTACTAAAGTAATTGTTAAGAAACGTAAAATTCACTTTATAAAGTTATAATTTTATTATAAAATTAAAAGGTGCAGATCATAATAGAAAGATAAATTATTCATAAATTCTAATTCAGCTATTTAATCATGAAAATCTCCAAAAAATGCGACGTTTACGATATACCCCCAGCAAACGCTCTTGATATGGCCTACCAAAATATAGCCTATGTCACTCGCTGATTATGTAGCGAATGCATTCTTAAAGACGGTCTATTAGTTCCGGGGCCTATTAAATACAAACAAACAAACAATCAAACATTTCGTTTTAATAATATAAACATAGACAAACTTATGCCCAAGACTTTCTTACGTCGTTGCCGGATTTTCCCGTTCTCATAGGAATTCCGGAATTTGGTGGCCGCTGTATACAATAGAGAATTCATTTATTTGAAAACCTAATTAGTAACAATATAGAAGAACTGCCTTTTCCGTACGTCTACCACGAGTTGCCACTTCAAATTTACGGTATCGTTCGCGTAAAAAAATGTATTGGGATTTGACATTGTCACGTCATGTCATGTCAAATTCCAATATATTAATAAAAATTATTGCACTGTAGCACGGTTTCTCGTCTTTAATTCCGTAGTGTCCCGGGTTCGATCCCCGGTCAGGTCAATTAAGAAAATAATCTTTTCTAAATTGGCCTGGGTCTGGGTGTGCGGGGAGACGCCCCTGGCTTAATTCCTTGTCTGATACCTCGTAACACAGAGATATTATAATTTATCTCTACTTCGAGACCATGACAAGAGGTGTGTTGTCTGGCGCATATTCATTTATTATTTTTACGCGAACGATAACGTAAATTTAAATAGACGTACAGGCAACTAATCGCAACTTATTTTCAACGTTGTATTATTTTCATTAAGTTTTTTTTTTCGTCTAAAATGAAAGCTATGAAAATTTTATGACCGGTACCATCTTTCGCAATTCAAAATGGCGGAGTGTCTAAACGACGAGTGTCATCCGCCATTGCCAATTTTGTTGACGAATTCAAAAAGGGTAAGTTTGACAGCTATTATCAGTGTGAGGTTCCGTACATAATTATTACATACATTAATAAATACGAGTACTAGGTATATGGCTCAACTTCTACCACGATCATCTGACCCCAAACTAAGCAGAGCTTGAACAAGGGGGGTCAGAGATGGATAATTAATATACTTGAATAATCCTTAATACGTATTTAAATGTATTTTAACACAAACACAATATTGGTTCTGAATAAAAAAAATCCCATGATTAACGAAATGGCCGGTCATAGCTGATATTTGTGCAAAAACGGAAATCTAATATACCATCACGATTATATCTTACATGTTGTAGTCCAGAAGCAAGTAACTGTTGCCGTCATGGTAAACGTAATACTCAGAAGCCCACATTTCACCAATAGTAGAGAACCCAACGTCGTAGGTGGTGAGCCTTTCGCCTTTATTTGGTTTTTTATCGATATTTTTGTAATTAAAATAATTAACAATGAGCATAAAGGCTAGATTCGAACTCGGTACCACATGATCCGTGATCTGAGTTGGGGTGCTTCGCTCCTAGGTCATGACGCACTCACGACGGAAATCTTGCGTACCATAATTTGGTTATAAACCACTCTACATTTTGTTGACCACAAAATTTTCCACGCTAAGCCCAAAGACATGAGTGTAAATTACAATTAAATGTGTTTCAGGTCAGGTGTAAGGCAAATTTCAGTTGTCTTTTCTCATGCCCTTGTCACTTTCCACCTGGGAAAAAGCATCCAAATAATTCACTCTGAAATTCAGAGAAGCTTTAAATCATGTGTAAATTAAGCCTTCACAGTGATACCGTGATAAAATAATTATAATGTCACTAAAACTAAAAGTGACGACTATTTCTAGGGCCTGTCTAGAATTGAGAAGCTGTTCAAAAATTTAAGGTTAGTGGCGTTTAATGCTCCTGCCGACCTAACCCTAAAAAATGTTCGTTCTAAAATGGCTCTCGTGGAACCAACCCTTAAATATCTATCCACGGATAAAGAGCCCTTTCCATTCACGGGCCTCGACTGTAGTGGCCACTCCGGCCCCTCTCTATTATATTACAAGAGGATTTTACAATTTCAAGAAATAAGAAAAACAAGAAAAATGGGCGAGCATTTTTTTTCTAATTTTTTCGCCCATTGTGCGTTTTAATTAGGCGAGGGTTGAAGTGTTGGTTTTTGGATTGTGACAGGTTGTGAAGGTTGGACTTTTTTATTTACGAGTTCTAATTCATAACTATAGTTTTGTTTTTGTCTGACGTTTTCACAGGACTTATATAAAGATACTTTAATTTTAAGACGTAAAGCAATAAGCAGCAACAATAATAGCTATCGCTATTCACAGACTACATTTTATTTGGTCTCTACTTAAATATAAATAAGTTAATAAATTTCAAACAAACAAACAAAAAATATAAATATTATTATGTTTATTTAAATAGACCTGTAGCAAGTACTTTCAGATCGACATACAAAAAAAAAAAATAGACTTAAATACTATAATATTATGAATATATGAATACACTGTATATAATATTAGTTTTTTTATCAGTACAATAGCGTTAAAAAAACCTCCAGAAATACCAGTCGGTTTAGCCAACATCTTTCCACCCACGTTGCTTTAGAACGCAACCATGGCTTCACACTCTGACATTGTTGAAATTGAAAAAGTAGCCTTTCTTCTGTCCCACTGATCATTGAAATAAAGTCATTGCTGCAATTGATGGGTATTGGGCTTAATCACCACGCTTGCCAAATGCGGGCTGGTGATTACAAACCCAGGCTATGTTCCAGAGCAACCGAAAAAGACTGCATTTGACCTTGATTTGAACCCAAGACATCTTGAATTCGGGCCGAGCACTTTTACCAGTCTGCCACGGAGGCCAGGTTGAAACAACACACCTTTTCACCGTGATATTGTTTGGTCATTTTATCGATGTTTTTAATTAATGATAATTAAGTTGTAATTGCAATTAAAATATTTATATTAATTGTCTTTCTTTATTTTCAACCAGGTCTTGCCACGAAACCTCGGACTAATGAAAAAGGTATTCATGTTTTAATAATTATTATATGTTTATCTCTTTCATTTAGCCCTTAAGATATGTCCTAATCTTAATTAGCTTATTTACGGCAGAAAATTGGCTTTTGAGCAGGTGTTTGACCTTCATCGGAACTTAGCATATTATGATAAACTATAGCTATCCGTAAGCGGCTTCGCTCGCGTAGACTGTATTTCCGTCAAAATATAGCCTAAATTTTAAAAAAAATTAGCCTTGAACACTTCCTAATTATGTAGCTTTATAGTATTGGTGTAATATTTTTTTAAGTCAGTCCAGTAGTTTCGGAGCCTATTCAATTCAAACAAACAGAAAAACAAACAAATCTTTCCTCTTTATAATCTTAGCACGATTAAGATATGTCTGAATTGGGTCTTAGACCACATCATCCGGTTCTAATAATTATGTAGTATAATAGAACAATACATAAAAAAAGAGTAATCTGTGAACTTTTAGCATTGTAATAATTTATTTTATGGCTCTTCAAACTTGCGTGGAAAAGCCAATTTTTGAAAAAAATATAGATACATTGTCATGCCGTTCGATAATTCACAAAATGCCTAGCAACTTTTGTTATGGAACCATTCTCATAAACGCAAAATTGAATATAGCAGCCGAACAAATTGAAAGAAATAGATCGCAAATGACGTCATTTGTAGGCGCGAGTGGCCGCGGGAATTAAACGCGTCGTAAAATCTGCTTTTAATTTTTTCATACATTTCTGCATTCTATAGAAGCTGCGGGATCGCAACCGCGGCGAGCGGGACAGAAAACTGCTTCGTCAGTTCTTAGCCTTAAGGCCTATATTTACTTTGCTTTGTGCGAGTGCATGTGATTAGTAGAAGCGGTTGATTAGTGCAGGTGTGTAGTGCAAGTAGAGTCCAATTATGTTTAGTGAATGTGTTTAGTTGCTGTGTTTAGTTTACATCGGACACCTTCAATTTTGTACCTAAGGTCTTTACAATTTGAAAGACATTCATATTGTACATGCTCCTGCACACATTTTTATGGTATATCTTCCGTCTACTTAGCCATTTTTTGCAAGTTTTGCAAAACGCTGAACACAAAACACTAACAACTGCTGTAAAGACGTGTTTAGTGGCAGGTACGAGGCGAGTGAGGGGGAAGGGAGACGCGCGGGACGAGGCTACTTGCAGTCCACTCGCAAAAAAAAGAACAAGCGTCTATCACTTTACTACACAGGTTACTAATCACTAGCACTAATCAATCGCTGTCCACACGTGTTTTATCCTAATCACTACGCACCTGCACTAATCACCTGCAATTACTACTAATCAAAGTGAATCCGGGCCTTTAGCTTGACCACTGGCCAATCACTTTTGAACCGGTTTCTTTTTGAACGTGACAAGGCCGAAAGTACTCTCACGCGCACGCGCAGCAGTGTAGGTACCTTTCGCTGCGCAGTTGTTGAAGATTTGTCTATGTTGCGTCTATTTACTAATGGGATTTGATCGAAAAATGTGGGTTCGAGTCCCAATATTTTCTACAATACCTAGGCTTTCTAAAATCACAGTCCCTTTGCGGCGGCTAGGGTTTGGTGTAGGATGTATACCCTCCTTACCGCAGAATTCAGGGTGGGGTTCAATGAAACCACTTGTGTACTAATACTAGCGTGTAATACACTGGTGAGATCATACAGTTAGAACACTGGCCTGACGAGGATCTTCTGGGACGAGCTGCTCCACACGAAGGAAGTGAGGGTCTTCAGTCACTGTCTGAACGCAGCTGCGGGTAGGCAGGGATTCTTCCTAGCCAAAGCGTCAGCCGGGTCAAGGTAGTAGCTGTGATCCTGGAAGCCCAGCATATAGACAGGCATTAGAGGTGCAGCACATAGCTGATAGGTCACTTTCGGTCAAGTACCAAAACCTTTCCGTTCTAACTAAGCAGCTCAAAGCAGACTAAATCACTAGCACTACAGAACAGTTACAACAATAAGAATGGTAGAAACTCACCCCAGCGGGATTAACGTAGCACTTAAATGTTAAGTAATATAATAGGTACTGTGTAGATTGTTCGCGTAAATATAAGAACAATAGGAGAAATAGAAATCAAACAGACGAGGGTTATATACGCTCGACGGTTAGTTTCGATGTGTAGCTGGGGAAAAACGAAGACGCGCGAGCGCAGCTTCGGAAGCCTCCGGGGCTCCGCCCACCGACTGTTAGAAGGGATCCGCGATGAGCTAGCTACTACGATCTAAAATTCTAAAACCTTAATCATTACTCATAATGCGCGGTTCCGTATTATTAAGAATGCTTATTTTAATAAAAGTTTTATTGTTAGATTTTGTTTAAAATAACTTGGACATAAATATATTAAAATAGAAGTACCTATAACTTAATTTATTACTAATTTAACCTAATTATATAAGGCGCACCTATGGTGCAACGTTACACCTTGTATGATGAAATATAAACACCGGACTAGTTTAGAGATACTTTTACTTCTCGTAAATATAACAAACACTCTTAAAAATAATTGAACTGTATACGTCTCTACAATACCTTCTAGTGCTGCAAACCAATCTGCTCGCCTTCTTCGCTACTATTTTACATTGACTTAACTTCTCTCCAAAAATGCAAAGATGCCGCAATTTGCTCCGATTGGTCCGCGTCAAACGTATGGCCAATGAACGTTAACTTCTATAAACCGTTTGAAATTTAAATCACGCCATCTAGTGGTAATACTTCGAAATAGAGGTAATCCCAACAAAACAGAATTATTTCTAAATTATTAAAATCAAAATAGTTATCTACTTCTATAACTCCGGACCAATAAAAATTGCGACACTTGTCAGTTCATTCCCTAAACAGGGTAGCAAGCAGTTTCGTAATATAATCTTTCATTCCGTCAGCGGTACTGGCACTAAAATTCACTTAACTTGATATAAGCGAATGTATTAGGGCGTTGTTGTTCGTTAATGATTAGAAAGTCGAAAATGTATATGTTATTATTAAAAAAAGATTTTTAATCTTAATCAAACTTTCAATTAAAAATGTGTGGAATGATGATTTTTATCGAAAATTCACGGATATCTTTAAAAATCCAAAGTGTGCTTATTAAAAAAACAATTACCTGAAATTGGTAACTAAAACCCAACCATAATTGCTCTTGTTTTAATAATCTCGTTAAAAATAAGCAGACTTCACCTGTATTCACATTTCGCAGCATCCCATTCACCCTTTTTTTGCACCCCAACTTTCGGATCATTAAAACAAACCTTCAACTACACGATAATTAAAAAATTACGACGATCAGGGTATTTTTGGCACTAGACTATTTTTAACCCTTCTCGAGCCTAAAACTTGGCTATTCAGGTAGTCTGAAAAGGCACTTTAGGCCGGCATTATACCTGCGGGTATTTACCGCTATTGTGCGCAGTAGGGTTATCAAGTCATGAAAAACTATTTTAAAATATTTAATTATTGTATGAATGATAAATGTTGTCTTTAAGCCTCATTATAAGCGTCGAAAAGAGCAAGTGACTTATCGCGGCGGATGCCTAATGTCCTTAAGCCTCATTAAGGTCAATCCCTACTACTGCTACTACTGAAAGAGCAGTGGCCGTAAGAGTAAGTGGCATATCAAGGCGGGTGCCTAATGCGGCGTCTACCCTGCTATCCCTAAAAATAACTATAAACTTTATAATCACATACTTAGATAAAGTACAAAATATTTGTCAGTTTTTGCCTTAAAAGCCGCTGCCGCTGCTCATTCATTGGGGATTGACCCTATTGAAACACTTTAATTTTCTGGGTGAGCCTGTTCCACCATCCTCCCCTCGTCAACGCTTATCACGAGGCGAGACTGAGGCCAAACGCAAACTCATTTACATGATTCGGTGGCTGTGGCCAAGCGTGCGCAGGAGTCGGGCTACTATCCGGTGCCATTAGTGGCTAGTGGTTTGGACGCGACCACTTGAGGCCTGTTGTTGACTATTTTTCTTAACTAATTTTGTTTCACTGATAGACCCTATTTAAACACGAAAATAATAATTTCATGAAAAAATACGTCAGATTTCAATAAAAAAATACGTAACTAAAATAAGTTTTTAGAATTCTCACCAAAACGCTCCAAACTGTCACGTTGTGACTATGATTACGTCTTACACTAACATCACTATTTCGCACTAACAAATGTTTTAGGTTTTTAAGTAAAACATAACTTAACATGAATTGGTAACGTGTCAACATTTCCTATTTTGTGTGAAATATTTCGTTCGACATGATGATTAATGATACAATATTTTGTAAGATAAATATGCAGTCTAAATGTCTGGTAAATTAAAAACGGTTTTAGCTAAGGCTGTGTAGTAATCTTAAATCATACGAATGAAAACTGACAGAGCAAGTAAGGCTATAATTGTATACAAATAAAAATATATCTGTCTTATTTTATCAAGGCACACAAACCGTCCCAGGCAATTTAGTACTTAAATAATTTGTGAGTTCTATTTCCAGCGATTGACAACCCTAAAAAATTTCCGGTTATTTGCAGTTATGCCACTTTGGTGTTTATGTCGTCCGCATAAAGATTTCCTTTATTTATCAGCTATTGAGGCGGTAAAAATATTGTGTGCGATTGCGGACAAACGAGTTTAAATATTTTAAGCGCGGTGGTGTGTAGAGGGTTAAACAAAAGGTGGTGCTTTGGGAAGAAAACCCTTCATTGCCTGACTTTTTTCAATGATTTGGAAAAAGTCTTATCGGCTTAATCTTAAAGACAGTTTTTGTTGAAACTTAAACTCGTACAAGCAAGATATTTGTTTTTTAGTAGACCTAATTGCTATGTTTCCTGATCTTATCCGTTAACGTCCGATGCCTATAGTAGAGTAGGGTTGTATACCACAAATTAAAGAGTTTTCAGAAGGACCGCTCTCGTCTTTTTTTCTAAACTTGCCTGATCGCCCAGGGTTGCTTCTATATTCGCCCGATAAGCCCGATCTGACAGAACGGGAAAAGAATAATGTTCTGACTGAACATTCCTAACGGGTAAAGGATAATCTAGCGACGTCTTTAAATTCATGATAAGAAGTCATTTACCTTTAGAAAGCGTCCACTAAATAAACCGGACTCCCGCTGCAACTTGCTAGCTTAATGGGCTTGATCATACAGTCCTTATACCTACTTAATAGGAAAGTAACAGCATGACAAAAGAATATACCTTAAATACTAGTGGTTTACCAATGCAAGATAAGTTACGGAAATGTTTTACCTACCTATGTATACTACCTACTTACTTGTAAAAGTCAATTGAGTTTTACTTACCTTTCTTCATCATTTGGTAACGAAAAATGTGTAATTACAATTTAGTGTGGTGTTCAAACAGCCAAATAAATAAAATAAATAAATACACTGCACCACAAATAATATTTTTAAACTATAAATCTGACGTACAAATAATATCTCAAGGTTTTGACAGGGCGACCACAACATTTAGACAACACACCAATTAGTCATGGTCTCGAAGTACTGTTTAAAATCCTTGAGTAACGAGGTTCAGACAAAGATTTTACACCAGGGGCGTCTGAATAGACCCGACCGGGAATCGAACCCGGGCCACCACATAAGCGAACCGCGCTACAGCGCACTACGCCAATCACGTCGTCGAGCATACGCTTCCATGCAAGTCCCTCATTAATACAGCATGAACTCTCAGTTTGAATGACCACGGCGCATTCACGTCGGGAATGCCTCAGGGGCGCGTAATAGGCCTTTTGAAGGAGGCGGACATTTTTCATGATGAATACGAAGTTTCTATTAAGATTTTGATTGCAGACTTTTATTTCGCTTTGCGTACTTTTTTTGTAACCTGTCTAGGAAGTTTTGTAGCCTTTATTTATGGCAAATAAGCCTGATAGACACAGTATCTACATCTTTGATCTTACACATGCGGCGCAGCGCCTCTGACAGATAGTCCGCTTGGAACTAGTGTTGCCCAAATGCAAGAACAAGACGAGACTTAGCCAGTCTTGGTCTTGGTCTTGCGCCAATACACCTGGTCTTGGTCTTGGTCTTGGTATTGCGCTCCCAGTCTTGGTCTTGGTCTTGGTCTTGCAGCAAGAGTCTCGCTAGTCTCGCATTTACCTTTATGCCTGTTGCTATTTATTAAACGTTCATTTATATCTTATAACAACGTAACAGAGTAGGTACATTTGAGCTTGAATTAACATAACCATAGTAAAGACCAACCAAATTAATGAATGTCTAAACATTTAATGAGTAATTCGAAAAATTATCTGCCACCGGGTGGGGTTTGAACCCACGACCTAAGCGATCTGTGCCGATGCTCTAACCAACTGAGCTATCTACCGTGACCTACGGGAGTCAGTCTTACATGTGTTAAGAGATGGTTAAAACAGATAATAAAACCAATTAATGACATTAACTTGACTTTTAACTTAACTTTAACAATTTTAGATACATTATACAGAAGCTAAAAAAATATACTGACGTGTATGTTTGGACCCCCTTGAATGTCTAGAAAGAAATAGATAGACAGCCAAGGCCTCACCTTATATGCAATGGAATAAAAGAGTTACACAATTTATACAATATACCACTTATTTAAATAAAAAATAAAATACTATACAAAATAAATTACAGAACAGTATTTATTGAATTAAACATTTATTTAAATAAAAATACAACACAAATCAAATTACAGAACAGTACACAATAGCTTTAACATTACTAATACTTTATATTAATTCTTTGGCCACCAAGTAACCATCTGGCTGACCCATCACTCAGCCTATTTCTATGTTTTCTAATTACTAATGACGCTTTATAAAATAATCTCTCAGCAGATACTGAAGTGCAGGAATTGAATGAAAATCACGGGCAATCTTCGATAAAGTCGGATATTCTGTCTCATGTGTCCTACACTACTCTAAAATGTTTTCCGAGCTGGCTGCTCTGGGTTTACTTAGTTACTCCTCCAACTCGTCAACATCTAAGCCTTAAAGACAAGATCCAGATCCAAATGACGTTGAGGGACATACATACAGTTTCTCAAAGTCTATTACGCCTTCATGTTCATCTTATTCAGTCCAATTTTCCAATTTTTTCTTATTTTTTTGGAGTCCCTAAGCGTATACCCGAACACCAATACTCCCTGAAACGACACTAACTGCAAGACGCAAGAGTCTCGCAGGATTAGTCTTGTTCTTGCTCAAATCTTGCATGGGCAGTCTTGGTCTTGGTCTTGCTAAAATTAGGCGCTCTTGTTCTCGGTCTTGGTCTTGCGAAAATGCAAGAACAAGACCAAGACTGCAAGACCAAGCCCGATTTTGGGCAACACTACTTGGAACAAACCCCGCCATTTTGATCACGTACACAGATACAGTCAGTTTCCAGGCGATAACGGTGAGCATCAGTGTCGCGGCCAGCCGCACTGTCGCGAGTGTTTTTGATTTTGTAGAAACTTGGTGCAATTTTTTACATGATAAATTTAGTTTTTGGCTGATTCTGTCATGTAGGTAGAACCTAAATATTTCATTTTAAAAATTCATAGTGACTATAGTAGTAACCCTGTTCGGTCACGCAAGTTTAGGAAAAAGGCGCGAGGGGTCCTTCTGTAAACTCTTTATTTTGTGGTATAATAAACATAATAATAACGTAAAGTAAAAATAATTCCGCCTATTAGCAGTTCCACCGTTAAAAGCTTGCAAATTTATCGAGTTATTTTTACCCTGAATGAATTACTGTGATAAAGTGTGTTAAAATTCCTTTTTTAAAATATTTTTTCGATATATCTTTGAAAAATAAAATAACTTCCAGGGCTTTTAAACTAATATTAGAATGTCTTTTAAATGACTTTGTGCTTTTTGGACCTGCAAATATGACTTAAAATAAGTTGACTCATCCGACTAACCAATCATCTTTTCACTGGCGCGTTAATTTGAACTTATTAAGAAAAAAAAATTAAAATCCAATTATTATTTCTACTAAATACAGATTAAAAACGAGTGATTCATCACAATTAGAATTCAAAAAGAGTTATCTTAATTTAGACTAATGTTCTAGACCGAAAATAATAAATCTTCTTTTTTGAATAAAGTTCTTTGCATAAGTTCTGTGATTGATGACAAATGAAGGCTCAAAATGTATGGTTCAAATCAATTAGTTAGTTATTCAGGATTTAACCCTTCGAAGGTTAGCCCCCTTTTACTGAAGCATTTCTTTAATACATTTTACAGCGTGTAAAATGGTAAATGTCGCAGGATTTTGGCGAATGCAGATCGCCTGCAACCGGTTTCTTTGGAAATCTATTGAAGAGGAATGTTCTTCATTTTAAGAAACGGCTGCGAATGATGATGATGGTATTTCGTAATAAGTGATTTAAGTGTAGCGGGGTGAAGTTTATTCCTTGTTGGGATTGAGCTGACCGATGTTAGTAATAAATAAATAAATATAAATAAATATGCGCCAGACAACACACCTCTTGTAATGATCTCGAAGTAGCAATAAATATCCCTGTGTCACGAGGTACCACACAAGGAAATCAGCCAGGGGCGTCTCCCAGCACACCCAGACCCGAGTCGAATCAGAAAAGATAGTTTCCTGAATTGACCCGACCGGGAATCGAACCCGGGACACTAAGGAAATCGAGGCGAGAAACCGTGCTACAGCGCACTACGCCAATCGTGTCGAAATGTAGTAATGTCTCTTGTATTGCATTATGTTCATTTGCTTCGGTGACCGCCGAGCCTTAGGTGGTATATGTACTTCTAGACTGGCCCGTTGGCGCAATGGCAGCGATCCGGAGGTCGTGGGTTCGATCCCTAACCATGAAAAATATTCATGTGATGAACATTGGTGTTTGTTGTGTGTCTGGGTGCTTATGTATTTGGAAATATTTAAGTATGTTTATCAGTCTCAGACACCCATAGTACAAGCTCGGCTTAGTTTGGGGTTAGATAATCTTGGTGTAATTTGTCACAGATATTCATTTATTTATTCTTTGCCACTATAACCGACATGGTTAATAACACTAACCATATTGATAATCCCTCTTAACATATGAGCCTGCCAAGAGGTTGTGTCGTTGGTATCTTAAGCACGTTCCCACAGGATACTTCTCTTTAATAAGTTCTTATACTTTTATTTTTCATTATATATGAGCTAGTTTGCATATTATTATGTAGCAGCTGTCTGCCGCGACCTAGTTACGTAGCAACAAATGGACCACTTAACCTTCTCTTGATAGGGTTAAGGAAGGTGACGCAGGTCTAAAACAAATAAACTCTAAACTCTAACCCCCTTATTCATAAAAAAATGAACAGTGCTTCAAGTCCACTTCACCATAGTGAAATCAGTGCTATAAGACAGTTGAATTTTTATGAATACGGTGGTAAGTATTTTGAAAATATGTTTGAAACCATGCTAAAGTTAAAAAACGTCGAAAATAATACATTGTAGAATTACTATCCCAATATCAATGATTCCTTTCAAATTGTGTAATTTGTGACGCTACAAGCGTCGGTCTGTAAAAAAATTCAAATAAAAAAACAGTGATAGACTACATCAATGTAAAAAAACATTAAACCTTGTCCTAAGGATCCATCGAATAAAAATGCTAAAAATAAAATTCAATTTGAATGGCTTCACATCTTTGTGAAAGCAAATAGCCACAATCAGTTTTCACTTTCAACGTAAAAGAAAATGTCAAACTTACATTACCACCGAAGCGTGAAAAGAGATATATTTGAAAACCAAAAGAAAATCCTTCTTCGGAATTTCACTTTAAACTCGTCTGATAAAGTCAAGTTGAGCCAAGTACCACTCAACGTGTGAAGCACAGCAACGCATAAGAGTTTTAAAATGAAACATTTTTACTTTATTAATACATTTTTGCTCGGATTTTTAATGCCTTTTTGAGGGTTAACTCACCGTATTTTTTAGGATAAATTCCGTTTTAAGATTATCAACATTTCAATTTTACGTTTGGCAAACAAATAGGGGAAAGGTACATTTAGTAAATTAATTAGCCTAAGTACTGTGCCGCTGCTGGACAAAGGCATCTATCATTGAAATTAAGTCATCGCTACAATTGATGGGTATTAATAAATAATAAATAAATATCCCTGGACATTATTCCACACAGCGCCATCTAGCCCCAAAGTAAGCTAATTAAAGCTTGTGTTATGGGATACTAGACAACGGATAAACATACTTAAATACATTTTCTTTTGTAAATACATACTTATTATACATAGGAGACACCCAGACCAGTACAAACAGACATGCTCATGCACACAAATGTTTGTACTGTGCGGGGATCGAACCCGCGACCTCTGGTGTAGTAGCCAACTTCTTAACCATTACACCAAGTCGGTCGTCATTGGCTCGGTATTGGCTTAATCACCACGCTTGCTAAGTGCGGCTTGGTGATCACAGACCAGGGCTATGTTCCGAAAAACACACTTTGTTTACATTTCTTTACATTTAGATTAGAACGATAAAGTCTTTTATTTATTTGAAAATGTGGTACTTTTTTCCCCTTGACAAGCTCACGCTTGTTAGATGAAAATACATACATACATACCATCACGCCTTTTTCCCAAGGGGGTAGGCCGAGACCACATCTTTCCACTTGCTACGGTCCTGACACACCTCTTGCGCTTCTTCCACTCTCATTAATCCTTTCATACATGCTCGTCGATTATGGGTACTCCTGACCTGACCTTTTCTGAGCACGTCTTGGACTTGTCCTAAGTACGTCCGTCTAGGCCTTCCCCTTTCAACAGCTCCATCCACCCTCGCCTTGTAAATTTGTTGCGTTAATCGCCTGTCATCCATCCTTTCCATATGCCCAAACCATCTTAGCAATACCATCTCCATTTTTGTGACAACATCCTCTTTCACACCACAACGCTCTCTTATTATGCTATTCCTTACTTTATCACTCAATGTCACTCCTGCCAAACTTCGCAATGCTCTCATTTCCACTGCATTTATCCTACTTTCATCCTTCTTTTGCCATACCCAACTCTCACTTCCGTACATAAGCGTCGGCACTAACACCCCCGCATGAACAGCCAGTCGCGCCTTCTCTGACACCTTCTGGCTGTTCATAAAGGCATGCAGCGCTTCATGTATTTAAGATTTTAATATTAGATTAAAATACTCTTTGATTATTTGGTTCAAGGTGCTTTATGGTGACCCTGAGTGGCTCAGTTACCAGTCTAATACTACGTGGTACCAGACACAAGGATTTTTATCCTTACATCAGGACCATGACAAGTGGTGTGTTGTCTGGCGCATATTTATTTATTTACTGCTATACTTACCAGTGTTGTACTCCTGCTGGTAAATATGATCGATCACCTCACATCAGGGAAGAATGGTTTGTTTAACTGAAGGACATTCTTTCTTCATATTGACTAACATAAGTTCCTCCGAACCCTATAGTGTGACCTCATGGACCTGTCATAAATGCTTTTTAAAAGTTAATAATATGAATAAATATATGCTCAATATTGGAGAATAAATATTTCAACCGCAAGGTTAAATAGAGAATTAGGGTAGTTGACCAAATTACTTTACAGTGACCAAATTAATTTCTCAGAACACAGCTCTTGTGGCAAGCGTGGTGATTAAGCCAATACCCATCAATTGTAGCGATGACTTGATTTCAATGATGGAGGCATTTGGCCAGCAGTGGGACAGTTTAAGCTGTTTACTTTACTTTTAACTGATCAATATAGTTTTATTTTTGTGTAACATGTCTGGAGTTTTACGTGTTCAAAGGCTACGTTACCAGTCATAAGGCAGTCAGCAAAAATTTTGGCAAATTAAAAAGCTAACGAACGAACGAAGCTGTTTCAATTATTTTGGCAAATTAAAAAGCTAACGAACGTGTATTCTGAACACATTAAATATTTATCAGGTATTTCTAACGCATTAAATTGAATTGGTTAATATTTGAGTCCTTTGAGACGCTTGAAGTCAATACAAATATAAATATAATATTGGTAACCAATACAGATTTGCATAAACGAAAAGCAATAGAAAGAAAATTTCAAAATTAATGTAGTTTTAGCTCGTTTATCGTTCCAATGACTTAGTAAAGGTGAAATTACTTGGAAAATGTATAAATAAACTTTTTGGTTTGTTTCAGGTATGTGAAGTGACTTTGGATACATTTTTAGAAAAACACTGGTAAAGTTACTAGTAAAATTATTAATAAATGCGCCTTACCAACACTAGTTAGTCATGGTCTCGAAGTAGGGTTAAACATCCCTGTGTTACGAGTTACAAGACAAGGAATTAAGCCAGTCTCCCAGCCAAACCCGGGTAAATTTAGAAGAGATCGTTTCCTGAATTGACTCAACCGGGAATCAAATTCGGGACACTACGTTAGTCTAGGCAAGGAACCGAGCTACAGTGCACTACGCCAATCGTGACGTAACAATTATAGTCTTAATTTTTTTTTCTGCATTAAAACATAAATTGTAAAAAATTTAGCTACTTAATTAAATTTAAAAAAATACATTCCTTTTGTACTGTTTATTAATTACATATCAATAGTTTTGTTAAAAAACAAACTACTATGCGGTATTATTAAAAAAAACATAAAAATATAAATTTATTTCAGAAATCTATCTACTGTTTAATTAGTATGTTAGTAGCAAAGTTATTTTTAGTTAGTATTAACCAATAAACAGAATGTAGTTAAACCAATCTAAAAAAACACGTTTCATTCGTCCCATATGTGATAACTTAGACTCTGCTGTTGTTAAATAGACACTCAAAATGCTGATTTGTAGTTGATTATATACGCTTAGGGCGAGTTAAATATTGGCGTCCCAGTGATGAAAACATTAAGAAGCTCACATTTTATCAAGCCTATTAAAACCCAACCAATGGTGGCGTTTTCTGTTGCTTCGGTTTTTAAACGATCTTTTTCATCACCGGAGAGTTTGCCTTAATTTTACAACGAACACAAACAATAGGGATAGCTAGATTTGAATCCGCCCCGGAGAGCTTCCTAGCCTATTCGTTAAGCACTTCAACTCTGAACTCGTGTGGATCCGAGTTCAAATTTGAACAAGAGCCATCTTTGTGTTCATTTTTACATTTCCGACTAACCTTCCAATGCTTCCTACGCTGATAAAAACCAAAAACACGAAAAATTGGGTTCGAAAACGTTTGGTAGTAAGCTTCTTAGTGTTCTGTTCCCCAGGGCACATTCAACCGTGTCGGAAATAGTCGTGATCGATTTAATGTATGTCGTCCCAGTACGTCTACCACGAGTTGCCAATTTAAATTTACGTTATTGTTCGCATAAAAAAATTGTATTGGGATGACACATGACATGACATGACAATGTCAAATCCCATTTTTTACGCGAACGGTAATGTATATTTAAAGTGGCAACTCGTGGTAGACGTGTAGGCAGCTCTCGCAATTAAAAATATGAGCATTTCGTAACTGATCATAAATAACGAGGTCTGACACTTTAGCGGACGATATACGGAACGAGCTGTCACGACAAACTTCCTTCTGTCAAATGTTTGACAGCTGGGCTTGGGTCTGGGACGCCCCTCGCTCAATTCCTTGTCTGGTACCTCGTCACACAGGGATATCTATCCCTACTTCGAGACCATGACAAGAGGTATGTTGTCTGGCGCATATTCATTTATCATTTATTATAAATGTCTAAATCTGAACTCAATGAAATAGGATGACTTAAACAGGCATCATCAGCAGCCTGATCTGACTGATCTCTCGAAAGTTCAAAGATAAAACAATGCCGACATTTATCAAAATTTATATCAGTTTCAATTAATGTTCTTACAAGAGTACCATTGTTTCATCGGTGGATCTTATCAAAGGCTTCCATCAAATTTAGGTAAGAGGTGCGTGGCACCCCCGACTCCCTTAAGCTGGGGATTTATGATCATTTTACACGAAAACCACTTAGTTTTGGCGTTAGAAATAAAATTAAGACAATTAACAATCGAGGGTAAAATTGGAAAGGGTTCCGTTTCATTGTGGATATTATTGCCTGAGCTTTCGAGAGGTGGAATTTTATGTTTAAATAAAATTTGTAAAGATTTTTTTTTATACATTTTTTTTTGTAACAGTTCAACTGACTGTAATTATACAGGGCAACTTTATAAACACCATCCAAATTGAAATATAAGGATCTATGGAGTATTTTCTGTTTGACAACCGACAGAACTAACAGTCGAGTTATTAATGTTATTAAAACTACTCAAAGGTATAAAGAAATCACTAATTTCGTTGATACAGCGCGACGTGAGTGGAGGCAGGCGCGCAGCTTCTCAACTCCCCGCCCGCGCTTTATTCAGAAGTTGAAATTTAATTTTGAATAAGTAACCATGCCACACTAATAATCTGTTAGGAAGGAAAAAGTATAATAATGTTAAAGTTAGAAAGACTTACACTTTTTTCAAAAAAGCTGTCTTCGATTGATGCCATTGATGCCTGTAGCACAGGTTCTTTGAACCTACATCAGGCATCAGTTTCTCAAAATGTAGCGGAGGTTGACCTCATCAATAGCTGTACCCTAGCTTTAAGTACATGCAAGCCTGCATTGTGAAAGAAAAATAAATGATTTATTTATTTATTATATGCCTAATGTCTGGGAAAAATTTAGATGGTGTTTATAAAGTAACCCTGTATATCAGAACATGATCCAGGTTTATAATACCACATTTTTACCGGCACATTTTTACATGGCATTGTATCCATGACGACACGGTTTCTGGTCTTGACTTACGTAGTCAATAAATCTTTTCTAAATTGACTCGAGTCTGGGGGTGCTGGGATACGCCTCTCCCTTAACTCCTTGTTTGGTGCCTCATGAAACAGGGATGTTTATACCTACTTCAAGACAATGACAATTTTCATTAAACCCTTGAATGTTAAAAAAAGTTGAAAAAACTTCAAGACAATACAAAAAAAAGCTATTAGTAGTTGGAGTATTTGGCAAGCATTGTGATTGAGCCAATTATTGTAGCGAAGACTTGATTCCAATATTTAGGAGGGACAGTATTTTTATAGCTATATTTGTACAGCTATTTTTTCTTTGGTACATACATACCATCACGCCTTTTCCCAACGGGGAAGGCCGAGACCACATCTTTCCACTTGCTACGGTCCTGATACATCTCTTGCGCTTCTTCCACTGTCATTAATCCTTTCATAAATGCCCGTCGATTATGGGTATTCCTGACCTGACTTTTTCTGAGCACGTCTTGAACTTGTCCCAAGTACGTCCGTCTAGGCCTTCCCTTCAGCTCCATCAACCCTCTCCTTGTAAATTTGTTTCGTTAATCGCCTGTCATCCATCCTTTCCATATGCCCAAACCATCTTAGCATTGCTATCTCATTTTTTGTGACAACGTCCTCTTTCACATCACAACGCTCTCTAATTATGCTATTCCTCACTTTATCACTTAATGTCCCTCCTGCCATACTTCTTAATGCTTTCATTTCCACTGCATTTATCCTACTTGTTTTGGTAATCAGTCAGTGCTTAACCCTAAATTACGAAGGTATCCGTTGAATTAGAAGAGTTTTACTTCTGAATTTCTTATATTCCAACTGTTGCGTGGTTTCTACTAATGAAAGTTTGCAACGTGGCAATTTGAATGCTAATAAGTGTAATAAGTAAATGGCATTAATAAACATAATGAGTGATTTCTTAGCATGAGCAAAGTTTTTGTGACATTTACGACTGAATTCTGAAACAACAGGCAAAGTTAAGCAGTCCTTACATTATAGCAACTCTTTTTATGTAAAAGTCGAAAAAAGGCTTTTGGCTAAAGGTACCATATACCAAAATATGGTACCTTTATGTCACACGAAAAGTGTGAACAAGACGCGAACAGCAAAGGAATGGATCTCCCTGCCCTCGCATGTATTTCCAAACCAATACAATCTGGGTTCCTTCAAGACAAGAGTGAATAGGCATTTACTTAGACGGAAATGTTCCGTCATAGACCGCATCCTCACTTACCACCAGGTGCGATTGCGATCGAATGACTATTGATCTAGTCTACTATAAAAAAAAATACAAAGTAAATCGATATTACAACCCGATTTTTATAACTGTGGACCTTGAGTTGTCAAAACTGTTAGGTTGGCAGCATTGAATTTCACCCGCCCGCAAGCTTCCTCACTACACCGCTGAGACCTTGGAGGGTGTGAGCGGAATATTAATAGCGGGCGGGTGAAATTCAATGCTGCCAACCTAACGATTTTGACAACTCAAGGTGCACAGTTATAAAAATCGGGTTTTAACCAAAATTTACCACCATCTATTAAACTTATTACGCTTCTAACTCGAAATGTGTTTTTTTTATTAACCCACCTTTCAGTTTGTGGACCGCAGAGTATATTAAAAAGCCTTATAGTTAGCTTTATGACTATATCCCATATTCATTAAAAATAAAACAGGCTTTTAAGCCTGTTTCCACTATGTTAAAGTTGTCTTGAAGCACTTAACTTTTTATGAATAAGGGGGTATGTTAAAAAGCCTTATAGTTTTTCTTCATAACAAGTTTTAGATGTTCTTCAGCACTTTGCATGGTTGTTAATTTTTATATTCATCGTGTCATAATGTAAATAGACAAAACAGAACCTAATTAGAACCTGTTCTTAAATTTAACTACTACTTAAAACTCATTTACAAAATGTTGCCCTTTACTCGACGCCAAAAGATCATTGAAATTATCGCTTTTCTTTCTATGCGGACAAGGTTGAAAATCCTTTCCACTCTGCTAATGAAAATAGCGCCTACCGAAATATCGTTATGCTAAACATAACGAACATCGATATATTGCTATTACTATACTCAACTAAGCCAAATCACGTGATTGGCGGTGATACACAGGTCAAATTATGATTGTTCTCTGAAATTTCATTTGATATCCTAATTTCAATCGGGCTTAACAGATTTTGTAGCATTAATAATGTTAAATTTAAAGCCTACTTCAGTCTAATGATTACGACACCCATTTTGAAGGATCATTTTGTTTTATTGACAAAGGTATTATGATTTCAACGTGTTGCGATAGGTTTGACGCGATTAAGCGAAGTATTTGTCGTTTAGGATGGCAATGTTACGTTGTTTCGAATCAATTCAGAAGCAACTAAAGCCTCTGAAACAGTATTGTTTTGAAAAAATCGTTTGCAAACAAGCTCACGGATTGATTGGTGGTGAAATATAACAGCAATAAGGGAAATGTGCAGCGATAGAGGTATTACCAGGCCTCTGTCACTCCATGTACTTGGACGATAATTACCTACCAGACGCTGGGTCTTCCTAGACCTATTTGGCCGCGTAGAGCATTTGTACGCGAATCTTGAGGTTGAACTGGCGCGATGACGTAAAGTTCTGACTGACATCTATATCGAAAAGAGAGCCTTGGCAATATATACCTGTCACTTGACAGCACGCATTTACAATTGACAAAGTGGTCAATTTTCTATGATGTGATTTATCTTTTACGCAGTAACTTTTAAGTAATATGTAGTATTAGCAAGGTGTGACCTTGCATATCCTGTAAGGTTGAGAGGGACTTCTGTTTTTTCAAAATTAGGTCCCTGGTGAGCTCTGGCACAACCACTGCTAGGACAGTGGTTTTTAGCTCTGCCTGCATGTGTTCTAGTAGTTGCTGGCAAGTTTGCTGCCACTCTAGGGCCTTATTACAATCGTTTATAACCAGTCATTCAAGTTAATTCCCTAAACTGAGGGTAGTGAGCAATATCGTCAGTAAACATCCAGCCTAGAACATGCATTACTGACTGGCTGGAAATGAAAAAAAAAACCGATTGCGATCATAAGATATTGCTTGCTACGCTCTGAAGATCGGAGAGCGTCGTGGCCTAGTGGTTAAGCACTCCAAATCGGATCGCGGATCGTGTGGTCCCGAGTTCAAATCTGACCCGAACCAAAACTTTGTGTTCATTGTTTAATTTCCGACTAACTCTCCGGTGATGGAAAACATCGATAAAAAACCAAACCAACCCGGATAGCGGCGGAAGGCTCACCACCTACCACGTTGAGTTCTAATACCATTGGTGACAAGTGGGCTTCTGAGTGTTCCGTTCACCATGACGGCAACAGTTACTTGCCTCTGACTACCACGTTTGGGATAAAATGGTGATGGTATGGATGTGTCTACGCTATAAACTTAACAAGTTATGGTTAGCAGTTAACACTAATTTTCTTATCTTCAAAGCTTCCATCTTTGAAATAAAATTAGGACTTAGAGCCTTAACATCCCATAAATTCATTTCGTGTATCATCATTAGCCAATCGAGGCTAATCTGTTGAAATTATGAACAACTAAATCTGATTACTATTTTGTTTCAGTAGTCGTTAAATGCGTGTTTTCTGCTTCTGCATTCTGAAAAATAATAACATACGTAAATTTTTGGATGTTCGAAAACTTCTGTTACGCCATTTTTATTTGTTCATCAAACGCCTGGGGGCTTTTTAAAAGTGATGTACCTAATTTACTTCTTATCGATAGTTAGAATTATTAAGTAAAACCACAAATTATGCATGCGGCGCGGCGCCTCTGACAGATAGCACGCTTAGAACAACACGCCATTTTTGACGCACGCACACAGGGACGTGAGTTTACAAGCGAAGTCAGTGAGTTTCAGTGAGTCGGAAAGTCTCACTGTCGCGAGTGTTTTTGTTTTTGTCGAACTTGGTGCAATTTTTCACATGATGAATTTGGTTTTTGGCCGGTTCTGTTAAGTAGGTATAACCTAATAAGGTTATACCTACTAAGTAATAACTTCATTTTAAAAATTCAGAGCAAATAAAGTAGTAACCCTAGGTGGTTCACGCAAGTTTAGGAAAAAGGTGCGAGCGGTCCTTCTGTAAACTCTTTATTTTGTGGTGAAACGGTGAGTGTAAAGTCACAAATGTGTGATTAAATTGTATTTGTAGTGTGTACGTTTTATGAGGAAGGATTTCATAAGGACAATTTCCTCATGAATGTAAATTGAAAAACTTAAAATGTATATTCAAGGTACGAGTAATCTAGTTTTCAATAGCTGCATGAGGACCAACAACTCAGAGGCTAATCGATGACTAAACTTACAGGACTGCTGTTGTCTCAAGGTAAAATGGCGCCAGACCAGCGATGACACGAAATTCCCGGCAACTTCTCACGCCTTTCATCCGGATTCGTTCGTCAGATAAGACGACGCGATAGGCGTAGTGCGCTGCAGCACGGTTTCAAGCCTTGACTAATGTCCTGGGCCCGATTCCCCGTAAAGTCAATTCAGGAAATATGTTTTGCTAAATTGGCTGGGGTCTGGGTGAGCTGGGAGACGCCCCTGGCTGATTTCCTTGTGTGGTACCTCGTGACACAGGGATTTTAAGCCCTACTTCGAGACCATTACAAGAGGTGTGTTGTCTGGTGCATATTTATATTTATATTTATTTATATTTAGGTTTTATACATTTTTGGACTGTTTTTGAAAGCCAACAAAACAGTAGTATGCATTGTGAGAGATAACCATTTAAAACAATAATTAATGTGGCAGAAAAGTTATGGTTTTAGCATTTATGAAATTGTTGGGAAACATAAAATAATGATAAATACTAGTACTGACATCAACTGCCTTTAAAAGTCGACTGCTAGACCAAGGCTTCCCCCATAGAACGCAACAGCTAGATAGTTCTTACAATAAGTACCATTTTTTGTTGGCTGGCGCTTCCATAGCCCAAAATAAATAACCTTCTTTCAGTAGTTTCTAGAATTACTCTACAAAGCTAAAGTATTTATCGACCAACTGACCAAAAACAACCTCGACTAGTCCCTAAGATCTCTGCTTCCAGTCGGTTTGTCCCGCCTCCCGTGGGACGTCCCAGTTCACAGACGACTGCCCGAAGCTGCCTCGATCGTTGATACAAAACCTTGTTTGTGAAGTTGTTTTCGCTTTTTCAAATACCTGCAAGTTTATGTAAAAGTTGTTTAAAAGTTAACTGTTTGGAGCTGTATACTTTTTGTTTTATGTTTGTGTAGTACACTCGTAGTTTAATTCTGCAATAGGGTATTTGACGACATTATCAGATTGTAAAAATAATTTAACACAATTTATTTTATTTGGGTGAGAAAATTCATCTTTGAAAGTGTAAAGTAACTGAAAGAGATAAAACTATTCGATAATCTACACAATTTAAAGCAACTTTCGTAAAAAAAACATATTCATAAGCGAAAAATTTAACAAAGCTACCGAATAAATGTTTTGCAGAATGCAAAGAAATAGATCGCAAATGGCATTATTTATAGGCGGCAGTTTGTAGGGGCGTTTTGGGCAAGTCCAAAAATATGATACTTAAAATTGCTTATTTGGGGGTTTTTGGTGCTATTGAAATATATAGTTTTACCAATGTTTCTGTTTTTGTGAGGTCTTCCGATAACACCTCAACAAAAAAAATAGTCAATTAACCTATTAATGAAATCAAATATTTTCATTGACGTGGACTATGAAGAAAAATATAACGTTGTTCCACTGCATTGTTTCACCCAAGCTATGAAAAGGTACGAGCTTAACAACATTCGGACTTATTTTAGACCTTCAGAGGTGTATGTTAGACAAGTGAGTTATTAACCTTACTGTCAGTTGTTATTAAGCCCCCTTAAAGACACCTAGGCTTCAATGACTAACATCTATCGACTTCAGCCAGAGCCATCTTGCGTGAGAGAGTGCGTCTAGCCAGATCTCTGCGACGTCATCCTTACTAACAGATTAGTATACTCTTATATTGATTTCATCGACAAACTGATCTTCATACAAGTGACCTTACCCATCTTATATTATAACAGAATAAAATTTATGTGTGATATTGTGATATCACAATTTGAGTTACCTATAAGTTATTTCTCAATTTAAATAAATCCATTTTTTTTGTTAAATGTATAATATATCGACATGTAAGATTACAACACTATTGTACCATCCCGAGGGCTTGGCATTATTGTGAATCGAATTTCATGTCATCGATAATCAGCAGAACTGTTTTAATGAGGCCGTTTTCAATGCTTGCCTGCCATTTTTCTGATGCATTGCTTTCAATTTCAGTGATTACAGTATTTTCAGTTGCTGGCTGCCAATTAAATTTAAAACGAGTTATGTATCCGACTTCCATTGAATACTTCAATAAATAAGCAAGAGATGGCGTTGATTGCATTCCACATTTGATTCTGAGTTTTTTAGCTTAGGATTATTTATTTACAGAAAATGTATGTGATTATTTTAATACTGCATTGGCAAGTTAATGTATTTCATGCTTGCTTTATCTATTTATATTTATAATGTCTATAGACACAGTCGTAGCTGGAAGCTAGTTTTAATACCGATTCTGTTCATCCCTAGGCTGCAAGCCCTTTGTTCCCAGCTCTATTCTCCTTCAAAAACTTCATCGACGTCCATCCAAAAATACACAAAAACTAAAAAAAAAGAGACAAAATCCACTCGTCCTGGTTCATTGTCAACGCATACAAATCTCGTTACGGATTTCAGGATGGAATTCGCTTTGGAATATGAAATGGGAAAGTAACAAATGAATAGTGAAACTCTAAAAACGTGCACGTAGCAATATGGGTTAGAATGGATAAAGGTGTGTTCATGCAACCATGAAAACTAGAAGCACCTAAAACATAACAACATATTATCACGACTATATCCAAAACGGGGTAGTCAGAGGCAAGTGACTGTTGCCGTCATGATGAACTAAACATACAGAAGCCCACTTTTCACCAATGGTATTAGAACCTAACGTGGTAGGTGGTGAGCCTTTCACCGTTCCATTATTCGGTTCACGTCCCGCCATCAGGTTAAGGCTATCAAGGTTTTAGTTGGCTTTGTATAGTTTTCTATCCTTACTACTTGTTATTTAATTTCCACAGTGTAACCATACTATAACTTCAGCAACAGCATCAATTTGACTCAAAATAAAAGACTCAAAACAATTGTTAGCGAAATATTTGACTGCAACGATTGTATTGAAGCCAACATTTCTATGGAACGGCTTTTTTAAATATCTTTCGGTATGTGTTAAGTGGTAGTGTAGAAAATGGCGTTTGAAAGCAAATGTAGTTTGAGGCGATGGGGCAATGGCGATATCTGCGAAAGAACAAAAAAATTAATTGACATGACCAATCCAACTCAGTTAGTCTTTGACTCTTGAGCCTTTCCAATTGCGTAGAGTTATTGCCAGGTTAAGTGTTCTCTATCGCTTTTACAATGGGGAATCCTCTGAAGAGTTATTCCAGCTTAACCCTTCCTCACCCTTCTACTCCCGCAACACGCGTGCTGGACTACGTAGTCATTCACACACAATCCGGCATTTGTTGGCTCGCACTAAAAGGTTCGGTTACTCGTTCCTTTGTCGCACCATCCAGACATGGATCGCTCTTCCAGCGCATGTGTTTCCTTCCTCTTATAGTCCTGGGTTCTTCAAGCAGGGCGTGAAAAGGCATTTCTGCAGGTCTTCTAGGTGAGGATGGCCAGCCCAGTAATTCGTTTTAATGACTGGGCTTGTCAGCCTCATATCTGGACTTTACTACCACTTTCCATCAGGTGAAGTGAGGTCATCTTGTCGGGCATTATAAAAAAAAGGAAACATTTGGATGAGTGAAGTCTAACGTCCTTTAACCCAGATTCCTGGTTTACATTAAACTCGTACCATTGCTAATGCTACTCGCGCTGCTGGCCTTATTTCCCTAAAGAATTTCGTAGCAATGTCGAAAGCAACATTGGCAACAGCATGACGTTCTACTAACGACGCGTTTACGTGCTGCCCAATTTGATGCCCACTTTCTTGCTCCATCAAGTGTAAGGTGGACGTAGCATAAGGCTAGAAGGCTGGAGTGTTTATTGCCAGTGATGACTTACGGCACTGATACGCGGTCCCTAGCTCAACATTATCAGCCTTTAAACACATGAAACACTATATCGGAATATAATCATTGATCAGCTGAATAAAAGTGAAAACCTTTGATTAATTATCGCTAATTGAAAATGGGGGTATTTGTCAGTTTGTGAATGGTTTTTTTTTTTTAAATCTTAGGTAACATTTTTTTCTTATTCGGCAGTTCCTCCCACAGCCATACTTTGCAACTATTAGTAGCTCTGGTTCGTGGTCACCAGTCGATACCCTTTACTCCCCAACGGTCATCAGTTCTGCGAGGGATGTGACCTGACCATTGCCACCATTGTCTGCTCACAGCTTACCTTCAGGCGGTCACGCTTGTTTGCCACCGATGTTGTTAAAAAAATATATATTTAAAAGTCACACTCGTAAAACAAACAATAGGGCCCTTGGCGCTGAGTATTGCAATAATTTAGAGTGCTAACATACTCGTAATTTTTTTTCAAAAGCGAGATTTTTACAAATTCTGCGTCTATTTCGAAAGCAAATCGTCAGTAGCGTCACCACAGTTTGCTTTTTTGGAATAAAAAGGTCTGACGCAGCAAAAAAAAAAACATTTTCGAGGCGGAAAAAGTGTGAAGCGAATAGAATGACATGAAATGAATTATTTAAAATTGGTATTTTAATATACTTTTTTTTAGACTTTCAGTCAAGAAAATGTTAGCTTCTTCAGTTATTTTGTTATTTTCTGTATGTATTTCTTGCATTTCAAAGAAATATATTTTCAGGATATTCTTGTATTCGACAGTATTATGACTGAAGCCGAAGATGTTCCTTCTTCTTCTGAGGACTGCTAACTGTGCCTTCTATTATGTACCAGCGAGTCATAATTTTTATTGTTTTGTCCTAACATTATCGAACGCGAAAAAAATTATGATCCAATTTTGCTTAGTCGTTCTGAAGGTCTGCGTTTCCATATATTTTAACGATCAATTTTTATTTTTTTGTCCCTTCGGCCAGGTGAAGCTTTGACTTGCGAGAGGTTGCTGGCAAAATCTGTTTAAGTCAAGCTGAGGATAAGGCGCGAAGGCGCGCATTGAGAGAGGTATATGTCCAGCAGTAGACTATATGATAGGCAGATGATGATGATGATGATTTGAACTAATATACTTAGATTATGACTCCTCCGTAGCAGAGAGGCCTCCTTTTAGAGCTCGGCCTGAAACCCAGAGGTCCCGGGTTCAATTCCTTTAATTAATGTATTCCGGGTTTGTGATCAGTAATGCGCTTCTGGCAAGCGTGATCAAGCCAATAACCATCAATTATAGCGATGAGTTGGTTTTTAAAATTGGAGGTCTTTGCCATTGTGGGACAGTTTAAAGGCTAATAACTTATAGATTATGATACAAGTGTAAGGTTTCCCAGACATGTATTTATTTATAGTTAAGTGTCTGTAGGTGGCAATGCAAAAAATTGAAATGGCGTGGACGCTAAAACGTGTCGCTAAAGCGCGTAGGTTCCAGAGTCGTCAAATTGTTTTATCGTGTTTAGTCTCAACGAATTTCAGGTGACATTTTTTAATTTGTTTCTGGCACGTGTAACTTTCAGGGCAGCTTCAGGGCAGAGTTTAATTGGTCGGAGGGGATTTTAACCCTTGCAAATAAATCCCAGGATAAACATTAATATTCCGAACAGTATGTTTGTGTTGAGTCTATTAAATGTTAGAATTATATAATCTCATCTCTGTTCGTGATGGCCACGTGTAAAAATATTTAAGCTGCCACACACTGAGCCACTTGTGGCTTCTGATTATCGCAGAAACTTTCTTTCTTTATTCATTTAAAGTGGCTTTGCGTTTGGCCTCAGTCCCACATACGCGCCTTGTAGTAAGCGATGACGAGGCCGATAGTGGTACACGCTTACACAGAAAATGCCTGTTCACTCTGGCCTTGAAAATTTCAAGGTTGTAAATTATCAGGAAACACAGACGCAGGGAATGCGTTTCAGAAGAAAAGACGCAGCAAACCTTTTAGTGCAGATTGCTGTTGGAGGTGAAAGCCCTCCCGGCATCTAGTGGTCCGGTGGTAGAAAGTGAAGGGTGGTATCAGGCTGTGTAGTTCCTACGCACGCTCTCCGAAATAAATTTGTTCAACTAGTAGATGGCCACTGGACGCAGCTGCAAATGTGACCACTTGGGAGTCAGACCAAGCCATCGCAGAAGCCGGCGACTGTGTGTTGTTCAAAAAGGTACCAAACCTCACAGTCCACAGTATGTAAAAGACCAGGCTGAGACCACTAAGTTCGGTCCGTATTATGTAAAAATGGTCCTGGCAATGTCAATGGTGCTACAGAAAGGTACAAAAGGGTATAAATCTATTCCATAGTATATTTCACTGAACTTATGTTACTGACTGTGCGTGGTACTATCAGTTATTTTACAACTGCCACAGTAAACGCGAATTTTTCGCTACTGTATTAAAATTTCGCGCATGCAAACACATCCACAACTCTCAACGAGATATAATACTGAAACTCTCCTCTCGTCACTAAAAACTGGTGCAAACCGGTTGAAACTGGCGCGATCCAGTCGAAACAAGAAAACTCTGGATCAGGGTAGGGTGGGTAGATTGTCCGACTTTTCCGGATATTCGTTTATGAATTATTGCGTGCTACAAGTACAAGTCTTTACCCTACATTCTACTGTTTGTATCACTTCAGTAAATTAATGATTTCTCTTCACACATTTATCATAAAAGGACAAATCAAAATCACAACACCCGTATGTAAGGACTGAGAATAACTTTTCCCAAACCGCTTCAGAGGCTTTTTAACCTTTTTTAGTCTTAAAAACGCATTTTCCAATGTGTTTTACAGTCAATCAATTGTGTGGAGCGTGTACATATGTTGTTCTTTTTGGAGATAAAATATACTTGTTAAATTACTGTTTATTAATTTTTTTTTAATTATTCATATTTTTATCCCAAATTTTTCCTACCTTTATTTGTAAGCCCTGACCTTCCGAACGAAACAATACAGCGTTATTAAAAGTTGCAAGTTAAGAGATGCTCAACTTAATGCGTGTTTAAGTTGCGATGGGATTTGTTTGGCGGAGAACAACGATGTAGCCACAGACTTAAACAAAAATAGATTTCCAGAATATTTGTACTTCCCAAGTCAAAAGTTAGTGCAATGTCGAACGTGAATCTGTCAAAAGTTTCTTTCGACCCTGCTAGTTGGGATCCGGTAGTATTTTTTAGGAGCTATACCGTTATGGTGGTCTTTTACATGGAGCGTTTTACTGTAATGTAACGTGTGGCAAACCGAACTCTTTTTCTAAAACATGTATTTATTGTTAAGTGTCAAATTCATATTCCGTCTTCGCTTTTTCTTTACGTCAATTACCATCAGTCTTAATTACTTACTCTTTGTCATATCATCACGACTTTATCCCAAGTGGGGTAGTCAGAGGCAAGTGACTGTACCGTCATGGTAAACGGAACACTCAGAAGCCCACTTTTTACCGATAGTATTAAAATATAAATAGTTATTTTACATATTTAAGGCCCTTTTTCTCCACATTCCCCGATCCCTTTACGTCCGCAATAGTAACGTTTCAGATTCAATTTCAAGCATTACATTACCAGACTGCCTTATTGTGCGCACAGTATTGCTCGGTTCTCCTCCCTCATTGATGTAATGCTCGACTCTGTAAAGTTACGTTACCACCTGCACCTTTATGGCAACGGGTATCAAAAACAATAGGATTAAGATAATTCATTTATCTATGAACTCTATTAAAATAGATTAAGATATGTAAAATTAATCTCTAACGTCACAGTGAACGCAAAAAAGTGGCACAGTTGTCAATAATAATATTATGAAGAGGTGTTTGTTTGTATTAAATAGGTTTCGAAACCTGGACCGATTGTTTTAAGTCCTTTCACCAATATAAATCTACATTATGAGTAAGTAACATAGGCTATATTTTAACGGGAAAAACAGTCTATGCGGGCGAAGCCGCTGATGAAAGCATCGTTTTTCATGAAAACGAAAAAAACAGCTTTATCCATTATGATTTATTTAACTTGATTAACTTGATTTCCGAATGTGACGGTGAAGTTTAAGAGTGTAAAGTTTCAGACTCGTTGTGTTGCTTGACATTTGAGTAATTTACATTCAACTGCTTAAATACAAGTGCTTCTCTTCTTCTCTTTGTTTAATTGCAAGTACAAGTTCAACTTGCTTTTGCTTCTTGACATCTTTTGCAGGTTATTCAATAATTTTATCTGTGCCAGTTCCTGTTATTCAAACTTCTAAATTATGGCACAGAATATTTAATAGTTACTACGTCACAGATAAATCACTCCATAGTTTTTTTTTTAATGGATACTGTCATGTGTCAGGCAAATATTACCAGGGCTATCTCTTTCTATATAGATCAGTTTTTTTATACCACGGCGGTGACCGCCTAATGGTAAGCGGTAACCGCAGCCTATAGACGCATGCGACACCAGGGGTATCACTCGCGCCTTGTCTACCCTGCAAAATCCTTTTCAACATCAGTACATGTACATCAGTTCAACCACAAGTTTTGCGTACGAATGCTCTACGCGGCTGTTGACAAACAACTGCCGAATGAGTCTTTCAAGACCCAGCGGCTGGTAGGTAATTATCGCGCACAAGTACATGGGGTAACAGGGGAATGACCGTGGTCGATTTGTGGCAATAGTATTGTATTGGTCTAACCAAATCAATCTTATGCTTTCCTTAAGCTACTTTTATTCCAGAGATGTGCTATGCTGCGATGCTGTGGATGGTTTTCATATTCACCAACCACATTGAATGGTCCATATATCATAGATCTGGCAGAGACGGGTTCTACTAAGCTATGTTTTTAATATGACACATGGATGCGTGCTGTTGATGCGTGCTATGGATACCTGCTGTGCGTACCTTCCCTTCTGCCGATACATCGCATAGGTCGAGCTGCGTATTTTCCTCACACGGCTACCTTGCGGCGGCGCATCTTTTACTCGCTTCGCTACAAAGCATAGCATCATTGGAAACGGTTAATAGTTTCGTAGGTAAGCTTGCCTGGAAAAGTAGCCTTACCCAGAATAAATAAAAAAAAATCTTAAATAAATTATATGTAACTGGCTCGAAGCTGGAAAACCCTTAATGAGATCAAAGTTGCTGATTTTCCTCAAAGCTTTTCTACCGAAAGTATTAAAGAGGATGATTCGATTTACTAACGCTTACGGGAACTACCGAAAGAGGGAGCTATTAACGGTTATATTCCCTCAAAACTAATATCATTGAATCAAGCACATCTTATCTATATCACGAGACAAATTTCACACTTCTATTTCGCCATAAAAATAATTCACGTCACACTTCGCTCCTCGATTACAGAGAGCATCGCGAAAATTACGGCCATCCCGTTTCAATCTACGCTGATAGCCTATTTCTGTCTCTTTCCCTGACGAATTCGGGGGGTATATCTTGTAATGTGCTACGATTCTACTAAAAGGAACAATTTGTAACGCGGAGAACACTTTGGTTTGCAACGAAAGGAACTGCGCCCACTTTGTCATTTTCCTCAGAGTAGTTTCACGGTTTCGTTGAAGAATGGTGATTTATTTTATTCGAAACATTTTGTTGCTTCATAATCCACTTTTAGCTGTTTCTACTACTACTATCTACTGTGTGTGGTTGGGTATTTATGTATATACACATTTGCACTCCAGTGCAACGTTAGATGTTGTAAATACGCTTTCTTAGCTTTTGTGTTATTATTTTTTATTGAATCTTTAACGCAAAAATTTACATTAAGTGTACTTAATGCTAACCATCGGATGAGACAAAAATGCTGTTGGCGGTGCAAAATGTTAAATTAGAAAAGGAAATAAATAGAAAGATTTTATAAATTCTTAAAAACGACAGATACAACCTAATCAATATAAATTTTACGTTGAAACATAAAAATAAATATACACTTACATAATATATAACATACTCACTGTTATGAGAAAACAATAAAATAAATACCATTCTAATACCATTGGTGAAAAGTGGGCTTCTGAGTGTTTCGTTCACCATGACGACACAGTCACTTGCCTCTTACTACCCCGTTTGGGATAAAGTCGTGATGGTATGTATGTATGTAATAAAATAAAATAGACGAAGAACAGTGAAAACTACAGAGATTTTCTTGAAAAATCACGGGTTGCTGTTTTAAACATGGCTTTACTTGGTGACATTTTGATAGTGTCTGGCAGCTTATTCCAAAATCTGACAGCTGTGAGAACAAAAGAGTGATCGACGTGGCTCCTCCTATGAGCAGGAGTCTCCAGTCTTAGCACATTGCATGAGCGCTGTCTACGAGAACTGGTATCGCCTTTCAGCTAAAATTTACACCTGAGATAGTCCGGAAAATTTGGATCACGCAGAATACTGAAGAGCGAGCACAGCGTTCTCAACTCTCTGCGTTTGCGGATGGTCAACCATTTCAGTTGGGCCCGGTACGGAGAGATGTGGTCACATTTTTATTACTGTTGTAATGTATTTTATTCTTCTACTTAATCAAATTCGATAAAGTTCTGTTAGAATTTTTATCTATCCCTATTAAAATACTCTTTAGCAAACTCTCTCAATTTATCACGTCTAAAACAATCACAAAACAGCTGACCTAAATATCGCAGGGTTGTGCAAAACATAATAGGAATTGCCAACAGATAAACCGTTGATTGTGCAGGAAAAGGGCCAACAGCATAAGGGCCTCAGGGGGTGTATAACAATCTATTTTCATAAATATAGTCCGCTCACTTTGGGGTTTTAAACCAGATTGTTTCTTTTCATAATACGAGAGGAGTTTAATAGACTGACTTTAAACTTAGTTTGGATGTTCTGTGTTCTCCCGTTACAATAAAACCTTAGTAGTATGTTACATGCTGATAATGAAGCTTAATATTTTTTAAATAGGGCTTGAAGTTTTAGAACTACCTATGTACTCATCATTATATCAGATTTGATAAGCCCCAGGTCTTCACTAGGGAGAACCGGTATGTTCCTGAGATGCTACGGGAGGCCATTGAAATTAAAAAAACATCCAAATTTCAATAGGGAAGATGGTTGGAATCTACGACCTGCTTGGGATCCGGTAGTAAAACTCATTAAGCCTAGGGGGCAGCACAATACTGTAAGACTTCAAGATACGGTTAGTTCTTTCTGCGTGGATAGAAACGTTTCCGGGGATGAGAGTGAAAATGACGTTAGATGAGTGAGTCATCCCGTGATCACGACTGCTGTAAAGGAGTCGAAACGTCGAGTTAGAAAATGTAAAAATATTAGTTCCGCGAGTAGAATCCGTAAAGTTATTTCATTTCAATATGTAGTTTTCGCGTAAGTATACAATACCTATGTACTGTTTAAAATTTTAGTGTAAATATGGATTACAACTAAGTAAGGCTATCTTTAGATTTTGATATATATTTATCATAAAATACACAATATAACAAACAATAGATATCACGAACAGACGTACAATTCATCGTTCGTGAAACGGGCCAATGGCGGACGCGCCCCCGGACTAAAAACCGCCTTCGAGGTCAAGCCGGTTTGAAATTGAGGGTGATTTTGGACTGTGTTTGAAATAAGTGGTTGTAGGTTGCAATTTTGCACTTGTGCATCGAAAACTTATGCTTCTATCCCAACATTTCAACTAGAAACGGTAGGACTGGAACTCGCACTTTTCAAATGCCGTGCTCCACCAATTGTGTTTTTTATACTCGACAAACAGTACGCGGGTCGCTTCATAAGCGTTTACCACTGACTATAGAAGCGCTAACACTAGGTGCATCGACGACACGGTTGGCGTAGTGTGCTGGGTTCGATTCCTATTCGGCTCAATTTAGCTTAATTGACTTAATTCCCTGTCTTGTACCTCGTAACACAAGATAAGATAAGATAGATAAGATAAGATAAATCTTTATTTGCATAAAACATGGTAGTACAGATAAAGTTGTTAAGTAAGGATATTTATCCTTACTTCGACACCGTGACCAGTGGTGTGTTGTCCGGCGCATATTTACCTATATTCTCGTATTGATTTTTTCATGTAACTATTTATCACTCGCTCGTTGCCGACCCTGTGAAAACTTTTTTCAAACACCTTTCAAAGTTAACCCAAAACATTCCACGCCTCACTTACGTAGTGTCCCGGGTTAGATTCCCGGTCGGGTCAGTTCAGGAAACGATCTTTTCTTAGTTGACTCGGGTCTGGGTGTGCTGGGAGGCGCCCCGAGCTTATTTCCTTGTGTGGTACCTCGTAACACAGGGATATTAATCCCTACTTCGAAGAGGTGTGTAGTCTGGCGCATATTTATTTATTTTATATTGTTTTCTTATATTTACGCGAACACTACTCAAACTCAAACTCAAATAACTTTATTCAAATAGACTTTCTCAGTAAGTACTTTCAAATCGTCAAACTCAAAGCAAGATATACTAAATAATAGACATAATTACTATAATAATATAGATATATAAATACACAGTATACAGACATAAGGCGACTCTACCACCGCGTCGGAGTTGTTTTTTGCTGAGAAGACCCAGCGAGAAACTCAGCAGTTGCTCTTTTAAACTTGTTTTGGGTTTACAGCAGGCGTTGGTAAAGTACAATGTGTCATTTTGATACAAATAAATATCCCTGGACAAATATCCCTGGACATTATTCCACACAGCGCCATCTAGCCCCAAAGTAAGCTAATTAAAGCTTGTGTTCTGGGATACTAGACAACGGATAAACATACTTAAATACATTTTCTTTTGTAAATACATACTTATTATACATAGGAGACACCCAGACCAGTACAAACAGACATGTTCATGCACACAAATGTTTGTACCGTGCGGGGATCGAACCCGCGACATCTGGTGTAGTAGCCAACTTCTTAACCATTACACCAAGTCGGTCGTCAAGGACAAATAATCCTACTGAGTGTCTAATCTAAAGAATTTAAAACAATGGAAAAAAACCAAACATAAAAGAATACAAACTTAAGGCCATTTAAACAATTACTACAAACCAGAAATGAAACAACTTTACGGACTCTACTTGCGGAATTTAAATTTTTCCATTCTTCTAACCCGAAGATTCGACTCCTTTACAACAGTCGTGATCACAGGATGACTCAGATGTTATATGTCAAGAAAGTAATTATTGACATAGCAACTGAACTACCGTCATTTATAAAGAACGTCAAAGAACTCCATTCGATAGCTCATTGTGATAACCGTAGTAGAGAGCTCATTTCGCAATATCAGCTACTACCATCATTTCGGTAGGTAAAACTTGAATAATATCACAGATGTTTCGAAAACTTTTCACCCCCTCGGCATTTTTCTTGAATCACTACAGCTTTCCGAGAAGTTTATACCAACTTTCAAATGATTGAATTTCTTTCAAGATAGCAGAATTGCTAAAATTTTGAGTTTTAATAACATATTCTGCAAATATGATTTCGATTTCGATACATTTATAAGAGGCACTCAGAATGTGATTATTTTATAACACGAGTTTCAAAGGCACATCTAGACCATGTTAGCAAATATTAAGATTTAAGCTTCTTTGCTTTGAAAAGCGATGAGATTTTTTAGTATATTTTACATCGAGGGACTAAACGAAGCCATAATATGCCAGAGGTGGTTTGACTCCCGAGCGTGCGAGGGAGTCAATGAAACCGAGGGTATATTATTAAGTTTGCGTTTAGTCTCGAAGTGCAAACGGTACTTTTCACTTTGAGTGCGAGAAAAATGTTCTGAAATTTTCGGGGTCAGTTGTTTCTTCTGAACTGAACCAGTCACAGATTAACAATTTAAAACACATGGCGCCACCTTCTTTGCGTACAAACCATGGAACTAAAACTCTCAACATTTTCGCAATGAAGATGGTCCACACTCCACAGATATTTTTTATTGAGTTGGCTGTTTGAGTTTGTCAATGTCACATTAAGGAAATTCAAAAACTAATTACTTTTTACTCCCTAGAGACTAAAATGGTCACTTTAGTCTCTTAGGAACTTCGTAGGGCTATATTGGCGTACTTTCAGAGCATGAGAAGTGAAAAATTTTTACATATCAGTTTAATAACCTACGCTAAGGTAAATATGTGAGGGAGTTTGTTTCCTACAAGTTATTTTTTACCGTAGTAGAAATGTGTTGTGAAATATGTTTATGAAAATTATAATCTTTACATAACCATCTTTCCAGGTTTTCAAAGAAAATTCGAAGGGCATTTGTAGTTTATAAAAAGAAACCGGAAACAAAGTTGGCATATTGCATTGAGCACTCTGGGCAGACAAGATTGCACCTTATTTTGCGTAGTAAAAGAAATTCAATTCTTTGATGACCACAGCTGAGTGATTCTATAAGTTACTACTATAATATAATGTACTTACAGTCAAAAGTATTAATATCTGTTTCCAAGGCTTTAAAAATATCTTAGTGAAACATTAGCCGCTATGTATACGAGAGTACATGTGCACAAGACCACGCGAAGTGGGCCAAGAAAATCATCATCATCCGTGCGGTCTATCCCGGTTCACCACCGGGATAGACCGCACGGATGATGATGTGTTTGTTGACTCACGACCTAATTTTGTGGCTAAAATTTTTCTCAGATACTTTGGAAGCCTTTGAAACGTACAGTTACTGTAAAAGAAGATAATATTTAACTGGCAAACGTACGATCGTTCAACATTTCTAAGTCTAGACAAGCTGAAATTAATACAAAGCGAAAACATCATATTCTAAATAACAAAAGTATGTTAGGCTTATTTTGCTGAAGGCTTTATTACCATAATAATAAGTAAACCACTTGAAAGCATTTGTAGAACAATGACTACAGACATTTCCATTGTATGACTGAGACTAGCCCCGTCGAGTATGTTCAAAGTGGAGTTGTGCTTTGAAAATGAGGTCCAGCTTCTTCAATTGAATTCACGAGGCCTTTCGTGGAAAGTTTTCGAACGATATCTAAGAAAGCTTAGACAATCTAACATTCATAAGCTAGGACGATACTGTAACAATTATATCTCACTCAGGTGACCGAACAAACTTTTTTAAAAGTATAAGTGTTGTTCACACACAAATTCTATATATATACTACGTGTTAATTAAAAAGCGCAAAACCTCAGACACGACTAACTTATACACTGTAATATTTACGAAGATATTCGCTTTTTTTGTTTCTTGTCTTTGTTGCAAAATTAAAAAGTCTATGGTAATACCGCGCGAGCTAGTGCGACGTTAATATGATAATAGAGTTAAGTAATGATTAAACACGACGTTATGAAAATATTTTTTTGGTTAAAATACTACCCCTATTTTTATTAGTGGAATCGATTCTACTGTCGATTCTGATCATACTAATTTCAGGTTTTGCGCTTTTTCATTAAAACGTTGTAAATCATATTTCTATAACTTCATGTAAAAATTGCATTTAATTTAGTATATTTCATCAATAATCGTACGTAAGCCGCCACGTCATCGTCGGTTTTCAGTTTAACAAAAGACAAATGCGATTCTCATAGTGGATCCATAGAGGATCCAAGGGATTTTTTTAATAGACAGGACTTTGACGCTAAACCTTTAGCGGGATAGCAATCTTAAATTTAGCGGTGTTACGTCTAGAAAAGATGAGCCGCGTATTAGCAAAAACGCTTAAAATTGCGAGAAATCTATAAGCCTTTTACTCTAAAATATAAGGGAGGCCTATGATCAGCAGTGGACCGCTTGTAATGGTCAATATTAATAGTGTAACATTTTGTAGTGTCAGTTTCAAATCGCGGACCCCACCTATTGACAATTAGCCCATAATAAACTGTCCTTTTGCTATACAATGAAATCAAGACATCACTGAAATTGATGTGTGTTAAACTTAATCAACACGCTTCCCAAATGAGGGTTAATGAACACGAATCCAAGCTAAATTCTGAAAAATTCTAAAAACATATTTGGCCCGACCTTCTGACATTTACCTATTAGGTAAAATTCAGAAAGTCAGTTACCGCCTCTGGTTATCAGAAACATTCATGTTTTTGAAACATAGCTACCACGCCCGCCCTCATCCTTTGAAGCACATGTAATTATAATTATGTATTCTGATCAACCCTACATAAATTTAATCTAATTCGCCCTCAAAAGCACTGAGGCAAAACTTCTTAAGTTCTCAAACTCAGTCCCTAGGCGATGTGGAAGGTCACCACTCCACACTTGGTCCCGTAAAATCCAATCGAAAGTTTTCTATTGAACATTTACTGAGCACGAAAGGGTTGAGCTTGAGAAAGATAAAAAGTTATTATTTTTGGCAGATTACAGACTTATAAGATAACTTATTAGCCTGTATTCAGTCCCACTACTGGAAAAAGGCTTCCATCAGTGGAATCTAGTCGTCTTTTTTTAATTTTAAAAACACACAACGAATTGGGAATTGAAACCAGGATTTTGGGCCGAGGTAAAAAATAACCTGAACATTACCTGACTTTGACTGGCCTGCTGGTGCAAAGGTAGCAATCCTGCCTGTAGCACTTATAGTTTGGCCAGGCCTCTGTCACTGCATGTACTTGCACGCGATAATTACCTTCCAGCCGCCGGGTATTTCATGACTTATTTGGCAGTTGGTTGTCAACATCCACGTTTGTACGCGAATTTTGCGGTTGAACTGACGCGATGACGTACTGTAAGTACTGACTACTGACATCTATAACGAAAGAGGTGGCCCTGGCAAAATATGCCTGTCACATAACAGCACGTATTTAGGATTAAGAAAATTATATTTTTTTTATGGATGTGATTTATCCGATGTAGTAACTATTAAGTAATCTGTGGTTTGAGTTCGATCAACTACCCTAGACAAACACTCATATTTGTGATTGATATTTGTGTCTGGGTAGTATTAGATAAGAATACGTACACTTATATTAGCCTCTTACACACGTATTTGCTTAGTTTGGGGTCAGATAGTCTTAGTGTAATAATCTGTGTCTTGTCACCGAATAAACACAAAATGATCGTCAAATGAATCTTTCTCCTGGTAGGGATCAAAACAACGACTTCTAGGCGATATCTGCAAGATTGCAATCATTACACCAGCAGGCCAGTTTTAAAACACTACTAACATGCGAGCAAGTGAAACACTCAACATTTAAATTACGTCATACTTTAGCATACTTTGGCTATCACAGGAAAATCTAATCAAACTGCTTGAAGAACCTTATGCAGTTTATATTCAAAGTGCTATAAAGTCGCCCCAGTTTTTAACTAACTCGGCCCCGCCAACTTTGAAGCTTAGGCATGTTTGAGAACCAGTGGGCTATACCATACGCAAATTTATACAGGGTGGTAGGCGTATCTGAGGTTTTATTCATTAAAATACAGTGGGATTATTACAACAATACGGAGATGACGGCAGCTGTGGGAGCAATATTAAAACTTTCATAAAGCAGTAGTGATAAGCCTTTCACAAGTCATAAAGACTTTATCACGACGTGTTTTTTTTTGTCTCCCAGAGAAAATCCTTAATGGACTATCCCACTGCCCGAGGTAGGCAGTGGGGGAGTGTGGGACTCCCCGCCGTGAAGCCGACGGGATACCGCACTGGAACGATCAGGGTATACCTCACCGCAACATTAAGAACAAGCTTAGGGCTCACTTCCTGCAGCAATGTTGGAGAGGTGAGACTTAGGCTTAGTTAATTGATGTTACACGAGTAATTTATGACTAATGTTAATGGTATATAGTGTATCGATGCAGAAGGCAGCATCATTACAAACCTTAGTGGTTTATCAAATGCTGTATCACATGTAATTATATTGTAATATTTCTTTTTTATGTTGGTAAACAAAAAAAAAAAAAATAGGGCGACATGTGGGTCCATGTCGCCCGATTTTTTTTTTATTTCGTCCCAGCGGTCGGCCCAGCCTACCTGCCGGGCCTCCTCACGCTACAGGGGTAACCTAGTAAACTGGGACACCCCCAGACGAGAACACCGTACAATAGGGTGAAAACCCCCCAGCAATCACCCCTGTCAGGGAGCAGAAGGAGGACGGGCGAACCGCTGTCTTCAGGCTCCCCGCCGTCTGCGTCGGAGAGGAGCCGCCCGAGGATCGTCCTCCCGGGTCCTCTCCGCTGTCTCCTTCGGCGGTATCACGTCCTCGCAGAAGGAGACCATTGCCTCCCAAGCCTCCTGGCTCACTAACATAGACGGTATAAGGGCCGGGAGCGAAAAGTCAACGCCAACTCTGGCCACTAACTCGCGGTGCTGATCCTCCTAAGCAACGCACACCAGTAGTGACACCACGTGTCTGGCTCTCGCCGGGCGACTTTATGCAGGTACCTTCCGAAGCACCCATGCCCGGTAAGCACCTGCACCAGTCGATACGTCGGAGGCTGCTTCTCCCGACATACCCACTGTTTGAGGACCGGCCTGATCGCGTCTATGGTGTGCCGGTTATAGACGGGATCAGCCAGGTCCTCCGCCCACCTCTGTGTGAGCGCATTATGCCTCGCTCTGCGAACGCTCTCTACTTCATCGAAGCAGAGGCGCTCACCTCGTGCTCTCGCTGCTGCCCTGTACTCGTGGACAGCTGCGAGAACCTCCGCTTTTAATTCCCAGGGGGGCATTCCTGCTAAGACGCAAGCAGCCCCCCCTCTCCCCCAGATATCGTGCGGTAACCTTTAATGGCCCTCACTGGTTTCTATAGTGAGCGGGGGCGGTGAGGCCCCCGCCCAAAATGGCACTCCGTAGAGCACCATACTCTTAATTATGCCGGCGTGCAATCGCCGACATGTCTGGTACGGGCTGCGCTCGTTTGGGAGCATTTAGCACCGCGCCTACTAAAACGCCTACATACGAGTATTTTGTAATCGTGGGGAAAATCATAGACATCTCACCGTCCGAGGGGGTGAGCAGAGAGGTTATGTTGGACTTTGATAGCAATTGAAAACCCCTCAGCACTTCGGTGACGGTCGGTTTTTTCTAAAAATGGCTGTCCCTTCCAGTACCACTCTAGCCAACTATCAATAACAGAAAGAGGCTCTACTGTCTTGATGGGCACCGTACTATGCGGCAAACAACTTGGTTAGCGAAAGGTTGTGCCTCGCCCTGTACCGAAAGAAAGTTATTTTTTCTAGTTTTTCTTGTAGTAGCAATATGAATGCACAAACGGAATCTAATGTCTATTTCTGTGAATCGGCAGAAAAGTTAACCCTGTATACTGAGTTTATATAAAGTGTCTAGTTTTAGAGTTCGCAAATACTGCGCTTAACAAGTTAGACGCGTGATAAGATTCCGAAGCTCAAATTGTGGATTAGGTGTTTCTTCGAAGTTGAAACTTGGCCCTGTTTTTACATTTAGCTAAAGCGTTCAAAAGTATCTTTGATTAGTTTTGGAGTTAATCTGTTTATTGTTTGCCTTTAGGTAATTTGTTTTGGGCGTATTGAAAGTTATTTTGTTGCAAGTTAAATTCTTACAGTACCTAACGAGTTTCTACTTATCTACAATAAGAAGGAGTTTATTATTAAGACAACACGATTGGCATTTTGCGTTTTTTGTCATGACTTGCAAGTTGTCCTGGGTTTGATTCCCGGTTTATTCAGGACGATATTTTTTCTCAATTGGCTCGTTTCTGGGAGTTCTGAGAGACGTCCCTGGCTTAAATCCACGTAACATAAGAATATCTATTATTTTTTAGAGTCTATGGTGCATAATTATTTAATAGGCAACTGAACTCAAGTGAGAACATAAACATTATGTATAGAGTGGGTATTATGATCCGCCTGCTTTCACTGAAAAGATAAAATTATTTAATTCTTAGTGAAAAATATACAGTTTGAATAACTGACATGTAAATGGTTTTTCACATTGAGATGAAGAAACAGATAAATGTGCTGAGTTGGGGTTTTATTTTCTGCACATAATACTGACACACAGAATTAATGTCAATAATTTAATATATTTTTTTTAATTTTAAACCTAACAGTACCAAAAGCTTTTAAATTGAATAGTTTCCAACATCAACCTACCCCTTAATTCTATCACTCAATACATAATGTGGTTTTTATTGCCCATGGCACATAAACACCCTTATTTCGCCCATCAAAACGAAGCACCCCGGAATAAAGAAAAAACATTAAGCATGTTAAGACTTGGCAAACTTTTACTGTGCATCCAAAAACCTAATTTTCGACTCTATTTTCTAGGGAATTAAATCTTATTTGCTGTTATTATTAAGGTTACGCTTGGTAGTTGTTTCATGAATTACTTTCGGCCATCTTGAATTTATTCGTAACGACATAAAAGATATCTTTTATGGGCCATGTTTTGTTGATGTTTTTTATATGTATTAATTTTATATAAGTGCCGATTAAAACGTTTATGGTTTAGCGAAAAAGTTTTGCTATTTTTATTGTTTTACCCAGCTAGACCGATAAAGGCGTTAATGAAATTACAAAATGTTATTGTGTATTTGAGGACTAGCTGGCTGATTTTTTTCTGACAACTTGTTTTGCAAAAATTAAGAAAGAACATTCGAACTTTTCGAGATCCCTGTGCAGCTGTGCTCTCATGGTGTTTTTGCAAATTAAACTCAAAATCAAACAGCTTCATTCAAATAGATTGTATCAGTACTTTCAAATCGCAAATTTACGGCAATATATTACTAAATAATAGACATAAATACCATAATAATATGGATATGTAAATAAACCGTCTTCTTCTTCTTTCGTGTCGGCAAGAACACGGGCTAAATCCGACTTGCCCAGAAAGCGGCTACTGTGGTAGCCCTCTGGTTACTGACAAGTAAATCCTTACGCGAGCAGGTGGTCGGGCACGCGGGACAGTTAGTGAGGTGAGCCATGGTTTGCAGGGGTTCTCCACATTCACAGCTAGCGTCTACGTTGCTTGAGTACCCCCACCGACACAGGTTATCTTAACTTCGACCAACCTGGGTCCTCAGCCTATTTAGACTTCTCCAGGTTGGCCAAGGTTCCTTATACCCTGGAGGCAGATTTTCATCAGAGGGGTACAGTGAATGTGGGTACTCGCTTGCCCAAAGCCTGCACCTCATGTCAGTAGGGATTTCGTCGGTAGGCTGCGTAGATCGCAGGAAGCTTTTGCGGCTTCGCAACCGACCTGTGGCGGTGGAGAGCCCGTAGAGTGGATGTCTCGGGTCGCTTTCCTGTTTTTGTTTTTCAAGCGAACATGTCACTTCCCTGCGGACTCTGGGTGGAGCTATTCCTGCAAGAGGAAACAGCATACCGACCGGGGTTGGCTTAAGACAGCCAGTCACTATGCGGCAGGTGTCGTTCAGCTCTGCGTCCACGTCTCTTGTATGTGCTGACCTAGCCCACACTGGACACGCGTATTCTCCTGCTGAAAAACACAAAGCTAGTCCCGTAGTGCGCATAACCGTTGGGATTGCTCCCCAGTTAGTGGAGGAGAGACGGCGCAGTAGATTATTGCGGGGACTAACTTTTTGTTTTGTGTTTCTGCAGTGGGTCTTGTAAGTCAGAGAGCGGTCCAGTGTCATTCCCAGGTATCTAGGGAGGTTACAGTGTTGGATGGCGACGCCTTTCCAGGAAATGTTCAGCTCCCTGTTTGCCTCGCGGTTACGAAGGTGAAAAGCACACGATTGGGTTTTGCTTGGATTGGGCCTTAAAGCGTTATGCTCGTAATATTCATGAAGGTTTTCCAAGGCAAGATTCAGTGTACTTTCCACGGTTACGAAGGTCTTCTCTTGGCAAGTTAGTGCAAGATCATCGGCATAGATATATCGCTGAGTATTAGGGTGGTGGGGCTGATCATTCGTGTAGACGTTGAATAGAAGTGGTGCCAGGACGCTTCCTTGGGGAAGGCCGTTTTTCTGACATCGCCATCTGCTCTTCTTTCCGTGTAAGTGGACGCAGAAGCGGCGATTACGAAGGAGCCCACTTAACAGTAACACGAAAGTGGGATCGTTTGTGGCACTCGATACTTTAGACAGCAATTTTTTTATGTTCACTGTGTCATACGCTGCTGAGAGGTCGACAAATACAGCACCTGTGACCATGCCCCGCTCAAATCCGTCCTCAATGAATTGAGTGAGGTTAAGCACCTGACTGGTGCATTATTTTCCCGGCCGAAATCCGGCCTGTTCTGGGATGAGAGTGGGGTCAATGGTAACTGTGAGTCGGTTGAGTATTAGTCGCTCGAAGAGCTTGAGGGTATGACACAGGAGAGAAATTGGTCTGTAGCTCTTAGGGTCAGATGGAGATTTCCCAGGTTTTAGTAAGGCCACAATTTTCGACTTCCTCTACAGTTTCGGGATCTTCGCTGATGCCATGCACGCGTTAAATAAACTGAGAAGCCAGGATGTAGCCACTGGTCCCAGGTGTTTCAGCTGTTCGACTGTGATATCATCCAAGCCAGCAGCTTTGCCGTTTTTGAGTGCTTTTATGCTTGTGGTGATATCAGTGAGTGTGAAAGGCAAGCTGATGTTGTTGCATGTCTGTTGCGTATGTTGGGCTGATCTTGGTGTTTTGGGGAGTCTTCCAGTAGGCTTTCCATTAAGTATGAGCTGGTGCGCTACTTGATTGGCTGTGGTTTGACCCGGTAATGATGGAGGGGGCGGGTCATTTGTCAGTTTTTGTATAAATAAACAGTATACAGACATAATGCGACTCTACCACCGCGTCGGAGTTGTTTCTTGCTGAGAAGACCCGGCGAGAAACTCAGCAGTTGCTCTTTTTAACTTGTTTTGGGTTTACAACAGGCGTTAGTAAAGAACAAGCAGTGTGTCATTTTGATACGAATAAACCTAAAAGAATATAAAACAAAGAGAAAAAAAACAACCATAAAAGAATACAAAACAAAAGTTCATTTAAACAATTCAAAAAGAAAAATTGTTGGTCAGTACATACTAGTATTATCATACTATACTAGTATCATCATACTATAGGCTAGTTTCATAAATAAATATCAGAAAAACTTAGCACAGCTTTTACTATAGGTATCAAAGACCAAAATTCATATAGAAATAGGTAATAAACACTCAGCAACAGAAAAAATAAACGTTGGTCACGTGATGTATGTCACATGTGTGTATCAAATCGCAGCGCCTCTCTCCCATTTTGCCAGCAGGATGGAACAAAAACAAAGCTTCATGCATATAGCAGTGACAGGTTACTACTACTTATTTGTGTGTAAGCCCTAACTTGACCACTAGCAAAGCCGGTATAAACCGGTGTCCTTCCGTACGCGACGAGGCCATCAGTGCTCGAGCGCACGTGTAGTAGTGTTACCTGTCACGCGTGGTTGTTGCCACAAAATAAAGAGTTTACAGAAGGACCACTCGCGCCTTTTTTCTAAACTTGTGTGATGCCCAGGGTTACTACTATATATTCGCTCAGAATTTTTAAAATGAAGTAGGTAGAGGTATACATACCTACTTGACAGAACCGGCCAAAAACAAAATTCATCATGTGAAAAATTGTACCAAGTTCGACAAAAGCAAAAACACTCGCGACAGTGCGACTGGCCGCGACACTGATACTCACTGGTATCGCCTGTAAACTCACTGTGTCTGTGTGCGTGATCAAAATGGCGGGTTTGTTCTAAGCGGACTATCTGTCAGAGGCGCCGCGCCACATGCGTAATTTATGTTGTTGCTGTGTGGAGGAACGACACGTTTATAGAAAAGATTAAGTAAAAAGCTTTTAAAAGTTTACTTTTTAGGCACACTTGATGGCAGTATACGCAATTAAAACATACGCAACATGTTTCCCTTTTAGCTCAAGAGATAGCGTTATAAACAGTTAAAACGTAAAATTGTGGCAAATTCGAGTAACCCTCACCAAGGCTGCGCCAGTCTCTCGTTAGACTCTACACAGACAAAACCAAAGACAAATGCTAGGCGGAGTACGGAGACTGATGAGTGCGGTAGCCGCAGCCGACAAAGTGAGGCATGGCTGACGTCGGGGGACCCCTGACTAATTGGCACGGCGAGGTATGCAAGGCTGGGGCACTGGGATCTAAGTTTATGTGATTTTCTGATGTTAGCATGTCTTTTTTGAGGCGATCACACATATAACATATTTAAATAAATTTATTTTATTATTTTTATTTTATGAGAGCTTTGTGGCCTAGGGGTAGTACCTACTCCCGAGACCCGAGTTCAAACCTGGCAAGAACTATCTTTGTGTTTATTGTTTTTACGACTTCCTATCCGGTGATGGAAAACATCGATGAAAATCCAAATCAACCTGGATAATGGAGCGAAGGCTCCACCTTCCACATTGGGTTGTTGAAAAGGGCTTCTGTGTGTTCCGTTTACCATGTCGGCAACAGCCACTCGGCTCAGACTACCCCGTTCGGGATATAGTCGCGTGTATATTTGTCTTTTGTATTACACAAAAATACATCCACAAAAATTACAATAGACAACAAAAGGTCAAAGTCTAAAGTCAAAAATATTTTTATTCAAATATAATAATGACAACATTAATGATAACAAAATTACAGATGTGCTTACTTTTCGCTAAAGAGAGACATTTTTCAGCAGAGTATGGCCACAGGATAATATTTAAAATGCCTATTGGATGAATAGACCTGTCTAAACTTAAAATAACTAAAATACCTTTTAGCTGCTAAAGTATTAAGAAATAACTTCTTAGCACACTAGATGGCAGTAAACGCAATAAAAACGCGTTAAAGAGAGTTCTTCTTGGCTTAATAGATGGCGTTATCACCAATTTAAACGTAGAATTATTGCAAATACCTATATCCCTTCCCGATGGTACTCTTTGTCACCCTCAGTTTCCTCGAGATTTATTTTTCCCAGTCTAGAATATGTCTGAAGAGTATAATATAGCCATAGCTCTTTGGGAAGCTGTTGGGTGGTCAGCTAAAAAACCTGAGGTTCCCCATAGTTTGATTAGCTGACAACACAGTTTCCCTAATTCTAACTAGCATTACAATTTCAACAACGAAAGTGTACTTCGGTGAGTGTGCGCAGGAACTACATAACTTGATACTACCCTCTACTTTTCTAAAACCGGACCACGTGGACGACGCCCTCATGTGGTTGACTTTCCAGCAATCCGCACTCAACGGTTTGCTGCGTCTTTTCTGGTCCGCACCGCTAGGGAGTTTATGCATCTGTGTTTCCGGATACTTACAACCTTGGTATCTTCAAGGCAACATAGGCATTTTCTGGGTAGGAGTGTGTCACCATCGGCTTCGTCATCGCCTACCATCAGACGAGACTGAGGTCAATCGAAAACCCATTTCGAATAGAAAAACGAAGCACTCGCTCATCTTGCATATATGTTCATAGGCTGCGATAGCCGCTACATGCATGCTAGCTTGCCTTTTTTTATTAATCCATCAGACACACTTTAACTACAGATCGCTCGCATCCCTTACACTTCCACCTGTGTTTCTTCTCAACAAGGTTGACAATCCCTTGGAGGGTGATTCCAAAAATTTTGGGGTTGCCAAATTATTACTTCCCTGCAAGTTATGGATCGGGTAATGACGCGTAAACTTGCGTGAACAACTCGGATATAATGTCGTTCATACTGTACTTTATTGTGTTTGGTATAGGGGTGAAAATCCAGGGATATGCGTTGTCTATTAAATGCGGTATTGGCGAAATAACTGTATTGTAGCGTTAAATTGTAATGAAGCGAAAATAGAGGGTTGAGAGTAAGTGCTTGAGTTGATGAAAAAATATGGCTATGTTGGGCTTAGGTAGAACGGAAATGAGTTGGGTTATCAATCTTATTTCTTGACTGTTAAGGTTCATTTTTGAATAAATTTCAAAAGATGGCAAACATGGCTCACTAAATATGAAAAGTCTGCAAAGAAGTATGAGTAGATTGTTCTCAAAAGTACTTAAACAAAAGTAACAATACGACTAAACCTTCGGACTAACTCAACAGTTATAAGTTAACACAAATTATGCATGGCGGCCCGGACAGATGGACTTAGAACAAACAGCACATTTTAATCACGCACACAGACAAAGTGAGTTTACAGGCGATGCCGGTAAGAATCGGTCACGTTTTTGTTTTTGTCGAACTTTGTGCTTTTTTTCACAGGATGCGTTTTATTTCTCCGGTTCTAACAGGTACCAAAATGGGTACACTCAGCTGCTATGTCATAACAAAGCCATGACGCTGGTTTCCAGTGGTGCTAATTAGATCGCGAAAGGAGAAGTTCCCTATTGGCAAGAGCAAGTGGTACTCATAACTACCGCTCATCCCCTTCCTCGTGTGGTGTTCTTCTTAGGGTCGTGAACTCCTTAGTGTGAAGTCTACATGTCTCTCCATCTGTTCCAGTCCTAATCACTAATAGCATAGGCAGCTATGTTACCCCATAAATGCCAGTTGTAGATTTCACCTTTACTTGGCCTTTTATTTACCTTATGCCTTCTCATGTTGCGTAGGCTTTCAAATCATCTTTATTCCATAATTTTCTGACCCAATTAGCACATCAAACTATGTGGCTTGCATAATACTATTCAAACTTACTTTTCTTTTATGTATTTTTTGCAGATATCTGTGTCAATCCAATGAGTGCAAGTCACATGAGTCAATAAACGGAACAGAGACAACACTTCAACAAAGCGCTGCGTCAAGTACACTGTACGCGTGTGTGCGTGAACACTGGCCGAGCTGGCATGACGTGTTTCTCTCCGTACGCGACGAGGCTGCCAGTGCATACGCACATATGCGTATAAGGAGCGGTGTTTTGGCAGCTTTCAACCAATGGGATTGCTTGAAGGCACGCCTGCTTTCAATCTAGGCAGCCTTAGTGTTGACGGCGCGGTTGTTGAAGCTTTGTCTCTATTCCGTTTATTTACTCACTATTTCCCGTCAAAATATGGCCTAAATTAAAAAAAAAAAACTTATGTCACTCGCTGATAATGTAGCTTCTTATTGGTGAAAGAATTTTTAAGATCGGTCCAGTAGTTTCGGAGCCTTTTCAATACAAACAAACAAATCTTTTCTCTTTATAATATTTATTAATGCGACGTAAGAATCTACTTAAATACTAATATGTAGATTCTTTACCTCGCATTTGAAAAGATAAGTGTGGCGAAAATTTAAGGATTTAGAACGTCCTTTACTAGAATATTAAAAGAGTTAAAAGTGTACGTTATCAGCACACCTAAAAGAAGTGTTCACCTAAGACGATAAACTTACTAAATACGGTTTAACCGTCAGTGCAACATCCGTCATAAAAAGCGAAATGACTGGGAACTTCGCGTGTTCCCGTTGCGGAGTTATCGCGGAATTATTTGGGTTCTTGTCTTTATTTATGACGTGGCTTGGAATCGTAAAGTTGTGTGAAATATGCCCGCACGCCGCTGATATAGCGTTACCTGGAAGTGACAGTAGCCACACTCAAGGGCCCAGGAAGTTACGTTGACTTGCGAAGGAGTACATAGTTATGTTTTCAAGGGTTAACACGGAAACTTACTCATTTAACATTTGAAAGCTGTTTACATTGTTTTCCTACATTTACGCAAACACTACACCTTGAGTTAAAACAACTTTACTTTACGTTTAGTAGATAAAGATGGTGTAATTAAAATGCTCTGTTGATATTAAAATTATACCTTTTCTCCCAAGTTATTGTAAGTTGTTTTTGTTTTGTCTTTATTTATAACGTCGCTTGAAATCATAAACTTGTATGAAAAGTCGGCACGCCACTGATAAAGCGTTTACTGGATGTGATAGAAGCCACAATTTTGTTTTGTAAGTTTTGTTATCACTGTAACGTTTTTGATACAGCTTTTTGTCTAAAGATAGAAAAACTAGAAAAAAACAATTTCGGACCTCTTCAGATTATCTTTAGATTTATCTTTAGATATGAAAAATGATTGTAAAATGCTAAAATAAACAAAGTAATAAGCTTAACTTGTGTTCAAAATTCTGGAAACTATAAAGTTCGATATGAAACTGTTTTTCACCAACACTGCACAAGAAATGATTATCTTTTTAGCTCTATGGCACAAAGGTACAAAAGTTATCCAACTCAATCAGGATGCTTAAGTTCTGGAACATGGGCTATCAAAAAGCTTGAACAGCACTAGTAAAAATCGAGTTTGCAATACGTCCGAAAAATACTTTTTAGCACTTCTAGTAACTTTACACTATTGTCCTGACCCATATTTCTACTGAGGTGCATTCCTATTGCTGCCAACTTTACGATACTTCGCGTTACTTGATGCCCTTATAGGGATCCTTAGACACAAGAAACTGTCATATTTTATACGAGAAACAAATAATGTCGTGGGAATGTCGCAGTTGGCTACTGCGAAGGAAATAGTTCAAGGATTTTGAGCAGAAAATACCTTCTGAATGGACCGTTTGATCACAGATGCAGTTTTGTAGAGAATATCTTGAAGAGAGTAACAGCTGAGTTATCAACACTTGTGGTGTAGTGGGAGAGTTACATTTTGTCTGTATACTGTGTATTTCTTGAATGGTCGAATGGATTTATTGGATTATCAAGCTGATGTGGCAGGGTGGGATCTGATAACCACTGGGGAATAAAGGTCTTCGAGTGATGACCACAAACTGGAAGACGCAGCGTGGGTAGGCCTCCTACCCGGTACACCGATGACCTGGTGCCAGTTGCTGGAAGCTGCTGAATGTCAATTGCCCAAAGCCACTCGTTGTGACGTTCTCTGGGGGATGCCTATGTTCAACAGTAGACTTTAAGAGGCTGTTTATTATATAGACTATGTATTATATTTAGTATTTTTATAGATATCAGTCTAATTTGGTTGCTTTTTTTTTATAATGCCCGTCAAGATGACCTCACTCTACCTGATGGAAAGCGGTCGTGAGGTCCAAATATGAGGTTGACAAGCCCAGTCATTCAAACGAATCACTGGGCTGGCCATCCTCACCTTGAAGGCCTGCAGAATTAGAATATTTAAAAGAACTTGTAACAGATCTATTTGTGTGAAGATATTTTAGGATGCTCATTTTGCTTAGGGCAAGATCGACCGATAACCTCAAAAAGGTAGTAAAGGGGTCAAAACAGGCTTTCTGCAACCGGTCACATAGGCCTACGTTGCGGAGTGGACGTCAAATGACTGCAAATGATGATATTTATATTACTTGTGATGGTGACCAAGAACTATTGAATTCCTCCCCAAAATACAATTATTTCTTCCATTCAAAGCTTGATAGCAAAACTATCACTAGTTTCAAATTGAAACGATTCCACAATTTAGGAGAATTTTATATAACTATCTGAATACCTGTTTTTGTGACCAGGAAATAAAATTACAGAGGAATCTCCGGTAGTTAATTTTAGAAGCTGAGTAATCTTCATTCCTATATGTAATGTCTTTTTTATTCGAATAAATCCGAATCACGAGGGAAAAAAGAGGTTTTAGGTCAAGTAAAGCTAAGGTGTTGATAGATTCTTTTATTTGAACCTAGCTAAAAATCTCACGTTTGAAACAGATCGCGTCATTTGATTGGATGATGGATAGATTACCAACCAATCCTGTGAAAGGACCGCCGCAGACTGCGACGATACTCACCTGTGAGAGACGCAATCGGAACGTTTTTTTTGACGTTTGCCTAAATACGAGTAAGTTAAGGGCAGCAGGGGTTCGAAACATTTAAATTTGTAAAAAATTAAAACCTAAGTACGTGCTCTCTGTTTTAGACGAAGTTGATTCGTCAGTAGAGTCAAAATATGCCATGCTTATGACAGAACTAAATGTTGATGTCTCCAGTATGTACACCAATGACAGACGCTATCGTCCGCGTTAATCGCGTTGACGTTCTTATATTTGATTTCGGTACAGCGCCCCTAGTGGTTTAAAATGGAACCAAAATTGGCACGCTTTCAGTACGTCTACCACGAGTTGCCACTTTAAATTTACGTTATCGTTCGCGTATAAAAATGTATTGGGATTTGACATTGTCAAGTCATTTCATGTCAAACCCCAATACAAATACAAACAGCGTGCCAACGCTTACCGTTCACGTGACGTTGACAGACTTACATAGTTTGTCCTCGGGATGATAATTTTGACACGCTTATGAAGTATTGCATTTTTTTCGGTAAAATGTACTACACAGATAATATCGTACTTTATTGACGGGTTCTGCCCACTCAGTGAAGTGGCTTGCAAACGAATAACAAAAGACAAGGAAAAATCGGTTGTGACACAAAATTAATCTAACATAAAAAATATAATATTATATATTATTATAATATTATTATAATCATAAAATTTGTGAACATCGTTTGTGGACAAGAATTGATAATAAACTCAAGGGACAATTCATCTACTGATGTTGGCGATGATGATTCTGAGAGTGTTTTAGGGTGGGCACCATTATATTAGTAATAAATAACTTTAAATCCTAATAACTACCTTATTTAATTCACAGTCGTAATATATTTATATTTATCTGATTATAATGCACATTAAAATAAACTTACGATTCCAAGTTCTATGAAATAATGAATCGATAATCGAATGGATTCAATAACGATTTTAGACTACCCCATCCATATTGTGAGCGGTCAAAATCATCCTAATATGGACAAACTATAGTAGACATACTGTACTGACAGCTTGCCTGTATCACTAATCACGCAATGACGTCGTCGACCAACAAACGACATTATAGGGAACGTGCACACCGAAGGTGCTGCCCACTGGCGTCGCCAATCCGAATCTTGTACTCTATGATTAGTTCACATTGAGATTTATAACAAGTAAACATACACAACTGTATAGGTACTTTGAAAAATTAATAAATAAATGAAAAGGTAATTCAGAAAATTATTTATCATTATTTTCACGTCGTAAACATTGGATATTTCAGTTTGTGCGACAATTTTGCCAGTTTTCACAGCCTCATTTTTTTCATTTATTATCTCTTCAACCTCCAATTCATGGCCGGCCCCGAAGAGCTTTTGACCTTTTGACATATATTGGCCACGCTGACGATCATTATTGATAGACTGGAACCCGTATTTTATAACTTTTATCATGTTCAAAAATAATATAATTGAAAAGATAATTTTGTTTACATATTTGAAAGCGCGATGACAGGTCTGATAAGTTTCCTTTACTGGCCGCATAGTGTCTGTCTAATTTAGTGCTGCCACCTATAGTTCCTGCACGTTCCCTATTGCGTACGAGAATATTGACAGATAATAAAACTGAAAATAAAGTAACACAGTAACGGTCAGATTATAAATTAATCACCAAGATCATCTGAAATCAAAACAAGCTTCCATCCATGAGGAATCCATTCAGGATTTTCCATTTAATTTGCATTCTGCAAACGTGACATGCTAAGGTGGTTTGGTCATATGGAAAGAATGGATGAAAGGCGATTAACGAAATGGATTTATGAGGCAAGGGTAACAGTCCCATTGACTGTTGGAAGGGGAAGACCCAGAAGAACGTTTCTTGGGCAAGTTCAAGATGTTCTCAGAAAGGGTCGGGTCAAGAGTACCTTTAACCGACGAGCATGTATGAAAGGACTCATGAGAGTAGAAGAAGCGCAAGATGTATGTCAGGATCGTAGCAAGTTGAAAGAAGTGGTATCTGCCTACCCCGTTGGGAAAGAGGCGTGATGGTATGTATGTATGTATGCAAACGTGTCGGGACACGTTTGCAGAATGCAAATTAAACCGGAAAAATGGAGCCAGATAAACTACCTAGTGGCATCCCACAGATGGTCATCGCCGAAGACGAAGACCCCGGAAACGATGGTGCGATAACTCGGAACTCCTGGGAAAACAAAGACCCCTACCCACTAAAACCTGACGGTGGTCATCTTCAGCGCAGAATGGAAGGGACCAGGGATCCCCAACGAGGGAGAGACTCCTTGCAGGACCCTTCGGCCGCCTGGCAGCCAGCCTCGGAAGGAGCAAGATCAACTCCAGTGCACGATAACACAAACCACTGTGTCCGGAGACACGCGTTACCGTCTTCCTCGGAATCGCAAACCGAAACTCACGCAGGCCCCCCGCATGCGCTTCGCGACCCCAAGGGCCCTTTTAGTCGCCTTTTACGACAGGCAGGGATACCCCGGTAGTGGAAATTATGGGGGAGACCATTGCTCTGCAGTGGGACATTACAGGTTAAATAAAAAATAAATAAACGTAAATCATGAATGTTTGTCATGGGTTGGGCTCGAACCCATGACCTCCGATGCTAGAGGCAGGATCGCTGCCATTGAAACAACAGGCTAGACTAAGATGATTGTTTACATTCCTCATCTAGTCTCTCTAGCCTTTCAATACAGTAAATTTAAGAACTTATTTTCTTCCAGTTAGTCGGATTTGTCTTCTACGACATGACGTTTAACAGGCAGCAGCCATCTTTACCCGGTCATCGCTTTCGTACAACATTGTTAAGAACGTTACGTTATTTTTAAAGTCGTTACTTTATTTTAACGGTTAGACCGTTTTAGGGAGCACTTGGGATGTTTTATTCACAATCCTATTAGACCAGATCGTAAACTGTAACATTTTTCATTTGGTTAAATAAAGGAAAGCATTTGTAAGGCTTTTGGTGTTATTTTGGATAAGAAGCTAAAATTATGGTTGTATATGAATGTATGATGTTGAAATCTGACTTCTGGTATGTGAATTGTTCTACCAAGTCCTCCATAAGCTCAAATTTTAGTTAAGGGGATGATCAAACGCTGCCATTTATAAAAAATACAGTTCGAGGCAAATTGACCGATGCCATATGCCATTAACGATGTTCCATTACTGGAACACGTCATACAATTGACAAGCTTAAGACTGGTCCACCGAAACGGAGCGAGGCAGCGGAGCGCAGTTTTGGCCACTTTCAACCAATGGGATTGCTTGAAGGAAGTCTAAAAATTGATGGTAATACTATGAAGCTTGTAGATACAACAGTTTTTTCCGGAATCACACTAGATTCAAAACTGCAATGGAACCCTCATATAACAGCTCTCTCAGGCAGACTTAGTTCGGCTGCATTTGCAGTGAGAAAAATTAGGTTATTAACAACGATGTTGATACTGCTCGTTCAGTTTATTTTAGTTATTTCCACAGTGTAATGTCCTACGGCATTGTACTTTGGGGTCAAGCGGTGGATATACAAACCATCTATATCCTCCAGAAGCGAGCGATCAGATCCATCTATAAGCTTCGTGCACGGGCTTCACTTCGGGAGATTTTTAAGGAAATTGGTATCCTCACTGTAGCGTCACAATACTTTTACAATTGCATTGTTTTGGTGAGAAAAAATATTAGTCTCTATACCAAACCCAGTGACATACATTGCTAAAATACTAGGAATAAGGATAAAATTGCACTTCCACTTTTTAGGTTACAAAAAGTTTTAGTATCCTTTATGGGGCAAGGTATACATTATTACAACAAAATTCCGAAAACCATTTGTGAGTTACCTTTACATAGATTCAAAAATCACATCAAAACAGCTTTATTAAAAAAGGGCTATCATACTACAAAAGACTACCTTATAGATAAAAATGCCTGGGTGTAAGTGCTCTGCTCGATGCGGGATTAAATAGCTCTATTGTAACAGATGTTTTATTGTAATAGTTAATAAGTACCTAGTATGTACTGACTAACAATTTTATTTTTCTTTTTGAATTGTTTAAATGAATTTTTGTTTCATATTCTATTATAGTTGGTTTTTTTCTCTTTGTTTTATATTCTTCTAGGTTTATTTGTATCAAAATGACACACTGCTTGTACTTAGCTAACGCCTGTTGTAAACCCAAAACAAGTTTGAAAGAGTAATTGCTGAGTTTCTCGCCGGGTCTTCTTAGCAAGAAACAACTCCGACGCGGTGGTAGAGTCGCATTATGTCTGCATACTGTTTATTTACATATCCATATTATTATGGTATTTATGTCTATTATTGAGTATATTTTGCGGTAAATTTGACAATTTTAAAGTACTGATACAGTCTATTTGAATAAAGTTATTTGAGTTTGAGTTTGTGTCTTGACAGCCTGTCGTCAATCCTATTGGTTCAAAATTGCCAACTCCGCTTCGCTGCCTCGCTCCGTTTCGGTGGACAGGCAGCCTAAACATGGTTTACAAATGGCAGTGAAATCCAGCTTTTCATCTCTTTATGGCATTTATTAGTATAAGGATTAGAAATTCATTTTAATTAATGAATAAGTGTGCTTATATGACGCATCAAGGTAAAGAGCACAAATAAATATGTATATGAAAACTTAAAAGCTTTCTTTCTTATCTTTAAGGCAACAGAACTCTGTCAACCAACTGCTTGCGATGCTGTATAGTTCCAAAAACAAATGAATAATACAGGTGTGTTACCATCCAGGAGTTATGCTGCTAGTTGTCCGTTGCACTTTTGAAAAGAAGACACAGAACAATAAACTGCAATTCCTTTTTTAATTTACCAATCTTGGTTACATATCAGCAATTTCACCAACACTTCCACTTTAATCGCCCCAGTAAACCTCACACAACGAAAACTACTCCTCAGACAATGTAGACATATTGCAACACCAGGGGGCGCTAAAGCCGTAACTATCAAACGTTGTAAGGCCGACCATAAAAGTTGTGTTACACTCTTGCAATATGTGAAGTAGTTGAATGCGGCTATAAAATTCTCTTACAATCTATTAATACGGGACAGTGGTATTCTGTTTGTTGTAGGAGCTCTGATTTGTTTTTTTCATCATCAATCAAGCTTTCATATTCCACTGCTGGGGACACTATCCTCAGCTCAACTTATCCACTAGATGCCGGCTTCCACCCACATATGGTTGACTTCCCCGCAATCCGCACTCAACGGTTTGCTGCGTCTTTTTTGGTCCGCACTGCTCAGTGTGGAACGCTCTCCCTGCGTCTGTGTTTCCGGATACTTACAACCTTGGTATCTTCAAGGCCATAGTGAGCGAGCAGGCATTTTCTGGGTATGCTTGTAGCACCATCGGCATCGTCATTACCACCAGGCGAGACTGAGGCCAAATGCAAACCTATTATAAATTAAAAAAAAACACTTGTAGCCAGATGTGTTCTACCCAGCTGGCTAAATCGTGCTCTACTACGCTTGTCAAATGAAATTTTAGCTCTTCATCACGCCAATTGTTATAGGTGTGGCCAGTCCACTGCCACCTCAGCTTACCATTTTCAGAAGTAGTGTTGATGACATTAATTGTCTATGGTATTCATCGTATCTTATATCTGGCTTAAATGAGGCTGGAAGAAGTGTGGGATGTATGTCTAGGATCTTAGCAAGTGAAAAAATTGTGGTATTTGGCTATAGGTGGGTGGGTAGCTAAATGCATAATAATTGTGTTGCTATACCTATTTAGGTATGTATGTACACACGGCCCATGTCAATCTTTACACATTGGTAGGTTTTGCTGCCAACAATTTTGCAATTGCTTCGAAAAGGTGCACTTGTTTGCTTAAAGATATTACACGATCTGATGGCACAACAATATATTATTTGTATTAACTTTTATGTAAACGCATGCTGATCATTGTCTCATTTGTCTCTGAAACAGTGTCTTCCCAAAATAATTACAAATTCAATTAAAATCGAAATAGCCGAGATGGTTCATACATTGTCAAGGTAATATCATACCTCACAAACCTGAACATTATGAGCAAAACAGCGCCCAATTTTATTGCCCCCCAAACCGACTATATTAAAAGACATCATTCCTAACAGCGTATAATAAACAACCCATTTTGAGCCCGTAAGATTAAAAGCGACACAAACTTTCAGTCACCATCTCGCTCGCTCATACGTGTATTTTATATATTGCTCTCGTTCTAAGGCCATTTGTATTTAATTTGGCTAAAAGCAACAATTTATAATCTAGGGTGAGCGTTATAACGTGGAGAAACGAACGTACCGTGAGTGGCTTCGGAAATTACGTTCTTGGGATTTGGAATGTTCATACTGTTATATGATTTAATCTGTGAAAGTTTGCTTATTAATGAACTACCATTTCAATTGCCTACACTAGAAGGTAACTCATAAATTAAACCTGATCATCTTATTTCAGTACTGCGGTTAATACGTAGACGACTTTCCCAGCGAAGTTTAAAGCGAGCAGAAGGTTCTCAGCTCAAAAAATCGTAGGGCCATAATATACTAGAATTCTGCCATATTCCGTATCTATTTACGCATTTGCAATGAAACAACTTCATTTCGCTTCACTTCTTCATTGCGATTCTACTCGCGGAATTCATATTCTTACATTTTCTAACCCGACGTTTCGACTCCCTTTACAGCAGTCGTGATCGCGGGATGAATCAGATTTTATATGTCAAGAAAGTAATTATTTACATACCGTCACTCAACTACCGTCATTTCCACTATCATCCACGTTCCTATCCACGCGGAAAGAACTAACCGTATCTTAAAGTCTTACGGTATTGTGCTACCCCCTAGGCTTAATGAGTTTTCCTACCGGATCCCAAGCAGGTGGTAGATTCCAACCATCTTTCGTATTGAAATTTGGATGTTTTTTAAATTTCAATGGGCTCGCGTAGCATCCTAGGAACATACTGGTTCTCCCTAGCGAGGACCTGGAGCAAATCAAATCTGATATAATGATTGGGTTTTCCGGGGGCATGTTCACAAACTGCTGACTTAAGCATTTGAAATGACGTTTTATTTATGAACTGACGTTGTCACCTCTGCTCAAGCAAAGATGATTACTTGAGTTACAGAGCATATGACATTTACAGATAAACAACTCAGCGCTTTGAAATAACCTAATCACCCAGACTGGATAACTTGTTACCTGAAGCTCAAAGATGTAGATTAAAACTTTAATCCAACTTATGCTTTCTCATTTTAAATCTTAAAGTAACCAATAGGTGCTGGAGAAATTCTAAAGAAATTATCAGCTTGCATACTGAGTCATTTGAATATTTGAATATTAATATCGTAGATAGTTCAATATAAAGCGAAGTAAAAATACTTCATTCTAAAGAAGAATGGGAATATTTTTGCATAAAACATAGTAGCTATTTATAGAATACTGACTGGTTTGCCCGTATTCTACCTCATTAAGAAATATCCTGTAGTTTTTGCTGAGCACTAGTCTATCGAATCAGTTTCGGAAAATTTTGAAACGACACTTAACGTTGACAGCATCATTGAATTGATTGACGCGTTTTTTTTAACATTACCCGTCAAGATGATCTCACTCCACCTAATGGAAAGTGGTCGTGAGGCTCAGATATGAGGCTGACAAGCCCAGTCATGCAAACGAATCACTGGACTGGCCATCTTTACCTTGAAGGCCTGCAGAAATACATTTTCACGCCCCGCTTGAAGACCCCTAATTTGAGTTGTTTCAGAATTGGAGGGTCAGTCTATCGGTTCTTTGCAGGTAGCTGAAATCTCGTTTAAGTATGACCGATTTTGGTTTAGTATTGTCTTTACACTGTCAATTTATTCCGCGTTCATCCCAGATATGGAATGATCTTCCTGCGTCGGTATTTCCAAAGGAATGTGACATTGGAGCCTTCAAGAAGAGAGCGTATTCCCATTTAAAAGGCAAGCAACGCATCGGTGACACCTCTGGTGTTGCAGTTATTCATAGGTGGAGGTGATATTTCATCAGGTGACCTCGTTTGCTCCCTATTACATAAAAAAAAATCGCTTTTTAGCCTTATGATGGACATTTAAAGAACATGTTTCTGTCTAATAAGTGCAGGCAACTATGCTTAAAAATGTTACACGATGTTTATCATTACTAAAAGCTTAAGAATTTGTACCTTTAACCCTTTAAAATAAATCTGCAACACTATTTTCACTATGGTGGTATTGTGGTCTTAAAGCACAGTTTCAGTTTTTTAGGTAAGCAAGCTTTACCTCACTGTCTTGAAAAACATTATTTGTACCTGTAATTTCGTCTTTACTTAATTCTGCTATAAACACATACTCTTAATATCATCTTTTATCATTTGAAGGTTCCTTTTCAGTATTTAGTAGCTTACATTTCTTAACGCCTTGGATAACATACCATAATCCCATAAGAAATAATACTCCCCTAAAATAGCAACCGTCGTACGGAGTAATTTGATAGCCAAAGTACTTCCACCATACATCTCGGTGCCTGAAATGCCGACTTTATTGTATTAGAATAAAGTAGGTTTTTGTTTGGTTTAGAAAAGGAGTTAGAATTTATCTTGAATGTAAGAGGCTTGCAATAATTCTTCAATTATACCGGCTGAAGATGAAGGTGCTTTAGTAAGGAGTTGAAGCGATTTGAGTACATCCTTTTAAGAGCCATTTCGTGTTTTGAGCGCATGATCAAACTTTTCAAGCGCCTAATTTACGACCTTCAGAAAAAAAAACAATAAATACAAAACATAGTCCAACCTTTCGCATTGACACACAATGAAACACATTTGTGAATAAAATCTTTTTTCTATTATAAGATGATCAATCTCGCCACCTCGATTTACGTGTAAGCCTTATCGTGTCAACTTCAAGTGGCTAAATCTGTGATTACAGCTAACTGTAAGTGAAGAAAGAAAGAGAAGACCATAACGTCAGACATTTATAGTTTTGTTAACACATATTGTTCACGACAGATTTTTGGTTCGAACGAAACATAATTAGTCAATCCACACACGCGCGCTATGGCCCTGCGTAATTTCGGTGACGGCCTCTAAATCTTCAGTAGTCGAGTTGTAGGTCCAAAACTTGCCAAGAAGAATACGCCATGAAATTTCTGCTAGCAAAATACCTACAAATGAATGTGAAGACATCATTTTGTTCAGGAAAGTGCATTTTGACATTACAAAATCATATTTCTTGGAGTTCCTATAGTAAAAACTTATTAGCAAGTAACGCGTCAAGTGCATTTTCTTAACATCACTGCACCATTATACCTGTATGGAAAAAAACTGTTTTTTTTCGAGTAATATATCATATTTTAAAATATATTTGAGTATCCCTGGAACTTAAAGTACAAGCTCAGTTTGGGGTCAGATGATCTAAGTGCTAGCTGTCCTATTTATTTATATATATTTATTACAGTGTCCGCTTTCTCCTCTAACAAACCTTCCCTTAAAATATCAACACGAATCAGTCCAAGACTAGCGATTTATGCGATACCCCAAATCGAGTCGGCGATATTAAGATCGGTGTAAACAACCCGACAATCATATTACAGGAGGTCTACTCTTATCCTGCAAAACACGAAGTATCGTTGATCGTCAGGCGCCTGAAACATACTCACTGTTGGAAATATTATCTTAACTATTTTATATTCTTAGCATCTTAATATTTACTGTAAAAAATACACATACTTAATCATTATTACAGAGTCAATTGCCTAATAGCCTTTCAAACCCCCCTTCAGAAACTTTAATGATGATGGGACATTAATGGTGTAAAGATTATTAAAGCAAATCACACAGAATACTTTAAAGTATTTTTGTTCAAAACGTATAAATTCTAAAGACAAAACTGTATGTGAGTAAATACAGCGAGTTTGCGATAGCCATTACAACCCTGTAAAATATAGTCACTTACGCCCATAAAGGTATGTCACAGTTAATCTTGGACAAAAATTTATGATATCATCACATTATGGCATGATGATTTTATTTTAAACACTATCAGTTTTTGCAACGACCCGATAGTGTTTTGAATTTGTAGTGAGAAATGCAACAAGAAAGTACTTTCGTACTTTTTGTACTTTTCCACACGCGTACTTTGCACAGCGCCAGGCGCTAGCCAGCCAGCGCGGTAAAGCTGCCAGCGTCCTGGGGTCAATGCCGCAAGTGCCAATTTTAGATGGTGTTTTTTTATTGTAAATTTTTAAGTGTTTTTTTAATTGTTGTTTTTGTTAGTGTAAATATTTGTTCTAGTAATTATTATTATTTATTTTAACAAGAAAATTAAAAATGTTATGATGATGTTTCAAAATTAAAACGAAACTTCGTGAATATTGCATCTGAGTAGACCTCAATTTGTTATATCGCTGTCCGACATAGTGTAGTCATTGGATTTGTTGGTCTGTTGGTCCCAAGAGTTGAGGATTTGGAAGGAATTTAATTGATTTTGTAAGTTTGTTTTCGGTGAAGTTTAGATGGTAAACATTTATTGTTGCGTAAAAGAGCTGTTTCATTGTTTCATTTGTTTATAACATTGATGAAACATGATAAAACATGAACATTCTGAGATATAAATTGAGATGGTCAAGGTCTCAAAGTAGAGATAAATATCCCTGTTTTACGAGGTACCAGACAAGGAATGTTGCCCGGGGCGTCTTCCAGCACACCGGGACCCCTGTCGATAGGCGTAGTGAGCTGATCGCCTCGATTTCCGTAGTGTCCTGGGTTCGATTCACGGTCAGGTCAAATCAGTAAACGAGCTTTTCTAAATTGGTTCGGGTCTTAGTGTCCCAGAACACCGCTGGCTTAATCCTTGTCTGGTACCTCGTAACACAAGGATATTTATTCTTACTTCGAGACCATGACAAGTGGTGTGTTGTCTGGCGCATATTTATTTATTATTTGACCTTACATGGTCATTTTTACACGAAACTTGACTAGAATTCTGTTACTTAAATAAGGGTGAAATAAATAACTTACACCCTCAGGGATGACAGGGTTCACTTCTGTATTTGCATGATATATTAAAACAGACGTCGTAACATACTGATATATAGTTCAACTAGCTTTTCTGCAAACGAACTGATACTCTGGGAAAATTGAGATACACGAGCTTATAGTTTGGCTGGCTATCTCAAATAAAGAACAATTAAACCGATAAATAACATGGAATTATATTCTCAGATCTGCTTGGCCCAGTAGTTAAGTTAGATGAGAAGCAAAAAGGTTGCGGGTTAGATCCCTACATGTGCAAAGTCTGCTTAGTGCTGGGTCAGGCTTTCTGCAACAGTTAATTAATCTGATTCTCAGATCAGGGCAATGCTGATGGTCGTTACATGTAACTTAGAGTGTAAGACAAATTGTTACATGCACCTGGACCGAAATAGGCGTTTCTTTCAAAGAAATAGCCCATGCCCCGCAGCGTAGTAGACAGAATCCTTACCAACTCATCCGACGATCAAGAAAAATGTTTCGTAAACCCTAACATGTGATCATACATTGGAATAAAAACATGACAATAAATAACTCACGCCCTTGAAGATGTCAGTCCTGTCCGGTATTTGCATGATTTATTATAGCAGTCCTGGAAACATACAGCCATAGAGTTCACAATACAAGTTTACAGAATAATAAATATCCGTATCTTACGACTTTTTTGTACGTTCGACTGGCTTAATTTTCATCTCGTACTTCGTAATACAGGAATATTTATCCTTACTTCGAGAACATGACAAGTGGTGTATTCTCTGGCGCAATCTGATATTTATTCATTTAGATTACATTTTACATTTACATTCAGGAAAGCATTGCTTTGCATCTTATGATAGTAACTAGAAAAAATCAAGTCTTGTCTCTCCTAAGATTAAGTTCAGTTTATAACTATAGATTCACACACCCGCACGCAACCACAAACACCCCCACACACACCACACACACACACACACACACACGCGCGGGCACACACACGCACACGCACACACACGCGCACACACAACAACCCATACGCACACACGCACGCGCGCGCACACGCAATGTGAAGCTTTGTACAATAATAAATACATATAATTAAAACTAATTAAGATATATAAGTATTCCATTTTATATAAAACGCATAAAATGATACAATATATTGTAAAATATTGTTCTGCAGATTTTTTTTGTAAAAGACTGGATATTGGTTGTAAAATGGGAATAGGAGAGGTACTTTGTATTTTATTAAGTTATTCTGGTTCGATAAAAATGTAAAAATAAGCTACGGAAGAGTGGCTCCCTCTGACACAGGTGCTACTGCACTTACTAGAAGGAGTCCACCCCTAATTGTTAAAACTGCCTTGTTTTACATAAATAAACATTTTTCATTTTTCATTTTTCATTTTCATTTTCAGATATGGGTTATTTTCTTCAGAAGTAAATGCTCTGGGCATCATCATAACTTCACCCGAGATATGCTCGGTATTTCTCGGTGATCAGGCGCTCAAAGAACTAAAATTACCGCAGTTACCAACCGAAGGGTAGTGGGGTGTGGCTTTGTCAAGTAAACATTTATGCTGTATTTAATTGTATACTAACGTTTAAAGTAATTTATATTTTTTTACTTTTTAATTATGCTTTATTCAGGGACACATGGCTTGCATACTGAAACTATTTATTTAAATTGTACGAGTACGTGTTATTTTATTTATTGAAAGCGAATAAAAAACATGATTAGTAGTCGAAATTGTATTTTAATGATTTTGATGTTTCCTGATGTGCATTCTCGGTATCCGTGTGTCTCAGAGTTCAACATCAAATGCCTCCAGCGGTACTTTCTCGTGAAATAACATTTTTGATAGTGTCATATCTTCCTTTCTCTACGCTCCTTTGAGGAAACGCCTCATCCACTCTCGGAGTATTTTTTCCATTTCCTGAGTTATTTTCGTGTGAATATTACTTTGAGCTTAAGTTGGGAATTTAATAAAATAAAATTATTCAACACTTTGTATTTAATTTTTCATCAGAGTAGTCATCCATGTAAACAGTTAAAGGTTCAGCCTTTAAAAAATTGTAAACATGGCATGGATAACGGCGGAAGGCTTACCACCTAACACGATAAGTTCTGATACATTTGGTGAAAAGTGGGCTTCTTAGTGTTCCGTCCACCATGACGGCAAAACAGTCACTTGCCTCTGACCACCCCGTTCAGGATATAGTCGTGATGGTATGTATTGCACTAAATAATTAGGAACTCGTTGATTTAACGAGTACTATGCCTTTATCTCCACAAGACCACATTTAAACACTGGATGACACTGACACGCATCGAGCGTTTCCTTTCCTCTTATTAATCCTTTCATAAATGCTCCTTGCTGTAGGGTACTCTTGAACTGGCATATTCTAGGAGTGTTTTGAACTTTTTCTGGGAACGTTTCTTTTGCTTCATTAATCCTTTTTTAATGATAACTATTTTGTTTCAGGTATGACTATAAAACATCAATTTAAGATGAGCTTCCGTCTGTAAGTAAACTACCTTCAACTTTCTTTTATTCGTTTTTCGAACAAGACAATTGGAAAGTGCGTTATCACTGGTTGCCTTGCTAAGTATAGTGTCCCGCTGTCGATTCCCGGTCTCGGGTGGGGCCTGTGCTGGGAGACGCCCGCCCCTAGCTTTAATCTTTGTCTGGTACCCGTAATACCTCGTATTTAATCATATTGAACTTTGAAGATACACCGGCTAACAAAAAAATATATCTAAAAAAAACTAGCTATTCCACGTAGCAAACGTCTGACGCGAATTTATTGTATATTTATTTATATTTTTTGTACTTAAGTCGCGCTATACGATTCGAAATTCACAAAGCAACCAGGACGAACAGACGCTTTTTACATGTGACCTACAAGAGCACAATGAAACAGTCTTAGCAAAGATCCGTTTGAAATATTAACTTTAAAAAAATATGACCAACACAAAGTTCTTTTAGAAATGCAAATGCAACAGAGTGCTTCTTGCATTATGCAATAATGCTTCTGAAAAATGCATTGCAAGAGGACAAATAAAAAGGCTTTATAGGAATTTGCTTTGTCTTAGCACGTATAGCTTGTTGAGTGTAATTACTTTTAAAGTTGTTATTAAAAATGGGTGTAAGGATTGAGTTTATATTATTTTATTTATTTATTTTGCATAATAAAAACAAAGAACAAGACATGCAGTGCTACAGTAGCACAAAAGTCTCATGCTCAGACGGAGGCCAAAGAAAGGACGGGAGCTTGCAAAAAATAATTGTTTAAAGAGAAAAAGAAAAAAAATCCACATTGATGTTTTTATTGCTCCGATCTAGACGAATTAAATTTATTTGAATACTTGAGTGTACTCAAGTTTTATTAGTATTAAGTAGTAAGTATATTGTAATATAGGAATAAAATTAAATAAATATTTAATAATCGATATTACGCTTGTTGATACATAAAATCATACATTAAAAACCTTAATTAAGGTTCCAAACTGACCCAACGGGTAGGGTTCAAATTCATCATAATTTTATTATCATACTAGCTGTCTGTCACTGGCTTCGCCCGGGCGAACTTATTTTCCTGTTTAAACATTGTTTGTAACTTTGATTGATACGAAAAACTAATAGTACATTGTGTACTCAGAATTGAGCTTGAAACTAACAACCTCCTTACGTCATCACTTCAAACCTCGTCACTTGTCAGCCGTCGCCCTTGACCGGTTTTTCGAAGGGCCCTGCTCTTGACAGCTGAGCCCAATTTGGCCAGAAGGGCCCTTGTGAAGGCCCAAGTCTACGCTTAATTAATTGAGTATTTAGAATTCTGAATGTGGGTAATTAGATGGTGGTAGGGTTGGTGTTAGCTTCTTTCATTTTGAATTGCAATTAGTTTTGATAAAATTTTGCGACATTATTTCATGATAGAATACGGATTTGTTAACGTGCGCGCCTAGGAATTAAAAATAGAAATAGAAATAGAAAAACATTTATTAACTTTATGGACATCGTTACATTTATAAAGTAAACACAAAAGAAGTAGGCATTAACAACAAAACATATAGGTAACAGGAAAAAAAAGATCATACCATCAGACAGCGGTGTCCCGATGCCCAAAAAGACAAATGGACCTCACTCAGCATATAGCCTGGGCTTTATGGGCCCAGGCGCTGATTTTCAGTAGGCCCAGACTGAGATGACGCACGGACATTTGTGGCGGACATACGTGTGTGCATATACATATAAGTATCATAAATACTATAGTATAGATAAAAATAAATGGTGAGTGATTCAATATATTGTGTAGTGTAATAATTGTAATACAATACATAGACAATAGATACGGTACCGAATGTGTAGTGTGACTGTGTGTGTGTGTGTGTGTGTGTGTTGGTACAGCACAATACAGGTGGTGCTGCAACTGGAAATTAATAACAATAATCTGCCGCAGGTGGGTAGTTTGACTGTCCAGAGCGGCGCTTGGGCCGGCTGGTGTAATAACTCATTAACGACTAACTCACTCAAAATTAGTTCCTAAATTATTGCATTGGTGCTTCGTGATCAAGCACCCCAATCCGAGTGGGGTGGTGGATCGTGTGGTACGGAGTTCAAATCTGTCCAGGTCTAAAACCTTTGTGTTCATTGTTAAATTGCCGAAGAAGAGAATAAGTCTCCGGTGTTGGAAAACATCCATACAAAACCCACCATGTTGGGTTCTAAAAGCATTAGGGAAAATTTCTGAGTGTTCTGTTCACCATAAAGGCAACAGACGCTGACCACCCCGTTTGGGATATTGTTCAAATAGTAATATACTTATGTATGTACATTCTGTCTGATCGTGTGGTCGACTAGTAGAAAATGAGTTTTGTGTCATGCTCGTTGCCAATTGAACTTAGTCGTTCTTACCCACTAAGCTACGTTAGTTTTAGCTCATCTACGGATTGCTTCATCACTGATTGTATCACAAAGCAAAATGCCAAGCGTGAAATCCATAGAATAATTGAAGAAACCGACGTAGCGTACCATTAACAGCAGGGGATATAGCATGAAGAAATAATGGCCGTTGGGGCAGAAAAGTTCTAAACAATTAGCTGCGTCCTTCCTGGCCCGCACCGGAACGCTCACCTTGCGTCTGTGTTTATACGGATACTTACAACCTTGGTAACTTCAAGGCCAGAGTGAATAGGCATTTTCTGGGTAAGCGTGTACTAGTGATGTACAAACCTCGAGGCGTCGAGTTCCACTTTTGAAGCTTCGAGGTGGATTGGCGGGACTCAGTGAGCTCAGTAGGCTTGTAGACCCGAGCCCAGCCGAGCCGCGAGCACCCTGAGCCATGCACCTATCAAAAAAGCTCGAGCCCTATAAGAGAACTCGAGTCTTAAAAGAGCTCGAGTCTTCTTAAACCTTTTTACTTTATTATTTTTCACGATGATTAAAACGTCTTTTTCTGTTAATTAAACCTCTATTTTTCAAAATACCCTTCTGGTCATATATATTAAGACTCCCGAGTCTCCGAGCTTCATACAAACGAGACACCGAGCTCTTGACAAAAGGACTCTGAAGCCTCGAGCCTTGCCCATCACAAGCGTGTAATTCGGCCATCAGGCGAGACTGCGGCCAAACACAAATCCATTTCGAATAAATAAACTGAGGCCTATAATATTCAAGGTAAATGCAGCGAGGGAGGAACGTCCACCCAAGATCAAGTGGAAGGATAACCTGGCAACGGCAGCAGGATTCCGGTGGATGCAGACCACTTGCAACCGGTTGCTTTGGAATTCTACGTGGAAGGCTTATATTTAGCAGTTGACCTCTTATGACTAATGTTGATGATAAACCGTTGACTACTAACCTTCTAATTAATAATTGTTCTATTATTATTTTTAATTAATTTAAATATTATTGTTTTTGAATGTGCATTCACACACAATCTGTGTTGTATTTGAATAAATGAAATGAAAGAAATTAAATGAAATGACGATGAGGTTTATTGTAAGTATGAATTTATTTTGCAAACGGTGACATCCTTAGATCCAGTATTGTCAGAGATACTAAGAGTCGAGTTGAGATCTGCTACGGACGGATTACAAGAGTGTTTTGCGAGTGATGTCGGTTGAGTGGTTGTCACTGAACAGAATAAACACTTGGCTGTAAGATATAAGTATGTAAATAAAAAATCTGTAAAAAGTTTGTGTGGATTTTATAACAAAGACTAATTGAAAGCACCTAAACATTTTTGTGAAATTTAAGGAGGTAGAGTGCTGTAACACGGTTTCTCACCTCGACTTCCTTGGTGTCCCGGGTTTGACTCCTGGTCGGATTATTTCAATATAAAGAGAAACGATCTTTTCAAAATTGGCTCGGGTCTGTTTCATACGAATTGCAAGACAAAATGCTTGACGAAATTTTAAGAGATTGTTCGCCTCTCTCAGTATCGTCATTATCTACAAATGTTATGTTTAAAAGGTTTCAAGCATAATCAAAAAGGCAGACTAGCCAGAACCCGTTGAAGTTATACATCTGTACAAAATATACATCTTAGAACTATTTCCTGACTGTAAAAGCCTTGTCCACAATATTCACCCCACCGTCATCAACTCTTTTTCCCCACTCAAAAACATACGAAAATATTTTTCATCTGTAATGAATTCCAAAATGGCGGTATAAAAGCGCAAACGGCCTGCAACTCTCGCCTCAGCCCGTCTGCACACATTACCGGATGCGGACTCTTGACCCGTGACCTACTGTGACCTTACTGTATAAATTGAAATAGATGACGCGACTTTACACGAGTAAATGCCCTTTTATTGCGACAGACAACAAACCACTTCTCATGGTCTCGGAGTAGGGATAAACATCCTTGTGTACCAGAAAAGGAATAAAGCCAGAGTCGTCTTCCAGCATACCCTGATCTGAGTCAATTTAGAAAAGATCGTTTTTTGAATTGACTCGACCGGGAAACGAACCCGGGACGTCAAACGGACCTAGCATCAGTGGGCTGATAATGAGATAGCAAACACGTGCTTTTTCGCCTACTACAATGTATTCCTACTACTTACACTAACATGTCAGAAAAAGACAGGCAAGGATGACACTACCAAACCTGTGCCATCTTTAGGCTCTTCATTTGTATATGCAGTGTATAGAAAATCATTGTGAGTAAATAAACGGCAAATGAGCCGGTTTATACCGGCCCGGTCAATGAGCATAATAGCACAAATTACCGGACAGATGGTCTGCTTAGAACAAACCGCCATTTTGATCACGCACACAGACACAGTGTGTTCACAGGCGATACCGGTGAGAATCGGTGCCGCGGCCAGTCGCACTGGTCCCGGTGTTTTTGTTTTTGTCGAACTGTCGGTTTTCATACGCACAAAGCGCTATGCATTACCTATTTAGACGTATTTCTGTGAGCGACCTACTTGTCAGGATGTCAGCCCCACTCAGGGTATTTGGATGGCGGGTTCGCGGGTTTTTTCAATATTGATGTTTGGGATAACTGCGGTTTTGAGGTTAATGTAAGATCATCGCTACCGGTGGTAGAAATTCCAGCCTTGCTAGGAATAAGTAAGAATTTCGTCAGCATTTAATTGCTGCTCCAAAATTTATTTGAATAAATATTTGGGACAAATTGCTCCGGGATCATCTGACACCAAATCAAGCAGAGCTTGTACTATGGGTGTCAGAGACTGATAAAAAACAGCCAGACACACAACAAATGTTCGTCGCATGAATGTTTGTTACGGGTGGGGATCGAACCCACGACCTCCGGTGCTAAAGGCAGGGTCGCTTCCGTTGCACCAACCCAGTCAAGAACTTCAGGTCAGTTAACAAATTTGACTGTGTGTCGGTGCAATGGCTAAGTGCTACGCACTACGCCAATCGTGTCGTCGTGAGTTGAATTTCATCACGATTTTCTCCCCACGATATAGTCTTATCGTCATGGATGTTCTGAACAAGATGAAACATATTACTGAATGAAATCGTTATAGTTTAATGATTTGAAAATAAAAATATAAAATGTTTTTATTACAAATAGAAGAAAGCTGAAGTTATTTAATTGGTAACATAATAGCAAAATAACTAAGGCTTTTTTAAGGACAAACTCTAGTTAATCCGTTGATCCCTTTTAGCTGCTGTATCGTGTTGCTCGTTAAGGCATTAAAACGCAAAATGCAACTGGAAAACAAAGAGATTTCTTTCAATTCCGACCATCGTAGAGATTATAATAAATAAATAAATAAATAAATATCCCTGGACATTATTCCACACAGCGCCATCTAGCCCCAAAGTAAGCTAATTAAAGCTTGTGTTATGGGATACTAGACAACGGATAAACATACTTAAATACATTTTCTTTTGTAAATACATACTTATTATACATAGGAGACACCCAGACCAGTACAAACAGACATGTTCATGCACACAAATGTTTGTACTGTGCGGGGATCGAACACGCGACCTCTTGTGTAGTAGCCAACTTCTTAACCATTACACCAAGTCGGTCGATAATTATTATTATTAATCTACTCTTTCGTGGAAAAGATGAAAATGGAAGACTGACAGTTATAAGGGCACTGACATAAAAGATGTTCCCGATACTACTTTAACGAAAACTGAAAACTTAATTCTCCATTTTATATCCCAAAGAAAAAAAAATAAGCGCGTTTATTTCCAGTGCAGGGAAAATCATTTTACAAAATGTGTTGAACTCATTATACCTCAGTTGTAGTTGATAACAGGCATATTGTACTATAGCGCAATATTATTATACATTTGAAAATACAGATGTATATTACAAAAAGATACAATGTGACTCGATCGTTGACGTTTGACGACACGATTGGCGTAGTGCGTTGTAGCACAGTTTCTCGCCTCGATTTCCGTAGTGTCCCGGGTTCGATTCCCAGTCGGGTCAACTCAGAAAACGATCTTTTCTGAATTGACTCGTATCTGGGTGTGCTGGGAGACGCCCCTGGTTTATTTCCTTGTGTGGTACCTCGTAACACAGGGATAAGAATCCCTACTTCGAGACCATTACAAGAGGTGTGTTGTCTGGCGCATATTTATTTATTTATCGTATTTATTTATTATTTCGTACACAAAGGAACAAATACAGAGAAAACAATAAGGAGTACAAAATAACAGGTTAGCTTATCTCTAGAAAGAGATTTCTTCCAGCAGACCATGGCGACAGGAAAAACTCATTTAAAATTGTTAAGGATAGACAAACGTGTACAAATGGAAATGAAAACGAGAGTTACTTAATCAAAAATCGTAACAAACTAAAAACCCCTAAGAACATGTTTTACTTACAAACAAGTCAATTAATATTCTACAATAAATACATAAACATATAGATAAACATAATAATACATACAATAAATAAAATATAAATAAATATATATAATGCAATTCAAGTAAAACTTAAAAGATGTTCTTTTAGCAGTCTTTTGAAAGAACCTACAGTGCCACATTCGCGAAGGGATACAGGCAACTTGTTTCTTAGTGTAATAAATTTAAAGCACAAATTACGCATGCGGCACGCAGCGCCTCTGAAAGTCTCCTTAAAACAAACCCGCCATTTTGATCACGCACACAGACACAGTGAGTTTACAGGCGTTACAGTTTCAATGAGTCGGCCAGTCGTACTGTCGCGAGTGTTTTTGTTTTTGTCGAACTTGGTGCAATTTTGCACGTGATGAATTTTGGTTTTGGCCGGTGCTGTCAATTAGGTTATAACCTACCTACTTCATTTTGAAAATTCAGAGCGATTATAGTAGTAACCCTGGGCGGTTTACGCAAGTTTAGGAAGAAGGTGCGAGCGGTCTTTCGGTAAACTCGTTATTTCGTGCTTGAAGGCTGTGAACTAGGATTAAATAAATCGACAAAAACATATAATCAAAGCCCGCAACTCATTGTTGTAAATTTTACAAGGGTTTCAATTTTTGATTCTAAAATTGTCTTTTTATTTGTTTTATTACTGATTATTTTGTGATTGTAAGCTTTAGAGCTGTTTGTTAGAGTGTTGTTTATTTTTTGTTAAATACTTTAATTAATATGCTTTAATTTTAATTTTGATGGCTTCCAATATCTTCTAAAAAAAAAAACTGTCAAACTTACCATAAAAATTACAGTTGTTTAATTTTTTTGGATTTTTCTTGATAACTATAGTTCGCAAACCTACACATTTTTAAATAAATTTTAAAATAACACTATTATTGCTTTAGAATCTTTAAGTTTGTTACATTAAGAACGGGTCACTGAAAATCGTAAATAAAGAGAGAGAAACTAAGTAAGAACTAGTTTTTATTGGCCGTTAACAACCTCAAAGTCGCATATATTCATTGCAATTATTTTAATTTTGCTTAATGCAAAATAAATTACCCACGTAAAGATATCCTACTTATTAAATTCCCACCCAAATATAAATCAATCCCAAATGTTTGTTACATGAATTATTGTCCGTGGTGGAAGTCGAACTCACTACCTTTAGCGGTAAAAACAGGATCTCTGCCATTGCACCATCAAGCAAGCCAATCAAAAAAAACAATGACCTGGTCGACGCAAAAATGTTTATTCTAAGGATAAAAACCACGGCTTTCAGTGCTATGAGTAGGATATAATACAAGAAAATCGCAAAGGAATCTTCGTCCCCCCTAATCAAACTAGCATTAAATCCGATCAGGCCATAACGCCAACGTGGCGCCCCCTACCAACAACGGCACATAATAAAACCACTTCGGTCACACCGAGTCACGTGCGACGTACGTGACGTGACGTGTACGATCTCAACACGTATGTACTTTGAATTTTGCTGTTTTTGATAATTAATATTGCGAAAGTTTGAATTGGAGATAGGTAATTTAAACTTTTGGCAGGCGTTATCTGCAGAATCTTATGCTGGATCTGACCTCTAAAGAAAGATAAGTTTTTGCTTTGGTAAGCAATCTGTACTTATATTATGTAGAGAAAAGATTTGTTTATTTGTAATAAATAGGCTCCGAAACTACTAGACCGATTTTAAAAATTCTTTCACCAATAAATAGCTTCATTATCAGGGAGTGACACAGGCTATATATTTTTATTATATTAGGCCATATTTTGACGGAAAAGACCGTCTACGCGAGTGGGGCCGCTGACGGACAGCTAGACAATAAATAAAACTGAAAATACTCGTATGTCATTATTGTCATTCGCTTAAGATGCCAGTTAAAAATTTTAAGCAGAGGACTGTAATTAAATATAATAAGAGAAAATAAAGGGCTGCAGGCCTTCAAGGATGGCCAGCCAAGTGATGCGCTGGAATGACTGGGCTCGTCAGCAGCAGCAAGCAGGAGAGCAAAGGGATGGTGACAAGGAAACGCCACAATGAGAGGAACTTGTGCTAAGTGTTGTGTTACTATATTATAGGAATCACTTAGCACTGAATGTACAAGCACTACTAATAAGATCAGCAAATAAAACAAAACAAAACTACGACGTAAAAATATTTAACTATAACGTTTAAAAATAGATAATCAAAGTTTAAAAAAGTCTTCGACAATGCCCAATAGTCAACATAGCCAATCGGGATCCTGTGGCCTGTTCATTCCATCGTCTCTCGTCCTTACTGATATCTTCAAATCGTCACCATTTTAGAACTTTTCTGCTGTTCCAATAGTCATCAGTTGATTCTACGGGCTTTGACCAAGGACACTTTTTCGTTTAATTTAAAAGTGTTTGCGTTTGGCCTCAGTCTTGCCTGGTGGTAAGCGATGACGAGGCCGATGGTGGTACACGCTTACCCAGAAAATGCCTATTCACTCTAGCCTTGAAGATACTAAGGTTGTAAGTATCCGGAAACAAAGACGCAGGGAGAGCCCACTCCCTAGCGGTTCGTACCAGAAAAGACGCTGCAAACCGTTGGGTGCGGATTGTTGGAAAGTCAACGACATGGAGGTGGAAGCCCTGCCAACGTCTAGTGGTCCGGTGATAGAAAGTACAGGGTATCAGGTTGTGTAGTTTTAATATGTACTAGGCCGTCATTTGATCGTAATCACACCTGGTGGTAAGTGTCGATGTGGTATATTCTATGATGGTACATGTCTGCCCAGTAAATGCCTATTCACTCTTGTCTTGAAGAGACCGAGGTTGTATTTTACAGAAAAAACATGCGCGGGCAGCAGCCAATAAAGAATAAATAAATATCCTTATCATAAAATCCACTGAACAAACACGAACCGACCTACAAATGCTGGTACTGGGTAAGCATAGAAACCACGACGATCCACCACACAAATCACACATACTCATTGCACCAATGGGCCGGTCTATTCAACTTGCCACTCCTGGGATTAACTCGAACACGTTATGTAGTTCAGTAGGATCTGGTTGTACACCTGCATGTTGATAGCAGTAGTAAATCTAGCAGTCCCTGGTAAAGCTCGTATCATCCTGTATTCTACGCAAAGCAGTCTGTGACGTCACGGGACGTGACGCCACTCCGGCGATATGTAAAGCTGAGTGCATATTATGGATCTGTTTACAAATAGGCAGAATTTTAAATTAAATTAAAAAAAAACCTAATTCTTTCTTCGAAAGCCAGCAAAGCATTTGTGATACCCCAGGCCTCATAAGTATCACTTGAACGTCGCGGACTCTGCAGTTGTAGGGGGGATTGCAAAAAATAAAAAATGAAAAAAACGAAATGTATAAAATCTACCAAACATAGTAAGAGAGCTTTCACAACCTATATAAAAAACACGGTCACATTCACTAAGAAAATGCTTCTATTTGACCGAAGAATATCTAGATCAAAATCATACTATGAAATTGATTGCAATATATTCCGTACTTCAAAAGTAAAAAACGGAACCCTTAAAGAATCACTTTGTTGTCCGTCCGTCCGCTTAGAATAAACCGCCATTTTGATCACGCACACAGACAGAGTGAATTTACAGCAGATATCGGTCAGAATCGGTCACGCGGTGAGTCACACTGTCGCGGGTGTTTTGGTTTTCGTCGAACCTGGTGTAATTTTCACATGTTGAGTTTTGTTTTTGGTAGGTGCTATCAAGTCGGTATACCCTACCTAATTCATTTTAAAAATTCAGAGTGAATATTGTAGTAACCCTAGACGGTTAGGCAAGTTTAGCTAATTATACCAAAAAATAGGCGAGAGCGGTCTCACTATTTTGTGCTCCAGCTGTCCATGTGACAGCTCCTTGATGAGCTCTAAATACTATACTTCACTCACCAGCAGGACCACCAAATTGCCCAATCAATCACATTAAGCCGTGGTTATCCCCTTTTTTCTGACCGCTGAGATCTTTTGACCCTACGGTGAGACGTTGCATCTCTCTGCGTTTTCTACTGTTTATACATTGTGAAGTGCTCTGACGAACTGCATGATCTTATACCTGCCGCTGAATTTCATCATCGCAAACCACGTCATAAGTTGAAATTCCATGCTCATCACGTAGATGGCTCGCGCTCAACAACCGTGCGTTTTTCGCGTCAATTTCGTCCGCGGACATCCAAGATAAGGAATGCACTTGCGGCGGTATTTCCAAAGGAATATGACATCGGAGCCTTCTAGAAGAGAGCGTATCCCCATTTAAAAGGCAACCAACCCATCGGTGGTTGCCACCCACCTGAGGCGTTGCAGTTGTCCATGGGCGGTGGTAATCACTTTCCATCAGGTGACCTTCTAGCTCGTTTGCTCCCTGCTACATAAAAAAGGTGGAGGACATTAAGACTTGCAGCTCAATCCCCGATACTGTCTGCTTGTTTCTAGTTTCATAAATGGGCGTAATATAAACTTTGCCAAGATAATCACACAACAAAAAAGCGACTTTGTTCCAGTGCTAAAGATCTTTGTCCTACACTGGGATTAATCTGATAATGCGTTACTTCACCAGTGTAGACACGTCTTACCCAACTAGACGCGTGACAGGAATGACAAACTCCTGGATTAAGGAGTTATATGGGTCTAGCTGAGGTGTGTTCCAGGATGAAACCGTAATAACTTTGTTACAACTTGTTTAAGAAAAGACATTGTGCTTTTAGCACTGAAACTGTGACGTCATACTTTTTGTAGAAGGTTTTGAGCGGGGATTAAATGCAAACGAGGTAATTAAACAGCTGTTTTCAAGTATTCCATTCACACTCGACTGGAATGAAACCATTGTCTGGATAACATTACCAGTAGAAAGCAAATACTGGAGTAGAAAATACAGACAGTGCACTTAAAACTCAGGTGCACGATGTCAAAGAGGCATTATTTATTGAAAGTAGGAAATTTTACTACGTCAAAAATAATAATTAATATTGCCCTTTTTTCACAAACTTGTTATGGTGTATTTGACAAAATGTATTGAAGACTCCCGTATATACTCCGCCAAGAAGTTAAAGAAAGATTATTGAAATTAATGTGCTTTCATTACAAATTATACATATACGCATTAGGGTACTACTTACTTAATTCATCATCATCAGGTTGTGAACTCACACTGATGTGTGGGGTCCCAGGTTCCGCCTTTCTTATTTTCTTGACCCACTTCGCGCGATCTTGTGCATCCTCAGTGTTAGTCTGTTGGCACGCATGTCACCCTTGACAACGACCAGCGCTTCTTGGGTCGACCTCTTATACCAGTACCTGGCGGGGGCGGCATTGTTACTCACGTAGTTTGCCGATCTCCGTGAGACATGGCCATACCAACGAAGGCGGCACTCCTGCAGCTTGTCTGCGATCTCACAAACACGAAGGCTGCCGCGGATGTGGGTGAGATCTTTGCGTGAGACTCCACACATCCACCGCAGCATCTTAATTTCCGTGACGCGCAGCTCCTGCTTGTGTCGCGCTAGTAACGGCCATGTTTCACTGCCATATAAAAGGACAGGCCTAATGATGGTTTAAAAGACCTGCCCCTTCAGCTTGATCGGCATTTTAGGGTCACAAATGACACCAGTCACCTCATGCCATTTGGATCAATGACGCTTTTGCTTTGACTTTGTAATAGTTTTTTTTTGCGGGAAGTGTCAGTAGTGGTATTGTACGTTACTCCATAAAAGGGGGTTGCGACCAAAAACGCAATTTCGGTAAAAGTGTCGCTTAAGATAAAATGGCGGTCAAGGCTCGTTATACTGCGAAAGTAGCTCTAAACGTTTCTTACATATACAAGCCCAAGCTACTGCGAAAACTTTGATGAATATTGTCATGAATAAAGTTTGAACCTTGGAAAAGGACAATGGCTGCTTTTTATTCACAAAACTAACGATAATAATGACAAGGGAAAAGGAATATTTTAAAATTTGTAGATTATAAAAAAACTAATTAAATTTCAACTGTTTTTAATTTACTTAGACTATGTTTCACTTTTACTCGATCCATTAGCCATTGTACATAATTTTCTTATTTTTATGTCAAAATACATCTTCAAGTTTTTTTTTTTTTTTTAAATATTGTCCGTCAAGATGACCTCACTCCACCTGATGGAAAGCGGTCGTGAGGTCCAGATATGAGGTTGACAAGCCCAGTCATTCAAACGAATCACTGGGCTGGCCATCCTCACCTTGAAGGCCTGCAGAAACTGCTGCTTGAAGGCTTGAAGTCTTCTATAAAGCTGAATTTAGGTTCCTAAAGTTATTTCTAGCTTAGATAAACTATAACACGAGCAAGGTAGAAGTTATCAGGTAGTGTGGGGTTGTTTGCACATAAATAAATAGCAGCTAGCACGTCGGTGGTGTCATAAAAGACCTTTACTTGCGATTTGGTCCCTTTTAGGGTCGCTGTGTTTGGTGATTTATGTGTAGCAGATTTTGAGACGACTTTATTGGGTGATTTTTCATACCAAAAGAAATAATATGGCTTAGGTACTTGATGTTTTTTACTTCTCTACTACTTATGTAATTATTTTAACAAAAAAAACCAGCTTCAAAAAAAACTATTCCAAAACAAAACACTAAAAAGTAAGAAAATTATTTGCGTATTCTTCTAAAACTTTACAATACAACTATTGTTATTATTGTTACTACAATTATTGTTTTTGTTGGAGTCGGTGTCAGTTAATGTAGGTTTGTAACTACCTACAAACTCGTACAAACTTAAACGTGAGATGTAAAAAATAGGTATGTTGCTAGGTTTAATGTAGTGTTTAAACAATAAAAATAATTATTGTACCTACATTATATTATCGTATAAGTTTTGAAAGAATACGCAATTATTTTTTAACTTTTTAGTGTTTTGTTTTGGAACAGTTTTTTTTTTGCAGTTGGTTCTTTTTTGGTAAAATGGTTTTCTCATGGATGCCACTGTCAGAGCTAGACCAAATAAAAAAGGGACCACACGGAAAGCACCAGCTTTCAAATAAAAATAAATATCAAAATCGGTTCACCCAGTCGAAAGTTATGTATGAGGTAACGAACATAAAAAATAAAATAAAAAAAACATACAGTCGAATTGAGAACCTCCTCCTTTTTTGAAGTTGGTTAAAAATTATAAATGGCTGAGTCCAGGTTAAGAAGACTCCTGGAATGGTATTTCAATTGCAGACCTAATTAGGTAAGAAACAACTTTGAGCAAATCCAAAATATTTGTGTCCATTGTTAAATTTTCGACTAACTCTCCGGTGATGGAAAATAAAAAAAATCAACCCATATAACGGCGAAAGGCTCACCACCAACCACGTTAGCTTCTAATGCCAGTGATGAAAAATGGGCTTCTAAGTATTCCGTTCACAAATGGCGCCAACATTAACTTGTCTCTGACTACCCCGTTTGGGATATAGTCGTGATGGTATGTTATGTTATGTTAAAGTTATTGATGCCATTGCGCCAAAAGACCATTCAAAAGTATGTATATATAGTGTGTTAATATATTTACTATGCCAGTTACTAGCAGCCGAAACTAAAACAGCAGTTTCCGACGCTGTATCTATTGTCAAGTGATTACTATGCACAAAACAGGGTTGACGCGAGGGCTGTCAAAAATATGAATATTATATTTTGGAGATATGTTTTATTAAAATATTTTTTGGGGCTAAGCGACTCCGAATAATTAACAAATTCTTTAAGGTGCTACCAAATTCATATAACGGGTGATAATAACATTTACAGAAGTTAACTTTTAAGAGCTTGTACCAGGCTAATACAAAAAAAAAATGCGTGCTGTCATGTGACAGGCAGATATTGCCAGGGCTACTTCTTTCAATATAGATGTCAGCAGTCAGTACCTACGGTACGTCATCGCGTCAGTTCAACCGCAAGATTCGCGTGCAAATGCTCTACGCGGCTGTTGACATCCCACTGCCAAATGGGCCTTGAGAGACCCGGCGGCTGGTAGGTAATTATCGCGCGCAAGTACATGGAGTGGCAAAGACCTAGCACAGGTACAACTTGTTCAATCTAGGCAAAACTAGTTAGTCCTGAAATCGGGTTTTTACCGTATGGACAACTGCCCGTTTCGTAACCCTCAATAAATACCTATGCAAAAGTGGCGTTTCGTAAACTTTTTAATATTTCATACATTTTGTGTCGTTTGTCCCTTCCAGAATAAGGAACATTTGGTGTCGTTTGGAAAACATTCTGCTTGAGTAATACAGTCGGGTAGAACGTTTCTTGCACATATTCATTTAATATGGGTTAGTAACGTAAAACAACCAAAATATTTAGTTCTTAAATAAACTTATGCGATGAAGGTTTTTTGTCAGAACAGGACTTAATTAATAGAGAGACGATTGGCGTTTAGGTAAATAGAAAACACTTGCACAGCTTGCACTTGCTAACAAAACAAGACGCGCGGGTTAAATTCAAATCGGGTCTGGCCGGTAACATAAACAACTCATTCCTAAATGATGTCGCTACGAACAAATTTATTATAAATATTAGGATAACATTCAGACAACAGTCAGACAGCATAGTCAGTGGTTTCGATTTGTCTTATGCATTAGAACTAATAAAGAGATTTTTTTAATTTTTTATTTGTTTGTGAAAAAACGCAAGGACCGATTTTAAAAATTGTTTCAAAAAGCTACATTAAGTTATTAACATGTGCGAAATATTCTATCGAAATGTATATCTTTAGGCCATATTTTGCCGTAAAGAATACGTATATTATCAGTCTCTGACACTCATGATAAAATCTCTGCGTGAGATCAGGAGATCTTACTTTAAACTTTTACAAATATTGAACCTTTTCTATTATTTAAGTAAATAACCCACGACTAGCAACCCTACGGCCGGGAGCTGATGACCCATATCGATTTACGGTAATGTATGTAAGTGGACTAGTTTAGACAAAGCCCTGCAACACAAACTGAACTAGTGATGTAGCTGGCTAATATGGAACGCGTACGAGAAATAACAGTTGACTATGCGGAAAATCATTTTGGCTATTTATCAGAACAACTTGTTCTTTAAACTTGATCGGTTTTTTCATTATAGTTCGAGTCAAGATGACCTCACTCCACCTGATGGTAAGCGGTCGTGGGTCCAGACATGAGGCTGACAAGCACAGTAATGCAATGCAATCACTGAGCTGGTCGTACTCATCTTGAAGGCCTGCCAAAATGTCTTTTCACGCCCCGCTTGAAAACCCCGGGACTATACTTACGAGGAAGGAAACATGCGCTGGGAGAGCGTTCTACGTCTGGATGGTTCGACAAAGAAAAAAATCACCAGCCTTTTTGTGTTTCACTTCCTATATTATTTCTAAAAACGAATGACAGACGTCAGCGCGGGAGGCGTCCGGCCAGCTATAACGTCAGTGTCTACCAGCTTTCAGTAAACCTTCTGCTGTTTTTCGCGTATTATTTTAAATTAATAGCGGTTGTAGCGTTTTATGCACGCCAATAAGCCTCGCCTTAAGCCACACGCGGAACACGTTCGAGTGTTGACGCGTTAAAAAGCTCGTAAAATCCATAAAAAAACTAACTACCAATACCAGTTTGAGCGACGACGTGTAAGCGCGTATGCCAAAGCGACCGTATACGCGCAAAAAATAACGCTAGACTGATTGATTGATTTCTTTATTTGTCTCTTAATACAAAATTACTATATATATTACATTAAATGTCAGATATAAGAATTAGTATTAAGATCGTCAATAATATTCGTAATAATAATAACATGCATAGAAGAGCCTCGACCAACACCTCGAGAAGCTCTCGCTTAGCGGCTGGATCAAGGGTCAGATACAGAAGGCGGTACTCTTGGACACGGCAAGTATTGTCAGGACGTTCCTCTCTCTGCAGCCCTAACCCCCGGTAGGCCTCACCTGCCCCACTGCCGGCGGCACTCTAGGTTATGATTTTTATAGTATTTTTAGTAAATTAGTTTAGTTAATCATTGTTTTTATAACTTTATACTTTAGTTTTATAATTGTAATTATTTAGTTTTATAATTATAATTCATAAGTTGTTTTTTATGTTATGAATCTCTGTTTTTGTAAGAAAACTATACAAATTGTATATCTTAGATTTAGACTGAATAAAGAGATTATCATGCATAGTGACAATAAAAAACAAAGTCAAGGTTAATAAAATAAACAATTACAAATTCAAAATCATACAGTCACATACCATTAAAATAAGTTCAAATGTCAACTAGGACCAAAATACACAATTTAAAAATTTGTCAAGAGAATAAAAAGACTTTTCCAACAAAATATTTCTCAGTTGGCGTCGGAATGCTTCGTCAGATTGTACATTTTTTTCAGCGCAGTGGGTAGGTAGGTGGCTGTAGTAGGTTGGACCGATTATACGTGGGTTCTTTTCTGCAAGCGCCATGCGACGAGGGACCGCATTGAGGCGGCCTACTAGGTGCGATCGCTTACTCGCACTCATGCACTGATAATCCGATATGGTGGATCTTATGAATGTCAACAGTTCACAAAGACAGACCGAGTAGTGCGTCAGTATACTCTGCTTCACAAACAAATCCCTGCACGAGTGTCTAGCTTTCACCCCGACAAGCGTACGTAACGGTGAGACCGTTCTATAGCTCTGAAAGTGTTTCGCTGCTTGGTTCATGGGAGAGTGAACTTTATATCAAAACATTGTCTTCCCGAATATTATGTGAACCCCCACCCCTGTGACTTAAGACATTTGTCTCATTACCATGCCTTCGGTAACGTTAATGAGATTACGTGACAAGGAAAAGATGGATTGTCACAAACTCCTGATTCCTGTAACTTGATATTTGTTGAGTTTAATGAGTATTTGTAGAGAGTTTGAAAGCTTCAGCCTTGGAATACGATATGTGATATATTATGTTGCGATTCTTGGTTAGCACATAGGTATGAGGTGTGTGTGTAGGTACTTGAAATATTTGTAAGCAATATACAAAATTCGTTGCGCGAGCAAAAAAAAGAGTGCCTTGGCCAAGGAGTTAAGCACTCCCCCCATGAGCCTTCGCCTTGTCATGGCGGAGGGTTTAGTACTGGTGGCAGCCGGGAAGCTAAGAGGGCTCAGGCGTGGTGGTGCAGTGGATCCGTGGCCTCCCCTCTGATGGGGACCCCAATACGGTGAAGCTCTGGTGGCGGGGTGTTGCGAAACTTTTAGGGACCCCGCCTCGCCACTGAAGTGTTGAGGTTGAGTACCGTGGGGTTTTAGTCGGTAGAAGTCAGACATAACCTCGTCGTCCCCGGGGCGACGAGGTATCAATGAGGATTTCCCCACGATAATAAAAAAGGTAGTTAAGCACTTCAGCTCAGAACCAAAACAACCCGGATAACGGCGGAAGGCTCACCACCTACCGGGTCCTAATATGCTTGGTGTAAAGTGGGCTCCTGAGCGTTACGTTCACCATGACGGTGATAATCAACTTGCCTTTGACTACCCCATTTGGGACATAGACATGTCGTGATGATATGTTTCTATGTATGTAAGAAGACAAAAACTGAAAGCTTATTGATTGACATTATAACGCTTGAACCCAAACTACTGGGAACCGAAAATAATCATGTTTTTTTACAGGACTTCCTTTCTCCATGTAAGTAAGGAAAACTTTTTTTTAGCACATTAAGTGTTAAAAAGAGCCATCAGTTCATCGCACTTCTTGTGAGGCAGCAATATTATATTTATCGATTGTACCGAATTAGTTATAACACCAGCTACATCCTTCAAGGCTCTGGGCTCTGGTCTGGAGTGAATAGGCATTTTCTGGGTAAGCGTGTACCACCATCGATCGGCATTGTCATCGCTTACCACCAGGCGAGACAGAGGCCAAACGCAAATAAAAAAAATCCTGTACCTCATTTGATTCTCAAATAAGGATTAAAGAATCAAATAAAGGCAGCTTAACTTCACTGTAAGTGACATTGAATTCGAAGATAGGAATGAAGTAATTAAATTCACTGCTTGGCATTGACTTTCTATCCAGGTCAGAGCACGCCACATTGAATTCCTAACACTTACAGTGATAGGCACTTCAATTACTTTCTACCCTCAACTGGGCGGGTAGCATAACAAAAGGTGTGAGTGCTTAGAATAATTACGTGTACATGAAACAAACAAAACAACACTATTAATAAGAAATGCCTGAATATAGAGCGACTGAAGCGGTTTAGTCCATTGTTTAACGTCTGATTTAAAACACAATTCTGGTTTAACTGGTTGTGCGTAATATTTTAGTGGACTCTGAAATATGCAAATAAGTGATGCTACAAATTTACGTAATTTTATTTCAAATTACGTTGATGATCATTTATTTCAGAGCACGAATTCCGAATAACGGATGTTTTTCAGAATCAGAACAGAACAGAACATTTATTTCAAAGAAAGTGGTATTAAAAGTTGTTAAATATTACGCAATTCAGCACAATCTGCCACTGGTGGCTTAGAAATATTTTTTACTGTAAAGAAACTAGGTAACTAGGTAAACTAGAAATAGGTAGTGCAAATATTCCAATGAAAATTTAGTCTTTTTAGGATTTTATACATGTTTTACGAGTATGCTGTTAACACACAAATTCCTAGCCATATAAATAAAAATATATAAAATAAAATAAATATCTGGGACAATTCACACCAAGATCATCTGACTCCGAACTAAGCAGAGCTTGTAATATGGGCGTCAGAGACTGATAAACATACTTATATATTTCTAAATACATACTTAAATAGATAATAACACCCAGACACACATCAAATATAAATGTTCGTCACACAAATATTTGTCATGGGTGGGGATCGAACCCACGACCTCCAGCGCTAAAGGCAAGATCGCTGCCATTGCGCCAACAGGCCAGTCGAAAAAAAAAAGTAATATATATATATGAAGACAGTTCCTTAAAATCCTTCATAACTCAATTAGCGCGGTTCCTCGGATTACATCAGCATGCAAGCATCAACTTCGTTAGGGTGAAGTATACTTGTACTCGTAAGTGCTGAGACTTAGGTGTTAATGGATGCCTTTGAAGGCTCCGACTAATTTCAGGCAAAATTCTTCTAAATGTTACCTTTTTTAACAACTTCAGAAGAAAAGAGAACGTACACTAGAGAACTAAGAATTACTTTTAGCTTCAGTGAGAATCCTGGTCCATTGGTTATCTCCACCCGTTCCGAGGTGTCCCATTTAGGCCCAGTGTATTTTTTATTCTGGTCTGTCGAAACTGACTAAGGGTGCTGGTGAGTCCAACACTACTCTTGTTGCATACCCAGGCGCGTGAGGTTTTTTTTTTCGTAGCTAAGCAATGACTACCTTGATGATTGGTTTTTAAGTAAGACCATGTGATCCTAATTTTACTTCCTTAGTACTTTGATATCCTTCTGGTGTTTAAAGATCGCGAAATCTTCTTATGCTACGCTATAAGTATCATGAGGAGATCGGGCTTGGGGTAGGTCAAATTATGGATTCCATGGGGGACAACATGTCTTGAACCTGATATTATGGTAATAGTATCGGTGGACTCTTTATTTAGGTATAAATTCTGGTACCGTTGGGGAATAAAAGTTATCAGGTGGTGACCACAAATTGAAAGACGCATTTGGGCAGGTCTTCAAACCGGTGTACCATGACATGGTCCTGGTTGCGGGAAGCCTTTAAATAAAAATAGTGTAAAATCGCTGGCTGTAGACTTCTATGGGAGACAAATAAGATCTAGGCCTAGCGATGGAATTCTAAGGCCTGTTAATGATGATGATGATGATATGAACAACTCTGCCATGTCAGTTAAACCTGATGGAAGATGATCCAAATAATTACTTGGGCTTTAATTGTGAGCAATCAAAATATTCGCACACAAAATTCTGCTTCCATACATTTCATCCAACATCATAACACGCAACTCACTTCCAATGTTTAAAATATTTGTTGATTTAACATATTACCACACCCGTGTGCATTTTCATATTCGACTGTAAACATAGCAATTTCCACTATTTTCACAATAATTTCGAATACGGGTCAGTAATCCCACTGCGCTCGTTTCGGACCGAATTATGCAGCCGTTTCATACCAGGGAACATCCTCGCCAATGGCTTTATTAAATTTCAGACACTTACTCCACGCTTTGTTACACGGACGCAGATTATCCTCATAATAAACTGGAGCGTGGACGGAAGAAATTCCTGAACAAGCTCTGGAATAGCGATGGGGGAAATTGGGAGAAAGTATCGATAGAATCGACACAGGCTTTTCACCCCTGATCGGAAGGCCGGTCCAATATAAGCGGAATTCCGTTTCGGAATATTGATTCAAAATTTCGAACAATAACATTTCGTACGAGAAACTTCTGTACCTACATGTATCATTGATTTCTTTGGACTTGCTGCGTTCGACAGACCAGAGGTTGACCGCGACCAAAACAGGAGACCGCGACCGGTGGTCTCTGGTGAAGGAAAACACTGATAAAAAACCAAAGCTGACCACCTACGTTGAGTTCTGATACGCTCACATAACGTGGGCTTCTGAGAGTTCAGGGGCCGTATTATAGGAGCCTAGCGAGCGATTTCTTAATATGATCTTTCATTTTCAGCCAGTCAGCGGTTACCTCTCATTATTGACAAAACAAACATTATTGGCATCCTCTATTCTCAGAGATTTACTGACGAAATTACTCGCTACCCTCAGTTTAGGAAATTTACTTGACTGGCTTTATGAGATGGTAATACGGCCCCTGAACTCTCAGAAGCCCACGTTTTGTACGGTCGCTGCTCACTAAGACGGCCTATGACTGCCCTGTTTGGAATAAAGTCGTGATTGTAAATTTATGAGATATTTATTCATTTATCTCCAACGATAACTGTGCTTATCAATCTGCATCACTACTGAGCGCGAACGGAAGAAATTCCAATGTGTGCTCTGGAAACGCCGTTTGGAATCTGGAGTCTGGCATAATCCAGTTCGGCCTGTTTAGTGGCGTTCGCCCTTCGTTGGTACATAAGATAATTGTGTTACATCTGTCTTGCAGCTTTACTTAAGGGGGTTCGACTTGGTTTGGACCAAAGTATTATGAAGGTGCTTATATTATAGCGTATTTCTTTTCCTATTTTGTATCCTGATAAAATTGACAAATAACATTTGTTCAAGGTCAAATAGGCAGAAAAGTTTGTTTCCTATGTTTGAGTTATTTTAGTAATTATTTTTTTAAATAAAATAAAATGGTTAAATCTCATTCCTCTGCCATGAGTTAACCTCAAAGATCTATGTCATTGCATTTAAATGTTGAGTTAGTTATTTAATCATTCCTTAAATATTTGCAGTCCTTCTCATACCTTTAAAATTATTATCGTCATTCGCAGAATGAAGATATCTGAAGCTTTGGCAAACGTTTGGCAAGCGTGGTGACCATTACCCATAACTTATATAAAACAACAACAATATACGAGTATTTGCCTAGCAGCTCGATATAAGATAACCTACCTAATAACTATAACGACTAACTGACACCGAATTCATTCCAAAAAATTTGACACAATTCCAATTAAATGGTCAAAACAACAAATTATTTTAAAAATCAGAAACACCCTGTATAAACCACAGCTCGACTCTTTAACGAACTAATTGGACACTAACGAATCAGTCACTTCACTAGCACTCGGCCATCGGAAATGGGTCGCGGGTTTGATACAAGTATGGACTTTTAATTACAATTTTTCCATTGACACACATTTCGCTTGAAAGAGAGAGGTATGAACAAACTGGAGCACAAATTTTTAGTCTTGTTTTCATTTGTTTATGTTTTTTTCGTCACTAAGGCCTCATTCACAAAGACGCGGGGCGTTGCGCGTCGCGTGTGGCGGCGTTCAAATTCAAACATATGGCGTTGTATGAGTGCTTTTACGGAAAAGCGATTTTCCACGCGTTTCTTTGAAAAGAAACGCTCCAATTTTAGTTTGCGTGGCGGTTTTATGTTTAAATAATTGAAAAAAATGTATGTGCTTCCCTAAAATTCAGGCTTTAAGGAAGCATTCAAGTTGTTTTTTATGTAAGAGTCAGAGTTAGCGTTTGAGTTTTCCGTTCACCATGACGGCAGCAGTCATTTGCCTCTGACTACCCCGTTTGGGGTAAAGCCGTGATGGTATGTTAGAGTTAGCCTATGGCGCCTATAGGCTGTTACTTCAACAACATGAATGCCAATTACCTTAGGGGCCCTGAGTTTCTAAATTCAGGTCTCGCACTACCTAGGAGTAAAATCTCACGGTAGCAAAGTCGAGTTTGCGTCACGTAGGTAAGCTACGTATAATACAAAAAATATTATACCTTTTAGTTTTATCAATATTCACTAACTTAACTACAGACGCTAGCGACGATCGTCTGCGTAAAATCATGGTATGGGTACTGTCTCTTTCTATTGTCGTTATAGTTTTCTTAGGTAAGTGTATCAAGTTGGTATTAAAATTTAGACTTAAACTAACTAAACTTTTTCATTTCATTTTCAGGTACAACACTCATAATTGTGAGAAAAGCTGGCGCCTAAAAACTGTAACGTATACTTAGGATTTTTATATTAATAAATAAGATTATGACCCGTCACGGATTAGCATAGAAATAGGTATGCAAGTTTGTCATAAAAATATTTAAGTCATTTTTACAAAGGACTAGTGAATTTTTATATTTTAGCATGAAACAATGCTCTGTTTTGTACACAAAGATAGAAACTAGAAAAATTCGACCTGGTCCTGGGACTCAAGCGCCTGGGTCGCGGGTTCGAATCCCGCTTGAGTCCCAGGACCAGGTCGAACTATTCTAGTTTCTATCTTTATAAAGGACTAGTATTCCGCCAGCAGCTTTGCCAGTGTGAATTCTTTTCCCGTCAAAATATAGCCCTAAAATGATAATATACCCTCAAAATAAAGCTTGTAACTTGCTGAATTAAATCCAGCAGTTTAAGAATTTGTCCATTACAAACAAACAAAGAAATCAATAATTGGATTGTACTTATTTATAATGTAAGTGTGGACAGTTAGATCTCGCAATCGCCTCCATTTCATGAAAAGCCACATCTAAAGAATACTGCTTTGGCAGTGTTGTGTTCCAGCTGGTAAGTAACGATACAATTTGGAAGTGGACGTCATGAAGCTGTAGGAAACGACGTGTCGCAGCGACACTACTAGTTTCTATGTATTTGTATGGAAGGTTCGTGTCGCTGACTACCAATTACAAATCCATAGAAACCAGTAGTGTCGCTGCAGCTTCATGTCGTCCACTTACTTGTACCTTAAATGTACAAGTTGGAGGCTGCCGACAGCAACTGCCAACAGTACGTGCAGCGTCCCGTTGTCACTTGATAATGAGTGACATAGATAACAATGTGACGCTACGGTAGCTTGGTTCCAAATAGTACCTTTAAGGTAATGATGTTCTGGGGGACCTTAGTTCTTTTTGCTGACCATGTGGTTCCCCTAAGCCTCACAGCAGTGTGATAATAAATAAATATCTGGGACAAATACACACGTAATTGACGACACGATTGGGGCAGTGTGCTGTAGCACGGTTTCTCTTGGCGCGCATGGTTAACCGGGTTCGATTACCGGTCGGTCCAATTCAGGAAACGATCGTTTCTAAACTAGCTCGGATCAGGGTGTGCAGGGAGACGCCTCTGGCTTATATCCCTGTCTGGTACCTCGTAACACAAGGATATTTATCCTTATTTCGAGACCATGACAAGTGGTATGTTGTCTGGCGCATATTTGTTTAAATTAGGCCATGACCATCTAACGCCAAATTAAGGAGAGCTTTTACTATGGGCGTCAGAGTGATAAACGTACATAAATATTACTAAATACATACTTGAATACATAATAAATAAATGTGTAAGTTGACTGTTAGTAAGCCAAATAAATAAAATAAAAAATAAAATTACACCCAGACACAACAAACACAAATGTTCGAAATATGAAGATTGTCATGGGGGGGATCGAACCTACGACCTCCGGTGCTAAAGCAAAATCGCTGCCATTTTACTAACAGGCCAGCCAAACTACCTACCTCTAGTGTTATAACGTAATACCTAGACTGTGGTAAACACTTATTACTATCGTGTATGCTTGTTTGCCATCGACGTTAAATAAAAATGCATGCGTTTTGATGTGTGCCAAGCAATTACACGACTTCATTCCGCCAATGCGTTTCCATCAGTGGAATGGATTGGCTTTCCATACTTTGTTTGTTAATAAATCAGCCATTAGTACAATCTGTTCTGTTAATTCAAATATGAACTCAGTGCACCGAAGGGCTAAGAGACTCATAGGCGACGATGCGCTCGTTGGTAGTTCTTCTTCAGAACTTCAGAGTTTGGAGCATCGGCGTAAAGTCGCCGGTCTATAGGTTATATATAAGGTGTATTTCGGAGAGGTGCGCAGGAACTACACAACCTGATACCACCCTCTACTTTTTACCACCGAACCACCAGACGCTGGGAAAGCTTCCACCCACTTGTGATTGACTTTCCAGTAATCCACAGTCAAGGGTTCGCTGCGTCTCTTCTGGTCCGCACCGTTAAGGTTCGGAACGCTCTCCCAGCATCTGTGTTTCCGGATATTTACAACCTTAATATTTTCAAGGCCATAGTGAATAGGAATTTTCTGGGTAAGCGTGTACCACTATCGGCCTCGTCATCGCTTACCACCAGGCGAGACTAAGGCTAATGGCAAACACATTTTGAATAATAAAAAGAATACACATATTATTTTAATAGTTTGCTTCTAATGGTGGATCAGTGCCTATGTGATGCCTTGCCCTTAAATAAAGTTGCTTCCTAAAGACCGCGGTAAAAATAGCAAGTTTTAAGTGTGTTGATTTTAAAAAGCTGTTATCTGTTCCATTTTTTGACATGCACAGCAATAGTCTCGCTTACCCACCATCTTTGTGTGTCCAATATCAGTCCCAGTCAATATTGTCCATATTCAAATCTAAACAAACTGAACAGAACAAATAAAGCTCGCCGTTCACTGCTCACGAACTATCGCTGTACAAATGGCTTAGTCCAGTAGCACACGTATGCTGTCACCGGCAATATCACTCCTTCTAGTTCGCCAGTTGATTTGATTACAACTAGTGTTGTGTGCACTACTGTTCAGTTCATCGATAGTTTTGAAAGCTGGTGAAATTTAAAGAATTGTTTTTGTGTTTTTTCAAAATAATGAAGTTTATGAGAAGGATCAGTTTTAGTCATTAAGTAGTGTAAGATTCAAAACTACATGGTCCTACGTAGGAATGTTTGGAGTAGCTTTGATGAATGAACTGAGATTACTGACTAGAGTTGTTATAAAGTGTCAGTAACTTGGTCACGTCCTGTGAAAGGATTGATAGTCACAAGGCAAGATAATGATTCTTGAATGGTAACCATGGATGGGCCAACACAGTGTAGCTCACTAGTTAGATTTAACAATCACCCGCGAATGCGGAGAGCTCAGAATCTGGAGTGGTTTACCTCGTAAGTGCCCATTGCTTGTTTTTTAAATTAAATAAATAGATGTGGAAGGCAGCGCCGTAAAAGATACAGAACACACATATCTTTCTTCTTTTTTCCTTTGTTTTAATCTCCCCTTTCTTTCACCCCTCATTCCCACTCACTCATTCGTCATTTGCTCTGTTCCATTACTAAACACTCCATCAGATTGTGTTCTCATCCTCACACAGGTAAACAGAAAAGCTGTGTCTTTCCTTAAATTTAACGGTTCTAAGCAGCTTTTATCGATAAATTATAAACTTTTTATAACTTTAACATACAACAATAGTTACAAGTCAAGCTGTCCTATTCCATGGTTTAAACCAGTGTGACAGGTGTTAATTTCAGAGTTAAAAATATAGTTTTGTTTTTGTCGATTTGTTTCATGTGAAAGTTCTGTTACTGATATTTTATTTAGGGAATGTCAATTAGTTTTTGGTTCGTGATTTGTTGGAAAGTTGGAATTTAGAGTGTTGGTTTTTGTTTCGGAACATAAAATTAACAGACTGTTTTGTAAAAAATTGAGATTGTGCGCTGGTGGTTTCGGGCGATATTAGTGTTTTTTTAAAATTCAATACACTTTTAAGTGTGTTAAATTTAATCCAGGCGCAGCCGATCAAGCGTAGACTGGTCCAACATCTGAAGACGCTGAATCTCCCGCGCTTGATCCGATAACCGTTAGGCGGAAACAGCCACGGCTGGGTCAAGGGTCTGAAACAGAGGCAACATCCGGTCACGGTATGCAGACAGGTTGATTCCTCCCTCAGTAGCCCCATAGTAGGCGCGCATGCAGTTCACATTAATCTCGTGTGTCCATCGCATGCGGCGCAGTACACCACCGGTAGCGGGGGCCCCGCGTGGGGCAAACTGCCCCAGACGCCCCAAAAGCGGTCGTCATCCACGTCGCGCAGGTGGTCGCGGCGGTCGTGGCGGCGGTGGCCTACTCTCATCGCTGGAACTTGAGCTCGTTGTGGTGTCAGGAGAAGTAGCAAAGTACTCCACCGACGACGAGCTGGGCGACGGAGTGGGCGTTGGTGGTGGTCGTGCGCTTACATTCGCTCTTGTAATCATGTAATGCCTTGAATTATTGCGTAAAAATTTGTACTGCTATGACAGTTGTCATACTTGAAATTTTCAGAATCAGAATCAGAATCAGAATCATTTATTTGCCTTTGAATATGGTACATGTCAGATCATACTTTATTTCGGAAATTATAAAGAAATAACTGGAATTTTTGTATTTTTTTGGATTCTCTGCTATGTTTTACATAATTAAAAAAATAAAACCTCATTTAGGGGCCTGATCTGGGGTAATCACCAATGTACTGCCTGGTGAAATAAAAAGCAAATAATATATTATGATTTCATTGACAAGTAATCTACTGGTATGTAAGTAGGTACTCGTACAAACATTGTGCTATTATTTTGTGTTATAACTGATGTGTAGTAAGAATATTTTTGCGTTGTATTTCTTCATAAAGGACCTATAGTTGCTCATGATCTATTCTGACAGAAAGGATTCAAATAAGTAATTTACATAATTTTGTACGTTGTATTCGTAACATAACCTAAGAATGTGATTTTATATTTAGTTCATCATCATCACCAGCCTTTAAAAGTTCACTGCTGGACATAGGCCTCCCCCACAGAACGCCACAGCGAGTGGCTTTGAGCTTATTGCGTCCAGCAGCTTCCTGCAATTTGCACCAAGTCATCAGTCCACCGGGTGCGTGGCCTACCTACGCTGCGTTTTCCCATTCGTAGTCGCCATTCGAGGGGGTCCTCGAATGGCAATAGCAATGGAATGGCTGGGGAGTAAGGGTTTACTCCCCAGCGGTTATCGGTCCTGCCGGCAATTTGACTCGCCCATTTTTATTTTGTTTGGTTATCCGAAGAACTATGTCGGTCATTTTGGTTATTTTGCGGATATCCTCAGTACGGATCTTAACACGCAAAGACACACCAAGCAAAGCTCTTTCTATAGCTCTTTTTGTATTTAGTTATTAACAATCTAATCGTGAATAAGATTGTTGTTAACTAACTATTGAGAACGAAGACGTAGAATAATCCTTAAGCAGCTAACGTAAGCGAATTCTATGCTCTCCGTCGAATTCAGTCGAAACTTCGGCGAACTACAGATATTAATTTGTTCTCGAATGCTCTAGAGGATTAAGAAGCCGTGAATCTATTCGGGGTTCGATTAAATTTAATATTACGTCCGTATCGTCATTGTTTTCGGTTTTAATCGGGATTTGCAGTTCGGTGAGTAAACTGGTAAGGGTAATTACGAAAGATTGCAAATTGTAGATGGATTTTCGGATTTCAGTTCATCTACCACGAGTTTATCACGTAAATTACGATAATTAACTACTACATAATTATATGTCTATTATGAGTTACCGTCACATGAACTACGTTAGTTGACTTCAGAAACATGTATACTTACCATCTTTAGTGATTGACGTAGTGCGATTCTCGGTCGTGTCAATTCAGGAAACGATCTTCTCTGAATTGACTAAGGTCTGGGTGTGCTGGGACGTGGTAATCCACAAGGCTCCATGTCGCCCTATTCCAAAGCGGTGAGGGTATACCTGGGTGTTTTTTTGTGGGTATACCGCCGGCATCACCGGCGGAGAGTCCCACACTCCCTCGCTGCTCCAACCAGGCAGTGGGATAGTGCGTAAGGCATTCCTCACCCGGAGATCAAAAAAAAAAGGGTCTGGGTGTGCTGCAATGGGAGATGCCCCTGGCTCATTTCCTTGTGTGATACCTCGTAACACAGGGGTATTAATCCCTACTTCGGGACCCTTACAAGCGGTGTGTTGTCTGGCGCATATTTATATATATTTATATTTAGTTCCATTTTTAATTACTAGGGGCGCTGTACAGCAGCTGTCATTAGTGTAAATTAATAGTAGTTAATTATGATGGGATTCGAACCCACGACATTGGACGCTATTTGCGCGATCATGTAGGTCAAGTCATTATAAACCGACAATTGCCCAACTGGAATTCGCTAGATGATAATTAACTAGGGTAGTTGACATTTTTTTTGTTGACGTTATCGAAGGACCTCTCAATAATAGAAACATTGGTACAAGGAATTTTGGCAAACACGAAAACTCCCCGAGATATGACAATTTTAAAAATCATATTATTCGACTTGCCCAAAACGCAACGTTGTGACGTCACCAGCTATAGATTGTAGGGAACAAACTATCGCTGGTGACGTCACAGGTCGCCTATTTCTATGCGTGCAAGACACTAAACTTGTTCGGCAGCTATATTCAATTTTGCGTTTATGACTATAAATTGTGTGAATTATCGAATGGTATACTTATTTGTATTTATTTAATACTTTTAAAATTTGACTTGCCCACTCGAGTTTGAACAGCCATAAAATTAATTATACCTAAGTAAACGAACCAAAAGTTTACATATGCCCCTTTTTAGTGTATGTTTTGATTTTATTTCATAATTTTTAGAATGTCAACTGTGTCAATCGATGATGTTGTCAACTACCCATCCAAATAGGTACAACAATTTACATACATACATACCATCACGCCTTTTTCCCAACGGGATAGGCAGAGACCACATCTTTCCACTTGCTACGGTCCTGACACACCTCTTGCGCTTATTCCACTCTCATCAATCCTTTTATACATGCTCGTCGATTATGTGTACTCCTGACCTGATCTTTTCTGAGCACGTCTTGGACTTGTCCTAAGTACGTCCGTCTAGGCCTTCCCCGTCCAACAGCTCCATCCACCCTCGCCTTGTAAACACATACCATCACGACTTTATCTGATGGGTACTTTATGATATTAGAACCCATCGTGGTAGGTGGTGAGCCTTCCGCCGTTATCCGGGTTTGATTTGTTTTTTTTATCGATGTTTAACAATGAACACAAAGATTTTTGGTTCGGGCCATATTTTAATTCGGGACCACACGATCCACGATCTGAGTTCGAGTGCTGAACCACTAGGCCACGACGCTCTCAACATGTTGTAAATTGTTGTAATTATACTTATTCCAGCCTCGCTGTTGACTCCCCAACAACAAACTCTCATAAACCGAAACACAGTACAAACAGAGTTAATCCTAATATCAAATTTAATCGAAACTGGAATAGATTCGACGATTAATTCTCCAGTGCATTTGAGAGCAGATTAATTTCTCTCTCGGGCAAAGTTTGCTCTTATCCCAACGATGAGACACGATATTATGAATACGAAAATTGCTAACAGAGACTTAAACTTGAGTTTAGTCTTCACAGATTGTCTGTTTATGCTTATCTGAATTTATTGGTGCCAAAATAAATACATCATAGCAGCGTGGTCTTGATCATGGTCTTGAAGTAAAGAGAAAATGTCTTTGTGTTACGAGTTACCAGAGAGGGAATTAGGCCAGGGGCGTCTCCCAGCCCGGCCCGAGCCAATTTAGAAAAGATCGTTTCCTAAACTGACCCGACCGGGAATCGAAGTCAGGACACAACGAAAGCCAAGGCTAGAAACAGCGCACTACGCCAATCCTTTCGTAAAAGCTTATGACCTACCCAAATATTTACATTCAGACAAGTAGATTCTTCAGCAAAAATCTTTGTTAAGTAAGTCTTCTTGTTCAACATCAATAAAGGTCACATTTTTATTTTATTACCCTAACACTTTTTTCGAGCGAAATTTCTTGCGTGTTTTTTTAAAGGCAAATCCGTTAAGAGGTAAACAAACCAAAGGCATATCCAGACAAATGGACCACTGAATCATATCGCCCGCGAGCAATTTATGTGAGAAATCGACACACACCGGAAGTGGCGATTTGTCCGATTTTTTGTCGCATCGCTTCTTGAAAAGCTAGTCAGCTACTGTAAGCGATTGCTATAATGAACTCCTAGCTATAATGCCTAAAGGTCTGATACTAATGTTTTCTTGTGGTTTGCAGCTTCGTGTAGGTAGACAATAGTGCATTGATAAAAATGAAATAACACTTCCTGTAGTCAAATTCATCTTGATCAAAAAGTGAAATATTTGTGAAAAAAAGTCAAACATTTCGGGTGTTAAAAACCGTTTACCTTATAACGTTGACTTACATCGTAAAATATAGGTCTGTTAATGGCCTCGATGGCTCAGTTGAAAGAGCAGCCACTCGGATTGTGGAGGACGCAGTTTTAAATCCCGATCGATTTTGTCTAGTTTCTGTCTATGTGTGGAAAATTGTGTATTTTTAAATCCTAAAAATAAATAAAAAAAATCTATTTGGTACTCCTACTTCAGAATCATATAAAGTATTTTTTTTGTAATTTGTTTTACTTATGACGTTGCTGCAGTTATAACAGCTCCATCAGCAATAAAATAGCATCTCTGTAACTGGACGACAAGCTTTCCTAATTCTTGAGTGGTGCTATAAATTATCTCGAATGGGTTGTGATGTCCTGAGGGCTTTCCTTCGAAGCCTTCGATCGACCGGGGTGGAAAGACGGTCTACATGGAGCATACTTGAAGCACACTCGCTTTTGAGTATGGGATGTATTGTTGGCTGGCGTCTTATTTGATATAACATCGATGATTATGATACATTATGAATCAAGGACAGCCTGTATTATTCGTATTAGTTCATAGGTACGTTAGATAAAAACTAGACAAGTTTGAGATTAGGTGCTGTAGGCAAAATAATGAAGTGAAGGTGAATTGACATATAAACATACAGGATGATTCTCGAAAGACTTACAAAAACGATGTAAGTTAACATTTGATTTTTTCAATTGCGTTTAATTTTAAGCTTGACGATATAAATTTAGTCGAACAGTCAGTATTTTTTTGCATTAAAAGAAATAGAAGAATCTTACTAATATTATAAATGCGAAAGTTTGTGGGGATGTATGTGTGTATGTTTGTTACTCTTTCCCGCAAAAACTACTGAACGGATTTGGATGAAACTTTACAGTAATACAGCTTATACATCAGAATACCACATGGCTTACAGCTTATATAGATTTTATGTAATTTGGCCATATGATATAAAGAAACGTGGGCGAAGCCGCGGGCGGAAAGCTGGTTTGAGATAATTTAAAGGCAAGTTGACTGTTATTGTGCCGATCATGTTCGAACACAACGAGGGAGAGGAATGTCTGATATCGCTCTGCTAGTATTTTAATTTAATTATTAAATTTAATAAAGTCAGAAGCCGTCAGCTCCTTCGCATTAATTAAATTAAATTCATTTATTTCAGGCAATTCACCCAGATTACATTACATAAATCATTTAATTAACATACAAGATCTACACATTACATTCAATTAAATGTATATCAAGAAATACTATTTTATTAAATGTATATCAAGAAATACAACGAAAATTAACATTAATAAATTAAATTATATTTATTTATTTATTTATTTATTTATTTATTTATTTATTTATTTATTGCAAACTTAATAAGTTTTAATAACTTGGCCTTAAGCATTCCCATTTAAAACATGTAAATATATGAATTTTGTTTATTTAATTAAGAGCTAAATTAAGTATTTTTTATTCCACGACTAATAAAATAGAGTCGCAGACCAACGCAAATGTTCAACAACATTTTCTTGCATGCGTTTGTCGTTCGCATTCACCGATTAAGACCGAACGTTAACTTCCGCGACCGAACGAGATCGAAAGCGGTCATATTTCACCCATTAAAGCTTCAAGCTTCTAAGATGGCTACTATTCAGTAATTTTTCCCGTCATTTGTCAGTTCCCGGTGGTAAATAACTTTTGATGGGCGAAATGGTTTGTCGTTAGGAATTTTAGGTGAAAAGAGGTACTTGTGAATTTTATAGAGCTTCCACTTGTTAGATTTATGACAACAATGATCAATGGCTTATTTTGTACAGCTTAGCAACACACGAAAAAGAGTTGACAGTATAGTGCAGTCATTGAAGCGAAAAATACGGTCTTACCTCCGAATTTTTTAATTGTGAACCGATTTGCATGAAATTTTGGAATTAGGCTCATCTTACCCTTAACTTCAAAAGTGAAAATGATCTGAACTCCGCCTATTATTTTTAAGGGGTTTAAACAACCCCTTAATGGAAAAATTGACATTGAGCCATTTTATCGCTAGAAAACATGTCTAATAGTAAGTGGTGAAATTGTAAAGTATTTTCTAACATATTTATATTATATTAAAATCATTTTCAACCCCTTGAAAAAAAAAAAAATTCAGTTACTAAGTAGAAAAAAATATGATAAGTTTTTGGACCATAACTCCTTCAATTTTCATGCTATCACAATTTATAAAAAACCATTGTAAAGGTAATTAAGAGAGCTACAACATCCTCTATTGCAATATATAGTAAAAAACCTTTTTCTAAAACGGTGAAGGGTTAAAGGGCTTAAGAGAGGCTGTGATTGCGCTGCCACGCGCTCTTTAAACAATCATATCTCCGTCAATTTTTGTTTGACAGAAAAAACAAAAAAAACAAATTGTTTGTCAGAAAAATACCTAAATTTTTAATCCGTACACTTTTATACGTATCTGTCGTCATTTTTGAGATATAATGAAAAAAAAGTGGGTTTTTTTAAAATTTGTTTTTTTTTTTTTAATCGTGACTTTTTTGAAAAATATGTGTCCTGAAGCGGCCGAACTGATACTATCTATCAAACTCTTCATAATAAAGTTAATAAAGTTAATGGCACTTATGAAACCCATTGATTTAAAAGAAAAAACATTAGATGCTCCCTTTATTTGCAATACAGCTCACTTATTTTAAGTGCAAAAGACTTTTAATAGTGCTCATTTTAAAGCTTATTTCAAGCACTACAAAACCCTTTTGTATTAGAATGCATAAAATGCATCTGCTCGCCGCTAGATGGCATTGACCACATCGATTAAATTTCAGACAAAATAAAAAACGGCTTTGATATTTAATATCTAGCTTAATATTGCACTTAGAATACTTTATAAAAAACGAAATTGTTCATTGTTTTACCTGCTACAATTTTGTTCTTTGTAAAATTTTCGATAAAACGTATATTTTTGGAGATATTTGCAAAAAACCGATGAAAAACGTGAAAAAATTTCGAATTTTCAATTGCCAATAACTTGAAAAGTATTGGATTTTTTGAAAAACTTTAGAGATGATTTTTTGCTTAAAATTAGGCCTTCTATCGATATCCGAGGTTATTTTGCAAAAAAGAAATTCACCCCCGAGAAGGGGTGGCAACCACCCTCAGGGTGGTTGCGGAGTTCAAATCATTTTCACTTTTGAAGTTAAGGGTAAGATGAACCTAATTCCAAAATTGTACGCAATTCGGTTAACAGTAAAAAAGTTCGCAGCAATAATGCTTCAATGACTGCACTAGTAGAAACGTTAACAAAGTATGGGAATGACAGTAAATGTAATTTTGACTGTCGGAGTGCTATGTCATTCGATCGATACAAACGATGAATGCGTACTGCCTTTATCTAGGGGCTCTGATTACAAAGGGTTATACTCTTACGTTTGAGTGCTACTTTATTTAAATTTTATATTGTCTCATGAATAGCGACTGCTGTCGCCTTTGAAAACTCGCGAACAACGGTTCAATGAGGTCAGTGAGAGCTGGACAGCCAGCAACTAGCAAGAACATAGAATTGCAAGCACGAGGAAGAGATACTTGCATCTAGGCAGACACTTCAATCTAGGTTGAGGAATCAGCTGTGTCCATGTTATCGTAACACATTATTTTATCAGATACTGCGTTATCATAACCGCACCCTTTGTGATGTCATACAACATTATTCTCGGAAAGGGGCAAATGACAATCGATTTCCCCCATTTTTGTAACCAAAAAATAATCCATCATTGAAACATTATATTCTATTCAGCCCCAGGGGTGTCTAATAGCTGTATCCTTGATGTTTTCACGGAAAACGTATAATTTTTCGTTTCTTTCATTAATCATTCGGATTTCCTTTTCATATATCGTAGTAGTGCTTGATTTGATGTCATTTATCATACGCTTAAGTGTAGTGTGATGAAATACAGGCTTTTACTTGTGGGGTGCATTCATTTATGCCTAAAAGGAAGTAGAATATTATGTTCTTGTTGTTTCCATGTAGCTAAGAAGATACAGCAGCGCCATTTATCCATACAAACGTATTCCCTGTTGCTAGTAAAGGAATTGGGGGTACTCAAGCAACGTAGACGCCAGCTGTGAATGTGGAGAACCCCTGCAAACCATGGCTCACCTCACTAACTGTCCCGCGTGCCCGACCACCTGCTCGCGTAAGGACTTACTTGTCGGTAACCAGAGGGCTACCACAGTAGCCGCTTTCTGGGCAAGTCGGATTTAGCCCGTGTTCTTGCCGACACGAAAGAAGAAGAAGAAGAAGAAGTAAAGGAATTTTAAAAAAACTTTCGCCGCTATTGGCAAGTCCCTTTGTTTTCTTTAATTAGCTGTCTGTCAGTGGCTTCGCCCGCGTAGACTGTCTTTCCCGCCAAGTCTAGCCTAGATTTAAAAAATATAGCCTTTGTCACTCCCTGATAATGTAGCTTTATATTGGTCACAGAATTTTTATGTCCAGTAATTTCGGGGCCTATTCAATACAAACAAACGAATCTTACCTATTTATAATATATTATTAGTCAAAATCGAATATTGTCCAGATTTTCCGCTGTGTTCAAACATCCAGAAAACTAATTTAATAAATAATGATAAATAAATAAATATTTGGGACAATTCACACCAAGATCATCAGACCAAAAACTAAGCAGAGTGCTGGCTGGCGCGGCCACCTCCTTGAAACTGCACGTCACGCAGTCTCTTGTTTGTAAATATTATACATATGTTAGTTGTCAAAGAGGGATTTATATGTGAAGTTCTGTTTTGGTTCTATTATATTTAATTCAGTAAAAAGCCGTGTTTCCATCATTGGCTAGCTACTCACATCCTCTCACACATCCATACAGTCCACCAATCGTCAACAATTTTAATACCAAATTTTTAACGATTGGTGATTCTAATCATAATATAGGCAAATTGTACAAAAAGGGAGTGTCTGTAATAAAATTCTTATAAAAAATTAACATTTGATTGCTAATAATTTAACAATTCTAATTTCTAAGAATAATAATAAATATCTGGGACAATTCACACCAAGATCATCTGACCCCAAACTAAGCAGAGCTTGTACTATGGGCGTCAGATACTGATAAACATACTTAAATATTTCTAAGTACATACTTAAATAGATACTAACACCCAGACGCACAACAAACACAAATGTTCGTCGCATAAATGTTTGTCATGGGTGGGGATCGAACCCACGACCTCCGGCGCTAAAGGCAGGATCGCTGCCATTGCACCAACAGACCAGTGAGTTTGAACAGTTTATTTAAAAAAGAAAACATGAAAACACGGCTAAAGCCTTCTTTAATTTTCGATAAAAAAGTAACATTGGTCAATTTTTACGAAAAAGGATCAGGGGACAAGCAAACCTCGATTTTGTGTATTTTTAATTGGTAATTTTGGTCCGAGTTGTAGTTGTCTCTATCTCCATCGCACTCTGCGGGGGGCTCGAGGTTAGCAAAAGACAGCAATCAATTTTGAAAAATAATTATTTTTCAATTCTCTCGCCCGTGCTGTGTCCTCTTAACCACTGGATCAATCTTGTGACAGAGAGGTTAGGGCTACCACAGACACGTGACGTTCTCACAACTACCATCTTGTTATTAGTAGCCAGGATGAAAAATTCACCGTGTCTTGATGTATAGGCCAATTTTAGTAGATTTTGATGGATCGGTCTAGTCATATTTTATATGAGTGCCGCTCTAAGGGCCACGTCTTGTGTGCCAAGGGGGTGTTGTAAGAATAATATCGTTTAATGGTATTATTAGGCGATTGTTACTTAATAGTCTTATTTAGATCATAAATTATGATGAAATAAAGATGAAAACTCTGCCAAAGCCGATCATTAATTTCAAGAGCTTAGAAACTTATATTGAATACTTTGTTGAGTCCCTGGGAGGGGTCAATATTCGTAATCTGCCCTAGCTTGTGTAAGGGTGAAATGATACTCAGAAATTGGCTGCAGAGGTCGTGTATTCAATAATTAACCGTGTGCGTTCGGGACGCCTCCATACAAGGGACTAGCTTATAAAATAGCTCGGAGGCGCAGACCGACGCGGCCGCGCTATCACGTTAGAAATTATGTTACATAGAAACTGGTTGTATGTGTGTGCTCCGTCAGCGGCACCCACACTTGGCTATTCGCTATTTTAATCTCCCAAAAATATGATACTTTTTAAAAGAATTTTATAAAATCCCTACAATAACAAACGCGAAACATATTAATTTTTATCTTTTTATATATCATGAGTGCTCTTTATTGGGTTCCGAAACCGTAGGAAATGACCAGCATTATTACAACCAATTTTATTATACTTACTATGAGCCCTTTCTTGTCTGTGGTAGTAGGTAAAATCTGTACTGTAATGTTAAACACGAGTGTGGTTTTTGGAAACGAACGAGCCTTGGCGAGTTTCAAAATAAGCTCACACGAGTGTTTTAAGGCCTAATTATGTACAGTTGCATACGATACTTTATCTACACACATTATCATAAGTACTCTAAGATGGGTTCAGAAGCAGTAGGGAAATGACCAGCATTATTACAACCAATTATACTAATCTTTGTACACTTGTACCCACTTGAATTTTGACAGCTGTTCCAAATTTAAACTCATAACGTTACAAAAATCTATACTGTAATAACATTACAGTACAGATTTTACCTACTACCACAGACAAAAAAGTACTCATAGTATAATTAGTTGTAATAATGCTGATCATTTCCTACGGTTTCTGAACGCATTAAACAGTACTAATGATATGTGCGTAGATAAACTACTAAAACAGTCATATAGACATCATGCTAACTAAAACTTTTTTGAATGTAATTCACGGACGACATGGCTTATGTTTAAACTCTAGAGTAACTTTTTTGAACGTTAAAACGAAACCATGTGCCAATTTTACCCTCTAACCTAAAAAAATACAGAAAACAAATCTTAAAAATTAAATTCTCAAAGTTAAAATTTTTGCACGCATAAATCTAGAGTTAGCATCTTTAATAAATAGAAAGAGACGGGTGTACAGACATGATAATAAATAGATACCGCAAGGCACTTTTGTATGAAGGCCAAGCGTGGTACTTTGGTAACGGTGCGTTTACACCAAGCGAGCTAATGCTCATTCTGTCCCCTCTCTCGCAAATTCTCGTTTTGTCAACAGATACAGTATAGTAAGTAATTAGCCTATATACTGTCCCACTGCTGGGTAAAGGCCTCCATCATTGAATTTAAATCATCCCTACAATGGATGGGTATTGGCTTAATCACCACGCTCGCCACATGCGGGTTTGTGATCACAAACCCGAGCTATGTTCTGAAAAACACACTTTGTCCGACCTGGGAATTGTACCTGGGACCTTTCGGGCCGGGCTCTGGAACCACTAGGCCACAGAGATAGACAAAGACAATTTCATAGGGTTGAGATAGAATAAGCATTCGCTCGCTTGGTGTAAACGTACCGTAATCCGAATTTTGACGTCATGATAGAAATCCGCTATTTCTCGTGCAATTACTTTTCACAGAACGAAGTCTATCGAGGCAGCTAGTGTATAATAATGTAATTGAAAATGACATACAAGTCTATGTAGTTAACCATCGTAGTTTATTTTTGGCAAACTCAAAACAAAGGCACGGCAGTCAAAATGATTGAGCGTGCACCAAATGAAACAGCATCAAAACAGGTGCTTTGCTCTCATTTTTTACGTTTCAAGCATCTCAAAATTTTTAATAAATTAGCCTGTTACACTACTGAGCAGAGACCTTTATCATTGTAATCAAGTCGTCGCTACAATTAATGGGTATTGTATTTAGGAATATTTAACAATGTTTATCAGTCTCTGACACCCCTAGTACAAGCTTTGCTTAGTTTGGGGTCAGATGACCTTTGTCTAAATTGTCCCAGATATTTTATTAATTTATTATTTACTAGCGGCCCCGACAAACTTCGTTCTGTCAAAAGTTATTGGTAAATGCTTGACAGCTGTGAACATTTAGTATGGAAAAATATTGGTGTAACTAATACGACTTTCTTTTATATATAAAGATTTACTGGCTTAAACATCGCGCTTGTCATCGGTGGTAAGACACATTTCATAAAACCATCCGAAAACTCCAAAAATAATTTCCGGAGGGGTCGGTCGCTGCAAGAACAATCTGTGTAAATGGCTACACCTGCGGTGCAATGAATTTGTACAAATTTGGTGCCTCTCCTCATGCACCACATCTTGCAATGTCCCTTGTGTCTGAATAGCAAGACAACATTATGTGCCAATGCAGATGCTGTAAAGGCGGCAGAAAGTATTCTGCTTATAAAATTTAGAGTTGCTATCGACACGAATAAGAATAAGAATATTTATTTTGCGAGAATGTGGTACATTAAAGGTGGTAGAGATAAAATAGCAAACAAGACACATTCACCCATTTGAGGCATGCAAATACAATTTTCAGTTATCAATATTATCAATTAAAAAATGACAACTTTTAAATTTCAAAAAGATAGAAAGAAGAACTCCGGATTTCGGGACTAGCGCTGTCACCACTCAGCCACAGAGTCGTCATCTATTACAATGTATATCTGCGGACGGGTGCAGTGATTAATACGACTTGTTACGAACTTCGCGACAAAATGGCGGGTTTTTTAAAGTTTAAGTTGCCGACGGTTCTGTCGTGCAGAGTTTGATTTATGAAGTTTTTGATGTAAAATAAGGTTTTTGATATTTTATTTCAAGCTAACATCTTGGTATTTTGGTACGAGATAGGGCCAGAAATTAAAAGATCAGTAGCAATACTTAAGTTATCGAATGTATTTCAGCGGAAAAGCCATTTCTAGTAGCAAGACAAGAACGAATAGCTAGCACGAGCCAATTTATTAAAGATATTTTCCTCCTGACACTGGCAACTGTCGTCGGTGTAAGCTCATAGTAATGATGTAAAATAAAAAGATACTAAACTGAAAATAAATAACCTTGATGCATTACTGTTGCTAAAATTGGATAAAAGGTTTTTACCTCTTTTAATCGGATCTGAAACATGTCGCATTATTTATTTTCAGATTAGATTCAGATCGCCTGGAACCCTTTACTCTATAAATTAGATTTTATTATTTGTGAATACTCGAAAGATACTTAAGCAATGTGACCCGTTCGAAAAGTAACAAACTTAAAGGCTGTAAACTAGAATTGAATTCATTGATAAAAAACAAAATATAAGAGCCCGCAACTAATTCATTTTTTTTTCAAATCCTAATTAAAAAAATTTCATTTCTTGTAATTTCGGGATTGTAACTTCTCTTCTCTTTAATTTGAAAATAAAATGGCCTATGTTCTTCATTTAAGAAAAAAAATGTTATCTGTCAAACTTCTCAAAAAAATTATAGTTTTGTTTCAAAGTATTTCGTTTTTTTTCAAAGTATTTCGTTTTTTTTTCAAAGTATTTCGTTTTTTTTAAAACTAGGTCGTAAACCTAAATCTTTTTTAATAAATTAAAAAACTACACTTTTTTAATACTAGTTTATAGCATTTAAGTTTATTACACTACGAGCAGGTTACATTGTATATTTTTTTCGACTTGACATCCCTAGTTACAAATACCGACGTTCTAATTATAACACACTGGCGCCAGTCATAATAACTATTATCGTCCACTCCCAAACATAATCATACACTCATCTCCGATTCATCTAAACGCAACTAGGCTATATAATAAAGCCTATATTGGACCATAACTCCATCTTAACGTCTAATGACGTCACTGCGACGTCACGAATGTTCCATGCACAGAGATTAATTAAAACAAATGACGCGACGTCTTCAAAACGTATAAAAAATGCAGTGCTCTTCTTTTGACCCTGCTTAATTTACTCCACGTTCTACCCTTATGACAAATAATATAAAATTATGTAGGTATACTAAATGACCCATTAATTAAATGAGATTTCTTTTTTTGGGAAATTTTGTCAGAAAATATTTATTGGTATTTAAAAATAAATATTTTTGAATAAATATCCATAGATTTAGTACTTAGAAATTGCGCTAGCAGATTCGGACAGGGGACGGCTGGTAGAACGTGTGAATGAGTGGAAAAATTCACTTCAAAACGGCGTCTAAAACTTAATGCGGTGAAGACGGAGTACATAGCCTGCAACACCACAGATCGCCAGTCCGTCCGCATAGGCGTTGACGTGGTCGAACGCACGGACCGTGTCAAATACCTGGGCTCTGTGTTAAGTGCGTCCGGGGACATCGACCGCGACGTCAGAACCCGAATCTCCGCGGCTTGGGCCAAATGGCATGAGGTGACTGGTGTCATTTGTGACCCCAAAATGCCGATCAAGCTGAAGGGGCAGGTCTTTTAGACCATCATTAGGTGAAACATGGCCGTTACTAGAGCGAAACAAGCAGAAGCTGCGCGTCACGGAAATGAAGATGCTGCGGTGTATGTGCGGAGTCTCACGCAAATTTTTTTCGTTAATAAAACGGAAAAGAACATGTTCAAAATATTACACCAGAATATAGCTAGTGTTATGTCAAAAAAGAATATACTAGAATTAATGTTAGCAGATCTCAAAGACTTAACTAACACACCTGATGTGATATGTTTCACTGAAACCTTCTTAAAGGCTGGTAATGAAAATAGTTTCAAGCTGCTCGATTATGATCTGGCTGCCTATTTTAGTAGAGAAAATAAAAGGGGAGGTGTCTGTATCCTTGCTAGGAAGGGTCTAGTATTAAAAAAAAACTCATCTGTAGTTAAACATGCTATGACTAAAAACTTTGAGTGTTGTGCTATTGAAATACCAACTAACAATTTAATAATTATGTGTCTGTATCGAACTCCTACATCGAATGTTGTTACTTTTTTGCAGACACTCGACACCGTACTTAATGAACTAAATAAATGTAGGAAAAAGAAAGTAGTTATTGTAGGTGATTTTAATATTAACATCCTGAAGTCTGACAAAACGTCAAACACCTTGAGAGATCTAGCTAAAAACTATAATTTGACTTTTCACATAAATGAGCCAACTCGAAGGCTATCTTGTATAGATCTTATATTAAGTAATATTGATGAAGCTCTTGGATCAGTTTTACCTCTTGGGCTGTCAGATCACGAGACAGCTCAAATGTTGAAAATCCCTGTAGAAAATAATGTCGACAATCCTAAACTTATCTTTGAGCATAAAAGAGACTACAGCAAAGACAACATAGAACTGTTTCGTGAAAGCATTAGTAGATTATCATTTCATGAAGTGTACATGGAGAATGACCTCGAAAAGTCTTATGACGCATTTCATAATCAATTTCAACTTTTTTACAACTTGTGTTTTCCAAAGCTAAAAAGAAAATTACACAATGACACCTCTGGAAATAGTTGGATAACAGTTGGTCTTAGAAAAAGCTGTAAAACCAAACGTGCGCTTAGAATTGGATACTATAAATATAAGACTATGACCTCAAAAGTTAACTATTTCAAGTATTCAAAAATTCTTAAGGAATGTATTTATCAAGCGCAAAAAAATAAAAACAATAGATTTATAAAAAATAGTTGCAACAAATGTAGGGCCTCATGGCAAGTTATTAAAAACCAAGAAAACAAAATAATTAATAAAGGTATTGAAAAAATTAAAGTTAACAAAGAGACAATATATGACCCCGAGCAAATAGCAACTATATTTAATGCATATTTTATTGATTCAACACACAAAACAGTACGAAGTGAATCTTCGAAGAATTATAATAGACGAGTAGAAGCAAATAAATCAGGTTTGTCAATGTATCTAAAGCCATTTTCTGAAGATGAAGTTAAGAAAGTAGTTCTTTCTCTAAAAAATACAAACTCTGAGGGTCATGATGAAATATGCACTAAGGTAATCAAAGAATGCGTCAATGAGTTATCGCCTATTCTAACTTACCTTATAAATTTGTCATTTGAAAGTGGAAAATATCCCCACAGATTGAAACTGTCAGTTGTTAAGCCGTTGCACAAAAAGGGCAGCAAAAACGACATTAGTAATTACAGGCCTATAACTCTCATACCAATAATAGCAAAAATCTTTGAGAAATGTATGTTTACTAGGTTAATGCACTATTGTTCGTCTTTCAACTTAATTAATAAAGATCAATATGGTTTTCAGAAACACAAATCGACTAATCTTGCTGTATTTGCCTTATTTCAAGAGGTTTTGAGTAACGTAGACATGAGAAAGATGACTACAGCTCTGTTCCTAGATATGTCAAAGGCATTTGATCTCGTTGATCACGACATATTGTTGCAAAAATTAGAGATGATGGGAATAAGAGGTTTACCTCATCAATGGCTAGAATCATACTTGCGTGACAGACAACAGTATGTGTCAATATCCATGGCAAACGATAAAAATATAATAAAAAAACATAAATCTAAATATTTGTGTAATAAATTTGGAGTTCCGCAAGGTAGTGTACTTGGGCCACTCCTATTTTTGATCTACATCAATGACCTAATGGATTTAACGCCTCATAGAACCATATTATTTGCTGATGATGTATCGATAGTAATAACAACTAATTTGAATGAAGGTCTAACCCATCACGAAACTGAAATTAATAAAACGTTAAGTAATCTTATTGAATGGCTTGAAATGAATAATTTGAAAATTAATTTAGTTAAAACAAATTTTATACAATTTAACAAACTTAAAAATAACAATTTAAATATATCATATAAAGGAACACAAATAGAATCGGCTGATAATGTAAAATTTTTGGGATTGCAAATAGATAGGGACATTAATTGGAAACCACATATTGTGCAAACATGTGACAAAATTAATCGCTTTGTATATGTTTTAGGTAGACTTCGCCATGTAGCGGACCGTAGTACAGTCCTTGCTGCCTATCATGCATATGTCGCGTCTATATTACGGTATGGTTTAGTATTCTGGGGAAATAGTGTAGATGTGCGTAAAGTATTTGTAGCCCAAAAAAAATGTGTGCGTGCCATCTACGGCCTACCACCTTTCCAGACATGTAAACCACTTTTTAGGGAACTGAAGCTTTTGACATTACCAAGCCTGTACATTTTCGAAATTGCTAAATTTGTCAAAACAAATCAAAGACTGTTTGATAGGGCTGGTGACATTAATCCTCGTAATAAAAGGAATCCTGATAGATTAGTATTAAAATTTTCACCCAGAACCACTTTGTATATGAGGAATTGTTTAAATATGTGTATCAAAATCTTTAACAAAATTCCAGAAACGATAAAGTCATTGGGAGTTCCCTTATTTTATAAAAAAATACATTTATGGCTCATAGATAAGAATTTTTATAGTGTTGGAGAGCTTATTAATTAAAATATTTTACATGCCATATATTTGGCGAAACATGTGATTCTACTTTATTTTAACTTTAACCATCATTTCTTGTACCGTGTTTCTAGTAAATAAAGATTTATTATTATTATTATTATTAAAGATCGCGTGCATAACACCCACATCCGCGGCAGCCTTCGTGTTCGTGACATCGCAGACAAGCTGCAGGAGTGCCGCCTTCGTTAGTATGGTCATGTCTCACGAAGATCGGCAAACTACGTGGGCAAAAAATGACTGACCATGCAGCCCCCACCAGGTACTAGTGGAAGAGGTCGACCCAAGAAGCGGTGGCTCGACGTTGTTATGGGTGACATGCGTGCCAACAAACTCACCACAGAGGATGCACAAGACACCCAGTGTGGGTTCACAACCAGGATAGACCGCACGGATGATGATGATGAGATTTAGTATTTAAAAATAATAAAAAAAATATCTAGAACCTTTTTTCACAAAATTACAAGTATGTAACATAATTTTTTTTTTATTTGGCTCTTATTTATTGTTTTTTGTCAATGAATTTAATCCTAGTTAACAGCCTTCGAGGTGAGATCGATTAAGAAAGGGTACCAGCCAATGACGCAGTTTCTTCAAGATGACGAAGGAAATATAGTAACCGATGACGTAGCAAGAAAACGATTTTTTTTTTTTTTGTAATAGGGAGCAAACGAGCTAGAAGGTCACCTGATGGAGAGTGATCACCTCCGCCCATGGACAACTGCAACACCAGAGGTGTCACCGATGCGTTGTTTGCCTTTTAGATGGGAATACGCTCTCTTCTTGAAAGCCCCGATGTCATATCCCTTTGGGAACACCGCCGCAGGAAGATCATTCCATATCTTGGCTGCACGTGGAAGAAATTGGCGCGAAAAACGCACGGTTGTTGAGCGCCAGGCATCCAGGTGATAAGCATGGAATTTCAACTTATGGCGTGTCGTGCGGTGATGAAATTCAGCGGCAGGTATAAGATTATGCAGTTCGTCTGAACACTCCCCATTGTAAAGACGGTAGAACACGCAGAGTGATGCAACGTCTCTCCGTAGGGCCAAGGGATCCAAGCATTCGGAGATCACAGGGTCGTCGACAATTCGAGCGGCTCTCCGCTGTATACGGTCAAGAGGAAGGAGAAGATACTGGGGTGCTCCCGCCCAAAGATGGCAGCAGTACTCCATGTGAGGCCTTACTTGCGCCTTGTAGAGTTGAAGGCGCTGAGACGGCAAGAAATACTGCTTTGCCCTGTTTAGCACACCAGTTTTTTTTGAAGCCAATTTGGTTTTACCCTCCAGATGACTGCGGAACTGTACATCACTCGAAATGTCAACGCCAAGGATTCCGATGCTAGGCCCGATACTCAAGGAAGTGCTCTCAAACGTAGAACATGAGACAAATGGAGCTTTTTTCGCGGTAAATGCGCAGAGTTGTGTCTTACCGGGGTTAAAACTGACGATGTTGTTTTGACCCCATTGTGAGACTTGTTCGAGGGATGCCTCAACTACAGACACAAGCTGTCTTCGGTTTTCGTCAACTGCGGTCTTGGAGAGATTGCGTTGGCCAACGTACAGTGCGTCCCCAGTGCTGTCATCCGCATAACAATGAATGTTGCTGGTTTGCAACATATCATTTATGTGCATGATAAACAGGGTCGGAGACAACACACAGCCTTGTGGAACGCCAGCATTTACAGGCATGGAGTCGGAGCATGAGCCGTTGATAACGACTTTGATGCTTCGCCCTGAGGGAAGCTTGCGATCCACGTGCATAATCCCTTGGGAACCCCATATGATGGAAGTTTGGCAAGGAGCGCTTTGTGCCAGACCCGATCAAATGCCTTCGCTATATCCAAGCTGACCGCTAAAGCCTCTCCCTTGCTCTCAATAGCTTCAGCCCAGCGATGGGTGAGTAGAACCAAAAGATTACCTGCAGACCGACCATGACGGAAGCCATACTGTCGGTCGCTGATCAGTTGGTGGTGGAATGTGGGAAGACTACTTTCAAAAGCTTCTTAATTGTCCTCCGCCAATCCATCACTTAGATCTTAGCTCTTAGGTACCAAACGACGAGGTAGTTCCTCCATCTAGCGACCTAGAGATGCAGCTCGCTGCAGAGACACACAAGCGCGAATCCTTAGCCTCATGCAAAGGATATGGGAGATGGAACAGCAGCAATTCACAAAAAAGGGTGCAAGAAAAAGTGCGCGAACTACAGAGGAATAGCACTGCTACCAACGGCTTACAAAATCCTCTCTTATATTTTGTTGAAAAATACGCTGAAGACATTCTGGGCGACTACGCATGGGGTTTCCGAAGAAATAGGAGTACCATAGACCAGATCTTTCTCCTCAAACAAATTATGAAGAAAAAGTGGGAGTATGCACAAAATATCCACACACTCTTCGTGGAATTCACCGAAGCATATGACAGCGTTGACATGGAGACACTACCGAATTCTACGAGAGTTTAAGATACCTGACAAAGCTGGTTCTTATGATTAAGGTGGCCACTGAAGTCAGTAGGATGCGGGTTAAGGTAGCTGACTGATGAGTTCCCAGTGGTGACGGGTCACAAGGGGATACATTATCACCTATGCTGTTCAATTTGGTCCTGAAATACGTTGTCCGTAGAGTATTGTTAACCAATGGCAAAGTGCAATTAAAAGGGCAGCATAGTGTGATCGTCTATGCAGATGACCTGGCACTACTGGGAGAAACAAAGGCACAAGTGAAAGAAGCTGCCAAAGTACTAGAAGACGAGGCGGCTAAAGTGGGTATTAAAATCAATCAAGCCAAAACAGAGGACACGCACATAAAGAGAAACCGAAATAACTGGGTACCGAGGGAAGATCTTCGTGTGGGTGCCGCAATATACAAGGGCGTCGCTTCTTTGAAATATCACGGCTGCACGATCACTGATACTCACACCAGAAAGCAGGAGATCGACATCCGCATACAAAATGCTCTGCGATGCAGCGCTGCTCTTCACTCGGTGCTGGACTCCAAGCTTCTAAGCAGAGCGACTAAGATCCGTATTACCAAAACGGTTATTCGCCCGATCTTAATATACGGCTGTACTGAGGCTTAGACCCTTACGCTGAAGGAGGAGGACAAACTACTTGTTGCGGAAAGAAAAATACTTCGGAAGATTTTGGGACTAAGGAAGAGAGAGGACGGAAGCTGCGAAGTGGAGCAGCTGGTGGCGCAGCCAAACATTATGGGGGAGACGAAGGCACACAGGCTCCGCTGGCTGGGTCACGTAGAGCGGATGCACGAGGATCGGGCCGTGAAGCGCGGGTACCGATCGATCTTTCCTAAATTGACTTAGGTACACATAGGTGTGCTTTGACGACACGATTGGCGTAGTGTGCTGTAGCACGGTTTCTCGCCTCGATTTCCGTAGTGTCCCGGGTTCGATTCCCGGTCGGGTCAATTCAGGAAACGATCTTTTCTGAATTGACTCGGGTCTGGGTGTGCTGGGAGATCCTGGCTTATTTCCTTGTGTGGTACCTCGTAACACAGGGATATTAATCCCTACTTCGAGACCATTACAAGAGGTGTGTTGTCTGGCGCAGATTTATATATTTATTTATATTTATATTGTTTAATTTCCGACTAACTCTCCTCCGGTGATGAGAAACATCGATAAAAAACCAAATCAACCTGGATAGTGTCGAAAGGCTCACCACTTCACCTACCACGTCGGGTTCTAATACCATTGGTGAAAAATGGGCTTCTGAGAGTTCACCATGACGACAACAGTCACTTGCCTCTGACTACCCCGTTTGGGATAAAGTCGTGATGGTATGTTCATGTATGTTTAAGTCAAAAAAGTGACATACTTGGAATTATGAAAATAGATGGAAGGCCTTGCGTTATTCGCTTTGATGTATGTCGCTGTTCACCCTATTATCGTGGGTAACGATAATGTCTTCGGATATGACCGACTTTGGTATATGAGAAAAAAGACGATAGCTAACGACCTCTCCGACAGGCGATTTAGTTTTTGTGAATATTAGGTTTTTTGTGATAGTCTAGTTTATCACAAGGACGCTAGCTTTTTTTTATTTGGGCCAAAAGTTTCAAAGGCATCTTTACTTGTTGTGAAATGCCTCTAATTCCATTTCAACTATTTGTATATGGTATTCCCTATTTTGCTATGAGGTTACCATTGAAGACAAGTCATTACCTACTACAAATTAATGATTTATAGCTTAATAATAGCTTGCCAAATGTGGGTTCCAACTTTATCACTTTGCTTTGACCTTAGTTTAAATCTAGATTTCAGAAGTTCTTTAACCAAATCACCGGAGTGCAGCGTTAGTTTGATATTTTTTTCAGGTATTATAGCAACTTTTTTTAGTACAAGATTAATGGGAAGCAAGCATACTGGCATGATGGTAACTGGTTACCGAAATCTTTGAACGCGTACAAAAGCAAAACCTTAGAAAAGTATGGAGTCTTCTCGAAGGACTCCACACTGATGTCATTTTCAATGCACTTAAAGGATACCTTTAGTATTGTTTGCAGGAAATAATATTCGTTATTATTTTACACCAACTACTTCGGTGTCCCATCTATCGATTTAACAAATTAGAACCTCACTACAAATTCATAAACGAACGCGAGCAGATTATTTCTCGTTTCAAAGTTGAAATGTGTTGCGTAGTGCGTGCGTAAGCTGTGTGCTGAGCCGGATCTGGCTAAGCCGAGTGTTCCCAAATAGTGATGTACGGTTACCGAATAGTGATGTATGGTTACGTTATGTTTTTATCGATAATTTTGAAATAATACATACCAATTTTCGGACTTTCGGGCATAGTTTTGTGATTTTATGAGAAATGATCGAAGCCTTGGTGGTTAAGTAGCAAGAGTGCGAATTGCAATTGCCGGTCGGTAAAAGTGTGTTTTATAGTATGTTATTAGAAACATGGCTTGTTTCTCTATCTAACATTGATTTTAGGGACACCTGAATTTGAGTAATGGCTTTTAAATAAAGGCTGGCATTGGGACAGTAAGAAGACTCGCATACTTACAGCATAGCTCATGAATTTCTGACTTTAAAAAGAAAATATCAACTGCTCAGTTACCGGGCAGTTTTTCTCCTTATTCGAGTATTAAATCAATATAGCACTACTGCTAATATCTACATATTATGTAACTCGCCTGTGGCGCCTGTACCGCTTAAATCAGGTCCCCGTCGCCTAATTTCACTCAGTCGCAATATACGACTGGCAGGACTTTACTCTGACGCACGCCTGTATCGTTTACGCTATGGTCAAAACAAATAGGTTTGTCTCTGACCTTCAACATCGCACAACGATAAATAGAATCACAGTGGTGTGAGTGTGCGTGCATGTAGTTGTGCATCATCCCCGTTTTCAGTTGACAATTTTAAGGACGTGCTGTATCTTCCGATACCCTTCTAACCCAAATTTTATGTACTTATCTATTGTATGTTAAATGTGAATATAGTTATTTCAAAAAACATTCGTTGATTTTTCTGGGTGAATCATAAATTCGGTAAATTGTGCGCTATTTATGAAATAAATTGGTTTGCTTGAATGTAATTACCTCTTCACCAGTTTAAGTCACAAATTAAAGCTAAGTTAAAGAAGCGAGGTTATTAAAGTGTTGAGGATTTCTTAAATGATAAGATTTTGTAGTCATCTTAGGTATAATCTGCTCCTCTGCACATATTTTTGTTATGACTTACTCTGTCAACTCAATTTTTGTGTATAAAAACAAGATCGAAAAGAGTAACTATCGAGTTTCTTGCCGGAGTCTTCTTGATCGGAAACCATCTCCGAACCTCTGGTAGAGTCACATTATGTTTAAATATGATATTTACTATTATAGTATTATGTTAAGTAAGTTCATTTTTAGTATATTTTTGCTATTACTATTACTTTTTATGAGTCTATATGAATAAAGATATTTTTTTCTTTACTTTTTTACTTTTACTGTAAACCGCTACATGTTCTAATATTATTCATAAGGATGGAGATGGAAAAAACCAGTGACTCCCACACATCGTACCTTCTGGCTGTGCAATGTTTAGTCAAGAGTTTCAGTCGTTCTAAACGTTTCGCTCAAAATGTCGATAAAATGTATATTTATGTGCAATCCGCACATCCTTACAAAGATTACAGAAGACCCGGCGAGAACGAACGCTCTGTTTACTGACCAATTAGAGGCCAGGCTTCGCAAACAAACAAACAAACGCACATATAAACATTTTACGACACACGTTCTGTTGAAATCAAACACCATTTTAAAAACTGAAAGATTTTCGTTTTAAAAGCGCGAGGGCAAATACTGTGGACACACGAACAGAAAGGAAGTAGTATTTTGCGAATTTCCTTTCTCTATCGAGTTGTCCAAAAAACGGATGTACAAGGAGCCTATTCCGGTACAAATTTACGAAGTTTCGTGATAACCTGAAAGTGTATTAATGACACAAAACGTAGTATGTTATGAATAGGTTTTATGCATTTTTTGTACAATAAAATATGGTTATTAGAATGCCATAAAATTAACATCAACAAAATTACTAAACGTAAGTATATTTTTTTTACGCTTGAAAATTTGCGTTACTACCTACGTGTTCGATGAACCTGGTTACTGATACATGGTCATCAACTCAGTAACGAATCAAGCTGATATTAATTATAACAATACTTGATCTAAATGATGGAAGCTTTGGCCTAGCAGTCGAAAAGAATAATTTAATTACTATAATTTTAATGAGTAGTACACTCAAATAAAAGAAAATAGAGATTTGATAGGTACACTAACGGCTTAAACATCTCTATAACTTTGAAATTGTTTTCAAAAAATATACTCACCACTTTATATTTTAGCATTTTACAAAGTATAAAAAAAATAATTAAAATCTTCTCGATATTTATCATTCCATTCCATCTCCTGAGATATTCAATGAAATCGAATGATGTACAGGGCAATTTTGTTTTTAAATAAATACTTGTGATGTGTATTTATTTGGATAAGGATATGTCATGTTTATAAAAACACCTTCGCAAGTAATGCATTATTTTAGAACAAATTAGGTAAGCATAAAAAAGGTTATAGTGAGCCAACCTTGAAAAACAGACATTATTATGCTGTCTTTTTTTTAGAACTTCTAAAGGGAAACAATTTTGTCATACATGAGTTTTGCGAAAATGTAACCGAAGCTCTCAAAAGGAAAAAAACCCCCGATTTCGAAACATTCTTCATTGGTGCTCCGCTCCTATTAGTCTTATCGTGATGGTATATAGCCTCAATAAATGGGATATCTAACACTAAAACTTTTTTCAAATCGGACCAGTAGTTCCTAAGATTAGCGCGTTCAAGCAAACAAACAAACAAAAACAAACTCTTCAGCTTTATAATATTAGAATATATTGCTGTTCGTCCTTGCGGACCGTATTCCCGCACTCCCCTCTCGTCCATTTTTTATTCAGTCCTGTTTTTTCTCCTTCCCTCCGAATTGTACTCGGTAAGTGTAGATCCGTGTTTAGGCTTTTTCGGAAGCGAAAAAAATAATAAATTCGTGTAAAAACGTATTTCAATGACCAAAAGGACGCAGGTTCGACGGTTTCCTTAAAAAGTTAAAGCGATTATTCTAATTTTCGTACTTTGGACGGTTTTTTCGTATTATTTGCTGTTTAAGGCTGTTTTGATGGTGAATATAAGATTATTTTTGGCCCCGTGTGTACTTGAGTAGTTTAGCAGCAAAACCAAATAAACATACAATATTTTATTAGGAAAATTCCAATTGGGTGGATAGGGGCAACCTGACTTTTGCCATAATAGTGAACGGATCGTTCAGAGGTTTACCATTCACAGAGTGATATTCAGGTGGTAAACTCCCGTTATCCACTTTTTTTTTATCGGATGGCAAATTTTATCATGACCAAGTCATGACTTGACCTGATGTGTTGTAAGGTTCTCCTTGGTCAGGATATTTGTTACCATATGGATACAAACTGAAGTATTTTACATCTAAGACATGAAAATGCAAAATAATAAATCACCAACATAATTTCTATACTCAAACTAGAATAAAGCCTTACAAAAAAATCAGAAACTAACTTCGACTGTACTATGAAAGTCGCGGACAAACAACCAAATCTGACAATAACCGAAACGTCCCAAACGCGTTATCCGGTACATTAACATCTTTACCGCCACATAAATATTCGGCTAATTCGCCAAGTTGCCGGTTTTTGGCACCGACCGCTACCACTGCGTTACGGTGAAACTTTCCCGATGATTTACTTCTTGGGCTCGTGTCGCGGCAGTTCAAAAAATAAGTTTTTCTGCTAAGTTTCGTGTTGTTGTGTGGTAAATCATTCTTTGTTTTTGACGGACAAAAAGAGTATGCGACTTACTTTAATATTATTGAATGGTCTAGAAATGATGGGCATCAAGATGCCTTGTAAAAAACAAGACAAAAAAATGTAAATCAATCAAAAAAATCTAAAAATTTCACTATAATTCGTCTATACAACATACAGGGTGATTAAAACATACACGTCAATAAATTTATTCAAAAATACTCCATGTATGTTACCCGATTTTTAGAAGATTTGACGAATTTTTGTAAATTTCTGAGTTAAGTCACTTTTTCGTTCACTGTGGCGCGATCTGTTGAGATAAATGCCTGATTTTTCTCTATAGATGAATATAGCGCTAGATGATTCTGAAGAATTTACATCCATACCGCTTCATAACTCTAAGAAAAATTATAACATTAAAAATGTTAGAAATACTGCTTTCTCCTTGAATTTTGAAGGCCGTACCACCCTGTATGCCAAAGATTGCTGGATCAGATCGCTATTCATCTTGAGAGTGAACGTCCCCACCTTTGATAGCTTTTAATCACACCTAGAATCCCGAATATTCTACATTACATAAATAATAGTATACAGTTAGGTATTATACGCAAAGACAAACTGACTACTAATGTCATTGTAATCATAACCGTCAGATGGCTACACTTTGTAAACTGCATATTATTCACCGCAAATTACCCATGCGGCGCGCGGCGCGGCGGACAAACCGCCGTTTCGATCACGCACACAGACACAGTAAGTTTACAGGCGATACCGGTGAGAATGCATGCGCCCAGTCGTACTGTCTGTTTTTGTCTGGTTTTGGATTCGTGGCGGCATGTGGTTAGTTGCAGAGGTGGGGCATGTTCGTCTGCTCGGTAGTATGTACCGAGCGTCCCTCCTCGCGCGCAACGAGTATCTAAATTCACTGGTCTAGGGCGTTGGGCCGCTAAGTGTTTAGATGCGGGGTTAGTGAGGAACCCTTATAGCGGCTTGCTGCTCCTCCGGTACTTGCCTGGATAGCAAGGCGATGGGTATCCGCTAGATTGCCCATCCGGCCACCCTGCTGTAGTTAAGGGTAGATGTACGGCAGTGCATCGAGATGTGAGCGTGCTATACAGCTACGGCACCATTCTGGAGAAATGGTAGTTGGCTTCTCTGACGTCCCTAGCGGGTATTGAAGCCGCTAGCGTTCTTTGGATGCGCGTGGTGAGCGACTATAACTGCTCCGGTACCATTCTGGATAAATGGGAGTGGGTAATGCCACGGGCTACTCGCCTATGAGTACCGTAATGTGTAATGCATCGTGCGTTGTGCTTTATGGCGGCAGGACCTACCGCAGCTGGTCCCTGGTACACTTCACGCTGTGCTAGGAATAGTGTGCCTTTCTGCATAACCGCGAGGTTGGTCGGGGGGGCCACTAAAATAAATCACAGTAGTTTGGGAAGGGACTTGTCTGTTTTTGTCGAACTTGGTGCAATTTTTCACATGATAAATTTTGTTTTTGGTGGGTTCTGTCAAGTAGGTTTAACCTACCTACTTCATTTTAAAAATTCAGAGCGAATATAACCCTAGGCGGTCGGGCAAGTTAAGGTATTAATACTGCAAAAAGGTAAGAGCGGTCTTTCTGTAATAGTACCTACATTATGATATAAGTGCGGTAAGTTGAAAATGACAGCCGAGGCGATATTGCTAGCCCGAGCCGTAGGCGAGGGCTACAAGAAAGCAGAGGCTGTAATTATCAAAGCGCACGTATGTCATACGATGTTTTAAAACATATTTGCGAGGAAATACATAAAACTCGGACTTTCTTAAACGAATAAATCTTTAATCACCTGATAAAGTAGTTGTAAAATGTTTACTTGTTCACAAATTAGCGATGCGCGCGCATCAGCGCTTTTTTTGAGGTAAAGTCATAAAATACAGCCAGTATTACTGATACAGAATGTCCAAACAAGCATCAAAAGTTTTTTTTTTACCCCCAAGGTTTGGGTTTCGCTGAATTTCTTTTAAAAGCAAATTAATCCCGGTTCTCGTATTTTTATTTCGACAAAAAAAGTTTATATTTAGAATCATTCTTAGGCATACTTTCCTTTTCCATAATATTAGAAGGCAGAACTATTTCAATTAAGTAAATTAGTATTTTTGTGTTTTTGTTAAAGGTTGAAATCAACCATTTCAACCTTTAACAAAAACACAAAAATACTTAATTTATTGTGAAAATTAATTAAATTAAAGAATTAAATGTTTATTTATTATATTTTATCTCCCAAAGTAAATTTTATTCATAAAGTGTTGACCTTTTTTCTGACATAAAAACTGTTTGCTAAGATTTAAAAAAGTACCGTTCGATTGAGACGGAGCATCTTAATAAACCGTGCGTTTAACCTTAATAAAAATAAACTCGTTCGTTTTACATTACAATAACGCACAAGTACGTAATGAGATACAATACGATATTGAAATTGGTGAAATAAGATACCCTTTACGAGCAAATATGTTATAAATTCTTTATTTTGTGTATTCACTGAACATACTCGTGATAGGTGGTCAACTTACTAACCAAAAAAAAGTTGTTCGCAATTCCTGTAATGAACACAAAATGTGTATTGAACCCTTATACGAGCTTCGAAAGATCAAAGCTTGACCCCTGAAACAAAAAGCTCTCTTTTACCCAATTACTCAATAAATTGTTTTCAATTCACGTCAGTAATACCTACATAAGCTCAAACCGACCGCAATCACAACTCCCAGACCCGAGTCTAAGTTTTTATTGTTAAACTTTGTTCATTGTGTTGTTCACATGATGTTAATAACAACTCCTAAACAAGCTGGTTGGACATTGTAGCAGAGTTAATAATGCAGGGTTGGGACTGGGTGCAGAGGAAGATAGGCGATAAAATGGTAACACTGCTGTATTAATAAACTTGCTTTCCGTCTTTCCGCGTGAACAACACAATTTGAATGCTACGTTGTCCCCTGTATAGATATAGCTGAATTTAATTTTATTTATAATTAAAAACAAACAAAATCAAATCTTACCTCTTTATAATATTAGTGTATATATCTCTGACTGATATACGCATATACACAAACCTCCAGACACATAACAAACGCAAATATCCGTTACTTAGGTATTTGTCCATGGTGTTTTGTCAAAAGTTCCATAAAATCAATACATAAAAATGTGTAACAGACTTGAAATAAAGTAAGACAATTTGCCTAACGATAAAAATCTAAAATATGAAATTCCATAATTTTATTTGACATAATTATGAAAATCCAATATTTGAAAAAACATACATCTGAGTTATGGCCTGACATAGCATTAAAAATGTTAGTCTTATCGGTTAGAATAGGTACAGAGTAATGTGATAAATAGGTGAAAAGATAAAACGACGAGCTTTTGAGGTGTTCATGAACCAGTCGCTCAAAGCCGAGCGAGCGAAGCGTGCGTGTTGCGGGTTCAGGAACTTGTCCAAACTGGAATTTAAACCCATGACCTCCAAATATCGGGCCAAGGCTTTCTTTACCACTTGGCAGCGCAGGTTTCAAAAACTTAGCAAACGCTAAAAAATAGCAACCACTCTACACTGGATCCCTGACGTTTCAGACTCGATCTAAAGTTAAACAGAGTGCTGCCTACAAAACAGAACCAGTAATAAAAATAAAACTGTGCTAAACCTAGCTTTTATGTTCATAGTCGGAATAAAGGTTTTAATTAACCCTCGGAATGCCTAGTGGCAAAAGCTACACTGTTTGCAATGGGAATGGGTTCGGAATTTTTAATTTAGACAAATTCAAAACTCGAAATGATTTTTTTTTCAAATAGACTTGTACAAAAAATACTTATGAATTATCAAAACAAGAGAAAGTACTTAAAATATAAATAAATATGAGCCAGAAAACACACCACTTGTCATGTTCTCGAAGTTGGGTAAAGGCCTGCGCAGATGAGGGACTATCCGTGACGTATTTTTCTGTCCCTCAATAAAGATCCCTCACAAACTGTATCGAGGAACGTCAAGCAGGACTGAAATTACGCGGGAGTCTGCCAAAAAAATAGAACTAACGAACTATGAGCAGCAACGCACCTAAAGGGATGGACCTAATATACTCTTTCAAAAAGTCTTCTCTTTTTCATAATCTTTGTATAAACTACAGCACAACGTAGTCTCAGAATATTTGCCTCCATAATGTGCGCTTTACGAATTTTCGGACAACAAATGATCGCACACCGCGTGCGTTGAATCCGTGGTAAGTCCTCAACAAAAGTCCTTCGTCTGCGCAGGCCTCAACATATAAAAGGAATTAGGCCAGGGGCGTCTCCCAGACCCAAGCCAATTTAGAAATGTTCGTTGTCTTAAATTGACCCGACCGGAAATCGAACCCGCGAATACTACGCCAGCCAAGGTGAGAAACCGTGCTACAGCGCACTACGCTAAGCGTGTCAAGTGAGATAATTCAATAAAAAAAATTCAGATTATCAGATGTTGATAATCGTAATAACTTACCAATAAATAATCAAATTCGAATTATATATAGTAACTGCAATTACACGGTATTCATTCATGATTAACTATTCTGTTATAATAGTAAATATCTGTTTGTTTGTTTGTTTGTATTGAATAGACTCCGAAACTACTGGACTTCTTTTTGAAAATTAATTTACATTGGTACATAAAAAGCTACGGTACATGATCAGGGACTCAGGGAGTGACAAAGGCTATTTTGTTTTAATTTAGGTTTTATTTGAAGGGAAAGACAGTCTATGTACGCGGGCGAAGCGGCTGACGAACAGCTAGTTATGAATACAATGTCACTCTACTACCGGTTCAGAGGTTGTTTCCAATCAAAAATACCCGGCAAGAAACTCGATACGATAAGAAAATCGTTGAATTTAAGAGCGTATGCTTCTTGCGTTTGGGGTAGATCGTAAACGTCGCATTTTTTAAGGTTTTCGTGATTTTTTAGCTGAATTCAAATTAAGGATAAATTATCTCTGTATTTAATGATATAATGCACCTTTTAATTTCATAATTATAACTATAACTGTGAACAGTAAATTTCTAAGTGCAATTGCAATTTTAAAAAAAAACGGTTTTTTTATTAAATTTAGCAAATAATTGGCGTTACCTGATTTTAGACAATTCAATGTGTTTTTAAATAGTATTACGCACACAATAAAAAAACAAAAATTTCAGTTTTATTTCAATTCAATAAATAAAATAATCATGAAAATCTTACAAAGATGCTACTTTTACGATCAACCCCCAGCAAACGCTGTTAATGCTAAAACTTTTGATTTTCTACCCTCCACCCAATTTTCATCGGTCTAATTTTATTGAGGTACCCTGCGTAAGCACTTTCTGTTTAACACAGCGTTTATTAAACTTAAAAATGTACTTAAATCTCTTTAATGACCTTTAAAATTAAAATTCATTTTGTTAATTTAACCTCGTAAAAAAGGTCTGGCGTTTTATTTAATGGGTTATTAACATTAATTAATCTTAATATTGTTATTTCTGCCAGTTTCCAACCTTTTCATTTCAAGGCTAATGTAGGTACAATTTGAAATTTTAAAATTAGAATTGTTTTGATTCTCTTTAACGAAGGGGTCTCGAGTTTGCTTTTAGAATAAAGAATCTAAATGAGAAATTTATTTTTTGATTTGTGAAATTTTTCCATTTTGTCTTAATTAATTTGCTCCAAATGAAAAGGTAAATTTTTTTTTTTCATATTGTCTCTGAAAAATTTATTAAAGGGTTATGATTGTATTTTGTTATTTTGAAGACATGATTGGCAAGTGCGATTTAACATGTTTTTTGAAATGCGTGGTGACCCAGGTTCGATTTCCGGTCGGGTCAACTCAGGAAAAAAATAATTTAAAGAATTATTGTAATTATTTCGTATTTAATAATCTAATATTTTTTTTTTTCGAGGGTTTGTTTACTTTTACCAATTCATATTTTTATATAACGCCGTCAACAGGATTTCTGCTTCGACCAGTAGTTGGCTGGCAGAGAATGCCATAAGGCATTCAGTCCGCTAATTGTTCTTTTCTTTGTACGATAAAGAATAAATAAATATTTAACTTTTTAACCGACTTTAAAAAAAGGAGGAGGTTCTCAATTCGACTGTATGATTTTTTATATTTGTTACCCCAAACTTTCGACTGGGTGAGTCGATTTTGATCATTCTTTTTTTATTTGAATGCTGGTGCTTTCCGTGTGGTCTCATTTCAATTTGGTTTAGTTCTGACTGTGGCATCCATGAGAAAACCATATAAGTCTTAAATCTATATAAACTAAGTGCGCGACAAATGGACGAATAAATCATTATCACGCCAACCGATTTTGATAATTCTTTTTTTATTTGAAAGCTGATGCTGCTCGCGTGGTTCCATTTTAATTTGGTCCAGTTCTGACCGTGGCAACCATGAGAAAACTCCAGAAGTCTTGAATCTAGATAAACTATATGCGCGACAAATGGACGAATAACTCAATATCACGCCAACCTATTTTAATGCTTCTGTTTTTATTGGAAAGGATATACTTCAAGGATACGAGTAGTTTGGTGATAGTTTGGTTAGGTTCTGATTATGGAATCCATGACCAAGTAACGGAACTCTTTAATTCTTAGGAGCAAATGAACGATACTTTTACGGTGTATAAAATTAACAAGAACGATTCACTGAAAATCAAGAAATAAACAAAAAATAACTTTAAAAAAAAAACATCCAAAACAAAACACTAAAAAGTAAAAAAAATATTGCGTATTCTTTTCTTGCGTCTTTTTTTCACATTGGTGAAAAAAAAATTCTTAACCAAAACAATATCAATTTAAAAAAATATCAAAACGCTCCTTACAAAGTGCCACCTGCAAATGACGTCATTTGCGATATATTTATTTGCGTTTAGCAAATCATTTGTTAGGCAGCTATACTAATTATTTCGTTTATAAATGTTTCTTAACAAAAGTAACTACAAACTGTGTAGATTTTCGAATGGTGTAGTTATTTTTATTGGATAGTATTTAATGGACCGACATACTAACCTAACCACTAAAAAAAATACTATCTGAGCCTATAAATATTCTCAAATCTGTGTTTTGTGGCCGACATATTAATTATGGGGCGCATTCAGTATTTTTAGTTGCACAGTTTAATATTTCCTTTTTTATTTACATAACACTTTCAAAAATGGATTTTCCCACCCAAATTTGAAGGGCCATAAAATAAACTGTACTTAAGTTAACAAACTAAAAGTTTGTGTAAGTCCCTTTTCAACCGACTTCAAAAAAAAAACCAACTTCAAAAAAAACTATTCCAAAACAAAGCACTAAAAAGTAAAGAAATAATTCCGTATTCTTCCAAAACTTATACGATAATATAATGTAGGTACAATTATTGTTATTGTTGGAGTCGGTGTCAGCCAAGGAAACACTACAATATACCTAGCAATATACCTATTTCTTACATATCACGTTTACGTATGTATGTAGGTAGTTACAAACGTACATTGGCTGACACCGACTCCAACAATAACAATAATAGTACCTACATTGTATTATCGTATAAGTTTTAGAAGAATAAGCAATCATTTCTTCACTTTTCAGTGCTTTGTTTTTTTGAAGTTGGTTTTTTTTTTGTAATGTTTTTATAATGTATTTTTCGACTACTGAAATTTAATATAAATATGCGCCAGACAACACACCTCTTGTAATGGTCTCGAAGTAGGGATTGATATCCCTATGTTACGAGGTACCTCACAAGAAAGGAAGCCAGAGGCGTCTCCCAGCACACCCAGACCCGAGTCAATTCAGAAAAGATCGTTTCCGGAATTGACCCGACCGGGAATCGAACCCAGGACACTAGGGAAATCGAGGCGAGAAACCGTGCTACAGCGCACTACGCCAACCGTGTCGTCAACGAATCTGATTATCTTGCTAAATACCTTATTAAGTGAATATGTTTTTGCTGGTGCCTGATAAATGTTTCTATCAACTTGTAGGACGAAAGAATTTTCAAAGCTGAATGTCATCCGTTGTGTCCCCATTAAAAAATACCCTAAGAAAACTTGAGGGGTAAACGTTCTTAGGGTACCATGACACCTTTTTAACCCCCAAAACAAGATGCAACCCTCACCGTTTTCAGAACCTCTTGCTCCATAAATAACCGTAACATTGGACCTTTTAAAAACTATGGCAATAAAAAAGAAATATTCCCAGTAAGTTAGGCAATAAACTTGTTACTCTGTAATTGGCTGACGATTTATGTGATTCGGGAGACTTCGGGCAGGTTCGGGCGAATTCGTGGTGGGAAGGTTTCATGCAAACTTAGACATCGTTTGTCATAGTTGATGATTTTGGTGGGCAATAAATATGTTTAGGTTGGAAATTTTATTTATTGCGGTTAAATGTGTATCATACAAGAAATCGCATTGTGCTTTCCTTCAAAAAAAAGCGTTTACTAGCGTCAAAATTTTTGACTGTGTCTTGCAGTGGGACATATACACACATCAGTTACCACATCAAGTTTTGCATGGAGAGACCCATTAAAAAAATGCACTGTTGCTTTGCCGATTTATTTTTCTGAGTTTAAGCCTTGATTATTTTTAAAATGAGGTTATATGGAGATATATTTGAAGGTTTATGAAGGATTTCAATTCAGGAAACGATCTTTCCTGAATTGACTCGGGTCCGGGTGTGCTGGGAAACGCCCCTGGCTTATTTCCTTGTGTGGTACCTCGTAACACAGGGATATTAATCCCTACTTCGAGACCATTACAAGGGGTGTGTTGTCTGGCGCATATTTATATTTATATTTATTTATTTATATTTATTAGCTTTTCGCCCGCGGCCTCGCCCGCGTTATATACAACGTGTTCATGAAAAAGCACAAAACCTGAAATTAGTTTCTTCAGAATCGAGAGTAGAATCGATTCCACTCATAAAAAATAGGGATAAATTTTTAACCAAATATTTTTTTTTAATCACGCCGTGTTTAATTATTACTTAACTCTATTATTGCGGCGGCACGAGAAGCGGCAAGGTCGCACCAGCTCGCGCGTTATTACCATAGAGTTTTTAATTTTGCAACAAAGACAAGAAAACCACAAATAGAATATCTTCGTAATAATCCTCGAAAATTAAATTTAATAATTTACATATTTATTTTATAATAAAAATAATTTGGGGTGTCTGAGGTATTGCGCTTTTGAATTAAAATGTTGTATTATGACCAAATTACATAAAATGTTTATAAATTGTAGCCCATGTGTTATTCTAATGTATAAGATTTCTGTAAAGTTTCATCCAAATCCGTTCAGTAGTTTTTGCGTGAAAGAGTAACAAACATACTTCCTAACAAACTTTCGAATTTATTATATGCGGACGCTAATACCAATGACCTGAAAACGACAAAAATATTTTGAAGTTAAGTTAAAAATCCGTTAAAAACCTTAAAAATATCGCATTTAGAAGGTAAATCCAAATGTCCGAAATATATTTTCAGAAAACACAATAACTACCCAGATTCTCTTATCTGTAGGCTTAAAATGATTTGCAGACCTTCCAGGGGTCAGTTTGAAGTCAAAATATTCCGGTCCTGTTCGCAAATTGAATGAACCAACAATCTCCGGACGTGTAATATCACCGGCCGTTTGACCTCGACAAATTACAATTGTAATTTCACCCGCTTAGGGATACGAGACCCTAGCGGGATTTGTTGCGTTTTGTCGTTTTATTTAAAAGCGTTTAAACCCTTTTTCATAAAAACTATTTGAGGGCGTTCAGTGCAGTGGATACATCCTTCTTCTGGCCTCCCTAGGCCAAAACGCATTCTAACTATACTTCATTCATTATACCAGTAGAAATAAGAAACAGGGGTGCTAAAATGAATGACAATTTGCATTTGACGTTGCCATGACGATGACATACCTGAGTATAACCTTGCAAAATTGAAAACCGCAACCGCAAAAAGCAAAATTAATTGTTATAGTGACAGTAAAAATGTGTTCGGATAAAAACCCCTGCTACTTTTAGTTTTATACATTGACATTATAGTTTGATGCAAGACAAAATAATTTATTAAAGCCTAAGCCCCATGAATTCTTATGTTACTTTACTTTCAATGAAAACAATAAGTACATCTGATATATAAGTCTATTTTAATAAATTCGGCATAAATCTTAAGAGTAATATAATAATGTTTATTGTACTTTTACCACAAAGTGTATAATAAAAATAACCTTCTCTACTTCTGTCTAGTGCCATAATGAATTGAGTGTAAGTAAAAGATAGCGCATAAGGGGTTAGCTATCCGAGTTTGGGTGCTTAACAGGGTTAAGCACCCCAACTCGGATCGTGGATCGTGTGGTCCCGAGTTCAAATCTGGCCAAAACCATCTTAGTGTTCTATGCTAAATTTGGCAATTAATCTTAAATTTCCAATTTGGAAAAAGTGGGCTTCTGAGTGTTCCGTCCACCATGACGGAACACTCAGACACTACTTGCCTATTACTACTCCGCTCGGGATACCTATAGTCGTAATGGTATGTGATGTTTTACTTAGTTTATCTAATTCATACTTTCTTGTTGTTTTTTTTTTAATTTTTCAACATAACAACTTGTATGGTTTGTTAAAAAATATATGTTCCAGTTTATAGTCGTAATGGTATGTTATATATTTTACTTAGTTTATATAATTTATACTTTCTTATTGTTTTTTTTTAATTTTCAACGAAAAAACTTGTACGGTTTTGTTAAAAAATGTATGTTCCAGTTTGAGCATAAAAATCCACTCCATCCTTTCCCTCTTCTGTGGCTAAATCCATATAACTAATGAGGTGGCATCAGCTAAATACAGTCAAATTCGCTGAAATGTCTGGCTTAATTCCAGAAATCGCGCTGAAATGTTCCTAGTTTAAAATGTCCGGTTTGTGACGTCACGCTCCGTTGGTTGGGCTTTGATAAAATGTATTAAACGTGGACAGAGGAAGTAATGTTTAGAAGAATTAAACAGCGGTCTAAGCTTTTTTGAATTTAATGTGACTATTGTATTTGAAACAATTGTGAAGAAAAATATTAAAAGTAATGCCTATGCGTCCTTCTGCGGAGCAAAGGCCTCCATTATTGAAATCACCAAACCGGGTTGACAATCACAAACCCGGTTGATAATCACAATCACATTCCGCTAAACCCAGATACAATTTTCCCGAATTGGGATTTGAACCCCAGATTATTGTAAAGGTGGGTCTAGACTAGAGATTTTGCTAGAGCATTACATTGTAATGTAACGTTTTTCGAATGGCACAATACAGGCACATGCTCAGTTTTCCAAAATAGTTGCATGTGGTAACGTTTTTGCTTGGTTTTTGAAGTTGAAGTTGTAACAAACCATCGAGCGTCATGTTCGCAATGTGTCTCCAGTAAAATAAATATAGACGATTTTTCAAGATAACTCGCACATTAAAAAAACAACCAGCTTGGGGTTCGAAGGGAATTAGCGCTCACTCTGTACATGACTAAGCTCCTACGAGGGATGGTCTATAACCCGGAGCTGCTGCGACACCTGCAACTAATCGTGCCGGACCGGTACGTATGGCGGCGGCGGCGCCCGCGACTGCTGGCCGTGCCCGTAGCCAGAACCAACTTACTGGCGAAGGCGCCTCTTATGCGAACAATACGTGTCATTAACTTGATAACTGACACGGTGGACATTTTTTCATGCACTTTGAGTGAGTTTGTAAGGATGGCATTGTATAGCTATAAATTAGGTTAGATTTTAGTAGTGTATTCATTAAATTATAACTGTTTTTGTTTTTATTATTAGAGCTACCTGTAATGATAGTGATAAGTATTGTAGTAAATAAATAAATAAACAATTATAGCAGATTTTTTTAATCCTGAAAAATCTTCCAAAAATTGGACGTTGTCAGGCCACCCTCTAAAAACTATTAGCACCTGCAGATATTAATAATGCAAATAAATGAACTTTTACAGTGAGTAAAGGCTATTAAGCGTTAAATAAGTGGCACGTTGCCCTACAGACTTGCGTTACCTATTTAAATTTATGTCTATGTTATTACCCCGAGATTATTATAATTGTAACAAACAATTTCGAAGAACACTGTTAAAAACAACACTGCGTGTTTCTGGCACTTGAAAATATTTCGCCATTACAAAGGTCCATAGAAATGTTACTTCAATAACCGTTTTGTACTGAAAGTCACACTTTCAGAACCAAAAAGGAATTCGCTTCACACGGATTAGGAGTAATTTTCAGCGCGAAATTACTGGTTTCAGTGAATTGGGAGTCCTCCGTGTTTTTGTAGAGCGGTAGTGGATTGTAGGGAAAGTTTACTCAGTATTTTTGGTACTGAATTTGTTACTGCGCAATAATGTTATGGAATCATTTATCTCTACTAATATCATAAAGAGGAAAGATTTGTTTGTATTGAAAAGGCTCCGAAACTACTGGACCGATTTTAACACTTCTTTCACCAATATGAAGCTACATTATCAGGGAGTGACATAGGCTATATTTTATTACTGGCTTTCCGCCCCCGGCTTCGCCCGCGTGGACTTCATTTTTGTGAGAGATTTTTTCCGACTTACGATACTTGTTATTCACAAAATCCCGTCTTAGTTAGCATCTTCGTCCTAAAAAGAACCTCTATGCAAAATTTGAGACTCCTAGCAATTGAAGTAACGAAGTTTCATACCACCAAACTATCAACCCCTAGAACAACTCTTTAGAGGACAAATTTCGCATAACCCCGTCTTACTGGGCACCAACGTCCTAAAAAGAACCCCCATGCAAAATTTTAAACTCCTCGCACTTGTAGTTTCTGAAATATCGTGATGAGTGACCTTTCGCTTTTACGAGTATATATTATATTTGAATTATTTTGCGTGCGTATTTTTTAATTTCCCGATAATTATTTCAGATTCTATTAATCCAATTAATCTGTTGTGAATAACAAAATTTATAGCCGTAAAATTCTCTCGATGATGAAATAACTTTTAAACATAGGGATTGATATGCTTCTGTAGTAATAATTCTCAAAATGTCCCTTTCAATTTACATTATTTTTCACACTTAACATACCTTATAGCTACTTATTTATAAGATATAGATGAATTCTGTCGCGGACTTTTGTATGGATCTACTTAAAACCTATATTTTTGTAGTGCATTGTATGCATGTATAATCAACAGTAGGGCCAGCGCACGCACTGAAAAAATTTACGGTAGCAGTTTTTTTCCGGATCATCAGTTGTAATTGGTTTGGCTGAAAACTAATTATTTCAAACGAATATATGCTTATAGCAATCAGGGATAGTGTAGCTTTTTAATAGTGAAAGATTTTTTGAAATCGGTTCATTAGTTTCGGAGATTACCTGTCCCAAACATACAAACTCACAAACGCTTACCTCTTTATAATATTATAAGTATTAGTATATTAATTAGTATTCGTATTAGTATAGATGATTGAACAAAACATTAAGTGAAACAAAAATTTTTATCCGATTGAAAACGTCGAAATTGATGCCCGGAAGCATTTTTTACCAGTCCTATTTATTTATTTATTATTTCGTACACAAAGAGACAAATTACAGAGAAAAAAAAGAAAAGTACAGGTTAGCTTATCTCTAGAAAGAGATTTCTTCCAGCAGACCATGGCGACAGGAAAAACTCATTTAAAATTGTTATGGATAGACAAACGTGTACAAATGGAAATGTAAATGAGAGTTACTTATTCAAAAATCGTAACAAACTAAAAACCCCTAAGTACATGTTTTACTTACAAACAAGTAAATTGATATTCTACAATAAGTACATAAACATATAGATAAACATAATAATACATACAATAAATAAAATATAAATAAATAAATGTATACATGTAAACATAATGATCCAATGTAATTGAAGTAAAACTCAAAAGATGTTTTCTTTTAGCAGTCTTTTGAAAGAACCTACAGTGCCGCATTTGCGAAGGCAACTTCTTCCACAGTTGAACAGCATGAACAGTAAAAGATTCACCATACATGCACGTGTTACAGGGAGGAGTAGTTAAATGAAAGTTATAGGCTGAGCGATGAGCTCGGCCAGAAGACGAAAGATATGTAAACGTTCACGGAGATAGCTTGGAGAAGCGGGATTAAACAGTACATTGAAGAGGATGACCAGTATATGATAATTCCGCCGTAAACGTATAGGTAGCCATTTCAATTGTTTTCTGTACCCAGATATATGATCATACTTATGTAGGCCGTATATGAAGCGAATGCAAACATTTTGAAGACGTTCGAGCCTATTTAAAAGTTCCTCCGTAGCGTCAAGATAAAAACTATCAGCATAATCAATAATAGGAAGCATAAGTGATTGAGCTAGTGTTTTCCTGGTTCGAATCGGGAGGAAATTCTGTAGACGCTTCAGTGAGTGGAAAGCTGCAAAAACTTTTCGGCCTACCTGATTGACATGGTGGTCCCATGCAAGGTAACAGTCAAAAAAGACTCCCAGGTTCTTAAAGGAAACAGCGTAATCAATTATTGTCCCATTGTACACTAACGATGACATGGGTGATGCACAGGCCTTTTTGTGCATAGCTTTACTACCAATGATAATGGCCTGAGATTTGACAGGATTAACAAGAAGGCCATAAGATTCAGCCCAAGTGCAAATCCGATCTAGATTTATATTCATATCAAATATGGCCAATTCAACATCGTCAGGCTTGAAGTGGATGTAGAGTTGCAGGTCGTCAGCGTGTAGGTGATAGTGAGCGGACAATTCAGAAGTAATGGCATTAATGAAGATGGAAAAAAGAAGAGGAGAAAGGACACCACCCTGAGGAACGCCAGAAATAAGTTCACACCAGCTCGATGAAACATCGTCAGCACGAACACACTGTACGCGGCCTCTAAGATAAGAGTTAAACCATTCAATTGCATATGGTGATACGTTAAGCGACTCGAGGATAGCTAGGAGCACGGCAAAGTCAACCGATTTAAATGCACTGCTGAAGTCTAATAGGGTAAGGAGTGTGAGTTGCTTATGCTCCATTGCATATCTAATGTCATCGGTAACTTTCAGCAATGCAGTAACAGTACTGTGTCCAGAACGAAATCCAGACTGGTAAGGGCTTAACAAATTTTTTCGGTTCAAGAACGCAGTCAGTTGACCATGGATAATGCTTTCTAGGACTTTGGAAAGGACCGGTAAGATGGAAATAGGGCGATACTGGGCGGGAGTGGAAGGGTGTAAAGTTTTCGGTAAAGGAATAACTAGTGCTTTCTTCCAAGCTGAAGGAATGACATTAGTTGTGATGTAAAAATTTAAATATGGGTAATTACCCATATCCTAATTTTTTTTTTTGATAGGCAGCACAGAGTCAAGAGTAAGCCTGATCATCTTTAGACAGATCGTACCATTACCCACGGCATTTGAGGAAATGGAAAGTATAGCCTTCTTAACATCACACACTGAAACAGGAACAAAAATTAAAGGATCGCAAATAGGTCTAGAAGTACTACGATTTCGAAGCATTTCAAGAGTAGAGGATTTGGTATGAGCATGCCAACGAACGAGTGGCTCGGAAAAATGAGAATTTAACGATTCAAGATCTGTCACGATGGAAGAAGACTCAACAGACTTTCCGATACCCAGCGACCGAAGGAACTTCCATACATTAGCAGGGTTAGAATCTTGTACGGTAGTATGAATGTGGCGCCTTTTTGCATCCCTACACATGCTGCCTACAACTCTGTAACTCTGTTACAGCGATTTCACAACTTTTTGTATTGATGTGAATTTAGCTCAGATAGACATTTCCTATTTACATTTAGCCCTATTGCGGTCCTACCGGAAGATATACAGAAAAATTTAAATAGTTTGGCCTGTGAAACATACACACAGCATTTTTTTTTTTAGTCACACTATATTTTATGAAATTTCTCCTTCTTCAAGCAGACCTAATTTTTGCTCATTAGGCCTGAGACTCTACGTGGATCCAAATGATTATTAGTGTATTTCAACTGAAAAATACTTTCAGAATCAAATATACCGGTTAGTAAAAAAAGGCGTAATAGTTATCAGTAAATAAACCCGCTTTGACCGTATCAAGCTTTTAAATCAAGCAATGTTTTGCATGGCCAACATTTAGTAATCCCGGTAAATCCGGTGGATGCCAGATCCCACAGGGGTTGCGTCTAATTAAATAAAACGAGCCGGTTTTGTTTAAAGGTAGGATTTGTTCATAGTTTTAACTGGATAAGGAGATGAAAAAGGTTTTTTTATCATACATGGCATGTTGCCCAAATACAAGAACCAGACGAGACTTAGCCAGTCTTGGTCTTAGTCTTGCGCCAATACACCTGGTCTTGGTCTTGGTCTTGGTATCGTGCTCCTAGTCTTGGTCTTGGTCTTGCAGCAAGAGGCTCGCAAGCCTATTAGCCTATTGCTATATCTTAGAACAAGGTAACATACCGTAGGTACATTTTGAGCTTGAACTAACATAGCCATAGTAAACACCAACTAAATTAATAAATGTCTAAACATTTAGTGAGGAATCCGAAAAATTAACTGACACCGGGTGGGGTTTGAACCCACAACCTAAGCGATCCGTGCCGATGCTCCAACTGAGGTATCTACCGTGACCTACGGGAAAAACGTACGGTTCCGTGCGAAAAACGTACTGTTCTTGAGCGCCAGCTATCCAGGTTGTGAGCATGGAATTTGGACTAATGGCGTGTCGTGTGATGGTGAAGTTCAGCCGCAGGTATGAGGCCATGCAATTCGTCTGAACACTTCTCATTGTATATTATATCCCCTTTCCCATGTCTGCCCAGTAAATGCCTATTCACTCTAGTTTTGAAGAGACCCAGATTGTATTGGTTCGGAAACACAAGCGCGGGTTGCGAGTTCCACTCCTTTGCTGTTCGAAAGAGTTCACAGGACTGTTCATTTTTTTTATAAATTCGTGTCAGAAACATTAACTAGTTTTTTCGTTCTTTTAGATGTGCCGAGTGTACTTTTGCGAGAAAGGGACGCGTGCTCCTAGGTTCGAGTCCAATAACCGGGTACTGAACGACCAGTTACAGTGGCATGTTTATAATATGTATTGCGTTCATATTTAATCTTTATATTCGTGCGTGAATTCGGTGGAGAGGCGCGTCATTTGAGCTTGGACAAAATCTACCCGTATGTGTGTGAGTAATAATTGAGTAGTTTGAGTAGTTCGACTGGCCTGTTAGTAGCGAACCTGCCTTAACCCCTTGAGTGTCAGCGGAACACACGGGTGTTCCTAAGAAAACCCAAAAAAAATGGCAAACAATGGCACACAATGCAAAAACACGAGAAATGTTAATACCGGTGATCGTGGGTTCGATCTCCACCCATAAAATTTTGTATTTTATCTGATTCTGGGTTTTTTATATCCTTTAAGGTATGTAAGTATTAAGAAATATTAAAGAATTCATCAGTACTTCGGCGCCATTAGCATGTCTACAATTGCACCGACAGGCCAGTTTGCGCAAGTTAAAATTCATTTGACAACGTATCACTGCAGTACTAAATTTCACCCAATAAATATCCAAACGCAATCACAATAGCAAGCCAATAGGTTACAATATCGGCCAATCTATCGTTTGTCGGTAATCGCTTTGGCCAATACCGTTATGCTAAAATTGATCGCCGCTCTCCCAGATTACAATCTTACGCCTGGCTATATTGTTACCAAGATAGGGTTTACCAAATTGAAGGGCACTTATTGTTGTAGGAAATGTCTGAGGTCTTAGTTTGATAAGGCACTTTAAGAAAACTTTGCTGATTTCGATTTTAGTAAATCTAAATTTAACACTTGAATTTTTATTTTTAGCATTGTAACAATACTCTATTTTCTATTAGATTCTTGACCCTAGGACTTAAAGGGGACAATTTTTTAAGTTCCTTTATCTAGTTTCGTCAATCGAAAGTCAAATACTTATTTGCAGAAATATTTATTTCTGGTGTTAAAAGGCGCTTGCCTTATAACATTGATGAAACAACGTTGGCTCACAACGTGAAAAACATTAGACAAATTCCTCGATAGCTCAGTTAGAAAAGCAGCCCCCTAGATTGTAGAAGACGCGGCTTCGAGTCACACTTGAGCTTTAGGATCACTTCGATCGCAAGAAAATCACGATTTTGACAGCGACTATTGCTATTTGTCGTCGAATACAACTTCATCATTGGCTGACAAGCTGTAGAAATGCGAGCGCCTAGCAATCCACTGGCGTTGCTAGTTAGAGAATAAGGGCGCAGGTCGATTTTTTCTAGTTTCTATCTTCAAAGATCTTTTAAAGAAGAACACAGCAAATCTTTGTGGTTTTCGATTGTTGCCACTTTTTGCATCGATTTAGCGTTTCGAAACTTCATTCTTGAAACTTGTGAAGTGAATCTCGATTTAGCTTTGCTTTTAAATCCAAATTAAATGAATCCGTTTTACTGAAGAGAAAGGCTTCTTCTGCCAATTTCTACACACTCGGTCTACAAGTTGAGACAAATAAGATAAGACAATTTATTTCTCAACAGAGCACTGCATAAATGAAATTTAATACGTAAGCATAAGATATAGATACGAAATCAATTTTCCTTGTCCGTCAGAATATAAATATATAGAATAGAATAGAAAAGAGAAAAAAAATATCAACTCAACAATGCACAAGTGAGAAAAATAATTAGACAGTGATGATGATGATGTAGTCCCTGCCGATTGCGGTTACGGCGACTGCTTTGACTCTATTATGAAGATTTGCGTTCGTGTGCCCGCATGTGGCTTATGTAGCCAAATCTTTTTTGACAGACTAGACAGCCCTATAGTGTATAAAGCGATGTTTCCATATGAAGCTGATCGACACACAAATACTTCTCAGTAGGTCTATGAATGTCCACCAATTATAGATGCTAGCGTCCACGTAGACCGTGTAGACGTTTTTGCATGGGATTTTAGTATAGTGCCCTTTAGTACAACATCCTGAAATACACATTTCTGAAGTCAACTATCGTAGTACTAATTTGCATTTGCGATGGCCCTTGGTTATGCACGCTTTGACTTAGGCTGCATTTCACAAAAGCGGCCCGCGTGCGTGCTTGTTTGTCAATGACGAAATATAAAAAAAACAATTAAGACTGGGATTTAGCGCGTCTTCCGATAAAGCATTCGGTGGGCCACTGATTATTTCTGCGTTAATGAAATAACGCCACAGCTTCCTCCTGTTTTCTTGTAATGAATTTATTATGAAATAACATTAGACAAATCAAAAAGTTTAAAAGTTGTCGACTTAGAATATAAAAAGACCCATCTAGGTATATTTTTTTAAGTGCAAAATGTTAATGATGAATATTTGAGAGTTAAATAAAAAAATCGTCGACGTACTTCTTTGTGTTTTTTTTATCTGTGAAATTATGCTATATCGCGGTTTGGAAAAGTTGTCGCCTTAGTTAAAGAGACTGACCTACTCGTACATTTTTTTATTTGATAAAATATTTTATAATTTATTAGTTACGAGTATCTTCAAACAGAGTCGATCAAATATTGACAATCTTGGGAAAGCATAGCCTTAACATAAGTTTTCCATTGTTCGCAGATCACGCATCAGCCATAGTTGGTAACACAGCCCGGCTGCGATGCCGGATAGACGGGAAGTCCTGTGGCGAGATGCATAGCATAAAGTGGTATAAGGCTGATACCAGAGTCTATGTGTACTCGGCTTCAAAAGATGCTGCCATCAACAGGCCTGAAGGCGAGATGATGGACAGGTATGTGGAATGTTTACTTATTGTCACGTAGTAAATAAGATTTATATATACTATGGAATACTGAAGTGGTAAGTGGTACCAAGACGGTACTCTCCCGAAAATTTCGTGTGCGAAATAGCACCAATATACTGGTCTGCTATTCTGCTAATGACTCAGTTCATTGTTATTTTTTAATATTTATATTTCATGACTGCGAATCCTGCCTTTAGCGCCGGTAGCCATGGGTTCGATCCCCTGACAAAAATTAATGTGACGAACATTTTATATTATTTTGAATTGGTTGTGTGTCTGAGTGTTGTTATCTCTTCAAGTATTTTATCAGTCGCTGAAACCCATAGTACAAGCTCTGCTTAGTTTGGGGTCAGATGATTTGTCGCAGATATTTACATACATACATACCATCACGTCTTTTACCCAACGGGATAGGCAGAGACCACATCTTACCACTAGCTACGGTCCTGACATATTTTTTGCGCTTCTTTTACTCTCAATAATCCTTTCATACATGCTCGTCGATGATAGGTACTCCTAACCTGACCTTTTCTGAGAACGTCTTGGACTTGTCATAAGTACGTCCGTCTAGGTCTTCCCCTTCCAACAGCTCCATCCACTCTCGCCTTGTAAATTTGTTTCGTTAATCGCCTTTCATCCTTCCTTTCCATATGCCCAAACTTTTTGTGACAACATCCTCCTTCACACCACAACGCTCTCTTAATATGATAGATATTTATTTATTATTATTTATTTATTCACTGGTCAATGTCGACATTGCACCTGGTGGTGAGTGACAATGTGTACATACGATTACATACATGCATTACATGACTGCTTAGTAAATGCCTATTCACTCTTATCTTGAAAACTGTTTTCGGATTGTTCTATGGGAAAATGTTAAGGAATGGCATGTGCCCTAAATTGCATCCTTGTATGACCACTCAACACATCCCTTATCAGTTCAATTTGTTTTATGAACACTTTATTACACTTAATTAAACTCAATAATTACTTTTAAGAGGAATTTAATAAACTTTTGACTGTATTATTTAAACTGAATTATAATTATTATTTAGAAGCAATACTCAACATAATTTACTTCAATTTTCAATAGTAAGCAGTTAATGTATTTTCAAAATCTTAGGAATGATCATTTCAGTACTATTATATTTGTATTGAACAACTGTTTTTGAAATAAAATTTTCGTAGCCGCCCTTTAGTCTAAACATACTAATTCTAAGGCTTTGAAAGCTATAATGAATGATTTTCTTTAAATTGTTGTTTCACTAAATAAATTTACAAAGAAATTTAAAGTACGTTATTACTTGAATCAAAGCAATGCTAAACAGATACTAAGTACTCGAATAACTTAATAATGAAATCTAAGAATTATCGATATTCTAAACATCTAAGAATTATCGAAATTCCAAACGAATTGAAATAGTAATCACCAATTTATTCTCGAGCATTGTTTCTTTCTTCAATGCTTTTAAGTTTCTGTTTTTTTCCCATGACCTTTCCATTAATGGTTTTACGTGAAGCTTGTCCATTAATTATTCACGTAAGAATACAGGGTGATATCTTTCCAATGCTATAAAAGAGCGGAAGAAACCGTTCGTGTGTCCCGAATGAAATTGGTTATATGCATATTTAAGAACAGCTCACGCTAGCTGCTCGCAACGCCGAGCGTGGCGAAACTACAATGTCTATAACGATAAATAACCCTTCTTCATAAAAGTATAAAATAGCCAAATGATTTCTTTTCACTAATGTATTTTAATATACTTCTGCAAAAACTAACATAATATGCCAGAGATGGTAGGAGCCAAGATGGCATCGCAGGGACCAAATTGGTGCTTCAAGATAGAGCCAATCTTTTTCAGATTAAAAAATATTGCAATTTGCTTGTAGATAATTGGTCCATCTTATCTAAAGACTTGAAAGGATAGGAAAAATAGATAAAAAGGGAGGGGAGGGCAATGAAACTTCATAGAGTAAGTTGAAAGGACTCTGTGATCTTAATAAAATTAGGAAAATAATAAAGAAAAGGAAACTCTGCACGCTGCACGGGCAACGTGGGGCAGACAAAATTCTGGTACATAGATAACTGATTTTATTATGTCTAATGAAAAAGCATAGTGTAATAAGTGGAATTTGTATTCATACAATTTTAAATCATCCTCGTAAATACACGCATAGTGCATCTTAGTGTTAACTACTACGCCTTCATATTGTATGTCTGTGTTTTTGTATAAGTTTGATTTGGAAGATGTGCATTGTGCATTATATATTTATTCATCTCATTTTTAATGCTAGAATGCTGCATCGTCGACTGAATAGTGGCTTTTCATCAGATAACTGTCGAAAGGTAGTCGTCTATGACTTAATAAATTAGATAGTAGCGTTTAGTAACATTTCATACTAGAGTTACCTTCGAAATAATTCTGCTAATCACAACATCAGATCGCAAATACGCGTTCTGAAAATATGTAACATCTAATGTGACGTCATTCTATTGTCCCATGTTCTTTTGTGTCCCGCGAATACAATTTATTACTTTTGTTCTTTTGCGTTTGTTATCAGGGAAAGGGGACGTAATTATCAAAGTACTTTTTATTGTTTTTTTTAAAACACTCGTTAACGTTACAGTACTAATGCAATGTTGTTTTTACTGTTTTCTGTAGGTATGTCTACCAAGAGTTTCTGATACATAAACTACGATAGTTGACTTCAGTGCTTGCCATTTGGTTCCATTTATAATCACTAGGGGCGCTGTATCGGAAATCCATGAAAAACGGCAACGCAGACGCTAGCGCCTGTCATTGGTGAAAACTCATGGTATGCCTATTAAAAATATTGAATTGGGCAGCAAGTGGTTGACGTAAGATTTTTAGGTGGCAAATAAAATGTCTTCAAGGATTTAAATATATTTCGAAAGAAAACCATGGATAATAGTTCACAAAAACAAAAAATCTCAGTTGTTTTTTTTTCGTAACTCCTCAATTAAATTCAGATGAGAGCGTCATTAGAACTGCATCCCGTAAACTCGGAATCCTGAACAGAGTGAGACGATTCTTTACGCCTGGGCAGCTCTGTCTTTTGTATAAGACACAAGTTCGCTCGTGTGTGGAATACTGCTCTCATCTCTGGGACAGTTCCGCCAAGTACCTACTCGAAGCTTTCGACAGGTTGCAGCGTCGGACGTGCTATCCGTATTATTGGAAACCCAGAGGCAACTTTGACCCTTGAGCCTCTCCAATTGCGTAGAGACATTGCCAGGCTAAGTGTTATCTATCGCTTCTACAATGGGGAATGCTCTGACGAGTTATTCCAGCTTATTCCACCCTCACCTTTCCACTCCCGTACCACGCGTGCTGGACTACGGCGTCATCCACACACAATTCAGCGTTTGTTGGCCCGAACTAAAAGGTTCTGTGACTCGTTTCCATGTGTTTCCTTCCTCTTATAGTCCCGGGTCGTTCAAGCGGGGCGTGAAGAGGCATTTCTTTGGGCCTTCAGGATGAGGATGGCCAGTCCAGTGATTCGTTTGAGTAACTGGGCTTGTCAGCCTCATATCTGGACCTCACGACCGCTTCACATCGGGTGGAGTGAGGTCATCTTGACAGGCAAAATATAAAAAAAAAGATGAACAAAGATTTTTTGTATGCTTAAAAAATGGTTGCCACTCAGACTTACACAGACAATACTTTTTCAAACCACTATACAAGTTTTTAGTAGAAATATAATATTATAGCTTAAATTTCTTTTTTAACTGATAATTACAAACTTTTTCGAGTCAATACATGCTTGTTGAATTATTCCGAAATATATACAATATGTTCTTACAAAACATGGCCACATCTACTACAAGCTACCTTACTTGTCTGACATCTGACAGGAATGAAATTAAATACCCCAACCCAGCCTTTATTTCCCACTTTTCATTCACACGTGAAAAAGACATGCAATCCTGAAACCTTATGTCTAGACATCCATTTATAACATATTTACATCACCAACTCTACAAATAAGGTTTTTGGATGATAAACGCTACGGCTAAGGTGTCAGGATCGATTTTAGTGTGAACTGTAGTTGTAAAACGATTGGAATAGGTAATGAGAATTCCAATTGGAGTCGTATTACGTGTTTGGGTTCTAAGTTTTCTAATCGCATGCGATATTTTATCACTGAAGTTATATTGAATTAGGTATATGGCATTTTATTTTATTGAAACACTTACCATTTATTTTTATCTGTAATATAGTATTTATGATACTTATATGTATATGCACACACGTAATTGTCCGCCACAAATGTCCGTGCGTCATCTCAGTCTGGGCCTACTGAAAATCAGCGCCTGGGCCCTTAGAGCCCAGGCTATATGCTGAGTGAGGTCCATTTGTCTTTTTGGGCATCGGGACACCGCTGTCTGATGGTATAGTATTTTTTTTCTGATATATGTTTTGTTGTTAATGCCTTCTTATGTGATTACTTTATAAATGTAACGATGTCCTTAAAGGACATCTCTTGTCATAAGACGTGACATTGTCTCGGGCACACGGGTAGTGGGGTACACACTGACAGCTACGAGCTATGACCGACGTGTACCTGCATGAACCCCGGCGAGAAGTGGCCGCCGGAAGAGAACGCCACAGGAGAGGAGTCCCCGTGAATGTTTTTCTATTTCTATTTAATTGTTTTTATTTACTATGTATGGGTGGATTTTGGGTCTGCTGGATAAAAGCTCACTTAATCGAAATAAAATCATCGCTACGTTATTTTTTCAATCGTGATCAAGAAAATTGGGTTTGGTGATCATAAACTCAAGACATTTTTACTGGAAACACTTTGCCCAACCTAAAGTATGAACTAGTGCCTATAAGATTTTGTTACGAGCGCTCTTTTAAGACACTTCTTCATCTTCTATTCCATCATAGTATTTCTAAAACATATACCTTGACATCACATTGCTGGCAGTGTTCATTGTTCATTCCGAAAGCTTATCATTTAGAATTAATACTTTTTAGGGACCAACAAAGATTAAAATAATAAATCAAAAAAGCGAGTCACCGTTGAAAGAATTTCATAAAATGAAGGTAAATTTAATCCAATCAAATTAAATCCGGATGACCTTTAAACGAATATTTCAGAAAATAATCTTCAAGTAACTAATTGAATACTGAAGGGTTGAGCAAATTGCAAATATGATTGTACTAATATTTGTTGATTTGAGGTTCCGTAATAATAAAATTGTCGGATGACGTTATTGTATAACGAGGGCTCTGGGGCTAATCCCAGATTTGGCAGATCAGTGTTAGAACTATGACTATACAAGAGACGTAGTTTGCGCCAAACCACCATTCTATTCACGTGTCACGTTTTATAACGAACAACTAAAATAGAGAGAGAGAGAGATATGACATTTTGGCCTGCATTTTTTTGTAGAAGGTCTAACTTTTTCTAACTTTGGCCCTTTTTTTTAACCTTTATTGTCTCACTGCTGGGCAAAGGTCTTCCCATATCTCAACTTTAACGCTAAAATCATATAAAGTGTGATAATAATCTTTTAGACTATTTGAAGGTGAACGACGTACCACCTTTTTTTTTATATTATCAGTCTATCTTATCTATTCTTACTAAACTACTTTTAACATTTGCACGTCGCATGCAATAGAATATGATGGATGATACTAATTTAAAAAAAACTTTTAGTAACCATATTATGGCATTTTATTTAACTATCCAGTGGAAATTTTTGAAGACAAATTTTGACTCTGAAACAACAATCTGACCTGAAATAAAACAACCAATGTCACTACAAAGCTGCTGCTTCTTTATCACTGATAAGGTACTCTGAAATCAAACTAAATCAAAGCGAGAGATATCCGGCTAGTCGTACACGTAATCCGGACTGCGAGCAAAATAGATAGATAGATGGATAGAGAGGGTAATAAGCCCGATCGGATTTATTAACGAGCGATAATGGAATCGGGACGGTTTCCATTTTACGATAGTGACGTCATTTGCGGGATTAGTTAATCGGATGATTTAATTTGCTAGGTAATTCGTTCTGTCTATTAATCAGTGGTGGAATAGGTAAACATGTTTTTCTAGTGGAAAGGTCAGTCAAGTTAGGTTTCTAGGTTTCTTGTAGCCTTGAACTGAAACTGAAATGTGAAAAATTATGCGTTACCTACAATATCAAAATATCAACCAATAAATAAAAATAAATAAAACTTTTCCGTTACTGAAAGTCTGATAAAAAACTCACAGTCGAATCTGCTGAGCGTAGAAAGCTGAATAGTATAATAGTAATAAAAATTTCTCGAACAGGAAAAAAGAAGTAATCCAAAAATAAATTTACGGGTAAAAGTTTTAAAAATATATTAGACCATAAATTAAAGAGTTAAAAAGACTCAACGGCTTTTTATTGCAAAAAAAAAAAAAAAACTGCTTTAGAGCTCAGCTAAAGTTTTGTTGCACTCACGTCACCGCGACGCAAATCGGACACACATGTGACAGTGGAAACGAGTTCCATTAAATGTATTTGTAATTTTCACACAGACTGCACGAGGCGTCAGTGTCTCTGTTGCCGACACCATTAATATTTCACTATTCAGTCCATCAGACCCTCTTATTATGGCAACGTAATTTCAGGATAACACGCCTATGAAGGGTGGGTATTTTTAGATCCAAATAACAGGGAATTCTATTAGAGGGAATATGTTAAGATTGACTTTGATTAGTGCGGAATTTGATTGAGGGTGGTTTGAAAGGGTTGAATTTTCAAATATCGCTGTCTGATTCACATTGGAATTCCCAGTAATGTTAGGCTCATTTACTTAGGGTGCTTTTTGATCTAGGATAACAGTTTTGTCCATTTTTGATTTTTTTTAAAAATATTCTGTCGTGGATATTTGGTATTTTTACACTTCGCGAAAGAAACTCGGTCGGTATCGGTAGTTAAGCAACCGGTCAAAATTAGAATCTAATTTTTTGATTAAGTATTCTGGGTTATAAAATAACTAGGCTTGTCAGCCTCAAATCTGGACCTCACGACCGCTTTCCATCAGGTGGAGTGAGGTCATCTTGACGGGCAATATAAAAAAAAACTAAACTTAAAAAAAAAAATTGTGAATAAAATCCGCGATTATGATAAGATAAGTTAAGTCTTAAAATTTGCCTTTGCACCTAAAACCAAAATTTCCTATCATCATCATTCATCATCTGCTCAACACGACCTAACAAACCTCTTCATAATACAAGTCCGCGAGAGACACAGTATAATTTACCTTGGAATTAACATTACTATAAATATTATTTATTGTTATTCCATTATACATTAGATAACAAAGTGTTCGCAATAACCTTTTAACTTCAGCCTTGAAGCAGTATTACCTCCTCTAAGTTTTGGTAGAATTTACATATTAATTAAATAATCTAGAGTTCGTTACGAAATTAACGGATATACATGTTGTTAATTACAAAGCAACTAAATAAGTAATGTTATGGACCGTGTAATTGGGTGTTGAATAATTTAAGTGTTGAAATAAATGTATACTAAAGACCTTATTCGTAAGGTTCACGGATCTTAAATTTATAAGAACAAGCCAAAATTGTTAATTTAAAAAATATTTTCAATTATTTCACTTAGTCGTTGACTTCGACTGATTACAAACACAATTTTCACAATTTGAATGAAAAAGTAAAGTAATTAGCCAATGCATGTCCCGCTGCTGTGCCTTCATCATTGAAAGGAATCATCGCTACTATAGATGGTATGTATTAATCACCACGCTTTCCAAATGCGGGTTGGTGACCACAAACCCGGGCTATGTTCTGAAAAATCCAAAAACACACTTTTGTGGAATTGCACCCGGGACCTCCAGGCTCCGGGTCCAGCTCTGAAACCACTCGCCCACGGAGGCGGTACACTCGTTTGCGTTTGTTTGAATGTACTTATCAATAAGTACGAGTATACGTACGTGTGAACACCAGCCTGACATCCATGGACAGAAATAGAAGACAAAGAAAAAAAAACAAGTGATAAAACAAAATTTTCACTAAAAGTTAAAGTATTTCTTTCGGATATTTGAAGGTACTTGGAAAAACTTTGGCTTGCAATGCAAGCATACACTAGAAAGATTCGTTCGGTACATTGGTATTACGGTAGCTCAGAGGTGGAAGACGGCCCGCATCCAGTTCGACATCTTCAAGGTCCGAAATTCATGTTTTTGTCTATGTTTAGAGACTATTTATAGGTTGGTCAGACAATAGCTTCAATTTAACTTGGCAATATTGTTTCGTTGATCTTATTTACTATCTCAAAGAAGCCTCTTCAAATTCGCAGCAGTTTCTACGTAAACCAGCGCGAGATAAACTATCTCCTTAATTTAAATTCAAATTAGCCCTAATACTAAACATAAATATGGCCGTCAGCCCGCAGCTATTTAAATGAGGCGTGTGAGTTAGAAGATGAAGCGGCTTTTGTTAAAGATATATAAATAAATATCTGCGACTAAATATCTGGGACAATTTTACACCAAGATCATCTGACCTCAAACTAAGCAGAGCCTGTACTAGGCATCAGAAACTGATAAACATACTTAAATATTTCTAAATAACACCCAGACACGCAACATATACAAATGTTCGTCACATAAATGTTTGTCATGGGTGGGGAACTGGGGATTGTGCCCACGACCTCCGGCACTAAAGGCAGGATCGCTGCCATTGCGCCAATAGGCCAGTCAAAATAAGTCAAGGAAAGAATGAAGATATTTATTTATGGAAGCTTACAAATACTTAGGTTGCTCTACCATCAGGGATATGCTATGAAGCTATGCTGTGGGGCTTTGCAAGCTAAGCTACGAAAATATAAAACCGTTTTCACGGATGCTATGCCATGTAAGGGAGAGTAAGATGTGCTTCGAAGATGCGCCGTCGCACGGTAGCTGTGCCTCTGACCCCCAAATTACAAGCTCGGCTTAGTTTCAGGTCAGATATAATAAAATAATATAATATAAGCGCCAGACAACACACCACTTATCATGGTCTCGAAATAAGGATAGGACTTCAAATTTCAGGGCAAAAACTGCATTTTCCAACTTTTTCAATTTTATATATTTTTTTTAGAGTTATGATAAGCGTTATGGATGTACATTCTTCAGAATTATCTAGCGCTATTATTCATCTAACAAAGAAAAAACATAAGGCATTTATCTTAACAGATCGCGCTGCAACCGAGAAAGTGAGTCAACACAGACATTTTCAAAAATTCGTTAAAAAAAAACATAACTCGAAAACTACAAAAAATCGCGATAGATAAACATACATGGGGTATTTCCCCCCGGGAGATACCCCTGAGTGTGAGGAAGCCAAAAAAAATTTATTGACGTGTATGTTTGGACGACCCTGTATATTACATACCAGCAAGACTATATCCCAAACGGGGTAACGAAAATAATTCTTAATTTGCAAAATAATGGGGTTGTCGGAGGCAAGTGACTGTTGCCGTCATACTGAAGCCCACTTATAACCAATGGTATTAGAACCCAGCGTGTCAGGTGATGAGCCTTCCGCCGTTATCCGGGTTGATTTGGTATTTCTTCGATGTTTTCCGTCACCGGAGAGTAAGTCGGAAATTTTACAATGATCGCAAAGATTTTGCTTCTGGCCAGATTTGAACTCGGGACCACACAATCCTCGATCTGAGTTGGGGTGCTTAACCCCTAGGCCACAACGCTCTCAACTGACTATTTTAACTTTTCATTAACTATTGTTTAGATATATCGTGGTATTCGTGGTCCTGTGACTTGACCCACAAGGCGACGTGGTCACACCGACCGTCACGTCGTAGCATTATCAGTGAGTTAGTTAATCAACTCACAGTTAGCTGCAAGTTAGTTTCGTTAGCAGTTAGCGAGCGTTTGAATAATGACGATTATTGCTAGCATTTGTGTATTATAGACACTATAAAGTAGAACTTGTCTAATTAAAATGACGCGCCTCATTACTTTGGTAGTTGATTTCGATGTGCCGAGTGTATTTTTGCGAACAAATGACGCTTGATCTTAAGTTCAGGCACATATTACCTGATAGTTACTACGTAACAGACAAATAACTCCATAGAAAATAGAATGTTTTGTCACTTGTAAAGTTCGTGCAGTCATGTGACAGGCATATATTGCCAGGGCTACCTCTTTCGATGTAGATGTCAGTTACTAACAGTACCTCCTTGCGTCAGTTCGATACCAAGATTCGCATACGAATTCTCTACGCGGCTGTTGACAACCAACTGCCAAATGAGTCATGGAATACCCGGAGGCTTGTAGGTAATCATCACGCGCAAATATATGGAGTGACAGAGGCCTGGTTCAGGTCCAGCCGGCTAGTGAACGACCATTACAGTGTCTTATTTATGGTTATGCGTCCATTTGTCCGTGAATGCGGTGGAGGGACGCGTCTTTTCAGCTTAGACAAGCTCTACTTCACTTGTTGCTACTGACTGGCCCCTTGGTACGGTGGGGGTAAGTCTTAGCTATAGCGCCGGAGGTCGTGCGTTCGTTTTTACTTGGGACAAATATTTTGTGTATATTCTGTGTCTGGTGCGTGTGTGTGAGAGCGTCGTGGCAGGTCTCAGTCACTGCATGTACTTGCGTGCGATAATTACCTTCCAGCCGCCGGGTATTCCATGACTCATTTGGCAGTTGGTTGTCAACACACACGTAGAGCATTTGTACCCGAATTTTGCGGTTGAACTGAATGACGCGATGATGTACTGTAAGTACTGAATACTGATATCTATATCGAAAGAGGTAGCCCTGGCAATATATGTCTGTCACAAGACGCACGCATTTAGGATTAAGAAAATTGTAATTTTTCTATGAATGTGATTTATCTGTTCCGTAGTTACTATTAAGTAATCTGTGCCTAGGGTCTAACACTCCAGCTCGGCATTAGTGTGGTCCCGAGTTTAAATCTGGCCAGAACCATCCTTGTGTTCATTGACGACAAGATTAGCGAAGTGCACTGTAGTACGCTTTCTCGCCTTTAATTCCATCCCGAGTTCGATCCCGAATTTCTAAATTGGTCTGGATCTGGGAGTGCTGGGAGACGCCCCTGGCTTAATTATTTGTCTGGTACCTCGTAACACAGGGCTTTTTATACCTACTTCGAGACCATGACAAGAGGTGTGTTATCTGGCGCATATACATATTACATTTGCAACTAACTCACTAGAGATGGAAAAACATCGATCATTTTTCTTTACTAATCTTTACTAATACATATTATAAAGAGGAAAGATTTGTTTGTTTGTTTGTATTAAATAAGCTCCGAAACTAAATTCAATTCAATTCAATCAGTTTATTGCACTCCATAAGTATAATAAAGGTCTTAAAATTAGATACATAGCACATTTATGGGTCCGGATTGGACATGACGATATAATAGAGGGCACTATACTTCCACATTTCTAACATTAATAAACTATTTAACATAAAAAACCAGACATTGTTTATGTATGCTTTGGATCCTAAAAAATATTTTAAAGACTTATCACTTAAATACTCAGCAACTGTATAATATGCTTTCTAATAAGTTTTCGTTTAAGTTTATTATTGAACTCTTTTTCTTGATCCGCGTCTTTTATATGTTCCGGTAGGTGATTATATATTTTTATAGCCATAGCTAGTGTGCTCACTGAGTGTAGTTTTAGACGAGACGTCACGTTTAGCTTATTTCTATTTCGCAATGTGTAATAAGGATCACAGTCTATAATTACTGGACCGATGTCAAAAAATATTTTACCAATATAACCCTACATTAGGCTATATTTTGCCAGGAAAGACAATCTACGCGGGAGAATCCGCAGACGGACAAGTCCCTTTCCCAAACTACTGAGATTTATTTTAGTGGGTCCCCCGACCAACCTCGCGGTTATGCAGAAAGGCACACTATTCCTAGCACACCGTGAAGTGTACCAGGGACCATCTGCGGTAGGTCCTGCCGCCATAAAGCACAACGCACAATGCATTACACATTATGGTACTCATAGGCGAGTAGCCCGTGGCATTACCCACTCCCATTTATCCAGAATGGTACCGGAGCAGTTATAGTCGCTCACCACGCACATCCAAAGAACGCTAGCTTCAATCCCCGCTAGGGACGTCAGAGAAGCTAACTGCCATTTCTCCAGAATGGTGCCGGAGCTGTATAGCACGCTCACATCTCAATGCACTGCCGTACATCTACCCTTAGCTACAGCAGGGTGGCCGGATGGGCAATCTAGCGGATACTCATCTCCTTGCTATCCAGGCAAGTACCGGAGGAGCAGCAAGCCGCTATAAGGGTTCCTCACTAACCCCGCATCTAAACACTTAGCGGCCCAACGCCCTAGACCAGTGAATTTAGATACTCGTTGCGCGCGAGGAGGGACGCTCGGTACACACTACCGAGCAGACGAACATGCCCCACCTCTGCAACTAACCACATGTCACCTCGAATACAACTCCAAGTTGGGGCCTACCTTAACAAAGGCAGAGCTGGGACCCCCAACACCCGTGGTACCCTGATCCTAACAGCCAGACTCGTAGTTCCGGCCGCAGACGGACAGTTTGTTTATGTATGTATATGTCAAAAACTGTAACTATGATTTAGTTTTCATTTCTTATCTTCGCAAAATATAATATCTTGATCGCCAAATTACCTGGTCATTTTATCCGATGTAGCCAAAATAATTTGCATTAAATCCCAATGATGCGAAACAGCGTGCAGTTTCGCAGTTAAAACTAACCAGAACTTCCATTGACTTAACCGAAATAGGTTACAGAGAACCCGCACCTGACAATAACTAGATAACTCGAAACATCACTGCTAACTGCTAATGAGAATGAGGCTTAACTGTTACGGTTTAACTAACCGTAGTTCAAAGTTCTTGCAATAGTCAATGACAATTAAGCATGATACATTTATTCATTCTCTTAAGATAGGCAGTTAAATTTTTTTTTACTTCGAAATTCTATCGAATTACATAAGTATGGAGAAGTGCAACTGCACTACAAGTTTCTAACGAATGTTTGCTTAAACAAACTCCTAATCTTTGATTTTGCAATTTAGAATTCTGATGAAAAAAATAAAATAAAAATTGTTTATTTGCTTTTTAGTTTTACAGTTTTTCATTTTACAAAATCTGCCAAACTGTACAATAGTTTATTGGCAGAAGCTGGCTCTCAATTTGTTATAAACTGTTTAATCAAAACTTACTTAACTAATAAAGTACAAAGATTACAAAAAGCTTTAATAATTCAAAAACATGCGTAAACAAGAACATGCTTATAGTCTTAGGTACATCTATTCAATCTTTTTTATTATTTGACCTTCAAATTGATTCAACAAGACGTGCTCCCTAACCTTCCTCTTAAATGTCGGTTTACTATCACACACCGTTATTTCGTGTGGTAAACTATTAAATACTTTAGGCACAAGATAACTGTTGGTACGCGCACCGTAGTAGTTGATGGTTTTAGGTATGAATAAAGACCCTTTTCATTACTCATACTCTGAAAGTAGGTCTGAAGTTGCCTGAGGAGCGGGATGAAAGTAATACTTTTCATCCCTCTAAGGAGAATCACTTTCAACTGACAGCTGTCAAATTATTTAAAAAACTAGTTCTTTTTCACATATCTATTGAACCATGTTCCAACTTTCTATACAGCCACGACGTAAAATTGAAATAACTTAAAGTTAAGTATTGATTAAAGAATATATATTTTATAAATAACTTTATTATAATTTAGTTTCAAAAATTTCTTTAAAATAACTTAGATTTGGGAAAAATATTTACAATTTTTCCAATGATGAAATTAAAAAATAATGGCTGAATAGCTGGCCGGCCACAGAAAAAAAAACAAACAAAATAGGCGGGAAAGCGGCAATTCGATCTTCATTTATTTTTTCGATTTGAAGACTTTTGTTTATACGTATAGCAGAGATTTGTACCTATAAAATGAGTTCATCTGATTCTGATATGAATTTAACGCCTGATTTTATAAGAGAAGACTTTAGCCTCTTCGTAGTGGAAAATAAAATTTACTCATTTTTTCTTTAGCTAAATCATGTTTTTATTTTTACTTTCCTTGTATTTGTAATGAAAAGCACAGTGTTTACCTCGGGTTAAAGACTTATTCAGTCACTCGAACTATTTGCGCCCTCACTTCGTTCCGGGCGCCAAACCCCGTCTCGGGACTGAATAAGTTACTTTCAACCCTAGGGTAACAATGTACTATTTCTTACATTCCTGGGAGTTCGTGAATGAGTCACATGTACCTTAAATTTATCACAATCATAAATATCCCTGGATATTATTCCACACAGCGCCATCTAGCCCCAAAGTAAGCTAATTAAAGCTAGTGTTATGGGATACTAGACAACGGATAAACATACTTAAATACATTTTCTTTTATAAATACATACTTATTATACATAGGAGACACCCAGACCAGTACAAACAGACATGTTCATGCACACAAATGTTTGTACTGTGCGGGGATCGAACCCGCGACCTCTGGTGTGCAGTAGCCAACTTCTTAACCATTACACCAAGTCGGTCGTCAAATCGACGACCGACTTGGTGTAATGAGTCATAATGTTCTAAAGCTAACAGAAAAAATACCCTCTCATCAACTGGCAACATTTTACATTTAACTAATAAATTATTATAATCCTTCGTATATCTGTCTTTTGTTTTTTCATTTACAAGGGTTTTCATAAATCTAATTTGGAGATGCTTTATTTTATTAAGATAAGTTTTAAATGTGCGTCCAATGTTCCCAGCCCATAAGAAAGCACTGAGTCCGCGAGAGCGTAGTATATGGTATAAATTGCTGTATGAACTTGCATAACTGTGCGACGATTCCACCTTCCACTAGTACTGAGCCACTTCAAGGAAAGTGGCAATGGAGAGAAGCAGCTATGTGCTGTAAAGTCTGCTATCGATAAATAGCCGGAATAGAGGCTACTCGTAAATCCCGTTTGTGACCTGTCGTGTCCAAGTGGACACAATTAGTTCGGAAATGGACGAGTTAAATGCACCAATTATTCTCTGAATTACCGGTTCGTGAACACCCCGGATTTATCGGTTAGAAGGATTCCGATTGTAAACCTAATACTCGCTTATGGTAGTGAAGGCCCTGACGAAAGTCTGCGAGGCAGTCTTAACAATATAGTTTGTGATTTTTAGCTTTTCAAAAACATTTGTAAAAAACAATCTATAGATACTTTAGTATTTGATCATTCATGCATTAATTGTTTAATTTTAAAGCACATAAAATACACGACGATACTATGTGCCCATTTTGGTGGAGTAGAAACCATTCCCTACTATTCCTTTTAATTTATGACATAACAAAAGTAATGTAAAAGGGAAATTACATGACGATAGCTTTTTCCTTGATTTGAAGTTATTTACGTGTAAACTAAAACAATAATTACTTTCACGATGTAAAGATGTTGATGACACAGCACTCAACTTCGGAATACTGGTAATTACAATCCTTCAAAAGCTCATTATTCCTGCGATGTTTAAAGCCTTATCAGATGCATGAAACACTTCATTTACCTCCAGCTCATACATCTGGATCCCAAATGCTTTACGTCCTGTAGACCACATTTAAACGCTATAAAAGATCACACAGAAGTCTCTGGTGTACTCCTCAGACTTCTGTCACTATGCCTAACGCAGCTCTATCTTACATTTAGCATGAGACATGAGGACAAAAGTATGAGGAGTTAATACTGCCGCTATGCTTGGCATTTTTGGACTCTGGGAAAGCTTTCGAAACGTTATAAACGCAAGTTTACGCAGAGCAAAATCGCAGTGACCCAAAAGCCATACGTATCTCACAACTTTGCTATTAAAATTCGGAAGTGAACTGGTACCGGAATAGACACAATTAGTCCACAAATGGACCCGCCGGTCGGAATGCGCCGACTAAATGGGACTATTAGCCGACGAATTACCGGTTTGCTTCCAATACCGGCTTTACCGGTTGGAATTCGGGAAACTTTAGCGAGTGGTTATTTATGTTCCACCTAAGGCCTATTCAGTGTTATCTGGTAGGTCCAGTTGTAATTTGAACGTTGATAACTCAGTTAATGGAAGCGTGAACCTGAGTGATGGGTATTTTCGATGCCTGCGCTATAGTGCTTCGGCTTTGGGTAAAGGATAAATTAATTTTACAACCAAGACAGAAACGTCTATTTCGGAGATGCTGTGACCTTTCTGGTTAGTAAGGTGGCCAGTGCTCACTGGGGAACTTTTGAATGGTCAATTGGAGGATGTTATGTCTTCTCGCTAAAGGCTCATCATATGTTTAGGCTGAGGTAACCGCTTACCATTAGGCACTCCGTGTAATGTTTGACTCTAATATTGTTCAAAAATACGGGAAAAAACTCCTTCAATGAACACCATTCTGTTCAACCCTCAGTTTGACGTATGTACCTCCTGCCAGCAGCGTTTATTATTTATTGAATATAACTTTGTTGCTATTTACTCGTAAACACACCAAAAAACTTCGAGCAAATCCAGCAATGTTCCTTAGATTGTTAGAATTCTTTCAGATAACTCACTAATAACTCCCTGAGAATCTCCACACTTCGGCTCCATGTGTCATAAGCATAAATAAAGAAATTAAAAAATAATTATCTTCAATAGAATCCGTAGGGGCACATATTGCAAAGAACTGCTACCTGTTGAGACAATTAAAAAAGAGAGTACTTTAAGGTTCAAAGGTAAATGCCGATCGCCTTACAAGAGGTTGCTTTGAAATATTATGGAGAAAGCCTATTTATAAATATACGAATGTGCGTCAGACAACAATCCAAATTTCATGGTCTTGAAATAACGATAAATACATATCTGATACGCCAGACAAGGATTTGAACAAGGGTGTCCAAGCTCTCCCAGACCCCTAACAATTTAGAACAAATCTCTGAATTGACCCGACTGGGAAACGAACCCGAGACACCAAGCAAATCAAGCTCAATACGCTAATGGTGTCGTCAAATTCATTCGTAGTCGTCTTATGATTGTGAATGTTGATGAGAATTTCTAAAATGTTTCATTCGCTATATTCCAGTCTAGAAATTCTTTCCGATAAAAATATCTCACTTATTCAAACAGACACACAATTAAGCCACGAGCGAACCGTCTGAATGGCCGCTAAACCGGTTTCATTGCCACAATCACTGGCACACCGGTACTCTGACTCTATTACCGGTTGGAATTTAAAGCCTGATTTATAAATTGTACCAGAAATTTATAGTGTTCGCTGAAATGGTTTTGAAGAAATATGGACTGCGGAATGGGAGACTGGCAAAGTAACCTTCCGAGTGTAGGACAATTCCAACACTATTACGATATTATAACTACTTATACTAACAATAATTTTCATAATAATCATAATCTTAATCATAATTCTTTATTTGCATCCAACATGGTATAAATAGATCTTTGTTACATTTTGAATCTCATGTAAGGCTACTAGAATTAGCATACAAATGTTACAAGAAAAAAAACATACAATGAATTCACTAATGAACAAAATGTCCCATTACTGTTCTTACAAATGATTATATGTCAAGTATTCCATCATTAAATGTCATAATTAAAATGATATGACAGAATTAACAATAAAGTTCAAAAAGTTCTAAATTCCGATTGGGTTAATAAATATCCCTGGACATCCCTGGACATTATTCCACACAGCGCCATCTAGCCCCAAAGTAAGCTAATTAAAGCTTGTGTTATGGGATACTAGACAACGGATAAACATACTTAAATACATTTTCTTTTGTAAATACATACTTATTATACATAGGAGACACCCAGACCAGTACAAACAGACATGTTCATGCACACAAATGTTTGTACTGTGCGGGGATCGAACCCGCGACCTCTGGTGTAGTAGCCAACTTCTTAACCATTACACCAAGTCGGTCGTCAAAAATATGTCAAGTATTCCATCATTAAATGTCATAATTAAAATGATATGACAGAATTAACAATAAAGTGCAAAAAGTTCTAAATTCCCATTGGGGTAGCACATTATATACCTAAATAAAGCTACTTCCTCCAGTCAAAGAAATCCTTAATACTATAGAATTTTTTGTCATTGAGCCACCGAAACAGATGCTTTTTGAAATTGCCACATTTTGCACTTTTATTTCGTTGGGTATATGATTATAAATATTGATACTCATAGCCAGGCAACTTCGACCATATTTTGCTGACTTTGGGCGTCAACTAGTATAAGCCTGTGTGGGTCTCTGCGTGCTCTGGCGTTTATGTCACCAGCCATTCTAAACAGATGCTTGTGTTTATAAACAAAGTTGCAGATTTCATATATATACAAAGATGGTAGAGGCAGTAAAGCAAGGTTTTTAAAATGGGGTTCACATGAATGGTCGGGTTGAATCCCACAGATAGCCCTAATGCATTTCTTTTGTGCAATAAAGGCCTTTATCCAGTCTTTAGAACAATTAATCCGACGACACTATTGGCGTAGTGTGCTGTCACGTATTTTTTGCCTTGACTTGTGTGTGTGGTATCCCAGGCTCGATTACCGGTCGGGTAGATTCAGAAAACTACCTTTACTAAATTGGATCGTGTCTGGGTGTGCTGGAAGAAGCCCCTTATCCTTGTCTGGTACCTCGTAACACAGGGATATTTAATCTTACTTCGAGACCATGACAAGTGGTTTGTTGTCTGGCGCAAAAAAAACTAGATAGTGGAAGTAGTAAGCTATTAGGCTAAATGTACTGTTCCATTGCTGGGCTAAGGGCACTTTCATTGAAATTAGGGCATCGTTACAATTAATGGATATTGGCTTAATCACCATCTTGCCTCTACAGGTTGGTGAGCGCCAACCTGAGCCATGTTCGGAAAAAGCCACACACTCTGCCATACCTGGGAATTGATATTTGGACTCCTGGTTTCGGGCCAAACTCTACATTATCTATACATAAACTAATATGATAAGGAGGAAATATGTGTTTGTTTGTATCGAAAAGGCTCCAAAACTAGTGGACCGTTTTTAAAAATTCATTCACCTGTATAAAGATACATTATCAGGGAGTGATATAAGCTATTTTATTTTAATTGAGTCTATTTTTTGACGGGAAAGACAGTCTACGCAGGCGAAGCCGCTGACGGACAGCTAGTCTTAAAATGTTTAATAAATATTTTTAAAAAATCTAGGGAAGTCGTCATGCATAAAACGCCAACAACTAGTGATAAAAATTACTGCATTTTGCCAGAATGGCTGCTAATCGGTGACCTGCACCTATAAGAAGTACAGTCACGTGCATAATTATGTACCCATACTTGAACATTGTCTTTTACTCAAGAGGCAAAAATGTACACACATTATTGCACGTGACTGTACATCCTCACACTCTGGACTCTCGGTTTCAGGATGCTTCTTCCGAGGATACTAATTGTTAAATGAACTCGCTCCGGAGGTTTTTCAGTGAGCTTTAGGGAGTACTTCAGGATCGCCTGATGGTAACCGCTTGCCATCAGGCGGTTCGCTTGCTTGTTTGTCACCAACGTAGTGATAAAAATTATCAAGCATGTGTTACGTTTCAAGTCGACTTCACTTGCCGGTGGCTAAGTGATGCTAATAAGGATTTAAACCTTTTTTTGCGTCAGGAAATGCATTTAGGCATTCCCAAGGCCCGGAGTTCGAGACACCTGGGATATTTGGGACTCGGAACTCCTGGGAAAACAGATACTCCTACCTACTAAAACCTGACGGTGGTCATCTTCGGCGCAGAATGGAAGGGACCCGAGATACAGAACAAGGGAGAGACTCCTCACAGGACCCTTCGGCGCGCAAGGCCACCTGGCAGCCAGCCGCAGGAGAAGCAAGCTCAACTCCAGTGCACGATAATACAGACCACTGTGTCCGAAGACACACGTTACCGTCTTCCTCGGGATCGCAAACTGAAACACAAGCAGGCGCCCGCGTGCGATTCACGACCCAAGCGGCCCTTTTAGTCGCCTCTTACGACAGGCAGGAATACCTCGGTAGTGTTCTGCTCCCCTAACCAGGGATTTAATTTTTTTTTATTATCGTGGGGAAATCCTCATGAATACCTCGCCGCTTGGGGGAACGCCGAGGTTATGTTGGACTTTTACCGACTACAACCTCAATACCTTAACACTTCAGCGGCCAGACGGGGTCCCTAACACGTTTCGCAACGCCCTGCCGCCAGTGCTTCCCCTTACTGGGGCCCCCTCTAACCGACCCCCCAATGAAGGGGGAGGCCACGGAAGCACCTGGAGCCTACTAGGTCCGCAACCACGTTCCATCTAAAAGGAGGATCTTCTGCTGCATCTGTCAGTGCGGTCCCGCCGAGCCGCAGTGACCCCTTCTAAACGGTTATGCACCGCAGGCCCCACCTCGTGCCCTCAGGCGCTGCGCTCGTGGGCGCCCCTTTAGGCGGGACCACCACCATACCACCATAACACCATACCACCACCACGCCCGGCGGCAGGCAATGGGTGGGTGGGAAGTCCACCGCACTGCCATGCCTGAGCCCTCTTAGCTTACCGGTGTTTCCACCTGCCACCAGTACTAAGCCCCCCCCCCCCCCCGCCACGACAAGGCGAAGGCTCATGGGGGGGAAGTGATTTAAACCTAGACCAACTCAATATGGTGTTGCTCAACTACCACTACATCACCTTAATTGCTTGTTTGTTTCCAATTTCAATCCTTCGATAGCCTCAGGGGTCTATCTGTCCAGTGAGATTAATTACCCCACAGAACTTATACCCCACTATCGTTACCGGTTGGAGTGAGAGACGCTACCGGTAGATACCGGTATATAAATCAGGGTAAATACCACCGAATCCGAGTCGGGCCATTACGTGGAGAGCTCGACTTTGATTTGTTTGGCTATCGAATAAGTTTCAACGTAGAATTTTGGATTCTTCCAATGAATTTGTGCTACTTTTTAAATTTTTTTGTTAAATAGTTACAAATCTTAGGTCAGGTCAACTGTTTATCCTGTTCTGATTTTGCGGAAAAAAACTTATATTTGTAATCACCAAACGTATTTGGCAAGAAAATTATACAGGGTTATATTTTGAACACCATCCAAAATTTTCCCTGACATTAGGCATCAATTGAAGACAGATTTTTTTTTTAAAAAAGGTAGCTCTTTCTAACTTTCACATAACAATATTTTTTTTGCTCGGTCAAAATTAAATTTCAACCTCTGAATAAAGTGCGGGCGGGAAGTTGAGAGGCAGTTGAGTGGCTGCGAGCCCACCTCCCCACTCACGTCGCGCAGTGTCAACGAAACTAGTGTTTTTATTACCTTTTAGTAGTTATTATAACTCAACATTTTAGTACTGAAGGTTATCAAACAGAAAAATACGTATTTTGCCATTTTCTCCATATCTATGGATCTCCTCATAGTTCAGTTTGGATGGTGTTCATAAAGTAACCCTGTATAGTTACAACACAATGAATACTCTCACTATGAGTTTACGCCGATGGTAGTCGCTAGCGTCTGGTGAATCGAAATGGAATTCAAAATGATATACAAGTTGATGTAGGTAATTTTTTAAAAGTCGTTTATGAGATGTTAACTCATGGTAGACTTACTGTTGAAACTAAGGCTTGATTTTCATGGTAGAGTCCTGTGCCCAAACTGTTTTCTATAGCTGTTACCGATATCGTCGTGGCCTAGGGGTTCAGCACCCGAACTCAGATCGTGGATCGTGTGGTCCCGAGTTCAAATCTGGCTAGAACTAAAATCTTTGTGTTCATTGTTAAATATCCGACTTACTCTCCGGTGATGGAAAACATCGATAAAAAACCAAATCAACCCGGATAACGGCGGAAGGCTCACCACTTACCACGTTGGGTTCTAATACCATTGGTGATAAGTGGGCTTCTGAGTGTTTCGTTCACCATGACAGCACAGTCACTTGCCTCTGACTACCCCGTTTGGGATAAGGTCGTGACGGTATGTTATGTTTATTACCGATGGGCAATAGGTATATATTTAAGCAATAATAACCGAATTTCCTAATGCAAGTAAGAAATTAGAAACATTTCTACATCTGTAGCGCTCTTTCAAACCAGCATTGATTGCCAATCATTCGACGACATGATTGGCTTAATAAGCTCTAGCACGGTTTCTCGCCTTGACTTACTTAGTGTCCCGGGTTCGATTCCCGGTCGAGGCAATTCAGGAAACGATATTTCCTACCTCGTAATCGTAACACAGGGATATTTATCCATACTTCGAGACCATGACAAATGGTGTGTTGTTTGGCGCATTTAAATCATTTATTACAATATTAACCAAGGTTTAATCTTTGTGTTCATTGTTAAATTAACGGAAAACATTCCTAAAAACCAAAGAAACCCGAATAGCGGCGGTAGGCTCACCTCCTACCACGTTGGGTTCCAAGTGTATTAGAAAAGTGGGCTTCTGTTCATCAAAACGGCAACAGTCATTTTGCCTCTGACTACCCCGTTTGGGAAGTAGTCGTGAGCGTATATGTACCTACTTACTTGCGGTTCTTAAAAAAAACTCTATTATCATTTTCAACAAGTCAAACTTTAAACCATTTTAAACTTCTAAATAACTACCAGTTACGTTGCAGTTTGCATTTAACCCACGCCTCCCTCGCGACCACTGATATTAATTGGATCGACAATGCCGAAATATTTCAGCTCTCCTGAATTTATTTTTGCACTGTAACAATGGGTGAATATTATAGCGAAGTTGGAAAATACTATTAAACAACTTATTTACTTAAAACCCAAATAATCTGACTTTGGTGGTTTCCATTATTTTTATGTTTTTTGAGTTCTTAATCAGAATTTAAAAAATTAAATGGACTGTAGCGACATCTATCTCGCCACAGACGAACTAAACATTGACGTATCCTACATCGCGATATTAAAAGTTATCCGAGCGATTGGAAATATATACAAGAACCCGACAACAACCGTCGGGCAGTAGCCCACCAGACACAACACCCGTCTGGTCGGAGGATCCTCCCTTTTCAACGGTGGACGAGGAACTTTACACCCTGTTCCTCTCTCTCCCCAAACTGGTGACCCCGACGTGATCATCACTTCCGCCAGCCAGCCTTCTCAGCGACCTTGGCACAGCACTCTGCACTTTGGCCGGTCAGCAAGCAAAGACACACTTCTCTCCTGGTCGACGCAGCAGCCAGCCACTACGCAGCACTGCACCACTCCGACTCACTGGAGCATTCGCAGCATCACCCCGACTCACTGGGGCATCACCGCAGACAGTTCCAACTCACCGTGAACTATGCGGCATCTGGCTCCGACTCACTGGAACATTCCACTATCGACCTCCGGTCTCGGAGGGGAGTGATGTAGCGACATCTATCTCGCCACAGACGAACTAAACATTGACGTGTCCTACATCGCGATATTAAAGGTTATCCGAGCGATTGGAAATATATACAAGAACCCGACAACAACCGTCGGGCAGTAGCCCACCAGACACAACACCCGTCTGGTCGGAGGATCCTCCCTTTTTAACGGTGGACGAGGAACTTTACACCCTGTTCCTCACACTCCCCAAAAACCAACAACTAATAATCGAGCAACGGAAACAAAAATAAAAGATGAAGCAAACACCTACACCATGAAATCTAAACTTATAAATTTCAGTTCATCAGATTTCCTTGTTTAATTTACCACGTTTGTTAGAGAGATTTGATCCTTGTGATTGACCCTATCGAACGATGCCGTAAGCGTACAGGGTGTTATTTTTTCGGATTTTACCGGGTTCGATTCCCGGGTGTGGCAAGCGAATTTTCGAAGATCTGTGAATGCAGTTCTGCTTCTTTTTAAAAATAAAGAAATGTTTCCTTTGGTAAAATTGTCTATCTCCAGTATGTACAGTACTTTCCCTCTAGGTGGCGTTAAAAAAATCCTGTGTACTTCTAATAAACTACTTTGTTAATTAGGTCATAATACCTGTACCCTGATTTGAAAAAAAAATATATACGAAACACTACACCAATCTATATGAAGTTCCAGTTTTCAATCAATCAATACCAATTACAGACTGATTGAAACGACGCCAAATGCCTTTCTTGTGTGTTTACCCATTTCAACTCGATTACACAGGCGTCGACCGGTTTTAGCGGGATTCGCCGGCGTTTACCGGTATTTGCCGGTTTCATAGTGAAGTCCGGAATTCCATTCGAATTTTGAACTGTTTATTAGCAATTACATCAGTGGAATTGCGTTTAATTCTTGCATAGGAATGGGAATTCGAATTTGAAAACTCCTGCATTTCGAAAAGTGGAGGGCACAGTTAAGACCCTGTTCAGGTAATGCGTTTTACGCGCGATTTGATGAACATGGAATATTGGTTACACCGCTGTTTATAATTAAATCAACAAACTAGCTTAGTTCTCAGCAATCGATGTATAACGAAACGCGCGTCGATCGCGCGAGGTTCTGGACAGGGTCTAATTAAATACACGTAGCGCGTTAATAATATTCTGATGTTATTACTGAATTTTACGTAGGACCTAAAAACGCTTACGACTGTAGTCCGTTATCTTAAACGGATAATGACTACATCCAATCACAGAAGAAATACATCAATGTTCTTCACTTGAATGTTTATTCATTTATTTACTCTTCTTTGCACAAAGAAAAAGTACAATTGGCCGACTTAATGCCTAATGGCATTCTCTACCAGTCAACCACTGGGCGAAGCAGAAATCGTGTTGGCGGTGTCTCGTAAAACCGGAAAAAAATATACTGATAATACAAAAAACATACTTGTACCAAAATTATACATATTACACATACATGATTATGATATATAAATTTAAAGATACATACACTAATTATCGTACCTAAATCTTAAAACGTCTTGAAAGTAGAGAGAATCAAGTAATGCTACTTCTGAGTTAAGGTTTCTCTAAAAAGAAGTTGTGGATGGCTCTTTTAGGAAAACCTACTGGTCGACAATTTAATTTTATTAGGCAGCGAGTTCCATAGCCTAATGGCAGCTAATGTGAAAGAATTCGACATATGGGAAGACGTATGAAGAGGAGTGTGAAGCAGCAAAAGGCTATGCGAGCGCTGGTTGCGCGTGCTGCACTCGCCCCTATACTTAAAATTACATTTCAGATATCTGGGGGAATTGGGATTACTAAGAATATTAAAAAGTAAACAGAGCGTTCGAGAATTCCTACGGTGACGAATTTTAAGCCATTTTAATTGAGAACGAAAGGGAGAAATGTGATCGTATTTTCGTACACCATAGATAAACCTAATGCAACTGTTTACCAGACGTTCATGTTTATCAAGGAGACCTTAAGACAGATTAGAAGTGCAAACGTCTGCATAGTCAATGAGGGGCATAAGGAGTGCTTGTACTAAGAGAATTTTGGTGCCGAGAGGAAGAAAGTTTTTAAATTTATATGAATGTGAATGTTTGTCTAGGGTGGGGAAAAAACCCACAGCCCTTAGCCTTAAAGGTGGTTTCGCTACTATTCCTCCAACTGGCGAGTCAATATTATCATAAATATAAAATAATGAGCCTCAATAGCCTACATTATTATAGTACTACTCCTGGGAATAAACTAAAACATGAAAATCAAATCATCGCTACAATTTATATGCATTATTACAATCACAACGCTAACTGAACGCAGGGTTTTGATCATTACATACAAAATAAGTTTAGTAATTAAAATAGGCAGCATGCAAACATTTCAGAACTTAATTTTGAACTACATAGTTAGTAGTTACTAACAATACATTTGCAGTAACTTTCCCAGGATTTAAATCGAAACAAAAGTCGGTCGCTTAACATTATTGCAAATAACCTGTTTTAAACCGTACAGAATATTAAGAGATAAAATGTTGTACATAACCTACGTGCTTTTATTAGATCGTTACCACCAACTATATAACTTCAAATAGATAACGCAAGTTCCTTTGTCAACGCGTCTGTATGAAAATCAAAACTTTTTAATGCCAACTATAATTAACAGAGAAAGGATGAATGTAGATCTAATAGACTTTGACAACCGTTGCCAAAAGGTTTACCCTAAATGAAGTGAAATAAATAAATCACTCAGTCGCAGAATGTCCGATTCGCCAAATACTTAAGTCTAATAATTTTTTGGTCACCTGATAATAAGCTATCAATATAAATTACTCAACAATCCCCCAATTTGACATTTTGCTACCACTGGACAATTTACGAATTGGACAGTCTGCACCTAAACGAAATAATTATGAGCCAGACAACACACTAGCTGCCATGGTCTAGAAATTAGGAGAAATATCCTTGTGTTATGAGGTACCGGACAAGGATTCGAGGCAGGGGCGTCTCCCAGCACAACCAAACCCGAATTAATTTTTAAGTTTATTTCCTGAATTGGCCCGTAATCTAGTCTGGGGCCACGCAAGTCAAGGCGAGAAACCTTGCTACAGCGTCCTACGCCAATCGTGTAGTTAAAACAAAACAGCGTTAAAAGAAGGGATGACGTTGCACTCTCTTCTGACAAGCTAAGTGCGGACACACGCTTCATCTATTTCGTTTTCTGATGGATATCATAGTCGGTGAAAAGCGCTATTTCGCCGAATAAACCGAAACAAGCGCGCTTTCACCGGTAAAATCCGGGTAAAACGAGTTAACCGGTTCTTGCAGATAAAGCCAAAGTACCGGTAATTCGTGATATTTATGAGGTCATAAAACGGGAGCCAATAAAATGGCCTTTATGCAGTTTTTATCCGTTAAAGTCGGCCTCTAGTTGTCCGATACTATGTGATTAATATGTTTTTATTGCAATGCGGTACGGCCGTGAATTGAAGCATACTCGTAAATGTGACGTATTGGCATATTAAAAACAGCGAATGTAATTATGCGTGATGGTTTGTTATTATTTCGTTGTCATTTAAATGATGAATCTTTAATGGAGAGAGCGAATGCATCAAACTCATTTGGACGGTGTATCTGTATTTTTAATTTGATGATGTGAATGAAAAGTAGTGTAAAAGGATTAAATATGTGTTTCAAAAATATGTAACCAATTTGCATTGCGTGTCACTCGATTGCTAGTAGTTTGCTATTTGAAAAAGCTATTTTAAAGCCAATCTGAGGCAGTGTTTGACATTAAATTAAAGTAATCACCATCAAAAACGTGACCATTTTTAATCGCAATTGGTGAATAAAATGACCAAATTACTTAGCCAACCAGTGAGGCAGTATTTGGGCTAAATTTCAGCTAGGTAAACTGAAATATGGATAGACGAATAGAAATATTGTGTTTTTGCCACAATCGTCACAGAACATCTAAATCATAGTACGGTGTCGTGGAGTAGCCCAATAGTTTAAGATTTAAACCTGCAAAATATCCTAACTACCATCGCTAACTGGTGGATTGCTCGTTTTTATATCTATATTTTAAGTTTCTACTATAAGAAAGAAAAGAAAAAGGAAGAAAAAACATTTATTAACCCATACAGTGACATAATTACAATAAAAATTGTACAAAAACATTAAAACAAAACACAGAACCTTAATCAGTAACAAAAATAGTGGGCCAACCAGGACTCTGCCTCGGCACGTGCCCCTGCCGTGCAGGCACGGCAGAGACGCTGGTATTCTGGCAGGGCCTGCTGAGGTGGTCGTCCATCCTTTATAGGTAATAATTAACATTATAATGGGAAAAAAGGTAATTCGTATATGCAAAAGTGCAGCGTGCAGTGTAGTGTGTTGGGAAAAGTGTAATCGTAATGTGGGGTAGTGTACATGAAATATCCAAATAAAACAAAAACAGTAAATAAACTGAAGTGTGAGTATACATATATACAAAATGAAGATCTTCCCAGCAATCCGCACCCAACGGTTTGCTGCGTCTTTTCTGGTCCGCACCGCTAAGGTGTGTGAACACCTTACTTGCAATAACACCCACGAACTAGCACTAAATCGGATTAATGACTTGGAAATTAGTTTATATGAGTCACAAAAAACCATCAGACAGTTAGAGAGTGACAAAAATTGTACAATTGAGAGTGGCAATCAAAGTTTATTTGATGAGTTAGCTTTAGCTGATCCAAATATATGTCCTAAAATAATTCCTATGGTTGATCTCACATGTGATGATTCAGTCTCTGAAACTAGATTCTATAGATTTAATAGCAACAAAAAGTTAAAGAAATATATTAAAATTAATAAATACATTAACAAAACTGAAAAATTAGTTAATAAACAGTTGGACATCAAGAAATATAATATTTTAAGAAAGGAAAAGTTAGATTTAATCTCTGAATTAGAACAAGGTAGCTTACTATTAGATAGTACTAAAATCTCCTATGAAAATGAGACCATGGCTCTTGAGCATAAGATTGCTTGCTTAGAGAGTTCTCTGAGGAACACCAAAAAAATGTATGATATATCCCAAAAAGAGATCAGCGAACACATATTAGCTGCTACAGAATTGTTAAAGATGTCAACTTACAATGCAGAGAGGTTTGATTCGCTTATAAGCAAACAAATCACTTGCAATAATTGTTATTAACAAGTAGTGGAGATGGATACTGAATTGTCACGTGTTGAGGCCACGCCAACTGACTTATCAGAGCCTGCTAAGGTGGATAAATGTAATACTCCACAGGCTGCTCCAAATAATACTTTTATATTTTCTGACGAGCTAGGCCAAGGATTAGGCATATTGTTGTCTAATAAATCGAACCAACAAGTAATCAATTTATGCCATCCAGGTATGTCCTATTCTGACCTAGTTAGTAACATCTCCAAAGAGAAGCTAGGGGTAAACTCCACTGTGGTTGTCTTTCATGGAGACTGCCGATCATTGACAAAAAAAGGGTTAATTAAAAATATTGAAACAATAATGGGCATTCAATCAAAGAACAAGTGTAAATTTATTTTGTGTGCATTCCCATACTCAAGTACCTCAAGTACTTCAAGTCAGAACAAGGTCATCCAAGACCTTAATTTAACTTTGTATAATCTGACATGTCGTCATAGTGACATTGACTCTTTTGATACAAATCTGTTTGTACCATACTTTAGGTTAACTGAAGATACTATGTATCTTCCCATTAGGACTAAGCAGAAACTAGCTACTTTGTTAGCAAATAACATTAACAATGCCGCTATTGGCAGTATTTTCTATTCTGACATTAGTACTAGTACTAATTTATCTATTTCATGTGATGCTCCTTCAGCGTCTTGTTTAAACTAGGACCTAGGACAACAGCCAAGCCCAAATACTTGAAATTATTCCACCAAAATATTCAAAGCTTGACGGGCAAAGATTTAGAAATAGAACTATTGCTGGAAAACCAAAATATTGATATTTTATGTTTTACTGAACATTGGCTGACTGATGAAAACTATCAGTCTTTTGTCCTTAATAATTTTAGATTATCAAGCGCGTTCTTTAGAAAAACCACTATTCATGGTGGTTCATTAATTTTTACTGCAAATAGTTTGAAATGTAAAGATCGCACTGACATTGTAGGCCTGTCCATAGAGCGTATTGTCGAATTGTCTTGTGTTGAGTTAGAGGGCTTTGTTGTGATAAGTGTATACCGTCCCCCAAAAACTAACTTAGATAGATTTGAGACAGTTATGGAGGAAGCTTTGGGTAGGTCAAGTGCTAAGTCTAAACCCATTATTGTGTGTGGTGATTTCAATATAGATTTGCTAGTAAACTCATCTGAAAGGAATAGGTTATTGTCGCTATTTAAATCCTTTGGTCTGGATTATCAATTCCATGAACCCACGAGGATAACAGCCACAACATCTACTTGTCTGGATAATGTATTTTGCAACTGTGTACCCATTGAAAAGGCAATAGTAACTGAATTAAAGTCTGATCATTGTGGGCAGAAGATAACATTTTTAGTTTTAACTAACAATAGCGTTAATTACAGGGAAAAAACATGTAGACCGAAGACGGGTAATCGCATTAATAGTTTTAAAACTAATTTAAAGCATAAAGTATCTTCCATTCCTTACAAGCAGGGTGACCCTGATGCAGTCTACAAAAGACTGTTTGATTGTGTTAAAAATGAATTTGATGCTTGTTTTCCCACCAAACAAGTTACTTGCAGAGTTCAATCTAAGTTTTGTGAATGGGCCACGCCTGGAATTTACAGGAGCAGACGTAAGATGTATGAGTTGTACGGCATGAAAAAATACAATTTCGATCCACTTTTTGTTGAGTATGTCAAGAACTACTCCAAAATATTCAGAAAAGCCTGCACTACAGCTAAGGCATTGCACATTCGTGATAAAATATCAAAGTCCACTAACAAAATAAAAACCACTTGGGACGTCATAAATCACGAAACAGGTAAAGCTAAACAGCGCGATACCTCATACACTCTTAATATTAACAATAACATCTTACAATCAGAAGCATCTGTTGCTGAAGCATTTGATAAGTATTTCAGTAATATACCTATAATCACTACAGCTTCATTAAATTCCTCACCAACTAGAGCGGAACATTTGTTGAAAGATGATGTATCTTGTTGCAGTGTATTCTTTAAATTTAAACATGTTGAGTCACTAGATATAATAAAAGCATTCAGATTAATTAATTCAAAAGATACCGCTGATCTTTGGGGTATATCAGTCAAAATTGTTAGCCACATAATTGACGTGATTGCCCCTTATTTAGCCGTAATATTCAATGATTGTGTTGATGAAGGTGTTTTTCCAAACTTAATGAAACACAGTAGGGTTGTACCACTTTTTGAATCAGGCAACAAACAAGACCCAGGTAACTTTAGGCCTGTTTCAATCCTACCAGCTCTCAGTAAGATCTTTGAAAAAATCATTCAAGAACAACTATTAAGCCATTTTTATGAGAACAATCTCTTACATAGTGAACAATATGGATTCACGAGAGGCCGTTCTACTACTGATGCTGGCATCGCACTTCTAAAACACATCTTTAGGGCTTGGGAGAATTCACAGAACGCTCTTGGCGTCTTCTGTGACTTGTCCAAGGCCTTTGATTGCGTTGATCACGATACACTTATACGCAAGCTTGATTTTTACGGGGTTAGGGATAATGCTTTAGATTTGGTAATTTCGTACCTTAGTTTAAGAACTCAAAAAATTGATGTTAACAGTGTACTCTCTACAGGATCACAAGTTAAAATGGGGGTCCCTCAAGGATCCATTCTAGGTCCATTACTATTTCTGATATATATAAATGATTTACCTTTTTACTTAAAAGATATTTGTGATGTTGTATTGTTTGCAGACGATACATCTTTAGTTTTTAAAACTGACAGAAATAAAAACCTTTTTGATGATGTTAATGACGCACTTTCAAAGGTTTTACAATGGTTCACAGTAAATAATCTACAGCTTAATGCAAAAAAGACTAAATGTATTAATTTTAAGTTGCCTAATGTTAAAGATAACCCCATTAGTCTAAAAATTGATGGTAATACTATGAAGCTTGTAGATACAACAGTTTTTCTTGGAATCACACTAGGTTCAAAACTGCAATGGAACCCTCATATAACAGCTCTCTCAGGCAGACTTAGTTCGGCTGCATTTGCAGTGAGAAAAATTAGGTTATTAACAGATGTTGATACTGCTCGTTCAGTTTATTTTAGTTATTTCCATAGTGTAATGTCTTACGGCATTGTACTTTGGGGTCAAGCGGCGGATATACAAACCATCTTTATCCTCCAGAAGCGAGCTATCAGATCCATCTATAAGCTTCGTGCACGGGCTTCACTTAGGGAGATTTTTAAGGAAATTGGTATCCTCACTGTAGCGTCACAATACATTTACAATTGCATTGTTTTGGTGAGAAAAAATATTGGTCTCTATGCTAAACACAGTGACATACATTGCAGAAATACTAGGAATAAGAATAAAATTGCACTTCCACTCTTTAGGTTACAAAAAGTTTTAGGATCCTTTATGGGGCAAGGTATACATTATTACAACAAAATTCCAAAAACAATTTGTGAGTTACCTTTACATAGATTCAAAAATCACATCAAAACGGCTTTATTAAAAAAGGGCTATTATACTACAAAAGACTACCTCATAGATAAAAATGCCTGGGTATAAGCGCTCTGCTCGATGCGGGATTAAATAGCTCTATTGTAACAGATGTTTTATTGTAAGAGTTAATAGGTACCTAGTATGTATGCATGTACTGACTAACAATTTTTGTTTTTGAATTGTTTAAATGAATTCTTTTTATTATATTCTTTTATGGTTGGTTTTTTCTCTTTGTTTTATATTCTTTTAGGTTTATTTGTATCAAAATGACACACTGCTTGTACTTTACTAACGCCTGTTGTAAACCCAAAACAAGTTTAAAAGAGTAACTGCTGAGTTTCTCGCCGGGTCTTCTCAGTAAGAAACAACTCCGACGCGGTGGTAGAGTCGCATTATGTCTGTATACTGTTTATTTACATATCCATATTATTATGGTATTTATGTCTATTATTTAGTATATTTTGCTGTAAATTTGACGATTTGAAAGTACTGATACAGTCTATTTGAATAAAGTTATTTGAGTTTGAGTTTGAGTTTTGAGTTTGAACGCTCTCCCTGCGTCTGCGTTTCCGAATACTTACAACCTTGGTGTCTTCAAGGCCACAGTCAATAGGCATTTTCTGTGTAAGCGTGCACCACCGTCGGCCTCTTCATCGCTTACCACCAGGCGAGACTGAGGCCAAACGCAATCCCATTCTGAATAAATAAATAATAAATCTTACAGAAAGACCACTAAACAAACAAAAACAAACAAACAAACAAACAACTGAAGTAGGTTATACCTACTTGACAGAACTCACCAAAAGCAAAATTTATCATGTGAGAAATTGCACCAAGTTCCACAAAAACAAAAACACCCGCGACAGTGCGACTGGCCGCGACACCGATTTTAAAAAGTATCGACTGTAAACTCACCGTGTCTGTGTGCGTGATCAAAACGGCGGTTTATTCTAAGCGGATCACTGTCTGAAGCGCTCGCGCCGCATGCGTGATTTTTGTTTCTACTGTCAAATCACAAAATTGTTTTCGCAAACACTTTGCTTTCGATTAAGTTGAACCTGCTAATAAATAATATTTTTGTTATTTTGTATTCTCAATAATGAGAATTTGTGAAATTTGAACTTTTGTTATTTTACCGGTTAAAACTACTGTTATAACGGTTATCCAGCAACAGCAAATTTGTTTGTTCAAAACAAATTAGCATTAATTACATAATTTCAATAGCACCCCAAACTCCCTGAAATGAAATAGATTGCCAGGATCCGATGGACCGGTTCGCGGCTCCGGCTCACCGGTATAACCGGTTACGGGTGAAACTGGGTCAAAAGGCATTGTAATTCATGCTTCGCTGTATTGCCTGAATCGGTCTGATTCTAATTATGTCACTGAATTTTCGATATATTTGCACAAACAAAAACCTAAAATTTGTATTTCATTTTATTATATAAACCACTACTTGTACCATCACGAGCGGTTTTTTCAGACAGTCGAATAGTGAATATAAATAAATGAATATACGCCAGACAACACACCACTGGTCATGGTCTCGAAGTAAGGATAAAAATCTGTGCGTTACGAGGATCCAGACAAGGAATTAAGACCCGAGCCAATTTAGAAAAGATCGTTTCCTGAATTGACTTGACTGGGAATCGAACTCAGGACACTAGTATTTCAAGCTTCTATAGCCTGCGGTAACCGTCAATACGAAGCGGTCTGTATGCTTGCTTGCTACCTGACTGCACTCATTAAGATGAGTAACCTATAAGGAAGGTATCTGGTGAAATGATGAACGCTTTCACACGCTTTTGTAATAATATACTGAAAGTTTTAATATATTCAGTAACTTTATTCAACCCTCCTTTCCATTTACAGGTTTATAAAAATAATTTTGTTAAGTATGTTCACAAAACGAGCTTGCATCAGCTAAACGCAGAAAGGGAAGCTAAAAAAAGATGTATTTTTACAATACATCGGATTCGTATTCAACGGGCGAGAATGTATTTATTTAGGCTCAGTTTGGGTATGTGGTACAAGTAGGAAGACACTAGCGAGACTTATGTTATTAAAAAAGTGGCCTTTTTGTTGTTAAGTCTTCAATAATCTTATTTCTAAAAACATCTTCTTAACGACATTCGTTGCATTCAGATTCAGATTGGGTTTTCAAAATAGCTTGAAATTGTTATTGTTTTCTGGTATGCTAATTATCATATTTTACTCTACAAAATACAAGAAACCTTCCCATGTTTCCTTCCAGCTTTTCAAGGTTTTAGGAAGCTTACTGAAGAAGGCTCCTCAACGGATTTCCGCTATGATCCCATCCCTTAACCTACTAGTATATTTAGCCGCCCTCGGGTGACAATAAACAGTGGTGGAACCCTGAGTGTTTGCCATACGAGGTCTGCATACGAGACCCACGCACGGTACCTTTTGGGCGGACCCCCGAGGTGACAAGCGTCGAAGTATTCAATCTGTGGACTGGACTTATGGAATATTCCATTGGGATTTTTGCATGAAAAAAATACTCACTAGACACAGGGATTATTTACCGTACATGAATTAATCACTACGCTTGCCAAATGCGCGATGGGGATCACAAATTTGACCTTATTTGACCTAACGCATACACTTCGTGCGAGCAGCCTTCCCCAAGGCTTCACAAAAATTACATGTAATTGCAAGGAAGTATGTTATGGTATCTCACGATCTCACACTACTTGCAGGTTGTCTGGAAAAGATCGCTTCCTAGCGATAATACCGTCTTGCTATTACATATGCTTATATTTGTAGTCCGTCGTGGTCTAGGGGTTAAGCACCCCATCTCGGATCGCAGATCGTGTCGTCCCGAGTTCAAATCTGGCCAGTACGTCTACCATTCATTCAAAAAAAGTATTGGGATTTGACATGACATGACATAACAATGTCAAATCCCAATACAAATGTTTACGCGAACGATAACGTAAATTTAAAATGGCAACTCGTGGTAAACGTACAGAACGTTCATTTGTTAATATTATCTACTAACTCCCCGTTGATGAAAAACATCGATTAAAAACGAAATCAACTTGGATAACGGCGGAAGGTTCACCACCTACTACGTAAGGTTCTAATGACCTTGGCGAAAGGTGGGCTTCTAAGTGTTCCGTTCACCATGACGGCTACAGTCATTTGCCTCTTACCACCCCGTTTGGGATATCCCAATAATACAACATATATTATACATTGCATTAAGGTGGTCCTTCACCTGGAGCATTTTCCTGTAATGTAACGTTTCAGATTCGATTTTGAGCATAACATTACAGAACTGCCTTACAAAACTTCACGGAAGTTGTATCAAAATATTTCACATTGTATCATCAAGTTGCGGACGGTAAAGCTCGGTGCTTTTCCCTCATCAACGTGATGCTCGAATCTGTAACATTACTGTTTGCGCACTGTGATACTCGGTTCTCCTCCCTCACTGATGAAATGCTCGACTCTGGAACATTTCAATACAGGAAAATGCTTCAGTTGAGGGAGCATCTTTTTGTTATGTTTATTATTACAGTAAAATTTAATAATGTTTATCTTATCGCTAGCCAATATTCGTTTCTTTGCACGAAGATTGACCAGGAGGCTTTCATCAGAACTGAAATTAAAACCTCTCGCTCAGAATTCAAATAGACTTTCAGAACAAAGCTATTTTATTAATAGAAACTGGATCGCAAATATAAGGACGTCATATTGCATGCCATCGATGGAACGGCAAATATTACTTCAAGGAGCATGGGACATTATTGAAAATTCAGACGATTTTCAGTTGGCAAATATTAAATTCAAAAAACTTACACATAATGAAAAGTAGCTGATTCAAAACGGTTTATTCACATTTTGAAACGACTTAATGTCCTCATATAAAATAAACATTATGAAATATCAGGTATTTCAAAATATACAGGGTTATTTATGAAACACCAATAACCTCGCAAGACTAGGTAGCTACCATCATACACAACAACATTTGCTCTAAGACTTTTTTGAAAATTTGACACATTTTACTTTCAAACTAAAATAAATATCAATTTAATTTTACGTCTGAATATTCTTATCTCTGTGCGCATCACTTACTATATACTTCACCACTATCCGCAAAATCGCGCGCGTCGCCTTTTCGTATGTGAATGGAACATAGACTTACAAATGTCACGACAGTACAATAAAAGTTTGGAAAAACATTTTTAACTAATGTTTTGAGTTATGATAAAACTCGTAGAACAATGTTGTTGTGCATGATCGTAGCTACCTAGTCTTGCAAGGTTGTTGATGTTTTATCCATAACCCTGTATACTGGGGCTGTATTACAATCCCTTAAAAAGATCGCTTCCTAGCGATAATACCGCCTTAATTGTAGCTCTGTCAATGGTATAATGATACTGCCATTAACTTTGATTTTATTTGTAGTTTAGTATAAAGAAATTTTCTTTATTTCTTTCTTTCTAATTTCATTTGATTATCTACACATAAATCTTTTTGATTTCATTTGTAAAACCGAGCTGGCCGTGGTCTTTCGCCATGATACTAGTCTGCCCCACAGCAGCCAGAGGCGCGGAGGTAGAGCAGCTCTCGCCCACTGTAGTTAATCTCAGGCACGTGGGTGATGGCGATTTACTACGCAGAGGCAAAAGGGCTGCACTTCCCGCAGCGCCGGAGAAGAGGCAAACGAAATGCATGCTTGCATGTGTGCCTGCTTGTTTGCATGCATGCATATGCATGCTTGGGTTCATGCATGCTCATGCATTTCATTGTATGCTTGCCTGTACGACTGTTTGAATAAAAATTTAGCGCTTATAAATAGTAGGGATTATGCATCGTTCGGCCTGATGACGAATTTGGAAAGTGATAATACAAACTGAAGACAACAGTTAAACCGAAGAACTAAAGACAAACTGTATAAACTGTTTTGTGGGACATTGTGTATTTGTATGTCAGCTTGATTTCTTTAATAAATCAATAAATAAATAATAAATGTGGTGATAAAACTTTAGGCTAAATGAAATAGGCCAAACTTGTTTGTAAACATGTGACGATTGTGCGAAAAAAATTTAGACCAATAGTTTGTGTGCCAATGACAATTATTAGGGATACAAAAAATTAGGCATTCCAATATCTAGACCCTCTTCTGACGAAGGTGTTTTAGTATTATGTACTAACTAACAGAGGAAGTCAACACCTAAATTGTACACCTTAACTGAACATAATAAATATTTTATTCATTTATTTATTTTATTTATTTAATCAATACAGTTAGGCTTGCATAAGAAGCGTTAGCTTTTGACCTACCGACGCAGTTTATTAAAAAAAGGCAAATAAACTCGATTGAGCTTAATATACTCTCTAATACACCCCAGGAACTGACAAAATCTTATAAAAGAACACGGAGATAAGACAAAGGGCGAGGCATAAATCTTCGTGCCTTATAACGGAGCCGCCTCGAGGGACCTATAGGGATGCACAGAGTAACCACTGCTGGTCAGAGTAATGCGAGAATATTTTTGTTCCTTATCCAATTTATCTTTTATGATTTTCTTTTTGGCGTCAGGTGACTTTTTTTAATCTAGTCATGTTTTTTTTTTAGTTTAAATTAGCCTATTTCAAAATGAAAGAAGCTAACGGCGGGTGGCTGGTTCTATTAATTAGCCCATCTATATTATACTGCCCCACTGCTGGGTATTAGTTCAATCACCCCCTTCAAATTCCCTATTTATTTTTTTCATCCATTCATACAAAGTTGGTGTCAAACAAGTCGGAGGAATTACTCGTGCTTTTGTATTATGTTGTTTGATGGAGCACCAATGGAGCGATTTCCTAAAATAATAAAAATAAAACTGACTGCTTTTGTAGTAATTAAGGAAAAATAAGGTCCCACCGCTCTATATATCTATTTAGTTCGGAGATATATTTTTATTGGAATGAAACAGCTTTACGGATTCTACTCGCGGAATTTATATTTTTACACTTTTCTAACCCAACGTTTCGACTCCTTCACAGCTTATCACAACTGCAAAATATAAATGTATAGTGTTCGCGTATTACACTAGGTTAAGTCCATCTCAATTTGGGTAACTTGACAATGTTTTGTACTTACCTTGTATTGAAGTCAATATTTTGATCTAATAAGTTTATACTTCATATTTTCTCTGTTCTAAACTACCCTGTGCCGGCCAAGTCCTTGTGGTCACGTACACTTTTTATGTATTACGGCTATCACGTTGCCGCCAATACATATATCGGTTTGTGAGGCATTCTGATGTATTTCCAGTTACTCTTTTAGGGAAACCGGTTTTCTTTTCGGTAATTTTCCCGGAAACTTGGGTGTCGTGGCGGATGGGAATTGGAAAAAAATGCTGTGGGAAAATCTTTTGGACTTCAAATTTCCGTATCTTGATGGCTAAGCTGGATTTTAAGAGTACATTTTAGAACATGCTATATACTAATACTTTAATGTAATTTTAAACATTGAAACAGTCTTGATTTGCTTAAAAGTAGATTCAGTCATCCATACCACAGGGTGTGTAAGCGTTTCAGATGGCTGCTATGGATGGACACAAATGTAGGTCCTTGTTCAGCCTGTACCTATAGAAAAAAAATATCCCCAAATAAATATCTGGGACAAATCACACTAAGATCATCTGACCCCAAACTAAGTAGAACTTGTACTATGGGTGTCAGAGACTGATAATCATACTTAAATAGATACACCTAAAACACCCAGACACACAACAAACACCAATGTTCGTCACATGAATATTTGTCATGGATGGGTATCGAACTCAAGACCTCCGGCGCCAAGGGCAGGATCACTGCCATTGCGCCAACAGGCCAGTCAAATTAATAGGTGTCAAATATCAAGACACTTTTCACCAAAAGTATCTGAATCTAAATTAAGAAAAGCCTGTACTCTAGAAATACAAACATACATATATACCATCACGCCTTTTTCCCAACGGGGTGGGCAGAGACCACATCTTTCCACTTGCTACGGTCCTGACACACCTCTTGCGCTTCTTCCACACTCATTAATCCTTTCATACATGCTCCTCGGTTATGGGTACTCCTGACCTGACCTTTTCTGAGCACTTCTTGGACTTGTCCTAAGTACGTCCTTCTAGGCCTTCCCCTTTCAACAGCTCCATCCACCCTCGCCTTGTAAATTTGTTTCGTTAATCGCCTTTCATCCATCCTTTCCATATGCCCAAACCATCTTAGCATTCCCATCTAGAAATATCTAAATAAAATACGAATGGATATTTAAATTTACACATGACTAACACAAATGTTTGTCCTGGGTGGATATCAACCACTATCGGCGTTATAGGAAGGAAAACTACCACTTAAACAACACTAACAGCCATCATGGACATGATGGCTGTTACATTGATACTACTACATGGATACTGACAGAGCTCAAAGTCAGTAGTAGTGTCTAAACACTGCCAATCACCTTTACAACAACACAGTAAGGGCTTACCAGCTCACCTGAACCAGAACACGTCCAATGCTCCAAGTTTTTGCAACTTGTTCCAACAGAGCGCACTTCTAAGCCGACTTGGATGGAGTTCAGCTTCGCGACTCAACCAGCATTAAATAAACAGTACGTGGTATTGGTTAGTTTTATAAGAAAGCTGCTGTTGACATCAGATAATATAGAGCATATAAGTATTTCCTATCGCTTTTGACGACCGACTTGGTGTAATGGTTAAGAAGTTGGCTACTACACCAGAGGTCGCGGGTTCGATCCCCGCACAGTACAAACATTTGTGTGCATGAACATGTCTGTTTGTACTAGTCTGGGTGTCTCCTATGTATAATAAGTATGTATTTACAAAAGAAAATGTATTTATGTATGTTTATCCGTTGTCTAGTATCCCATAACACAAGCTTTAATAAGCTTACTTTGGGGCTAGATGGCGCTGTGTGGAATAATGTCCAGGGAATGTCCAGGGATTTAATGTTTTCTAATGTTTTTCTGAATTTTACAATCGGGAATGCTCTGACGAAATATTTCGGCTTATTCCACCCTCACCTTTACACTCCGGTACCACGCGTGCTGGACTACAGCGCCCTCCACACACAATTCATCATTTGCTGGCCCGAACTGAAAGGTTCGGTGAGTCAATTCTTTGCCGTACCATCCAAACGTGGAACGCTCTTCTAGCACATAACGTGTTCTTATATAATGCAATTTGGTGAACATCTTTTTTCAAAGATCATTCAAGCAATGTAACTCGCTATGATTTAGGTTTCTATCCGTTGAAAGAACTGTTTAAATCCAAAACCACTATTTATATACGTTTTCTGGATTTTTTCACCCTTTCATCAATCTGTAAAGGCTCCTTAGTAGCAGTTTATAAGTATGTGTACAGCCATAATAGAATTCGTGTCGGGTGCGTGCCGAAAGCCTAAAACTTTTGGGTTTGACAAGAGTATGTTCCTTGTAATGTCAGCGAATTAGATACTCAATGTCTTAAGTTTGACTGACTCGTTGGCTAGCTTGGTCTCTGTATCCACATTTGCGTTTCTTTCTTACACAAGCAGGTATGATAAGGGTACCGGCAAATAATTTATTTTTTATAGACAATTAAATAGGATGCAGCACCATTTCTTTTTCGTTTCTGACATCCAGGTGGAATAGCTTCGAGAGTTTTAAAGGGCTTTTTGATAGAGTCAACCGAAATTAATTTTAGTTTTATTGCTATTTTTTTCATTTTGTATGAATGTTGCTCTCGGTCTTTACTGAAATGTAAATTTTATAGCCTTAGTTACCGCTTCCGTGTTAATAGTGTCAATTTAAATTGTGACATAACTTCATTGGTAGCCAATGTAATGTTCATAACGGGATGACGAAGGGATTAGCGAAATGTATCAGAGTTTTGTCTTGTTTGAGTGCTGGCAATAGGTTCATACGTACTTCGAGTATCGAGTATGATGTCAGGAATTTAATCCACGTAAACCAAATTTTACTACACTAAGGATATATATCCACAGTAAACAAATTTCTTACATAAGTAAATGTAAATATGCGCCAGACAACACACCACTCGTCATGGTCTCGAAGTAATTATCCTTGCGTTACGAGAAACCAGACAGAGAATATAAGCCTGGGTCGTCTCTCAGCACAGTCGGTCGTTTCCTAAATTGACCCGACCAGGAATCGAAACTGACGTCAGGAATTTCATCCATTTGAACCAGATTTTATTACACTAAAGATATATATTCACAATGAACAGATTTGTTACTTAAATCCTTTAACAACGTAGTTGATTGACCCACTACTTCATTGTTAGTTTTTATTCCCTGTATTGTTTCTTTGCATAATGTACCCTCTAGTCTAAGCTAAAATTGTGTTTTGGGTCAATAAATGGTTTTTCTTTCTTTCTTTCTTTTCTTCTTTCTTTCTAGTTGGGTCTATGATTTCACATGTACTTTTTATTCTTCAATTTTGAGCATCCCTCTTGAAAGCCATCTTGACCCGAGTATCTGGCCAAAACCATCTTTTTGTTCATAGCTAAATTTGCGACTAACGTTTCGGTGTTGGAAAACATCGATAAAAAGCCAAATCCACCTGCAACTTTCGTTCAAATTACCATTTCTGAAAAGGGGGCTTCTGAGTGTCCTGTTCGCCATGACGGCCACAGTCGATTTACCTCCGACGAGCCCGTTTGGGATATAGTCGTGATGGATTGTATGTTTTTATTGCATGTTGCTCCGTAGTTTTGAATACGGTTTTTGTTTTCAATTGAACGTTTTCTGGAAACCTGTTTATTTCTCATAAAATTACACAGTAATAAATGACAATAAATACCCTTTAAATCTTGATATTAAACCCAACAAACAAACATACAGGGTAACTTATTCATTCCCACATGCAAGACTGACATTATTTTCTTTTTTCTTGTTCCAGGTACGGTGGTTAATTGCTGAAGGGTTCCAAATTGCAGGGAAGTATGTGCTTGCTAATTTATAGCAAAAGGAAATGGGTTTGAGAAAAATAACACTGCCGAGGTGGAAATAATGGGTTTTGACTTCAATTAGAAATACGTTCGCAATGAGGTGGGAATGTATTTTGCTGGTTCATGCTAAAAACACAAAGCAAAAATACAGGCTGGCTTTACAGCAAAGAATTGGGTGGTGAAAGGTGATCATTAAAATTAAAAGAACTAAGGGTTGGCCGTGACTTATTTGGCTTAGATCAGATTTCTAACACGGTGATGTGCCTTCAAATATGCTTGAACACTCCGGAATCAAGGCGACGCTGAAAATAAATCTATGTTACTAAAGTCGATAGTGCGCTGCGCCCGCGTGCAATCACATCGCTTAAAAAAAATAACAACGAAACACTTTTTTTTTTAAATGACTTTGGGGGAAAAATGGTTCATTACGATTAAGAATAATAATATTCTCAACGTATTATAGCAATTTCGTATTGAAAATCGAATGTCGTTTATTACCAATTTTAAATTTATCAATTTTTAAGAGCTCTCTTCGAAATGAAAATGTATCGAGGCATTTTTTGTTCATTGTGTTTCTGGTTCTTGTCATGTCTAGATAAAGGTATGAAGTAATGTATACCGGACTTGCAGATCCTTGAAGCTTTTCAGTGACGCACAAATTCAGATCAAAAAAGACGATTTTTTCGAATTATACATAAATACATACCATCACGCTTTTTTCTTGCTACGGTCCTGACACACCTCTCCTCTCAGAGTAGTAAAACAAGCAGATTTGCGGACCTTGAGGAAATCAGGCAGGATTCGAACCCGCGTCTTCCACAATCAGGCTGCTTTAACCACTGAGCTACCGAAAACTTACTGAACCGTAAGAATGTTACTATGCTTACGTTGCAAGCCAACGTTATTTCATCAATTTTCCTAGGCTAATACCTTCAAATCTTCTTCAAACAACCGAAAGATATATTTTTATAAATATAGTTGTTCTATCTTTAGATATGAAAAACAATTCGGATTTGCATTCGCATTTTAACATTAGTAAATACTAATACCTTTTTTATTTATTTATTAGTATGGCAATAACACATCGGATGGACCGAAGACACAATAACAATTACAATTATAACTCTAATCTTAAATAGGTCAGCCATTTGACAGCTTCGTCGTTCAGGGATAAAAGTCCTCTGGAGGGCCGTCGTGGCGGGTCGAGGGGCATTCCGATATAATTCACACTTAGATCTACTGATACCTTCTATGTTCAGTTGGCAGATTCGGACTGAAGGTCCGAAATCTTTAGTCCTCACGTGCCTGTTAACGCACGTCTGAGAGCATTGTGGTGGCATCTTTCCAAAAACATTCATAGCAAACAACATGAAATAACACAAATCATAATCTGTACTTCGCACTGATTATTGCTGTGAGGCTCTTAGGTTTTGGTTGAGAGTACAGCGGCCTATTTTGGTTATCCTTTAGCACCACCTGGAGGACACGTGCAGGGTGACGAGGGGTAATCTTCCTGCGGACGCGAATAACCTTTGTCCTCCAATAACCTTGGTCCTTCTAACTCCCTCCTGTGGATATTGTTAGAATTATCGAAAATAAGTTTGTGATACTGTTCATGAGAGAATTCACCGATAGAATCAATATCAGAGATACGGTAGGAACCACTTTCACGAAAAACTATCGATATTCTAGCACAAAATTTTGCATTTTCATCAAATTTTATTAATATTTTTCTTATTCAGTGACAGAAAACTATAAAAAACTGATCTAAATGATTGCTTAGCACTACATTTTGACCTTAAAAACAATCATAATAGTTTCACAAACTGAAAGGATGTTACTTAAATTATTAGTATCTTCAAACTGATAACAGCTAGGCTGGCAAGGACTGATTGTTTGCGTCGGCTTGGCAGCCCGTAATCCGACATCGCCCAGATTCCATTCCTAATTCCACCCTAGCTACTGATAGGGTTGATAGATGGCTTTTAAATTATTTCATTGGGGGTTAACAAAATTCAACTTGAAGCGAATTTTATTTTTGCATCTAATAATGGACTATTTTCTACACATAAATAGAAACTAGAAAATTATATAGAAGTTGGATGAGCAGCCACCCGGAATAAGAATGCTAGCGGGTTCAAGTCTTGACTCCTAGGGTTAGGTAGAATTTTTCTAATTTCTATCTTTCAACTTGAAGTTTTTATTCACTGGCCTTTTTTTGCTGAATCATTAGTTATGATTTTAAAATATTTTTTCAGTTTCACTAAAATCGATCCAGTAATAATACGAGTAATTATCACATGAGAGACAGACATACATTTTTAGATTGATTTTCCGTGATTTTAAGGTATTATTTTCAGTCAGGTCAGATTAGATACTTTACGGATATTAGGACATTTAATTTTAAAAATCTTACAGAAAGTTCAATTTACAAACATTTAAACTCTAAAACTAAATCAGTTCATCAAAAACTGAACTGCTTAAAAAACTAGGTCACCACGTTAGGAATCCAGTGTAATTTAACCCTCCATTTAAACTTTTAGTATAAAATATCACGAGGTGACAGCCCTGCGTCCCCTCGAGATAAGGCCTCCGTTGATAACACCAGTTAATTAAGTTTCCGCTTAAATATTTTTGTTGCAAGGGTCATACCCATCTACCCATCTTTAGTGAAAATATGTAAAATGCCAAAGAGAAAAAAGTTCTAGAAATGTCGGTGGATGCAGAATATTTTGGGCCATCTTGGTTCTTGAATGTTTTGTATAGGTTAGTTTTACTGATAGATCATATCCTGAATACTCTAGAAGTTTGTAAGTGAAGCATTAATTAAAATAAATAAAGATGCGCCAGGCAAACACACCTCTTGTCATGGTCTCGAAGTAGGAATAAATATCCCTGTCTTACGAGGTACCAGACAAGGAATTAAGGGGGTGTCTCCTAGCACACCCAGACCCAATCCAATTTAGAAAAGATCGTTTCCTGAATTGACCTGACCGGGGAGCGAACCCGGGATACTACGGAATTCAAGGGGAGAACACTACGCCAATCGTGTCGTCATATTATATCCAAACAAACAAACAAAAAATATCTTTATTTAAATAGACCTGTAGCAAGTGCTTTTAGATTGTAAACTCATTACAAAAAAATATACATAATAATTCAACTTAAATACTATAATAATATGGATAGATACATAAATACACTGTATACAAACATAATGTGACTTTACCACCGCATCGGAATCCAATCAGCATAAAAAAATTCCAACAGTAGACCAAACGGACGCGAATGATAATAATGAGCTGGTGTTTATAACTATGAAACATAAACATACAACTCTTTGCCCTGTACAAAATTTATCAAATTGTTACAAAGTCGAGACGTTAAATAAAACATTACAAAACTTTTTAGTAGACCTAACAATTGCGGCATAGTCTCAACAATAGTTAATTTTTCAAATAAATATCATTTTAAGAAAAAATAAAGAAATCGGTGATGCGCTTGTATGCACAGTAACACACTGTACAAAATATTATTTTACGCCCCAATAAATACTTTTCAAACCCTTTCCCGAAGACAAAAAGGCACTCATCCAAAAATACGCAAAAGTGAAAATCCCTAACTTTCACCCGACAAAGACCCTTTTCCCCTTCAAAAGACTTTCATCAGGAATTGGAAAAACAGTTCCCAATCACTTTCAATTATATCCCGAATGAAAAATAAAAGAATCCTTAAGTGAATCCCCAGTTGAAATGTGAAACTTCTACCCTCCATCTAAAAGTATGCGTTTTCTGAATATTTAGCGCGAAAAGTGTTCCTCCGTGCACACCGTCTTGATTAAAAGAAATAAAATTCGACCGTGAACTTGTTCAGTATCAATAAAAATGCGCTGCGAAAGATGTGCCAGAAATAAAAATGTTTTATATCTAGTTCAGCTAAGTGGGATATAATTTGGATAAGAGAAATAATATTTCATGTTTCTACTGTTATTCTTCTTCGTGTCGATAATCTTGTCGTTAATACTTAATAACAGCAATCCAGTGCTTCGCCGTCGTCACCCCGGAGGGTAGGCCTCATAGAGATATTTAAGTGAGCAGCTGGTAGGGCACTGGTGGCACACCAGCAAGTGCTACATTGATTTCTACTGATGTAAGATAACATAAGTTAAGATACAGTCAGTTCTAATAAGGTCAATAAGGTTGTGTCTGATAAACGAACGTGTAAACGACAGTGAACTGTATTTGACTTAGAATATGATCATCCATCATTTTTAATCACAAGATTCACGATTTCTACACTTTTGCAGTATTTGAAACGTCATGATGTCAGTGTAAAAAATAGTAACTATCCACGAGTTGAATCTGAAAATTGTTTCATTTCAAAGTACATTACCATCCATTCTTATATATTTTTTTGTGAGTAAACTAATCATCATTTGCATCACGTCAGGATCCTAAGGCGTATTACACCGTTTACCTTGCGGGTAGATCTTTCGGGTGTTACGGCTCGCGTATATTTAATCCGTTATCGGCCGCACTATGCTTGGCTGTCATCAACACTGTAGCTCTGTCCACCATTGGCCTACCAAAACATATCTGACGTACGCGTGCCGTTCATTTACATAATTATATTTGATTTGATCGACCGATGACAGCCGAGCATAGTTCAGCCAATAACAGATTAAGTGTAAGTGTACGCAGCGTAAGCTGCATTTGCATTCAAAGATGGTGTAAGTGCCAGAACTATCTGTTTGATAAAATAAATGTTAATAATTAGTTACGCTTTGGTGTAACAGCGGGTCGCAGAGAGACAATACAGAAGGAGATAAAACTTAGCGAAGTATTAAAAACTTTATGATTTTTTGCCTCTCCGGGACAAGGAGAAATTCTCGAAGAAATGAGGGTATAATTTTACTATAATAAGGACCTATTTCAATGTTTTGTTATTGGCGTTGAACATTATTTTTTAAATTTGCATTGTAATTTGAGAAATCCGTTTCCTCGATTAAAAATCAGAATTATAAGATTCAAGAAAATAAGTGTTTGTATGAAAAAAATATTAAACCAAGAATAACTAACAAGTCAGACGTCTTAAGAAACGTAGAAACTAGAAAAAAAATCTTTGTTTTAATGATTACGTAAGCTTTTAAGTAACCCAAAGACAGACATGTCGTAATAATAAGCCGAACTTACATTTAAACAAACCAAATACCTCTATTTCAGACGCAGTATAAGGTGTAATATTTTACCCCTCTCCCCCCATCCTTTCCTCCGTAGGGGGTGGTGACGTCACTAATGTTGCGAGCGTTGCATAAATTATTAAAACTCAGTTTGAGGTTTGAGTTTGACAACCACTCAGTAGTTTTTGCACTTGATTTTGATTTATTTTAAACACAGCCTTTTATTCTTTCAAACACAAAAGCTTTTCCGATCAAATCAACATCAAAACTGGATTATTTCAGAAAACTCATAACCAACCACAAGTTACTTCCAAGGATTACCGGGAACTTCCTTACTTATATCACGTACCTAGCAAGAATAACGCTTGAGAATAACATTTTTCGTTTCGTATTTGCTTAAAAATGTAGGCGTACTTATGGTGTAGGGAGTGTGTGTATTTTTAGCGACAAACGGTATTTTGAACGAGGATTTCTTCAGCTGTTCAAACGGTGAAGAACGGTTTTTTATTTCAATTTAATAAAGATTCTGTCGAAGTATAATTTTAAAAGGCGTCCCAATTATTGTGTTGCCAAAATCAACCGTCAAAATTATCGTTTGTTGCACATGTTTCGCATTTTAATGAATTGTTTCATTATGAATATGTTTCATGCGTCTTCGGTAATCAATGTACACTTATTCACTACACAATTATAGTTGAAGTTTCTACCACAGAGACTTCAAATTGAGTACGCCATCACCAAAGTTCCCTGGTTTTATTTCGATGGTATTAATAGTCTATTGGTAAGATATACTGATTTAAAATTTGTTTTCAAACATTGTGGCACCACGTGCTCAACTCACACGTAATACTTAAAGAGATAATCCCACTCTGAGGAACTTATTTATTTGGTACAGCCCCTACAAAAGCGGATAAGTCCGTCGTCATTTTTCTTTCTCTGAAATTTATTGTTTGCATATTCCGTTTTTTGTCGTGAGTGTTACGTTGTGAATGATATCACTGCATTTGTTAGGATTAAAGGGTTGTTGTTGTGTGCTCAGAAATCAGCATTTTTTGCTGTAATGGTCATATTTTAGAGATTAAGCGCTGGTGTTTTGAAGAATGAAACCGCTGGCCAGAACGTAGACTCTTTTAAGTGAAACCTTAACAGTAAAATAATACTCATATACACTCCCACTGCCTCCAAAGGTTTTTTGAACGAGTCATCACTACAATTATTGATGAACATGGCGTAATTAATTAACAGTTTTTTTTTTATGACCCCCAACTAAACAGAGCTTGTATTATGGGTGTCAGAGACTAAAAAACATACTTTAATATTTCTAAATACATACTTAAATAGATAATAACACCCAGATACACCACAAACACAAATGTTCGTCACATAAATGTTTGTCATGGTCCACGTGATCGAACCCACGACCTCCGGCGTAAAAGGCAGGATCGCTGCCATTGCGCCAACAGGCCAGTCAAGTTGTTAGTGTTCACACAAACAAAAGTGGGCTACGTGAATGTTCGCGAGGGTAACGATCCTGCCTTTGGCGCTGGAGGGTTTAGGGTGTCAGAACATATTGCAAAAAAAGCCGTAACAGACGCGTCCGACGTTTCAGAATACTTTGGTATATACCATGTTTATTTACGCAGTGGTTTTGGTTAATTGCACCATTTTGGCAATGTCACAAAATCATTTATCTTTTCCGCACTCTTCAAATCGCCTGTTCAGTGGCCCAACCTCTCTAGGTTAATCTTCGTCTCAGTGATAAGTGCGGGTTGCGAACCGCGAATCCTTAAAAATTGCCATTTCGCGTCGACGGCGCGTTTTGTCATGTAAGTCCGTGAATTGGAGAAACTCAGTTACACGGTTTTTGCGGTCGCCCTGATTGTGGAGTTTCATTTGAACATTCTTTGCGTTTAGGATTTTCTTTGCAGCTGTTTTGTTTTTGTAGTATTTTGAGTTTTAACACTTGTAACTTCAGTGTGACAATAAAAAAAGTTTGATGATGAAAAACGTGCGAAAGTGGACTCTAGAAACCTTAAAGGTGTGCTGTGCTGATCATCAATCAAATCAATCATTAGACTAGCCTGTTGGTACACTGGCAGCGGCCCTGTCTTTAGCGCTGGAGTTTGTGGGTTTGATCCCCACCCATGACAAACATTATCTGACGAACATTGGTGTTTTGTTGCCTGTCTTGGTGTTATTATCTATGTAAGCATATATTTAGAAATATTTCTTTGGTTATCAGTCTCTAACTCCCACAGCACAAGCTCTGTTTAGGTGATGATCTTAGTGTGATTTGTCCCGGATATTTATTTATTTATTACCTTCTTATCCATAAATGCTACGGGCGTAAGATTATCAGACATCCTGTAAAAAAAGATGAACAAAACGCGTAGGTTAACTCACATCTTCTCAATTTCGCAAACTGGCAAAATTCTTTTCTATGCCAGACTAGAAGCAATCATATTTTTTAGCCTGCACCGCATGTAAGCCATACCTCAGAATCGTTATCACTTCCACCCGAGTGAAACTGTGGACAAAGACTAGTCAATACAGACCGCACACGTAACCATGCAACAATAAAAGTCAGTTTTGTTATGATTTACGCTCCTATGTACCCCTTTTCGGCAATATCCATTTTACGCTGACCCCTCAATTCGTGAACTTCCCAACAATCATCGTGCGTTTAGACTTCGCTGTAGACCAAGTTAAAATGGACCCGTGAACTGTGTTTCTAGGCTTCCTAATTTACATTATTGTGCTCTATTCGGAATGTCATAAGGTCGCGTTTTGAATATTAATTCGGGATGTAACTCGGTCGGTACAATCACGTACATCATTATTTCGTTATTGCGGTTTTGTATGGCGTCCAAATTTGTGACGGCGGCCTGGTAATAATATGATGTCATCGCTTTTGTTTAGTCTGGATGGGGATATAGGAGATATTATTATGATTAATAGACGATTTATGTCCTTAACAACATGATAATAATGATGAAAAAGTCATAGCATCAATGGAACCCACATTTTACACTATTCCAGGCAAGTCTTGACCACAGAAGAGTCTTTAGAAAGAGTCAGTACATTGCAAAATTTGATATTTAACAGTCAACAAACATAAACAAATTTCTTTTGCCCCAATGGTCATCAATGAAGTGCCATTAGCTATATCTCTTGCCTACTATCACCTCAATCTGCTTACAAACTTGCTTATTAGTTAACATCCAAATCAATTCTGCCATAATTTTTCAGAATCGCTCAGGAGGATTTACTTATAAATACAGTCGTGATGATAGTAAGTGTTAGGTTGAATGACATAATTTTTCACTAAAGTAGATAATACGCTCTCACCTAGAAGTTGAACTCAGTATCCCATTATTTCTAGTAATCACTCTGATTCCTTATACGTTTAAGTAACAAAAGACGGTGGCATTAATAAGAAAAACAAATGACGTGGATTCTTCTTTGTGAAACATTAGATAAAAAGTTACGAATACACGTATTCCTGATTTAAAACTCACGTAACTGCAATATCTCTGAATCTCCGTTTTCCATCCACCACATGGGTAGCGTAACTTTTTAAAACTCCATAAAACAAAACCTGATCGGAAACATGGAGAAACTGTCACGCACGCGGAGAAAAAAATAAAATTTATTCACCATTCCTACCACAAATAACGGAGACGTGGTTAAATGGTGTGGAACAAGGTATGAACTGAATGATTTTAAATAAAAAAAATTGAATTAGGAACCTTCATCGTCGTCAACATAAACCGCTATAATATGGTTGTTCTCCGGTGGGACTTTTTATCGTGCTTCCTGCAACAGAACTTTACAACCAAGTTTGGCTTTGCTAGTCACGCTCGCGCCCATGCAACGGCTCGGTCTAACAAAAGGTCTGTTTTGACGGATCTATCTGAGGTAAAATCATCATCATCATCAGTAGCTATGAGGTAACAGATGTTTACAACTGTCTTTAATAAATTTCAACAGTCATCATTTCAACATTCTTTTTCCTTACTAGTAACTGTTCTGTACCTAATGATCATTTAAGAATTGCTCGGCATTTTTCTGCGTCATCGAATCGAAGCATAGTAAGTTGAAGAAAGCATCAGTCAGGACACCAAACGTGATGTGTAACAAGTGGCCTAAAGAAAAAGAAGTTTTTATAGAAGAGTTAGATCAACCATCACAACGCTGATGGTTGGACCGAGTAGGCGTTGCCACGACCATGAACTTTCGAACCATTTATCATTACCTTCCTTGACACTTTAAGGAAATATTACCTGGCTGTGTTATAAGAGGCTTTGCGTATGTAGTGGTTCGCACACAAGAGGCAGTAAGAGGTGTCTTAAATCTAGTTTGAGGACCTCGAGGCGCTACTTTCACCTACACTTTTCGCTTCATCGTGATGTCCTTCTACAAAGACTTTGTCTCCTTTTGGTATAAGCATACGCAGTCTTTGCAGTGGCAGACTTGGGTCCGCAGTCTCTTAGGGCAGTCGAACGATAAATCGCTATCGTCTATCTCTCACACAGTTCTCAGATTGAGCATAAATCACCTCCCGATGGGTAGGCCGGATGAAATGCGGTATGTAAATCCAAGGCCCACTCTCCTTAATATCAGACGGATGAATTATTGTTAGGTTATCGCATTGTGGCCCGTCGAATTTCGATTTACGACGCTTCAAAATCTTCGGTTTTGTGACGGTTTTCCTCTGACACTTTTCACGATTTATGGAGAGTTAAGTTGATTGCGATTTTATTTAAGAAGACTTGACCTGATGTACAGTCAGCATAGACAAAACTTCACCTTTAGCTTACAGGGTCGGCAATGGTAAAACCTCCAGTGTTACATGTGTTCAAAGGCTGCGTTAAGCCGCTTCCATCAGGCAGGATTCATGCTTGATTGCAGGTATTGCCACCGACATTGTATGCTAAAAAAGTCCTCATGACATTGCGAGAACTCAGTGTTTCGATTTTACTTGAACACTTACGTTGTCAAATATATTATTTTCGCCACGGTACATCGCTAGTATTTTAAAATCATAGCAACTCATAATATCAGTGTACTCGTGTTTTAGCTTAGAAAAAATATTTCATATAATAAATTAAATAAATTCACTGAACACTCGAGACCGCAACTTTTTATTTTAAGTACTTTAAAGGGTTAGCAAAAAATAAGAGGTATTTTCTTAAATTGCGCTACACAACCCACCACTAGCCATGGTCTTGAAGCAAGGATAAATATCCCTGTGTTACATACGAGCTACTCGTACCTCACAAGGATTTAAGCCAGGGGCGTCTGCCAGCACACCCATACCCAAGTCAATTTAGAAAGGACCGTTTTCTGAGTTGACCTGGCCGGGTTTGGAACTCGGGATATCATGCAAGGCATAGCAAGAACTGTGCTGCAGCTTCGAACTACGCCAATGGTGTCGCCAAGAAAAATGTTTAGCCGCTTTAATCCATTAATGGAGAATCATTTCTCCTTGTATTAGGAATCTTTACTGAAACAAAGTTATTCAAAAACACCTCTTAGAGACTTAGAGGAAGCAAAAATCACATTAAAAGCGCTTTGGTTAAAAACAACCTTTTCTTCTCGATTTTTCCGGGTCACTTCTCAATTTGTTTCCCGACGTTTTAATATTGAAACTCAAAATATTTGACAAAGGACAAAACCCCCCAAAAATGTAAACGTTTGAGGAAATGTCCCCTTTGATGCAGCTAGTAAAATTGCTTCCTTCAAATGAGAGGATGAAAATAACGGATTTACTCTTCGAGGTGAGGATTCGAGGTAAGGATTGAGGAAAAATTGAGAGAATTCGAAACAGAATCCTTCGTATCTGAATTTAGGTGTTAATGTGAGAGAATTTTTTGGTAAAGGACGATATTTTCTTGGGTCGCTGAAATTGTATTCATAAAAGCAGATTACAAGATGACAGGAAAACATTTTTCCTAAAGAAGACCTTTTTTATTACAATTGTATTTTTTAACTTTTCGTGTTGACAAGAGTTGTTTATTTGGGTCATATTTGTTTGAAAATTGATATTATCCTTTTAATTGAATAATGCCGCGGTACTACCAGTGGTTATATGGCGACAGCAGATCAGCAACGATCTAACGTGGAGCAACGCTAGTGGTCGGGTAAAGGGGTGACCGTCCGACTGAAATTTGGAGCCGTGCAATAGGCTGTATACTTTGACTTTGAAAAGTGGAAATACAGCCACACGCCATCAACTCATCAGTAAGCTATGGTGTAACTATGGTGAAACCGCTTTTCTCGAAATAGAGTGGTCCTCAATTCAAATCCGGGTAGGTTCGGGAGCAACTGTCTTTTCGCTTGGCTTGTAACATGTTATTGAGAAAGCGTGGATATTGAGCCAATAACCAAAAAAATAATGATGAATAGTTGCAAAAATGAAGGCCCAGCAGTGGGACAATTTGTTTTTTACTTTTGACATTTCCCGATATTAACTGATCTCCTGTTAGCACATTTTTTTTTAGTGAAACTACTGACTTTTTTAACGGTTGATCTCATTCACATACTTGTTTGGTTTGGAAACTCATAAAAATCAACGACGACAAAAAATAAGGATGTATGAAGTCCAACAATAAATTCAGCATTGTTTTCCGTGTGATTGAAAACCTATCTAGGTGTGGCCACTCAAATAAATCTTTACAACCCCTTTTATAGCGAGCAGTCAGGAAGTGGAGCTTTCCACGGATACCCTAGAGTATTTTTACCATTTCCTGTTGAACCCTTAAATTTTTACTGCCGCTGCCCGAACGGAATCGTAAAACTGAAAAAAATTACGACTACGTCATTACTCTTAGTCGTTAACCCTAGACTATTTTCATTACTATATTTTTTCAATTTCACATTTTATTGCTTTCGTGTGTCAAGTTGTTAATTTTACTGCGCGAAATTTGCAGTTTAATGTCGTTTTTCCAGAAAACGTACGTATTCCTAAGTGTCACTTTATTCTAGCCAAGATTATTTTAAACTTTACGTCATTGTGTAGATAACATGAAGTTTGATTTAAATTCATGAACACAAGTTAGGATATGAATCAGACTGTGGTTTGTAAAGTGAAAAACTCGTTAGGTTACATTTTGATAAACGGAGATACGTTTGTGAAATATTAAGGACTTATAAAACTATTACTATGAAGCCATTATGGGCTAACATGGACTTTTATGTCCCTCCATGATCAATGAATTTCATAAATGAAAATGCTTCAAACAACCCTATCAGAAACCAGAAATATTTATGAGAGACCCCGATTTAGTAGCCGTAAAGAACATTATCTTCAGTTATATGGAAAACAAAGACGGTGAGGTGTTTACAAAATTCACAAAACGACCGCTATTTGAGGCGACGCGTAAACGGTAAACCGGCGAGAATTTGTTAAGGGCAAGATTTGGGTAACGATCCGGCTCGAAGGACCGGGAAAAATATTGCGGTTTGGACTTGTGTACTTCAAAAAGGCAGAGATGAACCTTTGCCTATGGACTTAGTCTTTTACATTTTAGAGAAAGTGAACACTCGTTGTGAAACCCAAAATGAAATTTGTGCAATACTTAAATATTATTTCTGAACTTCAATATGAAATTATAATTTCTGACTGATGGCACGTAAGTATAGCGATGCGCAGAATCTCGTGAGACTTCTGAAACGCTTGTCAGTTTATGATGATCATATTTTTGTACCAAGTCAAAAAGACTGAGTCGTTAGCAGAACTTCCCATTTGGCCAGATTTTCGGACTATACCACAGCAGTCGTGGCCTTGTAGACATGCTTTGCCCTATAGAGCACATCAATTGAATACCAACCAGCTTTTGCCCGCAACTTCGTACGCCAGGACCCGTTTTTCCCGTTTCCTTAGGGGTTTGGGGAATCAACACGACACTCCTCAAGGAACCTACATGCCACAGCTCTCTACTCTCAGTAGTTTCTTTTGTTCGTTTTCCGTCAGTCACTATCTGGGACAATTAACACCAAGATCATCTGACCCCAAACTAAGCAGGTCTTGTGCTATGGGCGTCAGAGACTGATAAACATACTTAAATATTTCTCAGTACATACTTAAATAGATAATAACACCCAGCCACACAACAAACACAAATGTTCGTCACATAAATGTTTCTCATGAGTGGGGATCAAACCCACGACATCTGGCGCCTAAAGGCAGGATCGCTGCCATTGCGCCAACAGGCCAGTCATGGTAACTTAGTAACGTAAGAGTTTCTCATAACTCAAGGTCGCTGAAAATGTTAACTCCTAGGATCCCGATACAGTGTGTTCACATGGCTGTGGCGGATTCTTTAAAACAATGCCTCTTTCACATTATTCCAGTCCAGCGTTCCAGTTTAGCGCTCAAGTAATGTAGACATTCCAGTGCCGGTTCACATTATTCCAGTGGTATTCCAGCGCTGGACTGGAATGCTGGTACTGGAATAATGTGAACGGGCTTTAAAGTCTAAAATAATCACAACAAAGACCTATCCCTTAAGTTGAACACCGTCACCATAAAGAGAGTATCCGACCCTTAAGGTTATATAGTAGAGCTGTCACCCCACTGGGATTACTGAGTTTATGACTTAATAACAACACAACCCTTAGATCTCTTTTATACAACATTTGCTCACATATACATCCCAAATGAAGAGTTTATAAAGCTACTTAATCATCAGTTCTGTTTATGGCCTCGATAGCTCACTTGGAAGAGCAGCCACCTGGATTGTGGAAGAGGTGGGTTCGAGTCCCGATTCAGCCCCAGGGTCAATTTTGCTAGTTGAATTGTTAAAAATAAAAATTCACTTATCGTTTAGTTTAGTTTCATCTTAATCGGAAGTCTGATTTCTGCAAAAAAATTACTTTCGGGAGTTAAAAGACGCTAGCCTTACAAAGGCAAGCGTCCATATGAATGAATGAATGAATGATTTATTTCATAGAATATGGTACAATAATATGATGTTAGGTCAAATTGGTATTGGCGCAGCATATTCTACCTCTTTACAGGCATAGAAATGTTACAATATCATACAAAATAAAATACAATTAGAGTTAAAATGTTAAAATAATCCTATACAATATTTCAATCAAAGCTTCTAAGGTCAAACATGGAATATATTAATTAGCATTGTTATGGTCTAGAAACATACAACATTAATTAAACATACAAACAAATTCGCCAGGTCTGCAAATGGCCTCAATAGCTCAGTTGAAAGTGCAACCACCCAGATTGTGGAAGACGTTTGTTTAAGTCCCGCTTGAGCCCTCGGGGAGCCCTCAAGATCAGGTCGAATTTTTCTAGTTTCTATCTTTGTCTACAAATACTCGTAGCTAACGCCAGGCAGTGTATTTTATTTTTAAGTTTTTTGACTGGCCTATTGACGCAGTCGCAGCGATCCTGCCTCTGGCGGCGAGGTCGTGGGTTCGATCAATGGATGGCATGACAAACTTGCATGTCACGAACTTTTGTGTTTGTTGTATGTCTGTTTGTTTTATCTATTAAGGTATGTATTTAGAAATATTAAGTATGTTTATCAGTCTATGACACCGATAGTACTTGAGTGTTTTTTTTATTTTTAGAATTGAACAATGCACTATTTAACATTTTAAACTTTCTAGTTGCATTTATCACTAAACATTTTTAACACTATCTGGTTTTTTCCAAAGAAAATAATTTTATTTACCATAAAATTAATTTCGTTGCAAAAACCCGATAGTGTTTACAATTTGTAATGCACTATTTGTCCCGCTTGAGTCCCTAGGATCATATTTTTTTCTATACGTAGTTTCTACCAATAGTACCAGCTATGTTTAGTTTGGAGTCAGGTGAGCTTGGTATATTTAGGTAAATATTATATATTCAATGAACAAAAAATCACTTGATTGAGGACTAGATAAGCTAAAAAAAAAAAGTTTTATTATTTCCCAATCCAATACAATTTTATATCGATGAGTCTCCCCGTTGAGTAGTCATAGACACTCGTTAAGGGAATGGCTCACTGCATCCCTTAGTACAGTGATTTAGAAATTTAATAAAATAAAACAAACAAAATACTCAAACTATTATTGTAATACAGGGATTGGGTCTCCACTCGATGTGTGTGTGTGTGTGTGTGTGTGTGTGTGTGTGTGCGTGCGTGCGTGCGTGTGTAAGATAGGGCAGAAAACTTATCGAATTTAAAACTTTAAATGTCTTATTATTCTACACAATGTTATTGATTCTTGCAGTGCAGTTCAAGTTCATAAATTATCGATTCTTTTTGCATTTGGTTATTTCTTTGAATTTTCAACTTTTAATTTAATACGTAGAATAAATGTCAGTTAAAAAAATATATAAGCCAATTATTTCAGAATACTAGCTACTAACCAAGAAATAGTTTTTCCGTCCGACGATATATCAACGGGGAGTGATAAAAAAGACATAAAGTACCTTCTTAAGATACTCCCTCGTCAGCCGGAAGTCGTGGTGACGTCATCAATCATAATTCGCGACCGGAAGTCTGTGGGCGCCATTAAGATAATGTCAGTGGCCGTTACAATGAAATATTGGCGTTTTAAATGATGGTGGGATAAAGAGAGATTCGCTAGTATTTATAATTAGTGCGTCTTTTTTATTGTGATTAAAATGAAAAAGTGGCAATTATTTTAAATGATATAGGATAGTTTCTTATTTTGATAGAATTAACCAGATAATTTTTGCTATAAATTTGTCATAATTTTAAAGGCTCTTTTGACCTGATAAATTTGAATCAATTCTCACTTTTTTATTCTAATAGTACTACGAGTAATAATATTCATACTTAAACTAATTGTGCAAGGAAAATATTTATTTTAACTATTCTTTTAGGTGTTATGATTCTAAGACTACAGAGACGTTCACATCAACTTTTTCATAGGGGCACCTTATGCTGCTGACATAAGACCCATTTTGCAATGGTTTTGTAAAGGTTGATGTGAACGCCTCTTTACAAAAAAATCTGTCCCTTTCTTTTTTAAAAATACATGCAAATACTACGAACCCGGTCAGATGTCTCTAGCTTCACGCGCTACTGGGCCAAGTAATCGGCTTCAGGAGCCTTTCCCAATTGTTGTACTTGCCCTTTATCACATATTAATATAGCTAAAAAACATATATATAATATAAGCATAAAATGCAAGCTTTAATGGCCAAACAAAACAAATGCAGGAGCAATTATTACATTGTGTTTTTCGGCATTTTACCTTATTAAAAGAAAACTAGGAAAATTTAATGTAATTCTGGGTATCAGACATGGCTTGAACTTGCGACCTTCCGCCTCAAGGACGGCTGCTCTTCTAACCTTCAGAGACCGATAATTTAATTTAGCGAAATCTTCTTGAAAAGTCGCACCAAAAGTCAGGGAAGTGGAACTTCATATTATGAACCTTATTCAATTAAAATAAGCTTTATGCATACATACCATCATGCCGTTCTCCCCACCGGGTAGGCAGATACCACTTCTCTTCACCTGCTACCTGCTTCTTCCACTCTCATTAACCCTTTCATGCATATTCTTGACTTTACCCTTTTCAAGAACGTCCTGCACTAATATGGTTCAACGCCATTGCAATTTTTTAACAGCTCACGAACATTCAAGGGTTAACGGTCTCAGTAGCTCAAACAATTGTATGTGCTGATACATGCTTACACCATGTCGAACAAAAAAGGGATTCAAAAAATCCAGACTGCTCAACATTTCTGCGACTTTGCATTTTTTTCACAGCGTTAAAGTTATGCCTAGTCCACACTCACGTTCTACATTCAGCGACAGATTTTGCGCCAGGCTTCTACCATTGTCGTGGGTCCTTTGATGAGACTCGCAATCCGAGTTTGCTAGCTTGATTACGCTCCGCGGGAATTTTTACAAGCACCGCCATTGTTCTAGCTTCGTTTAATAGTTGTCCTCAAGCACACTGTAATGATGATTTTGATGACTTTGGCGCAATGGCAGCGATCCTGCCTTTAGCGCCGGAGGTCGTGGGTTCGATCCCCACACATGACAAATATTTGTGGGACAAACATATTTATTTGTTGTGTGTCTGGGTGTTATTATCTATTTAAGTATGTATTTGGAAATATTTAACTATGTTTATCAGTCACTGACGCCCATATTACAAGCTCTGCTTAGTTTGGGGTCAGATGATCTTGGTGTGAATTGTCCCAGATATTTATTTATTTTATTTATTGTCTACGCTTATCATTAGTTCTTGACTTTTTTTAATGTACTTCATCACTATGACATCATTTAATATTTATTGCGATTAAAAATAAGGAAGAAGGTATTTCTAGAAAAATTACCATCTAAATCTCTGTAGTTTGTTCTTCTGGTGAAAAACATACACATCCTCATTTTTTAGGGTTATTAAAAGCCTCCTTATCTCTGGGTGAGTGGCATTTGTTTGTTTTTTGTTAATGTATCAAAATGATACAAATCTTAAAGCCTTTTGTAGGTGTCAAATGCATTTTTGGTATTGATTTATATAAAAATTCGGCGAATAAATTTCTAGTACGAGTTTAAGTATTTTCCAACTTAGTTTAGTTTAGTTTAGTTTATAGTAGAAAAAATAATATTGTTAATTTATAAAAGTACCTAAACCATTTGTTGACTGAGATTTTTAAAACTTTTTCGTGGCCATTAGCCATTGCAGGAAAAGCAACTTGCTTAATCGTGGGTATATAACACAAGGTAATCTTTAGTGTTTGTTCCATATCTGGGTGTTGTTAGTTAAAAGGAGTTTTTGATTACGGAATTCTGGTATATGTACAAATATCGGATTTGAAATTATTCCAAGATAAAAATATTTTTGTGAAAACACAGTCACGTTTTTGTCACGCTACGGTGTGATAGTCGGAAACTTTACTACGCAAGGTAGTTTTTCCTAGTACCTTTATTGTGCTGTACAGGTTTTAACGGCTCTATGCGTTGAACTAGAGCCATTAAAATTATGTAACTACCTCGGTAGTTCAAAATAAGGCTTTTAACCGGCCAACTAACCGCGGTTCACAATAACTACCGCCCCCAGTTTAGTGGCTGTTATAAATTTACAACTTTTTGCACTCCCCTTAAATTGGCGGGTAGAAATTTGTAGTGTAGAGAAGGGTTTGGCTTAAGGTTCTAGAAAGAGTCGGTTATTTATTCATTTAAGGGCTGATTTTTCAATCCTCAGATGATGAAATTTATCTGTAGAATAAAGTTTATTCGAAGGTTTTTTTTTTTTTTTTTTTTTTCTTATTAATTTTTTGGGACTTTTAACCACAGGTTATGTCAGTCCCATCATGCCCTAAACTAAGTAGTCTACGGTAATACACTTATATAACTTGTAATAAAAATACACATATAATTAGAAGAGTTAACAAAACTAACACGGCCGCGAAGTCACCATCTCACAAACTAGTCTGGCTGCTTCAGATTGAGGGTTCGCCAAAATGCTATGAAATACCCCAACATCTATTAACTGGAGATTTAAAAAATTTACTAGCAGATGCCGTTCCCTTTGATTTTTGACACATTCCATCAGCAAATGCTGCACATCATCTATCTTCCCACAAGCATCGCAGTTGGGTGAATCAACTTTTTTCATTAGATGCGCAAACTTGCCCGATGGAAAGTGCCCGGAACGTAATCTATGGAGTGTGACAATCAGGTTCCTACCAAAACCTGTGTTTACCGTCCAGGGTATACGCGGAGGCACACATTGGATGGTTTTGTACCAAATTCCTTTCTCTACCGAAACTTTATCAAAATGTTCTTTCCATAGTTCGTGACACTTTTTTTTAAAATGGTGTAAAACTTCCGAGTAGTGAGGTCTTATCTCATATTCTTTACCGTGTGAAATTGCTAATTTGGCTAGCCGATCAGCCTCCTCGTTACCTTTTAAACCAACATGTGACGGCACCCACTGCAGTCTTAGCTGAAAACCACTTGCTTTCATTTCATACAATACTCTCAGTATTTGGTATCCTAACGAAAGACCTTTGTTTCCCGACCCACAAAGAGTTATGTGTTGTAAGACACTTCTACTATTTGTAAAGATGACTAACTTAATTATAAAACACCTTTTAGCATACAAGAGAGCATTTAAAATAGAAGTTAGTTCGGCGGTCATAATCGACACGTCACTAGAAATTTTGAACAATTCTTTAGTATTATTACTCAAATCACAGTAAGCTGCCCCAATACCCCTAGAACTCTTGGATCCATCAGTATACATTTTTGACCATCTTTCATTATATTTTACACATATTTCTTTTATGACGTTATTCTTTAGAGTGTTAGGTTCTAGGAGACTCTTCGGACTACTGACACTGTCTAAATGTGTTTTAATAACATCTTCTAAATTAATATACGTTACCCAGACATTCAACTTAAACATTTCTAATGGGTAGAAGGGTTCAATATCGTAATCTTTTTTAGTCTGGCTGAAAACTTTACCAAGCAATGGTTTCTTTTTATTTACCCAGTATCTATCTTGACATACTGTTTCAAACTGGTCTAAGGAGGTAGATGTCGGTTCATACGTGCTTGCTCTCAGACAATATTTAAAAGCCAATAACATTCTACGTAAAAACAGTGGAGGGATGCACAATTCTGATTCCATCACGTGTATTGGGGTAGATCTGATAAAACCTCCAATAACGCGCAACGCTTGATTTTGAATCCTATCCAACTTGATCAAATGACTGTTAGCACTATTGTCAAAAAGATAGCAACCAAAATCAAATCTACTTCTAATTATAGACATGTATATTCTCCTCATGTGTTTTGGATGGATTCCCCAACCTGATCCCGCTAACACCTTTAAAACATTCAAAAATTTTGAAACTTTTTGTACTATCTCATTGATATGCTTACTCCACAGTAAGGATTTGTCTAACCACATTCCTAAATATTGAATGCAATGGCTTGACATCAGGGAACGTTCGTTGACACGAAGAGAAATATTCTGCCTTTTTCGTGCTTTTGTAAAAATACAAAACTTTGATTTTACAGGTGATAAATCTAAACTAAGTTTTTCCAGTTGTGTGACTATTTTATCTAATGCATATTGCAGTTTAGTTTCACACAAATTAGGATTTCGATCACTTATGTACAGGACGAAGTCATCTGCGTACTGGCATATAAATATGTCTTTGATATCATCAGCTATTTTTGAAGTCACTATATTAAAAATCAAAGGGGATAAAGGGTCACCCTGTGCTAAACCTTTATTTGTCCATCTCACAAAAGCATCATCACCTGTTTGATTTTTAACTTTCAGATGTCTTTCATTTAAATAGCTCCAAATATATTCGCAAATTTTCGTTCCTACTCCAACTTTGTCCATAAAAATTGTAGCTTGCCATACAGACACGTTATTATAGGCATTTTCGATATCCAAAAAACACGCAACGGTTAGTATTTTTTTTGTAAAACCTAGTTGAATATACGAGATTAGGCGCGCCAAACAATCCAAACATGACTGACCTCTCCTAAATCCAGTTGAGTACGTGGGTAAAATCTTATTTTTCTCTGCAAACCATTCTATTCTTTTGGATAGCATGGTGTGAAATATTTTGCATAAACATGACATAAGAGATATTGGTCTTAGTTTTGGGGTTGTCACAGTCCTCTCAGCTGCTTTAGGAATAGGCACAACCTGAATGTCTCGCCATTGCGTTGGTATATAGTTATATTTAAATATTGCATTATACAGGCTGAGGAGATATTCTTTCCCTATTTCATTCAGATGATTTACCATAGCGTACGAGATTCCATCCTCGCCTGGCGCAGTATTTTTCTTTTACAACTCTCTAACTCTTGCCTAGTGAATGCAGACTCTAGAAGTTCATTATTAGACTCAAACAATGGCTTTGATTGTGCTACTGAATCGGGAGCTAAAGCTGTCAACATTTCTTTCCGTTTTTCATCAGAAGGATGAAAATCATTACATCTCATACCTTTTATCCAACGCATTCGTTGCCATATTTCGTTAGCAGAAGTACTATCGTCAAGTCTACTGCAAAAATCTCGCCAATTTTGCGACTTTGCTTGACCGATTAAACGCTTAGCTTCATTCACCTTTTCTTTTAATATTTTGAGGTTTTCAGGAGTAGGATTACGTCGGAAACGACTTAGGCATAGTCTACGCTGTGCTACTATATGAGATAATGATTGATTCCAGTAGGGTTTAGGCTTAAATTTGGATTCAGGATTAGTGCATATATTATACAAGGGAATGCTTTTGTCGGCTGAGTTAAGAATATGGTTTGTAAAGTAGTCATACTTAGATTGTACGTCATTTGCTTCAATTATATCTAAATGAAGGGTGCTTTCTAGATATCCTTTGTAGGAATCCCAGTCAGCTTTTTTATAGTTTCGTTTTTTAGGGAATTTAACGTCACATTTATAATTAAAAGATAACTTTATGACGAGATGATCACTACCCAAATTTTCATTAAGAACCTTCCATTCAAACTTTAAAGCAATATCTGACGAAGAAAATGAAATATCAGGTGAGGTTTTTTGAATATGACTATCTACTAATTTGATTCTAGTAGTACTACTATCATTTAAATGAATAAATCCATTTTCCAAAGCAGAGTCTAACACTTGAGCACCTCGCATGTCTGTTTTGTACGACCAGTTAGAGTGATGTGCATTAAAATCTCCAGCTATCAATGATCGTTTTGGGCATTGGGAGAATAAGTTGTCCCAATCTGTCAAAGAAGGATATTTTGATTGCGAGCAGTAAACTGAAACAATGTATTCTAAGCAACTGCAATTCAAAAGTTTGATCTTAGTTGCTTCAATCCCACTATCCGATGATATAGGGGGACAAACTTGTACCTGTAGTGATTTGTGTGTGATAATAGCAACGCCGCCATATGCATCATATCTATCGCTTCTAAAAAAGTTATAATCACTGAGGCTTATGTGTGATTCTGGTTCTAACCATGTTTCGCTTATGATGGCCACATGAACTTTTTCTTGATTCAGAAGTGCTCCAAATGTAGCTAATTTTGGTCTAAGACTTTGTGCATTCCACTGTAGTATATTAATAGCGGAGAAAGTAGAACGACTTTTACCCATTAAATATGTTTTTGAGTAGAGTGTCTTTCACATCTTTCTGATTTACAAAGCTAAAAACAAAATTTTTAATTAGTTCTAACATTATTTTTAAAACCGAGCTGACTTTTTCTTGGAAACTATCGTCCTTAGTTAAAATTTTTACAAACTTAAATATAAACTTTTTGAACTCAAATTTTTCATAACTTTCTTCCTTATTCTCACTTTTCTCTTCTTCGGTATTTAAGTTTACTTCTCTGTGGTTTGACATGTCAATCTCCATTTCACTCTGTTTTTTTTTTTTGTCTTAAGCATTTTCTTCTTATTTATTCTTTGCATATGATTTTGTGTAGGAACTTCAGTTTCTTCTTCTGAATCTAGTACGCTATTAGAACTGGTTGTCTCATTATGTATGATAGCTTGGGTTTTGACAATATTGCTGTACGTCTTCTTGCCGTTTTTGAAGTCTATGCTATAAATAGTGTTTATTTGGCTTGTAACATTATCTGCACAGGTAAGGGACATATCTTTTTGTCTTTCTTGGTCTTGCAAGTAGAACTCAAGGGCTTTTCTGTAGGTTATGTTTTGGACACACATAACATTTCGAATAGTTTTTTCTGTAACAAATAGAGGACACTTTTTATCCAATGCCATATGGGGCCCTTTGCAATTAAGACAAATATAAGATTGAGTCTCACAGTTCACATGATCTTTTCCACACTTAGGGCAGAGTACTTTTTTGGTGGGACAAAATTTAGTCACATGTCCGAATCTCCAACACGTTGAGCATTGAGTAACTGGAAATTCATAGGGTTCCACCTTAAACCTGCAGCCATACGCAAACGCGTACGGAGGTAAGGACGCGCTCCTAAAACTGACTCGAATCGACTCACTTGGTACCCATTGTCCATCTGAATTAAGGCGCTTAAGTCGTATTATAGATAATATTTCAAAAGAGCTGTTTAGTGATTCTTCTATCTCTTTAATGTCCAAGTCCAAGTCAACACCTTTAATAACCCCATAGGATATGTTATTTGCTGTTGTTAATTGACATCTGTATCCTAATTCAATCATCTTTGGGCTGTTCAATAATTTTTCTGTGAATTGCTGACTGTTGAATTGTATGAGCGCTTTGAATGGAGATTTGTATTTAATCCGACAAATATCCTCTATATTCTCTTGCTTCAAAAGTTTTGCCATGGCAAATTGTTTAGGCAAAGGGGTTAAGGATGTTACGCTCACTTGAAAGTTGTGCTCGTTTTCATTCTGCTCATCTATTTTATTGTTGGAAATAATAGTTTTTGGTAATTCAAGGATTAACGAGTTGCACCTGTTAGGTCTTTTAGGCCGTCGCCTGTTTCCGACCGTTATAAAACCGTCTTCGCTGGTCCCTTCACTGTCTTCGTGTCCTCTTTTCTCACCAATAATATTTTTACTCTCTTCTGAATCCTTGATTACCTTTGTGGCATCACTATCTAAAACATCCTCCATTTCACGATCACAAATTCTGCCAATCTCTGTATCACTTTTGTCACTTAAAACCAATAAGTTATTATTTTCGTCATCGTTATCAGTCATTATTCAATCTTGCCTACTGTTTACGCTAGCGCGTAAACAACAGGTGCACGAACAATAGGCCCGGCGCTGGCGAGCGGCCGGGAATGAATCACGGGGACTGGTTTTTATTCGATTTGCACTAACAGATGCGTACGCGACTAACTCACACGGCGCACCGATCAGCACTGTATTCGAAGGTTAACAAGATTTTTAATTTTTCAATGGTCAGATAGATGTTAACTGTTGAATAAAGCCGCTACCTGAGGAATAAAATTATCTGCTGCTTGAGGGGCTGGATAGGATTTATCTATGCGTTTTCTTTGACTCTTTGAGGTAATGTAGAGTGTCATTTGAGACAACTTTTGTTTTGTTAAGGAGTTTTGGTGTTTGATTATAATCACAAACTTTTTACCACAACTTTAGACCACAAAAAAAGCTGAGGTTGTTTTTCATTGCGTCAGTGTAAATTTGTCAAACGTCAACTTTTGTCTTGTTTCAATCTAACATTGCAATGATTGTTTAAGTGCATCTCGCTTGTGGATAATCAGTGTGAAGTTAGCGATATAAGTACATAGACAAACGATAGATTGCTATTCATTAGATAAAAGACGATTGAAAAATTGAAAATATCTATTCGCTTGATAAACAGTCAGTTAAATATATACTTCAGTTAGCTATCTAAGGAATAAATTAAGAATTGAAAAATCAGGCCTAAATAATATAATTGAGAAAGTAGATCTGTCAGTTTATGAAGTTCTCAAGCGACACTGCTTAAATATTTTTTTTTAATTCTTCCAATAGCCCTATATTACGTTTTTAGAATTGGTGTCTATATTGTACAAAATGGTTATATTGTTAAATATTACTGATATTGTTCTTAGTACACTAAAGTATATCTTTAAATAAATGAAAATAATCCGGGACCATTTACACTACGATTATCTGACCCCAAACTAAGCAGAGCTTGTACTATGGGTGTCAGAGACTGATAAACATACTTAAATATTTCTAAATACATACTTAGATAGATAATAACACCCAGACATACGACAAACACAAAATATGTTCGTCACATAAATGTTTGTCATGGGTGGGGATCGAACCCACAACCTCCGGTGCTAAAGGCAGGATCCCTGCCATAGCACCAACAGGCCAGTCTAATCTCACTATGTTTTATATTTATAACAGCATCACGTAAAAATAACTGTATCGATTATAATGAAACAATACTTCATTAAAACGAATATTTTTTAATGAAACACAGTAGGGTTGTACCACTTTTTAAAACAGGCAACAAACAAGACCCAGGTAACTTTAAGCCTATTTCAATCCTACCAGCTTTAAGTAAGATCATTCAAGAACCACTATTAAGCCATTTTTATGAGAACAATCTCTTGCACAGTGAACAATATAATAACAAGCCATATTGTCCAGCATCATTATGCTGGCATTGCACTTCTAAAACACATCTTTGGGGCTTGGGAGGATTCACACAACGCTCTTGGCGTCTATTGTGACTTGTCCAAGGCTTTTGATTGCGTTGATCACGATACACTTATACCCAAGCTTAATTTTTACGGGGTAAGGGATAATGCTTTAGATATGATAATTTCGTACCTTAGTTCGAGAACTCAAAAAGATGATGTTAACAGTGTTCTGTCTACAGGATCACAAGTTATAATTGGGGTACCACAAGGATCTATTCTAGGTCCATTCCTATTTCTGACATATATAAATGATTTACCTTTTTACTTGAAGGATATTTGTGATGTCGTATTGTTTGCAGACGATACGTCTTTAGTTTTTAAAACTGACAGAAATAAAAACCTTTCTGATGATGACACACTTTCAAAGGTTTTACAATGGTTCACAGTAAATATTCTACAGCTTAATGCAAAAAAGGCTAAATATTTTGATTTTAAGTTGCCTAATGTTAAAGATAACCACATTGACCTAAAAATAGACAGCAATACTATGAAGCTTGTTGATTTTACAGTTTTTCTTGGAATCATATTGTATTCAAAACTCCAATGGAACCCTCATATAACAGCCCTCTCGGACAGACTAAGTTCGGCTGCATTTGCAGTGAGAAAAATAAGGTTATTAACAGATGTTGATACTGCTCGTTCGGTTTATTTTAGTTATTTCCACAGTGTAATGTCTTACGGCATTGTACTTTGGGGTGAAGCGGCGGATATACAAACCATCTTTATCCTCCAGAAGCGAGCTATCAGATCCATCTATAAGCTTCGTGCACGGGCTTCACTTAGGGAGATTTTTAAGGAAATTGGTATCCTCACTGTAGCGTCACAATACATTTACAACTGCATTGTTTTGGTGAGAAAAAATATTGGTCTCTATGCTAAACACAGTGACATACATTGCAGAAATACTAGGAATAAGGATAAAATTGCAATTCCACTCTTTAGGTTACAAAAAGTTTTAGGATCCTTTATGGGGCAAGGTATACATTATTACAACAAAATTCCAAAAACAATTTGTGAGTTACCTTTACATAGATTCAAAAATCACATCAAAACGGCTTTATTAAAAAAGGGCTATGATACTACAAAAGACTACCTTATAGATAAAAATGCCTGGGTATAAGCGCTCTGCTCGATGCGGGATTCAATAGCTCTATTTTAACAGATGTTTTATTGTAAGAGTTAATAGGTACCTAGTATGTATGTACTGACTAACAATTTTTGTTTTTGAATTGTTTAAATGAATTACATAGACATTACGGCATTGTATTTTGGGGTAAAGCCGCGGATATACAAACCATCTTTGTCCTCCAGAAGCGAGCGATCAGATCCATCTATAAGCTTCGTGCACGGGCTCCACTAAGAGAGCTTTTAAGGAAATTGGTATCCATACTGTGCCTTCACAATATATTACAACTGCATTGTTTTGGTAAGAAAAAATATTGGTCTTTATACTAAACACAGTGATATACATTGCAAAAATACTAGGGATAAGGATAAAATTGCGCCTTCACTCTTTATCCTACAAGAAGTCTAAGGATCCTTTATGGGGCAATGTATACGTTATTACAACAAGATCCCAAAAGCCATTTGTGAGTTACCACTACATAGATTCAAAAATCACATTAAAGCAGCTTTATTGAGAAAGGGCTATTAAACTACAAAAGACTGCCTTATAGATAAAAATGCCTGGGTGTAAGCTCTCTGTTTGATGCGGGGCCGATTAGATAACTCTATTGTAACAGATATTTTATTGTAATACCTAGTTAATAGGTACTTAGCTTGTACTGACTAACAATTTTGTTTCTTAATTGTTTAAATGGCCTTAAGTTTAAATTCTTTTATGTTTGATTTTTTTCCATTGTTTTATATTCTTTGGATTAGACACTCAGTAGGTTAGTTTTGTATCAAAATGACACATTGTACTTTACTAACGCCTGTTGTAAACCCAAAACAAGTTAAAAAGAGTAACTGCTGAGTTTCTCGCCGGGTTTTCTTAGCTAGAAACAACTCCGACTCGGTGGTAGAGTCGCATTATGTCTGTATACTGTGTATTTATATATCTATATAATTATAGTAATTATGTCTATTGTTTAGTATATCTTGCTTTAAATTTGACGATTTGAAAGTACTTACTGTAAAAGTCTATTTGAATAAAGTTATTTGAGTTTGAGTTTTGAGTTTGAGTTTCTTACTATTATAGCTGGATTTAAATATAAGTAGGTACTAAGACTAGTTGACTGATACTCGCCTTGACTTGCGTGGTGACTCTGGTTCGATTTTCGGTCCAGTCAATTCAATAGAAAAATCTTCTCTAAACTGGCTCGGGTCGGGTGTGCTGAGAAACGCCCTTGGCATAATTCCTTGCCTAGTACCTTGTAACACAAAGATTTTTATCCTTACTTCGAAAAACGTGACAAATGGAGTGGTGTTAAAAAAAATACAGATTCATAACTAAGTTCCACCACGCAAAAGAATTCGCTTGCGACTAGACCTTAATAATATAAATATAAATATAAATATGCGCCAGACAACACACTTCTTGTAATGGTCTCGAAGTAGGGATTAATATCCCTGTGTTACGAGGTACCACACAAGGAAATAAGCCAGGGGCGTCTCCCAGCACACCCAGACCCGAGTCAATTCAGAAAAGATCGTTTCCTGAATTGACCCGACCGGGAATCGAACCCGGGACACTACGGAAATCGGGGCGTGAAACCGTGCTACAGCGCACTGCGCCAATCGTGTCGGCAAAATGAATTAATGAATTAAAGTCTTTATTCTTGTCAGATGCATTTTTTATTACAGTTCTTAACAAATATATTTGAAATATTGACAGCCGTTTTAAATGAAAAATGCCAGCCATCTTTTCTATGAAACTGTTTAAGTATTTTAAAACCATTAAAGAGTTTTTGAAAGCATCTACATCATCCTAAAGACTGTTTATTCTTGGAAAGGTATAAAACTTTTAGAAATAACGTCACTTCAGAAGTTTCTGTTAAGTGTTATTTAACTTTAAGTTCTGAAGACGTGGTTCAGAATATATTAATTATGGAAAATGTATCAAAATAAAAATAAAAAGTGTTTTGGTTGAGAATATTAAAGTGATTGAATGTTAAAGTATTAGAAAATAAATATCTCCGGAAAATCATTACAAATAGTAGCCAAGCCGAAAGCAACACACTACTAACAATGTTTCTTTAGAAATGTATGTGTGTATTCATAAGGGTCCTTTTCCACCAGCGATCTTCCATGCTACGTTGCTGCGGATGCGTTTTTATAAACAGCAATTATATTAATTGGATCACATGGATGGATGCGTGATGTGCGTGCCGTCCCTACTGTCGATACATCGCATAGTTCGACCTGCGCACCTTAGTTCGACCTGCGCACCTTCCTCGCACAGCTACCTTGTGGCGTCGCATATTCGTAGCACATCTTACTCGCTCCGTTACATAGCAGAGATCAGTGTCAACGGTATAACAGTTTCGTAGCTTAGCTTAGCATATCATAGCACATCTCTATTGGAAAAGCATCCTATTCATAAATTCGTCCGCTCCAGTGTCATCCATCTTTCTTTCAATCTTACTTCAGGGTCATCATCATCCGTGCGGTCTATCCAGTATCCGCCTTTCTTATTTTCTTGGCCCCCTTTGTGCGGTCTTGTGGATCCTCAGTGGTGAGTCTGTTGGCACGCATGTTACTCTTGAAGACGTCGAGCCATCGCTTTTTGGGTCGGCCTCTTCTACCGGTACCTGGCGGGGGCGGCATGGCCAGACATTTTTTGCCCATGTAGTTTGCCGATCTTCGTAAGACCTGACCATGACAACGAAGGCGGCGCTCCTGCAGCTTGTCCGCGATGTCACGAACACGATGGCTGCCGCGGATGTTGGTGTTCCGCACGCGGTCTTTGCGTGAGACTCCACACATCCACCGCAGCATCTTCATTTCCGTGACGCGCAGCTCCAGCTGCCAGTAACGGCCATGTTTCACTGCCATATAATACTTCAGGGTATAGACAAGAATTTGCAGTCGTGAAAAATATAAAAATTAAAGAAATAAGAAATACAAGAGTCAATTGCAAATTGAGACTTGACTTCGCTTATTTCCTAACGAATTAAAAAATAAAAGAGAACTCAAGTTTCAGTACAACTGTTGCTAAGACTTAGATCTCGCGACACGATCTTTTTATTTGTGCTTTATCAGGGTTCCGCATTTTCCGACTCTGTATTTAAATTAAATAAGTTATTTTAAGTAGTCAGTCATTTGATAACGAAACTGAAGTTTGCTTTTTTGTCTTTTTATCCTCTTTCATATTTATTTCACAGTATAGATTTCTATAATTAAACATTCATTATTCATGATTAGAAATCAAATTGATTTATTTCATAATCCCAAATTACCCTATACATTACATTCGATGTAACAATAAGAATTTGCATTACAAATTACAAAAAATGCAATAAAGAAAATAGTAATATTATTATTAAGACAATTCAATCAAGAATAAAATAATCCACAGTTTATAATCATTTTTTAATCGAATCTATGTATGAATATTGAAATCTGGTAATTAAACTTATGTTCACTAATCATTCTCAGCTTTCACAGTTCTTGAAGTGTTTCCCAAAACACTTGAAACAAAGTGTTTAAAAAAACATCTCTTGAATTTGCATGGATTAGGAACGTGTTCTAAACGCACACATTTCCTGCGGAACCTGTCGATACAAAAAGTTCCACGCTTTTTAAGTTTTCTTTCAACGGGAGTCTAAGAAGAGGTTTTTCTTTCTTTGTGTACGGAACCTCGATTGGATTCGTCGAGGGCTAATGTCCCTTTCTTGTAGCTGAGCCTCAACCACTGGGTTTTTTCGCCTTGTTTTATTTTAATTTGCTAAAAATAAACGCCGCAGACCGTAAAAAGATCGACTTTGAATTGCAATGAAAAATTAATCTGGCGTTTGCTTGCATTTTATATAAAGAATATTATGAATTCAGCATGGAAGTTCTGGCTCATACACTTTTATGTATGAAAAATCTTCTTCAAGTATTCAAAGTTAGCAGAATGTCGCAAGTTTTTGACTATTAATAATACGACATTAGTGTCGCAAAAACAAGGAAACCGCCAAATGATAAGCGGTAGCCTATAACGACGTACGGCGGCAGACTACACGATTGGCGTAGTGCGCTGTAGCACGGTTTCACGCCTCGATTTCCGTAGAGTCCTGGTTCGATTCCCGGTCGGGTTAATTCAGGAAACGATATTTTCTGAATTGACTCGGGTCTGGCTGTGCTGGGAGACGCCCCATGGCTTATTTCTTTGTGTGTTACCTCGTAACACAGGGATATTAAAGTAAAGTAAAGTAAAGGTAAAAAATATCTTTATTCATATAGACTTATAGAAAGTACTTATGACAAGTAATATAGTTACAAAAAAAAATTGAAGCAAAAATATACTAAAATAAACTTACATAAAATAATACTAATAATTAAACATAATGTGACTCTACCATCGGTTCGGAGGTTGTTTCCGATCGAGAAGACTCCGGCAAGAAACTCGATGGTTAGGTACTCTTTTCAATCTTATTTTTAACACAAAAATTGAATTGACAGAGTAAAGTCATAACAAAAAAGTGTGCAGAGGAGCAGATCATACCTAAGATGACCACAAATTCTTATCCCTACTTCGAGACCATTACAAGAGGTGTGTTGTCTGGCGCATATTTATTTAATTATTTATACTAGAGGTACATACTACTTTTAAGTTGCTGAGCTTGTTATCAAGAAAAAATATGTTCTGTCTGAGCTGACCAAAAACAAAGACACCTCTTAAATATAAGCCCTGGTTATCTTTTCACTTAACAAAAAAAAATCAGAATACTAGTAGATATAGTTGAAAGAGAAACATGTAAACCGCCGTTTTTGGAAGTCCAAGGACTCAAAATTTTAACTTTACCTTGCATATATATTTTAGAAATATGTAAATTTGTTCGTAAATACCCTGAATACTACACTCAACGAGAAAACATACAGACTAAATTCACTATAAGACACAAAAAGCGATTAAACCTACCAAACTCTCGACTCGAAATGCATGCCTCCAGCCCCTTGGTAATGTCAATTAAATTAATATACAATAAATTTCCATTAAAAGCGAAACCAAACTGAATATTTTCACTAAAAAACTAAAGTTGTTCCCCATACAGAAAGGTTACTACAGCAAATTCATGAACGAAAATCAACATTGGATCAAACGTATTTCTCAATATCGTAGTTAATATACTCGTCGTAAGACTGTTTTGCATCAACTCTTCCTCTTTCCAAAAAAAAACTAAACTGTGCTGTGCCCGACAGGGTCCATAATTTGATCACTGTTAATGATGTACCACCTGTAAAAGGTTAGTGAACTGACTGTCAAGAACTTTAGTGACTGTCAAGAAGCATAAAATTTTTAAGCATAAAATAAGTTAGCATATTGTAATTACTACTAATTATAATTTCGCATAATACTAATAAGCACAACAGTTTTTAGCATACAATTTTTAGCATAAATGCAATGAGCATAATAACCCTAACCTACTGACACCTGAAGGATTTTTGTGCCAAAAATAATAATGCAGAAATGCATTATGCTAAATAATAATTATGCCACAGTACATATTATGCTAAAACCAAATTCGGTCTAATTAATATCATGCTAAATAAATTATGCCAATTTCATTATGCCAAACCATTTTAGGACAAAACACATTATGCCAATGAAAGGGATCCCCCTGTAAAACATTATGGAATGCAATAAAGAATTGAGTATTCCGTATCTTACCAATGACATTTGAAATAAAAGACTACGCATCAGCGCTTGGCCAAAGGTACAAACCGTACAAATAATTGCTGACTTATAACTTACAAGCGGAAACATCACGTCATAATCACTCTGTGACCTCGACCGGAAACCAAGACAAAAGTCATGAACAAGAGACCGCGACCGCTTCTTGGCCTCATGGCTTTGTTTCACCTTTGTTTCATCTTTAGTATTTTTTAATTTGCTTGCATCACAATAGGTTGTAATTTATCCAGTGACTAAAGCTCAAATCTTATCCAGAACACTTAAACTAACTTCTACCACAAAAAAAAGAGTTTACAGAAGGACCGCTCGCGCCGTTTTCCTAAACTTGCCCTAACTTTTATTTTTAAAATGAAGAATGTAGGTTATACCTACTTGACAGAACCCGCCAAAATCAAAATACAGCATGTGAAAAATCGCATCAACATCGATAAACTAAAACACTCGCGATAGTGCGACTGGCTGCGACACCGATTCTCACCGGTATCGCCTGTAAACTCGCTGTCTGTGTGCGCGATCAAAATGGCGGTTTGTTCTAAGTGGACTTTCTATCTGGGCCGACGAAATGCTACTGCGAATTGACGGAGTATAACCCCATCTATTGACACTTTTAGTGAACTAACTCGCATACAGTTGAAGTCGTTTTGCCGCCAAATTAACTTGCAACAACCACCACATGCAAATTTCCAAAATCTTAGCAGTTTAGTTTAGACAAGTAACAAACTTTTCCCATTACTCTATTCGTATACAGTTGACGATTTAGTGTTAGTGATGCCCATTTACAAACCACTATCGATATTATATCGATAATCCGATCATGACATCGATACTCAGCTAAATCTCCAATGATGGACCGGGGCTTACCTTACTTACAACGTTGAGTTTTATTACTCTTAGCAAAATGTGGGCTCCTGATGTTCCTTTTTTAAGGACGACAACAGTCAACTTGCTTCTGACTACCCCATTCGGGATCTAGTCTTGATCATTCATCATGATCGTTATTTACAAATGCGTCAACCATGAGAATCTACCGCAAAAAAACACTGCTGAGGTAGTTTCCCTGCTAGTCAGTATAGGAGGTTATTTACTAATTTGTTTACTTAAAAGACACTACTACACAATTCCATACATTACTTCCAATACATAAAATTGTATTTCGGTAAATGTTGCACACAACGACGTTTACTTTTAAACTCAATGAATCAAATGCATACTGCTGGCCTCCGACGTTTTACATAAAAACAAAAATTTAACAAATAAAACCAAACTTAAAAAAAACTAGGTAAAACAAATTGTTTTAAATGAAAAAGTAAAAAAATTATTGCGTATTCTTCTAAAACTTATACGATGGTATAATAAAGGTACAATTGTTGTTATTGTTGAAGTCGGTGTCTAGGAAACACGACAATATACCTAGCAATATATCCATTTTTTAACATCTCACGTTGAATTATGTATGTGGGTAGTTACAAAACCACATTGGCTCGAATCGAATTGAGAAACTCCTCCTTTTTTTGAAGTCAGTTAAAAAGTGAGATAAGATTGTACTTAATATACATAATTATTTTTATTTTTACGAAGATAAGAATATTAATGTTATCTTTACTGTGAGAACACGACCAAAAGTTAATTTGTTTTAGACATCTCTATCGATATCCAAAATTGACTCGATAGTTACAAAGCGTATCACTACTGAAACGTGAAGTTGCATGAGTACACTTGACGAAACTGAAGCAAATGCGGCAGTTTCCACTTGATTTTAGATTGCAGTGAAGTTAGTAATTTGCTTAAAGGTAAGGCTCCTATAATACCTTCATGCCAAGAAAACCAATGCCATTTCACAACTAACGAACCTATTGAATAGACTAATATTATAAAGTTGATAGATTTGTAGGTATCATTGTATACAAAAATACAGATACAGCCTTATACGTACCACTGCTGGGCACAAGCCTCACATCAACTATGAGGTGGTACGAGCCATAGTGCAACACGCGGGCTCAGTGCGGATTGGCTCTGACTAGGCTTTACGACTGATATCTTGCGACGTCAGCCGGGACCATCTGTTTAACGTGCCTTCCGAAGCACGGAGATGCCCGAAAAACACATCACTTAATTTTGGTCGGAATGGTCACCCATCCATAACCCTACCTGACTGGCGTTGCTTAACATCGGATCGTAGCCGATCCGCTGCCGTCACTTAGCTACGGGCACCCCATCATTGTATGTTTAGATATTATTCCTGTTAAATCACAGGCAAAAAACTTACCGGGTGATTATCAAAAAACTTCCGAAAACGATATGGCATACTCTGATAGACTTGTATTAAATCTAATTCCAAAATCTGACAAACAGAAAAATTGTTTAAATATGTGTATTCAGGTATTTACGAGTATGTAATAGAATTCCCAATGACAATAAATTATTTTTAGTGGCTCATTGACCAAAAAATATACGACATTAAAGATTTAATTGACCGTAGATTCGAATTGGCATGGCTTGACTTTCATAATTTAACTTTCAATTTTGTATCAATTTTGTAATTCCTAATTTTGTTATTTTTTATTGAAATAATTATATTATTTTTAATTTGCATTACAATTTGTTGTCATTTGTATGCTACATTAAATGGCGAGACAGGTGCGCTTTATATCTGTATTACCTTTGTATACCATGTTTTTTTGCAAATAAATAATCATTATCACTATACTCACTAAGTGATGTAGAAGCTATCTAAGCAGAAATAAAATTTATTTAACTAACTTTCATTTCAAGGTCACCATACAAATCACTCGAATGGTCAGTATTTTTTGTATGGAAGAAAACCTTAAAATAGAAGTTAATTTAAAACAATATTTTTTTGATTATTTAGTTACTACATCACTTAATGAGTATGTTATATCGTTTTCAGAACTTATTTGATAATCACCCGGTATAGCCTATGTTACTCCCTGATAATGAAGATTTGTATTGGTGAATTTTTTAAATCAGTCCAGTAGGTTTAGCCTATTTAATACATTCAAACAAACAATCCAAATTTTTCTCTTTTCAAAATAGCTAGGTCAAAAACTACTAAACCAAGTATAAAAAATATTTACTATGAAGCAACATTATCCTTATGCTATATGTGAAATTGGAGAAGCCGCTAAGCGAAACCTTAGTAAGAAAATACAGATTTTGAATCGACATATAACATTGAGAAGCCTTAAGCCTCAACTTAGCATTGAGTGACATCCCCGACTTTAGGTAACAGGTTGAAGCACTAAACAGAAAAAAATGTGCGAATGTTTGTATGTTTAAGACCCCATGTATCAAATTCTGGCACGAAAAATATCAATAATTTTTTTCGATGCGGATTTATTTTGCTCCGGAATTTTCCCTACTAGTAAGGGGTAAGACAATAGGCCTATGTGCAGCAGTGGGCATCATATGGCTGTGCCAATTATGATGATGAAACTTCATTTACAACAGGGTTTACTGACGACACGTTTGGTGTAGTATGCTTTAGCATGGTTTCTCGCCTTGTCTTGCTTGGTGTCTTCGATTACCAATCAGATCTATTCAAAAAACTACTCTTCTAAATCGGCTTAGGGTTGGATGTGCTGGGAGAAGCCCCTGGCTGTATACTCGTACCTTGTAACACAAGAATATTATCCTTACTTCGAGACCATGACAAGTGGTGTGTATTGGTGAGATAAGATAAACTGTATTGCAAATACAAATTAGATGTACAATTTAGGCGGTCTTATCGCTAGTACTCGTAACAATTCATTCATTTATGATGACACTTAAATTAAAACATGCAACCTCATGCAACAACGGGCTACCATTTATTTTTTCGTCTAGAAAATCACTTTCACCTTTTCCGGCAAACTTGTTTAGTTTCCATTACCCTCCCTCAATGAGTTGCACAGTTTTCCTTTTAATTAAGCTCAGATTGATAGCTCCTTGAGTGCGTCAGACAAGGTCTGATTGGCTCTGTTGAGTTTAGATTAGTTTTGGGGGAGAGTCATCGTGATTCTCAAGAACATACGAACTGGGAACCACCAAAGAGTTCTTGAATGTTAAGATGGCTATTGTTCTAATGTTCAACTTCTAATTATTTCGAATTTGGTAAATGTGTTCTGTGTATGACGACGCCATTAACGTAGTGTGCTGTAGCACGGTTTCACTCCTTGACTTACTTAGTGTCCCGGGTTCGATTACCGGTCGTGTCAATTCAGGAAACTATCTTTACTAAATTGGCTCGGTTCTGGGTGACGGGGAATTCTTATCCTTGCTTTGAGATCATGACAAGATGTGTGTTGTCTGGTGCAATGAAAAGATAAGAAAATCATGAAGAACACCGCTGATCAGATTTGTTGAGGTGTTCAAGATGCTGTGGTAGGTTGCCTCACCGGTAGTTTTAAAGTGCTGCCGCACATCACTGGCTAAGTGTCTGTTATATTGATTTGAATTTTTGATCCCATTCCAAATTGGTACGGACAATGTATTAGGGTAATTGGTTATAGAGATTCTGAATGTTATGTTGAATTGAACAAAATGAAGATGATGATGAAGATGTCCTCCTAGACTTATCCGTCGACGGCGACACCATGAGCGCCCTTAGCTGGCCCCTTGCATGGGCGCAAGCATGACTAGCAAAGCCAAACTTGGTTTTGAAAGTCCTGCTGCAAGAAACACAGTAAAGATAGCCACCAGAGTTGTATGTGTAGTCTTAGGATAGCTTAAGATTTGCATACTCAAAGCCCTCTTAAGCCCAATTAACAGCAGAACAGCAGATAACAGCAGATCGCTATTCTTCTGAGTAGCAAGATGCAATAGAGATGCCACTAGCAAACGAAATATTTAGACTGTGACTAACTTCCATTTTTCTTTGTTCCAGAATATCGATATCCCACGTCCCCAACGCCACCTTCGCCGAGCTGGTCATCAAGAACGTGAAGGCGGAAGATGAAGGAGTCTTCCGCTGTGAGATCACGTATCTCCACGTTGGTGAGGACTGCAACACTGTGCAGGTCACCGACTTCCATACATACAGTGAGTTTTTTTTTTAATTTTTACTAATTTAAGGCGTTTGGCTCTTATAGATTTATGAGATCCAATTTAATCTTTTGACAGCAGCTTACTTTGGATTCATTCGGCTATATTTATATATTTATTTTAAAAATTGAATTATTGGAAGTAGTAATTTGGCTACACTCGTGTTGAAAAGATGCCATTAGCTTTTTTAGTAAATTGTCTTTGACCATTTGAATGGTCACAAATGATTACCTAATCTATTTATAGGTGTTTGTCGTCCTTAGTGGTTTTTCTCGTTTCTCCCATTAAAAACATCTATTAAAAAAAGAATTTTATAATAAACATAGCTCCATCAGGGTTTGGGTTGGAAATTTTTTAATTTCATTGAAGACATCAGTCACTTACATGGCTTAAATCTGATAATGTTTACCGTCATGAAAAAAACACAAAATTCAAAAAACATAATAATAAACAGTACCTACAAATTCAACCAGGATATTATTATTATTATTATACTTGAATTTTTAGAATGTGTAGTTTGAGGTTAGAAATCAGACTGAAATATGTTTTCTGGATTCTTTTTTCTTTAAGGATATTACATGGTTAAGTTATCAGCTTAACCGACAACGTCCTCTTATCAACCCCATTACCATAAGAATCACATCATGAGACCGAGTGGATACCAAAAGATCCCACTATTCATTGAAACTGTTTATTTCTGCAAAGATATTGCTCTCCCATAGCCCGGAGCATTTGCCACCTAGAGCTGTATCTCTTTTACTCCTATAAGGTTGTCATAGCTCTGTCTCATTGTCAAATATACGTCTTTATACAAAGAAAATGGTCGAAAGATATTTTATTGGCCCTACCCGTTGCTTTGAGTTTCATACCCTCGGTTCGGGGATTATTACAACCGTATTGCTGACTTTCGGAAATACTGTGGGCGCTATAAAAATAACAGTGATATTTTAGTTTGTTACAATATTTTGTCATGCAGTGTAATAAGCCTTCAAACTAGCTACTTCACTTGCAAAGTCACAATACGTGCAACCCGTAGGTGCGTAAGAAGTTCATTTGACACAAAAATAAACCACACCAAAATAATATAAAATTCTTTTTGCTGGTGTTCAGTGGCCACCTGAAAGTTAAGATTGAAATAAAATGAGATATTTATTATTATTTTTCAGTGTATTTACTATTATTTTTTTCATAATATTAAAAAAAAAACCCAATAGATTATGGCATTGAAACAGATTTATGTTATTAAAAGAGTGCTTTGAATTAAAATGTGTATATGCAAACACACTTTTTTATGTAATAAATTAATAATATACATCGGCAAAACTAGCCAAATGTTAACTATGGGTGTCAAAGACCTACGCGTGAACAGATGGGTATCAAAGAGATGAAAGACAAACATAGATGGACGAACCTTGACATGAAGTAAACGAGAGACAAGAATTGACATGGTCCCGAAGTAAGGAAAACGAGACAAAAGGATTCAAGCCAGTTGCGTCGCATAGAACACCCAGACGCGAGTTAATTTCGTAAGGTTCGTTCGAGCGGAAATCGAGCCTGGGACACCACCTGGCACCAAGCATGATAAGACGAGAAACCGCGCTAATTGTTTCGTCAAATTCAGAACGACTTAACCCTCTAACTATCTAGGAATCAAATGCTATCCTAAAATTAAAACGAAAGACAAGAAACCGTTAAGTCAGACTTGATCCTGAGGCCGTCTAACCCTCTCACTTTATAGACTTGTCCAAAAATTAACCTTGAACCATTCGGGTCTGTGAGACCCCTCGTAATCCTTTTAACAATGCCTTAAACCGTTTAGGGGCAATTCTGTACAGGCTGTTGAATATTTATCATTTAAGCCCTTTCGCCTACAAATTCTTGGTTGAAAGTCAATGTAAGATAAAACGTTCGACATTTTAAGGCGTTGTCTTTGTTGATTCTGTGTAACGAGGCGTGTTTAAATAGACTGTTTTGGTTCTTTTTTGTGGTTCTTTCTTTGTTTTGGCTCATAATTTAACCAACTTAACAAAAATCTGAAATGGGAGGGATAAGTTAAATAATCGAGTGGTAAAAAAATAAGTAAAGAGGTCGAGTGATAATTAAGCTCAATGAGAAATGATACTATGTCTAGCTCAGATAAACTTCATCGCTGTAATAGTAAGCCATTAGTTGAGATTTTTTTTTATAATGGCCGACAAGATGACCTCACTTCACCTGATGGAGAGTGGTCGTGAGATCTAGAGTCCTAGACATGAGGCTGACAAGCTCTGAAGTTAAAGCGTTCAGAACAAATACAATTTTATTTCTGTTCCTGGTAAGAAAATAATAACACACATAAATGATCTCAATTGATTCTGTGGTCAATGTTATAATGTACATTTTTGTAATTTATTACTATTCCCAATTATTCCTGTAATTCTTTACTGCATTTTTTATTTATTTATAACTAGCTCTGATAGTCACTGCAGTGGATAATATGTTCCGCGGATCTTCTTCTTCTTCTTCTTCTTAGCGTGTCGATGGAACCCGAGAATTAATTACATCGTAGCAGCCCAGAATTCAGCCACTTGTATTGCGGATCGACTGCCGTCCATTAAATCCGCTGGCGTGCAGGTGTTGGGGCACGCCGGGCACGATGTTAAGTGTGCCATAGTTTGCACTGCACCGCAAACACAGTCCACATCGGAGCTTACCGAAAATCCCCACCTGACCAAGATAGGATATTATGATTCCTGTTCCGCTGATAGGTATTATGATTTCCCCATCATCAATTTTAAGACCAACAAAACTCGAGTTTCGCTTTAACTCCATCAAAATCAGTGTACGAAATAACAACCATCAATTTGCATTAATTTCGCTACCGATTACGTACAGACTGGACGATTTTACGGAATTTACATACTAATGTGACATTTCAATAGTAAAATGCCGTGGGCCAATGTGGGGTGAATAATTCCGAGCGGGTCTGACAGACCCGAGGCGATTTGGTAAATTGCACTTCGCACTTTCGAAAAAGGGTATCAATGTGAATTGAGAAAAAGAGTTTTAAGTGTCTTGCATTCTCGAAATTTAGATTTTTAATTGACATAAGTACATTTTGACGTGTATTGTCATCTACCAAATATTTCATTCAGTTAAGACATGGACCCAACGTAAATGGGTGTTTATAATTGTCTCCAGTGCTGTCCTTGTTTTACGTGGTGCCGGCCTGAAAGAGCTCAATGTGGTGGATTTAGTTCAATAGTTCCTCTTACACCGACCACTATCCATCGTGTCTCTTTGATCATGTTCTGGGCGGAAGAAATATAAGCCTAAAATTAGATCCACTGACCAATCCTCTATAAGACTTCTTTCATCCTTACTCGACATTGGCAGAATTTGTGTGAAAGGAGAACACACAACAGAGCCAGAAAAAAAAACGTAAATGGGTTTTTTGGTCAATTCTACCACTAACAGGTTTTAAAGTTGGCCACTCAGGTATCAGCCAGGATTAAGTTGTCGAGTAGTTACTTGACCACTTTAATTTTTAACAATTCGGCAGTGGTCGAGATTTTTTGGTTCCGTAGCTGGATATTGTTCGAATAAAGGCGTATTCAGGCGTAGGCGTTTCAGGGAAAAATACATTTTAAATTTTAGGAAATTATCTAAAGGATGTTAGAAAAATAAATATAAAGGTATTTTTTATCACTTGCAGACACAGGTTGTCCATTATGAGCATAGGCCATATAGATTTTCAAAGCTTCCGGTTGCAGGTTGCACCCACCGCAATCTTGCCAAATTGAGTCTTCCCGTCACCTTGCGGGTCTGCATCCCAAGCCACAACACTTTTCTTTCTTTTACTTACAGTAGCTTTAGTAGATCTGTTCAGGTTTATTATCTCCAGTGCATTTTCTGGAATACTGTATAATTCAGTTGCAATGCCAACAGAATTAGTTACAAAGTGCTAAAAAACATTGTAATAAAACCTGTGTTGTGCTGAGTTACTTGCCGGGTCTTCTCAGTTATTATTTACATATTTAAAAAAAGTCTTGTTAGTTACACCACTTATAACTCAATAACGAGTTGTGATTATTGTGCTTCTGGATTTGTCTATATCGGGAATAGGATAATAAGTAAAGAAAAACATTTTTCCATGCTAAATGTTCAGAGCTGGCATTTTCCAATAACTTTTGACAGAATGGAGTTTGTCGGGGCCGCTATGATATTTATAGTTTTATTGTATGTGAATTTATATTTACTACTTAATTAGAGTAGTAGGTACCAATACAATGTGGTCTATTAATTGAATAATATTTTTGACTTTGACTTTTTTTTGCTCACCTAAATACTTAAAAAAGTTTGATATAAAATAACCTAGAAACAAAATGAACACAGATATTCATTACATTAATATTTACCTAAGGTGGGCATCATACTCACGACCCCTATTCTTTGCGCAAAAACAATCTAATTAAGAACTCAGATAAAACTTTCTAAATTGAAATTCTCGCTATATTTCAGCAGAATATCTATCTATCTAAAGATAAATCTCAGGGCACTTTAATCAAATTACCACTTGCAAAGTTTCAAGGGGAAAATTAAAAGATTTCGTGGAGGACATATTTTAGGGGTGGTATAATCCACCGCTTTGAGGGAAGTTCTCGGTAGGTACAATTTCTTATAGCAGGGATGTTTATATTTGACGGTGTTTTTAACCACGGAGGAACCCGTTTAATCATGGGGTGAAAATTACTTCATATTTTTTTTGGTTTTCGTTGGGCCTCAGACTCGCCAGGTGGTAAGCGATGTCGAGGCCTATGTGGGTACAAGCATACCCAGTAAATTCCTATTCACTCTGGCCTTGAAGACACTATTGTAAGTATCCGGAAGCACAGACCCAGGGAGAGCGTTTCACTCCCTGGCGATGCGGACCAGAATAAACGCAACCGTTGAGTGCGGATTGCTGGATGATTACAATAATCTTAGAATGAAATATCCTTCCCCCAACTTCATTCAAGTAAATTTCAAGAAAATGTGATTATTATCTATGCCGGGTAATTATCAAAAGATTCACGAAAACGCGATGGCTACGAGAGTACGAGTATGTAAGTGAACATTTGATTTTTTCAATTGACTTTGATTTTAAGGTTTTCATATAAGAAATATTTTATTAATTGAATAAATATAATTTAACCAAATCCTAACAGTCGACTGATTTGTATGGTGACCTTGAAATTAAAGTTAATTAAATAAATTTTATTTTTACTTAGATACTACATCACTTACTGAATATGCCATATCGTTTTTGTAAGTTTTTTAATAATCACCCGGTTTTTGATTTAGTAATAGCTAATTAATAGCTAGACAAACAAAAGGATGACATAACATTACCGGTCCAATTCCCACCTTTCTAAGGGTAGAAATTCAATAAAAAAAATTTTTTTTTCAATTATTTAGCAACCAGATCCGAAATTGGTACTAAAAATATTTTCTTTGCTACATAATTGGTCATTAAATAATATAATTATGTCACAATCTGTTGTGATTCCTCAATTTATATACGTATTCAAGATAATAATAGCAAATCACCCTTAAAATAAACAATAGGTACTGTTCATTTCGTAAAAGTGATCAAAGGTAACCGCCACTTTGATGTTGCCGCCCCAAGAGGTTAGAACAAATGCTGACTTGTCTTGTGATCTTGTATACTTACATTGTACGTTAAACTCTTGTGTTTCAGATGCTCAATTGATAAAACAATAATACCATCAATTAAATATTTATAAAGTAGTACTTATACAGTTATTAAAAATAGTGTGTAAAAATATTTAATCATTGGCCAGGTGAAATAAAGAAACTGACAGGTAACAGGTTAAGGCACAAATTACGCATGTTTTTAGTCGACAAATCTTTTTATACAATTAGTGAATACTTGCAAAGGAAAATAAATCTTTAGAATATTAAAATTGAATGTATAGAAATGAATTGAAATTTATTGAAATGTAACATTATTTTTGTTATATTAGGATTGCTATTAATTAATAATTACTTTATCAATATTAAATCTAAATTTGCATGCTGGTCAGCAGTTAAATGTGTGAAACTAAATATTTAAAAAATACCTTTATGTACCACATTTATTGCAAATATAAAACTTTGACTTTGATTAATTAGGTTATGTATTTAGCAAGTAAACAGACTTAATATTTTTTTTAAGTTGATCAGGTAAATCGCTATTTAAATATGCAATTAGATTGAGATTTATTATATAAGTGACGCAATACAAATTGCTGTGCTGCATTTTTATTTTATTTATACTTAGTTAAAAAATTATTATAAAATAAAAAAATAAAAATTAACCGCACTGAAGATAGGAGAGATTGCTTTTTGTGGTAAGGCTACCTCAATCGTACATACTAAGGTAAGCTTTGTTCAAGTAGGTACTTTTGTAATTGTGTTTTTATAGAAGTTGATATTTTTATCATCTCAGAATCTAACATCTTAAAATGTGATTTCATCTTAATAATTTTACATCAGACACCCATATCATAAAACGGAAATCCATGTTAAACAGATCTCAAATAAATAAAGAAATCCTACTGCCTCCTGCCAACAATTATAAAAGCCGAAATAAATCCCAACCCCATACAAAATCCTTTACAAACAAATCATAAACAACACATCGAAACGGAAGGAACCTCGTAGCTCAGAAAAATGCATTCGCACTTTGCAATTTATTTGCGCGTCATACATTACCCGCTGAGTACACAGCGGAAGTACAAGCTCCGGATGCGAGCGTACAATGGATGTGATACATTGCTCTTCGCACGATAACGCTAAAGTGATATAGTGTGGTAGAAATAGATACAGGGTGAAATACCTAAGTTTTGTAATTGCACAATGGAAAACATGTTTTTATTATTATTTCAAGAACAGTTGAGCTATTGGTGGCATAGTGATTATGTAAATTACAGGTAACAGTAATATATTAGCTCAAACATCAGCCATCTATTTTAAATATGCTCTCGAAATAACCAAATAGTCGTCTGAACCACTTCTATTCAAAAAGGAGAATAAATAAGAATTCTCTCATAATTACAATTTAAAAAGAAAATTACTGAACATCTTGAACATTAACTGCCAATCGATTACCATTTCATTCATTTTAATCAACAAATGTGTATATATTTTATACCGTGGTCTAAGTGTGAGTGTAAATTGGCTATTCTTGATTTAATATTCCCATTAATATAATTCTCTCAAATACCGGGTGATTACCAGAATACTTACAAGGACAAAACGGCATCTCAGTAAGAGATGTAGTAACTATGTTAGTGAAAATTGGATTTTTTATAATATTATTGACTGTTCGACTGATTTACATGGTGACCTTGATATGACAATTAATAAAATAAAGGAGATTTCCCATTTCTGGCCAAAACTATGTACATGTAAACATTTAAAAAATAAAGAAAAATCACCTGATTCCGCTGAAATAACAAACAATAAGAATAATTACTTCATTTTCTCGTTCTTCAATAAAAATGATTCAATAATCAAGTTCCATTTCAGTATGGCAATTCACTTGTCTATAGAAATTCAGAGCGGACTGTCACTGTCACTGGTGTCACTCGTGTTGTGTTCGTACTTATTTTGGCCTTCGATTTTGCAATTTACACCGATATTTGTCTTAGCTCAGCTTTCATTTTGGGAATTTAGAATTTCTAATGCGATTCAGGCAACAATAAACACAAAAGTTGTTCGTAACTGTTTAAGTGAAAATATAACCTCTATGTTTTTGTTGTAGTCTTGTCGAATTAACACCGCGTAATCTGTGTTGACACATTTCCACCATGATGTTTTTTGTAATGTGTTGCAATTCTGCTCATTGCAAATCTTGTTTGAACCAAGTAAATGAAGCTTTTTAGGGAAATTGAATATTAAAAAACTATTTCACGTAGTTTTTCAAATTTTTTGGTATGGTGTACATAGACCTGGCCAAGAGTCCATACATTTTGGGACATCTCCTTTCAATTTCTCTCAGGTAGTTTCTGTATCACTCTGAGTATGACTTATTGTTTCTTTTTCGTAAGGCTTTTGATAATCACCCGGTATATCATTTTTTTTCACAAAACAAACAACTGGTACTAAAACCAACTCTTCAAAAATTTGCGGATTGAATACAACTAGGACAAGAACTCTCAAATGAGTGGAACTAAATTCGGTAAGATACCCGTTTACAGTATCACGAGCCTGCCGTCCTATGTTTTATTCAGTGACTCGTCCAGGCGGCGATTTAAATTCACTTTTCTATTCTCTTCTTGGTTTTCGCCCACGTGGCCTATTGGATTCGCGAATCACACGTCCTCACTCGGAATTGAGTGTTGCTTACAAAGGTTTTCTAATACATACACACATCAAAAGTGTCTAGGGATCAACATATATTTTTGCAATAACTTTTCTCCTGATTCATATTAATTAAAATTTTCTTTAAGGATTCATCAAATAAAGTGTTTTCGTTTGTCTACAGTAACGATAAACCAAGTCACCTTTGCATTATTAAAAAAAATTGCCATTTTCCTAATAAAAGGATTTTTGACATTTGAACCACTAACATTAAAGTTCGAAAAAAAGACTGAAGTAACAGTTTTCTTTAAAAATTTATTGGGTATCTTAAACAATTAATAATCCGTGTTTCTACCGCGAACACTAACAACACAAGAACATCGGTTTGGCATACTCAAAATGAGTTCATCCAAATCACGCTGTGGAATGGCCGCCCATGTTCGTTGCAACAACAAAAAAAGGTCTTCTTGCGACTGGATACCCTCCAAATTCGGCAGAGCTCTTCTCTGTAGCATATCCCATGCATGCTCAATCGGGTTCAAGTCTGGCGACTGAGCAGGCCAGGGCAGGACATTGATGTTAGCTGCGGCGAGAGTCTGTCTTACAACTCTTGCGGTGTGCGGTCGTGCATTATCATGCATTAACTGAAATAAGGGACCGATTTGCACTTGTAGAGAACGATGACGTCTGATACAATCGTCTCAGCATAAATTTGAGCGTTGAGGTTGCCTCTGATCCAAATCAACTCAGTTCTTCCGCCGATCCAGATACCCGCCCATACCATGATGGTTCCACCACTATAAGGATGAACTTCCTGGCAGGATTTTAATCGCTGTTGGCGTCCAGGGGTTCTCCAGTGTCGTATACGTCTTGTATCCGGTCTCATACCAAAACGAGACTCATCAGAAAAGCACACGAAACGCCATTGTTCTTCTGCCCAATTTCTGTGTTCAAGAGCCCATTGATATCGAATCCTACGATTGTGAATTGCTATAGGTGGTACCCTTAGCGGTCTTCGGGAACGTCATCGTTCCTCTACAAGTGCAAATCGGTCCCTTATTTCAGTTAATGCATGATAATGCACGACCGCACACCGCAAGAGTTGTAAGACAGACTCTCGCCGCAGCTAACATCAATGTCCTGCCCTGGCCTGCTCAGTCGCCAGACTTGAACCCGATTGAGCATGCATGGGATATGCTACAGAGAAGAGCTCTGCCGAATTTGGAGGGTATCCAGTCGCAAGAAGACCTTTTTTTGTTGTTGCAACGAACATGGGCGGCCATTCCACAGCGTGATTTGGATGAACTCATTTTGAGTATGCCAAACCGATGTTCTTGTGTTGTTAGTGTTCGCGGTAGAAACACGGATTATTAATTGTTTAAGATACCCAATAAAATTTTAAAGAAAACTGTTATTTCAGTCTTTTTTTCGAACTTTAATGTTAGTGGTTCAAATGTCAAAAATCCCTTTATTAGGAAAATGGCAAATTTCTTTATTAATGCAAAGGTGACTTGGTTTATCGTTACTGTAGACAAACGAAAACACTTTATTTGATGAATCCTTAAAGAAAATTTTAATTAATATCAATCAGGAGAAAAGTTATTGCAAAAATATATGTTGATCCCTAGACACTTTTGATGTGTGTATATACATCGGAATAGGTGACACGGTGTGTGCATTACTGTGCACGTCGCGTGTGCCGAAAGAGAGGGCATTGTTGTTCATAGTATACAAATACAGCCTTATACGTCCCACTGCTGGGCACATATCTTGGACGTCAGCCGTCATAGTATAAATAAATGAAAATAAATATGCGCTCAACAACACACCACTTGTCATGGTCTTGAAGTAAGGATAAATATCCTTGTGTTACGAGGTACCAGACAAGAAAATAAGCCAGGGCATCTCCCAGCACACCCAAACCCGAGCTAATTTAGAAAAGATAGTTTCCTAAGTTGACCCGACCGGGAATCGAACCCGGCACACTACGGAAATCGAGGCAAGAAACCGTGCTACTGCGCACTACGCAAATCGTGTCGTAAAATGGACAATGGATGTTAAAATCAAGCAGATTTAAGTACATTGCCTTGCCTATATACTCGATAAAAATTTTGTGGGAGGTTCCTAGTTGAAAATGATGGTGATGGCGATGATGGTAAACATTGTTTTTGAATTAATGATAGGAAAGGTTTACTATGACTCTTTTAATAAATAAATAAATAAATATGCGCCAGACAACACACCTCTTGTAATGGTCTCGAAGTAGGGATTATTAAATCCCTGTGTTACGAGGTACCACACAAGGAAATAAGCTAGGGGCGTCTCCCAGCACACCCGAGTCAATTCAGAAAAGATCGTTTCCTGAATTGACCCGACCGGGAATCGAACCCGGGACACTACGCCAATCGTGTCGTCACCTTCTTTTGTGTGCTTAGTATTTCACAGTGCTATATTTATTAACTGGGCATCGAATGAGAATTGAACCAACTCGTTCCACGAACTCTCTCTCAAACTGAGCTATTGTGATCATAATCATTATCTTAATCATTTTTTTTCATGCAACAAATTACATTTAAAGATCTTAATTAAACATAATCGGCCCATAGGTGAATACCTTAAAACTAACATACTTAAAACATAATATTTAATACTCACTTATCACAACACACACCTGAGGTCCATCGGTGGCGTGCGACGCACCATGGTGTCCGGTAACCGACCTCGAAAGCGCCGGTAAATGATACGTTTCGGCCAAAACTTCTTTTTCATGTAGGTCGATAGATCTTCAGTCGACACTCTCACCACACATGAATTAAAATTCAAATTATGGCGGGATACCAAACGCTCGACCCTCGAAGTGAAGTTGGCTTTGGTGGTGAACTTGATATACTCTGCGATTTCCTTCCTTCGTAGAGAAATGGAGGCAGCGTCGTTGGTATTGCAGCACGCAACAGCAGCTTTGGTCCGGCCGCCGCAACACCACACAGACCGACCGACTTGGTGTAATGGTTAAGAAGTTGGCTACTACACCAGAGGTCGCGGGTTCGATCCCCGCACAGTACAAACATTTGTGTGCATGAACATGTCTGTTTGTACTGGTCTGGGTGTCTCCTATGTATAATAAGTATGTATTTACAAAAGAAAATGTATTTAAGTATGTTTATCCGTTGTCTAGTATCCCATAACACAAGCTTTAATTAGCTTACTTTGGGGCTAGATGGCGCTGTGTGGAATAATGTCCAGGGATATTTATTATTATTATTATTATTATTGCGGAGAATAAAGTTTCAAACAGGTTTTAACCCACTACATGGGTTCTAGACCAAACCGATTTCAACTTGAAGTCACGATACCTTCGCGTCTTTACTTCCTGCAACAAAGTCGTCAACGTAGTTTTAGTTTCACCAACCAATGGAAAGCACCAGTATTTTTCTCGAGCACCTAACTAAGTGGTTCAGTCGTTAAACTGCGTCACTGAATGACTTGACCGGGAACGAATGACGTCCTTAGTGTGCGCTCTAGACGGTAGCCATCAGTGGTTTGTGGTTTGGGTCAAGTCATAAAGGCTGGGCTAAGAATTTTAAAGGTTCCAGGATTTTTGTGCAAATGTTATTCTTATATAACTGTCTATCATAACGGAAACTCAGAAACTACAAGCGCTAGGAGTTCGCATAGGGGTTCTTTTTAAGATGTACTCGTAGGTGCTAACTAAGACGGGATTTTGCGATTCAAGTATCGTAAGGCGTGAAAAATCCTGTATGTCGTAAAAATTAAGTTCACGCCGGCGGAAAGCCTTGTCTTATGTGTATCATACACTGACGCTTTTAAATACCCCTAATTTAACTTTCAAGCTTTTTTAGCTTTTCAGTGGCCAAGGAAGAGGCTCTTGTCCTCAAATTAGGAGGTTTTGGGTTTAAATCCGAGCTAATAAAGTATAATATTACTAGTAAATCTTCATAAATTATAGCATGTGTGTTAATCTGGTGTATTTCTGTAAAGTTTCATCTAAATCCGTTCAGTAGTGGTTGCGTGAACGAATAACAAACATACACACACATCTTCAGAAACTTTCGCATTAATAAAATTCGTAAGGTAGATTTTTCGGTACATGATAAGGGTTGTGTTCACCATCCCTTCATTGGCAAGCGCGGTGATTGGCCCATCAATAAAAAGGATGACTTTTTTGCTTTAACTCTTTCATGTCATTAAGCACTTCAACTCGGATCAACTCGAAACAACTCCGACGCGGTGGTAGAGTCGCATTATGTCTGTATACTGTGTATTTTTATAATAATCCATATTATTATGGTATTATAATAATTAGCATATTTTGCTGTAAATTTGACGATTTGAAAGTACTGGTACAGTCTATTCGAATAAAGTTATTTGAGTTTGAGTTTGATCACGGATCGATGGTCCCGATTTCAGATCTGGCCAGAACCAAAATCTTTGTGTTCATTGTTTAATTTCCGACTAACTCTCCGAGGATGGAAAACATCGATAAAAAACCAAATCAACCCGGATAGCGGCGGAAGGCTCACCACCTTCACTACGTTGGGTTCTAATACCATTGGTGAAAAGTGGGTTTCTGAGTGTCCCGTTCACCATGACGGCAACAGTCACTTGCCTCTGACTACCCTGTTTGGGATAAAGTCGTGATGGTATGTTATGTAATGTTATCCTATCTTATCTTATCTAATTTTACGAGCTTTTCTCTTTCTAGCATTTTTCCTAAAAATCTCGTGAATGTAAAAACCGCTTCAACTTACTATTTGAATACCAAAATAGAGATGAGCTGGTCATCGGCGGGTCAACTTGCGCAATGTCACGTGAAATGACCGTCGAGAACCTTTTCGATTTGCTAGTGATGGAAAAAACATATTTCTATCGATAGTCTTAAAATAGCTACGTTATTTAATAGCAGCAGCTTTTGAAAAACTTTTATTCCGCCTTGTGGCATTTCAGGTTTAACTCATTTACAAATGATATAATCGCGTTAAGTGGTTATAAAAAATGCACTCTGGTTTGGCTCGTTTCATCAAGTTTTTGTCAAACAAAAAATTGCTGAACTTGAACATAAAATTGCCAGAGTTTTGTTTCAAGCCTTAAATTTCTCAATTTGACAACTTATGTTAAGTTTATATTATAAATGAATTAAAACAAAAAAAGCGTGCTGTTCGAAAAACATGTTTGTTGTTCTAACCATCACAGAAGATTATTCGCAGCGTGCCTCCTTTTAGTAACGTATTTTTTTTTTATTGGTAGTGTTTATGTAGGTATGTTACTTTCTATCCTTTAACAGTTCTCATAAATTTAAGTTACCATCAAATTTTGTTTAGAAAACCTGATTGCAAAGTTATCGAAAAATATTTTCCAACTTCATCGAGACTTTCCCCTCTCTATCGATAAGTCCAGGTAATGTGTCGTGAAATGGTGACCGCGGCGTGATGACGGTCATTCCCTGACGTAATGAAGGGTGTAGCGATTGTGCCTCCGACGCTACCTGACAGTGGCAGTCAATGAAGGCGCACGGTAGTTCACCGCCAAGATCTGGGGCTTTAAACAGAATGCTTTTTACCGAGAAATTTTGATATGCTTGATAGGCTCGTTCACTTGGTAGGTAGTCAGTGTAAATTGACGACGTTCATAGGCAAGACGTTAGACCATTGTGTTGGTCCAAACCGTTTTTATGCCTTGAACGTATGAATGTATTTTGGCTTTCCATGGTCTTATCTTTAAGACACATGAGATATGTGGGACTAGGAACTCCCGAGAAAGCAAAGATCCACTAATTAAAAGCGTCTTCGTCTTCAAAACTCAGCTGAAGACTGAACCTACTACCTAAATGCGTAAACCACTCTAAAACTGAACTATTCATATCATTTATGCCTCTAACTTTAGTTAATAAATAAGGAAAACATACTAAGTATCTAAACTTTGTTGACCAACTTATAACATGACAAAACACAAAAATTTTGGTTCAAAGTTAATACGAGGTTATTCTGAGGAGTTTATATAGCTAATATTAAGTTTTTTTTTGTGGCAAGCAATTGTTGGTTTGGTTGGTTCTATTTATATTATGTCTTCAATTTATGTATGTTTATTTTTATCAATTTATGTTGAAGTTTATTTTGTTGTTTTGGTATTTTATTATAATTGGCATCTATTGTTGTTTTTAAAAGTAATTTATTTGGGATAATCTCGTGCACCGTGTTCAATTTATCTGTTTGATCGTGTGGTTGACTTGTAGAGCCTTGTATCATTAATTTTGTGCAATGAAGAATAAATAAATAAATAACATACCATCACAACTATATCTCAAACGGGTTAGTCAGAACCTCAGAGGCAAGTGACTGTTGCCGTCATAGAGAACGGAAAACTCAGACAAACACCAATGGTATTAGAACCAGTGATGAAAGAGACTCGAGTCCTTTAGTGGTTTATAATAAAGACCAGCCTCTTGTTAAACGACTCGACTCTAAAATGAAGACTGTAACTTTTAGTCCTTGTTAATATAACTCAGTCGTTTAACGTTTAAGACTAGAACACTAAAACGACTAACACGACTAATAGGCTTAAACGACTGCAGTCCTGTACGAAAGAACTGGCGTTTGAGAAAAGTTATCCATAAAAACTCACTAAGCTTTTCATTATTTAAAGTGGAACTATGTATTTATTGGATAATTAACGTAAGGTGCTGTAAGAAGAGCAATAGTTGCATTAAGGCCCGTATTCTAGAATCATACTCAAGCACTGATCTGTACTTGAGTAGAGATTTCAAAACGTCAGTTCATACAAAAACGTCACTCAGATCTATCCTCAAGAACAGATTTTGTTTTAGAATACGGGCCTAACACACGCCTTACGACTCGACTCCCCAGGCAATAAGTCGGCAGTCTTTTAACCCCTATAAGCTGTATAAGTAACAGCTCAGTATTTACGTTAAAAGACTTCGACCAAAAGGCTGGTCTTATGACTTACGGTTGGAAACTAAAAGACTAAGTCAGGCGTGAGTCGTCAAAACCAAGGCAAGTCTTCATTAAGACTAAATCTCTTGCATTACTAATTAGAACCCAACGTGGTAGGTGATGAGCCTTCCGCCGTTATCCCGGTTGATTTGGTTTTTATCGATGTTTTCCATCACCGGAGTCGGAAATTTAACAATGAACACAAAGATTTTGGTTCAGGCCAGATTTTTTTTTATTGAACCACAAAAATTACAAGTGCTTCTTATCATTGTTTTCTGCCAAACTGTGCAACAGTTTGTCGGCAGTGGTTCCCGTGGACATGCTTTAATAGTTTTATATCCTAGCTTAACATACATGGTACATGTATATTGTTTTATAACATATTTGCTCGTAAAGGGTCTCTTATTTCACCAATTTCAATAACGTAATGTATCTCATTACGCACTTGTGCGGTAATGTAATGTAAAACGCACGAGTTTTTTTTATTATGGTAAAACGTACGGTTTAGCAAGATGCTCCGTCTAAAACGAACGGTACTTTTTTAAATTTTAGCAAAGAGTTTTATGAATAAAATTTACTTTGGGAGATGAAATATAATAAATAAACATTTAATTCTTTAATTTATTTAATTTTGACAATAAATTACAACCATCTGTAACAAAAACACAGAAATATTAATTTACTTTATTAGTAATACTGGCTGTTTTTAATGCCTTTTGCCTTAAAAAAAGCGCTGATGCGCGCGCATCGCTAATTTGTGAACAAGTAAACATTTTCTAACTGCTCTAGCAAGTGATTAAAGATTTTATTTGTTTTAGAAAGTCCGATTTTTATTTATTTCCTCTCAAATATGTTATAAAACGTCGTATGACATACGTGCGCTTTGATAATTACAGCCTCTGCTGTCTTGTAGCCCTCGCCTACGGCTCGGGCTAGCAATATCGCCTCGGCTGTCATTTTCAACTTACCGCACTTATATCCTAATGTACTATTAATTCCATATTATTATTACATTGTTACTTATTATTTAAATAAATTACATATTACGTAGGTATTTCATTCATAATATTCGAAGTAAGTATTAATGAGTATCATTAATTTAGTATTTAGTAATATTAACGGTTCGTTATAATTATACGAGTATATCCTTATTATAGTACTTAAGTATTTTTATCATCTTACTTACATATTTTATTTCATTATAAAGTGAAAATTAGTGAACTTTAATGGTCTAATTTTATATTACGTACGAGTATTTAATGATGTTTGCGGTTTATTGCAGTTATATTTATATTATTTCATATTACACTATTTCATATCATTTCACTTAGATTTATAACCTTTTAGATTAGCAAATTCTAGGCTATGGGCATAATGACAAGTAATGCCTGCTCAATAATGTTTTAAGGTGATTTTTACTTTGCGCCCTTTGCTGCAGATCTTGTGGTAAATCATTAAGATAAGACGGCGTCAACCATCGCCTGGTGCGCTTGCCGTAATAATTTTTAACCTTGGGGACGGTTAGTTTGGGCTTATTAGCTGAACGAGTTGGGTAGGCATACTTCCTTTCATGCTTATACTCAGTATGATTAAATTGTTCTGTCAGAATAACAGTTCTTACTTTGTACTCATTACATATCTTAAATAATCTTTCATACTCCCCTTTTAATGATTTTTTTAACTTAAAATCAACTAACAGTTTGAAAATTCTAATTTGCAATGATTTAATTTTATTTAGGTGAACAGGGAAAGTTAACCCATACACACCTAGTCCATAAGATATCACTGCATCAGCCAGTGCATGATACACTAAGTACATGATGCCCCTTGAAACTTTATATTTTAGATATTGCAATTTGCCAAGAATCGACCTTAATTTATTACACACAGAATCTACGTGGGCAATCCAGCTAAAGTGTTTATCTATTGTCACACAGATACTTATTAGATGATACCAATTCAATATTCATGCAGTTGCAGTTCATGATTCCACCGTGTAAACAATCGTAGGAGTGTCCTTTAAGTTCAATATTTATTGTTTTGCTCTTATTGTAGGGGGAAAGTATTGGCATGCACTTAGTCTTATTAATATTAATAATTAACACAACATTATCAAAGTCTTTCTGCATAAGCTCCTGTATTCGGTCCTGGCTCGTATCACTATATATAATACACGTGTCATCAGCGTACAAATAAGACTTACATTTTTTAATGACGTTGGGCATGCTGTTAACGTGCATTATATATCCTACAGGCCCGTATACTGAACCAGTAGGGACACCATATTTTATGTCTCCATTTTTACTCCGGGTCCCACAGATGCTAACAGTGAGCGGCCTACCTCGTAGGTACTCTTTAAACCACGCACTGATCGGACCCCTAATGCCACATTCCATCATGGATTGCAGCAAGCCATCGTGATCGAGAGTGTCAAACGCTTTTTTTAAATCTATAAATATTGCGAAAACTATTTTTCGGTCATTTAGTTCATTATTCACATTATCAACAAATTTTGGAAGTACCGTATCAATACTCCTGTTTGGACGAAATCCATGTTGAACATCATTGATTATTTCGTTTTGTTCCAAAAATACTGTGACTTGTTTAACTACGATTTTTTCTACTATTTTATTTATAACATTTAATATTGCTATTGTTCTGCAATTAGTGAATTTACTATGAGATCCTTGCTTAAAAATTTGAACATTGGACTACACGATCCACGATCCGATTGTGCTTAACCCCTAAGCCACGACGCTCTCTTTGAACAACTTGGCCTATCATAAAAATGTATTTACAATTCATTTACATAATTTAGTTTACAAGCGTGCTTGGAGTTGCATTTGTATAAGACTCTCAAAGGATTTAGTTTGCGTACTTAATAATGATGTTGATTTAAAAGTTGTTATAAGTCCTGCCATTTTATGATAAAATAGCTGTCCGTAAGCGACTTCGCCCGTGGAGAATGACTTTTCCATCGAAACAAAAAAAAATAACATTTGTCACTCCTTGATAATGTGAAATGAAATGAAATGAAATGAAATTTTATTGTGAATATAAATTTGGGTTCACAGCATTTAGCAGTTACAGTTGCTTATGTGGCTTTATATTGGTAAAATATTTTTTTAAATCGGCCCAGTAGTTTCAATACAAACAAACAAACAAACAAATCTTCCTTCTAGTCATGTTATGACTAGAAAGAAGTCACACGGAGAACCGTGAAAAATTAATAAAATTATTTCATAAGTTCCTTTTGTCATTGAACGTTCCATAAATGCTCGATAAAATGTAACGCAACTTGGTTCAGTTAGGAATTCTCATTGAAACTCGGATGGAAAATTTGCAGTTTAAAAACGTTTTCACAATTTAATACAAGTTTTTACATTTTTTGATACTTAATTATTGTAGGAAAAATACTCGCTTGACAATACGAATTTTATTGCATTTTATAAATCCAAACAGAAAAAAAAAGTTTTCAAAGTTCTAAATCCGTAGAAAACTATATTCAAATAAAGTTTAAAACTATTATCTATTTGAATCAGCTTGAATTGTTTAATATTACTTTAAAGTTATCATGAGTTTTATACAAAAGATTAGGCAAATAGACCCCAGTCGTTAAAACCCCCGTAGGTTGTCGTTAAACCCAGATGATTTTTCATTTAGATTCATTCTCGTTACCTAAGCACAATAAAAACACAAAGACCACCCCGATATCTCGCATTCTTTTCTCATTCCATGCTCAATTAATAGCGTGGTAGGGAACGACAAATAGATAGAAGTAACCGAACAATTGAATTTGTAACTGATAATAAAAAGCTGCTACTGCTGTACATTGCGGTTTGGGGTTCATATGATAATAATGTTTTATAATTGTTTAAAACAATAATAATTATTTTTTGGTTCAATACGACATAGGTTCCTGATGACCCATGTGTACTATACGATTTGTATACGATACGTATTATACTGCACTATCTAATGTTAAATCATCTGCAACCCCGCAGCAAAGAATGCTAATGTCTTTAAGAAACTGTGAATAAATTTAAGAGTAATTTTTCTCTAAATATGTCATGTTATTTGAAACTCATGTAAATTCAAATAAAAATAAAAATTCATACATTCACTTTTGTGTCAATAAAGAGCATGTGCTGCAAAACACGTTCTATTGACAGATTAACTAATATTAAAAAATGTAGGCTGTAAAAAATATCAGGCACAGAAAAAACGTTTCCAAGTTTATTTTACCGAAAATTACCGTCGTTTTTACCAGATCCTCTAGATTTAGGTCTCCAGCATTTAGACAAATCTTGTGACCTTTATCGAGTCATCGATTTAGGTACATCCTGCTTCCTATGCCGTTTTTGCCATCAAAAGATCGCATTCCCGTACTTTTCTGCCAAAATGGCTATCAATTCCATGCGTTGAAGCGTTCTTTATCCTTCTATGATTTATCGTTCCCTACAGCGCAGTGGTTCTCGTTCAAAACAAATACCATTTGTTATTGTAATGATTCGTTCGATATTCAAACACCAGGTGTCGTGGATAATTGAGGTTGGATCGTCCGCCATCTTGATTTTTGCTTTGATGTTTTGTTTACACTACTGCTCGGAATTCTTGTGGATTATTTTGCATCGTTACGTGAAGTATGTTGGCTTGGTCTTCTCGTAGTTTGAATTTCTATTTACGATTCAGAATTGTTGATTTCTATTTCGTAGCAATTGAATTTCTCTAGGGACTCAACTGCAAGCCAAGTTGATTAAGAATGAAAGAAACACGAAGATTATACGATAAATATCTGATTCATCATACAACCACATTTTGTATTGACTCAGGCACTGAATCTGCTATCCTCAAACACTGAGTTATGGCAAGACTACCTCTTTTATTTTGTAACCTATAAATCAAACTCACTTTGTGATTGGGTTGCCTATCACGCCATCGGTTCGATACCTATTGGGCATAATGTCATGAAAGTCTTGTGTTTCTTGTGCTATTGCTAAGTGTTATTTCGTATTTAATATCTATTAGTCTCTCATATCGATAACAACAGCTCTGCTTAGTTTTAGTTTTATATTAATTTAGTGAAAGTTGCTTCAAATCACCGTTTTTAACCGTAATGTAAGCTTTTCTTTCGATAAATCAATGAATATAAAAAATGCGGACATATTTGAAAAAGAGTTTAGTAAGATGCATTTTTTACGCGCTGGCCAAGTTAAGCCGGCGAGGCCACAGGCAGAAGTTATTTATTATAAGTTATACAAATGCATTCCCCACCTACCCTTTTTCCAGTTGTCTAGACGCCTGACAGTTTTCAAGATTCCCCACTTGAGTGCCTTCTGTCCCGATAAGACCAAGCGGCACTTTTGCGAATGGAAATATTGGTACTTTTGTGAGGGGCCATTTCATCTGATCTGAAATGTTTCAAGAATAACGTCTTGTAAGTGGACGAAATCAGGCGATTTGCAAAAACATTTTTTCGTCTTTTTTTTTAATACCACGTCGGTGACAATCAAGCATGCGGACCACCTGATGGTAAGCGGTTACCCCCGCCTATGGACACGTGCAACACCAGGGGTATCACTCGCCCGTTGTCGACCCTACAAAAACCTTTTCAAACCCCTCTTGAAGAACTATAACTCATCGGGAAAACCTCGTCAGGGAGTTCATTTCACAATTTAAGCGTCCTCGGCAGGATACATCTCTGAAACCGAACTGTACGAGACCATTGCGGATTCAGAGAGTGAGGATGAACGCCCTGTCGGTGGCGAGCGGTGCTGTGGTAAAAAGTACCTGTGGGCATCACTTCGAAACAAAACCCGTTGTACAAGCGGTAGAATACGCATAGGGAGGCGAAGTCTCTCCTCAGACTTAACGGCTCTAAACCGCTCAACATTTTTTCTTCTTGTAATATTGGAATTAGTTTAACTGATATTTAGTTACAACTCTTCCCTATAAGAAATGCTCGAAGATAAATAAACTGTCTAACTGTTGGCGTTATCTATTCAGATATATGGGTGTGATTGTGAACGTCTCACTGTTTTACGACACCGTTGGCTTAGTGTGATGTAGCACAGTTTCACGCCTTGTCTTGCTTAGTGTCCCGGGTTCGATTCCGGAGATTAATTCAGGAAACGATCTCTTTTAAATAGGCTCGGGTCTGAGTGTGCTAGGAAAAGCCACTGGCTTAAATCACTGTCTGGTACCTCGTAACACAAGTATGTTAATTTATCCTCACTTCGAGACCATTGCAAGTGGTGTGTTCTCTGGCGCATATTTTTTTTTCCATCAAATCGTCTCCATTGCAGAGCTTTTATGCCTTAACGATCTATGACTTGCGCTGTATGCGCTGTTCAGTGCCACTCCAACTTACATTCCCGCTAGCTCCCCAAATATATTGTATCTAAGCTTGCAAAATCAGATTTTATATTGCAGAATACTAAAATATGTCCATTTATCATCTACCGTCGAAGGGGAACTATAAATCTACTGCTAATATCCTCTACTTTGTACACAAAGAACGGAGGTGAGAGGAGCATTTGTCTTGAATTCAAAGTAGACGTTGATATTTTCAATAGATTTAAAATTCAACGATATATGAAGACAAAGTAAATACAATCTTGAAAAGGCAGCCATTTTGTCATCATCAGTGAAATTCAACAATTTTGACAATAAGTGTATTTTAGATTTTTTGGAACAAAAGGTTTTGTGGTAGTCAATATGCGAATAATAATGAGTTTGATGAAAAGGTCAGTCAATTTAGTAAATACATTAACAAGATACGATGAGATAAGAAATTATTTATTGCACAAATTGCAAAAATAAAGCTTCAACCTAAAAGTATTTTTTTAGTGTTTTTAAAATCATGTTAAAAAAATATATGAGACAGATTACATCAAGGTCATCAGGCTTCAAAATAAGCAGAGCCTGTACTATGGGTGTCACTGACTGATAAACATACATACATATTTCTACATAGTCAAACAGATAATAACACCCAGATACACAACAAACACAAATGACTGTCACACGAATGATTATATCCTTGGTGGTAACCCTGACCACGCTAAAGGCAGGACCTTCGCCATTGCACCAACAGGCAAGTCATAAATTAGCGCGTGCGCGTAGAACGCTGTACCACGGTTTCTCGCCTTGACTTACGTCAGGGCTAGTCAGGAAACTATCTTTTATAAATTGGCTCGGGTCTGGGTGTGCTGTTAGACGCCTCTGGCTTAATTCTTTACCTGGTACTTCTTAACACAGTGATATTTTATCCTTACTTCGAGACCATGACGATTTGGCATGTTGTCTGGCGCACATTTATTTCATTTTTTTAATGCAATACGTCGGTGGGTTCAGTTATCATATCTATGCATTTTCTTATGTCTAATTCTAGTACATACATACATACTCGTACCATCACGCCTTTTTCCCAGCGGGGTAGGCAGAGACCACATCTTTCCACTTGCTACGGTCCTGACACTCCTCTTGCGCTTCTTCCACTCTCATTAATCCTTTCATACGTGCTCGTCGATTATCGCTACTCCTGACCTGGCCCCTGACTCTTGAATCTAATTTCGCCGAATTGGCATTCGATTACTGTCACCAAAACAGTTTGTTTGACATTTCCGCAATGCTTGTCCAATGAAATTCTTTTCAAGAGTCAGGCCGCAGACCTTTATGAGCACGTCTTGGACTTGTCCTAAGTACGTCCGTCTAGGCCTTCCCCTTCCAACAGCTCCATCCAGCTCTAGTACACGACACGATTGGCAGTTTGACGACACGATTGGCGCAGTGTGCTGTAGCACGGTTTCTCGCCTTGGCTTCCGTGGTGTCCCGGGTTCGATTCCCGGTCGGATCAATTCAGAAAAATGACTTTTTCTAAATTGGCTCGGGTCTGGGTGTGCTGGGAGACGCCCCTGGCTTATCGCCCTGTCTGGTACCTCGTAACACAAGGATATTTATCCTTACTTCGAGACTATGGCAAGTGGTGTGTGGTCTGGCGCATATTGACACTACTGAATCGACAAAAAATCGATGAATGGGCGACCATTTTGTAATCACGTCATTCGCATCAGTAAGAGTACATTACATTTAAATATCATGATATAAAACGAGTGCTATTACTGTAATAATTTTACTTAGAGAGCATGGCGTACCACGGTTCGCTGAAATAATATTACGATACTGTATCTTGAAATATTTTTATTCATATAACGTATTACGCGATTGGCTGTAGGATAATATTTGCTTAGCCTTACAAAAGCAGAGGGTTTTCAATGGTTATTTTTCAATAGAAAGCCTAGTTTGAAATATTAATAAGAACATGGCATTTTTGATGCAAGGTCTGAATTAATAGAGCATACGAACTGCATGTTAAGTTCCCTCGACTGGCCTGTTGGCGCAAAGGCAGCGATCCTTTAGCGCCGGAGGTCGTGGGTTCGATCCCCACCCTTGACAAATATTTGTGTGACGAACATTTATATTTGTTGTGTCTCTAGGTGTTATTATCTATTTAAGTATGTATTTAGAAATATTTAAGTATGTTTATCAGTCTCTCACGCCCATATTACAAGGTCTGCTTAGTTTGGGGTCAGATGATCTTGGTGTGAATTGTCCCAGATATTTATTATATGTTTTTGCCGGTGTACTGACTAACTTGTAGGATCATTTTCAAACTTTTTGAAAAGCTAAAGCAGACCCACGAGAAACGTTAGAACTAAAGGTGCTGATAGATTAAAGAATTCAGTTGTATCAAAACATTAAGCATTCTTCGTTTTTAAATTTACTCGAACCACATTTTGAACATGACGTTCGATGTTTTGTTACAACTTGATTTAAAAAACCAAGCTAGAACGTTATCTACTTCACATAGTAATCATTATCTTTTTTAAAAGCTACTTATTGGAACTTAACTACAGTGACACAGAATTACTGCTAAAATGATGTATTGTAACACCCACCCACACACATGCAGACTCATACACACACACGCACGCACGCACACAAATACACATCCATATGCAACATAGCCACAATTGCCACAATACATAGTCAGACACTTAAATATTATTAATATTATTATTTTTTTCCTTTCAATCCTTTGTTGTTTCTTACCTTCTTAGTTGTAACTTAGTACTTAGTTAAATTATTAATATTATTATATCAGGGTCCGAGCGGGAGTTCCTGGAGTCCTGAAATACAGGTTTACCCTAGCTTAGGCTCCAGTTCTCCCCAATGTAATATGTTTGTATCACTCCCATTCTTCCTTTCTGATGTTGTTTCCTGTAGTATAGCATTCTATATAATATAAAAAGAATATAATACGAATGTATAATATTGTGGTGAAAAATGAAGATATTTTTATTTATTTATTTTATAGTAAAGTTTTAAGAAAACTAAGCATTTGCCTGTATCATACCATTCGTAAACATAAAGCAAAAACTCTAATCTACACCCACCTTTATAAGAGTCGAGAATTACATGTGCAGGAAACGATCACTACTAACTAACCTAATTCATTCTTAAAGCTATTCATATTTACAAGTCAACCCCACACCACCAAAATCTTGAAAGAGTCAAGCTCCTCCCAAGTCAAAATCCTGGATCTTACTTGGACGGAACCCACGACCTTTGATGCTTCAGGCAGCATTTCCTTATTCCAAGGTCAGGCCAGGGGCCTTAGTGCAATCGCTCAAATCCAGTCAAGTTAATTCCCTAAACTGAAGGTAGCTATACGCTGACTCGCTGTAAATGAAAGATCTGATAAGTGAGATATTACGACATTGCTCGCTACGCTCAGTTTTAAGAATGAGATTGACAAGTTATGAGGCTTGACAAGTTATCAAGGCTGCTGTACTAGTTTATTACCTCATTTAGTCGTAAAATTTTGCAACAAAACAGTTTCGGCAAATTCATCGAAATATTGAAGCCACGCTCTAAATAAATAAATGAGCGCAGTCATTTTGGTAAAACACAAAACGTCGGTTTACAGCGATACGCCAATTCGGCAATTCTATATTTTGTTGAACTAAAACATTCCCAAACAGACTAGGCTTAGAGCCATGCACGATTAGTGCTTGAGTAGATTATTTAACACAAGCAAGCGATCATGCCACAGAACAATAACACTTGTAAAGAAAGTCTGTGCATCCTTGGTGATGCTAAAGTCAAACCGGCAAAACACCCTGTCTGCCGCCCGCACCTCCCTCGGCCCCCGTTCTCGTCTTGCCCCGCTCCCCTGTACCCAAAGGCGAGGACCCAATCATGCGGTTTAGCTATACAGAAGTTTAGCCGTACCTGCTAAATATGGACGTGCCGTGAGTGCCCAATTTGAGGTTCTTACCATAAAAAATCCAACAAAATGTAAATCTCTTCTGTGAATTTGGTGGAATAACGTTATCAGGCAATCACGAACAAATCCTTATAGGAAACAAAATCATGTGTCAAAAAAACTACACATGAGTTGTTTCTGGCAATCATTTTGCCAGTTGATTTTGGCTTTACAATTAGATAGATAGATAGATAGGTATATTCTTTATTGTACAAAAGCAAAAAGAGACTTAAAGTATTAAAGTAAAGTATTACATTTAAAACAATGCACAATTTAGGCGGCCTTATCGCTAATAGCGATCTCTTCCAGGCAACCTACGGGTAGAGGAAAATGGCAAACGAGAGGCAAGTATGTGCACAAATATAACAAACTATTTAGATGAAGAAATATGTAAATTTTATAACAAACTTAGTTAAAATAAACTTATATTATTAATATTTTTTATTAACATTAACTACCTATTATATTATTAATATTAACAAGCGCATACCGGAGAAATAATTTTGACCCTACAATAAACTAACTATACATAATTGAAAAAGAACCAGTGGTGACAGACAGATATCACAAGTGCGAGTAGATGTAAAAAAGTTAACCAAAGTAAAAAAAAGGAATAAAAATAAAAATATAAACAGGGATAATCAGAGCGCAAGAAAATGATTAGATCGTTTTTTTGTGACGAACTATCCTCGTAGGTGTTATTATTCAAAGCTCATGGCAGACCCAGTTAAATGTGCCGGTCTGGTAGACAGAACACTCCGAAGGCAAACGTTTACCGCAGCCCAAGACACGTGCAACATCTGAGGTGTCAATTGCACTTACCAGTGGATATCCTCGTGGCAAAAAGCTTGACACTAAATTAAATCTAACGCACTTTGCTAGACCGAGATATTGAACAGCTGAATTTCGTGCAGCCATAAATTAACAAAGAATGATATTCAAAACACTGCATCCTGTCTCCTCGACAAAATGGTTCACACCCAACGCCTCCACTGGCTTCTAGCCAAGCGAGGCAGAAATAAATATGTATACTGAACCCAGGATGCTGGGTGCATGTGGAATGCAAGAGAAATAGTTTATCTATGGCATGAAATATTTCCAGAACATACGATGGAGACGGTTGATGCTTTTGACGTGCTCTTGATAAAAGTTTTTCATTCAGAGTCGGAACTTTTGAAGTTGTTTGCCGGAAAATTTTGTATGACGCAGTGGAAATATGAGCATAATTTTAGCCATTGCTGTACTATTTTATGTGTTTCATTGATGTAACCACTCGGCCACTGGTCGTGTTATGTGGAAACATGTAAAAAATCTTAATCTATCTAAAGGCGTCAGTAAGCCGAAGGAGCAGTGATCGATCATGTGTAAGAACCGGTTCCAAATTAGCTCACCTTAAGTTCCTTAGCCAAAATTGTTCTTCCTACCACGTTTGTATCCGAATGATCACTCTTCCTAAAAAATTTTTTCCTAAAGTTATCATTCATACCATTTGTAGTAACTACCGACTATGTTCATAACACTCATGTATTCGAAAATTGTAATTAGTATTATTTTAACTACCTACTACTGTTGTTTTTCATAACGCATTTATCCCTAAACATAATTGCCATAGTATTTTTACTCATATTCAGAAAGTAAAGTGATGTATAATAATGTGAGAAAGGCCCTAAAGTCGCTTCTGGCTGTGTTTATGTGAGCCTAACCCGCTCGTCGCTTTGCTCCCCGCTAAGCTAAGCGAGTTTACTTTAAAGAAGCTTCAGGCTATGATGATGATGATGATGTGATCATTGGTCAGATTAGTCAGATCGTCAATCATATCATTCCGAGTTAATGTTTCGTCTTTCATTTGAGTACATAATATGTATTTATATATCATTGTATTTATGAATTTATATGTATATATTTGCTATTTTTATATGTAAGTAGGTACACATATATATTGTCATTTAGATGAGTAGGTATATATATTATATGAGTAAATTGTTTACTTTTATTTTACTGAAACTTAGTTTTACAAAACCCCGCCGTAAAGATTTCTGCTTCACCTAGTGGTTGACTGGTAGAGAATGCCTTTAGGCATTAAGTCTGCCAATTGTACTTTTCTTTGTGCAATAAAGATTAAATAAATAAAAAAATGTGTTCGGATTACAAATCGGTAGTAAGAACAATTTTGGGTACAGAACTTTAGGTGAGCCAGTATGGTTATGAACACACATTTAGTGATATTATTAATTTAAATTTTCGGAAACATGAGTGTTATGAACATCGTCGGTAGTACTACAAATTGTATGAATGAAAACTTTAGGAAGAAAATTTTTAGGATGAGTCATCATTCGGATTATGAACATAAGAAACAGAGTAGTTAGGAATTGTGATGGTTAGGAAGAAACATTTTCGGAGTTCCAAATATCGGAGTTGAAAATTTAGGTGAACTTTGGCGCATCCGTAAAAAACTGATGGCCGTTGGAATGAAAAAGTTGTAGGATCCCTTTTAAGGCAAATGCATGTATGCTGCGTGTGACACCAAGGTGGTCTTAAAAAAGGTTGCAGAAAACCAATAAGCAGGAGGTTGGTTGGTTGTCAGAAAGAGATCGCTTTGAAGCAATAACACCACATTCATTGTACATTGAAGTAGATACTTAGGCAGATAGATGCCTACTGTACGAGTATTCACCTGTTGAGAAATAAAGATTACTTAACCTAATCTTATCAGCGCCACTTCCAAAAGCCCAAACCTTTTAATTACATTCTAGGTATAAAGATTAGCTACTGCTACTAGAATATGAGACATACTTTTCCATAACCTGAAATATTCCAGAAGCAGGCGTTTCTGGGTTGGGTGACGTCTGACGTGGATGCATCGTTTGCTGAGAAACCCATCCTGGGCACATCGTTAGAGAAAAGCTGACGTCAAAACCTCACATATCAAAGGTTACGAGGACACGAGTTAAAAGAACTTTTATATTCTGAAACCAGTCCAAAATTGTATTTATACTTGTTCCTTTGAAATAGCCTTTGGTAAAGAGGAAGAAAAATGTTTTTTTCACAAAATACTTAAATTGTAATTTTAACAACAGATTATACAATTTTGCATCTTTTTGTTTTTTTTTTTGTCGAAAATACAGTCGAGGAAAGATTCAAATAAGCAAAATTTCAATTTGTTATATTCTAACTAGCTATTGTATTATAAAGGTGGACTGAAACATGGAGGAAATAGGCCACCCTGGAGCGCACCTATTTTAGATTAATTTACAGTGGCTGAAAAAATCTCGTATCGGAGGCCTAGATCACACACTACTTTGGGTCGCTGAGCCAACGCAGTAGCGTATTAGTACAGTAAGGAAAGTTTGAGAACCTTATCATTTTATCCATCCGTCTTTTTGTCATTTCAATTCCGTAGGAAACCACGTGAAAATGCGTCTAAAATATCAAGTAATTCCTTTGTTCTTCACATGCTTACAACGCCAAGCCTGTATCGTCCAGGGTTGGCTGCATCCCAAATACTAACAATAAGACTGCATGTTGACAGATTATCGCAACGCTCTAAATCTTGGCACCCTTGCAGTTTCAGAGATTTTTATCCGCCATTTTGGACATCGACGGAATTGTGCACTTATTTCATTCCTTTGCGAAGTAACGTTAAAATCACAGGCCGTGTCTCGTCGCCACTATTTTTTATTCATTCAACGACGCTTTGCCGGTCGTAAACGAGGATACAGACTATGTGCAACACTAGAGGTATCACCCACTTGGGCGTTTGCGAACCTGTATTGCAAAGGCGAACTTTTGTATAATCAGGAATAAAATTAAGTCCCCAGCTAAATAGGTTTCATGGAAGTAGGGCCATGAAATCAGCAGGAACACAGACACTACCAAGGTTGTGTTTCAAAACGAGTGGAATTTCACTCTGAGGAGTGAGAATCACTTGAACCCGTTTCAAATTGAGCCCAAGTGAAATCGAGGCTGACCCAGCTGTCACCTGACAGTTTCTCATTTGTTTCGGAACGGGTTTGAGTGACGATTATCACTCTGACAAGTGCGAATTTCCAGAAAATTCAATTCCAATGACAACCAATGGGATTGAATTGTCCAAAAAAAATGTTGTTTTAAAATACAGACTAGCTGGCTCTTTCAAATACGAGAAGTTTTTTTCTGAGAAAAGACCTGATCAAGAATACTCTCATGGCGATAGTGAATGAAATTATTTATGCGAGTGTCAATGAAAAAAAGAATTTTGACGCTTTCTTACTATATATTCATGCGTAGATTTAGTGGAATGTTATTTATAAAAGAGACGAATAATAAAACCTGTAGTTTCGCACTGAACTTACAGTTGCTTTATTCAAAGAGAATTTGAATCAGTTGCATCAGAAAGCTTAATTTGAAACTTCAAAATATGTTTCAAATTTGCTCATTAAAAATTTCCGAACCCATCTTCGCTTCGAATAGTATAGACTTGTTCAGACAGACAAAAAGTTGGATGTCGTAGTATTTCGCTGGCTGAGTGTAACGGCATCTCATTACGGGAAAAGGTGCCTTCACAAGGTGCGATGGATGCAACCGTGTCAGCGAAATAAATTTTAAACTACGAGTAACAATAGTACGAGTATAAGATCCGCTACTTTTGTCACCATGGGGCCGTTCGTGAAGATGCCTAGTTTGTATTAATTCTTTATTTAAAACTTTGGATTATGAGCTTTCTATCTTTAATTTACTAGTTATTTCAAAGAAATTAGAGCTACATTTAACACAAATACTTGTTCAATGTAAGTAATGTGTTTTCAAATTTGACGGTTTATACTGAATATAATATAAATAAAAATAGTCCTTCCCTAAGCTTGTCATCATTTAAAGAGAGGTAAATCATAGCGAATTCCTTCACTCGCAACTGAGATACCGATCAGGATGCAAACTTTACAGAAGACCACTACTAAATTACACTGTTTTGGCAGTGTTGTGTCACTGTTGGTAATTTCGATAGCCCTAAATCTTATGAAAGCTGGTGTTTTGTCAGTTGCAAAACCTTATTAATTTTTCGATGTATATACAAAAGTTATCGTGATAACCATGAAAGGCATCTGTTACACATGTTCATTGCTTTAGATAGCTGCTTACTATCAGGCGGTCGTCAGTTGTTTGGCACCGACGTTATACAAAGATGCTTATATTATTCTGGTGCCAAACTTATTGGAACCAGTGAAAGTCTCGAAATATAGCGGCTGCAGCAACTGATTTGCTGTCCAACGACACGACTCAAATCGTATCGTGTGAAGTTACCGCAGTAACGATATGACCGTATCGAGAAGCACTTGGGAGTTCCGCAACTAACGAACACATTAAATTATTCCTTTTTAAAGGAGCTTGGGGTTGTACTCGAGACTTGTAGGTGGTGTTTATTCGTGTTCTGTGATGTGGAAAGATTGCAGGAATAGGAGGTCACCATTATTTTTTCCTATTGTGATACTGGTTGTCTCATTTCTTGATTATTCCCATAATACAATATGACAGGAATTCGAAGATTTTTGCTACGGATAGTAAGTAAGTGTTTGGTTATTAAACTGTCATACTCTGAGGTCGAATATTTTCATTATTAAATCAAGTTACCGCTTTAATTGAATGGCTTAAACACCACGCTAAAAACGAACGTAAACAAATATAATTTCACGTAATGGCCGATCTCTGACGCAATTGTTAATGTTTTTTTCTAAATTTTTGGAGGAAGTGCGACGTGTGCGACGGAATCAATACTTATACAGCCGAGTTATTCACGCAACTGTCAAACGATTCAATCGCGTTGCATTAAAGCTGCGAGATTTGTTTCGATCGTTTTAAAAAAACAAGTCGGCACAGAATAATCTGTGTCTTTGACATACGGTGCCACCGCAAGTGACAGATAGGGGTATTTTTGACATACGGTGCCACCGTATTCGACAGACTAGGGGATAAGGAGGCAACGTCTATCCTCAGACCTAATAGTTCTATACCACTTGCGAGTTTGTGATCGTCAACTATTCTCACAGCTCGTCTTTGAACCGACTCAAAAAGCTCAAGCTGGTACCTTGGAAAATAAGCCAATTATTACAGAAACAAACTTTGCTACCTAAAATATTAACATTAGTACCTACGCAGGTAGTTATTAAGCTACGAATGAGAGATACAAATTAAATTGAAACAGGGTATGGGACCAAATTTTAAGGTACCTTTACCTATTTTAAGGACCTCAGTTGAATATTTTTTTGTCCTAGCCGGTAGTATTAGTTTTTTGATTTAAATCATTTTAAACTCATGACGTCATAAATACGCTTAGTGTTCCCACGTCATGTGTTTTTTCCCCGATTTGTGGCAAATAAAACATGAGGAGAAAATTACTGATTTACTGCACTTACGGCGAACTTACGAGGCTTACGAGAATGTGAGAAGTAGACTTCAGATACAATTTATTTTGCCAAGTCCTGAAACCAAGCCCTACCTGAAACGGTTGGGATGATAGCGAATGGCTATTTTAAGTCCTGCTTACTCATCTGGTCAATGGGCGTCAATTAATGAAAGTATTATTAAAATAACTTTGCACAATAATAATTTCACCTTGTGGAAAAATACTTTCCATCTAGGGGAATTTAAAATCTGCTATTTGGAAACAGCATTAATACCATTCAGTAGAATCACCTAGCAAAAAATCCCACGTATGATACAGATCGCTTTAGTTGATTGGTTGATGGATAGATTATCAATTTGTGCAATAAAGAATAAATAATTCATAATTCATAATTCATTTATTCATTTTAAATAAATAAATGAAAGGACGTTTATACGATCCAATAGGTTTCAATTGTGAGATGTCAATTTAACGGTTATTATTGTACTCTTTGCGAACGTTGCTTATCTGGGGTGAATTGAAGGTCAAACTTATTAATTAAAAATATCCTATTTCGTTTGCCTTTAAAAATGTTAAATACTGAAATAAGGTATTAAATAAAAATACATCTAAATAGTTTTCGATTTAGGACATGTTTGATTTTTTCCATAGCCAACTGTCGCAAGATAACGTGCATTGTGAGTGAAGAGTGTGGTTGTGTGTAGGTGTGCGTTGCAACAGAACTTCAAAAAAAGAAATAAATTTATTAAAATACGAGCTGTCCCGACAGACTTCGTTCTGTCAATTTTTTTTGACAGCTGGTGTCCATTATCACATCTTGTCCACTTTTCTCCGACTTGATTTACATACCTATACTATTATTTTTCACAGATTTTTGTGTTTAATCAAAATAAAATTTAACCTACATCACGCCTAAATAATTTAGCTTTCTGTTAATGAAATAATTTTCCCTACCGGATCAGTAGTTTTGGAGCCTATTCAATACAAACAAACAAACAAACAAATTTTTCCTCTTTATAATAGGTATTAGTATTTGCACAGATTTTAACAACTTCCATCATAGGATCACGTATATAATTCCTTACCATCTATCTGAATAAATAATTATTTTTACTAATAAAATATAACACTACTTTGTCATGGATGGAATCAGAACGTAACCAAACTTACATCAAACTACCCTTGAAGTATATTCCTTCCAATAAAAATAATTTTACAAACCAAAATAATTTTATAAACTTTGTGCATCAAAACATGCAAGGCTTCTCTGGCAAATAATTAGAAGTAGGTTTATTTTTAGACTGTGTGGATATACATGTCTTATGTTTAACTGAACACTGGCTGAAAAAAATGAATGTATGATTAGCATTGATAATTATAGTATCATTAGTTCGTTCTTGAGAAGTTCCTCTATTCGCGGTGGGTCACTGATATTAATTCACAATAAGTTTAAATCTAGAGAGCGTAAAAACATAGTAGCACTCTCAATTGAGCGAACTATTGAACTTGCATGCGCAGAGTTAGAGCAGATTATTATTGTGTGTGTGTATAGACCCCCTTCTGCTGATTATTGTCAGTTCGAAGAGACCATGAAAGAAGTACTGAAAAAGGTTTGTGAATCAAACAAGAAGGTGGTTGTATGTGGGGATTTTAATGTTAACATTTTAGATTCTTCTATTCGAGAAGCTGCCCTTTTCTATTCGAGAGTAACGCACTGTGGGTTCCTATGAAAGACTTAACAACATCTTTCAAACAATGTTTTAATTGTGTTGGATCATCTTAATCATTTATATTTTTTTAATTTGTATAATTATTTTGGTTGGGTATTCATATTATATTTAATAAATATACTTATATTTCAATTTGTGAGTAAGGTAGTCCATTATGTGGAACATGACCTTTACAACTTTTTGTACACAGTTGTCTATCCATCACTGTTTATGTTCTGTTTTCTTGTTACCATGGCCTACTGGAAGAAACATCTCTTTAGGTATAAGCTCACCTGTACTTTGACTATACTCATATTTATTTATAAATAACTGTAATTTGCTTACAAACTATTAAATGAATAAAACTCGGATTAGTAAAACTATTATTTGATTTATGAAAATAAACTTTATATGAAATAGTAGAAAAAACAAACTTGTGCATGGACCTGCCTGTTTTGAATTTCTATCATGAGAACATGTATAAAATTCCATACCATGACGTCAAGTATTTCTATCACATTAACATTTTTAATCGTTTGACTATTGTTCATTATAATAACATAACAACATTCCATTTTCTGTTTCTTCTAAATATCATAACTGATGTCTTCTTTAATAAGATCAGCAGCTTTTTCAGCAAATGCTACAACAGCAGGCATAATTTTTCCACTTATAACATCTGGCATACCAGCAGCATCGACTACTCTCAGTCTTTGAACCTTACGCACTTTTAAATCTGCGTCAAGAACTGATCCCATAGCTGCTGTACCAACAGGGTGCCAAACTGTAGTTGACATGACTCTTGCATAACAGCGCCAATATTCCCATGAGTTCTTCTCCAAAGACCGGCATTCTTCAAGATTATAGTCCACAAACTCAGAGCCAGCGTTCATAAAATAGCTTGTGTTTGCAATTTCTGAGAAATCTTCCAGATATGATGCAAGGTTATTCAAATCAGTAGAGTTAGTGAAGTAACCCATATGAATCTTCGGGTTGTCGAAAGGATTTGTACTCCGCAGTGTTACGTTGCCAGTTGAGCTAGGCTGCATATTGTACACAAGTGAGAACATTACTGGTTTTTCCGAGTTAGCATTGTACATCTCATTGCAAACCTCGTTTTTATACTTAACAGCAACTGCACACAATGCCATTAGAGGGGCCGAACCACGTGGAAACAATAGATTAATTGATTGGTAGTCTGCATACTTTTCTGATGAGTCTAAAGCCTTGAACCCTAATGTGCATGGCACAGGAAATTTTGTCAGATTTGGGGTATCGATTTCCTTAGATTCATCCAAAGTGTATACTACAACAGCGCCAACGTGATCTCTCAAACCTCTGCCTACTGGTAAGTTAGCTATGACAGGAATATCAAACTTCTCGAGTTCTGATTCGGGACCAACTCCTGATAACATCAACAGCTGCGGAGTTCTCATCACTCCAGCTGCCAGTATGACTTCTTTACGGGCGTATACTGTCACCGTCTCGTTATTTGAGTTGACAGCTTCTACGCCAACAGCATTATTATTTTCATCGAAGATTATTTTGGTGACTGTCGTTTCAGTAAACACATGTAAATTGCTGCGGTCCTTGGCAGGTCTCAGGTAACCCTCAGCTGTGCATTGGCGTCGACCATCGAGTATGCCCAAAATAGGTTCGGTAATACCTAAGGTAATATTACCGTTTATATTTACATGGTACTCGTAGCCAAGTTCTTTGAATGCTTTAATGATATCTTCATTCGCTTTACTTGGATTTCTAGTCAAGCCCAAGTAGCCTTCTGTTCCATGATACACAGCAGTTGGATCATTAAGGATTTCTTCGTCTACAAGTTTTTCGCTTTTGATGAAGTATGGTAGCAAGCCGTTGTAATCCCATGAGCTATCATTGGCTGCGTCTGCCCATTTCTGGTAGTCTCTATCATTGCCTCTAACTAAGAGCATGTGCTGTAAGGCGCTGCTTCCTCCTAAACTCTTACCAGCAGTTATACGAAAGATTTGATCCCGAAGATATTGTCCGCTGAAATTGTCCGGTTCTGTTGGGAAGTCATAATCGGAACTATCAGTTGGAATGATCGCAAAAAGTCCGGGAAGCTAAAACAATGCAATAATTTAGGATACATTTTATTTATACTTTTCTAAGATGCTTTGAAAGTCGAGGTCATGATCTGTTTCTATTTTTAAACTAGCTTTTCGCCAGTGGCTTCTGCAGCGTGGATTATTATTCTATAAATCTTTCCTCTTTGTAATATAAGTAATGGTTAATAATATTTTACCACTGATTCAATTTGTGGTTCAACCCCCGGTTCCAGAACGGCTACATTAATATTAGGGTCTTCTGTCAGTCGGCTGGCAACAATGCTGCCTGCAGTCCCTCCTCCAATAACCACGTAGTCATATTTAGCTTGATCTGTAAGAGTTCATTTATGAATCAACAACTTTTAAGTGAAGTCAAAAATAACTTGAATATCACTAATAAAAACTAATAAATATTATAAAAACGGGTTTTTGCAACGAACTTTGGTATTATTGCGTATAAATTTGAGTTTTCAAGACACATTCTTACCGTTACGCGAATACACAAATAAACTACTAAAAATGCAGTGATTTGTTCCTTCACATCGTTGGTTAAATTCACAGCAGAGCTATTCATTATTGCCTATACGACCTAAGGGATCTTCCTTTCAGTGTCCTGTGTTTAACGGTTCGTTCTATAATTTGAGTTTTTGGAGAGTTATCAGATAGGGCAAAGTAAAAGGGAGGAGAGGAAGAGAGAGACCAAGACGGAATCACATCAAACAAGTGAAGAAGAAAGGAAACGTCACGTCGTTTAAAGCGTTGAAGGGGACGGCTGTTGCTCACTGACATAGCTTGCCTCATAGATTTGATAATGAAAGAGTACAAGGTTTGTTCCAATATTATTCAATACATCCTTACCTTGAACAGCGCCCTCTGGTCGTGAAAAACGGTACGTCGTGAGTGGCAGGAGTGCGATCAAGCTCAACAGGGCTTGCACTTTATTAACGCCTGTGAGGGTAACTCTCGTTGCATCCATTCTGTTAAAAAAAATCAAACTCTTTGATTATTTACTGACTAAATAAGTGGCTAAGTGACTGAAAAGCAACGCACGGCCTAAATTACGAAGCGTAGAAAGCAGGAAATTGCCATGTAGGTTCCTTGGGTGTAAAAGACCATAAGATAGTTTTCCCGCAATTTTTACGGAAACGGGGACGAGGGATATTTTACGAGGATGCGGGAATAAGCTTTTGTTAGTGAACTGCTGGACACAGTACTCCCCCATCGAACGCCACAACTAGCGGCTTTGGGCCGTACGTATCCAACGGCTTCTCGCAACCTGCATCATGGTCATCGGGTTAGGAGTCTTCCAGTTAGTAGAACAATTTCATTCAACTTAACTTTACCCTTAGTACAAGAAAGTAAAGGACTTACCCGATGTATTTCAGAAATATTCGTACTATAATGCTTCTTCCACCAATAAGACTATTTTTTATTATCTATGCTACATGCTTATATAGGTTTTGATTAGTTATCTTCTAAAAATACAAAGCCTAATTAAATAACTACAAATGAGGAACTTATACTGTTGCGTAATTTAATGTTATCAGCACTACATTGTTAATTGCTTACGAGATGTTAACCACAACTTTATTTTACTTTATAATAAGTATTTTAGCGCTCACCAAAATCATAGGCTCGTCTCTTCACTTTTGCTTTGATGATTTGTTTGTTAACGTGGAACAATTCTAAGGGCTACAGTCACCCAGGGCGACGAAGAGGGTAAAATCTCAGAGCCGAGGGAAGAAATGATGGTGGAGATGGAAAAAAGATATGTAAGATGACTACGATAAATTGTTTTTAAACGGGATACGGTTTACGATAGCAAATCATATCGTGCAAGAATTTGAGCAGAGAAATGGTTACACTCTCATAAAACCTCTCTTTCTGAAAACCGCCAATACAACACAAGGTTTCGACGAATACATTATATTGGTTTTCTATTATTTCACCTTTCTGTTTTTGTTTAATATTCCTATTTTAATGACTGTGGATGTCATACATTTTTCCTTACGGGATAAGTTACGCCATCAAAAACATAACTTGTAAAAAAAAGAGTCTTCCAACTCAGTTTTTTCACCGTAAAAAGTTGTAAGGTCCATGTAATATTAAGTCTGTTAAATAGAATAAATAGATTCGCTACATATTATTAAAAATAGTAATATATTATTATTTCAGAGTATCAGTGACATGTTTTACATAGCAATTAAGAAAACAAATAAAGTAATTTATTTGAAATGAGCGATATATTTATCAAAGTCAAAGTTGTTTATTTATATATTATTGTAAAACAACGGATAGTTAGGTCGGTATGCAAATAGTATGTAAATATTTTTCCAGAAAAAATGTGTTTATAAGTACACTTTACTTCGAATTGATATTGTCTCTATCAGTTCTATTTGTTACTTACTTAGTTTTTTTGTACGCTGATGAAGTCATAGGAAGGTCGGTTCTCCTAACCAAAACCAAACCAGACCAGGTAGTAACCCAATCAGACTTTAATGTATCTTTATTCGCTAAGATAGTTATCATTTTGCTATGAATTCATTTAAGTATTGATTTCGTTTTGATTAATCATTCATAGGGAATGTAATAAATAAATAAATAAATAAATATCCCTGGACATTATTCCACACAGCGCCATCTAGCCCCAAAGTAAGCTAATTAAAGCTTGTGTTATGGGATACTAGACAACGGATAAACATACTTAAATACATTTTCTTTTGTAAATACACACTTATTATACATAGGAGAGACCCAGACCAGTACAAACAGACATGTTCATGCACACAAATGTTTGTACTGTGCGGGGATCGAACCCGCGACCTCTGGTGTAGTAGCCAACTTCTTAACCATTACACCAAGTCGGTCAATGTGATTATGAAGCAGAATAGGGATGTCGACAACATTAAATAAATGGCATTCTGTTTGACCGTTCGTTTAACGAATCTAAAAATACTGGACATATATTTTTCTCTTTCTCAAATTTAAAAAAAAATACAAAAATAAGGAGCATTTAAGTTCCAGACTTGTAACGACACTTTAAAGTAAAAATTGTACCTAGGCGTGACGTCAGGAGAAACTTCAACGCACTGTATCGTTGTAATTTTTCGTTTACGAGAAAAAAGAAAAAATACGTGTCCAGATTTTTTTAATAATCTTACTAATGGACTTAATATTTTTTTTAGTCGTCTAGACTATTGCAGAATGCAGACCTCAGACCAGGGCCATGCCATTTAAATGTCAGTATGGTTTTAAAGTTTTAATAATATTGTTTTTTCACGCATTTTTATAATTTACTATTTCGCATCATATAAGCTCTCCCATAGTTTTACACATTTGTAGCGAAATGCTGGCGTGCTGGAGATCCTCGATATCAGTGGGTTGGTTCATCTTTGCAATTGGCTGGTCGATTGTCATGTTCTGGATGCTTGAGAAAGTTAGAGTAGGAAGCCTACTTGTGATGTTTAATGAAAAATGGCATAGAAGAACAGGAAAAAACTCATGTTGTATAAAAATATTTATTTGATAATTATAAAAATATAAAAGTAAATTAAATTAACTTTATGTAAACACATCTTTTCAAGATTATATAATGATATTTGGATTTATGTCACTTTAATATTGTTATGATAACCATTCCATAATATATGCTTTGAATCAGGTGATAGTCAGCAAACAAATTCGAAAATTATGTCAGTATATAAATAAACTCGTTACTCAATTATCTTCTTTTATTAAATCAGCCCCTTTCTCAGCAAAAGCCAAGACAGCAGGCATTATATTTCCACTTGTAACATAGGGTATACCAGCTGCATCGACAACTCGCAATTTTTGGACCCCAAGAACCCTCAATCTAGAATCCAAAACAGATCCCATTGCAGCCGTTCCAACGGGATGCCAAATAGTACTTGACATAGTCCTGCTATAGCATCTCCAATATTCCCACGAATCTCGGTCCAAGGATTTGCATTCTGCTAAATTTAGGTCTACAAGTTCAGAACCTATATTTTTAAAGTAAGTTGTATTCGCAATGGACGAGAAATCTTTGAGATAAGATCCAAAATTGTCCAAATCTGTGGAATTGGTGAAATATCCCATGTGAATCTTAGGGTTATCCAAGGGATCTGTACTGTGCAATGTGACGTTTCCAGTAGAATGTGGATGCAAAATTAAAATTACTGCAAACATCAAACCTTGGCCTACATTACTATGGTACATACTATTACAAATTACATTGGTGTACTTGAAAACATTTGCACAGAGTTGCATTAAGCCTTCAGAGTCTTGGGGGAATAGGAGATTGATTGATTGGTAGTCAGGATAAGTGTCCGTTCTGTCCAAAGCTTTGAATATAAGGGTTGTGGGTGCTGGAAAATTACCCGGATCTGCCGGCGGAACAGTCTCATTAGACTTTTCTAGTGTATAAGCAACGACCACTCCTACGTGGTCACTTAACCCTTTACCGACTGGTAAGTCAGAAATGACAGGAATACCAAACTTTTCCAATTCTGTTTCTGGACCAAGCCCTGACAACATCAATAATTGTGGACTTCTCATCACTCCAGCTGCAAGTATTACTTCTTTACGGGCGTATACTGTCACAGTTTCATTATTAGTGTTGACAGCTTCAACTCCGATGGCATTTTTATCATCATCAAAAATAATTTTAGTTACTGTTGTTCCTGTATACACGAGTAAATTGCTGCGATTTTTAGCAGGATTGAGATAAGTCTCAGCTGTGCATTGGCGCCGGCCATCAAATATACTGTAGATAGGGTCAGTGATACCCTGTGTTACATTTGCATTGAGGTCCACATGATATTCATAGCCAAGTTCTTGGAAAGCTTTGATGATATCTTCGTTAGCTTTGCTTGGCTCTCTAGTCATGCCTAGGTAGCCTTCAGTTCCGTGCAGTCTTGCGTTGGGAGAGTTGTGTATTGCTTCGTCTTTGAGACGTTCGCTTTTGATAAAATACGGCAGTAGGCTGTCGTAATCCCAATAACTATCATTAGCAGCGTTTGCCCAAAGTTGATAATCGTACCGATTTCCTCTGACCATAATCAGGTGCTGGAGGGCACTGCTTCCGCCGAGGCTCTTACCAGCAGTCATCCGGACAATTCGGTCTCTAAGATATTGGCCACTAAAATTGTCTTGTTCTGTTGGAAAGTTATAATCGGAATTGTCTTCTGGAATAACTGTGAAGGTACCTGGAAGCTGAAATAATTTACTTACATTAGTTTCTCATAGATATTTTTAGGCTTCTTAAAAATATCAATTGTTAACCGACTTATATTTTTGGTTGTGATAGCCTAATAATACATTATATACAATATAATAATGTCAGGAATCAGGATAGTCAAATGTGATAAACAGGCAGCTCGCAGGCTGGTTTTGCAATAATGTAGTATTAGAAAGGTAATTTTACCGTAGACTCAAGTTGTGGTTCAACGCCTGTTTCTAGTATTGCCACCGTGACATCTTCCTGCTCAGATAATCGACTAGCCACAACGCTTCCTGCTGTTCCCCCGCCAATCACCAGGTAGTCATATACAGATTCAGCTGAAATCACCAAATTTAGAATTATTAATATTCAAGTAAGAAATTAAAGAAAATATTAAATGGTTCTATGTCCATGGCATTCAGAGCAAACAATAAAAGCTATGTATAATATACTGGCCACAGAATTTTACATTTTCTACATTGATTTTTTGTTTGGACATGTCATGTCATGTAAAATCCCAATACAATTTTTTTACACGGTAACGTAAATTTACCGCGGCAACTCGTGGTAGAAGCACAGAATATTAGTTTTTATTGTCTTATTGCTACAAAGCAAAATTAAATACTTTAAAACAGCCAATAAACCCTTTGAGTGAATTGTGATCCAAGTCCAGAATTAAATTGATGGTACGAGTATAATAGAACACAAAAAAGATTCTGAGCATAAAATTACCTCGAAGCACTCCAGCTGATTGAGGGAAACGGTGTGAGACAAGTTGCAGGGCTGTGATGACGCTGAACGCACCCTGCAATGCTTGCACCCCTTGGAGTGTGGCAGAAGTTGGATCCATACTGAAAGATGGCATGAACTCAAATTCAAATATCTTTATTCAAACAGACTTAAGCATTCCTAAAAAAATGCTATTATAAAATTAATATTTAAATAAACGGAATACAAACATAATGCGACTCTACCACCGCATCGGAGGTGTTTTCTTTCATACTTGTTGTGGTTTAAAATGCGAGTTAGTAGAGTACAATTTGTTTGTTGAAAAAAATGCTTAATTTTTTAAACAAAACAACCTAATGAGTACATCAAAGCTACATATTATAAAACGATAGGATGCACCAAGTCATTTATGCAATTCCAATTATGACAATTTGTTAGTCATTACACTTAAGTCCGGACTTGAACATTGGCATTTACGAGTAGTACAAGTATTCATGAACCAATCAGTCGCTAATGTTAGTTAGTATTGAAGTTTTGGTGAGGGATATCGCGCCCTCTAGTGAATAGAAATGGAACTAAGAAATTGCATTAGCTTTCGTAGTTGATGTGACGTCAAATTCATGGTAGACGTAAATATTCCATGAAGTAGGCTTGTTTTTGTGGGTATATAAAAAGGAATAAGACAATTTTTTGGACAGTTTTCCTGTTTAGTCAATGCATAATGAATGCAAACCAGTTTTAGCATGGTACAACAAAGACCATCATCTATTACCTTGCATGATTGAGTCATAAATTGGAATTTAAGCCAATTGTTTGGTTCAATTTTGGTTTTACTACTTAACGAGAGGTTTCCCCCAAGAAATGTTACAGTACAATATTTTTTTTATTTAAAAAAATAATATTTTGTATTCATACATACCATCACGCCTTTTTCCCAACGGGGTAGGCAGAGACCACATCTTTCCACTTGCTACGGTCCTGACACACCTCTTGCGCTTCTTCCACTCTCATTAATCCTTTCATACATGCTCGTCGATTATGGGTACTGCTGACCTGACCTTTTCTGAGCACGTCTTGGACTTGTCCTAAGTACGTCCGTCTAGGCCTTCCCCTTTCAACAGCTCCATCCACCCTCGGCGTGTAAATTTGTTTCGTTAATCGCCTTTCATATATCCTTTCCATATGCCCAAACCATCTTAGCATTCCCATCTCAATTTTAGTGACAACATCCTCTTTCACACCACATCGCTCTCTTAATATGCTATTCCCTACTTTATTACTCAATGTCACTCCTGCCAGACTTCGCAATGCTCTCATTTCCACTGCATTTATCCTACTTTCATCCTTCTTTTGCCATACCCATCTCTCACTTCCGTACATAAGCGTCGGCACTAACAACCCCGCATGATTTTGTATTCAGATGTTAGTAATATCATTTTCTCATTGCTACTAAGATGATTATCTTCTAGCTAATAAGCAACCCTTATGAACATTGATATTTTATTTTACTAACATTCTGTGTTATCGCGTCAAGTAAATGTTAATATTTCAGATAGTGTGAGTTGTGATAATGTGAGCTTTGTTGTGATAATCTGGGCCCTCTTCCCAACCTTCTTGGTACAAATTAATAAAATTACTAATAGCTGGACAAGGGGGACAAATGCAATGTCTGTGAATGGAGCGTCCTGGCAATTTGGTATTAAGATATCTTAAACCCAGTCACGTGACCATTACGGTATTACGAACTCTTATTTGACGTTTCATATTATTGTTTAAATTATGTCAAATAGTACCAGTATAAAACTTTTCAGTTGCAGAAGTAGTTCTAAAAAGTGACATCGTAATACTCTCATACCAATACAAAGTGAGCATTTTTAGAACCATACTCGTAAACGGCCACACAGCGATAGTGGCAAAAGATTGTAATACCCCCTACTTAAAGGCCCGGTTACACTTTGATGAGTGCGAGTGCAGGTGCTTAGTGATTAGACAGCAATAGATTATTGCGAGTGATTAGTATCCTGCGTCGTGAAGTGATTAGAAGCGTGTTCTATTCAATTACACGTGTTTACTCATAACCACCTGTACTTACTACTAATCAAAGTGTAAGTGGGCCTTAAGAAAACTAAGCTTAGTGTGCTTAGTGTGTTTGCACTGGAAAAAACTAATAGGTTCTCAACTAATAGATATGTACGCCTACTCTGAGTTGACATCGAAGACAGTCGCTAACGTCAGCGTTGAAGTATTCGTTTGGGATATTGGTACAGTGCCTCAAGTAAATAGGTACTAAAAATGCCAATAGGCAGTTAAGTTAACGTAGCGGAAACTCGTGGCAGACGTACATTAACCCGTCGCGGTTACAATGCAACCGGTTGTACGTAGCGTGCCATACGTTTCCGATGTGCACACGTGTGTACAACAGACCCTCAATGGGTGCTCAATGGAAACATGGCATGGCCCTTACAATGTGTGGTGATAAGGCCAATGTTTCGCTATGAGATCGGACTATGAAATTTGTGATAAACGATAGTCATCGGCGTATAAAGTAATTCGAAAATGCTGTCTCTTATATGAGAAACTAGCTTCGCCCACGTGAAATTCATTTTTATGACATAATTCTTCCCGAATTACGATACTTAATGCGCAAAATCCCGTCTTCGTTAGCACCTAAGTCTTAAAAAGAACCCCTATGCAAAATCTGAAACTCCTACTACTTGTAGTAACGGAGTTTCAGTTGACAAACCATCTGTCAACCCCAAAAACAACCCTTTAGAGGTCAAATTTCGCAAAATCTCATCTTAGTGAGCAACTACGTCCTAAAAAGAACCCGCATGAAAAATTTGAAACTCCTAACACTTTAGTTTCTGAGATTTCGTGATGAGTGACTTTTCGCTTATATAAAATTAGATTAAGATCCTGCAAGGTTACCTTGATGAAGGTTATATGCTTGATGGATGATGGCCGCTTCCAACAGGCATCCAGAAACAATGACAACAATGAAGTACAAATGAAGAACAATGATATCGGTTTAAAAAAAAATGACTTACGCTTAGTACTTCTTGCAATGGATTAAATGCTGGTTCCAACATTTTTGTTGTTTATATATGAGGATGAACGTTAGTGCTCTTTATTTTTACTCAATTTTTTTTTCAATTTGTTGGAAATAAATACATCTCATATCTAAGCGAATAACATGTGTTAATCACATACGCAGGGTTGCCAAACCATGACGAGTTAAATACCTAAGAAGCAATATTTTTTGTTGGCTAAGCTAAACATAGTATACCATTACGACTATATACCAAACGGTATAGTTAAAGGCAAGCTGACTGTTGCCGTCGTGGTGAACGGAACACTCAGAAGCCCACTTTCCAAGCGTATTAGATCTCAACGTGGTAGGTGGTGAGAGTCTGTTCTGCGAGTTGCTTTGTTTTTTATCGGTCTTTTCCATCACCGGAAAGTGATGGAACAGACCGATAGTGACGCTTAACTAACAATGAACACTGAGATGAATCGGCCAGATTTGAACTCGGTACCACATGGGTCCCAAGCCGGACTGCTTAAACACTAGACCTCTGCGAGGTAGTCCACTTAAAACCAACCCGCTATTTTGATCACGCACACGGACACAGTTAGTTTACAGGCGATATCGGTGAACACCGGTGTCGCGGCCAGTCGCACTGTGGCGAGTGTTTTTGTTTTTGTCGAACTTGGCACAATTTTTCACCGGATGAATTTTGTTTTAGGCCGGTTCTGTCAAGTAGGTATAACCTACCTACTTTATTTCAAAAACTCAGAGCGAATATAGAATTAACCCTGGGTGGTCACGCAAGTTTAGGGAAAAGGCGCGAGCGGTTCTTCTGTAAACTCTTCATTTTGGGCCCCGACCTTAGAACATTGCTCTAAGGCCACGACGCTCTCAGCGAAAGTGCTTAAAACCTCTTTCATTCACAATTTTACATGGAAACCACCGTCACAACACGAGGTTCGGGCGTACTTAAACTTAAATAGAGCCCAAAGCTGTCATATTTTGTTTGATTTAAATGTTGCCCTGGTGTTGCACGTGTCGGTAGAGTTGTCTATACTTACTTCTTAATAAATTATAAGAGGAAAGGTTTGATGGTTTGTTTGGTTGTATGGAAAAGGCTCCGAAACAACCTTCCCGACTTTAATAATGAATGTACCAATTTTTCACGAAGCTACATTATCAGGAACATTGTCATTTTTTTGTACGAGTAGGTACAAAAAAATGTTATAATAATATAATTTGTTTAAAAACTGTGTAGGAATTGCTTGAATCTATATTTTTTGACAACAAGCTCATTGATAACATTGAATTTTATTCAGATCAGAAACCTTAAACACTACAATTAGTATCAATTAATGCTGAATTTTAGAATTAACATTTTTTTCGCTGCATTAATTTTGTCTGTTGTACCTAAAACGACTAAAAGTTAGGTTGTTAAGCAAATTTTATGTAAATAGATCGAGGAAAGTGATTGTGACTAAACATTTTATATTTTAAATAGACATATTATTTCTATCAAGTTCTAATTATAACTCCTTAATGAGGAATAATAATAGGTTGCGGAAAAAGTTTCTTCGCATTTAAAAAAAAAAATTCAAAACATTTTTTGAATACATAGTTTATTTACATTTAACTAAAGTATGTAGGTGCCATTTTGTTCAATAACTTTTTGCCATCTAGTAGGTCATGATCCCATTGCTATAGGAATTTAGAGGTTTCTAATCAAAATACCGCGACAAGTGGTTTTGGCAGTCCTCTAGTGATGTTATCCTGACACTGCCTAAAGAATTCTGAAGAGACCGAAACAGGTGGAAATCTAAAGGTGCAAGGTCAGGACTATGCGGCGGATGCGTTAACATCTCCAAGTCCAACTCTCTTAATTTTTGCTGAGTGGCTAAACATGTGTGAGGTCTAGATACCATCATGAAAAACCACACCCTTTCTGTTGATTAAATCCAGCCGCTTTCTCTCAACTTTTTGCTTTAATCTCATCAGTTGTTTGCAGTAGAGTTCAAAATCGATGGTCCTGCCTGGTGGTAACAGCTCATAATGAATAATGCCCTTCCAATCCCACCACACACACAGCATCACCTTGTTGCGAGTTAACCCGGGTTTCGCCACAGTCTGTGAAGCCGGCCTTTGTTGACCACGACCTTTTTTGCACGTTCTTGTCGTACTTTATCCACTTTTCCATCACCAGTTATCAGCTTCTTCAAAAATGGTTACGTCGTAATACAGAATCACAAATGAGTACACGGTACCCAAATATCGAGCTTTTTTGTGTACCCAGTTTTTTTTCAAATGCGCCAAAACTGTTTTGTGGTCCATTCCCAGTTCTTCAGCTACGTCGTAACTACTGATATGTCGATCTAGCTCACTTTTTCAAAAATGGCATTCATTTTATTCGTATTAAGGCGACCAGAGCGACGTGCATCTTTGGCCTTAAAATTTCCGGATTGAAAACGCTCGAACCAAATTTGTGCTACTCTGACACAGATTCTGACGCAGACACTGCACAGATTCACTCATCTTCACATTAAGGAAAACAAATGAAAATCACACATTTTCCTAATTTGGAATTGTCTTCTTTAGGATTATATTTAATAGGATTCTGAAAATTATTGCGTCCCGCCTCGACTGTCCTATCCAACAGCACTGGGTGAGTGTTGTCACAGGTCAAATATAAATTAATGTAATTCTCATATCTGGACATTTTAATTTTAATTTTAATCAATGCAATTGTTTTAATATGGATTTAATCTGAAATAAATGATTTTTATTTTTATTTTTATTTATTTAATATTTAAACTTTTGATGATACCAAAACCAGCCAGACACAAATAATACAGCCAAGGAGATTTTATTACAAGTTCATACATACTATTTGCAAAAAGACTTTTTCACCAACCTAATTTAATAAGAAAATCACATAAGAATATTTTAAATAAGGATTATTGTGAATAGGTCGATTCTTCTAATTTGAATATTGCGATGATATTTTTAAAGCAAGCGGAGCACGGGGTTGGGAATAGATCCTGTTTAGTCATTTTTTAAAATTGCCGCAAACTCCCCGGTGATCAAAAAATACTTAATTACTCGCAGTTTAATAAAATAAAAAATCATCAATCATTAACAATATTATGTAAAAAAAAAGTATTGACGACACGATTGGCGTAGTGCGCTGTTGCACGGTTTCACGCCTCGGTTTCCGTAGTGTCCCGGGTTCGATTCCCGGTCGGATCAATTCAGGAAACGTTATTTTCTGATTTGACTCTGGTCTGGGTGTGCTTGGATACGCCCCTGGCTTATTTCCTTGTCTGTTACCTCGTAACACAGGAATATTTATCCCTACTTCAAGACCATGACAAGTGATGTGTGGTCTGGCGCATGAAAAAAAAATCTGGGTAAAATTACACCAAGATCATCTGCCCCCAAATTAAGCTGAGCTTGAACTATGGTGTCAGAGACTGATAAACATACTTAAATATTTCTAAATACATGCTCAAATATCTATTTATAAATGTTTGTCATGGGTGGGGATCGAACCCACAACATCCGGTGCCAGGCAGGATCACTGCCATTGCACCAACAGGCCTGTCATAAATTAACATGTTTATGTATTGGTATTAGTGGTTCCAAATATTTATTCTATTTCCCTGATTGTTCTCAGCTCTCATTAAAAAGTTGTCACAAAGTTTTATGTTCTAACAAAAACACTTCAATTGCAATATACTGTTCAAATCGCAAAAAAACTTTACGAAGAACAAATCGCTTGACGAGTTCGAGAAAACTTTTTTATTAAATATCGAAACGTATTTCACTGTCGCCGTTATGAAATATTACAAGAATAATTTGACAAGGTAATCCTATTAGAATTTGTTGAAAAGTTATAATTTTGTGTCAGAGAAAAATTGCTGAAGTAAGCTTGTAGTTTTTTAGGCTCGTCAATTGATATTTCTTATTGCTTTAAGTATAACTGTGGTCTAGGGATTAAACACCCCGACTGGGGTCGTGGATTATGTAGTCTCGAGTTTAAATTTGGCCAGCAAAGTCTTTGTGTTCATTGATAAATTTCTGTCTAACTCTGAAATGGTAAACATCGATAAAACGTTGGGTTTTAATACCGTTGGTGAAAAGTGGGCTTCCTGGCGTTCCGTTCACCAAGATGGAAAGAGTCACTTTCCTCTGACTACCCCGTTTCGTGATGGTATTATAAGGCATTTTCTCGGGTTTTCTCAATCGTCCTACGACATACGATTATCTTAGGTGGAGTCGAAGGAGCTTCGACTCTATTCCACCAGTATCATAAAATATCGATATTCCTTATTATTTTTTCATTGTTGAAAACTATAGACAAACTTTATGACCGATATTTTACGAAGTAAAATAATATACTACTTAAAATCGGTATCTCTAAGCTAACATTGCAAGCCACTAAGCAAAGATTCCACAGTACTATAAAAGCTCAAGGCAAACCAAGGAACGCATTAGTGGTGTACTTACGATTTATCGATATCGACAAGAGCTATCGACTTGGCCTATCGCCACGCTCTCTGACTAATGCAGCCTCTCGATATTTGTCGATACTTTTAAGCGCTGAGAAATATTTGTTTCGAAATAATGTTGTAGGGTTGTTGTTATCGATAAACTCTTAATTTAGGCACTGTGTTGCTGCTGACTCAATATCAAAATTCAAAAGGGTTCGTACTTGGGAAGAAGGATAGTAATATATTATCTTATTTTTAATGTCACTTAATATCAAAAGTAAATTATAACAGTTGATCACAAAGCCTGATCATTTTTTATATACACGTCTTTTAATTGCGCAGCTATACACTTTGCATCCCACACTTCGTTTAATTTCAAAATCTAAATTCGTTCTTTCTTAAAAAGTTTCTCTAAAAGAATCTCATTTGATTAAACGCGATCTAGATACGATTTTATGAGCCAATATCACTATTTTTATTTCCTAACAAATGTACTTTCCTATCCCTATATCCGGCTTAAAAAGATTTGTGTGGGGATTCACACAATTTGTGACTTGTTACAAGTTGAAGAATGTTATTACTCGATATAGCAATAAACATAATCCTTTGAGCATAGTAGAGCGATACCATTTTAACCCAAATCCTAAGTACAATTTATTGAACGATTTGTTCTTTATTGCATTTCATTGTGTTTGATCACAGTGTTCAAATGAATTTGAACATGTAAAATAGGTCACATTATGATAACTTGTATAAAGATGATAATATAAGATGTATAATTGCCGTTTTCAATTATTATAATCTTGAAAAATAAAACATAGTTTCTAATTTCAAAAAGAAAACATTGTAGTTGATTTTAATAGTTTTGCATACTCATTAAATATTTTATTTCAAAAACATTTTGCCATACCTCATACAACGGTTGCCTAACAGGTATCTCGAGTAAATGAAATTGTATAAAGCTATTATATTCGACAAAGCACTTCGTCGATATCAATAATTTGGATTACCACACCCCTAATGGCTTGGCAAGCACACAAGCTGTCAGAGGCACGGTGCTGCATCGTATTTTGCCATCGGCCGGATTTCTTAGCTCAGGTTATATACAGCTATGTATACAGCTGTATATCTTTAGTGGTGCTATAATGGCATCTTAATGCGGCTCAAGCATTGGTGTAAGTATTTGAGATAATGTTAGTTTTGCATTGAAACGTGGATTCATATTACTAATTTTATATATGTAAAAGTTTGTGAGTATGTTTCTTAGTCTTTCACGCAAAAACTACTTAACAGATTTAAACGAAACTTTAAAGTAATAGAGTTTATACCAGGCCTGTGTCACTACGTAATTCGGTTTACATAATCACCTACGCGTTCGGTCCGCCCGTGCGGACAATTTAGTCGAGTGTCACGCACGCAGTACGCAGGACGCGACCGACGCGGCAGTTTATTTTCGCAAGCTGAAAGTTCACAGGATAGTGAGAAAGCATTACTATACTGCATTCGGATGCACTAACACAAAATTTAAAGATAAGAATTTAACCTATAACAGACTTCCCAAGAATCATGAAAGCTAAAAAAAATGTGGTTATTTCCGACATCACATTAGAAACCTCTAAAATTATCAGTGTTTCTTTACCATATTATTAATGTTATATACCTTCTATATTAATGTTAAACCTGCTTCTTGAATCACTCTTATCTAATAAAAAAACCCGCATCAAAATAAGTTGCGTAGTTTTGAAGATCCAAGCATACATAGGGACAGACAGGCTGAAAGCGACTTTGTTTTATACTACGTAGTGATCAACAAACTAACCGCGAAAAAGCGTTTTACAGTATTTATAGGTACCTACGTGGCACACGCAAGCGCTTCATATTCCAGTATTTGCAACCCTATGAGCGACACGCAGCCGGGTTACGTCACGGTCGTTCGTGAAAGCGAGCGGCGAGCGCTCGTAGCGCCTTAGATATAAGATTTACTTTCGATTGTCCCGGCCGTTCAAAGATTAACGTACGAGTACAGGTGCAGAGTTGTTTTGGACCGTATTGGCGCGCATCGAAGGTTGCTTTTTAGTGCAAATGTGTCAAAAGTGCGTCTTCTGTTATTTATTTTATTCTGTGCTTATACATCAGCATAACAAATACAGTTACAATTTATAAAAAGATAACGTAATTTGGCCTTACTACTCTTATTGAAGATCTCGTACGTGAATATACACACACATCAAAAGTGTCTAGGGATCAACATATATTTTTGCAATAACTTTTCTCCTGATTGATATTAATTAAAATTTTCTTTAAGGATTCATCAAATAAAGTGTTTTCGTTTGTCTACAGTAACGATAAACCAAGTCACCTTTGCATTAATAAAGAAATTTGCCATTTTCCTAATAAAGGGATTTTTGACATTTGAACCACTAACATTAAAGTTCGAAAAAAAAGACTGAAATAACAGTTTTCTTTGAAATTTTATTGGGTAACTTAAACAATTAATAATCCGTGTTTCTACCGCGAACACTAACAACACAAGAACATCGGTTTGGCATACTCAAAATGAGTTCATCCAAATCACGCTGTGGAATGGCCGCCCATGTTCGTTGCAACAACAAAAAAAGTTCTTCTTGCGACTGGATACCCTCCATATTCGGCAGAGCTCTTCTCTGTAGCATATCCCATGCATGCTCAATCGGGTTCAAGTCTGGCGACTGAGCAGGCCAGGGCAGGACATTGATGTTAGCTGCGGCGAGAGTCTGTCTTACAACTCTTGCGGTGTGCGGTCGTGCATTATCATGCATTAACTGAAATAAGGGACCGATTTGCACTTGTAAAGGAACGATGACGTCTGATACAATCGTCTCAGCATAAATTTGAGCGTTGAGGTTGCCTCTGATCCAAATCAACTCAGTTCTTCCGCCGATCCAAATACCCGCCCATACCATGATGGTTCCACCACTTTAAGGATGGACTTCCTGGCAGGATTTTAATCGCTGTTGGCGTCCAGGGGTTCTCCAGTGTCGTATACGTCTTGTATCCGGTCTCATACCAAAACGAGACTCATCAGAAAAGCACATGAAACGCCATTGTTCTTCTGCCCAATTTCTGTGTTCAAGAGCCCATTGATATCGAATCCTACGATTGTGCATTGCTATAGGTGGTACCCTTAGCGGTCTTCGGGAATGTAGGTTCACTTCATGCAAGCGGTTTCTGACTGTTTGGTCGCTAATTAAGTTCCCTGAAGAGTGATGAAGCCTCACGGCTAACATCATGGCGGTTATTGTTGGAGCTCTTCGAGTTGTGATTTGAATGTATCGGTCTTGTCTCCGTGTGGTGCAGCGATACCGTCCTCCATGGCGCTCAGCCACGGTACCAGTGCTTCGGTAACGTGTCCAAAGTCGACTGATAACACTCTGACTTGTATTCAGAGCTAAAGCCACAGTACGGTGCCGGGAACCAGCTTCTATCATTCCCACGGCTCTGAGCATTTCTTCCCTGCTTAAATGACGTCGCCGCTCCATAATAACGTTGGTTTTAATCAGTAGTAGGGAAACAGTAGCACTAATAATGTCTTCAATGCGTTGTATGTTTTTATAGGGAAAACATTGACAGCTGATTTTCATCTTTTACTCGAATTTGATTGACAGTTCCTGTTTCAAATTATGAAATGCACCGAAAAGGATCCATATAAATTTATAAAATCATAAATTTATTACAAAGCCACATCTCAATCTCAAGAAATCCGCATAAAAATACTTGATCCCTAGACACTTTTGATGTGTGTACTTACAGTGGGCACTCTCCGGTTTGAAGCCATTATTGCTTGGGGCTCTTCAATTTAAGAGTAAATAGGTATTTACTGAGCGGACATGTATAATAACAGACCCCATCATTGCTTACCGGTGGGCGCGATTGCTAACAGATTACTGCCTCTCATAACTTATATAACATACCTACTACCATCACGAATATATCGCAATTGAGTGTTGACTAAGAATAAAAATCTTTAAAAATTTCATCGCGAATTATACATCACACACAGAGACTACATCTTTCCACTTGCTACGGTCCTGACACAGCTCTTGCGCTTCTTCCACTCTCCTTAATCCTTTCATACATGCTCGTCGATAATCGGTACTCCTGACCTGACCTTTTCTGAGCACGTCTTGGACTCGTCCTAAGTACGTCCGTCTAGGCCTTCCGCTTCCAACTGCTCCATCCACCCTCGCCTTGTAAATTTGTTTCGTTAATCGCCTTTCATACATCCTTTCCATATGCCCAAACCATCTTAGCATTCCCATCTCAATTTTTGTGACAACATCCTCTTTCACACAACAACGCTCTCTAATTATGCTATTCCTCACTTTATCACTCAATGTCACTTCTGCTAGACTTCGCAATGCTCTCATTTCCACTGCATTTATCCTACTTTCATCCTTCTTTTGCCATACCCAACTCTCACTTCCGTACATAAGCGTCGGCGCTAACACCCCCGCATGAGTAGCTAAATCATATCATGGAAAGGATAGTATACCATGCCATGTATAGACTGGTGTGAAAACAGGATAAACCCATGCCCAGCAGTGAGAAGCAAAAGGCTGTTTTAGTTTACATTGGATATAAACAATGACAAAAGGGTTTGTCGGAGAAGCTATACAATGAAAATCGCGATTATCTAATCTAAAACATAAATCATTATAAATGTCATCCCCAGCGAGTTTCAAACTAAATCCGAAGCTACTTTCGAATTCAATAACAGGACGCGGCAAATGTAGAACTTTGACGTTTCCGCTTCCGGTTGATTGTGACGTCACCGGAAACCCACCTGGACGTCCTTTGGAGACGCGGAAGTTGTGTGTCATGGACGTTTGATTTCAATTCAATATGTGGTCTGTGATTATGAGGTAGAAGATTATTTTGAGATACGTTTTAATTTATCTTCACGTGTGTTATAAAAAGAAAAGATTTGTTTTTTTAAGTTTATCTGCAGTACTTGCTCTTTGCTCTTTCAATGGAGATTTACCCCTCATCGAAAGATGAAGGAGTAAGTGACCTATCAAGGAGGATTTCTCATGTGGCGTCCGGTAGGGCCGCGCTGCCTCTTGCGGCGCCGCGCCACTCCTTTCCTTTCGAATAACCAAGAACTTTATAATCACATAGATAAGATTCAAAATGATTTGTAATATTTTGCCTCAAAAAGTCGCTGCAGGCCGCTGGTCTTTCAGTGGTGATTAACTTTAAATAAACTTCGAAAGCTTCTTACCGATAGAAAGCTGCATTTTAATCAGACAAGTTACTTGTCTGTTTTTCAGTCTCAAAAAGGGAAGATGCCTATAAAAACCCATGCGTTGCCAATGCCGCCAAAGCGACTCGTTAGTCAAAATATAATGATGGAAGATACATTAATTACCTACCAGTAGATTTAGGGTCACAGCACACTATTCCGGCGCTGCAACGGCACCGCTCCAACCCGGCATCGATGCGTAAAAAGCGGACGGCGCGCTATTCGCCCGCCGTCCGCTTTTTCATATTGACATTGTAAAATATTTTATAGAAAACACAAATTAATGCTCTAATTTGAATGGCAAGTTAATTGTCGGGTTGGAGCGGTGCCGTTGTGGTGCCGTGCCGGGATAGTGTGCTATAACCATTAGCTTGTAAATTTTTCACGGCATGAACATGCGAAAAGGTGGCTTTTTTGTAGAGTAAATAAGAAGTAATGAGGTCCCTCAGTTAACTCAACACCACCTTTTCGACGAGCGGATATTTTAGTTACTGACAAGCAGACTTTTCCGTATAAATAATAATAAAAAAAATATGCGCCAGACAACACACCTCTTGTAATGGTCTCGAAGTAGGGATTAATATCCCTGTGTTACGAGGTACCACACAAGGAAATAAGCCAAGGGCGTCTTCCAGCCTACCCAGACCCGAGTCCATACAGAAAAGATCTTTTACTGAATTGAACCCGGGACACTACGGAAATCGAGGCGAAAACCGTTTACAGCGCACTGCGCTAATTGTGTCTTTTCCGTATGGCGGAGGCATCCAGACAAGCAGCTCTATTAAGCCTTCTCTTTAACTTTCGATCAGCGCAAAAACGAGCTTCAAGGTCAAGAACCTCAAGGTTTTTCAATTATATAAAAAGCCCTTTTAGTTTTTCTAAAACAAGGCGTTAAAAAAATAAAATATCTCAAAGTAGTTCATCCGACACCGCCAACGCAGTAAACAATATAAATCTCCCGCTAAACGCACGAACGCTCGTGCTATTGTGTACCATTGTACACAGTGTATTGCACACAGCCTGTGTACTACACACGCAGTAACGGCCAGTACGCGGCTGAGAGTGGCTGATAATATCACATTTGAATACGAAGCTTATAGAATTACTGGATATGACATGGATTTATTTTTTGACAATCACAACAGAAATGAAATGCTGTACATTTTTAAAAGCTTTTTAATACGAAACTAGCTGCCCCAACAGACGACGTCCTGTCCAAGTTATTGGCAAATGTTTGAAAAATTCTAATAAAAACCGGTTTTTGCAACGAAACAAAACTACGGTAAATTGTTTTACCTATTTTCTCGACGTTTCCACCACGGTGACATGCAATTGTCGCCGAAACGTTTAGAAAATAGGTAAAACAATTTACCATAGTTTTGTTTCGTTGCCAAAACCCGTTTTTATTAGAATTAGTTAAAATGCAACAAGAAAGTTTAAAATGTTATTAAATGTTTGACAGCTGAGAACATTTAATGTTTTTTTTGTCAATATTCCAATGCTTTTACTCTGCTATTAGCAACAGAGACAAATACAACAAATTAAAAATCATGAAAATCAGTTCATCTGTTCTTGAGTTATAAGTGTTCGAACAATTCCGGCTTTGATTTATCTGTTTCTATACTAATATTTTGAAGAGTAAAGATTTGTTTGCTTGTATTGAATAGGCTCCGAAACTACTGGACCGATGTTGTAAATAAAGCTACATTATCAGGGAGTGACACAGGCTATGGTTTTTTTTTAATTATGGCTATATTCGCCGGGAGAGACAGACTACGCGGGCGAATCGCTGACGGACAGTATTATACAGGATGGATTTTTTTAATGCCACCTGGAGGGAAAGTACTGTACATACTGAAGATAAACAATTTTACTCAAAGGAAACATTCGTTTATTTTTAAAAAGAAACAGAACTACATTCACAGATTTTCGAAAATTCGCTTGCCACACCCGGGAATTGAACCGGGTAAAATCCGAAATAACACCCTGTACTTTACAGCATCGATCGATAGGGTGCATCATAAGGATCAAATCTCTGTAACAAATGTGGTAAATTAAACACAAGGAAAACCATGAAATCTAATTGTATAAATTCAATGGGATAAGATAAAGCACTTTTAGTCGTACTCCATTGAGTAACCATTGTCCATTAGATTTCCTACTGCATTTTAAAAACTCCGAGCTAAAATAGTAGTAACCCTAGGCGGTCAGGAAAAAGGCGCGAGCGGTCTTTATTTTGTGCATGCGACCTTTCAGTAGTATACAAACGCGTATTTCCGGCATGTGTGGATCTACCTGTCATAATGTTAAAAATAAATAGTGTGCTCATGAAAGACATTTATTTATGAAAGGGCTCATCTGTTGGTCCAATAATCTGAGTCTAGTTGATTATGGCGCGATTATTCCACAATAATATGCCAATGCTTCGTGTTCGGTTATTTGAGTGGTAATTTGGGCGTATTTGTAACTAGAACCTGTACTTAATAAGTCATTAAGCTGACTGAACAAACAATGATTGTATTCAAACGTTTGTTAGGATTCAATTTTGATGATCAAATAATTTCTTTACCTTACTTTTATTCGCTATATTTAGTACCTTCATACCCAACTAGCTAATAAGCGGTGTAAATAAGCTTTAAAGAGCTATAGTCTGTATTGAAACTGTATAAGGGCTGTACACCAGGAATTTAACAGCTTATATACAGCCTAAGCCGAAAAAAGTTATAGTTACTGCGCAGTTAATGTACATAGTACGTTACCTTGAATTTCTCGCCTAGCTGTGACAAAATAAATCGTGACATTGTTATTCCAGAACTCACTGTAAATGTATCCCAAGAGATCTTTACCATCTAACAGACTATATATTCACCTACTCTAATATTCTTTCACTGAGCAGTAAACTTTACCATATTTAAAATCTAAATCACGAGTCTAAATTAGGGTCTGAAACTTCAGTCCTAATTATTGCTAACGGTTGTAAATTATGATAATCACCTTACAAGGTTTTTTAATGAAAAATTATCAGGGATCATAAATTACTGATCCAATTTTCTTGGGGAACGTTTAATAACAGCTGAAAGCATTTTCTTGTCTGTATGAAATATGAAAGATAACATTTAAAATATGGCACGGTAAAACATTTGAAAAAAAACTGAGTTATCCCTAAATTCGGATACCAGGTTAGGTCGAATACGGGACTCTACGTTAGTGTGACAAACATAAAAGTAACGGTTTGTCACACTTACGTAGTCAATTCGGTAATTGATCTTTTCTAAATTGGCCCGGGGCTTGCTTGAATATGCCATTTCTTAATTCCTTGTCTGGTACCTCGTAACACAAGGATAAATATTTATCACTACTTTGAGGCCATGACAAGTGGTGTGTTGTCTGGCATATATTAATTTTTATTTTTTATTTATTCAAGAATGCCTCATGCAATATTTGGCTTACTTCAGCATTGGGGTCAGATGATCTTAGTTTTTTTTTTCTATTAAAGAAACAATATTTCCATAGACTCTTGGTCCATGCCTTTTTTGGGTTGGAGTTTTTAATGGGTTTTTAACAAAGTATGTTTGAGCTCCGCGCAAGGTGCTCGTAAATTCTTTTTTACACATCTATTTAAATTACATTTGTCGTTTTTTATACAGAAAATCCTTATATTAACTATGTTGTTACCTTATTCTATTATTGTTAAGATATATATTTTTTTGTTATTTTTTGTTTTATATTTTTTATATAAAAAAAAATATGATCTTAGTTTAAGATGTCCCAGTTAATTTCATTATGAATGTATTTTTTTCAATGTAATTAACAAGATGAGACTAGATTACAATATAGTTATTTGCTCATTTGGCTCATAATGCTAACTATATCTAACTTAATAACAAGTAACTACTTCTGTGATAACGACGACGCCACACATAACGACGGAAGGACGGACAGACAACATCACCTAATAAATCCATCCTGGCATCACGTAACTTGAGTCATAACACTAAATTATGCTAGAAACTTGACCATCATAATTCAAAGGCCGAGTACACTTAATGAAAACTAAAGATATATTCGGGCCATGAAATTGGCGATTTATGTAAGCTGAAGAAAACTTAGTTTTGGTTTCAGGAATTGCAGGGCGTAGTGACTAAAATCTTGTGCAGTTAAACCGTCATAATTTTGTACTGTGGGAATGGATACTCAGACTTTCCTCAGTATTTTTTGTTTATTGTAATGTTATTTGGATATACTCGTTTATTACAAATTATAGTTCAGTTAAGACGGGAATGGAAGATGCTAAGAAATTAGGTATTCATAATTTTATTATATCTGTATATTTGGTTCACTTATCTTTTGGTAAACTCATACTTTATGCTACAGAAGCTGTTTTGTAGGGAGTAACTTAGTTGATTAATGAAACGGCAGAATTTTTTGGGATTCTGGAAAAAGTTCTGAATTTTTGGTAAATACACACATCAAAAGTGTCTAGGGATCAACATATATTTTTGCAATAACTTTTCTCCTGATTGATATTAATTAAAATTTTCTTTAAGGATTCATCAAATAAAGTGTTTTCGTTTGTCTACAGTAGCGATAAACCAAGTCACCTTTGCATTAATAAAGAAATTTGCCATTTTCCTAATAAAGGGATTTTTGACATTTGAACCACTAACATTAAAGTTCGAAAAAAAGACTGAAATAACAGTTTTCTTTAAAATTTTATTGGGTAACTTAAACAATTAATAATCCGTGTTTCTACCGCGAACACTAACAACACAAGAACATCGGTTTGGCATACTCAAAATGAGTTCATCCAAATCACGCTGTGGAATGGCCGCCCATGTTCGTTGCAACAACAATAAAAGGTCTTCTTGCGACTGGATACCCTCCATATTCGGCAGAGCTCTTCTCTGTAGCATATCCCATGCATGCTCAATCGGGTTCAAGTCTGGCGACTGAGCAGGCCAGGGCAGGACATTGATGTTAGCTGCGGCGAGAGTCTGTCTTACAACTCTTGCGGTGTGCGGTCGTGCATTATCATGCATTAACTGAAATAAGGGACCGATTTGCACTTGTAGAGGAACGATGACGTCTGATACAATCGTCTCAGCATAAATTTGAGCGTTAAGGTTGCCTCTGATCCAAATCAACTCAGTTCTTCCGCCGATCCAAATGGTTCCACTACTATAAGGATGGACTTCCTGGCAGGATTTTAATCGCTGTTGGCGTCCAGGGGTTCTCCAGTGTCGTATACGTCTTGTATCCGGTCTCATACCAAAACGAGACTCATCAGAAAAGCACTCGAAACGCCATTGTTCTTCTGCCCAATTTCTGTGTTCAAGAGCCCATTGATATCGAATCCTACGATTGTGCATTGCTATAGGTGGTACCCTTAGCGGTCTTCGGGAATGAAGGTTCACTTCATGCAAGCGGTTTCTGACTGTTTGGTCGCTAATTAAGTTCCCTGAAGAGTGATGAAGCCTCACGGCTAACATCATGGCGGTTATTGTTGGAGCTCTGCGAGTTGTGATTTGAATGTATCGGTCTTGTCTCCGTATGGTGCAGCGATACCGTCCTCCATGGCGCTCAGCCACGGTACCAGTGCTTCGGTAACGTGTCCAAAGTCGACTGATAACACTCTGACTTGTATTCAGAGCTAAAGCCACAGTACGTTGCCGGGAACCAGCTTCTATCATTCCCACGGCTCTGAGCATTTCTTCCCTGCTTGAATGACGTCGCCGCTCCATAATAACGTTGGTTTTAATCAGTAGTAGGGAAACAGTAGCACTAATAATGTCTTCAATGCGTTGTATGTTTTTATAGGGAAAATATTGACAGCTGATTTTCATCTTTTACTCGAATTTGATTGACAGTTCCTGTTTCAAATTATGAAATGCACCAAGAAGGATCCATATAAATTTATAAAATCATAAATTTATTACAAAGCCACATCTCAATCTCAAGAAATCCGCATAAAAATGCTTGATCCCTAGACACTTTTGATGTGTGTATTTTGAACTTCAAAATTGAATTATTTTACGTTAAGCTATATTTTTAGTTTGTATAAAGGTTTGAAGTATTATAGGTATTCTAATCAAAACATAATCGGTACGCTTTCTCGGTGACTTAATTTCGGAGCATTATCAAACCACCGATGAATTAAACTAAGCCATAATAGTCACATTGTGTTTTAATACCTCCCACACGTACAATTAGTTTTTCTGAAGTGACAAGTATTTTAATCACGCTACTAATACACTTCGCTTTTATTATACCCGGGGATAATCAAAAGACTCCCAAAAATGATATAACAGACTTAGTAAACGATTTGGTAAGTCAGTGAAACTTGATTTTATCTATTGCCATTAATTTTTAGGTCACCTAACAAAATCTGTTGAACAGTCAACATTTTCATTACGGTTCTAGATAATTTTAAGGCTGTTTGTCAAACATACTTTGAATTTTGATAGTCTTTGACGCTCGTTTCGTGGCCCTATTTGCAGCAACCTCAGCTCAGGCCTGCTCTACGTCAATATTACTGTCTCTAATTACCGTTTAAACTAACTTAGCAACTGGATGCTGTTGGTCGCAAGTTCAATTCCAGAAAGACAATATTGGGATCTGTGTAAGATAGTTATGTTTTGTGTTAACTAAATAGCGTTTTAATACAAATATTTGTTATTAGACGAGTAGTTAAACGCAATGATGAGATGCAAAAGGAGCAATTCGATTCCTACTTTAGCACAAATTACGAGTATGTTGATGAAACAGATACACTGTGTTGGGTCTGGGGGTTAAAGTTTCGATTACCTTGTGAGATAACCTTAATTGGGAATCAAAACAATGTATTTTATTTCATTTCATAACGACCTGGTAATTACTTAAATCCCGTAAGAAAAATGTCTAGAAGAATTTAATCTAGAAATCTAGAAGAAAAAAGCTAGAATACTCTCAGCCTAAAAGTAAGTACCTAAAGTGTGCTAATTTTCCGTAACAGTGAAACCACCCAGTATTTATTCAAGTGAATATTTGTAATTGCCATGTTAGCATGACGGACACCCTGTATACTTACAAAGCTTCAGATTACAGTAATATTTCAGGACCCACATCAAGAGGCACAGTTTATCACCTAATTAAACTTAACTTATTCAGTTAAAGCGAGAACCCGGCGTTAACCACGCATGTAGATTGAAAAAGATGATGCGATTGTAAATTTACAGCAAAATATACTAAATATTAGACATAAATACTATAGTAATATAAATATATAAATACACAGTATACATACATAATGCGACTCTACCACCGCGTCGGAGTTGTTTCTTGCTGAGAAGACCCGGCGAGAAACTCAGCAGTTACTCTTTTAAACTTGTTTCACAGCTGGCGTTCTTCTTTCAATGAACTTAATTTAAATCTATTTAAAAATGGCAGTGTACCTACACCTCTTGCAATGTGGCTTCTGTAAGTCAATGCTTCACTGTTTTATAAATGGGAGTCAAAATCGAGTAGATTTACACTTACCATTCCTCTTTTTTGAACTACTAGATAAAAATCAAATGAAAGTAAAGTAGAGTTGAGTACATAGCCAATACGAGTATATTGCCCCATTGCTAAATTTGATGGGAACTGGCTTAATCACCACACTCGCAAAAATCGGGCTGTTGGACCCGGGTTGTGTTCCGCAAAATCTCGGGAACCCGGGATTTCTGCGTACCTACATACGGAGTTCCCAGCGTTATTTATTTTGATTTATGCGTGTAACGTTACCCTGTATGTTTGATTTAAGTTAGTGGTTTTTCGTTTTAATATTAATAGACGTTAATTGGTTTAGTTAGGAATACAACAAGTCCAAATTAATTATTTTTTTTAAGATGTGAAAATTGGATTTGGATTAGCGTTGCATCGTCAGGGCAAAAAAATATGCGTTAGGTTATTTATTCATTCAACTAATAACCTCATTAATAAAATAGGTATTTACGATCTATAATAAGTCTATACTTGAAATTAATTATAATTGTAGCGATTGATTGCGTTTAGCTGCTCTTGCCTTACTACAATAGGACAGTATTACTTATCACAATTTGAGCGTATGTTTTGTTAAAACGAACATTCCACAAGCTTTAAAAGCACAATTAAACTATACTTCCGCTAATTAGGCGAAAGTTTTTAGACATTTCCTGAAACAACCAACTCATACGTATTCATCTCGTAATTACAATACTTTCCCGCAAGTTGTCCCGTCCCAGTAATTAGTAGGACGTCCCACAGGACTGCGGTATACCGTGGATTTATGGAAATGGGACCCGGAATTTCAGAAGGAGTTTTGCTGTATTTTCAACATTAACATACTTATTTGATGGACAGGTAGCCGTCGTAATAATGTATTTAGCCAATACACTGTCCCTCCAGGGCAAAGGGTTTCATCATTGAAATTAAGACATCGCTAAATTGTTAGGCATTGGCTTAATTACCCTGCCTGCTTAATACAGGTTGATGTTCACAATACCGGGTTAAGGCAAGCCTCTGTCACTCCATATATTCGCGCGCGATAATTACCTACCAGCCGCCGTCTTTCAAGACCCATTTGGCAGTTGGTTGTCAACAGCCGCGTAGAGCATTTGTACGCGAATTTTGCGGTTGAACTGACGCGATAAAGTACTGTAAGTACTGACTACTGACATCTATATCGAAAGAGGTGGCCCTGGCAATATATGTCTGTCACATGACAGCACGCATTTACAAATGACAAAATGGAAAATTTTCTATGGAGTGATTTATCTGTTACATACATGCATACCATCACGACTTTATCCCAAACGGGGTAGTCAGAGGCAAGTGACTGTTGCCGTCATGGTGAACGGAACACCCAGAAGCTCACTTTTCACCAAAAGTATTAGAACCCAACGTGGTAGGTGGTGAGCTTTCCGCCGCTATCCGGGTTGGTTTGGTTTTTTATCGATGTTTTCCATCACCGGAGAGTTAGTCGGAAATTGAACAATTAACACAATGCTTTTGTTTCTGAGATTTCAACTCGGGACCACAAGATTTATCTGTTGCATAGTAACTATTAAGTAATCTGTGGTTTAGGTGCAGGTTCGTAGCCAACATCTCGCAGCAACAGCAGACGACGCGTCATCGCAACACGAACACGAAAATCAGTAGTGGTTTAATTACCATCCGTTGTTAGCGACGCGAAGCTAGCGACGCATCGTTGAGCAGTCGACCGCGGATCAGAAGTGATCTGTGCAGTTTTGATAAGCGCTATGGACGTTAATGCTTATAGATTCACTAAAACTAATAATTATTCATCTAATAGTAAAAAAAAATCAGGGCTTTTTCCTCAAGAGATCGCGCCACATTGACTCAACATAAATATGCGCCAGACAACACACCTCTGGTAATGGTCTCGAAGTAGGGATTAATATCCCTGTGTTACGAGGTACCACACAAGGAAATAAGCCAGGGGCGTCTCCTAGCATACCCAGACCCAAGTCAATTCAGAAAAGATCGTTTCCTGAAATGACCCGACCGGTAACCGAACTCGGGACACAACGGAAATTGAGGCGAGAAACCGTACTACAGCGCACTACGCCAATCGTGTCGCCAAAAAAAAAATAACCCAGTTTTTTTTTTAATCTTATAATTTTTTTTTGGATAGCCCTGAGTGTGAGGAAGCTAAAAAAACTACTTAACGCGTATGTTTGGACCACTCTCTATTATAAGAGCTGCTCAACTTCGACTATCCGGGCAACAGACAGTTTACATACTCCAAGATTATTTGTCCCGAAACTGAACAGGGGTCTTATTACAATCCCTCATAACCTGTCAAGTTATTTCCCTGACTGAGTAACTGAGCCTAGCGTAAAATGATATTTTATTTCAGTCAGCGCTCACCTGACACTAACCCATCTTCTAAGCTGGAGATTTCCTGACGAAATTGTAAATACTCTAATCTAAAAAAAATCTAAATGAGCCCGGTCCGTCCCACTGCAGGGTAAAGGCCTCCCCCCACTCTCCATCCCACACGATTCAGGCCCAATGTTGGCCAATTCCTGCGGTACACATCTAGTTCGTCTCGCCACCTTCTTCTAGGCCTCCCACGCGGGCGTTGGCCATAGTTTAGATAATTAATTTGACTGGATACAAGCGATTGTAATAAGATCCCAGAGCTTGCAATATTGATTTCCAAGCCACTTCAACATAAACCAAACACAAATAAATATACACACGGGGAGAAAATATGTACAGTCAAAAGCAGATATCTATACGTTTGGGAAGCTCGCGAAAATATCTGAGCAAAACATTAGCTGAAAATATCTGTACGAGAGTTTGTTCAGAGTCTTTGTTGAGTTGTAATAGATATTTGTGACTTAAGTTTTACTTATGTTTTTGACTGTACCTGGTACAATATCAGTTCGGACTTGACAGTCTGTACAGATCCAGAATGTATACTTCCGCTTTCGAATCTAGAATACAGATGCTGATTCGAATTCGAGTTGTGTACTAAATCACATCGCTTTGACAACTTTGACGCGCAGGAGTTTTGAACTGTGCTGCGGCAGGGTTGGCACAAACAATATTTCGTCTATCTTATTTTTATTATTTTTTTTAACTAAAGTAAGGCTAGCGAAATGAGATGAAGAATGTAAACAAACGTTGAGGTATCAAAACATTTTCATTTTATGGAATTGTATAACTTAGGTACCATTCTCGTCAAGAGAGGCCGAATCAGGCAGCCATGACAGCCGTCAGTGACTAGCGTATAACATTATTAAAATGATAAAGACAGAAAATAATCGCTCGTCATGAGAAGTAACCCAGTGGCAGTCAATTTGTTGGTTATTCTTCATGGGTTGCCTTATTATGAAATGAAAATCATGCCTTTAGCGTTAGGTCTTGGGTTCGATATTCACCCAAGACAGATATTCATGTGACATTGGTTTTAGTTCTGTGTCTGGATGTTATGATGCATTTATAAATTTTCATGCAAATGTATCAGTCTCTGATAAGTACCTATAGTAAGAGCTTTGCTAAGGATTGGGTTAGATGATCTTAAGGGTAAGGGGTCCTAAAAATGAATAATTGTTTCATAAAATTTTCAGATTTGAAATTAACTGTCAACCCTAGTATTTTGAGTGACTTACAGATTGCATATCTTCAAAACTCCACCACGCGGTTTCAAACTTTGTTGCAGCGAATGTTTAAAGATGTACGCGTATTTGGTATCTATATTTTATTTTAAAATTATTGTTTAAGTATGAATGTAGAGTTAGATGTTAGATGTGCATTTTAGTCAGCCTTATGGCTATAAGGCTTTTGGCCTTAGGTAACCCCAGTTTAACTAACCTAGATAATTTAAACTCTTTACTAAGTAACGTTTTAACAACAAATCTTACATAAATGTAACTATACAAAACCCTCGAGTTATTCCATACTAAACCACGAGACACGATTGCAGTAAAGTAGAGACCTTATTTATATTCAGTAATAAGTAGTCGGCAAATAAAACCTCTTCTCTACTATATAGCGATCTAGAAGTCTAGAGAAATTTCGTTAAAATTACTAGGTCTTATCTTTAGGATCTTTGTGGTTTTAAATAAAATAAAATAAGTATGTTCTGACATCCTTATAAATTGACATCTGAAACCAAACCAACCAATTTCTTAATGTCTGACACTAATACATTTATTAAAATAACCAACCTTATAAGTATTGCATAACCTATGCCGTTATACAAGGTTTTAACTATACAATCTCTTTTCCAAAATTAAATTTAATTGGTTTCGTGGATTAGGGTGCGTTTTCACAGAAGCGGGGCTCCGCGGAGTTAAGCTCCACAAGCGGAGCTGAGATGTGAGATTTGAGCAATATCATTGGTAAATTGTTACTAGCCTCAGCTGAACTCCGCGCAGCTCCGCTTCTGTGGAAACGCACCCTAACGCGTGGAAAAGTCGATATCAGAAGCAAACCTTCAAGCTCTATGTTTATACTATGCGTCATATTTCCCGAGTGACGTCACAAAAAACTTCCACTCACTTAACTTTTCACATTTCCCGTATTCCATCAACGTCACGATTCACTGTCCTATTCGCCACCATCAAAACAATCCGTGGCGAATTAATTCAGACCCGTCTCGTGAAACGGAACAAAACAACAATTAGACACACACTTGACAAATGGCGGCTCCTCATAACCGCCTCCGGTGACAGCTGTCAACGCGCTGTCAGTTTTGGCGCCAATTCCGCGAACTGTCATGGCGGATCGTGGAGGTTTGTTCTTCGGAATTGCAAATCGTGGATTGTTGTCGTATTTGTTGTTTATAATAGCATTTAATATATCATTGTGAGCGATGTCATTCGTCACTTTTATTATTGAAGACGTTGCGCAAAAAAAAACTCTCTATTTCCCAAACGGTGTAGCCAGAGGTGAGTGACTGTAGCTGTCTTGGTGAACGGAACACTAAGAAGCCCACTTTACACTTATGGTATTAGAGTCCAAGGTGGTGGTTATTAGGGTTGATTTGATTTTTTATTGATATTTTCCATCACCGGAGTGAGTTGGAAATTTGATATTTTGTGTTCATTATTAAATTTCCAACTGGCCAGATTTGAACTCGGGAACATACGATTCACGATCCAAAAACTTACACTCGCTCGTATAGTTGACTGGCCTATTGGTGCAATGGCAGCGATCCTGCCTTTAGCACCATAGGTCGTGGGATCGATCGCCACCCATGACAAACATTTTTGTGACGAACATTTGTGTTTTTTGTGTGTCTGGGTGTTATTATTTATTTAAGTATGTATTTAGAAATATGCATGTATGTTTATCAGGCTCTGTCACCCATAGCACACGCTCTGCTTAGTTTGGGGTCAGATGATCTTGGTGTAATATTTTCTTGTATATACTTTAACCTTTCTCGGTCTTGAACTCACGCCCTTCAGCGCAATAGGTAGGATTTGGCAAAAACCTGCCACCCTTGAGCCGTACTTAACTTGTAGAGTTCTAAAAAGAAAGATTAATTTCGTGAAAAAAAGTTTTTTTCGCAACTTATTCACGTTCAAGTCTTTTGTCTTTTGTGATATTTATATCTTAAACTTAAGCCATTCTTCAAGTATGTTTTATTAAAATTAACATAGAAAAATACCTATTTATAATAGTTCACCCAAGAAACTACTCTTTATTTACATCGCACACAAAACAAACCGCCAGATCTAAAATTCAAAATCGTAACTTACCTGTCACTTAACAATTCGCCCTATCAGCGCGCTTTAAAATCCACCAATAAAAAAGTACCTGACAAAACAAGGCTAAGGAAACTCGCAAACACAGCCGCGGCCATTCCGACGAAATCACACTTATCTTCGTTATATTTTCAAATGCTCGGCCTCCTTTTAGCCGATGAAATTGGGATAACCCTCCGAAGGTCGGGTTGTTCTAATGGACCGGACAGGATTTGCACGCTTGGGACACGTCTTTGAACGAATTGTGCACATGGTACGTTTTCATAGACGTTTGAAAACTTTTAAGATTAGTTACATCTGTACCTTGTTTTTAATTTATTATAGAAATAGATATGTTCAAAATTAAATTTAGATCGTTTTATTATTTGCATTTTCTGTAATTTTAAAATACATTTTTGCGATCAAAACTATTTTTTAAATAATTTAAATTAATAAACTAATTGAAGCAATGGATTTAATGACAACTGATATCTAGAGATAGAAAAAACTAGAAATAATCAAGGTTGGAATCCTACGCGTAAGGCCGGTACCTTCTTTTCTTTAGTTACCGTATGTTTAGGAGTTCAGTTTGTTCAAATAGTTTCAGTAGTTTTTGAGTTTATCCATTACAAACAAACAATAAAACAAAAAAATATTTAATGAAAATCACTAACTACACCCCATTAAGGGATTTTTCGTATCCAATTTTACTGGTGTGTTTTTTACCCCCGTAATTTTCGAAGGGTTAAGATTCAGATCCCAACTGAATGAGGCCCGTCGCTTACCCGGTTTCAATTATTGTGTCCATTTACACCCGTGTTCCTTCTCATTTTAGATTTTTTATTCCGAGATACAAAAAAATAGGGAAAGGAGATTCGTGTACTGAAAATACAATTTGCTTGGCGATTATGTTTATGTCTGTTTGTTGCTTTTAAAGGATCTCCTTCCTATAATGGTTTAGGATGTGATTTGTTTTGTGCAGTTTTTTCTGATTAAAAATATTCGACTTTTTTAATTTAATAATATTTTTTTCTGAGCTTCTGTTTTAAAAAGTGTTTATAGCCTGCGGTAACCGTCAGCCACCAGTATGACTGCAACTGGCAGGCATACTTGTTCGCCAACGCAACGTTGTCTTAATTTCACAAATGAAAAAAGTGTATGAATACATGCGTACGTGTATGAGCATTATACTCGACACACATTAATACAATTTACATGTAAATAGCAAATTTCCTGAAAAACACCACTCAAATTACTTGCTGTTAGTTAAGCTTACCTAAGGGAATATAATTTGAAAAATCAGTTAAGTAGCCTTAAAGGTTATCCATTCAAACAGACATACTTCAACCTGGTCAACCCGGAATCTTCTTCTCGCTTTCCCATCTCATTCTTCAAGTTGTAATTCCAATTCTTTCACTGTCCAATCCATTCGCTTGTGGAATTCGCTACCTTTATTAGGCAATCTCAATCCTTACCTATTTTCAAATCCCGACTCAAAGCTTATTTCCTCACACTGTAACTTATAAATGTCTCTGGTGCGTGGATAAACCAACCCTGAATAAGTCTTTTTTACCGTTTCTTTATAATTTTGTGTATGTTTACAGATATTTACTACGTTTATAAGTACTACCTATATGTAATTGCATTCATGAATGCATAAAATAACTTCATGTATAAATATATAATTATCTCACTATCTCACACTACCTTTACTTTATCTAAAACAATATATGTGTGTATACATAGATGTATTTATTTATTTATTTTTATATTAGCATATTATTAAAATGTAACTACTATTATTTTTTTTCCATAGCTTTTGCGCAGCCTAACTCGTACTCTGTTTTAAATCTCTCTGCCGAAGGTTGTCTGGAAGAGATCGCTCTGTAGCGATAAGACCGCCTAAATTGTACTATAATATTTACTTTTTTGTTTTTACGTGCTGTAAGTATTTGTTTGTGCAATAAAGATTATTTATCTTTATCTTTACCTTACTTATTTTCTCTTTTTAATCTTGTCATTTCCTCTACCTGCAGGTTGTCTGGAAGAGATCGCTTCCTAGCGATAAGACCGCCTACATTGTACAATCTAAGATTATGTAATGCTTATGTTAAGTATGATTTGTTGTACAATAAAGTATATTTATCTTATCTTATACTTACATTCATACAAATATCAAATCTTTTTCTTTCATATTAAAATTCGTTTAGACAACGATCAGAATGTTCCCACCTGAAGAAAACTTCTGAAAAAACCTCCATTGTTGCTACCTACCCGTCTAATATCACGTCTAATTCGGAACTGTCACTATGACGTAATACACGTCACTTTGACGTCTTTATTTTATTAAGTCGTTGACGAGGGGCGAAATATATTGGAATGCCGACTTATTTTTGTCACCGTTTTGATTGATATTGGCGGGAAAAACCGTTATATTTTTTTGTTGAAAGCTTAATGCTTCATTTTCTTTGTCTTTGAGGTAAGAATTTTTCCTTAGTTTACAAAGTTATTGCGGCAACACATTGGGCCATTGAATTTGTTTCAGCGACTAAACGATGCGACTAGTGCTTGGCACAAATTACACATGCAGCGCGGCGGCGCGGACAGATAGTCCGCTTAAAACAAACCGCCATTTTGATCACGCACACAGAAACAGCGAGTTCACAGCCGATGCCGATGAAAATCGGTCACGCGGCGAGTCGCACTGTCGCGAGTGTTTCTGTTTTTGTCGAACTTGGCGCAATTTTTTACACGATGAATAATTTGTTTTTGGCCGGTTCTGTCATGTAGGTATAAACTACGTACTTCATTTTAAAAATTCACAAGCGAATATAGTAGTAGCCCTGGGCGGTCAGGTAAGTTCAGGAAAAAGGCGCGAGTGGTCCTTCTGTAAACTCTTTATTTTGTGTACTTGGGCTGGGCCAGTAAACGCGACCACTAGCACTTAACGCGGGACGCCGCAAGAAACCAGCATTTGTGGCCAAGATTACAGGGAATCTGGCCACTGAATGACGCCACGGGCAGCTTGTGCCCGGCACGTGGCCACTCCTTTACTCTGATGGCGCCGATGTGATAGTAATTATATAAAAATCTTTAAGAAATTATTAAATACATTCCAAATTAAAACATCATAAAACTCTTCGCAAATTGTCAAGAGTGGTATTTACAGTAATTTAAATGAAAAATAATAGCTTCTAACAACCCTTTACCGCAGTAGTGAAAAATAAATACCATCCTTCGCTGTTTACTCCATTACACTTTGAAGCCGATAGAAATTAATAGAGGTGTGTTTGGAATGAAATATATTTTATCGATAAAATTTTAAAAGGAAACTTTATTATTATTTTCATTTTCAATGACTAGGCAAGTAGACATTTGACTACAACTACACATGCTCCCGACTAAAGTTAAATTTAGTAAAAAGATTAAGGAATTATTGAAACAGTCATAGTTAGAAATGAGTATTAAAATAATAACGAGCAACGAGGAAAAAATCGTCTTGCAATGATACTCGTATTTGCATAAATACATCATTATAGTCACTTTTTTTCTAGAGCATAGGCAGAGACATGTCTTTTCACTTGCTAATATCCTGAAAATACACAACGGGATTAGATTCTTGGCTTGATAAGCCCTGCATTTCTTGCAAGGCTCTGGTGTCCTACTGCAGATCAAAAGCTTCAATCTTATAAGGGATTCATATTTTACATGTCTGAAAATCATATTTTACAATCTGAAAATCTATTGAGACATTCACGATCATGCAGCTGTTTTTGATCGATTGTCTTTTATCGATACGTACACACCACTATCTAGGAACGATAAGTATCTAACGCAAGAAGGCAATTAAAGTCAGTAGTCCGTGTTTTAAATTAATTTGTGCAGACACAACGAGTTTCGTTATTTTCTGGTTTAAGTCGCTATTTTATTTGCGAAAAGCTTGTGTGGGGACTTTGAACCTTATTACCAATCAGAAATAAATTGAAGTCGTAGGTATAGAAGTTTTAACTGCGAAAACCATAGATTTTGCTTTAACCCTGATGTAACAGCTGTCGTAGTCAAGGAAACAGTATGTTAGATGTATTTTTTAATAAGTTTCGTTAGCGAGCTACGTAGTTGAAAAACAAAGTTTCGTATGCTACAAACGAAGTGCTACAGAACGCTACAGTGCTACGAAGCAGACCCAAATGCTACGGCTGTTTTACAAGTAAGCCATGAGCAGTTACAGAATTAAATACCTTTAAGCGCGTCGTGGCCTTCTGGTTAAGCACCCCAACTCGGATCGTGGATCGTGTGGTCCCGAGTTCTAATCTGGCCAGAACCATCTTTGTGTGGCCAGAACCATTTAACAATGAATTAAATTTCCGACTAACTCTCCAGTTATGGAAAGCATCGACAAATAACCAAATTAACCCGGATAACGGTGAAAGGCTCACCACCTACCACCCACAACGTTAGGTTATAATAGAATTGGTGAAAGTGGGCTTCTGAATGCTCCGTTCACCGTGAGAGCAACAGTCACTTGCCTCTGACTACCCCGTTTGGCATTCCGTCGTGAGGGTATATGTTATTTTTTACTAATAAGTACGTAAACATAATCCATAATTATAATGAAACAGTAGATAAACAATGTGAAATATAGGTAATGTAAATGATGCTGAATAAGAAATAAAACAGTCTTAGAATAAAATTGGTGTCTGTCTGTAATTATGGTCCAGCATCACCTGAAAACTACTGTCTGAAATTTGATAAGTTAAACTCAATCTCGAACTCAAATGACTTTATTCAATTAGGCTTTCACTGTAAGTACTTTCAAATCGTCAAATTTAAAGCAAGATATACTAAATAATAGACTTTAATACTATAATAATATAGATAGATAATACACAGTATACAGACATTATGCGACTCTGCCACCGAGTCGGAGTTGTTTCTTGCTGAGAAGGCCCGGCGAGAAACTCAGCAGTTACTCTTTTAAACTTGTTTTGGGTTTACAACAGGCGTTAGTAAAGTACAATGTGTCACTTTGATACAAATAAACCTACTGAGTGTCTAATCTAAAGAATATAAAACAATGGAAAAAAAACAAACATAAAAAAATATAAACATATGGTTATTCAACGATTAAAAAATAGAAATAGTTAGTCAGTACAAACTGAGTATTAACTAGGTATTACAATAAAGTATCTGTTACAATAAAGTTATCTAATCCCGCATCGAGCGTTAGTTAGTTAAATAAATAAATAAATAATAAATAAATTCGTTTATTTGCAAGAATACAAGTTCTAAAGGTCTTAAAATTATCGATGTTATGTACATGTGTATGTTATGTACACGCAGGTGTGCAAATTAATGTAATTAGGCTATGTCACAATGTATTCAATTAGTAGGTACTAATTATTTATATTAATCAATTTAATTAAGTATTAATTTATGTCAGTGATTTTATTTATTACATGTCATTTTATAATTCATAAATTCAGTCACGCTTTAAAAACAATATTCCATTAGCCATGCAGTCAATTTAATTTTAAACCTTCTACCTTTCAAAGTTTTGATATCTTCCGGGAGATTGTTAAACAGTGTGATACACATGTTAAAAACATTTTTTTCATAAATGTAAGTGGAACATTTAGGTTGATGTAATAGATTGACATACTGTGCTCTCAGTTTCCGGACTTTGACTTAAGTAGTCACTTTACTTAGCGTAGTTATGTAATATTAGCCGCTGTACTTTGTAGTCATATACATTTACACATTTTGCTAAAATAAATATGTTATTGCATTTGTGATGAATAATAAAAAAAAATGACTTTATTTATTTACCTTTAGTGACTTTTTCGTGTTTTTGTACCAAAAATATTTTAACCAGTATTATCAAGAAGTTTATTATATGAATGGTTGCATTTCACATTTAATATTGATTTAAACAGTTAGCGTTCTCATGGTTAAAGTGCAAAGCAGATTCGTTCCTGAACGTTGATGAACTGAAATAGTTGCTTTTAGTCAGTTTTCAGCGGTACAGTCACGGCCAAAAGCATTAATTTAATTTAATTATCTCATCATAGTAAGAAAATACATTATATAATACTTTGAACATTTTATCGAAGTCATTTGTCTGAGTGCTGCAATCATACTATACATTTATTTTGATCTACTGTATTAACTTGTACGGTACTTAATGAATTAGACTTTAACTTTCGCAACAATGAATTACATCTACTTTTTGAGGTCATTTACTTAAGGGTATTTAACTTAATAACCAATAAAAATCGTCTTTCTGTAACTCAAAAAAGTTCGTAATCTAAATTTCACCAAACTTATATGAAAATAAACAAGTTTTTTTATAGTAACGCTTTTATGCTTGATTGTACTTTGAAGTGCATAATTAAATGTAGTGATTTTAACTCATTCAGTATTTTCGCTGATCAAGCTGTGAATGAATCTCATTTTACAAATTAATTGATTAATTGTGTTACGTGACGTGCGGAATGAAAATACGGCTTCTGTCTTTTAAAAAACATGTTTCCCCGCCTTGTTGATGGAATGGTAAAAGTGCTTGGGTTGAAAATTGAATTTGGGGTTCAATTTTCAAGTAAGGCAATGTATTTTTGAATGTTTTGAGCACGGACAAATCTTCTGAAAGCTATGTTAACTGTTGATTGTTTTAAACACCGCGTTTGAGTAAAGTATGACATCAGGTCGTCCAGTAGCGCGGCAAGAATATCGATGGTTTGACTATTTAATTGGCCTTGGAAAATAGTTACCGTATAGACTGCCCTATCGATGGTATCGATAATTACTAAAAAATATATAAGTATTATCGATAGATTTATATATTTATATATTTTACTTTACTTTTACTTTTACTTTTATTTTTTTATTATTCTGGAAGCTCACCGTTTATAATGCACTTTCATATACTTAATTTTGATAGTGATGGAACGGGATAGAAGATTTTGCTTAGTGTAGTTTCGATCGTCCTGTCTTATCACGGACTACGTTGAAATTACCATCGATACGCGTAGTATCGAAATTTCGATAGTTTTTGTTTTTATCAGTAGCATCGCAACCATTGGATATTCGATATTGTTACATTTATCCAAGTTCAATACTATTGATTTACAATTGTTGCAATACTATCGTCCTACCTTTTACGATTTTACCTGACATCTTTTTTCTTTGTCCTCAGTCAAACCAAAGTCGGTGGAAGTGACAGCCGGCGGCAAGACCCTACCTGACGGGTCTACTCTCAAGGAGTTGTACGAGAGGATGAAGGTGGAAGTCACATGCACTGTGGCGGAAGGGAAACCACAACCGGAAGTGGTGTGGTACTTCAACGGTCAAAAGCTTGATGGTAAGTGTTTTGCATTGATCTACATTGAAATAGATTACGCGAGAGCACGTCTCACGTGTCAAAAGCGCTTGTCTTCAATAACCACAGTTTTAAAAAACTACAAAAGTCACGAAGAATCCACATGGTTGATACTGAAGTAGGACTCTTATCAGCCACGATAATCGTCAGTATCGACTGGCCTGTTGATGCAATGGCAGCGATCCTGCCTTTAGCATCAAAGGTCGTGGGTTCGATCCCCACCCATGACAAACATTCATGTGGTGACCATTTGTGTTTGTTGTGTGACTGGGTGTTATTATCTGCTTAAGTATGTATTTAGATATATTTAAGTATGTTTATCAGTCTCTGACACCCATAGTACAATCTCAGCTTAGTTTGGGGTCAGATGATCTTGGTGTAAGTGTCCCAGATATTTATTTTATTATTTATTACGTAGGTCACACTATAAGTTTTTCGTAACTTAAAAAAACAACATGTTAGAACCAAAATATTATGATTATTGCTTCTCAAAATACTCTCCTTTACATTTTAAACATTTTTTCATGCGATCGAACCATTTTTTAAAACAGCAGGACCACAGATCTGAAGGCATGTTTTCTACGTGCTGATTGAACGCTATCACTGCCTCTTCGGAGTTGGTAAAAGTGAAACCTTTGATTTTGGGGAAAATACAGAAATCACAGGGTGCTAGGTCGAGCTATACGCAGGATGGGTGACGATGTGTACTTTTGCAGAAGCTAAAAATTACTTTGTTTTGTTGGCCGTGTGTGAAGAAGCGTTGTCATGATGTAGGAGAACGCGGCTTTTGGGTCGTCTTTCGTGAACTTTTTCTAACACCCTGGGTAAACAAATGGTAGAATACCACTCCGCATTAACACTCTTTTGATCTTCATGTGGAATTGTACAGATGGGACCCGTAGCTGAGAAAAAAAACGCGATCATTTTTTTACCAACGTTTCTCACCTGCCTCACTTTTGTCGCCCTGTTCTCATTTTCAGACAGCCATTCACAAGATTGCTGTTTTTTTTCGGGTTCAAAACAATAAATCCACGTTTCGTCTCCTGTGACAATGTCATGAACAGCATTAGAATGTCCGTGGTCGTACTTCAGTAGCATCTGGGAGCACCATTCCACGCGAGCCCGCTTCTGCTCCGCTGTCAGTTCATGAGGGATCCAACGACAACAAAGTTTCCGAACTTTCAATTCTTCGTGTAAAATTTTCTGGATTTAGCTCATTCCAATCCCCAATAGTTCTCAAATTATCTCATAGATAATCCGCGGATTTTCTTCAACTAGCCGCTTACCAGTAGCCACATTATTTTCGTTGACGGCAGTTGAAGGCCGGCCTTCATGAAGTTCATCATGTAAAGAAACTCGACCTCTCTCAAATTCAGCCAACCATCACCTTACGGTGCTCAAATAAGGTACTTCCCTCCCAAAAGCATTTTGAAGACAAGCGGCACAGTCTTGCGGAGAGAGAAAACTTTTATAATCATAAAAAATCATCGCTCTAAAATCTTTTCGACTTAATTTTTATAAATTTTCGTTGCGTACGTAGAACTTTGATGTGTGATAAAAAAAAATTTTATTGACAAATGATTTCCCGCCAATTGTTTTTTTTATTACTAAGAAGGTTGCAACGTTTAAAAAATATAGCATTCGAAATTCAAATACCTAGTTCCGATTAGCTAGAAGTGCAAAACTTTTAGTGTGCCCATGTATTAGTATCGACACATATTTGTGAATATTATCTACTTCACAATTTATTTTAAAAGCTTCATTCAAAGTAATATCGATCCCCGCACAGTACAAACATTTTGTGTGCATGAACATGTCTGTTTGTACTGGTCTGGGTGGCTCCTATGTATAATAAGTATGTATTTACAAAAGAAAATGTATTTAAGTATGTTTATCCGTTGTCTAGTATCCCATAACACAAGCTTTAATTAGCTTACTTTGGGGCTAGATGGCGCTGTGTGGAATAATGTCCAGGGATATTTATTATTTATTTATTTATTAATATCAGGCGAAAACATCAACGTACCGTATGTTAGTTGCCAATTTTTTATAACCTGGCCAGAGGAATCTGAACACCACTTTTCCGGGATCGCTCGATAGCACAAAGCCATCTGTTGGTGTAAATGCGAATGTGGATGTAGGCAAACGAATATTTGCCTCGCAAATGTGGGTCTATCTGTGGTCGAAATATGAAATTTGCAGGCACAGTTCTAGCCCACAAATTAGAGATAATAAGGAATTATTACGTAGCTTTCGAATTTCGGTCTAAATTGATGTCTGGATTCAAGAGAGAATTTAATCTGTTTGAAAATAGCTAGTGAATTTTAACTGAACTGATATTCTACATAACACCATGTCATATAAAGAGGAAAGATTTGTTTGTTTTTGTTATGACTTTACTCTGTTAATTCAATTTTTGTGTTTAAAAACAAGATTGAAAAGAGTAACCATAGAGTTTCTTGCCGGAGTCTCCTCGATCGGAAACAACCTCCGAACCGGTGGTAGAGTCACATTATATTTAATTCTGATATTAACTATCATAGTATTGTTTTATGTAAGTTTATTTTTATTCAGTATATTTTTGCTACAATTTTTTTTTGTCTTGTCATAAGTACTTTTTATAAGTCTATATGAATAAAGATATTTGTTACTTTTACTTTTTTGTTTTAAATTATATTTATATTATATTTAAAGCTACATTATAAATCATAATAAATTAATAAATATCTGGGACAATTTACACCAAGATCATCTGACCAAAACTAAGCAGAGCTTGTACTATGGGCGTCAGAGACAGATAAACATACTTAAATATTTCTATATACATACTTTAATAGATAATAACACAACAAACACACATGTTCGTCACATAAATGTTTGTCATGGGTGGGGATCGAACCCACGACCTCCGGCACTAAAGGCAGGATCGCTGCCATTGCGCCAACAGGCCAGTCAACAAACAAATTATAAGGGAGTGACAAGGTTTTTTTTTAAATTGAAGCCATATTTTGACGGGAAAGACAAAAAAAGTCAATTAAAGTAAAGTAATTAGCCCTTAGTCATCATTGAAATCAAGTCATCGCTACAATGGATGGGTATTGGCTCAATCACTACGCTTGCCAAATGGGGGTTGATGATCACAAACCGACCTGGGAATTAAACCCGGGACTCCCGGGTTTCGGGCCGAGCTCTGAAACCACCCGGCCAACGAAGCGTTCAAAAAAAAACCAAAAAAAACGAATGTTCGAAGACCATAATTAAAGTCCAAATTGAATAAAATAATATCATTTTCGCTAACATTGTTTCCACTTATAATATATCATTTTCTTCTTTAAAAATAACACAGTTATACAACCCTTGCAAGAGCTACTCCGGGTTACATTAAGTATTTTCCCCGCATTTACAGATTCAAAGGACACGAAAAAGCTTGCCTACTCTAAATTCTCTGCAGGCGTGAAACAATAAATATATTTGGGAATCGAACCGGGGACCCGCCGCAAACGTTTAAATGAACCACTAACACCCAGCGCGTGCTGAATACTTAAACTTGTTTGAACGTGGCGACAGGTTAAGGGTTTAAAGTCTGTTTGTTTGGTTTTAGGGTTAACTTTTTAGTTGTTTCTGTAGCAGGGTTAATGGTTGTTACTCGATGTTGTAGTTGTTGATTTTTTGGCCAGTTTAGACGCAAGAGGTTGTGGATTCGATTTCCGTTCCAAAACAAATGTTCGCGAAACATATTGACACATTGAAAAATGTATTGGAATGACACATGACATGACATGACAATGTCAAATCCCAATACATTTTTTTACGCAAACAATAGTGTTAATTTAAAGTGGCAACTCGTGGTAGACGTACTGGAAAATGTGGCATTTTTCTACATATTTCTTTGTTTAATTAATAGTTAATTTTCCCGTCAAAAAATAGCCTAATTGAAAAAAATAGCCTATGTCACTCCCTGATAATGTAGCTTTATATTGGTGAAAGATTTTTTTATCGCTGAAATAATTTTTCAGGAATTTTGGAGCCTATTTGATACAAACAAACAAAAACAAACAAATCTTTTTCTTCATTATATTAGTATAGATAGAGCTAATCAGTAAAGATAAGACTACAATGCTTTTTGCACAAAACACTTTACATTATGTAAACCATTTGTTTTCATGGCCTCAAAAAACTTATCTTTTACAAGACATCCAAATCCAAGACCCAAGGTCACATAATATGAGGCTTCCTTATTAGATTTCCAGAACGACTGGTTGCCGGTAGTCGGCACTCACTAGAATCCTTTACTACATTGACTGGCCTGTTGGCGCAATGGCAGCGAAATAATCTGCTCCTCTGCTCAATATTGTGTTCTTTTTTCTACTCGCATTGACTGTACTCTGGATTTATTTTTTGTAAAACAAACAAAGTTGAAAAGAGTAACTATCGAGTTTCTTGCCGAAGCAACGTCCGAACCGGTGGTAGATTCACATTATGTATATTCACGATGTGTACTAATATTGTACTATTTTATTTACGTTTATTATTATTATTTCTATATACTTTTTTTGGCATGTCATAAGTGCTTTGTACAAGCTTAAATGAATAAATGATTTTTTACTTACTTTACTTACTTTACTTTACTTTACCTGCCTTTAGCGCCGGAGGTCGTGGGTTCGATCCCCACCCATGACAAATATTTGTGTGACGAACATTTATATTTGTTGTGTGTCTGGGTGTTATTATCTATTAAAGTATGTATTTAGAAATATATAAGTATGTTTATCAGTCTCTGACGCCCATAAGCTCTGCTTAGTTTGGGGTCAGATGATCTTGGTGTCAATTGTCACAGATATTGTCACAGATATTTACCATGTCGCTCAGGTTTGAATAGGACTTAAGACATCTACAGAAGTCCAGCGTCGCAGTGTTTTTAAGATACCCCCGCATATGCTTAGTACCTACCTTTTTGGTGCCAAAACGTGTCACCACATTTGGAATGTGCACTTTAAATATTTTTATTTTTATTTTTTGCCACCAAATGAACATAATATTTCCTTTTTTCTCCTTTCTTCGTTCTTCATTCTTGTTCATTCTTTCTACTGTCTTCTTTCTTCCTTGTACGCTGCGGGTGGGCGTCCAACGCTGCGTTTAGTCTAGAACTTTTCTGCAACAAAAGGTTCTTTGTCCGTCCAATGCCACTTGAACTTACTTATCAGTTTTGCTACGTCAGATCCAACTTGACTGAGTAACGCTCAGGAAACTGCACGCCATTTTCTAGTCCAAAGATACTATTTGGAACCGAGCTGCCGACTGCAACTGTCGACAGCACGTGCAGCGTCCTATTGTTTTCTATGTCACTCACGACTATCTACAGTTGCAGTCGGCAGCTTGGTTCCAAATATTATATTTACATACCTCAGTGCTTTTAGACAAAAGACGATCAGTGTTTGTACCTGGTATTTTCCAGTGATTACTTACGGAGTTAAAGAAGTCTCTGACTAATGGGCATTAAACGAAAGCTCAAAGCCACTTGTTGCTACGTGATCGAATCAGACATAAGGAAATCCGTAGAAGACCTAAATATCCGAGATATTACTAGCCAATATTTCAAAGATGTCTAGATTTCTCTGTAGCTTTATCTACCAGGAATACTCCAATAAGAATAGATGATCTGCTTTACCCCATTCCGATAGCATATTAATATTCGTTCTCGCAGTGTCCCGCATTCGATGCTCGCTTAGTATGCAGCGGGCGTGCTCAGGTTATATATTACAGACGATGGGGCGTGGCGATGCGTTACAATAGACTGTCTATATTATACTGTTGAAACTAGATCTGATATTGCCGAATGACTAAAATTTGCTTCAAATATGTTTGAATATAATATATCTTTTAGTTCCAAAATACCAAGCTTGAATTTTGTCAAATATTTGAGTCCTAACAATGATTTTTTAAGGTTACTAGAAACACTTCCTCATCATATAAAAACCAACAAAATTATGTTTTCAAAGATCATATCTTTGTCCAAAAGCAAGAAGTGCAATTGTAGTTTGTTTTGCTTAGTGCGAAAGGCTAGTAAGGTTTTTTTTTAATAAACTACTTTTTTTGTGACTAAAATGATTTGATTTGATGTCAACGAGGTATCGAATCATCATACCGAACTGGGCTTATGAGCTGCTCGTAGTTATTAAACTGCTTTTACGTCTCCCTTACTTTTCACTACTAAGCTGATCCATCTACTTACTACGAGGAAAGATATGTTATTAAAATCAAAAATCATCATGCACATCAATATGCCAATTAAGCTACCGTTTAACTATGTGTGAGGCCGGTTGGAGGGTTTAAGGTACATTTCGCGTTGAATAATATAAATATAAATAAATAAATATGCGCCAGAGAACACACAACTTGTCATGGCATCGAAGTAAGGATAAAATAATATCCTTGTGTTACGAGGTACCAGACAAGGACTCAAGCCAGGAGCGTCCCCTAGCACACCCAAACCCGAGCCAATTTAGAAAAGATCGTTTCCTGACCGGGAATCGAACCCGGAACACCACGGAAATCGAGGTAGGAAACCGTGCTGTAGCACATTACGCAAATCGTGTCGTCAAATGTGACGCTGATGCTTCATATACTGTCTGTGGCCTTGTCTGCCAAGGAACATGACGTTGGTTGGATTGAAACTCTGAGTAGCAACTGCCTCACTACCCTCAACCCTTACGTTTATTCCTCTCCAGAATACTAAATACCGATGCAGGAAGCAAAGAAGCGCTTTATCTTCGTATGTAGGCCGAATATTGATGTTGGGTAGGTAGATAGGAATGTTACCGTCAATTGTGACGTATGGACGTATGGGTGAGTCGGGAAATGCCGAACGGTTTTCTGTCCTGATTACAAAATGTATTTGTAACGTTTTATTTGGTTGCACGCATTGGCTGAATATATTTGGGAAAAGTTTTTATGTTTAGGGAATACTAAGTACAGTCATGCTATTTGTTTTGAGATTGGGTCAGCTGCCTGAGACTAGCCATAACTACATCTCAATGACGACAAAAGCTAAACAGAGTGACGTCTTAAACTTGACCACTGCGACATGCAACCGCGTCGGAACGTCGAGCTAAAATTTCGTTACACAATTCACCGCTTACATTGTCTCGTTGCAAAAACCCTTCAGTGTTAAATAGAGTCGGAAGCAGGAATTGACACCTTTGGTGTTGACCCAGTCCATTGGCTTCAGGACTTCTTGGTTACTTGTCACCAATGTTGCTTAAGTTAAGCTGTTCTTAGCCATAAAAGCACAATCGCTACAATTGGTATTGTGCCTACCTGCCCAAATGCCTTGAAATCATATTCTGCCTCTTGTCTTCTAATTACCCTCAAATAAGCTGCTTATCTTGATTTTGCCTACAAGAGTTCACTATTTGTATCCAAAGAAACCAAGCCACTTTTTGCAACAAGTGGGGGTCTGTCAGTTCAAAAAATGGAGTACTTCAAAGAATATTATTTGGTTCCCAAAGTAGTTCCTCAAATTATGGTTCTTTCTTGGAATGAGTCAAGCCACGCCATGCCCTTTATACCCGTCTAAGGCCTTGTTCGCCACTTTTTGAGTGTAAGTGTAGATGTGTTCCGTGTGTTTGTGTCTGAATGAGTGAGCGTGAAGTTTATTCGACGACAAAATACACAGCTTAATCAATTTCTAACATGGCAAAAGCAAAGTATTTCCAAAGGTCTACAACCAACTATCGCTTTAGACAGCAAACAAATTCCCTCCTCGATATTCAAGAGCCTTTGCCAGGAGACTGAGTTGGGACCACGCGCTGAATTTTAAACTTTCCAAATTTATATGAGGTGTTTACTAAATGCAGATTTGGAGGCTCTGTTGGCGTCACAGTTTATCGGGAAACTTTAAATTGGTTTTTATGGGCCAAAAAGTGGCCTTTGCCGATGTTGAGGGGAAAAGTTTTAGGCAAGATGCCCTTGTTGTGAATTTGCATGATATTAAATTATCACTTGGATTGTGTATATTTATAGGTTTTAGACTTTATTTTACGTTATAATCAAAGTAATTGACTGGCCTGTTGGCGCAATGGCAGCGATCCTGCCTTTAGCGCCGGAGGTCGTTGGTGCGATCCCCACCCATGACAAATATTTGTGTGACGAACATTTGTATTTGTTGTGTGTCTGGATGTTATTATCTATTTAAGTATGTATTTAGAAATATTTAAGTATGTTTATCAGTCTCTGACGCCCATATTACAAGCTCTGCTTAGTTTGGGGTCAGATGATCTTGGTGTGAATTGTCCCAGATATTTATTTATTTTATTTATTCAATATTTATATGCAATAAAATCGTAATCGATGCAAAACTGTAAATGTGTCTGCCTGTTTGTATTATTATTATCACATAGAATTTCCTGTGATAATAAAGTTTGAATTTATAATAGGGAACTTTAGATTCATTTACAAGGTGGGAGGTTAGTGCCTGTTGAAAATGGAAAGCAGAGAGGAGAGGACTGTAATCTAATAAGAGGAAACTAGGAGGAGAGCAAAGGGATGGACACAAGGAAGCACTAGGATAAAAGAACAGAAAACTATAATGAAGGAACACAAACTCAGCACTGGGTATTCACATAGAAGAACGACAACACAACTGCACAACTGACAAGATCAGCTTATCAAAAACAAAACAATACTACGTCAAAAAAATACTTAGATCTAAATTTAAAAGGTTTAAAAATAAATAATCAAAGTATGAAAAAAGTCTTCGACAGTGCCCTCTATTGTATGTCCAACCCGGACCCATAGATGTGCTATGTATCTAATTTTAAGACCTTTATTACACTTATGGAGTGCAATAAACTGATTGAATTGAACTGAATTGAAAGTTTCAAAGATCTGACTCACCTTACCAAAGTCATTAACCTCAAACTAAACAGCAATTGTATAACGGAGAAGATAAGGAATTAAACCAGGGGCGGCTCCCAGAACACCCAGACCAGAACCAATTTACAAAAGATCCTTTCCTGAATTGACCCGACCGGGAATCGAACCCAGGACACCACGCACGTAAAGGCGAGAAACTGTGCTACTGTAGCACACTACGCCAATCGTGTTATCACAAAATTCAGAAAGAACCCACATCATTCCATCAAACATTTTGTCTCAAAACTAAGCCATTAAAAAACCAAGAAAATTAAGTGTAGGTATTCTTGCCAGAATCGAAACGTGGCACAATCTCAAAAATCTTATCCACCATATTCGCTTGAACCAGCACATGTATTAAATAAATCGCATCTTACACCCACTAACGGGTACCCGGACCGTCCTTTAGATATTCATACTAGCAATCGCAGATATGCTCTCTACGTACTCAGAATACATTATTTTGAAGAAGACTGAATTGAACGGGGGAGGTTCAAATTTAATCGGCAGATAACCAGTTTGTTTTTAATCGAGATTAGTATTAGTATTGTTTTTGGTTTAAAAGCTTTTCTGGGAGTTAATAAACTTCTTTGGATTACGTGAAGCACATTTGAAGTATGATAATATGGTGTTTGTATTTATTTAAAATAGGACATTGTAGCTAGGCAATCAGAATCTGTTAAGTTATTTAAGAGTTATCAATTATACAAACATATAAATTTCTAAACATTCAAACATTCAAAAATGCATAAGTAATTTTAGTAGAATTAGCTACTTATTTTGTCCGCGTATACTATTTTTTACTTTTCGTCCTGCACTTAAATGTGTAGTAATTTAGCGTTGATGGTATAAATTTTAATGTACAAAATATCATATTAAATCAATCTAGTAATGTTTCAACAAAACGATCTAACTAGCTATGATGGCGCCGCGACCCAAAGTGGGTCTTGGCCTCCGACACTAAGATATGCCACTTCAACAAAAAAAACCTAAAAATGATTTAGGTCATTAATTGAATTTGAATTTGAATTATTTTAAAAATATATAGTTAATGTACAGATTTTGTTTATTGAGGAGTAAGTAAGTAATTAGCCGATATGCTGTCCCACTGCTGGGCAAAGACCTCCATCATTGGAATCAAGTCATCGCTACAATGGATGGGTATTGGCGTAATCATCACGCTTGCCAAATGCGGGTTGGTGATCACAAACCCGGGCTATGTTCCGAAAAACACACTTTGCCCGACCTGGGAATTGCACCTCCGGGTTTTTGGGCCGAGCTCTGGAAGCACTCGGCCACGGTGGCTTTATTGAAGAGTATATCTCTTCATTCAAGCATGTTAGTTGCTTAATACATAAGCTGCCATAGGGGTCATTGTGACCGGCAAACAATATACTTTTTATTGTGTCTGGTTTGGCGACAGTCTAAGACTAAAAAGGAGAATCCAAACCCTGTAAGATGTTTTTTATAAGCTAATTAAATGAATATATATTTTTAATTTAACGTTCGTGTACACCTCCTGTAAATATTATAATATTGTAGTAGTCATAACTCTTCACTTTCTCAAAATAACAAGTATTTCAACTCGAAAAATAACCGCCATTTTATGATTTTACAGACTCTGACATGGAAATGTTGAAACAATCACAACTAAGTGAGCTGTCAGTGCTCGTGTGAAATATTATTTCTCAATACAGAACAGAACTATCCTAGGAAAAGTCTATTCATTCTGCTTTCTGCTTCAAATATAACATGTTTCTTTCTAAACTTTAAATTTAAGGTTATCTGCAGAAGATGATTTTTTTTTTGAGTGTTCAAACAAATATATTTGATGCTGAGTGACTTGTGGTAGCAGCAATCTAACGTGTAGTCGTCGAGCTGGGCGTCGAGTAGCTGACGTCAAGCCATTTGGCGATTCTATTTAAAGGAGAAGTTTTAAAAATTCGCATTCCAAATCCAAAATAATTAAAAAGTAGAATAAAAAAAGTTTTTATGTAACAGTATTTATGGCCAGACTAGTAATTTAATATTCGAAGACACGATTGGCATAGTGCGCTGTGGCACCGTTTCTCGCGTTGACCTACGTAGTGTCCCGGGTTCGATTTCCAGCCGAATCAATTCAGGAATCGATCTTTTCTGAGCTGGGAGACGCCCCTGGCTTAATGCCTCGTCGGGTAACCTCGTAACACAGGCATATTTATCCCTACTAGCGAGACCATGCAAAACTTGCATCTGTTCAAAAAAAACAGTGATACACATAAACATAATACCAGAAATAAAAACAAATTGAAAACTCCCAGTCTTAGGCTACATAAGGTGGGAAACTCATTTGTGGGTCAATCTGTAAAATACTTTAACAAATTACCTCAGTCTTGTTGATCTACCTCTTCACAAGTTTAAGTCTGCAATTAAAGCAAAGTTAATGAAACAAGGTTATTATAATGTAGAGTAGAGGATTACTTGAACGACAAAAGTTTGTGGTCATAGTAGGAATAATCTGCTGCTCTGCTCAATATTGTGTTCTTTTTTCTACTCGCATTGACTGTACTCTGAATTTATTTTTTGTAAAACAAACAATGTTCAAAAGAGTAACTATCGAGTTTCTTGCCGGAGTCTTCTCGATAAGAAGCAACGTCCAAACCGGTGGTAGATTCACATTATGTACTTATATTCACGATATGTAGGTACTAATATTGTACTATTTTATTTACGTTTATTATTATTATTTTTATATTTTTTTTTTGACATGTCATAAGTGCTTTGTACAAGCTTGAATGATTTAATGATTTTTTTACTTTACTTTACTTTACTATCACTAGCTTTCCGGCCGCGGCTTCGCCCGCGAGAATTTAATTTTTGTAATATGTATACATAAAATCTTTGTAAATTGTAGCCTATGCGTTATTCTGATGTATAAGCTGTATTACTGTAAAGTTTCATCCAAATCCGTTCAGTAGTTTTTGCGTGAAAGAGTAACAAACATAAACACATATAAACTTTCGAATGTGTGTTATTAGTGGGATTGATAGCTTCGTACACTAATATACAGTTTATACTGATAACATTGAGGAAAACAATAGTACAGGTAAGCTCAATCTTTAATAAGCACCCGTATCCTTTCTACACCCTGTTTAGCTGGATTACATTTTATCAGACGTGTTATTAACACGGTTTTCATGCATAAAAATCTCGCATACTTCATTAGACTTATTCACAAAATGACCTAAAATAACCTTTCTAAAAACCTGAACGTCCTATTCAGTGGTGGTGAGTTCATCCTCTCGGTATTTTTAAAAACTGTCCGCTTTGAGCTCGGTGCTCGAGGGAATCCTTTTGAAAAGTTTCAGATAGACCCGACAAGTATTAGGGCTTTTAGATTTAGATTTGCTTGTTTATACACTTGTTAGCAAAGTATTTGAGCTTGTCATTAATATAACACATGAGGAGTAAGCTAACGATATAATTTTTCTTCGTCGAGACATCGTTTACGTGCAATGCCCAAATTATAACGAATTTGTATAAAAAAATAACAAAACGATTGTTGATGAATCCCACTGCTGCATCATGAATTTAAGTCATCGCTACAATGGATGGGTATTGGCTGAATCACCACGCTTGCCAAATGCGGATTGGAGATCACAAACCCGGGCTATGTTCTGAAAAACAAACTTTGTCCGACCTGGGATTTGAACCCGGGACCTCCGGGTTTTTGCGCCGAGCTCTGGAACCACTCTGGATCGAAACCACATTAAAAAGTATTTAATATGGTTTCGTCGTTTCAAGATAAGTATTGCGCGCTATCGAGAGGGTTCCATGTAAGTTTTGATCTCGATCAGTTTCGTCTCGGAGAAGTTTACCAGGTCGTCCGTCTTTAGCGCCCACCTGCAACATCGTTCCTACTTTATATGCTATTGAATATAGACACTATTATCTGGACTTTTGTAAACTTTAGAATGATACATGCACAATTGCACAGATCAGAACGAAATGTCCTTTGAAGTCAAAGGCTATTTCGCCTCACTATGACCTACTCCCCGTGGTTGTAATGTTGGTGTCTAATATGATGTGTGTGTGACGTCCTTGCCATAATAAATCTATTTATGTGTGGAAGGTAAGGTATAAGCATGTTTATTATATATATTTATGTATGTGTAATGTAGTTGTTTGTTTATTTATTGTATGCTTTTTTATATGTTATACTGATTAAGTCTTTGACTGCCGCTAAAGCATACACAATAGAAAATCTATTGTTTGCGGGTCACCGGTGACCCCATGGCAGCTAATGTGTTAAAGGTGTATTTATTTTATGTTTTGCTCTTAAAGTTGTTTTCACTCCACACATCTACCAAACTTTAAGAATTTCCTGTACCCAGAGGTTGCCTGGAAGAAATCGCTCTCTAGCGATAAGGCGGCCTAAATTGTACAAATTGTTTATTTTGTTAAAAACTACTGTAATTGTTTTTTTTGTACAATGAAGTATATCTATCTATCTATATATCTAGCCCATAAATGTGCCCATTGCCCAGTGCCCATGCCCACTGCTAAATCAACATACATACTCGCTGGGCCACGGCAGTGATGAATTTATTTTTTAACTTATAATGAAATTTAATCAGAATACAATATTAAATTAAGTAATTTGACGACACGATTAACGTAGTGCGCTGTAGCACGTTTCTTGCCTTTAATTCCGTAGTGTCCCGGGTTCGATCCCCGGATAGGTCAATTCAGGTAACGATCTTTTCTAAATTTGGCCTGGGTGTGCTTGGAGACGCCCCTTAATTCCTTCCCCTTAATATTTATCCCTACTTCGTGACCATGACAAGAGGTGTGTTGTCTGGCGCATATTTATTATTATTAATAAATTAAGCCCACATTTCGCACACTTCTTAAAGCATTATAGACAGACTTCACATATTACATCCACCGACACACCACAGAAGCCCCTTTACGTGAAAAATTCCATCACAACGTCTGAGCTATTCTGAAGCTCCAGTCATGCGTGCAATTCAGGAATTTTATCAAATACCCAGCACTTGGTGGCGAAGAACGGGAGATCTAAGATGTTTTCTGCAGAATTCCAAAGGCAAATATGCAAGGGAATTTTTACACTTTATAATTTTTCGTGAGGTGTTTGGAAAGATATGGTATGCGGTATTTTTGAAACATAGAAATAAATAGCTTTTAAAAAGTAAAGTAAATTAAAAAATATCTTTATTCATATAGACTTATAAAAACTAAGACAAGTCAAATACAAAAAAAAATTAGTATAGCAAAAAATTAAATATACTAAATAAAAATAAACTTGCATAAAATAATACTATAATAGTAAATATCATAATTAAATATTATGTGACTCTACCACCGGTTCTGAAGTTGTTTCCGGTCGAAAAGACTCCGGCAAGAAAGTCGATGGTTACTCTTTTCAATCTTGTTTGTAAACACAAAAATTAAATTGACAGAGTAAAGTCATGACAAAAAATGTGCAGAGGAGCAGATTATATCTAAGATGACCAGAAATTCTAATCATTTAAGATATCTACACTATAATAACCTGGCTTCTTAACTTAGCTTTAATTTGTGACTTTAAAAGATATCTCTCTGGACATTATTATTCATAGCCATCTGCATTCAAAGCAGAGCTTGTACTATGGGTGTCGGTAACTGATAAACATACTTAAATAGTTCTCAAAATAAAAACGCTCAGACATATACAAAAACTATGTTCGGTACTTGAATATTTTTCCTGGATGAGAATCAAACCCACAACTATCAGCGCTGTACGCGACTCGTCGTCCTCTAACTATTGCGTGAACAAACAGGCCAGTCAAAATATAGTCTTATTAATAAAATATTTAAAGAAATATATGATATTACTATTGATTAGGTAGTGAATCTGGATCAGTTTCGCAAGAACAATTTAAAACAATGCAGTTCTCAAACATTGATTCAAGGATACAATTTTGATGGGAACTTCGACCGTATATTTTTCAGTGAGCTATCGAAAAAATCTGAAACGAAACTGAGGCCTTGGTAACGAAACGTAAACTTTGCCTAGATCAAAAAAAGTAGGCGGTGAAAATTGTATTTTCTGAGCGAAACTGAATCAAATACAGCTACGAAAACCCTAGCAAACACGAACGAGTTTCTAAAAAAGCATTAGTCGAGTGCAAGATCCATACAATACTAATGGTTCCGTACATTAAAACGTATTTTTTAAATAGTATTTAAGGACTACGTGCAGGAAAATTGGTCAAAGAGAGCGACTTATTTGACAATAATCATTCCATATTCAAATTATATGCCAAAGTTTCTGAAATTATCACAGGACAGATGCGACCTGATGAGCTTTTTCAATGAACCTGAAGAATGCCTTGGGTGTGAATATTTTAAACGAGTATTGTGAGGATTATGTGTAATGTAATCAATGGGTTTGTATTATATTCATTGCGTGAACATTCGAAGATATGAATAAAAGGCATTAAAAGAAACAACAATACTTTTTAATACATTTTTATTGAAGTTTAGTTTTGACATGTAGTAAAATTATAGGTACCTTCCACTAAACTTATTATTTTAAAGTAATAGATCATTTGAATGGCAGAATTAATGTACAGAAATAGCTAGATAATTTCATTACGCATGTTATCGTACTATTACAAATACGCTAGTCCAATTAGTTTAGGAGAAAATCCAATTCTAGTAAACCCATATTTGACACAAACCCCTGTCATTTGAACGTCAAAAAACCCTTTGACAGATAGGGATATTTGCCAAAAAAGGCTGGACTGACTAGAGGCTGGGACAAATTACACGTACATCATCCGACGCGAAATAAGCAGAGCTTACACTATGTTTGTGAGAGACTGATAAACATACTTAAATATTTTGTAAATACATTCTTACATAGATTCAAAGACCCAGTCACAGAAAAAAAAAATATTCGTCACGTAAAAGTTTTATCATGGGTGGGACTCCGGCGTTAAAAGTAGGATCGCTCCATTGCGCTAACAGGGCAGTCAACATGATTGAATGTTCAGTTCATTCAATAGGATTATCGTTATAATTAATACATTTATTGATTCTGGTACCAGTTTCACAATAATTTTCCTAGTTTTAAGTACGTAATGGTATTAAAACGGCGTCATCGCATGTTAAAAAAAGTTCCATGTTTATCTTTTGGATACGGGACCCTGAAAACAGAGCTTCGTGAATGCCGTTTGTTATAGAAATCGTCTTAAAAACGTTTTTATGGGCCAGAGTAGTCAGTACCTACTTGTACTAACGAGAGTTTATGAACGATACATAGAGAGAGCTTCATACGTGTGTGTCTTTAATGAGTTATTTACCAGATCTTGTCTGATTTGAAATGAGGCGCCTCACTGCTTTTAAAGTTGACTTAAATGTGCCGAGAGTACTTTTGCGAACAAACATTGCGGGCTCTATATTATCTATTGCGTCCATTTTCAAGATTACTATATAGGAAGGGTGCGTCATTTCAGCTTAGACGAGCTCTACGCTTGGCTGCGTGGGCCCTATATAACTGGCCGAGCCGATATAAACCGGTTTCTCTCCGTAGGCGACGAGGCCGCCAGCGGTCAAGCGCGATCATCGTTGAAGAATGTTGTCCACTGCTGAACATAGGCCTCCCCCACCGATTTCCAAAGTGAACGATTGTAGGCGGTTACTTTTATCAGGTCGTCCGAATATTTGTATATATTCGATTAATTTTCTAACTAGTCGTCCATCTCCGGCTTCTACCGCGTAGACTGTCTTTCCCGTCATAATATAGCCTAAATTAAAAAAAAAACATATAGCCTATGGCACTCCCTGATAATGTAGCTTTATATTGGTGAAATAAATTTTAAAACCAGTGCAGTAGTTTCGGAGCTTATTCAAAAAACAAAGCTTTCCTTTTTATAATATTACTTTAGATGTGATCTATAGTTTGAAAATAGTACAACTACCTCTGACACTTCAACTTTGTTAGCAATTCGATGACATGGCACCTGAGGTTGCAAATGATCTACAGCCCTACGGACGATGATGATGACAGGGCAAAAATTTGTAAGGACTGGCAATATTCTTTGTTTCTCCGTTGAAATATATACAAGAATATGTATCTGGGACAGCTCACACTAAGATCATCTGTCCTAAACAGAGGTTCAGAAGTTGTACTATTGCTGTCAGAAGATGAAAATATACCTAATTACTTCTAATCACGTAGGTACTTAAATAGTTAACAGCACCCAGAGACAGAACAAACAAATTTTCGTTACTTGAATGTTTTCCTAGGCTGGGAGTAAACCCACGTCTTTCTGCGGCCAGGCAAGTCAACAACAACAATGGTCTCAGTTCCCTTTTACTACACCAGTTTACCTCTTCATGCCGTAGCAGGCCCTGTGGTCGCGGTCGAGCAGAAGGCTGTCAGGTCACGTCAAAATATTTCACTGCGTTGCAAATCCGACGCGAAAAAATACGGACTACACCATTGGTTGGTAGTGGCGCTCAAACTTCGGTAGCTTCGTAGAAGTTGATATATCATCTTCATTCAGTTGTTCCTTGATAGATTTACGGTGAACTTTATTGTAGGTTACCTGCATTCATGGAAGACCTGCAACCTTTGAAGATTCATTTATTTGCATAAACTTGGTGTCTTCAAGGCCAGAGTGATTAGGCATTTTCTGGGTAAGTGTGCACCACCAATCAAATGAGCCTCGTCATCTCGTCAACTTACCACCAGGCGAGACTGAGGTCAAACGCAAACCCATTTTAAATAAAAATTAAAAAGACATTGTGTTGGTAGTACATGGGTTGTAGTGGAGTTGGAGACCTTTTGAAGGCATATGCCAGCTGCAAGCTAAAGAGATAACTCAATATGGGTTCTCGAATTTAGGTGCATTCATTGGCATCAGAAGACATTAAAGGGCTGCTTGATCCAATAGTTTTAAAAAAAATATTTTGTCAATTTCCAAAAAGCTAGCGTTTTTAATGAACTTTTGTCACGTTTCTCGTTTTTCCTATTCTAGAGGTCATATGTATTAAAATAATATTATTATTATTTTTTATATTGCCCGTCAAGATGACCTCACTCCACCTGATGGAAAGCGGTCGTGAGGTCCAGATATGAGGTTGACAAGCCCAGTCATTCAAACGAATCACTGGGCTGGCCATCCTCACCTTGAAGGCGTGCAGAAATGCCTTTTCACGCCCCGCTTGAAGAACCCGGGACTATACGAGGAAGGAAACACATGTGCTGGAAGAGCGTTCCACGTCTGAATGGTACGACAAAGAAACGAGTCACCGAACCTTTTAGTTCAGGCCGGGTTTATTATGACGAAGAGCTAAGTGTGTGATTTCATCAAATGAAAAGAATGATAGACTTTAACTTTGTGATTCAAGCCAAAGTTTGAGCACCACTGACTGGCCTGCAGTGACCGCTGGCGTACAATATGGGCTGTCAAACGCATCGGACGATTCAATAGAAACATGTGTTTTTTAACTTTTTTGCACCCCTGATGGCCGGAAAATAGATTTGTCAGGTTATCAAGTGATAAATAAATCGAGTTTTTGTTTTTCCAGTCTGCTTGCTTAGTGTATGTTGCCTGAATGGTTTTTCTTGTTTTATCAAACGAAACTTTTGTTGTTTAGGTGTTAGGTGTAGGTGAAATATCAAAACTTTTAAATGTATTACTGCGAAACGGCAAACTTCTGCTCCGGTGCACCCTGGGCAACGTGGAACAACTTCTACTCACGCGGTTCTTGTTCTTTATTAGCCAAATTCTTGTCCTGGTCCCTTTCTGCGGGCAGCCATTACTTAGTGGATCCAGAGGGTTCAGTCAGGGAACCTTAGTCCGCATTGCACGGGTCTACCGGAGCAGGAGCCGGGCTCACCATCAGGGCCGACCGCACCACGGGCACGGTGTAGTAATACTGGTTTCTTTATACCGTCCCTAAAAGTGATTGAGGGCAAAAACAAGTCAGGTTTTTAGTCGGTAGGAGTCCGACATAACCTCCTCCTTGGACTAGGACTGCTTGGTTTTGAGGGGGATTGCCATGTCTGTATGAATTTATTTTTATTGGTATCATTATAATCCAATCTAAAAGTTGTACTTTACGTAATAATACTAATTTTGGTAACCTTTAAGGCTTTAGGAGTATCACAATAAATTGGTTTAAACTTAACAAATTCACTTATCATGCTTTCTCAAGTTAAACATGTTTGAGAAGGAAGATAACGTGCAAAAGTTAACTAATTTCGTTTCTGGAAAAGCTGTTTGTTGTATAGTCTCTGTCTGAAGGTTTAGGAAATTATGCTAATATATGCCTTTATTCGCCGGTTTAATTGAATTTTAACGTCTTAAAGCTTAAGCTTTGAGGTTTAGCCCTGAAAAGACTGTAACCATCAATATACATAAATAAAACTCTTCCGTGACTGACAGACAACAGACAGACATTATAAGAGTTTTTGTCCTCAGTCTTGCCTGGTAGTAAGCGATGATGAGGCCGGTGGTGGTACACGCTTACCCAGAAAGTGTCTATTCATTCTGGCCTTGAAGGTTGCATGTATCCAGAAACACAGACGCAGGGCGAGCGTTCCTCTCGCTAGCGGTGCGGACCAGAAAAGTCGCAGCAAACCGTTGTGTGCGATTCGCAGGGAGGTAGGGAGGGACTGTGGGGACCACTTGAAGGAAATCTACTTAAATTTTTACGGAAACGGCCAAAAAAGCGATAGATACCAGTGAAAGTGAGTATTTTTTAATGTTATTTTTAACATACCATCACGATTGATGCCGTCCATGGTAAATGGAACATTCTGAAGCCCTCTTTTTACCAATGGTATTAGAACCCAACGATGATTTGGTTTTCATAGATTTTGTCCATAACAGTTAGTCGGAATGATGATTGAACACAACGAATTCGGATGACAAAATATAGCTCTGGTCAGATTTGAACTCGTTACCACACGATCCACGATCCCAGTTGGGTTGTTTAACCCTTAGACCATGACGCACTCTAAATATAATTTATTTATGTATTACATACAGCTGGTAAGAACATTTTCATCGAATCGCATTAGAGCACCATCGCGCAACTTTGCTCTGGTAATTTTCTTTGCTGGAAGCAATTAAAACGGTTGCAATAGAGCAATGCTGGGGACGTTATCCTGGAACCGCTCGAAACTTCCCATTAGAAAGAAAAAAAATGTTTTTTTGGTGCAGAGGCGTTCACTTTAACCTTTACAAAACCTTGCCAACCAAAACCAAAATGGATCTTATGTCAGCAGCATTGGGTGCCCCTGTGTAAAGGTTAATGTGAACTCCTCTGTGCTAAATGCACTTAAATACAACAAAAACCAAAAAATGCATTGACGTCCACTGACGCGAACAAATTGAATATGGGATTTCAGATGTAAGATAGGTTTATTTATTTATTGATCACTAGCTTTCCGGATTCGTCTGCGTAAACTTCATTTTTATGCCATGAAAAATAAATATTTCAAAACAAATATATATGCCTATAGCAATCAGGGACAATGTAGCTTTTTAACAGTGAAAGAGTTTTTGAAATCGGTTTGGTATTTTCGCAGATTACCTACCTCAAACACACAAACTCACAAACGCTTACCTCTTTACTATATCAGTGTTCAGTGTTTCAAATGTACACTTAACAAAGTAGGAACTTAATCTAAACTTATAGCGGTACATGTGGCGTTGCAGTTGAATCTAGATGCGATCATACGCTGTATAATTTTCATAGAGATATTTAATTTAAGACATTAAAATCAATAAAAAAATGCTAATGATACGAAGACAACTAAAACCAAATTATACATATTTATTCGACTTTTTTTATTCTTAAGTCTGTACGATATTTAAGGAATTTCAGAAAAACGTCTGAAATTTTATTCATGTTGTCAGTTTTCTCGAGACATATTGTGAAGAACCGTTTCATTTTTGTGCATCCAACTTTACTAACACAGATTTTTTTTGTATTTAAAGTTATAGAATTGTTTAAGGTGAACAAAAACATAAAGCGCTTTTTACTTATATGAATATATTTTCTGCAGCTTTCGGGCAAATCAACTAATACGTTGCAACAAAGTTGAACTGTTGAATAGAAAGAGCTTCAGTTGAGAAATAAAATGGCTTTGATAAGTATTTAAGATCCACGAAAAGAACTTAAACACTAATTGTTGCGTGGCTCACACAATAATGTCGAAGTTTCAATGACTTTGTAATGCAAAACGCGTCATTGTGAATTAGACGCATGTCTTAAAAATATTTCGACCGACGTCAGAATATAGTCCCAGAAAGAGAATATCATTCGGAGTCGAAACATAGTTGGACGAAGTATCTGCGCGGCTTTTGTGATTTAATTAAGAATTTTAATTAATTTAAATTAAACTCAGCGGACATTCTGATTTCCCCCGTCGCTGATACATAATGTGACTTGTTTCGTCCGGAGTGTTGCGTAAATAGGACCTTGTTTTGTGTTCCACATTTCGTTGAATACTTAAATTTCGTTAAGTGAAACATATTACGTTCGCAGCGTGTTCTGAATAAGTGCTGTATTTGTTTTAACAGAAACAACGAACAATTTGAGACATCTGTTTAGTGGCAGACATTATCAGAAAAAAAAAGGTCATGCAACGTGTTACTTAATAGTCATAGTCATTTATTCATAAACAATTATAAATTGTTATAACTTACGATATGAAATAAAATGATCACATGTTAATATGACTTTTTTACTAACAATATGTTGTTCATACTAATGCAACATGTTATACTAAAATGATTTTTATGTAGTCGTGACGCACTTTTAGAACACAAATGAAAGGAAGAATCAGAGAACCATACAATTTTTTAACAATCTAGATTTTCCCCACAAGTTTGTACGGAACCATCGGTGCAAGGGTCCGAGTTACACAAATATAAATCAATTTATACTATTTATGGACGAAATCTGAAAATCGTCATTATGTATAAGCCACTACATACGTCATGTCAGCTGTGGTAACGTGAATGACATGTAACTTACTCGTAATTTTGCAATGATTTTCCTACTACTGGATATAGCACGTCATACAATAGGGTATTTGACTATTATTTGTTGAGGTGTTATCGAAAGACCTCTCAATACTATTATTTGGTAAAAAATATTTCGAGATCACCAAAACTCCTATTTATATCAGTTTTAAAAATCGTATTTTTGGACTTGCCTAAAACGCTCCCTATAAACTGCCACCTGCAAATTACGTCATTTGCGATTTATTTCTTTGTGTTCGCAAAACGGTTGTTCGGCAGCTATATTTTCCATTTAAAAATATGGTTTCGTAACAAAAGTTAAAGTAAATTAATTGTGTAGATTATCGAAAGATATAGTTATTTTCATTACTTTACACTTACAAAACTGGACTTTCTCTCCCCAGTTCGTAGGGTCATAAAATGTATTGTAAAAAATGTATTTTTTGATTATATTAAATTATTTTTAGGATCTGATTTTGTTGTGAAATATCTCATTGTCAAGCTTAAAAACATGGCAAAAACGTGACAGTAACATCCTGCCAGATGTCATATTCAGATATGAGTAAAAGGAGTAGGAATACATTGTAACTACGGAAAACGTGTGCTCGGAATGTCGTTAAGCACACAATAATCTTTATTCTTTATTGCACAAATACAGATTGATTTTCTGTTCTTCCAACAGAGCGGTTATCAGGAGTCCTTGTAAATGAATTGTCATTGTAGTTATGAAATATTATACTCTACACGCACTGGTGTAACGAATAAATGTTTTGGAATTGAACTTTAATTAAGAGTTTCAATTAAATTTTATCTGGAGCTTCGTAAAAACTAATTAAACCAGTCAGTTTTTCCGTGCTAACGTAATTTGTTATCTGTTTGGAGAGTTTTTTACAATGAGCCGTGTTATTTCTACCTTTTTTTTAATACTATTTCGCCTCCTTGCTTAGTTACACGTTGAGCACGAGTATGACGTTTTATATACCACAGATATAAATTAAAGTAAATGATGCGAGTTTACGTACTTCGCATGTAAAAAAAGAATGCGCACCTCTTTTGATGCTGCGTTTTTGAGTCCAAGCTCCTATTTATTGCAAACGATATCATTTTTTTTTTTTCATTTTGCCAGTAAAGTCGATTGTAAAATGGCACATTCCCAATACTAAAGCACATCACGACATCATAATATTAAAAATTCGTTTTTCTATTCTATTGTCATAAGTGTCAAAAAATTGGCACGCTTGGTGTACATACAAACGTGGTCCCTTGCGTCATATATTATGATTTATGTATGTAAGTTGAACATTAAAACAGACAACAGTCCATCAGATCCGGCTGTCTTTAACAATTTTAAGGGAAACACTAGTTTTATTGCTTTTTTAGCATCTGAAATCAATGCTAGCTAACTAAAGCAATTTCAACCAACCCCTCAATATCGACCTAACCCTGCAATGCCGACAGTGTTTTAATTTCACCTGTGCTCGCAATTTGGTATAACTTTTAAAATAGTTTCCAACAAACTCATATAAAACTAATCGAGAACCGTCCAATGCTGAAACGGTTTTGTAGCTGATAATTACTGCTTGTGTAGATTGTATTGACATTTAATTAAAAGTTTAAAATGTGTTGATTTCTAATTTATCAATCACTTGGGCTGTCTGCGAAGTTTTTAGGTTTCATATTCGTTGAATCTGCAAATAAGTTATTAAATATGTTTATCTAGTAAGCAATTTTACGCGCCCTTGTTATATTGCCGAAGGAGAGTTCATGTTTGGGAATATTAATGAAAGAACATCTCAATGACACGGAAACAGTACATTATTATTGGTATAATAGTAATCATGCATTGATATCGGTATAGAACACCGAGATCTAAAGATATGTACATTAAGACCGTAAATATTGTGATAATATGTAAATATGTTAGTAATCAGAGACTGATATTCAAAATCATTGAGTAATAAATGAAATTAAAAATGACTTTTAACTACTATTTTAGTTGCTCTCACAAGTGAAAAGCTTGAACATGGCACATCTTGCCTTCTGTGTCTCTCTAACATGTCAGTAAAACGAGTTGAGTGGAGATTGAAAAATTGTATCTGAGGAAAAAGTGTGCTTAGATTGACGTTAACACACTCTTAAGCAACTGTGCTTGAGGACACTTTTAAGTGTTCCCTTTGACTAAGCGCTGATGCGGAGTCTTGTAATTCAACTGCCATTGATATCATACGTTCATAACATTCCGTATCATTGAGTTAGAATTGAAACCATTCAACATAGTCAACACGTCCCTGTTTCATTAAAAAGCGAATAGCCATATTAATCTTTTCCACGTTTCTCGCCGAAGTGACAAACCTTTGGCTTTAATTTTAATTTTAATTAAACTCCGGACGGACGACTTTAGTTTTATAGTTGCGCTAGATTCCGTCCCTGTTATAATTATCACGAATTTCTGAGTACGCTACTGAGCGGCGACGGGCACGGTAGTAAGGAACAAAGTTAAGCGAAAATTTTGTGATTTTTTAAAGTTTTGGTTAAATTATGCTTGGTGGGTAAAATCAGGGGAAACAACCAGCTGGAATCTGTATATTTGAGAGTTTAGGGGCTAAGCACTACAACTCGGAGCTGGCTAGAAGACTTTCTTAGTAAATGTTATGAAATTTACGAGAGTAGGTATGCAAAGTAGTGAATATCACTACTTCCCTATGATAAACCTTGTAGTTGGTTCGCTTAAATCTTAACTTTCTCCTATCTTACATTAACAAGTAGAGAAACCGTTGCTTAAAAGGAAAAATGGCATCGAGAGCTTCAGATATGATAAAAATTTAAGATAAGATATATCCTATTTTTAAAACAATTAGTGATTTTTGTTGTGTGTTAAAAATGGATTTTCACCTATAAAAACAAATAGTAAGCTTAAAGTATTTTTTTTAAAATTGCACGAACTCAGGAGTTAGACTAAAAGTTTGCTTTACTGAACCTTAAAAAAACTTGGCTCACAGTTTACACTGTTTTTCGGAATTGTGACATCTGTTGAAAGTTGTAGCTTTTGGGAATAGCGTAGCAAAAGGAAACATTTTTCGCTATGTCGTATCATTACGAATACACTAAGAACTAAAAACAGTATAATTATGTACTGTTCTTATTAGTTGTGACGTATTTTGAAATGTAAAATATGCAATTAAGATTTTCAGTTACTGCAAAGAAATAAGTTGTGGTTTCATTCGAAACGACCGAAAGCCATATCTATACTCATCATTTTAAAAAGACGAAAGATTTCATTGTTTGTTTTTTTGTTTGTATTGAATAGGCTCCGAAACTACTGGACTAATTTCTAAAATTCTTTCACCAATATGAAGCTACATTATCAGGAAGTGACATAGGCTATATTTTATTATGATTGAACAAAACATTCAGTGAAAATAATAGTAAATATAAATCAAGTCGCAGAAACGCGGGCGAGATGTGTCTTTAGCATTGTACTAATAACCCGGTGATAATTATGTTGTTCTGCTCAGTAATCAAACCTTGAATTATGTTATCATATTACGACTGACTAAGCCAACTAGACAGTCAACTTAGGTTATTGATTAATTATAGAAAGTACAATGAGGGTTTTATTAAAATAACTTAATCACTATGGCGTAACAATTTCTACGCCTGCGCTTGTGTTTGTCGTCATTGCGGATAAAATATTGATATAATGTTGAAGTAGCTTAAAAGGTTTATTTTTATAGTTAAAGCTCTAACTACTGAAAGCAGACTACACCTCACTTTAGAGTTTAAGATGATATTCGTATACCATGCAAAATATACAATCCTCAAAAAATACATTGTGACTATTCTTCATTCATAATAGCATTAGACGGAAGTAAAAAAGTTCTTTTTTCGGGTACACGTACATCTATACATACATACCATCACGCCTTTTTCCCAACAGGGTAGGCAGAGACCACCTCTTTTCACTTAGGGTACACTTTGTGGTAAAAGTACCTACAATTAACATGATCACTTTTAAGATTTATATCGAATTTATTAAAATCTACTTGTATAGCAGCTGTCATACTTAATTGTTATTTTTTTTTTTATTTTTTTTTTTATTGCCCGTCAAGATGACCTCACTCCACCTGATGGAAAGCGGTCGTGAGGTCCAGATATGAGGTTGACAAGCCCAGTCATTCAAACGAATCACTGGGCTGGCCATCCTCACCTTGAAGGCCTGCAGAAATGCCTTTTCACGCCCCGCTTGAAGAACCCGGGACTATAAGAGGAAGGAAACACATGCGCTGGAAGAGCGTTCCACGTCTGGATGGTACGACAAAGAAACGAGTCACCGAACCTTTTAGTTCGGGCCAACAAATGTTGAATTGTGTGTGGGTGACGCCGTAGTCCAGCACGCGTGGTACGGGAGTGGAAAGGTGAGGGTGGGATAAGCTGGAATAACTCGTCAGAGCATTCCCCATTGTAGAAGCGATAGAGAACACTTAGCCTGGCAATGTCTCTACGCAATTGGAGAGGCTGAAGGGTCAAAGTTGCCTCTGGGTTTCCAATAATACGGATAGCACGCCGCTGCAACCTGTCAAGAGCTTCGAGTAGGTACTTAGCGGAACCGTCCCAGAGATGAGAGCAGTATTCCACACACGAGCGAACTTGTGTCTTATACAAGAGACAGAGCTGTTCAGGCGTGAAGAATCGTCTCACTCTGTTCAGGACTCCGAGTTTACGGGATGCTGGTTTAGGTTGCTACGAACATCCATGCCAAAGATGTTTAGGCTATCCTTAATCGGTAGTGGGGTGCTCTGAAGAGTGGGATGGGAAAGGAAAGGCGACGCCTTTGCTATGAATGCACACACCTGCGTTTTCTTGGCATTGAACTCGACAAGATTGCATGCACCCCATTGTGAAATGCGGTCCAACACTCCGTCAAGCTCAACAACAAGACTTCGCCTCTTCTCCTCGATGTCAGTCTGCTTTGCCCCAGGGCGCTCGAAATAACGCGCGTGGACCGTGCTATCATCCGCATAGCAATGAATATTACCAAGAGATAACATGTCATTGATATGCAGAAGAAACAACGTCGGCGACAAGACGGAGCCCTGCGGCACTCCGGCATTAATCTGGAGAAAGCGTGATTTTTGACCATCGCAAAGGACACGAATTCTACGTCCCTCCAGAAATCCGGCGACCCAGTCGCATAGGCGAGGTGGCAGACCATATGCCGGAAGCTTGGAAAGAAGCGAACGATGCCATACACGGTCGAAAGCTTTGGCAATGTCAAGGCTGACGGCCAAAGATTCCCCATGCTTGTCCAAAGCCTCCCCCCAGATGTGTGTTACGTACGCTAGAAGATCACCCGTAGACCGTTTTAGTCGGAAGCCGTACTGACGGTCGTGAATGAGAGAGTGATCCTTTAGGTAGCGGATGAGCTGCGTGTTTATGATCCGCTCAAACACTTTAGCTAAAACTGAGGTTACGGCTATTGGACGGTAATTGGCAGGGTCAGACCGGTCCCCTTTTTTGGGAACTGTTTGAACGCTCGCCTCCCTTCAAGACAGCGGCACAAGACCCGAATTGTAGGAGAGGCGATACAGGCTAGTGAACACTGGAGACAACTCCGCTGCACATTTCTTCAGCACCACAGCTGGGATTCCATCAGGGCCACTGGCTTTCCTGACATCGAGTGACTGCAGTTCGGCACGTACATCACACTGCCTGATACGAATATCAGGCATTGTGGAGCCGCAATGTGGAATATCAGGCGGCGCAGCACCGCAGTCATCGATGCAAGAGTTTGCGGCAAAGAGGTTAGCCAGTAAATCGGCTTTCTCTTGCGGCTGATGAGCCAACGATCCATCAGGGAATCTTAGTGGGGGCAGCGAAGGCACGCAGAAGTTAGATTGCACGTGTTTAGCCAGTCGCGCCGTAGGAGCGGCTACCCGTAGGGTGCGTGATGAGTCCTTGGCCAACACGTGCAATTCGCTGGGCGTCTGCTCTAATGTAAGCCCTCTTCGTGGCCGTGGTGGCTTTATTAAAGGCTGCTTTCAGGGAGGCAAGGTTTGAATGATCATTGAGTGCCTGGGCCCTAGACCAAGCACGGTACGCCGCCTGTTTTTGTTCAACAGCTGCGGCACACTCGCGATTGAACCAGGGACCAGTTTTGCTAGCACTGACGACATCAGTAAAAGGAATGTAGTATTTCATTCCGGTACTGATCTCGTCAGCGATAGCAGATGCACTCTCTGAAGCATCCCTTTCTCCAAAGCAGCACTGCCGCCAAGGGACGGAGGCAAAATACTCTCGCAATCCGTCCCAATCTGCCGACGAGTAGTGCCATAACCGCCGCGTCACCTCCACAGGTTGTGGGGGAGCTGCACAAGGCACTGTAGCGCCAACCAGACAGTGATCGGAGGAGCCCAATGGAGCACCAACCGATACTTTATACCCGGCTGGGTGACTCGTCAGCAGAAGGTCCAATAAAGAGGGAGTATGACCGACAATATCTGGTACCCGGGTGGGCTGGTGTACCAGTTGCGTCAGGTCTTGCGTGAGAGCAAACGCATGGGCAGTTCGGCCTGCATGGTCTGTTTTTGATGAGCCTAACCAGGACTCATGGTGGGCATTGAAGTCTCCCAAAAACACCATTTCGGCATTTGGGAACTGCGCCTGTGCGTTGTCTGCGGCCTGACTCAGATGCTTGAAGAGTCGAGTTGTCTCGGCGTCGCCTTTGTGGGAGTGGTATATGCACGCATAGACCCGGCTTGTGGAGCCCAGGTCAACGTGCACCCAGAGAGTGGAGAAGGATGGGTCTTCTAGGCAGCGGAGACGGCTACAGCAGACGTCCGCCCTGACGAATAGAAATACACCGGCTTTAGGTTGGAAGGACTCTTCCAGCACATAGCCGGGGTAGTGCAGGTATGACGTATCGGCAGGGCGGCCTATCTGTGTTTCCGTCAAAAAGAGCATCGCAGGCCTCGCCGTCTCAAGGTGTTGATGGACGGCGTTGAGGTTTGCATGGAGTCCGCGGATGTTAGCGAACTCCACCTCAAACAGCGTGTTGGTGGGGGATGGGGAGGCCGCTGTAGGCCGTTTTTTCGTGCTTCTGACTGCCATAGAAGTTGGAGGATGGGAGGGGCGTGAAAGGACGACTGTGATCGAGGCAATGAAAGACAAAGCGTGGTGCCCTGCATTGGTATTAATCGCGTGGAATAGTGTAGGCCGGTCCGCCGGACGGAAGGGCCCCCGTACCCCCTCGGGTGTGGTCGCCGGGCCCCACCGGAACTGGGCACCGCCCGGCACGACGAGCCACCCCGAGATTATGCGCGACCTGGTGGGGCAGCCTCCAGAGGTGGTTAACCCCTTTTTGGCCCCTGTACTATGCCGCGGGCGGCCAGCGGCACCACCGTTTCTACGGGTCTCCCTGGCCGGCGGGCCGATACACACTACACACACAATACCGCCGCTAGGGCCCCTACTGGTCCAACAATTGCCACGATCACAGTCCCCCTGGCACCGGTTAGTGCAGTGCTGATCCCGGAACGCGACCTGACCGAGATAGGTCAGAATCACTTGGCGGGTTTTACACAACTGCATGGTGGTAACAACAACCGGCCGACATAAGTCTCCCACCTGAAGAGCAGATGGTCTGCTGGAAGAAACCCTTAGTCGCCTCTTACGACACCCATGGGAAGATATGGGGCTGTGGAAAGTATTCTTTTAAAGTGCCGCCACCAGCACGGCACATTTAAATGTTCTCATTTAAAGTAAAGCAACTTCAGAATTTATGAGGCTTTTGCTAATTTTTTTTTGTTTTTTTGCATCAATCTATATCAACGATGTGTAAACCTAAAGGGGGTTTTTTTCCGAACACATTTTTACTGTCACTACAACTCTACCAAATCTAAAATGTTACATAATTCCTTCATACGTGGTGGGGGAAGGGGTTTTAAGGTTATACTCAAGTGTGACATCGTCATGGCAACGTCATATGCAAATTGTCATTCATCACCCTTGCTTCTTATTTCTAATGTTGAATTGAATAAGTTTAGCTTGAAATCCAGAGGTACTCAGTCAGCAAGAAAAACATTAAATAAACATGAATTAAAACGGCAAAATGCAGAGGGCCTGCCCCGGTGCAAAATTTGCTAAGTTTTTCTTTGGAGGCTAAAAAACACACCAAAGTATGCGATACGAACAAGTTTAATAAAACAGGTATAACAAAATGACCACAGAACAGCCCTTCACTAAAACAATATTATTAAGTCACTATACGCGCCAGAAAACGGACTATCTAATTATGTTTATGTCTGTGGTTAATTTGATGTCATATCTATTTCCCCCTTCCGCTTCTGCCTTGTAGTAAACGCCAACAACAGTCGTAACGCACAGACGCTGCAAAGCGCGGACCACACTCGGGCCAATTACACATATGCCACCGGTTTGCTTACAACTTGTGGTGTTGTGGGCACTGTCTTGGTAGAGTTGAGTAAATATGAGTGGTGGGAATTTCGGCTAAGGTTTTCACTCATAATTGAAATTGCTATTCAAATAAAATTTAGGGCACTTCAGGATCTGACCCTAACGACATGAATTTTCAACTACATACGGGAAAAGTGATAACTCAGACACAGGATAGGCACAAAACATGACAAATGAATAATTGTGCTGTGTCGAGATCAACATCTTATATAAATAAATATGCGCCAGACAACACACCTCTTGTCATGGTTTTGAAGCAGGGATAAATATCCCTGTGTTACGAGGTACCAGACAAGGAATTAAGCCAGTGGCGTCTTTCAGCACACCCAGACCCAGGCCAATATAGAAAAGATAATTTCCTGAATTGACCTGACCGGGGATCGAACCCGGGACACTACGGAATTAAAGGCCAAAAACCGTGTTCCAGCGCACTACGCCAATCGTGTCAATATATAATATATTTCTTATATTTTGTATTATTTCTCATCTCGGGATTTTGAACGGTATGAATACCACTTAAAGTCCCGTATCACAATACTTCGGAAATAGATTTATGTGGTTTTTCAAGTAATTGAACTTTTACTGTTCATAGGTCTTCTCACCAATCTTTAAATAGAGGCATTTTTTGGTGCTGACATACCCCATTCCATTTTGCAATGCTTTTGTAATGGTTGCCATGTACGCCTCCGTATTAAAATCTAACCTTTACTAACGATAATTGATAGTAAAATTGCTAATCTATATCGGTTGAATATTCTTTCTTTTTTTAAGTATGAAATATAATGTTAAAGCTGCATCTCCTACCTTGGACCACAAACATATGCATGCACTTCAACTTGCTAAGATTTCAGAGGAAACTTCGGTCACCAGCTTGTTCAGTCCATTCCTGATTATTAGTGAATCGTGTTGGTTGTGCACTGTGTTTGTTTGTTGAATATACGAACGCAAGAAACCTTTTGTATTCATTGAATAGAATAGCAGAGTAAACAGTTGGAGCACATTTGTAAATGAAAAGGGGGAAACAGATGCGTCAAAATTTTGAAAACTACACAAATGAGAAGAAAACCATAAAATACTAATCACAACAAAAAATTAACAATCAAGCCAATCTAAACCTGTAATATTCTTTGTTTTTTTTTACTATAGTGTGTGTTTTACAAAGGTCACGATTCATTTATTTTAATTAAGAAAACCTTAACTCTACTTTGTAATGCCCCTGAGTGTGAGGAAGCTGAAAGGAATTTGTTAACGTGTATGTTTGGATCACCCTGTATATTATACAAGTATTTATGTTCACATTTGTTTTTTATAAGTGTTTATTTACTGTTTTAGTGCACTTGCTTACCCTACCTTCCATTTTCCTCTACTTGTAGGTTTTCTGGCGGAGATCGCTCTTTAGCAACAAAACTGCCTAATTGTATCATCGTGTTATTTGAGATTCTATACTGTACTGTTTTTTTCTGAATTCTGGTGTGCAATCAAGAATATTTATGTCATGTTATGTAATGTGTAGGTATTAGCATCTGACAAAAAACTCAATAGAAAATCCGCTGTTGCTCTTGTATCATACGAATGAATGACTATTAGTCATTTCCATTTTCAAATGAATGTAACCCTGATGATTATTACTTTCATAATTAATAAATTCTCCATTCTCGATCGATAAAAGTACACTAATTGGTAGGGTTGCGCTTAAAGTCAGACTATTCTAAAAAAAAATAGGGTCAAGTTAATTTCCGCTCTTTTCTACATCTTGGGCCACACACACATGCATTACAAGTTTCCAAGATTTTAGTGACGAAAACTTAGCATGAGTTTTAGTTGACTTGTGGTTATTAGGAACTCGCCGGCTCGGCTTTGCTTATGTTTGAGAGGGACTTACATCGGATGACGTAATGCTGATGAAACGGTGTGATTGGCTACGAGCTGTGTCGCTCCTGAGCTGCAGTGTGAGGGGCGTAGTGCGGGGGGAAATACGAAAACTGATCGTTCGTTTGGTTTCAAAGAAAAGCTTATTTTTAGAGTGTTAGGCAATAAGTGCAGCGTTCGCCTAGAAAGGATGTGATTGGCTAAGAAAACGTCATAGCGTCATACCTAGCTACGCTGTCTGTAAAGTTAAGAAAACATTGATGAATAAACACAAACTGTTGTTAATCTTATATTAGAAACTTATGGACTTATTGATGGTTTAGCATTCCTAATTAACCATTACAATTGAAAATCGTGGTTAATACATGTTCGTTTTTTATGTAACGAGTCAAATCAAATTGGGAAAATTAAATAAAATAAGTAACCTTGAAAACAACATAATATTCGTAATGATTGTTGCAAAATAATGAAAAAAAACTTTCTCATACAACTTTTCATAGCAAAATGCTTGTAAGTGCCTTTGTTACGAGAAAGCACTTTGCCAAAGTGGTCAAACGATTGCTGGTCGAAATGTGCAGATATAAGGTTCAAGGATTGTAAAAGCCGGTTGATCTAGAAACAAAGTACACTTTACGGTTTATATATTTAGTCGGAAAAAAGAGCATTGTATTTATGCTAAAAAAAATATTAAATTAAAAAAAACTCATCGAATCAGTTGCACGTGCCTATACAATGCAGTTTTCATTTTTCAGACGTCCCGAAGTTTTTCATCCCCCTAACAAAATAGCCAAGAAATTCAGCCCAGAATAAATGAGATTCAAAAACTAATGCACTGGTACTGCAAAAGAAATCGCTTTAGAAAAAACCTTAACCAATTATTGGATCCTGCGGAACTAATTAAAAAAGCTCCCGTCCCAGAAAAACTTAGATAAACTAGACTACTTCTAGACTTAGGTCTTACGTCTTTTTGTTTGAGCGAGCCATTTGTTTTACTTAATGATGTTGAAAGTTCAGATTTTGTGGGAAACAGACGCATTTTGCGATACAAATGCTTTTTATATTTTGAGCTTTTAAAAAATATACAAAAACGTACGTTATACTGAGAGGATATTGCATCTAACAAATTTTGCTTGCACTTGCAGAATAGGGTCATATTAATAGAAACAAAATAATACAAAAACTTCAACACTACCAGGTGTGAAAACCCGGTGGTTTGCTTGTTATAGTGACTTCCAATGACGATAATAGTACGATTGGATACAAGTGTGTAATGTTGGTGATTACCGCTGAGGCGCCATTCAATATTTATATGAGTATTTTCAATACACACGTGTATCATACGACGTACATACATACATACATACTGAAAAATCATTTCATTTAGTAGATAAAAAAATATTTGTACTATTGAACACAATCGTTTTCGTATCGTAACTTTTTAAAGAACAAAGCAACTCAACCAATAAAATAAATAAGAAACTCCATAGCTCACTTGTCAAAGATAGCAATGAAAAATTCACAGTTTGATTACAGGTGTCATTATGTGCCTAATTGCGGTGAAAATGGAGCCACTTCATGAGCAAGTGTGTTGAAAAGATAAATTAAACTACTTTCGCCGTATAATGGTATTTCTAACAATTCATAATTTACATAATAAGTTTAGAATTACTTATTACTTGATAAGTTTCGTAAGGACAATAGTTTTTTAATAGTTTATTACAATTTCTTTTGCCAGTTTCTTTTTATTTAGTTTGAAATAATATGCGTGACACGGAACACTGAGAACTGTCAGGTATACTCGCCTCATCTAAAAGTGAAAATAGTATAGATCATTACTTGTAAGACCTTTATATCGCTATGTGACTATGCAAATGAATAAATAAAAAGGGATGCAGAGGAACTATGAAGTACTAACTGTGAAACTCATGACAACTCATTTTGATATTGTTTGTAAATTGTTTGTTTATAGTTTGTGTAATTTTACTTGACATTGTTTGACTCTTTACTTGATATTGACGACATCTTATTTTAAATATTCTATTTTGTGATTGCCTCGACATTTTATTTATTATGGGATTTTTTGTGTTATTTCATCTTATTTCATCTTATTTCATTTGATTCTATTTTATTTTCTTTGACGATGTTATTGTGAAAATCCTTTAATTGAACATGTAATATAATTTAATTTGTATTTTTACAATGAGAAATAAATAATCTTATCTAATCTAATCATGTCAAATGGCAACGTAACACTAAGTCTTATTGCTATCTAATAGAGTGAGTAGTGCGCCCTTTTAGTCTAGTTCTAGACCACCGGTCATTTCTGATGGATTCATGAACTAATTAATTTGAATTTCCATTAGACTGAAACTCGAAGAAGTCCTCGCTCACTTGGACTTCAGATGGCGCTTTCCAGTGATGGCACAGTGTCGATAGCCGAAGTTATTGATAATTTTCCCACCTTTAAGTGTGATAAACCATCACGTCAACTTAGTGATTGAAGGTAACTTGTGACCGCTCAAATTCTGTGACGTTAATTAGGAAGTCCGCTTAACCAACCAGATCATCCCACGCGTTTGAAAACGGACCTTTTTGATCTAAGTTATAATTGTCCAGCCCACTGTCCTTTTAACGCACTTAATCACTGAAATATGCAAATAATATAAATAAAATATCTGAACCAATGGCCACCAACAGGTTTTTGAGTCTGTCATTACACGCAATATACACAACTAGATAAACTATCGATAGTCCTATCCATGATGTTGATCTATCGATATCTTCCAAGGTTTGCTGCTCCCATCACTAGCTTACCGGGAATCGGTAACTCGAACTGAACAGTTCAGTCGATACTGAGTAGGATATATTCGTTTCAAACTTGATCCAGGGACACATTCCTTGTTGTTTGAGACAACATTATAAGAAAAAAGAAAAACATTTACTCTTAGGAATAACAAGATTTACAAAACTGCGTATTACTCCGCCCGTAATGGAACTATCCTTCACGATGCGAAAACATGTCCGTGGAAAAATACTTGTACCTTATGAAAAAAGTAAAGTCATGGCCTTCAAATGTTATAAAGCCTCCTCCGATAATAGAGACACATCCTTTGACATCTTAAGTACCTACCTGAGAATATCAAATGAGTAATAGTAACACTAACATAATTTAATAATTGAAATGGACATCTCTCTCTGACCTTATACGCAGATGAAATAATAAAAATACTAAACAGAAATATTTATTTCTGTACTCTGTTACTGTTACAGTCATATTTGAGGTTACCTATTAAGCATATATGTAGGTACATATACTTGTGGCAGGGTAACCCCGCTCTTTCAAAACACTAACCTACTAGGTACATATAGTTGTGAAGTTAGATTATGTGTAAACATTTTGTTTTTCCAATTAATTTAATTTGACCAAAAGCAATTTACTACATAATAGGCACATAATACATGTACTTGAGAAATTAGTATACGTGTCAATATTTCGTTTTTCAATTAATTTAGTTTGTAATAGGTACATTTAATACATTATGTAGGTGTAAAATTAGATTGTGTTTATATTTTGATTTTCAATTACTGTAATTTGACCAAAAGCAATTTATTAATAAATTATTCGTTTTAAAAATATAAGAATCAAACCTACAAACTTTGATCGTGGATCGTGTGGTTCCATGTTCAAATCTGGCCAGAACCATTTTTGTATTCATTGTTGAATTTCCAAAAAACTCGTTGGTGTAAAGATGGAAAACAGCGATACTTTTTTTATCAAAGCTAATCGAATAAGTTGGGTTCTAATACGCTCAGTAAAAAAGTAAGCGTCTGAGTCCGTTCACCATGACGGCCACATTCACTTGCCTTTGACTACCACGTTTGGGATATAGTCGTGATGGTATGTATGTATGTATGTTGCGTTTGATATAATGTTTAGTTATTGCTGTAACAATAACGTCAGCAGGCCCTGCTAGGCACTGTCTCGCATCACGCACCCAATTAGCAATATACCTAACCACAGTTAATTACGAACGTGTCAATGTGCTTAGCTCCGTGAATTATAGTAACTACCATTGGCTGTTATAATTAGAACGTATCAAAATCATGGGTATAATGAGCTAATGCTTCCCGGCAAATGTCTTGGAGTAGTGCTTGTGTAGTTGTAAGAAGTCAACATACGCAACTTTTGGTACAACAGTGACGCAATTGTGAAATTTCAAATACTGGGATTGGGTCCTTGTTGCGCCGAAACACAAGCATAAATGCAAGCTTTCGAAAACTGAGGTTTAGCCAACCATTTGGTTTTGTTCGTATTTATTTATTTATTTGGTACACAAAACAAATTGCCTCAGTTGATGATGAATGTCTTATCATAATTATCTTATTTGACTGGCCTGTTGGTGCAATGGCAGCAATCCTGCCTTTAGCACCGGAGGTTGTGAGTTCGATCCCCACCCATGACAAACATTTATGTGACGAACATTTGTGTTTGTTGTGTGTCTGGGTGTTATTATCTATATAAGTATGTATTTAGAAATATTTAAGTATGTTTATCAGTCTCTGACACGTATAGTACAAGCTCTGCTTAGTTTGGGGTCAGATGATCTTAGTGTAAATTGTCCCAGATATTTATTTACCTAGGCTTTAAACTAGAGTACTATTCTTTAACATGTGTACACGGCACGCCATGTTATATTGCAGAATTAAGGTCATAAGGGGATAAGGATATTAGTTGAGGTTAGTAATGGCAGAGCCTTGGTTCTTGTAGATAAAAACATGACATTTAAACTGTAATAAAAGATAAGATGTAAGTAAGACTTACACCTTCCACCTTCGGAGAGGTTTTTATGAAAACTTAGCTGTTTAGGGAAATTTTGCTATAGGAGACAAAATGAATGACTCAGTCCTGAGTGCCGCCTGATGGTAGTGGTTATGTTGTCGATCCTGCAATAGTACATTGTTACCCTAGGGGTGAAAGTAACTTATTTAGTCCCGAGACGGGGTTTGGCGCCCGAAACGAAGTGAGGGCGCCAATAGTTCGAGGGACTAAATGAGTCTTTAACCCGAGGTAAACACTGTGCTTTTCATTACAAATACAAGGAAAGTAAAAATAAAAACATGAATTAGCTTAAGAATAAATGAGTAAATTTTATTTTCCACTACCGCTTTAGCCTCTTCTCTTATAAAATCAGGCGTTAAATTCATATCAGAATCAGATGAACTCATTTTATAGGTACAAATCTCTGCTATACGTATAAACAAAAGTCTTCAAATCTAAAAAATAAATGAAGATCGAATTGCCGCTTTCCCGCCTATTTTGTTTGATTTTTTTTCTGTGGCCGGCCAGCTATTCATCCATTATTTTTTATTTTCATCATTGGAAAAATGGTAAATATTTTGCCCAAATCTAAGTTATTTTAAAGAAATTGTTGAAACTAAATTATAATAAAGTTGTTTAAAAGATATTATATTCTTTAATCAATACTTAACTTTAAGTTATTTCAATTTTACATTGTGGCTATATAGAATGTTGGAACATGGTTCAATAGATATGTGAAAAATAACTAGTTTAATTTTTAAATAATTTGACAGCTGTCAGTTGAAAGTGATTCTCCCTAAGGATGAAAAGTATTACTTTCATCCCGCTCCTCAGGCAACTTCAGACCTACTTTCACAGTATGGGTAATGAAAAAACCTTTTCAAACTCCATGCCATGACTCACTGGGAAAACCTCGGCAGAGAAGCTCACACCAATATTTAAGTGTCCTCGAAAGGAAACATCTGTTAAATGCTCAATGCTCTAAGCTCTGCTTAGTTTGGGGTCAGATGATCTTGGTGTAACTTGTCCCAGATAGTTATTATTCATTTAATGTTACATTATCAGTAATCACAAGAGATTACGATACAAGTAACATGCTACTATTGTGAACATAAAAGCCAAACATTAATAAAACAGAAGAAATACAATTAAACAGAACAAAACTAAATTCAGTCCTGCTCAATGTCACGGATAGACAAGCGAAATAAGCTGAGTCAAGTGTCCAAAACAAATAGAGACGTATAACCCTATAGGGATACGGTCACGGGCCATCGCACGGACTGGATTGCCTTGGAGCAGTTCATACGGGATAGAGACAAATTAAATTAAAAACTAAAGGTGCAAGTTCGTAGCTGACTTCACGCAGCAACAGCAGTCGGCGTGTCGTCGCGACGCTACTGTTTTTTTATGTATTTCTATGAATACCATTCGTTGTTAGCGACACGAAGCTTTCGAACGAACTCGAACAACCATCGTGCATCGTGCGCAACTGCATTTTTTGTAATTTTACAAGAGAGCCATTTGAAGATTTTCTTAGCTTTCTGTATTCATTATGGCATACTGAACTCATTTTCAAAATGTTCACAGTTATTACTTTTTTATAACGAATAGTAAAGTAAAAGTAAAAGTAAAAAAATCATTTATTCATTTAAGTTTGTACAAAGCACTTATGACATGTCAAAAAAAAAGTATATGGAAATAATAATAGTAAACGTAAATATAATAGTACAATAATAGTACATATCGTGAATATACATAATGTGAATCTACCACCGGTTCGGACGTTGCTTCTTATCGAGAAGACTCCGGCAAGAAACTCGAAAGTTACTCTTTTGAACTTTTTTTGTTTTACAACAAATACATTCAGAGTTCAGTCAATGAGAGTAGAAAAAGAATACAATATTGAGCAGAGGAGCAGATTATTCCTACTATGACCACAAACTCTTGTCGCTCAAGTAATCCTCTACATTATAATAACCTTTTTTCATTAACTTTGCTTTAATTACAGAGGATTCTTGTGAAGAGGTAGATCAACAAGGCTTTGAGGTATTTTGTTAAAGTATTTCACAGATTGACCCACAAATAAGTTTCCCACCTTGTGTAGCCTAAGACTGGGCGTTTTCAATTTGTTTTTATTTCTGGTATTATGTTTATGAGTATCACTGTTTTTTTTGAACAAATGCAAGTTTTTGCGCACATACATTATGTTATGTAAAATATACTGAGCGTGCACAGTTAAAATATCGATCTTCTTAAATACTTCCCTAAGCGAGTCGCGTGGTCTAAGTTTGTAAATGGAACGGATGGCTCTTTTTTGAAGTACAAAAATGGTGTTCAAGTCTGCAGCTGAACCCCACAACAGTAGACCATACGACATAACACTATGAAAGTAGCTAAAATATACTAGTCTTGCTGTTTCAATATCAGTGAAGAGTCTTATTTTTCTAACAGCACAAGCAGCGGAACTGAGTCTCCCTGCCAGGGCCGTTATATGCGGACCCCATGGTAACTTAGAATCTAAAGTTATGACGGAATCACGCAGCAGGCCATACAACGGGAGCCGGAGCGCCGGGATTCGTCACACAATATTTAGAAGTAGTTGTAGTTGTGGAATAGTTAATAAAAGATCAGCCAATCCAGTGACTTATTTATTATTTAGGGTAAAAGTATAGGTAGGAAAGAAGAACTGTAACAAAATAACAATAAATGAATAGTCCTAGGTAATAGATTATCTAATAGTAATAGGTAAGTAAATAGGTATGATATGCTTACCCCGATACACGGGTTCCTGCTACTTATAACTGTTTTAACTGTTTACAAAATTGGTTATTTAGAGTATTTAAAAATACACCATCACATAAGTTATACTAGTTAAACTGGTAATCTGGTAAAATGCTCACAAACTGTTCAGTACGATGGTTTTGGTAGGACTGAATCAAAAAAGCTGCGCATGCAATGCGAAACAAAAATCGAATTAAATCAAATTTGAAAACAAGTACAAAATACTTTTAATGGCCAGCAGTTAAACCATGAAGTTTCCAGCGATCGTGGAGGTTGTAACGTCCACGAGACTGAAGGGAAACGGCATCGTTACAAAGTTATTCCTAAAAATACAGTAGATATTGTTAATTCTAATGACTCGTCAATCATAGTTACAATAGTATCAACCTGTCTCACATTGGGCATAGAGAATTTGATGCACTTTGTACATCAACGAATAAACGAACAGCCTATACTGTCTTATAAATAGATTTTCTGATATGGTACAAACGGTCCCATGAGTTCATTTGCTTAAAATATGTTAGACGCTTACGGTGGTACTCCATAACCTCACGTCATAGATATTAGTGTTTGCTACGTGTGTAAAACAAGGCCGAAATAACAACCAAATCATGTTAAACTTTTCAGATAAGTGGCATAAAAACAGTCTGCCACAACGATTCTTCGGATTTTTTGCAACATAGCCCGGGTTAGTGATCATCAACTCGCATTTGGCTAGTTTGGTGATTTTGGTATCCATAAGAAATAGAGACAAAGGGACAGACCTGTAGGGACAGATCCGGTCACGGACCATCATTCGGACAGGATTGCCTTGGAGCGCTCTATACAGGATGGAAACATTTAATTATTTATTTATTATGATAATCAACGGCGTTGTAATATATTAATACAAATAGCACTAAATAACAATAAAGCTAATTACAGGTTTTCCAAGACATTATAAAATGTATAACTGAAGCAAACAGTAGCCTAAGACACAAGATTTCAATTAGGATTTTAATAAGATAAGTTACTTACTTAACATCTTTAATGCATTTTTAATGCACTCGCCATTGAAACACCTTGTCATGCACAGCTTTTACTAATATTGTTCATGATTATTCAGAGTTAATACTTTTTTTTGTACAGAATATCCCTTGCAGATTCACACTCGACGAACAAATTCAAAATTTCCCAATGTTTGTTATAATGTTTGTTAGTAGTATCTGCATGCCATAATCTCACATTATTTTGAATGTTTTGGTTTCCATGGCATTACCCACGTAAATCACATTTCATAATGTTCATTAGATTCGGCTTAAACTTAGTCTCGTTAATACTTGAAAATATACTAGTTATGGATCTTAATAAGTCAATAACGGCCGAATTTCAAGAAAATTTTCGTTTCATTTCAAGATGTGTGCGTTTTAACAAATGTGACGAAGATTTTTCTCATTTAACTCCTCTAGTTCGATACAAAACCAAACCTGTGCGCTGATGTCAGTGAATCTGTCAGTTTCTTTCATTATTACGAGTATGAACATTTTACAAATGAAGCTTTGATTCATCCCTATTGTAAAAAAGCATCATAATGTCTTTTCACATTGCCGAAGCCAAATAATACAATATAATAACAAAGAACCACATCTTCTAACTTAATCCGAACATCGTAAAAATATCAAAACACGAAACAGCAGCACAGCTCAATTGCTTCGAACACAAAACTGAACTTAATTCTTGCATAAAGCGATCCAAATGGGAATAAAAAGTCGAAAGGGTCGCCGTCGTCCGAATCCTTTCTAAAGGCTCTAAAAGCTCTTTATACTTTAAGTAGCAAGTTTTTCTGCCTTATTGTGATTGGAAATCTTATTGTAGGCACTTCAGAACCGTTTTTTCAGCCGCTTTAATTTGAAATAGTTTTTTAAAGTTTAACTCCAATTCAACTTGCTTGTTCGAGGTTTTTTACTTCGCTTTTTGTACAGTTCTTCGATACTTTTAATTTAGAAAGTTACATTGGCGTTTAATTGGCAAGAAGAAGATTGTGAGGTGAATGGGATTGGGAAAACAATAGTTAGCATTGAAGTTTGGATATTTCATTTAGAAATTATTGATAGGCCGGTGCTCTTTATATATATTTGATAGACTAGCTCCGAGGGCCTTGGATTCAATACTCACTCAGGACACACACATTACACACACTTACATACGTCACATACATTTACGTGACAAACATGTTTGTTTTATGTAAGTACATTGAGTGAGATATATTTGTAAGTAATGTCAGTCTCTGACACCCATAGTGCAGGCTATGCTAAGATTGGTATCTGGTGATTTAAATCTAAAGATATCATTTCTTTTTTGTTTATTTAAGTATATTAGTATAGAAATAACAACGATTTTCAAATTATAAATCCATCTTTTGTACAAATGAGAGATTTGTTTTCTGTGGATGTTCGAGTGGCTTGATACTTAAAGTTGAATGTTAAAATATCCGATATACAGTTATCAAAGTGCTTTTGCTATAAATATAACTGGAGGATTTCAAAATACACATGTCAAATGCATATTGAGATCGTAATTTACTTTTTATCTGACTTTTCGTACTAATTTGTACCTTGTTATCTTTTACAAATACAGAAATTACCATTATACTCGTATAAAGACATGTCAGAGTTAGAAATGTATTTTATTTAACAAATCATATCTGTGCACATCATAAATGATTCGAAGACTTTTCTTTTGAAGTATAAACGTGTACAGAACATTAACAGAATTCCCCCAGAATATTATATCATACGTTAAACAGGATAGGCATATACATAGTATGATTTTTTGGCTACATCTATTGAAGCCTGATCTATGAGCCTCTAAGAAGAATATGTTTAGGATTGGTATAGCATAGCAACCACTTGCATCATCTGCAAACAACACACAAGTGATTTATCAAAGGCGCATTTATGTAAATGAGAAACAAAAGTGGTCCAAGTACGCTGTCCTGGGGCACACACATTTTTTAACAAATTCTGTTCACACCATTAAAAATATTATGTAACTATGTATTGTAACATGTTTTGTTTTTTAGTTTTGGTTCACCTTAATGCAAAACTTATACCAGTGTGAGTGTTTATATTATTATACGCAATGTATGTATATCTTCTTTATCACTTAAAAAAACGATCTTAAACAATTACACCCAATGTCTGACAGCTAGAAGCCTTAAGGCAACATATAACGATTAAACAACTCCCCCGATCCAGGGATTAATTTACCACAAACTATAAATTTAGCTTAACGTAACTTAACCTATTCCATGTAATGGGATCCCAGTTGATCAATAGTTATGTCCAGTGGAGTATTTTTATCGCCTTTAGTACAAATGGCTTGAGATGGTGGTTGGTACTTAGCTTTTGCGGTTAAGATCGTTTGTAGTGTATTTTTGTCTTTATCTTGTTAGTTTTTTAAAACACTGTGTTTTTTATGTCATGTGATATCTACCAAAGAAATTTGTGAAGCAAAAGTCTTATTTTTCTTATAATAATGCATTATATTTTTAAATGCTATTCATAATAACTTGCTAAAATTAGGGTACCTATCGAAGAAACATAATTTGATCTGGTGGGGTCGAACCCATGAACGTAGGCGCTAAAGAGACGATTGACACCATTGCGCCAACAGGTTTCACATTTTGTATACGTCTTATATGCGTTTTCACCTGAAAGTGGTCTTGAAATTTTTCATGGTATAATTCAGCAATTCCTTGCGGTTTTTGATTCTAAATTTGTATATCTCATTGTAAAATTATGCATGACTAATATTTTAAATTTAAATGCATATATAAACATACCATCACGACTTTATCCCAAACGGGGTAGTCAGTCAGAGGCAAGTGACTGTGAAGCCCACTTTTCACCAATGGTATTAGAACCCTACGTGGTACCCTAGGTGGTGAGCCTTCCGCCGTAATCCCAGTTGATTTGGTTTTTATCGATGTTTTCCATCACCTTAGAGTTAGTCGGATAATTAACAATGAACACAAAGATTTCGGTTTTGGTCAGATTTGAACTCGGGACCACACGATCCACGATCTGAGTTCGGGTGCTGAACCACTAGGCCACGACGCTCTCAAAAATTTTAATATGATTTTTAAAATGCTACTAAAAATCTTTATTATAGTAATTTTCTTTACAGCAGACAAAAACTGTTGTAGATTTAAAAAATCTGACAACTTTAGTTAGCTCCAGTTACCCATGGGACTAAGATATAAAATTTGCATAGTTAAGCTATTATGTTTTTCAGTGCTGTTATAACTTTGGTTTTAATAAAGAATAGTTTGAAACATTGGCTTAAGCTAAGAAATTTAAAATTTTCCTCAAATATTTCAGTCAGTTCCGAACAATTTTATATACAGAAGTAGTTGGTAACTGCAATTGTTATCATATTTAGACAATAAATCTCAGATTTCCAAGAAATAACATCAACAACAAAACAATCACATTTTTCAACGAACAGAACGTTCATTCATACATATTTCATGAAAGCTGAATTCTTCCTAAGGTAACATATGGCTGCAAATTTTCACTTCATTGCTTTAGATTTCCTTTACGTTTTCAGGAAAAACCGTTTTATAGAATGCTCCTTTAGTTTTCTCGGAGTTTTCGCTATGAATTTGATTAAAGAAAGAATTTTCGATATTAGAAATGAAGGTGCTGATTCAGAATGGAATAAAGAAAATGTGATCTCTTAGGGAATTCGAAAAATAGGATCATGTTAACGAAAATTTTTGCCGAAACGATAAGTGAGAAATGAAAGAAAAACATTGGCAAGATACAGCATACAGATAGATAGACAATTTCGGGAAACCCGAATATCGAATCACCATCATTCTGGACGTAATCTTGGAGAAACGTTTGATCAGCACAATTGTGACAATTCATCATATTTCCGAGATCTTATTGGCTGAATAACAAGATATTGCTATGCATAAACGCATTTGTTTTTACAAAAATGCTGCTTACTCATCATGCTATAGTATAGATTTTGCTTATTACAAAACGGTTTTTTATATATTTTTGCTGAACGGATCTGTGCAACTTGGTTATTCTTCTAAATCTAACTAATCTAATCGTAAAAATATTTCTCAACAAATTATTATGTAATACTGTAACCACAACAACATTACTAAAAAAAGCAATTAAATCATCTTTAAAAACAATTCCCATCAAAAAATATTCAACGTAACACCAAAATCTCAATACGAGTGAAAAGCATCGCCCAATATTACCCAAAGGAAATTCTACTTTTCTTATCATTTATTCCTGAAAATAGTAATACGCTCGAAATCCGTACCCAAACGACTGTTTCTTACATGGAGATATCCAAACGACTATGCCTTCTTGCTTTAAGATATCCCATTTCAAAGACTCAGGGTCCTAGTTTCTTTGTGTCTTATCGGATCGGATTAGAAAGGTTTATTTATTCGTCTTAATTTGATCGAAATCGTTATTAAGAAGCAAATCCTCTTCGAAGTTCGTTTAATATAAGGTTTATGTGTAAGTTGCCCAATATTTTAATAAATATTAAATAAAATTAATATCTGGGACAATTTACACCAAGATCATCTAACCACAAACTAAGCAGAGCTTGTACTATGGGTGTCAGAGACTGATAAACATACCTACTTAAATATTTTGAATACATAAATGTTTGTCATGGCTGAGGTTCGACAGGCAGGCAGGATTGCTGCCACTGCACCAACAGGCCAGTCATTTATTGTTACTGATACTTTTGATTGGAATCTAGTAAAAAATAAAAATAATAGTAAAACAAATCAACTAAACTTTTTTTGTTATGTCTTCTTTCTTCTTTCGTTGTCTGAAATCCGTATCGGTTTCAATGCAAAGCCCTGGTTTTGTGTACGTAAACCGATGAAGTTTACCGTAAATAATCTTTCAATCCATCGTTTGACCGTAACCCTTTCCCCCATTTATCTAACGTGTAAAAGAGGTCCCATTAGTGAGTTGACCCTTAGTGAGAGGGATTTGAGATAAATTCCGCGAATCAAATCAAAGTTCTGGAATTATTTTGGTTCAGGTTAGCGGTCGGACTATTTTGAATAAGCCTTTCAGTACCGTGATTTGGGTGTTTATTTAAAAATTCGCATAAATCTTTTTGGTATTTGTGAGCCCGCATTTAGCGTTGTGAATATGTCACTACTCATTCATTGTGGAAACTAATTACAGTGATGGCAGCTTTGAAAATTCACTTTAATTTAGGATGGGTTTCAAACCAGTTCAAAAATAGTTGTTGAAATAGTTAGCAAATATATTTAATGATCACTTAAGCCACGGATGTTGAGCTGGTTTAATCAAAGTCATTGGGAAGGCCCACCATTAAACAATATATCTATCTAAAAATATTGTTTTTTTTTTCAAATTCCTTATTAACCAATGCATAGGGAACTTTCCCAATTTCTCAATCAATTACATGAGACTCAATAAGTCATTATTCTATGAGAAAATACCAATAAAAGTAATACATTTTAATTTTGTTCCTGGGTCACAGATGCACCTTCCTATTCATAATTTCATATTAGTAAAACTACATTCACAAGGTTTGTTCAGTCATCAATTCCCTAACATCACCACAAGCTAATTGAAAACTACTTTCTGTAAATTAAATTTGTTTCAGGCTTATTTGCTTGACCTTTTAGTTTCGGATATTTGTTATAATTCGGACACCAAAACTTCACAATGAAGGGAAGTTGCGTGTATATTTTTTCCCAGAGGTCCATTTTGGTTACAATGGAAGGTTTTTCCTTATAATGGGCAGTGGAAGGATAATTACTTGGAGATTGGATCGGGATCGTTAAGTCTGATGCTGAATATAACTTAAGGTTAAGATCGAGTTCTTATTCTATGTAGTTTTTTAACCTATTAACCGCCAAGTGATCCCTCGGTTGGATGTGCCTCTAGCGCTGGACCTGTATTTTATAAATTCAGAGATAAAGATTCAGATTAGACATACAGATACACTGATAAAAAAATACTTTGGAGATTTTAGTTGCTAATTTGCAACTGCGGCGCAAAGGCACATAAATTGTAAGTTGCTTTAATGGAATACAATATTCATATATATAAAAACTTTTCCGTCACTGACTGATTTGGCATGTAGGATCCAAAGTGTAGGGAAGTAGGTTCTAAAAAAGGATTTTGTATAAAACTGCTATGAGCATACGAATTTGCGAGCTAAAGCTAGTATTTCTATAAATATAATCAATCGATCTAGCAACTACTTTGCCAATCCACCTTCAAATATTAACACAGAAATCAGAGTTCGCCAGGGGAGCGAAGTCAGCTGATTTCTATTTCTGCTCGGGTTCCGTTTACAAATCGTTATCTAACTCCGCTGTTTACATCGCTTCTAGTTCGCCTTGTGCTGTGTTGCGATTTTAGTTCACTAGTTTTGGCGCCTGACTTTACCTACAAGTTCAATCAGGTTCATTCCAATTAAGAAAACCATAGATTAAAACGTTTATAGCGATAATATATCGCTATTATAGCGATACTTAATCACCTGGAATTTGTGATTTCATGTAAAAAAAATACTTGTCTTTATAAGAACATGGCCACAATGTCTTCTGCCCTTTACAAATCGCGGCGTTCGCGCCTCTGCTTCCTGCAATATGCAATATAAGTGCCTTTTCTAGAGCATAGTGTGGAGAAGCTCTTAATCATAATCATTTGCAATCATATGATATACAATGCTGAACATTTGTAATTAATCGAAATATTTCGACGCAATCCTAATATTTTTACAATAAAGGAAAGTTTTAGGAAAAAAATGTTATTTTCCCCATTATTTCCACCTGCATAGCCTGCACCCTCATGTGACTAAACAACTCCTGTAACTAATTTTGAGAAGTAATTTCCTAGCGTGCAACGGTTCAGACTTAATGGAAGAGACACGTTTCCAAAATGAAATGTAAAAAGTTATTTTGAATACTTTCAGGTGAAGAATCTGAAATCCTTAGAAAGACAAAAAGTATTATTTGTCAGTTTAGTTTACAGAATTGTCACAAGATATCTGAGACATGACTATATTAGTCAGCTGACCGCAATAGGGTGCATATAGGGCTAGCAAAGCGCTAGTGATGGTTTTGTATTGTTGCAAAGAATTGACACCTTATTTGTAAGACTGATCAGCTATAAGCTCAAATGACGGGTACTGACAGAAAAGGTGCAATAGCGCATTATTTGGGTAATTCTTGCTGCAGCAGTATATGTATACTGCTGAAGAAAGACTCTCTCTATTTATGGTCGGTCCTTCATATCTGAAGATTGTGATAATGGTCGGGTGTAAGTTTGGCGCGGACAAATTGTCCCCACCGGCCTCTGTCAATAGCAAAGAAGGGCGGCGAAACTCGCCTCCATATTTTACAAAAACGTTACCAAACGGAAACATGTTAAATAAATAGAGTTAAATTTGTTGAATTTATTTTCATGTAATCAGGATTTTTAAAGAAGGCAGATCAAAGATAAATTATTCCCGATTTCAATGAAACAAAACTTTTCTGTAGTGCAACGAAAAGTGCAAAAACTAAACGGTTTTATTTCCTGTGAGAGTATTCCAATCTACGCAGAAGTTTTCAATCATTGAATTAATTTTATTTTCAATTTGTGTTATGGTAAGTTATATTTTAACTGTCTTGACCTATTTTAATTAAATAAATACACTATAATGAAAATTTTAAAGCCACATAATTGTATTTTGAATGTATTCAAGTGCAAAGTGAAAAAACAAACTGACAAAGAGGCTGTATGGTAATATACTTCTTTGCCTTTTGCCCATTGTTGTCATCAATGTCAATATTGTCAATGTCAAACGAATCACTCACATTACGTTACGTTTAATTTTTATTATTTTATTGTTTGTAACTGTTTTTTTTCGTTTTCATCAAATAATCAAACTGTAAAAGAAAGTAGAATCCCTCCAGAATTACCTGCACCACCTGTTGCAGAAAAACAGTCATAATCAAATTGAAACCCAGCAAGCAAATAATAAAGCAAACACTCAAATAGCTCTTACAACAACAAGAAGAGCAGCTGCCTCTGCTGGCCGTTGCTTGTTTCCAGAGTGTGATGATCGGGAAAAACTTCATGTACCTGAGTCTATACACAGAAGGGTCCTACTTAGTAGACTTTAAGTAGTACCAAGGGAGTGGAGCCATTTTAGGATATTATTGTTATTGTGCTGCTGGAAATCATACAGTTGGGTGTTGCTCGCACATAATGCCCATTTTATGGTACATGGGGTACGCTTGTCATCCGGATCATTTCGGAGCTCCTGCTGCATTCTTGGACCACTTGTAAATTATTTAAATAAATGTACAAAAATAAGTTAATATGATTTTCATTTCAAAGCTTACATAGCAGTAAAACTTAAATAAGCCTCATACTGAGCTTAACGAACTTAATATAAGTACACCAGAAATGTACTTCTTTTGTTCTTTTTTTTTTATACTGCCCGTCAAGATGACCTCACTCCACCTGATGGAAAGCGGTCGTGAGGTCCAGATATGAGGTTGACAAGCCCAGTCATTCAAACGAATCACTGGGCTGGCCATCCACACCTTGAAGGCCTTTGTCTTGTTCTATAGTTTTGTGATGATGTGATAAGGGCAACGGGTGACAGATCGCTCGTGCCGCGCACCGATGCGGCACGAGCTATACGCGTAGTAGAAGAAGCACGCGGCCGTACTAACAAACTCGCAGTGCGCCTTTGCATGGGATGAGGATGTGGTGGATGAGGCCCATCGAGGGTTCTCATTGCACGTATCATGTAGGGCTGTTGATTGAACAAGCCCGTTCGTACACCCGCGACGGGACCCGTCGCAAAGACGTGGGCCCGTCTGGGAGGGCGCGGAGTCCGCCTTCCCACGACGGTCATCCGCGCAATTCTCCGGAACGGAACACTTTGCATGGAACCGTGCCTAGTCGGACAAAATGCGGATATTGTACGTTGCATTGTAGTGGAACATGTATCCATTCTGACTGATGTGTAAGCATCAGTATCATTTTAATAATTAAAAAATGATTAAAAACCAGCGATTTAAAATATAACCTCACTACCTTCGCCTTATAGCTTTAATATCTTTTTAACCCCAGCTTTAAGAGAGTTAAAACAATGAACTTTTTTGTTAGTCTAGCGTAGTTCTAAAAACATCTACCGATTTCTTTTATGTACGTGGCCCGTAAGTAGAGGTCTGAAATTACATGGAAGTTTTCCGTCCTTCTTTGGCGACTGTGTAAAACGTAGGTGTTTTTGCATTTTTGAGTTGATCAGACCATCTCGTTGGTGATCGGCCTCTAGGTGCATTTCCTTCCGTGTTCCCAATAATGATCAGCTTCTAAAAGCTTCCGTCCTCACGCCTTATTATATACCAGATGTAGCTGAGTGCGCGATGGTAGCATGTTGTTGAAAGACGCTGTTCAACTCCCAACTGTGATAAGATTGAAACATTTGTGCGTTTGGCGGTCTAGAGAATTCGTAGCATCCGCCTCCCGGACCACATTTTGAATGCATCAATCCTCTGCCTCTCTCTTGCTTCGATGGTCCATGTTTCGACTCCGTACATAAATATCGGAAACAAAGACTAACATTATTCTAATTTTAATAGCCTGTTAATGATGATGATTCTGCTCTCTTCCAAATAAGTCATGAGAAACATTTGAGCTTTCGAGATAACTTTGACCATTAGTTAGTAGTTGCTGCATTACTGTGCTTGTCAGCCTCATATCTTCCTTTCAGGCTTCTTTCCGTCAGATATAAATACAAATTCACGGGCAAAATAAAACTTCTTATTGCTTTTTATCACGAAAAATGCCAAGTAATTTTAAATCAATAATAAGACCTTTCCAGTGCTGTGTATCTTTGCTCATGCAGGTCTTTCCCACCCCGCTGTTCAACGATACTTTTTCATTTTCCCGTAATAGAGTAGGGTTGAAACGTACGGCGCGACTAGAGTGGGGTTGACGCTCGATTATTGAGTATCGATAAATTTAATATATTACTATGCTTAATAGATGTATTAATTTATTTATTTAACACAATTGAACGGAATAAACCCAGTTACATAATTATGGAAGCTTAAAACAATTTTTCAACTTTGTTTAAATCGATTGAGAATTGTCAATGAATACATCTAATTCAGGGTTAGCGACCAGTACCATGTTTAGCGCCCTCTGCATACGACACAGCGGGGATTGCTCACGCGCTACTCTACGATGTGGTAGAAATGCGATATAATATAATACGGATTTAATATATACGTATTCGCTATCTTTCTTATATTATCTCGTCTTTAAGTGCCTGATGAATATATACTATATGTTTATCAGGCACAAATAGACGAGACAATTAGACGAGCCTACTCGTAGTTACAAGTTTTAAATTATTTAGTCCTAGTTTTTGCTCATGCAACGGATTATTAGTCTTTGGATGATTGATTTCAACGGATATTTGTTGGAATCTGTTAACAAAACATTCAATGCATTCATAAAATTGAAGACCCCTGTCCGAAAGCGGTTCCGTGCGCTATTTAAGATGCAGAGCATGCAACAGCACTAAAGTCTGTTGATGAAACAGATTGTGTTAAGTCTAGGTGTTGGTGGTACTACCGTTGTAACTTGTTTTCAAAACACAAGGTCAAATATTTCAACAGCAAGGCAATGTATGTGATATTGTTTCATATGAAAAATTGTTCGTCGTACACAGGGTTTGGTGACTTAACTCAACAATATGAAAACGTCTACTAATGTACTCGTACATCAATCAATCATAATATAAATGAAAGTATGTCACTACCTATCCATTATCGAGTACATAGAGAAATAAACTTAGGGTAACATACTATTTCAAACAATTATATAATTTATAATAATCTAATATTTAATTTTAATTATTTAATTATTTTTTTTTTAATTTGTAACCTATTTCTATTGACTTTGACATTCTAAACTTATTTGTATTTTATGCACTTGATTGCTAATGATTTAACTAACAATTTTACTCATATTCTAATTTCTGTTAATCATGCATTAACATTTTTTTTTTGTATGAACATTGGCATAGAATATAATTGACATTTGCATACCCACAAAACTCGGGTATAATTTTGTTGTTTCTTTATATATCATTGTCGCTCATCCCAATGTACTACACAATTTTACGCAAATGAACGTTAAAGTTTATGTCAAATAATATCGATACATTCCTAGTTTGATTATGACCACACTAGTTTGTACTATTCCTGTGTATGGTTAAAGCTTGGACAGTTGCGTTACGTGTGGCGGGCGCTAAAATATAGTCGAGTGTTATGGACCTATCAGGGTACAATATGCCCTGAGGTGGAATTATAGGGTAGGTTGTACCTGTGACAGCCGATCATTTCGTTATTTCAGGATTCGATTTGGCCTTAGGGAGTTTTTTTATTTTGTCCTCAATAGGAATGCTTTGACTGAGATATAGTATAGTTAGTAAAACTCCGCCGATAGCGGCGAAGGTCTTAAGTTCGATTACCGTTCGGGACAGATTTATATTATTTATGGTAGTTTAAGCCTGAGTTGTATTATCTATTTAGGTATGAATTAAGAAACCTTTAGGTATTTTAATTGGTGTCCTATACCTATATTATACGGTCTTTTAAGTTTGGAGCTAAAAACTTAAATATAAATTGCTTCTTAGATTACCAAAATACTCGTATTTAAATATTACTTAATTTTATCTGTTTTTTGATTACTTACGTGTACTTAACCACTACCAAGTTCATACTAATGACTGGAGAAATAATTATAATCTTGTTATGTAGGTTAAGTTTTTGCTTGCTTCATAATTAACTATCAATCAGTTATCAGTTTCATTTTTTAACGGTTAATTAAAGTGAACACTTCTAACAACCGCTCTAAAATTGCTTTAGAATTGTAATCTGTAATAATATGAGTTTTGCTAATATAACAGTGAAAATACATAATTCTGTATGACCTTAATCTGAACCATAGTTAACCCTGATCTTATCCATAACTTGTGAAAGCTTGTTAACAAGTAACCTTCGAAGGTACATTTTCTAGCCTCAAAATCTGTTCTGTCAAAATTGGGGTTATTTCACCCTTGTTCTACACCGTCTTTAGACTTCGGGTCAATTTCGTACAACTTTGGGGCTAATTTTATCTAAAGTCAGACTAAGGGTTAAAGTTTGTGTAGATTGTCCTAATCAAATTTCGGGTTTTACTGACTGAAGGACCATAGCAGTAGATCAGGGTTAAATACAATCTTGACAGTGAATTTGTACATATTTCTGTATGTCTTGTTTAGTCAAACGTTTAAGAGAATAGTAACTACTGATATGCCGATCTTGCTTCACTTTTTCAAAAATGGCATCCATTTTATCCGTGATAGCGACCAGAGCGACCTGCATCTTTGACATCAAAATTTCCGTATTGAAAACGCTTAAACCAAACTTGGGCTACTCTCACAGACACTGCACTAGGTACATAAACATCGCCATTTTTTTTTCGCGGCTTGCGTTGCATTTTTCCAGCACGGACGAGGAAATTGAAAAATAGGTATTTGTAAATTCTATTGCTGTCTGTTGCTAACCTTGAACGTGCAGAGTGCGATAGAGACAACCTATCAAAAGTACACAAAATCGACGTTTCGCTGTCGCCTGATCCCTCTTCGAAGAGTTTACCGATTTAGTTACTTTTTCATCAAAAATCAAAAATGACTTTGGCCGTGTTTCCATGTTTAACTTTTTTTATACATAGATATAAACTAGTCAAATAAGTTTTCTGGATGTTTGCACAAAGCGGAAAATATTGCCATTGTATTCGATTTTTGAAGGTTGATATCTCTTTTAATAATTATTTTATGATAAAAAGGAAATCATAGGGACATGCCAATAGTGGCAATACTGGCAATGGATTTTTTGGTAAAAAAATATTCCTCTACAAGCAATATCCAGAGAAAAAACAGGGGACTACGTTTATGTAAAAACGACGCTTCTGTATCCTCTTAAGGTTTGAATTTAGGAACATTGGCTTGTGAGTAGTGACTGCAATCAAAAGTGGCATATTCCTCGAATAGTGAGTGTAAATACCGGGATTATCAAAAGACTCACAAAAAAGATATGGCTGTTGACTTTGACTGGACCGCTGGCGTAATAGAAGGAGGTCTTGGTAATCGCAACGTCGCGGATTCGATTCCCACAAAACTAGCTTGTTATGTACGTAACTATTTAGAAATATTAAAAATAATTTTGTTCTACATATTTATTTATCTGATTAAGCCAATACCCATCCATTGTAGCGATGACTTGATTTCAATGATGGAGGCCTTTGCCCAGCAGTGGGACAGTATATAGGCTAATTACTTACTTACTTATATTTATTTATCTATTTTTCCTTTTCAAAATAGACTACTTACTGGATTATTGGCTATAAATCAAAACAAGTTAAACAGCATAATAGCAAAATGAAACAAAACGGCCGCCAACCTATTGAAACAGGAAATCATCCAACCGTACACTCGTAATTCATTATTAAAACGTCATTATTGCCTCAAATGTGTGATACAGACAAACACAGACGTAAATCAAAATAATAACGCATGTCCGTTTGTATGAAGCGAGCCACCTTTTAGACGCTTACTGTTAATTTGAATGTAACCGCCAGCGGCTTCGCTCGCGAGTACTATCTTTCCAGTTTAAATTACTCGCCCATATTACTCGCTGATCATTTAATTTCATATATTTAAATAGGACAGCCAACAGGCCATACAAAATAATATACACAGTAAAGGTTCAATTCAGACTCAGAGCTATGTTTTATCCACTGAGGGTTTTTATTGTTGTAGTGTTTATAAAAATAAAAAACATTTATTTCAGATTATTAAAATCCATATTCCGACAAATTATTGGAACACAAAATTCAATTAAACCATCAAAATAATAATTGACATTGCTGCATTAAAATTATATAGAAACTAAAAAAAATAAATAGAATTTCACGATTTAAAAAACAATATATATATATGTAAATTAAATTAAATTCATTTATTTCAGGCATTTCACCCATATTACATTACATAAATCATTAAATTAACATACAAGATCTACACATTATAACTTTAAAGATTTCTTGCGTTTATCCAGTAAAAACAAACGAACATAAAATTAATTTCCTTTAATAGAATTAATTATTTAACCTTTTTTCGATTTTTTTTAGAGCGTCGTGGCCTAGTGGTTAAGCACTTCAATTCGGATCGCGTATCGTGTGGTCCTGAGTCCAAATCTGGCCAGAACCAAAATCTTTCTGTTCAGTTCAGTTGATGGAGAACATCGTTAAAAAACCAAATCAACCCGGATAACGGCGGAAGGCTCCACCTACCACATTGGGTTCTAATACCATTGGTGAAAAGTGGGCTTCTGAGAGTTCCGTTCACCATGACGGCAACAGTCACTTGCCTCTGACTACCCCGTTTGGCATAAAGTCGTGATGATATTATGTGTGTTTTAGCTATAGACAGAGGAATAAAAAATGTAAATCTACTTGATTTTGACAGCTGTTGCCGAAACGGTAGAATGAAACAGTATCAAAAAAGCGCATCGCCCTGACACTGGCGCCATCTATTTTGCGTTTGATTCACGTCCGTGTTGAAATCTCATGTTTAATATGCGTTCATTTAGTAAACAATGATAATTAATTATAATGGTATCGCAATCACTGTCCCGGACGAAAACTTTTAGGTTTGTTTTCGTACCCTTGTTGTTAAGCTCGTATTAATTATTTTATATGCATGATCGGACGAAATGCGAATATAAGAGTGTTTGATGGTCAAACTTCGTGAATACAACAATAGTTAGTTAACAACTTAACTTATTAAAAGTGGTCCCAAGGGGGCTAGCCAAGACCAATACGCCACTTTCGTTTCAACATGTCAAATGCAAAAAAATCTGGAACAGACAGCGAATGTCATTTCGATTAGACGAGTGCTAATGTCATTCTCGTGCATTTTTCACTGGTTGCTCTTGGCTACGGCCACAGAGGTCGTGCCGATATCTGAAGGTTTCTGCTGCCTGAGGCTGCTTTTACACAAGAGGTGTGCTCTGCTGCGTTGCTGTGGATGCGTTCGATATCCACCAATCACATTCATTGGTCCACATAGTATAGCATTGGTGGAAATGGGTTCTACTAAGCTATGTTTTTTACAAGAGTGGATACGAACTATGTAGGCGTGGTATGGTTGCGCGCAACAACTTGAGTTGCGCATCTTCCTCGCACAGCTATTTTGCGGGAGCACATTGCAACGTTACATACATCGTCACATTAAATAGACGGCACGGTTGGCGTAGTGCGCTCGATTGCCTTGTGTTTAATTTACCACGTTTGTAAGAGAGATTTGATCATTATGATTGACCCTATCGATCGATGCCGTAAACGTAGTGTGATATTTTTTCAGATTTTACCCGGTTTGATTTTCGGGTGTGGCAAGCAAATTTTCGAAAATCTGTGAATGCAGTTCTGTTTCCTTTCAAAAATAAAGGAATGTTTCCTTTGAGTAAAATTGTCTATCTCCAGTATGTCCAGTACCTTACCTCCAGGTGGCGTTAAAAAATTCCACCTGTATAATTTCATACTGCGCCTCAGTTAGAATAGACATGGAACTAATGTAGGATTAATATTCTTTGAACATTCCTGCAGACAGTGGATAGTACCATCTGTACAGTTTTCAACTATTTATTTTACCCATGACAGTTTGTAATGTAGACTGTCATGTTGCCGCACGTGACAGCGCTAGTAATAGTCACTCTTCCGGAATAGGAATAGCAAAGGTGCCTTTGGTGAACAGCCTGATATTTAAAACTTTTTTTCATGTTGCGATCTAATACGCTTGGTGAAAAGTGGGCTTCTGAGTGTTTCGATCACCATCATTTGCAAGTAGACTACTACAAGCGCGCACGTGAGCATTGACGGCGTCGTCACAAATAACGCATGCGGCGCGTCGCCCTGGACAGATAGCCCACTTCAAACAAACCACCATTTTGATCACGCACACAGATACACTGAGTTTACAGGCGATACCGGTGAAAACCGGTGTCGCGGTCAGTGGCACTGTCGTGAGTGTTTTTGTTTTTGTCGAATTGGGTGCAATTTTTCTGATGATGAATTTTGATGTTGGCCGGTTCTGTCTTATAGGTATGACCTGCCTACTTCATTTTGAAAACTCAGAGCGAATATAGGAGTTGTAACCCTAACCGGTCACGCAAGTTTAGGAAAAAGGCGCGAGCGGTCCTTCTGTAAACTCTTTATTTTATACGTCAAGCCAACCAGCGCGGTTGTTGAAGAATCGTCAAGTTTCAAGTATGTAGGTTATTAGCTATTACTGGCAACACTCACTGGTTGTAACTTCAGGCGCTAAAATAAGTTGGCCGTAAAATGTATCTCAGATACTCGAATGCTGCTCACCATAGTAGATTCGTTAGTGTACTAGTTTTAAAAATATATTTTCCACCTTTCAAGTTTTATTTTCTGCAAATATTTTCTTTTTTAAAGGAACAGTGAATATCCAACGAACTATGAATTATATAATCCCAATACCTGTACGTAGTTGGGAATACCATCAATCTTCACCCGGTTGTCCTGGTCTATTTATTTCAGGCATTTTTCAGGCTAAAGCGGTGTTTTTTCAGGGACATCGTCGTTTTATCGTATAGGAAAAATGTTGGCTGGAAATCTAAATCTCTTTCGAATTCTGTCTATTGTGGCTTAGTCGAGCCAGCATCGTTACGGTGGTGGAGTCCATTGTGTTAGATTTTGATGGACTCATGCTGGTCTGAAAAGCTTGTCGAACTGTCAAAATGTGGATGGTTGTGAATATGATAACGTTCGTGCAGCATAACTTATAGAATCACTATTTAAATGTCCTGTCGTCATTGTTTTATGAAGTCTGTACAAGAAAACCTTATATAGCCAATCCTGTTGTATCTTTGAAGCATAACAATCCAATCAAACAGCGCTAAAACAAGTAAAGGACAGTGGATTATTTGACCCCCAATTAAGAGGTAATGCGTGTCAGATATAGGTACATAGTATTTTATAAACCAAAGTCGGGTTTGCTCAAACACTCATTATTCAAGCACGTCTAAACTGATTTTCATGGTTGATTTGTGTATTTCTCTCGATCCCGAAAAGCAGTATAACTATTAAAACATTGAAAATTGATGAAAAAATAAACTAAAAGGAAAAATACATTTTCCCATACAATTTTTTTTCACAGCTGTCAATCATTTGCCAAAAACTTTAGGCAGAACGAAGTCTGTCGGGACTATTTTTTAATAATTGGGACAACACAAATACATTATCTTAATCTCAACGTAAGAAAAACCATTGTGTGGAAACCAAGAACAACGAAAGTAACACAAACACCCGTACCTAATTTGAATAATAATGAGCTTTCTTCCTTAACAAGCCTTATCGATACATTCGCGTGTCTACCGCGAATATGTTAGTTTCAAAACTTAGCCTACCGAGCCCAGGATAATTCTGAGTGAGATCCTATTTATTTTTTAGCATCGGGACACCGCTGTCAAATGGTTTTTTTTATGATTCATTAAGTTCTGAACTTTTGTTTTACATAAAAAGCAATGAATGCTATTACTTTATTCTTTTTCTATAACTGTTATCATTAAGCTTGTAAATAAACTGAACCAAACTTTCCTTTGTTCCAGCTCAAGAGAAAACCAACGCCACCACGGTCCAAAGAGTCCTCCCCCTCACGGTGACCCGTCAAGAGTTGGGGGGAGAGCTAAAGTGTGTGGTGTCCTCTGCGGCGCTGGACGAGCCCATCGTAAAGAGGATATCACTGGATGTTAAAGGTTGGTGGATTTCGAACAATTTTGTCTGAAAATAGCAAGCACTATCGTGGGTTGGCAACGTTGGAAGTTTTTCTAGTTTTGACGACACTATTGGCATAATGCACTGAAGCACTGTTACTTGTACTCGCATTTATTTGGGTGGTGTCCTGTGTTCAATTCCCGGTCGGGAAACTAACTTTTCTAAATGAACTCGGATGTATGTGCTAAGAGACGCCCCTGGCTTAAATCTTTGTCTGGTACCAGAACAACTGGTGTGTTGTCTGGTGCATATTTTCAATTATTTGTTTCAGGTCTAGATGAAACAGTACTGTCTAAAAAATCACATGTTGATTTCGGGTAATTCCTATATCGTTGTTTGTAACAAAATAAAAATGGTTGATGTAAACATTTCAAGGAAGATTGTATATATATAGGTCAGTAGTAGTGTCGTTTCACCCTCTGAGACCTCAAATTGTCCTTGCCTGTCACCTAACACCCCCTCAAATAGCGCCCCCACTTTTTCCCGTTTAATTTTGCGAGGAATAAATTTTCATTAAGGAGCCGACTGATACCGCGTAATTAATAGGGATAATTACCCCAACCTCCCCTAAGAGATAAGACGGAAAAAATCCGTTTACGCTCCAGACTGAGTAGCTTAGCATCAAACTCAGTTATAAATGCTGCTTAGTAAATACGAAGTTTTTTTTGTTTAATTTTTTATTTGATTTTGCTAGTAAGCAGACTTTACTCGGCTTTCTTACACCTCCGATCGGCCGTCATCGGCCGATCAAAATTCTGTAGTAGTTCTGTCCGCTATTGACCGTTAAAATCGGTTTTGGTGTACTCGTAGCGTTAATTTACATACGTTTGATCTGATCGGCCAAAGACGGCCGATCATAGTTCGGCCGATAACGGATTAGGTGTACGCGAGCCGTTAAAGTGTATTGCTTGCTTACACGACTGTAAACTTGCCATTTTAATTTGAGCTTTAAGTTCGTGCTTTATGAAACAGTTCAGCATAACAATCAAGGACTGTTGGTAATTGACTGGCGTTGGCTAATATGTCTTAACTATCTTTTAAGTAAAATGATTCAAACACGGGTTTCCGGGCTACCTTAATTACTCTGTTCTAAGGTTTTCAGTATACGCCTAATTAGCGAATACTGACTGGTAATTTATCTATTTATTCTTTAATGCACAATAATAATACAAAGTCGGACTTAATGATTATAGCATAATTTACCAGCCTACCATTGAGTGGGACAGAAATGCTGTTGGCTTGTTGGGGCAATGGTAACTTCGATAATGGAAAACACTAATAAAAAAACATAGCAATCCCGATAACGGTGGCAGACTCACCACCTACCCCGTTGGGTTAGAACCCAATTATATTAGAATACCATTGGTGAAAAGTGGACTTCTGAGTGTTCCGTTCACCATGATGGCAATAGTCAGCTTGCCTCTGACTACCCCGTTTGTAATAAAGTCGTGAGCGTATATGTATGTAGCAAGGAACTTTCTTGACGACACGGTTGGCGTAGTGCGCTGTAGCACAGTTTCTCGCCTCGATTTCCGTAGAGTCCCGGGTTCGATTCCCGGTCGGGTCAATTCAGGAAACGACATTTTCTGAATTGACTCGGGTCTGGGTGTGCTGGGAGACGCCCCTGGCTTATTTGCTTGTGTGGTACCTCGTAACACGGAGATATATTCTCTACTTCGAAACTATTACAAGAGGTGTGTTGTCTGGCGCATATTTATTTATTTAAACTTTGTTTTTAAATTTTCTACTTTAATTTATACTTTTTATTAATGTCTAAAAACTTAATATCGCTGTATAATTTCCCGCTTTGCGACCGTGTACCTGCCTTCATTCTAATTCGTCTTGATGGCCAATAACTCAGTATTAACTTCGCCACGTTATTTTTCCCTGCGATTATTGTAATTGTATGTAAATTCACCACCAGTTTCTACGTAAATCTTCTCAGTAAAAATTATCGTCGGAAAACGCAATTAGGTTATATTTTTTCGTGAAGTGTATGATTAACTGGTATGTTAGGTGGTTCACTGGAATTTATTTTTATCAAAAACCATGCTACTTGCCCTGGCTTTGCTTTGCCGGCTTATTACTTTTTGTTGGGATCTCAATTTCTTTTCAATAAAATACAACCCGTGTTACTCGCTGATTAGTGTAAGAGCCTTTTTTTTAAATTGCCCGTCCAAGACGACCTCACTCCACCTGATGGAAAGCGGTCGTGAGGTCCAGATATGAGGCTGACAAGCCCAGTCATTCAAACGAATCACTGGGCTGCCCATCCTCACCTTGAAGGCCTGCAGAAATGCCTTTTCACGCCCCACTTGAAGAACCCGGGACTATAAGAGGAAGGAAACAGATGTGCTGGAAGGGCGTTCCACATCTGGATGGAACGACAAAGAAACTAGTCACCGAACCTCTTAGTTCGGGCCAACAAATGCTGAATTGTGTGTGGATGACGAAGTCTAGTAGTAAGATACAACAAAACTAAAACAATAAAATATTTTATTCATACATATATTTTTTATTAAAAGTCGGTGGCAAAAAAGTTTGCCAACCGTCCGATGGTAAGGTTACCACCACCTATGAATACGTTCATATCTAGAGGTTTCATTAGCGTGATGCTGACCATAGGATTTTATACAAAAGTAAGGGAGCCTTTTTTTAAGCCAGAAAGAAAAAATAAGGTACCACCCTCTACTTTCTACCACCGGCCTACTCGGCGCCTGTGGTTGACTTTCCTGCAATCCGCACTCAACGGTTTAATGCGTCTTTTCTGGTCCGCTCCGCTAGGGATTGGAACGCTCTTCCTGCGTCTGTGTTTCCAGATACTTACAACCTTGGTATCTTCAAGGCAAGAGTGAATAGGCATTTTTAGGTAGGCATGTACCAACATCAGTGTCGTCATCCCATACCACCAGGTCAGTCTGAGTCCAAACGCAAACCTATTATAAACAAAAAAAATAAGTTTAGATACCATTATTGTAGACCCAATTTGGAAATGTTGGACATTTCAGAAACAAAAAGACCGCAAAATGTTTAAACACTAAGTTGCTTACTTACAAAATTAGACGTAAAAAGTCCTTTTCAACAACAAAAACCTTTAAAACCAGGCCATTATCACCAGAATACTAAGGCTGGAGCAATTATTTATCTTAACGCAGATAAATACAAGGCAAATGGGGGGGAAATAATAGGTAACAATTTATTCTTTATGCCGGCTCTGGGACTAAATGGCCCACTTTTTGTTGGGACTCCTTTACATTTTCTGTGGAACTTTTTAAACAGATAGTTGAGTAAATCTCCTATTGTAAACAGAAAATCTTTGGATTTGGTGTGTAGAAGAAACATAATTATTGTAACATATTAACATGAATTCTGACATATTTTTTTGTAATCCTGGTCTTGGGTCTAATCTGTTACCATTAAATATCAGATCAGTGCTCGAAAAGAGCAACTAAGTTGTAAGCACTAAACATAATGGACCAACCTATGTACACTTAGTTTGCAATAAATGATTTGATTTGATTTGAGATCCCAACTGTGCGTTTCTTCCTGTAGACTTATCGTTGCCACATCGCTGTCATGATAGACATCTTGACAAAAATCGTTTTCTCGGACTCTTCCGTCTGGTGGATAAGAAAACTGGAAATACAAGTGAGTAGAAACCACATGTAATGCGAGGAACTGACAGCCAATATAGCATCAAAATGCAGCATAGAACAGAGGTTGCATATAGTTGGTAGGAGATTAATTAGGAACTCCTACAGTTTTCAGTTTCAGCACGAAGGCCCTTCTGTCTCCATTTTGTCATCAAATTGGTTTTCGATACATTAGTATCATCCGGTATCAGACCGGCCCTGAACTTCGGATATTAATTGTGTAATAAAGAACATGTTATTGGTTTTGGTACAGGCCCGGATTTTGCTTGGGTTTTAGTTATTTAAAATCAAATTCACTGAAATATATAATGTAAAACTCAAACTTGAAGGCAGGTAGCTCAGTTATAATTCAAAAAAAAACTTCGGATTGGGATGAGTGACAGACCTCCGATTGGTCATCATTTTTTCTCAAAAAATACGGAAGCGCCATTTTACCGAAGAGTATTCGTCTAATTAAATAAATAATATAAAAATCAGGAACACTACTCCAAAAATCTTCTGAACGCGAACTACACAGAGCTTGAACTGTGGGTGTCGGGGACTTATTAGTAAAGAGGTAGTAATTAGCTTTTATATGTGGGATACAGTGGGACACCACTGCTGGGAAAAGTCCTCCATCATTGAAATCAAGTCATCGCTACAATGGATAGGTATTGGCTTTATCACCACGCTTGCCAAATGCGGGTTAGTGATCACAAAACTATGTTCCGAATAATCCGAACACACTACGCCCTACCTGGGAATTGAACCCGGGACTCTAAAACCACTCGGCCCCAGACATTTGAATAGGTAATAAACGGCTCAAAACAGAACAAACACATAAGGTCGTCACATTTATGTTTTTCCCGGATGGGATCGAAAGCAGGATCGCTGCCATTGCGCCAACAGGCCAGTTCAGGCCTAAGGAGATAGGCAGGACTTGTACCTTTACGCCAACGACAACGAAATTGATTATATACCACTTAGCACTCAAATATTCACATTACGTATCCCTAAACTAACAAAGGAAAGGTGCCACCCAAATTCCGCCCTGTTCCACGTCGGGGCAAAATATACCCTCATATTTTACATACAAGGAGCATTAGGCTATCACTTAACTAAGTTCGTAGTCTCGTAGCAGGAGCGGTCGCGTAGCAATTTTGAGAGTCGAGCCGATAAATTGCTAGACCGTATAGCTAATAAGTGGCAAGATAGTGTTAAGTAGGGAGGGGTGGTGGTGATATCGATGAGTGCTAGCTTACGTCACGTAACCTGCGATAGTTACTACAGCGACGTGTTTGTTATTTTTAATTCCTTTTCGATTCATTTTCTGTTCGGAATCCCTGACGATTACTTTCCTATGTGCCTGGGCTAGCGACTACATTCTGTTTGGGTATACATATTATGATAAGATTCCTAAGGCGTTGTTTTATTTGCTGTTATTTGCTAAAAGTAATAAAAAAATGTATTCTTTTAGCAAAACCCTAATTTTAATTATACTCATAACCCCAACTTAATGAGCCTCATTTCAGAAAACCTTGGTTTAGTTATAAAAATCTAACTACTGTACTTGTCTAGACTTCGATGTACGTCGCTGTAGAATAAACAAGAAATGATGACATGGTCGTAAAATGGGTGATAAAATAATTTTAATCTTGTTGGCCGAGAGTTAACAGAACTCATTCCGAATAGTTGCGTTCAGCAAGCGTGATTAAGCCATAACTAGGTATTGCAAGGCTGACCCAATGCTGCTGGATATAACAAAAGCATTTTTAAATTCTAATGTTACTTTTAAACTTCAATCGATAACCTAAACATGATAACATCACTATTCATAATGTGCGGTGCGATGTTACCACCTTGCAATATTGAGCGGTCAAGGGTCCTGCCGCAGCCGGCAAGTCCGTTCAGGTTCTTTATTCATTCTAACGAATAGCTCTTCAACTATACTTAAATAGTAAGAATATGAGCTTATGTCATGTATTGTTTTTTTGGGACCGGCCCTTTGCGTTCTGAGTCTTAAATGTGCCCAATCTAGCCATTTTAATAACCAAAATATCTTTATGTATTAGGTAGTCCACTAGAGCACAAAATTACGCATTAGAATAAACAGCCACAGATTAAGATAGTTTACAGGCGATACTGGTGAGAATCGATCACGCGGCGAGTCGCACTGTCGCGAGTGTTTTAGTCGAACTTGGTGCAATTTTTCACATGACGAATTTTGTTTTTGGCGGGTTCTGTCATGAAGGCTTAACCTACCTACTTAACTTTGAAATTCAGAGCGAATATAGTAGGAACCCAAGGCGGTCGCCTGACCTCCTGAGTTTAGGTAATTTTACTGGAAAAAGGTGTGAGCGGTCCTGTACACTCTTTATTTTGTGACTAAGGTAACAGTATATTTCCTACATATATAACGCTCATGACTCTATCCCAAATGGGGCAGTTAAAAGTAAGTTGCCGTCCTTGTAAACGTAACTCTCAGAAGCCTACTTTTCACCAAGCGTAGGACCCATCGTATTAGGTGGTGAGTCTCCTTTATCTTGTTGCTAAGGTTTTTCATCGTCGGATAGAGTTGGCTGTAGTTTCTTTTCCATGACGGGTGAGTCGGAAAAAGTTAATTCAGTCTAATAGTAATAATAACTCTGCTTAGATTGGCGAAAGGTAGTCATAGTGTTATGGCAGCTTTTTTAGCTTATATGTTTTAGTTAATAAAAATAAAATAATTAAACTTAAACCATCCATCTGTTACCAAAGCTGACACTCGAAGTACAACCTATACCCTAACCCATAACCTTACATACCCTTAGCACAGTTGACTAGTATACATTTGCTCACACACACTCACACACACACCCGAGTCCCACCCTTGCGCATGAACGAACACATACACACTCACACACACGCACACACCCCAACAGACACATACACACACACACACACACACACACACACACGCGCGCGCGCCCATATGTGACAGAATTGCTTGTTATGTTATATTTTTATTTATGTAATTTTTTTTAAGCTATTCATCATGTTAATGTTGTCAAAATTGAAACTGATTTGATTCCCACGAGACAGGCTCAGCCGAGTGTGGGAGTTAATGTATAAACTTATTATATTGTAATTAACGATTGATAAATAAATACATTTTATCTTTTTATCTTTTAAAAACAGAAACCATTTTCAGAAAATTGACGCACTATACGAGTAAAAGGTAATATTTCGTCTGAAATTGCATCACAGCTGTAATCAATAGTAAAACATGTTATTTCGTTCATGAAAAACGGCAATATCTCTCAGAGTAGCCGTTAAAAATAAGAGAGGCCGTATTTCCGTCATACAGTAATTAACTAGAGTGTCGCATGCAAAATAAAAAATATGGTGAATGATGAAGTGCCTATATCCTTGTATTACGAGGTACCAGACGAGGCTTAAGCCAGGGGCCTACCAGCAAACCCAAACCTGGGTCAATTCAGAAAAAATCGTTTCCTGAATTGAACCGACGAACCGAGCTTGATACCAAGTTGGGTTTTTCTAGTATTTCTATCCATGAACTTAATCCAATCCTTTGAAGTATAGTATCTCGTAGATCGAAAGTCACTGTTTAAGTTTTAAATGACTGTGTAGAGTGAATTTCCTTTTTAATTGATAAATGTGTCTTTTGACGCAGTTTAAAACAATTTCAATAATTAATTATGGTTTGTGATATTGTTTTTCTTTTTTTCTCCAATTTATGTCTCATCTATAAAATAAGAATTATTAAGTTTACATCTTAAGTTCAAAAAAACCTTGCTTTGATGTTATTACCTTTATGGTAATGTTTATTTGTTTTTTAACATTACGTTAACTTAGATATTTTTAAAATCTGACGGTATAGCTAAATCTGTTGTGAAAGATTAAATTGAATTATTAAATAAAAAAAGCCACAGCTGCAAATTATAGGTTGTGGCTTAAGCACCAACTTAATTTTGTAATGTCAATTATTGTAATCAAAAGGTCTCAAATAAATAGTCCCATTCAGAAACTTTACGAATTACCTTATATGGAATTCTAACTGCGACACGAACCCTTCGAATGTATATTAGAGGCCAATCAACGGGGGTCAGAAATTGACACGCCTTCTCTATTATCTTCGTTAGCCCCCCCATGTCTGGTGTAAATAGGGGATGGTATAATATTGACTGTCTGATGGTCTGTTTGGTCTAGTGGTTATTGGGAGACCCTTGACTATAAGTAAGTGAAGTATAATAACTACCTATATAACTAAGTAACTAACTGACTAAATATAAGAGTATTTCCGAAGAAAATTTCCCAGTTATTGTGTCTCAATATGAAATGGCTTGTTACAAAGCTTAATGATTGTGTTTTCAGACACATTTTGTCGTTTCATTTTTAATTCTCCGGCTTTTGCAGAATTTTTTGCAAACTATTGGTATAATGTAGCACGGTTTTCTCGCCTTGAATTCCGTTGTGTCCCGGGTTCGATCCCCGATCAGGTCAATTCAGGAAACGATCTTTTCTAAATTGGCTTGGGTCTGGGTGTGCTGGGAGACGCCCCTGTCTTTATTCCTTGTCTGGTACCTCGTAACACAGGGATATATATCCCTACTTCGAAACCATGACAAGAAGTGTGTTGTCTGGTTCAAAAAAAATTGTTTAATCATCAATGTGATCGAGAGCGCCATGGCCTAGTGGTTAAGCCCTCCAACTCGAATCGCGGATCGTGTGGTCCCGAGTTCAAATATGTCTAGAACCAAAATCTTTGTGTTCATTGTTTAATTTCCGACCTACTCTCCGATGATGGAAAATATCGATAAAAAACCAAACCGACCCGGATAGCGGCGGAAGGCTCAGCACCTACCACGTTGGGTTCTAATACCATTTGTGAAAAGTGGGCTTTTTAGTGTTCCGTTCACCATGACAGCAACAGTCCCTTGCCACTGACTACTTTGGTATGAAGTCCTAATGGTATGTTATGTTATCAATGTTTTGAAGAAAAATTTGCATTCAATTCAAATGTTCTCATTACACTAACAATGTTAAGCACTTTTTTAATTGGCTATTTCTTGGTGCTATTGATGCCATTTCATTGTTAATAGTAATTTAAATAACCTCATATAATCCAACAAACTCAATACTGAGTTGTGAAATAAAATGACAAGACTCTATTTTTTATTGCTCGTTTTTTATATGCTTTGTAGATAAAACCTGACTGGCTTAATGAAACATAATATTTTTAGTAATACTCGTAAAGTAATCCCAACAAAACCTGCCTCGATAGAAACATGAAAATAGCTCACGAAAGGAAGGCAAAACTCACGACTTTCTGACTTTATTCATGCTACTGGGAATTCTTAAAATTGTACGCTTTGCCTTGTGTCGAGATGAGATAATCTTATATCGGATAAGCACAGACATAAATCGAAATAAATAACACAAGTATGTATCTGTCCGTATGGAAACCGAAAGTGACGATATTGACGCTTAACTTACAACAACTCCGACACGGTGGTAGTCGCATTATGTATGTATACTGTGTATTTCTGTATGGTATTTATGTCTATTATTTAGTACATTTTGCTGTAAATTTGACGATTTGAAAGTACTGATACAGTATATTTGAATAAAGTTTTTTGAGTTTGAGTTTGCTTACGTCCCGGGTTCGATTCCCGGTCGGCTCAATTCAGGAAGCAATCTTTTCTGAATTGAATCGAGACTGGGTGTGCCGGTAAACGCCCCTGGCTCATTTTCATGTGTAGTACGAAAACACAGGGATATTAATCCCTACTTCGAGACCATTACAAGAGGTGTGTTGCCTGGCACATATTTATTTATTTGCTCTGAACCACAATCTACTTATACTGGTAGAAGAAATGAAGAAAATTATTGTTCCAGCTAGCTTGGCCAAAAGTAATCTTTGCGCTTTTTTATTAGAGACTGGATTATAAGCGACGGGAAACACAGACCCAGGCAGACTATTCCGTTTTTCCACTTTGCGTATCATTCTTAAAAGTGGGAACGTAGCGCTTTGTCCGAGTAACAGGTTTGCCGACCACATTCGCGTGACACATCGCAGAGTGCATCGCATTTTATAGTAGATGACGTCAAAAATAAGGTGTTATTGATAGAAATTCTCCATTTTGATCATAAGCAGAGGAATGATAAATAAATAAATATCTGGGACAATTTACACCAAGATAATATGACTAAGACTAGAAACTAAGCAGAGCTTGTACTATGGGTGTCAAGACTGATAAACATACTTAAATATTTCTAAATACCTCCTGAAATAGATAATAACACCCAGACACACAACAAACACAAATGTTCGTCACATAAATGTTTGTCATGGTTGTGATCGAACCCACGACCTCCGGTGCTAAAGGTAGGATCGCTGCCATTGCACCAACAGGCCAGTCAAATTTAAATCTACTTGATTTTTGACATACTTGGCCATAATGGTAGAGCGTTTACTATGAAGCAGTGTCGAAAGAGGTGCATTGCACTTATTTCCTGACTCGCAATGTACTACATTCGCATCATCTATTCAATATTATGTCTGTGGGGATAAGCTTATGGATTACGCCTTTGCAATATCGCAAGTGTTTTCCTTTACTTTGAAAAAAAACGGGGTTTTTGCTCCAGTGTTATAGAAGTGAGTAAGTGATGGAAAGGTTTGCCCTAATCTGGTTATATTCGAAATAATACAGAATGTTTTATTGGATTATTAACTTATCGTTTGCCGTTTTAAAACCAATGACAGCCGCCACGTTGACGTTTCTATATGTTGTTTCGGTACAGAGTGTTTTAAAATGGATCCAAAATGGTAACAAAGGGGATGGAACTTTTTTGTAGGTATTGCCACAAATTAGACATGCGCGGCGCTCTGACAGATAGCCCGCTTAGAACAACACGCCATTTTTGACGCACGCACACAGAGACATGAGTTTACAAGCGAAGTCAGTGAGCTTCGGTGAGTCGGAAAGTCGCACTGTCGCGAGTGTTTTTGTTTTTGCTTGGTGCAATTTTTCACATGATGAATTTTGTTTTTGGCCGGTTCTGTCAAGTAGGTATAACTTACTTACTTCATTTTAAAAATTCAGAGCGAATATAGTAGTAACCCTAGGCGGTTCACGCAAGTTTAGGAGAAAGGTGTAAGCGGTCCTTCTGTAAACTCTTTATTTTGTGGTATAGCATAGCCACCAGCCGCCATTTTTTTTTTTTTAAGTTTCCGCGCACAATAAAAGTGTTACATTTGGAAAAAGGACACTTAAATAAAAAAAAAGGTTTAGGAATATGGTACCCTAAAGTGTCACGTTCCCGAGTTATTTGTTGGTAAAGATCGATATAAAAAAGGGATTTTTACTAAAAATCTACCCGTACTAATTAAGAGGCATTTCGAATTATTTTCATCAAATAACTCGGAAACGTGACACTAGGACACCATATTACACGACAGTTTCTGTTTGTTTATGTGTCTCCTATCCATATATATCACTTTTATCGTGCGCAGAATCATCGAGAAGTTGGTGACCTATGCCACATACAGAATCTAATATCTCTCTCTATTGTTCCAGTGCCTCCCAACAAAACCTACATCTCCGGAGTGAGGGAGCACGCCGTCCAAGGCACGCTCCTGACCCTCGTCTGCACAGCATCAGGGGCCCGGCCTGCTGCAGTCATCGAATGGTTCAACGGCACACAGAAGATTGACACCAAGCAGTATAACGTGCACGTAAGTTGATCAAGTCTTTATTGCACTTTATAGAATTGTAAGGAGCCCTTCGCCATTTTGCTCACAGGAAACAGAGGAGTATTGCTTGGGGAACATGTAGAGCCGGACCTGGAAGTATGATAGTTAGAAGGGAATTTAACGGAGAAGAGTTATTTTTGCACAAACTTTTAAGGTGCTCCCTCACTTTGAGCATCCGCTGTAATGTAAAATTACAGAGTCGAACATTACGTTGGTGAGTGAAAAGCATCGATGTTTTGATGAAATTTTGTAAGGCAGTATTGTGATGTAATATAATGCTCAAAATCGAATCGGAAACGCTAGGTACATTACAGGAAAATGCACCAGGTGAGGGACCATCTCTACACAAATGTTCGACACATATTCTAGCAATATCACCTAGAATTATATTGAAACCGTAGTGTAATACTTGTTGTACTTATAAAGGCACTTCAAACTACGTGGTCTTTAAGAATGGAGATATCTTTGTAAAGATTTCGACATTAAATATTCAAAAAAGTATAATCCAAGTTGAGAAAGACAAGGCATCCTTTGTGAGCTTCAAAGGCGTTCCTCGTTCATCTTCATTAAACATTACTGAGTTAACTAAATCACGTACTATCCGTCCGAAATAACCTACTTCAGGAAATTCAGCCTTTACACAACACGACGCGACGGTTACGGGGCTTATTATTTTTAGCCTCCGTACCAAATATATCTATCATTTTAAAAATACAGCTACATAATAAATTTAAATGGATAACGTAAGGCGCTCTGCTTAGTAAAATAAGCTTACCACCTTTTTTATTTTTATTGTGACGTTCCGATAGCTTTTCAGTGATAGTTTATAGAAAGTTTGATGAGTTTAAATTTGACATCCAAGACCCGGGTGTACATACCGGGTGATTATCAAAAGACTTACAAAAACGATATGGCATACATATTAAGTGATGTACAAACTATGTACTTAAGTGAAAAAGAAATTTATAAAATTAAGTTTCATTTCAAGGTCACCATACAAATCAGTCTAACAGTCAGTGTTTTTTGTATGAAAACCTTAAAATGAGAGTCAATTAACAAAAAAACTAATTTTCACTTACATATTTACTACATCACTTTCTGAATATGCCATATAATATGGTTTTTGTAAGTCTTTTGATAATCTACTCGGTATATTTTAGTTAATATCTGTGGTCAATATAATTTCATGAACCTTGTTAACAACCTTCTGACGTCCACTGCGTCCGTTCAGCAGAAAGGCACTAAGGTACACAACGGTTGAGTGCTATACAGGGTGTAAAAAACATGAGCACTGATACTTAAGGGTTAGCATAAATACCATGTGTAGACCTAACTATAAAAATATTAAAGCGGATAGAGTTCTTTTACGAGTAGTTTTCGATAAAAAACTATTTTGATTAATATTATATTCGATTTTTTGGCAACCCTGGGGTATTAAGTCGAGCAAGAGCAATGTCAACTATTTGTCAAGTCTTGTACAATCATTAATCTATGTTTTGGAGTTTCTAGAGACTGTTAGGGTTGAAACTTGAAAGTTTTGATAAAAATTTTAACCTAAATTAACTTCAAAACAATATTTTTTTCAAGTTATCAGACTCTCACAATCGAACATCACTGAAAGTATAAGCCCTTTAAGCATTAGTGCTCAGGTTTTTTACATACTGTAGAATGCTTTGAGCGTGATGAAGACCGGCTTTTTTGCTTTTTTTATCAATAAACCCATACTTATATTGTAAAAAGGAGTTTGTTATGAATATGCTCCGTAACTACTGGACTGATTTTAAAAATTCTTTCACCAATATAAAGCTACATTATCAGGGAGTAAGATTAATATATATTAATCTTTTTACTATACTATTTTGACGGGAGAGACATTCTACGCGCGCTAAGCCGCTAACAGACAGCTTAAAAGAGTCCTTTACCGCATTAGGAAATGAAATGAAATTACTTCATTAACAATCGTGCTGTGTAAAGAAGCCAAATGAAATTCCGTGTAGCAAATTTCATGTCCCGGTTATTGGGGGGACGTGGTCCGCGTTTTTATTAAATGAACATATTTGGAACATTCGCTTTACTTTGAGGAGCATCGCTCTATATCATTTGAGTTGATCTCATTTATGATCAATGTAGCCTTTTCATTACAATCGGCAAACGAGGTATTTCCAATTTCATTGTGATTTCCCAATTTGCATTTTCTTAGATATTCAACGTACTCTTCACTGTGAAGCCCCTCTGCACGATCATTATATTTAGATTACGTATCAGAAATCAGGAAATTAAACTTAACGTTTCAATCTTAAGCAATGCAATGGAATCTATATAGGTAAATAAAAATAAATCGCCAAATGTGTTGCTAAGCGCAAAACTCGAAAACGGCTAGACCAATTGGGCATTTTTTTTTCATACTTTTGGTAAGGCAGAACGGTTCTCATGGGAAGAAAAAACATAAAAATCACGTTTTATATAACAAACACAACACGTTTCTTTCTCCACACAAACCACTCTGTTCCCAGCTGTCGAACATAGGCCAATAACTTTTGACAGAACGAAGTCTGTCGGGGCAGTTGGTTGTGGATAAATAAATTGAATTGAAATAAGAAACCTAAGCTTGTTGACTGAGCACGGTTTGGATCCATAAATTACGCCAACAATAAGTTGTGAAAGAATCATCTTAAGAGGAGGTGGTTCACAAAACACGTTTTTAGAATTCATTTTTGAAGTAGTAAACAGTAAAATTAAAATCTTATGAAATTTACTAATATTGTTGACGGGATAATACAAGGAATTCATCCGGTGGAAACATGATTCGATAAAGTTGGCTCGAAAGAAAAAAATCACTAAGTTACCTCTTTTCGTGACATTTGGCCATTTTTGGTTTTATTCCCAATATAATTGATCTGATAATATGGGTCCTTTACCAAAAACAAGTTTAAAGATACTATATACTGGAGGGATTTCATCCAATGGTTTTTTTATTACATCAATGAATTTTTTAATCGATTATTTTAGTGATTTTCAGTCCGTGTGGCGCTCACCAGTTTCCTTCGGGAAATGTTGTGCAGAACCAACTCGCCTTAATGTTAGACGAATATTACGTATATGAAAACTTAATTGCACAAAAAGAACTCATTCAAACTCAAACTTAAAAGTTAATTTGCTTAACATTATACAGTACATCGGAATGAGTGACAATGATATAAAAAGTAACAACAATTTATGCCCATGTAAATGTCAGTTAAAATAAACTAATGCCAATACTAATAAAAAAATGTTTTTAGTACATACTTTCTTAGAAATTAGAATTGTTAAATTATTAGCAATCAAATGTTAATTTTTTATAAGAATTTTATTATACACTCCCTTTTTGTACAATTTGCCTATATTATGATTAGAATCACCAATCGTTAAAAATTTGGTATTAAAATTGTTGACGATTGGTGGACTGTATGGATGTGTGAGAGGATGTGAGTAGCTAGCCAATGATGGAAACACGGCTTTTTACTGAATTAAATATAATAGAACCAAAACAGAATTTCACATAATATAAATCCCTCTTTGAAAACTAACATAAAATATTTACAAACAAGAGACTGCGTTACGTGCAGTTTCAAGGAGGTGGCCGCGCCAGCCAGCAACAAAAATATCGAGCAAAGACGTGGTTTTCGCACCACAAATCCCTAAAACTAGCAACTGTTTTGCGATTCTGCTGAACTCTCGAAATGAATTGAATCCTCCACTTGATGTACTTAAATTGGTTGTAACATGGTTGACTGAACATTGATTCTGTCCATTCAATCATACAGAACGATCAAACGGACTATGAATTGATTTCCAAGATAAAGAGTTCAGAAATTTACAAACTAAACATTTTAAGTTAAATGTAAATTCGATTTAGCTCCGATCCCAAATATTTGACTGCGGTACCCTAAATTAATTGGGTACGTAATGGAATTGTTTCAGTTTGGAAGTTAATAAAGTGTTTTAATGTTCTTTGATTTTTGAAAGTGTTTTATGGAGACCGAAGTAGTCGCTCATACCGATGAGTTTACATTGAAAAGGTCCGCTTATATTTTATCAGGAGATCCATCATAGTGCTGCAAACAACCTTTTATATTTCCATACGTAATGACACATATTAAACACATTCCGAACACGAAATAAGTAGTGTTGTCAAAAAGCGATGGTAATCTTCGGAAATTATCGAATAATCGACACGGCCTGCGCGTGCGACGCGAGGTTTGTATTTTTAGGGACCGAAGGTAACATTGATTTTATACTACAAAGGTTGTTGAATTCTCCGAACCCGGGACGGTGGAAAGGTCTAAACTAAATACAACCTGCAAAATCTACTTCAATAGGTAAAAGCAATTCGTAATAAAATTAATTGTAAAGACATTTTTTATTATTTAAGATAATTTTTTTGATAATATAAAACTCCTTTTCTTCCTGTACAAAAAATTATATGTCTACCTGTAATTATCTCTGTTATTAATCTTATCAAAGTTGCTTACCCTTATAATGTTAAATTCTCTAGTTCCCATTCAATCCGATGTAACGTATCCCGAACCATGGCAAGACCACCTGCGCTATCCAAAATTAATTATTTAATTTACCTCTCGTGTACGTTACATTGGAAGGGCTATTAAACGAAAATGTATTGCTTCGTTAAATATCCACCTCTTGTAACTTGTAAATCTAATTTACATACCCACATTGAAGCAAAAAAGGCTGTTTTATTTTCCATAAAAAATACACTTTTAAAGCTTGATTGACTTATGTTATGTGCTGTTAGTCATCTCCCTCTTTCATGAAACCTTTACGATAGTGTAAACAGTAATAGTAGTAATATGCCTTTAAAAAAACAGCAACTAACAATTTATTGTCTAGGATGAATTTATGTCTTCTCATCTGCTAGGTAATCAAAAAATACAACGTATCAAACATTATCAATGCCCTTACTTTATAAAAATCCTCTCAGGCGGTTATTTTTCCCAAAAATGTACGACGAAGATGACTGCCTTGGCCATTGCGCTAGCGGGTCAGACATACCCTAAGGCTTTTTTTTTATTGCCCGTTAAGATGACCTCGCTCTACCTGATGGAAAGCGGTCATGAGGTCCAGATATGAGGCTGACGAGCACAGTAATAACTGAGCTGGCCATCCTCATCTTGAAGACCTGCAGATATACCTTTCCACCAGAGATGCGCGATGCTACGTTGCTGTGGATGCATTCGATATCCACCAATCACATTCATTGGTTCACCTAGCATGGCACTGGTGGAATCGGGATTTACTTAGCAATGTTTTTAATATGACACATTACCTGACACTTGGATGCTTGGAGTGCGTCCCTTCCCAACTGTTTATACTCGTACATCGCATAGCTTGAGCAGCGCATCTTCGTAGCACATCTTACTCGCTCCGTTACATAGCATAGTATCAATGGAAACGTTCGAATAGTTTGGTAGCTTTGCTCACAAATAATCGCAGCATACTCGTAGCTGCTTAGCACATCTCTGGTGTAAAAGCAGCCTTAAGGCTCCGACTAGGCTTGATAACTAACGTCAGCCACCATACATACCTAAATTCATAAACATACTTAAATATACACCCAAAATAGATTTCATAGTCCCTCCCCTTCTAATTAAACCACCCCATTATATTCCCTTACAAAGCTGACATATACTTAGCTGATCACTTTAATAATTATTTACCTTTTAGCTAGTTATCAAGCTAATTAATCGTCCTTACTTAATTAGATTGTAGGCCTTAGTCTGGCAAAATATTATTTTCAATAACCAGAAGGATTATGCTCTAGAGTGATATTCTACCCTAATTTTTCACCCGTTCTTAGGTTGACGGCTGAATTTCAGCAATACACTCTACAGTAAATTAACTTTTGGTGTAATTTATTGAAAATGTGTAAATGTTTTGATGCGATAGTTTCTTTTTTTTATGGATCAACATCCTCATTGATGGTAGCGATGACTAGTTATTTGATTATGTTGGAGTCCTTTGCCCAGCTGTGGGCAAAGGGTGGGCAAACGCATCATTATTATATCTGAAGCAAACAAAACGGTAGAAGTGGATACGGAAGTTTAAATGGACAGAGTACCTGCATGTCCAAAAAGTTAAAAAAATAATATTTTCTTTTCTTTAACTTTTTGAATTGTAACGCTGAAGTTTTTTTGGCCAATTTAAGACTAGGGTTAAATAAAAGGGTAAAATAATAATTTGGTAATATTCTAATTCAAGAAGATGAAGACCATCGTAGTCTAGGGGTTAAGCACCACAACTCGGATCGTGGATCGTGTGGTCCCGAGTTCATTTCTGGTCAGAACCAAAATCTCTGTGTTCATTGTTAAATTTCCGACTGACTGTCCGGTGATGGAAAACATCGATAAAAACCAATAAACCCGGATAACGAGGGAACTTTCACTACCTTGCACGTAGGGTTCTAATACCATTGGTGAAAAGTGGGCTTCTAAGTGTTCCGTTCACCGTGACGGCAACAGTCACTTGCCTCTGACTACCCTTGGGATAGAGTCGTGATGGTTTGTTATGTTATGTTAGCTTATTCCCCCCTTACCTTTCCACTCCCGTACCACGCGTGCTGGACTACGGCGTCATCCACACACAATTCAACATTTGTTGGCCCGAAGAAAAAGGTTCGGTGACTCGTTTCTTTGTTGTACCATCCAGACGTGGAACGCTCTTCCAGCACATGTGTTTCCTTCCTCTTATAGTCCCGGGTTCTTCAGGCGGGGCGTGAAATGGCATTTCTGAAGGCCTTTAAGGTGAGGATGGCCAGCCCAGTGATTCATTTGAATAACTGGGCTTGTCAGCCTTATATCTGGACCTCACGACCGCTTTCCATCAGGTGGAGTGAGGTCACCTTGACGGGCAATATAAAAAAAATGCTTGTTTTTATTTCTAAAGATAGAAAGCTAGCGTAATTCACACATTCTTATCGTACCTATTTGCCTCTTGCTTTCTTTCTTTCTCTACCTACAAGGCCGAAAAGTGTAAGTAAAATTTTAATTTCATCTCCCTAAGCAGATGATCCTTTGTACTCGGTAATCTAAACGGGGCGGTATATCACATGTTGGGCGGGCGGCGACAGAATGAAAAATTGCATCGGACGACCTAATTCCCCACGCCATTAGTAGGACGAGATGCGTGGTGAATAGATGTGGCAGGCAACAGTGGTAATCCATACTATTATAAATGCGAAAGTAACTCTGTCTGTCTGTCTGTCTCGCTTCCACACCGAAACTACTGAACCGATTTGAATGAAATTTGGTACACAGATAGTCTAGAGCCTGAAAAAGGATATAGGGTACTTTTTAATTGGAAAAATGTGTTGTAAAGGGTTGAAAAGGGGGATGAAAGGTTATATGAAAGTATTGTCAGTTTCAGAACTAGAAGCATAAAACTTATATTTCAGGCTGTTGATTAGATATAAATAAATATGGCATTCAAAGTTTGTAAAAATGGCACCCTTAAAAATTTGCAAAAATTCGATTCTAAGGGGTTGTTTTTGGGGTTGATAGTTTATTTGTATGAAACTTCGTTACTTCAAGTGCTAGGAGTCTCAAATTTTGCATAGGGGTTCTTTTTAGGACGTAGGTGCTAACTAAGACGTGATTTTGTAAACAAGTATCGTAAGTCTGAAAACATCCCATATGTCATAAAAATAAAGTTCACGTCGGCGAAGCCGCGGGCGAAAGCTAGTAAATACATGAATATCTGGAACCTCGAAGTAAATAAACGAAACACAGACGAGGCTTCAACGCTATTAAAGGTGGCACTACCACACACGCAGGAAGGTCTCGTACGGAACGAAACCGGTTTATACCGGCTCGGCAAAAGAGAATGTCAAAAATTAAAAAATATTTTTATTTAAATAGATAGACCATACTATAATATTAGTACTTTCGAATAGTCAAATCTAATTAACTAGTAAATATAAATTTACATACAATAACTCTACGAACATTAATAAATAAATAATAAATAAATAAATATCCCTGGACATTATTCCTCACAGCGCCATCTAGCCCCAAAGTAAGCTAATTAAAGCTTGTGTTATGGGATACTAGACAACGGATAAACATACTTAAATACATTTTCTTTTGTAAATACATACTTATTATACATAGGAGACACCCAGACCAGTACAAACAGACATGTTCATGCACACAAATGTTTGTACTGTGCGAGGATCGAACCCGCGACCTCTGGTGTAGTAGCCAACTTCTTAACCATTACACCAAGTCGGTCGTCAATAAATATACAATACATAAATATTATGCGAATCTTCCACCGGAGTCGGAAAGGTGTTGCTTCTTGACTGACAAGACCCGGCGGAAGAAACCCGGCAGTTAATCTTTCGAGAAAAAAAGTTTTTTTTACAATTTGATTTTAGTACTCTGTTACAAATTCTGTTGGCATTGCAACTAAAGTAAAAGTAAAGTTAAAAATATTTTTATTCATATAGACTTATAAAAAGTACTTATGACAAGTCAAATACGAAAAAAAAATGATAGCAAAAATATATTCAATAAAAATAAACTTTCATAAAATAATACTATGATAGTTAATATCATAATTAAACATAATGTGACTCTACCACCGGTTCAGAGGTTGTTTCCGATCGAGAAGACTCCGGCAAGAAACTCGATGGTTACTCTTTTCAATCTTGTTTTTATACAAAAAAATTTCATTTCCAGAGTAAAGTCATAACAAAAAAGTGTGCAGAGGAGCAGATTATACCTAAGATGACCACAAATTCTTATCATTTAAAAAATCCTCAACACTATAATACCCTCGCTGAGTCTAATGAGCTAACTGAGTCATTCAGTGTTTCAGCAATACACTAAAGTTAGTACTTATATGTACGGCCTGTGGTAAGTCTAGGGCTCACGCGCACGCACAAAGGGTTTTGAACCTTTATGGCAAAGCCACCAGCCGCCATTTTGTTTTTCCTCGATGTGTCCTCTACACGCAAACACACAAAAAATGTCTCATAATATGGTACCCCTAAGGGTCACGTTTTCGGGTTTTTTGAACTTTGGGATGTGGAAGATTGCGGTAGATTTACTGTTCAAATATCCTAAAATCTGTTATTTGTTAACAAAATAACACAAAAAGAATCATAATTAGCAGATTTACAATTAATATCAGCTCTTTCAATTCGGTTTTTACCTTAAAATAACTCGGAAACGTGACAATTTAGGGTACCATATTCTAAGACATTTTTTGTTTGTTCAAGTGTCTTCATACTCTTATCGTGCGCGGAAACTTCGAAAGAAACAAATGTTCATGTTCAAACCCCTCTAAGGAAATGTCGAACTTAATACCAAAAGGTATTCTCTGCCACTCAATAATACAGCGTTACATTGGTGAAATGTTTTTTAAAACCGGTTTTGTTCTTTTGATTTTATTTGTTACAAACGGACAAAAATACTCATCTTTTCTCGTCATAATTTTAGCAATGAGATTAGAGAGTCTCTTCTAGTAGGCTAGGTCTTCTCAAGGCCGTATTCTTGGTAGGAAAATTCAATTCGAGCGCCTACGGGATGTTTTAATTAAAGACTGGATGTACAGCACGATTGATGTGCTCGTCACGTCACTAAGAGTAACAACTACTTACCTTAGAATGGGGTAATTTGTAGGCCTGTACTGTAAATCAGAAGTTAATTTGAGAGGGGTAAATAATCATAAATTGAAGCAAATATTTGAGTAGGTAGATGTAGTAGACAAAACATATTATTATCTTGGACCATTTGCACTAAGATCGTCTGACCTTCGCAAAGTTTGTACAGACTTAGTGCAAAATGTTGGTGCAATGGCAGCGATCCTGCCTTTAGCACCGGAGGTCGTGGGTTCGGTCCCCACTCATGACAAACATATGTGATGAACAGTTGTGTTTGTTGTGTGTTTGCGTGTCAGTATCTTTTTAAGTGTGGATTTAGAAATATGAAAGTATGTTTATCAGTCTCTGACGCCCATAGCACAAGCTCTGCTTAGTTTGGGGTCAGATGATCTTGGTGTAAATTGTCCCAGATATTTTATATTTTTAACGTAAAAACATATGTTATTTAACCTGTTGCACTTTATTTAAATTGTGCAATGAAAATTACAAATGTTTAAACTAGGTAGGGATCAAACCTAAGACCCTTTGCTTATTTGGCACGATGACTACCAACTTAGCCAATAACCAGCCCAAATACACAAATAAAAAAAGATATGTATACGGGCCCAGTGCTGGGCATAGGCCTCCATTATTGAAATTAAGTCATTGCTACAGTTTATGGGTGTTGGCTCAATCACCACGCTTGCCAAATGCGGGTTGGTGATCACAAACCCAGGCTATGTGCCGAAAAAACCGAAATCACATTTTGCCCGACCTGGGATTTTAACCCAGTCCAAATGCTTTATTATTTACGAAGCACTTTTAATAAAGTACGAATGAACAATATAATGTTGGTACCTACAAAAACGTGAGGCGAGCAATTTCCTTCAAACTAACACAAAAAGCTTCCTTCGGGTACCGCCTGGGTGATAAGCGGTAGCGGAAAATGAACAAAAAGCAAAAACTTACAACAAAAGGACCTAGCATCTGCGCGCTGCCACCAGGACAACGAAAGAGTGTGCTTAATGTATTCCTAACCTTCTTAACAATAAACATACACTTGAGAAATTCGCTCGGTCCAAATCTTGCTCGAGACATCAGAAGCCAATTTTTTTTTAAATTTCCCATACATATTATATGTATATACTTATGTATGTAAGTTGGGAAAAAAGCGTGATGAACAAACATACATCACGCCTTTTTCCCAACGGGGTATGCAAAGACCACATCTTTTCCCACCTGCTACGAACCTGACACATCTTGCGCTTCTCCCACTCATTATTCCTTTCATGCATGCTCGTCGATTATGGGTACTCTTGACCTGACCCTATCTAAAAACGTCTTGAACTTGTTCAATGTACGTCTGTCTAGGCCTCTCAGGATATTTGTTAACGCAATTTTTTTTTCCGCTTCATTCTGTGAACAGCTACCTCGTGCTAAGTAGACGAACACAAAGTAAATGAAAGAATGAAATACGCGGCGCACTTTCTGAGATGTCGTCTATTAAAATAATTGCATAAAACTTTGCCCTGTAACCTGTATTCGCTTATCTTACTTCACTGTGGGGGCAGACTTATCGATAAAAGTGGTTCTTTGATTTTGACACGATTGGCGTAGCGCGCTGTAGCACGAATTCTCGCCGTGACAACCGTTGTTCTCCGGGTTCTATTCCCGGTCAGGTCAGTTCAGTAAGCGATTTATTTTAATTGGTGCGAATCTGGGTGTGCTAAGAGACGCCTCTGGGCTAAATGGTTGTCTGGTACCTCGTAACGCATGAAAATTCATCCTAAGTGGAAGATTAAACCACCTTTCACTGGGAAATGTTATCGTTATCGATAAAAAAGAATTCCTATCACTATGTTTAATTTGATCTCATTGCTGAGCGTACAAAAGAAGCCATTTTTCTTCAGTTAAGTTGTTAGCTCTTGTTTTTCCCTTACCGTACCTGTGTGGACATTTCAAATAATACTTTACCGTTTTCATCGGTATCTTTCAGGAGCTTTTTAGGGCAGCCACTTTTGTCTTCTGAACGAGAGCTTTCCGAAAAATCTAGCACTATTCTGCGTAGTAATGGTTTTCAGTTTTACTGCATTGTGAATCTTTTTCTATCTCTTTGGTCGATTCAGAGAATTTGGACGTTTTAAAATTTTGTCACAAACCTTGCCTTTAGATAAAAACATATTGTTATGCGAGCACAGTTTCACACAAGGCCTACTGGAATACGTACTTTGATTATTTGACGACACGATTGGCGTAGTGCGCTGTTGCACGGTTTCTCGTCAATTCGGGAAACGATCTTTTCTGCATTGATTCGGGCCTGAGTGTGCTGGGAGACACCCCTAGCTTATTTCCTTGTGCGGTACCTCGTAACACAGGGATATTAATCCCTACTTCGAGACCATTACAAGAGGTGTGTTTTCTGGCACATATTTATTTATATTTATTATTCCAAATAAATACCTAAAGAAATAGCAACACCAAGACAAACTCAAATGTTCGCCACATGAATATTTGCCGTGGGAGATTCGAACTCATACCAACGAAGCTAAAATTTCTTCGCTATATTGAAAGCTGTGTGTATGTTTACTATTGAATGTGATCGATATATCGATTGCCGATTGACCAAAAATCCAAACAAAATATTCTGAACCAATTTTAGAAGAGGCTTTATTGGAAAAGCATCTACAAAATGTAATACAGCCGTCGCTCTCACCCCATCCCAATGGATTGATGATAAAATAATTCCGTTAAAAAGTCAGTTTTCATGCAAAACCGAGGTGACAGTGAGAAATGGTCGGATTAATTCCTTTCTTTTGTCGACGGCTTTTTGGCGTTTTTTTGTTATGCAGCGTTTTTGGGGATCCGCGGATACTCATTTGTAAGCCCTGAGTGGGGTCAGCAAATTCTTATCTAAGCCTAAAAAACAGTTGGAGGACATCTTACACCAAGATCATCTGATCACAAAATAAGCAAAGCTTGTCTATAGGTGCCAAAGACAGATACAAAAATACTTCAAGTACAATCATTTTACGAGCGCGCGTGCCGGCGCTCTTAATACCGAACAATAAAGTTCAGTTTCGTTAGATTCACGCGCGCTCGTGATTTGCAAGAGCTATACATAACTACGTACGAAGTTACATCACAAATTAGACATGCGCGGCGCTCTGACCGAAAGCCCGCTTAGAACAACACCCCATTTTTGACGCACGCACACAGAGACATGAGTTTACAAGCGAAGTCAGTCAGCTTCGGTGAGTGGGAAAGTCGCACTGTCGCGAGTGTTTTTGATTTTGTCGAACTTGGTGCAATTTTTTACATGATTAATTTTGTTTTTGGTCGGTTCTGTCAAGTAGGTATAACTTACTTACTTCATTTTAAAAATTCAGAGCGAATATAGTAGTAACCCTAGGCGGTTCATGCAGGGTTTTGGAAAAAGCTGCGAGCGGTCCCTCTGTAAACTCCTCATTTTGTGGTTATAAAGAATATTTCGAACGCGGTACTAATTCGTAGCCACTGAAATCAGCACATTTTAAAATTAAGTAGTCCTTATAGCCATAGTTAGTGAGAACTTCACGTTTTATTGAAAGATAATTGAGTGTTACCCAACTGGTCATTTCAACCACGCTTTTGGTTTTATCTCGATTTAATTAAATTAATGTTAATTTCTTTAAAACAAAGACACATCACTGGTACGAGTATGATAATGATATTGGAATATCGATATTTGGATATTGTACAATCTGTAAAGGAAGACTCACTTTTCTTGCACAAGAATCCCCAACAATATAGGAAAGTTTACATTATGACTTCATTTAGTAAATAAAATGATAATTTGTTTACATTGGCATCCTAAACATCCATGTTTACCTTTCGATACATCGATACTTTTAGACCGATGATAGCATTGTCGTCAACATGTTTTTCTATTATCAATCATAACTAATTATCAATTACCCAGTCGTTGAAGAAGAAGCATGATGCAATAACTAGATACGATAATTTAATTAAGCTAAATGTGATGTTGAACTCTAGTTAAAGTTATACGATATTTTCCGCCACATACAGGGTGGTCCGACAAGTTTATTTATTTATTTATTAGTTTGTACACAAATTACAATTTTTTACATAGAAAAATAAGGATAGCTAAAGTACAGGTGAGCTTATCTCTGAAGAGAGATTTCTTCCAGCAGACCATGATGCAAGGAAAAACATAAAACAAACAGTGATGGATAGACAAAACTGTGTACATAATTTTAAAGATTAAAATTTCTATAAATAGACCAGCTTACTTACAAATAGACATATATTATTACAAATATAAAATATATAAGTACCTAACTAAAATAATTATACATATTTAAAAATAAATAAAATAATTATTATTATTATTATAAGTTATGTCAAGAAGAAAATGTTTTTGGCCTTATAAACTGACGGCGTGTCAGTTTTCAACAAATTTTCAATCGGATTACTTGTACGAGGATATTAAAGATGTCTGGTGATTGAAAGCCACTTACAAAAACACACAATGCAACTTAAATAATGTTTTTTTTTATATATATATTGCCCGTCAAGATGACCTCACTACACCTGATGGAAAGCGGTCGTGAGGTCCAGATATTAAGGTATATAGAATTAAGGCGGTTACTGATAACAAACTGATGAAAATAATGATCAATGCCCGCTCTAGGCGTTTTCGGGCACCTTACTTGAATAATGATTGAGAGCTATCTACGCTCACTTTAAAGTACATTCAACCACAAAACTCATATAACTTTATATAAATAGACTGTATCAGTACTTCACGACAAAATCACCATTGAGGATGCACAAGACCGCGCGAAGTGGGCCAAGAACATAATAAACAACAATCCCTGGTTCACAAGCGGGATAGACCGCACGGATGATGATGACTGTATCAGTACTTCCAAATCATCAAATTTACAGCATAATATACTAAATAATAGACACGAATACCATAATAATGTGCATATATGAATACACAGTATACAGACAAAATGCGACTCTACCACCGCGTCGGAGTTGTTTCTTGCTGAGAAGTCCCGGCGAGCAGTTACTCTTTTAAACTAATGCTATCATGGTCATTAGCGACTGAACAGCAGTAGTTATCTACACTAAGACTTTTTTGTAGCATAAGATATCCTAACTTTATTTAAAAATAGACTTAACAACATCACAAAGCATAGCCTACGCAACATTGCTGCAAAACTGGAGTTTAACCTCGGCTACAGAATGATTATAAATTCCTTAAAACATCCTGTTGTATGTAAAATAAATAAGTACAAGACGTTCATTAGTATTGTTTTACTGAATGTCAGAGAGCACTCACGGAGAGCGTCGTGGCCTAGTGTTTCAGTACCCGAACTCAGATCGTGGATCGTGTGGTCCTACGTTTAAATCTGGCCAGAACCAAAATCTTTGTGTTCATTGTTAAATATCCGACTCTCTCCGGTGATGGAAAACATCGATAAAAAACCAAATCAACCCGGATAACGGTGGAAGGCTCACCACCGTCCTTTTGTTCTAAAACCATTGGGAAAGGTGGGCTTCTGAGTGTTTCGTTCACCATGACCATGGTGACACAGTCACTTGCCTCTGACCTCCCCGTTTGGGATAAATTTGTGATGGTATGTGTTGATTACAACACACTTTCACATAGTACTCGTATAATATGATGAGTATGTCTACCATCAGTTAACATAAAGACAGTCACTAGCGTCCGCGTAAACCTCGGAATTACGGTACAGTGCCCCTAGTGTTTAAAAATGAAATCAAAGATGCCATACAAATTATTGAAAAACTTATGGTAAGCATACATCTATACATGTTAGAGTGAATAGCTTAGACCAATAACAATGCACCCCTCTAATTTATTGTGCCCGATTCAACCTTCTTTCAAAACATCAGAAATGGTACAATGCAAAAAACAATAAATGAATCTCAGGGCGGGATTGGACCGGACACCCTGTATATCCAGTGGTAACTCCGACTGCTGCGGATTTCTCACAGCGCAGCGCCACCTGCCGCGTTTACTGGACTTGGCACAAGAGTCCAGAGGAGTCGCTTTGGGTCATAAATATTAAGATATTTTTGTTGTTTGTTTTTATTCACAGCTATTTTTAGTTTTAAAAAAGAACGCTAAAGAGCCTCACTGGGTTAAGAGCGTCCCTGGGTATAAAGGAATCACTTTTACCCAATGATTTGCCATAGACTGGATATTGCTCGTCATACAATTGAAAAGCTTGAACATGGCATACACGTCACAGGGACATCCTGCCTTCTGTGTTTTTCTGGCATGAGTGAATAGAAGGAGTGAAACGAATAATAAAGTGGATCTAAATAACGTGAAGTAAACTTTTTTCTGTTCTTTTGAACGAGTGCTCATACATAGTTCTTAAAATTTCAATGTCATTTATTCAGTGTTTTTAGTTTCATAAAGAAAGAACAAACGAGCTTGAGGGTCAGCTAGTGGAATGAAATCACATTTGCCCATAGACAACTAAATCCATCAAAGCGATGGGCACGTAATTTGTTCTCATGTTTTTTTGATATGAAAAAATTGAGCATTTTAAAATGAAACATGAGAATGACATTCAAACTCTTCTCATGACAATTGATGGCTCTGGCAGACAGGAAAATAAGCGTGGTGAAATGCTTAAATCAAAGTAATAATTCGACGGAACATTCCTATCGTTTAAGCGGTTGATTTAAATTATCATTTTGTGCATCTTTGTAGCAAAGTTTAAATTAGTGGACAATCTCCGTGCTTCCTCCTGTTCTGGTCGCAAGGTGTGTCCGAGCTCAATAAGTCAAATTCAATAATGTTCTCAAATGAAACGTCACGACGCCGGGAAATTTTATATTTTCCAACCGGAAACTTCTTTGCCATATTGTTTTTTGGCCTGATTTTCCTTTTGAATTTGTTTTGGGTGAGCGAAAAAATAATTTTGTATTCATAGCATTACTGGTATATTTTAAATTCTAGTTTAGTTGTGTCGTGTAGGATCATTTGCATTGTCCTAATACATTGAATGAGGCTTCATCATCATAAGTTACTTTAAGATTACGACTGCCGAATAATAGCCCTCAACCATATATTATTTTCAGAGTGCCTAGGATGTTTAATTTCCTACAATTTTGAATGGAACGATGGCTGGATCACTCGTTCAGTTGTGAACAGGTACCACAACTACCACTTTCCGTAATTGGTTTGGTATGCTGTCTCAGGTATAGGTTTCAAGTATTTTTTTATTTGTTCTTTGTAGGGAATCATTATAACTTTTTGATCTTTAAATATAATTTTATTGTCTTTCATACGTTCAATGTTTTTTTTTAAATATAACTGCTTTTTATGCCAACTGTACGGCCAAACAACCTGAGTACTCCAACATGGCGGCTATAACTACTCTGTCTTGTTAAAGTGTTATTAACATTCCCTGAATCAAAACCCCATATATCATTTTCACTATAACATCCTCTTACTACAGCCATGACAAAATGTACTTAATCACAACAGCATAAGGTTGCTTTATGTCTAATTGTGATTCCTCAAATATAGCTCTCATAGATAAACAATATGTTGGAGGGTTTTCTTAATTAATTACAGTGGTTGGTGGATTTTATCTTCCCTTCAGATGTGAAAATAAAGGCATGGCTTTAATGTTGTTAATCTAGATATAATGTTAGTCGTCTGTTTGTCCGTAAAAGTGGATCAGTGCGTTTTAATGTTGTTTACAACTAGCTGCCCGACAGACTTCGTTCTGTCAGTCAAATGTTTGACAGCTGGGAACAGAGTGGTTTGTATGGGAGAGGAAAATCGTTGTTTTTCATTATTTTTCTCGTAATTTTAAGATTTTTTTTCTTTAAGCACCTTCTTTGAGCCTTGACAAAAATATAAAAAGAACTCTCCTAATTAGTTGGGCCGTTCTCGAGTGCTTAGCAACACATTTGGCGATTCTTTTTCATGTGTCATTAGCTGCCCCAACAGACTTCGACGTTCTGTCAAAGGTGTTTATTAACATATCTCGCCCGCTTTTCTCCAAATTGATTTACAAATACTATTATTTTGCATTGAATTTTTTGTTAAATCAAAATAAAATATAGCCTATATCACTCCTAAATAGTTTAGCTTTCTGTTAATGATATAATTTTCACGATCGGATCAGTAGTTTCGGAGCCTATTCAATACAAACAAATCTTTCCTCTTTATATTATTAGTATAGATTAACCACTTTTAGCTCGTGCTATGAGTTGTGAGTTTAAATCCCAAAAAGAGCAAACATTATTGTGTAAAACATTGTGTTTTATAAGAGTTTTTTTTATACCATGTCGATGGCAATCAAGCATGTGGACCACCTGATGGTGAGCGGTTACCGCAGCCTATGGACACGTGCAACACCAAGGGTAGCACTCGCGCGTTGTCGACCCTGCAAAAACCTTTTTAAACCCCTCTTGAAGAACTTCATACTATAACTCATCGGGAAACCCTCGGCAAAGTTCATTCCACAATTTAAGCGTCCTCGGAAGGAAACATCTCTGAAACCGATCTGTACGAGACCATTGCGGATTCAGAGTGTGAGGATGAACGCCCTGTCGGTGGCGAGCGGTGCGGCGGTAAAAAGTAGCCGTGGGCAAAATATCAAACAGTTCTTCAGAAATTAGTGTTATATATTTGAGTTTTAAATTATAATGACATAATTTACTGATATTTTTGACAGAGTTCATATTACTGACATAGTAGGTACTTCATTCATAATTATAATTGATATTTATTCTGTAGCTTAATCAATGTTTGCATGCTACTTTTAAGTGGCAAAACATGAGAACATAAACATTATTGTAATAACCTTTTACCGTGTTTTTCAGCAAATAAATGATTTCTATTTCTCTATTTCTCTATGTTTTAGCTGGTAAAACATGGTTGGAGTAATATGTAGTTGTTACACACGGGACGGCAAATGCCGTCGACCTCTGCGGTCGACTTGTCGACGTCTGCCGTTGGGTGCCGTCAACGTGGCGTTTTAGAACTTATTTACATTCATAAAGACGCTTTACTGATTATCTAGCGAAAAGCTTGATACAGAAATATTAATTAGTTCTCTCCGGTAAAACCGATTAAAATATTATATTCTTTTCAGAATTTCCTATAGAAAGAATCGAATAAATGCAAACTTCCGTTGAAAAAACTACTCTTTACAGATTTTTATTAATGCATCTTGAACTAAAGCCGTCTTCTGAAATGCATTTAATATTTGTTTTGGATTGGTTCTTGACTAATTTAGTTTTTGAAGACGAATACAATGGTAAATTTTAAATAAAAACATTTGGTAAATATGTAAAACTTCAATGCATTAACGATAAAACAATATTATAGATAAATCACTTCAAGACTATCTAAATTAAAAAGAATAAGTTTAATAGTACTAAAACATTCATTATTATAAATAAACGCCATGACAACCAAATTGCTACAAAGGAAACTTAACTAATTGGTTATTCACCATTACAAATTGAAAAAACATTAAAAAATACTATATGTATACTCGTCGTAGTACAATGTTTGGATTAAAATAGACATCGTTCAGTTAATGCATGACAACTTAGCAGACTCTGACTCCAAATCAGACCTGATTGAGCCTTCTTTTAATTACGATAAATCTAATGCTATATTATGAAGCCCCGGTTAGGAGGGAGAAGTTTCGTAAATACTTAACTATAAAATACTTTTTCCAGGAATTTTTGATAGGAAACACTTCACATTGGAAAATTATTCATAGTAAAATCGAAAGTTCCTTCTATTTAAAGTTGTCGTTATAAAATTGAATAAGCATACAGGTCATTCCATTTTACCACTCAGAATCATAGTTCTATGCTCTTTAACATTTTTCTGCGTCCCTACACAAACTTTCTACCACATTTCCCAGACATTTTAGACCGAAATAAAAAAATACTAAAGAAAATACGCGTTTAGTTCCAAAAATACGCCAAAGTAGCAAAACGAGAGAAACCAAATACTCGTAGACTGAAACATAAACAAGATATAAAAAATGTAATGCGCGGCCTAGTGGAGTAATCCGATTAAATATTAGTGATGTTCAGATATCGATATTTTTTATCGACCGTCTAGCTAGTGTTATAAAAAGGGCATCACGTGATATTCTGCGACTCTTTACAATGCGTAACTTGTCGAGTAATAAGTAATATAATATCAAGAAAAAATATATAAAAGCCGTAAATTCAATAAGGAAAAAAAACAAATGTGGGTGAGTTAAATTTAAATATCTGCTATTACTTGTATAGATGAGCTTAAGCACCATGATTCATAGATTATCAGTTAATCATATTATTTAGAAAACTATATTATTTATGATTCATTGATGAATTTGTTTTAACTTGTTATGGTCTTGAAGATCTCTACTCGCTAAAGCCGCCGACCCACCGACACAACCCAGTGTAAGAAATGTTGGACATAATTATTGGGTGAAAAAAAATTCGCGGACTGTCTGTAGCTTGGGTTCCACTCCTAAATTATAGAGTCCGTGAGATTTTGTCATTATAACTAATCAACTTTCAAATCGTGAAATTAACAACTATTGTTTTTATCGACACATTACAACAACACTATATGGTAAGAGAAAACCTCGCCAGAGTGAAATTCCGACCAATTAATTCCTTAACGAGGCAATACTCGCTTCAACTTTTAGTTACATCTGTGACTTGAAATTAACGTAAATACGGTTTTCTTTTCTTTTGAACGCTGTAGGCTTTTTACCGACTGCGTTTTTACCTCATTTTAAACCACCAACATTGAGAGCGTCTGGGCCTAGTGGTTCAGCACCCCAACTCAGATCGTGGATCGTGTTGTCCCGAGTTCAAATCTTCGTGTTCATTGTTCTGACTAACTCTCCGGTGATAGAAAATATCGATAAAAACCAAATCAACCCGGATAACGGCGGAAGGCTCACCACCCACCTCGTTGGGTTCTAATACCATTCACCATGACGGTACACGGGCACAGTCACTTGCCTTTGACTACCCTGTTTGGGATAAAGGTCAAGATGGTATGTATGTGTGCCAAAATTGTATACTTTTTGTGTGCTGCCTCGCATTAGGCTTCCAGTGGCGGCCACGACGTGGCTCTAGTGGTTGAGCTGGGCCACTAATCTCGGCCACTAAACGGGACCGAGGGTGGTTAACTAAAGAGTATTGGTTGCTATTAGCAAGTCATTCGTTAAGTTAAAATTACCCAACTAAGGCTAGAAATATTATAAGATACTAGCTTCTACCGTCAAAATATATGCTTAAAATAAAAAATAAGCTTAAAATAAAAAAATGCATGGAAATAAAAATGTATGGCCTATGTTACTCCTTAATAATATAGCTTTACATTGGTGAAAGAATTGAACTATGTATGTTCCAGTGGATAATGCAAGTCTTGAACTTGAACATGGCACACACGTCTCAGTGACATCCTGACTCTTTGTGACAGTAAAAGTATGCTTATATGACGTTAAGCACATTTTTTTCTTTTCCTCTGACTAAGCTCTGATGCGGTGTCCTTGCAATTCAAATGTCATTGGTAACCAACATTAAATTTTTCTCTCTATATAAAATTACTATCTTTCCGCCCGCGGCTTCGTCCGCGTAGACAAATTTTTTTCATACGTTGGGTTACAAATCAAAGTTTTCATACGAATCCCTAACGTTTTTGAAAAAAATTTATGTCCTTAACAATCATAATTTTTTGAAACCGGTTCGCTAGTTTCGGGATGCAAACATACAAACTAACAAACGCTTACCTCTTTATAATATTAGTTTAGACGAAGCAATTCGGCCAAGTACACCGCTACTGAATAATAGCGTACTCTGCATGGCACCTAGACTGTATAACTACCTCCCGAAATCTATATTAGACACTACAGACATGGAATCATTTAAGCAAATGGTTAACAAGCTATTACTTCAAAAGTGCTATTACACTGTGAATGAATATTTGTCTGACAAAATGTTACATAATTTAGCTCTGTAGTAATGACATATTTAATTTATGGTGACTTATTTTATTTTTATTTTTTTATTGTAAATTTATAACTATTTAATTGAATTATTTTTTATTAAATTCATTTATTAATATGAATCACTGTAATGACTTGTAGGTATTTGATTAGATATAGTCAAACAGACATTTTAGAATATTAATCGATTTGCATGCCGCTCTGGGCCGAATGTGGCGATTTGACATGATAAACTTCTCCATCTTTTTTGTAACACCCATGTTCTGCAAATAAAGAATTTGATTTTGAACCTTATTTAATAGCTCCTGAGTCTTCAGGGCCAAGTTGTTAGCAGCATCTGTATCATACATCCGGTGCCACACACTCCCATTTCAGCTCCTTGAAGGCACCCTGGGGATTATCTAGCTTCAGTATAACGAGTTTGCGAATCTGCCTTTGAACTTGTGTGTTTCAATTTATAGTTTACGTGACCGTACATACGTAAGGAGTTTTAGTACCTTTTCCGTAAGTTTTCATCACGTTATTTAAGGTACGAGTAGGTAGTTGACTATAGAAAGTATGCCATTTTTAGTTCAGTTTCTATTCACTAGAGCGCTGTTCCGAAATCCCATACAAAAACCAAGTGTAAATTAATGTGTGTGGAGTGTAATTTTGATTTCCGTATTGTCCCGGGTTCGATTACCGGTCGAGTCAATTAAGGAAACGATCTCTTCTGAATTAAAGTGTGCTGGGAGACGCCCTTGGCTTTTTTCCTTGTGTGGTACCTCGTAACACAGGGGGATATTAATCCCTACTTCGAGACCATTACGAGAGGTGTGTTGTCTGGCGCATATTTATTTATTTATTCATATTTATTATTTTAACAGATTCCACAATAGTTACTACGTAACAGATAAATCACGTTATAGTAGATTTACCATTTTGTCAATTGTAAATGCGTGCTCTTATGTGCAGGCAAATATTACAAGGGCTACCTCTTTCGATATAGATGTCTGTAGTCAGTACTTACTTACTTCACGTCATCGCGTCAGTTCAACCGCGAAATTCGCGTACAAATGCTCTACGCGGCTTTTGACAACCAACTGCCAAATAGGTCTAGGAAGACCCGGCGGCTGGTAGGTATTTATCGCGCACAAGTACATGGAGTGACAGAGGCCTGCTCATTGTAGAAGTAACTCTACACCTCGGAATGAAATACTGTGACATTAAGAGCGGTCTTAGACCAGCGTTATTTTTCGCGCGTATACGGGCTTATTGCGGTGTGTTCGCTCAAACCGGAAGTAGTGAGTCAGTAACTATATGGATTATAGAGCTTGTAACGCATCAACGCTCGTACGAGTTACGCGGGTGACAAAAAGTACGCCAGTACTCGCGAAGCGTCCAAAAACGAAGCTCTTAACTCTATAGTGTGCGTTCGTCTTATTGCTATTAAGTAAGTGACTTTGTAACCTTTGATGATAACAGGCTCAAAATTACAGTAATTTTTCTCATTAGTACTTCTACTTATTAAGAAAATGTTTTCTTTGTAGCCTTACTGTTAATCGCTTTCAAGTTAATGAGATAAAACGATAATTAAGGACATTAAAGTTAATTGTAATGTTGACTTGTAGAAATGCTGTGACTACCTACCATAAATGTATTTTGTTTTTTTTTTGTTTAACGAATCCTTATTAAGGCAGACATGACGCTCTTAAGAGATATTGACATAAATTCATCAAACTCAAACTTGAATAACTTTATTCAAAGAGACTGTATCAGTACTTTCAAATCGTCAAATTTACAGCAAACAATACTAAATAGTAGACATAAATACCATAGTAATATGGATATGTAAATACACAGTATACAGACATAATGCGACTCTACCACCGCGTCGGAGTTGTTTCTTGCTGAGAAGACCCGGCGAGAAACTCAGCAGTTACTCTTTTAAACTTGTTTTGGGTTTACAACAGGCGTTAGTAAAGTACAAGCAGAGTGTCATTTTGATACAAATAAACCTTAAAGAATATAAAACTGTAGCGACATCTATCTCGCCACATACCAACTAAGAACTGACGTATCCTACATCGCGATATCAAAGTTATCCGAGCGATTGAACATAGATACAAGAACCCAACAACAACCGTCGGGCAGTAGCCCACCAGACACAACACCCGTCTGGTCGGAGGATCCTCCCTTTTCAATGGTGGATGAGGAACTTCACACCCTGTTCCTCAAACTCCCCAAATTGGTGACCCCGACGTGATCGTCAGCACAGAGCTTTCTCAGCGACCTTGGCACTGCACACTGCACTTCGGCCGGTCAGCAAGCAGAGACGCACTTCTCTCCTGGTCGACGCAGCAGCCAGCCACTACGCAGCACTGCACCACTCCGACTCACTGGAGCATTCGCAGCATCACCCCGACTCACTGGGGCATCACCGCAGACAGTTCCAACTCACCGTGAACTATGCGGCATCTGGCTCCGACTCACTGGAACATTCCACTATCGACCTCCGGTCTCCGAGGGGAGTGATGTAGCGATATCTATCTCGCCACATACCAACGAAGAACTGACGTATCCTACATTGCGATATCAAAGTTATCCGAGCGATTGAACATATATACAAGAACCCGACAACAACCGTCGGGCAGTAGCCCACCAGACACAACACCCGTCTGGTCGGAGGATCCTCCCTTTTCAATTATGGATGAGGAACTTCACACCCTGTTCCTCACACTCCCCATAGAGAAAAAAAAACAACCTTAAAAGAATATAAAACAATTCAAAAAGAAAAATTGTTAGTCAGTACATACTAGGTAACTATTAACTATTACAATTAAACATCTGTTACAATAGAGCTATTTAATCCCGCATCGAGCAGAGAGCTTACACCCAGGCATTTTTATCTATAAGGTAGTCTTTTGTAGTTTAATAGCCCTTTTTTAATAAAGCTGTTTTGATGTGAATGTGAAATTTTGAATCTATGTAAAGGTAACTCACAAATGGTTTTTGGATTTTTTTTGTAATAATGCATACATCATTATTTGCAGCTATGATAGGAATCCTCATTTGATTGCAAGCATTCGGTTGCAAGTGTCCTGCATCCAAGTAAACTCATCATCATCATCCGTGCGGTCTATCCCGGTTTTGAACCCACACTGGTGTGGGGGCTCCCAGGGTCCGCCTTTCTTATTTTCTTGGCCCACTTCACGCGATCTTGTGCATCCTCAGTGGTGAGTCTGTTGGCACCCTTGTCACGCACGCACGTCGAGCCACCGCTTCTAGGGTCGACCTCTTCTACCGGTACCTGGCGGGGGCGGCATGGCCAGACATTTGTTGCCCACGTAGTTTGCCGATCCCCGTGAGACATGACCATACCAACGAAGGCGGCACTCCTGCAGCTTGTCTGCGATGTCACGAACACGAAGGCTGCCGCGGATGTGGGTGTTATACACGCGATCTTTACGTGAGACTCCACACATCCACCGCAGCATCTTCATTTCCGTAAAGCGCAGCTCCTGCTTGTGTCGCTCTAGTAACGGCCATGTTTCACTGCCATATAAAAGGACAGGCCTAATGATGGTTTTGTAGACCTGCCCCTTCAGTTTGATCGGCATTTTGTGGTCACAAATGACACCAGTCACCTCACGCCATTTGGCCCAAGCCGCGGAAATTCGGGCTCTGACGTCGCGGTCGATGTCCCCGGACGCGCTTAACACAGATCCTAGGTATTTGACACGGTCCGTGCGCTCGACCACGTCAACGCCTATGCGGATGGACTGGGTATCTGTGGTGTTGCAGGCCACGTACTCCGTCTTCGCCACAATAAGTTTCAGACCGCCGTTTTCAAGTGAATTTTTCCACTTATTCACCCGTTGTACCAGCCGTCCCATGTCCGAATCTGCTAGCGCTATATCATCAGCATACATAAGCAACCAGGGTGGTTGCTCATGGTGGTCTAAGATGCTGTTTGACAGAAACGGGCTAAGCACGGAGCCAACGGTGATAGGGAAAGGAAGCGTGTCACCAACCGCAGACCTAACTATGGAACTGGAATCGTGGTACATGCCCCGGATAATGTCTATAAAGACTTCGGGAACGGCCCTGGACCGCAGCGCAAAGTAGATGCAGAGGTGTATTCTTCAGTCTGTATCCCTCCATGAGCGTTCTCAAGGCAAATACTGGGTCCATGGTCCCGCAACCCGGTCGAAACCCATACTGACACTCCGAGATTGTACACTCCCGTCGGATCCGAGAGTCTACAATGCGCTCGAGGAGCTTCATAGTGTGGAACATAACCTTTATGCCGCGATAATTGCTGCATTCCTGCACCGAGCCCTTGCCTTCGAAGACTGGCTTGATAATGCTCAGTCTCCATTGGTCAGGTATCTTTCCGGTGAGGAGAATGCGGTTGAAAAGGTGGGTAAGTATGCCCACACCACGAGAGCCCATCGATTTCCACGCTTCGATAGGGACTCCATCGGGTCCAACAGCTTTCCGGTTCTTCATGCGGCGAAGAGCCGACTGGACTTCATCAGGCGTTACCGGGGGCACTAGTTCCTAATTTGGAGGGAGTTCAGGTGGCTGCACCTCTTTGTGCTGCTTGTTGAGCAGCTCGTGGAAGTAAGAGCGCCATCTCTCCTTCACCGCGCGGTCCTCGCATAGCTGGTTACCAAGAGTGTCATTCACGCAGCGGCACATGGAAATATCCTGGGCCGCTTTGACTCTCGAACGTGCCAACTTGTAAACGAGCTTCTGCCACTCAGACGACTCCAACTTATCGTACAAAGGACGTGAGTGGTCACGTCTGGCTCTGGCTACTGCTCGTTTAGAGGCACGTTTGGCAGCCCTGTACGCGGCGCGATCTTCAGGAGATTTAGACGCTTGCCAGGCCTTGAAGAGGGCTTTCTTGACCCTGATCTCCTTCTGGACTGCTTCGTTCCACCACCAGGTCTCCTTCTCAAGCCCACTTCCACCCCGAGACACACCCAACACCACCCTCGCCTTGGTGATAGCTGCCTGACACATATCCCAGAGCTGTTGCCCGGACTCACTATCCGCTGCGATGCACAGGTCATCCAAATAAACTATTAACCTTTATTAGGGTCTATTGTTTTGTACCTAAATGGTTCGTAACATTAGCATATTTATTAGTTTTAAAAAGTACATGGTAAAAATCCCGTAACTAATAACTATTCCTTATTAGGGTTATCCATCTATCTTAGTGGTGCATGTGCTACGTTGCGTTTGGCTTAACAGCACGGGCGAGAGAATTGAAAAATAGGTACTTGTAAAATATATTGCAGTCTGTTGCTAACCTCGAGCCCCCCGTCAGTCGAGTCATAGTGCGATAGAGCGCCCGCGGCTGTAACGCCTTAGATGATGGACATGCTGCATGCATTATCCAGGGAGGAAACAGGGGACTACGTTCGTAAGGAAAAACGACGCTTATGTATCCTCTTAACCCTATAATCCCAACCCTAACGGCTATCAGATTTTTGTGCTATGGACCCTGATAACTTGCCTCTACCGCTGGAATTTCTGGTCTCAAACAATTGTATTAATTCATTTGTATCTTTTGTTACATGTCTGACCGAGCAGGAACGAGAAGTGGAATCGGTAAGTGTTCAATATTCTTACAATCTGTTAAACAAATCATTGCTTTAGTTAATGGGTTATGACTCTTATGACTAATGGTAATACAGACCCAATAATATAAAAGAAACAGTTACCCAAGTTGTATTTCAATTTCTAACAAACTACCTTATTCACTGACTAAGCTTCAATTGAATGCATTTAAAAAAAAAATTCGACTGGCTAAAAGTTAAATGTTTCTATAGTTAGACCGCTTAATTCAGTCCTCGCCTGCGGGGTACAGGGGCGCGGGGGTAGGAAGAGAACGGGGGCCGGCGGGAGGTGCGGGCGGCAGGCAAGGTGTTCTGCCTGACTCAATTAAGCGGTCTAACTATACTAAGTTGATGAATACCTTAACTCTGAGATTTACATTTGATCAGTAATGAATGACATTTAATTTGTATTGTATTGTTTTTTAATTTGTATTTAATTTTTTGTTTTGCTTTATGGAAATTTATTTTGAATGATGACCTAAATATTATGATTTTTGTTATATTTGCATGCTATTTATATGTATGAACTTTATGACGTAATTATTTATGATCTGACATGTTCCATATTCAAAGGCAAATAAATGATTATGATTACATATGATTATGCGTGGTAAATGACCATGCTTGCCCGTTATTCAAAGAGGACCTTACGGTGGTACGGGTACCACCATGAGCTTACGTCAACGATTGTCACTAATGTATGTAGTAAAGTATCTTTCGGATTTTGATACAATAGCGCCTATGTTGAATTTGAAACTCCATGATAGACATACTGGATTCTAAAATATCTAAATTGTAAAAAAAATACAACTCTCTTTTCCTTTGCATTTACAACTAATTGTTTAATTAACTAATAAATTAGCAATAAAGAGCCCTTGATGCTACAAGATTTAACCCTTCAATTACCACAGAACAAAAGTAAATTGAATTAAAATTACCGTTAAATATATTTTAAATAAATTGTACCGCAACAAGCATACAGGACTATTAAGTGAAGTTGCTCGAAGCCCTGTTATTTTCTATGCATATCTAATTAATACGCATTTACAATGCAAATGTCTTGTTTGGGATAAACTTTGGATGTCAAAGTGTATGGATGTGGCAATCATCTTTGATGGCAACAAATAATGATAAATGTATGTTTTAGACAAGCATGTCAAAACTGTATGACTCAGCTTAATTGTCTCAAGATCATTCATACTAAACTGGATTATGAAACTACTTTTTTAAATATAATAATATAATATAGACGTTTATTTAGTACTAACGACTACAAATAGGTATATCCTAAAACTAAATAGCACTGAAATGGTGGCCACTCAGCTTAATGACGGGGAACCGACCTATTCGGCACCTCGTCGCTGGTCTTCCGTGCTCACCAGTGGAGATAAAGGTTGCCACTGCGCGCGACAACAATATTCTTACAAATACAAACATATATAAAATATAATATCACTCTTTTTCTTACATTCATTATTGAAAACATTTCTAGAAATTTCAGTTAAAAATATACCTTCTCTAATAAAATAATATATTAAGTACTTAAAACCATATAAAAATATAAATGTTATGAAATAAACAGTCTTAATTTAGATTTCTGCAAATACAAAAGATGTGCTTTAAATTTATTTTTGAATGTTTTACTGTTTCAGAGCAATAATTTGGTTTCTTGCTGTCTTATTATTGGGTCTGTATTCTTGTAGAGTCACAGTCATATTTGTTTTATACAATAAATACATCGTATTATCATTTAACTTTTCTTCACGATAATGGTCCACTTAAATAAATAAATTTTTATCATTGACTTTGACACCGACAGAGTCTTAAGCGCGCCCTATCTACTACGCCATATGCATTCTGTTATCCGAAAAGTGGTAATGAATAATCGATTAGAGCTGAAGTACCCCATCCAGCCTATTCCCTACTTTATATCCTCGACTGAACTCGAGACAAAGACGCGACACTTGAGATTGCTGAACGCCCCCACGACAGGAATTAAAATTTTATGGTCGCACGACTCTGTTGTTACCCTCATTATACCGGAGCGTTGGAGGGTTAAACGAGGGTGAATTGAATAGTGACATATAGGGAGATATTGGACAAGTTGGGAACTTGTTTATGGGTTAGTGCGTTAGTTGTTCTTGACTATAAATACCTTAGGGACACCCTTGTACATGGCAATCTTTGACGACACAATTGGCGTAGTGTGCTGGACCACGGTTCTTGTCTTGGCTTGCGTGGTGTCCCGGGATCTTTTCTGAATTGGCTCGGGATGGGTAAAATATTAAGACGCATATTTGGAGCTGTGTTTCAGGATGAGAGATGGAGGACGCAATACAACCACGAGCTATATCAAATGTACAATGAGCCCGACGTAATAAAAACCATTAAGATTGGCCGCCTACACGATGGGCAGGACATGTTCCCTGAATGGACGAGGCCAGAGTACCCAAACGTCTGCTAGAGGGACGGCTGAAGAAGTTTTTTTTTATAGTGCCCGTCAAGATCACCCCACTCCACCTGATGGAAAGCAGTCGTGAGGTCCAGATATGAGGGAGGATGACAAGCACAATAATGCAAAGCAATTACTGAGCTGGCCATACTCATCTTGAAGGTCTGCCCTGGCACCGGTTAGTGCAGTGTTGATCCCGGAACGCGACCTGACCGAGATAGGTCAGAGTCACTTGGCGGGTTTTACGCAACTGCATGGTGGTAACATCAACCGGCCTACATAATATGCCTCCCACCTGAAGAGCAGATGGTCTGCTGCAGGGCTCCTATAGTCGCCTCTTACGACACCCACGGGGAGGAGATTATTTTGAAAGAGTGAAAAGTATTATTTTAAAGTTAAAGCACGGCAAAAGTCGAGGTAGACCGAAGTTTAGATGGATGGATGGCGTCGAACAAGACCTAAAGAATATGCTTAGCTTAGGTGGTGTCCCTGGATCTTTTCTAAATTGGCTCGGGTTGGGTATGCTAAGAGACGCTTCTGGCTTAATTCCCTGGCTGGTACCTCGTAACAAAAAGATATTTATCCTCACTTCGAGACCATGCCAAGTGGTGTGTTGTCTAGTGCATATTTATTTATATGCAATTATTCAATCTGACCCTAAACCAAGCACTGAGTTTAGGATATTACCACCTAGAGGGATAGTTCCGTACAAAAATATATGCCAAAAGCAACTGCCACACATGTGAAACATTAAAATAATCTAACGACAAACAATGCAGAGCTTGTACTTTGATGTTTAGAGACTGATAAATACACGTACATATTTCTAATTTCATACTAAAATAGGTAATAACATCGAGATACTGAACGTACACCAATGTTTATCACACGAATGATTCTCCTGAGTGGAATCAATCCTAGGACCTACAGCGCCAAAGGCAGGATCGCTACCATTGACACGACAGACCAGCCAAACTACTCGTACAAACATACATCATAATCATCACTTAATTGCAACTTGTCAACAGACCGACACAACCTTCGAGACCACCTCAAACCTGACCTTCGAAGCCACCAAGTACGAGAACCGGCAGAAGTTCCACTGTGAGGCTTCCAATGAGGTCACCAAGAAGACCAACGATCATCCCATGCACGCCACGAAAGAGCTTGAGATATGGTGTAAGTATTGATTGTTACATGACATATTCAAAATGATAGCATATCATTTAACTTTCGTAGGTTTACCATAAAGACTTAATAGAGACAAATGACATATTATAAATTAGACTCTTCACCAGAACCCTAAGGCTGCAAACTGGACGCCCGCGGGCTCAGTCGTTTGCAGCCTAAAAGGGGACTGTTGGTTATTATCCTTCTTAACAGGCAAGCCCTGCCTCAGTGAACCGAGTTTCAGTTGCTTTCTGGCGACTGTGACTTTCGTTTGTCATCTTGGTTTAAAAAATATATCCACCCAAAATCACTGGGTTTTTTGAATTTCAAATGTACTTTCTGCGTTTCACTTAATATACTTTTTAAATTGACTTTCAGATGAGGTTTTTGAGGTTGCTTAAAGATGGGTGATTTTTAATTTCAGATCCCCCTATTGTGAGAGTAGAGCCAACAAACATCACGGTGGTGGAAGGATCAAAACTGTTGCTGAAGTGTGAATATGAAAGCAACCCCTCATCTTTAAACACTGTCATTTGGTAAGCTATTATTTAATAGGATCCATGTGGGTATTTTGACACTAAAAAGTAATTAATAATAATATGATTTATATAAATAATAATATTTATATAAATCACACATTCAAGATACTTAACAACAACAAAAGACATGGTCTCCATGCATACGTTCTCAACTATGTATTGAGAGTTCCCGGGTATTTGATGTGAAGAGGAAATAAGTTAGTGCCCAAAACACTCCCTTGAAGATCAACTTTTCTTTTCTAGAGTTTACTAATAACCATCAAGCAGACACTTGCTTTTTTACCATACCATATTCCAGGTACCGCAACGGTGCCCGCGTCAGCGTGAACAACACATCCCATTTCGATGGTGGCACTCCAGACCAGCATTCCCTCATCATCAAAGACGCGAGAGGCGAAGATATGGGCAACTACACCTGTCTGTTGGCCAATGCGGTCGGCAATGGGACCAGCGAAGAGAGCATCGATGTTAATGTTTTTTGTAAGTATTTCAATGTTAGTTTTTGGTACCTTCGCTGTGTATGGTTTCCATAATACAAGATAAAACCTTACTTTGGAACCAGAGAAATGTTATCTGTTGTTGTCTCAATTAAAAAAAGACACTTTAGAATAAGTTATTTATTTACTTTTAGCTTTTAACAATGCACTATTTTCTACACAAAGCTAGAAACTAGAAAAATTCGACCTGATCCTAGGAACTTTAGAAACCATGCAGTCACTTAAGTTATGATTATTTGATCGTGTTTTCAAAAAATAAATGTGTTGCACATATCCAGTTTGCTCCAAGCATGCAATAACACTGATGTATAAGATTCGCTGCTGGAACAACCCTAGTGAATCACTTTTGAATATCCATTTCAAATATCCATTGTAAACATTAGCAAGTTCACTGTTGCTGGAATACATTAAAAAAATATTATATTGACCAAATAATTATCCTTATTCCAGACAAGCCCCAAGTCCGCCTCATCATGAACTCTCCCAGCCCGATCCTGGAGACGGATCACAAGAACGTGACGCTGACCTGTGAGGTGGTGACGGGCAACCCGCCGCTGCTGGACGAGGTTATCTGGTACCTCGACGGGGAGGTGCTGAAGCATCTGCCGGAGTGCAATGGGACTGATGGGGAAGGTACGGTATTTGAATCTTTGAAGGCGTCTTCATACTACAAGTATATCAATGGCACAAAAAGACTCCAGGAGAGAAGAAGGTTGGTGTGAAATTACCTATGCCAAAATACTCTCTTCTCTGATTGTTTTGTAATAAATGGTAGGATAACTTCTTCAGTTAGGGACTAGTTGTTAAAAGTCCTTATCATCACAATCAATCTCTATTATGAGTTCATCCTTCGAGCAGGAGAGAGTTGACGCTATTTTCGCCATCAAAAAAAGTTTTCCCCAAACGCATTGATTTAACTTCACCTTTTTAAGCGTCCCACAGCAAAAACAAGTTAAAACGTGGTCGCCTGTTTTACATTCTTAACAGAATGTAGATGTTCCAAGATTGATGTTATTAAAAACTAAATAGGATGACTTGCCTATAATTCTATCTTGCGGGGTTACAATATAGGTTTTGAATGATTTGCTCAAATTTAGCAGACAGACACTTGCCAACATACTCAAACACGATAGTATCTGCCTTAAAGTGACTAAATTGACATTACCCGTTTTTCAGAAAACCTCTGCAATGAAGTGGATCCCTCAATGCTTCTACTCCAAGATACAACTAAAAGCTTCCACGGAAACTACTCGTGTAAAGGCAAGAATTATGCCGGGTGGGGCAACGAGAGCACCAAGACTGAGCTGATTGTCAACTGTAAGTTATTTTTCAAACATTTTGTAAATTATTTAAGTAAAGATTTTGTCAACTCAATCAATAAACTCTCATTACAGTTCTTATTAGCAGAGCTACTCGTAATATGAGAGCTACTAATTGAGCAAGGACTCGTGAATAGAATAACAAACGTCACCTATCGCTGTTATTTCTTTACATAAATAAATTAGTCACGATCCCAGTTTCTAGCTTTAATTTTAATTAATCATTATACATAGATTAAAAGTATTTGCTGTGCCCTTGCAGGGTCATGTTTGTGTCCAGTTATATTATTAACATATTTTTGTAATAACATGGTGCAATAAAGAACTTTGATCTTTGATTATAAGTTTAACCAATTACCGTCCACAAATTATGGCATGTTCTACCATTTAATGACACATCCTTTATAACAATTGAAAGCTTTATAAACCCTATATTTTGCTGCCAGATCCACCTGGTCCGGCAAAGCTGACGTATTCTCCGTGGAGGGTTGTCAAAGGCAAGAGTCTCGTGCTGAGCTGCAGCATCAAAGAAAAAGGGCGACCAGAAGTTCACAGGTAAGTCATTGTTAGCTAAACTTTGTCAGAAGCCTCCACATACATTTAGAATTCAGTAGTTTCTTGGAAGTTAGGATCAATAATGAAGAAGTAGATGAAGGATACGTCCAATAAAAATGGAGTCCCTAGAAAAGGTCACACCAGAACATTTTTTAACTAAAAGGAGAAAGTTCAAAATAGCCATGTACAAAACTGGCCTTAAGGCGATTATAACCGCCAACTAGCGCTACCACTTGATTGATTTTTTCATTTATTTTTATAACTTCCCAATTTAGACATTGTTTCGTTTCAGTTTTTTAGTTTTAGGTCGCGTTTTTTTCAATAGTAACCACTTTTAGCTTAAACTATTAAAAGGAGGGTATTTTTAGAGATATTCATTGTTCAGTTTTTGAAAACAATGTCTAATTTGGAAGTTATGAAAATAAATCAATTGTGGCGCTAGTTTGCTAAACTCGCCTTAATCCAGGTACAAAAAAACAAAATTGCATGGTTTGCAAAAAACGCAGCTTCAAATCTCGATATTATCAAGGGCCGAAATTCGGATTTTAGATTTACTTTATTGCACAAAAAAGCTATTGCAATAACATTCCACTAAGGATTTTTTTCACAAGCGGCCTTATGATTTAATGGTGATTATGCCAACACGCATCAATTGTAACGTTGACTTGACTTTTATTATGAAGGCCCTTGACCAGCAGTGGGACAGTTTATAGGCTAATTACTTCACTTTGCTTTACTTTAGGCGGCCCTATCGCTAGAGAGAGATTACTTGCACGAAACTTGTGGGTACTTCTAGGAACTTCTTAAAGCTTGAAGATGTGTGGAGTAATAATAACTATATGAGCAAAACGTAAAATCTGATAACTTCTTATTAATATTTCCATTTTTTCATGTTTTGAATTACAACCTCTTTTTCCGCAGGTTCCGCTGGCACCGCGGCGGGCGCGTGGTCACAGACATCGTCTCGCAGAACTGGACCATCGACCCCGTGATGCTCGACCACCGCACCACCTTCTCCTGCCGCGGCTCCAGCGCGGGCGGCGAGGGGGAGCCGGCTTCGGTCGCTATTGATGTCCTAGGTATGCCAAAAATACATCACAGGGTTATACATCACCAACCTCGTAAAACATCAACAACCTCGCTGCACCAGATAGTTAATAAACAACAACATTTGTTCTACGAGTTTTATCATAACTTAATACATTAACTTAAAATGATTTTACAAGCTTTTATTGCACTGTCGTGAAATTTGTAAGTCTATGTTCCATTCACATACGAAAAGACGACGCTCGCGACGTTCGCGAACGATTCTGCTGATGCCTGATAGTGATTTGAAGTAGGTACATAGAAAGTGATTTGGATTCACACCCCGTGATTCGAAAAGATTTGTTTTTTTTGCGATGCGATGCGCACAGAGATAAAAACATTCAGACGTAAAATTTAATTGTTATTTATTTTTGTATGAAATAAAAATGTGTCAAATTTTAAAAAGTCGTAGAACAAACGTTGTTGCTTATGATGGTAGCTACCTAGTCTTGCGAGGTTGTTGATGTTTTACAAATAACCCTGTATAGCAGTCATGTGACAGCTGAACTCAATCAAATGGTGTCAAATGTTGTATCTGTCAAGATTTACACTATTTGATTGACTTCTGCTGTCACCAAAATCCTAAACAGCATATGAAAGTTAAAAGTTACCGTAGTACATGTGTTGAATGGAAAGCCACGATTTAATTATAAGAGGCGAAAGCTTTGAGTGAAATTAAAGAATTTCTGTCATCAAAACATTTGAAAATACCATATTTGTCTTCTGTTTTCAGCCCCGCCGAGTTTCAAATATGCGATGAATCACTACAGCGGTGCCTTATACAAATCTAAGGTATTTTTTATTATTTTTAGTCTAGTGTTCATTCATAGCTTTGGACCTTTAATTTAAAAACAAATGTAGGTATTAAACAATGATAAAGAATAAAATGGTTGGCTGATGTGTTTCCTTCCTCATATTATCCCAGGGGCTTCAATCGGGGTGTCAATAGCTACTTTTGCGGTCATCCAAGAAGATTGACCACCTCAGTGATCGCTTTATATTACTGTGCTTGTCAATTTTTATCAACCTCATATCTGGATCTCATGGCCGCGTTCTAACTGGTGAAGCGAGGTCTGAGGGCGAAAAAATATAAGAAAATAATACTTTTTCGAATATTTGAATTTTAAAAAGGTTTAGGCAACAATTTTTTTCATTACAAATGAGTGCCAAGGTTGTTTCTTGTAGGTCCCTATATCTTACTAATATTATAAATGCGAAAGTTTGTGAGGATGTATGTTACTCTTTCACGCGAAAAATACTGATTGGATTTGGATGAAACTTTGCAGTAGTACAGCCAAAACACATAGGCTACAATTTCTAAAGGTTTCATGTAAACAAAAAGCCGCCGGTGAAAGCTAGTCATATATATTGTATATTATATATTGTAATATTTTGCATTTTGATGGTCACGCGCTCGCCAGTCGTTCGCCATCGCGCAGCCTGCTAAATTGCTACCTACTTTCCAATTGATTCGTTAACAGCTAACTAGATTATATAATTTATGTGACTTTGTCTATAAATAAAAACACGACCGCAACCTTCTGCAATATTAGGCAGGAAACACACTTATAAATAGGCACGCCAATCTTATGTGACCACAATTTCCAGAACATCTCCCTCTCCTGCACAGTGGAGTGCGCTCCTCTCTGCAGCATCCAGTGGCTGAAGGACGGACAAGTGATCGACGAGAAGAACGACCGCTACCGCGTCAGCGCCAAGAAGATCGACCCTCAGGGGAACAGGAACGACTTTGAGGCCACCGAGTCTACTCTGGTAAGAAATTGATTCGTTATGCTATACCAATATTATGAAGGCGAAAGATTTGAATGAATGAATAAACAAAAAAAACGCAAAAATAACAACAGAAAAAATATTAACTACAAATAGTGTTTTGTTGTTTTGTTTGTAATGAATAGACTCCGAAACTACTAGACTACTTTCAAATATTCTTTCACCAACTAAGCTACACTATCAGCAAGTGACATACTAGCTATATTTTTTTTAATAAGGCTATTTTTGACGAGGGAAACATTTTACGCGGGCGAAGCGGCGATGGACAGCTAGTTTAAAAAAGAGTGTTTATTTTCTTTATTCCTTACGTTATAGAGATAGAGCTACAAACGTTAGTCCAATTTATGAAATCCAGCTCTTCTTGACGCTGAATATAAATTTAAACATTTGAGCAGTTCGATATTGCGCAATTTGTCTTATTTCGTTCAGGTTGCATTCCCAATAATTTCGAAAAGAAGTAAAATAAAATTCTGGTTAGTAACTAAATTACTAGCTACTTGTAAAAAATCAAATGGTTCAGAAGTTTGATATGAAACATTCGGGCAATGATGCTGATAGAGAAACAGGAACGGCTATAATAATCTGCCTGTGTTATAACACTGAAAAAACACCTCGTCAAAAGACCTTTTGTAACCTCTAGCTACGCGTTTAGAGGTTTCCCAAAAGTTCTTAAGTTCTGTAAATAAATAACTAATTGAATACCTTTTTCCGTCGACATGATTGGCGTAGTGTGCTTTGGCATTGTTTTTTGCCGTGACTTGTGTGGTGTCCCGAGTCGATACCCGGTCGGGTCAATTCAGGAAACGATCTTTTATGAATCGACTCGGGTTCTGGTGTGTTGTCTGGCGCATAATTCTTTATACTTATTTTCTTCAGCATTGGAACATGGAAGCGTGGCCGGGCGGAGTCCTGGACCGCACGGCCGACACGGCGCGCTACACGTGTCGCTCGTCGCGCAACGACGCTGGCCCACCTGTCAACAGCACTACCAAGTTTGCTGTGGAGTGTGAGTCATTTAGATACTGTATGAAGATTGAGAAGATAAAGGAAGTGTATAAAAACTGTGATAGTTTGTTTATATTAATAACCAGCATATCGGAAACGTTCTCGTTTACGTAGCAACCTACACGGTTTCACCTTCAGCCGGATACTTATTGAAATTGGGGACCAAATTATTTTGAACACTGACCACCTTGATAATGAAATATTGGCAGAGACACTGAAGTCCCATACCATGTTACGTCGAACAAAATCAACTACATGGAACGCATTTAAAGCACAGTGCTTATTAATGATCCTTGTAAAACTCTATTTTATTAATACGCAATTCTCTACGACATACATTGCCTAGCCTAATCTTAGAACTTATTCTTAGTAATAATGTGAGCAGCTAAGTTGTAATATTTATGTAATAGATTACTATGGGTCCAGTACGATCATTTGAAACCACATGGTCAAAAGCTTTCGATTAGTCAGTCACCAATCGATATTTCAAACATTTTAATTGCAGTTACAAAGTTTTTTTTTTTTCAGATGAACCAGAAAACATTACAGTGACGCCAAAGGTAGTGTCAGTCATAGAAAATGAAATTCCAGCCAAGGTTGTATGTTTTGCAAGGTAAGCAAATCATTCGTACCTTCTCTATCCTATGACAATTTTAATGTTTTTATAAATGAATATATATAGAATTGCTTTATTTGTTCATCAATGCCTGATATTTTTTCAAATTCATCATTTAATGAATATCTTTCGTGTTATAAGATGGAAAGACATAAATTGTACGTCTTTATACTTTTGTTCCAAACTCTCAAACTTTGTGACAGTCAGTAGTACAACGTTTAGTTATTTTTAGGGATCGAACTAACCTTTCAGATTGACATATTTTGATTAGTAAAATTATCAAGGTATTTCCTTACTTTATAAGAGACTCCTGAGTGCTCTGAATATCAAACTTATTCTTAAATGTGATCTCAATTCGATATTGTTTTTACTTTATAGAGGCTTCCCGATGCCAAGTTTCTCATGGCGACGCGAGCACGCAAGCAAGTCATCTGCTCGCTCGCACGACAACTCTTCACTCGTGCTGTCTTCTTCAAACACGTTGCTACTTGGGCCAGTACAGCGAAGAGACGCTGGGAATTACGTCTGTGAAGCGTATAACAGACATGGGGCTGTTAATACTACTGTGTTTTTGGATGTTTTGTGTAAGTGGCAAAATGTAACACCTGTTTTCTCATCTACATATTAAAAGTAATGAGTTGACTGCTTTTATTGATAGCACGTGTTAAAAAACAGTAGTAAAACCCATCTGTGATCATGCTCTGTAACTCCGACTTCAGGTCACACGTGATAGCACACGAGTCGTTAATAATATTATAAAAGTATAATTTAGTGACCCAAGGGTTTTGTTCGTTTTTTTAGGAATAAGGCACAAGTGGCGTAAAAACAGTGAAATGTTCAATGTTTTGCTTTTTTCATTCAGATGTCCCTGCTTGTGGAATAAAGAAGACAGTTATAGATGGACACCCAGTACTTGTTTGCACAGCACACGCAAATCCATCTGAAGTGAGTATCCAAGAAAACATCATCTTCAGCATTATTTTTCTCAATCACTACATTATCTCCAATGCTTCAGATTAGATATTGGTCTTTCTGCTATCGCACTCTGTACTCAACTTGACACTTAGGACGAGATCTATAGAGCGTGCTTAGCTTAAATTCAGACTTATCTTAGACTTTGAACAGCTGTGTCTATCTATATCAGTTACTTTTTATGGATATTCAATTATTATGGTCTTAGTTATACATCAACTCAGGTATTCGTTAGTAATAATAAATAACAATACTGAATTTGTACAATGATAAATAATGTGATAAGATTGTGCTTAACTTAGTAACGACTTACATATCTCGGCCTGGGGTTTCTTGTGAGCGGTCTACATTAGCGAAGGGGAATGAAAATAGTGATAGATAAAGGTTATAGATTTTTGAAAATTCACTTTAAGCTGGATGAAATTAAACTGGTCCATGCAGACAAAATTGCTTTTAAGAACCAGTTTCGTGTCATGTAATGAACATTACGAGTAGTGTGTGATTTATCAACAATTCCGTCCATTCTAAGGAATGGACGGAATTGTTGTGGATTACTAATCTAAGGATTAGAATCGTAGTTGTTTGTGCGTACAAATTAATTTCAAAACAACTTTTCCTCAGCTCACCTTCGACTGGAAACTAGAGAACATCAACGACAGCCTCACGTACGACAGCATCCGGCAGTCCGGTGCGCAGAGCTTCCTGCGCCTCAGCACCGACGTGGCCGTCTACCGCACGTACCTCTGCTACGCCAACAACTCCGTCGGCATGACTAGATGCGAAATGGATGTGCCGGGTGAGTGGGAAATATCTACATGAACACAATTTATCATTATTAATACAGTCTGTTTTAATACTGCTATTTCTTTTTGTTTCTTGAAAGTATACTCTAACACAGACATACACACATCAAAAGTGTCTAGGGATCAACATATATTTTTGCAATAACTTTTCTCCTGATTGATATTAATTAAAATTTTCTTTAAGGATTCATCGAATAAAGTGTTTTCGTTTGTTTAGAGTACCGATAAACCAAGTCACCTTTGCATTAATAAAGAAATTTGCCATTTTCCTAATAAAGGGATTTTTGACATTTGAACCACTAACATTAAAGTTCGAAAAAAAGACTGAAATAACAGTTTTCTTTAAAATTTTATTGGGTAACTTAAACAATTAATAATCCGTGTTTCTACCGCGAACACTAACAACACAAGAACATCGGTTTGGCATACTCAAAATGAGTTCATCCAAATCACGCTGTGGAATGGCCGCCCATGTTCGTTGCAACAACAAAAAAAGGTCTTCTTGCGACTGGATACCCTCCATATTCGGCAGAGCTCTTCTCTGTAGCATATCCCATGCATGCTCAATCGGGTTCAAGTCTGGCGACTGAGCAGGCCAGGGCAGGACATTGATGTTAGCTGCGGCGAGAGTCTGTCTTACAGCTCTTGCGGTGTGCGGTCGTGCATTATCATGCATTAACTGAAATAAGGGACCGATTTGCACTTTTAGAGGAACGATGACGTCTGATACAATCGTCTCAGCATAAATTTGAGCGTTGAGGTTGCCTCTGATCCAAATCAACTCAGTTCTTCCGCCGATCCAAATACCCGCCCATACCATGATGGTTCCACCACTATAAGGATGGACTTCCTGGCAGGATTTTAATCGCTGTTGGCGTCCAGGGGTTCTCCAGTGTCGTATACGCCTTGTATCCGGTCTCATACCAAAACGAGACTCATCAGAAAAGCACACGAAACGCCATTGTTCTTTTGCCCAATTTCTGTGTTCAAGAGCCCATTGATATCGAATCCTACGATTGTGCATTGCTATAGGTGGTACCCTTAGCGGTCTTCGGGAATGAAGGTTCACTTCATGCAAGCGGTTTCTGACTGTTTGGTCGCTAATTAAGTTCCCTGAAGAGTGATGAAGCCTCACGGCTAACATCATGGCGGTTATTGTTGGAGCTCTTCGAGTTGTGATTTGAATGTATCGGTCTTGTCTCCGTGTGGTGCAGCGATACCGTCCTCCATGGCGCTCAGCCACGGTACCAGTGCTTCGGTAGCGTGTCCAAAGTCGACTGATACCACTCTGACTTGTATTCAGAGCTAAAGCCACAGTACGTTGCCGGGAACCAGCTTCTATCATTCCCACGGCTCTGAGCATTTCTTCCCTGCTTAAATGACGTCGCCGCTCCATAATAATGTTGGTTTTTATCAGTAGTAGGGAAACAGTAGCACTAATAATATCTTCAATGCGTTGTATGTTTTTATAGGGAAAATATTGACAGCTGATTTTCATCTTTTACTCGAATTTGATTGACAGTTCCTGTTTCAAATTATGAAATGCACCAAAAATGATCCATATAAATTTATAAAATCATAAATTTATTACAAAGTCACATCTCAATCTCATGAAATCCGCATAAAAATGCTTGATCCCTAGACACTTTTGATGTGTGTATATGGCATGTACTATGCATGACAAACATGAGTGCAGAGCATTTGCTTTTACCCTAGTTAATGTAGTTCACGCGAAACCGTTATCTTTACAAACGTCAATTTAAATGCATTTACACTTATCATTCATCTTTCCATGCACTTTATTAAAATCGATTGAGAATTGGCAGATTCATAACACTGAAACGCTATCATGACGTCACAAAAAGCGTCAAAAAAGTAACAGGCTTGGTTTTCATACAAATTTCGATTTATGTTTTAGTTGTACCAAAATTTCTTGCTATGAGCAAATGCCGCTTCGAAATTATGGTATAGTGCTAGTATCTAATTATTATTGGTTCATTCCATTAGAATATTTGCTTTCATTGACCTATTAATTGATAATTTAAAAGAATCTAACTACATATAATAACCTGAAAAAAACTCAACATCTATCTATATTGATTATGATCTCTAACATCTAATCTAACTAAACTTTAACCCATATTACTAATGACTGTGAATAACATACTAACATACCTATCTGTTTTTATTTTAGCTAACTTGGGAAGTTTTGGTAAGTAAAAGTATACTAACAGCATGTTTATATTTTTCTGCATCTAACTTCCACGGACTTCAAATCAAAAATCTGAAATGTCAAATTTAACCTGACTTTCAAGTCATTAAAATAAAATAAAAAACAGGTGGCATAGATGATGAGGTGTGAAACTTTGAGCTAGGTTTAGATTCTGTTCTGCAATATTATCATTAAGGAATGAAAAATAGAAAAAGAATATCAAGGCAGTATCATATCGCACTGATCTAAAATATGATTTGAACGAATCCCATCTATTAAAAATACCACTAACAATCTACACTTGGGAGCAAAGGAAGCGAGCCAGATATTTTACCAAACTCCCGATTGAGCCTACGCCACACAGAAAATTCGTCTACTGTTATACTTTTAACGATTAGATTGCATTCACGCCTATAAAAACATCATCTACATACACCAGCATTATGGTTAATGTTTCTTTCCTAGGAATTGTTCCTTGGTGGCGCGACCAACACAAGCTCATCCTCATTGGGGGCATTGCGCTCGCCATCCTCGTCATCACCGTTATACTATGCATCATCATCATCTGCGTCTGCCGGCGGATGAGGGCCAAATCCAAATGTAAGTGAACATAATTTTTGTTACCAGCTTTTAATATATTTTGCAAGATTTTTTTTTCTTTTCATTTTTGTGAAAAGAGGCAACAATAGTAGTTTAGTGTATTGTTGTTGAGTCATTGATTTTGTAGCGTTTATATCAAAGTTAGACTGATATTATGTAATTCAATGATGATTGATATTAGTTAAGATTGATTTGTTAAATAACATTGGTACATTTTACCATCTTAACAAAGTGTGTTCTTTTAATTTTGCAATTAAATTATCTTTCATTAATTCATACTACTTGTGTTTCTAGATTTGGAGTGACTAACTTAAAATTTTAAATGATCACACATCATCCACATATTTAGTTTCTATTTATATTTAGTTTGATTTCTAGATAGGGTCTAGAAATCAAACCTAATAGCTTTGTGTTATAATCTATTGTTATTAGTCCCATCAAGCAGCTTTTAGAATATGTTAAACAATTGATTTAACTGATTTAGTTGAACACCAAAAACGAAATCTTACATAACCTAGCTTAGAATTCAAAATTAAATTATTTTCTGAAATGAAAAAACTGTAGATTCATTATTGTGTCATTAATTCATGTTACCAAAATCAACAAGATGGAGTTTTCAACTACTTTCTGATTCCTTTAATTTTTTTCATTGAAGACTATGTTTTCAATACTACCTATCACATTTAGGTATGATTAAGCGGAAACTCTTCTTTGTTAGTGGTGTGTTGTTCGTTGTTAACACGTTTGAATTTTGTTTGCAAAAAACTAATTTATTTTGTTTCCTTTTGTTTGTGTTTTCCGGACGCTGCCCTAACAACAAATCACGCTGACTAACCATAACAAAACAAAATAAAAAAACAACAGACAATAACCCCGTGGAACTCGAAGAGAGGGAGAAGTAAGTTTTGATTTTTTTGTCATCATTTTTATTTTTTGTCATTAACGTTTAGTTAAGAAATATTCTAGAATTAGAATGATGAATGATTTATTTTAAATCAAATATATATTTACCGTCGTAGATTTTACAGAAAATAAAAGATATCATAGCAAACATATTAATTTTTCACCTCAGTTTTGCGTAGAATATTTATGATGTGATAGTTATTTGAGCGAGTCATATTTTGTGAATTATATTTTTAACTTGCCCTCATGGTCTTTATGTCCTTATTGTAGTAAACATTATTTTTTCTTAATTATCTTGCATTTTGTAATTATACATAAAAATGAGAGTTAATAGCTATAATAGTTGACCAATTTATCAGTAATTCAATAGTTTTTTTTATGTTATCTCAACTTTAAATGGTTATTTTAATTTTTGACTCATATTTGGCATAACATGTTATAAAACATACATTGACTTATTAGAAAGTTAGTATCTTAGGACTTGTAGACTTTTATTATGTGTATTTAATGTTATAACTGTACTTTGACAAGGGCTGTGCCTCTATTGTGGTGGCGAAAAATAATAGTGTATTAAATAAACCAATTAGCGCTGTATTGGCGAAGTCAGATCGTACTGAGACTACTATTATATCCTGATATTACGAAAAGGGCTTCCTAGTTTGGTTCAAAGTGGTCGGTACAATAGAAAGATGAAGGTAATACTCGTGACGTGTTTATTTTCTGTTTTTTTCTGACAGACCCACAGAGTAATAGTATTTTTTGTTGGAAGTTCTACTGTTTTTCCATTTTGTTTTATTCCTCATGCCACATAAGCGGTACAGCACTCGTGATCAAACTATAGTGCCATAATATTTAGTAAGTTACGAAAATTTTCAGCAACGCCATTGGTCCGAGCAGACTCATGGCATACATTGTCAATGCCACCATCAAGATCGCCTCTAATTGTCCCAATGTCAAGGTCATAACATTTAAAGGTCATGTTTGAGTTTTCGCCTGTAATTTCGCTGAATGCTTGGACCAACGGCTGATAGATTTTCGTTTTATTTTTGAGAATTTTACAACAAAACTAATTTAAATTAGTAAAGTTTAGATGTTACTAAACATTTAGAAATTTAGTAGCATGACCTTCATTTACTCATAGTTTAAAAGTATGACTCCTAACATTCTAACACGGGTTTTCTGGTTTTATAACAGGGTTTTATATGATATTTTTATTATATATTGTTTATTCTTGTAGGTTCCTAACCGCACTAACCCCAGATGTTCTCAGACTGACGACAATTAATAGTTCAGGTATATTTACTAACAAATTCTGTTCACATATTTTGTACATTTTCCTTGAATAGTTGATGGAGAATGCTTTCTTTTTTGATGCTCTGTTTGGCTTTTCAAGTATTGTCCAAGTATTTCTGAGAAGTTCTTTAAACTTCTTAAGTGTGTTTTGGTAGAATTTGTGTAGTAAATAATTGATCAAAATTTTCGTCGTATTTTAATACGATTTGCATGAATCTTTCTGTTGGAAAGCATTCTTCTAGTCAGGTATTATGATTTACATCTATTTTAGTTAATGTTATATTTATTGTACTTGTTTAAAATAACCTGATACGTATTTGTTTATTTTTGAATAATAACATTGTATTTTTTATACATCATCATCGTTAATTTTTTCTAACATTAATTTAAAACCTCAACAACTAACCGATATTTACTAAAACAAGAATCTGGTCATCACTAACATAATTAATATAATATGACTTTTTTGTGAATTTTTACATTTACTGTATTTATTTTTAGTTTTATCCACTTCATCTAAACCCAGTTTTTTTGTTTTCATGTTTTATTTCATTCAGTCCGGATGGTAGCTGTATAAACGAGGTGTCGATAGCCCAGTCAATTATATCACAAGCTTTGCCTGCTTTATCACCGCGATTAAACCTATCGTTTAGTCCAAAATCTTCAGACAGAACAAGATTAGTAGACTCTTCAAGCTACCCGCATAGTTTAGAAATGAACAAGTTCAAAGAACAAACAGTTACTAGCAGCATGCAAGCAAACCTCTCACAATTAGAAGCCACAATCAAACCAAAAGAGAATGAAAAAACTCTGAATGCACAGACGCCTCAACCTGAACCTAAAGTGGAAACAAATAAGCCTCAAACTGTAGTGACTCCCAGCAAATGGCCATTAAAACCTGGAGTTTTAGTACATGTGAATGCAAACCATACTTTAAGTCCTAAAAACCAAGCACGACTTCAAACTACAGTCCAAAATAAACCTGAAACGGAAGAAGCCAATCTTGGACTTTTGGAAAGAAAAAAAAATAATAGTATAGAAGAGAGTCCACCCAAATCTGAGTATTCTAAAAAAAATGGAAAGCCCCGAAGACATACGAAAAATGTTGTATCTGGATTGCTAAAGAACTTAAGAAGAAAAAGTGAAGATTCGGATGATGATAGCGGAACATACAAGAAGATTAACAAATCTAACAAAAGAGCAGTTTCATTAATGAGTTTAAATAAAACGGGCTATAGCGTACCAAAAAACAGAATTAGATCGTTCTTTCAAAGCGAAACGCCAAATGTTATTGTCACTGAAGGAGGTAGTTTAAGTTGAATAACATTATAACATCACACACATTTTCTTACACGAATTATGTATCAAACAATTTCGAATAACTAATATGCTTAATGGTACTAAAAAACCACAAAGATTGTTTGATACATTCCCAAAATTTAATTTCACGAAACACTTATAAAACTTTAAGCTTTTTCTCTCAAACATTTACCATTGCATCCCTTCATATTCAAATTAATTTTGCTTTTTCTTTCAATTTGCTGATATGCATGTTTTGTTTGATTTGCGTTTTTAACAAGAGCATGTTTTTAGTGGTGTCCTTTAAAAGACCTGATAGAATTGGGACCGCCAGTGCTAAAGTAAAACCTTTTAACGACCAAACGCCGTCGAAAGCAACAAGAAAGCGGAAAAAACCCGGTGACGATAGTAAGTACTCGTAGCATGGTTTTGTTTTTTTATTTGCTTCTTTGTTTGATTTTGTAGACACTTGTATTGAATGAACGCACAGATTTGTATGGTCTTCTCAGTTAACTAGGGAACAAAATTCAACCGAGAAACGGTATTCAGTTCAAAACTACACCTATCACCACATTTGAATAATGGGAGTCTTATTTATTTATCTTAATTTGTTTTACGATACGAACCAAGAGATGAATTACGCAAAATTTTTGATGTCAATTTATTTCCAACAACACATTCGTGTTTTTTTATTACGAATCACTGCATTATACGCGTTATAATGAACATTGCTCTTCACAAAAGGGATATAATTTCTTATAAAATTCATTAAATATAGACTAAAATCCATTCTTCTCATTTTCAGGCCCACCTACGAATGGCGTAGATAATGCCGTGAACGGGAACCTAGGAGCGGACAACCCTGGTCTCTACGAGAACCTGCCGTTCCATGGACTACAACAACCCCCTAATAAGGTAGACATCATGCATTTTGTATTACTAAGCCAGCCAGTACATTTCCCATGATCATAATAAAATTTCTACGCAATTAAAAACCTTTATGTGCTGAATCTCTACTAAAAAATAATATTTAAGCTTAAAGGTGCGAGCAACACATGCAAGTCAGATTGAATATCAGATGAATAAAAAAAATATTTTTTTAATGAAGTGCACAACTCCTACTGATCTGACTTCAGTTTTGCCTCACGTTGAGTTAATATTATAGTTGAGTTCAATAATAATGTAAAAAAAGTTGTTTGATTCTCATTCATTTATTTTATTTTTGCTTTACCCATTTTTTTGCATGTCTGACATTTTGATTTTGTTCGTTTCATGTTTTGTTTGGCATGCGTTACGTAGCCTGTGCAAGCTATACAACCAAGAGTCATAGACACGAGTCAGAGAACGGCTAAAGGCATCGAAACATTACAGAAACAACTGACGACCAATCCGTCCTTTACACCAAGGATCGTCTGTCCACCATTTATGCAGAATACTATGAGTTACCCCATCGCATCGCCTTCGAATTCACAATATCCTACTTTTGGAATACCAGTGCTATCACCAATACAACAAATGTACCCACTTCACCAAACGGTTCTGTTAAATCCATATTTGCCTCCTATGCAGGCATCTTTCCTGAAGCAATTCCCAACGATAGACGAAGAAGTATCTGATAATGATACAAGAAAATTCTCCTCATTAAATACTCGAAATATTAACAGGAGACTGCCTAAATTCCAATCAATGAGAGTTATGAGAAAAAGAAATATCGAAAGATTTTATCCTAATACAGAGTATGGAGAGAATTTCAACGAAATAAATAATAATAAGGACAGCCAACGTGATTCTGACAGCGATAAAGATATAGCGTTCAATCACGACATCATTTATGCAAACTTTCCTTCACTACTGAAGGTAAAATCAAATATCAGTGGCGTTGAGCAATTCGAAAATCTAACAGATTCTATACAAGTTTGCGAGGAGAGCAAAAACCAAATAAATGTATCATATAATAATTCTTCAAATAAACCCGTACCAGCTCCAAGAACAAAAATAAGTCCACAATGTTCACCAGAAAAATCTGATCATGACTATGTTAATTTATCAATGCCTTTAATTAGTACAAAGTTTCCCAAACCGTTTGACACTGTTTATGCTCCTGTCAGACCTTCAAGGTCTGCTGAAGATATTTCAAAACTGAAAACACTTACTATTGCTAAAGCGCCTGATGAAGTAAAACGGCAATCTAAAAAAATATCAGAGAAAAAGACTGAAGGCGATAGCGAAGATGAGAATGATGCTAATAACGAGAAACCAGACTTTGTGAAGCCAAACATAATTGGTGCAACACCGAAGAGAAATTTATCAATAACACTACCGTCGACTTCACTAGTGAAATCAGTTATAAGTCAATTAAATGATCAAGGCATGAATAAAGTTGGATTGCCAAAAAAGCAAGTGATAGCACCAAATAAGACTTTACAAATACCAAAGCTAGCTGAAAAGCCTATACCAAAGAGATCAGTCGTGAGACGAAGCAATTCAGTTCAAAGTAGCCTAACCGACTTTCAAAACGGTCAGGTATTATAATGCTTTTTTATTTATTTTGGTTATTTTATGTTCCTTCACCATCAACTCTGCTTGCTGTGCTAAACTTACTAACAAATTAATATTTTCATTTTCAGAACACTAACATACTGCAACAACAATACATGCAAAAGCGCAATCATTTTACTAACCTAAGCTCGAAAGGAGGGAAAAATAAGAAAAACTTCCAAATACCACTGCAGAAGCATCATAGTTTTTGTTACTTCCAGCCAATAAGAGTAGATAAAAGAATACCAGTAGACCAAGAAAGAGCGTACAACAATACGATAGGACCACTTATATACCAGCCAGCGGAGACCCAATATTACACAAAGACACTTAACAGAACGAGAGAAAAAAACAGCCAAAAGTTGAATCGTCTAAAAAAGTCTGAGAGTTTAAGAGAAAAGCTATCTTGTGTTGGAGTTTATGACAATTACGAGAAACCAGACTATCCAGAGCCAGAATATAATGAATCTGAAAGAAGATCCTATCTTCAATTGCTGAAAGGCAACTACATATCAAATTCAACTAGAAACTTAGGCCCTGAGCACAACAATTACAGTAACTACAATACTGTCGGCCCCAAAGATGACAAACCTAAACATAAAAAGTTAGTGTACGCTGATTTAGCATTAGGTAACCATAATTTAAAGTTTAAGAATACAGTCAATTCTAATAGACATTTGTATGATACGTACACTATAGGTAGTGATAGTGGTAAAGAAACTAACAGTAGTCATAAGGGTAATATGTCAAGTAGTCAAAGAAAAGGAAACCATAGCCAACAGAGAAGCGACTACGCTACGCTTAAATTCAACGAAATTGATGTCTGAGGTAAGTTTTAATCGACTAAAACATAATTAACTGGTATTTACATTTACAACACCCCATAATATTCATCAAAATATGATTCTTGCCTTCTACGCAGTAATTTTAACAATTATTATATTATGTATATCTAAAAATTAAAATAATTCGTTGGCATTTAAATTCGACCTCATTTAGTACCATGAAATAATAAAATATTAAAATATGGAAATCCAAGTTATAGCAACCGCTGGCAATACAAGTCATGTTAGCCTTTATTGTTCCCCTTTTAACCCATGCTGAAAGAAATGAGACATACTCGTACTAACCAAATTACTATTTAATACATTGACAAGTGTATTTGCTTAGCGAACTTAGCGTGAACCTATCTCTTTTATCCAGGTTGTTTGGGATAAACCGTCTATAAATAGTCTGTCTTATTTCATTGACTGAGCTAGAAAAAGAGGTTAATAAGTCTGCCCGATTTTTGAGACGGATACAGAAATTGCCACCTACATTAAAATTTGTTTGACACAATAAATTATGGTAATATGTGCTTAAGTGATATTATCTGCTTTCTCGGGCATGACCCCAAACTATTTAAGCGCATATAATTGTTATTTTCAAGATGTAATAAGCATGTTTGGCATTTGTTGTGACGTTTTTATATTTTTTATTTCTAGGAACGCTTTACCAAGAGTGACACATACATTTTTTAAATTGAGGTAATTTCCAAATTTTTTCCAATCGCTTTCATCACTGCTTTTCACTAACAAATTTATTATAAAACAGTTAATGAGAAAATTTTGCCCAGATCGGCAAGGTGTCTGTGTGATCTGTAAGGTCGGTGAAGACGGTGTTATGAGACGGTGTTGGGCAGTAAACTGTCCAACACCGTCTTCTTGTGATGGACCTGCGAGTAAAGCCTCGAGGCGAATGCCGGGAGCGCTGCACACCCCGAACCAGGGGGTGGCTGGTTGAAGGAGCTAAATCCCATGACTTTGCTGCCGCAGTCAGTGACCTGTAACATCGCAGCGGATAGTGAGTCCGGGCAACAGCTCTGGGATATGTGTAAGGCAGCTATCACCAAGGCGAGGGTCGTGTTGGGTGCGTTTCTGGATGGACGTACGCTTGACAAGGAGACCTGGTGGTGAAACGAAGCAGTCCAGAAAGAGATCAGGGTAAAGGAAACCCTCTTCAAAGCGTGGAAAGTGTCCAAATCACCTGAAGATCGCGCCGCGTACAGTAATACCAAACGTGCCTCTAAACGAGCAGTAGCCAGAGCCAGACGTGACCAATTACGACCTTTGTACGATAAGTTGGAGTCGTCCGAGGGGCAGAAGCTCGATTACAAGTTGGCACGTTCGAGAGCCAAAGCGGACCAGGATATTTCCATGTGCCGCTGTGTAAATGACACTCTCGGTAACCTGCTATGCGAGAACCGCGCGGTGAAGGAGAGATAGTGCTCTTATTTCCACGAGCTGCTCAACAAGCAGCAGAACGAGGTGCAGCCACCTGAACTCCCTCCGAATTAGGGACTAGTGCCCCCGGTAACGCCTGATGAAGTCCAGTCAGCTCTTTGACGCATGAAGAACCGGAAAGCTGTCGGACCCGATGGAGACACTATCGAAGCGTGGAAATCGATAGGCTCTCGTGGTGTGGGCATACTTACCCACCTTTTCAACCGCATTCTCCTCACCGGGAAGATACCTGGCCAATGGAGTCTAAGCATTATCACGCTGGTCTTCAAAGGCAAGTGCTCAGTGCCGCAGTGCAGCAATTATATAAAGGTAATGTCCCACACCATGAAGCTCTTCGAGCGCATAGTGGACTCTCAGAATCGACAAGAGTGTACAATTTCGTAGTGTCAGAATGGGTTTCGACCGGGCTGTGGGACCATGGACCCCGTATTTGCCTTGAGAACGCTCATGGAGGGATACAGACTGAAGAATACACCTCTGCATCTCCTTTTCTTAGACATGCAAAAGGCCTTCAACTGTGTCCCTCGTGAGATGATCGGCTAGGCGCTGCGGTCCAGGGCCGTTCTCGAAGTCTTTATTGACATTATCCGAGACATGTACCACGATTCCAGTTTCATAGTTAGGACTGCGGTTGGTGATACGCTTCCTTTCCCTATCACCGTTGGAGTACACCAAGGCTCCGTGCTTAGCCCGTTTCTGTTCAGCGTAATATTAGACGTTCTGTCAAACAGCATCCGATACCACCACGAGTAGCCAACCTGGTGCTCTTGTATGCTGATGATATTGCGCTAGCAGATTCGGACAGGGGACGGCTGGTACAACGGGTGAATAAGTGTAGGAATTAACGGAACGGCGGTCTGGAACTTAATATGGCAAAGACGAGTACATGGCCTGCAACAATACAGATCCCCAGTCCGTCCGCATAGATGATGACGTGGTCGAGCGCACGGGCCGTATCAAATACCTGAGATCTGTAAGCGCGTCCGGAGAAATCGACAGCGACGTCAGAGCCCGAATTTCCACGGCTTGGGCCAAATGGCGTGAGGTGACTGGTGCCATTTGTGACCCCAAAATGCCGATCAAGCTGAAGGGGCAGGTCTATAAAACCATCATTAGGCCTGTCCTTCTATATGGTAGTGAAACATGGCCGCTACTAGAGCGACACAAGCAGGAGCTGCGCGTCACGGAAATGAAGATGCTGCGATGGATGTGTGGAGTCTCACGCAAAGATCTCGTGCGGAACTCCCACATCTGCGGCAGCCTTCGTGTTCGTGACATCGCAGACAAGCTGCAGGAGTGCCGCCTCCGTTGGTATGGTCATGTCTCACGGAGATCGGCAAACTACGTGGGCAGCAAATGTCTGGCCATGCCGTCCCGCCAGGTACTGGTAGAAGAGGTCGACCCAAGGAGCGGTGGCTCGACGTCATCAAGGGTGACATGCGTGCCAACAGACTCATTACTGAGGATGCACAAGACCGCGCGAAGTGGGCCAAGAAAATAAGAAAGGCGGACCCTAGGACCCCACACACCAGTGTGGGTTCACAACCGGGATAGACCGCACGGATGATGATGAGTTAATAAGCAAATTTTTGTAGCACATATTATGCTTCAGGACAAACGATCCAAACAAATGTTAGAAGACATACTAATTATTAACTTACGCTTACCAGTTTTTACTTAACACATATTACCATTTGTTTTTTATACAATTTATACCAGCGGCTTACCCTGGCTTTAATAGGTGCAATTTTGAATTTTTTGTATTCGTCTTTTAAGATTTAGATTTTATTTCCCACTATTAAATTCGGCATTTTTCAAAATCTATTGTATCAATTTCTAAAAAGTCGAACTCGTTTTTTCATCGTTTCAAACTATTTTTGTTGAAAACATGTTTGATATATATATATTAAATACATTAGTTTTTTTATTTAACTTTTTTAAAACAAAATATTAAAAACTTTTATCAAGAAAATAATTCTCTGGATTTTATTTGCAATTACGTTACATGGATACAATTATACACTTGCAGGCATTCAAACCAGACGACCAGTTTATATATGCGGACGCAGACATGAAAGACTACGGGCCAATCAACTACAAGGCTGCCTCAATCTACGCTCGCATGAAGAAGGTTAAAGAACAGCAGAAACTTCAGGAGATATATGACAAAAATTCGGATGACGATTTACTTTGATCACAAAAAAATTAAAAGCTACAGATTTTTATGAAATAATCATTTGATTTAAAATAGCTTTTTATGAACATCTTCTAAACCGAAGCTAGCATTAATAAGCCAGCCAGAGTCGCAACAATAATTTTCATTGACGCTCTTTCGCGGTCGAGCCTCAACTATTAAAATGATCGTTGCAAGTTAAGCGGGCTCATTAATGACATCGCTCACTTCGCGGTAGAGCCGATGCTTTAAACTGTTTACTTAATTACTGGTCGTATGTTCAATTTAAATATTTCAAATGGACACCCATTTACTTTTTTAAGTTTTTTTTATATCTGCTAAACTGGACGGAATAATAAAAATGACTGCAAAACTGTTATTCTTATTAAGGCGAAATATGCAAAACCCCTTAGGTAAGGTAGCCCGATTGTACAGAATAGAATGTTAACAATAATCAAATTATTGTACATAATAACTAGTTTTCTTATTATAAATTGTAAGTTTCCATGTAAGAAACATGATAAGCAATAATGTTTCACCAAAGTATAACTTTCTTTGTCTGTGTATTAAAATGAAGCTCTGTAACCGAGCGTTCTTGATATTTATTTTTCAGGAAAAAAAAATGCTTCTAAGTTATTCTCATGACTAATCATGATCTTGTTTCTTACGTGGATTGACAGGTGTCAAAATGTCAAAGCAGATGTATTCCCGTTTCGAGTCCACAGGGTATTGGCTGAACCACAATTTTTAGCAGATGTCTGTTTTACTATTTGTTAATTGCCACTACAATTTCGGAAGCCAAGTTTTTATTCTCTAATCTAAGCCTCATACAGGTAGTTTTGAAGAATGCCTGTTTTACCAAGGCGTGCAATAAATAGTGTAACTTCAGATTTTATCAATTATTAGTCGCTTAAAACATTTTTGTTATTTTTTTTTCCAAAAAAAAGTTACAATCCATTACGTAGCTTAAAAGAACTAAGCGAATAAACAAAATTATGATGGCCACAAAACACCTGAAGATTGAGCTTCGAATTTGAAATACAGAGGCCCGTAGTTCAAATGAATTGACATAACCTTATTTGGCAAGCGTAATATTCATTCATTTGAAACAATAAACAACAACATTTTTTATTTTTAATGTTGTTAGACTTTTCATAACTTCAGTGTTATATTTTTTTAAATTAATGACTGATAAAACAGACTTAGCCCACTGAAATGCTTTTGTAGGATGACAACACGATTAGAAATTATAATATCCGTCCAAACGGGATAGCTTACAAACTTAGTCGAAACCTTTAGCGAAACTTATTATAGCCTAATTTAATGTAATTTTAACTACTTAGTCAAAATATCAAAGACTATCCAAAGTCATCCGATCAATCGTATATGTTTTTTCAAAACGCTTAGTTAATTTTAGTTTTAAGGCGTTTTAGTTGAATCTGCTGTCCGTACTATAATCGGCATTTATTTTTTACATTTCTGATTTATTTTTTCAACGATCACCAACGAAGTTCGAATTTTGTCAATTTATACATTACATATTTAAATATATTTTGATGTGAGTATTTTAATGAAACGTCTAACAATGCTTGAATTAATTGTTTAATCTTCGTTGATCATTTTTGTAATTTGTGATAATAGTCTGAAATGTTGTAATGTATTTGTATTACATGCCTACAATAAGCTTAATAACATCTCTACGTAAAAAAACCTCTTGACCGTTAAGTAACCGTTTAACTTTTGTGCTAATATAAAATATGTTGGGAGACTAAAAGAATCTTGGGACATAAAATCTAGGATTATTCGAACACTAATGTAAATAGGTATGAAAAACTCATAATTTACAGGCGATGTTGTTTCCATTTTATTATTTTTTATTGCAGAAATTTTACCTAACTGAATTTGTAACACAAAACTCTGCTGTAAAAATTCTAAAAAGCTTAGGTTTTTGTTTTTTATGACTTTCTTTTATTTGCCTGTATTTTATGACTTTTTCAAAATATTAATATTAATGTTTAAAAGGCACTACAAAAAATGTGCTCAATTTGGTTACTGTAAAAATTAAGTGTGCATAACGAGTTGGTCGAAAATTGTCTATTAACAGAAAATTTAAACTCTTTTCTTCATTAAAAGAATTCGTCGCAAATATTATGTATTTTCAACTGAAAAATTCTGTTAACGATCAACTCACAAAGCGCCGACTGTACTAAAATTAGACAAAAATACTTTACGTTAAAATACTTAAAGCTAGAAAAAGTTTTGTACATACAACTTGTTATAATATTGTCAAATAGTGTTAATAAATTAATTTATGGATTTTTAAAACTCGTTTCAGTATTCCGAGGTCAGTGAAGTAAAAAACACTTGAAAGTTCAAAAAACATAATTTTATTTTCCTTAAACACTACACTTAAAATTATCACAGCCAATACACATATTTAAGACAGATATTAAATTCCAAAACACGTTTGGAATTTTACGTTTGAATGAATAAAGTCCTCTCTGGTCATTAGGTCTCGTTGTTATTATAACATAATAACAAAAAAACAACTAAACGAGGTGGTAAAAGACGAGTTGATTTATTTGTCCCCAAGTATACCTACCTAATAATGTGAAATCTCGACACCTATTAACAACAAAAACATAAAATTAATTTAGTTCTGCCTTAAATATTGTCTCTTTTTTTCTTACACGAAACAGATATCACATAATAATTATAGCCTTATGAACTTATGACTACTGTAATAATAAATCCTAATATTTTTATCAAAATTGTTTAACATAATTCACTCGCATAGATTTTTTTCTTTTAATCTAGCTGACGGATCTCAAAGGAAAATTCGAATAATTTCATAGTCAAAAAAACATATAAGTACTTAAAAACCAACCAAAGGCACGGTACTAAAGGCACCTAAATATTAAACAAAAAACTCAACCTTGAACATGTTATTTTTCAGCAAATCTTTACAAAATCAATAATTATCATCATTTTCATACAAATTTTGATTACCGATCTACATTTGGGAACAAACAAATTGAGATACCTCCGATTTTTAGATTTCATCGTTATTATCTTCGGTATTGTGCGATAATAAGTAAAAAAAACATATAAAAACGTGAAAAGCGGGATTTATTTGCTCTCAAGTATACCAAAAATTATGTATGACTCAAAGTTTGTAAATTTTGGTCACTTGAATCCAGGAACTATCTCCTTAAATTTATTTTTAAAATGCAAGGAATTCACACAGTTTAATGCCATTGTAATGTTGTTAAAGTGGTGTTCAAGATTGTTGGAATTGAGATTCGTACAAAACAAGTATTGGTTCAAAAGTGAGAAAGCGGTGCCAAATTTAAAATGATCCAGAACTACGTAGGTATTAATTATCTGTCTGCATTTTTTGTTACAAAAATATGCATGTTTGTTCTTATTTTTTTTAGTAAATTTTTGTGGAATATTTTGACAGTTGAAATACATTGATTGATGATAATAAGTAAATTCTTGTAACTCAAAGGAGATCATTTTTATTTGGCCTTTTCTCAAAGTGCCGGCCAACAAAAAAAAGTGGTACGCATAGTTAACTAGTCATACAAAGCAATAACCGTCATTTCCACAAATAAACAAAAAAACCTTACTCTGCATTAATTATAACCGATTTATTTTCTGAAAGTGCCGGCTAACTAACAAAAATGTTTAAACACTTGGCTAGAACAAGCCATACGGAGCAATAAATACAGCGGCACAAAATTCGTAGGGTTGCCACAAGCCAAGTTATACGAGTTCAAAGATTCGTTATTATGAAAATAACGAATATTTGATGATTTTTTAAAGTGCTGGGATACATAAAATAATCATAGGTATTTCCAGAAGAGATGATCTGAAGCATTTTTACTTTCGTTTTTACTTGTCTGTATGAAAATGACGAATCTTTAAACTTGTATAACTTGGCTAGTGGCAACCCTACGACTTTTGTGTCATAATAATTATTGCTCCGTACGGCTAATTCTAACTATAATTCAATTTTTTTCGTTGGCTGGTACTTTTAGAAAAGTGATATTATTAATACCAAGTAGGAAAAGCTAATTTTTGGTACCTTTTGAAAATGACGACACTAATTAGCCGACATCTTTCTCGCTAAAGTGAAAATGCTTCAGATCATCACTTCCAGCAATATCTTACATTATTTTATATTTCCCAACACTTTCAAAAATTAATAAAAGTATGAAAATGACGAATCCTTTAACTCGTATAACTTGGCTTGTGGAAACCCTACGACTATCGTGCCATTATAACAATAGTTAAACTAGTTAGAACTAGTCAAACGTTGTAATTATACGTAGGTACCATTTTTTTTCGTTGGCCGGCACTTTCAGAAAAGACCCAAAAATGTATGAAGCCAAAATTATCTCCTTTGTCTCTAGGGCTCGAATCAGACTCAAACATTGACCACAAAGTGCTTTAAAATGTTCACAACAAATACATTCAAACGAGTCTCAAATCACTTCATCTTAAACTGTAAATTTCTTATTCACAATCTGAAAGTCTAGTCTCCCAATTCTCGAAACGCCTAATCACGGAAGTCTAAAACCAAAGTCTCAATCGTTGGTGGCGTGGCTTCAGTCGCCGATGAAGTCGACTTCTCCCCTGCCGAAGTAAACGAAGTCAGAGCAAAACCTTCGGGCCTGCATGTCGGTGGTGGAACAGCAATCAGATAACGCGGTTTTATACTGCCTGGAAAGCTTTGCACAGCGTTGGCAGAGGTCTAGAAGTTCATCCTGCGAAAAAGAAACGTATCTGTAAGTACGCGTATGGTAAAAGGTTATTGAATTATTTACTAACTAGTTTTCCAATTTTACAAAAAAAGGATGTTGGTAATAATACATATTAATAATAATCAGAAACATAAGTGAATTTTTATTTTTTTAGCATTTAACAATGCAGTATTTTCTACACGAATATAGAAACTACAAAAAATCGACCTGATCCTTGGGACTCAAGCGGGATACGACCCCACGACCTTCCATAATCCGGGTGGCTGCTCGGGTGGCCCGCTTGGGTCCCCCCGTTTGGGTCCCTAGGATCAGGTCGAATTTTTCTAGTTTTTATCTTTGTGTAGAAAATCAGAAACATGTTAATACCCAATTTTATTTGCACACACGTGCATCGGAATAACGAAAAAAACACTAAAAAACTTTAGAAAAAATTAAAACAATATCACTTACAATAATTTGTTCGCAAATATAACATAAAATTAAAATTGGATTCCACATGTTGCCGATTGCAAAAAATATGTCATGTACACAGAAATAATAATTGCAAGAAACCAGTTGTCTGATGCAAAATAATATGTTGGTAATAACAACACACAAATAATAATTCGAATCAACATGTTCCATTATTAAGGACATAATATTCCCTTCCTACCGGTTGGTTGTTTCTTTTAAAGTAGGTACTATTTTCAACACGTTTGAAAGAGATGGTGAACTACTATGTTGATTCTGGCTACTTAACTTGCTCTTATATACCGATACAATAATTACAGAATATAACAATGCAAGTCAAGAAAAGAGGTCACAAGACACGAGTTTCAGTGATAATCGAACAATAATTAATAAAACCGGTAATATCTGGATTGAGCTTGATTTGAAGTAGCCAATGAAGACCTTCTGAGTACTTATGTATTTCAACAGTAATTATTGTCTACATGGTTTTGCGGTTAAATACGAGTATTACAGTTTCTTACGTTTTACTAAAAAATACCCTCCCCGGTTTATATAATTGTTAAAACCAAACATCAAAAATTCTTGAAATTTTTGATTAAAACTAAGCCAACCTTAATCGCAATTAAGGTGTAAATATAATTCTTTAAAATCCTGCGTAGGTATTTAATAACATTTTTTGACTCCCAGCAGAAACTTTGTTATACAGTACCCCCGACATGAGTTGATCTAATTAACCTAGTTTTAAACTTTTCTAGTTTTCAATCTTTAGATATTAAAACAAGCATTATAAAAAATGCTAAAACAAAGTGATAAGGTACTTAATCGACTTAAAAACACAAAATTGGCACAAATACTAAAATGAGTTTCAGCACACTGCAGCCTCGCCTCTTAGGGAGTCAAAGTCATTCGTACGCCCCGCCCAAAATTTTATAATTATAGTATAGGGCTCAAGTTATTAATACGAGCTATTATTTTTATATTATTATATATAAATAATAAATATTTCTTGTGAACAGCATCAAGTTAAGGTAAGGCATTGCTAAAAATAAATCTAAAATCAAACATCAAGCTTCGCTACCCACACCTGTATTATTACGAGGTTGTATGCGGCAAATCAGTATTTTACATATAAATCAATTACTGTAAGAAATTAAAAGAATTCAAATGACAATGAGTACGAGATGAGGCTTCACTCGATTCTCTTTGGGTGTAAAATAAATGTCTTTGTTTTAGAAGGAGTGTTTTTGATATTTTGTTCCACTTATGGTCCAAGCAAGGGCCAAAAAAAAAAATTTACTCCTAAATCTGGCAAATTAATTGCTATTTCAATTGGTTTTTTCAATTGCGGAGAAAAATTAATGAAAATTTACTCCTAAATCTGGCAATTTAATTGCTACTTCAATTGGTTTTTTCAATTGCGGAGAAAAATGGGGATGCCTGCCGCCAAACATTAATTGCTATTTCAATTGCGGAGAAAAATCAATTGGTTTTTTCAATTGCGGAGAAAAATTGAGATGCCTGCCGCCAAACATTGCAATCTTGCGTCTGACTACCCCGTATGGGATATAGTCGTGAGCGTATGTACGAGTATGTATATAGTATAGTATATATATAGTATATAATATATAAATTGCTAAAGTGGCTACCTTATTGAATGCCACACCACGGGAACGTGCGTTGTAGCAATCGTTTTCCTACTGTCTTTTTAATTCTGCTGTTCTGGGTTGAAGCTAAACGAACACTTAACTTGGACCCATTAATATGACGCGTACTATTTATCATACCTAATTATTTAAAGGCGGAGCCTGTTTTTACACACGCCCAAGATGGCCCAATTAATCAACCACTATCTGTTACTAGCTTTATATTTGACTGGTATAATTATTGTATATGATCTCTAAGACATCTTTGCAGACGGCCATCGGAGATTCATTAACAATCTTTATTAAGTACGTGAAATAACTAACTATGTTAAAAACTCATATGTAGAATTGTTTATCCACAATCAGTCTTGAGGCCTTATGGTCAATAATAACTATGTACGTTAATTACATTATACTTTTACATTATAAAACTCAAGGAATATGTTAAAATGATAAAAAAGTCACGGTCTAAAGTATTTTAAACTGCCATCTTGCTAAATCAGTGAGCGTCTTAATAATTCGAGACATTCGACATTTTCGAGAGCTTCATGGCCTAGTGGTTAAGCACCTTAACTCAGATTGTGGATCGTGTGGTTCTAAGTTCAAATCTAGCCAGAACAATCTTTGTGTTCACTGTTAAAATTCCGACCTCTCCGGTGATGGAAAATATGGATGAAAACCTACTACTACGTTGGGTTCTAATACCATTGAAAAGTGGTCTTCTGAGTGTTTCGTTCACCATGACGGCAGTCAACTTGCCTTTGGACGTCGACCTAGACGTCTAGGATATAGCTGTGATATACCACGGCTTCGTACATACGACTTAAGAAACAAAGCGAAATCGTTACTTGTACCTGATCAAAGGTAACATCGTTGTGCCAGCCCTGGCTACTTCAGTTCGTCAACCATGAGCTTACACCAATAAAACAGTAAGTACAGTAGGTACAGCACCTCCAGTGATTATAAATGGAACCACAAATAGCATACACATTTCTGATTGCTGAGTGCGAGTGCAGTGAGCGATGCGAATGACTTCACCATCACGTTTTGCGAGAAAAAAACACAAATTTGTATAACATCGAGTCAGCGCCATCTAGCGGTCTTCATGTTGCCCGAATTTGCTGCTAGATGGTGCTGACTCAATTCCTTATTAATTGTCATTTACGAGCTCGCAAAACGCGATGGTAAAGTCATTCACTTCTCTTACTGCAACTTGCACTCAGCACTCTGAATTTTTGATTTCACGTCTACTACGCAATAAGTATAAACATAGTTCATGTATACCTCAAATAAATAATTACATTTGCCTTTAATTAAATAATTTAATTTGACTGGCCTGTTGGCGCAATGGCAGCGATCCTGCCTTTGACGCCGGAGGTAGTGGGTTCCATCCCCACCCATGACAAACATTTATGTGATGAACATTTGTTTTTGTTGTGTGTCTGGGTGTTATTATCTATTTAAGTATGTATTTAGAAACATTTAAGTATGTTTATCAGTCTCTGACACCCATAATACAAGCTCTGCTTAGTTTGGGGTCAGATGATCTTGGTGTGAATTGTCCCAGATATTTATTTATTTATTTTCATATATTATACCTTCTACTCAGGCATTAAAATATTCAATTATTTGCCATCTGTTATAAAATCAATGGACTTGCCAAAATTTTAATTAAACTTAAAAATGGGTATTGCACAATGTTTTATAAAATATAAATGAATGTTTTAATGTGAAACATTAGTTTTTATAAGTTTTTATGTTTATTGAATGCATGCCCGATATGGGTCAACTGTTGTAACGTTCACATATCTGCGATGTCACCCCTGCTGTACTGACACAGTTTATTAGCAATAAATTATCTGACTCTGATTCTCATTCTGAATTCAACTATCGTAGTTTAAGGCAGAAACTCTTATAGTAGACTCATACTCATACAGTTAGGCCCGGTTTCCACCAAAGCGGAGAGGAGCGGATATGTATTTTGATAGCCAATCAGATTTCTTCATTCCCACATCTGTCTGTGAGATGTGGAAATATTGAAATCTGATTGGTGAATTTTGAAACACATCTCCTCTCCTCTCCGCTTTGGTGGAAACCGGGCCTTAAAAAAAAGTGAACCCACTAGCATTATAACACTGCCAAAACCAACTTACATCTTTAGAACACTCCGCGGACTGGGAGAATACCCCGCTGCCCGGGCGCCAAGGAGGTCGTGCATTCGATTGCCGGACGAGCATCGCCACGCAGAACACCACCAGGAAATAGTAAAAATAACGCTGTTGACAAAGAAATATAAACATTAGAAATAACTTTCAATTTGCAAACAAGCATACGGACTGATGGTAAGGTTTCTGCGGCCTATTTTTTTACTGCCATTTTTTTGACGTTACTGCAACATTATAATAATGCCTAAGCCTTTTTACAGTCTACGCAGACGTAATACAGTTGTTATTTGCTTACTTAGGTTTTAAACTAGCTGCCCAGCTCTTTGACAGTTCTGTCAAAGAGTGGTTTATATGGGAAAATAAAAGTGTTGTTTTTATTATTTTCCTCGTAATTTTTACGTTTTTTAGGGTTCCGTACTTCGAAAGAAAAAAACGTAACCCTTCCCTTATAGGATCACTTTGTTGTCCGCCTGTCTGTCTGTCGAGAACATTTTTCTCAGGAACGCGGAGAGGCATCAAGCTGTATTTCATATCAAATAATCAAGTCTACTGTTCCTTGTAGCTGTGAAAAAATTAAACTTCTAAGCCCACGCAATCAAAAGATACAGCCGATTATGCCGAAAATGTCTGCAAATTTTCGACACCCGCAATGGAATCAAAACTTACAGGGTACTTCCTGTGTACTCAGAATCTTGAAATTTGGTACGAAGCAACGACTTATAGCACAGGTAATGGAAAAATTGCGAAAACCGTAAATTTTTAGTTACATCATAATAAAAAATATTTTTAATAAATATATCTACCGGTGCGTGAGTCTGACTCGCACTTGGCCGGTTTGTCTCTCCATAAGAACGTTCCTAATGCCTTAACATAATATAAAAATAAAATATTTCAATTTGCTCGTGTTTTGCGCTTAGCAACACATTTGGCGATTTTTTATTTAAGGTATAGATTAATCTATAATTAAATAGTGTCTGTTATATTGTGAACGATGTTAATTTAATTTAATCAGAATGTTTTGCAAATATAAAATGACTGGATTCATATATTCCTAACTGAACTATTTATTCATCTTTACCTTAGATTGAATTAAATAGCGGATGAAACGGCACGTCCTTAAAATTAGCAACTGAAAACGGGGATGATGCACAACATCATTTTCCTTGTGCGATGTGAAGGACAGAGACAAACCTATTTGTTTTGACCTTAGCGTGCGTCAGAACGAAGTCCTGTCAATCGTATATTGCGACTGAGTGAAATTAGGCGACGGGGACCTGATTTAAGCGGTCTACGCGCTTTTTGATTTAATCTAAGATCGTTACCTATTATATATTTAACTGCAAATGAATAAATAAAGAACTGGATTTTACACCTTTCGCTAGTTGACAGAAAGTTGACGAAATGGCAAGTTTCAGATGTCATTTATTTAAGAATAAACGTCATATTATTAATATTAAATACAAAACACTGATAACCCCGAACCATCGCGACAGGAAAAAATTAAGGTAATTACTAAAACTGATAACGGTTGTTATGCAACCATTTTGTTTTCTGTTTTCATTTTATAAGTATTTATAAACATTTTCTATGATAGGGTACCAATAATTGAAAAAAAATCTGATTGTTTTACAAAAACAATGAACATTGCATTTTTACCTTTGTGAAAATTTTGTGAAAAATTCTCAGTCCGTATGTACACACATTTTGTTCTGATATTTACAATTCTTTCCGATTCTTAGTTAGTCCACATTCGGATATTCTGTTTCCTGATAAAGTGGATTAACCAAAAACAACATAGGCACTGCAAACACCCAGTCCCGGGTCAGATTCCCGGTCGAGTCAATTCACGAAACGATCTTGTCAATTTTTTTTTTTTGGTTCTGGGTGTGATGGAAGACTGCACCCCTTGGCTTCTATATATTTCTCTGTCTGTCTCGTAAACAAGGGTATTCACTTTGAGATCATGACTAGTGGTATCTGGGGCATAACACATGATGAATGCAGGATAATTTTTTCAAGTTATTTTTGCTTGAATTGAATATATCTTAAAAAAACTGCATGAATTAAACGATGTGATGGTAATTGGGTATGGGAACAAAAATCAAACATGCTCTAAATCGAAAACCATTTCGAGGTATTTGTATTTTATACCTTATTTGAATATTTAACATTTTTAAAAGCAAAGGATCGATAATATTTTTAATCAAATACGTTGGCAAACTGGGGTCAAAAGAATGACCCCAGTTTTCCAACGTCCGCAAAGAGTTTAATATGGTTCATATTGGACTCTTGACGGTAATCAAATTGACATCTCACAATTGAAACCTATTGGGTTATAATAACGTCCTTTCACGTGATTGGTTTATAATCTATCCATCAACCAATCAAATGACGCGATCTGTATCATACGTAAGACTTTCAACTAGGTGATTCTACTGCATGGTATTAATGGGGTTTCCAGATAGCAGATTTAAAATTCCCTTAGGTGAAATATATTTTTCCACAAAATTATTTTTAATAATACGTACATTAATTCACGCCCATTGCCCAGACGGGTAGGTAGGACTTAAAATAGCCATTCGCTATAATCCCAACACTTTCAGGTAGGGCTTGGTTTCAGAATTTGGCAAAATGAATTGTATCTAAAGTCTATTTCTCACATTCTCGTGAGATTGTACATAATGAACGGCGAGTTCTGTTTCAGTCGTAAGTGCAGTAAATCAGTAATTTTCTCCTCATAATTTCTTTACCACGAGTCTGGGAAAAAACACATGTGGGAACACTTAGTGAATTTGTGACGTCATGAGTTCGGAATGTTTCTTCAAATCAACGAAATATTCAAATTAGTTACTTAAAATAGTAAAAGGTATTTGAAAAACATATGAAAAAAATTAAAAAATTTCGTTCCCATACCCAATTGCCTAAATCGGTACAAATGATACGAGAACTCAATTTAAAGTGGCCAGATTATTGACACGTTATCTTGTATTATGATAACATTAACCTCATAATCAATCATAAATGATAGGAATTTATTTTTCGATATTGAACTATAAGTCTTCACGGTTAAGTAAATATTTTAAATATAATAAAATTTTATTAGTGGTTGTATAATGTCTAACCTAATTAACCTAATTAAATATAGAAACACTATGTCCTAATTTGTCCAAACAGCAGTAACATAAATCTCAAGATAAGTACTTATTGTTGATATGCAGACTTATTTGATAAAGTAAGATTAAATTTGTATGGAGACAATTTTTTTGATCTAAAGTACCTAGTTAGACCTGTTTTAATGGTCATTCTATATATTTATGTTTAGCCAAATTGACAAACTCATTCTATTTTAGTTTAGTAATATATTTGAATAAACACATTGGCTCTTATAACGCCTCCGTGGCCGAGTGGCTCTAGAGCTCGGCCCGAAACCCGAAGGTCCCGGGTTCAATTCCCAGGTCGGGCAAGGTGTGTTTTCCGATTTTTCAAAACATAGCCCGGGTTTGTGATCACCAACCCGCATTTGGCAAGCGTGATGATTACGCCAATACCCATCCATTGTAGCGATGACTTGATTTCAATGATGGAGGCCTTTGTCCAGCAGTGGACAGAATATAGGCTAATTACTTACTTTACTTACTATCTTAATGTACCTAAACAGTTTTGGTGTGTCTTCAAGTAAAAATCCCCATTTATGAATAATACTTTTTAATAATACTTTTTCTTATTAAAATCAAAATGAATTACTAGAAAGTTTATTTGACGACCGACTTGGTGTAATGGTTAAGAAGTTGGCTACTACACCAGAGGTCGCGGGTTCGATCCCCGCACAGTACAAACATTTGTGTGCATGAACATGTCTGTATTTACAAAAGAAAGTATTCAAGTATGTTTATCCGTTGTCTAGTATCCCATAACACAAGCTTTAATTAGCTTACTTTGGGGCTAGATGGCGCTGTGTGGAATAATGTCCAGGGATGTCCAGGGATATTTAGTATTATTATTATTAGTATTATTACTTACTTAATGTCCCTAAACAGTTTTGGTGTGTCTTCAAGTAAAAAATCCCCATTTATGAATAATATAACACTTTTCTTATTAAAATCAAAATGAATTACTAGAAAGTTTATTTAAATAGCAAAACAGACATCGACACTATCTTAACATGCAATACTCACATCGAACATGCTTATCAGATTTCCTTATTTTCATAGGCATTATGAATTGATAAATTACTAATCGTCTGCTTACTGCGAAAACCGAATAAATTCATTTTTCTACAAAAACAAGTTATGAACACAGTTACATGTAACTTTGCATGCACTTGCCAATAGTAAAATCAAATAGATTTTTAGTATTACCGTTGCAGAGTTAGCAAGAATGAAAAAACTTATAAATACAGATATTTCGATTGACATATACAAGTTAACTCAAACTCAAATCTTTATTTTAAAAGACCTAATCAATACTTTTAAATAGTCAAAAAATATACTAAATAATAAACATAAATTCTATAATAATATGAATATATAAATAAACATGATGCGACTCTACCACCGCGTCGGAGGAGTTGATTCTTACTGAGAAGACCCGGCGAGAAACTCAGTAGTTACTATTTTAAACATTATTCGCCGACATAACCAATTAATTCGCGAAGATTTTACTCGTGAATAATGATAAATCATACGTTTTTTCTAGTTTATTTTTAACACGTAAAATCATTAGCGCGAACAAGTTTTGTACAGAAGATACTAGACATTTTCTGATTTCAGCAAAACCTCGATATGCATGCGCTACTTAGGTAAAATTTAATTTCATGCTATTTTTACCATCACAACACAATTAAATTAAACGTATTCTTAAAGACATATCTATTTTACAACTTTTTGTATGATATATTTATCAGTCTTGAGGTTTTACACCGCTACCAGCGGAGCATGTAGTTTTAAATGCCATTTTCTCGTAATCGTAAATCTCGCATTTATCAGGTTTTCGCAGTAAGCATACGTTATAATAATTTTATAATCGTAAAGCTAGCTAGTTTAATCTTAATTAATTAATTATTACTAATTAGCCGTTGTAAATAAGTAGATAGATAGTTTAGTGTTGTGTTTGGATTTAAATTGATTGTATCTTGCGATTATATTTCATTTAATTTTACACTGCGGTTTAAAATTGAGAGCAACTAAACATGTTTGAAAATGAAATCTTAATGAGGTTCCCATACAAAACTAGAGTTGTTTTTGAATGAAAAGCTTTAAAGTTTAATTAAAGTTGTTAGGTGAGGACTAATGTTACGCTTTTATCTTGAGTCTACTTTTTTTTAATACTTTCATCGAAACCAGAAAATTTGCATTATTCGATACTTTGTTTATTTTAGTATTTTACAATGCTTGCTTGTTCAAAAAAAACTAGAAAAATTCTAATTTCAAACCTTGAAGAGCAGCCACCCGGATTGTGGAAGACGCGGGTTCGTATCCTGCCTGCCTACAAGGTCTGAAATTCGAATTCTTCTAGTTTTTTTAATTTGCATTACTTTGGAAACAAAAAGTACATAAGTACAAAAAAGCAGAGTTGCAACAGCGCTCGGCCCAAAAACCAGTTAAACAAATACAGCCTTTTACGTCCCACTGCTGGGCACAGGCCTCAACTCTGAGGTGGTAAGAGCCATACCCCATACACGCGGGCTCAGTGCGGATTTTTGGAGAGGTGAATGTAAGGCCAGTGATATAACCTTACCGTCAGATGTTATCAAGCCGCCTTTTTAGGCCTCTGAATAGGCTTTAAGACTGATATCTTGCGACGTCAGCCGGGACCAATTTTTTAACGTGCCTTCCGAAGCACGGAGATGCCAAAAAAACACATCACTTAATTTTGGTCGGGATGGTCACCCATCTATAACCCGACCTGACTGGCGTTGCTTAACATCGGATCGTTGCCGATCCGCTGCCGTCACAACCACGGGCACCTCCGAATGAAAAAAAATCGGATGTCTTAGTTCAAATCGCAGTTTGGGCAAAGCGTTTTCGGATTTTTCAGAACATGCTTTGGGTTTGGGAGCCCCAGATGAGTGATTAAGCCAATACCAAACAATTGTAGCAATTCCTTGATTTAACGAGAAATGATGGCGGCCTTTGACCAGCCATAGTATATTTACTCTACTTTAAAAGCTAACTCTCTTGTAATTATAAACTGCTCTTGAAAATTGTTTAAAAACAGAATTGCCGCAAGATCCTCGAAACCCAAAAAGCTATAATATCTCGTGTAGACTTCTGAGTGTTTCGTTTACCATGACAGCAACCTGATTACCCCTATTAGGATGTGTTCAATGAGCGTACGTTGTATTAAACATACTATGTTTTTTTCTTAAAACAGCTTAGACACAGATTCAAAAGGTGTTTTGCCAAAAAAATTTTTTTCACCAATAAAGAACATCCACCAAATCCTATACAAAAGAACCCCAAGCCTGGCTCAAAAGAATTGTATCTCGGATTGTTAAGTAATTATAGGAGAAATATTGGAAAGTATCGCTATTGCTAGAATCGGTGGCTAACGTAGTTTTTTTGCCCGGTAAAGATTTACAGGCGCTACATATAAATATAACACTTTTATGGGAAAAATTGATTCTCTTGCATTAACTAACGTTAACATCATGTATTTTGTATTTTGTATATATCTCATAAAAATAAAATATAATGCGAACTAGCGCCTTAGAGGCCATTGATTAAGATTGATGTGAGACGATTTTGCCTATTTTAGGTGTTTACGAGTTGAGACTAATTTAATATTTTGTTTGTTTTAATTTTGTTTTCAATAATCCACTTTTAAAATAAAATTATATTCATATACAGGATGTCGAAGTCAAAAGCTGAAAATTGTAAAAATCCACTTGTTTTTAATAACTCAGCTGACCGGTCGTTTTGTATGGAGTTGAATATTTTTTTTTTATTTTTTTACATACCCGTACCCAGGTTATCAACATAGGTTGAGCACAGGACACGGAAAGATGCAGTCTTTCTTAAAAAGTGTTATTTTTACATCTAGCGCCTTTGAAAATTCACCGGGCAAAAAGACTATGTTAGCCACCGAATTTGGAAATAGCAATACCATAGAAAATTACTCTATAATCTAAGATACATTTTTTTTGCGCCGGGCCTGAGGTAAATTTGGCGGATCCCCTTTTCCATAATAAATGACTACAAAAAAACTAAGTACTTGAATACAATTTTAAAAACTTACATTTGGAAACACCATTTTCACTGATACACCACACACTTTTTTATTTTATGAAGTATTTTTAAATATTTTAAAACAATTATTTGTTTTAGGTAAAAACAATCACAACAGCACCGTCTGGTGGTGCTCCTAGCGACAATCTGAGGAAACTCGCGTCGCTTCGGTTATAGACCGTCTTATCAGGAATCACCTATTTCTCACATGATTCACATATGATATAGATAATACTACCGACTTCCACCATTTTTTACCGAAACTCATGCAGCGGGTGAAGTTGGAACGGTCGGCATAGTTGAATCTGCCCGAGTTTCCGCCGATGACAGTTGCTAGCGTCTGCAGTCTAGTTTTTGTATGGAATCTCGGTACAGCACCTCTGGTGCATAATAATGTAACAAAAAAGGCGTACAAGTTGCTTAGCGATTTGCTTGAGCTAAATTCGTGGCACTGAAAGGGTATTTCTTTAAGTGGAGCCGGGAAGACACATTCCATTTTTTTGGTCAAATTGACAGATAGAAAAACGTGAAACATTATTAAGCTATCTGGCGGAGGCAAGAGTTATAACTGTAAAATATCAAGAAAACCAAGCAGTATTTAATCAACCTTAACTGGGCCACAAGCTACGAACGCGATTTTTATACAATTAGTATGGGTTCGTAAGGTTCGGCGCAAACTGAGCATTTTGAGTGACCGCGTCTGAGCCACAAGGTAGTACCAGCTCGAAATTTGTTACTGTTCTATGTCTGGGTATCGTTATTTAGGTATGTATTTATAGGTATTTAATTATATATTTATCAGTCTCTGACACTCATAGTAGAAACTCTACCTTGCATACTAAGAAAGTAATCTTGGTGTCTCAGATATTTACTATTTAAAATGAATATTTAGTAAGTTCTAACAAAAACACCAACGGTGTTGGAAAACTTTAATCTACTACGATAGCTAGAATGATTCGAGAATTTAAATCTAGTTGATACTTTGACCGTCGCTGTGATGATTAAATAATTGGCTTTTTTCGGATGTTCGCGTCCGAAATATTATATCAATATAAATTACAATAGTATGTAAAAAACACGCAACTCATCGTTACAACGAATGGGTTCTGACTGGCTTAATAACCACGCTTGCCAAATGCGGGTTGGTGATTACAAACCAAGGCTATCTTCAAGAAAAGGAGGGGTTATCTAATCAAATAAAATTTTATCCCAAATTTGAAATGTGCTCAGACAAGACGCCAGTCTACGTTATCTCGTAGTATATCATTACTTCATCGAACGTATACGTCACTACAACTTTAATCATTCTAGTGATCGATCACACATATAAAACTTAGCTAAAAGACAGTGCCCAAGTTGGCCTATGAACCAACAACAATTTGACATTTGTCATAATTCTGGCCATGATATAGGACATAATTTTCACTTATTAGATTGGCACGGACACTTCTAATTTTTGATATCAAAACACAACATTGACTTGACACTTGAACGCAAAAAAAATAATACCGGCCGGCATCTGTCTGTCAGTGTCTTGTATTTTTCGCTTTCAATTTGCAATGCTGTGTTATTGTTTTTATATTAATAATTTTATTCTTACGACTCGGCTTAAAAAACGAACGTTGATGGTTCTCTGTAGTGACCTACCTCCTTTTAGATTTAACCGTTTAAAGACTTTGTAACCTGCACATACATAGCTAACTCAGCGATAATTACGGCTTTACGATCATCGCAAGGGAATCAACATTTTGTGTGAATTGTGGCTCAGCTAGTGGTTCCATGGTACTGGCAGAAGTAGAAGATCAACAAAATATGTGCTTGTAGAACAGAACTTTAAGAACTCACGTAAATAAAACTTCGTATTATTTTATTAAAAATAACCTCAAAATGTTCAGTTTTCTGATATTTGACGAGTTCTCAGAAGTGTCCGTCCATAAACTACGTTTTGACACTAAAGTGTATGTATTTATGAACCCTAAGAGGTATTTTTCATGACTGTTGGTTCATAGGCGGCAATGTATGGGCGAATGTACACTATCCTTTTAATTTAGACTCGTTTTTTTATAAAATTCGATACAAATCACATGAGGTGTACCCACAGTTTTCTTTCACTTTCAGGAAGCCGACAAAAAGGCACTACAGCTGGCCATCTGGCAGGCCAAGACCAGGGCGCGGGAAGAGATGCTGGAGGGTTTGGACCGAGATCCGTGGGGGCGGCCGTACTGCGCTGAGCGGGATAAACTGCGCTTTCAAGGGCCCACCGTGATCCATCACGGACCCTCCAGCCGAAGGTGCTGGAGCGGGTGGTAGGCCAGCTTTTTCCGGAGCCGCCGCCGTTCATCCCTCCCAGAATGGCTATTCCCGCGAGAGCCCTGGATGGTGAGCCGATCCCACTCGTCTCCGACGAGGAAATGGAGACAGTACTGGATCGGCTCAAGGGCAAGAAGAAGGCTCCTGGTCCCAATGGAGTGCCGCGCAAGGTCCTCGGCCTGGCCCTAAAACACCTGGAGGAGCAGTTTCGGGAATTTTTAACGCCGCGCTGACATTAGCGCGGTTCCGAAGCTGTAGAAGGAGGGGCGGCTTTGCCCTTCTGCAGAAGGAGGGTAGGCCCCCAGGTGTCGCCGGCGCGTATCGGCCGATTGTCCTGCTGGACGAGGCTGGAAAGGTCTTCGAGAGGCTCCTCTCTTTCCGCCTCGTCTAGCATCTAAAGATTTTGGTTCGGGGCAGATTTTCTCAGACTCGGGACCCCACGATTCACGATCTGAGTTCGGGTGCTGAACCACTAGGCCACGACGCTCTCGTGCTTTACCTTTTACTTATATCTATTACCTTATACTTTTATCTAATGTAAAATGTAAAAATATCTGGAATCAAAGTCCAAATAACGTAGCTAATTTATAATATATTTATGTTTATTATGTCATTTGGAGAATATATTCGCAATTCGTCTTTAGCTAGAAAGAAATTCGAAGCCTCTATTTTGCGACACGATTGGCGTAGTGCGCTGTAGCACGGTTTTTCGCATCGAATTTCCGTAGTGCCCCGGGTTCGATTCCCGGTCGGGTCAATTCAGGAAACGATCTTTTTGGAATTGATTCTGATCTGGTTGTGCTGGGAGACGCCCCTGGCTGATTTCCTTGTGTGGTACCTCGTAACACAGGGATATTAATCCCTACTTCGAGACCATTTACAGGAGGTGTGTTGTCTGGCGCATATTTTTTTTGTTTTTTTACTAATAGAAACATAAATGTTGGCGTGGGGTACAATGAAAGATTTTTTTGGAAACGACTCCAAAAAGTGATTTTCTTTTAAACGCGTTTTTTTTTATATTGAGTGTAAGTAGGTAAATTATTGTTACAAAACTTCAAGAAATTAACTTCCAAACAGACGAAATTAGTTTCTAAGAAGATACAGATTCCGATGGATCTGTGTACTGTTTTCATTATAACAAGTAATATATTGTTCAACAAGCTTTACTTGTATAGCTCGCAAATTTTATTATTAATTTTATTTTTTTTATTTTTAACCAGATAATAGTACTTAGATAGATTATATTTAGTATTCAATTACATAGCAGTCAAATAATTAGTGTTTATTGTATTACAGCTTTGTTTAGTGTGTTCTAATAATAGAAATGTGAATTCATCTGAAAAAGGTAAAATTTGGCGATTATACTTTAAAAGCAAATGTATCCGCTAACAATGTACCCAAATTTATGTTCACAATAAAGTTCATTTCATTTCATTTCATTTCATTTCATTTCATTTCATTTCAAAATATGTCATGATTCAGGCCTCTAACACTATAACGGGAATCCTCGATGCTGGCCAGCAATACAGGAGCCGGAGCGCCGGGATTCGTCACACAATATTTAGAAGTAGATGTAGTTGTGGAATAGTTAATAAAAGATCAGCCAATCCAGTGACTTGTTTATTAAATAGGATAAAAGTATAGGTAGGAAAGAAGAACTGTAACAAAATAACAATAAATGAATACAAAGAGTCCTAGGTAATAGATTATCTAATAGTAATAGGTAAGTAAATAGGTATGATATGCTTACCCCGATACACGGGTTCCTGTTACTTATAACTGTTTTAACTGTTTACAAAATTGGTTATTTAGAGTATTTAAAAATACACCATCACGTAAGTTATACTAGTTAAACTGGTAATCTGGTAAAATGCTCACAAACTGTTCAGTACGATGGTTTTGGTAGGACTGAATCAAAAAAGCTGCGCATGCAATGCGAAACAAAAATCGAATTTAATCAAATTTGAAAACAAGTACAAAATACTTTTAATGGCCAGCAGTTAAACCATGAAGTTTCCAGCGATCGTGGAGGTTGTAACGTCCACGAGACTGAAGGGAAACGGCATCGTTACAACACCCTGTTAATTATGATCACTCAGACATAAGATCAAATGATCTTAAATAGTTGTCAGATAAGAGCGACACGCCTATTTTCTTGTCATGTTGACCCTTAGCTAGATTATTGTTATCATACATCAGAATAAGTGTTTCAAGGCGTGATTGTAAATTACATCATACATTGTTGCGTAGGTACTGCTTAAATTAAGTGGCGAAATATAAATGAATATTTTCATTTCGCCACATAATTTCTTCACTTTTCCTTTTTTTTGAATTCCTTCACTATCCAACCCATCCGCCTGTGGAATTCCTCGCCTTTGCCTAAAAAGCAATCTCAATCCCTTCCTATATTTAAATCCCGTGTCAAAGTGTATTTCCTTTCACTGTGACTTCTGCTCCTCATTGTTATTTTGGTGCTTGCCATAATAAATATTTGTATGTGTGTATGGTATATGTAAGTTTAATGTATAATGTATGCATTTTATTGGTTTGTATATATAGATATATACATTTATTATATATGTATTTGTAGGTATATAATCTTGATTGATTGAAGTATCAATTTTTTTTTTGTTGTTTTTCTCATAGACTTATTTTCACTCCACACAAAGCTCAAGCTTCAAAAAGTTCCCCTACCCAAAGGTTGCCTGGAAGCAATCGCTCCCTAGCGATAAGGCCGCCTAATTTGTACAAATTGTCTGTTTTATGTATAATACAACTGTTTTTCCTATTTTGTGCAATAAAGTATATTCTATTTATCTATCTGATCTGAGCAGTACGCACCTCCGGTAGTGAAGGCTCCTACCATCGCACCAATAGGCCAGTCCACATGTAATATTTTGCACGGAGACGTATATTTATGCTTTTAAATAATTATAATAATAATTGCTTGTTTACTTAAAGTTACATGATAATTACATAAACGAATAAAAAAACTTACAAAAGGAGAAAAATGACAACTTAAGTAGACACCCTGTTGAGAGGATACTGAAGCGCCGTTTTACTATACAAACGTAGTCCTCTGTTTCCTCCCTGGATATTGCTAGGAGAGGAATCATTATTTCCCGAAAAATCTATGGCCACGCCCCTATGTTTTCCTTTTTTTGATAAACTAGTTATCAAAAGAGATATGACCCTTCGAAAGTCTAAAAAAATGTTCATATTTTCCACTGTGTTCAAACATCCGTAAAATTATTTGATTAGATTATATAAAAAAGAAAACATAGGAACACGGCCAAAGCATTTTTCTATTTTTTACTAAAAAACTACAAAGCGTCGATTTTGTATACTTTTGATAGGTAATTTCGGTCCGATTTGCAGATGTCTTTATCGCACTCTGCGGGGGCTCGAGGTTTGCAAAAGACAGCAATAGATTTTACAAATACATATTTTCAAATTATTTCGACCGCGCTGTGTCCTCTTAACTGCTAGTGAGTTGACCGTGGATCCCGCACTAGGTGCAGCCTGTCCTGCGCAACCATTACAGCGAGTAAACAAAACTGGTTACCACAAGGCTACACGCAATTGCAATCTCCGATTGATCCTAAAGAGTATTGGAATATTAAAAGTTTGAAACAAATAAAATAAAATAAAAAAATAAAGTGGATTAAGGTGCAAAAACATTGCAATAAATTAACATTACAAAAATCAAAATATTAAATTATTTCAAGGAACTGTTCCGCTTCTGTGTAATTCCATGAAAATAATTCTTTGGAAATTAACTTCTTTGACTGTACAAATGATGGCACGTGCGGTAAAGAAAATAACAAGCTCTAACAATGTGGAAACCATTGTGTGCTCACCTGTTCACTTACACTCAACACGAAAATGACATTTGTACTCTAATCTCGCACGTGCCTCTATGTGATGTTGCAGTCAGACTATTAATTTATGGGAATGTTGGTTTTTCCTCATTTATGCCGTGATTTAGTATTATTTTAATAATGCTACCCGTTCAATTAAAATTTAATAAATAGAAAAAAAATTAGGTCCTTACACTATGTTTTGTGCAAATAAATCAAATAAATAACAAAGTATAAAGTAAACTGCAAAAAGTTTTACCTCCCTCAACAAGATAAATAATAAGGCCTTTTGATTATTTCAGTTTGAATAAGATTTTTTCTTGAAGTCGTATAAGTTTTTTTTGTTTTATGATTGTTTTTGTAAATGATTTTATTCAAATTTAAATGGAACTAATCGGAAAGTACCTATACCCTTTCAAAATATTTAGCATATTTATTCAAAGTAATTAGCCTATGTACTGTCCCACTGCTGGGCAAAGGCCTCCATCATTGAAATCCAGCCATCGCTACAATTGACGGACTTTGTATCTTTACTTACAACCGTTACCTCAGCATGAAACTATTACCTTCCATTCCATGCTTTATCAAGAATGAAGAAACCCACAACCGTAATCGTCAATTATACATGGCGTGGTAAGGTAACAATTATTCATGATCACTGCATGGTATTAAACAAAGTCTGGTTGTGGGTGTTTTAAAAACAAGTACCTGCGCTGTTTAATTTTTGTACTTAATCTCATACGTGTGTCGCAGTAGAACTTATCTCCTTTGTTTGTTCAATGAAAAGCTATTGTTTAATTTATCCATACTGTAAAGGACAGTGCCCAAGTTGGCCTATGAACCAACAATTATTTGACATTTGTCATAATTCTGGCTATGATTTAAGACATAATTATGACATATTAGATTGTCACGGACACTTCAGATTTTTGATATCAAAATTAAAAATACTGAAAAGATTTATCGTACGATTTTTTTTTAATACCATCTAGGTTGCGTTCGTCTGTGCCCTCTGTTGTTCAGCCATCGCAACAATATTTTAATTTACTTTGTATTGACAAAATAAACCTTGTTTGTGCAAGAAAACGTAGTTGTGAACTTAATAAAGGCTCTTAAAAATTAGTAACAATGCATTACTGTCAATGCGATAGATGTTTAATCAACTTTTTATTTTAAATCAGATTATACATTGGCTTAAATCAGCTTTGTGCGAAGCCAAAAAAAAACAGAAGTTAATGACTGTTACAGACAAACTAGAAAAGCCAGGGTATTCATTTATTATTTACGGGTGATACAAATATAATATTTCTAATTATCGTTTTTAGAAGACGCGAGGCCCCGTTGCCTGGAGAAGAACAATAACAACCCTTAGCAACCGGGGTTGCCACATCTGTCGCCAACATCCTCCCCCCTGGTAAGAGCTCGCTCTTACCAAGAAGTGTTATGGCGACAGGGTTAACTTAATTAATTTTCGCGCAGGGCGACGCAAAACTCCTGCGCGAGTTTCTACGTCCGCCACTCGCACAACCCCATCCCTACCAGGGTATACCTTCACAACCCTGCCACGAGGCCACAGTCAACGTGGCAAGTTTCCATCACAGATAAGTACTAATTCGCCCTCGAGAAGGTTGCGATGTCCTTCTGACGCTGGGCCTCGTGGCAGAAGGTTGGGCAGATATTCCTTAACCCAGCGGGCCCAGAAAATGTCGGCGATATGTAGGGCCTTCTTCCACTCCTGTCGTCCAATGAGGTCTGCTTGCGAAGTTGGTGGCGATGGTAGGCATGACGCAAACCCAAGTAGAAAATGGTTGGGAGTTAAAGCCGGCTCATCTGCATGCGCAACCGGCACGTGTGTCAGCGGTCTTGAATTAATTACTGATTCTGCTTCTGCTAGTAGCGTGATGAGAATCTCCTCTTTGGGTGCTCTCTCTTTGAGTGTTACGGAGAGGGCGCGTTTCACAGATCTGACTAAGCGCTCCCAGGCTCCTCCCATAAAGGGGGAGGCAGGTGGGATAAACTCCCATTCAATTTTGTTAGAAGCAGCAAAATCTAAGATTTGGGCTTGGTTTATTGCGGCCCAAGCTTCTTTTAACAGTCTGCTCGCGCCGGTGAATGCTGTGCCGTTGTCGGATAAAATCTTCACAGGGCATCCACGGCGAGCTATCAATCGACGTAAAGCCATAATGGCACTACCAGCGGTAAGGCTTCCAACCACTTCGAGGTGTACTGCTCTGGTAACAAGACACGTAAATAGTGCAACGTATCTTTTTTCTCGTGAGCGCTTGACTGTGACCTCCAAGGGCCCAAAGTAGTCCAATCCGGTAAATGAAAATGGGCGATGGTGATGCTGCAGCCTTTCCACGGGAAGGTCACCTGTAGGCGGGACTGTGGGTCGCGCTCTTCGTAGACGACAAAGGTGGCACTTGGCGGCGATAGCTCTAACTGTTGGTCTCAGATGAAGTATAAGGTACTTTTGTCTTAACTCATTTACAACGGTTTGGTTGTTCCCATGCATGGCCCACACATGATATCGAGAGATCAGCAATTTTACTATGGGGTGCCGGCCATCCAAAATTACTGGCTCACGCATTTCGTGAGGTACTCCTGGTGCTAGGACGATCCGCCCCTGTGCTCTAAGCAGACCATCTTCACCCATTACAGGGCTGAACTTTTGCAGACGGCTTATTCGCGTGTTCTTGAGGTCCTCAGTGAAGGATTCTTTCTGGACCTGCCTTAATAAGTATCCTTCAGCTCTCTTGACATCTTGTGCGAGTAGCGGACGCAGATTACCACTTCCGAATAAAACAGCGTCGCGTGTTTCTTTTGCTCTCAAAATCCGCGCGAACTGATAGCATCGCGCGGTGACGCGTAGTAAGCGCCGCCAATCGGAATATTTATCTGCAGACAAAAGCGAAGTGCAGTTAATAATTGCTGTAACTACTGTGGGTCTCAATTCAACATTGCACTCTGGAGAGATTGGCTGGTCCGTTTCCTTAGGCCAATCTTCCTCCCGAGAGTTCAAAAAGGAGGGGCCCTGCCACCACCTCTGCAGGTCAACAGAATTACAACGTGTAGCGTCATCAGCCACGTTTGAAGCTGTCGGAACCCACCGCCATTCACCAACTTGGGTGAGTTCTGAAATTTCACCCAGGCGAAAGCTGACAAACGGTTTATAAGCACGAGCATCGCTTCTTATCCACGATAGTACAGTTTTAGAATCACACCAAAACACCCTCCGAGATGCATGAAGCCTATGCTCGGAAGCAATTGTCTGGGCTAGCCTAACTCCCAATAAAGCTGCCTGAAGCTCCAAACGTGGTACGCTCACCGGTTTTAAGGGAGCTACTCTAGATTTGCTTGCAATCAAGGCGAGATTGCAGTTGCCATCTTCGAATGAGAAGCGCCAGTAGGCGACGCAAGCATATGCAAGCTCGCTAGCATCTGTAAATGTATGGAGTTCAATCTTGACGTATGTAGAAACATATTTATATGCCCGAGGTATTTGGGCTTCAGTTATCTCATGGTACCACTCCTCCCACAGCACGCATTCGGCAGGCGGAAGAGCAGCATCCCACGAGTTAACTAGCCGCCAAGTTCTCTGGAATAGAATTTTTCCTTTAGTGATCTTGGGTTGTAAAAGTCCTAGTGGATCGCAGATACGCATTAAATCCCTGAGTACTTGGCGTTTAGTAAGCCTGATACGTGGGGGAACGTCAATCTTGATTTTAAAGTTAAATGTATCGCCAAGGGGATCCCAGTGCATCCCAAGAACCCGAATATCAGGCTGCGCTGGGGTCTCACATAAATTGAGATTGACATCACCCGGGTCCTCTTTGAGAAGATGTGGAGGAATCAGTCTTAAGGCATCGGGTTTGTTCGACACCCAGGATCGCATTTCGAAGCCACACTGTGCATGTACATGTAAAATATCAGCCGCGAGGTGAACTGCGCTGTCTAGATCATCACATGAACCAAGATAATCATCCATGTAATGGTCTCGTATAATAGACTGGGTGGCCTCGGGATATTGATCCTGAAAGTCACTGGCGTTCCTATTTTTGACATACATCGCGGTAAAGGGTGACGCAGAGGCGCCAAAAATCAGAGATGACATCCTAAATTCCTTCACATCTCCCTGGGCGGATTGCCAAAGGTAACGCTGACAATCTCTATCCTCGTCTCTAATCTTTATTTGGGGAAACATTCCGCGAATGTCCCCATTCAAGGCGATCTGACCCTCACGAAATCTCATTAAAATTCCGAGCAAAGATTGAAGTTCGTCAGGTCCCTGTAGGATTAACGAATTAAGACTTACGCCTGACGCTTTGGCGGACGCGTCGTGAACAATCCTAAGCTTCCCTGGTTTGTTCGGGTTAGTCACCCCAAAATGAGGTAAGTACCATCGGCGTGACGACGAACTCGCGTGGCTATGACTATCTAAGCATTCTTCAGCGTAGCCTTTTTCTACATATGCTTCAATGTTGGCTTTGTATAATTTTGCGTATGCGGCATCTTTATTAAAATGTTTTTGCAAACTCCGAAATCGGGACAGGGCCAGCTTGTAGCTATCTAGAATACTGGGTTCTTCTTCACGCCAAGGTATCCCTACCTCAAACCGGCCATTTTCTAAACGGCGAGTTGTAAGTTTTAGAATCTTTAGGGCACGGTCGTCTTCTGAATTAACTTTTTCGTCGTGTTTAATGCCAATCGAGTCTAGGCGGTAGTAATTTCTTATAAGGTTATCTAACTCGTTCTCAACCGTTGTTGAATGGTTGATGAAACAGTTGTTGACTGTGTGCACAGAGGGATACAAAGGGGCCTGACTAAATAAAACCCACCCTAAAGCAGTGTTTATAGCAGCAGGTTGAGGCAAGGTCCCCGTTCTATTTTCATGGCTCACAAAAAGATGCCAGTCTGACGTTCCTATTAAAACTTTTGGGGTAGCCTTGCTAAAAACTAGCTCCGAGGAGATATCATGTAGGTGTGGAAAGCTCGTATCCCTAATCGTGACTTCTTGAGGCCTCAGTTTCAAATCAGGGACAGCGCGAGCCCTATGTATAGTGAATTGTTCGCGACGGTATTTACCGCAAATCTTAAAATCGAACAGTTTAACTGAAGTACTAACTCTAATACCTGCGATGGTTTCAATACGTATAGCTTCTGCTGCCCCCGAAAGACCTAGTTTTTGTGCCAACTCCGAATCCAGAAGGGTTACGGTGGAACAGTCATCTAAAAGAGCGTATGTCTCTACTTGTCCATTTGGGCCAGAAAGGATCACCGGTAAAACTTTCAGAAGTATGCCATTCTCTTTTTCGGGAACGCAGGAATATGCGGTATCAGCGATTTCATCGCAAGGTAAAATCTCTTTGGGTAGTATTAAATTCTCTTTTGATGAATTTATGTTAGTCGTTTCTTTTGCAGCAATCAAATTGTCAATGATGTCAGATGTGACAAGGAATGTCGATGGCACTAGAGTGACAGTTGACATGACGTTATTTACATTTGGTTGAAATGAAAATGAAGATGTTTTTTGGAAATGTAAAATTTTGTTGTGCATTTCATTACACCCTTCTACGTCACAGGCCTTCGCTCTACACTGCTTGTAGTAGTGTTTGCCCTTGCGTAGACATACCTTGCAGATTTTATTGTCTCCGACCCAAGTAATGCGGTCGGCTACTTTTAACGCCATAAACATGGGGCAAGCTTTAATATTATGATCATCGGCCGAACAGTACAAGCATGTAAGCGAAGACGCGTTGACACTTTCAGGCATATTCAAAGGTGTGGTGAAATTGGGTGATGAAGATGAAATTGTGTGATGAGCTTGTGCGCTACGGAATGGGGCATGATGGGTGCGCTGAGCCTGTGCGAACTGCTGCACCGCCGCTGTTTTTGGCTTGTCGGGGTGTAGAAAGGCGTTGAAAACTCCACAAGGGCCAAATTGTGCTTGTTTATTGGCCTCCGCTTCAAGAAAGTTTGCGAAGAATTCGATCTGCGGGCGTTCAGAGACACAACGCTCCGCCGCGTAGTCGCACCACTTGTTTTGCAGCAGCGGGCTCAGCTTCGACACTAAAACATCAATAAGTTCCGGTGAATGTATATAGGGTGAATGATTTAATAAACTGACTACACTAACGCAGTTTTTTACTTTGCTTGCAAAAGTAGCTAGAGAGTTAAGGTCTGCCCCAACTTTAGCCATGTTTCTAATTGAAGCCAGCTCATTGAGAACTAGTTGCTTAGGGCGAGCAAAACGTGTCTCAAGTGAACTCATGACAGTTTCAGGGTCAGTGGAACATAGCAGTAGAGAAAAAACAGCTTCTTTAGCCTCCCCTTGTACGGCATTTCGTAGCCTAGCTAGATTCTCACCTGCTGAGAAATAAGGTTTGGTTTCATCGAAAGTACGTTTGAATAGTAACCAGTTTGATAAGTTTCCGTCAAAACAAGGCAATTCGACGTAAGGCTTAGTCTTTTGACTAGATGAGGCTAAGGAGGTAATGGCGTTAGTGAGTTTTTGGATATCACTTACTGGGTGTGTGGTACAATTACCAGTCGCTAAAGGTTGTGGAGGCGAACCGTCCTTGGCCAGACGACGCGGCGGTAAATAAACTTCTGCTACAGCATCAGCCTTCGGCGAGGGGAGTGCGGTGTCACACACGTGGTTCGCCTCTGGGGCGTCGTGCGTCAAAACAGCCGCCATACTCGGCTCACGCGGAAGAATATCCGCTGCAGGAGCTGCCACGTCAACTGCAAATTCCCTTTTTGCTACCCAGTTTGCGGTGCGATTGATCCGTGCACTTGATATTTCGCTCCTCGCACTGACAATGTCATCCATCTCCAGTTCAGCGATAGTTGCCTCGAAAGCAGCTTCGGCCACCTTGCGTCGAGCTGCTGCTGCCGCTTCAACTTCTTCCTGATCGATCTCAGCGAGCCTTCTTTTATGATACGCTTCTGCAGCTTTAATACGCGCGGCTTTCGAAGTGCTTGAAGTAGATGATGTTGCTCGGGGCTCCCCCATGTCCTGGGCGCTTCTGGCTTTCCGGTTTTGCGAACGTGTGAACATAGTGTTACACGGAAGATGAAACTAATTTTGAAAAAATTTAAAGCTGAATTCTTTTTATTATTACTCGAAGGACCAAATGTTACAGACAAACTAGAAAAGCCAGGGTATTCATTTATTATTTACGGGTGATACAAATATAATATTTCTAATTATCGTTTTTAGAAGACGCGAGGCCCCGTTGCCTGGAGAAGAACAATAACAACCCTTAGCAACCGGGGTTGCCACATCTGTCGCCAACAATGACGTTTGGTTGACTTGACACTTTAACGCAAAAAAAAATACCAGCATCTGTCTTGTATTTTTCGATTTCAATTTGCAATGCTGTATTAATTAATAATTATTTATATTTATTATTTTTTATTTTTATATTAATAATTTTATTCTTACGACTCGGCTTGAAAAACGTACGTTGATGGCTCTCTGTGGTGAATCTACCTCCTTTTAGATTTAACCGTTTAAAGACTTTAAATAAATAAATAATAAATAAATAAATATCCCTGGACATTATTCCACACAGCACCATCTAGCCCCAAAGTAAGCTAATTAAAGCTTGTGTTATGGGATACTAGACAACGGATAAACATACTTAAATACATTTTCTTTTGTAAATACATACTTATTATACATAGGAGACACCCAGACCAGTACAAACAGACATGTTCATGCACACAAATGTTTGTACTGTGCGGGGATCGAACCCGCGACCTCTGGTGTAGTAGCCAACTTCTTAACCATTACACCAAGTCGGTCGTCAAACTTTGTAACCTGCACATAGCTAACTCAGCAATAATTACGGATTTACGATCATCGCAATGGAATCAACATTTTGTGTGAATTATTGTGGCTCAGCTAGTGGTTCCATGGTACTGGCAGAAGTGGCAGATTAACAAAATATGTGCTTGAAGAACATTAGTCCCACTCACGTAAATACAACTCCGCATTATATTATTAAATATAACAACAAAAATTTTCAATTTTTTTAAATTTAACGAGTTCTCAGAAGTGTCCGTCCATAAACTACGTTTTGTTTTGTGTATTTATGAACCTTAAGAGGTATTTTTCATGACTGTTGGTTCATAGGCGGCAATGTATGGGCGAATTTACACTATCCTTTAAAAGCTGCGGTCTTGGTCAAGGTTTGCTGGGTCGAATAAATAAGTCTGACTTCTGCTGATTAAAAGACTCGTACCATGGCGATCTCTGTCGTTGCTCTTCGGGGTCTATATTTACTCGCATGAAAAATTTTGTAATAATTTATTCAGGCATAGTGTTTTTATACATAATGATATTATGTCATAATAACTATACGCATAATTGTATTCGCATATTTTTTTAAAGCTTAAGGAGAACTTAGCATAACATTCTAACGCATAAAATGAGAAACGCATAACATAATGAGTAAAATCATCAAAATCAAAGGCTCTGATTGCAGAATAGTTATTGAAGGCCTGGACCGACAATCTGATAAAGATTGGATGCATAGATCTGCACTTTGAAGAGGTGAATCATACACTCGGGCATACACACATCACTCACGTCTCGTGGCTGCAACTGAACTTGATGATAAAGAAAGTTTTACTAATTTTAAGCAAAAAGATTTTTCTTCAGACTACATGGTCAATATTGAACACGCGCTGTTTCTCTAACATCATGATAATTTCATCATTCACAAGTCAAAAAGCCACACATCTACTTTTGAAGTGTGTGCAGAGATAATATAGAATGTTGATTTAAGGACAACCTCTGACAATGTTTCAAGTATACTTTGTAAGAATCTCTAGGCCAAGCTTTAATAAATCATATCACTTAATTTGTTATTATCTTGATAATAACTGGCACAGACCTAAATCGTACTATAGTTTGTCCAATTAAGGATGATAATTTTACGCTTATGAAGTATTTCATTTTTTTCGGTAAAGTGTACTACAGATAATATCGTACTTTATTGACGAGTACCGCCCACTTAGTGAAGTGCCTTGCCAACGAATGGCAATAGAAAATATAATGCAAGTAAAATGTATCCCTGCACTTATAGTGAAGTGCCTTGCCAACGAATAGCAATAGAAAATATAATGCAAGTAAAATGTATCCCTGCACTTCTAGTGAAGTGCCTTGCCAACGAATAGCAATAGAAAATATAATGCAAGTAAAATGTATCCCTGCACTTCTAGTGAAGTGCCTTGCCAACGAATATCAATAGAAAATATAATGCAAGTAAAATGTATCCCTGCACTTCTAGTGAAGTGCCTTGCCAACGAATAGCAATAGAAAATATAATGCAAGTAAAATGTATCCCTGCACTTATAGTGAAGTGCCTTGCCAACGAATAGCAATAGAAAATATAATGCAAGTAAAATGTATCCCTGCACTTCTAGTGAAGTGCCTTGCCAACGAATAGCAATAGAAAATATAATGCAAGTAAAATGTATCCCTGCACTTATAGTGAAGTGCCTTGCCAACGAATAGCAATAGAAAATATAATGCAAGTAAAATGTATCCCTGCACTTCTAGTGAAGTGCCTTGCCAACGAATAGCAATAGAAAATATAAAAATCGGTTGTGAAATAAAATTAATCTGACATGTTAATTTAAACGAGCACAACATTTTATTTCTAAAAATTAATTCTATTTTTTTTTTTTATTAAAAATATTTCAAGTAGTTTTGTATTTTTTGAAGAAAACTTCTTAAAACCAGACAACAAGCTTAAGTCATTCCAGGTCCAATAATTACAATGAACCATTTTATCCATTAAATCGTTAAAGTTGTTTATTAAGTTAAGTTGTTTAGTTGTGAACAAATAGATTTTATTGTCTAAGTAATAATAAATATCTAAGTTTGAATTGCCTTGCTTTCATAGTGTTAGCTAAGATAAAGATTACATTTTTATACCTTTTTACAACGATGTTTTCCAAAACGTTACTGATAAGAACTAAACAATAATCAATTAAAATTAAAATCAAACTTTATTTTTCAATATTGAGTTTTTAATTTCTTATATTTAAAAAGAATGAATTTTCGTCTGCCCAAGAAGTGTAGCTACTAAATTCGAGTTTTAAATTAGGAGCTTTAGTTCCTTAGCCTTTTTGACCTCGAATGAAATCGATTGATAAAACTTATATTACTACACTCATATACGGCCTTTGAATCGGTTTCGTGCGGATTGAGCTTTGTCTTCACTAAAACGCTATTTTGACGTGACAGTTAGGGTCAGAGAAGTGGCACTCTCGGTTTTCATATAAACGAAGAGACTTACATTGTCTAGTACAATACTGGTACAGGTCTATGGGTGAGGGCGATCACGTTAGTTTCATCGCCGTCATGCCTTTAACTTCAGGCGTATCTCAAGGCTGCATTCTAGAATCATTCGTTAAATACCTGTAAGTCTACCACGAGTTGCCACTTTAAATTTACGTTATCGTTCGCTTAAAAAAATGTATTGCGATTTGACATTGTCATGTCATGTCATGTCATGTTAGATCCCAATACATTTTTTTTACGCGAACGATAATGTAATTCAAAGTAGCTACTCGTGGTAGACTTACTGTTTAGGGTTAGTTTTTTACAGTTTGACTGGGGATTCATTGGCATCCTTTTGCATTAAGACCCTACTATGATAGTAGTACTTTCAACAAGTATGAGACTATTTCATAGGTACACAATTGCATGTTTTTAAACCTCATAAGCATAAATATTATTAAACCTTATAAACATGATGTTTATAAATTTAAAAATATGCAATTTTGTACCTTTTAAATAGCCTTATACTTGGGTAAAGTACTGCATAGCATGAGTAGGCTCTTATTTTAAAAGGATGCCAATGAATCCCCAGTCACCATGTATAGACAGCAAAACAGGTAAAAATTATAAAATCACATAGAATAAGAAATGGTATTGTTTTCTCATATTTACGCGAACACTACACATTGAAATGAAACAACTAAGAATAAGTAAGAATAGGTATTTAGGAAGATCTTTAACAGTTGATTATCCTACTTTTGTTTTTTCACCATTAATGGCGAAGAAAAACATTATGGTTAATAGTACATTATTGCAAAGGCAGCGAAATAGGCAATTGCAGGTCGAGTATGAGTTTGAAGGCCGAGCCGCAGGCGAGGACTTCAATGATACGAGACAGGCAATTGCCATTTCGGCCGAGGCATATATAGTGCTTTCTTAAAAAAATGCAAGGAAATAAAAAGGGCCTTTTACATAATAAATCGAATTAATATTATTAACAAAATAACAACTCCGCTTTACCGCCAATTTGTTTTTTTTTATTTTACAATTTGTGCCGAAAGGTAAACGCATCTGTGGCTATACAGCCACGAGAACGCAATGTGTACGATAGATGAAAGAGTTCTAAATTCAAACAGCACACCGTTTCATACAACATTGCCGGCGCGCTCTTCGTTCGAAATTCAAAGAACGCGCCGGGAAGTGATTTTGGGTTTTCAGTCTACGTAAATATGATACTTCGCGTGTTCTTTATTCAAAAGTAATGACAATATTTCCGAGCATGTTTAAGAAAAGAATATTTATTTCTCGAAAGAATTACAAATTCACTTATTGAGAAACTTATACAATTAATAAAATGTACATTACAACATTACCATTATAACGTTAGGATCTTAGGGAAACGACGTGTTGGGGCTTTGAGATAAATTCGTGTGAAGCTGAATTACCTACCAATCAATGGGAACAAAGTTTATTTTGTCAGGAACAGTAACAAAGCAATTATATATTTTCACGTTCGAACAAAAAAGGCACCAGGAACAAGCTTATGCACTAGCACAAATGCAGTTAATGGCGCGATGCTAATTAATATAATAAATATAATTAATATTGTTAGATACGTACAGTCTAACACTGCCCGAGCATAAGGGTGGCTATAAACCCATATACACAACACAGTGGTTATACATTTATTTATACCTACATGTGGTTTAGAAGAGGACCTTTGATGTCCGAAATAAATGATTTATTATTATTATTATAAGACCGACTTTATTTTTCAATGCTTTATTTTCATAAAGTATTTATTAATTAATTCATATATCAAAAGAATTTCACAGTAAAATTTAGAATCACAAAAGCGCAGTTATATTTAAACCGAGATTATCTCGAAACGATTCAATAATTGTAATGGAAAAAACCTAAAAACAAAATTCAATACTGGATTTCACTGTTTGTATGATCTTTTAGTATCTTCGGATCTGTGTTTATATAATAATATGAACCAGGCAGTCCAGTCAGTGACATCTGTTTAATAGGTCACGGATGATTATAAAACACACTTAGGAAGAAGTTGGTACGTCTTTTATTTGTATTTTTAAGATAAGTAAATGTTTCTTGCAATCATCTAATAACTATACCCGAACTGCCCATTCATACAATTTAAAGTTTTGATACGAGCATGATCCAAGAACACTTACTTTTAATGAAATAAACTACATCCAATATATTATTACATTCTTAAAATAATTACATATAGAAACCAAGTCCGCGCGCCCAGTTTGAAGCACCTTTATTGGAGTTATAAATGGCTCCAAGCGGACCGCTTTGCAGTGTTCATTACAGCTCCGCAATGTTCAATATCAAAGCGCGCCGCACGTAAGCAAGTAATAGTCACGCATGTGTGGATCGGATTAGTGCTTCATTTTTGACGGGGCGGTTGTATGATCCTTCTATACGGTATTATTCTAAGATTACATTCTTCACTGAGTGACTGACGATGAAGCGCTGCCAAAACTTCTGGGCGTATATTCTGGAAATTATGGGAATGGAAGAAAACAGAACTTCCTTTTATGCGCTTACGAAGTCGCAGAAAAAAGTTACAAGTTACTGAGGAGATAGCTTTTCTGTTGGTCATCTTGTGGTGGTTTTTTTTTCAATAGTTTGCCAGTCCTGTGCAGGGGGCCTATTCGCGAACGAAATGTTCGTAATTTTGGTCAAACTGTTCATGTAACTGTTATTAAATAAATATTATCTAATAACTATTGATATTGAATATTAGGCCTCACAATTTTGAAGTAGGTACCTACACACTACACTTAACAACACACAAGCATTTACTATAACTAAGCTTATAAATGTTAATTATACTTCGTCGCTGCATCCTCGAGATTTTCATGTTTACCATGTAGTCCACTCCTAAATTATGTACTAGGCGTCGAACACACTTTAGAGTTAGAAATACTAAAAAAATGAAAGGTAATGTTACTACTAAGCTTCCGCCGCCGCCAGGGGGCGCGCCCGCGCATCCCCGCTCCAACTGTCAAATCTTCATTCGCTTCAAGTGTTCGGGCATCGAGACATCGTAATATTTCGTTGGTACTTGTGTTAAGTAGAAAATAGTGTGAAGTGATATTCCACGTGTTAACATGGGCATAAACGGAAAAGTAAGGATCCCGAAAGAATACGTAAGAAAAACGTTTAAAACGTCGTCTGGAATCTTGTAGCAGCGACTATTCTGGTAAGTAATAGACACTATTAAGGTTTACACTTTAACAATTGTACTTTTTCAATAAGGAATGCGAGAATACATGATATCATTTCAATTACAACATATTTTTCATAAGATGTAAAATCATCGTAAATTATTTTTATGAACTACCCACTTTTTGATTAATTTTATTTTTACAGTATCACTGTTCATCACTTCGTACAATAACGGAGTAAACATTTAAAGATATTGACGATTCTGTTTACCTACCCGTGATTAATTCTATCTGTTGACAAAGTTCTACTCTTTTCCGAAGTAAAAAGTTTTCCTAACATTGCTAAGGTATAGGGCGATTAATTTGAGTTGATTTTTAAATTCGACTGCGACCGATAATGATTTTGTTTTACAAGTATATATACAATGAATAAATAAATTTTGAGTCGTGATGCGATTACGACCGGCCTATATTGTCGTTTTCTAACGAAGAACCTCGATGCGATTGAGGTCCCTTTTAGAAATATTTCAGAGAGTAGTGATGCGATTACTACCGAAATAGCTATTCTTACTCGACATTTGCTATCGTTCCAGATGATGCATCTGGATATTTATCGGATAACTCAAATATGAGATCGGTAGTCTCAATTCCCTGAGAATCAGTTAGCCCAGTACCTACTGAACCTGAATTCAGAGAAATTCTGCCGGTTATACTCACGGAGGATAGTAGCAAACCTCCTACATTACCCACAGATATTTTAGATGCCTTAGGTGAGCCTAAAAACAAAGCTGAAATGTATGCTCCCAAAATAAGAGATGAGATATCTGAACGTTGGGGTAAAATGATAGTCGATGGGCTATGGGTAAAGAATCTGTACAAAAATTGACCGAAAATATACACATACCTGAAAACTTTATGTTCCTTATAGCTCCCGGCCTCAATCCGGAAATTTCAGCAGTTCTGTCTGAATCGACAAGAAACAGAGACAAACGTTCAAAGGCCCAAAATCATCTGGGTTTAGGCATTGCAGCAGTTACTAATTTAATGACTACCTTAATAAACGAAAACATGGAAAAAGCAGAAATTATAAAGGAGCTCTCTGAAACAGGCTAGCTTCTTTTGGACTTACATTTCCAAAATACGTCAGCAAGAAAGAAATTGATAATGTATAGCCTCGACAAAAAGTTCTCGAATATTGTCCATGGTGTTCAAAGAGACTCTTTCTTGTTCGGAGAAAACTTGGGAAAAAATTAAGACGAATAATAGGGGCCTTGGCCAGGCCTCCAAATTAAGAGGGCATTTTAACCTCAACCCTCAACATCGTCGTATCGTTCTAACAATCAAGGTGCACGCCAGGGAAACTGGAAAGGCCCGCCCAGGACACCAGCTCAGAGAGGCAAGCGCGGGGCGGCCAGAACTCAAGCCTCATCACAGATGACGAGACAGAGGACAACGACGACCGATCGATACAACAACACACCCAGGACAAACAACCACAAGCCAGCACGCCGACCGTAGAGGTAAAGACCTATGCAGGGAGGCTACGCTATTTCCTCGAGGCTTGGAAATCAATAACAAAAGATCCACTTGTAATGGAGTATGTTACAGGTTATAAAATTCCTTTTATAGGGCCAGCTATTCAGAATCTAATACCATCAGAACCTTCTTTTTCACACACGGAAATTCACTATATTAATTTAGAGGTGGCAAAATTGCTACAATCTGGGGCAGTTTATTTATGTAAAGATGTGGCTGGTCAGTTTATTTCTATTGTGTTTCTGATTCCTAAGAATGATGGAAGTTTTCGTTTTATTCTTAACCTTAAAAATCTAAACAAATTTGTAGATACACTGCACTTTAAAATGGAAGACATTAGAACCGCCTTAAGGCTCATATCAAAGGGTGATTTCATGGCCAATATTAAAAGACGCTTACTTTTTGGTTCCCATTCATGCGTCGTGTAAAAAATATTTGCGATTTAAATTTTAAGGCCAAACATATTATTATGAATTTCAATGTTTACCGTTTGGTCTTAGTTCTGCACCCTATGTATTTACTGAACTTTTAAAACCAGTTGCAACCTGTCTAAGAAATCGTGGGCATTTACTTGTAGTATACTTAGATGACTTGTTGTGCATAAGTAGTTCCCATTTAGGCTGCTCTCAAAACGTCAATGTGGTCCTCGAGTTATTGAAAGAACTAGGCTTTTTGATAAACTTTCACAAGAGTGATATCCACCCTGGTCAACAAAAAAAGGGTTTGAGATTGGCTCCCTCGATATGGCCCTTAAGCAACCCAACACCAAGCGACATAAAATTTTAAGCTTGGTGGAAAACATATCCAGGAAACAAATGATTCCTATAAGAGATTTTGCGAAATTCTTAGGTCTACTCACCTCCGCCTGCCCAGCCGTAGATTATGACAAAACAATTAGAAAATGAAAAGTTTTTATCCCTCCAAGCATCCAATGACAATTATTATTATGATGCAGAAATGACCTAATTTAAATTTTGATTTTGATTGGTGGAAAAAGAACATTATGAACACTATAAAACCTATTCGAAAACAGTATGTTCTGGATTTTTTTTCAGATGCGTCTCTGACTGGATGGGGAATATCTTGTAACGGAGAAACGTGAAATGGTTTTTGGAGTTTTTCAGAATATCAGAATCATATTCATCTATTAGAGTTACGAGCAGCTTATATTGAACTTCAGTGTTTTGCTCAAAATATGAATAACAAGGAAATTATTTTAAGAATAGATAACGTCATGTTATCTATTCTTAAAATAATTTCTTATATAAACCATATGGGGGGAGTTCAGTACGAGCATCTCAATTCAGTCACACGTGAGGTTTGGCAATGGTGTGAAGACCGCCAAATTTTTGTCTTTGCATCTTACATTAAATCAAAAGACAATGTTGAGGCAGATCGGGAATCTAGATGTACAAATATAAATACGGAGTGGGAGCTATCTGATTTGGCCTTTAATGAAATCACGAAAGCCTTTGGAACACCAGAATTAAATTTATTTGCAAGTCGTATAAATGCAAAGTGTCCAAAATATATATCTTGGAAAAGGGATCCTGATGCCTTTAATATTGATGCATTTACAGTCAATTGGAGGGGATATTTTTTTATTGTTTTCCTCCTTTCTCGTTAATATTAAATTGTTTGCGAAACACAATCGCAGACCAAGCCTCAGGAATTATCGTGGTCCCATATTGGTCAAGCCAGCCTTGATATCCCTTATTCTTGGATTTGCAATTTGGCGAAGCCTTACCCTGGTGTCCTGTTGCTTATCAGGGAAGCGTTCGTCCGACAAAATCTAACATCGGATACAATAGATATTATGATCTCGTCGCTTTCCCATAGTACTTTGAAGCAATATGATACAGCCTATAGGAAATTTTGATTATTTTGTCAAGATAACTCTATCAATGATTGCTTTTCAATTCCTAATTCAGTAGCTTTAGGTTTTTTATCTAATACATTTAAATCAGGAGGAAGTTACTCGACTATAAATACAACCCGCTCAGCACTTTCTCTTCTACTAGGTAAAGAGTTCAGTTCGGATCCCAATGTTAGCAGGTTGTTAAAGGGTGTATTTAAATCTCGTCCATCTTTCCCAAAGTATCAATTCACGTGAGATACGAATATTGTATTAGAATATATCGGTAAATGGCATCCGAATCACGAGAATTTGACGAAAAAATTAGTAGCTCTGCTTATGTTGTCGACGGGACAACGATTGCAGACGCTATCGTTAATTAAATTGACTAATATTCGAATTAATGATTCTGATATTGATATTATCATAGATGACCTAATTAAAACATCTGCTCCCGGGAGATCTCAACCGCACCTAAAAATCCCTTTCTTTCATAAAGAGGAAATTTGCCCCGCAAAGACAGTAATATGGAATATGGAAGCTACAAAATTACTTAGAGATGGTGCTGATACGGATAAACTTATTGTCACTACTAAACGCCCATATCACAATGCGAGCGCTACTACGTCCGTTGGATCAAACAAGTGTTGCACGGAAGTGGTATCAATACAGAAGTGTTTTCCACGCATAGTGTTCGCCACGCTTTCACCTCAGCGGCCAATCGTAGAGGACTATCAATAGAATTGATTAAAAAGGCTGCAGGCTGGTCGGGCAATTCCCTTGTGTTCGGCAAATTCTACAACAGACCTGTTACGCCCAATATAGATAACGAATTTGCAAATGCTGTATGAGATAGTAATTAATTAAAGTAATATTATATTCAATGTCTAATTTAATTAACAATTTAATTCTTTGGTTGACGATTTCCCTAAAGCTCTAAACATCTACTTGGTAAATATGAAAATCTCGAGGATGCAGCGACGAAGTATAATTGAAGGTTAAACAAACTTACCTGAAGTGAAGTTGACCGTAATTATAAGAGTCGCTGCATCCGAAGAAATTTTCGGTCCCGCCCTACCCGAAGTTTGCTGGCGTCAAACATTCCCTGATTTACCTTTAGTGAAATCATAGTTACTCTGAAAATAATGAAGATCTGACAGTTGGACCGGGGATGCGCGGGCGCGCCCCCTGGCGGCGGAAGCTTAGTAGTAACATTACTTTTTATTTTTTTAGTATTTCTAGCTCTAAAGTGTGTTCGATGCCTAGTACATTTAGGAGTGGACTACATGGTAAATGTGAGAATCTCTTCGGATGCAGCAACTCGTATAATTACGGTCAAACTTCACCTCAGGTAAGTTTGCTTAACCTTCAATTATTTCGATTGTGCAATAAAAATGTGTAATAGTTATATCAATTAATGTATAGAATAGATAAAATTGCAACTCCCTAGTACAAAGCGTCACATGTACTGTAGTCTTTATATTGTCATCTTATTCCATGTGACATGCAAATCATGCAATGAATGAATAAATGAATGAATAACTATTGTGTCAAAAAACCTTCAACCATATAATGTTATTGAATAGATATTGTTTCATTTCTGTACTAGCTTTCCGCCCGCGGCTTCGCCTGCGGCTTCGCCCGCGTTGTCGTTATTTATTTGGCCAAATTATATAAAATCTTTATAAATTGTAACCCATGTGTTATTCTGTTGTATTACTGAAAAGTTTCATCCAAATCCATTCAGTAGTTTTTGCGTGCAAGAGTAACAAACATACATACATACATCCTCACAAACTTGTAAGATGGTGAATATCACATTAAAGAGTGCAAAATTACATGACGGTTGGAATCATCATCTTTATTTTCATACTAATTAGGACCACGTTAGTTTGCTCGAAACTACGGACATTGTGTTAGCAAGTAGGTGCTCAGATAGCACGCACAGATTTCGTGTATATCCATTCGATTTATTGAAATATTACTATTCTGAGTTAGCACACTTTAAATAAATAAAATAAATAATAAATAAATATCCCTGGACATTATTCCACACAGCGCCATCTAGCCCCAAAGTAAGCTAATTAAAGCTTGTGTTATGGGATACTAGACAACGGATAAACATACTTAAATACATTTTCTTTTGTAAATACATACTTATTATACATAGGAGACACTTTTATAAGGAAGAGAGAAGACCTTTCTATGTTTGTTACGTCAGCACCTAAGTAACGCCCTTGTGACCGAGTGGTAACAGATCTAGGCCTGAAATCCAGAAGCAAGGTGTCTTCTCGGCATTTGGCAAGCGTGGTGAATGAGCCAATGCCCATCAATTAGGATATTCACAACGCTAAAGATTGATAATAAGAAGATCAATAATTAATAATAAGATTCTAAAAGAATTTAATCAAAAAATACATTAAAAAAGGGTCCTGTAACAACTTTTAGTTTGCTTACTTATGTAAAATCCATTTAATGGCCCTTCAAACTTAGGTGGGAAAGTCCATTTTTGAAAGTGTAAAAGTAAACCAAAAAAATTATACCATTAAACAATTTACACAATGTATAGCAACTTTTTTTAATAAAACATATTTTATTATTAATAAACGCAAAGTTTAATATAGATGGCTCCAAACGGAACGCTTTGCAGTGTTCATTACAGCTCCGCAATGTTCAATGTCGAAGCGCGCCGCACGTAAGCAAGTAATAGTCACGCATTTGTGGATCGGATTAGTGCTTCATTTTTGACGGGGCGGTTGAATGAAGACTATACATTATTATTCTAAGTAGATCGCAAATGACGTGATTTGCAGAAGGCAGTTTGTAGGTAGCGTTTCAGGCAAGTTAAAATCATTATTTTTTTTCGAAATATTTATTTTACCAATGTTCTATTTTTGGAAGTCTTTCGGTTACACCTAAACACAAAAAAATGTCAAATACTCTATTGTAGTGATGAGTTGATTACAATGATGAAGGTCCTTAGCCAGCTGTGGAACAATATAAAGGCTAATTAGTGCTACATCACCTAAGTATGAATGTGGCCGAATGTACGCCTACTTCATCATTACAACAAGATCCCAAAAGCCATTTGTGAGTTACCACTACATTAGATATAGATTCAAAAATCACATCAAAGCAGCTTTATTGAAAAAGGGCTATTACACTACAAAAGACTTCCTTAGAGAAAAAAATGCCTGGGTGTAAGCTCTCTGCTCGATGCGGGATTAGATAACTCTATTGTAACAGATATTTTATTGTAATACCTAGTTAATACTAAATATAATAAATAATTGTTTAAATGACCTTATGTTTTTTTCCATTGTTTTATATTCTTTAGGTTAGACACTCAGTAGGTTTATTTGTATCAAAATGACGACACATTGTACGCCTGTTGTAAACCCAAAACAAGTTTAAAAGAGTAACTGCTGAGTTTCTCGCCGGGTCTCTTCTCAGCAAGAAACAACTCCGACGCGGTGGTAGAGTCGTATAATGTCTGTATACTGTGTATTTATCTATCTATATTATTATAGTATTAATGTCTATTATTTAGTATATCTTGCTTTAAATTTGACGATTTGAAAGTACTTAATGTGAATGTCTATTTGAATAAAGTTATTTGAGTTGGAGTTTACTTAGACATTCAAATACACAACAGCAGCCACGAGCATGTTGTGTGGATTTGGCGTGTTGGTCAAACGATATTTTAAGAGATAACTCCTGTCACTATTACAAGACCATGAAACGCGGAATGGGGGAAGCGGAAATAATTAGAATATTCTAGTTAAAATAGAACGCTTTCATGGCAGAGTGGTTTCATAGCTCGCCCGAAACCCGGAGGCCGGGTTCAGTTCCCAGGTCGACCAAAGTGTGTTTTTCGAAACAGCCCGGGTTTGTGATCACCAACCGGCATTTGGCAAGCGTGGTGATTAAGCCAATACCCATCCATTGTAGCGATGGCTTGATTTCAATAATGGAGGCCTTTACCCAGCAGACGGAAAATAGGCCAATTCCAACAGAAAAACTTACAATTGTCATTATAATTTTTTTCATTAATATTTAAACTGTGGAATTTACCAGTCAGTAATAATTTTAATTTGAAAATAAAGACCAGTTAAGTAGCCTTGCTTAGAGAGTAATTTCCTAAATATCAATTAGTTTTTTGTCTAATATTTGCAGGCACATACAGGGTAAGCAATTTAATAGATTTTCAAAGCAACTAGTTGCAGGCGGTCTACATCCCCCGAAATCTGCTACCTTTACCAGGTCCCCCCGGGGGGAAAGGGAGATAGACAAATATGGCGAAACATCGTCAAGCACATGCAATCTGACACAACAGGGAAATCACGTATTGAGGAAATACGACTCGACCAATAGCGATAAACAGCAGGATTGCTCAAAGGCAGGTCTTAACCAATCTTCTTCTTCTTTTCAGCCTGTAGCAGTCTACTGCTGGCATAAGCTCCCGTTTTTGCAATTCAGTCACTGCCAGCCACTTTATTTAGGTCACCGGTCCAACGTGCCCGTGGACCTCCAACACTACGCTTGCCGAGTCGTGGTCTCCACTCGAGAACCCGTCTACTCCACCGACCATCGGTTCTGTGACAGATGTGACCAGCCCACTGCCACTTCAGTTTGCTACACTTCTGGACTATGTCAGTCACTTTGGTTCTTAGCCGGATTATATCGTTCCGGACCATGTCCCTTAACGAGATTCCTGGCATGCACCTTTCCATAGTCCTCTCTGAGTGACGTGTTAGCAAATAGGATTTCTTAAAGGCAGGCTTTAGCAAATAGGATTTCTTAAAAGCAGGCTTTAGCTAATAGGATGCTTAAAAACAAGCTTTAACCAAAAGGGTTGCTTAAAGGTACAGCCCTAACAGGCTATCAATACGGACTCTATAATTAGTTGAAACAATTAAGCATTCATTTTTGAGGAAAATTTCACCGTGTTTACGTAAACATGCGCTATCGGTGTGTCAATGATTCATATATTTTAGTCAAAACATACTATCTCCTGGTCAATTGCCCATTTTCTATGTAGGGTCGTCAGTAACAGTCTGATCATTCATTAAAGATATAAACTAGAAAAAACAAACTTCGGTTCTTCATAACTAGGACTGAAATTGGTTTTTTTGGCAGGACTTAAAACCGCACCCTTCACAATATATTTGCAAAAACATTACTCCCGGATGTTGAAAGGCGCTTGCCACTGTTGTAACCATTTTGGCTTACAACTTTTAACACCAGTAGGTACACTAGATAAATTCGCCAGGTTGAGGAAGTATTTGGAAGAGCAGCCGCTCCGATGAGGAACGTGTGAGTTCAAGTGCCGCTCGACTTTGGATCTAGGTACGATCCAAAGTCTATTTATTTATTTATTTAGTATTTCGTACACAAAGAGACAAATTACAGAGAAAACAATAAGGAGTACAAAAGTACAGGTTAGCTTATCTCTAGAAAGAGATTTCTTCCAGTAGACCATGGCGACAGGAAAAACTCATTTAAAATTGTTATGGATAGACAAACGTGTACAAAGTCGTTAAAAAATGCTAAAATAAACCATCAATTTTTTTTAATATTCTTTATTTTACTTGTCCTTAGTTACGGGATTTTAGAGCTAAGCCAGCCGCCATAAGCAGGATTAATTCACTTATTCGAATACAGCACATATGGTATATGCACATTAAAGGAAATAGAACCTTAGGCCCGTATTCTGAAAAGACGCTTAAGCTTGCATCTTGACTTAAAACTCGATTAAAGTAGATCTTATTCTAGAACCGCACTTGAGTACGGATTCATTAATCACAATTCAGACTTATTCCGAAACGTCACTCAGGTGCGAATCGGCGCCCAAGTAGAGATTTGAACTGTGATCATGATCACCCAAGTGACCTCTTGACCACGCTTGAGTAGAGATTTGATGGTCATAAGCGATGGATTCCTTCGAGGAAGGATCCTTGGATATTTTTGGAGCCTCAATTATTTTAGATAATTAAATTTTCGCATCCCTGAATTAACTACAATTTGAAAACAAACATAGTTAAAAATAAATTCAGTACCTATAAAAACAGTGGGTGGGTATGCAAATCTATATGTAGGGGTAGGTTTAGGAACCACACAAACACACACACACCTATTCAAGCACAGATTATATAGAGCCCTTCCTTGTCAAGTAACAATTACGTTCCGTTACAGTTAATAGATTAAATTAACAAATAACAAGATTAAACATACATTTAAATAGTTTATAGTGTAATAATTATATAAAATAAACAAGTTGATTATTAAAAGGCAAGTTAATCCTTTTCTTTGTACTAATCCTTTGTATTTCGGTTAATTTTTTACAATTAACACATACCTATTAACCGCATGTAATGGAACGTAAAAAAGGGTGAAATTAATTATTGTAAACGAAAACGAGCTTGATTCATAGATAAAAAGCAATCTCTGTTTAAATCTAATTTCAAACTCGAATAAGCCACTTCTCAAGAACAGATTCAACACTTAAGTATAGATCTACTAATCACAGTTCAAAGCGCGTTTGAGCGCGTTTTAGAATACGGGCCTTTAGTGACATTGCGCACGTTAATAGTGTTATATTTAGGAAGAAAAGATAGACGAAAAAATCTTCTCACAAAGAAGCGAACAACAATGAAATCATTCCTCTTTATATTATAGATAGACTATAAAGAGGAATGATTTAATTGTTTGTTTGTTTGTAATGAATAGGCTCCGAAACTACTGGACCAATTTTAAAGATTATTTTCCCCGTATAAAGCTAAATTATCATCGAGTGACATAATAAATCATTTATTTCGGAAATCAAAAATCCATATTGGTTATACATCATTCATTTTAACATTAGAAATCAGAAGCAGGGATGCTTAAATGAATGGCAATTTGCATTTCGCGTTGCCATGACGATGACATACCTGAGTATAGCCTGGCAAAATTGAAAACCCCTTCCGCCACAACGAATGAAGGGATTATGTAACATTTTAAATTTGGTAGAGTTAGAGAAACAGTAAAAATGTGTTCGGATAAAAACCCCCTGCTTCTAGGTTTTTTCATCGAAAATATAGTTTGATGCAATACAAAATAATTTATTTAGGCAAACGTCTCATAAATTCTGAAGTTACTCACTTTTAATGGAAACAATTAGGGTGTGACAGCTGCTACATCAGTAGATTTTAATAAATTCGGCATAAATCCTAAAAGTAATAATGTTTATTGTACTTTCACCACAAAGTGTACCCTAGAATAGTATATTTTATATCGAGGGACTAAACGAAGCCATAATAGAGGTGGTTTGACTCCCGTGCGTGCGAGGGAGTCAATGAAACCGAGGGTATATTAAGTTGGCGTTTAGTTTCGAGGTGCAAACTGTACTTTTCACTTAGAGTGCGAGTTTCTTCTAAATTGACTATTTTTCTCGCACTCGAAGTGAAAAGTAGGTACAGTTTGCACCTCGAGACTAAACGCCAACTTAATATACCCTCGATTTCATTGACTCGGATCGCACGCTCGGGAGTCAAACCACCTCGTGTATATTATGGCTTCGTTTAGTCCCTCGAATAAAATGTACTATTTTACGTCTGTATAATGATATAATGAAAAAAGTATAGTTACATATTTGACTTAATGGCTAGTGTTAGTACGTGTATTTGAGGAAAGACATCATAGGCTATTTTTTTTTTTGTTGAGGCTAAGTATATTTTGACGGGAAAACAGTCTACGCGGGTGAATCCGCTGACGGACAGGTAGTGTCTAATAATGGTAAAGTTTAGTATCACGTTCCCGAGTTTTTGTTATCTTAATTCACTGTTATAGCGCGCGGAAATTTTCGGAAAAAAAATGGCGGCTAGTGTTCTGTTGGCTATGCCAGCTTTCATAAAAAAAAATTAAACCCATCTAAGTTTTTATCATCAACAAATTCGCTTGTAATGTAAAGGTGCCTACTCACCTGGAGCATTTCCCTGTATATAACGTTACAAAGTTGAGCATTACATCGGTGAGGGAGAAACGAGTATTACCTACAGTGCGCAAACTGTATTGTTACAAATTCGGGCATTACGTTGGTGAGGGAGAAGCAGCGAGCATTACAGTGCGCAACTTGATGATACAATGTGTAATATTTTGATACAATTTCCCCGAAGTTTTGTAACACAGTATGTACTTGAACGACAAAAGTTTGTGGTCATAGTAGGAATAATCTGCCTCTGCTCAATGTTGTGTTCTTTTTTCTACTCTCATTGACTGTACTCTGAATTTATTTTTTGTAAAACAAACAAAGTTCAAAAGAGTAACTATCGAGATTCTTGCCGGAGTCTTTTCGATAAGAAGCAACGTCCGAACCGGTGGTAGATTCACATTATGTATATTCACAATATGTACTAATATTGTACTATTTTATATACGTTCATTATTATTATTTTTATATACTTTTTTTTGACATGTCATAAGTGCTTTGTACAAGCTTAAATGAATAAATGATTTTTTTACTTACTTACTTTACTTGTAATGCTCAAAATCGAATCTGAAATTTAAATTACAGGTGAAAATTCGTCATGTCTGGGAGGCAGTTCAGTAATGCGATACTCAAAATCGAATCTAAAACGTAACATTACAGGATAATGCTCCAGGTGAGGGACCACCCAGGGATGTGCGAGGATGCGTTGCGAGGAATGTGTTTGCTAAGAACCAATGGAATCGCGAAGCTAGGTAAATGAAACAATTATATTGGTTCTTAACACACACATTTCTCGCAACGCATCCTCGCACATCTTTCGTAGAAACGCACTCTAAGGCCCGTATTCTGAAACGACGCTCAAGCGTGAATCTTGACTTGAAACTCGATTTATGCAGATATCTTATTCCAGAACCGCCCCTGAGTACAGATTCATTGATCACAGTTTAGACTTATTCCGAAACGTCACTCAGGTGCGAATCGGCGCTCAAGTAGAGATTTGATCTGTGATCACGCAAGTGACCTCCTGACCACGCTTGAGTAGAGATTTGCTTGCAAAAAACGATGGATTTCTTCAAGGAAGGATCCTTAGATATTTTTGACGACCTCAATAAATAAGATAATTTCATTTTCTCATTCCTGGATTAACTACAATTTGTAATTACCCATAATTAGAAAGAAATTCAGTACTTAAAAAAAAACGAAGTGGGTGGTATGCAAATCTATATGTAGGGGTAGGTATAGTAAACAACACACACATATACACCAAGCACAGATTATATCGAGTGCCTCCCTTGTCAGGTTACAATTACGTTCCGTTACAGTTAATAGCATAAATTAACAAATAACAAGATAAAACTTAAATAGTAATAGTTTCAGAGTAATAATTACATTACATGAACAAGTTAAGTATTGAAAGGCTAATTAAACCTTTTCTTGGTGCAAATCCATTGTGTATCGGTTTGTTTTTTACAATAAACACATTGTATCTGCTTGTAATGGAACGTAAAAGTGGTAAAAATGAATTGTTGTAAACGAAAACAAGCTTGATTCATAGACAAAAAGCAAACTCTACTCAAATCTAGTTTGAAACTCTATTCAACTGAGACCCGTTTTATATTCGTTTTAGAATAAGCAACGTACTCAAGAACAGATTTTAGACTCAAGAGTAGATCAGGTAATCACAGTTCAAAGCGCGCTTGAGCGTCGTTTCAGAATACGGGCCTAAGAATCCAAAATTGACTTTTGAACAAACGTCTGAGATTGGCTCAAATCTGAAAATGGCTTCTTATTTTAATGACCAAAACAACGACACGGGTTATTCGCGTGTTGTTATATTTTGTTGCCGTGATCTTTGTTTTAAATACAACATTGGAGGAAAGTTAGAATGCGAACTGATAATAAGCGGGTTGGGCAAAAGTTCCGAAATCCTACTAAAATTCATAAATATATCTTACTATGTTTGTTTTTTACTCTTTCACGCAAAAACTACTGAACGGATTTGGATGAAACTTTACAGTAATACAGCTTATACATCAGAATAACACATGGGCTACAATTTATTAACCCCCGACGCAAAAAGAGGGGTGTTATAAGTTTAACGTGTCTGTGTATCTGTGTATCTGTCTGTGGTATCGTAGCTCCCAAACGGATGAACCGATTTTCGTTTAGTTTTTTTTTGTGTCATAGATAATTTTATCCCGAGTGTTCTTAGCTATGTTTCATGAAAATCTGTTCAGCCGTTTGAAGATCATCAGGTCTTTTCTAGTTGATGAGGGGATATGACTAACTTCCTTATGCCCGATCAATTCGAAATTTGGTACCGTGTTACTTCAATGATATAGAAAGTAAATGGTAAGGTAACCATGACCTGATCAGCCGTTTGAAGATCATCAGGTCTTTAATAGTTGATGAGGGGATCTGACTACCTTTCATATGTCCTAATGATTTGAAATTTGCTACTGTGTTACTTCAATTATAATGAAAGTATATGGTAAGGTAAGCATGACTTTAAATATGACATGTTTGTTGAGTGTCTGGGCGTTATATAAGTATGTATTTATAAATATTTAAGTCTGTTTATCAGTCTCTAACACCATTTGTACAAGCTTTGCTTAGTTTGGGGGTCAGATGATTTTGGTGTAATTTGTCCCAGATATTTAATAATAAAATAAATAATAATAAATATCTGGGACAATTTACACCAAGATCATCTGACCCCAAACTAGGCAGAGCTCAGAGCAGATGGGTGTCAGAGACTGATAAACATACTTAAATATTTATTAATGCATACATACATAGATAAGAACACCCAGACGCACAACAAACACAAATGTTCTTCACATAAATGTTTGTCATGGGGGAGTGTCATCGAACCCGAAACCTCCGGTGCTACGCTGACATTGCACCAACCGCCCATTTATTTATTTATTTTTAATACTAGCTGCCTCGACAGACTTCGTTCTGTCATAAGTAATTGCACGGCGTCGGTAAAGCAGCACATCTCGCCTCGCCACGCCTCCGACTTGATTTACATTTACTATTATTTTTACTGAGTGGTTTGTTCAATCATAATAAAATATAGTATGTCACTCCCTCTTATGTAGGTTCATATCATTCATATCAATATTGCTGAAATAATTTTTAAAATCGGTCCAGTAGCTTCGGAGCCTATTCAATACAAACAAACACACAATTAAATCATTCCTCTTTATAAAATTTGTATAGATTAGTACATATAGACGAAGTCCAAAATACAGAGTAACTCTTGAACAGAAAGACCCGTCCACTGTAGGTAAGTTTACCGTGAGATTAGGTAAGTAACCTGCAAGTTATCGTGATTATTAATTCACATGGAAACGGCAGTATAAAAATAAACAGTGAATTGTCTTTTAATCTTATGTCATAGCATAATAACAACGAAGGCCGTGTGACCTTTCTGACATACCTACTTCTTCTTCTTTTATTGAGTGGCGATCTCTGGGTTTTTTTAACCACAATTCCGCTAATGTCACGTGCGCAGCTAATACACGGTATGGGGTTAATGCATGTTTCCCGAATGTCGATGTTAGAGCTAAGCGAACTTATCGACAACAAAGGACGGACTAAACACAAATAACAAGACAATACAAGACAACAGATAACACTAAATAAAATATATAAGAATAGTATATTTTATCAGTATATTTTAGATAACATAATGAATGTGTGCAAAAACTTGCATCTGTTCAAAAAAAACAGTGTTACCTACTCATAGACATAATACCAGAAATTAAAGCTTAGGCTACACAAGGTGAGAAACTCATTTGTGGGTCAATCTGTAAAATATTTTAACAAAATACCTCAAAGTCTTGTTGATTTACCTCTTCACAAGTTCAAGTCTGCAATTAAAGCAAAGCGAATGAAACAAGGTTATTGTAATGAAGAGGATTACTTGAACGACAAGAGTTTGTGGTCATAGTAGGAATAGTCTGCTCCTCTACTCAATATTGTTTGCTTTTTTCTACTCTCTTTGACTGTACTCTGGATTTATTTGTTGTAAAACAAACAAAGTTCAAAAGAGTAACTATAGAGTTTCTTGCCGGAGTCTTTTCGATAAGAAGCAACGTCCGAACCGGTGGTAGATTCACATTGTTTATTTACGATATGTAAGTACTATTCAATTCAATTCAATTCAAACGTTTATAAATAAAAATATTATTTATTACTAATATTATTTACGTTTATTATTATTATTTCTATATATATTTTTTAACATGTCATAAGTGCTTTGTACAAGCTTAAATGAATAAATTATTTTTTTACTTAATTAGTAGGTATATAGAATATAACAAACATTAATAAAAAACGGAAGGATAGAAAGGGGGATAGACGGGGAAGACCTGTTATTTCTGTTTTATGGGTCACAGCACATTAGAGTTACAATTTAATATTATTGATCTGAATAAATCTAGCTAGAGTTTCTAAAAGGGGAGTGTTGACCATGCTAAGGATAAGTTTAAGTTGCATGGGCGGGGGATATTCTTAGGCAATTTGTCATATAACGATGATCTTACATTACATACCTACCTACTACTAAAGTCGTATTCATAATTAGACGAAAAAATCTGACAGCTGCTAATGTCACTTTGTAAAACAATGTGATCGTGTTCAATGTAATAGTGATGCGTTCAGGTTTCGTTCATTCACAGAAAAGAATGATGATGACGGGACTTTACAAAAAAAAGGAAACTGCTTAATTTATTTTTTTTACAATGCCCGTCAAGATGACCTCACTCCACCTGATGGAAAGTGGTCGTGAAGTTCAGATATGAGGCTGACATTGTTATTTATTTGAAAATTGACGATATTTACTATGATAATAAAATTATGTAATGAAAATGATTTTTCTCCTTTCCATTTTAAACAAAAACTTACAGGCAGGGCACGCGCTTAGTATTTTTTTAAACATATTCTATGCCGGCCGTGTAGGTTGCCATTTTGTTTGTGCTCTTCGGCTTCTAACTAACCTCTGGTTTCACTGCTCTGATGTTCCGCTTATTGATCCCCAACGAAAAGAAGAGATCACGGGTAGCTTTCAGCCCAACCACAAAACTCATGGTTTATAACATGTTCAAACATTTGTAAAGAGAGGACCTCATCCTCACTACTCGCAGTAGGACACCTGTTGGTAAATGTCGTAGTCTTCAAACAATTGATAATCTCGGCGCTTACGTATACGTGGTCAATGTAAAATATGGTAAATTATATTGTATGCATGGCACTAATCAAAGTCGAAATATAATTTATGCATTTTAGCTTTCACAAGCACTTATGTTATGACAGGTCAGTTAAAATATAATATGAAGAATAAACGTAAATATTTACAATTAACCTACTTTATTTACAATTAAGCAGACTAGGATTCGAACACGGCACCTGATATGGGTAGTCCGGTGTTTTAACTACTAACTGACTACCGGAAGTACCATAGTATTTTTTATGATGAATAATCATAAAATGATTGAAACAATCATGAAACATTCATTCACTTTGCCCCACACTATTTTCGTTTCACCAAAACCTGGCAACCCAGTAAAAGTCAGATTTTTCCGTCTAATTATGAATTAGACTATACCTGTGCAGTAGATATGAATATAATTTCGTAGACAATTTTAGAAATACACATCGCTTTTAACGCTGAGAGGAAGGAAGAAAGACATGAAATGAATTCGGAGCAATTAGGTACAGTACATTTCATTTCATTTCATTTATTCAAATACAACATACATTGTGAGTGAATGCACATTTAAAAACAATAATATCATTAACAATAGAACAATTATTAATTATAAGGTTAGTAGTCAACGGTTTAGAATTAGATTAAATTGGGATAAAAAACAATGTCAAAAAAAAAACAAAACATAAAACATTCCGAAACAAATCACAAAAATAAAACAATAACAACAATGACAATAGCCTAAAACTCCGCCACGCTATACAAACACTTTTCCAAAAGAAACGATTTGAGGGTATTTTTAAAACTTGAATAGTAAACTGAACTTTTCATGTCAACTCGTAATCTGTTAAATAGTTTGATCGCCTGATAGTGCGCGCAATGTTGAACTATGTCAAGATTAGGCCTTAACACACTTTGGAAGTCTTTTCTTCTCGTATTCTCTCTTTTCTGTCTCTCGTTCTCTGTCTCATACTGACTAATGTGGTGAGGTTACAAGTTCGAGATTTTCAGTCCAGTTTTTTCGATACTGCTCAATTCCCGTTTCCATTTGAAATCACTATCTAGATATACTCCCAAAAATTTTGCTTCCTCAGTGGTAGTAACAAATTCGTCTTCTTGAAAACAATTTAGTTGTGATTTCATACCTGGGTTCGTGCGAAACAGCATCAAATTAGTCTTCCCTGTGTTCAATTTGAGACTGTTTGCCTTAAACCATGCTCCAGCTGTATTCAATGCATGATTAACCCTCATACATACATGATTGTATTGCGACCGAAAAAATGGCCACTCAGCTTTAGCCAAGACAGAAGCTTGGCGCTGATTTTCAGTGGCGCAGCTCCTCTCAGTAAAGGTAGGCCTCTGTCACTCCATGTACTTGCGCGCGATAATTACCTTACAGCCGCCGGGTATTCCATGACCTATTTAGCAGTACTGACTACTGACATCTATATCGAAAGAAGTAGAACTTGCAATATATGCCTGTCATATGACAGCACGCATCTATAATTGACAATTTTCTATGAGTGTTTCGCATTGACTTAATATACAAACAGGACTGATAACTCAAAAATCGCATTTACTAAAATGAACTGTATTGCTTGCTGTCAAGGTCTTTTTTCGATTACGCTTTGTACAGATATTAATCCGAGCCGAGAGATAGCTACCACAGAGGCCGTGTGTCCCGTTCTTTTATCTTGCCAGAATAAAAAAATGTTGTTGAATAAAAATTTAGACTCAATAATCTTCGTTGAAACACTTGTGTTTGAATGACATTTTATTGAATTTAAGTCACTGTGTTTTAATCACGTTAATTTTGTTATTATTTTTATATTACTCAAATGTAATATTTAATTTTACCAAAACTATATTTTGCTTCATTTTCTACTGGTAACCTTTAAAAATTACATGGCAGCATGGCAGTGATAGATCAGACAGTTTGTATTCGTCAAATAAATTTTTACTTTCTTGAGAATAACAACAGTTTAAAATGGTAAAAAGTGTTGCGTTTATGCTTCCCCAAGTGAATAATATAGTAATTGCAATGTATCTTTTCAAAATAACATTATTATAGATAAGAAGCCGGGGAACAAAAGCGGACTTGTCCAGTTAGTTAAATTTTACACTGGAGCAAAAAAACTGAAATCACTAGTTATATGATAGCTGAAGTTTATTTATTTGCCTAACAATGTAGTCTGCCACTTAAAAAATCCATTGGCCTTACTATTGTGAGCAAAAGTAAGGCCAATGGTTTTTTTTTTCATCTGGACAAGTCTAGTTTTGTTTAAAAAGGGTGGACCACTCCGATTATGGACGGACATGTCCATGTGATTTTCAATCATGGTTATAAAAAAAACTGATTGTAGCAAAGTATTACTTTAATTTAAAAATCATACAAATTCTCCGACATCCCGTCTGCAACAATCGCATACGAGATCTTCAGCGTTGACGTCATCGTCTTGGCTTGGTTCTTCAATTTCAGGTCTTGTCTCATCGATAATAATGTTGGTTTAGAACCAGTCAAGTTCGAGATTTTCAGTCCAGTTTTCTCTAAACTGTTTTTTTTAAATGTCCACATATGTTTTCTTTTGTGGGTTTATTACATTAGTCGTAAGAAGCCTCTACAGTAAGCTAGGATGGTTCTTTGAGGGCTTTAACAATGATACAGCATTCTCTGAGGGCATATTTTCATCTGTGCGGTAGTTGTTTAAGACTTTACTTTAAATTAGCGTCAGCATTACTTCTTGAATTTACTCTGCCTCTTGCCTGACCACGGACCTCATTTCTTCGTGTTGACACAGTAGTTGATGAAGGAGTTTCTGATTGGACAATAATCGATTTCCTTTCTATGATTAATCTTTTTGCATCTCGGATCCTTTCTACTTTTTTGTAATAATCTTCAAGCTTCTTCACATTATACAGATTCCAGTCTGTAGCCAATACATGAACTTTGCCATGTTTTCCATAAAGTTCGTGATACGTCTTTGGGTCTGAAATGAATGGCTTTTTTCGTTAATCCTTTCTACCCTTCCAAATACCCTATCCGCCGGTAAAAAGCTATGTCCTCGTACTGGGAAAGTCAGAACAATGTTACTGAAATTATTAGGGGCATATTTTTTAACCAGAAAATCAATGTGTGGATAACATGCGAATTTTTATTCTGCCCCCCATATCTGTCTGCGAAAAGGTATAGATTTTCTACTTCAGAAAAATCGGTAAAAACAAATTTTTTTTATGGGACAAGTTCGGTTGTGGTTGAAATTTAAATATGAAACAACAAGTCACCTATATTTTCGTCAGGTTTTAATTGGGAAAAAATCGTTGTAATAGTTTCCAATTTTGCACTAGTCCGCTTCTGTTTGAAATAGTTGCGTTAGGTATGGACTCAAAGAGCGGGGAAAAAAAACAGAATAATTCGACAAATCCGCCATTGTCACCCCCCCCCCCCCCGCCCCTTTAAATCTAACAACTATTGTGTCCATGAATTCTTGTGTTCGAGGAAGGTCCTATTAACCGTACGGTATTAATAATTACAGTCTTCCGAACAATGAAGAAATGCGACACAATTGGCTCAGCAGTATACACAAAGTAAAATAGTAAAGCAGAAAATTACAAAGATTGCTTTTGAGGTAGGTGTAGCGAACAGTTGTTTGCATCTAAATTAGCAAGATAGACATGAAATAAAATAAGGGTTTTGAACACACAAGCATAAACGTTATTTTGTCAATGTTAAAGCATCTGTTTCTGACAAAAATGGAAGCATTTGTTTTATCTGCCCCATCCTGTACAGTGGACAAATGATGAAGAGCCACACGAACTACAATTGGTTAAAGCGTTGAATAATTCGTATTTGAATTGAAAAATATTTCATCAAACTAAATTAAATTCTTTGCGAAATCTTGACCGTAAATTGGACTTAGACGGAAACTTTATAAAACAATCTTGTTTAGTCATGTTTGATATTTAAGTGATAAATAAATATTGTACTGTTAGCTTTTACAAATAAACTATGTAATAGTAACATAAACGCCGATACTAAAAAATGATTTTTTTGTGTACTGTTTGTATTATTTATATCGTAATCTTCTATTGCTGAATATTGAAAAACTTTAATTCCAATGTGTTTATATGAACTACCCAAAAGTAGGTAGATGCCTACCAAAATACATATGAAAACTAGATTTTTGGCTAAAAATCGACCAAATAACAGAAACCAATAATAACTATTTACACGTTTTTCTGTGAAATTAATTAAAAAAAGATACAACATGCGATATTCCACATAGCAAAGATCTTTTTGTCACCCTATTTAAAAGAGACATACAGCCTTCCTATTACATATCTCGTTCTGCTCGTTTTTCAGCTTCAAGTGCTCAGTCCTGTTTGTGTATCAAGTCCATGGTGTTTTGTCTGTTACTTAGTTATCTACTATTAAGTAATCTATGGACCAAGCTTTACCTTCATGGCAACGACTGTCAAAATCAAATAGATTTAAACTAATTACATATTTCTCTTTCTATGAACGGAAATGAAATCTACTGATAAATGGTGGATTTGTATCGCTTAAAAGTTACTGTGAACGATTTTTAAATACCACACGGAGGTGTCCTAGATAAATCATATTCTAATAATTGAAAAAATAAAAGAACAGGGCACTCTACCATACCAGCTTGGAAGTTTATTATATCAAAACTACTCTTGCAAGTGTCCAAAGAGTCCAAACTAGACATTAGACTGCTTTTCCACCAAAGATGAGCTATGCTGCGAGGATGTGCAAGCTATGCTACAAGCTATAACACACAGACAACACTCAATTACACTATGCATACCTACACACCACTCACGCACACGCACATTTACACAAACGCACACATCCTTTTGTTCTAAAATAATACTTTTATTTCCTTTTTTCCTTATCTGTTTACTTAAAATAAATTTACAAACTGTTGGTTATTATTACATTATTAATTACAACTTTCTGCGCAAAGTGTGATATAAGTAATAAGTTATTCAGATGATATGTTTTAGCTAGGAAGAGTGTCTTCTTCTAACACAGGTGCTTCCGTACCTAATAGAGGAAAACAACACCAATTTGTAAACAAATAGCTTGAAGTGAATAGGTAAATATATTTGTATTTTTTTTGTATTATAAGACCGTTTCCACTGATGCAATGGTATAAAACGGAGTGAATAAGATGTGCTACGTAGATGCGCCGCCGCAAGGCAGCTGTGCGAGGAAGATGCGCAGCTCGAGCTATGCGATGTCGACAGTAGGGAAGGCACGCACAGCACACATACATAGAAAGCATCCACAGCGCGCATCCATGAGTCATATTAAAAACGGCTTAGTAAAACCCGTTTTTACCAGAGCTTTGCTTGTGGACCAATGAATGTGATTTGTGGATATCAAGCGCATCCACAGCAACGTAGCATAACGAATATTATCTGGTGGAAAAGCAGCCTGAAGGTTCTGTCACTGCATGTACTTGCGTGCGATAGTTACCTTCCAGCCGCCGGGTATTCCATGACTCATTTGGCAGTTGGTTGTCAACAGCCGCGTAGAGCATTAGTACGCGAATTTTGCGGTTGAACTGACTCGATGACGTGCTGTAAGTACTCACTGCTGACATTTCAAGCGGGCGTGAAAAGGCATTCTTGCAAGCCTTCAAGATGATTATGGCCATCTCAGTGATTGCTTTGCATTACTGTGCTTCTCAGCCTCATGTCTGGACCTTACGTCCGCTTTCCATCAGGTGGAGTGAGGTCATCTTGACAAGCACTATAAAAAAAAATCTTTATCGAAAGATGTGGCCATGGCAATATGTCTGTCACATAACAGCACGCATTTAGGATTACGTAAATTGTCATTGTTCTATGGATGTGATCTATCCGTTACGTAGTACTTATCTAAGTATTGAGTAATCTGTGCTAAACCCTTAAAACATTCTTCAAGGGACCAACTATGACAATTTCACTTTAGCCACTAATTATTAAAAAACAAAACAGATGATAAATCGAAGTCCACACGAGTCCGGGTCTCGGACCTCAGATAATATTGGAATGTATCTACATTTTTGTCTGTGTGTTTACCTGATTTAATAAGCTATGATTAAACTAATTAGTCTAGCAATGAGTAATAACTAATTAAATAATAATGCGTTTCAGTTATTTATTTCCAGGAGTATAGGAAGTTAATTGTTATACAGGGTGACAGGGATAATAGAGCTATTCCTTGAAAAGCGTTAGACGTTATTTGCAACCAATTAAGCCCCATCCAAAATCAGTAGTTTATAGTTTCCGACTTGACTCCGAAAACCAATTGCTTTAAAAAAAACAATGAGGTCTGGGTACTAAACTAATACTTTTTAGTAAGCTAATTAGCTAGCAAATGTTTTAAAAAATTGTCAAGCCTTAAATCTTAATAGTTTCAGAATTAAACGCAATAACAGGGCGACATTTACAAAATTCCTGAAAACTACATCAATTACTCTAAAAAAATGTATGAAAGTAGACATTGAATATTGCGGAGCTGTATGAGAACTGCAAAGCGGTCCGTTTGGAGCCATTTATAGCTCCAATTAAGGTGCTTCAAAACGGGCGCGGACTTGGTTTCTATATGTAATTATTCAAAGTTTGTGCCAGATAAATGTGCAATAAAGGACAATGACCGACTTCTACCAATAAACTCCTCTATTAATTAGTAACGATATGAAAAAAAACGTATGGAACTTTCGGTAGGTACGTACTAATCCGGCGTCTCGTGGTACAGGCGTCATTGACCTCCGAACTTGGCATACATCGCAAACCTTTTCAGTGCACTCCTACAATGCGTACATGCTACGTGCTACACACCATGACGGAAGTAAAAATGTTCTTATAAATGTACTAGCTTTTGCCCGCGACTTCGTCCGCGTGGACTACTTTTTTCCACAACGTGGAGGGCTGATATCCTAATCGCAGTTAATAGTAAAGTAAAAAATATATTTATTCATAAAGACTTATAGAAGGTACTTATGATAAGTCAAATACAAAAAAAAAATACAGCAAATTTTTGGTGTAATTTTTTCGATCGGAAACAACCTCCAAAACGGCGGATAAGTCACATTATATTCAATTATGATATTTACTATAGATATTTACTATTATAGTATTATTTTATGTACCTAAGTGTATTTTTTATTTAGCATAAATAAAAAAAAAGTATAAATATACTAAGTAAAAAATATACTTACATAAAATAAATAAATATCTGGGACAATTCACACCAAGATCATCTGACCTCAAACTAAGCAGAGCTTGTATTATGGGTGTCAGAGACTGATAAACATACTTAAATATTTCTAAATATATACTTGAATAGATAATAACACCCAGACACACAACAAATACATAAAAATAGTAAATACTATAAAAATAGTAAATATCATAATTGAATATAATGTGACTCTACCGCCGTTTTGGAGGTTGTTTCCGATCGAGAAGACTCCGGCAAGAAACTAGATGGTTACTCTTTTCAATCTTGTTTTTATACACAAATATTGAATTGACAGAGTAAAGTCATAACAAAAAATGTGCAGATTATATTTCTATTGGTGATAAGCAGCTCCCTATAACAGGGCACTTCCTCTACAATAAGGAACTTTCTATTCATTCCATTTTTTACAACATTATGGGCTCACAACATTTCTAAAACCAATAAACATTTTTATTACGTCTGTTGCCCATTTCACTACTTTATAGTTTAAAAAACCGTCTTCGAAGTATTTGATATTTTACTGCTGCCTGCTGCCCGCGACCATAGACTCATGGGCTTTACCTTACTTCTAAGGTTTTTTTCAGAATTCCTAACAGTTAAAAGTTATCATGCATTTGTTTACCTTAAATTTATTAGAAAACAGAAAAAAGAGGTTTTCAGAATTATAGTACTACTTTATAAATTATCTAATTTACAGTAAAAATCCATACTTGCTCCAACTGAAGCATTTTTCAACTGGAACTGAAACCAAGGGCTTGCTGTCCGAACTCTCTAATAGCTTAAACTTCTGCTCATCCGACTCAATATATGAAACTCACAATCGGCAGTAAGATGTGCTTCCCGTTCTTAAGCTTAATCCTGAAACAGATCCGATGCAGTTCGAACTCTCTGAAAGTTCGAGCGAGTTTCCTAGTCAGTAAACGTCTTCAGTCTTACGCGATAGTGCATGTTTATGTATACCGGGTGATTAACAAATAACTTCCGAAAACGATGGCATACTCACTAAGTGAAAGTGATACTAATGATAGAGAAAGTAAACGATATTTCATTCTTAGGTATAGTAATAGACCAGCACCTTAATTGACAGCGCATATAGACTACATTTGTAATGATATGGAATGGTATTTTTATGCGCTCAAACGTCTCAGACAAACCATCTCCACCGAGGCTGCTTTACCGCCTATCACGGCTATGTATCTTCTGTACTAAGCTAAGGTCTGGTTATGTGGGGAAATTTGGTGGAATTTCAACGAGCATTCATTTTACAAAAAAAATGTATTAGGGCCATTTGCGACGCTAGCTAGCTATTTAGATAGCTGTAAACCTTTTTTTAAAAAAACTAAACATTCTTTAATTGCCCTGTCTTTACATTAGGAATATCTGCTGCCTTGTGAAAACATACCCCCATTTCTTCAAGAAACAAGTGAATTATCTTGCAGACTTCCTAGGGCTAATACCAGCAGTTATTACATAAACCCCCTTAGTCAGTCTCATATTTACAAGCCAAACGTTTATAATATGTGCTTGCTCATTTAAAATAAACTAGGTACCTAAACAAATTAAAAATCTTGAAGGAAATAATTAGAAATTTAACTATAAAATGACTGTATAATAAATGTTTCTACACTTTCAAAGAATATCTCTTCCACGATAAGGATTTTATAGTTTAATTTTGTTTTCATAGTGCCATAATTTTGTAATCATTATTATAAATACAGTAGTCGAACAAGTATAATAAGTAGCTATCAGCAGTGTATTCTCATATGTCTAGTTTTTTTATATTTATTTTTGGGTCCTAAAAATGTACCGAACATAACGTGTTTGGGGTCTGTTTATTAGTTAGAACAAGTACCTAGTTTAACTAGCTTATCAGTATTCTTTCGTCTACTTTGTTTTTTTTTCTATACATTATTTTTTGTGTCGTACAAGAATGCATCAAACATTATGCTTGTTGTTAGTTTAACAATAATTTGCACACCTGCATGCAGGTCGAATACTATACCTAGTTTTATGATAACATCTCGAACCAACTCAATTGTATTCGTTGCAAATAAATGATTTTATTTTACTTACAAATCGTTTTCGGAAGTTATTTGAAATCACCCGTTATAAGTACTAGCTGCCCTGACAGACTACGTTCTGTGAAATGTTTGACAGCTGGTGTCCATTTTGCCCGCTTTTCTCCGACGCTTATGTAATGGCCTGCCATGTTGTTTCAAGGAACAATAAAATTGGGAAGAACAAGAATATTTTAAGAAATAATAATAATGACGAAAATATTTTTTTAAGTACCTATTAAACAATAACAATATCGTATCTAATCATCTCGGCGTCATCATCATAGCGTTTCGCACCAATGTTTCCATCCTCAAAGAACTTCACATACGAGACAGGTTATCGTCGATTGTGCAGTACGAATACTGAAGTTCTTTGGGCATATCTCCAGAAACGAGGACTCGATGGAGAGGCTTGCAGTACAGGGCCACACTGAGAGGAAGAGAGGACGAGGCCGGTCTCCGACTCGCTGGATTGACCTGATTAGGAAATCGACGCAGTCGACCGCAGTACAGTGTACTCGCAACGCCAAAGTCGACAAAAGTGGAGAGACATCGCGCGACGTGCGGCTGCCATAGAAGCCAGCGGCGACGGCGAGCCGCAACCCTGTCCATCAGCAGCCACGACCACTCTGCCAAGAATGCTCGACTAAGAAGAAGAAGATCTAATCATCTAAACTTAAAAAAGAGGATTCTTATAAAGTTTAAAATATTTTTGCCCAGTTTTTTATATTTTTTGGGTACTGGGTTGCGTATTTGCCTAAGGAATTATGAAACCGGGCCGAGGTCAGGAAGTGACAGGAAAGCGACAGTTTGTATGAAAAATCAGCGGCAGTTCCATTGGGAACGAAATTTAGGTACAGGTGGGGTCAATGAGCTTTATTGCACGTTTATCTGGCACAACACAAACTCTTAGGTGTCCGTCAGCGGCTTCGCCGGCGTAGATTGTCTTTCCCGTCAAAATATATGAATAAAAAAGCCTCTATGTCACTCCCTGATAATTTAGCTCTAATATGGTGAAAGATTTTTTTAAATTAGTCCAGTAGTTTCGGAGCCTATTCAATACAAACAAACAAATCGTTCCTCTTTATAATATTAGTTTAAACTAACTTTTAACCCGCGACTTCGCCCGCGTGGTCTACACGAATTTGGCTGTTCAGTTTTCTTGGTTTATAAAATCGAAACAGTAGTTTTTCTGCTTATCTATTTGTGCTTAGGATATATCTACAAGCATTATTGTGAGTCCACGTGCGCTAAGGATAGTCATAATCATAATCATTTATTCATTCATAAACATAGGTACGAGTACATAATCTAAAAAGATGTTATTACATGATTTTGAGCTCTATGCTTCACCTACTTTTAGTAACGATAAATTTGAGGAGTTTACTTACATACAAAATAGAAATAGGTGAACAAATAAATTTCATGAAATTAAACCATTCGAAAAAAAAATACCAGGTGATTATCAAATAACTTACAAAAACGATATGGCATACTCACCAAGTGATGTAGTAAACATACAAATACAAACAAATCACTCGAGCGGTCAGTATTTTTAATATAAAAACCTTAAAATTAAAGTTAATACAAAAAATCTAATTTTCGCTTACATAGCTACTAGGTACATCACTTACTGAGAATGCCATATCGTTCATGTAAGTTATTCGATGATCACCCGGTATCTATAAGCATTATTGTGAGTCTGTTGAAATAAATAAATAACACTTGATAGGCTATAGATAGTCTCAAAATAGCACGAATATTGATAGTCCTGAGTATTAACATAAGGTTAACATGCAGACCACAAATGCTTGTTATACTTAGTCGACATGAAGTGAATATGTCCTACCTAAAGTAATTTGACTCCACTTGCTTACAAGACAACTTATTGTCTCGAAGAGATTGTTCAGTAATCAGACTCCTTTATTATATCATACCATCATGTTTAACTACTTTTGTGTCTGCCTTAACGTAGTTGTTAGTTTTTGATTCCTTTGTTTATGTTTTCATTTTTACTTTTGTTTAGTTTTTAATTTTATTTCTCGTGCGCTGCTATCACTTAATGCATGCTGTTGTCACCTATAATTAAGTTTTCATCTATCCATGAAACATTAGTATGTAAGTAATTTAACTAGTTTTGATGTAACCTTGTTGGTGATCTAATTAATTAATAAATAAATACACACAACAACATGGTCTAGGGATATATAAAACTTTTTTGAATAACTTAAAAAGTACTGGCCTTACAAAAAAACTATTAATGACAGATTATAAAAATATTATTATGTTCTTTTTTTAAATTCAAATTTGTATATAAAAGGTTTTGTTTTAAGATGAAATTAACATTCATTGAATTTCTTCCAAAGAAGTAAATCTTCACGTACTTCTAACCTGATTAAAACTCCATAAATTTCTATAAATCTTTGTTAAACGCATCTCCGGTGTTCATTTAATCATGCCACGTAGACACTTGACCAGGAACGAAATGTTGAGAGCAGTGGGCATGATTCAAGCTGGCGCTACCCAAATTGCGGTTTCTAAAGCCATGACCGATTCATAGTAAATGCTGCACGAAGTCAACCAAATGTAACGGCGATGCAATTGGTTCAAAGGCTACAGAGAGAGTATGGTTTACTGGTAAGCCGTCAAACTTTGAGAAGACGACTGCATGAAGTCAACCTACGTGCTCGTAGGCCACTTCGGGGATCTCGAGGAAGAAGATTACAATGGGCTATTGCACACGAAAACTGGAACCATTCTCAATTATCACTTGTGCTTTTCACTGATGAATCCAGGTTTGGATTTCATCCTGATTCGCGAAGAGTACGCGTTTGGAGAGAACCTGGACGTTGGAATCGACTGCCGCACCCACAACAAGTTCATGCATATCAAGGTGGCACGATTATGGTTTGGGCAGGAATTCGTCTCGGCGGTAGAACGGACCTCGTTTGGATACATGGCAATATGACTGCTCTAAAACACCGAGATGAGGTGCTAGAGCCTGTAATCTTGCCCCACAGACAGCAAATGGGACAAAATTTCCAGCTAATGCACGACAATGCCCGTCCACATACGGCCCGTATCGTTACAAGTTGGTTACAACAGCATGATATCCAAGCTTTAGACTGGCCTGCACAATCTCCTGACTTAAATACTACTGAGCATGCCTGGGATATGCTTCAGAGAAGAGCTCTTAGGAATTTCCCTGAAGATATTCTGCATGAAAACCAGCTGTTCTTGCATCTTAACAGGAGGTGGGACAGTGTTCCTCAACAGGATATTGACACCCTTGTTTTGAGTATGCAGAACCGCCGATGAGCTCGATGATTGATGAGCTCAGCAATGCTGGAGTTGGCTGTTCAATTGACGGTAGCTTTGTCAACAACATAAGCTACGCTGACGATATGGTGCTGCTGTGCCCATCAATCAGTGCTCTTAACAGGCTGCTCGGCATCTGTGAGAGGTATGCGGTGGCCCACGGTCTCAGGTACAACTGTACCAAGAGTGAGTTGTTGGTTTTCAAGGCTAAGAATAAGAAGTATAAAGTCCCGCCTGTAAAACTGAACGGCATACCCTTAAGACAAGTGCATAGTGTGAAGTACCTGGGACATTGGGTCACCGAGTCGTTAAAAGATGACCTAGATTTAGAAAGGGAGCGTAGGGCACTGTGGGTTAGGGCTAATATGATTTGTCGCAGGTTTGCTCGTTGCACCAAAGCCGTTAAAATCACGCTTTTTAAAGCTTATTGCCACTCCCTACACACGTGCAGCCTGTGGACAAACTACACCCAGGGGGCGTACAGGGCCCTGTGCACTCAGTAAAATAATGCGTTCAGGGGGCTGGTGGGGCTGCCACGACACTGCAGTGCGTCAGGGATGCTAGCTGCAGCTGAGGTCGATAGCATCTCGGCCATCATTAGAAAGCGCATTGCGTCCCTGATACAGCGAGTGCGGGGCAGCACCAACAGCCTCCTGAAGACGGTCGCGGCAAGACTGGACGTGGACAGCGCCATTATGCGGCACTGGACTTACTTCCAGCTTGCCAAAGACACTAAAATTAATTATAATACCTTTTTGTACTAACATAGTTTTTAAGATTAATTGTTACTAACACTATGGACTTTGTTTCTGCAATAAATACGTTTTATTTTATTTTTATTTTTATTTAGGTTTTGATGTTTCAAAAATAAAGTTATGATTGAAATTTTGTCTGACTTTTTCCTCTTCTTTTAAGTTTTTTTAAATTTAACTTTATCTAAAAGTTTATTTGTCAGATTAGATAGGCTATTAAACAAGGTTTATTTTAATGTGTAGGTGTCTTAACAAAAAAATAATAGAATTTTAGTTATTTAGGTTTAATTGAGATATCCCTGGACCATGTTGATGTTTCAACCTCTAACGTTTTGAAGTGCACTTAAGTGACGCATCGACGCTCTTCTTCGATACAGACGTGTTTATAGTTCGCTCCATTGTTTATATTTGTAACTGATTAAATATTTTGAGATTCCGGTTTAGAAATTTATATCAGTCTTAAGCTTAGTGCCTGAGCTATATCGTGGTGAATTTTTATCGTGATATTTGAAAGGGAAGCCAAGAAAGCAGCAAAAACATATTTCAAGCATTGTTTAACTAACGGTCGTTACAACATCAACGTGAAGCGCGCGCTTGGTCGCTGACCCGGTGACGGACGTTTGGGTCAGTGACCCCATGTTCGTCTGACTCATCGGCTTGGTCCGCCGCTGTTCGGTGTGTTCAGAGAGTAAGCGGCGCGCAGCAACGGATAGGTACGTCGTTCTACAAGATTACTTCATCGCACTGTATTTTGCTTGCGCTTGCTGTAATTTGCAGTCATGGCGCCTGAAGCTTCGCCTTTAACTTGTGCTGGTTCTTTGCATGCTATAAATACAGAAGCTTATCTTAAGTGCGCTCTGCGTAAGCAAGCTTATGATCTTCTTTGCGCTAATGTACCAGAGTGTCGCTTTAATAATACAATGGAGAGCCAATTGCATAATAAAGCCAATTGGCAGTGTCCAGCATGCACATGCAAAAAACCAAAAGGGGACAATACAAGTACCACAGGACGCGTTGCTAAAAGTACCAGAATGGTGCGAGATGAAATGAAACTGAGTCGCTGGCAGAAGGTTTTGAAAATGCTACCTTTCGTCGGCGTAGAAAATCCTTTCAGCATCACAGCTACAGAGAACAGAGCCAGGCAGACATAGCAGATGGCACCCATTTCTTAAATGGCATCAGTTTGGTTATCTGTCGTGAGTTAAGTGTTGACATTGGTGAGCGCCTAGCTCAAATTATTAACAAATCTGTTTCCGAGCAGATTACGTCTGTCGTTAAATCATGCGTAGCCACTCTAAATGCCAGAATTGAGGGTATTGAAACTCACATTGCAAGGTTACAGCCTGACAATACTTTAGGAGCTACGACAAAGACCTGTGGATCGGAGCCATTGTATGTCCCGGTCATAGACCCTACGTGTGTGCAAAGCAAGCAACAACAGAAGACAAAAAGAAAGTCAAAAACCACGACGCAGAGGAAGGCCCTGGTTGCATCATCGCCAGCGCCGGAGTTAATTGCTCTAACTAAGCGATGTTACCAACACCCAACATCTTAAAGCGTCAAGCGTCAAGTCATTGTCCTGAGAAGCATGTTTGGATGTATCGACGCCAATACCATCCGAAGCTGAGCATGAACAGTGGGAAAACAGGAAGATGGAAAGAGGTACGGAAAAAGCGACCAGGTGTTTCATTGAAAAACGTAACGAAGGGCACTGTGGTTCCTGACGCTACAACTATCGAAGCCTCAGCAAAGACAAGGTATCTTTACGTGTTTTACGTAAAGACAGACTCAACAGCTGATCAAATCAAGACCGAGATCAACAAGAAACAAAGAAAGAATCAAAAACAAACAATGTCTGTATTTAAATAGACCTGTAGCAAGTACTCTTAAATCGTCATTACAAGAAAAAAAAAACTTAATAGTAGACTCAAATACTATAACAATATGAATACATAAATACACTGTATACAAACATAATGTGACTCTACCACAGCATCGGAAGTTGATCTTATACTGAGAAGACCCGGCGAGAAACTCAGTACTTAGGTACTCTTTTAAACCTGGTTGGGTTTTACAAAAAGAGTTAGTAAAGTACAATGTGTATTTGAAAAACATATGTTTACGTTCTAACATTTCCTTAAAATATGAACCTTAAAAGTACATCTAAACTACTGATTATTAAGCTAGAGCTAGAAATTGTTAGATTTGTTAGTCAGTACAAACTAGTTACATAAATATTGCAAGAGTTAACTAATCATGCACCGAATAAAGAGCTTAAACCCAGGCTTTTTTTATCCAAAAGGTAATCATTTGCAGTGTAATAGCCCTTTTTTGATAAGACTGTCTTAATGTGGTTTTTGGGTTTATTTAGTGGTAACTCACATATTGCCTTTGGGACTTAATTGTAAAAGTGTACACCTTGCCCCATAAATGAACCTATAACTTTCTATGACCTGAAGGATGGGAGCGCAATTTTATCTCTATTCCTGGTATTTCTGCCATGTATATCACACTGTGTTTCGTATAAAGGCTGATATTTTTTCTTACCAAAACAATACAGTTGTAAATGTGTTGAGAAGCTACAGTAAGCATCCCAATTTCGATCAAAAATATTTTTAACGAGCTCAGTGTTTGACAGTGAATTGTTTCCAAATAACTATAAGGTTTTCCGCAAAGATCTAAAAAGGGAGATGCTGGGTGGGTAGGCGTTTAGTTAGCTGTAAAAGATAGTTAAAGTACTCTTCTTTTAACGAGTATTGACGGTCTTACAGATGACAAGGATAGTATTTGCAACTGTTTCTTTTAAAAATGTGAAATTGTGACATGTGAAATCTATGTATGTGTGTAGGTGTATGTTTATTATATTTATTTATGTATATGTTATATATTGATTGGTTGTTTATTTACTGTATGTTTTATATATAATATTGATTGAAGTTTTATTATTCAAATATTATGTCTTGCTCTTAAAATTGTTTTCACTAAACACTCTATATTAAGCTTCAAGAATTTCCTCTACCCAAAGATTGCCTGGAAGAAATCGCTCTCTAGCGATAAGGCTGCCTAAATTGTACAAATTGTTTGAATTGTTAAATATTATTGTTAAATCTATCTGTTGTATCTGTTTTATAGTACAGTAAAGTATTTATTTGTGTTTTCTACCTACCGCCTAGTTAATCAACAATTCATAGCCGTTTTATCGTGTATCGAGACTGCTATTTGTGAATATTCTTCTCTTGATGTTTTAATAGTAGATAAATGATTTTTCTTTGATTGGGTAATAACCCGAACCCTCTTCAGAAGCGTAGCTCAAGCCACGTTGGATTCTAATACGTTTGGTGAATAGTGGGTTTTTCAGTGTTCTGATCACCATGACGGCAACAGTCAACTTGCCTCTGACTACCCAGAGTGCTGAGTGCGAGTTGCAGTGAGAGAAGTGAATAACTTCACCATCGCGTTTGCGAGAAAATAACGCGAATTTGTATGGCATCGGGTGAGCGCCATCTAGCGGCCTTAATGTTACCCGAATTAGCTGCTAGATGGCGTTGATTCGATTTCATAGTAATTGACATTTACGTGCTCGCAAAACGCGATGGTGAAGTCATTCACTTCTCTCACAGCAACTTGCACTCGGCACTCTGTTCGGGACATAGTCGTGATGGTATGTTTGTAAGTCACTGGTAACACACACTGATGTCTTAGTTTTACACGATTGGTGTAGTGCGCTGTAGCACTTCCGTGTTTGACTGGGCGTTTCAGGTTTGATTACCGGTGGAGTCAATTCAGGAATCGATCTTTTCTAAATTGGCTTGGGTCTGGCTGTGCTGAGAGACGCCCCTAGCTTAATTTCTTGTGACACTTCATAACAAAGGGATATCCCTACTTCGAGACCATGACAAGTGGTGTCTTGACTGACGCATACATTTATATTAATACTTTCGTTCGTTCGGGAAACCGCGCTTTCTTGTCCAACATACGAGTACAGTGCCTTAAGACAAAAGGATTAAATATGCGAATCTATACTAACAATTTACAGAGGAAAGTTAGGATTGTCTGTGTTGTAACGAATAGGCTCCGAAACTACTGAACAGATTTAAAAAATTGTTTCACCAATATTAAGGTACATTAGCAGCGAGTATATATCTCACCTTCGGTGCAACAAGGTCACAAATAGGAAAAATTCCAAAAATGAGTTTAGTATGCAGATTTGCCTATAATCCATGCCTCCGCCTGGGGAAACAAAGACAGCCGCGAAAGAATGTGCATTTTCTACGAGATGGCGCTAGTGCCTTTGTAGTTCCCTTCACTTTTTCTACGAGTTTTGGAACGACAGAGTTTGATTGGTGAGTAGTGCCCCCGCGCCCGCGTCAGCTGGTTGCGTCTTAGAGCTACAGCTGCCCAAAGGTATTTATGAACATTTTTATTACTTAGTGGAACAACAAAGTCTGATTATGTGTTTGTGACTTCAATATTTTTTTATTATTACTAAGAAATTTAGGACAACAAAGTCATTCGTTGTAAAAGGCTTCTGTTGGTCAAATATAATATTTTTAGACAGATAGAATTTAAACTACAAAGTCCAAAACAAAAAAGGGTTTTTGTAGGTCCAACAACATATTTTATAAAATCAAACTGATGGAATTATAAAGACATAAATAATAAAAAGGCCTTTATAGGCCCCTATTTTTGGCAGGTCAATAAAATTTACAAATTTATAACACCTTATGTACCACATATGTCACATAACTCAATAAATTATTATGATTATAATTATTGTTACCTTGTTGTTCCAAATGCCTGTGTTCTTAACAACTAAAATTGCAACTTCGTTCCTTCATAATTTGGTAATTTATGCTGCGCTTTTAAGTTGCAATGTTCTCGACATCTGTAAAATGGTGTGTCTTGTCTTACTAATACTATATAAATGAAAGTTTGAGTTGATTTTTGATTGGTTGGATGTTTTTAGCGTAGCTGACCGACACCGTAATGGTCAAGAAGTTCGCAAATGTAATAACAAGAAAGCAGCCAACTACGACGCATAAGTACTATCGGATTTTCCATACTCAAATCAATATCAGCTTTTTTATGCCTCGGAAAGACCAATGTGATGTATGCGAAGCATACAAGAATGCCATAGATAAAAAGCAGTTGAAGGCTAACTACCAACTTAATTAAAAAGAAAAGAGTCTTAGCAGAATAGAAAAAAACAAGATCTAAACAAGTGCAAAAGTTCGGACAGCAACATCACTGTTGCCATTAACGACCTTCAGGCTGTATTGCCCTGTCCAATAGGTCAGTCATCAGCGTATTTTCACTCCTGAATAACAGAAAGCTAAATTATTCAGGAGTGATATAGGCTATATATTTCTATGATTGAACAAAAAATTCAGTGAAAAATAATAGTAAATGTAAATCAAGTCGAAGACAAGCGGGCAAAAAGGACATCAACTGTCAAACAGAGCGAAGTCTGTCTAGGCAGCTCGTTATTAATAAAGTTGTAAATCTAAGCCATGCCAAGTCCGAAACGAATACAGCGGAATAAACCACTGACAGCTATTAATAACGTGATAAACTCACAGACAGGTCGATCACAAACAAATAATTAATCTACCTCAGTTTATTTATATTGCAGACAAGAAATAATCCGAGTAAACAACAGGCCATTGCCCATTACTGGGTGGGAGACCTTGGATGGTGGTAAGTTAGTCAGTTAGTCACAATGCGCTAGACAATGCATGTCACCGTATGATTGTAAACACCGTTAGTTCATAATCTTTCTCGCGAGATTGTAAACTGTACCACAATGCTTACAAGACAACGCAATAATGTTCGATGGTTTTTAATCTACCCACGGCCAACTGCCAAATTGTGAAGGAACGCATTGAAAGCCATTTTCAAACATGGAAACTTGGCCCAAGATGTAGTAGGGGTTTATATGGCCGAGTTGCCTTTAAGGCATATGGTTGCCAAAATGCTTTGTAATAGTGGTAAGTGTTGATTTAAAACAAATGAATTTTTGCATTTCATTTTTCCCGTTTCGGAAAGCGATCATCACGCCATCTAGTATTTACCGACATAGTCGCCTTCTACAAACACTTTTACAATGGCTTTGCTTTACAAGCAAACTCCATCAAGAAAAGCGCATTTAGCAACATAAGTTACTCTAAGCGCACCGCCAGATGGCGCTATCCTGTACAGACACGGCCGATTCCAAGTCGGCGGTGTTAAGATTTTTCTCCGTTGAACGACCACCCCGGCCGGAACAATGAAAATTAATACTAAGGGTGTTTGTGGGATTAGCAGGCGCAGGGTTAATACTGGACTGTTTGGCTCAGTACGAGGCCGATTCATTGCACCGCGAAGTGGTCAACCCTTGCGATTATCTTGAATAAGCTTGCTGGCATAATTTTTGGAAGTGGGGACTGTGTATGTACGCGCCCCCGAGAATGCCTAATAATGTTGAAAGTCTCATGTCTCATTCATTGCATTGCATTGCTGTGAATTAGATGCACGTTAATTTTAAGTGTTAAATTTTGTTAACGTTTAAGTTCATGCGAACGCTGACAACCTTTAATTTAAGCATGAGGCGTACTTGCAAAATCCAATACCAGGGCCACCTGGCACGTACTCAGAAAACACGTAAAAACCAGGTTTCAAAATAATTGCAAGTATTTCTTTTACTTCATGACAAAATAGATTATACGTGTGTTTTTTATAGGGAACATAACCGCGTGAATAGAATCGACTAGTCTCAAAACGTTCATTTCTGTTGTGGATTACTTTCTTGGTAAAGAAGACTACCTACTTAATTCATTGATTTCTTATTTCTGACTTACAACTTAAAACAATTTGTTAATTGCATACATAGCTAATTTTGAATGAAGCTTACAAGTCAAGATTTACATGTAAGCACCTTCTTAGGCTGCCGATGTAAGTCTTATTTTGCCACGGTTCTGTAAAGGTTCACCTGACGTCCTCCGTACGCTGTAGCACGGTTTCTTGCCTTCACGTGCGTGGTGTTCCAGGGTCGGAAACTCGGGAAACGCACTTTCCTAAATTGGCTCGGGTCAGGGTGTGCTGGGAACCAACCGCTCCTGGCCTACACTTAAACTTAAATATCCTAAACTTATATAATTACTTAGAATATTAGCAGTAAGTAAATAATATTAATTGGTTATTAATTAATTAATAACTTCGGAATAACTTATCAAAGCTCTCAACCTTTTTATCAATAAATCGAATCTATTAATGTCAAGGCACAAAATAAAGAGTTTACAGAAGGACCGCTCTCGTCTTTTTTCCTAAACTTGCCTGATCGCCTAGGGTTGCTACTATATTCACCCGATAAGCCCGATCTGACAGAACGGGAAAATAATCTTGTTCTGACTGAACATTCCTAACGGGTAAATGATAATCTAGCGACGTCTTTAAATTCATTGCGCCAGATTATAAGAAGTCATTTACCTACAGAAGGCGTCCGCTAAATACAATGCTACCGGTGCAACTTGCTAGCTTATTGGGCTTGATCATACAGTCCTTATACCTACCTAGTAGGCAATTAACAGCATAACGCTTCGGCAGCGGCAGCCGCGCGTGCCTCGACAAAAGATTATACCTTATATACTGGTGTTTTACCAATGTATGAAGAGATAATTTACGGAAATGTTTTACCTACTTATCTAGTCATAGTACCTACCTACTTACTTGTAAAAGTTAATTGAGTTTTACTTACCTTTCTTCATCATTTGATAACGAAAAAAAAGTGTAATTACAATTTTGTGTGGTGTTCAAACAGCCAAATACACTGCAACACAAATAATATTTTCGCGCAGCCATTTTTTAAACATTAAATTAAAAATCTGACGTACTAATTATATCTCAATGTTTTTGACAGTGCGACTGATCGCGTGACTGAAAGAAACTATAATAAGACGTCCGTCGTCTCAAGCAATAACCCAGTAATCCAGTCCACCGAATTTACATCCCCATAGCCCAATTTTTATTGTTTTCTTTATATTGTTCAATAGTTCATGCATCTGCCGGGTGTTGTCTTTGGGTAGATTTTCAATATTTATCTAGAGACAAAACCCGGCAGATGTACTCATTTCAAATTAGAGTAAATGGTACGAAAAGGCCTCTACGTGTTGGCTTCGGCCCCACGCAAGCCTCAAAGAACCGGATCCCTATGGGCCCGTGAATTTAATCCTACCAACATAATAATAATAATCATTTCTTTTTCTTTCACAATGCATAACATGTGCTTAGAGCTAGGTACAGCTATTGCTGAGGTCAAACCTCCGCTACATTGTGAGAGACTGGTGCCTGATGTAGATTCAAAGAACCTGCGTTACAGGTCACCAGTGCCCCCCGCAGTCAAGTCGATGTGACTTCAACATCCTTAAATATAATTAGCTTATTTAAAAGGTGTGTGAGATGAGTGTTGTGTGTGCGTTGGTATCAGTAAGAGTGTAATGACTTGTGTGTGTGTTGGTGTCAATAGGAGTGTGTGTGGTCTGTGGGTGTAGCAATGGATGTGTGTAAGTAGGTATGTGGTGCGAAGGTGTTTGAGTGAAATTAGTTTGATGAATAGTGTTACGAGCGGACAGTAAGTAGATTCTCGTTTTCTTGGTAGTTTAGGGATTATAAGTATGTGGCGACTTTCTTTTTGCACTGGTATTTGGTCAACGGGTATAACCCGAGAATTTTGTTGAGCTTGCTATAAAGATATAGCCCAAGAAAAACATGACTTTTGTGGGAGAGAGCCGCATTAAATGCTTTGGTATGGCATACCCTATCCTTCCTTCTTTTTTTATTTACCGTTTCTTGGTCATAACTTGTCGCGGAGTGTTGTTTAAGAACAGAGTGCAATATAAAAGTCTGTCTTAGAGGGAGTAAGTCCCAGTGTTTGTAGACCCTGTCAGTGGAAAAATGGAAGGGAAGACCCGCACCAACCTTAAGGATGGCTCGGTGTGCTCTTTCCGCCTGAGGAAATGAGGAAAGTTTTTGCTGCGCTCCCCACGACAGGATACAGTACTGAACGATAGACTGGCAGAGGGCATCGAAACACATTTTGATGGTATTGCGATCAGCTACATGTCTGAGAGTTCTGAAGACGTATTTAGTTCCCTTAGTATGGTTACTAGGCTATGTACATGTAGTCTGAGGCTCAACGTTCTATCAATGGTTAAAACTGTTAAACTGACTGACTTCGCCTGTAAACTCACGTCTCTGTGTGCGTGTGTCAAAAATGGCGTGTTGTTCTAAGCGGGCTATCTGTCAGAGTTATGGGATTTTATCCGGATAAATACTCAAAACGAGTAAATACTCATAAATATCCGTTTGTTCTCGAGTATTTATCCAAAATGGTGGATAAATATTTTAAACAAATAAAATATTATCCATTGCACATATTTTACGATATTTGATGTAAAACTTGTATCAATATGTCAACAAAATAATGAAATAATATAATTAAATAGTTTTAATAAAATAAAAATTTGTGAATTATATACAACGTGTTAATGAAAAAGCGCAAAACCTGAAAATAGTTTGTTCAGATTCGAGAGTAGAATCGATTCCACCAATAAAAAACAGGGGTCAAATTTAAACAAAAAAAATATTTTAATTACGCCGTGTTTAATCATTACTTAACTCTTTTATTGCGGCGGCACGCGAAGCGGCGACGTCGCACTAGAGCGCGCGTAATTAGGTACCATAGACTTTTTAATTTGCAGACAAACACAAGAAAACAAATAAAGCTAATATCTTCGTAAATATTCCGCGAAAATTAAATTTAATAATTTACTTATTTCTTTCATAATAAAAATAAGTTGGAGTGTCTGAGGTTTTGCGCTTTTTCATTAACACGTTGTATAGATTTGTACCATCTTTGAATTACTTAAACGAAAAAAATCATGTAATAACAATTATTGTTTTGATAACAAAAATAATAAGAATTATGTCATTATCAGTTTCATCAAACAACAATAATTTCGAAAATAATTCACTACACAACTACCACGTTATTAACACGTTCTGAAATCTATCACTATTAGATGATTTGATGACTGATTCATTATTTTCAGTACAAATTATAAATTGAAACTCACTTCTCGATTCTGTCAGAGATTCGTAGTCAGATTCACGACACCGAACACGGTGAGGCTAAGTATATTTTTAATTTCACTGTCACTGTCTGTAAACTCTTAAAGGAGATCATTTTTATTGGGCCTTTTCTGAAAGTGCCGGCCAACAAAAAAAAGTGGTATGTATAGTTAGCTAGTCATACGGAGCAATAGTTACTAAGGCAAGAAAGTTATAGAGTTGCCACAAGCCAAGTTATACGAGTTAAAAATTCTTTCTTTTCATACATTTATTGATTTTGAAAGCACAGTTAAACAAAAAATACTTTTCTCTGTTTAATAAAAACCGATTTATTTTATAAAAGTGCCGGCTCACGAAAAAAAATATACGTGTAGTTAGAACAATAGTTAGTATGACACAACATTCGTAGGGTTGCCACAAACCAATTTATACGAGTTAACAAATTCTTAATTTTCATGCATTTATTGATTTTTTCAGTGCTGGGAAACATAAAATGATGATAGATCATGCTAGAAGTAATGATCTGCATCATCTGCAAGCATTTTTACTTTTATTTCTACTTGTATGAATGAAAATGACGAATCTTTGAACTTGTAATACTTACTTGACTTGTGGCAACCCTACGATTTTTTGTGCCATACCAATTATTGCTTTGTATGACTAGATCTAACTATTCGTGGCATTTTATTTCGTTGGCCGGAACCTTCAAAGAAGAAATCAGCTATAATGAGAGTATCTAAGGTATTTTTTCGTTTAATTTTGAAAATGACGGTTTTCTAATTAGCTAACCTAACATCTTTGCGCCAAGGTAAAAATGCTTCTGATTATCACTTCTAGCAATATCTATCGTTACTTTAAGTTTCCCAGCACTTTCAAATATCAATAAATGTATGGAAATTATGATTTTTTGAACTCTTATTACTTGGTTTGTGGCAACCCCACGACTTTTGTGCCATGATAATATCTATTGCTCCGTATAACTGGTTCCAACTATGCGTACCATTTTTTTCGTTGGCCGGCACTTTCAGAAAAGTCCCATAAGTATGAAGCCAAAATGATCTCCTTTATTAAAATATTCCAATTATATTTTAGAAATGTTATTTTGGTTGATTTGTCTGTCGTCAAGCGATTCTTTTTTTTACTGTGAATGATTGAATGTGTACGATCGTTCTGTTGCGGCAGAGGTACACGGCGCTGAAAGAATACGGACTGCGATTTGCCACTAAGTTAACGGGTTGATGTCAATAATATTCTTCCAAATAAATGGTTTCCTCCAATGCCCTTAACCCTCCATATTTCACCGAAAAAATATTTATCCAATATTTTGACTAAATACCTACCCGATAAAAATGGGTAAAAATGAGTATTTATCAGTTTTGAGTAAATACCTGAGAATTTATCCTTGAAGTATTTATCCTCTGCCCATCTCTCAGAGCGCCGCGCATGCCTAATTTGTGGTCAAGGTCAGTTAATAGACTGATGACGCAATTGCCAAGCTAAAAAGCGAAAATATTACCACAAGTTTTCATATTCATATTGTTTTGTTTCGTGCTGTAACAACAGCTGCTTTGTGCGTTGTAAACTAGGCTCGTTGGCTCGTTATCACACCAGTATGCAGGTACACCACGCTCATCGCCCTGGCTGTCACAGCGTACCCCACTACCCGTGTGTGAGAGACAACGTCACGTCTTATGACAGCAGATGTCATAGACAAGCAAACACTACATCCCTTCCTTATTATATTTTCCTTTATTTAATCGGTTTTCAAATCAGCATCAGTACAGACATAATCACACCACACATTATCATATTAATCTTATCATCAGCTTCAGTACAGGCATGGTCACACTACCCTAATCATATCAAATCTATCCAATAGCATCAGTACCTGCATTCAATAATCACACTTCAATAACAATAATAGTCATTCCTTCATTCATTTTCTTCAGTCTCCTTTCGAGTATTGTTATCCATATTTTTATCTTGAATTTTCCACTCGCCTTCTATTTTCTTCAAATGTAATACGTTCCGTCTTATTGTTTTTCCTGTTTCCTCATTCCTTACTATCACATCACCACCTTCAGCTTGCTCAACTATATGTGGCGTTGATTTAAAATTAGTTGATAACTTATTTCCACGCTTCACATCTTTAATGTATACTTTATCACCTTCCTGCAAATTCGAGTCCACAGCCCTTCTCTTCCTGTCTGCATATTCTTTTCCCTTTTCTTTTTAAATCGCGCCCATATCCCTAACATCTGAATCGTCAATCCTATATTCTTTGTCTGATAGAGAAGGAATCTTGTCTCTATTTTGTCTTTTAAAAAACAACTCTGCTGGTGTTTTGCCAGTTACAGAATGTGGCGTAGAGTTATACATCATGAGATATTCCCAAACACTCTTCACAAAACATTTTCTAATAGAGATACGAGTAGATAGATAATACTCTGGAACAGATGAGCATTTTCTCTTCATTTGGTTGGTCATCTGATCGGCCCATTATTCAGCGTTTCCTAAAAACACGTGTTACTATCTGGTCTAATTGCATGTTTTGCTTACCAGCGAAGGTAAGTAAGCTTGTCAGTTGTTTGGTGCACTATTTTCCTACATATGAAGTTACTATCTTCAGGTTTTTTCTAGACTGGAGGCATCTTGAAGCTGTAACTGGGAGCTTATTATTAAGTCGTTAGAAATGCTGTTTATAAGTTCTTTGTTTCAGAATGTTCAGTGTAGGTAGGATTATGAAGATGCAGATTGTGTGAGAATCAGTGTTACATTTACAAAAAAATAATACATTTTCCCTTTTGCTTAAACTACTTAAAGACCGTGCTTTAGTAGCTGTATGTTGACCAGATGTTAGGGTCTCCTAACGACAATAAGTACATAATGGGCAGTTTGGTTTTGGGTTGCATTCTGGCTATTTACCGGCTGTTACATTATGCAATGACTGATAGACAGAGGCAGAAAAAATTAGTTGCTTGTTTTAACGAAGCGTACCGCTGTACGCTTCGTTAAAACAAGCAACTATTTTTTTCTGGAAGGATAATCCCGCTGGATTATCCTTTGTGTTTATATGCCAGATGTAGGTTTCCTTGAATGCGTTGCGTTAAGTTAAAAGACCATAAATGGACGCCTTTAATCTATCGAATGTTTCCGAGAGACTTGATGTGAAAGAAATTTCTCACGAGGTATTTTGCTAGCTAGCCATATTTTTTTTCCAGTGACTGAAACAATCTGTTCTACGGTGATAATAAATGTGACATCTAACGACAAAATATTTCCAAATCCATCGCCTCACTATTCGTGGTTTCATTAAGCTAATCACACTGAAAGCAGACATTTGTCTGTGTACGGTTTAGCAAACGTACATTGCGCCGAATCAGCTTTCCTTTACTTACCTAATAATATTCCAACAATCATGCGCCTTACTCATCAAATCAATCAGTTCACACTTAGCAGCCATACCGTGTACTCACTATCAATTAATTATCAGCAATAAATTACGTATTTACTATCAAGATCATCTTCTTTACCTCAACCTATCAACAACTAAAGTTTGTACAAGCTGCAGCTCGTACATCTTTATGGTCCTTCGAGCTTTATAGACCCAGCGCGCGGTAAGGTCAAAAGCGGGATCACGCGGCCTGACAACGTGACTGTGCGCGTTACCTGCGACTTACCGTTCGATCATCAAAGTCTGACACGTGTATCAGCAACGCGTGGAAGATTCAGCAAGCCTGCAGCGAAAGCATTCCTGTAGCAACATACCAGCAATCACCAGCAGTGGGAACAGTAGCACAGCAGCCACCTGTTACCGCAGCAATCTTCAAAGCAACAAAACTTGCCTGAGTGTTTTTGTGTCGCATATATCGCATAAAGGATACTTTAACACCCAGCAACAGCACTTTAATCGGTGACAACAAGCACCAGTCATCGTATTATCATTAACATTTTTTATCAATCATCAAAGACGGAAGATATTTTATCCGTTCAGCATCAGCTGATGGAAGCGATAGAGAAACTTTTTACCAACTTCAAAAAAGATGGAGCGGATAGAAAGAATCTATCGTACATCAGGCGCTTGGAGACTCTAGACCAGTCTTTCCCAACGTGGGCGATAACGCCCCCTTGTGGGCGCTGCAGGCCTAAAGGGGGGCGGTAAGAGACCCAGAAAAAAAGGGGGCATTGTGTAGGGCTTTGGGGTCGATTTATAATTTCATCTACCTAGCTAGGAAGACTCTTAGACACCTCGACTACATCTTGTGAACATCAACTAATATTAATTAAGATATAGCTCAAACTCGGTTCGATATAAAAGACCGCGGGCAATCATGTTTTAGCAAGTTTTTGTTAAATAATCCGAATTGTACATTATATACCATATATACTATACCAATCGGCTGGTTCTATAATACTTGTTCTTGCTTGTCGAGTACGATTGGGCGTCAAATGAGATAAACGAGTTTATGCACGTTTGTCTTATTCCTGTTGGTGCGTGCTGCTTATGCAATCCTATATAAGCGACGTAAATTTATTTTATTTTCATTTGCGGTTTCGTGCATAATAGATAAGCAGTACTTGATTTCAACACTTACGTATTTCTTAAAACAAAACAATGTCGGGAGTAAAAAAGAAGAGACTGCAATACTCTGCGGAATATATTAAATTCGGATTTATTGAAAATCCCACAAACCCATCGTCGCCTTTGTGTCTTCTATATCTAAAAACATTTTCGAACGAAGCAATGAAGCCTTCAAGACTGCAAGATCATTTGAATAAAATGCATCCAGATAAGACAGAAAAGAATGTAGCATATTTTCAAGACCTAGAGAAGAAGCATAATACTCAGCCAAGTGTATCAAAACTATTTTCGGCGGCTGCTAAGCAAGATGACGACGGACTTCGAGCTTCGTACAATACCTCTTTGTTAATTGCTCCAAAAGGCAAACCACACAACATCGGAGAAGAGTTAATTTTGCCAGTAATAAAGGAAGTAATAACTACTGTTCTTCATAAACCGGCCGCAGATATAATCCGAAAAATTCCTTTGAGTAATAATTCTGTGCAAAGACGAATTGATGAAATGGCTGAAAACATTTAAGAATCATTGTGCAATCATCTGAGGACTAGTCAATTCTCAATTCAGCTCGATGAGTCCACTTTACCAACTATTGAAGCGTTGTTGCTATCTTACGTGAGGTTTATTAAAGATGAGAAAATACGTGAGGAACTATTGTTTGCCAGAAATTTGGAGACAGATACAAATGGCGAAACCATATTCAATACATTGGAAAAGTTTTGTGAAGAGAAAGAGATTCCTTTGAAAAATATTATATCAGTTGCTACGGATGGCGCTCCGGCTATGACAGGGCGCCATAAAGGCTTCATAGCATACTTAAAGAATAAAATTCCAGATGTCCTTGCTATACATTGCGTTATTCATAGACAACATTTGGTTGCTAGAAACTTAAGTGAACGACTATTTCAATCACTGCAATATGTCATCAAAGCAGTCAATAAAATCCGTAGCAGCTCTTTGAATGATAGATTATTTCATCAGCTTTGTGTTACTAATGACGAAGATTTCAACCGTTTGTTGCTTCATACTGAAGTTCGTTGGCTGTCAAGAGGCAATTGTCTGATTCGATTTTACAACCTGTTTGACTCTATGATAGAGTTCTTGGAAACTAAAGATACAGAACTGCGCAACAAGCTCATAACATCAAAGAATGATATAGCTTACATGACAGACCTGTATAAAATGTTCAAGACATGAACCTCCAACTGCAAGGCGATGAACTAAATTTAATTAAAACAAAAAATGTCGTTGCTGCTTTCGCAGCCAAACTGCTTCTGCACAAAAAGAATATGGGCAGACGTGAGTTTCACAACTTTCCGAATTTATCAGTATACTGCAGTAACGACGACTTGTTTGCCTACTGCCGACATTTGGAAAACCTCCACATTGACTTCACCGAACGATACCAGGACATTTTAAACTTGGAAATACCAGACTGGGTGTTGGATCCGTTTTCAAATGTCAACACAGCAATGTCACCTCAGCTGGAAGAAGAACTTATAGAATTGACAACAAACGAAGAAATAAAAATCAAGTTCAAAAATGGATATCAAGAATTTTGGCTACAAAAACCGATCCCGCAATTGTACCCTGGATTGTGGTCAATTGTTCAACGATTTTTGATAGCATTCCCATCGTCATATTTGTGTGAACGTGGATTTAGTGCTGTGGCAACGCTGCTTACTAAAAATAGAAATCGTTTGCGTGTTACCGAACGTGGCGACTTGCGGCTGTTTTTGAGTAAATTGGAACCTGATATCAACAAACTTATTGAACAGCATCAGATTCAACCTTCACATTAGTTTTTATATAAGAATTGATTATGTTTGTTTTATTTTCAATAAAAGATACTCTGTCCGAATACTATAAATTTGCGTTTCAATAATCAGTTATAAGTACTTAGCGGTTTTTAAGTAGGTTTAAAAAGGGGGGCGTTAAAAAATAATTTATTCTTAAAGTGGGCAGTAGGAAAAAAAAGGTTGGGAACCCCTGCTCTAGACCAATATTGGAGAGAGTTTTAAGACAACCATATCAAGTTGTGTGAGTACGAAAACCGGGATAACACATACTTTTCTGAGAATCACTATGAAAAAACATCATCATTTTACCATGAGAGTCGTCGAGTGTTCAGTCAGTATCAACCCTCAGAGCAAGAGGTGAAGACCATTCTTCGACCCGCCACTCCGTTAGCCGGAGCAAGCATGGACTGGCAGCAGCCAGATCAGCAGAGAGCAAGCACACCGTCGGTGGCAGCATCCGCCACTCGACCGGTAAAGCAAATCTCACAAGTGAGCAAAGTAGATCGAGGTAATTCCGGCAAACGCGATGAGATGTTCAGGAAACAAAGACAAAAAAAATATCAGAACACTAAGAAACAAGCAAAGGTCGACATTGAGCATTAAAACAATAGCAGTTGTTTTACTCACTATCATGTTTGTACTACTAATACAGTGCGCATACAATATTGCACAGTTGAAGCCCAATCGAACTATTTGCTTTGACAAGATTGCCGACATGCATCTTTCGAGAAATGAGTGGAAACTAATCGTGTACTACGACATGAATACATATTGGGGAGGCTCTGAAATGCTAACAAAATACATCGGAAACCTTGGAAATATATTATGTCACAGTAGTAAACCATCGTTGTGTGACGCAATCATCATTCAACTACGTCACGGCGTAAAGGAACTTGATCGCTACGACCGTATGTTGCTCGGTCAGCAAATTGCTGACTCGCCGGCACGCGTTCGGCGCGGTCTTATCAACGGAGTCGGAAACATAGCGCGCTCACTATTCGGCGTACTCGACGATAAATTCGCGGAAGAATATTAGAAGAACATTGAGTTAGTCAGACGAAGACAGAAACATTTGGCCAATCTCTGGAAAAATCAAACTTCGGCCGTCGAAGCAGAGCATAATTTACTACAAAGAGTCGAAGCAACTATGGACAAGCAGAACAAAATAATTAATTAGCATATTTTACAGTTAGAAAAAGTTACATATTCCATGCCAGAAAAAATACAAGAAATAGCAAACAGCAACGATTTTGCAATGTCAGCTTTCGTTGCGCAGAACTGCTTTGCAGCTGAACCTGAGAAATATACATGAATATTTACTGGACACAATTGCTGACCTTCATTCTGGATCGTTTAACATCCATCTCATCACGCCAGAGCAACTGATGAACAAGTTGAATGTTATAGGTCAGCTTCCAAAAGATCTTTCATTACCAGTCAACAGCATAATAAGTGACTGGCCTAAGCTCTATCACTTGTTAAAGGTCAAAGCGAAAATGACAAAACAATTCCTTATTTTCGAAATAAGAATACCTTTAATCGCCAGAGATTATTACGAGATTTACTGTCTAATACTCGTACCTATCCATCAGAAAACGCAGAACAACAGCATGATCAGCATCAAGCCCATCTTTGATTACATTGCAATGAACATCCAAAAGGATTCATTCATAACAATGAAGTATACCGATCTTCAAGCATGCAAACAATTTGATGACATCACTTATCTGTGTCCATTGCAAAGGCCAGTGTATCACGTTACGTCAGATAAGAGTCTCTGCCTAAACGATGACGTATTAGCACAGTGCGTCACGGACACTGAGACGTGCCAACCTAGATGGTCTCAGTAACACGAAACAAACACACACCTGGGGGGCTAGCCAAGAGCAGCACGTCACAATGATTTCTACAATAGAAATCGTTCAAATGTATGGGGATGACATAAGCGCCAGTGACAGCTTCATCATCATCTTCTTTACCTCAACCTTTCAACAACTAAAGTTTGTACAAGCTGCAGCTCGTACAGTCTGTCTGGACTGTTTTTTTAATATTTGTATAAGGGTGTTATGATGCCGATATAATATACCTATCAGCAGGGCAAGACCTTTAATTTGTGTTGTATGATATCGTGATACGAATTCAATGTTGTGACATTCGTTCTCTACATTTGGTAGCCACTATCTACTTAATTCTAAAGGAATATAAAAATGGTGTTGCTATGGTGTTGCTGAGAATGATTGATACCTACTACGAGTCTTTTTCCTGGTCTATTTAAAAACACACACTGTAAACATTCAGTTTGTCAAGTATCGTGACTCGATAAAATAGGGAATCAAGCCCTGGTTAGTCGTTGTAGGCTTTTTTTTTGCTGTATTTTATAGTACACGTTACCTTTTTTTCCAGTTTGATTGCAATGAATATAATAATAATAATAAATATCCCTGGACATTATTCCACACAGCGCCATCTAGCCCCAAAGTAAGCTAATTAAAGCTTGTGTTATGGGATACTAGACAACGGATAAACATACTTAAATACATTTTCTTTTGTAAATACATACTTATTATACATAGGAGACACCCAGACCAGTACAAACAGACATGTTCATGCACACAAATGTTTGTAATGAATGAAGGCATGACAGCTTTGCATGCAATAAATAATTGATTCTAATATAACTGTTATGCATTATCCAACCAATCCAATATTATGTTACACTTCAATCTCATTGCCACTGAAAATTTACAGTACTTTTTGCTACTAAGAATTATTTTCCGAAATCGATCTAGACTTTGGAGTACACAGGTGTATTACGAGTAGGTACCTTAAAATTTTATTAGCATGCCGTCGATAACGAGTGTATAAATAAATAAATAAATATAAATATGCGCCAGACAACACACCTCTTGTCATGGTCTCGAAGTAGGGATAAATATCCCTGTGTTACGAGGTACCAGACAAGGAATAAAACCAGGGGCGTCTCCCAGCACACCCAGACCCAAGCCAATTTAGAAAAGACCGTTTACTGAATTGACCTGACCGGGGATCGAACCCGGGACACAACGAAATTCAAGGCGAGAAACCGTGCTACAGCGCACTACGCCAATCGTGTGTCAAGTGTCGTCGTATAAGATTTGAAAGTATTTATTTATAGTCTTTAAAAATTGGTCTTGCTCGGTCACTCCTCACGAGTATGCACAATAAGACACACGAGTGCGATGGACATTGGCCTGTGGAACAGTGCTGATTGTCTGCCTAATCATTCCTCATCCATGTCGTCTATTCACCTAGGGCAGCAGATGTCGTGGTGATTATAGCCCTAAGGTGCTTTTCATGAAGTATCGAGACACTTAGACAATGCATCAGTTCCTAGATAAATAGAACGGGCTCACCGGGCGTCGATTCAGCTCTAGCAAGTCCATTGCTACGTTGAAGGTAACATTAGGCGAGGAATTGTTGAGGTGCAGATGCTAAACAATATAACACTTTTGTACGGACTTTTTCTAGATCACTTATGCTGTCAACTTTTATTAATTGTCAACACTGCACTTTCCGGAAATTTCAGAGGACTGCCTGCTTGTAGTTTATTTACTCTTGTTATAATTTCATTCGCGGTTTCTTATCTTTAGTTATAACAAAGTTAATAATAAGTAGTTTCAATAAAATTGCTTAATCACCTCAATAAGTTATTTCTTTTAGATATCTTAGCCGCTATATTCGGCTCGGGCCGCGGCGACAGCTGTTGCGAGAATTCATTGAACTCGTGACGTAACACCTTTGCAGCGCCTATGAAGTTAGTTCCGCAGTCCGAATAAACGTGCTTAGGGGTGCCCACACATCCTCTGGAAGGCAGCTAAGAATGTTTCAGTGCTGAGGTCAGACACCAGCTCAATATGCACGGCTTTTGTTGCCATACATATGAAAATAGCGATGTATCCCTTGGAAGTTTTAACTCCTCTTCCTTTGTTAAGTTTGACCTCAACGTAGCCGGTGAAGTCGACACCCGTGTGGGTGAACGGTCGCGATGGAGTTACTCGTTGTGGTGGTAAGTCTCCCATAATCTGGTGGTTTTCTCTCGACTTGTGGCGATGACACCGGATGCATTGACGTAATTTTGCTTTGACGGCTCTATTGCCGCCGACAATCCAATACCGCTGTCTAATATAAGCCAAAGTTAATCGAGCGCCTCCATGAAGTGTTGTCGAATGCGCTTGCTCTATAAGCCGAGCTAGAAGAATACGCAATTATTTCTTTACTTTTTAGTGCTTTGTTTTAGAAGATTTTTTTTTGAAGTTGGTTTTTTTTTTATTAAAATTTTTGTTTATTTCTTGATTTCAGTGTATTCATAGTTCTTTTTTATTTTATACATCGAAAAAGTATCGTCCAATTGCTCCTAAGAATTAAAGAGTTCCGTTACTTTTTCATAGATCCCATAATCAGAACCTAACCAAACTCTCATCAAACTACCCTTGAAGTATATCCTTTCCAATAAAAAAAGTAGCATCGAAATCGGTTGGCGTGATAATGAGTTATTCGTCCATTTGTCGCGCATATGGTTTACCTAGATTTAAGACTTGTATGGATTTCCCATGGATTCTACTGTCAGAACTGGACCAAATTGAAATGGGACCACACGGACAGCATCAGCTTTCAAATAAAAAAAGAACACGAAGGTTAAGGAACATAAAAAATCTACAATAGAAAAATAAAAGATTAGAAATAAAATTTAAAAAATTAAGAGACATCATAGAGTAACTAAACCGTAATGTAGAGCGAATAAGAAGAAATGCAGCTAAATTTGTCTCAGCGCCTTCAACTTTACAAGGCACAAGTAAGGCTGCACATGGAGTAGGTACTGCTGCCATCTTTGGGCTGGAGCAAAACAGTATCTTCACCATCCTCTTGACCGTATACAGTGGAGAGACGCTCGAATTGTCAACGACCCTGTGATTTTCGACCGCTTAGATCCTTAGGCCCTACGGAGAGACGTTGCATCTCTCTGCGTTTTCTACCGTCTATACAATGTGGAGTGCTCAGACGAATTGCATGATCTTCTACCTGCCGCTGAATTTCATCATCGCATGACACGTTATAAGTCGAAATTCCATGCTCATCACCTGGATGGCTGGCACTCAACTACCGTACGTTTTTAGCGTTAATTTCTTCCGCGTACGTCCAAGATATGGAATGATCTTCCTGCGGCAGTATTGTTAAAAGAATATGACATTGGAGCCTTCAAGAATAGAGCGTATTCCCATTTAAAAGGCAAGCAACTCATAGGTGACACCTCAGGTGTTGCAGTTTTCCATGTGCGGAGATGATCACTTTCCATCAGGTGACCTTCCAGCTCGTTTGCTCACAACTACATTAAAAAAAAAAAAAGATTGAAACAAAAGATGTCTATCCGTAGTTCGTGATCAGACTCACTCTTGGCCATTTTTTTTTCAGTAACCTTTGACCGGTAAACAATAACTTCACTAGTTACAGAATGCATGAAGAATAAAAATTCATAAATGTAAATACTTCCTAAAAATCAATTTCATATTATACTATACTAAATAAAGCTCGTTATTTGTATAAAAGCAATACATTTCAAATAATTCCAATCAATTTATTTCATTACTAATCATAATTAAAAAAACTATTTCATTCATTATTATGGGTAAAATTCGTATGGTAGGCAACACCAACCCGATTTCGCATTTTTGTGTTTCTGCCTTTGTCAGCGGCGGTATTGTCCTTGTGGAAGTGAGACAAAATATTTACTTTAAAATGTTTAGTGGTTTCAACGCTACGTCATCGCGGGTAAAAAGTGGTTACACATTTTTTGACACACGGTAATGAGGCCTGCTTCTCTAGTTATTTAACTCAATGATTTATGACCCTTGAACCGAGATTTCCGGGAAATTGCAAATGCGCCCTAAGTGTACAACAAATATGTGCTTACGTTTATAACGTGCCTAAGCCTATTCTATTGTCATACACATAAAGTTTGTTATTGCACGTACAATACAAAACAATATAAATATGAAAACTTGCAGTAATATTTTCGTTCTTTAGCTTGGCAAGTGCTTCGTCAGTCTAATAACTGACCATGACATTAATAGATTCGATTCATTGATAAAAAAGTTGAAAGCTTTAATAATAATAATAAATATTAGGTCTTTACCTATGAAATTGCCGTTTCGTATGAAAAAATTTGAACGAATTTTTTTCATGTATTTTCTATTTGTATTAATCGAAGTAATCACCCATGCCATCAATGCATCTTTGCCAACAGTGGCAGTTTAATGATGTCCTTGTTAAAGAAATCAGCCGGACGGGAGTCAACAAATTCTTCAAAGGCGTTTTGTACTGCCTCTCGGGTATTGAATTTCTTTCCCGCCAAAAAGTTATCCAAATTCTGGAAAAAGTAGTCGTCTGTAGGCGCAAGGTCTGGTGAGGAGGGTGGATGACGAAGAGCTTCCAACCCCAGTTCTTGCAACTTGGAGACCGTCTGCTGTGCAGTATGAGGTCGCGCGTTGTCGTGCAGGAGCAGCGGAGACGAGCGATTGACCAATGCTGGGTAAAGATGTGCCAGCTTCTCCATCATTGTGTTCAGTTCTTCACAGTACACATCTGCAGTAATGCTCACCCCGTTGGGTAAGAAGCTGTGATACACAATACTAGAAATAAAAACGAACTTATTACTAAAACCTGTGGTTGAGGAGCTGAAGAGGCTATTCAACTCTGTTATTACCAATAGGACTACCCCGAAGGCTTGGAGCAGAAGTGTAGTGGCATTGTTTTTCAAGAAAATTTATAGAACTTTTCTTAAAAAATATGGGCCGATCACGCTTCTAAGCCACGTCTATAAGCTGTTCTCGAGAGTCGTCACTAATCGTCTGGCATTGAGATTTGACGCCTTTCAGCCACCGGAACAGGCTGGGTTTCGTAAAGGCTATAGCTTCGGCAGGTTATACAGAAGTCTGAAGAGTATAACCAACCGTTGTGTCTGGCTTTTGTGGACTACGAGAAGGCCCTCGACTCCTTTGAAACCTGGGCTGTTCTGAAATCTTTGCAGCGATGCCAAGTCGACTGCCGATATGTGGAGGTATGAGAAATCTTTACCAAGTGGCGACAATGCCCGTCCAAGTGCAGAACCACCAAACAAGACCCATCCAGTTGCTCAAAGGTGTAAGACAGGGTGACGTTATAGTCATAGTCATAGTCTTATCATTTATTGCTCCATGTAGGTTTACAAGATCTTAAATATAGAACACCAGTACTAGAACATGAACCCCGTAGAGGCACTGCAAAAATGCCGTTGAGCACCTTCTCTCTCAACAATAAAGTTATCCATACTTAACATCTTATATAACCAGTATTAATAACATCTTTTTATAAAACATCTATTATATAACATATTTTGTTGTATTAGGTACAACAATAGTAACAAATATGAAGGTTTAGGATTAAAATTACATTTTCAGTTCGAAGTACTCCTGCATACTGTAAATACATACATATCCCCGAAACTCTTCACCAACGCACTGGAGGATGTCAGACACTCAATGGTATGGACTCGGCCTTAAAATCAATGGTGAATATCTCACTCACCTTCGCTTTGCTGACGACATAGTGATAATGGCAGAAAAACAGAAACCTGCAAAAAATGCTGTCCAGTCTCAATGCTGCGTTGAGACGCGTTGGGCTTGGGATGAATTTGGACAAGACTAAGGTCATGTTCAACGAATACATCGTCCCTAAACCCGCTTCCGTCGAAGGTGTAGCCCTTGAAGTTGTCCAGGAGTACATATACCTGGGTCAAAAATTACTGCTGTGTAGAGACAACTTTGAGGGTGAAATAGCCAGAAGAGTTCAGCTTGGATGGGCAGCATTTGGAAAGTTGCGTCACATCTTCGAGTCACCTTTGCCACAATATCTCTTCAGGTCTTCACCAAGGTGTCTGATCAGTGCGTCTTACCGGTCATGACATACGGAGCTGAGACGTGGAACGTGACAGTGAAACTAGCCCACCGATTACACGTAACTCAGAGAGCTATGAAAAGGTGCATGCTAGGAATCTCGTTAAGGGACAAGGTCCGGAACGAGATAATCCAGCTAAGAACCAGAGTGACTGACGTAGTACAGAAGTGTAGCAAACTGAAGTGGCAGTGGGCTGGTCACTTCTGTCGCAAAACTGATGGTCGGTGGAGTAGACGGGTTCTCGAGTGGAGACCACGACTGGGCAAGCGTAGTGTTGGACGTCCACTGGCACGTTGGACCGACGACCTAAAGAAAGTGGATGGTAGTGACTGGATGGCACCAATTGTGAAATACCTGTGACCACTCTTCTTTAGACACCTCAGAAATCTCGAAATTATAGGCAGAAAAGTGCATCTTCTTTGCTTTCAAACCTCTTCCCCTTTAGTTTTTCTTTAATTTTTGGAAACAGGTAAAAATCACAAGGCGCTAGGTCAAGGGAAATATGGTGGGTGAGGAAGGATTGACACATTTTTTGAGTTGAAAAAGTCAAGTGTTCTGGGAGACGTGTGCGGCGCCGCATTGACGTGGTGCCAGAGAAGGTGCCAGATTCCTGACTTCGGTCCCTTGTCACACCAAGCTGATATTGGGTACTGTTGGAGCACAAACTGTCACATTCCATTCAAAGTTTATCGTTTGTTGATCCTCTAGCACTACCTCTTGGCTAGCCCCCCTTGTTATCGTCGGCTCGATGCGAGCCGCACGCGTACCGCTCGCAGCAAGATCGCAAACCACGTAGGTACTACACACTATGTTGTTGTTTTTTGGTAACAGTACATGCAACGGTTCCAGCTCGCTAGCGAGTACCCGGCTTAACACTCTTACTCGTAGATAAAGCTCAAAACCATTGAAATATTAACATAGGCTCGGCCTGGTTGAGCAATATCATGTGATCCTTAAAAATTACAAAACTTCCGTTATTCTTGTACTTTACTCCTTGTTCACTGATCACTCCGCAGAACTGTTTTGTAGTGATTTGGGTTGTAGAGTCAGTGAGTCTAAGACTATTGGCACATCTTCACGGATTCATTTGCCTGCTTGCGTGAAGGATATTGAGAACGTGGATTTATCTGAAGTCTTAAATAGTTTTAATACAGAACATGTTGCCGAGATTTTGGTTCAAAAATTATCCCTGGTCGTTCAAAATACTCAAAATTTGATTATTCCCAGCAGGAAACGTATTGTCAAACCCTGGATTACGCCTGGCTTACTTAGATGCCTATGTCACAGAGATAATCTCTATCGCAAATCTAAACACCAACCAAATAACGAAATCGTGATTGTCTCCTATAAGCGATACAAAAACTATTGCAATAACCTGCTTAAAATAATTAAAAGGGAGTACGAGCGTTCAGAGTTGGAAACACATAAAAGAAATCCAAAGCAACTGTGGAAGTTATTAAAGACTATTTCTAACTTGAAGCAGAAGGCTTCATCGTCTGATGAGTTATTATCTGTCTGTAACGATAGCCAAGACTCTATAAATTCAGTCAATAAGTTTTTTGCAAACGTCGGTAAGATTTTGGCATCTAACATTGTGTCTGTTGCTCCAGAAATATCACCTTTAGGTTCCAATATGGAATCAGCTGTTTCTGTGAGTGACTCAATGGTCTTGCTAGACACTACTGATTCAAAGCTAGAACATATCATCTTAGGATTAAGACATGGCAGCGCAGCGGCCTGGGATGGTATTCCAACTGCTTTAATTAAACAGGCAAGGCAATCACTTGTACCGGTCTTAAAACACGTTTTCATCCTTCTGTTTGACTACTGGTACCTTTCCGACAGTGTTTAAAAGAGCAGTAGTCCATCCGATATATAAGAGTGGAGACGGGCGCAGTGTATTGATAACTATAGACCAATTTCAGTGTTACCCGTCTAAACTATCTTCCCGTATAAACTACCTGGACTCCAAGAGGTTGCTTGCAAAAAACCAATTCGGTTTCAGATCAGGTAAGTCAACCGAGGACGCTGTTTTGGATCTAACTAGTACTGTAGTTCAAAATCTCAACCATAAACTGAATTCTCTCTGCATTTTTATTGACTTGTCCAAGGCTTTTGACACCGTGTCTGTTTGATGAAGTGGGATATACTTCATAAGCTTCATCGTATTGGCGTTAGGGGTATTGTGTTGGATATTTTTAGGAGCTATCTTACTGATCGCTCTCAGTTTGTTAAAATTGGCAATTTTGGAGCCAGGGAGAATCTATTACATATGGTGTACCACAGGGCAGTGTCCTTGGGCCAACGCTGTTCCTAATAAATATAAATGACTTGTGCCAATTACAATTGCCAAATTGTAAAATTGTCACATATGCTGATGACACGGCTATTATCGCTCACGGTCAAAACTGGAAAGAGACTCATTTGTTTGAGGAGTCAGCCTTAAAATCAGTCATGATGTGGCTTTCTCGTAATCTCCTCACGTTGAACATAAGCAAATCTAAATACATGACCTTTGCTCCTTTACTCTCATCGCAACCAAATTCATCTTTCTGCATTAAGGCTCATGTGTGTAGTGAAACTAAAACTGTAAATGAACCATGCAACTGTATTGCAATATCTCGTACGCACAGTATAAAGTACCTAGGTGTAATTGTAGATAGTGTCTTATCCTGGAATGAGCACATCAAATTGACTGCGGCACGAATCAGAAAGCTGATTTTTGTCTTCAGTAAATTGAGACACGGAGCAGATCAATCTATTCTTCGGACTGCCTACTTTGCTCTGGCACAGTCTATTATAACCTACCCCTAACGCCAATACGATGAAGCTTATGAAGTATATCCCACTTCATCAAACAGACACGGTGTCAAAAGCCTTGGACAAGTCAATAAAAATGCAGAGAGAATTCAGTTTATGGTTGAGATTTTGAACTACAGTACTAGTTAGATCCAAAACAGCGTCCTCGGTTGACTTACCTGATCTGAAACCGAATTGGTTTTTTGCAAGCAACCTCTTGGAGTCCAGGTAGTTTATACGGGAAGATAGTTTAGACGGGTAACACTGAAACTGGTCTATAGTTATCAATACACTGCGCCCGTCTCCACTCTTATATATCGGATGGACTACTGCTCTTTTAAACACTGTCGGAAAGGTACCAGTAGTCAAACAGAAGGATGAAAACGTGTTTTAAGACCGGTACAAGTGATTGCCTTGCCTGTTTAATTAAAGCAGTTGGAATACCATCCCAGCCCGCTGCGCTGCCATGTCTTAATCCTAAGATGATATGTTCTAGCTTTGAATCAGTAGTGTCTAGCAAGACCATTGAGTCACTCACAGAAACAGCTGATTCCATATTGGAACCTAAAGGTGATATTTCTGGAGCAACAGACACAATGTTAGATGCCAAAATCTTACCGACGTTTGCAAAAAACTTATTGACTGAATTTATAGAGTCTTGGCTATCGTTACAGACAGATAATAACTCATCAGACGATGAAGCCTTCTGCTTCAAGTTAGAAATAGTCTTTAATAACTTCCACAGTTGCTTTGGATTTCTTTTATGTGTTTCAAACTCTGAACGCTCGTACTCCCTTTTAATTATTTTAAGCAGGTTATTGCAATAGTTTTTGTATCGCTTATAGGAGACAATCACGATTTCGTTATTTGGTTGGTGTTTAGATTTGCGATAGAGATTATCTCTGTGACATAGGCATCTAAGTAAGCCAGGCGTAATCCAGGGTTTGACAATACGTTTCCTGCTGGGAATAATCAAATTTTGAGTATTTTGAACGACCAGGGATAATTTTTGAACCAAAATCTCGGCAACATGTTCTGTATTAAAACTATTTAAGACTTCAGATAAATCCACGTTCTCAATATCCTTCACGCAAGCAGGCAAATGAATCCGTGAAGATGTGCCAATAGTCTTAGACTCACTGACTCTACAACCCAAATCACTACAAAACAGTTCTGCGGAGTGATCAGTGAACAAGGAGTAAAGTACAAGAATAACGGAAGTTTTGTAATTTTTAAGGATCACATGATATTGCTCAACCAGGCCGAGCCTATGTTAATATTTCAATGGTTTTGAGCTTTATCTACGAGTAAGAGTGTTAAGCCGGGTACTCGCTAGCGAGCTGGAACCGTTGCATGTACTGTTACCAAAAAACAACAACATAGTGTGTAGTACCTACGTGGTTTGCGATCTTGCTGCGAGCGGTACGCGTGCGGCTCGCAGCGAGCCGACGATAACAAGGGGGGCTAGCCAAGAGGTAGTATTAAGAATAATTCTGGGCAAGTTTCACAATCTTAGTTATAAAGTTCCTAAATCAACCTTAAGATTATTATATCATTGTTTAGTTGAATCTATGATTGATTACGCGCTTGACAGCTATGGCCTAACATTTAAATCATATATTAATAGAATAGAAAACATTCAAATAAGATTCCTAAAATTAATGTTAAACAATAAACAGAAAAATAAATACAAAAACAATTATTATCAACTATTTAAAGTAATGAAAGTTTTACCAGCTAGCTTAAAACATAAGTACTTACTGGCCGTTAGGAACCATGGCAGTCGAGAGCATAATTCTTTGTTAGTTAATGTAGACAATAACCATAACACAAGGTCAATGACCTCAGGTAAATTTTTCGTGCCTAGAATTAATAATTATTACGGAGACCGTACTCTAAAGAAACGCCTCCCATATCTACTCAATAGTTTACCTGAGGGCATTAGAAATGAACCTAAATTAATTAGGTTCAAAAATGTGATTAGAAGGCATTACATGTGTTTACCACCGCGTGATTAACCTTATAAATACGTAGTCCTGATAGTTAGTATTAGTTTAAGATAGTATACTTATAATCTGTGGTAGGTATAAGTAAGTTAATTCGCTGATCCTGCAGTCAAACTGCTTTGCAGTTTTGCGGGACATCATTTAGTTTATAAATGTAAGTTTTGTTGTTTATAATAAATAAATAAATAAATAAATAATAAATAATAGTGCTAGAGGATCAACAAACGATAAACTCTGAATGGAATGTGACAGTTTGTGCTCCAACAGTACCCAATATCAGCTTGGTGTGACAAGGGACCGAAGTCAGGAATCTGGCACCTTCTCTGGCACCACGTCAATGCGGCGCCGCACACGTCTCCCAGAACACTTGACTTTTTCAACTCAAAAAATGTGTCAATCCTTCCTCACCCACCATATTTCCCTTGACCTAGCGCCTTGTGATTTTTACCTGTTTCCAAAAATTAAAGAAAAACTAAAGGGGAAGAGGTTTGAAAGCAAAGAAGATGCACTTTTCTGCCTATAATTTCGAGATTTCTGAGGTGTCTAAAGAAGAGTGGTCACAGGTATTTCACAATTGGTGCCATCCAGTCACTACCATCCACTTTCTTTAGGTCGTCGGTCCAACGTGCCAGTGGACGTCCAACACTACGCTTGCCCAGTCGTGGTCTCCACTCGAGAACCCGTCTACTCCACCGACCATCAGTTTTGCGACAGAAGTGACCAGCCCACTGCCACTTCAGTTTGCTACACTTCTGTACTACGTCAGTCACTCTGGTTCTTAGCTGGATTATCTCGTTCCGGACCTTGTCCCTTAACGAGATTCCTAGCATGCACCTTTTCATAGCTCTCTGAGTTACGTGTAATCGGTGGGCTAGTTTCACTGTCAGGTTCCACGTCTCAGCTCCGTATGTCATGACCGGTAAGACGCACTGATCAGACACCTTGGTGAAGACCTGAAGAGATATTGTGGCAAAGGTGACTCGAAGATGTGACGCAACTTTCCAAATGCTGCCCATCCAAGCTGAACTCTTCTGGCTATTTCACCCTCAAAGTTGTCTCTACACAGCAGTAATTTTCGACCCAGGTATATGTACTCCTGGACAACTTCAAGGGCTACACCTTCGACGGAAGCGGGTTTAGGGACGATGTATTCGTTGAACATGACCTTAGTCTTGTCCAAATTCATCCCAAGCCCAACGCGTCTCAACGCAGCATTGAGACTGGACAGCATTTTTTGCAGGTTTCTGTTTTTCTGCCATTATCACTATGTCGTCAGCAAAGCGAAGGTGAGTGAGATATTCACCATTGATTTTAAGGCCGAGTCCATACCATTGAGTGTCTGACATCCTCCAGTGCGTTGGTGAAGAGTTTCGGGGATATGTATGTATTTACAGTATGCAGGAGTACTTCGAACTGAAAATGTAATTTTAATCCTAAACCTTCATATTTGTTACTATTGTTGTACCTAATACAACAAAATATGTTATATAATAGATGTTTTATAAAAAGATGTTATTAATACTGGTTATATAAGATGTTAAGTATGGATAACTTTATTGTTGAGAGAGAAGGTGCTCAACGGCATTTTTGCAGTGCCTCTACGGGGTTCATGTTCTAGTACTGGTGTTCTATATTTAAGATCTTGTAAACCTACATGGAGCAATAAATGATAAGACTATGACTATGACTATAACGTCACCCTGTCTTACACCTTTGAGCAACTGGATGGGTCTTGTTTGGTGGTTCTGCACTTGGACGGGCATTGTCGCCACTTGGTAAAGATTTCTAATACCTCCACATATCGGCAGTCGACTTGGCATTGCTGCAAAGATTTCAGAACAGCCCAGGTTTCAAAGGAGTCGAGGGCCTTCTCGTAGTCCACAAAAGCCAGACACAACGGTTGGTTATACTCTTCAGACTTCTGTATAACCTGCCGAAGCTATAGCCTTTACGAAACCCAGCCTGTTCCGGTGGCTGAAAGGCGTCAAATCTCAATGCCAGACGATTAGTGACGACTCTCGAGAACAGCTTATAGACGTGGCTTAGAAGCGTGATCGGCCCATATTTTTTAAGAAAAGTTCTATAAATTTTCTTGAAAAACAATGCCACTACACTTCTGCTCCAAGCCTTCGGGGTAGTCCTATTGGTAATAACAGAGTTGAATAGCCTCTTCAGCTCTCCAACCACAGGTTTTCCTCCCGCTTTGAGTAGCTCAGAGGTCACTCCGTCCTCACCGGGAGCCTTCCCATTACTAAGCTGTTTGAGAGCCGCCTCGCCTTCATCGACATCTACATCGCATTGTACTCTACGTGTCCACTAGTCATTAGATTAGTGATAAATAACATCATTTCTTTAGGGCAATTATATGATGTATTATAAAATAATATAGTATATTTATTTTGAATTATTTAAGTCTTTTTGAATTGGTTCTGTAGAAATTAATTAATTAGGTTGTGATAAACATTTTTAATTAAACGTTATTTTGACTCGCATTGTAAAACCACACCGAGTTTAAAAGAGTAACTGCTGAGTTGAAACAGCAAGACTAGTGTATTTTAGTTACTTTCATAGCGTTATGTCGTATGGTCTACTGTTGTGGGGCTCAGCTGCAGACCTTAACACCATTTTTGTACTCCAAAAAAGAGCCATTCGGTCGATATACAACCTTAGGCCACGCGACTCGCTCAGAGAAGTATTTAAGAAGATTGATATTTTAACTGTGCACGCTCAGTATATTTTCGATAACATAATGTATGTGCGCAAAAACTTGCATATGTTAAAAAAAAACTGTGATACTCATACACACAATACTAGAAATAAAAACGAACTTATTACTCCAAGTCTTAGGCTACATAAGGTAGGAAATTCTTTTGTGGGTCAATCTGTAAAGTACTTTAACAAAATACCTCAAAGTCTTGTTGATCTACCTCTTCACAAGTTCAAGTCTACAATTAAAACAAAGTTGATAAAACAAGGTTATTATAACGTGGAGGATTACTTGAACGACAAGAATTTGTGGTCATAGTAGGAATAATCTGCTCCTCTGCTCAAATAATGTATTTTTATTGTTCTTTTGACTGTACTCTGAATTTATTTGTTGTAAAACAAAACAAAGTTCAAAAGAGTAACTATCGAGTTTCTTGCCGGAGTCTTCTCGATAAGAAGCAACTTCCGAACCGGTGGTAGATTCGCATTATGTTTATTTAGTATATGTACTATTATTGTATTATTTTATTAACGTCTATTATCGTTTATATATATTTTTTGTGAATTTTGACATTTCATAAGTGCTTCTTTGTAAAAGCTTAAGTGAATAAATGTTTTTTTACTTTACTTTACTTACTTTAAACTTGACTTGATTTTTGTTTTTACGTTGACTCCGACACGGTGGTAGAGTACCGTTATGTTTGTATGCTGTTTATTTATATATTCATATTATTATAGTATTTATTTCTATTATTTAGTATTTAAAAGCACTAGTCAAGTCTATAGTGTAAAAAAAGTAGTGTCTTGTATCTTTGTTACAACTATTACTATTTTTGATTGTAAAAAGAAAAACTGTAACGCCCAAGGCAGTGAGTTCGATTATCACCAAGGTCAAAAATTAATGCAAACCAAGTTTGTGTTTTTGGTCTGTGTTTAATTACTAATATAGGAACCGAAACCTAAGTTTTTTTTACAAACAAACGAACAAAAAATATCTTTATTCAAATAGACCTGTACCAAAGTACTTTTAAATCGTCATTACAAGAAAAAAATATATACTTATTAATAGACTTAAATACTATAATAATATGAATACATAAATACACTGTATACAAACATACAAACATAATGTGACTCTACCACCGCATCGGAAGTTGATCTTATACTGAGAAGACCCGGCGAGAAACTTAGTAGTTACTTTTTTAAACTTGGTTCGGTTTTACAAAAAAGAGTTAGTAAAGTACAATGAGTATTTAAAAAAAAATATACCTATGCTTACGTTCTAACATTTCCTTAAAATATGAACCTTAAAAGTACATCTAAATTACCGGATATAAAACAAAAGCATGTACAAAGTTTATACAATTCAAGCATAGAAATTGTTAGATTTTTGTTAGTCAGTACAAACTAGTTATATAAATATTACAAGAGTTAACTAATCATGCACAGAGTAAAGAGCTTAAACCCAGGCCTTTTTTATCCAAAAGGTAATCATTTGTAGTGTAATAGCCCTTTTTTGATTAGACTGTCTTAATGTGGTTTTTGAATTTGTTTAACCACTAAACTCACATTTTGCCTTTGGGACTTTATTGTAAAAGTGTACACCTTGCCCCACAAATGAACCTATAACTTTCTTTAACCTGAAGAATGGGAGCGCCATTTTATCTCTATTCCTTGTTATTATCTCTATTTTTGCCATGTATATCACTGTGTTTAGGTATGAAGGCTGATATTTTTTCTTACTAAAACAATACAATTGTAAATAATAATAATAATAATAATAATAATAATCATTTATTGCTTGCCAGAATCTTAAACTAGGTACATAAGTAGGTTAACTTTAATTTATACATTGTTTTGACTATGGCAGGTTGACACCTGAACTAGGATATATCCTGTGTCTCAGGTTGCCAACCCTCCACCCCAAAATAAATAACATAATCTATTGTACTGCACGTTCACATAGAATATAACTTTAGTAACTTATAAATAACAAATGTAAAGCAAAAAGTATAATATAATTTGATTGTGCGCGCGTGTGTGTGTGTGTGTGTGCGCGCGTGTGCGCGTGTTTGTGTGTGTGTGTGTGTTTATGGTTTGTATATATGGTTATTTTTCAATTAAAATATTTTTTTCTGTGGTTAAATGGTCAAGCTCGGAAAGTTTCTGGGTCAATAAGCTTTTTAATGTTTTTCTGTTCATTTTAAAGATAGGTGTTATATCATTGAACCTTCTGTACAGGAAATAACCCATGTGGACCACCTGGCATTGGGCAAGAGCTGTTTTATACGATATCATTGGAGTGCGCACTCGTCTCTTTGTTAGAGGCAGTTTATTCGGGTCGAAGGACGTGTGATGTCGAAGAATTGAGGTCATGACATACAGTTGCCTAACAGTCAGGAGTTTAGCATCCTTGTAGAGTTGGTCGGAAGGGTATCTTCTAGGTTTGTGGAGCATAACCTTAATCACAGCCCTTTGCGCTCTTTCCACTTCTATCATATGAGTAGCAGCAGCACCACCCCACACAGGTAGACAGTACGTTAACACAGACTGACATAGGGCGAAATAGATTTGAGTAAGCAGTTTAGTGTCAGCTGCATCCCTCGCGTTTCTAAAAATGTGTAGAAGCCTTCTAATTTTTTTGCTTAAAGCTGAAATGTGAGGTTTCCAGTTCAAATTTTGGTCCACGATTACACCCAGATATCTGTGTGCATCTGTTTGGAGTAAAGGAGTACAGTCACAGGCGGATCCAGCAGCTAAGACCTTGGTGCATGGGGCTAAGTGAAGTTTAAGACTAAATTGTGAGGGAGGTTTCGACAAGTAGTTCATCCCGAAGCAAATGTATTTAGTTTTGGCTATATTTAGTGTGAGTAAATTGCTGTTCAGCCATTGGGCAACTTTTTGAAGTCCTTCCTCAGCAAATTTTTGCACTTTTGGCCACGTCTCCCCACTAAATATGAGGGCCGTGTCATCCGCAAATGAAAGTGTGCTACCATGGGCCAGGTTCAAGCTACACAAGTCATTAACGTCCAGAAACAGAGAACCAGAAACAGAGTCGGACCAAGAGTGCTACCCTGTGGAATGCCATAGGTGATGGGTGAGCTACTGCTGTACTGGTCTCTTATTCTGATGACCTGTCTCCTGTCGGTTAAATAACTACGGAACCAGTCAAGCACAACTCCACGAACCCCCAAAGTTTCAAGCTTGCTCAGGAGTAACGGTATGGATACGGTATCGAATGCTTTTTTTATATCAAGAAAAACAGCGGCACACTTTTGGCCTTTGTCTAAGAGGTCAGTTACATTGGCTGCAAGGCAAGAAACTGCATCCTCCGTACTTTTACCGGAGCGAAAACCATATTGATTGCAGGAAAGAAGCCGATTACTTTCAAGGTATTTTGTAATGCGGTTATTGACGACCTTCTCAACAATCTAACCAATAGTGCTTAGTAGAAGGAAGTTAGGATCCTTACTGTAGCTTCTCAAATGTATTGAGAAGCTACAGTAAGGATCCTAACTTCCTTAAAAAGTTACCGAAGCGAGGCCCGTCCGCGAATATTATATATGAATCTAATAGCTCGCTTCTGAAGGATGAAAATCGCCTGTATATCTGCTGCCTTACCCCATAGTACAATGCCGTAAGACATAATACTATGAAAGCAGCTAAATTAAACAGAACGAGCAGTGTCTACATCTGTTAGTGACCTTATTTTTTTAATAGCGAACTGAGCCGAACTGAGCCTGCCTGAAAGTGTATTTATTGGGTTCCATTATAATTTTGAATCAAGTGTATGTAAGAAAAACAGTTGAATCTACAAGCTTCATGTTATTACCATCTACCTTTACATCAATAAGATTTTTTTTATCATTAGGCAAGTTGAAATTAAAACATTTGGTCTTTTTTGGCATCAGCTGTAAGTTATTGACTTTAAACCATTGTAAAACCTTAGAAACGCGCGTCATTAACGTCGTCAAAAAGGTTTTCAAATCCTGTCAATATCAAAAACTAAGGATGTGTCATCTGCAAATAAAACAATGTTACAAAGGTCTTTAACGTAAAAAGGTAAGTCATTTATGTATACTAGAAATAAAAAAGACCCAGAATAGATCCCCGTGGAACCCCCATTTTAACTGGTGAGCCAGACGACAGTATACCATTTAAATCTACTTTTTGTGTTCTAAAACTAAGGTACGAAAAAATTCGATCCAACGGAGTATCTTTTACACCCTAAAATCAAGCTTGCGAATGAGAGTCTCGTGATCGACGTAATCGAACGCTTTGGATAAGTCACAGAAAACATCAATAGCATTCTGTGAATTCTCCCAAGCCCTGAAGATATGCTTTAGAAGCGCAATACCAGCATCAGTAGTAGAACGACCCCTAGTGAAACCATATTGTACAACTAACCACCAACTACCCTCAAATAAAACAACGATTACCTTCAAACAGTTTATTATCACGTCTGCTTATAGTAGTGAGGAGCGACTTCTAGCAGCCAGGCCTCGTCGATGGTCATCAGGTCTCGCATGTACGTCTTCTCGCCTGTCGTTTGGACGCTGGTGAAAACCACCCTGAGGAGAAAGATAAAATGAGGTCAATTTCTTTATTGCAAAAAACAAAATTGCAGGTTAGTAACAGATAACACTATGGAACAATCAAACAATTGGGCGGCCTAGGTGGAAAAGCCATGTAAAATTAGAACAGGAAGGAAAACATAAGAACATCAAATTAAAAGAGAAAGAGAGTAAAAGTGAATTCAAAGTACGTGGCCCTATACAATGTTTAACGGATGATTAGTTAGTTACTTTAAGTACTCTCGCACTGGCATTTTATAGCATTTTTATACTTAGGACGTCGGAGTAGAAATCAGAGACGTGTAACTCCGGAGTGATTCACTCAAAAGATTTACAACACACAATCACTCTTTAAATCCCATGGTACCCAAATACATCTTGACATCCATAATACTTCCATTTTAAAATGAACCATAGCGTGAAAGCTATAAAGATGTATTTTAAGGATTAGCTACGTTCGATTGAATGCATGAAAGGATTGAAATTTAGAATTTCAGACGCTACAAAAGATGTATAATTGAGACATCTTTTGCGGGATTATTCGAAACGAAAAGTGACGGAAGATAATCGTGTGTTTATTTGAAACCTTCCTTAAAGTAGGTATATAAAACTAATGAAAAGTAAAAAATCATTTATTCACTTAAGCTTTTACAAAGAAGCACTTATGAAATGTCAAAATTCACAAAAAATATATATAAACGATAATAGACGTAAATAAAATAATACAATAATAGTACATATACTAAATAAACATAATGCGAATCTACCACCGGTTCGGAAGTTGCTTCTTATCGAGAAGACTCCGGCAAGAAACTCGATAGTTACTCTTTTGAACTTTGTTTTGTTTTACAACAAATAAATTCAGAGTACAGTCAAAAGAAGCTAATGTAAATATTGTATAAATTTAACTCAAAAAAAAAATTCTTTTTTTCACAAAATCAAGCTCATAGCCGATATTAGTAATAAACATGCGGGATTGCAGGTTGAATTAAGAATGTAGGCTTTGCGACTTGCGTAAATCTGATCTATTTGAGATTTACATCTAACACAGCCCTGTGATGAGCACAAAATGTATCTCAGATTGACGGATGTATTTGGGATTTAAAGATGTAAAAGAGTGATATAAATCTTTTTACTTAAAAGATTTCTGAATCCCTGTTCCGACAGAAGATTTATTTCGCACACCTCTTGTATATCCGTACAATGATAGTTTACGAACGTATTTTTTTTAAAAGTTTTTCGTTGAAATGTGTAAAAAAAATTCTAGTATTAAAGTAGCAGGTCATGCCGAGCGTGCCTTGCTTGGGGCGGCGTCAGTCATTTTTAACAGGAAATAAGTCTAAAAGCGGGCCAGAAGGCTCACACTCTTTCAAATTTGACTTTAAAGTGTCAGGAACCATTGACTTACATGGCTCAAATACCTGTCAGTCCCCGGTGACTGACATTGCAGGCAACGTGTGGCATGCTAACTTACCAATGTAGAAACACAATGCTTGCGCGATTCAAAGTACTCCCAGCGCCATCTATTGATATTTATCGGAACTTTCTTACTCACCACTTCGGCTGCTGCTGGTGGTACAAACAGCTGTCGGGTGCGATATGCAGCGCCGCGCCGCGCGCCCCGCAGTACGCGGCGTCGGGGCGTAGGTACGCCGCGTTAGGGAACAAGCCGGATAGTGCGCATTTCATTACGCGGACGCATTTACCTGGTGACAAGTACGAAGAGATACTAATTAAAGTGTATTTATTTAAGGATGTCCTAAGACCAAAACAAACCTGACCTTGAACACTTATCTTGAGTTTCCAAAGAAATCACTCAAATTTATTCACACTACAAGTGATTCATTCATTAATCATATTACACTGCATCCTTTTTCAAAGTAAATATCACATAATTCCCGTCGAAAACTGCAAAACAATCAAGATAACCATAACTTAACCAAAATTTGTGTTCCGATTTTGACAGCTCTCAATTGATTTACTAGTGATGGGGTATAACAATGAACCAATTGACGTTAACAATTTTTCAATCGATAAAGTATTTACTGAGTATTATTACACGTGAAAGTATTGTTATCGGGAAACGGAAAATAGGCAACGGGCAGCCACACTGCTAGTCCGTAAAAGACGCAGGATCAATTCTATTGTTGCGTCAAATGTATCGCCTTTGTTTTTCTTTTCGATATATTAACAAAAAGTATTAGTCATTATTAAAAATTAATCACAAAATAAAATAAAAAGAACTAAAATGACAGTTCAAAAACAAATGAGAAAAAAGGCGACCATTTCTTTTTCCTGCCAAATTGTAGAATTTTTCATAAGTAAATTTCTTTAGTAAGAAAGCTGTCATATTGATTCTCACTAAAGTAACAATGTAACGATGATTTCAATCAAATTTCGACAGTTGTTGTTTCAAACAGGCATACTATTTTCCGATTTAAAAACGATTCAGTATTTGTAGTAAGTAAGTATTACCCTTTATCAAAATTGTTATTTTTTTGTTGTATGTATATGTATCTTTTTTTTAACTATACCAGTATTCAATGTACGATAATAACAGTCAGTAAAAAAGAAAACTACAAATAAGCGTTAAACTAATGAACTAATCTGAAAAATCGAGAATATCGAACAGAAAACGAATTGAATTCAATTGATAATTTTGTGCCCAACTCTATAGGTGATTCCAAGGTCAGGTTTGTGTTGGTCTTAGGACATCCCTAAATAAATACACTTTAGATGAGTGAATTTTTATTTTTAGCATTTGACAATATATTTTCTATACAAAGATAGGAACAAGACCGAAAATTCTTCCAACTGAGCTAGCTATCCAGTCCATTAACAGACCTCGCGAATTTGATTAGTGTATTTACCGTTGTAAGTAAGCCAACGTTGTTCGATCAATGTCATATTAAGGCAAGCGCCTTTTAACACCCGAAAGAAATCTTTTTGCAAATATCAGACTTTCGATTAGGATGAACAATAGCTCAGTTAGAAGAGCAGTCACCCGGATTGTGGAAAACGCGACTCCGAGTAATAACTAATTAATTTAGAGAGATGCCGCTGTCCCACTGGAGAACAATACCCTCCATCATTGAAATAACTTCTTTGCTACAATTGATAGGTATTATTACATTTTAAACAATGCACAATTTAGGCAGACTTATTGCTAACAGCGATCTCTTATCTAAGAGCATTACCTACTGGTTTAAAAATGAAAATGCCCATGAAAATTTAGGATATTGCCAAGAAGTAAATAAATATGCGCCAGATTACACACCTCTTGTCATGGTCTCGAAGTCGGGATATAAATTCCTTGTGTTACGAGGTACCAGACAAGGAATTAAGCCAGGGGCGTCTCCCAGCACACCCAGACCAAAGCCAATTTAGAAAAGATCATTTCCTGAATTGACCTGACCGGGGATCGAACCCGGCACACTACGGAATTAAAGGCGAGAAACCGTGCTACAGCGCACTACGCCAATCATGTCGTCAGTAAAAAAGTAAAATTATATTCTCCGCAAATTCCCAATTAAGTAAAATTATAATTACCTGTGCCTAAATCGGGACCTTCAAACGCTTTGTTCACCATTTGAAACTTATTTTTGACTAGTTTCTCTAAGCTGCTTCTTATTTCACAAGCCTGAAAAATGAAGAGAGTTCAGTTAACAAAATATAACTTCTTGATGATTGATACAATTATTTAAACAAATTAGGTATACTTAAGGCGACTTTAGCCGCCAACGTAATGTTTTTTTTTAATAGTGCCCGTTAAGATGACCTCAAGTTACTCTACCTGATGGAAAGAGGTCGTGAGGGCCAGACATGAGGCTGACAAGCACAGTATGCAAAGTATCACTGAACTGGTCATACTCATCTTGAAGGCCTGCAGAAATGCCTTATCACGCGCCGCTTGAAGACATGCGCTGGGAGAGCGGGCCACGTCTGGATGGTTCGACAAAGAAAGGAGTCACTGAACCTTTTTGTGCGTGGGAACAAATGCTGGACTGTGTGGATGACGCCGCAATCCAGCACGCGTGGTACGGGAGTGGAAGGGTGAGCGAGCATGGGACAAGTTGGAATAACTTCAGAGCATCCCCATTGTAGAAGCGATAGAGAACACTTAACCTCTCTCTACGCAATTGGGTAAAGGGAAATTTTTTTTTTAAATACCATTTACTATTTTAAGAAACTAATTTGAATATTTCGTTTCGTTTTCGTCCGACAAATTAAATGGTGAATGGTAAAACACGGTTTAGAGTGCACAAGAAATAATATATTGGTTATAAATGGTAATGGTATGAGAACACGCGGCGGGGTTGGTGACCGATGGTGAACTGGTATTACTTAATTACAAAAAAACTAAAACGAATTATTCGGGTCAAAGCGTAAACGCTGACTGCGCGCGCTCTGACGTAAATGCACTGTACTTCGTACATATTCCTAAGGGAGAAAATGGTTAATGAGGGTGCATGGTGATACAAGGTGATTAAACAATAATTGGGGCTTTTACAAGATGATGGGAACATAAAATTGTAAAAATTTCAATTATTAAATAACATTTTAAACTTCCTGGTTGCATTTTAACTAATTCTAATAAAAACGGGTTTTTGCAACGAAACAAAACTACGGTAAATTGTTTTACCTATTTTCCTATTTATTTTTGTTTTATTAGGAGTCCGCTCGTGACCACGGTGACATGCAACTGTCGCCGAAACGTCGAGAAAATAGGTAAAACAATTTACCGTAGTTTTGTTTCGTTGCAAAAACCCGTTTTTATCAGAATTCAATTATTAAAGTCTCTATTCCACTACACTCACACAATTAAAAAATAATTAGGCAATTTCACTTTGTTTACTTTAGCATACTCGATACTAGCACTCGTGCACTAGCACTAGAATGGTTGTTCACTACATGGAATTGGTTACTAACACTGGACCACTGGTTTCGTCACTAAAACACTGGTGTGGTGCAGGGGAGCGGGCGCGGGCTGCGGCTGGCGCCTCGTCGGGTGCGGCGTCTCTGCCGCCCCTCGCCACTGGCCGCGCGCGCGGATCCTCCGCACGCAGAACACTTAACATACTACTATACCAGCACTAGCTAGTATGAAGATTGCTATGTAGTGGTGGACATCATGGTAGTTAAGGGAGGTTTCGTCTTCTATCTCTAATTAGGTATTATTCTTCACCTGATTGACTTTATTACTGATCACCTTTAGGTCCCATTCAATATTGGTTTGGTTGTCAGTGTCAGTTGCATAAATGAACGTTGGCAAACTGGAGTCATTCATTTGAACTCAAATTGCCAACGTATTTAATTAAAAAAATCCTAGATCCTTTGCCTTTAAAAATGTTAAATATTCAAATAAGGTATAAAATACAAATACCTCGAAATGGTTTTCGATTTAGGACATGTTTGATTTTTGTTCCCATAGCTGGTGCACCCTGCTGATCAACGAAGGACCGCTCTCCTTTATGGGTTGGGAGGTCAGATGGCAGTCACTCCCGTAAAGCCAACTCAAGCCAACAACTATGGAATGTCAGCCTAAAGTACCCGACTTGGATAGGGCGTCGCCGGAAAACGACGCGCAGGGGGATCGCCCTACTCCTGTGTTAAGTGGGTTAGGGCTACCAGGCCATGGGCGGGCCCGGTTAAAGACATTAGTCCAGAGGAAGGTCCGCTTCGCATCGTGGAACGTTGGCACGCTGACGGGACACGCTCCCGAGCTGGCCGATGTGCTCGCCAGACGGAGGGCGGCCGTGGCATTCCTGCAGGAGACTCGCTGGAGAGGCAACAGGTCCCGGAACATCGGGCACGGCTACAAGCTGATCTACGCGGGTTCTCCTGGTGGGGCCAATGGAGTGGAGGTGGTGCTTTCCAAGGAATTCCAGAATAGTGTCTTGGAAGTGAATCGCGTTAGCGACCGCCTTGTGGTCGTGAGGGTGCTTATCGAAGGGGTCACGACCAATTTGATATGTGCCTACGACTACGCACCGCAGTTCGGTTGTAGCGATTCGGATAAGGCACTGTTTTGGGAGCAAATCGACCAGCTCCTATACACTATTCCACTGTCCCAAGGCGTCGTTCTGGGTGGCGATCTGAACGGTCATGTGGGTGAACAGTGTGAGGAATACGGGCGTGTTCACGGTGGTTTTGGTTTTGGGAGTCGTACCGCTGAAGGCGAAGAGATTCTCCAGACGTGTATGGCTACCGACTTGGCCGTCGTGAACACGTTCTTCAAAAAGAGTCCCGAGCATCTGATCACCTACAAGAGCGGTAGGAGCGCAACCCAGATCGGCAAGGTAGCTACCTGTAAGGTCATACCCGGAGAGAGTCTTACTGCCCAACACCGTCTGCTTGTGATGAACCTGCGAGTGGGTTGGGTGTGTCTCGGGGTGGACGTGGACTTGACAAGGAGACCTGGTGGTGGAACGAAGCAGTCCAGAAGGAGATCAGGGTAAAGAAAGCCCTCTTCAAAGCGTGGCAAGCGTCCAAATCTCCTGAAGATCGCGCCGCGTACAGGGATGCCAAACGTGCTTCTAAACGAGCTGTAGCCAGAGCCAGACGTGACCACTTACGTCCTTTGTACCACAAGTTGGAGTCGTCTGAGGGGCAGAAACTCGTTTACAAGTTGGCACCTTCGAGAGTCAAAGCGGCCCAGGATATTTCCATGTGCCGCTGTGTGAATGACACTCTTGGTAACCTGCTATGCGAGGACCCCGCGGTGAAGGAGAGATGGCGCTCTTATTTCCACGAGCTCCTCAACAAGCAGCACAAAGAGATGCAGCCACCTGAACTCCCTCCAAAACAGGGACTAGTGCCCCCGGCAACGCCTGATGAAGTCCAGTCTGCTCTTCGCCGCATGAAGAACCGGTAACCTGTCGGACCCGATGGAGTCCCTATTGAAGCGTGGAAATCGATGGGATCTCGTGGTGTGGGTAAACTTTCCCACCTTTTCAACCGCATTCTCCTCACCGGGAAGATACCTGACCAATGGAGACTTAGCATTATTACGCCAGTCTTCAAGGGCAAGGGCTCGGTGCAGGAGTGCAGCAAATACAGTTTTAGCTGCATACCATGGTTTCGTTGCCTTAAATTTACGCTATGGTGTGATATTTTGGGGTAACTCGACTTACAGGGAGTTGCTAATTAGAGCCCAAAAACGTTGCATTAGAGCTATTTGCGGTCTGAAGCCTACAGAAAGCTGTCAACCATATTTTAGAACTCTAAAATTGTTAACATTGCCGTCTTTGTATATTTCAGAATTGTGTATTTTCGTTAAGCTGAATCCTCATTTATTTGAAAAAAAAATGCATGTACCTAATCTTCGACCAAGAAATTCCAAACTTTGTACCAAACCTTGTAAAACTGCATTAATGCGAAAAAGTATACTCACAATGGCCCCTAAAGTGTTCAATAAACTTCCTGAACCACTAAAATACTACAATGTTAATAGATTTAAATGTGTACTGTCGAGATTGTTAGTGGAAAAATGTTATTATGATTTGAATGACTACTTTATGAACATTAATTTTGAATTATAGACATTTAATTTACTTATTGTTATTTTTTGTGATTTGTTTAAGAATAATCCTGTATTGACACTATTTGTGGTTAAGTGGACATTAATCTGACCTAATTACCTATTCTGAATCATTAATGTCATTTTTTAATTTATTCTTATTATTTTAATTTGTAATTCTAATCCCATGAAAAAAGACTATAAATTTCAATTGTGTTATATATTTCGTATGCCGCAGAAGGCGCATCATGGAGTTCTTTTTTAATGTTATAACTTGTCAGCTTGGACCACCTGTGATGACGAATAAATGAATTAGAATTCGAATTTTGAATGTTGAATTGACGGAGTAAATGGCCTGCAACACCACAGATACCCAGTCCGTCCGCATAGGCGTTGACGTGGTCGAGCGCACGGACCGTGTCAAACACCTGGGATCTGTGTTAAGCGCGTCCGGGGACATCGACCGCAACGTCAGAACCCGAATTCCCGCGGCTTGGGCCAAATGACGTGAGGAGACTGGTGTCATTTGTGACCCCAAAATGTCGATCAAGCTGAAGGGGCAGGTCTATAAAACCATCATTAGGCCTGTCCTTTTACATGGCAGTGAAACATGGCCGTTACTAGAGCGACACAAGCAGGAGCTGCGCGTCATGGAAATGAATATGCTGCGGTGGATGTGTGGAGTCTCACGCAAAGATCGCGTGCATAACACCCACATCCGCGGCAGCCTTCGTGTTCGTGACATCGCAGACAAGCTCCAGGAGTGCCGCCTTCGTTGGTATGGTCATGTCTCACGGAGATCGGCAAACTACGTGGGCAACAAATGTCTGGCCATGCCGCCCCCGCCAGGTACCGGTTGAAGAGGTCGACCCAAGAACCGGTGGCTCGACGTCGTTAAGGGTGACATGCGTGCCAACAGACTCACCACTGAGGATGCACAAGACCGCGCGAAGTGGGCCAAGAAAATAAGTGTGGGGTTCACAGCCGGGATAGACCGCACGAATGATGATGATGATGATGATTGATTTTTGTTCCCGTACCCAATTGGAGAGGTCACAGAGGCCTTCGCAGTTTCCGATAATAAGAATAGCACGCCGCTGCAACCTGTCGAGAGCCTCGAGCAAGTACTTGGCGGAACCGTCCCAGAGATGTGAGCAGTATTCCACACACGAGCGAACTTGAGTCTTGTACAAAAGACAGAGCTGCCCAGGCGTGAATAATCGTCTCACTATGTTCAGGATTCCAAGTACGGGATGCTGTTTTGATGACGCTCTCAATGTAGTCCCGTTGGCTTAGGTTACTACGAACATCCATGCCGAGGATGTTCAGGCTATCCCTTACCAGTGGTGCCCTGAAGAGTGTGACGGGGGAGGAATGGTGACGCCTTGGCCGTGAAAGCACACACCTGCGTTTTCTTGGCGTTGAATTGGAGGAGGATGCATGCACCCCATTCTGACAAGCGGTCGAACACTCCGTCGAGCTCAACCAAAGACTTCGCCTCTTCTCCTCGATGTCGGTCTGCTTTGCCCCAGGTGGCTCGAAATAACGCGCATGGACCGTGCGTAGCAATGCATATTACCAAATGATAACATTTAAATTAAAACTCTTTATTTGCAGAACATAGGTGTTACAAAAAAGATGGAAAAGTTTATAATCTCAAATCGCCACATTCGGCCCAGAGCGGCGTGCAAATCTATTAATATTCTAAAATGTCCATTTGACTATATCTAATTAAATACCTACAAGTCATAACAGTAATTCATATTGATAAATGAATTTAATGAAAATGAAGTCAATTAAATAGTTATATTAAAATTTACATTAAAAAAAAGTCACAATAAATTAAATATGCCATTACTACAGAGCTAAATTATGTAACATTTTGTCAGACAAATATTCATTCACAGTGTAATAGCACTTTTGAAGTAATAGCTTCTTAACCATTTGCTTAAATGATTCCATGTCTGTAGTATCTAATTTAGATTTCGGGAGGTGGTTATACAGTCTAGGTGCCATGCAGATTACGCTATCATTCAGTAGCGCAGACTTGTTTGGTGGCATGCGTATTTTATAATTATGCCTTTTATTGTTTCTGGAATTTGTCTATGTACTTCTTAACAAATACTACAATTTCGAAGATATGAATGCATGGCAAAGTAAGTATTTTCCATTCTATGAAATAAGGTTTACAGCTAGTAGTTTGGGTCAGTCTAAGTATGGAGTTCCATAAACTCCACCTTCCAATTCCAGAAACAATAAAAGGCATAATTATAAAATACGCATGCCACCAAACAAGTCTGCGCTACTGAATGATAGCGTAATTTGCATGGCACCTAGACTGTATAACCACCTCCCGAAATCTAAATTAGACACTACAGACATGGAATCATTTAAGCAAATGGTTAATGGTTAAGCGTATGCATATTTTCTGTGGAATTGCCCCAAAATATAATGCCGTATTTAAAAGAGAAGTCACATAGCCGTGATTTGCCGTTAAGACAGCTGGAATGTCCACTGTTTTTCTTAGGGTGCGTTCCAAGACAAACCAAAATCGATTTCAGCACTGTCATCGTTACATAACGTTCCGAAATAGTTAGCGCGATGATAGCGCGATGATGACAATTGTGATTCGGAACACGAAAATGTTTGTTTGATTGACCACTGTTCGACAGCTACCTAGCTAACCTCGCAGATCAGAAAGAAGATAACCTCGCGAGCGCAGCATTGTTATTTGTATGTAGTTGTGTTTCTTGAATCAACTTTAAAAACAAACAACTAACCTAACCAAACGCTTACACACTGATCACCTGTCATTTTTGACAGACCGCCAACAGTGATTATGCTCGCGACCATGGGCGTCGTAATCACAAGATGGCGGACGTTATACATAAGACCGCCCTTTGTACTACCAGTCACTGTTAGCGCGATAACGGCGAATCGGAACGGGGTTATGGGTGCTGAAATCGATTTTGGTCTGTCTCGGAACGCACCCTTAACATATATAGAGCATAAGAGTGCTGACTTAGTCGTGAACACAAACTCTCTACGTGTGATTACCAGCTCAAATTACGATCTATGGTCTGACCCAAAAATTTGGTTAGGTCAACATTCTCAATTGATTGCCCTAAGTATTTTACACACAAGTCAATAATTTCAATAATTATATTTCTAAATGTCATGATATTTGTTTTTAGGAGATTAATCTTAAGATTATTTGCTGTCAACCAGCCAATGGCACTACTCAACGTATCTTTTACTTGAAGCTCAAGATTACTTTCATTTTGCTTTGATATTATTGCTGTACTGTCATCAGCAAAGAGAATAGTCTGATGGGTTGTCACTTTTGGAAAGTCATTAATATACACAGTAAATAGCAAAGGACCAAGCACACTTCCCTGTGGAACACCAACTAGGACTTGCCTGTAGGGCGAAAGATGATGTTGTTCCATTTTTGAGACAGGACATATTCTGCTTATTTTGGTAGATTGAAGTCTACTTCACAGATATGATTTTATAAGGTCTAAAACGTTACACCTTACTCCATAAGCATAGAAAGAAAGAAAGAAAAACAATTTATTGACCCAAACACAAATTAAAATTAGCTTAAACTAGGGTACAGAATAAATACAAATAAGACAAGAAATAAAAACTAACTAAGATGTAGTGGGCCAATCAGGACCCTTTTTTTTTTTTTATTAGCGTGGGGAAATCCTCATGGATACCTCGTCGCTCGGGGGAACGACGAGGTTATGCCGGACTTCTACCGACTAAAACCCCACGGTACTCGACCTCAACACTTCAGCGGTGAGGCGGGGTCCCTAAAAAGTTTCACAACGCCCCGCCGCCAGTGTTTCCCCGTATTGGGGCCCCCTCCAGCCGACCCCCCAATAAAGGGGGGAGGCCACGGAAGCACCTGGAGCACGCAAGTACTTCCGCCGTCGGGGTGAAAGCCGTGCATTGCGGGCAAAAGCACCCCCGTACTCAAGCCCGCTGGCTCCCACCGTACGCGGACCCTACTAGGTCCGCAACCACGATCCACCTAAAAGGTGGATCCGCTGCCACATCTGGCGGTGCGACCCCGCCGAGCCGCAGTGCACAGGGGGGGCCAGCCGCGGATCACTGACCCCCTCCAAACGGTTGTGCACCGCGGCTCCCACCTCGCGCCTTAAGGCGCTGCGCCCGTGGGCGCCCCTTTGGGCGGGCAGTGGTAGCACCATACCACCACCACGCCCGGCGGCAGGCAATGGGTGGGTGGGAAGTCCACCGCACTGCCATGCCTGAGCCCTCTTAGCTTCCCGGTGGTTCCACCTACCACCAGTACTAAGCCCCCCCGCCACGACAAGGCGAAGGCTCATGGGGGGGAATCAGGACCCTGCCTCAGCATGTGCCACTGCAGTGCAAGCACGGCAGAGACGCTGGTATTCTGGCAGGGCCTGCTGATGTGGTCGTCCAGCCTTGAAGTATTAAAAACTAACTAAACTAGGTAATTAAAAACATAGTGTGCTGTGTGCAAAAAAAATAATCAAATTCGAGTGTAGTGGAATGTAGTATGTAATCTGTGGTAAGTCTGCAGCTTTCTGTCACACTGACAGAGTGACAGGACAGATACCAAATCAATTATGTACCAATTACAGCATTACTAGTCTGTGGCATTACTTTTGTTTGATTGCCACGTTGAATGCTAACCGCGTGCAACCACACAAAAAACAAAATAACAGTTGCAAATCCCTGGCAGAGTGAAAAAAGAAGAAGATAAAAAACAGGAAAACATGTCAAGAAAACCAAGAATGATATTGATCACATTAGAGCTCCCCAGCGTATCGCCTCGTGAACAAACTGGAGGTGAGACATTGGCTATACTGTGGGTCTGAAATTTGCTTTGATAAGAGATGCTTTTTCAAAGCATTTCTAAATGAGTAGACTGTTTTCAGGTCGCGCATTGGTGGGGGGAGGTCATTCCAGCACCGCGAGGCGGCAAATCTGAAAGACCCGCGAAAGGCCGTGGTGCGATGTTTTGTGGTTACAAAGATGTGTTTACACGATCTTCTGGGGCACCCGGCCCGCCCCTGAGCCCACACCAGCTTGTCCCACAGGTATTTGGGTTTCCCAGTGCTAACTACTCCAAACAACATAGTGGCAAGATGAAGCTTTCTGCGGGCCTCCATCTTTAGCATGCTAGCAGAGTTGAGAAAGGGGGTGACATGCATGCTAGGAGGAATGTGGAAACAAAAACGAGCGCAGGCATTCTGCACACGCTGAATCAGTTTGACTGATCTGGTCAGTAGGCATGGTCCGTATACTGTGTTACAATAGTTAAGCTTAGAGAGAACCAATGTTTCACATAAAGTGATCCTGATTTGCTCACTGAGGAATGGTCTAATTCTGTACAGCAGTTTCAATCTGTAGAATGAGTTTCTGACACAGTCAGCAATGTGCGCTTCAAAATTAAGATTTCTGTCCATAATTAGGCCTAGGTTCCTTGCCCTGTCCACAAGCTCGACAGGTTCCTCATTAATGACAATATTTGGTGGAGTGTCAGAGTTGATTTTTTGACTGTTCAGTTTTGAGCCCATTATCATTAATTTGGATTTCCTGGGATTGAGGACAAAGCAGTTGGCCGTGCACCAAGTGTTGAGGCGTACTATTTCCTCATTCATGGTTGCCACAGCCTGTGCCAGGGCCCCAGGACGAAATGGCAGAAAGAGCTGTAGGTCATCAGCATACAAGTGATACTGGCAGTGATGAATGCTGTGAATGATATCAGCGCTGTACAAAATGTAGAGTATCGGGCCCAGGATTGATCCTTGAGGTACACCGCGTGTGACGAGTTGTGGTGTTGACTGAACACTAGATCCATTTGCCATTTTCAGTTTCACGTACTGCATCCTGCCAGTCAAGAAGCTGTCAAACCAATTGATGGCGCGTGCATCAAGGCCGTAATATGCCAACTTAGCCAGCAGAAGAGAAATATTGATTGATTCTAATGCCCGAGAAAAGTCCAGAAGCAGCAAGAAGCCCATTAGCCCCCCATCTTGAGCAGCCAACATGCCATCGACAACATCCGCTCTTGCGGATGGCATGTTGGCTGGGATGGGATAGATGGCGCCACTGCCACAGTAAACATAAGCTCCGTAATTAATTCGTTTTAAAAATAGTAATAGTGTACCGTTTTGAATAAAGTTAGACTAACCATCATCCAAAAGCTCTAAATAAGCTGTACTAGTGTTCGTGAGTGGAAAAACTGAAAGGATATGTCGAAATTTGTGTCATTACGATCATTAGTTTAGGCGGTAAAAGACGCTAACAATTTTTGTCTAAGTGCGCATAAAACAATATAAACTGTGATTAACTGTGGAATAATATTCACGTTAGACCAAAACTGTTTTATTATAAGATACATTTTAGTCGAATCGAATAATAAACTAAAGTGACGGTGACTGTGAAAAGTTTAAACAAATGTTGAATCACAGAATAGTTTGAGTTGTTAAAAATACACAATAAACTCAAATGAAATAACGAACATTTACTGGCAGCATCTGATCGCTAAATTCGTCATCAAAGTTTAAAGTGCTCTTGGTGTAGTGGCTCTGAACGCTGAGTCGGCTCGGGCGGCACGGGTTCGCATCTGACCTGCGGCATTTAATTGGACTTTTGGGCTGTGTCCGTAAATCAGTTTTTGTTACCCGTCGCTCAAAACACAAGGTCGAACCACAGCTCTTAGAAATATGTTTTTCAAGAAGATAAAAAATATTTCTTAATACCAAAAAGTACCATACAACGACATCTAGTGGCACTAAACAAGCAACTTACCAAATAGGTTAATAAAAAAAAACAGCTGCATAATTACAACAAAAATATAAATAGAATACCTGAAGATGGCGCTAGAATGTGCGGGCTGTCTACAAAAAATTCCTAATAGAGAATATCTAACTTGCAGCCTGTGCAAAGATAAATATGATTTACAGTGCGCAAATGTTTCTATTCAAAGATTTCTTAATACGATGACAATAGAACATAAAACAGCCTGGAAATGTGAAATGTGTCGTCTCAAAGGACCCAGAAAGGATAATACGAACACGCCTGTCCGCCAGCAGTTGAATGATTTACCAACTTGCAACGAAAATGATAGCTTCTCAATCAGCAATATCACCTTAAGAACTAAGAAAAGAAAACAAAAACAGAGCGATGACACGTCTGGCACCATAGACGACTTAAGCACGTTGGACAACACACTAAATCAAGAAACTTCGACAACTATGCCGAGCAAAAGCTCGGCCCCGGAACATACACTCCAAGCCATTACATTGCAACAAATTGAATACCTCTTAGAGCAAAAATTAAATACATACAAACAATCCTTGCTTAGCGACCTTATGGAGAGTATCGCTTCCCTGATCTCTAAAGATATGGCTTTATTTAAAAAAGAAATAACAGTTATCTCTGATAAAGTAATATCACAGCAAAGAAGTTTCAAAGACGATATTAAACATTTAAATGACAGAATAACCGAACTAGACAAAGAAAATTGCAAATTACACGCCGAGATAAACAAAATTCAAAACTGTTTTGATGGAAATAAGACCCAGCAGTATCCTAGTAAGTTTACAAACGAAAATTATCAAAATGTTAATAAAAAGTTCGTAATATATGGTTTGGAAGAAAATGCATGGGAAGGTGAACTAGAACTAAATGACAGAGTCACCTTCCTTTTGCAAGATATCTTAAATGTAAATGTTTCCGGATACTTGGAAGACATAAGAAGACTAGGTAACAAAAAGGGACGCAAAAGACCTCTGCTGGTTGAACTATTGAGCAAGAGTAAGACAAACTATATACTGAAAAATCGTCGTGCTTTCAGAAATACTGGTATTGCTGTCTCAGAACTACTAGAAGGAGATTCACTTCAATATACGAAAAAACTTATTGAAAACCTAATATCTGCAAGGAAAAGTGGTTATAGGGCCTACATCAACAACAACAAATTAATAATTGAAGGCAAAGAAATTTCACTGCCATCCGAAAATGAAAGCTTTAATTTGGAACATCGATCCCAATATCTAGAAAAAGGAAGAAACACATCTGATACTTTACGAGACATACAGATTTCACCAAATAAGCCCAAAAATAATAGTCATAACAGAACCCAGACACGGAACCAGTTTTTTCGAAACTAATAACGACTTCAACATACTTTACCAAAACATCTGCAGTTTCAACAAAAAACGACATTTGCTCGAATCATATACGGAAGAAGATAAAAGCATAAAAGCACTCTGCCTCTCCGAAACATGGATTACTCCCTCAAAGCGAGACCTTCTTCGTCTTGACGGATTCAAAACAGCAGCATCGTATACTCGGCCAAACTGCGAAGGAGGTGGTGTATGCATTCTTCTTAATGAAGATGTTGAGTATGAAGAACTTTTTGAAATTTCAGCAATCTCAATTGAATTAATTTTTGAAACGTGTGCAATAGACATTCCCAGCTTAAATTTGATATTGGTAATGCTTTATTATCCAGATAAAAAAAGGTGTCCAGATATATTTTTAAGCTCGTTGAGAAAACTTTTGAAATACTTGTGTCGGAAAAAATTTCAAAAGAGAAAAATTATCCTCGGTGGTGATTTTAATATAGACATGATGGCGACATCCACTCAAGCCACGTCACTAACTGATCTTATGTATAGTTTCAACTTTTGTCAACAGGTCAAAGAGCCAACCAGAGTGACTAGTCATAGCGAAACTTGTTTAGATTTAGTATTCATGAACTATGCTACTAGACAGAATATTGTAACCGTTAAAGAATTGGGTTTTTCAGACCATAGAGGTGTGATCGTAAAAATTCCTACTAATAACCACCAGCAGCAAAATACATGGTACTCAAGCAAAAGAATCTTCAGTGAAGCTAACATGAACAAATTTTTATCAGAAATAAACCATATAGATTTTAGTAAGATTATTACTATAGACAAAAATGCAAACCAAAACTTCGAAGCATTTACAAATGCTGTCCAAACAGTTTTAAACACCACAATACCTAGGAAAAAACTAAAACTCAAAAGAAACAATAAAAAGACATGGTTGACTACAGGAATTAAAACGTCATGCATAAATAAAAGACTCTTGAAACAATTAAATTCAAAAGTCAATAATCCTATACTTATGAATAACTATAAAAAATATGAAAAAACCTTAAAAAGGGCAGTGAACACATCAAAAAGGCTAAATAATATAAAAAGATTTAACAAGGCAGATAATTTAGTAAAAACGATGTGGCATATAATAAAAGAAAATACAAATAAACTTTCTAACAAAGCCTACAAAAATATAAAGTTGAACGTTAATAATGTCTTAATAGAGGAGCCGACTAGTATCGCTAATATATTTAATCAATTTTTTATAGCTGTAGGAGACGCAAATATCACACCAAACACCAAATTACCATTAGGAAGACCCGTTCTAAATACGTCTAATAATTCAATGCTTCTTAGTCATGTAACTGATAAAGAAATTGAGAAAATCATCAAAAATTTGTAAAATAAGATGAGTTTTGGGTATGATGAACTCCCGCCAGTCTTAATTAAAAAATGTGCAGAAAAAATAGCTCCTGCTTTGTCCTATCTTATAAACCAATCTTTTGAAGAGGGAGTAGTACCAGATTTGCTCAAGATAGCTGTAGTAAGGCCAATTCATAAAACGAGTGATAAAAAAGACCGAAATAACTATCGCCCAGTGGCTCTTCTATCAACCTTTTCTAAGATCTACGAAATAGCGATGGCAACACGTTTGTACTCGTTTTGTGAAAAATTTAACATTTTCAATGATAACCAAAACGGATTTCGCAGGAACAAATCAACATCATTAGCAGTTTTCAACTATGTTCACAATATTTTAAAAATAATAGATGGGAAAAAGCATGCCATTGGTCTACTCCTTGATATGAGTAAGGCTTACGATCGAGTTTTGTATAATATTTTACTGAAAAAACTGTATGGAATAGGAGTGAGGGGACTGGTATATGATTGGTTTGCATCTTATCTCAGAAACAGAACTCAATACGTAGAAATCGAACATCATGATTATGACACTGGGGAAATTAGCAGATGCTAATCTCAAAAATCAAATGTGTCTAAATCGATACCACAAGGTAGCGTGCTGGGTTGCGTTCTGTTTCTGATATACATAAACGATCTCCCTAATATAATTGAAGCTCATTGCACCTTATTCGCAGATGATGTTTCCGTAGTAGTCCCCTGTAAAAATAACACTGAATTGAACACCAAATTGGAAAAAATACTACTAAACATAAAAAACTGGCTAACTGATCACAACCTGAAAATAAATTATTCAAAAACTAAACTAATGCAGTTCGGACCGTACCAAAGGGAAAAATTACAAATTGATTACACCTTCGAAAATACTAAATTTGTTTGCGTTGACACTTACTCACTGTTAGGCATTGATATAGATTCTCATTTAAATTGGAAAAATCACATTAAGAAAATAACTACAAAACTATCACGATTTACTTACGCACTTTACGAGTTAAAAAAGTCCACCGATAAACAAACTGCCATAAAAGCATATTATGCATATGCTCACGCTTGGCTACAGTATGGCATCGTCCTGTGGGGAAATAGCGTGGATACAACAAGACTTTTTATTCTTCAAAAACGATGTCTCCGGATTATTTTCAATATTGATAATATGACGAGTTGCAGGTCTGTCTTCCGTAGCGAAAAAATTTTAACACTAGCCTGCGTCTATATATTGGAATTATGCATCTTCATAAGAAAGCACTCGCACTTATTCCCCCAGCAAGAGAGACCCAAAAGATTGAGACCAAACATAAAATTAGCCCCCCCAACTTCAAAATTACATTTAATTCACACCGGCCCGTATGCTATGGCTGTGAAGGTATATAATAAACTTCCTGAAAGAATAAAAAATGTAACTACAATCAAGAGATTTAAAAATTTATTGAAGGAATTTTTTGTTGAGAAGGCCTTCTATACTTTGACGGAATATTTTGAGAATAAGTTGTAGATTTATGATTTCTGTCTGATTTGTTAATTTCGTATGTTATTTGCTTTTGAATGACTTTCTCTCAAAAAAAAAAAAAAAAATGCTATTTCGGCCGGTTTGTGTTTGTGTATGTAATGAGACAAATGACGTATTTTATTTCAATTCTAATTTTGAAATTTGTTAAAATGACATTTAATTTAATTTGTTTTTACTTTGTATGTTATAATTATGTATGAATATTGATTTAATTTGATTTTTATGTTATTGTAATTTGATTTAATTTTATTTACTTAAACAACGCGGCAACGTTGCTATGCCCTAACAGGGTTCATGTTATTGGTACTGGTTTGATATGTTTACCATCTTTGTAACCACATGATTGCAATAAATATTTTGACTTTGACTTTGACTTTGAGCAGTCGCTGTACTTAAGCCTTTACGAAAACCAGATTGACATTGGGGTAGCATGCTGTGCTGCTCGAGGAACGCAGTAAGTTGGTCACATACTATTCTCTCCAAAACTTTCGAGACGCAGGGGAGTAAGCTAATGGGTCTGAGATCCTGCATAGTAGCAGGCTGGTTAGATTTGGGCAAAATACAGCTTGTTTAACAGTATGTCATGATTAACATAATCAAACGCCTTTGTTAAATTCATGTATACAGGTTAAATTTTTCTTGTTAACGTTACTCATGACTGTTTTCAATAGATTAAATACTGCTAAATTTATGGTTTTATTCTTTCTAAACCCCATATTTTGTTCTTCAGGAAATAAGGCAAAGGATTCAAAGTAGTTGTATAGATATGTATGAACAACTCTCTCAAATATCTTCGATAAACTGGAAAAAGTGGGATAGGTCTATAGCAACTCATGTCACATTGATCTCCCTTCTTGAATAATGGAACATTAACAGTTTTTTTAATTTGTCAGGGAACACCCCTTGATTAATACAAATGTTGATAATGTGACTTAGTATAACCGACAATTTTGGCAAAACCTGTTTTAAGATTTTCACTGTTATTTCATCATAGCCGGTACTATTACTATTTTTGAAATTGAATATAATTTTATTAATATCATAAGGGATAGTCGGGTTCATGAAAATGGTATGCGGTCTATTTTCTAAATTAATAATAGGATGAGTACATGTCAGTTCAGTTGGTTGGTCAATAAAAATTGTTAAAAGATTATGTAATGTCAGTTGGATATATAACTGGTTCAGTATCAATATTAATTTGTTTGATCTCTTCTTTGGGAATATTAAATTTCTTATTTTGAATCACATTCCAGGTGGCTTGGCATTTGTTAGTAGCTGAATTTATGTAATTGTTATTTTGTGACTTCTGTGTTAGTTTGATTATGTTGTTAAGCCTAGACGACATTTCCAAAAAACTATTTCTATTGAGTAAATTTAGTTTTTTGCGATATTGCCAAAGTAATTGACGCTTTCGTCTACAGCATAGCAAAATGCCTTAAGATATCCATTTGGGGCGTCGTCTCGAGGATATTTTGATTCGGATAATAGGGAAACATAGGTAGTAGAACAAACAGAACAGGTCATAAAATTCCTCGAAAGATTTGTTGGGATTTTCGTTTTCAAAAACTTTACTGAAACTGAGTGCATCAATGTAATATTTGAATATTTCTATATTTTCCGCGCCATAATCCCGCTTCCGTTTGAACCAGTACCCATACGTACAATAATTGGATCTAATTGGACATGTCACAACTTGTGCTGTGTGATCAGATATAGCGATTTCCATGATTTCAGTTTTGAAACCTTGGATATTTGTAAGAATGTTATCAATGCATGTGCCACTTTTTATACGCGTAGGTTCCTTAATACCTATTTTTAAATTAAAACTTGAGGCAGCCTGGGTAAATTCAGAAGTTAATTTACATATATTGAGCAAGTTAATTTTGAAATCACCACAGATAATTAATTTATTTTTGCCCAAACAGAATCGACCAAGTAAAGAACGAAAAGTAGTGAAAAATAAATTAATGTGTTCCAAACTTGACCTTGATGGTCTGTAAATATAAATGACTAATAATTTCCGTTCAACGAGTTCAACAAGTTTATCACCTGAGCATTCAATAATACCATCGATACTATATTTCCCAATTTTATTTATAGGTACGAAGTGAATTGAATTGTGAACCAAAATACATGAACCTCCATGTCTGGACTTTCTCATAAAACTAGATCCTACTCTATAGTTTGGAAGCCTTAACAATGATTTGTCATTACCACTCATGTTGTGCTCAGTAATGCAAAAGACGTCAATATATTTTTCCATTGTTTCAAGAGATAAGGTTAGTAATTCAGATTTAGACAGTAGGCCATTGATATTTTGGTGCAATACATTAAATTGGTTCTTCACAAAAAAAACATTACGAGGTGAAATCTCAGATGTAAGTTTATAACACCCATCAGTCTGGGTACTGTTATTTACTAGAGATGGCTGAATGGATTTAAGTGTGTCTTGAAGTCTGTCATATTTTGTCTTACTTACGGCATAATGAATGTTCAATATTTCTTTAAGTAAAGTTCGGCATAAATTCAGGGCAAAAAAGTTGCGGTACGGTACAAACACACTATAATTAAGATTAACAAAAAGAGCATGTTCAAAGGAACTGCAAATGAATCTTGATTCATAATTGATTCTGTTTTCATTTAAGTATTTACTGTACGGGATTTCAGATACCAACACCTTCGAATTTGCGGTTGACATAAGCCACTTGTTCAAGTGAAATTTATATTCACTTGGATTTTTCTCATTTGTGCCGCCTAAAAATATTATAAAGTCATTATATCTAACTGGAATATTTCAGACGAGTAGGATGAAACTGAGGCTTGCACAGGAGCGTCTTGTTTCCGGTAAGTAGTCACTGCAAAGTTCTTGCCCACGAGCTTTTGTGAGTAGTGTTGGACTTTGCGTCGTTGTTGATCTCCTATGACTATCACTCAACATGTCATTGATATGCAGAAAAAACAACGTCGGCGACAAAACGGAGCCCTGCGGCACTCCGGCGTTTATCTGGAGGAAGCGCGGTTCACGCCCATCGCAAAGTACACGAATTCTGCGTCCCTCCAAAAATCCGGCGTTCCAGTCGCATAATCGAGGTAAAATTAATAAAAAAATAAAAAAATACTATTTAGAAAAACTATTTTTATTTTCTAAATTAGACAAAGTTTTAAATAAATGAACAACTGTCCACTGTTACTGTCACTGTCTGTTAGTTTTGGATTGCGTTTTTGCTAAGAGTGGCTACTTTTAGCAAGAACGCGATATAAAACTAAAAAACAGACTGCCAAGTCGTGGAGAGACATTCAATATTTAGAAGAAGTATTTTTGTGATATTCATTGTTCAGTTTTTAAAAAACTATGTCTCATTTGGAAGCTATAAAAATAAATCAATAGGTGGCGCTAGTTGGTGACTAAAATCACCTTTAGGTACTAATTAAAACGACTACTTATTGATTAAGGGTCAGTTTTTGAGAATTTTAAAAAGACTTATTTTTAGAATCCAAACTGTGAAAGAGAGTCATGAAAAGTATTAACAATTACCAACCTTTTCCATCACCCGATAGTTGACATACATCTTTTTGCACCAGTCTTTGCACGCCTTTCTAGATCTTTTTTCGTCCGATAGCGAATTTTTAAGTTTTGTGTATGAGTCGTATACATTTAGATACATCATTATGTCGCCTTCTGCTACCTGAAATAACATTTAAACAACTAAGCAACTGATATCCCAATTAAAAATATCTGAAAAAATTAAATTTAATACCTGTAATTGTAAGTTGAAGTACAAACTATAATGATTTATTAACTTTAGTTTTAATGTGATTGATAATACCTACAAAAAATACAAATTCGATAAAAAAACATTTTACTAAGAAAATGTATTTGACATACTTATTCATTTTATAATACTGAGTAGTTTCAATTGGGTATGGGAACGATTTTTTTTTCTTTTATAAATACCTTTTACTATTTTAAGTAACTAATTAGAAATTTTTTTCGATCTAGCTGGCAGTTATTTTTTTATTAATATTTAAACATTGCGAACTGATGACGTAATGTTCCCACATGTGTTTTTTCCACGATTCGTGGTAAATAAATAATGATTACTGATTTACTGCACTTACAGCTGAAACAGAGCTCGCAGTTCATCATGCAGCATCTCACGAGAATGTGAGAAGTAAAATTCAGATACAATTTATTTTGCTAAGTTCTGAAACCAAGCCCTACCTGAAAGTGTTGGGATTATGGCGAATGGCTTTTTTAAGTCCTACCTACCCGTCTGGGCAATGGGTGCGTATGAAGCAGATCGTGTCATTTGATTGGTTGATGGATAGATTATCAACCAATCACGTGAAAGGACTTTTATACGACCCAATCGGTTTCAATTGTGAGATGTCAATTTGATTACCGTCAAGAGTACATTAGGAAGCTTTGCGTAAGTTGGCAATCTGGGGTCAAATGAAGGAACCCCAGTTTGCCAACGTAGTTAATTAAAAATATCCTAGACCCTTTGCCTTTAAAAATGTTTAACATTTAAATAAGGTATAAAATACAAATACCTCGAAATGCTTTTCGATTTAGGACATGTTTCAATTTTTTTCCCATACCCAATTGCTTGATTACCTCAAAGTTATTTCTTCTAGATATCTTAGCCGCTATATTCTCCTTCCCTGAGGCAGACTTGACGAACGGACTGTCCACTTGCAACATGGCCGCTATCGACAAAGCCTCGTCTATGCACCCGTACTCGCCTGTAAGTTACATTTGTACTTAAATTTAAAAAAAATATTAATTTTCCGAAGGTTGCCTGGAAGAGATCGCTTCTAGCGACAAGGCCGCCTAAGTTGTACTAATAAGTTATGTAAACTTTATTTTTGTAATTGTTATATTTGTGCAATAAAGAATATCTTATCTTATCTTAATTATTGGATTTAGAAGGAATCACATGCGGTGTAAGATTTACCTTAAGATAAGATAAGATGATTCTTAAATGCATAAAACATGGTACATTTGAAGTTTTTATATTTATATTTCGGATAAAGTTAATACCGTAAAGTTAGTCAATTAAATTAAATTCAGATGTCAAAAGTTCAGATAATATCATGGTCATAAAATAATTCTCTGGTATTCTCTAGTACAATGTTTACAATGAAATTGCTAGTTAGCTTATGAATATTAAAAAAAACAATGTCAGATGTCAATAACAATTCTTTTAAGGTGACCAGCGCGGCAGAAATAAATAGTTCATTTATGTCATAAAAGCAGTTGTCAATTAGAATTTAGTGAATATGCTTTTTAAAAACATTCCGATGTGCATTCTGAAAATGGTTCGGTAACAAATTAAACAGTCGAACGCACATACTACAGCTATTTCTAACAAAACCAGCTGTGGCTGCTGGTGGCACGGACAAGTTCCCAGGGTATCTCACTGTACCACCACGACTACAATCATCACGTTTTCTTGTGAAGAGGTGAATATTTATTATGGTAAAGATTACAATTTCAAAAATGTATAAGGATGGTAATGCAAGAATTTTAAGCTTTTTAAAGAGACGATTCCACCTGTCCGACATCGCAAATAGATCGTATACATCGCTTTTGTAGATTGAAGACACGATTTCTGTGTGTTGAGTTTCCACACAAAATCAGCCCATACCTCAATATGTAGTACGTTGGGACTAGTAAAAGGCAAGACGGCTCGTTGCACACTGTTTATTCAAGGAGCGGGGACGCAGACGCAGCTACGCATATAGCTATACATAACATTTCCTCCCTCTATAGATACAGATATTCTAATAACCAAAGTTTGGAAAGATCACTGGGTACTCTGTCGGGGACATTCAATATTCAGAACATTGATTTGGTCGCTGTTCTCAGCCTCGTAAAAGTCATCATCGGCTTCAGTAACAGGCCGCCGAACTCCACGAGTTAAACACACTTTTGATGGGGTTTGTTCTAAATAAGACTCTTGTCACCTCCTCCTCCTCTCTTAAACTCCTAGGTGATGGATCTGGTGAGTGGATTGCGGGCGGTGTCCTTGTCACTGTCGTGGGAAGTTGCGAGGCTCGTGTTACTTCAACGGTTACTGAACTTTCCTCTTGACTATTGTCCCAGTCCCAGTTAGCATAGTGGTTTTTTCCTTTATCCAACACAATTTGGTTTATATGTTTTCTAACAATTTCGAACGTATTTGAATCTTTAATTTTATACAAAACTCTTCCTAATTTTTCAACAATTAATCCCATCCTCGTCGCCAATAGTACGTTGGGACTAGTAAAAGGCAAGACGGCTCGTTGCACACTGTTTATTCAAGGAGCGGGGACGCAGACGCAGCTACGCATATAGCTATACATAACAATATGAAACCAACGTAGCCATGATACGCCATAGAGAGCAAACACAAATCTATATATCCTCTGGCATACCAAGTCAACATAATACTGCCATGTGAGTTCTGAAAGGATAACGATACAAAGAAACGTCGCCGATGTAGTCATGGCAATCGAATCGTTACGATGCTGCGCTGATAATTGTTCGCGTTTTCCGTTTTTGTTGTAAAATTAAATGTATTTTGTTTTATTTGTATTAATTTTGAAATTATTATGCTCTAGCCAATTTGCTACATTTATTATTTCATTATTTATTTATTTATTTATTAAATTGCATTACATGGGACCTTATAACTACACACTTAAGTAAAGCACAAGAGTACACATGCGCCTTGTTAGGCATCGCAATATGGAATAGAGAGGGGCAGATATTTATAAATTATGTATCACCTAAACACATATTTACTATTTTACACAAATATTATTATATAAATGCATGTGCTTCTTTATATGTATTAATTTGTTATTTATTTTACTATTTTTATGTTTACTTTAGTTTATCCTCCAAGTATTCCCTAACTGAATAATAAGATTTGCTGGTAAGTAAATCCTTTAGCAGATGTATAAACTTATTATAATTATTTTCGTTTTTTATATAGTTCGGCAACTTATTGAACAATTTGATCGACATAGGGTAGGGTCCGGAGCTATGTAATGTTAATTTAGAAGGTATTTGAATAAGATTATTTTTATAACGGGGTGTATTATGGCGAGGGAAATCTCCTATTTTGGAATATAAATGTGGGTTTTTTCTAATAAATTTACAGGTTTCTAAAATGTAAATGCTGGGTAGGGTTAACAGCTTTAAATTTTTAAAATGGGGTTTACAACTCTCTCTCTGTTTGATGTTTGTTAGGATCCGTATGCATTTTTTCTGTAAGATTAGTAGGTCTTGTACATCGGTACTGTTACCCCAGAGCATCACGCCATAACTCAGGCAAGCATAGGCGTAGGCATAGTACATTGTGGTGGCAGTGTGCATGTTGGTGGTTTTTTTAATTTCTCCTAGGGCATAAATAAATCTAGATAGTTTAGTTTTAATTGTATCTACATGAGCTTTCCAGTTAATATTCGAATCTATGACTATACCTAATAGGGGGAATGAAGGAACATTATCTAAATTTACACTTTTGTAACTTATATTTATATCTAATTCAGTTTTTTGGCGCGGTCTAAATTGCATAAGTTTCGTTTTTACAAAGTTAACTTCTAAATTATGATCATTCATCCATTCTACAATTTGATTGATGATATTTGTGATTTTCGTTTCTAAATTTATATTATCTGAACATGAGAGTAAAAGAGAGAAATCGTCGGCAAACATTACACAGCTCTCGTTTATTGCTTTTGGAAGATCGTTAATATATATAATGAAGAGCGCGCATTCAATGACACTGCCCTGCGGTATAGATCCGCCTACTAGTAGCTCGTCTGACCTAACAGGTTTGACTTCTTTTGACTTAGGATCAATATTGTCAATTTGGACATACTGTCTACGTTGATATAAAAAAGATTTAAACCATTGTAGTCATTGTGTTTCATCATTGTAGTCAATATTTGTTTTTTTTTGGTGTATTGTTATGGAAATATCATCAGCAAAGAGTGTCACTGGGTACTGTGTTCATTTGGGTAAGTCATTAATATAGAGAATGAAAAGTAACGGTCCCAATATACTCCCCTGGGGGCACCAGAGTTATTCAACCTCTTCTCCGATCTATAAGTTACACTCTGGGACATATCAGCTAGCTAGCTTAGGTATTATCAGCTAGCTTAGGTATTTCCACAAACTGAGACCTTTCAACGACGAAGCTCTACACCCAACCATAGGCAGATCCTCGCACACCATAACGTTCGGGCTTATTAAGAAGAGTTTTATGATTGACAAAGTCGAAGGCCTTACTCATGTCGAACAGAATGGTAGTTATGGGGACTCTCTTGCCCATGTGGATTGCTATGTTCTTTATAAGGGTGTAACGGGCTAAAGCTGTTGACCTTCCCTTGCTGAATCCAAATTGCTCCTTTCTAATTAAATATTTTTTTTGTAAAGAATTAAATTAATGTTACCTGCATGGCCTTTTCAAATATTTTTGATATTACTGGGATCAGGGCAATTGGTCTGTAGTTGTTCAAATTGTGTTTCTCTCCACGTTTATACAGTGGACCTTGTGTTGTAGAAAAAAAAAATAAGGCTCATTTATTTATTTACCAGGTTATTCTCTCTTTTTAGTCGCCCACTCTTGACAGAGTGGTCGTGGTCATACAATATGAGATGATTGTTGTGCCATTTCGCGATGCTTTGCCATGCAGCTGCAACGGGTCTATATTGGAACGCCTAATTCTTTGTAGCCCTATTGTCATTGGCACACAAACTATTGGCCTAATTTTTTTTCGCACAACCGTCACATGTCCTAAACAAGTTTGGCCTATTTCATTTCGCCTAAAGTTTTATCGCCGTATCATCACTTCCCAAATTCATCACTTCACACCACATCACACCCATTTCCTTCAGAATCAGCCATAATGTACACCAACTGACGGTATCGAAGGCCTTTCTGAAGTCAGCGAAGCACACATAGAGGGTGATATTGAATTCTCTGGCTTTTTCCACAATTTGGCGCATCACCAGCAGCTGTTCTCTTGTACCTCGAGCCTTAACAAATCCAGCTTGCTCGGAGGCGATCTCTCGGGACAGAAAAACTTAAAGCCTCGTATTTATTATATGCAGCATGATTTTACTGGCGTGGGATATAAGATAGAGATTAGTCTGTAGTTAATGCACTTTTTCGATTCTTTTTTATGAAGCGGTATGAATATAGAGAGTGACCAATCGCTTGGCTTAACCCCAGTGACCCATATTCGACAGCAGATTGTGTGCAGTCCACTCCGATCTCACCCATTGCCTGTATTACCTCAATCGGGACTCCGTCAAAACCTACAGCCTTATTGCGTTTAAGGTGCTTGATAGCCGCTCGCACCTCATCTCTCAGTGGGACAGGTTCTTGCTCTGAAGTCTCATGGCAGGTCGTTGCGATGTCTGTTGCAGTATTAGCAAGCAGATACCTGACGACGACTGTGTCCTTCCAGACGTTGACAATCTCCTTGATCTCTGTGACGGTACCTCCTGTCGCATTCTCAATGACCCAAGTTTTCGGCTTAAACTGACGGGTGATAAGTCTGACTTTCATGTGCAAAATGTCAGTCAGACATTTGTGTTTTTGGTTTAAAACCCTAGTAAATTATGTTTATAAAAAATTCTAACCAGATCGTAGAAAGTTTCCAATCAGAAACTGGGTATGTCATACAATTTTCCTGAAGGTATAAAATATATTGAACGGGTATATCTATCAAAAAAACTAGTATCGACGCCATTATTCGTAATTCAGTATCTACACTAAAGTTTCTGAAGCCGTAGTGTGCAGGAATCGTTACGATAACAATAATATACGATAATACGCTTAATGAAAAGTAGCTTTCAGGGTGCTTCGTTAACCAGGATGGCAACATTACACAGTCATCAACTAGTATAGTCTCCGACTACCCTGTTTGGGATTAAAGGTTCTCAGCGTTCACATGAACTTAAACGTTAAAAAAAAATTACAATTAAAATGAACGTGCATCTAATTCATAGCAATGCAATGAGACATGAGTCTTACAACATAATTAGGTATTCTTGGGGGCGCGTAATACACAGTCCCCACTTCCAAAAATTATGCCAGCAAGCTCATTCAAGATAGATGATCGCAAGGGTCAACCACTCCGCGGTGCAATGGAGCGGCCTTCGCCCTGCGTCTTCTATTGCCAATCCAATCCAAATTTTCAATATTCCGGCCGGGGTGGTCGTTCAACGGAGAAAAATCTTAACACCGCCGACTAGGAATCGGCCGTGCTTGTACAGGACAGCCCTATCTAGCGGTGCGCTTAGAGTAACTTATGTTGCTAAATGCGCTTTCCTTCATGGAGTTTGCTTGTAAAACAAAGCAAGTGTAAAAGTATTTGGGGAAGGCAACTATGCCGGTAAATACTAGATGGCGTGATGATCGCTTTCCGAAACGGGAAAAATGAAATGCAATTCATTTGTTTTAAATCAACACTTACCACTGTTACAAAGCATTTTAGCAACCATGGGCCTCAAAGGCAACTCGGCCATATAAACCCCTACATCTTGGGTCAAGTTTCCATGTTTGTCAATGGCTTTTAATGCGTTAAGTGTTTCTAGACCGGCGAGGAGGCTTTTGGCGGGCGGCGGCGTTGGGAATGTGAACCTTAAATCAAAGAAAATACAGGTTATGGTGGTAATTAAATTTTAAAGGTGTTAGAAAGTGATTATAAATAATTTTCTATTTTCTCATTGCTCAACCAGGCCGTGCCTATGCTAATTTTTCAATGGTTTTGAGCTTTATCTACGAGTACAAGTGTTAAGGTTCTAAATAACGCGGTCTAATTTACGCCGGCTTGCTAAAGGGTTATTAGTACACATGTGCGAATGTCCTGAATGTTATCAGAATTTACATACTTTTTAATTCGAAGTCACCTATAGTTTGCTATATTATGTTATGAGTGTTATGACATCACTTCCAGAACAAGATAACATATATGTTAAAATCAGCTATGATTTCTTTAAGTGTTTCTTGCTATTTCCAATACTTGAGGAGTTTGTTATCTATACAGTTGAAATGCATATCCATATTGTTTTTTTTTTAAGTTTTTCGTAAAAAGCAGGGTACACAACTAGTATAATTGGTTGTACTTTGAGACAAAATTATGTCATAAGGTCACTCTTTCCCTCTAGGGACTTTGTGTACGTGCCCAGGGTCCCAAGATCCTGAGGGACCTGAAATCAGTTTTATTTTTATATTTTAGAACATAAAAAAGTTAACTATGAATAGAATGGCCTTAAATAGGTTAAAAATAGGGTGCTGTATATCATAGTACTCACCTCAACAAATTGTGGATGCCCAGAGCTTTCAGCTGCAGAAGCACAGAAGACATGTCACTTCTGGATATTTCTGGGGGGATGCAAGGTGGTAGTTTATCATATTCTTCCTCTGTATACAATCTGAAAAAAAGAATAAAATATGTTTTTTTGTGTTAGTAGATTAAAACGAAACTTTGCTAATATTATAAAAAGAAAAGATTTGTAAATTATTTAATTGAATAATTAAATTATTTCGCCAATGTCAAACTACGTTTTCGTTGAGTAGCACAGGATATGGGAGTTTACATTTTCGGGCTATTGATTTTAACAAAAAAATAGGCTACTTCTCATGTGGGCGAGGCCGCTAGCCCACTAGTTAAAGAATCTCACAAAACATTTACAAAGACTAAAGATCTGATCAAAACAATACAATTACTTTTTAGCAATAAAAACCTATAAACTTGCACATTGCGTGTTCGTTTTCAATTTGTTATGATACTAGCTGCCTCGACAGATTTCGTTCTGTCAAAAGTAATTGCACCTCGCGGCGTCGGTAAAGCAGCACACCTCGCCTGCGTTTCTCCGACTTGATTTACATATACTATTATTTTCCACTGAATGTTTTGTTCATTCATAATAAAATATAGCCTATGTCACTCCCTGATAATGCACCTTCATATTGGTGAAAGAATTTTTAAAATCGGTTCAATATTTTTGGAGCCTAAGCAATACAAAAAAACTAACAAACAATACAAATCTTTCCTTTTTATAATATTAGTATAGACTAATTCAGAAAACCTGTAATCGATTACAGTAATTTAAATCGATATTTTATAGGTATCGATAATTTTTTGTTTTCTATTTTTAGTCCACAATAAAGTCGACCCTGCTGATGGTGGGCAGGACGCGGGAGGGGGATGCTTTCGGCCAATCAACTAAGAGTCTGTGACCCGTATTCTAGAATCATATTCAAGCGTTGATCTGTACTTGAGTAGAGATTTGAAAACGTCAGTTCATACAAAAACGTCACTCAGATCTTTACTCAAGTACAGGTTTTGTTTCAGAATACGGACCTGAATGCTCTAAGCCAATCAATCACTTCAATCAGTCACCTGTCGGCTATCGACCGTCTGCTCCACATGAGATAAATTACAAAAATGGAATTGCCGAGTCTACGTAATAAAAAATGTAAAAGTCAATACTTTAAAACGTTGCGAATTATTTTCAAAGAATAAAATTGGATCAAGCGTCTTCTTCACCTGAAGAAGACGCTAAAGAAGACTCTTGTTCCAATTTTTTTTCGCATTTTCTGCACACCTGTGCATTCATTTTGTTTGCTACGTTGTGTTAATAAAGTTTTTTTATTTTTTTCGCCAGACAACACACCTCTTGTAATGGTCTCGAAGTAGGAATTAATATCCCTGTGTCACGAGGTACCACACAAGGATATAAGCCAGGGGCGTCTCCCAGCACACCCAGACCCGAGTCATTTCAGAAAAGTTCGTTCTCTGAATTGACCCGAACGGGAATCGAACCCGGGACACTACGGAAATCGAGGCGATAAACCGTGCTGAGGCGCACTACGCCAATCGTGTCGTCAAGTTTTTATTGTACTATCGATGTCTTTTGATTATTTTAAGTTGTTATTGCTATTTCGTTAGTATAATGTATTCATGATTATTCCAGGTGAAGACATAAATGTAAATAAGACAATTTCACAGGCTACTGGCGTGTCTATGACAACTATTAAAAAGTAAAGTAAATGCGGCCGTATTTAGTCCCACATCGAATAAATAATTGATATTTATTTATTTTATTTTTATCAAAAACAAGTACTTACACATCTGAAGTTATACATTTTTTAAATAACAACACGGAGATTTTATTATTCATGTGTTGAGATATACCGCCGCGGCGTAATGCCGTGTGTACCCGCGCTACCCCCCGCCCCGCGTCCCGCGGACCATCAGGAGGGCCGACTTTACGGCGGTTAACCTATGATAGTTGGGACTGTACTTTGTTTTTCGATATAGTTTCATTCTAGTTCTATTTTAGGTATTATTTACCTATAGCATTTCCCACGACTAGTCCTGCCCGCCCGGCCCGCTCGCTGCGTCGCGTTGTTTTTTGAAATCGGGGCTATACACAAACTCTCTACTCCTATCGAAGGGTCGAAATAGGCTAGCTTGTGGAATCCGCTGTCGATCACTGTAAATGAATGAGATAAATAAACTTTAGAAAAAAGTTGAACATACATCACGCCTTTTTCCCTTGGCAAAAAAGGCGATAGGCAAGGGGATAGGCAGCAACCACATCTTTCCACTTGCTACGGTCCTGACACACGCCTTGCGCTTCTTCCACTCTCATTAATCCTTTCAGACATGCTCGTCGATTATGGGTACTCCTGACCTGACCTTTTCTGAGCACGTCTTGGATTTGTCCTAAGTACGTCCGTCTAGGCCTTCCCCTTTCAACAGCTCCATCCACCCTCGCCTTGCAAATTTGTTTCGTTAATCGCCATTCATCCATCCTTTCCATATGCCCAAACCATCTTAGCATTCCCATCTCAATTTTTGTGACAACATCTTCTTTCACACCACATCGCTCTCTTATTATGCTATTCCTTACTTTATCACTCAATGTCACTCCTGCCAAACTTCGCCTTGCTCTCATTTCCACTGCATTTATCCTACTTTCATCCTTCTTTTGCCATACCCAACTCTCACTTCCGTACATAAGCGCCGGGACTAACACCCCCGCATGAACAGCCAGTCGCGCCTTCTCTGACACCTTCTGGCTGTTCATAAAGGCATGCAGCGCTCCATTTAACATACTTGTAGAAAAATACCTACTCAAAATAATGTAATATGAGAGGCCCGTTACCTCAGCACTAGGTCAGTGGAAATGACAGATACACATATTAATTACATGATTCCAATAAACACTTTCAAAAATCAAAAAAAAATCAAAAATCTTTATTTTTCCAATATCTTACTTACAAAATTTATGCGGAGTCTTCCCTGTAAGTAGTCTTAATGACACTTGTATTGGGAATGGCTCGCAGCTTCCCTTACGAAATAGCCACAGACAGATAAAGGTAGGTAATCTAAAGCTTAGACATTAGGGTAACCAGCACTAAAAGGCTGGTACCTAAAAGAAATATGTATAATTACTGCTCAGTAATGCTCATTTACTGCGTGTGTGTGTGTGTGTGTGTGTGTGTGTGTGTGTGTGTGTGTGTGTGTGTGCGTGTGCGCGCGTAAATATTATGTTCATGTTTGTGTTTGCATAACTGAATGGGTACCAAGGGATACCTGTAAGCCCTACGGATTATTCCTTGGGTTCGGTACGAGTAGTCCACTTACAGGTTCATTCTATGACTAAGTTTAAGCGTGTTTTTTTTTTTTTTTTTCATTATTATTATTATTATTATTTATTTATTATTATTTTTTTTTATTTTTTTATTATTGGTTTATAGTTTAACTAATTCTTATTAAAAGATTTTCAACTTCATCATAGGTCAGAGATGATAACCATTTGGTTAAGGTTATCTTGCAATTGTGAGACAGCATTGGGTAAATTACTAGTGTTTTATTTATTTTATTGTAGATATAGGAGGACTGACCTAGGTACTGTCTTCTAGCAAAGGCTGTACGTATAAAAGGGACAGGAGCTACAACATCCTTCCTTCTTTTATGAGAAAGGTTGACATAAGTTAAAGTTTTGTGGCAGTTCAATGTAATGTTGAGAATGTAAAGTTTCCTAACTGTGAGAAGACCACTCATCTTATATAGGGTCTCAGTAGGAAAACGATAAGGTTTAGAGTAAATTACTTTTATAAGAGATCTCTGCGCCCTTTCCAGTTCAAGAACATGGGTTTTGGCAGCTCCTCCCCAAATCGAGATGCAGTAAGTGAGTACAGATTGAGCCAGTGCTATGTAGATTTTATTTTTAAGTTTATTTGACATGACCCTACGTAGTTGCCTAAAAACCCATATGAGCTTCCTAGTTCGGCTCATTAATAACTCCAGGTGTGGGTTCCAGCTGAGTCGTTGGTCTAGTATAATACCAAGGTACTTAGTGTGGTTAACTTTGTCAATGGATGGACAGTTACAGATTAAGTCAATAGGATTTGAACAAGAGTGAATTTTGATTTGAAAAGTATTGTTCGGTTGTGATTTAATTGAAGGAGAGAAACAGATGAAATTGGTTTTCTGAATGTTCAACGTTAAGAGGTTGTCACTAAGCCAGTTGGATACTATAGATAAGCCTTTTTCTGTTCTTTCGTGAACAGCATCCCAAGTTCTACCGGTAAATACAACTGCAGTGTCGTCTGCATAGGAAACTATCTTGCCTCCGATATCCTGGATCCTTCCCAATTCGTTTATGTATATCAGGAAGAGAGTCGGGCCCAGGACACTTCCCTGCGGGACACCGAATTTTACTTTAGCTTTATCACTGTAGTAACCACCTATTTTAACCTCCTGAGTTCGATCCTGGAGGTAACTTTGAAATAGACTAAGCGGAGTATCCCTAATACCTATGCTCTCTAACCTGTGTAAAAGAATTGGGACAGAGACGGTGTCAAAAGCCATTTTGAGGTCTAAAAAGACTGTAAGGCACTTGTTACCACCGTCAACCTCCTTAACAATTGTTGAGGTGAGGTCTAAAATTGCATTTTGTGTTGATAAACCCTTCGTGAAACCGTATTGTGTACTAGATAATATTTTAAATTTTTTTAAGTAGTTAGTTAATCTAATGTTTAGCAGTTTTTCAATAACCTTAGAAATTGAAGTGAGGACAGAGATAGGTCTGAAATTGTTTACGTCCGCTCGGTCCCCACTCTTGTACACAGGAGTCACTATGGACCTCTTTAGAGAGCTAGGGAATACACCAGTGCTAAAACAGAGGTTTGCTAGGTTACAAATGAGGGGGACAACGATCTCACTAGCATGTTTCAAGAAAGCTGTGCTGATGCCATCCCAGCCAGGTGAGCTCCCAGAGTCAAGACTCAGCACGATGCCGGCGTTAAGAAATGAAGGGGATCGATAGATACCCAAGAGGACAAAATCTGTGATTTCAATCTGAAGCCCCGTGGCGTCTGAGAGGTTAAGGTCAGTAACCTTTGCCCGATGGTTACTTTTGATATAAATCACCACACCGTCGTTCTGGTTTAGTAATTTAGTTGACTGATAGCCGGTGTAGTTATTCAGCAGAGGTATCCGTTTGATTGGATCTAGTCTACATTCAGTAAGAATTAGAATGTCCACATCAAAGTTCAATTCCGACAATGTAACTTGTAAATCATCGAAATTCTTATAAATACTTACTATATTTTGGGTAATTATACGTAACTGATTACGAGGTGAACCTGGGCAGTGATTAGACAAGTCCTGTATGTAACATTTAACTGAGTGTGACGTTTGGATACAGTCTAATTCCTGTGCCGAGTGGTGGTGTCTATCCATAAAAATATGATTTAAGAAACAGAAAGTTGAAACTAAAGTTATTACGTAGGGTAAGTAGGCCTATTTTTTTAAAGAATACTTGCAAGTTAATGTTGTAAGAATTAGTTAGGGGCGTAAGTACAAGGTTGTTTTTAATTACGTAATTCGAAGTGATCAATTTTAGTTTCGAGCTGGCTGTTTGTACTGACTGTGTAGTGTAGTTTAGGTATGTATGTGTTTGACTTGATAAGTAAGTGTATTTAGTAGTGGGTGTAGGTATGATTGTGTTATGTTTTGAGCTAAAAGTTAGTTCTGAGTGTATTATGTATAAGTGTGTGTGTGTTTGTATGTTAAAATAAGTGTAATTATTAATTTTAGGTTGTGTTTGTGTGATCATGTAAATAGAGCTTACAAAAGGTATCGAGTTTAAAGCATATTTCTTACCAGTAATATTTTGATACAAGTAGCAGGTATCATTAGGATAGTACAAAAGAGGTAACACAACAATAATTAACAATAGTCACATTTCTAGTAGGAGCTGGTGAACCTGGGCCTCACTTTGAACACAGATAATCTTAGAGGAGTCATCTTTCCTCACAAATACTCTTCCGAAGGAAGTCCAGCAGTATTTCATCTTTTTAGAATTGGCGAGATCACGAGCCAAGAAGAACAAGCGAGCCCCTTTAGCAGTGAGCTGTTCTGATATGTAGACGGGGGTGTCCTCACTAGTGGTGAGACCAAGATGTTTGGCCTGTAGTTTACACTTGTTTTTGTAGTTAAATTCCTTTGACTTTCTCAGCAGATCTGTTCTTAGGATCGTGGATCCAAGTTCTACAATGATAGGGGGTCTTTTCTCTTTGTCATTTCGCGCCTTCAGTCTAAAAATATCCCTTATGTCACGATCACATAGTTCGAGGTTCACAGTTTTCGAGAGGCAAGTCATCATGTTTATCAGGTCAACTCTGTTCTCAGACGGATTTCGAGGCACGTTTTTTAATTCAATACACGTTTTACGTGACGTTCTTTGGAGGTCCTCCACTTTATCCTCTAGTATATGTATGTACTCACGATCCTTCCTAGCTTGGGTTTCCAAATGCTCAATCTTCTTTTGGAATTCCTCATTTTGTGAGGTTAAAAGGGTGATGTTTTGCTCAATATTTGAGGTAGTTTGTTGAAGAGACGTAAGGGTGTTTGAGATTACTGCGTATTCCTTCTGTTGTCCATTTGTAAATGTCGTCATAATTCATAACAACTCCTCTTTGAAGTCGTTAAACTGTGACGGTGACAGCTCATCTTCTCTCGGTCTCCTGTTGCGGAGAAAAACATAGCTAGGAGGGGTGTGTTCAACCTGTGCGTCCTCCAAAGCTTCGTTTTGAGGCTCTGTTGTGTCAGTTAAAGCACTTGACTGCTGAGATACAACATCCATCGGTGTTGTATAGGATGGGGGCCTTTGATCCGACATATTGCACCGTGCGCGTAGGCCTAAATGTGATGCAGAGCCGACGGGAAAGTGAATGACGGTGGGCGGGGCTACCCAAGCACTGAGGCCGGTGACGTAACGCAAATAGGAGGCGCAAGATGCGTGATAGGTCGAGAGGCGGGGAAAGCCGGTGTAGTTGCGCGAGCGCAGGGCTTAAGACAGTATAGCTGACTTCGTCTTGCGAGGGATTGTCTCTTTCACACGCTGGTTTCACCAACACACACTTATGGTCGCCTGGTACTTAACACGGAATTTAGCAAAGTATTTATAATTTAAATTCACAAAAATCGAGTTATAAAGACCGCTTAGTAAATGCGACCGCACTGGACGGCGTCCGAGAGGGAAGAGGAACTTTGACTTTGACTTTTAAAAAAATCAATCTTATCTTATTATCTTAACTAATCTTAAAACTGACTTTAAATTCGGTTAGGTTACACACTAGCTGTCCGTCAGCGGTTTCGCTCGCGTAGACTATTTCTACTGTTAAAATACAACCTAAGAGAAAAAAAGGCCAAGGATTTTTTCAAATTGGCCCAGTATTTTCGGAGCCTATTCATATGTATTCAATGCAAACAATCACATCTTTCCCACAAAATAAAGAATTTACAGAAGGACCGCTCTCGCCTTTTTCTCTCAACTTGCTCGATCGCCTAGGGTTGCTACTATATTCGCCAGGTAAGCGCAATTTGACAGATACCGCCAAAAATAAAATACATCAAGTGAATAATTGCACCGAGTTCGACAAAAACAAAAATATAAAAGGGGTCCAGTTAGATTAAAAAGAGTTAAGATCGGTGAACACGTATAAAAGTATTATATTATAAGAAGTCATTTACCTACAGAAGGCGTCCGCTTATTAAACCGGGGTCCAGGTGCAACCTGCTAGCCTATAATAGGCATGATCATACAGAATCTCCTTATACCTAGTAGGCTGTGGATAACACCATGAACCACCGCTTCACGGCGGCAGCAGCCACGCGTGCCCCGATAAAAGAATATACCTAAAATACTGGTGTTTTACCATGCATGATAAGATAAGTTACGAAAAAAGTAAAAGCTTATTTCTACTGGATTTGAACGTGTTACGAAAGATTATGTTTCACCTACCTATATACTTATATTACATAGTACCTACTAACTTGCAAAAGTTATCTGAGTTTTACTCACTTTTCAACATCATTGGTAACTTAATAAACGTTTAATCACAATTTCGTGTGGTGTTCATACAGCCATATACACTGCAACAGAAATATCTGCGCGAAACCATTTTTGACCATTGAACTATAATGTATCTGACGTACCTACAAATAATAAATATCTCAATGTTTTTGACAGTGCGACTGACCGCGACACTGAAACTCACTGACTTCGCCTGTAATCTCACTTCTCAGTGTGCGTGTGTCAGAAATGGCGTGTTGTTCTAAGCAGGCTATAGCTACAGTTAAACATGCTCATTACTAGCACGAAAGCATGCTACTAATGAGCAAGTGCTACTTAGTAGCACGTGTGTCGAAGCCTTGCTATTTATGAGCATGCTACTTTCGAGTATGCTCAAAAATCGACAGCCGTGCGATTTATGAGAAAGCTACCTGCGGCGCGGGTGGAAGGGGGCGTGGTTTTAGCACGTGTGAACAGGTTTGCTTATTGAGCATGCTACTAGGCTAGTATCCATTGAGAACTGGTATAGAGATGTCAGTCTCGGTTTAATTATATAGCGAGGTTGTGGTTTATCTATACATACTATATTATAAAGAGAAATTATTTGTTTGTTTGAATTAAATGGGCTCCGAATCTACTGGATCGATTTTAAAAATTCTTTCACTATTAGAAAGCTATACTATCAGGGGCCATATTACAATCTCTTTTAGCCGGTCAAGTAAATTTCCTAAACTGAGGGTAGCGAGCAATTTCGTGCCTAGAGGATGCATTTTTATTAACAGGTAAGGTAACCGTGACTGGCTGAAAATGTAAGAAATCACTCGCTACGCTCAACTTAGGAAATCAACTTGACTGGCTATATGAAATGGTAATACGGCCTAGTGACATAGGCTATGTTTCTTTTTAATTTAGGCTGTATGCTATAAATTCGATAGTATCAAAACTATAGATAGGATGCGTGTCGATTGTATCGATACTATCGATAGTTTTGCCCTATCGAAAGTCGAATATTTTACGCTAATATTGCAAGCTCATACAAGGTTTCGTTTTATTTCCAGTCGATAGTTACTAAAGAAAAACTATCTATAGTATCGATAGGTGTCAATAGTTATAAATAGTATCGATAGCATCGACTTTAATGGCGAGATTATATCGATAGTATCGAAAAAGGTCAACAGCATCGCTTAATTCTCATTATCGATACTATCGATAGTATCATCACGGGTCGATAGTTTCGATAGGACTATTGATAGTACGACTAATTTTTAAGGTCAACTATCGCTATTAAAACTATCGCTGTCGCAACAACACTATTTCGAATCGAACCCGTGCTTAAAAAGCATGTGTGTTCAATCCTTTGCTTTGAGCACGGTCATTTAGTAGTAGGCTTAAAAAAAGCAAGTGTGTCAGTAGATGAGCGTGATAATGAGCATGTGTAACTGTAGCTCATCTGTCAGAGCGCCGCGCATGCGTAATTTGTGTCTTTCCTATTTATAATATTGGTTGGTATAAATATATGTGTAGGTCCAAAACCGAAACTTTTGAATTTTATTCTTTGCTGAAACATAAATTCTCTAAACTAAAATCCATTCAGACAAGTATTTGAACCCAGCTATCGCCAACGTCCATACCACGTTGAAAACACCGGTTCTCGTCCGATCACCGAAGTTAAGCAACGTCGGGCACGGTCAGTACTTGGATGGGTGACCGCCTGGGAACACCGCGTGCCGTTGGCTTTTTGATGTTCTTTTTTTTTAATAGATTTTATTAGAAATATTCATTTTTAAAAGAAGTATTAATTTAAATGTTAAAATATATTATCTTAATGGTTTTATCATCATTATCTGAGTTGGCCATACAGTTTTTTTACAGTGTAAATATTAACAGTATTTTTTTTTAATGTGCCTACTACAATTTACAAACTTTAGACCTTCATAGTTTCTCCCAAATTTTAATAAGTGAATGAGCCACCTGGTCAACTATATTTAGACCATAATATTTTCACAAAACTAATTTTTTTGACTTCACTTTTATCAATTATATCTATGGATTGTTAAAATAACCGGGCACTGAGCATAGACTCCTGGTGAACTTTACTTTAAACTTTTCTTGTGCTTATCGAAATTAGTTTCATATGTTTTTTTTACTCACCATAAACAACCCCAGGTATTGTAACGCTGGTCTCCGCTATATTGGTCGCTACCACCACTTTCCTCACATTCTTGTCGTGGCCTTGGAACGCTTGTATTTGCTTATAGTGAGGCAGGCTTCCGTACATCGGGACTACCTGAAGATTCGCCGCTTGTATTCCACTGGGGAAATGTTTGCGTAATTTGTTTTTCTCATTGTTTTCTTCGGCGTAGGTTGTTAAAGTTTCTAGAGCTTGGAGGATTTCTTCCTGAAATTAAAAAAAAGTTGTTAGGTTTTGGCTAACTGTACATATATGTTGGTACATTAAGTTTCAAAAAACAATGAGTATTGAATATCACTCCATCCACACCTTACAATGAACACTGAACATAAAACTTATATAAGTTCAACGGTTTAAATCCATACAATATTTCATTCCATATCTCAGGATTCATTGATCTATTATATAAAAATAAGTCGGGTTTTCCTTCCTGACGCTATAACTTCAGAACGCACGAACCGATTTCCACGGTTTTGCATTCGTAGGAAAGGTCTCGGGCTCCGTGAGGTTTATAGCAAAGAAAATTCAGGAAAAATTTCAACAGAAAAGCGGGAAAGAAAAATGAAGTTCACGCGGGCGAAGCCGCGGGCGGAAAGCGGAAGTTAATTATAGATAAACTTAAAACAATAAAATTAGTAGTTAGTTTTTTATTAGTAGTGTGTTTTCCCACATACCTGTGAAGTAAGAAATGCCAAAACATCACCAAAAGGTTCGGTCTCATGTATCTTGATAACTGTATCCACCGTCGCCTTCACATAATCTGGTACTGGTTCTGTAAAATATGAGTATTTTACTGGATTATTCTTAGAAGGTATAGTCAAACTCAAACTCAAATAGCTTTATTCAAATAGACTTTCACAGTAAGTACTTTTAAATCGTTAAATTTAAAGCAAGATATACTAAATAAAAGACCTAAATACTATAATAGTATAGATATATAAATACACAGTATACAGACATAATGCGGCTCTACCACCGCGTCGGAGTTGTTTCTTGCTGAGAAGACCCGGCGAGAAACTCAGCAGTTACTCTTTTAACCTTGTTTTGGGTTTACAACAGGCGTTAGTAAAGTACAATGTGTCATTTTGATACAAATAAACCAACTGAGTGTCTAATCTAAACAATATGAAACAATGGGAAAAAATAAACATAAAAGAATATAAACTTAAGGCCATTTAAACAATCAAGAAATAAAAATTGTTAGTCAGTACAAACTAAGTATTAACTAGGTATTACAATAAAATATCTGTTACAATAGTTATCTAATCCCGCATCGAGCAGAGAGCTTACACTCAGGCATTTTTATCTTTATGGTAGTAGGTATATAGTCTTTTGTAGTTTAATAGCCCTTTTTCAATAAAGCTGCTTTGATCTGCTGATTTTTGAATCTATGTAGTGGTAACTCACAAATGGCTTTTGGGATCTTGTTGTAATAATGTATACCTTGCCCCATAGAGGATCCTGAAACTTTTTGTAGTTCTCTTTATAATATAAATAATAAATAATAATAATACATTATCTGGGACAATTCACACCAAGATCATCTGACCCCAAACTAAGCCGAGCTTGTAATATAGGCGTCAGAGACTAATAAACATACTTAAATATTTCTAAATACATACTTAAATAGATAATAACACCCAGACACACAACAAATACAAATGTTTGTCACACAAATATTTGTCATGGGTGGGGATCGAACCCACGACCTCCGGTGCTAAAGGCAGGATCGCTGCCATTGCGCCAACAGGCCAGTCCGTATAAGTCAGTATCAGTCAGTATAAGTATAATCTATACTAAAATAAAGAGGAAAGATTTTATAGTTTTTTTGTTTGTTTGTATTGAATAGGCTTCGAAACAAATGGACCGATTTTAAAAAAATCTTTCACTAATATGAAGCTACATTATCAGGGAGTGACATAGGCTATATTTTATTATGATTGAACAAAACATTCAGTGAAAAATAATAGTATATGTAAATCAAGTCGGAGAAACGCGTGCGAGATGTGCTGCTTTACCGACGCCGCGTCGTGCAATCACTTTTGACAGAACGAAAACTGTCGAGGCAACTAGTAACATTATAAAACTATTAAGTGCAATTGTTAAACGCTAAAAAATAAAATTCACTAGTATTTAAGTATTTTTTTATTAGATTAGAGAGAGTATTCGTAATGGGTAAAGTTCCTGCCTCTAGCGCCACCAGTCGTGGGTTGATTTCCAGAACAAACATCACTTTAATGATAATTTTATTTAAGTAATGGTGTTTCTAGGTGTTGATAACTTAAGTAACTAAAGTACCTATAGTGCAATTATATTTATACTACACCTGCTCGGAAAGTACCTTGATACTTTATCAAATTTACGGTAGAAAGTACGTCATTGCATATCGAACAAATATGCGGGGAGAAAACGCATCTGAGCGGGAGAGAAAAGTGTATGAAAATCCATTTCTTACGTGGTTTTTCTTTTTTAATTTTGGGTAAGACTATGCGCCGGTAACCTAAATATCAAAAGCCAAAAAGTTTTTACAGTGAGGTTTTATCTCCAAGTTCGCAAAATGACACTGGCCACTAGCTGTGTGTCGGATGGTGTCGGGGTGGCCGTGCGACCCTGCGGCGGCAGGATAAACAATTTGAAAAAAGAACTTGTGAAAATTGCAGACGCCATTGGCGCCATTTTCAATTTGTGTGTTGTTTGAGGATTCAGTTTTTGTAGAAAGTAAAATAAAACTATCAAAACGATAAGTAGTGATAGTTATGATGAAGATTTTTTAACTCCGCCGCAGTTGAAGGAAACAGCAAAAATAATAAAGAAAGAAAAAGTGTTGCATTAAGCTTCACTAACTGCAACAATTTCAATATAAATTTCAATTAGTAAAGATTTAGTTTTTTATTTTCCTCGTATGTGTAGTATAAAGCACTATGTATCACTCGAGAGAAAGTGCGATTCCCGATCTCGGGTGTTTTAAAGCCCTGGCCTACGGCTCGGGCTTCAAACGATACCCTCGACGGTAATCGTCTCTTTCTCCTCTCGGTGAACAATGTACTATTTCACATAGTATTGGTGGTATGTCATTATTATTATATGATTGGCCAATGACATTTGAATGGAAAGTACTCCGTTCTTTTTCCTTTGGAACAGAAAAAGGGTTCCGTGCACCCTTTTACCGTAGTTGTATGCCTGTATCCCTACTACTTTCACTCATAAATGTCAAAAGAGACAGAAGGTAGGATGTCACCTTTATGACGTGACACACAATTTAGATTGTATGACGTGCATTATCCAGTTATGAAAAATCATTGGACTCAGACTCGGTCATGCAATACGAGGAATAGGCTTTCAAAACAAAAAAAAAATGTTTGAAAAAGTTTATTATCAACACCATTATCTTACTATGGGGACGTGAGGAACAGGGTGTAAAGTTCCTCATCCACTATTGAAAAGGGAGGATCCTCCGACCAGACGAGTGTTGTGTCTGGTGGGCTACTGCCCGACGATTGTTGACGTTGCTGTCGGGCTCTTAATCGCTCGGTAACTTTAATATCGCGATGTAGGATAAGTCAGTTTTGTAGTTCGTATGTGGCGAGATAGATAAATAAATAAAATAAATAATAAATATCCCTGGACATTATTCCACACAGCGCCATCTAGCCCCAAAGTAAGCTAATTAAAGCTTGTGTTATGGGATACTAGACAACGGATAAACATACTTAAATACATTTTCTTTTGTAAATACATACTTATTATACATAGGAGACACCCAGACCAGTACAAACAGACATGTTCATGCACACAAATGTTTGTACTGTGTTGGGATCGAACCCGCGACCTCTGGTGTAGTAGCCAACTTCTTAACCATTACACCAAGTCGGTCGTCAATAGGCACTACATTACTAATCTTACTCATACTAATATTTTAAATGAGAAAGTTTGTGAGTATGTATGTTTGTGTGTACGTGTGTGTATGTTTGTTACTCTCTCCCGCAAAAACTACTGAACGGATTTAGATGAAACTTTACAGTAATACAGTTTTCTTAAACATGCTCGGAAATATTGTCACTACTTTTGAATAAAGAACACGCGAAGTATCATATTTACGTAGACTGAAAACCCAAAATCACTTCCCGGCGCGTTCTTTGAATTTCGAACGAAGAGCGCGCCGGCAATGTTGTATGAAACGGTGTGCTGTTTGAATTTAGAACTCTTTCATCTATCGTACACATTGCGTTCTCGTGGCTGTATAGCCACAGATGCGTTTACCTTTCGGCACAAATTGTAAAATAAAAAAAAACAAATTGGCGGTAAAGCGGAGTTGTTATTTTGTTAATAATATTATTTAAATTTATTATGTAAAAGGCCCTTTTTATTTCCTTGCATTTTTTTTAAGAAAAGCACTATATATGCCTCGGCGGAAATGGCAATTGCCTGTCTCGTATCATTGAAGTCCTCGCCTGCGGCTCGGCCTTCAAACTCATACTCGACCTGCAATTGCCTATTTCGCTGCCTTTGCAATAATTTGTTATTGTCGCTATTTAAATCCTTTGGTCTGGATTATCAATTCCATGAACCCACGAGGATAACAGCCACAACATCTACTTGTCTGGATAATGTATTTTGCAACTGTGTACCCATTGAAAAGGCAATAGTAACTGAATTAAAGTCTGATCATTGTGGGCAGAAGATGACATTTTTAGATTTAACTAACAATAGCGTTAATTACAGGAAAATAACATGTAGACCGAAGACGGGTAATCGCATTAATAGTTTTAAAACTAATTTAAAGCATAAAGTATCTTCCATTCCTTACAAGCAGGGTGACCCTGATGCAGTCTACAAAAGACTGTTTGATTGTGTTAAAAATGAATTTGATGCTTGTTTTCCCACCAAACAAGTTACTTGCAGAGTTCAATCTAAGTTTTGTGAATGGGCCACGCCTGGAATTTACAGGAGCAGACGTAAGATGTATGAGTTGTACAGCATGAAAAAATACAATTTCGATCCACTTTTTGTTGAGTATGTCAAGAACTACTCCAAAATATTCAGAAAAGCCTGCACTACAGCTAAGGCATTGCACATTCGTGATAAAATATCAAAGTCCACTAACAAAATAAAAACCACTTGGGACGTCATAAATCACGAAACAGGTAAAGCTAAACAGCGCGATACCTCATACACTCTTAATATTAACAATAACATCTTACAATCAGAAGCATCTGTTGCTGCAGCATTTGATAAGTATTTCAGTAATATACCTATAATCACTACAGCTTCATTAAATTCCTCACCAACTACAGCGGAACATTTATTGAAAGATATTGTATCTTGTTGCAGTGTATTCTTTAAATTTAAACATATTGAGTCACTAGATATATTAAAAGCAATTAGATTAATTAATTCAAAAGATACCGCTGATCTTTGGGGTATATCAGTCAAAATTGTTAGCCACATAATTGACGTGATTGCCCCTTATTTAGCCGTAATATTCAATGATTGTGTTGATGAAGGTGTTTTTCCAAACTTAATGAAACACAGTAGGGTTGTACCACTTTTTAAATCAGGCAACAAACAAGACCCAGGTAACTTTAGGCCTGTTTCAATCCTACCAGCTCTCAGTAAGATCTTTGAAAAAATAATTCAAGAACAACTATTGAGCCATTTTTATGAGAACAATCTCTTACACAGTGAACAATATGGATTCACGAGAGGCCGTTCTACTACTGATGCTGGCATCGCACTTCTAAAACACATCTTTAGGGCTTGGGAGAATTCACAGAACGCTCTTGGCGTCTTCTGTGACTTGTCCAAGGCCTTTGATTGCGTTGATCACGATACACTTATACGCAAGCTTGATTTTTACGGGGTTAGGGATAATGCTTTAGATTTGGTAATTTCGTACCTTAGTTTAAGAACTCAAAAAGTTGATGTTAACAGTGTACTGTCTACAGGATCACAAGTTAAAATGGGGGTCCCTCAAGGATCCATTCTAGGTCCATTACTATTTCTGATATATATAAATGATTTACCTTTTTACTTAAAAGATATTTGTGATGTTGTATTGTTTGCAGACGATACATCTTTAGTTTTTAAAACTGACAGAAATAAAAACCTTTTTGATGATGTTAATGACGCACTTTCAAAGGTTTTACAATGGTTCACAGTAAATAATCTACAGCTTAATGCAAAACAGACTAAATGTATTAATTTTAAGTTGCCTAATGTTAAAGATAACCCCATTAGTCTAAAAATTGATGGTAATACTATGAAGCTTGTAGATACAACTGTTTTTCTTGGAATCACACTAGATTCAAAACTGCAATGGAACCCTCATATAACAGCTTTCTCAGGCAGACTTAGTTCGGCTGCATTTGCAGTAAGAAAAATTAGGTTATTAACAGATGTTGATACTGCTCGTTCAGTTTATTTTAGTTATTTCCATAGTGTAATGTCTTACGGCATTGTACTTTGGGGTCAAGCGGCGGATATACAAACCATCTTTATCCTCCAGAAGCGAGCTATCAGATCCATCTATAAGCTTCGTGCACGGGCAGATTTTTAAGGAAATTGGTATCCTCACTGTAGCGTCACAATACATTTACAATTGCATTGTTTTGGTGAGAAAAAATATTGGTCTCTATGCTAAACACAGTGACATACATTGCAGAAATACTAGGAATAAGGATAAAATTGCACTTCCACTCTTTAGGTTACAAAAAGTTTTAGGATCCTTTATGGGGCAAGGTATACATTATTACAACAAAATTCCAAAAACAATTTGTGAGTTACCTTTACATAGATTCAAAAATCACATCAAAACGGCTTTATTAAAAAAGGGCTATTATACTACAAAAGACTACCTTATAGATCAAAATGCCTGGGTATAAGCGCTCTGCTCGATGCGGGATTAAATAGCTCTATTGTAACAGATGTTTTATTGTAAGAGTTAATAGGTACCTAGTATGTATGTACTGACTAACAATTTTTGTTTTTGAATTGTTTAAATGAATTCTTTTTATTATATTCTTTTATGGTTGGTTTTTTCTCTTTGTTTTATATTCTTTTAGGTTTATTTGTATCAAAATGACACACTGCTTGTACTTTACTAACGCCTGTTGTAAACCCAAAACAAGTTTAAAAGAGTAACTGCTGAGTTTCTCGCCGGGTCTTCTCAGTAAGAAACAACTCCGACGCGGTGGTAGAGTCGCATTATGTCTGTATACTGTTTATTTACATATCCATATTATTATGGTATTTATGTCTATTATTTAGTATATTTTGCTGTAAATTTGACGATTTGATAGTACTGATACAGTCTATTTGAATAAAGTTATTTGAGTTTGAGTTTGAGTTTAATGTACTATTATACATCAGAATAACATATAGGCTACATTTTATAAATTTATGTAGTTTGGCCATAATGTGTAACGATGAAGTTCATGCGGGCGGAAAGCCAGTTTGTTTATAAATAGATCTAAGCTTTTTGTACCAACCTGCAGCATAAAAAACCTCTATCGGATGCGTCCTGCCTTGCATGGACATAATAACCGATGTGTTTGCCTTGTCCTTCTCTTTCTTGTCTGTCAGATTGAAGAAGTCACGAAGGAACTGAGCGTCCATGGTCGCTGATGATATCACCAGCTTGAGGTTCTTGCGTTTCTGAGAAAGAGAATATAACAAATAATCTTCTTGATATAAAAAAAAAGTTTTATAATTTCCAAATCTAATACAATTTCTTATTAATGAGTCTCCCCGTTTAGTAGTCATAGACACTCGTTAAGGGAATGGCTCGCTACTTACCTCTGTACAGTGATTTTAAAAATTAATACAAGAAAACAAAATAATATAGTAATACAGAGTTTGGGTCTCCACTCAATGCGCGCGTGGGTGTGTGTTTGTGTGTTAGTGCGCACGCGTGTGCGCGTGTGTGTACGTGTGCGCGCGTGTGTGCGCTCGTGCGTGTGTGCATGCAGGATGTGTATTAAGATGATGAACCTTTTTAGAATGGTATCGGGTCCGTTATTTTGAGTAAGGTCAACATAATATACATGAATACGTATACGATTGTATCCCTAACGGGATAGTCAGTGACGAGTTGACTGTTGCCGTTCTCAGAAGCCGATTTTTCTTTTAGCGTATTAGAACCTAAAGTGGTAGGTGGTGAGCCTTCCGCCGTTATCCGAGTTGCTTTGGCTTTTCATTGGTGATTTCCATCACCGGAGAGATAGCCGCTAACTTTTTTGGACTTGTTCAGTGATATAGGCCTTTAGCTGGCATACAGCGGATATTCTAAGCAGTCTGGAGTTTTTACAGTTTAGGTAGCAATAAAAATCTCTTAAGTTTTCTTCGTTTATCGAGAGAGCCACGAAATGTATAAACTTTCGAAAATTCAGAACCTACAAAAATAAAAGTATTTTTGATCTGGTATTCCTACTGGCGACGAATAACAGGAAGAAGGTCACAGAATTTCATACTAATCAACCACAACAATCTCGCTTTCTTTGTCTTTGCCTCACAAAAAAAATATGTTTATACTACACCTGCTCGGAAAGTACCTTGATACTTTATCAAATTTAAGGTAGAAAGTACGTCATTGCATATCGCACAAATATGCGGGGAGAAAACGTATCTGAGCGGGAGAGAAAAGTGTATGAAAATTCATTTCTTACGTGGTTTTTCTTTTTTAATTTTGGGTAAGACTGCGCCGGTAACCTAAATATCAAAAGCCAAAAAGTTTTTAGTGAGTTTTTATCTCTAAGTTCGCAAAATGACACTGGCCACTAGCTGTGTGTGGGATGGTGTCGGGCTGGCAGTGCGACCCTGCGGCGGCAGGATAAACAATTTGAAAAAAGAACATGTGAAAATTGCAGACGCCATTGGCGCCATTTTCAATTTGTGTGTTGTTTGAGGATTCAGTTTTCGTAGAAAGTAAAATAAAACTATCAAAATGATAAGTAGTGATAGTGATGATGAAGATTTTTTAACTCCGCCGCAGTTGAAGGTAACAGCAAAAATAATAAAGAAAGAAGAAGTGTTACATTAAGCTTCACTAACTGCAACAATTTCAATATAAATTTCAATTAGTAAAGATTTAGTTTTTTTATTTTCCTCGTAGGTGTTGTATAAAGCACTATGTATCACTCGAGAGAAAGTGCGATTCCCGATCTCGGGTGTTTTAAAGCCCTGGCCTACGGCTCGGGCTTCAAACGACACCCTCGACGGTAATCGGTCTCTTTCTCCTCTCGGTGAACAATGTAGTAATATGTACTATTACCTTAAATTTAAATTCGTTCATTTCTTGACCAAGATATAATACAAAAACATTAAATAATATAATTATCTATACCTACTTACCCTACTTCTAAAAACTAAAAACAAAACATAAAAAAGAGGATGTCCCCGTGCTAAAGTGCCCAAGACGCTGGCAACATGAGGTTTACCTTAATTATTTTCTTCAGCAAACCCATCAGTACATCAGTCATTTGTGATCTCTCGTGAACCTGAAATATTAAAAGGAAGAATTAATACAAAATAAACATACCTACCAGAATTTAAAATTCATCAGGTTCTGGTATCGGTCTCGGTAGCTCAGTGGAAGAGCAGTCGAAGCCAAGGGAAGGTCGCGGGCCGACTTATCTATGACCGAATTAATTTTCTTTAGTTTTACTGTATTTAGATATAAAATAAGGAATTGGCAATTATTATAACACAATATAATTTTTTTTTCCTAATTCACCAGATGTGTAAATCAAACTCGCCATAGCAGTTGGATAATTAGAGGAAAATTGACAATATAACTATTTTCCTGTTGAAATGAATAAGTTTCGCTCATGATTGGCTATATCAATTTACCTGTACATGTAGTGGCGATATTTGAATGATTATTTTGTTATCCTTCACTTGCGTCATCTTATGATATTATTTAATGATTATTTTTGCTTGCACTTGCTTCATCTCTCAGGTTTTTCAAACGATCGTAACTACTGCAAACATATCCCAGTAGGGCTAATATGGACACCGCGAAAAAACTTTAACACGCGTTTTCACAGAATTATTTCCGCGGTGCCCATCTTAAATTAAGGACCCGCACATGGAAAGACCCTCTTATTAAGTCTAGCATATTTTCGGAGGATGCAGCTGCCTACAACAGGCCATTCATAGCGATAGACTATCTTCTTCTTTTTTATTATTGTCGTAAGGAGTAAATATTTATCTATTATTTTCTGTTGTCATTTCAATGTGTTCACGGGAGACCAGGGTCCAAAAACATTTGGATGTCCTTTCAGTATCACTTTATATTAAGTGATTGATATTTCTTTCTTGCTCAAATCCTTTCTAAAAAACTTTGACTCTCAAGAGTACGAGTATACTAATTAACAAGCTCTTCCATATACCTCATCCAAAACTATGCAGGAGTACTGCATCAGAAGAGGGGACGCGAACATCTCCCGTAGAAGCACTCCTTCCGTCATGAACTGGAACAGAAAATAGGGTAGCGGTAAGTTGCGGGTGAATACAAGATCAGGGGCCTTATTACCATCTCTTATAGCCAGTCAAGTTAATTTCCTAAACTCAGAGTAGCGAGCAATTTCGAACTGTGATGCCAGTCAGCGGTTACCTGCCAATAATGCAACCTCTAGGCCAGATATTTAATGACGAAATTGCTCGCAATCTTTGGATTGGTTGAGTGCTGTGGCGCGGTTCCTCGCTTTGACTTGCATGGTGACCCGAGTTCGAATCTCGGAGTCAATTCAGGAATCGAACTTTTCTAAATTGGCTCGGCTCTGGGTGTGCTGTGAGATGCCCCTGGCTTTAATACTTGTCTGGTACCCTCGTCGTAACGCAAGGATATTCAAATAACTTTCACACTTCCAGTGTTTTGCAACGTAAACAAATAAGCGGCAAATTAGTTTACCTATATAAGCCTTTTTTTCAAAACCAGGTATTGTGAAAGTTATGCAGTTAAAATGCAACAAAAAAGTTTAAAATGTTACATCCTGATTTCTGTATTCACTTATCTATTTAAGCGTTTCTAGGTGCAAAATAATAAAAAACATATTTCGAACTAGCAAAATAATCACTGATGATTTCTACCCCATATTCAAACTCCAACCTGCTATCATTTTCAATAATGAAAATTTGAAAAGGTAAGCAAGCCCTGACATCAAGTAATACTCAATTCAATCGATCTTCTTGACATACCACGATGCGACAAGGGTATTATCGTTTGTAATTGTTTGCAGTGCGCGGGTATTAATTGTCTGAGTAGGGTGACCAAGGGTCACGGTTTATGAGGGACGTCTTGATATTGAGGTGTCTGCTGGGGATATAATTGTACGTTCTAGAGCAGAATACAAGATAAGTAAGTAAGCTAAGATGGCATTAGATAAGGCAGGGAAGTTTTGGAAGGAAGACCATTTTATAACAAGCATGGCATGTTACGCCCAATGAGGGCTAATGCGAAGAATGCCTATAACCGACATCTCAAGGACTACTTAGGCCTTCCCTGGAGCTTAGGGCGCCTTATGGCTCATTCAATATCATGGCAGCAATAAGCGAACATGAACTTCACTTCACTTCTATTTAGGTAATATTATTGAACAAAAGAGCTTTCCGACATTATAATGTGAACTTTAAAAAATAATTCTTGTTTATTCCTCATAGTATGTAGTAATGAAATACACAATATTAGCAAATTCATTCGTCAAAGTATCTGATTGGAAATTGTTAAATTAATTCGTTGTAAATCCTATAAGTACTGATGAAAATTACAAAATAATATTTTAAATATCTACTGTAAGGTAAAAATTACTCCATCAAACATAAAACCCCGCACGGTCCCGGTTTTTGCGTTCAAGACCTGGCTACACTAGTAGCAGTTCTCTGCAGTAATGCAAATTGACCTTTGTCGCTTTTGATACAATGGCCTTGATAGCGGAAGTGGAAAGTGAAATCCAAACACTAAGCGAGACTAACTATAGTGAGACTAACTTAGTTTGGTCTTTTTTTCATGTAATGCCAACGAGCTGGAAGGTCACCCGATGGAAAGCGATCACCTCCGCCCATGGACAACTGCAACACCTCGAGTGTGACCGATCCGTTGCTTGCCTTTTAAATGGGAATACGCTCTCTTCTTGAAGGCTCCGATGTCAATCCCTTTGGAAATACCGACGCAGGAAGATCATTCCATATCTTGGTAGTACGCGGAAGAAATTGACGCGAAAAACGGTGATGAGCATAGAATTTTGACTTATGACGCGGACGTGTCGTGACTCGTGCGATGATGAACGAGCTCGATCACCGGTGAGTGAAAAAGTATGTCCCGTGAAATGGAAATGGTAGAGCGTCGTGATAAAGGGGTTAAGGACTCTCTGAGCCCTCAAGCCAGAGGGTTTCATCCTGGCGAGACAACGGACTTAATGTCCTTGTTTTATTACAATGGCATAAGTTTACTTATAACAAGTCATAATAAGTCTAAAGTTTTACTATAACATGCGATGGTAAGAGGATTAATGCTTATGGACAGGATATCCGATGATTGTTTTTTACAATTATTGTGAACAATGAACTTGTTGTTCATTGTTCACAATAATTGTAAAAAATGATCGGCGTGGATGATCCATACTGCTATTTTAATACCACATAAAACAATTAGAGCCCTACAGTGTGACATTGCAGTAGTGTTAGGAAATATGAATATTGTGAACCATAAAGTTGCTTCCAGCATACTCTATACGCACCAGAATCAAACACGTATGTGAAGAAACTGGCCAAACAACAGCTATTTAACATAAAGCTGCAAGTATGAGTATATCTGCATTACGTGTGTACTTTAACCGTACCTGATCTGCATAATATATTTATTGTCGCCTCTTTCTAACACACTTTGGATATAACATTCAAAATACAGGAAAACTCAAGCATAATATGGCCTGAAAGTTTATTCACGAGTCCATATTGATTAATCAACATGTTTATCCTCCTTCCACTGTTTACCATTTTAGGGTATTATTAGGTATTCGGGGTTTCATAATTGGATGAGCAGTATGATAAAATGAAAACCTAAATCAATTAAACAAATAATATGCAACAGACAATGGTATCGTAGTCTCTTAAAAGTAGGAACTTAGGGTTTAGGGTCCACCAGTCAGCAGACAAGTTCGTTTTTTGAATTGACTTGACAGGGAATCGAACTCGGAAAATCTATAAAGCCAGCCTATATTATAGCTGTGAAATTATATTGATGACAACGAGATGATGATTACTTTATACCAATGTCAATATATTATTTAATGTTATTTTATTGATGATTCATACACTTGGTATATCGTTTTTCTAATCTTAAGATTCCCTTCTTGAAAAAATCTTTATCTTGATCGCTCAAAAAATCATGTACGGCGGCAATTACTTCCTCATCATTGCCACATTTGTGACCTCTCAGTTATTCTTTAACCGCGGTAACAGGTAGAAATCACTAGGCGCAAGGTCAGGTGAGTACGGAGGATGTTCCATCAAATCAAATCCAGCATCTTGGATAGCAATCTTCGCAACTCGGGATTTGGGTGCGGGCGCGGTATCTTGGTGAAACAACACAACTTTAGCAAGTTTGCCACGGCGATTTTCATGTATTTCCTGACGCAGTTTTTTATTTGTTCTGCATATATGGCCCCCGTAATAGTGGCTCCATGATTGAGGTATTTAATCATTATCACCCCCTGGCTATCTCAGAAAAGAGAGCCCATAATCTTACCGGCGGATGGAATTGCCTTAAACTTCTTAGGCGTTGGAGATGACGGCCTCTTCCAAGTCATGGACTGTTGTTACGTTTCAGGATTTTGATGGTGGAGCCATGTTTTATCCATAGTTACGAAGCGAGCCAAAAATCGGTCAGGATCTTTTTGTAACAAAACCAAATATATTTGAGAAATCCGTAGTCTTGTTTGTTTATGCTCGTCTAGGCACCCAGCGCACTGATACTTTTTCATGCCCAAATGTTTATATATAATACTATAGATACTTCCTATCGAAATCTTCAGTTCTTCGGCTACAAAACGAACAGTAACACGAGGATCTGCCAGAACATTTTTTTCAACTTTTTTTATCATTTGTTCGGTAACTGCCGTCGTAGGACGTCCCGAGCGCGGGTCGTCTTTAGTTAAAGTTCTTCCTCTCTTAGGCCCGTATTCTAGAACCGTACTCAAGCACTGATCTATACTTGAGTAGATTTCAAAACGTCAGTTCATACTACTGAGAAAAAATTACTACTGAGCAAGTAAATCTAGACTTGAATGGAACATACTTGAGTATAGAACATATCTGAGTGACGTTTACTCAGATCTATACTCAAGTACAGATTTTGTTTTAGAATACGGGCCTTAAACTCGGCACACCACCGCGCAACCGTAGAATACGGAGGAGCATTAACCCCTAATGTTCCTTTCAAGTCTAGATTTACTTGCTCAGTAGTAATTTTTTTTTGGCAGATATTTTATTATCGCGCGAATTTCAATTTTAGCGGACCACGCTCCGGCACGACGAAAACAAATGACTTCTATTTTCAAAATAAAAAAAGAAAATCAATATTATTATTTTTTTATCAAATGTCTGGGCTTTACCTGCCAGTATTTACTTTTTTGATGTTCAAGGAGTTTATACGCCATTATTACTTTTTATGGAACACCCCTCGTATATCAACCTACATCTTCGATTTATCAATTTTAAAAACATTTTCTACCATAAGTTTGGTCGGTTATTTTACCAAAGAAAACGACTCCACCGTCACACCAATTTACGACCGCATTTCAATTTGGGTATCAAAGTGCTAATTCAGTCCAGAATAGAGTGTAACGGGAATTATGATTCTGGCATCGATTTTAACTGGAATGAAACATTTACTTAGTAATTATTTTGTTTCATAACTGTACCTATTAGCATCAAATAAAACCTACAAACAGTTCCCATTGATCGCCTGTCAAGAATTCTTTTACCGAAATGAACATAAAGATAGCATGGTTATTAGCAAACTTGGCGTCGTGCCTACTCACAAGGTAGACTGACGAACTGACAAATATCCTGGGATGCTGGACGCCTACATTCAGCTGAACTCAAAATTCATGGAGCCTGAGTTGGGGACACCTGACTAGGTTTTCGTCTCCACTCCACGTAATAAGTGACTTAGTATCCACACACGGTAAAGCTTGAAACAATCAACAAGCGACGACAACGCTAAAGGACTTGTTATAAAATACCTCTAGTCAGACTTTCGGACTTCGGTAAAGCAGTTTATATTTTACTCTAACTTTACGGGAAAATTTCCTAGCGACTTTCTGGTACCCATGGACTTCTGTGCGTGGGATGCCACGCTCCATTCAGTATTAAACTGTGTCTAATAGACGGTCTTATACTCTTATCAGGCATTCAAATGATTCAATGCTGCTTCTGCTATTGAATGATCCCAATTCCACTGTCTAAAGTTACCAATTTACTGAGACACTCACCAAAATCATACTATCTGGCTCACTTTGGTTTCTCATCGTTTGAAGCATGGAAGATGCTTCTTAGAACACTCACAGTTTACTAGTAACTAGCGTCCAAGCATACGTTGTAGCCCATGCATGACCTTTATAAGTGCGTCCGTCTTCTTAGCAAAGCAATGGTCTCCATTCTCAACTAACATTTGAAGACACTCACCACAAACACCGGTGTCTAGCGAGTGGAGCTCCGTCATCCCGCACTTGTAGCCGACGCGCTCGCCGAGCAGCTCGCCGCGCTCCTCAGCGACTCGGCTCGCGAGCGACAAGCACGCCGCGACTAAGTGCTGAGTCACGCTTATTTTGTGGCCGAGCTGCTAACTTCATTAGACACTCAATACTTGTTCTGTGACAGAGGGGCACAGATCTACACATACCCTTTTGTGACGCTTTAGTCACTTAGTGGCAAGCTTCTTGCGACTTTCTGGTAAGGTCTGGTCTTCTGTGGGTAGGATCTTGAGCTGCGTTTGCTATCAAATTGTTCCTATTTCACTGTTTTCCTAGATAGTCTGGGGCCCTACGCTGCGGTGGCTATGAAACTGTTCCTCTTGAACTGTCTTAAAGTACTGTCATTTTAAGACCTAGCGAGTGTCTTTTCCAGTGTCTACCAAGTTACGCAAGCTTTGCAGCTGAGCTTCGTGAGGTTAGCTTTCTACCTTGCGCACGCTGCTTTTGGTATCAAATGGTCTACATCGCACTGTCTCAAACACCCAACATAGGGTTTGATATCATATGGTCTACGTTCTATTGTTTCAAAGTAGGTTATTTGAAGACACTCACCACAACCCCAGTGTCTGGCGAGTGCAGCTCGGTCATACCGCACTTGTAGCCGACGCGCTCGCCGAGCCGCTCGCCTCTTTCCTCGGCGACTCGGCTCGCGAGCGTCACGCAGGCCGCGACTCGGGGCTGAGTCACGCATACTTTGTGGCCGAGCTCGTAGAGGTACTGGAACAAAGGAGGAATTCTTTTAATAGTGGAATGCCACATAGAGTGGGCTTCACCAAACACGCACTGACGATCCTGCACCGCCATCTATTGGCGCGATGAATGCCTACGTGGGGAATTGGCCTGAAAAGGTTCGCGACAGACTGGCAAACAGGGAAGAACGTTTGCCGAGCATAACAGCTGATTTAGATTAGGCAGGTGGGCCAACGGGGTACAAATGCCATCTATAGGATGCCTGACCACCGAAGCGAAGCGAGGTAGCGGAGCGAGGTAGCGGAGCGGAGTTTTGGAAATTTTCAACCAATATGATTAAAGGCAGGCTCCCTTTAGGCAATCCCATTGGTTGGAAGTTGCCAAAACTCCGCTTCAGTAGACAGGCAGCCTTAAGCTGCCTATCCATCAGATGGGATTGCTTAAAGGCAGGCCTTCTTTCAATCCTATTGGTTGAAAATTGCCAAAACTCCGCTCCGCTGCCTCGCTTTGCTTCTGTGGATAGATAGACTAGAGCGTTCGCTAGAACATTTTATTATAATATAATAATAATATACAATACAGGCAAAATTGTTAGTATTCATGCCAGCCTTATCTTTACTCTGTTCTTACCAGACGAGGCTCTATCTATTTCAAGTTCCCAAACAGTAACTGTCAGCAGCGTCACGTCACGTTATCTAGCAACCCACCTGCTTAACGTGGAGAGTCTTGCTAATATCATCCCTGAATGATGGCAAATCTATACTCAGCAGTGGAAGTATATGACAGCTTTTGGTCACCATGGCGCAATTAGCAGTATCAAGCCAGTGTGTTCCAAACGACGACCAAATTGTGGTTTAATCGTGGTATTTAAGTATGGGCCTCATGGGAAAGCTCAAGCTACGAGGAAATTGCTCAGCATTCTGCTATGAGTGCAATTCAAAAAAGCGAAAACGAGTCTACGTGTTATCTCGTGTTGTTCGCTATTCCACCGTGCGTGTCGTACAGTAGCTCGTGAGCAATCCCCGCTGTGTCGTATGGAGACGGCGCCAAACATGTTACTGGTCGCTAACCCTGAATTGGATATATTCATTGACAGTCTTCAATCGCTTCTAAAAAAAATCGAAAAGTTGGTGTAATATATTATATATATTTCCTGTAGCTTCCACAATTATGTAACTGGGATTATCCCGTTTAATTGTGTTAAATAAATAATAAATTAATCTCTTTTATAAATCGCTCGAAAACTACAGTTCCTAACATAGTTGCGTTTCTGTGAAAGTGAAACAGAGATCATAGCGCGAAGAACTGACAGCATGTGGGGCTGATCAGCCTATACTGTCCAACTGCTGAAAAGCCTTCATCATTGAAATCACGTCATCGCTACTGTTGATGAGAATTGGCTGCCGGCCAAATGCGTGTTAAAGATCACTAAGCCAGACTACGGATATTACAATAATTCGGTTCGATAGTAAATTGTAGAATAAAGAAAGTCATTCAAAATTAAGTCACCAAAGTTGTCACTTCTGCCACAGATTAGTTAATCGTGTCTCCTTTAATAACATTAGTCAAAACAAAGAATCTTGACAATGGTGTGATGGCAAGTGCTAAAAGCATCCAGTTCGCACATACAATGTCGTGTTTTATCATTATCAGTTGGGAGAAATGGTTAACATACTTCAGCTAGGCTGACACAATGGCATGTGATTGTATAACAGTCACGTAGGCAGATAGTATTTGTACTTCTTAAGTTGCTACCTGTAAAATGAGTATCAAGTGTGACACTTGTAAGACATACTTTGTCAGTATACCAAGTTTTTAGCGAGTTATAGAGGGATTTCAGACAACCTTTTTTTGGGCGTATTTGCTCGAATGGCTGTTTTCGGATTTTTTAGAACATATCCCGGGTTTGTGATCACCAACCTGCATTTGGCAAGCGTGGTGATTAAGCTAATACCCATCAATTGTAGCGATGACTTCAATTCAATGATGGAGGCCTTTGCCCAGCAGTGGGACAGTATATAGGCTAATTACTTTACTTGCTCAAACCATGATTGGCGAGTCAGTAGCTATATGGATTATCCGAGCTTATAGGCGCGTCAACGCTCGAACGAGTAACGCGAATTTTTTGTTCAATCGTAATAAAATATAGCTTCTGTCACTTCAGAATAGTTAAGCATTCTGTTAGTGAAATATTTTTTACGATCGGATCAGTGTTTCGGAGCCTATTCAATACAAACAAACAAACAAACAAACGAATCCTTCCTGTTTATAATATTAGTATAGAACTATTTATTTATTTTATTTAGGAAACAAACAATTTTTATTCTACCTTAAGATTACTTAAAAAAATAACACTTAAATCAGTTCCCACTGATGTTTGACACAAATCATCGAACAATCACCGTTATCAACGTTACTCTGAATTACAAACAGAAAATAAAAAATAATGATAGGAACTTAAAATGCTCACAAATATTACGGGTCATCCTAAATTGTTATTCCTTAAGGTTTTACATCGTTTCTGAACTTAGAGGCGCTACTACCAAAGATATATAAATTACAAAATTTAGATATCTTAAACATATATTAGTTTTTTTTAAACTCACTCGTCTGAAAACAACAAGGTCATTTTTACTGTCATAACTTGACCTTGCCTGTACGTCTTCTACAACTTAAGGTCACTGTAGTTTTTCTAGAAATATAAAAAAGTGCCATATCTTGCTTTGAGACAAGGACGGTACGTGCTGAACAAACTCGTAGTTATCATCGATGAAAGCTATACCAGATGATTTTTTATATTGCAAGGGAAAAAAAAGACACATTTAGTAGGTTCTGTAGCTATTTCACATGATAAATTATAACATTTGTATTATTTTTCTACGAGAAATAAAGAATAAATTAATGAAGTAAGTAATGAATTTTGAAACTAAGTTGTAGTTTTTTTAGTAAATATTGAAAAATAAGGTTTTTTATATCATGGTCACCCTTGTAAGCTAGAGACGCTAAGGATTGATCTGTACTTGAGTAAAGATTTCAAAACGCCATCGCCAGTTCATACAGAAACGTCACTAAGATCTATACTCAAGTCAAGAAGGCTAGAAACTAAGGAGAGATAACTCCCGAAGTGGGGGTAAGCTTTCGAGGGCCGAAAGTCGTATACTCTGTGCCGGGCAAAACGCTGTATTGCGCATGTGCAGCGGCAGCTATTTGTCATTTCATGGTCACATGGTTTTGTTTTGAACGGTGTCACGTGCGACATGTTGTTTTTCGAGGTTGTGTTGACCAATTTTGACACTTCGCGAGGATCGCGGCAAAGAAGCGTAATGCGCATGCGTCACTGTGGGATACGGATTTAGTCCAACCCTTTCCAGGGAGTTATCTCTCCTTAGTCTCTAGCCTTCTTGACTCAAGTACAGATTTTGTTTTAGAATACGGCCCTAAGTGATAACTTCTCAATAAAAGTATTTTAACAAGAAGAACTTATTAGAAAAGTATAATCTGAAGAATTTTTAAGGCGAGTGACTGTACTCGGTGTGCAACAAAGAATCCTGATTAAAGCATTTAAAATAACAGAAAACTTTGTTTTCTCAGATAATATTACTATGTGTATGCAAAGCATGTCACATTTCAGACGTCGCGTGCTCGCTTATCACAGGGCGTATTGGAACGTTCAAAGACGTCAATTAACGTCAAACGTCGATTCTGACAGCAATAACGGGTTAATACGTCAAATATTTAAAACCCTCACTATACTATTTTCACTGTAAGATGATATGCCTGACAGCTCTTATTGTTCCGTGTCACGCATACTATTTCAAACTAAATAAAAAGAAACTGGCGAAAGAAAATGTTATAAACTATTAAAAAACTATTGTTCTTACGAATCCTAACAAGTAAATTATTGTTATGATTATTCACTGTTAATAAATGAAGTAAAGTAAATTAATATATCTTTACAGTGCCTGATGCGTGAAAAGGAACGCCATTCAAAAGTGTATTGACACTACTGAATCGACAAAAAATCGATGAATAGGAGCGACCATTTTGTAATCACGTCATTCGCATTAGTTCCAGTGCGCCTGCCTTGTGTGCTATTTTTTAACTATTATTTTCGAGATACCGCGTTTTATTCTATAACTTATTAGCCATAACCCGTTTATTAAGAATTTATTTGAAAATTAAATATCAGTAAATACGATTCCATTTTCTTTGCCAGCTCGATTAAATTACATTGCTGTAGCACTATTATTGACAATTATAGTGTTGAGTTTTGACGACACGATTGGCGTAGTGTGCTGTAGCACGGTTTCTCGCCTCGATTTCCGTAGTGTCCCGGGTTCGATTCCCGGTCGGGTCAATTCAGGAAACGATCTTTTCTGAATTGACTCGGGTCTGGGTGTGCTGGGGGACGCCCCTAGCTTATTTCCTTGTGTGGTACCTCGTAACACAGGGATTTAATAATCCCTACTTCGAGACCATTACAAGAGGTGTGTTGTCTGGCGCATATTTATATTTATTTATATTTATATAAGCTCGTATAATCAATAAAGATATAGTACGATTCACGAAAGATGACCACAAACGGCGGCCTTCTGCGCATGAACACTCATTAAGCAAATACTTAAGACAAGAAAATATGGCACCAATATATAAAACCAATGACGTCGCTTCGGTCTAGACATATTCCGCGCGCGCCTCACCCCGCACCTCCCAAGGGACCTAACAAATGCCTCCTGCGGAGTGGTCATATTTCGTGAATTGTACTGTACCGAATCACTACTACCGGTTGGAGCGCACGCGCCGCAATAACCCAGACCCGAGCCAATTTAGCAAGGATCGTTTCATGAATTGACCCGACCGGGAATAGAACCCAGTAGTGCACTACGCCAATCATTTCAGCAAAATAAAGCTTTATGGTGTAAATAATCGCGCATTTGGTTTTCATTTAGGCGATCTTGCGTTATTTAATTCGACTTATACCTACGCCTAACGATGGTCGCGTACAGAATTTCCGTTTCAAAGTATAAATTACTAAACTCATCAAACCATTATCAATGTTCACCACAAAGCAATCCCACGCGTTTACCAGTTGACGCCCACCACAAACATATACTGACATTGAGATAATACCTACTTACTGACTGAGCTACAGTTAAACGTTTGCGACAGGAAAGCGTAGATGTTAATCTATATTATATTATAAAGAGGAAAGACTTGCTTTTTCGTTTGTATTGAATAGGCTCCGAAACTACTGGACCGATTTTCTCTTCGGAGAATCGCGGGCGAGATGTGCTGCTTTACCGACGCCGCGACGTTTAATTACTTTCGCCAGAACGTAGTATGTCGAGGCAGTTAGTAAAAAATAAACAAACACAATCATTATTCTTTGTTATTATACTCTTCCGTGGCCGCGTGGTTTCAGAGCTCGGCCCGAAACCCGGAGGATAAAATATAAACGTGCGCAAGACAACTAACACACCACTAGTCATGGTCTCGAAGTAAGGTTATCCTTGTATTACGAGGTACCATACAGGGAATTAAGACAGGGGCGTCTTCCTAGCACACCCAGACGCGGGGCAGTTTAGAAAAGATCGTTTCCTGAATCGACCCGACCGGGAATCGAACCCGGGACACTACGCAAGCCCAGGCGAAAAGTGTGTCTTCAAATTCATCAGAACACATCACATCATTCCTATATTTTTGACATTGTATTTTTGTTATAATTTGTATTTATTACGATTGTTTTTTTTTTTAACCTGCCGACGTGTTGGAATGTTCTGTTAGCCGGCACGGATTCTTTTGTATAAATAAATAAATAAATCAGTTTGTGATCACCAATCCGTATTTGGTTAGTGTTGTGATTAAGCCGAAACCCATGCATTGTAGCGATGACTTGATTTCAATGATGGATGCAACATGATATTCTGTAGATCATAAATAATAAATATCTGGGACAAATTCCACAAAATTATCTGACCCCAAACTAAGCAGAGCTTGTAATATGGGTGTCAGAGACTGATAAGCATACTTAAATATTTCTAAATACATACTTAAATAGATAAAAACACCCAGATACACAACAAACACAAACGCTCATTCAGCAGAATAACAACACAATTGCTATTTTTCCAACATGCTATTTTATTCTCAAAATCAACCTGTACTAATTATTATGACTTTTATGACATAATTAATCAAATTTCGAAAATAAATAAATAGGGTAAGTATTTGACATCATCAGATTCTCAAGTAAAAAATATTCATTCTATAATCAAACAAATATTGAAAAAGGGGCTACATAAAAACTTAGTTACTTATGTGCAATTTATTTTAGGACCTTTCAAACTTGGGTGGGAAAATTCATTTTTGATAGCGTAAAGTGAATAAAAAAAACTATATTACCATTCGATAATATACACAATTTATAGCAACTTTTGTTATGAAACCATTTTCATAAACGCAAAATTGAATATAGCTGTCGAACAAATCTTTTGCAGAATGCAAAGAAACAGACAGCAAATGACGTCATTTGCAGGCGGCATTTGTATGGAGCGTTTTGGTCAAGTCCAAAAATATAAATAAATAATAAATATCCCTGGACATTATTCCACACAGCGCCATCTAGCCCCAAAGTAAGCTAATTAAAGCTTGTGTTATGGGATACTAGAAAACGGATAAACATACTTAAATACATTTTCTTTTGTAAATACATACTTATTATACATAGGAGACACCCAGACCAGTACAAACAGACATGTTCATGCACACAAATGTTTGTACTGTGCGGGGATCGAACCCGCGACCTCTGGTGTAGTAGCCAACTTCTTAACCATTACACCAAGTCGGTCGTCAAAATATGATTTTTAAATTGCTTTATCTCGGTGAGTTTTAGTGCTATCGAATTTTTTGTTTTGACCTGTGTTTCTCTTTTTGAGAGGTCTTTAGATAACACCTCAAAAAAAACCCAAAAACCCCAGTGTGATGTTATTCTACCGGATGAGCGAATGTGAATGTTCGTGACATGAATGTTTGTCATAGGTGAGGACTCAACCCGCGACCGTCAGTGCTAGAGGCATGATCGGTACCATTACACCAACAGGCCAGTCGAAGATTTTCCAAGAGAACCCTAAAATGTGGAAATAACTCGTGTCGACGTTGAAGGTTGGTTACAAGGGCTATTGGGCAGTCTGCCAGACCCTAAACCGGTTTTCAAGATGGCGGTCAAATAGTAATCGCCACTCAGCCAGATATTTCAATGTCAAATGTAATACGTAAAACTAAAGTGTTGAAAATCAGAGTTTAAGTAATACTTTTATAGTAATTTTATACTTGATTTATTATTTTTTAATAAGGCGCACGCCTTTGACTGACCGCTGATGCTGATTCCGTGAAGGAAAAAAATGCTGAGAATCTGACGCATAAAAAACGCCGCCGGCTTGCGTTTCAAAAACGCGCGTCGATGGCACTCTTATGAAACATAGTATGTACATGCCATTTGGTGTGCGCAGGACATAATAATAATAAAATACAATATTATGTCACTACACCATCAGTTAAGGCGTTTCGTAAGTTTGGTGCAGCATAAAAACAAACAAATAAAAATCAATCATAGATCATTTATTTCGCACATTCTTTTTCAGATAGTTTGTAGAATTATCTATTAATAATTTAGTTAAATTTAATCAAACAGTAAATTGTAACTATACCATCCAAAATTTCAGTTAACACCAATAATTAACATTATATTATTAACAGTAATACAGTCAAAAATAAGTTTATATTATTAATAATTTTATATTTTGCACATCACAGATTTATTTTTACGCTTACAATAAGATAATTTTGGAGACAAAAATAACTTACATAGAATGACTTCAGAAATACTTAACATTATTATTATATTAACCGCCTTTTCCAACAACAACATTGGACCATTGTTTTGCTGGTAAGACTACTTACACAAAAACAAAACTTGGTATTAAAGGCTTAATAAATTTATCTTTAAACCTTTTCAGTATTAAACATTAGTAAATGTTATAGATAATAACAATTTTTCAAGAATAACACTTTTCAGGCAAAACCTCATTTTACATTAAATATTTTTCCCTTACCAGAGTTTTATTATCTTAAAAACATCAACATCGAAATTGCGTTACATTTTCCAACCGACAAAAAACTATCAAAACATAATAAAGTAAGTAATTTCGATAAAATAAAGTTTAATAGTAAAATCATAAATTGTAAACCATTTATTACTGGATAGGTACTTTCATTTTCTCAATTTTTAACAGTTTCTTAATATTTCTACACTATTAAGAGTATTTCCACTACTTTTCAAAAGTCTTTGATATTGATTAAGGCAATGATCGGAACCGTATGTACTTTGAACACATTTATACGTTGGAAAAGTATTCAATCTTAATTACAAGCTATATTAAGATCTATTAACCACAAATCATTTAACGAATATTAAAAAAAAACATTTGGCATAGTTTCTAAATAGCATCACTGAAAAACTCATGATTTCTTAGTAAAATTGCGCTTTTGAAAATAAAGTATACAATGAAAACGTTACTTTAAAACAATAACACAATAAATCTATAGAAAATCATTTACGTGGCTTTTAAATAATAGACAAAATCCTCCCTAGCTTAAGTATCAACCATAGGTTCTCAATCCCTATATTATATTCGAACTATCACCAATAATATAATACCAACAGCCCTAATTTTAAATCCACCCACAACTACACAAAATCAGTCAAAATCTAGCGATCATTTTATATAGCATTTATACATTACAATGACGAAACAGTTAGAGCTATTCCGCACTTGCGATTGTTTGATTCTTGATTGATCAAAGTGTTTGTGCTCGCTGCGTGCGCCACGATCTCGCCTCGCCGAGAAAACATGGGGGCAAAGAGGATAATTTTTTGGGCCTTTTCTGAAAATGCCAGCTCCGTAGCTTTGCTGTACTTGTTAGGTTGTTCTGTCTGTTAATGTTAGAATTTAAGCAGTTTTTTTTTTCTCAACAAACAAATTGTACTCTACTTACATTGTAAACCACAACACGTTTAAAAGAGTAACTACTGAGTTTCTCGCCGGGTCTTCTCAGTAAGAATCAACTCCTCCGACGCGGTGGCAGAATCGCATTATGTTTGTATACTGTTTATTTATATATTCATATTATTATAGTATTCATGTCTATTATTTAGTTTTTTTTTTGACTATTTAAAAGTACTGATTAAGACTATTTAAATAAAGATATTTGAGTTTGAGTTTAACGAAAAAAAGGTACGTATAGTTAGAACTAGTCATACACAGCAACATTTATTATGTATGACACATAAGTCGTAGGATTGCCAAGTTATAACAGTTCTACCATTCGTCATTTTTATACATACAAGTTAAAACTAAAGTGAAAATGTTTCAGATCGTTCCTTCTAGCAATATCTATTATAATTTTAGTTCCCAGCACCATCAAAAATCAATAAATGTATGAAAATGACACTACGAGTAAAATGTATGGAGCCGAAATTATCTCCTGTCATGTGTAAAAAGGCTTTTACTGTTGTAATTTCGTCAAGGCTTCGTAAAGGATCAAAAAAGAAGCAAAATACTTCTAATACCACGATGGCTTGCTAGATGGCGCTGAACTTCCACACTCTAAATTTCGATAAATAATTTTTCACTTCGTGATATTTACAGAATTAAAATTCGTTGGGTTATACGTGTATTCTAGTCAATAACTTGAATAACCTTAAATTATTGTCCCCCATCTGATTTGGTGGATAAAAGTTTTTTTTGTTTTTTAGTTATCTTTATTTGTACATATCTCTGATTAAATATAATTTCTTTCTTTCTCAATGACGCTTAGTGTCTTTCAGAATGCGACGGCTAAGATATTATCGAAATATTTTAACATAAAATATACTAGAAGTAAAACGTAACACTGAGAACCGTACTATCTTACAATATCTTCTTAACTGCAAAATATTCTTAAGTGTATATTATTGAATATGGCAACAGTTTCTAGTTTTTTTACTCAAAAACATACAATAAACGTTTTTAAAAAAAAAACTGGCAACTAAGTAGCGGATTAAAGGAGCGACTAATATGACCCTAAAATGATACGCGTGCAACGGCAACCCTAATTACATAGGTCCGCTCCGGTTTATTGACAAGAAGCTGTCAAAATGTCAATGTCAATGAGAGGTGCATAGCGGTGCGTTCGTGATTAAATGGCCTAATTTCTGAAGTATTTCGCTCTTAAATCGCATTTTTTAATCAAACTTTTTCTAAAGTTACCGAGTTTATTTTCACCATCTAGCAACATATATCATACAGATATTGGCACATATCCAATTTATCACAAACATTTAAAATTCATAAAATGATTTATTGCTAATGGATAATAGAAATAACATTTATATTTACAAAACAGACGGTTATGATGATAAGAATGACGTTTTAAGATACAAATATAAAAACAATGTAGTCTAGCTAGGTGGTTATTTCGGAGCTCGCTCACGGGAAAGACAATCATTATGATAAATAAATAACAACCTTTTTTGAATCAAAGTCCTTAATAGGGATTCATAGAGTAAATGTGCAAAGTTATATTAAAATCTTTTCAGTACATTTCACTTAATGCCAGAATAAATAAAAAGACCATTAAATCTGTAAAAAAAAGGTTCATATTTTAAACAGCAATCGCAATTGATTTTTCTGAATAATATTAAATAATTATACAGTGTTTCTTGTTACTGTTTTTTAGTGTTTTTTTTAGAATTAAACCACTAATAGGTGACCTATTTAAAGAGTTGGTTTGTCCTTACGTTTTTCGGGCCTTGGCCTTGATTCTGTAGCTGTACGTAAGTCAATGAAAATTTACGTTTACGAAAAATAAACGTTAGTGTGGTGTAAAAATCTGTACAGCTTTTATTACGAAATATGAGAATAGTTTCCGACAAAATAATAAAAAACCACCGAATGTAAGTCTTAATCTCAAAGTTTAATTTTCATACTGGAATAAATTATATGGCATTCTCAATAAATAATATATCTACATTTATAATATTTGATGCAAATAAGTTCTATTTCAAGGAATTTAAAATACACAAATGTCCGCCGTTCCATTAATTGCGGGTCACCCTACAAAACCCAAACACATTTTTATTACTCCGAATGATAAGGAGAATTCATTGGCCTCCTATTTTAAATTAATAAATGCATTACTGTTAATGTTAGTTACCTAGAGTTGGAGCGTGCAATTTCTAAATACGAGTAAAATTGAAATTATCTTTTTGAAGTGTCTCAATAGATAGATATAGATATTGTTCACAACTTAAACACTTAAGAAAACTATTCAAGTGGGTACATGTCATTTAAATGCCTGTAGATAATGATAGTAAAAGATTACGAAAACACTAGACAGTTAAAATATAATCGAATGTGGCTAACCGCAAAGTTGTTTATGATTGAATTTGAATGATTTCCAAACGAATATTAGAAAAACACAAGACTTGTTTTTTTAATGCGCCAGATAACACACCTTTTGTGAGTCTTGTGTCTCGAAGAAGGGTTTAATATTCCTGTGAAACGAGGTATTAGACAAGGACATAAGCCAGGGGAGTCTCTCAGCACACCCAGACCCGAGTCAATTCAGGAGAGATCGTTTCTGCCGTGCTGCAACGCACTACGCCAATCGTGTCGTCTTTTGATTATGTAAATTTTTGTTATATGTAATGCTTGAACTCAAAAACTATTAAGTACTTAAACAATTTTGAAAATTATTTTACTTTCAGAAAGGTATATTAAGAGTAAGTAATTATTATGGTCTGAATTAAAAAAGAAATGATTTTTGATTACTGTTATTTAATTTCACTCTTGCGAAGCTGGGGAGAGTTGTTTTTTTTATTATTACTGCGTCCGTGACAAATGAGTTAAAAGTAAATGATTTAGGGAGATAACATAACGATAAATATACTACATATAACATATGAATGTGATTCCTCACTTCCTTCCAATGGCGATATAGATAAAGCACTCGAAGTTCTATCAGTCATACATATTATGTATAATATGTTGATAAGTATGACATATGCTTCCGTCAGCCAATCTCTACTCTCTCTCTAGTCTACTCCGATGTAACATTTTCAAATTTTCGTAAAACTGTAAAAGACTAGAACCGGAAATTGACATCTATACTAATATTATAAAGAGGAAAGATTTGTTTTTTAGAGTTCCGTACCTCTAAAGAAAAAAACGGAACCCTTATAGGATCAGTTTGTTGTCCGTCTGTCTGTCTGTCAAGACCCCTTTTTCTCGGGAACGCGTGAAGGTATCAAGCTGGAATCTCAAATGCTCAGGTATACTGTCCCTTGGAGTTGTGTGCTTGGAACTTCTAAGCCAACGCAAGCAAAAGATACAGCCGTTTATGTCGCAAATTTTCGACACTCTCAAGGGAATCAAAACCTACAGGGTACTTCCCGTGAACTCAGAAACTTGGTACAAAGCAACGTCTTATAGCACAGATGGAGGAAAATTTTCGAAAACCGAAAATTTTTAGTTACATCATATAACATTTTTTTCTTAATAAATATACCTACAAGTTTGTACGGAACCCTCGGTGCGTGAGTTCGACTCGCACTTGGCCGTTTTTTTTTATTCTTTGTATTGAAAAGGCTCCTAACTACTGGACCGATTTTTAAAATTCTGTCACCAATATAGAGCTACCTATATTATCAAGGAGTGACGTAGGCTATATATTTTTATTAATTTAGGCTATATTCTCTACTCTACGCGGGCGATCTCGGTTAGGAACAGCTCGTATTTAATAGAAGAATAAATGAAAAAAAAAACTTCAAAAAAAACTATTCCAAAGCAATACACTAAAAAGTGAAGACATAATTGCGTATTCTTCTAAAACTAATACGATAATTATAATGTAGGTACAATTATTGTTATTGTTACTGTCGGTGTCAGCCAAGGAAACACTACAAATATACCTAGCGATATACCTATTTTCTAACATATCACGTTTACGTATGTATGTAGGTAGTTACAAACCTACATTGGCTGACACCGACTCCAACAATAACAATAATTGTACCTACGTTATAATTATCGTATAAGTTTTGGAAAAATACGCAATTGACGGAAGTCAAGGCGAGAAACAGTGGTACATTATAATATCAAATAATAATTATAATTGACAGTTGATTTTGACATTACAATTGGGACGCTTTTTGTATGGAGCTATCCTGCTAGGCTAAAGGTGCTCCCTCACTTGGAGCAGTTTGAGCATTCGCCTGTAATGTAACGATTCATTTTGAGCATTACATTACAGTACTGCCTCCCTGATATGATGAACATTCGCCTGTAATGTGCAATTCAGAGTGGATTTTGAGCATAACTTCATTAGAAAATTATTCGGTGCTTTTATTTATTTCCAGTTTCCGCACTGTAGTGCTCGACTCTGTACCGTTACATTACAGGCGAATGCTCCAAGTGAGGAAGCACCTTAAGTGGAATGCATGTAAACATGTAGGTACTGTAGTACATCAACCATTCCACGTGTTGCATATTGCGTCTCAATCAACTCATCAATGAGTACAGTCACGAGCAGAAATATGTATACATTTGGAAATCAGTCACTTTGTCGCAATTCGTTACAACGAATTTCATTCCGTTTACCACTGTTTTTTTTTAAGCAGTTTTCGTTACATCGCAAATGATTGCCTAGAATATTCACAACCAAAAAAAATATTTCATCGAATTTTATTTACATCAATAATTTCGAGGAAGTACACACCTATTGTTTTATTCTGTTCATCAAAATGAGATTTCCGCGGAAGTAATAGGGGTTAAAGTATGAAATGGCCGATTTGTACTGAAAATCAAAATGGTTTATTTTTTAATTTTTAACAAATTTATTTAATCAAAATAGTTATATTTATTATCTATAAATTGCTGCCATCTAATAGTAAGGTCATTTATGCCTATGCGGTAGAACTCTGAGGATCTAGACTGCACAAACTGTGTGAAAGCATTTCGTACTGCCTCCTGGGAAGAAAACTTCTTGTCACGTAGATTATATATATATATTGTCCAAATCACGAAAAAAATGGTAGTTCGTTGGAGCAAGGTCTGGCGAATACGGAGGATATCGAATGGTTTCTAACTGCAGTTCTTGAAGGGTTAAAATGGGTTCTCGTGGTGTATGAGGTCTCGCGTTGTCATGGAGCAATAATGGTGAGGATCGATTCATGAGTCGGGGCTGTTTTACTGCTAGTTTTGCCAACATTGTGCGGAGTTTGACGACATGAGAGGAACATTGTTTGACGACACGATTGGCGCAGTGTGCTGTAGCACGGTTTCTCGCCTTGGCTTCCGTGGTGTCCCGGGTTCGATTCCCGGTCGGGTCAATTCAGAAAAATGATTTTTTCTAAATTGGCTCGGGTCTGGGTGTGCTGGGAGACGCCCCTGGCTCATTTCCCTGTCTGGTACCTCGTAACACAAGGATATTTATCCTTACTTCGAGACCATGACAAGTGGTGTGTTGTCTGGCGCATATTAGTTCGGCACAATAGACATCTGCCGTTATTGCTTGACCAGATCGGAGAAAACTATAGTGAATAACACCATGCTGAGACCAACAAACAGTTACCATTACCTTTTTATTGGTAAGTTTTGCTGTAGGACACTGTTGTGGCGTTTGACCTGGGGTCAGCCATTGCATTTTTCTTTTACGGTTATCATAAAGAATCCACTTTTCATCACATGTCACAATTCGATCCAATATTTCTTCATTTCTGTAAATATTCAACAAGGCAACACAAGTTTCAACACGCGTTTCTTTCTGCAGATCAGTCAAATCATAGGCACCCATTTTTCGGTTTTTTTTTATTTTATTGAATTGACGCAAATGAGTCAATATTGTGGGTAAGGTAACGTTAAACCATGCCGCTAATTCCAGGGTAGTTTTACTAGGCTCAGCTTCCACCATCTCTCTTAATTCATCGTTATTCACCTGTGTGGGCGGCCTTCCTTGTGGCTCGTTCTTCAAGTCGAAGTTTCCATCAGGAAAGCGTTTGAACCAAAATCCCACGGTGCGTTCATTAGCAGACCCCTCTCCAAACGCAACATTGATATTGCGGGCTGTTTCTGCCGCGTTACTTCCGCGTCGGAACTCGTATTCAAAAATCACTCGAATTTTCGCAGTATCTATCTTTCTTGTCTTAAGTTTAGTAACAAAAACAATTGAAAGTCGATATTCAAATGTTACACATTTTTTAAAAGAAGAACATCATAGAAACCATGTGAAAAAAGTTTCATTCGAAAACCTCAAACCTATTACAATAAAACGGCAATTTCATACCTTAACCCCTAATATTATTAATTACAAAATGGTCCTTATAGGATTTTTTAGTTGTTTTGTAACTATAAATGGTCTACTATCTACTTCAACGTTACGGTTAAAAAATCGGTTAGTTAAGGTTTGAAACGAACATTCGGTTAATTGTACTGTTAATCTTACTTTATCGATAATTCGATGAAAAGTCATATGAAAAAAATATTCCAAATCTGTTTGTAATAACGTAATTCAACTATAAGAATTGATGTTAATCGGATAAAGTATATACTTAAATAAAAAAAAATTTAAATCGTGGAATATTTTATGTGCCTTGAAATTAGATATTTAAAAATTGTGTGGTCTAATACAATTGAACCTTATGCCTTCGACTTACGGTGCAATAATGTACACATATCAATGCATTTTTATGCGTCATTGCAGGAGATAAGTATAATTTTATTATTATCACTTCGCACATGGCACCGGACGACATTAATAATTTTACTATTTATATTTATAGTTTTTAGATTGATAAAAGGCACATTGACCGTAAAAGTATATTCGATACAATTAAAATGCTTACAAGATTTATTAATGTCATGTTTTTTCTATTACCGACATACATGCTGCGCGCTGCAGCTGTCAACATTTTTGCGTTTAGTTTTTTTTATTTAAGATGTTGTCCCCCTGATGGGAAGCGGTCGTGACTTCCAGATATGAGGCTGATAAGCTCAGTCATGCAAGGCAATCACTGAGCTGGCCATCCGCATCTTGAAGGTCTGCGGAAATGCTTATTCACGCCCGCTTGAAGACCTCAGGACTGAGAGTGGGAGAAGAGGAATTAAACACATGCGGAAAAGCATTAATTTTGAATTATATACTTATACTTATACTTATAATTATATACTATAACATATTAATTTGTTGTGATTTGTTTTAAAATAACCTTTTGTGACACTATTTGTAATTAAGTGGACATAAATCTGACTTTATTACTTATTTTGAATCATTAATGACATTTTTTAAATTCATTTTAACTGTTTTAATTGGTAATTCTAATCTCATGTAAAATAGACTGTATTAAGTTCGATTGAGTTATATATTTCGTATGCCGCAGAAGGCGCATCATGGAGTTCTTTTTTTTTAATGTTAGCAAAACAACTTGTCAGCTTGTACCACCTGTGATGACAAATAAATGTATTTGTTTTTTTTTTGAAAGCGTTCCACGTCTGGATTGTACGACGAAAGCAGCGTGCAGCGGTCCGATTTGGGATTTAAAACCGAAAACGCATAAATCACTTATTGCCCGGTCCAAATTGAAAAGCGCGATAAAAGTGCTAACGTTTCTATCAGGCCGTTAAAATCAAATAGGATCGCAAGATGATCGTCACATAAACAAAAAAAAACATTTTGTGAAATTTATGTTTGACGTTTCCTCTATGAATTTGACATAACGCTCACAATGCTAACGCCCGGAGCAGAGGCACCGTACCGTAAGTGCAAGATGGCGAAGTTGGTGACGTCATTTAGGACGTCGCGCCATCTCTCAAAAGAGCGCTAAAAGTTCTTTCGGGCCAGATCGGACCGCAGCCAGAGAAACGAGCCACCGAACCTTTTAGTGCGGGCCAACAGATGGTGGATCCTGATCGTCTAGTGATAGTTGATAGCGCGACAGGGGTAAATTTAATTTAGCAGAAAATCCTCTGGCATACACTCATTTAACATACATTCAAATCTCATAGTTTAATTAGGCAGAATCATCTTTTCGATTTTTAAGGGTTTCGTACCTCCAAAGGAAACAACGGGACCCTTAAAGGATCACTTTGTTGTCCGTCTGTCTGTCTGTCAAGACCCTTTTTTTCAGGAACGCGTGGATCAAGGTGGAATTTATATCAAATACTCGGGTCCACTGTCCCTTGGAGCTGTGAAAAAATCAAACTTCTAAGCCTACGCATTCAAAAGATACAGCCGTTTATGGCGCAATTTCCGCAAATTTTCGACACTCGCAAGGGAATCAAAACCTACAGGGTACTTCCCGTGAACTCATAATCTTGAAATTTGGTACGAAGCAACGTCTTATAGCACAGATAAAGGAAAAATTAACAGAGAGTGTTTCACTCCCTAGCGGTGTGGTAGAAAAGACGCAGCAAACCATTGAGTGCGGACTATTAATATCATTACGGATTTCCTCATTTCAATTCGATCACGTACCTAGCAAACTACCTAGCTATCATAAGGGACTAAAGGTAATTAAATTTTACCTCCTATAATATTAGATCATCAATCGAGCGTATATTCAAAGCAGATAGAAATTATGGTGTAACAACGTTTGAAATGCATCATCAGACTATAATGATAGTCATTATTCCCACACAATTTGCACATAACAAGGAAAAAAGAGAAATACTCAAGAACTGCATTTCCGTTCTACGAAAATATTTATCTATTTTCCTCGAGTGACACAATGCATGAAGAATATTATTCAATCTGCATTTCAAGTTCAGCCATTTTTCCGTTATCAAAGTTCTTTTACTTTTTTAAAAATTACCCGTCAAGATGACCTCACTCCACCTGATGGAAAGCGGTCGTGAGGTCCAGATATGAGGTTGACAAGCCCAGTCATTCAAACGAATCACTGGGCTGGCCATCCTCACCTTGAAGGCCTGCAGAAATGCCTTTTCACGACCCGCTTGAAGAACCCGGGACTCAACCCGGGGCTTCTTTAGAGCAATTTTGAAATAGCGTTCTATATAAGCGCGTAAAAGCTCGTTTTTATAGGCCATAAGACGCGTTACAGGCGCGTAAATATATTCAGTATAAATAAATATATTCGGTAGCTCAGTGGTTAGAGGAGCCACCCAGATTGTGGTAGACACGGGTTCGAATCCTGCCCGATTTATTCAAGGTCCGAAATTCATTTTTTTTTGGTTTTCTATCTTTCGATATGAAAACAAGCATTGTAAAATGTTAAAAGAAACAAAGCAATAACTTGTCAAGTTCATTTCCTGAACTCAGCGTAGCGAGCATTTTCGTACGATTCGCACGTGAGCGTGATTTTTGCTTTCACACACCCACACAAAAACCAATGTGTTACCCGTGCAAATTGAAACGTACACAATATTCTTAGCTCTTAAAGTTTCATGGCACACGGACATAACGTACTAGCAGTTCTTTTTTACAAAAAAAAACAGTTCTAAATATCACTATCATCACTACTCATCGAAAGGAGTGGAGAAAGCCTAGTCAAGAGTTCAAGAACGCTACCAAAGCATACCTAAACAAGAGCAGTACGACCACGAGAGCCTCGTGGCCTAGTGGTTTAGCACCCGAACTCAGATCGTGTGGTCCCGAGTTCAAATCAAATCTTTGTGTTCATTGTTAAATATCCGACTTACTCTCCGGTGATGGAAAACATCGATAAAAAACCAAATCAACCCGGATAACGGCGGAAGGCTCACCACCTACCACGTTGGGTTCTAATACCATTGGTGAAAAGTGGGCTTCTGAGTGTTTCGTTCACCATGACGACACTGTCACTTGCCTCCGACTCCCCGTTTGGGATAAAGTCGTGATGGTATGTAGTACGACCACGACCTTATTATGCTGAGGAGTAGAACAGAAGAAGAAAAACAGTCGAAATTAATTGTAGTTTCATATCAAAAGAAGCTTTAGTTTGTTTATACCCTGTTCAGGGCAGTTTTCAAAAAATAACCAGCCTATACATACAGGATGGTCCGAACATAGACGTCAATATTTTTTTTAGCTACCTCACACTCAGGGGTATCCAAAAGAACCCCCGTTGAAGTTACTCATTGAGATTTACATGGTAAATAGTTGAGTGTAGTGAAGTTTTTAAAAAAGATTTGAATGTATAATTTTAGGTAACTTTTTTTTTAAACGGCGTTCAAAGAAGTAACAGCATTTCTAACTTTTTAAATTTCATGAATTTTTTTCTGAGGTATAATAAGCGTTATGGATGTAAATTGTTCAGAATCAACTAGCGCTATTATACATCTAATAAAGAAAAGAAAAATCAGACATTTACCTCAACAGATCGCGCCTCAGTGACTAAAAAGGGAATCAACCCAGAAGTTTTCAATAATTCGTAAAAAAAATCATAACTCGAAAACTACAAAAAAACTTGGATACCCTGAGTATGAAAAAGCTAAATAAAATTTATTGACGTGTATGTTTGGACCGACCTTTGTATCTGATATCTAAAGGTGCAGTATTTTCAATTTTTACTAAGAAAAGAAAAAACATAACATTTTATATTTTAATTTGTAAAACAACTTTCTATGGTGTATTTTTGACATTTATAGTTAAATTTTCAAGCAGAATCTCATTCCTTAAAAAAACTAACCCCTATTATAATAAAATTAGCCTATGTCACTCCTGAGTAGTGTTGTAGCACCTCACGACCGCTTTCCATCAGGTGGAGTGAGGTCATCTTGACGGGCAATATAAAAAAAAAAAAAAAAACAAAGTTAAAAACTTTACCTATTTATAATAAAAAATAGTTTAGTTATTTCCTCTCATAATATTATTTTACCAAGTAGGTATATTTTTGGCTAGTAATCATTTGACTTGTCACAAGTGCTTTTTAAAAGTTTAAATGAATAAAAATAAAAAACTATGTTGTTTACAAACATGATCATTTCGCTCACGTAATTACTTTAATAATGCCCTTTTTGGACTTTGCAACAGACGACACTTGCTCAATGTCACTATGTTAGGCCTCATGGCGTCAGAAAAACAAAAATATGATGTCAACTGTTCCATTGTATGAAACGCGACAACTTTACAATACATAACACTTCGTGTAATTATTCTTACGTAAATTTGAGAAAAGCAAAACGTCACTAGTTGAAAATAAGCCATTTTTATTGCTTTTTGACGACATTTTCTGTAAAACTCACTTCGAATGTCGTGCAGCAAATACAGGTTCAAAATGCATGCATTTCAAAAGTTTGATCACGCGTTTAATTTTCTTATATTGTTTCAAAACTATTAGCAAATTTATGTAATTTTTAAACTATTATCTTTCGCACTGCCTGTAATATCTCTGTTTGACCGTGTGGTTCACTGGTTGAGAATGCCTCAAGGCATTAAGTACACTTGTACACTAAATTCTGTGCAATAAAAAATAAATAAATAAATCTCGCTTAGTGAATCCCTTGAGATTCAAATTGTGTAGCCTGTGAAACGTGGCAGCAACAGTCAAGCGCCATAAGAGGACACAGCACGGTCAAGAGAATTGAAAAATAGGTATTTGTAAAATCTATTGCTGTCTTTTGCAAACCTCAAGCCCCCTGAAGAGTGCGATAGAGATAGATGCAAATCGGATCGAAATTACCTATCAAAAGGACACAAAATCGAGGTTTTGTAGTCCCCTTTTCGAAAACTTGACCAACTTTTTTCATTAAAAATTAAAGAAGGACTGTGGCCATGTTCCTAGGTTTACTTCTTTTATATAAATTAGTCAAATAGTCAAATTATTTTTCTGGATGTTTGAACACACCGGATAATCTTGCCAATTTTTTCGATTTTTGAAGGTTCATATCTCTTTTTATAATTATTTTTATTTAAAAAGAAAACATAGGGACATACTAATAGTAGTAAAAGATTTTTAAGGAAAAACAATATTCGTCTACTAGCAATATCCAGGAAAGAAACAGGGGACTACGTTTGTATGGAAAACCGGCGCTTCTTCGGCTTAAGATGAGATATCGATAAAGTGAATGCAAAGCTTGCGCAAAGGAGTGTGTTCAGTGTTCATTTAGAATCTGTGGTTCAACATCATATGTGACTAGCCCTCTGCCACCCCAGCTTGCTAATTAACTAATTGTCAATTCTTTTACAATGATCCCAGCTGAAACGACAGCAAATCACAGACAATGCATAATGCCTTAAGGTCGAGTTCGCTATTGTCCTATTGTCATTTCAATGAAAAATACTATCTTGGGTCAAGAACAAGTCGTTCCTCAGCTGCGACGAGGCATATTTTTTTAACATTGTGGTACATAATATGACGGCAGTTAAGCAGAATGATCCATGAAATGCAGGCGTGAGCGCAAACATTGATTTACTTGACTTTCAATACAAAATATATTAACTTAACCAACGGAAGGTCTGCGGTCTGCAGTTAAATTTAGAATCACAAGGTTTTAATGTTTTTTCTACACGGTTTGTGGCGAGAGAGACATTAAAGGAACCGAAACGTGGTCTTCTATGCCATGGGTAGCCAGACCCATTGGGGCTTACTAATGATTTTACAACAATTATTTATGCCAGTTTCATTTGACATAATTTTATTAGAAATAATTAGTTGTCATAACCAACAAAGCACATAATACTGGTCATAAGAAATCCAATGTTTAAAAGAGTAACTACTGAGTTTCTCGCCGGGTCTTCTCAGTAAGAATCAACTTCTCCGACGCGGTGGTAGAGTCGCATTATGTTTGTATACTGTTTATTTATGCATTTTATTATAGTATTTATGTCTATTATTTATTATATTTGTTGACTTTTTAAAAGTTTAAGTCTATTTAAATAAAAATATTTGAGTTTGAATGACATAAATATAATAAATAAATAAATATACCTGGACATTATATAGTTACACATTATATAAGTTTTGTACATACATCGAATGTAACTTAAGGGGACCTTTTAGCGTCGGGCGCGGCTGGTTCTTGACATAACATGAGCTTAGCTCCTATTAAGATGGCGATTGAAAGTTATGGCAAATGAAATTATTATGTCATGTCATGTGTTGTTACTATAAATAGTGCGAACGAATAAATGACCGAGGATCATCACGATAAATGATATTGTTATTACAAATGATATTATGAAATGCAAAACGATACTCACTCAATCATTCGAAAAAGCATTTTAGGAAATTCCATAAATGGACTAAAGTCACCGGTATAATCTTAAGGCTAAAAATTACATATTTCTCTGCGAAATCGAATCAAAAAGGACGACATCTGTAAAAGGACTTAGATCACCAAGTACCCTAGGTAATTAGGTAGAAGTGGCAATAGGCATACATTTAGCCTCTGAGACAGAAAATCAGTATATTTTTTTAAAAGGACTCAATAGAAACTAATCTAATATTATAAAGAGGAAAGATTCGAATGCTTGTTTGTTTGTATTGAATAGGCTCCAAAACTACTGGACGGATTTAAACAATTAACAGTAGAAGATAGTCTATGATATAGATAGATGATCGGCATTATTAGGTATGGTTAAAGGTGGGTATGGACTAGCTAGAACATTTCCGCGAGCATTTCATTGTAATGTAACGTTTTCGAATGCCACAATACAGGCAAACATATTAGTTCTCTATTCTAAAATGATGAATGCTCGATATTCTGTTACAAGTATATAGAGCACCATAAAGGTTAAGGGGACAGCACGGTCGAGAGAATTGAAAAATAGGAACATATTTGTAAATTATATCGCTGTCTTTTGCAAACCTCGAGCCCCCCGCAGAGTGCAATAGAGACAGATGCAAATCGGACCGAAATTACCAATCAAAAATACACTAAATCGACGTTTCGTAGTCTCCTGATCCCTTTTTGAAAAGTTGACGGATTTAGTTACTTTTTCATGAAAAATTAAATAAGGACTGATGCCGTATTTCTATGTTTTCCTTATTTTATATAAACTAGTCAAATTAGTTTTCTGGATGTTTGAAAACAGCGTAAAATCTGGCCAATATTTTCGATTTTTGAAGGTTCCTCTTTTAATAATTTATTCATAAAAAAAAGGAAAACATAGGGACAGGGAGGAAACACTACGTTTGTATGGAAAACGGCGCATAAGTATCCTCTTAAAATGTGAAATTCTAAGAGTGGAATATCTCATCTTACTTTAATCTTACTAATATTATAAATGCGAAAGTTTGTGAGGATGTATGTATGTATGTTCGTTTGTTACTCTTTCACGCAAAAACTACGGAACGGATTTGGCTGAAACTTTACAGTAATACAGCTTATACATTAGAATAACACATGGGCCACAGTTTATAAGATTTTATGTAATTTGGCCACAGTATATAACAATCAGTTCTAGTCAGAAAACTAGTAAACAAATAAAGCGAGGTAACTTAACCTGTAAAAGTATCATAATACTTATGTTTTATCAGTACTCCACAGATATAGGTTTACATGCAAGCCCTTTACCGGATCTAGGACACACAGATAAAGGTAGTATAACAAATGGCATTGTTTCAAAGCCTAGTTCTAGTCCTGATACAGGATTCGATTCAAACCCATTAGTCTTAGCGAGCGTAGCGGCCCTCGTAACACTACGCCAAGCTTAGAATAATTACACCTACAAGGATAGTTCCATACAAAAAGTCGCGCCATTTGTGATGCTAAAATCAACTGTCAAAATAACAATTCGTTACACATGTAATCACAATTTTCAGTATTTAATATGTATGAATACTACTTGTGCTTCTATGTCATGTTGTTGCAACCATTTGCTGCACAATTAAACATTTTAAAGAAGCTCTTAAGAAGCCCTCGAGAAGTTAACATCGGTAAGTTCAGATCCAAACGTGACGTCCTGATATTTGTGGCATCAAAACGGATGCCCCGACTCTCCTTCTATGCGTCATTATTCTAAGACGCCAAGAACGTCAGATAAAGATCAACAGACATACCATGGCCACTATATCCCAAACGTGGTCGTCAGAGCCAAGTGACTGTTGCCGTCATGGTGAACGGGACACTCAGAAACCCACTGAAAGTCCCGTTCACTGGTATTAGAACTCGACGTGGCAGGTGGTGAGCCTCCGACCGTTTTCCGGGTTGATTTGGTGTTTATCGATGTTTTCTATCACCGGAGAGTTAGTCGGGAATCCAACAATGAACACAAAGATTTTGGTTCTGGCCAGATTTACTCAGGACCACACGATCCACGATCTGAGTTGGGGTGCTTCACTACTAGGCCACTACACTCAACAGAAAAAACCAATAAATCTCAAAACAGCGTTCTTAGAAATCCAGCATTCTGACAGCCTGATGTTTAGCGTTTAACTCACTCGAGATTTGCTGATCTTGTTGTAAGTGATAATTTTTGATGGATAATAAATATCTGGGACAATTAACTAACACCAAGATCATCTGACCCAAAACTGAGCAGAGCTTGTACTATAGGCGTCAGAGACAGATAAACATACTTAACTATTTGTAAATACATACTTAAATAGATAATAACACCCAGACACACAACAAACAAAAATGTTCGTCACATAAATGTTTGTCGTGGATAGGGATCGAACCCACGACCACCGGCGCTAAAGACTTCTATTTATCGTTGTGCGATTATGAAGGACAGAGACAAACCTATTTGTTTTGACCATAGCGTAAGCGAGACAGGCGTGCGCCAGAGTAAAGTCCTGTCAATCGTATATTGCGACTGAGTGAAATTAGGCGACGCGACCGGCCAGATTATAGCGGTCCACGCGCTAGAGGCGAATCACACCTATCTTCCATTTTGATTTAATCTAAGGTGGAACCGTTCTATAGCATCAACAATAGAGGTGTGCTGCACGGTAGTCCCTTTCTTCTTCGAAAATTGTTAGTCTGAAATTCAAAATCCCTAACGCGTTTGCGATAATCATCACTATCCATAATGTTCGAATATACGAAATTTTATTATGCCTAATTGTCTTTAATTCTAATGCTTTTGTGTCATAATATCGGGTGCTATAATAATTAGATATCTTAATTTTTATTGCTATAAAGTCACATGTCCTAAGTGTTAAATTGTATAATGTATGTTAGTCCGAATGTCAGTAGGTTAGGTTTTTTTTTATGACCACCGGAAATCCTGCGAGTATCAGTAGCTGAGGGTTATTTTTTTTATGACCACCCGGAAATACTTCAGGTGTTAGTCGGGTGTCAGTATTTAGATTTTAGGGTTAGTTAAATTATGACACATTACGTTAGGACTTATTAATGTTATAGAAAAGCCTTTTATTTCTTTTAAACATTATAGATTGTAATATTTATAGCAAAAAATTTTAGGACAAATTATATTTAGGGATTTCGATTTTAGGGCAAGTGATATTATGAGACATTGAGTTAGGGCTAATTATCATTCGGATAAATGATGATTAGGTCACAAAATATTATGGCATGTCAGATTATGGATAAAAAATTTATGAGACAAAATAGAGAACCGTGCTGCACTCCTTTTTGACACGCGTAGTTCGTAATCTCGCGTCATCTGTTTCAATGTATGCCTGTAATGTCACACTCAATATGGCAATGTTAAGTGGCTTTTAGAAAATGTAGAGGAACTGATAGATTAGAGCATTTATTTGTAACCGAAAATCGAGCATTAATAAATATTAACGAGCGTTTTGGTGTAACATTTTATCGAGCCAATGCACGAACGCGAAAACGGCTAACAATACGTCAGTACATGAATTCTAATTTACGGAGTGCATGCAAAAATGTTACAGGTATAATGTTCACTCGCCATGAGCATTCCGTCGAACACATCGTCGAACATTTGCAAGCGTGATGTCAAATGCTCTAGCTAGTCTATACCCACCTTAAACCTTACAGGGGTGTATCTAGACACGCAGTAGCGTGTGGAGCCAAGTTCAAGCTAACCGAAATGGCGAGCAGCACCGTGTGTAATCGAGTATTACGAGAGGCATTAGTGGGAAAACACAGGTGTATCATAAAAAAGAGTTTTACTAGCTTTCATTGTATCAGCTGGTTTATGATTCCTGAAGTGTTTGATACGGTGGGTATTTTAATCTGCTACAAGGGTCGTACCCGGCAATTACGCGGTATCTTTTACAATTTCGATAGCAGTAAAATGCAAGAGTTTTATTACAAAATTGACAGGAAATAACACAATTAACATGTATTACTTGTTTTATCCTAAAAAGTTCAAGCTTCATAACACCATTATAATAAAACAGTATCAGATGTCAATCTCTACATTTGAACATATCCATCTATATGTACTTGTTACAATCGCTTAAATCCAGTCAAGCTAATTCCCTAAACTGAGTATCGCGAGAGAACCGTTTAAACAGTAAATATCCAGCCAGATGTGTGCCAAGTAACCGCTGTCTGGCTGGAAAAGAAAGATAATATTACGAAATTGCTCGCTACAGTTTAGGAAATGAACTTGGCAAGCTATAAGAATTGTTATAAGAATTGTAATTGCCCCTGAACGGATTTAAAGTAAACTTTGTTACACGTTTATTATAAAAGCTAGAATAAAATTTATTTATTTAGATAAATTTTTTTTTTTTACTGCACGAAATTCGGAGTACAGATGGCGGACGTAAGCCATTATCTACCAGTCAACCACACGGTCATATTGGGTACTTTAGATTCACATACATACAGGTTGTATGTGAGACTCCAAAGACCAAGTATAATGTCATTAATCACTTTAGGAAAAAAACATCAATTTAAAAATGTCTGATATAGGTAATCTACTTAGAAAAATACTATGAACATATTAAATAAATAAAAAAAAAATTGAGAATGTTTATAGTCAGTTCAAACCGGATGATTATTTATATTCGGTAGGTGATGTGTAGACAGACACTATTTAGGAGTTTTTTTTTTTTACATAATTATGTCTTTTGTAAGTCAACCTCAAAATTGAAAATTAAAATTTAATCGTAGGAATTTTCCACAATATCTACAGCGTATGCCCTAAGGTACATTATAATCAACCGGGATAATAAAAATATAAACAGATTTAAATCGATTGTTTCATTATAATGTACCTAGATGTATAGATTTTGACATTTAAACTCGTGTTGAAAACAGATTTGGACTGACATTTATATTTTACTAGCTTAATAAATTGTAGCCCATGTGTTATTCTGATGTATAAGCTGTATTACTGTAAAGTTTCATCTAAATCCGTTCTGTAGTTTTTGCGGGAAAGAGTAACAAACATACATACATACATCCTCACAAACTTTCGCATTTATAATATTAGTAAGATTTATTTGTTGACATCATTAAATGGTGATTGTTTTCAGCAGTATTTTATTTTTGATTAAATTTTAATACTGCAATACTGGTTCATTTGAAATTCAGTTGTGACTATTTTTTGGTATTTCCAAATAATGTATTTTTATATTGTTTGATTTTTTTTCTGCTTTATATAGGGTGTCCTAGAAGTATTGATCAAGAACCCTTCTGGCAAAAAACTGGGAATGTCGGCAATAAAAGTTTAGAAGTATAAAATGCATTGATGGGTGGATGTAAAATAAAATTTTATAAATAAAAAAAAAGTTTTTTATTGAGATCACAGCATTTTACTTTATTGCATGTTCCATATTATACAATTCTGTTGCAGACATTGGCCTTCTTAGTTATTAAAATATTTAGATTAAACGAAAATATAATAAATCATCTTTTATCAAGGAAAAAACGAGTAAGAAACAAAAATGCCTTTTTATGACGTCATCTGTTGACTCTCTAAAAGTTCACTCTCTATCAGGAATAAAATCATCATTGACAAAGATTTCCTCCCAATTGAAAATAAAAATACTTTCCCTATTTTTAGCCTGTTTCCATCATATCGAAGTAGCACAGGCATGGAAGGACCTTTTTCACCACAAAAATACTAGTAAAGTTAAGTCCTATTTTAGTTTTTTCATAATTGTATAATTAATAACAAAAATAATCATTCAAAAATCTTTGGAAAGTAAAAGGAAAGTGCTAATTTTTGTCAGAAGATTTTTGGAAAATTTAAGCAGTTTTTATAAGAAAAACACTGCCAATAGAATTCCATTTAAAAGTTGCTTTTTAAATACAGATAGGTATTTAAGTTACGCTCATCATTTTTAAAGTTGTGGTACCTATTTTCAATAAAAAAGTCGTGTCGTGCTGTTTCAAGATATTTAAGTAATTTTCTTTGGCATGCACATAATGGCCACCTTCTGACCATTTTATTCTTATTTTATGTCAAAATAGGATCTTATACGTTATTTTCAAACAGTCAACGAGCGTACTTCGTCTAGACTACATTGTTCTCGTGAAATCGATAAACATTCCCCTGGGAATATCCCGAAGCTAGTCACTCACAGCAAAACCCAGTCTTTCCTATCACCTAGCACGAGAGTTAGTATGAATGAAAACATCCGAAACAAAACAGCTTCTGGACTGCCCATAACGTAAAAGCCCACGGAAATAATGCTTTAAAAAAGCGGAAAATACACAGTGATGTATTTTGTTCATTAAAAAAATATTGAACTACGTACTACGGGCCCCGGGAGAAAGGCCCTTTAAAGAACTTAAAAAAAACATAACATAGAATAAAGTATAATTTAGCCATAACCTAACTTTAACGTATAACTTTATTCGTTTTTATACCTACTGCTATAAAAGACCTAGCTCCGGAAATACTAACGCAGCTCTTCGTTTCACTACAAACATTTTTATACCAACGCAATAAAGATACGTTCAACAGGCAACATTTAACAACCAAAAAACATTTTAATTCATCAGCTTATGACAAACGATCTTATATTTTCTACTAAATACTCTGAAGTGGCAACTGCTACCACCAATGCCAAATAGCCACTATAATGGACAGTTTTCAAGAAACACCATGTTTTATCACAGAAAACAGCCAAAGATAGCACGTGTAAATAACTGTGCGGATTAACAATCCTCCACATCACAGTTGCTGAGAAGAAAGTCCCCGATTTAAACGCGGTTTGCCTTCTAAACACATCATATTCGGGACAATTTTCTAGTAACTCCTGATAAATATCTATATACCTGTTCCATGCAAGAGAAGAAAGCAGCATTTGACCAGAAAATAATCCTATCACTTGGAGAATTCTCTGAAATGTAACTTTAGTTTTGTACGAAATTCCCACATCTTCCTTGTGATCTTTCTCAATATCTTCAGTTGAATTTATCTCTTTTAACTGATGATACGGCAATGTGCTGACTGGAGTGCCTTTATATCCTCTTCTTGGAGGATTATTCTTCAAATAGAGTCCTATGCCAGTCATCATTGCGACTACCCCTATCAAATCGCAGATTCCGTCTACGTAGTACCCCAGTGTTCCTACTTCTGACCTCTCACCTTTTATATGCTTTCTCTCTCTCGCCACATGGCCGTCAAGGTCGTCTAAAAACATTCGAATTTGAAATAACACGATCGCGATTCGCCTTGCCGCCAAATTTTGGAATGTCAGCAGTTTAGCACCGATTATTGCTATGAAAACGTGAAAGAAAGAAATCATATTCGGCGTTATTACAAGCAATTTCTCTGATATACTGAGACCTATATCGACTATGGCACTTAGTGGTCCGTAAATGTAATGATTTATATGATCTATCATTAAACCTTTGACTGTGGGATGGCATAGTGGATTTATATTACAAGGTACCCATATAACTTCTTCGTAATTTGGCAGGATTTTGTCAGCCTTCTGTGTCGAAGATTCTGAACGAGTAACGTTTTCAATGACCTCAAAAGCATCGATCTTGTAATTTTTAATTCTTAAAAATAGAAATGTATCCATATAAATGCAATATATAACAATAATCATTAGGAGCAAAGTTAAAATTTTGCTCGCTTGAGACGACGGCCACATCATTTCTACTTTATTAATAGAATTTTAATCCAATACTATCCTCATTCGAGGACGGGCATAACACGTGTGGTATTTCTAACAATATAGGGTTTCTTGCGCAACTTATAGTCTACGATGCAATATTTCTCTTTTAAATACCCATTAAGTTGAGCAGATGGTTTTGTGAAGTCGTTTCCCGACGAATCCCACGCAGTCTTTCTATTTCGAAACACTTCAAAACAATGCAGAAACAGAATCACACTCGAACGGACCCTTGTAAGTTAAAAAGTATCACAAGGTTGGACAAGGAGCTTGACTGCAACCGTCTCTTTCATCCTAGTTAGTCCAAAATAGGCAAGTTGAACAGAAAAGATGCATTTTTCCTCTCAGAGTTCCTTTGAATCACATGTTTTTTTCACAAACACCGCCCATAGGTTAAATTCACTGGAGACGACGATCGAAGCGTTTCGTTTTTGTGTTATCAAAACACCTTCAGACACAAACAATGCGTATAAAATGGCAGCAGCACATCACTTTAACACAGAATTCTGTTGTTTTAACACTTGTTTATTTGTTGTGAGAAGAACTGCGGATTATTTTGCGACAGATGCGTGCGCAGAGCTCCGGTACGCGGGGCGAAGTGAAGGCGCGTCGAGTCGAGCAAGTTCAGCGTCCCTAACATGCAAGCGAGACCCGTATTCCCTTGGCCTAAGGTGCATTTAGTTGGGCCGTTTTGTTTAAACAAAAGATGAAAAAGTTAACTGGGGACCCGACATTTGGCCGCGATCACGGTGATTTGGATTTGTAGTAGCTTGTGGTAGAGTAACGACGAATTCGTGCGGATGAATGAAGCGTTGAAAGTTGTACGCACAACGCAGATGATACGATATGATTGTTGATAGGGGGATATCCAATTTATTTATGAACTTCAATGGATGCAATGAGTAATATTACCTATGTTCCGATAGCGGCTCAGAATAGATAACGTTATTATGTTGGTAAGCAGGTGTCGGCAAGTAATCTTAGGTGGGGTCCAATTACTCTCGTTCCTTACATCTTAGAAAAAAAAATCTATTGAAAAAATACTTATTGTTACCTATTCAAAAACCAATGGGAGAAATAACTTTGGCGGTTTTGAGATATTTTTAGTTTATTAAAGGATTTAGACTTTAGACGTATGATCACTCGTACTTCTAAAACCCTGACAGTTATGAGTCAATTGTCAACTGTTTTCTCATGGTAAGGGTTACGTTTGCGTCCGATTAGCCGAAATTTTTAATTACGAGTACAACGGCTATCAGCTTTTTCGAGATAATTACCAAATTAACATCAGTAATCACCGAAAACTCTGTTGAAAAACAGATGAAGGATCTTTGGTACACAATAATTTTCGTCTCTTGCAGTTACAGATCATTACAATGAAATCCCTATGATATTTCCATTTGAGTTTTATATATTCATTAAGTTTATTTTGTATTCGATTTATCACTCTCTTTTGAAATAACATATAATACTAACATCAAATAAATCTTACTAATATTATAAATCCGAAAGTTTGTGAGAATGTATATGTGTATATGTTCGTTACTCTTTAAACGCAAAAACTTATGAACGGATTTAGATGAAACTTTACAATAATACAGCTTATACATCACAATAACACTTAGCCTACAATTTATAAAGATTTCATGTAATTTGGCCATAATACAAGTGTACGGTTCCACCGTACAAAGTGCATGTCAGCATTATTTCACGCACATGCAGTTTTACTCAGTTCACCTAAAAGCCCGCGCGGTATTAGTCGTGTACTCATTATCATTCGCATAAATCATATCATTTTAGCATATAATCAATCAAGCAGTGTTTTGGACAATACACAATCATAACTATCATACAAACTCTTTCATTTCTATCAAACAACAAACTATCAACTAAGGGTGTACGGGAACACTGTACAACAAGTATACATAAAATATATGATATAACGATAAGATCACGCGGGAGAAGCCGCGGGCGAAAAGCTAGTTATATTATAATTAAAAATATTAACATTCAAGTTAAACATGATCATGATAATTTACTGAGTATCTATACTCACATTATTCTTAGTATCACTATCGATAAACATCTTAACTGGAAAGTCCACAATGACCACATAGACCAAGTCTGCAATCGGCGAAATGAGACTGAAAAAACTGAGGCATACGATTTCCGATTTCATTACCTTGCGCAGACGATTTCTTCCGATTTCATTACATCGCATCCTTGTAACACATCTATATTAAATCATAAACATTTATTTGCCCTTCTTGAGACAAAGATCATAAAGACGAATAGTTTCAAACAAAACGACTGGCCTGTTGGCGCAATGGCAGCGATCCTGCCTTTAGCGCCGGAGGTCGTGGGTTCGATCCCCAACCATGACAAACATTTATGAGACGAACATTTGTGTTTGTTGTGTGTGTGGGTGTTATTATCTATTTAAGTATGTGTTTAGAAATATTTAGGTATGTTTATCAGTCTCTGACGCCCATAGTACAAGCTCTGCTTAGTTTGGGGTCAGATGATCTTTGTGTAAAAAAAACCCTGTAAATAATATATATAAATTTTATTTTTATTTTATTACTCAGCATTTATAATTAAACTATACTTAAACTAAAATTAAAGCACAATAAATATATTATTTTTAATCCTGCCACTGCCATACAAATTATAGTATTAAAATATTGCCGTATTGCTAACTCATTTTCCTTATCAAAGAAATCCTGCAATGAGTAAAAACATTACTGAGCCAGGTAGGTATTTAATAAGTTCTTTTTCAAATACGTTGGCTTCCTGTACATTTTTTAATTTCCAGAAGGGAATGACATATAGCATAGCATAGGTAGAAACGGTCCAATAGTGTCGCAGCTTAGCTCGCACTACACCATAGCTGTTTATCACCTTTGACATATTGTTTGTTTGAAAAAAAACACAATTCGAAATTCAAGAATACTTTTCTCAACTAAATCACTGACATGGCTCTTTCAAATCTTGCCGATTTTAATAGTTTAGCTTTAGCAATGTTTGAACACACATAATTATAATTTTAAAAAAATCGCATCTCGTGAATGTGTGCTTTCTGTGTCGTGACTCGTGATCAAACTTGGATATTTTTAAGTCTACAAGATCACATCGCGTGTTATTACGTCACTGAGATCGCGTGATGGCCGTTCGATTCGGCTTTATACGTGCCGTGAATTCACGTATGATCCTACCATTATCTTCCAGCCTATAGTTAAAGGTCGTGGGTTCGATGTCCAACCAGGACATACAGTCAAAAGCAAAAATATCTATACTTTTCCAAGGCTTCAAAAATATCTGATCAAAACAGTATCCACAAATCTATACGAGAGTTCGTTCAGACTCTTTGTTCACTTGTATAGATATTTGTGGCTAATGTTTTGCTCAGATATTTTTGAAGCCTTGGAAACGCTGGAAATGCTTTTGACCGTACATTAGTTTCGTGCAACGAATATTTGTGTTTTTTTGTGGCTGGGTGTTATTATTTATGTATGGCTGTAGGCTGACTCTCATAACACAAGCTCTGTTCAGTTTTTCTAATACCATTGGTGAAAAGTCGGCTTCTGAGTGTTTCGTTCACCATGACGGCACAGTCACTTGCCTCTGGAATACCCTGCTTGAGATAAAGTCGTGATGGTCGTTATGATATGATCTTGGTGCAAGTGGTTTGAGATATTTATCTTTAATATAATTTTTCATTTGTATGTATTACTTTTGAATTTTGAACCTTACGAGCTGCCCAGACAGCCTTCGCTCTGTCAAATGTTTGACAGCTGGTGTCCATTTTGCCCGCTTTTTTCCGACTTAATTTACATTTAATATTATTTTTCACTGAATGTTTTGTTCAATCATAATAAAATATAGTCTATATGTCACTCTCTGATAATGTAGCTTCATATTGGTGACAGAATTTTCAAAATCGGTCCAGTAGTTTCGGAGCCTATTCAATAGAAACAAACAATCAAATATTTCCTCTTTATAATATTAGAATAGATAAGAATAAAAAAGTATTTTAAAATATGCCTGTACGATGTCCGCTAAGTAGACCACGAACACCGATACACTTCAAGTATAGTGATAGAAGTTGATAGTAGATGAGCCCGTCGAAGAGAACAATAGCCAAGGTGAAGTAAAATAGTGTTTGGTAGGGCGGTCAGTAGCGTACTATCGATTGAAATGTAATTAACTCCATCGACGCGCCAAAAGTGGTGCGCCGCGTTAGCATTCAATAATAATGTACAGTGGCTTTGCCCGTACAATGCCTCTACTTAAGGACACAGCACGGGCGAGAGAATTGAAAAATAGGTATTTGTAAAATCCTGAAGCGCCCCGCTGAGCGCAATAGAGATAGATGCAAATCGAACCGAAATTACCTACCAAAAGTTCACAAAGTCGACGTTCCGTAGTCCCCTGAGTGCCGAGTGCGAGTTGCAGTGAGAGAAGTGAATTACTTCACCATCGCGTTTGCGAGAAACAAAACGCGAATTTGTATGGCATCGAGTGAACGCCATCTAGCGGCCTGAATGTTGCCCGAATTCGCCGCTAGATGGCGCTGACTCGATTCCATACTATTTGACATTTACGTGCTCGCAAAACGCGATGGTGAAGTCATTCACTTCTCTCACTGCAAATCGCACTCGGCACTCTGATCCCTTTTCTAATGGTTGACCGATTTAGTTACTTTTTTCGTGTTCCTGTTTTCCTTTTTTTAAATAAACTAGTCAATTTTTTTTTCTGGATGTTTGAACAAAGCGGAAAATCTGGCCATTTTTTTAGATTTTTGAAGGTTCATATATCTTTTGGTAATTAATTTATGCCAATTTAATAGTCGCAATAGATTTTTGGGAAAAAAAATTCCTCTCCTAGCAATATCCAGGGAGGAAACAGGGGACTACGTTTGTATGGAGAAACGGCGCTTCTGTATCCTCTTAGGATTTCACGCCAGAGCGCCTACCTTCCCGTTCAACTCACGCCCGAAGTTTTGTGGGCTATTCCGTTTTCACTACAGATTGCACATGTATGCAGGAGCAGGATAGCGAACGAAACTTCGGCCGTCAGTTGAACGGGAGAAGGAGGCCTGGCGCTTAATTAAATGTTTTTATTATATTCAGGAATATCTCTTAAAAATACTAATATTTTAAAGAATATTTTGTAGGTTTGCACCGATTTATCAAAACTTTTCATCTATAGGACACGATTGGCGTAGTGTGCTGTGGCACGGTTTCTCGCCTCGACTTCCGTAGTGTCCCGGGTTCGATTCCCGGTCGGGTCAATTCAGGAAACGATCTTTTCTGAATTGACTCGGGTCTGGGTGTGTTAGGAGACGCCCCTAGCTTATTTCCTTGTGTGGTACCTCGTAACACAGGGATATAATAATCCCTACTTCGAGACCATTACAAGAGGTGTGTTGTCTGGCGCATATTTATATATTTATTTATATAGGGTATTCTTCTTTGTTTGAAAAGTACAAAGTTGTTTTTTTTCAATAAAAGCCTAGTATATTTCGACAAAATAAACACGTTTGTTGCCATAAAATTAAATTCAATTTTAAACCGTTTTTATTCCCTCGAAAACGCTGTCACGAAATTTTGGTGACGTAATATTGGTAAAAGCATCAGTCGTGTTTGTACGACCGTCGGTATCTGTCACTGTCAAGTTGATAGATATGTACCTAGCTGTTTACACTGAACTGACAGTTTTTGCCTATATGACGTCACACCATGGTGGCTCGTGTTTTCACCATACAGATTAAAAATACGACTTTTAATTTCATTATAATAAAAAAAGCAACGTGCTTTTATGACTCAAAATCAGAATATTTAAGTATATGTCTACATACATTTTAATGATTTATTTATCACTACTGAAAGTACCTACCCTATTCACGAGTACATTGTCGGCAAGTAACATAGGCTACTACGGTCAAAATAGACCACTAGGGCGGAGCCGTTGGCGGAAAGGTAGTTTTGTAATCTATACTTATATTATAAATAGTACACATTCATAGATTTAAAAAATTATTTCGCCAATATAAAGATACATTATCAGGATCACCGTAACGGGCCAGCAATACAGGAGCCGAAGCGCCAGTGAATAAAAGCTCAGACAATCCAGAGACTTGTTTATTGTATGGGGTAAAGAAATATATAGCTAGGAACTATGACAAAATAACAATAAAATAATACAAATAGTCCTAGGTATAAGATTATCTAATAGTCATAGTAAGTAAATAGCTACGAGTATGATATGCTTACCCGGCTTACCCCGATACACGATCCCCTGTTACATTATAACTGTTCATAATTAATAATTTACTTTAAATAATCACCATCACGTAATTTTAACTTATACTGATAATCTGGTAATACGCACGCAAGCACGATGGTTTCGGTAGGACTGGATCAAAATGCTGAACAGGAGCGTGGAACAAAAATTTAATTTTGAAAGAACAGGTACAGAATACTATTGATGGCCAGTAAGTTAAACTATGAAGTTTCCAGCCATCGTGGAGATTCTAACGTTCATGAGACTGGAACGAAACGGCATCGTTACAGGCTATATACCCAACAAACACTATACCGTCAGTTACAGGCTTCTTTAAAACTTTTATCTTATATAAGTTATAGCTTGCAACGTTATAGAGGAGTTAAGAAATAAAATCCACTCCAACAGTGATGTGGTTCTAGGGCTATAATGGATGATGTTATGCAGTATTGATAGTAATAATAGTGTTAATTACAGCTAGTGAAGTCAAGTTTATAGCTTTAACCTGTTTGTAACACTTAAATCTTTACAACAGCGCCCGCTGACATTTACTGATGTTTATTGTTACTTAATGGTTGCTGTGAAGTATCTTATATATCTTTAGGTGTTGTGATAACTATAAGCTGCAGGCATGGGTTGCATAAAAGAGTTAGTCAAGTGTGTCGTAACACCAGATACTAAAAGCGTTGCATAACTCTCTTATGAAGTTTTTTAAGCTTTAATGTATGTTTTACTTATGCTTATTGTGTTAGCCGAGTACCTTTTTGAAGGCTTTCTACAAGCAATGGTGTTTTGAACAGAGTTTGTCAAGAGTGTAGTAATACGAAAATTCAAGAAGATGCCAAAAGTGTTGATCATCTCATTTTTGCAGGTTTAAGCTGTAACGTTGATTTTACGAATGCACATTGTGTTAAGTAAGTGCATTTAAATGGCATTCTAAAGGTAATGATGTGAGTAAACACATTATAAGAACTCAAGGAATCCAAAGGGATATATATGTCAATTTTAACATAAATCACGCGAAGTTATTAAAAGCATTTTTATAATATAATAACAAACCCAACGAAAATATTTTACCGTGCTTTAATTAGTTACATTAAAATGAAAAGATTACACACTTGGACTAAGCAAAAGAAAACGGGTGGTGTGAAAAACAGAATAAAGCAATAACGTTCTTTTTTAAATTCCGTTATTGGTACGATATATACGAATAACACAAATGAATCTGGAAATTCTGATGAAAACCGACTAGATGCTATTGATGTAGTGCTAACAAATAACAAAAACAATTTGCTACAAATTCAAAACATAAATTGCCATAATACGAGTGATTTTGGTCAAGTTCGAGTAGAGGAACAGCAACAGGGTTCTGTACAACAAGATCAAGAGGAATTAAATTACATTGTTTTCGATTCTCTTCCACTGAGTGAGTCAGACGAAGAAAAGGAGGAAAATAAGCCTAGTGATTTTTAAAAAATTGCTTCTTTAACCGAAAAATTAAGAAGGTGGTCCACCGAAGGAAATATTACCCACACTAATTTGAAACGGTTACTGTCGATTTTAAATGAAGGATATGTTTGTACAACATTACAGCTCCCAAAAGATCCACGAACACTTATGAAAACTCCAAAGGACATTTGTATCAAAAATATTGAGGGAGGACAATATTGGCATCATGGATTTACTGAACCTCTAATTAATGTACTTAAGGATTTTTCGCTGGTTCCTGATACTATTCATGTGAGCTTCAATTTTGACGGTCTGCCATTATTTATTAGTGCCAAAAAAGAATTTTGGCCAATATTAGGCAATTTCGAGGGAAATATAATAACAATTGGGATATATTATGGAACAGGCAAACCAAAGAGATTAGAAGAGTATTTAGAAGATTTTGTAACTGAAATGAAATCGTTACTTCGTAACGGATTACTTATAAACGAAACATTTGTTTCTATAAAAATCAAATGTTTTGTTTGCGATTCTCCAGCAAGGGCATTCATTAAAGGTAAAATACATAAAAACTACTCGAATTTTTATTTTAATACTTACTTATTTATTAAACATTCTAAAATCTTTTCTTGGAGCGATGACAGATGAAACTTTTTCCTTATGGCAACACAAGTTTACTTTATCACGTGTATACCTACTACGACTATACACGCTTGACTCTTGAGCATTTTACAATCTAAGTTTACTGATAGATGGACTAATAAATTAATGTGTTGTGATACGTACACTGGCGGCCGTCATTTTTGAGAGTTGATTATTCATTTTATTACAAATTATACGGGTCTAACAGACTTACCTCTTTTTTAGGTGTATGCAATTTTAACGGCAGACATGGCTGTTTAAAATGTACGACAGTAGGAGAATATTCACATACATCACATACAGTTGTTTACTTTACAAAAGAGGATTCTCCAAGAACAGATGAACATTTCAGAGCCAAAATGTATGGAAATCACCATAAAAAAGATTCTCCGCTACTTCAATTGCCAGTCGATATGGTACAGGATTTTCCAGTAGCGGATTCTTTACACCTCATAGATTTGGGTATAATGAAGAGGCTGCTTGTTGGATGGCGGGATGGCAATTTCGGAACATATATGACAAAGCTTTGTGCGCGAGATATTGAAATTCTAGACGTGTTTTTGAAAAATTGTAAATTACCGTCTGAAATACATCGGGCTGTAAGAAGTATAGATTGTCTTGCTTATTGGAAAGCAAGTGAATTCAGAACATTTTTTCATTATTTGAGCATTGTCATATTACCGGACATCCTTCGTGTTGATGTTGTGGAACACTTTTTGAGTCTTTTTTGCGCTATTAAGATATGTTCAAATGAATGTTATACGAGTTTACTGCGACTTGCCAGAGAGATGCTAAAACATTTTGTGGATCAGTATAAATATTTCTATGGTTCTCATTATATCACCAGTAATATACATAATTTGCTCCACGTAGTAGACGAAGTGCAAAGATTTGGCCCTCTTCACAATTTCGATGCATATCCATTTGAGAATCAATTATATTTAATCAAAAAAATTTTAAGACAGGGTGACAATCCATTGGCACAAGTTGCTAGGAGAATTTGTGAGATGAGTGCAATTGATCCTTTGAAGACTGCAGAAGTCACGCATATTCTACCATATTTGACAACTAACAAAAATAATCGTGTAATTAACTTTAAAACTTTCGTGCTCTCTTTAAAGCCGCAAGATAAATATTTTATGACTCACAATGATGATATATTTGAGTTAAAAGACTTGTCATCTGCTATTGAAAAAGAGATTGCAATACATGGTAAAAATATATTGAACAAGAATGTCATATTTGATACACCTATCAAGTCATCATTTTTAAGTATGTATAAAGTAAAAGCACCTTATCTTGTCTCCGATGATATTATAGAAATAAACCCAACTCAAATAAAATGCAAATTGGTTTGTGTGAGCCATAAAGATATAATATACTTTCTACCATTATTGCATACGCTAGAGGCTAAGTGAGACTATGTTAAATGATAAGCAAAATAGTTTATAATTGTCTTTATTAAATAAAGTATCAAACAAAAATGTGTGCATTTTAAAAATAATAAAAATCAACAGTTAGGAACTTAAGTAACAAATTCAACAAAGTTGTTTTACCAAAATTATTCACTACCGAAATTCTGCTCGTAAGTATTTTCATCACAAAGACATTGGTGTCATATATATCAATATCAAATAAATGTATACTACGCGGCATATAAGTTGACCCAAAATGGCGGGTTAAAATTGCATACAAAGTGTTAACTAAGATAAATAATTGGACACGAATAATCAGATTCATTCAGAAATAGTGTTTCTGAATGTATATGACAATACATGATGATACTTTGGACGAATAATAAGATTCATTCAGAAATAGTGTTTCTAAATGTATCTGATTATTCGTGTCCAATTATTTAAATTTAAACCATAATTCAAATTTTGAGTAGTGACTCAGATCACGAACCTGAAAAACTTTCATTAGCGGACCGACTCCAACATCGCGAAAAACAATCAGCTGTTCCATAGATTTTGGCCCGGTTGATATTCCACTTTTGTAAGGAACGGCTGATATTTTTTGTGGAGTTTATTTTTTATCGCGATGTGTCGTTGGTCCTACAAATAAAGTTATTCAAGTTCCTGGTCTGAGTCACTCCTTAAAAATTTGGCTCGTGATTTCAATTTTACCCTATATATATATTATTATTTTTATTTAGGCTCTATTTTGACGGGAGAAACAGTCTACGCCGGCGAAGCCGCTGACGTGACGGACAGCTGGTGATAGTGAATAAAAAAATATAAAAAGACAGACAGAAGCGGCGGTGGACTTTGTTTGATGTCATACATGCATAAACATATCAAATACGTGCATTGATAAGATATTTTTTAAGAGTCGGGTAAATTACACTTTCGATAGACAACGCTAATCAAACTATTGTTGATAGGGAATTCCTGTTGATCCATACTTCAATGGATGAATCATACAACTTTATTCTAAGCTAGGGGTTGAGTTAGATACTGGTAGCCCCCGCACGTGAGCCATCGCCTTGTCGCGGCGGGGGGGCTGAGTAATGGTGGCAGGTGGAACCACCGGGAAGCTAAGAGGGCTCAGGCATAGCAGTGCGGTGGACTTCCCACCCACCCACTGCCTGCCGTCGGGCGTGGCGGTGGTATGGTGCCTACCACTGCCCGCCCAAAGGAGCGTCACGGGCGCAGCGCCTTAGGGCGCGAGATGGGGGCCGCGGTGCACAACCGTTTGGAGGTGGGCAGTGATCCGCGGCTGGCACTGCGGTTCGGCGGAGCCAGATGCGGCAGCGGATCCACCTTTTAGGTGAATCGTGGTTGCGGACCTAGTACGGTCCGCGTACGGTGGGAGTCAGCGGGCTTGAGTACGGGGGTGCTTTTGCTCGCAATGCACGGCTTTCACCAGTTTCACCGCAACGGCGGAAGTACCTGTGTGCTTCAGGTGCTTCCGTGGCCTTCCCCATTCATTAGGAGGTCGGCTGGAGGGGGCCCCAATACGGCGAAGCCCTGGCGGCGGGGCGTTGCGAAACTTTTTAGGGACCCCGCCTCGACGCTGAAGTGTTGAGGTCGAGTACCGTGGGGTTTTAGTCGGTAGAAGTCCGACATAACCTCGTCGTTCCCCCGGGCGGCGAGGTATCCATGAGGATTTCTCCACGATAATAATAAAAAAATATACTGGTAGCATAGATAATACCGACGCCTACTATATTTTTAGCCTGAGTCAAGATCTGATCATAAAAAAATACATTTTGGTTGTTTTTTTTTTAAGTAAAAAATACTTGCAAAATTAATGTCGTGTTGGCACAAATAATACAAATACAATAAAGACAATATTTAAATTTTAAAGAAAGCGTTGTGTTAAAAAAATGTCAATAAAAGCTAGGCTCTAATTTTGAATTAGAAAAATATACAGGGCCTAATTACTTTTTAATTAAAATAACTTAAAAAGATACCACATATTTTATTTCCAGTTTGTAATTTTTTAATAATTCGTTCACAGAGACTTTGAATTTGTCAGTTTCCAACCTCCAAAATCACTCAATAGACAGCCATTTTTATGCCACAAAAGCACAGTTTTTATTGTAATAGTGATAACAGCAAATACATTTTTTATAATGAGTATAAGGCTTATTGAGAGTCCTTGTGCTAGATTTCTACCATAATAGTCACCGGATTTAAAATAATCAGAAAATAACCTCAATGAGTCGGAAGCTTTCCAATTTTTCCCTTCTGGGAAACTGTTCCCACAATTATCTCAGCTAAGTATCATTTGGAACTACAGTTTGTTTTTACAACCAAAAGCAGCACATTGAAGCATAATGATTTTTGAAAACTTTCTCTTTGTTATTTTGTATGGCATTTGACAGCTTTGACAGATAATAAAATTTAAGTTCAGTCGCTTAGAACGCCCTCTGTCGGGATCAAAAGGCAGTATTGTTCCCCATTCGAACGTTTCAAAAATTTTGAAACTTTGATTGGCGGTTTTTTACCCAAACTCACGAGACGGCAGTTCTGTGCGGTGCGGTAGCCGCCACGGTTGCGATTTTCGCAGAGAGACGCGGGAATTAAACGCGTGAAATCTGCTTTAAATTCTTTCATACATTTCTGCATTATATAAATGCTGCGGGCCCGCAACCGCGGTGGGCGCGGCGGAAAACCACGCCGTCAGTACTTAGCCTTAGTTTGGCGTGCGCTTGATTTAAACAATGTTCGAAACCAATACTCACCTGATACGTCAGTCAAACTGTTACAAGTTACAACCTTATCTCATTGACAACAACTAGTATTGTGTACACATTGTATACAGTGCAAAGTTTCGATTAGATAAAAAACCCTTTATAACAAACAAACAATAATTTATTTTATACAGCAACAAAGACATTTCTCTTGGTAAACGAGTTACGCTGTGTGCAAATCTAAAAACAACACTCAAAAATTGACTCTTTAAAACACTTTCACATTTAGGCGATTTTAGCAGCACGACGGTCGCGCGACAAGCGTGCGTTAGTGGCGCTGCTGATAATTTCATACTATAACGACAGCGCGGCAGCAGCGCGTGGGCTGTGCGCTCACGGCATTCAGCTATTATGGCCTCTTCTTCTTCTTATCAGTCGTTTACTCGTGACAGAGTGGTCGTGGTCATAATATTGGTCGAATCTTGCGCCACCGCTGCTTTCGCGATGCTTCGCCATGCAGCTCGATGCTTGGCAGAGTGAGAGCAATCGTTAATGCTGGAGTGTGTCACCGACTTGATAAGGTCTGTCAAGCGTGTCGGAGAGCGCCCTCGAGATCTTTTTCCTTCGACTTTCCCTTGCACCACAAGCAGTTCTATGGTCTTCTCATTACGGGTGATGTGCCCGAAGAATTTGAGGATTCGTATTTGCACAGTTGACGATAATCTCTCTTCGATCTAAAGTTCTTTTAGGATTGAGACGTTAGTACGGTGAGCGGTCCACGGGATTCTGAGCAAGCGTCTCCAACACCACATTTCCAGCGCGTCAATCTTGCGACGGTCTTGTACCCTCAGCGTCCACGTCTAGTATTGTAAGCGCACGTATTTGTTGACAGACAGCAAAATGAACGAGTTCGACACCGAAAGATTTATTATTGCGTGGAGTGCACCGGTGAGCAGCGCGCTGCTGTCGCGCGACGGCAGCGGCGCCGCTGTTTTTATAATGTAAGCAAAGGCATCGCGCTGCTGACTGCCTAATGTGAAAGGGGTCTTCTTCATCCGAATTGGATCAGTCTTGTTAGATAAGAAAAAACTGTTTGGTTGTTGTTTTTAAATGTCAATCTTAATTTGAGGATAAATGTCAGAACGGCGAGTTAGTTATAGCTGTGTTTATTACTGATAACGAAGTAATTATAAGGAAGCAACTGTGTGAGATAACTTCATGAATCTCAGATAACAATGACGCCTACTACTTTTTATTAGCAAAAGCAACAATTCGTGCTTTTGCTATTTTATTTTATAGGCTTATTGGAAGATGAGATTCTTCAATTCAATTCTTTATTTGCATACTAAGGCCCATATTCTAGATTCGCCCTCAAGCACTGATCTGTACTTGAGTAGAGATTTAAAAACGTCAGTTCATACAAAAATGTCACTCAGATCTATACTCAAGTAAAGATTTTGTTTTAGAATACGGGCCTAAGTGTTTACACATATTTGATACAATTTAGAAGGAAGTACTTGCAACTTAGTTACCGCTAAGGTATTGCAAACATATTTGAGGACAGGACAGCAGTTTCACTTACAATTAATTAATAACCATCATAGTATGTATGATGCAGGCTTAGTTGACCGCAAGCACTATACAGTAAGTACCTAGTTGTTGTAGTTAAAGTTAGTGTTTTCTGGCACGTAGTTGACGGCGCCAGATATTAGTTGATATGAGGATGTTGTGGAGAACAGAAAGATTCACTTCACGAGACTTAAGTTTATTACGTTAGATGTGCAAGTTACAGTTAGTTGATGAAGATGAAAGGGTCTTGTCTCGATCGTGGTTATGAACGAACTCTGTTAGTAAATAAAATGTATTTAACATGAAGTAAACAGCTGACGCGCGCGTGACCTAAATTAGCCACTGCGCTTACTACAAGAAAATGTACAGTGTTTAACCGTACGTAGTAACTTATAGAGCTTATGTACTACTCTGTGTAAAAAGTATCGGGAATATGTCAATAAAAAGACCCGCGTAAAAGAGGTCGTTCTAATTTTTATACTGCATGTTGGTAGCACTATACTGATTAAGCGCGCAAAATTTGAGCGGGATCTGTCATTTAATTTGTTTCAAACTACACTTTTTGTTGGTGATGGTTTTGAGTCCTCGGCGATTTTTACAATGGAAAATATTGTTGAACAAAGAGTGTGCCTTAAATTTTGTTTCGAATGATATTTCATGTGGTGAATCACTAAAAATGTTGCGAAATACCTACGGCGAATCGTGTATATCGAAAACAAGGGCTTATGAATGGTATAAGGCTTTTAAAGAAGGCCGAGAAGTAGTAGTAGACTTGCCTCGTTCTGGTAGACCTTCAACCGCTACGACCAAAGAAAACATCGACAGAATCAAGAAGCTAGTGCTCGAAAATCGACGTATGAGTCTGAGAGAGTTGGCTAGTGAGGTGAACATATCTTTTAAGTCCGTCCACAACATTCTCATTGACATTTTAGGCATGAAACGCGTCGCCGCTCGACTAATTCCATAAGAGCTCAATTTTGTTTAAAAAGCGCAGCGAAAGCATGTCGCTGAAGACATGGTTTCCCGAGCTTCTACGGATGCGACCCTTATGAAACGTATAATAACTGGCGACGAGACATGGGTTTATGAGTACGACATGCAAACAAGCCAACAGTCTTCAGAATGGCGTCTCGAAAACGAGCCGAAACCCAAAAAACCGCGGCAAAGTCGCTCCAAAATCAAGGTGATGCTGACAGTTTTTTTTGACTACTGTGGTGTGATTCACTCCGAATTCCTTCCAGAGGGAGAAACAGTGAATAAAGAATATTATTTAGGCGTCATGAAGCGTTTGCGTGAGAGTATCCGCCGAAAACGTCCAGATTTGTGGCAACACAACTCATGGATGCTGCACCATGATAATGCACCATCACACACAGCCATTATAGTGAAAGAGTTTTTAGCGAAAAATTCAACAAAAGTTCTCGACCAAGCACCGTATTCACTTGATATGGCTCCGTCTGACTTTTTTTTATTTCCCAAGTTAAAATTACCACTTTGAGGAAAACGTTTTGAGTCGATAGAAGCCATAAAAGAACATTCGCTGAATGAGCTAAAGGCCATACCGCAAATAGCCTATGAAAAATGTATGGAAGACTGGGTGAAGCGGTGGAGATGTTGTATTGCAAGCGATGGGGCCTACTTTGAAGGCGATAAAATAAATTTAGATGATTAATTTGTATTTTTTGTTTTATTGACAAATTTCCGATACTTAGTACACAGAATGTATAGCCTAAATATCAATTTTTCGTCTAATATTTTCACTTATTAATTTTTTGATAGCATTTTGATATTAAGAAATTTTAAGGGTTCTTTAGAATTCCCTAAAGCTTGTTTCATTTTTTATGTATGAAGGCAGATTATTAAATTCCCGACATGTATTAGTCCCTACGACTAGTATTTTTATGTCTAGTGTCACTATCACATTTTAACTATTTATTCACTTTTCTTTCACATTGACTTAACTCAATGTCAACTTTTTAAAAAAATATATATTATGTTATTTATTTATTAAATTCCATAAAAAAACTTACAAATATTTGGTTAATAATAATAATAATAAATAATCTTTATTGCACAAACAAATACTTACAGCACGTAAAACACAAAAAAGTAAATATTTAGTACAATTTAGGCGGTCTTATCGCTACAGAGCGATCTCTTCCAGACAACCTTCGGCAGAGAGATTTAAAACAGAGGACGAGTTAGGCTGCGCAAAAGCTATGGAAAAAAAAAATAGTAATTACATTTGAATATTATGCTAATATAAAAATAAATAAATAAATACATCTATGTATACACACATATATTGTTTTAGATTACCTAGCACCAGTTTCCTTGTGTAACGAACTAAATTAGGAGAGAAACATATGTAAAAGGAACGTAAACAAAGAAAAAAAAAAACACGAAGTCAGAGAGAGAGGAAGTACGACTTTACCTGAGATTTGAAAATAGGTAAGGATTGAGATTGACGAAGTAGTATCTTATATCCTGTATCCTATTGTTCTCAACTGGCCTGGCATTCCTTTATGATGATAAATTGGCATAAACTTCACACAACCTAACACAAAAATAATTGAAACAAATGTGTATGTTTCAAACAAATGTTGCCCCTTACCTCTCCACTTGACTATTCTGCGCTATTGTGAAGACTTGATATACCAATTTTAAAAAGGTATAACTTCACAAAATATTAGTTCTTCTCAGTACTGACCATTATGCAATCAGAACAGATACCATTTTTTTGTTGGTAGGTTATGAATACTGTCCCACTGCTGGGCAAAGGCGTCCATCAATGAAATCAAGTCTTAGTTATCTTTAAATGATAGGTACTTTTCAGAATAGTTAAAATCATTTATTGCATGTCACATTACAATAAGGTATAGTGGTAGTACATGAAATAATCCCTATGCATGCCAAATTCAATTTAGGTGATGATTACAAACAAAGGCTGTTCCAAAAAATCTAAATATCTACTTTGCCAAACCTGGGATTTGAACCCTGATAAAGAAAAGTAAACCAATTATAAAATTAAAAAAAAAACATACCTGAGGCACTTGCGTAGACTTCCCACAGCCGGTTTCACCAATCAACACCAGCGTTTGGTACTTCTCCAGCAAGTACAATATGTGGTTCCGGTATTGAAACACCGGCAGCCTTTGCCTTTGAGTCTCTAAAGGTAGATGATGATACCGGTTGTACACAAAGTTTGATCTGGCATCGCTATCAGCTGTTAAAGCTGTATCAGTGTTTGGGTTTATAAGAGTTTCTATGACGCCATCTTTATTGCGTGTAGGGTAAAGGGAGTCGTCATCACCTGATGAATAAAAAGTAATAATAAGACAGAGGCGCAGCATTTTTAGGAATGATAACAGGTTTAATGGTTATCCTTCATATTCATCAAAAATAAAACAGAATTAAAAGACTCTTCATACTATGTAAATTTTGATGGTTATGAAAGTAAGGACATAAATAATTAGACATATTTTTTATAGGTTAGAAAACCCAGTTTATTCTTTGGATGTATCTCCAAATACCATCAACCAATCGAACAAGGTCACAACACACAATTTTTCCGTTATTTATGTAGAATTATTTAGTTAAAAATGTGATTGCAAGCAATACAGAAAGGCAAATACTCACCGGGTCGAATAAACTTTGGCCTCTGTCCGAGCATATTAACGTTTATTACAACTTTTTAAGTCATTCCACGTTATAGACACTAAAGTAAGCAATAAAAGTCCACTAATTACTAAAACTTTCACATTAATCACAATTTAAATCCACTTTGAACAAGAACAACACAACTCACTCGCTTGTTTACGAAAATTTGACACACACACACAGCCTAAGTTATTTGACAGCTAGCTAGCAGTTTTTTCAACTGGCCAAGTCTGAAGCACTGGCACCCTCTATCATACATCCTATGAATCTTGGGTAACTTATATACGTCACGCGGCCTTCGACAGTAAGCTGGTTAAATACTGGCTGATTGATTATTTATACTGTAAGAGAAATCTTTTAGGGGTCAGGTGTTTCTTGACAAGATTATGCCACATCATTTTTCTTAAAATAAATAATCTGGTATAAAATCATTGTAAGATACTTGTATGTACCTACCTATCCCTACCCCCCGTTGGGAAAAAAACGTGATGGTACTCGTATGTATGTTGGAACGGTTACAGTTTGTCCAATTTAGGATGATAATTTTGACAGCTTTCAATAGTTAAGGGGTAGTATAAAATCGTTAGTGAATCGATTCGATTATCGATTCATTATTTCATAGGACTTGGAATCTTCAGTTTATTTTCATGGGCAATGAACAGCTAGGTAAATTAATTTAAAACGAATATACCCGTCAATAAAGTAGGATATTATCTGTAGTACACCTTTACCAAAATAAAACGCAATAAATTTGGACAAACTATAGTAGTTGGGCCAGGATCGTGGATTTGATTCTCAATAAGTTAGCCATAGTGTGAATAATAAACTATACAATATAAAGCTTATTTATTTAAATTTCATAACATGTTTTACTCATAAGGTAATGGCGGACGAAGGTTCAAGTCCCATTTGAGGTCGTGCGCGACTTTAAAACCGCTGTCATTATTAATGCATTGCTTGATTGAGTTTTTTTTACATTACCTAAGTTAACAATCAATCATAGTATCAACTATAAATAAAAAAGTCTTGCCTACAAGACTGAAAATCCGTTAATAGGGGTTCAAATTATTTTAATTGGAAATACAACATTTTCACAGTGTATTTAGTTAGTACGTGACTTTTCAAAACTGTTTCAAGAATTGCTTCGAGAAATCCATAAAACCCAACCACTTTTAGCTGGATTTATTTATGAATTCTGATTGGTACGATCAACAGGTACGACAACTGAACTACCAGCTTGGACAGGATTTGCCAATCCTGACATAACAGCACCTTGCAGATTAGCACCACTGTTGAGTTGGGCGATAGGCGAAGCCTTGTTGGGTAGTATTATTTGCTTTTCTAGGGGTACAACTCTTATTGGGCCAAATTGAGGAATGTGTTGGTTTCCATCATTAGATACTTCAGTAAGAAGTTCGCCAACTTGTGGTTCACCTCGGGAAAACAAAGAAACACGACCGTTTCCATTCCCAGTGTAGTTAAATGCTCGTAATAGTTCCGGTCCAAGGTTCGAATTTAGGTTCCTTATTACTTCCAGCTGTTCGTTTAAGTAATTGTCTGGCCCTTCTCTAAGTCTTGCATCGACAAGAGCTCCGTCTCTGGACACAAGTTTTAGAACCTCCTCTTTGTGGTAGCCATCTAGTTCAGGAGATATTTGGGTCACATTTGATAGCGCTATCATCTCCTGATACAGCTTTGTCGGTTGTGATTCTAATTCTGGACGGCTTAAAATTAAATTGTTGAAATTCTGCACGAAGGTGTTGTACGGCAATCTGTACTTGATGTAGTAAACCGGTTGGTAAATTAAAGGCTGTGGTCGTTTGAGAACGTAAGTGAGTTCGATAAAGCCGGCATTGTTCGGTGTTGAAGGTAATTTCTGCTGATTCGGCACGCTTGACCAGCGCTGCAAATTGTTTATGAGATTGTCAAATGTGTTCTTGTCGAAGGGCTTTCCATTCGGAAGACGATCTAGGTCGCCCAAGAACTCCGATATTGCCTGTGTACTGGTAACATTTTGAGGACCGAAAGATCCATTATTTGGTTTAACAAGATTTGGATTGTCTTGTAAATATTTCTTTAAAATAGCAAGAAGGTATGGATTGATGGGCAGGTTTGCACTTGGCACCTTATAATTTTCTAGTAATTTCAAGAGGTCCTCCAGATTCAGCCTTGGGGTTTCAGCAGAAGGTAATGTTCCTGGATAGGGTACGCCTTCATTTAGTATGCCAGAATACAAAGGATTCTGAGGATTATTTGGGAAAGGATTTAAGGAGCTAATAGGAATATAAGGGCTATAAGGACTTGGGCTCAAATTATTGTTAGGAATCTTGGGGTTATAAGGGATTGGACTCAGAGGGTCAGTATATGGGGTATATGGGGCTGAAATTAAGGGGTTCGTATGAATATTAGTGTTATATGGAGATGGATTGAGGGGATTAATAGAAATATTGGGTTTATAAATCAATGGATTTGAGGGGTTATCTGGAGAGGAAAATTTCTGATCAATTGAAGGATTGTAATGACTATTCGGGGAAGGATAAGAATTTACCAAGGCCGCCTGATTAAACGCGTTCTTACCGTCTGATGGATTGATTGGCCCAGGCCATAAACTATCTGGACGCTGGGATGGATTTGAGTCAGGTACTTTTTTATAAACCACATCAAAATGGAAAGGCTGTTTTGGCTGGGCAATTATTTTTGTGAAGTAATGCTGTTGCCAACTATTTGGTTGACAGTTCGGTTGCTTGGCCACATCCTTATAAACGTTCAGAGCTGTTTGGATCAGTGTAGTGAACGCGTCTCTGCATTGTGGCTGGGTGAAGCCTGGCAGGTCACCATCGAAAACTACCATGGGTTTATCGTTTTCATCGAAGTTAAAGTATGCCACGTAGTCGTGACTGTCGGAGAAGCCTCTTTTAATATTTAAAATGTGATCTTCAACGAGCTTCAATTTGAACGTTAACTCATTCTTTTCATGACTCGGAGGAATGATTTCTAAGTATTTCTTCATGAGCAAAAGAACGGTATATGCTTTATCACGTTCGGCGTTGTGATCTAAGAATTCAAGTAATATATTGAGGAGTGGCAAAAGAGTGGTCGAGTATGGTTGGGAAGATGTCGGACACCCATCACCATTGTAGCCATCTCTTGCAGATCGTAGGTAGTCCTGTTAACAACAAAACGCTAATTTTAAAACTTAAACATGCCTAGAAATAAGTCTATGCATGCCTGATGATTACACAATACCATGTGATTCATATAATTTCATTTTAGGTGATCAGTAAAATTCAACTTAATACACATTTAGGGGCTGAAAAGATGATATCAACCAAGTAATTGATTCTCAAAATTGGATGGTTCAGATTAGAACTTGGAAACAGAGTCGGATACAAAGAAAGTTTGTTACCAGAGCAAATGAGGGTAAAAGATTGGCACTATCGTTAGTAATCGCTAGCATTTCAATGTGATTTGCCCCTTTTTTAGAGTAAAATAAATTGGTTTTGTTACAGAACCTGCTTCTCAGGTTGATAAAAATCATAGTGGCCTGCTTGATAGGGGTTCCCGTTCTTGTTTTGTTTTTCGGTTCCACAGTCTTGTTTTTGAAGGAGCGCCGAAAAATCCTGTTGAAGAGTTTAAAAAGGCTTATTGTGAGGCTATGATATCTAATTTAAACAAACCAGTCCTACTGTAGGGAGAAGACACCTTCAAATTTCCACCAGAGATATTCAAAGGAATGTAGGCTAAGTTGATTTTATTTAAGAAGAAGAATCATGCCAGTCAACAGTGTCTGCCGAACAACAGATTCCCAGGTCTAATTGCCAGCACTCAATAGTTGAAATTACCTATTTAATTTTTTCAGTGATATAAAAATTGAGTTATCGTATATCAGTCCTCAATCTTTGTCAGTTGGCACACCCTGCATAAGAAAGTGGCAATTATCACGATAATGTATTATTTATGCTTGGTAAAATATTTACCTGAACTGTATTTAATGGTGGATATGTTTCGAAGGGTTGGCCTGGTCGTACTTCTTGATTATGCTTGTTCGGTGGATGGTCCTGGTAATACCCACGGTTTAGACTGGCTAGCAAGTATCCCTGTGAAAGCGTCTTATTAAGGGCATCAATGCAACCAAGACTTTTAAAAAGGTTAACCTTGACAGCAATTCGAATATGAAAATCTTATGAAATTTTGAAAAATAACTACTTACCTGCTGATTGTCTGGTTCATATGCTTGGTAGGGTTGATCTGGTTGATTCCGAGGGTGCTTGTATTGCTGCTGGTCGACATACGCATGGCTTTGAAGAAGCGGCAAGACTTCCTGCTAAAATGTTCCAATGAGAGGTGATAAACATTTAAATGTTTCATACATTTTGAAAAACACTAATGGTATCTCAAAACTTTGGTAACGATGTCAATTGATTATAGTAGTAAAAACCGTGAAGTTTAGAATTTTACGCATGGAATAAATAGAGCACCAGACTTTTTGACTGATCAAAAAAGAAGGTACTTAACTAAAACGATTCTTCTTCTATAACATTTCGATCTAAACTACCTACCTATACTGACGGTGCAACCAGGAATGCACGAAGTTTTTCGTCCAATGATTCCTCACTTTTTTTCATTATCCTTTGCTCACGCTCACACAGTCACATGAGATGAGAGATGACTAGAGCGCCAGATGCCAATGTATAGACAAACGAAAGAGAATTTACAGACATACAGATTTCTGTACATTGACGACTTACTGTCTACGTCGTCAATGTACAGAAATATGTGTCTGTAAATATTCACCTTAAAATCACTAGTGAGTTGTGCTATTCTAAAACAATAAGAGCAATCGACAAGTTCAATGTGCAAATACCACTGCACTAACCTGAGCATAGGATGCTTGCCCCGAGTACAAAGATGCTGGTGAATACAGACTATACCTTTGAGATAATTTTGGGCTCAGTTGTGGTAAGATTGAAGGCTGAGGACAAATAAATAGGTCTGATCAGAAGTCTTAAAACACTCAACCTCATTTCTCGTAAAAGGGATTTACGATTTCAACAAAAAGCGTTTTATGGTGGACATGCACGTTGTACTTACTAAAAATAACGATTAGAACATAAGTCTGATCAGAAGTCTCAAAACACTCAACCTCATTTCTCGTAAAAGTGATTTACGATTTCAGCGAAAAGCGTTTTATGATGGACACATTGTACCTGTATTAAAATTCAGTGTTAACCAAAATAGAGAGACTACTAGACTAGACTTAGAGATGACAACTGCTAATCTTCCAAACCCTAATATGGCACATTCCAGTTTTTATCAGGTATATTTAATTCAATTGCGTCTAGGTTATCAGTACAAGTGTTGTATACCAACTAACCCGATAAAAGGATGATTGCGGAGCACCAGTATTTTGCCAATTTTGGATTTCATCTATTTTTTGATTTGAGGAAACTGAGAGGTTCAGTCAAAAGCGGTATATAACATTTCAGAGAGCTACTACTCGGTTGTTGAAAGTTTGAATACTACTTAATAATAAATGAATAGCAAATCTGTTCACAGACAACAGGACTATTGGTTACCACAAATTTTCACAATCTTGAACATTATCCTTTGGTCAAATAATGAAAATCTATTGAATTCCAATCTAGGCCAAGTGTTCTCTATCGCTTCTACAATGTGGAATGTTCTGACGAATTATTTTAGCTTATTTTACCCTCACCTTTGAACTTCCGTACCACACGTGCTGGACGTATCAACATTTACCCACTCAAGGAGGGTAACTTTCTCAGGAATATGTACTTAAAGTATTAAATTGTCAAGACCGTTAATATCAAACTCTGCGTGTATTACCTGCTCAGAGTCTGAAGATGCTGGTTCTCTTGGTAGATCTAGGACGAAGTTATGAACTTGAGGCAGCACTGTTTTTTGTTGAAGGTTAGGAGACTGATGAAAAAAAAACAATTCAGAGCCCAAAAACATTCTTATCTTTTTTGCTGAGCTAAGCCCACAGCTGCAAACTGCTTCCAACCTTTGTTGAGTAGCATTTTGTTCTTTTTGTATTTAACTGATAATAACATTGCATTTTAAATCGTAATCGACTATGGATTTATAATTTCTTTATTGTTTTACAGAGTCATTATTCAAGTTGTTATTTATTTTACCTATATTTCTTTCGATGTTCTGAATACTACGAACATCTAATGAATTTTTGTTTTAACATCTAATCTCAAGACTTCGTGATATTGTACAAACCTTTTCAGAAGCTGCATCCGGCACTTCGTGAACGGTATTGTCTTCAGGGTGCCTTTGAAAATCACTCGATACATTCGGATGCTGAAACACATACCTACTAACTAAAATAAAAAGTTACTTCTGATGGCCTAACACGTACTTGAACAAAGATCAGTTGTATTGAAAATCGATTAGATATAAGATTTATCGCATTATTTTTCTGTAGTAAACTCAAGTTTATCATCATCAATATCAGACACAACCAAGCAAAAATGTATCACTTTACGCGAACATTTTCTTTAACACAACAGCAAACAGTTAAACAGTTTTAATACATTTTACTATTAGGTTAAGTATTATTTTTACACTTGAATTTAATTTGCTTTTTACAGTTTAATGTATAAACAGTAAATCATTAAATATTTTATAGGAATAACTCATAGTAGTCTGACTAAGATAAAATGGCAAAATAAGTTAAAAAGTGATGAAGGTTCTTTTATTTACGTGTTAATTCAAAATAAATCAAGAAAAAAATTACCTACTTACCACCTCATTTCCAATCGTTGTCGCTAGCACAGATGTTAAGATTAGCAATTTTAACACCATCGTCCAAATTGCTCACTGAAAAGTAACTCGAAAAAGGAAAGAGTTTTTTATTAAAACCGTAGCCATCAGATTAGGAAGTGTGAAAATTCCTAATTATGTTCCACATGATTTCTACTTGTAATTTATAGTAGGTGCCTAGCATAAAAATAAAAATTTGATTTATTCATAAATGCCATTTATTGTTTCAATTAGTAACAACAAGCCCCGTGTGGTGTCTATTTATTTCAGGCTTTAGGTAATTTTTTTTTTTCGTTAAGTATTTGAATCTGCAATATTTTAGAGACATTTATTTACTTACAGTTTTTCGAAATCGTCATAAATCCGTTTTAAGTATGTTATTTTTTCGTAATTCAAGGAATTAGGCAGACGTGACTTTTTGGAAGCCAGGACAAGTAAAGTTAAGGCAAGTCGTTCGTTACAGTAAAGTTTGTAATGGGCGAAAAAAAATACATGATTCCTATTAGTGGCCTATTAACGTTGTCCTTGCGACCTTAGTCCACCACAAACTTTATATTCCGTAACACTAAGCTAGAGGACTGGCTCTAAGATGTATAGAGTATCTATACACATGGCAATGTAAATGGTCAACGTTTTAACAGATGAGAGCCTAATTTGGAATCGCCCCACTTTTTCAAGTCAGTGAAATGAGTAAAATAAGGCAAAATAAAAAGACAATGTTCAGAGTTTAGGTTTCTTTATTTAAGTTAAAGATGTATTTCATGCACATGATCACAATATGATAAGATTTATTGGCCTGAAAAATGGCGATGCACTAAAAACTTAACAGAACTTCTGACTGAATGAACTGAAAACTGCATTTGAAACAAGTGAGATATAAATAAATAATGAACGAAATTAAAAAAGAGTATGGAATAAAAATTGGAAAAACAAATGTAAGATAATAACATCTTTTTAGATTCAGAGATTACATCAGAATGAAATACCTAAATTGAATGCTTATGTGAGATCTATTAAATGTTAAGAAATATTTTGTTTATACAGATACATTTTTGGCATGGAGTTGCTCAAGAGTTAATTTTTAGTTTTTCTACTCTCATTTTGTCATTCATTAACCCCAAAATATAATCAACTGTTCGTCGCAATTTTTTGTAATTCTCATCACAATTGGATATCATTTCGGATGTTTTAGAATCCTTATTTCTGTTTTCGTCCAAACTTTTACTATTATTAGCTTCTCTAATAGAACTAAATACTTCATCCCAATCAATATCGTTGGGTTCATGAGAGTGTATGTATTCAAGAAGATATGTGTTGCGTAAACGTGGAGGTGTTTTAAGTTTAACATTTTGCAACATTTTGACAATTAAAGCAATCTTTTTTCTGTCTTGCAATGGAACTTCATCGGAGTACAGTAATTGGATTCTATGCAGAAGTAATTCTTGCATTTTTTGAATATCATTTACTACCATTGGATCATCGTGTGATTCTTGCGCATTATTTCTTAGAATTTCTGACAGTAAAAGTAATAACTTTGAATGCACTTTGACGTTTGAATTTTGTAATGATGATACAAATTTAGCAACATTCTCTTTATCCGGCCTAAATCTTTCAAAACTATCTTTTATTAGCAAATAATATTGCAGCGTTTCTGGAGTATCTTCAACATCTAGCTTCACATACAATAATTTATCCCAGTCTATGATTTTTTGGTTAAGTAGATATTTATAAAGTAATTCCGGGTTTTTGTTTCCATTGTCGTTTTTTGTCAAATCTATAAGTTTATCAATTTTCCATTTATCTGATTCTTTAGCTCTAAGTTTTTGTTTGGCAAGAAAATCTAATAGCAATCTATGGTAATAAAAATTAACTTGATTATGTTCTGATACACTAATTGTATCACTATGTTGTTTTGGATTCACCTTTAACCAATATTCGTCGTTGTTCAATTCAAGAGATTGCTTCGGTGTGGCTTCGATTACTTTATCAGGAACAGCAACTACTATTGTTTTTTGAGCTGTTCTCATTCCAGTCTTGTCTGCTTGTTCAGATGCCACTTGCGCTGTCTGATCAAGATCTGGTAACACAAGCTGTTCATTTTCTCCATCTGATGGCCTAGCGTGATATTCTGCCGGCATATTTTCTCGCTCAGCTGCCACTTCTAACAATTCATCAAGTTCTGTTAATTCTGTGGCCGTATCATATCTTTCAGTTGTCACTTTTACCATCTGATCATCATTTTTCACCATTCCTTCTGCAGAATTATCGACTCTTTCTGCGTTCACTTCTGCTGTTTTTTCAGTTCGTTCAGTTGTTACCTCTGCAGTTTTATTTGCTTTTTCAGGTGGTAAATTTGCTTTATCAGCTGTAACATCTCCTTTTTCAACTGTTTCATTTCCTCCTTCTGCAATTGTAACATCAGCTCCTTCTGCTGTTACATCTGCCATTTCAGCTGCTATATCTGTAGTCTTATCTACTCTTTCAGCTGCTTCATCTGATCCTCCTGCTGTTACATCGGCTCTTTCAGCTGTTGCATCTATTTTTTTAGCTGTAGCGTTAAATCTTTCACCCATTCCGTCTGCTAATTCAGCTGTTTCATCAACTTTTTTTGCTATTTCATCTGTGATGTTATCTTCTCTTTCAGGGGTTACATCCACTTTATGAGCTGATACGTCTGCTATTTCAGCTACATCATCTGCCTGTTCAGCTGGTTCATTTAAAACATCTGCTATTTCTGTTGCTGCATCGCTTTTTTCAGATGTAATGTCTGCTATTTCTGCTCTTACTTTTGCACTTTTGGTTGTTACATCTGCTCTTTCTAGTGTTACCTCCGTTTGTTTCGCAGTTAATTTTTTTTTTTCGGCTGTTGCTTTCGCTGTTTTATCTTCTTTATCAGCAGTCACTTCTACTGTCCTATCTAATATCTCAGACGTATTTTCTAATGTATTATCTGATCGCTCAGGTGACACTTCAGCTGTATTGTGTGAACTTTTTCTTGTTACTTCTTCTGACTTTCCATGAGGGGTTCTCAATTTTGCATCTTTATCGACTCTGTCACTTGTGACATCTGGAGGCTCAAGATCAAGCCTATTCTTTTCATTTTGTCCGCAAAGCTTTTCAACGAGCATTTTGATAAAGGCGGCTGATGCTGACTGTATTTCTTTTAAAGCGTTTTGTCTATTTGGCACTTCAGGCACTGTTATACTTTCTTGCTCGTCTAATAATTCACCACTTTCTTTATGGCTGATGTCTTTATGTTCAGAAGATCTATATGTCTTAGTTCTTCGTTCATAGCTGTTTGAATTTACTTGTCTTTGTTTATTTAGTTCTTTTTTAACAGTCTCATGTTTTTCATCATCATGAGATCTATTTTTAAATCTAAATGATTTCTTGTTAATAATTTTTTGCTGTCGTCCAGTGTTTCCATCAAATTTAGAATCTCTATTTGATTGTGTATGTACATTTGATTTGTTTCTAGTTCTGTGCCGTTTCTTATAAATTACTCGAAGTTTTGGTTTTTTAGTGCCTAATTTTGGTTGTTGTTGTCTATATCTGTCAGCATTTGATGTTTGCCATTCGTCATATTGATTTGAATGGTCATTTGTTTTTGACGAATACAACCTCTTATTATCAGTATAGCTTCTTTCATCTTCGTAACTGTCAAATATTTCTTGTGAATCATCCCACTTTGATAAACCGTTTTTTACACGGTTGTTTCTATCATGATCAGTCGATTGTTGAGAAGAGTTTGCAACCTATAAAGAATAATATAAGCAGTCGGTAAACCAATACTATTACAATACCTGTTTCAAAATACATAAGAACAAAAGAAAATTTTCAATTTTTCATGATATGGTCAAATATATTTTAAATTATAAAGAAATATCGCAGAGAATTTTTCACACACGGTCATCTGACTCCGAACGTGCGAACTATGCGGAGCTTAGAATAATAACGCATAGAAGGCGAGTCTGCCACAGATGCTGGACGGCCTCGCTGCCTCTTCTCGGCGGATCGGTCTCGGCATGAACTTGAATAAAACCAAAATCATGATCAATGAGCACATTGATCCGGGACCGGTCGCTGTCGACGGCCACCAACTCGAAGTTGTTCAGGAATATACCTACCTCGGCAAGTATTGCAGTTGGGTAGAAACAACTTCGAGAAGGAGGTCAAAAGAAGAATTCAACCTCGCCGGGTCTTCTCGTCGCCCATACCACCACCAGAAAGTCATTTGATCGTAATCGCACATAACCGTAAGTGACGATGCGATCTATCATGGACATGTCTGCCTAGTAAATGTCTATTCACTTTTAACTTTGTCTTGAAGAGACCCAGATTGTTTTAGTTTGGAAAGACATTGCGCGGGCAGCAAGTTCCACTCCTTTGCCGTTCGCATTATGAAGAAGTCCGCGAAACGTTTTGTGCGTATGTAGGGCTGGGATATTCACGAGAGGGTGGAAACATGTGGTAAGAGCTTCGGAATGTTATGAGAGCAGTAAATGGTTGGAACAATGGAAGCGATCTTGCCTTCATCGCCTAAGGTCGTGAGTTCGATTGTGGTCGTTTTGTGTCTGTTTTTCAATGTAAGTAAGTATGTTTTCAGAAACATTAAAGTATGTTTATCAGACTTCGACACCCATAGCACAGATTACTTAATAGTTAGTACTTACGTTACAGATAAATCATATCCATGATGAAAATTTTCTTAATCCTAAACAGGATTTTTTCATGGGACAGGCAAATATTGCCAAGGCTTCGATATAGATGTCAGTAGCCAGTACTTAATGTACATCATCGCGTCAGTTTAACCGCAAAATTTGCATACAAATGCTCTATGCGGCAGTTGACAACCAACTGCCAAATGAGTCATGGAATACCCGGCGGCTAGAAGGTACCTATAGCGCGCAAGTACATACAGTGTTAAAGGCCTGCACATATTCTGCTTAGTTTGTGGTCAGATTTTGCTAAAGGTGTCCCAGATATTTATTTATAAGGTTTGGAATGAATACTTGTAATGTTTTTTTACTTAAAAAAGTGCCCACAGTGCCCAACCACCTGCACAATGGAAGACCTGTACATGGCGAATGCCGCTGCGCTAAAAGTCGCTGGGTTCTGGGCGGGGTCCGTTTAAATTAAATAAGATCAATATATAATATTTGCCATTGACTCGAGAAGACTTTAAAAAGTTAAAAAATACTCACCACTGTTACCAAAATGAAAATTACGAGGCACTGCATTGTACATAGCACAGGCACGATGCATTTGCCTAAATAACTATTATTACATCTAATATTTATACTAAACGCGAGTAAATAACAAATTACACAGTTTAATAAATACATGTAAACTATATTAGCGTGTAATAATATGTATGTAATGAACTGATTTCAGTTTTATTGATTCAATTGATTTGTTATCGTAACAAGAAATTGTAGGTATTTCCGCCATTAACTAGAACAACGCGTTATCCAGAAAATAGCGATTTAAAAAAACATACAAAGCGAATGGGGAAGTTAACCTTTTCCCTATCCCATGAATCACATATGCTACTTAACAAAGGTTTTTCTATTGTTATGTTTCATGGGCAGGGAATCGGGTGGTTATCAAAAGACTTAAAAAAGATAAGTGATGTTCAGTAGATAGTTATGTGATGTTGTAATTAAGCAAGTGAAAATTTAATTTTTTCAATTGACTCAAATTTTCAGGTATTTATACAAAAAATACTTACTGATTTGTATGGTGACCCTGAAATCAAAGTTTCATAAATAACTTCCATTTTAAATAGGTTCTACATCACCTACTGATTATGCCATATCATCTTTGTAGGTCTTTTGATAATCACCCGGTATAAATAAATATACCTACCATGAGTAACACCAATGACAGTCGCTAGCGTTAGTGTTGACGTATTTGTATGGCATTTCCGTACAGCGCCTCTGGGGAACAGAAATGGAACTAAAGATGGCATACAAATCGCTGCAGTCAACTCTATTATAGTTTAGCCTGCCAATCGATGCTTTTTAGTTTTTGACTGTTCCTTACCGACAGAATTGCAACCAGGGCCCATTTACAATCTCTTATAGCCAGCAAAGTTAATTTCCAAAAATGAGACCTTGACTGATTGAAATAAATTATGAATTTCTATTCTTAAGCTGGCAGTTTCGTAATATGAACTTTCATTACCAGCCAGTGAGCAGCTTTAACTAATGTATCTTATAAGCTGAATATTAACTGACGAAATTGTTCGCTACCGTCAGTTCGGGAAATTAACTTGGCTGGCTATAAGAGATTGCAATATGGCCCCAAGACAATCAGAGAGGCGAAAGTCCTTCCTGTCACATTTGAAACTGAAAGTTTGACGACACTGAAAGCACCTCTAGCGATACCTACCTTTTTTTTTTAAAAAAACGACTATAAAAGGACCCAAAAAAAATTGCCCTTTCCTAGCGCCACCTAGCGATAGCAGGTGATTATATATACCGGGTGATTATTAAATAACTTACAAAAACGATATGGCATGCTCACTAAGTGATTTAGAAACTATCTAAGGGAAAATTAAATTTATTTAACTAACTTTCATTTCAAGGCCACCATACAAAATACTTCAACGGTCAGTATTTTTTGTATGAAAACCTTTAAATTAAAGTTATTTGAAAAAATCTAAATTTCGCTTACATAGTTACTAGTCGTTTTTGTAAGTATTTTGATAATCACCCGGTATATAGTATCGAATGTGTTAAATTTTTTAATGACTTACACATCACAGTTATGTACATTACTTTCATAAAAATTGGCGCTGAATAAAACTAAGTTATAATAACAATTTATCATTTTATTTTCAACATTTAGAGACTAGGCAATAATATATACAATACTTTATATACGCATTATAAATCTGTATGTGAATATACAATCCTTAAATACATATATATGTATACAAGTGTACAAAAGATATTCTTACAGTGTGCTATACAATTACATTCATTATACATCTGTTAAATGTATGTTTAAAACCATAGTTACATGACAATAGGCCATTTGAGGGTATTTTAAGTTTCACTTAATTAATCTTTTCAAAGACCTAATGAGACCTTTATGGACGCTCACATTTTAAGAATAATATTTTTATAGGCATAAATATCCTTACTTCATATGTTGTAATAACACCAGAATGTAACTGGTGAAGATTTTTGAATTATTGTGTATTTATTTAATGTTTTATTTAAATCTATAATTTAAGTTATATTCAAAAAAAATAACAGCCATGGTAAAAATTCTCATATAGATATAGCCCAGCCATGTCAGTGAGATATTTGCCCTTCCAAAAGGTGGTAAGTATTCATTTTAATTTTTTTTTGGTACCAACGAAGTTTCGTGATACCTAAATATCAAAATAATTATTACCCTGCTGGACTATTATTGTCTGTTCTATATTATCCCCAATAATAAAAGAGATGTTTTGAAGCAAAGGTACACGGGTGAGCAAAAAACTGAATACCCTGATTATAATGACAATCTGATTGAACTATTAACAGCTTACATCTCAGGAGACAACTTTGTTGGTGAATATTTCGATCCGGTAACCATCAGGATCTTGGATGAAGGCGAGACCCTTCATCGTTCCTTCTTGGGGCTTCTTGATAAATTTGACACCTTGTTGCTCGAATCTGGAATAATGAATATCACATTTTAACAAGTTTTTTTTTATTTGGTATCATCACCTTATTGATTGATAGATCATGTTGTCAATTGTAATGAGGCTGACAAAAGTTTTTTTCTATAAATTTCATTGTATTAAGGAAAAAATTACGAAAAAAAACTGTGTTTTTACTTTTTTCTATCTTTAAAAACGGCTGAGAAAATTAGGATCAAAGTGCACCATTTCATTTAATAATATTTAAAAACACGCTCGGCCCTCGATCGTGTTATGACGTCACGAGTCGAGAGGCGCCGGCCGGTACCGCCGCAACCGCGATGTCCCTGCCTTTTAAATCTCTGATATCTTCAAAAACATTCATTTAAATTACATGCTGTAAATTGCCATATTGATCTATATTAAATGCACAATGTATTTAAGGTACTTAATTGGATAAGGATTGCCTAAAAATCGCTTCGTAAATAAGCCATTATTTCTCGTAAAACAAAAAAGATAAAAAATGGTTGTTGTGGGTTTACGCACGCGAAGCTAATACCGAAACCGAGCTACGAGAAAAATTAAGGCAAGCGGAAACTACAGTAAGACAAAATACCAGTGCATTTAGGAGACTCAAAGATATTTTTTTAAGGCGTTGTAGACTGTGTATCGAAGTTGGAGGCAGACATTTTGAAAATGTATTATGAATTAAAATTTGTTACAACAGTTTTGGTTGTTTTATTTCTTATCATACTAGGGAACCTTCAAATGAACAATAGGTGCTTTCAAAATAATTAAGTAACTACGCGAACCTAATTTAAACTTAGAAATGAAGAAAAGGTGTCGTTTAAATAATTAAGTAATTTAGGACATTTTCACCCTTTTTCATTTAAAGACAGATTACAGCTAAAGTTGGCCTAATCTGCACCACTTTTTTTGTATTACAATTATAGCTTAGGGTCCCAGAAAGTTTTTAAAGTTACTTAGAAGTCATGGAACTTTTCTATTTTTTTAAATTTTAAGTTTAAAATTTAATCCTGACTCACTCTAACCCAAATTATTTATTTTTGGTCCAAATTTTCATAATGTTTGTGAAGAGTAGGAAGCCTAGTTATTTAACCTGAGAAAGCACAATTCATGGGGACTCTCAGAAAATAAAAACAAATTTAAAAAAGTCAGAATTCGCAAAAAAAATAATTACTAAGTAATTCAGTCGAAAATTATAGAATTATGAAAAAAAAAATCATATCTCCTAAACTCAAAAAACTGGGAACATACATGGGGTATTTTCGAGTACCCCCAGATGTTAGCTACCCAAAAAAAAATTTTGGACGTCACCTTTTGGACCACCCTGTATGTCACCGGCAATCTGTATAATTCAGGTATTGTATACAATTGTACAGTGTACATACATGTATTTGTACAGAATACATTTATTGGTCATTAGTTTTGTTCAATTTAAAAAAAAAACTTTTTTAAAGAGAAGGGTTCCGCGCTGTAAGAAGGGGGTTTATTAGGTAGCGAGGAGCGAAGCCACGAGCATGTTAGGTTAACATGAACAAGCTGCAGGAGCCGAGCGAGCCGAGCGTGCCGCGGCAGCGGCCAGTGAGTGCCAGAGACGAACTGGCCTCATTTTCTTTATGCCGTTTCATACTTTGATATTAGAACTAAAGTAAAGATATTTTGATAAAGAAAATATATGCCAAAGAACGATTCTGACAGTGAAATTATTCATAATAAAAGTGATAAATTCAAGCTATGATTTATATTTTAAAAAAAAAAAAGCTATGAACTATAATTTATAACTTTGATTTCTTAAACTGCCCACAAGTAGTCTGTCATTATTCATATGGTTCGGCCAAGGTAATTAATTTATCTAATTGACCAATGTACTTGGTGTACAATACTGTTACTGTTACTTGGTGTACAGTACATTATTCATTAGGATCGGCCCGTAATTGGTGAAAAGTGAGCTTCTGAGTGTTTCGTTCACCATGACGACACAGTCACTTGCCTCTGACTACTCCGTTTGGGTCTGTCTTTTGTATAAGACACAAGTTCGCTCGTGTGTGGAATACTGCTCTCATCTCTGGGACGGTACTGCCCAGTTAATCAAGTAGCCCGTAATGTATAATAAGTATACATTCTGTAGTATATTTAGTATCAGCATGGCACCCTTGCCCCGGCTCCGGGACGAGTCGCTAGTTTTTTTTAAATCAAATATTGAGCCACCATCAAGCTATCCACTTTTGGCAGATTGTCCGACTGGCCTTTCTGAAATCCTTCTTCCATCGCGTTTATCATAAAGCATTTTATGATTTTATACAATATTACTAAAAAGGATAAAAAAAGATTAAAGATTTATAAATTAACCTATTTCGGCAAAATAATCACAACTCACGCAGTGCGCACAAGTAGTTTTACTCGAGTTTCAATAGGGCGGCGGGCGGCGCGGCGGCGCGGCGCGTGGCGCCGCCCTATTGAAAGCGCGCGACATCTCGGAGATTCAAAACTGGTCTAAACTTCTCGCAGCGATAACTTCGGTAATACTGCATCGATTTAGATGAAATAAAAACTAAGGTAACCTACGTCGTGTATACTTTGATGTCATTTATATTTTAGAGTAAAATTTTAATCCTTTTGTCGCCCTCATTGTACATTTGACTTTTTTTTTATGTGAAAGACATCTCAATAATAGAAATATTAGTAAAAACATAATTCGAAAGGACGAAAACGTGCACTAAGTTGCTATAAATAGTGTGGATTGTTGAATAGTATACATATTTTATTATTTTTGTAATTTAAAAAATGGGCTTGCCCACTCAAGGTCCATAAAATAAACTACTATACATAAGTTAACATATTACTAAATATGTCAGGGCAATGGCCTTCAGTGCCGGAGATCGTGGTTTCCAGTCCCACAACAAACATTCATATTACAAACTTTTGTGTTCGTTGATTTATTTTTATGAAGGCTTTTGTAATAACCTTTATTATACCAAATGACTGAAATTTAATTGAGAGACACCTGTTTAAAAAAATCATGTATTTTTTCTCCAGCTGTTATTTTAGTAGAGCTTATTTAAAATGAGAAAAATAAACTGAGCAACTAAAATTACTGAAATGCGCCTCAGAATTAATGTCGGATTGTATGCTCAGGTAGTATTCTTTATGTTAGTATGTCGCTCCATTAAATCTATTCATTTAAAATACGAGTATAGAGCTCTTATTCCTACTTTTACGAGTGTATTATGTTATGTATATTAAGAAATAATTACCTTTCACAGGCAGCTTCCACGTCGGGCACCAGTATGCCGATGTGGCCAAAACCTCTCGGGTCAGTGTTTCCGTTATGATAAACAGTATCATCACTCTCTGTGCCCCAATTACTGTAATCAAAGAAATAATTCATTATTCTACAGGCCTGTTGGCGCAATGGCAGCGATCCTGCCTTTAGTACCAGAGGTCGTGGGTTCGATCCCTGCCTAACTATGATAAACATTCATGTGACGAACATTTGTGTTTATTGTGTGTCTGGGTGTTTTCATCTATTTAAGGCTGCGTTCCAAATTGAGTGGAAATTACACTCTCGAGGAGTGAAAATCACTGAAACCCGTTCCAAATTGACCCCAAGTGAAACCGAGGTTGACCGAGCTGTCACCTAACAGTTTCCTAGTTGTTTGGAAATGGATTCAAAGGACGTTTATCACTCGAGACAAGTGCGAATTCTACTGGTGCCTGGAGCCCGATGAAATTCACCAGATAGCTGTCAGACGACGGTTTTGCTCGTTTTGTCTCTCTCTATTCGACAAGGGTGAAAATCACTCAGCGAAAAGCGATTTGGAACGGGCCCTAAATATGTATGTATTTAAAATATTTAAGTATGTTTATCAGTCTCTTATACCCATAGTACAAGCTCTGCTTAGTTTGGGGTCAGATGATCTTGGGGTCATTTTTCCCAGATATTTATTAATTTATTATTCATCTCGTGTTCAGATCGGACCAGAAGTTTGACGCGTACTATAACTCAACACTTTATTATTATAATGCAAAACTCAAAATGAAGCTGGCCTTGGCATACTCACTAAGTCAGCTCCAAAGTCGCTTTCCTCGACATTGCCCAGGCAGACCGAGCAGTCTCGTCCTGTGGAATATCAGCCGGGTTTTCATAACCCATGAAGAACAAGGAGAACTTCATCTCAGGAAAATGCAGCTGCTTCAGCAATGTCATGCCAAGGACTCCGGTGTAGAAGGGCAGTGACTTCCTCGGGTCCTTTATGCGGTACATAGTTTGTTGGAACAAGAAGTCCTGGAAAAATAAATCTTTCTAAATATGAGACACAAAATATCACCGCTTGTGTGAACTAAAACAATCCTATAAGTTAACAAGTTCACAAGCAGGTTTTGTTTATTTTGTCTGTAATGAAAAAGGTACCGAAACTACACAGTACAGATTTTCACCGATATAAACCTACTTTCAGGGAGTGACATATTGTAGGCTATATATTTTTTTAAATTTTAGGCTATATTTCGACGGGAAAGAGTCTACGGGGGCGAAGCCACTGACGGACTGCTAGTGTTTTTTATTTATTTGTTATAAAGCAAGTATTGTAATTAAAGGGATTTAGTAAATTAGGTAGGTACTATGTAAATAGCCACACTATCGCATTAGGTTTAGCTTGTAGGGAATAGATGTTTAGAATTTTAAATAAATAATTAAATTGGGTGATCACAAGCCAACTTATGAAATCTGAAATGTTTCTGTATAAGATTATCAAAAATGTAGTAGATACGGCTTTTCTGTTGGAAAATATACGATTCAGATGCCCTCGGACAGGTTCTCGCTGCAGTTACGCATTCGGGATGCCATCCACTAAACAAATTATGCAAGCAACGCCTTTTTGTTTAGATCGACTAGTAGTAGCGCCCCTAAGTTTAGAAACGATGTATGTAAAATCTTATGGAGTAACAATTTAGGATGACCCGTGTATTTGTGAGCATTTGAAGTTCCTATTATTATTTTTAATTTTCCGTTTGTAATTCAGAGTTGAAAACGTTGATTGTTCGATGATTTGTGTCAAACATCAGTGGAAACTAAACTGATTTTAGTGTTATTTTTTTAAAGTGATCACAAGGTATAATAAAAATTGTTTGTTTCCTAAATAAATAAATAAATCTGGTAAGGAAAGAAGAGAAGTTACTAAATAATTGAAAACATTTATTGTCAGTTTTTTACATTACAATTCTCATTAGTTATAGTAAAAAAATACAATGAGTGTGACAAAAGGGTTGAAATGTTACTCTAAAATATGAATAACATCAAAGTGACGACTTAGGTTACCTTAGTTTTTATTTCATCTAAATCTATGCAGTATTACCGAAGTTAACGCTGCGAGAAGTTTAGACCAGTTTTTAAATCTCCGCGCCGCCCGCCACCCTATTGAAACTCGAGTAAAACTACTTTGAGCACTGTGTGAGTTGTGATTCTTTTGCAGAAATAGGTTAATTTATAAATCTTTAACATTAGGTAGCTATCCTTTTTTAGTAATATTGTAAAAAATCATAAAATCCTATAAGATAAACGCGATGGAAGAAGGATTTCAGAAAGGCCAGTCGGACAATCTGCCAAAAGTGGATAGCTTGATGGTGGCTCAATAATTCATTAAAAAATTATAGCGACTCGCCCCGGCTCCGCACGGTGGCTATGCTGATACTAAATATACTACAGAATGTATAAATATTACGGGCTACTTGATGAACTGGGTAGTATGAATACAGCCTGTCCTAATGAATAATGAGCAAGTGCATTGGTCATTTAGATAAATTAATTACCTTGGCCGGACCATATGAATAATGACAGACTCCTCGTGGGCAGTTTAATAAATCAAAGTTTGAGATAGCTTGAATTTATCACTTTTACCGGGCATTATGAATAATTTCACTGTCAGAATCGTTTTTTGGCATATATTTTCTTTATCAAAATATCTTTACTTTAGTTATAATATCAAAGTATAAAACAGTTCGTCTCTGGCACTCACTGGACGCTGCCGCGGCACGCTCGCTTCGCTCGTTTGGCTCCTGCTACTTGTTTATGTTAACCTTACATGCTCGTGGCTTCGCTCCTCGCTACCTAATAAACCCCCTTCTTACAGAGCGGAACACATTCTCTCCAATAAAGTTTTTCGCGAGTAATTTTACTAAAACAAAACTAATTACCAATAAATGCATTCTGTACAAATACATGTATGTACACTGTACAACCCCTAGGGATACATTGCCTAGGCATTGTATACAATACCTGAATTAGATTGCCGGTGACATATATATATATATATATATATATGTTGCGGACCCCGACGTGACATCACGTCGGGGTCCACTACTGTTGCAGTGCTGTCACAACACAGTTGGACCTTGAGAATTACTATATAACCACAGACGGAATGGCAGTGAAATGAGACAACAGTTGGTAATAGTCTGGTTTATTATAATTCTACTAAAGCTTACATACGAACTCATACACGTACACTGTGTGTGCCTAATCTTACTACGTGACCATCCGGCACATATACATTGCCTATAAGTTGATTTCACATAGTGTAATAAACGCGCTATTTATAGGAACGCGCCACCGGGGGGCATACATAATATAGTACAGAAATTAAGACAGACATATTAAGACCGCGATTGTATATGTCTATCTCTTAGGGATAAGACGCAATAACCATTTTTAATCTTTTATGTTTTACGAGAAATAATGGCTTATTTACGAAGCGATTTTATCTTTTATGTTTTACGAGAAATAATGGCTTATTTAGTTACCGGCCGGCGCCTCTCGACTCGTGACGTCATGGCACGTTCGAGGGCCGAGCGTGTTTTAAAATATTTTTAAATGAAATGGCGCACTTTGATCCAAATTTTCTCAGCCGTTTTTAAAGATAGAAAAAAAGTAAAAACACATTTTTTTCCGTAATTTTTTCCTCAATACAATGAGTATTATAAAAAAACTTTTATCAGCCTCATTGGACGAAAGTAAAAGCACAGAATAGGTAATAATACTCCATATAGAAGGTTCAAGAAAGGCGGACAAGTAAAAAAGTTTTCTTTTATCTTACAAGTTCGTGTCACACTATTACTTTTCATTTTGTCCCTGCTATCGATCAAGGCCATGTTTAGGTAGTTTGCACGCGTAATCGAAACTTATCGCGTAGCATGAAAGCTCATTTTCCACTGTGCACCGCTGAACGTAACCGATTTAGCTGTCAGAGCGCGCAGGGTCGCAACTCGCTTATTTAATTTAGAACTAAAAAAGTATTACTTTAATTAATATAACGTCGTTTAGTATCAGTAGTAGTCATTATTATTCTCATAATTACTTATAATTACAAGTTACAGTTAAAACAAACCAAAAAAAAACCTTCAATAACGCGCACGGCGGCGAGTGTGCGAGCCGACAGCCGAGCGGCAACCTACTATCATATACCCCAGAGAGGGGCCACGCGGTGACGCGGCCGAGCGTACCTAATTTTAAGTGACACAGGCCTGGTAAAAGTGAGCAGATGTTGATATATTTTATATTTGTAATAATATATGTCTATTTGTAAGTAAGCTGGTCTATTTATAGAAATTTTGATCTTTAAAATTATGTACACAGTTTTGTCTATCCATCACTGTTTGTTTCATGCTTTTCCTTGCATCATGGTCTGCTGGAAGAAATCTCTCTTTAGAGATAAGCTCACCTGTACTTTAGCTATCCTTATTTTTCTATGTAAAAAACTGTAATTTGTGTACAAACTAATAAATAAATAAATAATAATAAATAAATAATAAATAATGTTGCAGCAGAAGAGGAAGTAGCTTTGAGAGGAACTTTCCTTTGCTATTTCAGTAGAGGTTTTTGGGACGAGCCAACTGGCATATCAGATTTTCAGGGTAGGCTAGCTTAGTTGGTAGTTATTCTGAATACTAAGCTTTTTTTTATATCATCATCATCATCATCATCCGTGCGGTCTATCCCGGTTTTGAACCCACACTGGTGTGTGGGGTCCCAGGGTCCGCTTTTTTTATTTTCTTGGCCCACTTCGCGCGGTCTTGTGCATCCATAGTGGTGAGTCTGTTGGCACGCATGTCACCCTTAACGACGTCGAGCCAGCGCTTCTTGGGTCAACCTCTTCTACCGGTACCTGGCGGGGGCGGCATGGCCAGACATTTGTTGCCCGTAGTTTACCGATCTCCGTGAGACATGGCTATACCAACGAAGGCGGCACTCCTGCTGCTTGTCTGCGATGTCACGAACACGAAGGCTGCCGCGGATGTGGGTGTTTCGCACGCAATCTTTGCGTGAGACTCCACACATCCACCGCAGCATCTTCATTTCCGTGACGCGCAGCTCCTGCTTGTGTCGCTCTAGTAACGGCCATGTTTCACTGCCATATAAAAGGACAGGCCTAATGATGGTTTTATAGACCTGCCTCTTCAGCTTGATCGGCATTTTGGGGTCACAAATGACATCAGTCACCTCACGCCATTTGGCCCAAGCCGCGGAAATTCGGGCTTTGACGTCGGTCCCCGGACGCGCTTAACACAGATCCCAGGTATTAGACACGGTCCGTGCGCTCGACCACGTCAACGCCTATACGGACGGACTGGGGATCTGTGGTGTTGCAGGCCATGTACTCCGTCTTCGCCACATTAAGTTTCAGACCGCCGTTTTCAACTGAATTTTTCCACTTATTCACCCGTTGTACCAGCTGTCCCCTGTCCGAATCTGCTAACGCTATATCATCAGCATACATGAGCAACCAGGGTGGTTGCTTGTGGTGGTCTCGGATGCTGTTTGACAGAACGTCTAATATTACGCTGAACAGAAATGGGCTAAGCACGGAGCCTTGGTTTACTTCAACGGTGATAGGGAAGGGAAGCGCGTCATGAACCGCAGTCCTAACTAAGGAACTGGAATCATGGTACATGTCCCGGATAATGTCAATAAAGACTTCGGGAATGGCCCTGGACCGCAGCGCCCAGCCGATCATCTCACGAGGGACACAGTCAAAGGCCTTCTGCATGTCTAAGAAAATTAGATCAGAGGTGTATTCTTCAGTCTGTATACCTCCATGAGCATTCTCAAGGCAAATACGGGGTCCATGGTCCCGCAACCTGGCCGAAACCCATACTGACACTCCGAGATTGTACACTCCTGTCGGAACCGAGAGTCTACAATGCGCTCGAGGAGCTTCATGGTGTGTTGACATCACCTTTATGCTACGATAATTGCTGTGGCTTATAGTGGCTGTCTAAATGACCTCACTCCACTTGATGGAAAGCGGTCGTGAGGTGCAGATATGAGAGTGACAAGCACAGTAATGCAAAGCAATTACTGAACTGGTCATACTCATTTTGAGGGCCTGTAAAAATCCATGTTTGTTGGTTGTACAAATACATACAACCGATGCTTGATGCTCTCCTTTTGGTTCTGCTTCCTGAGCAATGTCGGCACGAAAGACATCATCATGCCTATGTGTAAAGATTTCCTAGTAATATTCTTAATTTATACCTATTTTCATAAACATCTACCAGTTCTACCAAAGAGAGTAAAACTCAATTTAAAATTGCTAAATTATATCCAAAGTCATGTCTTAATCAGTAATGATAATAACTTTTGATAACAGTTTAATAACAAAGTTTTATCTAACCAAAAACATGGAGTCATTTCATGATTTTTAAATCTATTTAAAACCACTTCAATATCTAAAAAACTTTAACGAGTATGCCACTGACATAGCCAAGTGGATAGATAAGTTGAATTGGCCATTGCCAATTCAACTTATCTATCCCCATCCCTATCTTGTCTGCCCATTGGCAGACTTGATAATGTGATAACATCATTGGCCATTAGGCAAGGAAGGTATGAGAATTGAGACCATTTCATGCTAAACACAGAGTGTGGCACCTTCTCAACTGGATAACTGATATTACCTTTATGAAGGTTACAGGATGTTGGTCTCCTACAATCGGATATAGTAAAAATCTATTGAGGATGCCTATGTTCATGGCTTTTAGTTTAATGATGATAAATAAAACAAGATGTCCACTACAGAGCTTTACCTTGACGTGAGGTTGATGTGTTGTTACAAGTCCTACAGACGTTCAAACGGACATGGTATGATATAGAATTATAGATGGAAACACAATAAAAAATAATGAGATATAGGAAAACATAACAAGGCACCTTGGTAGATGATTCTGGAGTTTGGCATAGTGATACCACTTCTTCTGGGGAAATACCAGCCATTGTTCTGAAAATAAAAGTAAAGAATAAGGATAAAACCAGGTAAAATAGATAAAATAAACATAATATTCCAACCTACAAATTAACAGAAGAAAATATTGTAGCGTAAATTGATCAAGTAAATAAAATACAGGCAAGGTAGCTAAATATGAATAGATTTAAGGCTTTTAATACAGACCTGGATATCTGAATAGGAATAATAGGATAGCGGCTATTACAAAAATACGAACGCAAATTAACTACACTTGTCAAAATTGACATTTGCAAGCACAGATTTTGCTATTGCAAGACTTTAGCCACAGATTACAAATTTCAGCTATTAATTATCCTGGGTGCGGTCCGATTTGGGCCGAAAGTACTTTAGCGCGCTTAATAACGTCCCGATTTGATTGGTTTTCGCTCGCATTCATTACTTACCGATTGCCATTCAAGTAAGTGAATTTCTCCGTACATCTAACATAAAATTCGGAAAGAATATTTGCTTAACTTTTGCTCAAGGGATCCTCTTCTTAATATACAGAAAGTTGTGCTGCGTCCGTATGGCGGAATCTTGGTTGGGCATTATTCAGCATGTAACATTTAGCTTATATTCATTGATTGACTAAATGTCCATGTATCCGAAATTCCAGAAGCATGTACTTTATGTAAAATGATGGCTCGGTCTTATAATTATTTACCTACTTATGTATGAAGAAAATTACGCCAAGATGTATCTGACTACAATAATGAAGGGTTTTCTGAGATGGCCTGCGTGAGATGGCAGCACTGTAGCGTCAGGGCCAATTAACTGTCATTTACATACATTAATGGGTTTTTTTCGATATTTTTTTTGGTTTATTTAAAATTATAAAATTTATTATAAACATTACTAAGTATGGGAATATTGTTTTCTTGAAGGCTACAGTGTTGTGGAGTGCCTATGTGCGCAAATGAAACAGGAGGGCATAATAGACATTCGCAGTGATAAATAACTCCAACAAAAAAATTGCCTTCTTGATTAATGTACATTAATAAAGCATGGTTTACTGTGCTTTATTAATATCGTTTTTTGTGTTTTGTTCGTTGTAGTTGATTATTGCACATTAATAAAGCATGGTTTATTATGTTTTATCGATATACATTAATCAACTACAACTGAACGAAACACAAATAACTGCAATTTAGTAGTTAAAAAACCAAATCAAATTGAAATTGTGTACCTAAACAAATACCAGTACCTTAAGTTACCTTTCAATGAGCTTTTCCTCAGTACCAGTGTAGTACCTCGGCTTTTGCGCCTCTGTTCTGTTTCTGTTCTTCGAGTTTTAACTCAATCTTCAGTTTGGCGACTTGTTTCTGGCCGTTATCCATAATTAAATCAATAACACCTCCAAATGAATAGAATTTCAAAAAATTGCTAGCCCGAGCCGTAGGCGAGGGCTACAAGAAAGCAGAGGCTGTAATTATCAAAGCGCCCGTATGTCATACGACGTTTTATAACATATTTGAGAGGAAATAAATAAAAATCGGACTTTCTAAAACAAATAAAATCTTTAATCACTTGCTAGAGCAGTTAGAAAATGTTTACTTGTTCACAAATTAGCGATGCGCGCGCATCAGCGCTTTTTTTAAGGCAAAAGGCATTAAAAACAGCCAGTATTACTAATAAAGTAAATTAATATTTCTGTGTTTTTGTTACAGATGGTTGTAATTTATTGTCAAAATTAAATAAATTAAAGAATTAAATGTTTATTTATTATATTTCATCTCCCAAAGTTAATTTTATTCATAAAATGTTGACCTCTTTTCTGACATAAAAACTCTTTGCTAAAATTTAAAAAAGTACCGTTCGTTTTAGACGGAGCATCTTGCTAAACCGTACGTTTTACCATAATAAAAAAAACTCGTGCGTTTTACATTACATTACCGCACAAGTGCGTAATGAGATACATTACGTTATTGAAATTGGTGAAATAAGAGACCCTTTACGAGCAAATATGTTATAAAATATATATTACGTCCGATTTTACAGCACCAAATGTGTTAAATGATTAACTGAATAACACATCACAATTACATTACTTTCATAAACATTGGCGCAGAATGAAACTCCGTTATATTATAACAATTTAACATTTTATTTTCAACATTTAGAGACTAGGCAATAATATACATATACTTTTTACTTAATTAGATTTATGGTTAAAGAATATTTCACGCAGTAATACATGTATATGAATTTACAATTCTTAATTACACTAATACAGTAAAAGTGTACAAAATATATTCATAAAGTGTGTTATATATTACTTACATTAAATGTACAGCTTATAAATGTATGTCTAATACCTTAGTTATCATGACATTATAGGCATAAACTTCCTTACTTTATATACTGGTGAAGCTTTTTGAATTATTGTGTATTTATTGAAAGTTTTATTTAAATCTATAATTTAAGTTATATTCAAAAAAATAACAGCCAGTTAAAAATTCTCATAAAGATATATCCCAGCCATGTCAGTGGGATATTTGCCCCTCCAGAAGGTGGTAAGTATTAATTTTCTTTTTTTTTCGGTAGCAACGAAGTTTCAGGATACCTAAACATCCAAATCATTACTACCCTACTGGGCTAACATTGTATTTTTTATATATTTTCCCCAATAATAAAAGAGATGTTATGAAGCAAGGGTACACGGGTGAGCAAAAAACTGAATCAAACCCTGATAATAATGACAATCATAAATCATAAACATTTATTTGATCTTCTTGTTGTACAAAGATCTTGAAGAAGAATATGTAGTTTCAAACAAGAACCCGGTAAGGGCACTACAAATATAATTATAGATTTTATTTTTATTTTATTACTTAAAATGTAGGTACTTAAATTAAAATTAAATCAATAAAAATATTATTTTAAATCCTGCCACTGCCACACAAAATAGAATAATAAAAATATTGCCTTATTTCTAACTAATTTTCCTTCAAAAGAACTCCTGCAATGAGTAAAAACATTTCTGAACCAGGTACTTTTTTAAATATGTTGGCTTCCTGTACATTTTTTAAAGATTCCGGAGGAGAATTAAATATTTTAATCGACATTGAATATGGACCAGAGTTTACTATTTGTAATTTAGAATATGTTTTGGCAAGTTGTTTTTTCGGCCTTAAGTTTACAGGACGGGAATGTTGTGGAAACCAAGTGTACATTATTTTTCAGTAAAATGATTCTACCACTAACAGCTTACATCTCAGGAGACAACTTTGTTGGTGAATATTTCGATCCGGTAACCATCAGGATCTTGGATAAAGGCGAGACCCTTCATCGTTCCTTCTTGGGGCTTCTTGATAAATTTGACACCTTGTTGCTCGAATCTGGAATAATGAACATCAAATTTTAACATTGTTTTTTTATTTGGTATCATCACCTTATTGATAGATCATGTTGTAGATTGTAATTGTACATTTGATTTTTTTTCACGTGAGAGACCTCTCAATAATAGAAACATTAGTGAAAACATAATTCGAAAGCACGAAAACTGTGCACTAAGTTGCTATAAATAGTGTGGATTGTTGTATGGTATACTTATTTTATTATTTTTGTAATTTCAAAAAATGAGCTTGCCCACTCAAGGGCCATAAAATAAACTATAGATAATTAACAATATACTAATAACATAATACTAAATATAAGGTTGGGGAAAAAGTCTTTTCGCATATAGTATGTATGAACATGTAATAAAATCTCTAAGGCTATATACTATTTGTATCTGGCTGGTTTTGGTATTATTAAAAGTTTAAATTTAAAAGAAGTTAATTCCAAATTCAAATTAGGAAAATGTGTGATTTTCATTTGTTTTTCCTACTGTCAAAATGAGTGAATTTAATGAGGAAATATATAAAAAAAATATTACAAAAAAGGTAAAAATGCAACGCAAGCCGCGAAAAAAATTAGCGATGTTTATGGTATAGTTATGGTATAGTATAGTTATAGTTATAGTGCAGTGTCTGTGAGAGTAGCGTAAATTTCGTTTAAGCGTTTTCAATCCGGAAAATTTGATGTCAAAGATGCACGCTCTGGTCGCCCTATTACGGATAAAATGGATGCCATTTTTGAAAAAGTGGAGCAAGATCGGCATATCAGCAGTTACGACGTAGCTGAAGAACTGTAAAATGACCACAAAACAGTTTTGGCGCATTTGAAAAAAAACTGGGTTCACAAAAAAGCTCGATATTTGGGTACCGTGTACTCATTTGTGATTCTGTATTACGACGTAATGAAACTGAACTATTTTTGAAGAAGCTGATAACTGGTGATGAAAAGTGGATCACGTACGACAAGAACGTGTGAAAAAAGTCGTGGTCAAAGGCCGGTCAGGCTTCTTAGACTGCGGCGAAACCCGGGTTAACTCGCAACACGGTGATGCTGTGTGTGTGGTGGGATTGGAAGAGAATTATATAGTAACTCAAACTCAAATAACTTTATTCAAATGGACGGTATCAGTACTTTCAAATCGTCAAATTCACAGCAAAATTTACTAAATAATAGACATAAATGCCATAGTAATATGGATATGTAAATAAACAGTATACAGACATAATGCAACTCTACCACCGCGTCGGAGTTGTTTCTTGCTGAGAAGGCCCGGCGAGAAACTCAGCAGTTACTCTTTTAAACTTGTTTTGGGTTTACAACAGGGTAAACTTGTTTTTGGTTTATGAGCTGTTACCACCAGGCAGGACCAGCAGTTCTGAATTCTACTGCGAACAACTGATGAGATTAAAGCAAGAAGTTGAGAGAAAGCGGCCGGAATTAATCAACAGAAAGGGTGTGGTATTTCATCATGATAACGCTAGACCTCACACATTTTATAGCCACTCAGCAAAAATTTAAAGAGTTTGGCTGGGAGGTGTTAATGCATCCGCTGTATAGTCCTGACCTTGCACCTTCAGATTTCCACCTGTTTCGGTCTCTTCAGAGTTCTTTAGGCAGTGTCAGGTTAACATCACGAGAAGACTGCCAAAACCACTTGTCGCGGTATTTTGATCAGAAGCCTCAAAATTCCTATAGCAATGGGATTATGTCCTTACCTACAAAATGGCAAAGAGTAATCGAACAAAATGGCACCTACATACTTTAGTTAAATGTCATCATCATCCGTGCGGTCTATCCCGGTTGTGAACCCGCACTGGTGTGTGGAGTCCCAGGGTCCGCCTTTCTTATTTTCTTGGCCCACTTCGCGCGGTCTTGTGCATCCTCAGTGGTGAGATTGTTGGCACGCATGTCACCCTTAACGACGTTGAGCCACCCCTTCTTGGGTCGACTTCTTCTACCGGTACCTGGCGGGGGCGGCACGGCCAGACATTTGTTGCCCACGAAGTTTGCCGATCTCCGTGAGACATGACCATACCAACTAAGGCGGCACTCCTGCAGCTTGTCTGCGATGTCACGAACACGAAGGGTGCCGCTGATGTGGGTGTTAGGATAGGTGCTCTAGTAACGGCCATGTTTCACTGCCGTATGAAAGGACAGGCCTAATGATGGTTTTATAGGCCTGCTTCTTCAGCTTGATCGGCGTTTTGGGGTCACAAATGACACCAGTCACCTCACGCCATTTGGCCCAAGCCGTGGAAATTCGGGCTCTGACGTCGCGGTCGATGTCCACGCACGCGCCTAACACAGATCCCAGGTATTTGACACGGTCCGTGCGCTCGACCTCGTCTATGCAGACGGACTGGGGATTTGTAGTGTTGCAGGCCATGTACTCCACTTATTCACCCGTTGTACCAGCCGTCCCCTGTCCGAGTCTGCTAGCGCAATATCATCAGCATACATGAGCAACCAGGGTGGTTGCTCGCGGTGGTCTCGGATGCTGCTTGACAAAACATCTAATATTACGCTGAACAGAAACGGGCTAAGCACGGAGCCTTGGTGTACTCTAAAGGTGATAGGTAAGAGAAGCGTGTCACCAACCGCAGTCCTAACTATGGAACTGGAATCGTGGTACATGTCCCGGATAATGTCAATAAAGACTTCGGGAACGGCCATGGACCGCAGCGCGCAGCCGATCATCTCACGGAAGGGAAAGTCGAAGGCCTTCTGCATGTCTAAGAAAAGGAGATGCAGAGGTGTATTCTTGAGTCTGTATCCCTCCATGAGCGTTCTCAAGGCAAATACGGGGTCCATGGTCCCGCAACCCGGTCGAAACCCATACTGACACTTCGAGATTGTACACTACTGTCGAATCCGAGAGTCCACAATGCGCTCGAGGAGTTTCATAGTGTGGGACATCACCTTTATGCCGCGATATTTGCTGCACTCCTGCACCGAGCCCTTGCCCTTGAACACCGGCGTGATAATGCTCAGTCTCCATTGGTCAGGTATCTTACCGGTGAGGAGAATGCGGTTGAAAAGGTGGGTAAGTATACCCACACCACGAGAGCCCATCGATTTCCACGCTTCGATAGGGACTCCATCGGGTCCGACAGCTTTCCGGTTCTTCATGCGGCGAAGAGCCGACTGGACTTCATTAGGCGTTACCGGGGGCGCTAGTCCCTGATTTAGAGGGAGTTCAGGTGGCTGCACCTGTTTTTGCTGCTTGTTGAGCAGCTCGTGGAAATAAGAGCGCTATATCTCCTTCACCGCGCGGTCATCGCATAGCAGGTTACCGAGAGTGGCATTTATACAGTGGCACATGGAAATATCCTGTGCCGCTTTGACTCTCGAACGAGCCAACTTATAAACGAGCTTCTGCCCCTCAGACGACTCTAACTTATCGTACAAAGGACGTAAGGGGTCACGTCTGGCTCTGGCTACAGCTCGTTTAGGCCTCTAGCTCCACGTTTGGCATACCTGTAGGAGGCACGATCTTCTGGAGATTTGGACGCTTGGCACGCTTTGAAGAGTGCTTTCTTTACCCTGATCTCCTTCTGGACTGCTTCGTTCCACCACCAGGTCTCGAGCCCACGTCCACCTCGAGACACACCCAACGCCACCCTCGCCACCCCGGTGATAACTGCCTGACACCTATCCCAGAGCTGTTGTCCGGACTCACTATCCGCTGCGATGCACAGGTCACCGACAACGGCAGCAAGGTCATGGGATCTGGCTCCTTTAAGCAGCCATCACGTGGTTCTGGGCGGGCAGCGCTACCGGCATTTGCCTCGAGCCTTCACTCGCAGGTCCATCACAAGTAGACGGTGTTGGGCAGTAGGACTCTCTCCGGGTATGACCTTACAGTTAGCTACCTTGCTGACCTGGGCTCTCCTGGTGAGAAAGTAGTCGATCTGGGTTGCGCTCCTAAGTCCTACCGCTTTTGTAGGTGATCAGATGCTCGGGACTCTTTTTGAAGAACGTGTTCACGACGGCCAAGTCGGTAGCCAGCCATACACGTCCGGAGAATCTCTTCGCCTTCAGCGTTACGACTGCCAAAACCAAAACCACCGTGAACACGCCCGTATTCTTCACACTGTTCACCCACATGACCGTTCAGATGGCCACCCAGAACGACGCCTTGGGACAATGAAATAGTGCATAGGAGTGGTCGATTTGCTCCCAAAACAGTGCCTTATCCGAATCGCTATAACCGACCTGCGGTGCGTAGGCACTTAACAAATTGGTCGTGCGTGACCCCTTCGATAAGCGGTCGCTAACGCGATTTACTGGACAGCACCACCCCCACTCCATTGGCCCCACCAGGAGAACCCGCCTAGATCAGCTTGTACCCGTGCTCGATGTTCCGGGACCTGTTGCCTCTCCAGCGCCACCCTCCGCCTGGCCAGCACTACGGTCAGCTCGCGAGCGCGTCCCGTCAGCGTGCCAACGTTCTACGATGCGAAGCGGACCTTCCTCTGGACTAATGTCTTAAACCAGGCCCGCCCATGGCCCGGTAGCCCTAACCCACTTAACACAGGAGTAGGGCGATCCCCCTGCGCGTCGTTTCCCGGCGTTATCCAAGTCGGGTACTCTCTTCCATTTTTGTTTGGCTTGAGTTGGCTTTACGGGAGCGACTGCCATCTGACCTCCCAACCCATAAAGGAGAGCCGTCGCTAGAGCCTCCTTCGTTGATCAGCCGGGTGCACCAGCTTGCAGGCGAGGTTGGCTTGGGGCCCGAAGATGTTGGAGGACCCCCTTACACCCTTTAGTTGAATGTAATTAAACTATTTTACTTTTTTCTTTAAAAAAATGCGAAGAAACTTTTTACCCAACCTATTATGTCAGGGCAATGGTAGTGATCCTGCCCTAAAGTGCTGGGGATCGTGGAGTCCCACAGCAAACATTAATACTACAAACGTTCGTTGATTTATTTTCTTAAAGGCTTTTGTAATAACCTTTATTTATACAGACTGGGGAAAAAAGACATGATATTTTTATACAGACACCTGTTTAAAAAAATCATGTCTTTTTTCTCCTAGCTGTTATTTAAGTTCAGCCAATTTAAAATATGAAAAATAAACGCTCAGTTTAGTTTATCTTTTTAACTGAAAATACTGAAATGCGCCCCAGAATTAGTATGTCGGATTGTATACTCAGATCAGATAGTATTCTTGGTGGTTACGTTAGGTTAGTATGTCGCTCCATTAAATCTATTCATTTAAAATAAGAGTATAGAGCTCTTATGTCTACTTTTACAAGTGTATTATGTTATGTACATTAAGAAACAATTACCTTTCACAGGCAGCTTCCACGTCGGGCACCAGTAAGCCGATGTGGCCAAAACCTCTCGGGTCAGTGTTTCCGTTATGATAAACAGTATCATCACTCTCTGTGCCCCAATTACTGTAATCAAAGGAATAATTCGATATTCTACTGGCCTGTTGGCGCAATCGCAGCGATCTTGCCTTTAGCGCCAGAGGTCGTGGGTTCGATCCCCACCCATGACACAGCATTCATGTGAAGAACATTTGTGTTTATTGTGTGTCTAGGTGTTTTTAAGGCTGCGTTCCAAATTTAGTGGAAATTACACTTTGAGGAGTGAAAATCACTCGAACCCGTTGACCGAGCTGTCACATGACAATTTTCTAGTTGCTTCGGAACGGGTTCGGATGACGTGTATCACTCTGACAAGTGCGAATTCTACCGGTGCCTAGAGCCCAATGACAAGATTGTTGAGGCCACAAAAAAAAAAAAAAAGCCCAATGAAATTTACCTGACCGCTGTCAGGCGAACGTTTTGCTCGTTTTGTCTCTCTCTATTTGACGAGGGTGAAAATCACTCAGCGAAAAGCGATTTGGAACGGGCCCTAAATATGTATGTATTTAGAAATATTTAAGTATGTTTATCAGTCTTTGACACTCATAGTACAAGCTCTGCTTAGCTTGGGGTCAGATGATCTTGATGTAATTTTTCCCATATATTTATTTATTTATTATCCAGCTCGTGTTCAGAGCGGACCAGAAGTTTGACGCGTACTATATCTCAACATTTTATTGTTATGATGCAAAACTCAAAATAAAGCTGGCCTTTGCATACTCACTGCGTCAGCCCCAAAGTAGCTTTTCTCGAGATTGCCCAGGCAGACCGAGCAGTCTCGTCCTGTGGAATATCAGCTGGGTTCTCATAACCCATGAAGAACAAGGAGAAATTCATCTCAGGGAAATGTAGTTGCTTAAGCAATGTCATTCCAAGGACTCCGGTGTAGAAGGGCAGTGACTTCCTCGGGTCCTTTATGCGGTACATTGTTTGTTGGAACAAGAAGTCCTGGAAAAATAAATCTTTCTTACTATGAGACACAAAATAACACCACTTGTGTGAACAAGAACAATCCTATTAGTTACGAAATTCACAACCAGGTTTTGTTTGTTCGTCTGTAATGAAAAGGCTCCGAAACCACAGAATAAAATAAATAACAGAAGACGCACTTTCGACACAATTGCACTACAATATCAACCTTCGATGCGCGCTAATACGGTCCAAAACAACTTTGCACCTGTACTCGTACCTAAATCTTTGAACGGCCGGGACAACCGAAAGTAAAACTTATATTTAAGGCACTACGAGCGCTCGTCGCTCGCTTTCACGAAATCTTGCTTGGCGACCGTGACGTAACCCGGCTGCGTGTCGCTCATAGGGTTGTGCATGCAAGTAATGGAATATGAAGCGCTTGCGTGTGCCACGAAGGTACCTATAAATACTGGAAACAAATATGCTTTTTCGTGGTTTGTTTGTTAATCACTACATAGTATAAAAAAAAGTCGCTTTCAGTCTGTCTGTCCTTAGGTAGGTATGCTTAGATCTTCAAAACTACGCAACAAATTTTTATGCGGGTTTTTTTAAATAGATAAGAGATAAGAGTGATTCAAGAAGAAGGTTTATATGTATATAACATTAATAATATGATAGAGAATCACTGATAATATTAGAGGTTTCCAATGTGATGTCGTAAATAAACACATTTTTTTGCGCTTTCAGGATTCTTGGGAAGTCTGTTGAAGGTTAAATCCTTATCTTTAAATTTTGTGTTAGTGCATCCGAATGCAGTACAGTTACGCTTTTGTCTCACCATCCCGTGAACTTTTAGCTTGCGAAAATAAACTTGCGTCGCGTACTGCGTACGTGACACTCAAGTAAATTGTCCACACGGGCGGACCAAACGCGTATTGAGTAAACCAAATTACGTAGTGACACAGGCCTGGCGAAACTACAGGACCGATTTTAAAAATTCTTGCACCAATATTAACCTACATTCAGGTAGTGACATAGGCTATAATTTTCAATTTATTTTAGGCAATATTTTGCCGGGAAAGACAGTCTACGCGGGCGAAGCCACTAACGGACAGCTACTGTTTTTTTATTTATTTGTTATAAAGCAAGTATGTATTGTAATTAAAGGGAATTTAGTAAATTAGGAACTATGTAAATAGCCACACTAACGCATAAGTTTAGCCTGTAGGGAATAGATGTTTCGAATTTTAAATAAATAATTAAATTGGGTGATCAAAAGCCAACTTATGAAATCTAAAAAATTTCTGTAAGTATAAGATTATCAAAAATCTAGTAGATTCCCCTTTTCTGTTGGAAAATAATTAAATTGGGTGATCAAAAGCCAACTTATGAAATTCAAAATTTTTGACGAAAGTAAAAGCACAGAATAGGTAATACGAGTAGTACTCCATACAGAAGGTTCTCTCAAAAAACGCGGACAAGTAAAAAAGTCTTCTTTTATCTTAGAAGTTCGTGTCACACTATTACTTTCCATTTGTCCCTGCTATCGATGGGTGCCCTTCGGATGGCTTATTGCTCCTAATTTAATTTGGCCAAACCCTATTGGCCTAAACTTGTTACGCAGAATTATTGGTTCGCCTAACCGATGTTTTCGCACTATTATAGATTGGCCTAAATATTTAAAGTCCTAATTTGATAACTTCTAATATTCAATGGCCGAAAATCCATTCGCATACATTACATTTTTACCCTAATTTTATCAAGATGAGTATCAGTTTATATAAAAATGTATAATAATAATGCATATATTATCAACACATGAATCTATTTTATTTCATTTATCTACAAATTTTATGAGGTACCTATAAAGTCAGTTATGTAAAAAAAAAAAATGTTAAACCGAACTGGCCGTAGTCCTTCGCCGTGATACTAGTCTGCCCTACACTGGAGTGTATATCAAGAGCCGGAGGCGCGGAGGGAAAGCATCCCTCGCCCGCGAGCTGAAGCGGCTGAGGCTGCAGCTAGCCGAAGCTGCGCAAGCGAGCGTGGGTGACTGTGATCTACTACGCAAGGGCGAAAGGGCTGCACTTCCCGCAGCGCCGGAGAAGAGGAAAACCTATGTGCTTGCATGTGTGCTTGCCTGAATGATTGTTTTCATTTGCATGGTTGGTTGTATGTTTGCTTGAGTGTAGGTAAGGGTTATATGTTTGCAAAGAAAAAAATTTGCATTGCTCACAACAATGATTAGGCGTTACGTCCTTATGCGAATTGTAATTTAGGGTTTGTGAGTATTAAGGATTATGCATTTTTCGGCCAGGTGATGAATTTGGGAAGTGATATTAGTTACGGCGATAAAACTTTAGGCGAAATGAAATAGGCCAAACTTGTTTAGGACATGTAATGATTGTGCGAAAAAAAATTAGGCCAATAGTTTGTGTGCCAATGACAATAAGAGCTACAAAAAATTATATAGGCGTTCCAATATAGACCCGCTATCGATCAAGGCCATGTTTAGGTAGTTTGCACGCGTAATCGAAACTTATCGCGTAGCATGAACGCTGTGCGCCTCTGAACGTAACCGATTTAGCTGTCAGAGCGCAGGGTCGCAACTCGCTTATTTAATTTAGAACTTTAAAAAAAGTATTTCTGTAATTAATATAACATCGTTAAGTATTAGTAGTAGTCATTATTAGTATTATCATAATTACTTATAATTACAAGTTACAGTTAAAACAAACCAGAAAAATAACATTCAATATCGCGCACGGCGGCGAGTGTGCGAGCCGAGCGGCAACCTACTGTCATATACCCCAGAGAGGGGCCACGCGGCCGAGCGTCCCTAAACTTTGAAGTGACACAGGCTTGGTAAAAGTGAGCATATGTTGCAGCAGTAGAGGAGGTAGCTCTGAGAGGTTCTTTCCTTTGCTATTTTAGTAGGGGTTTTTGGGACGAGCTAAATGTTGGCCTAACAGATTTTCAGGGTAGGCTAGCTTAGTTGGTAGTTATTGTGCATACTAAGCTTTTTTTATAGTGGCTGTCAAAATGACCTCACTCCACCTGATGGAAAGCGGTCATGAGGTGTAGATATGAGGCTGACAAGCAATCACTGAACTGGTCATACTCAATTTGAGGGCCTGTAAAAATCCATGTTTGTTGGTTGTACAAAAACATACAAGTAGGTACAACATTTGCTTGATTATCAATATCCAACACTTTTAGTTCTGCTCTTCTTTTGGTTCTGCATCCTTAGCAATTTATGCCTATGTGTAAAGATTCCCTAGTAATATTCTTAATTTATACCTATTTTCAGTAACATCCACAAGTTCTACCAAAGAAAGTAAAACTTAATTTGAAATTGCCAATTTATATTCCAAGTCGTGTCTTAATCAGTAATGATAATAACTTTTGATAACAGTTGTGTAACAAAGTTTTATCTATCTAAAAACATGAAGTCATTGTGTGCGTTCGCTCAGCAAAAAGTATCTCCTTTTCAAGAATCGGATGATGCAGATATTAAGTGCCTTATATCGTGTAAATGTGCCCGAAATATTATATTTGTGCGTCCAGCAGCTTCAGAGTTATTTAAGAAAAACGGATTCTGCTAAACGAACGTTCGCCCAGCAATTTTTTTTTTAATTGATGGGTCTAGCTGTATATTAAATATACAAAAAGATAGCTTAAATACGAGCATAAATGTGCCGTGAAAGCCAAATTTGTGCCTCTTAAGATTTCGGAGTTATTTAGTTTTTTGCTGGGCAAAAGTTTTGGTGATTGCTATATATCGGAAACGGTTGAATGCACACTCATGATTTTTTGTATACAGATACAGTGATTTTGTGCATATTTGTGCCGGAATTTTCATTAACATGACTAGCATGGTTCAGGAGCTATTCTTTTATTTCCTAAACAATGGAAAAATGCTCTGGCTCTCGAACGAATAAGACCAAGGACTTCGCGTTAGTGCCTACTGGTACCCATTATATATTCACATGATCCTGTAAAGTTTCGCCGACCTGCTACATATTATTGCCGATTTTGTCTTTTTTTTGAGGTTATCTTGAGTGCAATTACTTAGAATTCGAAAACACTAGTCTTCTGTGAGCTGGCTTATTACATGCTTCTACAATAATATGAGCGCTGTTTTAAGAATACGTATGCAAAAAATCATGTATTAGGACTTTAGACAATAACGATAAAAAACCATTTGAAATATTTTTGGTAGATTATCCGACCAAATTAGAATGAACATTAAAAAGCGGCCGCACGATACATCATCCTTCCTCACTTAATGGTGGTGTAACGAAATTTAAATAGTCCAGATGCGTACAGAATCGTTAAGTTGGAAAATAGTTTATATTAGGGACATGAAATAAAATGTGGATTGTTTTTTTACACTATAATTTGTAATTTATTATTGAAAATAAATTGTCGATCTTTTGAGATTATAATGAATGAATGATTTTGCACACCTAAATCTATACCTACATAGCTTGATAGCTTGATGTGCGGTTGTCAGTATATATTTTTTTTTATTCATTGTTGATTGCATACAAAAAGTAAATCAATATAAAAATTACCAATATTGTTCTGTTATCTTCTTTTGTCCAAATTGCTTTATTTGTAATGTTAATTTGTAATGTATAATGATTCACAAATATCAATTTGTAATGCTTTATTTCTACTGATAATTTAATTGTACATATTTTAATCATCTCAAAGGTACATATAGCACCTAAGCATATGCAATGTTTATTGCATACAAATAATAAATCAATTTAAAAAATTAATTTCGTTACAACGCCATCAAGTGAGGAAGGATAGTGTGATGTATCGTGCGGCCGCTTCTTAATGTTCACTCGAATTTGTTCGGATAATCTACCAAAAATATAATAAATAACGATAAATCGTTATTGTCAATACATGATTTTTTGCATAAGTATTCTTAAAACAGCGCTCATATTATTGTAGAAGCATAGCATTAGGATGTCGGCAAAGCGATTGACTACTGCGACCAGGATTGATCTATTGTGGTCATCATCCCCTCAAAAGTAGTAGCATGTAATAAGCCAGCTCACAGAAAACTAGTGTTTTCGTATTCAAAGTAATTGCACTCAAGATAACCTCAATAAAAAGACAAAATCGTTAAGAACTCGGCAATGTGTAGTAGGCCGGCGAAACTTTACAGGATCATGTGAATATATAATGGGTACCAGTCGGCACTAACGCGAAGTCCTTGGTCTTGTTCGTTCGAGAGCCAGAGCATTTTTCCATTGTTTAGGAAATAAAAGAATAGCTCCCTAACCATGCTAGTCATGTTAATGAAAATTACGGCACAAATTCACTTTATCTGTATACAAAAAATCGTGAGTGTGCGTTCAACCGTTTCCGATATATAGCAATCACCAAAACTTTTGCCCAGCAAAAAACTAAATAACTCCGAAATCGTAAGAGGCACAAATTGTGCTTTTACGGCACATTTATGCTCGTATTTAAGCTATCTTTTTGTATATTTAATATACAGCTAGACCCATCAATTAAAAAAAATTTTGCTGGGCGAACGTTCGTTTAGCAGAATCAGTTTTTCTTAAATAACTCTGAAGCTGTTGGACGCACAAATATAACATTTCGGGCACATTTACACGATATAAGGCACTTAATATCTGCATCATCTAATTCTCGGGAACGCGATACTTTTTGCTGAGCGAACGCACACAAGTAATTTCATAATTTTTAAATCTATTTATAACCACTTCAACATCTAAAAAAACTTTATCAAGGCTGCCACTGACATAGCCAAGTGGATAGATAAGTTGAATTGGCAATGGGCAGACTTGATACTGTGAAAACATTATTAGCCAAGGAAGGTATGAGAATTGAGACCATTTCATGTTAAACACAAGAGTGTGGCACCTTCTCAACTGGATAACTGATATTACCTCAATGACGGTTATAGGATGTTGGTCTCCTACAACCGGATATAGTAAAAATCTATTGAGGATGCCTATGTTTTTAAGATAATGCCTTTTAGTCTAATAATGATAAATAAATAAATAAATATCTGAGACAATTCACACCAAGATTATCTGACCCCAAACTAAGCGGAGCTTGTATTATGGGCGTCAGAGACTGATATACATACTTAAATATTTCTAAATACATACATAAATAGGTAACAACAATAAATTAAAATAAAACAAGATGTCCACCACAGAGCTTCAGCTTGACGTCAGGTAATGTGTTGTTACAAGTCCTACAGACGTACGAACAGACATGGTATGATGTAGAATTTTATTGTAGATGGAAACAATAAAAAATAATGAGTTATAGGAAAACTTGATAAGGCACCTTGGTAGATGATTCTGGAGTTTGGCATAGTGATACAACTTCTTCTGGGGAAATACCAGCCATTGTTCTGAAAATAAAAGTAAAGATTAAGTATAAAACCAGGTAAAATAGATAAAATAAACATAATATTCCAACCTATAAACTAACAGAAGCAAATATTGTAGCGTACATTAATCAAGTAAATAAAATACAGGCAGGGTAGCTAAATGAATAGATTTAAGGCTTTAAATACAGACCTGGATATCTGAAAAAGATAGCGGCTTTTATAAAAATACGAACGCAAATTAAATACACTTGTCAAAATTGACATTTGCAAGCACAGATTTTACAACTTTTGCAAGGCTTTATCCACAGATTACAATCTTCAGCTATTTATTATCATGGGTGCGGTCTGATTTGGGCCGAAAGTACTTTAGCGCGCCTAGAGCGTCCCGATTTGATTGGTTATCGCTCGCATTCATTCCTTCCCAATTGCCATTCAAGTAATTGCATTTCTCCGTACATCTAACTTTTGATTTGGAAGGAATATTTGCTTATCTTTTGCTCAAGGGGTCCACTTCTTAGGCAGAAAGTTGTGCTCCGTTCGAAACTTCTTTGGCGTAAGTCAAACGTTTGGCAGATTTTTTTTTGGGCAATATTCAGCATAAAACATATTTAGCATAATTATTAATTGAATAACTAAATGTTCATGTGTCCGAATTTCCAACAGCTTTATGTACTGAAATGATGGCTGTTTTTTAATTATTTGCCTTCTTAGTTAAAATTATGCCAAGATGTATCTGACTACCATAATTCTGAGTTTTGAAAGTACTTTAGCGCGCTTAAAGCGTCCCGATTTGATTGGCTATCGCTCGCATTCATTCCCTGCCAATTGCCATTCAAGTAATTGCATTTCTCCGTACATCTAACTTGTGATTTGGAAGGAATATTTGCTTATCTTTCGCTCAAGGGGTCCACTTCTTATGCAGAAAGTTGTGCTCCGTTCGAAACTTCTTTGGCGTAAGTAACACGTTTGGCAGAATTTTTTTTGGGCAATATTCAGCATAAAACATATTTAGCTTAATCATTGATTGATTAACTAAATGTTCATGTGTCCGAATTTCCAACAGCTTTATGTACTGAAATGATGGCTGTTTTTTAATTATTTGCCTTCTAAGTTATGAGGAAAATTATGCCAAGATGTATCTGACTACCTTATTTCTGAGTTTTGAATGTACTACCTACTCTGTGTAAAAAGTATCGGGAATATGTCAATAAAAAGACCCGCGTAAAAGAGGTCGTTCTAATTTTTTTACTGCATGTTGGTAGCACTGTACTGATTAAGCGCGCAAAATTTGAGCGGGATCTGTCATTTAATTTGTTTTGAACTACACTTTTTGTTGGTGATAGTTTTGAGTCCTCGGCGATTTTTACAATGGAAAATATTGTTGAACAAAGAGTGTGCCTTAAATTTTGTGTTTCGAATGATATTTCATGTGGTGAATCACTAAAAATGTTGCGAAATACCTACGGCGAATGTGTATATCGAAAACAAGGGCTTATGAATGGTATAAGGCTTTTAAAGAAGGCCGAGAAGTAGTAGTAGACTTGCTTCGTTCTGGTAGACCTTCAACCGCTACGACCAAAGAAAACATCGACAGAATCAAGAAGCTAGTGCTCGAAAATCGACGTATGAGTCTGAGAGAGTTGGCTAGTGAGGTGAACATATCTTTTAAGTCCGTCCACAACATTCTCATTGACATTTTAGGCATGAAACGCGTCGCCGCTCGACTATAGTTAGACCGCATAATTGAGTCCTCGCCTGCGGTGTACAGGGGCGCGGGGGTAGGACGAGAACGGGGGCCGCGGTAGGTGCGGGCGGCAGGCAAGGTGTTCTGCCAATTATGCGGTTTAGCTATAATTCCAAGAGTTTAATTTTGTTCAAAAAGCGCAGCGAAAGCATGTCGCTGAAGACATGGTTTCCCGAGCTTCTACGGATTCGACCTTTATGAAACGTATAATAACTGGCGACGAGGCATGGGTTTATGAGTACGACATGCAAACAAGCCAACAGTCTTCAGAATGGCGTCTCGAAAACGAGCCGAAACCCAAAAAACCGCGGTAAAGTCGCTCCAAAATCAAGGTGATGCTGACAGTTTTTTTTGACTACCGTGGTGTGGTTCCCTCCGAAATCCTTCCATAGGGAAAAACAGTGAATAAAGAATATTATTTAGGCGTCATGAAGCGTTTGCGTGAGAGTATCCGCCGAAAACGTCCAGATTTGTGGCAACACAACTCATGGATGCTGCACCATGATTATGCACCATCACACAGCCATTATAGTGAAAGAGTTTCTAGCGAAAAATTCAACAAAAGTTCTCGACCAAGCACCGTATTCACCTGATATGGCTCCGTCTGACTTTTTTTTATTTCCCAAGTTGAAATTACCACTTCGAGGAAAACGTTTTGAGTCGATAGAAGCCATAGAAGAAAATTTGCTGAATGAGCTAAAGGCCATACCGCAAATAGCCTATGAAAAATGTATGGAAGACTGGGTGAAGCGGTGGAGATGTTGTATTGCAAGGGGGCCTACTTTGAAGGCGATAAAATAAATTTAGATGAATAATTTGTATTTTTTGTTTTATTGACAAATTTCCGATACTTAGTACACAGAATGTATACTAGATGAGTCTATGCCAAACGATTTTCTGCGAAATGAAGTTTGCCAATCGCTATTAAAATGCAAATAATATATTATAAATTTCTGTCAAAAAAGTCAGACCCCTGTTTAAATAGCAGACTTTTTGTCTACATATTATGCATTTTTAATTTATGCTTTACTACAAGGCAAGAAAAAAAGAAAACAGAGTTTAACTTTTTAAGCTTTCTTTTATATTGGACCCCTAATACGAGGGCAGGTCAATAAGTCCGTGACTTTTGGAACAAAACACTGATTTTTTGATAAATAAATCATTTATTTGTCAACATAGTCTCCCTTGAGCTTTAAACACTTTGTCCAACGCTTCTCCAATTTTTTTATCCCTTCCAAAAAATATGATTTGTCGAGGTCCTCAAAATAGGCCTTTGTTTGCGAGATAACTTCATCATTGGAGTCAAATCTTTTTCCACCAAGCCATTTCTTCAGGTTTGGGAACAAGAACTCGGAACCAAATCTGGAGAATATGGCGGATGAGGGAGCAATTCATAGCCCAATTCATGGATTTTTGCCATGGCAACTGCACATGTGTGCACCTTTGCATTGTCTTGGTGGAAAATAACTTTTTTCTTGGCCAAATGAGGTCGGTTTTTTTACAAATCGTCATTGAAGCGGTCCAATAAGTTCTCATAATATTCCCCATTGATTGTTCTTCCCTTTTGTAGGTAGTCAATGTGGATTATCCCACGTGCATCCCAAAAAACAGTCGCCATAACTTTATTGGCTGACAAACCCACCTTGGCCTTCTTTGGCGCCGATTCACCCTTAGAAACCCACTGTTTTGACTGTTGTTTGGTCTCTGGTGTGTTGTGATGAATCCATGTTTCGTCCACGGTTACAAAACGGCGCAAAATCTCCTCCATATTGCGATTAAACAACACCAAACCTTCCTGTGAAGTTGTTACACGATTGCGTTTGTGGTCGACTGTGAGCAAACGCGGCACCCATCTTGCGGAAAGCTTTCTCATGCCCAAGTGATCATTCAAAATTGAAACCACTAAACCATGCGAGATCCCTACGGCTTCCACAATCTCTTGCACTTTCAATGTTTGGTCGGCCAACACCATAATATCGTGTTTTTTTTTTATTGTTTTGGGTGTAGAGACCTCAACTGGGCGTCCAGGACGTTCGGCATCTTCAGTGTTTGTAAGGCCACAACGAAATTCAGCAAACCACTTTTTTACCATTGAAATCGATGGTGCAGAGTCCCCATAGTATTTATCAAGCTTAGCCTTGGTCTCGGTAATGGTTTTTTTTTGCAAAAAAGAATGCTTAATAAGCACACGAAATTCACTTTTTTCCATTTTTTCCTCAAATTACTGGGTAGTCTGATAAAGATAGCTGTCAAACACAAACTAACTGACGCACCAAGTTCAAATTTTGATCGGAGTCAGCTGACAGATGCTTGTTGATATTAGTAGTGTTGCTTTTTCAGTAAAGAGGTCAGAAATTCAAAAAGTCACAGACTTATTGACCCGCCCTTGTATCACAATAAATTTGAATACTGATGAAACACAGTACTTATTAATTTTACAATTACAATTGAGGAACATAAAAGATAAATTGTTTTTATCCTCGCAAAAGTTTTTAACTTAATGTAACAGATCCCAGGTGATCATTTCTATACATATTCCTGTCTTCTGTAGCTAGATTGTGTTGCTGAATGATGGAGTTAAGGCTTAGGTTACTCATTAGGCATGTTTTAATTTCACTGTTGTATTTTCATACATCAGCTTCTGTTTACCGAGATTGTTTTCATAACGGTTATTATCAGAGTACAAAGATTGGTGGCACTCATTTCTTTTCCCACAAATAAAACTTCTCATACAAATACCTTAGTTCCTCCATCCAAACAACATCACGCGCTTCAGATGTTTCACAACATTCAAAAGCAGAAACCATTCTAATATTCTTCATATCTTCAACAAATATATCACCGACTACACACAAATACATTCCTTCTTTGATTTCCTTCTTCTTTTTCTCCGCAATCCTATCCATCATTGTGTTAATAATGTTAATGTTACTATCGCCAAATCTAGAAGCATCCGCAAAATCTCTAAAAAGATCTTTCATAACAGCGTCCGAAATTTGGAGGTTATTTTTTGTGCTGTCGAAATAAACAAGCACAGAACCAGTTAGGTCACTCAATTCGAAGTTCATAGCTGTTCTAGTCACGGTATTGACTGCTGTGACCACCCCTTGAATCATAATGTTCTTGAAAGTTAAGCCGAAAATATCATAAATGTATTTATTTTCGGCGGTGCGCTTGGCTCGAAAAATGTCTTGAATGTACAGTTTAAGAGGGTTCTTCTGGAAGTTTTCCATAACTCTGTTTTAGGTAATGGTATTACTAATTGAAATGTACTTAACATAATCTTGCGCTCACGCCGAATACGCCGATTTCTTTGTTTTGATTTGATTGTTTACTTACAAACACAACCACAGCACACAACAGTCAATATGACATATGACATTGTCACAAGAAGTGTTGCCACAACCCTATTGTCAAAAGTAACAGAAGTTGGCTTAAAAAGTAATAGGTATTTTGAACTCAAAAATAGTAACATTTTGGGTTTTTATGGCTTTGTATATTTTGATACTAAAAATACAAATAATGTTTATTTTCTTATTTATACCAGGTGATTATCAAAAGACTTACAAAAACGATAAGTACCCATGGCATACTCCCTAAGTGGTGTAGAAACTATCTAAGTGGAAATGAAATGTATGTATTGTCATTCATTTCAAGGTCCCCAATGTCACCACACAGATCAGTTGAACAATCAGTAATAATTGTATGAAAACCTAAAATTTAGAGTCAATTGAATAAAACAATTTTTCATTTACATTTTATTTCAATTTCTTCTTTACTAAGGCAAACAAACAGCTATTTCTAATACATTTGCTCAACTTAACTGAAATAGTACATTAGCATTTAGTGTTCTCACTGTCTGGCAATACATAAAGTAATGATCTAGAAAACACTGCGATCTAAAAGAAAAAGGTTATCAAAACAACAAATAAAGATATTAATTATGTATGTTTGTTTGCATGCTTTATCTAGTAAAGCCAGATTTAATAGATATGATCCGCTGGCCTTTTCAATAAGCCACGGAATCGTTCTATTCTTTCATGAAATACTTATGTCGATGTTACTGTAAGTGCTGTTGTACTTGTTGTTGACTCATATTAAGAAACTATTTTTCATATAATTGGACTTGTAAGACGGTGTACTGTAAGCGTTACGGTGCCGTGCGCTAGGCCTAGGACATTTATAAAAAACTGTACTCAAAACAAATATGGAGAGTCGACTACGTTGTTAATGATTTTGTAAAGTAGAACTTGATCCCTGTGATCTAGTCGAGTTATCAAATTCTCAATTTTATTGGTATCAAAATCTTTCAACCGGTACTTCAAACGTTTTTTAAACTTATTCTGTATACTTTCCAACTGTTGAATATACTTTGCATAGGTACATAGAATTCCACACAGTGGAATCATACTCAAGCTGAGACCACACAACCTTCAAGCGGTCGCGCGGCGTCGAATCGACACTTAATACATTTTCGTTCATAATGTTGTTATTACTTGTCACATGTTTTTCTTATTCCTAGTAGCCTGTCACATTGTCATTGTGAGTGAAATAAATAGTTTACAGCCGCTCGCCGCGCTTTCCCCACCCCACGGATCGCTTTTGTTTAGGTCGTGGCGCAGGCGTCGCAAGCGAACCACGCGCCTGTCGTATAAAAGGGTACACGCGACGCTCAACTTTTCTTTAAAATAAAAAACAGCTAGAAAATCTGTTTCTTGCTATTCCCTATAAATTATATTATTAAAACATTTGTATTAGTTGAAATGAAGCGTAAGCAAAACCAAAGCAACCGATCAGTATTCTGATTTCTCATTTTGAATGGTTTCGACACAAGTTTATTGAATTCAAAATTAAAGTACAAGCCGTTAAAGGTTGGTGATATATGCTTTAGCGTAAGACCGGCATAATTATGATGGACTTACCCTAAACCAACTAGACGGTCTTTCCAAACACTGCGTTTTGATGTTATTTATTTTTGATGTACAATAATTTCGAATACAAACTGTAATTTCTTATTACAAACATACAAATATACTGAGCAGTTAATAAACTGCTTACCTCATTAGTTTGTAAATTAAATTCGTAGCAATTTAGTCTTTTCTTGAATGGTTTTTGGGACACGATGCTATCACGAACCGGCTTTAAACACACATGAAAAATTTAATGCTATTTTTCTTGACCAATACCGTATACAACGCCATCTATGTTACGTTATTTGAACCCACTTGTCTCAATGTCTTACCGACATGAATGTTACCTGAGTAGCTGTACAATTATGCACTCCAGGAGCACTAGACGCTAGATGGACATACCTCCTAGACGGACTTCCCCACATTGATCTTACTTAAAGAATTAAATGAAATAGTCTAAAGCCCAGAAAATGTTAAGGTAGTAATGGGTTTCCAGGTTTCCTACTTGACTAATTTTGTTTCTTCGAAAACCTTTCAACAGCATCTCCATACTGCAAAGTCTTGTTTATTCGACGTCTCGTTACTGCGATGCCATGTTACTTATGAAAATTTAAATAAATCCAAAGATAGAAAATGCTTGTTTTCACATATAAAGATTCCGGATTTCAGTAACTCAGTGGTTAGAGCAGCCAACCAGGAAGACGCGGGCGGGTTAGGTTTCCGCTTGAGATCATCAAGGGCCGAAATAGTTTTTTTTCTTGTTTTCAATCTTTAGATTTATGTAAATCCTTTCTAACATTACATGACAGTATCAAGATATCGATTTGAGACTATTATAGCCGCCAACTAGCGCCACCAATTGATTTATTTTTGTAACTTCCAAATTAGACATTGTTTTTAAAAACTGAACAACGAATATCTCAAAAAATACTTCTTTTAAATATTAAAAGTGGCCCCTTTTAGCAAAAACTAAAACCACTATTAAAAAAAGAATGAAAAGTCGTAAACAGACATTCAATATAAAAAAAGTATTTTTTGAGATATTCGTTGTTCAGTTTGAAAAAAAAAACTCACTTTGGAAGTTAAAAAAATAAATCAATTGTTGACGCTAATTGGTGGCTAAAATCGCCGTAATAAGGCGTCGCAGTACCTACTTAGGGAGATGTAAGTTGTTAAAAGGTTTTCGAAAAAACAAAATTCGATGATACGGCTTTTACACATAAACGGTATTCACTAACATCGATCGCAAGTAAATCGCGATTTTGACAGCGATTATTGCTATTTTGCATCGTCAATGACGATTCGTCATTGGATGAGACCCTGTCAAAATGCGAGCGACTAGCAATCGATTCGCGTTATATTTTTAGAAGATTTTATTATAAATATGAAGGCGGGTTACGGTACGGTATAGAAAGATACAAAACTCAAAACTTGGATCAATGCGTTTCGTTCATGCTTAGAATAATGAAAAGTAAAGCAAAAGTATCATTTTAAGGCGTGTTACATGAATGTAACATGAGAGGGTCAAAAGTAACGTAAAATCTTACAAAAGTAACATTGTGGCATCGCAAAAAAATATTGCTGCATTGATGTTTCACAAACGGGTAGGTATTCAATTCTAATTTCTAATCTGTCGAATGTGCCGGAAATATCATTATCTTCGTATCTGGGTGTTCGTACTGCTTTGAAAAATATTAATATCACTTGCGATCCTCAAAGTTCAGCTTTGCTAAGCTAAGTTTATGGTCATAGGGCTATTCCGCATAAATAACCCTCATACCTTTGTTCCGAAAAATATTTATTCATTCATGAAGCAAAATGGTTAACAAGAAAATCAATTGCATTTCCCTTCTTTAATCTTTAAAGTTTGTTAAAAAGTGCAAGAAGAGAACAAATTCATTTGGTAGAATGAGATGTGAATAATGAAAGACGCGGTAAAGGGTACTTTGTCCAAGAAGTAACCATGTCGCGGTTAGATTACGTAATAAGTCAAAGAACGGAAAGACTTTTTAAAAAATATTATGTGAATTTATTAGAAAACATGTATCATCAAGTGAGGTTTTATTTTTAGCATTAAACATACTCTTTTTCATCTAAAGATAGATAGAAACTAGAAAAAATCAACCTGATCCTAGGGCTCGAGCAGGACATGGCCTTCCGCAATCTAGCCAGTTGGCGCAATGACAGAAATCCTGCCTTTAGCGCGGAGGTCGTGGGTTCGATCCCCTACCATTACAAACATTCATGTGAAGAACATTCATGTTTGTTGTGTCTGGGTATTATCATCTATTTAAGTATGCATTTAGAAATATATAAGTAATTATCATTCTCTGACACCCAAGCAACAAGCTCTGCTTAGTTTGGGGTCAGATGATCTTGGTGTAAATTGTCCCAGATATTTATATTTATTTATTATTTATTAGTCCGGACCGCTGTTTTTCCCGGCATCTTGTGCATTTAACGTTGTTTTTAAAATATTTTATATAGGGCAAACGCCTTCTAACACCCCATAGAAATATTGTTAAATTTGCAAATATGTACTTGAATATAGATTAAGATGAAGCTAGCTATATAGCTAGCTATACGATGAGTGAATGCTCTATTTTCTATCTTTAACAGTACTAATCTGGAAATAAGATCAATAGTTGCAGCAGGTTTAATTTATGCATTTTTTATGCAAATAAATGTTCTTTTCACTTCTCATGCTCTAAAAGTACGCCAATATAGCCCTACGAAGCGGGACTAAAGTAACCACTTTAGTCTATAAGGAGTGAAAAGTAATTAGTTTTTTATTTTCCTTCTTCCTAATGTGACTTAGACAAACTCAAACAGCCAGTAAAAATATACTTTTATCTGTGGAGTGTGGACCATCTTCATTGCGAAAATGTTGAGAGTTTTAGTCCCATGGTTTGTCCGCAAAGAAGGTGGCGCCATATGGTGTTTTAAATTGTTAATCTGTGACTGGTCCAGTTGAGAAGAATAAACTGACCGCGAAAATTTCGTAACTTTTGTCGAGTGTAAATTTGTTCGGTTTTAAATGTTTTTATACTAAATTTACTAATTTCTCGCACTCAAAGTGAAAAGTACAGTTTGCGCCTGTTGTTCAGAGGCCTCGCACGCTCGGGAGTCAAACCCCCTCTGGCATATTATGGCTTCGTTTAGTCCCTGTATAAAAAATATACTATTATCTTTCCTCTTCTTCTTGAGGTGCCATCTCCTACCGGAGGTCGGCTATCATTATTGCTATCCTTATCTTTGATACAGCAGCTCGGAACAGGGATCTTGTGCTAAGGTTGAACCATGTCCAGAGATTCTTTAGCCACGAAGTACACCTTCTTCCGGGTGGTCGCCCTGCCTGGATTTTCTCCTGCATGATGAGTTGGAGCAGGTCGTATTTATCATTACGCATTATGTGACCAAAGTACTGGAGCTTGCGTTTCTTGACCGTTTTCAAGATCTCCACCTTTTTGTTCACCATCTGCAAAACTCTTTCGTTTGACACTTTATCCGTCCACGATATCTTCAGAATCCTTCTGTACACCCACATGTCAAAGGCCTCCAAGCGGTTGCTCATATTTTGGGATAAGGTCCATGATTCTACACCGTACAAAAGAACTGAAAACACATAGCAACGTGCCAAACGCACTCTGGTAGATATCTTCAGCGAACGATTGCAGAGGAGATGACTTAGCATCAGAAAAACGTTACGCGCCTGCTCTATCCGCCACTTGATTTCAACGCTGTGATCACACTGGTCGTTTACGATGCATCCAAGGTATTTGTAAGAGTGGACTCTTTGGACTACCTGGTTCCTTACAATCAGATTAGTCGTTGTAAAGTGTTGAGATTTACCAACGATCATGACTTTTGTCTTTTTCAAGTTTATGTTTAGACCATAACTTGCACTAGTGCTGTCTACGCGTTGGAGCAAACTTTGTAAATCGTTAAATTGGACGCGAATAATATTGTGTCAGCATATCGCATGTTATTCAACGCATGACCATTTACTATGATGCCCTCCTCAGCGTTCTCTAAAGCTTCTGCAAATATTACTATTATTACTATTATCTTTAAAGAGTGGTAATGAACTCTCTTCAGAATTATAAAAATTCATGGAGATTGCCTAAGCGAATTGAATTCACAGACAATGATTAAGTGGCCTATTTTTAAACATTGTACCCGAAGTAATTGATTCTGATGTCAATCGCATTTCCAAAGTTTTAGTTCTCATCATCATTTTATATTCGTTAAAAAAAACTGCACTGTAGTATGAGGCGGTATATGAGTCTTGAATTCCCGCAGTCATGAGAGTGGTCTGTTAACAGCAGCTCAGTGTCTTACGAACTGTATTCATGAAGTTCTTTTCAAATCATAACCAGCATATAATATAAATTGAAAAGTATAAAATGGGTTTCGTTCTGGACACAGTACTGTTACTGCATTGCTGAAAGTTACCGATGACATTAGATATGCAATGGAGCATAAGCAATTCACACTCCTTACCCTATTAGACTTCAGCAGTGCATTTAACTCGGTTGACTTTGACGTGCTCCTAGCTATCCTCCAGTCGCTTAACGTATCACCATATGCAATTGAATGGTTTAACTCTTATCTTAGAGGCCGCGTACAGTGTGTTCGTGCTGACGATGTTTCATCGAGCTGGTGTGAACTTGTTTCTGGCGTTCCTCAGGGTGGTGTCCTTTCTCCTCTTCTTTTTTCCATCTTCATTAATGCCATTACTTCGGAATTGTCCGCTCACTATCACCTATATGCTGACGACCTGCAACTCTACACCCACTTCAAACCTGACGATGTTGAATTGGCCATATCTGATATGAATATAAACCTAGATCGGATTTGCACTTGGGCTGAATCTTATGGCCTTCTTGTTAATCCTGTCAAATCTCAGGCCATTATCATTGGTAGTAAAGCTATGCACAAAAAGGCCTGTGCATCACCCCTGTCACCGTTGGTGTACAATGGGACAATAATTGATTACGCTGTTTCCGTTAAGAACCTGGGAGTCTTTTTTGACTGTTACCTTGCATGGGACCACCATGTCAATCAGGTAGGCCGAAAAGTTTTTGCAGCTTTCCACTCACTGAAGCGTCTACAGAATTTCCTCCCCATTCGAACCAGGATAACACTAGCTCAATCACTTATGCTCCCTATTATTGATTATGCTGATAGTTGTTATCTTGACGCTACGGAGGAACTTTTAAATAGGCTCGAACGTCTTCAAAATGTTTGCATTCGCTTCATATACGGCCTACGTAAGTATGATCATAAATCTGAGTACAGAAAACAATTGAAATGGCTCCCTATACGTTTGCGGCGGAATTATCACATACTGGTCATCCTCTTCAATGTACTGTTTAATCCCGCTTCTCCAAGCTATCTCCGTGAACGTTTTACATATCTTTCGTCTTCTGGCCGAGCTCATCGCTCAGCCTATAACTTTTATTTAACTACTCCTCCCTGTAACACGTGCATGTATGGTGAATCTTTTACTGTTCATGCTGTTCAATTGTGGAACAAGTTGCCTGTATCCCTTCGCGAATGCGGCACTGTAGGTTCTTTCAAAAGACTGCTTAAAGAACATCTTTTGAGTTTTACTTAAATTGCATTGGATCGTTATGTTTACATGTATACATATATTTATTTATATTTTGTTTATTGTATGTATTATTATGTTTATCTATATGTTTATGTACTTATTGTAGAATATTAATTTACTTGTTTGTAAGTAAAACATGTACTTAGGGGTTTTTAGTTTGTTACGATTTTTGAATATGTAACTCTCATTTCCATTTCCATTTGTACACGTTTGTCTATCCATAACAATTTTAAATGAGTTTTCCTGTCGCCATGGTCTGCTGGAAGAAATCTCTTTCTAGAGATAAGCTAACCTGTACTTTTGTACTCCTTATTGTTTTCTCTGTAATTTGTCTCTTTGTGTACGAAATAATAAATAAATAAAATGTGTCTGAATTTACAGTCTTACTGCAACAGCCATAAGTTTTGCGTTGGCAAACCATCTGTTTGCGTTATGTGGGAACGTAACTTGGAAGAATAGTTTAGTAAGTCGCTCTATACATGTTAACTTGGTTTGGTTAACTTGTGCCACGGTTATTTAATAAATAATTTCAAGTTATGGGATACTGCACGGTAAATAAGTATCTACTCCACACTAAGAAGTTCAGGAATTTTTCCAGATGTTAAAGACCTTTTTAAGTCTCCGATTCATGATGGCAGATGCAGTAAGGTCGACCATACGCAAGGTGAACGGATGACTTGATAATAATCAATTTCAGTCTTATGATGAAATTCATGTGACGAAACGGTCGTTTTTGGAAAAAATCGAGTAGGTAACTTATATGTTCTCTGTCTGACACCCATAGTGCGAGCTCTGCCTGCTTAGTCAAATGGAATTAGTGTAAAAAATGTGCTATTGCCTTGCGTTTTGCCACAGCTATTTGCGAACACACAACACACAATTACCCACATTGACGCCTTTAAGTCTTCAATAGTGCCAAACGAAGCCGCACTACGCCTGCTTTGTTACGGAAACCTGGTTATTTCGCACTCTGCCCGTTTCATTTATATGGAAATTTTAAATACCCAGTAATTGTATTGTCACGGTGATGTTTTGATGAAGAGCTATAGTTGGTCTCATCCCTATTCTACGCCTGATAGGATTGCAACAGCAATATTAAAGTAACGAAACAGGGCAATGGATAAATAGAAGCGCGTCTCAATAGTTTTTTTTTGCAATAATGCAGAACAAATTATTTTTAATTAACATAACTTATTAAAGTTTTTATTTATGGTATTAAATTCACGTATTCTTGGTTCTAAATAGTTTCTGTAGTATTGATGCACCTAATTGCTACTGTTTCATTATTTTTCTTCTACCAGAGTGCCGAGTGCGAGTTGCAGTGAGAGAAGTGAATGACTTCACCATCGCGTTTTGAAAGCACAAAAATGTCAATTGGCATCGAGTGAGCGCCATCTAGCGGCGAATTCGGGCAACATTCAGGCCGCTAGATGGCGCTCACTCAATGCCATACAAATTCGCGTTTTTTTTCTCGCAAACGCGATGGTGAAGTTTAGTTATTCGGACTCGGCACTCTGTAGGTTGCCTGATCGCAATTAGCTATAAGGCAGCCAGAATTGTGCATTGTTTTGTCATAAAGTAAGTTTCTTGGTTTAATGTACATACAAAAGAGAATATTTATCTATCTATCTACTTTTTTCTACGAAAATACAAATTAAGGTACACCAAAAACTTCGCAATTTTTTTTGACGACGAAGCCGACGACATTGGAAAAGAGAATTTGCCGATGAAAAGATTCAAATGCAGCTCGCAACATTTCAATCGGTAAGATGGTTGAAATTTACAGCCTACTAAAATCTAGAATGTATGGGAAGGCTTACTATTCAGCCTTACTGATGACGATGATTGAATGTTAGTTAACATTGGAAGTTTGTTAGCAAAATCTCTGCAAAATTAAAGACAGTATCTATACACGTTTAATCTTAGGGGTGGAATCTGGTAGCAAGCGCAGAAGTATTAGTGAAATTCCAAACCCGGGGGCGGGAGGCTTTAATGGGCTAAATATCTTGAGCCCGGATAATTTGGGGATGGACCGACAGCAAGGTAAGCTTTGAAAAGCGGTAAATAGGATATTTGTATATTTTTTGGTTGAGGTTGTATCGAAAGACCTCTCAAATATAGTAAAAACTTCGAAAGCATTAAAACTCCCCAAGATCAGGCAATTTCTTTTTTTTTATTTTTGGATTTGCCCATAACGCTCCCTAAAAAGTTCCGCCTTTAAATACCGGCATTTGCTGTCTATTTCTTTGCGCTATGCAAAACATTTGTTCGACAGCTAACAGCTATATATATACATTTTGCGATTATCTAAATTGTGTCCATTATCGAATAGTAATAGTTTTTGATTTACTTTCCACTTTCAAAAATAGATTTACCCACCCAAGTGGCCCTTTAGGCCGTAAAATGGTGTACAAATGTAAACAAACTAAAAGTTCCTATAGGGCCCTTTTTTAATATATTTTTTGACTTATTATATTAATGTTGATTTATTTTGTACTTTGTGCCGCATGGTCACGTAGTGAGATTAGTCACACACAGTGTAGATACGTATACGAGTTCGTATATAAGCTTTTTGAGAATTGGGTATGGGAGCAAAAATCAAACATGTCGTAAATCGAAAAACATTTCGAGGTATTTGTATTTTATACCTTTAATTAAACATTTAACATTTTTAAAAGCAAAGGATCTAGGATATTTTTAATTAAATACGTTGGCAATCTGGGGTCAAATGATTGACCCCAGTTTGCCAACGTCCACAAAGAGTACATTAAGGTTCTTATTGGACTCTTGATAGTAATCAAATTGACATCTCACAATTGAAACCTACTGGGTCGTATAAACGTCCTTTCACGTGATTGGTTGATAATCTATCCATCAACCAATCAAATGACGCGATCCGTATCATACGTGAGATTTATAGCTAGGTGATTCTACTGCATGGTATTAATGGTGTTTCCAGATAGCAGATTTAAAATTCCCCTAGGTGTAAAATATTTTAATTTACGCTCATTGCACAGACGGGTAGGTAGAAAAATAGCCATTCGTTATAAGCCCAACCCTTTCAGGTAGGGCTTGGTTTTAGAACTTGGCAAAATAAATTGTATCTGAAGTCTACTTCTCACATTCTCGTGAGATGCTACATGATGAACCTCTGTTTCAGCCGTAAGTGCAGTAAATCAGTAGTTTTCTCCTCATAATTTATTTACCACGAATCGGGGAAAAAACACATAATAATATGGGAACACTAAGCAAATTGGTGACGTCATGAGTTCGCAATTTTTAAAAATTAGTTTAAAATGAACTACCGGCTAAATCAACGAAATATTCAAAGGAGTGACTTAAATAGTAAAAGGTATTTTAAAAAAATAAAAAAAAAATTAAAGAAAAATTGTTCCCATACCCAATTATAATAAACCAGACTATCACCAACTGTTGTCTCATTTCACTGCCATCCCCTATGTGGTTATATTACATACCCAAATTTCAAGATTACCGCAAGTTAAACAAAAACGTACATACATACATACCAATACGCCTTTTTCCCTACAAAACCGCATCTTTCCACTTGCTACGGTCCTGGCACACATCTTGCGCTTCTTCCACTCTCAATAATCCTTTCATCCACGCTGGTCGATTTTGGGTACTCCTGACCTAACCTTTCCTAAGGACGACTTGAACTTGTCCTAAGTACGTCCATCTAGGCCTTCTCTTCCAGCAGCTCCATCCACCCTCACCTTGTAAATTTGCTTCGTCGATCGCCAAAAAAATGTAACTTGGTAATATAAGCCATTTCTACTGAAAGGTGTTCGTCATCATCTGATACCCACTTACTTAGGCAATTGATTAGTGGCTTATTTCAATCATCAGGTCATCACGTTAACGCGAGTGATTCATTTATTGTTTTTTACTTGCGTCATTCGAATGCGTTACTAAGTTTTCGTTTTAATGTTTTTAATTAACTGTGTATAAAAGAAAGAAAATAGAGGGGTAGGATAAAGAAGAGACAGCTGGAGGGCAATGTATTATTATGCAATAAAGGAATTAGCCACCGACACTCGCGCAATGTTTCATGCATTGTAAAAGAATTTGCCATTTGACTGTTATGAAAATAGAGGATGAAAAGTGTCGCATAGTGTAGCTCATAGGTAAATAATAACTATGTTGGATATATTTGAAGTAAAAAACGTTCATCATATTCTATTTGTACAAAACAAATCTCCATTTTTGAATGCGTGGGCCATGACACACGAAACACGGATGGCCCGGCCGTGACGTCACAAGTGTCACAACTCTAACATACGTCGCGACTTTGATGTTTTTGTTTGGTTTACGAGAGTTACCCGAGTTTACGGGCATTTATTATTGCATTCTCTTTGTAATACAAGTTTAAATATTACAAATGATATGAGGCAACAAACTAAAATTTGCACAAAACTAGTAAAGATTTATTTTATTAATTTATAATTGAATTCAATGAAAGTAATACATTTCTACACGTGGAAAATAACGTTTTTAACGTAGTGACGTAAAAGCACGTAACCTAGCGTTTTCGCGGGAAATTCTATCCATGCCGAAAAAACTGTTATTTTCTCCTAAACCACACATTTTTTTGGAAATTAATAACATCAAACCAGTTTTCGGAAAACTGACAAATAGCGAATTCCCGTAGTCTAGACGCACTCCGCGCGCGAACTGTGCATTTCACGCGCACGCTCCGAACATTTCAATTATATTTTCTAATTTTCTTTTTTAGCCGCTGATAGCTTTCACAGCTTTACCGGACAAGGGGGAAGCGGAAGACTTAACCCAATAATTTAAGTAATGTGGGTGCCCCAAGGGAAGGTAAACGAAGAAGGTAAACGGACGTATGTTTGAGGAGAGAAACGGCCCGGCACGTGCCCGAATAACCCGATTTTCATAACTGTGCATCTCGAGTTGTCAAATTCATCGACACTCATGAAATGCCATTTTCACGTTGCGGTGCATGTTATCATTCATCAGTGGTAGAAATATTTAATTGTATTTTTCAGTCTCTGACAACCGTGTACAAGTTTGGGGTCAAATAGCCTTGTAGTATAAGTCATCTTTGAATGAGTTTAATTTAGAATTTTTATTTTGTACATTTTGACAATGCTTTGTTTTCCATCAAAAGACAAGAGGATGCGGGTTCAAGGTAAATTATTGTAGATTTTATGTTTAGAAGCATATTGTTCTCTCAGTTTTCTGCTGTCGCTACCCACCGCTAAAGTATTAGTAAAGAAGATTGGCCGTTAGTTGCGCCATTCGCCGACAATCGCGCCTTCGATGCGATCGCGATACCGACTGGTGTTGATTGATCTATTGTATCGTGGTAGAAAAAGAAAACTAGAACAACGAGCAACGGGTCTAAAGGCAAACCAATAAATAAATACTCGTTAATATGCGCCAGACAACACACCAAATTGTCGTGTTCTCGAAGTAGGGATAAATATCTCTGTATTACGAGGTACCAACAAGAATTTAAGCCAGGGTGGAGGCCAATTTAAAAAACCTGGAATTGACCCCGAAACACTACGCAATTCAAGGCAAAAAGCCGTGTTACAGCTCACTATCAATGTGTGCCTAGCCAAATATGACGCTCTACCACCAGTTTAGGGAATTAAGTTGACTGAATATAAGCGATTCTATTAGGACCCCTGAGGCTCTTATAAATAGAATCGCCACCATTTACTGCGAAAGACAATATTTATCCTAACAGTGATTTATTAGGCCTATTACTTCCTCTTCAGGTTTCTAAACGACCACAGCCCCAGGACTGCGGTGTGATGATCGCTGTTTCATTACGTGATATGAGGCGATCTGGGAGCCCAGGATATTTATGTGCTTGCTGGGATTCCCCGTGCAAAAGGGAATTTAATTTTTTCGCATGTTCTAAGTGCAAGTACAAATGTGGTTGGATTGTGTGGAGAGCGTTATTTTATTTTATTAATTACTAGTGTAGAAAAATAAATAAATAAATAAAATCTGTTAAAATGTAGCCTTAAAAATAGCCTATATTACTCGCTGTTAGATAATTAAAAAAGGCGTATCCTATATTTAAAGGGGGAAGATTTGATTGTTTGTTTATATTGAATAGGCTCTTAAACTTCTGGACCGATTTCAAAAACTACATTATTAGGGAGTGGACTATATTTTTATTTAATTTAGGCTATATTTTGACTGGAGAAATAGTTTACGCGGGCGAAGCCGCTGACGAACAGCTATTATTTGATAAAATATAAAAAATACCCATAATACAACAAACTCTGCTTAGTTCACATATGTTAATTTATGTATTTATTGCCTCTTAGGCCACTTTGGGGGCCCTATTACAATTCCTAATATCCAGTTAAGTTCATTACCTAAACTGAAGGAAACAAGCAATTTCGTTAGTAAATACAGCCAAGAAGATGCGTCAACGCCAGGTAACCGCTGAAATTAAACATCATTATTATGTGATAATGATAGAAGCGGTCTCCACACTGCGAGAGCCTCGTCGGTCCGCGCTACGTAAAGCTCGTAGCGACTTTATTAAATCGCAACCAACTAATGCGCGACTGATTGTAGCCAGGAGAATGTTTTATGAGAGAGAAGGTACAAGGCACTTGCGTATTTTGCAGTAAGGTTTTGAAAACCATACGTAAATAAGATAAGACCTGAAGAATATTCTCGATTGCACACTAAAATCAACTAAGTAATTTAAAAGATATTTCATAAAAAAATTAAGTTTAGATTTTAGTATTTCATTTAGTATTTTATAGTAGTTATAAAAGACAACATAATGAAATCTTTGGGCGGTCCTAATGATAAAAAGCAATCTTTAAAAGACAAGTCAATGGGGAACAATACTGCTTTTTGATCCTGACAGAGGGCGTTCTAAGAGACTGAACCTAAATTATCTGATCATCATGTCAAAGCTGACAGCCATAGAAAATAACATAGAGAAAGTGTTCAAAAATCATTGTGCCTGAGTGTTGCCAACTCAGCACTTTCGGTGCCAGATCTGGCACTATTTTAATGTCTCTTTATAAATAGCACCTAGCACTCAATCCAGCACTAAATAGTTAGCTATCTTCCTTACTAATTTACATTAAAAAGGCCAGCTTATGCCAGATAGAGCTAAGTGTAAGTGAGCCACAGCCATCCAAACAACAGCAGTGCAAGGTAGATTATAAGAAAACTATGATTCAATGGGGATTTTTATGTAATATCTCATAATTTATTATATCAAAAAAATAAATAAATTTACTTTAAAAAGTTCCTCTACCCAAAGGTTGCCTGGAAGAAATCGCTCCCTAGCGATAAGGCTGCCTAAATTGTACAAATTACTTGTTTTATGTAATACAACTGTTTTTTTCCCATTTTGTGCAATAAAGTATATCTATCTATCTATCTATATCAATAATTGTGACAGTAAAAATATATTCTGTGATATATTATTTTATTTCAAATGCTTAGCACTATTTTTGGAAATTCATGACAAACTAGCACGTTCTGATCATTGAGTGAGTATTGAGTGAGTATCATTCAGCACCCACTGACTGAGAATGGACTGGATGCTTGTTAAATTCCTTCTCTACGCTGATGACCAAGTCATACTTGCGTCGTCGGCCTACGAATTGCAGGAAATGGTAACATTAATGATTTTTGTCTTAACAAAATCCATGGTTTTTGAAAGAGAGGAGGATATGACAGAATGTGATGTTTTAATTTGAGGTGAGAAGGTAGAACAAGTAAAGGAATTTGTGTATTGTATAGGATTAGGTTCACGAGGGATGGAAGGCATGAGGGTGATATTGATTGAAGAGTGAATGCAGGGAATTTGGTAAATGGAGCGCTGCATGCCTTTATGAACAGTCTGAAGGTTTCAGAGAAGGCGCGACTGGCTCATGCGGGGGTGTTAGTGCCGACGCTTATGTACGCAAGTTAGAGTTGGATATGGCAAATGAAGGATGAAAGTGGGATAAATGCAGTGGAAATGAGAGCATTGCGAAGTATGGGAGGAGTGACACTGAGTGACAATGTGAGGAATAGCATACATAGAGAGCGTTGTGGTGTGAAAGACATTGTTGTCACTAAAATTGAGATGGGAATGCTAGGATGGTTTGGGCATATGGAAAGGATGGATGAAAGGCGATTAAAGCAACAAATTCACAAGGCGAGGGTGGATGAAGATGTTGGAAGGGAAAGGCCTAGACGGACGTATTTAGAACAAGTGCAAGGCGTTCTTAGAAAAGGTCAGGTCAGGAGTACCCATAATCGACGAGCATGTATGAAAGGATTAATGAGAGTGGAAGAAGCGCAAGAGGTGTGTCAGGACCGTAGCGTAGTGGAAAGATGTGGTCTCTGCCTACCCCTTGGGAAAAAGGCGTGATGGTATGTATATTATAAATGTGTATTCAGCACACACCCGTTGGCAGAGTGTGCAACCTTCAATGTGCTGCTTTTGGTTGTAAAAACAAAGGGAATCATGTATTTTCAAATGATATTTAGCTGACAAAATTGTGGGAACAGTCTCCCAGAAGGGAAAATTGGAAAGCATCGAACTCATCAAGGTTATTTTGTGATTATTTTAAATCGAGTGACTATTATGGTGAAAACGTAGCACAAGTACTATCAATACACCTTATACTCATAACAAAAAATATTGTATTTTCTACTAACAAATGTGATGTAAACTGTATCTTTGTGGCATAAAAATGGCTGTGGCTTGAGTGATTTTGTAGGTTAAAAACGGAATATTTTTATTTGAATTTCGTGATCATCTCAGTAATCTACAATCAATTACGCTAGTTTGGGGGTCTTGCAAAAACTTGTCTTGAAAAAAGAAAAAATGTATATTTCGGGACACGCGAATAGTCAGGTCGCTGGTGGCGCCATGTAAATTAGCCTTGCGTTTTGTTCCCCATTGGAGGTGAATTTCAAAAAAGAAAATCAAGTGCACAAAAATGATGAAAATGTATGACGAACATGCTTGCACAAAAATACATAGAGAAATAAGTAAATAACCATTTATTATATATTTATACAATGAAAGGTAGAAGAGCAATTCTGTTGCACATCAGTACTGAAATAAATAGTCTTTTTGGTAGGTAATTGTACTTGAACTTGATATCCTGCAAGCAAAGGCAAGTTTAGTTTTTGATTTAGTTTCAAATGGTTCAAAATAACATGAGAGTGAGACTGATAGGAAAACCATAAAAAACCTTACCAGAATCGAATAATTCGAATAGAGATAACAATCGAAAGAGATCGCAATCGAAAAAGTAGGAGAGGCACAATCATAATTCACAAGGTTACAATCAGTGTTAAGATAATATTTGAAAGTAGGTACGCACATAATTTGTAAAAAATGTTTGAATTGTGTTGGATCATAATAATAATAGTTATTATTTTATTTATTTTTATATATGTATAATTATTTTAGTTAGGTACTTATATATTTTATATTTGTAATAATATATGTCTATTTGTAAGTAAGCTGTTCTATTTATAGAAATTTTGATCTTTAAAATTATGTACACAGTTTTGTCTATCCATCACTGTTTGTTTTATGCTTTTCCTTGCATCATGGTCTGCTGGAAGAAATCTCTCTTTAGATATAAGCTCACCTGTACTTTAGCTATCCTTATTTTTCTATGTAAAAAACTGTAATTTGTGTACAAACTAATAAATAAATAAATAATTAAATAAAATAATTTGTAAATGAGCCCACTTTTAGGTATTGCGTCGTTTGACGCATTGGACAAAACAAGGGCTAGTACCTTTTCAAGTTTATTTACCCTGTTTAAATTCACAAAAAATAAAAACAGTAAAATAAACAATAGATTGTTGCTGACTCCAATTGGGTATTTCACAGATGATTAACCCTGCGTTTGTAGCTGCCGTTTAAGAAATACCACAGCGGTATGAACAACCTTTTTTTTTCGGTTATCAGCCGTCTTTACCCTTGTATGTAATATAATTATGTTATTAGCCTATTATACTATCCTACTGCTGGGCGTAGGCCTCCATCATTGCATCGCTACAATTCATAGAAATTGTCTCAGTCACCTCGCTAGTAATTAACAATCCGGCGTTTTTTCTGAGGAAAAATTGCTGTTAAATAAAATTGCGTAGCAGTATTGGCAACATTGACAGATTATGCCATAGAGTAGGTTTTTGTGCTTGCTTTGATCGTCGTCGTGATGTCTCATGGCTGCTAAATATGCCTACCGTTTTTAATTATAAAAATGGGGTCATTTTGACCCGGTGGAGACCGTTTGCGTTCCAGACCGTCTAAAGAAGACTTGAGGGTTAAATGCGTGTTGATAAGCTTAAGTATTAATGTTGTAAATACACGATTATCGAATAATTACAAAGGATTACATGTACGAGATAAAATGTAATCGCATGAAAGTAGGTAACCTTTGTATAAGATTTTATGTCTCGAACTCCAAAACTATGATAAATGTTACCGGTAGTTTTTGGAAACTTATTTTCTAATGTAGCTGGCGAGCAAGCATATCTGCGAACGGCTTTATGTTCCGCAGTTAGAGCTTGTCTAATTTGTAATGACGCCCGTCACTACTTATTTAGTATTTTTATATGTGCCGAGTGTACTTTTTCTGACAAACGACGCTCTTAGGTTCGAGTCCAAACGGCCATAGAGAATGTAATCACAGTAGCATCACAGCAACTATTGCGTTCTAATTTAAAATATGCCACTGTTTATGAATACGTCCACGAGAGGAATAACTTGTGCGTTACCGACCCTATAAGGCTTTTTTAGAGAGCTTTTATGAAAACAGCAAGAGTTTCAGTCAGCATTAAAGTAAAGTAAAGTAAAGTAAAAAATCATTTATTCATTTATGCTTGTACAAAGCACTTATGAAATGTCAAAAAAAGTATACAGAAATAATAATAATAAACGTAAATAAAATAGTACAATATTAGTACACATCGTGAATATACATAATGTGAATCTACCACCGGTTCGGACGTTGCTTCTTATCGAGAAGACTCCGGCAAGAAACTCGATAGTTACTCTTTTCAACTTTGTTTTACAAAAAATAAATTCAGAGTACAGTCAATGCGAGTAGAAAAAAGAACACAATATTGAGCAGAGGAGCAGATTATTCCTACTATGACCACAAACTTTTGTCGTTCATGTAATCCTCTACATTATAATAACCTTGTTTCATTAACTTTGCTTTAATTGCAGACTTAAACTTGTGAAGAGGTAGATCAACAAGACTTTGAGGTATTTTGTTAAAGTATTTTACAGATTGACCCACGAATGAGTTTCCCACCTTGTGTAGCCTAAGACTGGGAGTTTTCAATTTGTTTTTATTTCTGGTATTATGTTTATGAGCGTCACTGTTTTTTTTGAACAGATGCAAGTTTTTGCGCACATACATTATGTTATCTAAAATATACTGAGCATGCACAGTTAAAATATCGATCTTCTTAAATACTTCCCTAAGCGAGTCGCGTGGTCTAAGTTTGTAAATGGAGCGGATGGCTCTTTTTTGAAGTACAAAAATGGTGTTCAACTCTGCAGCTGAACCCCACAACAGTAGACCATACGACATAACACTATGAAAGTAGCTAAAATATACTAGTCTTGCTGTTTCAATATCAGTCAATAGTCGTATTTTTCTAACAGCACAAGCAGCGGAACTGAGTCTCCCTGCCAGGGCCGTTATATGCGGACCCCATTGTAACTTAGAATCTAAAGTTATTCCTAAAAATACAGTAGAATTTGTTTATTCTAATGGCTCGTCATTCATTGTTACAATAGTATCAACCTGTCTCACATTGGGCATAGACAATTTGATGCACTTTGTTTTTTTTGCATTAAGTAATAAATTATTACTAGTGAACCAACATAGTACTTTTGAGAGAGTATTATTTACATCGTCAAATGCTTGCTTACCTCTGTCGACTTTAAAAATCAACGAGGTATCGTCAGCAAATAATACTATCTCACAAATATCTTTGACATAGGTAGGAAGATCATTTATATAAATAAGAAAAAGCAAAGGTCCTAATATAGATCCCTGGGGCACTCCCATACGTATGGTGGCACCGGAAGATGCAGTTCCGTTGATACTAACATTTTTCTGAGTTTTCTCTAAACATTCACCTGAGGTTTGTCGGTGCCGCTTTTTTGCTCGACTTTGCGGAGGCACTGCCATGCCCCCAGATCACTATAGATACGTACATAAATGTAAATATAATATATGTAATATAAATAATTATAATATATTTTGAATTGTTATTATAAATGTTGAAATTTTTCGAAAATGTATAAATGTGATATTTATTATTGTGATTGATGCATGTTCCTATGATAATTTAGTCATTAAGTTAATTTTAATATTTGTCTCTCAGTTTCCAACATTTGCAGCGCCCTACAGGGTCCATAATTGATATTTATCTTCTATACTATCTTGTGTACCTACCTACATTATGGTTTGCAATAAATAAATACTATTTTTTTCTACATAAAAGGTGTTACTCGCGCGCGCGTCGCAAGAATGGACGTGCGAGCTACGCAAAGAATAGATGCCTACAGACAGCCATGGACCAACGTGATCACGTATAGGTAGGTGCATGCCAGCTTAGCTTTGCACAATCTTTGATTAAGGCCGCACTCACTCTACAGGCATATCTGCTTTAGGGGTGTAGAAAAGGAAAAACAATACTCAGGGCTCAGCATGAGAAAAGACCATTGTGCGAGTTCTTTATTCTCCTGCACCTTCTGTGACAAACGGCATACCTACCGAGTAATAACGATACTGGTGGTACCTTTCATATAGGGTGGGACACAGAACGCGGGATTCACGTAGCACTCACCGTTAACCTCCCTAGGCTCACTAAAGCAAATACTAGAATACCCAATAAGCCTCCACGACGGGCAGTGCCGTCAATGCATGTAGCAAGCCCCCCCTAACCCGCTACCCCACTCACCTATGGCAGCAGCGCCCACCAAAGCGTATCCTCAAATTCCAAATTCCAAATTATTTATTTGCAAGAAACATGGGTGTATTTTATACAGATGTCAAAAAATAAATACATATAGTGTCACCATATTCAGCCTGGTTCGGCAAGCAAATGTACACACCGCAGGACAACATGGCATCCCACGCCACCAAGGTAACAAGTCCCACTTAACTTTCGCCAAGCTGTTCTAAACATGATCTGTACTGCTCCGGTCCAAAGTCCTGATAGGTACGCCACGTTGCAGAGCGCGACTGACGGCGATACGCGCCTCAGCGTATCCCTTCACCGCCTGCCTAGAAGGCTCGTCATACATCCCTGCCATGAAAACTGCAGTTGCCGACCCAACGGTCCCCCAAATAGGACCACACCACGTAATTCTTCCCGAACAAGACCTGCGTGGGTTGAAGTAGTTCCACGTTGCCCAGAGTGTTCTGGAATGAACCATTCCCCAGTGACATAGATATCACCAGGAAGCAAAACCTGCCCACACGAAGAAGTAATTCTGACCCAATCGCTTGTTTAACTTAACACGGATTTAAACAATTATTAATAAATGCCTTGTCTTCAAAACATATTTTAATTGTACTAAACAAGAATGAACGCGTCAAAATAATAATAATATGTTCCGGGTGTTGTTGGGACTGCCGAGATTCTGCAGTGCGTCTGGCATGTTCGCTTATGCTCACGTAGACGGCTTCCACGCGTTATTAAGGAAAAAGATTTTGTCCATCAAGAGCAGAATGCTTGGCAGTCCCAATAACATTCTCCAGGTTATAACAGCAAGGTGGGACAGTGCACTATTAAAGCACTGGATTACCGCCCTTATAAACCCACACGGGACATTTTCATTAAGTTAATTAATTAATCGTGAATACTAACATAGTTGTAAGAATATTGTTACTGACAAATGGATCAATGTGTCTGAATAAATAAATACATTATGATTTTTAATTTCTTATTCTCAAAATAACGTTGTTTCGGTCAGTTTTAGGTGAGATTCACGGGCCTAAGCCAAGTGAATGTCACCTCCTGTATTGGGTTAGTTTGACGTATCCTCCTGTAGAAATTTGCGCTCAATGCGACACGTGTTCAAGATGGCACCCTCTGCATGGTCATGTAGGTACTTTCTGGTGAATCGATGGTTCTTAGAGAGGTAAGCAGGTGTTTTGGAATGACTCCACTTATTATTATTATTATAAAATCCTACATCGATGCACTTGTCGCTATTAGGTAAAAATCATCATATCATATCATTTCAGTATCAAAGTACACATAGTTACATTTCGTAATCCATCTATTAACACGCACCTACTTATCGTTCTTTATCCTATTTTTAATTTATTCTAAGATTAATTTTAATCATAATAATCATTAACAAGCACTTGTCATGCATGGCTTCAAAAATAAATAAATATATGCACTTTTACCGCAAGATGACCGACCCCAAAACTTATTCCAGTGGGTCGCCCCCCACGCTGGATATCGCTGGTATAGACCAGGTAAAGATCGATCTCAGTCACCTACAACGGCTGGACTGGCGACAGGTGGCGTAGGATAGGCAAAATCTCGTGTCGGTCAAGATCCTCATCTTGGGATTAAGTAAGCATGTGTTTTCCCTCATAAAATCACTTCTTACAGAACCTTAATTTAGATTGAAGTATCAAATTCATTATTATGTAATACTGATGATAACTATTAATACCCTGCAGCTCAAGAACCGATAATATTCTAAGACGACCTAGGCTATAAAAACATTAATTTCGCTGAAAAATCTTTAGTGATAAATAATTTGCACTAACAGGTAAGCAGTGGTTTCTAAATAAATAAATAAATACATCATCATTATTCTGTTTCTGCGTAACATTAATGGTTGCCACTGAAATGCATTCCACCGTTGGAAAGTGGCCGTCAGGTTCAGATTTGAGGCTGACAAGCACAGTCATGCAAAGCAAGCACTGACCTGGTTAGCCAAATTTGGAACAGCTGCAAACATGCCTTTTCACGCTCGACTTTCAAACCCTGGGAGTTTGACTATGAAAAAAAACACATGCGCTGGAAGGGCGTTCCACGTCTGGATGGTACAAGAAACAACCACCGAACTTTTTGGTGATGGCCACCAAATGCTGGATTGTGTGTGGATGTCCCCGTCATACAGCACTCGTGGTACGGGAGTGGAAGGCTGAGGACGGAATCAGGGAACAACTGGTCAGGGCATTCCCTATTGTAAAAGCGATAGAGAACCCACAACCGGGCAATGTCTCTACGCAATTGGAGAGGCTCAATGGTCATAGATTCCTCTGGGTTTGCGATAATAACAATTCGCTGTAACTTGTCAAGAGCTCCAAGAAGTTTTTCCGTTTATATTTTTTTTTTTATTGTAGCCATGGCGACAGTGGTGGAAATCGTCTTGGCCACGATCCGGGCCGTCCAGGCAGCCCTGCTCGTGGTAGCAGGCTTGCAGTTGACGGGTCACAAGTATCCACTGCCCGCTGTTGTCGAGAGTGAGTATAAATTGTAAGATTTTATTTATTTTGCATTCACAATGCATGATTTTTATATAAGATAGAAATACTTGAAGAATAACTGGTCAATTAATTAGCATGATTGAAAAAATATTGATGAAATAAAATTGCCTGGCTTGATGCGGAAAGTGCTATAAGAAATAGTCAGTTATAGTGCGATTAGTGGAGGACGTAGTTTCAATTCCTGCCATCAGGCAACAGGAATGTATGGTACAGGTTTATGTATTAGTCAAGGAATCATCCTTGACTAATATATATATACATGTTTTGTATTTCCCTTGCTTTTCGTTTTTTTTTCACTGGCTCTGTAATGAGTGTTACGTACGACACGCATGAACAAGTTTAGCTTAGTTTAGAGCCATTTTTTATTTAGGAGGACATTATTGTTTTGATAGTTGATTTTTGTTTTTCGACGATATTTTGTTATTAATTTATATATTTATAAGATATATTAAAGCATGGTAAAACAACTTTCACTCACCCTGATACTGGTAGATTAACTCATTCCCATATCTTCTTATCTGAATTAAGTAATTAAATAGTTATTTATATTACCTCCTGGTTCAAAATGATGTGTCATGCATGAGTTATTGCTACAATTAATGAGTTTATGGCTTAATCACCAAGCTTACTAATGTCTGTAGATTTGTAGTATTGTGGTAACCATTTTGGTAACATTTTAGGGCAACTATTTAATACTTTGTTTTATTGCTTCTTTTTGCGAGGAGACTGCCTAACTTAGATGGTGTGCCATGGAACTCTTTCTATTAGGTGGTAAAATTCATTTCAGCAATTCTGTTTTACAGATGGCGCCACGTATGATTTCATCGTAATCGGCGCGGGTTCTGCTGGTAGCGTCATTGCCAACAGACTATCGGAAATTCCCAGCTTCAATGTGCTGCTCATCGAGGCTGGTGGCAACCCCCCTCTGGAATCAGTGGTAAGGATCACAAATACAGCATATGTCTCATTATAGTGCACCGTCTTCACCTCAACTGTGAAGTTGTACTAGCTATACTTAAAACAGTGGGCTTAGTGCGGTTGTTCAAACGGTGAATTATTTATAAATTCAGTTTTGTTTGAACGAGTAGCATACCTAGTAATATAATTGTATATCGTGTATGTAAGGCCAATGACCATCCTCACTTTTAACATGATGATGATGATATAACCCAGCCAGGCCAATTGGTACACTGCGTTCAGAAGCATGGATGTGCTCGCAAAATACACTCCTCAATTTTGGTCAAGCTTAAACTGTTCTTGAATGTTCACAACAATTGTTTATCTCTTAATACTCCTTCGTCTTTCAATGATAGTTAATTTTATTACTTAAATTGCTAACTTCTTTTCAGCTCCCAGGCCTATTCACGATACTTCCCCACACAGCTTACGACTACAACTTCACCACTGAAAACGATAGGTACACCTCGCAAAACCTCGTGGACCAGGTCGTCCCAGCCACAGCTGGGAAGATGCTTGGAGGCAGTGGCAGTCTCAGCCACTTGATTCACGTAAGAGGAAACGCTCGCGATTATCAGTGGTGGGCTGAAGCAGCCGGAGATGAATCCTGGAATTTCGACAACATGCTCCCATACTTAATGAAGAGCGAAAAGGTTGAAGATGAAGAAATCCTAAGCTCTCCTGACGGCCGCTTTCATGGCACCAATGGCTATTACCGACTTAAAAGACAACCAGCTCCTGATAATGCTGGGATCTTAGCCGCTTTCAACGAGATTGGTGTACCGACTGTTTTGAACACTAATAGTCCATCTTTCGGGGTCGGCATTGCGGAACCTTTTGTCAATATTGGAGACGGTTACCGTAGTCAAGGCGCTGACTACCTGACGCCTCTCAGCGAACGTCCCAATTTCAGTATTTTGATAAACACTCAAGTAACCAAAATTCTATTCGACAACAACAATAATGCTATCGGTGTGGAAGCAGTCACTGCTGAAGGCGAAACTGTTACTTACAATGCAAATCACGAGGTGGTTCTAACAGCTGGAGTGTTCAACACGCCCAAGCTTCTCATGCTTTCTGGAATAGGCCCAAGTGAGCACTTGAATTCCCTTAACATCACAGTCAGGTCAGATTTGCCTGGTGTCGGCAAGAATTTCCAAGATCACACCCCAGCTGTAGTCGTGACCACACTCCAGGAAGGTGAACCAGTCACCGCACCAGCCAATCCCCATTTGTACCCTGTGCCTGCCACAACTGGCTACCATTCCTTAAATCCGTCAGCGTCATACTCCGAATACCAAACCATCAACCTTCTTTTCCCTCCAGATCATACTGCTCAAATTCAAATCTGCTCTTTAGTCTTTGGATATAAAAACGACATCTGTCAAACTTTCTACGATGGTGGAGCTGGTAAAGCAACTATGTTGACAGTCAACAACATTATGCAAACGTACTCCAGAGGTGAAGTGTTGCTGCGAAGCACCGATCCTAATGACAGTCCTATCATCTACCACGGGATTTACAGCAACGAGACCGATCTGGACAACATGGCGTTGTATCTTCAAGATTTTGCTAGAATTTATGAAACCGAGACTTTCAAATCAATCGGTGCAGCGATGGTAGAAATTGAGCTTCCTGAATGTGCTGACTATGAGAAGTTCTCTTTCTTTTATTGGAGATGCTATGCTGTTAAGATGTCAGGGTCAATGTGGGCATACAGCGGGACTGCGGCTTTGGGATCAGTTCTGGACAACAGACTGCTCGTTAAAGGAGTGCAAAGACTTCGTGTTGCAGATGCTAGTGCCATGCCCAACTCTATTAGTGGTAACATCAACGCTGGAGTGGTGGGACTTGCAGAGAAAGCAGCAGATTTGATCAAGGCCAGCTTGGGAGGCTCCCCAAGAACTCACTGAAATGTTCTTTCTTGAGGCGTGTACTTTTAAGTTGTCTACTGTTGCTTAGTCGATCGTTTTTGAAATGTTTTTCGTTTAGAATAGGAAACCAAGACTGTCTTTTCTTATGAATGTTAAAAGAAACACTGGTAATAAGTGTTTCTCAACTTATTCATAAAGCTAGCACTGTTCTTTCACTGTTGGCAGCGCAAGAAACAAGGCATTAGTTACAACAGTCATGTAAGACTAATAGCTTGAATAAAGATGTTAGTTTTTCTTAAAGAACATGATTATTTTACATGGATTTGTCTTATGAATCACTATTTTATGGTGGAATTAAAACTTCTTGATAAGTCACTCATTTTTTTATTTCATAATAATAAGGAAAACCCAAAACTTTCCCCCTCCCTTTTCACCCAAAAGACTAAAACAATCGAATGTTACATTACCTATCGCAGCACCTCACTAAACCCTATCTGTCCAGAACCGGCAAAAACCTTTCCTATTAGCCGATTGATACTGATACCTGCTATAAAAATATATCACTAAACCCAAAAAGGGGTGACAAGATGGATGTCATAAAGAAAAAAAGCATTAGCAAGTAAACTGTGACCATTAAGGGGAGTCCGGGTAATGCCGGTGATTTGTAATGTCCGACTGTAATTCTATTGCTTCTGATTAAATGACGGGGAAATATTAAACTTGGAGGTGTGTGGGGCGCCACTGGTAGCGGAGATGTGTAATTTACAAGAATAATAAAATAAATATGCGCCGGACAACTAACACACCACTTCTCATGGTCTCAAAGTAGTGATACATATCCCTGTGTTACGAGGTACCAGACCAAGAATTAGGTTGCGTTTTCACCAGAGATGTGCGAAAATGTGTTTGTGTTGAACCAATAGAATAGCTTAATTTACCTACCTTCGCGATTCTATTGGTTCTTAACAAACATATTCCTCGCAACGCATCCACGCACATTTCTGGTGGGAACGCACTCTGAAGCCGGGAGCGTCTCCCAGCACACTCAGACCCTAGCCAATTTAGAAAAGATCGTTTCCTGAATTGACTTGACCAGGGTACTACGTAAATCAAGGCGGTAGACACCTCAAATCGAGATCCAGACAGAATACCAGCGCTGTTAGAACTACACAGCTGCAGAAAGACCTGGGGCCTGACTCTTGAACATAATTTCAATGGACAAGCATTGCAGAAATGTCAAATAATAATTTTTTTGAACCTTATTAAAACCGTTAAGGATCGTAAAAATTTTTGGTGACAGTAACCTAAGGCCAATCCAGCGAAATTAGATTCAAGAGTCAGGGGTCAGGTTGGCCCCGCATCGTGGCGTTTTTCTTTCCTTTCATTCATGTTTTATTGCTAATTGTGCCTCTTTACCATCAGGCCTCATCAGGCGTTCAGCGGGGCTAAGATGCGCGCCCACGAGAAGAGTAGACAAAAAATACTCCAATTAAGTTTTATCATTTCTCGATCATGTCTACCGTCCTTCACAAAATCGAGAAATGACACAATTTGATTGGATTATTTGTCTACGCTTCTCATGGAACGCGCATCTCAGCCCCGCAGGCCGTTGTCACTGGCACCCCAACTTCACCTGAAAGATAGGTGTTGAGATTAATTCTGGCTTTGTCTCTTGTCTCGTTGTCCTATCTTTCATCTTTGAGAGTCTCTGCCAGGATGCTGACTTAATAAGTTGCTACTAAATAGATACGGGTTCATGAAACATCAGAGGTTTTTTCACACCGTCTTCTTTTTAAATAAGTAATGAATCAGATATTTTGGCATCGTGTTTTTCGTATAACGTCGGTGGTTTCGGCCTTACGGCCCACCATGAATGTCTGTCATTAGTTTACATCGATGACAGCCGCTAGTATTCGCGTTGACGTGTATGAGATTTCGCTACAAGGCGCAATGGATCAACGCCATACAAGCAAAGGGACATAGGCCACTTAAATATACATGTGTCAGTTTTTTCATCATATACGCCTACTTATTAGCTGTTAAAAACATAAAAAGCATTGTCTTATTGGAATATTATATTAAGAGCTATGGCACCAAACGTGATTTATTTGTATGGGAAAAGGCATAAAAAATTATGTACCTCGTGAGTCCCTTCGTGTTTTGACTTGATTTTTTTGTATGGTATTAAGTCATAATATTTGCTACCTTTTTTCCAAACACATGGTGCGCCACGCGCGTCCCTTATTATGGGGTACTACCGATTTAGTTAGTTAGCTAAAGAATAAAACCGAGTACAATTTCGTGATGTTACGGATTTAATTCCTGATAGTGATTCCGAAAAATCAGAAATAGAATCTGATGATGATATAAGACGCGATTCTCTTAACATGGACTGGTCCGTGGTCGACAATGCTGGGAGTGTAGATGAGAAGATTTCTCTTTTTAACTCTCTTATCATCCAGCTATACGACAAACATGCTCCAGTCCATCCAGTCAAAATCAAACATTCTCCTGCACCCTGGCTCACTGATGAGCTAAAGGCACTAAGAGACAAAAAGAACTCAGCTAAGTGTCACTACAAATTGAACCCATCTGAGACAAACCGGGATAAATACAAAGCTATTCGGAATCGCTGCAATAGGTTGTGTAGGGACGCTCAACGACGCCATATTCATAAATCTGTAGAAAATGGAAATCCAGATGGAATGACGTAAATGTCGACCTTCTTAATAAACATTTCTCTTCTTCTACTTGCATTGATAGTACTTTAAAGTCTAACACACTTACTCAACTTTCATCTCTTCCAGCACCTGACTATATGTCGTTTACTTTTAGTCAAATTTACGATTGTGATGTTGAGAAGATCGTTCACTCTATCGCTTCTGATGCGGTGGGTAGTGATAGCATTAGTCGTAAAATGATTATACCCCTTCTTGATCTCCTTTCTCCTGTCATCACCCGTATCCTCAACCATTCCCTCACCACCGGTATTTTTCCAAAATTGTGGAAAGATGCGCAAATAATACCACTCCCAAAAAAATCCAAACCTACTGCATACACTGACTATCGTCCAATATCCATCCTACCGTTCCTGTCAAAAGTACTAGAGCGCGTTGTTCACCAGCAACTTAGTGGTTTCTTGACTAGGAACCAGCTCCCAAATAATTTCCAATCCGGCTTCCGTCCCGGTCATAGTACGACTACTGCACTTGTCAAGATCACGGATGACATTCGCTTTGGCATGGACTCTAAATGCCTTTCCGTATTAATTCTGCTGGATTTCAGTAATGCTTTTAACACTGTTGATCTTGACATTCTACTCGGCGTGTTGCGTTCTCTCAATATATCTCCAATGGTAATTGACTGGTTTCATAGTTACTTGCATGGGCGCCGGCAACGCATTAGGGCTGAGGATTCTTTCTCTTCATGGTGCGACGTTAGTGCCGGTGTACCGCAAGGTGGCGTTTTGTCTCCTCTTCTCTTTGCTACTTTCATTAATTCGATAACCAATAATATCTCTTCTTTTTACCACCTATATGCAGACGATCTCCAAATCTACTCCCAAGGCAGCCTTGTTGAACTTCCAAACGTCGTTCTGACCTTAAATGATGACCTGGAACAGATCTCTAATAGGAGCAGGTCGTTCGGGCTTAAAGTTAATCCTGCAAAAACTCAAGCACTGATTGTTGGTAGTTCGTGGCTAACTGCTAGAATTGATTGGAGTGTTTTGCCAGCAATTGTGTTTGATGGTGTTCAAATTCCGTTCAGTAAGGAAGTGAAAAACCTAGGAGTACACATTGACAGTACGTTGGCTTGGACAACTCAAGTTGGTCAGGTCAGCAGGAGAATGCTTGCTTCTGCTAGTTCCCTAAGTAGACTTCGTAATTTTCTGCCAATACCCACCAAAATTGCTCTTGTACAAGCCTTACTCTTTCCCATTCTAGATTATGCCGACTGTTGCTACTTAGACCTTAATGAGAATCTCCTAAATAAACTTGAGCGGCTTCAAAATTTTTGCACTCGCATTATTTTTGGACTTCGCAAGTACGACCATGTTTCCGAGTATCGGGCCCAGCTAAACTGGCTTCCCATTCGTCTTCGCCGTGATTCTCATGTCCTTTTCCTTCTATATAACATTCTGTTCAACCCAATGTCACCCCGTTATCTCAAGGAGCGGTTCCAATTTCTGTATCCCATCCGTGGACGAGAAATGCGTTCTTCCAAGAAACTCCGCCTTCAATTCCCTCCTCATTCTTCCCACTCCTACACACAGTCATTTACTGTGAAATCCATACGTTTATGGAACTCCTTACCCCTATCAATCAGAGAGTCCCAATCCTTATCCATCTTTAAAGCAAGGGTCAAAGCACATTTCCTTGCACTTTGACATCAGTCCTTGTTGTTCTTCCTTTTTCTTCTTTATCCTTTATATTTCCTGATCATTTTAGTTGCAACTGAGCTGATTGCTATTGTCTGTTTAAATAACGTCACATTTGTTTCTACTTTTTATATATAGTATGTATGTGTCATGTGAATATATAAACCTAGTCCTATACTGTGTAGATATTTATAATTAAACTTATTTTATTTATTATTTTTCTTCGTGCACTTACTTGCCCTTTTCGCCAAATTTCCTTTGCTTGTGGGTTGCTTGGCAGAGATCGCTTTTTAGCGATAAAGCCGCCCAAATTGTACTTTCATTTATTGTAAATTGTTTCTGTACTGTAAGTTTTGTGTGCAATAAAGAATATATTATTATTATTATTATGATGATATTTTACTGATAAATTGGTCAGGCCATAAACCATCTTTGCACTGAAAACAGATTAGCAGAAAAAAATACTGAGTGATTAGAAATGGAATATAAAAAATAAAAAATAAATGGAATACAAATTTATGAAGTCAGCTATTGTACTTTCATCATCATCATCATCAATAGCCTTTAGAAGTTTACTGCTGGACATAGGCCTCCCCCATAGAACGCCACAGCGAGCGGCTTCGGGCTAGTTGCATCCAGCGGCTTCCTGCAACTTGCACCAAGTCATCGGTCCACCGGATGGGTGGCCTACCTACGCTACGTCATCCAATTCTTGTTCGCCATTCGAGGACCCTTAGAGACACCCCACACTAGCGTTCGTTGAGCGTCAGCGCCTTGCCAGCGACCCCCCACACCAGCGTAATTTGGACTTAGCGTCGTCTCGGCGCCTGCCTAGCGCTGCGCTGGCGCTGGGCGTCCTCTGCGCGCCAAGCGTCGCGTCGCGCCTCGCAGACGCCATATACAGTCAGTGAGAAAATGGATTCCGACCATTTTTTTAAAATCACATACACAACTTCTCTCACCAAAAGAAGTACTATTTAATGGGTTCTAGGCATGAGAAAACCTACCTAACTTTATTATTTAATAGGGCATTTTAAAAGTTTTTCTCAATTAATAAAAGCTTTAGGTCAAGAGTCGGCAAGCGCAATCCCGACGTGCGGCGCGCGGAAAGCGTCAATCGCCCGAGTTAAACCGCGCCGCTGCGCTAGCCTTGCGTCGCCGTCTCGTCTGCAGCGTCGCGCTGGCCTGACGCTCAAAGAACGCAGGTGTGGGGACACTCTTAATCCCTAGCGGTTATCAGTCTTGCGGACAATATAAAAAAAAATATATGTATTAAATAGGCGCCAGACAACACACCTCTTGTAATGGTCTTGAAGTAGGGATTAATACACCTGTGTTACGAGGTACCACACAAGATAATAAGCCAGGTGCGTCTCCCAGCACACCCAGACCCAAGTCAATTCAGAAAAAAGATCGTTTCCTAAATTGACCCGACCGGGAATCAAACACGGGACACAACGGAAATCGAGGCGAGAAACCGTACTACAGCGCACTACGCCAATCGTGTCTTCAAAAATGGTTTATTGCTTTTCAGTTCTACAGTTTCTTCATTCTACAAAATATGGCAAACTCTATAATAGTTGGTTGGCAGAAGCTGGCTCCCAATTTGTTTTAAACAGTTTAATCAAAACTTACTTAACCAATAAAGTATGAAGATTACTTACTTACATATTTAATAAAAAGTACAAGAACATGCGTAAACAAGAACATGCTTAAATAGTCTATGGTATAGGCACTTGCCTATACCTATACATTATTTGACCTTCAAATTGATGCATCAAGTAGGTGCACTCTCTAACCTTCCTCTTAAATATCGGTTTACTATCACACTTCTTATTTTATTCTCTGATCACACTCTGTTATTTCGTGTGGTAAACTATTAAATACCTACTGTGCTGTACTGTGTTGTGACCAGCCCATTGCCATATCCTAGTTTACGTATCGGAAACTCCTGGAAGACAAACCTGATTGAAATAATGGTAGCCTAAACTAGGTAATGTGGGCACCTTGCTGCCAGGAAGAACTAAAAGGCTGCTGGCAGAAACTGGATGTGTCTGGATGTGTCTGGATGTGAAGCTGAGGATTGGGCGCATTGGCGCGCATTAAGAGCTCTTTGTCTAGCAGTGGACTATGATTGGCTGATGATGCTGTTTAAGATAGCCCGTGAACACTAGAGCTGTATTACCCGCGCGTTGTTTACCCATTAAGGAGAACTATCGAGTCAGAATCGAACGAGTGATACCTCTGTGTGTTGTAAGCGTCCATAGGCTGTGATAATAGTACACCATGAGGCCTCTTCCTCGGTGCGTTTTTGCTTCGGTACCGACTCTGCACTGTACATATTGTTTACCGAGCGTTTGTAATCAAATGTGAGTTTTCAGACCTACTCGTTTCGGTACAGATTTTTAACTGAGCGAATACGCGCGCCTATCTGTCCGGAGCAGCCGCCCTCCCCCGTATCACCCCCGCTAGCTCCGCCGCGCGCCTCACTCACACCAATCACAACACCATAACAATACCATACCGAAAACATCAAGAGCCTGCCAGGAAAAGTTTTTCAGCAGAAAATCAGTGCAGATTCGGTTTCGAAACGAAAACGCACCGATCCGATGAGGAAGAGGCCTGGATTGTTTTTTTGGAAACGGGTTCTACCATGTTTTATATAAATGGATTCGTGCTCTGGATGCGTGCTGTGCGAGCTTTTTTTTAATTCTTCATTGATTTTTTTTTTCATGAAATGGTACAATGCGTCACTAGTTTCCACACTAGGATTCCCTGTGTTGTAGCAAACGAGTCTCTTCAATCCTGCAGTTAAAGTTATACAATAAGTAAAAAAAAAGACTTAAATCAAACATTTCTTATGATAATTAATAGGCAAATACATCACTTAAATTTGTCTGTTTAATGTGTGTGTGTGTGTGTGTGTGTGTGTGTGTATGCGTGCGTGTGCATGGTTATCATGTTAACATTTGCATTACCCACAATAAGCGTTTAGACAGAGCAGTTTTAGTTTTTTTTTATCTACCTCCAAATCCTCCTTTCCCTCTTAGCGATACATGGCTGCGCATTTCACTCGTATAGCTACCTTGCGGCGCGCATCTTCGTAGCGCATCTTATTCGCTCCGTTACATATCATAGCATCAGTTGAAACGATCTCATAGTATCGTGGCTTAGCTTGCACATTCTCGCAGCATAACTGCATAGCACATCTCTGGTGGAAGAGTAAACGCCAAAAGCTAAGCGAAGCTAGAATAAAAGCTGTTCACAAATGCATAAGACATCTCTGTTTACAATAGTAGATTGTTACACAAGGTGAGAAAGTTACCTTTTCAATGCACGAGATGGTTCAGATGGCGCTAATATGTAGTTCGAGGGAATTGAAAAGATCCTTCTTCCGAGGTAAACACTCTGCTTTTCATTACGAATATAAGGAAAGTAAATAAAAAACAGATACATTAGTTCAACCAAATAAACTTCTCACTCGAAACAACTGAATGAAGTTCGAATAGTTGCAATCCCGCCTTTTTTTTGCCTGTGGAATTCAACCATTTTTTTTAAATATTTGTAAAAAACGCATACTTAGACAATGATGATGGAATTTCCCCGCCTAATTTTATTTAAAGAAAATACATATTTTTTTTCATTTCTATCGTAAATGCTTAGCACAAATTTATTAAATTAAATACTAATTAAGTGAAATACACATTAATGAGTATATTCCTGCTTCGATTGTTTAAATATTCATTTGAAATCAAGATAAAGAAATTTCAAATACAGCTGTGGCTGAATAGAATACATCGACTTGCCGCAAAAGGAATGTCAAAATAGAAGGTGACATTCGACAGTTATTTACTTTCAGCCCTAGGGCTGAAAAAAACTTTACAGCCCCTAGGGCTGCAAGTGAAGCTTTCAACCCTATGCTCAGGCAACTTCAAGCGTACTTTCCGTGTATGAGTAATGAAAATAATATTACAGGCATGGCACCACGGATCTTCAATAAGTTACGAGATAACATAAGAGAGACGGATGACGTTATCTCCTTTGAGCACGCATTATTTAATTTTTTGACTGAGAAAGCATACTACTCTATTGACGAATTCCTCCAGGACAAATCAACTAACAGGTACTAAATTAAATAATCTAAAAAACTGTGTTTTGGTTATTACTTAACATAGATTTAACTATACATTTTTATTTTATTAGGTATATTTTAATATTGCACGCCATCTATCTGGCTAATAGTAGCAGGACAACTTAGATTTAAGACCCATCCTTGTGTGATGATCACCTAATGTTGCAATAAATATATTTGACTTTGACTTTGACTTTGAAAAGCAGGTATAATCAATGTGTATTTATCACAACAGACGAGTTAAAAATGGCCAATATTAAATAAGGTACCCAAATGCAGTACTTAAGTGTTCAGGACCAAACTTCAAACCTAGAAAAGTCTAAAAGAGACTAGCTGTGTATAAAATAAAACCTTTCTTGTTATTCATACAAGTGGCTCGCTGCTGAGAGACTGTTTCTAAGTCGTTACTCTTTTGTCACTTTAGTAGAGTCCGCAAAACAGTTACAGTTATTTCTTTATTTTAGAACTAGCTTCTGCCCGCGTCTTCGTCCGTGTGGAATAATGATATATAGCCTTTATTCTTTCTCGATAAATGGGCTATCTAAAACGGAAAGAATTATTCAAATCGGACCAGTAGCTCCTGAGATTAGCGCGTTCAAGTAAACAAACAAACAAACTCTTCAGCTTTATAATATTAAGTATAGAATTACAAAAACCTCTCTTCTTACTGAGGCCCATACCTAGCAGCTTGAAATACAATTCTAGGTCATTCTCTTAAGCGAATCACCAACGGAAGAATCCAAGAAAAAATATAGTCATCGCAATTTTATTTATTTTACATTTTCTATTTTATTTATTTTATTTATTTATCTATTTATTTATTTTATTTTATTTATTTGCAGGGCTCATTTCAAATTTTATAAAAAGTGAAGTACATTTTTATTTATGAATTTTACTGTAGAATACTTTTCTTCTGTTTATTGTTGGTTTAGTTTGAAGTGTAACTTCTCTTAAAGTTGTGTTTCTACATAAATAATAAGTATTGATTGACATTTGTCATATTTTATTTTATTTTGTGACAGCATATTCATCTTTCCTTTTTATATTGTAAAATTTTGTATAAAAACATAATAACTCGTAACTCGTCTGTCGACATAGTAGACACAATAGAAACAACAATACAATTTACCGCATTTGGTTGTATTACTTGCATTGAGACACGAGTCACGAGAGTCACGAGGTGCTAAAGGGTGTCTATTACTTTAGAAAATGTTTAGTTCGAATTTCAATTGTACGAAAACGATACAAACGAAGTTTCAAATACCAGATGGTTCTTTTTTCAAATATTAGAAAATTTTGAATTCCTTTTTCAGATGTGTCATTTTCCAGAAAAACTGTTAACCAAATATCAAAACATTTTATTTATCTTTACACCGAAGTTTTATTAACAATAATTTTAATTTCAAGAACTTATCTTTTTCATATTATGTTTTATCTCATATTATGTTGGATATTTTCTAAATTGGCTGGGGGGACTCGGGTCTGGGTGTGCTGGGAGATACCCCTGGCCTCATTTCTTGTCAAGTACCTTCTTCCTAACACAGGGATATTTATCCTTACCTCAAGACCACGACAACTGGTGTGTTGTCTGGCGCATATTTATGGATATTTATTTATTTATTTTATCTAGTTTTATATTGGTCAATCCTAATTAACTAAAAATTTAAAAAAATCTACTTGGTAGCTTTTTGCCCGTCCAATAAACAAACAAGATTAAATATCTAGGTTAGGTTAGAACTGTGACCAAAACGCGGGAGCCATGCGAGCGAAGCGAGCGTGCCGCGGTAGCGGCCGGAGAAGCGCCAGAAACCTTTTTTGTTTTCTAAATATTATAACCTCATTTTAAGTGTATATCTCGAATTATTTGCTTTTCGAGTGTGTCAATTGTCTAATGTGACAAGAAGTGAATTGGTTACATTTAAAGTGTTATTTAATGTTGAGATAGAGATCAAATCATTCATTTCATCAATCAACAATTGATAAATCGGAATTTCAGCAACTGTACTTTTGATGAAATGAAAATCTGGTAATCCAAAAAAGAGCTAAATGATTTCAAAAAAATGAAATTCGAACTAATACAATTAGCATTTGAGATAGGTAAACGTGCTAAAGGCATGATCGTTTGCTACCAGTGCGCCAACAGACCAGTCAAATTGTATTATAATTTCCTAAACTAGATGGCACTAAATTCTCTAATTCTGATAAAATACTGTTAAACTGGACGAATTGTCTGACATAAACATAATAAAAAAAGTATGTATTAATTTCCGTACGTTACAGGTTTTTTTGCTGCCACTACTTTGTAAGCTCAATTCACAAAGAGTACCTGGAACGCTCAAAGTATTCAGCTGTCTGCAAGCGGGCATTTTTGCTAACGCTACCTTTGAATAGTACAGCCTTTTCAGGACCCTCGTTCCTCTAAATTTGAATGCTAATTATGAACTATTTCTCTGAAACGGCAACCTTTTTTGTTAACTGGCCGTTTCTGTGAGAATGTTTATAAAAAGGTTAGGAGGCTTGCTGAATGATAACAAGGTTTTCGTATTTAACTTTTTGGTTATGGAGTGGATTCATAGTCATTTGTTATTATTTACGTAGGGTTCTATTACCGGTAGAGTCAATTCAGGAAAGGTGTGCTGGGAGTCGCCCTCTGGCTCAATTCCTTGTAGTCCCCTTGTGTCACAGTGACATTTGTCCCTCCTTCGAGACCGGGACAAGTAGAAGTCCGGCGCATAATTATTAGTTTAAGTGTAAGGGTGCGTTTCCAGTAGAGATGTGCGAGGATGCGTTGCGAGGAATGTGCGGAATCGCGAAGCTAGGTGAACGAAACAATTCTATTGGTTCTTAACACACACATTCCTCGCAACGCATCCTCGCACATGTCTGGTGGATGATTGATTTTGCCATACGTTGCCATTGCCTTAAGGGTGTTCCATCACCTGAAGCATTTTCCTATAGTGTAACGTTTCAGATTCGATTTTGAGCATTACATTACAATACTGTAATAATGACGACACGATTGGCGTAGTGCGCAGGAGCACGGTGCAAAAAAAAAAAACTGCCTTAAAAAACATCGGGGAAGTTGTATCAAAATATTACACATTGTATCATCAAGTTGCGTAATTAGGCATCACAAAATCTGCACTGGCTCGAAAACATATAAAAAGGTGTACTGTTTTGGCACATTTACCTAAAGAAGTTATTGACAGTGGTTGGTTGTACATTATGTCTCAATGCCCGAACTAAAAAATTGTCCAATTTAATAATTATTTTGTAGAAACATGAAGTGAAACTTCGTTTCTTGCCGACAAATGGTCGTGCAATATTACGACAAAACAGAAAGAAACTTGTGCTATTGATGAACATATTGCTACCACAATTACCGAACTCAGATTCGGAAACATAAGTATCGAATTATGTATCGAAAAACTTATATTGTAATTTTTTTTAAAAATTGGGATTTGACAATCAATAAGAAAAAACAGTGATCTGTGATAATTATATTGACAATTATTATATGTTACTTACTATAAGAAGTAGTTGTAACAAGCCAAATGCTATTGTGATATTATTGATTTTTTTATACTTAGAATGCTTTAATGATATTGTTGATTCTGTATATTTTATATTTTTATACTTAGGTAATAGCACTCCGAAGGTTTCGTGATATTGTTGATTATATTTTTATACTTGGCAGGTGATAACTAGGAAAATTATTTTGTGTTAATTGTTGATTCTATTTTCAAATTCAAATTTAAATGTTTATTTCAGGCTGGGCCCATAAAAGTTAGTAACAATGCTCCTTAAAAAACTAGTGTTATTACGTACAGCACACAAATAGAACACAAATACAATTAACTCAATTACAATAAAGTGGTGTGGATTGTCACCCACCTTTGAATAATAGGTAAATCCCATCTGTCAACAAAAACCCTCAGGATAGAGCTGGTACTGCCACGCAAACGAGTCATCGCTGAAGCACACCGTTTTCTAATGATGGCGGCAAAGCCATCAACTTGCGCTTCCGCGAACATGCCGGATGCACTGCATCGCCACGGCAGCCCCACAGTATCCTCAGGGCGTTGTTGTATTGAAAACGCAGGTCGCTGTATGCGCACTGCTAACTAACCCACAGGTTACAGGTATAAAATGTTTGGCAGTATGCTTTGAAAAGCGTTATTTTGACTGGCCTAGTGGAACGAGCAAACCTGCGAGCCAGCATGTTGCAGCGCACAGCCAGCGACCTACGTTCCCTCTCTATATCGAGATTGTCCTTTAAGTTCACAGTGACCCAGTGACCCAAGTATTTAAAACTCTGTACACGTTTTAGTGTTGTACCACAGAGTGATATTTCAGGAACGTTTGTGTAGTTAAGTGTCCTTGACTGAAATAGAATCCATTCGCTTTTGGTTGTATTATACTTGAGACCGTGAGCCTCCGCGTAGGACTCACAAATAGACAGGAGCCTCCGTAACCCGCTGACAGACGGACTCAACAGCACCATATCATCTGCGTAGCTGATGTTATTCACGCTTATCCCGTCAATGTAACAACCAACGTTGGCGCTATTGAGTTCGCCTATCAACTGATAGGTTAATAACATATAGGTTAAAGAGTCGGGGTGAGCTCAATCCCCCCTGTCTCACCCCACTCTCCAGTCCATAGATATCCGAGTATGATCCAGACCATCTGACCACGTTCTTTTGACTACCATACCAGTATTTAAATAATGTTGATAATTTTTTTCTATATCTAGTTATTAACACGCCAAATATTTTGTTGGTTATAATTTTATATTCTGCTAATAAACAAGCCAAGTCCTTTGGTGAATAATTTTATAATCTAATTTTTTGACATTGATTTTTATTTGGTGTAATAAGCTTTTTTTTTTTAATATATCTAAAATTATAATATAATAACATTTTGTTTTATTTTAAAGTCAAATCATAAAATATTAAACGTTTTTAAAAAGGATTTCTGTGGTTGGCTGTACATATTTACCTCAAACTTTTATGGTCGGGCGAGTTGACGACATAAATATTATTTAAATTCGAAAGGTGCCAACTCGCCCGATCGGGCGAGTTTTTGTCGGGCGAGATGATAAATAACTCACTGTAATGCTCTGTGCTTTTCCCTCACCAACGTAATAATAATAATAATGCTTGAATTTGTAACATTATTGTTAGCGCACTGTGATGCTCGCTGCTCCTCCCTCACTCATGTAATGCTCGACTCTGTAACGTTACATTTTAGGATAATGCTCCTGGTGAAGGAGCACCTTCATGGTTGAGCGGCGACATAGTGAAGTATAGCTTCAAAAGAGGTGCATTGACTTTGCACATTTCATCAGCGAAGTGGCTCTCTCGCGTCATCTGTTTCAATTTACGTCTCTGTTTTTCATAACATTCCATTCTATCCGTTTAGATGATTTCCATGTACCTGTCTATGTTTGATGGATGCGATAACGGTTTAGTACAGTCATGCACCGCTTGAGCAAAATATAAACATTGGATACCTTGAACTACACAAAGTATGCAAGGTACTAGCATTGACAGCTCAGCTTAAGCTAGTCGTGTGCACTGTCGCTGAGGTTGACTGTACGATCGCTAAAAAAGAAATGCTTTTTTTTTTACGGGGAATATTAATTTGCCTCTTCGTGTTGTATTTTGCAAAAGTATTTTTATATTTGACAACAGACATGTGATTATTTTTCAAATTGAGTTCAATTTTCTAAATTCAGCAATTTTATGTACTACGTCACGTCTTCAACTACTTGAGCGATTCAAAAACCAACCGCGCGTACACGGGCTTATTGCGGCGTGTTCGCTCGAAACGGTAGTGCTGAGGGCAGTTCCGTATCTATATGGATTGTACGATCCTATAAGCGCGTTAATACTCGTACGGATTACGAGTGTGGCAAAAGCAGTGTCTGTACGGTCTCACATGCGCTCTTAGGGTGGGTTTCGACCAGAGATGTGCGAGGATGCGTTGCGAGGAATGTGTTTGTAAAGAACCAATAGAATCGTAAAGCTAGGTGAAACGCACCCTTATAGTACGAGTGTACTCCAACACGCAGGGTAGGTCGGGTTGTTGGGGCGGCTACAGATTGCAATAAGTATCTAATCTAGGGCCTCTTAATAGGTATAACGACTGACTTCTATCAACATCCAGGACCACCTGTCAATGCTTGTAAAAAAACTAAAACAGAACATCTCTTGCTTTCGGCTATTGAGTCGCAAGATGTCAGTAGTTGAGCCTAGGCACAAATTAGACATGCGCGGCGCTCTGACAGATAGCCCGCTTAGAACGACACGCCATTTTTGATGCACGCACACAGAGACATGAGTTTACAAGCGAAGTCAGTGAGCTTCGGTGAGTCGGAAAGTCGCACTGTCGCGAGTGTTTTTGTTTTTGTCGAACTTGGTGCAATTTTTCACATGATGAATTTTGTTTTTGGCCGGTTCTGTCAAGTAGGTATAACTTACTTACTTCATTTTAAAAATGCAGAGCGAATATAGTAGTAACCCTAGGCGGTTCACGCAAGTTTTGGAAAAAGGTGCGAGAGGTCCTTCTGTAAACTCTTTATTTTGTGACCTAGGGCACAGATTACTTCTAAATCTAAATCTAATAGTTGCTATGAATAGTAACAGATAAATTTCATCCATATAAAAAATACTTTCTCCACCCTAAATGCGTGCTGTCATGTGACAGACATATATTACCAGGGCTACCTCTTTCGATATGGATGTCAGTAGTCAGTACTTACATTACGTCCACCGCGTCAGTTCAACCGCAAAATTCGCGTATGTACAAATGCTCTACGCGGCTGTTGAAAACCAACTGCCAAATGGGTCATGGAATACCCGGCGGCTGGTAGGTAATCAGCGCGCGCAAGTACATGCAGTGATAGAGGCCTGCCTAGGGTTAGGTCTTAGGGCGCTTACATTTGACAGTAAGGTTTATCATTGGCCTTACAATAGCTGAGGCCTGGGGCCTTGGTACAATCGCAAATATCCAGTCAAGCTAATTCTTCAGTAAATTCCTGCCTAACAAATGCGTCGTTAGTGCCGGGTAACCACAGACTGGCTGAAAATGAAAGATCATATTACGAAACTGCTCACTACAAGCTTTAAGGATAAGGGAATTTTTATTTTTAGCATTTAATATTGCACATTTTTTTACACCAAGATAGAAACTAGAAAAACTCGACCTGATTTCAGGACTCGAGCGGGACCCGAACCCGCGACCCTCCACAATCCGGGTGGCCGCTCCTCCAACCGAGCTACCGAGGCCGTCAACAGACCCGGCTAACCTATCTAGTGTATTTTACGTTGTAAGCCACGTTAGTTTCATCAATGTTACAGGCAAGCGCCTTTAACACCCGAAAGAAATATTTTTGCAAATATTTGACTTTCTATTAAGATGAAACTAGCTATAGGATAAGTGAATTTTTATTTTTAAAGTAAAGAAGTAAAAAAAACGTAAAAAATCATTTATTCACAAAGAAGCACTTATGAAATGTCAAAATTCACAAAAAAAATATTATAAATAATAATAAACGTGAATAAAATAATACAATAATAGTACATATCCTATATAAACATAATGCGAATCTACCACCGGTTCGGACGTCGCTTCTTATCGAGAAGACTCCGGCAAGAAACTCTATAGTTAATCTTTAGAACTTTGTTTTGTTTTACAACAAACAAATTCAGAGGTACAGTCAAAAGAACAATAAAAATACATTAATTGAGCAGAGGAGCAGATTATTCCTACTATGACCACAAGCATTTAATAATGCACGATTTTCTACACAAAGACAGAAACTAGACAAACTCGACCTGATCCTAGGACTCAAGCGGGACCCGAATCCGCGACCCTCCATAATCCGGGTGGCCGCTCCTCCAACCTTTTTTCTAGTTTCTATCTTTGTGTAAGTTTTATGGGATTGAAATCAGGCCCCTGTGCTCAAAAGTAAAAGGCTGTATCAGTTTTTTGTTGTTTGTCATTCAAGCAGGGATGGCAAATCGCGCACTAAAAGGTTAGGTCACTCTTTCCTTTGTCGTACCTTCCAGACGCATGTGTTTCCTTCCTCTGTAGTCGGGACTACAAGCGCGTCTTGAAAAGGCATTTTTGCAGGCCTTCAAGATGAGGATAGCTAGCTTAGTGATTCCTTTGCATGACTCTGCTTGTAAGCCTCTTGTCTGGAACTCACGACCTTTTATGAGGTGGATTGAGGTCATCTTGACGTATAACTTGTCGTTATCGCCTACCACAGAGCCACGGGCACCTCACGTGAAACTTATGTACATTGGCCAATAAATGCAGATACGTGTTGTATAAATCACGAAACACGTGCTTCGGGTATTGTTAATGGATAATTAGTAGTTATACACATGTAAGGCTGATAGTAACTAGAATAATTAGAGCGCCGCACGTATGGAAACGAAAAAACGTAACAGTGAACGGTAAATTATCTCATGTAAAGTAACCTCTAGTGTAAATTTTGATGTGCTAAAAAGAATATTTATCTTATCTTATCTCAAATTAGTTCCTATAAGTAGAATTCAGAGGATTTATTACGGAATTGTAATGATATTTTTGATATTCATATGAAAAGAACAATTGAATAAAAATTACTAAGGGCACACATTAGGTATTGAAATAGTTCAAATTTAATTTAAACAAAGTGACTCTGTCAAATTGATGAATCAATGTCATTATGCTGTTACATTAGCAAAAACTACGTAAGTGCCCTTTGCTATTAAAAATTACCAGGCGCTTAGCTATAAATCGCAGAAGTTCAAACAAAGTTCGCTATACAGATGTCAATGGTACAAATAAAACACGGAAACTTACTTGCATATCATAATGAACATATTCAATTAGTGTTTTTGCCATACCTATGAACGGTATAATTAAGTAAACAATACAGTTTAATCTTCACATTCGAGTCACGTGTGCGACATTAATAACGATTACCGACTGCGAACGGGATCCAGACCAAGCTGTGGATCTGCACCGAACAGGTGCTGCACTGTGTCCACGGACGCACGAGAATAAATATGTTGATTAAATAAAATTAAAATTATTATCAGATATCATAGATCCAGAGTTGTTGTTAGTAAAATAACAATGGAAAAAACTACTTAGGCCATGTAAAAATAAATTCAAAATCAATTCAATTTGCTATGGCAAAAAAATCCATTCAATTTGATTATAAAACGTCCTTTTACCATTAATTGTCTAGGAAATAATAAAATAAAATAATAAATAAATAACTGAGAAAATTAAATGTTTTCTTTCCCTGATCTCTTTCTTTCGTTATTGGTGGGCTGATAGTTACGGATCCTATTTATTTATTGTTATTTATTTGTCTTTCATTTTTATGTGTTATCCATGTAGTATTTTTTTTTAGATTTATTACATTCTCTTATTTTTCTCGTATGTACCTATTTATATTTATGTATGTTCATTTTATTGTTATTTATAAGTTAATCATTTTTTTTAGTTTTTTGTTCACTTACTTACTTACCCCTGCTAATAGTTTCCTCTACTTGGGTGGCCTGGAAGAGATTTCTTTAAGGAATAAGATCGCCTAATTGATTATCTTGATCTTGTAATGCAAACCTGTATCTAATGTTTTATTTGATGTGCAATATAAGTATAATATTTATTTATCTAATCTTATCTTATTGTTTTAAACTTTCCTGGTCACTTTCATGGTCAACTTTAACTGTTGTTATTACTCTGTGATCATGACACTACCAACAGTGCCGAAATATCAAATCGGAAACTCGAAAACCAAAAATATAGTAAAAATCCCGTAACCAATAACAAAAGCCGAAAGTCATGGAATATTTATCAGTGAGAGACATACGTACCACGACTATATCTCAAACGGGGTAGTCAAAGTCAAGTGATCCTTGCTGTCATGGTGTACGGAACCCTTAAAAAACCACTTTTCCAATGGTATTAGGTAGAACCCAACGTGCAGGTGGTGAGCCTTGCAGCGTTATCCCGGTGGATTAGGTTTTTTTTCCGATGTTTTCCATCACCGGAGAGTTAGTCGGAAATTTAACAATAAATAAATAAAATGAATATCTGGGACAAATTAAACCAAGATTATCTGACCCCAAACTAAGCTGAGCTTGTATGTACTATGGGTGTCAGATACCCGAATCCACAAACGCCAATCAAAGCTGCCGTCCTTACAGGCATCTATTGCTGTCCCTTTCATTTCTATTGACATGTGACAGGGCAGCATCAATTAGATGGGTCCTCAACTTTTGATAAGCATTTGTAGATACGGGGGAGACACTAATAAACGAACTGAAATATTTCTAAATACACACATAAGGTTGGGATGTAGCGCGCCGTCCGATAGAGCATTCAGTGGGCCACTGATTAGTTCTGCGCGAATGGATAACGCCGCGGCTTCCTTCTGTTTTCGTGTAATGAATTTATTATGAAATAACATTAGTCGAATTAAAAAGTTTTAAAAGTTGTCGACCTAGAATATACAAAGACCAATCTTTATTTATATTTTTTAATTTTTTAATGTTAATAATGAATCATCATCATCCGTGCGGTCTATCCCGGTTGTGAACTCACACTGGTGTGTGGGGTCCCAGGGTCCGCCTTTCTTATTTTCTTGGCCCACTTCGCGCAGTCTGGTGCATCCTCAGTGGTGAGTCTGTTGGGCCGCATGTCACCCATAACGACGTCGAGCCACCGCTTCTCGGGTCGACCTCTTCTACCGGTACCTGGCGGGGGCGGCATGGCCAGACATTTATTGCTCACGTGTAAATGTTAATAATGAATATTTGAGAGTAAAACAAAATATCGTTGACGTACTTCTTTGTGTTTTTTTTACCGTGAAATTATGCTATATCGTGTTTTGGAAATGTTGTCGCTTTAGTTACAAGACACTGACCTACTCGTAAAATTTTTTATTTGCTAAAATATCCTTTTATTTGCTAAAATATCCTTTTATTTAGTAGTTATCTTCAAACAAAGTCGATCAAAGATTAACGATCTTGGGAAAGCATAGCCTTAAATAGATAATAACACCCAAACACACAACGAACATAAATGTGCGTCACTCAAATAATGTTTGTCATGGGTGGGGATCGAACTCACTACCGCCCGAAAGGCAGGATCGCTAACATTGCACTGACATGCCAGTCAAGAATCCGGTGAATACGCTGTTTGACTCTTCAGAGAGGTTTATGCGATATTTCGCGAGTATACAGTCACTTTGTTATACGTGCTTATTTCGCTTATCTCGGCGCATCAAAAAACCAAACGCGCATACACGGGCTTATTGCGGCATTTCAGGTCGAACCAGTAGTGGTGAGTCAGTCAGTTTCTATATAGATTACTAGCTTCTCCCCGCGACTTCGTCCGCGAGGAATGATGATATATAGCCTATAGCCTTCCTCGATAAATGGGCTATTTAACACTGAAATAATTTTTCAAATCGGACTAGTGGTTCCTGAGATTATCGCGTTTGAGGAAACAAACAAGCCAACTCCATCTTTATATTATTAATACATTATATGGTATAGATACGAGTATAGAGTATAGATAAAATATTATTCGACGGCACGATTGGCGTAGTGCGCAGTAGCACGGTTTCTCGCCTCGAATCCCGCAGTGCCCCGGGTTCGATTCCCGGTCGGGTCAATTCAGGAAACGATCTTTTCTAAATTGCCTCGGGTCTGGGTGTACTGGGAGACGCCCCTGGCTTTATTCCTCGTCTGGTACCTCGTAATACAGGGATATTTATCCCTCCATCGAGACCATGGCAAGAGGTGTGTTGTCTGGCGCATATTTATATTTATAATATAGTATTGACGCGCCTGCATGCTGGTACCGCTCGGAACCGAACTGATGTTAAACATACTGAAAATGGAAACAGTGCCCTGAACCAATCCAACTAAGCAATCATATTATATAAACAGCTGTAATAAGAGAAGGCGAACCGATGAATAATTCACACAGTATAATGATAACTCTGACGACCGACTTGGTGTAACTTTTGTACTGGTCTGGGTGTCTCCTATGTATTATAAGTATGTATTTACAAAAGAAAATGTATTTAAGTATGTTTATCCGTTGTCTAGTATCCCATAACACAAGCTTTAATTAGCTTACTTTGGGGCTAGATGGCGCTGTGTGGAATAATGTCCAGGGATATTTATTTATTTAACTTAACAGAATCTACAATGGGATGTCGTCATCCGTTGATATTTTTTAAACATTATTAGATAAAATGGAGCTTCGTGGCCTAGGGGTTGAGCACCCCAACTCAGATCGTGAATCGTGTGGTCCTTAGTTCAAATTTGGCCTGAACCAAAATCTTTGTGTTCGACTGGCCTGTCGGCGCAATGGCAGCGATCCTGCCTTTAGCGCCGGAGGTCGTGGGTTCGATCCCCACCCATGACAAATATTTGTGTGACGAACATTTATATTTGTTGTGCGTCTGGGTGTTATTATCTATATTTGCTCATTCAATAAATTAAATTTGACCATTCATTCAAACAGCATTCCAAAGTGGGTCTTCTTCACGTTAGTTACATGCTTTCAGGAGCATTCCAAGCGCATGGGCAAATCCACAGGTAACAACTGGTATGCTATGTCCATAAACACAATGACTGATCAGAGAAAATCGTGGTATGTATTTAGAAATATTTAAGTATGTTTATCAGTCTCTGACGCCCATATTACAAGCTCTGCTTAGTTTGGGGTCAGATGATCTTGGTGTGAATTGTCCCAGATATTTATTTTATTTATTTATTGTTAAATTTCCGACTAACTCTCCGGTGATGGAAAACATCGAAAAAAAACCTAATCCACCAGGATAACGCTGCAAGGCTCACCACCTACACGTTGGGTTCTAATACCACTATTGAAAAGTGGTCTTATAAGGCTTCCGTACACCATGACAGCGAGGATCACTTGACTTTGACTACCCCGTTTGGGATCTAGTCGTGATGGTATGTATGTCTCAAAGATAAATATTCCATGACTTTCGGCTTTTTTTTAAAACACATATTGACTACCTAATCATCGAAGTTTCATACAATCGAGTAATCTCTACATAAGTATCAATTTTTTTTTTATTAGGTTTATTATGGACGCAGAAATTACTGTACATAAATACATAAAAATAATATGGGCGTCGAATAAAGAACCTACTCCATTTTTTGAAGTCGGTAACAATACAACATCACTTGTCATGCTATCGAAGTAGGGATAAATATCCCTGTGTTACGAGGTACCAGACTAGGAATTTAGCAAGGGGCGTCGTTAGCACACCAGACCCGAGCCAATTTAGAAAAAAATGTTCCCAGGATTGTCTCGACCGGGAATCAAGCCCGTACACTACGTAACTCAAGGCGATAAACTGTGCTACAGCGCACTACGCTATTATACAGAGTGAATAGAGTGATGCCAGGAGGTTGAAATGTGTAATTCATGCATATAATTTGGTAGAGAAAACACATTTCGTTTCTAAAAAGCACTCGAACGAGGCCGAGACAGGTCGCTAGCTCAATATAAAATCGTTTGGCAACGAAAAATGTCCGCTTCGGGTACTTGCGGTATATTTTTAATTATAATTACGTCTATTTAATCACTTTATAAGGGCAAAAGAACGTAGTCACTCTTTATCAAAGTCGGATAACGGCTGGACCTTTATAGGAACTCGAAAACATGAACCAGTGATGTGCCGCGTCGGGCAGTCACGCGATACTTTCATTACTTCAGGACGCTCTTTACTCGGATAATTATCAGTGATTAGCTTTTAAACTGTCCTCTCCTACTGGGTAAAACCCTCCTCCAAAAGTCATCGCTACAATTGATGGGTATGACTAGCCTGTTGGTGCTATGGCAGCGCTTCTGCCTCTAGCACCGAGGATCGTGGTTCATCTATTGAAGTATGAATTTAGAAATATTTACGTGTCAGTCTCTGACATCCTTAATACAAGCTCTGCTTAGTTTGGGATCAGAATGATATTGGTGTAAGTGTCCCAGATACATTTTTACTGCACAAAAAATTAACATTTAGGTGTAAGCCTATTGAACTAAACGCGAGGCAAGAGCGTCGGTTAAACTCGTTCCACATGCACTGCCTTTGCAGTATCTTAGGCCTTACATGGAAGGACAAAGTAACGAAAAAGAGGGTACTGGAAATTGCACAGCTGCTAGGGTTGGAGGCATGTGCACCGAATGGAGTCCTCCCATTTGCCACGGTGTGTCCTTCTTGGCGTGGTAGCAAACGCAAAAAAAGCTGTCGGAAGACCACTGCTACGTTTTAAAGATTGTGCCAAGAGAGATATGACAGCATTTGGAAAATCATATGTGGGTTGGGACATTTGCACAGAACAGAGGTAAATGGCGAGCCGGCATCTTAAATGGACGTAAAGTGCAGGGTGTAGCCTAGTTTTCAGTCTTGAGCGAAAAAAAGTATCAACAGCATCAAATGACCATCAGCTCTCCGAATTCAAAACACAAATGTCGGGTATGTGGAAGGCTGTGCCACTCGCATTTTGGTCTGCACAGGCACCTAAGTAAATGTCAGTCAAAACACTGTTTGAATCGTCTGCAATAGACGAAAAGGCCGCTGGTGATGATGATGATAAGCCTAATTATAAATGTATTTGTTAAGAGTTGTGTTGTGTCAGGTTACCAGTACCACTACCATGATTTTTACACCAATGACAGTCGCTAGCATTTGCGTTGTCATTTTTTTATGGGATTTCGGTACAGAGCTTCTAGTGATCAACGCCAATTAGCTCAATAACTATAAGTTGGGAACTCATAATTTTGATAGCGCGCGGCTATTGCCGCGCAAATCGTGAATTATAAATTCTTATTGCACAGTGGCACATGTCCGTGTCCAAGAGCGCATCGCTCGGAAACGGACATCGCATACATGCGTCCGAGTGTCCAGTCGTAGTTCGTTCTGTTACTTATTACTTATGACTTCTAACAAGTATAGTATGTGTTACTCCTGTCACTCGATACCAGCGCCCGTGCCTAGCGTATTACCCCTCGTCACGGCTGGCTAATGAAAGCTCGTATTTACATACTGCGTCGCGTATCCTGCATCGTAACAAGAGCCTAAATTAGCTGCCTAATAAAATACTAACCACTAACATTCTCGTTATACTACGCTTGTATTTACATCTACTACTGTATAGTAGACAATTTTATTTTGTGGCTTTTTTCGTTTACTTGCATTCCAAAATGTTACTTAAAGATAGTATATTTTAAATTATTAACACAATATTTGACCCTGTTGGGCACAGCAATTTGGAGGAGAGGATGACGCCCTTCATACGTACATACAAATACATACGAGTATATACCATTACGCCTTTTTCCCAACGGGGTAGGCAGAGACCACATCATTCCACTTGCTACCTGTCCTGACTCACATCTTGCGCAGAAAAGTGGAATCTTCCATTGCGCGGAAGAATCCACTTTCATTGATCCTTTCATACATGCTCGTCAATTATGGGTACTCCTGACCTGACCTTTTCTGAGCAGGTTTTGGACTTGTTAGTACGGGTTTTGGGTTGGGGGTTTGGGTGTGTAAGTACGTCCGCCTCGTCCGTCTAGGCCTTCCCCTTCCAAAAGCTGGATCCCCACTCATCTTGTAAATTTGCTTCATCAAACGCCTTTCATCCATCTTTCCCAAATGACTAAACCATCTTAGCATTCCCATCTCAATTTCAGTGACAACATCCTCTTCCACAACACAATGCTCTGTGATTATGCTATTCCTCATTCTATCACTCAATGTCACTCCTGCCTCACTTCGCAATGCTCTCATTTCCACTGCATTTATCCTACTTCATCCTTCTTTTGCCATACCCAACTCTCACTCCTCAATAAGCGTCGGCACCTACACCCCCGCATGAACAGCCAGTCGCGCCCTCTCCCACACCTTCAGACTGTTCATTAAGGCATGTAGCGCTCCATTCACCATATTCCCTGCATTCACTCTTCTATCAATATCACCCTCTTGCCTTCCATCCCTCGTGAACCTAGTACCCAGATACAGAAATTCTTTCACTTGTTCACCCCCAATTAAAATATCACATTCTGACATATCTTCCTCACTTTCAAAAACCATACTTTTTGTCTTACTTACGTTCACTTTCATACCTCTCGCAATTAACGACGCATTCATTAATGTTACCATTTTCTGCAACTCGTCGGCTGACGACGCAAGTATAACTTGGTCATCAGCGTAAAAAAGGGATCAGGCAAGGCCATAGATACTCACTGTATTTCAGATCTGTCAAACATCGCCCTTCATTCATGAAATACATTAGATTTTATTATTAATGTTTTGTTTTGAAATTAATACTTACTAATTTATTGTTTAATAATTTATTCCATTTAGTATATTGCACTGAATATTATTTTAATTTTATAAATAATATCCTCGGTTCAGCACCCCAACTCAGATCGTGAATCGTTTGGTTCGGTGTTCAAATCTGGCCAGAACCAAAATCTTTGTGTTCATTGTTTTTCCTACCAACTCTCCGGTGATTGAAAACATCGACATAAAACCAAATTAACCCGGATAACATTGGGTTCTAATGGTGAAAAGTGAGCTTCTGAGGATTCTGTTCAAAATGACGGCAACAGTCACTTGCTTCTGACCCCGTTGGGATATAGTCGTGATGGTATGTATGTATGTATTCATACTGAGACAGAAAAAACGCAAATATTCCCCACAAGAATCGAAACCTCGAACCACGTAACATACCCGTATTCACATGATAATTACCCTTACAAAAGTGAAGCTCCATTCCACCACCAACAGAATTCAGCGGAAGCCTCTGTTTACTACCACTCGGCGCTCTTGATTGAATCCGGCTAAACCGGTTAGGGCCGGTTCAAAGTGTTTTTTTACGGTTTTCTAAAGGATCGGCCGTACTGCGGCGGGAACCCTTTTATGGCAAAGCATAATTTGGAAAAGAGATTGACAGTGGTATTGTTCTCATGACCACATCTTACTCATATCTTGGTACGATGCCTGACACACATTATACACACACAATCCAGCATCTGTCGGCTCATATGACAATTAAACCATTGGTTATGCGTTTTATTGCATTTTTATGGAGTGTTCATTTGAAAGTGTTCAAAATAATATAGTTAATGTGGATTTTAACTGTTTTTAGTCAAAAAAATTAACATTATTTTATAGAATTAACACAGCACAGGATAGGCAGATGGTGATCTCCTCGCTTTGAGCAATTTCTTCTAGGCGACTTTGGGGTGTTGGAAGATTGCGGAAGAAGATTCAAATACCTATCCCTAAATGTGGTATTTAATAACAAAACATGAAATGCTCATCATTAGTAGATACATTTTAATTCATATCACTTTACCCTTAAAAAACTCGGAAACGTGACACTTTAAGGTACCATTTTATCAGATTGTTTTTGTTTGTTTATGTGTCCTCTTTCAATAATATACACCACTTTCATTGTTCGCGGAAACATCGTGAAGAAACAAAATGCGGAAACTCTTCGGCAACCCGGAGAACGGCGGTAGGCTCACCACCTACAACGTTGGGTTCTGATACGCTGGACGAAACGTGGGCTTTGAGTATAGGATATAGTCGTGTGCTATGTTTGAACTGAAAGACGTGGCTTGGGCAGACCTCCTACCCGGTGGACCGATGACCTGGTGCAGGTTGCGGTAAGCCGCTGGATGCGTACGGCCTAAAGCTGCTCGTTGTCGCGTTCAATAGGGAAGGCATATCCAGCAGTGGATTTGAAAAACCTGATGATGATGATGTTTGTAAGTAAAATGACCTTTGGCACGAAATGTTTTACCAGCAGATAGTCTGGTCTGGGCTTTACATAATTTGGCTTATTGTTTTTTAACCGGTGTGTGCAAGCCGACCAATCTTTTCAGTGTGATGCGTGTTTGCCGTTGGAATAGCGGGAGAGTAATGGCAGCCAAATGTTAAAGAAACTAAAAGGGTTACGAACGTGAATAGTTACCCCTTTATTCACAGTTTCAATTTTCAAATCTGTTTTCGAACTGTTATTAAACGAAAATTTTGTTTGTTGGTTTGTCTTCACTATTATTTTAAGAAAAAAATAAGTTTTTTTTGTCTACACTAAGTAATATGATAAAGCGGATTTTTTATTTGTAATAAATAAATATTATAAATTTAGATTTAAGTGTATGTTTGTTAGTATTGAATAGGTTCCGAAACTGCTGGACCGATTTTAAAAGTTCTTTCAGCAGTATGAAGCTATCTATCAGCGAGTAATATAGGCTATATTTTTTCAAGACTATGTGTTAACGGTAGAAGTAGTCTAGGCAGGCAAAGTCGCAGACGGACAGGTAGTTTTTCGATAAATCTGGAGCAGAAGCTAGATTTGTGCACTATTATTATAGAGAGGGAAATGTTTTCGTGTTTGTTTGTTATGGACAATTTGTGACAATAATCGGGATAAAAGGGTTATGTTGAAAATAACAGAAACATGGGTACCCATACTTTTAATTTTTACACACCGAGTAAAGTATCTATTACAGCTAATCATTATAAATATTCTTGAAATCTACATTTCAATATCATGCGTTTTCTTCTTCTGTTAATATCTAACTCTTGGGGAGCCCCCTAGGTCTTGTTTAATTAAATCTGCTGCTTTCTCAGCCAGAGCTACTATAGCAGAGTTGATGTTACCACTAATAGTGTTGGGCATGGCACTGGCGTCAACCACACGTAGCTTCTGAACGCCTCTCACACGAAGCCTGGAGTCGAGAACTGGGCCCATGCTTGCAGTACTGGAGTAGTGCCACATAGTTGCGGAAAGATTCAAAGCGTAACACCTCCAATAATCGTTAGAATTTGCCTCGAAAGCATCACATTCAGGAAGATTCAGCTTGATCAAAGCCGCACCGATTGCCTTGAAAGACGCTGTGTCTGCTATTCTAGCGAAATCTTGAAGATACAGAGCCATGTTGTGAAGATCGGTCTCGTCTGAGTAAATACCGTGATGGATAATAGGTTTGTCCGTTGGATTTGTGCTGCGAAGCAATATTTCACCGGCAGACAACGGCTGCATCATGTTATGAACGGTAAACAATGTAGCCTTGCCTGCTCCGCCGTCAAACCATTGCTGACAAATTTCATCTTTGTAGGCAAATACTCGGGAACAAAATTGAATCAGTGCGGTAGAATCAGGAGGGAAAATCAAGTTGATAGTTTGGTAATCTGGATAAGACTGCTGATTCAAAGCAGCATATGCTGTTGTAGTGGGTACTGGGAAAAGATGAGGGTTTGCTGGCGCTGTAATAGGGTCACCTTCTTGCAATGTATGAACTAAAATAGCTGGAATGTGATCTCGGAGATTCTTTCCGACTGGCAAATCAGAAATGACGGGGATGTTCAGAGAACTCAAATGTTCGCTTGGACCGACTCCAGAAAGCATCAAAAGTTGCGGTGTAACTAAAGCACCAGCTGATAGAATCACTTGATGGTTTGCGTTGATAGTAATAGATTCACCTTCAGCTGTAGTTGCTTCTACACCTACAGCATTGTTGTTGGCATCGAATAATACTTTGGTTACTTGTGTGTTCTTCAGAATGTGGAAATTAGGACGAGTATCAAGTGATCTTAAATATTCAGCACCACTTTGACGGTAGCCGTCTGCAATATTCAACATTGGTTCTGATACACCGAGCGTAAATTGTGGAGCATTGGAATTCAAGACCGTTGGGAGCCCTAATTCATTGAAAGCAGAAAAAATTGGTTCATTATCTGCACTCGGTTGCCTAGCCAGTCGCATGAAGCCGTCAGTTCCGTGAAATCTAGCGCTTGCATCGGCCAGTATATCTTGATCTTCAACTTTTTCACTCTTCATGAAATATTCAAGGAGATTATCATAATTCCAGGATTCATCTCCAGTAGCTTCCGCCCACATTTGGTAATCGTGGCTGTTGCCTCTAACATGGATCATGTGGTGTAAGCTACTACTGCCACCAAGCATTTTACTAGCTGTAAGCCCTGCAACTCCGCCCTTCAAGTTTTGTGATGTGTATCCGTCATTTTCAGATGTAAAATTGAAGTCGTATCCGGAATTAGGCTGCAGGGGAAAGATACCTGGAAGCTGTAAAATATACCGGTTAAATGATTAATATGATTGCCTGAATAATGAAGAAAAATAGACAAATTTGGTCAATGTATTATGGCTCAGTAATGCGCAAAGAGGAAATACTTTAATTTGCATCATGTCGATACTAAGACACTTGTAATTACATCCATCTAGCATAAAAAGAATTCTTCAAATACACCAAATAAGTATATACGTATATAACCTAACAGTTTTAATACAGCTTTAGATTAGGTTACATCTGGATCAATTTAGATCTTTCTTATAAACCGTCTCACTTTGAATGCTTAGGAAGCGATGTTGTTTTTCAACGGATCACTAAATGAATATTAATTGTTTACCTACCACAGACTCTATTGGGGGATCCCCTCCAGCTTCAATGAGAAGCACATTCAAGTTCGGAATCTCCGTCAATCTGTTCGCTATGACACTCCCTCCTGATCCCCCTCCTACTACTATTATGTCAAAACTGGTTCCATCTAGTGAAAAAAGAGATTCAATTAATTAATTAATATTGACCACAAATTAATAAGATCTACGTTAACCAGTTCGGCGTTAGGTTTAGTTAAAAATTAGTTCAAGATACATGACAGCAAAAACTTTGTTTTTTCTTATAATATTAGACTCGAATCGCAAAAATCTACAATCAGATACTCGTAGATACACACCTAGTAATGTAGATAGATATCGTAAAAATATATTTCTGCGCGTTATCGTGAAATGATTATTTTTTAGTATTATTTACTACGCCGTGCTTGGATGACATTTCGTGGACAAAATCCAGGAATTGTTGGCCCGCACCAAAAGGTTTGGTGTTTTTCATTTCACCGAACCTTTCACTTCTTTGTCGTACAATCCAGACAAGATCTCAGCGCCTGTGTTTCCTTCGTCTTATAGATCCGGGGTCTTAAGTCGAGGCGTCAAAGGGCATTTTTGCAGGCTTTCAATGAGGTTGACTTGACCAGCCCTGTGGATGCTTTGTATTACTGTAGCCGCTTTCTATCGTCCCAAATTATTTTGGGCAAGAGAAACATACATACATACATACATACCATCACGCCTTTTTTCCCAACGGGGTAGGCAGAGACCACATCTTTCCACTTGCTACGGTCCTGACACACCTCTTGCGCTTCTTCCACTCTCATTAATCCTTTCATACATGCTCGTCGAATATGGGTACTCCTGACCTGACCTTTTCTAAGCACGTCTTGGACTTTTCCTAAGTACGTCCGTCTAGGCCTTCCCCTTTCAACAGCTCCATCCACCCTCGCCTTGTGAATTTGTTTCGTTAATCGCCTTTCTTCCATCCTTTCCATATGCCCAAACCATCTTAGCATTCCCATCTCAATTTTTGTGACAACATCCTCTTTCACACCACATCGCTCTCTTTTTATGCTATTCCTTGCTTTATCACTCAATGTCACTCCTGCCAAACTTCGCAATGCTCTCATTTCCACTGCATTTATCCTACTTTCATCCTTTTTTTTTTACATACCCAACTCTCACTTCCGTACATAAGCGTCGGCACTAACACTCCCGCATGAACAGCCAGTCGCGCCTTCTCTGACACCTTCTGGCTGTTCATAAAGGCATGCAGCGCTCCATTTATCATATTCCCTGCATTCACTCTTCTATCAATATCACCCTCATGCCTTCCATCCCTCGTGAACCTAGTCCCCAGATACACTAATTCTTTCACTTGTTCTACCTTTTCACCTCCAATAAAAACGTCACATTCTGCCATATCCTAAAGAGACTAAAACCCCATAATCAAATTTCTTTAAAAATGTTAGCTGTTATCCTATTTACACAAAATACTTACCACGATAAAAACTTTGCGTTGATTATGGCGACCCTTGGGAAACGGATTTCAACCACTTTTGAAATCCCAGGGTATTACTATCGCAGCGTGACCGTTTACGGTGATAAAAATCCTCACTGCGTATTGGTATTACGATGTCACTATTTTAGAACTACTTCTGCAACCGAAAAGTTTTAGACTGGTGCTATTTGACAGATAAGCAGTGGTATGAAACGTCAAATAGGAGTTCGTAATACCAATACGCCGCGCAGATGTTAAAAGTTTACATGACGTAATGTTCACGTGACTGGGATTAAGTGATCAAAATACCAGAAAGCCAGGACGCTCAAATGAGAGCAAGCTTTAAGGTCCAACCCCACCAAATGGTCCTCATCGCGTCGGATAGGAACGGTTTTTACAACCTTTAAACGAAATTAAACCTTGTACACAGTATGTAAAGTTTATATCAACAAATCACGCACAGCAACTCGACTGCGAGCGCGTGCGTCGACGGGTGAACACAGCCGGCGACAAGCTGCTGTGCGAGACTTAGTAATGTAGACTTTAAACACTGTAAACAAGATTTAATTTTGTTTAAAGATTGTAAAATCCGTTCCTATCCGACGCGATATGGGCCGTTTGATGGGGTTGGGCCTCTGGTCTAAAGAGACGTCGTCTGACGGGCAATATAAAAAAAATACTCACTTGTTACTGTAGTCGGTTGTGGCCACATGTACCCAGTGAGTTGTAAACCGGTCAGCACCAGTAATGCGCTTTGCAGCGTTTGCACTGTTGTGTTCACTATTTCTACAACCGACGCCATGACTTCTAGAACAGAAAGTGGGTGTAACATTGGAATATAAAATAAATATGAATATGCAACTGACAACACAGCAAATTGACATGGATTCTAAGGTTAAATATCCTTGTGTTACGCCATCGGCGGGAATCGAACCCAGGACACAAGTCGAGGCCAAAAAATACAAGCCTGCCCTGCTTAGCACTAAGCCAATCGTATAGTTTGTATCGTAACTTATGGTTTGCAACACGTGGTTAGTGGGGTCTCTGTTCTCGCAGAGATTTAATGACACTTTTATTTAAAAAAAAAACATCATTATATTAATAAGATGGTCTTATAGCACTAATTTTACTGCATAGAACATTTATATAAACAAAATGAATGAAATAAAATAATAATATTTATTCGGGTCAGCTTTTACAAGCAATTGTGATAGGTCACAAAAAACCAAATGCTATAATAATTATAATATACAGAAATATAGTATTTATATGATAATAAATAGCAAAGACATAATAAATAAATAAAAATAAATATCTGGGACCATTCACACCAAGATCATCTGACCCCAAACTAAGCAGAGCTTGTACTATGGGTGTCAGAGACTGATAAACATACTTCAATATTTCTAAATACACACATAAATACATAATATATATTTTACTTATGGTGTTTTTCCGTGTGGTGCCGCAGGCAAGAAGCATACTATGACAGCTGGTTTTTAAAGGAAAAATCACCTGCATTTTGACGACACGATGGCGTAGTGCGCTGTAGCTCGGTTTCTCGCCTCGATTTCCGTAGTGTCCCGGGTTCGATTCCCGGTTAGGTCAATTTCGGAAACGATCTTTTCTAAATTGACTCGTGTCAGGGTGTGCTGAGAGCCGCCCCTAGCTTATTTCCCTGTGTGGTACTTCACAACATAGGCACTCGTATATTAATCTCTACTTCGAGACCATTACAAGGGGTAGGTTTTCAGGCGCATATTTATATTTATTTGATTTCTTAACCCTACTGATAAGACTTTGGCAGATTTGCGTAATTACACTGATAATTAAAAATCAAGTCCCAGATATTAAAAAAAAGTAGATAATATGTCGAAATAAATAGGTACTCTCAAAAAATAAATAGTGCTGGTATACGCAGACTAGGCTGGAATTGGTTTAAATCTTTTTTCATCTATCTTTTGTACAAAATCGAGGAACAACATCATGATGAAACAACGTTAGTTTGTAACGTCAAATACACCAGACAAATTTTGGTCAGTTGGAAGAGCAGCCACCCGAATTGTGGAGAACGCGGGTTCGAGTCACAAATTAGACTTGCGCGGCGCTCTGACAGATAGCCCGCTTAGAACAACACGCCATTTTTAACGCACGCACACAGAGACAATGAGTTTACAAGCGATGTCAGTGAGCTTCGGTGAGTCGGAAAGTCGCACTGTCGTGTGTGAGTGTTTTTGTTTTTGTCGAACTTGGTGCAATTTTTCACATGATGAATTTTGTTTTTGGCCGGTTCTGTCAAGTAGGTATAACTTACTTACTTCATTTTAAAAATTCACAGCGAATATATTAGTAACCCTAGGCGGTTCACTCAAGATTTGGCAAAAGGTGCGAGCGGTTCTTCTGTAAACTCTTTATTTTGTGTTCGAGTCCCGCATGAGCCCTTGGATCAGGTCGAATTTTTATAGTCTCTATTTTCAGATCGAAAACAATTAGTTCTGATTGTATACTATAATAATGTTTCTAAAAAAGTCTTCTGATTCTAAACAAAGTTATCAACCGATACGGTAAACTATTAATTTCAGTAAATCAATGTTTTATTTGTCAAAGTCAAGGTTTTCAACTGTTACAAAAATATATATATATATATTTACCAAATCGGTAGATATTTTGTATATCCCACAGTAAGAAAAAATTGACAATTCGAAGATGTTTCAAAATAGTTCTAGTTGTATATATATATATATATATATATAGGCTCTAGTTTTTAATCATAAAACTTCAAAGTCAAAGTCAAAAAGTCTTTATTCAAATATACCTGATAAGCACTTTTAAATCGTCAAATTTACTCTAACCAAAATCATTCATACTCAATAATAGACATGAATAAATTAAATTTATATACATCTACTTAAACAGTACTTAAATAAACGTGACTCTACCACCGGCGTCGGTAGGTTGATTCTTACTGAGAAGACCCGGCAAGAAACTCAGTAGTTACTCTTTTCAATTCATTTTCTTTTTATAAGCCTTATGAAAGGAATTGAAAATGATTGTGTAAGCTATTTTTTTTCCTTTAAATGGTTATATTAAAAAAAAACTTTTTTTTCTAGGCCCTCAACGTTTAATTTGAACTCGGTCTTGACTGTTTTTCGTTGTTTGTCGAAGTTTTCTATTTTAATTTTTATGTTATATCTAAAATCTTGTCCATTATCCAGCCCATCGAAAACATACACAACGAGCCAAGCCTCCCAGTTGCCAGTTCTGATATAAGATAAATTAAGTTCTATGCGTTCCATAATTTCTTTTATACAAACTATTTAACGTAGGATATATAGAAAATATCCTATTATCTATATTTTCAATGTTTTTGTTAAATGATAAACTAAGACTGAAGTATTTCCTCATTATGACAAATACATAGTGTTTGTGATTGTGCCTACGTGTATTATTTTATCACGCCACTATTTAGATATCAGATATTTAGGACAGTTTAATCACATAAACAGTCATGTAATTTTTACCCGGCACCATGTCCTAAATTTCTGATCATAATAACTTGTCTTCGTTTAATATTAATGAGTTATAGCTTTTACTATCTGAACCATTGTTCAACAAGTTAAATAAAAAATTGTATTACAACAATTGTTGGTTGTTTTATCTACGTATTTATCTCTCAAGTTGCCTCTAATACAAACAAAATTAAATACCTACGATTGCAACACCCTTTCAGGGTACATGAACCGCTATAAGTTATGATTAACTTACAACTTTGATTGAGTGTACATGTGCAATTTTTAATAAAAAAATCAGAAACATAAAACTACATTTCTCCATAATGATCAACAGCAGTTCAAAAACCAAAAGTTTAATTGAGAAAGGATAAACTGTCTCTACATTTTATAAGCTGGTTAATTAAAAAAAGTATGTACAGATACTTACACAAGATTTTGTTTAAAATAGAGCCTGCTCTATTTATCGTCACAGAATTTTCCTTTCAACTTCAATTTATTCATTACAAACCATAATTTACATATAATAGTAGATTTTAGGGTAAGTATCAATTATGGATCCTGTTAAGCGTCGCAAATATAGGAAACATACAAATTCACTTAGTGACTAAATTGTTATAGTCACATGCATACAGATACAAAGGGGTTTAAGTACTTTCAGTAGGCCCAGAGCTTTAAGAAAATTATGGTACGGCCGTGCTTGACTTGGCGTGGGCCACTACCATGCCAGCAAATGGGCTTGTTTTTCAGTAATTGTAATCTTAAACTTAAGATTGTCATAATTCAAAACATCAGCATGAGGGCACCGAGGCAAGGGTAAGGGTAATTTGCTTACGCGTTTTAAAAAAACTTTACCGTATTTTATAGAAGCTTCTTTTTAATATTTAAAATGGGTTTGCGTTTGGCCTCAGTCTCGCCCGGTGGAAAGCGATGAGGAGGTCGAAGGTGGCACACGCTTACCTAGGAAATGCCTATTCACTCTGTCTTTGAAGATACCAAGGTTGTAAGTATCCAGGAACACAGACGCAGGGAGCTCACTGTATACTTATGTAAGTTACTGTACGGATATCAGTGAGAAAATAAATATCCTACAAACTGTAGATATTGCATAAATAAGCCGTCGAAATGTTTCATCTATCTTGCAACACCACATCCTTTTGTTCCTGATTCCTTTTATGGCTGTCCGGAAGAGGTCCTTTTTTATATTTATTCATTGTTTACGGTTTGTTCGACGTTACAGTGTCAATTTTATTACTATTGACATATTGTAAAATATCTTCCATTTTCTTTGTGTGTGTGTCACGCGATTGTCATGGGCAAATGGCGGCCCGGCCGGTCTAACAAGTATCTAAATATTGTATGTAAGTACGGTATGTTGGCTTCTTCGCATGGCGTCAATTGAAATGTAGGCAGCAAGGAGTCCTTACTTATTATTACATCGATTTAAAGTGGTTTGAATCTTTGTGGCATAGGCCACGAGCCGCCATTTTGTTTTTTTCTCGTTTTTTCCGAGCACGATGAAACTGATTATAGAGGACACATAAACGAACAAAAGGTAAAGATCGATTTGAAAAAGGTTATATTTCATTAAAAATCAATAATCAAAAATCTACTAATTAAGAGACTTTTCGCGTTATTTAGTTAACAAATAACAGATTCTAGGACATTTGCGAATGTCTGGTAATTTCTTCCGCAATTTCCCCACATCCCAAACTCGTCTAGGAGAAATTGCTTCCCGCTGTGGACATCTATGAGGTAGGCCCATATTCAGCAATGGACGGCTGCGAAAGATGATGGTGACAAAAATGTTCAGACTATGTTCCGATTGATGGAGAGTGTGCGAGCGAACTGCACGAGTTGGTTCCGCCGGCGCCTTTGGACCATTGCACTAGACGGACATTAGCTTTGCATCCTCACGTTGTGGATATTCCAGCTATGCGAACAGCAAAGGAGTGGAACTCGCTGCCCGCGTATGTTTTCCCAGAAAAATACAACTTGGCTCTCTTTAAGACAAAAGTGAAAGGGCATTCAATGAGCAGACATCCATTAAAGACCACGTTACCACTTACCACCAGGTGCAATTGTGATCAAAATAACTGCCTAGTCTATTATAAAAAATGTTTCGATTCCAATGACCAAGTATGTCATTTCATATATATTTTAGCTACTTTCATAGTGTTATGTCGTATGGTCTACTGTTGTAGGGTTCAGCTGCAGACTTGAACACCATTTTTGTACTTCAAAAAAGAGCCATCCGCTCCATTTACAAACTTAGACCACGCGACTCGCTTATGGAAGTATTTAAGAAGATCGATATATTAACTGTGCATGCTCAGTATACTCGTATTTTAGATAACATAATGTATGTGCGCAAAAACTTGCATCTGTTCAAAAAAAAACAGTGATACTCATAAACATAATACCAGAAATAAAAACAAATTGAAAACTCCCAGTCTTCGGCTACACAAGGTGGGAAACTCATTTGTGGGTCAATCTGTAAAATACTTTAACAAAATACCTCAAAGTCTTGTTGATCTACCTCTTCACAAGTTTAAGTCTGCAATTAAAGCAAAGTTAATGAAACAAGGTTAATATAATGTAGAGGATTACTTGAACGACAAAAGTTTGTGGTCATAGTAGGAATAATCTGCCTCTGCTCAATGTTGTGTTCTTTTTTCTACTCTCATTGACTGTACTCTGAATTTATTTTTTGTAAAACAAACAAAGTTCAAAAGAGTAACTATCGAGATTCTTGCCGGAGTCTTTTCGATAAGAAGCAACGTCCGAACCGGTGGTAGATTCACATTATGTATATTCACAATATGTACTAATATTGTACTATTTTATTTACGTTCATTATTATTATTTCTATATACTTTTTTTTGACGTGTCATAAGTGCTTTGTACAAGATTAAATGAATAAATATTTTTTTTACTTTACTTTTACTTTTGATGACACGCTACCACGAGTTGCCACTTTGAATTTACGTTATCGTTCGCGTATTTTTTTTTATTGTAATGGCACATGACATGACATGACAATGTCAAATCCCAATACATTTTTTTATGCAAACGATAATCTTCTTAAACGTACAGTATAAGAAATAATCTTGATGCTCTCTGACCTGGTATATATATTTTCTTTAAACTTAACCTACTTTACAAACAATCACAGTTATCTTTTACATTACATCAATCAGCACGTATTCGGATTTACGTTACTTGTAAGAATCAGTGCTTATCAATAAATACAGACGGTGAGAATTACAATAAAATGTGATTATTCATTACAATTACTTAAAGATAGATAGATTAGATATCGAATAATCAGATTCAAATGATACAAATAAAACTTTTCCACTTGTGTCCATGCTCCCAAGAAGTTCAATGAAAATATTTTTCTTGACAGCTACTTATAACTTGACGTGAACTCTTGAGCATTCTTGCTGGCGCTCATCAGGTCCTCACGTAAGCAGCCTCACGTGGGGCACATCAGCACAGATTACTTAACATAGTTACTATACTTTTTTCACTCTAAGATGATATGCCTGACAGCTCTTATTGTTCCGTGTCATGCATACTATTTCAAACTAAATAAAAAGAAACTGCCGAAAGAAAATGTTATAATCTATTGAAAAACTATTGTTCTTTCGAATCTTATCAACAAATTATTGTTTTTATTTTTTACACGTTAATAAATGAAGTATTTGAAATTAAATAAATATATCTTTGCAGCGCCTGATGCGTGAAAAGGAACCATTCAATAGTGTATTGACACTACTGAATCGACAAAAAATCTATGAATAGGAGCGACCATTTTGTAATTTGTAATCACGTCTTTCGCATCAGTACCAGTGCGTCTGCCTTGTGTGCTATTTTTTAGGTTTTATTTTCGAGATACCGCGTTTTATTCTATAACTTATTAGCCATAACCCGTTTATTAAGAATTTATTTAAAAATTAAAAATCTGTAAATCCGATTCCATTTCCTTTGCCAACTTGATTAAATTACATTCGTTACAGCACTTTATTTGACAACTAAGAACTGTCAGGGATATCATTATACACGGCGAAAGTTACTACTTAAGTGATTTATCTGTTATGTTATACTAACATAACAGATAAATCACTACACTAAAAAATTGAGAATTTTGTCAACTTTAAATGCGTGCTGTCATGTAACAGGCTTAAATTGCCAGGGCTACCTCTTTTGATAAAGATGTCAGTAGTCAGTTCCCACGCAGTGCGTCAGCGCATCATTCTACACAGCTGTTGACAGCCAACTGCCGAATAAGTCTGGGGAGACCCGGCGGATGGTAGGTAATTATCGCGCGTGAGTACATGAAGTGGCAGAGGCCTGTATCAGTAAGTGACTCATTGTTTGTGGAGTGGCACCGCATTCAAAACAATTGTCAACTCTGTCCGTTTATCCGAATTCGCAGCAAGACCGTCGGCAGCACCCCGCTACGCAGAACCTGCGACCCGGTGAGCGGCGAGCACACCGTCTGCTGACTTCGTTCTGAGTCAGGCCTTTCCTTCTCACTTTGAGTACTGTAATGAGTACTTATAAATCTGTGATAGTTTATTTAAGTACCTATTCATTTATGGGATGTGAATTATTTAATAAAATTCTGCAAGTATATAATTTTTATTTACATATAAGCATTAGGTACTATTGATTCTACATCCAGGATGGGCTCCAGAATAGGGAACTCCGCATGTTTGTTTACATGGTATTTAGAATACGGATTTAGTTTTGATCACCTTTATAATTTGCAAGTTGGCTCCTATGCTCAAGGCTGGTTTCTAACGAAGGAATTCCTTAACATACTTATATACCTACCTACACCTGCCTACCTACTTTCTACCTTTTTTTTTTTTTTAATTATCGTGGGGAAATCCTCATGGATACCTCGTCGCTCGGGGGAACGACGAGGTTATGTCGGACTTCTACCGACTAAAACCCCACGGTACTCGACCTCAACACTTTCAACACTTCAGCGGCGAGGCGGGGTCCCTAAAAAGTTTCACAACGCCCCGCCACCAGTGTTTCCCCGTATTGGGCCCGCTCCAGCCGACCCCCCAATGAAGGGGGGAGGCCACGGAAGTACCTGGAGCACGCAAGTACTTCCGCCGTCGGGGTGAAAGCCGTGCATTGCGGGCAAAAGCACCCCCGTACTCAAGCCCGCTGGCTCCCACCGTACGCGGACCCTACTAGGTCCGCAACCACGATCCACCTAAAAGGTGGATCCGCTGCCACATCTGGCGGTGTGGCCCCGCCGAGTCGCAGTGCACAGGGGGGGCCAGCCGCGGATCTCTGACCCCCTCCAAACGGTTGTGTACCGCGGCTCCCACCTCGCGCCCTAAGGCGCTGCGCCTGTGGGCGCCCCTTTGGGCGGGCAGTGGTAGCACCATACCACCACCACGCCCGGCGGCAGGCAATGGGTGAGTGGGAAGTCCACCGCACTGCCATGCCTGAGCCCTCTTAGCTTCCCGGTGGTTCCACCTACCACCAGTACTAAGTCCCTCCGCCACGACAAGGCGAAGGCTCATGGGGGGGATGGGGAGGAGCTAACCTAACTTAAACTTCATTCATTAGAAATAAGAAGCAGAAGTGCTAAAATGAATGACAATTTGCATTTGATTTTTGTTAGTCAGTACAAACTAGTTATATAAATATTACAAGAGTAACTAATCATGCACCGAGTAAAGAGCTAAAACCCAAGCCTTTTTATCCAAAAGGTAATCATTTGTAGTGTAATAGCCCTTTGATGAAAATACTATTGTGGTTGTTGAATTTGTTCAGTGGTGTGGTAATTAAGTGTGACAGCTTCTTTATAATGAAAAAATAATAATGTTTATTGTACTTAGACCACAAAGTGTAGGTACACTAAAAATAACTCCTTTCGCTTCTGTCTAATGCTTTATTGAATCGAGTATAATGTAATCACAAATTAGATCTGATAACGTTTACATAAAAGATATGTCCCGATTTATTTTGTCAACCAGATAACGTTTTATCCTTTAAATTTTCCATTGTTTCATGTAGCACGCCTTCTGTGTGTGTTTGTAGGTATATGACACATAGGCAATTAAATTTAAATATTGGTAAATATAACCACAGACCGGAGATGCCATTTTGTTGGTCCAGCATCGGGTCACCACTATGTCCGTCCACAGACTAGATGGCAGTGAAATGAGACAACAGTTGGTGATAGTCTGGTTTATTATAATTCTACTTAAGCTTATATACAAACCCGTACACGTACACTCATCATCATCCGTGTGGTCTATCCCGGTTGTGAACCCACATTGGTGTGTGGGGTCCCAGGATCCGCCTTTCTTATTTTCTTGGTTCACTATGCGCGGTCTTGTGCATCCTCAGTGGTGAGTCTGTTGGCACGCATGTCACCCTTAACGACGTCGAGCCACCGCTTCTTGGATCGACCTCTTCTACCGGTAACTGGCGGGGGCGGCATAGCCAGACAATTGTTGCCCACGAAGCTCATGACCATACCAACGAAGGCGGCACTCCTGCAGCTTGTCTGCGATGTCACGAACACGAAGGCTGCCGCGGATGTGGGTGTTATGCACGCGATCTTTGCGTGAGACTCCACACATCCACCGCAGCATCTTCATTTCCGTGACGCGCAGCTCCTGCTTGTGTCGCTCTAGTAACGGCCATGTTTCACTGCAATATAAAAGGACAGGCCTAATGATGGTTTTATAGACCTGCCCCTTCAGCTTGATCGGTATTTTGGGGTCACAAGTGACACCAGTCACCTCACGCCATTTGGCCCAAGCCGCGGAAATTCGGGCTCTGACGTCGCGGTCGATGTCCCCGAACGCACTTAACACAGATCCCAGTTTTGACACGGTCCGTGCGCTCGACCACGTCAACGCCTGTGCGGACGGACTGGGGATCTGTGGTGTTGCAGGCCATGTACTCAGTCTTCGCCACATTAAGTTTCAGACCGCCGTTTTCAAGTAAATTTTCCCACTTATTCACCCGTTGTACCAGCCGTCCCCTGTCCGAATCTGCTAGCGCAATATCATCAGCATACATGAGCAACCAGGGTGGTTGCTCGTGGTGGTCTAGAATGCTGTTTGAAAGAACGTCTAATATTACGCTGAACAAAAACGGGCTAAGCACGGAGCCATGGTGTACTCCAACGGTGATAGTGAAGGGAAACGTGTCACCAACCGCAGTCATGGAACTGGAATCGTGGTACATGTCCCGGATAATGTCAATAAAGATTTCGGGAACGGCCCTGGACCACAGCGCCCAGCCGATCATCTCACGAGAAACACAGTCGAAGGCCTTCTGCATGTCTAAGAAAAGGAGATGCAGAGGTGTATGCTCCAGTCTTTATCCCTCCATAAGCGTTCTCAAGGCTGACACTCCGTGATTGTACACTCCTCTCGAACCCGAGAGTCACAATGCGCTGAAGGAGCTTCATGGTGTGGGACATCACCTTTATGCCGCGATAATTACTGCACTCCTGCACCGAGCCCTTGCCCTTGAAGACTGGCGTGATAATGCTCAGTCTCCATTGGTCAGGTATCTTCCCGGTGAGGAGAATGCGGTTGAAAAGGTGTGTAAGTATGCCCACACCACGAGATCCCATCGATTTCCACGCTTCGATAGGGACTCCACCGGGTCCGACCGCTTTCCGGTTCTTCATGCGGCGAAGAGCCGACTGGACTTCATCAGGCGTCACCGGGGGCACTAGTCGCTGATTTGGAGGGAGTTCAGGTGGCTGCACCTCTTTGTGCTGCTTATTGAGCAGCTCCTGGAAATAGGAGCGCCATCTCTCCTTCACCGCGCGGTCCTCGCATAGCAGGTTATCGAACGTGCCAACTTGTAAACGCGCTTCTGCCCCTCAGACGACTCCAACTTATCGGTTGGCGTGAAATTTAGTTATTCGTCCATTTGTCGCGCATTTTGTCTATCTAGATTTAAGACTTATATGGTTTCCTTATGATTACCACTGTCAGAACTTGACCAAATTAAAATGGACCACCAGCTCTCAGATAAAAAAAGGATGTTCAAAATCGTTTCACCCAGTCGAAAGTTATGAGGTAAAAAAAAAACAATTGAGAACCTCCTCTTTTTTTTGAAGTCGGTTAAAAATTCAACCTAGGGCCTGGACATAAAACTATCGAAGTCGATGATTTCGAACGTTGCGTTATAAAATACATGAAATTATATTATTTATTCCTCTAAAAACGAATTACTCAGTCTGGCTGGGATATTGCATATGAGATGCGGCGTGAGATAATTATCTATCGATATAATCGGCCTGCGTTAGTATTGTGTTGTTAATATTTGGTTGTCCTTAGTCAAAATCTGTTGTTACATAAACCGATCCGATTGTTACATAACTGCGCATGACGCTGCGGCGCGGGGGCCGCGGCGGGCTGGGCGCTGCTGGCGCGCCTGCAGCGCCTGCAGCCCGACGTGGAGCAGACTACAAAGAAAGTCGTACCTCATTGTGGAGAATCATCAATGAGATGGAATTTTGTTTCAATGGAATGCAGATCCTAAAGAAATTTAATCGATCAAATCCAACTATAAGATAAGATAAGATACTCTTTATTGCACAAGAACAGAGGAAAATCAAGTATTGCAAAGAAAGTTGATGTACAATTTAGGCGGTCTCATTGCTTAAAGCAATCTCTTCCAGACGACCTACTACCTACAGGCGATTCTCTTTTTCAAACATGCCATTTATTAATCGATTAAAATAATCTTCTAGAATAACTTCTAATATTGCGTAATTCGCTAATCGCTTGATGATAACATTAAAATCAATACAGAGAGTAGGTAGCATGAAGCGGGTGGTACTTTTAATAGCGGAAAATCTGATCCGTATATTATTATGTTTTTTTAATAGATAGAGACGCTATCACAATATCTCTAAATCGATCGAATCGTTTTTGAGATCAGCGCGCACAAACGCACTCAAGCAGACACAGAACAGAAGACGCAAAATCTAAAAATAATTGTTTCGGGTTTTATTGCGTTAGTAAAGGCCCCCAATTAAGGTTTTTCTCATATCTTTTATATGCATTTGTGGCAGACAGCGGTCGTCAACATGAAAGCGTACGTTTTGTCTAGTAAATTAACTCCTACGTTTTTATCACTTTGGTTCAGTTTAGGTAGTAATATATGCGCCAGACAACACACCTCTTGTAATGGTCTCGAAGTAGGGATCGATATCGCTGTGTTACGAGTTACCACACAAGGAAATAGGCCAGGGGCGTCTCCCAGCACACCCAGACCCGAGTCAATTCAGAAAAGATTGTGTCCTGAATTGACCCGACCGGGAATCGAACCCGGGACACTACGGAAATCGAGGCGAAAAACCGTGCTACAGCGCACTACGCCAATCGTGTCGTCAGATATAAAAATGTGCTGTTTCGTGTATTTCATAGTTCTTGTTATATATTTAATAAATATTATTAATATTAAACAAAATTAAGAAAAAGACCCCATACTAAGCAGAGCTTACTATGGGTGTCAGAGACTGATAAACATCCATAAACATTTTAACTTAAATAGATAATAACACCCAGACACACAACAAACACCAATTTTCGTCACATGAATGTTTGTCATGGGTGGGAATCGAACCCACAACCTCCGGAGCTGGCAGGATTGCTGCATCAATCTGGTATTCCCCAAAAATTGCAGATGAACTGCAACAGCTAGGCAGTCCCTAAAACATCCTAACCCATCTCGTATATGCCAATAGTAATAACGGGTCTGGAAATTTTGGACGTAGAAGTCAAAAATTACATATCACTATGCACTTCTGCCCAAGGGGTCGTTAGCGACCCATAAAAAAAACACTCTTTTCTCAGTGCCATCTTAAATTTTCACTTACAGTCTTCGTAAGAACCCTTCAGGTATAGGTACACATAATCAAAAAAGAAAGAAATCGAAGAAAAAAACAGGTCTGGGCATCTGGCGCGGTCGCAGCCTGATATTTTGGAGGGGGTCACTAATAATTATACAATATGTCAATGACCTAAACAAGATTTTATTGCACAATACAAAAATAGAATATTTCCCATTTGACGTGTATGGTTTGGGGGGTCATGTCCACCGTGACCCCTTCGGACCGCGCCTGCTGGGCATATTATGGCCTAAATACATTATTATATTGTATGCGCAAAATCTCCAGTGACCTTGTACTATGGTTGTTGACCCACAGGTATTAATCAAATAATCGCACCTGGCAGGCAGGCCACTGTCACTTCACGAGCTGGCGCGTAAAAAATTACCTTACATATCGTGTCATGTCAAATCCCAATACATTTTTTTACGCGAAGAATAACGTAAATTCAAAGTGGCGATTGACGTAACAGTAATTAGTACCTAAACTTAAGTGAAATTACTTACTTATTATGAATGGTTTTGTAATTCTGATAAGTGGCTTACGCCTATATGTGAGATTAGTTTAACATACTCGTATGTAATTAAAAAAACTAACTACAAGTTTTAATGTAAGATAACATTTCAAGTGAAGTAAATCAATAATGTTTCTGCAAGCGTTCTCCGACAGTCGTTTCTTCATTGGACTGATCACCAATTGGACGTTCCGTTTTTGAGAGATTCATCGTCAGAATGTTTCAACTATGGACGTTTCGTCGACAGAATGGTTCACATTTGTGTGTTTCGATGACAGGCGTTTTCCACTATGAACTATTCACCGAAAGAGTTTTTCACCCGTGGACGAAAACTAGCTGATTTCTATTTCATTTGAAAAGTATGTTCGTTATTTTAAGAACTATATTTTTTTTGCGCCAGACAACACACCTCTTGTAATGGTCTCGAAGTAGGGATTATTAAATCCCTGTGTTACGAGGTACCACACAAGGAAATAAGCTAGGGGCGTCTCACAGCACACCCAGACCCGAGTCAATTCAGAAAAGATCGTTTCCTGAATTAACCCGACCGGGAATCGAACCCGGGACACTACGGAAATCGAGGCGAGAAACCATGCTACAGCACACTACGCCAATCGTGTCGTCTTAATCGCTTCGTAGTTAAGTAGTGAAAAAGCTTTCTTTTCGAAACAATTGTAAAAGAAACTATCTCTCGGTGAATATGTAATAATTAAAAGGTCCCGTCGTCGAAACATTGTAAACATAGGGCTTAGTTAATTGAATGTTCATGTCAATCCGAACATTATTCATATCGATTTAACGAAAAAATAAAGAAAGATATAACATGTCACTAAAAAAACATTATGTAAGTTCAATTCATGTTAAAAAACAAACAGACTTTTTAAATGAATATAGACATCAGCTAGTTTCCGTCCACGGGTGAAAAACTCTTTCGGTGAATAGTCCACAGTGGAAAACGCCTGTCGTCGAAACACACTAATAAGAACCACTCTGATGATCAGGCCAATGGAGAAACGACTGTCAGAGAACGCTTGCAGAATCTTAAGAGTGACCCTCACTTTTTAATTGAGAAAAGATAAGATAAGATAAATTTTCTTCATTGCACAGCAAAAATAAAAATACATACATGAGTTGATACGATGGTGGTCTTATTGCTAAAAAGCAATCTCTTCCAGACAACCCAAGAGATGGTAAGGACAGTACCTTTTTTATGTTGCCCCTCAAGATAACCTCACTCCACCTGAAGGAAAGTAGTCTTGAGGTCCAGATATGAAACCGACAAGCACAGTAATGAAAAGGAATCACTGAACTAAGCCATCCTTATCTTGAAGGCTTGCAGAAATGCCTTTTTACGCCACGATTGAAGAACCCGGGACCATGAGACGAAGGAAACATATTGAAGGATACTCAAATTTTGAGTTACTTCTCAGAATTGAGTAGTCCCGCTCTTACAAATCATTCATGCATAACATACAAGTAGGCCTCTGATACTCCATGTACTTGTGCGCGATATTTACCTACTAGCCGGGCAGGAGTGCCGCTTTCGTTAGATGGTCATGTCTCACGGAGATCGGCAAACTGCGTGGGCAACAAATGTCTGGCCATGACGGCCAGGCAGACCCGGGACCCCCCACAGACCAGTGTGAGTTCACAATTGGGATAGGCCGCACGGATGATGATGAGCCGGGTATTGGAAGACTCATTTGGCAGTTGTTTGTCAACAGCCGCGTAGAGCTTTTGTACGCTTATCTTGCGGTTGAACAGTCGTACTCGTACATGTACTGACCACTGACATCTATATCGAAAGTGATAGCCCTGGCAATATGCCAGACACGTGACTGCACGGCTCGTGCTGTTGTGCTCCTGAATGCATATCTATGCGACTTCCAGGATGCCGACATATTTAACGCCCCACTACCCTCATTACTACGGAGGATTAACTCTTTATTTGTTGTTTAAGTTTAAGTTTATATTTGATGTAGGTTTAAGTTTGTATTTTGTTTGGTTTTAATTGTTTTCTCTTTTTTTATTGTCGTTAATTGTATAGCATGTAAGCGTGTTGGCTCCCTAGTTTACATTGTAAATAAATAAATGACAGCACGCATTTAAAAATGATAAAATTGGTAATTTTCAATAGTGCTTATCTGTTACGTAGTATTTATTAGGTAATCTGTGACACAAGTACCAACATACTCGCTTGTTTTATATTGTTTTTATTCAACTTTATATTTCAGAATAAAACTTTAGTGAAAACGACACGAATCTAATTTAAAAAAAAGTATTCTGGGAAAGCTTAGGTACACCAAGGTCATAATCTTACTCCAAAACATTAGTTTTTTAAAGGAAAAATATCAGAACAAATTGAAATTAATAGAACTAGAACGTAGACGCAGTATTATACACATATTGTTATGTTTATTCCATGACTTTTTTGTCTTGAGTCGAGAATGAACTTACGCCTTTTAACACAACAAGCAAGATCTCCACCCATTACGTCAACAGTACGTCTACCACGAGTTGCCACTTTAAATTTACGTTATCGTTCGCGTAAAAAAATGTATTGGAATTAGGCATTGTCAGGTCCTGTCATGTCAAATCCCAATACCAGCGTAAATTTAAAGTGGCAACTCGTGGTAGAGCTACAGGCCTGTCAAAGTACTTAAACAACAATTCTATACTTTATTTCTTGGAGTTATAGTTCACTTTCGTTACACAAAGTGTCTTGCCTGGCTATGTGCGTCGGTCGGTGTAATTTGTATATAGTCGTTAGTTTTACCATCATAAGTAAATAAATTAAAAGTTATGACGCATTGAACTAACTATTTACCAAGTTTGTATAATTTAAGACTGTTTAGTATTAAAATATCTATAATTTACTGACGACACGATTGGCGTAGTGCGCGTAGGATGGTTTGTAGCCTCGATTTTGGTGGTGTGCGAAACTTAGGTACCTATTGTACGACGTAACGGAGGAGTCTAAAAGAAAAACATTTCCCGAATATTTAAAACTATCATTCTGTATCTTTACTCACTCATCCTTTAGAGTTATTTTCAATTTGCGGCATGTTCGCTCTAACCGGTATTGGTGAGTCAGTATTGACATGAATTATACAAGCTTATACGCAAGCCAACGCTCGTCCTCAACGACGGTTCCGCCTTAACTTACTTATGTAGTGTCCCGGGTTCGATTCCTGGTCGGGTCAATGCAGGAAATGATCTTATTTGAATTGACTCGGGTCTGGGTGTGCTGGGAGACGCCCCTGGCTTTATTTCCTGGTGTGGTACCTCGTAGCACTGGAATATTAATCCCTACTTCGAGACCATTTTATGAGGTGTCTATCGCTCCTACAATGGGGAATGCTCTGACGAGTTATTCCAGCTTATTCCACCCTCACCTTTCCACTCCCGTACCACGCGTGCTGGACTTCGGCGACATCCGCACACAATTCAACATTTGTTGGCCCGAACTATAAACAACAATTTTATCAAAAAAAAACCAACTTCAAAAAAAACTATTCCAAAACAAAGCACTAAAAAGTAAAGAAATAATTGTGTATATTATGTACTTCTAAAACTTATACGACAATATAATTCAGGTACAATTATTGTTATTGTTGGAGTCGGTGTCAGCCAAGGAAACACTACAATATACCTAGCAATATACCTATTTCTTACATATCACGTTTATGTATGTATGTAAGTAGTTACAAACCTACATTGGCTGACACCGACTCCAACAATAACAATAATTGTACCTACATTATATTATGGAATAAGTTTTAGAAGAATACGCATTTATTTCTTTACTTTTTAGTGCTTTGTTATGGAATAGTTTTTTTTGAAGTTGGTTTTTTGTTTTGTTAAAAGTTTTGTTTATTTCTTGATTTTCAGTGAATCGTTCTTATTTATTTTATACATCGAAAAAGTATCGTTCAATTGCTCTTATGAATTGAAGAGTTCCGGTACTTTGTCATGGATTCCATAATCAGAACCCTACCAAACTCTCATCAAACTACCCTTGAAGTATATCCTTTCCAATAAAAAAAGAAGCAACTAAATCGGTTGGCGTGATATTGAGTTATTCGTCCATTTGTCGCGCATATGGTATCTAAATTTAAGACTTACATGGATTCCCATGGATGCCACTGTCAGAACTGGACCAAATTAAAAAGGGACCACACGGGCAGCATCAGCTTTCAAATAAAAAAAAGAATGATCAAAATCAACCGATTTGTTTTTTTGTGAACCCACCCAGTCGAAAGTTATGAGGTAACAATCATAAAAATAATAATAATTATAAAAAAAACATACAGTCGAATTGAGAACCTCCTCTTTTTTTTGAAGTCTGTTGAAAAGGTTCGGTGACTCGTTTCTTTGTCGTACCATCCAAACATGGAACGCTCTTTCAGCACATGTGTTTCCTTCCTCGTATAGTCCCGGGTTCTTCAAGCGGGGCGTGAAAAGGCATTTCTGCTGGCCAGGTGATGATGACCAGCCCAGTGATTCGTTTGAATGACTGGGCTTGTCATCCTCATATCTGGACCTCACGACCGCTTTCCATCAGGTGGAGTGAGGTCATCTTGATGGGCAATATATAAAAAAAGGTGTGTTGTCTGGCGCATTTTTTTTTTACTTAGTCTGTATTTTCCCACTGCTGAGCAAAGGCCTCCCCCAAATCCCTCCAGTGATCCCTATCATCAGCTAATATCTGCCATTCCTGTTAGTACTTATCCAGATCGTCCCGCCATCTTTTTCTTGGTCGACCTCTTTGACGATATCCGTCTTCCGGTTGCTACTGGGTGACGATCCTGGCCCACCTTTCTTCGCCCATTCTGCACACATGACCTGCCCAGTCACACTTTAGTTTGGCAGTCTTTTTGCCTACATCTGCAACTCCAGTTCTAGAGCGAATGGTGGTGTTTCACACTTTGTCGATCCTTTTTAATCGAAGGATACTCCTCTCCATAGCTCGTTGGCAAACCTTGAGTTTGGACTTCTGATTTTCGGCAGATAGGCAGAATACAAACGTCAACGAGTTTGCGTTTCAGAGAAAGAGGAAGGTCGCCCTTCAAATACGCTTTCATGGACCAGAAGCTCTTCCAGGCTTTATCGATGCGGCGCTCAAAAAGTAAGTTAGTGGTAGATGGGCTGACAATACAATACGTGGATGACATTTACTTGGGCCAGATAGTTTCCTTTGAAAACAGGCAAGACAGAGTCTGGCGCATATTCATTTATAATTGTATTTTTTGATTTTAACTGTTACTATTCTCATTTGTCATTTATGAGATGTAGCAGTGAATGAATACGGCCGCACACTAAGGGTGACATTTTACATACAATTAAACAGGCATTGGAGCATTAGGAGCCTGAGCGTTCGAGCGGCCGCGTCCGAGCCACAAAACGCACGCACACGGGTGTTATAGACTGATTAACATAAATAAATATTTAGATATAAAATAAGACCTAGACATACAGAACCTACAAATCGTCACATGAATGTCTGTCATGGCGGAATCGAACTCACGACCTCCAGCGCCAAAGGCAGAATCGCTGCCATTGCGTCAACAGGCCAGTCTAAAAATTACAGTTAAATAAAATGTCAATGACCTTTCAATTAGTTTACCAAATCATCATGTGATGTGGTATGTATGTATTTTTGCAACAAATGAGAAAACAATCCGGAAGGATCCGAAATGTTGACAATTTGACATGATTGGCGGTGTTTGCACCTAAATAGTCTTATCGTAGCAATTGTTATTTATTTAGGTACCTACTTGCATACATTCAAACTCAAACTCAAACTCAAATAACTTTATTCAAATAGACTGTATCAGTACTTTCAAATTTACTTTACTTTTTTTTTTCTTCATTTACTTTCAGTAATTTCAATTCACATACCTGCATACCATCACGACTAAATCCCAAACGGGGTAGTCACAGGCAAGTGACTGTTGCCATCATGGTGATGGAACACTCAGAAGCCCATTTTCCACATGGTATTAGAACCCAACGTAGTAGATGGTGAGCCTTCCGTGGTTACATTTCACTCGCATATTTTTTTTTGACTTATTTTCTTAGGCATAATGAATGTTGCATAATTTTTACTGTCATAATGAAACTTTGGCATAATCGTATTTTGGCATAATGAGTTTTAAGCTTAATGGTATGTTGGGCTATTGAGGAGACGCATAATAGTCTCTAGCCATTTTTATTATTTATAGTATTTTGTCATAAAGGTTATTAGGTATGGATTAACAGGTGCGAGGAGCGAAGCGATGAGCGTGTTAGGTGTACATGAACTGCGAGCGAGCAAAGCGAGCGTGCCGCGGCAGCGACCGGCGAGTGCAAGGGGCCAAAAAACCTCTTTATTCTAAATTTTGATGATTTATACTCATTAATGTTATGCGTTTCTCATTTTATGCGTTAGGATATTATGCTAAGTTATTTTTATGTCATATCTGATTATGCTTTGAAAAAATATGCGAATGTAAAAACAATTAACGCATTACGCATTTAATTAACTTGTTTCTGTGGTCTATGCTCGATTGCTAAATTCCAATGTACCTACTCGTGAGTAACTTTTTAGTTTAGGTGAGCTACATGGTACGGACTAGGGTCCAACTACCCGTGAATGTGTTTTTATTTTATGTTTTTGTATTGGACACACTTTATATTGCGTTTCTGTGTTCCTGTAATGATAAGAGGAATTGCAGTACCCAGACAAACCAGTAATGGTTTAGGGGTGCGAAGCAAACAATGTTAAAACTTTAATTATAAGAAGAAATAAAAAATAAAAAAATAATAATAATAATTATGCGTTTAGTTGTTATGCCATTATATCATTATGCTTGAATAAATCATGACAAAACTAGTTATGCGAATAAACATAGACCCGAGCCTTCCGCCGCTATGCGGGTGAATTGGGTTTTTTTATCGTTGTTTTCCATCACCGGAGAGTTAGTCGGAAACATAACAATGAACACAAAGATTTTGTTTCTGGCCAGATTTGAACTCGGGACCACACGATCCACGTTCTGAGTTTGGGTGCATAACCCTAGACGATACTCTCAGTAGGTACTTAGTTTTAGAAAAGACCAACACAACAGAAAGTTTGTTTTTTGTAATGAATTTGCCTGTTTCATTAGATTTAAAACCATATTTACGAGCCGTACACATCATGCTTATGACAAAAGATCCATTTTGCAATAGTTTTGTGAAGGTCACTCCTTTGACTGGTTGGTTAACATCCTCCGCACTTCTCATGCGGAATAGGGATATGACATAAAAATAACCAAACTTCAAAGTTTGGAGCATCGGCGTAAAGTCGCCTGTGTATCGGTTTTTTATTAGGTGTATTTCGGAGAGTGCGCGCAGTAACAACGAAACCTGATACAAACCCTCTATATTCTACCACCGGATCACAAGACGCCAGGAAGGCTTCCACCACTATGTGGTTGACTTTCCAGCAATCCGCACTCAGCGGTTTGCTGCGTCTTTTCTGGTCCGCACCGCTAGGGAGTGGAACGCTCTCCTTGAGTCTTTGTTTCCGTATACTTACAACCTTGGTATCTTCAAGGCCAGAGTGAATAGGCATTTTTTGGGTCAGCGTGTACCACTATCGGCCTCGCCATCGATTGTATAAAAAAATATGTATAAATCATTTTTTATTTTAACGCAACGCGTGGCCCCCCGGTGGCTATACGTTTACCTCGAATAAGCTACGAGAGTTAAGTACAGCAAACTGTGTGTCATTTTTAGTTTAATAACTATTCATTAGAGGCAATGTACCGAAATTCACTTGACAACAGACGAAACTTGACCACAGACGTCCCGATCCCGAACTTCGGTTTCGGGCCAGGTGCACATGGCCACGGGATCTGGGTTCGAATACCAGGTCAGTCGATGATCTCGTTCTGTAATGGTGGATTTATCAACCACTGGTTCCCTCCAACCTCCAATGTAATAAAAGACTACAATTAACCACTAGATAATATTAGACACATCAACATGTTCTAGGGATATTTCAATTAAACATTATTCAGCGTGGAAATGCTGCCTCTATCCTTGCTGCCATGCCACACTCACAGGATTTGTTCAACGATTGACGGTATTTTTAATTTCTTTTATTTATATAAATCGATTTATATTTTGTTTTTTAGTTAGATTAATTTTAGGTTAAGATTTGTATATTATATTAATAAATGTTACAGCCACACAAAAAAAAAAATTAAACCTAAATAACTAAAATTCTATTAACTTTTTGTTAAGACACCTACACATTAAACTAAACCTTGTTTAATAGCCTATCTAATCTGATAAATAAACTTTTGGATAAAGTTAAATTTAAAAAAAACTTAGAAGAAGAGGAAAAACTCAGACAAAATTACAATCTTAACGTTATTTTTGAAACATCAAAACCTAAACAAAACAACTATTTTTTTTATAGAAATTGTTGAAAACTTAAAATTTATAATCCGTGGATCCACCTAAGACTCTCCTGACACATCTGCAGCGGTTCTGCATACTCAAAACAAGGGTGTCAATATCCTGTTGTGGAATACTGTCCCAAGTCCTGCTAAGATGCAAGAAAAGCTGGTTTGCATGCACAATATCTTCAGGGAAATTCCTAAGAGCTCTTCTGTGAAGTACATCCCAGGCAAGGCTCAATAGCATTTAAGTCAGGGGATTGTTCAGTCCAGTCTAAAGCTTGGATATCATGCTGTTGTAACCAACTCGTAACGATACGCGCCGTATGTGGACGGGCATTGTCGTGCATTAGCTGGACATTTTGTCCCATTTGTTATCTTTGGGGCAAGATTACAGGCTCTAGCACCTCATCTCGGTATTTTAGAGCAGTCATATTGCCTTGTATCCACACGAGGTCCGTTCTACCGCCGAGACGAATTCCTGCCCAAACCATAATCGTGCCACCTTGATATGCATGAACTTGTTGTGGGTGCTGCAGTCGATTCCATCGTCCAGGTTCTCACCAAACGCGTACTCTTCGCGAATCAGGATGAAATCCAAACCTGAATTCATCAGTAAAAAAGCACAAGTGACCATTGAGAATGGTTCCAGTTTTCGTGTGCAATAGCCCATTGTAATCTTCTTCCTCGATTGCCTTTCCTTAGCGCTGGTACCAGAAGTGGCCTACGAGCACGTAGGTTGACTTCATGCAGTCGTCTTCTCAAAGTTTGACCGCTTACCAGTAAACCATACTCTCTCTGTAGCCTTTGAACCAATGAATCGGTCCTGTACATGTGTTGTAATGCATTGAGGTCCTCGGTGCCGTTTCACCACTTCCCCCGTGACACGATAACGTGACCAAAGCCTGGATATAACGCTATGACTGGTCTTCATGGCTTCAGAAACCGCAATTTGGGTGCCCACTGCTCTTAACATTTCGTTCCTGGTCAAGTGTCTACGTGGCATGATTAAATGAACACGGAGATGCGTTTGACAAAGATTTATAGAAATTTATGGAGTTTTAATCAAGTTAGAAGTTCGTGAAGATTTACTTTTTTGGAAGAAATTCAATTAATGCGAATTTCATCTTAAAACAGAACCTTTTATGTACAAATTTGGATTTAAAAAAGAAACTTAATAATGTTTTTATAATCTGTCATATAAATTTTTTGTAAGGCCAGTGCTTTTTAAGTTATTCAAAAAAGTTTCATATTTCCCTAGACCATGTTGTTGTGTGTACATTATGGCACAAGTGTGTAATGTTGGTGATTACCGCTGAGGCGCCATTGAGACCCGAGCCGTTAGGTGAGGTGAGATGGACAAAAACAAATTGTACTCTACTAACTCTCATTGTAAAACCACAACAAGTTTAAAAGAGTAACCACTGAGTTTCTGGCCGGGCCTTCTCAGTAAGCATCAACTTCTCCGACGCGGTGGTAGAGTCGCATTATGTTTCGATACTGTTTATTTATATATTCATATTATTAAAGTATTTATATCTATTATTTAGTATATTTTTTTACTATTTAAAAGTACTGATTAAGTCTATTTAAATAAAGATATTTGAGTTTGAGTTTGGAAACCTTGGAAAGTTATCCTTGTTTTCAGCTAAATCTGCAAATCATCAAATCTCCTTGTTTCTCAACGTCAATGTCTAAAAAAACCGCTTCAATAGCAGTGGACTAACGACTTTACAAACCGGGTGATATTATTCTAAGTGTAAATCAGGATGGCGAATAATGTTATTTCTTTCTTTCTCCCTCTAGAACGAATAACAGGAAAATCTGAAAAGTTTCATATGCTCACTTCATTTGTGTACCTAACTTGTTTTAACTGAAGTTAAAAGGACATTTCTTTAGAATGATAGTAGAGTTATTTCAAAAAAAGATGATCATCAAGAATCTGTGTTTTAAACACCAGTAAACAGCAATTTAGCCGCTTGGTCGCCCTTGTTTTTTCTACGTCGCATGCATTGTTAGCCGCTGATGGCTTTCACAATTTCACCGGACGAGTGGGTGAGCGGAAGGCTCTCAACCCTAATATTTAAGTAACGTGCCTAAGGGCGCTCCAAGGGGGGACACGAACCTCGGCTTAGGGCGTTACTGGGAGATGGCAAACGGACGTAGGTTTGAGGAGAGAAACGACCCGGCACGTGCCGGTTCTTAGTCGCCCGGTCACGCCCTGTCAGATACTCGTATATTGAGTCGCACTGCCGCGCCCCACCACCTAATGCTTAAATGCATATGTGGTGGGGCGCGGCTAAGAACGTTAATTGTGACTAAACTTGATATTGGAGCCTATCTAGAGTTATAACTTTTAGGTTCACTAGGAATTAAGCTATAGAATGCAGTGTTTTAAAATGCACCTAGTGTGTAGAAATACGAGCAAAGAACATTTGGGAACATTAAAATTTTTGACCTCCAAAAAATGTCATCTGGAGACATTTTGCAACTATCTTTTAAAGGTACTTGAACTTCACAGTTTCTTAATTATTTCTTAATTCGATCTATGTCCTTATTATTATGGTAATTATTTTGTTGTTTTCCCAAAATCATTCATTCTCTTTAGTAGGGTTGTCTCGATGCAATAAAAACTAACTCATGCCACGACGACTACTAGTATTAGACCAGGGCCACTAGACTGGGCCACCAAACGAATACGTTAGTGGCTGAGGTCAATACGAACAATAGGCCAAGTGTGGGAGGCGGGCTATTAAACGCGGCCACAAGTTACTTGTGTAACCTTTGGTGGTTTGGTTATGGTCTCAGGATAAACGACGGTCTCAAAACATTCAGTACAATCAGTTTGAGTACAAACTTCGCTTCCGTACACGGGTACATTTACCCTTTGCGGAACTTTGTTCTTCAGTGGAACCCGTGTTGAGTGTAGAATAAAGTTTAATGTAAATTATTCCTAGCTACTCCTGATAAAGTCTTTATTAAAATACTAGCTGCCTGGACAGACTTCGTTCTGTCAAAAGTAATGGCACGTCGCGTCGTCGGTGAAGCAGCACATCTCGCCCACGTTCCTCCGAATTGATTTACATATATGTAGGTACTATTATTTTTCAGTGAAGGTTTTGTTCAATCATGATGAGATATCACTGATAATGTAGATTCATTATTGGTGAAATAATTTTTAAAATCGGTTCAGTGGTTTCGGAGCGTATTCAGTATAAACAAACACACAATCAAATCTTTCCTCTTTATAATATTAGTATAGATATTCACTATAACTTTAACTGCAAAGCGCCACTGGTTCTCTTACTTGAATTGTATTATTAAACTTCTGTCTTTTTCCTTCTGCAATAATAACTTTATTAGGTTTTCAGTCTACGATGATATGCGAGAGTAACCTGTAATTGCTGGCTGACAATAATATAATATAAATTTAAAATAATTAGGTATTTGACAACAACTTAGTAATAATGCCCCGATATTTTTTTTATATAAAAAATGTCCCCATGTGTACTCCGTCTTGTTGCCGACGTTGTTTCTTCTGCATATCAATGACATGTTATCTCTTGGTAATATTCATTGCTATGCGGATGATAGCACGGTCCACGCGCGTTATTTCGAGCGCCTTGGGGCAAAGCAGACCGACATCGAGGAGAAGAGGCGAAGTCTTGTTGTTGAGCTTGACGGAGTGTTGGACCGCATTTCAGAATGGGGTGCATGCAATCTTGTCGAGTTCAATGCCAAGAAAACGCAGGTGTGTCGCCGTTCCTTTCCCATCCCACTCTTCAGAGCACCCCGCTACCGATTAAGGATAGCCTAAACATCCTTGGCATGGATTTTCGTAGCAACCTAACCCAGCGGGACTACATTGAGAGCGTCATTAGAACTGCATCCCGTAAACTCGGAGTCCTGAACAGAGTGAGACGATTCTTCACGCCTGAGCAGCTCTGTCGTGTGTATTTAAGACACAAGTTCGCTCGTGTGTGGAATACTGCTTTCATCTCTGGGACGGTTCCGCCAAGTACCGACTCGAAGCTCTTGACAGGTTGCAGTGGCGTGCTATCCGTATTATTGGAAACCCAGAGGCAACTTTGACCCTTGAGCCTCTCCAATTGCGTAGAGACATTGCCAGGCTAAGTGTTCTCTATCGCTTCTACAATAGGGAATGCTCTGACGAGTTATTCCAGCTTATCCCATCCTTACCCTTCCACTCCCGTACCACGCGTGCTAGACTACGATGTCACCCACACACAATTCAACATTTGTTGGCCCGAACTAAAAGGTTTGGTGACTCATTTCTTTGTCGTACCATCCAGACGTGGAACGCTCTTCCAGCACATGTGTTTCCTTCCCCGTATAGTCCCGGGTTCTGCAGGCCTTCAAGGTGAGGATGGCCAGCCCAGTGATTCGTTTGAATGAATGCGTGTGTGTTTGTGTGTGTGTGCGTGTTTGTTATTGTTTGTGTTATTTTCGCGGTATAAATGTGTGCGGTAGTGTAGGAAAAAAACGATTCAAGGCCTTAATTTTTTTTTGTATGTTTGCTTCCAATTTTCTGTTGATCTTTGTCTGTTGATTAACGCAATTTTATATTTACATTTGAAGGAATATACAGACATTTTATTCTAAGAGGAGGAGGTAAGGTAAGGTAAGGTATTTAAGGTATTTTTTAATGATGAGATTAGATTTTAAGTTGCAGTGCCCCTACAAGGTGTCACACTGATCACATTTTTTTGTAACAAGTTTTCTGTACTGTGACTAGCAATGAATAAATGAATATGAATATGAATAAGTCATTCCAGATCTTGGCAGCATTAAAGTTGAAACATCCCCTGTAACCTGTGGAATTGTGAGTTAGTAAACGCAGCAAATTAAGCGAGTCAGAACGAAGGGTTTTTTGGGTTTGATAAGATAAAGATAAGATAAATATACTTTATTGTTCAACTACAAAGGAAATAATTACAACAGTGCTTAAAAACGACAAAAAACTTAGTCTAGTATAATTTAGGCAATTTTTCAAACAAATAGTCAGGATTTTATGACCGAATTATTATTTTGGTTAAGCATGCAAAGTGAAGTTCTCACCTAGCACTCATGTTAACTTGAGAATACCTTCGGTATTCATTTATGGGGTCACATGGGCATGTGTTTTTTTTTACTGCTTCATCCACGTCTCTGCTGTTAAATGAGTGGTAAAGCTGGGTAGGTATCATCTGCGTACAAATGGTAGGTACTTAGTCTTAGTCTTTATGAGATGCTAGATCGGCAGTGAATATTGTAAAAAGTATAGGACGTGAAATTCAAAAGGGATCACCAGGTAAATATAATATGAGTAAACCAATTTTTGTTACATAAACATTATTAGGACTAATAAACTACCTAATTAAACCTATCTCTGTTGTCTAGTCTCCATACCAAATTTCAACGCTTTGAGCGTGTCATTTCGTGATTTTAAACAACCGGCCAAACAAAGGTATTGTGAAATTACGTTAAAAAAACTTCAGTAATATATCTATTTGACATTTTTAGCTTTTGGTGTTGTAAATTTAAGTCAACAACCATTAGGTATTTTGATTTTATGGATTTTGAACGTAGGTCATTGACTGATAGGTTTTTTACTCAATGGCTGCTACAACACAACTTCTACTCTATTGATGAGTTCATGGAGAGATAATGAATTTAAGGGGACATAGTAATTAAAACAATTCAATAATTTGTGATAATGTAATAATAATTTAATATTTTGTAATCTATTAATATTGACATTGTCATTTGAATTTATTTGTATCTTGTACATTCGAATGCTAAATGATTTAACAATTCTACTCCTATTTTGATTTCCGATTATTGTAGTAAAAATATTCTTAAATAAATAACATTAGTTGGCATAAGTCTAAAATAACTAACATATAATTAACATTTGCATGCCTACATAACTAGGGTATAATGTTGTTGTTACTTTTTTATATCATTGTCACTCATCCCAATGTACTACACAATGTTAAGCAAATAAACGTTTGAGTTTGAGTTTTAATTTTAGACATTTGAATATGAAATACAAAAATGGCTGACCTCGTATTCTCCACCTAACCACCGTAAAAGAGCTCCCCAATGAGGTCTGGCTACCGTACGGTCACCTTTTTTGAAGGATTATCTATTTCCAAACAACGAGAAAGATTGGCAACCCTATCAATACTTCAGTGATGTTTTCGTTCTTCCCAAATTATCTCCTACGTACTTTGGAATATTTATAGCTAATTTTAATTAACATTTAAATTACGTTTCATACAACATCGTATAAAACGGAAAAACTAAGTTATTGCAGACCAGTATTCAGAATTAGCACTGCTACAACAACTCAGGTAAGTCGTTGTTAGAATTAAGTGACGTTTAGGCAAATAACATCGACCACTTATACCGTGATTGTTTAAAGGCACTAATGACGATTCGATATTACCCAAGTTGTTTTTTTTTTGGTTCAAATAGATTGGTTGGAGAAAGCGTCGTGGCTTAGTGGTTAAGATCGTGTATCAACTCGGATCGTGGATCATGTAGGTCTGAGTCTAAATCTGGCCAAAACCATTTTTGTGATATTTGACATCTATCTCGCCACATACGAACTAAAAACTGACGTATATCGCTATATTATAGTTATCCGAGCGATTGAACATAGATACAAGAACCCGACAACAACCGTCGGGCAGGAGCCCACCAGACTCAACACCCGTCTGGTCGGAGGATCCTCCCTTTTCAATGGTGGACGAGGAACTTTACACCCTGTTCCTCACACTCCCCAAAAATAAATGAATAAACGCCTGATGCGTTGGGTTCTCATACCATTGCTGAAAAGTGGGCTCTGAATGGTACATTCACCATGGACGGCAACAGTCAATCGCCTCTGGCTACCCCGTTTGGGATATAGTCGTAATAGTATGTTAGTTCAGATTAAAGAAAACGAAATACTCGAAGTGTGTAACACTTGTATCTTCTTGTTTCTATGTACATAGTGATTCTTCATACCCTCGGAAATGTTATACGTTAACCTGAGAGTTGATGTAGAAACTATCACAGTGAACATTAGAATATTAAGTGATTTGGTTTACTTTTTTTTTTAATGCTTAAATAAATGTATAGATAGCTTATATACCATTTAATTTTCCGAACCTAAAAACCTGGGGGTCCTGGGTTCAATTCCCAGGTCAGGCACACTGTATTTTTCGGAACATAGCCCAGATTTGTGATCACCAACCCGCATTTGGCAAGCGTGGTGATTAAGTCAATACCCATCAATTGTAGCGATGACTTGATTTCAATGATGGAGGCCTTTGCCCAGCAGTGGGACAGTATATAGGCTAATTACTTACTATAGGCACTTGCAGGTGCTGATAGATTAGAGCATTTACTTGTAACAGAACATCAAGCATTCGTCGTCAACGTTTTGGCGTAACATTTCATACGAGCGTGAATGACGGCTAACTATACCGTCAACCGTCACCTTAAGTATCGAAAAGGATTCTGACTAAGATGTTGTCGTACATCTCAAGTTGTTAAAGTTTATGTGAATTTCATGACACGATTGGCGAAGTGCGTTCTTCTTATTGTAATGAATCATCACTGAAAGCCTAATTGTGATCTTTTTCAGCTATAAATATGGGTCCGGCTACAGCCAGTCTCCATATCCTGAGGTCCATGCAGAAGACGCTGAGCATACTAGCTGTTCTTCACATCTCATTATCAGCAGCAGAATCTTTGCAAAGTAAATCAAAACGGATTGTATCAAATTGAGCTACATACTAACGGAACCACTAAAAAAAGGGGGGGGGGGGGTGTATCTAGTCAGTAATAAAACACACTTGCTGGTTGAATTCAATTGCGAAAAACAATTATAATGGGTTATGACCTAAAGGTTGACTGGTAGAGATTGCCTATTGCCTGATGACATTAAGTTCACCTTTTCTTCTTGTTTTGTGCAATAAAGTCCAAACAAATAAATATAGCAGAAATTAGATCTTTTTAAAACAAACCATTTAAGACCATAAAAAATTGTGACAAATAATTAATACCATTTAAGACCATAAAAAATTGTGAAAAAATAATACTGCCAAAATAAATGTTATTGTTGAAAACATTGATTTTGTTTAATACACTATAATTTCTCATATTAATTAGTTCTTCAAATATATGAGGAGAATCTGACAGACATTTTCAGCGCGTAAGCCAAAGCTAAGAATGACTAAAATAAATGTTTGTATTAGTTCACCCAAACAAACAATATGTTAACCAAGACTTGGATTACTTATCTTTTGAGACGTTTTCGCTAGCGCCACAGTGCAAGCCTAGCCAGGCCTCTGTCACTGCATGTACTTCAGCGCGATAATTACCTACCAGCCGCAGGGTATTCCATGACTCATTTGGCAGTTAGTTGTCAACAGCCACGTAGAGCACATTTTGTACGCGAATTTTGCGGTTGAACTGACGCGATAACGTACTGTAATTATATTGCCCTGGCAATATATTTATTTATTTATTCATTCAAAACACTTGCATGCTTACAGACTAAGTCCAAGGTGCTTACAAGTTTAGTATACAAATTAAGGAATCAAAATTATTATATAGAATAGTACAAAAAAAAAAAAAAATTATTACATATTGAAATGAGAATGAATGTCAAGATATAAAATTGTCAGAATAAAATGTCACAAAAGGTCAATAAAATGTTAAAATTATAAAAAGCAAACACAGCACAAACAAATAAAGTCATAGATTAACAATGAGAAACAAATGAAAAAAGAAAGTCAAATTACAAAGAGATACAACTAACAAAGGTCAAAACAATTAGGCACAATAATCATCAAAATCAAACAAATAAAATACTAGAGATGCGTGTCATTTAAAAAAATACAAAATTGATTAAATATGTGGCCCGGCTTGTCGGCGAAGATGTCAATGTCATTGTGCTGAGCGAGCAAGTCCCCGATACAGCGGAGTGCGCGGGCGGTGGGCGCGTGCGCGGCGCGCTGCGTGCGCGTGGTCGGCCGCGCCAGCATATATATGTCTGTCACATGACAGCACGCATTCAGGATTACGAAAATTGTTGTTTTTCTATGGATGTGATTTATCTGTTACGTAGTAACTATTATGAAATCTGTGGCCTAGCGCGGTCGCGATGACGGGCGCTAGGTATCGAACATGTGAAACGCGTCTTTGCGTCCATAATGTAGCAAAGGCGCGTTTCACGTCATATGGAAACACTGTGGACGTACACTAGGAATCTATTCGACGTTCGAACGAGAACATAATAAAAACAATTTGAAGGGAACGAAATATAAAACGTTTTTGGTCAATATAACGTTATTTACTGTTAACCGTTCCTGTCTGATATTTCACAGTTGTTATTTTATGGCCGCGCAACTTAGACACGTGTTATTTGCTACAAACCGGTTTTTGGTGCTCTCGTTTTGCTTTGTTTCGAATGAAATTCTGCGCAAAGAACCGTTTGAAACATTTTATAACGGTTTTTTATGTAACGGTTCACCGCCTAATTTTATCTCCTTTTAGTAAAACCCTTAAAACGTAAAAGTACTGCAACGTAAAATATACACGGTTAAGAAAATTAATCTACAGCTTGTCTAACCTTATACTTCCAACATTAAAAATATAAAAGGTATAATATCGCTCGTGTGTGGAATACTGCTCTCATCTCTGGGACGGTTCCGCTAAGTACCTACTCGAAGCTCTTGACAGGTTGCAGCGGCGTGCTATCCGTATTATTGGAAACCCAGAGGCAACTTTGACCCTTGAGCCTCTCCAATTGCGTAGAGACATTGCCAGGCTAAGTGTTCTCTATCGCTTCTACAATGGGGAATGCTCTGACGAGTTATTCCAGCTTATCCCACCCTCACCTTTCCACTCCCGTACCACGCGTGCTGGACTACGGCGTCACCCACACACAATTCAACATTTGTTGGCCCGAACTAAAAGGTTCGGTGACTCGTTTCTTTGTCGTACCATCCAAACGTGGAACGCTCTTCCAGCACATGTGTTTCCTTCCTCTTATAGTCCCGGGTTCTTCAAGCGGGGCGTGAAAAGGCATTTCTGCAGGCCTTCAAGGTGAGGAAGGCCAGCCCAGTGATTCGTTTGAATGACTGGGCTTGTCAACCTCATATCTGGACCTCACGACCGCTTTCCATCAGGTGGAGTGAGGTCATCTTGACGGGCAATATAAAAAAAAAACAAAAAAAAATATGAACCATTTTTTTTAGATGGAACTGAATTCGACTGCATCGTCATCGGTGGAGGCGCTGTTGGGGGAATTTTAGCATCCAGGCTGTCGGAAAATCCCAACATTATAGTGGCCCTTTTAGTAGCCGGAGAAGAACCAGACATGAATATGGTGAGAGGATTTACAATTTATTTGCTCAGGTTTACCTACCCTACCTACCATGTACACACGACCTGGTGAATTATGGTCGCAGGATTTTGAATGAAACGCCCAGAATTGTTAAGTTAAAAATATTTTTAATAAAATTTCGTTAAAAAAAGTAGGTGAATAAAATTGTAAATAATTATTTGTTTCAGGAACCGAATAATTTTCCCAAAGTATCACAAGGTGGTGATCGGTACGGCTTCTCTACTTACAAAGATGATTTCAGTGCTCAGTATATTCAAGATGAAAATGTAAGAGTTATCGCCGAGGAGTTCACAGGTGGAGCTACGCCGTGGGTACATATGATGCATCTTCGAGGCCATCCTAACGACTACCAAGGATGGGCAGACGCTGCTGGAGACAATTCCTGGAACTACGAAAACATGTTAAGATATTTTATTAGAAGCGAACAAGTCAAAGACCAAAGAACCCTTGACTCTTCCGTTACCGGTTACGGTACCGAAGGTACTTTGAACTTGACAAGAGAATCAAGCGACGCTAACAGAAAAATTATTCAAGCATTTGAAGAGCTTGGTTATGAATATCATCTGAATCTGAACGCTACTCTCGGTATCACTGAGCCTTTCTACTACATGTCTGAAGGACAATTCCAAAGTATTTACCAGTCTTACATTGTTCCTGCTAGGAACCGTAGTAATCTGTTCATTTATCCAAACACGACAGCTACACTGATACGTTTTGATGATGACCAAACTGCCACTGGTGTGCAAGCCTATAATTCGGAAGACACATACGTGGAAGTACGCGCTCGCCGAGAAATCATACTAGCTGATGGAGTGATAAAGACTCCCCAAATTATGTTGCTGTCAGGAATTGGCCCAGCAGCAGATCTTAATGACTGGAGTATCCCTGTCGTATCTGATTTACCTGTAGGCGAGGGCTTATCTGACTGCGTTGGGGCAATCGTCGCCTTCATATTGAAAGAATTCAATGATTCGACACAAACTTCAAACGATTATATGGCCCCCACAACGGTAGCATTTAAAGCTTTAGATCCTTCACAAGACACACCTGACTATCAGGTAACGAATCACATTTTCTCCCGCAATTCCGAAAGTCTTCCCAAACTTTGTGTTGATTCTTACCAGTACAAAGCTGAAATTTGTGAAAAGTTACAGGAAATTAATAGCAAACATGAGTTGATGTTCTCAATTGTTTCCATAACCCGCCCTCAATCGACTGGTTTTATGGCCCTTAATAGCTTGGATATGTTTGATCATCCATTTATTTACATGGGCTACTTCGCTGAAACGGCTGACTCGGAAAACCTTGCAGCTTATCTTGAAGATGTCTCAAACATTGTGAATACTGAGAACTTCAGAAGATTGCGAGCTGAGTTGGTGGATTTTGAATTACCAGAGTGCGGGCCTTTGCAACAGAATTCTCAAGATTATTGGATGTGTTACGGGCAGTATATGTCCACTACCACCTGGAATGTAGTTGGTACGGCTCAGATGGGAGATGTATTAGATTCAAATTTAAACGTTAGGGGTGTCCAAAAACTTCGTGTGGTCGATCCATCTGCAATTCCGTTTGCTCACAGTGGATACTTATTACCTTCAACAATTGCAATGGCCGAAAGAGGTGCTGATTTGATTCTAAACAACGTGGAAATCAGTAATTTAGTAACTGATGTATCTGAAGAAGATTTCTCAGCTTCTGAAGAGGATCTCTTAGTATCCGAGGAAAGTTCTTTAGCATTTGAAGAAAATGAATCAGCTCAAGGATTAAATAATTCAAACGAGAATGAAGACTTCCCTCGATCTGAAAATGGAGCCGTCCCATCATCAGAAAATGTAACCACCACTTTGTATGAGGATGAAGAGGGTTCTTCAACCTTTGAAGAAAGTTCATCACCATCTGATGAAAATGCGTCAGCTCAAGGATCAAATGATTCTGATACAGAAAGTTCCTTAGAACCTAAGGAAAATGCGTCAGCTCAAGAAACAAATAATTTAGATGAAAATGGAGTCAATCAAGGTAGCCATTCATCTGAGAATGAAGCAGCACCTTCGTCTAAAAATGAACGGGGTTCATCAGCATCCGAGGAAAATAAGTCAGCTCAAGGATCAAATGATTTAGATGAAGAAATTACTTTAGATTCTCAGGGAAATGTATCAGCTCAAGAAACAAATGGTTCGAATGACCATGAAGACTCTGAAAACGAAGCCGCCCTATCTTCGGGAGATGAACCCACTCATTTATCAGAGAATGAAGAGGGTCCATCAGCATCTGAAGCAAGTTTCTCATCATCTGATGAGAATGCGTCGGCTCAAAGGTCGAATGATTCTGAAACAGAAAGTTCCTTAGAAACTCAAGAAAATGCGTCAGCTCTAGAAACAAATGAGTTAGATGAAGACTTTTCTCACTCTGAGACTCAAGGTAGCTCTTTATCTGAAAACGAAGCAGCACCAGCGTCTGAAGATAAACAGGGTTCATCAGCTTCCAATAAGAATGCGTCAGCTCAGGGGTCAAATGATTTAGATAAAGAAAGTTCCTTAGATTCTCAGGGAAATGTATCAGCTCAAGAAACAAATAATTTAAATGAGAATGAAGACTCACCCCAATCTGAAAATGAAGCCGCCCCATCTTCAGAAGATGAAGCCGCTCTTTTATCTAAGGATCAAGAAAGTTCATCAGCATCTGAGCAAACTGCGCCAGCTCAACGATCAAATGATTCTGCCGAACTTGCGCTTGGATCCAGTGAAGAAGACGGTCTTAAATCTGAAGGTGAAGCTGCCCCAACATCTGAAAATGAAGAAAGTTTACCATCATTGGAAAAGGATTCATCAGAATCAGAAGAGAATTCGTTAGCTCAAAGAAAAAATGATTCAGATGATATTGAAACCCCTATTGAATTAGATGATGCAAACAACACTGTAACTGATGACAAAGCCGAACCTGCACTTGAAGCTGAAGACGCAGCTTTGTCTTATACAGAAGGTGAAACTCAATCTGAAGATGACGTATTTGTCCCTTCATCCAATATATCCACATCTGAAGATGAAACCACTTCTTTATCGTTGAGCGCCAATTCGACACTTAATGTACTTAAAATTAGAGCAGCAGCCCATTTGCTTAGATCAATGGGCAAATCCGAATTTGCTGAAGTAGCTGAATCTCTTGAATCTGATGAAGAAGCTAGTCTGAGCTCTGAGACTATCACCAATTCTATGCTTGATGTTGGTGAAGAAGCTGAATCTCAGCTTATTTCTGATTTAGTAGCTCATTATTTTGGAGGTTCTGAAAGTGAATCAGTAAATGAAACTGTTTCAACAGGTGGTCTGTTTGAAATCGCAAACATAACTGCAGCCAATTCAACATTGAATGCACTTGAAATAAGAGCAGTAGCCAGGTTACTTAAATCAATGGGCAAATTCGCAGCTGAGGAAGTAGATGGATCTTTCGAATCTGATGAAGCAGCTAGTCTGGCATCTGAGATTGTTACCAATTCAACGCTTGATGTTAATAAAGAAACTGAATCTCAGCGAATAGCGGTTTTAGTAGCCCATCTTCTTAGAGGTTCTGATATTAAATCTGTAAATGAAACTGTTTCAACAGGTGTTCCGTTTGAAATCGCGAACAAAACTGCAGCCAATTCAACATTGAATACACTTGATATTAGAGTAGTAGCCAGGTTACTTGAATCAATTGCCAAATTTGCAGCTGATGGAGTAGATGGATCTCTCGAATCTGATGAAGCAGCTAGTCTGGCATCTGAGATTGTCGCCAATTCAACTCTTGAGGTTAAGGAAGATACTGAATCTGAGCGTATAGGTGTTTTAGTGGCCCATTTACTTAGAGGTTCTGATAGTGAATCTAAAAACGAAACCGAAACAGTAAGTGGTCAGTCTGGATCTGAGGGTGAAGGGTTTGAAGATGACGTATTTGTCCCTTCATCCAATATTTCCACATCTGAAGATGAAACCACTTCTTTATCGTTGAGCGCCAATTCGACACTTAATGTACTTAAAATTAGAGCAGCAGCCCATTTGCTTAGATCAATGGGCAAATCCGAATTTGCTGAAGTAGCTGAATCTCTTGAATCTGATGAAGAAGCTAGTCTGAGCTCTGAGACTATCACCAATTCTATGCTTGATGTTGGTGAAGAAGCTGAATCTCAGCTTATTTCTGATTTAGCAGCTCATTATTTTGGAGGTTCTGAAAGTGAATCTGTAAATGAAACTGTTTCAACAGGTGGTCTGTTTGAAATCGCAAACATAACTGCAGCCAATTCAACATTGAATGCACTTGAAATAAGAGCAGTAGCCAGGTTGCTTAAATCAATGGGCAAATTCGTAGCTGAGGAAGTAGATGGATCTTTCGAATCTGATGAAGCAGCTAGTCTGGCATCTGAGATTGTTACCAATTCAACGCTTGATGTTAATAAAGAAACTGAATCTCAGCGAATAGCGGTTTTAGTAGCCCATCTTCTTAGAGGTTCTAATATTAAATCTGTAAATGAAACTGTTTCAACAGGTGGTCCGTTTGAAATCGCTAACAAAACTGCAGCCAATTCAACATTGAATGCACTTGACATTAGAGTAGTAGCCAGGTTACTTAAATCAATTGCCAAATTTGCAGCTGATGGAGTAGATGGATCTCTCGAATCTGATGAAGCAGCTAGTCTGGCATCTGAGATTGTCGCCAATTCAACTCTTGAGGTTAAGGAAGATACTGAATCTGAGCGTATAGGTGTTTTAGTGGCCCATTTACTTAGAGGTTCTGATAGTGAATCTAAAAACGAAACCGAAACAGTAAGTGGTCGGTCTGGATCTGAGGGTGAAGGGTCTGAAGATGATGATTCAGATCAAGCAGCTGAAAATGAAACCAATTCAACTTCTGAGACCCAAGCCAATCCAACACTTGATGCACTTAAAGGTGATGCAGTAGCCCGGATGCTTGGATCAATGGGCAGTTCCGGTTCTGACGAAGAAGAATCTGTACTTGGATCAGAACTCACCGAACTTGAGAATAATGAAGAAGCTAAATCTGGGCTATCAGCTGTAATAGCAGTCCATCTACTTGGAGATTCTGAGAGTAAAACAAAACCAATAAGAGATGAAGCATCAAATGGTTGGTTGGGATCTAACAGCGAACCTGACAAAGCTACTGGTCTTTTTGGATCTGGAACCGCAAACAACAATGATGAAAAAGAAAAATCTAATTTAGGCCGTCATTACTTACGTTATGTCATCGGGTAGATAACGGAATGGTCTAAATACGAGTAAAAATGTTTATCTATCTAAAAAAATATCCATGTATTATTTTAATAATCAATTAACGACCAACAGAGGAGTAATTGAGAAAGTTTCCCACACTTTAAATGTAGCAGCCTGTAGAAACTTAAAGTCTCACTTCTTACCATTACTCTTATCTACTTTACTTTCTTTATATTTTCAATAAAAATACTATGATCATAACAGTCTTTTTTATTTAATAAACAAAAAGTCAAAATAATAAATATCTATCCGTTTCCAAGGCTCAAAAATATTTGAGCAAAACATTAGCCACAAATATCGATACTAAATAATAAATTTTGTTCACTCTTTATTGACTTGTATAATTTGTGGATTGTGTTTTGCTCAAACGTTTTTGAAGCCTTGGAAACGTATGTAACTAATGCTTATAATTGTACTGCTGACATGAAGACCCATTTTGCAATGGTTTTGTAAAGGTTGATGTGAACGCCTCTGTATGGATGGATCCCCTGATCCGTTACTCGTAATGGCCTCGATAGCTCATTTGGAAGAGCGCCATCCGGATTGTAAAAGTACTCGTAGGTTCAAGTCTCGCTTGAGCTTTAGGACCAGGTCGATTATTTCTAGTTTCAAACTCGAAACTCAAACTCAAACAACTTGATTCAAATAAACTGTACTTTCTCGTTATCATCGTTAAATTTACAGCAAAATATACTAAATAATAGACATAAATACTGTAATAATATGGATTTATCAATACACAGTATACAAATATAATGCGACTCTACCACCGCGTCGGAGTTGTTCCTTGCTGAGAAGACCCGGCGAGAAACTCAGCAGTTCCTTTCTATCTTTACAATATAGTTAACTTAATGAAAAACAAATAGAAATAAAAAAATATATTAACTTTTAGGACATAGTTACAATGGGCGATGCCCAATTTTGAAAAACAAATCCAATTCCAAAACCATTTCGAGGAATAGCATTACTGAACAGTTTTCAGTGATCAGATTTTAATTTTGTTTCGTATTTTTTGAGATATTCGAGCGAAAAGCTACGTCCTTTGTTTGACCTTTATGACGTCACGTCTTTTCGCCTTTTTATTTTTACAAGCGCAAAATTCGCAATTGACTAGCGTTACAAGAGGCGGGACACCCGTACCAAGAAAAAAAGGCAATGTATGAAACGCATGAACTGCTCAGTGACAACCTTACAAAACTATGACAAGCTATTACTGCCAACATCATAACCAACATAATAGGGTTGTGCTAACCAAAGATTCTGTGTATTGGTGGTATCGATAAATGAGATTGATGATACCCGTAGGAACCTACCTGTTTCACTTATTATATGGGGTTAAATTCAAAATAAAAGGCCTTAATTTTAACTTTTATTTATTGACAAAAGACGTAGGAAAAAATGGGCTCACTTGACATAAGCATGTACCTATACAATCACTCAACCCTTTATAAATCGGGCCCATGATATACATAATATGGGTTACCTTCGTTTCATCCAATAAAATGACCAAATCGTCGCGGCCTAAAAATTTTTTCGGAAAATTTCATTTCCAAAATTAATACTCAGCAAATGAACTCTTTGCAATTAATTGTAGACAGCTCTGTATGCTTTAATTGGAGTAGTTTTTCTATTGGCTGGCATATATGCCAAATCTCTTTTGCCAGTAACTTTTACCCATTGCCTGCCACTGAAAAGTGTTTTTTTTTTCTTTAAAAACATTATAGAAAAACACATATATATGACGCGGAAGGATGGAGGGCTGTAAAAGCTGATAAAATTTACTCTTTGTAAATCACGACATGAGAGAGCGAAATGTGAAATTTAAAAAGACTACTGTCGATAAAAATGGCACTGCCCTATTTGTTCACATGTAAAGCGGTTATGAATTTTTTATACGAAAATCTGCACTAAAATCCTAATAAACTACACCATACATGACCTTAAAACAAAAACAAATTATAATAAGTACTAACCGATCTTCATCCAGCGGGAATTGTGCCATAAATGTGCGTGTTTTGTTTGCTACACGACTCGTTTAAAAACCACATATTTTGCACGTTACTAATGGATTCTTGATTAAACATAATATACTTGGCAAATAAATCTCAAACATAACAAATTTTACGAAATCAGTTATATCACTTGGCGATAACGACAAACCTACAGATTACGAAAAAGGGAAAAAATAAATTGTCAAATTGCAAGACATGCTGGGGCGGTGACGTATAAACACGGCAAAGAAGAGAGTCCGCAACGTCTACGGAATCATGTAGGTTTGTGTACCTAATCTTAACTTAGACGGGTTATACCACTGTTATATGCCCAGCTGGAGTCTTCAATAAAACTGCTTGTTCGATGAAACTGTAGTTTATTATGACTTGTTTGGAGAGTTTGGAGAGGCGTTATGTACCAATTGTTAAAGACAAAACCGTAGATCACTGTTGATGGTTAGATGGTCGGATGAATAATGTGTTTATCCTGAGGGATCTGGGCTTTTTATATCGTGATGTAAACAACCCGATAATGGCACGAGTTTGCCGAAATACTCGACGTTTAGATAACCCGAAAGGTTTTCCTATTCTTTTAACTAATGTTTTCAATTAAACAATCCTTAATTGTTTCTAGTAAAAGCGTATGTCTTTTAGGTCACGTACACCATTATATTATCATGTGATGGTGGCGTGATGTTTTGATGCTGCGCAATGGCATTTACTGGGAATTTGATATAGGCAAAGTTTAAGATGAATGATGGAAAGGTACACGCAAAATAGAGTACTAGTTATAGTACGAGTATATAGAGTATTAATACCTCCCCCGTTAGAATGAACAATAAGGTACGAAATTGTTTACATGGATCGTAGTCAGATGATTGCAACAATAAGTAAGTATTACAGTTTACAAAGACTAACAGTAGGTTTAACCTGGAATGATTACAAAAGTGAGTATTATTTTAATGAAAACTTAAATTAGGATTAATCTACAAGAATCATAACTGGATGATTACAGTTTTACAATTTCCTTAAGACTAAAATTAGAATTAACCTAGAATGATTACAAAAGTAAGTGTCTCTAAACGATTACAAAAGCAAGTATTTCTAAATAATTACAAAAGTAAGTATCTTTAAACGATTACAAAAGTAACTATTTCTAAATGATTACAAGAGTAAATATTTCTAAAAGGTGATAACAAGAAAAAGTAAGTATTATATTTAACTAAGATTAGGAATAAACTAGGATAATACAAGAGTACCTTTACAAGTAAGTATTTTTAAAAGGATGAATTATTGCAAAAGTTACAGACAAGGTTACAATATAAGACAATCAGAATGCTTTTTGCTTTTGCAATTTTATCAATAATTCTCGATGAAAACAATGTATAGTTCCTCTTGACATAGAAGCTTTATTTTTTATTATTATGCTTATTGCTATTTTAACAATCTAAATTATAGCTATACTTAGCTCTATCGAATGTTGGTGATTTGGGTCTCAAGGGTTGCCTAATTTGCTGTTCGCTATCATTTTCGGTGTCCAAACTTTCTCTAATAGACCTTCTTACAGATGGTTCTACTGTTTTCTTCGTGTTACATTGATTATAAATCTGAATACAGCAGTTTCCGTTATTCTGATCGTTCCCATTATTAAAACAATTCAAAATCCTAAATAATTTCGTAAGTTTACAGAATTTAAACATTAGGAAAACCATTGTTAAAAAGCAAAGTAAGTAAAATAACCATGATAATTATGCTGACGAGGTAGGAGTTTATACGCATTCTTAGTATCAGCATCCTTTCAATAGATTTTAATTTTACAGCAACTAAATTTAGGTCATCTAACTGTACATTGTTCAACTGTAATGGTATTAAATTATGCTTCGTAATATTTATTTTATCTTTATTACAACAATCGTCTTCAGCTAAGTCAAATGTTATTGCCGGGGCTATCCAATTGGTTGCCAGGTTATCGGTAGAAATTAATTGTACCAGATTAGCGTATGCTTCACAACCTCTATCTAGTGCAACAATTCTTGTGATAACCAATTCGTAATCTGTTAACTGATCTCGGCCTGCACAGTCAACTTTTAATTCAGTTGGTTTTGAATAGATGAATATCCATTTGTTATTGAGCAATTTCCGCCAAATCTCGAAGTTGCCGTACAAAAGTTTAGTGTTACAATCGGATGGCAGAGTTTTTACTACGTTGGTTATAAGTTGAGTCTCACATGACGGATTGGAGATAGTTGAATATTCGTTTAGGTTGTTGCAAATAAAATGTTCGGGAGATAGTTTTTTGCAATCTTCCAAATCGTTGAATTGTACATATGATTGACGGTTAGTGGTCATACCGAAGTATTGTCTATTCGGTGAACATGAGGCGTTGGTAAAGGCAATACATGGAATAATTCAAAACCGTTTAAACTAACCAAGGGAAAATTAAGAATGAATACAAGTTTGAAATTAATGTAGAAAACGTTTAAAGTTGAAATGTCTAAGTAAGTGAATATCTTCCATATTTAATTGAAGTGGAAGTTCTTTGTTTTGTTTTAGATAGTGCCTATTATTGGAAATTTCTCTATATACTTGACTAGGTGTGATTATATAGGGATGAAGGATTTTCTGTTTTGCAAATAAAATGGCATTTAACAACATTTCTATATCATCAAAGACGTCTTCACTAAGAGAATTCTAGGTTCCGAGATGAGAATTTCATGTGGTTTTGATATCGAGCAGTGTGATATTAGAGCCAGTTTCGTTCATGAACCGATTTATGATTTCAACGTTTCTCAAAATGAGTTGCTCGTTGTGATTTAACTTTTTAATAGTGGAGTTAAAGTTTTCAATAGCTGATTGTGTCACCTGTACCTGATTTTTCATTGGGTTAAGAATTTTTTTATCATCGGATAACACTGTATTTATCATAATAGGTAGCGTCTTCGGAATTCATGGTACCGAAAATGGTTTTTTAATACTGATCCTATTCCGTCAAACCAACCTCGTTTGGTACGTTTTGAACTAGTCAAGTAAGATAATGATGAGTATAAGGTTTCTAATTTGTCGATCTGTTTCTTAAGGAGTTTTAACCTATTACCGCATTTTATTGGGATTTGATCTAGTACGTAGCATTTATCAGATGTAGCCTGATAATTTTGTTGGAGAAATATTATAGCTTTTAATATGGATGAGAAATCCTTAAATGTTATTAGTTTCCAATGGTCAGCCAATATTTTCAGAGTTCCTATACGGTCGAAGTATAGACCGGCAACTTTTTCAATTGGAGTAATCTTCACCGTCGCCGCGTCCGTAATGAATAACCTGCAATTGGATGAGTTTCTGTGGTTTTTATTTCATTATCCGTAACATTATCTTTATTATTAACTTTATTTGCTAATTTTAATTTATTTACGTATACTCAATAATTTTCCTTCTTAAGTTTTAATTAAAACATTCGCATTTGCTTTAATTGCTATTGTGTAGCAATCCAGCTTGGAGTAAGCTTGTTTGTGCTTTTGTAATTAAATTAGACTTCATCGTCCGCTTTACATTTATGTACATTATGTTTTTCATCGTATCTAACTTTTGATTTTTCTTTACTCACTATCAAATTTTTCCTAGCTATTTCTAGCGTTTTGTTTAATTTGTATTTTAAATTTTGAACGTTATCTTCATAATTAGATTCTCCTATCGTTTTTGCTACGGAACTGGGTAAATTGGGTTTTTGCCCAAATACTAATTCATGTGGTGTATATTTACTACTGCTATGCACGCTTGTGTTATATGCAAACATTGCTAAGGGTACGTAGTCACCCCAATCGTCTTGTTCTTTTGAGACGTATTGTTTGAGATAGTCTTTAAGGGTAGAGTGACTTCTCTCTAGAGCTCCATTAGTTTGAGGGTGGTATGCCGTAGAAGTTAGTTTCTTTATTTTGAAAATCTTCGCTATTTCTTTTAATCTTTTAGACATGAATTCTGTCCTTTGATCGGTTAGAATCGTTTTAGGGGGAAGGTTTCTTAAATCTCTACGGATGCAGCAACTCGTATAATTATGGTTGAAGTTCACGGTTAGTTCAATTAACCATAAATTATACTTCGTTGCTGCATCCTATGAGATTTAATAAACCATGTAGATGTTTAGCACCTATTGCCGAATGACAAGTAAGTTTTATATTTAAATATTCTTAAAATAAAGAAATATTGAACTTTCAAACTTATTTATTTACTCAACAATTACTTTACAATCTTTATATAAAGTAATTTATGCAACTTAACTCGCAATCTTAAGTGGTAATTAATCACTTTAGTATACCAAAATAATAACCTATATATTTAGTCTTAAAAACATAGCTGATTAGCTATCGGCTGTCAGCACTGCATCAGCAAAGGCTCTGTCTTGCTCTGCGTCTGGTAACGGCAGGTTGTAAAACTTGGCAAAACAGAGAGAGAGGCCACTCCAACCGGCCGCCCGCTTAATGACATCGACTGAGAGGCCGGCGCGGCGAGCGGCAGACGTCGCTGCGTGTCGCGTGCTGTGTGATGTAAACACATCAGCATCAATACCACTGTCTTTAGGCACCTACTTAATCCAGCGACTTATTGTTTGCGGAGTGGCGTTTCGGTTCGGCCTTTTAATAGTTAAATCTGTTCCTTGTTTATTTCGCAGTTGTCTCGTCTTCTCTATGTAGACAGAGAGAGCCTTTGCTGGGCAGATACCTGGCTTCTCCTGATAAAATGGTACAATTAATCTGGGATTGGTCCTATTAAGAGCTGAAGTTTTAATTACATCACTTAAAATAATATTAGCACCAAATTAAATTTATAAGTGCCAACACGTCTGAACACGTTGTCCAGTCGACAACGCGAGCAGAGTGACCAGTTTCTTGCCTAACACATCAAGCATTAAAGATTTATTAGGAGCTTGATGTAAAAGATAAGATAAGACAATGTGTGGATCCCGAAAGTTTTGATATTTCGGTAGGTTAGGCCTAATTTTAAAAACACCTTTCAAGAATCTATTTTCATAATCATTTGTACAAATTTCTTTACCTAAGATTAAAGACAATGCTGATCTAAATGAATTTAATAAGCCATACTTTGCTCCCTTCTAAAAATGATTTGTTAGGAGTTTAAGTAATTATTTTGTTTCAACTTTTAAAAAAATCTAAATTATTTTCCTTACAAAAGGTGAACCAAGACTTGTAAGCTGAATTATACTGTTGTATTGTGCTGTTAGATAAATATTGTAACATTACATCAATTGTGTCGCTGTCTAATGACTGCCTGATGAACGCCTCCCTGATAACGTTAACCAGGGTGAGGCTGGGCCACAAAGGATGCGTCATTTTGAAAGGAGAGGGTAACATATTATTATCTTCATTCGGTCCAAGGTAAAGGACTTTGGAAACCTTTAAATACATAAACAGAGGGAACCAAGGTTGGCTAGGCCAATACGGAACCACCAGTATGACAGTTGCCCCGTCATTAATTATTTTTCGCAAGCATTTCAAAATTAATGAAAAAGGAGGGAAAGCACAAAAAAAAAATTGATTCCATTTAAGAGTGAACGCGTCTAATTCAATAGCTTCTGGGTCTCGTTTCCAGGACACAAATTTAGGATATTTTCTATTAATTCGAGATGCAAACATATCTAGTTCCGGATGACGGAGTTCTCTCACGATTTCCTTGAAATAGAGTCGGTTAAGTTCCCACTCAGTGTCAATGTTAGAAACCCGCGATGCTCTGTCAGCGTCGGTATTTTCACGAGACTTAATGTATGACGCAAATATGAAAATATTCCTCTTCTCACACCACTGCCATATCTCCCGAGCTATGTTATTTAAGTAAGCGATGGCAGTAGTGTTGTCAGTCCTTAACAAAATTTCCTGACTGATGATATTTTTGCAAAAACACTTAAGTGCCATAAAGGTGGCTAACAGCTCTAAATAATTTATGTGTAATCTTTTCCCACAATAAAAAATCTTAGAGCAGTAAAGGGTTGATTTGCATCTTAGCGTCATAATTTTGATTAGTCATTAAGGCTAGAGATTTTTGTCTTTAGAAACGCTTGGTAGGTATATAGCCAGCCATAAACTACGGCTGGGCAAGCTGCTGTTACGGTACCTATGAACTGAGCGAATTCCCTTATTTTAACTGATGACTTGGTAGACATTTCATGAACCATTTCATAAATTTTTCGGCGTTTGTCGGTAGGTAACTCTAACGTCATATTTTGTAAATTAAGTTGGAGTCCTAGAAATTTTCAATTTTAAGTAGGAATACAATTACTTTTTTCGAAATTAACCACCAACCCCAAGTGATCTAATTCTTTATAATAGTAACTATCATATTAGAGCACAATGAATAACTATCTGCCAAGCACCAAATGTCATCCAAATATCCCACTATAGTGTGGCCGTCACTGCGTAGTGCGGCGAGTACCGGTTTCATTAACTTCGTAAAAACGAACAACGCCGAACATAGGCCGAACGGGAGACAAGTAAATTCATACAATTGATTCTCCTAACGAAATCTTAAATATTTTCTGGAAGATTTGTGTACAGGAATCAAAAAAATATGCTTCTTTAAGATCATTTGTTGCCATAAAAGAGTCCTTATATAGTAGATTAGCTGCTGTACGAATATCTTCCATTTCAAAGTGCTATTGTAATTTAAATTTATTGAGTGACTTTAGGTTCAGAATGAATCTACATATATGATCCATTATTTTTCAGAGTAAGAAAAATAGGAGATGTAGATCTTCACACTCAGTACAATCGATCCTAAATGCCTAAGTTTTGTAATAGATTTCAACATTTCAAGTTTTGAATGAGGTGGGTTAGGCGGTTCAATCAGTTGTACTGGATTACAAATTAATGGATTATTTATATTTAACCAGTTATGTAAATAATATTGAATACGGCCAGCGTGTGGTACCTCTAGTGGCGGTTCCGAGTCCGACGGTCCTGGTAGTACCGGGTCGGCGGCGGCGGCGGTGGCGGCGGCGGCAGTCGACGTGGGGCCGGAGGCGGTCGGCGTGCGGCTCGCGGAGGCGGCGGGTAAGCGCGAGCTTGCGCTGGAGGCGCACGTGCTGCTCCCGGCCCGCTCGCTTGGCGGGGAGCCGCCCGCCAGTTTCCCTGAGCCGTCGTGAGCGGACGTCGCTGCGGATGTAAGGATGCGGGGCCCGGATTCTTGATCTGAAGGCTGGACTTTTCAATTGACTTAGTGGTTCTCATGTTCTCTTCTAAGTGGTCTGGTCTCCAAAGAAAAATGTATCCCGTTTAACTCCTTGGATCATATCAATGAACTTCTTATCTAACAGTGGTATAATGAGCCGTCTGCGGTTCATTGTTTCCTAGTAGTGAAGGTCGAGTAGGACCTGATTTTTCTCTGCATTTTTTTAAATTACAGTCAGCTTATGTAAATTTTTATTTATCAGATCAGATGTCAAATTAGCCAATCCCGCTATACCAGAGCCTAGTTGAATTTGCATTTTCTCCAAACGCTTATCCCGATTTTTTGTTGGTTCGTTAAGAACTGAAGCTTGGAATAAGAATCTCAGCCAAAAGAGGCTCATTTTGCTGCTTCACCAAGCCATCAGTGAGGATTTTACCCCAAAACGTTCAGAGATTTCAGTAGGAGTATTCTCCCCAAAGCTTGCTTAGGGTTTTTAGCTTCCCCCAGTACCGTCAATATTACCAAAGGTATTCTTTCTTCATTCTGAGGAGGCGTCGAATCTGGCGCAACCTCGACCACTACTGAGCGAACATGGTTATCCACTAATAGGTCTTCTGGTGACATTGCAGGGTTTGGCTGAGGGGTAGGTAGCAACGGTGAAGGCCGGCCCTCGGGCTCCACTCCCTCATCGCTTGCGCCGCCACCGGCGCACGCGTCCAGGTCGGCGATTTCAAAATCGTAGTAGGAGTCGTATCCGGTTAGAAAATTAAGCTGCATTAGCTCCATAATGTAATTTTTACTTTCTGGGTGACATCACGTGGCACCACATTAAGAAAGTAAGTTATTGTGTCCGGATGACATCTTGTGCCACCACTGAGGAAACTATAGATTAAATGCCTTCCCGACATCAACCAAACATACCAAAAAATAAATAAATACGATTAAACTTTCTGGGTAACATCGCGTGGTACCACATTATGTAAGTTATCAGCTAGTTATAAGTACAAACAATTATTGCAGTTATTTCCGGATGACATCGCGTGGCACCACTTAGGAAATGAAGCTGGATATATATTTAACTGTTTTCTTTACGATTCTAGTATTTAACACTTCGATAACAAACTATTAGGTACCAACCTTCATTTTGCAACCCACGCCGTGGCGGCATAAGTCGACATTGCAACTCCTTTTCCAAACGTTTTATTTTGCTTTTAATCTCTTCGTCACTTTTCTCACGTGTTCTTTCGCCCATTGCACTATCAATCGCCACCAAACACAAGTTTTTTTCACTAGAAAACGAATATTTTTAACGGAGCGCACGCGGATGATGCAACACACGAAAAACGAATGATGGTGGCGCCCTCTGTCAGACATTACGGGCGATAGGTACTTAGGGTCAGCGGAATGTCTCTTGTATTTGTTTTTCTTTTTAAATAATATCTAAAATTCGTGTGATGATGCAGTACGTCAGAAAACGGACTACATGGTTTATTAAATCTCATAGGATGCAGCAACGAAGTATAATCGCAACAGAGCGATCTCTCGAAGTTGCGAGATGTGACGTCACAAGCTTGGTGTCTTCAATAAGTGTGTACCACCATCGGCCTTGTCATCGCTTAACACCGGTTGAGACTAAGGACAAACGCAAACCCATTATAAAACAGCCTACCGAAACCGCCGGGATTCGAGAAGACTATAGTACCAAAGACTTCCGGTATAAAGAACCGGTTCACTCTGGTATAAAGAAAAATGGAAGTTGTCAAAACAAATTCTATTTATTTATTTATTTATTTATTTATTCTTTATTGCACTTGAATTAAGCCATTTTAATTGAGAACGAAAGGGAGAAATGTGGTCGTATTTTCGTACACCATAGATAAACCTAATGCAACTGTTTACCAGACGTTCAAGTTTATCAAGGAGACCTTGGGACAGATTAGAAGTGCAAACGTCTGCATAGTCAATGAGCAATGAATGAAATGAATTCTAATAGTAATATTATGTTAAAGGGTACCATAAAAGATAGACTTACTATAAACAAAAAACTTAGTTAACACTGCTGAGTAATAAAATCAAAACAAAACATGTACAGTTTAAAAAAAATAAAAATAAAAATAAACAAAACATGACAATCAATTTAAACAATAACTAATGATACATTAAGCAAAAATTATGTAACTTGTGTTTGTTTGTTGTGTGCTAAGTATGTTTGAGTGTGCTTACGTGTGCTTGGGTGTACTTGTGAGTATCTGTGTGTGAATATACAATACATATATATATATATACCAACATACATATATATATAAATTTAATATGAAATATTAGTAGTACTTTGAAATGTAAGTACCAGACTTGAAGGCTACAAACCGTAAATTTTCAGCACATTTTCAGTTTATTCATATGACAGGTTTAAAATCCAAAGAGTTGGCTTCTGGCTACAGCAGTTGAGTAAAATTTAAAGTCCTTGAAAAACCGACACACTCTATTATAAACGTAGCAGGGTAAAAAAATAGGAAGGCGTTCTATGAAGCTAGAGTGTGTTACAAGTGTATGGATACGGTAAACGCGACGTTGACAGAGTTGGTCAAATTCCGGTGAGTTTAGTACTTTTTTGTGAACAGATGTTACGGCTTTCAGTATGTAAAGTTGGCGAACCCGCAAAACTTTGCATTCTTTAAATAATTCGTCTGTTGGGTACATAAGTGGTAATTGTAACATAACTTTTAACACTGCGCGCTGCGATCTTTCGACTTCCATCAATTTAGTCTTTATTGATCCTACCCAAACGAGTATACAGTAGTTTAAAAGAGATTGTGTAAGCGCTTTGTACACCATAATTAGCATATCTTTGGTGGCACAGCGACGCAAAGCCTTCATTATGTATATGGTTTTCCTAATAAAATTCTACCTGCTAAAACAGTTAAATGTTTTTAAAAGAAAGTTGTTCGTCTAAAGTTACGCCTAAATATTTAATATTACCTGTTTTACTTATTTTGTGGCAATCACAAGGACTACCTTTTCCTTGGCATGTGTGTATAGTCAAAGCAGACAGCGAACATGGTTTTGATGCCGCTGTCTTAAAAAAAGCTAAGTATTTAGTTTTATCATAGTTAAGCGTTAATAGGTTCCGGTTTAACCAGCTTCAGTTACACCAGCACGGCACACAATACCAGTTGCTGAAGATGCACCTTTAATGAAAATATGGTCAATGCAAGAAGTGACTCTGGTTGGTTCGGTGATCGCCGGGAGGAGTTGATGACTGGCCATACTTCGGTTACTTGTTGATTTATCACTAATATTTTAGTAAAAATAAATACTAGACTATTTTAGTGCGAGCGGTTCGCTAAATTTACGTGCAAATGGTGCTAAAGTTATGAAAATCGGAACTATTGATCTTTAGGTTATCCACAAACCAATTTGATCCGTAGCATGGAAAAAAAAGAAAAAGGGAGGAGTTTTGGAGACACCTTTTTTTGTATGGAAAAAATAATAATTTTGCTTTGAAACCTATTGTGTGTGGTATCTAAAGAAAGGGCTTACTGAGACAATTCTGAAATAAATGATATCATTACATTTTAGTCACTTGTATTAAGTTGAAATAGCAAACTTTTTCAAAACATACCAAGTTTGGGCTCCTCCAGATATGATACTGTTGAATATTTTTTTGTAAAATATACTTCAAATGGTACATAATATTCTCATCGTCAATCTCAACGTGGATGGTTGTCCAGTGCTTTAAAAACGGCCCGTCGAATCTGTCCGCAACAGTGTGCACAATGCCATTGGAGCTGGGACGAACCCGCCGCCACAGAAATGACTCTTTTGCGCATCAGTGCATAAAAGTCGTCTGTGTGCTTCTCTGCGAACATTCTCGAGGTGCTACCGTAACGCGGCAGCCTCATCAGCGCCCTGAATGCATTGTTATATTGAACACGTAGGAGGCTGTATGCCTTTTTCGTATATTTGATCCACAGGCTGCTAGTATACAATGAATGGCAATATGCCCTCAATAAAGTCACTTTGACATCCTTCGTACACCTTGCAAACCTGCGAATCAACATATTGCTCCTGACTGACAGCGCCCTGAGCTCCCTTTCAATATCTATTTAATCAGTCTGGCTTGCAGTGACCCAATGTCCCAGATACTTAAATTTCGACACTAAATTTAGTGGGGTACCTTTGAGAGAGACTGGAGGTATTATAGAATACTGTTTGGTACCTGCTTTAAAAACCAGTAATTCACCTTTGTCAGCGTTATATCTGAGACCATGGGTCGTGGCATACCTCTCACAAATTTGTAATAGCTTTCTAAGACCGCTGATTGAGGGGCTCAGCAGCACCATATCATCAGCGTAATTAATGTTGTTTACAAAAGTGCCGTCTATCGAACACCCACCATGGTACTGCTCAATCGTTTCGATTTTCATAACTTTAACACCATTTGTTGGTTTTGACTGAAATTCGGGGTGTACCACTAGCACTATATTGTAACGAAACAAATAATTCACACATATCGATAAAACCAAAAAATTTACCCAAGAAACATTAAATATTAAAACAAAAAAAAAATATGAAAAAAAACCTGCTCGCTATGAAATTTCGGCATATCTTTTCTGGAAGAAAGTTTCATATTTTATGAAACTAACTGTCCCTCCCTTTTTATTACATGCCACATCGCAGCTTCTGTAACTAATTTACCAGATTGTTGAATGGTTTGATAATGACAAGGCAGCAGATTAAACAACAAACTTTCTTTACCTTTTTTTCTCTTTAATTTGATTTTTCTTTTTAATTCGTGTGATTTTTTAGAATGTGCGGGTCAAAAATGATTTACCGACACGTTAATTAGATCAATGAGTTTTTGAGTTTAGGCACTTCAGAATTACGAGGTAGTTTGCTAGTTACAGGTAACTACTATGAGCCTTTAGAATTTGTCTGTCTGTAAGTGAATTATTTGTTTTTCTTCACCTTTTAAACTAACATTGCCAATATTAAATCTTCAGGGTGAGCAAAAAACGCGATCTGTTTTATAACAGGACCTATGATTGCTTCGATCTTGGTTGATATATTTTTGCCAAGGCATGCTTTTGAGCTAGCTTTCCTGAGAAGTACCGTATTTTGCTGCACTTAAATAAATTTTTTTTAGAATACAACTTTTTTTTTACACCCAGATCATCTGACCCCAAACTAAGCAGAGCTTGTAATATGGGCGTCAGGGACTGATAAACATACTTAAATATTTCTAAATACATACCTAAATAGATAATCACACCCAGACACACAACAAATACATGTTCGTCACACAAATATTTGTCATGGGTGGGGATCGAACCCACGACCTCCGGCGCTAAAGGCAGGATCGCTGCCATTGCGCCAACAGGCCAGTCAATTACTTAATAAGTAAGGAAATTTAACTTTTCTGGGACACAAACTCCCTAGAAACAAAACTGACTATGATCTTACAATTACAATAACAAGAACTCAGTTGTTTTTTCATGTGACATGCTTTTGCATAATTGATTATTATTTTTGCATTTTAAATGATAGGCTTTTAGAAGCTAGATGGCTCATGTGTACGAGACAAAAGGAATTGATGCTACTTGCCACACTCCTTTAACTCTTTTAGGTTACTACGAGTATTTCTGCAATCTCGAAAAACAAGGTGTCTTTTTATACTACCTTTTCGATTTTGTACCGCGTTCCTTTTCACAATTAACATTTCATGACATTCTGGTAGGTTTGTAACACATTATTCATCCTTCATATCGTATTTAGTTACAAATACAGGACACTAGTATGACTGTCTATAATCAGACATTCTGGACAAATTTAACCCTAAGTTCTTAAACAAAAATTACGGTATTTCACATGAATTTTTTCACATTTTCACAAGAGTCTTCTAAATGTACTTACCTGAAACTGTTTTTTATTGGATAAACTATGATATTTTAATATCAAATAGTCATGTATTGAAATTAATTACAATAAGAACACTGAACTACATCCAATTAATAACGTATAACTTGAGATGCGAAAGTACCAAATTGAATATTTTTTTAAATACTTTGACGGCGGGCTATTCCACTTAGAATAATTTGATAATATTGTAAAGGGTCAATTATGAAACCTAACTGCAACATATTTTCGCTATATACCTTTATTCCATACGCAAAGGCAAATTATATAAAAGTCCTTGGAGTAACACCTGCCATGATGCTTATCGCTTGTGGACTATGAGAACGGTCCGTTTTACAAATATATGGCGTATGTTGAGCAGCAGACATCTTATGGTTGCGAATGATGATGATGATGAATTCTAAAACTGTTTAAGATTTTGTATAGTTTGTGTAAGTACATTGCGATAATATTTTTTACAGTAATGGTCGCGTTGCTTTGTATAAGAGAAACAATGAATTATTCTTAATCAATTACTCTGTATATTTTTAATGTCAATAAAGGTTTTTTGATCTTAGGCATAATGACTTGTATTTGCAATTACTTTTTTAAATACCAGTTCAGGAGTGGATTGGGTAAAATGGTTCTCACCAAAGAAAATCCAATAAATTTGTAATTTTTGGCAAAGTATCGCCAGAGCGCTCGATGATAAAGCGTCTGATACACGGTGGGCATCAAGCGTCAAACAGAGGTGACCATCGGAATGTTAGTTATTTGGTTGCCAACGGCAACACGGTCCAAACTGACCAAGGTCACCTCTGGCAGGCGCTTGTTGCAGACCCTGTAGCAGACGTTTATGCGCCATGAAAAAAGGTTTCGTCTAGTCAACGAGACAAACTATGACAAACCCCAGTTCCCTGAGATAACCACATTCTTTCCGTTGAATTTCGACTACAGTATTATAATTATATTGTCTCTCTATTTGCTGCCTCAGGACGTTCGCTATTGACGGTGGGTCTCTTAGGGTTTTAGGTCGCATGTATCCATCTGAATACTTATTTATTTATTTATTCTTTATTGCACAAAGAAAGAGTACAATTGGCGGACTTAATGCCTAATGGCATTCTCTACCAGTCAACCACTGGGCGAAGCAGAAATCGTGTTGGCGGTGTCTCATAAAACCGGAAATAAAATATACTATTAATACAAAAAAAAAAAAAAAAAAAAACATACATACTTCATCTCGTTGAATGGTATCCATTCCGAAATTTCATTCTGGTCGAAACTGATAATATCTGTTACGTCTACCACGAGTTGCCACTTTAAATTTACGTTATCGTTCGCGTAAATAATTGTAGTGGGATTTGACATGACATGACATGACAATGTCCAATCCCAATACAATTATTTACGCGAACGATAACGTAAATTTAAAGTGGCAACTCGTAATAAACGTACGGGTGATGGAAAATGTTCGACTTTGGTCTGAAGTTGATACCGTTAGGGTATCACATCGTGCTTACACGTCACCTTATGTTGCCAAAAAAAGACCAGTTTTATACATGGGAATGCGGTCTTTCGTTTATATCAGCCTATTTACTGTAATCCTGATTAGGTCCTCTGTATCGTTAAGTACGTATACAATATTGTATCATACCTAACCACCACGTTTCCCCTGCATACGTAATGTGAACGCGCGTGTAATAAAGAAATTAATGCAATATAAATATTCAAGCTATCGAAGACATACAGACTTTGACAGTTTTTTTTTATTTTTAAAATACTATCTATACTAATATTATAAAGAGGTAGACGTTTGTGAGTTTGTATGTTTATAAAAAAATACACAGTACAATAAGCGGACTTAATGCCAAAAGGCATTCTCTACCAGTCAACCTCACAATTAAACAGATAAATTTACAGACGGTGCAAGTGATAACATTTTACTACTACTTAAAACTAACTGAAGCAAAACATTATAAAAAAAGAACCAAAACCAACAAAATATACTTACACATATATCATTATCTATATATATACATAGACTTAAATAAATACAGCATATATACGTCTTATAGCTAAAAAAAATCGAAAAAAAAATCTAAGCACACACAATAATAAAAAAAACATGTAAAAACCAATATAATATTTTTAAAAAGAAACATTAAAAAAAAGTTAATTGCTAAATCATATAAACGCCACAGATTAACCTGGCAGTATTTGAGCCACAAAAATAGACCTTCCCAGCATCTCAAGGACCTTAGTCCAAGTTCGAGATCAATGCCCTGTAATGCTTCCTAACAGCCACTTTAAGACCAGAGACGTATCGCAGAAACCGTGAAAAAGCTGGACATAAAGCCAGAAGAATGAGAAGGAGTGAGAAGAGAAAGAGTATTTTCAGAACGCAGTTGACGACAGTGTGAGGAATGAAGAAACTGGAATTTGCTTTTTAAATAAGACAGGGAATTAGGGTCAAAAAGAATAGAAAAAAGAACATTTAAAATTCTAATGGATCTACGCTGCCGAATAGGCAACCAGTTAAGTTTTGAGCGGTACATAGAAACATGATCATATTTGCGCAGTCCGAAAATAAAACGTATACAATTGTTGAGAAGTCGATCCATTTTATTCAACAGCTCCTGCGACACGTTACTGAGGCAGACCTCGCCATAATCAATCAATGGCAAAATAAGGGCCTGTACGAGCAATGTCTTGGTTGATGAAGGAAGGAAGTTCTTCAACCGATAAAGTGCCCGAAGAGTTCCAGTGACTTTCCTGCTCACTTCACTAATATGTTTAGTCCAGCTAAGGGAGCAGTCCATATAAATGCCAAGATTTTTCACACAGGGAGAGAAAGGAACAACAGTACCATCCATCAGAACAGGTGTAACAGCACGCATATCAATCTTCACCAATATATCTTATAATAGTGATTTTGAGACTGGTAATCTTCAAAACTACTGAACTGATTTTTTAAAAAATCAGCAAATAAAATCAGTCTACCACGATTTGCCACTTTAAATTTACGTTATCGTTCGTGTAAAAAATTGTATTGGGATATAACATGACATGACATGACAATGTCAAAACCCAATGATGTAAATTTGAAGTGGCAACTCGTGGTAGACGTACAGGAGTGACAGAAGCTTTTTTTTTTAATTTAGGCTATATTTTGACGGGAAAGACAGTCTACGCAGGCGAAGCCACTGACGGACTGCTAGTATTTGAGGATTTTCCATCGCAACAGGGTTGACTCTCTGACCGAATTAAATGTCTACTCTCAGTTCATTTCTTCAAATACAGGAACTTGAGTCCAATAAGTCCTCGAGTCATAATCATGGGTGAGCTTAAACTTTGTCTGGTTCCTCGTCACACAAGGATATTTATCCTTACTTCGAGACCATGACAAGTGGTGGGATCTAGCGCACATAAAACATATGCATATAATACTAGTTCCGATTCATTGTAGTAAGAGTATCAATGCTATGATAAAGGACTTTTTGGCTGAAAAATTTACTTTCTTACCATTTTTCTAAGTATTTATTTTTCTAGTTAGGTAATACTTAACTAGAAAAGAATACTTAAACTGTCTGTTTACTGTCTGTCAAACGGTCAAATACTGTACAATTTCTAGTCAACGATTTTCAACACCTAATTCACTGTATTTTGAACATTTCAACTCCTCGATGATGCAAAATTCTGAGAACAACATGTAATTAAAGGGCTCATAACGCCACATGAACTGATGTGGAAACATGATGTGAAAAAGATCACAGATTAGTTATACTCATAAATCAAAATCTATGTGTAAATATAAAAGAAAGTAGTCTTAGTTAGTTACATCACTTATAACTCAAGAAAACGTGGGCCGATTTTTATGATTTTTGTGTTTTTGGATTTGTCTACATCGGGAGTAGTATAAGTTTATTAAAACATTGGGGAATTGACGAAAAAAAAAGCAAAAACATATTTTTTCCATACTAAAATGTTCACAGCGGTCAAGCATTTAGGTACCAATAACTTTAGACAGAACGAGCTGTGTCGGGGCCGCTAGTATGAGATAAACGAGAGGCAGAAGTGTTGATAATTAAAGCATACCTATTATTATTACAATTCCTTATAACTTAAAAAGTTCATTTCCTAAACTGAGCATAGCGAGCAATTATGTATTATGATCATTTCCAGCCAGTCAGCGGTTATCTGGCACTAACTGGTTTTGTATTGACAAAATTGCTCCCTACCCTCAGATTTGGGATTTGACTGGATATAAGCCATTATGATAAGGCCCCAGCACGATCATGATTAAAGGGGTTTGAACATTTGTCGCATAGCCACCTAGCCACCATTTTGTTTTTTCACGATGTTTAGTTCCGCGCACGATGCACTACCTACTACCTATGTACAAAAACAAACTAACATTTTCCAATAATATGGTACCCTAAAGTGTCACGTTTTCGAGTTATTTGAAGGTAAAGATCATCACATATTCAAAGGCCATACAATAAAAAATGGCTTTTCGTGTTATTTTGTTTACAAAAAACAGATTTCGGGACATTTAAACATTGGTTAATGTATTGTTGCAATATATGGAGTGTGCATTTGTTTGGGTTGGGTATTTTTTAACAAACCAAGACGACTAGGTATGCACATTGCACAACCATCACGTGTAATTGTTGTTTTAAACATCTCTCACTTGCGTCGTTTAGAATATTTATAGTCTTAATTTTGATAAGAAACATTTTAATTATTTAACATATTCTATAAAACCGCATGAGAAAAGCGATAATGTATCAGTGATCAGTATAGCACTGCTACAACGACCGCCGAGGTAAGTCTTTGGTATATTCTTAGTCGTGCACTCTTGACAGAGTGGTCGTGGTCCTAATTATGTCCATTCCTGCGCCTTGGTTTTCTCATAATACCAATTCAGCCTCTGACTTGTCAAAACCTGCTTGGAAGCCACTCGACTGAGTTTCAACGGTTTTTATTATTTATTGAATCATCATCATCATCATCAACCGTGTTACCCTTGGTGTACTCCAACGGTGATAGGGAAGAAAAGCGTGTCACCAACCGCAGTCCTAATTAAGGAACTGGAATCGTGGTACCTACATGCCCCGCATAATGTCAATAAAGACTTCGGGAACGGCCCTGGACCGCAGCGACCAGCCGATCATCACACAGTCGAAGGCCTTCTGCATGTCTAAGAAAAGGAGATGCAGAGGTGTATTCTTCAGTCTGTATCCCTCCATGAGCGTTCTCAAGGCAAATACGGGGTCCATGGTCCCGCACCCGGTCGAAACCCACACTGACACTCCGAGATTGTACACTCCTGGCGAATCCGAGAATCCACAATGCGCTCGAGGAGCTTCATGGTGTGGGACATTACCTTTATGCGGCGATAATTTCTGCACTCTTGCACCGAGCCTTTGCCCTTGAAGACTGGCGTGATAATGCTAAGTCTCCATCGGTCAGGTATCTTCACGGTGAGGAGAATGCGGTTGAAAAGGTGGGTAAGTATGCCCACACCAGGAGAGCCCATCGATTTCCACGCTTCGATAGGGACTCCATCGGGTCCGACAGCTTTCCGGTTTTTCATGCGGCGAAGAGCCGACTGGACTTCATCAGGCGTTACCGGGGGCACTAGTCCTTGATTTGGAGGGAGTTCAGGTGCCTGCACCTCTTTGTGCTGCTTGTTGAGCAGCTCGTGGAAATTAGAGCGCCATCTCTCCTTCACCGCGCGGTCCTCTCATAGCAGGTTACCGAGAGTGTCATTTACACAGCGGCACATGGAAATATCCTGGGATGCTTTGACTCTCGAACGTGCGAACTTATAAACGAGCTTTTGCCCCTCAGACGAATCCAACTTAATCCATGGCGAAATTTGTCAAAGAAAACATTGCAATTTTAACTGAAGGCACTTCAGCCACTCAGTTGACTCGTCGTTCAGGACAAGCAGGTCCTCAGAAGGGCCACCGGCATACCGTGTTCTAGGACATTCTTGTATGATATGCTCAATGCTCAGCACATCAGCAAGGTGGTAAAATGAATGACAAAATTGTCATTTCATGCAAATGCATTTGATGTTGCAATGCCGGATGACATACCTGAGTATAACCTGGCTAAATTGAAAACCCCTTCCGCCACAACGTACGAAGGGATCATGTAACATTTTAGATTTGGTGGAGTCATAGTGACAGTAAAAATATGTTTGGATATCAATACCTGCTTCTTTCAAGTTTTAACATCGACAATATAGTTTTATGCAAAACAAAATAATTTTGCAAAAGCCTCATAAATTTTAAAGTTACTTTACTTTAAATGAGAGCAATTAAGTGTGACAGCTGCTATACAAGTAGATTTTAATAAATTTAAATGTAGACTTTAAATCTTAAAATAATGTTTATTGTACTTTTACCAAAAAGTGTACCCTAAAAAGACCTTTTTTTACTTTTGTCTAATGCTATAATGAATGGAGTATATATGAAGAAGAAAAAAGCCTTTTTTATAACGCAGGTGAAGAAAATCTGATGACCCCTGGGGGATTCACGTTTAGCACCTCGGGGGAGAGACAGAATTGCCGAGAAGGTTTCGCTTTGACCTGATTGTTCGAGCTCTATAACAATGACAACACGACTAGTGACAATGTGACTCTAATTGTGGTTTTGACTGAAAATAACTCCCCCATGTGATGAAGTCACAAGCCATCCTTGCGGTGGACCGATGACTTGGTGCAAGTTGCAGGTAGTCGCTGCATGCAAATAGCCCAAAACCGCTCACTGTGGCGTTATATGGAGGAGGCCTATGTCCAGCATTGGACTTCTAAAAGATGATGATGATGTCACGACTTTTCACTTTTCATTATGTCATCAGTCAGGACACATACCTCATCTCAACTGAGAGGGAATCCATACTCCAACACGTGAGCTCGTTACGGATCGTTGGGGAGATGAATGTAAGAGGCCGCTTTGAACTCTCAACTAGTTAGGCAAACGAATTGCCATCTAACCACCATATTAATATAATTGGTTGATCCTCTTACATAATTTGTAAAAATGTTTTTTTTTCAGCAAAAACATGGGCATCCATAACTTAGGGTCGATGCAGAGTACACTGACTGTACTGACTGTTATTCAAGCCTCATCATACGGATTTGTAGCAGCTCAATCATTACAAGGTAAATCAATTGAGATAATGTTCAATTTTAACTTTAACTAATACTATTTAACATGTCATTTGTTATTATTACAGAAAACTTCCTTTATCGTAGAAATAACGGAGTAATTAATTGGTATTTTTTAACAAATCTTCCCTTCGTATGACCAATAACTTTTTATATCGAACGATAGAAATACTAAAAATTCGAAATTCGAGCCTTGAAGAAATAAATATAATTTCATCTTAACCGAAACTTGAATATTTGTAAAAAACGTTGGCTTGCAACGTAAGAATAGCACTAGAAAGATTCGTTGAGGCCAGTAAGATTTCAGCAGCTCAGTGGTTAGAGCAGCCACCTAGATTGTGTAAGACGCTTGTTCGAACCCTGCCTGATTTCTAAAGGTCCAAAATTCGTTTTTTTCTAGTTTTTCTATCTTTACATACATCATAAAAACAAGCATTATACAATATTAAAATGAACAAAGCAATGAAAAATTTTAATAACAAGAAAATGATTTGATTCTGCCGGTAGGTACCTTTTCAACATTAAAGCCCTAGACAGACACAAATTAGGCTCCCATCCTAACGTTGTGGATGTTCCAGCCATACGAACGAAACGTTTTGCAGCCTCCTTCATAATGCGAACAGCAAAGGAGTGAAACTCGCAGCCCACGCATGAGTTTCCGATCCAATACAATCTGTGTCTCTTCAAGACAAGATTGAATAGACAAATGTCTACACTATGTACTAAATAGTAGACAGACATGTTTCATAATAGATCGCATCGTCACTTACCACCACGTGCTTTAAACTTTTTAAAACGAAATACTTAAATACCCTTGAGATATTTTAAAAGAGTTCACAATATATAGGTATAGTTATAATCCTAGAATAAACTCAATATAATACTAGATCAAATTTTAAATTATCTTGATTCCCACAATCTAATACTTAATTTAAAAAAAAGTTAATCCAATTTAGACCATATCAAAAGAGCCACTTAGACCTAAATTATGAGTACAAAGTGGAGATACTGCCACATTGCTGGGTATTGAGATCGACACTAACTTTCACATGTAGAAAAACTAACCAAAAACTTGTCATTATCATGTATACGCCCTTTAAAAATATGCCATTTGAAAAAAGGTAACAGACTTTAAAACAGCTCTGTCAGCAGTACTTTACTCACGCCTTACATAAGGCATAGTTCTATGGTGTACGAGTAATTGTACTGACATTCAGGATAATATATTCAATTTGCAGAATAAGTGTATACTAATACTTACTAATATCGACCAAATGCAATATTGTAGACCTTACATAGGATAATGAAACAGGTTTACGAGTAGTTACAATATTTACGAGTCCTGAAAATTTGTGAGAAACCACGCGTACTTGTACTCACCAGTAAAAAATCAAATTTAAAGAGAAATAACCGAGGCGAAAATACTCTAAAGCAACCCTTTTCGAAATTGGAGCTATACACTTCAGGTACACATTCCATGATGATCAAAATATACAAGAGGTTACCAAATTATATAAAAAACGCTGAAACAACTTATTCTTTTATTAAACAGCTCCGTGAATTTGTAATAACTAAGTGTTAAAATAAAATGAATGAATACCTGCCTCTGCCTGCATTAACGTTGATACTTTGAATACAGTTCATACAACTACCTGCAGTGATGACGTTATGATTAAGGATAAGGACCCCACCTTAATTAACGTTGAGCATTTGGATGCAAATCATACGACTCTCTGCGGTGATGTTTTGGTGTTGGACCTACCTGCATTTTCCGGCATTAACGTTGTTACATTGAATACAGTACATACAACTCTCTGTGTTGCCAGTACGGATAAGGACTTACCTCATCTCCCTCTGCAGACATTCCTGTGTTGGTTGTGGCAACTTGCAACTCCCTGTGTAGGTATTTCGAATTTAAAGTTACCTACATCTCTCGATGAAATCTTTCTAGCATTGGACGTTGTACCTGCACTGCAGACTTCCTATACTGATACCATAGTAGTCGTTTTAGCTAAAATTTCCCATGCTGACATCACAGATTTGAGCCAAGTTGCATCTACCCACACTAATATGACGGCGTTGAACCTATCTACCTGCTCTGGTAGTAAATGAATAAATGCACCCTTCCGCTTAATAGTAGAATCTAAATGTTTTTTTATTTCTTAATAAATATCTTTAAGTTTATTCACTTTTAATATGATTTTATTTAGTGAAATATATTTTTTCTCACAACTACTTACTTAATACCTACAAATTCACAAAATAGTTTAAATGGCAATAAGTTTTTTTATTTAATTCTCTTAGTAATGAATACATTTACAAAAATTATACAGCAGCCAAGTAAATCAAGACCCGCCAATACACCAAATTGAATCAAACTATTTAAATTTACGACCGTACTTAAACCAATTCGACCTGAGTTCTCCCAAAACACATCATGTAAATTTAGTGTAACTATCAAAAGTACAAAAAAACTTTAGTGTAATTGAAATTTATTACCTTAACTAAGACATATTGGATATTTTTTTTTTTATTTATTTACAAGTTATGTAATAGGTATTTATTTGAATGTTTAAATAATTTATATAGAACTGAAATTAAAAAAAAAAAAATAGACAGAAGAATTAAAACTAAATGTGGCTATAATTGCCCTGCTGATATTTACAAGTAATACACCTGCCCCAGGTCGGTGTCCCGCGGTAGAGTGGCGAAGGCCCTTTGGATGATGTCGTTAAGGGCCGCGTGGCATAGCATGAAGTCTCAATGTCACCCAAAGAAGGATAGACAATTTTCTTATACAAGACCTCGATGCTGTGGACGGAAGACAAAAAGGCAGGCAATGCGACACTGCTTACTTTTCTGACTCCTAGTCCAAATCTAATCGGGAGCGAGGCCTGGAGCCAGGATCGGTCTGTTATAGGACAATTTAGAATTTCTATCAGCGCCAGGTGAATCATTCTTTATATATATTTGTCTAAAACTGTGGTGATTTCTGTAAAAACAGGTTCAAAAAAGGATAGATAGGAAAAAAGTTATAGATAGAACATAATCTTAATACAAAACTAGGGGAAACTAACTTATTTTCTTTTCTTTTCCGTGCATAGATGGAGCTGTTTACGACTTCCTCATTGTTGGGGGAGGAACAAGTGGCAACATCCTAGCAAACCAGCTGTCAGAAAACCCAGACATATCTGTAGCACTCGTAGAGTCTGGAGATGAACCCGGTGAGGCGTCTCTGGTAAGATTTTCAACTATCTATATTTAAAAAAAATGTTTGTTAGTTAAAGGAAACACAGTATTTCCTTCTGCAGTCAGATGTTTTTTTATACAGAGGGACGCCAAGGAACATGTGGCAATGTTTTATCTTTTAACTAACTTGTATACGTGCAATTGAAGATTTCACCACTTTATTCTCGTAGAAAAGGATCTTAAAAATCAAACCATGATTTCGCGTTTACTTAAACCATTTTTTAATTTAATTTTGTTTCAGGATCCCGGGCGTTTTCCCGAAATACCAGAAGGCCCCAATGACTATAACTTCTACACTTACCAAGATGATTACAGCGCTCAGTATCAACAAGATAAAATTGTCAAGATTAGTGCTGGAAAAATCCTCGGAGGAACCAGCTCGATAAATAATATGTTGAATCTTCGGGGCCACCCCAGCGAATTCCAACGATGGGCAGATGCTGCGGGTGACAGTTCCTGGAACTATGAAGGCTTGGTAAAATATTTCATCAAAAGCGAACAAATCCAAGATCAAAGAACGCTCAACTCTTCCGTTACCGAATACGGCACCGAAGGTGCTTTGAGATTAACAAGAGAATCAAGCGATGCTAACATAGATATCATCAAAGCATTTGAAGAGCTCGGATATGCATACCACTTAAACTTGAATGCCACTCTCGGTATCACTGAACCTCTCTACTACATATCTGCAGGCAGTCGCCAAAGTACTTACCAAGCTTACCTTGTACCGGTTCAAGGTCGCAGCAATTTGTTTGTTTTTCCAAAGACGACGGCTACAAGGATTCGTTTTAATGAAGGCAAAGACGCAACTGGCGTACAAGCTTACAATTCTGATAATGAATATGTAGAAGTGAAAGCTCGCAAAGAAATAATAATTGCATGTGGCGCTATAAAAACTCCCCAAATTATGTTGCTGTCAGGAATCGGCCCTGAAGCTGATCTAGATGCGTGGGATATTTCACTCGTTTCTGATTTACCCGTAGGAGAAGGCTTGACTGACCGAGTAGGAGCAATTGTCGTCTTCAAATTAGGAGACTCAAACGATAGTAATCAAAAAGAGAATTCAAATAATTACATTTCTCCCACAACAGTAGCATTCAAAGCTTTAAACTCTTCTGAAGAAACGCCTGACTACCAAGCCACAAATCACATTTTCCTGCGCAATTCGGATAGTCTTTTCACATTTTGTTCAAATGTTTACAAGTACAAAACGGATATTTGCGAAAAAATTCGTGAGAGCAACAGCAAAAATGATTTGATGTTCTCAGTTGTTTCAATTACCAAACCACAATCCACTGGTTTTGTGGCTTTAAACAGTATGAATGCTTTCGATGATCCATTTGTCTACATGGGATCCTTCACTGCATCACCTGACCGACATAACCTTGGAGCTAGTCTTGCAGATTTCTCAAACATAGTAAACACAGAAAACTTCCAAGAAATCGAAGCTCAGATAATGGACTTTGAACTTGAAGAATGTGGGTCTTTCCGTCCAAATTCTCAGAACTATTGGAGATGTTATGGAAGGATGATGTCGACTACCACTTCTTTTATAGTTGGAACAGCTCAAATGGGAGATGTATTGGACTCAAAGTTGAATGTTAAGGGGGTACAGAAACTTCGTGTAGTTGGCGCAGCAGCAATGCCTTCTGTTGTAAGTGGATTTTTAATGCCTGCCGAAGTAGCTTTATCTGAAAAAGCTGCAGATATAATTAAGGATGACCATGATATTAGAGTTAAATCAGAAGAAGATTCCTCTGACTCACGAGACATTTCATCTGGATCTCAAGAAGATTCACCGGATTCTGAAGAAGAAGAAAGAGAAGCAGAAAATGCTTCAACATCAACATCTGACGATAAAAGCGCTGCAAGCTATGAAAGTGCCCCAGCAGCTGATGAAAAAAGTGCTGCAAGCAAAGAAAGTGTCCTAGCAGCTGACGATGAAAGAGCTGACGACGAAAGTGCCCTATCAGCTAATGATGAAAGTACTTCAAGGGACGAAAGTGCCCTAGCATCTGACGATGGAAGAGCTGACGACGAAAGTGCCCCATCAGCGAATGATGAAAGTGCTGCAAGAGATGAAAGTACCCCTGCAGCTGACGATGGAACAGCTGACGACGGAAGTGCCTCATCAGCTAATGATGAAAGTACTTCAAGGGACGAAAGTGCCCTAGTAGGTGACGCTGAAAGCGCTGACGACGTAAGTGCCCTAGCAGCAGATGATGATAGAGCTGACGACGGAAGTGCCTCATCAGCTAATGATGATAGTGCTGCAAGGGACGAAAGTGCCCCAGCAGCTGACGATGAAAGAGCTGACGACGGAAGTGCCCCATCAGCTAATGATGAAAGTGCTGCAAGGGACGAAAGTGCCCCAGCAGCTGACGATGAAAGAGCTAACGACGGAAGTGCCCTAGCAGCAGATGATGATAGAGCTGACGACGGAAGTGCCTCATCAGCTTATGATGATAGTGCTGCAAGGGACGAAAGTGCCCCAGCAGCTGACGGTAAAACCGCTGATGACGAAAGTGCCCCATCAGCTAATGATGAAAGTGCTTCAAGGGACGAAAATGCCCCATCAGCTGATGATGAAAGTACTTCAAGGGACGAAAGTGCCCTAGCAGGTGACGCTGAAAGCGCTGACGACGTAAGTGCCCTAGCAGCAGATGATGATAGAGCTGACGACGGAAGTGCCTCATCAGCTAATGATGATAGTGCTGCAAGGGACGAAAGTGCTCCAGCAGCTGACGGTAAAACCGCTGATGACGAAAGTGCCCCATCAGCTAATGATGAAAGTGCTTCAAGGGACGAAAATGCCCCATCAGCTGATGATGAAAGTACTTCAAACGATGATAGAGCTGACGACGAAAGTGCCCTATCAGCTAATGATGAAAGTACTTCAAGGGACAAAAGTGCCCTAGCTTCTGACGATGGAAGAGCTGACGACGAAAGTGCCCCATCAGCGAATGATGAAAGTGCTGCAAGGGACGAAAGTGCCCCAGCAGCTGACGATGAAAGAGCTGACGACGGAAGTGCCCCATCAGCTAATGATGAAAGTGCTGCAAGGGACGAAAGTGCCCCAGCAGCTGACGATGAAAGAGCTGACGACGGAAGTGCCCCATCAGCTAATGATGAAAGTGCTGCAAGGGACGAAAGTGCCCCAGCAGCTGACGATGATAGAGCTGACGACGGAAGTGCCTCATCAGCTAATGATGATAGTGCTGCAAGGGACGAAAGTGCCCCAGCAGCTGACGATGAAAGAGCTGACGACGGAAGTGCCCCATCAGCTAATGATGAAAGTGCTGCAAGGGACGAAAGTGCCCCAGCAGCTGACGATGAAAGAGCTAACGACGGAAGTGCCTCATCAGCTAATGATGATAGTGCTGCAAGGGACGAAAATGCCCCATCAGCTGATGATGAAAGCGCTGACGACGTAAGTGCCCTAGCAGCAGATGATGATAGAGCTGACGACGGAAGTGCCTCATCAGCTAATGATGATAGTGCTGCAAGGAACGAAAGTGCCCCAGCAGCTGACGATGGAAGAGCTGACGACGAAAGTGCCCCATCAGCGAATGATGAAAGTGCTGCAAGAGATGAAAGTGCCCCTGCAGCTGACGATGGAACAGCTGACGACGGAAGTGCCCCATCAGCTAATGATGAAAGTGCTGCAAGGGACGAAAGTGCCCCAGCAGCTGACGATGAAAGAGCTAACGACGGAAGTGCCCTAGCAGCAGATGATGATAGAGCTGACGACGGAAGTGCCTCATCAGCTAATGATGATAGTGCTGCAAGGGACGAAAGTGCCCCAGCAGCTGACGATGGAAGAGCTGACGACGAAAGTGCCCCATCAGCGAATGATGAAAGTGCTGCAAGAGATGAAAGTGCCCCTGCAGCTGACGATGGAACAGCTGACGACGGAAGTGCCCCATCAGCGAATGATGAAAGTGCTGCAAGGGACGAAAGTGCCCCAGCAGCGGACGATGAAAGAGCTGCCGGCGGAAGTGCCCCATCAGCTAATGATGAAAGTGCTTCAAGGGACGAAAATGCCCCATCAGCTGATGATGAAAGCGCTGACGACGTAAGTGCCCTAGCAGCAGATGATGATAGAGCTGACGACGGAAGTGCCTCATCAGCTAATGATGATAGTGCAGCAAGGGACGAAAGTGCCCCAGCAGCTGACGATGGAAGAGCTGACGACGAAAGTGCCCCATCAGCGAATGATGAAAGTGCTGCAAGAGATGAAAGTGCCCCTGCAGCTGACGATGGAACAGCTGACGACGGAAGTGCCCCATCAGCTAATGATGAAAGTACTTCAAGGGACGAAAGTGCCCTAGCAGGTGACGCTGAAAGCGCTGACGACGTAAGTGCCCTAGCAGCAGATGATGATAGAGCTGACGACGGAAGTGCCTCATCAGCTAATGATGATAGTGCTGCAAGGGACGAAAGTGCCCCAGCAGCTGACGATGAAAGAGCTGACGACGGAAGTGCCCCATCAGCTAATGATGAAAGTGCTGCAAGGGACGAAAGTGCCCCAGCAGCTGACGATGAAAGAGCTAACGACGGAAGTGCCCTAGCAGCAGATGATGATAGAGCTGACGACGGAAGTGCCTCATCAGCTAATGAAGATAGTGCTGCAAGGGACGAAAGTGCCCCAGCAGCTGACGGTAAAACCACTGATGACGAAAGTGCCCCATCAGCTAATGATGAAAGTGCTTCAAGGGACGAAAATGCCCCATCAGCTGATGATGAAAGTACTTCAAGGGACGAAAGTGCCCTAGCAGGTGACGCTGAAAGCGCTGACGACGTAAGTGCCTTAGCAGCAGATGATGATAGAGCTGACGACGGAAGTGCCTCATCAGCTAATGATGATAGTGCTGCAAGGGACGAAAGTGCTCCAGCAGCTGACGGTAAAACCGCTGATGACGAAAGTGCCCCATCAGCTAATGATGAAAGTGCTTCAAGGGACGAAAATGCCCCATCAGCTAATGATGAAAGTACTTCAAGGGACGAAAGTGCCCTAGCAGGTGACGCTGAAAGCGCTGACGACGTAAGTACCCTAGCAGCAGATGATGATAGAGCTGACGACGGAAGTGCCTCATCAGCTAATGATGATAGTGCTGCAAGGGACGAAAGTGCCCCAGCAGCTGACGGTAAAACCGCTGATGACGAAAGTGCCCCATCAGCTAATGATGAAAGTGCTTCAAGGGACGAAAATGCCCCATCAGCTGATGATGAAAGTACTTCAAACGATGATAGAGCTGACGACGAAAGTGCCCTATCAGCTAATGATGAAAGTACTTCAAGGGACGAAAGTGCCCCAGCATCTGACGATGGAAGAGCTGACGACGAAAGTGCCCCATCAGCGAATGATGAAAGTGCTGCAAGAGATGAAAGTGCCCCTGCAGCTGACGATGGAACAGCTGCCGACGGAAGTGCCCCATCAGCTAATGATGAAAGTGCTGCAAGAGATGAAAGTACCCCTGCAGCTGACGATGGAACAGCTGACGACGGAAGTGCCTTATCAGCTAATGATGAAAGTACTTCAAGGGACGAAAGTGCCCTAGTAGGTGACGCTGAAAGCGCTGACGACGTAAGTGCCCTAGCAGCAGATGATGATAGAGCTGACGACGGAAGTGCCTCATCAGCTAATGATGATAGTGCTGCAAGGGACGAAAGTGCCCCAGCAGCTGACGATGGAAGAGCTGACGACGAAAGTGCCCCATCAGCGAATGATGAAAGTGCTGCAAGAGATGAAAGTGCCCCTGCAGCTGACGATGGAACAGCTGACGACGGAAGTGCCCCATCAGCGAATGATGAAAGTGCTGCAAGGGACGAAAGAGCCCCAGCAGCTGACGATGAAAGTGCTGCAAGGGACGAAAGAGCCCCAGCAGCTGACGATGAAAGAGCTGACGGCGGAAGTGCCCCATCAGCTAATGATGAAAGTGCTTCAAGGGACGAAAATGCCCCATCAGCTGATGATGAAAGCGCTGACGACGGAAGTGCCTCATCAGCTAATGATGATAGTGCTGCAAGGGACGAAAGTGCCCCAGCAGCTGACGATGGAAGAGCTGACGACGAAAGTGCCCCATCAGCGAATGATGAAAGTGCTGCAAGAGATGAAAGTGCCCCTGCAGCTGACGATGGAACAGCTGCCGACGGAAGTGCCCCATCAGCTAATGATGAAAGTACTTCAAGGGACGAAAGTGCCCTAGCAGGTGACGCTGAAAGCGCTGACGACGTAAGTGCCCTAGCAGCAGATGATGATAGAGCTGACGACGGAAGTGCCTCATCAGCTAATTGAAAGTTGAAAGTTCGAGAAACGACAACCCAGATGAAATAATGTGAATTTCGAGGCATCTATCTATTTTAATATGCGAAGTTAATTGTTTCATTGTGATATTTTCTTATTAATTATTACCTCATGTAACGTAAATAAGCTTATTGTAAATTTATACATGTGAGACATTAAATATTTAATAAACAATACAAGATTGTTGATCTCTACGTCTTAATCATACAATTAACACTTCGTTCATAATACACGTTTTATTATTTTATACTCAGTGTTGTTTTGATCAAGTCCTATTAATCTACTAGTATTGTCTATAGTTAGACCGCTTAATTGAGTCCTCGCCTGCGGGGTACAGGGGCGCGGGGGTAGGACGAGAACGGAAGCCGGCGGGAGGTGCGGGCGGCAGGCAAGGTGTTCTGCCTGCCGCCCGCACCTCTCCCGCCCCCCGTTCCCCGTTGTATAGTATTCATTTTGTATTCGAGGGCACGATTGCTGTAGCGCGGTTTCTCGCCTTGACTTGAGTAGTGTCCTGGGTTCGAAACTCGGTCGAGTCCCTCCAGGTAACGATATTTTCTGGTCCTGATGAGCTGGGAGATACCCCTGGCTTAAATCCTGGTGTTGTCCCACGTAACACAAAATTTTTATCCCCTTTTTCAAGACCATGACGTGTGTGGTCAGGCGTACAGTATCAGTCAAGTATTTAGTTAATTTTATATTGTGGTGATCTTTAATATTGTTTCAAAGTATTTAAGAATTATTTATTAACTGAATTTGGCACCAATTATATTGTTTTATTTTTATTCACTTATATGCAGAATTATTATTTCTGAGTTTACTAATCGTGTTTCTATTTTAGTTTGAGGAATACATGGTAAAAAAATATTTATTTCATAAAATTGATAATTTGTACTTTTCTTATTTTTATCTTTTTACATTTCAGTTTTATAATTAATCGTTAAACTGTACGTTCTCTGTACGTCTACCACGAGTTGTCACTTTTTTACATTTGTTTTGACATTATCATGTCATGTCATGTGTCATCCCGTCATCCCAATACATTTTGTTTACGCGAACGATAACGTAAATATAAATTGACAGCTCGTGGCAGATGTACTGGTAGGTATTTGAAGCTTTGTTGTATAGTTTTTGTACAAATGAAATTCGAGCTGAACATTTACAAAAGTAAAATAACTACCAGTGTTAATAAATGTAAAATAATACTTACACCTCAAAATACCTCAGTGTCTCAAGACAAAAGTCTTTGACCAGTGTGTGTTGCCAGTAATGACCTATGGGAGTGAGACGTGGTCCCTTACTAATCATATGGGTCTCATAAGAAGGCTCAAGATCACCCAGCGAGCAATGGAGAGAGCGATGCTTGGTATTTCCTTGCTCGATCTAATCAGAAATGATGAGATCCGCAGGAGAACAAAAACAACCGACATCGCTCGAAGGATTGCATCGCTGAAGTGGCAGTGGGCGGGACACATAGCGCGGAGAACCGATGGCCGTTGGGGCGGAAAGGCTCTCGAATGGCGACCGCGTACCGGACGACGTTCCGTGGGCAGGCCCTCTACAAGGTGGACCGACGATCTGGTCAAGGTCGCGGAAAGCCGCTGGATGCGGACAGCGCAGGACCGATCGTTGTGGAGATCCTTGGGGGAGGCCTATGCCCAGCAGTGGGCGTCGTTCGGCTGAAATGATGATGATGAATACTTACACGTTTTTGATTGCATAGTGTGCAAAAAGACTTACTTGCAAGCATCACTTATACAAATCTATATGGAAAATGTAAACGCAATTCCTAAATAAATGATAAAGTATATCGTCTTCGTCTTAATAATGGTTGATAGTTGAATTTCATTTTAGCATTTTAACATCTTTCTCCAACTAATGATAGGAGGTCAGTTTCTCTCTTTAGATCAAAAAAAGAGCGTTGTCAAAATGCTTAGAATAAAAGAAAACTATATTTTCCTTCAGCTAAAGTAAAGTAAGTAAAGTAATGTTTATTATCAAAAATATTTACATGTTTTTTCTTATATCTAGCGGATTTTGCACTAAGCAATGCTTGTATCGCAACGTCCATATACGAAATTACAAATAATAGGTAGTTAGTAAGGGACACAGCTCAAGTGACAGATTAAAAATTCAAAAAATAAAACATTAATTAAGCTAGAATCAAAGCAGTACTATAATGAAGTAGTGTATTTCGACATGTTGTTTGGTGTGTGTTAGTATATGCGTGTATGTGAATGTGTGTGAATTATAGTAGATATGTGTACGAGTGTGCGTGTAGTTAGTTTCATGTTTTTGATAGGTAGTCAAATGTTATTTTGTAAAACTAACTTTCTAATGTGAGGAAAACTTTTCGAAGAGAAGCGACTGAAATATAAAGTTTCAGGTATAATTCGATATCTGGGACAATTTACACCAAGATCACCTATCCCCAAACTAAGCAGAGCTTGAAATGTGGGGGGTCACATACAAAAAGAACATACCTAAGTTTCATAGATACTTAAATAGATAATAAAAGCCCAGACACACAACAAAGACAAAAATGTTCGTCACATAAATGTTTGCCATGGGTTGGGAACGAACCCACTACCACCGGCTCTAAAGGTCATCATCTTCTTTTATTTCGCTGAGTTCGTCAGACGATCCTGAAACACTTCAGACATGTCTTGCCCGGGAACTTCAGCAACATCCTCGGCTCCTTAATGTGTGTCACATCAATGCTCAGAGCATACCTAAGCACTACAGCGAGTTACTCAATACTTTCTCCACCGATCTTATTCACGCAGTTCTTGTCTCAGAGAGTTTTCTGAAACCGAATCTTAGCTCCACGTCATATGGTCTGCCTGGATTCGTGCTGGTGAGAAACGACCGAACCGGTAAGGGTGGTGGTGGTGTCGCAATCTACCTCCGAAGTGACATTCCCTACAAGGTCATCTGCACTAAACCATCAGAATTTACCAACTCTATTGAATATATCTTCCTCGAGGTCAACTTCAGAGGAAGTAAAGCCGCTCTCGGAGTTGTATACTGTCGACCTACCACTGACTACATTTCTGATCTGGAATAATAATAATAATAATAAAAAAAAAAAAAAAAAAAGCTCTTTGACAACAGATGTCTTTTCGTAATCATATTTTATAATTTATTTTTTTTAGTTACTTTTCCACTGATATTACAGTAATTTCATCATTAAAACAGTGAAAAGCTAGTGCAAAGTCAATTCAAAGAATATTCAAGACAATTTCAGCCAACATTTATAAGTTCAAAACTACAACATAAATATGACAAGCGTGACAACTGTCACAATGGCCACAGAAATATTTACGATACATACTATAAAATTATGATTACAAGAGCAAAGGCAAGAGCGGCCAATGTAAGCGCACGACCAACACCACCGCCCGCTCCGTCGCCCAGCTCGTCGTCGGTGGAGGAGTTTGTTACTCCTCCTGATACCGCAGCGAGCTCAAGTTCCAGCGATGAGAGCGGGCCACCGCCGCCACGACCGCCGCGACCACCTGCGCGACGTGGACGACGACCGCTGCCGGCACGCTTGGGGCCTGTGGGGCAATCTGCTAATGCTAATCCCCCGCTACCGGTGGTGTAGTGCGCCGCATGCGATGGACATACGACATGAATGTCAACTGCATGCGCGCCTATTACGGGGCTACAAAGGGAGGAACCAACCTGTCTGCGTATCGTGACCGGATGATGCCTCTGTTTCAGGCCCTTGACCCAACCGTGGCTGTTTCCGCCCAACGTCTGTCGGATCAAGCGCGGGCGATTCAGCGTCTCCAGATGCTGGATCAGCCTACGCTTGATCGGCTTCGCCTGGAGGCGCTTCAAGTTCGCGTGACTTCTTCCTCGACACGGGACCCGTCCGGCGCGCTGTCACTTCCGAGTCCGGTTACAGACTCGGTTCTGGTAGCGCCACGGATGGATCCAGATGCCGATGGAGTGGCCAGTGCGAACGCAAGCGTAAGTACCCAGGCCAAAGAGCAACTGAGGAGGGCTTTGGAGGATGCGATTTCGGAATATCGCTCCACACGAGTCTCTAGGCCGCGGTTACCACGTTTGCCTACTAATAGACGCAACCTAGCGTTAATGGGGGCCCTGGACGCTTTACTAGCTCCGTTCATTCGGACTAGTGAAGATTTAGTTGATACTCACTCGATTCTGTACTGCGGGGCCATTGCGGCATGCCGTGTTGCTCGTGTCAAGTTTCCGAACTCTGACCGTGCAGTGCGACCTGCCGCAAATGTACCCGCATGGCAAATGCGAATCGAACGGCGTATCAACACGTTTAGGACCCTCATTGCAAAGCTGGTCTGCTTCAGCCGGGGGAACCATCGCCCTCGGGTTATGCGTTACGTGAACCAAGCCTTTGCTGGGACGGGTATTAGGCCCGAACAGTATATGGCTTGTGTCACAGAACGCATTGACTTTCTGAAGCAGAAGGTCTATGCGTGGGCAAACCGTATCCGTCGCTACAGAGAACGTGTGGACAGATATTTACAAAATCGCCTTTTCCAAAGTGACCAAAGAAAGGTGTACCGAAACTGGGAAGAGACTAACCAACGTGAGAACGACGGTCAGCGACCGGATGCAAGTGTCATGATTGACTTCTGGCGCAGTATCTGGTCGATGCCTGTCGAGCACACGGAGGGTGACTGGATGCGTACTGTCGAGCATGAATGCGAATCCATCGAAACCATGAAGTCAGTAAGTATTGACTCCGAAGACGTTAGTTGTGCAATTCAGACGGCTCAGAACTGGAAAAGTCCTGGCCCGGATGGATTGCACAACTTCTGGATTAAGTGGTTTCGATGCTCGCATTCATGCTTGGCAGTGCAGTTCCAGGAATCCATCGAGGTTGGTTCTCTCCCTAGTTTCCTGACTTCTGGTGTCACTTTCCTTTTATACAAGTCAGGTAGTACCTCGGAAGCAAAAAACTATAGACCCATCACGTGCTTACCTACCATCTACAAGCTCCTTACGTCCATTCTAGCAAAAAAAATTAACTCGCATATCGTTGCGAACAATGTTTTGGCCCCTGCTCAGAATGGATGTAGGGTTGGGTCCCGAGGTACTAAAGAACTCTTCCTCATAGACACGACTATTTGCCAACAAGTCCGGCGGAATCGGAAAGCTCTTTCAACTGCCTGGATTGACTATAAGAAGGCCTATGATTCGGTGCCCCATTCATGGCTCAGGAGGATCTTAGAGCTGTATAAAATTGATACAACTTTGAGATCTTTCTTGAGCACATGCATGGGGCAGTGGATCACAGTCCTTCATCAACCAGGTGGTGGAAATGGCTCCCCTGATCCGCAGGACTTCATAAGGATAGAGCGAGGTATTTTCCAGGGCGATAGTTTGAGTCCTTTGTGGTTTTGTTTAGCTTTGAATCCTCTTAGTACCTTACTAAAGGATTCAAAGCTAGGCTATCGGCTTCGCAGGGGGGGTGAGTTCATCTCTCATTTGTTGTACATGGATGACCTGAAGCTGTTTGCGCCAAGACCCCAGGTATTGATGGAACTGTTAAAAATCACTGAGATTTTTAGCAATGCCATCAAGATGGAGTTTGGTGTAGACAAGTGTGCGGTCATGCATGTACAAGAAGGGAGGGTTGTAGATTCACCGAATTTACAGCTCTCTGAGACGATGACAATCAGATCCCTCTCTGAAGCTGAAACCTACAAATATCTTGGTATGTCAGAGTCATTGGGTATATCAGTAGGAGACGTCAAGCAATCGGTGAAGGAACGCTTCTTTAGTCGCCTTACAAAGGTACTTAAGAGTTCTTTGTCGGGTGGCAATCGGGTGCGCGCCTTCAACGGTTGGGTGATGCCCTTATTGATATACTCCTTTGGCATACTGAGATGGACTCAAACTGAGCTGGGTGCTCTGGATACACGAGTCCGAAAACTGCTCACAACGCATCGCATGCTACATCCACGCTCGTCTGTTATGAGATTGTACATCCCACGGAAGGTGGGGGGTCGTGGCTTCTTAAATGCCAAGGACCTTCACAACCGTGAGGTGTGCAATCTCAGGAGGTTTTTCCTCAACAACGAGTGTGGGATTCATCGCGACGTTGTGGCAGTTGACAAGGGGCTCACGCCGCTCTCCTTGGCAAACGAGAACTGGCGTCAACTACCGATGCTAACCACCGACGACCGCAAGGAAATATGGAAGAGCAAGGAGCTGCATGGTAGGTTCTATCGGGCCTTAACAGGGCCCGATGTGGACATCTCCGCATCGGTGAACTGGCTACGCTTCGGGGACCTCTTTGGGGAAACCGAGGGTTTTGTCTGTGCAATTGCTGATGAAGTTATCAAGGTGAATAACTACCGGAAATACATCATGAAGGACGGTACGGTTGACATCTGTCGGGCATGCCGCCGTCCTGGCGAGTCTATTCGCCACGTTATTTCCGGTTGTTCTCACCTTGCTAACGGAGAGTACTTGCACAGACACAACCTAGTAGCCAGGATCATCCACCAGCAACTTGCTCTTCGATATGGCCTTGTCGAGTCGGAGGTACCGTACTATAAGTACGCACCGGTGCCAGTTCTCGAAAATAGTCGTGCATTGCTCTATTGGGATCGCTCTATCATCACGGACAGGACTATTGTAGCCAATAAGCCTGATATCGTGCTGGTAGACCGATCCCAACGCCAGGCAGTGCTCGTCGATATCACCATTCCACATGACGATAACCTCGTAAAAGCTGAGAAGGACAAACTCAGCAAGTACCTTGACTTGGCTCACGAGGTGACCGCCATGTGGAATGTTGATTCGACGATTATTGTCCCGATAGTCGTGTCGGCAAACGGCTTAATAGCGAAGAGCCTCGACCAACACCTCGAGAGGCTCTCGCTCAGCGGTTGGATCAAGTATCAGATGCAGAAGGCGGTACTCCTGGACACGGCTCGCATTGTCAGGAGGTTCCTCTCTCTGCAGCCCTAACCACCGGTAGTCTGGGCCTTGCCTGCCCTGCTGCCGGCGGCACCCTAGGTTAAGGTTTTTATAGTATTTTTATAAATCATTGTTTTATAACTTTAATTTAGGCTTAGGTTTTATAATTGTGATTATGTATTTTGTTTTTATAATTATAATTCTTAAGTCGTTTTATTGTTGTAAATCTTTGTTTTTATAAGAATACTGTACAAATTTTATACCTAAGTTTTATGCTAAATAAAGAGAATATAATAATAATAATAAAAGCATTTATTTCTCCTTCACAATTATAGCTTACACTTCTAGGTCTAGCTTACATTTCACATTAAATAATGATGAGCTATAATGTGAGAGACTGGTATCCGCACTAGGTTAGAAACCTGTTTTACAGATTACCAGGCTCTCGCCTCTTAGCTTCACATAGGGATATTACGAGTAATTTGCTTTTTTTCAATAAAACATATTTTAATTTTAAACCACTTAAGTTAAACATAGGTTATTTTAGTCAGGCAAGGAAGTTAATGTGTGCGGGTGTGTGTGTGTGTATGTCTTTGTATTGTTGTGTGTGTGCGTGTCTTTGTGTTGGTGGGTGTGTATGGACTTGTATTGACGTGTGTGTTTATGTGCGTCTGTGTGTGTATGTCCGTGTGTTTGTTTGTGATTAGATTAGGTGTGTGTTTGAGGGTGTGCATGTGTTTAATTGTGATAAGTTCTCTTCAGTTTGTGAACGAGTTTTTTAAGTGTGCAAGGAAGCATAAGCTTTGTAAACTTGAAGTAACTAAGATGGTAAAATTAATAATTTTTCTGTTTCGTCATAAGTTAGGATCTGAAGCCAGTCTGACACTTTTTTCCTACACTGCTCTGTGGGTAGTGAATAGATGGACAGAATTGAATTTATTTTATTATAAAGAAATGGGCCGAGGAAAAAGAAGAAATTTTCCGCCAGACCGGTTTTGTGTGCATCAGGTAAGCAGACTTTGTGCTTGAGACGTTTATTTTTTAACTTTGTTGGGTCATATGTTAATGAAGAATGTTGTTTTATTATTGTTTGGAGTACAAAGAGTTGACGGACGGTGAGTACCCCTGCTTTTTCGTAGAGGTCAGTAGTTGGATGGAAGAATGACAGGAAATGGCTAACCTTAAGGACAGCTCTTTGCGCTCGCTCCACTTTAAGCAAACGCGTTTTAGCAGCGCCACCCCACGATAAAATGCAATATGACAGTATAGATTGACATAATGCCATATAAGTTAGTCTGAGTATTTTATCATCGGCTACATGCCTCAGATTTTTAAAAACATAAATCAATTTCCGCGTTCTGCAAGAGAGAAGATCAATATGAGCGTCAAAGTTAAGATGTTTATCTATTATAACACCGAGGTATCTAATGCTATCAACATGTTGGAGAGGTGGACAGGAACAATTTGGGGCATCACAGCCAGTTTGTGAATGGGCTATTATAACATGGTGGGGTAATGTATATGGATGATTTCTATTTACCGTCGAGAACGAAATGTACTTAGTTTTTTCAATATTTAAGGACAGTAGATTATTGGATAGCCATTCGGTGACTAAAGAGAAACCATCCTGTGCAAGTTTGTAAACTTCCTCCCATGTGTTACCGTGAAAAAGAAGAACTGTGTCATCCGCAAAACTAATTATCCTTCCACCAATCAATTGGAGGTCACAAAGGTCATTCACATACGTCAGAAACAGGGAGGGGCCCAAAATACTGCCCTGTGGAACCCCATGGGTAGCTCACTACTACACACGTTATCTATCTTTACACTCTGCGTGCGATATTTTAAGTAACTGCTAAAAAAATTCAGTTGAGTTCCGCGTACTCAAAGATGCTCAAGCTTGTTAAGCAGTCGGGGGACAGAGACCGTGTCAAATGCCTTAGCCAAGTCTAAAAAAACTGCTATAACCTTTCCTCTAGCATCCAAATTAGTAACAACAAAGTTAGTTAGTTCATGTACTGCGTCATTTGTTGATTTTTTGTGTCGAAAACCGAATTGAGAGCCAGAAAGAAGTTGTTTAGATTCTAAATAGTGTACAAATCTCTTTTTAACGATTTTTTCTAAAATTTTGGAGAGAGCAGAAAGGATTGATATTGGGCGATAGTTATCGACACATTAATATATTAATGGGTGACCTTAACACCGATCTCATGAAAGATACTGCGCAGTCTCGCAACCTTAGATCTATCGTCGAGTCAGTTATTCTCTCCTTTCTTCCTTTTAACGCAACGCATCATAATATTGACTCCGATGACACGTGAATAGATGTCATTCTAACTTCTTCGCCTGGCCATGTTCTTGGACATGGTCAACTTTCTGCACCTGGGTTTTCACACCACGACTTGCTTTTCCTTTCCTACAATCTTCGCCCTCCAAAACGACAGACTGCAGTTGTGAGCATGCGGAGTTTCTCTGATATGGATGAAGAAAGTATGCTGCGTGATGCTGCATCCATTGATTGGTCTTCTTTAGGTCTAGCTGATACGGTAGATGCCAAGCTTGAAATTTTTAATAACACTATTCTAGAACTTTACAACAAGCACGCGCCTGTAACATCTGTCAAAGTGAAGAGGCCGCCTGCGCCTTGGATTACCAGAGACGTTCGGGTTGCGATGTCCAGGCGTATCAGAGCTTCAGCAACTTTAAAATACTCTTGGCTTTGGTAAATCCCCATCTACCTTGAGTTCGACTCCTTTCTCTCCCAACGACCTCAATAAGCACTTCTCCTCTTCCATCCTACTGAAAGATTACGTAAAACGTAGCACCATTTCTTCCTTGCGTCTACTACCTCCCCTCTCCAATAACATGTTTTCATTCCTTCCAGTGTCTGAGGAGGAGATGAAGAAAACCATAGACTCCATCAAGTCGAAAGCCAATGGTTTCGACATTATAAGCTGTACTATAATTCTACGTGTTTTAGACCACATTCTCCCGGCTATCACTCATATTGTGAACTTCTCTTTTACCAGTGGTCACTTTCCTGAAGTTTGGCGGCAAGCGTTCGTCATACCTCTTCCTAAGGTTGCGAACCCAAATACCCTGAATCAATTCCGTCCCATCTGTATTCTCCCGTTTTTGTCCAAAATTCTTGAAGTAGCTGCTCATAAGCAAATTTCAGATACATTTTATGTAATGGGATGCTACGAGTAATTCAGTGCCAATCGGTTTGCCAATCGGTTGCTAATTTTCCTCCAGGACATACCACATGGTACCACTACTGCACTTACTAAAGTCACGGATGATATCAGGGCTAGTATGGAGGAATCTCGGTTGACGGTCCTGGTTTTAATCGACTTCTCCAATGCTTTTAATACTGTTGATCACGATATCCCCCTGGCAGTGCTGAGTCATCTTCGTGTCTCTCCTTCTGCTGTGGACTGGTTCTCTTTTTACCTGCGCGAGCGTCGGCAGGCTGTTCGCGTGGATCAAGTTTTTTCCGATTGCTCTGACTTGGTGACGGGTGTACCGCAGGGGGGAATTTTATCACCGATTCTGTTTTCAGTGTTTATAAATATGCTCACAGATAGAATTCAATGCTCACACCACCTATATGCTGATGATCTGCAACTGTATGTGCAGGCGGGTGTTGCGGACTTGGACGTTGCTATTGATAAGCGTAACAGGGACCTCAGCTGCATCAGTGACTGGTCACTTAACTTCGGCGTCAAGGTTAACCCTGCAAAGTGTCAGGCTATTATCTTTGGTAGCTCATATCAGTTGCGTGCGGTGGGCAGTTCATCTGTTGCCCCGGTGGTGATAGACGGTGACCTGATACCTTATTCACCATTCGTCAAGAATCTGGGTCCATATATGGACAGCGCACTGAACTGGGGCCAGCAGGTGAATGAGATAAGCAGGAGAATCACCTGGACGCTGCGTGCTCTTTATCGTTTTAATTTTTTTCTACCTGTCAGTACCAAGGTTTTGCTCGTCCTATTGATTATACTTGATTACGCTGATGTTTGTTACACTAAAATTACACAGCAACTTCTGAACAAACTTGACAGACTTCTGAATAATTGTATCCGCTTCATCTTTGGTTTACGTAAGTACGATCACATTTCTTCTTATCGATCTAAACTAAGCTGGTTACCGATTCGTCAACGTAGAAATATAAGAATTTTGTGTCTTCTTTTCTCTGTTCTCTTGTTTCAATTTCTACACTCTTCTCATCAAAAAGTACTCCGTTCAAGTGAAACTCTAGCCCTATTTACTCCACTTTTCTTTACCTCCTACATGTCAAGCTCGTTCAGACTGTCTGCCATTCGACTCTGGAACTCTCTTCTAATCAACATCCAAAAATCTACCTCCGAATTTGCTCTGAAGAGGTCGTTGCGTGACCACTTTAAGTGAGCCGCTGATGTATCCTGTCTAAGTCAACTATGTCATTGAGTTCAGATGCTGACTTTTTTGCTTAACTTTCTTTATGGCAATATGATGTATTATAAGATAATGTAGTATATTTATTTTGAAATATTTGAGTATGTATATTTGCATGATTAATATAATATCATATGTATATATGTATTATAATTTTTAATATATTTAAGTATTAATATCTAAGTTTGTTGTTCTCGCTGCCATTTTAAAATGTTGCACAGCCCAAAATTACAATGTTTCTGTTATACCCTGGGGTTGACTGGTAGAAAATGCCTCTAGGCATTAAGTCGGCCAATTGTACTTTACTTGTTTGTGCAATAAATAATAAATAAATGAAGGTAGGATTGCTGCCATTGCACAAACAGGCAAGTCGTATAACTGCAACAAATACCGAAGCAATGATTTTACACGGTCATGGTATGATCTAAGGCCACACACTGATAAAATATAAGGCCAGCAGGGGTAAGTCAGTCGTGGCTGTGCCGTGCGTAGGTGATTTCGTTTGCCAAAGCAGGTTGAGGATCACAAACCCGGGTTGTGTTCCGAAATTTTCGTAAATCTTCGCTTTCGAATTTTCCCAATCATACGGTAAAATAAGAAAGTAAAAGTTTTCTTTGAAATTAATTCTATTAAAGTGTATGTTTGATTTTTTTCATATTGCCCGTCAGGATGAAAATGATTGTTTCAATTGATTGTTTTTTAACATGGCCTGATACATTTTTTGGTTTGTTTACTTATGTACAATTCTATTAGGGCCTTTCAAACCTCGGTAGGCAAATCCATTTTTGAAAGTTTGAAGTAAATAGAAAGAACTTTAAACCATTCGATAATCTTCATGATTTATAGCAACTTTTGTTAAGAAACGATATTCATAAACGCATAATTAAATATAGCTGCCAAACAAATGTCTTGCAGATCGCGAAGAAATAGACCGCAAATGACGTCATTTGTAGGCGGCAGGTTTAAGGGAGCCTTTTGGGAATATGATTTTTAAAATTGCTATATTGCAGGGAGTTTTAGTGCTTTCTAAATATATTTTTACTAATGTTCCTATCTTCATAATCATCATCATAATCATAATTAATTAACCGCTTACCATCAGGCGGTCCGCGTGCTTGATTGTCACCGACGTAGTATAAAAAAAAAAAAAAAAAAACATTTATTTTCAGGCAACAAATTACATTTAAAGATCTTAACTAAACATAATCGACCCATAGATAAATACCTTAAAACTAACATACATATAACACAATACTTAATTCACACACACGTATGGTTCATCGGCGACGTGCGACGCATCATGGTGTCCGGTAACCGACCTCGAAAGCGCCGGTAAATGACACCTTTCGGCCAAAAGTCCTCTTTTATGTTATGTAGATAGACCTTCAGTCGGCACTCTCACCACAAATGAATTAAAATTCACATTATGGCGGGATACCAACCTTGATATACTCTGCGATTTCCTTAGCCTTCGTAGAGTAATGGAGGCGGGAAACGTACGTAGCGTCGTCGGTATTGCAGCACGCAACAGCAGCTTCGGTCCGGCCGGCGCAACACCACACAGATTGCGGCGAACGGGCTTCTTCTTCTTCCTTTCTACTTTTTGGAAGCCCTCATCGTCGCAAAGATGATTTTGAGAGGTTTTTTGAAGACGCCCCTGGCTTAATTACTTGTCTGGTATGTACCTCGTAACTCAGGGAAATGTATCCCTACTTCGAGGCCATGACAAGTGGTGTGTAGTCTCGCATATTCATTTATTTATATTCAACCCACGAGAGATTCAGAACTAGCTGCCCCCAGTACTGAATAATATAAGTCAAAACAGCGTAATTATACCTTCACATTGAGTGCCGAACCGTGTCTGGTTCTTTGGAAAGCAGACTCAGAAATAGATTCTGCTTTACTTGTTATAGACAGATTCCAATAAGTCCAATAACTAATCCAAAGGGGTGTATTTACCAAATTAAACATGATACTTACAGAATTTCGTTCTTAGAATAGTTACAAACAAGCATTTTTTTGCACGTACGGTCGTTTCGGCATATGCGCATACACGCGTGCTACTAGGCATTTTTTTTTTTCGTTATTTTTTTTGAAGCTTTGATCGAAGATTCGATCATGCCGTATCGTATCCTAATCTTAGTAACTAAACCAACTTACACTAGAAATTACAAAATTAATGATAATTTTAGCGATAATTTTAGCTCTGAGGACGGCTCAGCTAAGAGATTAGATAGACAACCAATCATTTTTATTTACACTAAACAAAATGTAAACTATATCTCTAAGGTGACGATTCCGTTCACATACCATTAATAAATGATGTACATCCTCTAATGTTCCGCACACGGTACAATTTGGAGACTCTGATCATGAGATATTTAAATTTGGTTGTTGGTACGAGGCTTATTGCAGCTTATTCACTAGAACCGGTAGTGGTGGTGTCAGTAAGCTACACGCGCTTATACGAGCGTAAAAGTACGTCAAACTGCATGCGCTTACAAAAATTTGTACGCGCGTTTAAACCGCTGGTCTGAAACAGTTCCTAAGGGTCTATGGAAAAAGCTCAAGGTTTGTGACGAAGTAATCCAAAAACTGCATGTTTGATTTATTTAATATTAATGGCATGCGCAGATGACGGATTTTTCTCCGCAGCGGAGAAAAAAGTACGCTCCACGAATAAAAAATCTGCCGCGGATTTACCGCGGACTCAACGCACAAGATGTGCGATTATTTGTTGTCCGCGAGTATTTAAATATTCTGAGATTACGTTTTGCTGTAATTAGCATGATGTTTAAGAAGAAGAGAAGACGCTTTGAAAGAGAATACTGAGTCCATCCTTTTATTTCGAATTTTCAACGCGGACTAAAATCCGCCGTGTGCTTTGACTGCTCAAACTGCTCATAGTTCGTTCGGTCTTTTTTTTTTGCGAAAGCCCGCGTACTTTAATCCGCTACGCTCCGTGAGCGTACGCAGTGTTTCGACCGTTTTTGGTTCGGCGTACTTATAGTCGTTCGTAAGCGTTGCTCGATACAGTTTGGGGTTCCGTATCTCGAAGGGAAAAAACGGAACCCTTAAAGGATCACTTTGTTGTCCGTCCATCCGTCTGTCTGTCTATCAAGACCCTTTTTCTCAGCAACGCGTGGAGGTATTGAGATGGATTTTATATCAAATACTCAAGTCCCTTGAAGCTGTGAAAAAATCGAACTTCTAAGCCAACGCAATCAAAAGATACAGCCGTTTATGCCGCAAATTTTTGACACTCGCAAGGGAATCAAAACCTACAGAGTGCTTCCCGGAAACTCAGAATCTTGAAATTTGGTACGAAGCAACGCCTTATATAACGACGTAATGAAACCGAACCATTTTTGAAGAAACTGATAACTGCTGATGAAAAGTGGATCACGTACGACAAGAACGTGCGATAAAAGTCGTGGTCAAAGGCCGGTCAGACTTCACAGACTGTGGCGAAACCCGGATTAACTCGCAACAAGGTGATGCTGTGTGTGTGGTGGGATTGGAAGGGCATTATTCATCATGAGCTGGCAGGACCATCTATTCTAAACTCTACTGCGAACAACTGATGAGATTATAGCAAGAAGTTGAGAGAAAGCGGTCGGAATTATTCAACAGAAAGGGTGTGGTTTTTCATCATGATAACTCTAAACCTCACACACATATTTAGCCACTCAGCAAAAATTAAGAGAGTTTGGCTGGGAGGTGTTAATGCATCCGCCGTATAGTCCTGACCTTGTACCTTCAGATTTCCACCTGTTTCGATCTCTTAAGAATTCTTTAGGCAGTGTCAGGTTAACATCACGAGAGGACTGCCAAAACCACTTGTCGCGGGATTTTGATACATACTTTAGTTAAATGTAACTAAACTTTATTAAAAAATGTTATGAATTTTCTTAAAAAAATATATGAAACTTTTTCCCCAACCTATTACAATAAAAATATTTTTAATAAATATATCTACAGGTTTGTACGGAATTCTCGGTGCGCGAGTCTGACTCGCACTTTGCCGGCTTTTTTAAATTCATATACACTGATGATATTTTTAACTAGCTATATATTGCTTTGCTACTTGTATTTCAAAATAATATTGGATTTAATTGATTTAATTGTAAAATCGGATAAAATTATTAATAGGAAATTAACAGCTTGTTAACGAGGTATAGACTCTCTAAAAGCTGCAGGGCCCAAATGGAAGATGCTTTGCAATAAACCTTGTTCAAATGAAAACAGTATAAATCGTGCCGCCAATAAGGGGCTATAATCCCCATAGCCCCCCTTTCCCCCTGCGGGAGTCAAGAAAAACATTCAACATACAAATCACCGACTCTTTGTTAACTATAGTGATGTTCTTATGTGGGCACATGATAAAAAATTAGTAGCAACTATTATAGTAACTAAAATATTTCAACATAGTTAGCATGTGAGCAAAAAAATAGTCATTACATTCATTTCGAGACACAAACGTAGCAAATTGGTTGAAGAAGTTATGGATGGTGGAGGGAGGTGTACGACACCTGATGACCGAAAGCAGAAAAGTCTGAGTATTATCAGCTGCAAAGAAATATAATTATTTTACAATAATATAACATACCATCACGACTTTATCCCAAACTGGGTAGTCAGAAGCAAGTGACTGTTGCCGTCATGGTGAATGGAACACTCAGAAGCCCACTTTTTAACAAAAGTATTAGAACAAAACGTGGTAGGTGGAGAACCTTCCGCCGTTATCCGGGTTGATTTGGTTTTTTTCGATGTTTTCCGGAGACTTAGTCGGAAATAAAACAATGAACCCAAGAGATTTGAACTCGGGACCACACGATCCACGATCCGAGTTCAATCACTAGGCCACGACGCTCCTATAACAACAATATTATACAACAATATTGTACAATAATATTATTGGAGTAATGTTCTATTTGTTCTAATGAATAATAATACTTTGTTGAGTATGACAGACGTAGTGAACTACTAGACTTTTTTTTATGATTCTGGTGTTCATAATGGTGAATATTATAAGCAGGGGATAGAGATTAAAATCACCTAAAAAACCTACGTACGTAATTACATTAACAAACGTATGTTATCCCTGGGCAGCAATCAAGCCTTTACAAAATTATCGATAATATTCATCGACTTACGGGCAGGCCTACACAGGTGAGCGCTGACGCGGCGCGGATAGCCAAATTGCGTCGATTTATTATCGGCAGTCATTCACGACATGTGTACCGGGGTTTATACCGATCGCGGGCGGAATACGCAAACGGGTATTCTTGGGCGAAATTAGGCCCTCGTTAGGGCTTTCTTTTCAGCTTAGACTGGTATTTGCCTTGTAATCGTAGGTGTAATTGGATTACAGTGGGAAGGGCGAATCATGAATATTCGTACGTTTCGGAGATGTGTGGGTTTACACATGGAAGATTCATGCCATTTCCGCTAACATACGCCCACGTTTATCCCTCTTATTTATTAAAACTCAATATCTTACTACTTTATCTAAGAACATATTCTGTGAATATCATGAAAATTTTGACAGCATTAAGAATTAAAGACACACCTCACTATTTTTTATTGCGTTCATTTTTTATATGAAGCGCTAATACCCATCCATTGTAGCGATGACTTTATTTTAATGATGGCGGCCTTTGCCCAGAAGTCTGACAGTATAAAGGTTAATTACTTTATTTTATGTGTGCGTGAATGCGGTGGAGGGGCGCGTCATTTCAGATTAGACAAGCTCTACTTAAGTTACAATAGTCTTAAAAGACTAATGACTTTCTTATGAATAAAGATAGAAACTAGAAAAATTCGAATAGCAGATGAACCGGACGATAAAAAGTTTGAACTTGGTTTAAAGGAATTATTGCTTTTAAAATGTTATTATGATATTGAAGAATATTTAACAGATCAAATATACTAAATAAATAGATACGTACATAATGTATATTTTGAATTGTTATTTATGAATGTTGAAATTTTCCGAAAATTTATAAATGTGATATTGATTATTGTGATTGATGCATGTTCCTATGATAATTTAGTCATTAAGTTAATTTTAATATTTGTCTCTCTGTTTCCTACATTTGCAGCGCCCTACAGGGTCCATAATTGATACTTATCTTCAATACTATCTTGTGTACCTACCTACATTATGGTTTGCAATAAATAAATAAATAAATAGACCTGGTCCTGGGACTCAAGCATGATATATTTCTTATGAATAAGGTGCTCAATCCCAAACAGGGCAGTCTGAAGCAATTCGGCTGTTACTGGCGTGTCCAATGGATCGCGCATACCATTCAGCACTTGGTGGCTTGCATCAAAAGGTTCAGTGACTCGTTTCTTTGTCGTGCCATCCAGACATGGAACGCTCTTTCAGTCCATGCATGTTTTCTTCTTATATAGTCCCGGGGTCTTCCATAAATATCCTTGTGTTACGAGGTACCAGTCAAGGTATCAAGCCAGGGGCGTCTCCCAGCACACCCAAAAACGAGTCAATTCACAAAAGATCGTTTCCTGAATTGACTCGACCGGGAATCGAACCCGGGAAAGCGGGCTACAGCACACTAAGCCAATCGTGTCGTCGAAAAGAGTCATGTATTCTATGTTATTTTCAGGTTTTTGTTTAAATAACAACGATTGTCGAATCACGAATGACGGAATCGGAATAACGACTGCCCGAAAAACATTAGCTAGAAATTATCGTACATCAAAATTTTTGTTGAAAGTACTATCTACTCGTATCTAATTATGACCAATTTTTTTTAATTTCATTTCCTATGGGACTCCATGGAGTTTTTGGAAGTACCGGGACCTTAGTACATCATTTAGTAGGTAGCCCAGGCTCGACAAAGTAGGTTTTCGGATTATTCTAACCTAGCCCTTGTTTGTGAACTCCAACTATATTTGGCAAGCGTGGTGACATCCATCAAATGTAACAATGACTTCATTTGAAAGATGGAGGTCATTCTCGGTAGGGGAAAATTAAGTTGGAATTATTTACCATAGGTATATGTATTTAATATGTAACATTGATGGTAAAATAATAAAAGGTTAGAATTAGATTAGAAGATTTATATTTAAGTACTAGCTTCTGCCCGTGACTTCGTTGGCGTGGAATAATTACTTTAAGCTAACGCTAACTTAAACCCGCGACTTTACCCTTCCCCCTTATGACTGCCGGCTGGCCTTGCACATCCATCATGAACGCGCCCGCAGTGCTTGATCATTATTTTGCTGCGATGTAATTTTCAACTGCGATATCTCCTAAGATATTCATTGAAATCGAATGATATGAAGGGCAATTTTGTTTTAAATTAAATATTTCTGATGAATAACGTATTTATTTGGTCATGTTTATAGAAACACCTTCGCACATAAGGCATTATTTTAGAACAAATTTGGTTAGCATAAGATTATAGTGAGCCAACCTTAAAAGATTAGAAGATAGACATATGTTGTTCCGGACTTTTTTTTTAGAACTTTTAAAGAGGACCAATTCTTGATTTTTGCGAAACTTTAACCGTTTACGCAGCGCACTCAGCGGAAGCTCTCAAAAGGAAAAAAAAAACGATTTTGAAAGATTCTTTCTTGGTGCTCCGCTCCTCTTAGTCTCAGCGCGAGCTCTTGATCAATGTGGCTGAAAAGGTCAGGTCAGGAGTACCCATAATCGACGAGCATGTATGAAAGGATTTATGAGAGTGGAAGAAGCGCAAGAGGTGTGTCAGGACCGTAGCAAGTGGAAAGATGTGGTCTCTGCCTACCCCGTTGGGAAAAAGGCGTGATGGTACGAGTATGTATGTAACACTGTTTTTTTTTAACAGGACCAGTAGTTCCTGAAATTAGCGCGTTCAAGCAAACAATCAAACTTCAGACTGGCCTGTTGGCGCAATGGCAGCGATCCTGCTTCTAGCGCCGGAGGTCGTGGGTTCGATGACATCCATGACAAATATTTGTATGGCGAGCATTTGTATTTGTTGTGTATCTGGGTGTTATTATCTATTTAAGTATGTATTTAGAAATATTTAAGTACGTTTATCAGTCTCTGACGCCCATAGTACAAGCTCTGCTTAGTTTGGGGTCAGATGATCTTGGTGTGAATTGTCCCAGATATTTATTATTTATTTATTTAACTCTTCAGCTTTGATAGTATTTTATAACTTGAGTTTTGAGGGCATGAAAAAGTGGAAGTCATTTCGCAAAGATAGTACAGGGTGCGAAAAATAGAAAATAAGTTTCTAAAAGCAACTAACGCCCAATTAGGGTAAACTTCTTAAATGTCGTCTCATGTTCAAACTCATCCCCTAAAATGTAATATAGGGCTGAAGTCAGATTCCAACCGCGCCGGTTGGGTGTGAGCGCTTGGTCTCTTCACATTGACGCTAGTGTTGGGCTAACGTCGATTATACTTTTAGACGACACGATTGGCGTAGTGCGCTGTAGGTTTCGATTCCCGGTCGAATTAATTCAGGAAACGATCTTTTCTAAATTGGCTCTGGTGTGGGTGTGCTGGGAGACGCTCCTGGCTTATTTTTTGTTTGGTACCACGTAACGCAGTGATATTTATCCCTACTTAGAGACCATGTCTGACGCATTTTTATCTGTGCTAGTTTGGGCAAACATATAATTTAATAGGTCTATACCAAATTGGTAAAAAATAACGATTATTAATGAAACTGGCTTGGGGATCAAACACTTCAAACAGGGCTGGTCATTAGGTGGGTTGCCAGGTTGAAAGGAGTACCAAAAAGGCCAATATAAAGCAAACCGTACTAAAAATAGCGCCTTTTAATATTCGCGGGTCCCCCCTATTTATTTTACTTAAAAAGACTTCAGTCTGCTCAACTACTGGCTTTTAAAGTAATGTTCTTTATTCAATTTAAGGTGCTACGTTGATGAAATAGTATATTTTATATTGAGGGACTAAACGAAGCCATAATATACCAAAGGTGGTTTGACTCCCGAGCGTGCGAGTCAATGAAACCGAGGGAATACTAAGTTGGCGTTTAGTCTCGAGGTGCAAACTGTACTTTTCACTTTGAATGCGAGAAAAATAGTTAATTTAGTATAAAAACATTTAAAACCGAACATATTTACACTCGACAAAAATTCAGAAATTTTTGCGGTCAGTTTTTTCTGCTAAACCAGTCATAGATTATCAATTTAAAACACATGGTGCCACCTTCTTTGCGGACAAACCATGGAACTAAAACTCTCAACATTTTCGCAATGAAGATGGTCCAACTCCACAGATAATATGTAGTTTATTTACTGGCTGTTTGAGTTTGTCTATGTCACATGAAGGAAATTAAAAAACTAACTACTTTTCACTCCCTAGAGACTAAAGTGGTCACTTTAGTCCCGCTTTAAAGGGCTTTAAGTATATTGGCGTACTTTTAGAGCATGAGAAGTGAAAAACACCGTTATCAATCCAAACGTTGGTGGTTGGGATAATAATCTGCTATGTGAAGTGATCTGATCCGACTATCAAGACGGCAATACTGAACCGGTCTCTGACCCGGACATCGAATGAGTAACCAGAAAGTAACATATAGAAAAAAAGTTTTTATTTTGAGTAGTTCGACTTAAGTGCTGTGTTTTTGTGGATATCACAAGTAAACTTCCATATATCTACGGTTGCTGCGATGTATTTTAAGGCTGGGATTTAGCGCGCCGTCCGATAAAGCCACTGATTAATTCTACGCGAACGGATTAACGCCGCGGCTTCTTACTGTTTTTGTGTAATGAATTTATTATGAAATAACATTAGACAAATTTAAAAGTTTTAAAAGTTGTCGACCTAGAATATACAAAGACCTATTTATATGTATATTTTAGGTGCAAAATGTTAATGATGAAAATTTGATAGTGAAACAAAAAAATCGTCTACGTACTTCTTTGTGTTTTTTGTTATCGGTGAAATTATGCTATAACGTGTTTTGGAAAAGTTATCGCCTTAGTTAAATTGACCTATGGATACAGCCTTATACGTCCCACTGCTGGGCACAGGCCTCACCTCAACTATGAGGTGGTACGAGCCATACTCCAACACGCGGGCTCAGTGCGGATTGTTGGAGAGGTGAATGTAAGGCCAGTGATAAACCTTACCGTCAGACGTTATCAAGCCGCCTTTTTAGCCTCTGACTAGGCTTTACGACTAATATCTTGCGACGTCAGCCGGGACCACCTGTTTAACGTGCCTTCCGAAGCACGGAGATGCCCGAAAAACACATCACTTAATTTCGGTCGGGATGGTCACCCATCCATAACCCGACCTGACTGGCGTTGCTTAACATCGGATCGTTGCCGATCCGCTGCCGTCACTTAGCCACGGGCACCTCAGAATTGACCTACTCGTACAATTTTTTAATTGCTAAAATATCTTTTAATTTATTAGTTATCTTCAAACACAGTCGATCAAATATTGACAATCTTGTGAAAGCATAGCCATATAGAATATAGATGAGAAAAGAAAAAAGAACTAGTTTAGATTAAAAAACTAGATTATATTTTCGTGATATTTTAGCTTTTACAATGCCACATTTGCCTATTGTATTTTCATCTCAAGTCATTGTTCTTGGCAATCGAAATATTTGATCAGCACATCCCTAAACCGTTTGCTTGAAGCCGCGTTTTGTGGAAGTCTCTCCCCCGAAATTAGATTTGCTCTGTGAGCTGTAATTCTGATTAAAACCATTTTCTGGTTCTGCTTTGTCCGACATACTGTTTATACAGGGTTAAACCTTGGAGGAGTTGGATTGGGTTTGAATGTGCGCGTAATTATTTTAGGTTAGTACCTACGTCTTGGTTAGTTATTGTAGCTTTAGTAGATAAGACTTCCTAACTCAAAAGTCTTACAGAAATGACATTGCATTCTCAGTTGGTGATGTTGACGCCTAAAACCGTCCTTTGTACTTTGGTTTTATCTATACTTACTAATATTTTAAAGAGGTAAAGTTTCTTGTATGTTTGTTTGTAGGGGTTAAGGGTGCGTTTCCATCAGAGATGCGCGAGGGATGTGTTTGTATAAAAAGAAATAGAATAGAATAGAATAGAATAAAATAGAATAGAATAGAATATAATACAATAATAATAATAAATAATAATATAATGATAATAATAATATATCGGGCATGCCGCCGTCCTGGCGAGTCTATCCGCCATGTTATTTCCGGTTGTTCTCACCTTGCTAACGGCGAGTACTTGCACAGGCACAACCTAGTAGTAGCCAGGATTATCCACCAGCAACTTGCTCTTCGATATGGCCTTGTCGAGGTGGAGGTACCGTACTAATGGTACGCACCGGTACCAGTTCTCGAAAATAGTCGTGCTTTGCTCATCACGGACAGGACTATTGTAGCCAATAAGCCTGATATCGTGCTGGTAGACCGATCACAACGCCAGGCAGTGCTCGTCGACATCACCATTCCACATGACGATAACCTCGTAAAACCTGAGAAGAACAAACTCAGCAAGTACCTTGACTTGACTCACGAGGTGACCGCCATGTGGAATGTTGATTCGACGATCATTGTCCCGATAGTCGTATCGGCAATCGGCTTAATAGCGAAGAGCCTCGACCAACACCTTGAGAGGCTCTCGCTCAGCAGTTGTGTCAAGGGTCAGATGCAGAAGGCGGTGCTCCTGGACGCGGCTCGCATTGTCAGGAGGTTTCTCTCTCTGCAGCCCTAACCACCGGTAGTCTGGGCCTTGCCTGCCCTGCTGCCGGCGGCACCCTAGGTTAAGGTTTTTATGGTATTTTTATGATTAATTGTTTTTATAACTTTAATTTAAGCTTAGGTTTTATAATTGCAATAATGTATTTTGTTTTTATAATTACAATTCATAAGTTGTTTTATTGTTGTAAATCTTTGTTTTATAGAAATACTGTACAAATTTCATATCTAAGTTTTATGTTGGTGAAGTTTTAGTTTTAGTAAACTTCACCAAAACTAAAATCATTAGCTTTCATCCATATCAAAAAGCCACCTTAGACATAAATTTCAAATACAAAAATATACAATTAGAACAAGTTATCAACATTACTCTCCTAGGCATAGAGATAGATACTAATTTGAACTGGAAATCCCACATACAAAAAATAAAAACTCGGCTATCTTCCTTTGCATACGCACTCCGTGAGGTGAAAAAAACCACATCGATAGAAGCGGCCCTAGCTACTTATTACGCATATGCACACTCGTGGCTCAGCTATGGGGTCATCATGTGGGGAAACAGCACAAACGCCCCTAACCTCTTCACTATGCAAAAAAAACTGATCCGTATATTATTTAATATCGAAAATACAGAAAGTTGTAAATCTATTTTTGAAAAATATAAAATACTACCTTTGCCTTGTATATATATTCTAGAAATATGCAAATTTGTCAAAAAATACCCTGAATTCTATAAAAAAAGAGAAGAATTGCAATTAAAATATACACTACGCCATAAGAATAAATTAATACTTCCAACCTCAAATCTCAAAATTCACGCATCAAGCCCTCTAGTAATGTCCATAAAAATATACAATAAATTACCAGACTCAATAAAAAATATCAATATAGAAAAACCTTTAGCAAATCAAGTAAAAACATTATTAAATAACAAAAATTATTACTCCTTACAGGAATTTTTGGAGGATAGATTTAAATAATATGTAACTACGGTGACGACATTAAATAAAATATACATGTACAATATTCAAAACTTAAAATAATATAATACCTATATATTTGAGAGTTAATAAGTATCATAACATTCATAACTTTTTCTGTAAGTACCTACTTACAAACATAGGATTTATTGATATTTTAAATAACATACTTATACAAGTACAATAAAATAACGTATATTTAAAAACTAACTTCATATTAAATAATAGTTGTTGTAAATACGAGCGTAGGGTGACTCCTCCCCTCTCTTATCTTTGCCGTGCCCGACAGGGTCCATACTGTCCTGTATTATGTTTTTTACCAACTTTGTAACTTATGGAGTGCAATAAAGAATATGAATATGAATATGTTAAATAATGAGAATAATAATATAATCACCCAATAGAATCGCAATGCTAGGTGAATGAAACAATTCTATTGGTTCCTAACAAGCACATTCCTCGCAACGCATCCTCGCACATCTCTGGACGAAACGCACCCTAATCGTCGGAAATACTGATCTGATCATGAAAATTCTTTCACTAACAAAAAGCTATTCAGGAGTGTTAAAGACCATACTTTTTAGTGATTTAACAAAAAAGTCAGTTAAATATAACAGTAAGTATATGTAAATCAAGTCCAAGAAAAGCGGGCAATGTGATGCTTCAACGGCGTGCGCTGACTAAACGGTTCGGTTTATACAAATATAATGTGCACCAAAAATGTCTTTATTAGTTTACAAAAGAGTCCGAAATACTGTTTTATTGAATCAATATAAATAAAGGTTTTCCTTGTTAATTGAAAGGATATTCCTCAAGCTATTACTCGAATTAATTCACTATCCAATCCATCCGCCTGTGGAATTCCTTGCCTTTGCCTATCGCGTGTCAAAGCGTATTTCCTCTCAGTGTGACCTTCTGCTCCTCATGAGTATTTTGATGTCTACTGTGCTGCGACGTCCTTGCCATAATAAATCGTTGTATGTGTGTATGGTATATGTAGGTTTATTGTATTATGTATGCATTTTATTGGTTTTATATATGTATTTGTAGGTATATAATATTGAAGTATTAATTTATACATATAATTTTTGCTTTTCTCATAGATTTATACTACACACAAAGCTCAAGCTTTAAAAAGTTCCTCTACCCAAAGGTTGTCTGGCAGAAATCGCTCCCTAGCGATAAGGCCGCCTAAATTGTACAAGTCGCTTGTTTCATGTAATATTACTGTTTTGATTCCTATTTTGTGCAATAAAGTGTATCTATTTATCTATTATGACAATAACTTTTGACAGAACGAAGTCAGTCGGGGCATCCTGTAACTCAAAAAGCAAGACCTCCGCCTTATTACACAGCTTTTAACTGTACATCTAGAGACCGAATGTGCTCCGCTTTGCAAAACTAACGACTAGAACAGGCTACCAAGTTATGATTAACATGTTCAAACGTCCAGAGTTTGGAGCACATGTTCACCCAACCAATAACCAGCACTATACAACACAATAATAGTTAAACAAGGTTCTGTACATATTCTAGAGTTTAACTTTGGCAATTATCAATGCCAACTTTGTAGTATTTTAACTTTATGTTGTTATTACGGTGATCTCTTGATTCACCGACTGAATTTTCATAAAAATTCGTTTCACAGAAAATGTTTCATAGAATAAGATAAGATAAATACCTATTCTTTATTGTACAACTACGAAGAAAATAATTACAACAGTGTTTAAAAATGAATAAAAACTTAGTCTAGTACAATTAAGGCAGCCTTATCGCTAGGAAGCGATCTCTTCCAGGCAACCCACGTGTAAGGAATTCGGTTCAAATATTTTCATTTCGAATATTATTCTTTCAACGACTATTTACTTCATAGAAACGTACTTCACAGACATTTAATTAATTTATTAACAGACATTAGTATAGAAAGCCTTGTTTAAACATCGCACATGCCGAGCGAGCATATCGAGCATGCAGCGGCTACGGTCAGCGAATTTTCGGCGAATGAACATAAGTGACAAAAAAAATGTTCTTACAAAAGCCAAACTTGATGAGCAATAATATTACTTGATTTGATATTCTAAGATATGAAAATTCTAAGAAATGAATTTTAGTTATAACAAAAATCTATGATGTAACTATTCTGCGTTGATTATTCGATGAAATGATAATATGAAACAATTTATGTGAAACGAAATTCTATGAATCGATTTTGTATTTTTATACACAACAACCCTTCATTACAATCACTTATAACTTTGTGAGTTCATTCTCGAAACTGAGCGTAGCGAGCAAATTAGTTATATGATCTTTCTATTCCAGCCAGTCAAAGGTTAGTAACCTTAAAACACATCTTAATAAACCTTCTTAATAAACATTTCTCTTCTTTTACTTGCATTGATAGTACTTTAAAGTCTAACACACTTACTCAACTTTCATCTCTTCCAGCACCTGACTATATGTCGTTTACTTTTAGTCAAATTTACGATTGTGATGTTGAGAAGATCGTTCACTCTATCGCTTCTGATACGGTGGGTAGTGATAGCATTAGTCGTAAAATGATTATACCCCTTCTTGATCTCCTTGCTCCTGTCATCGCCCGTATCCTCAACCATTCCCTCACCACCGGTATTTTTCCAAAATTGTGGAAAGATGCTCAAATAATACCACTCCCAAAAAAATCCAAACCTACTGCATACACTGACTATCGTCCAATATCCATCCTACCGTTCCTGTCAAAAGTACTAGAGCGCGTTGTTCACCAGCAACTTAGTGGTTTCTTGACTAGGAACCAGCTCCCAAATAATTTACAATCCGGCTTCCGTCCCGGTCATAGTACGACTACTGCACTTGTCAAGATCACGGATGACATTTGCTTTGGCATGGACTCTAAATGCCTTTCCGTATTAATTCTGCTGGATTTCAGTAATGCTTTTAACACTGTTGATCTTGACATCCTACTCGGCGTGTTGCGTTCTCTTAATATATCTCCAATGGTAATTGACTGGTTCCATAGTTACTTGCATGGGCGCCGGCAACGCATTAGGGCTGAGGATTCTTTCTCTTCATGGTACGACGTTCGTGCCGGTGTACCGCAAGGTGGCGTTTTGTCCCCTCTTCTCTTTGCTACTTTCATCAATTCGATAACCAATAATATATCTTCTTTTTACCACCTATATGCAGACGATCTCCAAATCTACTCCCAAGGCAGCCTTGTTGAACTTCCAAACGTCGTTCTGACCTTAAATGATGACCTGGAACAGATCTCTAATTGGAACAGGTCGTTCGGGCTTAAAGTTAATCCTGCAAAAACTCAAGCACTGATTGTTGGTAGTTCGTGGCTAACTGCTAGAATTGATTGGAGTGTTTTGCCAGCAATTGTGTTTGATGGTGTTCAAATTCCGTTCAGTAAGGAAGTGAAAAACCTAGGAGTACACATTGACAGTACGTTGGCTTGGACAACTCAAGTTGGTCAGGTCAGCAGGAGAATGTTTGCTTCTGCTAGTTCCCTAAGTAGACTTCGTAATTTTCTGCCAATACCCACCAAAATTGCTCTTGTACAAGCCTTACTCTTTCCCATTCTAGATTATGCCGACTGTTGCTACTTAGACCTTAATGAGAATCTCCTAAATAAACTTGAGCGGCTTCAAAATTTTTGCATTCGCATTATTTTTGGACTTTCCAAGTACGACCATGTTTCCGAGTATCGGGCCCAGCTAAACTGGCTTCCCATTCGTCTTTGCCGTGATTCTCATGTCCTTTTCCTTCTATATAACATTCTGTTCAACCCAATGTCACCCCGTTATCTCAAGGAGCGGTTCCAATTTCTGTATCCCATCCGTGGACGAGAAATGCGTTCTTCCAAGAAACTCCGCCTTCAATTCCCTCCTCATTCTTCCCACTCCTACACACAGTCATTTACTGTGAAATCCATACGTTTATGGAACTCCTTACCCCTATCAATCAGAGAGTCCCAATCCTTATCCATCTTTAAAGCAAGGGTCAAAGCAAATTTCCTTGCACTTTGACATCAGTCCTTGTTGTTCTTCCTTTTTCTTCTTTATCCTTTATATTTCCTGATCATTTTAGTTGCAACTGAGCTGATTGCTATTGTCTGTTTAAATAACGTCACATTTGTTTCTACTTTTTATATATAGTATGTAAGTGTCATGTGAATATATAAACCTAGTCCTATACTGTGTAGATATTTATAATGAAACTTATTTTATTCATTATTTTTCTTGGTGCACTTACTTGCCCTTTTCGCCAAATTTCCTTTGCTTGTGGGTTGCTTGGCAGAGATCGCTTTTTAGCGATAAAGCCGCCCAAATTGTACTTTCGTTTATTGTAAATTATTTCTGTACTGTAAGTTTTGTGTGCAATAAAGAATATATTATTATTATTATTACATCTTCTAGGCTGGATATTTACTAATGGAATTGCTTGCAGCCCTCATTTTAGGGAATTAATATAACTAAATAATAAGCGATTGTGATATCCTGGAGTGAAATAAAGATGGCGTTTTCAATGTGCGTGTGTGTGTATGTAAATTAATATTTGTTATTCTTTTTAATTTAATCTTATTTTCAGCGCAAAGAATTGAGAGAAAACTGCATTCGACCCTGTTTAGCGCCACATTTCGAACACTGGTTGAGACGCAAAGGTTCGCGGGTTTGAGTCCGGCATAACATTAGTGAAGAATGTTTATGTTGATTTTAGGTGACCTTATTAACTAAATTCAAGCACTTTTTATGAGTACGAATTTGAGTCAAACTAGTGTGATAAGACCGATTATATCGTTTTAAGGGTGTCAAATATAAACCAGATGTTTATTTACCGTTAATGTTTTTAATTGCAAACCTTTCTGTCAGATGGACACGGCTGCCTTTTAATCGCCAACTAGGCTTATTATGACATCTAGCAAGCTTGTTCACCAAAAAATTAAATAACATATGTAAAGATGTGAATAGATGATGAAAAATGTCTCCATTTTATATTAGAGGAATGGTATTTTAACATTAAATGATGTCTATTAAAAGTGATTCATTGCAGAAACGCTCTAGGGAGCGTAACACTATTGGAAAACCAAAGCTAGAGAAAGAAAGAAATATCTTCGTCCTACGTGTCCAACTCGAACAAACTTCGCTATCAAGGGCTCTAGAGATGTTAAGAGCATCTGATACCTGGTACCTGTGATTAAAGCATCAAGTGGCTGTTATCGCAGAATGAAGTGCTGTGTAAAAATAATTATCTTTCTGCTAATAACTTGCTATTTTCGCAGATTTTTTACAAAAAACAATTTTCTTATTTTTTTTTTATCTTCAGATGCAAGAAAGTTCATTAATATAATGCAAAAATATAAAAAAGCACTTATCCTGGCTAGTTTCATCTGAATCGAAAGTCAAATACTTGCAAACATGTTTCTCTTAGGTGTTAAAAGGCGCTTGCCTTATAACATTGATGAAATAACGTTAGCTTACAACGTAACATTTTAACAAAAAAAAACTAACTTCAAAAAAACTATTCCAAAACAAGGCACTAAAAAGTAAAAAAATAATTGCGTATTCTTCTAAAACTTATACGATAATATAATGTAGGTACAATTATTGTTATTGTTGGAGTAGGTGTCAGCCAAGCAAACACTACAATATACCTAGCAATATACTTATTTCTTACATATCACGTTTACGTATGTATGTAGGTAGTTACAAACCTACATCTGCTGACACCGATTTTTTTTTGATTTTCAGTGAATAGTTCTTATTTATTTCATACATCGAAAAAGTATCGCCCAATTGCTCTTAAGAATTGAAGAGTTCCGGTACTTTGTCATGGATCCCACAATCAGAACCTAACCAACCTCTCAATAAACTACCCTTGAAGTATATCCTTTCCAATAAAAAAAGAAGCTTCGAAATCGGTTGGCGTGATATTGAGTTATTCGTCCATTTGTCGCGCATATGGTTTATCTAGATTTAAGACTTATATGGATTCCCCATGGATGCCTCTGTGAGAACTGGACCAAATTAAAATGGGACCTCACGGGCAGCATCAGCTTTCAAATAAAATTTTTTTTATCAAAATCGGATGGCGTTATATTGAGTTATTCGTCCATATGTCGTGCATTTTGTCTATCTAGATTTAAGACATATGGTTTTCTCATGGATGCCACTGTCAGAACTAGACCAAATCGGAACCATTCGGGAAGCACCAGCTTTCAAATAAAAAAAAATGATCAAAATCCGTTCACCCAGTCGAAAGTTATGAGGTAACAAAAAACATAAAAAAAAAAAAAGAATTGAGAACCTCCTCCTTTTTTTGAAGTCGGTTGAAAATACACTAGACGAATTCGCTAGGTCTGTTAATGGCCTTGATAGCTCAGTTGGAAGAGCAGCCACCCGGATTGTGGGAGACGCGGGTTCGAGTCTCACTTGAACTCTGGGATCAGACCGAATTGTTCTAGTTTGTATATATAGAGCTAATAGTGCTTTTAAAGTATAGGATCAGAAATGATTTTCAGGATTCCAAAATCAGTCAAATTCAACGACAGTTTATTCGTATTATTATTGGTATGTTAATATAGTTTCTTTTTTTCTGGCTCTTTTGTGTGTGTTTATATAGTTTTCGCCCGTCTTGTCAAAATATAGCCTAAATAAATAAAAAATGCCTATATCACTCCTTGATAATGTAGCTTTATAAAGATGATAAGATCCTTGATAATGAAAGAATTTTTAAAATCGGTCAAGTAGTTTCGGAGCCTTTTTCGGACAAACAAACAAATCTTTCCTCTCTACAATATTAGTACGAATACAGACAAATAATGTCACAGCACCTCTCTATAGAAGCCACAAGCTCTGTCCAATCTACAGCAATTAGAACAAATAACCAAGTTTATACCCAGGGCTGTTTCTTCTTGAAATACTTGTTCGTGCTCTGGTCTCTTTTGAAAATGTGCCCTCGAGATTGGATTGAAAAGTGATGTAACCGTTAATTTAATAAAGTCGGGTAAAGTTGTTAATAAATAAATATGAATATTTTTTCTTTCTTTTGCAATAGAGGTAAATTCCGCTGATAATAATAATAAAATAAATAAAAATCATTTATTTCAGATTAAATCCATATTAAAACAATTGCATTGATTAAAATTAAAATTAAAATGTCCAGATATGAGAATTACTTAAGATAACAAAATTATTAGAAAGGAAGCATTATAGAAGTCATGTCATGACATAAAATTAAAATCAACAAAGTACCGGAATTACTTTTAAAGTCAAACAATCAATATTTATTATTGAAATTCTTACAACTGTCAAGCATACATTAAATTTCTTACAGTTAATGTTTAATAATGTTTCTTAAAATTACTGAAGATCGTAAAATACTTTTGCAAATTTGACATATATCTGGTCCCGTAATTGCTAAAAAATAAAGTGTATGTTAGTTACTGATAATGTAACCTTAAGATTGATGACAGAATTTTTAAAATCTTACCAGGTGTTTCGGAGCCTATTCAATGCAAACAAACGAAATGATCAATTCTTTACTCTTCAAATATTAATATAGAAGTATAGATTGAGATTGCTCTGTTGGATGCATCTTCAATGTTGGATTATCAATTTCTTTGCTTTCTTATCGCAAAACTAACACATTTTCAAAGTATACGAATTTAAAACACACATCCGCTTTATTATTTAAACTTGTTTAATGTTTTAGCAGACTTAAGAACACTTACCTTGCAATCTGGTCTACACAGAGATTAATCATACTTAAAAGCCAAGAGTGGCAGCGGAGGAAAATAGAAAACAAAAGTCTTAATGAACTTTCAAAGCTCGCAATTAGCGCTGCAATTAAACGACGGAAAAACGCAATTAGTTGAAGAATGTGATCATTTAGAGGATTCGTGTGAAGTTCTAAGAGACGGTTTCCTGTCATCTGTTTCCGTCTGTATTCAGAAACGATTAAGTGATTTGACCTTATATTTCCACCCTGTACTGTCATCCGTGAAAACTCATAGTAGGGATACTATGAGTTTTCTCGGATGACAGTCCATAGCGTCAGTCTTGACGTTTTTCTATGGGATTTCGGCAAAGCGCCCCTATTGAAAAGAAATTGAATTAAAAATGACATACAAATTGCTATTGTGCCATAAATATGCGCCAGAGAAAAACATACTATTTTCTGGTGACCTGTAGGACAGGTTCCTATTTTGAAACTTATTTCAGGCACCTGTCCCTCACAAAATATAGGCCATATTCATTGTCTAGACCTAAGATTAGCCCTAAGTACCTATGGTTGTGAAGGGAACATAAATATATTTTGAATTGAATTTGAATTGAATTGATACCACCTATCATGGTCTCGAAGTAAGGATAAATATCCTGGTGTTGTGAGGTACAAGACCAGGATTAAGCCAGGGGCGTCTCCCAGCACACCCCAACCTGAGCCAATTTGGAAAAGGTCGTTTTCTGAATTGACTGGACCGGGAATGGAACCCGAGACGCCACGTAAATCAAGGCTAGAAACAGTGCTACAGTGCACTATGCCAAGAGCATCATCAATAATGTAAGGCGTACTGTATGTAGGTCTACCACGAGTTGCCACTTTGAATTTACGTTATCGTTCGCGTAAAAAATGTATTGGAATTTGACATTGTCATGTCAATCCCAATACAACTTTATACGCGAACGACAACGTAAATTCAAAGAGACAACTCATTGTAGACCTATTGAAGACCATTTTCCATCATCTGTTTTAGTGTTTATCTGCGTGGTCTTACGCCCGAATCCACAAACGTCAATTAAGCCCGGTTCACATTATTCCAATAGCACTATACCAGTCCAGGATCGCTGGAACACCACTGGAATAATGTGAACCGGCACTGGAATGTCCACATTGATTGAGCGCTGGACTGGAATAATGTGAACAGGGCATTAAAGCTGAGCAGTCCTTACATGTATAGCTGTCCCTTTCATTTTTTTTTGACATGTGACAGGGCAGCATCAATTTGAGGTGTGCTCAACTTTTGATTATCGTTTGTGGATACCGGGGTTAGTTAATAACTTTTCACACTGTGCTGTATGCGCATACTAGCTTACATTAAAGCCAGTGGCTTCGTCCGCGTGTATTACTTGTGTTTTTCCGGTAAAAATATACCCTTTAAATGAAAAATGCCCTAAAATATAGCCTTTGTCACTCGCTAATAATGAAGCTCTATATTGGTGAAATAATTTTTAGAATTGGTTTATTCGTTTTTCTATAAAAACAAAGGATCTCTTGATGATATTTACTGTACTATATTGCTTTTGTGCCTGCCATATCCGTAACCCCTCTTTTTAACTTCGCACAAAATGGCTATATCCTAATAGTTTCTTCCCACAATAACACGACACCCCAAAGATACATATCTATTGTTTATACGACTCTCGGGTACACAAATTGGGGGGAAAACATCCAATTTGATACACATAATGCGCGCCGACGCATGTGTCGTGAATGAGAAATGACGGCGTCTTTGATGTTCACGATTTCGATGCGATGTTGTCGCGATTAAAGTCGTTGCGGCGACGTTTCAGACAGAACAAAATTGTGTCGTAGGGCGTTTCGAGTTATAATGAATGAGACATACTCGACATTCCACTGTAAGGAAGCTAGAGGATGAGCAAGTTGAAGTGACCGTGGGCTGAAGTGGGGGGTAAATAAGACGTCCAGTTGAACAGAGGCTTCTTTAATTTCAATGGTGTTAGGTTTTGGGCATTATGCATCCAGCAAAATCCAGCAATCTTTGGGTTGACTTGCAAATGCCTAGTCTACTTTGTTTGCCATCTAATAGTACCAATGTCACGAATCTCTGCTAAAACAGCCACCAGTTCCTTGTACCTTAAGCACTGCCTGCCACCACTATCTAGAATTCAGTTAAATCACGTTAGCCAGTGGGCCCTGGCTATGTCACTAAGTCTAATCAGATGCACTGTGACAGTTTGGTAACATCTGGCACATAGGGGTGAGGCCTGCTGTGCCCTGAAGAGAGCCGCAATAAGGCTGTAAGTATCCTTTTAGTCATCATCGTCAAAACCATTCGCAGCCACAAGCCGTCTACTGCCGAACATAGGCTTCAGGACTGGTTGTGGGCGCCCGGCCTCCACCGAATTCCTGTAACCTTTATCAGCTCGTCCATTCATCTTGTAGGTGGACGTCCTTTTTTACCCCAGTGGGCATCATTTCCTTACGCTATGTGACTGCCCACAGCTCTACTTCATTCTACTCACGGGATTACGTCTGTCACTTTAATTCTCCTACGGTTTTATATATTTCTGATCTGATCAGGTAGCGAAACACCGAGATTCCACTGTCCATAGCTCACTGATACGATGCGAGCTTTCCTGCAAGGCCTACATTTTGGTCGCTAGGTATAAAAACGCTGCATTAGGTAGATTAAAACTGTTTTCTTGCTGACAAGACGTTACGCCAGATAACAATATTGTTTTGTCGGTCTATATCCATCTTTTTTCGTTGAACAAAATTGAATGCCAGAAAATCATTGGATTAGATGTGTGGATTCTTCACAATATCAGGCTTTTATACAAAGTGAATTATTTGGAATAGAGACGTGGGGCTGGTAATTAATTAATACATAGTTTGAATTGAAAGCAATACCCAAGTAGCTACGTTGAACGTTATGTGATTTCTTTTCTAATTTATTTGCTGGCGGAGTGCTTGACAAAAGCCCTTAAACCAACAAATCGGAACTATAATAAGTATTCACTTTGTAATATGAATCCGTATTAGGTATAGCCAGAGCAGTAGGTAGGCACAAAAAGGACATTTATTTTAGGTCTTTTCTGAAAAAAAATGGTACAGAGGCGTTCACATCAACCTTCACAAAACAATTGTAAAATAGGTCTTGTCACAGCATCATAAGGTGCCCCTATGTAGAGGTTGATGTGAACGCCTTTGTACGTATTGTTATGACTAGCCTTATGAACATTAGCTTTTATGCCACAAAAGTTCTTGTAAGGGAGCTCTAAGCGAAGTAAAACAAATAAATTTATTGATTTCTGAAAGTGTTGGGTGGGAAACGTAATATTATGATATTAGCAATAATAAGATTTAAGTACTAGAACAAATTAATTTGTGATTGAGTTTAAAACCTTAAGCAGGTATCGCACATGTATACCCAATACCCAGGATAGGTGGGCTAATAAAACAATGCATCAACAGCAGAATCACAATAAAAACAACAACACTCCTCTACCAATCCACTCTAAACAGTAATTAATGATAAAATAAAACAAAACAGCAACACAGGAGAAGCTAATTCGCGTAACGACTCTCGGCAACCAGGAGATACGGTTATGCTCCGCCATTTTGAAAAACAAAATGGCCACCCTCCGTCCTCTTTAGCGGGAAACGTGTTGATTTTAGAAAATTAAAAGTAGGTAGTAATTGGAAAGTGCAACAGGCTACATTGAAAATGGGGGAGTATTTTTTTGTAGAAAAATGTACTTTCTTTAGGAATTTTCTTCTACCTCGTGTAAAGTTTTTACGAGACAATGACAAGACTTCACCTCACCTGAGTGTGTTGTCCGGCGCATAAAAAATAAAAAAATACACTACTTCTGTCGGTCAATCTGTTATAGCAAAAAGCTCTTCGTTCTGAGTTATGTAAAGTTTTAGTGACCATCTTTAAATGAGCCATACTTTGAAGTTATAAATTGATGTTTCACACATAATCTCAGACGCCCCTCCCTCCCTAATCCTCCCCTCTGCAGGGCGAAGACCTCTACAAATATCCAATCCATACTGGTCAAGGGCAATGTCCTTCGATCATAAATACCCAAGATATCCTATGAACGCCTGAAGCTTTGGTCTCTTGATACACTTAACGTATGAAACTGCTGACGTATACTACGACGGAACAAGATACCATTATATTGTATTTTATTTTATTTTATGTTTGTGTTTATTCTAATTTTAATTTCAATTGTATAATGTCTCAATATGGGTTTTTATCACCTGAAATAAATGATTAAATTAAATTAAATTAAATTAGACGTTTTTCATACGATTATGTGTACGGCACCGCATGCCGCATGCACACTGCAGAATTGTGCGTTACGATCAAAAAACCAAATCTTAAATAGTGATTCGGAATAAGACTGCTAAAAAACAAACTAAACACTCTGATACTATGACAATTTCATAATAAATAATAAAATAAATATATAAAAATCCGGGACAAATTACACCAAGATCATCTGACCAAAAACTAAGCAGAGTTTGTACTATGGGTGTCAGAGACTGATAAACGTGAACATGAATGTTTGTCATGGGTAGGGATCGAACCAACGACCTCCAGTGCTGAAGGTAGGAACGCTGCCATTACTCGCCAGCAGTGACACAACGCTGCCAAACTAGTGCTATTTAAGGTGGTGGTATTGACATCCAAGTGGGAAACTCAATTGCGAGCGGAGGGATCCGCTACCCTACCTCCAGCATAATCTATCGTAAATCTTGAACTAGATAGAGTTTTCAAGCGGCTTTTGGTCTCTGACACGATTACTGTTCCAGGATACGTTATTCAAAATCCTAAACATTTACCCTCTTTGTATACAACATGGGTAACAATCAAGCACGTGGACGGCCTGATAGTAAGCGGTTGCCGCAGCCTACGGACGAATAAACCACCAGGGGCATTACCTTGTTGGCGACCCTGCAGAAGCATGTCGCTCTGCGCTTTCTACCGTCTATTCAATAGGGAGTGTTCAGACTAATTGCATGACCTTATACCTGCTGCTGAATTTTATCATCGCACGACACGCTTTAGGTCGAAATTCCATGCTCATCAGCTGGGTGGCTGGCGCTCAACAACCGTGCGTTATTCGTGTCAATTTCTTTCGCGTACAGCCAAGATATGGAATGATCTTCCTGCGGCGGTTTTTCGAAGGGATATGACATCGAAGCCTTCGAAAAGAGAGCGTATTCCCAGCAAGCAACGCAACGGTGACACCTCGGTGTTGCAGTTGTCCATAGGCGGAGGTGATCACTTTCCATCAGGTGACCTTCCAGATCGTTTGATCCCTATTACATAAAAAGACATTTTCAAACCGAGGGGTTTGAAAATGTCTTTGAAATTGTCTTGTTCTTCAAGAGGTTGAAGAACTCCATACTATAGCTCGTTAGGGCTTATTCCACAATTAAAGCGTCCTCGGAAGGAAACATCTCCGAAACCGAACTGTGTGAGACCATGACGGATTCAGGGTGTGCGGTGATAAAAAGTAGCCGTAGGCATCATAATGAAATAGTTTTTCAGAACAAATTATATAAGCGGTAGAACACGCATAGGGAGGCGAAGTCTCTCCTTTATCGGCTCTGTTTGTCAGCTTGAGATCGTCGTCAATCCTAATTGGGAATTGAAAAAAAAATCCAGAGAAGACTGAGTATTCTTACTACAATGTCAACTTCGTTCAATGTAATCAAGGTCAAACAAGAATAATAAATTACTTATGTAGATATAACGTATTTTTTGCAATTATTCTTGTGTTTAAGATAGTGGATTTCAGTGAGCACATTCTGTGGAGTCGGTACTAGGTATTCAATTAGTAAATTCAAATTCAATTAGAATACGTTTACCCCAGACAACAAAGATTAATTACGCTAAGTAAAATACCAATTTAATTAGTTTTTTTATCGAATCTCCCTAGAAACCTGTATACACAAGTGGCCCGTCCACCGATAGTATTGTTTGTCATAGCCTTGTATGAAGCTTCGTATCTGTTTCGTTTATATACTCAAGTGCTGTCCGTTGTTATTATCACCCTCCACTTGAACCTCCGACTAGGCTTAACCACTGACATAATTTGGCGAGTCAAGCCGGCACAGACTGCATAGTGTGCCTTCCGAAGCACGGAAATGTCCTAACAATACATTATCACAAAATTTCGGCCAAGGGGGTCAAACATCTCATATAGTAAGCATCGATAGTTGAGTTCAGAAAATTGGAAATCCATTTTTGGTTACATTTGTAATCACTTCGAATTGTACCGAAATCCCATACCCTGGGACGCTAGCGGCTGTCATTGATGTAAACCCATGACAGACATACTGTAGAGTGATTCTGTAAAATTCGAACCCAAAATCACTCAGATGACCGAACACCCTTTTACTTATGTACACACAATTTCTATAAACCTAATCATAATGTCAGAATCGCATTTAACGTACCTACTTGTAGTTTTTTTTATGAGCAAGATCATCAGTAAAGCCCGGTTCACATTATTCCAGTAGCAGCATTCCAGCCCAGCGCTGGAATACCACAAGAATAATTTGAACCGGCACTGGAATGTCTACATTGATTGAGCGCTGGACTGCAAAAATGTGAACAGGGCATAAGGCGCCATGACGTTGTTATAAAATTAAATAACGACGACATGGCGCCTTACTGACGAAAGGGTGTTCGGTCACTTGATTGATTTCGAAAGAGAAATCTGAATCTAACAGCGCAGCGGTAGCTCCACTAAGCGAGGTTCAAAGGAGTTTTTTAGAATAGCCCTACTGGCCTCCATTACCACTCTACTGGCGCTGATTTCCACCACAGGTATGCTATGCAGCTATATTGCGAGAATGTGCAAGCTAAGCTACAAAACTATAAGACCGTTTCAACTGATGCTATGCTATGTAATGGAGCGAGTAAAATGTGCTGCGAAGATGTGCCGCCACTTGGTAACTGTGCGAGGATCTACCTCGAGCACAGCTCGAGCTATCCGATGTAATAGCAGCAACAGCAGAGGAAAACACACACAGCACGAGTCCACAGCACGCATTCATCTGACATGTCAGGTATCATATGAAATACTACATAGCCAAGTAGAACCCAATTCCACTATCCTATCCTATATGGACCAATGAATGTGATAGCTCGTACATCTCTAGAGGAAAAGGAGCCTGAGCCACGTGCCCCCGTAGGTGCCCCCTAAAATAAACGTTCGTCACATGAATGTTTGTCCTGGGTGGAGATATGGATCAAACCTTCGACCTTTGGCGCCAAAAGCAAGATCTCTGCGATTGCACCAACGGGCCAATCAAAAGAAGCCTTTGTGTTCCTCTAGCCTTAAGTTCAACTATCTTATCTTAATGAAAATAATTCCGAAATAGCATTTAAAACGAAGGTATGCGAATGACCAATTATCGGAGCGAATATTATAACGCATAGAGATAACGCTGGGGATGCGATATCGGCAAAACAGTCGATTCGGATGCGACTTTGATCGAGGCGAGACTGCTAGAGATGTGCATTGTCCCAATTTGGTATCAATATAAGTTTATCGACAGGAATATTTTATAAAGACGTATTTTAACGCAATGGCTTTGCAATACAGTGGTAGAAGTTATGGGTTTACAAATCGCCTCCAAGCAATACAATACATGATGTGACGTCAAACAAATAAAACAAAACTTGATATTAATCACTTTGGCGTCGTTAAAAGAGAGTAGGGGAAAAAATTTCATCAATTAATTATTCGAATACATTTTTTTTTGATACCAATTAGAGAGTAAGTTTAAATAAAATATAGTAACGTACATGTACAAAAATTTCCTAAACGAGTAGGTATCTCTACAATAGTTACGAATATAATGTAACTTTTGGGTGCGAATAGTAGCAAGGACAATCGAATAATTTATTAATTAAGGCACTTTTACCACGTTACTTTTTTTCTCGTGTATTTTTTACGAGACATCATTGTTGGTGCGGGTCCATTCCATGACCCTCTGCATATCAAACGGTGCTCGTAACCAAGGCGCTAAGCAAGTCGTCCCAAAAAAATAACATGTACTTATCGAAAAAAGATAACATAACAAACCATCACGACTAAATCCCAAACGGGGTTGTCTGAGGCAAGTGACTGTTGCCGTCATGGTGAATGGAACACATAGAAGCTCTTCACCAATAGTATTAGAACCCAACGTGGTAGGTGATGAGTCTCCCGCCGTTATCCGGGCTGATTTGGTTTTTATCGATATTTTTCATCACGATCAAGATGGTTCTTGCCACATTTAAACTCAGACACGATTCATGATCCGAGTTGGGGTGCTTAACCCCTAGGCCACGGAGATCTCAAAAAATATTCACCGAGGAAAACATCGATAAACATGTCGCAACACTACGTCCTCTCGAGAAAACTCGACAAATAAGCGCGCTAGCAGTTTGCATAATTGGCGGGTTCCGTCCACCGATCGTATGCTAATTAATTATTCCTTTCTACTCTACCAGTCGGATATTAATAGGTTGTTGCTGACTCTGTTGTAGTGCCATCTTACGAGTATCTTAGCTTGTTGTATATTTTGTATGTATACTGGTTATTGTATGTAAATTGACATTACCAGTTAATTGCAAAACACGGTCCTAAAAAAGTAGTGTGTTTTCGACACGATTAGCGTGGTGAGCTATGGCACGGTTTCTGGCCTTGCCTTCCGTAGTATCCCGGGTTCGATTCCCGTTCGAATCAATTCAGAAAACGATCTTTTCTTAATCAAACTATAATTATTACTTGCAATCAAGGAAATACTCAAAATAGGGTATAGAGTGCGTGAGCGGGAACCTAGGCGATTTCTTTAAAAACTTGTTCAGGGTGCTTAGGGAAAAACATTCTGAAAGCCCTGACGTCTCGGAGGCGAAACTTGGGGAGGCAAGGGGTTCAAAGATCCCAATTTCAGGTTTTCGTCATTAATTCAAAATGGTACGTCGTAGCAAAAGATGTTTCAAGGTGAAATGAAACCTTATTACTTTAAAAGAACTTTAGGAAAAAATTAAAACTAGCGATTACTCTGAATCATGCCAGGAACATGGTCTCATGGCCCTGGGTACTAGACGTCGTATGCAGGATATGGCTATCTTCCATGATATATGTTCGGGTAAGCTTGATTGTATTGAGTTATCAAACAGATTACTGAACTTGAACAGTCCTTCGAAGAGAACTCGTCACACACAACTTCTTCACATACCTCTTTTGTGCGTACCAATTAAGAGTCGAATGACATGACTGTGAGATTGCCTAAAACCTACAACAAGTTCTTTTCTGACATCGATATACTTACCACAACTAAAGCTGTATTTAAAGCTGCAGTTCATAAATCGAGGTCTAGTAAGTAATTTAGTCATCATATAATCAATCAATTTCTACTACTTATTTCGAGCATCCATGTAAACCAACCAAGCACGACAATACGCATACACACATTACACACAACCACACCCTTCACTCACACTGAACGTTATCTTGCGATATTCAATTCAGTTTGTGTCTCTCATTTGTAACTTGAAAAATTACCTACGTACTATTGTTAATATTTTAGGTAACAAAGTATGTTTCTTTAATTGGCTTATGATCAAGTAATGTTATTGTCTATTTCGTTGTATAAACGCTGTTGTAACATTGTTGAATTCAAATAAATAAATAAATAAATTATAAAATACTTTATAACTTTGATGTTCTATTTCTCCCATTTGTCTCTTTTTCCATTCCCAACCGTTTTCTAAGAATTTTTTTTTTAAAGTTTTTGAATTATATTTTTATCCCCTCAGATCGTGGGGGTCCTGGCAACTGCTTGTGTTCTTCTTCGACCTCCTCAGTGGTGAGTATTTCTTCCTGAGAGGGCTATAAATAACCTTCATCGCCATTCTAAATGTGTCCTTCTCTAGAAGACACGCCGTTGAAGCATTTCTCTTGACAATGGAGGCACGCAGCAGAACATTTCAGCATTGCTTTCCGGCATCCAAGGGAAATGCTCTCGCATTCTACAACTTCTTTATTCTTCTTCTTCTTTTCAGCCTATTGCAGCCCACTGCTGGATATAAGCCACCCCCAGGGCGCGCCACAAAGCCCGATCTCACGTTTTTGCCATCCAGTCACTACCAGCCACTTTCTTTAGGTAGTCGGTCCAACGTGCCGGTGGACGTCCAACACTTCGCTTGCCGAGTCGTAGTCTCCACTCGAGAACCCGTCTAAATATAAAAGTCCGTCCGCAATATATAAAAGACATGTCTTTTGATGAATTTAAGAAGTCATTACGAGAGTGGCTTATAGCGCATTTGTATTATTCTATCAAAGACTTTTTAAATAACAAGGACAATCAGCAATCTGTAACTCAATAATGTAACCATATTGACCCTCAAATGTATAGTCAGAGTCGATCAGAGATGCAGGAGATGAAATCAAAGTTTGAGTTCTGTGGTGAATGTTATGCTAACCATTTTATAATTGTGCAATGTATTTGCATGCTATTGTAATGGCTGGATAGGCGATCGTGCTATGTTATTACTGTTCGTTCTTCTGTAAACCCTGTTCAAAAGCACATAAATTATTCTTATTCTTATTCTTATTCCGTATATACTACTTTATTGACTGAACTAAATTGGCTCGGATCTAGGTGTGCTGGAAAACTCCTCTGGCTTGATTCCTAGTCTGGTACCTTCCTCGTAACACAGGGATATTTATTCGAGACCTTGACAAGTGCTGTGTTGTCTGTTATCACAAATGTGTGCACATAAATGTGTGTCTTGGGTGGGGAGCGCACCCACGAAAACCGACGCTAAGGGCAGGATTAAGGATCGCAATCATTGCCCTAATTACATCCTCAATTTCTCAAAGATCACTGATGACGCTGACTGACTTCCATTATCAAAGCGTGGCTTGTTTACAGCTAGCATGCATGTATGCATAATTCATGACCAGGATGTATGTTCGTAGTGCAGTCAGGGCGTAATAAAGTGCATATATTAAGTTCACCGCCGTCGGTATGCTAAGCTTGTTATATACAGGACCATGTTAGGAAAATATAAAATCTAGTGATAGGTGTACTAATGACGAAAAAACCAAAGGATATATCTTGTAAGATGTTCTGATTTTATATAATGCTAGTTTTTGTACGCCCGCAGCTCTTTTTTCCAGTTCCCATTTGAAACTAGTGAATTCCTCTCTGATTATCAAAACTCTAACTTAAAATTCGTCTGTGGACTTACAACTTATTAATCCCTACTACGAGACCATTACAAGAGGTGTGTTGTCTGGCGCATATTTATTTTTATCATGAGTCAGCAGCTGGTAACTAGCTTCTGACTAGCTAATTAAGAATCTAATTTCACTACTTATTCGTGGGCCAAGATAGAATCGGTGGTTAGTTGAGACAGGAGACACTAATTATCATAATAAAGCTGTGTGTAAGCGCCAGTTCGCACGCGCGGCCGAGACCGAAGACACGGAGCCTATTCGTGAATGAAATGTCCGCAGTTTCGGTCAAACTAATGTGCCAAAATTACCTACAACCAGATGATATTCTTAAATATTTATTTGTGTAGCCTAAATATAAGTAAGAGTACAAAAATACATGGCGTTTGTTAAAATTATCTACGCTTTATATGTTAATTTTCCCGAAAATATGGACATATTGTTAGTTAGCGAGTAGGAACCCAGGGACGATACTCTATACAAAGCCTACCGGAAACGAAGACAAGTTCCTTGTGCCCTATGCCCACTGGCGCCATAATACCTCAAGCTACAACAGGCCATATTATGACACGATCCTGGCATATCACGAGTGGACTGGGCATAGTTCTAACTTTTGACTAAATAATTATGTTAATCATAAAATTACGTCTATAATATCCTCTATATGTATAATCCATGATTTATTTCTAGTCTTGGTAACATAGAGCCATTTAAGTGAATAGTTTTTCAAATAAAGGTTTTATGTATGAGAACATTGACTTAAAAAACGTATTTAGATATGCTGGAAGCAATAATTAAGATATAAATAAAAACGAGCAACTCTTGATTATATTCATGGCTGATCACTAAACTCAATACTACGCAGAAATTCAAGAATTCGTATTGATGACTAATACTTTAATATTATAAAGAGGAAATATTTGCATTGAATAGGCCCCGAAAATATTGGACAGATTTTAAAACATATATAAAAGTAGAAAGTAAAAAATATCTTTATTCATAGACTTATAAAAAGTACTTATGACAAGTCATATACAAAAAAAATATTGAAAAAATATACTAAAAATAAACTAATACTATGATAGTAAATATCTTAGTTAAACATAATGTGACTCTACCACCGGTTCGGAGGTTGTTTCCGATCGAGAAGACTCCGGCAAGTAACTCGATGGTTACTCTTTTCAATCTTGTTTTTATACACAAAAATTGAATTGACAGTTTTTTTTTGTTATGACTTTAGTCGTAACAAAAAAAAATGTGCAGAGGAGCAGATTATACCTAAGATGACCACACAAATTCTTATCATTTAAGAAATCCTCAAAACTATAATAACCTCGCTTCATTAACTTTGCTTTAATTTGTGACTTAAACTGGTGAAGAGGCAGTTCAATAAGAGTTTGCGGAATCTTATTAAAATATTTTACACATTGACCAACAAATGATTTCCCTACCTTAAGTAGTCTTAAACTGGGAGTTACGAGCTTATTTTTATTTAGTATTGAGTTTATTAACATCACTGTTTTTCTTGAAGAGATGCAAGTTTTTACGGACATATTATACCGGAAGAAATAGTCGCGGGCGTAGCCGCTTATGGACAGCTAATGATAAACATTACTGAGACTCAATAATACACCTAGCTATACTCGTTGGACACAATGTTCGCCAAATTTTGTCTTTGTTGAATTTGAACCCAAGACCAAGGAAATTGGATTTCTTACCACAGTGTTAACAGACCTTTCGAACAAAAATAACAAAATTATCTTCTAATTTTCATCACAACTGTACAGGGTTATGATCTAAAAGCATACTCTAATATTTATTTCACGCACTCCCAAGTGTTTTTGGGAACGCTTGCATTTCTAATCGCACGTACGTCAGAATGACGTAAAGAGTGATTCCCTCGTGTTAAAGCCCGTGAAACCGCTTAAATTCAAGCAAACAGAGATAATATTAAAATTATTGTTTATTCGATACTGTTTGCGGGGAGTTAGGGATGCTAGATGTGGCACTTTTAGGGTATCTTTCACTAGAGATGTGATATTCAGCTATGTGAGGATATGAAATTAAGCTATTAACTATGTGATCGTTTTCACTGGTGCTAAGCTATGAGTATGTATCGGAGCGAGTAAGATGTGCGAAGAATATGCGCAGTTCGAGCTATGCGATGTTTCGACAGCAGGGAAGGCACGCATAGCACGCATAGCACGCATTATATGCGTAAGCGACACATGCTGAGGCAAGGTCCTTTGGCCCACTATTTATATGTTTTTGTTTTAGTTATTAAGATATAAGTTATTTGTATTGTTTGATTTTAGTGGTAATTTCTGTATGTAATCTTTCATTCTTTTATTTCATTAACAGCACGCATCCAAGTGTCATGTAATGTGTCATAACAGCTTAGTAGAACCCGGTTTCACCATGGCTATGCTATCGTGGACCAATGTATGTGATTGGTGGTTATCAAACGCATCCACAGCAACGTAGCACAGCACATCTCTGGTGAAAAAACAGCCAGAAGGTACAGTTACGAGCGTAGTTGGTATTTTTTGGTCAAACAAACATACCACATCCAGTAACTCTAGATCCTCCCATGTTGTTATGCTGAGGCACGTATAGCCTCTAAACTGCTCAGTATCTCTGCAGCGCCTCTTGGTTATTTTTGTGCGAGTTTATGCGAGCGACATGTGCGAGTGTGTCACTTAGTTTACCGACCTCTTTGCTGAGATGCTTTTAATATCAAAAACAAACGATCTTCTTCGAAGATATTAATTTCATGTCATATTATTGACGATTTAAAAGTACTTACTGTGAAAGTCTATTTGAATCTAGTTATTTGAGTTTGAGTTTATGCGCACGGCCAAATCCCAAACGGGGTTGTCATCATACCAATGACTCCGTCCTGTACGTCTACCACAAGTTACCACTTTAAATTTACGTTATCGCTCTCGTAATTTGTATTGGGATTTGACATTATCATATCGTGTTATGTCAAATCCCTTCGGGAAGCAGCAGAGGGTAGTTGGTAAGAGAGGAGATGGTAAGAGACGGTGCACAGTAATTGTCTGGAAAAGGTATGCTAAGGATGCATAAGTAAATGATAGGAGGGCCTTTTTTGAATCGGACGTGGTACGATAAACCTCGTACGGGGATGATTTTTGTAGATAGATAAGATGAGCATAGATAGTTTAGCATAGTTTTACTTATTAAAATACATATTATGTTCCAAAATTCATTTTTTGTTTATATGTAAACCAATATATAGAACGATGGACCTCACTTGGAGTATCTGCCTGTAATGTAACGTTTCAGAGTCGAGCATTACATCAGTGAGGGAGGTAAACCGTGCATTACAGTGCGCAAACTGTATTGTTACAGATTCGAGCATTACGTTGGTAAGGGAAAAGTACTGAGCATTACAGTGCGCAACTTGATGATATGATGATACAATGTGTCAAATTTTGATACAACTTCCCTGAAGTTTTGTAAGGCAGTATTGTGAAGTAATGACGACACGATTGGCGCAGTGCGCTGTAGCACGGTTTCTCGCCTCGATTTTCGTAGTGTCCCGGGTTCGATTCAGTCGGGTCAATTCAGGAAACGATCTTTTCTGAATTGACTCGGGTCTGGGTGTGTTGGGAGTCGCCCCTGGCTTATTTCCTTGTATGGTACCTAGTAACACAGGGATATAATAATCCCTACTTCGAGACCATTACAAGAGGTGTGTGTGTTGTCTGGCGCATATTTACTAAAAAAAAAATGCTCAAAGTCGAATCTGAAATGTACATTACAGGCGAATGTTCGACATGTCTGGGAAGTTCTGTGATGTAATGTTCAAAATCGAATCTGAAATTACAGGAAAATGCTTCAGGGGGTGACTACCTTAAAATGATTGATTTCATACACACGGCAATTGTTAGAAAAACTGCCGCGAGCCACGTAGTAGGTAAATCAAAAATGGCCGTGCTATCTGACGTCACGGTGCGAGAACTATCAATACAAAGTATAGTCGGAAAGACAAAATTAAGTGTATCTCTGTTAATAATCCGTTTACGTCAATACTTAGTTCTCTTAATGAGTTATATTTTATACAACTTTAGCAATCTAATGGCATATTTATTTACATATCTTGTAATTTGTTACAAGCTGTTTTTTGGAATTTCTTAAACTATTTCATCTCCAAACGATACCCTAAATCTACAAAGTTATTACTTCTCATAGGTTACATGAGGTTGAACCTTCCGAAACAATGAATAAAAGTGTTAAATAAAAAATATGTATATTCCCTATTAAATAGACAGTCACATGACAATTCATAAGTTTGTTCCTTGGATATTTTGTCACGACCGTTCGGTGTAATCGGGCCAAAAATTTATTTGTAGGCATATCACAATTTTTTCTCTATCCATTGTTACCTATTATAAAAGCGAACACCTGATACACTCCTTTGTTCATGAACAAACAATGTTGAAAGGAGTAACTATCAAGTTTCTTGTTAGAGTTTTCTTGGAAGAAACAACGTCTACACTAAAAGTTATTTAACATGACTAGTGCTTGTAGGTATAAGCTTAAGACATAAACCTATTTGAATTTATATAAAGTACACAAACAGCCACAACTCAATTACGACTTAAATATATTGAACAGAATGCATTAGCACTTGTTTTCATTAGCAATTTCTTGACTTTACTCTGTGGTGTGCAAATAGCCGCGGTAAACGCAATTATGAATTTAACACCGAATACTGGATGATTTAACTAACCTTTTTAGACCAGTTCAGGCAGGACAGCCTTCACTTTTCCCATTGTGTATGAAAAACACTAGCCACTAGACTAGCGGTTTTTCTTGATGATAAAGTTCTCTTCTGTACATAGCACAAAAACCAACGAATGTGTGTGGGTGTGCGTGAAACGATCACTGGAATAATTGTGTGAGCATTGTAAGGAAGCAAGGCTCTGGTGAACCGTACACTGATTCTCAATGGAAAGCGAAAATCAAGCAGCTATTCAATGTCACAATGCAATAAGAAGGAATCATTTGAAAATCGAAGAATTAATAAAGAATGAAGAACGCAGAAGAACGTTTCTTGACCAAGTTCAAGATGTTCTCAGAAAGGGTCGGGTCAAGAGTACCTTTAACCGACGAGCATGTATGAAAGGACTCATGAGAGTAGAAGAAGCGCAAGATGTATGTCAGGATCGTAGCAAGTGGAAAGAAGTGGTCTCTGCCTACCCCGTTGGGAAAGAGGCGTGATGGTATGTATGTATGTATGTAATAAAGAATGCATTTTTTTTCTTTGAATTCGCAGGAGGCCAGCATTGGCCACATCACTTCAACAATTGGAATTTATCTTTTTTATTATTACATATTATGAAGAGGAAAGATTTATTTGTTTATTTGAATAGGCTCCGAAATTACTGGACCAATTTCAAAAATTCTTTCACCAATTATAAAGCTACATTATCGGGGAGGGACATATGCAATTTTTTTTAATTTAGGGTGTATTTTGACGGGAAAGACAGCCTACGCGGGCGCTGATGGATAGCTAGTATCAATTAAATAGGATTTATTTAATTCGAAAGCTAGGCACATAAGGTGCTTCAACCGTAATTCAACGGTTGCTATAAAACAGAATGCTTGAATTGTAGGTAATCAACAATTTTGAAAAGAGTGAATATCGAGTTTCTTGTCGGATGTTTCTCGATGGAACCTACCTCTAAACGGGTGGTACTCACATATTGTTCATGTTGGATATTAATTAAGTATTAATGTTTATTGCTAACGTTTATACAAATAAAAATATATACATAAATAATTATATATTATGCCGACTTGATTGGCACAGTGGGCAGCGTAGCATGGATTCCCGCCTTGGCTTGCGTGGTGTCCCGGGTTCGATTCCCGGTCGGGTCAACTTAGGAAACTATCTATTCTGAATTGGCTCGGGTCTGGGTGTGCTAGGAGACGCCTCTGGATTATTCCCCTGACTGGTACCTCGTAACACAAGGATATTAATTCTTACTTCGAGACCATGACAAGTGGTGTGTTGTCTGGCGCATATTTATATTAACTATACTATTGGCCCCGACAAACTTCGTTCTGTCAAAAGTAATTGTCAAATGCTCGACAGCTGAGAACATTTAGTATGAAAAAATGTTTTTTCTTTTTTCGTCATTTTTAATACTTACTATCCTATTCCTTAAGTAGACGAATCCAGAAACACAAACATCATAAAAATCGGTCCACCCGTTCTTGAGTTATAAGTGGTGTAACTATCACGACATTCTTTTAAATATCTATTATTATAATAAAGATTTATATTTATTTATATTATGGCCAAATTACATAAAATATTTAAATATTGTATATTATATATGTGTGTGTTATTCTGATGTATTAACTGTATTACTGTAATGTTTCATCTAAATCCGTTCAGTAGTTTTTGATTGAAAGAGTTACAAATATGCACACATACATACTTGCTCACAAACTTTATATCGCTTTATATCGCTCACATTCATAATTAATATTATAGTTTGTCCAATTAAGGATGATCATTTTGACAGTTCACGCCTAAGAAGTATTACATTTTTTTTCGGCAAAGTGTACTTCAGTTAATATCGTATTTTATTGACGAGATTACTATTATTCACTATTTATTATTCACCTAGTGAAGTGCTTTGCAAACGAATAGAATAGAAAACATGAAATCGGTTGTGTAATAAAATTATTCTGACTTTTAAATTTAAGATTAAGGGTGGCTAGCGCGACATTTTATTTCAATAGAGTTCAAATTTGATTAGTACTGTTAGTTATTTGCAATTATCTATCATACAATTATTTTTAAAAAAACGTTGATTGAACATAATAGATTTTGAGCTTAAATGTAATGCGATGTTAATACGAGTATGATTAGTTCTTCTAGTAATAATGACGACAATGATTTGGAAAGTGATTTAGGGTGTGCACCATAATATAAGTAATAAATAACTTCAAAACCTAAAAATATCCTAATACCCACCATATTTAATTCACTAATATATATTTTTTATTTAATTAGCTCTTGCACATTAAAAGATTTGAATAACATTTGTTTGTTATAACGATTAGTTTGTATAATCTAACGATTCCAAGTTCTATGAAATAATAAACCGATTATCGAATAGATTCACTAACGATTATAAACTACCCCATCCCTTTTGAAAGCTGTCAAAATTATCATCCTAAATTAGACAAACTATAGTAAGAAGTATATCCACATGCTTATGACAAAACTTTTAAGACTTTTCCGTGTAAATAGTGAAAAGTTCTTATTCTTTAGTTCTTATAGATGGGTTAGATATGTTTTAAGAGATTGGGTGCAAGCCAACTCAGTAATTGAGATCTATGCACGTCGATACTACGGCAGTTGGGTGGACCCATGAAAGTTACAGACGAAGTATAATAACTGTAGGGTCACGAAATTTAACACTCCTTTATAAAATATTGTTGTCAAATAGTGCACATTATGCACTAGTACACCCCGATTTACACTGATAACAGCCGCTAGCATCAATTGTAACGTTTTTGTATGGAATTTCGATAAAGCGCCACTAGTGAAAAGAAATGGAACTAAAAGCGGCATATAAATTGTTGTAGTAAACTATCGTAGTTCACATCGTGACAGAAACCCATGGAAGATGTACAGAATAGGGTATAATTGTCTTTTTTTTGTTGGAAGTCCTCTCAAAAATAGAAACATTAGTAGAAAAAGTATAAAGCGACAAAACGCCCCGAGTTTTAACAATTTTAAAAATCATATTTTTTGGACTTTTCTAAAACGCTCCCTACATAGTAAGGCTAGCAAGTGACGTCATTTGCTATGAGTTTATTTGCATTCTGCGGAACACATGTATTCTGCGGAATATGGTTTCACAAAAGTTGTTATAAATTGTGTAGATTATAAATTATAATTTTTATTTACTTTACCCACTAAACCGTGGTTGCTTTCTGCAACATCGAGACATGCCAATAGTGGCAATAGGTGTTTTGGAAAAAAAATATTCCTCTGCTAGCAATATCCAGGGAGGAAACAGGGGACTACGTTTGTATGAAAAACGGCGCTTCTATGTCCTCTTAAGTGCAAATGGATCTTACACTTTGTATTCTATTGATTCAACCGCTGGCGTGAGGTCCGTTTGGGTTACAAACCCAAACCTAACTTTCGCGCATTGCCGATCCCATAAAAACCTCTTTCGTATTGATTTTCTAATAATCCATTAAGGAAACTCATAACAACCATACCTTTTTAGAAAGCCCATAAAACCAGGTACATTTTTTACGCTTGCTTATGAAAGTTTTTGTTTTTTCGAGTAATTGATGTAGTTTTCAAGTAGAATTCATAAATGCCACCACGTAATGCCGTTAATTTCTGAAACCATTAAGATTTAGGGCTTGACCACTTATTCAAAACATTTGCTAGCTAATTACCTTTCTAAGAAATATCGGTTAAGTGCCCAGATTTAATGAGTTTTTTTAAAGCAATTGGTTTTCGGAGACAAGTCGGGAACTTCAGAATAAATATTAAAACGCCAATATCTCGTTAACTATTAATTTCGGATCCCTAGTTGATGGGGCTTAATTTGTTGCAAATGACGTCTACTACTAAGCTTTTCAAGGAATAGGTCTATTTACCCTGTCACCCTGTATAATGCTAATTCCTTTATAGGCAGTTTCAGAGATATTTCCTTCCGAGGACGTTTAAAATGTGAATTGAGCTCTCCGCGTAACTTTGGCCAAGCTTTATACGGAGTTCAACAAGAGGGATTTAATAACTTTTTTACAGAGTCGGGAAAGCCCCTGCTGTTGCGAGAGTCTAGATCTATATAGGCTGCGGTAACCGGTTACCAGCAGGCAGTCAATAGCTTGTTTTTCACCGCCGTACTATAAAACAATCTTCTTTCTTTCACTACGCAATCCATCTTAACAAAACTGCCCTCTCTAAACGTTAGGGCAGCTTTCCATCAGAGATGTTAAATAATGCAGCTATACTACGAGGATGTGCAAAATAAGCTACAAAACTATTAGACCGTTTGCACTGATGCTATGCTATGTAACGGAGCGAATAAGCTGTGTTACGAAGATGTGCCGCCGCAATGTAACTGTGCGATGAAGATTGCGCAGCTATGCGAGGTATCGACAGTAGGGAAGGCACGCATCCACAGCAACTGCACGCATCCATTTATTTAAAAAACATAGCTCACTAGAACTCTAGTCTGTTGCAGACAATTCAAACAGTGTTTTAAGACATTTCCTTAAGTGACTGTGCAGTCCAATACTCGATCGGCACAGCCTTTTACATACCCAACATTGGTGGTCTGGATTGGCAGAGCTAATGGGTATTTGATGTCGTTGAGTCCTTTTTTCACTCAGGACAGAAAACCAGGCTGCATCGTGCACGTTACGTCCATTAACGACGCCTGCTCGCCATGTACCTCCATCCTGAGCGATGTATTTACCTCTATGCTATGTGGACAATGAATATGATTGGTGGATATCAAACGCATCCACAGCGTCGTCGGATAGCACATCTTTATATTCCATTCATTATAACATTAGAAATAAGGCTCATAGAAGCTGGGTGCCAAGATGAATGATAAACTGCGTTTGACGTTGCTATACCGGATGACATACCTGAGTATAACCAGGCAAAATTGAAAACCCCTTCCGCCACAACGTATGAAGGGATTATGTAACATTTTAAATTTGGTAGAGTTATAGTGACAGTAAAAATGTGTTCGGATACTCAATTGCTGCTTCTTTTAGGTTTTTAATATCGACAGTATAGTTTTATACAAGAAAAAATAATTTATTCAAGCAAAAGCCTCAATTTATTCAAGCAAATTTCTGAGGTTACTTTACTTTAAATGAGAACAATTAAGTGTGAAAGCTGCTATATATTTATGTAGATAATAATAAATTCGGCATAAATCTTAAAAGTAATAATGTTTATTGTACCTTTACCTTAAAGAGTACCTTCAAAAGAACCTTTTTTTAATTCTGTCTAATGCTATTATGAATGGAGTATAGTGCAAAAGCACCCTAAGGCTCTACAGTATCTGATTCGGTGGAAGCTTGCCAACGGCGGTGCAGTCTCCTTTGATGACGTTAATCTTACGTTGACGCGTCGATACTGTGCCCTTATGACCTAGATTTAGGCACTAGTTTAGGCTTGACATGTAAAAGATATATCGCTGTAAAGTTGGTAGTACTGTCAGGCCTCTGTCACTCCATATACTTGCGAGCGATAATTACCTACCAGTCTTCCAAGACTCATTTGGCAGTTGATTGTCAACAGCCTCGTAGAACATTCCATAGATAAGAATACGTACTGATGTAACTTTAAGTACTGACTAGCTAACATCTATATGAAAGGGCTACGAAAGAGGTAGCCCTGGCAGTACGCATTTACTAATGACAAAATTGACAATTTTATATGGTGTGATTTATCTGTTACGTTGTAACTATTAAGTTAGGTATTTGTGGTACTGTACATGACCGTCTTTATCCTATTTGGGGACGCACATGGATGATGGGGGCTTCTGACTTTTAGTGCGTAAAACTACTTAAATACTTTTTTTTTAAATCAAAACTTTAAGATTTCATTTTATTGTTAGTTAACTTCGTTTTATGTACTGAAATCTAAAAATCAGATTTAAGCCCTCACGATCACGGGACCTTGGGCACATGCTCAAAGTGTTAGGAGAGAAAGAGGGGCCCGACTATTCACGGATATTCTTAAGCAGTACAAATAATTTGTGGGATAAAAGTATATATGAATATGCGCCAAACAACAGACCAAATTATTGTCATGGTCTCGAAGTAACGATAAATATCCTTTCATAAATAGGTACCAGACAAGGAATAAAGCCAAGGGCATCTGCCAGCACGCCAATGCCCGAGTAAAACCAGGAAAGTTCGTTTTCTGAATCGACTTGACCAGAAAAAGATCCCGGAGTCAGAAGAGAAACAGTACGACGAAAACCGTCTCGTAAAACTATTATTAACTTAACAAACAAAAACCAACTTTTGACCCTTAAAACTGATGGAGAACTAAAATTAACGGATTTCAGTAATAACTTTATTATCACCTTTTATTCTATGCCATTTCTGCAACGAAATATATCAGCGAATGGTGAGTAGGAAAACGACTCAAAAAGTTGAGATCCGTAAATAAAAATATCCTTGAAATAAACTTGAAAACTTGATACTCCGTTATCAATACAGATTCCCAATTTCTAAAATGGCTTCCGGAATCTTTTCGGCAAACAAAAACAAACAAGCAGATTTCCTTTCAATAACTCCACAATAAACAATTTTCCTGTAAATTATAATTATAATCGACGAAGCTCTTAAAGTCACCGACCCTCAAAGTTTTGAGCAACGAAGCCCTACTCCACAAAATTTGTAATTTCCGCTTTTAAATATTTGCATCCACTGATTGCTAAGCCAAATGTGAGAGGATAAGGAATCGATATCATAAGTAAACAATAAATAAGTGACGTGAACTGCTATGGATAGGGATTGGTGTTTCGCATTGATTGAATCATTTATGAGGAGATCTGAAGAAGTATTAATGCAGGAGGGTATGATAAAAGTCACCCAGCTTGTAAACATTTTAGAATGTCAGAGGGGAGTGCACATACTTGTAGCTCGAAGAAATGACAAGAACTGTGGCAAAAACGTTCTGGATTGCAGACCATTTGCAGGCAAACACAGCGTGTTAAGCCTGCCCGCAATGTAATGCCTGCGACAGCCTCTCTGAAGATCTCTTCTTCTTCTTATCGTGTCACCGGCAAAGAATATGAACAAAACGGACCACTACTAAAACCTAGCCCCATCCAGCGCAGCACCGGTCGCCATGTGCAGGTCTTCGATTGTGAAGGTGGTTGGGCACTGTGGGCATTCGAGCATGTGAGACATAGTTTTAGGTGACCAACCACAGCCCATCCGACCATGCTATCCTAACTACGGCCAACCTGAGAACGGAGTCGGTTCAGCGATTCCCAGGTTATCCAGGGCTGCTCATACCCTGGTGGCAGATGTTCAGGAAGGGTGGACATTTTCTGGACCAATGTGAGGAAGATCTATGAAGGAGGTTTATTTTCAGTAGTCTGAGGGCTGAGAATAAAGATGAATAACGATAAGAAAATTAGATATAACATAGCATACCTTTAGTATAAGTATAACACTTTTCTTAAAGGAACCTGACTTGACATATACCCCACCGGTACAACTAAGGCAGTTAGGCGATTGTTCTCAGGTCTAATATTTTACCTTGACCCTGTATAACAAGTATGATATCGCTTCGCCTTAGCTGTCTCCAGGCTCGAAGGCATCACAATTAGTGCGGCGTATTATAGATGAAAAGTATCGACAAATGGGGACTGGAACTGCAAGTGACAGCCATATTGATTGAATACCAGTGGGGGTAGCAATATCAACTGACAGTCACAGCTCTTGTAAAATGCAAGGTTTTGAATTGACTTAATGCGTCGTGACTTCTGTTGACTGGCTTGTCTTGACATAAGACAAACCAAAACGATTTGAGTCTCTTCAAGGCAAGAGTGAACCTACTGGACCTAAGTGTATGTCATCTTGACAATTGTGATTGAACTGTTAAACATTATTTAGACATTATGGTCCCCAGTTGATAACTTTTCTGTCCATCCATACTAAGTCGTAATGGCTAAATATTTGTGGCATCACTACGGATGCCCGGAATCGATATAAACTTATCTTACTATTGCAATGTAAAAATACTCTCGGATTTTCATTTCTTCATTTTATTAACTTACTAACCTGCCCACTTAATAGGAACTAATATCAATACAGTATTGTTACTTTCAACAATTGCATCGTGATTGGCTTCTTCGTGATTGGTCTGATCTAGATTTTTGATGTTACACTATTCCTCGCAATTCTAGTCTATGGCTGATACTTTTATTCTCGACTGGTTGACTTTTCCGTTCACGAACATAAATTAAATTAGACGACGCGAGTATGACTTTAGTTCATAACTTTATTAACTTCACAGGCAATAAATTTCAACAACAGGTGGATTTATTAAAAAAAATCTGTGATCAATAGTCGGAAATGTTTTTATTAAATTATTTTACTTTTGATTATTATCACATACATTTTTATTTTAGAATATAGTACCCGTACTTCCAAATAGTCTCGTCTATTTACTTAGTAATTAAAAAGTGTGTTGACCTTTGTGGCATACGTAACCAGCCGCCATTTTTTTTAGATGTTTCCGCGCACGCTGAAAGTGATATGAAAAGAAGACAAAAAAATATCTTGTAATGTAACCTTAAGTGTCACGTTTCCGAGTTATTTGAAAAGAAAAGATGTTTTTCATTCAAAATCTACTAGTTATGAGTGGAAATTTGAACATACCAAATTCGCTTTCAGAAATGGCTCTAAGCGTAAGGTCACTATTTGCCTATCATATGCTGTCACAAATGAAATTGTATTATAAAAAGTTATAAATATAGATTATAAATATAAAAAAGTAAATTTTTTACCAAAAAACAGGTAAAATCCACGTTGTTATTGTGAACACATTGAAATGTACACTCCATAAAAATTTATTTGTAGACAAAATACCACGAAAAGCCACATAATTATTGGATTTTTAATTTTTCATATCGATCTTTACCTTTGAATAATTCGGAAATACTGACACTTTAGGTTTACTATGCTTTAGGGTACCACAGTATCAGACATTTTTTGTTTGCATGTGTCTTCTAGATCCATTATATCACTTTCAACTTGCGCGGAAACTTCAGAAAAAAAAACAAAATGGCGGCAGGTGGCTATGTCAGCTTCCATACAAAAATGTTCAAACCTCGTTACAATCAATAACGTTATGAACATATTAAGTAACAACAATACATTTAAAACAATGCGAATCTACCACCGGAGTCAGAAGGTGTTCTTGACTGAGAAGACTCGGCAAAATCTCAGCAGTGAAGTACTTAGTCTTTTCAACAGACTTTTATTTATAATTTCTTTTACAATGTATTTGAGTTCTTGTTACAAATTCTGTTGGCATTGCAATTGACTCTTATTATGAGTCAAAAAAGATGCACTGGCAGACATACGAACGGATCGCCTTGCATCATCTATTTAGATTTACTTCTATGCTTCCGTTATTGATAGTTTAGTCACGAAACAGTGTTATCGAATAGAAAAGGAATTATTTTATCACGAATAAAATGAGAGCATTATTTTATCTTCCTCGTTTCTTATTACATTATAGATGCTTCGATTCCTCGTAATAAGTTAAGCAATCTGTGTTGTCGAAGGCTCTTCTTCATTTTGTAAGAAACAAATTAACTGAGAAAAAAATTTAAAGGAAATGTTTATATTTGATGTGGATTCATGCTTAGAATAATAATAACGCCCAGGATAGTTCCATACGAAAATAAATAAATAAATGTGCGCCAGACCACACATCACCTGTCATGGTCTTAGAGAAGGAATAAATATCCCGATATGTGTTACTCGTACGAGGTACCAGACAAGGAATAAACCAAGGGCGTCTCCCACCACACTCAGACCCAAGATAATTCAAAAAATATCATTTCCTGAATTGACACGACCGGGAATCTAACCCTACTAGTACTCATGTCGTCTTTTATTTTTACATATGAATTTTCACTTAATACCCCAAACAAACTAAGCATTTAAGTCTAATAAATATATCGTACCTACTAGATATCGTAGATTCAATTTAAAAATAATCTTGAAAAGAGTTTCCGAAGAGAGAGTGTAAGGTTCCGGACTTGCGTATTATACGCGCGTATATGCTCGTTTTTGGAAACGCATGGAGAAGCGTACAGGCGCGCCTCTTGGTTTTAGAGCTCGGCCCGAAATGCGGAGCTCCCGGGTTCAATTCCCAGGACGGGCAGAGTGAGTTTCGGTTTTTTCGGAACACAGCCTGGGTTTGTGTTTTTTTTTTTTAATTTATTTTCCATATAACAACACTTATTTATTTTCACAACATCTGCCAAACTGAAAAACAGTTTGTCGGCAGATATTCTCTTCTTCATCGATACACTCTTGACGGAGCGGTCGTGGTTGTCATGTAGTCGTGGAAGGGAAGGGAGCAGATAGAACACGCCATACGATGCCTCGCCATCACTCTCAGCTTGACGTCATCCTACTGCACTCATTAATGGACTTGCCCATAATGAACTTGATCTGATCGGTCCAACGTGTAGGTGACCTCCTGCGCTGTCTGGTGGCCTCTACCTTCCCTTGGACGACCAGGCGCTCTATAGACAGGCTATCGTGTCTAGAAACGTGGCCAAAAAATGTTAATACGCGAGTCTGTACTATGGTAAACAGAAGCTGCTTTATGCTGTGTTCTTGGAGTATGGAGACATTCGTGCGAAACTCGGTCCATGAAACTCCAAGCATTTTCCTCCAGGACCACATCTCCAGAGCGTCTTTCTTCCGTCTTTCCACATCTCGTTAAGTCCACGTTTCGGCAGCATAAAGAAATATGGGGAAGATAAGTGTGCGCACGATCCTGGTTTTCTTGGTTTTGGTGATGTTCCTATTACTCCATATTTTCTTAATTTTATCCATCAATGTCCTTGTGATAGCCATCGGGTCGGTGGCGGGTTTGTGATCACCAACCCGCATTTGGCAAGCGTGGTGATTAAGCTAATACCCATCCTTTGTAGCAATGACTAAACTTGAATTCAATGATGGACGCCTTTGCCCAGTGTTGCGGACCCCGACGTGATATCACGTCGGGGTCCGCAACACCCAGCAGTGGGACACAATATAGGCTAATTACTTACTTACTTGTTTATGTTTGCAACTTTTTCTTACGAAATTGCAACGAAGGTGCATTACACAATGACACAAAAACATTAAAGAGTACAAATTAAATAGCATTATTATAAAACAAGTCGTAAAATACGAAATAATCCTCTAACAATAGTCGAACGAACGCTAGCACCGTGTCAAACTAACACAACTCGTGACTGCGAGTCGAGTTGTAGAGAACAGCACAGAATGGTAATGCGACAAGGTTTCAAAACTTATAATAGTGAGTTAGCTTTCTATGAAAAGATCTTTTGTAATAAATAACTGTGTAGGAACGGAGACCTGTCATTTCCTTGTGGATTGTGAGACGCCAAGCTCGTTTTTTAGAATTCGAACTGCGAACTGACAGAAAAATAATATTTTTTCTGCATGAAAACTTTTCCATACTGGCCTATTGTTTTTAGAAAAGAAAGAATACACGGACTTTTCTTTTCCTTTTTTCGCGCGCCAAAAAGTTTGATATTCGCTGATTGGTTTCGTGATTCTTTTGTTTTGAATTTACCGGTTTTCTTCTGGTGCGTTCCGAATAACACGTATTTTTCTTAGTTCAATTATCTGTGGCAATTTTTTGAAATTTAAGTTAATTTTGATTCGAAACTATTGTGTTAAAATTGTTGGTTTAGTTTTAGTATAAAATAAAAGACTGTGCGTGTTATGTGAGTTAATAATATTGGAGAGTTCTTTCGTGTTTTCATACTGGATAAATAAAGGTGAGTTTGAATTGTTTATACTTTATAGTTAATAATGGGACTTATGTTAACATTTTTATAAATAAGTATGTAAAGTAGAGTGAAAAACTTAATAGCATTTACGGACTGGCCTGTTGGTGCAATGGCAGCGATCCTGCCTTTATCACCGGGGGTCGTGAGTTCAATCCCCACCCATGACAAACATTTGTGTTTATTGTTATTATCTATTTAAGTTTGTATTTAGAAATATTGAAGTATGTTTATCAGTTTTTTAGTTTGGGGTCAAATGATCTTGGTGTAGGTATGTCCTAGATATTTATTTATTCATTTATAAAAAACCCGAATTCCTTTTTTTGAAGTACTCATTTGAACACGCAAAGGAAAACTATTTTACGGATCCAGTGCTAGACTACAAAGGTCAAGGAAACACTACAGTATCGTAGTAATATACCTATTTCTTACATATCACGTTTGCGTATGTATGTAGGTAGTTACAAACCTTCATTGGCTGACACCGACTCCAACAATAACAATAATAAAATTGTACCTACATTATATTATTATCGTTTAAGTTTTAGAAGAATACGCAATTATTTCTTTACATTTTGGTGCTTTGTTTTGGAATAGTTTTTTTTGAAGTTGTTTTTTTTTTGTTAAAATTTTTGTTTATTTTTTGATTTTCAAAGAATAATTCTTATTCATTTTATACATCGAAAAAGTATCGTCAAATTGCTCCTAAAAATTGAAGAGTTCCGTTACTTTGTCATGGATTCCATAATCAGAACCTAACCAAACTCTCATCAAACTACCCTTGAAGTATATCCTTTCCAATAAAAAAGAAGCATCGAAATCGGTTGGCGTGATATTGAGTTAATCGTCCATTTGTCGCGCATATGGTTTATCTAGATTTAAGACTTATATGGATTTCCCATGAGTGCCACTGTCAAAACTAGACCAAATTAAAATGGAACCACACGGGCAGCATCAGCTTTCAAATATAAAAACAATTATCAAAATCGGTTGGCGTTATATTGAGTTATTCGTCCATATGTCGCGCATTTTGTCCATCTAGATTTAAGACTTATATGGTTTTCTCCTGGATGCCACTGTCAGAACTAGACCAAATTAAGATGGGACCATTCGGAAAGCAATAGCTTTCAAATAAAAAAAGAATGATCAAAATCGGTTCACCCAGTCGAAAGATATGAGGTAACAAACATTTAAAAAAAACATACAGTCGAATTGTGAACCTCCTCCTTTTTTTGAAGTCGGTTAAAAAGCGATTGTCCTTTCGAAATTTATCAAGTGATAAGTAACTCGAAACATAATAAGTAAATTGTGAACTGTCAGGGATATCATCATACGGCGAAAAAATAATTCTTGGATTTTGTGGAAAAATATATCAAAGAGGGAATATGAAAACTTCGAAATTTAAAATTAATGTATAATTTATTTTATGGCTCTTCAAACTTGTGTAAGGTTGCATATTTAAAAAGGTATTTTTATATGTTTATTTATATATTTAAATTGGTTAAAAAATATATATACTATTAGATAATCCACACAAATTATAACAACTTGTGTTAAAGAACCATTTTTAAAAAGCAAAAGAAACTGTGAGATGTGACGTCATTAATTTGTGTCAGTTTGTAAATGGAGCGTTTTGAGCAAGTCCAAAAAATATTATTTTTAATATTGCAATATCGCGAGGAGTTTTAGGTCTATCGGAATATTTTTTTAACAGTGTTTTCACTTCTCATGCTTAAAAGTACGCCAATAAAGCCCTACGAAGCGGGACTAAAGTGACCACTTTAGTCTAGAGAGTGAAAAGTAATTAGTTTTTTAATTTCCTTCATGTAAACGAAATGTAAACGAAGCCAAAATATACCAGAAGTGGTTTTACTCCCGAGCGTGCGAGGGAAGTCAATGAAACCGAGGGTATATGTTGGCGTTTAGTCTCGAGGTGCAAACTGTTCTTTTCACTTTAAGTGCGAGAAAAATTGTCAATTTAGTACAAAAACATTTAATAAATATTACCTAATAAAATAAAAATCACTAAAGATTGAAAACACATGGCGCCACCTTCTTTGCGGACAAACCATGGAACTAAAACTCTCAACATTTGTGCAATGAAGATAGTTCACACTCCACAGATAATATTATATTTACTGGCTGTTTGAGTTTGTCTATGTCACATGAAGGAAATCAAAAACCCAATTACTGTTTACTCCCTAGAGACTAAAGTGGTCACTTTAGTCCCGCTTCGTAGGGCTATATTGGCGTAATTTTAGCATGAGAAGTGAAAAGTCTACATCATTGTGCATGGTGCAGGGGAGTGAGCATGGAAATGGGCAGCCCGAGTAGGTAAACGGATCAACCGTCATGCCGTTGCTCATGCCATTAACGCTCCGAATATTAATTTTTTGAGCGGGTGTCAAAGGAACGAACAGATAATGGAATCACTCTTTGTGTTCATATTGCCAAGAATTTATTTAGGGAAATAATTCTGGCGGCGCGAGTAGCTTGGACCACTGACATATCAACCGCTCTTGTCACCTATTATGCCTATAGGTGTTATCTTATGGGGTAATAGCACGGATGCACCAGCTATTAATTTTACAAAAAATAATAATAAGAATACTAGTAAATATAGACGAAAGAGAAACATGTAAACCACACTTCCTAGAACCCGAAATTTTAACTTTACCCTGCATATATATTTTAGAAATATGTAAATTTGTTCGTAAATACCCTGAATACTGCAAACGAGAAAACATACAGACTAAATTCACTTTAAGACACAGAATTAAACCTACCAACCTTTCGACTAGAAATGCATGCCTCCAGCCCCTTGGTCATGTCAATTAAAATATACAATAAATTACCAATTTCCATTAAAAACGAAACCAAACTAAATATTTTCATTAAAAAAAAAAGTTACTACAGCATCAAAGAATTTATGAACGAAAAGCAACGTTAGATCAAACGTATTTCGTAACATCGTAATTAATATACTCGTAGGACTGTTTCGCATCAACTCTTCCTGTCTCCTAAAAACCAAACTAAACTGTGCTGTGCCCGACAGGGTTCATAACTTGATCACTGTTAATAATGTACCACCTGTATAACATTATAATAATAATAATAAAACTTTATTTCGGAGAAAGATCCATACAATATTGTTAGTGACTGCCTATTCTACGAGTATGTTATTAAACAATCCTAAACTAAAATTCATAAAAACTTAAAATTTAAAAAATTAGTCTAGTTCATGTACTTGAAAGTCCCACATATGCATCCGTATATGAACCTGGATGGGACAATCATGTCGCTCCTGAAATACCCTCAGGATATCATTGGAGCTTCCCTGCGTAACATTGATGCAGTTCGCTTTCTCAGGATGCTGTGGAATCCATCAACACCTGCTTCAACAAACATGCTTGATGTACTACAATACCTGAAGGCATTATTATATTGCACGCGATGTGCATTGAGGGTCTTCTGCGTGAAGTCACACCACAGGCTACAGGTGTAGAAGGTCTGACAGTACGCCTTAAATAGGGTGATTATGGAATGCAATAAATAATTGAGTATTGAGTATTGAGTTTCACGTTTCTCATCCTAGTGCTGGAGATTTTACCACAATCTTACTCTTACTTAATAATATAACATTTGTGAGGATGTATGTATGTGTGTGTTTGTAACTCTTACATGCAATAACTCCTGAACGGATTAAAATGAAACTTCACAGTAATACAGTTTAGATATCAGAATAACACATAGGCTACGATTTATGACGATTTTATGTTATTTGGTCATAATATTTAACGATAAGTTAACGCGGGTGAAGCCGCGGGCGGAAAGTTAGTAATAATTATAAATATGAGTCAGAAAACACACGACTTGTCATGGTCTCGAATTAGGAATAAATTCCTGTGTTACGAGGGACTTAACAAGGAATTAAGCCAGGGACGTCTTCCAGCACACCCAAACTGAAGTCAATTTATATAATATGGTTTCCTTATTTGAACCGACCGGGAATCCAACCCGGGACACCACGCAAGATGGGGCGAGAATCATACTCATCGCATTTGATTAAATCATAGACATTTATTGATTAGACTTAATGTGTTATGTTACATGTCATAAATGAAAGTAGTTCCTACTTATAAACCATGCAATGGCGTTGCAAGATATTCTTGAAATAAATTATCTAAACTTATACTTCGCTTTGAATTAACCAAAAAGTATCTACTAAATACACATACATTCACCTCTCCAACAATCCGCACTGAGCCCGCGTGTTGGAGTATGGCTCGTACCACCTCATAGTTGAGGTGAGGCCTGTGCCCAGCAGTGGGACGTATAAGGCTGTATTTTTATCTACTAAATTCAAAACTTTACATCGTGTGGGTATTCGTCAATCTTATCATATCTTTAGACAGGTAAGTAAATATAGATAGAACATAATTCACGCCTACCACATTCTCAAATCTAATTGATCATGGGTCGAGCGTCGTTTTTGCAGCAAAAACACCATGCGACACAATGCATTTATACTTTGATTGCATCATTGTCTTGTGTGAACAGTGTCACCGATACGCAGTAGGGCTGTGAGTTCGGGAGAGTTATGACAAAAAAATAATTGTAGTTTAAATTAATCAAAAAATACTGCGCGTCGAATCGTGCGTTAAATTAGGCGTACAACAAAGTAAAATTCAAGAATTAATTCGTTTTTCCTATAAAGTACTCCAAACTTTTTAAAAGCACTAAAAAACTAACTTGTGTGGAGAGAGACAAAGAGAGAGAGAGAGATAGAGATAGTGTTGCGTCTGGAGGCAAGGCCTACAGCTTGGAATCCGTGTGATCCACCACCTTTTCGCTCATTGGTAATTTTGCAATTCTATCTTATTCGACGAGTGCAATCTGGATAACGGCGGAACGCTCACTTAGTGGGCTACTGATACTTAATAACTGTAATATAAAGAGTACTTGTAAACCCCAAGATGGGCAAAAACTGTGTTTCTGGAATTTCAGATCGAAGCCCGGTAACAAACAGACGAAAGCCAATAGCTATTATATTTTTACTCTTCTCTATCTTAGTATATTTTTACTACAATTTTCACATAAAGGGGTATAAGACCCGCCTCCCCGACTACTGCCAGCCCTGCCCGGCAGCCATGTTGCCGTCGCCATGACAACGCATTGTTTCCCGCTCGTGAGAATTGGCGGGAATTACTCGCTGTTTTATTGGCGGAATCGCTTTTTGTTTCGATATTTCGCAGGTTGCTCTCTGGATTTTGAAAATTATTGGTATTTTAAAAAGAATAGGCTCGGGACGTGCGGACTTAAATGCAAGTTCTGGCTTTACAGTTTTGTACGTTTTATTTTTTTAATTTTATCTAGCCCATCATGATAACCTCACTCCACCTGATGGAAAGCGGTCGTGAGATCAAGATATGAGGCTGACAAGTCGTGTTTTTCCACCAAAGGGAGGAACTGTATTATGCTGGAAAATTCTGTGGCAACATATTTTTTTGTATACTAATATTATAAAGAGGAAATATTTCATTGTTTGTGTTTTTGTATTGAATAGGCTCCAAAACTATCTACTAATCCGATGTGTTTATGCAAATTAATGGTAGAACTACTGGGTAACCATTACACCACAGTCCCAGATTATGTAAGACGCCAGTCTAATACAAGTGATCCACTGCCTGTGACCCCATAATTCTCTTGCAAATGTGAATGCAAACACTATCGTGCAATATGCTCACTTCGTCTTACTTTTATATTATTCATGTTTGTTTTTTTTCCATTGTTTTATATTCTTTTGTTAAGATACTCATTAGGTTTATTTGTATCAGAATGAAACATTGGACTTTACTAATGCCTGTTGTTACCCAGAACAAGTTTATGCTAATATCCACAAAAACAACACTCCACTCAATATAATATTTTTATGAACATAACAGGCAGACAGAACTCACCAAAAAAAAATGCAGCGTATTTTAATGCTCATTTTCCGACACCTTCATCATTAGGTACTAAACAAATTAAACCCATTTCTTGGTTACCTTATACTTAATTCACCTATCTACTAAATCTACAAGAAATGAAGGCAACCTTGAGATACAAATTGCCGAAATCTTAATAATGATTGCTTAAAACCTTTTTCACACGAGACCCTATAATTTTCTTTATGATGTGTTTTTTAGCTAATGCTCGCTGTTAGGTAAACGTACTAATTATGATTTGAAATGATGAAACTAGCTTTTTTAAGCGACTTTGCTTGTGAATAAAATCTTTTAAAATATTAGGGGTTATTTCACACTAGGCAATATTTTTTCTTTTATTTAATTTATTTACACCTCTAGTTTGGACGACTTTGAGTCCCTAGGATCAGGTCAATTGTTTCTGGTTTCTAAGAGTATCTTTGCATAAAATATTTCAACCCTGTGATTCATTTGGATAAATAGACCCATACCTCTACCCAGTGGTATCCCAAAGCTGGTCATTGCCAAAGACAAAGGCATCGGATGTGATGGTGCTGACTCCTGATGAGTCTGATGACCTATCGAACCATTCCAGCAGTGGAAGACCTTTGCTTACGACAGGGATACTTATGTAAAGACATATGTAGGAAAGTTTTACCCAGCAGGTTAATTTCATAAAACAGGGTGCATTAGGGTTTACATATCAGACAAAGATATAAAGTAGAGCGAATACAAGTAAATAACAATAATAGTTTCTGGTTTTAAAAAATAAAATAACAACAATATAGTCTGTCTATTTAATGAAGACCGTTCACCTATGCTTGTAGTACATGAACTGATATACCAGCTTAGTGTGCGTGCTCTCAGCGGTGTCTGCGGGAACAAATTGACACTAGTGACACTAAGACAGTGTGTATGTACACTATTGTACCTACATGTCACTACTACAAGCATGGTAAAAAGGTCTTCCTGGGATAGAACGTCCATAGCTCATGTCCCACAGGTGGATTGAAATCAAGTCATCGCTGCAATTGATGGGTATTGGATTGATCACCACGCTTGAAAATGAGGGTTGGTCATCACAAACCCGGGCTATATTCCGGAAATTCCGAAAACACTGGCGACCTGGGATTTGAACCCAAAATCTTCGGATTTCGAGCAGAACAAAAATATACACTTAACGGGATTAGCAAGTCTAAAGCCTACGCAGATGCTTGAAACCACTACATCTTACATTCTTAAAACTTTTATTTATTTTATTCACAGATCTACAAATGGAGAACAAAATAGCTGTCACAGTCTTCTTCCCCCTTCTCTTCTTAACGAGAGTACTCGGAGAAGAGTCTGCCACTCCTTCCTCGCTTCTGAATCCAAGGAATTTTAACCACCATGCCTTTGCTGCCAAGTACCTTCAAGGGTTGAAAAGTCCTGAGACCACAAAGTGAGTACACAGAGTTACTAAAATAAATTTCATTTTTTTTATACTACGTCGGTGACAGTCAAGCACGCAAACCGCCTGATTGTAAACAGTTACCGCAGCCTATCGACGCGTGCAACACCAGGGTTATCACTCGCGCGTTGTCGACCCTGCAAAAACCTTATATGCTGCAGTTTCAACACGAATTATCAGCTTTTACCAGAAACCCGGAGTTCAAATCCGAAGTTGGGCAAAGTGTGTTTTCGAATTCTTCGAAACTGCCCAGGGTGCTTATTGAAATCGCTTAGATCCAGTCAAGTTAATAAACTAAACTGAGGAAAGCGAGCAATTTCGTTAATAAATATCCAGCCTAATGATGCGTTAGTGTCAGGTAACCGCTGACTGGTTGGAAATGAAAAATCATTTTGCGAAATGGCGCTCTACGCTCAGTTTAAGGAATGACCTTGACAAGTTAAAAAGGATTGTAATGAGGCTCATATATACATACCATCACGACTTTATCCCAAACGGGGTAGTCAGAGGCAAGTGACTGTTGCCGTCATGGTGAACGGAACACTCATAAGCCCACTTTTCACCAATGGTATTAGAACCCAACGTTGTAGGTGGTGAGCCTTCCGCCGCTATCCTGGTTGATTTGGTTTTTATCGATGTTTTCCATCACGGGAGAGTTGGTCAGATATTAAGCAATGGACACAAAGATTTTAGTTCAACGCTCGCATAAAGCATAAATAAGGCTCCTATTCCAGTAATATACTTACTAATGACTACACTGCGATAATTTGGTTCAGTGCTAATACTATAATCTATAGTATATCTGAGCGGTCCTAGGTCATCTATCCCGTAAGCCGACGGCGTGACATACTAATCGCGACTGTACACTGATGCTTCGGACACGGATAATCCGGGAAAATGTCCGGGAAAATATTTAATGGATGAAATTTAAAAGTGCAACTTTCTAGGGAATTTCTAGGGAATTAAACATGGCGTGTTAAGTTTTTGGAAAAGAAGAATTTGGCGATACGATTGACGGTGCGCTGTCGCACAGTTCCACGATTTGACGTGTGTGGTAGATGTTCATAGAAGCAAAGGCCTCTAATGATTTCAAGTGGTAGACTATGATGATAATGATAAGAGCATTATGGTGAGGCCTAAAATACCTATTGTTTCTAGTTACATGAGTATTAGGCTTTCTCTCTTCTTACTCGTAGTTGTTCACTCTTGACAGAGTGGTCGTGGTCATACAATATTAGTCGATTCTTGTGCCATCGCTAATTTCGCGATACTTCCCCATGCAGCTCGCTGTTTGGTGGAGCTGGAGCAATTGTTAACTCCGGATTGCGTCACCTTGATAAGGTCTGTCCACTGTGTCGGAGAGCGCCCGCGAGATCTTTTGCCTTCGACTTTCCCTCGCACTACAAATCGCTCCATGGTCCGCGTTACACCCGTAATGTGCCCAAAGAACTAGGCTTTAACGACTGTTAATTTTACGAGAGCAAAGTAGTTGGAAACTAACAGTTAAGTCCCATTTAACCGTCGAGTCGGGCTAGTTACCGCGGCCAGCGTTTGATCGCGGTAAGTACTGGTATTGATTTCGCATTAGCCAAATAGCCACGATGCTTGGTGGGAACGTGACGTAGGTACTATGAAAGTGGGTTTTGTTCCTGGTTTTAGGATAAAAACCAAAGGGAGTAGGTATTAATAAGCCCACAAACTGCCTCACTGTGGTTTCTTTTGTCTTGTGTTTTTCTTTAATTAAAATCTGCTTAACCTAATAAACAGAGCAATTTTACTAGAATATAATGCAATATAATTTCAATTGATATGTATTTGCTTCTTCACCACATTTTTCAATGCGAGTTGTTGATCAAAAACCTGGCTAATTTCCAAAAATAAAACGAAATCACACTTTGCCCGACCGCGGGCACTCTAACCATTGAGCCATGGCCAGGCTTTGGGAAATACTTTGTTTTTATGACGTCAAAATACTTAATTATTATGTAATTAATTCATTAAAGCACAATAAGAAATTAAATTTAAACCGTAATCACCTTCAGCAATGAATAATTAATAAACTTTACTAAATTAGGATTAAAGTAACTCTTCTTTAAACTGAGAACGTTGTAGCATAGAGGTTAAGCACCTCAACTCGGATCATGGACCGTGTATTTTCGAGTTCAAATCTGGCCAGAACCAAAATCTTTGTTTATTGTTAAATTTCCGACTAACTTTCCGGAAAACATCGGCAGAAAACCAAATCAACCCGGATAACGGCGGAAGGCTCACCACCTACTACGTTGGGTTCTAACACCATTTGGTGGAAAGTGGCCTCCTGAGTGTTCCGTTCACCATGACGGCAAAATTCACTTGCCTGTGACTACCCCGTTTGGGATATAGTCGTGATGGTATGTTATGTTATTGTTAGCTGAAGGAGCAGGTCTATAAAACCATCATTGCGCCTGTCCTTTTACATGGCAGTGAAACTTGGCGGTTACTAGAGCGACACAAGCAGGAGCTGCGCGTCACGAAATGAAGATGCTGCGGTGGATATGTGGAGTCTCACGCAAAGACCGCGTGCGGAACACCCACATCCGCGGCAGCCTTCGTGTTCGTGACATCGCAGACAAGCTGCAGGAGTGCTGCTCGTTGGTATGGTCATGTCTCACGGAGATCGGCAAACTACGTGGGCAACAAATGTCTGGCTAGGCCGCCACCGCCAGGTACAAGCGGTGGCTCGACGTCGTCAAGGGTGACATGCGTGCCAACAGACTCACCACTGAGTTTGCACAAGACCGCACGAAGTGGGCCAGGAAAATAAGACAGGCAGACGCTGGGACCCCACACACCAGTGTGGGTCCACAACCGGGATAGACCGCACGGATGATGATGATGGTATGTTATGTTATGTTCTTCGAACTCGTAAACTCAAACTTCTTATTAACAAAATATATTTGTCACCATACTAATCTAAATTTGAACCGAAAACCTCTAGCGCTTTAAGTAGGCTCTCTTCTACCAACAAGCTACTCGGATTATGTCCTAATTTTTGGCCTATTACCCAGACTTACATCCCTAATTTGCTGTGCTCTAAACAAACTTAGACATATTCCGTGGGGAAATAACACGACCTAAGGGTTAAATTCAATATAAACATAGAGGAGAGCAACCCCAGTACTAGGTAGTATCGAGTGATTCGCCCTGGTATTTAGACTGTTCCAACGATACTTACGATGAAATTCATTATAAAGGTCTCAACAGGAACCTAGATAGATAAAACGTTTATTTATTTCTTCAACACACACTTACATAAAATCCCAGATATTTAAAAACAAAAATGACGAGTTATATCCAGCTTATTCCACCCTCACCTTTCCACTCCCGTACCACGCGTGCTGGACTACGTCGTCACCCACACACAATTCAACATTTGTTGGCCCGAACTAAAAGGTTCGGTGACTCGTTTCTTTGTCGTACCATCCAGACGTGGAACGCTCTTCCAGCACATGTGTTTCCTTCCTCTTATAGTCCCGGGTTCTTCAGGCGGGGCGTAAAAAGGCATTGCTGCAGGCCTTCAAGGTGAGGATGGCCAGCCCAGTGATTCGTTTGAATAACTGGGCATATCTGGACCTCACCACCACTTTCTATCAGGTGGAGTGAGGTCATCTTGACGAAAAATACTATACATGAATGCACAAGTATGCTTCAGCCAACTAATGGTCAAGACTCAGTGACGCAACGGTGCAAGAACGTATGCCATCTGCTATGCACTGATTTTCAGCCATCGCCCTGGAAGGTGCAGAAACATTTAAATTTTATTACATTTTCTAAGGGTACTAGTACATTACCTTTCTGCCCAATAACATAAAATAATGGTGATAAAAATGAAAAATAAAACAATAACAAAACACATCAACAGGTACATCAGTACACTTACGTCCGTAGCCGAAAAAATAATTGTTAAAAAATCTAGCGTAAATTGCAGTGATGACCGATATTTTCAATTATATTTTTAATATAGTAATCATAGGGCATGTAGCATTGTTTTGTTTGTATATTTGCTAATCTTTCAGATTGACGGCTTATTTTCATTTTATAATTTTAAGTACCTATTTCAATTTCAATTTCAATTTATTTATTGCAAACCATAATGTTGTATATAAGATGGCAGGTTATAAAGAAAGTTTCAATTATGGACCACTAACTGGGCACGCAACGAAAATATCGCTTTCTACATTATTGGAATCGTCTCCATTCTGTAAAGAAGGGTGTTTGCGAAATAACATTCAATTCGAAATGCAATCGAAGTCAAATTGTAATTTCAAACATTGGTGCGATGCACTTCCAAAATGGATGCCTAGATGAAGTCGCATGTGGGTTGTAGGCCCCTTTGACGCCGCATTAATGTATATTTTCATCTACACACACAAAGAGAAAAGATTAGTTTGTTTGTTTGTATTGAATATGCTAGAAAACTACTGGGCCGATTTAAAAAAAACTCACTAATATGAAGCTACATTATCTGGGAGTGATATAGTATTTTTTTTTTTAATTTAGGCTATATTTTGACGGGAAAGACAGTCTACGCGGGCGACGCCGCTAACGGGCCTAGTAGTACTGTAGTATATAAAGTATATTGTATTATTCGTATTATTTCATACATTGCCTCAACGCAACCGGCATTGTATACAATGCCTGAATGATACACATTGCCGGTGACATATACAAAACTCTTCCGTTAATGACTGAGTGGCTGACGGAAAACGCACAGGTGAAAACCGTAAAAAGCTGAGGCCAAACGGAACCCCATTTCAATTTTAAAAAAACTGAAATTTGGCATGTAAGTTTCTTGGAGAGTGTAGAAAATATAATTTTTTTTTGAAGTTCCTACGGAAACGGGAAAAACGGGATACGCGTACGATGTCGCGGGCAAAAGCTAGTTTAGTATATCTGAAGAAAAAAAAACTAGAAAATAAAAATATGACCTTAGATGTTGAGTACTAGCGAAGTATAGAGTTAAAAAAATATTTATAAGGCACTTGTTTATTACAAAGAATGAATCTTCAAACTGTTTTGATCTTAAGCAAGATGCCAAATCTTTTCCTAGAAGATGTTATTTTTCGGAAAGAAATATTAAATATCTCAATCTTTATTGTGCTTTTAGAACATGGAAATTTATCAAAAGCTCCAAGGAAGGTTAATTTACCTAAGAAAATTAAATCAGCGATTGTTTGGTTTCTAAGGCAGGTCGTATTACAGGATATTTTTTTTGATTATCCTTCAAGAGCTTCCATTAACTTTACATACATACTTAGCAAAAATTGACAATGTTTTATCATTACCAACCTCTCCCACTGTTAATTTCTAAACATCATTGAATCATAGCTACGAGTATTTTGGTTTATCTACTTATTAGACGACCTAAAAAAAGTGTAGAAACATTTAATAAAGCCATTTAGGGCCGATTTTTCAATTCTTAGTTTAGTCCCTAGATAGCTTAATGAAGTGTAAAATTAACTGGCCGTTTATTAAGCGAATAGGTATTTTAAATTTCTATCGGTTGTATAAGTAATTGTATTGCTAACTTCACACTCATTATGCACGAGCGAGATGCTCTTATACAATCATCGCAATGTTAGAAGGAAACAAGACAAAAGTTGATGTTTGACAAATTGACACTGACGTATAAGAAAAACAAACTCAGCTTTTTTTGTTGTCTAATAGTTGTGGTAAAAAGTTTGTTAGTAAACTAACTCTTTAAAACTCCTTTTCATCCCATGTACTAAAATTATTACGTCTCTCTTTTACAACCCGATCTTTTCTATTGAGCTCAGCGTTTATTTAAGTATCTGCCTTTCCTCCTCAATTTTTGTATCATCGATTTGAAGAAAAATATACATCAGAATGTGTGTGCATGAGAATAACAATAATATAGGCACCAAACTAATGAAAAAAATCTCAAATGACACACCACACCACATAACCCCAAAATGTCAAAGAAAACGCATAGATAAATCTTATCCAGCCCCTCAAGAAGCAGATAACTTTATTCCTCAGTTAGCGGCTTTGTTCAACGGATAACATCTATCTGACCTTTGAACAATTAAAAATCTTGTTAACCTTCGAATAAACTTTATTCTACACATAAATTTAATTATCTAAGGATTGAAAAATTGGCCCAAATAATTTTTAAAATTATTTCCTTTAAGATTTTAAATTGATTTAGGTAGTTTATTATGAATGAGCAAGCACATGTTATAAACGTTTGGTTGTAAATATGACACTGACTCGGGGGTTTATGTAATAACTGCTGGTATTGAGCCCCAGGTAGTCTGCAAGATATTTCACTGTGTTTCTTGAAGTAATGGGGGTATGTTTTCACAAGGCAGCAGATATTTCTAATGTAAAGACAGGGCAATGAAAGAATGTTCAGTTTTTTTTAAAAAGGTTTACAGCTATCTAAATAGCTCTAGCATCGCAAATAGTTTTTTTTTTGGGTTAATAAATGCTCTTTGAAATTCCAAATTGGTATTAGATTAGAACCCAACGTGGTAGGGGTGAGCCTTTCGCCGCTATCCGGGTTGATTTGGTTTTTTAATCGATGTTTACCATCACCGGAGAGTTAGTCGTAAATTTACCAATGCACACAAAGATTTTGGTTCTGGCCAGATTTGAACTCGGGACCACACGATCCACGGTCCGAGTTGGGGTGCTTAAAACCCCTAGGCCACGACGCTCTCACAGTGTTTATCACTGTTCCAAATATCACACTGTTTTTCCCCTCCCTACCAAATGCAACCGGAACGGCAAACATCAAGAAAGTTCCTCTCCTTACTGCATTTGATGGGATTCACAGGAAAACCAGCTAATTCGGGAATAACTAAGCTGTTTACGCGATTTGCTTAAACTTTGTTAATCATATTTAGGTAAGCTAAAGCAAGTGGAGAACCAAGTTTGTTATTTCTGTCGGGCGGTTTTCAGTTATTGTAAGATAAATGTTCGACATAAAATTGAATTTTTGAAATATTGAGCCACTTTTTGAGAGTATCGACTAAGTTCCCGCACACGGGCCACTGGTCACAACCACATACTGCGCCACAGGCATATTTCCTATAGCTTTCATACATTTTATATGGATTCGTCGCACACGGTAGAAGCTACAAAGCACACGCTAAAAATCGTCGCTGTTTGCTTTTTGTGGCCCACTACTAAACGCTGCCATGGATCACTGTGGCCCACACTTCGCTTCCTTAGGTTCTGCGCCCCTGGGCGCCTCTTTGGGCGGGTAGTGGTAGACACCATACCATCACCACCCCCGGTCGCAGGCAGTGGGTGGGTGGGAAGTCCACCACACCGCCGCGCCTGTTCCCTCTTAGCTTCCCTGTGGTTCTACCTTCCAACACTCTCTTGCTTCAGTTAACCTGTTCAAGTCGAAGGCAACGCACGCACGTAGTCTGTTGCTGGTTGAAATAAATATGGGAATAGAGTCATTTATATCGGAGATTCAATCCCGCATGGTTTAAAAAAAATCTTGTTCCAATCAAATCTTTAAAATCAGATTTGTAATAAAATAACACCAATAGTTTTATTCGTTAAAACGAAACTTCAATAACTTCCAGCGCAGAAGGAATAGAAAACGAGGATCGCTCCTAAACTAGATAAGTTACCAAGTCGGAACTTCTCATGTAATGACGCCGGCCATTAGTTCCCCGACTTATTTTTATTGAAGCTAAAGTTGAAACAAAAATAGGGAAAAAACTCTGAATCTTGCGCCGAGGGGTTTTTTTGTAGTACTAATTAAAACGGTTTATTTTTTCATTTTTAACGTTTAAGTCCCAGGTTGAAGCTGAAGGTAAATTTGTTAAATAACTGAGGTGACAAGTCAGCACATCTAACAAATCAAAATCAAATCAAATACAGCCTTATATACGTCCCACTGCTGGGCACAGGCCTCACCTCAACTATGAGGTGGTACGAGCCATATTCCAACACGCGGGCTCAGTGCGGATTGTTGGAGAGGTGAATGTAAGGCCAGTGATAAACCTTACCGTCAGATGTTATCAAGCCGCCTTTGTATACGACTGATATCTTGCGAATATCTCAGCACATCTATACTCACTCATTCATATTATAACGAGGAAAGATTTGATCGTTTGTTTGTCTGTATTGAATAGGCTCCGAAACTACTGGATCAATTTTAAAAATTCCTTCACCAATATGAAGCTACATTATCAGGGAGTGACATAGGCGATTTCATTATGATTGAACAAACCATCAGTGAAAAATAAATGTATATTAAGTAGCTGAAGGTCTACCGTAAGTTTCCGTCACGTCAGCTGTGATAGTTGAGTTCAGAAATTTTCATGCCATTTAAGTTGCATTTTAATCACTAGATGCACTTTACCGAAATCCTATACAAAATCAACATGAACATACTCCACCTGATGGAAAGCGGTCGTGAGGTCTAGATATGAGGCTCACAAGCGCAGTAATGGAAAGCAATTTCTGAGTGGTCATACTCATCTCTCAGGCCTGCAAAAATGCCATTTCACGCCCTGCTTAAACGCCCCCGGACTATAAGAGGAAGGAAACACATGTGCTGGGAGAGCGTTCCACGTCTGGATGGTTCGAAAAAGAAAAGAGTCACCGAACCTTTTTAAATGCTGGTGTGGATGACGCCCGTAATCCGGCACGCGTGGTAAGGGAGAGGTAACGTGAACGCGGACGCCGGACCGGTGCATCCACAGGTTTATAGCACGTGATGACATAGGCATTTTTAGACTGATACTTTTCTTAAGATAAATAGACATACTTTACTGCTAAAATGAAAAAAACAGTAACATTTCACTAAACAAACAATTTATTTTTTCTAAATATTCTGATTCAAGGCCAGGTGAATAGGCATTTTCCGGGTAAGCGTGTGCCACCATTTGCCTCGTTATCACTTACCATTAGCGAGACTGAGGCTAAATGCCAACCCAATTTAAAATGAAAAATAAATGTACCATATAAACTGACTCGCCAACATTTATCCTCAGACAAGGCCCAGTGCTCTTCCCAAACGACGCGCCGCCTCCACCACGACCGCCCCTAATCGTGACGTCACGTCCGCTCATCGATTCGATAGCCAGAAGCGAGCTGAACCCTACCCCCCAGAACAACTCGCAGCCCCAGCAGTCACAGATCAATAACGTCATCAAACCATTCCTGGCGAGGGTCAAGGATTACAGGCCGTTTGCTTTCGTGGCGACTCCAGAGCCTAGTTATGATTATGGCCTCACAGGCAGTGAGAGGAATGGATATGATGATTATGAGGTGAGTTTCTGTATTTAGAGGTTAGTTTTTGACGGTAAATAATTTACGCTATTTACCTGAATTCTGTGTTTAGAGGTTAGTTTTTGACGGTAAACAATTTACGCTTTTAACTTTTTATCCCAGTAGAATAGGGTATTTTACTCTAAATTAGAAAAAACTAAATATATAATTATTCAGATAGCTTAGGCAAAACGCAGTCGGTTTGTGTTAGTTTTAGTTCTGAAAATAACATAATAAGTTTTAAAATTAAATTCAAAGTTTTCAGTTCTTTATTACCATGAAGTAACAAAGCTGTGTAAACTAAAGTACCTATATAAAACTGTAAACGAAAACTATTTTTTTAAACAGCGCATTTGTTCACACAGCCATTTGACGTCACGACCACAGATTATAAATATGGCGTCCAATTCGTCCTGCATTTTCACGCGAAATTTAAAAAAGTAAATCTTAAATGCATTTTTTGGTAAGTACTTTAGCGATTAAATAAAATTTTGTGTTTTTTTAGGAGTTTACTAGCACTTTAGTATCTAATTGAGACACTTTATAAATAAGTGTAACCCTTCATGGTATGTGATGATTTCATACATTGTGTAATGGACTCATTCCAGTGTTCATTCCGTGCTTCATAAGGTACGTTAAACAGTTGGCTCACGTCGCAAGATAACAGTCATTAGGCCTAGTTGTAGTCCTTAGGATCACATCTGACAGTAAGTTTAAGCCTTAATTCACCTCCAATTAGTCGCACTGAGTGTGTGTTGAAGTATGTTTCGCACCACCTCTTGGATGAAGTGACACGTGAAGCGATTCTGAACGAATTCAAACTCGAACTCACGCAGGTGACCGAACGCAATTCTTCAAAAGTACCCGTGAAGTTTTTAATTTTTTTAAATTGTTTGACTAAATCTCATTAAATTTAGATCATTTCACTAACACTTTCGTCACACGTAATAATCACGTTTTACAGACTACACATTTTGAAGCTTCACTAAGCGAGGTTCGAGTGAGTTTTTCAGAAACAGCAGTGCGTTACCAGCAGTAGGAAGTATAAAGACTGTATTTGTAGTTGTTGTGTAAAAAAAATAAAGATTTTGCTGAATAAATTTTCAAGCTAACAGTATAAGCAGTAATCCTTGCCTATTACAAATTCATAGGTATTAATTTAAGCACCATCAAGAGCTATCAAAATTCATAGTCCCACCGTGGTTACTTAGCATTTTAGTCTGCAACAAGTTGATTTTACAGAATTTTACTGGAGAAATTTTGTTTGTAAGTAGAAGCAATTATGAAACGTGAGGGTAAAAATGCTATTTGCATTTCTTATTTGAATGGTTTAGTTTTATTTAATAATATGATTTTATTGTTCAACTACTTTTGCCTGATCGAAACTAGATAAATATGAAATTTTATGAGGTGAAGTAAATAAAAGGAAAGTAATTAGCCTATATACTGTCCCACTGCTGGCCAAAAGGCCTCCGTCATCGCTACAATGGATTGGCTTAATCACCACGCTTGCCAAATGCGGATTGGTAATCACAAACCCGGGCTTTGTTCCGAAAACTTCAATTCAATTTTTGTGTATAAAAACAATTCAATTTTTGTGTATGAAAACAAGATTGAAAATAATAACCATCGACTTTCTTGCCGGAGTCTTCTCGATCGGAAACAACCTCCGAACCGATGGTAGAGTCCAATTGTGTTTAATTATGATATCTATTATCATAGTATTATTTTATGTAAGTTTATTTTTAATATATTTTTGCTATAATTTTTTTTTGTATATGATTTGTCATAAGTACTTTTTATAAGTCTATAAGAATAAAAAGAAACAAAATGAATAAAAAAAAACACTTTGCCCGACTTGGAAATTGAACCCGGGACCTCCGGGTTTCAGGCCGAGCTCTGAAACTACCCGGTCACGGAGGAGGAGGGATATTATGAGTATAAATATTACATAAAAACAACATTCAAACAACCCAAAAACAAAGACAGATAGATATTTTTTTAAGCCTTAACTTCCTTTACACATTGCGACTTTTTGCAGCGATACAAACGCGATTCAGTATCGATACAGTCGCAAGACATCTACCTTTACACACAAAAAGCAGCGATACAATCTCGATGCAGTCGCGCGACAGTCAAACGCGCGTTTGTATCGCTGCAAAAAGTCGCTATGTATAAGGGTCTTAAGGAACAAGGACCCGGTAAAGGATCAAAGTTGTTTGATAAACACGGCTTCAAACAAAATTTCTGTCAAAAATATTCGAGAACGAGAAGTTTGTCAAACTATTTGATTGTTTTTACTATTCAACCAGGTCCTTAAAGTGTTCAATGCATACTCGGAGCATTGAACACTCTAAGGATCATCCCTCCATTCCATCGTCAACCAGATCTTACATCTCAGGTTTTTCAAACATTCATTTTGTCTTTTATTTTATATCTTCATAATTTTGTAACATGATTGACTTTCCATCATTTTATTCCTTTATTATTTAAAATAAAATCATTTACGTTAATATGTCTACCGCTCATATAACGATCTTTGAAACATACTTAGAACCAGATGCATTGTTTCTTATTTCGCTTCACAGGAAACGATTCCACAATGTTATTTTTTCCCATTCACTTGGTGATTGATTGTGGCCTGGCTGTGGACAATCATTAACTAAACGGAACAGAGATAAAGCTTCATACAAGTGGCTGTGAGAAGTTAACTGCTAAGCGTGTCTGCGTGAGCACTGGCCGAAAGTGTATAATATCATAATATTATACGTTACCGGCACTGTGTAGAATCCGGTATTGTATACAATGCCTAAAACGTTCAGGCAATGTATGAAAATTAAATATTCTTCATTTTATACTTTGCCTAGGTATGGTATACAATGCCGGTTAATGCGCAGCAAAAGGGTTCACTAAAAAGAAAATTCACTGTCAGAATTGTCTTTTGGCATACTATTTGGGTAGGTAAGATAAACCGATTCGTATGTTTTCAATTTAAAAATATTTTTGTTATAATATCAAAGTATAAACAGCAGAAAAGAAAATGAGACCAGTTCGTTTCTGGCGGCTGATTCATGTCAGCCTAACATGCTCCTCGCAACCTAATAAACCCACGTCTTAAAGAGCGAAACACTTCCGGTTTAAAAAGATTTTCTGTGTGTAAAACTGAACAAAACGAATTACCAAGCAATGCATTTTGTCAAAAGTTATTTATGCTTTAGGTTGTTTGAGTATCTCACAAAAGCTTGATAATTAAGGGCAAAATTTACTTATTTCACACATTGCCGGAAGACCACTGGGTATTCTATACCTTACCTAGGATTTGTATGCATTGCCTAGGCAAAGTACGCAATAGATATTCATATTCTTTATATTTTTTCATACATTGGCCAAACTATACTTTTATATACAATACCTGATTCATACACATTGCCGGTGACATGTAAATTAGTTTTCTCCGTAATCGACGTCTCCGCCAGTGCTCACGCAATACTCAAAGCAGTTATCCTGTTTCTTCATCATTATCCGCAGTCATAAGACGTCCATAACAACATAGGCCCCCCATAGATTTCCACCAGAATCCCGCCACCTTAAAAAGGTTGTCCACGTGGCAGGTGGTCGTCACACGCTGCGTTTGCTTTGAAAAGGACTTCAACCTAGAACTATTCTGCCCCAACGGCTATCTGTTCTTTATGGGATATGTGCCCTGTTCACTGCCACGTCACTAGCTTACCTGTTCTACGTCGACTCTGTTCCGTTTATTTACTCATTTGTCTGTGGGCTCTGCAAAACAGGTGCTGCCATTTTAAGAGTAGCGTGATTATTAATGATTAGCAACTCTGCTGTTTGTTGTGTTTTATGGATTAGGGTGTGGTGAGAGTGATGAATTGAATTTAGTGCTGATGGGTGAATAGGATATTGTAGAAGCATTGATTTTAACCATAATCTAGTTAAAGGTTTTTTAATATGACAAAATAAATAAGAAAACAGATTAGGTATGCTTAGAATGTTGAAACATTCACTAAAAACACTAATAGATTATCCCCCGTATCCACAAACGCAAATCAAAAGTCGAGAGGACACCTCAAATTGGTGCTGCCCTGTCATTATGTCAATAGAAATGAAAGGGAGAACTATACATGTAAGGACTACTCAGCTTTGACTGACGTTTGTGGATGGGCGTAAGCATGTTAATTCTAAATGAATACATCAATTGATAATAGGTACAACTCGTACACGGAAAAAACACAAAAATGATAATAAAATACACGTTTATCCATTGCATTCAGTTTATTTCATAATATGTATACGTTTTCATTAAAAAATAAACGGTTTAGTTAAGACATCTTACAATATCTTATTTGAATGAAACATGTATCATACTGAGACTGTATCAAATTTATAAATAAAAATATAATATTATCGTTTTAGCATCAGCCGGCTCTACCACCAATTTACAAAGTGTTCGCCGACCACGCGAAGCAGAATGTGGTCAAAATCCAGAAGCAAAGAAACAAGGATCGATTTGAAAATAAGGTAGGGTTTTCAAAAGTGCAATGTCTGAAAATATATTTATTCAAATAGAACTCACATTTTATTTAAATTTAAAAATATTTAACGTGTTGGTTGTATTTGCTATTACATTGGCATATACAAGGTGGAATTTTTTAACGACACCTGGAGGGAAAGTACTGTACATCTGGAGATAGACAATTTTACTCAAAGTATTCCTTTATTTTTAAAAAGAAACAGAACTGCATTCACAGATTTTCGAAAAATAAAAATATAATAATAATAAAAAATTCCACCCAGTACGAGTTGACGAGTAGTACAATAAATGATTGGCCATTCAAAAATTGAATTCGAAGTGCAATTTAGTTCAATTTTATAAATTAGTACATAATCTGTTAGTTTTGGTTCTTAACCTAAAAAACGGTTGTCGAATGTATTGTGCTTATTCTATTGGCTGAGAAAATCTTTTAATCTTCTCTTATTCCCTTTAGATCCATGGACCCGAATACTACCATCACCGCAAGACCGATGACGAGAATATTCATAAAAATGACAATGACGATGAACAGGTAAAATGTTACGCTTTCTCTTTGAAATTACAATTGTTAATAAAACGTCGACACAATTGGCGTAGTGCCACAGATTACCTAATAGTTACTGCGTAACAGATAAATCACTCCATAGAAAATTGCCAATTTTGTCCATTGTAAATGCGTGCTGTCATGTGACAGGCATATATTGTCAGGGCTACCTCTTTCGATATAGATGTCAGTAGTCAATACTTACAGTACGTACGTCATCGCGTCAGTTCAACCTCAAGATTCGCATACAATTGCGGTCCTGGACGAACCGGCGGCTCGTAGGTAAACAACGCGCTCAAGTACAAAGAGTGACAGAGGCCTCGGTCAGTAGCACGGTTTCTCGCCTTGGCTTGCGTAGTTTTCACGAAACGATTTTCTCAGTATTGGTTAGGGTCTGGGTGTGCTGAGAGACGCCACTGGCTTACTTCCTTGTCTGGTACCTCGTAACACAAAGATATTTGTCCCTACTTCAAGACCATGGCAAGATAAGTGTTGTCTGGTGCATATTAAAAAAGGTAAATCCTTAATGGGGATATAATGTATTATTAGTATACATTTTTGTTATGCATTAGAGGTAAGTTGTAATTAAAGTATTAAAGGGTACTAAAACGAGAGTTATCATAAAAGTATCCCAGAATCATTCAAATATCCAATAATTTACAATTGCCAACATATCAATTTTTCAACTTGGTCTCAATTATACAGGGTGTAAAAATACCCTTAACGAAACTGGCGTCTATGCACTCAGATCATTGAATAAAGTCACAAAAAAAAATATTGATGGGTAACGAACGTTTTTTTAGGTGACAATTTTGAACCTAAAAACGGACTACGTAATATAACGCGTGCAACAGACCGCTTCTGCGCTTTTATGCGTGACTAATCAAGGGATATGCACGATGTACATTGCGAGTTGAACGTTTTCCAGCAATTCTTTGTTAGGAAATACTTGAAATGTTTATGATGTTTATTAGGACAAAAATTAAGTAATAAATAATAATGAGAGTTAGTTTCCATCAAAATCTTGAGATTTTTTTTTGACTTTGACCTTCAATAACTTGGTAACTATTGAGTTCCTAGGTATGATCTAGGAAGTTTTGGTCCTGATGATGTGCAGAATACGTAGGTTTCAGATTTTTACACCCATTATGAAAGAGGTTTAATGCTAGTTAAGTTATTTTCCGTGGTATCAATATTTTCATAAAACAAAAAAAATATACATAGTTATTTAAAAAATATTATATTACAATGTTACAGAATAAAAACTACGCATTTTCATACCGAGTTAAAGACCAGAAAACAGGCGATGACTTCTCACATAGCCAACATAGCAGCGGGTCGGCCACCAACGGAGAGTACCGAGTTCGACTCCCTGATGGACGCATGCAGATAGTTTCGTACACTGCCGATGAGAACGGTTACCAAGCTGACGTAAGATATGCTGATGATGAGGTCAATGATAAGAAACCTGTTAAAAACAATGATTATAAATCAGAAATTCCTTATAAATATAACCCCAACATATTCGATGATAATCATGACAACTTAGAAACAAATGATATTGACGTAAATGATAATCATAACAGATTTCAGAATAACCGCAACGACTATAACGACAGAAGTTATTACAACGATTATAGTCATAATGCACACACTGAAAAACCTGAGTATAAAAATAACTACGTCCAGCACAGAGATTACAAAACCGATGATAATGATAAATATAAGATTCCAGCCAGTGATGATTATACTAACCAATATACTGATTTATCCAAAGAATACTACAATGATGATTTATCATCAGAATATGAAAGCAAAAGCTACGACTACGCTCCTCATAAAAGTAAATTCTCATCGTTCACAAACGACAAAAATATAAAATTAAGTAAAATCATCACTCCAAAAGCAGACTATGTTTCTGGATCAACAGTAAGACCTTCTTATGAAGAGCTGAAAGATTTACTGGTAACCAAAAAAGCTTACAACACAGTACATCCGACATATTTCCCGAGAATTCCAGTTACCATCAGCGTGCCTTCAACAACGCCTTCTAGTATTGCCTTTGAAGGTACCACAGAAAGAGTTGTAGTTATCGGTGGAAAGAAAACTAACTTCTATACTAACGTTAAAAATGTACCCTTAGTTTCTACTCCTTATCCAGTATCTGTAACACCATTCCAAATAAACTACGTTTCTCACAGTGATTATTCAGTATCACCTACCCCTATGAATTATTTAGTATCTACAATAGCTACATTAAAAAACCAAGTGGACTTTTCTGGACCGAAACCTGTTTTATCTAATAGCTATATTGATAGGATTAATAAATACTTAAGATTTAATTAGTTTGTAATATTTGTATGTGTATATTTATATCCATTTATTTCCTTCAAGTGTACTTTCTTAGGCAACTTTAAATAGATTTCACATTAGATCGAAAATTAGATTTAAAAAAGCAATCTAAGCATTATCCTGATACGAGTATAATGATGTGTACGTAATATGTTATGTAGGTATTGTCAATTATTTTATAATTTTTTTGTCAATGAACCAATCTACAGATTTTTTATATTTTGACCAAGAAACCGAATATCGTAACTGTAAATAATTTAAAAGTTTAGTTTTTTGTTCAATGAATAACCAACTTATTTAAATAAATTAGGTTTTTCTAAGTTTAATATACCCACAATTGTATGTTTTCATAAGTATTTAAGAAATATTTCTATAAGGTTTTAATTATGAACTCAATGGTATTTTGTAATATTGAAAAATAACCAAATTGTAAAATAGATACGTACATCTGTTAGTTTGTAAATTATTTATTTAATTAATACATTTATTTCTTAGTCAATAAATTATTGTGTTCAATAAATGATTCACTGTAATTTCCTTGTCCCTAATCATTCCATGATTAACCGAATCTGACCATGTTTTTAGGTAAATAAAATAATAAAATAAATAAATAAATAAATATCCCTGGACATTATTCCACACAATAAATAATGACAATAATGACTGTCAGGACAAATTACACCAAGATCATTTTGACCCCAAACTAAGCAAAGCTTGTAGTACTATGAGACTAGTAAAAATGCTTAAATATTTCTAAATACATCCTTAAAAAGATAACAACACCCAGACATGAATGTTTGTCATGGGTGGGGATCGAACCCACGACTTCTGGTGCTAAAATTTTAACAAAAAAAAACCAACTTAAAAAAAACTATTCCAAAACAAAGCAGCTGAGGAAACACTACAATATACCTAGCAATATACCTATTTCTTACATATCACGTTTATGTATTTATGTAGGTAGTTACAAACCTACATTGGCTGACACCGACTCCAACAATAACAATAATTGTACCTACATCATACTATCGTATAAGTTTTAGAAGAATACGCAATAATTTCTTTACTTTTCAGTGCTTTGTTTTGGAATAGTTTTTTTTGAAGTTGGTTTTTGTTTTTAAAAAAAATTGTTTATTTCTTGATTTTCAGTGAATAGTTCTTATTTATTTTATACATCGAAAAAGTATCGACCAATTAAAGAATTAAAGAGTTCCGTTACTTTGTCATGGATCCCATAATCAGAACCCAACACTCATCAAACTACCTTTGAATATCCTTTCCAATAAAAAAAGAAGCATCGAAATCGGTCGGCGTGTTATTGAGTTATTCGTCCATTTTTGGCGCATATGGTTTATCTAGATTTAAGACTTATATGGAATTCCCATGGATGACACTGTCAGAACTGGACCAAATTAAAATAGAACCACACAGGCAGCATCAGCTTTCAAATAAAAAAAGAATTATCAAAATCGGTTGGCGTAATATTAAGTTACCCCTCCATTTGACGCGCATTTTGTCTATCTAGATTTAAGACTTACGAGTATATGGATTTCTCATGGATGCCACTGTCAGAACTGGACCAAATTAAAATGGGACCATTCGGTAAGCACCAGCTTTCAAATAAACAAAGAATGATCAAAATCGGTTCACCCAGTCGAAAGTTATGAGGTAACAAACATAAAAAAAAAACATACAGTCGAATTGAGAACCTCCTCCTTTTTTTGAAGTCGGTTGAAAAGAAGGATCAATGCCGTAGCAAAGCTTGCAGTATAAATTTTAGAGCACGATCTAACAACTAAATATCTCTTAACTTATTCTCGAACCAAATTAACCCGGATAACGGCGAAAGGCTCACCACCTGCCAAGTTGGGTTTTTAATACACTTGATGAAAAGTGGGTTCCTGAGTGTTCCGTTCACTATGACGGCAATAGTCAACTTGCTGTTGACCACCCCGTTTGGGATATAGACGTTATGGTATGCATGTATGTGAATGCAATCATGCTACTCGTGATTACAAGTATTACTTTTTATAGCTTTAACCGACAATTCGACTACTATGAGTACATTATCTGAGCACGGACAACAAAGATTTTGCACGTCAAATAGTATTTCGATTTGATTTGGTCCATAAAAGCGAGTGCAGTATAAAATCGTCGCAGACTTGCCGCGCCATCGCGATAAGGTTGAGCCTCTGCGGTCTATGGGCTGTCGATTATTGCCGACGATTCTTGTAGTGATGTGTTTGGGTACGAAAATATCGATTGTTTAAAACTGCTGTCAGAATCCTGACGTTAACCAAAAACTGACCTAAATCTGCAAAAACTTAATAAGTAAGATTCTTACGAAACTAATCAAGAGCAACATGATAATTTAGACATTGACATGTATTATTTTGACAATTGTCGCCCTTGCAACCACGAGAAACGTATCCTAAAAAAAATTATTTGTAATACAGGATGTAGTCGTAGATTAGCTTCAACGGTGGCTAGGGGCTAGAAATGTTCACGCATCGGCATGAAAATCTAGATAATTCAAAAAATATAGAATTTATGTACCACAAACCGTTACATAATTTAATGTGTTGGATGGGGATCAATGTAGTTAGAAGCAAGTTTGGCTGTGTTGGATTTGGTAAACGTGGATAACACCCTAAGCCCTCCTTTATAATATTTTTAAACTCTACGTGTCAAGAGCCTACTGAAATGCCAACATAATTGGTTTCATGAGATATTAAGCTGCAACGATACAAAGCAGGGGCTTTGCTAGTATTTCTACTACAAGGTAAATTGAGTGTCCAAATGAGGTCATCATCGTCAGCAAAAAACCCTAAATTTCCCAACAATATCGACACAAAACCACACTACCAGATTAACAAGCATTTTCTAATCGCTTCACAAGATCGGCTCTTGAGTTCTTGACCTCTCTCTATCGTCTCCCGTTATCTATCGACATAACCATCGACGCTGGTACATCACTAGGGGTGCATCGCGTGCTGACTGGGCTGGATCGTAGCCAGAGCCATCGGGGTCGTTCGGAGTAGGTATTCTGAGTACCCACACTTGACGTAGATAAATAAAGTGACTGTTAGTGGAGAAAGTAGAAAGCCTAAAATTCATAAACGTCAATTACGAAAGGAGATGTAATAAGTTTGAATGAAAGCCATATAGTAAAATTATCAGCATTTCTCCCTCACCTGATGGTTGACTACTCGGTTTAGAGAATGTTTTTTGAACTATCTTGTGCATTGAAGGTTAAATAAATAAATCATTAAAAGTGATAGCGATACGAAGCTCTAACAGAGAAACTTAGGGATTCTCCATATGGATCGGAACGACAAAGATCATTCTATGTGAAGTGACCCTGACTGTAAGTAAGTAATTAGCCTATAATATGCTGTCCCACTACTGGGCAAAGGCCCCCTTCTTGGAAATCAAGTCATCGCTACAATGGATGGGTGTTGACTGGTGGTTCTGTGCTGTGCTTTTTGTTGTTTATTTTAGATATACATTTTTATATGGCTTGTTGGCGCAATGGCAGCGATCCTGCCTTTAGCGCCGAAGGTCGTGGGTTCGATCCCCACCCATGACAAATATTTGTGTGACGAACATTTGTATTTGTTGTGTGTCTGGGTGTTATTATCTATTTAAGAATGTATTTAGGAATATTTAAGTATGTTTATCAGTCTCTGACGCTCATAATACAAGCTCTGCTTAGTTTGGGGTCAGATGATCTTGGTGTGAATTGTCCCAGATATTTATTTATTTATTTATATATTCATTTATTTAAATAGGACAATCAACAAGATAAACACCGATACATACTTTTGAGATATTATTTCAAACTTAAAGCGAATTTTCACCTTTTTTTTTACTTAAAGGTTGCAACGGCATGCATTGTGAACTTACAAATGAATAGTTACTTAAACTGAACACAGTACTTCTTATTAGGTAAATTACAAATAATACAATTATGCAGCGGGTTACAAACTTTGTAAAACCAAAAAAATTAAATTTGATCAAAAAGTCACCGTTAATACGGGTGACTCGAATACGAGTAATTGGCGTTTAAACTTTTGCACCATATCTGAGAAGATTTCAAATTCATTACGCTGACAATTTTTGACTTGTTTAAACTGATGTTTTTCCAAAATGTCGATTTAGCTTAGTAAAGCTGCCTCTATATATCCTTTCTGCCTTGCCACACTTTCAAGATTTGATGATTGACGAGTCAGCTAGGGCCCATGCCCCCCTTTTTTAATAATTGGTTATTCTACCTGATTGATCATCGTCACATTATTTTAAGCATTTCCTCATATATTTCTCAATGTCCGTCAGCGGCTTCGCTTTTTCCGTCAATATATACTTAGTCTAAATTTTTTAAAAAATGGTATAAGTCACTCGCTGATAATGTAGCTTTATATTGGTGAAATAATTTTTAAAATCGGGCCGATGTTAAAAATTTCGGAGCCTATTCAATACAAACAGGCAAACAAACAAATCGTTCCGCTTTATAATGTGTGTAAAATATTTTAATAAGATTCCGCAAACTCTTGTTGATCTGCCTCTTCACAAGTTTAAGTCACAAATTAAAGCTAAGTTAATGAAGCGAGGTTATTATAGTGTTGAGGATTTCTTAAATGATAAGAATTTGCGGTCATCTTAGGTATAATCTAAAATCCCCCTTAAAATAACAATTAAAAATATTGACTTTGAAGCCCTATTCAATTCAACTGATCCTAGCTTTGCCATAAATTATCTTATCGAATCGCTACAAAATGCTATAAAAGTTAACTCATCAGTTTTAAAATTTTCACGTCGCACTAGAATCATTCGACCCTGGATAACACCAGGCTTACTACGCTGCATCCGTAACAGGGATCGACTGCATAAGAACTCAAATAAATCACCACAAAACTTAATTTTAAGGGTCATGTATATTAGATACCGAAATTTTTGCAATAAACTCCTAAGAAAAATTAAAACAGAGTACGAAAAAAAAGAGCTACAAAAGGCAGGAAATAATAACAAAAAGCTATGGGAAGTTATTAAAAGAATAACCAGTATGTCTAAGCAAAGGACATCCGCCCAAGAACTACTAGGAACAATCAATACCCAACAGGCAGTAGATCACATAAATGACTTTTTTGTTAACGTTGGCAGGAAGCTGGCAGAGAATGTTAGTCCATCTCCGAGAAATCTTGATGTCCCTTCTGAATCTCTAAATACGAGGCTAGAATCATTTGTAATGCTGGAAACAGATAGGGAAGAGGTTGAACGTACAATAAGGGCACTGAAAACTGTTTGCGCTGTAGGTTGGGATAATATTTCAAATGCCATCCTCAAAGAAAACATTCAAGTTCTCACACCACCATTGACACACGCTCTCAATTTGTGCCTTGCAAATGGCGAATTCCCTGCTGACTTAAAAAAGTCCCTGATACATCCAATTCATAAGTCTGGGAGCAAGGATTGTATAAACAACTATAGGCCAATTTCAGTCTTGCCGTCTATCTCCAAAATTTTTTAAAAAATAATTAATACAAGACTAACTGACTATCTAGAAAAAAATAAACTATTATCAGATTGTCAGTTTGGCTTCAGATCACGGAAATCAACCAGTGATGCTGTACTTGAGCTAACAGACCATATCGTAAAGGAACTAGACAGGGGCAATAAGGTAATAGGGGTTTTCCTTGATTTAGCTAAAGCTTTTGATACGGTTTCTGTCCCCCGGCTTTTGTATAAACTTGAACGAATAGGAATTAGAGATACCCAGTTCAAAATCTTTCAGGACTATCTTACAGGTAGATCCCAATATGTAAAAATAGGCAACCGTGTCAGCAGTGAACTCCCTGTGTCTTATGGTGTCCCGCAGGGTAGTATATTAGGACCGGTTCTTTTTCTTGTTTATATCAACGACCTCCTTAAACTCAACCTATTCCAGGGCAAGATCATTTCCTACGCTGATGACACGGCACTTATATTTTCTGCCAGTTCTTGGGACGAAACCTTTAGTCATGCTCAAAATGGATTGAACTCAGTTACTGATTGGCTCTCCGACAACTGCTTAACCCTTAACAGGGATAAGACTAAGTACATCACATTTTCCATGCGAAATTCCCCCAAATGTTTACCAGACCGTTCACTCTTTGCACATAGCTGTGATTATAAAAACCCCCATGATTGTGACTGTAACCCTCTCGCACAGACTGATTCTATAAAATATCTTGGTGTAATGCTAGACAGAAATCTGGGTTTCAAAGCACACATTGAACTTCTCACCAACAGAATCAGGAAACTTATTTATGTTTTTAAAAATATCAGGTATGCCGCCGACGCACACATACTGTATAGAGTCTATACAGCTCTGTGTCAGTCGGTTCTAGTTTACTGTATCACCACGTGGGGAGGAACTCACAAAACAACCATGTTAGGACTAGAAAGAGCGCAAAGAGCAGTTTTGAAGGTCTGTACATTCTCTCCTTTTTTGCATCCAACTCATCAATTGTATTCCTCCTGTGGAGTCATGACAGTGCGCCAATTATTTGTATATAATGTAATTTTGAAGCAACATTGTGCAATATAAACCATCACCCGGAAGACGTAAATACAAAGTCTGTAGAGCCAAAACTTTCAAACACCGGTTCGTTCACAAATATTTTTGCTTCCTTGGTCCCTTTTTGTACAACTTTGCTGATTAATTTTTGAAAATTAATTCTTCTAATAGATTTAAATGCGGGAAACTTTTATTTAATTGGCTTCAAAAACTCACCAATGATGAAACGGAAGAAATATTGAAACCTCTCTTTTAATCTTTTAGTTTTGGCACATACGAAATCTTTCATTCACCCTCTTACATACACACACTCACTAACGCTATATCCACAAAGAGGGACACAAAACACAAAACAATTTCCTTTTAAAATTTACTTTTACTGCTTTGAATTTGTTAACCAAAATAATTCTTTATAATTATAAGTTGTTTTTTTTTTTTCTTTTCTTAATATGATTATGTTTTTGAACGGAGGAGCGCTGATGCCTGAGATACAGGTATATAACCTAGTTCAGGCACAGATGTATGTGAAAATGGTGAAATTTGTGTGAATAAAGAAATTTGAAAAATTTGAATTTGAATCTGCTCCTCTGCACACTTTTCTGCTACGACTTTACTCTGTCAATTCAATTTTTGTGTATAAAACAAGATTGAAAAGAGTAACCATCGAGTTTCTTGCCGGAGTCTTCTCGATACGAAACAACCTCCGAACCGGTGGTAGTCACATTATATTTAATTATGATATGAACTATCATAGTATTATTTTATGTAAGTTTATTTTTATTCAGTATATTTTTGCTACATTTTTTTTTTGTATATGACTTGTCATAAGTACTTTTAATAAGTCTATATGAATAAAGATAATTTTTACTTTTTTACTTTAATATAAGTGTAGATTATGTAGTAGGTACTCGTAGTTTGTACGCATAGTAATTACTAACACATTTATTAATTTCTAGAGCCAGTCTTATCTGAAATGATGCGCCCCGCCACCGCATTCACGCCCTCATAAAGTGAAGTAAAGTAATTAGCTTATACCCTGTCCCACTGCTGGGCAGAGGCCTCCGTCATTAAAATCAAGTCACCACTATATTCGAATTATCATTTCGCTATGGTTATTCATATCTATCTTTTTCTAATTTTCTAGCTAGCTTTGGTGTATTCGCTATTGGTTGCTGTATCATCTATGTATATCTTGTTTGTTTACATTCATACTATAGGTAATATGTAACTTGTGGCGTGAGACTCACCCTCCACCACCAGAGTATATGGCGCCCCTTGAACATCTTCTTGCCGAAAGTGAACTGCCGTGGCCCACATGGAAGTCGCTTAACCGTCTCCGAACCCAAGTGGGCCGCTGCAGGAGTAACCTTTTTAAATGGGGGTACATCAGTGCGGACAGGGTGAAATGCGAACCTCGGACCAAACAATGCAGCACCTGCTGGTATGCCTCCGGTGCCCTGCCAGCTGCTCAATTAAAGATCTATATGAGGCCTCTCCCCCTGGGGTGGAGATGGCGGAGCACTGGGCTGCTGTTATTTAGTATTAACGATAGGATCATCGACACGCAGAAGAAGAAAGAATAGGTAATGTGTATCTATTTAAATATCCCCATATGATTATGTTATACTATTAGGTTTATTTTATTTGTTACTTAACAAGTTAACGTTTTTATGCACGTACTTGCCATTCTGTTATTTTCTTCTACCTGTAGGTTGCCTGGTAGAGATCGCTATTAGCGATAAGGCTGCCTAAATTGTGCATTGTTTTGATGTAATACTTAGCAATAAGTTTCTTTTGTAAATGTGCAATAAAGGATATTATCTATCTATTTATTTAAATTAAATATAGACGCAATAAAAAGAAGTGCGGCGCGTCATTACCTGTTAGACAAGCTACAATGAAGGATATAATATTGTAGGTTTGTATTTTAGTTAATTATAGTTGATAAGTCAGTATTTAATACCACTTAACACCTAACTACAGCTGATTTCTGCGTTGTTAATCAAATATTGGCAACTAGCCTTAATTGGCCGGTTAATCTTGTTTAAGCCAGCTCGGCTAGACAGGGCCTAATACCCTTCATGATTAATATTTCACCTTGATATTATTATTGGAATTGAAAAAAGCTAGCAATTTAAAAAGCTTCGAGTAGTGGCCTGTTAGTGCAATGGCAGCGATCCTGCCTTAAGCACTGGAGGTCGTGGGTTCCATCTCCACCCATGACAAACATTTGTCTGGGTGTTATTATCTGTTTTCAGAAATATTTCTGTACTTTTATCAGTCTCTGACACCCACCGTGCAAGTTTTGCTTAGTTTAGGGTCAGATGATCTTGGAGTGAATTGTCCCAGATATTTGTTTATCGCAAGTTAAATATTTAAAAAAATATTCTTTTAGTTATCGTAAGGCGCTTTGCTTATTATAAAATTCATAAAGAAACGTTGGCTTACAACGTTAAAAACAAAGAATAATGAGCATTAAGGAAAGTTTAATGTATCAAATGAAAGCAGTGATATCTAGGAATAACTTCTGCCTAGAACATTTTACTGTAATCTATTTAAGAATAAATATATTCACATAACTGTAAACATGATGGAATTTTCATAGAGCATATAACAATTATTTCGTTTGAATAATGCGTTTTCCTCAAACTTACTTACGCAGAAATAAAAGCACACAGCGACAATGAAATTTCTACACAGTGATTGTAGGAATAGAATACACCGAAGAACATCAAACACAAGTTAGGCTGCGGATCGCCCAGACTCCATACAATGCTGCCCAGAGTCCATACAATGTTGCCCATACTCCATACAATGTTGCCCATTCTCCTTTGACAAGTCCGTAAACTCAATGAGTCCGTAAATGAAATCGGAAGCCTTATGGAAGAGCACCGTGCGAAAAGCGTGGGTTCAAGTCACGTTCGATGACCCGAAAGTGTTTTTTTTTTTAATTGAGCATTACAAAATGAAAAAATATAGTTCAATTGGGATTTAAAGTATTTTCTAATTGTTTTGTCCCTGGCTTCTATCATCCCCCACGGTAGTCATTTCCGTATAGAGCTTCTTACACAATAAGTCGTTGCATACACCTATGTAACCTAGTGGGTAAGTAAGTTCAATTATCAGTGACCCGAAAGTCCTAGACTGAAGACATCTCAAAAAAAATAAAAAACGTGGAGGGTTTACATGTTCTTTTATTTTTCTGCAAGATGGCCAGACGACCAATGCAGCAATTATGTTCAGCATTAGAAGTCTTTTGGATGCGAATGACGATAATATGAAAAAAGGGCATATGCTTCAAATAACTATATGTGAGTGAACTATTATTAATATCGGGGAGCTTTGCTCTAAAGCCACAGTGTAAACTGGGCCAACTTTTCAGTAAATATATTTTCGTCTGTAAAGTTTTTTAAGTATTTTATATCAAAAACGTTTCTCTTAAGTAGTCTGAATGTGAATTTTCAGTGTAGCTTATAAAATCGATAAAATTAAGGCTCCAGACTTAACAGTTTGTTTAAAGGTACTGAGGTCAGTCCAAAAACCAAGACACGAGCAGCCTTTGTAAAGGGGGTTTCGCGTCTCTTTCTCCGGTTTGGACCGCGCCCGCAGACTGGCGCCCATACAAAGCGATTGTGCCAAGTAGTGTCTCTTGTCTTGGCCGAAGAACAACCGCCACTTCAAAGCAGCAGAAAGTCTAATAAACGTTTCTTTTTAAGAGACAGTTCAGTCTTCAAATACAAATAAAAGTAGATACTCAGTAAAAATTAAAAAGACTGTCTTTCAAGGAACTCTAACTGGTGGAGGCGAAACAGTTAAAAAGTAAGTCACCGTGGAGAGTGGACTCAGCAAACTTGGAGGGTAAACAATCCCAACTCGTTCGGCCTTCTCTGTTATAACTTTGCTCTTCTTAAACATTTAAACCACATTCTTAGGATATAACTAGAAAAAGGTACTTTAACAAGGGGCGACTGCAAACTGAGCTACCGAAGCCATTAACAGACCTAGCAAACTTCTTTTAATTTATTACGTTTAAGATGTCTGCCGACCATCCGTGCTAGGAACGTATCAGGATCAGTGATACGCTCTACTATGCCCAATAGAGCGTAACGTACCATGGCCGTGCCAGGAACGCGTCAGGCAACAAAAACAATTGACTGTGTTTGTGTTTCCAAACTGTTAAAACTTGGTTTTCCTTGAGTCAAGACTGATCACTGATGACATTGTAACCTCCTACTTTCTGTCTATTTCATGCTTAGATTAAATCAAATAGCCGAAGATACGGCACTTTCTTAAAATTGTCAACAAAAACGGTAATGATGCACAACTACATGCACGCACAGTCACACTAACTGTGATTCTATTTATCCTTGTGAGATGTTAAAGGACAGAGACAAACCTATTTGTTCTGACCATAGCGTAAGCGAAACAGGCGTGCATCAGAGGAAAGTCGTGGCAATCGTATATTGCGACTGAGTAAAATTAGGCCACGGGGGCCTGATTTAAGCGGTCCACGCGCTAAAGGGGAGTCACATGTCTTCCATTTTGATTTAATCTAAGATTTCATAAATAAAAATGATTGTTTCTTTGTGTCAGGTACTCCAAGTACCTGTTTGGTATCAAATATCATTAGGTGTTGAAAAGTCCTGCATTTATTAAATTACTGAGATTAAGCAATCGTCCGTTTTCATTGTTCTACGCTGCGTTTGCCTGCAAGACATGTACACTAGAACCTTTCAGCCCCAAACCGATTTCAATTTTTCTTATATTGGCCGTCAACATGACCGCACTCAACTCCGAAAAGCAGCCGTGAAATTCAGAGATGAGGCTGACAAGCACAGTACCTACCGCAAAGCATCCACGGTAGTCAGCCCCATCTTGAAGACCTTTTCAGTCCTTGCTGGAAAACCCTAGGATTGAAAGGGTAACACTGCGCTGTAAAAACGTTAAGCTAGGCCCCTGCCACTTCACGAACTTGCGCGTAAAAGTTATCTACCAGCTGCCGGGACATGGAACTCCCATTCGGCAGTCGATTGTCAACTGCCGCGTAAAACATTTTGTATACTGTAGCTTGTAGGTACTGACTACTGACATCTATATCACAAAATAAAGAGTTTACAGAAGGACCGCTCGCACCTTTTTCCAAAACTTGCGTGAACCGCCAAGGGTTACTACTATATTCACTCTGAATTTTTAAAATGAAGTAAGTAAGTTTTACCTACTTGACAGAACCGGCCAAAAACAAAATTCTTTTTTCACTTCGTCGAAAGCACGTTTGCCACTGTATTAGTTGACCGACAATCAATTCGTTTTTTTTCGTTACTCCGACGTTTCACTTGGTCGAAAAACTTTTTACCAAAGTTATGCTTGGCCGAAATAACATTTGTTCAAAGTATTATGTTGCCGAACATTCATAACACCCCTGTTTTATTTGCCAAATTTTCATTTCACCAAACTTCTCGAAACATTTGAGCACACTATTCCCGATTATAATAATTGCTGTTATTTTTAATCAAGCAGGCATGCAACCAAGCATACAAGCAGGCATGAAAGTAAGCATGCAAGCTTTCAAGCAGGCATGAAAACAAGCATGCAAGCAAGCATGCAAGCTTGCAAGCAGGTATGCAAGCAAGCATGCAAGCAGGCATGCAACCAAGCAAGCATGCAAGCACGCAAGCAGGCATGCAAGCAAGCATGCAAGCAGGCATGCGTGCATGCATGAGGATTGTATCTTCTCCGGCGCTGCGGGAAGTGCAGCGCTTTTGCCCTTGCGTAGTGAATCTCAGGCACCCACGCTCGCTTGCGCAGCTTCGGCTTGCTGGGCGACCAGCTAGAGCCAGTTCAGCTCGCACGGGTGCCTGAGATTCACTACGGTTCGCGAGGGCTGCTCTCCCTCCGCGCCTCCTTCTCTTGAATAACACTCTAGTGTAGGGCAGACTGGTATCACGGCGAGGTGACCACGGCAAGTCGGGGTCTACCTATTTCGGATCCAAGCCAGCTTACCTTAATGCAGCCGTGCTCGCTTCAATTCAATATTCGGTAAAATGTTGTATCGGTGAAGTAAAAGTATGACAAATAAAACATCTGGCAAATGAAAAAAGTGCAAGAGAGACTTCGGCCAGTAGTAAAAAGTTATTTTGAAAATAGGTGAAAAGTGGTTCGGTAAAATGATACTTATGTCAAATGATATTTCGTTAGTTTAAAAATATGGCAAACAATACAGATAGAAAAAAAGACGTCGGTCAAATGAAAATTTCGGACAAGTAATCGGTTCCCCAATGACAGCCGTTCAGTTCCGCGTTGACCTTTCTGTATGGGATTTACAGCGCCCCTAGTGATCAGAAATGGAACCAAAAATGGCGTACAAATGTCTGAAGTCAACTATCGTAGTTTACGTGACCAAAACTCATGGTGGAAAAACTTAATTGACTTTCATACTTTTTTCGTGTAGTACTGTAACGCTCGTGCAAGCTTTAAAAACATAATTTCTACATCCAATTATTCGTTTTTTTCATGCAGATAGGCAAAAACAAAGATACCCAGCAAAAGAATTAGCTACGCATTTTTTTTTCGGGGTGATTCAATTTCATAATTGGCTCAAAATTGCATGATAGGTTTTGCTCTAACCAGCAGAGCTGGCGTTTTTCTAATATATTTATTCACATCATAACTCAAAATTCTCATTTTTACTATGTATTTAAATTCAGCTGTTATGACTTTATGATCCTTCGTACTTGAGTTTATTTCCAACAATGTTCTAAACTTCATCAGTTCATATTCTATTTTTGCTGAATGAAGGCTCACCACCTACCACGTTGGGTTCTAAAACCATTGGTGAAAAGTGGACTTCTGAGTGTTCCGATCACCTTGACGGAAACAGTCACCTGTCCTATGACTACTCCGGGCTAATAGTCGTGATGGTATGTGTATTATGTATGTACACAAGATTGTTACTCAATAAGACGCAGTTGTGCATATACTGCGCTAACATGGTTTTAGACGTCTATATTATGTTTCCTCATAGCTATTGAATAAAAATACAATACCCCTCTTCGCATTTAATATAAAACACTATAAACTTCAACAGCACAATTTATATACATAAAAAAACAGAAAAGTACACGTTTCCCGCGTAATTGAGCAAGGAGCTCGAGAGCTCAGAAAATACGAAGCATAAAAACATAAGGGCCAAATGTAATAGCAATATTTGTGAGGCTCTGTAAAGGAATTGTTGCAATTTGGCGAGATGATTCGTGAGGGGTGCCACTAGGAAGATAATGGATAAGGTTACTTGCCGTTTCTATGAGGAAAAGGTTAGGTCTGCCTTTTTTGCCACTCGTTGGACGCCTTGAGCGTTTTCACGCAGCGTTTTTACAAGGACGCCGCTTGATCTAAATAGTTTGAGGTATCTGTCCACTGATCACTAAAAGTAAGTTCAGAACCATTAAGAAGAGAAAAAGATTTTAACTTTGGAAGAAATGTGGATGAGGTAACTAATTTGACGTTTTATTCGCTACTTACGTTCTATCATGATCGTTGTTTTATTTTTTCAGTACAAAATCTTCTCTGTCAGTACGCTCTTGCCAGAGCAGTCTCGGTCGTTATATTCTGTCTAGTGGTCTCAGCAGTTGTGATCATCTTTCAATGTCTCGTCAATTTTGCATGTTAGCGTTATTCTGGAATACATCTTGAAATCTTCGATGAGACGTTTTATAGCCTTTACTTCAACAAATGCTCACTATATTTTCAGAGCAGCTAGGTAATGGGGTGGCCTGCGTCCACCGAAGTCTAACGGCCCTATCAGAGTGTGAGTTGCAGTGAGAGATGCGAGTGACTTTACCATCGCGTTTTGCGAGCAAGTAAATGACAATTTATTTGTTTTCGAATCAGCGCCACCTAGCGGCGCATTTAGGCAACATTAAATGGAACTAGCATGATATACAAATTGCTCATTGTCAGTTGTAGTTCAGGTGGCGGAAAGTAATGGTGGACGTCAGGACTTTTATCCAACGCCCATTCGTCATATACCGCGATTGCCTTCAAATATTTTCCATTCTCAAATCAGGGGCCCGATTTTGCTATTTAAATGCCAATAGAAATGTAATTAAATGGCGTGATTTTGACAGTTTTAGTGAACCAAAAACCTGCAATGCAATTACAGTTCCATTGATATTTAACTAGCAGAATTAGGGCCCAGTTCTTTGCGCTGTGAGCCCTGCCCACTGCCACTTCAACTTATTATGATGCAACTCTAGTTTTTCTACGAATAAATAAATAAATATCTACACCAAGATCATCTGACACCAAACTAAGCAGAGCTTGTAATATCAGGGCGTTAGAGACTGATAAACATGCTTAAATATCTCTAAATACATACTTAAACCGGTAATAACACCCAGATACAAAACAAACACAAATGTTCGTCACATGGATGTTTGTCATGGGTGCGGATCGAACCCACTACCTCCGGTGATAAAGGCAGGATCGCTGCTAATGTTAATAAATTTTTCATTTGTCAGTTACATTCTTTAATAATAAAAAAATGAAGTTGGCAGCCCTGTTTATTTTTGACAGAAAGTAATATCTACAATGGGTTTAACGCTTTGATTAGCTGTTCTTTGCTAGTGTGTACTTGAGAAGCAGGACTGTTTAACGACTTTAATATTTCCTTAACACTTTTAAAGATAACTACACAATGAAATAAAAAAAAACAGCCAGAAAACTGTCCCACTGCGTCGTCGCTACATTCGATGGGAATTGGCATAATCACCAATGTTAATAACCACAAACATAGGCTACTTGACTGACAAGTCAGGCTTTTACTCTTACGGAGTAAAAAATAATTGAAAAGGACGAACATGATGTTTCACTACAAAATTTTCAAATTATTAAATGCCGTAAAATCTTAAAAAAGTGATAAAGTAAGGAATATGATAAATAGCATGATAAGAGAGCGTTGTGGTGTGAAAGAGGATGTTGTCACAAAAATTGAGATGGGAATGCTAAGATGGTTTGGGCATATGGAAAGGATGGATGAAAGGCGATTAACGAAACAAATTTACAAGGCGAGGGTGGATGGAGCTGTTGAAAGGGGAAGGCCAAGCTGGACGGACGTACTTAGGACAAGTCCAATACGTGCCCAGAAAAGGTCAGGTCAGGAGTACCCACAATCGACGAGCATGTATGAAAGGATTAATGAGAATGGAAGAAGCGCAAGAGGGGTGTCAGGACCGTAGCAAGTGGAAAGATGTGGTCTCTGCCTAGCCTGTTGGGAAAAAGGCGTGATGGTATGAATGTATGTAAAATCTTAGCCTTCTTTTAAACTTTTCGTATGTTCTAATTTATTATGTTTCGGGAATAATGCCAGTTTCTGTTTACCAGTAGGCTGCGAGGCGATAAAACCGATTTAAAAAGCTTTCGGTTCGAGTATTCCATTTGTACTAAAATTAACAAAACAACTCTCTCACGAGGGAATTAATAGCTTAAAAATTCAACAGACCGTTGTTCTGCGTGCGGTAGTGGAGAGCCAAGTTTGGTGAACTCCACATATACAGGATGTCCAGGAAATAGTACGACATACTGCAGGAGGTGATAGTTGGGATCAATACCTACCATAATAACTCAATATATGTTTGGCGAAATTTTACGGTTTTAAAGTTATACAAAATTTTCCGAAATATCGAAAAATCTCTTCTTTGAAACGGATTTTTTTGCATATATCAATGAAAAATTCCTTTTTCAGTATTTTTTTTACATCAAATTAATCATGAATAGTTATTCTACTCACTTTTCGATACGTTAGTCACAATTTCAACAAAATCGGCTCGTCTGGGACTAAAATACCAATTTTTTCTATTTTTTTAATGAAAACGCACTAGTGTTGTATCTTCCAAAAATCACCATTAAACAAGCTATTTTGTAAGCATGTTGTACAAAACTCTCACATACGTTTTTTTTTCACCACTGTAGGTTGAAGTTAAGTAATATGAAAATCATTCTGGGAATTAAAAAAAATGGTATTCTTGAAAACGTTGTTTTTTTAATAAAAAAAGATTTGTCAATAAGTAGAGTAACTATCCAGAATTAATTAGATGAAAAAAAATACTGACAAAAGAATTTATCATTGAGATATGCTAAAAAATCTGTTCCAAGGTAGAGATTTTTCGATATTTCGTAAAATTTAGTATAACTTTAAAACCGGAAAATTTCGCTGAACAGTATTGAGATATTTTGGTAGGTATTGATCTCAGCTATCACTTTCTTCAGGGTGTCGTACTGTTTCCTGGACACCCGGTATATTTATTTATTGGATATTCTTTTGGCGTAATGGTAGCGATCATGTTTTAGCGATTTTAAGGTAAATCGATCCCAAGCCAGGAGAAACGATAAAATGAGGATGATTTCTGTTTGTTCTGTGGCTGGATGTTATCCATTCAAGAGTGTATTTAAAAATATTTGGGAATTATATCGCCCGAATCCAGAAACAGGGTCCAATACCATTTGTGAAAAGTGGGCTTCTAAGTGTTCTGTTCACCATAACGGCAACAGTTACTTGCCTCTGTTTACCCCGTTTGGGATAAAGTCGTGATGGTGTGCGTGTGTGTGTGAACCCAGAAAAGACAATCATAGTAAAGCAAACCACAAATGTTTATGTGACCTTTTCATCAATTTGAAGGGTGCTCATCTTTGATTTTCATTTCTGGATTCAGGCGTAAGACACTTACACAGCTTATGAGTTATTCTTGAAATTTCTTCATTATGTCGTGGTTTAACTATAATTGTCATATACCAGTACTAGCTGATCGTCAGCGGCTTCACCCGCGTAGACTGGCTTTTCCGTCATAATACAGCCTAAATTAAATAATTAATGTATAGCCTATGTCACGCCTGATCATTTAGCTTTAAATTGGTGAAATTAGCCGTTCACAACACTTTAATGCTCCTTGACATGCGACCTATAATTTTTATTTATTTTCTTTTATTACCTTTTTAATGTCGAAATAATTTTCCAAATACAATTGGTTAATGATTATTGTTTGTTATTATTGTACCTATTTTTCTACTTTGACTATTACTTATATCAATTATGGTCTGATCACGAAGCACCAATGCAATCATTTAGGAACTAATTTTAAGCGTGAGTTAGTCGATATTGAGATATTACACCAGCGGGCCCAAGTGCCGCTCTGCACAGTCAAACTACCCGCCTGCAGCAGATTATTGTTATTAATTTCCAGTTGCAGCTACACCTGTATTGTGCTGTACCAATACACACACGCACACACACACACACAGTTACACTACATATTCGGTACCGTATCTATTGTCTATGTATTGTATTACAATTATTACACTACACAAAATATTGTATGTGTATATTTTTATCTATGCTATAGTATTTATGATACTTATATGTATATGCACACACGTATGTCCGCCACAAATGTCCGTGCGTCATCTCAGTCTGGGCCTACTGAAAATCAGCGCCTGGGCCCATAAAGCCCAGGCTATATGCTGAGTGAGGTCCATTTGTCTTTTTGGGCATCGGGACACCGCTGTCTGATGGTATGATCTTTTTTTTTCCTGTTACCTATATGTTTTGTTGTTAATGCCTACTTCTTTTGTGTTTACTTTATAAATGTAACGATGTCCATAAAGTTAATAAATGTTTTTCTATTTCTATTTTTCTATTTCTATAAATGATTGTTGAAATTGGTCCAGTAGTTTCGGAGACTATTCGATACAAACAAACAATCAAATCTTTCCTCTTTATAATATTAGTATAGATTATATTTTTACTCCTAATTTGCCAGTCATCCAAACGAGTTAAAGTTGCAATGTTGACAGGCAGAATAAAACAGTCCGTGTAACGAGATGCAAGGTTTTTTATTTTGGTAATTGTAGCCAGCCATTGTGTTGTCACAGTTAGTGTCCAACCTTTTGTGAAACGGTGCGAGGCTTCAACACAGAGTTTATTGCGTCTAGATTTTAAATAGTTACTTACGCTCTACAACTACTTTGATGAGAAGAAGACAAAAAAAACATTTATTTATCACATGGATTCATACATTTGAATAAGCAACAAAAAAACTTGTAAATTCTAGTCTGACTTCATGATTTATGAATCATTTTGACAACTAACGTGTAATATATATTTTAATAACTGCTGATTTACAAGTATGAGTCAAGAATTAAGGCATATTTAAAAGTTTGGATAATTTTTGTTTTTAATTTGAACTGAACTTGGCGTAATTTTACATTGTTTTTGTAGTGATCATTTAATTATGTAGAACTTACAGCAGATTACGTGACTGTCGCAAAAAGGGTTCACCTACATAACTTAGCATACCATCAAGACTATATCCCAAACGAGGTAGTCAGAAGCAAGTGCTTGTTGCCGTCATGGTGAACAGAACACTCCTATTAGAACCCAACGTCGTAGGTTGAGCCTTTCGCCGCTATCCGGGTTGATTTCATTTTTTATCAATGTTTTCCTTCACTGGAGAGTTAGTCGGACCAAGTTAGTGGTTGCCCCTTGACTCATGTGTATCCATGTAACTCGCATTGAAGAAAGCACCGATTGAAGAAAGGTCCGCCACATGATTCAGGCCAGATTTGAACTCGGGACAACACGATCCACGAAGTGGTGAAGCACGAACAACTGACGTCAGCTTGGACCAGTAACTATAAACATGATTCGAAGGCAAACTCAGGGTGGGGAACGTAATTTTTAACAGCATTTTTGTTGCGGGTATACAGCCAAACACCAACATTGCCATTTTTGAACAATTAGAAAACCAATCTACCCCAACTCCACAGCTTTCGATCAACATTATCCCAGCAAAATAAACCGTAAGAATTATCCCATAAAACGTAGGTTAGGATCGCTCAAATGAAGGCATAAAATTAAAAACGACGGAGACGTCTCATTAGGTTCCTCTGACGGGAATTAAACTGTTCCTGAGTTAATGAATGGTTTAAAACGAGGGGGTATGAAGGAATGCTGGGATCAAGTGGATGCGGTAATTAGAGGGTAGAGAAAAAAATGGCTCATTACGCAAAAATACTCCTGAAGGATTCGTAAGGAGCAGTCTGGTTTGCGGAAGGTCCCGATATCTATCTAGTGCTGCTTGAAGAATGTAGCGTAAAGAACACAATCCAATGGATGAATTGAAGATGAGCTCGGTGTCAGATGTCTCAGATATTAATTTATCCATCAAACCCACCCCGCCCTACACTAATGTCTGAATACTGAACGCCTGCGACCATTAGCATTACTAGTCATGATAAATAATGTATCGAAATAAAGATAAGTCAATTAGTTCAGCAAGCTAAGGTTATTTTATTAATGTTTTTGTCATTTTACCTTCAAAATACAACTGGTTTTTTAAAAAAATCTGTGTTTGTCTTTGGAAAAGTTGAAATCAACCAAATAATTGTGATATTTTTAGCAATTTCAATAAGCCGTTTTTCATCTCAGGACAGATCCGACCAGAAGTTGAATTTCCCTATTTCTCTATCCTTTGACACCTCCATTTTCAAGTATTTTCTTCCCCTTGGCCCTCATCAAGGGAGTTTCTATTGTATCTGTTGTAATGGACGCCGTGAAAAGAAAAAAACAAGGCATAATCAGGGCTGAATTCAAAATAATACCGCTTTCAGTTAATTGTTTTAGAGAAACGGAGTTGGGACTTGGTATTGTGGCGTGGTGATTTCGGATTATGTTCTTTGTTTCTATATACGTAAAGTACACGTAAAATCGGCCGGTCTGTAAATGGCCTCGTTAACTTAGTTCGGAGACCTACCGCCCGGATTGCTGAAAGAGCGGGAGCGAGTCCCGCTCGAGGATCAAAGTTGATTTTTTCTTATTTCCATCTTGCGACGGAAAATGAAGCATTGTTAAAATTAAAAGAAAGTATGAAAATGAAGCAAAAAATGCACAAGTTTATATCAACTATATCATTTATCATCTTGTGATTGCACCTTTATAATCACAAGATCATAAAATGACTTTTGCAAAAGATGATCATTAAGTTAAATGGGTATGGCTTTACAATCAAATTTATTCAAATTAATTACATAATTTTCTAAAAATCATAGATATGAACGTAAATGTGTGGTAAATCCCCCCATGATACTAATACAATTTAAATGGATTACAAACCCCTGGGTCTGTTCCAATGTGATGATGCATCACTGCCTCTTCAACTGAACCAACACTTCAAAAGCCACTTTCCGCTTTCAAATCAAATTAACGCAAAGCTCAACCAGCGAAAGCTCAAATAAAACCTTCAAGTTATCCGTTTGATGCGAATGCTGATTTGGAATCTTCGTTTGACTGGAATTCGTAGGAATTGGAATGATTTCGGATCGGAAATATTGCATAATTGAACATGTGTGGTGCTTTTAGAAGCAGAATCACGTGATTAAACGAATCGAATAGAGACAAAGCACAAATCCGCTTAAAACAATCCCACCATTTTGATCACGCACACAGACACAGTGAGTTTACAGGCGATGCCAGTGAGTTTCAATGAGTCGGCCAGTCGCACTGTCACGAGTGTTTGTTTTTGTCGAACTTGGTGCAATAATTCACTTGATGAATTTTGTTTTTAGCCGGTACTGTCAAGAAGGTATAACCTACTTACTTCATTTTAAAAATTCAGAGCGAATATAGTAGTAACCTGGGCGGTCACGCAAGTTTAGGAAAAAGGTTCGAGCGGTCCTTCTGTGAACTCTTAATTTTGTGGAAAGCATCAACAATCGCACTATGATAGGTGACAGTTCTACACGTGTATGCGAGGACACTGGCTTCCTCGTCGTTTACGGAGAGAAACTGATTTAAGGTCACATCACACTATCATGGCACCGCGACAGCATCGCTCCAACCCGGCAATGAAACTGCCAGTATACTTTGCAATGTCAATTTCAAAAAGCGGACGGCGGCAGGCCTCTGTCACTTCATGTACTTGTGCGCGATAATTACCTACTAGCCACCGGGTCTCGCAAGACTCATTTGGCAGTTTGTTGTCAATAGCCGCGTAGAGCATTTGTACGCGAATCTTGTGGTTGAAAAGGTTGAACTAACGCGATGACGTACTGTAGTTATCTACTGACATATACATCGGAATAGGCAGCCCTGGCAATATTTGCCGGTCACATGAGAGCACGCATTTAAATTTGACATATTTGTTAATTTTGTATGTTGTGATTTATCTGTTACGTTGGTAATATTAAGTAATCTGTGACAGCGGGCAGCCGGCTTTTAATACGAGGCGATGTCGGGTTGAAGCGGTGCCGTTGCCGCGCCGTGATACGACTATGACAGTTAGACTGCTTTTCCATCAGAGATGTGCTATGCGACTACGTGGCTATGGATCCTTTTAATATCCACCAATCATATTAAAATTTGGTCAAACTTGATGCATTATCTAGCAACTATGTCAAAATCATATCATCTATACTAATATTATGAATAGGAAAAATTTGTTTGTTAGCATTGAATAAGCTCCGAATTTACTGGACTGATGATAATAATTTTTTCACCAAAATTACGGTAAATTGTTTTGTTATTGTATTTTGTTTCGTTGCAAAACCCCGTTTTAATAAGAATTAGTTAAAATGCAACAAGAAAGTTTAAAATGTTAATTGTTTCACCAATATAAAGCTGCATTATAATCAGGGAGTGACATAGGCTATCTTTTTTTTAATTTAGGCTATATAGATAGATAGATATACTTTATTGTACTAAAAAACAGTAACAGTAATATTTAACAATATAAACAAATTGTAAAACTTAGGTGGCCTTATAGCTATAGAGCAATTTATTCCAGGCAACCGTCGGGTAAAGGAATTTCTTAAAGCTTAAAGATGTATGGAGTGATAACACATAAAATATTAATACAACTTCAATCAATATTAAATATAAAAACATACAATAAATAAACAAACAATCAAATACAATACATATACATAAATAAATATAATAAACATAGATATATCTTACACACATACGTAGATTTATTATGGAAAGGATGTCACATCATACCAGACACCAACAACAACCATGAGCAGTAGGTCATAGTGAGAGGAAATAGGATTTGACACGGGATATAGGTAGGGATTGAGATTGCCTGACAGGCAAATGTAGGGAATTCCACAGGCGGATGGATTGAGCAGTGAAGGAATTTGAGAAATAGCTTGAGGAATGTGGAGGGAATGTTAACAGGAGTTTCCGGCTTGAGCGTGTAACATCGCTTCGTGCAGATTGCTGAAATTTAGCCAACTCTTTGAGATAGGGACTATACTTTGACGGGGAAGACTACGCGGGTGAAACCGCTGACGGAGTCGCTAGTATTTACATAAAGAGGGGAAATATCTTAAAAAGTAAGCATAACCCCCTATCTGTTTATCGTGACTTCTTTTCAATAGCTTTTTGTGAAACAAAACTACTTATTTCAAAGAAACTAAAACAAACACCGGAAAACTACAAAATAAATACAGCAAAAAAACTGTTTTGTTGAACGAGTGACGTCATTACCGAATTGATTGATGTTACCTCGGGCTGAAGTGAGCATCATTTGGGAGATTTTGGGACGCCAAATAAATTAAAACAGGTTAAAGTCGCCGGTGGACCCGGCTGACATCCCTAGATGTCACTCGTTAAGCCTTGGAGTGTCTTGAATATATCTGACAGTAAGAATCATTGCTAGCCTTTGTTACACCTTTTCAACTAATACGTACTGATCCCGCGTGTTAGTTCATGATTGACTTGTACCTCTAACTTTAGTTGAGGTTTTTCCTAAATAAGTCTGAATTAGTAAATAATGAAGCTAGCATATATTTATTTTATCCTTGCAACTAATAGCGAAAGCTCTGCTTAGTTTGGAGTAAGATGACCACCAAAAAATGGTTTCGTGAACATATTTTTTTAAAACGGAAAGTGTTTTGATTTTCTGATGATGTCTGTAATGTATTCTAATACCATTGGTGAGAAGTGGGCTTCTGAGTGTTCCGTATACCATGACGGCAACAGTCACTTGCCTCTGACTACCCCGTTTAGGATATATCTAGTCGTGATTATATTTTATGTTATATGTGATGCTGTATGAAGCTTAAAAAGTATTAAGGCTGAAAATCGACCGTTTTCCTTTCATTACAGAACCAAATTGTCCATAAAAGATAAAAAACCATGGCAGCACTACAGAAAAAAGCTCACAAGTAGTTCATCCGAAGTTCGGGAGTTAACAGCCTCATGACTGACGGGAGCCAAACTAGCAGGAATCATCCGACCGAGCTCAAGGGAGCCTGAACGATTGTAGGTTATTATTTCGAGGAATTGAAAGTAAGAAAGGAAATTCGTTACTCAACAAAATTAAATACAAATAAATCAAAACTTACATACTTACTTGATTTGCTTATTTTTATTATGTACACAACAACATAAATATGTAATCACTGGGAGTGTGACCCCTTGGTATGGTCATGTCTCACGGAGATCGGCAACAAATGTCTGGCCATACCGCCCCCGCCAGGTACCGGTAGAAGAGGTCGACCCAAGAAGCGGCGGCTCGACGGCGTTAAGGGTGACATGCGTGCCAACAGACTGACCACTGAGGATGCACAAGACCGCGCGAAGTGGGCTAAGAAAATAGGAAAGGCGGACCCTAGGACCCCACACACCAGTGTGGGTTCACAACCGGGATAGACCGCACGGATGATGATGATTGTGAGTGTGACCCCTTATTTTTGGTTTTGATACTCTTTTTATTAACAGTTGCACCTACTCATAATCTGCTTGACAGAAGACAATTTGACAACTAACTTCTAAAACACAGGTTTTACCTAGTTTAGAGGTTGGTCCTCCTATTATCTTGGCCACTCATGTACAACAATTGTGTAATAACTTGTTATGTATGTTTTTAGTACTTACAATAAATCTTACTAACTGATTTACGCTCATGACTTGATCCCAAACGAGGTAGTCAGAGGTAACTTGATTGTTGCCGTCATAGTGAACGGAACACCCAGATGCTCACTCTTTACTAAACGGTGGTGAAGCCTTCCTCCGTTTTCCGAGTCACTTTGGTTTTTTCCATCACCGGAGAGGTATTCGCTGAACAAAAATGCTTCAGGCCAGATTTGGTATCGTGGCCGCAAAAAAATCCGAGATAAGTCCTAGACCACGCTCTCAATCTTGAAATTCGAATTAAAATGTTTCTGTTAAGCAACCACAACGGTTGCCACTAAGCTTGTGTAAGCCATAGCTGATTATTCAGTGGAACCTTAAGAGGAGGTTGCTCACTATGGCTCGTAAGGAGTTCTTCATAAAATAGGAATTCAAATATCAACTTATTAAGCATCTTGCGTACCGTGTGGGTATTTAAAAGGCTTGGAGTGTGAGAGCGTATGAAAAAGTGGGTTATAGACTAGTGCATTTATTGCTAGAAGAGTACATTACAATTTAATATAGTAACGTTTTTACGAATACTACACACCACATACAGACAAATGTTTAGTTTTCTAAAAACATTTCCACGAATTGTAACGTTTTTGCTAGGTTTTGAAATTTAAATTGTAACAAAGACATTGAGCGTCAATTAAAAACAAAGAATGATCGATTTTCTGATACAAGTGAATGCTTAAATCTTTCACAACCTTACGAGATCTCTGTCGATAATGTCAGCCTGGTAGTATGCTTCCTAGAGAACCAGACGGGAGCTTCATTTGATGCGTAGTTTTAGAGGAAGGCTTACTCGCTTACCAATAAAACATGGCCCAAAAGAATTGGCAAATCTTTGGGTTTTGTTTATCTATTATTAACAAAAAGTATCCACTATAATAGTCTGACTGACATCATTTTATATTAACAACTTCGTCATCGAATAATGACCATCAAAGTTTCCAATCAGCAACGTTTGGCTTCACGTACACGAGCGTTGAATTTCCCCATGTTTTTTTGTAAAATCTCAGCCAAAACCAGCCTATCGACAACCTGCTAGTTCAAAATCCCACCCCCCTACCACCCCCTACTCGCATCAATGACGGAGTTGCACAAACAGCGACACTGCGGTATCAATTTAAAATCTCTCCCGTGACAAGTGACAGGCGCGGTTGTCGCGCGGCTGTTCCTTGTGTCCATTGCCTAACGTCATGTACACAAAATAAATAGTTTACAGAAGGACCGCTGTTGCCTTTTCCCAGTATAATTACCTAAACTTGCTTCACCGCCTAGGGTTACTACGCTCTGAATTTTTAAAATGAAGTAGGTAGGTTATCCCTACTTGACAGATCCCGCCAAAAACTCATTATTTAATTTTGAATAATTACACCAAGTTCAACAAAAACAAAACACTCGCGACAGTGCGACTGGCCGCGTTGCTGATTCTCACCAGTATGGCCTGTAATCGCACTTTGATCACGCAATCAAAATGGAGGTTTGTTCTAGGCAGACTGTTTGTCCAAGCCGCCGCGACGCATGCGCAATTTGTGTCAGTATGTACAAACTAAAAGTCTGCCTAAAGATATCTCTTATGGGAATACTATTTTTATTTATTCACACGGCAAATACCTTTACAGTTGCAGAAAAAATAGCAGCCTGATGTGATAGATAGTACATTTTTAATGTGAACTTTGTTTCTGGACCAGAAACTATTTGTACTTTCTTGTACTATGGCTGCAATTTTTTTATGTAGTAGTCTCATTCATATAGTATTGCTTGAAATAAATTAGAAAGTGTGGACTGGTGCGGAACCTTCCCAATATTCAAAGTTGAGCTGATGCTAAGAATTTTTTTTTAGAAATCATTATATTTATATCCAAAAGGGAATTTTAAGAACAATGGGTAAAATGTCCAAAAAATGAACAAAATACGCGTTTATTTTAATATATTTCGATCAAATACGTAACTTAGGTACCTATGTACGACGTAATGGAGCAGTCTAAAAGAAATACTTATTACAATGAACATTTCCCGAATATTTAAAACTATCATTCTGTATCTTTACTCACTCATCCTTTAGAGTTATTTTCAATTTGCGGCATGTTCGCTCTAACCGGTATTGGTGAGTCAGTATTGACATGAATTATACAAGCTTATACGCAAGCCAACGCTCGTCCACAACGACCGTTCCGCCTTTACTTACTTATGTAGTGTCCTGGCTTCGATGCCCGGTCGAGTCAATTCAGGAAACGATCTTCTCTAAATTGGTTCTGGTCCGGGTGTGCTGAGAGACGCCCCCGGCTTAATTCCTTGTCTGGTACCTCGTAACTCAGAGATATTACTTCCCACTTCGAGACTATGACCAGTGGTGTGTGGTCTGGCGCATGTTTGTTTGTTTATGTGTACGCGTGTGGCAATAGGCGCGCCTATACGTCTGAAACATGTTTCTAATAATACACACATCAAAAGTGTCTAGGGATCAACATATATTTTTGCAATAACTTTTCTCCTGATTGATATTAATTAAAATTTTCTTTACGGATTCAAAATAAAGTGTTTTCGTTTGTCTACAGTAACGATAAACCAAGTCACCTTTGCATTAATAAAGAAATTTGCCATTTTCCTAATAAAGTTATTTTTGACATTTGAACCACTAACATTAAAGTTCGAAAAAAAGACTGAAATAACAGTTTTCTTTAAAATTTTATTGGGTAACTTAAACAATTAATAATCCGTGTTTCTACCGCGAACACTAACAACACAAGAACATCGGTTTGGCATACTCAAAATGAGTTCATCCAAATCACGCTGTGGAATGGCCGCCCATGTTCGTTGCAACAACAAAAAAAGGTCTTCTTGCGACTGGATACCCTCCATATTCGGCAGAGCTCTTCTCTGTAGCATATCCCATGCATGCTCAATCGGGTTCAAGTCTGGCGACTGAGCAGGCCAGGGCAGGACATTGATGTTAGCTGCGGCAAGAGTCTGTCTTACAACTCTTGCGGTGTGCGGTCGTGCATTATCATGCATTAACTGAAATAAGGGACCGATTTGCACTTGTAGAGGAACGATGACGTCTGATACAATACTTTTTTCTTCGGGTTACTACGATTGCGAACGGACGTGTTGGATTAGTTGCTCTTGAGTATTTTTTAAAATAAATTAACTTTGTGCACCTCGTGACTTCGCCCTTCATCTAAGCCATCAACGGAGCCCCCACAGTCGGCGAACTGGGACTGCGCGGCGCGACTTTTTGTGGCGGCGCGGCTGACTTGAACCGGGGACCGGTCGAGTAAGTGGCGGCTTTCTTATCCATTGGGCCAGGACCACTGAGCGCGGTGCGGGCGAATTAGGCTGCCGGTTACCTACACAGGGCGTGTCATCGTTGCAGCGAGGAGCAGGTACGCGCGCGTGAGTGCGACGTATTATTGTTGTGCGTTGTCCTTATCTGGCACCGCTGCTGCTTGCCGCGAACTGTCAACGGGTCGCCGTGAAACATTGTAGAACCTAATCTCTGCGAGCTAATTGGGTATTTATTTGGTTCAAGATAGGCACTGTATGATAATACAAGGATCTGCAATGAATTGCAGCGCATGTAAGAAAACTTTAGACCTAAAAGAGTCTATGAAATGCCGTCTATGTGCTAGTAAATTCCACATACAGTGTCTTAATATAGACAAAAAGCAGTTTCTGGCATTGAATAAGGATGTTAAATCAGCTTGGCTATGTCCTGTTTGCAGCAGTATTAGTCGACGTCCGCGTTCGAATGACGATACCCCTGTACGACAGAACACTTCTGTTGTGCTTATGGATGATTCCATGAACATGTCTTGCGATTTGTCTGACCCTGGTACATCCTCGTCGTCTTTGTTACCGGAAACCTCCAGTTTAATTATGGGCACAAAAGAGGAGGTAACAATGGAGAAGATTAGTGCTCTCCTTGAAGAGAAGATTAGTTCTCTATTTGAAGAGAAGCTCAGCACGTCCCTCACAGTTTTCATGACAAGTTTTCGGAAGGCAATAAGAGAAGATATGATTGAAATGATTAAGAGCGAGGTTGCCTCGGCAATGAAAATTACTACGGACGAATTCAGCACTACTACGGACTTTATCTGTGCTGAACAAAAGGACATTCAGTCAGATATCAACAGAGCTGCCACCACTATTAAACAGTTAGAGGACGAGAACGCTAAGCTCCAAGCTGAAATGGTTCGACTTAATGGCCGCCTCACAGGCATTGAGAAGATCTCCCGTAGCTGTAATATAGAATTGCAAGCAGTTCCTGAGCGTAAGAGCGAGAACGTAGTAAGCCTATTTAAAAAGCTATGTGAGGTGGTCAAGGTTTCAATGGATGATGCACACATCAGCGCTTGCCGTAGGGTGGCTAAACAAGACGCTGCTTCCAGCAGGCCACGTAACATTGTCGTTACTCTTTCATCGCCGAGAATTAGAGACTTGGTACTGTCGGCCGCGCAGCGATACAACAAATCCCACCCTGGGGGTGGTTTGGTTTCCTCGGACCTCGACATCGCTGGTGAAACGTGTAGAATTTTCGTTACCGAACATTTGTCACTGGAACAAAAATCGCTGCATGCCGCAACACGGATAGCAGCCAAAGAACGTAAATACAGTTTTGTGTGGGTCAAGCATGGTCAGATCTACGTGCGCAAAGACGAGTCATCGGGCTACATTCTTATCAAGAACGTGGAGTGTCTTAATAAGCTCAATTAGATAGTTTAATTTCTTTTTGCTTGTCTCTCATATTTGGTATTAAGTAAATCCTAATGTATAGTATTTTTTACCAGAATTTAGGAAGAGCTCGGTCGAAACTTAACGATATATATTTAAACCTGTTAATTAACAACTATGATATTGTTTGTTTAACGGAGACTAATTTTGACGGTGGTGTCTACGACAGTGAAGTAATTGATAGTCGGTACATTGTTTTTAGAAGGGACCGTGAAAGCTCACACTCTGCGAAACTAAGTGGTGGTGGTGTTTTAGTGGCTGTCAAAAGTCATATAAATGTTATCCGGCAAACTTGCTGGGAGAGTAGACTGGAGGATATCTGGTTGACTATCTTGCCCTGTATATCTAATGAGTCCGCCATTCACATCTGTCTATGTTACTTACCCCCAGATCTGCCACTTCAGGACCTCGTCACTTTTCATCGTAACTGTCAAAGGGTAATACTTGATTCACAGTTGAAGGATCACTTTTTGTTACTGGGAGATTTTAATACTGCTAACATAACGTGGGAAAAGCGGGGAGAATGCGATGCTCTTACACCTACGAGTCCCCAAGATCGAAAAGCCCTTTTACTATTAGAAACCGTCAATATGTGTAATTTGTTTCAATTCAACGATATTCCTAATAAGAGCAACCGCTATTTGGACCTGGTATTTTCAACACTTCCTCCTTCCTCTGTTTCTGTCATCGAAACTGAGCCTTTATGTAGAGTGGACCGTCATCATCTGGCATATTGTGTCGAAATTTCTGATCTAAAATATTGTAAACCAATTAGACCTCACCACAAGAAACGTTATAATTTCAATAAATGCAACTATCCTAACCTAAAGGCAGACATAGGGTGCGTCGATTGGGGAGATATGCTGTCGTCTGAGGATGTCAATGAATGCGTCGATACATTTTACTCCAAAATCAATGAACTTATATCGGTACATACGCCTATTAGAAAAAATACCTCTAATAAATACCCCGGGTGGTATAGTCAAGGACTGATACGCTGCATGAAGGAGAAAAATAAGTATCATAGACGTTACAAAAAGTTTCACAACCCTAGGGATTATGACAGTTTCTCTATGCTTCGCGCTCGATGTAAGGCACTTATCGTGGAATGCCATGGAACGTTTTTGTCGTCGATTGAGGAATCTTTACAGGACGACCCTAAGGTTTTCTGGCGCTATGTAAATGGCAGGAAGGCTAGAGTCACGATTCCCCACACAATGACTTATGATGGCAAAACATCATCCGATGGACAGGGCATTTCTGAGCTTTTTTCGGAGTACTTTGGATCGGTGTTTGATAGGACTCCGTCAAATTTGCCGAATCCGACTGATTCTCCACCTTCCACTTTTCACTTCACTCTGCATAACTTTGAGTTTACAAAAAAGGATGTAGCGCTCAAAATGGAATGTCTGGATGCACGGAAAGGTCCAGGACCAGACGGTATCCCACCTAAATTTTTGAAATGTTGCGCGGTTGAACTTTCGTTACCACTGTCTATGTTATTTAATAAAGCGGTTGCATCTGGGGTGTTTCCCACTCGTTGGAAGATGGCCAGTATTATCCCTATTTATAAATCCGGTGATAGGTCATCATGTTCAAACTATCGACCTATAAGTATCCTTTCCTGCATTGCTAAGCTCTTTGAAAAGTTAGTATATGGACCCCTCTACGACCATCTGAGCAGCTACATATCCGATAGACAGCACGGATTCGTTAGAAAAAGGTCAACTTTGAGCAATCTTTTGGAGTTTAAAAACTATGTTTGTCATGTGTTTGCTTCTGGAGGGCAAGTTGATGCTGTCTATCTTGATTTTAGCAAAGCATTCGATCAGGTTGATCACTCTCTGCTCTGTCATAAGCTTTCCTATTACGGTGTTCATGGTTGTCTGTTGAGATGGATTATATCTTACTTGAGTAATAGAACTCAACTAGTTACTGTAAAGGGTTACACTTCCTCTCTCATATCTGTACCTTCCGGAGTTCCACAGGGCTCACATCTTGGGCCTCTTCTATTTGTAATTTTTATAAACGATTTGGTTGATCGTCTGACATGTCCATCTCTCCTCTATGCCGACGATTTGAAAATTTACACGGATATCAGTGATATGACACAAAGCGCTGCGCTTCAAAACGATCTGAAGATTATTTCTGACTGGTATTCTTACAACAAAATGAATATTAACGCAAGCAAAAGCTGTGTCATTTCTTTCACCAGGAAAAAGAACCGAGTAGCTCAGCAGTATTTTATTCAGGACAAGATACTAGGCAGAAAGGAGATTGTTAAGGATTTGGGTGTTTTATTTGATGATCAATTAACCTTCAGGCCTCATTATGATCATATTCTGAAAAAGAGTTACAGACTATTGGGTTTTATAATGCGAACAACCAAGGCTTTTCGAAAGCCCCGTAGTATCTTGTGCCTGTATTTTAGCTTGGTTAGAAGTGTTTTAGAGTATTGTTGTCCGATTTGGTCCCCATATTATGGTGTCCATATCGACAGCATCGAGAGAGTGCAGAGGAAGTGCTTAAGATTTATTTCACGTAAATTCAATTATAGACGTTCGCTCAGAGACTACAGGGAGAGGCTTTAAAAGTTTGACCTGATACCTTTGCAGACTCGTCGTAAAAGATATGACTTGCTTTGTCTTCACAAGATAGTGCATTCAGCTACTGATGCCCCGGATTTGCTCTCTTCCCTCAACTTTAATACTCGGCATAGATCGCGTCACCCGAACATTTTTGCAATACAAGTGTATAAGAACAACACCTCCTTTTTCAATCCCATGGTCAGAATGTGCAGAACGTACAATGATGTCGTCCGTAGTGGCGGATGCGTGGATGTATTCAATAACAGATTTCCCCAGTACAAAAGAGCAGTATCTGAATTTCTTATAACCGAGCAGTCCTCGACTGTACACAAATAATGTATGATATTAAGAACACCCATTGTATAATTAAAATATAGTCAGTAATCAAATTTGTTTAACCCTCGTTGTAGATGTAAAGTTAAATCATGATGTGTATGCTATTTAAGGATTACGGTCTAGTTATGATAAGTTTATATATATTCTTGGTTGTGTAATGGCTGTGATCTGTTTGCATACCTAATATAAATAAATATAAATAAATAATAAATAAATCGTCTCAGCATAAATTTGAGCGTTGAGGTTGCCTCTGATCCAAATCAACTCAGTTCTTCCGCCGATCCAAATACCCGCCCATACCATGATGGTTCAACCACTATAAGGATGGACTTCCTGGCAGGATTTTAATCGCTGTTGGCGTCCAGGGGTCCAGTGTCGTTTACGTTTTGTATCCGGTCTCATACCAAAACGAGACTCATCAGAAAAGCACACGAAACGCCATTGTTCTTCTGCCCAATTTCTGTGTTCAAGAGCCCATTGATATCGAATCCTACGATTGTGCATTGCTATAGGTGGTACCCTTAGCGGTCTTCGGGAATGAAGGTTCACTTCATGCAAGCGGTTTCTGACTGTTTGGTCGCTAATTAAGTTCCCTGAAGAGTGATGAAGCCTCACGGCTAACATCATGGCGGTTATTGTTGGAGCTCTTCGAGCTGTGATTTGAATGTATCGGTCTTGTCTCCGTGTGGTGCAGCGATACCGTCCTCCATGGCGCTCAGCCACGGTACCAGTGCTTCGGTAACGTGTCCAAAGTCGACTGATAACACTCTGACTTGTATTCAGAGCTAAAGCCACAGTACGTTGCCGGGAACCAGCTTCTATCATTCCCACGGCTCTGAGCATTTCTTCCCTGCTTAAATGACGTCGCCGCTCCATAATAACGTTGGTTTTAATCAGTAGTAGGGAAACAGTAGCACTATTATTAGTGCGTATCTTCAATGCGTTGTATGTTTTTATAGGGAAAATATTGACAGCTGATTTTCATCTTTTACTCGAATTTGATTGACAGTTCCTGTTTCAAATTATGAAATGCACCAAAAAGGATCCATATAAATTTATAAAATCCTAAATTTATTACAAAGCCACATCTCAATCTCAAGAAATCCGCATAAAAATGCTTGATCCCTAGACACTTTTGATGTGTGTACATTAAACATATTTCTGACGTCGAACAATGGAAACGCAGCAGCAATAGGCGTGAGAGTGACGTGTAGTTTGACGTCACGATAACGACTGTGACGAGTCGAGTGGACTCAGGAATAGTGCTTGATAGTTTTTGCTGTGGAAACTGTTTGTTACAGGTATTACGAGTATGATGGTTAAAGTAAATACTACCTGTCCATAGTTATGTTCAAGTAGTTAACAACAACGACAACAAATACAGCCTTATACGTCCCACTGCTGGGCACAGGCCTCACCTCAGCTATGAGGTGGTACGAGCCATACTCCAACACGCGTGCTCTGTGCGGATCGTTGGAGAGGTGAATGCAAGGCCAGTGATAAACCTTACCGCAGATGTTACGACTGATATCTTGCGACGTCAGCCAGGACCAACTGTTTAACTTGCCTTCCGAAGCACGGAGATGCCCGAAAAACACATAATTTGATTTCTGTCGGGATGGTCACCCATCCATAACCAGACCTGACTGGCTTTGCTTAACATCGGATCGTTTCCGATCCGCTGCCGTCACTTAGCCATAGGCACCTCACCTCAAGTAGTTAAAGTCATTAATAATAATTAAATGTCAAGGATAACTTTACACCAAGAATATCTGACCTTAAACGAAGGTTATAAAAAATATATATGTGGGTAGTAGCTTCTTTCTATGGGCTTCCGATTTTGATAAAGTTATATAATAAACTAAATGTTCCGATATTGATAACTTACCTTTATATTGATAAAGGAATTTATAAAATCGGTCCAGTAGTTTCTGAGTCTATTCAATACGAACAATGAATCAAATCTTTCCTCTTCATAATATTGTTCATAAATATTTGTAAAAACTTACTCAAATATTTGAAGGACAACACATAAAAACATTATCTCACTTAACTTTAAATCTATTAAATTACCTATTTTTATTTCATTTAAGTATTTTCCCTTTTTTTACCTTTTTAACAAAAAACCATCTAAATGTAAAGATTTTAGTAGCTGTAGGTATGATAAGAGCGTTTGCTCGGCACTTGCATTTTATATTTCTCTTCCTCTCTTTTAATATTTAATAGAACCAACAAAAACTTATGATAAGACTCATATTAACACATTGCTCGCACATGGCTCCTAAGCGTACTCGCTAAGGAAACAGGAAATTCAAAAATAATTAAGTAGATAGTTTCTGTATTAGCTGCACTCTGCAACGTTTAGTACCAAAACGAAATAAGCAAGTTGGAAAACAGTTATTACTATTTATACCTAAAAGCGCGTTAAATAACAGTCCGGCAAACCATACCATCACGACTTTATCCCAAACAGGGTAGTCAGAGGCAAGTGACTGTGCCGTCGTGGTTAATGGGACACTCAGGAGCCCACTTTTCAATCCCCCCAATGGTATAAGAACCCAACGTGGTAGGTGGTGAGCCTTCCGCCGCTATCCGGGTTGATTTGGTTTTTTATGGATGTTCTCCATCACCGGAGAGTTAGTCGGAAATTAAACAATGATCACAAAGATTTTGATTCTGGCCAGATTTTAACTCGGGACCACACGATCCGTGATCCGAGTTGGAGTGCTTAAACACTATGCCACGACGCCGCTCTCTCGACCGTCAGCGGCTTCGCTCGCGTAGACTGTCTTTCCGGTCAAAATATTAGCCCATGTCACTCCCTGATAATGTAGCCTTATATAAGTGAAAGCATTTTCATAATCGGTTCAGTAGTTTCGGAGCCAATTCGATACAAACAAACAAATCTTTCCTCTTTAAAATATTAGTATAGATATCCACCAGGTTTGTTTGTCTTGCTTTGGTGTGGATTGTACTTAAAGGCGGGATCGCTTCCATTGCGCCAACAGGCAGATAAATATTAAACTTAACAATAGTTTAATCTAGGGCCTGTTACCGTAATGTTAGCGATCCTGCCTTTAGCGCAGGAGGTCGTGGGTTAGCTCCCCACCCATGACAATCATTTATGTGACGAAAATTTGTGTCTGTGGTGTGTCTGGGTGTTATTATCTATTTAAGTATGTATTTAGAAACATTTAAGTATGATTTATCATTCTCTGACACATAGTACAAGCTACGCTTAGTTTGGCGTCAGATGATCTTGGTGTAAATTGTCCCAGATATTTGTTATTATTTACTGTTGACCTGTCAGTTGCGACGAAGCTTTGAACAAATTCAAATCAATCTTATTCTCTATTCAAAAGCAAACAAATTGTAACCAAAGAGATCTAAGTACTCAAAGCTAACGAATCTCACAAATAACCGAAAATTCAAATTTCAGCCAAGACTGAAATCGGAAATGTCAAAACAAGTTGTCTTAAAAGTTACGATTTAAAATATTCAGCCATTTGGCGAGGTGAAAAGCTTGGATTTTGTATTTTTATCCTAACTTACGATACACTATTGACAGTTCAGGGCTGTCACTAGAGGCACACAAACTTTAAAAGAAAAAGAAAACTTAAAAGTAGACTTAAATACACTGTTTAAAAACATAAAGGAACTCCACAACCGCATCAGATGTTGTTCTTATACTGAGAAGACCCGGCGAGGAACTCAGTTACTCTTTTGAACTTGGTTTGGATTTACAAGAAGAGTTAGTAAGGTACAATGAGTTTTAAAAAAATGCTTACGTTCAAACAATTTCCATAAAATATGAACCTTTTAAGTTCACCTATCTATGGAAACCAAAAAAAAAACCACTTAGTCAAGGTATCCGTCAAGACTTGAATCCACGAGCTTTTGTAAATCGTGCGACTGCTGTTTCAACTCTCGCTTCAAAAAACCAAACGCGCGTAAACGGGTCTGTTGCGGCGAGTTCGTTCGAACCGGTAATGGTTATTCAGTATCTACAGGGCGCTAATTTAAAAACACCATCCAAATTGAAATATGAGGGTCTATGGAGAAAATGGCAAAATACGTATTTTTCTGTTTGACAACTTTCAGTACTAAAATGTTGAGTTATTAATGTTGTTATATTATAACTACTCAAAAGGTATAAACAATCACTAGAAGGGCTCGCAGTCTCTTCAACTCACCGCTCGCGAAATAAAGATTCAGAAGTTGAAATTTAATTTTGAATATTAATCACGCCGCACGAATAAATCTGTTCGAAAAAAATATACTAATGTAAAAGTTAGAAATCCCTTTTTCAAAAAATAGCTGTCTTCGATTGATGCCTAATGTCTGGGAAAATTCTGCATGGTGTTTATAAAGTAACCCTGTATATGGATTATACGACTGACAAGCGCGCCAACGCTCGTAGAATAACCCGTGTAGCGAAAAGCGCGCATGTACGTACGCGTCCTTCATGTACCCACAACTTTACGCTCCTGTATGCCTTTACTATGTTGACGCAATGGGGTCAGAGTTCCTGACAAAGTGCTACAAGCGGCTACGAACTTATAAACGCGTATGGTCTTCTACGTGCAAGGTTGGCAGCGTCTTTTCACCAGTATCTTTAAATTAGCTAAATTTTAAAAAAATAACAATACCTTCTTCATCAGAATGATCCGCCCTCATGTTTCTGAGCTTAAATTGGTCGTTTGTATAAGTATCATCATCAGCCTTTGGAAGTCCACTGCTGGGCATAGGCCTCCCCCATTGAACGCCACAGCGAGCCGTTTTGGGTTGTACGCACCAGGCTTTCCGCAACTGGCACCACGTAGAAGGCCTGTCCACGCTCCGTCTCTCAGTTCGTGGTCGCCACTCGAGAACATTTACTGCCCAACGGTCATCAGTTCAGCGAGCGATGTGGCATGCACATTGCCACTTCTGCTTGCTTTTGTTTGAGCTATATCAGTAATTATTGATCTTTTGCGGATCCTATCGCGCAAAGAAACAGCAAGCATAGCGTCTGTTGTATGTCTGTCTGCCTTGTGTGCCTGTTGAGCTATGACACGCAGGAGGTACTTTATATAGTTATTGTGCTATTTTACAAATACGAATAAACTTTATTGTGAATCACATGCAAAACATAATGTTATAATGTTCAGATCATACATAATTAAGAGTCTCACTGTGTTTCGCCTCACAGGCATACAACAGTAACAATTTTAATCCGAATGTCAGAATTTATTACAAAGTAGTCAATTAAAAATAATAATAATAAAGTAATTAGATAGGTATGTCAAGAAGTAAATAGAACACATTTAAATTAAGTTAATTCAAACAAATTGTCAACAAATCGGACTACAATCTGTATCGTAGCAAGCTGCCGTCGCACAAAAATTCAGTGATGGCGTAATAGCACTTTAGAATGAGAAGATCATGGAGTTCCGTTTTAAATATGGTTAAATCATTATATTATTGCGAATACAGTCTGGAAGTTTATTATAAATACGAGGAGCATTACAAAACATACCTAAGTTTAACAAAGCCGTTTTATTCGGCATTAAACAAATCTTATTTTTATGACGTTTACGCTTGTGAAACGGAACTGTATAATGTTTATTGACCCTAGCAACCCTGGCATGCCACGGTACAGCGAGTTTCCACGCAACACGTCTAGAGCTCAACAGTTTCCTGCGACTGACTGCGACTGACTAGTTCTTTAAAATTTCATTTTATGATATCGTGTTGAAGAGTTACTTAAGTTTAGACTGATTGAAAATATTTTATAAATAAATAAATATATAGGTGACTGAGAGAATGCCTTTAGGTATGATGACCGCTAATTACATTACATTTTTTCCATCTTGCTCGGTTTTTTGAACATCCATATTTTCCTGTTCGCAGCCATTTCTAATTAATACCGTTTTTGATTTAATTAGATTTTCAAGTAAACAAAGCGATAAATTCTTCATCTTGTATTTGCACTTGTTGTATTTACGGGTAATAAAGCACCATAAGGGGAGTGCAATAAAGCTGAAATTGGGGTGTACGGGTGCGCAGCTAATATCATACGCTGGTTATAACTGTGGCGTGTAATACACAACGTCGTATTTGTTCTGTAATGCGTACGTTACGAAGATCCGTGGAGAAGTGTGGTTGTATTTTTTCCTATTAACTATCTAAAAAAATATTTATTATACAATGGGGTACAAATGGGTTATGACAAAACCATAATAGCATTGAAATGGTGTAACTCGGTATTTGGCGGGCTTCATTGCAACACACTGCGTCACTCAGTGCCATGAGATGCATAAAAAACTTATAATAGTGTGTTTGTACTGTGTCTCCGTGTCCATAAGCCTCTAGTATCAAAATAGATTGATTTGCTCTAATTCACTTCGGATTAGGAGGTGAATGGACCTGTCTTTATAACTTCATAATAAAAAAAACAGAGCGGTAACAGGAACCGTCTAAAGTTTCTTAACAAAATCGGGCCTAAAACTGTGGGAATTTTTAAATCAGCACAAAAATCATTAAAAATTACCATGTGTTCTTTTAACGACCAGACTAAGCATGCTGCTGCTCCACAGTTCTCTTGTTCTCATTACGGCGAGTGTAATAAGTGTGCGAGAGTGCGTCGTTTATAGAAGGCGTCACTCAGCGGGACACAGGAGCCATGGAGTCGATCAGGGTGGGAAGGCTGAACTGGGAACTATTGGAGAGTTGAACTATAAGTACTTCTTCTTTGATTCAATGTAAAAACTCTTCCGTAACGATTGAGCGACGGAAGACAACTACTAAACAAAATAACGGGTACAGGCGTACGAAGTTTCATTAATTGAGGTATTTGTCTAGCAGTGGGACAGTTTTATGGCTAGTTACACAAAAGCCGCCAAAATCAGAAAGCGTCCAAGTGAACTCCCTTTTGAAACTCTCATGGGAGGCATTTGGCTACAAGAAGATGTGTGAAATATTTAGGGGCTTCCTAGTCTTGAGTGACGTTTTCAGATTAAATGGATTTTTAAGCAGACCTTAGTGACAAGATAATTTCCTTTATTGATAATATTTGGTGATTAATTATTAGAACAGATTAGAACATGTAAAGCATGAACCATAGACTTAAAAATTATAAAAGATAATTATTATCAGTGTCACTAAAACTGGAGGATTTCTTTGTTAAAGATTGTGTAGCTAATCAATTTATATTAGAAGTCGACAGTTCCGTATCTTTTATCAAGAAAGTATTGAAAAAACGATTATTTTTTAATTTTTCAACATTTTTAAACATTTCGTAAAGTACAGTGTGGAAATTACTTAATAACTAATCTATTTATTTATTAAATTTGCTATACATATGCAGCTTAATACTAAAAACAAAACTTATTTTTAGTACCTACACAAACATATGTGCCTTGTAAGGCATTGCAAAGTTAACTTAATTTTTTGTGGTCATTCTGTTTTTAATTTTAATTTTCATGTTATAATTAACTTGAATCTTGTGTTGTCTATCTATTATTTTAATGATGTGGGTACTGGGTAAATAATTTAAAATAAATCATTACTTTAATTGATTAGAGAGCATAATCACCACGCTTGCTACATACGCGTTGGTGATCAACAACCCGTAATATGTGCCGAGGAATTTGAAATCTATCATACCAGGTCTCACCTTTCGCGTGGCAGGGGTCATATGCACTAACAGCTTACCATTAGAAGGCTATTTCCACCAAAAAGACGGATTACGTTTTCCAAAGATTTTTACTTAAAATAAAATATTGAAAAAAACATTTTCCTGTGGTACCCTAAAACTACAAACTATTTTCAAACACGGATACCATCAAGTTCTTTCTATAATATAACTAGATAATTAGTGAACAGGCAACCAATCTCAGAGACAAACCGGCCTAGGTAAGTGCGGCAATCAATTTAAATTAATTCTATTAAAAAACCTGCCATTTTTGAACTATTATTTATTTATTTATTTATTCTTCATTGCACAAAATTAATGATACAATTGGCGAACTTAATGCCAAAGGGCATTCTCTACCAGTCAACCACACGATTAAACAGATAAATTAAACACGGTGCACGAGATTAAACTGAATAAATTACTTTTGAAAACAACAACAGATGCTAATTATTATAAAATAACAAAACAACAAAATAAATAATATATAAATTCAATATAAATCGATAAAAATAAACATTCATAAATAGAAGTCATAATATAAATAGAACCAACCAAACCAAGAATTGCTTACCACAAAAAAAAAAAACATAATAATAGCCATATTAACCCCTCAGAATAACCTCGTATTAACTTTGAACCACATTCACCTAACAGTGACTCAAGGAATCCCTAATGCGTGACCACCGATCCGTAATGCTTTCGAACAGCCACTTTAAACCTGTATTTACTAATAGATTTTCTTATTGGAACAGGAAGTTTGTTCCAAAGACGAATCGCAGATACAGCGAAAAATTAAAAGCGAAGATATTATTGTTATCAAAGACCCAAAAACCAACCGAGCTTGATAAATAGTAGAGTGAGAGAGAGAGAGAGAGATACAACCCATCAAAATATTCTCATCATCATTATCATCACCATCATTCGCAATCGTTAGGACGTCTACCGTTAAACATCTTTTCTTTTAACTTATCCTGTACTGTCCCACTGCTGAGCAGAGGCTTCCCCAAAATCCCTCCAGTGATCCCTATCATCAGCTGAGATCTGCCACTCCTGTGAGTACTTATCCAGATCGTCCCGCCATCTTTTTCCCCACATACCCACTATTATAAAAGGAAAGATTTGATTGTTTGTTTGTAAATATTGAATAGGGTCCGAAACTCCTGGACCGATTTTACAAATTATTTTACCCGTATAATCTACATTACCAGCGAGTAACTTAAGCTATTTTTTTGGGCTTTTATTGATTGTTATGAAATCTGAAATGGCCAATAAATAAATCAAATTGAATTTTGTTTTGTTTTTGCAGAAATGGCATCTGTAGGAATGGTACAAACCGTGGTAGCGTCGGTGCGCACTGTCCAGGTCGCTCTGCTCGTGGTAGCAGCAGGACTCCAGCTCACTGGGTATAAGTGGCCCCAGAGCGCTACAGTTACAGGTTGGTGGTTCATTTATTCCTCTTATCGTGGTCGTCCTGGCAAGCCTTTATTTTTCGGCTAGTACTTCCACGCTTACTGCATTGTATGTGGCATTGAAGAGGTGTTCCTGTGTGCAGATTGTAGGGTACGCAGGGCATGAAAACAAGTCTGCCATTGTCTGAGAAATCTTCATAACGAGCATGCGTTGTCAGAGCTAAAATGCTATTTGGAGATGTTTTCCTCACTGCAGCCGACTATAGCCCGGAGTCTACTTAAGGATTTTCACTTAAGCCAAGGTTGAGTGTTGTGACCAATGGCGAGAGTCTATTATGAAGGCTATGGCCTTTACCTTTTTCTAATTGACCGTAAGAATTCAGAGGTGCAAGGATCGATAGAAACGACGCCAAACTATCGACCAGTACAGTAAGTCTACCTCGAGTGCCACTTTAAATTTACGTTATCGTTCGCGAAAATAAATGTATTGGAATTTGATAAGACGATATGACAATGTTAAATCCCAATGCATTTTTTTACGCGAACGATAACGTAAATTTAAAGTGGCCACTCGTGGTAGACGTACAGGTTGTAGTCCGTGTGAAAAGACCAGAAGTTGCTAACAGCTTGGCTGTAGCTTTAAGAACAATTACATAAACCATCATTGTTGTTTTCTTACATGCTACATCACTTACATCTGTTATTACATCTGGTTGGGTCAATAATTATGAAATGCAACTTTTCTACATGAAGTCTGGGTGTGCTTGGCGATGGGCATACTCTTCTGGCACCTCAGAAATATTTTTTCACCTCGAGACTATAGCAATTGGAGTTTATTAATTTTCACAATGTCTCTCGCCGTTTTAGATGGAACTTCGTATGATTTCATCATTGTGGGTGCTGGGTCAGCAGGCAGCATCATCGCCAATAGACTCGCAGAGATACCGAACTTCAATGTTCTCCTTATCGAGGCTGGAGGGGATCCACCACTGGAATCCGTGGTAACTAAGCTCATTGTTTTCATAAGCAAAAACAACTTCGTAACGAAAGACGTAATTGAATAGTTGAATTAGGTAAATCAATTGAAATGTTGAATCAGTTCTTTATTTCTGCTGCTGTGTTATAACACAGCAGCAGAAATAAAGAACAAATATATGGTATATATACCATATAAATAAATAGTGCGTTATCTAAATTCTTTAGATTAGTTTACATAATAACAGCTCTACAATATTTTATCAGTTTGATCCGTTAAAAAAGGGATTTGTTTATAAAATTTATTTATCGTTATCAAACCAACTATAAAATATGATAAAAAAACAAATAAAATAATGCAAAGTTTCAATACTTACGTTTTAATCATGTTCAAAAGGCCTTTTTTTAAGCTTAAAATATTTCGTTCTCAGCTTCCAGGCGTATTTACTACATTGCCCAACTCTGCATACGACTACAACATAACTTCAGAAGATGACGGATACACATCACAAAATCTGAAGAACCAGGTTGCTGGCTTGACTGCAGGCAAGGTCCTTGGAGGTACCAGCAGCATTGGCCATCTCATCCACGTCAGAGGAACTCCTCGGGATTTCGCGCTATGGGCATCAGCAACTGGAGATCAATCATGGAATTACGATAACATGCTGCCATATTTGATGAAGAGTGAAAAGTTGGAAGATCCAGAAATCCTCTCCTCTTTCAGCGCTAGATTCCATGGAACTACTGGGAACTTAAAATTGGCCAGACAGCCAAGCGCAGACAATGCTCCCATTATAACTGCCTTCGAAGAGTTAGGCCAAGAATTCGTTTTGAACTCTAATTATCCATTCTTCACTCTCGGAGTCTCAGAGCCTTTGCTCTATATTGCTGATGGAACTCGTCAAAGCGGGGCGGAAGGTTTCATAAGAGGGCTTGATCAACGTCCAAACTTCCACCTGTTAAAGAATACTCAAGTGACTAAAGTATTATTTGATGATAACAACAACGCTATCGGTGTTCAAGCGACTACTGCTGACGGTCAATCTATAAAAATTAATGCAAACCTCGAAGTAATTTTAACAGCTGGTGTGTTACGCACGCCTCAACTCCTGATGCTTTCCGGAATAGGTCCAAGTGACCACTTAGGTTCTCTAGAAATACCCGTCCTTTCTGATCTTCCTGTAGGAAAGAATCTACAAGACAATGTACCAGCAGTTCTGGTTCACGCTCTGCAAGAAGGCGAGCCTGTAACTGCACCAGCAAACCCTCATCTTTATCCAGTACCCGTGACTACAGGTTACAACGCTTTGAACAGGGCTCAAAGATACGCAGACTACCAGTCTATCAATTTGCTCTTCCCTCCCGACAACCCAGCGTTGATACAAATCTGTTCTATTGTGTTTGGGTATAAGGACGAAATTTGTGGAGATTTCTTTGGGGGCAGCAGTGGCAGAGCAGCATTGTTGACTGTTGTCAATCAGCTGCAAGGCGCTTCCAGGGGAGAAGTTTTGCTTCGAAGCACAGATCCCAATGATAAGCCTATTGTCCACCATGGCATTTACTCCAACGAGACGGATCTGCACCGCATGGCTTTATATCTTCAAGATTTTGCACAAATTGTCAATACGACATCTTTCCAGCAAGTTGGGGCATTCTTGGTACATGTGAATCTCACTGAATGTAATGATTTAGAAAGAAACTCGTATGACTACTGGAGATGTTACGCTTTGAAAATGTCCGGGACTTTTTGGGCTTTAGGCGGCACAAGCCCCATGGGAACTGTCCTTGACAGTAATTTAAGAGTGAGGGGAGTTCAAAAACTGCGCGTGACTGATGCCAGTGCAATGCCTTATGGAATAAGCGGAAATTTGAACTCCGCAGTTATAGGTCTTGCAGAGAAAGCAGCAGATCTAATAAAACAAACTTGGGGCCCATCTCCTAGACATATTTAATGATGCCATAGTAGTAAATGTCAGGACTGGTATGGCCAATAATTTGTTAGTTAGTCAATAAGAGATCTAGAAGCATTAATTAATAAATGAATTATGAAAAAACTTATACAATCATTTATTTAATTATAATAATGTATTATTACTATTGTTAAATTCTCCGGCAGCTTTGCAAAATCGTCTGTGATAGACGCAAAAGCCAAAGATGATGATGATTAATTAAATCAGGTCACAGCCAACCTCTTGAAAGTATTAAAGTATTACGAGAATTTAATGTCTAAACCTAACCACACATCTTACAGCAATACTCTTGTGGGTCAATCTGTAAAATACTTTAACACAATACCTCAAAGTCTTGTTGATCTACCTCTTCACAAGTTTAAGTCTGCAATTGAAGCAAAGTTATTGAAACAAGGTTAATAAAGAGGATTACTTGAACGGCAAGAGTTTGTGGTCATAGTAGGAATCTCCTCTGTAGGAATCTGCTCCTCTGCTCAATTGACTGTACTCTAAATTTATTTGTTGTAAAACAAACAAAGTTCAAAAGAGTAACTATCGAGTTTCTTGCCGGAGTCTTCTCGATAAGAAGCAACGTCCGAACCGGTGGTCACATTATGTATATTCACGATATGTATAACTATTATTGTACTATTTTATTTACGTTTATTATTACTATTTCTAGATACTTTTATTTTTTGACATGTCATAAGTGCTTTGTACAAGCTTAAATGAATGAATGATTTTTTTACTTTACTTTATTAATCCGGGCAAATTTGAAGTGACTTTATAGTGTTTTACCAGCGAATCAAATAAACTAAAGTATACTCTAACTCTATCTAAATTTAACTTTTTTTGAAACAGTTTTCCACGACAAATCAAAAAAGAGCCTCTGCAATGAAAACCTTCTCTATATTTATGTAAGATCATGGAAGATTTAAAAACACGTGAAAACCGTCATAACAGAAATTATGAGAATAAGCTACCTCTCCGCTAGATCCGTGCCTTCCGGTTTCAGTATGCTGGGCCTTCACATTACCGTGATTTTCAAGTGAAGCCTACGAAGTTTACTAAACGATTCCGTACCATTTTAACATAAGCTTTTCGCCAATACTTACTTAAAAATAAATTGATAAATATCTCGGACAAAACGTAAGTTGCCGCACACTGAGCATTTAAGGCCTGCGCAGACGACGGACTTTTCTCCGCGGCAGTGTAAAAAGTAAGCTCCGCGGATTTACTGCGGACTCAACGCACATGGAGCGCGATCATTTGTTGTCCGAGAGTACTTGACTGGCCTGTTTGCGCAATGGCAGCGATCCTGCCTTTAGCGCCGGAGGGCGTGGGTTCGATCCCCACCCATGACAAATATTTGTGTGACGAACATTTGTATTTGTTGTGTATCTGGGTGTTATTATCTATTTAAGTATGCATTTAGAAATATTTAAGTATGTATATCAGTCTCTGACGCCCATATTACAAGCTGTGCTTAGTTTGGGGTCAGATGATCTTGGTGTGAATTGTCCCAGATATTTATTATTTATTATTATTTATTTAAATATTTTGAGATTTACATGAAGTTTAAGAAAAAGAGAACACGTTTTAAAAGAGAATACTGGGTCCATCCCTTAATTTTGAATCGATTATTAACGCGGACTAAAGTCCGCCGTGTGCGTTGACTGCGCATAGTTTGTGCGTTCTATTTTTTCGCGGACACGCTCTTACTTCAATCCGCTCAATGGGCGTCCGCGGTCTTTCGGCGGTCTTTTTGTTCAGCGTACCTTTAGTCGTCCGTGTGCGTGGCTCCATACAGTTTGTAAGGGATCTACTTTGATGGACAAAAAAGTACGCTGTGGATAATCCCTCGTCTACGCAGGTCTTTAGTCGGGACCACCAAACGCAACTAATCAATTGCTACTGGGCGACGTCATAAGCCATCAGCTGTGGCCATGTGTGAGCAAAGAGGCAGGCCACTCAACGCAGCCACAAAAAGCTTGTGGCTCGGACGCGGCCACTCGAACGCTCAGTTGGCCCTGATGCGATACTAATTGTATGAGAAATCTCGCCCGCAGCTTGTGGCAGCCAGCTGTGGCCTATTTTTTGGCAGCATTTATTGGATATGTCTTCTGTACTAATATTATGAAGCAGAAAGACTTGTTACTTTGTTTTTTTGTCTGTTTGTATTGAATAGGCTCTGAAACTATACACTCATAACTTGCGAAATAAACATAAACTACTAGTGGCCAATGCGCGTACTATGTATAGGAAAAAAACAATTTTATCGGAAGGAGTACAGCTATACAACAACCTGCCAAACGACATGAAAGAATGTGACAATATATCCATGTATAAAAGCAAACTTTTGGAACATATTCTAATCAGTACACTGTAACAGTCATCACTGGAGACCAAATGAAATGTAAAATTTTAATAGTGTTATTTTAATTTTTTAAATTGTATGTATCTCATTTTAAGCGAACTCTGTCCTTATGAGAAATAAAAACTTCTTTAAACCTAACTACTGGACCAATTTTAATAATGATTTCACCGATATAAAGCTACATTATCAGGGAGTGAAATTTTATATGGTCCTGTATACGTCCCACTGCTGGGCATGGGCCTCACCTCAACCATGAGGTGGAACGAGCCATACTCCAACACGCGGGCTCAGTGCGGATGGTTGGAGAGGTGAATTTATTTATTTATTTATTAAAGAAATCAAGCTTACATAAAAATACACACTGTCCCACAAAACTGTTTACACAGTTTGTCTGTGGGATCAGGAGTCTCACTTACATAATATTTTCATAAAACATTAGTAACATTAGTTACATAAACTTATGGACTAACATAGCGATAATGTAAGGCCAGTGATAAACCTTACCGTCAGATGTTATAAAGCCACCTTTTTAGGCCTCTGTCTAGGCTTTATGACTGATATCTTCAATGATGGCTGATTCTTCAACTTCAGCCGGAACCAACTTAATTTTAATAGACTATATTTTTTTTAATTTAGGCTATTTTTTGACGGGAAAGACAGTCCATCAGTAATATAAAAGTTCCCTGGTAGGTACTCACTGAGTGACTGACGATAACGCACAGTCACATAATAAGACAAAATAAGAAACGACTTGGCTTAAAAAGCTAAAACTTGGCGTAGGTTCTATAAGGAGTTTAAGCAGGCACTAAGAGGGAATTTCCCAAAATTCCTACGGTAGCGGTAAAACAGCAGTTGAGTGTTTTTTTTGTTTTTTAGCATTTAACAATGCACTATTTTTTACACAAAGATAGAAACTAGAAAAGTTCGACCTGATCCTAGTGACTTAAATGGGATTTGAACCCGCGACCTTCCACAGTCCGGGTAGCTGCTCTTCCAACTGAGTTAGAGAGGCCGTCAACAGTACTTTGTGTATCTTTGTTCAGAAAACAGCAGTTATCACATAATATATCAGATGGTTTCTATGATAAACATAAAAAAAGGTTTTTTGCTCTTTATAGGGAATCCTAATAACTGTGCTTGTTTATATCCTTAGTAATGAGTTTTTAAACCGGACTTTGTTGCGGAGGGGATCTCTGACAGAATAATCTTTTTTTACGTGGGTCTTGATAAAAACAACAAAATATAATTATGTACTTGTTCATCCTAACGTTGTGTTATAGAATACTATGATAATTAGGTAAATCATTTCAAATGTTCACTCTGTAATCACTATTCTTCCAATCCAGGACTTTTCTTCCCCACCGGCCTTTCTCCGCGCTATTTGCCCTGACTACTGTCACTTCAACTTATTGGCCCACTGGGTTACATGAGTTGAGTGTTAGTTGTACATACGGTACATCGAAAATATAATTATGTACTTGTTCATCCTAACGTTGTGTTATAGAATACTATGATAATTAGGTAAATCATTTCAAATGTTCACTCTGTAATCACTATTCTTCCAATCCAGGACTTTTCTTCCCCACCGGCCTTTCTCCGCGCTATTTGCCCTGACTACTGTCACTTCAACTTATTGGCCCACTGGGTTACATGAGTTGAGTGTTAGTTGTACATACGGTACATCGAAAATATAATTATGTACTTGTTCATCCTAACGTTGTGTTATAGAATACTATGATAATTAGGTAAATCATTTCAAATGTTCACTCTGTAATCACTATTCTTCCAATCCAGGACTTTTCTTCCCCACCGGCCTTTCTCCGCGCTGTTTGCTCTGACTACTGTCACTTCAACTTAGTGACCCACTGGGTTACATGAGTTGAGTGTTAGTTGTACATACGGTACATCGAAAATGTTCGACACGCTATGTAAAACCGGTTGTATTGTGACACGCGACGGTGCATTTACACCAAACGTGCGAAGGCTCATTTTTATCCCCACTATCAAATTTACTTTGAGTAAACCGAGACAGAGCATTCTTTCGTTGTTCTATCCGTGTTCTAACACGAGCTCAAATGCTCGTTCTTGATTGCTTGTACTTTTTTGTTTGAATTATTTTGCTGAAAATTAAAAAAATAATCATTGACACTATAAAAGATCACGAAAGAACATTCTTGTCTTTTACAATCACATACCATTTTCCGTCATAGAGACAGCAACGCCAAGTAAATATTGCTTATCTACACCGAAATGGAAATCCCTAATCGCAAAAACAAACCATAAACCGCTATAACAGGGTAAACGGCGAAATAATTAAATTTGAATATCAGAAGTGCAAAGCGGGTTATACCCAGGACAATGGCAGGCAGGTTGCGCTTTTCACGGTGGAAACGAACGAATTAATTTACTTAAGAAACAGACAGTTAGCAGGAGGATCGGTTTATGCAATACTTTACTGAGCAAATTCAATGGAATCGCCATTTGCATTTATGGACTTGAGAAGTTGAATCAATATTTAACAAGGCTTAAACTTTAAGGTGCTCTCAATGGAAAAATTTGCCTGTAATGTAACAGTTCAGATTTGAGAATCACATCATAAATCAGTGAGAGCATGGTTTATTTTGTTTATTAGTATACATTATTTAACTACAACTCAATGAAACACAAATAACTACAATTTAGAAGATAATAAACCGAATCATATTGTGTAAACAAATACTAGTTACCTTAAGTTACAGCAATTAGCTTTTCCTTGGTACCAGTGGAAAAAATTCGGGAAGTTCTCTTTTACTGGAATCGCCATTTGCATTTATGGACTTGAGAAGTTGAATCAATATTTAACAAGGCTTAAACTTTAATACGATTGTGCATTGCTATAGGTGGTACCCTTAGCGGTCTTCGGGAACGTCATTGTTCCTCTACAAGTGCAAATCGGTCCCTTATTTCAGTTAATGCATGATAATGCACGACCGCACACCGCAAGAGTTGTAAGACAGACTCTCGCCGCAGCTAACATCAATGTCCTGCCCTGGCCTGCTCAGTCGCCAGACTTGAACCCGATTGAGCATGCATGGGATAAGCTACAGAGAAGAGCTCTGCCGAATATGGAGGGTATCCAGTCGCAAGAAGACCTTTTTTTGTTGTTGCAACGAACATGGGCGGCCATTCCACAGCGTGATTTGGATGAACTCATTTTAAGTATGCCAAACCGATGTTTTTGTGTTGTTAGTGTTCGCGGTAGAAACACGGATTATTAATTGTTTAAGTTACCTAATAAAATTTTAAAGAAAACTGTTATTTCAGTCTTTTTTTCGAACATTAATGTTAGTGGTTCAAATGTCAAAAATCCCTTTATTAGGAAAATGGCAAATTTCTTTATTAATGCAAAGGTGACTTGGTTTATCGTTACTGTAGACAAACGAAAACACTTTATTTGATGAATCCTTAAAGAAAATTTTAATTAATATCAATCAGGAGAAAAGTTATTGCAAAAATATATGTTGATCCCTAGACACTTTTGATGTGTGTATATATTTTTTTGCTTTTTATTCTTATCTTTTAATTGTATTTTAAAACCATCCTCTAGGAAATTTAACAATTATGCTGTTTACACTATTATACTTAATAGTATTTATAGCCATGTATCGATGGAAATCTGTCTGTGTACCTATATCTACTAAATAAATAAATAAATAAACTGCGTCAGTTGTATTGATTGATCAAATAAACATTATTTTTTTGGCACATTAATGCATACCACCGTCCATTTGAAAGCTCATCTTTGTAAGAGAGGAAATATCATTAAAGACAGAGGTGGCAAAGGCTTTCACTTCGAGTGCATCCCAATGGGGATCGTTTTATAATTACGCCCCAGAGACCGTGATAAGAATGAAACTGGGTCACGCGGGGGTTAATGTTGCTAAGTGATGGCATTCTGTCTGAGCATTATGGTAATTCTTTGACTTTTAACCCTGTGTTTAACTATGGGTGCATCATAACATTTAGTTACCTACATACCATCACGACTTTATCCCAAACGGGGTAGTCTGAAGTGTTTGTTGCCGTCATGGTGAACGGAACACTCAGAAGCCCACTTTTCACCAATAGTATTAAAACCCAACGTGGTAGGTGAGCCTTCCGCCGGTATTCGGTTTGATTTGGTTTCTTATCGATTTTCCATCACCAGTCTGGCCATTTGAACTCAGGACTACACGATCCGTGATAATAGTCGGGGTGCTTAACCCATAGGCCACGACGCTCTCTCTACTACTTAATTATATGGTTAAGTTAAAACATACCCGAAAAACAAAGACCATCTGGGCGTTAAGAGTTTGTATATCTTCTCTATGTCGGAGTCAGATGCTGAAATGTGACCTTGCCGAACTGGAGATCAAGTACTTGAACATGGCTGATCGGTGCACCCAGCTGCAGGAACTTGTTGATTCTTATAATGCATGCAATAACACCCACGAACTAGCACTAAAGCGGATTTATGACTTGGAAATTAGTTTATATGAGTCACAAAAAACTATTAGACAGTTAGAGAGTGACAAAAATTGTACAATTGAGAGTGGCAATCAAAGATTATTTGATGAGTTAGCTTTAGCTGCTCCAAATATATGTCCTAAAATAATTCCTATGGTTAAGTAAGTAAGTAAGTCTATAATGTGTATGGAAAAAGGTATGTAGGTTGATCTCACATGTGATGATTCAGTTTCTGAAACTAGATTCTATAGATTTAATAGCAACAAAAAGTTGAAAAAATATATTAAAATTAATAAATACATTAACAAAACTAAAAAATTTGTTAATAAACAGTTGGACTTATAGAAATATAATATTTTAAGAAAGGAAAAGTTAGATTTAATCACTGAACTTGTTCTGAACAAGGTAGCTTACTATTAGATAGTACTAAAATCTCCTATGAAAATGAGACCATGGCTCTTGAGAATAAGATTGCTTGTTTAGAGAGTTCTCTGAGGGACACCAAAAAAATGTATGATATATCCCAAAAAGAGATCAGTGAACACATATTAGCTGCCACAGAATTGTTAAAGATGTTAACTTACAATGCAGAGAGGTTTGATTCGCTTTTAAGCAAACAAATCACTTGCTGTTGTTGCAAGTAGTGGAGATGGATACTGAATTGTCACGTGTTGCGGCCACGCCAACTGACTTATCAGAGCCTGCTAAGGTGGATAAATGTAATACTCCACAGGCTGCTCCAAATAATACTTTTATATTTTCTGACGAGCTAGGCCAAGGATTAGGCATATTGTTGTCTAATAAATCTAATCAACAAGTAATCAATTTATGCCATCCAGGTATGTCCTTTTCTGACCTAGTTAGTAACATCTCAAAAGAGAAGCTAGGGGTAAACTCCACTGTGTTTGTCTTTCATGGAGACTGCCGAACATTGACAAAAAAAGGGATAATTAAAAATATTGAAACAATAATGGGCATTCAATCAAAGAACAAGTGTAAATGTATTTTGTGTGCATTCCCATACTCAAGTACTTCAAGTCAGAACAAGGCCATCCAAGACCTTAATTTAACTTTGTATATATACATGTTAGATACATGTCGTCATAGTGACATTGACTTTTTTGATGCAAATCTGTTTGTACCATACTTTAGGTTAACTGAAGATACTGTGTATCTTCCCATTAGGACTAAGCAGAAACTAGCTACTTTGTTAGCAAATAACATTAACAATGCTGTTATTGGCAGTATTTTCTATTTCATGTGATGCTCCTTCAGCGTCTTCTTTAAACTAGGACCTAGGACAACAGCCAAGCCCAAATACTTGAATTTATTCTACCAAAATATTCAAAGCTTGACGGGCAAAGATTTAGAAATAGAACTATTGCTGGAAAACCAAAATATTGATATTTTATGTTTTACTGAACATTGGCTTACTGATAAAAACTATCAGTCTTTTGTCACTAATAATTTTAGATTACCAAGCGCGTTCTTTAGAAAAACCACTTCATGGTGGTTCATTAATTTTTACTGCAAATAGTTTGAAATGTAAAGATCGCACTGACATTGTAGGCCTGCCCATAGAGCGTATTGTCGAATTGTCTTGTGTTGAGTTAGAGGGCTTTGTTGTGATAAGTGTAAACCGTCTAAAAACTAAATTAGATAGATTTGAGACAGTTATGGAGGAACCTTTGGGTGAGTTAAGTGCTAAGTCTAAACCCATTATTGTGGTGATTTCAATATACACATATCAAAAGTGTCTAGGGATCAAGCATTTTTATGCGGATTTCTTGAGATTGAGATGTGGCTTTGTAATAAATTTATGATTTTATAAATTTATATGGATCCTTTTTGGTGCATTTCATAATTTGAAACAGGAACTGTCAATCAAATTCGAGTAAAAGATGAAAATCAGCTGTCAATATTTTCCCTATAAAAACATACAACGCATTGAAGACATTATTAGTGTTACTGTTTCCCTACTACTGATTAAAACCAACGTTATTATGGAACGGCGACGTCATTTAAGCAGGGAAGAAATGCTCAGAGCCGTGGGAATGATAGAAGCTGGTTCCCGGCAACGTACTGTGGCTTTAGCTCTGAATACAAGTCAGAGTGTTATCAGTCGACTTTGGACACGTTACCGAAGCACTGGTACCGTGGCTGAGCGCCATGGAGGACGGTATCGCTGCACCACACGGAGACAAGACCGATACATTCAAATCACAACTCGAAGAGCTCCAACAATAACCGCCATGATGTTAGCCGTGAGGCTTCATCACTCTTCAGGGAACTTAATTAGCGACCAAACAGTCAGAAACCGCTTGCATGAAGTAAACCTTCATTCCCGAAGACCGCTAAGGGTACCACCTATAGCAATGCACAATCGTAGGATTCGATATCAATGGGCTCTTGAACACAGAAATTGGGCAGAAGAACAATGGCATTTCGTGTGCTTTTCTGATGAGTCTCGTTTTGGTATGAGACCGGATACAAGACGTATAGGACACTGGAGAACCCCTGGACGCCAACAGCGATTAAAATCCTGCCAGGAAGTCCATCCTTATAGTGGTGGAACCATCATGGTATGGGCGGGTATTTGGATCGGCGGAAGAACTGAGTTGATTTGGATCAGAGGCAACCTCAACGCTCAAATTTATGCTGAGACGATTGTATCAGACGTCATCGTTCCTCTACAAGTGAAAATCGGTCCCTTATTTCAGTTAATGCATGATAATGCACGACCGCACACCGCAAGAGTTGTAAGACAGACTCTCGCCGCAGCTAACATCAATGTCCTGCCCTGGCCTGCTCAGTCGCCAGACTTGAACCCGATTGAGCATGCATGGGATATGCTACAGAGAAGAGCTCTGCCGAATATGGAGGGTATCCAGTCGCAAGAAGACCTTTTTTGTTGTTGCAACGAACATGGGCGGCCATTCCACAGCGTGATTTGGATGAACTCATTTTGAGTATGCCAAACCGATGTTCTTGTGTTGTTAGTGTTCGCGGTAGAAACACGGATTATTAATTGTTTAAGTTACCCAATAAAATTTTAAAGAAAACTGTTATTTCAGTCTTTTTTTTGAACTTTAATGTTAGTGGTTCAAATGTCAAAAATCCCTTTATTAGGAAAATGGCAAATTTCTTTATTAATGCAAAGGTGACTTGGTTTATCGTTACTGTAGACAAACGAAAACACTTTATTTGATGAATCCTTAAAGAAAATTTTAATTGATATCAATCAGGAGAAAAGTTATTGCAAAAATATATGTTGATCCCTAGACACTTTTGATGTGTGTAGATTTGCTAGTAAACTCATCTGAAAGCAATAGATTATAGTCTCTATTTAAATCCTTTGGTCTGGATTATAAATTCTATGAACCCACGAGGATAACAGCCACAACATCTACTTGTCTGGATAATGTATTTTGCAACTGTGTACCCATTGAAAAGGCAATAGTAACTGAATTAAAGTCTGATCATTGTGGGCAGAAGATAACATTTTTAGATTTAACTAACAATAGCGTTAATTATAGGAAAATAACATGTAGACCGAAGACGAGTTATCGCATTAATAGTTTTAAAACTAATTTAAAGCATAAAGTATCTTCCATTCCTTACAAGCAGGGTGACCCTGATGCAGTCTACAAAAGACTGTTTGATTGTGTTAAAAATGAATTTGATGCTTCTTTTCCCACCAAACAAGTTACTTGCAGAGTTCAATATAAATTTTGTGAATGGGCCACGCCTGGAATTTACAGAAGCAGACGTAAGATGTATGAGTTGTACGGCATGAAAAAATACAATTTCGATCCACTTTTTGTTGAGTATGTCAAGAACTACTCCAAAATCTTCAGAAAAGCCTGCACTACAGCTAAGGCATTGCACATTCGTGATGAAATATCAAAGTCCACTAACAAAATAAAAACCACTTGGGACGTCATAAATCACGAAACAGGTAAAGCTAAACAGCGCGATACCTCATACACTCTTAATAAATATCCCTGGACATTATTCCACACAGCGCCATCTAGCCCCAAAGTAAGCTAATTAAAGCTTGTGTTATGGGATACTAGACAACGGATAAACATACTTAAATACATTTTCTTTTGTAAATACATACTTATTATACATAGGAGACACCCAGACCAGTACAAACAGACATGTTCATGCACACAATGTTTGTACTGTGCGGGGATCGAACCCGCGACCTCTGGTGTAGTAGCCAACTTCTTAACCATTACACCAAGTCGGTCGTTAATATTAACAATAACATCTTACAATTATTAGAAGCATCTGTTGCTGAAGCATTTGATAAGTATTTAAGTAATATACCTATAATCACTACAGCTTCATTAAATTCCTCACCAACTAAAGCAGAACATTTGTTGAAAGATAATGTATCTTGTTGCAGTGTATTCTTTAAATGTAAACATGTTGAGTCACTAGATATATTAAAAGCATTCAGATTAATTAATTTAAGAGATACCGCTGATCTTTGGGGTATATCAGTCAAAACTGGTAAGCTACATAATTGACGTGATTGCCCCTTATTTAGCTGTAATATTGAATGATTGTGTTGATGAAGGTGTTTTTCCAAAGTTAATGAAACACAGTAGGGTTGTACCACTTTTTAAATCAGGCAACAAACAAGACCCAGGTAACTTTAGGCCTATTTCAATCCTATCAGCTCTGAGTATCAAGTCAGCATAGCTGGTAATTTGTTGGATTGGTGTGGGTCCTACCTTAAGGATCGAATTTCTATAGTCGTCATGAGTGGGTACACCTCGGATCCTTTTGACGTTATTTCTGGAGTGCCCTACGGCTCTAACATTGGTCGCATACTGTTTATCATATTTTATTTCATCAATGATATTTACTTGTGCTTTGGTAACTCTAAAAATTACTTATTTGCTGATGACGTCAAAATTCTCAGGACAATTGATAAACCGGATGATGTAGTCCTTATTCAAGAGGATCTGAATAATTTAGTTAAGTGGTGTGAAGTTAATGGAATGACACTTAACACGGACAAATGTTTTACGATGAAGTTCTCTCGTTGCGGGACATTGTTCCAAAGGCATTATTCCGTAAACCACGCTAAACTTACAGAACTGAATGATGTCCGCGATTTGGGGGTGATACTCGATTCCAAGTTGCGGTTCAATGATCACATCGATAGCATTGTTAGCAAAGGTTTTAGATCACTCGGTTTTGTATTGCGTGATTGCAAAGAGTTTAAAAATCCAAAAACAAAAGTTATTTTGTACAATGCTCTTGTTCGCAGCCATTTGGAATACTGTAGTGTTGCATGGATTCCGCATTACGACATTTATTCTAAGAAGCTGGAGCGTGTTCACAAGAGATTTCTTTGGCATTTGTCATATAGCGTCAATCTAGCTAAGAAACTACCTCATTACGAGGACAGACTCAGCCATTTCAAATTAAACTCGCTTCAGGATCGCAAAAGAATGTTGGACCATAGCTTTTTCATCAAATTGGTGAATGGGCTTTTGGATTGCCCTGACCTTCTGTCTAGAGTGAAAATTAATGCACCGATTAGGTTGCCAAGGATATCTTGGTTTAATTTATTTGTTCCTAGGCGCTCTAAATTAAATTTGGGTCATTTTTCTCCAATGAATAGAATGATTCGTCAAAGCAATTCACTGTCTAAGTCGGCTGGTGTGGATATATATTCCACACCGTATAGTAACAAATAACTACTTTTGAGTCTGCCTTAACACAGCTAAGGTGGACACAATTTTTTTTGTTCTTGTTTTAACTTTCATTTTTACTTTTTACTTTTGTTTGGCTTTTGGTTTTAGATTTTCATGTACTGTTGACACCTAATGCATGCCGTTATCACCTTTAATTAAGTTTACATTTACGCACGAAGAGTTAGTATGTAAGTGATTTTACCTTGTTTTAATGTAACCTTGTTGGTGATCCAATAAATAAATAAATAAATAAATAAGTAAGATCTTTGAAAAAATCATTCAAGAACAACTATTAAGCCATTTTTATGAGAACAATCTCTTACACAGTAAACAATATGAATTCACGAGAGGCCGTTCTACTACTGATGCTGGCATTGCACTTCTAAAACACATCTTTAGGGCTTGGGAGAATTCACAGAACGCTCTTGGCGTCTTCTGTGACTTGTCCAAGGCCTTTGATTGCGTTGATCACGATATACTTATACGCAAGCTTGATTTTTACGGGGTAAGGGATAATGCTTTAGATTTAGTAATTTCGTACCTAAGTTTAAGAACTCAAAAAGTTGATGTTAACAGTGTACTGTCTACAGGATCACAAGTTAAAATGGGGGTACCTCAAGGATCCATTATAGGTCCATTACTATTTCTGATATATATAAATGATTAACCTTTTTACTTAAAATATATTTGTAATGTTGTATTGTTTGCAGATCGAGTTTCAGTTGATCAGAGATTGTTTGCAGTGTTTGTTTGTATCATCATCAAAAAAAACCTTTTTAATGATGTTAATGACGCACTTTCAAAGGTTCTACAATGGTTCACAGTAAATAATCTACAGCTTATTGCAAAAAAGACTAAATGTATTAATTTTAAGTTGCCTAATGTTAAAGATAACCCCATTCGTCTAAAAATTGATGGTAATACTATGAAGCTTGTAGATACAACAGTTTTTCTTGGAATCACACTAGATTCAAAACTGCAATGGTACCCTCATATAACAGGTCTCTTTTTTTCTTTTTTCTTTTTTTTATATTACCCGTCAAGATGACCTCACTCCACCTGATGGAAAGCGGTCCTGAGGTCCAGATATGAGGTTGACAAGCCCAGTCATTCAAACGAATCACTGGGCTGGCCATCCTCACCTTGAAGGCCTGCAGAAATGCCTTTTCACGCCCCGCTTGAAGAACCCGGGACTATAAGAGGAAGGTAACACATGTGCTGGACAGGCAGACTTAGTTCGGCTGCATTTGCAGTGAGAAAAATTAGGTTATTAACAGATGTTGATACTGCTCGTTCAGTTTATTTTCGTTATTTCCACAGTGTAATGTCTTACGGCATTGTACTTTGAGGTCAAGCGGCGGATATACTTATCATATATATATACATCTTTATCCTCCAGAAGCGAGCGATCAGATCCATCTATAAGCTTCGTGCACGGGCTTCACTTAGGGAGATTTTTAAGGAAATTGGTATCCTCACTGTAGCGTCACAATACATTTACAATTGCATTGTTTTAGTGAGAAAAAATAATGGTCTCTATGTTAAACACAGTGACATACATTGCAGAAATACTAGAAATAAGGATAAAATTGCACTTCTACTCTTTAGGTTACAAAAAGTTTTAGGATCCTTTATGGGGCAAGGTATACATTATTACAACAAAATCCCAAATACCATTTGTGAGTTACCTTTACATAGATTCAAAAATCACATCAAAACCGCTTTATTAAAAAATGCCTGGGTGTAAGCGCTCTGCTCGATGCGGGATTAAATAGCTCTATTGTAACAGATGTTTTATTGTAATAGTTAATAGGTACCTAGTATGTACTGACTAACAATTTTTCTTTTTGAATTGTTTAAATGAATTCTTGTTATTATATTCTTTTATGGTTGGTTTTTTCTCTTTGTTTTAGGTTTATTTGTATCAAAATGACACACTGCTTGTACTTTACTAACGCCTGTTGTAAACTCAAAACAAGTTTAAAAGATTAACTGCTGAGTTTCTCGCCGGGTCTTCTCAGCAAGAAACAACTCCGACGCGGTGGTAGAGTCGCATTATGTATGTATACTGTTTATTTACATATCCATATTACTATGGTATTTATGTCTATTATTTAGTATATTTTGCTGTAAATTTGACGATTTGAAAGTACTGATACAGTCTATTTGAATAAAGTTATTTGAGTTTGAGTTTGAAATTATTAATAATACAAACTCAATTGAATAATAACTCCTAGAAACAAATCAAATACCAACACGGATGTCAACAGCTGATGCATTAAGCTTTCATCGTTGAATGAACTTTAAGAAGCAAGAAATATCCTTGTGTTACGAGGTACCAGACAAGGAATTAAGCCACGTATTGACTTCATCGCTACACTTGTGAAAATATATTTTTTTAATTTCCGTCGTAATTTTGTAATCTAAGAATCGAACTTGCAGCCCTAAACCTCAGCGTGTTTAATTTGTAATTATATCCCCCTGACCCTTGACAGGGCTAATAAAACTGGTGTAAGGGATGAGGATATTTTCATTAAGAGTGTTAAGGGATGGTTGACGGCGTTTTTAATTTAGCCAACCGTTTTTGTGAGAAGGATTGAACAAAATTGCATTTTAACAATGTTTTGTGAATTAGGAACAAGATAATATTTTAAGTTTAGCTGTATTAGGGCACAATTTCCTCACTAATATAAAATGTTTGTTGAAAATGGATATGTCCCATGATAATAAGAAGAGTAGGATTTTCACTACAAAATCAAAGAGAATCTCGAACAGAAAGTACCTATGTGATTATCACGTGATATTACACAAATCAGAATAATCCCCAAGAAATTCTCTAAGTGATCCCAATTTTACGCTTCATGATCAAATTACACAATCCAGCATTTGTTGTCTCCCACGAGAAGGTTCGGTGACTCGTTTCTTCGACGCACCATTCAGACGTGAAACGCTCTTCCAGCGCATGGTTTCGTTCCTCTTATAGTCCCTCTTTCAAGCAGGGCGTGAAAAGACATTTTTGCAAGCCTTTAAGATGGTGATGGCCAGCTCAGTGATTGCTTTGCATAACTTTGTGTGACGACACGATTGGCGTAGTGTGCTGTAGCACGGTTTCTCGCCTCGATTTCCGTAGTGTCCCGGGTTCGCTTCCCGGTCGGGTCAATTCAGGAAACGATCTTTTCTGAATTGACTCGGGTCTGGGTGTGCTGGGAGACGCCCCTAGCTTATTTCCTTGTGTGGTACCTCGTAACACAGGGATTTAATAATCCCTACTTCGAGACCATTACAAGAGGTGTGTTGTCTGGCGCATATTTATTTATTTATTTAACTGTGCTTGTCAATCTAACGACTGCTTTTCATGAAATATACTCACTCACTAGTGCCATCTGAAGAGTTTACAATCTCTGAGAACTTTCAAGAATACTTTTGAAAGCTTATAGCCAGCTGGGTGATGGATAAGTGAACTCAATTCTTACATCACTTAGCCAAAACTTTAGGACAAGTGAGCGACTCACCAAGAACGTAAAAAAACATTGTTAAAAACTCGAAAAAGTCTTGAAAGAACTATTTGTGAGCAATGTACGTTATTTCCCAAGCGGTTTGGACCTTTAAAACAAAGCCTTAGTAAATACGGGGGTCGTTGCCTGTCTGAAAGTTCTGATGGAAACATACACGCCGATATTGTGTGCAGGTGCGTAGCGGTTTTGATTCACGGGTAGATAGCAAAGGAGGAAGGTGTTATATCATTTTGTCAAATATTTTGAATGAATATCTACACGTGTAGTCAGTGGCGTCCACTCGTGACTAAGTGGTCGCAATGTTTTCTTACTCGCTCCCCGGTTGGATTGCTAGTCGCTCGCTATTTTTTTGTTTTTTTGTTGTAATACCTTTTCAATGTCGATTTAATTTTCCAAATACAATTTGTTTATGGTTTTGATTATTATTGTACCCATTTTTCTTCTTTGAAAATTACTTATATCAATTATTATGACATTCACGAAACACGAATGCAATCAATTAGGTAATCATTTATAAGATTTAGTTACCTAGTCGATATTGAGTTATTACCTACACCAACGGGCCCTCGCGCCGCTCTGAATAGTTAACACAGCCCAGAGTCAAGGTCATGCGTCACCACCGCCTATATTGTGCTGTCCCAAAACACACACACAAACACACACACAAACAATCAAACTATACAATCGGTACCGTATCTATTGTATATGTATTGTATTACAATTATTACACAACATTAAACAGTAATATATTTAATTAATTACTCACCATTTATTTGTATCTATACTATAATATTAATGATACTTATAATATGTACACACGTTTGTCCACCGCAAAAGTCCGTGCTTCATCTCAGTCTGGGCCCAGTGAAAATCAGCGCCTCGGCCCATTATGCTATTAGGTCCATTTATTTTTTGGGCATCGGGACACCGCTGTCTGATGGTATGGTCTTTATTTTTCTGTTACAAGTATTTTGTTTTGTTGTGTATGCCTACTTCTTTTGTTTTTTTTTTACATAAATTGTAACGATGTCCTTAAAGTGAATAAATGTTTTCGTATTTCTATTTCTAAATGATGACGTCGTATTCGACGTCGAATAGCATGCGTTAGGTAATGCCCATCCGTGTTCTAGTGGCAGCCTCTAGTCACCTACGAAGTGTCGTTTTACAGCCACCGGTGGCCGCTAAAGGGTGTTAAATAGTGCAGACTCATGGGAATACGTCATGTGGCATAAAATACTTGGAAGGCAAAAAGTCTGATTAGATAATATATTTTTTATACTAAATTACATTCTGTAGGTCTGATATTGATGTAAAGTAAAGTAATAATGTAATATATCATTAATGAGAAAACATTATTTTCACAAAACAATCTAAAACTAATTTAATGATAATATTTCATAAATGAATGGCGTCATCGTCTCCTCTAAATTGCTGTGCTCAACAGGGCCAAAAATTGTGTCAATAATTTGAAATAAACCATCTATAATAATTATGTAACATTTTGGAAGGCAAGTAAATAAATAAATAAATAGGCATTTTATCAAATACTCCTCCAACGTCTCTGTTGCATTACTTGCACGTATGTTTACGTTAGCCTGCCCCAAAGGTAGACGTATGTTCAAAAAAAAACCTGTGTACAACTTATAGCTTACAAATAAAAGATAACTTTCCACCCCGATGGACATTACTGAAACCTATAATGAGATAGTAGATTTCATTCCAAAACGTATATCTCCTATTGCTAAATCAACTATTTTTTAATGAACTTTGAACAATTGGATGTACCCTGGATGCGGGGGTCTTTTTAAACTGGTTTGGTTAAATCATTTAATTCTAGGTACGCACGCTCCAAGAAATACCTTAGATTTTTCTACAATTTTCATTATTTTGCTGCACGATATTTTTTGGTATTTTTAAAGCTAAATAATATTTCTGAAACGTTTAGAACAATATCACTTAAGAGAATAGTTTCGCACAAAAAAGCGCCAACTTAATATGATACCAAAACCAACTGTCAAAATATGTTTTTGTTATTTTCTAGTATTGAAATGTATTTTATTTGTGCTTTTCTAATGAACCGTTCACTGCATATAAAACATTTTATCACTCTTGAAAAACTTTCAGCAAACTCTTGTCATTCACCATTGAGTCCTTAACCGTGACGACGTTTAAGTCACAAATTAAAGCTAAGTTAATGAAGCGAGGTTATTATGGTGTTGTGGATTTCTTAAATGATAATAATTTGTGGTCATCTTAGGTATAATCTGCTCCTCTGCACACTTTTTTGTTATGACTTTACTCTGTCAATTCAATTTTTGTGTTAAAAAACAAGATTGAAAAGAGTAACCATCGAGTTTCTTGCCGGAGTCTTCTCGATCGGAAACAACCTCCGAACCGGTGGTAGACTCACATTATGTTTAATTATGATATTTACTATCATAGTATTATTTTATGTACGAGTAAGTTTATTTTAGTAATATTTTTGCTTTATTTTTTTTTTTGTAACTATATGACTTGTCATAAGTACTTTCTATAAGTCTATATGAATAAAAATAGTTTTTACTTTACTTTACTTTATGACAAACTATTTGGATCACTACGGGTGCCTGGACTTGCCTACAATAAGTAATTATTCTGAGCTGAGATGTCTGTGTAGTTGGAATACATTTTTTTTTTCAAAAAGACATACTTAGTAAATAGAGTCACAAAATCAGTCAATTACTTGTGGCTTTGTCAGCACGCTTACCAAAAAATGGGGGTAAATGACAATACCGAGCTATGTTTCGAAAAATCTTACTAAGGAATTTGAACTCCAATCTTTGAATTTGACTGTGTATTCAGTAGTGCACTTGAAGATTTTTTTTTGCTTCTTTTATTATTAACTTATTTTAATATTTTTAATACGAGTAGCATTTGCAGTGAATTAGTCACATAATACAGTCACAATAACCATTCACAAAATACAGCAATTTGAGCAGATAGCTCTACGAAAGATAAAAACAGCCGACGGGTTACTAAAAAAAATCCCAAAAAAACAAAAACCGTTAGAAGACAAGATTAATGAGACCCAGTTACATTTTATAGAGCGAAGCGACCTTTGAGAGTAGAGTTTGCAGGCAAAGCACTGTTGTTTCAATAATATCGCCCGGAGGTAGCTACTTAGAGACGCGGTTCAAAGATTGAGGCATCTTTTTCTTGCATCATATACACCTAACACCAACTCAGGTCGTGGATCGTGTGGTCCCGAGTTTAAATTTTGTAACCACATCTTTGTGTTGATCGACTAACTCTTTGATGATGGAAAACATCGATAAAAAACCAAATCAACCCGGATAACGGCGAAAGGCTCACCTCCTACCACGTTGGCTTCTGATACTCTTGGTGAAAAGTGGGCTTCTGAGTGTTCCGTTCACCATGATGGCAACAGTCACTTCCCTCTGACTACCCCGTTTGGGATATGGTCGTGATGGTATGGATGGTATGCATGTATGTTCATGTATTTTTAGGACAATCTTTAAATCTTTGATCTCATTGTCACCAGATTGCGACGGCCCGACTCAGAGCAGTTTATTTAAAACTGGTATACTTAAATACTAGAAAATTTCACATTTTATTTTTATTTATTTATTCATAAAAAAGAAAAATTACATTTAACCTCATAAACCAAGATTGGTTACCGGAGGATAATACATTGATAATGTATTATCCTCCGGTAAAACCATTTTGTTTTTTTTTGGTTTGGGTAACAGGCAGGACCATGACCAAGTTTGCTTTACTTTACTCTCTTAGAGAGAAACTTGAACATTTCAAGAGTTTTTTTTTGCACACTAGAAAATAACAATAACTTATAGCTAATCAACACATTGTACAATTTGGGCGGTTTAATCGCTAACGATCTCTACCAAGCAACCAACAGGAAAAGGAAAATTGACAAGGAGGGCAAGTACGTGCTTAAAATAACATCATTTAATTGATTTATCATACTTAGTTTTATGTCAACTTCTTACCGTTATTAGGAAAACGATGAATTTCACAAGTCATTCATGAATAATTAATTGCATTATAAGCGTGAAAATAAGAAAACAAAAAAAAAATTTTTGCTTTAGATTTCGAGTTGGATTTAAACCCGCGTCTTTGGCAAACCGGGCTGCTTCTCTTTCCACTAAGCTACCGAAATCATTCTTGAACTTAGTGAATTCAGCCAGTGTATGTTTAAGTTGCAAGCCTACGTTATTCCATCAATGTTTCAGGCTTAAAAACATCCAAAATAAATATTAATCAATGAAATAAATCAAAACAAAATATGCCATAAATTATAAACTTTGATTTTGGTATTTAACAACTGTCATTTTATCAAAAATAACCTAAAAAAGCGCCCCAACCAAAACAGCTACGCGTTGCTCAATTTTCGTACCCCAAAATAGTGTAGGGAGCGATTTAAGGGCCAATAAAGTTAAACCGTTCGAAAAACGAGCGCCCCTAGAGTTAATCGCTTGGAATATCACTTAGTGTTGCACCCGCCAGGATTTGGAGACGGTAAGTGCGATTGATCAGGCCTGGGAACCCTTTGATGGAATCGGAGGAGCAGATCTTTGAAGAGGAGCCGTTTTCCTGACGCCTATACATGTTGCATGACTCTGCCTGAAAAGAAAGATCGAATACAGCGAGGGCTTTGCACGGTGATTTGATAAGTGATCGAATCAAAAATGAGGAAATCCGTAGAATTGACTCGGGTCTGGGTGTGCTGGAAGACGTCCGTGGTTTGATTTGTCTGGTACCTCGTAACATAGGAATATTCATCCCTATACTTCGAGACCATGACAAGTGGTGTGTTGTCTGGCGCATATTTATTTATTTATTTTATTTAACACCGAAGCCAAGTAGGTACTCGTAAGTAAGTTAAAGTGGCCGTGAGCAAGGCACTTAGAAGAAATGATATGGGCAGCAAACAATGAAATTGGGAGCCTTTTGAGGCAAACAAAGCGAGAGGCAACTTTAGCCCCGTTATAAAGCAGTCGCCCAGTTGGCAATTGGTCGTGGGTTCAAGTTCTGTCTTATACCAAGACCAAGAAGAGTTTTAAACTAACTATATTTAGCTTACTATATTTTCAAATCTTGCGGCAATTGTAATCCCAAGATGTTGAAGGTGTATGTCGACCTTCATGTTGCATGTTCAATTTAGTACCGTCTTATTTATTAAAACGTTTAGACTATTCTTCTACTTGTGGCTTTAAAAACGAAATTACTTGAATCAAAGGTACTTTTACAGTATTTCGGTGTAATACCAGTCAACGAACTGAAACTTTGCAAAGGATGAATAGTTCCATACCTACACTTACTAGCTTACTAGAAAGAAGTAGCAAATTGATCGCCCGCATATTTTGCTGTTATTTTCTTCTCAGGCACCTGAAGTCATCGTAACGTCTTCTTCCACATTATTTATTTTGTAAATATGCAGCATTGAGCTTTTACACGTTATAATGACAGAGTTCGATTATGCTCCCTACATACATACATACATGTACATACCATCATGACTATATAATAAAGTGACTGTTACCACAATGAAAAATTAAAATTACGGCTGCTTTTCGTAGCAGCTTCCGCTATGCTGCCACGAAATGCTGGAACAATCTTCCGCCACCGATCAGAAATTCAACATCAGGAGCCTCCTTTAAACTACATCTCAGGAAATATCTGATCGATAGCCAAAGGTCTAATTATTGAGTAGTCGTACTGTACCTATTTAAACTCGTATACATGAATTGTATACATGATACATACATATTATACTATATACACCTATTACATTATATATACCTATATACATATTGTATACTTTGCGTGCGTGTTTGCAAACATTCATTTACACAAAACAAAAACACATTTTTTCCACATTCCGCATAACCAGATACACATTCCTACACGAACCATCAAATCTTCACATTAATAAGGCCGAAAATACTTCATGATATTTTCAATTTTTCATGGACCAGTGACGTCCTCCCTCACACCTCGTGGTTACCACAGAAAAACCAGCGTCATGGCTCCGCCATGACAAAGCAGCTGAGTGGTAATCATTTTGGTAATATTGTCACACATGTTTTATTTGAAGTTATTAATTATTTTTTGTTTTTGCCTTTTGCCTATTGTTATTTTGTTGTGTTCTTTTGTTTATTTTTATTAATGTGTGATGATTTACTAAATAAATGCTTATTCTATTCTATTCTATTCAATGGTGAAAACAGAAGCCCAAGTTACATCGATGGTATTATAACCCAATGTGGCAGGTGGTGAACTTTCCGCTTTTATCCAGGTTGTTTCTTATCGATGTTTTCCATCACCGGAGAGTAAGTCGGTAATATAACAATAACCACAAAGATGGTTCTGGCCAGATTTGTATTCGGGACTACACGATCCTCTATCCGAATGCTCCCTATCTTTCTTAATATAATGCCCATTAAAAATTGAAAAAAAACCATTAAAAGTTCCGGTAAGCATCTTGGCCTAGTGCTAGTAGTTCAGAACCGGAACTCAGGTCGTGGATCGTTCCCGAGTTCAAATCAGGTCAGAACCAAAATTTTTGTGTTCATTGTTATCCGACTTACACTCCGGTGATGGAAAACATCGATAAAAAAACAAATTAACCTGGATAATGGCGGTAGGCTCACCACCTATCACGTTGGGTTCTAATATCATTGGTGAAAAATGGGCTTCTGAGTGTTTCGTTCACCATGACGACAGAGTGACTTGCCTCTGACTACCCCGTTTCGGATAAGGTCGTGATGGTATGTTATGTAAAAAATTCAGCACCAAAGTTTCTTGAATCTTATTATTAAGCGATTTCTGGATTGATAAACTACGGTTTCGAAATTGAATTATGACTTTTTTATCATTCAGTTTTTAAATCGAGCCAAAAAATTAATGATATTACCGTACCAGTGGTAAAGCCGCCCAAATTATCTGTAAGTTATTGTTATTTCCCTAGGATCAGGACTAAAGCGGGATTCGAACCCGCGACCTTTCACAATCCAGGTGGCTGCTATCCCAACTGAGCAGCTACAGGCTTGATGAAACAAACGTTGGCTTACAACGTAAAATACACTAGATAAATGCGCCGGGCCTGTTAATGGCCTCGGTAGCTCAGTTCTTCCAACTGCCACCCGGATTGATGAATGTCGCGGGTTCGAATCCCGCTTGAGTCCCTAGGATCAGTTAGAATTTTCCCTGTTTCTCGATCTTTGTGCAGAAAATAATGTACTTAAGCATTGTCAAATGCTAAAAATAAAAATTCACTTGGCTGACTGTTTTCAGGTGCAGTTTGCAGCAAATAGCACCAAACGTCAACCAGATTACCTAACTATGGTTGGCAGTTGGCAGTAATTAACCCATTTGCTGCCGAATAAAAAAAATGTTACGAAATCTAAGTAAACCAATTTAAAAATGCACATTTCATGACCTTCGCCAGAAGTGGAAGCCGTAAATTACGCATATGTTAGATAAGAATATATATAATATGTTTACTCAACGATATGAGGACATAGTTATCTAGATTAAAACATAAGTCAAAATATGAAAACAAATAAACAACAAATATAGCTAAATCTTCTTAGCTAAATTGATTCACTAAATTTAGAAAGTGAAATGACATAATATTAATTACCAATTTTTATTTGTTTGAATGTTGGAATACTTGAAAGTCAAAATACGTTATTATGAATTTGAAAGAATAAGGGCGGTAATGCTAACATCACTTCCTGCAGCCTTATTAAGCAAAGATTAAAACAGTTATTACATCATGACCTGAATTATTGTGAAATAATTGTTTTGGATTTCATTCACAGACTAATTAAATGCAAGCTTGACTTCCGCAACTTTAGAATTACTAATGTAAGTTAAATCAATTTAAATGTGATATAATTATTTTGGATAGTAAAATATGCTTTAAATAATAATTAGGAAATTACGCCCCTAAGTGTTACTTATTCTAAAGTGATATTTTATCCTTTTCTTGAAATAAAAGGTAGACTTCCTGTTCCTGTCGAAAGAAAAGTCAAGTTCCTGTTTCTGCTTAAATTTTTACTTTTCGTATAAAACTTGTAAATTAAACTTACAAGTGCCTGTGTAATTCTCTAAAAAATTTAGTACATTTAAATTAAAGTATTGACAGTTCATTAGTATTTAAAATCCATTTAAATTATCAACTTCCGGTTGGCGGGCTTTTCTGATTGGTTATTCTATTGATCGATCAGAGCCGGCCATTGGAAGGAAATGAGGTTGTTAATAAAAATGTTAGTTTTTAAAAAAGTGTGACACTTTAGTCTTGGACGCTGAGCAGATAACAAAGTTAAGTACTTTTCTGTGTAACTTTTAATATGTAATTCTGTGTCTTTGCGGTAGAAACAATACTCTAAGCTCTTCTAAGCTTTTATGTTAGTTCGCTATAGTGTTTTATTTTTGCTGTAAGTAATGTTAACTTAACCGTATAGCTTCAATGTTAGTACACAAATAATAAGTCTAGTCTGCTTTAAATAATAACTGCTTCCTTGATATATTCTGTCAATAATATACTTTTTATGAATCTTATGAAATTCATGGTAGATTCACATCATATTCCAATATAATAATCATTTAAACCATTGCTGTTGTCCTTATTTTCTCCCACAAAAGTATTCTCCTTATTAGGTAGGCAAGTGCACAACTTTTGAGCTAGTTCTGATGATCGTTTGGTTGCTTTTATAATTTGATAAGTTGAAACAGTAGTAGGTAATACCAGTCAATCAATTAGAATCATTATATACATAAATCCTACCTTTAAATAAATCTTGTTAGATATCAAGTATCTATATATAGCCTTATATACCTATACATAGAATCTAACCCATGCGGCGCGCGCCTCTAACAGATAGTCCGCTCAGAACAAACCCGCCATTTTGATCACGCACACAGATACGGTGAGTTTACAGGCGATATCGGTAAGCATCAGTGTCGCGGCCAGTCGCACTGTCGGGTGTTTTGGTTTTTGTCGAACTTGGTGCAATTTTTCACGAATGATGAATTTCGTTTTTAGCCGGTTCTGTCAAGTAGGTATAACCTTCCTATTTCTTTTTAAAAATTCTTAGCGAATATAGTAGTAGGTGAACCTGGGCGGTCACGCAAGTTTAGAAAAAAGGCGCGAGCGGTCTTTCTGTAAACTCTTTATTTTGTGTGGTAGCTGTAGTGAAACACAGGTGGCTGGATGAACACTGATTTATTAAATAGTAGGTAGGTGGCCGCTTGTACAGATATTTTATAAGTTACCCACATGACAATGCAATAATAGCATTACATCTTTCTCCTTATAATTATTATAAAAAAGTTACAACGTAATCTTTACAGATAACAAACGTCACTACTTCAGGAAACAAAATTAATCTCATTTTATGGAATATAAGTGCTAATGTACTCGATAGTATAATACTCTCATCTATTTTACTTCTTTAAAGAAAACAAAAGAGAAAGTAAAATAACTATCAATGTAGTACCTACCTAATGTAATTAAACACAATACTCACACTATACATTATATAAGCTATTATATAAGTAAGTATAAACATATATTTGAGGTAGGTACACAAAAAAAAAAACTTTAAACGCGACTGGGTGTTCTCACAACTTCCTTTGATTTAAAACACACTTGCCTAACATAACAGTTTGTGTGCTCATCTGTTCTTGGCATCATGTTTAGTTTATTCGTTCGTTTCACTGAACATATCTAATAGGATTAGATCCTGCGACCAGATGAGTACGCAACTGCAACATCAAACAAATACAAAAAATTACAAAAAGTTAAACAAACTTAAGTTAAACCTAAAAAGAAAAAGAAATACGGAGATCGCCTACGTTTGAATAACACATTGGGATAAGTTGGTTTATTTTACAATGTTTTTCGTTATAAGTTTACAACTTAGATTAAACCAAAATTAATCTAAGGTTTACAACGACTTATTTGCCAGACGACGAGCTTTACTCCTTGTGATTGGACCTTGCCATACGACTGATTCTGGGGCGTTTTTTACCTTGACATCTAAGGGTGGCGTGATCCCCGACAGCGGCTCCGCGCTCGCCGGCGCGCGTGTCGCCGGCCCGCGGTCTCGCTCAGCCTCCTCCTGTTTCACCTGTCTACTTACAATATGTCGTCGATTACGTCGGTATTTTCGGCCAGCTGTGTCCTTTAATATGTAAGACCTCGGCTCCGACGACTGCTCCACAACTCTCGCGGGTTTACGATTCTGACCATCGCACAATACAACCTCCTCATTATTCTTTAATGAAGGATGGTTTTGTTTACAGGCTCTTTTATCATAATGAATTTTCTGCTTACTTTTAGTATTCAAAATTTAAAGAGCGTCATAGTTTTTTTTATTATTTACTCTTTCAAGTAAGACACTTTTATGAACAGGAAGTCGAGTGTTTAATCTTCTTCCCATTAGTATTTGAGCAGGTGAATCAATGTTTTCCCTAGGAGTTGTCCTAAAATTTAATAAACTCATATGATAATCATCACCACTATTGCAGCATTTTTTTAACATGTTTTTGATAGTACGAATCGTTCTTTCACTTTTTCCGTTACTCTGCGGGTATAATGGTGACGAAGTGAGGTGTGCAATCTCCCACCCTCGTAAAAACGATTTAAATTCCTTTGAATTATACGCAGGCCCATTATCAGTTACTAATTCATTCGGTATTCCATGCCTCGCAAATTGTTCTTTCATGGCTGTAATCACGGATTTGCTGCTAATCGAATTTAGTTCATTGATTTCTACAAAACTCGAAAAATAGTCTACAATTATCAAATAATATTTTTTTCTATACTCAAAGATGTCGGACCCTAACTTGAGCCAGGGAATATCGGGAATAGCATGTGCTAACATCGGCTCGCGCGGCGGCGGCGGCGCCAGCAGCGCGCACGCGGCGCACTCGCGCACGGCACGCTCGATGTCGCGCGCCATCCCCCCCCAGAACATAACATCGCGCGCGCGCCTCTTGCACCGCTCGATGCCGAGGTGCCCTTCATGTATGCGCTGAAGCATTTTCGCGCGCAACGAAACTGGAATAAATAAAGTACTATTTTTCAAAATTAACCCATCTACTACCTGCAAACATTCGCGATACGACCAATGATGACGAGCGATATTGTCTACGTCACATCTATACCTAGGCCAGCCCTTCGATATATAATTAATTAAGATTATACTTTCCGGGTCTTTTCTCGAATGGTCTTTAACTAAATTCAATTTGCTATCACTAAATTGAACTTGTTCCAACATGAAACACGTCTGCACCTCTAATTGTTCACTTACGTCTTCACTCATTAGTTCCGACAACGGAGCACGAGACAACGTATCGGCGATGTACATATACTTACCCGGTGTGTATATTACTTTGACGTCGTAACCCTGTACTCTTAATAACATGCGTTGCAAACGAGCCGGAGCACTGGACAAAGGTTTTTTAAAAATAGCCTCCAGTGGTTTATGGTCTGTATGTACGACCACGTCGTGCCTACCGAAAACATACTGATGGAACCGCTCACATGCAAACACGATAGCTAACATCTCCTTCTCAATTTGCGCGTATCGACACTGCGTGTCGGTGAGCGTAAGCGACGCGAACTCGACTGGCCGGTCCTGCTGCAGGAGGACGGCGCCCAGAGCCACAGCGCTCGCGTCCACCGACAACACGATAGGTATATTACTCGAATACAATGCAAGGACAGGAGCTGATGTAATCTTTTGTTTTAATAACTTTACCGCATTTGTGTGCACTTCATCCCAGTTCCATTCAGAATCTTTTTTTAAAAGACTCCTGAGTACGTTTACTGACTCCGAATAATTGGGAATAAATTTTGCTAGATAATTGACCATGCCTAAAAATCTCTCTAAAGCTTTTCTGTCAATTGGATTAGGCATTTCTGCAATAGCTTTGACTTTAGAGACGTCCGGCCTCATCCCTTGTGCATCAAAAACATGTCCGAGATATATAATTTCCGTTAACCCAAATTTACATTTATCTTTGTTAAATTTGATACCTATATCTCTGGATCGTTGTAACAGACGCTGTAACCGCTCGTCGTGCTCGCTTCTACTAGACCCCCACACAATTAGGTCATCTATGAAAGAGTCTGTACCATCCAGGTCCTCCAGATGTTGTCTTACCTTTGCGTGGAATATTTCTGGTGCGCAGCTGACGCCATAGGGAAGTCTTAGAAATTGATACCTGCCAAAAGGTGTACTGAACGTACACAGGTCTGCGCTAGCCTCATCCAGCTTCAGCATCCAAAATCCGCACCTAGCGTCGAGAACACTGAAGTAGCGCGCGCCATGCAGCCGTGCGGCCAGCTCGCTCACAGTGGGTAACATAAAGTGAGATCGCCGTATCGCAAGGTTCAAAGTTCGAGGGTCTAGACATACCCGTATGTCCCCGTTCTTCTTTGCCGCTATTACTATAGGATTAACCCACTCAGTAGGGTGAGTCACTTTGCGCACAACTCCAAGTTTTTCCATTCTCTTAACTTCCGTATACAGCTTGTCCCTCAGGCCTACTGGAATTCTACGTGCCGAGCATATGACAGGTTGCACTGAAGGATCTATGATAATTTTATGTACACCTGGTAGCTCTCCTAACCCTTGAAATAAATCTGAGTAACTGTTGCTAATTCGTATACTGTCAACCCTTTTAATTGCGCCTATCTTTACACAACCGTCTAATCCCATTATGTTTTGACAACTCATGTTCGCAACTACAAATTTGAGGTTATAGTTTTCTTTTTTGAATTTAATTACAAGATTACACTCTCCCACAATAGGTATATTATTACCCGTATAGGAATATACTTTGTTATTATATTTAGATAATAAGTCGGGAGCTAAACCTAAACGTTTAAAATCACTTATCGTTAATATGTTTAACATCGAACCGGTATCCAGTTTAAAACAAATACGCTTACCATTAAAGTCAATGACCTCTATCCATTCCTTCAGCGAGCAACTTCTCGCCTTACTACGTTCACTTATCACATTCACGAACATCATTTCGTCATTAGAATCTTCCGCAGCGTCCTCTACGCTTACATTATGCACTCGTTTACCTATCACTTTATTAACACAAACTCTTGCAAAATGCCCTCGAGCTCCACAAACAAAGCATGAAGCATTAGTCGCCGGGCAGTTCTGATAATCACAAGATACGCTTCCGCAGCGTGAGCACGGTCTCCTCGCGCGCGTCACTGCTCCGCCTCCTCCAGACGGTCCCGCTCGGGCCCCGCGCCCCGGCCGAGCTCCGCGAATCAAATTTATTTTTCAAACATTGAAGGTCGTCAGCACTTTCTTCTTTGTCAAATGTAAAAGTCGAATATATCTCGTAGCCCTCTGTTCCTATGAGGTTCACCAGCAAGCTCGCCTGAACATCTGACCCTTCCTTATTGACCCCAGATGCTTTGAGAAAAACTTCGAACTGCTTCCACCATTTCCGCCACATGTCAGCCCGTGCCGCCGGACTCCCTTCAATGTGCAATTCCGGCGGTGGGCGCGCGTGTTCCATATTTAAATTACACAGTACTATTTTTAGGTAATTCACTGCGCGACTCAATACGGCCACAATATTGTAAATTACTAGTAAATATGATTATTACTAGCCTCCCCGCTGTCACCATGTAGTGAAACACAGGTGGCTGGATGAACACTGATTTATTAAATAGTAGGTAGGTGGCCGCTTGTACAGATATTTTATAAGTTACCCACATGACAATGCAATAATAGCATTACAGTAGCGTTGGTGGCAACATTCCTCCAATTGCTTTCTGTAATTATTGTATGTTAAATTTATAACTATTTTTTGTATCTGTTGGGAAGTAATAAACACAGTTTTAATTTAATTTAATTTAATTTAACATCTGGAAACCTTTTTTTTTTCGTGGGGAAATCCTCATGGATACCTCGCCGCCCGGTGGAACGACGAGGTTATGTCAGACTTCTACCGACTAAAACCCCACGGTTCTCGATATCAACACTTTCAGCGGCGAGGCGGGATCCCTAAAAAGTTCTGCATCACCACGCCGCCAGTGCTTCCCCGTATTGGGGACCCCTCCTGCCGACCTTCCAATGATGGGGGGAGGTCACGGACGCACCTGGAGCACACAGATACTTCCGCCGTTGCGGTGAAAGCCGTGCATTGCAGGCAAAAGCACCCCCGTACTCAAGCCCGCTGGCTCCCACCGTACGCAGGCCCTACTAGGTCCGCAACGACGATCTACCTAAAAGGTGGATCCGCTGCCGCATCTGGCAGTGCGGCTCCGCCGAGCCTCAGTGCACAGGGGGGGGGCATCCGTCGATCACTGACCCTCTCCAAACGGTTGTGCACCGCGGCCCCTCACCTCACGCCCTAAGGCGCTGCGTCCGTGGGCGCCCCTTTGGACAGGCAGTGGTAGACAGGCAGGCACCATACCACCACCACGCCCGGTGGCAGGCAGTGGGTGGGTTGCAAGTCCACCGCACTGCCACGCCTGAGCCCTCTTAGCTTCCCGGTGATTCCACCTGCCACCAGTACTAAGCCCCCCCGCCACGACAAGGCGAAGGCTCATGGGGGGAAGCATCTGGAAGCCTAGTTCGACCACTAACCACTAGTCGGCGGCGTTAAGTGGCCGCCAAAAGTAGCCCAGCGTCCGGCAGTACCAAGACTTTGCAGTTCCCGAAGTACCGCGATTTTTATCAGGTCGTACCACAGAACGTACGCCCACATTGCCAAGTATAGAGAGAAAGATAAAACGGTCGTTTCCATAATACGCGTCCAAAACAAAAAACAGAAGACTGGCGCTAAAGCACCGGACGAGCCGGCAAACGAGGATTTCATGTGTCCTGAGGTGAAGCCGAGGGTGGAGATGGACTATTGTACTGTTGATCTGGTAAATTACAAATAGGTCATTTATGTAACAAAATTTATTTATTTATTTAGATAGGACAACCAAAAAGATCAACACTAATACTTACTATTGAGATATTACATTTCAAACTTAAAGCTTAGTGTCACCTTACCTATAGCCTGCCACGGCATGCATTGTGAACTTACAATTTATCAAAACTGAACACAGTACTTCTTACTAGGTGAATTACAAATAGTTAATACAATTTTGCAGGGTAACAAACCTATAAAACAAAAAATTGAAGACTTGATCAAAAAGTCACCCACACGGGTGACTGCAATACTTGGCGTTTAAATTTTTGCACCTTATCAGAGAAGATGTCAATGCCACATGATTTACTGATTTATTGTATTGCCACTGCAATCTATTCACGGTGGCGTGGTGACCCAAGTTACGCTTTGACCCTTTTGGCGAGAATGGAACTAGCAAAGACTTGATTTCAATGGTGAAGGCCTTCCCCCAGTAGTGAAACAGTAAGCTAATAATCCCGTCATCAAAAAGCATTTGTAACCTAGAAAGTAAAACCAAAAAGATCTAAGCCTTTATGATTAATAAATGTTGCAAAAAGTGCAATCAAGTTGAAGTCCCAAATGACTCTATTTGTATCAATATACCGATCCCGAAATAAAAAACAAGGCCAAGTGCTTTTCTCACAGGCCTGCATCGCAGCAGTGAGTTATAAAATAAAGATTAAAAACTTATTATTTAACTAATTAAACTTGGCGTACGAGCATAGTTTTAGTATGTACGTATTAAAGATATTCAGGCTTAATAATAAATTATTTGCAGAAGTAAGTAGCTGTATTTATTAGGTAGGGTGGAGCTTTCACAGTAAAGTCCTCCTCCATCGAATCTTAGCAGGGAATTTTCGCTGTGACCGCAAGACGACATTATTAAAACATTATTTGGGAAAGAAAAATTTGTTTTTGACTAGGCATCGAACAGTTTGTTTGGTTTGCAGCTCTTCTTTACTGCTGACTATTTAAGAAACACACCACTTGTCATGGTTTAGAAGTAAGGATAAATATCCCTGTGTTACAAGGTACCAGACAAGTCTCGCCTACTGAACTTCAGTCTTGCCTGGTGGTAAGCGGTGAGGCCGATGGTGGTACACGCCTACCCAGAATATGCGCATTCAAGTTGGCCTTGAAGACACCGGGTTGTAAGTATCCGGAAACACAGACGCAGGGAGAGTGTTCCACTTCCTAGCGGTGCGACCAGAAAAGACGCAGCAAAGCGTTGAGTGCGCATTGCTGGAAGTCAAGCATGTCAAAAATAAGTGCTGTGCAGCTGTTTTGAAGCTGCTATATTCAGTCCAGTTTCAAATTGAACTGCTACCCTGTGTAAAGTTTGCGCTATGTGCACACTGCAGAGCTACGTCTGCCACCATAGTTCCACTGCAATGTCCTCATTTCTATACCGATCACATAGCGAAACACCGAGCTCTTAATGCAGATATTGAGACCCTGATATCTATACATACAACCTCTAACGACCTTCAAGTGATATTCAAATTTAAATTATCTTGGTCAGCTATTGTCAGACACCATCATAGTGAACTACCCTTAATATTAATATATCCTTCACTAAAATAGGCTTTTGTTTCAAAATGAACAAAGTTTGCATTGTTCTCTGAAAGTGGTCATCTTTATTATTTAGAGTTACTCTTGTTTGTATTAAAGTCTCTATTGTGTTACGTCCTATTACAGCCAGGTACAAAAGAAATTTGCAATTAAATTGCCAAATAGAAGTGAGAACGCAAGATGTATCCAAAAAACTAGAAAACAAACTTCAATCTTTGGAGCATCGGCCTAAAGTCGCCTGTCTATCGGTTATTTATAAAGTGTATTTCGAAAAGTGTGCGCAGGAACTACACAACCTCCACTAGACGCCGGGAGGGCGTCCACCCCCATGTGGTTGACTTGCCAACAATCCGCACTCAACGGTTTGCTGCGTCTTTTCTGGTCGGCACCACTAGGGAGTGGGACACTCTCCCTGCGTCTGTGTTTGAGGATACTTACAACCCTGGTATCTTCAAGGCTAGAGTCAATTGGCATTTTCTGGGTAAGAGTGTACCACCCTCGGCCTCGTCATCGCTTACCACCAGGCAAGGCGGGCCATACGCAAACCCAGTTTTAAATTAAAGTAATCAAACCGAGCACACAGTGAGAAGAACTTCTGTTTGTCTACTATAGGTTGCCGTCACGTAAACTAAGTAAATAAGTTCTGCAATTTAGACGTCATTTTAAGTTCCATCCCTAATCACTAGAGATGCTATACCAAAATCCCTTACAACGCCAACGCAGACGCTGGCGACTATCATTGGGGTGAACTTACCGCCTGTACGGCCATTAGGGTACACGAGATTATAAACAAAATACTGTTTTTGTGTTTGGTGCTGTCAAAAATCACGCACGTGTCAGGTTATGTAGAGTTATACCAATAAATATAATAATACCAATAGCCTTGATAACCTGCATAAGGTGATCCAAATCGTGAACGCAGATCTGGCTCGTAATCTGGACTGGAGTAAATCTTTTGGTCTTACGGTTAACCCTACTAAAACACAAGCTTAAGTTGTAGGTAGCTCATGGTTGATTTCTAGAATTGACTGGAAAACTTTGCCACAAATAGTGTTTGAGGGAGTCCGTATACCTTACAGTAACGTGGTAAAGAATCTGGGGATATTCATTGATAGCTCACTTGATTGGGGTTAACAAATTGGCGAGGTTAGCAGGAAGGTGTTTGCTTCTGCAGGTGCACTTAGCAGACTACGTAATTTTTTGCCCATACGCACCAAGGTTTCTCTAGTCCAAGCCCTTCTCCTGCTGATTCTTGATTATGCCGACTGCTGTTATCTCGATGTTACTCAAAATTTTCTTAATAATCTGGAACGTCTTCAGAATTTCTGCATTCGCATCATCTTTGGCCTACGCAAGTATGATCATGTATCTGAATTCCGCGCCCAATTAAAATGGCTTCCAATTCGTCGCCGACGACATCTTTATATTCTCTCCTTGCTTTACTCTGTGTTGTTCAAATACAAATACAAATACAAATATTTTATTTGCCATTAGGTAGGGTACAGTACATTAAGTGATATAAATGATGAGAAGTGCATTAGCCTACCTAACTACAATTGTATAGCATGCAAACAATAATAATTTAAAAATAATTCACAGTAACTTAATCAGTGCTCAGATACGCATCTGATAACTAAATCGATAGCATTTATTATTTAAATAGTATTAATTCATTTATCTATAAAAATTAAATATTATTTACTAAATTACAGGCTAAACATCAAAATCCTGTATCAACCACATCAAACTTTTACAATTCTTTATATTTCAAAAAATCATTGAGTGAGTAAAATGTCATGTCCAACAACCACCTACGCAAAGATGTTTTAAAACTATTATATGGGAGTTCCTTAATGCGATTTGGTATTTTGTTATATATAGTGCCGCACATAGCATAGCAATTGTTTTGGAATCTTCTCGTTTTTGGGACTATCTCTAGCACCAGTCTATGACGATTTCGAGTTGTTCTTTGGTATACGTCCTTCGCTTGTACGAACTTGTGAATATTCCTTTTGACAAAAACACTTACTTCTAATATGTAAAGGCATGGCAGTGGCAGTATTTGAAGCGACTTAAAGTACGACAGACAGGATACATCAGGTGCTATATTGCATATGGCTCTAATACACCGTTTTTGGGCTATGAATAGTATTATTATGTTAGTTCCATTGCCCCAGATTAATAAACCATATCTCAGAACCGACTCTACATACGCGTAATAAGCAATAATAGCCGTACTTACATTTGCAACCTTCGATAACTTAAATAGAGCAAAGGCAAATCCATTTACTTTGGTACAAATTTTCTCTATTTGACCCTTCCAACTTAATTTTGGATCCAAAGTTAAGCCCAAAAAAGTCGCACTATCCGCGTTCCGCAAAGTGTCTCCATTAAAATAAATGGCATTAATTGATTTTTAAAATTATTAAAATTCATTAAATGTGTCTTCTGTAAATTAATTCTAAGATTATTTCTGTTAAGCCACTCAGTTATTGAGGTCAATGTTTTTATGATGTCATATTTATGTTGATCGAATGTAGATTTCTCGTCAGTAGTAACTATAACCGAAAAATCATCGGCAAATAATACGCTTTTTTGTTCCGTTATATCTGGCAAGTCATTAATATACAAGATAAACAGTAACGGGCCAAGAACACTCCCTTGTGGAACACCGAACTTGTTATTTTTTTGTTCAGATTTATATGTCTGAGCCACGGAATTGGAATCAAGCTGAGTTATCTCTACGTATTGTGTTCTGTTTGTGAGGTAGGATTTAAGCCAATTTAGTGCTGGACCTCTAATCCCACTACGTTCAAGTTTAATTATCAATTGATCATGAGAAACGCAGTCGAAAGCTTTCGACATATCTAGAAACACTACAGTTGCATAGTCTTTCATGTTAACACTTTTCATAACATCATTTATTCAATCAAATGCCGCATGTGTTGTCGATTTATGTTTTTGAAAGCCATGTTGGTACTTTTTTATTATTTCAAATTTACCAAAGAAGGCTGTTAATTGACTATGCATGACCTTTTCAAAAAGTTTCGATATAACTGGGAGGAGCGCTATTGGTCTGTAGTTGGAAATATCTTTTTTATCACCTTTTTTGAACAATGGCTTCACAATAGACAATTTCAGTTTTTCGGGAAATTTTCCTGTCTGTAAAGACAAGTTTACCAAAAAAGCCAACACAGGACTAAGTTCATCTTTACACATTTTTAAGACTTTGGTACATATACCGTCGTACCCTTCAGATAGAGTATTATTTAGTGACATTATGACTTTTGAAATATGTTCTTCATTTACGGGTGCTAAAAAAATACTGTTTTGTAAGTTTGTCTTCAGTGTGTTTTCTGTACTTTTATTAGATGTGTTTGTTTCATTTATAAAATAATCGTTAAATATTGTGGCAATACTCATAGGGTCTGTTATTTTCTCATTATTATTTACAATTTCATTTGTGTAGTTTTTGTGATATGTCCCATTTGTTTCATTTTTTATAACCGTCCATGTTGCTTTGCAAATGTTTTTACTTGCTGATACATATTTCTGATTAGCAATCCTTTTAGAAACGTTTATGCATTTCTTAAGCAGTTTATTATAGTTCATGTACTTTGAACGACTTACATCATTTTTATCTGAGTAGTGTTTAAAGCGAAGTGATCTCTTTGTAAGACTGCTCTTTTGGAGACCCTTTGACATCCATTTAGGCTTAGCTGAAGTACTATTTTTTATTTTTATTTCCGGAAAGCAAAGGTTATAAATGAGAAGCAGAATATCATAGAATTCATTAAAAGCAGCATTTAACTCATTTTGTTCGAACACATTACAGAAAGAAAGACTACCTATATATCCTTTAAATTTGTTAATATTTTCCAAGGAGTAACATTTTTTGTAAGTAAATATAAAAATTATAAATATATATATGTATGTAAATATATAAATTTTTAGTAAGTTTGGTATTTCTTTTTTTTCTTTCAAGCTAAATTTTATAACTTGAGCCGTATCATGGTCGGATAACCACAACGTCAAAACATAGCCAGTGGCATCCCCTATATTGCTTACTATTAAGTCGAGGCATGCGCTTCCTCTTGTAGGTTCAGATATGTGCAATTTAAAATCATATTTTTTTAATAGATCCCTTAGCCTTGCTGTGTTTTCGTTTATGACAAGCATGTTGATATTCCAATCTCCAGTAATAATTATTTTCTTTTTTGAAAATTTGAGTAAGCATTTGTGTAACAACATGTCAATCCTGCTAAAGAAGCAATCAATGTGTTCTTTTTTCTTAGAGGGAATTCTATAAATGCATACTACTATGATATGATTTGTGGTTAAATTTATTGCGCAACATTCAAAGTGATGTGCCGTAGACAGGTCATCGAAGCATAATAATTTCTTAAATTCGAGTCCTGTCTTTATTAAAATGCATGATCCACCTCTTTTTGTGGGTCTGCAGTAACTCGATGCTAATTTAAAGTTCTGTATGTGCACGTTCGATCCCCGGTCACCTCCTTATCTAAAGGAGTTGTTCCAATTTCAGCGGTCTGCCAAGAGTGATAATATGCGGTCAACCCGGAATCTTCTTCTCGCTTTCCCATCTCATTCTTCAAGTTGTTATTCCAATTCTTTCACTGTCCAATCCATTCGCTTGTGGAATTCGCTACCTTTACTTATTAGTCAATCTCAATCCTTACCTATTTTCAAATCCCGACTCAAAGGTTATTTCCTCACACTGTAACTTTTAAATGTCTCTGGTGCGTGGATAAACCAACCCTGAATAAGTCTTTTTTACCGTTTCTTTATAATTTTGTGTATGTTTACAGATATTTACTACGTTTATAAGTACTACCTATATGTAATTGCATTCATGAATGCATAAAATAACTTCATGTATAAATATATAATTATCTCACTATCTCACACTACCTTACCTATTTTCACTTTTTAATCTTGTCATTTCCTCTACCTGCAGGTTGTCTGGAAGAGATCGCTTCCTAGCGATAAGACCGCCTACATTGTACAATCTAAGATTATGTAATGCTTATGTTAAGTATGATTTGTTGTACAATAAGGTATATTTATCTTATCTTATCTTATCTTAACTTCCTAAAATAATTACTGTTAGGGTTATCAAATCACTAAAGAAACTAAATTTGTGTACCTGCCTACTACTTAATGAGGAGAAAACTATGGTAGTGGTAAGGTAAAAATCGACTTCCTTCTTCAAACGAAGACTACCCTTAACATAATAATGATCAAACTTATCAGAACTATGGCGTCCCCATTTATTACCTGTCCAGGAAGATGATTACGGCAACTCACCGGACAGGAAGCGCTTGGAGTTCAAACCGGCGGCCGGATATTGTGCGGATAGCGAGACGGATAGTTGGGTGCTGGAAGTGACATATTAATTGGCGTAATGCGCTATAGCCCGGTTTCTTTTGACTTGCGTGGTATCCCGGGTTCGACTCCCGTTAAGGTCAATTCAGGAAGCAAATTTTCTAAATTGGCTGGGGTCTGGGTGTGCTGGAGGTAGCCCCTGGCTTAATTCCTTGTCTGATACCTCGTGACACAAATATATTTATCCTTACTTCGAGATCATGACAAGTGGTATGTATTATTTCCAAAGCCAGAGTGAATAGGCATTTTCTGGGTAAGCCTGTACGCATTATCACTTAGTATCAGGCAAAACTGAGGCCAAACGCAAATTGCTTACGAATACAAAAATTTAAAGAAGGAAAAATTCAAGTAAGCTAAAACGTAGAAACAATTAACGATGTACGATTTGGAAGAAAATATGGGCAATGGGTAAGACCACATTCTTAAGTAACTAATGCATATTGTGGCTATATTAGAAGTCAAAGCAAAAACCAATACCTCAAGGTGGAAGGTCGACTTCATAAAGGTTGCGAGTTTTTGGTATATACAGGCCAATATAAAATGAAATCTGTCCACTAGTCTGAATATAGATCTGTGGCGGAAACTTTGCTTTTAAACTAAACTAACCGACATTGTTTAGAGAATTCAAGGAAACTGGACAGATAGGTAGTTACTTAGACACTAGAAGCTTTCTTAGAAAACCTTTATGAGCAAAATAATAACATTGAGGATAAACCAATGCTTATCAAAAGATAGAAAACCTAGAAAAAATCGAATTTCGGACCTTGAAGAAATCAGGCACCGCCTGTGCCGTGCTGGTGGCGGCACTTTAAAAGAATACTTTCCACCGCCCCATCTCCTTCCCGTGGGTGCCGTAAGAGGCGACTAAGGGAGCCCTGCAGCAGACCATCTGCTCTTCAGCTAGCGTTCTTTGGATGCGCGTGGTGAGCGACTATAACTGCTCCGGTACCATTCTGGATAAATGGGAGTGGGTAATGCCACGGGCTACTCGCCTATGAGTACCGTAATGTATAATGCATCGTGCGTTGTGCTTGATGGCGGCAGGACCTACCGCAGATGGTACCTAGTACACTTTACGGTGTGCTAGGAATAGTGTGCCTTTCTGCATAACCACGAGGTTGGTCGGGGGGGGGGGGCACTAAAATAAATCTCAGTAGTTTGGGAAGGGACTTGCTCTTCAGGTGGAAGACATTATGTCGGCCGGTTGATGTTACCATCATGCAGTTGCGTACAACCCGCCAAGTGACTCTGACCTATCTCGGTCAGGTCGCGTTCCGGAATCAGCACTGCACTAATCGGTGCCAGGGCAGGCCGTCAAGATGAGTATGGCCAGCTCAGTAATTGCTTTGCATTGTTGTGCTTGTCATCCTCATATCTGGACCTCACGACTGCTTTCCATCAGGTGGACTGAGGGCATCTTGACAGGCACTTTAAAAAAAAGGTAGGATACGAACCCGCGTCTTCCAAAATCCGAGTGGCTGCCACCACTGAGCTACCGAAATCTTACCGACCCCAACAAATCTTTCTAGGTATATGCTTACGATCCTGCCTGATTTCTTCAAGGTCTGAAATTCGTTTTTTTCTAGTTTTTCTATCTTTAGTTATGCAAAACAAGCATTGTGAAATGCTAAAATAAACAAAGTATAAATCAATATTTATCAATATGTAACAACAACGATTGATTTATGTATAAGTTTACTAATAGTATGTCTAACATGAGTTTCAGCCACTTAAACTACGATAGTTGATTTCAGAAAGTTTGCAATTTTTTGGTTCCATTTCTAATCATTAGGGGCACATCATGTTGATGTCAATGGTGTAAACTCATGATAGACAAATACTGTATTTTTTTTATTTGCTGTTGAAAAAACCCACACAAAAAATAATGTTTTGTTTTAAAGCGTGAACCTTATTCATGTTATATTTTGCATTTATTATTTATAATAAAAAATATATTTAATTTGATAGTCAGCAAAAATTTAATAAGATTTTGTCGGATTTCAGGAAATAAGGTTTCTAAAGCGTAGAAAGTCCATAAATTACGTGAGGTATTTTCTAAAATTTCCTGTCCCTTCCTCCCCCCCTGGTGAGATGTCGTGAGGTTTATTCAACCCCCTCCCCCAAACCCCAATCTCACGTGAGATTTTTCATAATGTGAGTTTCTTTTACGTAAGAAAAACGCGTTAGATTGTTTTTTTATAAAGAAAAAAAAATTGCTTCGTGCTTTATTGCTGAGAGTTATAAGTGTAATAAAAAATTTACAATAGAATACTTAAAGCGTGACTACTGTGATTAAAAAAAGAATATCTACTCTAATTCAGTCCATGGAGAATTCAGTGAATCAGCAAAAAAAAATTGCGTGATATTTGCCGAGACCCCCTCTCTCCAACGTAAGTTTAGATGAGATTTGACTCGACCCCCTCCCCCCTTAAACATCTCACGTAATTTATGGACGCCCCCTAAATGGGACTGATTGACTTATCCGTTTGATAGAACCAAACTCCTTACTCACAGTAAATTCAAGTAGTTATCCTATGTACTATCCCACTGCTGGGCAAAGGCCTTCATCATAGAAATCAAGTTATCGCTATATCCATTCGCTTTTGCTAAATCACCACACTTGCTAAATGCAGGTTGGTGATCACAAACCCGGGCTGTGTTCCGAAATACTTTTCCCCAAGCAGGGATTAGTACCCAAGACCCTGGAATTCAGGCCAAGCTCTGTCACCACTCGGCTGTGTAGGCGTTAGCCACAGTGGCTTTAAATATTCTAAGATAGGTACACCCCCACTTAAGCTATTTAGCTAAAAATCCCAAAGCACAATCAATCCTAATATCCCAATCCCAAAAGTCGTATCAATCGAAGACACCCGGCCAAAAACATCCGGCCCGGATATAGCACGATCCGGCTTAGCGCCGACAGCGCGATCGTATGTAATCCGGCCGGTTTAAAAACGGACACGAGAATTTGAATTTAATGACCGGTCGTAGGTAACCGAATTAACCTGGGGATAGAGTCCGTATATTGAAAAGATATTGTATGCAAGGATTTATATAAGATATGAAATAGTCTTAAATGTCAGCACAAATAAATGATGAATGAGAAATTGAGAGTTCTGATGACCATGGGGTAGATTTCCACAAGTTTTGATTAAGTATGAACGATGTGTAGTCTCAGGGATAAAAAGATGAATAAATACTAACTGAATATCTGGTTCACATTACGCTGAAGCGACCTAAGACTCCAATGTTATAGGTAGAGATCAAATTAAAACTTAAAAGTACTGACCTTCATCATCAGGGAGAATAATATCGGTGAGAAGAGAAAGAAACGCTTATCCCAGTGGTTATCGCTTGCATAGCTGATGGGCCCATACCCACTTCAACTTTCTAAATTCTAAAGGTGGCAATAGATTAGAGCATTTGCTAGAGCATTTCATCGTAATGTTACATTTTTACGAATGCTACAATACAATGCAAAAACGTACATCAGGTGCATCCTTGTTGGTTGTTAAAAACAAGTTGTAATAAAACAACGATCGGATGTTTGCAATGTGGTTCGAGTAAATTCAAAAACAACAAATGCTGGATGTTCTGATATACATGCGAATGGTCAAATATATTCGCACCTTTAGACGGGAAACCGTAGTTCAGGTTTATAAACACTGCCAGTCTTATATGACTGCTATCTCTTGGTCTATGCAACGAGAAATCTTTTCAAACGAGCGAGTTCGCGCATATTCCTCGCACCGCAAGTGCTCTGCGCTTCGGACTCATTTATTTTTAATTGGTCGCTTTTTAATCGTGACATCACCACTTTATCAGCTGTGGGTGAATTCATGGTTAGGTGTTAAAATAAGGTCATACGTTTATTTTATTGAACGGTTTACAGGACTTACCAGGAGCGTTCACATCATAGTCGCCAGCGTCTGCAGGATAGTTTTACTTCTTACTATCTTAAGGTGGGTTTAGACCAAACGAGCGAAAGTACATTCTATCCCCACTCTATCAAAGTCTCTTTGTGTGAATAGAGACAGAGCAATTTTTCGTTGTTCTATCTATGTTCGTGGAGACCTTAGAGCACTAGCTAGAATGCTCGGTCTTGATCCCTCGTTCTCGTTCGTTAGAATTATCTTGGTTTAAATGAAAAAATAATTATCATTCACACTAAAAGATTACGAAAGAACATTCTTGCTCTCTAACTCTAGCTCTATGTTCGTCTGGTCTAAACTCACCTTTACTAATATTAAACATGCGAATTTTTGTGAATAAACATCAGAATATATAGGCTACAATTCATAAATATGTTATGTAATTTGGTCATAAAAGTAAAGTTCACCCGGACAAAACCACAGGCTGAAAGCTAGTATCTGTATACTTTTACTCAACCTCAACGCACAGACATACATCTTAATAGATAAAGCAAGACACGCCGTTTGTATGAAAACCAAATCGCTACTTTTTTGACGCTTTTGTGATGTCATGATAGTTTTAGACCAAAATGAGGAGTTTACAGAATTACCACTCGCACTTTTTTCCTAGACTTGCGTAACCGCCAAGGGTTACTACTATGTTCGCTATTAATTTTCAAAATGAAGTTCGATGAAAACGAAAACACTCGCGACAGTGCGACTGGCCGCGACACCGATGCTCACCGGTATCGCCTGTTAATTCACTGCGTCTGTGTGCGTGATCAAAATGGCGGGTTTGTTCTAAGCGGATTACGCGCATGCGTAATTTGTGGTTTTAGTGATAGAAATCTGCCATTTTCAATCCCGTCAGAGCTGAGTTTTGGTAAAGACCTTGGGTTAACCAGTGGAAATAACGTGTTAAAAGTCCTCATAGGTCTTATTTGTGCTAAAAAAGTTATTCAAGGTCAAACGTTGAAGTTGTTGTTTTTTTGGAAATTGACAATCTACAAAAATGGTCATAATAGGTACTTACTTTTTTTCCTAAGAAATCGCAATCTAATTCTGCGGGCCTTCAAGGTGAGGATGGCCAGCCCAGTGATTCGTTTGAATGACTGGGCTTGTCAACCTTATATTTCGACCTCATGACCGCTTTCCATCAGGTGGAGGGATCTTGACGGGCAATATAAAAAAATATTAACTAAAAGTTCAAAGATACTGGCATTGGCAATAAGTCCACACTGGTGAACACAACATCCCCCCTACTCTTGTACAGCCACATTTAGCACCTATTGTGAAAACGCAAAAAAAATGTGTTATTATCTATTTAAGTATGTATTTAGAAATATTTAAGTAGGTTTATCAGTCTCTGACACCCAAAAGTCCAAGCACAGCTTAGTTTCTGGTCAGATCTTGGTGTAATTTGTCCCAGCAGTTTATTTATTTATTAAGGTAAATTCTAAGAACATTTACGGTAAATTGCTGAGCCTTTTTATCCAGACGTTTTAACGACAAATGCTCGTCACCGGTCACGAGCGAAGCGGAAGCGATGGTGTTGGAATGGTACTTAAGTGTCAAACAATTGGAACCTCGCCACAACGAGCGAAAACTAAATGAGGTAGCGTCGAAACTGGTGCACTGCACTCATTTTTGACACGCAAAGTAAGTACGTGAACTCGCGACTCATATGCTGGCAGTATATGCTCTATATGTATTGTACTATGTATCTTCCCCATGCTTGTCATTTCCTGATTTTATGGGTAAAACACGTGACGTTTCCCATTTCATATTTTTGTTATATATGTGGAAAATTTTGCCTTTGGACGTCCCTAAAAATCATACAATACGGTATTCCTTTACTTCTATATTAAAAATAAGTAATAAAAAGTATTTCCATGCCAACCTTATTGCCTATTGTCGTGGTATTTTCGGGGTTACATAACCTAATTTATTGCGAATAACGAAATTCAAAAACTTCTTGTTCAAATTGAAGCAGATACCTATTGAAAAGCATCTTTTGCAATAATGTGTCTATACCTAGCAATTGACCATGTCATATAAAATTTCTTTCCTTCCTAAAATTTACAAGAGGACATCGCTGGATACACCTTTTTTCAAATGTGTATCAATTAATAAATATACCAAATAATTGAAATGAAAGAACATTCGTCGCAGGAAAGGCAACTTTACTAAAGCGCCAAATGACCATTTCGAGAAAAAGCCGTTTAAAGTTTTTTTTTTCGTTTTTAATTCATAACTTTTTTTCCAGCACACGAATTTCGATGACGTCAAGGTAAACTTTTATTAATTTGTCATTTTCTATATCCAGAAGTACAAACCATAATAATTAGACTGCTGGTTTGCGATATACTGGCGCTTAAGTAAAAATGACTTCAATTTACAGTAAAGCAAAATTGCTCAACCGCCATTTGATCCAAATATTTATTGCGATCAAAATTACTTATAACTCTTACGTATATAAATTGGAAAACGACAAGTTTTCTAGAACTATAACAATAATGTAATGTTTGTTATCATAAATTACTGAAAGGACTTTTACAAGTCTGGTGTCATCATGTCAAAAAAACTTATAAAGTGATCGGCTCATTATGTTGAATCACTAAAAATCCTCAACAGTAGGTTATTTTTTTAGTTTTTTCGAGTAAAAAGACGTAAAAGATAATTACTTTTGTCTAATCACACCTTTAAAACGACTTATACCTTCAGTTAATACACAATAAGAGCTACTTAAATACTGAAGTGCCAAAATTAAAGTTATTTGAACCATAAATAATAACGTATACTCCATTACCAATATGTAAGAGTTAAGTCCTAATTGCTTAAGATTATGAAAATTCCTATCTTTTTTTAAATATTACGTATATTAGTAGGGCAATGAGGTGGGTTTGAGCTGGGCTGCCTCCTCTGATAAAAGCTCAGCTCTTAAATTGGATAGATAGCTGGGCAAAGGCCTCCTATTTGAGTTAAGAGGGAAATAGTTTCGAGAAATAATTAAAATCCAGCTGTTAATTCGTATAATTTTATTTATTTATGAATTGTTTGATTTGTACCTTTTAAGAAATTAACTTTATAATTTTAGTCCTTTTAAACAAAAAGCCGTTTACTTCTTCGGCAAAAATAATAAACTGACATTGAGTAACAGAGCCTTTAACTTCTTTGGCAATAACAATTACTTAATAATTTTGGAATCACAGAGATTGGTATATAAGTACCTATTACAAAAAATTATCAACTACTGAAATAAAAAAATGAGGATCAACGTTTTTTTCAGTCTTTGACAATAAAAATAAAAATAAAATTACCTTCTAATCAAAACAATCTTCATTAACTAATAAACGTTTTCGACTTTATAATTTTACTCCTTTGAAACAAAAAGCCGTTTATCTCTTCGGCAAAAATAATAAACTTACATTGAGTAACACAGCCTTAACCAGAGTAACTGAAATAATAAAAGTGAGAATCAATGTTTCTTTCAGTCTTTGACATTTAAAATAAGAATAAAATTAACTTCTAATCAATACAATCTTCATTAACTAATAAACCTTTTCGGCGGTATTTAAAAAAAACGAGTATAAAATAGCAAAAGGTGAGTTGGATCTCCATTTCAATCTTGGGCCAATACTTCATCTTCCTCGTCTGTTTCAGCCAAACAGTCTTGAACTTTGGGATCATTATTCATACTTCGATATTCCGTATGATACACAGTTGATATCACATTATTCGAACACAATTTGTTCAGATCCGTGTACTTCTTTTTGCAAATGGGCAGCATCGCTTTGTAGCATGGTTTAAGCTGTGGGTTATTTTTCTTCACTATCTCGATTTGTTCTGTTTGCGCATCCGGATTCATAGAGTATTTCACAAAAGCCATATTTGCCACCGATTTCTTAAATGTTTCCGTCCTTAATTTGCTTATTTTTCCGGTTAAATTACCTTTGAAATATTTTTCAGCAACTGTGTCCCATTTGTTAAAGTCGGCAGAACTAAGGACCTCAACTTCATATGGTCTTGGTGACTTCCTAGACATCGTAAAAATTGTGCTCCACTGCGACGGTGCCCACACTATAATGCCTTTTAAGCTTTTATCTATAATGGAGAGCATAGAGTCGACCGGAATATAGGTATGCCCCGGGAGCAAATAATTTATTTGAATTGATAGAAGAGTGTTACACTTCTTAAGTGTTTCATTTAAACATGTTAATACTATCAAATTGCCCCGGACATGAGTCACAATATAGTGATAAATGTTCCACTGTACCCCTTACATCCACATTATTGATGTACTTCTCTAAAATTGATGATATCTTTGTTTTGATGGCACCCCTTTTTCCATTATTTTCTGACCATGTGTAGCAGAACCCGTTTCTAGTGCCTGATTCATAGAATGTCAAACTAAAGACAGCCACTTTGCGCGAATAATACAGCATCATGTTTTCACCGTGGGGCGTGTTTAACACCTTTCGAAGGTCAAACGATGCGCATAAAACACTGTTGTCTTTATTATGAATATTTTGATGTGCTTTAAACCTTTCAGCAGATTCTTCATTGTCAATTAAGTGTTTCCGGTTTTCTTCTTTTGATGAAGGCTCTTATTATTCTCATATTGTGTACATTTCAGACACTTATCTTTGCGGGGGAAATGGAATCTAATGCTAAATTTAGTAGTGAATATTTTTTTGAAAAGTTTTTCTCTAGTGTAGGCGTTGCCATTTGCAAGCTGAGTCTCTTTATAAATTCTATACAAATTTGAAATGTTACGGAATTCTGTCGGCAAATATGTTCTTGTGATATTTTTCCTGCAGTAGTGTGAAGGCAAAGCTGGTAATTCCTTTATGTATGTTCGTACCATTTCAGTAACTAAATGTGGGGTTTTATTCAGGGGTTCGTGCTTCCCACGCATGTCTTCTTTTGCACTACCAAATGATGCGTTGTTTACTGTATTGTACAATGTTTTTTGTTTGAGATCTAGTTTACAAGTCAAAAATTGTTGACACACTTGGGCTTGCCCATCACCATCGTTGATAAAGTAATTAAAAGTGTTGGTACGCTTAGCCGTATCTGCTCGCTTTCTTTTTACGCTCATCTTTTTAGAATGGCTTACCAACCAGTCTTTACGTCTTACAGACGATAAACCCCAAAAGTGTAAAAATATCGCTTTTCTCTTTTCATCTGTTATTTCGTAACATGCGTTAGAGCAATTTTGTGGATTACAGGGATTTTGTTTCATTTCTTTGGCTGGTATAACTTTTCCTTTAGTATTTACATACTCATGCCCGGAATCTTTTTTTGCTTTGTTTTCTCTTCTTTTGTTCTTCGTTTTCTTCTTTTCTCTACCCTCAACTTCAGAAACGTCATTCTCCTCTTCTCGATCCTTTGATTTCGTAGTCTTCTTAGATCTCTTATTTTTCTTTTTTGATTTCTTACTTTTCTTAGTTTTTTTCGTACCATCTGAGGATACTGATTCAGATGATGAATGTTCCCATGACGAAGAACTCCATACAAAATCTTCATTATCTGACAAAAAGTTTACGTACTTCTTCTTCGCTTAAATTTTAATGTATTCATCATGATCATTTTTTGTAACATTAATAAATAATAATAAATAAATAATAATAATAAATATCCCTGGACATTATTCCACACAGCGCCATCTAGCCCCAAAGTAAGCTAATTAAAGCTTGTGTTATGGGATACTAGACAACGGATAAACATACTTAAATACATTTTCTTTTGTAAATACATACTTATTATACATAGGAGACACCCAGACCAGTACAAACAGACATGTTCATGCACACAAATGTTTGTACTGTGCGGGGATCGAACCCGCGACCTCTGGTGTAGTAGCCATCTTCTTAACCATTACACCAAGTCGGTCGTCAAAACATTTTCATGCCTCTCTTGGTTACTAGCAGTCAGTCTGCTCGACAGAGCCACTGAGAGCTCACGTGTACTCTCAGTGGCTCTGTCGAGCAGACTGACTGATACGAGGCGTATCAAAATCGCGTAATCAGGTTTTTAAGTATTGTAGCTCCATATTTTTTACTTTAGCGACGTAAATGAGGTATTGACCAGCTTTCTATTTTACTACTATAACTTTTGCTAAAATATTACTTTACAGTAAAGATACTGAAAGTCAAAAACTTGCTCAATATCAGTAAGGCAAAATTACTTATACGCCACTTCCTGCGTAAAAATGGAAAGACTAATATTCTTACAAGCCTTACTTAGTATAAATACTTCAATTCAAAATTACTTATACCAACTTTTATGTTTGTTTAGAGTAGTCCAAAAATGCTTATAAAACATTAGCCTTTAAATTGCCGGATGCCGAATTTACTTAAAATTTACTTGTAAATTATTGCAGGAAAACAAAATTACTTAGGTGACAGGCACGAATAAAATGCCAAAAATGTGTCGCTTATGGACTCGGGCTGATGAAAAATCCCCCTTTTTTCCATTTACTGAAACGCCAAAAAAGTCCTCGTATCGCTATGGGACCCAGACTGATCGACGCAGAAAATAACGCTGATTCCGAATATATATATAACTCAATGTGCCTATTTTGGCGCTTCAGTAATTCTGCCTTTCCTGCGACGAATATACAATTAGATCCAGCATAGAACTAATTGCCGAGTTTGATTTTGTTATCAGAAAGTAAGTAAAAGGAAAAAACATTGCTGGCCAACACTTGTACTTAGAGCAGTTTTTCTGAGAAACCGAAATTGAAAAAATTACAAACTACCTAATTATGTTTCGGTAGAACAAATATTATACTAATTATCCAACACATTCTTTATCCCGTAGGACATGGTCAATATAGACACATTTTGCAATATGGTATAATCCATTTAGAAAAAAATGAAAAATTAACACTTTGGAATTGAAATACTTAGCCCTATTAAAATCGCTTACATTCAGTCAAGTTAATTCCCTAAACTAAGGAAAACCGAGCAATTTCGTCAGTAAATATTCAGTATAGAAAATGCGCATTATCATTTATTGCAACTGCTGACTAGCTGGAAATGAAAGATTATAATATTTCGAAATCGCTCGCTACGGTCAGTTTAGAGGATTAACTTGTCAATTTTTAAGGGATTGTAAAAAGGCCTCTGGCCGTAGTAAACACCAGCATTATTCAGAGGGTGCGTTTGTGTCTCAAGACGAACAATAAATTCCATAGTTCCCGCTTACCAAACGACAGTTTCCTGATGATCTAACTAAATAGGTTACCAGTAAGTGTCTACGCACACTATGCCGAAGTTACACGACCGAAGTTCCGCGGCTGATTTTACGTTCCGACGTATTCGGCTGATATGAGTTATGACACACTATAAGTGCCGAACTTACGCGGCAGAAATTCAGTTGCTCAACTTAGTGTGTGTATTCAGAGTCTGAAATGCAGTGAATAATGTGTGCTCTACAAAATAAGTTGCCGGTAACTTACGAACGACCGAAGTTAGGCTGTACGTTATAACGCAACGTAATTTCGGCATAATGTGTCATCAATAATTCGAGTAGCAGGCGTAATCATGCTGAACTTTGGTCATATACCTTCGGCATAGCGTGTTTTGACACTCAGACTTAGCTGTGGTATACCTTAAAGGCATTCGCGTCCAGACGGAAAACGAAAATCTGCAGTTATCTGAATACAATACGCTCATGACCATATTCCAAACGGTGTTGGCAGGGTCAACTATTGTAATGTTGCCGTCACGGTGAGCGGAACACTCAGAAGTGTTCACTTTTCACCAAACAGATTATAACCCAACTTAGTGAGCTCTACGCCACGTCTGGGTATATATTTTTAGTTTTTTATCGGTGTTTTCCACTACCGAAGAGTTAGTCGGTAATTGAACAATGAAGACAACGATGGTTCTGGCCAGATCAAACTCGGGACCCGGGATTTAACGGGTTCTAAGCTGCCGTTATCTACCTTTTTATATATAAATGGAAATAACGAACGGAACCACACACAAAAACAGTATCCCGAAATAATTTAAGATCAAAGCAGCTGTGTCTTCATAAAATATAGACGATAAGTTTTTATTCAGCAAATAACATTTTGCGTGTAAAAAGTTTTCCATGTCACATACGGATATCGAATAAAAACATAACAGGGTAGGATCTGCAAAGAAATTGGTTTTTATTGGTACTGGCAAAGACATAAATTTAAACAGATGATGCTAGTACGTACTGCGTGTGTCATAAAAGGGTGCAGTGCGCCTCATTTAGTCCACGCTGAACCGTTAAGCTACGAGATGTGCTATGCAGCTATGCTGCGAGGATGTGCAAGCTAAACCACGAGACTATTTGCCCGTGTCCACTGATGCTACGCTTTGCATCTTTAAGTCAAGGGTCAAAGCACATTTCCTTAATAGGAAGGAGTAGTGTCAAAGTGTTGACACTACTCCTTCCCAATCGGTTTCCCTTTTCTTTTGTTTTTTTTTCCTTTTTGAATCCCGGTCATATTCCGTTATAACTGAGCTGTTTGCTTTGTACGTAGATGACGTATTTTTAATGTGTCAAATATAATTTACCAGGTTTTATTCCTTATTTTCTTTTAAGCACTCGCCCATCTTGATAATTTTCCTTTGCCTGAGGGTTGCTTGGAAGAGAGCCGCCCAAATTGTACAATGTGTATTTTTCTTCTGTAGTTCTATGTCATTTGACGACACGGTTGGCGTAGTGCTCTGTAGCACGATTTCTCACCTCGATTTCCATAGTGTCCCGGGTTCGATTCCCGGTCGGGTCAATTTAGGAAACAATCTTTTCTGAATTGACTCGGGTCTGGGTGCGCTGGGAGACACCCCTAGCTTATTTCCTTGTGTGGTACCTCGTAACACAGGGATATTAATCCCTACTTCGAGACCATTACAAGAGGTGTGTTGTCTGGCGCATGTTTATATTTATTTGTGTGCAATAACGTAACGAAGCAATCTAAAGTGCTAAGAAGATTAAGGGAGCTGCGCGAGGAAGATGCGCAGCTTGAGCTCTGCGAGGTATCGGCAGTAGGGAAGGCACACACAGCACGCATCCATACTCGTACCACACGTCCACAGCCAGGCATCCATGTGTCATGTCTTGGGCCATACTAAAAACAAAGCTTAGTAGAGCCCGTTTCTACTAGTGGTATGCTATGTGGACCAATAAATGTTATTGGTGCATTTCAAATATATCAATATCAAAAACGTAGCTGTAATGCAGCATCGCAAATCTCTGTTGAATGCTAAAATCAAGTGGACTTACTTGTCATTACCAATTGGGTATGGGAACAAAAATCAAACATGTCCTAAATCGAAAACCATTTCGAGGTATTTGTATTTTATACCTTATTTGAATATGTGACTGGTGTCATTTGTCAACACAGATTCCCAGTCCGTCCGCATAGGCGATAACGTGGTCAAGCGCACGGACCGTATCAAATACCTGAGATCTGTAAGCGCGTCCGGAGAAATCGACAGCGACGTCAGAGCCCGAATTTCCACGGCTTGGGCCTAATGGCGTGAGGTGACTGGTGCCATTTGTGACCCCAAAATGCCGATCAAGCTGAAGGAGCAGGTCTATAAAACCATCATTAGGCCTGTCCTTTTATATGGCAGTGAAACATGGCCGTTACTAGAGCGACACAAGCAGGAGCTGCGCGTCACGGAAATGAAGATGCTGCGGTGTATGTGTGGAGTCTCACGCAAAGATCGCGTGCGTAACACCCACATCCGCGGCACCCTTCGTGTTCGTGACATCGCAGACAAGCTGCAGGAGTGCCGCCTAAGTTAGTATGGTCATGTCTCACGGAGATCGGCAAACTACGTGGGCAACAAATGTCTGGCCATGCCGCCCCCGCCAGGTACCGGTAGAAGAGGTCGACCCAAGAAGCGGTGACTCGACGTCGTTAAGGGTGACATGCGTGCCAACAGACTCACCACTGAGGATGCACAAGACCGCGCGAAGTGGGCCAAGAAAATAAGAAAGGCGGACTCTGGGACCCCACACACCAGTGTGGGTTCACAACCGGGATAGACCGCACGGATGATGATGACTTTAGTTGAATCTTTAAATTTTTTAAAGGCAAAGAATCTAGGATATTTTTAAATTAAATACGTTGGCAATCTGGGATCAAATGAATGACCCCAAATTGCCAACGTCCGCAAAGAGTCCATCTCACAATTGAAACTTATTGGGTCGTATAAACGTCCTTTCACGTGATTGGTTGTTAATCTATCCATCAACCAATCAAATGACGCTTTCTGTATCATACGTGAGATTTTTAGCTAGTTGTTTCTACTGCATGGTATTAATGGTGTTTCCAGATAGCAGATTTTAAATTCCCCCAGGTGAAAAATATTTTTCCACAAGGTTATTTTTATTAATACGTAGATTGATTTACGCCCATTGCCCAGATGGGTAGGTAGGACTTAAAATAGCCATTCGCTATGATCCCAACCCTTTCAGGTAGGGCTTGGTTTCAGAACTTGGCAAAATAAATTGTTTCTGAAGTCTACTTCTCACATTCTCGTGAGATGCTACATGATGAACGGCGAGCTCTGTTTCAGCCGTAAGTGCAGTCAATCAGTAATTTTCTCCTCATTACTTATTTACCACGAATCACAAAACACAATATGTGGGAATACTAAGCAAATTAGTGACGTCATGAGTTCGCAATGTTTAAAAATTAACTACCGACTAGATCAACAAAATATTCAAATTAGTTGCTTATAACAGTAAAAGGTATTTTTTTTAAATAGAAAAAAAATGTTCCCATACCCAATTCTACTCTTACAGACTACAGTAAAATTTAATGACAAATGGCCGATTCCTATCGCTAAAAGCAAACACACTTAGATTAAAAGGACCTAGCACCAGTGCGCTGTCAACTTGTTAACAAAGAATGTAGTTCATGCGAACTGCGAGACTTGCGTTATCTATTTGTATATATGTATATCTGACGGTACTGCTGTATGAGATGGCTCAGTGATGTAATCCAAAAAGAGAATCGGATAATGCAATATTGCTTCCTCTTGCCAGAGTACTATGTCTTGTTGCTCAAGGTAAGTAAAAAGTAATATTAAACACAATGAGACAACGACTCACTGTACAGGCTCTGACCAGTGGTCATTTTAGGAGACGGGCTTTTTTATACCCGACTGCACCAAAAGATGTATGTATAATTGTATAATTGTTTGGCACACTGTGCAGCCTCAAATGCTCGGTGAATTTTAGCTTGAGAGGTGTCGTTAGGTTCGTATTTACTGTGAGAGTGACACTGGATATATCAAAATAATAACAAAACAATGGCGGATTTTTGGTTTTCTACCCAACCCCTTTAGGTAACAAAATGAAGGGCTTGAAATAGCAATACCATAAATACTGGTTATATGTTGACTGGTCCGAGGTAGATAGTGCTGGAAGTGTGGATGAGATGATTCACAACTTTAATTCGCTTGTTATCCAGCTTTATGACAAACACGCTCCTGTACGCCCATTCAAGATCAAACATTATTGAACTAAAAAGTCTTAAATAAAATTCATTAATTATAAAAAAACAAAAAACCCGACTGCAAAAAATTACCACTCATAAGGAAAAATCAAGCTCGTTCGGAACTTTTTGAATTATTGCAGGCAGGGGACAAAGCAGGGAATATATCTTTTATATATATATTATTTTTATAATTCTACAAAAGGATTTTTTTAATGTTCGATTAAAGTTGGTCCCCGCCGCAATCATTTAAAACGTGGCGAACGAGCTTGTTTTTTGAGCGGTCATTTTTTGAAGACGGGTTTTAGTTTTTTTGACATATATTTTTTTTATACGCGGACCGCCTATATGTCAAAAATGAATTGACACCAATGACAGCCGCTACCGTCCTCGTTGACTGCGTTGATATTTTTGTATAGGATTTAAACACAGCATCCCTAGTGATTATTTCGAAACCAAAAATGACATACTTTCTGAAGTCAACTTTCATAGTTTAAGTGACAGAAACTCATGTTAGAAATACTGATGGTAAGCGGTTACCGCAGCCTACTACTGCGTTGCTGACTCTGTAAAAACCTTTGCAAACCCCTCTTGAAGAATTCTATACCTTAGCTCATTGAGAAAACCTCCGCAAATTTAAGCGTCTTCGGAAGAACAAATCTTTGAAATAGAACTACGAGACCATGGTGGATCCAGGGTGAGAGGATGAACTGTCGGCGGCGAGCGGTGCGGAAATTATACAAAAAATTGTGTAAATGGGTAGAAGTGTGTTCGGTCACATGAGTGAATTCGAGTTTAAAAAGTTTCTCAGAGCATACCATTTTGACTATCCCAAACGGGGTAGTCAGAGGCAAGTCGTTGCCGTCATGGTGAACAAAACACTCACAAGCCCACTTTTCACCTAGATTATTAGAACCCATCGTGTTGGGTAGAAGCTTTCCGCCGTTATCCCGTTTGCTTTGATATTCATCAGTGTTTTCCATCATATTCACTGCATATTTAACAATGGACACAAAGATGGTTCCGGTCAGGTTTGAACTCAGGACGAACATGGGTTCCGAGCTAAAGTGCTTAACTTCTAGGCCACGACGCTCTCCGTTTCTCAGAAACTACTATTAGTTAAAGAAGTCCACCGCGTCCTATAGAACTACACCCTAGACCTCTCAATTCGTCAGTAGATGCCCGCTAAGTGATTGGGCGCGCACTACAAAGGCATTAAAATTTAATATTCAATCACTCCCCCTGTGGTTACTGGGTGGCGCAGGTCAGGGCGGAGAGCGATTCCTCACCTAGGGGCAACCTTTGCTCGCAGTAGTTACAACTTGCTTAGCTAGGCCACATTTCTCGCAGAACTGATGACCGTTATGGAGTAAAGGTTCTCGAGTTTAGATGGAAGTCGTTGGATGGGTACAGCTAAAGCCGCTCCCTGTGGTGTTCAATGGGGAAGGCCTATGTTTAGCAGTGAACTCTGAGAAAAACCGATGATGATCACTAGCTTATGCCCGCGAGCTTGTAGGCCCGTGCCCGTTTTTCTAAATTTCCGTTGGGATTACAGGAAATCCTTTATTAGTGCTCCCCTTCAAGGAAACTTCATGCCATCATTTTGAAAGCAGCGCATTGTTGAAGTTTCGTCTCTGTAGAATTTACTTGCTGATGTGATAACTTTTAAGCGTTCCGTGTATGACATGGAAAATCACTACGTAGAATGTCACGACAGCGAAAACGGTACGCCGGATGGTCATCACACCGATTGGTACGCTACATCGAATGTCGCGACAGCGAATGTGACGATGTCGAACTATTATTGCATCTTATGGTTACCACACCGAATTTTCGGGAACCTCATTGCCTCAAGACGAAAGTCTACAATCAGTATTTGTTACCGGTGATGACTGCAAACTGAAACATAGTCTTTGAAAATGGGCGATACAAGGAAGCTCACAGTCACTTAGCGATTTCTGCCAGTTGTTACCCTAGGATGTAAGTGAGTCAGACTGGCAGTAGGCAGACACAGTCATAGCAAGAACCGGTCGCCGTTGGGGCAGAAAAAATGCATTGGACATCTAATGAATTGGACAAAGTCTAAGTGATTTTTTGTGTTTAGCATTTAACAATGCACTGTTTCCTTCACAAAAACAGAAACTAAAATTTAACCTGATCCTAGGACTTAAGTAAAACCCCACACCCCAAATACACTAGACAAATTCGCCGGGTCTGTTAATCACCTCGATAGCTCAGTTGGAAGAGCAGCCACCCGGACTGTGGAAGACGCGAATTGGAGTCTCACTTGAGTACAGGTTGAATTTTCCTAGTTTAAATCTTTGTGGACAAAGTCTATCGTATTCCCACTCCTCTGACTTACCCCACACACCGTATCCCCTGAAATCGGATGTAACCAGTTTATTGGTTTAACCCCACCTGTTTAAACTGAGTCGCTCGTAGAAAGGGAATTTTATACAAAGCCTCCATTAGCAGGGTCTACTTAATTATAGTAAGCCATAATTAATGGATATGTTTATTATAAGCTCAGATGCATTCCATTCGCGTCTAATTAGTTTATTTTAATACTTCATTTGCGGTAGTCATATAAATCAGACTCGGTTATATTGGAAACACGGTGTACATTAAAACACGCTGAAACTTAACAATATACTCGTATGTAGTATTTTTTATTTAGACGACACGATTGGCGTAGTGCCCTGTAGCACGGTTTCTCACCTTTAATTCCGTAGTGGGATCCGGTTTGATCCCCGGTCAGCCCCCCGATTCAGAACAAAGTTATCGACCGATTCGGTTATTTCTTTTATTTTTAATTATTTTTTTAGGATGGCTAGTTTTCGTATAATTTATTTCATGAAAACTTAAGGCCACATATAAAAAAGTTGATTGCTACCGTTGAGCGGTTCATATACTATAATTAAAACAAACTTACCGAATCGGTCGATAACTTCGTTCTGAATCGGGGGGCAGGTCAATTCAGGAAATGTTTTTTTCTAAATTGGCCTGGGTCTGGGTGTGCTGGGGGACGCCCCTGGCTTAATTCCTTGTCTGGTACCTCGTAACTCAGGGATATTAATCCCTACTTCAAGACCATGACAAGTGGTGTGTTGTGTTGCGCATATTTATATATTTCTATATATTTTTTTAAATGTAGACGGAGTAAACTGGGTTGCCAGGTTTGGGTAAAACAAAAAAACCGTCGAGGCAAAGTGAGTGAATGTAACAATTTTTTTAAATTATCTATCGTGAATAACATTTAAAAATACCTTTATAGAATACCTATAGTATTTTTGGTAGCCTAGTGAGTGGCTAGAACACTGGACTACTTTTTGACTTTCCGACAGTCCGTACCCAACGGTTTACTGCGTCTTTTCTGGTACGCACCGCTAGGGAGTGGAACGCTCTCCCTGCGTCTGTGTTTCCGGATACTTACAACCTTGGTGTCTTCAAGGCCAGAGTGAATAGGCATTTTCTGGGTAAGCGTGTACCACCATCGGCCTCGTCATCGCTTACCACCAGGCGAGACTGAAGCCAAACGCAAACCCATTTTAAATAAAATAAAAATAAAAACTACCGATATCGGGTTCCCGATCTGGCAACATTTCACGAAGTGAAATTAGCAGCTGTCAGTTTCGTCTAATTAATTAAAAATATGACTTTAGTTCAGCTTCGTTGAGTAACTTATGAGGAACAACGAGCTACACAAAGTGAGAAAGATAGAAAGAAAAAACATTAATTGACTGGCCTGTTGGTGCAATGGCAGCGATCCTGCCTTTAGCACCGGTGGTCGTGGGTTCGATCACCACCCATAACAAACATTTATGTGACGAACATTTGTGTTTGTTGTGTGTCTCTCAAACTCAAATAACTTTCCTTTTGTTCGGCGACTGTTTTCGCTGTCGTACCATCCAGACGTGGAACGCTCTTCCAGCACATGTGTTTCCTTCCTCTTATTGCCCCGGGTTCTTCAAGCGTGAAAAGGCATTTCTGCAGGCCTTCAAGGTGAGGATGGCCAGCCCAGTGATTCGTTTGAATGACTGGGCTTGTCAACTTCATATCTGGACCTCACGACCGCTTTCCATCAGGTGGAGTGAGGTCATCTTGACGGGCAATATAAAAAAAAAACTTTCACAGTAAGTACTTTACCTAGATACAATTACTAACAGCAGAATATTGTAACTCCGCACTTACATTGAAATTCCGTTATAATCCTAGATAAAATGTATTAAGAAGGTGTCGGAGTATTTAACTGTATTTCACTTGTATTAATATGCGTCACAACCATAACGGTTTGCTACACTGTTAAACAATTTTAAAAATTAAGTTGGGGAAAGTGGGAGAAATAAGAACACCTATGGGAAAACTTAAATAAAACAGTGGAATTTGATCACAGAGTTTCTTTATTTTTTAAATTATAATGTTCACTTATCTGTCTAACGAATTCACTAATCAACATTTATATTTTTTGAATTAATTGCAACATTACGAAAGAAAAACAAAACCCTTAGTGTTCGGCTTTACCCGACATTAGTCGGGTAAATACGAACACCAAGTGGGGTAGTTACGAACTAACATTATTAACGACAGATATTAGGTCATTATAGAGTTTACTGCATTTTATGATATAATCGTCAAATTGCGTTTCCTGATCGTCTGTAAATAAAGGTTTTTGTCCAGACCTTGGCTGTTTCATCACTTCTTCCTTTAGGTGGTCAAAAATTGTTGTTTTTGGAACATTATAAGTTTCTGCTGCTTTTTGAGATCTTCTAAACTATACTTTGTAAGTACAGTTTAAACGGTTTTTCTTTTGTAAGTACGAGGCATCTGAAACAATAATAAAAAAAAACTTAATAATAAAAAACGGGTACCAACAAAAGGGAGTGGGGTAATGCCGAACGTTCGACATTGCCCAACATGGAGTGTTCGCTTTTACCCCGCGGGATCAAAAATAATAAAATGGCAAAAAACAAATTAGGTTAATTTCTTTTGCCAACTGCGTCATTGTCATTTAGCTGATTAATATGTGATTATTCCACTATTTAAAAGCTAAATTACTATTTTAGATAGAAATAAAGCAACACCAACTTGAATTTACCAAAAAATTACATCAAAATCATACAAAATATTGAAAATTTCATACCTTGTCAAGTACGTGCGTCCGCGTCTCCCGTGTTGTTGACTGGCACTAGTGGTGGCGTGATCTCCGAAATGGCGGCAAGCAAACTATGGCTATCTCTTTCTAACATATTAAAACCATTGAACTCGGCATTACCCCGCGTTCGCGTTTCCCCCACTCTCCCCTTCTGCCTTATTTTTTGGACATACAGTTTTATCGTTATATAGAAGACGGTTTAAAACGGACGTACAGTGTTATGCTTTTCAGGTCCAGTTAGAAGGCCTGCCCACGTTTTAGCTCACTCACTTACTCAGTGCAAGGCTTAAAATACAAAGACGCTGGTAATCTGACAGGTTCTGTTGATATATTCGTAGATCGCACAGTCCACTGTGCACGATGAATAAAGACTCTGCCGTTACCGATATTTACTATAGCACAAAATAAGGAGTTTACAGAAGTACCGTTATTGCCTTTTTTCAGTATAATTACCTAAGCTTGCCTGCCCGCCTAGGTTTGCTACTATATTCGATCTGAATTTTCAAAATGAATTAGGTAAGTATAAACCTGATTTGACAGAACAGAACCAGCCAAAAACAAAATACATTATGCGGAAAATTGCACCAAGGTCGCCTGTAAACTCACTGTGTCTGTGTGCGTGATCAAAATGGCGGTTAGTTCTAAGCGGACTATCTGTCCGGGGTGCCACGCCGCATGCGTAATTTGTGATGCCCATGTCAAATTTGGCATGTAGCTTCCTTGGGAGTTAAAGGTGATCACTGAGAAAGGATTGCCCGAAATTCTTACGGGAATGGAAAAAGATGGGAAAGAATGGGTAAGGAAAGACAATGAAATACATATTTGATTATATTTTATTTATTAGTTAAAATACTTTTCAATCCTTTTTATATCTCTACACTTGCTTACCCTTTCTGTGATCTTTCCTCTACCTGTAGTAGAGAGTAAGAGATACGAGTAAGACCGCCTAAATTGTAGGTACGAGTACATCAACTTTCTTTGTAATACTTGATTTTACCTCTGTTTTTGTGCAATAAAGAGTATCTTATCTTATCTTCGTATCGCGTTTGTAGAGCGTCGTGTCCTAGTAGTTAAGCACTCCAACTCGGATCGCAGATCGTGTGGTCCCAAGTTCGAATCTGGCTAGAACCAAAATATTTGCGTTCATTGTTTAATTTCCGACTAACTCTGGATGGAAAACATCGATAAAAACCAAATCAATCCAGATAGCGGCCGAAGGCTCACCACCTACCACGTTGGGTTCTAATACTATTGGTGAAAATTGGGCTTCTGGTGTTCCGTTCACCATGACGGCAACGTCACTTGCCTCTGACTACCCCATTTGGGATAAAGTCGTGATGGTATGTTATCTTTTCTTTATATTTTGGTCAAAAAAGTGTAATGAAAATAAATAATGAAATACTGTAATGTGTGAGCTTAACAAGCAATTTGACTCATTAAGTAACGCTTGAGTTCTTGAAGACTGAACAACACTTAACGTTAAGTACTGGAAAAGCTAAAAATTCCAAGAAACTATTTTTTATGTCTGTAAGACACGAGAGTATTATTAAATTCGGAATAAATTCGCTCGGAATTTTCTGGTATTAATAGCCTTTTTAGCGTAACAAATCCTATTTACAAAATGTTAGACGTCAACAATCTTCTTAACATATCGTGACCCCTACCACGGAAAAAAGATATGATGTCCTTATAATTTACTAGCTGCCCGTCAGCGGCTTCGCCCGCGTAGATGGTCTTTCCCATCTAGATATATTTTAAAAAAGTTACTTAAACCATTGTGTACACAAAAAATAATTACACAACTCTAGAAATATTATTCACAAATTTATAAGTAATTAAAAACAAATTGAAAGCAGAGGGAGAATTTAATAATAGGAATTGGAACCCCTGTAAAGGGGTATGGGTGATGTTGGCGTCATTTTTTTTTTTTAAGTTAAAATCAGTCGAACCCTCGCCGCAATATCATGTCGTATGTAATACTTCACAGAGCTTGAATTAAATACAGTATCAAGTGGACTAGACTCTTTTAATGTTGCCTACTCACTCAAATGCTTACCAGACCAATGTTTACAAATTTTAGGTAACCAGAATAAGTATCTGAAAGTAATTCACATGAACATAAGGAGTATTAATAAAAACTTTGACCACTTCATTGCCATGCTTAGTACTACTAAACTCGACTTTGATATTTTAATTCTAAGCGAGTGTCGGATCAAAAACGTTCCGAAAATACCAGAGCTTGATGGATACAGTTCATTTTATACTAAAAATAATACAATACAGAATGACGGCGTAGTGATATATGCAAAATTAGGCATGAATGTTGCTGTGTGGGAACCCAGTTTCAGGGACGGAAACTGTCTGGTGTGCACTGTGGATGAAAGATTCGCATTTATCGGCATCTATCGATCACCTTCATACTCTAATACAGATGCATTTTTATTAAGTTTCATTAATCTTGTTCGCAGTCTTAATACATTCCAAAACATCTCATTGTTAGGAGACATTAATATCGATATCAAGGCCAATAACACTGACAGATTATCTGATCATTACCTTACTTCGACTGCTGCGCTTGGGCTTCTACCAGCGCACACGTATCCGACACGTTTGGATAAATGTATAGATCATATTCTTTTAAAAACTCATCTGCCCTCCAAAGTCATGGTCTTGGATCCCCTAATAACCGATCACTCACCAACATTACTGTGTCTTGAGACTGGTCTCGATGGAAATGCTAAATCATACAGGACAATAGTTAGAATCGATTACGAGTCAATCAAGAAATCCCTCGATGATGCGGATTTCTCCTCTGTCATGAGCACTCTTGACGCAGATCAGGCGGCCGATAGGTTGGTAACCATAATCTCCAGTACAGTTACTTCTAATTCGAAAACGACTGTGACAACTCGTAGGAAAAATATTCTGAAACCATGGATTACTACAGGATTGCTTCGATGTATGAGAAACCGGGATAAGATGCATATGAAACTAAATAACGATCCGGACAATCAGATACTTCAAGTTACCTACAAACGATACCGCAACTTTTTGAACAACCTACTTCATCAACTAAAGCGTGAATATCAAACAGCGGAATTTAATAAGGCCAAAAATAACCCCAAAGCGATGTGGAACGTGATTAAAAAAGCGACTAACTCCACTCGTAACGTGGATCCTCCTCTAGAACTTCTAGCCAAATATGCCGATCCCCATGATGCTTTAAACTCTGTCAACAATTATTTTGTCAGTACAGCGAGAAATTTAGCTGCAAAGATCACTCCGCCAGTGACTAACTTCCCCTCGAGATCCAGCAGTCAAACAAACTCTCTGGTACTTACTGAGGTTGACCATAGAGAAGTAGAACGCATCATTTGTGGTCTGCGTGATGACTGTTCTCCTGGATGGGATAAAATCTCTCCTGCTATAATTAAAGCCTCCAGAAATGTACTGATACCACCAATCACACACATGTGTAACCTCTCAATTTCTACCGGTGTTTTCCCTAGAGTACTGAAAAGAGCACTAGTAAGCCCTATTTTCAAGCGGGGTGATAAAAAGGAAGTGGCTCATTATAGACCGATTTCGGTCCTGCCCGTTCTTTCGAAGGTCTTGGAGAGGATATTAAACAATGTGCTGGTCAAATTTCTGGAAAGATATAACATTATAGCAAAAAATCAATTCGGTTTTAGAGCTGGAATCTCCACTGAAGATGCAGTTGTATCTTTCATCAGCGAAGTAGTGGAAAAACCAGATAGCAATAAGAAGTTTTTCGGTGTTTTTCTTGACCTTTCCAAGGCCTTCGACACGGTATCGATATCTATCCTGATCAGGAAGTTGGAGAGTCATGGCATCCGTGGTCGTGAATTAAACATTTTTCGGAGTTATCTTTTGGATAGGGTGCAGTGCGTTAGGATCGGTTCGTACATTAGTGACATGCAGTCTATCGACTACGGCGTACCACAGGGCAGCATTTTGGGGCCGACACTTTTTCAAATATATGTTAATGACCTGTGCAAACTCAAAATGCATAACTGTAGTGTATTTGCTTACGCGGACGACACCGCACTTCTAGTGACGTGAATGGAAGACTGCTAAAAAGTACGCTCAAGATGCTCTTAAAACTTTTCGAACTGGCTCTCAGCTAATCTGCTCACCTTAAACATAAGTAAGACTCAGATTCTCCCCTTCTACGCTTCTCTTGCCACCTCTCCGCTACCCGCTGACTCGACAATCGTGGTACACACCTGTTTTTTACCCTCGGTAACGTGTGACTGTAATCCTCTTAAAGCTACTAATAGTGTGAAATACCTGGGTGTATTAATTGATTCAAACTTAAAATGGGGCCCGCAAATCGAAGCTGTTAATGGGAGGGTACGTAAACTAATATACATATTTAAGATAATTAGGCAGTTTGTAGATCAAGACACAGTTAAAAATATATATATCGCATTATGCCAATCAGTCCTGTCTTACTGCATACCGGTCTGGGGAGGAGCTGGCAGTACACTGATGCTCGGTCTGGAGCGGGCTCAACGAATGATCCTTAAGATAATGACGTACAAACATATTCGGCACCCCACAAATCTGTTATACACAGAGTGCCAGGTTCTAACTGTCCGGCAGCTATACGCTCTTCGAACTGTACTGCGAAAACACACAACTCTTCCTCTTGATAGTCGCATCCTTAATCGTCGACAGGTCAGAACTCAAGTATGTCCAACAGTAAGGTGCCAAACAGTTCTAACCAAAAGTCAATTCCCAGCCCGCTCTTGTAAGATCTACAATAATATTCATAAAACATCAAATATCTACACCCTTAACCGCTTCGAAGTAAAGCGGAAAACCATGGCTTGTCTGCTGAAAATGTCATATTCCGAAACTGAAGATCTCTTTAAATAATTGAATTAATTTGAATATATATATATATATATATATATATATATGTGTATATGTGTACAAAAACACACACATACACCACACACACACACACACACACACACGTTATAGTCATATTGTAGTTAGATAAGTTGATTAAGTCAAAAATGTCGAGGAATCACTGACACTGATAATACAGTTTTTACTAGTCTCAATGTCAGGGATTCAACCTCCTAATGCAAATGTATATCTTACCCGGCCTACACCATGTATCAGCTGACCTTGTAAACTAACATTTTTGGGTTATGAATAAATGATTATTATTATTCTCTTTATTTAGTATAAATCTTAGATATAAAATTTGTATAGTATTCTTACAAAAACAGAGATTTATAACATTAAAAAATGACTTATGAATTATAATTATAAAAACTAAATAATTACAATTATAAAACTTAAGATTAAAGTTACAAAAACAATGATTTATAAAAATACCATAAAAATCTTAACCTAGGGAGCCGCCGGCAGCGGGGCAGGCGAGGCCTAGACTACCGGTGGTTAGGGCTGCAGAGAGAGGAACCTCCTGACAATACGTGCCGTGTCCAAGAGTACCGCCTTCTGTATCTGACCCTTGATCCAGCCGCTAAGCGAAAGCCTCTCGAGGTGTTGGTCGAGGCTCTTCGCTATTAAGCCGTTTGCCGAAACCACTATCGGGACAATGATCGTCGAATCTACATCCCACATGGCGGTCACCTCGTGAGTCAAGTCCAGGTACTTGCTGAGCTTGTCCTTCTCGGCCTTCACGAGGTTATCGTCATGCGGGATGGTGATATCGACGAGCACTGCCCGGCGTTGGGATCGGTCTACCAGCACGATATCAGGCTTATTGGCTACAATAGTCCTGTCTGTGATGACAGAGCGATCCCAATAGAGCAACGCACGACCATTTTCAAGAACTGGCACCGGTGCGTACTTATAGTACGGTACCTCCGATTCGACAAGGTCATATCGAAGAGCAAGTTGCTGGTGGATAATCCTGGCTACTAGGTTGTGCCTATGCAAATACTCTCCGTTAGCAAGGTGAGAACAACCGGAAATAACATGGCGAATAGACTCGCCAGGACGGCGGCATGCCCGACAAATGTCGACCGTACCGTCCTTCATGATGTTTTTCCGGTAGTTATTCACCTTGATAACTTCATCAGCAATTGCACAGACAAAACCTTCGGTTTCCCCAAAGAGGTCCCCGAAACGTAGCCAGTTCACCGATGCGGAGAGGTCAACATCAGGTCCTGTTAAGGCCCGATAGAACCTCCCATGCAGCTCCTTGCTCTTCCATATTTCCTTGCGGTCATCGGTGGTGAGCACCGGTAGTTGACGCCAGTTCTCGTTTGCCAAGGAGAGCGGCGTGACCCTTATCAACTGCCACAACATCGCGATGTATCCCACATTCGTTGCTGAGGAAAAACCTCCTAAGACTGCACACCTCGCGGTTATGAAGGTTCTTGGCATTTAAAAAACCACGACCCCCCATCTTCCGCGGGATGTACAGTCTCATGACAGACGAGCGTGGGTGTAACATACGATATGTTGTGAGCAATTTTCGGACCCTTACATCCAGAGCGTCCAGCTCGGTTTGAGTCCATCTTAGTATGCCAAAGGAGTATATCAGTAAAGGCATCACCCAACCGTTGAAGGCGCGCACCTTATTGCCACCTGACAAAGAACTCTTGAGTACCTTTGTAAGGCGACTAAAGAAGCGCTCCTTCACCGATTGCTTGACGTCTCCTACTGATACACCCAATGACTCTGACATACCAAGATATTTGTAGGTTTCGGCTTCAGAGAGGGATCTGAGTGTCATCGTCTCAGAGAGCTGTAAATTCGGTGATTCTACAACCCTCCCTTCTTGTACATGCATGACCGCACACTTGTCTACACCGAGCTCCATCTTGATGGCATTGCTAAAAATCTCAGTGATTTTTAACAGTTCCATCAAGACCTGGGGTTTTGGTGCAAACAGCTTCAGGTCATCCATGTACAACAAATGAGAGATGAACTCACCCCCTCTGCGAAGCCGATAGCCTAGCTCCGAATCCTTTAGTAAGGTACTAAGAGGATTCAGAGCCAAACAAAACCACAAAGGACTCAAACTATCGCCCTGGAAAATACCTCGCTCTATCCTTATTAAGTCCTGCGGAGCAGGCGAGTCATCCCCACCACCTGGTTGACAAAGGACTGTGATCCACTGCCCCATGCATGTGCTTAAAAAAGATCTCAGAGTTGCATCAATTTTATACAGCTCCAAGATCCTTCTCAGCCACGAATGGGGCACCGAATCATAGGCCTTCTTATAGTCAATCCAAGCAGTTGAGAGAGCTTTCCTGCCTCGCCGGACTTGCTGGCAAATGGTCGTGTCTATGAGGAGGAGTTCTTTAGTACCTCGGGACCCAACCCTACATCCATTCTGAGCCGGAGCCAAAACATTGTTCGCAACGACATGCGTGTTAATTTTTTTTGCTAGAATGGACGTAAGGAGCTTGTAGATGGTAGGTAAGCACGTGATGGGTCTATAGTTTTTTGCTTCCGAGGTACTACCAGATTTGTGTAAAAGGAAAGTGACACCTTTAGTAAGGAAACTAGGAAGAGAACCAACCTCAAGGGATTCCTGGAACTGCAATGCCAAGCATGGATGCGAACATCGAAACCACTTGATCCAGAAGTTGTGTAATCCATCCGGGCCAGGACTTTTCCAGTTCTGAGCCGTCTGAATTGCACAACTAACGTCTTCGGAGTCAATAGTTACTGACTCCATGGTTCCGATGGATTCGCATTCATGCTCGACAGTACGCATCCAGTCACCCTCCGTGTGCTCGACAGGCATCGACCAGATGCTGCGCCAGAAGTCAATCATGACACTTGCATCCGGCCGCTGACTGTCGTTCACACGTTGGTTAGTATCTTCCCAGTTTCGGTACACCTTCCTTTGGTCACTTTGAAAAAGGCGATTTTGTACATATCTGTCCACACGTTCTCTGTAGCGACGGATACGGTTTGCCCACGCATAGACCTTCTGCTTCAGAAAGTCAATGCGTTCCGTGACACAAGCCATATACTGTTCGGGCCTAATACCCGTCCCAGCAAAGGCTTGGTTCACGTAACGCATGACCCGAGGGCGATGGTTCCCTCGGCTGAAGCAGACCAGCTTCGCAATGAGAGTCCTAAACGTGTTGATACGTCGCTCGATTCGCTTTTGCCATGCGGGTACATTGACGGCAGGTCGCACTGCACGGTCAGAGTCCGGAAACTTGACACGAGCAACACGGCATGCCGCAATGGCCCCGCAGTACAGAATCGAGTGAGTATCAACTAAATTTTCACTAGTCCTTATAAACGGAGCTAGTAAAGCGTCCAGGGCTCCCATTAACGCTAGGTTGCGTCTATTAGAGGCAAACGTGGTAACCGCGGCCTAGGGACTCGTGTGGAGCGATATTCTGAAATCGCGTTCTCCAAAGCCCTCCTCAGTTGCTCTTTGGCCTGAGTACTTACGCTTGCGTTCGCACTGGCCTCTCCATCAGCATCTGGATCCATCCGAGGCGCTACCGGAACCGAGTCGAAAACCGCACTCGGATGTGACAGCGCGTCGGAAGGGTCCCGCGTCGAGGAAGAGGTCGCGCGAACTGGAAGCGCCTCCAGGCGAAGCCGATCAAGCGTAGGCTGATCTAGCATCTGTAGACGCTGAATCGCCCGCACTTGATCCGACAGTCGTTGGGCGGAAACAGCCACGGCTGGTTCAAGGGCCTGAAACAGAGGCAGCATCCGGTCACGATACGCAGACAGGTTGGTTCCTCCCTCTGTAGACCCGTAATAGGCGCGCATGCAGTTGACATTCATGTCGTTTGTCCATCGCATGCGGCGCACTACACCACCGGTAGCGGGAGCCCCGCGTGGGGCAGACTGCCCCACAGGCCCCAAGCGTGCCGGCAGCGGTCGTCGTCCACGTCGCGCAGGTGGTCGCGGCGGTCGTGGTGGCGGTGTCCCGCTCTCATCGCTTGAACTGGAGCTCGCAGTGGTATCAGGAGGAGTAACAAACTCCTCCACCGACGACGAGCTGGGCGACGGAGCGGGCTGTGGTGTTGGTCGTGCGCTTACAGTATTTGCTCTTCCTTTTGCCCTCGCTCTTGTTATCATAATATTATATTAAATGATAAATCATGATAACTAAAAGACGTCTGCTGTCAACGAGCTTTTTTTTTTTTTTATAATTATTATTATTATTATTATTATTTTTGAAATTTCGCGGCCACTCACTAAACTTTATTATTTTGAAAGAACATATCAAGGGGAATAAACTTTATATGGAGCACATATAGCTAAAGTACGGCGAAGCTGAGATATTAGGTATTGTATTTTCAACTAACTACTCAATTGAACTTGATCCATACCACGGAAAAGGTAAAAAAGTGGCATTATTTATAATCCTTAATCCTGGTTATAAACATGAACCCAATTTGGATCTAAGAAGGCCAGTTTTCAATGGCCAGGTGCAATATTAGGCCATTAGTGTTCTTGTAATGTGGGTAAAAAGACTATCAGGTGTTTTTCCCATGTAAAGCCTCTAATATCGACGGTTATCAATTCCTCCTATTTGCATATTGACTATTAGAAAATGTCTTTTTGATGTCATTGTCGTTAAGGTCGTTAGTCGTGATAGCTCGTGTTCTACTTCCTTATGCCAAATATAAGTATAACAAAGCAGTAGATGTTAAAACATTTACTGCTTAGTAAACAATATTATCATTATGGACATCTAACTTGATGTATTGCTGGATGTACTTTTATTAGACAAAAATATACCCAACAGGTACATCTTAAAAGGAAAAAACCTTACTCCAATATTTCTGCATCCTTTTCCACAGCTGTAAGGTGAGATTAGCTCCATAAAGTAACATTTAAGAACAATTATTTTAGTGGGACTAGGGCAAAAAAAATACTTTAAGAAATCATATCTCGGCTCCGATATCACTTAGAAGAATTCTGACTACTAAGATATGTTTCTTCATTACGGTGTTATAAAACAGTGATAAAATTATTGCTGGCCGCTAAAAAAAAAGGACGCCACGGGTCCATACAAAGTTACTCAAACCCCTTTAAAATCATAAGTTGTGGGCTCTCAATTTATACTTTTGTCGATGAATTTTATCCCAGTTTACACACCTTTAAGTTTGATACATTACGGACGGGTACGGGTCACATTATATAACTTCATACATATCTTTCGAGGACCATTAGTAGGTGACTTTCTAAGCTTCAAAATAAATTAACTACTCCCCACAAGTGCCTGTCTGCCAGTCTGGTCTAGACTTGCTTGTGTGAGGGCTCTTTGAGAGATTATAAATATAAGTGTTTTCCAAATTAGGATGTGGTTTATTAAATTTAAATACCCAATTTTCTCAATAAAATAATAAACTATTTTTACGCTTTAGAGAATTTTTTTTGCCTGTTTTGTACGTACATAACTAATTCAATTCAATAATTAAGCGCTAGAAAATTTCTACTCGACTGTAGGTACTACTTAAGTATAATGTTTGCCAAACGACACCAAATTAATGTTCCGTATCCGTTAACGTTTGGATGTATGAAATATTAAAAAGTTTACGAAACACCATTTTTGCATAGAAATTTATTAAGGGTTACGAAACAAATAGTTGTCCAGGCGGGAAAGACCCATGTGATGTGGCCAGGCAACTGTCACTCGTCGATCCTTGGGAAACTCAAATATCTTTATTGAAATAGACTTGTGCAAGTACTTCCAACTCGTCGAATACAATATATTTTTATATACTACGTCGCTGACAATCAAACCGCAGACCGCCTGATGGTGAGCGGTTACCGCAGCCTATGGACGCGTGCAACACCAGGGGCATTGCTCGCAAGTTGTCGACCCTGTAAATACTTTTCAAACCCCTCTTGAAGAACTCCGTATAGCTTAGTAAGCCAGGGTGAACAATGATAATCTATATGTATAAACCGGGTGATTATCAAAAGACTTACAAAAACGATTATGACATTATTCAGTAAGTGATGTAGGTAGTAGTACTATTTAAGTGAAAGTTTGACTTTTTAATTGGCTTTGATTCAAGGTCACCATACAAGTCCACCGAACAGTTACTATTTTTTGTAGAATAGAATATTTATTTATTTGCTAAAAACATGGTACAATTATGGATCTCAAAATTAAAAATGTTCAACACATGTTTTATCGATCAGTCGATATTCAAATAGTATCGTCATACTTTTTTAATTCTTAGTAATAATTCTCAATTCTTAATGAAACAATATTACAAAGAAAAAACCACTAAATACAATAATAATAAATCCCAATGTCAATATCCAAACAATCACAAAATCAATTAATTACAAACAACAAACATCACAAGCAAATAGAGTCAAACATAATACACACAAAACAAACAAAACAAATAGAAAGAATACATTAAATTCACAGATTATTACAAATCCTTTTCAAATGTCCATTACTACAAAACTTGATAAACTCATCAGTATCGTAAAAACAATACTCAACCAGAATACCAAAAATTATCGGTTTAAATCGCGTGAAATGCAAGTAAAGTAAAAAAATCATTTATTCATTTAAGCTTGTACAAAGCACTTATGACATGTCAAAAAAAAGTATATAGAAATAATAATAATAAACGTAAATAAAATAGTACAATATTACCTATTACATATCGTGAATACACATAATGTGAATCTACCACCGGTTCGGACGTAGCTTCTTATCGATAAGGCTCCGGCAAGAAACTCTGTTAGTTTTACAAAAATAAATTCAGAGTACAGTCAATGAGTAGAAAAAAGAACACAACATTAAGCAGAGGAGCAGATTATTCCTACTATGACCACAAACTTTTGTCGTTCAAGTAATCCTCTACATTATAATAACCTTGTTTCATTAACTTTGCTTTAATTGCAGACTTAAACTTGTGAAGAGGTAGATCAACAAGACTTTGAGGTATTTTGTTAAAGTATTTCACAGATTGACCCACAAATGAGTTTCCCACCTTGTGTAGCCTAAGACTGGGAGTTTTCAATTTGTTTTGTTTCTGGTATTATGTTTATGAGTATCACTGTTTTTTTTGAACAGATGCAAGTTTTTGCGCACACACATTATATTATCTAAAATATACTGAATTCGAGTTTTGCGATACGATCTGGAAGTAAATCAAATCATTTAATGCAGATGCTGTAACTATTTCTAACGAAGCAGGTGGTCGAATATGGTGGTATCACTAGCTTGCCAGGGTATCTTGTTCGGAAATTTGTATGAAAACCTTAAATGTTTATTTCACTAACATAGTTAGGTACTACATCCCTTACTGAGTATGCCATATCGTTGTTGTAAGTCTTTTAATAATCACCCAGTATAAAAACGAAAGGTCACTCAACACGAAATCTACGAAAACAACAATAGCTAGAAGCTTTGATTAAATAAACATAGGAATATAGGTGACTCGCCTCTAGCGCGTGGACCGCTTAAATCAGGCCCCCGTTGCCTAATTTTTCACAGGACTTCACTTTGACGCACGCTACGGTGAAAACAAATAGGTTTTTCTCTGTCCTTCACATCGCACAACGATAATCTAGTTGTGCATCACCCCCGTTCTCAGTTGACACTTTTAAGGACGTGACATATCTTCCGCTATTTGATTTAATCTAAGGCTTTAAGGAGGCTAGAAGTTTAAAATTTTCCATTATTTACCTTTAGGACGTAGGTTTATTTATTTAAAATGGGTTTGCGTTTGGCCTCAGTCTCGCCTGGTGGTAAGCGATGACGGGGCCGATGGTGGTACACGCTTACCCAGAAAATGCCTATTCAAAGGTAAGCCTAAGGTAATGCCTAAGGTTGTAAGTATCCGGGAACACAGACGCAGGGAGAGCGTTCCACTCCCTAGCGGTGCGTACCAGAAAAGTTGTTGGTTTTGTGAAATTTGACACCTAAAGGGTTGTTTTTGGGGTTAAACAGTTCGTATGAAATTTTGTTCATGTGCTAGGAGTCTCAAATTTTGCATAGGGGTTCTTTTTAGGACGTAGAGAGCTCACTAAGAGGGAATTGATTCGGGCGGGACGCGAACTATCCTCTTCACCCGGACACAGTCGCGGGCAACAGCTAGTATAAATATAAAAACTACTCTATTCTTTATTGCACATAAAAATAGGTTCAGAAAGAAAGAACAATAAATACAAGTAAAATTTGGGCGGCATTATATACCCACGCATAGTGCGACTCTACCCCCACGTCGGAGTTTTCTGTTGTCTTCCGGATAACCTCATTATTGGGTACTCGGCCACAGTAAGAAATCGGTACAGAGCCCCTAGTGTTTAGAAATGGAACCAAAAATGACATACATATTAGCAACTCGTGGTAGACGTACTGAAGTCAACTATCGTAATTTACGTGACAGTTTCATGGTTGACATGTTAAAATGACAATCACAATTACCGAGTAATTTGGTATATAACATATTGTTATTTTATCTGTACACGTCGAACAGAAGTTCAAAGCAAACATCTATACTAGTTAATACTAAAAAGAAGAAAAATTTGCTTGTTCGTTTGTATTGAATAGGCTCCGAAACTACAGGACCGATTTTAAAATTCATTCACCAGTATGAAACTACATTATCACCGAGTAAAATAGACTATGTTTTTATTTTCAGCCACATTTTAACGAGAGAAATAGTATACGCGGGCACTAGAACTTTTTACTTTGACAGTGTTTTACATCACCTATTTGCAAATCGTTGTTCTTACAGAATAATGTACCACCTTATACATATTATTGATCTGTACTTAAGCTGGATCATTAAACAATCTAAACACTTCACTAACGTTCCTTTTAAGATCTTTTCTTTAGAAAAATTACGCGAAACAACTTCTAAGAAAAATTACTGCAGAAGCAAATTTGATGTGCCAAATAAATCCATTGGCAGATAAATTGGCAAATCAAACAAGCCCGATCCTTAATGGGGCAACTTGCACGAGATTACAGCTGCCCCCTGACAGGGTGACCAGGCTTTAGAATTATCCTGACATGAGAAATTTTCTTGTTTTTTTTGTTTTTTCAGATATTTTTGAAGACGCGATTGGAGTGCGCTGCAGTCCGGTTCGAGACCCCGTTGGGTTAATTCAGAAAACGAACTTTTCTCAAAGATTCTTTAAAACCGCACGTGTTTCCTTCCTTTTATAGTCCCGGGGTCTTCAAGCGGGGCGTGAAAATGCATTTCTGCAGGCCTTCAAGGCGAGGATGGCCAGCCCAGTGATTCTTTTGCATGACTTGTCAGCTTCTTATCTAGTGGAGTGAGATCATCTTTACAGGTAATATAAAAAAAAGGTTACCGAAGTAAAGTCAAATATTCTTGTGATACCAGGTACCAGAGGAGGTTTTATGCAAGTGGCTGGGAGAATTCAGCACACCCAGATTCGAGCCAATTCAGAAAAGTTGAATTGAACCCGAAACACTACACAACTGAACAGCGGGAAACTGTACTAGGTATATCGGAAAATCTAGTCAAGAAAAAATAATTTTTGAATTATTCCAATACCTAAAATCGTCACTAAGGGATAATACTAAATCAGTGATAGAATCTTTAGAAATCGCATTTTTTGGATTATATGACCTTTTGTCAGGACTTCTGTATTACGTGGTGTCACTACCCCTAAATAACAAAGAAGGGAGAACCGAGGCAGAATGGCCGAAAAGTTACCTCGTAAAATGTGTTTTAAAATTTATTATTAACTCAAAGAATGGACGTGGGGAATTAAGGGAATAGGCAAGTAAATGAAAGTGCTTTAAAAACTACCTACTTTGGGATATAATAAGATTTTATCGTTTTTTTGGACAAGACTTACTGTTCAAATCGGCATCAGTGTCAAATCGTAAAGTAATCGGCCCTTTACTTTTCTTATTAATTATAAGTTTGTTATTTTAAGAATACCACTGATGGAACTAGGTATATAATAGGTTTTGTTGCATGTCTTTAATAATGAATAAATAATAATGCGCCAGACAACACACACACACACACACACACACACACACACACACACACACAGAGGCAACTTTGACCCTTGAGCCTCTCCAATTGCGTAGAGACATTGCTAGGCTAAGTGTTCTCTATCGCTTCTACAATGGGGAATGCTCTGACGAGTTATTCCAGCTTATCTCACCCTCACCTTTCAATTGTGTGTCACCCACACACAATTCAACTTTTGTTGGCCCGAACTAAAAGGTTCGGTGACTCGTTTCTTTGTCGTACCATCCAGACGTGGAACGCTCTTCTGCAGGCCTTCAAGGTGAGGATGGCCAGCCCAGTGATTCGTTTGAATGACTGGGCTTGTCAACCTCATATCTGGACCTCACGACCGCTTTCCATCAGGCGGAGTGAGGTCATCTTGACGCTCAATATAAAAAAAAAACCTTTGGTGATGGTCTCGAAGTAGGGATTAGTATACCTGTATTACGAGGTACTAGGAAAGGAAATAAGCCAGGGGCGTCTCCCAGCACACCAAGAACCGAGTCAATTAAGAAAAGATCGTTTTCTGAATTGACCCGACCGGGAATCAAACCCGGGACACTACGGAAATCGAGGCGAAAAATCGTGCTATAGCTTAGCGCACCACGCCAATCGTGTCGTCAATATCAACATATGAGACAGCATCGCGTTCTTGCCTTACATTGCCTTGTTTCTTTGAGTAATGGAAACCAGGAATCACGAAGGTTCAAAACAAATAGGGAACCCGTTTAATGATCCATATAAGTATAGGTTTATTCTAGATATAAAAAAGATGGATGGTCTTAAAATGTACTTATGACTTTCGAAAAAAGGGTAATTAATGCAATTTGTCTTTATTTATTAATTCAATCTTCCAAACACAGCTGTTTAAATCTCTCTTGATAGCGCTATCTTTACAATTGAATTCGTAATAAATGAGTAGTAACAGCGACATCTACTGTTCAAGCTAGAATCAATATCGATTGTCCAGAGTTTAGTTGTCATAGGTGACGCTAGATGGCGTTCAGATCTTTGAATTTGAAGTCATCTACACTAATATCATAAATAAATAAGTGTTTGTGAGTTTGTATGTTTGAGGTAGGTTATCTCCGAAACTACAGAACTGATTTCATAAATCCTTCACTGGTAAAAAGTTACATTATCCCTGATTGCTAAAGGCATATATTTGTTTTTAAAGTGAGGAAAATTAGTCCACGCGGGCGAAGCCGCGGGCGGAGAGCTAGTATATATAAATTGGTCATACTGATCGAATGTGTTCTTAGTAGGTATATCAATTAGTATATTTTCAAGGTCACTGAAAGTCTACCCAAAACTTTATATTAGACTAACCCCTTAGATTTTTGAGAGGCTATATTTATTGGGTGATTTGAAAATGTTCATTAAAAAACTACCCCTTCACCTTAACTTCTCCACTTGCTCCTTAATTCTGATAAAGCACAAAAAGCCCATGAGCCTTCTCCAGGGGCTATATCCAGCTTACGGAGTAGACAGAGGCAACCGACTGTCGCCTTCATTGTGAAAGAAACACTCAGAAGCTCCCTTTTCACCAATGGTACGAGTATTAGACCCCAACGTGGCAGTTGGTGAGCCTTCTGCCGTTATCCGGGTTGATTTGGTTTATAACGATGTTTTCCATCACTGGAGAGTTAGTCAAAAATTTAACAATGAAAACAAAGATGGTGGTTTTGGCCTAATTAGAACTCGGGACCACACGATCCAACGTTACGAATTGGGGTGCTTATTCCTTATAGTGCTTAGACCTCGACGCTCTTTGGCACGCGTAGAAGTTCAACCTAATCTTTCCTATTTCAATAGAAATGCGAAGAAAAAGCAAGAAATGGACATACCAACCATCTGAAGCTGTCAATTGTTAACATAAATTATCGACACGTATAAGACACACATTTAGCCACAAACTTTTGGTATAGGTAGGTAGCCCTATGTAATACTTCATTAGCATCTTATTTTTTTTTTACTCCTAGACATCGTACAAGCAATTATTTATTTATTTACTTATTTAATCTTCAATGCAAAAATTTACATTAGGCGGACTTAATGCTAAAAGCATTCTCTACCAGTCAACCATCGGATGAGACAGAAATGCTGTTGGCGGTGCAAAATGTTCATTTAGAATAGGAAATTAATACAAAGATTTTATGAATTATTAAAAAACGACAGATACAACCTAAGCAATATAATACATAGAAATACATAACATAAATAAATATATACTTACATAATATATAACATACTCACTATTAAGGGAAAATAATAAAATAAAATAGATGATGAACAGTGGAAACTACTGAGAATTTCTTAAAAAATCACGGATTTCTGTTTTGAACATGGCTTTACTTGGTGACATTTTGATAGTGTCTGGCAACTTATTCCACAATCTGACAGCTGTGAGAATAAAAGAGTGATCGATGTGGCTTGTCCTATGAGCAGGAGTCTCCAGTCCTAGCACATTGCATGAGCGCTGTCTACGAAAACTGGAAAGCAATTGTCCATTTTTTTACCAAATTAAATAAAAGCAGTCATAAACAATCAGGAGTTGAGAGTAAAAGTAACTCATCACTTGTTCAGAGCCTAGTTAACTCATCTCAACGTTTCTGAACCTTAGGTCTTGAAGATAAAGATTAAGGATAAGAAAATCAGACAGTTACTTTAAGCTTGACGTCCTGGCCTATATACACAGACCTAAATTGAAAACGCAAATCACTCCGTCTGAATTAAAGCCAAATTACTGTCGTAGTATCACGAGTATACAGGGTAATAAACAGGGTAGTCAGAGGAAAGTGACTATTGCCTTCATGGTGAACGGAACACTCAGAAGCCCACTTTTCACCAATGGTTTTAGAACCCAACGTGGTAGGTTGTAGGCCTTTCGCCGTTATCCGGGTAGGTTTGGTTTCTTATCGATGTTTTCTATCACCGGAGAGTTAAACAGGGGCTACACGGTTGGCAACAAGACCACCTACAGAGGTGACCTTGGTCAGCCTGACTGTGAACGGCCGTGGGCAACCAAATAACAGTTGATTGAAGGTCGGCCCGACCAAGGTGATCTTGTTGCCGACCGTATAGCAGACGCTTTAGTCGGAAAAACAATGAACACAAAGATTTTGTTGTCGGCCAAATTTGAACTCGGGACCACAGGATCCTTGATCCTTTCTAAAAGCGATTTAAATAGAGTTTAGACGACACTAAGGCTTATCGCTTCTTGTGAGTACTGCGTTCGAAAACCGGTTGGGTCAATTAAGGCAACAAACTTTTTTAAATTCGCTCCGATCTGGGTGAGCTGCGAGTTGCTCATCTTAGATAATACAATATCATTAAGCATCCTTATTACGAGACCATGATGATAAGTTTGTTTAGTATGGTTCATTTTTAACTATACTAATAATGTAAAAAGGTAAGTTTCTAACTTTGTTTGTTGGTAGGAGGTACCTGCTGAAATACTGATCCGATCATGAAATTGTTTTAACAGTTAAAGCAACACTATTATGAGTATCACAGGCTATATTTTAACGGGAGAATTATCCTACAAGGGTAAATTTATTTATAAACAGAGAACCATTAGAACGCAAACTAAATCAGACGTTGAAAAAGGCGCAACACTTTATTTTGATGCGTAAAAGTGTGTGTTAACACTCTCGTCATCTATTGTAATGTATGTCTGTTACAAAAGCGCCAGTTCACACACTCCGGCGCAGGAAGCTGGTTCGTTTTATTGTGGTTCTGCTTGACTGGTCCGAGGTCGATGGTGTAAGTGATAAAAGACCGTAAGAATAATCGCTGGTGGTATTCAATATTGAATTTTGAAAAAAATTGACAATGAATTTAATTTTAAGAGAGCGTCGTGGCCTAGTGGTTCAGCACCCGAACTCAGATCATGAATCGTGTAGTCCCGAGTTCAAATCTGGCCAGAACCAAAATCTTTGTATTCATTGTTAAATCTCCGACAAACTCTCCAGTGATGGAAAACATCGATAAAAAACCAAATCAACCAGGATAGCGGCGGAAGGCTCACCACCTACCACGTTGGGTTCTAATACCATTGGTGAAAAGTGGGCTTCTGAGTGTTTCGTTCACCATGACGACACAGTTACTTGCGTCTGACTGACTACCCTGTTTGGGATAAAGTCGTGATGGTATGTATGTAATTTAAACAATCTCAAAAACCTATATTACCAAATACTAAATAGTGTTTAACGAGTAATTTTAATGCAACATGTTTATTAGTTTCTGCTATTATACATACATATTACACAATTTCTTCTAGCTTCGTGACGATAATTTTTACCTATGATTTAATTGTATTTAAATTTCTATCTTAGTCATTTTTGAATGATCGAAATCATTACCAATCCTTAATTACGATACCTATCACTCAACGCAGCCATCGGGCGTTTGTGATATAAATTAAAAAAAAAATGTTTTAATAATGTGTTGGTTATTTTCGCCCATATTACACATTCATGTACTCGTTATTTAAGTTACTACTAAACTAACATAAGTTATTAAAAGGTCATAATTTTGTTGTTTTACTGCCATAACACATTATAAAAAATCTAAATCTAAGTAAAAAAAACAGTTAGTCAAAACAACAACTTGGTATAAAGAGAATGTTCAGCTGCCTGAAGCCTAAGCCGATTGTTTTTTCAGTAATTTTATAAATATAGCATTGTAGATGCTTGTTACCGAACTATAACAATACAAAAATCAGGTACAAACACTAAAACCAGGGCTTGGTTTAGACACTTATAAAATAATGACTAGCCAAAGTATTTCACGAATAACACATGAGCAAATAGCTCAAGGTATTCCACGAATTAATCTTTTCCACATGTAGCGTTCGTGTAATAAATAAGCATAAATTCCATTTAAAAGTTATATCGCGAATGGAACATAAGGCTTACTAGCTTTACAATTTGTATTGGGATTCGCTGTAAGTCTTTCCCTTCTGGCAAACACAATCAGAACAGGTTTAATGCGATACAAGAACAAAATTATGAATGGAGCATACGAGCCAGTTATAAAAATTGGATCGCAATCACACCGTTATAAGTCAACGAGTTCAAAAATAAAGTTTTCTCATCCAAAGTCTACTAATTAAAATCGAAAATTACCAATGAATGGTATTTTTTCAAAACATAGCATTGAGAGAGAGAGAGAGATAGAGTACTTGCAAAGTTTCTGCTAAGAAACCATCAGTTTTTAAGTCTATATGACAATTACTACACCCGTATTGGCGTATCTACTCATTATTTTAAAATATAAAAATCAATTGCTGTTCTTTTGTCTCGCCAAAACTCGAAATAAATTTTTGTCATTTTTTTCGCATGATTGCTGCTATCCATACTCGTCAAATATGCTATACATAATATACTCTCAGTTTCTTGAACCCAATTATTTAAATTGCTTACAGATTAGGACCTCATTAACATATAACGGAGGTATTACGTACGAAGTATACTATAACCCAAATGATTTCGTACAAGCAAGAATGTTTCTTGGCGGTAAAATGAAAAAAAACAGCTAAGAAAATAATGCTGACCCAATAAAGTAGCCGTTGCATAGTTCACTTGTCGTTCTGAGTTCGCAACCGGTCTGATGCCTTGACTTTTTTTCTTTTAACTATTTCAATGTTTTGTCTAAGGCAAGGACTCCAAACCTACCTCTTCCAACAGTTCCATTTAGCCTCGCTTTATAAACCTGTTCCAATAATCCCTTTCATCCCAGCCTAACGTTCAAAATCCTATTCGGTACAATAAGTTCGGTGTGATAATTCCACAGTGAGATTCATTCACAAACCTGCTTCAATATGAAAGACTTCTGCTTGTATTATCAACCTACAAACCTGAACACGTGACAAAGAAATGTAATCAATGATGCTTACAAAAAACTCATTTCTAGATTGTAAGCTTTTTATATTAAAAATTAAATCAACTTTGTAAAATAACACCAAGCTGCATTAGAGTCATGTATGCGCTACCACCATTTTAAGGATTGATTACAACTATCGAAGATAATCTCATCGGAGTCCAGGTACAAATGTCCAAAGATCTACTTAGTTTTGGAGGGACTTAACTTTAGTATAAGGCTACAACCACCACAATTGACTTCATTGCAATGTATAATACATTATTGAAATAAGCATTGCAGAAATTTCGCACACTTTTGTAAATCTACTTATTTTTTATTCATGAAAATTCAGGTTTACAGAAGACCTGAGAAGCGTACTGTATTTATCTTTGTGTTAGCTGTATATTGGCATAATAGCAAGAAGATTCGATCCTTTTAAGCTGATTTTTTTTATTTCACATCTAGAATATTCATTCTGATTGAAATCCTGAATAAACCCAAAGATATACGACAAAATTAACTCAATCGGTGTCTTATTGGTTTGAAAATCTAGTTTTGGGTGAATGAATCGATGTTCAATAAATATTATCCAATGGGCAGTGAATGTGATACAGAAATACCATCTTTTTTCTATTTCAGACTAGAGTCTTGTTATTTTAAATCAGTACTATAAAGGCACGAGTCTCCTTTATAAATAATACTCATTAACTTGATAGAAGCTGAAGGACAGACAGACTGATAGACTACAAAGCGAAATCTTACCCTTGTTTGTTGTATCAAAACAATCTCGGCGCAGTGATAGCTCAGTTGGTTGAAAGGCCAAATGAACGCAGGTTTGGATCCCACACTGACATTATATAAAGACAGATTGAAAAATAGTGTATCTTAATTTAACGCAAATCAAAAAAAAATCTTAAACTATAGATTTTCAGTTACCGTCAGAGAGCGTCGTGGCCTAGTGGTTCAGCACCCCGAACTCAGATCGTGGTTCGTGTTGTCCCGAGTTCTGGCTTGAACCATAGTACATTGTTACCCCAGAAAGTAACTTATTTAGTCCCGAGACGGGGTTTGGCGCCCGGAACGAAGTGAGGCGCCAATAGTTCGAGGGACTAAATAAGTCTTTAACCCGAGGTAAACACTGTGCTTTTCATTACAAATACAAGGAAAGTAAAAATAAAAACATGAATTAGCTAAAGAAAAAATGAGTAAATTTTATTTTCCACTACCGCTTTAGCCTCTTCTCTTATACAAGCAGGCGTTAAATTAATATCAGAATCAGATGAACTCATTTTATAGGTACTAATCTCTGCTATACGTATAAACAAAAGTCTTCAAATCGTTAAAATTAATGAAGATCGAATTGCCGCTTTCCCGCCTATTTTGTTTGTTTTTTTTCTGTGGCCGGCCAGCTATTCAGCCATTATTTTTTATTTTCATCATTGGAAAAATGGTAAATATTTTGCCCAAATCTAAGGTATTTTAAAGAAATTGTTGAAACTAAATTATAATAAAGTTATTTAAAAAATATATATTCTTTAATCAATACTTAACTTTAAGTTATTTCAATTTTACATCGTGGCTGTATAGAAAGTTGGAACATGGTTCAATAGATATGTGAAAAAGAACTAGTTTTTTTTAAAATAATTTGACAGCTGTCAGTTGAAAGTGATTCTCCCTAGGGATGAAAAGTATTACTTTCATCCCGCTCCTCAGGCAACTTCAGACCTACTTTCAGAGTATGAGTAATGAAAAAATCTTTGCGATCATTGTTAAATATCCGACTTGCTCTCCGGTGAAGGAAAACATCGAAAATATAAACAAATTAACCCGGAAAACGGCGGAAGGCTCACCACTTACCACGTTGGGTTCTAGTATCATTGGTGAAAAGTGGGCTTCTGAGTGTTCCGTTCACCATGACGGCAACAGTCACTTGCCTCTACCTCCTGTTTGGGATAAAGTCGTGATGGTATGAATTTTCAGTTCTTCTTCTTCTTTTCTTTTCAGCCTATAGCAGTCCACTGCTGGACATAAGCCTCCCCCAGGGCGCGCCACAAAGCCCGATCTCCCGTTTTTGCCATCCAGTCACTACAAGCCACTTTCTTTAGGTAGTCGGTCTAACATGCCGGTGGACGTCCAACACTTCGCTTGCCGAGTCGTGGTCTCCATTTGAGAACTCTACTCCACCGACCATCGGTTCTACGACAGATGTTACCAGCCCACTGCCACTTCAGTGTATTTTCAGTTGTCATTTATTATTTAATTATTCGATGTTCGAAAGTTTGTGTACCGTACATTATGGCATTATTCGATTTCTGCGAGATTATCGATTGGTATAGTTTTTTATTTTGTTTTCTCTTTCAAAAATGAATTTGCCCACCCAAGATAACCGTAGTTTCGGTCAAACTAATAATGTCAAAAAAACCTACAGCAATATAATATTCTTGTAAAGGTATTTATTTGTGTACTGCTGAATATCATATTTAACATAACATAACATACCATCACGACTTTATCCCAAACGGGGTAGGCTGAAGCAAATTCCTGTTGCCGTCATGGTGAATGGAACACTCAGAAGCCCACTTTTCACCAATGTTATTAGAACCCAACGTGGTAGGTGGTGAGCCTTCCGCCTATCCGGGTTGATTTGGTTTTTTATCGATGTTTTCCATCACCGGAGAGTTAGTCGGAATTTAAAGTTTTTTTTTTTTATTTAGTTACAAACACAATATTCAATTGGTGGCATAGATTTAAAAGAAATGAGCACCATCAGGGACCTGGGCGTCTTGTTTGATAAAAAATCAACATTTGTTCCGCATATAGATGCCATCGCAAAGAAATCATATAAAATGTTAGGGTTTATAATCAGGAACACAAAGATGTTCAAGAATCCTAAAATGAAAATAATGTTGTACAACTGTTTGGTCCGAAGTATATTAGAGTATGGCAGCGTGGTATGGCGTCCACATTACGCGGTGCATATGTTGCGACTAGAACGAGTTCAAAAAAGGTTTATGTGGCACCTGGATTACTCGATAGGATTGGCTAAAGAAAAACGATCATATCATGAAAGACTGAATCATTTCTGTATGTTACCATTAAATAAAAGATTCGATCTGATAGATATTAAATTCACATACAATATATTTAATAACAAAATTGATAGTCCTACACTTTTAGACAAATTTAGGCTTAGAGTGCCTCGTTGTAACCCGCGTCAGCCAATTACACCACTATGCCCTCCACTTCGCCGTACTGTTCATGGTGCTAACGCTGCTATACCACGACTCTGCAGATTAGTGAATCAGCATAGCAAACATTTAGATCTGTTCAATGATTCAATTCAGGGAATTACGCGTACACTTAACAAAGAAATGCTATAAGCTGGTGATGTTAAATTTAGGTACCAAATATGTAAAGTTTTAGATGAGTATCAAAATTCAGTAAGTAGTTAAGTAAGTAGTTTTAAGTTATTAGTCTGTTTACTTTTCCATGTGGTGTTTACCAGTAAATAGTTTTTGTATTTAATTTCTTTAAGTATTAAAGTTGTTTAAGTGCATGTATCAGTACATAAAACTGTTGGTAGACCTAAATAAATAAATAAATAAACAATGAACACAAAGCTTTTGGTTCTGGCCAGATTTGAACTCGGGACCACACGATCCGCGGTCCGAGTTGGAGTGCTCAACCTATAGGCCACGACGCTCTCTAAACAATATTTAAGAGTACTAAAATACATGACTGTTGTTAAAATCGTCTTCGGTTTTATACAATTATAACCATGTTTTTTGCCCGAAACTACGAATATTGCATTAGTGAGTAGGTAGGTCGAAATTGTACCATAGTTTCGGTCAATGATTGTACGTTGCTATAAGTTACTGTTTTTACCAGTTAATTTAATCACATGTCTTGTCAAAGCAGAATCTCATCAGTAACGTGAAATCAAACAAGCTATGCTCATTCCTCACCTAGGATTCATAAATTCGTCAACAACCGAACCAGAAGTATAAATTGAAACAGATGAAGCGAGGATATTATAAATTAAAAGTAAAGAAATACGTTTATCTGGCACTAAATGCATTAAAATACATAAACCAAAGACTAAAACTAAATTAAAATTTTCAAATAAGTGCCAAATAGGTCTTCGCTCAAAACGTAATCGTGTCAAAAAGGAATGCAGTCCACCTTTTGACAATGCCTCACTAAGTCCACGTGCAATCGTTTAAAATATATGTAATTGCTCTGTCTATAAATGTAATTAAAATCGATTATCGACGATGACACTATCATCAACTCTCCAGTTGGTTTGATAAGGTGCAGCAAAAACAAATTTAAAAAGTATGTTAGAATAAATAAATTCATTAAAAAAACACAGAAACTTATTAAAAGGAACAAATGCATGCTTAAGAATGTAAAATACATTAAGGAACGAAGGCGGTTGAATGGTGATGAATTAGATGTGTATTCCATTATGCTAGAAAATAACTTAAGTGAGCATGACAATGATGTAAAATTATTACAGTCAGAGTTATGTAACCTTAAGTCTCAGCTAAAAAGTGTGTCCGATAGGTACCACTTTACCAAACTTGAGTATCAGGAACACATTTTGGCCCTGAAAAAGCTAATGGAGAACTCAGATTCTTTGGCTGGTTCTCGGTCAGAATGTGAGCTTTGCACTCACAAGAGAACATCTGATAACCAGACTTCCAACACCACCACTGAGAGTCCTGTCAGAATGAGATCAAATACTGTAAATATTGTAATGTTTAGTGACGATATTGGGAAAAATATGGGCCAGTTAGTCTGCACATATTTAAACCAACCAGTAACCAATCACTGTTCACCGGGGGCCTCTTACTCTGATATCATGAACAAGATAAGAGGCCATAAGTTCAATGAAAACTCAATTTTAATTATATTTATTGGAAATAGAGGTAGTTTAAACAAAAAACAGCTGTTAGAACATTGTCATAACCTGTGTTTATTAAATGTTAAGAAGATTATAATGTTTACACTACCTTACAGTAGAGGTTTGCCACAGACAGAAAATGAGATGAGGTACAAAATGAATTTGACATTAGATACTGTGACTTTTCATAACAGTAAATTAATGAATGTAATTGACATCAACAGATTAATTAATATGAATAATTTGCATGTGACATATAATAATTTTTATATTTCTAATTATTTTAAGCGACAAATAGCACATTCGCTATCCTCTTTTTTTATTTCTCCAGCCAATATTTTGGCTACTCAACCTGCTTTTATTGAGCAGACAGACTTGTCGACTTTGGAACATGTTCCAAATCATTTAAATTAGATATTAAGACAACAGAGGAAACCTCTAGCAAACCTCCATCTATGACAAAAGAAAAGCCCAACAGTAATTACCTCAATTTTGTTCATCAGAATATACAGGGCTTTTCTGGCAAAGATTTAGAGGTAGGTTTGTTCCTTGACAGTATGAATATAGATGTTTTATGTTTAACAGAACACTGGCTTAAGGAACACAACTGTCTGTTAAGTTTTGATAATTATAGCATCGCTAGTATGTTCATGAGAGTTTCTGCTATTCGGGGTGGGTCACTAATATTATTGCACAATAAGTTAAAGTATAAAGAACGCAAAGATGTGGTAGCACTCTCAATTGAGCAAACTATTGAAATTTCATGTGCAGAGTTAGAGCGGATTATTATTGTTTGTGTGTATAAACCACCATCTGCGGATTATTCACTGTTTGAAGAAACTTTGGAAGAAGTGTTAAAGAGAGTATGTAAATCAAACAAGAAGGTGGTTGTTTCTGGTGATTTTAATGTAGATATTCTAGACTCTTCTCAAACCTCACTTAGATTTTTGAATCTTTTTAAATCATTCAATTTATTTAATATTTTTGATCAACCAACTAGAATCACTGCGTCATCAGCTACCTGCTTGGATAATATTTTTTGTGAAAATTTTTATAAGGAGAAATCAATAATTAATTGTTTAAAATCAGACCATTGTGGTCTGTTAACCAAATTTGAGCACCGTCATGTCCCTCAATCGGTGGATATTATTTTCAGACCAGTTACTCAGAAACGTATAGAAAAATTTAAACACAATATAAACAGTCAACTTCCTTACTTATCACACCAAGACCAGAACATAAATGATCAGTATGAGGATTTGTTCAATCTGTTATTGTATGAACATAACACCATTTTTTCAAAAAAAAAAGTGACAGTTGATAAATTTAAATTTAAATTCAGTGACTGGGCTACTCCAGGTATTCATAAAAGTAGGATTAAATTATACGAATAATATGATTTAAAAGCGAACTTTCATAGTCCCAAACTAGTAGACTATGTTAAATCTTACTCTAAGATATTTAAAAAATCTTGCAATGTTGCCAAGTCCATGTTTTTGCGAGACAAAATAAAACAAGCAAAAAACAAAATCAAAGCGACTTGGAACATTATAAACACAGAAACTTGTAAGTCCATACCACGCTATAACTCTTTCTCACTGAAAATTAAAGATAATATTATTAAGTCTGACGTTGATATAGCTAATAAATTTGAATCATTTTTCTCTGAGATACCTTTTATTACTACCAGTAAACTAAATTCTAGTTCACTGCTAGCTAGTTATCTCCTCACATCAAGTGTTAATGAGTGCGTCACTAGTTTTTGCTTCGATCATATATCTCCTCATACCATCCTCAAATCGTTTAAAGAACTTAACATAAAAAAAACGGAGGATTTATGGGGTATTTCTGTTGATATACTTAAACCAGTCATAGATGCCATCTCCCCTAGTTTAGCGTTACTTTTTAATAACTGTGTAGACAAGGGTCAGTTCCCTAATTTAATGAAATTTAGTAAAGTCATACCCCTTTATAAGTCAGGTGAGAAAAGTGACCCATCCAATTATAGACCTATTTCTATTCTACCAGCTTTAAGTAAAATTTTTGAAAAAATAATATTGTATCAATTACATTCTCACTTTGCTTTGAATAAATTATTACATAGTAATCAATTTGGATTCACTAAAAATAGGAATACAACCGATGCAGGTGTTGCGCTCATCAAACACATATTTGATGCGTGGGAAGGCAAGCAAGATGCAATAGGAGTTTTTTGTGATTTATCAAAAGCATTTGACTGCGTAGATCATGAAATCTTACTGATTAAGCTGAGGCATTACGGTGTTTCAAATATTTCACTTAGCCTTATAGAATCTTACCTCACTGATAGAATACAAAAAGTGAGTATCAATGGTACGAACTCTTCCGGTGCCACCATACGTATGGGCGTGCCCCAGGGATCAATATTGGGTCCTCTGCTGTTTTTAATCTATATAAATGACCTGCCTTATTTTGTCAAAGACCTATGTGGGATTGTATTATTTGCTGATGACACTTCTCTAATTTTTAACGTAGATAGAAGTAACAAAGCACTTGACGACGTAAATAATACTGCATTGGTTCACGAGTAACAATTTACTGCTTAATGCTAAGAAGACCAAATGTATCAAATTTTCTATGCCCAATGTAAGACAGGTCGATACCATTATAAACATGAATAACGAGCCATCAGAGATTGCGAATTCCACTGTATTTCTGGGAATTACTCTCGATTCCAAGTTACAGTGGGGTCCGCATATTTCTGCCCTGGCAGGAAGACTTAGTTCGGCAGCTTATGCTGTTAGAAAAATAAGGCTCCTGACTGATATCGCAACAGCAAGATTAGTGTACTTCAGTTATTTTCACAGTGTTATGTCGTATGGTCTTCAGTTGTGGGGCTCGGCAGCGGATCTCAACACCATCTTTGTTCTTCAAAAAAGAGCCATCCGCTCCATTTACAACCTTAGACCACGCGACTCGCTTCGTGAAGTATTCAAAGAGATAGATATTTTAACTGTGTACTCTCAATTTATTTATGATAATGTAGTATATGTCCGTAAAAACTTGCATCTCTTCAAGAAAAACAGTGATGTTCATAAACTCAATACCAGAAATAAAAATAAACTCGTAACTCCCAGTCTAAGACTGCATAAGGTAGGGAAATCATTTGTTGGTCAATGTGTAAAATATTTTAATAAGATTTCGCAAACTCTTGTTGAACTGCCTCTTCACAAGTTTAAGTCACAAATTAAAGCTAAGTTAATGAAGCGGGGTTATTATAGTGTTGACGATTTCTTAAATGATAAGAATTTGTGCTCATCTTAGGTATAATCTGCTCCTCTGCACACTTTTTTGTTATGACTTTACTCTGTCAATTCCATTTTTGTGTATAAAAACAAGATTGAAAAGAGTAACCATCGAGTTTCTTGCCGGAGTCTTCTCGATCGGAAACAACCTCTGAACCGGTGGTAGAGTCACATTATATTTAATTATGATATGAACTATCATAGTATTATTTTATGTAAGTTTATTTTTATTCAGTATATTTTTGCTACAATTTTTTTTTGTTACATGACATGTCATAAGTACTTTTTATAAGTCTATATGAATAAAGATATTTTTTACTTTTTTACTCTTTACTTTATTATATAATGACGGAATCCTATCCCAAAATCAATATATTTCTATCAAAATGACACATTGTTTGTACTTAACGCCTGTTGTAAACCTGAAACAAGTCTAAAAGAGTAACTGCTGAGTTTCTCGCCGGGTCTTCTCAGCAAGAAACAACTCCGAGGCGGTGGTAAAGTCGCATTAAGTCTATAAACTGTGTATTTATTAAAATAAATATCTGGGACAAATTACACCAAGGTCTTCTGACCCCAAACTAAGCAGATCTTGTACTATGGGTGTCAGAGACTGATAAACATACTTAAATATTTCTAAATACATACTTAAATATAATAGATAATAACACCCAGACCAGACACACAACAAACACAAATGTTCGTCACATGAATGTTTGTCATGGGTGGGGATCGAACCCACGACCTCCGGTGCTAAAAGCTGGATCGCTGCCATTGCACCAAAACAGGCCAATCGTATATCCGTATTATTATGCTTTTAATGTATTTAATCTATTTTGCTGTAAATTTGACTATTTGAAAGTACTATTCAGTCTATTTGAATGTTATTTGAGTTTGAGTTTAACACTAAAAAGTTATCGCGACGTCAAAAATACTGTCAGAAAACAGCTCTTTCGTTATCTATAAAGATTTACCTTCGTGAACTGAACATAACCTACTAATTTGACAATATAACCCTCACACACCGCCGGTCGCTCCAACCCGCTACGCATAAATTAATTCTGTCTGTCACCGTGACAGACGTCACCGCGTCGGCACTGCATTGTTTGTCGAACAGTGATGTAGGGTTAATTGGGTATGCTCAAACCGGGTCAGATACCAAAAGGGATGGCAAATCGGTGTAATCCTTAGATGATACCGTTATTTTAGTACAACACCGACATAGTTTATTGGATAACCAAGCTGGAATGGTGAAGGGCAGGCCACATTGCTCGCAGAACTAATGATGATCGTTTTACAGTGACGACCACGAACAAGACGCAACGTAAAGGTGGGTACTGACCAACGTTATGCGGCGTAATTTAACATGTTACACAGCGAGCATTGCTACGGGTTACGGGTTTCGCTTGTTTCCCCATTCTGACTTCACGAATGCTCGCTGTGTAACATTACATTACGACGCGTAACGTTGGTCAGTACCCACCTTAAGCCGATGGCCTGGTGCAGATTGAAAGAACGCGTTGGATGCCCAAAGTTGTTTGCTGTGGCGTTCTATGGGTGAGGCATAGGCCTGGAAATAGTTCCAGAAGGGGATTTCGAAAGGCTGATGCAATGATGATGACATTTTGATGAAGTTTTTGTCGAGTCGATTTAGAATTAAATCAAACTATTACTTCTTAGATTTCAATACTTTTTTATCAGCCTACGATTCTTGTGGTAGCTTTCTTCTATTGACTACAGTCGCGAGATAATTAAAGGGTGATTTCCCCAACGGGAGTAACTGCAATTTTAAGGTCTGTCGTGTGGTCGTGCTTTGGGATAATTAGTCCCACGGTATCGTCCATCTGGATCAAATTGTGATCATATCACTGCCTAGTCCCTTGAGAAATGAGCATCACTCAAGACCCTATGAGAATCACCGAGCCTCATACAACTAAAATGTTAGCGTTTGTATGAACTAAATTTTGAAAACTAACTAACCTTAAAATATTGTATATTTTGTATCAGTATAATTTCAGTGTAACCCTACGGAGCTGAGCGGTCGTAGAGACCTCAACAGGAGCGTAAAGCAGTTTGACGTTTGAATCGATAAATGATGTATTGTCGAATTTGAAATATACCATGACAGCTGATGTATTAGCTCTGGAGTGGTCTCGTCCCGAATTAGCTGGGTTAATATTAGATGGGAATATTGTTTTTTGATACTAATCCAACGTAAATCCGTGATTTAAACCAATTTTGCTTAACTCACTCGCGTTTCGAGTTCTTCATATTTTTTCAACCGTGAACACAAAGAAAGGTATTATAGTTTTTTATTATGGATAGTATTTAATGGAGCGACATACTTACCTGATCTATCCACCAAAAATACTTTCTGTGCCTCGAAATATTCTAAGATAAATAAATAAATAAATATGCGCCAGACTGGAAGCAGGGATACATATCCCTGTATTACGAGGTACCAAACAAGGAATTAAGCCAGCGGCGTCTTCCAGCGCACCCAGACCCAAAATTGACCCCACCCGGAATCGAGGCGAGAAACCGTGCTTATATTTTTAGTTACTCAGTTTATTATTGCTCTTAATTAATTGATAATAATGACACTTAATGTCAACGTCTTGCTTATGTTGGATCCATATTACGCTATGGGTTAATTGTTTGGGGGTAATGGTACCAGCATCAATAGAGCATTTATTGCACAAAAAAAGTGTGTAAGGGCAATTTGTGGTGTCTCCACGTACTCCTGCCGAACCCTTTTTGAAAAACTTAGAATGTTAACATTGACATATCTTCATATTTTTGAAATTTGCGTATTTGTGCAGCAGAAACGTGAGCTATTTAAACGGGCATATCACTAGACACATATCTCTAGAAACCGTAAAGATATACTAGTGTTACACGATACTCCGAAGAAGATGCAATCTCATAAAAGCTGCTTGACAATGTGTGTGAAATTTTTTAACCATTTGCCAAATGAATTAAAAACATTAAACTTAAGGCAATTTAAGACAGGGTTACATAAATGGTTGCTATGGAAGACCTTCTACCATTTAAAAGAATTTCTAGAAGGAAAGTACTAGTTTGTGTTCTTTGGCGTGTCTATATAAAATTATGATTAGATTTCGAAATGTTTATGTCAAAAATGGCAAGTGTTATTGTTAATGTATAGTGAAAGTTCAATTGTATTGTATCTAATGCGTATTGTGTTAAGCTTAAGTTTAACATGTTTGAAAATATATTTGCATGTCTCTTTTATATTGACTAAGCATAAATATTCTGTAAACTTTATTTTATAACCATTTATACAATGTTTTATGCGAATAAAGAATTCTTATCTTATCTTATCTTTTTATTAAAAAATAAACATAAGATTTTGTTTATTTACACCAAAAAACAAGGATCTAGGATCGAAGTCATAAGGTGTGGTATTCTACTACGAGTATGTGTAGTGAAAGAAATGTTATTAAAATTTGTGTTTTCAATAACTTATGAAAAAGTGTTTTTTGCACTTTAATATCCGATTGTGTTCTACAGAGTGTTTTAACTAAAACTACATATAATAAAGAGGAAAGTTTTGATTGTTTGTTTTTTGTTTGTTTGTACTGAATAGGCTCCAAAACTACTGATCTGATCGTGAAAATTCTTTCACTAGCAGAAAGCTAAACTATTCAGGAGTGTTATAGGCAATATTTTATAATGATTGAACAAAAAACTCATTGAAAAACTATAGTAAATGTAAAGTCGGAGAAAAGCGGGCAAAATGGACACCAGCTGTCAAACATTTGACAGGACGAAGTCTGTCTGGGCAGCTCGTTGAAAAAAATACATTAGCTAGAAATATCTGTCTAGAAACGTTTCAATTGAAGAACCAAAGAAATAACCTTTCATCAATTCAGTTCGCTTACCCGAATCAATGTGTCCAGACGATTTGACGTTCCCATCAAGAATATCGCCGGCCATTCCGCAGAATGTCCGAATCCGGCGCTAATGGACCTTGCAGGAACAATTAAAATAGTCTGATTCCTCCCATTCGGTGCAACATCGGTAATGAGCCATGAATTCTGCTTAGACGAGAGATTAGGATGGATGAGGTTACAGAGAAATGAGAGACGTTTTGTGAATGAAATGATGGATGGCTGACGACAGAGGACTTTTAAGAGTACACTAAGTAACTACTTCTAGGAAACTTTAAAAGCTGATTTTTAGTTTGGGTAATGTTAGGGCTGCGACGATAAGATTGGCGTAGTTCGCTGGAGTAGGTTTTCTTGCCTTGACATGCATTGTTGAATTCCCGGTCGGGTCAATGCAGGAAACGACTTTTTCTGAATTGACTCGGGATTGGTTGTGCTGTAAGATGCGGGAGATGCCCCTAGCTTAATATTCTTGTCTGGTACCTCGTAACACAGGGATGTTCATTCCTGCTTAGAAGTTAGACGTAGAAGGTCGCCTTTGTTATCGTGTCTCATTTTCTTAGTTATAACATAAAAGAGGCAGAGGCAAGTGACAGTTGCCGTAATGGTGAACGAAACACTCAGAAGCCCACTTTTCACCAATGGTATTAGAAATCCACGTGTTAGGTGGTGAGCCTTTCGTCGTTATCCGTTACATTATTTTGTTTTTTTATTGATATTTTCTATCACCGGAAAGTTGGACGGAAAAACAACCCCGGAACTTGGGACCACATAATCCATGATCCTAGTTGGGGTGCTTAAGGCGAGGTGGTTCTGCACAACATTTCCCGAAAGAAACTGGTGAGCGCCACGCGGACCGAAAATCAGTAAAATAATCGATTAAAAAATTAATAGATGTAATAAAAAAAACCAGCCGATGAAATCCCTCCAGTAATCTTTAAACTTTGTTTTAGTAAAAGACCCTTAATATCAGATCAATTACTTTAGAAATAAACCAAAAATAGAAGACAAAATGTCACGAAAAGAGGTAACTTTGTGAATTTATTCTATCAAGCCAACTTTATCAAATCATGTTTCCACTGGATGAATTCCCTGTATTATCCCCTCAACAATATCGGTAAATTTTATTAGATTTTAATTTCACTGTGTACTACTTCAAAAATGAATTCTAAAAACGTGTTTTGTGAACCACCTCCCCTTAACCCCTAGGCCACGACGTTCTCATTTTGTGTCAATCCAAGTTAATATTATATTTAGAGAGTGTAAGAATCTTTGCTACTTTTGTTCTTACAAGCTTACAAATATTCCCAAAGACGACGGAGACTTATGTACTCTGTTTCGGGATCATAAGGATTGCCTGTCTAGGTTTGCTAAGGGTATTTACATAATCTATCTTTTTATTCAGATATGACGAATGTCTACTCTATAAGAGCTCAGTGCTCACAAGAAAATAGGCGTCCGAATCAGATTAAGATATTTATGTCGGACTACCTAGCGGAGCGCAGTTGATGATTTAGCTGTCATTCATCATAATTTGCAGCCACAAGACCTTCACTGCTGAACATATGCCTCCCCTACCGATTTCAAAGGTCTTCATTCTGGAGCGTTTCTGCCCCAATGGCAATCAGTTCTGCGCGCTATGTGCCCTGCCCACTGCCACTTCAGCTTACTTACCCGCTGGGCTACGTCGGTCACTTTCGTTCTTCTACGGATTTCCTCATTCCTGATTCGATCATGTAGCAAAACGCCGAGTATAGCCAACTCAGTAGCTCGTTGAGAGACTTTAAGCTTTTGAGGTACATAGTCAGAGAGAGAATCACTTAAGTGAATGTGCATTGGAGTAACTAATACAGACTTCCATTTTACTGAAAACCACAGATAAATAACACTTTAGCACTGTTCTGATTCCACTGGTGAATAAGATAGCCAGAGCTCATCGGAGAGTTGTTTAGTCAGATGGAGTACCTTATTTTTCCTTGTTGACTTTGCAAAAGTTTTTTTAACCCTTTTTACAATACTCAACCTCTCTCTAAGGCTTTTATTTAAGAAAAAAAGGCTTGCTTTTATCAATGATGAAACAACGCAGGCTTTCAAGGTAAATATACTAGAGAAATTAGAGTAAATCGTTCATGTTTCAAGCTTGCCATGTCCTCAGTAAGACACCTAACGACCAGAGTAATAAGTGTTGCGGTAATCGATGAGTCTGATGAGCAGTGCATCCCGTTATCTGTTACTGTCTCATCTTCCAGATGCCATCCATCTATTAGAAACGTAGACGTATACCGAATTAGATCAATATCGCTTTGTCTGCATGAAAGTTTAGTGTGCCACTTTTTTGATGCTCACATTGACGTTTTGACTGACTTATGTTTGTTGCATCTAATAATAATAATAATAATCATTTATTCATAACCCAAAAATGTTAGTTTACAAGGTCAGCTGATACATGGTGTAGGCCGGGTTAGATATACATTTGCATTAGGAGGTTGAATCCCTGACATTGAGACTAGTAAAAACTGTATTATCAGTGTCAGTGATTCCTCGACATTTTTGACTTAATCAACTTATCTAACTACAATATGACTATAACGTGTGTGTGTGTGTGTGTGTGTGTGTGTGTGTGGTGTATGTGTGTGTTTGTTTGTACACATATACACGTATATATATATATATATATATATATCTGGGTGTTGTTATTTATTCTCTCTGCTTAGATTCTTGGTAACTTAATAATGGTGATATAAATCAAGCAAATAGACTGAGACAGCTATGAAGAAGGTGATGTTTCGCGTTTTGCTTCGAGATGGAATTTAGAAGTGAGGGAATCCGTAGAAAGTGGTTAACATAGCACAGATGGTAAGTAAGTTAAAGTGACAGTGGGCAGGGCACTTAGCGTGAAGAACTGACGGACGTTAGAACAAAAAAGTTCTATACTGCAGACCTTTCTAAGGTAAACGAAGCGTAGGACGCGGATGCCCACACGCATGGCAGACGTAGGATCTGGAAATGGTAACAGGATTCTGTTGGATGCAGAACGCCTGCAACCAACAGAATCCTGAGGAAAAAATGCATGTACTCAATCTTCGACCAAGAAATTTCATACTTTGTACCAAACCTTGTAAAGCTTGTAAACCGGTCGCTTTGGACATCTATTGGGGAGGCCTATGTTCAGCAGTGCCGTGTAGTGCCGGCACATAAAAAAGAATAGCACTACCCCCTCTCTTCCCGTGGGTGTCGTAAGAGCCGACCGAGGGAAAATTGCCATAAGGAGATGGGCAGCAGCGTCTCCGGATAACAGCAGGCCATACTGCGATCGCCAACCCGCCTGCCAAGCGTGGCGATTATGGCAAACCCCCCCAAAATGGCTGCACAACCAAATAATCCGCCCCCAGTCCCCGGTGGCCCTGCTATTCCTTGCTACGGCAGCGGCTATGGTAACGGCGGGCTGCCAACAACGACGACTCGACCTGGCAACATATAACACGCGCACACTGAGGCTCGACGCGAAGCTCATAGAGTTGGAAGAGGTAATTAGTAAGTTACATTGGGATAACATTGGGTTATCTGAAGTCCGAAGAGAGGGGGAGGACTCGATAATCCTGCAATCCGGTAACTTACTATACCACCGGGAGGGCGACCAACAGTCCCTAGGTGGTGTCGGGTTCATGGTCCACAAATCCCTTGTCAACAACGTGATTACTATCGGAAGTGTTTCGAGCAGGGTAGCGTACCTAATACTCAGAATATCGAAACGATATTCGCTGAATGTCATTCAGGTCTACGCTCCGACCTCAAAGCACGACGATGTCGAAGTGGAGGCTATGTATGAGGAGATCTCTAAAGCCATGCATAGCTATAAAACCCACTACACGGTTGTGATGGGGGATTTTAATGCAAAGTTGGGGCAACGTTGCGGTGATGAGTTGAGAGTGGGGCAATTTGGATTCGGGCAACGGAACAACAGGGGCCAGATGCTGGCAGACTTCATGGAGAGGGAGAACCTCTTTATGATGAACTCCTTCTTCAAGAAGCCCGTAAGCCGCAAATGGACCTGGATCAGTCCGGACAGTAAAGTCAAAAACGAGATCGATTTTATCATGTCGACGAAGAAGCATATATTCAATGATGTCACTGTGATCAACGCTGCTAAGACAGGAAGCGATCACCGAATGGTCAGAGGCACATTAAATATCGACCTACAGCTTGAGAGAGCGCGACTGATAAAATCCACGCTCCGACCAATACCGGCTCAAATTCAAAACCCCGAGTGCTTTCAGCTCGAGCTTCAAAACCGCTTCGAAGCCCTTGAGAACAGCATCGATGTGGACGATCTGTACAACATGGTGGTGGATACTGTCCGTACGGTAGGGTCCAAGCACTTCAAAACCCGCCGTCCCAAATCAAAGAAACTCTCCAGTAAGACTCTCCTACTCATGGATCAGAGAAACGAAATGAGGCTACAGAACTCAGCGGATGCCCATCGTTATCGGCAACTCAATAGACAGATATCTAAGTCTTTGACGAGCGACCTTCGCCAATTTAATACCCAGCGTATTAAAGAGGCAATTGAGCGGAATAAAGGCTCCAAAGTGTTCGCCAGAGATCTGTCTATTGGGCAAAGCCAATTGACGAGGCTAAAAACTGAGGCAGGTAGCATCATTTCGTCAACACCTGAAATCCTGAGGGAGATTGAGAGTTTCTATGGACAGTTATATTCCACGCAAACACCTGTTGAAAGCAAGGCTAAAGATCCTAGAGCCAAGCTTACCCGACACTATACCGAAGATATCCCGGACGTCAGCCTGTACGAGATTAGGATGGCTCTCAAGCAGCTTAAAAACAACAAGGCGGCGGGTGATGACGGAATCACAACCGAGCTCCTGAGAGCGGGCGGTAAGCCGATACTTAAGGTCCTCGAGATGCTCTTCAGTTCTGTCATCCTCGAGGGAAAAACACCAAAGGCATGGGGCAGAGGCGATGTGATGCTGTTCTTCAAGAAGGGTGACAAAACTCTCTTGAAGAACTACAGACCCATCTCGCTTCTGAGCCATATCTATCTTCCATATCATTTTCGAGAGTCATTACGAATCGTCTCGCTCGCAGGTTCGACGACTTCCAACCTCCCGAACAAGCAGGGTTCCGAAAAGGCTATAGTACCGTAGACCACATTCATACGCTGCGGCAAGTTATACAGAAGACCGAAGAGTATAACTTGCCATTTTGCTTAGCGTTCGTGGACTACGAGAAAGCCTTTGATTCGATTGAGACCTGGGCAGTACTGCAGTCTCTCCAAAGGTGCCAAATAGACTACAGGTACATTGAGGTGCTAAGGTACTTATACCAGAACGCCACCATGTCGGTCCGATTACAGAACCAGAGCTCTAATCCGATCCAACTACAGCGAGGCGTGAGACAAGGAGACGTTATTTCTCCGAAACTGTTCACGGCTGCGTTGGAGGATATTTTCAAGCTTCTGGACTGGAAAGGACGTGGCATCAACATCAATGGCGAGTACCTAACACACCTGCGATTTGCCGATGATGTAGTTCTTATGGCTGAGACCTTGGAAGACCTGAACATAATGCTCGAAGATCTCGGTAATGCTTCTCAAAGAGTGGGTCTTAAGATGAACATGGACAAAACGAAAATCATGTTAAATGCCCATATTGCACCCGCTCCAGTTAACGTTGGGAACATTACACTCGAAGTTGTTGACCACTATGTTTACCTGGGACAGACAGTCCAGCTAGGTAAGTCCAACTTCGAGAAAGAGATCTCTCGTCGAATCCAGCTCGGATGGGCAGCGTTCGGGAAGCTCCGGCATATATTTGCGTCCGAAATACCTCAGTGTCTCAAGACAAAAGTCTTTGACCAGTGTGTGTTGCCAGTAATGACCTATGGGAGTGAGACGTGGTCCCTTACTATGGGTCTCATAAGAAGGCTCAAGATCACCCAGCGAGCAATGGAGAGAGCGATGCTTGGTATTTTCCTGCTCGATCGAATCAGAAATGATGAGATCCGCAGGAGAACAAAAACAACCGACATCGCTCGAAGGATTGCATCGCTGAAGTGGCAGTGGGCGGGACACATAGCGCGGAGAACCGATGGCCGTTGGGGCGGAAAGGTTCTTGAATGGCGACCGCGTACCGGACGACGTTCCGTGGGCAGGCCCTCTACAAGGTGGACCGACGATCTGGTCAAGGTCGCGGGAAGCCGCTGGATGCGCACAGCGCAGGACCGATCGTTGTGGAGATCCTTGGGGGAGGCCTATGCCCAGCAGTGGGCGTCGTTCGGCTGAAATGATGATGATGATGATGTTCAGCAGTGGACATCTTACTGCTGTGTATGATGATGATTAAAAAGACAGAGGTTTTGACATCCATTACCATAATGATATAGCGCAGAATGAATGAAGCAACTTTTATAGAAGCATAATGAACTCGCTTTTGGCACGCGAAGAATACACTCGCTTTATCTATTGGAATGAGTGTCTGCGATGAAATCTTATTATATCCATCAAGGAGTTTTGGGGAGTGTGAGGAACAGGGTGTAAAGTTCCTCGTCCACCGTTGAAAAGTGAGGATCCTCCGACCAGACGGGTGTTGTGTCTGGTGGGCTACTGCCCGACGGTTGTTGTCGGGTTTTTGTATATATTTCCAATCGCTCGGATAACTTTAATATCGCGATGTAGGATACGTCAATGTTTAGTTCGTCTGTGGCGAGATAGATGTCGCTACAGAGTAATGCTGACCTGTCATCAAATTAATACGCTGTTTGTCACTTGAGTTATTTAATAAATGGAACGCTCTTCCAGCACATGTGTTTCCTTCCTCGTATAGTCCCGGGTTCTTCAAGCGGGGCGTGAAAAGGCATTTCTGCAGGCCTTCGAGGTGAGGATGGCCAGCCCGGTGATTCGTTGAATGACTGGGCTTGTCAACCTCATATTTGGACCTCACGACCGCTTTCCATCAGGTGGAGTGAGGTCACCTTGACGGGCAATATATATTTTAAAAAAAACTTTTTATTAGCTATCGTGATAGAAAAGTCGCATATATATTGTACAATACAGTAGAATCGCTCCTTTAGCCAGGCAACTTAGTGAATATTTATACTGAAGAATTTTGAATTTGTAACTGGATTTGAATAAAAAGCAAATGCGTATTTGCTTTTTATTCAACGAGGTCTGTCTGGATTTTATTATATATTTTAATGTTCTTTTATAAATCAGGGATTGAACCAACCAGCCCTTACTGCAGAAGCTTCTAAATAACATTTTACAGATTCAACATGGCCGTTGCAGCAAAAAACCTGATTAGTTGACACTGTCTCAGTATATCTATGCCATTGAAAACAAATCTTTTAAGAAAATTAAAAGTGAATCATACCTGAAAAACTTGAAACTCGTACTTAATTATAGCGTCCTATCAATTCACAAAATATGTGATGTATCAATTGAATTTTCTGAAAAATATCTGACAAAGAATTTGACATAACTCTACTGTTTAATAATGAAAAAAACTTAATTCCTTTGGCGATCAAACACTTTTTAAAAAATAAAGTTTTTTCTTCACAGTCCTTGTTTTATTCAATTTAATCCATCACACGTCCCCACCTAAAGCCTACAAGTCATCAAATTGCACTAAGTGTAAATTAGGGTTCCGCATGGCGATGGTAATCCATAATGTACGCAGTCAGAGGTTGGCAATCATCCCTTAGAGCTTAGCTTTGACTTTGCGGATTTAGGGGTGGGAACTGGAAGGGCCAAGTTGACCTAATACTTTTTGACCACTAGGTCGAAAGTCAAAGGTCAAGAACAAAAAAGAACACTTAATACACATTTACAAATATTATCAAAGTGCTGTTTGTGTTTTTGCATGTTATTAGGAGCTCATGTGGTCCGTAGTTCAAATCCAGCCTTTCTTCTGAAGGAAGGTATCAAGTTAGTTGGGTAATTTTTATGTATTATTAAATTCTCACTCGACTACCGCGAAAAAAAGAGTTGTGATTTAAACCGTAAGGCCTCAGCCTCGAATTTTGCGAGCAGCGGGCCGGCGGCGGCGGCGTGCGCGCTAGAGTGGAGTGCACCGCGGCGCGGGGGAGGGCAACGAGCGGTGCACTCCACTCTAGCGCGCCCGCCGCCGCTGCTACCCCGCAGCCCGCAAAATTCGAGGCTGAGGCCTTATGGATGTGTTTGTATGTAGGAAGGTCTATAAGTATTTATTTATTTATTATTTATTGCACATTTATAAAAATAGGTACAGTTGGCGGACTTAATGCCTAGAGGCAAAGCATCCTTTTACTTTTTACTTTGAACAACCTTTTCGATGAGGGGTCATTGGAAGCGTCTTCATTTGCAAAATGGTTATAGCCGTTGAGGCGTCACGTTGAATTTATGGGGTTATAGACTACTCTAGAGGACATAAAGTATTAACACAAAAAAATAAGTCTGTGTAGTTGTGTTAATTCATAATGTACGCAGTCAGGGGTTGGCAATCATCCCTCAGAGCTTATGTTTGACTTTGAGGAGTTAGGGGTGGGAACTGGAAGGGCCAACTTGACCTAGAACTTTTTGACCTTGTAACATTTTACGGAAAACCACAACTGTAGGTCTGTAGGTCACATGAGTTTTTGTCACGTGAACGGAGATTGCAGATTTCAATTTTTTTTTCCTTTTTTAGGTAAATTTCTCCCTGTATGGGATAAATTTATGAAAAAACGTCAATGCGGACGCTAGCGACTATCATTATTTATTTATTACACAATAAACAAATACAAATGGCGGAATTATTGCCCGAAGGCATTCTCTACCAGTCATAAGTTTAAACAGAGAGTGAAGGTTGTTTGGGCTGTGCAACTTACAAGAAAAGATACAGGGAGGCACAGTGGCTAAATTAATGAACTTACGTTTTAATGAAAAATAAAACTTATATTAACAAAATAACCTTACATAAAATACACACAGAATAAACATAACAAAATACATATTTAATATATTCATACAAGTTTATCTGCAAATGCATTTTTATTTTTTTATTTCATGATAATGCATTTTTTTTATTTTGTTTATCTGTCATGAGTGCAAACTCATGGTATACTGAATAGCATAGCACTCATATGGCAAAGTTGTGTGTAACGCTGCGAGGCTGAAGGATTCAGGAGACCGAGACCGATACTCAACACAATGGCCCTACTTCGTGCGTGCGACCGAGACATGAGAGGGGCGAGACACTTGATACAAAGTCTAAATACATCCTATTGTTTCATTTTCTGTAGCTTTGATGTACTTATTAGGAGTACTTATTAGATCTCCTGTTTGATAATGTTAGAATTAAAGCTTTTTTTTTTCATAAACTAATTGTACTCTACTAACTACTACTCATAAAACGAAAACGCTACTGAGTTTCTCGCCGGGTTTTCTCAGTAAGAAACAACTCTGACGCGGTGGTAGAGTCACATTATGTTTGTATACTGTATATTATTATAGTATTTATGTTTATTATTCAGTATTATACTTTCTTTTGTTCTGACTATTCAGAAGTATTTTCACAGTCTAATTGAATAAAGATATTTGAGTTTGAGTTTGAAATAACACGCGACGGTCGCAATCTTCTGTCTCGGTCTCCTGCCGCGGTCGCACCTAGAGGTAGAGGTAGCCAAAGCTCATCGAGGTATTACACGAATTAAATGGTTTTACTAACTATTCTGCAATCCACGTGTTTTGCTTGTCAGCAGAGTTATATAAAAATCTCATAACGTAACGACTTTATAAACTCTGACAGAGGGTAGTCAGAAGCAAGTGACTGTTTCCGTCATAGTGAACGTAACACTCAAAGCCCACTTTCACCAATGGTATTAGAACTCAACGTGGTAGGCGGTGAGCTTTCTGCCGTTATCCGGCTTGATTTGGTTTTTTATCGATGTTTTCCATCCCCTAAGAGTTAGTACACATTTGAAGATGGTTCTTGGCCAGAATTGAACTCGTCCCGATCCACAATCTGAGTTGCGGTACTCAACCGTAGGCCACAAAGTCTCTCAAAAATTACGTTAAGCTTTTTAAGATTGATTATAATCTTCTCCTCATTTTAGTAGAAGGTAGTTCAATGCAGCAATCTTGTTCAGGTACGCTCTTAGTTGTCACATCCAGCCAATTGACACCAGTAACTTGGTCGGCTCGCTACAAAGTACAAACAGTCTCAGAACTTATACAAGTTTAATTAATTACTTTGCTAGTACACTTTGGGACAAGGAAACTGGTCGCAGAGAAGATTAGAAGAAAAATTTAATTATTTAAACGTAAACACGTGATATAAGAACGCATTTAAATTTAGTACTATAAGTAACTGTCCAGTTGGTGCAATGGTAGCGATCCGGCATTTAGCGCCAAAGGTCGTGAATTTGCTTCCCACCCTCAACAACGATTAATGTGAAGAACATTTGTGTTTCTACAGAAAAAAAATGGGGTGCCTTAGAAAACGATCACGATCAATAAGTACATTAACAAAATAAACAACCTCAGCATAGTTTTGTAGGAAAATCAAATTTGGTGCATTAACATTTGGTGGGGTATTTCGATTAATCTACTCAAATCAATCATTAATACGATATCACCCCACTTAGTTAAACTTTTTAATAATTGCATAGACCGAGGTCAGTTTCCCAACTTAATGAAATTTAGTAAGGTCATCCCGCTTTTTAAATCTGGTAGCAAAAGTGCCCCATCTAATTATAGACCCATTTCTATACTACCAGCTCTCAGTAAAATCTTTGAAAAAAATATATTGAACCAGCTGCTTTCACACTTTGATTTAAATAACTTACTACATGAAAAACAATTTGGTTTTACTAAACACAAGAGCACAACTGATGCAGATGTAGCACTCATCAAACACATATATGATGCTTGGGAAAACAAGCAAGATGCAGTAGGAATATTTTGTGATCTTTTAAAAGCATTTGATTGCGTGGATCATGAAATATTACTGATTAAGCTAAGACATTTCGGTGTTTCAGGTATCTCAACTCAATTAATACAATCCTATCTTACAGATAGAACTCAAATAGTAAGTATCAACGGAACTGCATCTTCCGGTGCCACCATACGTATGGGAGTGCCCCAGAGATCTATATTACTTCAAAAAAGAGCCATCCGTTCCATTTACAAACTTAGACCGCGCGACTCGCTTTGGGAAGTATTTAAACAGATCGATATTTTAACTGTGCATGCTCAGTATATTTTAGATAACATAATGTATGTGCGCAAAAACTTGCATCTGTTCAAAAAAACAGTGATACTCATAAACATAATACCAGAAATAAAAACAAATTGAAAACTCCCAGTCTTAGGCTACACAAGGTGGGAAACTCATTTGTGGGTCAATCTGTAAAATACTTTACCAAAATACCTCAAAGTCTTGTTGATCTACCTCTTCACAAGTTTAAGTCTGCAATTAAAGTCTGTTTAAGTCTGTTAAACCTTGCGGTTGACTGGTAGAGAATGCCTCTAGGCATTAAGTCCGCCAATTGTACCTAGTTTTATAAATGTGCAATAAAGAATAAATAAACATAAATAAAAAGCAAAGTTAATGAAACAAGGTTATTATAATGTAGAGGATTACTTGAACGACAAAAGTTTGTGGTCATAGTAGGAACAATCTGCTCCTCTGCTCAATGTTGTGTTCTTTTTTCTACTCTCATTGACTGTACCTACTCTGAATTTATTTTTTGTAAAACAAACAAAGTTCAAAAGAGTAACTATCGAGTTTCTTGCCGGAGTCTTCTCGATAAGAAGCAACGTCCGAACCGGTGGTAGATTCACATTATGTATATTCACGATATGTACTAATATTGTACTTTTTTATTTACGTTTGTTATTATTATTTCTATATACTTTTTTTTGACATGTCATCAGTGCGTTGTACAAGCTTAAATGAATTAATGATTTTTTTTTACTTTTTACTTTTACTTTTAACATTTGTCACAAATCGTATTAATATTGAAGTATTTTGTCATGCAACCGAAAAGCTTCCTCAGGTTAAGCCAAGACTGAAGCCAAGATGCTAGTTTTTATCTACTGGTAATCATCAGTTAAGTATAAAAACGTGCCCAACTTCATTGGCACAGCATGGAGATTAAATGCTTTCTCATATTTCTATTAACATCTTACGCGCCCATTTTTTGTTCTCTGCAGTGTACAATATAACCAATTTCGATGTTGAACTTGTCGGGCATTGTCTTCTCACATACTTGAGCGTTGTATAATTGTTTTTACTAGTATATATACTGTTATATTGGGGTATGTCCTGCCGTCCTTTATCCCATTTGGGGACGGGTCAGCCGTAATCATGGGCGTTTGGGGTAATGGCAGGATTCACTAATTATGCTCGTGTTGGTCAGATTTCTTGGGCAAATGGCGTCATTAGGGGTCAGTTATTTTGCGATATCAAAATTGTTTGGCATCTTTACGTCATTTCAGGGATAGTTTTTATGTTGGATGGAGGAAGATGGGGGATTTTTGAAGAATAACTTTATTGTGAGATAATCTTAGAGTGATTATCTCTCTCTGGATATCTTAACACACGAAGTCATGCTAAAAACTTGAGTTATCTAACACTGTTATTGATACTATCTTCCATTTTTATTGTTTGAAACTTCCATGGTCACTTACATGTAAGGTTTCAGATTCGATTCTCTGTAACGTTACATTACAGGAAAATGGTTCAAGTGGGGGAGCACCTTTAGAACAGTTATTAGTTACGGGATTTCTACCATAGTATTTTCACATGAGTTACTCCGTGATCATGGCACTTGCAACAGTGCCGAATAGCGGAAACTCGGTAACGATAAGGTACATGGTACTCGTAGAAATCCCGTAACTAATAACTATTACAATAAAGCTTTCTTTTACTATTAATCCAAAAATAAATACACTAGTAACTGGGACATCTGACACTGAGATTATCTGACCTTAAACTAAGCAGAGCTTGTTCTATTGGTCCTAGATAATAACTAGATTTTTGCATAACTTATTGGAATATTCATTCAATTGCAAAATATATTCGTAACCATAACTTTTTTTGTTAATTAATACTGAGAGCATAGTTTGAGATTATACATATCTATTTGATTAAGCCAGTTCGTCCAAATCTCTGTTCTAATCTTGACCTCGTGGGCCAAGTGGGTCACATACACACAAACGAAAGCTGTCCGTCTGTTACATCAGAGCGTCCATTCACCGGCGAAGTTCATTCATAAGTTTTATATGGCGGACGTTTAGGTTGGTAAGGCGGGATATAGAAGATACGACATTTGAGCGATGCGATTATTTGAGAAATATTCTCACAATGTTTTTGGAATAACCCTTTTTATTGCACTTAAAATTAGTAAAGTTCTTTCCAATCACCAAACGCAATCACCCGAGAGTGAATAGGCGCGTAATTGTGATTGAATGAATATATTTTTTTTATAGTTCCCGTCAAGATAAGCTTATCCACACGATTCAAAGAGGTCGTGAGGTCGTCATTACAAGCACAGCAATGTAAAGCAATCACTGAACTGGCCATACTCAACTTATATATTTTAGATGATTCTCTTCTTTAGTAAAAAAAATAATCTTGAAGAAGAACGGCGTTCTTTTTATGGCTTTAGCATACAATTTTGGTGAATTACACAAATTAAAATAACTAAAAAATAGGGGTGAAACGCATGATAAGCAAAACCTGCTTTAGTTGCACCTCGTCGTAGTAGGTGGAAGCGATATTTAGAAGGAATTAGTGAGGTTAGGTTTTGAGTAGATACTTTTTACATGCGTTCTATAATGCAATTGCAGCTCGCTAACCTTTTTAGTTATTGTCTTCCACTTTATTTCTCTGGTTGGCTTCATTCTCGTTGGATTCTATCTTTGAATAACATTCAGCATAACACGTCGTCAGTCGAAATAGTAGACAAAATAGAAATAACAATTATACAATTTACCGCATCTGGTTGCATCGATAACTCTATCTAGACTCAGATAGTCTTGTAAAATCTTTATTTATGTTTTTATGTGAATGTAAGAAATATTAAATTAAACAAAACAAAAACAAACTACGACAACTTAGGTAAACTAAGATCATCTGACCCCAAACTTAAGCAAAGCTTAGTTAGGCAGAGCTTGTACTATGGGTGTCAGGGACTGATAAACAAACATTTCTTGATAAATACTCGTACTTAAAAACTTATTAACACCCAGACACAAATTACTCTGACTTGCGACTAAATCGTTACTTTCACAGACAGCTTTAAACTAGACCTGCCTTAGGTGATTAAGTTTGACGAACTTCGAGCATAACATTACGTTTGTATGTATACATATGTATGTGATGACGTCAGCTTTCGATGTTTGTTTAGGATCTGACAGGTAAGCTAGTATAGTATAATGTGCAAGGTAAGTGTTTTGCACAGTGTGATTCATAAATCACTTTAACTACAGTTGGGTGGATAGTTTCACGTGAAAATGTGATCTTTATTTCCGAATATAGTTTAAGAATTCAAAAGAATTCATGAACCAAATTCACTTCTACACACAATTTTATCTTTAAAAGTTTCATCGACATATCCACTGCCTGTGCAGGCTTACAACGGACATAGTATATGAGGCGAAGTTTTAGGAACTCTCTTTACATAACTATCAATTTGAGTGCTACTTACAGATAACGGAAGAACATCAGTTTTGATAAGGGCGTCAGAAAGACCAGTTCCTGCATTCCATGTAACCACATGCAGAAGTTATTTTGTCCATTTTTTTTTTCGTTTACCAAATTATTGTATTTACTAGTTTATGTATTTAGCATGTAGTATTTACCAAATAAATGTAGTTGCATACATTCGCAAAGTGATAGTTTCTAAAATCCCACTAAGGTTTACACTTGAAAAAACATCGTGAGTTTACCATTTAATAAAACTAGGTACTTACATAGGTATTCTGTTAGAGGCAATACATATAGGTAGGTACCTTTTGCTGTAAAAGCTTTTGCTATTTAGTAACTATATATACACCCGGACGAACAACAACCAGTCAACATGTTTGTCCAGGACAGATATAGAACCGAGAACCTCCTGTTTAGAAGTTAGGATCACAAAGAACCAAACCAACGAACTAGAGATACTCGTAGCTTGATCAGTCTACCACGAGTTGCCATTTTGAATTTACGTTACCATTCGCGTTAAAAAAAATGAATTGGGATGACACATGACATGACATGACAATGTCAAATCCCAATACATTTTTTACGCGAACAATAATGTAAATTTGAAGTGGCCACTCGTGGTAGACGTGCAGATAATTAAGTTCGTCGTATCTTAAAAATATTTCTGCGCTGGTTAAGTTTTAAACTGGTTTTACTTCTCTATTATTATATAATATGTTTTTCTGAATTCTTCAAGTTTATTATTACCTGCTTTGGAATTCGAAATTATACCTTTGTTATATTTCTTTGTTGTTCAAACTTAGTATCCAGTTGCTTATCTGACTGTGTTTTTTTTGCCTCAGTGCACTGGCTTACACTTTCTTTTGATTTAAATTGTACCAATTGTAAATGAAGGCCTCACGAGTCCAGTTTAACTCTTTTCTTGAAGAGGTCTTAGTTTTTCTGTTCTGTATACAGCTTGTAGGAAGCTAATAACATTGCTTGCCGTTTGCATTATTAATAAACTAGAGACCCGCCTGGCTTCGCACGAGTGCAAGGAAGATACTATTGTGTTTTCTCTGCTACAATGTTTTATATACATATTCTTTATCTTGGATCACTCTCTCTATTGATGAAAACCTCTTTAAAATATATTGTTTTGAACTTTCATGACTGACGTTAGAATAGTTATTAAATAGAGGATGTTCATCATGTTTTTTTTGTTTTTGAGTTTCCGATATTTCGGAACTGTTGCAACTGCCAATGATCACGGAGTAAAGATTTTTCGGGTGAGTTGTTATTGACAGACATATCACTACCCTCTTTCGCTCGCCATCAGTAGGTACCACTGTTTGCTAATACTCACTAGCACTTGATCTCGACACACGACACTGACATACTAATTTTAAAACCCGCTGTGTAGTTTGAAAGCTCTAAGCGAACAGACCACAGCCTAAATCTGGGGGTAGAAACCTGGCTATTGCGCACTTGGAAACCCTTCAGCTAAAAACTAACCCTTTCCTAGTGCGGAACACAAATACACCGGGAACCACTTTAAATTACACCCTGTAATTACAAGGGGTACACGCAAATCCCACCCGATATGGGTTATAAAAGGTTAGCAGAAAACCAAAATTTAATTTTGTGCAAACTAAACCGAATCCGACCTAAATTAGCCGACATTGTATTTTGGAAGAAAACAAAGATGCACTGTTACTAGATGACGCTAAATTTGTCGTTTGATTTGAGGTGAAAATCCCGGGTTCTAATCCCAGGCTGGGATAAGTCAGTTTTTTGATTTTTGGAATCACAGCCCGTTTTTGTGATCACCAAATTTATCAACCGGCATTTGACAATGGTCGCGATTGAGCCAATAGCCGTCAGTTGTAGCGATGACGCGATGGCTAGCTGTGGGACAGTTTATGCGTATACAGTTGCGGGCAGAAGCTAACTAGTATCAAATAAAACACAGTCTTAGGACAATGGCAGCTAAATTTTTAGTGACATTTTCTTGTGAAATGACAGTGACATTTGGCTATGAAACAGCACTCTAGTTTCAGTATTAATATCACTATGATATCGGTCCGATATTATGTTTAAACCAAGCTAAGGGTACATGTAAACGTTAAGATAACATGTCCATAATTTAATTGTGTTGTGGGCAGTGGCTCAAGAAATTGCCAACCCTATTAAATTAGTTTGCTAATAAACTTATCTTGAAGATTTCCTGTGTGATTTTTCTTGTAAATATCGTGCATATAAAAAAACCTAGGAAAAAACAGCTGGAAAATATTTTGCCTGACTATTACCATAACCTTACCATAAAGCTTACGTCACTCAAACTACAACTATCTAGTTAAATTATAGTGATTATAAAAACCCATCTAACACAAAAATAAATAAATAAATTCTTGATAAATTAACTCTTCCACTATTTGTTTATCTATGTTGGACAAGGATGGTAGTATCGTCGGTATAGAGGCCGTTGCGGTCGCACGTTAGAGTCGAGCCGCGGTGGCGGCCATTTTGTTTTGGTAATGGTGGCATTTATTAGCAACGTATGATGCTGGAATTTGAATTTCCAAAATACATTAGCGGCTAGTTAAATTAGTTTCAGCCTTTGTCAAGCTTTTAATTGGAATGCGGACTTGTTGAGTTTCATTGCACTATGAGTAGAATGATGATGACTATGTGTTCGTCAACGCTGAGTGGTAAACTGAAGGCAGACGATTTGTATGCATTGTTCTTTTTTTTACTTTTTTTACGAGGCTTTTGGTACACGCTTACCCAGAAAATGCCTATTCACTCTGACCTTGAAGATACTAAGGTTGTAAGTATCTGGAAACGCAGACGCAGGGAGAGCATTCCACTCCCAAGCGGTGCGGCCAGAAAAGAGACGCAGCAAACCGTTGAGTGCGGACTGTTGGAAAGTCAACCACATTGGGGTGGAAGCCCTCCCGGCTTCTAGTGGTCCGGTGGTAGAAAGTAGAGGGTGGTATCAGTGTGTAGTTTCTCCGCACTCTCTCTAAAATTCACCTTATATAAAACCGATCGACAGGCGACTTTACGCCGATGCTCCAAACTCTGAAGTTTGGTTCCAATAAGCACATCGTCGCCTAATGAGTGTCCTAGCCCTTCAGTCCATTGAGTTCATTGCATCCAACTGGTACTTGGTAGAGCCATCCCACAGCTGGCAGCAGTAGCTCATACAGGACCGAAATTAGGCTTGATACAAGCGTGTCTGCGTGTTTTCTGGTCCGCACCGCTAGGGAGTGGCACCTCTCCCTGCGTCTGTGTTTCCGGATACTCACAACCTTGGTATCTTCAAGGCCGGAGTGAATAGGCATTTACTGGGTCTGCGTGTACCACCATCGGCCTCGTCATCGCTTACCACCAAGCTAGACTGAGGCCAAACGCAAACCCATTTAAAAAAATGACATCGTTTGACTGCTTATTGTGACGTCACTATAGTTTTATAGTAATAATAATCCGCCATTTCTATCTCGATTTTATTTACTTCATAGAAAAGGAAACTCAATTAATGAACTATGCCTAGCGGATACAGTGGGCGTAAGGTCAGTGGTTAATATGTGTAATCTGATTGACGTTGTGTTGGTTAAATATAATACATAATAATATACAATTATTATGAATTATTTCTGAGGGCGTCGTGGCCGAGTGGTTAAGCACTCCAACTAGGATCGCGGATCGTGTGGTCCCGAGTTCCAATCTGGCCAGAACCAAAATCTTTAATTTCCGACTCACTCTCTGGTGATGGAAAACATTTAAAAAAATCAAATCAACCCGGATAGCGGCGGGAGGCTCACCACCTACCACGTTGGGTTCTAATACCATTGGTGAAAAGTGGGCTTCTGAGTGTTCCGTTTACCATGACAACACAGTCACTTGCCTCTGACTACCTCGTTTGGGATAAAGTCGTGAATCGTGATGGTATGTTACGTTATTTCTGATTTGACGCGTATAAGGTCGCTTTAGCATACGTGCCATCAAGCTCGCCACATAACGCGCTTCAAGTAACCAAACGCGCGTACAAGGGCGCGTTGAGTCAGTATCTATATGGATTAAACGAGCTTATAGGCTTGTCCACGTGTGGCAAAAAGCGCGTACCTGTACGCGCCTATATGCGCTTCCAATAACGAGTTTATACGTGCGTATAAATCTAGGCTGATTCCGTTTTCAGAATTCCGTTTTAACCCCTTTAAGCAGCCTATAAGTTCAACTGAGCATGAAAAAAAAGAACAAAGCTGTAAAATAATTATATATTGTCTTTTTAAAAAAATAACTTAAAGTATCTCTAAACCTTTAATATGCGGACGGTCACGCGACTTAACATAGCCAATATCTTTTCATTTTATTGCCAACTTAATGTATATTCATTGAAAATTATGTTAATTCTAAAATCTATTTTTAACAACGCATTAAAAGATGACTTCGTAAAAATGCTGCAATAAAAAACAATGTCACGTATATTCGATACTCTGTAGTATATAAATTTAAAACGGTCAACGACTGCCAAGTTCTAAGAACAATTCTATTCTGTGTGCATGAGAATAATAATAATACGAATTCAGAATTAGTCTTATTTATTTTGCTATGATGAAAGCTTCCAAGCGTGTGTCAATGCCTGCGTGCATAAGCGTCGTGGCCTAGGGGTCCCGAGTTCAAATCTGGCCAGAACTAAAATCTTTGAGTTCATTGCTAAAAGACAGTTTCCAAGTTGGCCTATGAACCAACAAACATTTGACATTTGTCATAATTCTGTCCATGATTTAAGACATAATTATCACTTATTAGATTGTTAAGGACACTTCCAATTTTTGATATCAAAATTAAAAATACTGAAAAGATTTCTCGTACGAAAACATTTTTTTAATACCATTTACGCTCGTTCGTCTGTGCCCTCTGTTGTTTAGCCATTGCGGCAATATTTAAATTTACTTTGTATTGACAAAAGAAAATGTAGTTTTGAACTTACTAAAGGCTCTTAAAAATGAGTAACAATACATTACTGTCAATGCGATAGATGTTAAATCAACTTTTCATTTTAAATCAGATTATACATTGGCTTAAATCAGCTTTGTACGAAGCCAAAAAATAAGAAGTTAATGACGTTTGGTTGACTTGACACTTCAACGCAAAAAAAATACTAGCATCTGTCTAGTGTCTTGTATTTTTCGCATTCAATTTGCAATGCTGTGTTATTGTTTTTATAATAATAATTTTATTCTTACGACTCGGCTTAAAAAACGGACGTTGATGGCTCTCTGTAGTGACCTACCTCCTTTTAGATTAAACCGTTTATAAACTTTGTAACCTTCACATAGCTAACTCAGCAATAATTACGAATTTACGAATTTGTGTGAATCGTGGCTTAGCTAGTGGTTCCATAAATAATACTGGCAGAAGTGGCAGATCAACAAAATATGTGATTGAAGAACATTAGTCCCACTCACGTAAATAAAACTTCGCATTATGTTATTAAATATAACCTCAAAATTTTTCTGATTTTTGATATTTAACGAGTTTTCAGAAGTGTCCGTTCATAAACTACGTTTTAAGACTAAAGTGTATGTATTTATGAACCCTCAGAGGTATTTTTCATGACTGTTGGTTCATGGGCGGCAATGTATGGGCGAATGTACACTATCCTTTCCGTCTAGCTTTACGGTGATTGATAACATCAATAAACACCAAATGAATCCAGAAAACAGCGGAAGGCTCACCATTGGTGAAAAGTGGACTTCTGAGTGTTCGGTTCACCATGACGGCAAGAGTCACCTGCCTCTGTCTACCTCTCTTGGGATATACTCGTAATAGAATGCTGCTATAATCATCGCAGGAGTTAATATGTCAAATAGAAATTCGTCGATTTTTAAACGTTTAGGAAGTAGGCCTTTCATAAGGCGTATTTAAACATTTGTGCGATTTTATATCATATTACAAACAAAAAGCTTTATTCGCCATTTCATCCCATTCAGGAATAAAGAATTTATGGACCGCTGACATTTTAATATTATTCATGTAAGTCGTGGATAAAGTGGAAAGCTGCAATATTGCTGAGAGCATGCAATATCACGAATCATTATTTTAAAATATTTCCAGATACTTTAATTTTATTTTTGGGGGCGATGATGAAAGGACTTGGCTCTTTACTGTAGCGTATCCAAAAGCCATGAATACATAAAATATGAGTTACAATCGGGTTATGTTTTATAGGAATGTTAGGCGTTTTCAAATCTATGGTCACAAAACAGTGTTAACACTTTTATGCCACATTTTACGATGGAGTTGCCACACAACATTGAACAGACAACCAAATACTAATGCAATTTTCCTGCTGTATATAATAATTTGGAGTGAATATTAAGAAACAAGTGTGTATATTTCAATTTGATTATTTTGCCGTCATGATGATTACAATTGCACTGATTTGGTTAATGATGGCTGCCCAGTAAATACTTTTGACTATGCTAATGTAACTTTATATTGATGAAAGATTCCTGTAGATCAATCCAGTTGTTTTGAGTTTAGCCATTTGTGACACACGTCATGTCATTTGAACAAAAAAATGAATCAATCTTCCCTCTTGAATACCTAATCAGTGCATCTAACCAGAAACATAAATTGACATAGATTAGCGAGTGCACGTACTTCGCGTTTCAAAAAGGCGTTCAGTATGGCGCTAAATTGTTATAGCAACAGTTGTTCAAAATTGAACTGAATTAAATGAAAGTCGAATGGGGAACGGTGGATTCCTATCACTAAACCGATAACGGGATGTTGCAATAAAAATAAAATAATTAGCCATTTCAATTTTACTTTCCCACTGCTGGGTAAAGGCCCCCATCATAAAAAAGGCATAACTAAATTTCATTGGTATTGGTCCAAACGCTTGCCAAATGCGGGTTCGTCATCAGAAACCCGGGTTATGTTCTGAAAAATCATAAAACGCACTTTCCCCAATCTGTAATTTGAACCCGGGACTCCGGATTTTAGGCTCAGCTCTGTTACCACTCTACCTCACAATTAGTTTCATACAAGCGGAGCGCCTTGCATGGTCTGTTCAGATTTATGTATGTGATAAACATTTATTTATCTTCCAATAACTATATAAGTCTTCCAAACCAACATTGAACTTTAGACACACGTCACAACAATGTCCTCGGACGCAACTGTGTTGCGAAACGTACCTAACCGTAGTTTGGATAAAAGCAAACGTAGGTGGCACCTGTAGGCGTTATGGGCATGGCCTAAAAACAGGTAAAAGTTTGAAAGTAAATGCTTATTGCTGAGCACGTTTTATGATAGGACCCGTGCAACGTTTTTGAACTTCTTCTTAATCTCTCTTGGCAGCACTCTTGGCTGTTGATGGACAGGGTTGCGGCTCGCCGTCACCGCTGGCTTCTATGGCAGTCGCACGTCGAGTGATGTCTCTCCACTTTTGTCGACTTTGTGCGTTGCGAGTAAACTACTGCGGTCGACTGCGTAGATTTTCTAATAAGGTCGATCCAGCAAGTCGGAGCGCCTCGTGCTTTCTTCCGTGGGGCCTTGTACTACAAGCTTTTCCATCAAGTCCTCGTTTCTGGAGGTATGCCCAAAGAACTTCAGTATTCGTAACTGCACTTCATTGAGGATAGAAACATTGGTACGAAACGCCAGCCAGGGTATTTAACAGACATCTCCAACATCACATATCCATCGTCATGCAGCGTATTTTGAACTACATCGGTGACTAACAAACATTTGGACCCCTTCATAAGCGGGAACCGCTGCCATTCGACGCTTGCAACAGCAGGATCATGAGACTAACCCTGTCAAAACTTTTTTAAACCACTCCTAAAAAACTCCGTGATGATGAGGCTAAAGCTTTTAACGGTTCCTTGTTTATACATCCTCGAATGTTGCATTTTCGTGAAAAGTAACAAACATTTATACACTTTTCACAAGCGTGAACGTCATAAAAATAAGATTTGTGTAATGCCGAATAAAACAGCTTTGTTAAACCTAAGTATGTTTTGTAATGCTCCTCGTATTTATAATAAACTTCCTGACTGTATTCGCAACATTAATGATTTAACCATATTTAAAACGGAACTCCATGATCTTCTCATTCTAAAGTGCTATTACGCTATCACTGAATTTTTGTGCGACGGCAGCTTGCTACGATACAGATTGTAGTCCGATTTGTTGACAATTTGTTTGAATTAACCTAATTTAAATGTGTTCTATTTACTTCTTGCCATACCTATCTAATTACTTTATTATTATTATTTTTAATTTACTACTTTGTAATAAACTGTGACATTCGGATTAAAATTGTTGCTATTGTATGCCTGTGAGGCGGAACACAGTGAGACTCATAAATATGGATGATCTGAACATTATTGTTATACCTGTGATTCACAATAAAGTTTATTTGTTTTTGTATTTGTATTTGTATCCGTGCTGTAACAGCTCATTAGAAAAACCACGAATCAAAAATCATTTTCGGAAAGATCAAGAAATGAATATAAATATGCGCCAGACAACACACCACTTGTCATGGTCTCGAGGTAAGGATAAATAGTGTGTTACGATTTACGAAATATGGAAATAAGACAGAGGTGTCTCCCAGCACACTCAGATCGGGGCAATTAAGAGAAGATCTTATCCTGAATTGACCCGCCGGGAAACGAACCTGGAACACCACGGAAGCCAAGGCGAGAAACCTCTCCAGCACACTTCGCCAAACGTGTCGTCAAAAAATCTTCCGATACATTTACGCACAATAGAACTTCCGTCATATTAACTTTCACTAAGTTATCTGAGAAATTATAAGCTAAAATACAGATGGTAGTCAGAATGACAAAGCACAAGAGCTCCGCTACTTCTGTCACTGACCGAACAAGTCTTTGTTGAATAGTTGTTTCTTACATTTCAGTGGCAAAGCGCAAGCCATGGCACAGTTTGATACGAATAGTTTGTGGAACACTTCTAGAGAAACTTGGACCAAATTCTACCTGTAAAACTCCTGAAAACAATGTCACAGTACAAAGCTGGCTACCTACCGATACTGGTCTGGCAGTAACTTAACTTAGGAGGGATTTCAGGTACATAAGTAGGTTCTTTTTACAGCATTTCTTCACTAGAAAGACTGTTTCAACTGTCGCATTGTATGTCGTTTTATCTATTACTACTATACAACCTACATAATTAACTAATTAAGTTCATTATTCACGGTTAAGTTAGGTCACCTTCTTACTTTGTTTCTTTACAGCCTGTCTAATTAAAATGTAACTAGATACGACACCCCCCTCCCCCTACTGCCCAAAGGCTACTGAACTGTGTCTTGTGTCAACGTGATTTTGTTATTATTACATACTTACGGTCACGACTATTTATCAAACGAGGTAGTGAGAGGCTTGTTGACTGTTAAACGTCCTGGTGAACGTAACACTCAGAAGCCCACTTTCAACCAAGCGTATCAGAATCGAACATGGTAGGTAGTGAGCCTTCGGCCGTTATCCGAATTGTTTTGTCCTTTTTTGAGGTGTTTTCCATCAAATGAACACAAAATGACTCTGCCCAGATTTGTACTGGACCACACCACACGGGTTTTGAGCTGGAGCAGGCCTCTGTCACTGCATATAATTATACTTTTGCGGTGGAACTGAAGCGATGACGTACTGTAAGTACTGACTACTGACATCTATATCGAAAGATGGCCTTAGCAATATAATATGTCTGTCACATTACAGCACTTGAATGACTGGGCTTGTCAACCTCATATCTGGACCTCACGACCGCTTTTCATCAGGTGGAGTGAGGTCATCTTGACGGGCAATATATAAAGAAAAAAAAAGCACGCATTCAGGATTAAGAAAAATTGACATTTTGACTGGCGCAATGGCAGCGATCCTGCCTCTAGCGCCGGAGGTCGTGGGTTCGAACCCACCCATGACAAACATTTGTGTGACGAACATTAGTGTGTGTTGTGTGTCTGGGTGTATATGTATATATATGTATGTATTTAGAAATATTTAAGTATATTTATCAGTCTCTGACTCCCATAGTACGAGCTCTGCTTAGTTTGGGGTCAGATGATATTGGTGTAAATTGTCCCAGATATTTATTTATTTATTTGTAATGATGTGATGTGGTTCATATGTTACGTAGTAACTAATAATCAGTGGTTAGAGTGCAACAACGCTCTCGACCAAGTTATTATAATGTGGTTTATTAATTAGCCCTTTATTTCCATGACACTTTTGCAATTTACAGAGTTAGAAATTAAATTTGATAAATATACAATAAATAATATGTAATGGCCCCTTTCGGGTATAGGCCTCCTCCTTGTGCCTCCATCTGTTCCCGTCCTTCGCGATCTTCATCCAGTCTCTTCCTACTAATTCTACTATTTCGTCGTTCCAGCGAGCTCTTGGTCTGCCTTGCTGTCTTTTACCGCCCGGACCGTGCTATTTGGTGACGCGATTTGGCCGTCTCCAGAGTAGCGGGGCATATGTCCAGCCCATTAGACACTTTAGACGTTGTATGTTGTAATGCAATGTGGTGTAATTACAAACATACAATGTAGGTATAGTACACACGTCAAATGTAACATAGTCTTTGGAAAATAACCTTTTTCTCGTGGATGTTTGGTAATAGAACTGTCAAGACTGGCGCGTTGGTGCTATGAGTGGCCTTTAGAGCTAAGGTTTGTGGGTTGGATCCCTACCGTGGATAATTATTAATGTATTTCTTTTCCTAAGAGTTCCTAAGTGATACATTTTAGATGTAGTGTTGTGAACTCTACTGTAAATTACTATTTGTTTTTTTGATTTATTTTGTATGTTGTACATTAATTTTGGCATACCTTAGATAGGCAGAATATAGCAATGTACTTTATCATTACTGTGATTACCAGTGACACTTGTATTCTGTGCAATAAAATATATTCTATTCTTTTGTATCAAGAATGTTATTATGATTCAAATAAATCTCATTTCTTGCTTTCTCAAAAGATTTAAGTATGTTCATCGTTTTGGTTTATTTAATATTTTATTTAATTATTTTTAATCTAATCGCAAATTTACTAATATTAGACGTAAGAACTATATTACTAACACTATGAATCTAAAGTTATCCGAAATAAATAAATTGAATTGAATTGAATCAGTCTTTGATACGCAAAATTTAAACGCAAAATATTTAAATTAATGAAGAAGTAAAACTTCAATGTACTACTACTATCTACCTGCTTATGTAACCTCAGATAGAGAGTTATACCAATAAAACAATCAACACCAAAATAAATTGTACTAATACAGCAAAAGTATCTACAACTTATAACAACTACGATTAGTTTGATGTAACTCTAAGTCTCGATAACTGTTGGTACATAATAAATGACCTCGATGATCAAGTCAATTGCCTGACCTGAACTCAACTTGGGGTCAGTTTACTGAATGCTAAACTTAAGGTAGGTACAGTGAAAGTTTAAGCCAAGGCAGGGTTAAACCTGATGTAAGGCTTGGGCCGGATAGCAGCGTAAGTTTTTATAATTAAACAGACACTTCTAACTCGATAATATTAATATTCTGTGTAATGACGTCATATTATTTCATTTATTTCTACAGATTTTCGCTCCTTCTCCATGGCCTTCAAGCATACCACTTTATTAACTGTGACGCCACAATGCCGGTTTAGTGAGAGAAACCTAAATTTTTCAATAGATTTAAATTTAGTTCATAGATGGGATATAATAAATGCGAATCTAGAACTAAATGAAGCAGCGTCGGAAGAAGAGCATCGCACTTATTTTTAACCGTAAAAAACGCATACTCGCCTCAGCTATTTCGATTAATGTTTGTAGACTGAGACAGAAATTAATGTTTTTGTTATCAATTACAGTTTCACTACAGAAAATATTTTTGTACCGTCCTTGGCCCACATTTGTAAGATGAATTTATCGGCCCTTGGATAAGGTAGCCCTGAGGCATCGCTAAAATTAATACAGTATTTTCGTTTATGTCGTTATAGAGATTCGATGTGATACTTCATCGTTCATTCCGATTAAAGTAAGTATTATTGTTTGATAATATTTGTTAATAACTTATTCGTGGGTAAGACTTAAAAGCATAATTTGTATGTATTTATTCGAAATTATTACGTAGATTTATAAATCGTTTAAATAAATAAATAATAAATAATAAATATCCCTGGACATTATTCCACACAGCGCCATCTAGCCCCAAAGTAAGCTAATTAAAGCTTGTGTTATGGGATACTAGACAACGGATTAACATACTTAAATACATTTTTTTTTGTAAATACATACTTATTATACATAGGAGACACCCAGACCAGTACAAACAGACATGTTCATGCACACAAATGTTTGAACTGTGCGGGGATCGAACCCGCGACCTCTGGTGTAGTAGCCAACCTCTTAACCATTACACCAAGTCGGTCGTCAAAATGTATGAATATGGTAACTTGAATGTTACTCGGTTAAAAGATAAACTATTTTTTTACCAGTAATTATTTTAAAGTTGAAATCAAAGTTTTTGAATCGCCCCGCTTTCTCCAGACCCAAGCCTACCCAAGGGTATGAATGACCCAAAAGGTTTTGTGCTGATAGTTGTCATGAGTTTAAAACTTGTGTTTTGTGGTTTGTAACTGACTATTCTAGGGTCAAATAAAGCTAAACGTTCCTTAATTTTGAAGTCAATTAACCTTTTTAGCTTAATAGTACATTATTGCAAAGGCAGCGAAATAGGCAATTGCAGGTCGAGTATGAGTTTGAAGGCCGAGCCGCAGGCGAGGACTTCAATGATACGAGACAGGCAATTGCCATTTCGGCCGAGGCATATATAGTGCTTTTCTTAAAAAAATGCAAGAAAATAAAAAGGGCCTTTTACATAATAAATTTAATTAATATTATTAACAAAATAACAACTCCGCTTTACAGCCAATTTGTTTTTTTTTTTTTTACAAGTTGTGCCGAAAGGGAAACGCATCTGTGGCTATACAGCCACGAGAACGCAATGTGTACGATAGATGAAAGAGTTCTAAATTCAAACAGCACACCGTTTCATACAACATTGCCGGCGCGCTCTTCGTTCGAAATTCAAAGAACGCGCCTGGAAGTGATTTTGGGTTTTCAGTCTACGTAAATATGATACTTCGCGTGTTCTTTATTCAAAAGTAATGACAATATTTCCGAGCATGTTTAAGAAAAGGATTTTTAAAGGACTTCGTGATAAACTGCTTTTACGTACCCGAACCAATTAATGTCACACACAAATAATTTCAAATACATCTAGAAAATGGTTTTCATTTTAGAAATTGAGTTTTAGTTATTTTTGGAATTTAATTCGTCGTCGTGATCTCTATCCCGCATTTGGTAAGCGTGGTGATTAAGCCATTATCCGTCAATTTGTGTAGATGAGTGGATTCAATTGAGTGGTCTGTTGGCGCAATAGTAGAGGTCCCATTTATAGCTTTGGGGGTCGTGGGTTCGATCGTCACCGTGCAAATTTATTTGTTTTAAGCTGTGTGTGATGAGATGAACAGAATTAGTTAGTTAGTAGTTAACTTGATTTCGGTAAGTGAAGCATTTGCCCTGAAATGGGACGGTAAAATTCGTAGCCTAAGAGTTCGGCACCACAATTCGGATAGTGGATCGTGTGGTCCCGAGTTCAAATCAGGCCAGAACCAATCTTTGTCTTCATTGTTAAATTTCCGACTTGCTTTCCTGTGATGGAAAACATTAATAATGAGTAAATAATAGTGAGTATGTTATATATTGTGTAAGTATATATTTATTTATGTCATGTATTTCTATGTATTACATTGCTTAGGTTGTATCTGTCGTTTTTAAGAATTTATAAAATCTTTGTATTAATTTCCTATTCTAAATGAACATTTTGCACCGCCAACAGCATTTCTGTCTCATCCGATGGTTGACTGGTAGAGAATGATTTTAGCATTAAGTCCGCCTAATGTAATTTTTTGCATTTAAAATTAAATCAATAAATAAATAACCAAATCAACCATTCGTCAATCTCAATCCTTACCCATTTTCAAATCTCTGGTAAAGTCGTACTTCCTCTCTCTCTGACTTCGTATTTTTTTGTTTTTTGTTTACGTTCCTCTTACATATGTTTCTCTCCTAATTTAGTTCGTTACACAAGGAAACTGGTGCTAGGTAATCTAAAACAATATATGTGTGTTTACATAAATGTATTTATTTATTTATTTTTATATTAGCATAATATTCAAATGTAATTACTATTTTTTTTCCATAGCTTTTGCGCAGCCTAACTCGTCCTCTGTTTTAAACCTCTCTGCCGAAGGTTGTGTGGAAGAGATCGCTCTGTAGCGATAAGACCGCCTAAATTGTACTTTATACAATCTAAATTTTAATATCTAAAAGTACTTTTTTGTTTTTCTGTGCTGTAAGTATTTGTTTGTGCAATAAAGATTATTTATCTTATCTTATCTTATCAACCCGGATAACGGTGAAAGGCTCACCACCTATCACGTTGCATTCCGTGCACCATGACGACAACAGTCACTTGCCTCTGACTACGAACTTTAATAAAAAACAGAAAATAATTTATCAAAGTAAACTATTTTCCCTTAAATACCTACAACAAAAGCGTCTCACAATGGGTAAGTAGTTGCGTTGTAAGGTATAAAATTATAAAAGTTGAGGGTAGGTAGAGGCGGAGCGGCGCGGGGTGAGGGGTCGGAGTTCCGGTGGCGCTAACCCCGGTTGTACAGGGTTGAAAACGATGAAACTTTAAAATATGAATCTCTAGGATTACTGATTTGAAGTGTGGGAACACATCCAGGTGTAAGTTCACGAGGATTCTGATAATAAATACCGTTTAATCACAAAAAAATTATTATCTTAAGTAAGTAAGTAAGTCTTTATTGCGTATGGAAAAAGGTAAATACATAAGTAGATCTTAAAGTTAACGGAGTTTCACTTAGTCCTGCCTTTTCAAGTGTATACACATACGATTTCAGTAATTATAAAAAACATATAAATCTAATTTCTAATCTAGAAAACATTCTTAAAATGACTATATTATTACCTAATCTAAAAGCTATTTATATTCTTAAAATTCATTAACACTATAAAAGCAATTATCTACAAGCCAAGACCTAATTGTTATCCTAAACTTGGAGAACTCGTAATTTTTGAATCTATCAGGCAATTTGTTAAAAATTTTGATGCACATCATAAAAGTATTATTTGAAACCAGTGTAAGCTTTGCCGGAGGTTTATTAAGTTTATTTTCGTACATGGAGCGCAGGTTCCGATTGGTTATCTGGAATTTTAGTGGAAATAAATGCACCTGTTTATGTACAAATATGCAGATATCAAAAATATATAGACACGGTAATGTAACCAATTTACAGTGTCTAAAGTAGGGGCGACAAGAATCCGTTTGCTTAAGGCCAAATATAGCACGGACACATTTCTTCTGTAAAACAAACACCCTGTCTCTATTTACCGAATTTCCCCATATCATAACTCCAAACCTTAAACAAGAGTTGACATAGCCGTTATAGGCAGTAATAGCAGATTCTTTTTTTTTTTTTTTAATAAATAAATATCCCTGGACATTATTCCACACAGCGCCATCTAGCCCCAAAGTGAGCTAATTAAAGCTTGTGTTATGGGATACTAGACAACGGATAAACATACTTAAATACATTTTCTTTTGTAAATACATACTTATTATACATAGGAGACACCCAGACCAGTACAAACAGACATGTTCATGCACACAAATGTTTGTACTGTGCGGGGATCGAACCCGCGACCTCTGGTGTAGTAGCCAACTTCTTAACCATTACACCAGTCGGTCGTCATAGCTTCTGTATTTACAACCTGATTAATACGACTAATTTTAATGTTACGCTACAAATATCAGCAACAAAATTTCTCAAGAGAGCGAAAGAGATTCTCAAGTGGTGACTCCACCTAGCAGTGGACTTCTGAAGGCTGTTGATGTTGATGGACTTTGCAGAGTGAGTAGATTCATCACACCGCTCACCATCGCCAATGAGTTCACACTCTGGATGCACCATGGTGTAGTTACTTTGGCTTTGAGATGAGACGATGAGGATGACTGATGATGACGAGATGCTTCCTTCCTGAGACACTTTAGGATCAGAGTGCTGAGTGCGAGCTACAGTGAGTGACACTTAAATGTCAATTAGCATGGAATCCAGTCAACTTAAAGGCCGCTAGATGGCGCTGACTCGATGCCATTCAAAACACGATGGTGAAGTCATTCTGATCGCTCACTGCAATTCGCACTCGGCACTTCGAGCGCACTGCCAAGCTAAGGAACCTTTTCAAACTACTCTTAAACGAACGACATTCTATAATAGGGGTTTAGGTTCTTACAGGGTTGGCAATACGCGAGTGATCAGCGTTATCAGTTATCATCAGCGTGCTTGTTTGTCACGAGGTTTAATAAAAAGTAGATTTCTTATTCTTTCTTCCGATTCATTAACTTTTTATTGATATTGTGCACTGATTTGTGGCAACCCTGCAGCAAGACGTGCCCTGCAAGGCGTGTAGCCTGCAGGTACAGAGCATGTGAAGTCATATACGGGCGAATATACTACGTACAATGTAGAGACAAATTTAACAGATTTGATAATAGAACTTAGAGATAACCTCGGTCTTAAGAACATATAAATAAGCTCACTTTTATTGAAAGGTATTTACAGTCTTATCGTTGTGTTTTTTAGTATTTAAAGCCTTATTTACTGTTTTTTTTTAATTTACGCAAATACTGTGAATCGAAGCAACTTGACGCATTCTAAAAGCTGTCTCTGTTTTGTGTTTTGAAACGCGAAATGGAGTACTTAAGCGCGTATGTCCAAGCGACTTGATACGGGTCGAGGAAGATGCGCAGCTCGAGCAATGCGACCCATCGATAGAAAGGAAGGCACGCATAGCACGCATCCTTAGCACGCCTCCATAGCACGCCCTCATTCATAAGAAAAACCCAAATATAAAAACTAGAACATTTTGAGCTGATCCTAGGGAGTCAAGCAGATGTCTATATTTGAGTAGAAAATAGTGCGCCAATGCTTATCCTTAAAATAATTCACTTGGTAGAAGCCGCTATGTAAACCGATGAAAATGATTGGTGGATAACAAACGCACCAGCAGCAACACATCTCTGGTGCGTTTCCCAGATATGTGCGAGGATGCGTTGCGAGGAATGTGTTTGTTAAGAACGAATAGAATCGCGAAGCTATAAATCAGAAATAAGATATTTATTTGCATAATGTAAGGTATAGTATTGGTTTTAAAAAAGGAGTAAGTATCACTAAGTAATGAGCAGCGTGCAAATATCACAACAACACACGAGGTGAATCATCATCATCATCATCTGTGCGGTCTATCCCGGTTGTGAAACCACACTGGTGTGTGGGGTCCCAGGGTCCGCCTTTCTTATTTTCTTGGCCCACTTCGCGCGGTCTTGTGCATCCTCAGTGGTGAGTCTGTTGGCAGGCATGTCACCCTTGACGACGTCGGGCCACCGCTTCTTGGGTCGACCTCTTCTACCTGGCGGGGGCGGCATGGCCAGACATTTGTTGCCCGTAGTTTGCCGATCTCCGTGAGACATGACCATACCAACGAAGGCGGCACTCCTGCAGCTTGTCTGCGATGTCTCGAACACGAAGGCTGCCGCGGATGTTGGTGTTACGCACGCGATCTTTGCGTGAGACTCCACACATCCACCGCGGCATCTTCATTTCCGTGACGCGCAGCTTTTGCTTGTGTCGCTCTAGTAACGGCCATGTTTGAGGTGAATGAACCAATAGAATCGCAAAGCTAGGTCTATGAAAGCGATTCGATTGGTTCTTTAAAAACACATCCCTCGCACATCTGTGGTGGAAACGCACCCTAAGCACTCTTAGATCTGTTGACTTCTAGTAAGCACCCAGTCCTCCTGCTGTATATTCTAGCTATAGGTACTTATAAAGTTAGTGTGTCCAGTAACGGACGGACGGACAGACGGAGCGCGGTAAATCAGCCTGCGGTGTGGGTCCGGGAATTTCGCAGTGCTCACTGGAAATTCAGGTATAAGTCAAAATAACTATATATACCTAGCCCGTTCTTGTTTAAGGAGAAATCTGATTTTGGACTTGGGGGCTTTTGGATTGTTGGGGAAATGGAATAAATATGCATTTCTCTTCATTATTTTAACTAACTTCAGGGAGGTTAGCCAAGAGCAACACGCCACGACGATTTCTATTGCAGAAATAAATAGAATGTAGGATATTTATAAGACCATTGTTTAATTTATGTTCAATGTTGTTAATTTTGCTGTTTAAATAACGAATAAATAAATGAAAATTATGCGCCAGACAAAATACCACTTGTTATGGTCTCGAACAGAAATATTTTATATTCCTGTGTTACGAGGTACCACAAGGATTCAAGCCAGGGGTGTCTCCTAGCACCCAAGCCAATTTAGAGAAGACTGTTTCCTGAATGGACCCGACCGGGTATCGAACCCTGGATACAACAAACTATGCCAATCGTATCGTCTATTATCACCAATCGTGTATGTAAGCAATTTGTATTTATTGTAGAGCTTTTTTTATGTTGCCCGTCAATAGTTCCTCTGATAGACTAAACTCAAACTCAAATATCTTTATTTGAATAGACTTAATCAGTATTTTTAAATAGTTAAAAAATAACTAAATAATGGACATAAATACTATAATAAAATGAATACATAAAATAAACAGTATACAAACATAATGCGACTCTACCAACCACCGCGTCGGAGAAGTTGATTCTTACTGAGAAGACCTGGCGAGAAACTCAGTAGTTACTCTTTTAAACTTGTTGTGGTTTTACAATGTTCGGTTTAACTATCGACATAACATTTCATTTGAGGCTTTTACTGAACATTACCGGCAGATTTTGACTAATAGAGAATAACTCTCAACATTAATTCCACCATCAGGACCTTGAATATGAGGTGTAAGAGAAAAATCTAACTTCTTACTTATATTATAAATGCGAAAGTTTGTGAGGATGTTTGTTACTCTTTCACGCAAAAACTACTGATCGGATTTGGATGAAACTATACAGCAATACAGCATATACATCAGACTAACACATGTGCTACAATAAAACGATAACGCAGGCGAAGACGCGGGCGGAAAGCTAGTAAATACTCGTAAATATAGTCGGCCTAGGGCATACGAGCCTCATACTTTTTAAAATAATTAATTCCGCTAAATACTTCACGTTGAGAATCCAGTTTTGAAACGTGGGCGTTAATACATCGTTAGACCACAGATGATGAGCCATTAAAGACAATAAAATGTTAATAATATTTCACGAATGCGTACCGAAATTAATTTAAGCAGATGTGTGGGCTTACATACTCAAGAAAAGTTGGGAGTGTCCGACTGTGGGTGTTTATATCTTTTTAATATTTTTAGGATTATTTATTGTTTTCCTAACGAACGGTGTCTACTAAACGTTTTACAAATCAACTCATATTTCATCAAATTTCAACCATAAAAAAGACACAATTGATTTGTCATTTTGTCAACGTTCATCTTACTCGTACCAACCACCAACAGATATTTAAATACATAATGTTTTAACTCCACTTGTACGAGTAAAAACACCAAGCTACCACTTATTGTGAAGCCACGAAAGTGTTTTAGATTCACCATTATTCTATTAATTTAAATGTATTTACTTCTACAGATATAAGATAAGGTAAATATAAATACGGCACGATCGGCGTAGTGTGCTGTAGCACGGTTTCTCGCCTCGATTTCTGTAGTGTCCCGGGTTCGATTCCCAGCCGGGTCAATTCAGGAAACGATCTTTTCTGAATTGACTCGGGTCTGGGTGTGCTGGGAGACGCCCCTAGCTTATTTCCTTGTGTGGTACCTCGTAACACAGGGATTTAATAATCCCTACTTCGAGACCATTACAATAGGTGTGTTGTCTGGCGCATATTTATATATATATATATATATACAAAACCACTTAAAAAAAAAAGGGAAAATGTATTTGATTTTGAAATCTTACGCCATAGTAGTTAAGCGTGAACCAAATAAAGCAACTTCATAAGTAGTGCACTGCACTTCATTTTGACACACTTGCACATTTGCGTGGCACATTTTGTCGTCTACTTCAATGTATGTCTGTGAACCTCCCAGATAAGAACACACGTCTCGCAAAATAACATTATTATTAACCGTATTACTATATCTTGACTTAATCTAGACACGCGGTGGCGTGTCAAGCCAAGTTCAAGCTAACAGAACTAGCGAGCAGCACCGTGTGTTACGAGTATATTACACGAACCATTTGGCGCCACTTTTGACCCCCCTTATAACTCTAAAACTATTTCACATAAACATGTCAAATTTAGCTTGTAACATGCAACAACCTTTCCCTACATTACTGGTTTGTTGTAACATGTACCTACTCTATAAAATTTTAGTAAGTAGGTATTCAAAACTATCTAATTAGGTCTGTGTCTAGGGTCATTGTGGTATTCGTTTTACGAGTATCTACGATAAAAAAGAGCATCCATCTTTTTCCAGACAGTAAAAAAACCTATACTTACACACATTTTTTTTTTAGGTAAATAAAAGACCAATTTGTCAACATGAAGCATTCAAAAAACAAATGTCCATCTAAAAAACAGACATTCCATCCAGGATTCCCAATCACAACCGCCGAAAAGGGTGATTGTGAAACAAAAACAAAACAGCATCGCATCGGTTAGGGCTTGATCTGTGGCTCCATTTGAAAAAAGAACACGGTAGCAGAGAACAGGTTGTTTGGTTCCCACCCGACGTTTCCCGAATCGTCCCGAAGGAAGCCGAAGTAGCAGGCGCGTGCGACGATCGTGCCTGTTAGAATCCGAAGAAAACCGAACGATTCCGAAGATTCCCGAATAGGGGTCGCGTGACGCGTTCGTGGGAGTATGAACTCCTACGCATGGCTTATTATCGCTCTTGCCGTTATTATATGAACTGCAGCGGATTAAAGTTATGATTAATGTTTCACAATTCTAAGACTTGGTAGATACCAAAATAGAACTTGAAGAACATATTAACTTACAAATTACTGTGTTGTAACACATGCAGAGCTTCTGTAGGGGTTTAATGCACATTGTAGCATACATGTCACACATGTACCACTACCTAGTTATTGGGAACGAAACTATTAAATTCATTTCTGAATCTAAGACAAGTAAACTATCCGTCTAGGTATCCAACTTTGACAAAATGGTTATAACCAGGTACAATAGAAAATAAGTTGCTTGTCTGGCACTGGTTTTTGAACCTGCGATTCTACTCGCAGGTCCTCTACGAGTGCCTATTGCGCCAACGCCAATGGACCAGCAAATATTTCTTACATTCAAATCAATCTCTGCAAAATTATTATGTTAACTTACAAATTTATTTTTTCGAGTATGAATATAAACTCGATTATCCTACCGGCTCGGATATCCAGTAATGTTTATTCTATTCATACATTTTTACTATCAGTAACCACATCTTGTACCCTTATTCGGTATCTTGCAATCACATACAAAACTCAACTAATTCTTAGCATGGGAATCTCAACCTTAAAATTTAGTACAAAGAGGTAACTATCCGTTCAAGATGGCATCTCGGTATTCAAAAATAAAGGTTGTAGATTCCCACGCTTTGAACGCTCAAATAATTAACCCTTTATTTGTTGATTTGAGTCGATCCTAACTTGCGAATAGGTACTAAAGTGAGGGAAATATAATTTTAGGGGTTAAAAACAAGAATAAGTATTGTGTGTACTGTTATGTTATTATTTTTTAGCAATCAACTGCCTAAAATTGCATCTGTTTTCAGTGACCAAGGTTTTATTTTGTGGAAGTGGTATTTCCGCGGCCTTAACCAAATGGAGTGAGGTAACTGGTGTCATGTGTGACCCCAAAATGCCGATCAAGTTGAAGGGGCAGGTCTATAAAACTATCATTGGGCCTGTCCCTATATATGGCAGTGAAACGTGGCCGTTACTAGAGCGACACAAGCAGGAACTGCGCGTCACGGATATGAAGATGCCGCGGCAGATGTGTGGAGTCTCACGCAAAGATTGCGTACGGAACACCCACATCCGGGGCAGCCTTCGTGTTCGTGACATCGCAGACAAGCTGCAGGAGTGCCGCCTTCGTTGGTATGGTCATGTCTCACGGGAATTGGCAAACTAAATGGGCAACATATGTCTGGCCATGCCGCCCCCGCCAAGTACAGGTAGAAGAGGTCGACCCAAGAAGCGGTGGCTCGACGTCGTCAAGGGTAACATGCGTGCCACCAGACTCACCACTGAGGATGCACAGATGGTTTATAACCAATATGAAAAAAAATAACTGACAACACACCAAATTGTCATGGTCTCAAAACAAAGTTAAGTACCCTTGTGTTATAAGGTAGGTATACTAAACGAGGATTTAAGCAAGGAGTATCTCGCAGCACACCTAGAGTCGAGCCAACTTAGGTCAATCGTTTCTTGAATTGGAACCCGGGACACCACACCAATTGACGTGATTATAATGCTATCTTTTGCCTAGCAGTAAGACTGTTTGTAGGTAAAATTAACTTTTTTTTTTATTAATGTGCGTTCCCAAATCCCGGCATCACGTGATGTATATTTCATTACACAAAAAGAGATCATTTCCAAGAAAATAACTCAAAATAAAATCCCACATGTGAATCCCGACCACCCACAACATTCGTATACAATATTTTAAAAAGATATAGTTTAAACATCGTCTGTCTGGCCGACACTTGAAGCTATAAAACAGATAATAAAACTATAACGAACATTGTGTGTTTATTTGTCATATCCGAGTAATGAGGAAATATGGTTGAGTCGTAACGTCGTCGTTTTGGTACCTATAAGTTAACTAAATTATAAGCCTGTATACTATCCCACTGGGGTATGTTTCAAAAAATCCGAAAACACTATTTACCTATATATTTACAAATATTTATAATATGTATATGTAACGCACATACGTATGTTCACCGCCGATGTCCGTGCGTTTACTCAGTTCGGGCCCTTAAAGCCCAGGCTGAATGCTGAGTGAGGTCCTTTTATTTTAGGGCATCGGGACACCGCTGTCTGATGGTATTTGTTTGTCTTGTGTTATCTTGTTTTGTTATTGTATGCCTACTACCTATGTACATACATACCATCACGCCTTTTTCCCAACGCGGTAGGCAGAGACCACATCTTTCCACTTGCTACGGTTCTGAAACACCTCTTGCGCTTCTTCCACTCTCATTAATCCTTTCATACATGCTCGTCGATTACGGGTACTCCTGACCTGACCTTTTCTGAGCACGTTTTGGACTTGTCCTAAGTACGTCCGTCTAGGCCTTCCCCTTTCAACAGCTCCATCCACCCTCATCTTGTAAATTTGTTTTGTAAATCGCCTTTCATCCATCCTTTCCATATGCCCAAACCATCTTAGCATTCCCATCTCAATTTTTGTGACAACATACTCATCACACCACATTGCTCTCTTATGAAGCTATTACTCACTTTATCACTCAATGTCACTCCTGCCAAATTTCGCAATGCTCTCATTTCCACTGCATTTATCCTACTTTCATCCTTCTTTTGCCATACCCAACTACTAACTTACCTATGTGTTTTTGTTAAGTTTATCAATGTCCTTAAACTTAATAAATATCTTTCTATATCAATTTCTATTTGCTCGACCTAGGTTTCCAACCATGGACTTTCGGGCCGAGCTCTCTAAGCAGTCGGTCACGGAGGCGTTACAGAGTAATTAAAACATGGTTAATTTTACTTGTTGATGTCTCTATCATGTTAAGTTTAACAACTAAAAAAATTTTGAAGTTTGGAGATTAGGTTTCCTTAGGCTTTTTCTATACTTAGTTTATCTGTAATAACTATATTTCTGAGCACAATAAAATATCTAGAGATAAAACCCTAATGTGTGTATTATTAATAACTTGGACATGAGCAGATTTGACAATTGGACATTGTAACTATTATTAGCAGATTTGTTTGAAATTTTTAACTATAATTATTATTTTTTCATCTTTGTACCCTGAAATTTGCATGCTAATTTATGTAGCTCAATTAAGTGACTCTATTATTGTAATTTGACACCTTGTATACAATATTATGAGAGCGTCGTGGCCTAGTGGTTAAGCACTCCAACTCGGATCGCGGATCGTGTAGTCCCGAGTTCAAATCTGGCCAGAACCAAAATCTTTGTGTTCATTGTTCAATTTCCGACTAACTCTCCGGTGATGGAAAACATCGATAAAAACCAAATCAACCCGGATAGCGGCGGAAGGCTCACCACCTACCACGTTGGGTTCTAATTCCATTGGTGAAAAGTGGGCTTGTGAGTGTTCCGTTCATCATGACGGCAATAGTCACTTGCCTCTGACTACCCCGCTTGGGATATAGTCGTGATGGTATGTATGTATGTATACCATATTTGACGCAAATAAATAAATAAATAAAAAAAAACCCGTTAGGTGTACCCTTTTAAAACCACACGAAATCTTTGCCATAACACTTCATCGTGTTGGCATCTGTACCACGCAAGTCACAAGCGACCGGTGGGGCCGCGGGTCCCCACGGATCCCCCAAACTGCACCAACATAAAAATAAAACAGTCACTACACACCACGCCTAGTGGTAACAGAGCTAAGTCCGAAATCCTGAAGTCCTGGGTTCCAATGCCAAGTCAACCAAAATATGTATTTCGGAGTATCGCCAACCCGCATTTAGCAAGGCGTCGCGTCGTCATTAAGCCTTTATATACATATATCTGTTACGGTAAGAGTGAATAATTGAAGATTATTAATAATTATCTATTATTATTAATAATTACCGAAAGTCGAGGTTAAAGTGATAAATTAATCACATTTGTCGGTTTTTATTAATAATTTAACCCTAGTAGTGATAAATGTAATAAGTGGCCAAGGGTAAGGCCAAAAATAACCCTAACCTACTGACGGATTTCCGGGTGGTCAGACTGTGTTTAATATTATAAATAAATACCTGCTGGTCAAAAAACATTGGGTTTTTATTTATTTTATAACTTTTACCAATATGTGTCGTGAATTATTAATAATTACTATTAAAAGTAATAAATTTCGATCGTTTATTCACATTTACCAAAACATGTGGTTATTATTAATAATTTTGTAAAAATATTAATAATTTTCAATTAATCAGATTTACCGTAACATATCCACCAATTCCGTCAATTGTAGAGATGACTTGATTACAATGATAGATACCTTTTCCCAGCAGTGTGACAGTATTACGAGTATAAGCTAAATAACAACAACTAAGCCACAATGATCAAAAGGAAGAAACAACTCCGAAATTTCAGTGCCTACGCGAAAATACTTTGTCCATGACTTATTTATCTTACAAAGTAAAGTGACAAAGTGCTTGTTTACTAGAACAATAGCGGTGTTTCATAGTGCACCCTGTGCAACGATAGGGCGGGCGCAGACTGGACGATATTGACGACAAAATATGATAAACTTTAATACTTTGCGTTAACATATTATTAGCTGAACAACATGGTTAAAATACTATTAACTTGGTGTTCTTTACTATGGATTAAACAATTTTTTTTTTGGTCTCCTAAATGATATGTGTTTGTAGATTATGAATAGCGAGAAATACGAGTCAACAGACCCGATGAAATGTGTGGATGTGTAACATAAGAATTGGTAAAAACATGTTCAATGATCTAGAGAGTAAAAAATATGAAAATCATTATTAAAAATCACAAAATAAATACGAAAACTTTTTTATTTGTTGTCTATCAATCAAAAATAAGGATTGTACTCGTCATTTCGTGTAAAGACGACCAGTACGTCTACCACGAGTTGCCAATTTAAATTTACGTTATCGTCGCGTAAAAAAAATGTATTGGGATGACACATGACATGACATGGTAATGTCAAATCTCAATACGTTTTTTTACGCCAACGACATAATGGTTTCATGTTGTAGTTGTATGGTAGAGCTTGCTGTGTTTATTTATTTGGTAAAAGGTACACCAACAGTACAAATACTAAAATATTTCAGAGTATTAAATCTAATATATGCACCAATTAAAGGCGTACACAGCGTTTACAGTGTAACAATGAGCAACTTAAATAATAATAACAAAAAAACAGAAACTAACGCCTGACTTACTTATATATAATATATTTTAAGTTAACAATTTCAATTGACAATTTTTTTTTATTTTTAAAATTAATATGCGTTACACGCATCGTACTTTTTGCACTCTTTTTGTTGTAATCTGATTGTTTATTCATATAATAGGTAAAAAGTGATGAATTTGAAAGGCATTCTGTCTTTGCGTCAGCTATTGCTGAAGATTAATAAAACATCGAAAAACAAATATTTTTACAAAAAAAATCCAACTTTAAAAAAACTATTCCAAAACGAAGCACTAAAAAGTAAAGAAATAATTGCGTATTCTTATAAAACTTATACGATAATATAATGTAGGTACAATTATTGTTATTGTTGGAGTCGGTGTCAGCCAAGGAAACACTACAATATACCTAGCAATATACCTATTTCTTACATATCACGTTTACGTGTATGTATGTAGGTAGTAACAAACCTACATTGGCTGACACCGACTCCAACAATAACAATACTTGTACCTACAAAAAAAACATACAGTCGAATTGAGAACCTCCTCCTTTTTTGAAGTCGGTTATAAAGTATGTTTAGTCGGTCCGCATGTAGTTGCCCTAAAATCTGTTTAACGGAGTAAGTTTTATTATAACTTAGCCGCAGAGCTTAAGCGTCCGTTGTGTGAGATTGCTGCTTAGAACGACCGTTGTATTTCAATATCAATAGGGTTCAAAATGGCTTGTCTTACAAATTACGAGATATGAAGTTTAGTAAATATGACTCTATGCAAATCTGAAGGAGATAACCTTTTTAGCCGACTACAAAGAGGAGGGTTATGTTTTTAATGCGTTCAGCCTCCATTGTGTGGAGTTTTCTAGAAAATTTGGAAGTTTATGCTCGTTTGAATACTAATACGGAAGAAACACCAAGAAGGTCGTCCAACCTTCGGCGTTATAGAATTTGCCTGTTAAGAAAGTTTGCCTCATGAAGAGAGATTTGAAAAAGTCCTCATGTGTGGTAACCGCCTAGCAGAAAACGTTCCGTTTAGGGTTCCGTACAAACCTGTAGGTTTATTAATTGAAAATATTTTTATTATATGATGTAACTAAAAACTTACGGTTTTCGCAATTATTCCTTTAACTGTGCTATAAGACGTTGCTTCGTACCAAATTTCAAGATTCTGAGTTCACGAAAAGTCTTGTAGGTTTTCCCTTGTCGAAAATTTGCGGCATAAACGGCTGTATCTTTTGATTGAGTTGGCTTAGAAGTTTGTTTTTTTTCACAGCTCTAAGAGACAGTAGATTTAAGTATTTGATATAAATTCCAGCTTGATACCTTCACGCGTTTCTGAGAAAAAGGAACTTGACAGACAGACAGACGGACAACAAAGTGATCCTATAAGGGTTCCGTTTTTTTCTTTCGAGGTACGAAACTCTAAAAACTATTACAAAGATATTATTGATGATATATTGGCTAAATCTTTTCAATACGTTATTGTAATCTACCAAAATCCATTGTAAAAAATAACCAGTTGCAAAAAGGAACTGCTGAGTTTCTTGCCGGGTCTTCTCAGTACAGAATCAGCTTTCCAATGCCGGTGGTAGAGTCACGTTTATTTAATTATTATAAATATAACTGTATATATATTATTTTATATTATATATTGCAATCAGGGTTAATGTAGCTTTTTCAAGTGAAATAATTTTTGAAACCAGTTCTGTAGTTACCTGTCCCAAACATACTTACAAACTCACAAACTCACAAACGCTTACCTATTTAAATAGTTTAGATGACAATTAAATTACAATCATTTTGGTTTATGTCTTGACGATTTGTACAAGTCTATTTAAATAAAGATAATAAGAGACTTTGACTTTGAAATCCACATTATCAACAAATATATCCCCAAACGACTTAATCCAACTGTCAATATAGGACGAAACACAAACAAAAGGGAATCGAACCCTGTACCTCTCAGCAATCTGCTGTAACAATGCCCCTGATACAATGGAACCCTTTCAGACAAATAGACTGTAAATAGTAATAAATTAATATTATCTTCAGACTGTATTGTAACGACACCGTCTTGGCGTACAAATTGTATTGGAAGTCAAATATTCCGGGTGATTATTTACCGTAAGGGAAATGATATGAAATTCTTTGTAGATGATGTAGAAACTATCTCGGCGAAAACGAGATTTTTTACAACTTTCATTCTAAGGTTCTCAAACCAAATGAACCATAGAATAAAAGTCCATCAAATAATCTAATATTACTTAGACTAAACAGTTTTTCTTTCTCAATACATCACCTACGTGATTTGTTTCATTTTCATCCCCGTACAAATTTTAATAGTGGTAGTTATCAGTCCTTTCCTTAGCTCTGGCACAGCTTACTTAATAGAGTTACTAAGCAACAGATAAATCACATCCATAAAAAAATGTCAATTTTCTTAATCCTAAGTACTATCATGTGACAGACATACTCGTATATTGCCATCTTTCGATGTAGATGTAATAAATATAAATATAAATAAATATGCGCCAGACAACACACCTCTTGTAATGGTCTCGAAGTAGGGATAAATATCCCTGTGTTACGAGGTACCACACAAGGAAATAAGCCTGGGGCGTCTCCCAGCACACCCAGACCCGAGTCAATTCAGAAAATATCGTTTCCTGAATTGACCCGACCGGGAATCGAACCCGGGACACTACGGAAATCGTGGCGAGAAACCGTGCTACAGCGCACTGCGCCAATCGTGTCGTCGACGAGATGTCAGAACTTACAGTACGTCACGCGCCATCGCGTCAGTTCAACCGCAAAATTCGCGTACAGATGCTCTACGCGGCTAGTGACGACCAACTGCTAAATGGGTCATGGAATACCCGGCGGCTGGTAGGTGATGATCGCGCGCAAGTACATGCAGTGACAGAGGCCTGGCTCTAGTCTATGTCTGCACCAAATCAAACCTGGTTAAGTGGTCTAGGCGTGAAATCGTTGACAGCGGAGTTACTTAAGATTGATTGAACAAGTGAGATGTATATTTCCCTTAATATGTTTCTTTCAGAAATATTCGCTTCAGTAGTAGTTGCTGGCACCACATGTCTTAGAGTTTTGAATATCCAGATTAGTTTTCGAATTCTTGCAGTTACGTGTTCTAAATGTGGATACCAAGACAACCGCTCATCAACATAAACACCTATTAAGCAATTATATTATTAGTAGTTATGTGTTACCTACCAGACAAGCTGCAGGAGTGCCGCCTTCGTTGGTATGGTCATGTCTCACAAAGATCGGCAAACTACGTGGGCAACAAATGTCTGGCCATGCCGCCCCCGCCAGGTACCGGTAGAAGAGGTCGACCCAAGAAGCGGTGGCTCGACGTCGTTAAGGGTGACATGCGTGCTAACAGACTCACCACTGAGGATGCACAAGACCGCGCGAAGTGAGCCAAGAAAATAAGAAAGGCGGACCCTGGGACCCCACAGACCAGTGTGGGTTCACAACTGGGATAAACCGCACGGATGATGATGATGATGTGTTACCTAGCTTGTTGTTGAAACAGGTTGACGTCAATGTTTTAAAAATAAATTATCCATTCCCGTATTTGTATTATACGCTTTGCAACACGAGATTACCCGCAAAATTCTATCTTTACGAAATTACAATGTAATCCATAATGAAACGCTGCGGCAAATTACACGGGAGTCCTGTAATACGTGACTTCTTAATAATTACAGTGTCTTTGTGGGTAATTCGAGGTCAGACGCGTAAGCAATTTTGTGGTGGATTTGAGAATAATTTGTGATGGATAATTAAAAAGATGGAGTAGAAATTGTGTGTTGTTAAGCAAAATAAATCTTCAAAACAGATCATTATCAGGTACGTAGTTGGAGAGGCGTGGTGCAGCTATAGTGTGACTGGCGAAATGTCAAATGCTCCTGGGCCATATAAGACTTTCGTTGCCGTTAATCATCGAGTGATATTTTCATTTTTATTCAGATGATAGTAAAGTTCAGGAGCGCCATCATTAGCCCTTGAAATATTAGTGAAACAATATTGCTCATGCGTAAACGTCCTTCATATTACAGCAATGTCAACCTTTGATGAAGCCATTTCTGACTATGACTGTAGTTTTATCGCTGAGGTTATACCCAATTCTTTATTCACAAAAATCAATGTTTTACTAAATGTCAACTAACATAAGGATGTAATCCAACTTTTCATACCACTTTTTCATACCACCATAAACGAAGGAACAACGCCTCACTAAAACTTCGTTATATTCCTGACAATTGTATTGAAGATTAATAGCCGGGGCTTGGCCCCAATTATTATTTGCCCAAAACGTTGGCGTTCTGCCAACTGGCGTTTGGCAGAGGTTGGCCAAGTATCTGTCATCTTAGCGATGACTTGATCTTAGTCAATGTGGACATTAATGTGTCGTGCCAAATGTAAACTAGCGCTTGAATAGCGGTTTGGACTTAGAATAATAAAACCTAAATGGCCAGTCCGGGCAACCGTTGTGATGCCAGAAGATTCTATATTTTGTCTTATAAAATTTTTAATCATAATTTAACATCTCACAAAGTTTTATGCCAAAATCATCAGTTCTCCGAATGATACCTTGCCCGAACTTAACATGTCATAATATCACGTCTCCGAAAATTGAAATCCCTAACTATGATATGCCCAAAAATTGTTTGTCATAAATATTGCAATTCATAACATTTAAAAGTCATAAAACCTAAATTGAATCAAAATTATTATTTAAATGGATAAGAACCCCAAATTTATTTATAAAATCTGGAAATAAAAGTCTCAATTAAGTAAGTAAGTCATATTTTTATCTATTATATGTAAATGTTTCGCGGCCAGTTTTTTAGGTATACAAAACTTTAATATACGGCTGCCGTTCTTCTTTGATTTTATAATGAAATTTGATTTTATATTAAAATTGTTCTATGCTACCAAAATGCAACTTGGTGCTTAATGTACTCTTAGTACTCGTAAGTACTTAAGTATTAAAACAATTATGATCCTTGTGCTGGTAAGTAAAAATACTAAATCTTTGGCTTCTGTAATGGCTCTAGGGGTAGTGCAAACAATACTACTTAATGTTGTTAGGATCAGCAATTTAATAATAAACTAATATTCTGCATTAAGACAATGCGGACATATGACTTTATGCCATGAGAAAGTAGGGGAATTATTATACCACCCAACATATGTCAAAACAGTTTTCGGAGAAAATATGATTAGGTGAAACAACATTTCGAACAGTCGAAAATTAGTGCAAGTGAGGGTTATAAGAAATGTATTATGCTAAGTTGTTTTCGGAGATAAAACGGAGTTCCATGCCAGAAATATCTAGCCGTCACGGCTAAATGTAGACTTACTGTCAGTGATAAATATCAAGGTCTTGTGGTAAACGCTCGGTCGGTAATGTTTACTAGGGCAGTAAATGACTGCGGTCTCCGCACACCCCATCGGGGAAAAGGCGTGATGTTACCATCATTTAGCCATGTGTGTAACGATTGCAAAATATCAGAAAGAACAAATAATATTCTTATTATGTTAAATGCTAACATGATACATGTGTAACACAAAAAATACAGTTCATTTTGGCATCACAATTGGTGCGCCTTTTTGTTTAAAACTCTCCTTGTAGGTATTATTATTTTACCATGAAGTTATTATTTTATCATCAATTCTACATAGACATATAAGCCCACGACTATGCCTTTCCAACACTTTTTTTAAAAAGAGTAACTATTGAGCTTCTTGCTGGGTCTTTTCAGTAGAAACAGTAGTCCAACTGTGTTGGCAGAGTCACATTAGATGTTTTTTTGACGTGACAACGTCTTAAATTAGGTTGCGGCTGGGAGTCACTTATGAAAAAGTGTAACGCTCGGTAACGTTACGATGAGTCACCGAACGAGAGAGAGGCCCGCCGAATGCCTTGCGTCTCTCTCCCACTCAACTATGATCGGTCTGCCGCAATTCTTATTTTCATTCAATTCCTTGTTCCTATTGTGCAATTTAATTATATTCATATCAATAAATATTCTACCGAGAAAAAGACGTTGTCACGTAAAATCTTCGCCCGTAAAACCGACTTTACAGGCAACCATTTTTTTTGTTTAGTATAAAGTATGGCCCATTTAGATGGGTTAGTATAATCAAGAGAGAGCGTCGTGGCCTATTGGTTAATCACTCGAGTTCGGATCACGGATCGTGTGGTCCCGAGTTCTAATCTGTCTCGAACCAAAATCTTTGTGTTCATTGTTTAATTTCTGACTAACTCTCCGGTGATGGAAAACATCGAAAAAAAAACAAATTAACCCGTATAGCGGCAGAAGGCTCACCACCTACCACGTTGGGTTCTAATATCATTGGTGAAAAGTGGGCTTCTGAGTGTTCCGTTCACCATGACGGCAACAGTCACTTACCTCTGACTACCCCGATTGGGATAAAGTCCTGATGGTATGTTAGTACCTATAATCAAGTCTAAAACTATAACGGCGACGAATCCACAAACGTCAATCAAAGCTGAGCAGTCCTTACATGTATAGCTGTCCCAAGAAGGCTAGAAACTAAGGAGAGATAACTCCCTGGAAAGGGTTGGACTAAATCCGTATCCCACAGTGACGCATGCGCATTACGCTTCTTTGCCGCGATCCTCGCGAAGTGTCAAAATTGGTCAAAACAAGTTCTTCGCCCCATGGCGATTAATTGAAATTAGCAATTACTCTGGAGATAAAATCAACAACATTGCCATCATATGAATTAATTCTGTATCTTATCTTTCTTCACTTGGGAAACAACAAAAAACAACAACTGTCGCACGTGACACCGTTCAAAACAAAACCATGTGACCATGAAATGACAAATAGCTGCCGCTGCACATGCGCAATACAGCGTTTTGCCCGGCACAGAGTATACGACTTTCGGCCCTCGAAAGCTTACCCCCACTTCGGGAGTTATCTCTCCTCAGTCTCTAGCCTTCTTGAGCTGTCCTTTCAATCCTATTGATATGTGACAGGGCAGCATCAATTTAGGGTGTCGTCAACTTTTGATTAGCGTTTGCTGATACGGGGGTTAGACATACAAAGATCTACAAAAAGTTTAAAACTACAGGGTTTTGCAAATGTAATAAAATAAACGGTAAATATTATTGGTTTACATGTTTCAGATCGACGTTTTTTGGGGAGGTGGTTCACAAAACACGTTTTTAGAATTCATTTTTGAAGTAGTAAACAGTGAAATTAAAATCTAATAAAATTTACTGATATTGTTGAGGGGATAGTACAGGGAATTCGTCAGGTGGAAACATGATTTGATAAAGTTGGCTTGATAGAATAAATTCACAAAGTTACCTGTTTTCGTGACATTTTGTCTTCTATTTTTGGTTTTATTCCCAAAATAATTGATCAGATAATGTGGGCCCTTCACCCAAATAAAGTTTAAAGATAGCTGAAGGGGTTTCATACGCTGTTTTTTTTTATTACATCTATTAATTTTTTAATCGATTATTTTAGTGATTTTCGGTCCCAGTTTCCTTCGGCAAATGTTGTGCAAATCCACCTCGCCTTAAAAAGTTTTTGCAGTTAAAATGCCACAAGACAGTTCAAAATTGTACGAAGATCTGTTCTTAGGAACGAAGTCATCGGTATTTAATCAATATAAATACTGTACTCATACATTACAAAAACAGAGTAGGTCTTACCTTAATAGAAGTAATGTAAGTTTTTTTTTCGGAAAGTCCTGGTTCGATTTCCGAACCGAGTAGGCCCAATCTTATCTTATAGATTTTTGCAGTTTTTCTATTCCTAAAAAAAGATCTTGGCTTATCTTATCATATTATACTTGCCCATACTGACCAATTTAAATGGGCCGGCCGCCCAGTATATTAAAACTTGTTCATATATCTCATTTATTTTACGTACTTTCTAGCTTCCGAAGATTCACGAAGCTACGTAATTGCTGTACTGAAGTAGGCCCTTAAACAAAGCCAAGGCCAATTCCAAGATATATTTTATGAACAACAGAGGAATCTTCAAATCAAGTGGATTTCCACTAAAAGCTATAAGTATCCTTAAACCAGTTCCAGGGAATATACTAGACTAGGAATATTACGCAATCTGTAAATACAATAAATACGAGTACGTGGGATGTATACCTAGAATTCTAGATAGTAAGGTTTGACTTTGAGGATTGAACATAAATAGATTCTGGGTGAAATGATTAACTTATGACTGAACTTGTTCAATGTCAGGTGGACTCGAACCTGCGACCTTTAGCTGACCGGAAGACTGTTCTGCCAACTGGCCTACAGAGTGCATTTTACGCTACTAGAAAACAACTTGATTCTTTGATGTTGCAGGTGGCAGATGATGCAGGTGTTGCGGCCATAATACACATATTTGATGCGTGGGAAGGCAAGCTAGATGCAATAGGAGTTTTTGTGATTTGTCAAAAGCATTTGACTGCGTAGATCATAAAATCCTACTGATTAAGCTACGACATTACGGTGTTTCAAATATTTCACTAAGCCTTAAACAATCTTACCTCACTGATAGAATACAAAAAGTGAGTATCAATGCTACGAACTCTTCCGGTGCCACCATACGTATGGGCGTGCCCCAGGGATCAATATGGGGTCCTCTGCTGTTTTAGATCTATACAAATGATCTTGATGAGCCTTATTTTGTCAAAGACCGATGAGGGATTGTATTATTTTCTGATGACACTTCTCTGATTTTTGACGTAGATAGAAGTAAAAAAGCACTTAACGACGTAAATAATCCTATCTCTAAGGTACTGCATTGGTTCACGAGTAACAATTTACTGCTTAATGCTTAGTAGACTAAATGCATCAAATTTTTTATGCCCAAAGTAAGACAGGTCGATACCATATATAAACATGAATAACGAGCCATTACAGATTGCGAATTCTACTGTATTTTTAGGAATTACTCTCGATTCCAAGTTACAGTGGGGTCCGCATATTTCAGCAATGGCAGGAAGACTTAGTTCGGCGGCATATGCTGTTAGAAAAATAAGGCTCCTACTCCTTACTGAAATCGCAACAGCAATAATTAGTGTACTTCAGTTATTTTCACAGTGTTATGTCGTATGGTCTTTAATTGTGGGGCTCGGCAGCGGATCTCAACACCATCTTTGTTCTTCAAAAAAGAGCCATCCGCTCCATTTCCAACCTTAGACTACGCGACTCGCTCCGTGAAGTATTCAAAGAGATAGATATTTTAACTGTAAGTATTAGCTTAATTTATTTATGATAATGTAGTTACTACAATGTAGTATATGTCCGTAAAAACTTGCATCTCTTCAAGAAAAACAGTGATGTTCATAAACTCAATACTAGGAATATAAATAAACTCGTAACTAGTCTAAGACGGCAAAAGGTAGGGAAATCATTTGTTGGTCAATGTGTAAAATATTTTAATAAGATTTCGCAAACTCTTGTTGAACTGCCTCTTCACAAGCTAAGTTAATGAAGCTAGGGTATAATAATGTAAAGGATTTCTGAAATGTCAAAAAATTGTAGTTATCTTAGGTATAATCTGCTCCTCTGCACATTTTTTGTTATGACTGTACCCTGTCAATTCAATTTTGGTGTAAAAAAACAAGATTGAAAAGAGTAACCATTGAGTTTCTTGCCGGAGTCTTCTCGATCCGAACTGGTGGTAGAGTCACATTATGCTTATTTATGATATTTACTATCATAGTATTATTTTATGTAAGTTTCTTTTTATCTAGTAAGTATGTTTTTGCTTTTAAGTTTTTTTTATTTGACTTTTCATAAGTACTTGACGGTGGGAGTCGTGGCAGAGCGGTAGGCTCACTCAGGGAAACGCAGATAACAATCCAATTCACGTGATATTAGCACTTATCAGTCTTGTCACACTAGGGCACACTTGTAGGTAGGTATTTGAGTAGCTGTGAACGTGACAGGTTCGATGATAATGTTTTCTCGCGAAAGGAAAAGAAAAGAACTGAGAAGAAGAACGAGAAGTTAATCGACTCTGTCCTCTCGTAATGGCGCCAAGCGATACTAGCGCCACCACACTGCGTTCACTGCACTTTACAATTAAAATCAACCAATCAGAAAACAGAAAATTGTGATTCCGGTACTACTGAGTCAAATCAGCATTCTTAATGTTGCCAGGTATGGGCGCGACGATATACTTTTTATAAGTCTATATGAATTAAGATATTTTTTACTTTTACTTAATTTTTTGTTTACTTTAAGTTTTAGGCGTATACCTTTAGAAATCATAAAAATATTTTCACAAATATCTTATTTTCTTTGAAGATGAGAGTTAATCGGTTTAATAATAAATAAAAATAAGTTCTGACCACATTTGAATTCGGGACCACACGATTCACGATCCGATTAGGGGTGCTTAACCCCTAGCCTAGCAGGCCTCTGTCACTCCATGTACTTGCGCGCTATAATTACCTACCAGCCGCCGGGTCTTCCAAGACTCATTTGGTAGTTGATTATTAACAGCCGCGTAGAACATTCCATAGATAATAATATGAATTGACGTAAGTGTAAGTACTGACTAGCTGACATCAGTAGGTAGTTATTGGGAATTCTACCCCAGCTTCATTCGCTCGGGCTTAAGCCCTCTCTCACTTCGCTGTGGTAGCATTCCCAATAACTACAATGTCTGAGAGCAACTTTTATAAATAAAATCATGATTGGTTGAAAGCACCGCGGCAAACAGTTTGAGGCGAGGTTTGGCTGCTGGTTATCATCGTTTTTACCTTCAGGATATCACTAATAAGGCTTTTTAATCATTTGTCATAATCCATTAATAACCATTTTCTTACAAACCTTTAAACAGGACAGTTGAGTTTGATAGCTGCTATGAAATTTCTTAAACAAAAAGAATCATTAAAATTAGAGTGTGTCGGTCCTGCATTATTAAAAGAACCAAAGCGTCATGGAAACTTATTACCAAATACAATACGTAGCATCGTTTGCGGACCTTCAAATTGTGGAAAGACCAACTTAGTAATAAGTTTATTGCTACATGAAAATGGCCCACGTTTTTGTAACCTTTATGTGTATTCCAAATCATTATATCAACCGAAATATATTTTTTTAGAGAAGGTGTTGAATAAGGTTCCAGATATATCCTATAGTAAATATAACCATAATAACGAGATCATAAGTCCACATGAAGCATTACCTAACTCAATAATTATTTTTGATGATGTAGCATGTGAGAAGCAAAACAACATCCGAGATTATTTTGCCATGGGACGTCATAAAAACATTGATTGTTTTTATATCAACCAAACTTATTCCAAAATTCCTAAACAACTTATAAGGGATAACTCTAATCTCATAATATTATTTAAGCAAGATGATATAAATTTAAAACACGTTTATGATGAACATGTAGGACCTGACATGTCATGGCCTCAATTTCGTGAAATGTGTTCAAACGTTTGGAGTAAACCTTTTAGTTATTTGGTGATTAATAAGGACTGTGAAAAGAACAAGGGGTGTTATAGAATGATGTTTGATACATTTATAGTGGTAGATTGATATTCATAAGTAGTGGTATTAACAAAAAAAGGTCATTCTTATTTTCGCTTTGGGACTGAGTAGAATCCCCAATAAAAATGGAAAAAGATCTTAAACAACAATCCGCATCAGCTGTAAAAAGAAAAGTTGAAATGATAAAAGATATCAAAAATTCAAATAACATGACCTTAGAAACATTGTTCAAACCTATATCTGACCCACTTAAACTAATAGCTAACAAGAAAAATCAGATTCATCACAATGAAGAAGAAGAAGAAAGTATAGCAAAAAGAAGTAAAAATAATGAAAGCCAAGTATCTTATTCATCCGGTGAAGATTATGATGTATCTAACAGCGAAGAAGAACACCATTCAAACAATGAATTGTATGAAAAACCTAACAAAACTCTTGTAGAAGCACCAGAAGACCTTAATGCTAGTGAAGGGTAATTCAAATCTCTCCAGTCATCACCAAACATAAGAAACCGATCCCTTTCATGGTCTGTTTCATCTGAAGTATTCGAAGATATCCCGTTTGGAATCAGAAATAAACGCGGAAAACTTATGCTCGGTAAAACTCGCGTTTATGATGATGGAGCTGTTTTGAAAATTGGAAATCGAAAAGTGAATAAGACCCTTGGTTTGAAGGAGTTATTGTTTAAAAAAACACCTAATCTAGATGTAATTACCGATGAAGACTTACAAAATTATAAATTACTGCTATTAGAAACCAATGCACATAGGCGCTGTTGTGATCCATGCAGGCAAATAAATAGCAACAAAGGATTTAAGTACATGCATATTATTAAGCCCTTGTTTAAATACGCTAGAAATAAAACTGTTAGTTTAGAGAGTCTTCATCAAGGAAAAGGGATAAATATTTTTAAAAAAGTCAAGAAAGATTCCGATTATGTTTATTGGGATGATCCCAATGAGTTAGTAGATCGATTAAAATTACTATTTGCTTCTCGAGATGCTGGTAATACTGGTTTAGAAAATGAAATAATTGCAATAATCGAGGAATTGAGAGAAGCTGGTATCATTAACAAAACCTAATATAAATAAGATTTTATGAAAAAACAATCAGTACTTAACAACAGCTGTAAAAAACTAGCATGAATATAGATAAATTTGGGCATCATGTACATAAGCGTTTACGATTAGCTGAATTAACTGATACTTACCACGAGACTTTAGTGAAATCAGAAACAGGAGATTACGATGTAAAATCATCGAGACTGAAAGGTTTGGTATCTCCTGAAAAAGACGATGAAGCTGTGAATAAAGCTTACGTTGATAACATTATTCAGGAAGTTAATAACGAAATTATCAAAGTTCACAAAAACGTTAAACGTTATCTAAAAGACTTGGAAAAATTGACTTCTGAGAGATTAAGTACTTTGTGTTACTCAAAAGAAGAAATAGATCATATGATTAAATCAATTTCTAATAAAAATGAGTAAACAAGATATAGTCAATGAACTTCATAAAGCAGCAAGGAGGAATTTTCCCCGTCGATTTACAATTATAAAAGGAATTGATGATTTGTGGCAAGCTGATCTTATAGATTTACAAAAATATTCTCTATTTAATAAAGGATATAAATATGTGTTAGTAATAATTGATGCTTTATCAAAGTACGTATGGGTTGGTCCTTTAAAATCGAAGGCTAAAGATGCAGTCATGACTGCAATGCAAAATGTTTTATCTCATTCATCACGAAAGCCTAAAAATTTGCAAACAGATATGGGAACTGAATTTTACAATGACGTTTTTAAACAATTAATGAAAAAATATAAAGTTAATCATTATTCCACTTACTCCATTAAAAAAGCTTCAATAGTAGAACGCGTAATAAGGACAATAAAATCCCATCTTTATAAACTTTTCAGTTTATATGGACAATTTAAATGGCTTGGAAATAATTTGAGCTCTGTTGTACAGAATTATAATAAAACTATACATCGCATTACGAAATTTAAACCTGTTGATGTTAATAAATCAAACGAAATAATAGTGAAGTTTAATATAATACAATCTCAGAAACAAAAGCCAAGTACGAACTATGCGTTTTGTGTTGGGGATCATGTACGTATAAGTAAATACAAAGGTGATTTTTACAAAGGTTATACTCCGAATTGGTCCACAGAAATATTTCGGGTAGTAAAAGTTAACCAAACCAACCCAAAAACGTATCAGATAGAAGACCAAAATAAACAACAAATTTTAGGACTCTTTTATGGATACGAATTACAAAAAACCAAGTTTCCAGACCTGTACCTCATTGAGAGAGTAGTAAAAAGAAAAGGAAACAAGCTTTTCGTTAAATGGTTGGGATTGACAGATGACGAGAACAGTTGGGTTGATAGGAGTACATTAGTTTTATAATATAAAATCGCTGGATTTAGTGCACATTAGCACTTTAAGCTTATCAATGAAGGAAGGAAGTGGTATTATCAATAATTTAATTAACAATTTACCTTTCGAATTACATTTACCTGGATATCAATTTTGTGGTCCCGGAACTAAACTAGAAAAACGGTTACAAAGGGGTGATAAAGGTATAAATAAATTAGATGAAGCTTGTATGCACCACGATATTGCTTACAACAACAGTGATTTAAACATTCGACGAAAAGCTGATTTAGATCTTTTAAATATGGCTAAGAAAAGACTAAAATCAAGAGATTGTAAAAAAGGGGAGAAAATTGCTTCTTGGATAGTCAAAAATGCAATGAAAGCAAAACTCAAAGCTGGCGCTGGTACGCGTTCATTTATGTCAGTTGTGAAGAAAATAAGAGGTCAATTAAAGAAACTGAAGACGAAAGACAATCGAAGTGCTATTAGCTATGCTTATGCAGCTGCAAAAAAGCAATTTAAAAACAAAAAAAATACACGTTTGCCACGCTGCATTCCTATTCCAAAAAGTGGAGGGCTACTACCTTTAATTCCAATTTTCGCTGGGTTGTCAGCTTTGGGCTCTCTGGCAGGTGGTGCAGCAGGTATAGCAAAAGCTGTGAATGATTCTAAAGCAGCACAAAAAAGCCTTCAAGAATCAGAACGCCATAATAGAATGATGGAAGCAGTAGCCCTAGGTAAAGGGTTGTACATCAAACCTCATAAAAAAGGTGCAGGATTATATTTGAATCCTTCAAAAAACTAATTAAACGGCTACCCAGAAGACCGCTTACAGATGAAGATATACTAGAACATGCGATAGACATTCCATATTTCCGTGGAGTTTTTATGCGAGATACATTACCATCTAAACCAAAAAAGATTGAGTGCGGAATTTTAAATTTAGATAGTTCTGATCGTCCTGGAACTCACTGGGTAGCGTACGTTAAAGATAATAATTATGCTGAATATTTCGATAGTTTTGGTAACTTAAAACCACCTTTAGAGTTGATACATTATTTGAAAAACTTATCCTTAAACTATAATTATAATCAGCAGCAGAAGTTTGGTACTGTTATTTGTGGCCACCTCAGTTTAAAGTTTTTAAAAGACTATTGGAAAAAACATTTATATTAGGATTAAAATGAAAATCTTTGTCAGTACAAAAATGTCTTTCACTGTATCAATTACCGGAAAGGGAGAATCTTTGGTAACAAACTACACTCCCACTTTGGAACTACCTGGTGAATATGAGTGTGGACTCCTGTACTGTTCTACATTCAATTCAATTCCTAATGTAGACGAAAAAAACAATAAGTTTTACTACGGTGAAAATGAAGTGATTGAAATTCCAGAAGGATCTTATGAACTTCAAGATATTTGTGACTATTTAATAAGTAACATCAAGAATGCTGTTTTAAAAATTTATTGTAATAACAATACACTTAAGACTGCTATTTTCTGTTCCGAAGATGTTCACTTTAACAAAACTAATTCAATTGGTAAAATTCTGGGTTTTGGAATGATCACAATAAAGGCCAATATAAAAACTGAATCCCAGTATCCTGTCAGTATTTTATCAACAACCATCGTGCGCATCGAATGCGACGTAGTGAGTGGATCATTTGTGAACGGGAGACCAAGTCATATTATTTATGAATTTGTACCTAATGTTCCACCTGGGTACCGAATTATAGAAATACCCAAAAACTTAATATATTTTCCAGTAAACCACAGTTCAATCAGTGCAATTAATATTCGTTTACTAGACAATAATAATAAGCAAGTTAATTTACGTGGTGAAGAAGTGCAATTGTATTTACACTTTAAGAAAAAATGATAAACTTCAATAAAAACCCCTCTACATCTTGTATTCTAATCAGTTCTAAAAGATCAACTCTAAAAGGAGCACCGCTTCAATTGAGAAAGAAGCTTACAAAAAACAATAAGGAATTTCTTAAGCTGATAGGTTTATTAAAATGAGTATACTAAATATATCTCAACAGACATCATACGATAACAGCATTGAAAGTTTCGAATTTCATTCATACAAACCATACGTAACAAGTTTTAACAAGAATGATGAAATACGAATACCAATTAACCAACAAGACCTCTATGTGTTGCCCTCAGCCAGCACTCTTTATATCGAGGGTAAAGTTAGTGTTTACAACAGCAAGAAGGAAAAAGTATCACATGTTCAATTTGTAAACAATCCGCTATTATTTTTATTTCAAGACATTCGATATGAATTGAATGGTGTAGAAATTGATAAAATAAAAAATGCTGGTGTTACAACAACAATAAAGTCTTATCTATCTTTAAATGAAAATGAATCTAAATCGGCAAAGGTTTGGGGATGGTCAACTACTGGAACAGTGCACACTGGTGATGGGATTTTCTCTGCATCTATACCATTAAACAAAATTTTAGGCTTTGCAGAAGATTATGAAAAAATCGTGATGAACTGTAAGCATGAGTTAGTGTTGTTAAGGAGCAATACTAATATCAACGCCTTGAAATTAAACGCTGGTGAAGTTGTGGAGGACATAATAATTAATAAAATAGTTTGGCGAGTTCCACACATAAAAGTATCAGATCGTGAAAGAATTAGTTTACTAAAACATCTAGAGAAAGATCGAGCTATCGCACTATCTTATAGGAACTGGGATCTGTATGAATATCCACTACTTCCTAAAACACGTAAACATTCTTGGTCTATCAAAACTTGTTCTCAAATAGAAAAACCACGCTTCATTGTGATTGCTTTCCAAACTAATCGTAAACATAATGCAAGTTTATCAATGGCAGAATTTGATCATTGTCATATTCGTGACATACGAGTCTTTCTAAATTCAGCATACTTTCCCTATGAGAGCTTAAACGTCAGCTTTCCAGATGAAAAATTTTCTTTAATATATGAATCTTACATAAGATTTCAACAGTCCTATCATGGCCGCCGACCAGAGCCATTGATGAGTTTGAAAGAGTTCAAAGACGTTGCTCCTTTATTCGTTATTGACTGTTCGCGACAACACGAGACTTTAAAGGGTTCTATTGACGTGAGAGTTGAAATTGAATCGGACCAAGAAATACCTGATCAGACAGCTGCTTACTGCTTGATTCTAAACGATTGTATATTTGAATACAAACCTTTGAGTAATATTGTTAAAAAAGTATCATGAATAAAAATACAATAGTTGTGGATTTGCAAGGATTTAAGGATTATAAAAACCAGTTCATCGTTAAGGAATTGGCATTGTCTACAAAGGAATTCACTCAGGTTTGGTTAGTAAAACCACCATTTCCATTTTCAAAGTTATCTTCTCAAGAAAAAAAGACTGTAAAGTGGGTCGAACGGAATAGAGGAATAACTTGGAGTGAAGGAAATATTGACTATAGAGAATTCAAGAAATTAATCTATCCAATTTTAAAAGATAGAACCATAATCATGAAAGGTCTTGAGAAACAAAAGTGGATTAAGGAGTTATGTGAACAGTGTGTTTTGATAAATATCGAGGATAGGGGTAGCCCTAATTTTTCAATACTATCTTCATCATTTTGTGAATTCGAATCTAATTTTAATTGTTTAAGTCATAAAAAAGAGTGCGCATTAAAAAATGTTATGTGTATTAAGAAGTGGTACTTAAATAATTGTATTGAGTAAGTAGTGTAAGTAATTAGAGTTAAGTAGGAGGTTTTTTAAAATAAATATTTTATAGATAAACAGTTGTTTTTAATTTTCCACCTAACACCTAATAATGAAATATACATATAATCTATATAATGAAAGTAAATAAAACAATTATTACATTAGATAATACATTAAACACCTTTACGAGTGAGTAAACTAAATTTACGTTCACTGGGAAAAAAGCTTTTTAAGTGTTTGAATTCTTCGGGTTTTAGGGTATCTGCTAACTTACTTAAACTGGTTCCCAAGAATTTGAACGAGTCAACGAAACGTAGTTGAAAAAAATTATTATCTGAAACACTCACAAACTTTGTGAATGAGATGTAATTTTCTTTGGTTTTTGGTATTATTTTAATACCACCAGACACCTCACCCAACGCTTTTATAAATAAATGGCAGTCGTACCCAGCCAAATTGTGAAAAAATATAGGAACGAATGACGGACGTTTATAATGCAAGTTACAATATGGGTGCGCGGCTCCACGGTACTGTCCCGTCACGTGACAGTGATCACGAACTCTATCAGAAAAAAGAAAATTTTGGCAAATGTGACAAACCTTTGCGTTTTTAAAATCATGTCTGTTTTCCTCAGTAAATGTCATGGGAGTGATAGTATTCAACTTTTCATAAATTACCTGCACATCTTTTATTATTGAGTCAACAAATTTATCAACACAATCAGGACCGCGATGTGAAACATATCGGTTATAAGTAGGATTATCACGACAAACAATGTAATATGCAAACGCGACGGGTACATGGTGATGCAAAATAGTAGTGTTTGAGGAGCAGCTGGGGGTAGAATTGGGTTGCAACATCGATTCAAAATCTGCATAAATACAGAATGGTACATTTTGTTTACGGTCATAGTTTTTAAACTTAATAACCGAACCTTTTTCAGGTAATACTGTTACTATACCACTACATAAATGCTTATCAACTTCCTCTACAGTGTTAAAAAACACAAGACACAAATCACAAAAATACAGCTTTCCATGGTGAGAAGTAACTTGGCTTCTAAAAAGTCTAGAACAGTCTTTAATCAAACAGTAATGGGTGGTGTCATTATTTTCAATCAATAACAAGTGTATAATTTTATTGTTGTGTTTCCCTTTAATATCTGATTTATATAAAGGACCTATCAAAGTTTTGTTATTTTTCAAACCATAAATAATAAATTTAATGTTTAAGTTATTATTTTCAAAGATCTTTATATCTTGGAAAGTAACAGGAAAACACATTCCAGAAACATCAAACAATCCCCGGAAATTCGGATATGATGAAACTCTTTCTGGATGTTTCCTAGCAGGATAAAGAGCAGCGGTCACACACCATAAGAAACAGCACTGATCTTTGTTCTTGATATTCAAACACGCCTTTTTTAATTGAATTGATTTAGGCAACGGAATGAAACTAGCACCTCCAAGTGGCTGGTACTTATTAAGATTGACCTCTAAATGTGAATTATTTAAAAAAGCCCACCCACTATCACGGTGCTCAAATTCCTCAATACATGTCTTAAGATAATTAACTATATCTCGAAAAAAAATATCGAAGTCGTAATTAGAAAACAATGCTTTGTTTTTCGTTCCAAAAGATTTGACCTCTTGTGAATTATCGTTAAATTTTAAAAATATTGCAAATAGCTCAAAATTCACTTTTACACATGTATGTGTTTTCAGAAAGTTGTTTAAGAGAGACTTTACTTTATCCCATATTTCATCAAAAAATCTGTCCACTGACCCTAACTGAAAATCGTTTATAGCTACTATTTTATATGTAATAATACGACTACGAAATGCAGATGTGATGATCTCTACCCCATCACTATGTTTCAATGAAATATTATTTTGTCTATGCAGATTACTTCTTAAATGACCCACCCATGATTTATTAGGAACAGTTGTGTTACACGTCGCACAGAAAGGCATTTTACCTACAATGAAACTAAAATACCACTATAACTTACAAGGATACAAACATTTATTTAAATTTATTTCAACACTAAATACTAAAACATTTTACCTACTTATTTAAAACTAATTTTGTCAGAGTAGTGGACAGGGTCCGAATCTTCGAATACCGTCCACGCCTGACTCAGAAAACGTTGTAGGGCTTCCCACGACGATGAAGAGTCGTCGCACTGCAACTTCACCGACACCAGCGCCGTCTTGTATCGAACGTTAACCGGGTGGTTATTGTAGTCCGCCGTTTTGTAAACCTTAAGGTCTACAAAGAAATCGCCCGTGGTTGAGGTGGTGCGACGACTCGTCCCGGTCGAGACCCTGCTGCTGAAACTAGACGTTGCAGTGCCGCCAGCTCTTGGTTCGCTACTCGCTGCCTCCTCCGATTGCAGAATATGGAACAAGTCTCGCTTCTTGTTCACTCTGTAACAAACAAAAAAAACATTTTAAACCATTATTAAGATAGCATAACTATCATGAGTCTATGTAACGTCATTAATACATAGGTACTTATGTTAACACTTTAACGAAAGTCCCGATTTAACTACAATCTAAGGTTGAAGCGGAAACTACAACACAAATTTGTCAAAGTACAATATTTAAAAATGTGTTACATACTTGTTAAACGTGGGAAAGTCATATGGCGCTGGTGAAGTTGCTCGTGGCTTCGAAGCCTGGGAAAGACGTTTGCCCTCACTGCTCTTGCGCTTGCTGGTAGCTTTGGCACCTGTGTTGGTTGAGCCCCTCTTCTTTTTCAGAGGTACTTCTGAGGTTACTGAAGGCGCTTCGAACTCAGAGTCAGACCTGTAGGAATTAAATTTGGTTTTAAAAATAACTCACAGAACAATGTTAGCAGAATTTAAGTTCTTTTAAAAAACAAAGTTACTTACTTACATTTTTATAGACTTTTTTCACAATCACTTTACACAACTACTTATAATTCTATGTAGGCACGAGCACTGTGTGACTGAAATAATTCACGAGAAATGATGAAGTTTCCCTCAGTGTTCGTATTTTTATGCAGAAAAAAAGACTGTAGTCATCAAAAAACATTGTATAAGATAAGTCTCTATGTGTGTATGCGTGTGTTTGAGTGTGGTATTTTTAGCAGAAAAAAGAGACTGTTGTCATCAAAAACATGGGAACAGTCAAGTGCGAGTTCATTATTGTGCAATAATATATTATCTTTTTTTCTATTTCGCTCTAAAGCAAATCCAGTCATCAATGCTTGGTGAACACCCAAAATTCTAAAAACAACAACCTTGATCAGGATTCGAACTCTTGTCACTAGATGATTACATCGAGGTGAGTTAAGTACTCTTACCACTTAGCCATGGATGTTTTGATATGCAAGTAAAAAGTAGGTAGGTTTGTTGGCTTGAAAATGTAGTGTGTATGTGATCATTACCTCTTCAGTAAGTGCTAAATTTACTGAGTGCCTCTAAAAGGGAAAAATAACCACTGTACTAGTCGACGTAAACATACATAATATTATTATTTCTAAGTATGTTATCACGTAAATGACTATTCTGTCTTTGTGGTGATAAAGATCTTTAAACCTAAAACCTAAACCTAGGTAAAGCTATTATTAGTATTCGCATTCTCCCTCTGCTGAGCAGAGGCTCCCTATTGAAATCATGTCATCATCATCATGTCATACTTTGTGATTCCAAACTGTTGCAATAAATCTAATAATATACTTTTGCTAGAACTCACGACCCTAGATTGTGTGTTAAATCCTCTAACCACTCATCCACACAAGCATTTTGTTATTTTTAAGAATAACGTCAGTGAAATCAAATGATTTTATCGGTTGAATTTTAAACCTTATTGACCAAATAATTCTACATGGTAAACAAGCAGATCCGAACGCAGCTACTAAAGTATGACAAAAAATTATGAAAACGTGCTGAAATGATTCCCTTCATTACAATTCTCAACCTTAACAACTATAAGGATACCAATGAAATCGGTTTGCAAGCAATCAGACTTACAGCATTCTGATGGGTAAACATATTCTGCAACAATGTTGCATTACAATACTTCGTAATAGAATCTCCTTAGCTGTTCAAAGAACTGTCGATTTTGCTTACGTTGCTGAGTTCGTGTGAAGCGCCATGGACGCGCACCCAGTGGAGGGGGAGAAGGAGGAGGTGAGGTAGTACCGCACGCCTCCCGCCGCGCCGTGTCAAGTCCAAGTCCACGTGTTGTTGCAAACCTTACACGTACTTATTGAACACGATCTCTCTCATTTACAAAGAACGAGGCTAGAACGATGGTATGGTTCTCATCATCAGTAGACATCAAGTTATTTTTGTATCAAAGTGTTAAAAGTGAATATGGTAAGTACGGGGCAAATAATGTGAGTACAATTAATTATAATTTATCTCGGATAGTATAATCATTTGAATATTACCATTAAAGTCTACTCTTTTTTGTTTTTAGAAAAGACTAATTGAATTGAATTTCTTAACCTCTAACCTAAATCAATTTATTACAAAATTAGCAATTTTCGTTTTATAAGAATAATTATTTGAATCTGTGTATATATATCGTCGCTTCAATAGTAAACTTGCCAAACTGCAAATGTCATTTTTTTCAGTAGAGCGAAATGAATACAGAAACTGGTACTGTAAATCAGGTTTTATAATTATATTTTCAAGTTTGTAAATGTATAAGTGAAAAAATTGTATTCTTTTGCTGAATATTGATAAAAATATAAATTTTATATTATTTATGAAATTATACCAGATTGGCCTATTCACCATGGTCAGAAAAAGACAAGTAAAAAAAAATTGAATTATTCAAGTAGCCAAAGTGACAGATAGCTAAATTGACAGCGGTAGCGCATACTTAACGCCATACATATTTGATTGTCAACTAGCCAAAGTGCCTTTTAATGTTAAGATTTTATTCCATTTACTTGCATAATGTATATGCATTTTTCATAGTATCATAGTAAGAGTAGTACAGAATAACAAGGTTAGTTGCAAAAAGAAACGAGTAAGTAATAGCAAAAATATTTTAATAAATAAATAAATAAATAAATAATCTTTATTGCACAAACAAATACTTACAGCACGTAAAAACAAAAAAAAAATTAATAATAATAATTAATAATTATTAATTTTAGTAATAGGTAACATAGAGACTACCTTACATTGTTTGAATCAATGTTTCATCATTGATCAATCACGCATAGCGACACGACGCCACTATTCACTGTCTTCAGTCACATCAGGTTCAGGGAGAGAGTCTCTTTCAGTTTCCGAGGACGGAAGATTTTCGTAAAAATAATGGTAAATCCTAGGAATTTGACCATCCTTGCATAACTTCAAGAGATCGCTTTTCTTCTTTGAGGATATCTTTAATCTTTGTGAATATACCGGAATGGGGTGGCTCACTGATTTCCCTCTTTTCTTTTTTAAGTGTAATTCTTGAAACGGTGTGTTTTCATCATAAGTGTTTTTTATAAATATTTTGTAGGGATCTTCCTTCCGGTACTGCAGCCAAACTGCATCGTGTATTCCAAGTTTTCGTTCAGTTAAACTTTTGCCAAGATATTGATTAGAGGAACCAAAATCTTTGAAATCATCGTGAATAAGTGTTGTTACAGTAAAAGGCCTTGGGTTTGTTCTAGCTAATCGAATTAACTGTGCCCAGCCATCTGAAGTGAACACGGGCACGTTTTTTGCTTTTGTTTCAATTTTTGAATGAATAGAGTCACACTCCATATGAGTGTGACCGGTTTCAAAAAATTTATGATCAATACTCTGTAAAGTAGCATGCTGTTGAACGGTAAGCAAGCACATAGAGCTAAAATGATAATTTTTCTGCTGACCACCACAGCCATCCGACATCATTTTTACATGTTTTATGTTTTCATGAGCCATAATAAAATTATTAATGCAGGTTGATATTTCAATACTGCCGCGTTTCCCTTCGGTCTCATCCCACATGTAGCACTCTACATCTTGGTTGCCTAAATTGTAGACCGTTAAATTATAGACAGCTAATTTTCGCACGTAAAAAAATGGTCCAGCTGCTCCTTTAGGGGTGCTAAGTACAGCTTCCAAATCAAAATTAAAAGCAAGAGTTTTTTCGTCATTTTGAGCTTGCTTTTTATCCTCGTCTCGACAATTCCGTGCTTCATTTTTCCGGATCAAATGCATTTCATGATTCTCTTGATTTTTATTTTTTTCGTCAACATCCATTTCTTTGAATGCCGTACAATGTTTGCATAGGTCTTTTTTTGGTTTGTGAAAACTCAGTTTGTAACTTCTAAAAATGGACCGATATTTCTCAAATGAACAAACTTTGGCTGATTGAATTTGGCACTTTTCTTTATAATCATTGTACATCATTGTAATATTGAGCGTGGAATCTAAATATCTTATAACAGAATCGCGGCGACAATAGTGAGATTCAACTGCTGGAAAAGACAGAATGTGGTCTCTGATGAAAGTTTCGTCTTCTTGACTCAACTTATTAGGCGGTGGCTTTTTGCCTCTGTTATCTGGCTGTAAATGGCCTTGTGAGTTAAGTTTTTTTAAAGCACCTTTTACAAATCCGCCTGTAATATTAAGGGTGTCTAAAAAAAACTCTCGGCATACAATTTTCTTTTCATTAGCTATAGTAAATGTATAAATGAGAGTGAAATTCCTGCGAGAATGTCCTTGTGTCGTGTCTCGGTTTTTCTTCTTCTTTTCTACATGGTTAATTATAAAATATCGTTGCTCCTGTAAACTCGACATATTCCGAAATTCATTATAAATATTTACCCTCTCATCTTCAGGAACTTGTAAAATGCATTTATGCTTAGGCATAGCGGAACACTTTGCTGGTTTTATGGGTCTGGCTTCCATTATCTTTCCTTTTTTAGTTTTATATAGGTAGCTCCCCTTTTAACCGTTTACGCTTTTCAACATTTACCTTCCATCCACTAGGATTTCTTACTTTTCTCTTTTTTGGAGTTGAACTAATATTACTTTCCACCAAATTTTGCCCTTCTCTATTTTCTTCGTCGTTCTCTTTGTCGTTTAAAGCTTGCGCCAACAATGAAGGTGATTCATTACCATTCTGTCCATCTTCGCCAGTATGCTTGAGAAGTTTATTGGTTTGTATATTTTCACCTTCATCTGAACTATCATCGCGCAGATTTTCATTATATTCTATCTCAAAATTAGGGTCTGCTACAGAATCGTCACTATCGCCATCTATTTCATTCAAAATACTAAAAACTCTACTCGTTTCTGGTGTCATGGCGCGAAGAGGGGATGATGGTAATGAAACAGTATTATCAGTGCTCTCATCAGCAATACCATAGCTTGTAGAAGGCATTGCTAAAATGTCTGGTGCTTCAGAATTTATTTTTGGAGTCAGTGGCGAATAAGCTGGAGCTTCGATGCTCATCTCACCAATCTCAAAAAGCTGTTTATGTAACAGGGTAGTAGAAGTTCGAACTTCGGTATATGTTTTATCAGGATGATGATCAGTACTCTTATCAGAAATAGCGAAGCTTGAAGATGGCATTACTAATACGTCTGATGTTACAATATTTTGTTTAGGAGTCAGTGGTGAATAAGCTGGAGCTTCAATACTTATCTCACCAACTTCATAAAGCTGTTTATGTAACAGGGAAGTAGAATTTGGAACTTCAGTGCATGTTCCATCGGAATGTGTCTGGTTGGAGTGTGGTGCTGGAACGGTAGAATCTATTTTTTCATTTTCTAACTCCAAATTAGCTGTTAACAATAAAAAAAAATATCAGTCTCCTTTTCAGAATCATACATACCGAACATATTGGTACATCCATACATAACACAACTAGTTATTAAGCTATTTTTCAAGTTAAAAACACCCATACATAACACCATCTAGTTATTAAGCTCTTTTTCAAGTTAAACATAAATACAATACACAAAAGTTTGTCACTACTATCTCACCTTAATGGGTTTTTATCAGTCTGATATTGCCACCTTACCCTATTGTACAATTTTAGCAAATAAGTATAACTTACAGAGTATAGCTGCTTGTGCACCACAATATTCTGCACCAACACCTTGTAAGTTGTTAATAATTTCTCTTCTATGTTTCATATCAGCTGTAATGCAAAAAAGCAAAAACTTAACTAAGATTGCTGTTAGATAAATTTTAAGCAGATTAAACAATCATTTTTTCCGCATTCAAACGTTAGTTCAACAACCAGTATAATTATCACAAAAACGAGTTCTCCAATAAAATGCTATGTAATTAGTTCAAGCTCTCCAACAAAAATGCTAAGTAGTTTATAATTATTATTCATTATCAAATGAAAGCTTTTTATTATTCAATTTAGGTACAGAAACCCACAAGCCCCTTTGCAAAATAAAACACTATGATTACAAACACGGCATTACGACTTACATGGCATCGATTCCAGTTTAAGAACAGTTGTAAGTGTGAACAATATCCTAATAACAGTAAAAGATCCTTTACATTAATTGCATAATAATATGAATGTTTTTGAAAGTAAGGCCCAAATTTTAAATCGTCAGATAAAAGTTAACAGACCAATTAACGTCTTTTACGTCTTACTAAAGCTGCATGTCAGAATATTTGCATATTGTATTATATTTTATCAGTCTGTTAACTTTTATGCTTAGATTGAAAAATTAGCCTACGTATTACAGATATTACAGTAAAAGTATTTAACAAATATTTCAATAAGTATTTTAGGTTATAAAACGTACAAATCATACATACCTGGATAGTTATTTTCTTCGTCTGAACTACTTTTATAAACGCCTGCATTCTTCAGTATTTGATGCACACGTCGTCGCTTCATGTTTTATTTAAGTTATTAATCAAATCTCGAAAACAGTTGCACTTTAACGAACGTCAAGACGCGAATAGGTGCGAACAGAGAGAGAGATTATGATTCAATGAACCATAACAATTTAATATCTGTGATGCGCATGCGTGTTTGTCACAGCACAGATGCGTAAGATTTCCAAGCTGAATCGATACTTAGGGATGTCCGGGTCCAATCAATTTAATTTATTCATTCTTACTTTACTATCCAAATTAAAGTATATGAAATAACTATTTCTACATAAAGATTTACGAGTATGTATAGTTTAGATAAGTGTGTGTTGTAAAGGTTATTTTTTTGACTTATTTTCATATGACTTTAAAAAAAAACCGTTTGAGTTTTAGTAAAAATGGTCAAAGTATATTTTTTCGATTAATTCATTTCCATGTTACTTATACTATAACAACTAAACTACTTCTTCTGTTGAATATTGGAATATTTAGTATCGTATAATTAGGTACTAATCTTAGAACCAAAGTAATGTATTCAAAGTACCGCATAGGCTAGTAGAAAACTGAAGTTTAAAATTGTCTGATTATTCTTTAAACCATACTAAAATAGTCGATTTGCTACTTAAGCGAGTAAAACACTAAAGTGTAGCGCTCTTATTAATTTGTGCACTAAAGCTGAGTATTCAATCTGCCACTTTGGCGAATAAAATACTGTGAATTAGTACTATTGTTACCGCCTGAATCGGAGTGAAGTATTCAATCTGCCATTTAGACTAGTTAATCATTGTGAAGTTACGTACTTATAGTACTCTTTGAACCAAGGTAAAGTATCTAATCTGGCATTTAGAATAGTTGATCACTGTGAAGTTACGTACTTATTGTACTCTTTGAACCAAGGTAAATTAACTAATCTGGCATTTAGACTAGTTGATCACTGTGAAGTTACGTACTTATTGTAACTCTTTGAACCAAGGTAAAGCATTCAATCTGCCATTTAGACTAGTTGATCATTGTGAAGTTAGGAACTTATTATACTCTTTTAACCAAGGTAAAGTACTCAATCTGCCACTTAGGCTGGTAGAACACAGCGATATTTTTCTAAGTAACCGTTATTGATTTTGGCAAACTAAACTATCAATCACATAGATTAGTTTACATTTGCGCTAACTGTGGATTTGTCAGATAAGCATTAATGAAAAGCCATTTATCTCGTCGATTATTAAACTTACAGATACAGGATTTTACCACATTGTAAATATGAAAGACTTATTAATGTTGGTATACTTAAGTCAAAACTGCCAAAATTGCAGATTGGCTAGTTTACCATTGGACCGACGATATATTTTGAATGTTAAATTTATTATTCGATAGATGAGATTGTTAAACCTATATCAAATAGTAGAGTAGCTGATTTTAATGAAAAACAATTCTAATTTACTGAATATAGAAATACCAGAAGGATTGCGAAAGACAAAGGTTCGATTTCTGTTTGAGCCTTGACTGATTATTTTTTCTGGTATTGCAATATTCAGATAAATATAGCATTGTGAATGCAAAATAAATATCGCAAAACTGTGTAATTCTTATTTTATTATTCTTATTTCAGACCTTCATTCGGGTGGAGTTGAACGAGCAAAACAGGATGAAAAGACTGCATTATCTTATTGTAAGTAGATGTGATCGTTATTTTAAAGTTCAATCGAAATAACCTAAATGGATCTTGAAACCCATTATAGATACGTCTTTTTCCCAACAGGGTAGGCAGATAAAAGCTCAAAAATATACCATTTTCTTAAACGATTATTTTCTTTTACAGAATACCGGAACTACCATCATAAGATGTCTCAGAAGGGAGAAAGCAGTATTTATTTTTAAAATTTGTGTGTTTTGTGTTAAATAAATATAATTCCCTATTGCCTTATTCAGCTAAAATGTAGACTTTCACATACTAAACGGCGTTCGATTGGTATGTCAAAGTCGAGGTATGAGATTCTTAGGTGAGGTAACAAAAGGTTTTGTACTTATGTTATGATGTAGGCTTCCAGATACTATCGTAAGTATGTGATAGCTGAGGTAACGGGAACGGTATTGGTAATGGTAACGGTATTGGTAATAGTTGATGCATAAGGTAACATTTTTAGCGTAATTTAGTAGCATTGATAGTCTTTGTAGTCAGAACATGAAAAGTAAGTAGAGATCAGTTAAGAGTTGGTTTGGTGTGTGATCTGACCATAGGCTCGCAGGAGGCTCCTTGCAACAAAACTTGGGGCTTCCAACCAAACATGATAGGAATAGGTTTTGGTGCGTGATCTGACCATAGGCTCGCAGGAGGCTCCTTGCAACAAAACTTGGGGCTTCCAACCAAACATGATAGGAGTAGGTTTTGGTGCGTGATCTGATCATAGGCTCGCAGGAGGCTCCTTGCAACAAAACTTGGGGCTTCCAGCCAAACATGATAGGAGTAGATTTTGGTGCGTGATCTGATCATAGGCTCGCAGGAGGCTCCTTGCAACAAAACTTGGGGCTTCCAACCAAACATGATAGGAATAGGTTTTGGTGCGTAATCTGACCATAGGCTCGCAGGAGGCTCCTTGCAACAAAACTTGGGGCTTCAAGCCAAACATGATAGGAATAGGTTTTGGTGCGTGATCTGACCATATGCTCGCAGGAGGCTCCTTGCAACAAAACTTGGGGCTTCCAACCAAACATTATAGGAATAGGTTTTGGTGCGTGATCTGATCATGGACTCGCAGGAGGCTCCTTGCAACAAAACTTGGGGCTTCCAACCAAACATGGTAGGAATAGGTTTTGGTGCGTGATCTGATCATGGGCTCGCAGGAGGCTCCTTGCAACAAAACTTGGTGCTTCCAACCAGACATGATAGGAATAGATTTTGGTGCGTGATCTGATCATGGACTCGCAGGGAGGCTCCTTGCAACAAAACTTGGGGCTTCCAGCCAACTATGATAGGAATAGGTTTTGGTGCGTGATCTGATCATGGACTTGCAGGGAGGCTCCTTGCAACAAAACTTGGGGCTTCCAGCCAAACATGATAGGAGTAGGTTTTGGTGCGTGATCTGACCATAGACTCGCAGGAGGCTCCTTGCAACAAAACTTGGTGCTTCCAACTAGACATGATAGGAATAGGTTTTGGTGCGTGATCTGACCATAGGCCCGCAGGAGGCTCCATGCAACAAAACTTGGGGCCTCCAACCAAACATAATAGGAGTAGGTTTTGGTGCGTGATCTGACCATAGGCTCGCAGGAGGCTCCTTGCAACAAAACTTGGTGCTTCCAACCAGACATGATAGGAATAGTTTTTGGTGCGTGATCTGACCATAGGCTCGCAGGAGGCTCCTTACAACAAAACTTGGGGCCTCCAACCAAACATGATAGGAATAGGTTCTGGTGCGTCATCTGACCATAGGCTCGCAGGAGGCTCCTTGCAACAAAACTTGGTGCTTCCAACCAGACATGATAGGAATAGGTTTTGGTGCGTGATCTGACCATAGACTCGCGGGAGGCTCCTTGCAACAAAACTTGGTGCTCCCAACCAGACATGATAGGAATAGGTTTTGGTGCGTGATCTGACCATAGGCTCGCAGGAGGCTCCTTGCAACAAAACTTGGGGCTTCCAACCAAACATGATAGGAGAAGGTTTGGTGCGTGATCTGACCATGGGCTCGCAGGAGGCTCCTTGCAGCAAAACTTGGGGCTTCCAACCAAACATGAAAGGAGAATGATCGGAGTGTGATCTTGTCTCAGGCTTGCAGAAAGACACTTCACAATGCTTTCAACTGTTCATGTTAGGAGTAGGTTTGGTGCATGATCTAACCATGGGCACGCAGGCAGCTCCTTGCAACGAAACTTTAGGGCTTGCAGCCAAACCTCGCCTCAAACTGTTTGCCGCGGTGCTTTCAACCAATCATGATTTTATTTATACAAGTTACTCTTAGACATTGTAGTTATTGGGAATGCTACCACAGCGAAGTGAGAGAGGGCTTAAGCCCGAGCGAATGAAGCTGGGGTAGAATTCCCAATAACTACCTACTGACATCTATATCGAAAGAGGTAGCCCTGGCAATATATGCCTGTCACATGACAGCACGCATTTACAAATGACAAGATTGCTAATTAACCATTATGTGATTTATCTGTAACGTAGTAACTATTATGCAATCTGTGCCCCTGTCCACGACGCTCTCAGATAAATAATCCATGAATATGGTTTTTGAAATTGCAATATCTTGGGGAGATTTCATAATATCGAAATAATTTTTTTCTATAAATGTTTCTATAATTGAAAGACCCCTCTTTTGATAACACATAAAAAAAATCAAATACCCAATCACATTCATTCGCCACCCTGTAAAATATACAACATATTATGTTACCTGGTGCATACTGTGATGCGTGCTATCTCTTTGGCCCCAACTTTCAGTTTCTAGGAAGCACATGCTGTCAACGGCTATACAGGGGTAAGAGTTAGCATACTAATAGAAATAGGTTTAAGGTTTCGTATAACATAGACTAGATTGTAGTAGTAATTGACCTATATTATGTCACACTGCTGAACAAGCAAGGGCTTTTATCATTGAAATCAAGTCATCGCTACAATTGGTTAGTCCAGCCAATGAATGCTCCCGAAGGGATGTGGGTGGAAAAGTCGAAAGCAGAAAATTTGACTTCAGAACTTTGTTTGGACTAGTTAGGAGATAAACATACTAAATGTCCTTACCCTACCGAGGTGAGCCCGAGGTGGGGGGCCCAAAGAAGGTCCCGTTTTTTGTTATCTTGCTAACATTTCGAAAACGGTGCGTTGTACGAACTGCTGTTTTACTGCATAATGAAAGCTAATAATGAAAAAAAAACAAATAAATAAATTCTCTACAACTTTGGCACTTTTTATCTATCTTCGCTTAACTATGAGCTTCGAAAGTTCCTTTCCTTAACAAACCCAACCGGGAATCGAATCCGGTACACCAAATCATTTGCGCTATAAAGTACTACGCCATCCGTGTCTTTTATAGTGATGTTTCAGAATTCCGGTAAAATATACCTTGTATTATTAAAAAAGGTACTACAGGAAACTGCTATCGATCAAGTTTCCTTGTGAACAATGGCCTGATAGAAAATCATTACGTTAATACGTAGACCAGGAGGATACAGAAAACTAGCTGGAGCACTCGACATCGTCTGGGTCTTTATTTTTTGCCAAATGAATTTTCAAATCCCTAATTTTAGAAACATCAAACTTCCATTATTATTTTCGCGGCCAAAGGTACGGCCTTAGGTATATTACTATACTAAAACTCATCAAAATTAGATGAGACGCGACACCAAGATTCACCTTTGAAATGATAGAAGACGGTCTTCCGATAAGGTCTATCCATCGTGTTCGAGAGCGCCCACGAGATCTCTTGCCTTGGACTTTGGAGTCTTCGTTAAGGGTGATGTGCCCGAGGGACTTGAGAGTCCCTCGGGCAGTAAGACTTGTGCAGTTGACGATAATCTCTCTTCGAGTTTGAGTTCCTTAAGGATTGCGACGTTGGTACGGGGTGCGGTGTACGGGATTCTGAGCAAGTGTCTCCAACACCACATATCTAGCGCGTCAATCTCACGACGGTTCTCAGCGTCCACGTCTCAGCTCCATATAGGAAGATTGGAAACACCAGGCATCTCATTAGACGAACCTTTGTGTTTCTGGTTATTCTGCGGTCTTTCCAAATCTTTGCAAGCCTCTCCACTGTGGACCTGGTCAGGGCGCAACGTCTTTCAATTTCCTCTTCGCAACCTCCAGTCTAAGTAAAAGTGGACCCCAGGTATATGGTAACTCTTGGCTACCTCACATCCCGCTATATTCCGGACGCCAGGTTAGTTGTTGTCGGCTCATTTGTAATAATTTACTAAAATTATTTGTAGCTTAGCATTCGTTAAAAGGGTAATCAATTATGAATAACATTTTGTAATTCAAAAAGTGATCTTGGATGACTATACAAGCTGTGCTTAGTTTGTGAGCAGGTGGCCATGTGTGACTTGAAAATGTCCCAAAGATGTATTTGTCAAAGAGAGCATAAAAACAGTGTTAGTATAGTTCAGAAATTTTATCACCTCATTAGTCTTCATTACGCATAATATTCTTTCTGTTTAGAGTGAATTTTATTGACTGTTAATTTTTACGACTTTTTCAAGTAAATCACAGGAGTCACTATTAACTCTGGTTCCCACGAAAGTAAAGTTTCAAGTATTTCTGCCTTGCTCCTGGTCAATTGAAAACCAATAATACAAGTTAACACCTTATTATATAAAGTCAAAAGGCTCAATTTCTAATAAGGACAAGGTAAGTTCTAACTCGATACATTGAAAGCATTTAGAGATTAAAGTGTTAAGTTCTTATGTCAACGCAATAAGGCTCCTTTTTGTTTAAAACAAATAGTAAATGTACTGATAGTGCAGGATTTAATGGGCGATTTGGATTCAAATAGGGCTGTCACATATTTTCCTATTGATTTCATTGTTGTGTTGAGGACAGATTATTGAAAATAGGAAAATAAGTAGTTATTTAAGGAAAAAACATCGTTGAACAACTTTATCAAATATTCGAAGACCGTGGTCACAAGTTGACTTTTAGTCAGAACTGATCTATACTAATATCATAAAGAGGAAAGATTTAATTGTTTGTTGGTTTGTTTGTTTGTATTGAATAGGCTCCAAAACTACTGATCCGATCGTGAAAATTCTTTCACTAACAGAAAGTTAAATTATTCAGAAGTGATACAAGCTATATTTTATTATGATTGAACAAAAAATTCAGTGAAAAATTATAGAAAATGTAAATCAAGCCGGAGAAAAGCGGGAAAAATGGACACCAGCTGTCTAAAATTTGACAGAACGAAGTCTGTCTGGGCAGCTACGAGCTGCCCATATAACATGTAAAAAGCTTTTGCGCCAGAGGACACACCACTTGTCTGGTCTTGAATTTGGAATAAAATACCCTTGTGTTACGAGGTACCAGGCAAAGAATTAAGCGTCCCTCAGCACAGACCCGAGCCAATAATTTAAAAAAAATTGGAATATCACGAAAATTTATTGTTGAAACCGTGCTACAGTGCACTATGCCAATCGTGTAATAATAAACGCTAGATCAAATTATACTACTACTTACTTACTACGCTGGCTCAGCGATCCGAAGTGGGTCTTGGCTTCCGACGTCAAAGCTCGCCATTTCTTTCGGTCCTGTGCCAAATCCGCCCAGTCATGCACATTTAGTGCCTTGAGGTCCTCGGCGACTTTGTCCCACCAGCGATATCTCGGACGACCCACAGGACGCCGTCCTGTGGGTCGTCTCAGATAAGCTCTTTTGGCAGCTCGATCCTCTCCCATTCTCTCCACGTGTCCGAGCCAGCGTAGTCGGAATGATGTTATTTCCCCGATAATATTCGGCTCGGCTATCAAGTCTTCAATCTCCTGATTGAACCTGGGCCTCCAACACCCATCTCCTCCTTTGGTTGGTCCCAGAATCTTGCGGAATATCTTTCGTTCCGCCACCAGAAGTTTACTTTTTTTTGAAGGAGGAGATAAAATTATGGGGTAGTTTAAATTTAAACTAGGGAGTAAAAGTTTTAAAAGCTAAGCACAAATGCTACATACTAAAATAAATGTTATGCAATGATAATATTTTCCTAATTCGAAGTTGGCAGCCCTACAAACAGAGCAGTAAAAAGGTTATTATCGAGGAAGTCCGCAATCACAGGCATTGATTGATTTATTGGTAACTTGTAACCTGTAAACCCGTGAAGTGTTCGTGGGTCACTGTTTATGAACAATAGGGGTTCATTTAATGGGTTGAATTAAACAAATTGAGATTTCCAGTTGCCACTGTTTATTTATTTAAATAAAAATCATCAACAGAGCGTCGTGGCTTAGGGGTTAGGCACTCTAACTCAAATCGTGGATGGTGTGGTCCCGAGTTCAAATCTGGTGAGAACCATCTTTGTGTTCATTGTTCAATCTCCGACTAACTCTCCGCTGATGGAAAACATCGATAAAAAATAAAATCAACCCGCTTAACGGCGGAAGGGGCACTACCTACCACGTTAGGTTATAATAAGCTTGAGGTAAAGTGGGCTTCGATGTGATCCGTGTAGCATGATGGCAACAGTCACTTGCCTCTGACTAGCCCGTTTGGGATATAAGAAGTCGTAATGGTATGTTATAATTTAGTCATAGTTATATCATAGTCATATCGAGCGTGTGTGACTGTGATTTACTACGCAAGGGCGAAAGGGCTGCACTTCCCGCAGCGCCGGAGAAGAGGCAAATAAAATGCATGCTTGCATGTATGCCTGCTTGTTTGCATGCATGCTTGCACGCACGCTTGCTTTCATACATACATGCATGCTTGCTTGCTTTGATGCATGCATGCATGCTTGCTTGTTTTCATGCATACTCATGCATTTCGTTGTATGCTTGCCTGTACGACTGTTTGAATTATAATTTAGCGCTTGTAAATAGTAGGGATTATGCATCGATCGCCCTAATGACGAATTCGGGAAGTGATAATGCGGCGATAAAACTTTAGACGAAATGAAATAGGCCAAACTTGTTTAGTACATGTGTTGATTGTGCGATAAAAATTTAGGCCAATAGTTTGTGTGCCAATGACAAATACGGATACAAAAAGTTAGGCGTTCTAATATAGACCTGAATACTAATAGTAAGTGTAAGACATAACTATTATTTTAATAAAACTAAATTAAATACACAAATTAATATTTACTGACTACGTGTAGTAGTTGCCACTGTTTATTCATTTGTTATTTTTGATATATCACCTATAAAATATTAATGTAAATTTCATTTTAAATTGTGTACAATTAGGTCTTTATTGTTAGAAGCTATGGGAAGATAAATATACAATAGTAAATCAAAAGAATATAAGTACATACTTAAATATGTTAATATGTTAAAAAATATAGTAATATTATACAAATTAGATAGAGGTTATCTAATAGGTAAAAGAAAATCAGGAAAGGAGGTTATTGAGTCAAAGTGATAGAATGAAAGCTTTAAATAGGAATTTGAAAATATGCCATGATTCAGAAAGCCTAATGGAAAGAGCAAATGTAATTGTATTGATTATTGTTTTTAACCTTTTGATTCATTTTGGCTATTTCCCAAGGTCTAGACTATCGATAGTCGAAACTATTGTTGCAAAACTAACTCAAACGTAGGACAAAGATTCTCGCCACGCTTTTAGCTATAGCTATTTTTACTGATATTATAAAGAAGAAATATTTGTTTGTTTGTATTGAATAGGCTCCGAAACTATTGGACCGATTTTATAAATTCTTTCACCAATATGAAGCTACATTATCAGGGAGTCACATAAGCTATATATTTTAGGCTATATTTGGACGGGAAAGACAAGCCGCTGACGGACAACTAGTATGTAATAAAGCAAGCTTCCTATTCGCGAAATAGAGCTCCTAATATTCAAGTCACCAATCTCAGACAAAATGCTTTTACGTCTAAGACACACTCAAAAAGACACCACAACTTAGACTGGAGCAAGAATGCTAAGGGTGATAAAACACTAGCGGTATGCAAGCGTATTCAAAGCGGAGCGGGTGCGCAACGAACACGCCGCGTGTTAAGGTGGGTTTAGATCTAATTAACGAGAGTTCATTCTATCAAATTATCTTTGTATAAACAGAGACAGAGCATTCTTTTGTCTCTGAAAAAATGTATTCGTTAAAATGTCTGTCAAAGAGTATTTTTTAGAATGAACATTGGCTCGTTTGGTCCCAACTCATAGTTAAGGTGCTAATAGAGTCGAGCATTCACTTTAAGTGCTCATTAATTTTAAAAACCAAGCAAAAACGTTACATTACTTGTAAATGTTTCTAGTAACTGATTTGTCTGTATTGTACCATTCGTTAACACGTTACATTACAATGTAATGCTCTCGCAACGGCTCTAGTCTATACCCACTTTGAAGCACGAAGACAGCGCGGACGTGCAACGTATTCGCCGTAGCCATACTACAAAGGCGTCGGCAAAATGGCGCATTCCCCGGCGTGTGCGATGCGAACCCGCTCCGCTTTGAAAACAATTACATACCACTACTATTGACTAGCCTGTTAGACTGGCCTGTTGGTGTAATGGCAGAGATTCTGACTTCAGCACCGAATATTATTGCGTTCAATCCCCATTCAGAACGAAAAATTCATTAAACGAACATTTTTGTTTGTTTTTTCTGTATATTTATGTACTTAGAAATATTTAAGTATGTTTATAAGATTATAAGTCACTGACTGGATAAGTACTAAATATTATAAATAAATAAATATTCATGCAGATCTAGTTTTATGCTTGAATTGGCATGAATTTATTGCTGCGCATGTACACACATATATACATACACGCTCTCACGCACACATGCACGCAAACACACTTATGGATGTTATTAAATAATAATTAAATAAATAAATATCTGGGACAATTCACACCAAGATCATCTGACCCCAACCTAAGCAGAGCTTGTGTAAAGGGCGTCAGAGACTGATAAACATACTTAAATATTTCTAAATATATACTTAAATAGATAATAACACCCAGACACACAACAAACACAAATGTTCGTCACATAAATGTTTGTAATGGGTGGGGATCGAACCCACGACCTCCGGCGTCAAAGGCAGGATCGCTGCCATTGCGCCAACAGGCCAGTCATAACTATGAAAGACTTCCTAATACAGGTATTTCCATACTTAAAAGGAATGTTACCAAAATATGTTGTAAAACTAGTTTATTTAAGAAATAAAATAAGGGATGATGATGATTTAAGAAATAAAATATTTTTTAATTTTTTTCACTGACACCCATAGTTCAAGCTCTGCTTAGTTTGAGGTCAGACGTTTCCGGTGTGAGAAGTCCCAGATATTTATTTATTTAGTGTGATAAGGCCCTAACACCACGCTGGAGGGTGAATTTAAACTTTAATTATTTTCGGTACGAGTTATTTGATGAAGGCATTCCTCGAGCTAGTTCCTTGGCAAGTTGTAATGAACGTGAATTCATAGCTTAGCTCCTAGAATATATGACTTAAGGGATCTGAGAATATGTTCTGTTATGTCTGGCCCGGTGGCGCGAAAAATAGTCACCTATTTGGCTAAGCATAAAAATTAATGTGGGTTAAATCGCTTTTAATGATAGGGCTGTCCAAATTGTAAGTATTTTATAGAACTGTAAGAATTGCTTTCTGAAGTCATTTCCTAAATATATTTTTTTACTTTTACTAAAACGGCGTAGGTACACCAATAACAATAAGAATGTGTAACTTAAAATTTTAGATACTTTCGGGTTATTGCAACTAAAAATTAAACGTTCAATTGATTTACCTATTATAGCTACACGTATCAAAAACCTAAAAATATTAAAAATTTGTAGTTAAAAAAGGTACAATAAAGTTTGAAAATTTACTGTATGTCTTATACTATTAACTCTCATAATATCTCTCAAAGCATAAAAAGAAATCAGTCCAAACCACCTGTGAGCTTATAAGCAGCAAATTAATTTAATTATTTTAACTACAACCCAATTATCAACATTATCTCCATCGGAAACGATAATTGTTGACAAATTAGAAAATAATAACACGTCTTAAGCTGCAATTAAAATGCAAGACGATTAATAAGGCCGATAGTAACTCAGCATATAATTACCCGGTCACTTTTGTAATTGTATGTTTTCTCACTTTCCCAGTGGCGGGTCGCGGACCGTAGCTCTGGGAAGTTTGTAGAATGACCGATCTATTGTATTCAGCCTCGATTTCGCATGGTAAGGCTGAGGAGTAGTTGAAGCTATAATATTTTTAGTCTTAGCTTTATGTTTTATTAATTTGGATCACCAGTAATTGTTACACTTTAATATCCAATATACAGGCATTCAAATAATTTAATATTCAATATACAGGCATTCAAATAATGTAATATTCAATATACAGGCATTCAAATAATTAAATAGTTTAATTTTTAATGGTAACTATTTTGTAATACATTTTAATAATTTTATTATAAGATTTTTGATATTGACACTGTTTAGGTCTCAAAAAGACACCATTTACAATATAGAAAATTAGGAGATATGTTTTTCCTATTGATTTAGAGCATTTAAACTATTGAGGATAATTTTAAAAAACTATTGGATTGATTTTAAAGTTATTTCACATAAATAAAGCTGCATTATGAGCGGGTAACAAAGGCGAATTTCTTTTTTTATTTTTTTTCTTCAAAAGAAGAAATTACTAATTTTAATTCAAATCCCTTGAAAAAACTCTTTTATTGTACCACCAGCTTTACCATTTTCTATACCCTCACATCGACTTTGTTTGGACATGGGAACTCACTTATAATGGCCAATTGAGAAAACATTTCCTTTCATTTGTATGAAACAATAACTTATTGTTGGTCTTAATGACTATTGGACCGGGGTTTTGCATGGTGTTAATAGTTCAGAAATCGGAATAAAAAATAAATTGTAAAGGAAAGTGAGATTGGCATCGCTAAATTTGTATGGCATATTTTTTTGGATTGGACTTAAAAATAATCGTAGTTATAAGAATTCGATACGAATTTGTTTACTTTTGCTGTGTCCACAGGGCATAATATTTAGACGTTTTGTACATTTTAAAGCAAAGACAGCGGTTGGAATTACTCGCTATTCTGAAAACGGTCATACTAACCATCACAGAGCTCCGTAATACTTACAAATTCATAAGCTTCAATTGTAAGAACGTAAAGCGTTCAATTGAAGGCATAAGACATCTGTGTAAAACATCAGACATAATAGCACTTCAGGAGACGTGGTTATTGCCCGACGAGCTCTCATGTCTGCGCAGCAAAAGTGACGACTTCAGGGGCACGGACAGGTCGGCGGTGGACACCTCAGCGGGGATGGTGCGTGCGGCATCGCGCTCCTGTGACGGCACAGTGTGTTTTCCAAGGTCACGGTTGTGCAATGTGATAATCCACGTATATGTGCGATTACGATAGTGCTACACAACCGATCCTTTTTAGTGGTGAGTGTTTATATGCCTACTGACGTGGCTTCCCACCTAACTGAGTTCACGGACATCCTTGCCGCGGTAAGTGCAATCATTGACAGTTGCAGTAATGAATGTGTTTACATATTGGGCGATTTTAATGCACACCCAACCGAAAGGTTCTACGATGAATTGACTTTATTTTGTAGAGAACAGGATTGGACTTGTATAGACATTACATTCTTAAATGAATCAAGTGATTGTTTTACCTTTATAAGCGAAGGTCAGATCATTTTCCTCTGGCAATAGAATGTAATTTAGATGTAATTTTAGAAAAAAAGTTTAATGTTAGTAAATCTATGCAAGATAAAGTAAATTGGGGTAATAGAAACGCGGAACAAACTGATATATTTTTTAAGAAATGCAATGAGCAGTTAAGATAGGTCGATTTCCCATTTGAATTTCAGAGTTGTGCCGATCGAAACTGTAGTAATATGCAACATAGAACTGTAATTGACAATTTGTATGACAATATTGTAACGGCATTAATAAAGGCAGCAATTGTCAGTTGCAATAATAGTAAACATGTGAAGAAGAAAGCCGTTTTAGGGTGGAATAAGCATGTAGGCGGACAGGGTGGCAAGGCAAGAGTTTGTGCGATGGCTTTGGCATGGTAAACCTAGTTTCGGTCCCATATACAATGATATGTGTGCAGCTAGGAAAGTTTTTAAAGCCAAACTGAAGTGGTGTCAAAATCACGAGGAACAAATAAAGGCTGACATCCTGGCCTCCCATCATTCTAAAAGTGACTTCCGCTCGTTCTGGAAAGCTACAAGTAAACAAAGGATTCGGCCTGGCCAGCCTGTGTGCATCGAGGCTGTTAGTAACCCTGAGGAAATTGCGAATCTTTCTAAAGACCATTTCGCTGTTGTATCACCGTTAGGACCGCCCAGTACGGTGCTTAGTGTTAAGAACAGTAAAGAGATAAGAACAGTATGTACTGCTGCAGAGATTAAGAAGATTATCTGTTCAATGACCAGAGGTAAATCTCCTGGCCATGATGGTCTGCGGCATGCGGGGCCTCACTTGCCAAGGGTGCTGGCATTGCTCTTTAATGTTTGTATTGCTCACTCGTACCACGTACAGAAAAGATCGTTTCCTGAATTGACCCGACCGAGAATCGAACCCGGGACACTACAGAAATCGAGGCGAGAAACCGTGCTACAGCGCACTACGCCAATCGTGTCGTCAAAAAAAAGTCAATAGTGTAATAATTTATCGATGTCAAAAATTTCTTTAACTGACTTTTCCGTTAACCATGACGGCAACAGTCACTTGCCTCTGAATGATCCGTTTAGGATGAAGTCGTGATGTTTAGTTATGTTATGTTACCATAAAGACGCACAACATCTGTTCCATCATCAAACATTTTCGCTGTAACGTGAATCGAACCCAAGACCCTTTTTATCCTGTTCATATTCATTTGACTTTCGATTAAAATGAAACCAGCTATAGGATAAGTGAATTTGTAGTTTCTTTCTAAATTTTTAACAGTTTCTGAAAAACAAGTGAAGTAAAAGAAATTCAACCTTTACCATTTGTACTATCTGTAGATTATCTCAAGCCCAATCGAACTTCCTGAAATCATTTTTATCTCATAAAAGCTGAACTCCATAAACTCCGCTCGTGCGATGAGAAGGACTTCACAAGAAACTTAAACTTCAGTATTCTTCGCTATTTTACTTCCCTATTTGCTCTTACAAACATCAGAACAGCTCAGAAACTAATACCAAAAGTTTGTTCAGTTTTTACCTTACCCTTTACCTGGTAAAATCCGGACTGAACTAGTACAAACCGGTTTGGAGCAGTTTTAAGCGTTAATTGCGTCGGCCATTTTGGAAACTCATTCATCTGCATCAACTTGGGGGTTCCTTAGAAATTCGCTAAAGCTGTCGTCTAAAATGAGATAAGGTTTTTTAAAGTGTCAAAACTTTTTCCGTAAGATAGTTTTAAGTCATGGGGCCTAGCTTAGTTTACTATTAAGACAAGCGATGTAGGTACGAACTATGACCAACTATTCGGCCAGTCGGCCAAACTCATAGTCGGCCCATCACTAATTAGGACGCTAGCTCAGTCTCTAATATGATAAATGTAAATTCTTAATATTTTTCTTCCTTTCATACATACACACCATCACGCCTTTTTCCCAACGGGGTAGACCGGGCAGAGACCACATCTTTCCACTTGCTTTCGTTAATCCTTTCATGCATGCTCGTCGATTATGGGTACTCCTAACCTGACCTTTCTGAGCACGTCTTGGACTTGTCCTAAGTACGGCCGTCTAGGCCTTCCCCTTCCAACAGCTCCATCCACCCTCGCACTGTAAATTTGTTGCGTTAATCGCCTTTCATCCATCCTTTTCGAAATGCCCAAACTATCGTAGCATTCCATCTCAATTTTAGTGACCTGATCCTCATGGGGATATTGATGTTTTTTCTTCCTTTCTTATCTTAATTTAAAAAAAAATTGTAACATACTAATGTTTGACTGCTTTGACGTATTTGTTACGTACTACACCAACTACATTGATATTATTACCTATAACGAAACCTAATAGTAAGACGAAAGCGATTTAGAATTCTAATGCTGAAAGGAAGGCAGCAGAGCTTCACAAATTCATTCTTCCTGAACTGAATACTGTAACAAGCGAAAACACCAAAAGTCCATTTGGGAAGACTGTAATTTCAGGAAACTCGAATCTCTTACAAGTATCTTAAGTATCTTCAGCTCCAATTAAACGGAATTTAATTTTAATTACGAGTACGTTACTTGTACCTTCTGTGGTATTTCCAACTTTGTTTTCTTAAGAAGAAATAGACAGTCACGGATGTACTTAAATAATTTAAGTTCATCTAGAAGTGACCCAAAACGGAGCTGTATGAAACTTTGCAACCAAGGTACACACAAAAAAAACATACCATCACGACTATATTCCAAACGGGGTAGTCAGAAACAAGTGACTGTTGCGGTCTGGAGAAAGAAACACCCAACTCACTTTTCACCATGGTATTTGAACCTAAAGTGGTGGTGAACCTTCCGACGTTATCCGGGTTCATTTGGTTTTTTTATCGATTTTTCCAGCACCGTAGATTTACTCGAATCCATGAACTTGTGACCATACGATCTACGATGCAAGTTGGGGTACCTAACCCCTCGGCCACGGCGACCGAAAGCTTCAACAACGGTGTCGTGACAGGCACCACTCTCCAAATTGTGTAGCTATACAGACTCTAGTGTGGCCGAACATTGGGCTACTGGCGGCAACTAAATGCGACTAGTGGTTGAGCTGGGCCACCTACATGGCCGATATTGGCTAAGGTCAAGTCACTAGGACGCCGCCATTAAACGCGGGCGCCACGCAACATTGTGAGAAGCTGATGACTGTTGCCAAGTGTGCGTGGGAGGCGGGCCACTAAACGTGGATACTAGCTATTGGGTTGGGCGCGGCCGATCGAACACTCAGTTTGCGCCTATACCATAATATTGTTTTTAATACTCATATTTTAAAGAGAAAAGATTTGATTGTTTGCATTAAATAGGCTCCGAAAGTGGCCTGATTTAAAAAAATATTTTACCATTAGAATCCTACATTATCCCTGATGGACATAGTTGATGGTTTCTTTTTTGAGGTTTGAATTTTTTTTTAAATATGATAAATAATAAATTACGCTCTGATTAACCATGGCCTCGTTTAGTTCAGTTTTAGTGATGCTTTTTTTTATTATTTTTTATTTTTTTATATTGCCCGTCAAGATGACCTCACTCCACCTGATGGAAAGCGGTCGTGAGGTCCAGATATGAGGTTGACAAGCCCAGTCATTTAAACGAATCACTGGGCTGGCCATCCTCACCTTGAAGGACTCCAGAAATGTCTTTTCACGCCCCGCTTGAAGAACCCGGGACTATAAGGGGAAGGAAACACATGTGCTGGAAGAGCGTTCCACGTCTGGATGGTACGACAAAGAAACGAGTCACCGAACCTTTTAGTTCGGGCCAACAAATGTTGAATCGTGTGTGGATGACGCCGTAGTCCAGCACGCGTGGTACGGGAGTGGAAAGGTGAGGGTGGGATAAGCTGGAATAACTCATCAGAGCATTCCCCATTGTAGAAGCGATAAAGAACACTTAGCCTGGCAATGTCTCTACGAAATTGGAGAGGCTCAAGGGTCAAAGTTGCCTCTGGTTTTCTAATAATACGGATAGCACGCCGCTGCAACCTGTCAAGAGCTTCGAGTAGGTACTTGGCGGAACCGTCCCAGAGATGAGATCAGTATTCCAAACACGAGCGAACTTGTGTCTTATACAAAAGACAGAGCTGCCCAGGCGTGAAGAATCGTCTCACTCTGTTCAGGATTCCGTGTTTCTGGGGTGCGGGTCTAATGACGCTCTCAATGGGTGTCCCGCTGGTTTAGGTTGCTACGAACATCCATGCCAAGGATGTTTAGGCTATCCTTAATTGGTAGCGGGGTGCTCTGAAGAGTGGAATGGGAAAGGAACGGCGACGCCTTTGCTGTGAATGCACACACCCGCGGCGCGTTTTCTTGGCATTGAGCTCGACAAGATTGCATGCACCCCATTCTGAAATGCGGTCCAACACTCCATCAAGCTCAACAACAAGACTTCGCCTCTTCTCCTCGATGTCAGTCTGCTTTGCCCCAGGGCGCTCGAAATAACGCGCGTGGACCGTGCTATCATCCGCATAGCAATGAATATTACCAACAGATAACATGTCATTGATATGCAGAAAAAACAACGTCGGCGACAAGACGGAGCCCTGCGGCACTCCGGCATTAATCTGGAGAAAGCGTGATTTTCGACCAGCGCAAAGGACACGAATTCTACGTCCCTCTAGAAATCCGGCGACCCAGTCGCATAGGCGAGGTGGCAGACCATATGCCGGAAGCTTGGAAAGAAGCGAACGATGCCATACACAGTCGAAAGCTTTGGCAATGTCAAGGCTGACGGCCAAAGATTCCCCATGCTTGTCCATAGCCTCCCCCCAGATATGTGTTACGTACGCTAGAAGATCACCCGTAGACCGTTTTGGTCGGAAGCCGTACTGACGGTCGGCTTACTCCCTAGGAAGCTAAATGAGCTCCCGAGGTTTTCAAAATGAGCTAAAGTATAGAGTTCTTCAAGAGGGGATTGAAAAGGTTTTTATAGGGTCAGCAATAAGGGAGTGATGCACTGGTGTTGCGTTTACTATAAGGGGGTCCGTTTACTAGTTTTTATTTATTTATTTATTTATTTATTTAGGTTTGCTTACAGCTAAACATGTACAGCATTTATATAGATCCACTTAATATCTAGGACATACATGTAAGCCTTCACAAGCATACACAACATTTTTGAAAATAAAGTGACAGGTATACCTACTAAAATTTACAGTTAAACATAAAATAATGAAAAAATGCTTTTACAATTTTATTTAAATATTAGCTTAAATGAGACTCGAGCACCTTCAACAAATTACTTTTAAAGACTTTACCAGAAACGCAGAAAACATCCAGGTCAGGTGACTTTAGATTAAAATTATTGTAAGTGTTACAAATTCTAGCCAAGGTATAATGAAGACCAAGATTCGTTTTAAAAAAAAAACAAGTAGCAAACGCATTAAAACAGAAACGTAGCTTTGTCAACGTGGACAGTAGCGCTCACGTTCACGTTTACGATCAGTTACATGCCACGGGTGTTCGTTGTTCCATTGTATGAAAATATTCAACGGATCCGTCAACTTTCTGCGTGAAATTAATGAAACAATTTTTATTTCAGTTTGTGTAAACATCGTTTTGTATTGTTCAAAGAATGGCGAGTATTTTCCATAAATACTCGCCATTTGCAATAAGTACAACAGTTCAAAAAATATTATGAATCAGGATCGCAATCTTTTGGACAGAATAAATTCATGCAGTTTTATCGTCATCGTCAAATGAAGGCTAGCACCAAAGATTTTAATTCTTCTTTTGTTGAACCTCTCCGTGGCTGAGTAAGAGTGCTTGGCTGAAATTCGGAGATACTGGGTTCAAATCCGTGGTAGGGCAAAGTTTGTTTTCGTATTTTCTTAACACAGCCTAGGAACATCTTCAGCCCGCATTTGGCAAGCCTGGTGATTAAGCCAAGCCTAAATTGCAACGGAGACTTGATTCTAACAATGGAGGCTTTAGCCCTGTAGCCCTCAATGTACTTAGTTACTTATTAAACTTACTCACTGATTACATCCAGTTCAAGACATCTATCTATATCTGTGTCCCGAAATCCTAAAAGTTTGAGTCCAACACGCAAACTCTTGTAGCGAGTTCGGCTTCTAACCGTGTAGGGCACAGTTGGGTGTAGGGCACTATCGATCTTATAAACCGTTTCTAAGTTACAATACCTGGAAACCTAGTACTTTCACTACAGGGATAAATTGGAATTAATACCTTACAAATGGATAGTTTATGGTGATATTCACCATGGAGTGACCATGATATTTTTTTTCAATTTATTGATGACCTATTTTTAAGCATATATATCTACATTTACTTAACTAGCTCTCTGTCATCGGCTTCGCCGTTGTTTCGAGTGTCTTTCCGGTCATAATAATCGGTTAAAAAATTCAGAGCAAATAACTCAAACTCACTCAAATAACTTTATTCAAATAGACTGTATCAGTACTTTCAAATCGTCAAATTTACAGCAAAATATACTAAATAATAGACATAAATACCATAATAATATGGATATGTAAATAAACAGTATACAGACATAATGCGACTCTACCACCGCGTCGGAGTTGTTTCTTGCTGAGAAGACCCGGCGAGAAACTCAGCAGTTACTCTTTTAAACTTGTTTTGGGTTTACAACAGGGGTTAGTAAAGTACAAGCAGTGTGCCATTTTGATACCTAAAAGAATATAAAACAAAGAGAAAAAAGCAACCATAAAAGAATATAATAACAAGAATTCATTTAAACAATTCAAAAACAAAAATTGTTAGTCAGTACATACAAACTAGGTACCTATTAACTCTTACAATAAAACATCTGTTACAATAGAGCTATTTAATCCCGCATCGAGAAGAGCGCTTATACCCAGGCATTTTTATCTATAAGGTAGTCTTTTGTAGTATAATAGCCCTTTTTTAATAAAGCTGTTTTGATGTGATGTTTGAATCTATGTAAAGGTAACTCACAAATGATTTTTGGAATTTTGTTGTAATAATGTATACCTTGCCCCTTTGTAATAAAGTAGTAACCCTAAGCAGACAGGCATGTTTAGGTAATTATACTGGAAAAAGGCGAGAGTGGTCTTTCTGTATACTCTCTACTGTGCTCAAAGTAAAAAAGCTCCAATATTATGATGTACTCAGTACGTCTACAACAAGTTGCCACTCTAATTAAAGTTATCGTTCGCATAAAAAAAATGTACAGGGATGACACATGACATGACAAGACAATGTCTAATCCCAATATTTTTTTTTACGCAAACGGACATGTAAATTTAAATTGGCAACTCGTGGTAGACGTACAGGGCCCCAAATAGGTAATAAATAAAGACGGTCCTGACTTTGCATGTTAAAGGCAGTGCTACTTCATCTAGTCGGTGCTGTATTGTTTTTACTGATTTGAAAATTTAAAAATGCTTATTTATAGGAAGAAAGATGTAAAATGACATCCATTTTATGTCACTTAAAGTAATTTTATAGTTATACATACATATATATTTGACGACACGATTGGCATAGTGCGCTGTAGCACGGTTTTTCGCCTCGATTTCCGTAGTGTCCCGGGTTCGATTCCCGGTCGGGTCAACTCAGTAAACGATCTTTTCTGAATTGACTCGGGTCTGGGTGTGCTGGGAGACGCCCCTGGCTTATTTCCTTGTGTGGTAACTCGTAACACAGGGATATCAATCTCTACTTCAAGACCATTACAAGAGGTGTGTTGTCTGGCGCATATATTATCACGCCTTTAACCCAAGAGACCACATCTTTTCACTTGCTTCGGTCCTGAAACAACTCTTGCGCTTCATCCACCCTCATTAATCCTTTCATACATGCTCGTCGATTATGGGTACCTGATCTGACCTTTTCTGAACCTTTATAGTTATGGCACACTTAAATATAAATGTTGGCCACCTACTTTAGTTTGTGTATCCTCAAAGGCAGGAATGCTTTGAGTGAACAGCAAGGATTCATAGACAACATGATATTTAGTTATTCTCATAGAGAGCACGTCAGTTATTTTGAATGTCTGTCATGCTAAAGTCGCTTTAGGGGCCAATAAGAGATTTTTGTATAATAGGGTATAGCAATTTAAAGACTGTCCCACTGTGGGCAGATAACCTTTTTTTTTTCATGAATAAAAATCTTGGAATAATCCCACCAGATCTTAATGGGAATAGTCCCTGATTTTAAAAAAAAATATGATTTTTAATTGAGATTTTAAAAGCTTAACCCCAAACTAACCAAAACTTGTATGGGTATGAGAAACTTATAACATACTTAATTATTTCTAAATACATACTTAAATAGATAATAACACCCAGACACACAACAAACACAAATGTTCGTCACATAAATGTTTGTCATGGTTGGGGATCGAACCCACGACTTCCGGCGCTAGAGGCAGGATCGCTACCATTGCGCCAACAGTCCAGTCGTTCCATATCTAGGAAATAAAACAAAAAAAAAATGTCATGTATGATATTGAGGGGAGAAGACGAGTTGGAAGAAGAAAAAAGTCGTGGCTGAGTAATATCAGAGAGTGGACTGGAATTGCCAGCGTGGAAGAGCTGTTTTGGCTAGCGAGAGATAGGAAGAAATTCGCGGAGCTGACGGCCAACCTCTAGTAGTGGAGAGGCACTGCAAGAAGAAGGAGAAGATATTTAGTACACAGGACAGGGAAAGGGTTTACATTTATATTACTCTTTCCCGATTATTCTGACTTAAGTTTTCTCACGTGTCAGTGCATGACATAGCCCAATGTGGGCATGGACTAAAAAAAGGCCTGCCTGAGATGATGTTAGTTTTCAGAAATTCGCAACAGACAGAAAACTTCCTACACTTAGGACACTCACTTATATACTATTTGACTGCATGCAAATAAGTGAAAGGGGCAAACAAAGAGTTTTCAAGACGACTGCGCGGGACAAGCGGACGACACGAGTAACTTTAGAAGGTTGACCAAGCGTTTGCGATAAGGAAGGACTGTCATATTTCATTCGGAATGAACATTTTAAATTTTGAATTTGCCTTCTGCAATCCGGACGCCTTATAAATACACTAGTAAACTCACCAAATCTGTTAATGGCTTCGGTAGCTCAGTTAGAGCAGAAGCCTGGATTGTGTTAGGGCACGGGTTCAAGTCTCGCTTATAACTAGGACCAGGTATTTTACTAGCTTCAATCTTTAGATTTTTAACGAAAACCCAGCCCAAATTGTACAACGCTCATTTAAATTATTGAAATTTAAAATTAGTGATACTTACAATGCCAGCCTTTACGCTGTGAGGCATTTTTCACTCAACCACACGCTCTATAAGACAGGTATCTGTTGCGAACATTCACACAGCCATGGACATAACTTACAAACCAACTATAACGCTGATCAAACTTTCCACAACTATAGTACAACACACACTAGAACACTTAGTACTCAGAATAACTTTGTAGAAGTTGTTACATAATTGATCAAAGGCCTGTCAGCTACCACGTTCATGGTACGTGCCTATTTAAATATCGAAATTGATATACAGTGTTACTTTATATACACTATCCAAAATTTTCCCAGACATCAGGCATCAATTGAAGATAGCTCTTCTAAAAAGAAAAGGTCTTTCTAACTTTTACAGTATTATTTATTTTTTTGAACAGATTATTCGTGCGGCGTGGTTATTTATTCAAAATTAAATTTCAACTTTTCAATAAAGTGCGGGCGGGGAATTGAAAAGGGTGTGAGCCCGCCGCCACTCACGTCGCGCAGTATCAACGAAACTAGTGACTTTTTTATACCTGTTAGTAGTTATAATAACATTAATAACTCAACATTTTAGTACTGAAGGTTGTCAAACAGAAAAATATATATTTTGCCATTTTCTCCATAGATTCTCTTCAATGTGGATGGTGGTTATAAAGTAGCCTTGTATCTACAGTAAATTAGGGATGTTCAGAGTGTTGAAAATCACAACAGTGAATGATTTTTGGCTAGAACTACCGACGGAATGGTGGTCCGATTTTTATTAAGTCAGTATGTTGTGTGAATGTTGACAAAAAACTTCCTAACTGACCTGTCTTATAAGTTTGAATTCGATTTCTGCCCAAGATTAATTATTTTGTATGGGTGATTACTTCTATGCATCGTAATCTTTTCTTATAAAGAGATTGTTAGCCACATCACAAGTTTAGTTACTTTACGCCCAAAATACTTAAAGAGGTACTAACGTATCCCTAACTAATCGAAGTGTGGGGGTCTGCATCCAAAACACATCTTAACTGCTTACAAAGAATGCAAAATAAAATTATAAAGGTGTTGTACCACTACCATTACCTTACTCCTACGACCCAGGTATATAAAGACACTAAATTAATGAACCTCACGCAGCTTTACAAATACTATACTTGTATACTTATAAAAAACATTTCCACAAATTCTATTAAATCTAATATCCGAATAAACAAAAGAGAAAACACACACAATCTTAGAAATAAACACAAACTTGAGGTTGCGAATGCACGAACTAATTATGGAAAAAAGACCATCCTATCAGAGGGAGCGCAGCTGTACAATAGCCTACCAAATGATGTGAAAGAATGCGATACTGTGACCATGTTTAAAAGTAAGCTCAAAAACATGTTGACCCTATAAGTGTGTTTCATTGCAATTTTTATTTTATGATTTGTATTGCTATGTATTATTTTATTCCTAATTCATGTTTGTTTTAAATTTTAATCATTGTTAAGTCCCATATTATTATTAATTGATTTTGAATATTATTTAATTTTTAATAGGTAATTTAAGAAGCCCCAGCGGTTATCAAGTATTCATATTATAAACAATTTATCTGTATCTCATTTTAAATGAAACTGTTATGTTTTTTTATGAGAAATAAAGTTCTTTAAACCTAATAGAAAAGCTACAAAAAGATACACTTTACCAAAGATCTCCTTTCTTTGGCAGATAAATTGTTTGCCTGGTTTGGAATCAAATAACCATGTCTTAAGGTGGCCAAAGATAGGTACCTAGTGCTAAAGAAAGCCGGAAGAAAATGAATAAATTTCATTGCAGCATTTAAGGACAAATAAGCATACTTAATTTACTTTTTTTACTAGTTGCACAAAAATATTAATCCACAAAATCTGTCCCCAAATCATAGCGACTCTACGTCTATGCTAACTACAGCGCGGCAGCGGAGATAGAAAAATAACGCTGTTCCAACTGTGGAGTTGCCCCGGGCTCGACTAAACTGTTTAGTCGCAGCTGTCGCAAGGCCATTTTGCAGGCTTTTCTTGGAGAAATATTGTCTAACAATAGCCTTCGCTTGTTTAGCGCTTCTTGGGTCAGCATTTTTAACCTTAGACGCGTAAAAAAAAGTTTAAGTTTTAGCTACATCTCGCCGGCTTGCCGGATAACAAAATATTGTTATAGAGGCCCTGCAATTGGTTAGACTCGATCCTGATCTAGATCTTTTTTTTCTAGTATTAACTCTGGAAATTAAAATAGTATACATAAAGCATTACGATTTCATAGTAAATGCAGTGTGGGATGCTTATTAGTTAAGTTGTTAAGTCAGATGACCTGATGTCCCCAGTAGCAAATAACCAGCTTAAACAGTATTAAATGAATATCTATATCCTGAATGCAATTTTAGGTCGATGATATAAACAAACTCATGCAACATACCGATCTAGCATGAAATCAACAAGTCTCTGGTATTCTCTACGTAAATTCAAAAAAGCCTTAATACTTAACAGTGAAACTGTTGAAAAAAGTTCATAAAAATCAAGCTATCGATACAATTAATTTGTACTGACTTGATCATAAGGTTTCCTATTAGGTTCGAACCCGGGACCTCCGGATTTTGGCTGACTGGTTCTCCAAAAAACGTTTAAACTAGATTTTAATCATCGAATTTGCCCTCATCTGCACCAACCAGAGTAATTATCTGCAAATATCGTTTGCAGTATAGAAAGCCATATTTACGTCACCCAAGGTGGCTATTCCGCACTCACACGTAGATTAGCGAGTGAATTTATCGCGTGCGAAAGTAGTTTAGTTTTTCCCAAAGGTGTTATAAACCGGTGTTCATTGGCAGTAACGACTAGTGTTTGTGTAAAGGAAGAATAAAAAACGTTAATAAGAAGTAGGTGAAACTGGTATTTTGTTGCTAGTCAAACCAAATTCTGTTTTCTTTATAAATTTTCCTGGTGCGAGCGTTTTGACTAGACAGGCATTTAATAACAATTGCATCTGGTGGTTAGTAACGATTTGGTCTAAAGTACATATCCGCTTAGTAGGGCCAGTCGCACAGTCGCGAGTGTTCTTATTCTTGTCGAACTTGGTGCGATTTTTCACGTGAAGATTTTTTTTTCTGGCGGGTTCTGTCAAGTAGGTATAACCTACTCGTACCTACTAACACCATTTAAAAAATTCAGAATGTTTATACAGTATAGTAGCAACCCTAGACGGTCAGGCAAGTTTAGGTAATTATACCGAAAAAAGGCGAGAGCGGTCTTACTGTAAGATGGTTATTTTGTGGAAGAATTAACTCCGATATTCATGTTGTTACGTACAAGGTCCGCCGAGTTTGCGGTAACATAATCTTCGTGTTAGCTGTCCCATATACGTATATTATAATAGGTAGGTATATACGAAAACCATCAGCGTGTCAGTTTGCGCGTTTGTCCTCTAATCCTCGAGACACTGGCTAATTACATTTTTAATTAACCAGCGATAAAACCGAGCGTATAATTCAGACCGGAGCAAATTTTCAAATTAATTATGTCCCCGAACGCTTGCCACTTGGCGGGCTCTTTGAATTTAGAGTTGGCAACGATTTTACTATTATTTAATCCGGCAACCCTGAAATATACGGAGAGATGTTGCGACGAACTTAGCTTTAAATATTTAATTCCTATAAATATCCTGTGTAAATCTCAAATGAGCATTAAAGAGCGTCTTTCAACAATTTGTTTTTAAGCTACTACTTTCTTAGAAATACTCGTACATAGGGTTACTTTTTGGAAATTTGAAAAGACCTGACAAAAAGCCTGGAAGCCCAGAAAAAGACCTGCTGATTTGACATTACTTACTTATTTAATTTTATTCCCATCCCATCTTAACCAAAAATACCGGACAAAATACAAAGCCGGACATAGTCCGGACCAAAGTCTATAAGTCCGGACATGTATCGACAAATGCGGAAGAATGGTAACCCTACTCGTACATGATAAGCGGGACGAAAAACTTAAGGAGCTGATTGTTGAATTTTTTTCTGGCTAAGGAGAGTGGATCTCGCTGCCCGCGCATGTGTTTACGAACCAATACGATCTCGATCTCTTCTAGACAAGAGTGAACAAGGCAGACATGTTTCATCATTGATCACATCATCATTTGCCACCAGTTGCGATGCGACGAAATGACTGTCCGGACATTTATAAAAAAATAAGTAAAGAAATGTGTTTGACACAGTCGCCAAAATTTGGTCCATTCCAACTAAGTACTTACATCTCACTGAAATGATGATCTTCAGATAATAACCACGGGACAGCCAAAGAGAGTTGGAGTTACCGGTCTTTTACTAATCAAAAAGTGGGATTTAGCTGAATGTAAGGAGGTTATGCTTGTTTTTGGCAAAACAACTAATATTATCTCAACAAAACGAATATGCACAAAAACATGAGTTTGAGACAAAAATAGGTGTGTAAATATTTCAAAGGATATTGGAACTGCTCGGCACATTATATCCCCTATATACACCCACTCAAGTTCTAAGAAGAGAGCTATCCCGTGTTAGTCGCTCTCGCAAAATTTATCGCGACACACAACAAACCGCTGGTAGGTGTGTTTGTGTGTGTGTTATTTATTCTGTGTCGTATTGTTTTGTTTTTTGTCATAAGCGTTATTTCGTGCTCTTGAAAAAGTAGTTGTAGTGTAATATTTTTTAAATAGGATTCCTGATTTTATTTCAAGTAAAGGTGTAAGATTTTACCTTGAGTGCAGAAAGTCGGCCAAGAAAAGGGCTAACACTGATTTCTTGGCGTCTAATTTTAGTGATAAGATTGGCAATAAGGAAATCTGCAAATTTTATTCTTCTACAGTCGTAAAGCTGCCGTTTCGTTCCAGTCTCATGGACGTTATAACCTCCACGATGGCTGGAAACTTCATAGTTTAACTTACTGGCCATCAATAATATTATGTACCTGTCCTTTCAAAATTTTATTTATCATTCCACGTTCCTTGTTCAGCATTTTGAGTGAGTCCTACCAAAACCATCGTACTGAACAGAGCTTGCGAGCATTTCATCAGATAACCAGTATAAGTTTCATTTACAAACGTGATGGTGATCAATAAATAACCAATTGTAAATAGTTATATATAATGTAACAAGAACCCGTGTATCGGGTTCTTCTTTCCTACCTATACTTTCACCCTATTCAATAAACAAGTCACTGGATTGGCTGATCTTTTATTCATTATTTCATAACTACGAGGGTCATTCAATAAATACTTAGCCTACAAAAAGTAAACGAAAATTTTGGAATAGTGGCAATTTTTTTTTCAACATAGTCTCCTTTTAGTTCGATACACTTAGCCCAGCGATGCTCCAACTTTTTAACCCGTCCAAAAAATAGTTTTTGTCAAACTCTGCAAAATAGGCCTCCGTGGCGGCGATGACCTCCTCATTTGATCCATATCTATTCCCGGCGAGTGATTTTTTCAGATTAGGAAACAGAAAGAAGTCACAAGGGGCCAAATCTGGAGAATACGGTGGATGGGGCAGCAATTCGTAGCGTAATTCGACCAATTTGGCCATGGCAACGGCAGACGTGTGAACCGGTGCGTTGTCGTAGTGAAACAGCACTTTTTTCTTCGCCAGATGGGGTCGTTTTTTCTTTAATTCAGCGTCGAATCGGCCCAATAAATCGGCATAGTAAAGCCCTGTAATTGTTTTACCCTTCTCGAGGTAATCGATGTAGATCACACCTTGTGAATCCCAGAAAACGGTGGCCATAACTTTTCCGGCTGATTTTACAGTTTTCGCCTTCTTTGGAGCACGTTCCCCGGTCTGGATCCATTGTTTTGATTGCTCCTTGGTCTCTGGTGTGTACCAGTGGATCCAGGTTTCATCGACGGTCACAAAACGACGCAAAAACCCCGCTGGATTCCGCTTAAACAGCGCCAAACACGTCTCCGATGTGGTCTCACGGTTGCGCTTGTTTTCCGGTGTGAGTAAACGCGGCACCCATCGCGCCGACAGCTTTCTCATGCCGAGTTCCTCGTGAAAAATATGATGCACTGTTCCTTCTGAAATGGCTACAGTCTCAGCTAGCTCCCGAACCTTCAATCGGCGATCTGCCAATACTAGATCATGGATTTTTTTAATGTTTTCCTCCGTAGCAGCTGTTTTCGGTGCACCTGGACGTGGTTCATCAAAAACCGACGTACGGCCACGTGCAAACTCGTTGAACCAATTCTTGACGGTGGCCATCGATGGAGAAGAGTCACCGTACACAGCATCCAAGCGCTCTTTGATTTCGATGCGCGTTTTCCCTTCCAAAAATAGGAATCGAATCACCGAACGATATTGCTCTTTTTCCATTTTTGTAAAACCGATCGACACGTTCGCTTCCATAAGTTGTCAAATTAAAACAAATGAAGGGATTGGAGTGAAAATTTGAAAAAAGAATTAAAAAAGGATGTGGTAAAACTCTTTTGAAACTACAGCGCCCTCTGGCGATGAGGCTAGGTACTTATTGGAATGCACCTCGTACATGTACTCCCAAATATTGTATGACGAATTCCGGCGCTTCAGCTACTGTATTGCTGGCCTGCAACGAGGAATTCGCCACACAGTTACCCACATATTTCTACCTACATCCAAACTAAATGGCAATAGGCAGGCCACATCGCTCGCAGAACAGTTGAGAAACAATGGTTCTTAAGCAGGCGACCATGAACCTAAAGATGCAGTGTATGTATATGTCGTAGGATAATAGAAAGAGCAGGATTTTCGCGTAAACCCTAGGACGATCGCGATACGCCGGTTAATAGGAATCTGACACTGACGGATACACTGATTGGTCGAAAGTTACGTTTACCATTCCCTCGCCTTTTATTGGTCAAAAGTTACGTTCACAGTTCCTTCGCTTTTTGTTGTTGTCTAAATTTTATTCAATCTTTTATTAACACGAAAACTACAACGGCAACGTGTTAGGGTTATTTGATAGATATTATTGTTAACCAGTGCCAAAGAGGATCGGTCCACCGGACCGATGACCAGTAGGCCCTACCATGAGTTTATGATATTGTGAGAGAAAACACACCACTTGTCTTGGTCTCAAGGTAGGGATAAATGTCCCTGTGTTACGAGGTAGGAATCAAGCCAGTAGTGGCGTCTCCCTTGAGCTTACACCTAACGACAACCGATAGCGTCTGCGATGACATTTTTGCATAGGATTTCGGTACAGCGCCCTTATTGATTATAGATAGAACTAAAAATGGCACACAAATTGCTGAACTTAACTATGGCGGTTTAAGTGACGGAAACTCATGGTAGACATCAATGGTTGCAGATAATAGTTGCAAAAGATACAAGGCCACTCTTAAGGACACCTTTTCGATGTTGCGTTCAATTGGGGAGGCCTATGCCAGTGGTATCTTCATCTTCAGATGAAAATTTATTTTAGAGTTTTAAGGTTGGTTTTACAATTTTTAATTAGCAATATCCAACAAGTCGATCGAACATTAAAATAATCAAATAAATAACTACAGCTTAAACTTACATACCGGTTTTACATGATCGGTAACTGTTATGTCACATGGCGTAATGCAATATTGGTTGTTTACAGAAATGTCCTGATGGATCAACGCATTCCGAGTGAAAATATTAAAACTGCCGTTTTGTGCGCAATTTCTGCATACTTTTTGGATATACGTTCGGAAAATACATTTTTGAGTAGAGCATGCAATTAAATTCGTTCAGTCTGTTGAAGAAGGCATATAATTTCATTCAGTATGTAAGTTGTGATTACTGTTAACTTTTTAGTGCCTTCAAAATGTTACCTATAATTATCGAGTGATTGAATTTATATCATTGACTCGAAAAATTAATAACTATGTATTTTTTTCTTTACAATGTGTTATTCCTTCATTTTGCGAACAAGTACTAAGGTACTTACTACGGTAGTAAAGGTGACGGTTGGCACTCGAACAGAGATAAGAAATCGAGACTTGAGATATGGTAACCATGCCTTTGTATGGGAGCTGTTTGCGGGCGCACCAAGACCGGAGACACAGACGCGAGTCCCCTGATTTAAAGCCTACCGAGACCGAGACATTTGTCAGTCTCCTTTACTAATCTGCGCCCCAACTGGCACCTTGAGAAGTGGAATAAGTTGCTCAAGTGTTTTCGGAGCATTGATTTTGGGACTCCTCAAAAAGCAGCTAGTAGCCATTTATTTTAAATAAATAAATATGAGCCAGAAATCACACCACATGTCAAATTCTCGAAGTAAGGGTAAATATCACTTTGAAGAGGTATCAGAGAGGGATTGAAGCCAGGTGCGCCTCCCAGCACAACCACACATTTAATAGTTTTTAATTGCAATGTTTAATTATTTTGTGTTAATTGAATTGTGTGTTTTAAATAATTAAATCTTATTCAATTTAACTAAATTGTTTTGGACCGTTTTGTATTTTACCAATTTTTATACTTGACATGAAGCAATAAAGATTATAAATAAATACCTGGGACAATTCACACCAAGATCATCTGACCCCAAACTAAGCAGAGCTTGTAATATGGGCGTCAGAGACTGATAAACATACTTAAATATTTCTAAATACATACTTAAATAGATAATAACACCCAGACACACAACAAATACAAAATGATCGTCACACAAATATTTGTCATGGGTGGGGATCGAACCCACGACCTCCGGCGCTAAAGGCAGGATTGCTGTCATTGCGCCAACAGGCCAGTCAAATGTTATGTTATGTAATTAAAGAAAGCATAATTAGGAAAAATCCATAATAACGTTAAACATAATTTTTGTAGTCCTAAATGTTCTTTAGTAGATTATGATGTGATGACATAGCTCAGGAGAAGCTCACTTTTCACCAAGCGCATCAGAACTAGACGTGGTAGGTAGTGGGCTTTCCACCGTTATCCAGACTGTTTTGGGTTTTATTGGTCTTTTCGATGAAAAACCGGATCCGGTTGGTTGGTTATGACCGGAGAGATAATTAGAAACTAAACAATGAAAAAGATGAGAGTTCCGTCCTGATTTGAACTTGGGACCACGATTCCAAGCTGGAGTGCTCAACTCCACGACGATATTTTCGTGTAAAGTTCCTCATCCACCATTGACAAGGGAGGATCCTCCGACCAGACGGGTGTTGTGTCTGGTGGGCTACTGCCCGACGGTTGTTGTCGGGTTCTTGTATATGTTCAATGGCTCGGATAACTTTAATATCGCGATGTAGGATACGTCAGTTCTTAGTTCGTATGTGGCGAGATAGATGTCGCTACAATGTATACGAGTATCTAAGCAATACATGAGAGGGGATGCCTTGGTGACAACGGTGGCCTATCGTCATCCATAACTACATATACTGACAGATACAGGCGCAAACATATTTTCCCTAAGTTATTGCCAATATTATTATGATTCATGCGACTATATTTTCTATCGAGGCTGTATATTGTGGGGGAAAGACGATATGTTATTGAAATATTATATTAGTTACGTCTCTATTTCATATATTGTTTGTAGATACGTGTGTTTGTATGTAAACAGAGTGTTTTTGTTTATTTACGGTTAAGAGCAAATGGCAATGAATATGAAAATATTCGCAATAATTTTATGTGGAAAACTACAGTATAGTTTTATAAGGAAAACACGAATTATATGAATAAATACAGCATTTCGAAAGATACAAAACTGGAAAAATCGATTTCTTAGCTTGATGAAATCAGGCAGGAACAAGGTCCGAAAATGTTTTTTCCTGTTTTTGTATTTTTCGAAATGAAAAACAGTTTTTAAAATGCTAACATAAAGGTGGTTTATTCAAAACCAACTTTTCAGTATGTTCCATTTATAGCCTGATACTAGGGCTCGAGCGGGACTGGAACCTGCGCCCTTCCATAATCCACAATCCACAATGTGACCTGAGTAGCTCAGTTGGAAGAGCAGCCACCCGGATTGTGGAATTGCGCGGGATCGCGTCCCGCTCGAGCTCTAGGATCAGGCCGAATATTTCTAATTTCTTTCTTTAACACAAAAAAGTGCATTGTCATATCGCAAAAAAAAGAAATACATTTATTTAACGACTCCGTGGCCGAATGGTTTCAGAGCTCGGCCCAAAACCTGAAGGCTCCCGGGTACAATTCCCAGGTTGAGCAAAGTGTGTTTTAGGATATTTTGGAACATAGCCCGGCTTTTGTGATCACCAACCCACATTTGCCCAGCGTGGTGATTAAAGCCAATACCTATCAACTGTAGCGATGACTTGATTTCAATGATGGAGGCCTTTGCCCAGCAGTGGGACAATAGGCTAATTACTTTTTTTTACTTTCCATTTATTTTAGTATGCCTTCAATAAACACTGTCCACTGCAACTTCAACGCATTCAAACTGCTAATTTGACTAACTGTTATTGGAAAAATTAATTACCTAGCAAAAGCAAGATGTGAAATCCCGTACATATTCTCCATTTCGTAAACAGAATCCCATAAAATAAGTGTAAAACGGACGTAGAGCATCACAGGAATCCAGGAATGTGCCGGGATGAATCTGAGCTGGATGCAGGCACAATAAAAGAAATGCTTGTAGTACTTATTCGCTGAAGAAGTGGTGGTTCCGTACTATAAATAAATAAATCTGCGCCAGACATGTCATGGTCACGAAGTTAGCTTTATATATGTTACGAGATACCAGACCAGGAATTAGGACAGAGGCGTCATCGAGCACATCCAGACAAGAGCCAGTAAGGAAAAGTTTATTTCATAAACTGGGAATCGAACTCGGGCCACCGCACAAGTCTCAAATAATACGCAAGAGAGATTTTAGATGACGGGGATACTTAACAAGGGCGGACGCTTAAAGTATCTAAAAAATGGTAACAATTGTTTTTAGAATAAATGAAAGATGGTTTTTAAACCATGATTTTATGTTTTCTAGGAGACGCCATACTCTTTTTAATGTAACGTCTTATCATAGACACTAGAGGGTGTCTTAATATCGTGCGGATTACGTCACGCAAGTGTCCTTTCCATACAAGTAATTTGTAATACGCGTCTCGCTTGCGTAATCCACGCATCTCGGGTTGGGGCGATCCATGGCAATCCCGCATGCGTGACGTCACATTAAATAGAGTATGGCCTCTCGTTGAAAACATCTCGGGTTAGGGCAAACCATGCCGATCCCGCATGCGTGACGTCACATTAAATAGAGCATGGCGTCTTCTAAAAAACATAAAATCATGAACTCCAAAAACCTTTTTTAACCCTTTCAAAAAAAAGTGCAACCGCTTTTTCAAACTGCATTCTTTAGCAAGGAACCCTAAAAGTAGCACGAGCGAGCACAAAAACTGCATTGCTTTGTGAATCTAGGCATGATTATTCGCCGGTGACCTGGGATTCGCGAAACAACTAAATATTACCTTGTTAAATTATGAAATACTTCAAAGAATTATTTGTTGTACCTACAGTAAAGACAGTTACATACACGACTATTCACAATATAAAGAGTTTACAGAAGGACCGCTCGCGCCTTTTTCCTAGACTTGCGTGACCGCCCAGGGTGACTACTATGTTCGCTCGGAATATTTTTAAATCAAGTAGATAGGTTATACCTACTTGACAGAACCGGCCAAAGAACAAGGCATAGAAGAAGTTTCACGAATAAAAAATAAAAAGTTCAGAAAACAAATTTTTTAGAACGCCTCCGTGGCCGAGTGGTGACTGTACTTGGCACAAATCCGGAGGTACCGATCCCAGGTAGCGCAAAGTGAACAGCAACCCGCATTTGGCAAGCGCGGTGAATAAGCCAATTTTGACTGGCCTGTTGGTGCAATGGTAGCGATCCTGCCTTTAGCGCCGGAGGTCGTGGGATCGAAATTTGTGTTTGTTGTGTGTCTGGATGTTATTATCTATTTGAGTATGTATTTAGAAATATTTTAGTATGTTCATCAGTCTCTGAGTATGTCTATGGGTAAAGTATAAGCTTTGCTTAGTTTGGGGTTAAATGATCTTGGTGTAAATTGTCCCAGATATTATAATACCCAATTGTAGCAATGACTTGTTTGCAATTACGGAGGCCTTTGCTCAGCAGTGGGACAATACATAAGCTAATTACTTTACTTTAAAAACAATAGTTTAGTTTCTAATGAATACTTCTGAAGGCGCAATTGAACGTGGGTTTGAGGAATCCAAAAGTCTATTACTAATAATATAAAGAGGAAAGATTTGATTGTTTGTTTGTTTATTTGTATTGAGTAGGCTCCGAAATTACTGACGATCGTGAAAAATCTTTCACTAACAGAAAGCTAAACTATTCAGGAGTCACATAGGCTATATTTTAAGGCTCTAAGTCGGAGAAAATCGGGCGAGATGTGATAATGGACACCCAGACGTCTACCACGAGTTGCCACTTTAAATTTACGTGATCGTTTTGAGTAAAAAATTGTACTAAGATTTGACATTGTCATGTCATGACATCACTACAAATGTTTACGCGAGCGATAACGTAAATTCAAATTGGCAACTCATTTGACAGAACGAAGTCTGTTGGGGCAGCTCGTATTTCATACATTGACCAACAAATGGTTTACCTAACCTTTGAAGACTAGGAAAATGGTGTAGATTATTATTTTCAATTATATTATCCGTTAATAGGTGATGTGTTTTCAGCGCCCTTAATCTGTTTAAAGGCAAAACGCCCGAAGGTACAACAAACTACACCGTTCATGTCTCAGAGCCAGGGGTGCTCAAACTTGAACTGCTGCCCATCTACCAGATAAAGAGATTAAAAACTACTGAATCTGACCTCAAATGACCAGTCATTTACTGCCCAATTCAGATTGAATTAAGCATCAGAAACACAACCACCACCATCGTACCATTTTTCCTCTACCCGTTGGTTGCATGGAAGAGACCGCTATTAGCGATAAGGCCGCCAAAATTATGCATTGTAAATGTAATACTTAGCTTTAAGTCTTTTTTTGTTTTTGTACAATAAAGAATATATCTATCTATTTATCTATCAGATCAAAAAAACCGAAAATTACCGCTTTTGACCAATTTGATTGTAAATGACAGATGGTCAAAGGGGTTTGAACCGATGTGGTATAGGCCATTTTGTTTTCTTCTCTATGTTTCCGCGCACGATGAAGTGGTATAAGGAAAGAGGACATATAAACAAACAAAAAATAGCCAGCCATTTTTTGTTTGTCTATGACGTCTCCTTTATCCAATTACACTACTTGTGCGCGAAAACTTTGGAAAACACACAAAATGGCGGCTGGTGGCTATGCCAGCTTCCATACAAAGATGTTCAAACCTATTTAGCCTTTTTCAAATCAGTTATTTCATTTTTATTATCAACATTCGCTTGCGTTTGGCCTCAGTCTCGCCTGGTGGTAACCGATGACATTTCCGATGGTGGAACATGCCTTCCCAGAAATTTGTAATTCCTTCTGGCCTTGAAAACACCAAGGTTATAAGTATCCGGAAACACTGACGCAGGGAGAGCGTTCCACCGCCTAGCGGTGCGGACCAAAAAAAAACGCAACAAACCGTTGAGTGCGGAACGCTGGAAAGTCAACCACATGGGCGTGGAAGGCCTCCTAGCGCCTAGTGGTCTGGTGGTAAAAAGTAGAAGGTATTATAGTTTAGCAACAACAATTTATTTTATTGTAAATTATAACTGGCCTGATTTAGTAATTTTACAACTTTACTTGCGCTGGACTGCTCGATCGCGACCAACTGTTTGAGAACCACTGCTCTAATCTCATAAGAGGATAAGTTTACTAGTGCCAATTTACTATAATTATCACTATAATCCTATTGACTAACTCTTAAGCTTTGGCAAGGGTGGTATAGCCAAACTATTTTAGTTTGATTTGCTTGAAATTTGTTTGGATATTCAATATAATTTGAAATTCGGGTTAATATCAGAATATGGGATTATATAAATTAGCTTATTGTGTAATATTAGTCGTAGGTACAAGATAATTACGATAAATACTTTAAAGTAGGTACAGTAATTTAGGGGGCCCTGTAGGGCCTTAATAAGATCTAATAAAGCTTGCTCGCATTTGTCCGTGAATTGAGCGTCCTGGCATTTTGGTAGGTATTATGATTTCCTATTCCCAGTCACATTTACGTCCATGCAACTCAACTACTGGGCGGAGTGTTGGTATTGCGAACTTTTTTTGTATATTGCCCGTCAGGATAACCTCACTCCACCTGATGGAAAGTGGTCGTGAGGTCCAGATATGAGGCTGACAAGCCCAGTCATTCAAACGAATCACTGGGCTGGCCATCCTCACCTTGAAGGCCTTTTCACGCCCAGCTTGACGAACCCGGGACTATAAGAGGAAGGAAACAGGAGTTTCGCAATTCGGGGCAAATAGTCTTAAGAGTAGTAAGCAAGTGATTAAATTACTATAAACCTTAGCAAAATCGTCATTTCAAAGCCGCACTCCCCATTGCCGCCATTCAAAGAATTCATAACGGTTAAAAAAAGCAGCCGCATTCGAATCTCAAACAATTAAAAACTCATTCCGCACGAAAGCGGAGCAATTGCCGACTGGAATACGTTACGGATTTGAATTTTATTGTTTTAAGAACACCTCAGGTTCGTTTTTTTGAAATTTAACGAAAAATTTATGCGCCCTAATGTGCGGGTTTTGCCACTGGCCAGCGGTAGAGGGAATAAATTATTGCTTCTTTTCAAAAAAAAGAAAGAATCTAATCTTTCCGGCTTGATTAATTTTACATAAATGTTTCTGATTATTCATAACGTACTTTGATACTGGAAAAACTTACACAGTTGACGTTGACACAAATACTTATAATAACAAACAAACATATATAACACTTTTGTTCCAGTGTATGCGTTACGGTAAAAGTAATTAATGCATCAATTCTTCTGCTTCGATTTGCCTGTTAGCGCAATGGCAGATTCGTTCCTTTAGCACCGGAGGTCGTGAGTTCGATCCCCGTGACAAACATTCATGTGACGAACAAGTACTGTTTGTTGTGTCTGGGTATTGATATCTATTTAAGTATGTATTTAGATTTTTGTTAAGTAGGTATGTTTATAAGTATTTGACACCCATTGATAGTACAAGCTCTGCTTAGTGAATTTGGTGTATGTTATTCCAGACTAGCTTCTGCCCGTGACTTCGTCCGCGTGGAATGATGATAAATTACAGCCTTCCTCGATAAATGGGCTATCTAACACTGAAAGAATTTCTCAAATCGGACCAGTACTTAGTTCCTGAGATTAGCGCGTTCAATCAAACAACCAAACAAACAAACTCTTCAACTATATAACATTACAGTATATAGATATTTATTTATTATTTATTCAATTATTTATAAAAACCGGTACTTATGTAAACACATCAAAAAAAACTATCTGACCCTATACTAAGCAGAGCTTATTTTGTATTTGTGTTAAGATGTACAGCAATTTCATTTCAGTTCTACCTTATAATTTATTGATTCACCAAGAAACTGAGCACACGCGCAAAGTGAAGCCAAAAATATTAAGCCATAATGGCTAGATATTTATTTTTATAACTGCATGCCCACCTCTGGCTCAGTATTCTAAATGTAGTAACCAATCAAAAACAGATGCAACATAGCGTACTATTTAAGAAAAACAGGTGATTATAAATTCGAAAGATGTACATTTCACCTGCCACAGACTAAAATAGTTGGACAGGTGTGACGATGTTGATGGACATTGTAATTCTGACCTTTAGTAGTGCGGTTGTGCCATAAATACATACAATTGCTTTTTTTAAAATGTTCTATGATAAATAACTAGTGGTTATGCGGAATTCGCTTTGCTGAGTTTCTGTTCAAAATTGGAACTTCAATGAAGGCTTCGAGGGCGAGTGGGCTGTATAACGTCATCAATTGAGTCACATTAATATCATCAATCATCATCAATTGACTCTCTTTTATGGGCATAACAAATACTGGGTGATTATCAAGACTTAGAAAAACGATATGACATCCTCAGTAGGTGATGTAGAAAAAAAGTGAAAATTAAAATTAGGTAACTGTCATTTCAAGGTCACCAAACAAATCAGTCGCACAGTCAGTATTTTTGTATGAATACCATAGAATAATAACGTATAGAAGGATAGTTTTAATTACAGTAAATGATCAGCTAAGCGGTAGCAATCAATATTTTGATATGTTAAAGCCAAAGGCCCTAAGTTTTCATAAACCGAATTACATAAAATTAACCCTACTTAAAAAAAAAATATGATAAAAGAAAATAACCGAGTCGGTCGATAACTTTGTTCTGAATCAGGGGGCTGCCACAGATTGCAGATGCTGGGCTGATTCAGAACAAAGTTATCGACTGATTCATTAATTTTCTTTTATTTTTATATTATCTTTTTAGCATGAAATACATCTGAATTTCACACAAATTAAAGGCTTCAGGCTTGTTCATATAAAAATATTGTATGCTACCGTTTAGCGGATAATTTACCATAGTTTAAACAATTTTACCGAATCGATCGATAACTTCGTTCTGAATCGGGGGCACATCACTTACTGATGCCATAATATCGACTTTTAGTCTCATCCCGTAGGTATAGATGCAGATAATATGCAATGTTTAAAAATCTCTCGCGCAATTCACATCCTTCCTACTTTTATTTTTAAGAAATCATTTCAGGCTTCCACTTTAAAATGTACTTTCATTATCCTTTTTGATTTTAGTATTAAAAACAACTATAGATATATCTTTCACGCGGCTTTTGATACCAATAAAGTGGTTCTCTTTGGCGGCGGTTACCGCTCTCGGTCTGACTACAATTTAAGGCCAGTTTGCCTTCAGAAGTTATGCTACTGAAACGATGAAAATAATCTGGCTTGACGTGTGCTAAAACTCCGAACGCAGGTTTGTTTGGGGCAATGGCTAATAATCGAATCAACGTCACTAAAAGTAAAGTAAAAAATATTTTTTTCTGAATGGACAATGCCAGTGGTAAATACTTAGCTTTTTGAAACAATACTTGAGGAAAAAGTAAAAAAAAAAAAAACACGACAGTCAGGAGATTAGCCCAACATTGGTTAATCATGGTCATTGCACCCGGTCTATGTCCGCGGGCAAATTTGAGATACCTAAAGTTAATAACTATTTCGGTGACAGAACATTAAAGAAACGGATACCATATCTATTGAATTGGTTGCCTGAGGACATACGCCGAGAACAAAATATAAAAGTATTTAAAAGAAAACTCAAAAAATATTATTTAACTAATTTACCTTAGCATTTAAGTTTAAGTTGAATAAGTTAGAGACTCATGATCCAAACAAACCGTTGTTTGTTTATTAAATAAATAAATAAATAAAATAAGAGTCTAATGAGAAACCCGGCTGTAAAATTTAAGCGTTTGCTTTGCTCGATTCCCCCTCGATCGATTTTCTTTTGTTGACAATATTTTCTGTTGAAAGATGCTCCTTCCTCGAAGGCCTCAGCTTATAAAGCGAGTTGCACCCTCGGGTTTGTGTAGCATAAAAAAACCATAATTTCTTGCACAAACAATCAATCACATTATTTAAAAAACGAATACCATTTTTATTTTATTAAGTCGATTGTGAATTTTTTCTCCTCTTCTTAAATGATTTGAATAAGAACATTATTTTCATCGCCAAATTCCCCATTGCTCACTTTGCTTTTCTTGCAAATATCTTCCCGCTCGCTTCGCTCGCTTCGGACGCTCAGCAGCCATCCGCGCATCGAAGCGGTTAAAGCGATGAGACAATGCAATTTGTTGGACGCGGGAAGTTCTGCGTTTTAAAGAGAATGACGTTGTTTATTATGCACAAGTTTCAATCGTTTGTTTCGGGATTGGGTGTTTGTTTATTTGTTTTTATTCGGCTATTAAGAGAAAGTTGAGTAATAAATCTCTTTACTGTTTAATACTGAAGTCCCTTTATTATATTAAAGGGTGAATTAAATGATTAAGTGCTCAGTATGTCTACCATGTTGTCAAGGAAACTACGATTGTTGACTTCAGAAATTTGTGTGCCATTTTTGATTATATTTCTAATCACTAGGGGCACTGTACCGAAATCACATACGTAAACGTCGACGCGGATACTAGCGATGTCGTTGGTGTAAACTCATGGTAGGAGGGCAGATCAAACAACTAAGTTCAGTGATACAAACGTTATACTGGCCTTCTACTATAAAGCTACTTAGACCGGGTGATAATTTATACCGTAAGGAAAATGATTTGGTATAGTCAGTAGGTGATGTAGATACTTTCTTAGATTAGGACTTTGAAGGTACTTTAATTTAACTCACCGAAATACGACTGGTCGTCTGAGTATGTTTGAAAAAAAGTTAGATAGAAAATTCATACTTTGGCTTAGTAGTTTCAACATCACCTACTTAGAATATCATATCGTTTTCGGTACTCGATACGGACGGATACCGTAAAATGAATTAACCGGTATTTTTATTTCGTTTTAGGTTTTTTACCTCTTCTTGCTGACTATACTTCGCCTGAGCCTTACAAGATTGACAACTTTTTTTTGCACGAGTTCATGGGCTGCGGTAACCGCTGACTATGAGGTACGCATGCTGAATTTTTTTTTCGAAATTATATTAATGAATGTGACGACACATATAGTATGTAAACAGTATATTGCGTGCAAAGCTCACATATTTTTACTACTTTCGTGTCGTTAGAAAGTTAAGAAAAGTGTTGCCCCGAAGGACATGGCACTTTAAGTAAACATTTACATATTGTAGCTTCTGGCTTTAATTTATACCATTTCATACAAGGTCGCCTCAAAAGCTTCGCGAATTTCGACTTTACCTCTTTGAGATAAGTGCGGGAAGTTAAGGGTAGTTTTGGGTCAGTTTAAAGTTGATCCCACAGTAAATGTACTCGTTTGTAGGAGCCGCAATGCGTCGGACATGTGTTTGTTTACTCACATACTAGTGATATGCTTCGGTTTTGCACGGAGTGTTAAATAGTTTTTTGCTAAGTTAAAAGCTGTGGTTACAAGCGAAGGATCATGATTTTGACGATACGGTTGTGCAAGGTTCGATTCAGGAAACGATCTTTTTCAAATTGACTGGGGTCTGGGTGTAATGGGAGACGCCCCTGGCTTAATTCCTTGTCTGGTATAACTATCTCTACTTCGAGACTATGGCTAGTGGTGTATTGGCTGGCGCATATTTATTTATTTATGTGCTAATGTAGGTATTTAATATTTAACTAATAAATTAATACTAAGTTTTGGGCATTGTGTTCGGGTTTCATAAGGAGTTATAAGCTAGAATGGAAAAGGGGAAGAGGCCCAGTGGTGGGAACATAACTGCTAATTATGATAGAATTAGAGTTACTATAGTTCTTGCAAGTAACTACCCAGAAAAAATATCATAATATTTGGATCGAGGTGGTCACCCATCCCACAACACGCCTAGACTACACAGGTAAACATCTGTAATCGTTGCCGATCCGCCATTGCTTTAAGTCACGGCCAAACGTACCCCGTAAACCTTACAACGTAGACGTTACCCATTTTAAATATAAAATATCCTTGTCTAGTAGGTATTATGAATAACTCAATGTACTACGAGTAGACAATTTAAACCGTAGACGTACATTAAAACAGAGGAAGAGAGTGTCAGTATAAATAAATGAGTAAAATAAAATATCTGGGAGCAATTTTTCCATGATATCCCGGGTGATTATCAAAAGACTTACAAGCACGATATGGCATGCTCAGTAGGTAGGAGTATGCCATATGGTTTTTGTAAGTCTCTCGATAATCATCTGGTGGCTTAAAATGTTATGCAAATAGATAATGAACCTCATAAATTGGTTTGTTTTGTTACAAACATACAAACGCCTTGCGTCATCTATTAAGATTAATGTCTGTGATTTAAACAGAGGGTTCTGACACGAGGTACCAACCATATCAAAGCGCGTGGCGCGAATTATTCCGTGCTACTTGTGCGCTACGTGAAATAGTTGCCATAGATTAAGCGGCTAGTACAGAAGGGACAGGTTGCCTATGTAGCCAAATTGCACATCTATACTTACTAATATTATAAAGAGGAAAGAATTGACAGCTGTTTGTTTGTATTTTTTTTATATTGCCCGTCAAGATAACCTCACTTCACCTGATGGAAAGCGGTCGTGAGGTCCAGATATGAGGCTGACAAGCACAGTAATGCGAAGGAATCACTGATCGGGCCATCCTCACCTTGAAGGCAATAGGTATTGAATAGGCTCCGAAACTACTGGACCGATTTTAAAAAATCTTTCACCAATATAAAGCTATGAGTACATTATCAAGGAGTGACATATGCTATATTTGTTTTTATTTAGGATATATTTTAACGGGAAAGACAGTCTACGCGGGTGAAGCCGCTGACGAACGTAAAACACTGGCGGATTCGTCACGTACGGAGTGAAACCGGGTAATAAAGTATCGGTCAGGGGTTAAGCGATTCACACACGCGGAGTATTGCATCTTTTAATAGCGCGATTGATGAAGCTTTGTTTCTGTTCGGAAAGGAACGTGATTTTCTCGTAGTCCACATTTCAGCAGCGTAGGTAAAAATTGCATCACCACTTTTTCGAAATAAATTGGTAATATCTTTCACCAGAAAGGAAGGTTTCCTGGCTACAAAACTGCAAATCCACTCCTCTCCAGTCTGCCACTACTAGTGGTAGAATAGTTGCCACCTAATCTTGAACCTTACGTGTTTGTGGTAGAGTTGAAAAACAGTTTGAAGATTTCATCAGCTATAGACTCAAAAAATAGTTTCACAACCTTTAAATCGAATTGAGTTAATTTTCTAAGGGATACCCACAGTTTTCACATTTGAGACAAAACTACAAACTTAAAAACCAAATACATTTTATTGGTTCGGCTACATAATTTATATTCTCTAAAGGTCGTGACAACTAAGATGTACTAACTTTACCTAAGTTACCAACTTTTGCTATCTTCATAAATTTAGGGGTCGTTTTTCCTTTATGATGGACACGCCTACAAGTTCTTATAAGTTTAACCCCCGAAGGGAAGTATGAGTTAATGTTACAATCTTTCCCCATTTTTGGTTTGGATGTCCCAGTAATGATGTAAAAAAAGTCCTTTAATTGTACCTTTAGAAGTGAGAAATAGTGATGCGATGAAGGAAAAAAGTTATATTCAACGAATATGCTAAATATTCGTTATGATATCGAGTAAAGGTTCTTATTATATTTTTGACTTAAAACAACATGTCATTGTTTTATTTGAAAAAAAAATTTTACTCGTACATTCACTGCGTTGTTTTATTGGACAAAATAACGTGGATTGTGAAACCCTTTACTCAAAAAAAGTATGTCAGTTTGACAACAAATTGCAAAAAAATATTTAAGTCGACAATAAGAACATTGGTCATGAACTCGTGGTAGTTAGACCTGCTGGGTTATTCATTGACAAACGTTCGCATGAAAATTGCTATTTTGTCAACGATTATTGCTATTTGACGTCGCATACTGCATGGTCATTGGCTGACAAGCTGTCAAAATGCGAGCGATTAGCAAACGACTGGCGTTGCTAGTTACAGAATAAGGGGGCAAGACACACTTTATTTTTTCTGCTTTCAGAATCTCCGTGGACAAAATAAGGTCTACCAATTTACACTCTTAACAAATATTTTATTGGTTAGTTAAAAAAGTAGTCTTCGTTTATTCAAGTTGGAAATCAAGTATGTATCTGCCAATTTTATTTCGTTATTTACACATATCATCACGACTTTATCCCGAACGGTGTAGTCAGAGGCAAGCGACTGTGTCGTCATGGTGAACGAAACACTCAGGAGCCCACTTTTCACCAACGGTATTAGAACTCAACGTGGTAGGTGGTGAGCCTTCCGCCGTTATCCGGGTTGATTTGGTTTTTTATCGATGTTTTCCATCACGGGAGAGTAAGTCGGATATTTCACAATGAACACAAATATTTTGGTTACGGCCAGATTTGAAATCGGGACCACACGATCCACGATCTGAGTTCGAGTGCTGAACCACTAGGCCACAACGATCGTTATTTATTCATTCATATTTATTTCCTGAAGGATAAATATTGGTATTTTTATTAATTTTATTTAGTTTTTGGTGCATCACTAGTTCCACACATCCATTAGATATCACGGTTTCAAAAGAAACTTATTTGTGAAGATTCCGTTACTTACGTAAGTTTAATATTTATGGGAAGGTAAGGGTGATAAAGAACGCCATTAAAATCGAAAGGAAAGGAAATCGCGCTTTTACTGAAAATTATGACTTAAAGATAAAATACAAGAGATAATCTTCATTGCGAACGCAAATGCACACAACACAACAAGTCGACAACTTAAGTGGTTTTATCGGTAAAGATAAGGATGAAAATGGTTTTATTTTGAATAAAATGTGATAGTAAGAAGCTGGAATAAAGAACTCAAAATCAACAAATGCCACAGGCGCCTGCGGGAGTCACACGTTTCGGAAGTCTTCCTCGTGTACAGGGCCCTGGCAATGTTCGCTGGTTCGTCGCGAAACTTTCTTGAGAGTTATGTTTTTGTGCAAATGTTTCTATAATTTTTGGTAAGTTTTGGATTATCATCGCGTCGCGGGGGACGCACCGAGAGGCGCGAAGTCGAAAAAGTAAGTAAGTTTTACGCCGCGGGAGGGCACAGATTTGACATTAGGTCGAGGCTTGGCGTGTTAGCATATTGAGTATCATTTTTTTACTATTGAAATAAACATTGTTTGTATAACTGATAACAGTACCTAACTATACGGAACAGTGGGTTTAACAACATTATTGTTACAGTTAGATCTGGTAGAAAGCTTTCTGTTGTTTAACTTGCTTGCCCCTTCAATGTTTTGTTTTTACACAACAAGTCACAGTGAAAGGTCACAATTCAAATCCGTTGCTGAATAGCAAATGGTTGTAAAGTTTACGACTAGATCACTGTCTTAATCAAAACTAGTTAACAACTGAAGTGAATCACATTTGCTTGTCTGTTGTTTTAGGCATAATTGCATCATTGCTATCTAACCAGTCTGCGTCACTGATCTATGTAAAGGCACGTTTCCTCAAACAAAACGGAAATTCCGGTACAGACAGAGGCTAGTTGTAGAGATGCTCATGGGGGGTGGAGGGGAGGGTTAGGTTAAGTTTGGTAGAGTTCCTGTTCGTTGTTTTTACCGACGGTAAAGGTGTTTAGAGCAGCATTTTGATGTTAGGTACATTCAATAGATGGAGAATGGGTCTTAATAGCAGTACTAACTCTCAGCGGCTTCGCCCGCGTGGACTAAATTCTCCCGTTAAAATCTCTCTCTCTCTCTCTCTCTCTCTCTCGGTCGGTCCCTTGCGTTTGAAGATCGTGATCATTGCGGGGTGTGACTGTGGCGCCCGCAAATTATCTGCACCGGCCTCTGTCAGTACCAATTTGGGCGACTGTGCAAAACGTAGGTGTTTCTTCATCTTTAAGTTGATCAGACCATCTCGCTGATGATCGGCCTCTAGGTCTCTTTCCTTCCGTGTTCCCAACAATGATCAGCTTCTCAAGGCGTATGTCCCCACGCCTCATTTAATGTCCGAAATAGCTGAATAAGCACTGGTAGCATGTGGTTGAAAAACGCGGTTTAGTTTAACTCCCAATTCTGATAGGATACATTTGTGCGTGTGGCAGTCTAGGGAATTCGTAGCATCCGCCTCCAGCACTACATTTTGAATGCATCAATGCTCTGCCTCTCTCTTGCTTTGATGTTTCGACTCCGTACAATAATCGCGAAATTCAATGCCCATACTAAGTGCATTTTGGTAGAGCCTGTACAATGCAAACAAATAACCTAATTATTGCTTTTCATAATATAATATTGAAATATGGATTTGTAACTTTTTACGTCATTTCTATCCGTAAATCGTCCCCATTCTCGTGAATTCTGTTATGGCTTTTTTATACAACATAATTAAAAAACATATCATAGTACACACCTTGAATAAGATTTGTAACTTTTTAATATGGCTGTGCTTATTTTAAACATTGTGAAAGCAAAAGGCAGAATTGTTTCAATCATTATTTCAATGTCATTAAAATTATTGATATTTACTAAAAACGTGTATATTTATTTATTTACGTTTCATCATAATAAAAGCAATTTCTGCAAAACATGAGTTTGTTATTTCATTTTATCTTCAAAGTGTTGGACGAATAACTATGATCCCATAATCTTTAATGAGTTGAAAATTACTTTGTTAGAAAACTATTTCTATAGCGTCTTGCCTGTTATAGCCTTGCTTTGTAACCTACGACTCTAAAGGAACTCTACAAAGGTCCATTATTGTACACCATATGATTATTCACGCTAAATTTTCTGCATCATTATATTGCCTGTCACTTTCAAGGAATTTGAGTCAGGATTGCTTCTAGGAATAAAAAAAATGGGATTCCATTGAGATTGTTGTACTTACTCGAATTTCTAAGAGATACTGCTTAGATACATTCAGCAATTCCATCTATAAGTACTTGTAATATTTTCGTTTATGTACAGGCAGCAAAAGAAGCAGCTTTTCACCAAGAGTATAAAAACAAAAGTTGTAGGTGTTGAGCCTTTCACCGATATCCGGGTTCATCATCAACCTTTGGAAGTCCACTGCTGGACATAGGCATCCCCCATGGAACGCCACAGCGAGCGGCTTTAGGCCGTACGCATCCAACAGTTTGTCCGCAACCTGCACCAGGATGACCACGTCATCGGTCCACCGGGTAGATGGTCTTTGTTTTTTCGGTAACCCGATGTTAAAAATGCGTAACGCACTATCTCACTGCTGGACTCTCTGCCGGTAAAGCCAACACCGGACGCACACAACACAACGCACCCTCACTGCTTTAGAATTGGGCGACTTGGAGCCTTACCCCATGCGGTTGCCCCAGCAGCGGTCGGCCCAGCCTACGTGCCGGGCCTCCTCACGCTACGGGGCATCTTGATATTCTGGGGGCATCTTGATATACACCCCAAATGGGAGCATTGTGCAATGGGCTGAAAGCGCCTCGTCTGACACCCCGCTGCTGCTTTGAGGGAGCAGAAGGAGGACGGGCAGACCGCCGTGTTCGTGCTCCCCGCCGTTTGCGTCGGAGAGTGGCCACATCAGTATCATCATTTCAGGGCCTCTCCGCGATCTTCTTCTGCGTTATCACCTGCTGACGCTGCATCCATATTGTGATCACCCCTCAAGAACCTCCAGTCTCCAACCGTCATTAGTTCTGCGAGCGATGTGGCCTGCCCATCGTCACTTAAGCTGGGCTATGCAATGTTCTATATCGGTAACTTAAGATTTTCTGCGGATCTCCTCCATGAAAAATCCTGTCACCCAGTTATTATAAAGTTTTCTTTTTCTTTCTTTAATTGTTATATTTGTCTAATGTGATATTATATCGGTTCCAGAATAGGGACCTTGGACCTTTACCCACCATGAAACGTGGAACTGAGTAGAAATCAATAGTAATTATACGTTTTAGAGTAGAGTTAGAAATTATCGGTTCGCGTTCACGGTAGGCAACGCTCGGTAGACGAAGAACTGTTTTTTGGTACAAGTCATGCGAGATTCGATGAAGCAGTTACATATCGCCCATCCAGATGACCTCACTCCATCTGATGGAAAACGGTCATGCACAAGCATAGTCATGCAAACGAATCACTGAGCTGGGCATCCTCATCTTGAAGGAATGCAGAAATGCCTATTCACGTCTCACTCCGGGAGTATAAGAAGAAGAAGGAGAAACTTTATTCAAGAAGACCTTAAAAGTATAGTATAGACCATCTATACGTATATACTTTATATTATACATGTATATGTTAAGACTTAAGTCGGGTGTGAACATTGACTTAGGTATTTCATTCGTGTATTTATGACGACACTATTGGCGTAGTGCACTGTAGCACGGTTTCTCTCCTTGACTTGCTTGGTTCAATTCCTCGTAACATAGGGATATTTATCTCTACTTCGAGACCGTAATAAGTGGTGTGATGTTTGCATATTTATTTATTTTATTTTATTAACTTACTAGCTGCTTTTACAGACTTCGTTCTGTCGAAAGTAATTGCACGTCGCGGCGTCGGTAAAGCAGCACATCTCACCCGCGTTACTCCGACATGATTTACATAAACTATCATTTTTCACTAAAGGTGTTGTTCAATAATAATCAAATATAGCCATATAATATGTCACTCCCTGATAATGTAGCTTCATATTAATGAAACAATTTTTTCAACACACTTGCTCATAAAGTGGCTCTAATTTCACCGCAATTAGGCACATAATGCCACCTGTAATCAAACTGTGACTTTTTCATTCACAAGTGAGTTATAGAGTTTTTTTTTATTTTTTGGTTGAGTTGCTTTGTTTTTAAAAGAGTTTCGATACAAAAAAGATTGTGTTCAATAGTACAAATAAATTAATGTACCTATTGCTTGCTCATTTCATGTAACTTCGTATTTAAATAGATATTTTCAACTTGTACTAAAACTTTCACTCAAAGATAATTTTTATTTTTTCTGTAATAAAGAAAACTTGAAATTAAAACGCTATCCGCGAAAAGCCAAAAAAAAGAAACCTCTTTCTTGTAGTCCATGGCCGATCGCCATTGTAAGATGCGCGCGCATAGGATAACTGATTAATTTTTCCCGCCATTGCGAAAAATTTTTCACAACTCGTTTTCACTGTTGAAATTACAGTTATTTTTAGTATTATTTTCTTCACAAGTGTGTTGAAAAACGTCGTATGATACACGTGTGTGAATTGATGATTACCTACCGTCCTCGGCTATCTTATGACCCTCACCTAACGGCTCGGGTCTCAATGGCGCCTCAGCGGTAATGACCATAATTACACACTTGTACCGTGATGTAGAAACTATTAAAATCAGTTCAGTAGTTTTGGAGCCTATTCAATACAAACAAACAACCAAACATTTATCTTTATACTATTATTATAGATATTCTCTTATAACTTGGACCACTAGGTCCTCGCAAGACTAGCAATGAGCCGAACAATTTGCATATTATATATATTATTACAGCCATCTGTTTAGTAATGACTTTTAATAAGGTGAGCGCCTTTCATTAAGCCCACTTATAGACAAGATCATTCATGTAATTATTGTTTGTAGCGAAATTCGATACTGTGAGGCACAATTTTGGCAGTTAATTTTAAGTGGTATATGCCGTAAAGGCAAGCTGGTTGTATGATTAAAATAACTAGTCAAATATTTGCTTTTGAACTAATATAAAACATCAAAAGAACGGGTCCTCTTTTCTTAGATCATTATAATTAAACAATAACCGATACAGAGATGTACAATGTCATATCTTTTAGAAGAAGCAATACATTTTAGGAAAAGAACGTCGTGGCCTAGGGGTTAAGAATACCAAGTCGGATCGTAGGTCGTGTGGTTCCAAGTTCAAATCTGGCCAAAATCATCTTTGCGTTTATTGTTTAATCTCTGATAAAAAACATGGATAAAATACCAAATTAACCCGGACAACGGCGGAAGGTCCCACCGACCACGTTGGGTTCTAATACCATTGGGGAAAAGTGCGATTCTGAGTGTTCCGTTCACCATGACGGCAACAGTCCCTTGCCTCTGACTACCCCTTTGGGATATAGTCGTAATGGTACTTTATGTTATATTTATGGATAAATTTTGATAAAAAATAGCACTCAAACTTTAAAAACCTCATTGGATGGATACAGCCTTATACGTCCCACTGCTGGGCACAGGCCTCACCTCAACTATGAGGTGGTACGAGCCATACTCCAACACGCGGGCTCAGTGCGGATTGTTGGAGAGGTGAATGTAAGGCCAGTGATAAACCTTACCGTCAGACGTTATCAAGCCGAAAACCTCATTAAATATAGGTTAATTCAGATTCATATACCGGGTGATTATCAAAAGACTTACAAAAACGATATGGCATAGGTACTTAATAAGTGATATAGTAAGTACCTCTGTAAGTGAACATTTAAACAACTTTTACTATTTTTGTGCCCTTACTTATTTTGGGTTGTCTGGAAGAGATTACTTTTGAGCAATAAGACTGCCTAATTGAGTCAACGTTTTATCTCATGAAAACCAACCTGTTTTGTTATTTTTGAAGTACAATAAATAATATTTATCTTATTTTTAATAATTGGCTTTAATGTTACGGTATTCATACTAAAAGTATTGACTATTCGACTTATTTGTATGGTGACCTCGTAATATAATGGTTAATTTACCAATTTCCTTTTCATTTAGATTGCAACATCACTTACAGGGTATGCCATTGCCATATTATTTTTGTAATCTTTTAATAATAACCCGGTTTACAATGTGAAAAGTTTCAATAACTACATGGAAGAACTCACTAGCAATAGTATATTTTACATCGAGGGACTAAACGAAACCATAATATACCAGAGGTGGTTTGACTCCCGAGCGTGCGAGGGAGTCAATGAAACCGAGGGGATAATAAGTTGGCGTTTAGTCTCGAGGTGCAAACTGTACTATTCACTTTGAGTGCAAGAAAAATAGTCAATTTAGTACAACAAAAACTATCAAAACCGAACAAATTTACACTCGACAAAAGTTCCAAAATTTTCGTGGTCAGTTTTTTTTCTAAACCAGTCACAGATTAACAATTTAAAACACATGGCGCCACCTTATTTGCGGACAAACCATGGAACTAAAACTCTCAACATTTTCGCAATGAAGATGGTTCACACTAAACAGATAATAGTATATTTACTGGCTGTTTGAGTTTGTCTATGTCACATGAAGGTAATAAAAAAACTAATTACTTTTTACTCCCTAGAGACTAAAGTGGTCACTTTAGTCCCGCTTCGTAGGGCTATATTGGCGTACTTTTAGAGCATGAGAAGTGAAAAGTATTTGATACATTTTATTTATTTAACAACCAAGATGCCTACGCTTGACCCCAGCGGGCTTAACCCGTATTGAACCAAAGACCTTAGAGGTCGAAAGCGGTGTGTTTTAAAACACAAGCCAGAATGATAAGTGAATGTATCCAATACATTGGTTTTCCTTTGTATAGACAAGAGATGAGGGTAGAATCTATGGGATCTAGCAAGGAATTAATTTGTCAACGTTATTTGGGACGATACAATCGCTGGCAGATTTTGGCCAGTGAATTTAAGAAACAAAATGGCTTCATAGTATAAAACAAAGTCGTCCACGATCGTTTAGATTTTTCAAACTAGCTAACGGAATATAATGCGGTTTTTTTCAATAGACACAGTATTTAGAAAATGAAGATTTATTTGTATTGAACATACATATAAAGAAAGAAAAAAGAATGAAAGGTTTATTTGTATTTTACATAGGTACATATATTCTACGACACTACTGGCGTCCACTGTAGCACGGTTTCTCGCGTCGATTATCGTGGTTTCTCGGGTTCGATTCCCGGTAGGGTTAGTTAGGGAAACGATCTTTGCTCAATTGGCTTGGGTCTGGGTGTGCTCGGAGACGCCCCTGGCTTTAATCACTGTCTGGTACCTCGTAACATAAGGATATCAAAATATTTACTTCGAGACCATGACCAGTGGTGTGTTGTCTGGCGTATATTTATTAATTTTTATTATATACATTTTAGTAGTTATTATAGATAGTACACATTAGTATCCATATTGAAGGCATTTGAAAATTTTGACATAAATACCTGCCCCAGTTAAGAATTGAACCCACGTCCTTTGGCTCTAATGACAGAACCTTTACCATAGCACCTACAGGCCAGTGTAATGTTATAACCTATTTACCCCCGTAAGGGTTGAAGAACGGTTCATACTCGATGATTCGTTTCATTTGCAAAGTATTTATTAACACAATAAGGTACAATGTTTGAGAAGAAACTTCAAAATGTTGATTTTCGCAATAAAAAGTTACAAAAAAGTATATTTCGGCAAACTAAACACGCTTCCTTGCCATAAAATTAAATTAAATTTTAAACCTTTTTTATTCCCACGAAATCGCTGTCAGCCATCTTGGTGACGTAATATTGGTAAAAGCAACAGTCGTGTATTGTATGTACGACCGTCGGTATCTATCAACGTCAAGTTGATAGATGCAGGACCTAGCTGTTTACACTGAACTGACAGTTTTTGCCACGTTTTAGGACACGTTTGTTCTGAAGAACTGTTCGATATGATGCCCACGGATACCACCGATGATTACCACCGCACCACTCGCCACCGACAGGGCGTTCATCCTCACACTCTGAATTCGCAATGGTCTCGTACAGTTCGGTTTCAGAGATGTTTCCTTCCAAGGACGCTTAAATTGTGCAATGAACTCCCTGCCGAGGTTTTCCCGATGATTTATAATAAGGAGCTCTTCAAGAGGGGTTTGAAAAGGTTTCTGCAGGGTCGACAACGCGAGTGATACTCCTGGTGTTGCACGTGTCCATAGGCTGCGGTAACCGCTTACCAATAGGTGGTCCGCATGCTTGATTGTCACCGGAGTGGTATAGAAAAAACGTGATGTTCAGATTGAAAATTAAGACTTTTAATTTTGATACATACATTTGAACTTATATCAAATTTCATAGTTTATTTTTCCCTACCGATAGTACCCTATTACGAAACATTAACATAGACCAGGCTCACATCGTTAAAAGGTTAGATGAGAAATGTATATGCAATGGAACGCAAATGTTAGGTGCTTCATGATAGTTATTTTTCTTTCCAAGGTAAAGATTTATTTGACCAAACTGTATTTAAAACTAGCGGCCCCGACAAACTTCTTTCTGTCAAAAGTTATTGGCAAATGCTTTACAGCTGTGAACATTTAGTATGGGAAATGTTTTTGATTTTATTCATTTTTTTCGTCAATTTCCCAATGTTTCTAGTACTTAATATCCCATTACCGATGTAGACAAATCCAAAAACACAAAAATCATAAAAAATTGTCTATCTGTTCCTGAGTTATAACTTCTTAAGGGGTGTAACTAACACGACTAATAAATATATAGCTAACCAAAATCAACCATGTCTGGAGCTGATATCCACATTTTGTCTCTTTAACCCCAAATTAGCTAATACGTAACACATTATTACTTTTGTGATAAAAAAATATGCTAAAAAAAACTAGAGACATATAAAAGGCTCTTCGCGTTCTTCAAATAACAGAGTCAGCCACCAGACATTCTTATTTTCATCTTTGTTCACCAGACATTTTTATATTCGTCTTTGTAATAACTTTAACCTTTTTCCATACAAAAACAAGCAATATTTCATGAGCTCATTCAATCTCATCCCAAATTGCTTTCAAACCAATCCAAAGAATAAATTACAGCTCAATATCCGTTTAATTTCTCAAAAAATAAATCTCTGAAAAACACCGCTTATTGGCCCTTAGTACGAAAACTAAGAAATGCGATAAAACTTAGTTCGGGCTTCGGACCCCCATAAAACGATAGTGTCCTATAAAACGGAAGGCTATGGTTCCGTTGTCCGCAGAATCCTAATTAAAGTAAAAAAGGTCGCAAACAAAGGGTGGTAAAAATCCAATTAATCCAAGCTCGGAAATGTTACTAGAAAGATTTTAAGGGGGATGCACACTACGAAGAAAACGCTCGTTGTAAAAATGTACTTTTCTTACTGCACCTCGCACTCAGCACTCTGAAGCGTCATACCATTTTATGACTATTTGCCAAACAGGGTAGTCAAGTGCCTGATACCGTCATAAGATATGATAATATACTTTCTCGCTAAGAAGCGAACTCCTAGGAAACCCTCGTGTTAGAAATTTACTAATAATAGAAGAGAACTGTTTAAGGTAATGAAAGATAATGAGTCATGGTGAAAGGAACACTCGGAAGCCCACCTTTCACCAAGCGTATTAGAACCCAATGTGGTGGTCGGTGCTTTCCGCCGTTATTCGGGTTGCTTTTGAGCAATGAATACAAAGTGATACTGGCCAGATTTGAACTTTTCATTAATTTTCTGGTATACAATAAGTAGATCTTATAGTAAAAAAACGGCCAAGCCACATATTTTGACAAAAGTGTGCAGAAACTTGGCTCTATATGAGATCTGGGCCCAGATTCTGATATTTAAATGTCAATGGAATCCTAATTGAAATGTATAATTTTGACGTTTGATTCATACTGAAACTGCCAAAATTCCGCCATTCAATTACGATTTCATTGGCATTTAAATAGCAGAATCGGGCCCCAGATAACTTTTTTCAGTGCGAGCCATGCTTTGGCAACATTTTACCTGACACTATTTTGCGGGGGGATATTTATTTTGAGACTTACTGCCTCTGCAGACTTCGTTCAAAGTGATTGTAATTCGCGGCGTCGGTGAAGCAGCACATCTCGCCCGCGTTTCTTCGACTTGATTTAGAAATGCTATTTTTTTTTCTGAATGTTTTGTTCAATCATAATAAAATATGTCTCTCCCTGATAATGTAGCTTCACATACATACCATCACAACTTTATCCCAAACAGTGGAGCCAGAGGCAAGTGACTGTGGCCGTCATGGTGAACGGAACATTCAGAAGCCCACCTTTCACCAATGGTATGTAGCTTCATATTGTCGAAAGAATTTTTAAAATCGATTGAGTAGTTTCGTAGCCTATTCAATACAAACAAACAAATATTTTCTCTTCATAACAATTAGTTTAGATTTTCAGCCATCTATATTACAAGCTCTGTTTAGTTTTGACTCATCATGCTGCCACCAGTCAAAGATATTAATTCAAAACTTTAATTTAATCTTTCTTTCTTTCTTAAAAACTTTTCTTTGAGTCTATACTCTCCTTAAGACTTATCTAAAGTGCTAAGTGTACGACCACAGTGGCGGGTGTACTGTGACAAAATTTTCTTCACGCGGCAGGCTAACTTAAGATTAATCTTGGCCAACTTATAAGACCTTAAACGTACTTATTTCTTTAGTTTTGTCAGCTATTTTACTAAGCGACAATGTTTTGAACAGGATCTTTGCAATGCTTAACTAGGATTTCAACAATATAGGCTTAAAAATGCATTAATTATGAGATTATTCTGATTTTCATACACATAGATCGCGTTTCATTTGGTGTTCTCTTGTTTTGCAGATAAAACTTTCACAGAATTTCGTTTCACAGAAAATAACTCATAGAATATTCACTCCATATTATTATCATTGCGAATTTTATCATGATGAACATAAGTGAAAAAAAAAAAAAATGTCCCCCGATATTATTTTTCTCGGTATTAGTTTTACATTTAATTGAAAAATTTATTAAAATAATTGATTTTTACCAATTTTATATAATTTTAGTAAATCTCAAAATAATAAAAAAATATCCAGGACAGCGAAGTCAGGTGTTAAAAAAAATGTAAGCACATATCACCACCATTAAATAGAGGCTACTTCCATAAGTGGCCGCCACTTTCTTTTCTTCTTGGTCCATGCTCCTTATCTTTTCGCCCTTTCTCCTTTCGTTTGGTGAATCATTATTTTTTTTTAAAAGCCTTGAGTTCTTACTCGAAATATCAACACATTCACCTGTTATCTTCCTGGATCTCGAGGAGTATTTTTAGCTGCAATGTAGCTTGGAGGACACAGAGGTGACCACAGATGAGCTAATTAACTTTTTGCTCGGAGTACGGTACCTTGGATATGGTCTTTGGTCTGAGTTACAGGTTGAAGCGATTTTCTCTCCTGAAGATAACATACCATTTCGAACATATCCCAAACGGGTAGTCAGAGGCAAGTGACTGTTGCCGTCATGATGAACGGAACTGTTAGGAATTTTGCAACAGCTACTGATAAATACCGCGTTTTTTTAAATGAGGCCTTACCTTACCTTATCAAGACTGACTAGCCAATTTCCATTTTTCCACCGGTGCTCAAAAACGTGAGTAGTGGTTTAAATTTCATTTTTTTCCATTATTTGCAAGTTGGGTCTGCGTTTGACTTCAGTCTCGCCTGGTAGTAAGCAATGACGAGCCCGATGGTGTTTCACTCTTACCCAGAAAATGCCTATTCACTTTCGCCTTGAAGACACGAAGGTTGTAAGCATCCGGAAACACAGATTCAGGGTGAGCGTTCTACACCTTAGCGATGCGGACCAGAAAAGACACAGCAGACCGTTGAGTGCGGATTGCTCGAAAGTCAATCATGTGGGTTAAAGTTATGTTGTAAGATTTAATGTAAACGAAGGCTGGTGAAACTTAAGTGAGTAAGTAACTTGTACCACAACTTCTTAAAACCTGAACAGACTTAAGACGCAGACTCCGCACGCGTCGGACAGGTGTATGACTCGTGCCATGCATTTAAGGGGTAGATAACAATACCTTGTGTGTAGAGCAGTTAGTTAGGTATTACGCTACTGGTTCACCTGACTCGTCACGATTGGCGTATGCGGTGCAGCCAAGGTTTTCACCTTGATGCGTGGTGTACCGGGTTCGAATTCAGAAGGAACCTTTCTTAAATGACGACACGATTTGCGAATGCACTGTTTTTATAGAAATTTATATAGAAATAACTTATTTGGTACCAGTAAAAATGATAAATAAGAAAGTTAAAACTACTCTGTTTAAAGCATCTGCTAAACCTTTTACACCAGCAGCCTGTGGGTCAGATATACGCAGAAAGCCCGCTCAAGGTGCAATACAATAATGCTCTCCGGGTGTTGTTGAGGCTTCCGCGGTTCTGTAGCGCTTCAGGCATGTTTGCCGAAGCACGCATAGATAGTTTTGAAGCGATCATGCGCAAAAGAACAGCATCCTTGATGCGTAGAATTCGCGGAAGCTCCAATTGCATCCTGAGAAGTATTGCAGAGAGGCCGGACTGTCCATTCCTGATGCACTGGTCCCGTAGGCATTTCTGCGGGCCCGGTTATTGTCATACATAAAATCAAAACAAAAATCAATTTAACAGTAAAAACAAAACAACTCCTAATCATAAAAACAGCTTACCACGAACTTATAAATAAACTAGGTACTGAATTGCTCCCCGCTCAGTATCAAGGCGTGACAAGAGAGCTCATCACGACCACTGGTATTCTGCGGATGCCAGGGGAAAAAAACAGTTTTTCGGCTTGACTTGCGGGGAGTCACGGGCAGGCCTCTGTCACTGCATGTACTTGCGCGCATAATTACCTACTATAAATGCTTTACGCGGCTTTTGACAACCAACTGCCAAATAGAGGATGACCCGGCCGCTGGTAGGTGAATATCGCGCGCAAATAGATAGAGTGGCATAGGCCTGCCTCCACCCATGCGTGACAAACCAGTGACAGATACCTGACTATAACGAGTGATCAATCTTCTTACTAATATCACAAAATAAAGAGTTTACAGAAGGGCTGCTCGCACCTTTTTCCTAAACTTGCGTGAACCGCCTAGGGTTACTACTATATTCGTTCTGAATTTTTAATATGAAGTAAGTTAGTATACTTGACAGAACCGGCCAAAAACAAAACTCATCATGTGAAAAATTGCACCAAGTTCGACAAAAACAAAAACACTCGCGACAGTGCGACTTTCCGACTCACCGAAGCTCACTGACTTCGCTTGTAAACTCATGTCTCTGTGTGCGTGCGTCAAAAATGGCGTGTTGTTCTAAGCGGGCTATCTGTCAGAGCACCGCGCATGTCTAATTTGTGCTAATATTATAAATATCAGAGTTTGTGAGTACGTTTGTTACTCTTTCACGCAAAAACTACTGAACGGATTTAGATGAAACTTTACAATGATACAGCTTATCCATCAGAATAATATTACACATAGCCTACAAGTTCTAAACATTCTATGTAATTTGAAGAAGTTCAGGCGGGCGAAGCCGCGAAGAAATATCATGCTCAGTAGGTGATAAGATAAGATAAACTTTATTGCACAAACAAAATATTACAGTTTCATTCAAATAAATTAGATGTACAATATAGGCGGCCTTATCGCTAGTAGCGATCTCTTACAGACAACCTTTAGGTAGAGAATTAGGAGGAAAATTAAGTGGCGGTGCAAGATGATAAATAAGAAATACAATAACTAGTTTACTATAACATAAAAATAAACATATACAATAATAAACATACATACAATACCGACGCAAAATAATAAACTTACATATACTTACATACTTATCAATTCTATCATACATATAAAATAATACTAACTGATGACGAAACAATCTAGGTGTTTTTTTTTAGTTAACATCAATTCCTTGGTTGCCCTATAAAAAGTACGACTGACTGTTTGATTTTGCTTTCAGTATAATCAATCATCAGGCATAATTAGGTATCAGTGACTGGACTGTACGCGCGTCGTGAGTTCGATTCCTCGGAAAAAACTCTGATCATCATTTTTTTTTTATGTTGTTATCACCCTGTAGAATAAGCAAGCCTACTCCTTAACAATCCAATTGTAAGAATTTCAAAGACTCACCAACAGGTGGCGCGGAGCTCGCCGACGTTTTTACACCACCCACCTGCCCGCAAGGTGGTGGGCCAGCTGCCACGCCACAGTTAGATGTGGTGGATCCACTGACCTTATTATGAAGGGTTTGCTATTATTCCTTTTGCTATAGTGTTTTAAAGTGAACCATGTATAAGGAGTACAAAAATTAAGTGAAAAACAAAAGCAAGTTAGTATTTAGTCATAGTTATATTATTTATTGCTCTACGTAGGTTTACAAGATCTTAAATATAGAACACCAGTACTAAAACATGAACCCCGTAGGGGCACTGCAAAAATGCCGTTGAGCACCTTCTCCCTCACAACAAAAAAGTTATCAATACTTAACATCTTAATAAATAACTAGTATTACAAACAACAAACAAATGCAGCCTTATACGTCCCACTGCTGGGCACAGGCCTCACCTCAACTATGCGGTGGTACGAGCCATACTCCAACACGCGGGCTCAGTGCGGATTGTTAGAGAGGTGATTGTAAGGCCAGTGATAAAACTCACCGTCAGATGTTATTATTAAGCCGCCTTTTAGGCCTCTGACTAGGCTTTACGACTGATATCTTGCGACTTCAGCCGGGACCAACTGTTTAACGTGCCTACCGAAGCACGGAGATGCCCGAAAAACACATCACTTAATTTCGGTCGGGATGGCCACCCATCCATAAGCTGACCTGACTGGCGTTGCTTAACATCGAATCGTTGCCGATCCGCTGCCGTCACTTAGCCACGGGCACCTCAACTAGTATTAATAACATCTTTTAAAACATCTTATTATATAACATATTTGATAAATTAGGTACAAACATCGTAACAAATGAGGAGTTTTAGGATTAAAGTTACATTTTCAGTTCGAAGTACTCCTGCATACTGTAAATACATTTGGACAGCAATAACTCTTCAAGACTTCTACAGAAAACAGAGTCTTTCTCAATATCCTTCAGAAAGAAAGGCATTGCAGCCTATTATGGACTTTGATGGCCATTTAATACGCACCGTTTCGGACTATGTTAAATTTTGTGTCAGGTAGTACTAGTCTATTTTGGTTTCTTAAGTTGCGTGGCTTTGAATAGTGACATTTAAATAAAATAATTTAAAAAGAACATTTATTTCGGGAATTACCCATAACGTGTTAGTAACAAAGGACTTAAAAACTATATTAGTAATATAAAATACATCATGTCTCCCAAAATGTTATTTTCGTGTCTTTGGCTAGGTAGAAGAGAGTCCAGTGCTGCATAATAGCACTGTCCACGTCCAGCCTGGCCGCAACACTCTGCAGAAGGCTGTTGGAGCTGCTCCGCACTCGGTGGATCAGGGAAGCTATGCGTTTTCGCAGAATAGCCGCAAAATGTTTACAAATTTAGCTTTTGTAAACATTGTCGGATTTCCGCGAATTCATTTGCAAAGTTCTGATATATAAATGGAAGGTAATGTTAACATTTTTAACGTAATGAAATATTCTGTAGCTTTCGAGATTGGGTATATTTATTAAGATATTTAGCCTGTTTAGACTGTTTATGTTACTTTAGCCATAACATAAACAGTCCTACTAGTCAAAGGCTTCTTACATATTGCCTCAATAACCATGCTTGTCAATTGCGAGTTGCTGACAACAAAACCGGGTTAAGTACCGAAAACTCCTAAACAATACTTACCTTGACCAGTAGTAGTGAGTACGTAGTTGGTACATCATTTTACTTTTAGCGTTTTTTCAATCAGTTCAGGGATCCAAATTGCGTCGACTTTTAAAAAACTTACTGACTCTAAAACGATCCTAATTTTAGGACGACTAGACTCATTAACTCGAATTTAACCTGAAAAAAACCACATTAAAACAAGAAGTTCGGACGATCTTCCATTCGAGCTACCGATAATCTTACTCAGTTGTTGTTTTTTGGTGTCTTTCCAAGAAAGCTGACGTATGTATTTATTATTATGGTACACTTTCTATATACTTAGGTACTTTATTTACCATTTTTTTTGTTATTACTTTTTATCATCCCTTGTTAAAGCCTACATGAATTTAATTTTGTAATTTATTTCTTTCTTTCCTAGCTTCTCAGTAATATATATTTTATAATTTTCAATTTTTACATTACTGAGACCTTACAGTTTCTGAAAACGTATACTTAATGCACGTTCGGTTGCGACGGTACCAATGTCGTTAGAGAATCCGAAAAATTTTCAATATCCCCCTTTTTGGGGCGTCTACTTGCAACTGCGAGGCACGGAATTGTGTTGTGGAGGTAACTATTGCAAAGTAGTAACTTTCACAATTTATGGAGGAAACTGCTAGAGACTTGGCAGGTCTGAGACCCAATTTCTGGGATCGCAAATTCCTAGATTACCTGATCCCAAACTAAGTAAAAATTCAACTATGACAAGAGCAGCATATACAAAATACTTAAAGATCGAAAAGCACACTATGTTCCAAAAGCGCATTTGTGGCTGAGTTATTAAAAAGCTCGGTCCAAGGTTCCAACCCAGGTCAGATGAAGTGCAATTTCAGTTTTTTTAGGAGTATAAATAAGCGCCATTCAACACACCTCTTGTCATGGTCTCGAAGTAGGGATAAATATTCCTGTGTTACGAGGTACCAGACAAGAAATTGAACCAGGGGGGTCTTCCAGCACACCCAGACCCAAGCCAATTTAGAAAAGATCGTTTCCTGAGTTGACCCGACTGGAGATTGAACCCGGGATACTACGGAATTAAAGGCGAGAAATCGTGCTACAACGCACTATGCCAATCGTGCCGTCAAAAAGTATAAACTCGTTTTAATGTGTCACAACATCTAACGTCAGGAGTCTCACTTTTTAACCAAATGTTTATTAATGCTCTCCCCATTACTAGCTACGAATCACTAAGATATTTCTATAAATACGTAAAATTCAGAATATTAGGTTCCGGGCTAATCCTTGTCGATGAATTTATTTCAAGTTTATAGCCTTTTAATATAATACATACTATTACATTACGCATTGGTCATATTTTATAAACTTTTTCATTACTGAATGACTGACAGGCAGTGTCTGATTGATTGAACACACAGCTGAAACTACTGGTCGCAGATAGCTGTCCACTAAGCGAGGATTTCCGGAAATTCCTACAGGAACGGGTACTGTAGTGCGAAGCCGCACGCAAAAGCTTGTTTATACTATTTTACTTACTGCAATGCATTTCGTAGCTCCTCGTACAAGGATGCAATAGAGAAGGCAATTTTAAATTCAGCTCAGACTAGGTGAGACAAGCGTTTTAGAAGTTCCGTAGATTCATCTGCCCATTCCTTGTCGTGGCATCTCTGTGACAAGCTTGGTCAAACTATTTTGATACATTGGTGGCGAGCGTGGAACGGCTGATGGTTAAAAGATACATGTAATGTGCTGTATATCAGTCTGCAAGCAGAGACCGTATAGATAGATTGATATACATGGCGACACCATCGGCGTAGTGCGCTATAAGGAACTACACAACCTGATACCACCCTCTACTTTCTACCACCGGACCACTAGACGCCGGGAGGGCCATCACCTCCATGTGGTTGACTTTCTAACAATCCGCACTTAACGGTTTGCTGCGTCTTTTCTGGTCCGTACCGCTAGGGAGTGGAACGCTCTCCCTGCGTCTGTGTTCCCGGATACTTACAACCTTGTTATCTTCAAGGCCAGAGCGAATAGGCATTTTCTGGGTGGGTGATGCTCCACACTATAGGTTAAATGTTGTGATGTTCTTATTGTGTCTTATTTTTCTTTTGCACTTTTCCTAACTCTATTTGTATAAGTATCTCTTTCTAGTCGTTGACTCTTGGCAGAGTAATCGTGGTCATGGGAGATGCAGATTGCGTAGCTCGTTGTACTACCTCTTGCCCCCTCTCTATCCCCAAGGCAGTCCGGACGCATTGGTAAGTGACAATTCAGTGAGTGTTTTTATTTTGTATGTCCAACGTAGCGGAGAGCGACCTCTGGTTCTAGAGCCGTTCACTCGTCCCTGGACAACAAGTCTCTCCATGCTGTCGCCTTCTTTGCGGCTGACGTGTCCAAACATTTTAATATTCGGGAGAACACTAGTTTCGAAAGTCTCTTCTTGACTTTCAGCTCTTGGAGGATGGAAACGTTCGAGCGGCGCTGTGTCCATGATATACGCAACATCTTTCTCCAGCACCACATCTCCAAGGCGTCTATGTGCTTTCGTTCTCTCTCCGTGACAGTCTACGTCTCCGCTCCATGAAGTAGAACTGGGAAGACCAGTGATCGGACGAGGCAGGTCTTTGTTGCTTTAGTGATGTTGCGGTCTTTCCAAATTTTGTAGAGCGTGTCCATGGCAGATCTTGTAATGGCTATGCGTCGTTTAATCTCGTCTTCAGAGCCTCCAAGGTTAGAAATTTGTGACCCCAGGTAGATGTACGATGATACTACTTCACAGTTTGCAATCTGAGTAGGAGCATTGTTGCTGTTTTTGTCAACCACCATCAGAATAAGTATATTTATAAGTATATTGTAACTAAAATATTATAAGCTAAGCCTGAAAATAAATTGATTAGATATCCCAGTGTGCGGACCTCTCAAAAGTTTGACTTTGTTTTTGGATGTTCCACTGCACCTAATACAGGGTTCTTCGACCTATTCGGTGTTTCTAATCAACAATAGCCATAGATTCGATTCCCGGCGCGAGCCACGCATTGTTCTAGCGAAGAAAGTGACAATGAACCATTACTTTTTGTGGGGTTTCTCTATTTGTCACGGTTACCATTTGTCCATAGTTGAATGAATACGTAAATGGGTGTAGCTGCTTTTTACTGTGAATGCAGTCGTCTTGTATCGGTGGGTCCTGGGTTGTTTCTTGAGTTGGGCGTAAAGGTGTTTTAAAAAAAAAAGTAATTCTGGAACTTTTTGCAGGTTCGTTAGAAGTTAGTAATGAATGATTCTATTTGTAAGCTCTTAATCTGACTTGGATGATGTAACAAACATTTGTGTTAAAAAACTAAGTTAAAGTAGCAGGATGAAATGACTTTAAAAAATTATATTAAAAATGGATACGATTTGTCATTTATTTATTTATTAAGCATCATGTAAAAAATTATATTAAAAATGGATACGATTTGTCATTTATTTATTTATTAAGCATCATGTACAGGGTCAAAAGATCTTAATAGGGTGTTGAAAAGATGACATGACAGTATAACCATGATTTGAAAGTACTTCCACGTTGACATTGTGCTACCAGATAATTATTTTATGACCGTGATTATTAACTGAACTTTTGACATCTGAATTTAATTTTATTGGCTAACTTTACTGTATTAACTTTATTTAGGGAATTTATTTAATTTTAATAAAAAAAAAAATTTTTTTTTTACTTTGGGATAATTATTGTGAAATGACCCAATTTGATGTTTATAAATTGCATGACGACAAAATATTTGCACATCGCTGATCGATAAAACATGCATGTCCAAAATATAAATATAAGAACTTCACATGTACCATGCTATATGCAAATAAAAAATTATCTTATCTTATCTTCTTTCATTGTTTTACTAGTGATATTAGAATTCGAGTTCTCTCTTTTAAAGAATCACCCTGCTGTATTGAGAAACGCGCTGATTGAGGAATTCGATAAATAAGCACAAGGGTGGGTTTAATTCGCGATAACTTAATTTAAATTCACCAATGTTTCGCGCAAAAATCACAATGGCAAAAAAGGATATTTTCGTTCCGCGAGAATTGTTTGGGAGTTGTTAAAACACAACCGTCGCTTCGCTTCGAAGCGCTTCTCTTTCGCGGATTATGAACCTCGGTGTTTTCGTGGTATTTTCGCTTTTGTGGCGAAAAATTGCGAAACAGGCTTTGACCACAGGTTCCGCCTAAAAAGTTTACGGGATATTTACTCTGTGTGGTCAGCTGTTGACAAAAACTAACCTGAAATTGTAAACCACCTCTTTTTTAAAAGAGTAACTACTGAGTTTCTTGCCGGGTCTTCTCAGTGGAATTAGCCTTTCGACGCCGGTGGTAGAGTCACATTATATGTGTGTAATTTAGTATATAGATTGAATTAAATAAATAAATATGCGCCACAACACACCTCTTGTAATGGTCTCGAATAAGGGATTAATTTCCCTGTGTCACGAGGTACCACACAAGGAAATCAGCCAGCCAGGGGCGTCTCCCAGCACACCCAGACCCAAGCCAATTTAGAAAAGATGGTTTCCTGAATTGATCTGACTGGGGATTGAACCCGTAGTGTCCCACTACCGAATTAAAGGCGAGAAACCGTGCTACAGCGCACTACGCTTATCGTGCCGTCAAAAATTATAAACTTGTTTTATATGTCACAACATCTAACGTCAGGAGTCTCACTTAAAATTTATATAATATTATGTAAGTTTATACTATAGCTAAATTTAAAATGTTAAATGACGATTCCAAAGAACTGTAAATCTATGGTCCACTTGAATGAAGTATTTTTGATTAAGATTTTTTTGATTTTGAACTTGTGTTCACAATTAACCTTAGCAAACATCGATCAACAGCTTCTGAATCCTTTTGGATCTATACCAAGCGCGTAGGTGGGAGTGCCAGTGGGCATGGCACACAGAACGAAAACTTACGGCCCTTGGATATAGACCTATTCTAGAGACCTTATGAAGCAAACGTAGCATGGGAAGCCAATTCGCAAGGAGCAGGGGTGATCAGGTAAAAGCGACAGGATTCCAATGGATGCAGCCCGCCTGCAACCGGTCGGTTTAGCAACATATGAGGTAGGCCTATGTTCAGCGGTGGAAGTCTTAGATCCATGGTGATGATGATGAACACAATTTTAATTCAACTGCTGGACATAGCCGTCCACCGCAGTATGATGAAAAGTTTGCGCTGTTTCCATACATCGCGTAAAAAAATGTATTGGGATTGGGGACATGACAAATCCCAATACATTTTTTTTACGCCATACATCGCGTAAAAAAATGTATTGGGATTGGGGACATGACAAATCCCAATACATTTTTTTACGCGAACGATAATGTAAATTTAAGGTGGCAACTCGTGGTAGACGTACTGGTCATCGGTCTGCCAGATGGGAGGCCTATCAAAGTTTCAAAACTATTTGCCTGCTAAAACATTTTGTAACTAGAACTACCTCGCAAATCAACTTCCCTTTGAGTGGGCATAAGTTATAAGGCACCTACTCATTATTTCATTTATCTACATTAACAAGATTGTAAAAAGAGTTGTTTTTTTCATTTTATTCTAATCAGCCAAAATCGTCAAGTTAGTAGTCAAGGTAATACTATTATAATGATCCCTAAATCTAACTTTAAGTTCAAACTCCTCCAACGAAACTTTTCGTTTGAGGAAATTTCAATCGATCTTCACAAAAAGAAACTCTTCGAAAATAACGAAATATAAGTCACAAGTTTGTTTTATTGTTGTTTTTTCTTTCAGTTCCTAAATAAATAAGTCGCGTCTTTCCTAAAATCTGATTGTTTTAGATTCAGTGAGCTTTTTGAAAGTCGACCTAATTTGGATCACTGAGCAGACGGAAATAAATTTTCAAAGTTGTGACTTGTTACATTTTGAATACATTTCTTATCATCTTTTAGAGATTTTTTAACGTCATTTACTTAGTTCCTAGTAAATGCTGAGTTTAGTACTAGGTCTCCTTAAATTGAACGACTAGGATGCTAGTTAAATCATCTATTTTGTTCTATGACGTATTACTTTAGTTAAATAGTGATAGTAACTTCAATTCATCTGCATCTTTTAATGGCCATTAATTTCAGCCTAAAAAGGTAACTCCAGTATTATTCCCATAATTTTTCGTCACGTGAACAGCGATCGTTGCGTTCAGAAATTTAAATGCTCTGAATGAATGAATGAATTATTTGCTTAAAATAAGGTACAATAATGATGGTGACTTATATAATCATAAGTAAATAATTTCATGCGTATTTTACCGATTTATCGGTAGGCAAATATTAAAATGACAAAAATTTATTACAAACAATGATCGTCGTTTAAACAATAATTACAAATATATTAATACAATGACAATTTGAAATATTTCATAACATTAAAGAATATATATATCACTAAAATAACAAAACATTAATCGCATTAAAAAAACATCAATTACATAAAAAAAGATATACAAGAAGTCTTTTTAGTTCCATTTTGTTGCTACACGGAAATCTGGTAAAAAAACGTTAACGCGTTACGCGGACGCTAGCAGCTGTCATTGGTGTAAATTAATAAACTTAGAATAATAACGTATAGAAGGATAGTCTTCATACAACCGCCCCGTCAAAACTGAAGCACTAATCCGATCCACACATGCGTGACTGTTGCTTGCTTACATGCGGCGCGCTTTGACATTGAACATCGCGGAGCTGTAATGAGCACTCTAAAGCGGTCCGTTTGGAGCCATTTACAGCTCCAATTAAAGTGCTTCAAAATGAGCGCTGTGCTCAATTTAGCACAGTCACTAAAAAATTCAAAGACGAATATTTCTTTATAAAAATTATGTGTTTTTTTTTCACATTTTACACACTAATAATTCGTTTAAAAATTACATTTAAGCCTGGTTTCGGATTTTTTTATGATCGAGTAAAGTAACGTACATCCTATCATGTAACAAATTGGCACAGGTTCTAGACAATATCCTTATATTGTATTGTATTGCGTATCATATATTTTTTTCAAGATCAATTCACCATTGAATCAAAAGAGCAATCTGCTATAACGCCGCCTTAACCCTTTAGGCCACAATGCCCTTGTTTCGGTGTAATGATCTCTAAGGCATTTATTAACGAAGTGTGCAATTCTTATGGACTCGACGAGAAAAAATCTGCGAGTCTACCCACTGTCCTCACTTAAATTTGTTCCCATTTCGGCCTCATTTAATTAAATTCGTTCCTCCTTCCGTGTCATTTAACTTACCATCCTTTTTTTGTAGAAACGCTAGCTCAAAGGCGTCAAGCTATATTGCATTCCTTCTGTCGATGCACATGCGTCAGTACGTCTGCTTATTGATTGGCTCGTAGTCTGCCGCATTTTAAAAAGATATTCGAAGTAGAATTTAGAATTAAATTTGTGAAAAGCTTGAAGATGGTGAAGAAGTTTTGTTTCTAAGTCCGAATCTGTCTAAATATCCTCATTTTTAAATTCTGATTATTTTTAGTGGTGAAAACTAATAGTAAACATGATAATTAACAATATCTTTGTAAAATTTATTTGTTGTTCAATCCACTTCACTTAACGTATGACACGGCAAGATTTTTTTAAGATGGCAAATAAGTGCAAGCTTTCGTTGGTTTTCATGAATAATATCATCCACTGATGTAGGTACTATCGCGTACTTGTTGAAATAGATCAATAAAAAACTCAACTGCTTCATATTTTTTTTCAAGTAAGTAAATCTTTCGTCATGTATTTTATATACAGTCACTTAAAAGCAAATAGCTAAGTGCTATTTTCTCTACCAAAAACACATAATTTCCATCCACAATTACTCTCAGTAACACCTTTTCATGCCCAGTGTACCGGAAGCGACGTAACACGTGCGAGTGTGACGTCACGGCGGGAAATCCAACCGGAAACAGCGCCATAACGGCTTAAGCGTCACGAGAAAAAATTACGCGCGTTTTTGGCGGGAAACGAGCGACATCCGCTTCCGTTCAGAGTCGGGAGTGGGTGTTGCAGGAATTATGGTTTGATTATGATGTGAATGTATTCTCTGGTGGGACATGTTTGGCACGTGTTCATAATATTAGCACACTAAGTGAGGTTAGGGCATAAGATCATACTTAATAAAAATATGGAGAGGTTTGAAGAGTTTTCACAGGTTTTTACAACAAGCGAGTAATTTGTTGCGTGCGTTCAGAGGCTGCGGTAACCGCTTCTCATCAAACATTCCACGTGTTTTTTCCCCACCAAGATAAAACATTAAAAACCTCTTTAAACCCCTCTTGAAAAACTTCATGCTAAAGCATTGGAAAAACCTCGGCAGTGAGGCAGTAAACCGCTTTCTAAAATGGGCATTCAACCCTGCAAGCATACAGCTCTAACCCTGGATGGGATGGTTACAACAAGCCAGACGTAATAATCCCACGTCCACTGGGGTTCACTCTAGTCAGTCTATGAAGACATACATCATCTTTTTTTTTTGTTATTTGAAATGAATATTGTTTTTAAATTTTTTAGTTTAGTTTAGTTTAGTTCTAATTTTACTTTTTTACTTCAAACGAGCAGGAAGGTCACCTGATGGAAATTGATCACTTCCGCCAATGGACAACTGCAACACCAGAGGTGTCACGATTGTTTATTATTTGTTAAGAGAGTATAATGGGTAGTAATTTTGAAATGTTTTAGTTAAATTCTCTTTTTTAACGTTACCCACTGTTTGAATTTTATGAAGTATTCATTTTTTTATACTGTTGTAAACTGTAGGAGGTCGAGACACTGGTGTCTCGTAGCACAGATTATTCATAACCTATTCCAAGCACCAGTCTTCACATTAAGTGCTACAATCATGAATATAACTGTACTATCCTTCTGTTGTATTGCTTTTTGTGAAGAAAATAAAGATTCTTCATTATTATTATTATACTGTGGTTGAGAGACTTACTGATTCTTGGAGGAACTTGGGCCTTTGGTGTATTGACACCACGGGCACCTAAGGCCCATGAGTATTGACTCATAATTGCAATAGCGCATAAGCGCCGCCCTTTTTGTTTATTTTCATTATGATTCAGGTATATTGGGTAAGCAACATATCAAAAACTATATAAATACGGCCAAAACGATAGACAATTGTTACTATATGAATTTCACATCACAAAGCGCCGCTGAAATCAAAGTATGCCCTCTGATTGGAGCACATAAATGCAATATAGACTAAAAATATTGTAGATAGTACAGTGAATTTCAGAATAATAGCAGATAGGATTTTCTCGCCAAATTATTTGGTGAGAAGTTAGGTGGTTCTATTGGTCTTTATGAACATTTTCTTGTGGAGTGGGATTACAGTATTTAAGGCACGTCGAAAGTGTAAAAACCTTTTCCAACTCCGTTTAAAGAACTCTATACTATATAGCTCATTGGACAAACCTCGGCAGGGAGCTCCTTCCACAGTATAAGCGTCTTCGGAAGACAGCATTTTTGAATTCAAACTGTGCGAGGCCATAGTGGATCCAGATTTTGGGGAGTGTGTGGAGGCTTCCTGCGAAAGTGTTTCCGAAACATCACAACTTGGGACTCTTAAAGAAGATAGTGAATATATTACGATTGACCTGTTGGTGCAATGGCAGCGATCCTGCCTTTAGCACCGGAGGTCGTGGGTTCGATCCCCACTCATGACAAACATTTATGTGACGAACATTTGTGTTTGTTGTGCGTCTGGGCGTTATAATCTATTTAAGTGTGTATTTAGAAATATTTAAGTATGTTTATCAGTCTCTGAGACCCACAGTACAAGCTCTGCTTAGTTTGGGGTCAGATGATCTTGGTAATTTTTCCTCGATATTTATTATTATTTTATAATAGAATTTGTTTAATAGAAACCACTGTCGCTTAAGATCAAGGTGCACCATTGTGGTGCACCTTGATCTTAAGCGATTATGTAACACCCTAGGCTCAATGTCACTCAAGGTCAGGTGAGATTGTAGTCAGCAGCCTGCCTATTATACTTTGGCAATAATAAAGGCAAAACCAAAGCAAAATATAACACAATCGTACCATCATGACCTTAAGCGGGGTAGTCAGAGGCGAGTGACTATTTAAATTTCAATTTATTTATTTCAGATAATTATTACATCCATTATTGTTAGTAAAGTCACTTAATCTATGTTAGTAAGAAAAAATTAAATTCAACATTATTTACAATACATTTAATTTTATATAATTAAATCTGTTTATTTGTCAGTACATGAACCATATAACAATGGTTCAAGTACTGACAATCAAACCTGTTATCAAACATTTTTAAGATGGTGTTGGGGCTACCCAGAACCCTGCGCACCAGGGATGTGCACCGTTTCCGCAGGGTTGTGTAGAAATAGTCCTCCCGTGACTCGGCGAACATCCCTGACGCGCTACAATGCCGGGGCAGCCCCATCAGCACCCTAAACAACTAACTATTGCCGTCATGGTGAACGGAACACTCAGAAGCCCACTTTCACTTTTCACTAACCCAACGTGGTAGGTGGTGAGAACTCCGCCGTTATCCGGGTTGAATTGATTTTTCAACGATGTTTTCCATGGCCGGAGAGTTAGTTGGAGATTTACCAATGAACACAAAGATGGTTCTTGACCATATTTGAACTCGCGACCACGCCATCCACGATCTGAGTTAGGGTGCTTAACCCTACTCCACGACTTTTAAAAAACCATGAACAAACAAAAAAATATTTCCCGATTCTCTTCTATTCCTTATCAACTCTATCCTACCAGAAAATGGAAAACATTATATTAATGGGGCCCTCAGACGACGCTTACACGACCAAATAGCAAGACATTTCTCTGATGGACCGATTTACACATATTATATCCCGTTTTGGGGGAAACTATATTTCTCGGATTTGAAATGGTGATAATGATTATCAGGGGAATCATTATTTCGTTAGGAATTATAGTTTTTACGAACCGTTTATTAGGTTGAGCAGTTGTTAGGTTCCTTAGATAGCACGCAATGAGTCGTGGGTTCTAATAATATGTTGATAGAGATGATTTGTGTTTAATCTGGGTGTTTAGCAGACTTCAACTCACGCACGTGTGCACGTGTTTTTTTTTTACTTTCATTGAATCGTTTTTTTTTTGTAAGAATTTTGACATTTGTATTTAATTGTTTATTGTATTTTTTTTTAATTAGATAATTTAATTGTAATATTCAACACAATGTATATTGTTTGTGAATAAATGAATTGAATTGAATTCAAATCAAAGGGAGATTTTCTCAATTCAGATGTAAGTAGGTATGTTTTTTTCATTATTGTGTCCTCAGAACTAACCGGCGCGTTTTCATTTGAGTTGGTTTAAGTTAAAGTTGAGTTTCGGTTTAAAAAAAACACCTCTAAGGGTAAATACAATAGGGATTTTGTCAGATGGAATTTTGTTTTGATTTTTAAAGGTTCCGAACACTTAAAAAGATATATAAAAATAAAAGATTTCCAGAACCGTCTTCGAAAAAAGTCGTAATTATTTCATTATTTTGCGTGATTTTTTCTTAAGGTCGGTTGTTCAACTCTTTTATTTTAACTTTAAGTACCCTTCACTTACCTTATAAATAGCTTAGCTTTTGTTATTCGTATGTATGTAGATACCTATCAGGATGACGAGGCGTTTATTAGTGGGTAAGCAATAAGCATTTCAGTTCGGAGCCGGAGTTCAATCAGGGTCTTACAACATTAATTATTTGTGTTTTCACCTAAAACACTAGCAAGGTCTATTTGTCGTAATCGTAAACATCAGGCAACAGTATTTAAAAAAAATATCATAAAAAAGTATATGAATGTACCCATAGTTAATCTACAGACGGAAGAAAAACTTATTAATATTTCCGGAGCACAATAATTAGTTACTTAAAAAAGGCATTAAAATCGCAAAATCAAACCCCAACACATTCCAATAGCAGCAATAAAACTAACGCCGCAACCCGCAATCGAGCAAAACATAAAAATCTAGCTCATGAACAATGCCGAGTGACGTCACGCGACGTTGCCGCTCCGCGCCCGGCCGAGCCGCAACCGGCCAGTTCGCGCCGACACGGCTCGGAGAACGCCAACACGCCTGCGCGAGAAATTCAAATGACGTAAACTGCGTTCTTATTGTTGTTCTCAACTTCAAAAGTTAGTTTTTAAACGATTTACAGCTGTTTCTGACAAGTGACAAACGGAAAGGCAGAGGAGAACGGACGTGAAACAAAAGACGAGACGTTTTGAAACCGGATAGGACCGGTTTGTGCAATGTCGGAGAGCGGCAGGTATGTTTTAGTTTGCTTTGCTATGAACATAGTCACTTATGTAATTAAATTCTTGACTGACTAACATTTTAAATTGTTTATTGCACAGCTTTCTCTAAGTAGGTACGTGAGTACCTATATTTTACTTGTCGCGTCCAAACATTAGATGTTAACATTGATGATAACAGATGACTGACAAAAACAAACGAGTTGAAAATATGAATGAGATTTCGATTTTCGACTTTAAATGCACGAGACAAAATTCCATTTTCATAAAAAAATTAAATACTATTGCACTTACTTTAACAGAAACTGTTTGCTAGTAGTTCGTCTGCACTTACACAAACTTGTAATCTTGCAGCATTTATCCCAACGCCAGAAGGTTCACTTTTGGTCGTTCATTTCCATCGTATGAAACTCAATGTCTTGTTATGAGCTTTTATCGTTTATTATTAACACGACAAGGTTCATATTCACTTGCTTTGCTTTGACAGCTGCATCCCCTTTTGATGCTTTGTAGTGCGAGAAACCATATTCTGTGGGTTATTGATAAAATACAATTGCGTTTGCAATTTAGTAATGTTTCAACAGTATTTCAAATGTAATACGAAAATATTACAATACATGTTCCCAAAACTAAAAAGTCGCACAGATTTTCAACACTGTACAACATCGTCAATTGTTATTATTTATTGGTTTAAATGAATAAAATAGTAAGGAACATAACATTAAATAAAAAAACACCCCTTAAGTTTGGCTTCAATTGCATTCGATCATCACATTTATACAGGGTGTCATTGGAAGTAATAAGTAGGATCAAATCGAAATAACGCATAGCTGTGGTCTTTTCTGACCTTTTTAGGACTATCAATAGTAGTCCGATTTCTAACCGTCAAAAAGTTATAATCAATTTTAGTTTTTTTCAATGAACAAATGTTTTCTAATTTAATATCCTATTAGGACAAATTTGAGCCACTACGTAACTTAAAAAGGAAATATTCGACGATTGGCGTAGTGCCCTGTAGCACGGTTTCTCGCCTTGTCTTACGTAGTGTCCGGGGTTCGATTACCGGTTGAGTCAATTTCAGGATACGATATTTACTAAATCGGCTGGGGTCGGGTGTGCTGGGAGACGCCCCTGGCTTAATTCTTTGTCTGGTACCTTGTAACACAGGTATATTTATCACTACTCGAGCGAGACAGTGACAGTATTTTTAAATTTATATTGATTTATTAAACAAATGTAAATGCAGCATTATCACAAATCTTCGTGGTTTTTCGAACGCTCAATTATATCTAATTGTGATGTGTGCGACTATTTAGAATGGTAAATAAAAAAAATGTTACATGTCGGCCATATTAAGGCTATGCTTCCCCGAGATTGTCAATATTAAATTGTAAAACTAATTATTTTAAGGTTTTTTATAGTGGATGAGCTAGTTATAATAGCCCTCTTAAAGAGTTGCTACGCCCTTGCAGGGCGTCACATTTCCTACCTACAATTTATTGTTAAGACCTTATTCAATGTAATGTGTCTATGCAATTAATAAATGAATATGAATATGAATATTTGATCGACTTTGTTTGAAGATAACTACTAAATTAAAAGATATTTTAGCAAATAAAAAATTGTACAGAGGCGTTCACATTAACTTTAACAAAACCATTGCAAAATGGATCTTATATCAGTAGCATAAAGTGCCCCTATATAAAGCTTGACGTGAACGCGTCTGTACGAGTAGGTCAGTGTCTTTAACTAAGGCGACAACTTTTCCAAAACACGTTATAGCATAATTTCACCGATAAATAATACACAAAGAAGTCCGTCGACGATTATTTTGTTTTACTCTCAAATATTCATTATTAACATTTGGCACTTAAAAATATATATATAGATAGGTCTGTTATTGTCTTAATGTTATTTCTTAATAAATTCATTACACAAACAAGGAAGCCGCGGCGTTAATCCATTCGCGCAAAACTAATCAGTGGCCCACCGAATGCTCTATTGGACGGCGCGCTAAATCCTAGCCTTAACACACATTTTCTTCCACAGTGCATCTAAACGCAAAAGACAGCCCCAGTTTGAGGCTAGAGACTTGATCAGGCTGGTGAAAGATAGAAGATGTCTCTGGGATAGAGGCATGGCAGAATACCGGGATAAGGGGAGGAAGGATATGGCCTGGCTGGAGATATACAGGACTGTTGAGCCCGAGTATGATCAGCTGGATGAGAAAACTAAGAATTTTATTGGTGAGTTTCTATTAAGACATCTTTACAGCCAACCAAAACTAGTAAAAACCTGATCTATGGGTGTCGAACTCTTAATTTTAATCGTTATGGAGGCTGAAAATCATAAGGTTTTGGCTATCTTGCAAAACATACAGTTGGGAAACGGTAAACACTTGTGATCATACTTAAGTTTTGATCATACTTTATTATATTTATCACAGCAGGGGAAGAAGCTAAATAAAACTGGTCAGTGGGTACCATGGCAGGATGACCAGGCAAGTTTGGAGATCGCGGGTTCAATCCCCACTTTAAAAATATGTGTGTTTGTTATGTGTCTAGGTGATCTTAAGATATTTTAGAAATGTCTTAGTCCCAGAGCCATATTACAAGCTCGGTTTAGTCTTAGGATAGGGTGATCTCTGGTGTGGTGAGTTTACCCAAAAAACAGTGCAGTATTTAACGATGTTGTTTTTTCCCAGGCACACAAATAACGAGAAAGTGGTACAACCTCCGGGACTCATACGTCAAATCTAAAAAACATGGCGTCCGCAGCAAACCATACGTATATTCCACAATCTTGAAATTCTTAGAAACGATATACGAAGAAGGGAAAGACACCAAAAGTGAGGACAGCTATTACGATAACGGCAGTGATCATTTGAACGAAGATTACAATGATGCTAATGAAACAGAGATTGACACAGATGAAGCACAACCCTGGATGCACGATGTCTTCGTAGTTGAAGGAGAAAACGAAACAAAAAAGCCAAAGCCAGATTCTGACAAAGAAACCAATTTAGTCTACATTTTGGAGAACATGCTGAAAAGCGAGGATGATGAAGATAGAGCGTTCTTCAAATCAATAATTCCAACTGTGAAAAAGTTATCAGACGATTCCAAAATGGAGTTTAGAATACAAGTGATGAATTTACTGAAGAATTTGAAGAATAAAGAGAAGGAACAAAATAAACTTCGTTTGAAGATGGAGATGGTAGATAGTGACTGACGGTGACAATATATTTTTAGTTATATTTATTGGGTTTTATTTTACTCTTTACATCACAAACCCTAACGATTTTATCTAATATAATACAATAATTCAAAATCCTCGTGACAACTATTGTCTTTAAAGCGTCGTTGCTAAGGGGAAAGCACTCAGTCCCGTGTGGTTCCGGGTTCAAATCTGGCCAGAACCATCTGCGTTTCGTGTGATCATTTCGGCTCCATGCATTTTTAGGCCTTTTGTTGCCAAATAACTATTTCTCCTTAAGACTAGTTCTAGCTAAGCGTACCGTAAAGGCCGAAAAATAATAATGATCTCCTTTGAGACCAGTGATAGAAAATACCGATAAAAAACCATAGCAACCTGGATAGCGGCGCAAGGCTCACCACCTACCACGTTTATAATACACACTGTGAAATGGGGGCTTCTGAGTGTTCCGTTCACCATGACGGCAACAGTCAGCTTGCTTTTGACTACCCTTTTGGAATATCATCGTGATGGTATTTTGTATCTTTAGTATCTCGCTACTTACAATAAGATTTTATACGAAAGAGTCTGTCGACACCAGACGGTTAACATTCTTTTAAATCTAATCAGTATCTAACTCAACTTGTTCTAATAATCCAACTCATTTCTATTATCTCTATTTAACACACACAAGAGTCTCAAACGCGTTGCAACTTACTATCTAAATCATACCTTGCTATAGTTAGTTAATGATCTATCCATAGTCAAGTCTACATACTTTTCAGTGAAATTTGATGAAAATAGTATGGTATGGACGTAGTTGGACGTCTCGTGACCACCAATAATGCTGGCTCTTCTTAATATTTAACTAACATTTTAAAAACTTTGCAACCATAACATGTAGTGTGTGGATCTTTTTAACTTGGGGTCTACATAATTTATGAGCAAAATAATAACGTCGTGGGTGATGCGGGGAGTCTAAGGCTAGACGTAGAAGCAATTGTTGAGCTCCAGAGGCCATAAAAATAAAATATTAGCAAAATTATTATTTTGAAATTGGAAAGCAAAACAGTAGAGATATTTTGATGTAAGTAATCCGTCAATCACGAAAAATCCAGTTTACGAAGTGTTGAGGAAAATAAATACATAATCGTAACTTTGTGTCATAATCATAATTTCTATATGACGGACAAAAGTATTAACACTAAACACAGTTAAATACTTAATTTAGTGTTGAACAAATTAATTGAACAAAATCCTCTGAAAAGCCATTAAGGCTATACAGCCTCCACTATGAATACGGCACAACATCCTGTTGTCTGCAACCGGTATAGTGACCGGTAGCCGTTTTTGTTTGACTCTACAAAACCAAGACATACATTGGAAAAGATGACGAGAGATACGCATCTAAACAACATAACAAAACAATAAACGTAATAAATATCTGGGTCACCTAACACCTAAATCATAATAGCCTGCCAGGATCGCTGCCATTGCACCAACAGGCCAGTGAAAATCAAATGACGCCATGATTGGCGAAGTGCGTTGTAGCGTATATAACAAAACAAAAAAAATAGGACACAGTATAACAAAATAAAAAAATAAGTAAAATAAAATAATTTCAGACCTCAATGTGGGGGCCAACAAGGTCCCTGTCTTAGCATGTGCCGCTGCAGCTCTGGTATTCTGACAGGGCCTCGATGCGTGGTCTTGTCCGAAATTGTATATACAAATAAATGATAAATTAGAGAAAGAAATGTTTTGTGGAGATAAGCAATAATGAGTAATTGAGTAAAAAATAAAGTGGCAAATATAAATAAAAATAAAAAAATAATAAAGTGTTCATCAGTGCGTGACTATACATGTGCCGCGTTACGTGCACAGATTACAAAGTGAATTTCGTGCAATGGAGCGCAACTGTCAACCATGTTGGCAGAAGTCTTTCCTCATTAGTCTGTGGTGGGCAGAAGTGTCATGTCATCATCACGCCTTGCCACCCGCCTCCTGCCATCTTTACTCCAGAATACGGAAACTTACTTTTTGATCTACAGTTATATAGTGGACACCATTGGAGAGTTATGAAAATAAGACATTTTTGAACCAAGTGCAACACAAATTACAACCCATTATGAAAGCGAAGATATAATTAACTCTGCCCAAAACAACCGAGGAAGAAGATGATAATTGAAGAATAGGCTTGATGGATTTCATTCGGAGCCGTAAAACAACACACAAAAAAAAACGCCTTGCCACGTAGGTAGGTACATAATTAAGTTGTCACATTTACTTTTGAAAATACTTAAACCATGCCACGCATTAGAAATTCAAATGATTGTAATCTTTAATGAAATTAATATGGATCTCAACTGAGTGAGGTCCTTTATAATATATTTCTGGACATCGCATCACCGAGTAAATAAATGATTATTTTTTCTAAATGACAGATTCTTGTAACTAAAACCACAAAATAAAGAGTTTACAGAAGGACTGCTCGCGCCTTTTTCCTAAACTTGCGTTACCGCCCTGGGTTACCTAACTCCTACTATGAAGGATCCGAGGTCGCTCTGAATTTCAAAAATGAAGTAAGTAGGTAGGTTATACCCAATACACAGAACCGGCCAAAAATTCAATTAAATTATGTAAAAAATTGCACCAAGTTCGACGAAAACAAAAACACTCGCGACAGTGCGACTGACCGCGACACCGATGCCCACCGGTATCGCCTGTAAACTAACAGTGTCTGTGTGGGTTATCCAAATGGCGGGTTTGTTTTAAGCGGACTATCTGTCAGAGTCGCCGCGTCGCTGACGTAGGTAATTTGTGCTTGAACGCTATTGTGATGTCACAATAACGCACAAAACGCAAAAGTCGCACTTTTTGTTTTTATACATTCCCTTGCGTTATTCATTTAAAGTTATGTCTTTGACAACAACATAACTAGATATAGTCGTGTAGAGTATGAGCCTTGATCGTACTTGAAGGCTTGTTACTTTGTAATATCCATTTATACCTATATGTAAGTGGTAGTATATGAAAAATAATGAGTGATCTATACTCATATTATGCAGAGTAAAGATTTTATTGTTCGTTTGTATTGAATAGGCTCCGAAACTACTGAACTGATTTTAATAATTATTTTACCAATACAAAGCTACATTATCGGCAAGTAACATAGTACTGTATTTAACACATAACCTGACATGGGGGTCGCCGGTGACCGGCAAACAATAGATTTTCTATTGTGTCTGGTTTACGGGTGACATACTCTACGCGGGTAAAGCCGCTGATGGACAGGAAGTTTTTCATATTTAGATATAGATTGGCCTGTTGGAGGAGCGGGTAGAAGTCTGCTAAGTTATTTCGCAGAAGGTCCCACGTAAAACGAATTTGGAAATATTTAGGCATGCTCATCACACCAATACTACAAAATCTGCTTAATTTAGCGTCAGAAGAGATGGTCTTAATATGAACATCTTATACGGGTATTGATTCGTTTAAATAGTCCTAAGGCCTACATCTTTAATGCGTCGTGGCCTTAGGGTTAAACACCCCAACTCGGAGCGGGGATCGTGTAGTCCCGAGTTCAAATGTGGCCATTACAATCTTAGTGTTCATTGTTAAATCTCCGACTAAACCTCCAGTGATGTAAAACATCGATAAAAATTCAAATCAACCCGGAAGGTAGGCTTACCATCTACCACGTTGGGATCGAATACAATTAGTTAAAACGGGGCTTGTGAGTGTTCCATCCAGCATTATGGCCACAGTCCCTTGCCTCTAATTACCTCGTTTGAAACATGTTACATCATTGAAAACAAGTCATCGCTGAAATTGGCTAGTAATTTTGTGTCACTACAGGCCTAATAACCAAGCTTGTCAAAATTTTGATGATCACAATCTTGGGTCATATCCGAGAGCTGACCCGGAAATGAGGTCTGAATTTCCGGAGTACTAACTTCCCATTTTAATCATATCTAAGTTTGTTCATCTAAAAAGGCTGTAAAATTTCCGAATATAGCCTTCCTAATTACTTCATTCATTAAGCCAAGGGCCTGTTACTGTCTATTCACCCTTGGCCCTTTGTTTCACCCCCCTTCCTCTTTATTCAACCCCCAATTCGCGTGTCTTTTGTACCACTTCCTTGTAGAGAAACTTTTATTTTGAAATAATGTTTGGGCCGCAAAAAATATAATTAAGTAAACATCCTATAACTGTTTTCTGAGTCTTTGTTTGGATTAATCCTATGTTCTGCTTACACCACTAAGGTTGTGTGTTTGATTCCCACCAAGGTTAAACTTTCATCTAATGAAAACTCGAAACTCAAACTCTGCGACACGTCATACGCCCGAATCCATAAATGCCCAGACAGTGTTGACAGTTGACAGGCAGTATCAATTTGAGTGTCCTCAACTTTTGATTAGTGTTTGTGGATACGGGGGTTGTCTCACAAAAATTAACAGCGTGCAAACGTTCATACTCGAAACATTAACGAATCCAGATTCATGACATTACACGTCGGTGGCCCGGAGTTAATAGTGGCCGTCCTAAAATTGTTGTTGGGTGTTGCTTTGATGCTGCTACTTAACTAACTTGCTGGATCTTGATATAAATGATAAATCCTTGAAGATTATGAAATGTTTACTCACTTGAATGTAACGTTGTATGTACGAGATCACATTTTGATAGATGTGACATGACTAACTTATGCTATACATAAATAAAATGACATGCACGAATATGAAAATGCTGACGCGGTGACATACTTTGTGCAGTACAATTTACGAGAGCGTCGTGGCCTAGTGGTTCAGCACCCAAACTCAGATCGTGGATCGTGTGGTCCCGAGTTCAAATTCGGGCCAGAACCAAAAAAATATTTGTGTTCATTGTTAAATATCCGACTTACTCTCCGGTGATGGAAAACATCGATAAAAACCAAATCAACCCGGATAACGGCGGAAGGCTCACTACCTAGCCTACCACGTTGGGTTCTATTACCATTGGTGAAAAGTGGGCTTCTGAGTGTTTCGTTCACCATGACGATCACTTGCCTCTGACTACCCCGTTTGGGATAAAGTCGTGATGGTATGTTGTCTTAAAATCCAGAGGCTCTTAATTGAAATCCCAGGCAGAAAAAAGTCTTTTGATTTTTAAGACTATAGACAGGCTTTTGTCACTCCATGTACTTGCGAGCGATAATTACCTGACAGCTTCCGGGTATTTCAAGACCCATTTGGCAGTTGATTGCGTTATCTGTTTTCCGGGTTGATTTGGCTTTTTATCGACGTGTTCCATCACCGGAGAGTTAGTCGGAGATTTAACAATGAACACAAAGATTTTGGTTCTGGCCAGTTTTGAACTCGGGACCTCACGATCCACGGCCCGAGTTGGGTTGCTTAGCCCCCAGGTAATGACGCTATAATTTTATAAAGGAAACATTGATAACTAAGTTCGGAGGACATCTCCCAGAAACCCATTGAATCCTCGCAGAAGTGGTTCTGGTCGCGGGAGTAATAAATGACTTGATTCGATTTGTGTTACGGAAAAGATGGTGCTAAGGGCAGGTACACGCGGTGCTATTAATATTTCAAATCCCTACTCATCATTCGCAGCCATAAGTCCTTCTACCTTTAGATAGATAGATAGATTACTATTCTTTTAAAATATACATTAGGCTTAGTATTACTTTTCAAATAATTCACTACTAATGCGGTCTTACCGCTAATAAAGATCTCTTCCAGATAACCCATCGGTAGAGCGAAAAATAAGGAAGGTGCTAGTACGTCCATAAATACTATAAAGGTACCAACTTATTTTTTTAACTTAGCCTATAATGATTTATTTTAATAACAAAAAAAAAAAACCTTTCTGTTCTATAGGAATAATGTCTACGCTACACATTAACTATACGTAGATATCACAGAAGCAATAATGAATAGATTTTACAAGTAGGAACACCAAAGTTAGCTGTGCCTCTTGGTAACCACCTACCTTGGCTGACATGACATTGAACTCAAGTCGGCCACAGGAAGAAAATCTTTGGAGGTCATCAGGTGGAGGTCCATCTTTGAAAAGGCATGTTCTTGTAGTCTCTTAATAAATGGCACACCTATTGTCTCGTTCTGCCTGTTAGAATTCTGTGTATATATATATTCATACTAAGTAGTTTATTATAGTCGTTAGTATTTATTTAAAGTTTTTGTCTGTTTAAATAAAAATATTTAGGTTTTATTCTGATGGATCTAAGCTTGCTTATGTCGTGCATTCGACCTTCTCTTGGCTCCGAAAGAGAATGGCATTGAAAACGTTCGTGTATATCCGGCCTAATACAGCGAGACACACGCACACAACTCAAGTAACAAGTTGGCGAAGTAAATAAAACTATCAACGGTACAGTTCATAGCGATTTTATTAGAAAAGGAAAAAGAGTGTTGTATTTATGGGAGGCCGGTAAACCACTCGCTTCTCGAGAATTATTGCGCCGTTTCCTTGTCTCTGACTGTACGTAAGTTGTAGATGTGGCTGACTGTACACAAATTTTCTGCAGACCTACTATAACTTTCCGTCACATGAACGGCAATAGTATTGAGTTCAGAAAGTATAATGGAAATATAAATATAAATAAATTTATTTGACATACACACAGGAAACAATTAAAATAAAATCACAAGAGTTGTCAAAAGGCTCCCACTCAGCATATGCCGTAGTACCATGTTCAGCACCACGACGCTGGTTTTCAGTGGTCACCCTAACAAAGAGGGAGAAGCGGCGCAATTACTATTATCTTAATCACTACTTTAATTAACAAATTAACAATACTGCGCAAAGAAGCAGGTTCATAACTCAGGCGGGTTCGCGACAGCCGCAATAGTGTTTTAGATGCCATAGCCAACCGTGGGGACTGTCCACTTATTGGTAAACTTATCGATAGGATTAAGTCGCTTGTAACCTACTTTAAATTTGAATTGTACTAACATAGGATATAAGCTATTGTAACTAACACTCTGGATCTTGTTGTCTGATTAATAAATGATTTTATTTATTTTATTTATTATTAAGCTTTACCAAAAAAATATTAATTACATAGATGATAAAATGACAAAGAAATTACAACAGTAGACCCAAAAGATTATAACTATAACTGTGTACATAGCATTCAAAATGAATATCATTTATTACACGACCAAAATATCAATTTACGTTTACAGACTCTGTAATTTCAATAAATGCGGTTTGTATTTAACTTTAAATGAGACAACTATTCGAATTTCTTATGGGCGGTGGTATATTATTCCAGCAATTCGTGGCAGCGTAACGAAAACTGCCACGAAATGCGGTCGTCTTGTACTGAATGCTTGCTAATCTGAATGCAGTTCTACACGGTCTATGGGAAAATTTAAGCTTTTCGTACAGGTAAGGAGGGGTTTTATTTTTATGAGACCAAAGAGTAAGCTAGCAAAATATGCGCCAGACAACAGACCACTTGTCATGGTATCGAAGTAAGGATAAATATTAGGGTGCACACCCACGTCCGATAATCGGTGACCGATTTTTTGTAGGAGAAAAATAGAACGTACTGATAGCAATGAAGCAACGCACACGTCCGACGTGCACATTCTTTTTTAATTCTTTTTTTCAAATTTTCATTCCAATCCCTTCATTTGTTTTAATTTGACAACTTATGGAAGCGAACGTGTCGATCGGTTTTACAAAAATGGAAAAAGAGCAATATCGTTCGGTGATTCGATTCCTATTTTTGGAAGGGAAAACGCGCATCGAAATCAAAGAGCGCTTGGATGCTGTGTACGGTGACTCTTCTCCATCGATAGCCACCGTCAAGAATTGGTTCAACGAGTTTGCACGTGGCCGTACGTCGGTTTTTGATGAACCACGTCCAGGTGCACCGAAAACAGCTGCTACGGAGGAAAACATTAAAAAAATCCATGATCTCGTATTGGCAGATCGCCGATTGAAGGTTCGGGAGCTAGCTGAGACTGTAGCCATTTCAGAAGGAACAGTGCATCATATTCTTCACGAGTAACTCGGCATGAGAAAGCTGTCGGCGCGATGGGTGCCGCGTTTACTCACACCGGAAAACAAGCGCAACCGTGAGACCACATCGGAGACGTGTTTGGCGCTGTTTAAGCGGAATCCAGCGGAGTTTTTACGTCGTTGAAACCTGGATCCACTGGTACCCACCAGAGACCAAGGAGCAATCAAAACAATGGATCCAGACCGGGGAACGTGCTCCAAAGAAGGAGAAAACTGTAAAATCAGCCGGAAAAGTTATGGCCACCGTTTTCTGGGATTCACAAGGTGTGATCTACATCGATTACCTCGAGAAGGGTAAAACAATTACAGGGCTTTACTATGCCGATTTATTGGGCCGATTCGAATCCGAATTAAAGCAAAAACGACCCCATCTGGCGAAGAAAAAAGTGCTGTTTCACCACGACAACGCACCGGTTCACACGTCTGCCGTTGCCATGGCCAAATTGGTCGAATTACGCTACGAATTGCTGCCCCATCCACCGTATTCTCCAGATTTGGCCCCTTGTGACTTCTTTCTGTTTCCTAATCTGAAAAAATCACTCGCCGGGAATAGATATGGATCAAATGAGGAGGTCATCGCCGCCACGGAGGCCTATTTTGCAGAGTTTGACAAAAACTATTTTTCGGACGGGTTAAAAAAGTTGAAGCATCGCTGGGCTAAGTGTATCGAACTAAAAGGAGACTATGTTGAAAAATAAATTGCCACTATTCCAAAATTTTCGTTTACTTTTTCTAGGCTAAGTATTTATTGAATGACCCTCGTAGGTCCGACAAAAAGTCTGACGTGGGTGTGCACCCTTATTGTGTTACGAGGTACCAGACAGGGTAATAAGCCAGTGGCGTCTTCAGCCCACCCAGGTCCGTGCCAACTACCCAATTTAGAAAAGATCATTTCCTGAATTGACCCTACCGGTAATAGAACGCGGGACACAAAGCAAGCCAAGGTGAGAAACCGCAAATCGTGTCAATTTTTTTTTTTTTTTTAGGAAACAAACTATTTTTATTCCACCTTAAGATTACTTAAAAAATAACACTAAAATCAGTTAAGTTTCGACTGATGTTTGACACAAATCATCGAACAACCTACGTTATCAACGCTACGACTCTGAATTACAAACAGAAAATGAAAAAATTAAATAAGGAACTTAAAAAGCTCACAAATACACGGTTCATCCTAAATTGTTACTCCTTAAGATTTTACATACATCGTTTCTGAACTTAGGGGCGCTACTACTATAGATACCTAAATTACAAAATTTCTTAATAAAGTTATCAGTCGATCTGAACAAAAAGGCGTTGCTTGCATAATTTGTTTCAGTGGATGGCATCCCGAATGCGTAACTGCAGCGAGAACCTGTCCGAGGGCATCTATCTGAATCGTATATTTTCCAACAGAAAAGGGGTATCTACTAGGTTTTTGATAATCTTATACAGAAAAATTTGGTCTCTCTCCGTACGGTGTTCTAATAAAGAAGGCACGGAAGGAACTTATAGCCTGCATTGTGCAGCTTTAAAATTCAGATGTCTTGCCATTTTTTTATTCTCTCAATGCTGTCGATATAAATAAAAATAAAAATAAATATGCGCCAGACAACACACCTCTTGTAATGGTCTCGAAGTAGGGATTAATATCCCTGTGTCACGAGGTACCAGACAAGGAAATCAGCCAGGGGCGTCTCCCAGCACACCCAGACCCGAGTCAATTCAGAAAAGATCGTTTCCTGAATTGACCCGACCGGGAATCGAACCCGGGACACTAAGGAAATCGAGGCGAGAAACCGTGCTACAGCGCACTACGCCAATCGTGTCGTCTAAATGTTGTCATATAAATGTCGTCAGAATGTTGCCATTTCAGTTGTCTCCCACTTTTAGTTCTGAAATCCCATTCAAAAACGTCAACGCAGACGCTAGCGACTGTCATTGGTGTAAGTAAATTCATGGTGTAGGTACCTCACTGGAGCCGTGAAGGCGAAATTCTAATGTTGACAGGAATGGAAGTAGTGAATCAAACTATGATATATTCTAAACTAGCTGCGTCGACAGACTTCGTTCTGTCCAAACTAATTGCACGTCGCGGCGTCGGTAAAGCAGCACATCTCGCCCGCGTTTCTCCGACTTGACTATTATTTTTCAGTGAACGTTTTGTTCAATCATAATTAATAAATAAATAAATATGCGCCAGACAACTCGCCTCTTGTAATGGTCTTGAAGTAGGGATTAATATCCCTGTGTTACGAGGTACCACACAAGGAAATAAGCCAGGGGCGTCTCCCAGCACACCCAGACCCGAGTCAATTCAGAAAAGATAGTTTCCTGAATTGACCCGACCGAGAATCGAACCCGGGAGACTACAGAAATCGAGGCGAGAAACCATGCTACAGCGCACTACGCCAATCGTGTCGTCGCGTCAAACTAATAAAATATAGCCTATGTCACTGCCGTTTAATATAACTTCATATTGGTGGATGATTTTTTAAAATCGCTCCAGTAGTTTTGGAGCCTATTCAATACAAACACACAATTAAATCACTTCGTATTGGGATTACAATGTCAGTTTTTAGAGCTACTTCTGCGACTGAAAAGTTTTAGACTGGTACTATTTGACCGATAAACAATTTTAAGAAACGTTGAATGAATACGCCGCGCAGAAGTTGAGTTTGCGTGACGTAATGGACACGCGAATGGGATGAAGAGATCGTTATAATCGTCACCTGCACGATCATTTAGGGTAACTGACAAAATTAGTTTTTTCAGTAGAGCCGTTTAAAGCTTTTTTAAAGCTCGACATAAATTGAACATAACTATATTCCTATCTATCTTTTGTTGAATGAACCGCGGTTTTTAATAGAATGTAAAGAATGATCCAATACATCTTAGTTAAGGCAGTAAATTTAGTTTTTTTTGTACTTTTGATAGTTACACTTAATTTACATTATATTTTTTTGAGCGAACTTAGGTCAAATTGGTGTAAGTACGGTCGTAAATTGAAATAGTTTGCTTTAATTTGGTGTATTGGCTGGTCTCTTGATTTACTTAGCTGCTGTAAAATTTGTGTAAATGTATATTAATTACTAAGAGAATTAGGGAAAAAAAACCCATTTCCATTTGCACTATTTTTTTAAAATTGTACCTCAAAAAAATAGTTTTTTTAATAATTAATACCCAAATGTCAGGACGCTCAATTCGCAGACAAATGCGAGCAAGCTTTAAAAGATCGTATTCGGCCCCTTGTTCCTTGACGTAATCGTTAGAGCTCTTGTTTAGGGTGCAGGTTTGACCCTCGCCCAGGCCAAACATTTAAGTGACAATTTCTTTCAGCTGACCTTGACTATCAAAGAGTAAATAAGGAAGCAGAATGGACACGATGTGTGTTCGTCTAATGTAATAACTTAAAGGAATTCCCAATAACAGAGCTTAGAAGCCGATAGAGCAATGATAACAAACCCCTCACTTGAAGTGGGGGTCAATAAAATAGTGTAGAGATAAAGCGATGTCACAAAAAGAAAAAAACAGGGCAGGACGCGTCCGGTCTGGATGGCGTTGGTTCTAGGGATGGTGATATGCGAGGCGCGGCAAGATGAGTTTAAATATTTTTTTAAATAACTATTGTCCCACCGCTACTCAGATGAGTAATGCAATTGATTAATAGTAGCAAATAAAGATACGTGTGTTGGCTACAAAACGAATATATGCGGAAAAAGTGAAGCAGGGATTCTTGACTATGATATTTATGTATGTATGACTATGTGTTTAGTATCGGCTTGAGTTGTTTCATTGCTCAAAAATAACAAAAACAACGTAATTCCTCAAAAAAACTAGAACTACTTCTAAAAATCCTGCAATCAGTAGCTAAAGTACCTACGTACTTTAACGATAGTTATTTCATTGGTTGAGCCTATTGTTTCCGTTCACCAATCTACATTTTAGACAACGACACATCACAATTTCTACTCCGCCAAGTAGTTGACTATTAGAGAATGCCATTAGGTATTAAGTCCGCCAATACTATCCTTTGTGCAAGAAAGAAAATATCAATAATTAGTAAAACTGAAACCAGCTGTATAAATACTAAGACATAAATATACTTAAATAAATATACTTAAATATGCGCCAGACAACACACCTCTTGTAATGGTCTCGAAGTAGGGATTAATATCCCTGTGTTACGAGGTACCACACAAGGAAATAAGCCAGTGGCGTCTCCCAACACACCCAGACCCGAGTCAATTCAGAAAAGATCGTTTCCTGGATTGACCCGACCGGGAATCGAACCCGGGACACTACGGAAATCGAGGTGAAAAACCGTGCCACAGCGCACTGCGCCAATCGTGTCGTCAACATACATATAACATAGAAGACACAAAGTAATTTTTGACCTAACTCATTAATCGAAGAAAATTGTAATACAAAATTTTGCATATAATATTCATCAATGAGCAAACCTGTCAGAAATACCTGAGTGTTTATTAATTTAACCATTCATGTTGAAAATTTTCCTGACGAATGTAACAAAACAACAAAATTGTCTATTTTTAAACCTGCATAAAGCCGTCCGATATATTATAAAGACCGGTTCTCATCTATAAAAAGCACGTAACAGGTCGATACCCGCAGGTGTAGCCTCGGCACAAATGGACAGATGTGTTGCACTCAAATGTCGCGGTCAAATTTGAATTCGGACTTTGAAGAAAAGCTTACCCCCTAATCATAAAAGATTTGAAACACTTTTTTTACATGTTAAACACGTTTTGAAATGTCAAATTTAAAAATGTATGGAACTGAGATCAAATCATTTCGATTAGAAGAGTGCTATTGTCAGTTGGTAGATACATTTTCAATTTCACACGCGCCGAAACAAAGAAGCGTAGTGCTCTTGGCTAAGGCCTCCGTTTTATTTAGTTATCTCCTCTTAATACTGTAATTACGCTGAGTTAAGAAAATAGAAATGACACTCGTAATAAAGCAAAATGCAAAATCCTTTCAAAGTTATTCAAGATTCATTTGGTCGATAGAACACAACATTTTGTCCTGATTCAATATTTTGTATCTAGACTAGACATGATTTATTGTAAGGTCTGCGTTTATAAATCCATTCTGTGGAGCAAGATAATTTTATTCAAAAACATCCGATTTCATAGTCAGGTTACTACTCAATTCTTTGAAACTGCCTTATTTAGAATATTTATGTAAGTAAAGAAGCAATGTATGAATGAACGGATATTTGTATGACCACTTACTAAGTTTATCTGACAAATACCACATTTCTCACCTCATAGATGACCATATTACAAAACATCCAATTATAATTTAAACAAATTCTCACATCCATTTTCGGCCAAGACTTGCCCATTTGTTACCAAATCAAATGTGAATGGGTCGCTAAGTTTACTCGCATGGAATTATGAAAGCTGAAATGAAATAAATAAATAATATTCTTTTCACTTCCCATGCTCTAAAAGTTCGCCAATATAGCCCTACGAAGCGGGACTAAAGTGACCACTTTAGTCTCTAGGGAGTGTAAAGTAATTAGTTATTATTATTATTTTAATCTATATTTTATTATATACTAGCTTTCCGCCCGCGTGAACTTCATTTTTCTTTCCCGCTTTTCTGTTGAAATTTTTCCTGAATTTTCTTTGCTATAAACCTCACGGAGCCCGAGACCTTTCCAACGAATGCAAAACCGTGGAAATCTGGTCGTGCGTTCTGGAGTTATAGCGTCAGGAAGGAAAACCCGACTTATTTTTATATAATAGATTATTATTATTATCCTTAATGTGACATAGACAAACTCGAACAGCCAGTGTGGACCATTTTCATTGCGAACATTTTGAGAGTTTTAGTTCCATGGTTTGTCCGCAAAGAAGGTGGCGCCATGTGTTTTGAATTGTTAATCTGTGAGTGGTTTAGAAGAAAAAACTGACTGAATTTTTGTCGAGTGTAAATGTGTTCGGTTGTAAATAAATTTATTAGGAATGTCCAGTGACAGGGAAGAGTTTGGCGACGAGCAAAAAGCAAAATACAAAGAGCAAAAGTCAGGCAAAGAGATAATCTTTTGCCGCCAAAATCGTGGAAGATATACCTAAAAACTTACAAAAGTTGTATGGACTGGAGGAATAAGAAACATTTGTGATTTCCATTTTATTAAGTCTTCTTCTTCGTGTCGATGATCCCATCGCCAACACTAAATAACAGCAGCCCAGTGCTCCGCCATCGCCACCCCAGTGGGAGAGGCCTCATATAGATCCTTAATTGAGCAGCTGGTAGGGCACTGGGGGCAAACCAGCAGGTGCTACATTGTTTGGTCCGAGGTTCCGCAGTCGCATTTTACCCTGTCCGCACTGATGTAACCCCATTTAAAAAGGTTACTCCTGCAGCGGCCCACTTGGGTTCGGAGACGGTTAAGCGACTTCCATGTGGGCCACGGCAGTTCACATCCGGCAGGAAGATGTTCAAGGGGCGCCATATACTCTGGTGGTGGAGGGTGAGTCTCACGCCACAATTTACATCGTCCCTCACCTGGGGTGCACTTTAAAGAGGAGGTTCCGCGGAGAAAGCTATTACGACTTTTAAGGCGAGGGGGATTATAAGGCGTGAATGTAGAGAGCAGGTGCCTCCTGTCTGATTCCTGCTTCTGTTTTTCAGCAGAGGCGGCGATATGCCTCCTCACGACTGGAGGTGCTATACCGGCTAGAGGGTATATCATGCCGAGTGGCGTAGGTTTGAGGCATCCCGTTATGGTCCTACAAGTCTCGTTTAAAGCCACATCCACCTGCTTAGCATGAGCCGAACGATGCCACACTGGGCATGCATATTCGCCTGCCGAGAAGCAAAGTGCCAAGCCTGAGGTATGGAGCACATGCGGGGAGGCTCCCCAAGTTGTTGCGGTAAGGCGTGAAAGGAGATTATTTCTCGAGCCTACTTTTTGTTTAACCTTGTTGCAGTGGGACTTGTATGTAAGGGACCTATCTAGGGTCACCCCCAAATAGATCGGATGGTCGCAATGCCTGATGTCGCTGTGCCGCCACCTAATGTTCAATGTTCTTTCGGCCTGTCTATTACGAAGATGAAAGGAGCAGGACAATGTCTTAGCAGGGTTGGGCCTGAGAGCATTTTCATCATAATAGGTCCCGAGCTTCTCCAGAGCTTCCGTCAGAGTTTTTTCAGCCTCTGAAAAAGTGGTTGTTTGAACAGTAAGGGCAAGGTCGTCGGCATATAAGAACCTGTCAGTGTTAGGATATTCTGGTTGGTCATTTGTGTAGATGTTAAAAAGGATGGGTGCTAAGACGCTACCCTGTGGGAGACCATTCTTCTGACATCTCCATCGGCTGGCATTGGAATGGAGAATAACGTGAAATCGGCGGTTTCGTAGCATTTCACCCAGTATATCTATGAAATTCTTGTCATCTACCAATGCAGAGACTTTTGACAGAAGCAATTTAATATTGACTGTGTCGTATGCTGCCGACAGATCGACCAGAACTGCTCCAGTAATTTTTTTGGCTTCAAAACCGTTCTCGATATGTTGAGTAAGTTTTAGGATTTGCCCAGTGCAGGATTTTCCTGGTCTAAAACCTGCCTGTTCTGGGATGAGTTTAGAATCTATGACAGGAATGAGCCGGTTCAGGAGCAGCCTTTCAAAGAGCTTATAGGTGTGGCAGAGAAGAGATATTGGGCGGTAGTTTTTTGGGTCATCGGGTGACTTTCCAGGCTTTAGAAGGGCAATTATCTTTGACTTTCGCCAGAGTTTTGGGAGTCTGATGTCGTGAAGACAGCTGTTATATACAGCTAAAAGCCAAGAAATTGCAGCAGGACCCAAATGCTGTATCTGCTCCACGGTTATGTCATCCACACCTGCGGCTTTGCCATTTTTTAAAGACTTCATAGCTTCTTTCAGATCAGTCAGAGTAAAGGGCTTGCTGATTACTGAAGAGCCTTCAAGATGTTTTAAAGGTTTGTTTGATTTTGGAAGTTTGCGAGGGGGTTTCCCGTTAAGCAGCAGTTTGTGTGCAACTTGATTGGCAGATTGATTAAGTAATATTTATAAAATGATTTTGTACTAAATTGCCTATTTTCTCGCACTCAAAGTGAAAAGTACAGTTTGCACCTCGAGACTAAACGCCAACTAAATATACCCTCGGTTTCATTGACTCCGCGCTCAATGAACATGCTCGGGAGTCAAACTACCTCTGGTATATTGTGGCTTCGTTTAGTCCCTCGATATAAAATACTATTAGGTGGTCAGTTGACAAATTAGATGGTCAAATTGAAAATGTACAGGATATTGGGTTATTAAACAAGTTTAGCTCATTGTTACTCAATCAACTTCGAAGAGGGCCATGTACTCAGTATATGGCAATACCTATGTTTGATTAATAGCGTCGTGACCTAAGGTTTCAGCACTCCAACTCTGATCGTGGTTCGTAGAAACAACGATAGAAAACTATCAACCCGGATAGCGGCGGAAGGCTCACCACCTACCAGTGGGTACTAATACCATTGGTATCAAGTGGGCTTCTGAGTGTTCCGTTCACCATCCCAGTAGTCACTTGCCTCTGACTACCCCGTTTAGGATAAATTCGTGATGGTATGTTATGATTGATGAAGAGTTGAGGTAAGCCCAAGGATTCCAGTGGATATCGACTGTCTGCAGCTGCTGTACGAAAGACCTTGTGACACAAATAAAAAAAATCTTATAGTTCACTTAGAACAAACCGCCATTTTGATCACGCACACAGAAATAGGCAGTTTACAGGCGAAACCGGAGAGAAAAAAAGAAAGAAGTGTTTTCGTTTTTGTCAAACTTGGTGCAATTTTCCACATGATGAATATTGTTATTGGCGGGTTCTGTCACGTAGATAACCTACTTCCTTCATTTTAAAGATTCAGAGCGAATATAGTAGTAACCCTAGGAGGTTTGGCAAGTTTAGGTAATTATACTGGAAAAGGCGAGAGCGGTCTTTCTGTAAACTCCTTATTTTGTGCTTGTGATTAGCAGAAGACGTCTTATGGCTGTGAAAGGTGAGAATAATATACTTCACTAGTTAACTTTATTATAATAGGGTTGCCAATCTTGCAGACTTACCCACTATAGTAACGTCATTGCTTCTAAAGTTCTACTTTATTTTTCTCTTTTTAATTCAATGTTCATGAAAACGAAGTCTTCTCCGAAGATTAATTCTGATCTTTCTTTTAGGCCTCGTATACTGAACTATATGTTCCTGCTTCCATAAACGTACAAGAAGTACTTTACTATCACGCAATTATTTATTTAAAGCTCCCGTCTGGGCCGGGAGTCAAACTAACGATGTTAAATGGAGCCCCCAAGGCTGCAGGGCAATTTGTTTCGACATAATTACCGGAAAAAAACTATGTGACAACAGTGAGAAGGCGTTTACCAAGGATACTTTTTCTGCTTGAACTGTTTTTTTGGAGTCTTATTATTCAAACTAGCTTTCACTCGCTCTTTCTCTCGTATTGCGCTCTTTACACTCTCGGAAGCACCTAAATGCCAAAAAAATTTGAAATATGCGCCAGACAACACACTATTTGTCATTGTCTCGAAGTAGAGATAAATATCTCTGTGTTACGAGGTAGCAGACAAGGAATTAAGCCAGGGGCGGCTACCAGCACACCGAGTCCCGAGCCAATTTAAGGAAGATCATTTCCTGAATTAAATCGACCGGGAATCAAACCCGGGACACTATGTTAGCCAAGGCAAGAAACCGTGCTACAGCGCACTCCGTGCTGGTGGCGGCACTTTAAAATAATACTTTCCACCGCCCCATCTCCTTCCCGTGGGTGTCGTAAGAGGCGACTAAGGGAGCCCTGCAGCAGAGCATCTGCTCTTCAGGTGGGAGACATATTATGTCGGCCAGTTGATGTTACCACCATGCAGTTGCGTAAAACCCGCCAAGTGACTCTGACCTATCTCGGTCAGGTCGCGTTCCGGGATCAGCACTGCACTAACCGGTGCCACGGCAGGCCTTCAAGATGAGTATGGCCAGCTCAGTAATTGCTTTGCATTATTGTGCTTGTCATCCTCATATCTGGACCTCACGACTACTTTCCATCAGGTGGAGTGAGGTCATCTTGACGGGCACTATAAAAAAAAACTACACCAATCGTGTCATCATAATATTACAAATACAAATATACAAATCAGAGTCTTACCAAATTAAGCCTTAGTTAAACTGAAATCCATTTATCTTGAGCATCGTGACATCAAATGGTCATTGAAAGACTATGATAAAGAAATAAATATAATCTGACACCAAACTAAGCGTAGAGCTCGTACTATGGGTGTCAGAGACTGATAAACATCCTTAAATATTTCTAAATACATACTTAAATACATAATAACACCTAAACATACCACTAACGCAAACTAACTAACTAAATGTTCGTCATATACAATGACATGTTTGTCACTATGAAAGTAATATTTTTTTAAATACCACATAGTTCACTGTTCAAAAAATATTATCACGAAATTTACATCTTTCTTTTATTTGTATTTCTTTTATCACATGTACCTGTGAAGTGCAATAGTATATTTGCTTAATAATATATATTTTCATTTTTTTAATTATTCTCTGGCAGTCATTTTTTTTATATTGCACGTCAAGATGACCTCACTCCACCTGATGGAAAGCGGGCGTGAAGTCCAGATATGAGGTTGACAAGCCCAGTCATTCAAACGAATCACTGGGCTGGCCATCCTCACCTTGAAGGCCTGCAGAAATGCCTTTTCACGCCCCGCTTGAAGAACCCGGAACTATACGAGGAAGGAGACACATGTGCTGGAAGAGCGTTCAACGTCTGGATGGTACGACAAAGAAACGAGTCACCAAGGTGAAAGGTGAGGGTGGAATAAGCTGGAATAACTCGTCGGAGCATTCCCCATTGTAGAAGCGATTGATGATGACGCACATATTAAATTGTGTACTTTCAATGATTAAAACTGTTTCAAACGAACAACAATAATTGAATTGCTAAAATTAATGCCATATTTTAATTCATTTGTCGTTGCCTATAAATTCCACTGTAACTGATTTGAAATATATTAACTGTTAATTTACTATCACATAGTTAAATTATTGCAGGAACATTGTCATTACATTCCCTTAAAACAAAATATTAAAAACCAAAAAAAAAAAACGAAAACTTAAATGCTTATCTGATTGTTTAATACTGAAAATTATATTTTATCATCATCATTCACAGACGGAAACAAACAGCTAAATACCTATTCCATAAATGTTTAGGAACCTTGCTACAATTGCTATTATAATATCCAGTCAACTTAATTCCTAATCTGAGCGTAGCGAGCAATATCCAGCCTGGAAGACGCATTAGTGCCAGGTAACTGCTGACTGGCTGGAAATGAGACCTTTATCCCTAACGGGGTAGTCAGAGGCAAGGGACCGTTGCCGTCACGGTGAACCAAAAACGCAGAAGCCCACTTTTCACCAATGGTATTAGAACCCAACGTGGTAGGTGGTGAGCCTTCCGCCGCTATCCGGGTTGATTTCGTTTTTTATCGATGTTTTCCATCACCATAGAGTTTTTCGGAAATCAAACATTAAACACAAAGATTTTGGTTCTGGCCAGATTTGAATTCGGGACCACACGATCCGCGATACGAGTTGGAGTGCTTAACCACAAGGCCACGTCGCTCTCCGAAATTAAATCATAATGTAACTAAATTGCTCAGTTTAGGAAATTACCTTGACAAGTTACAAGGCATTGTAATAAGACCCCTTAAGTGCCAGTTTTAGCCAGCTGCGATTCGCCGAAACCTTCAAACGTTATAAATACATAGCTAAAAATAAAACCCTAGACAATTTACAAACTCACTGGTTTCTCTAATTGACTGCGGCACATACAAGTTTATCCGCTTCTCGGGACCAATCCCGGAAGGATCAACTCTGTCGCGATTCCGTATTTAACAGTAGCATTTATGACAACACCGTTGATTGGTTAAGTAATGAAAACATATTTTTTAACTTTAAACCTGGAAAACGGGGTTGAACCTTCTGTCACTAAAGGTTTTAGTGGTATTAGGTTTATTGCTTCGTGTTAGTGTTAAGTGAGTTTGTAGAAATTTATTTAATATTTATTCATTATTTCGTACACAAAGAGACAAATTACATAGAAAACAATAAGGAATCTCTAGAAAGAGATTTCTTCCAGCAGACCATGGCGACCTGAAAAACTCATTCAAAATTGTTAGCGATGGCACAATTAAGAAATAAAATGGTAGTATTTATTTATTTATTTATTTATTAACACAAAAATTGCACAACATAACATAACATAAGTATGCAGTTAAGACAAGAGTAAATGGGTATTTACTGGGCAGCCATGTATCATCATTGACCACATTATCACTTATTACCAGGTGCGATTGTAGTATATGACTGCCTTGACAATTTTAAAGAAAAATTTTGGGGTCATGTAATCTTGGTGTAAATTTTACTGTTCCAGATATTTATGTTTTATTTGTCTGAGTTAATTCTTATTTTTAGTATTCAACAATGCACTATTTACTACACCAGACTATTTCCAGATCTTAAAACAACCCGTCAGGGGTTCATCTGCGTGTGATATCCCTCTCAACCTTGCCAGCAAGAATCTCGAAGAAGTTAAGGCGTTTCGGTGTCTGGGCTGCATGCTGCGCAGTGACAACCGGCTTGTAACTGAGATTTCCACCAGAATTGCTGGAGCCTCCGCTGCTTTTGGAAAGCTAAATCATCGAGTTTGGAACTACCATGATTTGAAATTCGTAACCAAAAGGTCCGTGTAAAGATCCATTATCCTGCCTATACTTTTATACGCATCGGAAGCATGGGTTACCTGCAAGACTGACATGACGCTTAGATACATTTCATATCCGATGTCTTAGATCGATATTACGCGTGGAGTGACAAGATCGCGTACCAAACACTGAAGTGCTTCGGAGGGCTGGTATGAAGGGTATAGAGGCTACTCTCATGACTGGTCAACTTCGCTGGTGCGGAAACCTCGTGCGCATGGACGACTCTCGACTGCCCACGGCCGCATTTTTCGCCGAGATGCAGTGTGGCAAGCGCAAGGCAGGTGGCCAATACCTCCTCTATAAAGATGATCTCAAAAGAAACCTCGCGGCCTGTAACATCTCCATAAATGATTGGGAACATCTTGCCTCGAAGCGGTCCGGATGGCGCCGAGCCGTAAATGAAGGCGTCAAGCACTTTGAAGAAGTTCGTCTTGAAGACCTGGACACCAAGCGACAGCTTAGCAAGACCCGCCCGAAGCCGACTTATAACTACACTTACGATGCCACAGGACAAGTGTACTGCTCAAGTTGTGATCGCAGCTTCAAAACTAAGTTGGACTTCGACAGTCACATTCGGGCCCACGTAAGAAGACAATGAACATGCCTGTGTGTCGCCGTCGACGTAGGCGTCGAGGAGGAAATCATCATCATTTCCTACACAAACATATGAACTAGAAAAATTCGACCTCGTGCATTGCTAAACGCCTAAAAATATTAATTCACTTATCCTATAGCTAGTTTCATCATAATCGAAAGTCAAATATTTGCAAAATATTTCTTTCTGATGTTAAAGGCGCTTGCCTATAACATTGATGAAACAACGTTGGCTTACAACGTAAAATACACTAGATAAATTCGCCGGGTCTGCCTCGGCCTCGGTAGCTCAGTTGGAAGAGCAGCGGATTGTTCAAGGTCGCGGGTTCGCATCCCGCTGGAGTCCCTAGGATCAGGTCGATTTTTTTAGTTTCTATCTTCATTATTTATTTATAAATACCATCACCACAATATCCCAAACGGGGCAGTCAGTTTCCAACACCGGAATGAACACGTAAATGATTCTGGCCAGATTTGAACTCCGGACCACACGATCCAAGACGACCAAGACTGCTCTGCGTCTCTGCAGTTTCGTACTTTAGCGACACATGCTGCGAGGCAGGGTCCTGATTAGCCCATTTTAATTTTAATTTAAACTAAACTTTTTGTTATTTTATTTTATTGTTTCTTTTAATGGGTCGATGAATGATTTTTCACTTCTCGTGCTCTAAAAGTACGCCAATATAGCCCTACGAAGCCCTAGGGAGTAAAAAGTAATTAGTTTTTTAATTCCCTTCATGTGACGCAGACAAACTCAAACAGCCAGTAAAAATATAAATACTATTATCTGTGGAGTGTGGACCATTTTCATTGCGAAAATGTTAAGAGTTTTAGTTCCATAATTTGTCCGCAAAGAAGGTGGCGCCATGTGTTTTAAAATTGTTAATCTGTGACTGGTTCAGTTTGGAAAAAAAACTGACCGCGAAAATTTCAGTACTTTTGTCGAGTGTAAATTTGTCCGGATTTAAATGTTTTTGTACTAAATTGACTATTTTCTCGCACTCAAAGTGAAAAGTACAGTTTGCACCTCGAGACTAAACGCCAACTTAATATACCCTCGGTTTCATTGACTCCCTCGCACGCTCGGGAGTCAAAGCACCTCTGGTATATTATGGCTTCGTTTAGTCCCTCAATATAAAATATACTTTCTTTTCATAGGACATCGAGACACCGCAGCCTTTTCATCGTTGTATGCCTATCACTTATATTTTTTTGGAAATATCACTCTGTCCTTAAATTATTTATGTCATTATTCATTACATAATGCTTTCTTTTCTGCCCAAAACACTGTAAAAACTCAGTCTAGATTTCTAGTAAAACCCTATTTTCATTTCTTTTTTATATGTATTAATAGAAATTCCGGACATCATATTTCCAATGGGACTCGAGATATTCAAATGGATACGAACACGGAAGTATTCGAAACAGGATTCTCGCAGTATTCTAGGGTTAGTTATCACTATTAGTCAGTTGTATCTAGTATAATCTCTGGTTAGAATCAATTAAAACTAACTTTAATTAATAATTGATTGGTTTAGATTTCTCGACAAGTGTGATTTAGTGGTTTGGTAGCAGAAGGAGATAAGTTATTATGGAAAAACTGCATAAAATTATAGGATTTCACTGTAACAGTAATAAATAAAATTCCGAATGACATACAAAACTTAAATATTAACCAATTTAAATCAAAATTATATAGGTGGCTTATTAATAAAAGAATATATGACATGAAAGATTTTATTGACATTAAATTTAATTCCTAATACAATTCATTTTATTTGACAAACTTTAGTTATCTTCATTTTAATTTTATTTATTGTAATTATACGCAAATTTGGTTTCATACTATTTTTTTTTCATAATAAATATGCGCCAGACACCACACCTCTTGTAATGGTCTCGAAGTAGGGATTAATATCCCTGTGTTACGAGGTACCACACAAGGAAATAAGCCAGGGGCGTCTCCCAGCACACCCAGACCCGAGTCAATTCAGAAAAGATCGTTTCCTGAATTGGCCCGACCGGGAATCGAACCCGGGACACTACGGAAATCGAGGCGAGAAACCGTGCTACAGCGCACTACGCCAATCGTGTCGTCAAATTTAATGATAACACTTGCTAAAGATTATAATCTAATTGTAATTATACCTGTTGTAATTTCATAATTATGTAATTTTTGCATGCTATTTGTAATAGCGAAACATGTGCACTCTCCTATGTTGTAACATCATCAGTTCATCATCATCAGTTTTACGCAAATAACGATTCTGATTCTGATTCAGTCTCTATGTTACTTTAAAAATATTTTAGTTACCCAGAGACAAAACTCTAAAAAGCCTCTGATGCTTATGTAGTTCAAATTATTAATGTACTCACACTTATGGACATCATTTAAACTAACCTATTTTAAAAATTAAAAAACACTCAATTAAAAACCTGAACGAAGAGGTTATCGGCCAAACGGCATTTATCTTAATAAAATTTATCCGTTGCAAATACACCCCTAGCCTGACATACTTCGTACTAACTCCAGTACTGAGTATATCTCCATATACGAGTATGTTTAGTTCGGTCAGTACTGAGTACATCTCTTTATACAGGGTGATTATCAAATAACTTCCGAAAATAATATGGTGTAGGTACTCACTAAGTGATGTAGTAACTAGGTATACGCAAAAAAATATTTTTTTAAATTAACTTTAATTTTAAGGTTGTCATACAAAAAACACTGACCGTTCGAGTGATTTGTATGGTGACCTTGAAATGAAAGTTAGTGAAATAAAAATTTATTTCATTTTCGCTTAAATAGTTTCTACATCACTCAGTGAGTATACCTTACCGTTTTCGGAAGTTATTTGATAATCACCCTGTATGTTTGGGATTTGCTACAATAATTACTGTAGGCTAGACTAACCAAGCTAGTCTAGTACCAAAGCTAATCACATCAATAGACCGGCCGAAATCAACTCGTCTCATTACAGATGTTAATTATGCTAACGCTTGCGATTGGGTGGCGTAAATGCGAAGCCTGGTTAAGAGCAGACATGGTTAACTGAAAACGAGTGAGATTCGTTGTTGTTATTTTGACAAACTTCAAACCCATTGTCCTGGACTTGAAGTTTGTTTTAATAACATTACACTGCTGGGCATAGGCACAAAATAAAGAGTTTACAGAAGGACCGCTTGCACCTTTTTCCAAAACTTGCGTGAACCGCCTAGGGTTATTACTATATTCGCTCTGAATTTTTAAAATGAAGGGAGTAAGTTATACCTACTTGATAGAACCGGCCTAAAACAAAATTCATCATGTGAAAAATTGCACCAAGTTCGACAAAAACAAAAACACTCGCGACAGTGCGACTTTCCGACTCACCGAAGCTCACTGACTTCGCTTGTAAACTCATGTCTCTGTGTGCGTGCGTCAAAAATAGCGTGTTGTCGGGCTATCTGTCAGAGCGCCGCGCATGTCTAACTTGTGGCATAGGCCTTACCGCAACCACATATTACTTAATAGTTACTACGTATCAGATAAATCACATCCATAGAAAAATTATAATTTTCTTAGTCGTAAATCGATATATTCTGTCAGTAGTCACTACTTACAGTACGTCATCGCGTAAGTTCAACGGCAAAATTCGCGTGCAAATGCTCTACGCGGCAGTTGACAACCAACTGCCAAATGAGTCATGGAATGGCGGCTGGTAGGTAATTATCGCGCGCGAGTACACGGAGTGACAGAGGCCTGGCTCAGTGCGGATTGTTGAAGAGGTGAATGTAAGGCACGTGGTGAACCATACTGTATCAACAAGCCCCCCTAAAGCCTTTGGCTAGGCTTTTTTTTAATTTACAAATTTAAAAACATACACGTGTCACTTTAACAGTCACTTGTCTCTGACTACAGCGTTTGGGATATAGTCGTGATTTGTTATGTTGTTTTAATCCGCTTAGTGAACAAAGTTCACGGGCGGGTTGATGTAATTTCTTGCAATCTAAGTGGAGTTCACTTATTTTGCACGAAAATACATCATATTCTAGAATCGTACTCAAGCACTGATCTGTACTTTAGTAGAGTATTCATAACGTCAGTTCATACAAAAAAGTCACTCAGATCTATACTCAAGTACTGATTTTGTTTTACAATACGGACCTAAGTCAACTATGTCATTGAGTTCAGCTGCTGACTTTTTTGTTTAAATTTCTTTAGGGCATTATGATGTATTGTAAAATAATGTAGTATATTTATTTTGTAATATTTAAGTATGTATATTTGCATGATTGGTTTATTATATGTATTTATGTATTATTATTTTTAATATATTTAAGTATTAATATCTGAGATTTGTTGTTCTCGCTGCCTTTTTTAAATGTTGCAAGCCCAAAATTCCAATGTTTCTGTTATACCTTGTTGACTGGTAGGAAATGCCTCTAGGCATTAAGTCCGCCAAATTGTACTTGACTTGTTTGTGCGATAGAGAATAAATAAATAAATCAACCAAGGGTTCTTTTATATAGCTAGTTATGTCAGTCAAGTGTTTACTAAATAAGATACCATGATAGCTACACTATCGCATTGGTTTCAGCCTGTAAGGATAGTTGTTAAGGGTTTTAAATAAATAAATACATGTTATGAACATAAGACACAATCCCTATCAAAGCCTACTCCTACAAAATATCATTGCCTGTATTCGCCTTAATGAATAATTGGCATGTTGGTGCAATCGTAGCAATCCCTGATATAGCGCCAATGGTTGTGTGAGTTCGATCGCCATCCTGGGGAAAAATATGAACATTTGACGACACGGTGGGCGTAGTGCGCTGTAGCACAGACTTGCTACGATTTCCGTTCAGGAAACGATCTTTTCTGAATTCACTCGGGTCTGGGTGTGCTGGGAGACGCCCCTGGCTTATTTCCTTGTGTGGTACCTCGTAACACAGGGATATTAATCCCTACTTCGAGACCATTACAAGAGGTGTATATTTGACTGGCAGATTATGCCTTCGAGCCCTCAGTCCGCCATTTGTACTTGTTTTCATGTGCAATTAATAATGAATAAATAAATAAACATTTTGTGTGCGTTCTGTGTGTCACGGTTGAGTTATCTATTTAAGAACATACACACATCAAAAGTGTCTAGGGATCAAGCATTTTTATGCGGATTTCTTGAGATTGAGATGTGGCTTTGTAATAAATTTATGATTTTATAAATTTATATGGATCCTTTTTGGTGCATTTCATAATTTGAAACAGGAACTGTCAATCAAATTCGAGTAAAAGATGAAAATCAGCTGTCAATATTTTCCCTATAAAAACATACAACGCATTGAAGACATTATTAGTGCTACTGTTTCCCTACTACTGATTAAAACCAACGTTATTATGGAGCGGCGACGTCATTTAAGCAGGGAAGAAATGCTCAGAGCCGTGGGAATGATAGAAGCTGGTTCCCGGCAACGTACTGTGGCTTTAGCTCTGAATACAAGTCAGAGGGTTATCAGTCGACTTTGGACACGTTACCGAAGCACTGGTACCGTGGCTGAGCGCCATGGAGGACGGTATCGCTGCACCACACGGAGACAAGACCGATACATTCAAATCACAACTCGAAGAGCTCCAACAATAACCGCCATGATGTTAGCCGTGAGGCTTCATCACTCTTCAGGGAACTTAATTAGCGACCAAACCGTCAGAAACCGCTTGCATGAAGTGAACCTTCATTCCCGAAGACCGCTAAGGGTACCACCTATAGCAATGCACAATCGTAGGATTCGATATCAATGGGCTCTTGAACACAGAAATTGGGCAGAAGAACAATGGCGTTTCGTGTGCTTTTCTGATGAGTCTCGTTTTGGTATGAGACCGGATACAAGACGTATACGACACTGGAGAACCCCTGGACGCCAACAGCGATTAAAATCCTGCCAGGAAGTCCATCCTTATAGTGGTGGAACCATCATGTTATGGGCGGGTATTTGGATCGGCGGAAGGACTGAGTTGATTTGGATCAGAGGCAACCTCAACGCTCAAATTTATGCTGAGACGATTGTATCAGACGTCATCGTTCCTCTACAAGTGCAAATCGGTCCCTTATTTCAGTTAATGCATGATAATGCACGACCGCACACCGCAAGAGTTGTAAGACAGACTCTCGCCGCAGCTAACATCAATGTCCTGCCCTGGCCTGCTCAGTCGCCAGACTTGAACCCGATTGAGCATGCATGGGATATGCTACAGAGAAGAGCTCTGCCGAATATGGAGGGTATCCAGTCGCAAGAAGACCTTTTTTTGTTGTTGAAACGAACATGGGCGGCCATTCCACAGCGTGATTTGGATGAACTCATTTTGAGTATGCCAAACCGATGTTCTTGTGTTGTTAGTGTTCGCGGTAGAAACACGGAATATTAATTGTTTAAGTTACCCAATAAAATTTTAAAGAAAACTGTTATTTCAGTCTTTTTTTCGAACTTTAATGTTAGTGGTTCAAATGTCAAAAATCCCTTTATTAGGAAAATGGCAAATTTCTTTATTAATGCAAAGGTGACTTGGTTTATCGTTACTGTAGACAAACGAAAACACTTTATTTGATGAATCCTTAAAGAAAATTTTAATTAATATCAATCAGGAGAAAAGTTATTGCAAAAATATATGTTGATCCCTAGACACTTTTGATGTGTGTATTAAGTAATATTTTTCGTCTCTGAAATACAAGCTTTGCTTAGTCGAGAGTCAGATGATATTGATGCCAATGCGTGAGTGAAAGAATGTATGAATGTAGATACCCATTTATTTGATGCTCTTGCCTATTTAGACGGGCACAAAGACAAACCTACCCAAGTCTACACGTCTCATAACAACCGGTAATTATGCTAACACCAGCTGATCCGGCTCAATCCGGTAATGTCTATTATTATCGGGTTTGATGCGGTCGCGGCCGGTTAGCCTTATTGACCGGGTGAACTGTTGTTCAATTACCATGTTACAAATATATTCTGTGCTACAAATATTTAGATACGAACATCTGATACTAGACTATGGACTGGTGTCCATGTTCCAATGTTCACGTACAGCAATATAGCTCATCATCACCTTAGCTCGCTTCACCATCACGCTTTTTTTTATATTGCCCGTCAAGGTGTTCTCACTCCACCTGATGAAAAGCGGTCGTGAGGTCCAGATACAGTAATGCTCAGGTATCACTGAGCTGGCCATTATCATCTTGAAGACCAGCAGAAATGCCTTTCACGCCTCGCTCGAAGACCCCGGTACTATTAGTAGAAGGAAACCAACACGACAAAAAAACCTCACTGAACCTTTTTTCGAAAGCGAAACAATTTTTTTCTAATAAAAATCGAGGTTTTGTGACAAGGGAATAATAATGAATTTTACAACTAAATTAATATGTTATAATAATCTGTTTACCTAAATTAAAATCGGAGATTACAGTGGACCCTTTCTTCTAATTTACAAGAAAATAATTTAATTCTGACGAAAGTTGGAATAATATAAGCCAACCCTCTAGTCGGCCATTACGGAATACCGGTTTCAAGCGGATCAAACTGGTTTATCATGCTGCTGGCTCGATATAAATTAGTTTAGCTAATTAACCGTACACGGTAAGTTTTTTGTTTCCTAATAGAAAGTCATTACTATTACCGTAATATTAATATAGGTACTAAATCAAAAATTCATTTTCCTGCAACACGACTTTTATTACTAATACAGTAATTTCGCATTTCTTGATATTTTGCACTACATTATGTAGTTTATCAGGAAGGGTTTGAAAAGGTTTTCACAGGGTCGGCAACTTGCGAATGATGCTCCTGATGTTACACGCGTCCGAAGGCTGCGGTAACCGCTTACCGTTAGGCGGTTCACGTGGTCGTTGTCACCGGCGTAGTAAAAAAAAAAGAGAGCAAATGTCGACTAGATACTTCTACGAATTCCTCAATTCTGAAATCTAACAGCCTACAACCTTCCATCCGGTACAAAATATCCTACAAAGAAAGTCCAACTCACAAAACACCAGGTCAAGATCGCAAATTGGGAAAAATTACGACACATTTTAGCTTACTTACTTAAAAAATAAGGCAGAGAAATTCCTGAAAAGGAGCAAGTTTCTCATTACTTAACAAAATTGTCGAACGGGAGGAAAAAACACATTTAACCACATCCCCTGGGAAAATCGGGAATGGCACAGGTAATTAATGGGCCATTTAACCGCTGTTCAGATGTTCCGCTCTCATAAATTTATTAATTAACTCGCGTAACATTTTTTTCCACGATTGTACTTATTCTTAAGTAAGTTATGAGCGGTTCTGATTGGTGCGTGTGCGGTTATAGTCGTTTTTAATTGGTGCTTGCGTCGTTATAGGATAGTCGGGAATAGATGGGTTAGGTAATTTGTTAGAATGATGAGCACGTATTTTGTTGTTAGTAAAAATCCTAACAGCCTCGTAGTCTGAGGGTTAATTTATTGTTTTCTTAGATGCAATCACCTAATTCAATTAAATCTTTTGTTTTTATTTGTTTCAAAAATAATTTTGTACTTTTGATTAATTACAATAAAGAATTGGTTAATTATTTAACGGGGGCACACGTACATTTCAAATAAGTTACTTTTTTTAAGAACATTAGTTTTATCATTTCTTTCAATCGAAAGAGACTATAAATCAGGTAGGAGCTCCATCCTACGTTCGTAATAAACTTGAGCAGCCCGTTTGGACACAAATTAACATCGGTGGCAAACAAGCATCCCTACGGACCGCCGGATAGTAGGCGGTTACCGCAGCCCATTTATACGCAAGTGCAACACCTAAGACATCAATCGCTCATTGCCTACCCTGTAAAAAAAGAGAGAGAAATAGGGAGAGAGAGAGAAAGAGAGCGAGAGAGGGAGAGATAGGGAGAGAGAGAAAGAGATATAAACTTTTTTTTTAACTGTGGCTACCTTATTAGCTGCGGTTTTGTATAAAGGATTTTCTTGTGCGTTATTCAAATTAAGCCATATTGTTTGTTAAATGCTTGCTATTGCAATAAATAACGACACGCCAACGGATAACTGTAACTAGATTGGTATGGTTAAATTAATTAGATGCAAATGAATTATGCGCCATACATTTTGTTTGTCCGACGCGTGACAAGGGTTTGTAGCCCTGCTACAGGCGGAAACATAAATAGGTTAATATTTAAGATCTTTGTTACAGTGACGACACGATTGGTAGAAAAAAAATCTCGGGTCTGTGTGTACTGAGAGCCGCTGGCTTCTTTTTGACTAGTAAATCGGAACAGAAGGATATTTTATTCTTACTTCGCTATGTCATGTTGATGTAGGTACAACAACAACAAATACAGCCTTATACGTCCCACTGCTGGGCACAGGCCTCACCTCAACTATGAGGTGGAACGAGCCATACTCCAACACGCGGGGTCAGTGCGGATTGTTGGAGAGGTGAATGTAAGGCCAGTGATAAACCATACCGTCAGATGTTAACAAGCCGCCTTTTTAGGCCTCTGACTAGGCTTAACGACTGATATCTTGCGACTTCAGCCGTCAGCCAACTGTTTAACGTGCCTTCCGAAGCACGGAGATGCCCGAAAAACACATCACCTAATTTCGGTCGGGAAGGTCACCCCATCCATAACCCGACCAGACTGGCGTTGCTTAACATCAGATCGTTGCCAATCCGCTGCCGTCACTTAGCCACGGGCACCACAGGGGCACCACACGGGTTAATTGATGTGTTGCTGCATATTTCGTCTATATTCATTAGGGATATTGTAGGATTCTATTGGTTAACTTATTTTTTTGATCAGTGCAGTAGTTTCGGGGCTTATTCAATGCAAAACAATCGAATCTTTAATCTTTATAATATTAATATAGGTAGTACATTAGCTGATTCGGCAGCCCTAAAAACATTTCTAAGACAAGTCTACTAATTGATAAGATGAGGTACTATAGTGTTGAGCATCTTATGTTGCTGACTGTACAACCAACCACAGCAAACGCTGCTTGCATAGAGGTTATAGGTTCCATCCCAATCTGGGAAAACATTTAAATGGATATTTCGTATCATCGGTGTCTGGATAGAAACATGATGTCAAGTTATAAAAGCTAGTCAATACGAAGGTAACGCAAACACCCAAATACAATTACTTAGTCATTATCATCATCATTCACAGCCATAAGAATTACACCGCTGAGCATAAGCCTACCCCATTGATTTTCCAAGGTACCGATTCCAGACGGTCTGCATCCACTGTGATCTCACCACCAGTGGAGTCAAGGCGATCACTTCATTTTGCTTGTCTTTTGTTTGGTATAATAAAGACCAAAACGCCAACGTATTTATATGATAAGCTTCAATTTTCGCAACGACCACTAAGAATAGCAAGTGGCAGTTTTCGATACTTGGCCACGAAATGCTGGAACAATATATCCCCACCCATTAGGAATCTGTACAACAGTAAAACATTCAAAAATACATTTAAAGCACATCTTTTGTATTTGCAGAAATCAAAATAATAAATAAAAGACTCATATAGTTTTTATATACCTAAAATATTATTGTATTACAGTAAGTAGGTATTTATATTTTTAAACTGAAATTTCTGGAATTGTTTTCAATAAAGAATGTAAGAAAAACTGATATTATAAGATATTATAATATGATGTTTCTTAGTAAGTAATTTCATATTGTAATTTTGAGGGCGTATTTATATTTTATAGGTTGGTTCTTGTTTGTTAAAATATTGTGAGCAAAGTTTTAGTCTAACTTGTATCATATGGCTGTTTGTTGGTTAGTAATTTCATACCTAATTTAATGACCTATTATATTGCATATGTTTGTAATTGTAAGAATATTGTTGTCGCGCGCAGTGGCAACCTTTATCTTCACTTGTGACCACGGGAGACCAGCGACGAGGTGCCGAATAGGTCGGTTCCCCGTCATGAAGCTGAGTGTGCACCATTTCAGTGCCATTGCCTATTTGTAGTAGTTAGTACTGAATAAACGTATATATTCTCTTCTTCTTCTTTAGCCATTTTCAACGGCTAAGGTGTAGGCCTCCTTCAGTTTATGCCATCTTTCACGGTCTTGAGCAGTATCCAACCACTTTGTTCCCGCCAGTCTTTTGATGTCGTCACACCAACGCATCTGCGGTCTTCCTCGTGGACGCTTCTCGCCCCACGGTCTCCATTCCACCACCGCCTTGCACGAACAGCCTTGCTTACGGGCGACATGGCCAGCCCACTCCCATTTCAATTTCGCAACCCGTTTAGTAACGTCGCTGACTTTGCTACGCTCTCTAACCCACTCATTTCTTTTATGGGCCTTCAGCGTAACTCCAACCAGTTTTCTCTCAATTGCTCTCTGGGCCACCTGCAGTTAATGAAGGACTTCCTTAGTAAAAATCCAAGTCTCGGCCCCATACGTGAGCACCGGTAAAATAAACGTTTATATTATTATTTATTATATTATTTGCACACATTGCAGGTCTCACGATGCCTTTCTTTGCTGTAGGTCTTCAGCCTAAAACTATTCTGCCCCCTCGTTCATCAGATCTTCGCACTATCAGTCCTAAGCTGAGGGTAGCAATTTCGTCGGAAAATATCCAGCTTAGAAGATGCATTAGTACCAAGTAACCACTGACTGGCTGGAAATGTGAAATCATTCACGAAATTGCTCACTACGCTCCGTTATGGGAATGAACTTGACTAGTTTCAAGGGTTTGTAATAGCCCCTAGTCAGCAGCAGACCGAAACGGAGGAAGCTGCATTGCAGAAATCATGAATTTCCCTCGCATTTTCAACCCAGCCATTTTGCTTCACAAATCCAGCAATGCGTTCCATATTACACCCATCCTTCACACATTATTTTAATATGATGAAATCAGTGAGATTTCGCAATAAAACCGTACGGACCCACCTCTGGGCTGTATATCATGGGGGTGATTGCGGACATACAACGAAATAGATGACGTGAATGTAAATAAAACAAATAACTATGCACCAGACAAGGGGAGTGGAACGCTCTACCTGCGCTTGTGTTTACGGATACTTACTACATTGGTGTCTTCAAAGCCAGTGTGAAGAGGTATTTTCTGGGTAAACGTGCACCACCATTGGCCTCGTCATCGCTTACTACCAGGCGAGACTGAGGCCAAACGCAAATCCATTTTAAATAATAAAATATAGATCCAAAATTAAAATGTCAAATTTCATAAAGCCATAGTCTCGAAGTAAGAATCAATACACTTGTGTTACGACGTGTAGAAGAGCTATTCTCCTAAATTGACACAATCGGAAATCAAACCCAGGACATAACGCAAGTCAAGGCGAGAAACGCGCTACAGCGGCCTACGCCAATCGTGTCGTCAAACAAATACTTAGATCTATATAGTGTGTCAAAAAGGAGTGCAGGGCTCCTCTTTTGACGTTGCTTCATTTTAACCGTTATGAAAACTGTACGTCTAACACGAGTTGCCACTTTAAATTTAAATTATCGTTCGCGTAAAAAAATGTATTGGGATTTGACATTGTCATGTCATGTCAACTCCCAATAAAAAAAAATCATTATGATATTTAAAGTACTCAACTCAACAACAACTCGTCGTAGACTATACTGTAAATCTAAAGAGGCAACTCGTGGTTGACGTACTGATGTCAATGATGTCCAAATTATATAGATTTACAATCATACATACATACATACATACCATCACGCCTTTTTTCCAACGGTTCCTTGTGGCAGAGACCACATCTTTCCACTTGCTACCTGTCCTAAATCACATCTTGCGCTTCTTCCACTCTCATTAATCCTTTCATACATGCTCATCGATTATGGGTACTCCTGACCTGACCTTTTCTGAGCACGTCTTGGACTTGTCCTAAGTACGTCCGTCTAGGCCTTCCCCTTTCAACAGCTCCATCCACCCTCGCCTTGTAAATTTGTTTCGTTAATCGCCTTTCATTTACAATCATCATGCAAAATATGTCTCTGAACTCGATTGAAATCAACAGAATAATAAAAAAACCCCATCACTGAAGCGCTATCGTGACGTCACAGCAAGTCCTCTTGCTCATCGGCTCGTTGCCTTATACGTTTCGGTACAGACTCTGCTCTGTGAGGCGCGCCGCAGAGCTGGCGATGGGGTGAGACAGAGGAGACCGGCCGCTCTGTACAGATTATATCAGAGGCGCGCGTAATATGCGCTCGGTAAAAAATCTGTACCGAAATGAGTCGGCCCGAAAACTCTCATTTGATTACATGCGCTCGGTGAACAATCTGTACATATTCAGTACGGATGCGGTACCGAAACGAAAACGCACCAATCCGATGAGGAAGAGGCCCAACCGAACACGCCTGGATTTAAAGGCGTTTTCTATTTCATTGTATGTCTGTAAGCATGATATATTATCAGGAAACGACCAGGGGTGTTTTTATTGAGCTTAATTTTACAACGATTATGAATTTGAAAATCGGGTGAATGTTTTTTAAATGTAGCTATGACCGGTACATACATCATCATTCGCAACCATTAGACTGTTCTTCCATCAGAGATGTGTTATGATTCGTTGCTGTGGATGCGTTTAATATCCACCAATCAATATTCATTGGCCCACATAGCATGGCACTGATGGGAACGGGTTCTACTAAGCTATGTTTTTATATGAAAAGATTCGAGCTGTGGACGCTTGCTATGGAAGCGTGCTAAGGATACCTGCTATGTGTGCTGTGCGTGCCTTCCCTATTGTTGATACGCGCATGCTGGAGCTGCGCATCTTCCTCGCAATGCTACCTTGCGGCGGCTCATCTCCGTAGCACATCTTACCGGCTCCGTTACAGCATCAGTGAAAACGCTTCAATAGTTCCGTAGTTTAGCTTGCACATCCTCGCAGCATAGTTGCATAGCACCTCTCTGGTAGAAAAGCAGCATAAATTCGATGCGACCCATATCTACAACTTAGGTGGTATTTTTTTAAAGTGCCTTGACGGGCATGACCTCACTCCACCTGATGGGAAGCGGTCGTGAGGTCCAGATATGAGGATGACAAGCACAGTAATGCAAAGCAATCGCTGAGCTGCAAAAATGCCTTTTCACACCCCGCTTGAAGACCCACTCACTATAAGAGGAAGGAAACACATCCCTGGTAGAGCGTTCCACGTCTGGATAGTTCGTTAAACAAAAGTGTCACCGTCCGTTGTGCGTGCGAACAAATGCTGGACTGTGTGTGGAAGACGCGCCAGCACGCGTGGTACGGGAGTGAAAGGGTGAGGATGGGACGAGTTGGAATAGCTCTTCAGAGCATTCCCCATTGTAGAAGCAATGATAACGCTCAACCTGGCAATGTCTCTACGCAGTTGGAGAGGCTCAAGAGAGAGGTTAGTCCACTTTGAGGTAGGACCTTCACTTTTTTTGTAGTAGAGAATGGTTTTTACAACCGAATAACTTTTTAAACTCACTTGTTTGCATTTTCACAATTAAACTTTTTAACTACCGGGTTTAAACACTAGGTTTTGTAAGTTTTGTATGTACCACAAAATTGTGCCACCGTGTTATCTTATATGGACCAAACACTAATGTTGCTAAGGTTTCCATTGCAGAGTTTTTCTCGCTTTCGCTAAACACGTCAGTTCGATTCCCGGACTGGCGCAAATGTTGAAGCAGAAAAATCTGTGGTTTGGTATACATAATACAAGAGAAAACAAGGCAAATTGGTTTTGATAAATAATTAACAGTTTAAGCGTTCAATATCCGGATTGGTAACGTAGTTTTATGAGTCAGTTCCGCCATCGTGGCGATGACCTGGTTTCAATGACAAAGAACTTTGCGCACGAGTTTTGCAGTAAGAAATAATGATTTATAAGTAATAAAATGATCTATTTGTTAATAATTAACTATGATAAAGCAAAAAGAATGGCAGAAAACGACTGGCCCCTCAGCGGCTTTCCTGTCAAAATACAGCCTAAATATAAAAAAATATATGTAATATAGCCTATGTCATTCCCTGATAATATAGCTTTAAATTAGCAATAGAAACAAATATTCAAATCTTACCTCTTTATAATATTGTGTCTCGTAATGTGTCTAAGATTGTCTAAGATGTATCTTTGTGTAGAAAACAGAGCATTGTTTAATGCTAAAAAATAAAAATTAACTTATCCAATAGCTAGTTTCATCTTAATCAAAAGTTAAATATTTGCAAAAATATTTCTTTCGGATGTTAATGGCGCTTGCCTCTAACATTGATGTAACAACGTTGGCTTACAACGTAAAATACTCTAGATAAATTCGCCAGGTCTGTTAACGGCCTCGGTAGCCCAGTTGGAGAAGCAGTCGCCCGGATTGTGAAAGGTTCCAATCCCGCTTGAGTCCCAGGACTAGGTCGATTTTTTCTAGTTTCTATCTTTTTTATTAATCTTATAAAAAATATAACAATCAATAAATATAATATATATATAATACATAAGAATCCAAATATTTATTAATGCCAATAAAACTACTTTTTTTTTAATCTTAACAGTTAGTGATATTTCTTTTTTACATTTTGCCAAAGCTTTATTTTTCAACTGAAGATAGGAATTAGAATTTTTTTACTTTTTTCCTAGATATAGTTTTTGACAAAAAGTAACTATATAAAAAGAAAACACCATAATATATATAATATATTTTTTAATATGTATCAATCGTCATATTCGCTTTTTGCAATAATGTTAAATTTTAGTCAATTTACGGTTTTATTAAAATTACAATGTTTAAATACATGATTTAAAACGGAATTTATCCCATGTTTTTTTAATTTAAATACTTACGTGTTAAAACATGTTTTGTATGAAGCGTTTTTGAGTAAGTATTCTATAAAAATAACGCTGCCTAGTCGCTATGCAAATCACCTCCTAATATATTCTCTCTTGCAAAAGTTTGTTCCGAAAATGTTTTTATTATTACAAAAATACTTTGTTTGCAAGAAAGTTCTAAAACGTGGGGCAAATGACGTGGCATCCCAACGGCGGAGGGGAGACAGGTGGGCACAATAGGTGCATTGGTACACTGGCGAGCAGAGAAACTGGCAAGCACATTTTATAAATATAAATTTTCGAGCGATGTGTTTGCCTGATTCCATTATAAATACATCGCGTTAATTGTTTGAATGATTAAGAATGTCTCTAATAAACTTAAGATTATTTTTTCTGAACGTCGTCATCATTTCAACAGCCATTGTAGTCCACCTTGCAATGCAAGTGTGGGCATCACAAGCACCGTTATACCATCGGATGGTTTCATGTCATTTCTACCCTAATAGCCATCACCTCGCACAATTTAATCATTTACAAATAGTTCGAAACTTTACAGCAAAAACACTTACATAGTTATTTTAATAATAGTAGAATCTGCTGGGCTCGATGGTAGAATTACACACTTTATGATCTTCAGAATATTTTAACAGTATACCTATACCAAGGCTCACACTCGAAGTACAACCTATACCCTAACCCATAACCTTACATATCCCTAGCACAGTTGACTAGTATACATTTGCTCACACACACGTACACACCCCAACGCGCACACACACACACACCCAGACACAGCAGAATTGCTTATTAAGTTATATTTTTGTTTATCTAAATATTATTTAAGCTATTCGTCATGTACATCCAAAATTGAAACTGATTTGATTCCCACGAGACAGGCTTAGCCTAGTGTGGGGGTTAATGTATAAATATATAATATTGTAATTAACAATTGGTAAATAAATAAATTTGAATTTGAATACATGATTCCAAGACTGTCACTCAGAATAAAAAGCTAAACAAGTTACTTTGTGACCAATTTCCTTGCACCGCAGTGTAAGTCCCACCTGTTCTTAACAGCAGTAGGTGTTTTAACAAAAACCGCCTTTAATATATCCACGTCTTGACCATATCCCTTCAAGTTAAGTTTTTTGTTTCGTGTACACTGCTGTTTTTACTTTTACCTCATAACTTTATCTATCTATTAGCCTATCAATGGATGACTACGAAGAGAATATTAAATTTTTTTTGGTTCCAACCAAATTGACTTTGACGTATGAGTTTTTAAAATGTCCTAATTATATTTAAGTGTATGTTTTTGCTATTTTTAGTCCTGTTCCAGTTGGTTGATGAATAGCAGCTTGCAGGTTCGATTCCGAGTTATTTATAGGAGTAATGTAGAATTATTAGTTATACTTATTTAATTCGGTTTCATTTTCTGAATCATTATAATTATTCGAGAGAGATATTTTTATTAAACCATTGCATATAAATGGTCTGGAGGTGAACTCGTGAGTTATATTCCCACGTGTGACGAATAGCCGTTCATGTAACGAATATTAACGTCAGTCCTATAAACCGGGTGATTATCAAAATACTTACAAAAACGATATGACATAATAAGTAAGTGACTTTGTAAGTGGCCAATGCATACACATATTTCCCTAACTTGTTAAAAAGACTGGTGTCATTTGTGACCCCAAAATGCCGATCAAGCTGAAGGGGCAGGTCTCTAAAACCATCATTAGGCCTGTCTTTTTATATGGCAGTGAAACATGGCCGTTACTGGTCTACACAAGCAGGAGTTGCGCGTCACGGAAATGAAGATGCTGCGGTGGATGTGTGGAGTCTCACGTAAAGATCGCGTGCGTAACACCCACATCGCGGCAGCCTTCGCGTTCGTGACATCGCAGACCAGCTGCAGGAGTGTCGCCTTCGTTGGTATGGTCATGTCTCACGGAGATCGGCAAACTACGTGGGCAACAAATGTCTGGCCAAGCCGCCCCTGCCAGGTACCGGTAGAAGAGGTCGACCCAAGAAGCGGTGGCTTGACGTCGTTAAGGGTTACATGCGTGCATACTGTACAAACTAGAAAAAATTAAATGTTAATAGGTACATTATTAGTAATTAGCAGATACGTAAGTACTTTTTAACTGTATAGCATCCACGAGAGCTACTGCCGACAAACTGTTTTACAGTTTGCCAGATGTTGTAGTAGAGTACTCTATTGTGATTAAGGAACAAATAAAAAAATATAAAAAGTGAAAATTAGATTTTTTCAACTGAAATGAAAATTCATACCAAAAAATACTGACTGAGGGCTAATTCTGCTATTTAAAAACCAATGGAATCGTAATTGAATGGCATGATTTTGACAGTTTTAGTATGGACCAAACCTCAAAATCATGCAATTCAATTACGATTCCATTGGCTTTTAAATAGCAGAATCGGGCCCCTGTTTTACAGATTTGTATGGTGACCTTGGAAATGAAACTAGTGAAATAAATTTTATTGACACTTAAATGGTTTCCACATATTTAGTATGCCATATCGTATTTGTAAGTCTTTTGATAACCACCCGGTATTATACGATACAGAAAGGATATGGAAAGGATGGATGAGAGGCGATTAACGAAACAAATTTACAAGGCGAGGGTGGATGGAGCTGTTGAGAAGGGAAGGCCTAGACGGACGTACTTAGGACAAGTCCAAGACGTGCTCAGAAAAGGTCTGGTCAGGAGTACCCATATTCGACGAGCATGTATGAAAGGATTAATGAAAGTGGAAGAAGCGCAAGAGGTGTGTCAGGACCGTAGCAAGTGGAAGATGTGGTCTCTGCCTACCCCGTTGGGAAAAAGGCGTGATGGTATGTATGTATGTTTTATACGGTAAGATGAATAATATTCAATTCCCAAAAACACAACATGGTTATACCAATATTATAAAGAGGAAAGCTTTGATTGTTTGTTCGTATTGAATAGGCTCCGAAACGGCTCACTAATTCTAAGCAAAATGTTCATTGTCATAATACCATGTTGCATATTTCTGATTTTCCCAATCGTCACGAGCCATAATATTGTGAGCTAAAATGGTTTAGCATAATTATTACAACGCATAAACTCGAAGCGCATAATAATTATAATGCATAATGTTTAAAAGCATATTATAGCATAAACGAATAATAAGTTGACATCATAATATTATGATAATGAACATTATTCAATTCATTTATTCATATTCGAGTAATTTTACAACTCATTATGCTTAGATTTAAAAAAAATGGTTCAATTAACATACTCTTACTAACCAAGTATAATATAACTGTTTTGCATTACAACAAAACAACTATTATGTGTTGGAGAAAACACAGTGTTGGCTGTGAAGAAAGCAGTCCTGACATTTGTCATAAATAATGTAAACTTACCAAATTTTTTCGTTGTTTTTACTTTGTGGCTTGACACCTGAGGGCCGAGTGCGTAACTTACTCGACTTTGCAACCTGTCAAGGCTGTCAAATTCAATAGTCTTCTCACCAGCAAGGCCTTGCCTCAACACTGTGTTTTCTCCAACACATAATAGTTGTTTTGTTGTAATGCAAAACAGTTATATTATGTGTCTTCTAAAACACAGTGTTGGCTGTGAAGACCTGTTTGTTATCTGCTGGTGTCAAGCAAAACGCTATTGTTGAATAAAAAATAAATATTGTTGACTACAAAAATATGATTAAAAATAAAAATATTTTATTATTTAAAACGATTCTCTCTATTTATGGATCTATTAGAAAAATATCTTCTTCTTTGCCCTCGCCTTACCCCGTTACGCGGGGTCGGCTTTCTTGATCTTGAGGCTATTATCCATTAGAAAAATATCGACAAAACAATTTCTAACCAAACTTAGAAACCTTATGTGTGTAGAGATAGTCATGCATCCTTTCCTTCCAGTTAAGTTGATCTATATCAATTAATCTAACTTACCAAACAATCTAGGTAAGTAGGTACTCAGAGATAATTGTAATATGAATTTCTCACAAATTAAATAACAAAATAAAGTTAATCTTCTAATTCAGTTTTGGAAAAAAAAATTAGATAGATTTAAGCATAAATAACCAAATAAAGTTGATCTTCTTTTTAAGTTTTAAAAGAAAATTGAGCAGATTTAAACATTCTCAAATAATCTGACTAGGTTAGTACTCCAAAAAATGTCACATATTAATCAACACAATAATTGCTTTGAGAAGTGCACTTCTATTTTTCAGGCAGTAATGTTACCAAAAACCCTTAGTTTACCCAAGGATAATAATCCATGGTCTTCCTTTCAAGTCCAAAGGGCTGCTACTGCAGACCAATGAAACCTCTGTGAGTAGAATAAATCAATCTTAAAAAATGGCTGTGCCTAATTTGCAAAATGCAGGGTTGATTTTATTAAACATTTTCATCACTTTAGAGAGCAGTGCATTTTGCAGTTTTTCTTGAGTTATGGACCTGATGTCAACTATGTCACATAATTATGGACAAAGTTTCAGGAAGGATTATTAGAATGCATGCACAGATAAATTTAATTCTGAGATTTTATCTTCCCAGAGGCACAAATTCACCCTTTACTACCTATATTTGACAGGTATGCATAATTACGGTCCATCCAGATGGCCTTGTAGCACTGGAGTCTATTCTAGACTAGACTTCAACTGATTTTCAAATAAGCATGTCTTGTATGAGTCCAATATAGCAGTCATGCATTCTACGCCCATAAAGCAAGACAGAGGATCTGAATAGTCCTTCAAGACTCATTCAAAATGTTAGTTGAATATTAAAACCAGAGTTTTTTAAATATCTCGCTTGGCAAGAAAAAATTGTTTCAACTACTGATGTGGCACACAACTAGTAGTTACACCATACACATAGGCCTTTAGTTCACTGAGGCTATTTTATCCTCAAAAAATAGTATTCCCAAGAATATAGCTACCTTTTTATTGCCTGTCAGTAGGTTTATTATAATATTGTGACAGCTGCAACAATAAATTGTTATAGATAATCATAGTACCTATATGGGGGCCCATTATGAAGATGGAGTTTTCTCACAGAAACTATGTGGGAGATTCGCTCTATACACGCCCGATCTTCCATAGCAGGAGGACCATTTGTTCACATGGGAAGGGCCTTGGAACTGTTCAATCTACCAAGGTCTTCCGCAGATCCTTTGTAGGTGATGGGTCTTATAGTTATCTGGTTCGGGGAAGCCAGAAGAAAAAGAAGGGCCACTGGGGAACCACTATGATGACTGACTCTTTTATTACATCATGTATTATGCACTTTACATTAGTAAAGTGTGCTAAAACTAGCAGTATCAGGTTAGGATTTGAAAGCCCTCATATCAGTAGATAGTCTCAGGGACGACAAAAGGCGTCGCATAATAAAATTAGGTACTCATCAGTTGTGTCTAAAGCGACATCGCCTGGAACAGCTGCTGTGGCATTTAAAACAAATAATTTTCTGGATCCCCATATATTGAATATGGCCTCCGCGGCCAGGGGCAATAGACGCCAGTCGCGAGCCACCCCACCTTGGACAGGTGGTCAACAATTTTGATTCAGAAGTTTGGTGGCCAAATTTAGGAGTGCCAGAGATCTGAGCGCCTCCACTGTTTATGTCTTAATGGCATGGCATACTACCAGTTTTTCGGTTCAGTTGTTCCAGAATGTGGGCTACCTTTAATGCATTGTGTTGGTATAGGATCGTACCATACACTGCATACAACTCCTTGACATAGGAGTGCCATATTAAATGTGAGTTGAACCTAATGTCTTAAGCTTATAAGCACATGTCGTTCAATCAAGCTCCCCACCCTGCATCCGCTGCGTTGGTGGTAAGGAAGTGTCTGACTTCTTTGTAGCGCACTGCACTCAGCGGAGTATACTGCACTTAGCCACAAATTCAGTGGTGAACAGTGTTAGACAGGACTCTTTTCACTCTCTGAGATGTCCTCCCTAAAATCCTCTCAGAAACAATCGCATTTTGCAACTTTGAAAATGTCCTCCGGGAACGGTCAATGTTGCAAGACTCAAAAGGCAAATAGGCTTTGAAATTCCTTTATTTGCTTCTTTTTTTTTTTTTTTTATATTATTATTAATGTTTTCATACTGGTCTGTGTTTTTGAGAGTATTCTAGTGTATACCTGCTCCTGTGTGAGCCATAAAATAGACTTTGGATAATTATTATGCTTTCCACAAGTCTCTAGCATCTCAGTATTTCCGCAATCTGAGTGACTAGAATTGACCTGTCACAATGGACTAGGCGCTTGTATTTTCAATACTCTGTCATTCAACACCTGTGGCATAGAGGGTTTCCGCAACCTAATTTAACACTGCTGAGAAAATCTGTAGTGTTGAAGAGATGCCAGATGATAACAATAGTTGTAAATCAACCATCAGCGAGGCTCTGCTAATGGTAGTTCAGAAAAGGTATTTGGAGGTTGATTTTCACACACCAGTCCTGGTTGTGCAAAAGTTCACTAGATCTGAATGAAACTCTAGACTTGACTTGACTTCCGCAGTCTTTAAGTTGAATTATCATAGAATCATTGGCCTCAATTCAATCTTGTTTTTTGGTTACCAAAAACATCTTATTTAAGATTTTTGTAAGGAAACTGCAATGGGGGAGAATTAAATGGAACTCTACAATTACAACACATTTTAAATAGTACTGATTTGAAACATTGTCCTTGAGACATCCACTATAGTTCATTCTGAGAATTTTTAACATGGTTATTGAGATCAAAAGTCGTCTTTGGAGCCAATTTTGATAAATGCATTGTAATACTATTAAAACTTGTAATATTATTAAAGTACAAATAAATTGCATATTATTTAGCACCTACGTTACTCCTGGTAAGTATTAGATAAGTACTTAAGTGTGACATTAAAAATAACAATGGAGAACGGGTAATAAATTTTATTATGTCTGCTATGCAGTTAAACCATTAATTTTAAATTAGTTGAAGGTTCTCTCTATTAAAATCATTTAGCAATATTTAACCACATCCAACAACCACTCTTGCATACCATAGAGTTTTAAAAAACAAGTGACAAAGCTTTATGAATAAAACATATTCTAAGCTCAGCGGTACATTGATATTTTATCAGAGAGTACTGACTGTACATACTACTGCCCCCTAATAATTCATCTTTAGGGAAAGCAGAATCTGGACAAAAAAGAAAGGGCCAAATTGATCACATTTAAGTCACTCTGCTGGGTTGGCAGAAAACATCTTTAAAACATCTTGCCATTGTTGTTGAATGAGATGTTTCTGTTCTAAATGGCTTATGATAAACTATAAGGCAGGCCAGACCATATGGGTCTCAGAAAAGGCTATATGATGTAAGTCATATTCAATTGTGCGCACAACCTTGCATCCGCTGCATTGGTGGTAAGAGTGGCTTCTCCTTAGCGCAATCATTTTAATAAAAGTCACACTGACCTTTTAAAGCTTGTGAGCTAACCATTCAATATTGCATTGGAACTTGTATCAAAAGCCTTTTTGTAGCTGAGAGTCAAACTATTGTAAATTATATCGTTTAGATTCACAGGATGTGTAATTTTATTTCCGTCATAGTTGACGCTAAGCCCAATTACAGACACAGCTTAATAAAGCCTTTGTTACACTCGAAATTGGATAGGTAGGTACGCTAACACTCTGTTTGACTAGGTACCTACTAAGTCAAGATAATGTCTGTTCAAGCATTGTTGCCTATGCGAAAGAGATAAATTGGTAATAAATTATAAGACTCACCAATGTTGAATCGATTCGTATTCGGTGGAAATAGCTATAAATGAAAAATAAGAAAAGTTTTCATCCTCCGAAGATGCAAGGGAATCCGAACAATTCGGTCCAATTCCACACGTTCCCCATCAGGGGTAACACAAATCTTGCTTAGCTATTTCCAAATTCCAAGATAACACTGTATTTTCATGTTTTTATACACTTTTAAATTTATTGAAAAAATTTGACGTATAACCGACAAATATCAAAACGCTATTGAATTTGACAGCCTTGACAGGTTGCAAAGTCGAGTAAGTTACGCACTCGGCCCTCAGGTGTCAAGCCACAAAGTAAAAACAACGAAAAAATTTGGTAAGTTTTCATTATTTATGACAAATGTCAGGACTGCTTTCTTCACAGCCAACACTGTGTTTTAGAAGACACATAATAAGTATAGTTTGGTTCTGGCACTCGCCGGCTGCTGCCGCGGCACGCTCGCTTCGCTTGCTCGTGCGCTGGGGTCGCAGTTCTAACCTAACCTAACCTAGCTATTTTGGTCGAATTGACCTACCCACCAAATAGACCAAATAGAATTGGTATTAGGGATTTTACTAATTATGCCATCTCAAATTATGCTTTAAAATATTAGGACTAATTATATTATGCTAAAAGTTTTTAGGGATTCCACTACTTATGCTATGTAATAATATGCATTTGGACTATTATGCTACATAAAAGTTATGCCAAGCATAAATAATAAGAAGGTAGTGTTATGCTTTATGATACTATACCTAATGAGTGCCAAACGACTTTAGGATATTATACGTTATGCTAGTCCCCTCTCCGAAACTACTAAACCGATTTTTGAAATCTTTCACCTGTAAAGCTACATGATCACCGAATAACATAGGCTATATTTTAACGAAAGAAAAAGTAAATTTAATCGGTCTTATCGCAACAAAGCAATCTCTTAAGGCGCTACTCTGAACATCACAAGAGGCGTGGCTACGAAAATGTACTGAATTTATATGTCACTAAAGTCGTGAATGCGCTGCGCCCGCGTGCAATCACATCGCTTAGAAATAACGACGAAAAGCGACAAAACACTAATTATTTCATTTAAAAATAACATTGAGGAAAAAATGGTTCTTTACGATTGTGAACATTAATGATGTCAACGTATTGAAGCAATTTTGTATTGAAAATCGAATGTCGTTTATTATTAATCTTAATCTTTCCGATTTTTAAAAGCTCTCTTCGAAATTAAAATGTATTGAGGTATTTTTTGTAAACTGTGCTTCTGGTTCTTGTGATGTCCAAATGAAGGTATAACTTAATGTATACCGGACTTGCAGATCCGTAAGGCCTATCAGTATTTATAAAACTAAAGTTTTATTTAGTTTCAAGTCATCTTCTCTCTGTAAACTATATTTTAAATATTCATTTATTCACAAAAAATAAATTCAGAGTACAGTCAATGAGAGTAGAAAAAAGAACACAACATTGAGCAGAGGAGCAGATTATTCCTACTATGACCACAAACTTTTGCACAGTTCTTCGCCTTGAGTTACGTGGTGTCCCGGATTCGATTCCCGATCGGGTCAATTCAGGAGACGTTTGTTTCTAAATTGGCTCGGGTCTGGGTGGGCTGGGAGACGCTATTGGCTAAATTTATTTTCTGGTACCTCGTAAACAAATGTTATTCAGCCAAAATCATAACAAGTGGTGTGTACTCTGTCGCATATTATAGGTATACTATATTGTATATCGAGGGACTAAACGTAGCTATAATATAAATAAATAAAATAAATAAATAAATATGCGCCAGACAACACACCTCTTGTAATGGTCTCGAAGTAGGGATTAATATCCCTGTGTTACAACGTACCACACAAGGAAATAAGCCAGCGGCGTCTCCCAGCACACCCAGACCCGAGTCAATTCAGAAAATATCGTTTCCTGAATTGACCCGACCGGGAATCGAACCAGAGACGCTACGGAAATCGAGGCGAGAAACCGTGCTACAGCGCACTACGCCAACCGTGTCGTCAATATACCAGAAGTTCGAGGGTGTCAATAAAACCGAGGGTATATTAAGTTGGCGTTTAGTCTCGAGGTGCAAACTGTACTTTTCACTTTGAGTGCGAGAAAAATAGTCAATTTAGTACAAAAACATTTAATAAATAATATTTCTCTCAAGTTGAAGATCATTATTCTCAAGACCGTAACCTCAGGCACAGGGACCCCTAAGCTTTGCCTAGCACCAATCTACCTATTGTTGGCTCTGGTACACATCATATGCCAATAATAATATTTAATAAAATTCCCAAGGATATCCAGGATATAAAAAGTAAAAAAATGTTTCTAAGTAATTTTTTTTTTTTAATTTTAGGATGTTTCTATGATCTAGAATATTTTTTTAAGCAGAGTGACTTATTCATGTAAATTGTCCTTGTGTTCTTGTTATGTTTTGATAACTTTGTGTTTTATTTTGCAATGTTTCAATTATTATTTTAGTTATTTTCGTTTTTGATTTTGAATATTGAATAGTTCTTAATAATGCAATGTTCAACTATTTTATATTTTATTCTGTGTTAATTGAATCGTGTGTTTTATATAATTTATTGTTTTTCAACTTAGTTAAGGCTAATTGTATAAGTATATTGCTGTGCCTTAGCAGGGCTCATGTTCTGGACTATTTTGTATTTTACCAACTTTTATACTTGACATGAAGCAATAAAGATTATGATTATGATTATTATAAAATAAAAATCACAAAAAATTTAAAACACATGGCGCCACCTTCTTTGCGCAAAAAACTAAAACTCTCAACATTTTCGCAATGAAGATGGTCCAACCCCACAGATAATAGTATTAGTATTTACTGGCTGTTTGAGTTTGTCTATGTCACATGAAGGAAATTAAAAAACTTATTACTTTTCCCCCCCCGTAGAGACTAAAGTGGTCACTTTAGTCCCGCTTCGTAGGGCTATATTGGCGTACTTTTAGAGCATGAGAAGTGAAAAAAATATTAAACGAGTATTATTTATTCATGATAATAGAACATAAAAGAAAACAGCACCGATACTTTTACTAACTCAAAACAAACAGTTCCCACTATTATCATCCCCAACAAAGGGGGTTGTTCAAGGAATATTCAGCGGCCAATATCGTTCTGTATTCCTTCGGGACCCTTATAAGTTCAAAGGGACCGTTGCATAATGTTAGAAAGGCTTGATTGCCTCCCTTTTAGCATAGAAGGGATGAAATTGTTTTTAAAAACAACCTAGCTATAATATGATATATGTAAGTATAATATTTCGTTTCAGTATTGTATGTAAATACTAGCTATCCGCTCGCGGCCTAGGCCGCGTTATAATGTATTACGCCCAAATTATTTGTAAAAAACCTTTGTAAATTATAGCCTATGTGTTATTCTGATGTCTGAGCTGAATTACTGTAAAGTTTCATCTAAATCCGTTCTGCAGATTTGCGTGAAAGAGTAACATAAACACACATCCATGCTCCCAACTTTCACATTTGTAATATTAGTAAGAAGTAAGATGTCTCTGTTTAAACATACCATCATGACTTTATCCCAAACGGGGTAGTCAGAGGCAAGTGACTGTTGCCGTCATGGTGAACGGAACACTCAGAAGCCCACTTTTCACCAATGGTATCAGAACCCAATGTGGTAGGTGGTGATTCTTCCGCCGCTATCCGGGTTGGTTTGGTTTTTCATCGATGTTTTCCATCACCAAAGATTTTGGTTCAGGCCAGATTTAAACTCGCGACCACACGTTTCGCGATCCGAGTTGGAGTGCTTAACCACTAGGCCCACTAGCCCACGACGCTATGTTGAAAATAAATTAATACCGTATTAATATTTATTATCATAGTCTCAAAGTAGGGATAAATATCCCTGTGTTACAAGGTACCAGACAAGGAATAAAGCCCTGGCTTTATTCCTTGTCTGGTACCTCGTAATAAGCCCCTGGGCTTCTTCCAGCACACCCAGAACCGACCCAATTTCAAAAAATTATGTCGTCAGATATAAAAATCTGCAACAAAGTTCAATTAAAGAGTTCATTACCAAATCTTACGCAACCATCTAACCGCTTAGTATCAGGTAACTGAATGAAATCTCACCCACTGACTGATTGCATGAAGACGCCGCGCCGTGGGACCGTCCCACCGCGCCTACGGACTGTGACGACTGGGGTTACCGAGATAAAACCAAGTGTGGATACAGGATGCTCTGGTAAAATAAAAAATAAGTAAAATTGTGTCTCTTTGCTTTAAGAAGGTAATCTCGAAAATGATAGCAAAAATATTTAAAAATAAATTATAATGTTTAAAGTCGAGTATACTTCTCTCTAAATTCTTAAAAGCAGGGGTCTTAGTTGTACCAGACTTTTCTTTTTTCTTTTATGATCTACTTTACATAAAGTACCTACTTTGAAAGCTTCAACACATAACATAACACATTGCATAACACATAACATAACACTTGCCTCTGGCTACCCCAAACGGGGTAGCCAGAGGCAAGTGACTGTGTCGTTATGGTGAACGAAACACTCAGAAGCTCACTTTTCACCAATGGTATTAGAACTCAACGTGGTAGGTGGTGAGCCTTTCGCCGTTATCCGGGTTGATTTGGTTTTTTATTAATGTTTTCCATCACCGGAGAGTTAGTCGGATATTTAACAATGAACACAAAGATTTTGGATCTGGCCAGATTTGAACTCGGGACCACACGATCCACGATCTGAGTTCGGGTGCTGAACCACTAGGCCACAACGCTTTCGAAGCTTCAAACTTCTTTTATAAAAAGGAAAGATTCGATTTAAAGACTCAAAACCAACTGATTAAAGAAAAAATCTACCATCATAAAAGAACACCGTGTAACAGGTTTTTTTTTACTTCCAAAAAATATTGTATGGCTATATTTAAACTGGCGGAAACCTGGTTGGACATAATTACAAAAATACAGTTTTTATGTGATTTTAACATGTTGTATTATTCTCCTTCTTCGTGTCGATGATCCATAAAACTATACGGTAGCAGCCCAATGCTCTGCCACCGCTATTCCGAGAAAGGAGGCCTGATAAAGGTCCTGAAGTGAGCAACTGACGGGGCACTCAGGGCAGGACAGCAAGTGCTGCATGGACTGTTCTGGCGCGCCACACTCGCATTGTATCCTGTCTGGGGTGATGTATCCCCACTTACTCAGGATACTTCTGCAGCGGCCCACTTGAGTCCGGAGTCGGTTGAGCGATTTCCATGTAGGCCACGGCAGGTCGCAGGTTGTATTATTGCTTCTCAGCCTTAACAGTCTGAACGAATTGAAGAAGTTAAAAATTCTCTTTAAAAATGATTTTAATTATCGATTTATGCAAAATTCACCGTTTTAGTGATTTAAGGTGATATCTTGTTCATAAAGTGTTTTAGTATCTTTAGGGTATTTGTATAACTGGTTAGGCACCTTATTAAAAAATGACGTAAATACGGAAGTTCTTCGTTAATATGGTTTTTATATATAGGATCAAAGTTATCACTATTGTGATAAAATCAGCTAAATAATATGCGCCAGATATATGCGCCAGACAACACACCTCTTGTAATGGTCTCGAAGAAGGGATTAATATCCCTGTGTTACGAGGTACCACACAAGGAAATAAGCTAGGGGCGTCTCCCAGCACACCCAGAACCGAGTCAATTCAGAAAAGATCGTTTCCTAAATTGACCCGACCGGGAATCGAACCCAGGACACTACGGAAATCGAGGCGAGAAACCGTGCTACAGCGCACTACGCCAACCGTGTCGTCGAATAAGAAGAAAATAAGAGATTGATATATTGGTTTATTGGTGAAATTATGTATATTTTCTTCTATTCTTCACCTTTCATTGACAGGTAAAATATTGACATTTAGTCTGCCATTTGGTCTGTCAGTTTTGTAACCACTGAAATGAAATTAAAATTATAAATACCATCTTGAAACACCCTGTATCACTCTCAAGACACACCACTAATAACTGAACCGATTTGAACTATGAAACCCCATTCATACGCGTGGGACAGACGTGGATTGGGCGAATACGACCGGCGAGCTGCTGCCGGCGATTACAGGGTTAATTGCTGAGGCTTGATGGTTTTTTAGTTCTAAATTGGATTCGAGATACCCATCAATTGTAGCGATAATTTGATTTCAACGATGGAGACCCTTACCCGTGGGTACGCTTTAAAATCTAAAAAGATTATCGTCGCCAAGGTTTTAGCAATCTAGATCGGAAAGTCGGTAATTATTGTGCGTTCTCTATTCACCAGAACAGGGGCCGTATTACCATCTCTTATAGCCAGTCGAGTTAATTTGCTAAACTGAGGATAACGAGCGATTTAGTTATTATATATCTGGCTTAGAGGATGCATTATGGACAGGTAACCGCTAGCTGGCCGAAAATGAAAGATCATCTATGATCGCTATGCTCAGTTTTGGAAATTAACTTTACTGACTTTAAGGTATGGTACCTATGAGACCCCAGAACTGCAATAGTCAGCTTGCGTCTGACTACATAATAGGCATGAAGACTCGATTTATATTGGATAAGAGGTGTAGATATATCGCGATTGTAACATCAAGCAATCATAATAATATCCCTGGACATATCCCTGGACATTATTCCACACAGCGCCATCTAGCCCCAAAGTAAGCTAATTAAAGCTTGTGTTATGGGATACTAGACAACGGATAAACATACTTAAATACATTTTCTTTTGTAAATACATACTTATTATACAGAAGAGACACCCAGACCAGTACAAACAGACATGTTCATGCACACAAATGTTTGTACTGTGCGGGGATCGAACCCGCGACCTCTGGTGTAGTAGCCAACTTCTTAACCATTACACCAAGTCGGTCGTCAAAATCATAAACCATCCATAGGGTAGAGTCTTAGAATAATAACGTAAAGAAGGATAGTCTTCATACAACCGCCCCGTCGAAAATGAAGCACTAATCCGATCCACACATTATGCGTGACTATTGAGGCGCGCTTTGACAATGAATATTGCGGAACTGTAATGAACACTGCAAAGCGGTCCGTTTGGAGCCATTTATGCCTCCAATTTAGGTGCTTCAAAATGGGCGCGCGGACTTGGTTTCTATATGTTATTATTCTAAGAGTAGAGTGTTATTATTATTATTATTATTTTTATACTACGTCGGTGACAATCAAGCACGCGGACCACCTGATGGTAAGCGGTTATCGCGGCCTATGGACGCGTGCAACACCAGGGGTATCACTCGCGCGTTGTCGACCCTGTAAAAACCTTTTCAAACCCCTCTTGAAGAACTCCATACTATAACTCATCGGGAAAACCTCGGCAGGGAGTTCATTCCACAATTTAAGCGTCCTCGGAAGGAAACATCTCTGAAACCGAATTGTACGAGACCATTGCGGATTCAGAGTGTGAGGATGAATGCCCTGTCGGTGGCGAGCGGTGCGGTGATGAAAAGTAGCCGTGGGCATCATATCAAACAGTTCTTCAGAACAAAACCCGTTGTACAAGCGGTAGAACACGCATAAGGAGGCGAAGTCTCTCCTCAGACTTAACGGCTCTAAACCCCTTGTCAGTTTGGGATCGTCGACAATCCGGATCGCACGCCTCTGGACCGAGTCAAAAGGACTGAGTTGATATCCAGGCGCTCCTGCCCAAAGGTGACAGCAGTACTCCACGTGTGGCCTGACTTGCGCTTTATACAGCAGCAGTCTTTGCCTAGAAGTGAAATACTGCTTCGCCCTGTTTAGCACACCGAGCTTTATAATAACTAACTAACTATTACATAACATTCTATGCCCAGGTGATTTTATTATTACTAGAAAAAAGGGTAGGGGGGTAGTCAGCGGCCAGCTGCTTAAAGGCGTCGGTGAACAGAACAGTCAGAAGACTTTAAATAGATAACAATTTACGTTACATTTTGTTACTGTCCTAATCAGCTTGTGGCAGAAAAGGCTACCTGTTGCCCCATTTGTGACGCCATCAGAAAGTCTCCCGCCTGGCCCCGACTTACCATGGGTTACCTGGAAAAGTATAAACAGACTGCGAACCCAGGTTGGGCGCTGCAAAGATAACCTGTGCAGATGGGGTTACACTGATGGCGCGAACAACAAATGTGGTGCCTCCCCTCAGAATATGAGCCACCTTCTTAAATGCCCCTCATGCCCTTACAGCTGCACACGCGACGACCTGCTGAGTGCCAATGAAAAAGCTGTGAAGGTGGCGGAATACTGGTCGGATGAAATATAGTGCTGCTGTCGACACGACAAGAAGAAGAAGAAGCAGACTGTCTTAAAGAAAATAATTAGGATCAATTTTATTAAATTATGATAATCATTTATTCCAGACGGAAAAAACCGGTTCCAAACGATAAAACAGCAGATTCACCTAGTTCACCATAAATTGTAAACGCCAGAACTTTTTTCATCGAGATCGTAATTTTGATAACCTTTAAATGTCTTAGCAGACCTTTTTGTAGGCATTTTATCGAGACCACATTTTTTGATCCAGATTATATTTTTGAAATATTTAACATCAGGATTGATAGCATTTGTCTGGCAGTATGGTTTATTACACGGGTAGCTTTATATTCACCTCTCCAAGAGTGGTTTCAGGCTACTGTTTTTACAGGAATCAATAGGTTTCGGTAACTGCTTAACATCAGGCGGGCTTATTTGCCACCTTTTGGTATAAAACAACGGCGGCTTTTAGAATATCGGTATGTCCTCTTATACAAATAAATAAATATGCGCCAGACAACACACCTCTTGTAATGGTCTCGAAGTTTGGGATTGCTCTCCCTGAGTTACGAGGTACCACACAAGGAAACAAACCAGGGACGTCTCCCAGCACACCCAGACCCGAGTCAATTCAGTTTCCGGGATCGGGAATCGAACCCGGGATACTGGTTTATAATCTTGAACATGTCTTGAGCAATTCCGCTTTATCAGCGATAAATACTTGCAATTTCAAAAAGTGCCAACCCATGCCCACTCTAGACATACATACACCTACAATTACAAAACCATTGTTAGATCCATGTATAATTTAAATAAGCAACTGCCCTGTAGGATTGTATTATAAATGTTTCCGCATTCCTAGATGGAGGAAATGCTGGAGAAATGATAGGATATTAAGTCTATTCAATAATTTATGAAGACGATGAAGGAAATAGCGAGGACTGATTGCTAATGATTAAATACGTAGTAGAAACCAGTGTTGCATCATTATCGATAGTTAAAAAAAAGCTAATGTGCGAAGTTTTTTTATAAGAAACATTTTTTTTTTAATGCCCGTCAAGATGACCTTACTCCACATCCTTAAAGTGGTCGTGACATCCAGATATGAGGCTGACTAGCCCAGTCATGCAAAGGAATCACTGTGCTGACCATACTCACCTTGAATGCCTTTTCACGCCCCGCTTGAAGACCCCGGGACTATAAGAGGATGGAAACACCTTCGCTGGAAGAGCGTTCCACGTCTGGATGGTACGACAAAGAATCAAGTCAACGAATATTCAAATGTAATGCAAATAACGCATGCGGCGCGGCGTCTCAGTCAGATAGTCCGTTCAGAACAAACCCGCCATTTTGATCACGCACACAGATACCGTGAGTTTACAGGCGATACCGGTGAGCATTAGTGTCGCGGCCAGCCGAACTGTCGCGAGTGTTTTTGTTTTTGTCGAACTTGGTGCAATTTTGTTTTTGGCCGGTTCTGTCAAGTAGGTATAACCTACTTACTCGTACTTCACTTTAAGAAATTCAGAGCGGATATAGTAGTGATCCTGGGCGGTCACGCAAGCTTAGGAAAAAGCCGCGAGCGGTCCTTCTGTAAACTCTTTATTCTGTGCTAGCAGAGTCCTGTGATCTTGGTTATCGATATATTTATGAAAGATACTAGTGTCCAGTGATAGACAATGATAATAAAATATTGCAATAGCGTGAAACATAGTACTTATAAGCACTGCCTGGATAACTTATTTATTTACCAGGCTACCGGTAGACTTTTAATAATCTTGTACGGATATTCATATTTCTAATTTCATTTCCTAATAATTTCTAACGACATTTGTTGTTTTTGTTGTTATTATACATGATTATGTTAATTTGTCCTGTCTTTTTACTGCAAATGACAAGCTAGGAATGGTTGAGACAAAACAGAATTGTTAGTTATATTACTGCCACTGAAATTCAGAACCTAGAACTGTTAAAGAGTTTTCAAATGAAAAATTATAATTTGTAAAATCTTCCAACTACGATGTTTTACTATGTATTCAACTGTTAGAGGAATAAACATTAAATAATGTGCATTTTAGTTTGTAAGTTGAGTATCTGTTTGTGTTGCAACGCCCTAGCAGGGCTCATGTTACGGGTTCAATTTTAATTTTAAGATCTTATGTACTATGAACTATTATTAGAATGAATTACAAAGGTGTATTAAGACTGCCAAAGATTGAATTTTGTTTTTTGTTGCTAAACGAAAAATCTGGCCAGAACCATCTTCGTTTTCATTGTCATCTGACTAACTCCGGTGATGGCAGGCATCGATAAAAAACAAAATCGACCCGGATAACGGCGGAAAGCTCGCCACCTACCACGTTGGATTTTAATTATATTGATGAAAAGTGGGCTTCTGAGTGTTCCGTTCACCATGACGGCAAGTCGCTTGCCTCTGACTACGCCGTTTGGGATATAGTTGTGATGGTATGTATTTAGAAAACACATTTTGCTTAACTTTTGGACATTGTGAATTAATTTGTTTCTTTACATCGTAGCATAACTTCGCGCATGTGCAAAAGTTTAACTTATTAAAAGTTTTTCGTATTTTCCTTCTCGTAATGTAAAAATGTTTGTAAACTTTTTGTATTTACATAATAGCTGCTACGTGGCCTTTTGTATACAATTTTAATAATCTAGTTTTCTCTAAAAAGTCAATTAACACCCGTTGGCATAATTACTATGTTTACGTTAGGGTTGCCAACTGAGACTATTCTAATATTATTAAGAATTGCAGTTTCTAACTGTGTTTGTTTGTTTGTAGGGGGAAATCATCATAAAAATTCTTTCACTAACAGAAAATCACAATATTCAGGAGAGACATACTCGTAGACTATAATTTTTTTTAAAGTTGTATCACAACGGGAGAATTAGTCCACGCGGGCAAAGCCACTGACAGCTAGTGTGTTATAAGATCACACAACTATGACATAACTTTTTGATTTTACCAAAGCCCAATTTATATCAGACTAACTTTTCGCCCGCGTAAACTTTATTTCTGAAACATGTATACATAAAATCTTTATAAATTGTAGCCTATGTGTTATTCTGATGTATAAGCTGTGTTACTGTAAAGTTTCATCGAATTCCGTTCAGTAGTTTTTGCGTGAAAGAGTAACAAAAATACACACATACATCCTCACTTACTTTCGCATTTATATCAATATTAATAAGATTGTGCTACAAAACCCAAAAAAATTTTTTGCATGAGCGAATTCTTATTTTTACCATTTTGACAATGCACTATTTTCTACACAAAGATACAAACTAGAAAAATTTATTCTGATCCTAGGGATCCCGCTTGAGTCCCTAGTATCAGGTTGTTTTTTTTTAGTTTCTATCTTTGTGTAATTCTTTCATTTTACTAAATACTATTGAAAATATATTTTATGCAAGTGTGAAGTATATATTTATTTTATAATGTTACATATTGTTGCTCGGACACGTGGAGAGAATGGGAGAGGATCGAGCTGCCAAAAGAGCTTATCTGAGACGACCAACAGGACGCCGTCCTGTGGGTCGTCCGAGATATCGCTGGAGGGACGAAGTCGCCAAGGACCTCAAGGCACTAAACGTGCATGAATGGGCGGATTTGGCACAGGACCGAAAGAAATGGCGAGCTTTGACGTCGGAGGCCAAGACCCACTTCGGATCTCTGAGCCAGCGTAGTACATATTGTTGCTGATGTCTCAAATAACTGAATTTGTCGTAGTAGGCATGTTCTGTTACAATAAAAATGCTAATTATGTTTTTATCGGCAACGAAGACAGGCCACAGATTTTCAACCAAAAACTTCATCCTATAACAATGACAACTACTCGACGCTGCGCTGGTAAACGTTTTATTTTTGTTACACTTGTAAAACTATTCAGTTAGTCGTTTTACGGCTAGCAGCTAAAAATATGAATGACGCATAGGCACAATGGTTGGAACTTCTGCCTTTTATTAGTTATATTTATATTTAGGATAAACATGAATATTCAAACCTATTCGTAAGTGAAGTTCGATCTTTAATTGTAGGAAGCTCCTTGTTCGAGATGTTTTGATAGTTTACTACGGAAGTCTACGCTCAATGCTCTCATGCGTTTGACACCAATAACTGTGTGTGAAAAAAAGGAAATTGCATTTATGTTAGCATCCTAGTGTTAGAATTTTCACGGTTTACTGGATGAAAAGTGGCTGAATATTCTTTTCGGCGTGACACTGACAGGTTTTGCCTACAAGTTATCAATCAAGTTTTTTATCACTAAGTTATTTATAAATGTTGCAAATTGGCAGCTGCTGGAAGTAAATGATATACAACTACAAGTGGAGTACTATTTGTAACAAAATAAATATACATTTTTTATTTTTTATCTAAAGTGTTGGCAACCCTAATAACGCGTGTGATAGTCAGTTGAACTTTGCAAGCTGCTACGCAAATGATATTTAAATGGCGATGGTTAATCGAACCTTCTATTAGCTATAAGAACTAATTATGCTATAGGTTATACAGGAATTCGAAAGGTGGGAAAATTAAGTCATTGCTAAGAATTTATGCAAATTGGCTAGCCAACCGCCATAGCTTTTAGTTGATGATAACTGATTTAAAGTGGCTATTGAGACGTTAAAAATAACTTGCCTTTGACTACCCTGTTTGGGATATAGGAAGTATTTATGGTATGTTATGATAAAGGAACGTTATGGGTTAGGAAAATAAATTTCGCCAGTTACAGCAAGATTATCTGACATACAATTTAGTAAAGCTTGTCACATACGTCATAGGCTTAGAAACATGCAGAACATTTCTAAATACATACAAATGTTTGTAGATTTGAACACCTTGACACTAGAAAAGGCTAATTTCTGTATCCTGTTTGACATTTTTCGTTTTACTTTAAGGTACTTACTCAAAAGTTGTATTTGATGAGACCTTGTTGGATTTCAGGCTATCTGATCAGCAAAGAAGGATGTCCATTTTTGACCTGTCAAAATATGATTTAGTGAAAACAGTGTATAGCGATCAAACATAGCTCATAATACAGCTAATTTTTAGTTATTTACAAAAAAAATGTTCATAAAAAAACTGCAACTAGGAAAAAAAGCAAATGAATTTTGAAATAAACCATCAAATGTGAAATTTTTTTTCTTAAAACGCGGCTGGAACGCAGCCATTACTGTGCTGTCTTAAACAACGTTCCGTTAAAGGTACGTCTTTGAACAATTGTTTAATTGTTTCTGTGAGATTGATGATATTGAGAAGAGTTTTGGGCTAAGATGTTGGGTAGCAAAATAAAAAAATAAAAATTTACAGCATATTTAACTAAAATTACGTGAACCGAAACTTTTTATCCCCACCGATTTCAAATGCTTGACAGCTGTCAATGTCAAAACAAAGACTGCGCTGTCGCGCTTTTTGCCGGTTGCAGTGACATAACCTCCAAACATTTTCTCTTTATAAAATGATTTCCTTGTTGTAAAATGAATCCTTATTATTTGCATTGTGATTTAGACTTTATAACAATTATCATGTAATTTTTGCAGCATTATACATCAACAAAAAAAAAAGTCACTTGACAGGTCAACGCGTGTATGGGAAGTGGTCGTTATTCTTTTCATTATAGAAAAAAAACAATTCATTATCATCTTACCAGCCATGCATTCATATTGGCAAAGTAATTAAGCGTTAGTAATAACTTCGATAGCAAATATATGTTTGCCCATTAAATGTTAATATATGGTAAGCAGATCATATGAACCCTAGATGTAATGGTGAAGTATTTACATGTCATGGGAAACAGGCTAGAGAGAATGGTAACGACCGATTAATTTGCTATAGACTACTTTAGACCTGCGTCATTATGTTGACTAACATTACAAAACTTAGTTTCGTTTTACTGCCTTTTGAAATACAAAATGTTGCCCAAATAATGAATAGTTGGCTTTTGTTTTGCTTACCAATTAATTGGTGGTCTACGGCGTCATTCATACACAATTCAGAATTTGTTGACCCGAACTCAAAGGTACTGTTGCAACTATCCATACGTGGAACGCTCTCCCAGCGCATGTGTTTCAGGCCTCTTATAGTCCAGGGTCTTCACGCGGGGCGTGAAAAGGTATTCCTGCAGGTCTACTGGACCCCTAAATAACATTAAGATAGTAAAAAATAACTTTATTCAAATAAACTTATGAAAAGTACTTATGACAAGTCCAAAAAATAATAACTTGAAAAAATATTCTAAATAATAATAAACATACCTACATAAAATAATACTGTGATAGTAAATATCATAAATAAACATAATGTGACTCTAACACCGGGTCGGAGGTTGTTTCCGATCGAGAAGACCCGAGAACACCCTAGGAACGATGCTCTAAGAAATGAAGTCTTCTAAGAGTCGATTAATTTGAAAACATTCTAGGTCAGCAACTCGCAAAAGATACCTCCCTGGTGGCACATGTTCATAGAATTGAAACTAAACTGTGAAATGGATGGAAAATCCACTAAAAGATACGGAAATACCAGCTATTGATACAATATTTTAAAAATTCTAGCTAACGAATGTTGCAATGCGAAGTACCCGATACTTATAGCATATATCAAATCTGACCCCTTATTTAGTACTCATTATCGGATAATATAGTCCTACGCCCCTTACACGTCGGCTAGATCCACCCCAACAATTACGTACTAACCTACAATATTCCGGCCATTCCTAGCGAGCTACGTGGTAAGTTATGGCTCAATATTGCTAGGTATTTGTGGGCAGTCAATTAATTAAATAGACTAAGTGAGGCATGTGCAAATAAACTCACTCATGCCTCTGGTTTTGCTATAAATAAAAAGAAGCTCTCTGAAAATGTTGGTCGAAATGATAACAAATAACTGCTTTTGCAGTTAATCATTACATTGAAGTTCTAAAGCAATTTGCTAGGTATAGACTGAAAAATTTGACTCACTGCATGAAAAGCTTTGATGATCTATCTATACATATAATAAAATCGTAAAAGTCAATAGGAAAATCAGCAGTAATATACTCATGATATGAACGACACTGGAAAACAAAACAAAACCTTTCCTGGAATCTGTGTCTGTCGGTTTGTATGTTCCAGAATTACGTGAAAGTAACTGAAGGAATTTCAATGAAATGAATCATACTTTAAAAATAAATAAATATATGCCAGATAACAACAACACATCACTACTCACTGGCCTGTTCTCTACTTGACTGGCCTGTTGGCGCAATGTCAGCGATCCTGCCTTTAGCGCCGGAAGTCGTGGGTTCGATCCCCACCCATGACAAATATTTGTGTGACGAACATATATATTTGTTGTGTGACTGGGTGTTATTATCTATTTAGAAATATTTAAGTATGTTTATCAGTCTCTGACGCCCATACAAGCTCTGCTTAGTTTAGGGTCAGATGAAAAAATAAACACCACGGGCTACCACTATCCCGACGCTAACCCGCAGGGCAGCTTGTGGCGAGCTGTTGGTGTGTAGCGACACCACGGACCCGAGTGGACCCCAAGGGGGGCCGCAGGACTCTCACCTCTGGCTTGCTTTAGCTGACCGTCCAGAGTGGGGCGTTAAAGCTGAATGCTCGCAGGGTGGAAGTGAAATATGTTATGCTAAGTCGCGAGTTGGGGAGGTGGTTTATCCACCTCGTAGAAAGCGGTGCACACCTCTCCACACCCTGAGCCGTTCACGGCCATGTTGCCGCCTTTGCCGGCCTTTTGCGTCGACACATTTCGGGCGGCCCATAAAGTGAATGGCTAGTCCGCTGTCTCAGGCAATAGCCCAATTACCAGCCCACTGATTTTACACCTCCATAGACCGGTTTTGAATGTTTTTCATAATGTAAAATAGTTCATGCATCTGCCGGGTGTTGACTTTGGGTAGATTTTCAATATTTATCTAGAGACAAAACCCGGCAGATGTACCCATTGCAAATTAGAGTAAATGGTACCAAAAGGCCTCTACGTGTTGGCTTCGGCCCCACGCAGGCCTCAAAGGACCGGGTCCCAATGGGCCTGAGAATTTTTCAAGTACCAACATAATAATAATAATCTCACCTAAAACTAACCGAAATAACGTTATTTCGAGAATAAGAAATTAAAATAATAATAATAATAATGTTGTTTACTCATGGTCTCGAAGAAGGGATAAATACCCCTGTGTTACGAGGTACCAGACAAGGAATAAAGCCAGGGGCGTCAACAGCATCCCTCGACCCAAGCCAATTTAGAAAGAATCTTTTCCTGAATTGACTCGACTAGGAATCGGACCCGGAACACTACGTAAGTCAGGGTGAGAAACCGTGCTATAGGGCACTACGCCAAGCGTGTCGTCTAAGTAATAAAAACTGTGATAGAGTATGGGCCAAAATTAGAAACGGCAATCAAAAATGAGCACCCTTCAAATTCATGCTGTCCTGTCACATGTCAGTAAAATGAAAGCTTCAGCTCCTGTAAGGACTGCTCAAGTTTGATTAACGCCCAGAATCTAGGTGATAGAGAGTGAAAAGTTTAAGCCTGCGCCAACGACGAAGTCGCTAATATTCCCATGAACACAAAATGTTGACCAAACCCCACCAAACTCACAATGACATAATCTCCAGTCTTAAACTACAGGATCCCATGTGAACAAAAGACGATAAAAACAATACTCCCACGACCGTCACGGAGGCACTGACCCAAGATCTGAGTCATGTAGCGTCACGGTTCACGTCCCATGGTAATGTCAGGTGGGGTTTTTGTGGACTAACCAAGGAAGCATCTTAGGTGTTTTGCTTGTTGTACTCGGGAAGGAAACGAGTGCGAAATTTCCGAAGTTATTTGTAATTGGGTTAAAGAATGTTGTTAATATTTATCTGGTTTTTACTATCATCATCGTTAACAAACGGATGAAAAGTAATTCCGAGCAGAAGGACCAGAGTGTTTTGCTTGTTCCATTTGGGAAGGGAACGGGCGCGAAATTTCTGAAGTAAATTGTAGTTAGGTTCAAGAATGTTGTTACTCGTAATATTAATCTGGTATTTATTAGATATAATCATCGCTAACAAACGGAAGATGAACTTTTTTGAGCAAAAGGAGGACAGCATCCGTTTAAATGCTAGTATTCATTGAAAAACATGAACCAATCTCGTATCAAAATGACTTCCATTTTCATAAATTTTTACACTAAAAGTTACCCCCTAGTTGTTTCATTGATTTTAATATCTTTGGTTCTATTTCAACATACATTTTTATATGAGGCCAATTCACGAAGTCTAACACATTCAGTGCATACTTTATAAATAGTAGAAATATACGTAGAAGTGTTTAATAAATTATAAAATAAAAGCAAGTAAATCTATCTACTTGGAGAGTTCACTAGTTGTTAGAAAATACACTTTCTTTAAACCTATAATATGTTATTCGCTCGAATATTTACACACCCTTATTATTTATTAAACCTGCCCTCGTTCAGCTTGCTCACCAAATATACAGTTTGAAGAACCGACCTAGACAACGTGTTTTGAAGGGCCTTAAGTAAGAAAACGCAAAGTTATTGATTATTTTTCAGAAATACTCCGGTCTCTATTTTTACAGCGATATAATATTATATTTTTCAGACAGTCACAGGTTGTACAGACAAACTAAACATTGATCTCCGGATGGTCATTACACTAATTGTAGTGTCCTACATCCTTTCTCAGGGCCTAACTGCGTTTCAATATCCAGAGGATACGCAAACGCTTTTTACGCGATCATTGCGAAACTTTAAAGGCAGGTTTTGTGGAATAAAACTGTGAGGGTTCTGCAGATTTTGAGGTTAAATTTTGACACTGGAAACAATGTGAGATGACTTGTCGCCTAGTAAGCATAAAGCCTCGTATCCAGTGAGCAACATTTGACGCGCGACATGTTCATTTTGGTGAACAGCAACGCGGAACGTTTTTAGCAACGGTGTCTGCCCACGCAACCACCGGTCGTCGGTAACATGCTGTGTTGCGTGCGCGTCAATTGTTGCCCAGTGGATGGGTGAATAAAATTTTTTATATTTTAGAACAAGCAGGTTAAGCATTTTTAATTTTCGCCTTCTTATCTTAGCTTAACAAGCCTAAGGCCTATTTCAGAAAAAATGTTTCTTTGAAAAAAATGCTTAACTAATTAGACGGAAAACGCACGGATACATTATTATAATTTCAAAAACTCAACAATTTCATGAATTCAAATGTCTGTTTCTAAATACAAATTATTTACATAATTAGGTCTGAAAGCCATTTTGGTAGCACATTTAAGTTATCTAAAACTTCCACATTTTTTTGTTTCACGCATCATTAAAAATGACAACTGACCCCTAAACTCTGACGCTCACCGGTTTACTGCGCGTGGGCAATTCTAAAGTTAGAGCAAGAAGATCCTTCTGTCCCGCTCGCACACCGGATTTGAAAAAAGAACCCTTGAGACCTACATTCGGTCGGCTACTTGACTTGAGGGCATTATTATTATTTCGTTTTGTGTGGGGATGAAAGGTTACCGAATATGAAATGCATTGAATTTAAAAGTCAATAGTTTTGTGTAAATAAATATTGTTTGGGAATCATTTATTTAAGATCTCATTGTTTTTAGACTCGCGAACTTCTTCTTACGGGTTGAATACGTATCTTTTTTTTTTTTTTCCTGAGCAGTTGGCGCAATCGTTGAAAGAGTTGTACGAATGATCCTCCATGCAGGATGAAAATTATAGATTAGAATAAAATCTTATTTTATTATAAATACGAAAGTTTGTAAGCATGTTTGTTACTCTTTCACGCAAAAACTACTGAACGGATTTGGGGGAAACTTGACAGTAATACATCAGAATAACACATGGGCTACATATTATAAAGTTTTTATGTAATTTGGCCATAATATATAACGATACGCGGGCGAAGCCACGTGCGGAAAGCTAGTACAAAAATAAATTATTGCAGTAAAAAACACATTGGTTTCTCACAATTAATCAACAACAATTAGCATGCAATAATTAAGAGACAAGCACTGAAAATTTAATTCAAATTTTACTATCAATGAATTAACTAACACTATAATACCATTTTTTGGTCAACAACTTGAATAGTGGCACATTTTTAATAGCCTCCGGCAACTTATTATACAATTTAATACACATGTTATTTTTATTTTTTTATTTAAAATGGGTTTGCGTTTGGCCTCAGTCTCGCCTGGTGGTAAGCGATGACGAGGCCGATGGTGGTACACGGTTACCCAGAAAATGCCTATTCACTCTGGCCTTGAAGACACCAAGGTTGTAAGTATCCGGAAACACAGACGCAGGGAGAGCGTTCCACTCCCTAGCGGTGCGTACCAGAAAAGACGCAGCAAACCGTTGGGTACGGACTGTCGGAAAGTCAACCACATGAGGGTGGAAGCCCTCCCGGCGTCTAGTGGTCCGGTGGTAGAAAGTAGACGGCGGTATCAGGTTGTGTAGTTCCTGCGCACACGCTCCAAAATACACCTTATAGAAAACCGATAGACAGGCGACTTTACGCCGATGCTCCAAACTCTGAAGTTTGGTTCCAACGAGCGCATCGTCGCCTATGAGTCTCCTAGCCCTTCGGTCCACTGAGTTCATTGCATCCAACTGGTACTTGGCAGAGCCATCCCACAGGTGGCAGCAGTACTCCATACACGACCGAACTTGTGCTTGATACAAGTGGAGCAGCTGTTCCGGTGTGAAGTAACGCCGAACCTTAAAGAGGATACCAAGTTTTTTGGCAGCGGTTTTTGCTTTCAACTCAATAGAGCTACCAAAGTTAAGGTTATTCTGCCGAACTGTCGTCGAACAAGACGGCACCACCTAACGATTCGGATGCATAGTCCCAGCTATGTTTAGTTAGGGGTCAGATGATCTTGATTTAAGTGCTTGGTACTGATTTTTAAAAAATTACATTTACAAGGAGTTGGTGACAACAAAACCTTAATGGATGTCTTTATTAGTACAGTAGGTTTCATTATGACTAATCCGTCACTCAAGTAGTCCAGTCACCTTCTTTTTTCTCTTTGCGTCAGGAAATGCATTTAGGCATTCCTAAGGCCCTGGGTTTGGGATACCTGGGATATGTGGGACTCCGAACTCCTGGGAAAACAGAGACCCCTACCCACTAAAACCTGACGGTGGTCATCTTCGACGCAGAATAGAAGGGAGAGACTCCTCGCAGGACCCTTTGGCGCGCCTGGCAGCCAACCTCGGGAGGAGCAAGTTCAACTCCAGTGCACGATAACACAGACCACTGTGTCCGAAGATACGCGTTACCGTCTTCCTGGGGATCGCAAACCATAACACACGCAGGCCCCCCTACGACAGGCAGGGATACCTCGGTAGTATTCTCAAAATTTTTGTATCCGTATTATTTTCGGGCTACGCAAGTTTGATCATCTGAATACCGCGCTCAACTAAATTGGCTCCCAATACGTCGTCGTCGTGACCTCCAGGTTCTTCCATTGCTATACTTTATCTTGTTTGATCCGCGGTCACATCCATATCTTAAACAACGTTTCAGTTTTCAGCAACGGGCCAAAGGTGAAGATATGCGTTCTTGCCATAAACTGCTTCTATCATTTCCTTCCTATTCCTCTAACTTTTATTCTAAATCCTTTACTGTTAAATCTATTCGCTTATGGAATTCTTTGCCCGTGCCCATAATGCTATCTAAATCACATCCCATCTTTAAATCCCGAGTTAAAGCTTATCTTCTGTCACTTTGACCCAATCGCCTGCTTTCCAGTTTCCTTTCACCTATAAGTTAATCCATACCTTATTTTATACGTATGATAAGTATGTAAGTATATGTAGGTTTATTATTTTGCTTCGGTATTGTATGTATGTTTATTTTTATGTTATAGTAAATTAGTTACTGCATCTCTTATTTATCATCTTGCACCGCTACTTAATTTTCTTCCTGATTCTCTACCTGAAGGTTGCCTGGAAGAGTACACCTAATTTATTTAAATGAAACTGTAACATTTTGTTAGTGCAATAAAGTTTATCTTATCTTATCTTATTCTCTTCCCCTAACCGTAGGGAACAAGTAGTCCGGCCACCTGTCTCAACTAAATATTTGTTTTCTTTTGTGATATGCTTTATTTTATTTGTGCATTAGGTTTTAGTCTACAAAATTTGAATATCCTTGAAGGTGCCGACCAGTGAACCACAAACGCTTGTCAAGACCACGTAAATTATATGTATTCTCATTTCAGTAAATGTTGTAACTATATTATTCGCTTGCCGCAACACCTTACATTGTATTACTGACAATTACCCGTATCTCCGCTGTAACAGGTGTAAATAAATGTCAAAACAACTTTGTAATTACGGATACAGTCAGCAAAAGCTCGCATATTTAGTTTTTTATATGTCATCGGTGGCAAATAAACATTTTAGTATGTCTACCTGAAGTTCGAACAGATGACAGCCGCCAGTGTTGGTTGACGTTTTTGAATGGGAATTCAGTATATCGCGGCTAGTGTATAGGATTGGAACTAAAATGGCATCCAAATGGGTTTGAACATTTTTGTATGGATCTGGCATAGGCACTAGCCGCCATTTTGTTTTTTACAAAGTTTCCGCGCACAATAAAAGTGGTATATTTGGATTGAAGAGACATAAGATATCAAAAAATGTTGTACCCTTAAGTATCACGTTTCCTAGTTATTTGAAGGTTGTTTTTATGTCAAAAACAAGATGGCATATGCCACTAAGGTTCAAAACCCTTTCTGAATTCTACTATAGCCGTTCACGTGACTAAAACTCATTGTAGACCTACAGAGCGACCCTGGAAGGCTTTTAGCCTTTTCAGGACACTTTTGAGGGGAAATGAGTCATCAGCATACAACAGCTCGCCAATTGGCAATGGCTACTTTACTCACCAGCAAGAATACAACACTGCCGAGGCAGCGTACCTCTAGGGATTGTAATTCTCTCCCTGCGTCTCTTTTTCCTGATACATACATCTTTGGTGCATTCAAGACAAGAGTGGATAGGCACTTTCTGGGTAAGCGTGTGTTTCCTTCCACGTATAGTCCCGGGTTCTTCAAGCGGGGCGTGAAAAGGCATTTCTGCAGGCCTTGAAGGTGAGGATGGCCAGCCCAGTGATTCGTTTGAATGACTGGATTTGTTAACCTCATATTTGGACCTCACGACCGCTTTCCATCAGGTGGAGTGCGGTCATCTTGACGGGAGTATATAAATAAAAAAGCGTGTTCCACCATCAGCCGCTTCAACGCGTACCACCAGGTGATATTGAATCCAAACGCAAGTGAATTGAAGATAATCTGTTTGCCTCAAGGCGGTTCTTAATTAGGTACTAGCGGAAGAATCCATTGTAATATATCTCTCTCAAAATACCGGTGGTATGTTTGTTTGTGATACTAAGAGCGCAAATTATGTTGATAGTGTTGCCACAAATTACGCATGCGACGCGGCCTAGACGGATAGTCCGCTTAGAACAAACCGCCATTTTGATCACGCACACAGACACAGCGAGTTTATAGGCGATACCAGTGAGAATGGGTGACGTGACTAGTCGCACTGTCTTTTGTTTTTCGCGGGTTCTGTCAAGCATAATCTACCTCATTTTAAAAATTCAGACTGAATATGGTAGTAGCCCTAGGCGGTCAGGCAAGTTTAGCTAATAATACTGGAAAAGGCGAGAGCGGTCTTTCTGTAAGATCTTTATTTTGTGGTGTTGTGCTCTAGTTGTATCTGACTGTACCTGTCAGTAACTATGCAGTTGTGACAAGTAGTTGCAGACATGGCTATTAAGCAAAAACAGGAATCACCTGACGCCATTTCAAAAAACATAGAATCATAAAAAGTAAAAGTTTCATGTTTTTACAAAAGCTCTATAGAAACGGCATACATCTGTTTGTGAGAAATCTTCATCAGTCATCATCAAAACTACCACAAAATGTTTAGGTTACCAGGATACAGTGATGAGGAAATCGGTTTCGTCTAGAGAAAAATTGGCATTGACCATTGGCAATCGCTATTTTGCCACAGGAAGGAACAAAATGGACATCAGATTTTCGGAAATAATATTGCCGGAGTCAGTTAGTCAAAGCGTCATGGATACCCTCCATCGCTGCCGTCTCTCTGCGTACTGACGCGATAAATATTGTCGTGCGATCTTGCACGAAAGGTAAATATTACTATTCAGGATCTGGGATCAGATCACAAGGGATAAATACATATTGTGATCCGTCAATACACTACACTACAAGTCAATGAACATTTAAATCCTTCAGTTTATATCCAGTCTCCGACGAACTTATGAGGATACAGAAGTGCCGTTCTTCCATACAAACGTAGTCCCCTGCTTCCTCTCTGGATTTTGTTAGTAGAGTAATATTTTTTTCCCAAAAAATCTATTGCTACTATTGGCATCTCCCTATGTTTTCCTTTTTTTAATAAATTAATTACTAAAAGAGATAACCTTCAAAAATCGAAAAAAATGGCCAGATTTTCCGTTGTGTTTAATCATCCAGAAAACTAATTTGAATAGTTTATTTCAATAAAAGGAAAACATAGGAACACGGCCACAGTCCTTCTTTAATTTTTAATGTAAAAAAATTAACAAAAAAAAACCAACTTCAAAAAAAAACTATTCCAAAACAAAGAACTAAAAAGTAAAGAAACAATTGCGTATTCTTCTAAAACTTATACGATAATATAATGTAGGTACAATTATTGTTATTGTTGGAGTCGGTGTCAGCCAAGCAAACACTACAATATACCTAGCAATATACCTATTTCTTACATATCACGTTTACGTATGTATGTAGGTAGTTACAAACGTACATTGGCTGACACCGACTCCAACAATAACAATAATTGTACCTAATACACAGGCGTTCACATCAACCTTTACAAAACCATTGCAAAATGGATCTTAATCTCAGCAACATAAGGTGTCCCTATGTGATGGTTGTGAACGCCTCTGCACAAGCTCTGCTTAGTTTGGGGTCAGATGATCTTGGTGTAAATTGTACTAGATATAAAAAAAAATATTTTGCTTTATTTTTATTGCGCTTCTACCTCTACCTTTTCACCTTTAACTATGCGTGAAACATTACACGGCAATTATGTTGTTGTCACAGTCGCGTAGTTATTTAGCACAAACAAGGATCATCACCCGAGGCACAGGATTCCTGCGAACTGAAATGTCATCTAATAGTTTGAACGTGCGGTGCCCTTCACTGATAAGGTTGCTACTAACTATACTTATAGTAGAACAGTAACCAATGTAAAGGTGGCGGAGACAGTACTTGTTACTGTGGCTTTGTATAGGCCACAATTTTCGCTCAAGACCGGAGACAGTGACCCCTCAAAGCAATGACCGCTGCGCCATTGGCTAACTTGTTCACAAAAAAATCACGATTTTGAAAGACATTATTGCTACTCGTATTTGACGTCAAATAAGATAAGATAAGATAAATAATCTTCATTGCACAAACAAATACTTACAGCACGTAAAAATAAAAAAGTAAATATTAAAGTACAATGCATGCATGCATCTGCATGGCCATTGCCTGACAAGCCGCCAAAATGCGAGCGACTAACAATCTCGTCGTGTTACGAGTCATGTTAAGTGGTGGTCTCCGATCGCGATTGCACGTACCTAAAAACTTTTTTTGAAAATACTAATTACAATTCAAACAAAAAAAAAACATATCATTTTCAGAATTCGTTGTCCCTGTTTTTGTACGAGAGCCGAGGTAGGGAGGGAGGCTTTTGCTCTGCAGAGAGTCACTTCAGGTTCATAAAAAAAATGTCGTCGTATGTAAGTAGTTCACTTTAAAATGGTCAATACCAAAAATTTTCCATTATCAGTCATAGGTTTTTTGGTAGTTTTCAAAATTAATATTTCGTTAGTAATAAAGTTAGAATTAATGATAAGACAGTAATGCATGTTACATGTATCGTGGTATACCTCTCACTCTCTCCTCTATGAATATTACCAATCGGAGACAGCCCTAACTCTGCGATACTACCATTTAAATCGGGACAGGTTCACATTGAGTGCGAAATGACGGTGGGAAATAAACTAATGTTAACTAGAATTATAACCTTATCCATTTACTACAATTTACAATAACTCATGTCTGACTGAGAGGTGAAGCGTGATATAGTTGCACTTTTCTGCACGTATTTTATTCGTCACGTTATGAAGATATCTTCAGAGGAGCGAAGCCTCATTTGCATCGTCACTTGACTTGGCGTAGTGCGCCGTAGCAGCTGGATTCCTGGTCAGGTCAATTTAGAAAACGATCTTTTCTGAATTGGCTTGGGTTTGGGTGAGCTGGAAGATGCCCTGGTAACATAAGGATATATTTGCTTTTTTTTTTTTATGTAATAGGGAGCAAACGAGCTAGAAGGTCACCTGATGGAGAGTGATCACCTCCGCCCATGGACAACTGCAACACCAGAGGTGTCACCGATGCGTTGCTTGCCTTTTAGATGGGAATACGCTCTCTTCTTGAAGGCCCCGATGTCATATCCCTTTGGGAACACCGCCGCAGGAAGATCATTCCATATGCTTACTTCGAGACCTTGACAAGTGGTGTGTGGTCTGGCGCATACAATACATGATGTATTTATTTTTACCATGACTGAGTGACTGAGAGACAATGCACAGCAGAAGCTAAAAATTCAAAATTCAAATTCATTTATTCGTCATCACAGTTGGTGTTACAAGCTGACAAGTTATAACATCAAAAACGAACTCCATGATGAGCCTTCTGCGGCATACGAAATATATAACACAATTGAAATTAATACAGTCTTTTTTACATGGGATTAGAATTACAAATTAAAATAATAATAATAAATTAAAAAATGACATTAGTGATTCAAAAATAAATAATTAGGTCAGATTAATTTCCACTTAATTACAAATAGTGTCAACACAGGGTTATTCTAAAACAAATCACAACAAATAACAATAAATAAAATGTCTATAATGCAAAATTAGTGTCATAGTAGTCATTCAAATCATAATAACATTTTTCCACTAACAATTATTTATTTATTTATTTATTTATTTATTAGTTTGTACACAAATTACAGTTTTTTACATAGAAAAATAAGGATAGCTAAAGTACAGGTGAGCTTATCTCTAAAGAGAGATTTCTTCCAGCAGACCATGATGCAAGGAAAAGCATGAAACAAACAGTGATGGATAGACAAAACTGTGTACATAATTTTAAAGATCAAAATTTCTACCAGCTTACTTACAAATAGACATATATTATTACAAAAATAAAATATATAAGTACCTAACTAAAATAATTATACATATTTAAAAATAAATAAAATAATAATTATTATTATTATGATCCAACACAATTCAAACATTTTTTAAAAGATGTTCTTTTAACAATCTTTTGAAGGAACCCACAGTGCGATACTCTCGAATAGAAACTGGCAGCTTGTTCCACAGTTTCACAGCCTGAACAGTAAAAGAGTCACCATACATGCTCGTTCTACAGATAGGGGCAGTCAGCTGTAAATTATAGGCTGAACGATGAGTTCTGCCGGACGATGAAAGATAGGAGAAGCGCTCACAGAGATAGCGTGGAGAAGAAGGGTTGAAGAGGATGTTGTAAACAAGAACCATCATGTGATAATCACGCCGCAAACGAATAGGCAACCATTTCAACTGCTTTCTGTACTCAGAAACATGATCATACTTACGAAGGCCAAATATGAAGCGAATACAGACATTTTGAATACGTTCTAGCTTATCGAGGAGTTGCTCAGTAAGGTCAGGATAGCAACTATCCGCGTAATCAATAATCGGAAGCATAAGTGTCTGAGCTAGAGTGATTTTAGTGTGAATGGGCAGAAAATTCTGGAGACGCTTCAGGGAGTAGAAGGCTGCAAAAACTTTTCGGGCGACATGACTAACATGATAGTCCCACGCAAGGTTACAGTCAAGGTAGACACCCAAGTTCTTGACCGAAACAGCATAGTCTATGGTCGTTCCGTTATACACCAGCGGTGACAAAGTCAATGCGCCAACCCTATTGTACATAGACCTACTACCGATGATAATGGCTTGAGATTTCTGCGGATTCACGAGCAGACCATTCAGCCCACCCACTAATGCGTTCTAGATTTTGATTCATTTCCACTATTGCTGAATCAATATCATCAAGTTTGAAGTGAACGTAAAGTTGCAGATCATCAGCATAAAGGTGGTAGTTAGCAGACAAAACTGAAGTGATTGAATTGATAAAGATCGAAAAGAGCAAGGGAGAAAGGACGCCACCCTGAGGAACACCAGCAGTAAGCTCACACCAGTTCGATGAAACATCGTTAGCGCGAACGCACTGAAGGCGGCCTCTCAGATAAGAATTGAACCATTCTATTGCATGAGGAGATATGTTAAGCGACTGTAGGATGCCTAGGAGCACGTCAAAGTCAACCGAGTTAAATGCACTGCTGAAATCCAACAGAGTTAATAGCGTGAGATGCTTATGCTCCATAGCATATCTTATGTCGTCAGTAACTTTCAGCAGTGCAGTAACAGTACTGTGTCCAGAACGAAAACCAGATTGGAAAGGATTCAAGAGATTGTTACGGTTCAGAAACGCAGTCAGTTGGCCATGAATAATGCTTTCTAGGGCTTTGGAAAGAACAGGCAGGATGGAAATGGGACGATACTGAGAAGGAGTGTTAGGATTTAATGTTTTTGGCAAAGGGATAACTATGGCTTTCTTCCAGGCTGTAGGAAAGACATTAGAAGAAATGGAAAAGTTTAGGATGTGAGTAATGACAGGAAGAACGATATCAAGGATTAGCTTGACCATCTTAAGACAGATAGCATCATCACCCACCGCATTGGAGGAAATAGAAAGGATAGCCTTTTTAACATCACACATTGCAATAGAATTGAAAACTAAAGGATCGCAAACAGGTCTAGGGAAGCTACGAAGCTGTTCAAGAGTAATTGATTTTAAATGTGCATCTAAATAAACGGGGGGCACAGTAAAATAAGAATTTAACGATTGAAGATCAGTTAAGATAGGAGAAGATTCAGTAGACTTACCAATACCCAGGGATCTTAAAAACTTCCACACGTTAGCAGGGTTGGAATTCTGAACAGTAGAGTTAATGTGGCGCCTTTTTGCGTCCCTGCACATCCTATTGCAACGATTCCGCAACTTTTTGTATCGATAGGAATTAAGCTCAGTCTGAAATTTGCTATATTTACGTTTAGCTTTATCACGCAACAGCATAGTCTGCCTAATATCAGGGGTCAGCCAAGGGGCAGGTAGATGTTTCACCTTGACACGTCGAACAGGAGAATGCCTATCAAAAGTGTCAATGACCAATTGATTAAAAGCAGCTACCTTTTCGTCAATCAAAGTAAATTGTTCCACACGCGACCAATCAGCTCCAGCAGCGTCAGCCTGAAGTGCCTCAGAATCCACATTTTTAAAACTGCGAAGGAAGACATATTTAGGTTTGGGCTTAGGAGTACGTAATCGGTAAGAAAGAAAAACAAGGTCATGATAGGATAAAGGAGCATCAAGTTGCCCATGTGTAGACTTTAGAGGTATTAGAGACAATCATAAGGTCAAGAAGAGAAGGAGTACAATGAGGAGCATGATGAGTAGTAGAAAGGGGCAAGATGTGTAAGTTTAATGAGGTTAAAATACTAGTATGTTTATTGGCACGAAGGTCTTTCTTAATAAGACAAGTGTTGAAATCACCAAGGAGTAAAGTATGATCATATTCTGGACAGAAACAAAGAAGAACAATCTTGACAGTACACCTTTGAATCTATTATCATTGTAGTATTTCAGTGGTTCAGGAAGTTTATTGAACACTTTAGGGGCCATTGTGAGTATACTTTGCAGTTCTACAAGGTTTGGTACAAAGTTTGGAATTTCCGTAGTGTCCCGGGTTCGATCCCCGGTCAGGTCAATTCAGGAAATGATCTTTTCTAAACTGGCCTGGGTCTGGGTGTGCTGGGAGACGCCCCTGGCTTAATTCCTTGTCTGGTACCTCGTAACACAGGGATATTTATCCCTACTTCGAGGCCATGACAAGAGGTGTGTTGTCTGGCGCATATTTATTCATTTATTATTTTATTTTCTTAGTCTAAGATTAGGTACATGCACTGGACGTAGAAAGCTCAAATTGGGCAAGTAGCTTGGAGACTATTTGGGGCGTCCCGAAATGCATACGAGGACAGGAAAAAACAAGTACTTACGAGCATACGAGGTTGTGTTGTATATGAGCAGTCATTTACATTGTTGCAGTAACTCGTTTGTGTATTGATTTTGTACACGTGTCTCCAGAATCGAACCCACGGACGACACTGAGACTAACGACCGAATCACTACAATTCTGTACCATTCATATTAAATGTCGATGACCCTTTGCAAAACAATCACCAAATTACACAGACCTCTGAGCCTTTTAGCTTTTGTACTACACGACAGGTGACCTAAATCTGGTAACTGTAACTAGCGTAAGCTGATCCTCATTACGAAGCATTGGGGCCTCGATTAGAGCTCTATGGAAATTGGTGTTAATAAACAAGTCCAATATAGTCTGAGCTCCGTTCGCTATCAATTCAAATGGGTGAATAGATCAGGACATGTTGGGATTTAGTTTGCAAGCGTAGGTGCGTCGATTTTGATGTAGTTTTAGTCATAAGTTACACAAATAAGATACCTAATCGTAGATTGAAATGTTTTTTTTTGGTGAAATGCATCCTAATGATTATAGCTTTAAAGTTCAAAATTAGTCAAGATTTCTTTTGCACACGGTCGCATAGTTTTTGGTGATCGTATCCATCTTCAGATAATAATGATTTAAAGAGCATAAAACTTCCTTAAATTTTATCTTTTCTGTCAGAGCGTTATAAATCTCAGTTTAGTTTTGTAAGCAATTTGTTATAAATCTATTTTGTATTTGGTTAGATTTGTTTTACTAATGAAACAGGCAGTTCTGCTATAAATCACCATTTCAAAATAAAAAGTCGAGGTATTTTGATATGGAATTTTGGTCAAACTCAAAATATTCTTCCTATAATTATCTAGATATAGGACTTAAGTCTATAACGATGACGTAAATACCAAATTCGGATATGTTCCTACTCACAGGAATAGAAAATAAACTGCGGTAGCCGCTTACCATGGCAGTCAGCATGCTTTTACTGTCGTTGTTGCACGTGTTCAAAGGCCGTAATAACCACGAATATTGTCTATCGACTTTAAGAAATCATCCTTATACTTTTTACTGCACACAAAAATACCCGCCGAAACCATCTGTCAATCCATTACCGACATTCTGTCAACAATTTAAAAACCAAAAAAATGCCGAGACCAAACAAACTGGTACCAGACAAAACACCTGTGCTCCAAAACCCGGCATTGAGAAAAAAAACCAAAACAAGATCGTCCTCTCGAAATCAGGTGTCTGTACGAAGACGACCAATTTAAATACCATCCAAAACTCCAAAACTTAGTCAGATTTGATCTCTAAATCAAATAGCGTAAGGTCTTTAAGCAGTTTCTGCAAAGGAAAACAAAAATGGGTATCGAAACCCACATTGCTAGTAAGGCCTTGTGAACACACTATTTTGAACGTTAACCCTGAAATGCTTAGAGTTTATTTTAATTCTTTGGTCACATGTGTAGTTGATACCAAAAAAAGGGAACCAAAAAATGGGTTGCGTGAGTAAAAAATCGAGACAAGATGCTACTTGGTTCTTTTTTTACATAGTAATTTATCAGTAGTTAGTAAACAGTTTTTTGGGATGGGTGGTTGAGTTTTGTAGTATACTGACTGACTTACACTTCGAGAGGGGATGTTGAAATGTGTTTGAAGTTTTTCAAACAATAACAAATAAATATCTGGGAAAACTTTCATCAAGATAATCAGTGTTACTTATAACCATGGAAAACTTGGACTAATAGTGTTAGATAGGTACTTATTTTTATATTAACATTTAAATCTTAATTAATCTTAATTTAAACTTTATTTATATTACCACAGTGTAATAATACATATGGAAGGAGAACTTTTCAGTACTTGCTACCTAAAATATTAAATAGTTTTCCACAGCAATTAGTAGACGATATACTCGTATGTAATAACCAGCCAAAGAAATGTAAAACTATATTAAAAAGATACTACTTATCAGTGATGTAATTAATTAGTGTACCTATATTTGGCTTTTTTAAGTACCTATAGTATAGTGCGATCTCACCCTACTACCAGTTAAACCCCTTAAGGGTTTTTAGTAGTAGGGTTCATTGGTAAATAAGAAAGTATGTAACTACTGTTGTGGATAAAAAAAAACTATAAATCAGAAAATGATTGTCCTCATGCAAGTGACTGTATTTATTTTTTGTGAATAAATTTCTTTAACCCAAAAAAATATTGGCAAACAGATTTAAATGTATAAGAATACTTTCATACTGATGAAGATAACGGCAACACACAATTTTAATCTATACTTTTTTTTTTAAACATATATATAGTATATATGTATGCGCCAGACAACACACCTCTTGTAATGGTCTCGAAGTAAGGATTATTAAATCCCTGTGTTACGAGGTACCACACAAGGAAATAAGCTAGGGGCGTCTTCCAGCACCCCCAGACCAGAGTCAATTCAGAAAAGATCGTTTCCTGAATTGACCCGACCGGGAATCGAAGCCGGGACACTACGGATATAATAGTAATATAATAAAGAGGAAAGATTGTTTGTTTGTATTGAATAGGCTCGGAAACTAATAGACCGATTATAAAAAATATTTCACCAATATAGGTAAAGCTACATTTGCAGGTACTTAGTAACATAGGGTATATTTTTTTTATTTAGGCTATATTTTGACTGGAAAGACAGTCTACACAGGCGAAGCCACTGACAGACAGCTAGTTTAAAATAAACACAAACGTTTGTTACAGGAATGTTTGTTCAGGGTGGGGAATAGTGGGCATTGAACTCACAACCTTTGATGCTACAGGCAGGACCTTCACTTGTTGTGTCATTGATGATTTTAACCAAAGTTTCACACGTTTACGTATAAAACGTATAATAAATAAATAATGTACAATACATAATGCTTAATTTATCTAAATGTAATAATTTTCATGCCTATTTTTAAACTTGATGTAAACTTTAGCTTAACTAAATAGAAAGTGTTAAAATAAATCATATTTTATTTGTAAAATACCTTTTTAATTATAATTACTCGAACCTATCAACTTGCTAGTTAACAGACTTCATTAGTTTCAGAAGTAAACGTGTAAAGTTTAATCAAACCTCGTAAAAAGGGTTAAAATTCAAAAACTGTAATAAAAACTTAGTTTAAAGCATTTGATAGTAAAAGCGCTTTAAGTAGAATTTGTACGGTCTCACAAAAAAGTGCTTGTCAGTTTTCAGAGTTTCATTTTTCCATACATGCCGCTGTAAGGTCATAAATAGTATTTCTATTTCTAAGGTATTTTGTAAAAACCTTTGTTCAAATTATATTTTTAACTAGACCTAGGAAATATACCAAAAAAAATAGCAAATAATTAGGCAGTTCGATCTCTTTGTGGCACTTTCTTGCTTCGCCTCTATGTCAGAATTGTCAAATATATACTTGTTAAAAGGTTGCTGACTATGATAGGCTGATGATGATGATGATGATACTTCTAACTGTTCTACTTAGAAGTAAACTCTGGGAATGACGGATTTATTTTAAAATCACTAAAAACAACTCATCAAAATCAAATGAAACGAAATTCAGCGACTCCCAGAACACCCTGATCCAAGCTAATTCATAAAACTTCAGTCACTCCGTGATCATGGCGGTTGCAAAAGTGCCAAAATAACGGAAACTCATATAAATAAGGTACATAGTAGCGATCCCGTTTTGAATTATTCTAACAATTCAGAAAAGTTCTTTTTCCGATATGACCATACCGGAATCCAGGGCACCACGCAAGTCCTGGCGAGAATCCGTCACACAGCGCACTACGTCAATTAGTGTAGTGATATGTTAAAACGATTATAAAACTTTAGATAGTGAACACCTTGTGATTGCGATTGTACAGCGCGGTCAACTCTGACATTAAGGGTGACCTAGCACCTGGCGAACCTAAAATCTAAAGTCAAATGTCGAACGTCACCTCCAGTAGTTTAGGGTTAGGCAGTGACATTTAGCTGAGGATGCGTTGGTTAGTGGTCTGACTGGCCCGGTGGCGCTATATGAAGAGGGTCTTCTTATATCGGCGAAGGTCGTGGGTTCAATCCTCACCTAGGACAATCATTCATGTGATGAAATGTTTGCACGATGTATATCGGGTGTTTTTGTTAATTTCATGAAAAATGCTGCAATTCATCAGTGTTTGTAACCGCACAAGCTATGATTTGTTCAGGGTCAGATTCAGTTAGGAGATAAGATAAGATAAACTAAATTGTACAAACAAAAAATACAGATTGAATTTAACAAATTAAGTTTACTAATTATATTTATTCATTTAATTTATTTAACTATTCTAGTCTCATAATATTAGGTACCTATTGAATTCTCATTCGCTTAATTTTAGACATAACTGAAATACTATCAAATTGTGCTAGTATTTTAATATATATTGGAAATACAACAGTTCCTAATGTGCTGTAGTATGGAGTTCTTTAAAAGGGGTTTAAAAAGGTAACACCTCGCGAGTTATGCCCTGGTAGATAGAGTATTGCACGGTGCGATAACCGCTTACCATTAGGCGGTCCGCGTGCTAATTGTCACAGATTTAATCGAATAAAATAAAGATAAAGTGAAATTAATGCTATTGCTATTCAACCGAAAGGATCTGATTTAACGGACTGAATTACCATCTTTGCAATTAATCAAAACATTCAATTCCCTTCAATCAAATTTTCATTTTCCTTACCTCATTTACTCGACTGAAGCTAGAAATTGTTTCGCACTAGGTGAACAGTTGACCTTCAGCAGTTGGCCTTCAGCGTTTTACCTTTATCACTTAACAAGCTGTCCGTCAGCGGCTTCGCCCGCTTAAACTATCTCTCCCATCAAAATATAGCCTAAATCACAAAATAAAGAGTTTACAGAAGGACCGCTCTCGCCTTTTTCTATCAACTTGCCTGATCGCCTAGGGTTGCTACTATATTCGCCAGGTAAGCGCAATTTGACAGATACCGCGTAAAATAAAACACATCAAGTGAAAAATTGCACCTAGTTCGACAAAAACAAAAATATACAAAAGGGGACCAGTTAGATTAAAAGGAGTTAGGATGGGTGAATACGTATAAAAGTATTATATTATAAGAAGTCATTTACCGGAGTCCAGGTGCAACCTGCTAGCCTAATGGCCTTGATCATACAGTCCTACCTACCTACTTAATATGCTGTACATAACACCATGAGCCACCGCTTCGGCGGTCACCTGTCGGCGTCGCGGCGCAGATGCAGCAGCCGCGCGTGCTTTAAAAGAATATACCAAAAATACTGGTGTTTTACCAATGCATGATAAGATAAGTTACGGAAAAGGTAAAAGCCCATTTGTACTGGATTTGAATGTGTTACGAAATATAATGGTTTACCTACCTATATACTTATAATACTCGTACATAGTACTACTAACTGGCAAACGTTATCTGAGTTTTACTTACCTTTCAACATCATTTGGTAACTTAAAAAACGTATAATCACAATTTCGTGTGGTGTTCATACCGTCAAATGCACTGCAACAGAAATATCTGCGCGAAACAATTTTTGACCATTGAACTATATTGTAAGTAGCTGACGACGTGTAATATTTCAATGTTTTTGCCAGTGCGACTGACCGCGACACTGAAACCCACTGACTTCGCCTGTAAGCTCACGTCTCTGTGTGCGTGTGTCAAAAATGGAGTGTTGTTCTAAGCGGGCTATCTGTCAGAGCGCCGCGCATGTCTAATTTGTGACACAAGTCACAGCCTGTTAATGTAGCTTTACATTGGTGAAAGAATTTTTTAAATCGGTCCAGTAGTTTCGGAGCCTATTCAATGAAACAAACAAAAAAATGTTTCCTCTTTTTAATATTAGCAAAGACAAAAAATAACACGTAAAGCCGTTAAGCCGGGAAGGTAACTCAGACTTCACTACTTAATAATAACCAATTAACTGTCCCTTAATTGGCGTGACGAGGTTTGATTCCTAACCAGGACTAAAGTTCACCCTGTGAACATTTGTATTTGTATTCTGGTTGGGCATTATTATACCAGGTGATTTATCAAAGGACTTACTAAAAGGATATGGCATTAAGTGATGTAGTAACTAATGTAAGTCACAATAATTTCAAGGTTACCCTTCAAAACTTGTTTAAGAGTAAACTCAAGATGTATATTAAATATAAATAAATAAATATAAATATGCGCCAGACAACACACCTCTTGTAATGGTCTCGAAGTAGGGATTATTAAATCCCTGTGTTACGAGGTACCACACAAGGAAATAAGCTAGGGGCGTCTCCCAGCACACCCAGACCCGAGTTAATTCAGAAAAGATCGTTTCGAATTGACCCGACTGGGAATCGAACCCGGGACACTACGGAAATCGAGGCGAGAAACCGTGCTACATTGCACTACGCCAATCGTGTCGTCAATATATATATATATATATAATAAAATATATAATATATATAATAAAATATATAATATCTATAATATAAAATATTAGATAATCCTAAAGCGTATTTTGGTGAGACTTCATTGCTGTATTATTGTTTGTTATTGTTTATTAAGTTGTTGTTTATTGTAGATATCTCCAGTTCTATGTTGTTTGTTTGAATTTATTTTTATTTGCGATTCGTTGTGTTGTTTTTTCTGTCACGCGGTGCCACCGCCTTCCTTTAATTTTCATTATATATTTTGTAAACTTCTTTATTTTATATATTTTAATTGCAAGCTACCGCAGAAAATCAGCGTTAGAGCATGGACTTTCAGTCCTTGTCCTGACATCATGCTGAGCGGAGGCCTTTTTGGTATAGATTTAAATATAAAATTAAAAATTAAAAAATACAAAGTACAATCTAATGATTGTACTTTGTATTTTTTAATTTTTTAAATTCTATGTGCCTGTACTAAATAAATATGTGTCTTACTACATACTTACTTACTCACAAAACAAAAGTCTGTGTTTTTAATTTTAAAATCCTAAAATTAAAGTCGATTAAAATGAAACATCACTTACACAGTCTCCTGTATCGTTTTTGTAAGTCTTTTGATAAGATCACCCGGTATATTTGAGTAGGAGACCTTCGTTTGGGGTCGTAATTATGATCTGAGTGTGATTTTGCCTTGATATTTAATCATTATTTATTGTTTGGAAGGTATATTGCATGTCAATACACTGGATCACTTTGTGATATCAATCGTAAAATAATTGTGTTAAGGTGAAAGCACGAACAAGTGAATTTCATAGAATTTCTCAAAGTGATGAAGTGACAATTTACAGCAAGATCACGTTACCCAAGTCCCAAACTAAAAAGAGCACTCTTTGTGGGTCAGAAACAGATAAAGATACTTTTTTTTTTTTAAATATTTAACTACTTACTTACTTATTTTTTTTAACATATTAGTTAATAACACCCAGACACGGAACAAAAAATTGTTCTACGCATGAATTTTTCCTTGGTTAGGATCGAAGCCACGAGCATAAGGCTACCGCTACCAATTACAAGCACTACATTTTAGATTTATTTTTTCCTTTTTAAATGGTCCCTCTGGGTACAAAAACCCACACCAGATAAAGAAGAGATACAGTTAAAAACAGACGAAACGAAAAAAACAAGATATTTATCATAGGAATCCGTAATCTCAAGTAGCGATGACAGATTGAAAACAAGTTATCCCTTAACCTTTAACTCCAAATATACAATATAGTCAAAAAACAGTTAACCATGATTTCTAGAAATATTTCTTATCTACGATTCTTTTTTCGGCAGTTTTACAACTAAAAAAAATACCTACCTCTTATCTTTAGTTTTTAATGTGTTTCATAATTTTTATTGTTCGTAAGAATTTGATTGAATTGAATGTATCTAGTAATATTAAAGAAAATCCGTTAAACAAGGCCACGAACTAAACTGAACTTGTGTCTACGAGTATCTGAGACTATTAATCATTCTTAAATATTTCTTAATTTATACTAAAATATGTAGTTAGAACACCTAGAAACAGAAGAAAAATGTTCGACACATGGATTTTGTTCTGGGTAGGGATCAAACTAACAACCTTTGGCGCTAAAGGCAGGATCGCTGCCATTGCGCTGGCTATTAAAAAAAACTTTCTTTGTTATATTAATTTTAGATATCTGATTCAGTAGGTACATATTGTAGATGTCGGTTAGGAAAACTAAGGTATCTAAAAAACATCTTGATATCGAAACTAATTTAGTTAGAAATCACATTTGACCTTTGTTCCTTGTTATATTTATTCATAAAGTTTATTTTATGTTTAAATCGTCATCTGTTAAGTCGTTTGGGAAAATCTTTTTAGTTGAGGTAGCTACCATCAAAAATTTGAACATTAAATGCTGCTGTCAAAGTTCGAAATTCGAAAAAACAAAAACAAACGTCAATTTGCCAGCAAAGCGCCAAAAATAAACCATTCCAGATTCAAACGCTACGCTCAACCCTCGCGAGGTCTACGCAGGCTCTGCACCCGGGCCGTTAGTGATCAGTTAACCCTTCCCCGCGCAGCCTCCCCAGGCTCACACCGCTCCGCGCGCTCGCTCGATTCGGACGTGCGCCGCGACCGCTCGCAAACACCTGTGGCGCCACGAAAAAGACAGTGCGTAACACCCCTCTCGCTCTTCGTGCGTTCGATTTTTGTTTTTGTTGTCTTTACCAGGATCGCAGTGATTTTCAAGTGCTAGTGTATGGTGTGAGTGTTTTGTTTTTGAAGCTTTTTATCAATGAAGCCGGACCGGTTCACGCCGGATGGCTTAAATTAAAAGGAAAACCAGTTTGGACGGATGAGATCGCCAGTTTCCGCTGCCTTGCCGTGGGAGTCAGCTAAGCCTTTTTGTAATTGGTGTTTTTTAATTACTGCTTTTTGGTGGGAAACGCCATATCTGACACCTTTAAAAGGTCTGCGCAAAAATTACAGGTTTTTACCGACTGAAACAGAAATAAAACCCATTCAAAAAAGGTTTGCCGAAGTAGTCGACACGATTGAGAATTAGATTTGCCGGAAAGCCTCTTCTGGGGAAATCACATTATTTATTGGAACGGAATCTTTCTCTTGAAATAGAACATAGAAACCCACAGAGGTTCTGGCAAATTTAATTATCGGCGAACCCAGAAAGGTCACTTGTAAGACCAAAATCAATTACAAACACTTATTTATTTAGGAAACTAGGAATAGTTCGCTAAGCTAGAGAGGGTAGAATCAATTTAACATGAATTAGACAACACCCACGACTTTGTTTCGCGAGAAATTTGTAACAAAACATGTATTACTCTTCTTCTAGCGCAGCCTAGTAAAACACCTATTTATTCTTCTAGACCAAAATAAATATTCATAATAGATTTAGTAGAATCTATTGAGGTGTTTTGGTACAATTTATAAATATTCATACTTTTAGAAAAAGGGTAGGTCAGAATGCGTTTACGATTTCATTTTAATTTGCCAATAAGACCGCCATTGACAGTTTAAGGTTAAAAATAATAATATGACGATAAATTAGTAGTTTTTACTTAAATAGACATACATTTACGTCGAAAAGTGTAGATAAAAAGTTACTGTGGTAAAAAAAGAAGGTAGGTAGTTTGTGATGTTGTGTGTGTAAAGCCCGTGTAATTTTCGCAAATTCAAATAAAAAAAAAATGCTTTTAACCTCCTTAAAAATATTATTATTATAACTTACCAGATAGAATTTTGGAATACTTTCAAACAATTATTATAAATACTTGAATCTGGTTTTGAATGACATTTTACGTTAGGAGCGCCGACTGTATTGCAAATTTTCCAAGGTTTGATTCCCTCACTGGCACAAAATGTTGATGATAAGATATTGCATTGGCTCTGGGTGTTACTAGTTTTCATAAAACAGGATTAAATCTTACTTCAAGACGGGATTTTATATTGTCACATTTATTAGATTAGTTTACCTTCTCAAATGAAACCTACTCAAAATAAATCATAGTAACCTACCTACTAGAAAGTTCAAAGAAGCTTATTTTTCCACTAATATCTTGAATAATTCATACTAACTTACGACTTCTCACTTTGAAAAACCTTAAGACTTTTTCAAGTAACATATTAAAAACTTACAAGTTCTCAACTAAAACTGATGCCGTACTTTTTCAATTTAAATATACAAATAATGTACCTCTGTAACTTGTTCTTATTATAATTTGGTCATTTTCACAGAATTAATTTTCGAAGATATTTTCGGTTTAAGGGAGAACTTCGTAGAAAACAAAATGTGAGTAAACATTGTATAAAGTTTTCTGTTTCATGCTAGGGTAACGGCTAACACTATTGACAACAAAATACAGTTAACAACGGAAAAAAACTGCAAATTCAACGTTTAATTTCATGATTAATGTCAAAAGTCGCGTCCCTGTGGAATAGTGGTTCTTACTGAGAGATCAGTGATAATAACAACAAGAGCTCTAACCTTAAATGAAAAAAATATAACATACCTAGTCTGTGTAACATACATCTAAAAGTACTTGCTAGAGGACTATTTTCAATTGAACTTTTACAATCATTTTCACATTTTATTTTGATTTTGGCATCACAATGGTGCTATGCGCCTTTTTGTATGTAACCTATCTTCTAAGTGTTATAATATTACTAATTGTTATATTTCGCGTGTAGACTGGATTAGTGATCAAAACAAACTTTAAACGACGCAAAAAACTAAAACCACTTCGCTCACTCAGTTTAAAAATAAAAGTGTAATGGAAATGACACACGCATTCGCTAACGGAAATTCAAATATGCCAGCCTTTTGCATTCTTTTTTTAAAACGGAAAATATCTTTGATGATTCAGGGAAAGTTCAGTAAAAACTAAATATGATCTGTCATTCGAAATTCGAACTGCATTAATCAGTACAAAGTTATTTTGGCTAGTTTTTCAGTTTCGGTGAAAGGGTAGAAATTCAGTGTCGGTAAATGGGTCCAAAGATTTACTAAAAAATACGAAAGAATAAATACAAAGAATTCACACGCCTATAATGAGATATGGGAATCAAACCTAGGCCTATGCCTATAATAAACGCACATAATAAGTAGGAGGAAAAAATATTAAAAATAACTTACCAATTCTTCTCGCGGTTGTTCAATTTTGTGTTTTTTTTATTCAGATCAATCTACAGAAGTCGTGATCACAATTAATTCGTGTTAACGTAAATAACAGCAAATAATTCAAATTAAATACAACTTATAGCCTTACGCGATCTTCAATATCAAATTCTCAGTAACAACTGAAGCATATATTATTCAAATGCAATTACACATGGAATTTTCAATGTAAGATGATCAGGTATTTCTATTAGTAAATATATAATTTCGCAGTACATCTAACACGACACCCGTTAAATCAACGGTATTTTGAACGAAGCTCGTATCTAATCTTGAGAATTCCACTGCGAGGGTGTTTTTAACCTCATAAATAATGAATATAAAGACACACATATTTATAATACAGTAAAAGTATCAGTAAAAGTAATGCATTTAAAGTATATTTGATCACTGCCATCCCGAAATTTGTTTATTATCAATTTGAACCTTTTTTTATTGCCTCCCTGCTGAAAAATGCACGTAGACTATTGTTTCCTTAAAAAAGAAGAAAATTGTTTAGTTTCAGAACGACTAAAATTGGTCTACTTATTTAAGTTATCGTAGCCGGTATGATTCCGACTAAATGTAGACAACAAACCAAAGATTATTTTAATAATCTCGCACGTATCGAAACAAAAATATATATTTTTAAATTCAATTTCTGAGTGGCCATCAAACCATACATTGCTTATGAAGATGTAAAATAACACTGCAATTTCTAAACCGATCTCACCTTATCTGTATTTTACAGCGGGCGTGGCACAGAAAATTAGAAAATATTAATATTGGAAACTCTCCAAGTACCTAGGTAATACCCGGAATGGAATAATCTTGTTATGTACATTTACTAGCGAAAAAGATATCTTTTTAGTTTATGGTAATTGCTTATGGTTTTAGCCTATAAGTTTTTGAAACTGCCTTTGTTTACCCTACTTTTCTATTAATATAATTCTAGTTTCAACCAAGCCATCGGACGCTATTATGTCCAATGCCTTGACCTGAACTAAAAATTCCAATTCGGAAGTGACCTTAAGGTCATTCTGTCTTGTATTGTCAGTAAGGGGGATAGAGAGCTTTTTAACTTTAAGTGACGTTTGGCCTTTTGACTCTGCAGATTGCGACTTTTGTTAGTTTTGTATAATATTTATGGGTTTTTTGTTTTATCTGACCCCTTTAATTAATCTTCAGGCCTTGTTCCCCGCATGTGGATCAGGCAAAGCGGTGTGTATCTCAAAAGTGTTTCAAACTTATCACCTTAGTATAGTGATCAACACTTTACTTAAAGTGTGCTTTTTCAAACCACAGGTTTGATATTTTCCGATAGCGGGAAAAGACAAATTAGATAACATACTTTCAATAATTTGAATATTCCCTTTATAATAATAACATTTCTTAACACTATCGCAAGCACGTAGTTCAAAAACTAAGAAAGTTTAACCCATTTCACAAATTACTCTTGGGGTTGAAACGCCTGATGAAACATTTCATTAATGTATGCATGACTAACCATAAACTGTTTCTAATCATTAATTCTAGTTTAACAGCTTCAAATTTGATAGTCTGTCTTAATAGCTCAAACTTAGTTTAGTTTAAAGACTAGAACTTGACTTGCCTCTACTTACCCTTTAGTTTATCCCTAAAACATTCATCAATGTTTTAATAATGAGTTCATTAATTTGGTCTAACACAATGGTATTAATATTAAGTTTCTCCGATATATTCTGCGGTCTGTTAGTCCATATCATTTGCAAATGAAACGGTCTGGCATTTGTCAAATGGAGATAATATTATCTGTGGTCGGGTTTGGTTTCGGATTTGGTTGTCAGGTTTCGGTTGGATTATATTTGGTGGTCTTTTCAGAACAATGACCTTATTGAACGCGCTTTCATGACGCATTCAATTAAATATAAAAAGTTCATGATTACTTAATTTGTTTCGATATTTGGAGTTTTGATGTGACTGACGAGATTTCCTATTAATTTTGATACACCTTTAGTATACGTCCCAGGGAGTTATTCTGAGCTTATAACATTAAATTCAGACTTACTGCTGAACATCAACAAAAAATAACTACCTCAAGTAAAAATAATCAAAATGACGAAGAAGAACAGTCATTTTACAACAACATAGTAAGAAAATAAGCTTTATAACAAACTAAAGCTGACCATTCAGCCAAATGGAAAATAATATTTAATTTTAGAGTCGCAAATATCACCCAATCATGTTAGCCGTCTATAAAAAGTTGATTAAAATGCATTTTAGTAATCACTTGACAAAATTTATAGTCGTCAAATCACAAAACACACCTATACCATTAAAAATGTATCCTATAATATACTTCCTCACATATCAGAGTCTTTATTATTATCTTAAGTTTTATTACGATCTCCATTTAACTTATGAATGAATGAACAAATCGATAAAACAGGTTTAAGTTGATACCAAGTAGTTCCCACGAGACTATAAAACATTAAGTAGCGGATGTTGCTATGTAGATAGCTGGGGGAATAAAAAATGAGGCTATTTGGTTCTGTATTTTGACTTTTGAAAATAATTGCGAAGGAATAACAGTGATCAAAAAGTTGTACCTTGCATAACTCCCGCTATAATTTTGGTTAAGTAATAGCCCCAATACTGTGATCACCAGTCCTCATTTGGCAAATGTGATGAATAATTTGAACGATAAAAGACTTAAATAGCTAGCAGGTAACCAGGCTTAATACACACTTGCTTAACGTTAGTCTGCAATATCAAAGGTTTCTGTTATGTCTGACGAAGATACTTAATTGAACCAATATTTAAAATTCAAGTATAATAATATAAACTTTGGAAGGTATGGTTGTTTTTATTCTGTCTCACATTAACTCACATTCAAATCTATCAGATTAAAAAAAAAACTGTCCTTCAAAATGATTTTGATACTAGAATGATATTTTGGGCTAAAATGTTTAAATATTTCAATTGTAATTTATTTATAAAAGCATCAAAGATATATTATGTGTGTTACTCATTTAATTTGCATGTTTTGAAACAGTATGACTTTACAGTAATAAAAATAGCTGAATTGAAATCTGCAAAACGTATTTTCTATTTCATGCATGCGTCCATGTGTTCATGTACCAATAAATTAGAAGATACGAAGATTATTTTATGTAGTTGTCAAGTTTTTCAATAAGTTTTTAACTTGTTTAATTTATCTATCGTCGAGAGAGGCAATATCTTTACTGTGCATTAATACAAGTGGGTGTCAATGTAAAGGCTAGAGAATGAAAACTTGCAGACACTCTTATGTATTCGATTTGAAAGCCTACGAGTGTATTCAGTAATTATCGTTCACATTGCTCGTTGTAAATGAATTCATAAGTGAGATCGAGTTGTAGCTTAAATGAGTTATTCTTATTTAATTGTGTGATCAAGAATAACTTAACAATAGGTGAAATTTCAATTTTCAATTTCTTTATTTGCATACTAAGTGTTTACATATACATAGTTGATACAGTTTATAAGTACTGACAACTTAGTTACTGCTAAGGTATTGCAAACTTATTATTTCAAACAAATCAGTTGACACACATTAATACTAAGTAAAATTCGTTAAATTAATTTTCTTTTAGGTGTTCATACTGATGATAATAAAACTATTCAAACGTTATCCAGATTTTTCGTATTACTTTCATTCCTATTTCTTACTCTATTACCTAATTAATTACGTAAAAAAAAAGACTGTTTCTTTATTTCACTGTGTGCATAATAAAGCACTTTACAAAAACAGTAATTACTGTGTCAAAGGATGTAGGTACGGTTCGAAAACAAGTTTGCACTGGACCCTCTGTATAATCCAAGTGTCAATGCTACAGTTGACCGGATGGCGTTATGTGGCTTCGGAACTGGTTTGAAGCGGTTTTCTTACTTTTTAACGATAAACGACAAGTGACGATTAAGTGGAAACGGATACTAAATGCATTTCTGTAATTACGTATGGTTCTTGAGTTGGATACTCCTTTTGTAAATGTGACGCGTTGCAACGGGACTGTGTTGCCATTCTATATGTTTTGTTATGTCAACTACATTGTGATTAATGATATTACCCAAGCCCTAAAAAAACATGGCCATGTGCAAAAAATAGTTACTTACGACATTCTGTGGTATCATTTTTAGGGCAATAATTCAGAAATAAACATATATACACAGAAAAACGTCTTCATTCGTTCGTCTTACTATAACTCCATTAGATTATCAAAAAGTATTTTTTGAAGATTGTTTATTATTTTTTAAGATTTTCATTGCTATAAAATACTTGTCAAACATCAGCAGCCATGACACACACTACTTTAACTAATTTAGTCTTGCTAGATTTATCTTAAAATAACTCAACACCAAAAATTAATCTTCCAAACGTTTTAATATGACAGAACTTTTAGACATCTTCGCTATATTTGTCTGTAGCGTTGGTCGCACCGAAATAATATTTTTAAGATCATTCGTACCGCCTGAATATCTAAGGTTAGATTAAGAAATAAAGGGTGCTCCGCCTTTTTGACATCAGCGGTATCGTGACATTTCGCAGGAAAAAAGAAAGATTTGAAAGTTTTAACAGGGCCAATAATATTGCAGAAATTTTGTAGACGCAGGTTACTTGCAACCGGTTTCTTTGGATAGTGGTTGTCTATCTCCCGAATTCAAAAATGACAATCGAAGCTGAAAAGCTCTTACATGTGTAGGTATTCTTTGCATTTCTACTCATTTTGAAGAGCAGTATGGATTTGAAGGGTTCTCAACTTTCATTGTCGGTTCTGAATTCGGAGTTTTGTCCAGCAACGTACGTATTATGGCTAGTAACGCTAGTTCTATTGTTGACAGACATAAAAATCCTTATTAACCCTAGATAGCTAACCTTCTATTGTATTCTATTTAAGAGCTCCGACTATAAAGTTCGATGGGGCTTCGATAAGGAGTGTTAAGTCGGCTGTAGTCCTGGGAGTGACAGTCGATGCAAACCTTTCTTTCGCCGCGCATGCGAAGAGTATTGGTGGGCGCGCAGCCAAATGCTTCGGGAAGATGTCGCGTGTGTCGGCTTCATCCTGAAGCATTCGGTATCGCGGTCTGCGCGTCCTGTACGTGGGGACCTTTGTCGCCATCTTGACTTATGCCGCGGCGATCTGGTACAAGCGCGCGCACCTTCATGTGGTCCGTAGCGCGGTCCTTCGAGCGCAACGGTCATCCTTTTTCCTTCTGACCAAGGCTTACAGTTCAACCAGCACACTTGCGCTCCCGGTCTTGGCGGGGGTTTTACCCGCGGACCTGGAGGTTATCCGCGCGGGTCGCATCGAAGATGGGCGCCAGTTACTTGCCAAGGAGGAGTTGAGCAGGCTGAGACGCGAAGTGCGGGATGAGGTGATGGCTGAGTAGCAGCATCGCTGGGAAGTGGAGACGAAGAGGCGCGAGACGTTTCGTTACTTTCCTGACGTTCGCGTCAGACTTAAACAGTCCTGGGTCGAGCCCGACCACGAAACGTCTCAGCTGCTCAGCGGACACGGCATATTCAAGGCACGGCTTTACTCGCTAAAGCTTAGCACAAGCCCTGAATGTGCTTGTAGACACCCGGGGGAGGACATGCATCACGTGCTGTGGTGTTGCCCTTTATATGACGATCTGAGGGGGGTGCCGCTGGATAACGTTCTTCGGGACGATGAGGGACCGGTATACTACACCAATCTCGTGTCTTCGGCGGAGAACTTCCGAAGGCTGCGGGATTTTGCACATGCGTGGTACCGGAGGAGGAGCATGCGAGAGCGCCAGGAGAAAAGTACGAGTAGCTCAATGGAGGAGGAGGTTTTGTGAAGCAGTGATGCCCCGACGCTGAAAGCGTTACTGTAATGTCATGCCACAGAAGGGGGAGAGTTGGCAAAGGGACAAAGGATTAGAGATAAAGGAACTTGTAGAGAGTCAAGCATTGCGCGCGGCTGAGTGCACGCTGCCCAGCAGTAGCAAGTTCCGCGCGCATCTCTCGTGTTTCGGCCCGTATGACCAAGACGGTCGGTAGGGCCATGGGAGGTGGTGGATTTGTACTCTATTTGAGCTAACCATCCGTCAAAGCGACGGGTATTTGAATGAGTTTTTATTTGTGATTAAAAAATTCAACTTTTTTTTATAGTTTTGGTGATTGACATGATTGTAAATAAAAATGCATATTGTAAATTCACCTTATTTTAACGTATAAGTATTTTTTCTCATAGGTACCTCTCAAGAAATAGAAACATTTTTTTATTAATAACTTTGGCATGCAAAATAAACAACAAATAAAAATAAAATATTAAGTTTTTGGGCTTCATAAGGCACGTATAAACAACATATTAGTTCTGTTGAGCGCAATTAACACAAAAATCAACTTTATGTTTACCGCATATTGCAACGTTGCAGTTGGCCCACTAACTCTTGGCCATACGCTTTTTCCCACTCGAAGATGCTGATGACCCTTCTTCATTTTCAAATCTTTGAAGAGGAGTTGACTCGTGCTCATGACTGGTGGATGGTTGCATTGAAAGAACGCTTTTCGTTGTTTTGGCCAATGTTACCTTTAGCCAAGGCTCTACAAGTTAGATTTTTTTTAACTTAGCCTGTATTGTCCCACTGCTGAGCAAAGGCCTCCGCCAAACCCCTTCAGTGATCCCTATCATCAGCTAATATCTGCCATTCCTGTGAGTACTTATCCAGATCGACCCATCTTTTTCTTGGTCAATTGACGATATCCGTCTTCCGGTTGCCACTGGGTGACGATCCTGGCCCACCTTTCTTCGCCCATTCTGCACACATGACCTCCCCAGTCCCACTTTAGTTTGGCAGTCTTTTAGCCTACATCTGCAACTCCAGTTCTAGAGCGAATGGTGGTGTTTCGCACTTTGTCGATCCTTTTCAATCGAAGGATACTCCTCTCTATAGCTCGTTGGCAAACCTTAAGTTTGGACTTCTGATTTTCAGTCATTGACCACGTTTGTGCACCGTAAGTTAGGATAGGCAGAATACAAACGTCAACGAGTTTGCGTTTCAGAGAAAGAGTAAGGTCGCCCTTCAAATACGCTTTCATGGACCAGAAGCTCTTCCAGGCATTTTCGATGCGGTGCTTGATTTCTCTTTCTTGCCTGTTTTCGAAGGAAACTATCTGGCCCAAGTTAGATGTGAAGTTTTTTCGTAAAATCTCTGCGTAAGCTTGGTTTTGGACCCATTGTTGGTAAATTGTTATTTTGTATAGTGTAGGTGTTCATTGACGCAATATGGATAATAGCGTAGAAGACACACATTGGCCATCTACTGGTTTTTGGACTACTTGACATATTAGAGCACATCTGCCCCCGATCCATGACCTTCTATAGTTTTTTTTATAGCATGGTCTCAACATAGCAATAATAAAATAACCTTTTTTAGAAATGACATCTGAATGTCAACCTTAGACAAATTCAAAAAAGACGTTGACGTTTGAGTTATATTGATTCAATACTGCTCTAAGGGCTTACGGTAACGCTCCTGGGGCCTGATTCTGCTATTTAAAAGCCAATGGAATCGTAATTGAATGGCGTGATTTTGACAGATTTAGTATGGTCTTAATGTCAAAATCGTGTCATTCAATTACGATTCCATTGGATTTTAATTAGCAGAATCGGGCCCCTGATCAAAACTATCCACACCTCCTTTAGTTGAGTTGTAAAACTCAATCAATACTAAGTTTTCGTTGAAGTAACTATACTCATTATTTCATCATCTCTTAACGACGAAATGATAATCTAAAAAGAATCACAAATTTATTGAAAAATATACATGCGCTCTCGTATTGAAAAACTAACGGTAAAGATCGATCGAAACGACGGGCAAATCTCAAGTACCTCAAAAGATATGACACTTACGTGTTTGGTGCGTGCGCCTCTGCAACGGGCTCCCCGGCGACTGAGTTGGCAAGGCGAGCCAAAACGTTCGGACGCGGCGTTAAAAAGATACAGCAATATTTCTTTGCACTACCCGTCGAATCGACGGAGGTTAGCTATCTAGGGTTAAGATGCCTTATTAAGATTGAGGTCAGGCGATCTTGGTATTAGATGTCCCTAATATACGTTCATTAATATTGTTATTGAATTGTTACATTCTGATCAAAATATCCCTGTTTATATCAAGCACGATACATCAACATCAGATCGTAGGTGTGGAAATATAATCACAAACCATATCAATTTCCATTTATTCATACAAACAAAACATCGTTCAATTAGTAACAGATATTTTCATGTTTATTAATATCACTACCCCACCCTGTATAGCGAGTTTCTCTCCCACGTAGAGGCAATGTGTTCGCCACGTTAGAAGCACATGCGTACATTCGTTGTATGCTGTAATATGTTATTTTGTTCGTATTATTTGTCACGCCAAGATAGGATGTGTGGAAATAACATGAGTTTTTTACAGTTTTGATTGAGAATTCTTGGTTTTTGTTTGATTGAAAACGATCCTCGATATTTTTTATGCTACACAGTCATGTGCCCTTCCTTTTTGAAGATTCATCCCAAGCACACTGTTGTGGCAATAGATAATTATCAATAAGGTAATTATCGATAGAATGGATGTTCTGAACCTTCAGATCGATAGATAGTATTTCAACGTTCCTATTCTTAAGTATCGATAAAATAGGTGTATTCGATACCAACTGTTGATAATGATATCATCCATAGTTCGCTAACAGACCTGAATATTAACTTTCTAATCCATCCTAATCGATTTCAAATACGCCCCATTACAATGTAACAGTCGTCATTAGCTGTTGTTGATTCATGACTGATCATCGCACTGACTGTTTGTTTGTTTATGAACAGTTACTGGTGGAAGTGATGTTGTAAAATATTGTTTACCACTTTTGTTATAACAATGATGAAGTAACTAACGTCATTTTTATTATTCTACTTTTTGATATCATAATTTGCAGCAAATAAACGTCTAGTACTGAATTGTTCAGAAATATACATAACATGTTAACTTTTCTAGCAAATCGAAACGCTAAAAAACATCAGCAGCAGGTCTGTCAACATCTTAAGTAAACATAATCAGAAACATAGATACAACCGAGAAGAAATTTTGTTTATGTAACTTTTTCATTTGTAAACATTTTTTGTTTTTCTTTCCACACATTTTGTAAACATTTTTTCTGTTATTATTAACTAAATAAAGGTCGGGAACTTCAAGAAAGTTTCATATAAACAGTTTGTCAAGTTTCAGTTCAGATGGCATAAAAAAAACGTAAAAGTACTCACAATCGCAACACATGGGCTGATTCTCACGCTTTCTGTACTCACAATACAATGTATTGGCTTATATATTATGTTGAGGAGAACCGCAGATCGAGCATATTGCTTCAATAGTGTGTATTCCTTGTGTATAAGAAGTGATTTTTCAACTGCTTCATAAAATACTAGCTTTTTTCAGAGATTTGTCTACTTGTATCAGTTTTGACGTACGCCACTTCAGGTAAATTTCCTAAAATCGAGATTATATAGGAACAAAAATAGGAATATCACATTCTATTTGCGAGGATGCACTTAGTCACATACCTACTAAGTATATTTTTGTTTGATAAAATAGTTAGGATACATATATATGTACGAGTATATACTCGTACCTAATATTTAAATTTTTATTCATCATCCTATGAACCTTTTACTCGTACCATCATAGGGTTTGATAAATTTTTATGAAGGTTTTTTTAGATTTGAAAGTAATCACATTATTTGTTGCTAATTCTCAGTAAATGACTTGAATATAACAGATAAAAATTATGTTTTCTACGTATTTATAAGAACCACGGAGATTGTTAAAAACATAAAAATTTAAAAATACCTCGTCATAAAGTATACAACCTATCAACCTCTCGAAAACTAAAAACTCAAGTAAATCTGGTCCATCAAAATAAATTTATGCTATCATAAATTAAACCCAGTGTAAACGTTACACGACCATTCTCGTAATAAATTTTATTAACATATAAAGATATAATGTTACAGTTTTACTACAATATCATAGTTTTATACAAGTTAGGGTTGGTAACATAAATATTATTTTTCCTGAATTTTATATTTTTAAACAGGCATGTCTAGTCATGCATACATAGCCCATAATATATATCAAAATGTCAAAGTAAATATTTATTCAAGTATTTTATTAAATTTATGATATTTTTTATTCAACTGGCCTGTTGGCGCAGTAGCAGTGATCCTGCCTTTAGCAACGGAGGTAGTGGGTTCGATCCCCTCTTATGACAAACATTCATGTCACGAACATTGGTGTAGGTTGTGTGTCTGGGTGTTATTATCTGTTTAAGTATGTATTTAAAAATATTTAAAGCTCTGCTTAGTTTGGGGTCAGATGATCTTGGTGTAATTTGTCCCAGATATTTATTTATTCAGTGGTTTCAGAGCTCAGCCCGAATCCCGGAGGTCCCGGGTTCAATTCCCAGGTCGGGCAAGGTGTGATTACAGATTTTTCGAAACATAGCACGGGTTCGTGATCACCAACCCGAATTTGGCAAGCGTGGTGATTAAGCCAACCCATTATATGTAGTGATGACTTGATTTCAATGCTGCCTTTGCCCAGCAGTGGGACAGTATATAGGCTAATTAAGTAATTAACACCTAACCTAAGTAGGTAGTAAGTACTACTCAGTATTTATTTATTCATAATGTGACAACCCTGTATAGAACACTTTATTACACATTAAATCACTTTCGGTCAACTTAGCGGCTGGATAATGTTATTGTTGTAACTCCAATGGCTGGTTTTACTATTAAAAGTGTGAATATACATTATCAATGTAGGACAAATAAATAAAACTGCTTATTTTTCTATTTGCTGAAGAAAACTTATTAAAATGTACGATTATAATAGTATATAGTATCAGTTTTTTTTTGTAGTAAATAAATATTTGACAGTTTATTTAAAAAATCAATCATAGTTTTTCTCTCCGTGATTGAGTGGAGAGCATCTGTCCTTTGCAAAAAGTGTTTTTAAAATTTTCAAAATCGAGGCTGTGTTTGTGAACACTAATCACCCATGGCAAGCGTGTTAATTAGGCCGATACCTTTAAATTGTATGGATCACTAAACTTGATTTCAATGATGAAATCCCAGCATTGGGACAGTACATAGTCCTAATTTAGATTGCATCTGAAATTTAACGTTTTGAAATACAGCTTCAGTGCGCAAGATGATATTAAGTTGAGATGACCTGATGAAAACCACAGATAAAACGATGATATCCGGCAGCTGACCAATCACAGTAAGCGTCGTTATGCGTTTCTTAAAACTCGATTTGGACTTACGACACTGTATTTTTAACCCACGCATTACCTAGTTATGTTATTGTGTGGTTCAAGTTCTCAAGTTACAGCGATAGGCAGTAGGAAGAGCAGTTAAATCGCGAATAAAGAATAATTTTGTTTTTGAATTTGAAATGAATTGTCAATATTTGTGCGATAAACTCATAAAAACCTTTGGGTATGGATTTTACTAGACTGCAACGTTCTTCTTTTTATTTTATACTCCTAAACAGTATTCATTGTTGCCTGCTGAAATATTTAAACTAAATGTCAATTTTAAATAAATTCTTTAAACTTAAAATTGGTAAAATATCGTTCAAATGGCATTTGCAAATTATATCGTCAGCTTATAAGTTCTAAAGAACATCGAAAATTATAATATTTTCAACTTTCTTGAAGAATTTTAAGGCAAAACAAAACAGGTTAAATTAACGTTTTGCCTTTCACGTTACAGTGTTTAAATTATAAAACATAATATTCAAGAGTGACCGGTCATCCTGACGTCAGGTTGGCCGGTTACTCTTAAATTATTTGTTTTATGAAATTTGATGGCAGCAATGGTATATTCATAAGGAGCAAAGGCATCAACAGGGCAGCAGTTATTGGTCACAATTTCAACGATAGTTACTCAACAATAATAAAGTTACCGGGCATTCTGAGGGTAACGCGAGCGGTCCTTCTGTAAACTCGTATTTTGTGCTAGTCTGTTAAGCGCCATGATCAATATTAAGTTCATAGATTGGCCCATACACCAAAAACACTACGTAGGTTGTTCTCGAGAGCCAATTACATTGTCTTTTCGTCGGTTTGTTCGTTTGTTTAAGCCTTTGCTTTTCTAATAGAAGCGTAAACTCTGAAATAAATCGAAACAGATGATGCGAGTCATTACTTCGCGTGCTCTTTTATGACGCCTATTTAGTCCACTTCACGCGCAACCGTTATGGCAACGAATGTCTAAATCAAGTAGATTTACATTTATCGTTCCTCTGGAACTAGAGTTTTGAAGAACTCGAAGTATTTTGAGTCCTAAATTTTGACCTCGGCTGACAAACTGCACTACTTGACTCATAACAACAAGACTCGAAGACTAGTCGGAAAATTTTGAAGAAGACTCTGGCTCTTTTAAGACTGGAGCTCTTTTATGACTCGAGCTTTTTCAAGACTCTAGTTTCATTTTAAACTCGAGTTCTATTCTAGCGCTCGAGCCTTTGAAGCTCGTGTCGAATCTAGACTTCGAGTTAGTACACTGAGTTTTGTGAAATTGTCTTAAGTCTGTCGAATAGACTAAAGGTTATTTAGAAAGCTATCTGGAACCAAGAAATTGAGAAAAGACATGGCCAAAAAAATACCCGGAATTCCGGAATTCGCCAGAAATGTCATATATATAGTTTTTATAGGCATAATATGTAAATCAAAAATATATAGTAACTTACTGTAAAAATGATGTGGTATAAGTACTGGATAATTGATGATTAATGACAAAATAATAAATATTTTTAAACATTATGAAAAATTGATTGTTGCTGTGATCTATGAAATCTTTGGAGTCCGTAATATAAAAAAGTTATTATTGCGAAGTACTATTCAATATTTTGCGAAAAAAACATAAGCGACCCAATGTGACTTAGCAGATTTTCCACGGATGACTTTTGATCAACTGCAGATTTTTACGATTGGAACATACCACATTAAACTGGTAAAATCTTATTGTTTTGAGCATACAAGAGAAACCGGCGTATACACCATTGGAGTGTATAGGCAACCCGAAATGATAACCTTAAATAACGACGAGGACGACCTATTACTGCTACATACTTTACAATGGCCAATGTATCAAGGAGTACAGTTACTGTTGTAGCTGTATTCATGGTCCTCGAACGTTAGGCAGTTGTGCCCACATCACATCATTAGCGTTGTTTATTTCCATGCTTGGGCCAGACATGAGGGCGATTTGCTCCAGCCTGCAGGATTTTTAGATCATGTATGGTTGGATATTGAACAGTAGGAATTAAATAAAAATATCAAAATCTTTTTTTTTTTTTATGATAGCTACCAAATTAAACAATAATGAACAATAACGACAACACACAAGCACAACTTAGCGTTGCATAGTCACACACGAGCACAAACACTATTACACACACGAGCACAAACACTATCACACACACAAATAAACACACACAGAAACACAAAATAAATATGAAAGGATATTAAAATGTGATAAAAATAGCAGTCAAGAAAAATCAATGTAAGTATACAGTTCGGTATACGGTAATAACTTCTATACTACATCGTTTTGGAGGCTGATTTTTATGAAAACGTAATGGGTTGAATATAGTGAACCCGTTATCATACATTTCGTCGCTGGCAATTTTTGGGTATTTTAAGTACTAGTTTTTGACCATGTCCTTTAGAATTCCCAACATCAAAGGTCTTTCGTGACGTCATAGAGAGCGTCAAAAAGAGGGACGCTTGATTTTCATACACAAACGAGGGGACTTGCGTTTTCTATTTTAATGTAAATCTTTGATCGTGAATCATGACGCAAAAAAGGCTATTGGTAAAGACGTATATGTGTGGGTTTATTGTAAGAAATTTTGACATTTAATAGCTTGCATTAAGTACCAATATTGTTAGTTATTTTTTTACATTTCATTGGTCTGGGCAGCCTCAATGGCGCAATGGTGTGGGTGTTTGCCATACAAGATTTGTTTTGGGTTCCTTTCGCAAGCAATCAATCTTTACACTATCCCTTAATTTATCTGATGGTGCTTAAAGTTAGGGAAGCTAAATTAAACTTAGGGAGGTAGATGATTTTGTTTTCTGTTCATCGAAGTTTAAGAACTAAAACTTAATATTATTTTTATTAGGAAGTGAAAAATAATGCATTTAGCGAAAAAATAATAATAGCAACTGCATTGGATGAAATTATGTTTTCAAATAATTTCACAAAGTAAAGAAAGTTCCGAACTGTAAATACAGATCCCGAAAAATGATACCGAAACCGAGTTGAACTTTAACAGCTAACTTTCCACCCCGAGCGAGCGAGATAGCAAATCCCAATCGGTTTGTCAGAGAGAGACAGCTATGAGCAATAACTCACCCTTGTAATAATGAACTTTGCAACTGGTGGTAACATCGCAAGTTCGCAACCCCTAGCAACGTAAAAAAAGTAATGAACTAAAAAATCCCTATACAGTCTATTTATTTATAGCGAAAAATTTTATGACTCCCCAAGGGATATATTATGTCAAATTTTACTACTATGACCCTGTTTTATCTGCCAAATTAATGTGTCTTTTTTATAGACCTTGGGAAATACATTGAGACAGTGGTTCTCAAGCTTTGATGCTGTAGTACGGAAAGCCGTTTTTATCCCAAGTTTTTAACAAAAGCCAGATTCAAAGTCAAAAGTCGTCAACTGTTCAACATAGGCTTCTTTGTTTTTCTAAAGTTTTAAAAATGTATCTATCTAAATGTTGTCTTGATCAACTATTAAATTTTTAAGTGTCCCTTGCTACTCTTTCACCTTAAAAAAAATCTTAACGTTGCAGTCGTTTCCAATATTTGCTTCGCCTACTACTGGTTAGGATTTCCTATCTGCCTTAGTCGTGCATACCAAAAGAGATTTTAACTGTAAAATGTTAGAAGTTCAGTTGTGCTCTGCGGATAGATGTCTAAATTTTTGTCGATAACTTTAGTTCTTCACGGGCCATATCGCACATATCATTTTACCACATTTTGGTCTTTGGAAAGATTAACTGTGATGTTTTAGTACTGTACGGAACAATCTGTAAGAAGAATAGTCGTAAATAGACGTAAATTTTAAAATTGTAAAACACTTACTTAACTCAGTAAACTTTCAAACATAATACGGACATTATTGTCGCACATAAACGCGACAATATTAAAACAGTTTGAGAAACTTTGCTGTGAAATTCTATCAGATTTTAGATACAAATTTTATAACTTGACAATGTTAAATAAAATTACAAAGCTTTGAGTTTTTGTAAATGTATACGAGGATTTCGAACTATCTGAATGTATTGAAATTTCAAATATTATTATAGGTATTAAACCAAATCATTACATGCCAGTTTGCAATGGAATGTTTATTTATTTACTTAGGAGGTTTTAAGTTGTGTATTTTTATGTTACACTTACGAGCAAAATAATTACAGATTGTATTGTAATGAAAATATTTATTTCTCAGAGAGTGGTAGTTAAAGGTTTTACATCAGAAGATGTCCAGCACAATCTGCCACTAGTGGCGTAGAAATATTCATATCACCTAACTACTTACAGGTTATTACATTAAAATTCGTTGTTTCCATACATTCGTTGTTTGCCATATTAACATCGATTCACAATCATTGTTTTATATAAATATAATTCAAGGACACTACAATACAATACAATTACAATATAATACTTACTTTTTATTTAGGCGCCCATTAATTTTATAAGATTATTATTCAAATTCAAATAGTATAAAAACATTCTTTCATCAGCCACTTTTTTAAAGTGTAATGAAAATCATTAAATGTAATACTCCTAATAGTAGAAGGGAGTTTATTATATATCTAAGTAAAGTAAAGTAAAGTAAAAAATATCTTTATTCATATAGACTTATAAAAAGTACTTATGACATGTCATGTAACAAAAAAAAATTGTAGCAAAAATATAGTGAATAAAAATAAACTCACATAAAATAATACTATGATAGTTCATATCATAATTAAATATAATGTGACTCTACCACCGGTTCGGAGGTTGTTTCCGATCGAGAAGACTCCGGCAAGAAACTCGATGGTTACTCTTTTCAATCTTGTTTTTATACACAAAAATGGAATTGACAGAGTATCTTTATGGCCTTGTAGTACACATTATCAGAACATATTTTTAGCTTAGTGAGTGGCATTGTAATAGCTAAGGTAGGAACAACTAACAAGTATCTCCCTTTATAGATATCACTGATACTATTGTATAGATATCACTGATACTATTGTATATATATCAGTGATATCTATCTATCGATATATGTATCGATATATATATATCGATTGTATATTCTATATTGGATAAATGTGGTAATTTAACACTTTTTTTTTGGCAACGAATATAATGTATAATTTTCGGATATACTTACTTACTACTATACTGGCGCAGCGACCCGAAGTGAGTCTTGGCCTCCGAAAACAAGCGTCTCCATCTTGGTCTATCCTGCGCCACCTCCTGCCAGTCATCCACACCGAGCTCGCGCAAGTCCTTTAGGACCTCATCCTTCCAGCGGTACCTGGGGCGACCCACCGGTCGCCGCCCACTAGGTCGTCCCACGTACGCTTTCCTCACTCCACGATCTTCATCCATTCGCTCCAGGTGACCGAGCCAGCGAAGTCTTTGGCTCTTGATCTCGCCAATGATGTTCGGCTCACCCACCAGGTCCTCGAGCTCTATGTTGTTCCGTCGCCTCCAAGTACCATCGTCTGCCTGCACTGGTCCCAGGATCTTTCTCCAAATCTTCCTTTCCGCCACTCGGAGTTTGGTCTCTTCTTTAAGGGTCAATGTCCAAGTCTCGCATCCGTACATGAGGATTGGCCGTATTACCGTTTTGTAAATACGGATTTTTGTACGTCTGCTGAGTAGCCCCGACACCAAAACCTTGTGCAAAGCTGCACTACAACGGAGGGCGTTTTGGATTCTTGTGTCTATTTTCGGATATACATCTTTATTATTATTAAATGCAGCAATAAGACGACCATAACTAAATAAATAATAATAATAAATAACATGAAAGGCCTTCTAAATAGGCTTTCTGTAGGTATTCATTGATCCCGCGAAAAAATTAAGTAAAATTATAATATCTTCAAAATACTAGGGTAAGGAAGGTCGCCTCCAGGGGCAACTCTGTACATAGAATGTTGCCTTTCGACAAAATTTAAAGGTGTTGAATTTTTTCGTTCCCGAGTGTACATTTATTTCTGTTTCACCGGTAAACAATTCCGACCGTCCAAACTGGTTTGTTATACTTGAAAAATAATGCTGAATTTTGTGCTTAATTTAACATGTACTCAAATGAAACGCTGATATGGATAGCACAAGGTTATTTAGTTACAATATGTACTCCGAAATGTGGCGTTGCAAGCCTCATTATTGACTGGCCTGTTGGCGCAATGGCAGCGATCCTGCCTTTAGCGCCGGAGGTCGTGGGTTCGATCCCCACCCATGACAAATATTTGTGTGACGAACATTTATATTTGTTGTGTGTCTGGGTGTTATTATCTATTTAAGTATGTATTTAGAAATATTTAAGTATGTTTATCAGTCTCTGACGCCCATATTACAAGCTCTGCTTAGTTTGGGGTCAGATGGTCTTGGTGTGCATTGTCCCAGATATTTATTTATTATTATTATTATGTTTTATTTGAACAATGGCGAATTAATGGCTATTTTTACACGTAAAAGTTGAGCAGTACTGGATTTATTTAAAGTCTTGTTATCTACATTACAAAAATGTATTCAATGAAACGCATTAAAAGGTTATTTTCATATTTTTTTGGCAAAATCTCAATGAAAACTTCTCATAATTTAAAAGAACATATTATGTTCTTAATTTTTTATATCAGTCTTAAAAATGAAATTGTAGTAAGTAGTTGTTTTAATTATTTTTACAATTTCGATTGTCATGACGACAATTATGAGAAGTTTTCATTGAGATTTTGCCAAAAAAATATGAAAATAACCTTTTAATGCGTTTCATTGAATACATTTTTGTAACATCGATGTAATTTAATAATTATTAACAAAAATAACATATTTTTATTTTTTTCAGAACCATGTGCTGAAAAGTGTCGCAAAGCAAACTCGGAATTAAAAAATGATAACAAGTGAATTCTTATAGTGTTAATTAACATAGTGACTAAGTGACTAGTGTGTGAGTGTCAAACTGAAATGAGTGACGTCATGTGGAGGTGATTAGAGACTGGGTGTACTAAATTATGTGCTGTGGAAACGTTGTGAGAAAATATCAAGATGTGTGACAAAACGAGGAGCTTGGTAGTCGCTGTATGTGGTAAGTATTTTTAATAAAACATCATTCTCACCTATATAAGTTAACATAATAAGGTTTACATGTGAAACGCTCTTCCAGCGCATGTGTGTCCTTCCTCTTATAGTCCTGGGTTCTTCAAGCGCGGCGTGAAAAAGGCATTTCTGCAGGCCTTCAAGATGAAGATGGCCAGTTCAGAGATTCCTTTGAATTACTGTGCTCGTCAGCCTCATATCTGGACCTAACGGCCGCTTTCTATCAGGTAGAGTGAGGGCATCTCGACGGACTACAATTAATGTTAAGGAAAAATCACTTAAAACACATACTGTAGTCATACCTATTGCTTTAAAATACAGCCAGTTTAAAATTGCTTGGACAATGAATGCAACAACCAGCAAATGTCATGTCATACCACCATGTCGATGTCCTGATTGTAAGCAATTACAGCAGCCTATAGACACTATGAGTAGACAATCGGAACAGAGACAAATGTAGTAAAATTAAATAAAAATGCAAAGTAAAAAATATTATTAAAAAAGCCATGTTAATATGCTTTATGTACAATATTGCACCTTGCAACCAAACAGGGAAGCACAAGATCGCGCGAAGTGGGCCAAGAAAATAAGAAAGGCGGACCCTGGGAGCCCACACACCAGTGTGAGTTCACAACCGGGATAGACCGCACGGATGATGATGATGATGATGAACCAAACAGGGAGCTGCTTACAGAAAAACGTATTTACCCAGTTGCATCTAACCCTAAAACTGCTATAGGCAACTAAATTGCTGCTTAACCTAAACAATTTAAACATTCAACCCTTCAGCGCCCAAAATTAACGCCAGCATAAACAAAAACCCCCATAAACATATTTTTTACTGTTTTGCTGGCCAATAAATTTGCAAAACGTGGTTGTATTGTTATTCGGCAAGGCAAGCAAAAACGCTGCCCTCTTTCGGCAAGTGGGGTAAAAAAAGCTGGGCACACTTGTATTGTATAGTTAGTATTTATTAGTTAGGGTGACTTTAGGTACGGGTGGGGGGCAGCGTCAGCACAAAGTAACGACTTTCTTAGAAAAAAATATTAACAACTTTATCTAATTCAGTAAATAAATCAGTAAATAGCCCCAAAGAAGATCACCTGACCTCAGACTGTGCAGAGCATGCATTTAAGTTGCTTTTTTAATGAGATCCGAACCCAAGACCAATTACCTACTAATTCACTTATTTTATTGTCAAATTACTCGTTTGCTTGATTCGATTTCATCCAGCAAAATACGACTGTATCAGATTGATTTTGGGTTCGTTTCTCATCCAATTTTTTCATTTTATATTACCAATCGTAACCGGAGCAATCGGAATCGGAGCTGGCGAGTTAAAAATCATAACTATTATACAATTAGCGACCTAGTTTAATCAGATGTAATTAACTCCCACTATGACTAATTTTAAAATTAGTTCCACTGAATCCAGTTCATAATCGTGGGAGATACCCCCCATCGAGTTATATCAATATACTTGTACGAAATATTCCGTGGCGTTTAATTGCATGTACTCGTAGTTATACTTTTACTTATTCAAGATGGCTGACACGAATCTTTTGCAATAAAGTAACCTCTGTAAAAGCCAAGGGTTTTTTGGTAATTTTCAAAACGAAGTTCGGCATGCATGAGTTTTTAATATGTTTTGGTTTGATAGTAATTATAAGCACTATTAGAATAAATGAATAATATTTAAAACAAATTACTAATGTAACGGTTTTTGAAACTCTTTTCATTATCATCGTTATTTTACTTAAACGTAGGTATTAAGTTGATTTTTGCTGATTTAGTAAGGAGAGTATTTCAAAAGTCTGTTACGCAACTCTGTGGCGAAACTACCATAGGATATTTATTAGTTCCCTCCTCGATTCAATTAAATTTTAATTAAAACTGAACGCTACCTCTCAGGTTAAGTGTCTTTAAAGTTAAGTTTTATATGTTTAAACAATCCATCCCGGTTTATTGTTCACCGCGGCATTGGAGGGTTGTTTTGTTGATTGGTTGTTAAATTTAAGCAGATGTAGTTTTAGTAGTGCTTGTTTTATTCAGAAGGGCGTTAGAAAGGGTTTGAAACTGGAAAAAAAATTGGTCGTTAGGGATTATATCTTGTTGGGTTTGTTTTTCGTTACGATATATTAGTTTATTCACTAAAAGGAAAGCAGAAGATTTATGTGAGAATATTGTTGTTTGTGAAGCTCTTATTTCTCTCTCTCTCTCTCTTATCTCTTATATTATTAAATGTGAGAAACTGATCACTATAGCAAGTATTTAGACATATTGTTTTGTATTCAAACACCTCACATAGTAAAAAATGCTCGAAGAAACAATATCAGTAGTATTAAAAAAAACTATATTAAAATAGCTGATTCTTGTTTGAAAAACTATGTCGCTCTTAAATATTATTTCAAAAGTTCATAAATTTATTAAAACCGATCCCAAAATATTGAATTTAATTCCTTGTCCCGGGTATGATTCTCGAAGTGTTTGTTTGGCCCGGCTTCACGGGATATTTTCAGGGCTGTAGTCTGATTTATTTGGGGATGAATTACTTTTATTGGGTCACGGAAGGTCGACAGTCGAAACGGACGACCCCTGTTCTAAGCTTTGAAGAAAATTTGACGTTGGAAATTGGTATGTGGACATATTTGTGACGGATGGCGAGAGACGGTTAAAACGAAATTAAAAAAATATGAGTTGATTTTGAGAGGGTTTTGTCCTTTTTTAAGGTCAGGTGAAGGGTTTTTGAGCCAGAGTGCTGAAGCCTTAGTCGGCATACTCTCTGGCTGGTTGATAATGATTTTAAAACTGCAAGGATTGTATTTTGCACTTTGTAAATGCCTTCCAACTTTGATACATGCCAAGGATTAAATGAAAGTCATGGAAGTAAATAGATAGCTATTTGATAATGATTACCATAATACAAATAGTATACTTAAGGTACTTTGGGCTCGTTCGATCAAACATAAGGATCAGATCAGTATTAATACCAATAATCTACTTACATTTCTAAAGCAGTGTTTAAGGCAGCTTACAGAATGATGAATCCGACATGTGTTAAAAGACCACTCAATCTTGCTCGTCAAATCTAACATGATACTGGATTCCTATTTATCATGTTTCTCTCCTAATTCTCATATTAATGCCTCTCTCTTTGGTACAAATACAAGGAATTATCTGAAGCCCTTACTATTAAAATTACACGTATTTTCACGCACTAATTTCTTTATATTATGATATCGTATTATTGTGTCTAACCAACAGCACCAGGAAGTACTAATGTCTTCGCCACCGATTTCGCATACATATGCGGTTATTCACATTAATTTTACCTAATTTTACGAAAATTCTGAGATCGGTTCATCAGGCACCAGGCGTGAAGTAATTTTGTTTAGGGTGTGGTCAGTTTCTTTTTTATACAGTTAATATTGTTGCTAATGCAAAATTCGTCTGCAATAACAGTTATTACTATTACTAAATATTGATGAACGAGTATTTACAAAAGACCTTTCATTAGCTGAGGAACCACCGACCTTTATATACTAATGGTTTGTTACCGGTCTTTCTGGCACACTAACCAGTTTAAGTCCAGTCGCTCATTGGACCACTAGTCACGGTTTCTAAATGCGACCACTAGTGACTCAGATCAATCTACTAGATGACACTCGGGACGCCAAGCAGCGCTGAGAGAAACAAGCGACTGTGGCCAGCGAGTGTGTTTGGGAAGGCCACGAAATGCGACCACAAACAGCTTGTGTCTCGGACACGTTCAATTGAAGCTCAATATGCACTGACGCCATACTAATTGCATTGGATACTCTTATTTGCAGCTAGTGGCGGCCATGTGTGGCTGAGAATAGTGGCCCAGTGACCGGCAGCACTAACAATACATCTTGAGTCTTCAAAGGACCGTTTAAATGATTTCTCAGTAGGTAGATGAATACTTGTTGAGACATTGCAGCCTGTACTCAAATGCCACTTGCTATACGGCGATGGAAAACAGCATTATTATAGATGCCTATAAACGTGTGCGTAATTGAAAGGTTAAAAGCGAAGATGCTACATTAAATTCGCTGACCTGAAAGTTGATATATATACATATCCCAGAAATCTGACAATCCACGCCATTTTTTTATTACGGTGTAGCAAACAAGCATATGGACCGACTGATTATAAGCGGTACTTCTTGAAAACACTCTTATTGCGCACTGCCAACCTTAAAAATTTTTTTTAGTCAGCAAGAAGGAATAGTGTCCCCCAGCTGACTTAATAATAGCTTCCTGACGAGAACTGACTGTTTTACTCACTAGACATCAGTTTTGGTTATCTGTTTATTGTAAGGCAGAGTTGCTTGTTTAAAGAAAATAGAGGAGTGCTCTTCCAGCACGTGTTTCCTTCCTCTTATAGTCCCGGGTTCTTCAAGCGGAGCGTGAAAAGGCATTTTCGCAGGACTTCAAGATGAGGACGGCCAGCTCAGTGATTCCATTGCATCACTGTGCTTGTTAGCCTCATATCATCACGTGGGACCATCAGGTGGGATGTGGCCATTTTGACAAGCAATATAAAAAAAAGCTCGCCCATAAACTCGCCCAAAAACTCGCACAAAACTCCCAGTCGAGTTCCATTCGAGAGTCCCTTGTATCTAATCCCATCCAATCCGTCATTTCTCCATTTTCGTCGCGAACGTAATTGATCACGTTATTTTTCTTGTCGTTATTAATTGCAGCGTTTTCTCTGGCGTTTAATCAGTCGCCTGCGCCGGAAAAATAATGAATAACACTTAGAGCGCTTTGCGAGGAGGCCGTTTTTGTTGGCTAACTCACCTTAGCGCGGTATTTTGTTATATACAGTTAGGTGTGTTTGGAATACAGATGTGAAGGCTGTTTTTAGGCTGGCAATGGCTTTCGTGGTTGTTGTTCGATTACTATCCGGTATATTGATTATTTCGTACATCAAACCGAGAGCGTCGTAGCCTAGGGGTTTGGCACTCCAACTCGGATCGTAGATCGTGTGGTCCCGAGTTCAAATCTGACCAGAACCAATATCTTTGTGTTCATTGTTAAATTTCCGACTAACTCTCCGGTAATGGAAAACTTGATAGCGGCGGAAGGCTTACCACCTACCACGTTGGGTCCCAATACCATTGGTGAAAAGTGGGCTTTTGAGCGTTCCGTTCACCATGACGGCAATAGTCACCTTCCTCTGACTACCCCGTTTGGGATACAGTCGAGATGGTATTTTCGTAAATACAACAGTTAAAACAGACAAAATTTGGGGCTACCAAAAGTATAGTTGAGCTTATCTCTAAAAGAGAGATTTCTACCACCAGATCGTGATAACAGAATAACATTCAACAAGATATTGTAAAATTCACTTATCTATAAGTGATTGAAAAATAAGTAATTGAAGAATTGTGAAAGAAGTAAACTCATCATGTGAATGTTTGTCCTAAGTGTTTAGGAACCTACGACCTAGAGCGCTGTAGGCAGGATCTCTACCATTTCACCAACAGTAGCCGGAGAACCATCATCTCTTTTAGCAAAGTTGAAACAATTATACTCAACTTTATTGTTATCTAATTTTGACTTCAAGACGTCACATCAAAGTCTTAGGGTTTATTGCAATCATGTGGTTACAAAGGTGGTGAACATAATAAACCAGTACCAATAACATGAACCCTTCCGAATATCACTGTTTTAATATTCTATACACAAAGAAAGAAACAATCTAGAATAATTCTACCTGATCCTAGGGACTCAAGCTGGGTTGGAACCCGTGAATCCCGCTTGAGTCCCTAAGATAAGGTAGAATTTTTCTAGGTTCTACCTTTGTGTAAAAAATAGTGCATTCATCATAATCCGTGCGGTCTATCCCAGTTGTGAACTCACACTGGTGTGTGGGGTCCCAGGGTCCGCCTTTCTTATTTTCTTCGCTCACTTCGCGCGGTCTTGAAAATAGTGCATTGAAAATTTGTGACGACGCTTACGAGTATGTACGGAAGTGAGAGTTGGGTATGGCAAAAGGAGGATGAAAGTAGGATAAATGCAGTGGAAATGAGAGCATTGCGAAGTTTGGCAGGAGTGACATTGAGTGATAAAGTAAGGAATAGCATAATAAGAGAGCGTTGTGGTGTTAAAGAGGATGTTGTTACAAAAATTGAGATGGGAATGCTAAGATGGTTTGGGCATATGGAAAGGATGGATGAAAGGCAATTAACGGAACAAATTTACAAGGCGAGGGTGGATGAAGTTGAAAGGGGAAGACCTAGACGGACGTACTTAGGACAAGTCCTAGACGTGCTCAGAAAAGGTCTGGTCAGGAGTACCCATAATCGACGAGCATGTATGAAAGGATTAATGAGAGTGGAAGAAGCGCAAGAGGTGTGTCAGGACCGTAGCAAGTGGAAAGATGTGGTCTCTGCCTACCCCGTTGGGAAAAAGGCGTGATCAAATGTGTGTTTGTATGTAAATGCTAAAAATAACGATTCACTTCTTTTAATATTGCTATGAGGTTATATTTCGAATGCTGAACAATTGAAATATGTTTTTTGGAAGTAAATGCAAAGCATAATCATATCAATTGTAGCTAGCAGGATTTCAAGCCAATGCGCTAACAGCCCATTCGAAATATCTAGACCCAGCTGCTAACTTCGTCCAAGTTAAGCTCTATCTATCTATCTATCTTTCTACAGACAGGATCTATCTAACAGAAGCTGCTGCGTATAATTAAATTCTGCAAGCAAGTATCCCGTAGATTTTAGTTGGAGTTCAGAAATTAGTGCAAGAACTGGAATTTTGCGATATATTAGTTAGATGTCGGCATTGCTACTGTGGAGATTAAAATTTAAGTTAATCTTTAAAATTATTCCATTTTAAATATAAATTCGAACCGGGTTTTTTTAGCTGTGTGGATAATGATGGCACGGTCAACAGGTGTTAATTAAGTACACGCTGGCTTAGTGAAAAATACAAATTTGAACTCACAAAATCGGTCAATCATTGTTGTTTCTTGTTTATTAAGTACACCAATATTCTTTGGAACAATCAATTGCGCTACGATGTAAAATAATTATAAGCGATACAAACTGCAAAAAAAAAATAGATAGATAGAGAGATAATATTATTTATTGTACAAAACAAAGAACCTTAACGCTAAATAATATTTAAAACAATGCACAATTTAGGCGGACCTAAAAATGTGTCTCAGACTATTTTTTTTTAAATTACAGCACTCTGTTTGCGTCATTTCCCTAATTAGATATTAAAACGTTAATAACCTTAAATAAGAAAAAGAATTAAAAAATTCGTTACTCGAATTTATTTTTTTAATAGCGCCAGAGGACACACCTCTTGTAATGGTCTCGAAGTAGGGATTAATATCCCTGTGTTACGAGGTACCACACAAGGAAATAAGCCAGGGGCGTCTCCCAGCACACGCAGACCCGAGTCAGTTCAGAAAAGATCGTTTCCTGAATTGACACGACCGGTAATCGAACCCGGGACACTACGGAAATCGAGGCAAGAAACCGTGCTACAACGCACTACGCCAATCGTGTCGTCAAAATTCATATACAGGATAATTATTTTTCGAAACTAAGTCTATGCGAATGAAACCGCGGGCTACAGCTACTCTCGAATATCTTTCAACCTTAAATTCTCGCAGTCAAAGTAAACGGAACACTAGTTCTTTAACAAATGTTGCGTTTATTTAAACGCCTTACTTTTGGCGTCAGCAAAATTGACTTACCAAACTTTTTCCCTACTAAATAGTCTCAAACTGGGACGTACGATCCGTAACTCCGTAAGTTAGTTTGGGTTCCGTACGGAATAGGGACTTTTTATTCGGCAAAGTTGTTGGAGCTACCTGGATAATGTTTGAATCCGTTTAACTGTATCCGAAGGATACCTGCGTGTGTAAGGCATGCGTTATTTTCATTTTATTTTGAACTAAAGTTGCTGAAAAAGTGGCTTAACAGAGAAAAATACTATAAAATAAAATTAAATAGTAGATAGATCCACTTACAACAATGTGTCATCTCATGAACACCTACCTAATTGAGATGGGAATGCTAAGATTGTTTGGGCATATGGCAAGGATGTATGAAAGGCGATTAACGAAACAAATTTACAAGGCGAAGGTGGATGGAGCTGTTGAAAGAGGAAGGCCTAGACGGACGTACTTAAGACAAGTCCAAGACGTGCTCAGTAAAGGTCAGGTCAGGAGTACCCATAATCGACGAGCATGTATGAAAGGATTAATGAGAGTGGAAGAAGCGCAAGAGGTGTGTCAGGACCGTTGCAAGTGGAAAGATGTGGTCTCTGCCTACCACGTTGGGAAAAAGGCGTGATGGTATGTATGTATGTATGTATAAACACCTACGGCATTAAAAAAAACAAACAAAAAACAGCACTATTAATAAAAAAAAAAATATTTTCAAGAATCATATTTCGCATGTTTTTTTTCTAATCTAAGTGTAGAAATTTAGATCTGTACAGCAAAGTTAAAGAACCAATCTCGTATGTAGCCCTTATTACATAATCGTTTATTCATCTAACAAGAGAACCCTAAAAGTACTTAAAAAGGAGCGGGCGATCGTTAATGAGCACCTTCATCGAACTTCCCCACTTGACATTTATATTTCAAAGTTTTACACTCAAGACTACTAAGCCATTTTGGACGACTTCGAGGAGAGTTTTTGAATATTCAAGAACAAAAGGTAATGTAATGTTCTAAAAATGACTCACCCTGTATGTAGAAAAAAATATAAATGTTAACATTATTTATTTAATTGTAATAATGTAAACATTATTTTTGACTGGCCTGTTGGCGCAATGGCAGCGATCCTGCCTTTAGCGCCGGAGGTTGTGGGTTCGATCCCCACCCATGACAAATATTTGTGTTACGAATATTTGTATTCGTTGTGTGTTATTATCTATTTAAGTATGTTTATCAGTCTCTGACGCCCATATTACAAGCTCTGCTTAGTTTGGGTCAGATGATCTTGGTGTGAATTGTCCCAGATATTTATTATTATTATTTATTATATACTAAGATTAACGCACGTCAAGCTAAGCAACGCTTGACAGAGATTTGATTGACACACAAACCTATTTTAAGAAACGCTCAATTGTAAGCAATAATGACATTCACACGTGCAATTGAGTGACGGTTACTGAGCGAATGATCACATTTTGACAGTTCACATACTTGACATCAATTAATCACGACTGCTTTAAAGTAGTCAAATTAACTGGTTAAAAGTAAAATTATATTAAAACCGATAGTAAAATCCGTGAAGTTGTCTAACCGATAAAATATCAGAAAACAAAATTTTAGTAACATTTGTTTGTCTTTGGTGGAAATCGCACTAACGATCCCAGGCACAAAGGTCCTTATTAAATAATCTTTCTATCTTTTTGAATTCGTTCTCAAAACCGGTTTCGAATGCGCGACTTCTTACTGTTTTCTACTTACTTGCTACACCATCAGTGCACCTGTCCGACCGCTAACACTTTAATTCTAAAGTAATATGGACTATCCCGACCAGTTACGAACACAACTGTTCCTCAAAAATAACACTCTATTCACTAAACAGTTCAGTTTGTATTCGAATGCAGTAAAACTTTCACATTTAGCCTGAGTCCGTGGAAGTTGAATCTCGCATTCGATTTTATTGAAATTCGAACTGTATCTGTGAGAAGATACAGACGATATTTGTTTTTGATTGACACAGAGTAATCCCCTGGCTGAGCTGTTCGAACGATTTTATGTTTTAAACTCAAGAGTTAAGGTGGAATCTCGCGTATTAACCATGGAACGGTCATTTAAATACTTCCTACACCAATAATTGTTGTTCCAGTATTTAATGACGGATTATAATGTGTATGGAATGCATACATTTCGTCTTACTTTAATTATTGGGTTCTTGTTACTACAGACAGGCTTCAATCTGTTTTCAACTGTATTCGATATGTTTTTAATGATCAAACTCAGCTTTTTCGTTTTAAGTGGTCAAAGTAACCCTAAATTATCGAGGGGTATTTTATCTTTACGTATTTATTTTTGTTTTCAAGGAATGTATAACGTATTTAACACTTTGGAGTAGTGTAATTGCCTCCTTACACTGGTGTTTTGGTGCTTCATCGTTTGAAAGAATTTGAAGATAGAACCCACGACCTCCAGTGCTACAGGACCTCTTCTGACTAACAGGCACTTCCTCTGCGCAATTTGATATCAAAATTTCCGATTGGACATTTAAATAAAAAGCAAGAGGTTGTGGTTTGACATCTTGTTTATTTTATTTAACAAATGTTTAGGAATTCATTGCGGTTTTGTCAAAATTTACATTTTGTAAAATATTTTTTAAACGTATAATACCTACTAAAAAAATTAGTTCAACCGACGTCAACGTTTACATTAATTTTTCGGGCAAATCAATGAAAATAGATTATACCAAATATGACAAAAAAATTCAGCATTACGTGAAAACGATTTGATGGATTTTATTGAAACTTTGGTAGGTATACTGTTTTGTGTGGTTAGTTTTTAAGCTGGAATAAAATGTAATTTCCATTAGATTTAGAAACAGGAAGAAAGTTTCACAAACCCAAGTCCGAGACGAGGTCTCTGCCAACAGCTAGTGACGTATACTTCCAAAACTGCATCCCTTTTAGCGCAATTGCATTTAGTCAGATCCAGATAGCTCTGAGTGTCAGAGATCAAAGCACCCGCTAGAACCCGGGTCCTTCCGGGTCGGCAGACGCAGGGTTGCCACCTGTCCGGAAATTATTCCCACTTCCGGAATGGTGCAGTGGAATGTGGAACATATGTTTGGAAGACAGATTTATGTTTTAGTTTGAAAGACGAATAAAAATGGAAAAACTAGAAAATGTACTCTCTTTGTTTCCGCAACCGCAGCCTTTCTTAAAAATATAACACCAAACTGAGCAGAGCTTGTACTGTGGGTGTCAGAGACTGATCTTCTTCTTCTGTCGTCCCCTTCAGCATATGAAGGTAGTGTCTAACTATTGCTTCTTTGGTATGCTTCGGTGGCGGTCTTGACTAGGCTTCTCCACCGGTGGTCTTCATTTCAGCCTTTCGAAGAGCAGTGGTGATGTAAATTTTTAACACCTATTTTCATTTGGTCAGACCAGCGATGAGGTGCTCTTACACGAAATCTTTTCCCTTGTACTCTGCCTAGCATTACGAGCTTCTCCGGATTATTGGGGCCTCTTCTTCTTCAGAGACTGATAAACATACTTAAATATTTCTCAATACACAAAATATACTACAACAAAGAGACACACAACAAATACAAAATGTTCGTCATATGAATGTTTGTCATGGGTGGGGATCGACCCACGACCTCCGGGGTTAAGAGCAAGATCGATTGATGGCAGAATATGCCATTGCACCAAGTCCAACAGGCCAGTCAAAGTCAAAGCCTTTGTTGTTCGTTTAGTTTTTGTAACTTCAAATATAAAACGCGACTTTGTAAAATACTAATGGGTATAGGATGGGTCCTACACCCATCTTTAATTAAAAACATGCACTAGTTGCAAAGTTTACATTAACTCCATAGAGTTTCTGTTTATTATGAAGTTTCCCCGGCTTAAATCACTCAAGGCGTATTTTTTTATTCCTTGTTAGAGACACTTAAATCATGAGTCTTGAATTATTGATTACTAGCTGTCCGTCAGCGGCTTTGCCCGCATATACCGTCTTTCCTTTCAAAATATAGCGTAAATTAACTGGCTATATTTTGACAGTATTATTTCACCATTATAAAGCTATACTACTCCCTGATAGTATAGCTTTATAATGGTGAAATAATTATTAAAATCACTTCTCTAGTTTCCGAGCCTATACAATACAAACAAACAAAGAAAACGAACATAACACATAGCACTTACTAGTTCTAATCATGTTGTTTTTAAAGACTGAAGTAGAACGAAAAACATAACGCTGTCAACCCTATAAGAAACTATTTCCATCTCAGTTCTGTTCAATTCATTGTCGCCTGCATACATACAACACGACTTGCGCTAGACTAAAGCAATTTGTATGTGACACCATCTTATATGCTAGAAGGAATTCATGATTGGACGACAGCTTTTTAATTTTAAAATCAATGATTGTAAGTGGCAATTTAAACGTTCTTTTTTCGACTTCCGGAAAAAATAAGATGATGGCTCAGTTTCCGGATAGCGACATATTTAACAAATATCTCGCCACATTGCTTAGGAGAAATTAAACGAATGTATAAGTCGAATGCCGGTAAAGTAGGTAATAAGATTTAACTAGTAGTAATATTAGTAAGTAGTAAGATTTATTACTGGAAACCTGCCATTGTTTCAACTCTTATGTCGTCACAACGCCCTCTAAAATGCATTAATTTGTATGTTATTCAATTATTTATGAACATGCATGTCATAATTAGCGACACAACGAGTCTGTTTCCAACACAAGAGTAGGTATTGTTAATTTTCGCGCTCGCATCGTGTACACGATCCTTAGTCACATGTGAACACTACACTTTATATTTACGTTGGCCTAGTTTACAAGCGAAAGCGTTTTTATACATAGCTACTGGTTAAATTAGTCTGTGTGTTTTTTCTGTAAAAATATTCAGAAATATTCACGTATGTTTCACTTCTCGCTCGCATCCAGAAAATATTTTCAAAGTTGAGTAGCCCTTACCATTATACTGCTGTCCCTTTCATTTCTACTGATATGTGACAGGACAAGATAAATAGATAGATATGCGCCAGACAACACACCTCTTGTCATGGTCGCGAAGTAGGGATAAATATCCCTGTGTTACGAGGTACCAGACAATGAATCAAGCTAGGGGCGTCTCCCAGCACACCCAGACCCGGGGCAATTTAGGAGATCGTTTCTTGAATTGATTAGACCGGGAATCGAGCCCGGGACACCACGCAAGTCAAGGCAAGAAACCATGCTACAGCGCGCTACGCCAATCGTGTCGTCAATCAATCAATCAATTTGATGTGTGTGTCGAAAACCTTGATGCAAGTTGCTTTAGTTTGAGTATGTTTCGTCGTGGATAATATATAATACACTTCTGTGAAATAAAAGATTGTTTTCAGAACCCAGTAGCAGGTGAGTATATTAAAGGAACAGAGACACAGCTTCAAACAAGTTACTGTGACAGGTACACTTCCGCGAGTGGGCGTAAGACCCCTGGCTGACCTGGTATAAACCGGTTTCTCTCTGTACGCGACCACAATACAAAGAGTTTGCAGAAGGACCGCTCGCGCCTTTTCCTACACTTGCCTGACCGCCTAGGCTTACTACTATATTAGCTCTGAATTTTTAAAATGAAGTAGGAAGGTTAGACCTACTTGACAGAACCGACCAAAAACTAAATTCATCATGTAAAAATTGCACCAAGTTCGACAAAAATAAAAACACTCGTGACAGTGCGACTGGCCACGACACCGATTCTGACCGGTAACGCCTGTAAACGCACTGTGTCCGTGTGCTTGATCAAGATGGCAGTTTGTTCTAAGTGGACTATCTGTCAGGAATCGTGACGAGGTTGTTGAAGCTTTCTCTCTATTCAGTTTATTTATTCATGTGCCAGCAGTATTCCGCTTGTATCTCATGGCTGGTCGCTGTCAAAGTGACGGGTGCGTTCACCTCTGAAGTTGTCGCCGGGACCACTCGACGCCCACTTGGTATGTTACGGCGCGTATTAGCCTCCGATGGCTCTTAACTTTTTAGAGATCCGCTGGCACTCCTCTGCACCACATAATGCACATGATACATAGTCTGTGGCGATAGCTTATTGTTACCAGAAGCCTTATGTATATATTTCATGTCATAAAAGTAAAATTTCAATTGGGTATGGAACAAATTTTTTTTTTTCTATTTTTTTAAAATACCTTTTACTATTTTAAGTAACTAATTTGAATATTTCGTTGATCTAGCTGGTAGTTATTTTTTTCGTCACAAATTCACTTAGTGTTCCCACATGTTATTTTCCCGGATTCGTGGTAAATAAATTATGAGGAGAAAATTACTGATTTACTGCACTTACGACTGAAACAGAGCTCGCCGTTTATCATGTATAATCTCACCAGAATGTGAGAAGTAGACTTTAGATACGATTCATTTTGCCAAGTTCTGAAACCAAGCCCTACCTGTAAGGGTTGGGATTATAGCGAATGGCTATTTTAAGTCCTACCTACCCGTCTGAGCAACGGGCGTAAATTAATGTACGTATTATTAAAAATAACTCTGTGGAAAAAAATATTTCACTTGGGGGAATTTTAAATCTGCTATCTGGAAACCCCATTAATACCTTGCAGTAGAATCACCTAGCGAAAAGTCTTACGTATGATACAGATCGCGTCATTTGATTGGTTGATGGATAGATTATAAACCAATCACGTGAAAGGACGTTTATACGACCCAATAGGTTTCAATTGTGAGATGTCAATTTGATTACCGTCAAGAGTCCAATAAGAAACTAATATACTCTTTGCGGATTATTTATATTTAATTAAAAATATCCTCGATCCTTTGCTTTTTAGAATGTTTAATATTTAAATAAGGTATAAAATACAAATACCTCGAAATGGTTTTCGAATTAGAACATGTTTGATTTTCGTTCCCATACCGAATTAGCACAGTGCGATGTCATCTCCATACATTTTAAGATGTGACATATAGTAACGCCTCATTTCTAGTGTTATTTATTTCATGACGATAAGTGGAAGTAATCAGGAATTTGGTTTTTAGGTGGGCACAGCTAATAACAGGTTTATGTGAATCAATAATTTAAATAGCATTGTTACAGCTTGTAGATAAATTCTCTTCTAATTGGCAAATTTTCGATTACAAACAGACTTACACCCGAATCCAGAATCTACCGTCAAAATTGAGTACACTCAAAATGGATGCAGTCATGTCACATGTCAGTAGATGTAAAAGGGACAGTTATACCTTTGAGGCTTGCTCAAGTTTGACTTTCGTCCTGGATTCGTGCGAGAGTGAAAAATTGGGAGATTCGGAAGTGCAGATCCTAAAGTGTAATGAGACCCTGAAAATTGCGACTTCCGGCAAAACTTGACAAAATCCACGACCGTTACAGTAGTCAATATCAATAACAATTTCCCCAATGAGGCAGTCAAATAAGTTTGTATTGCAAAATTGTATCCACAGCTGATATATTAAGCTGTATATAATCTTAACCAAACTATATCTGCATTTGATGCAATTCAACAACATTTGCATCATAATTTAAAATCAGTTACAGTTGCGAAATCGTAATAAAATACCATAAATCAAACAGTCTTGGCAATGGCGTAACAGATAAATGAATCTTGCCCCTCATATCGCGTAATAATTTTGACATTTTAACGCAGTTAAATGAGAGGTATGTTGGCGTTAAATGTTAATCCGTTTACAAATTAGAATAGTTAAACTGTCCTTTGTACGTCTACCAAGATTTGCCACTTTACATTATCGTTCGCGTAAAAAATTGTAATGGGACATGACATGAAAATGTCAAATACCAATACAATTTTTTACGCAAACGATAACGTAAATTTAAATTGGCAACTCGTGGTAGACGTACTGATTCAGAGCCTGAATCAGTACGTCTACCAAAGAATGTCTAACGTGATGTATATGTCAATGTGACACTGACATTGACAGTCAGTCATACCACAGACATTTCGCTCTTTTTTTTTTTTTATTTCACATAACTTAGATGTAGGCGCACTCCTCATTCACACACACTTACCTTCACATTCATGCACACTTTCTCAGTCTCCACACATGGGCATTTTTATTTTCTTTTTCTTTTTCTTGTTTTGTACTTTTTTTCTATGTACTTAAGACGTAGAGAAGAAGCACGTAATTAAGACGATCACAGTACAGGTCCTGCCAGAAAACCAGCGTCTCTGCAGTCCTGCACTGCAGCGGCATGTGCTGATCCTGATTGACCCGCTTCTGTAAATTTATTTTTAAATTCTTTGTTAAAATTGTCTTTTTAATACTATCTTATTACTTTTGTCCCTTGTGCATTATTGGGCTAGTAAAATATTTTCTATTCTATTCCATATTTCTTCATCTGAGGCAAAAGTCAAAATCAACATCGTGCTGTTACCTTTTTGAAACTACTTGTCAAACTTTACAATATACGGTAATGATATTAGCAATCGTCTGAACTAAATTAGATTTGATGTCAGTTAATTTGTCAATTCTTTAAATTGACATGATAAAACGATAAAGAGTAACAAACACACGAACATACTGACAAACTTTCACTTTTATAATAGGCATTATTTGGATAAACACAAAATTTCAGCGGCCAGTGATTTTTGCTTTGATGTAAAAATTGCGATTTAATTTACTGATCAAACGAATATCCAATCTGATTTCTAAAATAGGAAAAATCCTTTGATTTTTTCCAATTATTACCAGTTCACGCTTAACCGATCTTAAACTGTATATAAACAAAACGAATCTCGTGTCCATTTTTATTTTTAGCGGCAATCCATATACAGGGTTGCCGCATACGGTTGCCAGATGACGGATGGACAGACATGTTTATTGGTTTACGACTTCTGACGACGGCTTTTTGAATATTATTTCGTATCTGAACTTCTTCGAAATGATATTAAATTACTTAAAAAAACGCATCAGTTTTTAATGTTTGTAATAAAGTCGCACGTGTCTTGATCCTTACAATTAGCAGGAAAAGAAAAAAGGGGCTTAAATACTTAATAATACACTTTTAAAAGAAACTCATTAAGGACATATTTTTTTCTTTAATTTATTTTGTCCGTACTTTCCAGCACCACATAAAACTGTTGGACAACTTAATTAAATGTTGTACACACTAACACTAAAATGCCAATTAAAATAAAGGTACCTAGAGAAAAAAAAAGAGTAGGTAGGTACATCCTAAAATAATATTATGTCTTACTGAACCCAATCGGTGGTAAAATTTGTGAGAATCAGTGTTACTGACTGTGCCAAACTCTGATGCTACTCGTAATAATAAATGATACTAACGCGTACATACATACATACCATCACGACTTTACCCCAAACAGGGTAGTGGCAAGTGACTGTGTCGTCATGGTGAAGGAAACACTCAGAAGTCCACTTTTCACCAATGGTATTAGAACCCAACGTGGTAGGTGGCGTTACTAAGTTGCCGTATTAAGTTGGCGTTGGTGATACTAAGGCGTTCATACCTAAAATCATATCTTGTTACATAACAATTTCCCAAATGCATATGCATCTGAGGGAATTGAACTCGGCTACTCGACGTTTTATCAGAGTAGGTACTAAAGCCAATTGGCAATCAAATAATAATAATTTTGCGTCTGGATTTATCGTGACAGATTGATAACCACTTCAAATAACTGGTCTTAAATAAGGATCGATTGCTCTCATATCGATTGATTTATTGATTTCGAATTGAAAATCATGATAAAACGTCAAAATCGTCCTACGCGTCATCAAGTGGGCCAGAGAACTAATGTGGGTAGTTACAAGTAGACCATTAATATGAAAAAGCATACATTTAAATAAAATTTTAGAAAATTATAATAAGATAAAGACGTTTTTTTAATAATGAGGGATGTTTTACTTTTTTATCCGTAAGCGCGTACAGGCGCGTATTTCTCGTGCGAGAGTTGTCGCGCTTATACGCTCATATAATCCGTATGGATCCGTAGTCACCACTGCCGGTTCGAGCGAACACGCCGCAATAAGCCGGTGTACGTGCGTTTAGTTTTTAGTGTCTAAACACACCATGCCGAAGTTACGCGACCGAAGTTCGCCATGATTACGCCTGTAATGCTATTTGAATTACTGATGACACATTATGCCGAAATTACGTTGCGTCATAGCGTACAGCCTAACTTCGGTCAGGCGTAAGTTCAGCGGCAACTTATATTGTATAGCGCACAATTATAGACTCTGAATACGCACACAAAGTTGAGTAACTGAATTTCTGCCGCGTAAGATCGGGGCTTATGGTGTGTCATATCAGTCGAATACGTCGGAACGTAAAATAAGCTGCGGGACTTCGGTCGCGTGCCTTCTGCATAGTGTGTTTAGACACTTAGAAGCGCGAAAAGTAACGCGCGTGTGAGCACGTAAGCCAAAGCGACCGTATACGCGCGTAAAAAAACTCTTCCGTAACCGCTTCACCAGTTTTTGCTTATTGCAAACTCTGCTCAGTTTGGGGGCAGGTGATCTTCACGTCATTCCTAGATTTCACTCACGTCCTACTCACTTTTCTTTATTTAATCATCTCTTTTCTTCTTTCACAGTAGTGGCCGTTACTGCAGCCTTCCAACAGCAGTACTTCAGGGTAGTTCCCCGAAGTCTGAGGGTGCAGGAGGGATCGGAAGCCGTCCTTGAATGCGCTGTTGCCAACCTGGCTGGCCAGGTGCAATGGGCGAAAGATGGATTTGCGTTAGGTAAGTGGGCTCCATTTTAATAATACTTAGACTGCCGAGAAATCTAAATCATAATACAATAGTAATATGGTTACATACTCGTTATTATACTGTTTACAAACTTAATGTAACTCAGCTACCACATCGGCGCATATTTTTTTTACTGAGAAGACCAGGCGGGAACTCAGTACTTACTCTTTTAAACTTGATTGGGTTTTAGACCATAGACAATAGAAAATGAATTTGTTGCTAATATTGACCAGCATCAAGATGAACGTGCTACTCGTAATACTTGAAATAGTATCAAGGTGCGTCCATCGGTATATAGGCGACATTGAAATTAAATGTTTGTAACAATGATTGAAACTTAATTATATCATTTTTGTCTGTCAGGTTGTAAGTAATCGAATAAGTGGTAATAAAGCGTTGATTAAGTTTTGATCCATAAAAAAGGTGATAATTTTAAACCATAGGAATAAACAAAATACAGAAATTAAGTAACATCTATTTACAAATGAATGCTTCTCGTCATTATTAAAGTATATTCGAAATATTTAAGTGTAATTAGTTACTGGAAACAGAAGTAGAAACAGCAAATCCTCTAGCAAATATATAGGTACTTAAATCTGGCAAAAATCCAAACATTAATTAGACCCAAAAGTGATTGGATATCTCCTACAGTGAAAAACAAACTGTCACTTACAAAACAATTAGATGGCATCCAACAGAGCGAAATTAGAAAACCTTTTCGTAACTTTTCCTTTTAAAGAATTCAACTTAAAAACAATTAAAGAATGTCCAAGTATTTCTAAGTTACAAATTCAAAGTGTAAGATTTGGTCAGGAATTTCGTAAGAACGCAGAGAAAAGGTTGAAAAGAATTTTGTTTCTTATTTAACTTCGTCTTCTGCGGTATAAAGATAATAAAGGTCAGGAACTTAATCTATACTAATATTATAAAGCTGAAGAGTTTGTTTGCTTGTTTGCTTGAACGCGCTAATCTCAGGAACTGCTAGTCCGATTTAAAAGAATGTTTCAGTGTTAGATAGCCCATTTGTTGTGGAAGGCTATATATATATCATCATTCCACACGGAAGAAGTTCTTCATATAAATGGGAATCAGGAGAGCGTCGTGGCTTAGAGGTTAATTAATACCTCGTCAGTCGATGCACCGGATGCGGTAAATTGTATTGTCTACCACGTCGACTGACGACGTGCTAAACACCCCAACTTGTATCTAGGATCGTGTGCTCCTGAGTTCAAATCTGGCCAAGAACCATCTTTGTGTTCATTGTTAAATCGTCGACTAACTCTCCGGTGATGGATACCCCGTTTGGGATAAACTCGTGATGGTATGTTATTATCAAATCAGGATCTAAGCCCGTTGGCGTAATCTTGCCTGTAGTGCCGATAGACTGGGATTCGATCTCCACCCAGGGCAAACATTATTGTGACCGACATGTAAATTGTTGTGTTTTATACTCAACTTGATGTAAAGCTCTTTAAGTATTCACAAAAAGATGCTCAATATGCGATCAATACCACCATTTCAAAATAATTGTTGAGAATGTTGATAAGACTAAATCTTCGTATGTGCTGCGAATATAAACTAAAAAGCGCAAAATAGACAATAGATAGATAGATAGGAGATAAAACTGCATGAATAGGCCAATTTAGAGTAGCAAATGTTGGATTTCTCCAGGTAGCGCCTCTTGTGTGCTTCACAAATTGTTGTAAGTGGCCCTAAGTGATAAGATGAATGTATAGATCATACTCAATATTTTACATCAAACGTAGAAACTTAGTAAGAACTAGCTAAGCATTTAAAACATTGCACATTTGCGACGAATTAAGTATAAGGGAGATCATCAAAGCAATACCTACACAATTATACAAAATACTTATAAAATTTAAATTAAATTTAATTCTGCAAATGTCGTGTAAAAATCAAACCTTTTCCCCAAAATCCTGATAAAATTAACATCAAGTTAGGATTTTTAAAAAATCCATTTGGTTTGCTATTGGCCTAAAATAAAAAAACCACTACGACCATGACAGAAAAGTGAATGATGATTTGACAAAAGACACCACGAAGAAGAGAAGTTTTATTCCTGCTTCAAAACCATAACACCACTTGTTATGGTTTTGAAGCAGGAATAAAATCACTGTGTTACGAGGTACCACACGAGAAATTAAGCCGCATAGCATTGTTATAGCACACCCAGCGTCTTTCAGCATTTTTCTGTAAGCATGCAACCGGTCGCTTATGTGAATCAATATTCCAGAGGAGACCAATTTTCAGCAGTTAATGATGCTGAGATTTTTAGAAAGCCAGGAGTTTAGTCTTTTTAACAATAACTGCTCTTTCGAAAGTAAGATTCCATACTTTTAGCATTCGTTTTGTTCATCACAAATAACAGCAAGTCTCATGGTTTTATCTTTAAAAATGGCTAACTTCCATACAAACTTACATAACATAATTTAACCTTCAGTCATTTTTCGCAATAGAAGGAAGCCCATGTTCTTTCATATGCTCTACTCTACATTTCATCTTCTCTTCTTCGTCGTGTTGATGATCCATAAATTCCAAATTTCATCAAAATCGGTTCAGTGTTTTAGGCGTAAAAGCGCAACATTCAGACATACTGTGACTTTCGCATTTTAAATATCAGTAGGGATGTACAAGAACCGCTTCAGTGCCTCACTTGAACTTGGGTTCAACTCACAATCAAGTATCGTCGATGCTCGAAGCTCCTGTGAACTGTGTTGTATTGAACTAGCAACGGAATGCGTGCAGGACATTCATCCAGCTGTGACGACTGCAAAGTCAATAGAAGCGATGGCGAGTGAAAATTCAATCCAAATCCGAGATTACAACTCGAAAACGCTAGTGAAATTGTGCAAGACCAGTATAATGAATATGAAAAAAGCCTGGAACATATTACAACCTTAATAAAAACTGTGTTTTAGAAGGCAGCATATAATATCTGTAGCTCAATACCGGGTTCTTGGATTATAATACTTAATCGGCCCGAAATCTACGATATGTTTTGACTTTAAAACGAATTTGTCCTGTAAACACAGTTACTTGATTATAATGATAAAGGTTGCTTAGGAAAAAACAATCCATGTCAGAAATTATTAGAAACCTGACACTAGAAAGACAAAAAAGCGCACCGTGTCAAAATAAGTCACGTACGCTTGCAAATTCAGATGGATTTTGCATAAAAAATATGCTTTCAGAAATGGGCTCAAGTGTAATATACGAAATTTAGGTGTAGTAACCAAAATGACGACAGAAAGCAGAATCGAGCTAGACATTGCAGAATTTTTGGTAGGTGTAACGTATCCCGTATAAAATATTAATGGTCACATACAAGCTCTTCCAATAACATGGAAAGCTTTTCAAACAGAAAAAGCAAACTCGAATCATACTTTCATCAAATAGTATGAATATTTAAACGTGCCGCTTCGCAAAAAGTACATTTTATTCCATATCAATGGGTACAACAGTTACACCACACGTTTCCTAGAATGTAAACGAAATTGTATCAAATTGTTTGTCAGTTAATAGCAATTTTTGAGGTTTCTGCTATTACCATTTGAAATTTGTTAGCCCATTTGTTGATATTATTAATAACATTCATCAAATGTCGAATTTTTAAGTTAAAGTTGCATTAAAAAATATGGTAATTTTTTACCCTTCATATATGAACCTCGTACTATTAAGAGTAACTTGATTGTTCTCTGTGATAATTAATAACGAAAAGTTTTTGAGATATCACATCTTGAAGGTATGAAATCAGATCCACGCGAAAATAAAAAAGGGAAAATAAATCATTGTATTTTATTGGAATTAATATATCTAATTCTGAAAAAGTTATGTGTTTCTTCAATATGAAACTAGAAACTTATGGGATTACTCAAACCCAATCTCACGGTATCAAGTTAGAGACAAGACAATTAAAGGTATTAAATGTCTATGACGCAATAACGAAACCGTACGAAAATTGCGGATCCAAAACCAATTTTGGACGTTAAGAGTTATTTAGTCACAGTGCCGGTGAGGTGGTACCAGGTAATTGTTTTTAAGTAGAAATGGCACGAAATTTATGATAGATCGATGTAAATGGCAGAATGATCAGATAGCGTGGAGTCACGCGATTTCAAGCTTCGAACCGAGTATCGTGCCTTGAGAGACACCACCTGTTTTTGATTTTGTGTACTGTTATCATATGCAACAGCTTTTATGATGAAGCTGTTTTTGAATATGCATTGAAAGCTGTATGATTTAATCACAAAAACTATTTGATGGGCTTTTTATCGGCGCAAAATGATTAGAAATATTCTTTAGGTTTTTATGTATTTTTCAATGCTATCTAGAACTTAATATCAAAAAACAATGAGTGGGCTTGTCAACCTCATATCTAGAGATATCCAGCTTTCTATCAGGTGGAGTGAGGGCATCTTGACGGGCAATATTAAAAAAAAACACTAGCTCAAAAAACACTAATAAACTCTAATAGATTTTATGTAATTTGGCCATGAAATGTAACGAAACGCAGACGAAGCCGCAAGCGGAAAGCCATAAAACAAACTTCTATATGTCAAATTTCTAACTTTCATGATCTTTCTGTGGTTATCTCCAATATTTCTTCTTTCTTAACTCTCACATTTCTCTTTCAGGCTTCTCATCAGTGATTCCCGGATACCCTCGCTACACCATGTTTGGTGACCGCCGTCACGGCATCTACAACCTTCGTATCGTCAACGCCTCCCTAGAAGACGATGCTGAGTATCAGTGCCAGGTCGGACCAGCACAGATGCACAAGGTCATCAGGGCGAACGCATCGCTGACAGTTATATGTAAGTAATTTACTATTTAAAAGTCTTAGGATACTTTCAACGTCATTTAAATATTGATGCCTAGGATATAATATGCAGGTATATTAACAATTGTAGCTAAAGTTACTTAATAACGGTGTTTCTCCTCTCACAAAGGTTTTATGTTCTAGGGTGCGTAACGATAAAATAAAAATGAATGATTAATATTGTAATAGTATTTCCTACTTAAATTAATATTTAAACATGGAACTAAGGTTTTACTTCAAACAAACTCGTATTAAAACTGCCAGTAGCAATCTTTGTAAAAAAAATATAGCTATTATATTATTATTAAGTGGAAAACTTTGGGAGTATTTTTTTTTTAATCTTCTTTGGCTGAGAGATAGGAGAAAGTGAAATTCTATTTTAAAAATACAGCTGTCTTTAACTTTGATAATGTCAAGTAAAATTGAGTTGGTAAATTAGATTTAAAGCCAAATAGGACATTCAATCAATCATGATGAACTACTTAGTATAGTTGCAACTTTTTCAAATTAATTATAATTCTAAGGTTTGTGAAAATAATGAAGTTTTAAGAAAGAATTCTTAGAATCCAGAAGGATTAACAAATCAATCTATCATTTAGGCTAGACTTAAGCAGAGTTATTAATATTCTTACCGAATTCACTTAAGGAAGGAGTTCTTAGACAGACATGTCTATTTGTAAAAATTTTAGTTCGCGTACATTTCTTGCCTTTGTCGTAAAGTCTCGTATGAATACAAGAAGGTGAGTCCATTTTAAAACGAGATGATTATTTCAAATAAACAATAAATCGCATTCAAAGTCCTGTATTCCATCATTAAACAAGACACAAATTACATGCCAATGCCAGCGGGCATTGAATATCTTGTCAGCAGAAAAAAAAATACTACTGTCAAAAGTTGTTAGAAATACGGTCGAGTAGACTTGACTTTGCAACATAGGGGATGATGTTCCTTTTTCACTGTGATATCCAAGGCAAGGTAAACACACATCCATACAACTACGCTGTATTACTTTTTATGACTATCTACAGAAAAATATATTATTATTAAGATCACCGTCACAAAAACATCAGTAGTAAAACCCGCCCTCGGCATAGCATCGTAAATTTTCTAATAATGCCGTAGATAGTTGTGAAAAACATTCAATTCGGAAGTATATTATTATCTTCCTTTATTATATTTCATCCATTCCTGTTGATGTATTTTCTTTGTAATTTTGTGTATGTATTTCCTCTTTTTTTCCGTTTTTTCTACGGGTTTCGAACGGATATTTTATGAAAATGGTTAGGTTCTTTTAATATTGTTTCAAAGCATGTTCAGGTGTCTAAAACGCATTAGAATTCTATGAGTTTGAAAGAGAAATGTTCTTCTCTGTTTAAAAAAATAACACAACATTCTGTTTTCATGAAATTATCATATTATAATGCACGATACTATTTAAAAATAATAATTAGCCGTACTTCACAATCACAAAGGCGCTTGAAATTGTTAATAGCATCCATTGGATGACTTTTCTCCCATAAAAATGTATTCAGATTTTCAATTTCTATAATAGGTACATCATTACAAAAAAAATTGGATAAATCCGCACAAAAACCAACCTTTTTGCTTCAACAACGTCAATTTCCGTAAAGGGTTATTCATAGGAATAACTCCAGCAAAAGATCCCTTCGATATTTGGACAGTTATGAACCATCACTCCACATTTAACCCTTATATCACGATTATAACAGCATAAAATATATCTATACTGCTCACGATTACATAACACCTTAAGCGAAAAGTCGTGTAGAGGGAATGAGAAAAAAGGCGTAAAAGACGTTTTTTTATATGAAAGGCTTAACCCGCTGAATCAAGACTAGGGGTCAGATATTCGGGTCGGAGAGACCCGTTTATGGGGGTAGTGGAGGGTTTGCGATGATAGGTTTCGACACTAGTGACGTTTTGAATTTTAGTGCTTGAATGTTATGTCAGGGTTATGAAACGGTTTTGTTAGGATGATGTCGATGTTGAGAATATTTTTAATATTATTGAAACACCAAATAACCAAATCGCATCCGTGATATTGAACAATTTTGATAATTTCATCATTCACAGAATTCATCGACTTGCATTAGTCTTAATAACTTTAAGGATTCGTCTGCTTTATCTCATTTACTTACTGATCCTTAGTAAGAACGCCCTAAAACTCTTTAAAAACTTTTATTTTTTATTTCAGTATTTAAAATGTAAAATATTAGCTCGCTGTTCAAATGCTAGATGAAATCAAAATGGAGTCCCCCTCAATGGAATAAAGTCTTCCAAATGCAGGGTGGTTATCAAAAGGCTTCTATTCGTTATGAGACAGTTTATCATAAACAATGGTTCTAAATTGTGTTTTATCTCGTTTATTCAAAACCCAACCACAATTGCACCATTTTGATATTTTACAAGGGCAGATATCATACAAGAATTCAAAGCTATCAAAATCCAGGTCGGATGTATAACGAACATCAAACTTTTGACGTTCCAACTTTGAACATTAATACTATCTTGCCCTCTGAGAGATACTTTCGGAATTGTGAGGTAAAGCTGTGGCTTTAAGGTAGCGTGGCACCACAAAAATTTAAATGCATCTTGATTCACCAAGGTGCTATTTTTCTAGTATTCTTATAATACGAGTAAAGGCGCTTTGCCATTCATCCATAAAGGCAATTAAAGTTAAACGCTGTAATAATGCCATGATGCAGCTTTGACTTTATTGATAGGGGCTATTAAGATGTTGATTGTAAAAAAAACAATTATCACACCTGTTTAGCTTCTAGATTTCCTTTGCGTCATAATTTTATTATATTTCTGTCAATAACATTGAATTATTTGTGTTATCGTTATCACTTGTGATTTATAAGACACAGCGTATTCATGAGCGATACGCTCCGTTTGTACACACGCCTCATATTTTCATTGTATTAGAAACCTTAACATCATTCTGTATTCTGTTGTAATATTTACTCGGTTTCCACTTGGGAGTTCCTCTATTGATTTTGAGGTTTAACTTGCATTATCTAGCATTGGCTATTGGTTAATGTAATCTTCGATAGTACAGCATTTAATTATGCAGCACCCCAGGTTAATTTCATTCGCTTCAATAATGAAAAAGTAATAAGAATTTCTTAAAATTGATTAAAAAGTAATATAAAATGAGTCTTATTCAGCAATTGGTTTCCATCTTAACATTTTAATCAACAGAACCGCCACTGACTTTTCGATTCTTAAATTATGAATTTTAATCAATTATTCATTAAATTATTATTCCTCATCCTGTATTCCGAGCGTACTTTTTATTGAATAATGAGATGTGAGAATGAAATGAAATAATCAGTCGATCAATTCCAATTTGCATGTTTCATTGAAACGTGTTCGGAGTGTCGTTTTTGTTTTTGTGTTTGGATGCAAGAAATGTAACCTCTTATTTGTGTATATGCTCATTTTGATTTATTTCACATCGTCATTTTCCTCTTTTTCGGTTCCATCGGCTCTTTGTGTTTTTCTCGGCTAGACTTTTATTTTTGTTGATTGTTTGGAAAACTTAATTAACTTCGAAAAACAGATTCTGTAAATTTGTGTCTATCTGTTGGATCACTAAAAACTTCTTGACGGATTAAGTTCCATCACTAAACACTTCTTGACGGATTGAGTTCCATCACTAAAAACTTCTGGACGGATTAAAGTGAAACTGTGTATAGTAATACCCTAAAATGTGAATAGGATTAAAGGTCCTTTAAATTTCATATACTCATTACCACCACGATCATTTTAAATTATTTCCCCCATCTATCGATATCGTATCTCGTCCATCCCCAGCACCCCCTATAATAAGACTGCGACTATTTTACGAGGACCTTTTATTCAAATTCGCTAGTTCCGTATCCAATAAGCAATAGTCGAAGGCCATATATCTGAGACCTCACATGCATATAATAGTAGGGTCCGCAAAATTATAAATTTTCCAACCCCTTCTTTAAGGGCGGTCGTATTTCGTTACAGTTGTATTGTCGGCTGAAGGTATTACTCCCATTTACATACGGCATAACTTAAGGTGCCGTATTTCTTCCTTCTATTGAAAGATGAAATATTTGATAGAAGTTCCTCAAAGTATGTTTATTCTTCAAATTACAGAATCATTTACGTAATAATAAGAGATCTAACATATTTAACATTATTTTTAAAATTTATATTGCAATTAATCAAAAATGCTAGAACAATAATGCAAATTAAGACAGTGATTTGCTTTATAAATAATTATATTCATCGGTTACAATAGTGAAAACATTATTCGATTTAATTGTGTATTGTGTTACAGTTATTTTTCTCTAGCTAAATAATATAAGTAACCTAAAACAACCGGAACTCAAAAAGAGCAGTTAAAATTTTCCGTTCTCATGTTTAATTCAAAGAATATAAATATAAAGATGATAAAAATGCACTTAAACTTCCTAAGAATCCAAAACAAGAAGTTGAAACTTGCACTTTTTCGCTTGAATCCAACAAAAACTCACATTAAGAGGCTGCGACGAATACAGCCAAGTTTGCATTTAAACCTATTATCTGTGGACTGTTAAAAGCAAGAAAACAGAACTAGAGTTTGTTTTAGTTTAAATATTTGTCGCATTGTTTCATTTGTCTCTCTTTTTCTGTGAGAGAAAACAATTTTGGGGTAGAATTAGGCGTTTCAAATCAAAAAGCCTTCGACTAAACACCATGTTCATTATGTCCCGTTAAGACCGCCAATAATAAAATTAAATGACATTTGGTCACCATTTTATTTCTCGAAGAAGAAGATTAAATAACTGATTTTTAGACTTTGATTATTAGATTTAATAACTAACTGTCCGTCAGTGGCTTCGCCCGCGTGGACTATTTCTCCTGTTGAAATATGGCCTTGAACAAAAAAAATGTAGCCTGTGTTACTTCTGAATAGTGTAGCTTTCTGCAAGTGAAAGAATTTTCATTAAATCGGAAATTAATGTTTCCTTTTTGAAAGTGGCTCATATTTTTAGCACGGTGCAATGATTTTGAAGTTACAACAGATTAAACCTCTCCTAGTATTGTAGACAATGTCTAAATTTGTGTTTTGGCATCAAAGGAAGTTGTTTTTATTGTTATTTCAATATAAACTGCTGGCAAAGCCAAATTTCTCTTTATGTCTTAGATATCTTTCCGTCTATAATAATTTCCATCTTCCAATTTGGTGCAGCCGCCTACGAGATCTTCAGTTTTATTTTGGATAGAATAGATTTTAAATTTTCCGTGCCGGAACCGGATTTGTCCTAAATTCTCACTATTTTAGAATTGGAAATTGACGGTTCACTTATGTGATTCACTTTATTCTAGTTTTATTCGGAATGTTTTATACGTGTATAATTTTTAATTAATCTCATAGCTAGTTAATTATGAGCTATATTGAAAATATAACACTATTTCAATAAACTTTAAATTTTAGGTTCAACGAATGTTAATTAATAGGCACTGAATTTAATTTTATGAGTTTCCCTAATTGGTTGTGTTTAAATTGATACAAGTAAATTATGATTAATTTAACACTTGGGTACACATATTTCATCATTAAACAAACCTCATCATTAAAACCCTCATCAGCTATCTTAACCGAAAGAATCAATGCTCATGTTGTGTATAATTGAATAAGTTTAACTATGGTAATGTCTTCATGTATCTTATGATGAAAAAAGTTTTAATTTTAACAATTTAAAACATGATCTACATTCTACAGCTAACTGAAGATCGATGGTTTTAATGTACATACTGCTTTTGGAATAGGTATTCGATTAAGGAACTTCTTGGAAATATAGTATTGTGAAATAAAAACAGCGATAACCAATTTTAAGAAACGTTCAAGATCCTTTAGCAGAATCTGTTAAAACTTTGCACATTGCTTACTCTGTCAACGATCTTTACAAAACATTTTGCAGTAGTAACACAAACCATTTAATAAACAACAAGTTACTAGCAAACAGAAGCAATGTAAACTCAACGCCATAAAGTAGTATTAAAAAAGAGGCTCCAACAAACGCATAAACATTATTTAACCCGTTGACTGTACCGTTCGCAGCCATTTTATTACACACCATTTGACCCCAGTCGTGTTATCAATAACTTTTTGTAAAGATTTTAGCCTTTACCGTGGCCTGTATATCTTTTTTATCGTCAGAGATACCCAAGGAGCCGTTCCATCAATATTTTAGAAGGGTTTAGGGAAAAAACATAACTTCTCTCATACTGTTTGCAAATTTTATATAAGGACGAGATTGCGTGGGTCGTGTGAGGGGTTAAGTAGGGTTGGCATGGTGGAAAAACTGGCAACGCAAACGTCCGTGACGTCCTTACTCCTATGGCGAAGGTCGCCATAATTGAAATTGAGGAAATTGAAATTGACTTACCGCTATCGACATAGATTTGCGAAATGGGAGTTGACCCAGCTACAAGGTGAACGGACGACCATATAAAGGTCAAAGGATTTTGGTGGGTATAAGCCATCTACTTTGAGGGGCTTTTTCAATCTATTGGAAAGCTCATTTTTAGCAGGACCAGGCTAATACCTGATGAAGTTGACCGTGAATAATTGTAAAAACTCATATTTTTTTAAATGAATTATTTTTTAGGATTCGAATGTTTTAGTCGGATTTTCGGTACTATATTGGATTTTTTATTACATTTGTATGTCAAAATCGCTCTCATAATTTAGGTTAAAACGAGCTATTTTCAAATTAGCCCTTACCGCATAGTAGTCTTCAAAAAGATTAAAAACTTCGTTCGAGTTTTTTCATGGCATTAAAACCAAATAGGAAATTTGTGGTAAAAATAAAATCTAAGTAAAATTATTAGGATTTTTCTTAATATCAATGCTTAAGGGATTGTCTTTTTGTTGTTAAATTTACCCATTTTTATTGTTTCCTTTTTTTTACGTTTTACTGTTGGCAGCCCTGCGGGCAAAGGATGCTATGCACCAGTACTAAAAGTTGATTGTTATTTTCTTTGTCTAGTCTCGGTACTGGCGGAGAAACTGTTATTGACGTCGATATTTTTGAGTTATTCTATTTGCATTCTAATTTCAATTGTATTTTGGGTTATAGTTGTGGTTATGTTTGAACATTATCTTTACTTATTATCATCATCATCTTCATCATAATGACTCCTGATTATTTAAGAAATTCAGGCTAAATTTCAACCCTTTTTACGTGTTGGTAAAGTTAATATGTGGAATCTGGTGTTTGGAGGACTTTGGTTTATTCTGGTTCAATTATATCAGACGAGCTATAGATATATGCGATACTGCCTAAAAAGCCGCTGCTTATTATCTTAAGGCATTTAATATTATATTGCATTCTTATTTCCTTCAAAACACCGCATTGACTCTGCAGTATATTTATTCAAATTCAGCGCCCATACTTCAACGTTACCCGCCTGAAACCCAATTGGGTTCCGTTTAAAAATTCAAAAAGATATCTCTGAAGAAATCGACAGACCTATCTTATTCAACGACTTGTTTAAAGTCGAGGAATTTTGCATTTTCACTCCGCGAAACGAAATGTTCCTGTGTTTGAACAGTTTTTGTTTTTGTTAGCCTGTGTGCAGCCGGCAATCATGCTTTGGAATATGCAATGACTTTTCAAAGGAAAATATTTCTTAATTGCTGGTTAGCTATGAATTTTTTCAAGCTTGTTAACGTACTAGCCACGCTTTTCCGATTAAAAAGCTTAAATATTTCTCTATTCCCACTTTAATTTCTATTTGAAATATAATCTTCTAACTCACTTTGAAAATCTGTCCAAATACGGTGTAAACTTTGTTTTAATCTATTTTGTGATTTTAAAAACTAAACAAACTAGCAGATGGATATTTTTTTTTAGGAAAATGGTACTTTATATCATAAAGTTTATGATCTACAAAATAACATGAACAAATTATTTCTTCAGAATCTTATCACTAAATTGAGTCTACATGGCTTACATTAAACTTGTCTCAGTATTTTTTTTTTTAATAATAAAAGCTTGAACAACAAATGGTCCCCAAACATCCAAACCTAATCCACCTGTTTCGGTAAACTCTAATCTTATCATGAGTAAGTTGCAGCCAGCCTTTTTCGATACTCGTTTTTAAAACATCATGTGAATTTTTCGTTCTTAGCCAAGAAACATGTTCCGAAAATTCTGCATTCACCCCAACTAACAAACGTTCAACAGTTTTTATTACTCGGCTCCTGCTCCAGAACGGTTTAAGATTTTATATGACTTTTAAAGTAGTTCAGTTTTTGTAATGTGCAGACGTGGAACGGGCTTAGTTTCGGGCACGAACTGTTCTTTGGGGCTTTTTTGAAGGTAAGTTTGTTAACGGTTACTGGCAACACCAACATTTGCTTGGAGTTTTAAGAAAAAAATGTTTCTTTTCGTAAGACTGCAAACCAAAATTCATAGTCTCAAAATGAGATGAATATCATTGTATTTTTAAAAAATTTCAAGGTCTAACGTTAGAATAGTTCAAAACGGGATTGCTACCATGAATTTCCTAACTATAAATATCTCGTGTACGTGGAAGAGATACCAAACAACAATTTGTACCAGGAGCGTCTCCCTGTACACCCAGACTTGAGCCAAAGTTTAGGCGAGAAACTGCGCTTGCACACGCCAATCGTGACGTTAAATATTTTTTACCAAAATGAATATGATGGCTGGTGCCAATATATTTTTTCTACTCTCTGTATAGCGGCTAGGTATTTCGATTTAGGGGCTCCGTAAATAATGTTTTCAATCGTCTTAGTAATTGGCTCGCCCGGTTTCCAAACCGCAGCTTTACCAAACAATGTTATTCCTAAAGTTTATTATTCAGTTAAACTGGAAGGTTTATTTGATCCTGATTGATTAAAATCATCAAATTATAATAAGCCAATACAATAGTCAGTGGAAGAGTCAATCAAGGATGCTAAGGCTATAGAAGATAATATTATTGGTTTAATAATGTCCTCAGTCAACAAGAGATACCCGTACATTACTAAAACTCCTGCTTTAGAAATTAGGTCAATTGGCAGGCGTGATAGTCTTGCGATTAATCACTGTAATGAAGACGGCCTCCCTTTGAACACTGTGGTGATAATTACTCTGATAAATTAGGATGATACTCAGTCCATGTATCTGACAAGTTAGGAAATTACATGTGAACATTGCACGTTTTATCAGTATTGCAAGTAATGTTACAATTTAATTTCTCTTATGGATAAAGGTTCAGGTGTATTCTGGTGAATTAGTAAATTCATGTGTCAAAGAAAGTTACAACTGTAATTTATTATTCTTCAAAAGTGGATTGAAATAGATGGCAATGGCCTTTATTGTAATTCAAGAACCAAAACACATACACCTGTCTTCACAGCATTATATGTCCAAAAACGCAAAAAATAAACTTAATTTAAATTGTATTACTGAAATTGTATAAACTTCTCCAACATAAATATTTTGTAAGACGCAATAATTTGATAAAACCGAAGCAGTTGATCTTGATAAAGAGTTCTATAATCTGATTCATAACAAAACCAAAGCGTTAATTTGTTAAACCAAATATTGAACAGATAAGGGCTCTTCACTCATCCAAATTGGAAACCTGGCCAAACTTTATTAAAGTACCCCAAAATATCTAAAGTTAAATTAATTATAACAGCCAACACTTCACAAACTTGATATTAATTTCTCGTAAAAGATTACATGAAACAAGCGCACGGATACTTCGGCAAATTAACATGTGATTATATTCTACAGGTGTGTATGAACGGAAATTTGTAATTGATATGGTTTGTTTATTAACTTATCGAAACAGTGATAAACAACTGCAAACTTGATTAAAATTACAAGTCAGAGACTTCGCAACAAAATTGCATGTTTGCATAAAGAAGTCCTATTGAACAACTTAAATTTTAAAGATTTGATTGAAGGCTTTGACAAACTTTGCCTCTGTAACGAACTACTAGTATAAAGTGAGAAAAGTGATTTTAAACTGAATCCATTTCTCTAATTCTAAGCTAAACTTAGAACATTTGCCTTATCTTGTAAACAAAAGTGTTGTGTATGCAATAAATACTGTGTGTATCTCAGGTAAGCTTTCTCAGCTCACTCTTTTAAAGTTACCAAGCAAGGACCGGCTTCGTTTTGTTGAAGTTTTGACGTTAAAAAGAAAGCACTGCCTTTATGTCTCAATAGAAGGAACATTGAAAGTTTTCAGAAGCGTTTATTCTAAAGGAAGTTCAAAATTAACCTTTTGGTTATCTTCTCAGTTTGTAAGCCATCTGCATTTTCATTGACTACAAACTGTTTTGCATATAATGGGCCACTAGTATTAAGTAAGACAGTAAGTTGCTCTTTATACAAATCGACAAAACTTCTCCAGGTCTGCGGATGTCTCAAGACTCCAAAAAAAATTTGAACCTAAAACCTTTCAGCCAATTGTTGTCTTCGTTACTCTACCTTTATAGGTTATGTTAAATGGAATATTTGTATGTTGACTCACCCTATGTTCTGTTTGACTTTTATTCCTTTAAGCATCGTTAAAAACTAATAGATATTTTTCTTCCTTTTGTAAAAGTCACAAGTAAATGTTCTGCTATCCCGAATTGCCCCTAAAGATTTTCTGGTTATATAAAAATCTCGATTGTCGTGTTCAAACTCGATCCGTCTTGGTTATTGTAATCTATTGGAAGGCAGGCGTTAGACTTTTAGATGGATGATTACGTAATGGGTCTTTGTTAAAACAAACATTATTTTGGGACGAGGTTTGCTGTCTGTTTGGTATTAGGTTCATTATTATATGTATTAGAACTAAGACCAAAGTAATGAACCTAATAAATACCCACTCTGGGCAAAGGACTACACAGTCAAGTCATCACGACATTGAATTTATATATTTTATCTCTTCTCTTTCGTTTACTATAAAGGTCTAGTCTTCATAAAATTTCATTAACCAATGATCGAAATGTATTAAAGGTAGAACGCTAGCTGATGGTTGAAGGAATATTTTTTCACCCTCAAACAGAAAATCATAACGCATTGACACGTCGTCAACGTATATTTACGTTTTGCCCAAAATCCCCATCCCCAGGGAAGCAGTTGAAAATATAATTTTTCCGAATCTCACCCGACAGGGATGTCCCGTTGTAGCAATATCAGATATTTTCTAAATATATTTAGACCCGAATATTTCTCGTAACTTACATTCCGTTAGGTCACTGTCTTACTGAGACACTGCCATTTCATATTATTATTATCAATAATGTGAACTAAAATGTATGTAAAGAAAAATGCACTGATGATGCTTTTTTCCTGATTCATAAAGTAGCCCCTTAAATACAGGGGAGGATTATTTACTTACCTTCAAACTCTTCAAAGCATTTTTATCAGTGGCTACAACTCCACGATTTTATAGAAGTTATGTATCTATAGTGTGCCAAAGAAGATACTGCTTATTTAATTATAGTGTTATTTTTTAAATATATGGGGTCATGAGGAACAGGGTGTGAAGTTCCTCATCCACCATTGAAAAGGGAGGATCCTCCGACCAGACGGGTGTTGTGTCTGGTGGGCTACTGCTCGACGGTTGTTGTCGGGTTCTTGTATTTAGGTTCGATCGCTCGGATAACTTTGATATCGCGATGTAGGATACGATAGTTCTTAGTTCGTATGTGGCGAGATAGATGTCGCTACATCACTCCCCTCCGAGACCGGAGGTCGATAGTGGAACGTTCCAGTGAGAGTCAGAGCCAGATGCCGCATAGTTCACGGTGAGTTGGAACTGTCTGCGGTGATGCCCCAGTGAGTCGGGGTGATGCTGCGAATGCTCCAGTGAGTCGGAGTGGTGCAGTGCTGCGTAGTCGCTGGCTACTGCGTCGACCAGGAGAGAAATGTGTCTCTGCTTGTTGACCGGCCGAAGTGCAGTGTGCTGTGCCAAGGTCGCTGAGAAGGCTGGCTGTATGACTCGCTGCTCATAAGCTCGGGGAAGTGATGATCACGTCGGGGTCACCAGTTATGGGGTCATGAGGAACAGGGTGTGAAGTTCCTCATCCACCATTGAAAAGGGAGGATCCTCCGACCAGACGGGTGTTGTGTCTGGTGGGCTACTGCCCGACGGTTGTTGTCGGGTTCTTGTATTTAGGTTCGATCGCTCGGATAACTTTGATATCGCGATGTAGGATACGATAGTTCTTAGTTCGTATGTGGCGAGATAGATGTCGCTACAAATACAAAAGAAGTAGTTATTTTTGGAATAAATGCGTTTATCGCAAAAAGTTCATAAAAATACGGTATCCCTGTAAAGTAAATATCTTTATGACATATACGTTCCTTTATCTTTTGCAACATTAATCTTATAGCGCTGACGACATACGCGCTCCTTATAACAAAGGTTTATGTTTGTGTGAAAATGTAGTTTTAAAATGTATGGGTAGGTATCGTTTCATTTTTCTTATAGAATTTTTCTTAAAACATGGACTTTGCATTTAAAACTTTTCAGCTTGGATATGAATCTGAAGTGGCCTTCATTTTAATTTATATTTTGCAATTTAATTCCACAATGTTTCATTTGAATGAATTCAGAAGTTCTTCCTCATGAAACATCGCAATAGATTTTTTCAAGATATATTTAATTGAGAGTTTTACATCGTTTAGTGTCCTATCAAATGTTTTATTTACGTCTGTCTATTGCAATTAGGTTGAAATACTTAATTCCGCATACATTTTGTAGTCAAACGTGTTAAGTAGGGAGAATTTTATATACCCCATAAAATCGCAAGTGCAAACGTCTGTTGCCATCTCAAAGTCATTGCTCTCATATATCCCTTTCTGTGACATATACGCTGCTCGGGTTGGAATTTACTATGTTGTTATCATTATTAGTTGGTCTGTGCGTTTTTTGTTTTTCGTATCTACGTCAAGCGCTGCTTTGTTACATACGGTTTCGGTTTGTGTATTGTTACAGATGAATTTCTTCCGTTCAATTTGTAATGGAATCTTTTTGTAAATTTTAGATTGAGATGATCAGATAATGTTTGGACTATTTAAAAGTGTATTACTAGTGTGTACATGAACAAATTAGTGAAGTGCTTCCATAATGCATCTACGTATAATATAATGCCTGATTGTTCGATTATTTATTGTTAAATTAACAGTTAATAATTTGGTTTTTAACACCGAGATATCCATGACATGGACTTCACCCTCAACATAGTAAACCCTCATCCTTGAGCAATTCCGTAAGGTAACATAATAATGAATGTTCAATATAAATAAAAATAAATCGTTCACGCACATACATTTTGAAATGAATAAATTTCAGGTAAAATGGTTAAATACCTACATCATTCAAATAAGTAAAGGCGGTCATTAGAGTTTTATAAGACCACTTACTAGTATGTCAACCCTAAGTAAATATTTCATAATATGGATCCCAAGTAGATCTGTAAAATGGTACTTATCATATTGGTTTATTTACTAAGTTTCATAATATTTGACGTCCATATATCCAAATACAGGTTAAAGGTCAAACTTGTCGAACTTGTTCCTACCGTTAGCTGTGCACAGACTTAATCGCTATTAAACTATTAAGGCTGCACTACAATATCGATTAACGAATTATCTCGTCCCTATATCAGTTTCATGACCGTATAAATCCGTATTGACCTATAAAATAATTGAATCGCCCCTAAAATCCGGCAAGAGATTACCCAACCCAGTCTAACTTTAGAGACGTGGTCTAAGCGAGACCCTTGCAGAACTCCCGAAATTTAATAACACAAGCATGTTCACACCAATAACAACAGTATATCCCATTGCATCAAAATGAGTAAGATTAATGTTTGCAAAGATACGGGTAGCGTGCGATGGGTAAATTCCCATGTGGTATGTTTTCGTACTCAGCCTCTTCGTTATACTGTTATTTGTCAGACTAGACTGTGTCACCGTCAAAATGTTGGATCTTGCTATCTGTATCTAAGTTTTTGTTAATAAATATACGTTTTCCTTAGAGCGTCGTGGCCTAGGGGTTAAGCACCCCAACTCGGATCGCGTATCGTGTGGTCTGAAGATCAAATCTGGCTAGAACCAAAATCTTTGTGTTCATTGTTAAATTTCCGTAAGGATTGATACCGTGTTTTTGATCCCAGGACATGGGCCCAAAGTCATATTAATGAACTTAAGTTTCATCTCCAGTCACAATCCGGTCTATAACTTTATTTGAGTTATCGAATAAGTTTTAGAAGAATACGCAATTATTTTTTTAAGACTAACTCTCCGGTGATGAAAAACATCGATAAAAAACCAAATCAACCCGAATAACGACGGAAAGCTCACCACCTACCACGTTGGGTTCTAATACCATTGGTTAAAAGTGGCCTTCTGAGTGTTCCGTTCACCATGACGGCAACAGCCACTTGCTTCTGACTACCCCGTTTGGGTTAAAGTCGTGATGGTATGTTTTCCTTAGATATTTCGTATCAAAATTTTGAAAAAAAGTAATTTTTTTTTTTTATCTGTTACTGACAAACACCTTAAATTTTGTGTTTTCTAAAAAATATTGGAAAGATACTCAAGATAAGGTAAAATTTGGAAAATATAAAATAACTATTTATTTTTCTTTACAGACGTAAAAATAGCCACGTTGTCTTTGTTTGGATATTATGGTTTTTAATTAATTTGTGTAAATGTGGCCTCATGCTTAAGCTTAATATAGAATTTTGCGACTACTCAAGTTGAAAGCCAAATGTAGAAAAATAAAACAGCAAAAGCAAGTAACTGAATTTATCTATAGAATTGGCATTACCAACTACTATAGACTGACAAATCCGAACCACAGCTAAAGAAATGAGTTAACAAAGTCAACGAATTCACTCCTTATTCCAATCACAAAAGATCGAATTTCTAATGGTGACGTAGAAACTGTTTCAAAGGCTCTTTCCTAGCCAGACAATGTCGGGAGTGTCAAGTCAACCTATAGGGAAATCTCTGAAAGACATGTTAATGTATGCGACTCTGTATGCACCAGCTATGTAGTTTAAAAGTACGTGACTTTTGCAAGGAAGAATTCTTAGCTAAATATTTTTAGCTTGAAGGGAACAAACGAGGGTGGCATGTTAATGTTGCAGGCAATAATGGAGCTTTACTTGTTCTGTAGCGTCTGCTGAATATTTGAATGCAGCAAGAGGAAAAGTCTTAGAAATATACTCCGGTTGAAGAAATTACTACTAATTTCGCACTGGTATATATATGCATTGGACATTGTATGAGCTTAAATTGAACAACATTTCGCTAGGAGGCAAAATACTAACGTAGTTTTTCTAAATAAACGTTACAATTTTTTTACATTTCTAGTAGCTAGATCACTAAAATAAAGTTGGCTATAAAAAAAATGTAAAAAATTTAAATTAAGTAGGTATTGTGTAATGTTTTAACGCAGTGGTATAAAATGACAGCCAAGAATATTATAATGTGGATTATAGAAGAATCGTTTATCATCTGTACCACCATGACAGTTACATTGCGGGGTAAACAACGGGCCCCATGGGAAAGTTCCCACAACACCCATTCATGGACTGTGGGACTCTTTTAATGGCGTTCTGACATTCGTACTACTTGTGATCAAGAAACATTGGTGTGGTTAATTGGAAGGGTGTTATTAAAAGGCACGAAGAGAAAAATTGTTGGCGGCTATTTATGTTATGAAAATAACAGAGTATCTATCTTATCAATCACGCAATGCAATCGTTTTCTTTGTCTCTGTATTTAACACTCACTTCTGAAATAGGTGTTCCGTATAGATTTTCAAATCAATTCTTCTGCGTGTCGATGGCCTATGACGGAACTGTTATTTATTACAATCTACCTACTTTTCGCTACCGCTATCCCGAGAACGGTGGCCTGATACAGGTCTTGAAGTGAGCAGCAGACAGGGCACTGGGCCTCAAATCAAATTTCATTTCTGTGGCCTTAATCAAGTCGCCCGCCCACTGTGTAGGTGAGCCCTCCAGGCTGCGTTTCTGTTGCCCCTTGCCTATAACCACTTTAACTTACCTAACCATAGCGGTACCTCGGTTCTTAGTTCAACTAAGGAATTGCTCATTTCTAATCCGATCACGTTTAGAAATAGCGAACATAGTCTTCTCTATAGCTTGAGACACGCTTTTACTTATTTTTTGTTGGTAAGGAGAACGCGATCGTGCTTTATACCCGTGGGTTATCACTGGCAAACGACACTGATTGTAGACCTTTGAGGATTTTAGTATTTTGGAGAAAGAAGCGTCTCAAACTGAAAGAAATAAGTAATTGTAAATGTACTGTCAAGTGAATAAATGAAAATACGGATCTATAATTGGTGAGAATACAGTTCTCTAGCAAATTTCCCAAACATGCTGGCGCAACCAAAAAAAATAGATAAGTGTGGAGAATGGCAGAGACTTTAGACTCAATATAAATTCAGACCATTCTCAAATTAGTTATCTTCCTTTGTGCCTCCAGATTGATTGGTTCAATAAATTCTATCCTGCCTCATTTGATATTCACATAGAAATGCGTACGAAAGCACGCACAAGCCAGCCTATTAAGACAAACGAAGCTATACCAATCGAATCGGAACAATACCTCTTTCGGTTCTATTAGATCCGGAAAAGAAAGAAGCTAAAACTTTTGTCTCGAGGCGAGATATACAGCTCTGGCTTATTTCCACGCAAAATGTTTTGATTTTGCTTCGCAACATTCCCGCTTCAAACCCGGGATTTGTGTTCAGTTCGTGAGTGTGAAGGGTAGGGTTGGATTGTGTCGATGATTTGGATGTCGATACTTTTGACAGTTTTGACATGGTTTTCAGCAGTTTTGTTATAAATAAAAATTTGTTGGTTGAAGCGCCAGAACTAATATTTACTAGTATTTGTTCGTGTAATAGATATTTTATAAACTTATTCGATGTCAATTTGAAGTAGTTAGACTTTTATAGTTTATGTGGTAACATTAACTGCAATATATATTTTTTTATTAAGTACACGATAATTGTAAAAAGCTAACGTAAAATCGTTCTTCCAGTGTTTTTCCATAAGAGTTCTGTCTTATAAAGCGTGTCGTAAATCATTTCTTTTAACCGTATTAATTATAGCAAATAGCAAATACAGCCTTATACGTCCCACTGCTGAGCACAGGCCTCACCTCAACTATGAGGTGGTACGAGCCATACTCCAACACGCGGGCTCAGTGCGGATTGTTGGAGAGGTGAATGTACGGCCAGTGATAAACCCTACTGTCAGATGTTATCAAGCCGCCTTTTGGGCCTCTGACTAGGCTTTACGACTGATATCTTGTGACGTCAGCCGGGACCAACTGTTTAACGTGCCTTCCTAAGCACGGAGATGCCCGAAAAACACATCACTTAATTTAGCTTAGGATGGTCACCCATCCATAACCCGACCTGACTGGCGTTGCTTAACATCGGATCGTTGCCGATCCGCTGCCATCACTTAGCCACGGGCACCTCCCTCTTAATATATAGTTTAATTAAATATATTTATTATAAATTATATTTCTTGCTATTATTTCATGACATGGAACCTGACAGTGAAACTAGCCCACCGATTACACGTCACTCAGAGAGCTATGGAAAAGGGCATTCTAGAAATCTCGTTAAAGGACAAGGTCCGGAACGAGATAATCCGGCTAAGAACCAAAGTGATTGACGTAGTCCAGAAGTGTAGCAAACTGAAGTGGCAGTGGGCTGGTCACATCTGTCGCAGAACCGATGGTCGGTGGAGTAGACGGTTTCTCGAGTGGAGACCACGACTCGGCAAGCGTAGTGTTGGACGTCCACCGGCACGTTGGACCGACGACCTGAAGAAAGTGACTGGTAGTTACTGGATGGCCAAAACGGGAGATCAGGCTTCATGGCGCGACCTGGGGGAGGCTTATGTCCAGCAGTGGACTGCTATAGGCTGAAAAGAAAAAGACTTATTTTTATATTTTTATTTTATACTGACGATCTCAATATGACATGTAAAATAACTTATCTTATTTTGTCGATATCACAAACCTAAAACTAGGTCGTTAACTATCGATAAAACAAACGTCTCAATGCAGCACTACTGTTTCTCATTTTTTGCCGACTTTTTCTCGTTTCTCTAGATTGTCATTCTTTTACACGAGACTACTAGATTGGATTTTACTTATTTATAGAATACAGCTCTTGGGAGTTTCGGCTTGGAACTAAATGTCTTCAGGAGTTAGCGATACGCGTATACAGAAATGTTTTTCTCTTGATAAAAGATTAATTATTCATATTAAGTGTTGTTAAAGGTGAAAAGTTAAACAAAATAGATGGTCTTTTGATGGGTGTTTTGTGAAAACCAAAAAGTTTGAGAGTGTTCTACCACCATTTTAACTTATGGGGAAAAACCAGTTTTTTCGATTTTCATAGGAAATACTGAAACTCTAAGACACTCTAATGTTGAAAACGAATAAATCGACTGCTGATTTGTTAATGCTAGCTCAAGTGGAAAAAATCAAGTCTTTTCGTAGTTTTGTGTAGAACTAGATTGTAAACCTTCCTCGATAGCGGTAACATGCAAAAATGTATTTGCAGATAAGTATAGTTCCTATATTAACCTCAAAACTACACTGACAAAACAAAACCACCTTTACTAAAACTTTGCCAAGTGCACGCCGCGAAAGCTCTCCACATTTTTATTCTGAACGGAATTATAAATCTTGCATGAACCAGTATTTCTGTAAAACCGTATATTTTCATAGGAATAAATTATGTTTCCCATAACACATGGCTGCATCACCATACTAAAGTGATGCTTCAAGATTGCGTAATGCTTATATTACTCTATCAGTTGTGTGGGAATTTTGGAAGAAAATTTAGAGCCCAGATTGATAAAAAAATTTGTACGGGAGAATTTTATTGTTCTTTTGGCAATAGATAGTGGCAAAACTGAATATTTTGCTTAAACATGATCGTTTGAAAATAACACATGAAAAAAAACTTGCATTACCGTTAAAAAAAAGGTATTCAAGTAACAACTTAACGAAATTTTATTACTAACATATTTATGGTATTCCTATCGTCAGAAGTTAAAAAGCAGAAGTTTAAGACAACATTTTGAAAGTCAAAACACTAGATTGATCGTGATACTCGTACAATAAAAAAAGACAATTTAATACAAAAGTTATTTAATTAGGTACACTTAATGTTAGAAGTACCTGAAATCGTTTGTGTAACGTCAACTTAAATTATACTTATGAGCATTTTCATTTGATGTCAATTTGCTTTTGTCTTTCATCTTAAATCAAAGATCATTAAATATTAGCTGTGCTTAATGCATGACTAAATAGTAGTTAATATATTTTTCTAGAATGATTTTCTTGAAATGTGCTGCTAGTCGTTCTTGAAAATTGTTACTTTAAGGCAAACAGTCTTATATTAAATAACGTATTTATTTCAATAAATGATTAAATTATTTCATTTTACTCTTATAATTCAACTTTTACTTCTATATGAACAGTTTTTTTTTCAAGTAACATCACTTTACAGTAATAAATAAATGAATAAATATGCGCCAGACAACACACCTCTTGTAATGGTCTCGAAGTAGGGATTAATATCCCTGTGTTACGAGGTACCACACAAGGAAATAAGCCAGGGGCGTCTCCCAGCACACCCAGACCCGAGTCAATTCAGAAAAGATCGTTTCCTAAATTGACCCGACCGGGAATCGAACCCGGGACACTACGGATATCGAGGCGCGAAACCGTGCTACAGCGCACTACGCCATTCGTGTCGTCATTATTGTGTTCTAGCAAATATTTAATTTGATTCATTGCAAAGCAGTTTTGACTGTCTAGATTTAGTAAAATTGAAGAAGAATTTAGAGTGCTAAATTCTTAATACGCTCCCTTTAGATCCATTTGAATATCCTCTTCCCAAGATTTCTGGTAACAAAGTTTTTGCGCCTCCAAAACAGTTCTTTGGTTTACAGTTAATCGTTGAAGTAGGCTTGTATAAGCGACTGGATTTCGCAAAATTAAAGTGGAAATTCAGAGTGCTTACTTCCCAATACACGACTAATCCTTCTAAATCCATTAAAAAATTACCCTCACCAAGATTTCTACGAACAATTCCACAATTTTGAAGCTCGCTAGTTTTTGCCTTAGAATACAGAAAGGCCGGGATAAACTTAATGTATCTGAGTGCCATCTCGGCAAATCCCCTGGGAGTCGCGGGTAGAATTGAACAATCATAGCTTAACTTTGGTCTGGCGGCCGGTTATTGTTGCTTTTGGCTTTAAGTGTTTTAATTCCGTAGTCGGTCTGCCACTTCCCCACTTCTTTAATTCTTTATTTTCGTTGTTCTCTCTTCATTTGCAAAGGTCATTTGAACAGGGGTTCTATGATATCTGCGTTTTGTTTACATTACTGTCATAGTATTGTTTGGTTTACGTTTATTTTTAAATAGCATTGTTGTGATTGGCTTGTCAAAAAGCTAAAAGCTATGAACCCCTAATTTAATTTTGGATTTGATTAAGGCTAATGTCTGCTTGATTTGAGTGGCATAAAATTTTACATTTAGGCCTATTTTACATTTAAGCTTTAAAAATCTACAAATTATGTGGCTTTTCGTGTCATTTTATCAACAAATAACAGATTTCAGGACTTTTATAGCGCTGGAAATGAGTATTATCATATTTTTATGGAGTTAACATCAAACTTTAAAGTGCTGAAAATAATAAAGTTAATGTGGATTATATCTGTTTCATGGTGCAAAATCTACAAAAAATTTTTTTTTTTTCATGGTGAAAAATCTACAAAAAAGTTTCGAATTAAAATCAAATATACTTTATTGCATAGCAGAAAAATACAAATTTATTTGTGACAGCATGGGATAATCAAATATTAATCGTTTTGGGCGATTTCTTCAAGACGACTTTGGGATGTGCGGAGATTGCGGAAGAAGATAACAGACTGTTCAAATGTCCTAAGTCTGTTACTTGTAAACAAAATAACGGCGCAAAGCCGCATAATTAGTAGATTTTAATGAATATCACCTTTTTCATATCGATCTTTACTTTCAAATAACTGGGAAATGTGACACTTTTTGTTTCAACATACATACATACATACATACCATCACGCCTCTTTCCCAACGGGGTAGGCAGAGACCACTTCTTTCCACTTGCTACGATCCTGACATACATCTTGCGCTTCTTCTACTCTCATGAGTCCTTTCATACATGCTCGTCGGTTAAAGGTACTCTTGACCCGACCCTTTCTGAGAACATCTTGAACTTGGTCAAGAAACGTTCTTCTGGGTCTTCCCCTTCCAACAGTCCCATTTACCCTTGCCTCATAAATCCGTTTCGTTAATCGCCTTTCATCCATTCTTTCCATATGACCAAACCACCTCAGCATTCCCATCTCAATTTTAGTAACCACGTCTTCTTTCACACCACATCGTTCTCTTATTACACAGTTTCTAATTCTATCACTCAGTTTAACCCCAGCCATGCTTCTTAATGCTCTCATTTGCACTGCATTTATTTTACTTTCATCCTTCTTCTGCCATACCCAACTTTCACTACCATACATTAATGTCGGTACCAGCACGCCCCCGTGAACTGCCAGTCGGGCTTTCTCCGACACTCTGTGACTGCCCATAAAGGCATGCAGCGCCCCGTTCACTCTATTACCTGCATTCACTCTCCTTTCAATGTCACCCTCATATCTTCCATTTCTCGTAAACATAGTACCCAGATACACAAATTCTTTCACTTGCTCTACCTTTTCACCCCCAATAAAAATCTTACATTCTGTCACACTATCATCTCTTTCAAACACCATTGTCTTGGTTTTACTCACATTCACTTTCATACCTCTCTCTTCCAGTGACGCATTCATTGCCGTTACCATATCCTGTAACTCGTCGGCCGACGATGCAAGTATTACCTGATCATCGGCGTAGAGAAGACATTTCACGAGTAACCCATCCATTCTCAAACCATAATTCCTATCTTTCAAACCCGTCAAACAATTATCCATGAATAGGTTGAACAGCCACGGTGACGCTACACAGCCAATAAATTTTGTTTCAATCAATCAATCAAACGCTTTATTTGTTAAACATAGGTTACAGTGGATGGTCAGAAGAACAAAATGGTCGCTATGTTTTGCCTTGCCCAGGCGTACAAATATCTACTTATACAATAAAAATAAAATAACAACAATATTTCAAATGTCATGCATATAAATATTTGAAAATAATAATATTTTGTTTGTTTATGTGTCCTCTTTTCTATATATACCACTATCATCGTGCGCGGAAACATCTAGAAAAAAAAAAATGGCGGCTGGTGGCCTATGCCATTAAGGTTCATACCGCTTTCAAATGTCCGTAATAAATATTTTTAACGTTAAAGCAAGTTCGTTCTAATTCCCTTTGAATTTTTTGCGGCAGATTTTCACGGTAATTAAAAAAATCAAAAGCACCCTTCACCGCGTCACTTACATGACCCTTTTAAAACTCGTGTTTCAATGTTTTTAATTTAGATTATCCTTCTTTGGTGAGAAAATTCTTCGAAAATGTATTTCGGTTTTTGCGAATTTAATTTCCAAATTTTTGATGCCAATTAATCCTATCTTTAACTATTCACTCTGGTAATGTGTTTGTAGCACTGCAAGCATAAGATCACGTCTAACTATAAATCTACCCTACATCTCCATGTCCGAGCGGTTTTAGAGCCCATGGCCCGGGTTTGTGAAATGATTACCAACCCGCATTTGGCAAGCGTGGTGATTAAGCCAATACCCATCAATCATAGCGATGACTTGGCTAATTAGTCTACTTTTACATCTCATATATTAACTGATGTTCAGAATTTCAGCTAACTTAAGAAAAATGACGATATCATTCACAAATAATATTTTCTGTAAAAAAAGTCGATCTACTTCTGTTTTTAGTTCAACCTTCAATTTATTTTTGAATGAAGAACCTTCAACCTTCCCGAAGTCTTCAAAAACCATACTGTTTTCACTCGTACCCTTATTTTCAACTACAATTTCCACAAAACAGGCAAAGTTCAAAACAATACAGCTGTAATAAAGACAAGTTTACGAGACGCTGCACCAGAAAATGCATTTTGCAATCATGTAAATGCATCTATCCCGTTCGGAGAATGGAACATATTAACGGAACTGTGAGGGGTTTTTCTGACCCATTCTCTGGATTCTGTTTCTGAATGTCGCAAGAACGATCTGTTTGCTTCTGCATAGATTATGTAAGTAATTAGCCTATACCTTCCCACTGCTGCGCAAAAGCCGCCATCATCATGGCTACAATTGATGGGTATGTGCGTATAGTCATCATGATTGCCAAAAATTGGTGACCACAAACCCGGGCTTTGTTCCAAATTTTTTTCCGTATTTTGAACTGAGCATTCAAACCACTTGGCCACGGCATAAGGGAGATGTTTAAATAGTTTTAAGCTAACTGAAGTGGTTTAAGGCTTCAAATTATTCAGGCCCCTGAAGATATCCGTTCATTACTCCTGCTTAGGTATGATCCATAGAGTTACGTATAAGATAACGTGCAATAATGTTCCACTTTATTGCCACATACGTCAACCCTGGAACGCTGAGAGCTGTTCCGGAATGTCTTAACACATCTTATTCTACGGAAAAAATGTGCAAACCCCACTTTCGTCACGAGTTCCGACAGGTTATCTTTTACATGGAATAAAATGAAAATGACAGTTACCGTGGTCATATTTTACAGCTTTATCGTCGGGAAGCGCATTTATGGAATTACGAAGAATAAAGAACGAATTTGCTTGCGATATTAAAAAGTTAAGTGCACTTAGAAGTTTCGGAATCGGGGTTCTGTCTGTTTCTTTACATTGCTGTGAATTATAGGATGGGTTTCAGTTGGATTATGGTGAAACTGTGCCGCTAAATTCGATCAGATCTTAATATTTGTAAACCCGGATGTTTATTTAAATGATTTTGAATTGTATAGTCTGCATCAGTTATATGATTTAAACGACCTCATTAAACTACATTTTCTATAATTTTCTCAAAAATTATGTTTGGTAAGGCTTACACGAGGATTATTTGACCCAAACCTAAGCAGAGTTAAAAACTGACAAACAAGCTCAAATATTTCTAAACTTTACTTTAAGGCATTTCTGCAGGCCTTCAAGGTGAGGATGGCCAGCCCAGTGATTCGTTTGAATGACTGGGCTTGTCAACCTCATATCTGGACCTCACGACCGCTTTCCATCAGGTGGAGTGAGGTCATCTTGACGGGCAATATAAAAAAAAACTTGGGTTCGACCCACTCATGACAAGCATTGGGATTTGGTGCGTGTCTGGGTGTTATTATCTGATTATGTATTCAGAAACATAAAGTACTTAACTTGGCGTCTCTGACGCCAAAGTACAAGCTCTGCTAAGTTTGGGGTCAGATGAACTCGTCCCAGAAATTAATTTATATATTTTAGCCACCGGAAGCTCGCCTGAGAAATAATCCAATTCCAAAAAAACACCTCCGCACCTGTTTTGAATCCCTACATAAAAAACGCACATTAATTATATTCACACTCCAGGGTACGGGTAGGGGTAGGTAAGGTAAATGCGGTAGGGTAATACGCACATTTGTCAGGTCGGATTGTTATCGGGCCAGTAATACGGAACCTTATTGCTATCCGTAAATTGTGGTTACCCTAAGTGGCATGTAACTAACATAAACATATTTTTGGTCAAAATTAATTTGGAAGTAGGGAAAGATGGTTGTTTCTGGAATAAGAGCCTTATACAGAATCTGAAAGTTTTTTTTTAAATGTGATAGTCTTTGCAAGGTGAAGCGTTCAACTATTCTAGTACGCGAATTTAAAAAAAACCTTTACTTTGATACAGCTAATTCAAAAAGCGTAAAAAGTTTAATCAAAATCTTTCAAGTCATTTACAAGGTTTCAAATTTTTTTTTGTATTCTGTGTATGATACCTATGGCTTTTAATCAGCAGTGGACGTATTTTGGCTGCGAATGACGATGATAGAAGCAACTGATATTTTTTAGAAGTGGTAATTGCATATAAAATGTTTCCTTAGGGTGCATTTCTACCAGAGATGTGCGAGGATGCGTTGCGAGAAATGTGTGTGATGAGAACCAAGAATTGTTTCATTCACCTAGCTTCGCGATTCTATTGGTTCTTAACAAACACATTCCTCGCACATCTCTGGTAGAAATGCACCCTTACAACAACAACAAACAGCCTTATACGTCCCACTGCTGGGCACAGGCCTCACCTCAACTATGAGGTGGTACGAGCCATACTCCAACACGCAGGCTCAGTGCGGATTGTTGGAGAGGTGAATGTAAGGCCAGTGATAAACCTTACCGTCAGATGTTATCAAGCCGCCTTTTTTAGGCCTCTGACTAGGCTTCACGACTGATATCTTGCGCCGGGACCAACTGTTTAACGTGCCTTCCGAAGCACGGAGATGCACCCTTATTAGGTTTTAATTGTGAAAAGTAGAATTTTCCTCCAGGAATGATGTCGCTCAAATCTATTTCATCGTAGCTAAGAGAGAGAGAGAGAAAAAGTTCTGCAAAAGCTTTCATAACAAAATTCAAATATAATTGTTTTAATGTTGTTGTAGACACATGATTTATTGTTCGAAGTTTAAACAACTTTCCCAACGTTCGATTTAACTAAAATTTCGAAATTCGAATCAATCAATTCTAATTAATAACGAAAATGTTTAGCAACTTTGCGGTTGGACCGGGAAAGAGTTTTGTTTGACATTTCGCTGTCCCCGAGCAATAAAGCGGTACTATAAAATATCGAATTTGACAGGAGAAACAATTGAAGCTAATTTGACTATATTTCAGTGTACAATCATTCAAATTAAGCGTTTTATATCTCAATCGAAAGGTAATTTTTTTATCTGTTAATTTTTTATGAAATATGTATATTTCATAAAAAATGGCCGAGATAATGATAAAACTGTATAATACAAATTATTTACGTTGCCGTTCTAACTGTAACACTATTAGCCGCTTTACAAATCGATCTTCCCATAATGGCCCGGGATGTAAGTAAATAATACAACGCCATTTCCACTTATAATCATGAGCGTATCAGCCGGTTACCACCTTTTTCAGGGATTTTTTTAAATACTGTTCTAGAAGTATCATCCGCTTAACGCTAGTTTAAAATCTTATTAATGAATTATATTTTTATGTAACTGTTATTACAAACTGAGTACAATATTAAATAATATTATATTTTTTTCTTATTTTAGGCAGTATTTCATAATAATAATTATTTCTTATGTAATATTACCACTAATAAATACTTTAATGGTTAAGTACTAGTTGAGGAAGCATGATTTGAATAAAATAATTTGGTTAGTTGGTAAAAATTCCCTTGAAACTGGGAGAAGTCTCACTTCATAGTTGATGTTATATAATAGGTATGTACCAATTTAATTTCACAGAATTATTTAAAATTAAGGTTCTTGCCTACAATATATCAGCCTATTGAATAACTGAAATGATTATTATTAATTAAAACGCTTCGAAATGACAATCATAATCTTTATTAATATTAAACTTTGTTTATTTAAAAAATGCTTCTTTAGTTTGAATCTTCGCTTACAGTATCCGAATCTTCGACTGTGTTGGAGACACACTGCAAATTATTATAAAATATGTGATAATGTTTCGGGATTGCTTCAACTCTGCAGAGACTCATCAAGTCATCATAAAGTGGTTTTGGTAAGGCAATTGGCTCTCTGTAAAGATTTGTCCATTCATTCCCTGCAACATCAGTTATTGGAGTTCTTTTGCCCCTCCCTCTTGAGGATCTAGTGGTTGGTGCAGTATTTAAGGAAATATACTCATCGTCAAAGTTGTATTTGAAAAAGATAACATCGGGATGATCCGCAGTGATTTTAATTTCGTGAATCTTTGACCACATAACTTTTTCATTAGTTTGGTCTGCTCGTAACCAGTATCGTTTGCCCATCATCTCCTTTAAATCAAAAAAATTGTGTTGCTCCATTTCCATTAGCTGGAATTTTTCACCGTTGATCTTGGCATTCATTATTATACCATACATTTGATCAGGAGTAAATATTGTATGATTCTTTTTTGCTCTTTCAATAAGAGAATGCATGGAATCTCCTTCGGATTGGCTATGGCCAGTCTCAAAATATCTATATTTTATGTTAACACTATACTTTTTGGCCAAATTTAAGTAAAGAGCAAAGATAATTCTATTTTTATTCTGGCCAGCACAGCCAGCAGAATAAAATATGCAATTCTTCATACCTTTATTGCTTTCGCATTCAATGAAATTTAAAAGACAACTACCGATTTCATTTGCCCCTCTTTTGGCTATTTGATAATGCCAAAGATAGCAATAACCTCTTCCACTTAATGAGTTATAAATCGTTAAGTTATATATTGGATACTTTCGCTTATAATGAAATATACCCACCTCTGATTGAGGGATCGTCAGAACTTTTTCCAGGTCAACAGTATTTGTAGGATCGCTTTCTGCTTTATCTTTAGTTTTAAGTTCACGAACACATTCTTTATTTCTTATGTGCTTTGTATAGGACTCTTTGAGTTGTTCTTTTCTTTCATCATCAGCTTGATGATACAAAGTACATTGACCGCAAATGTCTTTTTTTGGTTTATGAAATGAATAATTGAATTTTGTATTGAAAATTGTTTCATACTGTCGTTTTGTAGCCATCTTTATATCGTTCGAATCATTTTCTTTCTCAAACCATTCTACATATAGCCGGTACATTTTAGATATGTTTAACGTTTCTTCTAAGTATAACTTTTTGGTGTCTTTGCGCACATAATGTGATTCTTTCGTCGGAAATAGATTTATGTGTGCAATAATACTTTGTTCAATTGAAACACACATTTTTCGTGGTCTATTATCATGATGACCCCTGTTATCTTTGACTTCTTCACATTCTTCTTTCTCTATAGCAGTGTAAACTGTTTTTTCAGTAATGCTAAGGGTATTCAAAAAAAAATTTTTACATACCTTAATTTTGTCTGATCCATCCTTGAAATAATACTTAATAGTTTGTGTCCTGTTTTTGGTTCTAACTAATTGCATTTTTTTAATGTCATTAGTAGTGACATGTCTTAAAATGTATTGCCACTGGTCTTCGTGACTAACAAGTTTCCAAAAGGCGTTGAAAATGGCCTGTCGTTGGGTTATTTTATCACCGCATTTCTTATTGCATGTACATACATCTCCGATCTTTTTGGAATCAATTTTTTTCTTTGAACAGCAACCTTTATACTCTTTCCCTGAATTTTTTAGTTTTTTATTCTTAACTCTTTTCCAATCTTCTACATATCTTTTTCTCTTTCTTGTAAGTTCTTTAGTAGTTTGTGGTAAATCAGATGTGGATGGAATATTTTCAATCGTTGTAGATTGACTTGGATTGCCAGATACTGACGAACACTTTCTGTTGTTGTCGGTTCGCTTTGAAATGGTGGTTTGACAAATATGGACGGAACATTTTCAGTTACTGTAGATTGGCTTTGAAGCGGTAGTATATCAGATACTGACGAAACATTTTCAGTCGTCGTGCATTGGTTTGCAACTAGGAGATCTTGATCAATATTATCAGGTACACTATTATTGTAACTATCAAGCAAGCAATTACTAGACTCCACATCTAAATTATCTACCCTTGCAGTTTGATTTTCAGTTGAGGAACCCGAATCTGTGGTTATAATATTATTGCGATTAACAATTTCAATGTCGACCGATGCACTATATGGTATAAGTTCGTATATTTGAAGATCTTGACATACAGTATTTAGTAAAAAAGACGTCACGCGCTGCACTGATACCGCCCCCCCGAATCCTGTCAATAGTTGTATGTATTGTTTACGTAAACATCATGCTAAAAAGAAAGGGGTATTAACTCATGCTTAGGAGTGAAAGAGATGGTGGTCAGCGTAAGGTGGCTTACGCCGCTAGAGCTACAACAAATTTACGAGAAAAAAGGCGTAATAGCTTTTGCAAAATAAATGGTAGGATGATTACTTCGTATTAAGTACTTACATATCCAAGTTTATGAATATTAATTTTGAGAAAAGCCGTTAACTGTATTACCGTTTTTTTTTTTAAAGAAAATAGTGTAAGAATGTTTGCTGATTTTTTATTTTATGTTTCAGGAAGTAAGACAATATTACATAACTTAATCGTTTAATGATTTGCCATACAATAAAGCTGTTAATGTCAATAAATACATTTAAATATTGACGAAAAAATCTAAAAAAAATAAGAGGTATAGCTTGAAGGACAGGGAAGTCAAAAACGAAATAACATTAGAAAGGGCGTAATCTCCGATAACCGCTTTATTGCCCGGGGACAGCGATTTGTGAGGAGCGATATTAAAAATTACTTTATAATAAATGTTTCAACAATAACGGAGTTTCTTTCATTGGTTGACTAACTATTTCGTTCGGTAGTGGTCTTGTCAACTAGGTAGATGGGGTCTTGCATTCGATCCCATCATACTGTAAGCATGTAAGCATGTGTTTGTAAAGTGTCTTGGTCAAATTGGTCTGGGCGCAACATTTCGTTTATGTGAGTATTTAAGTAAATATAATTAGTGTTTGGCACCCACAGTACAGGTCAGTTCAGTTTAAAGGCTAACTAAGATTGGTATTCATTTTTAAACAGGTTTTGTTTGAAATATTTTGGTATCACTTCTTTGCGCTACTGACGGTTTAGGATTCTGTGGTTTTCGGGGGTCTTATAGTTCAAATTCTTGTAGTTACTACTTGGCCCTTGCTATTAAGGGCTTATCTGCTAAGCTAAATACTTCAATGACTGTTTCTAGGCCAAGTTAGGAATGTTATTCATGTCCCAAGTGTTCTCCATCCAAAAATATTCGCATCAATCAATGACCACGTAAAAACCTGGTATCGCACTAAATTCAAAACTAGGTTTTCCGGAGGTTCGACAATACCGAAATCCATCTTCATATTCCTAAAAGAAAATTGGCCGCAGTACCGGACTGAAACGCTGAAATTCAGGTAGCTCTTGTAAAATGGCCGTGTGTAGGATTTTTCAGGCTAGAATTCTGCGGGTAGCGTCAGCAAAATGAGAGAGGAGTCTTTGAGTTAACGATGCATTTCGGATGCAATTTTGTGGCGAAATTTTCGTGGACTGGTGTAATGGGGGGAGAAATTTCTTTGGCAAATAGTTAGGCAAGATTCTGGCAAGTAGGGTTTGCATAGTAAAGTGTTTATGACTGTGTGTTACATCTTGACTATTTGCAGTCGAAAGACTTTTCCTGCTAAACTGAGACCCTGCCTCCCCGGAGATTTATTGAGTGGTCAATTGACGCGATTAGCATAGTTTGTAGCACGGTTTCTCGCCTTGAGTTGCACCTTGACCTGGGTTCGATTCCCAGTGTAGACAATTCAGGATACAAACTTTTCTGAATTTGCTCGGGTTTGCATCTGCTGGTACCTTGTAACATTAATGCGGGGTGGTCAAAATACTGGCCATTTTCTGTAAACTTAATTTGCGTGATCTGGGATTGAACCTTAGGCATTTGGTCCGTTTACTTACTAAACCTTTAAAGGTAACGGGGCGTTATATAATTTAATTTGCTATAATTTGATTTACCCGTTAAGCCTTGGGCGAGCCAAACGGGCGGCTTGATGAGATGTGACAGTATTTTTTATAACTGACCTTACATTCTTCTCTTCGATAATCTGCACTGTTGGTAAATTAGTTAGTTGCTGAAAACCACTAGGTATTCTATACTAATATTATAAAGAGGAAAGATTTGATTGTTTATTTGTTTGTTTGTATTGAATAGGCTCCAAAATTACTGATCCGATCGAGAAAATTCTTTCACTAACAGAAAGCTTAACTATTCAGGAGTGATATAGGCTATATTTTATTATGATTGAACAAAAAAACCAGTGAAAAATAATAGTAAATGCGGGCAAAATTGACACCAGCTGTCAAACATTTGACAGAACGAAGTTTGTCAGGGCACCTCGTTTTCTATAGTTTGATTTACCCGTTAAGTCCAGTCTTGTTAAATTAGTTAAGTACTTAGTTATAATTATATTTTGATTCCATGCTCTCAACTGCGCATAGTTGCTTATAACCTGCTAACTTTTGGTAAACACAACTTCTCAACATTTAAAAAACCAATTCTCCCTGAAAACTTTCAGTGAAAATTAACAAAAAAATTGCTATAAAACGTCCTTTATTGCCGACGGTACAACTCGGCTGCCAACCGAAGCGTTGCTTTTAATCTCGCATATTGCAATGCGACATTTTGAAACCTGCCCTATTGCTGTCTCTGTCGCACTCATCTAAACAAGCACACCTATCTCAGTCTGTCGAGTGAAAATTCGCAAGAAAATGTTGCGGTGTAATATCATAATTAAGGCAATGTAAGATGATACATTTTATTTATTTTACTTTTATTGTTTAATGAAAATAAACTGGCAGAAATTTTTGTTTGTAAAAGTGTACAGCTTCCTTAGAATAATTACGTAGATAGAAGAATAGTCTTTATACAACCGCCCCGTCAGAACTGAAGCACTAATCCGATCCACACATGCGTGACCATTACTTGCTTACGTGCGGCGCGCTTTGACATTGAACATTGCGGAGCTGTAATATACACTGCAAAGCGGTCCTTTTGGATGGCTCCAGTTAAGGTGCTTCAAAATGGGCTTCAAAACATGGTTTCTATATATAATTATTCTAGGATGGCTTCCTATCTTCGTTAGAAGTATTGGTGAGTATTCCGTTTATTTACTATGTGGATCTATTATGTTTAGTATATCGTTTATTACTTACTATCCTACAATTGTTATTTCCTTAAATTTTTAGATTGGTAAAAAAAGTTTATCTTCTGAGTGAGTATGGTCAGTTCTTTTCAGAAATAACCTTCCCACACCATAAGTAATTTATATTATGTTACACTGTATTATAAATAACAGGAATACTATGATAATTGTATTCATAGTAGGTATCTATTATATACTAATTTTAGCAGTGTCATATATGGTATATTTAGAATTGGTAATATTTAAAAGACTTGACTTTCAAAATATCGAATTAACGCAATGTTTTTTCAAAATCACTGTATTAACCAACTTTGCAGAAGTTTGCGGCTTAAACTTAAATCCACAAGGAGTAAAAATTTTTCATACAAACGTTAACACCCTATTTCACCAACCCCTAAGGGTTGGCTTTCTAAAGTATTTCTTAGGCCTTCACCATAAACAATTGTCAATTTTAAAACAAGATGTAAGTACTTCAAAATTACTTTAGTCATTTAAAGAGTACTATTAACATAGGTCAGAGTTCCAAACACAAAAAAATATTCGTAACAGTCGATCTATTACTACTGCCACTCTGACCTATCGACTGTTACGAATATTTTTTTATGTTTGGAATTCACGAAAAACCAAAGGCGTACAAAAGACGTATCCATTCACCCCTAGGCTTTGTAAGTTTGAACTCGTTTCAGTTCTTACAACACTACCAAACACTCCCAGCACCTACAAAAATATTTCAGCAAGTCAACGCAAATGTTTGAACAAGCCTTTTTATGTTTGGTCAAATATTTGCCCAAACTGGAGTAGTGGTGAGTCGACTTGGCACATTTTCAGTAGTTTTTGATGTCGTCGCACAATTATGTTGTTTCGACGTGGACGAAAGTTGGCTCTTGTTTTATCAAAATACTATCTTTTCATTGCGGTAGCTTAATTGTGAAATCTGTCGTTTTGATTGTTTTAAATAAAAGTTTTTGTAGGCAAGCAAAATTAAAAGCTTTTTGACTTTTTAAAACAACATTATTTGACATCAAACTCAGTATACACCATGTGTGTTAGGGTGATAAACATACTTAAATATTTAGAAGCAGAAATACTGAATTCCACAGTAAATATGATGAATAAACTCTGTCTACGTAGTAAGTGGCGAAAAACGAGATTCCGCAATGTTGGACTCAAACTGAATCTCTTATTTCAAATGTAACAATAAACTCACTTTTGAAATGTTTCAATCAGTATTGCACAAATCTAACCTCAAACCGTTAGCCTATAATTGATTGCAATAACATCGGTTTTTATTCCATGGCGAATCGAATCGATGCGAATTGCTCGTGCCAATAGCTCAACTTACTGCGTTATGGGTGAACGGTTCACCACATCTTTGGTTTTATTGAATTGGGTAGTAGTAATAAAGTTATATGGGTTGAAATACTTGAAAAATATCACTTTTTGTAAATAGCAAGCATACAGCAAAGACAGCCAAATAGAAAAATGAAAAAAACTTAATAGTTTTTAATGTTTTCTTTTTCCTAAGACATTAAAACTGCTTGACTAAACCATTTTTTTTAATATTGGACTAGACAGTCATTTGATCGCAATGGCACCTGATGGTAAGTGACGATGCGATCTATGATGGTACATGTCTGCTTAGTAAATGCCTATTCACTCTTCTCTTGAAGAGACCCAGATTGTATTGGTTCGGAAACACATGCGCGGGCAGCGAGTTCCACTCTTTTGCTGTTCGCATTATGAAGGAGTCCGCAAAACGTTTTGTGCGAATGGCTAGAATATCCACAACGTGCGGGTGGAACGCTAATGTGCGTCTCGTGCTCCGATGGTGAAAAGGAGATGGCGGAACAAACTCATGCAGTTCGCTCGCACACTCCCCGAAATAAAGCCTGTAAAACACCGACAGGCTAGCAACGCTGCGCCGGTGTTCAAGCTCCCGCAGCCCGGCAGAGAGAGCCGGATCATTTATGAGCCTTACGGCGCGTGACTCCACCGAGTCCAGAGCAGCAAGCTGGTATTTAGTGTATCCACCCCAGAGGTGGCAGCAGTACTCCACACATGGCCGGATTTGCGCTTTATATAACTGGAGCAGCTGCGCCGATGTGAAATACCGCCTAACCTTGGATAGAATACCAAGCTTTTTTGCAGCAGTTTTTGCAGAGGACTCAATGTAGTCGCCGAAGTTGAGGCTTGCCGACAGCTCAATACCAAGCAGCTGGATGTGGTCGGCAACTGGAAGAGAGACATCCTGAAAAGCTGGAGCCAGATCAAAAGGGCTTCGCTTCGCCGAGAACAAACTCGCCTGCGTTTTGGCTGCATTAAACCTGACCAGATTTGCATCGCCCCAGTCGGATACAGCCTCTAGGGCCAGATTCATGCGCTTTACAAGATCCTCTCAACACGTCCGGACGTTTCATTAATAAGGGATTACAATATGAAAGATAACTTTTCCGAAAAAATACAAAAAAGCGTTAACACTAGCTTTAATGAAAAAAATGTTAACGATAACAGTTACTCGTATAGATAAATCATAATGAAAAGCCCTCTCCCAACATCCTGAAGTCACCCATTCATAACCTCAAATTTCCCAAAAATAAAGCCCACGAAATAGCGGCTAAAACTAAAAACTAATTCCACCCTAGAGCCCGCTTAGCCGCTGAAAGAGTCGTCCGCTTGACTCGACGCTCCCTCTGCGACTAATTTGTCGCTTGCAATTTATGTTGCGCGCGTTTCCATGATTAGATGCGACACGGTAAGTAGTTAGATCTTGGCTGCACTTTAAGTTTAGATCAGCTAATCTACTGTCTCTACTAAGAGATAATAATAAAATTGTTCATTCACTTTCCATAGAGAGTAAATATTATATAATAGCTGCCTCGACAGACTTCGTTCTGTCAAAAGTAATATACGTAAGTAAAGTAAGCACGTCGCGTCGCGGCGTCGGTAAAGCAGCATAACTCGCCCGCGTTAACAAATACTATTATATTTACTGAATGTTCTGTTTAACCATAGTGAAATATAGCCTTATGTCACTCCCTGCTAATGTAGCTTCATATTGGTGAAATATTTTTTAAAATCGGTCCAGTAGTTTCGGAAGCTATTCAATACAAACAAACAAAAAAACAAACAAGCAATCAAATCTTTCCTCTTTATAATATCAATAGATAGAGATTTAATTAAATTAAATAATTTACAAATTTTACGCGAAAGGTTAACGTCAGAAGGTTATACCAGTATCAACTGTTGCATAGCTGCCTACGTTTAAAAATAGAACACTAAGTTTAACTCTAGCCCCCTTATTCATAAACACCTGTGCTTCAAGAAAACTTAACCATATTATTATAGTGAAAGCAGTCTTATAATTAGGAGAAAATACGTTTTTGTGATTATATGGGTGTAATGTTAACCTTGAAAAGCCATTATCAACTGACGAAATAGATTATTAACTATTAGAGGCCTGAATAAATAACTTGTTACATACTTTTTAATTCAATAGTTTAAAAAAATGTTTTGAAGAAACCACGTAAATAAAACCAATGTCCAAACCAGCAGTGTAAGACAACGGAATAAGTCTCTTCCCATCAATCGAAGATAACTACATCGTTAAAATATTGCAGAGACAAAACGAAACAAAATCTCTACCATTTTTAAATTGACCTGTAACCTATTAACCCATCACTCGCTCACTAACTCGAACGTTTTTCCAACGTTAAAATAACGCGACAATAAAACGTTACCCTCCGCAATGCACAATGGGAACGAGCCCGTTCAAACGCATTTCACTAATACCATATGTCACGGTCGCACCGACGCTAACTAATGGTTATAACGATGCCGTAACGACGTTTATAACGAATAACGTTATCGTTATTTTTCGCTCCGTTAAACAAGCAAAGAGCGTAACGCAAGCTTTCAGTGTTTTGTTTTTAATAGTAATTAAATAGTGTTTGTTGATTGTTTTCGTTTATTCGGTACAGCGCTGACTTGCCTGTCATTAATTTGTCGGTTACAGGTGGTAAGCTACTGTGAGATATTAATGTTGACACAATGCCATAAAATATAAATTCAAATCTGCGTTGTTTATATGCTTTGAAGAAATACATTCTTGAAAATCTGTTTTCGTAATAATACCTTATCATTATTAATTATATTTTGTTTTGTTTCAGGTGAGTACACAACCTATTGAGTTTGGTAAGATGTTTTCATTCAAAAGAACCAGTGAGAAAAAAAATAGCTAGGAAAGGAAATTGTTTTTTTTTTTCGTTTTTTTATCGAAAAAAAAAACAAACTAACAAAACCTTAATCTGAAAGGTATATTCGTATTCAGAAGGCAAGATAAGATCAATTAATATACTTTATTGAACAAACAAACCATCACATCAGTATAACATATTCTAAGCTCGTACAATTTAGGCATAAGTTCAATTGAATACTAATTGCCTAAATATTCTAATTTAATTACTAGGATCTGTAACATTTTGTTTGTTAAATAAAGTTTATCATATTCAAACGCTTATTTGGTTCACGCTTATTATAAATAGCAATTTCCTTAAACGTGTGTAATTTAATACGCACCGATATGTTTTTCTAAAACTGTTATTCATTACATCCCTATTTATAATGACTTGCGAGAAATATGGTGCAAAGACAAGTTCCATTTTCGTGGGGTGGCTCGGTCGGCTTATCAGACTGATAAGACCTGACGCTCGTTTTCTTTTTTTTTTTCTTGTGAAAATTAAGGTACTTGCTTTTCTTCAGTTGGAAAATATTATCTTGTGTTTCGTGAGCGCTTTAGGATTGTATATCAGGATGAGATTTTAAATAAGAAGGTATTTATTTATTAAGATTGCAAAATAAAAAACTTTTTTACTTAATGTAAATACTTAATCACATTACGTACCTTTTAAAGGAAAATTTCAAAAATAGAAGTGTTATACACAAGAATATAATATTTATAATGAAAAACTTAAAATAATAAAAAAACCATAGTTATGTCCAAAACTCCAAACGGAAACAATGGTCGGATTTAATATTACCTATATTAGAATTCATGAACATGAATTCTCTGAATGAGCACTCAAATAAAAGGTAAAATATATATACAGGGTGAGCAATATTTTGTATCCCGTGTCGTTGCTTAAATAACATTAGTGGGTGTCAGTTTCCGTTATTAAAACAAAGGTCTGAAACCTACTGAAAAGGCGGAAGCGGAAATGGTTTTCAAGTGATTCGGCTATTAAAATAATTCGCTTTAAAGTTTAAAAAAAGGTCAGTCCTAAGTGGTGATTAACCAAGGTCTGATCTCAAATGAATGATCCCGAATCTAACTCAAAATTGAGTAAATCTTACTTTATAGTGAACTAACCAACGGTCAAATTCAAACTCATATAAAAACTAACATCAGACTCGATCGAACCTACGACCGAGTCAGCCATACAAGTGGTTTAACACTTTTGTTTTTTGTCAGCTAAATATCCAAATAATTGAAAACTGATATCAAGAACGCCTCCGTGGCCGAGTGGGTGCAGAGCTCAGCCCAAATTCTGTAGGTCCCAGGTCCCTTCCCGGCTTCCAAGGTCGGGCAAAGTGTATTTTGGGTATTTTTGCAACACAGCCCTGGTTTGTGATCACCAACCCGCATTTAGCAAGCGTGGTGATTAAGCTAATACCCATCAATTATAGCGATGACTTGATTTTGATGATGGAGACTTTTGCCCAGCAGTGGGACAGTATAGGTTAATAACATACTACTTTACTACATATAAACATTTTCCTGTGAGTTGTACCAACCGTAAATAATATCATATTTATAGTTAATTCTACCCCCGGGTGACCTTTGTTGACCCTCGCTATCCGTGTGGTCAAATAACTGCTTCACCCTGTATAATATGCGAGAACAATGAGAGTTAAGCATAAATAATTACGTTTGTATGAGTCTTCAAAAAAAAACAATACATTTAAGGTATAATTACTAACATCTTGTTTAGTAAATTCTTTTGGAGTTGTTAAAAGTGTTTTACACAACAATTTAGTCTGAGTTTTTCATGACTTACACATACTTACCAGTTGTCCGTCAGCGGTTTCGCCCGCTTAGAATGTATTTCCCGTCAAAATACAGTCTAAATTAAAAAAAAAAAATAGCCTATGTCACTCCCTGATAATGTAGCTTTATTGTGGTGGAAGAATTTTCACAATCGATCCAGTAGTTTCGGAGCCTATTCAATACAATCAAACAAACAATTCTTCCTCCTTATTTAGTGCAGATACTCGTAATTACACTTTTAAAGTAGGAAGCTAAATATTATAGCCGCAAAACTGAATGTTGATTGCTCTAGAAAACTGTTGTGAGGTTGGTTGTTAAAATCGATTTCTGTACTATCAATACCTAAGAGTAAGATTGTTAGTTTTAAATAGGCTCCGAAAGTACCAGATTTATTTTAAAAATATTTTACCCCTTTAAAGCGGCATTATCAGCGAGTAAAATAGGGTGAAGATATTTTTTTAGGCTATATTTTAACAGGAAAAAAAGGCTTAAATATATACTTTTCTAAAAACCCACAAGGTGCCTCTTACTCGTAGCTATTCTCCCTTTCCATCTTTCCCTAGTAACTCAATGTTCACGAAGTAATTCCACAATATTATTTTATATTCGTTTAAGATATTTCTCCCTGTATTATCACGGAGCGATAAATTTAAACTGTTCTAGACTGTATTTTGAATTTGATATCAACTTGTTTTCTGTTCGTTAGGGCGGTTACAGACTAGCGTTTTTCATTTCGCATTGGCATACGCGCACTACATTTCGCGCCTAAAAAACCAAACTCGCGTACACGAGCTTATTGCGGCGTGTTTGCTCGAACCGGTAGTGGTGAGTCAGTGTCTATATGGATTATACCAGCTAATGAGCGCGTCAACGCGCATACGAGTTACGCGTGTGGCAAAAGGCGTGACTGTGCGTGCCTACGTGCGCTTCCAAAAACGAGCTTATCCATATGTTTAAAATCGAAAGGTCTCACTCATCACGAAATCTCAGACACTACAAGTGCTAGAAGTCTCAAATTTTGCATAGGGCTAACCACGCGAAAAAAATCGTGGGCAACAGCTAATCTACGTGTATAAAACGCAGTCCTGTAAGCACCCTTAGCGTCTGTTGCCTACAAAGTAGTTATTTAGTTTGTTGCCAAGCTACAATTTGTAAACTGAGGTAGTTAATACTGAAACGAACTGATGGTTCTAGGTAACTAAATAAGTTATTCGGAAACTAGGTGGCGGGAAATTTGAACAACTCAATACCTGTAACAACTTTGCTTTTGAATTCGGGAGGCGGACCGACGACCTGAAAGCAGACCAACCATGAGGTTGGGAGTTGATTTCTTGTTTCAGCAGAGGAAATCTTATAACTGTGACTCATAATGATGATTTAATTACCGGGATTATTTAATTTCTCATAAAAAACAGCTTAAACTGTCCCACTGCTCGGAAAGGCCTTCATCATTGAAATCAAGTCATCACTACAATTGCTGGTGATTGGCTTAATCTCCACGCTTGCCAAGGGCGGGTTGGTGATCACGAATCCTGGTTACGTTCCGAAAAATCCGTAAACACCCTTTGCCCAACCTGGGAATTGCACCCAGGACCTCCGGGTTTCGGGCCGAGCTCTGACATCACTCGGGCACGAGGTGTTATACCTTATCTCAGAGGATATAATATTGTTTTTTTATTCTAATACTAATAAGATAAGATTCTATAATTTTAATTTTTTAGGGTTCCGTTCCTCGAAAAGAAAAAACGGAACCCTTATAGGATCACTTTGTTGTCCGTCTGTCTTCCTGTCTGGACCCTTTTTCTCAGGGACGTGTGGATATCAAGCTATAATTTATATCAAATACTCAGGTCTACTGTCCCTTGGAGCTGTGAAAAATCAAACTTCTAAGCCAACGCAATCAAAAGATACAGCCGTTTATGCCGCAAACTTCCGCAAATTTTCGACACTCGCAAAGGAATCAAAACCTACAGGGTACTTCCCGTGAACTCAGCATCTTAAAATTTGGTACGGAGCAGAGTCTTATAGCATAGATAAAGGAAAAATTGTGAAATCTTTTTTTAGTTACATAAAACAACAGTATTTTTAATAAATATACCTACAGGTTTTTACGGAACCCTCGGTGCGTGAGTCCGCTCGCACTTGGACGGTTTTTTTTATTTACATAAAATAACATACCATTGCGTAGGGCAGAGCCCGACACCGCCTACCCCGCTCTTCAACTCTTTTGGCAAGTCCAACTCGCCCCCCACGTATAATTGGCGCAAAACGATAAACCCAGAAATGTAACATACCAAACGGGGTAGTCAAAAGCAAGTGACTGTTGCCGTCAGGTGAACGGAACACTCAGAAGCCCACTTCTCACCAATGGTATTAGAACCCAACGTGGTAGGTGGTGAGCCTTCCGCCGTTATCCGGGTTGATTTGGTTTTTTATCGATGTTTTCCGTCACATGAGAGTAAGTCGGAAATATAACAATGAACACAAAGATTTTGGTTCACACGATCCGCGATCCGAGTTGGGGTACTCTACCACTAGGCCACGACGCTCTCTTTTATTTATTTATTTATTTATCTTGCCGCCAAGGCCGAGTGAAAACAGACCTGTCCATACACAGTTCCGATCCCAGGTTCGTCAAAAGTATTTTCAGATTTTTCATAATTTATCCCGGACTTGTGATCACCAACCTGTACGCTTGCCAAGCGTGGTGATTAAGCCAGTACCTGTCAATTGTAGCGAAGACTTGATTTCAATGTTTGAAGTTGTATGTGTCATATTATTTTCAAAATATGATTAAATTAGATATTTTATGATAAAATTACAGTACAAAATTTAATGATGTGAAATTGCAGGCATTCATCAATATGAATATAAATAAATAATAATAATATGATTTTTGTTTTGTACCGACGATCTATTGAGATACACAACAAAAATAGAAAAATAATGTTTTACATCAAGCAATAAAATTAAGAAAAACCATAAAAAAAGAAAAAACACCCAATCGATACCGATCGATAAAATGAAAAATGTCACACAAAAAATATCAAAATTATTAAATAAAGCGATGTCAAATAATTAAAAATAAAATAAAATGCGATTTGATTTTTAACAGCTAATTAATCTAAATATAACTTCATTAAGTGTTTCACTTATTTTTGTCAAAAAATAATGTCGCTTCTACGAATTTGGCGTTCAAAGTTTTAATGAGCTTTGTGCTATGTACGGACGATGTTTCTTCATTGTTGCTTTTATTCTACTATTTACTAAACTTGGTCCAATATATTTGTATTATAAGGTAATTAAAAAATTAAATTATGTCATTTTTTGTACCGGTAAAAGTGATATTAAGGTTTTTTTTATTTAAGGAACTAAAAACCCTCTAGGTAGTCGATTCACCTGCTTAAAATCGCAGTAGAGGTTGGGTAATTCAGGTTTATAAGTGATCACCACAATTATGTCATTTTGACTTACACTTCTCAAGTTTTAAGATTGTTTCACTGGTATTTGATCATAAAAAATAATACGTTTAAGGCAACATATTATACTCGTACATTTAAGAACTATACAAATCTTATCAGCCCACAAAAATATAGATTACAGGTGATTATAGGTAGGCATTGATCATTTATTAAATAAGTACTCGTTTCTTACGAACAAACATACTTCAATAGCTACATTAGTTTTATGTTTGAACCACCTAAATCTTATGAGTGATGAATCATTTCGGTATTACTCTTTTTATCAACAATAATATATATATAAAGCCTTCTTAACTTTAGCGAATTAGGATGTTGACGATTGGTGGACTGTATGAATGTGTGAGGGGATGTGAGTAGCTAGCTAATGATGGAGACGCGGCTTTTTACGATATAAAATATAATACAACCAAAACAGAACTTCACTTATAAATATCTCTTTGACAACTGACATAAATATTTACAAACAAGAGACTGCACGTCACCGCGTGACGCGCAGTTCCGTGCAGGTGGCCGCGCCAGCCAGTTGCCAACATGCCGGAACCCGGTGCAGAGCACAAACTACAAACTGGCAACTGCCTGGGCTGCCACCAGTGGCGTGAGCTTTCTGATGGGACGCTTTTAGGATCCCGCGCCTAATAGCCACGTCAGCAACGTGTACAATTTTGTCAGGACTATAAGGCCCAATAGCCATATTCCTCTGGGTAGAGCTAGGTCAGCAATCACAACAATATCATCGACAGTCAATTTAGGAGCAGGATCTGCCTTGGACGGCCTCTTGATGAGCTCTTAAGTGTACTCTTGAAACCATCGCTCCCAGAAGTGGTCTGCCAGACGTAAGACTTGCTTCCATTGTGTCTTCTTTATTATATATCTTCATCCAGCCCACCTGTCAGCCGAAAGACAATAGACGATGTTTGCCGCAGCCACATGAACGTGCGTACGTGTGTAGCCATGTGTCTGGAGTAACCAACCGTTCGGCATCGCAGATGTCTGAGAATTCTTTTTTAGGAGCCTGAATATTCTGCTCGGTTGGTTCACCAATAAATCAATATCATGCAACGTTCTTGAGACAGGGCAAATGTATCCACCCAGCGACATTTCTTATCTCATGTTGGCGCCTCAGTAGTAGAGTTCAGGCCTCTGGTTGGTGAATGGCGGATGAAGGCTTAATTTTTGTGAAGACACGTTATTAGCACGATCACAATACCTTACATTGACATAAAGAGCCTATTCTAAGAAATAGCACTTTTACACAAAACGGGCAAGGTGGCGTAATATCTCCTTTTGTACGAAAAATGTTTACAAAGTATTTTACGCAACAAGGAAAATCTTTTCCGGTGAGAATAGGGATTATTCTTTGGTAAGTTTCGCGGAGGACTTAAACCATTCTTAGGGGTTTTTTTAAAGTAACTTTGGGGAGAAGGGATGCTGCTGAAAATTGCTGTAAAGATATACCAGGGTCTTTTTAAACAGATCTCTTGTTGGAATCGTACTTAAGGATGGGACAGTATATTTATTTATAAGAATCAGTATCGGGATATTATTTTTTAATAAATTCATGAATTGTCTATATCATCTTACCCAGTTTAGTGATCTTCGCAACAATCAATAGTGTGAATAAACTAAAAAATCTTACATACAGTGTATTTTTTCCAAATTTCACCAGAATCAAACTACGAATCTGAAAGAAAAACTTGCTTAAAAATTACAGCGTTTCAGATAGTTAAAAATTAAAATTGTACAAGAACGAATGAACCAAGCTTAAGAAATATTCTAACGAACCTTTGCAGTATTTTATACCGGTTAATTACCAAAATATCTCCATCTCAGCGTAATTAGGGAAACATTCCGTTGACGACGTGACGTCATTCCTAATCTGTGACGTCACCGTGACGTTTTACGTTAACGTGCAACGTCTTATAATTACGACACGTACGGAATTTGACACTGAAATATGAGGTCCGGGTACAGTTATTAATTTTTTTTAAATTTGGACTTTCAGTGTCTATTGATTACAAGTATGAGACAAAGAATGTTGAGGACAGCTCACAACCAGCTTATAATACCAAAAAAATATCAGCAGAGCTTGTATCTCAAAAAACAAACAACGAAATACATACATTCCTAACAACAATTATGTTTTTAGTAATAAACATAATTTACATTTTTTCTGCATCTAATTTTATATTTTAATTTTTTCTACATTATGTCTCAGTAACAAATCTTTGTCAAAGTCAGTACCAGTTTTATTTATCAATCGTTATTTTATGGAATTTTCGAGAGTTAACTAGATTACTTACTTACAACCAAGTCTTTACCTGTGTTGCGAACTGTTTTTATGAAATATAACGACTAACAAGTTTCATCAAGAACCAAGCAAGTTTACTCGAGGAAAACTAATCAAAGTTTAACTTAATGTTTGCGATGGTATAATTATCTATAATAACTGTAAAATACAGTTCATCTCTGCAATAAAAAAAAATACTTCACTTTCACAACAGACTCACAATTATCTCATAGCATTTTGTCATCAACAGAGGTTCCGACCTTGGTTTAGGAGATGGCCCTCCAAGGACGTTTTAATTATGAACAGACCTCCCTGGCGAAGGTTTTCCAAGTAGCTATTGCATGGAGTTCATCATCATTCAGAAGGGTTTGAAAAGGTTCATACAGGATCAGCAACGCGCTAGTGACACCATAGACGTTTGTTGTTTGCAACCGACAGTGCATATAAAAAAGCAATTGTGAAAACACAAAATATGCGCCGTATTAATGTTACTTTTTGCTGAGGATTTAACTGCGGCTTAATACTTACTCTACCAACCAAGCCAATCTAGCCAAAAATGGAAGAAATTAAACTCAGATGTAAAGGCTTAGCAAATTGATCCAATAGTAATAATTCACCAAGGTTTATCCCCGAAGGGCTGTCCAAAAGTTTTGGTGGAAAGTTTTCTAAACAAACAGTTCAGAAAGAGATTGATGGCTAAACCTCCTTCGTGCATGCATAAAAGTTATGGTTGAGACATACTGACGTGTAGGCCAGTGAGCAAACCAACTGCAGATTGAGGCTTATCCAAAAATCTGATACAATAAAATGAAATCCCTGAACAGTTTTTTCTTGGCGGCGGAATGGTAAGCGCGGCATTGGAATTCATTCTATGGTCAGAAATGAGATTTATTTTTATCAAATTCTGATTTAATTTTGGAGTTTGATCATCGTTTCCGAATCCAGAGACGATGATCAAACTGCTTAACTCTGATTATCGTGATTGGATTCAGGTGAAAATTTCTAGAAAAAAGCTGGCCACAAAATGCTGATTCACATGTCAGTAATAAATGAAGGGAACGGTTGCATATAATAAAAGTAAGGGCTACTCAACTTGATTATCGTTTCTGGATTCGGACGTTAGGCAGCAATTTTATATTGAAGTAAAATTCCAAAATCGTGTTTCGATGTATCTGATGATAAGCGATGCAGAAACAAAAGATTAGCCATCCTTTCCGGATGAGTGTCGAACAATTTTAGAAGTATTCCACCAAACAAAGATTCTGCAAAGCTTCAATACTTTGTACAAGAATACCGATTTATCAATCAATCGCTGCAAAAGTTGCTAATACTTCTACTTTGTAATTCATGCATTTTCGGATACGTTGAATGATAGGTTTGCCTGGTATTCTGTCTTGGAGAGATTTGTTGTACATCTCTTTCTCTTATATTTGTCTTTGCAAGAAGTTTGAAATCATCTTATTTTATTTAGTTTACCTGGATGTTTACTTTCGAAGATTGTTTTTGATTTATAATATAAGTAACATTGTATTATCTACTGCCTTACTTTAGCATGCAATCTTCATTTGATTTTCTGACCTCCTTGTGAGTTGACGGTGTCTCGTGTCGGAGTTTGCAAATCAGAAACTTTGTATTTAGATCGAAGTTCTATCAAATATGACCAACCACTTTAACTTTTGGTTTATTTACCGTTATAAATTGCTTATTGAATCCTGCATTTTAATTTGTTCAGAGTTCATGAGAGCATCGTGGCCTTGGGGTTAAGCGCCCGAACTCAGATCGTGGATCGTGTGGACCCAAGTTCAAATCTGCCCAAAACCATCTTTGTTTACATCGTTTTTCCGACTAACTCTCCGGTGATGGAAAAGATCGATAAAAACCAAATCAACTCGGATAACAGCGGAAGGCTCACCACTTACCACGTTAGGTTCTAATACCATTGGTGAAAAGTGGGCTTCTGAGGCTATGACGATACAGTCACTTGCCTCTGACTACCCTGTTTGGGATAGTCGTGATGGTATGATGTATGTAAGAGTTTATTTTTAATTCCCTGGTAATACAATAGAATATATTGTATTACCAGGGAATTAAAAATCCTGTCACACTGGCTACAAATTAAGATGGTGGCTGTTTTATCAACTTTCATTGTGAAATTTGAATACAATTTTCACACTGATCGCTAATAACGTTATGATCATCGTTATTATCAGCCGATGAAAAATTCGTTGTTGACCTTTTGGTTATATAAGGCTTGCATTTGCCGGAATCTTCATTGTATGTGCCGTAAAAAATTTCAATTAAACTCATTTTTCGCTTTAATTCTCCAACGGATTCACTAATTCCCGATTACATTTTATCATCCATACGTCAGTGAGTCGAAGCCAAAAAAATGTTAACAATGAACAACAGCACGCGCGATTGAATCCATTTTGTTTATTGGATTGAATTTAATCCCGAAACTGTGCGGATTACGGTGTACGGAACTGATCCGACTTGCATCATGGAACTATTCGAACTGATCGAAGTAGTGTTGTTTTAATTGAACGATTTGTCAGCGCGATTGATTCCTTGTTTGCTGATGTTGAGTGGACTGCTGTTCCAAGAATGAGAATTGTGGCTGCCGACGATGGAATAGGAAAGGCAAGTTGAGTCATCGAAGATTTCATTTTGAATATTGTGTTTCCAGTTGCTGAAGGTTATCTGATGAATGTTTTTCTTTGCAGTGGAAGAAATTCAAAACCAGTTCTAACAGGCAATGGTTTGCATTATAGATAAGTTTCTTTATTTTATTTTCTGCAGCTGCCTCAAGGCTCTTCCGATAAAAATACTTCAAAATAGCCATGCACACACGCGAGGCAAACAAACAAATGGATCGCCTGTTAAAATTTAATCTACGTAAAAACTGCAATATTATGAAGGTTGAAGTTAATTTAAAAATAATTTTCTTCAATATTTATAAAATAAAAGCAATAAGCTGGTGAAACGTGGTGAATGTTGGTGATGTCTAGATATTATGGTCACATTTTTTAGATTAGTTATACTGAGTTCCATGAATTATCCGGAGATGATTTTCCGTCCTTATTTTTAAATCAGTAGTAGTGTTCATGACAACAAAGCAATTGTTGTATGGATGCAATCCTGACAAATTAGCATGAAATCAGTGTTTCTATTATATTCCTGATTTAGTCCCATACAAAATTAACAAGAACACTTTTTACAATTTGTTGTCATTCTGCTAAATTTCCATAAGTTTTTGTTCAAAATGCTATGACTTCTGATGTGAAAATATTATTTACTCTTTTTTTAAAATTTATTGTTACACAGTGTTACTTTTTACTCAAGTGTCGCTGCATAGTTTCAAACGTCGTCAAACGGGGGTTGGCACCGGAAATAGTTTCAATAATCGCTAGAGCGAAATTGAGCGAACTGGAGTGATAAAACTCAGCCATCTCCGTGGAGGAGCCTCCATTTTATATTCTAGATTTACGCGGGGATCCGTAAATTTTACGGTGTGGAAACTTCTTTGGGCGTAGTTGGCTCGAAACACTGCGTACAGTTGGCTGAGTGTTAATTTGTTTTTGTTTATCACGGTCATTTTGCGAGGAAATTTATGAAATGCAGAAGTATATTTTTAATGATTATTTTAATGACAATGAAAGTTATTTTATTTTTCATTTTAAACGAATAAACTGTTCACGATTCCCGTGAGGCGAATAGAGATGTTCTATACGTATGTTTCAATTAAAAAATAAATCACAGACAGCTATTGTGTAAATATTTTTTAACGGATATTTAATTTTCAAAGCGTTTGTACCTGCTACGATGAGCAGTGAGAAAGATTATCAGTATATTGTTGAATTAACAAAAAGAAGATGCGTGATTTTATAACGTCAGTGACAACCCAGCAGGATGGGAAGCGGTTACCGTAACGTATAAACACGTTCAGCGTTATCACTCGTGAATTGCCGACCCTGTAACATTAAAAGGATATAGAAACGCCGTTTTTCCATACAAACGTAGTCCCCTGTTTCCTCCCTGGAAATTGCTATAGAGGATTTTTTAAAAATCTATCGCCACTATTGGCATGTCCCTATGTTCTCCTTTTTATTGTAAGTTAATTAATATAACAGATATGAACCTTCAAAAATCAAAAAAACTAGCTAGATTTTCCGCTGTGTTTAAACGTCCAGAAAACTAATTTGACTAGTTTATATTATAAAAGGAAACCATTAAAACACAGTTAAATCAAACATTTGTAAATGAACGATACGCGTACACCAAAACCGATTATGTCGGCCAATGGTGGACAGATCTACCAGGACTTCTTGTTTGACTTTAATAGGCATAGTTCGGCCGATAACTGATTAGGTGAGCGCGAGCCGTAACAGAGAATGTCATTGCTCATGATCATGACCAAAATAATAGTGTGCAGACGCATCCTAAAAACCGCTAAACATTTCACCCCAGATTCATCGTGAAATTTCTCATCTCTGAACAAAGAGGAATGTACATATAAAGTTTCGGGGTAAATTATGTATATGCTCAGATAAAACCGTATAATATCTTTTATGTCTGTCTGTGCTTGAATCTGGGTCGCGCAAAACTTAAGGAAGAATTCTTACCTAAGTGTTGTTTGTAATTAATTGGAATTTTAAAGTGGGATAAATGGCACGAAACATTCAATTTAAGTTTTAAGTAAGAGCAAAGGAGATAACTTCCCCTTAATGTAAATATTCTTGGATAGCATTACAATTACAAAAGGGTTTTAGCAAAATGGTAAAAACGAAAGAGAAATGCAATCGAAAAACTGAAAAAGAAAATATATAAAATTTTGCATTACTTTTTTACTAGATTATATTCGATATTTTAATATTTTTTTTTTACTCGTCGTCATGTTTATTTCTATTTTTTTGGTTGTTATGAGTTCTCTGTGACCTCGTTTGTTTTTTATATAAATATTTTGTTCATTTATCCCCGTATACACAAACGCTAATCAAAAGTTGAGAACACCTCAAATTGATGCGGCCCTGTCACATGAAAATAGAAATAAATGGGACAGCTATACATTGTCATGTAATGACGTTTGTGGATTCGGACACAAAATAAAGAGTTTACAGAAGGGCCGCTCGCACCTTTTTCCAAAACATGCGTGAACCGCCTAGGGTTACTACTACATTCACTCTGAATGTTTAAAATGAAGTAAGTAAGTTATACCTACTTGACAGAACCGGCCAAAAACAAAATTCATCATGTGAAAAATTGCACCAAGTTCGACAAAAACGAAAACACTCGCGACAGTGCGACTTTCCGACTCACCGAAGCTCACTGACTTCGCTTGTAAACTCATGTCTCTGTGTGCGTGCGTCAAAAATGGCGTGTCGTTCTAAGCGGGCTATCTGTCAAAGCGCCGCGCATGTCTAATTTATGATTCGGACGTTAAAGTTCCGTTATACTTTTTGTTCTTAAAGTCATCTTGCAAAAAGTATTATTTGATTAGTAAAAGCAATTGAAAAGCAATACTTGAAACAAATTTATCTATCATATAATGCGAATGATTTTTCCAAAGCAACATCCTAATTTAAACCCTAAATGGTTCATCAAAAAGGCATCACAATTTAACTGATCCTTCCATTGTATGATAAAAGTTATCCCAAGGTTCGTAGGAAAACAAACAAAAAGTTAATTAAAGATAATCATCAGGCGCTGGGGGAGCTCCAATAAAACATAACATAACATAACACAACACAGAACGGGCTTCATGCACACCAGCCTTCATAATTAGCTCTTTGGGTACAGAGTTAAAAATTACACTGGATGTGGCAAGTCAAAGTAAGGTAGTTAGTCTATATTCCCACTGCTGGGCAAAGGCCTACATCATTGAAGTCATCATCATTAAGACATCTAACATCAATATTATTTACAAATTATATAAAATTTGGGAAAGTTATAGGTATGGAATTTTATGGTAAAGTCGGTAAAGAAATATGGAATTTTAATCACACTGCGAATTGAGTGTGTGCGTTCTAAGCGAATTAATTCAGATCGGTCCAACTACTCTATACTCCATTCATTATAACATTAGAAATAGGCTCATAGAAGCAGGGGTGCTCAAATGAATGACAATTTGCATTTGACGTTGCAATGCCGGATGACATACCTGAGTATAACCTGGCAAAATTTAAAACGCCACAACGTATGCAGGGATTATGTAACATTTTAGATTTGGTAGAGTTAAACTGTGTTCGGATACTCAACCCCTGCTTCTTTTAGGTTTTCAACATCGACAATATAGTTTTATGCAATACAAAATAATTGATTTAAGCATAAGCCTCATAAATTCTGAAGATACTTTACTTTAAATGATAACAATTAAGTCTGAAATCTTAGAAGTAATATGTTAATTGTACTTTTGCCACAAAGTGTACCCTAAAAAGAATCTGTTTTTACTTCTGTCTAATGCTGTAATGAATAGAGTATAGCTGGGAAACATACCCACAATCCTTTGAGCATCAGACACGATCACTACTCATCCATTGTCGCAATGGCCAAAGATTCTGCCTAAAAACCAAGAGGCAAAGTTCGATTTTTGAAAAACATGTTAATAACATTAAATTTTTCTTTGTCTGTGCATTATCCTCTAATTAATTATGTTATTAGCTATAGATATTGAGGTATTTTTATCAGTTTATGATATTGAAAGAACAAGCTTATTTAATTTGGGGTTAAACGGTATTGGTGTTAGAAGTCCCTTGTATTCATATTATTGACCAATCAAACGAAGTAAGTTCACTACTCAACTATGCTGAGATCAAATAATGCCATTACAACTTTCATGAAAATCGTTGCGTACTCTTTCATTCTTCAACGATTAAAGCATGAAGAAAAACAAAGTATTACAATACAAAGCCCCTTCCTGTAACTCTATATCTCTCTGCACACACAAGCGCAAGGAAACATTTCACATAATGAACATCTTCGCAGATAACCGGGTCTACCCGGTACAGATGTTGCGACACTTATCACCGGTTATAATGGGTATTACCGGACGAATAACGTCGTATATGACGTGCAACCGGATGAAAAATGAATTTGGTTTGATTACTGGATAATATTACTGAAATTTGATGATGTGAATTTAGTCTTATTTAGAGATGTGAGCTAGTAGTGACAAACTTTAGCTTATAGTCCTAAAGGTCTTTCTGTTTATTTTAAAATTTACGGATAACTTTCTGGTGATTAAAAGCACCGTCAGAAACCGAAGTTACCAGGATAAGGTTGGGTTAGAGAACTCACGAGAAGTGTGACCTTCTCAGTGTTATTTCGGCAACAGAAAAATGGCTTCTCACTATCGCAATCTGGATATACTTATAGTCGTGAGTGTGTATTTTTATCAACGAGTTCTGCAGGCAATTTTGTGCTTCAGAAGGCAGTTATTTTACAGCCTATAATTTTACTTTATGTCGGTAGTTAGAAGCTTGTTAGTAGCTAGAAGTTAGGGTGGCTTGATAATATCAGATATGGAGGTTCATCACTAACTATCTATCATACATACATCTCAACAATAGCAAAAAATAAAGAGTTCACAGAAGGACCGCTCTCGGCTTTTTCTCTTAGCTTGCCTGATCGCCTAGGGTTGCTATTAAATTCGCCAGATAAGCGCGATTTGAAATATGAATAGAAAAACATTTATTAACTTTATGGACATCGTTACATTTATAAAGTAAACACAAAAGAAGTAGGCATTAACAACAAAACATATAGGTAACAGGAAAAAAAAGATCATACCATCAGACAGCGGTGTCCCGATGCCCAAAAAGACAAATGGAGCTCACTCAGCATATAGCCTGGGCTTTAAGGGGAGAGCTAAAAGGGATTAATTTCAAATGAAAATTACGACGATATTATGTGCACATTTAACCAGTTTGAATTAAAATAAAATTACATCTACTCCTGTACTTTATATTTATGACAAAAAACTATGGAATAATGTTTGATTTATACTGAATTAAAAACTATTACTTACGCCGACTTTCAGTCCAAAACTCGTAATAGACTTGAAAGAGCCCCATGAAATGCAAGATGGCGGTTGTAGACGCTAGGGTTGCGTCTGACTGAGTAATTTTTAGAACACCACTTTTGAATGAAACTGCATATTAATAAGTATATTTTTTTTTAAATGTTACGTTATTTAATTTTTACAATGTACTTACAGTTTTAAATATAAAATAATAATAATAATAATAAATCGTTTATTTTGGACATCAAAGATCCATAAAATATTTAGGACAGAAAACCTTCTAGTGAAAGCAAAGTAGAACAATCTAGCTAGTGCAATAATAGTAATAATTATGAAACGTTTATTCCGGACAAAGATCCATACAATATTGTTAGTAACTGCCTAAAAATAACATTTATAAAACAATATGCAATGCACTAGCAAGAAATACAGGGTGAAACAAGAAAGTGAAATGATTTTAAAGGGAATGAAAAAGGTAAACGACCTAGTTAGTAAGGACGAGTGATTTTTTTTTTAAATAAAAATAAATGTTCGGATTTTAACTATAGTTTAGCAACAGAATCAGCCTCTAAAATATTATTTAAATTTTTTGTTAACTCCTGTAGATAGGTGCAGTAAAACATTTATCCAGTTACTTCATAATTAATCGGTTTTATTTGTTACAAATGAGAAGGAAAAGAATAAAAAATAAATTTTGGATAGGTTGACTTTTCGTTTAATGTACCTAAAAAACTAAAAAAATTGAATTCTGTCAAAAGCAAATCAACAACCAACACCTGTTTTATGTTGCAACACGAACAAGCAAACAAAAAAGAAAACGTGAAATTAGCAGCCAATGTGCCAACCCTGCGCATTTAACTTACCTTGCTTCTGGAAACGATTGCTGCCAGAGCAATATTTTGTAACAATGTACTTACGTATCATCAATATTCACGTAATCCAGCACATCTATAACATATTTATCTCACTATTTTGCGTTTTATGATGAAAATGATATCTAAACTTTGTTATTGGGCACATGGTTACCGCCAGTTTTAAGTAAATACGATAAATTACCACTTGAAAACAAAATTAACAAACAACGTCAACAAAGACGCTTCAGAATCTTACAATTTTAGCACATTTCACCGTAGGTATCTTTAATAAAATATTGAAATATCATTGAGCGGGTTCTCTAGTTTAATTTAGTACCTTAACTTTAGTAAAAACCATTGAAATAGAATACACACGGCATTTTTTCTTCCAGTACAGTATGTCACTGAGTACACGTAATCACAACATGGCGTCTTCAAACTTTTCGTCTCAATTAAAAATAAAAATTGGTTGTTTAATGTTGCAAACTTGCGTTCAGGTGTCTGAAAATATGTTTTTCTATGGTTAATAACGTTTTGGAAGGACTTTATTCACTGAATTATAGAGTTTAAAGTCGCTTAATAGAAATGGAATTTTGGCAACGATTGTTGCCAAAAGCAAGCGAGCAAGATACAGTATTGGAAAATATCGTTGCCAGAAGCAAGCGAGTGGCTACAGAAGGCGTCCGCTAATTAAACCGGGGTCCAGGTGCAACCTGCTAGCTAAATGGGCTTGATCATACACTCCTTATACCTAGTAGTACCATGAGTCAGCTCATGGTGTTACTCGTATGCTCCTCAGTCACCTGTCGGAGGCGACGGCGTCGGAAGCCGCGCGTGACCCGACAAAAGAATATACCTAAAATACCTACTGGTGCTTGACCAATGCATGATAAGCTAGGTTACGTAAAAGTCAAAGCCCATTTCTACTGGATTTGAATGTGTTACGAGATATATTGTTTTACCTACCTATATACTTATACTACATTGTACCTACTAGTTATCTGAGTTTTACCTGCCATTTACCATCATTTGGTAACGTTAAAAACGTGTAGTCACATTATATTTAATTATGATATGAACTATCATAGTATTATTTTATGTAAGTTTATTTTTATTCAGTATATTTTGGCTACAATTTTTTTTTTGTTACTTGACATGTCATAAGTACTTTTTATAAGTCTATATGAATAAAGATATTTTTTACTTTTTTTACTTTACTTGCAATCACAATTTCGTGTAGTTCATACAGCCAAATACACTGCAACAAAAATTTGTTGCAGTGTATTTGGCTGTATGTATCTGCCGTTTTTGACAGTGCGACCGACCGCGACACTGAAACTCACTGACTTCACCTGTAAACTCACGTCTCTGTGTGCGTGTGTCAAAAATGGCGTGTTGTTTTAAGCGGGCTATCTGTCAGAGCGCCGCGCATGCCTAATTTGTGACAATGGTCAGCACTGAAACTTCATTCATTTGATTGATAAATTGAAATAGGAGTAATTCTTGCTAATGTTAGATTTGACAATTTCTATCTTTGGAATTGTATAAATGATTTGGCACAGCCTATTGTTTTAAATTATGTAGCTTTGCTGTACTTGTTGTTTTGTTTATTTATTAATGTTAGAATAAGCAGTTGTTTTTTCTCAACAAACAAATTCTACTCTACTAACTCGCATTGTAAAACCACAACAAGTTTAAAAGAGTAACTACTGAGTTTCTCGCTGGGTCTTCTCAGTAAGAATCAACTCCTCCGACGCGGTGGTAGAGTCGCATTATGTTTGTATACTATTTATTTATATATTCATATTATATAGTATTTATGTCTATTGTTTAGTATATTTTTTGATTATTTAAAAGTACTAATAAAGTCTATTAAAATAAAGATATTTGAGTTTGAGTTAGACTTATAAAACTAGAATTTTAATCTATAGCTAACTCGTATCTTTGCGGAAACGGTCTAAGATAGGGTTTTTCTCTTTATGGAAGTTAAAGAGAAATACCCCTTCTTACATCATCTGATATACCTTTACTAATTTTCTGTATTTTGTTTCAGGTAAGTAGCAAATCAAAACAATGGTATCAACTGAATTTCGGTGAGACAAGATAGCGTAATAACTCTTCGCGGAATTCTTACTAATGCAGCTTATATGCAAAATACGTTAACCTACAAAGTGAGAAATGGGTTAATTCCAATTTTCCCATCCCCTCTCATGTATATACCTACATATGCTCAAATTGACTCCGTAGTAATTAATATAATGGAAAGTCCCGGGCTCTCATAACTGGAATATCATTAGCTGATGGTTTCTTAATGAAAGTGGTATAGGGTGATAAAAGTGGAATAATTGGGAAGTAACCTGGCTACAGAACTAAAAGTAAGTAATTAGCCTATACCGGGTGATTATTGAGACTTACACAAACGATATCAATAAAGGATGGAGAAACTATCTGAGTGAAAATCAAATTTATGTAATAAACTTCAATTTCAAGGTCAGCATACAAATCAGTCGTACAGTCAGTATAAAAAATTGAAATTAATTGAAAAAAACGAATTCTTACTTTATACCAGTAGTTCCTACATCATTGACTGAGTGTGCCATATCGTTTTCGTAATTCACCCGGTATAGCTACTGCTGACCAAAGGCCTCCATATTTAGAATCACGTCATGGCTACCATTGACGGGTATTGACGTCACTTGCATCATGGGATACTTATGTTCCTTTAATAAAAATCCAACTTTGTCCGACCTGTATTCTAACATGATTTTGCACCTACGATAGCCGCTAGCGTCCGCGTTTGGGTTCAAGCAGTGCTACCACTTGGCCACGAAGGCGTTAAAAGAACCAAAAGCTTCAAAGTGATCTATCGTTTTCACTGATGTTTGTAGGTTGAGCTATTTCCCTCGCACTCAACGCAACCAAATCAACCCGGAAATAACGGCGGAAGGGTCACCACCTACCACGTTGGGTTCTGATACCATTGGTGGGCTTTTGAGTGTTTCGTTCACCATGACAGCAACAGTCACTGGCCTCTGACTAAACCGTTCGGGATAAAGTCGTGATGGTATGTTATGTTATGTTCAAAGCAACGGTTTGCTGCGTCCTTTCTGGTCCACACCGCTAAGAAGTAGAACGCCTGCGTCTGTGTTTCCGGATACTTACATCCTTGGAATCTTCAAGGCCAGAGTAAATAGGCATTTTCTGTACCCATTTTAAAGAGTTGAATGATTTTTAATACCCGTTTTTGCAGCGATGACTTGAATGATAAATAAAATACAAAACCTCAAGTAAAGAGCGTCGTGGCCTAAGGGATAAGCACCCCAATTCGGATCGTGGATTGTGTCTTTTAAATCTCAGAACCATATTTTGTGTTCATTGATAAATTTCCGACTAACTCTCCGGTGATGGAAATCATCGATAAAAAACCAAATCAACCCGGATAACGACAGAAGGCTCACCTTACACGTTGGGTTCTAATACCATTTGGGGAAAAGTAGGCTTCTGCGTCCGATCACCATGGCGGAAACAGTAATTTGCCTCTGACTACCCTGTTTGGGGTAGAGTTGTGATTGTATATTATGTTACTTGAATGATGACAGCCTTTGCCCAGAAATGGGACAGTAAATAGGCTGGATAATTTATAACTGGTTACTCAGCCCTAATTTAAACGTCAAGTTAAACAGAACGAGCAGTTGTTGAACATGCCGGAGTGTTCTCGATCGGATTAGAAGCTACCGACAAGGATTCCACGAATCGATTACCTGGGTAACGTGTTCCGTAATCACATTTCGCCAAATGATAATTAGCCTGATGGTTCAGTTAAGCATAAAACAGTTTACCATTAGGCAGCCTGTATAATTGTTTATCACTGACCTTGAAACATGTACTTAAAACTGACCCGAAATAGAGAGTTCCAATACGTCAACCATGAGTTGCCACTTCAAATTTACTTTATCGTATTTGCGTAAATATTTGTGTGGGATTTCGAACAGAGCCTCTGTTAAGTTGAAATTTAACTAAAAAACGGTACCATGACGTAACAATAGCATCTGTTTTTTAGTTCCATTTCGACTCATGATAGGCGCGGCGCTCCTACGAAATCCCATACAAATTTTAATACTTAACGCGAACGATAGACGACGTACTAATGTATTTTTTTTTATATAGTACTAGACAGTCATTTGATCGCAATCGCACCTGATGGCAAGTGACGATGCGATCTATGATGGTACATGTCTGCCTAGTAAATGCCTATTCACTCTTGTCTTGAAGAGGTTGGGATTTTAGGTCACCAGTGTCTTTGGAATTTTTGGAATATACCCTGGGTTCGCAATCTTTAAACCATTTTTTTTTTTTTGCGCCTGACGACACACCTCTTGTCATGGTCTCGAAGTAGGGATAAATATCCCTGTGTTACGAGGTACCAGACAAGGAATTAAGCCAGGGGCGTCTCCCAGTACACCCAGACCAAGGCCAATTTAGAAAAGATCATTTCCTGAATTGACCTGACCGGGGATCGAACCCGGGACACTACGGAATTAAAGGCGAGAAACCGTGCTCCAGCGCACGACGCCAATCGTGTCGTCAAATTTTACAAGCATGGTGATTAGGCCTAAGCCTATTCATTGGAGTGGTGACCTGGATTTAGGTCTTGCAAGTCTTGCAGTGGATCGCCATCAATGACTAATTCCTTACCTATTCAAAGATGGTGAAAAGTATTGTTCGTTCTCGTTTTTACCCGCAATCCATGAATTCTAAGGAGGATGGAGCTAAAAAGATTAGTTTAGTTTAGTTTAGTTTTTATGAATGTATGGTTTTAATTATAAACCATACATTCTTGTGCCATTGTTAAAAAGACGCAATAAAGATATTTCTTACCACCATTCACAGACCACATTACATTCGAACACATAATTCAGAAACAAAACAGTCTTATCACTGATGTTGGGTTTACATGCCACGATTTTGGTCGCAATCGTCAAATGTTCTCAACATTGACGTCAATATTTACAACATTTGTGCAATCAGCACCAAGTAAACTTACACGAACTAATTTAATACCTGTCTACTTGGAATCAAGAGTCAGTGAATTTAAAGTGTACTCATATTTTATTTGTTGTGTTTGTCGAATTTGGTGCAATTTTACACATTGAATTTTGTTTTTGTCCGGTTCTGTCATGTAGGGCACTACCTTTTTCATTTTAAAATTCAGAGCGAATATAGTAGTAACCCTGGGTGGTCACGCAAGTTTAGGGAAAAGCCGCGAGCGGTCCTTCTGTAAACTCTTTATTTTGTGAAGATGTCCTCACCCAACAAGTGATTACTCAATCACAGTAATGCAAATTAATCACTGACACATACACCTTTATCTTGAAGGACCTAAATGCGGCTCAGTCGCATAATGTACCTTTCGCAAAATGCACCCCATGCGCAAAACGTACCATTCTCACAATGCACCTTTCTCATATTGCACCTTTCTCATAATGCACCTTTCTCAAAATGTACCTTTCTCACAATGCACCTTTCTCATAACGCACCTTTCGCATAACGTACCTTTTTCCTACAATTTTATCGGTTACAGTGCTACAGGTAATGAAAAGGCAAATTAAGGTTTATTGTATTTATAATCAAATCAACAATAAAAATATTACAAAATCGAACTAAATCAGTTTTCTTTTCACCAAATAAATTAAAAAAATATCAAAACAGAACATAATTTCACACATAAACAACTTGGTATCACCTATTATCCAAATACACACACACAGAAAAAAAAATATGATGTCGTATGTTGTCCGTAAATATATATCTAAAATAATCGTATTAGATAAAACAAAAAAAAAGTTTACTTCAACAATTGTAAAAAAATAACTTTTTTCAAAAGTTGTGACAATGGTATCATATTTCTTTCTAATTTTCGTAAAAAATTATGTGTGTGTGTAATTGGATAATAGGTGATACCAAGTTGTTTATGTGTGAAATTATCTTCTGTTTTGATATTTTTTTAATTTATTTGGTGAAAAGAAAACTGATTTAGTTCGACTTTGTAATATTTTCATTGTTGATTTGATTATAAATACAATAAACCTTAATTTGCCTTTTCATTACCTGTAGCACTGTAACCGATAAAATTGTAGGAAAAAGGTACGTTATGCGAAAGGTGCGTTATGAGAAAGGTGCATTGTGAGAAAGGTACATTTTGAGAAAGGTGCATTATGAGAAAGGTGCAATATGAGAAAGGTGCATTGTGAGAATGGGACGTTTTGCGCATGGGGTGCATTTTGCGAAAGGTACATTATGCGACTGAGCCCTAAATGCGTATCAAAAAACTTACAATTTTAAAAATCAAACTGATATGCCATCACCGAGGGTGTGTGTTTTGATAGTTTTAATTTCGGTAATCTTAACCATAAAATGAATCGCATTGTGTAAATACCTCTAACAGGAACCTATGGAATATTCGTACAAGCCCATTTATAAGGGTTTCGTCTCATGGACATATATATTGTTGTTATCTTGCAGTTTTATCATCACTAGACTTTCCCGCGGCTTCGCTTGGATTTACGCGTTTCCGCTATCAGGAAAGGATTTCGTAGAAAGAAAATATTTTTGTTTGCTTTCTTTCCTATTTGTATCGAGATAGCTGTTGCTTGTGCGACTGCGAATAAAAATACTGAATTGAAGAGTTGGATTCGTTTTTATTTTTTAACTAATATTCTTTAAGGACATGAAAAACTAATAAGTTTATACATATTTAAAAACCATATCACCAACTAAACTCACAAGAGAGGTGAGTGAATAATTAAAAAAATATTAAAGCAAATAAAAGTTACTTGTTTTGAGACCTTATAACATGTATTGTAGTTAAATTGTTTATTGGCAAATAAATGAAAAAAGAGCTGTCTCAGTTACATTAGTTCTCTATCGTAAGACTTATAATTATTTTAAAAAGTAACTGAATTACTGTAAAACATTCATAATTGAGCATAAATGTAAATGAAAAAAGATATCTAAAAACCTAATAAATCTTCCAAAATAATCGTTGCCAATAGATAACAACTTGAAATTCAAAACGACCATCCAATATTAAAGTAAAATACCTGGCCAAATAACTTGTGGAACGCACCGAGAATCGGAAATATTTTAGGGGGAGGTATCACCCCCACTTCCAGGGGTAAAAAGGTCAAGGCATTTTATTGACGTTTGACTAATATGTCCAGGTATTTGTACTTCCAAATTGACTCGAATTCCTGAGATGTTTTATTTTTACAAGTCGCTAAACTTACTTCATTGTGACTAGATTTTGCCAGTGACTTCGCCCGCATAGATTGAGCTTTTAATACCCTTTTTACCCTTTTTTTTACCCTTTTAAAAATATACAATATTTAACTCGAGCTTTTATAGTTTAAATGTACAAAGTTTGAATTATCTAAAACAGCAGTTTTGATGTGTTCCTGGAACATATACTAACGGACACAATTTAGTAGATAGAAGAAAATACTTTGTTCAAAAATTTAAAACACAAAATGTATGTGTAATTAACAAATATCATAAAATTACATAATATAACATACCATCATGTCTTTATCCCAAAAGGGGTAGTCAGAGGCAAGTGACTGTTGCCGCCATGGCGAACGGACATTCAGAAGCCCACTTTTCACCAATGGTATTAGAACCCAACGTGGTTGGTGGTGAACCTTCCGCCGCTATCCTGGTTGATTTGGTTTTTTATTGAGGTTTTCCATCACCGGAGAGTCGGAAATTAAACAATGAACACAAAGATTTTGGTTCTGGCCAGATTTAAACTCTGGATCACACGATCCGCGATCCGAGTTGAAGTGCTTAACTCATTATACAATTGTTATTATTTAAATTCATGAATTTTACTTCAAAAGCAAAAAATATTTACAAGCCTGAAAGTAAATATAAATACTTATTAGGACGACGTCAGTACTGACCTAGCCCAAGAGGAGACAAATATTAAACTAATGTAGTTAATATACAAGTAACGTTCTCCGAATAATTTCTGCGTGGGTAAACATAAAAAGTACTTTGCCCCAAAATATTTATTATTTACTTTAAGAGCCCACAAGTCACATTTCCTTGGAATAAAACGGTTAGGTTAAGTTACAGATAAGATAATTAATTTATTCGCACATGAAGAAGGGTTACATAGATGACCTTAGACTAGTATTGTATGGCTTCTCCTTTTCAGCTATTAAAGTAACATGCAAATATTATTATTATGTCTAAACATTACATTACATTCGAGGTTATTCAATTCACATTATTCAAAATACAAATTAACACAATGCAGTCCGATAAAAACATCTATGGACTATGTAGAACTGGCCGTAGAAGCCCAGGCTAATAAAATAAAAGTTATTATTTTGTCTATGGCCGACCATAGACCATGACATGACGAAGCCAGCTGTCAGATTACAAAACAGTCTGGTCAATCAATGAAAATAAAGTGTTGGAGAAAACTAATAAGTTTCAGTAAACTATGAAAACTGATCTGAATAAAAGAACTCAATATTGAAGCGACTGTTTGTATATTGTACCAAGTTTCTCGGTTTCTTTGGATATGATGTCTATATTTATAGTTCGGAATAATTGCCTTGTTTTAAGTGTGAGATATACCTCCGAATTAAAAAATAGTTGTTAAAGTGACTTCAAATTAAGAGGTAATCAACTTTGATGATCGTTACTGAATTCAAGCGATAGTCTCAGTGCTTCTCAGGACTCGCAAAATCAATTTCACACATTTACTCATTCAAACAAAAGTCAACCGTTTACTCCAAGGGTTAATGTGCATATCTCCGTAACGTCAATCATGACACGTGGATATACCTGTGACCTTGAAATACCTCACGGATCGATAAGTACTCGTGTCAGGTATGCCAGTGCCTTTGCAAGATCTTAGGAGATGCCGTTGGAATAACTTGGAATCATTTCTGGGACAACTCGCACCAAGATCATCAGGCCACAAAATAATAGCGGAATTGTGATTGTTAGACCGATGAGACCAACCTTAACACCCAGAAAAAATCGACCTGATCCTAGGGACTCAAGCGAGATTCGAATCTCGCTTGAGGTCCTGGGATCAGGTCGAATTTTTTTAGTGTAAACTTATTTTGTTCGTCATTTATGTTCTAGTTAATTTTTTATTACTTTGTTAAAAAAATAATGGAAGTGTTATTTTCTTTAAAGATCTCACTTTCCAGATACAACAAATCTTTCATATGTTTCCGTCCCGTTAATTACGGAAGTTGATTTCAAAAAAATGGATGCCAGTTTTGGTTCTATTTTTGATCACCGGGGGCGCGATTACAATCTTCAGTAAAATACTACTAACAACCAAATAATGGCTGAAAAGCTTTCTATAACACGGACCTAATTTAGTAAACCTTCCCACGGTGATGCAACCACAAACCCACCCCGCTCTGCCCCAAAAACTGATAGCCCAACTTCGAATCAGCTAACATTTCTTAGGAGAAGCTAACTAACCACTGAACTGGGAGGGAAACTTGTCTAGTTCAGCCAAACGCTCCAAATTAACCCGGCATAACGATTGAGCTGGCGATATATTCTCAAGTTCTGACTGAATTTATCTCGGCAAAGTTGAATTAGGTGCTATAGATGGAGTTAAATTGGTAGCTTTTGGTATGCGGGTATTTTAATATGGCGCTTCATCTGTTTGATTGGTTTTATGTTTACATTGTGTTTCTTCTGTGATTTATTTTCTGAAATTGAAAATGCGAAAGCGAAGATCAAAGGTTCTTTTTTTTATAGTGCCCGTCAAGATGACCTCACTCCGCCTGATGAAAAGCGGTCGTGAGGTCCAGACATGAATAGCGCAGTAATGCAAAGATCTCACCGAGCTGGTCACACTCATCTTGAAAAGTTCGTAGTTGTATTTGTCGAATTTGCTATAGTTCAGGGTAAATTTCATGACTTGTTTCATTTTTAGAAACAGCACAACTTATGGCGTATCGAGATGTCAAAGTAAGATTATTTCTAGTGATATGGGAATTCGAAACAACGAAGGCCACATATATAAATACTGAACACGAATATACATATATTACATTTTCGTAACAGCAAAATACCCGTTGATGAAACATTTCATCAACGGGTATTGTGCTGTTACGAAAATGTAATCTGTATGTCTTCTTTAAATTTAGACCAATGACAGCTGCTTGCGTCCGCGTTGACGTTTTTAAATAGGATTTCGATACAGCGCCCCCTAGTGACTAGAAATGTAACCAAAAATAGCAAACTTTCTGAAGTCAACAATCGTAATCTACTGTGCTAAACGGCTCAAAGTTTCATAGTTCTTGGGTTATTTATAATGAAATATAATCAAATTACAATTCAATGGAGAAGCCAGTTCTGTTTTCTTAGTGTCTGTTTTTTTACATTGAGTGCGTCCCTTAACATCAAGCAAGACAGAAATGAAACTACTGATCGACAAAAAAACATCCCTTCTTTATACAAGGTCAAGGTCAACTTCCAACCATTTCCCATTTCACTTTAAGTCCTTTTACGTCGCCCCACTAACTTTTTTATTGCAATATTCAGAATTATACTTATCCCGAAATTCTGTACGAAATCACCTATAAAAGTGTCATTACTTTCAATACGTATCTAATTTATTGAACGGCCCTCCCAAGTCACTTTACACATTGAAGAATTCTACATTTTCGTGCCGGCTTTGCCAGAGCTCGATTGGAAAAAAATCTGATCTCGAAAGCCCATAATTCTACAGCGAATAATTGCTAAAAGAGTGGGCGAAAAAACCTATATAGCTAATAAAATCAGCGTTCCTCCCTGAGCAAACCCATTATCATCTCGGTGGTACGCAAACCAGCTGATTTATTACAACCGAACACTGAATATATTAGAGGGGTGGTCGCGGTGAAGAAAATGTACTGATTTTGCCCCCAAAAGGGGGGGAAACCCCCACAGGGTTTAACATATGGCGTGGTTTTGAGGCCGATTTCTCTGTAACAAGATACGGTTGTAACGTTGTTTCTCGTTCGCATATGGATAGCAGAATATGGGACAACAGTTGATAAATAAACATTTGAAATGGATACTGAGATAATAGTGGCGGGTTGTGTGTCTATTGTGACACTAATAGAGATGTGTAAGCCAATTGTAGAGTGTGTTATCATTTAGAGGGTGGTAATTAGATAATAAATATAGCAAACTGCAGAGTGAGCATAACTTCTGTCATATACTTGAATTAATTTGGCCAATTATTCGATGCAATGTAAACAAAAACGGTCACTTAAAACCTAAACTACTTTATCTCACTTTAGGTACTGTTGTTGCAACGTTGGTATTAATTACTAAAGAATGTAAGAGGCATATTATTTGAACAGACTAAATAATGCCCACGTCCAATGGACGTTGTCCATATGTATTTGCACCCGAAGTGTACTTTGACAAAAACATAGGTTAGGATAAGAAAATCAAAATAATCTTTAATGCACAAACTAACAATAAAAGTACAATTTAGGCGTTATGTAACAAACTGAATAATCACAATTCACAATTGGGTAAATGTCATTATAATAACAAACATGATCGACAAAACTCTAGCAACGCTAGATCTCTTGAATGCTGTAACAGTACTTAGTTACAAAATCCCTAAAAGCTATCTAATCTCTAAAACGTGGAGATCGTTAACTTGAACAAATCAGTAATTGAGATCATATTTAAACTTTGAAAATGTCCTTGAAGGCTTTTGTTCGTTGCAAAAAATTTGATAAAGCTATTAGTTGAAGTGGCGAAGTTTGAAGTTAAGAAGACAACTTAGACCATTATTCCCCGATCTATATCAGTAAGTTTGGTCTTTGAATTTTGTATCAGATTAGATGAATTCAATATGATATGGCAATTTGATGTCTGTTTTTGGCTTTATCCCTGTTTTGTTACAGTCATTTTCTCTTTCTTGTTGTTTTTTACTAAAACAAAATACTGAATGGGGTTTTTTAATCTAAAATACTGTGAAACATTTCAATTCCAGAATGCCTACTTATTAATTGTCTGTATTTGCACTACAACTTGGAACACTTGTGGTCCCGAGTTCCAATCTGGCCAGAACCATATTATTTGTATTTATATTGTTCTTGCTACTAACTCTCCGCTGATGGAAAACACCGATAAACTCGGGTGCTTCGGAAGGCTAACCACCTACCACGTTGCGTTCTAACACGGTTGGTGAAAAGTGGGCTTTTGAGTGTTCCGTTCACCATAACGGCATCAGTGAGCCTGCCTCTGACTGCCCCTTTTGGGATATAGTTGTGATTGTATGTATTTATTTACTATTAAATTTTTCAACGTTGGGTTTTTAAATATGCAAGTTAATTTATTCAGTCTATTTCTACAATGCTATATTACCTCGAAAGGAAAAACCGCATCTGGCGAACTAGAAGCAACTTGAATCTTAGCTCTGTTTTTTATCATGAAGATACCATAGACTGAAAACAAAATAGATAATGCTAGTCAATATGTACTTCGCTTTTTCAAAATAGGGTGCAGCGCTCTTCTAAAAATACTTTAAATACCTCAATTTCAATGAGAATTTCTGGCTGAATAGATTTTTATTTTGTGAAACGTAGTTTGTACACACGGGATAACGTCAAGCTTTATATGTATAGAAGAACCTTGTACTGCTGATATAGGATCCATTTTGGAATAGTTTTGTAAATGTTGTACAATCATTAATGATAAACTTTTACTTCTATCACCGAATCACTTCCGCAACGTCACAGATAGCGTCAAAAAGGCTTATTTTTCTTGATTAGCGATATCTGTTTTAATTCATTTCTACGAATAGCACCTTCTTAGCCCCGGGAGGTTTATTTATAAATCATTCTTCCAGCTAGAACTTCCACAGAGAAATATTATACCGCGCTCTGACATTCTATAAGTTTGTTAACTCTTCGTTGAAATGAATCCTAACAATAAAAAGTGAACTAACTACGGACCGAGGGGATCGTTTAAAGTTTATGAGAACGTGAATAATAAGGAGGGTAGTTTACAATTTACATTTTCAGTTCATGTGCAAAATGGTTCATGTCTAAAAAACAAGACTTGCTATTGTCTGCAGTGTTGTTTTCTAATGATTGACATCATTAGAAAACGAAACTTAATGGAGTAGACTATTTTAAGATTCTACTCTCGATTCTGAATAAACTGATTTCAGGTTTGGTGCTTTTTCAATAACACGTTGTAGGTATATGTGAGTTTTTTCATTAAGTAGCAACAATCATAATATTTTTTTACTAATTACTTATTAGGTAAATAATAAGATGCTACAGACGAGCCAATTGGGTGTCAAATACCATTGCTGTTAATTAAGCTAATATCGCTGTCTCACTGATAAATTACATAACATAGCCTATAATATAGTTAAGTAATTAGCTACCACTATCGAAAGCAAGTCATTGCTATCATTGATAGATTGTAAATTAATCACCTCACTTGCCAAATGCGGTTCATTAAGGTGATCCCTCACCTGGAGCATTTTCCTGTAATGTAACTCTTCAGATTCGATTTTGAGCATTTCATTACAGAACTGCCTACCTGAAATGACGAACATTTGTCTGTAATGTACATTCATATTCGATTATGAATATCACATTACAATACTGCCTTATTAACTTCAGGGATTATCAATCAAAATATCACACAGTATCATCAAGTTGCGCACCGTAATGCTCGGTTCTTGTAACGTTACATTACAGGCAAATGCTCCCAGGGAGGGAGCACCTTTAGGTCCAATTGTTCGTAGTAAGTAATTAGTCTATATACTGTCTCACTGCTGGGCAAGGGCATTAGTCATCAAAACCAAGTCTTTATTACAATGGATCGGCATTGGCCGTATCATCACACTTCCCAAATGCGGGTTGGTGATAACAAAACCTTGATAATGTTCAGAAAGCACACTTTTCCCGACCTGGGAATCAAATCTAGGACCTACGCAGGTCAAGCTAAGTTCTGCTACCGCTTGGCCACGGAGACGTTGTTGGTAGTAGTTAGTTAAATAAACACAAAGGTAAAATATTTTATCAATATGATATTATCACTACAGCAAATATCTCCAGCTGTCTGTCATCTAAATATACAAATGCAAAACTACTTGTATCTTCAATACGGATAATCGAGATATTTCTATGCTCCTCACTTCTGTTCAGATCTGATAAGTAAGACGTCAATCGATACAACGCAGGACCTTCTAGATCTTTCGTATAACAAGCTATGTACTCAACATATTGATAAGTCTATATGGAGCAATACGTGTGTTTTCAATATCATCGAAAAACTAAGAACATTCACAGCATGTCTATTCATCTGTCTTTCACTGTCATTTTTCTCCCAGTTTATCACTGCCTTTTCTTTTCGAACTTTGAAACCAGTTTTAAGTTTGAAATTGCCATGTTTGCAATCAAAAGTTACAAAACTTCACGTAGAAATAATATCATTTGAAAATAGAAAACTTCGTCTTAAATTTCAAGATTTGTAGCAAGCGAGCGTATGTACCGCCTGATGGACCCGGGCAATATCAAATGTATCTCTGTAATGCTAAGGGGACCTTTTTTGTAGTAAGCAAGACGAACAAGTCAAACCTGAGTTACCCACTTGATCACCCAACAGTGGTCGTGCTTTTCCACCAGAGTTGTGTTCTATGCTACGTTGCTATGAATGCGTTTGATATCCACCAATCATATTCACTTGTCTACGTAGCATAGCATAGAAACGGGTTCTATTCGTACTGAGCCATATTTTTCATATAGCTGCGTGCTGCGGATGCGTGCTGTGTTTGCGTGCTTTGCATGCCTTTCCTACTTGTCGATACATCGCATAGCTTGGGCTGGGCATCTTTGGATCACATCTCGCTCGGCTACATGACAAAGCAGCAATGAAAACAGTCTAAAGTTTCGTAGCTTAGCTTGCACCACCTTGCAGCATAGCTAAATACCACATCTCTGATGGAAAATCAGCTTTAAACTCTTTAACTATTTACTGAAAGGGACACAATAATAAAAGTTATTAACCCCTTACATTAGGTCACTACAGGGTCAAAAAACCAAATTTTGTCGATTTCACAAACTTGTAACTAAACTAACTTCTACTTCTATTTGAGTACGAATGCGAATTGGCAGATTAGTTAGTAAACTTAACTTAATAGATCAACAATCCGAACTGAGATTCAGTAAACTTACCGAAGCTGCAGGAGTATGATTCGGTACATCATAAAGCAACTCAGGAGTATCCAAGCTAGCAAATTTATATTCTGTGGATATAACGTCTTGCAGTAAGGTAGAAGTAGTTAGACTCGCTACAATTGATGATAACCATGCAAAATTGAGGTTGGTAACAAATACGAGAGCATCGTGGCCTAGGGGTTAAGCAACCGAACTCAGATCGTGGATCGTGTTTACCCAAGTTCAAATCTGCCCAAAACCATCTTGTTTACATCGTTTTTCCGACTAACTCTCCGGTGATGGAAAACGTCGATAAGAAACCAAAATTAACCCGTATAATGGCGGAAGGCTCACCACCTGCCACGTTGGGTTCTAATACCATCGGTAAAAAGTTCCGTTTATTGCTACTGCAGCAGTCAGTTGCCTCTAACTACCCCGTTTAGGATATAATCGTGGTGGTAAGTATGTTATCTTTTTTGGAGTCTAATTAAAGTTAGATTCCTTAAGTGAAAAAATCCAGCCAAGAATTAAGTTAAAATTTACAATTCCCAGCCAACTCCACAGGCGAATCTGATACGATCATCTAAACAGAAAATTGCGATCCGAGCAGCAATTTCGAAAATTGGCCTCCCCCAATTCGCAAAATGAGTTTGTGGCATCAATTCTATAACAAAATTACACGGAAACCAAAATTTTGCTAATTAATTTCATCCAACTAATGAGGTGGGTTTGAAAATGTAGGCTCGAATTGAACCATTGGTTATCTGGCTATCTTCAGCGGCTAGGGTGCTTTCACTGGATGTAGTATCGCGGTGGAAAATTGTGATTTCGAGTTACTAAAGCAAACATTCTTGGAAGTGAATTTTGTTGATTAATACTAATGCTTGGGATTTTTCGGTTCAGTGAGTTCATTTTATCAAAGCCGTGTGGTATTGTTTTACCTAATTTTATTTGAATGATAACTTATACAGCAAATTTTACTATTCACGACCATTTATATGACGAATATTTTGTGCTTGCTCTGGGTGTTTGTATTTTTGAAAAATATAAATTAGTATGTTTGTCAGTTTTTGATACAACATAATACAAGTCTACCTAAATTGAAAGATAAGGGTAGTTTGTTGATATTTATTAGAAGTTAGTTAAGTTAGTCATTTTGTAAAAAGGAAAACATTACTATTTTTCAATAAAAACCAGAGTCAGTTCACACTCTGCTCGACTAGCCTACACTGAACGAGGCATAGGACTATTTGCCTTCGACTGAACTTAAATTATGGCCAGATCTTCGAAGTCTCGAAGAAATCTCCAACTTTGGACTTTTCAAAGAACACGAGAACCGATCTGGGGAACGATTCTTTATCTCAACGCTGATTGGCTGAAGTAAATTGGATCCGATTTATTGGACCCCCTTTGTTTTCGACTCCATTGTTTTTGGTACGAGTACTTCATCATTATCTGACTAATTATCTTTTGTGTTTTAAAGTTTTAGATTTGCAGCATTGGGTTTGCGTTGTGTTTGGGTCATCTAATTTTGCAATCGTGTATATTGACCTTTCTTTGTTTGTTTTACTCGATTAGTTCAAAAATCTCGTTGTAAGACTTAACCGTTTTAATTGGCATTTCATTTTTACGATTCGCAGCAGTTTTTTGACTTTTTTTTCAATTTTCGGCATGTTTTTTTGCCAGAAGCATTTCTTGTTCTTTCTTATGTAAATGAAATGAAACAAAACAAAATTTACAAATGTCTATGGTACCAAAGTGTAAAATATGCCAGAAAAGGCATGAATCCTTATCTCTTTAAGTACCAACAATATTTCGACCTTGTCCGTTCCAGCATTGTTCAAGACGTCAAGAAAATTTATGAACTATGCCATTATGAGACGGTCCCACCAGTTTATCGCTAGCAGGACATCCGAATTGGCAATTAATATTATTTCGTAAATTGGATCCGAATCGACCATTCCAACCTCCAAATAAAATTTATTCAACCAATAAATTACTTAGATAACGTTTACAATGTTTGTTTAATTTTCGTACGGAATGAATGTGATGTCAAAAGTTAATGAACCACGGCAATCGATGTTTGAGCGATATAGAAAAAGGTTTGAATAGGTTGATGAGAAATTTGAGATTGAAGGAAAAAGGTTCAAGCAAATTCGCGTATTAAGAGTTGCAAGGGCATGCTATTATAACGTGAGTTTTACTTGAGAAACCACATATTATAGACACTGAAAAACTATGTGAAACAAAACGAGATAAATCAAAACTGACAGACAAAAAACTAAACAAAAGTTCAAGGTTTCGAGTTTCTTTGGTAATATGTCATCAGAATGTAAATCCTTCACTGAGTTGGTAAAACCAAAGAGAAGGCATTAGGCCCATCCTTTCACTCTCATGAAATTGTCAATCTTTAAAGCTTTCCCCAAATAAATGGGGAATGAAGATATATTGTAAATTGAACGATGGAAAAACTCCAAGAGATAAAACCGTGGGAAGCTGCAGATTTTAACACCAACATTTTGCTTTGGAATTGTAAGATATTTTTGTACTAACATGGATACGCCGCAAGGATGGCTTTTTTCAGACACTCAAAATCGAAAAGAATGCGTCTACTTGTGACTTTGTGTTACTTATCTATTCATAATACGCTGAGCTCAATATCTGATTTCAACTGTCTATTCGATATTGCAAAACCTGCTTAACAAATTATAATGCTGCTTTATTGGCTGATTCTTTTGCTAACACAAGATTTGTTTACAAAAATAAAACTGGTGTTCAAAAACGCAAAATGAACCCGTACCGTAGTCATATTTTCAATAATTAAATAGTAATTGTATCTGCAATTGTCAATTTTATCATCCCAATGCAAGTTCCATGGTGTCAATCAATATGAACAATACACTCTTGATGGTTACGTGAGTGTTATACATTCAACAAAACATCTGCAGAATAGATCAAAACACAAAAATTTCAACCAAACTAGTCGTTTTCCCCCACAGAAGCATAGAGAAAATAATACATCTTCCACTATATTAATGTAGACTAGAAATCACAGACCCTGCTTTTAATATAAAAAATATCCTGTCTACCCAAAATAGGCCGTAGCAATGATAGCAAGAATAAAAATATATAAAGCAGCCATAAGCACGCGAGCGGGCGGACCGCGTAGATAAATATGACGTATTATTATGTTTTCCAAAAGGGGGTTAGAATAGGATAGGAGTTGCCTAATAAGCGAGGCGGTTGGGAATGCTTCAGGGCTGTAATTTGGGTACAGTACTGTATCTTGTTTAGACTCGAATGCTTTTAGCGGAGCAATTTTTTGAGATGAGTGAGGCGTTAGCTGTTATTACACGTCACGTCACAAAAAGCGATGTAGGATATTTCTTCAGGAACGAACTTTTCAGTGTTTCTTTTTCATTTGGTAGGAGGTATGGAGGTATGAATTATGACGCAACCGTTTTAAGAAGCTGACTGTTTCGACGCCACAAGTTTTCTTAGCTTTCCCATCTTGCAGTAAAATAAACAAATGCAAATCTCATATTTAACGCATTTTGCGTTTTACTTAGGATAATGCATATTTTTACGAATTTTCATGTAATCCTAATTCTAAAACTATATTCCTTGGTGATTCAAATTGCCAAAGGTTGAAGTAAGACATGCAACCACCAAATCTCTTCAGAATCGCTAACCGCCTCGCTCACGCTCAGACCAGCCTCCCAACAAGAAATTTGGTATATTATTTCACGAGAAATATTTTAAGGAAAAGTGGCATTTGCTGTTACCATCGTGTGGTTTGTTTTTCTCTGGATCTTGAACGAATGTGACGGATAGTGATGTTTTTGTTCGGTGGTAACTGGCTTGTAGAATAGTAGTAATTTTTGGCCTTTGAATGATGTTTGGATGTACACTTGTTTGATGCATGGATTCAGTGTTTTGATGCATAACTGGCTTGTAGAATAGTAGTAATTTTTGGCCTTTGAATGATGTTTGGATGTACACTTGTTTGATGCATGGATTCAGTGTTTTGATGCATAGTCTTGACTGTATGAGCTTTTTATAATATCTAACAATCGTTTTCAATTTCTTATTCTCCTCAAAAGCACAAATTTTTTACTAAATAAAAAACGAAAATGAATGTTAAAATTGAGAAAAGGTATAAAATTCATGAAACAAAATACATTTTCAGGCTAACAGCAGTTTATTGATGAATTTGCTTACGTTTTTATTTCATTAATATCAATAAAACCAAACATATTAGTAACTAATAATACAAAATATTGTGCATTTTATTATTCAACTGATAACGAACAGCAAATATCGTTAAAATCATAGAATAATGAGACGTATCCCAGCAGATACGTTTTAAATTTCGAAACTCATAAATAACAAATAAGTAGCAACCACAGATTATCTTTGACACCCCACATGACGTTGACATTTTAACTTTATTTGACTGAATTGGCGCCACATAATGATAGTTTCTTAAGAAGTTAGTCTCTTTGTTTATCTTTTTCTATTCAGCCAGCAACATTTAGTTACTAACTATAAAAAAAGAAGATACGAAAACAATACTTTCTCATCGTGAACGGATAAGAAGTAGAACGACTTGGCTCCCTTGGGAGTCAGTAAGTTACCTTTCAATTCTTCGGGATACGATGACCTCCAAATCGGAGAACGAAGATAGGGGCCTCTAGGGGGTAGAGAAAGATAGTGAACAGATGGGGTATTGTATAATGAATATAATACAGCAACTAAACCAGATTAGTGCGGTTACAAGGGTCTGTGTAACATTGGGCGCGGTTTTTTTTCATTTCACATGAGCAGAAATGTTGGTGGGTACAGTGTGTAAGTATTTGTCTCTTACACCCATAGTAACAAGTGCTCGTGTTATAACTGGTACACGCTCAAATATTTTTAAATGCGGACCTAATACCGGGTGATAATCGGAAGAAGAAGATAAGACAAAAAGATATGGCATATTCAGTAGGTGAGTGACATCACTTTTGAAAATTATTTTTTTTAAAAAACAGTCGAACAGTCGGTATTTGTACGAAAACCTTAAGAAAGAAATTAAAAAAAAAACAATTCTTACGTACATAGTTACCTACTACATCACTAACTGAGTATTCCATATCGTTTGAAGTGTAATTCTTATACTTTTATTTCTCCCGGTATAATACCATCAAGACACATCACAAATACATCTTCGTAAAATTTTCATTTTGTTTTGGATAAGAATCGAACCTGTAAACTCCTAAAGGCAGGGTGTGAAAAACCCTAATCGTCAACAATCGTGTTTTGGGCTAACAAGCTATAGAGCTTTACCTCAAAGCCACGACGGTTCTTTTCTTTAAACTGAAATGCATTGTTCTACTACAGATTATTGCTAATTATTCAAAGCTAATCACGCATAATTAACTTTCAATAATGAAGTGCGAACATACTAATGCTAATTGAGAATTGAACGCGATTAAATCTTGGAGAGTCCTATTATTAGGATATATTTTGATATCGAAAGGCGTTGCCAAGAGAAATACTATTAGGGTTCTACATGTAGAAGAAAAGAAGTCAATAGGGATGTCGACAACATTAAAAAATGGTATTCTGTTCAGTCCGTTCGTTAGACCGTCCAAAAATACTGGACATATATTTTTCCCTTTATCAAATTAATAAAAAAATACAAAGACAAAGAGCATTTAAGTTCCGGAGTGGGGACTTGTTACGTCACTTCTAAGTAAAAATTGTAACTAAGCGTGACGTCACGCGAAACTTCAACGCACAGTATCTTTGTCATTTTTCGTTTACGAGAAAAAAGAAAAAATACGTGTTCAGAATTTTTGATAATCTAACTGATGGACTAATTAGTTTTATTTAGTCGTCTGGCCTATTCTTGCTTTGACTCTCTGGTGATGGAAAACAACGGTTAAACCAAATCTATCCGGATAACGGCGGAAGGCTCACCACCTACCACGTTGGGTTCTAATACCATTGGTGAAAAATGGGATTCTGAGTGTTCCGTTTACCATGAAGGCAACAGTCACTTGCCATTGACTACCCCGTTTGTGATATAGTTGTGATAATAATGATTATGTTATGTCGTTTCGAAAACTCGCCCTACATTCGTGATAAAATATTTGTTTTGTTTTAAAGTTTACGAACTAAGTATATCGAGATTTTGAAATTGTGCTTGTATTATTTTAAATTGCGCTGTTCGAGTGTTAATTTTTTTCCGAATCCTGCAATTGACGCCAAAAATTGCAATTAGAGACAATACAATGGCGAGCTAGTTATAAGTTAACGGTCAACTTTTATTTATATTAACAAATAATTGATGAATACTCATTACATTCCAACCTGTTTTAAAGATTTTTTTCGTAAATTTAACTTATTTTCAACAGTTCATTTGACTACTTTATTTAATAGGATCGTCATTTATTTATAACAATGTCTACTCGGAGAGAGACTACAAAATAGGTAGTCATTATCTCATAAAATTGTGCGTATAATTTCAATTCCGTTTCGAAATATCTGGGATGGCGTGACTGAAACACTTTAGTGATGGGAAATTTTAAGGTAGCAACCTATTTAGGGAAAAATAGGGTAATATAATCTAAATCATTCGAAATGACTAGGCAACTACCCAGCCAAAACTTACCTTTGTTAGATAGAGTAAGTATGCTTTTTATGGATTGTAGGTATAATGTAAAATACGATCTAATGTTGTAAAACATCCATCACTTACAAATTTTTCTTTGTTCTTAAATAATTTATTCATTAATTATTTGTTTATGTACTGCATTGGTTTTTTTTTAATTGTAATCCATTTCACTAATAGATTGGCGTAGTGCGCTGTAGCACGGTTTCTCGCCTCGATTGCCTTCGTGTCCCGGGTTCGATTCCCGGTCGGGTTAATTCAGGAAACATCTTTTCTGAATTGACTCGAGTTTGGGTGTGCTAAGAGACGTCCTCAGCTTATTTCCTTGTGGTACCTTGTAACACAGGGATATTAATCCCTACTTCGAGACCATAACAAGAGGTGTGTTGTCTGGCGCATATTTATTATTTTTATTTCCGATATTTTCGCTTCACAATCTATTAAAACAAATTCTTTCCCGCTACGAGTTTAAAGTGGTCGAAAAGGTGAGAAAGGATATCATAATGTTTTTTATCATCGTTTGCAGGTTAAACAAAAATTACACTTTCTTTAAATGTTTATTGAATTATAACGCACCGAAATGAAAACCCTGTTCAGAGAAATAAAATAATTTAACTTTACAACCTACACCAAAAGCTATTTACAGCTTTCCCACCCGCGCTTCTAAAAGCAATGAAAAGCCATTGTTTCCATATTAAAATTCGATGACAATAAAACTCCCTCCAATAATGGGGGTTGTGCACATTAAGAAATTAAAAATAAAACGGAATAAAGGCCGCCGCACACCGTGCAATTAGCGAGAACGTGCCAAATGTCGCGTCTATGCACGCTGTCTTACCCGCGTAAGGCATAAGCGGTAGCGTTTTTCAAAAAAGGTGTGTGTTCAAGTAGGTCACATAATGTGTGGTTTTAGAGGGGTGGTGATTGTTGGAATAAAACAAGCTGTATTTGAAAATATAGCATATTTCTTCATTTAGTAAATTTTTTATTTCATTTATTAATTATGTTTGGAAGTATATAAAATAAATGGTACTGAAGATACTTTTCCAGACTTAGCATGGCTAAAAAAACGTTTTTAAAGTCTATGTAAATCAGAGGTCTACCTATATATATAATTTATAAAAACAGATTACAGCGCACACAGTGCTCAAATCACGATCGTACAAAGTAGGTAAGTATCGACAGTAAAATTGAATCACTCCTGTTTCTGAATTGTTAGGTAGTAATCTTAGGTTCTTGGATTTAACTCTTGGACTGGGCAAAGCGTGCTTGCGGTTTTTTGGTGAGTTAGATGATTAAATCTATGAACACAAACTAGCAATGACTCATTAAACTAGACAGTCTGTAAGGAGGCTAAACTTTCATCCTTAAATACACTAAATAACCACTAAAAGCAAATCGCCTCAAAATTGCTCCTCAAACCAGCAATCGAGGGGATGACGACCCAAACATCCAACATTCCTTACACCACCGACTCTACCCCCTTGTTTTAGGGTTCAAACCTGCTGAACACGCAGACACGGTCATTTTTAGAACGTAAAACGCAATTACCATTGGCCAAAATCACCCGACAGCCATGTTGATTTCATTAGGAATTTGAAAACAACTCTTGCGCTCTTGAATTTTCACGGGACATTGGCAAAATGATCCTTATAATGCAGCAGGCTATATAGTTATGACTACTGTCTATTATTAGGTTTTACTAAAGCTTTTGCAACCACTATAATAGCACTTTTAATCACAGAAGGCGCCTTTAGGCGTTCTTTTGTTGGTTAATTGTTTAAGATTTCGTTTTGAGACGTTATTCCACCCCAATAAAGTATGAGAATCAGCACATTAGGCCTTTGTATATTTTTATCTACAAGTTATTTTCTCTGGCTGTCAGAGCTTCGTGCCCTAGGGGTTAAAACCCCAACTCTGATCTTAGATCATGTTTGTTCATTTCAAAATCTTCGACTTACTCTCCGGCGATGGAAAAGGCTCACCAACCTACTACGTTGGGTTCTAATACCATTGGTGAAAAGTGAGCTTCTGACGGCAACAGTCATTGGCCCCGTTTGGAATGAAATCGTGATAGTATGTATGTTAGGTGATTTAAAAAAAACTAATTTAAATTACACGCAATCTACTCTGCTTCAGGGAAATGTGGTTAATAGGAATCCTACTCCATGTCTAAAAATATTAATTGCTTTCCATGTTGAATTTGTGGTTTAGCATGTCAGATGTTCACTTTAATGTAAAAATAATTAAAACAATTTCATTAATTGGTGTTCCAATTGGTTCAATGGTGGTTCAATTTGTGCAATAAATTCATTAAGAGTAATAAATTGGTAAATTGTTTTAAACGGATTTAATTTTTGTACTGATGGTCCGCATTTATATACAAATAATTTAACTGTAACTGAAGTAAAAGGGTGCATACCATTTTTTTTTGGAAAAATCAATAATTGAAATGTTTTTTTAGGAATGATACTGAATTATGTATACAATATAGTGATCCAACTTGTCTGGTTGCGTTTGCCAGCAAGGTACTCGTATACGTTTTAAAACTGCTATAAACGTCGTCAGTTTTTCAAAACTTCAAGGTATAATCAAACATGGTTTTATTCAGTAAGACCATTATATCCTTATGGAATGCCTATTCTTTATAAGATTACAGTAGAAACAACAATACAATTTAACGCATCTGGTGCACTTGACTGTTGACAGGTTAACCTGACAAAATCATGCCCATCTACAATTGCATTATAATATATTTGTAACCTAGCACATTAATCAGAAACTAGGGAAGTTATGTGCTCCAAGATAACCTTATTTAGGTTCTAAAAGGGTGTGAAATTCCTTGAACCCAGTTATAAAGTTCGACGCTTCGAGTTTGAACTAACTTTATTAAGTCTCTAAATGACTCGTCGTTAGTACATATTACTATTATCAATTTCGGACCAAATACCGAGGATTACAGAAATAAGTTATGGCCAATGGGTTTCCGTATTCGGCAGTCGTTCCGTCCGTATATTCGTTGGCGTAACTCCAAAACTGGCGTAACGAACGCATTGTGACTGCATTTGTGTGTGGAATAAGTCATGGGAGATGGATGTTTTTCAATTTTGAAGAAAATCCCTGGAACAGCTATTTCTGGTGTGAGATTTTTATCTGTGAGTTGGGATTTTTATTCGTCTCGAAGATGGATTGAATGAGATTTGACCTCCGTTCGGCATGACTTGTTTTCGATGAGTTGAGATCTGATTAAAAAACTTTATTGCTCTAATAAACCAAGACAATAGGTATTTACAACAAGGAGCGAAGTTTTTCCTTTAGCCGTCCTTCTTCAACACAAAATACAGCATTAGAAAATAAAATTCAATAAGATGGAGCCTGTTTCCATTGAATGTAGTTTGTCTCGCTGCTGGGTTTAATTCCTTCCAATTTCTTTATGTAATCCATTGTTTGCTAAAATGTTTGAATTGCAATAAGAACTCGCTATAACTACGCCTTATTTTCTGGGCTTGCATTTCAAACGATCTCCATCTTATTACGTCTACCCAATTGGGTAGGTAGCAATGTCTGCCTTGATAAAATATTGTCATTTTGGATCCATACATTCTTGCTTCACATTTTAGCTATTGTTATTATATTACATTAAGCAGTTAGTCGTGTTTGGTAATTATGAACCATGATATAAGTAAGTAAGTAAACTGCTGACAAAGCTGAGTTTCTGTAGCCAATTAGTTAAAAAAATCCTATGTGCTTTCAGGTCTGTTCTTAGCCGCAGCTTGGCAATATTTAATGTTTAGCGGCTCACATCACCACCTGTTTTCCATAGCTTAAAGCAACCTGCGGCGAAAGCTGTTCCGCATCACGTCACGTTTTATGTCCTAACTTGCACCATCCAAACTCTGGTATAATTTATACATGCGGTGGATCTCGAATGTCCGCAGCCGCTTTATAATTGGGCCATCATTCTAGACTTATGGCTGTCTTATTATTTATCATGGCCGGTCTTCATGCACGTTTTTGCCAATAGAATGGACGTGCTGGTGTTGGGAATAAAGTATGGAAGAATGAAGTGGCACTTAAACTGTGTGAAGGTGAGTTCACTAAGGTGATAAATGAGCATTATTTTGGAAATATTTATCATTTTAGTGGTAATGTATTGCTTAGATTTACTTGATTTACTTACTGTCAAAGACCAAAAATCATGATTAGGATACTCAAGGTTTGCCAACTAGCTTTGAAGTGAGTATACTTGGTTTAAAATATAAAAAAATAAAAGAAATAGCAACTAAAATCGTTCCCGAAAGTGGCAACGGTAGACGAGTACCTGAAACTATAGCAATGCAGTTTTGTTAAATATTTCTAGGGGTGAATAATTTATGCACCAGATAAGAGATCACTGAAGGGACCCTGTATGAGCTAAGCAAAAAGTAATTCATGACATTTTTTTACTAACTTACATAATAAGAGCGTACGTAGGCTTTAACAATAATTTATCTTGGTATAGTATCTATGTTTATATAATTTTTGGCACGACACGATTGGCGTAGTGTGCTGTAGCACGGTTTCTCGCCTCGGTTTCCGTAGTGTGCCGGGTTCGATTCCCGGTCGGGTCAATTCAGGAAACGATCTTTTCTGAATTGACTCGGGTCTGGGTGTGCTGGGAGACGCCCCTAGCTTATTTCCTTGTGTGGTACTTCGTAACACAGGGATTTAATAATCCCTACTTCGAGACCATCACAAGAGGTGTGTTGTTTGGCGCATATTTAATAATAATATATAATGTATATTTAATTTGTCAGTGAATTCTTCTAAAATAGATTTTAATTTGTCTTGCAAACAACTAAATTTTGTTAGAAACTTGTCAACGCTCAGAATTCGCCAACAAACAATACCCTACACTTTCCACCAGTAACTTTTGTTGACTGCACACAAAAAAATCCTGAAACGTTTTCATGAAAACCGTAGTAACGTGAAGTCCGGTGTCAATACAGTACAAAGAGACTGGATCGATATCAGTTGGTAACACGGATGTGGGAAGAATGGAAGTTAAAAGCAACTTTATATACCTTTATACAGCTTTAAGCTGTTTCCAATGCTAGTAGAGGCTTAGTGGTGCCAGCGGTATGTCAATCATGAGTTTCTGTCTCGTAACACATTGTAGTTGACTCCGGAAATTTGTATGCCATTTGTACCGTGCTACAGCACACTACGCCAATCGTGTCGTCACACAGGTAGTAGGATGAGTGATGGATGCCATGACCATTTCTATTTTTAACAGAATTCAAAAAAAGGAAGAGGTTCTCAAATCGACTGTATGTTTTTTTTAGTTTTTTTTTTATGTTTGTTAACTTTCGACTGGGTAAACCGATTTTGATCATTATTTTTTGTTTGATAGCTGGTGCTTCCCGTGTGGTTCAATTTTAATTTGGTCTAGTTCTGACAGTGGCATCCATGAGAAAACCATAAAAGTCTTAAATCTAGATAGACAAAATGCGCGACAAATGGACGAATAACTCAATATTATGCCAACCGATTTTGATAATTCTTTTTTTATTTGAAAGCTTATGCTGCTTGTTTGGTCCCATTTAAATTTGGTCTAGTTCTGACAGTGGCATCCACGGAAAATCCATACAAATCTTAAATCTAGATAAACCATATGCGCGGACAAATGGACGAATAACTCAATTTCACGCCAACCGATTTCGATGCTTCTTTTTTTATTAGAAAGGATATACTTCGAAGGTAGTTTGATGAGAGTTTGGTTAGGTTCTGATTATGGGATCCATGGCAAAGTAACGGAACTCTTCAATTCTTAGAAGCAATTCGACGATACTTCTTCGATGTATAAAATAAATAAGAACTATTCACTGAAAATCAAGAAATAAACATAAATTTTAACAAAAAAAAACCAACTTTAAAAAAAAACTATTTCTAAACAAAGCACTAAAAAGTAAAGAAATAATTGCGTATTCCTTCAAAACTTAACTTAAACGATAATATAATGTAGGTACAATTATTGTTATTGTTGGAGTCGGTGTCAGCCAATGTAGGTTTGGAACTACCTACACACATGCGTAAACGTGAGATGTAAAAAATAGGTATATTGCTAGGTCTATTGTAGTGTTTTCTTGGCTGACACCTACTCCAACAATAACAATAATTGTACCTACATTATATTATCGTATAAGTTGTGAAGGAATACACAATTTATTTCTCTTCTTTTTAGTGCTTTGTTTTGAAATAGTTTTTTTTAAAGTTGTTTTTTTTAGTAACTCATTATTCGTTCATCCTCGTACGTAAATACATACAGAAAACCAAGACGGCAGACACAACTTGTCATTTACGCTGATTTTGATTTCTGGTTTGTAGATACAAGTTGTATAACTTTGACACAAGCCAGCAACACGTGATATGGCTGCTAGAGATGTAACTCTTCAATTGCTACACATATGGTAAACATGAGTAAGAAAATATGTATCATATATAATACAATAAATATTCTGTATTTCCAAAGGAATGTGGTATCGGAGCCTTCAAGAAGAGAGCGTATTCCCATTTAAAAGGCAAGCCACGCATTGCCGACACCTGAGGTGTTGCAGTTGTCCATGGGCGGAGGTGATCACTTTCCATCAGGTGACCTTCCTGCTCGTTTGCTCTATTAGATAAAAAAAATGGATGCTGCTAAAATAATAATTTGAAAATTTTAATCGCTGTATTTGATTTCATAAACATTGAAGATGTTGTAATATGTATCTTGTAAGTAAACATATTTCATATTTAATTTAAAGCTCTTCTAGCCATTTTTTTTAATAAACCTATACCTAGAATCTCAAATGTACGCCCCGGGCAAAACAAACATGGTTAGCAAGGAAAAATTGATTTATTCTTAAGACTGATTAAAACCACGCAAAGGTAAGCGAGGTTTATTATAAAATCATATTTTGCAAAGGAGTATCGGAAACGCAATATTCATTATTGGAAATTTTTCTAGTATGTTTCAGAAACATAATTAGTTTTCATTATAAAAAAACAACTTTCATGTCTGACACGTAACGTGAGTTATCTGTATTTATTTTTTGTTTAACATCAGTAGTTTGTTTAAATAATTTTTTTCTTACAATTTTTTGGTCGATCCTCTACTTCTTGGCTCTCGTTGTTTCTTTACCTTATTATGGTTAAATAAATAAAGAGTATAAAAAAACTTCTGAAACTTTACCCAACTCCTACAAAAATATTACATTATACTCGTACCATCAGGTACACATAAGCGCTGACGTGTATGTTGTCAATCCTCCATTAATTTCTTAGATATAAGGAAAAACAGTCGAAAAAATCAACCCGTAACGAAGAGACTTGTTCCCAAGGGAAAATCCCGGAGCATTCAGTATTTTCGTCCAAAAATCCAGAACATTCCTGGAAGAAATTATTTTTTTATTCCATCAATAAAGAAGCAGTCAGAGAAGTGTCGTTTTGGGTGAAATTTGAGATTGCGTTATACAAGACGGCACCAACGATTTATGAAATTAATTAAACATATTAATTTACCGAATTTCATCAAATTACTGTCTTATAACCAGAGCTCAAGATGATACTTTAAAAAAAATTGAACACATAATCGAATCAGCAAACGCGTTACTGTTATTTAATAATACATACATACATACCATCACGCCTTTTTCCCAACGGGGTAGGCAGAGACCACATCTTTCCACTTGCTACGGTCCTGACACAGCTCTTGCGCTTCTTCCACTCTCATTAATCCTTTCATACATGCTTTCATTTAATAATGCAGTTTATGCTGAATATGTAATCCTTGGAAACCGTGCTGTCATGTTGTATAAAACCATTCCAGCAAAATACAGATCTGGAACGACCCCACAACATGGCAAATGTAACAATGTTGATAGCTTTGACAAGCTGTGGAATGTAATAGCATTGAAAACCTATTCACCTGGAAACTTATTAAAACAGTATTTCATGTTTGAAACAATCTTTGAGTTATCCTTTCACTGTTCCATCTTATGTGATACATTCAATTGTTTTTTCTATTGTGTGTCTTATCTGGACTGGTAACTTATAAAAGTAGTGAAGCAGTATTTAATGTTTAAAACCTTCCCTCACAGTGTACTTAAAACGAGGCCATCAAACGCATCCCCATATTTCACTCGTCTCCATTTATACCAAAAATCAATTAAAATTTTAAATACCTCATTCCTCATATCGTACAGGGTACCGCATTTTATGACGTCATAAAGGCAGTCAAAATTAACGCGTCTGAATGTACTCCCTTAATTAATGGGCGATGACTATTTTTCCCGGTTGTTAAATCATTCGCTTTTATTTTTATCAGCTTAATAATTAATAAAGAATGAGGCTGTGCTTGTTTTAGGAATCATTAAGTACGGTTTTCATGATACTTATAATTTCTAAATCATAAATCATTTTTCTATTCATTATTTTCTAACTTCTATTGTTATTGTAATTTTTTTTCCTTAATTTTTACTTAGGTACTTTGAATGTGTTAATCAAATTATATCATTTAAATACATATGCTTAGAACTTAAATAAGTCATGTAATACACGTTATGACAGTTATTTGCAAGATGAGGGTTAAAAAAAATATATTCTTTTATATTTTAAAAAAATGTTTGTGCTACTCATAAATATCATCGAGTATCGAATTCATAATCTTCGTTTGGGCTGATTAGGTACTTTAGTTTTTCAACCAATACATTAAGAAACTAGACCGATCCAAAGAAGCTACCAAAACTTCATTTGGCTTCTCTAAAACATAAAACACTGTTTTGTCATCCGATGTCATTGCCCGAACACAATACTACCCTTGTGCCAAAGATACGCATCGCACGAGATTGTAAACTTGGCTTCCTTTTATTGTCGTTTTGTTAAATTTTAATTTTTTTTAAGTTTTATTACGCAGGACTTGGCAAGGTTCGCCAACATCGATTTTCGTGTTTCGCTCTCTGAGTTAGGTCTTGGACGGTTGTTTTGAATGGCTGGATAACGTTGTCAGTGCCAAAAGTTAGTTATGCCTAAGTAAAGCTGTCAGCAATATCTTTCGGAAGCTATGGTCTTAAACTTAGGCTATTCGCAAATTTTGTCAAGTAACTATCTAGGATTTTGCCCGCCATTACTCATTTTATTTTCTAGGTACAGAGGCGTTCACTTCAAGCTTTACAAAGGGCTGACATAACACCCATTTTGCAATGGTTTTGTAAAGGTTGATGTGAACGCCTCTGTCTACTAAGACCACCATTGAAATCAAGTTATAGCTAGTTATGGTAATTTTACCCTTCAAACTAAACCCTTCATTTCTAAAGGGTTAAGTTAAATTAAGTATATTGTCATTATAGTATTAAATAATGACAATGATACACAAGATTCTACAAATGGAGTTAATTTTTTTCGGATTTTGTAAATTTGGTGATATTCCTAATAATGAAATAAAGTAAAGATAATTAGATAATAGTAAAGTAAAGTAATTAGCCTAAACACTGTCCCGCTGCTGGGCAAAGGCCTCCATCATTGAAATCAAGACATAGCTACAATGGATGGGTATTGGCTTTAATCACCACGCTTGCCAAATGCGGGTTGGTAATCACAAACCTGGGCTATGTTCTGAAAAATCCTAAAACACACTTTGACCTACCTGGAAATTAAACCCGGGACCTCCGGGTTTAATTCCATTAAAAAAATGTATCACACTTTAATGTGGATTTGACATCACACACGACTGAGTTATGACAGCTTTTACAAACAGCATAACTAAATTGCATCATACAGGCTAATCACTGGTCAATCTTTGCAATAATGCGAGCAGATTTTATCATTACGGTATTCAAATTAACAAAAGGCAATGACAAATTAATCTTTTATTTGTGTTTTTTAGACTGTAAAAAGTATTTTTGGTAACTATGTCCCAATTACGAAAGTTGGCTTTGACATCACACATTTTTATAAAAGGCGTTGTAACATTTCGTAATGAGTGACGGTATTTGATGAGTTTCATGATTTTTTCATTAGTTAGCTTAGCTGGGCTATTTTTGACGACACGAATGGCGTAGTGCGCTGTGGCACGGTTTCTCGCCTTTGATTCCGTAGTGTCCCGGGTTCGATCCCCAGTCAGGTCAATTCAGGAAATGATCTTTTCTAAATTGGCCTGGGTCTGGGTGTGCTGGGAGATGCCCCTGGCTTCCTTGTGTGGTACCTCGTAACACAGGGATACTTATCCCTACTTCGAGACCATGACAAGAGGTGTGTTGTATGGCGCATATTTATTTATTTATTTATTTTATTTGTGCATTGTAAGCGAACCCTCCTATTTTATAAATGCTGGGTTTCGTTGAGCGTCGTGGCCTAGGGGTTAAGCACCCCGATTCTGATCGTGGATCGTGTGGTCCCGAGTTCAAATCTGGCCGGAACCACATCTCTGTGTTCATTATCAAATTTTTGACTAACCCTTCGGTGATGGAAAACATCGATTAAAACAAAATCAACCCGGATAACGGCGGAAGGCTAACCTCACTACCTACCACATTGGTGAAAAGTGGGCTTTTGAGTGTTCCGTTCACCATGACGGCACAGTCACTAGCCTTCGAATACCACGTTTCATAAAATGTCTTGATGGTATGTATATTATTATGTTGATTATCACCAGATTATCACCAAGGATAAAACATAAATGTTGCTCATAATATCGATATAAAGTTGTGTTAATGAATTTTCAACTAAAGTCATCAATCCATGACCCTCTTAGTACAAGTTCTGTCTCAGATATACATTATTTTCTACCCATAAGTTACCCATAACTGAACATTTTAAGTTTTGTAGTTACTGTTACTTATTTAGTTTGTGAAATTCCTTACTTTACCCATCCGTTAATCTTAGTTACCTACTAGTTTTTAATTCGTACTTCCGCTTTCTCCCAGTTCACTTCTGTCTATTTTATGTTTCTTTCGTTTTTAGTCCTTTGGGAGCGGAAACGGTGATTAATGAATGACAATACATTTACAGGGTTATATTAAATAGAGAAGATTTATTTTATCAATGTTTATAAATGTCATAAATAATATAGATCAATATTCTCTTTTTAATCGCCTCTTCACTTCACCTTATACTTCGTTCTTCGTACTTGTGAACGGTAATCAAAAATCATGAAACATTTATTTGTATATTTACATGTTTACTATTGTATCCAGTTAAGCTCTTTATTATATAACACTTGAGAGTATTTCAAAACAATGTTGGTGTCAACAATGTCCATCATTATTTGTCCTCTTAAAATACTTAGCACTCCCGATCTATCATCCAGAGATGTGGTCTACTATGAAAGAAGCTTGCCCGGAAGTAGCCTATTTACTCTTTCTAGACTGTAATGAAAAGTCTCCTTTTCCCCAAAATCATTCAATAAACAGTTTCCCCACAAACAAAAGTGTCTCACAATGCTTTGTCTCCCTCCTCGTGTCAGTTTTTCAAGTCAACAGCAGGGGCCGAAGATTGATGAACTTAGGAAGCCCTTGTTAAGCAGAAACTGAGCAGTGGAAATAGCTGTGCTTTCACAGTTTGACGCGTACTTAAGTGAGTGGAGCTTCGGGTGTTCTTAGTTGTACTAATATGGGCAACTATGTGACAACTGTGGCAAAAACTATGCAGGCTGTTTTTTTGCGGGTCGGAGATATACATAAGATAAGATAAGATATTCTTTATTGCCCAAATATAACAATTACAAAAATAAAGTTTACATAACTTATTAGTACAATTTAGGCGGCCTCATCGCTAGAAGCGATCTCTTCCAGGCAACCTTCGGGTAGAGAAACAAAAAAGAGTAAACAGTTGAGGTGGTGCAAGATGAGCAGTTTATCAATAAAAAAACATATTGACTGAAACAATAGACATACATATTATCAAGATAGCAATAAATAAACTTACATAAACATACTTAAATGAATAAACATAAAGTTTTGTGTGGATTATTCAGTAGGCACCTAAGTAACAACACTAAATCATTAAGGCGAAGTTTGAGTCAAAGTGACAGAAAATATGCTATATCTACATAAATTAATACTTTAAAATAAAATTCACGATGAACATTCATATTCGTCGTAGGGAACAATTGCCCGACTTCATGCAGGTACCGATTACTGTCCTGTTATTGGATATGTTAAACAGGGTAATTAGAATTTTTCCGATAAATCATAATATTATCATTATCTTATGTAATTATTCTCGTACTTATTTATTTATTATTCATTGCACAAAAACATACACAGTACAATAGGCGGACTTAATGCCAAAAGGCATTATCTTCCAGTCAACCACACGATTAAACAGATAAGTTTACAGACGGTGCAAGTGATAACATTTTACTACTACTTTTATCTAACTGAAGCAAAACATTTAAAAAAAAAACCAAAAACAACAAAATATACATATATATATATCATTATCTATATACATACATAGATTTAAATAAATACAAGTACGTCTTAAAGCTAAAAAAAATCTAAACAACAATCTAAACACACACAATAACAAAAAAACTTGTAAAAACCAATATAATATTTTTAAAAAGAACCAATCAAAGAAAAGGAGATTTCTAAACCATATAAACGCCACAGATTAACCTGGCAGTATTTGAGCCACAAACACTACTAACTTCTACTAAGGTTATACGAGTAGTCCGATGACTTGGTAAAATTTGTTTGTGTTGGTTAATCGTTTTTTCCTTGTCAATTTTTCAGACTCATACAGTTGTGTGTACTTAACAGTCCATATAAGCAAAAAAAACTTTTTTCGCAACATTATGAAACAAAATCTCCATTAGCCAAATGGAAGCCTTTGCACCTCTTTCTACCCTAAAAGTAATCGTAATAAAACTAAAACACCCTATTACACCCCGGCCTGCATATTAATCTCATAAAACGCGGCCGAGCGTGAAAACAAAATAACTCTAAAAATACAAAAAATAAAGCCTTTGAATTTGCCGCTTTTTGAAAGGCACTCTCATTTGGAAAAAGCTCATTCCACCTTTCACGTTTGTCAATATATCGGGTATAAAAAGCCGAGTGAGGTTTTGCGGATTTTGTATTAAAAAGACACGTCTTTTTGGCGTGAAATTCTGTTTGAAGTCGGAACATATGGTGCGTGCTGATTGGTTACTGGGCGGGTAGTAATAATTGAAATAACTTTTCTTTTCATTTATTTAAAAATTAAAATACACTCGTTACATGGACAATAAACTTATATTTGCAAGTTACAGTCTACTTGCAGATAGGCCAAACTTTTAAACAAAGTTATGTATAAACAATATAAGAATAAGCCCATTCTAATAATAGCCACGATTGAAAATAAAACCTTAATCATGCGCTCTCCGGGTAGATTTCAGATTCAATAGACCTGAATTTGCCAGCAGGTCGATTTTTTTCCGAAATACAATTATTATGATGTTGATATTAAGAACGGTAGTAAATACAAAAAAAAATCTAGCATCTGTTTGTTTATATTTTCCAGCATCATCACTTCGTACTCATGGCAAAATATACGGTATTTTTTTTTAAAACTAAATTGCCTTTTAATGCCTAATACTTTATATGATTCTTAAATCCACCAAACTACTTTTACTTTTGGCGTTCAATTCAAACTGACAATTATTAATTCGTAGGTATCACAAGTGAGCAAAACTTTAATAGAATTTATCAAATTAAATAAACCCCGAAAAGCTGCCTGAAAATAATTTTGAACGGATTCCAATTTCAGCCAAGCTGCACTTCAAGCCTAACATGATGTGACGTAAGAGGCTGTTGTGACCATGTCTGGATCCGCAAAATGTTAGCACTAACGTTAGTCAGACTAAATTGGAATTTCAACCTTAGCACGAAAGTGGTAGGTTGAAATTGGGCGGTCAAGGGGTAATTTAATTAAGTTTCTCATAATTGTTTTGTGTTTGGGTTGAATTAAATCATTATCGCTAGCTATGGTTTCATAAATGAGTTTAGTCGTTTTTTTATACTTATTCAAATGATGTAGTTATGTACGGTCAATTTACTCACCCGACATGGACATTATAGTCCAAATTGAGTGATATAAAATGGTTTCTGCGATTTTTATTAATTGACGAGGTACTTCCTTGTGTTATATTTTAACGACACTATTCAGGAACGAACTTTTCTTAATTGGTTTGGGTTAAGTGTGCTGGGAATGCCACTGGCTAAAGATCTAGGCTAGAAGGCACTTCGTAACATAAGGATATTTACGAGTATCCTCATTTTGAGAAACCATTAAAATTGATATGGTCTTGTAGATATTCACACACTTTTTAATTTATTGTGTTTATTAAAGTTTATTTGTAGAAAACTACAAACTGATATACTGATACATTAATAAGCAAAAACATGATTTACCAGATCTTTGGTCTAAGGTATCTAAGGATCGAACTTACGGCCTGTGTGCTAGCAGGACCTCTCCTCAGCGAAAAAAATAAATCACAATCGAATTGGTTCGTCCAGAAATCAAACAGACTCTGTGTCATTGCCACGTTTGAACAAAAGAGTTAAAACTCAAAACGAAACACTAAAGCTGCCCTCCCCACTACCCCCTCGTCCTCATTCGCTTGTTTGCTGTCCTCTATTTACTGAGGTCCCGTATTGTATAGCTTGATTGCTACCTACGGCTCGGGTTGCTTTAACTGTTTATTAGGTAGTGTTTTTTTGTGAAAACGAACTGAAGAATCGAAAATAGCATATATGAGCAAATATCTCACCTTATACCAAGCGAACATTGTAATTCAAGGGGTAAAGAGAAATAGTGTGTCAACTTTTTCTCGCCGTAACAATCTTAGCCCTAACTGGGTTGAGATAGAACCCACGACCTTCAGCTCTAAGTACAGCTCCTCTACTCAATATCCAACCAGTTTCTGACACCCATAATATAAGCTCTGCTATTGTCAGGTCGGATGAGTCTAGTGTAAGCTTTCCAAGTTTTTATTCGTTGTCAAGCCGGATTAGGCAAAACCACAATAGTAGCATATAACCCATTAGGCGTTGTATAAACACAAATTTAAATATAAGCATGTTTTCAGCACAATAACACCCTTAAACGTTAAGGGTCACTTCCATGCTACCCCAAATGAAACTCGGCATAAACCGAACACGTCTCACCCTCTAGTACAAATAAAAACTTACTAAGAGCCTCAGCTACGTTTTAATTAGACTGCCTTATCTTCTTTCGACAGCCCTGGGGGTGGGAAGTTGAAAAAGTCAATAATTACCTTTTTCCCACGGTCAGAAGTGGCTTTCACCCGCAGACATACATCTTAATAGGTAACATAAAGTGCGAAGTTTGTATCAAAATCAAGCATCCATATTCTTGACGCTTTTGAAAAAATACAATTAGTTATTGACTTCGTCCATTGGGTACAGAAGCAATGTGTCATTTATACATTATTACAGAAAATACTACGTTTAATAAGTAAATACAAAATTGTGTCGAGAAATAGTTTTGGAATTCGATTCTAATTATGTTCATAAAGAGGAATTATTAGTGTAAGATTTAATTGATTTGAAAGTCCGTGCAGTACGGACGTTCGCGTCATCTTTAAGAATGTATGTCAATGCTTTTTACCACCAGGGTGAGGTTGCACTGCGCGAGATCTCAAATACTAAGTTTGAATACGCAATGGAGATGGTCTTTTGTTTTTGATTGAATTTCAGTCAAGTTGAGGTGGAAATTGTTAGTAGAAAATAAGAATTTCGGCCGTATCTTGAACCTGCCGTAAAATTTTCTTAGCTTTTAGGACTCAGTTTGACGCCACTGAATCTACGTTACTAACATCCGATTTTTTTTAATTAAAACTATATAATTAACGTCAAGCTATTTAAAAATAGAAATTAATTTATTTTGGCACTTGAAATACACATAGATTACAAACATAGCCAAAAATATACTGTTTAAATAGACAGTTTTATCTTATTACTAAGGACTTACATTTAAGCATAGAACTATATGCGTTACTTACTGTACGTTTGGTACTGAAATTCTAGTGTTACTACGTCAAATTCTGTACGTGAATAAAGATGTAATCAAGTGGCTTTCTTGAATTAACTAACGTGTTCAAATCTCTACTAAAAGACAGATTATAACATCAATTATATTTTTGAATAAAACTATTTTAAGATGAACTATGTAACTAATGCAAACAGTATTATTTCGATTTACTTGGATTTTGGCCCTCAAATCAAAACTATTATTTCAATGAATATTTTCGACAAACTGTTTTTTTGGGAGAAACGCTTCAGCTTATGAATAAAACCTCACCTTTTTTAGGTTCTGTAATTGTATTACTACCCTGGCACATATCTATTGACTTTGAATGAACCCTTTCGTTGTATTGTCCTTCTTTTGACGTTATATATCTAGTATAATTATGCGTTTTACTAGAAGTGGGTATCCCATTTCCTATATAAAAGACATTTCTTACGCCAAATTCTGCCAATTTTCTATAATTGTCACTTTACAATTCCCTTCCATGAAATCTGTCCTTAAGCGGCCATATGGAGACGATTTGAGACTTTTTGCTTATTTACATTCATGCGACTTCAAATCACTCGCACAAGTATCAAGGTTCTGTTTACCATGAGCTTACGTCACGTGAAATACAGTCTTTTGCTATGTCATTTAATTATTGACAATACACCACTTGTCATGGTCTCGAAGTAGGGATAAATATCTCTGTGTTACGAGGTACCAGACAAGGATTCAAGCCAGTGGCGTCTCCCAGCATACCCAGACGCGAGTCAATTCAGAAAAGATCTTTTCCTGAATTGACCCGACCGGGAACCTAACCCGGGATACTACGGAAACCGAGCTACGATAGTTAACTTCAGAAATGTGTATGCTATTTTTGGTTACATTTATAATCACTATGGCACTGGACCTGTATGGAATAACAAACAAAAATGTCAACTTGGACGACAGCGGCTGTCACTGATGTAAACTGATTACTGTTCCGAAGATGTACACAATACTAATTGTAGTCACCACTTTGCTTCTATAAAACCTTGCTATTCGTTTAAAGTTACCATTGTAGGGGAAGAAATAAATAAATAAATAAATAAATAAATATCCCTGGACATTATTCCACACAGCGCCATCTAGCCCCAAAGTAAGCTAATTAAAGCTTGTGTTATGGGATACTAGACAACGGATAAACATACTTAAATACATTTTATTTTGTAAATACATACTTATTATACATAGGAGACACCCAGACCAGTACAAACAGACATGTTCATGCACACAAATGTTTGTACTGTGCGGGGATCGAACCCGCGACCTCTGGTGTAGTAGCCAACTTCTTAACCATTACACCAAGTCGGTCTCACAATGCATTACTACCTTATGAGTTTTGTAACAAATGAATAAAATATCTGAAGAAAATAAATTCCTACTTACGAGAGAAGCCAAACTAAACGCCGCCGATAAATAGGCTATCCAACACGAACCATTCCAACTTACCTCGCTCCCTTTCTTATTTTCTATTACTGCCCCAAGTTTCGAAAGAACGGTTCTCACGGAATAAGTAATTTGCCAAATGGATATCTTGAATGGTGCTCAACTTCGCTACTGGTACTGGCGCTAATGAACCAAATAGCGTTTAGAGAAAACTAAGACTTTTATTGTTAGGTCATTTTTTATTTAGTTAAATTTTGACTTTTTTTTTAACACCGTGCGTTGCAGAAAATACAGTTTTTGAAATTTATGAACACTCCTATGCAGAAAAAACACTTTTATTCAATAAACTTGATTAGCACACAAGCTGTATAACATAACTAACACAGCTGTAGACTGTATTAGAGCTGTTGAACTGTTGTACAGTCCGTAAAACACTTCTGTACGAACAGTCTGAAACTGTAGTAAAGCTTCCTTATACAGCGTTTGTAGAAATAATGATCACAAAAACTTGAAGATGCCATAAACGTTATAGTGCTCTCAACATGACATGCCCTTGAACGGGTTGTTATCTACAAATTGTCATCATAAACCAGTATTTAAACAGTCATTTTATAGCATCACAAGCGCTACAAAAAGATAAGTTTTAACGAGCCAAGTTGATATCTGACCCAAAACATGTGCGTATATTTTTGATAATTAAAATGTGCCATCCCTGCCGAACTGAAAACAGGGGTGAACTCAGGCCTCAGGGCAGGCCCCCAAATAAAAGGTTTTTTTTTTATTCAAACCTAGTTGACCTGAATGCGGAGTTATTAATATGTAATTATATTCTATTATATTTATATGAACAAAACGTTTACTTCGTAACTATTACATACTTTTAACACAAAAACAAGAGATATATATAAATTCTGCACCTCCTGCTACCTGAATTCTCAATAGCATCATGTAAATACATACATTCGTACAGATAGTTATATACATAGCAATGAAAACACACTTATAGCACTGCAACATTGCAGCATTCCTAAAAGCACCCTAACACATGCTGGTAACTGAATGCCCTCCGTTTATAAGTTCACATTGATACACTTATATTTGTTATTTGTTAAAACTCTCCGAAACCCCTGACCTTTTTAAATACTACTCTGTTTCTGCCAAGGACATTATAAAAGCAGGTTTTATTCGGATTCCACGAGGTCCATGCTCATTATGGGACCGAAATTTCGGCTGAAAATTATTCGAGTGTCACGAAAAGTTTCAGGCTGACTTTGCATGAGGGTCTACCCAAAGAGAATGTTGGCCAGCTACACGCTTGTGGTGCCATCTATTACCATATGGGGTTAACTATTTTTGAATGTAGGTCAGATTTAACTGGAGTAAAAAGTTAAGTGTAAAAGCTTACGGCATATTTGTTGGTCGTTAAATGTAAGCCGCAGAAGAGAAATTGAAAACATTTGTTAGGTGTTTTCATCTGGCCTCAAATTAAGTGAAGCTTAAAATTAAGAAGCAAATTGAATTTCCGGATACAGAATAAACAAAAATATTTTTCATAAAGATGAGTATCTGAAAAATGAAAGTAAATAAAATAATGCAATCCATGGTCTTCTACGTTATAGGCGCGACTCCTTATTTTTCATCCCAATATATGGCAAAACCTACAGAATTAAAATCTAGTGATTACTTAGTAAAAGAGATAACTAAACAAATAAAAACCTGTTTAAAATATTGTGGAAAAAGAAGGTTCTCGCCAAAACAATCGAAGCCTATTTAAAAAGCAAAACTTATTCTTGGATCAAATGTTACATACATCTTGCTCAACTTCCAAGGTTTTAAAAGACAAAACGCGAGCCGAATGTTGTCAACTGCTGGCCACAACAAAGAGGAGTTTCCCACCTTTGTGCCTCGTCAGGGGAGCGTAACCGCCGGTTGCTAGACAACAATATCCTGTTACCTAAATCGTTGGATTGTGAGCGATTAGCGGAAAAATTGGATTAATAAAAAAAATATGACGTCATGTAATGAAACCGCTCAACAAAAAACACAGCCATGCTAAAAAAAGTAAAAAGTAGAAACAAAAAAAAAAAAAAAAAATTCAACCACACATTGAGTGATTGATTGAGTGATTCGTTTGAATAACTGGGCTTGTCAACCTCATATCTGGACCTCACGACCGCTTTCCATCGTGTAGAGTGAGGTCTTCTTGACGGGAAATATAAAAAAAAAACATTGATCAAAATAATAATTGAGGAGAGACGCGTCCAAAATGGTAAAAAAAACATAAAAAAAAATAAAAAAAATAATAAAAAAACATGAAAAAAATACCTAGGTGATTTTCGTTGTCGTAAAATAAATAATTTCATCACGTATGCATCCTCACTGTCTCTCCCACTTAATCTCTTCGTGGTGAATGCCCGAACGGTATCTACTGATATACATATAGGTTAATGATTATAGTGAAAACTGTACTTAAAGTGACTTAGACAAAATCGCTTACTCTCCTAACTTGGCTGGTAAAATAGAAACTCATTTTGGCTGTAAGTAAATTTGTTGTCCTAACACTCGTTATCCGAAGATTTTGGCTCAGTTAATTTGTCCTGTCGTGTTGTGGCGGGCTTTGTATCGCAAAATTTGATCATTATTGAGCAAATTGTTACCGGAATAGAAACTAAATGGGTTGCTCTTATTAGATTGTATACGGATAGTACTAGGGAAACCGAAAAGTGTGCAGGCAAACATTTGACCACAGTGAGAAGTGATGCTGATGTATCCTGTTTTAGTCAACTATGTCATTGAGTTAAGATGCTGACTTTTTTGTTTAACTTTCTTTAAGGCAATATGATATATTATAGTATATTTATATTGAATTATTTAGGTATGTATATTTATATGAATGGGATAATATCATATGTATATTATGTTAAATATATTTAAGTATTAATATCTGAGATTTGTTGTTTGTCTCTTCTCGCTTCCATTTTTAAATGTTACACAGCTCAAAATTCCAATGTTTCTGTTATACCTTGCGGATGACCGGTAGAAAATGCCTCTAGGCATTACGTCCGCCAATTGTACTTGACTTGTTTGTGCAGTAGAAAATAAATAAATAAATAAGTGATGACGTCGTAAATTTCCAGCTCACCAGCTTCCTATTATCTCTCTATCACCCAATAGAAATTCTTGAAATGCAACCAGAGAACTAGGCAGAAATGCTTACCAATCCAATCAGTAAAATTGTTTTATTTCAATGTGTTCGCGTATAAGAAAACAGTAAAGAATTGCTTATTACTACGAGTACTTATTTACCTACGAGTTTGAGGTAGCCCTAGCCCTTCAAAATGTTGTTTTGATATCAAAAATTAGGGTGAAACAAATAAAATCTCATGTATTATTCTGTCCTCATTCTAAACTACTGCCAAATTGTGTATGGTATTGTAAAATTGTGTATTGCCTATATAAATTAGTTTTATCCATCACATAGCAAATGAAAAGTCCATAGGTATTGTATTTCTGGCAATGACAGATTTCATCTTAAAGTTGAACGGTCACATAATCGTGGAAAACAACGCCCACAGGTAAAATCAATTCCCCTACGATTTCTTACCCTCTTACAGTTTTTCTAAAATTATTTATAGCATCCAATTCTCCTGAAGACATGACAATTTTTCCTACAATAACTTCCTATAAATCATTCAAGGGTTTTGTGAACATTTTGTTTGGATCTTTTTTGTTCGTTTTTAAAACTTGCGAAGTCCCGAACTTTCCTAAGATGTATCTTTCCTGAACGATATTAATTGAGAAAGCCTGACTTGCAGATTCGGCACTGAATAAAATATGACGATGTTTTGTTATAAGAATAATATGTTCGCTTTCCGTGTTTTCTTTGTGAATATAAGAGATAGCCTTAGGAAAAGATAAGGACACGGACTTCTAGCATATTCTAGCTGTTTTAAATGAAGAATTTGTAAGTAATATAGACTGGCTGGGACTTGATCACAAGATTATTCGTTTTGAAACAGAAACTTGACCAACATTTAAATAGCACTACGATCTTGATATTGTAGTTAAATACAAACTGTTGTAATTCTAGCTTTTAGGTTTAGATATCCCTCATAAGTTTTTAGGGATTTAGTGTAAAATCTCACTAAATGTTTATTTTATCACTGGCCTTACATTAACCTCTCCAAGAATCCACTTGAATGTGTGTTGTGCGTGGAACAGGACGTGTAAACTGTATAGACATCGTCTGTGTGTCTATATACCTATCTGAGATGGTATCTTCTAAGAAGGATATAATGAAACGTGACCTACGTTTCATTATATCCTTTATAACGAAGGCCTTTATTTTCGGTTTGCTTATTTTAGCAAGTTTCATGTAGTTATAGATTCAAAAAAATAGTGATAAACAAACCCGAATAGATGTTTTTTGTCAGTGGTTATGTTGTTTTTAAAACAAGATAATGTTTTCATCTGGTCATAAAAACGAATTGTTGAGAGCTAAATTGCACACGCTTTAGCTCGTCACTTTTATCTTAATTTTCGCAGCCAAGTCCTCATCGTACTCAGTAATCCTAAAACATTTTTTTGGTTTCAGTATTTCACATGTAAATGATTCGAATGATACCGCTATTAGAGCAAACATTTGCCGAGTCATAGGGCAGATGTCAGTTCTCCAAGCCGCCTTGCGGGCCTTTCAATAAAATTCCATCAAAAGCGTTTATGTAAAAATCATGCCAAAATTCCAGTGACTGTAAAAAGGTGTAAAATCTCAGGAAGTGCCAAGTCTGTCTTTACGTTCTCTTTAGCTTTTGATCATATTTTAATACTCTCTATTTAATGCTTCTATGTTTGAATTCTCTAACGAAAATCATGTTTAAGTTACCCATACCCGGAAACAACTTCCGAACCTGTGGTAGTCACTTTATGTTCAATTATGATATTTACTATCATAGTATTATTTTATGTTAGTTTATTTTTATTTAGTATCTATATTTTTGCTATAATTTTTTTTTGTATTTCACTTATCATAAGTACTTATTATAAGTCTATATGAATAAAGATATTTTTCACTTTACTTACTTACTGGAATTCGGGCTTTTCAATAAAATTCCATCAAAAACAAACGCTTTTGATGGAATTTTATTGAAAAGCCCATAAACATGTAAAAATCATGCTAAGATTCCAGTAACTGTAAAAAGGTGTAAAATCTCAGGTAGTGCCAAGTCTGTTTAGCTTTTGAACATATTTTTAATACTTTTCATTTAATGTTTGAATTCTCAAACGAAAATCATATTGAAGTTACCCTTACTTGAATAGAATAGACCACGTAGCGTCAATGCTGTGATATCAAAAACGCAAAATTTGGCGGATGACCTGACATAATTTTGGTAGATGCAGCCCACCTAGCCACTGTGGAAACATTAAGAGAACCGTCTTACAGTTGCAATAAATGATTATGATGATGATGGTGTGAAGCATCACCGAGCATCGATTTGGCAAACTACACAGTAAATATGACTTAGTTGTTCATTTCCAATGATTATGACAAAAACTCAATTATTTTCTCCGTAACACGGCTTAAAGGTTTAATAAAATAACTCCATAGAAAGTATCGTGAGACCATTCAACAAAATTAATTTTCATCAAAAAATAATATTCTGAATTACAAAACCATTATTCATCAAGCTTAACTCTGCCCAGTTAAAGAATTAAATAGGGAGGGGGTCGTAAATTAAATATTAGCTTTGGAAGCGTCAGATTATTCGAATAATTAATGTCCCGTAAAAATATTAGGAGAATTGTTTCAGTTGGATAAAAATTTTCCAATATCTGAAGCAACCAATCGCGCGAAATGGGTTTAATTCTCCGAAGTTTTTACGTTTTCAAATTAAATTTCATAAGACTTATCAATTGGTATTCGAGTCTTTGTAAATCTTCTACGTTTTGATACAGTAAGGCAATAGCTAAAATTCAACACAATTTTCAGCTAACAATATTTATTAAAAAAGAAAAAAAAATAGATCGATTTTAATAAGGCAACCAGTGCTGCTTCTCTGTATAATAAACCACACATTTAAAAACATACTTTACTACCTAAAGCGATCTGTGGAGCTGAATACTTGGCCAACTGTAAGCCACTGTTTAAAAGACCAAAAATTCTGCCTTTGCCCTGTCAATCATTTTAGATATTTGTATGTTAGTAAAGAAATTTCCCCATTATTTTCTCTTGAGCGACAATGCGACTGGTATAAAGAACAGCAGAGACCCACATAAACTATTAACACCACAACAGAAACTTACGTTGAACAGCAAAAATGTGTGGCCAACTAACATTAGGGCATTAGACGTAAATAAATTCAAATATGTAATGACTAAATGGTTGATTTAAAAATGTTTCTATTCTTGCAAAGAGTATCTAGAAATGAAATTGATTTTTTCTATGTTTACTAACTTTGATTAATATAGGACGACTAAAGATGTCTGTTTGTACTGGTCTGGGTGTCCTATGTATAATAAGTATGTATTTACAAAAGAAAATGTATTTAAGTATGTTTATCCGTTGTCTAGTATCCCATAACACAAGCTTTAATTAGCTTACTTTGGGGCTAGATGGCGCTGTGTGGAATAATGTCCAGGGATATTTATTTATTTATTTAAAGAGGTTATAGAAATGGAAATAATAATTGTAAATTTTAATAAGGTTATACTCAAATTTTTAGTTCTACGCCAGTAATGGCAGGATTGTGTACTAACCAATCACTTAAGATCCATACTAACCATATTCTTAGAAATAAATGATTTGATTTGATTTAAATATCAATATGATTTCTTCGACACTCTAAACTTAGTCAACCAAGAAATTTCAAACGATGTAAGGGACTGCATTGAGTGTTCGCTTTTATCTTATTCTGCTTTATTGTGTCTACTACTAAAAACTCAAAGTCTACTTTTGTGAATTGAAGCTAACATTATTTTATCTTTGTCCCCAGCACCCCCAAATGCAGTAGAGATCACGAATCATCCTCACAACTCCAAGCTTGAGGTGAAGGAAGGGGAGGATGTGTCTTTGGAATGCCTGGTGAAGAACGCGAAGCCAGCTGCCAAGATCGTGTGGTATCGGGGGAACGTTGAGCTGAAAGGAGATAAAGGTATGTGCATAGGATAGTGGATAGAAAGAGAGTCCAGGCACCCTTGGTGATACCACAAATACTAAGCTGCGACGGCTAAAGATAGAATAACCGTCTGTGCACAATTTCAAGATGCTGTGGTGACAACTGCAACTAAATGTCCACTTGGACACTAAATTACATTATCAAAAAAGCAGGTAAAATATTCACAAGTACATGAAACAAATTCAGTAACACAACGTGTGCAAGAAACAATAAGACATTTTTAGCAGTGATGCCTTTTGCAGGTCTAAATACTTACCAGTAGCTTTCCAGTAGTTTATAAATGTCTATAAACCGACCTTGACACCCAAAGAAGCCACCATGCTAGGATACCACTGACTACTATATCCTATATTACCCACGAATGTTTTTGCCTTCCACCGCCATCTATCAAAACAAAGTATGAACTATTTTCTATCCAGTTCTGCCAACAAAAAGCATTGCCGCCATTGCTACCGGTAACTGCAGGCAATGAATTGAATATTGAAGATTAATAACGGCCGTCAGACTCATCCCGATTTTAATACCGAACTATTCCTTAAACGCTCCTGTTTCCGGCTCGTTAGTCGTGGGTTAAATGAAAAATCCAATTTTAATGCTTTCCCGTTTTATGTGCGAATCAGAATCAATATTGGATTGCCGTGGTGGAGGTAATATGTACTGATTTGGATTTCTTCTAGCGAAAAATGTTTTTGTGATGGTAGCATTTTAAATATTATTTTAGTCACTTTGTTATTTTGCTATAAATTCCATCATAATATTGCGCTTTTAATTACATAAAATTGAAGATGACCGTGCTTTTTGTACCTGATTGTGGTTACATGAAAGAGATAGAAGATTATTTAAATATATCCTATTCAAAATATACGAAAACGAATGTATTAACTTAAGAACATAAAGATTAAGTACCTACTGTTTCAATTTTAAATTCTAGAGTGTCAAATCACACTAACGAAGTGCTTACTAATTTGTTTGAAACTAAATAATGTACTGAGTATTATATGAATCATTATATACGAACGCAAAGGTTTCAGATATCTTAGAATATTTAAGTATAATTGAGTCTATCTTAAGCTTCGTTTGCTTTCAGATAGTCTGAAGTACATTTGAAGGCTTTGTTTCGATTAATATATATTTATAACGCCGTTATGAGCTAAATAAAGGCCCCACCTTCAACCCACCGCGGAGCACAGAGGTGTGGTTGATTTTTAAGGTAAGCCCTCAGCTATAATGTGGTCCTTAGCAGCCAAACATGTGTAAGAACTTATATCTAACCACCCTAAAGCCTTCTACTCCACATCCAGCTATTTTGATGGAGCGACTGCTGGATATGAACAGCAATGCCTCCAAAAATTTTGTCTAGGTGGTCGTCCTTCCTATCTGGAGTGTCTTGTGTCTGAGTCAAGTAATTTAAAGAACAACTTTCACAAATTTCTGTTTAAAACCTCCTTTAATACAGCAAACTCGTACTATAGACTAGGCAAAGTTGTTCAAATTATATTAGTAATATGCTATGCCAATTATTGGGCCCTCGAACACTAATTGGGCTCATCGGGTGCGTCGGTCTGTCTGCAGGCATTAATTAAGCAAGTTTTCGATTTTAATCGACAAACAATAGCTGGGATAGAGCTGCTGGGTCTTCGATACTGTTTCTGCTGATTCGTGCTTTTAATTGTGCTTTACGGAAGTAGAAAGATAATATATTCCTTGGAATCTGCTAGGCGATCTTCCAATATACTTTCGAAACTGCAGAGGTTTTTACAATTTAGGTTACAGGTTCATTTCTGGTATCTTTTAAACTAAGCATTTAAATTGCTATTAATAGCTAATTATTATTGTTATATTCATATGCTTGATTACGCTGTCTGAATTGATTTACATAGTGTGTCTTGCAGTTATCAACCACCCTACCACTTTTTGTTTTATTTTAGTCTCACTGGTTTGAAAAGCTTAGCTCTCGAAAATTTTCATTTTCAAATTCATGTCTTCCGTTTTATGCTTCAGGAAAATAAGTTATTAGGACTTCATTGTTAGAAACTAAAAGCCTATTTGTATATTTATTTTACCCGTTTCATACACTCGCTACTTCCTGCTCCACCTCCACAGCAAAAACTCACAAAAATAAAAAAGCCAATATGAGAATACACGAAAAAAGATCAAGTTTTAATAGAAAATGCCTTGCGATATTACGTGGTAACACCCTTCGATTCGGGGCATAAAATATTAGCCGTCGATATTCGTTAGTTGCATCACTAGCGATGACAGAAGCTTTCGCTGGAAGAGCCTCTATGGGTGGCCCTTCCATACATATCGAACCTACAACTTTGACCCAAAATCATTCATATTTTTAGAGTTAGAATTAGAAGCAGCTTTTTAAATGGCGTTCGAATAGTGCCATAGATTGTTTTTGCCTAAATAGCTGGTATCCATGGGGGTGCATAAATGAAGAGCATTTTGTGTAAAGGCGGTGACTTGAATGTCTTTATAAAGGATTGAAGCCAAGTTCGTCGTTAATCAGGCAAAGCCACTACCAACCAAGGCAAAAGACAAAATTCATGAAGTTTGAGTTACCTCAGAAAATATTTCCTTTAAATTCGAGCCACATCCAGAGCATATATCCCTACGTTTCGCGGTTTCACCCGACTCCAATAACTCGCAGTGACATTGACATGAGCCTCCTCGATATTCGCGGTCCCCCCTCTTTTGTGGGGTGTCTCCAGCGGAAATTATTTTATTGAATTTTTTAATTCGTCTCGATCTCGGGATTTACAAATTGAGTATTGAGGTTTTCGACGTTGATTGAAATGATTGTTATGTCGTCAACGTATACTTTTAATATCGCGTAGTCGTTTGATTAATTTTAAACTTAACTTTACCAAAGTATCTGTGGGGTAATTCTGACGCCGTAGTATTGAAAAATCGTTTGAATCACAGATATAATTTTAACTAGGTTACTATCACCAAAAGAAATTAAAGTAACACCTTTTTGATAAGATTCTTGGCAAAAAAATGGTTGAAGTTTTGTTCAACGAGAGATTTTAACTTGAATGTGTACTTTAAATCCAAACTCTCAGTTAGATTAACCCTGCCCATGATTCTACGATAGCAAAACGTGATGATACAATAACATATAGCACGTACCAAGTAAATATGGTCGTAACGAATTCATAACAATTTTCCACTTCTTGTTTTTTTTCGAGAACCCTTGTACACGCACCGTTGTTTATAGAATGGTCCTTACAACCTTTAGGGCACCGCGGGACAATAGGGAAACGGCAAGAACTGTGTACTTGACGTTTATTTGAAATGGAATTAATGAACACCCAATTAAAGTGTGCTCTGTTGTTCGTTAAATGTATTTTTTTCTCCAATGAAGCAGTTATATTGTTTTCGTAATGGGATTTCCGATTTTGAGTTGATTTGCGAATTGCTCTTCGTATCTGATCTGATTTTCTTTCAATTAGGAATACAGTTATTAAGATTGTTATGGATGCTTCATTACATCATTGTGGTATTTATAGGAATCTGGAGAATATTTTTGGGAAATATTTATTTATGTTATATTCTGTTTGCAAGTTTTATTGCTGGCTGATGTTAGAAACTACAGAAGCATACGACGTTGCTATTTCTTGCAAAAATAAGTACATTTTGTGGTAGATCTATTATGTCTCACTTTCAATAAAATAGTTGAATCCACTAGGGGTTACTATGTTTGAGAAGATGAGAGCTAGCCTAAACTAAAATAAACAAAAACTTTTGAAAATGTATTGTAATATCAAAGCAACATACTTAAAATGCTCTTCTAAATGTTTTTTTTTATTAGTTCTCTTATTTAGGTTATAATTCTTAAATTTTCCATTTATCAAAGTTCTATCTCAAGCTACAACATTCTTATAAGGATAATCGCCACGATTGGCGTAGTGTCCCGGCTTCGATTTCAGGTCGGGTCTAATCAGGAAACGATCTTTTCTGAATTGACTTGGGTCTGGGTATGCTGGGAGACGCCCCTGACTTATTTCCTTCTGAGGTACCTTGTAACACAGGTATATTAATCCCTACTTCGAGACCATGACAAGAAGTGTGTTGTCTGGTGTATATATTTATTTAATCTTACTAATTGCTAAAGTAAACTACTTTTTTTTTATCTTGACGGGCAATATAAAAAAAAAAGTAACTCCAGCAACTTCAATTCCTTGAAGCGATTATTACCTAAGCCTTTAATCCTTGTAATCGTATTGAATATTCCTTTATCGTCGTTGTTTCGTTGAAATCGCTATCAATTTCTCGCCAAGTATTAGCGATTACCACAAGATGGCGCCTATTAGATATTTATCGGTATACGGAACCTGATCTTTATATGAATGGTTTATGCCTTTATGGCTTACATAACTAATGTTAAATTTTTGATAAACAATCATAATCATAATCATAATCATTTATTCATTCATAAACATAGGTACATAATATAAAAAGATGTTATTACAAGATTTTGAGCTCTATGCTTCACCTACGTAGGTACATGAGTATAAGGCAATTTAGTGATGATAAATTTGAGGAGTTTACCCACATACAAAATAAGAATTGGTGAACTAATAAATTTTATAAAATAAACCATTCAATGAAATTAATTAAAATGTCAATGTCAAGTCATCATCAAAGTAATCATTAATATTATAAAAGCATTTTTCGATAAGAAATTTAAATAGCACCTTTTTAAATTTTTCATTACTTAAACTTCTTATTTCAACAGGTAGTTTATTATACAAACGGGGAGCCATAACTACTACACTTTTCTGTAACATTGCTGTTTTACATATTTGAGTACGGATAAAAGGTTTCCTGGACAATATGAAGATGCATTTGCTGATGTTTTACTAGTATCTTTTCATATAATTTTGAATTGCATAATGAACGGTCAGCTTAGTTTTATTGATGATATTTTGTTCATACTAACTTTCCGCTCACTTGAACTTCATCGTTACATATCAAGGCCATTTAAAATAAAATCAACATACGAGTAAATTGTAGCCTATGTGTTATTCTAATGTGTAAGCTGTGTTACTGTAATCCGTTAAGTAGTTTTTGCCTGAAAGAGTATCAAACAAACATAGTATATTACATCCTAACAAACTTTCGAAATTAAAATATTATTAAGAAATAGCATTTATAATATTTAGTAGCATACAAGTAAATTGCAATTTTTCCATCATTCATAATGTATATATTTTCTAATCAAACAAAGCACTTTAATAATATGCCAAAACCAGGGCTGCGCCAAACGTTATTACAACAATTCAGTGTTGTCATAGTGAAGCATGACGCGCATCAACTTAAATAGAATAATCATGGTTTACATGCAAAATGATGTGAGTTTCATTCCGAGTATGTATTTATTTTATTTTTATTTTTTCTTTATTAAGGAAAACAAACAGCTATTTCTAATACATTTGCTCAGTTTAACTAAAATAGTACATTAGCATTTAATGTTCTCACTGTTAAGCAATACATAAAGTAGTGATCTAGAAAACACTGCGATCAAAAAGAAAAAGGCTATCAAAACAACACATGAAGATATTAACTAAGTACGTATATGTTAGTTTGCATGCTATTACTAGTGAGGCAAGATTTACTAGATAAGATCCGCTGGCCTTCTCAATAGGCCACGGAATCGTTCTATTATTTCATGAAATATGTCGATGTTACTGTAAGTGCTGTTGTACTTGTTGCAGACTCTTATTAAGAAACTATTTTTCCTATAATTGGACTTGTAAGACGGTGTACTGTAAGCGTTACGGTTAAAACACTTTAAGTGTTTAATAGTTTTTGGACTGTTTTGTTTTTTTTTTCAAGATTCCACAAGCTTATCAGTAAAAAAAAACATTGTTCGGTACTACACAACAACAAGGTATGACAAAAATTACACCTAAAAATTCACTTTAAAAACTACGTGTGCTTCTGTATGTAACGTTTAACGTAAAGATGACAATCACCTTACCCATTATCAACCCTCTTGGGATAATAATATAGTCATCATGAGTGAACGTTGAAATAACCTCAAAAAAACTGAACCCCGATTTATATGTTCAACAAACAATATCTACTATTGTTCGGTCTCATCGCGTCAGTTTGCATTTCACAATTTCGGCATCAACGCGTCATCAATTAAAAGTAGAATTCAAAAAACGATTCCGACGGATCCAATCACAGACGTAAACCTTATTAGACGACGCGTTTTCCTAAAGGGAGTGCAATGCTTCTCTTTTGCAGTTGCTTCTTATTTTATGACAACAAGAAGCATAAATTAAGTAGACTTATTTAATCATTTGTAATACTAAGAACTAGATTAAAATCAACTTAAATGTGGTGAAATACCATCAACAATAAATTTGGTTACTTCGTCGGTGTTACCGCCTGGTGTTTAGCGGTTACCGCAGCCTATATATGGACGCTTTCAACACCAAGAGGATCACTTGCGTTGCTGATCCATTTAAAATCTCTTCTTGAAAAACTCCATACTATAGCAGCTCCATACAGCAGCGAAGTTTGGGAGAATTTATCCCTATGTCAAAAAAGGTATGCAAGGTTTTCACACAGACGAAGTCTTGCGTTATCAATCTCATTTTATATCTCCGGATCCAATCATCCAGCCGTATTGCTCGGAACAACCAATTAGGGATCCTCTTAATCGGTTTAAACCCATCCCGGGGGTTCTGGTGAAAATTTGAACTTATCACCACCCTTTTGCACGTCAGGGGCAGAAAGTTGGAATGCAATTAGGGAGGGGGGGAGGTTCTGCTTTATGAAGAATTAATTGTTGATTACTCTGCGTCTGACGGTTATATGGACGAGTGGTGAGACACCCAAAATGTAGAAGACCCTGGTACACAGTTGGTTGTAGGGATTTTCATGAGCGAATTTCTAGAAAATTATCATTATTAGAGCAGATTATTTTTTCAAATAAGGAATTGTTCCAATTCATAATCCAATTCATTTATTCGATGCTTCATGTGGTAAGTTACAGGTCTTAAATAAAAATATAGTACATACACTAGAACCCTGATAGGGCACTGCAAGATATTTTTGAAATAATTAGGTAAGATATTTACAAACTTATGTTTTCATGCACATTTTAAGATTTATGATCAATTTAAACACTTTCAAAATACTCCTGCATAGAATAAAAAAATAGTTTGATAGCAAAAATCTTTTGAGACTAGAACTAAACAAGGACAAACTATTTATACCCTTTTTAAAAGAAGTAATTTATTAAATATCTTTACGTGGTGTTACTTTATATCATTAAAAAACACTTTCACCGTTACTAATTTACATTACTTCACCCTAATTTTGTATCAAGCTATTAAAAAGCCACCTGCTTCCTTTATTTCGTGTCCCATAAAAAAAAAGTTTATTCCCCAATAAACAAGCGGTTGGGCCACTGCAATAGCCAACCCCAGAATGTATGTCTTTTACCTGAAGTTAAAGAACAAGCTGAGGCTAGGGGTTAAACAATGGTTTTTTAATTTTTCATAAAAACTAAAAATACTAAGAACAATGTACTATTTAAAATTTTGTAATTATGAAAAAAAAGGTACTAAGAAAATATAGAAAACATAACATCGTTCTTTCACTGCGATGACTTAAATAACCTGTAGACGGCAATATAACCTTCAAAATCACAACATCCTAATAATTAGAATAGTTATTAAGTACGGGTTTTTTTATCATGTTTTTTATTTTCGAGAGTCCGATATTTCGGCACTGTTGCAAGAGCCATGATCACTGAGTAACTGAAAATCTTTTGGGTGAATTGTTATTGGCAGACAAATCGGGCTACCCTCTTTCGGAGTGAATAGTGAGTTAGTAAACAGAGGTCCCGCCCACTTTTCACCAAAAGTGTGAGAACACAACGTGTGGTGGTGAGCCTCCCGCCGTTATCCGGGTTGATTTGGGTTTTTTTAAAATATTTCCCATCAAGATGACCTCACTCCCCCTGATGGAAAGCAGTCGTGAGGTCCAGATATGAGGTTGACAAGCCCAGTCATTCAAACGAATCACTGGGCTGGCCATCCTCACATTGAAGGCCTGCAGAAATGCCTTTTCACGCCCCGCTCGAAGAACCCGGACTATACGAAGAAGGAAACACATGTGCTGGAGGAGCGTTCCACGTGTGGATGGTACGACAAAGAAACGAGTTTTTTATCAATGTTTTCCTTCACCGGAGAGTTAGTCGGAAATTTAAAGATGGACACATTTACGGTATTATTTTCTGGGGAAATGCCGTTAATATTGGACGCCTATTAATAGCTCAAAAGAGGTGCATTAGGGCCATTTGCAACCTAAAAAGTAGAGGAAGTTGCAGGCCATTTTTTAAGAAACTTAAGTTGTTGACAATACCCTTACTGTACATTTTTGAAGTTGCACTCTATGTAAGACACCCTGACCTGTTTCCACTTGTCTTAAGCGCTAGAAGATGTGATTTTATAACTGATAGACAAATGATCAGGAACAAAACAAAACTCTGCAGCAACAGTATCTTTGGCATGGCAACTAAAATTTATAACTGTTTACCAAAGAAAATTAGGACATTATTCAGATATTTAAGAAAATGCTTTTCGAATATCTGACGGAAAGGGCTTTCTATTCGGTTCAAGAATTTATTGAGACTAAAAATAATTGACATATCAACAATACACACACACACACAGACACACACACACACACACAAACACACACACACACACAAACACACACACACCTGACATTACCTGGCCACCTATTTTTATTTTATTTCTTATCTGCTACGACATTATTGTGATTAAAAATTAATGGATTAAGATTAAATAATTAACTGTAAACCGATTAGGATTAAGACATTTGTACGCCAAATGGCAGATCACAGAGCACTTTCATTTAAGCTTTTGAAATCTGTATTTTACCTGAAAATCTCGAATAAACAACTTTGACTTAGACACAAAGATTTTGATTCTGGCCAGATTTGAACTCGAGACCACACAATCCACGATATGAGTTGGTTGCTCTCCCACGATTACGATTTCACCCACAAACAATTCAACGGGAACACAAAGGCCTCTTTGGCGGTTTCTTTATCTGTTTTATCACTATGTTGTTCCTTCTCAAGGATATTTTACATCATAGCAGCCGGCACAGAATTTATTAAAACATATTTCATAGGAGACAAACTCGGAATTTCTACAAAAGCAGACTAAAGCCCGCTTCCGTCGCATTATTTTCTTTAACATTATTTCTATTATTTTTTTAGAAGTACGAGTATGTCATGTTTTTCTAGCTTTGTGTTGAAATATAGCTAACTGAAATCAGACATGTTATTAGTAAGAAACATAATCCCCTTGTGATAATATTATATCATCTAAAATGATTATATTTATAAAATATTACCACACTATTCTTGCACAGCAATAATTCTTATGATGGTTGTATCGGTATATAGGCAACCCTTTTTTTCTTGATTCAATTCGAATATACAATAGGTGAAATACATATAATCTAAAGCTAGTTTCATCTTAATCGAAAGATATTCTTTTTGGGAGTTAAAGGCGTAGGTATGCCTATAACATTGATGAAACAGCATTGCTTTGCAACGTACAATACATGAGATTAATTTTATCCGCCGGGTCTGTTAACGGCCTAGGTAGCTCAGTTGGAAGAACAGCCACCCGGATTGCGGAAGGTCGCGGTTTCGAATCCCACTTGAGTCCTTAGGATCAGGTAGATTTTATCTAGTTTCTATCTTAGAGGTTAAATATTGTTGTATTTTGTACACCAATTAAGCCCACCTGTTGGACCACATCCTGAGAAACAAGGGCTCAATCAACGATTCAACCATATTTTAAGATGATACGTTGAAAACCATCGTCTTCTTTGATCTAATTTTGTGCGTCACTGAAAGGCCTTAGGGATCTGTAATTCCGGTATACATTTCTTCATACCTTTATCAAGACACACATAGCTACTTTATATTTATTTATTTATTCATTTGCTAATATGTACATCCACATTAAAGATGGTCATTATAATTATTAGTACAGTACATAACCCCGTAAGGGCATTGCAAATATAGTACACCTAGTATTTTATAGATTTCAATTACATTTCATGTAAGTATAATAAAATTATTAATTACCTAACTATTTAATACATTATGAATTATATTAAAGTACATTTTTATCATCGCACCGCTCGCCATCGACAGGGTGTTCATCCTCACACACTGGAACCCCAATGGTCGCGCACAGTGCGGTTTTAGAGGAATTTCTTCCCGCAAACAATCCGATTGTGGAATGAACTCTCTACTGAGGTTTTCCCGGGGGAATACAGTATGGGGTCCTTTAAGAGGAGAGTTAATAGGTATCTCCTAAATGGTCGGCAACGCGCACGTAGTGCTTCTGATGTTACAGGCGTACATAGGCTTTGGTATTTGCTTACCATCAGGCAGGCCGTAAGCTTGTTTGCCACCTTGAGGTATTAAAAAAAAAAAAATTACAAAAACCAGAAACACAATTAATTTACAAAAATTGCCTTGATACATTTTAATTTCGAAGAGAGTTCTGAAAAATAAGAAAGTTTGGTATTAAAAATAAATAACATTCGATTTTCAATACAAAATTGCTTTCTTATTCACAATCGTAAAGAATCACTTTTTCCTCAAAGTTGTTTTTAAATCAAATAATTCGTGTTTTCGTCGTTATTTATAAGCGATGTGATTGCACGCAGGCGCAGCGCATTTGCGACTTTAGAGCCATAATAATTCAGTACTGAAATACAAAAAATATAGATAGCGAAATCAGGATAATAATAACTGCGTATAGAAAGAAAGAAAAGAAAGAAAAAACATTTATTAACATTTATTCTGTCACTATATGTGACAGAATTACAGTACAAATGGTACAAAAACATTAAAACAAAACACAGTACCTTAATGAGTAACAAAAAATAGTGGGCCAACCAGGGACCCTGCCTCAGCACGTGCCCCACGGCAGAGACGCTGGTATTCTGGCAGGGCCTGCTGCGGTGGTCGTCCATCCTTTATAGGTAATAATTAACATTATCATGGAAAAAGGTCATTCGTATATGCAAAAGTGCAGTGTGCAGTGTAGTGTGTTGGGAAAAGTATAATCGTAATGGGGGGTAGTGTACATGAAATATCCAAATAAAACAAAAACAGTGAATAAACTGAAGTGTGAGTGTAGTGTGTCTTTAAGGGGATATTTGTGCAATGTATAATCTGTGGTGTGTCCGGTGTCTGTATCACTGACAGAGTGACAGATATCGATGTATCGATGACGTGACGTTTACCGCCACGTTGAATGTTGTAACCGCGTGATGTATAGTAACCATATAAAGTAAAAGCAGGTAATACCCAATCAGTCTACGAACATTTGACCCGCCATTTGACTCGTGGAAAGCGGCTTAAGATATCATTAACTCGGTTTCAGGTAAATTATTCATTAATGATTTACCTTAAACCGAGTTAATGAGCTCATTAGCTCATTCTCATCAATTCCAGAAAGTTCTAGTCAGAATTTTGGATATATCATTAATTAGCATCATTTTCCGATGTATTTAACTTGAGTTTCATAATATGTCCTTGAGTTATAATTGTCAAACGTAAAGATTAACTATATGAGTTAATCTATCCGTTTGACAATTATACGATGAGTGGCTCTGGTAATAATCTGGCATTAGAACGATAGCAACTGATTGGGTATTTTAGTTTAAACCTTATTTGAATACCTTTTGGTTTAGTTTCGCTTGTTAATTTGTATTTGTTGTTGCAAATTAGTATGAAATTAGTTTCAGCTCTTCATTGCGCTTCAACTGTAACAGTTTGATGAGATACGAATGCCTTTTGGTTTGTTCACCCGTAGCAGTTAGGTATATGTATTTTTGTTCATATTTGACGATCTGACTTTACCAGTTTTTGTCCAGATAAATAAATATCTGGGACAATTTACACCAAGATCATCTGACCCCAAACTGAGCAGAGCTTGTACTATGGGCGTCAGAGACTGATGAACATACGTAAATATAATATAATATATGAACACCCACACACACAACAAATGTTCGTCACGTAAATGTTTGTCCTGAGTGGGGATCCACGACCGGGTGCTAAAGGCAGGACCGCTGCCATTGCACCAACATGCCAGTCAAAGATGACTTTCTAACAATCAAATTATACATTCCGAGTTTTTAAGGTTTTGAACTTGTCGTAATTGTTTTCAGCAAGCTCCGGATACCTCAATTACCAACAGGAGCACATCACTGACTAAAAACGTTTATTTAGCTTTGACCTTCTATATGAGGTGCCCGTGGCTAAGTGACGGCGGCAGATCGGCAACGATCCGATGTTAAGCAACGCCAGTCAGGTCGGGTTATGGATGGGTGACCATCCCGACCGAAATTAAGTGATTCCGGGCATCTCCGTGCTTCGGAAGGCACGTTAAACAGTTGGTCCCGGCTGACGTCGCAAGATATCAGTCGTAAAGCCTAGTCAGAGGCCTAAAAAGGCGGCTTGATAACAGCTGCCGGTAAGGTTTACTACTGGCCTTACATTCACCTCTCTAACAATCCGCACTGAGCCCGCGTGTTGGAGCATGGCTTGTACCACCTCATAGTTGAGGTGAGGCCTGTGCCCAGCAGTGGGACGTATATGGCTGTATTTGTATTTGTTGTTGTTGACCTTCTGTATAATCTGTGAGAAAGATTTACAGATGATCGTTAAGAGGTCGTCCATCCACTTTCCGGGTGAGCTTCTAACGCAACGTATGCTCTCAAATTGTCTCCATTCGCATTCCACTTCAATGTACTGAGTTACGTCAGTTACTTCCCTTTTCACGGATTTACCCTTAGATTGAATCAAATTGCGGAAGATACGGCTCCTCCTTAAAATTGACAACTGAAAACAAGGATGATGCACAACCATGGGTACATACGCACACTCACACTTTTGACTGGCCTGTTGGCGCAATGGCAGCGATCCTGCCTTTAGCGCCAGAGGTCGTGGGTTCGATCCCCACCCATGACAAATATTTGTGTGACGAACATTTGTATTTGTTGTGTGTCTGGGTGTTATTATCTATTTAAGTATGTATTTAGAAATATTTAAGTATGTTTATCAGTCTCTGACGCCCATATTACAAGCTCAGCTTAGTTTGGGGTCAGATGATCTTGGTGTGAATTGTCCCAGATATTTATTTATTTATTTACTCACACCGCTGTGATTCTATTTATCGTCTTGCGATGTTGAAGGACAGCGACAAAACTATTTGACTATAGCGTAAGCGAGAAGGCGTCCGTCAGACTGAAGTCCTGTCAATCGTATATTGCGACTGAGTGAAATTAGGCGACGGGGGCCTGATATAAGCGGTCCACGCGCTAGAGCTCACCTATCTTCCATTTTGATTTAATCTAAGGATTTACCACTTCACAAAGAAAAAGGGGAAGGTTAGGAATACTCCACAAATTAATACTTCAAAATGTAACCACCGGTAAGACGTACATAGTCGTTGAAAATTATAAAGTTTAAGCCGTGCTCACACGTGCCGGTTATGCAACTACACGTATAGAGGTAAGAGCACATTTACATAGTTAAACTATTAAACGGCGCATAACGTAGTAGCTAAAGTAGGGTTATCAAAAATGGTTTAACAATTCGAAAGGCACGTAAGGTAGTCCGTCTGGGTTGTCATCGTAGACGTCAGTCGTTAAGGCTAGCGTGAAATTCTATAGAATATAAAATCAAATAGAATGATAAAAACATAGATAGCTAGTGATGGCAAAATATTTGTGGCATTACGGTCAAAACAAAGGTAGAATATCCATTTGTGCACTAGACAGGTGTTTTTAAATTCTGACATTCGCTTTCCACCAGGTGTAGTGAGGTCATCTTGACGTCCAATGTAAAAACAATTTGAAATAATATAATAATTTTGGTAAAATATTGTACTATTTTTGTATTGTATTTTTATTTTCACTTTTTACACATAATTGCATTCTGTAACACATGCGATAATTGTTTTCTTTCTATAAGCCTTCAGCATTGTCACATAGTTAAGAAACTAAATTTCAGTGTTTGAGTTGGCAACCCTAGCCACAAACGCTCCAGGGTAAGGTGTACTTTAATAGCAACTCGCGCTTGACTGTTTGCCTCTGAGGGGAGGTTACAGTAACTGTTTTGACAATTCTAAGCTCTGGGGGTGGATTTTACACCATTACTGTGTATCCGAACAAGAGAATAATTCACCGTTGTGGTGGAAGGTTAACCGTTACAGCTTGGTAAAGTTTCAGCCTTATTTATTTGGAAAAAAATGTAAGCGACAGGTTGACATCACTTTTGTTAGTGGGCTGTTTTAATTAATAGTTTTTTTATTATTTATTTAATCTTCAATGCAAAAATGTACATTGGGCGGACTTAATGCTAAAAACATTATCTACCAGTCAACCATCGGATGAGACAGAAATGCTGTTGGCGGTGCAAAATGTTCATTTAGAATAGGAAATAAATACCAAGATTTTACAAATTCTTAAAAACGACAGATACAACCTAATCAACATAAATTATACGTATTTACATAGAAATACATAACATAAATAAATATATACTTACATAATATATAACATTACTCACTATTATAGTTAAGAGAAACAGATTTTAGGCAATTTTTTTTTAAATTATATTTCTTAAGTATAGATACCTATAGCTATTAGTAGGGGAGCGAGGGGCTTGTTGTAACAGTTTTCATTAAAACTAATATATCTTGAGATCCATTGATTTAATTTCTACTAAATAAAGATGGATGGATGCTGTAACTCTTCGTCTACCAAATCAAGTGAAAATAATACCATAACTATTGGTCATTATTTTACAATCAATTATTTTCTAGAAGAAGTGCGGTGTTACAACTTACCTCGCGATTGGGGCAAGTTGTAACGTCTACCGGGGCAAGTAGTAACGCCAAAAAAACTACAGTTATACCTCTAATCATTTATTCTTTGTTTATTTTTAACAAAATTGACATCTTTCTAAAGTAAGTATTATGTAATTCACATCAACTCAAATACACTTTTTTAATAATCAACACTTAAAATTTTTTTTTTCGCTCATCCATCCGGAGGAATTACCAGCTCCAATGCAATCTGGAGGTCCACCACGAATAAACATTTCAGAATTAGCCTGGAAAAAATGAACATCGGTGGGATAAAATTACCCGCAGCGCTAGAGGCACAAGCAAGTGTTACAAGAGTTCCCCTCTCAGCCGATGTGATAGCTCCAATTTGCTTTTGACCACGAGCAGCTACTATTTTCTTAGGTTTCTGAACCGTTGTGACCCCTGTTTCATCAATGTTCCATATTCGAGAAGCATTAAACTGATATTTTTGGAGAAGTCGTTGATATATTTCAAAGAATGAATTAACGTTAGTCTTATTGAAAGACGTCGCTCGACTTAAAGACGTCGCTTCTGGTGTCCTTAAAGATAAATGTGAATTTCTGCGCATACAATTTTGGAACCAGTCAGTACCAGCCATGTTATTTTGATGCCAAGAAGGAGGAATGTTTTTAGCACGAAGCTGCACACCGCATTGGTAAGCTAGTATCCTTACTTCTATAGGAAGTAGTCCAATATATATATCTGCGCACTTGAGTAGGTAGGAAGCTATCTTACCTTCTTCTTCTGCAGTAAATACTTGTCTAGGCTTAACATAACCAACTCTCCATTGAAGAGATTCATTATTCTTCTTTTTCTTTATGTATCTATAAAGAGAGACGTGACATAATCCGAAAGTCTGACTAGCTTTCCGAATACTGCATTTTTTTTCTAAAACTTCAGCTGTCGCTAACTCGTACACTTCTTGGCTTTGTGTTGCCCGCTCTGACTTTCTTTTATACACCCTCATTCTAGAACAAAGAAAAAAAAAGGCCATCTACATCATAACTTGGGGCATGTTGTAACAAGTTACAACAAGCCCCGAGAATTTGTTACAACTAGCCCCATGGTATGATTTTTAACATTTATCAAGATAACTATTTAAACAATTTAGCAATCATAAAAACTGTTAAACATTATCAGAAATAGGTAAATTCAGATGGAAATAAGATATAGAAAATTTTAAATCAGTCGATAATAATAACGGAAACCGAAATTTTACGATAGTACAATTTTATATTACCTAGCAAAAATGAAGCTCGTGCACACTTCCGCTCACTGCGCTGGCCGGCGGGACACTGGCTATGGCAACATGATGCAGCGCGGTTTATAGGTTAAATCGAGTCAAAAATATACGTTAATAGCGTTTAAGATACTAGTGAAAAGAGCCTGTTACTACTTACCCCTGTTACAACAAGCCCCTCGCTCCCCTACTTAAATCTAATTAAATAATCTATTTATTTAGGAAACAGTATACCCTGAGTCTGGTTGTTCGCGGTACCTTTATAAGGTATTTCTGGTTTTGATCACACGTAGCAAAACTGAATAATGGCAGTGGGCTGGTGAACCGCAGAACCGATGGTCGGTGGAGTAGACGGGTTCTCGAGTGGAGACCACGACTCAAGCGTAGTGTTGGACGTCCACTGGCACGACCTAAAGAAAGTGGCTGGTAGTGATTGGATGGCAAAAACGGGAGATCGGGCTTTGTGGCGCGCCCTGGAGGAGGCTTATGTCCAGCAGTAGACTGCTATAGGCTGAAGAGAGAGTGCTAATGCCTCTTGATTTGCTTAATTTCATGTTCTAATTTGATGTTTCTTTGTTTCAGTGTCGAAAGAAGAAATTAAAAACGTGGAAAGTCAAAATGGCAACCCGAAATCCATGAGATATACTACAGTTTCTCGGTAAGTTTTATTAGTAGTGAGTTATTAGCTTATATACTGTCCCACTGCTGGGCAGAGGCTTGCATCATTGAAAATCAAGTCATCGCTACAGTTTGAGGGTATTGGCTTACTAAGTAATTTGCCTTAATTCTTCCCAGTGTTGGGCAAAGGAGTCCATAATTAGTTTATACTACTGCCAAGTGCAGGCCTTGGGTTAAAATACAGAATTGAAAACAGGCTTTTAAAATGAATGAAACTGATTTCAAAAAAAATATAACTAAGGTTTTAAATGGCGGATTTTGATTTCCTACAATCCCATTGAAGTACACAACAGTACTTTGTACCTTGTGTTGAACAACATCAAGTATCCAAACATAGTCGAGCTTACATTAAACCTTTTATTCGCAAACTTTTTGAATCCATGAAAACTAACAAATATACTGAATACGGAAAAACCCAACCGTTTCCATCTAATACCCGAATATGACAATTGCCGTCTACAGTGAGTTGGGTCCAAAGTCATTTCAAGAAAATATTATTATGGCCTGAAGGTAATTCCTTTGACATATTTATAGCTGGTGATTTAGCTGAGTTAAATCTAAAATCTCGTTTAATAGTTGTGTAAAATGAAAATACATTTTGACCCTAAACGAGTATTTTATACGATGGGAAAAAATATGTCGCCAGTTCAATGGTAAGCAGTTACCTCAGTATATAAACATGAGCAATACCAGATAGATCACTCAAGCATTGCTAAAAGTCAAAGGTCGAAGTCTAAAGTCAACGTCCAAAGTTGAAAAGAGTATCAGTTTTAGTCATATGTGTATCCGTTTTTGCATTCAGACGGAAATTAGGTACACACGGGAATTAATCCGAAGGAATTACGAGGACTTTTCCCGCTTAGGGGTAGCTAGCTCTATGCCAGTATGATCCAATCTTTAGCGCTAAGCTATAGCCATGAATAACAGCTTTCAGAGAATGAAGACATCATCATTAAATGGATTATCTTCTCTTCAACATTTAGTGAATTCAAATCATGCAAATAATAAACAAATAATTGTCAGTAATCCGAAAACTCAAAACGAAAACTCAAAACGAAACAAATTCCCTCATATTCAGTCTTGTAATATGTGAAATTCAGTAAACAGTACATTAGCAATGAAACTTCAGAAATAACGTACGATCCAAGCGCCATGGAACAAAGTTACCATAACACACCATGAAACGATGAAAGGCGTAAAATCAATTACGCCACGTAATAACATAATCAGACATTTGGATTATACACCAACTTGGTGACTTATTCCAACTCAATGTTTTGCGTTTTGGTAATATGTGCGTGCGTAGGAACAACTTTTGGCAAGAAGTTAAAGAGACTTTACCGGCTTTTTGGTATGTCATACGCATAAAGTATTTGCTGATACAATGAATTTGGGAAACTTGGAAAATCTGACGTATTTTGACCTTTTGATAAGACGCACATTTTAGGTGAGGTTTTTTTACACTTATACTGCTTCGGGTTCTATCAACTCTTGATTATTTTTCTCTGTTTTAAGACATGATTTCTTACTTCTCTCCAATAGGATGTCATAGACCACATCGTTACTTACCACCAGGTGTGATTGAAAATAGGTATGCCTTTTTCCGTTTTTCATTATCATCTTTATCTATGTAATTGTGGTGTCTACTGCCTTAAACGGGCCCACTCTGAAGATTTACAAAGAAGTTGGTTGTAAACCTGCCAAAAACTTGCTAAGTTGATACCTCTATCACGTCCATTCCAGAACTATTGTCCTCACGGGTATCAATTCTTCGTAGCATATTATGCCAACTGCCTGTTCAACTCACTAACCAGCTAGATTACACTATTAAATTTACAGATTTCCTTCAATTTTGCGTTATTACTGACGAACATAGACCAAACACATTTGTACCAACAATGTGTTCATTAACTATGTATATTCATCACCCATTTGACTTAATAGTTGACTCCTCTGTAATGGCCCTTAAATAGGCAATTACTCAACTTATAATGATGATGAAGGCTTACCGTTATTAAATAGGTGTTACTATGTCACTAAACTGTAGCCGTAAACCTAAGAAAACAATTTGCATACAAAATACGTGCGTACTAGACGCTCCGGATATAAAATCAATTCGGGTTTAACGTACAAACCGTAAGCGTATACAGCGTTCGTACATTGGAACGTAAACTACGTTTTGCGAAACGTCACAACGTCAAGTGACGTGATACGTAGCAGCTGGATGCGGTTCATTTTTTGCTGCCGTCAAAGCCTTATGCATAGTCGAGGAAACCCAGATTTTTGGATAAATATATAATTTTGAATTCAATGACTTGAAATTAGTTAGGATTCAGGAGAGGTAGGAGACAGTGGATTTCTCCACCCGTAATATCACCTGCCTGTCTTGTTGCAAATACCTCAACCTTAGGGAAAACCACAGCTAGATCACCATTGCTTTGTCAGTGTTGTAGTTGCAGTAATTGTAGGGTACCTGTTTTTAGTTAGCTGGTGGATTAGGTAACTGCTCATCTTGAGGTCAAATGCTTGTTTGCCACCGATGCTGTTTAAAAGTTAAATTGACCCGCAGTCATTACTCAAAAGGTAGACGATTTCTGCAAAGCTTTTCAGCGCTCCATTTTCTGAGTGTTTATATTTAACTTATTTAATTTGAATTTGTTCAAAAACCACTCCGTTCTAGTTCCTTAGTTACTTGAAACATAAAGTGAAGTTACCGCCCAAAAGCTAGCGTGCTCAATAGGGCGGAATTGGTTCTTCAAAATACAGTTTTGCTCCGGTTCTTTTGAATCGGTATCGAAACGTGTGACTGAGATTTCTCAAGATCGCTTGAAGAAACCATCGAATTGGAGAAGAAGTTAACTTGTCTAAGCGTCATACTTATCTATATGATTTCTAAAGAATTATTTGAAAGTGCTTACAAATTTTTAACAAGAGTGCATCTCTGAACACCAGAAACGAGACTTAAGTTATGTTGTGGAAAAGATACCTTTTGAGGTTTTGCAAACCAAATAACGTTCAAAATGGAATTCTTTGAGAGAAATAGGAAAAAAAACAGTTTCTTGTGAGGGACCCAGTAATGCAAGTACTTCGTGGACCCCTAAGTAGTTGTTCTCCATCTTGAAAATAATGAAAAAGTGGGAGGCTGAAAACCAATGAACTTTTTCATTATTTTTTAGGTCAGTTACGTCCATTTATATCCAAAACTGCTTGAAGCAAAACCTATTGAACAACTTCTGCGACAAAACGAACTAATAATTCGTTCAAGCAGTCGCTTCAAGCAGTTTTGGAAATAAATAGACGTAACTGACCTCACCAGTGTAGATAGCGTGTTACATCATTTCTGTATGAAGTCGCCTTTACAGCGTGTGATCATTTGCAATGTGTTTCAACTGTATAATTCAAACTTTTTAAACCCTCTCACATTCTCCCCTACATCTGCGTCACAGACATATGACAGAGGACGAACAAAGTTTCGGAATGTCGCCGGCAACAAATGACGCCGCTGCCAGATTTATTTATTTAGTTGGCGACAGTTTATGGCTCTTCCACTTTGTGTCAGTCAGAGTTTAAGGGTTGGCTGGCTTGTTTTTAGTTTGGTTTTTAAACACTCCTCGCTGGGGTAACAAATCGTGATGAAATCTTGTGTAGTTGTAGCTACAACACAGTGTAAATAAACAGCTGTTTGCTGTCTACTTTCCAATTTTCAATAAACGGGTGACTTTAAAACTCGCCATAAAATAGGTTAACTTAGATTGAACTTAAAAAGCACTTCTCACTATTTTACTCCTAGTATGTTTGTGTTAGGCTGTGCAATGCTAGAATAAGTATTTACGAATATGAATAAAATCATAAGTTCATTCATCAGTTTGTAATACTTGAAACCAGAGACTGCTCGGCTCCCAGAGTAGAGTCAACACAGATCAAGTGCTACACTCTGTACCGTCCGAACAGAGGCTAGTGCATACCAGTGTTATATAAGCTGTGTTGCATGTCTGCTATGAGTAAACTGTCACGTAAACTACGCTAGATGACTTCAGAAGTTAGTATGCCATTTTTGGTTCCGTTTCTAATCACTAGGGGCGCTGCACCGACGTCCCATACAAAAACGTCAACGCGGACACAGTTATACATACATTAGTTAAAGTTTGTTAATTATTTCATCAAAAAACAGGCTAAAAATCTACCAAAAATTTTAAAACACTTATCCAAAAATACATCACATAAAATCCTCTTATTACTCGTACAATATCAAACGCAACGGTGAGCTCGCAAATTGGCCGACACAGGTGAGTGCGTGACGTCATCCGCGCCGATGCGTTCTGAAGTGACGTCACAGCAAGCCGCGAGTGACACAGACTGATGAGGGATGAATTAGCATTTTTTTAAATTACAATTCAAAAGAGAAAATATGATAATATTGCCAGTATTCTTTTTTATCTGCGGCCCTCAAGTAGCCGGCAATGTTATTTGCAAATGGAACTTTTTTTAAAACTCGTATACAGAGGGGTTCACATCAATCTTTATACCTTAATGGTGCTGACATATTATGACCAATTTTGCAATGGTTTCGTAAAGGTTGATGTGACCGCTCCTGTACATGGTGACCAAAGACTCTTTAGTCACCATGTACAGAGCGGTGACTCTTTACTAAAAAGGTAACTCACTAAGTTTCATTAAAAATTTAAAACTAAAAAGAAAAGATGAATTAAAACAATGTTTGATTGAGAAAATCACAACACATGCTTCAACCGGACCTAATTTTTGCCGGAGTAAGCTAGTAAAATGTTCACCTTGTATATCAATCCAAAGTACCCTATATTAATATCCTTTTACAGTTATAGTGTATAAAGTGTTAAGGATTTCAATCTATTTTCACGTAACTTAAGAACACACAGACCTTCTAAAACTATTTTTTTTTTTCGTGTTCAGTTTCGTTCATACGAATATTAAACATACACATCGCAGGTGCGTTTGCAAATTGGCTGGACACAAATGAGCACGTGACGTCATCCACGCCGATGCATCGCGACGTCATGACGTCACAATGATGCCGTTAGTGTCACATGGCGCGTCACGCAATGTACATTGGGTAGTTTTTGGTCAGTTTTTTTTGCTTTAATTTAATAAAACTGATGTGTTTTGCGGTTTCTAAACTGCTTTTAATCCTAATAATGTTACACGTGGCCATAATTTGAAAATTTTCTAGATTAATCCCACCAGCTTCATTAACTTAAGATGTGTTGTTATGGCAATAAAGAAATAACAAAATTCCGAAAAATCAATACAAACGCGGTTTGATATCACTCTGAAAGTAAGATTACTTTTCAAATGTTATTTTAATTTGCAACAAATTTTAAAATCAGTCAGAAGTTTCGGTAGAGAGCAAGAGAATACCAGTTCCTTCAGCGGAGTTTAAAAGTTTTAGTGTTTTTTTATTCGAATTTGGAACATCACCTGAAATCCCTATGCATTATATTTCCAGTTAATAAATTTTATAAAATGTATTATCAAGCCATAATTAAACAAAATAAATAAATAAATATCTGGGACAATTCACACCAAGATCATCTGACCCCAAACTAAGCTGAGCTTGTAATATGGGCGTCAGAGACTGATAAACATACTTAAATATTTCTAAATACATACTTAAATAGATAATAACACCCAGACACACAAAAAATACAAATCGTCACACAAATATTTGTCATGGGTGGGGATCGAACCCACATCAATTGGCGACACGGTTGGCGCAGTGCGCTGTGGCACGGTTTCAAGCCTTGACTTGTGTGGTGTCCCGGGTTTGGTTCCCGGTCGGGTCAATTAAGGAAAATATATTTTCTGAATTACTACACTGGCTTAATTCCTCTCCTTATAACACAAGGATATCCTTACTTCGAGACCATGACAAGTGGTCTGTTGTCTGGCGCATATTTATTTATTTACCTAATATTTATAAAAATCATAATGCCAATCGCTTCTACCGTACCTTTTCCAAACTTTTGTTTTATGCCCAACTAACACAAATAATGTTGAAAAAGCGAATCCTATACAAATGAACCCAACCCAACTTTATCCGTGTCACATTCTCACTTTACATTAAAAGCTCTCAGCGAAGTGTGGAGAACGAAATAAATGCTGCGTTATTGCGGATTTAGTCAGATTACGTTGAATACGATGTGACAGCAGTCGTATATGAGGCCGAACGCGATATTCTCAAGGGTAAAATTTTGGTTACACATTTGCAGTTTCATAAAAGGAAAAATATAAAAATATTCACTGTTAAGCTTAATTCCACCACTAGTGCTCCGATGGTGGAGGTAAGCTTAACAAATACCCAATGTGCGTAACATAAAAAATAACCACATTTTTTTAATATTACGCACATTGGCTTTCCCTCACGTTGTGGATATTCCAGCTATCTGCACGAAGCGGTTCGCCGATTCTTTTATAATGCGAACAGCAAAGGAGTGGAACTCGCTGCCCGCGTTTGCTCTTCCCGAAAAATACAACCTGAGTCTCTTTAAGACAAGAGTGAGTAGGCCATACTAGTAGTAGGTAGTTACTTAGCGGCCATGTACCATCAAAGACCACATCATCACTTACCACCAGAGGCGTTTGTGGTCAAATGACTGCCTAGTCAATAATAAAAAAAGGGTTTGCTTTTTTTTCTATAGCATAAATCTTACTTCTTCTAATTATATTATAAAATAGCTTCTGCCCGCGACTTCGTCCGCTTGAAATGATGATAAATGACTAAAGCCTATAGCCTTCTTCGTTAAATGGGCTATCTAACAAAGAAAAAAAAAATTGGACCAGTTGGACCACAAACAAACAAACTCTTCAGCTTTATAATTTTAGTATAGATAAATGCGAAAGTTTGTGAGTATGCATAAATATATTGTTCGTATGTTAATACTCGTATGACTTCAATTTCAAAGTTACCATACAAATCAGTCGAACAGCCACAATTTTTTGTTTAAACACCTTAAAATTAAAGTCAATTGAAAACATTAAATTTTCACTTACATAGTAACTACTCACATCACTTACTGAGTATATCGTTTTTGTTAGACTTTTAATAATCAACTTAATTAAAAAAGCACACTCCATATAAATGAACATACTCCTTTCAACGCAGAATATAATCCATGTCACATTTGCGCTTAGCATTAAAAGCCAGAGGGTAAAGTCACATTCAAAAACTATGTCAATTGCTTCTGCAAATATTTACACTTTTCAGCTATCTACACTTCAATTTTATGCGCCAGTGAATCCATACTATACAGAGATATATATCGACGCTTGAAAGTACAAGTTGACTAAGCGCCATTGGAACCAAAATTTAGGTACAGTATCCAAACAGTACAGTTACATATATACAGTTCGAATCGCCTAATTTTTCTGCGTCGTTTAGTCTGACTCACGTCTTCCTACGACGACTTTTGATGTCGCTTCTGCATTTTGGACTTTACGAGTTATTACTTTTCTTTGTTAACTAAACGACAGAATTTTCGACCTCTTTCAAAAAATTGGTCGTTGTGATAATCGAGCGATGATGGTTTTGCCCTTGGTTAATTTTTACCTAGATGTTGGTAGAAAAAAATCTCCCTTAGCATATTCCTTTTACTTGGATCTGACAATATATTATTGTGAATTTGGTATGTTTTTTCCAAGCAAAGATTTATTCTTGTTTTCACTACAGTCATTTGGGCTTAATTATTTTTCTTTCAATGTGGCATTTAGTAAAATTTCTCGGTTTGAGAAATACAACTTTTTGTTTAATTTTAGTGTATTTTTACTATGGCTGAAAATACTGTGATGGTGTGTTCGCATATTTAAAATGATTGTTATAAAATTATTAAGTCTTTTTAATAACAATCATCTCATTATTTGAAATACTATAAAACTACCACTAATAATTAATATGAGTAAGAATAATGATATTAAGTGTTAATTTGTTTGAAATTTATCTGTTAATTTCATTATGCAATTGCTGAATAAAGCTCAATACATTTTAAAATGTATTTATCGTAATTTCTAATAAAAAATGTATTCCATCTTTCTAAAATAAACGACACTCAAATTAAATTCACTCACTCTAATTTTAAAAAAATATTACAATTACAGTTTTGCCTCTATTTCCCAACTTTTTTAATTTAGGTAAGGTCATGTTTACTCTGATATCAATTTGATATTTTTTTCTCTAATACATTTTTACAAATTTTGCATAAGGGTTCTTTTTAGGACGTAGGTGCTAAGACGGGATTTTGTGAATCAAGTATCGTAAGTCGGAAAAAATCCTGTATGTCATAAAAATGAAGTTCACGCGGGCGAAGTCGCGGGGCAGCAAGCTAGTAAATAATAAAGTCAACTTTTTATCGTCGTTTAAAAAATGCCAGGAAAATTTGAAGTAAATGAATTCAAAGCTGAACTCGTTGCAGCGACCGTTAGTGAGGAATGTAATATAATGTCTCTGTCGGTAACTGTGAGTTGTGACAATTTTTCAATAAAATTGTATTATTTTAAACAAAACGATGTTTTTTTCTATTTGGGATTCAGCAGTCATTATTAACCATTCCCACTAGGTATGAACTGACGATGTAATATTAATGATAGCAGATATGAATGCCTACATATTCTTATTTCTAGACACAAGTATAGCGGTGAGGAACAAGCTGGGCACATTAAAAAAGATAAACAAAACGATGAGCGAATGAATAAGAATAATAAACAACATTTAATTTTTAATAAAATAAACCTAAATAATAATAGTGGGAATGATTGGATCTCACTGAGCTAAATTGTTGTGTAATCGAAGATGGCTAGAATATCAATAGCCTTAAGAATGAAAATTGCAATGAGTTACAGTATTTAGTTCTTCAAGAGGGGTTTGAAAACGTTTTTGCAGGATCGACACAAGCGAGTGATACCCCTGGTGTCGCAAGTGTCCATAGGCTGCGGTAACCGCTTACCATCAGGCGGTCCGCATGCTTGATTGTCACCGTGGTATAAAAAAATAAGAAATAACTGTATTTTTCAATATGACCTCACTCCACCAAATAGAAAGCGGCCGTGAGGTCCAGATATGAAACCGAAAAGCACAGTAATGAAAAGGTTTCATTGAGCTGGTCAGCCTCATCTCGAAAGCCTGCAAAAAATCCTTTTAACGCCCCGCGTGAAGACCCCGGGACTATCAGAGGAAGGAAACACGTGAGCTGGAATACCATGATCAGTAAATATATGAGGTAATTAATAAAAGTATTTAATCAAAGATAATATTATTTCGTTATTTATTGATAGTCGAAATGTAAATCAACAACCACATTCGTTCGACGCTGTAACGACTGCGGAAATCCGATACTACTCTGTTGGTATCACAACGAATAACAAAGGACTATCCATTAAGCCTATTGTTTACTATAACCAGAGTAACTGCTGCGTGATTTGTTATAACAAAGCTATTCGTTTAGTAACTACTGAAATACCTATCTTTGTTACAACGCAGAAAAATATAGTTTTAGTTTTTACGATCTCAATCTGTCCAACGCATTTGATTTAGTTAAATTTGTGAAGAGACTTCGATTCTTCCGGTGTTTATGAAATTAAGACAAGGTGGTTCTACATAACATTTCCCGAAGGAAACAGGTGAGCGCCACGCGGACCGAAAATCACTGAAATAATTGTTTAAAAAATTGATAGATGTAATAAAAAAAAACCATTGGATGAAATCCCTCCAGTTCCCTCCGTCTTTAAACTTTGTTTTGGTAAAGGCCCCATATTATCAGATCAATTATTTTAGGAATAAAACCAAAAAATAGAAGATAAACATGTGTTGCCTTCCTCATAATTAGTCCCGGGTTCTTCAAGCAGGGCGTGAAAAGCCCAGCCCAGTGTTTCATTTGAATGACTAGGCTTGTCAGCCTCATATCTGGACCTCACGACCGCTTTCCATCAGGTGGAGTGAGGTCATCTTGACGGACAATATTTATTTGAAAATGTCACGGAAAGATGTAACTTCGTGGATTTATTCTATCAAGCCAACTTTAATAAATCATGTTGCCACAGGATGTTTTCCCTGTATTATCCCCTCAACAATATCAGTAAATTTTATTAAATTTAATTCACTGATTACTACTTCAAAAATGAATTCTAATAACGTGTTTTGTAACCACCTCCCCTTAATGTGTTCCTCGTTCGGAATTATTATATTACTAGGTTGGGCAGAGTGTGTTTCGAATTTTGTATGAAATTCGGGCTAGTGACTAAACCAATCCACATTTTCCAAGCGTTTATCGAAAATATTACCAATATAGCCAAAACTTATGAATTGTATTATGTCATTTACACTTAAATTTTTACATTTACAAATAAAAGGCCTCATAAAACAGCTTTTAAGTTCACCAAACCAGCTTTACAGAGAATACGGCTCAGTACTTGACTACGTAATCGAATTTGTAATCAAGCAATCCGTAGAAGATCTAAAGTCATCGAGGTAACTGAGGGCTAAGCAAGTTTAACTGTCAGGGAGCCGGCACAAGGCATGAAAAACTGATGGTTTCTGCGACAATTTAGTTTTAAAATTGAGAAAACGCAGCTTCTTTCTCAAGTGGACAGATGACTTGATAGACATTTTCTAAAATCCAAGAAATCTACGGTAGGAACCCTCTTCATATATTTTTTATAATAATAGGGACTAAAAACATTTATTGCTAAAACCGAATTAAACGGCGTAACCCACCGAAATTCAAAATGGCCGCCGACGACAGAATGCAACGACACCAACGTTTTGCGACGTCGCTTCGCACGTTAATTTGTTCACCCTGACATGGGCTCACTGTGAAATTTCAAATTAATTTACTAGCTATGCCGTGTGTTAGCTGTGGTTGTATTCTGGAACGTATGCGATGCGATAAATGTCTTTGTTAATATTTATTAACCCGAAGTATAATTTCCTTGACGCGTTAGGTTGGGACACAACCATTATTTCCTGTGTTGTTAATGTCGTTTACCCTCAAAATGGTGTTCAAGCTGAGGTTCGGGACTCATTTTGGGCGTACTTAGTTCTTTAATTTCAATCAATACTTACCACTTCTATCAATCTAATTTTAACCTTATCTCTTGTTCCCAGGTTACACTTTAAAGCGACAGCTGATGATGACTACGCTGACTTCACTTGCGAGGCCAGGCATGAGGCTCTGCAGAGAGACACGCCAATGAGAAGCACTGTCCAGCTTAGTGTTCTTTGTAAGTACTAATACTAGTAATAACATCATCTACCTATTTTTATGACTTCTTTTCCAAAAGCATCACCACTTGTGGATTTTTTGTTGTTTCTTGTGAATCAGTTGTCATGCATGTATTGACCATGGTCTCCTTCTCCTCCTCCGTACCAACTTGGGCATAGTGTTCCACAAGGTATCTCGTAGTAGGGAATGTTTGTTGTAGTATTCTCTCTTTCTCTCGTCGGTCCCTCATGTCTGAGGATCGTGGTTAGCATTAAGGTTGCATGTGGAGCAGATGATCTGCCTTCACCGGTTTCTGTCCTACGCATCTATTACAGCGGTGTAAGTTTTGCTGAACGATGAGCTTTTCGTTCGATCGGTTCGTCTTGTTGGTGAACGCCCTCGTGATATTTTGCCTTCGGTGTTTCCGACAAAAGTAAAACACAGTAGCACAGGATTGTTGAGAATGGCAAGAACTGGTGGAGTGGAGATACAGAAAAACAAACATGATGTAGAAATTGAAGATGTGACTTAAACCTAGTCAACTCAAATTGGACCGTGGTTAAGTGCGTTACTATAAAGGCACCGAAAGTCTTTCCGTTTATATTGTGTCGTTATGTCGAAAATATGTAGACAATGATCACCCAATTTTACTATCGCGAACTCCAGCATGTAAATATAAAATGGCAGGCACGGCAGGAGCAGAACGAACCGTTACAAAACCGAAAACGTGTTAGCAAATATATATCCTTGTGCCGTTTATATACAAGTCAGTAAAATAAATTGGCTTTGATAAGATAATAAGACAAGAAATCAATTTGGAAGACCCCACTCTCATAATAACAGTTTCATATTACCAGTATCCGAAATCGACTAAATGTGTAATTATTATATTTCTCTCGTAATACGAAATATTCGAGTTTGGGTACAATTACCTAGTTACAAAGAAATTTATTTGTTCACTAAAATAGTATAAATGGGATTACAACCTTGTCTGTCTGTGTAACCCCTAGTGCTTTTGTAATTTTGCCTTAGCCTATTTGACTATCCAATATCTGAATAAATAAATCCTTTTATCTTCAAAAATCGAGTCAAATTAAAGATGATGAGTAGAACAACATTAGTACTGGAGTCAAATCGTGCTAGACCATCTTATAACCAAGTTAAGATCATGAAATAGGCAGCTGATGGTACTTTTTTGAGCCGAGCTGCCGACTGCAACTGCCGATTGCAACTGCTGACAGAACGTGCAGCGTCCCTTTGTCACTTGATGGTGTAACAAAACGCTCCAAATAGTACCTTCACTCTCCGGCGTAAAAACCCCAAAATGGGTTTTAAAACGTCCAGTGATATAAGTTGAGTATTTCCCTCACTACGATGACTAAATTTTTTTATAATTCTCCATTCGGAATAAAATCTTGAGTGTAAATAAGAATATCGCCTGAAAAATGTCAAGAATATGTTTTATTTGGATTAAATTCACATCTACATGTGGACCTGCACACGTCTTTTAATTCGGATAACCACAACATTTAAAAATTACCCCCTTTGAGCAGGTGGCCTATTTCGGTCTCAGCATGGGACAGTCTCGTTAACTCGGTTGAACTGAAATAGTCCCCCGTGGGAGACGGTGAACACGTGCCGGGTCGTTGTACTGACCTAGTGTAAACAAAGTTATGAGTCTAGAGATATTTCGTTTTGCTAATTGTCTACCGAATAAACTTACAAACATACAAATCTTACCTCTATACAATATTAGTATAGTAATTTTGATCCTAAGAGCGTTTGTTGGTGGTAGATCGAAAACGTTGCGTTTTTGTGAGATTTCCGTGACTTTTTTATTGAATTAAAATAAAACTTAAATTTTTTGCTCTATTATTGTATGCATATTGCAATATAAAAACACATTGAATAGTCCAAAATTAGGTAGTCACCAATAATTTGCTAAATTGAATAAAAAACTGTTTTTTTTTCAAATAATTGTTAAGAAACGTCAAAATTCACTGTACACAGTTAAACTTATAGTTATAAAATGAAAAAGTGCAATCAATAACAGAGAGATAATTTATACTTAAATTTCAAAAAAATTCAAATCCAGCTAAATAATCACGACAATCTTCACAAAATGCGACGTTTACGATCTACCAACAAAGGCTCTCAAAAATTCTTCCAATTATGTAAAGCTACGTTATCGGCGAGTAACATATTTATTAATAGGCTATATTTTAAGGGGAAACTTGTCCACGCGCGTACGCGGGCGAAGCCGCGGGCAGAAAGCTTCCTATATAAGAAGGAAACAAACTTCCAGACACAGTTGTTTTGTAAAACCATTTATTTCTCTGAGTTTTGAAGTAACTTTTTTTAGAATACAATTATTATAATATTGAAACAATAATAATAATAATAATTTATTTATTGCAGTAAATGTGGTACATATAGGTATTACATTACATTGGTTTCTCACATTTAACCAACAACAATTGGCATGCAATACTTGAGAGACAGGCACTTAAAATCGAACATGAAATTAAATAAAGAGATTAGGATTAAATTGTTTCAATTAATTACATAATTATTAAATTTAAATTTTACTATCAATAAATTCATTAACACTATGATAACATTTTTTAGTCAACAGCTTGAATAAGGCACATTTAAATCATGTCGATGATTACGGATATTGATAATGTGTTGCTTTTGTTGTATGCGCTTGCTAGGTTATTATTAACTTATTGAACTATGTATTTATACTTTATGTTTCTACATTAAAACAGGTAACAAGCAGTATTTTACTATTGCTAGTTTTTAGGGTTCCGTACCTCGAAAGGAAAAAACGGAACCCTTATAGGATCTCTTCGTTATCAGTCTGTCTTTCTGTCAAGACCCTTTCTCTCTGGAACGCGTGCTGCTGATCAAGCTGGAATTTATATGAAATACTCAAGTCTATTGTCCCTTGAAGCTGTGAAAAAATCAAACTTCTAAGCCAACGCAATCAAAAGATACATCCGTTTATGCCGCAAATTTTCGAGACTCGCAAGGGAATCAAAACCTACAAGGTACTTCCCGTGAACTCAGAATCTTGAAATTTGGTACGAAGCAACGCTTTGTAGCACAGATGAAGGAATAATTGCGAAAACCATAATTTTTTAGTTACTACAGGCTTGTACGGAACTCTCGGTGCGCGAGTCCGACTCGCACTTGGCCGGTTTTTTTATACTTTTATTATTCATATCATCTAATATCACAGTGGACTCATAGGTGTCTTATACGTGTAATAATTGTGAATGCATACGAAATTTATTTTAAAAACTACTTAATACAATAGTCCGGCAACAGTGTTGTAACCATTTCCTAGGTTTATAAAGAACAGCGCACATCTGCAGCATTATGACAATGCTATATCTTTTGTTTCCCATTGTTAGACGTATGAATCTGGAAAAATAATGGAGTACGTCACATTTCCAGCGAGATAGCAGGCTCAGCACAAAAACTTAAGAAAAATTAATGGCTTCCACAGGGATTACGTACGATCATGTCTGAGTACTTTATCTTAGACTTGCTAGGGATGTGACGGTTGGAATGAGCACGGATCTTTGAAATACGAGATGCAATATAAAGCTAGGGTGGTTTTGTTTTGCGTTAAGAAGTAAATACATTTTACATTGATCTATACAGTAAAAACACACAAACACAGGTCAAGCGCGAAAGCTTATAAATCGGGTAGTTTAAGGATATGTTAAAAAATACTAATCTACACTATATTTTGTTTGTTTGTATTGAATAGGCTCCGAAACTACTTATCCGGTCGTGAATATTCTTTCACTAACAGAAAGCTAAACTATTTAGGAGTGACTTAGGCTTTATTTCATTGTGATTGAACAAAAAATTCAGTGAAAAATAATAGTTTATGTAAATCAAGTCGGAAAAAAGCGGGCGCGATATGACAAAGGACACCAGCTGTCAAACATTTGACAGAACGAAGTCTGTTGGGGCAGCTCGTTACTAATGAATAAAATAACTATATTCAACCCGGTCAGACGATTAGGTTTATCTGTGCAGTTAGTACAAAAAAAACAACTTTTCACTTTAGATAGAATTTTTAACTTCGCCTATCGGATATTTTTCGGCCTAAACGCCGGTGTCCCATCACTACCCTATCTCACAATTACTTCTCTCTTCAAACCGCGGTTAAGTGTTTCGCATCGTAAAGGTAAAAGCCGGGATAGCTAATGTTCTTTTAGATTAACCCTGTATTAGATTTATGTGGTTATTTGATATTCTTAAGCAGGTGGGTTTTTTTGGAAAGCGGCTAGTAATGTTGGGGTTAAGTGGGTGTATTTATCTTAACTAATTTAGTAGGTACTGTCTGCCAGGCCAGAAGGTTCAATAAAAGAGACAGCTTGGAGGCAAACACAGAGTTTGACGTCCAAGCATTGGGAGGGCGGACAATCTGATTCAGATTCTGGAGGATACAGGCCATCTAGAACTAATCTGGAGATCTATGAACAAGGCCTTGGTTTTGCAATTTACGTCTTAAGATTGCGAATTACAATGATGACGAATTTACCAATTTAGTGCCGCTTTATAGATACTATCGATATCGCTGACGATAGACCCACACAACAACAGATTTATTGTCAGTCAATTTACATGACTGCGTGACGACATGATCAGCATAGAACGCGGTATCGCAGTTTTTGCCTAGATTTGCGTGTTGTCTCGGGTTCGATTCCCGGACAGATTCATTCATATGGTGGAAGATGCCTCCCTCTATGGTTTTACCTTTTCTGATACCTCGTAAAACAACTAATCCATATTTCAAGACTATGACAGTAAAATGGTCTGGCGCATAATAAATATTTATTGAATTGTATCTTGAAACATTGTCACTTTGTGTACAAAGTACACGTTGTAACTTACTATTTTTAGGGTTCCGTACATCGGAAGGAAAAAACGGAACCCTTAAAGGATCACTTTGTTGTCCGTCCGTCCGTCTGTCTGTCTGTCAAGACCCTTTCTCTCAGGAACGCGTGGAGCTATAAATCTGGAATTATATCAAATACTCAGGTCTACTGTCTCTTAGAGCTGTGAAAAATAATACTTCTAAGCCAACGCAATCAAAAGATACAGCCTTTTAAGCCCCAAATTTTCTCAAATTTTTGACACTCGCAAGGGAATCAAAACCTACAGGGTACTTCCCGTGAACCCAGAATCTTGAAATTTGTTAAGAATCAACGTCTTATAGCACAGATAAAGGAAAAATTGCGAATATACCTGCAGGTTTGTACGGAACCCTCGGTGCGCGAGTCCGACTCTCACTTGGCCGGTTTTTTTTAAGCTGATGTTGAATGTACCATAATGTTTTTTTAACCTGTTCACTCTGACTGAAACCTTCTCCCAGATACACTTATTTGATCATCTTGGTGTAACAAAACTGGCTACACACACAAACTCACATTGCATACACTAACTCACATCACACACACAAATACACATAATACTTCCTTGAACTCTTTCCTTTTTGTTTTTTTCATCGTATGGCTGACCTACTAAAAGGACCAGTCTGAAAATCAGCGTTGGGTCTTAAGTCCAGGTGGTTTTGCACTACATTTCCAGAAGTAAACTGATGAGCGCCAGGCGGACCGAAAATCACTAAAATCATCGATTAAAAAATTAATAGATGGAATGAAAAAAAACCATCGGATGAAATCCCTCTAGTTATCTTCAAACTTTGTTTTGGTATAGGACCTATATTTTGAGAGAAATTATGTTAGGAATAAAACCAAAAATAGAAGACAAAATGTCTCGAAGAGAGGTAACTTTGTGAATTTATTCTATGAAGCCAACTTTATCAAACCATGTTTCCACCGGATGAATTCCCTGTATTATCACCTCAATAATATCGGTAAATTTTATTAGAATTTAATTTCACTGTTTACTACTTCAAAAATGAATTCTAAAAACGTGTTTTGTGAACCACCTCCCCTTAAACCCAGCCTGTGCTGGAACTGAGACCGTTTTCCAAAACACTTAAGTCTTACTACTGTTTCTTTTTCATTGTAATTTAGTTGTAAGTTTTCTTTTTCTTATATGTAATGTGTTTTACGGCAATAAAGGTGTACTACTACTACTCTCTACACAGTTCACCGAACAACCCGAGGTGTACATAGTGCAATTAAAGTCGATAGCGGTGCAAACACGGTGGGCTATTAATAATTCATAGTCCGCGACCGCTTTGCGACAGTGTCGCCATCTAATGGGTTTTCGGACGTGTTTCCTTTCTGTGTTCAACCTTAGCCTTCTCTTTTTTTTCTTTTTTGTAACTTGCGGTGTTTTGGGAATCTCTTGTTGCCAGCCAGCTGTAATTATTTTTTAGTTCGTAAAAATAAACCTTCTTAGTTTGTCAGATGAATAAAATGTTGAAATTAACCTGGCACAGTCGTCATTTTTTCTGGTTATTGCCAAGTTACAAAAAAAAAGACAAATTATGCAATTCTTTTTTTTTTAATTGCCCGTCAACATGGCCTCACTCCACCTGATGAAAACCAGTCGTGAGGTCCGGTTAGGAGGCTGACAAGCACAGCAATGCAAATGAATCACTGAGCTGGCTGAGGATGGCGAGCTCAGTGATTCCTTGAAGGCCTACAGAAATGCCTTTTCACGCCCCGCTTGAAGAACCCGGGACTATGAGAGGAAGGCAACACATGTGCTGGAAGGGCTTTCCACGTTATGATGCCATGAAGTAAATTGTTAAGTAAATACACTACCACGCTGATTTTGACATGATAAATATATAAATATGCGTCAGACAACCACACCACTTGACATAGTCTCGAAGTAGGGATATGTATCTCTGTGTTACGACGAGGTACCAGACAAGAAATTAAGCCAGGGGCGTCTCCCAGCACACTCAGACCCGAACAAATTCATAATAGATCGTTTCCTGCATTGACTCGACCGGGAATCGAACCCAGGACACTACGTAGGTCACGGCGAGAAACCGTGCTACATACAGCACACTACGCCCATCTTGTCGAAAAAGTTTCGCTCTAAAACCTTTGTATTTTCTAGAAAATGTACTAAAGAGAAATCCTATATCTAAAGGTGCGTTTACACAGCCGCACACTGGTCTCCATCAAAATAATTAATAATTCATAGGGCAGAGGGCGCTGGGATCGCGGTGGAATTGCAAACCTGTTTGCTCTGGAGCTCCTGTCTCTGATTCGGAAACTAATGTGATGTGAGTTATTAGAAATACATCAAATTTGGAGTGTAGTTTAGTTCGCTGAGCAGATAAAATTTTGAGTACTGGTTATTTTTGCAGCTGACATTTGTTAATGCGATCACGATGAGAATGGAACGGTTATTGACTAACCTCACTCTAATAAGTACGATTTGACGTTGAAAGGAGTTACAGTATTAATGTTGCTTGGTCAAGTGAAGATTGTTCGACTATCAAACTTCACAAAATGTAATACGATTAGGTATATTCAGATTGTAATCGTTTATTTTCATGCAACACTAGGTCTTATCCGCGCGTTACTGTTCGTTTGAGAAACTTTTCGAAAGTTCTCAAAAAAAAAAACTATGGATATAATAATAAAAATATACAAGAACGCGAGTATGCGGAACTTCCAAAGCAGTTTTTATTCACAGCGTTTTATTTAACTGTGGTCAAATAAACAGTGACATTACTTAACTAATCTTCAACAGATACGCGCTTAAAAAAACTTTTTGCAGTAAATTCCCAAAGTGAGATTGAATGCAAATTCCGATCTTAGCTGAATCTTTTGTAAAAATACGTTTTACCATAAGGGTGCGAATTCCGTTCCATATAATTACATCGCTCGCTTTGTTTTCTTTGCCCCTATGCTCGGCTTACCCGGATAGGGAGGTGACTACGTCGATATCGATAGTTTTTTTTTTTAATTTAGTGTCGGGCCTGTGACTTGTTGTGAGGGAGGCACGATAGATGTCAGTTCTTAAGCTAAGGCTTGATAACATCTTTTAAGAGAAGGTGTATTCCTAGACTTGCATACACCTTTCTAACGATCCACACTGAACATGCGTGTTGGAGTATGGCTCAAAGCATTCCATGGTTGTCATAAAGCCTGTGCCTCGTAATAAATATATAACAACACACCATTTGTCATGGTCTTAAAGTGGGGATGAATCTCCCTGTGTTACGAGCTACCAGACAAAAAATTAAGCCAGGGGCGTTTCCCAGCATACTCAGACCCCAGCCAATTTAGAAAAAATCATTTGCTGAATTGACTAGACTGGTAATCGAACCCGGGACACTACGTTAGTCAAGGCAAGAAACCGTGTTACAGCGCACTACGGCAATCGTGTCTTCAAATTAATAACATAAGGTTTGTATCATCATATGTATTAACGTTAAAACATTGTTTTTTTTGTGGTGTGTGCCCTTAACTTCTATGAAATTTAATAATTACTTTAAAAAAAGAAGAACGTAATTCAGATTTTCATAGTTTAACTGTAAAAATATAGGTATTCTCAATGCACAAAGTTATCAAACATACAATAAGTAGACATCGTATTCAGTTTTACTGCTGAATTAAATATCGTCAGACATCTTGAAGCAGAGGAAATTAAAATTACATAAATTATTATATAAATTACATTTCCTCCTTCGTAGCTTTGATAGTTCAATTATCGTTCTTCAGCAAAACACTAAAGTGGTTCGCGTTGTTTAATTAACATCAAAAAGGTATTTTCTCGATTGATTAATTTTATGAATTTGTTACTTAAAATGTAACATTTTATTTTCCGAAACATCTCTAAATATCACAGCACTTGATAAGATGTAGTTTTGAAAGCCACGACTGATATATTTCTAATTGAGTCCTCAAAGGGACCTTGAATTTTAAGTGTGATTTATTGAACGAATATGTGGTACATAGGCGTTCACAAAACCACTGCAAAATGGGTCTTATATCTTATTGCATAAGGTGCCCCTATGTAAAGGTTGATGTGAACGCCTCTGTACGATGTTCTTAATCTTTTAAACAGTCGCTTGGTTGGTGGAAGATGCAGGTTCAATTATTTTTCAAGTTTAAATCTTTAAAGGGAAAAAAGTGCAATTATGTAATTTTTTTTAGCATTTATGTCTCTGTCGTTCCTTTTTGTAGCCACAATACTATAACGACCTAAACCTTTGTAAATGAATTCAAATTATAATGAAATATTCAAATTATAAATAAAATTTATTAATAAACTAACCTTTTAAAGTGAGTTATATTTTGCAAGTTGTCGACTTTTCCCATCCCTAAAAACGACGCAAATTCACAGACATGTATTCTACTTTTTAAAAATAAATATTAACGCGATGAAAACAAAAGCTGCGCTACGAAGAATGGGGCAGCACTGCCTGAAGGTAATAATGACGAACCCAAACATGTCATTTATTTACTTAGGGTTTTTCTTGTAGAACTTTTTTGTACCATAGTGTTTGGTTAATTCTTATTTTGTATAGAGGGTTTCCTCTTTGCGTTTGGGGTAGATCGTAAATTATAATAGAATTAAGCACACAATAATAGAGCAAAAATGTAAGTTTTATTTTAATTCAAGGAAATAATCAATAAATCTTACAAAAATGCTTCGTTTTCGATTCACCCCCACCTAACGCTCTTAACGCCATCTCCGTGTGTAGTGATAGTTCTAACGTTGGCAAGTCCCAATAGAATCCTTGTGTTTAGACCCATTTCGATGGTAAGAAAGGAATTTCTGCAGGCTTTCAAGATAAGTATGGCCAGCTCAGTGATAGCTTTGCATCACTGTGCTTGTTTGCCTCGTATCTGAACCTCACAACCGCGTTCCATCGGGAACAAAAGGAGTAAGGTTGACTAGCAATATTAAAAAAAAAACGAGCTGACTGATCAAATCATAATCAAGAACATTTTCCTGGTCCCAACGGAAAGTTTTCCGTTTTTACGCAAACAACTGTTTCATCAACAATCATTGTTATAATCCAGTTTAATATTTAACGAAATCCTAATCATAAGTATGTTCTAATGAAAACATAATTCAACTTTTCCATTATCTCTCTTAACCTACACTGAAATATTAATATTGATTAAAGTCTTGTTACAAAAAGGCTGCTTTCCCTTTGATAAAAAGGTCTTCTAATGAAGTAAAAACGTAATTTTATGAGATTAACCTTTGTCCGATTTGTTTGAGGGGTGTAATTAAATAATGAACGAGGTGTATTTTATATTTTTTTGAACTTTGGTTATGTAAAGGTTAGATTTAGATAATATCACCATTATTTACACTGAACCATTTCTTTACTATTTCACAGTTGCACCTAAAACACCGCTATTATTTTAGCTAATCTAGACAATCTAATAATCATTTTACTGGGCTTTCGTCGCAATAGTAGCGATCCCATATACACGGTTACTTTATAAACACCATCCAAAATCAAAGACAGCATTTTTAAAAAAAGGTAGGTCTATCTAACTTTTACATTATTATATTTTTTTCGAACAGATTATTCGTGCGGCGTGGTTACTTATTCAAAATTAAATATCAACTTCTGAATAAAGCGCGGGCGGGGAGTTGCAGAGGCTGCGAGCCCGCCGCCACTCACGTCGCGCAGTATCAACGAAACTAGTGATATTTTTATACCTCTGAGTAGTTAAAATAACATTAATAACTCAACATTTTAGTGCTGAAGGTTGTCAAACAGAAAAATACGTATTTTACACAAAGATAGAAACTAGAAAAATTCGACCTGGTCCTGGGACTCAAGCGGGATTCGAGACCGCGACCTTTCACAATCCGGGTGACTGCTCTTCCAACTGAGCTACCGAGGCCGTTAACAGACCTGGCGAATTTATCTAGTGTATTTGACGTTGTAAGCCAACGTTGTTTAATCAATGTTATAGGCAAGCGCCTTTAACGGCGGCGGCGGGTTTGAATCCCGCTTGAGTCCCAGGACCAGGTCGAATTTTTCTAGTTTCTATCTTTGTGTACAAAACAGAGCATTGTTTAATGCTAAAAAATAAAAATGCACTTAATACGTATTTTGTCATTTTCTCCTTACTTATATCCTCAATGCCTCATATTTCAATTTGAATGGTGTTTATAAAGTAGCCCTGTATGGTCTTTGCTGTTGCTATATATTATTATCGATTTGTAATAGTTAGATATATTAAATAATATTTGAGTATGTTTATCAGTCTCTGACAGATAGAAACTAAGGACAATCCATTTAACTAATCCGTTATCGGCCGAACTAGACTTGGCCGATCTAATCAAACGTATATAAAGGATCGGCCGTCATCGGGCGTAGTGTTTTCATTTTACTTACATACGTTTTATTTGATCGGCCGAGCATAGTTCGGCGGATAACGGATTAGGTGTACGCGAGCCGTAACAAATGCAGTTCTGTATCATGACAGTTGTAGAAAACTCTATATTTGACAATAAGTTTTTTTTTTTATAAATATGCGCCAGACAACAACCTCTTGTAATGGTCTCGAAGTAGGGATTATTAAATCCCTGTGTTACGAGGTACCACACAAGGAAATAAGCTAGGGGCGTCTCCCAGCACACCCAGACCCGAGTCAATTCAGAAAAGATCGTTTCCTGAATTGACCCGACCGGGAATCGAACCCGGGATGCTATGGAAATCGAGGCGAGAAACCGTGCTAGAGCACACTACGCCAATCGTGTCGTATTATTTATCTTGTGTCTAACTGTGAGCCTCCTAAATAGGCCTAAAGTCACTCAGCGAGCTATGGAAAGAGCTATGCTTGGTGTTTCTCTGCGAGATCGAATCAGAAATGAGGAGATCCGTAGAATAACTAAGGTAAACCATATAGCCAAACGGGTTAGCAAGCTGAAGTGGCAGTGGGCAGGACACATTGCTCGGAGGACTGATGGCTGATGGGGCAGAAAAGTGCTCGAGTGGAGACCTGGTATCGGCAGGCGCAGCGTAGGACGGCCCCCCGCGAGATGGACGGACGATCTGGTCGAGTCCGCGGAGAATCGCTGGATGCAGGCCGCTTCTAATAGGGATAGGTGGAAATCATTGGGGGAGGCCTATGTTCAGCAGTGGACGTCCTGATGATGATGATATATTTTATCTTGTGAAAGAACTTTTCAGTGGTTTTTCGACTGGTACCCTCAAAATTAAGTGTGCTATCAAGTTCCAGCTAACCAGAATTGCTAGTAGCTGCAAAATCTTAAATCCCTTTGAGGAACTCTCAAAACCTTAATTTTATAAAGGAAAGCTTCAATCTGTAGGTATATAGAAAGGAGGTTAATGAACTTTTGAGGCAATCTTCCTGCACAGTCACTCGGAAAACTGTTTAGCGTTTTTTCTTTGGTGGGATTTCTTATGAGTTTCCCTTTGAGAAAAAATGGCGGCCACTCCCCTCTTTAATAAATTGGGGAGTGATTTAAAAAAATTAAACGCTCTTTTGCGGGAAACGTTGGTTCCGGGTTTTGAGAGCGATTGTATTGGTTGATATATTTAGATTAAATGGCCTTATTAAATTTGAGAAAGTAGGCTTGTTGGAGAGTCTTTTATTTTTTCATTGTTATTAGAAGTACTTATGTTGAATTGAATTCTCGGACAAAATAACAGTAATGATACCCACAATGTACGATTTAAATTTTACAACCGTTATTCCCACTTATGACGTAAACATCGCCTCAGGGTTGTACAGTCAGTAACAGAACCAGATAAGCACTTTAGTTCTTTGTCACGGTTGTTCTCATATAATTAGCCATCTGTAATTTCCCTAAAATTGCTGAACACTTGAACAAAGATGATTTGACATGTTGCTAACGTGTTAAACTGCTTCTGTTGCCGACTGTACGAGCCATACTCTAATTTATGATCTCAGTGCCTTTTTTTAAAGATCCGTACGTTTTGTTTCCATGCAATTTTTCAGCTTAAGAATACTACACTGAAAATACATGGTAATCAAAAGTATACTAAAGTCAAAGTCAAAGTTCTTTATTTGCGAATCATGGGTACATTTGCTGTTATGGAGAATAATATGATAAGTAGGTACCCATCTTCATATTCGGCCTCTCGGCATGCAAAAAACATTTGGAGGATCAATTTGCCGATTTAGTTAGGATCCGAGATCCTAACTAAATCGGCAAATTCTTCTAGTGTAGTCTATATTTGCGATGTTAGCGTTTTTTTTTTTAAATGATACTGGTTGGTTAGAGAACTTGCCTGGTTAGCTAATCGTCGCATGTTAGATTTTTGCTTAACATAACATAACATACCACCACGACTTTATTCCAAACGAGGTAGTCAGAGGCAAGTGGCTGTGTCGTCATGGTGCACGAAACACTCAGAAGCCCACTTTGCACCAATGGTATTAGAACCCAACGTGGAAGGTGGTGAGCCTTCCGCCGTAATCCGGGTTGATTTGGTTTTTTATCGATGTTTTCCATCACCGGAGAGTAAGTCGGATATTTAACAATGAACACATAGGTTTTGGACCACACGATCCACGATCTGAGTTCGGGTGCTGAACCACTAGGTCACGACTAATACTTTGCTTAATAGTATTTCCATATAATTAATCTTAACAATTTCGTTAAAACTATCTAACTATTTAGAACAATATATCATTAAGGCTGGCTTGGTTGTTCTATGCTCATACATAATTAATGATCTATTAGCAAACTATTTGCATATAGTATAAGCTCAGTAATTAGGTAGCACAACGGAATTATTAAGCATCATTACTGTATTATCGTTTGCTGTTTGTATGACTTTATTAATATGAATTAAAAAAAATAGACTTATCACTCAAATAATCATACTCATGTACGGAGGACAAGGTAACTTTTACAAAACTATTGCAAAATGGGCCTTCTGTCAGCAGCATGGGGTATATATTCAGGGTGACTGGGGATTCATTGGCCTCCTTTTGAAATAAGAACCTACACATGATATAGGTACATCACACAATTCAACATTTGTTGGCCCGAACTAAAAGGTTCGGTGACTCGTTTCTTTGTCGTACCATCCAGACTTGGAACGCTCTTCCAGCACATGTGTTTCCTTCCTCGTATAGTCCCGGGTTCTTCAAGCGGGGCGTGAAAGGCAATTCTGCAGGCCTTCAAGGTGTGGATGGCCAGCCCAGTGATTCGTTTGAATGACTGGGCTTGTCAACCTCATATTTGGACCTCACGACCGCTTTCCATCAGGTGGAGTGAGGTCATCTTGACGGGCAATATAAAAAAATAGGTACAGTCCTTTCCCCAAGTATGATGCTATTTTATAGCTACACAATTGCATATTTTTAAACCTTATAAACAATTGCCGAGTATTAAACATAATGTTTATAAAGTTTAAAGTCACAAAGTTACAATATGCAATTTTTTACCTTTTAAATAGCCTTATACTTGGGTAAAGAACAGTATATCATGAGTAGGTTCTTATTTCAAAAGGATGCCAATGAATTCCCAGTCACTCTGTATAAATCTTGATGTGATTTCGTGAGTACTATAAAGGTTAACTGATAAACATATACTCAGGCAGAACTTTTATCTATAACCAGCCAGTTAATGTCGATGGATCCATGGCGGTTCCAGCTTGTTAAAATGAACTCTAATAAAAGTAGGAAAATGAAAAATTCTACTAGGCGTTGAGCGGGATTTGCATCCCGTTTTTTTCAAGTTTTCCCATCTGTTGATGTAAAATATAGCTAAAAAATCTAAATCCAAAAGCAAATTTCATTTTAACTGAAAGCTAAGTATTTGTAAAAATATTTTTCCGGATGGTTATGCCCTAAAACAATGACGTTGATGGGTATCGGTAGCTTAGTGGAGACTAGCCTCTTACTTAGTCGAAAATGCGGATTCGAATCCTAATCTATATACCTAGTATTTATGCGAAAAGTCACACTCACTTTTTTTTTTCTTATATAAAACTAGACAGTCATTTGATCGCAATCGCACCTGATGGTAAGTGACGATGCGATCTATGATGGTACATGTCTGCCTTCTAAATGCCTCTTTACTCTTGTCTGGAAGAGACCCAGATTGTATTGGTTCGGAAACACATGCGCGGGCAGCGAGTTCCACTCCTTTACTGTTCGCATTATGAAGGAGTCCGCAAAACGAATGGCTGGAATATCCACAACGTGGAAGGCTAATGTGCGTCTTGTGCTCCGATGGTGAAAAGAAGATGGCGGAACCAACTCATGCAGTTCGCTCGCACACTCCCCGAAATAAAGCCTGTAAAACACTCACTCATCACGAAATGCAAGTGCAAGAGTTTCAAATTTTGCATAGGGGTTTTTTTAAGACCTAGGTGCTTACTAAGACGGTATTTTGAATTAAGGGGTTATTTTTGGGTTGATAGTTTGTATGAAACTTGCATAACTTAATTACTACGCGAACGAATTCGCAGGCAACAGCTAGTTAATATACAGTTATATACAAAAACTAATAATCCTAAACAGATAAATTCACAAACACCCGTGTATCCACGTAGCCTAGAGAAAGACTAAGCTTCCTTAACGACTCCCAAGAATTTCAATCTAAGCGTAGTCCACGATAAATGTTGATCTTACGTACAACATACTGCAGTTAGATGCACTAAACTGTAGTATGTTGTGTTTAGAACTGGAATACGATAGATAACGGACTGTAAATCTTACATAATGCTTATAATGCCACTTTGGTGGTCAAAGGGGTATGGGTAACGTTGGCGTCATTTTTGGAAATTTAGCGGCCACTCCCCAAATCTTATTTTTATGAAAGAACATATTGAGGGCAACAAACTTTATTTGGAGCACATATAGCTAAAGTGTATCGGAGCTGAGATATTAGGTATTGTATTTAAACTAACTACTCAATTAAACTTGATCCATACCAAGGAAAAGGTAATTAATTTTAAATTTCATAAAATATAATTTTAATTGAATGTTTGCGAGTCTGCTTGCAGACGGAATACTTATGACATAGATACCATTATTGTTAAGACCTTATTTGTAACTCTGTATTCTTGCAAATAAATGATTTAATTGATTGATTGATTGATAAATAAGCGGCATTATTTATAATCCTTATAAACATGCGACGCAATGAAGATTTAGAAGGCTAGTTTTCAATTGCCAGATACAATATTAGGCCACTATTGCTCTCGTATTGTGGGTTAAAAGACTTTGTAAAGTAAACATTTGTATTAACATTTTTTTCCGCGAATGTTAACGTTAATTCAAAGTGGCAACTCGTGGTAGACGTACTGATGATCTTGTGTAATCATTGGTTCCCAAAGTGATCCAGGTGGACACCAAGGGGTCTACGGGAGACTCGAAGAGGGTCTATGTTGGCTTTGTTCTTTGTCGAATTTTGGGAATATGGGAGAAATGTGTAGCTGCAGGGGACCCCCAGAATCTGGTGGACCCACCAGAACCAGCTAAATCTTGAAAGTGGTCTATGCGAAAAAAGTTTGGGAACCTCTGGGTAAATAGTCCCATGTATAGGGTTGTCTGCTTCATTGGAAGACTCTTCGTAACTGTATCATTACTATTACGTTACTACTCTTTCTTTCTTTCTTTGAAAGCGTTAAACACCACCTTCCTTTTATAATACTCGTAGTTGCTAGTTAACCTAACCATTATTCTTAACTTTTAATGTACTGTAGTTTGTATCCATTATGTGTATTAGTTCGCCTGATTTAGTATGTAATAAAATGGCAGACGGTGGAAGGTAGTAGTGTATAGAAATAATGGGTATAAAATTAAATGAGCGGTATTTGTTTTATCGAAGAACAGAGGATAGAATTTCTAAACAAAAATAACTATCAGAAATGAGGAAACTATCCCACATACAATTTGAAGTAGGTACCCTGCTTGTGGTACCTTATGTTGAATTCAAGCTGACATTTATTACAAGGTTTCTTGAGGGTGGGTGGCCGCGAGTGATACCTTTGGTATTGCATGAGTCATTAAGAGATGTGAGCGTCATTTTATAGTAGTATCTAATAGTTAGTTAGTATATAATAGTCTGCAACGGACTTTAATGCCGTTTCCATCAATAGAAAGAGTGCGTATAATACTCGTATATTATCAAAATTGGGGGCAGGTCTACATTGATGTTATAAAGAGGAAAAAAATGATATTCTGTATGGTCGCAATTTATAAATTCGAAAAAGTTTTTCATCGATACAAAGCTACATCACTATCAAATTACAAAAACTGTATTTTTATGTTATGCTTTACGTCAATGGAAAAAATTGTCCAAGCTAGCTAGAAATCACTAAGGGAGTAGCCAAAACGAGAAATGTGATAGACTGACTCTGACCATATCCTCTCTGGGCAATGCTCCAGGCTTTAAATCCTTGTCTGGTACAGCTGCTTGCGGCAAGCATTCAAATAATATTCAAGTTAAAAGTACACAACTAATATATTTTTAGTTCTTGCTAACAATATTACTAACATAACCTCTTTCCTCAGATCCACCTGGAGCCCCCTATATCGAGGGTTACGCGGAAGGAGAGACAGTCAGACGAGGGCAGAGCCTCGAGCTGGTCTGCAGGAGCCGAGGAGGCAACCCACCGGCTCAGCTGATCTGGTACAAAAATGGAGAGCAGATCAGGATGGCTTATCGGTAAGTTTACATAAAATTATGCAATTGGCTGGGTCATACGTCAACTTGAGAACAAGTGCCATTTTCTTAAATGGTAGGGTTATTTATAGAAATTGTGTCTGTAAGTAAAAGTAAGTGATTTCGGATTCGAATTTTACAGGTGGTAAGATCGCTGACATTGCGCCAACTGCCTCAGCAGATCTTCTCAGTACAGAAACTCCTTTGATACTCGTAGATTCCATTTCTGTTCCATTTCAATTCTGTTCAATCAGAGCCGAAAGATCCTTGAAGAACTATCTATAAAGATTTTTCGTGGAAACTAGGATTGTTAAAACTTCAGGACCAACCTCTTTTGATTAGTTTTGTCATCTAATTAATTAGTTTTTTTCATTGAACTACTGAGAATATTGTCTTCTTGTAATCTTGAGCAGAAAGAAACAGCGCAAAAAGAAATATTGGTCGGGAGATGCCATTTCATAAATCGCATCAATCATAGAAAATCTCGATTTTGATATCCTACGGCTTGAATAAAACTTGAACAATCAGAATGTATCTGACTATTCCATTAATATGAGTGTATGTTATGTTATGTTGTGAACTATTCAACTTATAATACGGAAAAACTTTTGTTGCGGATCTCCAAGAGTAATGAGCGCGAATGTATAATATATAAAATGTATAGAATACTGTCCCATTGAAAAGTGATCTCGAAAATTCCAAACACTACAATAGTATGACTTTTTGTCTACGTGTGGAATAAAAAACTCCCCCTTACCCACCCCCATTCCAGGGATCGTATTAAGCTGGCAACAGATAGGGCGTATGTCCCCATGATTTATGTAGCTTGGATAGTGCTGTAAAAGTGTCGATGGGAATGTTTCGATGAAATCTTATCGATGTTGTTTATCCTCGTAAAAACTTGCCGTATTTAGGCTACAATAACCTCATATTTTCAATTTTAAGTGTATTGCGTTAATTTATAAAATGTTTCTTTACATTCAGTAAAACTTTACTATCATCTGTAATGATACGAGTATATGTTGCGGACCCCGACGTGATATCACGTCGGGGTCCACCACAGTGGTAACCCCGACCTGATGTCACGTCAGGGTCCGCAACAATATATAACAGTACAAATATTTACTAATTTGGTTTTACCACCATTATTATGGTAAATATACTATATATCCAGGGATTATTCTTTGTAAAGTAGTCACTCACATCAAAGAAAATATTTTTTTACTTTAACAACGAACACATCTTACGTATTTCGAGATGAAGCGTTTATTTCTCTTACAAGACAGTGATGATAATACGCATTACAATTTAGCGCAGTAATACAGAAAAAGAAAAACATCACACGAACAAAGATCTCATTAAGTTCTGAATTATTTTAACTTCATTTTCCTCATTCCGATACGAAAAATTCCAAATATTTACATTTCGCGTTCTGGTCCCGCGCTAGAACATATTTTTGTAGCCTCCCAGTAAATTAATAATGAAATTTGGTTTCCTTATAAATGTTTTACATTGTAATAATTGCGCTATCGTTACAAAGTTGTGTAACGATTTCCTTTGAAGAATTTGAAGTTAATGAAAAATTAATAAGTAAGTACAGCATAATTAAGTCTATAACAGTTTGCTATGTCGTATCTCCCTAATAGACTCCTGTTCGTATTAAAAGTACGTGAATTTGACTTTTCTTTAAAAGGCAATGTTTACTTCGTTCTTACTTGATGAGCTGTCGATATTTCGATGAGATGCTATGCGTAAATTAAATACAATAAAAAATGATAATTTATTAAATAGATTGTAGAAATGATCTGGCTGCAATATCCTAAATGATTTCCAGTCAAGGTAGAAGCTAAGCTTTTTATTTTAAACTATTTTTCAGAAAATATAATTTATCTAAAACCTTACTCTAATGCCTCCTTTCAGTTTTCTTGTAAGGCTTCGACTGTCGATCTTTTTGACAGCGTTATTAAAAGTATCGATACTGTCGTTGTTTGTTTGTAGACGTCACTTATAAAATTGTATTAAGACGTGCCTACCGGCGTCGGAAGCTGATTTATAGCGCTCACTAACTGCACTGTCCGGTAGTGTTGGGACACTTTTAATTTGATGGTTATCGATAGTGTTGCAATTTATTTTTTTATTTAAATTAGGTATGCAAACAGATCACAGCCATTACACGACCAAAAAAATATATCAACTTATCATAACTAGACCTTAATCATTAACTAGCATACACATCATGATTTGAGTTTACATCTACAACGAGGGTTAAACAATGTTGATTACTCACTTTATTATTATTATTATACAATGGGTGTTCTTATTATCCTTCATTATTTGTATACAGTCGAGGACTCGTCGGTTTTAAAAAACTCTGAGACTGCTCTTTTGTACTGGGAAAATCTGGTATTGAATACGTCCACGCATCCGCCACTACGGATTCGCTGTTCCTGGGTGTATACTCGAAACTTATCGTGAATCTTTTCTAACTGACTTGTTTAATTCCACTTCAACCCGTTTAAAGAGGTTTCTGCATACTGATTTGCCAAACTAATTCAACAAATAAAATTGTTGAGCAAATTTCGTTTTTACATACGCCAAATTATTTAATTGTATTCTATTTTTTAATCTTCAAAAATTTGCAGGTAACAAAAAAGCTTTTTTGAACAGTTCAAAACTGTATCAGTCTGTGACAGTGGTTAGTGATGGGTAATTTCGGTATTGTAAAAAAATATCGATAAAAGATAAAACTCCCGCTACACCGCTTGATGTTTCTGCAGCCAGCAAATTTTACGATAAATAATATTATTTTGTAGACATGACTGGAATATTTTATCTAATAGCTGAATGATAATATCTTTCGACCTTCCGCGTTTTCTTATATCTCTATATTTTGATTTCAAACTGTCATCTTTATCATTCTCAGCAAGAAATCATCCACCGATGGACATAACTCTGTCCAATGCCGGTTACGTACTTATCAAGGCTAAGTGTTAAGCCTTAGTTCTTCTAAGTAGAAGTTGCAATACCTACAGATAGAAGATACGAACGTACTTGCAGTAATTAGCTATATGTACGGACTTGCAATTTGGTATTAATCAGCACATCATCAAGATAACCAAGAAATGTGTTTTGGAAATCACCAACCACTGTAAGATGATCTTGCCCAATAAAACTGATTGGTTCAAGAGGAATGAGATGCTATTCATCGCTGTTTCATGGGTGGTTTCCATTTAAATTATTTGGTATCTGTTCCGTTAGTAGCGACTGTAAAATGTAGTTCAGTAGCTTAGATATATATCACTATGCTTTGAAACATTGACTACTGTAACTTTAAACCGATAATATATTCGCACTAGCAACTTATTGGCACTATATTTGAGTCTTGATGTTGTGTGGGTCATCATTGTAATATTATTTTTGGTAGAAATCCTATTTTAGCAGAAGCAATGTCATATTCTCATAAATAGGACGTTCGTGATGCCATTTAATAAAGAAGTTCCTTCACCAGGAAAAATGCGGTTTAATCCTATGAACGACTAGCTACACATCACATTTCAATTTGTCAGTCAATATGCTCTTAAAAAGTATCTTTTTCCGGAATAAAAATACATTTCAAAAATACGGTTAAGTGTTCATCACATGATTGCTTGCTTATTCATTTATTCTTTATATTGCCGGACTAAATACCTAATGGCATACTCTACCAGTCAAGCACTGGTCGAAGCAAAAATCGTGTTGGCGGTGTTTTGTAAAGACACATATTAGTTTTTCTTTTATTTCCTCATTTCACAACTATTTCAAATATACGATGTGCTTCTCTTAGATGTGTGGCTACATATAAGCTGTTCCAGCTGATGAAGCATAGCCTTAAACCGACGTAATCGTCTGTGAGCGTTCAGTGAGTGCTGTGTCGACACTGGAAAACTTATCACTTTACATTGAATGGGCTTGTATTGTTTCTTAAGTGTCGCCATTTTCTCGTATCATTGTAGAAATGGAGTCTCCGTTTTATCAGCATCATCATTAGCAGTTATATGACATATTTTTGAGAACGCTTGTTTAAATTGTTGCCACCGAAATTATGAAACCTTTTTCAGGTCATCCATTAACCTTGTGGGTATCTCTCATTATAATTCTAATAATATAATTATGAGACACACTACCCTAATTGTCTAACAAAAACAAAATGCAACATTTCTGAAATTGAAATCGTGCCTTTGTGCCACTTAAGGTGCTACATAATTAAATGTTCCACAAATTCAATAATTTGTCAACATACAAAGTTATGCGGTCCTATCAGTCACCTATCAAAATGACAAGTTGTCTTATGAAATCTCACCTCAGAGGGTGTTACGGAGGGAATGAGCACAATCCATTCCTTCCTGACAGGTGATTGACAACCCCTCTTGTAATATATTCTGACGGGAGAAGGAAATGGAGACAAAAATTAGGAATTGTCTTACCTCTGAAGTAAATCGAATTGAAGTCTTATAAGCCAAGGGATTATACTCCGTTCAATATCTATTATCTACATTATATTTGTTTGTATTATGTAATGCTAATGACTGTTTTGCCACTTACGTCGTGAAAATTGTTATCAATCAAGCAATTTCGTCGTGGCCTAGTGGTTCAGCAACCGAACTCAGATCGTGGATCGTGTGGTCCCGAGTTCAGATCTGGCCAGATTCAAAATCTTTGTGATCACTGTTAAATATCGGACTTACTCTCCGGTGATGGAAAACGTCGAAAAAAAACCAAATCAACCCGGTTAACGGCGAAAGGCACACCACCTACCACGTTGGGTTCTATTACCATTGGTGAAAAGTGGGCTTCTGAGTGTTTCGTTCACCATAACGACACTCACTTGCCTCTGACTACCCCGTTTGGGATAAAGTCGTGATGGTATGTATCGAGCAATTTTTACTGAACACGAGGCAGTACTGTGCTCAGGGATATAGGAGATTTAAGTTAATTTCTAGATTGAGCCTAAAACTTAAAAAAAGTTGTTACATAATTTCTTTTAAAATCTTCTGAAATGAAATAACTTTCAAATAAAATGATTTACTATTGCTTTAGTTTTTGCATTGATCCCCGAAATCAGGTAAAAAAGTTAGATGGGTTATAACAAAATATTATTTGAAAGGCAGTTTCCTTCCTCCTTTTAGTGCTGTGAGCTGGCACTGGTGATATCGATAAAACGTTTCATAGCATTATATAATTTGAATTTCGGTATTGAGAAATTGGCTATAAATATAAACGTGATAAAAATGCTTGGCGTTGATGTTTATACCCCGTTATTTTGTGAAATTCTAAGCAAAAACTGATAGTTATTGTGAAGCAAATTTTCTATGAGCTCAAAACTTTCAAAAAACTCCGAAGGCATGGAAGCACAATTCTCGCTTGATGAGTATCTTTTCATCTACTTTGGTCAATAATGTTCACTGCAGACCATAACTTATTTATATTTGGTTATGACAGCCTGTTTATAAGCATCGAAATAAATTAATCTGAATTAGACTTGCCTGTTGGTGCAATGGATCCCCACCCATGACAAACATGATCTGCTTAGTTTAGGATCAGATGATCTTGGTGGAATTTGTCCCAGATATTTACTTATAAGTAAAGTACTAAACTAAAGATATGTTAAAGAACCGATTTCCTTGCTGTAAACGCATGACAATATATGGTATATAGACAGAAATAAACTTTCATTTGTAAACTGCACAAGCTGTATTCTTGTTGAAAATCCAATCCAGATGATCTTATCTTATCCAGTTCTTTTAAAAAATGAAGATGGTTTAACAAAAACTATCCCTGAAAATATAAACATTGAACAGTTTGTATCTTAGCTGCTCAGTTTTTGAAGTGAAGTTTAAAGAGTCGCACATTGAGAGAGGCCTATATTCAGCAAATCCACTAATATGAAGAAATGATGACGATGAGCTTCAGTTGAGATTTTGCTTTTTTCAAGATAGTAAATGACCTTGCCTAATACTAACGAGGGTTGTATTCGATCGATATCGATATTATCGATAAAACTATTCCCGTTCCGTTCCAAATGGAATTGGATCGTTATTATCAAGCCTGATTTGTCGTGTGCCTTGAAAACATTGGTTCTCCTGCTGAACCGAATATCGTGATTTAGAACTTTGAATAATAACCGCCTCTAAAGACGCCATTTGACAGAATTGAATAGGATTTGGTCTATATTGAATGTTTAGTACGAAGATTGAATTTAATATGAATAGCTGCCATATTTTCCGCTGTTTTAAGCTATAGATAATTTTTACACTTGTAAGGACTGAATTTGGTTTTAAAACGAAATTATTCAATCCTTTTCTTTATAGCCTAGTGAATCATTTTGCTTTCAGTGAGAAAGTCTTTTTAAATATTATTTAACGTAGAATTAAATATATGAATCAGTTTATACTATACCACTGCTATTGTCATCATTTAAATTAAGTTTTCACTACATTGGAGTATTAGTAGGTATAATCACCACGTTTGCCAAATGCGGGATAGGGAACACAAGCCTTATATTAATAAAGACTGTGATACTATTCAATTTAGAGAAAAGCTTAATGTCGCCTTTTATATCAATGTTTTCTGTTTTAGGCTATTCGAAACCATTATTTATCATTTCTTTCGTCTATCTTGAGGTTTGTAAAATGAAGAATATATCCTTTGAAAGATTATACTTAAATAACCTCATTAAATGGTTCGTTTGAAGGATTAAAAATGAATACTAAATGTTTGTGTTATGCTCATTTTCTAAATTTAGTTGATTCATTCAATTTACTTTGCTAAATAGATCCTTATCAATTGAGTTTTACATATTTCAGGAAAATTTGGTGCTACTAATTCTTACTAGTTTTATTATTCATTGCTTTACATATGTATACTTACTATTATCATTATTTACCTAAAAAAATCCTATGTAGTTCAATCTTATAAAAAACCTACGGAAAAATCCCCAGGGTAGGTAACACTCTAGTGATTTCAATATTCTTTCAAATATCCCGAACGACAGAAAGTTTCTCTATACATTTATAATAGTCCCAGAGACGCAGTACACAGATTTCAATCTGTTGGTTTTTGTGCCAAGTGCTGCCATCTAGCGGGGAAGTAATGTACTTAAAGGATTTAGTTAATGGCATTCCAGACTTCAGGCTTGCATTTCGAATTGTTTTGTTCGAATAATAAGTGGTAGGAATACGCTTGTGGTTTTTGTACTACTACGAGTATAATCTAGCTTGTACGTGAAAGAGGTTGCGATCTTATACAAATAAAAATAACAATTGAATACTATAATGAATAAGTTTCAGTTCTTTGGTTGCGTATATTGAAATGCATCAGTTAGTTCGATTTCCCCACCAGTCTTGCTTTTTGTGTTTGGTATATTACCTTTACTGATATTATATAAAAAAAAGATTTTTTTGTAGTTTGTTTGTATTGAATAAGCACTGAAACTGCTGGACCGATTTTAAAACTTCTTTCACCAATTCAAAGCTACATCATCAGGGAGTGATATAGGCTATTATTTTTTCTTAATTAAGGCTACATTTTGACGGGAAAGACAGTCTACGCGAGCGAAGCCGCTGACGAACAGCCAGTCACTAAAACCTTACTTTGGAACCTGTGCAATGAATGCTATTTTCTTGTTTGCTTTTAAACACAACTGAATCCAATAAAGTGAACTTATACTAACTAGAAATTGAGAGAAAAGATACGAAAAGCTAAAAAAGCAGCTGTAAAATAGATCTAAAATCGTCTAGACACTATTCGAAGAGACAATAACTATTGCAGACACAGTAGCGTCCCAATCTATTGTTTTCGCTTCATGCAAATGAACCGACCTGGAATATAGTCGAAGAGCCACACTCCATACATTTTACTGAATCATTACCGCGCCCGTGATTCTGCGTTCTGGAACCACGAACATAGACCAATATAGATAACGCCTGTCCAAAACCAAACGAGACAATTAGACGCTAGCTGTGACGTCACGATAGCGCTTTTTCATGGAAAATCTCTATATCTCTATTAATTTTAATGAACATAATAGACAAAGGAATAGTATTCATAAATCTTATTGATTTTGTAATTCTTTGCTATAAAAAGGAGCGTCATTAGATGAGTACTTTACTCCTATTACTCCCTTTTGACATTTTCGACGACACGATTGGCTAGTGCGCTGTGCACGGTTTCTCGCCTTGAATTGCGTGGTGTCCCGTTCGATTCGGGTGTGGATGCCCTGGGAGACGCCACTGGCTCATCTCCTTGTCTGGTACCTCGTAACACAGGAATATTTATTCCTTCTTCGAGATCATGACAAGTAGTGTGTTGCCTGGCGCGCATTCATTTATTTATTTTAATTTACATCAAGTTTAAACACCCGCGTCGTCTATTACCATTCATGTCTGTGCCAGAGCCATGTAATTAAGATTAAATCGCCCGGTTTTCTTCCCCCGGCGACTTTATAGGAGAAATAACTTCTTTGGAACCGAAACAAAGGCCCGGCGGTAGGTTGTGCCAGAATTTTCCAGATTATGCTTCGAATAGATGGCTAGATATGAAATTTCGTTGTAAGACTATGCCAAGTTAGGCTAGGCCGAGCTGCGCGGAGAACATCTGAACGATTCTGTTTTAACAGTTCTTATATGTTAACATGAAGCATAGGAATGAATAAAATTGAAATTGAACAAATTGTACTCTACTAACTCGCATTGTAAAACCACAACAAGTTCAAAAGAGTAACTACTGAGTTTCTCGCCGGGTCTTCTCAGTAAGTATCAACTCCTCCGACGCGCCGGTAGAGTCGTATTATGTTTGTATACTGTTTATTTATATATTAATATTATTATAGTATTTATGTCTATTATTTTGAATTTTTTTTGACTATTTGAAAGTACCTACTGATTAAGTCTGTTTAAATATAGATATTTGAGTTTGAGTATTATATCACTGAAGTGAGTGTGCGAAATCCTGTCTTTTTTTTGATAACACCAATTGTCATGGGCTCTAAATAAGGATATGACAAGGTACCAGACTGGGATTCGAACCACCGACCAAGTTTTTAAGTTTGTTATATGTTTGGGACGAACGAAGAACGAGACGAACTAGATGTGTACTGCAGGGATTGGCCAACATTGGCCCAGAATCGTGTGGGATGGAGATTGGGGGGGAGGCCTTTGCCCTGCAGTGGGACGGACCGGGCTGATCAAGATTAAGATATGTTTGGGTGGTATTGTATATTTAAGCATAAACAAATAAAATTAATATGCGCGAGACAACACACCTCTTGTAATGGTCTCGAACTAGGGATTTATATTCTTGTGTTACGAGGTACCACACAAGGAAAAAAAGCCAGGGGCGTCTCCCAGCACACCTATACCAAAATTCAGAAAATATCGTTTCCTGAATTGACCCGACCGGGAATCGAACCCGGAACACTTCGGAAATCGTGACAAGAAACCGTGCTACAGCGCACTGACGCCAATCGTGTCATCACAAGAACTAATGAAAATTTACCAGTCCCTGACACCCATTGGAGTACTCTGCTGATTTTGAGTTCAGATGATCATTGATGAAATTTCTTCTAGGAGTAAACATCTTTTCTGAAGCAGTATTCTGAAACAGCTTAAAACTGTTTCTGCACTTTAAAAGTAAATTGTTTACAATAAATATATGTTGCCATAAAATAAACAAGGACTTAAATCACATAGCAACAAAGAGCATTGTGTCGCGAAGGAGCCAATATTTACAATCTGTATACTAGAAAATTTAAGAAAAGGTTTCCTAGGAATATTCCTGGAAATACTGCCTTTGGCTCGCTACGAAGTTATGTTGTGAAACTATAGGAAAATGTGCTGAAATCCTGTGTTCAAATTTTATTAATGGTGAATTGTTTTATGTCATAAGGTTTCGATAACTGGGTAGTAAAATATTCGCAACTGAATGAAGCTAGTGGGCTTCTAGAACAGCTTTTTAATAAAAAACGAGTTCAGTTTTATTAATTTTTGCCAGAAAACTCTTTTGCACTGAGCTTCTGTCGTTAACAAAACTGACATTTATTTTCACTGTGAAGAACGGTAGAGGCGAAGGTTAAAGAAATTTGATGCGATGATCTTGGTGTAATTGGTCTCATATTATATGTATAACCGCGCGAGCTTTGTTTCGATTGATTTTTGTTAACAATAACATTAGGATAGGGTAGTTGTGATTTAAGTTGACGTTGACATAGATGACTTAATATTTTTAAGAGCGGGTTACCCCGAATGGAGTTGAAGTGTCATGGCGGTGCGGGCCGTCAGTCTGTGACAGCGACCCGCACGTAATGTTAACTTGTAAACCCATTTGATCTTAATCGTGTTTTATTGGTTTAATCTTCGGATATTTTTGGTGGTTGTAAACTGAAATAAGTAAAACAGTGATTAGACTATATTGTGAGACTTTGATTTTGGTGAATACCTGCACGTGCTCGCCCACACGATCGAAAGATGTCCGATCAGCCTTCAAATACACCTGATCGGCCTCCCGACACTACATGTATTTATTCATTTTTGAACTTTCTTTTAATCACAGTCTATCACAATGGAAGAGATGAGTTAGCACCCAAAAGCAGCCTATTCAATCGATTCTTAAAACCTTTATGTTTGTATCCGTTCGGAAACACACACCCAGACAAACATGCCCACGTGCCAAACAAAAATCACACGACGTTTATGAGAATATCTGTATCTCTAACACCCACACTTCGCATTAAGTAAGAGCTCCCTTTTAATAATTAAAACATAATATTGATGTTAGATAATACAGAATTATCAAACGTTACTTCAAAAACATTTCTGGCCTTTTTAAAACGCAGGAAACGTCCCACACGAGCTTTTCCTGCCCACACTCCTAATCATAATTATTCTTTTATAATGGTATCCTTACATTAATCTCATCCATTTTCACCAGGTTTAAACAACAATTGTTAAATACAATACCGATAGATAGTTTGGATAAACTAAGCAATATCTGGGGATACCTTGCATTAAGATCATCTGACTGAGCAGAGCTAGTACTATGGTGCCAGAGACTAAATAATAAATAAATATACATGTGCGCCAGACAACACACCTCTTGTAATGGTCTCGAAGTAGGGATTAATATCCCTGTGTTACGAGGTACCACACAAGGAAATAAGCCTGGGGCGTCTCCCAGCACACCCGGACCCGAGTCAATTCACAAAAGATCGTTTCCTGAATTGACCCGACCGGGAATCGAACCCGGGACACTACGGAAATCGAGGCGTGAAACGCCAATCGTATACTTTAATAAATACTAGACATGGATTTTTGCAAAAAATGTACCTAAACTGTACCTGTACTTAAAATTATTAGGTAAAGAAAATAAGCCAACAGTTAGTGCCTATCCCCGTGTTATTTTGGTGGTGTTCCCAGCAGTGGGACGTATAAAGCTGTATCATTAAACTAACACAATAATACCAACTATGTAGACCACATCCTCATTCCAACAGCTTCTATTCAGCGTCAAGACCGACCAAAAGCCACGACATTCCTGACCCGCCCGGGTATCGAACCTTGGCCGGCCTAATCCTAGCCCCATTTATCATTCTGTCCGTTTTTGCGCTCATAACCCTAGTTGGGCTATCTTTGTTAACAGAGGGATGTTCTCTAATTAGATAGAAAATGTATTTCGTGACAAAATTGTGAATTGCGAAGTAACAGTAACACTTTTTGTAAAATGAGCTTTTTTCAGTGAAATTTTCAGTTAAATGTGTCTACATTAATGTTTTTGAAGCACTACATAGTAAGGAATGTAATGCAAATTATGTAAAATTTGTTGGAGTCGGTGTCAGCCAAGGAAACACTACAATATACCTAGCAATATACCTATTTCTTACATATCACGTTAACGTATGTATGTAGGTAGTTGCAGACCTACATTGGCTGACACTGACTCCAACAATAACAATAATTGTACCTACAATATATTATCTTAAGAGTTTTAGAAGAATACGCAATTATTTCTTTACTTTTTAGTGCTTCGGTTTGGAATAGTTTTTTTAAGTTGTTTTTTTTCGTTAAAATTTTTGTTTATTTCTTGATTTTCAGTGAATAGTTCTTATATATTTTATACGTCTAAAAAGTATCGTCCAATAGCTCCTTAGAATTGAAGAGTTCCGTTACTTTGTCATGGATCCCATAGTCAGAACCTAACCAAACTCTCATCAAACTACCCTTGAAGTATATCCTTTCCAATGAAAAAGAAACATTGAAATCGGTTGGCGTGATATTGAGTTATTCGTCCATTTGTCGCGCATATGGTTTATCTAGATTTAAGACTTATATGGATTTCCCATGGATGCCACTGTCAGAACTGGACCAAATTAAAATGGTACCACACGGGCAGCATCAGCTTTCAAATAAAAAAAGAATTATCAAAATCGGTTGGCCTAATATTGAGTTTTTCGTCCATTTGTCGCGCATATGGTTTATCTAGATTTAAGACTTATATGGATTTCCCATGGATGCCACTGTCAGAACTGGACCAAATTAAAATGGGACCATTCGGAAAACACCAGCTTTCAAATAAAAAAAAGAATTATCAAAATCGGTTCACCCAGTCGAAAGTTATGAGGTAACAAACATAAAAAAAACATGCAGTCGAATTGAGAACCTCCTCCTTTTTTTGAAGTCGGTTAAAAAGTTGAAAGTTAAATCCCGCTCGATATGATCAAGGACCACAGCTATTTTTTATAGATAACTATCTATAAATAATCTTATTATAAACATACTACAAATATAATTGGAAACCCTCGCACGCGTCTGTATTCCTCTGTTCACGCTCAATTTCTTTCTAGTGTAGACTTACAAAGAAAAACACTTCCACTAGCAAGTGTCCGCTTACACTGCTCATAGGGTTACAAGTAATGAGACGAGTGCGATTTCTTTAAATGCAAAATTAGGCGAAACATAGTCTAAATAGAATAAAATGTTCTTACTAAGTGCCCTTTTATTACACGAGCGATTTTAATCGGCGGAGCGAGATCGCAGCGAGCACGCGGCTGCTCTCGGCGTGCACGCAACGATATCGCCGTGAGTTATTAACCGCCGCGATAACGCTGCGTGCTCGCAGCGAGTCGCCGCGTGCTAACGGCGAGTACCTGCAGACTTCGCACAATTATTTGTTAGTAGCAATCTACCCTCATTCTGACACCGTTTTGTAGTCTTCTGCACAGCGTTCCTTATATATATGCGACAATTCTATTTTCTTCTATTCAATCGTCTTTTGAGTAAGATAGCTAGAAGTAGCTCCTCGTCTTGAGTCCATTTTTGTAAATGACGAAAGCCGATACCGACGGTACCGAATACCAAGCGCGAGTTCGCTGCGATCTCGCTCCGCCGATTAATCGCCGATCAAAATCGCTCGTCTGTAAGAGCCGTAAAAAGTATGGATGAGCGCCATCTGTTATGCACACACGGAAATCTTCTTGTGCTGTGGCCTTATCGTAATACTATTCCTCCGCAACATTCTTATCTTTGAACCACACCACAATCCCGTTTGTCATCCAGTCTCCATTATATAACGTCTCTTAGTTTAATACCATTTGATATCTCCATTGTATCCTGTGTAACTATTGTGCCGGTATACGGTTATACTGGATGAAAGGATCCTGTGACAATATAGTCATCAGCCCGAGGTTTAGGTGGCCACAGACTTTGGTTGTTTAAGGTTTAGAGCACGGGTTATCAAGATGAGAGAGGACTTCTCTCTGGCTTCTAATAGTATTTCAGTTCCTGGGAGTAATTGCTTCATTTACGGCAAATGCTACATTTCAATGCTATTATATTTCTTTGTAGGGGTATACGCAATATCACTACAGCCAGCCGACAACCAGAATATATGAGAGTTATTGATAATCCCCAAACCAAAAAGCCAGATCCAAGTCATTCTAATGTTTTACCATAATTTACGGGCACATGAAAATGATAGAGAAGTATTGTAAATACATTTCATTTTTTTTAAATCATGTATCTTCGAACCATATTCCTGCAACGATGCGACAAATATTACCAATAACCCTAATAATTGAGTAATAGTTCAAATCCTCAGCATAGGATTTCAAATTCTCTGACGCACTTCTAGCTGCTCAAACGATATTGCTACATCTCTTGAAATTTACTTTACTGCTGTCAGACTATATAAAAGATCTGAAAAATAAGAAACCCGCTACGCTATCACAGCGTCGAAATATCTCAAGAATAGCACATCACACAATGAGTTCTACCAAAACCTATTAAAGCACTTTAAAGTGAACGAACTTGCAGAGCCAGGTCCAAATATTAGTTTTTTAACCGCTCGGTATCAATTACTGAGCTGCAGAAACTTGAAAATTGCTTCCAAACTTCTTGAGACTTCCCAAGATAGTTTTCTGTTGGGATGGGGCCGAATTTCTCAGAGTGAAGGATTGAATCAATCTAATTCTAGTATTCTAGTTATGGCTATAGATTTCACGCTCACACTTACTCTTTTTACATTCTCACTTGTAGAGACTTGGCTAGCAACAGCTTCAAAGAGCATAGTATGTCCAGTCATCATCATCCGTGCTGTCTATCCCAGTTGTGAACCCACACTGGTGTGTGGAGTCCCAGGGTCCGCCTTTCTTATTTTCTTGGCCCACTTCGCGCGGTCTTGTGCATCCTCAGTGGTGAGTCTGTCCAGTATTAAATAAATAATAAATAAAATAAAAATCATTTATTGTCAGGCACATAAGCCCATAGGATGTTAGTACACATTTCTTAATTCTATGTTATTAACTTAACTTAACTTATCTTACTAGACTCGACAAGCTTGGCCTGACCTGCTCACCGAATATGTAGTTTGATGAACCGATCAAGCAAAGCTGAGTCTATCCTCTCACCTATCACATTTAGGACTGTGTTAGGGCTTCTTCGTACGCGGCCTACTAGGGATGCTACGTTCTTACGCATTAAGGCATAAAAATCATCAGTGCTTGCGTCAGCAAACATGCCGGACGCACTACAGTAGCGCGGGAGCCTGAACACAGCCCTAAATATGTTATTGTACAGGACTCTCAAGGCATTGTAGGTACTTTTAGTAAAGCTAGCCCATAAGCTACATATGCCCTAAACAGGGTCAGTTTAACTGGTGCTGTACAGCGTGCAAACCTATGAGCCAACATATTACCCCGCACAGCCAATGACCTGCGTTCTCTCTCAATATCTAAATCATCAGTAAGATTCTCAGTTACAATATGCCCAAGATACTTGAACTTCTTTACATGATTTAATGGAACTCCATTTAACAAAACTGGAGGTATAATCCTAGGCCCCTTAATTTTACCTTTAAACAACATAAATTCACTTTTTTGGGGGTTGTATCTCAGTCCATGCTCAGCTGCATAGGTTTCACATATTTTTAATAGCTTTCTAAGTCCACCCATCGAAGGGCTCAACAGTACCATATCATCAGCATAGCTAATGTTATTAACACACATACCGTCTATATAGCAGCCTACATGTATACTGCTGAGCTCTTCCATGAGTTTATTAACATAAAGATTAAACAACTTTGGTGAAGTCAGTCCTCCCTGTCTCACTCCGCACTCCAGGGAGTATTCATCAGAATAGACAGTCCCCCACCTAACTGCATTCAATTGATTTCTGTACCAAAAAGAAAAGATATCTCTGATTTCAGTTGAGACACCTGCTTCATCAAGCTTGGCCCATAGCCTCTCATATGATACTAAATCGAATGCCTTTGAGAGGTCTAGGAAGCAGGCATACACTGGCGTTTTTCTATCTACATAGTATCGTACTGTATGCTTTAGAGTAAGAATAGCACTCTCAGTAGAGAGCCCCTCCCGAAAACCAAACTGTGTATCACAGAAAGACATACATTCACTAAGTTGTTTATTAAGCAATCCATCCAACACTTTTGCAATTACAGTGGCTAATGATATGGGCCTATAGTTACTTACATCTGATTTATCACCAGTAGCATTTTTTACTAAGGGTACAACTATAGTTCTCATTAAATCTAATGGTAAGTATGTATGCCGCACACAAAAAGTATAAAACATAGAAAGCACTCTATACAAGTGTGGACCTGCATGCTGCAGGTGTTCAATGCTAAGCCCATCATGCCCCGGTGACTTGCCTCTCTTCATGTTTTTAATTACATTTATCACATCCGCACTAGAAAATCTTATGGGCTGTGTCACCGATGCAGACGGGCCAACACCAACCACCCCAGGGAGATCTGACCTCACCTGAAAACGTTCCTTAAAAATATTTGCAATGTCTTTTGGTTCACTGATGCCTTCAACACTCACAGGCAAGCTTAACTTCCCATTCAGGTTTTTTGTTCCTTTCCAAAATCCAGTAAAGTTCTTGGAGGAATGCTGTGAGGCCAAAATATCCATTTTAATCTGTTCTTGGTTGCTTTGACAGAATTTTAAACGTGACTTGAAAATCTTACGGCTCTCATGCATTCTTTCAAAAATGGGACCATTACTGGGCTTCCCATTTTCAACATAATTCTGAAAATAAGTATTGGATCGAAAATATATGCTGAAAGAAAGAGAGTAAAAATATAGATTTATTGTAACATTTTGTTTGTGCAATAAAGTTTATCTTATCTTATTTTATGTAGCGATAGCGGATTGACATTACCAATGTTAGGCTAAGCATTCCGGGTTGTCTAGTGAAATGGGTGACTATCCTGACCGAATTTAAGTGATGTATTTTGAAAGACTAGTAAAGCATTTGATCCTGTCTGACTACCAGTCAGCCGTTAAGCATAGCCTCATACTACCATAAGGCTATGCTTAACGTATATGATGCCACCATCATAGCAGTGAGGTACATCACTAGCCTAACATACATCTCAACAACAATCCGCACTGAGCCCGGGATGGCCCTTAACACCTCCTGTGCCATATATCATGTATTATTAAAAAATAGTAAGGCAAAAATATTTAAGGTAAGGGTGAAAAGATTTGTCGGAAGGGAATGCCTAGACAGACGTACTTAGGACAAGTTCAAGATGATCTTTGAAGGGATTAGACCTAGAGTACTCATAATCTACGAACATAAATGAAAAATTATTGAGATTGGAAGAAGAGTAGGGTAAGTTTCAGGATCGTAGCAGGCAAAAAGATATGGTCTGTATGTTCAAAGACAATTAAGAGATTCGATGATTGGTCGGCAACCACGAAATAACTATAACCATAACTTTATTTCAATTGAAGTTCTCTCCAGCAACAGAAAACTACACATTGATAACTCCACTCTGCTGAGTCCAATAATAAGTATTCTTCAAGTTTATTTTCGCAACAATTTTTCAAATACGCTGACATGGCTGAAAGTACAAAAGACCTTACTCGACATCATTAGTCAAAGTTAGTCGACGTCGTGGCAAGGTTAGGCCGTTCAGTCTTTAACAAAACAAGCACATTATATTAGTTAAATAAAAACCTTAATAACATTCGTTTAAGGTGATTGAACTATGTTCACAGTGTATTATATAGGGTTACTTCGACAAACTCGTGATATGAAATAGTTTATTTTATCTTCTTATTTAGTTTTTGTTACCTATTTATTTTGTCTATACCTGTATCGCTTTTTCAAAGTAAGAGCTATTTAAAATGTTCCAACTACATATGGTGCCTGCTATTTTTTTTTTAAAACACCGTTGTTAAAATCCATTCCGAATCGTCTCTTCAAAACTTCTAAGATCTGAGTTTCAATTTCGAAAAGTTTTCTTTCACGCTTTCCTACCGACTCATTTCTTCACTTCTAAAGACAGATTATGAAATAACATTTCTCGCCGAATCCGTGTCTCGGAGATATTACAGTTCTAGTCTCAAATAGTACCTTTGCGAGTATTTTTCTTGCAGTTAGTATGACTATAAAATAAATCAAAACAACGTGAAGAAGATGCAACCAACATGATATTATTTGGTGCAAGGTTTTGGCTGCGGCGGGTGTAGTATTTATTTTGTTAGAATTATTATAATCACACAATTCAACATTTGTTGGCCCGAACTAAAAGGTTCGGTGACCCGTTTCTTTGTCGTACCATCCAGACGTGGAACGCTCTTCCAGCACATGTGTTTCCTTCCTCGTATAGTCCCGGGTTCTTCAAGCGGGGCGTGAAAAGGCATTTCTGCAGGTCTTCAAGGTGAGGATGGCCAGCCCAGTGATTCGTTTGAATGACTGGGCTTGTCAACCTCATATCTGGACCTCACGACCGCTTTCCATCAGGTGGAATGAGGTCATCTTGACGGGCAATATAAAAAAAAAAAACTTAATTGAATAAAAGATGGCTTCTCCTGCGTCCAAAGTTATGACTGTTTATTTTTTTTATTTACCTTTTTTACTTGAAATCTATTTCAAAATCACTACATACAAATCTTCTAATCTCAGATTGCTGCCTTTTGCAGGTATTCACATTTGCTCAGTAGGTTTCTTCTAATAAAATCCTCACCCTCAAAAACGTCGTTTTGCACCAATAATACAAGTTATATTAAAATTGCTCTGCAACTAAAGTTTCAAACTCCTTTTAGACACTTTACAACAATTGGCTATGCAATACGCCATTAATGTCAATCCGGAACAAGTTTTAATTGAATCAGCGTTATTTTTTTACTTTTATGCAATTCGGACCGCCGCCGCTTGCATTTCGTACTGTATCATTATAAATTTCTCTCTAAATTTTCCGAGACGTAATTTATTACTTAATCTCGAAGCTTGGTAAATGTTTTTAAGAGTAAACTGCTCCAACAGAGATATAATTCTTTGAGAAGCGTTTAAGATGTCCTTTTATATTTTCTCCTGTCAGTATATTGTACAGCTCGGATGATATAGTGTGTTTTTCTAATACTTAATGGTTCAAATTGTTTTACAGTGTGGACTACTGTGTTGCAAGTATCTCAAAATCATTTAACTGCGACGTTTAGTCGCTTCTGAAGTGAGTTAATAGTCTTGCTAACGTTTTCCAACTTATTGAAGTTCTGTCAAATGTTTGACAGCTGGTGTCCATTATCTTAACTCACCCGCTTTTTTCCGTCTTGATTTACATATACTTGATTTACATCACTGATTTTTTGTTCAATCATAATAAAATATAGACTATAACACTCCTGAATAGTTCAGCTTTCTGTTAGTGAAAGAATTATCACGATCAGATCAGTTGTTTCGGAGCCTATTCAATACAAGCAAACAAACAAAAAAATTAAAAATCAAATCTTTCCTCTTTATAATATTAGTATAGATAGAATAGATTAGTATAAGAATAGATTAGTATAGACAAGTTTCGAAAGCATTGAAGTAATTTTTTTATGAAACAGTTATAAAACATCCGTTATACACTTTTCACCGATGGTATTAGAACCCAACGTGGTAGGCGGTGAGCCTTCCGCCGGTATCCGGGTTGATTTGGTTTGTTATCGATGTTTTCCGTCACTCTTTGTGTGTATTGAATAGTACATTTTTTTATCCGAAGGTCGTAAATTAGGCGCTTGAAAAGTTGAATCAAGCGCTGAAAATACGAAATGGCTCTTTAGTAAACTTGACAAAAAAAATCAAGTATTCAAAAATGGTGACCCATAGCAAGCACTATTTTCAATAATCTTATCACAGAAAAGTATACGAATTTTAATTTCAAGATATTGTATTCGTTTTTTCTCACAGTCCTTATTCGGTAAGACAACCACACACATTCGGTTCGATAAATTTCTTAAAACAATAATAACACCTTCATTCAATATTTCTTTTCATCATTAAGGTAATTACTAAAAAAGGTTCTGGGTGTACGTACGAGTACCTAATCAATTGTATAACTTCCCCAAGTACACAAAAAAAAACATTTGGAAGGAAATAACGCCCACTAAGTTACCAGAAGAATCCCAATTGCTATTCGATGGAGAAAAATCTAGTGACCTTGTCGAGTGGTAAAAACGACCAGAGGTTCTACTAACGATAGTTTGATAAATGGGTAACGTTCGTCCAATGTTGAAGTGACCTTGTTTTTGGACATCTTTTGTCGTTTATCGAATCTTGTTGTGATCTTTTTGGTTGAAGGGTGCCCGGAATTGGGTCATTCTGCGAACGATTTTTCTGATGGTCGACGTGTTTATACCTATGTGAGCGTCGTGGCGTAAGGGTTATGCACCCCAACTCGAATCGTGAATCGTAGGGTCCCGAGTTCAAATCTGCCAGAACCAAAATATTTGTGTTCATTGTTAAAGTTCCGATTTAAGAGTTAGTCAGTGGGTACTAATACTGTTGGTGAAAATTGGGCTTCTGAGTGTTCCGTTCTCCATGAAGGCAACAGTCACTTTTCTCTGATTACCCCGTTTGGGATATAGTCGTGGTGGTATGTATGTATGTCCGTTTTACATCGTTCTTAGTAATCTAAGGATGAAGTGACTCTTCAATGATACTTACTTACCGTCAATGTAAACGAATCACTCAGAAGCTTTTTACCAAACACGAATAGAACCCAACTTGGTGGATCCACGATTATAGCAACGTTTGCAAACTTTAGGGACATGTGTTGTAACTGAACATTACTCTAGGTTTAGAAAATCCTTTAAATCACTAATTTAAATGTCAATCGAAATAAAAATTGCACCAAACAAAGTTAACTCATATAAGTTTGCTACGCGTGAGTAACACCTCTGCTATTACACGTGTTAATAAGCTGCGGTAACCCGTTTTCCACTGAGAATCTGCAAACTCGTTCGCCATCAGCCTTGTGTTGCTTACCAGCAATCCGAACTGAACGCTCCCCCTGCGTCTGTGTTTCAGGATACTTACAACGTTTGGTGTCATCAGGGCCAGAGTGAATAGGCATTGTCTGGGTAAGCGTGCACCACCACCGGCCTCGTCATCGCTTACCATCAGGCGAGACTGAGGCCAAACGCAAACCCATTTTAATAAGTAAACAGTATATTTTATATCGAGGGACTAAACGAAGCCATAATATACCAGAATTGGTTTGACTCCCGAGCGTGAAACCGAGGGTATTTTAAGTTGGCGTTTAGTCTCGAGGTGCAAACTGTACTTTTCATTTTAAGTGCGAGACAAATAGTCAATTTAGTACAAAAACATTTAAAACTGAACAAATTTACACTTGACAAAAGCTCTGAAATTTTCGCGGTCAGTTTTTTCTTCTAAACTGAACCAGTCATAGATTAACAATTACAACACATGGCGCCACCTTCTTTGCGGACAAACCATGGAACTAAAACTCTCAACATTTTTGCAATGAGGTCCACACTCCACAGATAATAAATAGTATATTTTTACTAGCTGTTTGAGTTTGTCCATGTCACATGAAGGAAATTAATAAAATAATTACTTTTTACTCCCTAGAGACTAAAGTGGTCACTTTAGTCCCGCTTCGTAGGGCTATATTGGCGTACTTTTAGAGCATGAGAAGTGAAAAAGTTATTTTTTGACAAGCACAAAGAAGCATAAGTACAGAATTGAGAGACAAAAACGAACATAAGAAACAAATTAATTATAAAAAATAGAACAGCCAACTAAGTCCCTGTCTCAGCATTGGTCGGAGCAGCTGTAAAGCTTCACCAGCGCTGGTATTCTGACAGGGCCTCGGCCTCTTTTTATGAAAAAAAGTATTAAAAACTAAAAACTCTTTTTCTTGATTGCGAACACCGATTCTCAAAACATCAGCCTAGACTCCTACACATATAGACTCTTATCTTCAAACATTTTCTCAATCCCACATTATACGGAACACTACAACCTAATACTTCAGCTAGGGTTCCTTAATCCTCATCGGAAAACGGGGTCATCCTTATAAATATGTCTAGCGCGGTTTCGACGCTCTTATATTTCCGATAAAGGCCCCGACTAATGTTTTAAATATTATCTTGACTTAAGGCGAAGACTTATAGGATCTGGTTTGGTTTTCTGTTTCCATTAGTCGTATTTTACACTAAAATTGGATCTTTGAAGGGGATTATTAGCATTTGCTGGCCCTCACTAAAAGGTTCGGTTACTCGTGTCTTTGTCGTACCATCCAGACGTAAAATGCTCTTCCAGCGCATGTATTTCCTTCCTCTCAAGTCCCGGGGTGAAGATGCTTAATAAGATTAAGTCAAATCAAATGGCTTTAACAGTTTAATAAATCGCTGACTTTGCTCATGCCAATGCTAACTTCAACCAACTTAACCTATCAACGATCTATCGCTTCAAATATTTTGCTCACGTATACTACAAGATTTATCGATAACCATCTCCTTAACATCTTAAATCGTGTATGTAGGTCAAAATGGAGTGACATTCGTCGACCAAACATCTCTTTTCAGAGGGTTAGATTTTGCGGTCACAATTTTGCGGGAGGAAATGGAAATTTGGACAAAGGCCCTCTTGGGAATAGTTTTATTCGAGGTTTTGAAGAGTTGACTGGTTATGGTTTGGTTAGGAAGCGGTTGGAAAATCAAAGGAGTCTCAATACTTTGAAGGGGCTATTCAAAAATGGACGTTATTTATGTAGAAATAGAAATAAATTTATTTTGACACTTAAAATATACCTACACAGGTTACAAACATTGTATGTCTATATTATTATTATATGTCTGTATTTATGACTTTTGTGTATGATATTTGCCATAGGGTGAAGCTGCTCGTTGATGTTAATGTCAAACCATTGTCCAAGATGGCCGGTGGTCAAGCTAGGTCTCACTCATACGCGTTGTAGCGTACACAGATACTTGTATGAAGCTTTGCCTATATGAATAAATATATAAATATTGCTTACTTGTCACGCTCACGAATGAGGATAAATATCCCTGTGTTACGAGGTACCAGACAAGGAATTAAGCCAGGGCCGTCGCGGCATATAAATAAATAAATATCCCTGGACATTATTCCACACAGCGCCATCTAGCCCCAAAGTAAGCTAATTAAAGCTTGTGTTATGGGATACTAGACAACGTATAAACATACTTAAATACATTTTCCTTTGTAAATACATACTTATTATACATAGGAGACACCCAGACCAGTACAAACAGACATGTTCATGCACACAAATGTTTGTACTGTGCGGGGATCGAACCCGCGACCTCTGGTGTAGTAGCCAACTTCTTAACCATTACACCAAGTCGGTCGTCAAATAATATTAGGTCGGCATATAATATTAGCCGTTCAAATTGTTTGGCTACGCCTTGACAACAGTAACATTTAACTACAACTTTAAGCTCCTTCGAGTGCTTATATGCGTAAAAGAAACAAAGCAAATATTTTAGTTATTGTCCCAATTACTCACTTTTTACATAAAACTCGTTGAAAAACACAATTATCAAACGTCAGATTGGTTCCTTTTGTCTTCAACAGTCGCTTGTTTTGCTCAAAGAGAAAAATAGTTTTTTCTACCGGAAAATATGAAAGAGCTAAGCGGAAGAGTACTCAGAGACGCTGAACCTTTTGTACGAAGTTGAGAGGTTTTTTATAGGAAATATAGATTTGTTTGGCTTACTGAAAGGAATTGCCACTGTTAATTTTTGTCTTTATTAGGAAATAAAGAACTGAATTAGACATCACACCACTTGCCATGGTCTCGAAGTAAGGATAAATACCAAACAGAGATGAAGCCAGAGGCGTCTTCCAGCACACCCAAACCCGGCTCGATTATGAAAAGAATCGAACCCGGGACGAGAGCGAGAAACCTTTCTGTGTCGTGATCCGAAAACTACAGATAAAAAACTTCTAAGGCTGGTAGTTAGAGCTTATCTTGAGCTGTTGTGTAGTTTAATGGGAGAACTGAGATTGTATGATAAAGCATAACTGATAAACTATGCAAATACAAAATAAAAATAACTGATTGAACAGTAAGTAAGTTGTTACAATCTTGAATCCCAAATATCATTCATTTTAAAACTTAAACAAATCCTGTAACAATGGATAATTGCAATTTATTGTGGGCCCCACACTAGGATATTCCTGTGTCGTGGGCACCCGATCGATGACAGGATAAGACAACGACAGAACCGTTTACAAGATAAAATAATTTAATTGTAGCAGTTGAAACCAAAAATGAAACACAAAAAAAATGGAGTAAAAACTTGAAATAAAGCTCTTAAGATAAATTAAAATAATAAACAAATATAATTAAAAAAAATATACACAAATAGCTACGTAAATACAGTTCCTACACATTTGTTTGTTCATAAAATTAAAAAATAAAACACTTTTTTCTTAAACTGTGGGCTTTGAAAGTCCTTCTGTTTGGTTGTGTGTCAGGGAAACCAGTTTTTAGGTGTTAGTGAGTTTGACTTAATTTACAGTGGAAGTAAACAGGAAACACAGTAAATTTCATCGAAAACATTAGCCATTATGAAAAAGTAACCGCGTTTTATTTACGTCATTATTACGAAACTTAGTGGGCTGAGATAATATTATACATAAAGTGGTTGCACATAAATAATTTGCCTTGAAAATCAAATGAAAAAAAAAATACTAGCCGAAATAACTATGACAAAAATAAAGTATTAGCCAAACAGCCGCCAGGTGTAGAAAAAGGGCCGATGAAGACATTGTAATAGGGATTCTCCAGTTAGTAAAATGGAGGGGAAATATTATCATTAAAATTTATTGTTTTCTTTCACGGTTGACGGCCTCTGGGATACGTGGGAAGATTTTTATCTTTGAATAATGCACCTTTTGAATCGATAAAGCTACGGTTTGGCTCTAGTTAAAAACTATAGCGAAGAAGATTAAAGTTTTGTTTTTTTAATTACTTAAACCAGTTCGTATGCATATTTATTTTTGACTGGCCTGTTGGCGCAATGGCAGCGATCCTGCCTTTAGCGCCAGAGGTCGTGGGTTCGATCCCCACCCATGACAAATATTTGTGTGACGAACATTTGTATTTGTTGTGTGTCTGGGTGTTATTATCTATTTAAGTATGTATTTAGAAATATTTAAGTATGTTTATCAGTCTCTGACGCCCATATTACAAGCTCAGCTTAGTTTGGGGTCAGATGATCTTGGTGTGAATTGTCCCAGATATTTATATTTATATTTATTTAAGACAAAATCTTGTTAGTGGTCGCTTTTTTTTAAAAACCCGTGAAGTACAAAACATCCATACGTTTGTATGTCTAGTTGACTTCAGAAATTTGTATGCCTTTTTGGTTACAATTCTAATCACTATGTTTAAGCTATAATGTAACGAAATCCCATACGAAAATTTCAACGCGGACGCTAGCGTCTATCTTATAGAGACTGATCGTAATTTCATTGTTTATGTTACGGCGTAAGTATATTAGTATGTTATGGCGTAAGACTTGCGCACACTTGATCTTGAAGCTGTTATACTTTTTTTCTAGTACCTGCTAGTGTGTTAATGATAACAACAATTTCATTTCTTTTTCATAAAACAATTCATTTTCTATAACTTGAGCATGCGTTTTTCTCAGAACATCGAAAATTCATCATCTTTAAGTTTATTCGAACCACATTGCGAACATGATGCTCGATGTTTTGTTACAACTTGATTTCAATCAACCCGGATAGCGGCGGAAGGCTCACCACCTACCACGTTGGGTTCTAATACCATTGGTGAAAAGTGGTCTTCTGAGTTTTTCGTTCACAGTCACTTGCCTCTGACTACCCCGCTTGGGATAAAGTCGTGATGGTATGTTATGATATGTTGACACCAAGCAAAAACGTTACCATAGAAGTGGTTTCAGAAAACTAATCGTTTGCCTGCATTGTAGTATAAACGTAAAATTACAATTTAATGCAAGCAAATGCTCAAGATGACCTCACTCCACCTGATGGAAAGCGGTCCTGAGGTCCAGATATGAGGTTGACAAGCCCAGTCATTCAAACGAATCACTAGGCTGGCCATCCTCACCTTGAAGGCCTGCAGAAATGCCTTTTCAAGCCCCGCTTGAAGAACCCGTGACTATATGAGGCAGGAAACACATGTGCTGGAAGAGCGTTCCACGTCTGGATGGTACGACAAAGAAACGAGTCATATATATATAAAAAGGGGTCTTCCTAAGATAGTACCTTATCAGCATGTTTATAAGAACAGATCCGCTTTTTCCTAACAATTGACCCGCCATCTTATAATTAGTCTGGTGAATGGGGGTTCTGATTGGCGGCAATCATTTGAGCAATCAAACCACTTGTGGTTACTTGCCATGTCTGAGACGTAATTAGAGCGGTCTTAGGTTCGATTTTGGTCTAGCTTGTTAGGGAATTGCGCAACTTGAGGCAGTGGTTTGAGCTTCAGTTCAAGTTTAAGTTACATGTTATTGAAATACTCGTAGGCTGAACGGATTTGTTTTAAAAAGTGGAAAAACAAAACTTGTGTGTACGTTCTTTTTGTTAAAACCTTCATAAGGTTAGCATAGTTGGTCACTAGATGGAGTTAAACTCCTTTCAATCGCGCAAGCAAAATGTTTTGTCGGTCGCTTATATTAGTTTGGTTTGTTTGGATGAAAATAAACGTGAATTATTTATTCTTGTACTCTGTAGTTTCATTGATATAGCAAGATAGAGCTTGTTCAACTTGCGATACGTCTGAAATTTCAAAAAGCTAATGTAGTCGGTGTATTAATTAATAACTCCTAATAAGGTTGTACACATAATAAATAATAAATTACGCACAATTCTGTTTTTTCTGTATCAAACTTTAAGATTTTTTTTGTCCTTTATAATCCTTTTTTTGACAAACATGTGAACTAAACACTCTTTTAACTTAACGTGTGGGAGCCAAATGTCAAGATATTTAGACTAACTCCTACAATATACAATTACTATTTACCCAAAATACATAGCTCAACTCAATTCTCTAAGTATTTCTACGACGCCATCTTTCAAAATCCCACAAAACGTTATTTTATCTTTTAAATTGAAAACTTTATCCCACGAGCGTTAATTTGAGGCGATACGCCTTGTGGTCAGAAGCTCCCACGGGATGAGTTGCATCAGACCATGGGAAACGTGGTGGGACCACGAAAGATGGTGATTTTTAGTTGCTACTGATACGAACGTATTTACTTAACACCGAGTTGGTAGAAGGTTGGTAATGCGACAGAGATCTAAGGTCATTGAATCAGCGACGCTTGCGAACATGAAAAAGCACCGTCAGGCGGTGTCTGATGTCCGAAAATGGGTACCAGACAGGATTCAAGCTAGGGACTTTTCCCAGAACCAGGCCCGAGACAATTTAAAAAAGTTCGTTTCCTGTATTAGCCTGTCATGGTGAGGAAGGAACCTTCAGCATTTGCTTGGGCTTGGTAGGCTCAGGCGGTGAATTTCAGTTTTCAGGTGCACGAACATTTTGCGGTGGACATACGTGGTATTGGGCGTTTAGCCTGACCTTAAGGTGTATAGTTGAACGCACACATACCTTCATATTTTAAAGGCTTAAATTTAATACTGTTTTTCAGCCTGAAATATAAAACCCTATATCTGGGTTGGTTGGTAAATGTCGCGTTTTACTGACTAAGCTGCCCAAATTATACAATATTTGTTATTGTCTGTAAATTTTTGTTATTTCCTAATGTGGAATATGAATAATATTTACTTACTTGGACTACAATATTGACTTCTAACGTAAAAAACCCGGCCAAGTGCGAGTCGGACTCGCGCACCGAAGGTTCCGTACAAACATGTAGGTGTATATTTATTAAAAATATTTTTATTATATGATGTAACTAAAATTTCCGGTTTTCGCAGTTTTTCCTTTATCTTGCTGTAAGGCGTTGCTTCGTACCAAATTTCAAGATTCTGAGCTCACGGTAAGTACCCTGTAGGTTTTGATTCCCTTGCGAGTGTCGAAAATTTGCGGAAATTTGCGGCATAAACGGCTGTATATTTTGATTGTGTTGGCTTAGAAGTTTGATTTTTTCACAGCTTCAAGGGGCAGTTGACTGAGTATTTGATATAAATTCCAGCTTGATATCTCCACTCATTCTTGAGAAAAAGGGTCTTGACAGACAAATAGACGGACGGACGGATAACAAAATGATCCTGTAAGGGTTCCGTTTTTTCCTTTCGAGGTACGGAACCCTAAAAAATGCATAAGACAAATACGTTATGTCTATTAATGACCTAGGTAACTCAGTTGTTAGAACAGCCGCCCATATTGCGGTTGTTATGGAATCGAGCCCCGTTCGAGCCCTAGAACCAAGCTTGATTTTTTCTAGTTTCCATCTAACAAATATTGCTCGGTCCAGCACATGTTTCACTAAGACGGTGATAATGATATTGGTTGTCTATCCAATCTCTTAGCTGAGCCGTCCACAGAGGCCGCTAAAATTATCATTATTTTGTAATTTCTAGTCTTAACTTGGTTTAGTTACTAAGATTAGGATACGATGGAGCTGGCATGATCGAATCTTCGATCATAGCTTCAAAAAAAGAAAAAAAAAGACTGTCACATCTGGTTTGTTAACAGTTATATCTGTTATGTACTTTTAATGATTCCCAAAGACACTTGACCCCTGACCACGCCCTAACACAGCACCCCACTTGTCTTACGCGGCTGCGTGTCATGGATGAACGACACTATGACTAACAGGCTCTTAAGATTTTCTCACGGTGTGTAGGTACTTAACAAAAAAGTTAATATGTTGTATATAGCTTGCTAATTGAACAAAAAACTGGCTTAAAAAATTGACAGCAATCTATAAATAGATATCTTTGACAGCTCCCACTGACTCGATCCGAACTGTACAAGGAGTAAGTATAGTTTCAAGAAATTAGTTAAGTAATTGGATCAAACTGTCCCACTGCAGGGCAAAGGCCTCCTAATTGTTATCAAGACAAACCCAGAGCTGAAACGTTATTGCTTGATTCCCATGGTTGGCAATCACAAACCTTGCTAGGTTCCAAAAAGAAACTAAATACGAGTATATAATAAAAAAAACGAAATAAAAAAATTAAAAAAAAACAATTAATAGGTATTTATTAATTGTTTTTTTTAATTTATTTTTTTATTTCATTTTAATATTATAAGTTATTATATTTTTCTTTTAACAAAAATTAAATTAAATTGAATTAGTTGATTAATATAGCTATAAATAATTCAATAATTAATTAATTTTTAAATTATGAAGTGAAATTTTAATTAAATAAATTAAAATTAAAATTTATGATTTAATAAATTTTATAATAAACTAGCTGTTGCCCGCAACTTCGTCCGCGTGGTTAGGTATAACCAAGCGCCGCGTCTCACCCCGCGCGCCGAGAGCCGCATGCCGTGCGCTGAATATAATAATTTTGCGTGCGTATTTCTTAATTTCACGATATATCCGAACCTATTAATCCAATTAATGTGTTGTGAAGGACAAAATTTATCTCCGTGAATTTTTCTTGATGATGAAATAACTTTTAATCATAAGGATTGACATGCTTGTGTAATAATGGATCTCAAAATCTAAATTTCAATTTCATCATTTTTTAACGCATAACATACCTTATAGCTACTTATTTATAAAAGATAGATGTATTATGTTACGCACTTTTTTATGGATCTACTAAAAACCTATATTTTTGTAGTACATTGTATGCATGTATAATCAACAGTGGGGCCAGCGCATGCACGAAAAGATTTTCGGGAGCGCTTTTTTCCCCTTATAAAAGTGTTAATTGATTTGGCTGAAAACTAATTATTTCAAAACAAATAAATGCCTTTAGCAATCAATGATAAATAATAAATAAATAAATAAATATCCCTGGACATTATTCCACACAGCGCCATCTAGCCCCAAAGTAAGCTAATTAAAGCTTGTGTTATGGGATACTAGACAACGGATAAACATACTTAAATACATTTTCTTTTGTAAATACATACTTATTATACATAGGAGACACCCAGACCAGTACAAACAGACATGTTCATGCACACAAATGTTTGTACTGTGCGGGGATCGAACCTGCGACCTCTGGTGTAGTAGCCAACTTCTTAACCATTACACCAAGTCGGTCGTCAAATAACATTTTTAAACTTTCTTGTTGCATTTTAACTAATTATAATAAAAACGGGTTTTTGCAACGAAACAAAGCTACGGTAAATTACACACTACGGCAACAATTGCATGTCACCGTGGTCACGAGCGGACTCATCCGCTTCCGCTCGTGACCGTGGTCACATGCAACTGTCGCCGAAACGTCGAGGAAATAGGTAGAACAATTTACCGTAGTTTTGTTTCGTTGCAAAAACGTTTTTATTAGAATTAATGATAATGTGGCTAAATAACAATGAAAGAATGTTTGAAATCGGTTCGGTACTTTCGGAGATACCTGTCGCAAACATACAAACACTCAAACTTACAAACGCCTCTTTATATTATTAGTATAGATAAATCGAAAAGTAACTTTGTGTCGATCTGGGATTCGAACCCACGTTCTCCGGATTTTCAATAGAGCGCTCTTACTATCCAGCCACGATGGTGACACCTCTGGTGTTGCAGTTGTCCATGGGCGGAGGTGATCACTCTCCATCAGGTGACCTTCCTGCTCGTTTGCTCTTACATAAAAAAAAAATTGTGGAGATAGTCACAAAAAATATGTTAATTTAGTAACACTGACAATGAGTATGTAAATAAACATAACTTTGACTCTCCCGCCGACCGGTACGAAAGTTGATCCGACCCAGAACTCTTGTTTAGCCTATTTAAAATAATTTGTCTACAACAACTAAAATCACAGATTACTTCTAGGCAAGTGGCAAGTGTCACCGACATGGTTCTTCGGATAACCAAGCAGAAGTGGCAATGGGCAGGTCACAGTGCCCGCAGGACTGATAACCGCTGGGGAGTAAGGGTCCTCGAATGGCGACCATGGATTGGAAGACGCAGCGTCCGATGACTTGGTGCAAGTTGCAGGAAGCCGCTGGATGTAATTAACCCAAAGCCGCTCGCTGTGGCGTTCTATGGCCTATGTCCAGCAGTGGACTTCTAAAGGCTGTTGATGATAAAGTGTCACAATGTCTGCATATCGAAAATTATGTTCACTGTTTAAACATATTACGTACTAATACGTATTTGATAAAGCTTTAATACGAAATAATTCCATAAATAAGGTCGACTTTGATTAAAAATATTGCAAAGCAGGGAATGACAGATATTTCTTATTGCCAATCACTTCAAAGAAACCCAAATCTACCTAACATAAAGGAAAAATCTCTAAGATGTTTTGCTTGCCGAAAATATTAAAACAAACAGATTCAATATCGTTATTTTCTCGCAAGAAAAAAAGCCAAGTTTGTGAATCGTTTTTAAGAGTCCTGTATGTTTATTTTTGTCACCCCACCAAGATATTTTAACCTCCAATTAGTTAGAGCTTGTACTATCATTATACAGAGCGACTTTTTTTATGTATTATGGAGCAAACGAGCAGGAAGGTCAGCTGATGGAAAGTGATCACCTCCGCCCATGGACAACTGTAACAATAACAACCGTTTGTGTGTCATATCATTGGCATCCTTTTCAAATAAGAACCTACTCATGATATACTGATATACAGTACTTTCTCCAAGTATGAAGCTAATTCACAAGTACCAAATTGCATATTTTTCAAACCTTTTAATTATCATGCTTCTGGTAAGTATTATTACTTAGCAGAAGCAGAAAAAAAAATGTTTTTATTGAACTATATTTTTTTCTTGTATTTATTTTATTTTTTATTATTGGTAAATTGCTAAGTATCAAACATGATGTTTATGAGGATTAAAATAAGTAATTCTGTGCCTATGGAATAGCCTCAAACATGGGGAAAGTGCTGTATTTCATGAGTAGTTGCATATTTTAAAAGGATGCCAATGATATCAAAGTCACTCTGTAGGTGTCGAAGACAATCAACGCACATTAATATTTCTTTCTATATACATAAATATTTCCTCCTTACGGAGAAATAATATTACATTAGAAGTAAGTGATACTTAAACGTGCCAAAAGTGATGATTTTGTGACGATTTCACAAAAAATTAAACCACTAAGAATATAAATGAGATATTTCATCCATTACAATGGATCTTGCTGCTTGTGAGACATTCTATACGTAGTTTTCATTCATAAAACAATTTGGTTTGTTCAATCATCATCTACTTTTGCTGTTGACTGTACCAACCAGCTCATTGGGGACCTATCGTATGATCAGCTATTCGCTTTTTAGTTTCTTAGTTCTAGTTATTCAAGTTTCTTGGTTCTAAATATTCAAGTAGTAGTAATTTTAATTTATATAAATGCATTTTGCTATCATTATAAAAAGGAACCCAAAAATTAAAGCCGGTCACAAATCATAAGGAATCCCGACCATTTTGAGAAACGACAGCAAAGCCCATTGTAAAAGTCGTTGGCAATTCAAAACTAAAAATGTAATTATGAATTCAAAGCGGCCGGCGAAATGTGAGAGTTGCCAGGACGGGAAAATGGTACGGTGTGTATAGTTTGCGTAACTCCAACTTAAATTATTGACATTGCATTCCTACTGTCCCATTGCAAAGGCCTTTATTATTCAAAACAATTTACTGCTGTAGTAAAAATCTAACTAACCCAGGATCATTGACTTTCAAATCATCTAACCATTACATTGCTACCTCCGACTAAGTATGATTTCATCAATATTCGAGTTTGTTGGTGTGTGTTTGTTTGTGTTCTAAAATAAATAATCATTAACACCCCTGCCGAGCTCTACTCAGTTTTGAGTCAGGTAACCAACCATTGGATAAAATGACTATACATTCACAAAGATAGAAACTAAAAATAATCGTCGTGTTCCCGCTAGGGTCACGACGAATTTTTGTAGTTTCTATTTTTGAGTAGAAAATAATGCATTGTTAAATGCTAAAAATAATAATTCACTTATACTATTCATTCATTTAAGAGTATCAAGATTCATAGCATAAAATACCAAATGTAGCCAAGCATGACTTAGTAACTTTTTTAAAGTTGGGTATTCAGTTTCCTGGCAACTTTTAGTGTTCTTGGAGACAAATCAAACTTCCGCCCCGAGAGATTGTTTTCACTTTTACGCCTTCTTAAGTTATGATCTTCCCGCTGTGCGCCTTGAATAAATTATGGCTTTGCGCATGCCAAGTTCTAAATACTTTATAGTTAAAACACACCTAACTAGTTTTCTCCCGAAACTTTGTCCGCATTGGCCAGTTGTGTTCCAAACCGTTAAGGGTTTTATTTCCCCGCCAAAAGGTAGTCAAACCTTACAACAGATAGAGTTACTCTCGCATTTATATATTGCTGGCACCTATGGATAACATTTTTTGCAAATAAATACATCAATTTAATGGCAAACGAATCTTGAACCTGCAACCTTCGTCATATTCTGAACTTGTTCACGTTGAGATACCCGGAATAAAATGATTCAATAAAATCTGCCTAGCAAAAACCAATCTAACAAACAAAATCAACAAATCAAACATACAGGTTCACCAGTACTCCCTAAACGAGGGAACTAAAGTTAGAAAAGAAACAAACAGAAGCAGCTTTAATACCCGAAACCGTTGGTATTTAAAAACTTGGTAAAACTTTGGAAAAAACCGCTCGACCCTTCGTAGGGTTGTCTCCTACTTGATTGCCAATTTTTATCGTTCCATCGATCCGCTATCAGTATTTATCTTTACTTTAACAGAAAAAATATTAATGAATACTAATGAACACCATAGATGCAATGCAACCAACTACTAGATACCTACTCAACCACATATTTTTTGTGCCATGGTACATACAGTCTTTTATTTATAGACCTTAAAACTCTGCTCTAATTTGAGAATAACATTGTTTTATGAATGGAAATAATGTACACATAGTATACCACACCTTACCTTAGTTTACCTCTGTTTTAGTATTAACATGATAACTTAATATGTTATTCAAATTGACCACCCCTAACTTGAGATCCCGTTCTATAAATATTGCAGTCGGTACCAGAACCGGCTAGTTGAGAACTTTCAGATGTTCACGATGAATAATTTCTGCCGCAAAATCTGGCGTCCATTTTGAAATTTTAAAAAGCGAAGCAGGGAAACGTACATTTTTAAGTTACGCAACTTTTCGTTGCAATCCTAAGTTCTGTTGCTTAGTTTTAGTTTTCGCTTTAAAAAGTTTGAGTATGTATTCTGATAATACTGTCATGTATTATCTATATCTCTGTTCACACATAATTGTTAAATAATAAATAGAAAAAGTCGTTTTAACATAGATTGAAGGTATTTTTTTCATACTGGAATAGAAATATATTTTATTCAAAACCAAGCCTCTTTAGAATCTGATCAAAGCAAAAGATAATCTCGCCAAACATTAAATAGTGTATTTTAGCTTAAAATCGTAAGTTTCACGTAAAACTGTCGCTGGTAGAGAAATTTGCGTTACGTTCCTTCTGTCTTTTATCAGCTAAGAGTCTTCAAAGTCACTTTGAATTGTGGTGGCTCAGTTTCTATTGAATATTAAATTTTCAAAGATAATCTTCTACAATTCGAATATATTAATAACGGCGGTATAGACGTCTGCCATTACCAGTAACTCGTACGGAAAATCGTTTCATCATATCTGACTCCGCAACGAGCTGTGCGTGCAAAATCGTAAATTAAATTTAAACCCGAAAGAAAACCAAGCTAAAACGGAACTGGTTCCTGGACAGTTTCCAACCGGACTTTTCTTACTTATCCGTCCGTAATTTATTGGTTTACTTGCTTTTTCTTTGATTTTAGATCGTAAAGATAAGATTTACTCGCAATCCAATCGAAAATTTGTGGAAATGTCACGGTTTTAGGTTATCCCTCTGGTTTTCAATCCTCTTGATAATTTTCCCAAATTGTTGCCTAAAACTATTCCACAAGGAGCTATTCTACCTCTTAAACTAATTAAAATAATGTAATTGACATAGTTTTGAAATTTAATAACCTAAACATCGTCAACCACATTTTTTATCGATCGTGTTTTCATTTGTCTCTTGCGTCCTAACCAATAAATTATTTTGCAATTTCGATTAAGGCTAACACTTGAAAAATTTAGGAAATTGTTTAGTTGTCGTCAGGGTTGCCCTGCAAATGTGCCAATCCTGCGTAGTTTTATTTGACAACATTTTTCAAACTCTGTTTTTGTATTAGCTCATCCTGTTTGCTGTCATGCTTCTCGCTCTAATAGAAACCTCTCTTTGTTACAGTACAAGTGGAAGAATGTCGGAGAATGTGCTCTCCTTCAAAGCAGACGCGTCTGACAACAAGGCCAGGTACACCTGCGAAGCGAAGAACGTCATGATCAGCAACACCATGAAGGCTGAAATTGACCTCACCGTGCTCTGTAAGTATATTTGTAATATATCCATTAAGGTTATACACACATTTCATTATTACCGGGAAGTAGAGAGGTAGAGATGTAAAATGACAGAATATTAATACATGACAGGTCATTTAATATCTAATTCAGTCAAATCATTATTATCATTTATTCTGACTACGATTGTTACTAACCGAAGTGTTGAATTACCAAAGGAACTGATTTTGATTCATTTTGGTCAATGTTTATTCAATTTGACTGATATGTAATGTATATGGTTAGATTAAGTCATTTTCACTTCTAGTCAGAGGAAAGCTTGACTGTTGCCGCCAGCGTGAACGGAACACTCAGAAGTTTTCTATTAATACTTCCATTTTTGATAATCTGGTGCTAATCCTAACCCTATACTTATTTACAACTAAACCCAGCATGTGAAACACTTAACGTCGATCATGATTACGAAATAAAATGTTGGATTTCCGACAACAATATGTTACTCAACTGAAATTATTTGATCATTCTCCTTTTCTTTCATAAATGTGGTTATAAAAACATGTCATTACTGATCAAATATTGTCGTTATTTCAATAACCGAGAAGAAATAATGTCTTATTTTGTATGTTCACATGAGTTTCCTGTTGCCGAATAAACAAACCAGCCAAACGCAATTTCCATGAATCAATACACAAAAACAAAACAATATACCGCTTGTTTCGAACCGCAAACAGTGAAAACAAGGGTACACAGCTATAAATAATTTGCTTTACAATTTGTACTGAACCTCTCGCCGTTAATACTTAATAAATCCGAGGATTTCCATTTTGTAAACTCCGAATGTCTTGTACGTAAAGTTGCCTGAGTAGGATTTTCTGGACGTATTATGAGACCCGAAAACATTGGCCCCTTCTATGGATTCCCGAATCCTTTGATAAAGTACCCTATCAAGTTGGTAGTTGTCAAAAAGCACAGTAATTCAGAATTTGTGAGGTCCAAGTCAGAAGCTTACAGATAAATCGCCTCATAGAAAAACAGACTGAATTATATGACATTGGACTGAGTGAGTTAGATTGATGATAAAAATAACGGGTTGCGTATGTTCTTTTTCCAATTTTAAAAAAATACAGTTTAATTCTAATAAGAACGGGTTTTTGCAACGAAACAAAACACATCACCACGGTGACGTGCAATTGTCGCCGAAACGGTTAGCAAAATAGGTAAATAAATTCACCGCAATTTTGTTTCGTCGCAAAACCCGTTATTATTAGAATTAGTTAAATGCAACAAGAAAGTTTAAAATGTTATTTTACAGGTTGTACTCAAAACAGTAACAAAAAGTGAAAATATTCTGTGGTATGAAAAGAGTCTATGTCAATAGTAGGTACTATTAGTTGGATTAAATTTCACCTTGGTCCTAGGGACTGAGCGGGACTTTCCAAAACCTAAGTTTTTTAGTTTCTATTATAGCTGAAAGATAGATCATTGTAAAATGAAAATAAAAAATAACTATTAAAATAACATTTTATTTGATGACACCCACTGCTTGCTCTGCTTAGTTTGTAATCTGATCGCCAGAGAGATATTAGTATATTTATTTTCTATTGGCTATTTTTTTTCTTTTTGTTTGAACCAAAAAACAACTGTCATTTAAAAATCCAAGGCTTTTTATTCAATAGAGCTGTTGCCCATATTTTGAACCACAACCCAAACAAGTGTCCCCCGATCCCTTCTCATTGTTTATTTACAAAGAGCAGGTAACTCAGACGGCGTCCCAGGAGCATGAGCCAACTGGACCGTTACAAAATCTCTTTTTGTACTTACGCCGTTTTCCGAGGCGGCCGTCAAAGCGTACTAAGTTTGTACTATTGGAGATCTATCATCGAAAGGGGAATGGTGTATGTATTTTTGATGATACTTAAAAAAAGTAGAAAGAACATAGTTTTCTGTTTTACGACCTGTTAAGCATAGTGGTTACAGCGGTTGATACACTGAAGGTTGCGGGTTTGATACCCGCTTGGCACAAAATTTTGTGCTTGTAGCTTCGTAGTCTTTGGATTATAATAACAACCTTATTTGGGAAAAGAGCAATGAATGTGATGTCGCTTTATGTTTATTTATAATTAGCCTGTCTCTATACCGTTAAAATATAGCCTAAATTTAAAAAAAATACCCTACGTCACTCCCTAAATTTTTAAAATCGGTCCGATAGTTTCGGAGCCTATTCGATACCTAAAAACAAACAAATCTCTTTAAAATATTAGTATAGATTAACATCGTCAGCTCGGGTAATTATAAAAAAAATATTTTTTCAATAAGCTTAATTTTCACGGCCACCATACAAAACCATTTAAAAAATCGAACAGAGTCGAAAAGTTAGTATGAGAAACTGAAAAATAAAGTCAATTGAAAAAGTCTTTTTTAATATTATAATATTATATTAGTTACTGCATCACTTACTAATAATAATGGCATATCGTTTTTTTTTTTTTTTTTTTTTTATATTGCCCGTCAAGATGACCTCACTCCACCTGATGGAAAGCGGTCGTGAGGTCCAGATATGAGGTTGACAAGCCCAGTCATTCAAACGAATCACTGGGCTGGCCATCCTCACCTTGATGGCCTGCAGAAATGCCTTTTCACGCCCCGCTTGAAGAACCCGGGACTATACGAGGAAGGAAACACATGTGCTGGAAGAGCGTTCCACGTCTGGATGGTACGACAAAGAAACGAGTCACCGAACCTTTTAGTTCGGGCCAACAAATGTTGAATTGTGTGTGGGTGACGCCGTAGTCCAGCACGCGTGTTTACTGTAAGTCTTTTGTAAAGCCTTCATTATAAGAGCTTATTATCACGACAACAAAAAAGCGCCTGTATGCGCTACATGAGCTTCCCAAAACGAGCTCATAAGCGCGTATAAACCGCTCTAAATCGGCTCTTACCTGCTTTGATATAAACAGACAGCCATGCGTTATCCATTCAGATTTATTTATGTGCTTACACTGGTTGACTGTATTTGATAACCCATCGTTTTACCGAATCTATTCGCCCTTTTGAAGTGAGCAAGCAAATTGTTCTTTGTACTGTCTCCGGCAGGCATCGAACCCGGACTACTGGAGCGGAAGTTGCACAAACGCTTTGAACGAGTTAATAGTTTCATGCTGAAGTATAGGGTATGGATGTATCTTAGAATTGTTTGAAGTTTTGCTTTTAAAAGCTTATTTTCATTTAAGGTATGTATTCTAATATTACAAAGAGGAAAGTTGGTTTGTTTGTATTGAATAGGCTCCGAAACTACTGGACCGATTTTAATTTTTTTTTCACCAATATAAAGCTACATAATCAGGGAGTGACATAGGCTATTTACTTTTTTAAATTTAGGCTATATTTTGTCGGGAAAGATTAAGCGGGCGAAGCCGCTGACGGGCAGCTAGTCGAGGATAAAGAGGCGTGATATAAATGAACAAATATCCATGACTTCATTTAAAATAAAGCTAAGCAGAGCTTGTACTATGGGGTTCAGAGACTTTAATCATAATAAATAATATGTCGTGGCCTAGTTCAGCACCCGAACTCAGATCGTCAATGGTGTTGAAATCTGGCCAGAACCAAAATCTTTGTGTTCATTGTTAAATATCCGACTTACTCTCCGGTGATGGAAAACATCGATAAAAAACCAAATCAACCCGGAAGAGGCTCACCACCTACCACGTTGGATTCTAATACCATTGGTGAAAAGTGGGCTTCTGAGTGATTCGTTCACCATAACGACACAGTCACTTGCTTCTGACTACCCCGTTTGGGATAAAGTCGTGATGGTATGTAAATAATATATTTCATCTTTTACGTCTTCTGAAATTGTCTTTTGAACTCAAAAGCAGAAAGCTCAATTACACCAAAATCACTTAACCCACAACTCGTACTATGGGTGTCAGAGACTGAAAGGCATACTTAAATATATCTTAATACATACATAAATAGATAATAACACCTATAGACACACAACATACACAAATGTTCGTCATAATAACCTTTTTATGGGTCGGGATCGATCCCACGACCTCGGGCGCTAAAGTTAAATCACTCAGTTGGAAGAGCAGCCCCTCGGATTGGGGAAGACGCGGGTTTGAGTCCCGCTTGAGCCTCAGGAATTAGGATCAGGTCAAATTTCCTAGTTTCTATGTTTGTTTGCAAAATCATGATCATCATCAACAGCCTTTATAAGTCCACTGCTGGACGTAGGCCTCCCCCATAGAACGCCACAGCGAGCGGCTTGGGCTAATTGCATTGCCGGCTTCCTGCAACTTGCACCAAGTCATCGGTCCACCGGGTGGGTGGCCTACCTACGCTGCGTCTTCCAATTGGTGGTCGCCATTCGAGGACCCTTACTCCCCAGCGGTTATCAGTCCTGCGGGCAATGTGACCCGCCCATTGCCACTTCTGTTTGGTTATCCGAAGTTATTATGTCGGTCACTTTGGTTCTTTTGCGCATATCCTAATTACGGATCTTATCACGAGACACACACAGTATAGCTCTTTCTGTAGTGCACTGCAAAATAGTGCGTTGTAAATGCTAAAAATAGAAATTCATAAATACTGTGGATTAAAACATAAAACTTATTTCTTAACAATATTATTCAATGAGGCAACCCGCACGCGAGCTTCCTAATACATACTTTGCTTGTTTGCGAACTATTCGAATACTTGTCACAACTTCAATAGTTAACCACTGGAGCCTAACTTCATACTGCGACTGAAGTGAATATTTCACAAACGGGATATAAGTCTAAGAGGTTTTAAACTCGTAAAAGAGGCAATTAATAATTTTAATGGAACACAACAGTAAACAGTGATTTAATTGTTTAGGGGTGTCAGCAGTAGGCATTGGACTTAGTAAAGCAAGATTTAGCTAGATTAGAGAGATTTTAGATTTAGATTTTTTTAGATTTTTGATTTTCTTGTAAGCGAAAGGTACCAGGTCCAAGTCTTACGTAATACATAACCATAACTAGCTTGTTTTTAGTATATGTATCTTTGGATATGCTACTTGAGAGATATGGCCGTGTATATAAATAAATTAAATTATATGCGCCAAAAAACACACCTCTTAATATCATGGATTCAAAATAGGGATAGATATCCCTGTGTTACGAGGTACCAGCCAAGGAATTAAGCCTGGAGCGGGCTCCCAGCACACCAAAAACGAGCCAATTTAGAAAAGATCGTTTCCTGAATGGTCTCTACCGGGAATCGTACCCGGGACGCCACGTAGGCCAAGGCGAGAAACTTTGAGATATTGATTTATTTTATTTTCGCCATTTTGATGATACGAGTACACTGGCAAATATCAACCCTTTACACGAAAGTTTTCCGTTTAAGTTCCCAATCAATTAACCTAATAAAACTTTATTCCTTATTTGTTAACCCTTGTAACCTAATTTAATTTATTCCCTGTCTGGGAAAGGAAAATATTGTATTCCTAAGTTTAAGTCTGTGAGCCTGAGACGACCTTTTAAATCTAATTACAAGTCTAACTTAGCTATATCTGGGTGATTGATAAGGGTACCCGAACACAGTCGACAGGAATGAATTTATTTATGTTGTTACTGAGGTAAATGTTTTTGCCTAATTTGTAATGTATTTTTTACGCCACGGATCATATATTATGTTAGATTCTTAACTTGGACCAACATTCGTGTAAATAAAAGATTCTTAGAAGATTGGCGTAGTGCGCTGTAGCACAATTTCTCGCTTTGGCTTGCATCGTGTCTTCCAGGAAACAAGCTTTTCTGAACTGACTCGGCTATGTGTGTGCTGGGAGACGCCCCTGGCTGAATTCCTTGTCTGGTAACTCGTAACACAGGGATGTTTATCCTTACTTCGAGGCCATGACAAGTATTGTGTTGTTTAGCGCATAATTTATATTTAAAAAATATGTATCCGTTTCTGGCACTATGGCTAGTTCTGTTATGGGGCGAATAACTTTGATGGTGTGAATAGGTCTCAAAGATATTTGTCAAAAGCTTATGTCACTTGCAAGCACGAGCTGTAACTTAGCTTGAATGAAAATCTAAGTAAAATGAGTATTACTGTCGTCCCTCTGTCAACAACCTTAATTCCATAGTCTGTTGGTCCGTCTGTCCCTAAGTGATTAGATTAGTAAGTACACGGATCTGAAATGTCATTAGTATGAGTCGGACATTTCGGGGTTTCATAACTCAAAAATGGCAGGGCAGGGACATTGTGTGGAAAACCTCAATGACAAACCAAATACCCAATATGGCGAAAAGATCGCCACGTTGACCTCTGTCAACTTGTCTCTGACTACCCCGTGTGGAATACAGTCGAGAGCGTATGCTTAACCAATATGATATTTCATAAAAACTAACCATATTTTCCGCAAGCAACATAGGTTTTATGTTAAGGCGAAATATTTTATTTTTAGGCTTTATTATAACCGGCAAAAGCTAATGTGTTAAATAGAAAGAAACCAGATACCTACGACAATGCTGCAAACATGTCTTCCAAATTATAAAGAAACTTTATTTGCCAACAGTCGCGCCCTCCCACGTCACCATATCCGGTCCATCAGAAGCCAGGGTCGGGGATCCGGTGCCTCTCACCTGCAGCACAGCACCTTCGAACCCTGCAGCTGATATCAAGTGGTTAGTGCTGGGGAAGCATCATAAAGAAGCCAGCAATAGGACTGTTATTTCTCCTGAAGGTATGAGAAATAAAAAATGTATAACATTGGTATGAAATGACAATGCTTTGAAGTAATCTAAGGTGTTCAATTAAGGTCAACTCTACGCAGTTGTTCAAACTGTAGGTTTAGGTTACCTAACCCAATGATATTATTTAAAAAAACAAATCCGTTAGCATCTTAATAAACAGTTTTCCATTGTCTATTTGTAATACAACAGTATAACTGAGAGCACAGTATGTCAATCTATTACATCAACCTAAATGTTACACTTACATTTATGAAAAAAATGAAATGTGTATCACACTGTAACAATCTCCCGGAAGATATCAAAACTTTGAAAGGTAGAAGGTTTAAAATTAAATTGACTGCATGGCTAATGGAATATTGTTTTTATAGCATGACTGAATTTATGATTATAAAATAACATGTAATAAATAAAATCACTTACATAAATTAATACTTAATTAAATTGATTAATATTAATATTTAGTACTAACTGAATGCATTGAGACATAACCTAATTACATTAATTTGCACACCTGCGTGCAGATTGAGTACATGTACACACATAGATAATTTTAAGACCTTTAGCACTTGTATTCTTGCAAATAAACGAATTTATTATTATTATTATATACAGTAGCCTTTTCGTGTAAAGAAATATATTTTTCTTATTTTATCTTATCTTCAAACAGGAGGCTGGATTACCACATCGAACATCACAGTGGTCGTGGAACCGAACCGACGGTCCGTCGTGGTGGTATGCCACGGCATCAACGCTCAGCTCACCGAGAATGTCGTGGCCACTCACACCATCAATGTCCTATGTAAGTAACTTGTTTGTTTATTTCACCAACATAGGCGAGAGCGTCGGCCTAAGGGTTAAGCACACCAATTTGGCGGGTCATAGGTCGCGTGGTCCCGAGTTTAAATCTGACCAGAACCACTCTTTCTGGTAGTATTCTTTTTTCGTAGATGGAAAACATTGAAAAAAAAAAATGTGATTCCATCATGGAATAAAAGTATTCGCTACTATTGTTTAGTTTTGCCTTGATCACCACGCTTGCCAAATGCGGGTTGATTACCGAAAACCAGAAAAAGAACAGTAAAATAAAAATTTAAAATGAAAAATGAAAAAATATTTATTTATAACCAAAGACCTTTGATAACAAATAAAAATAAGAATATACATGTGGGCTCTTTCTTTTAAGTGCTACAGCACTTGTGTTATAATGAGCCACTCTTCCATAACAAATACTAATTAAGTAACAGTAAAAAGCCATTTCTCTTATTTACCTACACTTACTGATAAAATTTATCTTAAATTAAGTACAAAGACAAAATCAAGTCGAATTACATTTCTTAATAAGTGTGTGTGTGTGTGTGTGTGTGTGTCTCTAACCGGGCAGATTTATTTTGTTTTGTTACGAGTATCAACTATAAATTAACTCATAACTCGCCTGTCTATTGCACTGTTATTAGCACTATTACTACCCCTACATTTCCACCCCGTCAAAGTTAAAATCAAGTCGGTCTGGGCATCTTACGATCATCCCCAACTACGTGACGTGAAACCAAAGTGCTGTTGTACTCGGGTGGCCATAAATTACGAATCAAATCGGACTATACTGATAAACGATGTAAAAGTCATCGTTATTTTTCACATTTAAAAAGTATTAGCAGGTGATTATTTATTAAAAAATAATTGAATACTTTATATACAAATATTACGGAATAGAATACATACATTTGGCATATGACAGAAAGTTAGTTTGACCCTGCACTAGAATGGCACGATGTTATAACTTAAATATTATCAGAATAATTACATATTTATTTTCTAACAATAGATTTATCCACCAAAAGTTAATTTGATCTGAACTTAGTTTTAACGGATCTATATTTAAGGACAAGCTGACTGTTTTAGGTTTATATAGGCATAATCATCTTAGATGAATTATCTATTACTGTCATGGAACGTATTGAACCAATAAGAGTATTATGTGTTTTTAAACAATATCATCTATGTTCTCGGTTGAGATCAACAACAAATACTTTCTACCTCAGTAACTATTTATTTATTATTTTATTCATGCGATATAATCGTCACCAAATTAAATTAATATCCTACTCTGAAAAGTCAAACTCCTGGTCACACCACCACCCCTATGATGTAGACATAAGGCTAAATGAAGTCGGTATGTAATGCTCAGGTTATATACCTTGCCTAATAAGGGTGGGTAGGGGGGAGAGGTGAGTCAGACGTTTTTCACAATCTGCTCAGAATGTTTTTCGTAAAGCCTTGCATTTTGTACACCTACGCAATAAAGCGAGTGAGGTCATTTGTAAAGGTTTATTTATTAATATTTTATCAAAGCCAACGTTATTTTCTAAGATGTAATTTATTTTATTATAAAAAAGTTTAAACAGCGGAATATTTGACTAAAAATAAACCCGCATATTGGTATTAGATGTTTTGAGCTAACTATTTCAATTTAAATATTCTTAGCTCTCTTTTAAATTGTTACGCTTTTTTGCAATCACCTTTTAAAAGTACATTTATAAAAGTAGACAGTGGTGTATTTTTCTTGATTTCGATATAAAATTGTGATGGAATAGATAAAAGCTACAAATATAAGTTCTTTTATATTTTGATTTTATAAATATTATCAAAAAATTGTTTGAATTATTGGAGACCGGCTTATTGTTTACCTGATTTTATTACTTGTTAGATTTGTTTGTGCAATAACTTTTGTCTTATCTTATCTTACTGGCACAATGAGTAGAGGTCCTGCAATGAGCACTGAAGGTCGTAGGTTCAATCCCCATGTTTATCCTAGCAAACATTTGAGTTATGAACGATTGTGTTCCTACTGGGTGTTTTAATCATTTGAGTACGTATTTAGAAATTTTCAAGTTTTCAGTGTGACACCTTCAAGCTTGGGGTCAGATGTTATTGAAAAAATCGTTTGTTTAGCGACCAATAATTGGTAGCTGTTGACTCGATTAATGTCACAAAGTTACCTTTTTATCTATGAAGTAGGCCTACAACTACAGTAATATAAATAATAAATAAATAAACAACAGTAATACAGCTGTAGACGACATCTAATGATTATTAAACAAAGAAAGAAAGAATTTAATTCAAGACCAGTAATCATTTTGGTAAAATATCCCCCTTTAACCCTAAAAAGCTCATAGCACCTCCGAAACGCAATCTAAAAGTAAACAGTTGCAAATGGCCCTTGTAGGCAGCCGTAGGGTTAATTTACCCGACGTCTTCGGTCGCAGACCCGGCCTGCAGTTGATGGGTTGAGAGCTACGTGATTGGAAAAGCTTAGGGATTTTCTTTAAAAATGTATGACGAAGAAATATCGTGTATTTCGAGTTTTTAAATGTGTAGGTGACATGTGAATGAATGGCAGGTATGAAACGTTGCGATTTTTACACGGATATTTATTTGCATAAGGTAATTTTATCGTGAATACGTTTTAGAGTTTCTGAAAATGGTTTACGGCATAGTTCAAATGCAGTTTTTTAACTTAACTTTAAAACCTTAGTTTTATTCTTTAGTCAAAAAAATTCAAAAAGTTCTCAAACAATTTAAGTCCTGTACGTCTATCACTAGTTGCCACTTTAGATTTACGTTAGCGTTCGCGTAAAAAAATGTATTAGGATTTGATTTTGTCATGTCATGTCATGTCAAATCCCAATGAAACTTAGTGCCCAATACTTAGAATAATAACGTATAGAAGGATAGTCTTCATACAACCGCCCCGTCAGAAATGAAGCACTAATCCGATCCACACATGCGTGACTATTGCTTGCTTACGTGCGGCGCGTTTTGACATTGCACATTGCGGAGCTGTAATGAACACCGCAAAGCGGTCCGTTTGGAGCCATTTACGGCTCCAATTAAGGTGCTTCAAAATGGGTGCGCGGACTTATTCATATTCATATTCTTTATTGCACTTCATAAGTTACAAAGTTGGTAAAAAACATAATACAGGACATTATAGACTTGGTTTCTATATGTTATTATTTTAAGGCCCAACAACATTGGTATATTGCGAATTGCGACTCTGACCATCTGTGAATTAATTCAATTTCTTATTAGGAATTATCTAAGTATTTTTACTTTAACATAATCCATCCAATATTGCTACTTTGGTTAACGAATAAGGCCTCCGTGGCCGACTGGTTCCAGAGCTCGGCCCGCAACCGAAGGTCCCGGGTTCAATTCCCGGGCAAAAAGTGTTTTCGGAATTTCCGGAACATAGCCCGAGTTTGTGATCACCAACCCGCATTTGGCAAGCGTGGTGATTAAGCCAATACCCATCAATTGTAGCGATGACTTGATTTCAATGATGGAGTCCTTTGCCCAGCAGTGGGACAGTTTATAGACTTAATTGCTTGCTTGCTTGTAAATAAAAAGCTTGAGAGCGTCGTGGCCTAGTGGCTTAGCACCCAAACTTAAATCGTGGATCGTGTGGTCCAAAGTTCAAACATGGTAAAACCAGAATCTTTGTGGTCATTGCTAAATATCGGACTAACTCTCCGGTGACGGAAAACAAACGAAATCAACCCGGATAACGGCGGAAGGCTCACCACCTACCACGTTCGGTTCTAATACCATTGGTGAAAAGTGGGCTTCTGAGTGTTTCGTTCACCATGACGGCCCAGTCAATTACCTCTGACTACCCTTGGGATAAAGTCGTGATGGTATGTTATGTGTGTAAATAAATAAATCTATAAATCATATAGCAATTCCGTCGAAACATCCAATGCCATGTGAAATGGTCGAAAATTGCGCGGAAAAAATATCAAGCATTGAAGGGTTAGTACCCAACAACCCAACCCTCTACGTGTGGGGCCTTTGGGACTTTTTATCTAAAATGAGAGATGGTACACAAGATCCCAACTGAGTAGGCACGAGTATACATTATAGTAAATTATGTCGGACTGATGTTGCTTAGGGTAGATATATCTTGTAAGGTGGTCCCTCACCTGGAACATTTTCCTGTGATGTAACGTTTGAGATTCGATTTTGAGCATTACATCACAATACTGCCACAAAACTTCAGAGAAGTTGTATCAAAATATCCCACATTGTAACAACGAGTTGCGCACTGTGCACTCACTGATGTAATGCTCGAATTTATAACATTACAGTTTTCGCACTGTAATGTTCGGTTCTCCTCCCTCAATGATGTAATGCTCGACTCTGTAACGTTACATTACAGACTAATGCTCCAGGTGAGGATCCTTAGAACCTTAGGATCCGTAGGAGTAGAGTATGTGATAGTTTTTTTAAAACTTATATTCATCTATTACTAATATTGTAAAGATTTTAGATTTGATTGTTTGTATTGAATAGGCTCCAAAACTACTTGACCGATTTTAAAAGTTATTCTTCCAATATAAAGATACATTATCAACAAGTAACAGAGGCTATATTTTTATTTAAGGCTATATTTTAACGGAAGATATAGCCTACGCGGGTGAAGTTGCTGACGGTCGGCTAGTGAAAAGATATTACAATATTATCTTTATGGCACAAAAATACATACAAGAGAATTGTTGTACAACAATATGTGTTATTGTCTATTTAAGTATCTATTTAGAAATATTTAAATATGTTTGTCAGTCTCTGACACCCATAATACAAGCTCTGCTTAGTTTGGGGTCAGGTGATCTTGGTGTGCACTGTCGCAGATATATTTATATTTATTTTATATTTAATATTAGTGGAAATGTAATTGATTTGTATAAGAAACCAGCTTCGCCCGCGTGGATATAATTTTTATGACATACAGGATTTTTCCCGTCTTAGTGAACACCCACGTCCTAAAAAGAACCCCCATGCAAAATTTGAAACTCCTATCACTTTTAGTTTGGGATATTTCGTGACGAGTGAGTGAGTGACTGGCCTTTCGCTAGATTCATATTTAATTTGGTACGAGGCATAACAACATCACAACTGTCTGTTCCTAAATTAATAAAAAGTCACAACTAGGTGTAGAAGGCATGTTACATACATACCATCACGCCTTTTTCCCAACGGGGCAGGCAGAGACCACATCTTTCCACTTGCTACGGTCCTGACACACCTCTTGCGCTTCTTCCACTCTCATTAATCCTTTCATACATGCTAGTCGATTATGGGTACTCCTATAATCATACAAACTATGAACCCCAAAAACCAATTTTGTAAACATATAAGTAAGTTCATCAATGTTTTAAACACATCGCATATAGTTTATATCTTTTTAAAAAGTGATTCATTGATTACCACAACAGTACAAGCTCTACTTAATTTGGGATCAGATCATTCTACTGTAAGTGATCCCAGATTATTATTTGTTTATTTTATGTAAGGCATGATGTGTATCTATTTTATACTAAGAACTTATCTCTTCAATTAACTATTATGACAATTAAAAATAACACCGAAACTTAATTGCCACGTACTTAAAATTAATCAGGTCGCAGATAATTAGGTCATATTTTCAGGAGCTGGGGATTGGTTCGAGGAACGGTGTTATTATAATTACCAAATCCATTCTCCCAGGGTTTCTGCTTGGGTTGAATTACGTTATTACTAAGTGAATTCAGCCTGAAAAATTAATAATCCAAGAAGTACCATTAAGCATGTAGTATATTTGTGTTAATTTCTCAATACAAGTATTTATACTTCATATAGATTTCAAAATAGGTCAATTATTATTCTCTGCCTGAAATCCAGAAATGTTTGTTTAAAATCAACAACACTTTATTTAAATGAACCATTTTTATAGTATTTTAGAATGGTCCAATAAGATTTTAACTTCGAGTTCATTATTGATATACTTACATAAATTACTAAAACAATCTTTAAACATACTAAATATTATAATACATTTTGTAATGGTGGCTTCACTGCTCCGGTCTGAGAAGAATCGTCAAGAAACTCAGAATAGTGATTTGAAATGAAGTTTAATCACTTGTTGAAGTTTTCTCCTTGTAAGAAATTTAATTACTATTTTTTGTACTTGTCTTTGTACCGGTAACATTATTACAAACGATCTAACGTAAATTTAGCCAGGAAACATTTTTTATGGCAGATCTATAGGGACGAACGTTTCCTCGGAATCTCAGATAAATTAATATAATTGGCTGTAACGGGTGCATAGATTTGCATCCTCTTTGCATTCCGATCGTCGAGATGCAGTACTATAGCGAACCTGTGACAGAGAATTCCCTGTTCCACGTACTTTCTCTCTGCAGTGCACGTCAACTTGTAAAATGAAAATGGAGTTTGCATTTATGACAAGCTGTTCAATATAGTTCAAGCCATTTTGTATTCGTTAGACAGGATTGTTGGCGCAGTGGATAGAAGTTCTGCCAGTCTATAAAGAAAGTCGTGGATTCACTTGTTCAATATAGTTCAAGCCATTTTGTATTCGTTACACTGGATTATTGGCGCAGTGGATAGAGGTTCTGCCTGTCTATAAAGAAAGTCGTTGATTCAATTCCAAAAAAGGACAATAAAATGCGCGAAATTGTTCTTTGTTAGGAAGCTATTGTCTATTTGTAAACATATAAGTAAGTTTATCAATCTTTCAAACACATAGCATTACATTTTTTTTTTGCTTTTTAACTTTTTTGAAATTGATCAATAGTTATCATTGCTTCAAGTTATCCCACATATCTTTTTATTAATAATAGTTTGTTTGTTTCCTCACAATGTCAAAATAATTAGCTCCTCTGAATATGTATAAATCAAAGGCCGAAATCTTAGATTGTTTTTCGATACTTTATCAGATTGGTCTATAAACAACTGTGATTCGATCTAAAACTAAATAAGGGGGAGGGAGAAGGCTGTATGTTGGAGGGGGACGCACAACGCGGTACTTAAGTGAGGTTTAATCCCGAGGTTTATCGGGTTAGGAAAAAATATGGGATGAGGCGACTGTATGGTGAATGGTTCTGTATATATATAAATTGAACTAGGATGGTATACACCCTTTGAGATACATTTTTTGTGTCATTATGTGTAACTACTTACGGTAACCCTTAAGATAACAGCATATCAAGTAAGCACATTTTTTTTTCCTTTATTTTGAACTTCTTCATTTTGATTTTGATTTTATAGACAGATTGATCCTTGAGAATCAACACAGCTACCTTTTATTCCTTTGCGGTGTCGCAGACAAAAACTGATCATTTTTTTGGTGGTACGAAATCTACAGTATTTTGCTCGAATTGTAGTTAGCTGCACCACAAATGATCCCGATAAAAAAAAACTAATTTCCTTCATGAATTTGCAAATTTGGAAGACCTCCTTTAAAAATAACCACAAATGTTTTAAAACAAATTCCACATGCTGAAATAACTTAACTTTTCACAGACAACTTTATCCAAAACAAAAATAACGCCCAGTTTATAAACTCTTTAGTTTGGCGGTTTATCCCGCAGCCCGCGATACCCCGGCCGCCATGTTGGTTGACTTCCGCTTCCGTAAATATGATAATTCGCGCTACGGAACTGTGCCGTAGTGTTTATTCGCCGCCATGTTATGTATTCGGATCTGTGGCACAGGGTTTAATACAAAGGAGTAGTTTATTAATGAGGGGAAACTAATAAATCAATGGTATGCGGCCAATAATGCAAATAGAACAGGAAAACTTAAAAAAAATAACAAAGTAGAAATGTTATTTGTTTACCCTAAAGATAAGGCCTGGTTCAATAAACACGAGATCAACAGAAAAAAACGCATAATGACAGATATTGAAAAGTTAACTAAATAACTACTAAAACAGTTAATAGAAGCAATTACTCACAATTTGCATTCTCTCTTTTTACACGACGAATCAGAGAAGCCAGAGTTTTTTAAAAACCCTTCTGATTCATATCTTCCCTTTCTTTGCTGTATTGTTAATAGCTGACACTTCATTGTTTGGTGCTTTTCTTTAGGTCTTGGTGATCTCATATTTCAGAATCCACACAAGCGTAAATTGTCTCGAGACTTCTATAGTGAGAATAATGTAAGAAGCCATTTGAAAATTCGTAGTAAAAATATCAGACATGAAAAAAACACTGAAAAAATTATTCATTTCATAAAGAAACTTCATTTGTAAAGCATGAAGACTTTTTCTCTGTAGTCCAGTGGCGCTCCTTTTAAATATATTATCGCGAATGACGTCTCCAATCCTCATTCAGGGGTGAATGGGGTTTTTGCCACGTCACCTTCCTTTGGTGTACGTGGTATAAGTTACGAGAGATCTGACAGTTTTGAATAAGAAGAAAAACCTGGGTAATGCTCATCGTCAAAATTTATGCTGAAGTTGTACTCGTAACATCTGGAATGTTTCAAGTGAAAAAATATTATAAAGAGTGTAACTTTAACATCTTTCTCCTTCATCTCTTCTTCGTCGTTTCGTTCTTGGCAGAGCGGTCGTGGTCACGATGAGGCGTCCACATTTGTGTTAGATGTGGACACAGCTTTTGTCACGATCTCCTGCCATTTTTCTCTATTTGCAGATTGTCTGGCGAAGTCTGACACACGGTTTCCCACTGCGGAGTTCAATCGATCAGTTCAGTGCATAGGTGATCTGCCGCGTGATCTATTTCCCTCTACTTTTCTTTCTATCAGATCAATCTATTTATCTTTCTACTACTAGATCAACATATATGTAACTCAGTGACATCGTCAATATTGATGCTGAGGTTGTATTCGTAACATCTGAAATGTTTTAGAATCTTTGGAAGAGTTTAACTTAAATATACAGCCAGATCCAGAACCAGATCAAAATATATTGAGCCTCTCCAATTGCGTGAAGACATTGCCAGGCTAAGTGTTCTTTATCGCTTCTACAGTGGGGAATACTCTGACGAGTTATTCCAGCTTATTCCACCCTCACCTTGCCACTCCCGTACCACGCGTACTGGACTACAGCGTAATCCACACACATTTCAGCATTTGTTAGCCGGAACTAAAAGGTTCGGGGACCTCGTTTCTTTGTCGTACCATCCAGACGTGGAACGCTCGTCCAGCACATGTGTTTCCTTCCTCCTATAGTCCTGGGTTCTTCAAGCGGGGCGTGAAAAGGCATTTCTGCAGGTCTTCATGGTGAGGATGGCCAGCCCAGTGATTCGTTTGAATGACTGGGCTGTCAGCCTTATATCTGGACCTCACGACCGCTTTCCATCAGGTGAAGTGAGGTCATCTTGACCTTCAATATTAAAATATATATATAAACTCTTCCATTAAAGACTGAGTAACAGACAGACAACGGAGGAGTATAAAGTTAAAATTAGGCATGTAGGTTCCTTATGGAGTATAAGGAAGCACTAAGAGAGCTTCGAAAAAACGTGATTTTAGTTGCGGGCAAGCTCATTATGCTAGAAATGCTAGATATATGTTTCGAGCAACTCCTCGCTTCTCAAATTCAACAATTAGTCTCGACTGACGTCGGAAAATGTTGGCTTGATAACATCTTAAGGTTAGATACCTTTCCAAAGAGCCTGCGTGTTGGAGTAGACTCGCACTACCTCATGGTTGCGTCAAGGCCTCTATTTTGGACGTTAAAGTGAATGTAAAGAAATAATTACACTGTTTATTCTCTCATCCCTTAAACCACCCCCTTTGACATGATTAATGTACGTCAGATAACAAGTTTGCGTTCGTGTGCCTAAACGGTACCGGCATATGTCGGCTCGAGGTTCTCCTAATTTTAAATTGAATGGCCTACCTCTATTGACAACGTTAAGGCTTTAGGGCAGTCAGCGGCCGTTAAAAATGAAGGCATGGTTTTTTGAGTAGCTTTTTACGCACTTTAGATGTCTACCAAGCATGTTGGACTGGGATGTAGTCCATATTCGGTGGAGCTGTGCAACCTTGGGCGACATCAAAAATTAAATTCACCCTTTGTGTCTAATTAAAGCAATAGTATGTAGTCAGTATACCATAACCGCCCCCCCCCCCCCCCTTATTCATTCAAACTTAACCAGTACTTCAAAACAACTGTAACACAGTGAAAACAATCTTATAAGGTAGGGAAAAGGAGGGAGCAGGTTTTGGCATCAAGGCAAAAACCAAAAACCACTAGGCTACGGAGGCTGTTGTGAACCTATGTTTTTTCCGGATACCAAAGATACATCTCAGAGGAATTACGAGTATCGTAGAGATGATTTTGAAGCGTACTTTCAGCAAGATTTATATTTGATTTATACCAAAATCCAGCAGTAAAGGAATCCAACTGCAATTTTTGCCAAACTTGGCACAGCTCGAGCCTCAAGGGCCCTGGCGGTAATAGCGCAGTAATTAATGCCTAGCCTCTCGTTACTGTAATGAGGCCGACGTGACCGTCACCGGGAGAACTGTTGTACTATTGGTAGCTATAGCAAATTAAACTCTATACAAAACTTAGCATGCAATCTTTTAACATAACATACCATCACGACTTTATCGCACACGAGGTAGTCAGAGGCAAGTGACAGTTTGTTTAAGGATTTCCAGGTCAACAATGGCAGCTTATGGCCAGGAAGGAGACTCTCGGTAACTTGTTATTTATTCCTCTTCTCATTCACAAAGATACGCTCACGACTCTATCCCAAACGGGTAGTCAGAGCCAAGTTCATTGTTGCCGTCATGGTGAACGGAACACTCAGTAGGCCATTTTTCACCAATGGTATTAGAACCCAACGTGGTGAGCCTTCTGCCGCTATCCGGGTTAATTTGGTTTTTTATCGATGTTTTCCATCACCGGAGAGTTAGTCGGAAATTAAACAATGACAACAAAGATTTTGGTTCTGGCCAGATTTGAACTCGGGACAGCACGATCCGCGATCCGAGTTGGAGTGCTTAACTACTAGGCCACGACGCTCTTTTGACGATATGAATAAAAATGTGCGCCAGACAACATTTTAACTGTCGTAGTCTCGAAGTAAGGATTAACATCCTTCTGTTACGAGGTAACAGACAAGGATTTAGGCTAGGGGCAGCACACACAGACTCGAGCTTATTTGGAAAATTTCCTTTCCTGAAGGCTTGACCGGAAAGCGAACACAGGACTCCACGCTAGGCAAGAAACCACTCGAAAACATTGATTTACTTGGCAGGCAACGTAAAAATACACTAGAGAAATGCGTCAGTTCCGTCAACGGCCTCAGTAGCTTAGTTCGAACTTCTGGTTTGCGTAAGGCAGAATTCAAGTCCTGTTCGATATTTAAGACCAATTGAGTTTTACTATCTTTAACAATATTAAGGAGTTTTTAATCACAAATAAAAAATTGGACCGTGTTAATTTTAATGACAAAATATAATTTCAATAATAATATAATTGAATTTAATTGTAATGATTGAATAATGGCTTGATTTAATTGACTTTAAAAATATTTGCATGTTCTAACCGTATAAAATATGTTGAGCTTTTGAATAATGTCGCCATGTTTGTATCGTGTTTTCTGCAAATTAACTGTTTTTATTTTTCTTATTATACAAAACTTTAATCTAACCCAATAAGTAATACTCTGCTAAGTCTTCCTCATGATTACTACTGGCGGTATTTTAAAAAAGAGTTTAAGAAAACTTTTCTGTAATATCCTCGATTGCAAAAATACTATTCAGACACAGTTTCATGAATAAGGCTATTTTATTTCGCACACTCGGCCACAGTGAACTTTATGGTTCCAGAATGTTAATTTGGTCCTATTAAGTAAATTTTGCCCACCCAGAGCTGTAAGCTCGAGATATTTGAGGCTACTATGTTCAAGGCTTTTTACACTAGGCTATAAACTGGGTAAGCGTGACCTCCTAGAGTTTTCATTTTATTTTTTGAACTAGTTCTTCCTTTTTCTTCTTTATCCTTTATAATATCCTGATCATTTTGGTTGCAACTGAGCTGATTGCTATTGTTTGTTTAAATAACGTCACATTTAAATAAATAAATAAATAAATACCTGGGACAATTCACACCAAGATCATCTGACCCCAAACTAAGTAGAGCTTGTAATATGGGCGTCAGAGACTGATAAACATACTTAAATATTTCTAAATACATATTTAAATAGATAATAACACCCAGACACACAACAAATACAAATGTTCGTCACACAAATATTTGTCATGGGTGGGGATATTTGTTTCTATTTTTTATATATAGTATGTATGTATTATGTGAATATATGTACCTAGTCCTATACTGTGTAGATATTTATAATCAAACTTATTTTCTCTATTATTTTTCTTGGGGCACTTACTCACCCTTTTCGCCAAATTTCCTTTGCTTGAGGGTTGCTTGGCAGAGATCGCTTTTAAGCGATAAAGCGGCCCAAATTGCACTTTCATTTATTGTTAATTATTTCTGCACTGTAAGTTTTGTGTGCAATAAAGATTAAATTAATATTTAATTATTGACGGCACGATTGGCGTAGTGTGCTGTAGCACGGTTTCTCGCCTCGATTTCCGTTGTGTCCCGGTCGGGTCAATTCAGGAAACGATCTTTTCTGAATTGACTCGGGTCTGGGTGTGCTGGGAGACGCCCCTAGCTTATTTCCTTGTGTGGTATAAGCTAGGGGCGTCTCCCAGCACATTTATATTCATCATATTTATATTTATATTTATTTACTAGTTCGCATAGTTAGGGAACTATGGTGTGCTTATCAAGAGGATGGGTGATCAAATTTTGATATCAACTTTCCTCTACTGGACTGCTAATAAATGCTTAGGTCCTATCCCACGTTATGTCAAATATAATTATAAAACGAGTCAACTCTTGATTTGTTATCTATGTATTTATAAAAATGGTCTTAGCCACCAATTAGGTTACTACTTGTATTATTAAATACAATAAAAACGTACAAAAAACACCCAGACCCAACGCAAATTAATAAATAATAATAATAATAAATATCCCTGGACATTATTCCACACAGCGCCATCTAGCCCCAAAGTAAGCTAATTAAAGCTTGTGTTATGGGATACTAGACAACGGATAAACATACTTAAATACATTTTCTTTTTGTAAATACATACTTATTATACATAGGAGACACCCAGACCAGTACAAACAGACATGTTCATGCACACAAATGTTTGTACTGTGCGGGGATCGAACCCGCGACCTCTGGTGTAGTAGCCAACTTCTTAACCATTACACCAAGTCGGTCGTCTATTACTATTTAACCAACAGAAATGTTGTGCTATAGCGGGAATCGAACTCTGGCGGCATTGTGACCACTGTGCTAAAAGGGTCGTCAAATTATTAAAAAGATCGGAAACAAATTACAGCAAGATAATCCGACCCCAGACTAAGCAGAGCTTGTACTAGATATACTAAGATCACCCAGACTATAACAAACACAAATGTTGGTCACATGAGTATGTGGGGATCGGACCCACGACCTCCGGGGCTAAAGGCAGGATCACTACAATTGTACCGACAGGCCAGTCAATATAATGACACCTAGAGCCAAAACAACTTAAATTGTTCGTGACAAGTTATGACCCGGTCAGGAATCGAACCCACGAGTCACGATCCAATTTTGGAAACATAACCTGCAAATGCCATTCAATCTCCAATTCTAATCTCTCGATTTGCGACACAAGTTCCCACAAATGACCCAGTATACGATCACAATGATACTTCGATCGGTTCCGTATTGCTATAAGCGTTATTACAGCCGTAATAACTCGTGTGCGTAAGCAAAACATCCAGTAATGGCATTCTCGGGGTGATTGATGCTTTTTGTCGTAATAACTGGCAGTATACAGGGTTAGCAACGTACATAGGAAGAGGGAAATTACTTTAAATGTAAGGTAGAGAAAATGTTTATGGAAAGAAAATGTAATCTTTTTAACTACTTTAGCATGCCACTGGTTTTGTATGATAAAAGACTGCGGGACAAGAAAGTCGTGTGTTTTTATAACTATGATGAACTACAAGCATGAAGACCAACTTCTTAGAAGTACTATAGACTCTGAAAATACGTATATACATACCATCACGCCTTTTTCCCAACGGGGCAGGCAGAGACCACATCTTTCCACTTGCTACTGTCCTGACACACCTCTTGCGTTTCTTCCACTCTCATGAATCCTTTCATACATGCTCGTCAATTATGGGTACTCCTGACCTGACCTTTTCTGAGCATGTCTTGGACTTTTCCTAAGTAAGCCCGTCTAGGCCTTCCCCTTCCAACAGCTATTATTATTATTTCAACTGGGGACGCTGGCAGTGGGCCGGGTGATCGGTCCGCTTGTTATGGTCCATTTCACCCATTTCCCCGGAACAGCTACATCCACCCTCCATTCAAAAAAGGAGATTTTTGAATTCTCACCCCATAGATATTATATATTTTAGTTTTCAAAAACCACTTAGTTTGAGTAAAGCTTCTCTCTCTCTGTCTCTCTCTTATGTGATAAAATCCAAAAATATGTGAAAACATTTTTATTTCATATGAAGGAGCTTGAGAGGACTAGTGATCAATCAGTGATAAAAGTTTCATATTCTAGCCCCAACTAAAAAATGAACTTATTTATATTTTGTATTTTATGAATTAAATTAGAGAATAAAAATTATTTGAATTGTTATTTAGTGATATTAAATTTATAAAATAATTTTCCTTCGTAAAATAGGCCCAGACACCCTGTATACGTCGTACGTATATTACGCCCCGTTTAGACGGTTGGGCCGTGAATAGATCGTGTAGTAACTTAATCTTACTTTGTAACCTTTAAAAGACATAATAAATAAGTCTAAAGACCACGATATTAAAACAAAATCTTTTCATCCTTGTACCTAAAGGAAACCTGTTGAATTGAACTGATTCAAATGAAAAACTTGATTACAATGATAGAGGCCTTGTCCAGCAGTGGGACAGTTTATTGGTTAATTACTTCAGTTAAGTTTTCAACGTTATTTCAACTTTTTTTGACTGAATTTATAAATAAATAATAATAAAAAAAACATTTATTTGACAAAGAAACATGCTTGGGTACATACATTGCAGAAGATTATGAAATGCATGCAGATGATAGAATATAGGGTATGTCTAACATGTTCTGCCTAAATAGGCGTTCAAATTTCGAGGGAAGTCGTTGAGTCTTTGTTAAATACATTATAACCAAAAAAAAATAGTCCTAAATTACATAATGTCAAATTGATTTAAAATACAAAATGTCAAATTGTTTTAAACTGAGTCACATAGCCTAGAACTGTCGAATATTTTATCTTTAAGAAAATCGTCTACACTATAGTAACATTTATGAGCCAACAAGTGTTTTAGTTTTGTTTTGAATTGATCAACATTAAGGTTCTTTAAATCTTCAGGTAATTTGTTAAAAATTGCAGGACCCATGCAGAAAATGCTTTTAAGCATAGGAGTCTTCTTGGCGATTGGAAACCTGAGTCTGTTTTTATGTTGTGGGCGTCTATTACGAGCTTCTGAACCTGACAGGCGTGGAAACAGATGTGGATTAGTTTTTACAAATATTGTATTTATACAAGTGTTCACGGTGGTTATATTTCCCAAACACTTAAATAACTACAGAAACTTTTTGTTTATAGTAGTCCTCTATTTCTTTTATAGTACAACAAATACAGCCTTATACGTCCCACTGCTGGGCACAGGCCTCAACTCAACTATGAGGTGGTACGTGCCATACTCCAACACGCAGGCTCAGTGCGGATCGTTGGAGAGATGAATGTTAGGCCAGTGATAAACCTTACCGTCAGACCTTACCATCAGTTATCAAGCCGCCTTTGTAGGCCTCTGACTAGGCTTTACGGCTGATATCTTGCGACGTCAGCCGGGAGCACGAAGATGCCCGAAAAACACATCACTTAATTTCGGTCGGGATGGTCACCCATCCATAACTCGACCTGACTGGCGTTGATTAACATCGGATCGTTGCCGATCCGCTGCCGTCACTTAGCCACGGGCACCTCATTTTGTAGTAATAATACAAATATTATTTCAATAGAAACATTATACAATGCAAACCCGCGTTCAAATCAATCAATTGGCCTGACATCCTGAATAAACCCCATGGGTGTGATTTAGCCAATGAATTTTGATTAATTAACTCATAAACATAATGTTGACAATACCACCCTTGATGGGGAAATCTCTAAGGGCGTGAAATCGATCAGTTCAACAATAAAATGTCACTCTGAAGGTTCTTTTTATTTAAAATGGGCTTGCGTTTGGTCTCAGTCTCGCCTGGTGGTAAGAGATGACGAGGCCGATGGTAGTGCAACCTTACCCAGAAAATGCCTATTCACTCTGGCCTTAAAGATACCAAGGTTGTAAGTATCCGGAAACACAGATGCAGGGAGAGCGTTCCACCCCATCCATCGATAACAAAAGTCCATCTCATCTATAAAATAAAGAAATACAATCAGCGACAGTTAATTTACTTCATTTTTAACCAGTGGCCCAGACAAACTTCGTTCTGTCAAAAGTTATTGGCAAATGCTTGACAGCTGTGAACATTTAGTATGGAAAAATGTTTTTGGTTTTATTGATTTTTTTCGTCAATTTCCCAATGTTTTTAATACTTATAATCCTATTCCCGATGTAGACAAATCTAAAAACACAAAAACCATAAAAATCGGTCCACCCGTTCTTGAGTTATAAGTAAGTGGTGTAACTAACACGACTTTCTTTTATATAATATATAGGTAGATATCAGTTTTGCTACTAAAGAGGAACTCACTCTTACTCTCTTGGGTTGTTACTCTGTTGGGTTGGTTGGTTGGGAACTATCTTTGCGTTCATTGTTAAGTGGCTATCCCTCCGGTGGTGGAAAACATTGTTAAAAACCAAATAAACCCGCATAACGGCGGAAGTCTCACCCCGACTACGTTGGCTTTTAAATACGCATGGCGAAACCTGTTCTCTGAATGTTCCGTTCACCATGACGGCAACAGTGAACTTGGCTCTGACTACCCGTTTGGGATAGAGTCGTGAGCGTATCTTTGTGAATGAGAAGAGGAATAAATAACAAGTTACCGAGAGTCTCCTTCCTGGTCATAAGCTGCCATGGTTGACCTGGAAATCCTTAACAAACTGCGGATCCAGGTCGGTAGCCGTAATCTAAGCACATAGTTCTTTGTGCAATCTCTTGACCTCTAGCAGGGTCGCTACGAAACAAACTAACGAGTCCAGTTCAGGTACGTCCCCAATCGATTTTTCAAACATCCCTCAAACGGGTTTAACGTAAACTAGGCCCTGGAGATACAAAGCCGTAACTCTAGGGACGCATCAATAAATACCGCTCACGATACACAGATGGCGCGATATTCGTGTCACGTACTGCGGATCAGCGTAGTGGCAATGTATCGCGTACGATGCGGTTTCGGGCTCTTGGTCTACATTGTTAACTGTGTCGTATGAATAAGCAGTATTTATTTTAACTGCGAAAATAAAACGTGTTTACTATGGAAGACATTTATTTTTTACTGGAATAATTCCGTTCAAAATTCAGACCTAAGGCTGCGACAAGGTTCATACACCCATATTTTTAAGGTTTGTAGAAATATAGTGACGTAGTGCTTTTGGCTAAACATGTCCTTTCGGACTGTCATGCCGACTGTCATGCTGCACTTAACGATATCATACGCCAGTCCCTCGCCACCGTCAACGTGCCAAGTCTACTTGAGCCGACCGGTATCGCAAGAGACCGGACGGTATGCGTTTGATTCCATGGAAGATGGGCAGGGTGCTGGTATGGGATGCAACCTGTTCAGACACGCTGGCCCCTTCCCATCTACATGGAACCAACAATAGAGCTGGTGCGGCTTGTGAAGCGGCTAAAAAAGGTAAAGCATGCAAATACAGGGGTCTAGGCTTGGAATATGATTTGGTTCCATTCGGTGTCGAAACCCTTAGACCGTGGGGTCCTAGCGCTATAAGGCTTTTTAAGGAAATAACAAAAAGGTTAGTCGATATCACAGGAGACCGAAGAGCTTGCAGCTACCTCTAGCTATTCAAAGAGGAAACGCTGCCAGTATCTTCGGAACCTTGCCTAAAGGGACTCCTTTTTATTAAATTATATTTTTAAGGTTTTTAGTTTTAGGTTCGTTTTAATAACTTTAGATGTGTTAGTATTTGTTTTAGTAATATAAATAATGTATATCTTTAGATTATTGTTTGTCATTATATAGCCAGCGCTATTACTAATCCACATTTTAGCGAACGTGGTTAATAAGATTAAGAAATTGTTGTTTTTTATGATTGTAAAGGTAATTTTGTTTTTCGCGAACACCGTTTTTGTAGTGAAAGTGGGAAATGACGAGTTAATTGCGATTATTCGGATTTCTGCTTGAGTTTTTTAGCTGTGTTATCATTGCTGCTATGTGTGCCAGAATTGAACCCAAGACTCCTCTCTAGGATAAACATTTCTAAAATCTCTTTCATATGTTGAGAAATAACTAAACAGAATACTTAATCCCGACTCTAGCTCTCTGCTTTTGATATACTATTTACTCGCAGCTCTAATTCCTCATATAGTTTCGTGTTGCGGACATTTTCATTATTTACTAGCCACAATATTTCTGAGAATAAATTTATTTGTATTTGAGTTAGTATTTTTGTATGTTAGGTGTAATTCATGAGAAATTATTTGTGTCATTGCAATATTTGACATTTGAGCGTGTTGTTGGTACCCTGCCCGTTAGCTTACGTTGTAAACAAATAAATAGAAGAATAATTATTTGGGTGCAAATACACATTATTATTATTCCCTTTATTTAAAATAAAACTTAGATATAAAATTTGTACAGTATTTCTATAAAACAAAGATGGATAACAATAAAACAACTTATGAATTATAATTATAAAAACAAAATACAAAATTACAATTATAAAACCTAAGGTTAAATTAAAGTTAAAAACAATGAATTATAAAAATACTATAAAAACCTTACCCTGGGGTGCCGCCGGCAGCGGAGCAGGCAAGGCCCAGACTACCGGTGGTTATAGGGCTGCAGAGAGAGGAACCTCCTGACAATGCGAGCCGTGTCCAGGAGCACCGCCTTCTGCATCTGACCCTTAACCCAACCGCTGAGCGAGAGCCTCTCGAGGTGTTGGTCGAGGCTCTTCGCTATTTAGTCGTTCGACTTTTTTTTTTTTTTCTGGTTAACAGGTTATTGTATTGAAACAAGTCGCATTGAAAGTGGAATGGTGTATTTATGTACACTGTTTTTAATCTATGTATGTTAAAGGACTCTTCATATATGTTTATGTATATGGTATGTTTATAAATATTTATAATTTATTTAGTAAATACATCATTCTTTTAGTAGCTATGCACTTTCTTACCCTTTCTATCATCTTTCCTATACCTGCAGGCTGTGTGGAAGTGATTGCTTCAAGCAATAAGACCTTGAATTTAAAATAGGATTTAATTGGATGTTTGATGTGCAATAAAGAGTTGCTTATCTTATCTTTTAGTTTTAAAGGTTTTCTTTTTCGTTGTCTGTTCTGTTCTGTTTGTTTATATTGAATAAGCTCCAAAACTGCTGGACCGTTCTAAAAATTCTTTCACCTAGGCAATTTTTTTTAAATGGTTATATTTTGACGGCAAAGACAGTCCACGCGGACGAAGCCGCAGACGGACAGCTAGTAGGCAATAATTCCATAGTTTATGCTGCACATTATGTTCCTTTTCACATCTAACATGTAAGAATAAACTACCAAAGATGTTTTTTTACCCTCGGGGAATTACCAAAAATATATGCAAAATAGTCAAAGAGCCAAGGTCCAAACAATGCCTCTATAAATATCCCTTTAAAGACCGTGGGCAAGTCACGGAGTGGTAATTAAAATAATGACGGGCTCTACGCTCAACCCTAGTTTCAGGGATAATTGGCGCTGCGTACAGTCCAGTGGAGAAATATTGTATCATAACAGTTGGAATTATTTATGCAGCAAAATGTTGTGTTTTTTAATTATAGAGAAAATGATGTACTCGTAGCAAACGCAGTGGGTGATGCGGAAACAATAGTTTATTTTAAGAATAACAAGAAAATGCTATTTTCTGTCTGTTTTTAGTTTCGGATACAGAAATTGTACCGTAAGGGTAAATTGCACAGTAACGTTCAGATATTCATGCTTTCGATATATAAAATAATAAATAAAAATAAAAATCATTTATTTCGGGAATTACCCATAACGTGTTAGTAACATAGTATATAGCTGTACGTTTCAAAGGCTTCAAAAACATCTGAGCAAAACATTGGTCACAAATATCTGTACAAGTCAACAAAGTCAAAAAGACTGAACGAACTTTCGTAGAGACATCTGTGGCTAATGTTTAGCACAGATATTTTTGAAGCCTTGGAAACGTATAGATATTTATGCTTTTGACTGCCTATGGGTACTTTTTGCCTTTATTAAGAACGCTTTAATATCATATTTTTTAAACAATTCTTTGGAATAATTTTTTATACACTTGACTGTACAAATTTATAATGTTTGTATGGTCCTGTATGAGTTATGCTTAATTATGTCTGGATAACTTACTGGATGCTCGTGTTAAACGGTGTCTTATTAATGATTGGCCTTTAGAATTTAGGGGATGAGCCAGAGAAATTTTGGTCCTGTCAGTTCATTTCATCATTTGTATCAATTTTGTCGTGGATTTAGGTCGCAGGGATGATCTGTTAAGGAACAGTATTTTCGTGATATGATAAATAATATAATAGCAGAATATTAAGAAAAGTGCTGAGTGCGAGTTGTGTTGAGAGATGCGAGTGACTTCACCATCGCGTTTTGCGAGCACGTAAATGTCAATAAGTATGGCATCGAGGGAGCGCCACCTAGCATCCTCAATGTTGCTCGTACCTGCCACTACCAATCCGGAACTTGGTGCAATTTTTCACATGAAGAATTTTGTTTTTGGTATAATCTACTCGTACATACTTTATTTTACAAATTCTGAGCAAATATAGTAGTAACCCTGGGTGGTCACGCAATTTTAGGAACAAGGTGCGAGTTGTCCTTCTGTAAACTCTTTCGGTGTCTGTGGCGTCGCATACGAGAAGAAACCGGTTTATACCGGTTCTGACAGTAGTTAAGTTAGGGTTCACGCACAACCCCCCATGAGCCTTCGCCTTGTCGTGGCGGGGGGCTTAGTACTAGTGGTAGGTGGAACCACCGGGAAGCTAAGAGGGCTCAGGCATGGCAGTGCGGTGGACTTCCCACCCACCCATTGCCTGCCGCCGGGCGTGGTGGTGGTATGGTGCTACCACTGCCCGCCCAAAGGGGCGCCCACGGGCGCAGCGCCTTAGGGCGCGAGGTGGGAGCCGCGGTGCACAACCGTTTGGAGGGGGTCAGTGATCCGCGGCTGGCCCCCCCTGTGCACTGCGGCTCGGCGGGGCCGCACCGCCAGATGTGGCAGCGGATCCACCTTTTAGGTGGATCGTGGTTGACTAGGTCCCTAGTAGGGTCCGCGTACGGTGGGAGCCAGCGGGCTTGAGTACGGGGGTGCTTTCGCCCACAATGCACGGCTTTCACCCCGACGGCGGAAGTACCTGCGTGCTCCAGGTACTTCCGTGGCCTCCCCCCTTTATTGGGGGGTCGGCTGGAGGAGCCCCAATACGGGGAAACACTGGCGGCGGGGCGTTGTGAAACTTTTTAGGGACCCCGCCTCGCCGCTGAAGTGTTGAGGTCGAGTACCGTGGGGTTTTAGTCGGTAGAAGTCCGACATAACCTCGTCGTTCCCCCGAGCGACGAGGTATCCATGAGGATTTCCCCACGATAATAAAAAAAAAAAAAAAAAGGGTTCACGCACAAACGAACGCGTAGTAATGTACCGACCACATCTAATTATATGAAGCTTTGTCTCTCTTCCATTTATATGCTCATGCTTGAAGTACATAATATTTTTAGAATCATTCATCATCACAGTCTCATCATCATTATCATCCGTGCGGTATATCCCGGTTGTGAACCCACACTGGTGTGTGGGGTCCCAGGGTACGCCTTTCTTATTTTCTTGGCCCACTTCGCGCGGTCTTGTGTATCCTCAGTGGTGAGTCTGTTGGCACTCATGTCACTCTTAACGACGTCGAGCCATCGCTTCTTGGGTCGACCTCTTCTACCGGTACTTTTAGAACTCTAAGTCTAAGCTGCTTTATTTGTTACAGATCCACCATCAGCTCCGATGATCGTTGGCTACATACCAGGGACGACGCTGTCTGCTGGGACAGTCCAGAAGCTGGCTTGCACGTCCACTGGGGGGAATCCTCTGGCCACGCTGACTTGGTTCAAGAATGATAAGAAGGTAAGAAACCTTATCAACTCCAGCTACTGATTGTCATCATTTGTTCTTTTAAACGTATACTGATGAAAGATGTCGCAAATGTATACTGGCAACACTAGTGGGTGCGTGTTGCCTACCTTCTGATTTTTTTAATTTATAACTAAAGCTATCTGAACAGTATTTTAATTGAAAAACCTGAGACTGTATGTGGAAGACCAAAGGAGCTTTTAGTGAAAATGAAATCGTTCACGGTAAGCCTATCAAATAGAATTGATAGGCCGTTTGTATAAAATCACCCGTGCCACTTTTTGGACGCTTTGAAATTTGGCACGTAGGTTCTTCAAGGAGTGTAGGGTAGCACTAAGAGAGAATTCCTGATTCACAGACGGGAACAGATATAGACGAGTTTTTAAATTTGTGTGCGTGAAAGGCGTGAACGTCAGAATGGTACATGTGGTATTTATATCTTTGATGAAATTGTATAATTGCCTGACATTGTATAATATATATAATACTAATTTAATGATAATTTTTATACTAACATTAAAATAGAATCTGTTAACTGTCATAAAGTAATTACCTATATGTATAAAGTAGAAAATTTTGCATGCTGACTTTTCGGCAGAGCATGTATGTACCTATCTATAACACATTAAGTCCAACAATATTTACCGTGTCTCTTAAGCAAATAAAAAAATTCATTTCATTTTATTTCAAATAAATTCCGAACAATTTTTAGGTAAACTGTACTAAATAGTACCTACACAGCTTTCAATTTTAAATTAAAATTCTCATACCGCTGCCATTCTGACGTCAGGTTGGCTAATGTAATATAATATCGTTTAGGTCTGTTAGGAACAATTGTTCAGAATATATTTCATCAAAGATATAGAGACTACATTTGCCATCCTGACGTACACGTGACAGTCGCGGGCAAAAGCTAGTTATCCATAAATTATAACGTATTTAAAAAAAAACTTTAGAAATAATGTTGAGAAAAGATACTTTACAATGTTAAAAAGTACTAGGTACAGAGGCGTTCATATCAACCTTTACAAAACCATTGCAAAATGTGCCCATTTACACCTTTACATAAGGGCATAAGGTGCCCTTATGTAAAGGTTGATGTGAACGCTTCTGTACTAGTAAAATAAATAAATATATTATATATCTGGGACACTTACACAAATATAATCTGACCCCAAACTAAGCTGAGCTTGTACTATGGGTGTCAGAGTCTGATTAGAAAGTGTTAGTCCAGCCAGTAGCTCACAACGAACCTCATCACGGCGTAAGACATTCCAAATAGAGTATTTATAACTAAATAAAATAAAAAATGAATATCTGGGACAATTCACACCAAGATTCTCGGACCCCAAACTAAGCAGAGCTTGTACTATGGGCGTCAGAGACTGATAAACATACTTAAATATTTCTAAATACATACTTGAATAGATAATAACACCCAGACACACAACAAATATAAATGCTCGTCACACTAATATCTGTCATGGGTGGGGATCGAACCCACGACCTCCGGCGCTAAAGGCAGGATCGCTGCCATTGCGCCAACAGGCCGCAGGCAATTCAAAATGGAGTTCCAGAATAAAAATACCGGTCACTTAGTAGCTGTCCGGCAATAAATAAAATTTTCTACTTCATAAACCTCAGTTATTGCCCCCTCCATTGTGAGCTCCGTTAAATGGAATTTTATTGTATGGGAGAATTTTAAATTCTTTTCCAAAGGGAAAAGTAATTATTACGGCATTTTGAGATTAGGTTATAATGGAGAGTTTCCTTCTTTCTCTGAAAATGCTTCCTTTTAGTAATTTAGAACGCTTCTGTCGTGGAGTGAAATGAAACATATGGCTTTTAGGATTTTAGTGTACTTATTTTGTTTGTTTTTGTAGCGTCGTGGCCTAGTGGTTAACGTTAACGTTGTCGTGTTGTCCCGAGTACAAATCTGGCCAGAACCAAAATCTTTGTGTTCATTGTTTAATTTCCTACTAACTCTCCGGTGATGGAAAACATCGATAAAAAACCAAATCAACCCGGATAGCGGCGGAAGGCTCACCCGTTTCCGTTCTTCATGACGGCACAGTCACTTGCCTCTGACTACCCCGCTTGTAAAGTCGTGATGGAGATGTGTCTATTTGTGTTTTGTTTGTTTCTTCTGGGAAAAATCACAATGTGAGTTAGAGATTTGTGAATTGTTCAAAGTTAATTTCAGTAAATTGAATTTCATTCAGTTTAAGTACTTACACAGCTCAAATTATGCAAATGACATGTCTTTGTGAATTAATAAATGATTATGTGGCTGGCCGGGGTCGACGAACGGAGACAAAAATTGTAGGTTTACATTTTTCAATATAATGAAGTGAAGTAAAGTAAAGTAAAATCATTTATTTGCAACGAATACAATTGAATTGGTTCGAGATGTTAACATTAAACTAGACATAGTATCCGACCTGCATGCAGGTGTGCAAATTATTGTTATAGTAACAACAAACATATTTTTTTTTTCTTTGACGACCGACTTGGTGTAATGGTTAAGAAGTTGGCTACTACACCAGAGGTCGCGGGTTCGATCCCCGCACAGTACAAACATTTGTGTGCATGAACATGTCTGTTTGTACTGATCTGGGTGTCTCCTATGTATAATAAGTATGTATTTACAAAAGAAAATATATTTAAGTATGTTTATCCGTTGTCTAGTATCCCATAACACAAGCTTTAATTAGCTTACTTTGGGGCTAGATGGCGCTGTGTGGAATAATGTCCAGGGATATTTATTTATTTTATTTATTTATTTATAATGTTTGGTACATTCTTGTATAATACATACACAAAATAATGTATTAAAATAAAAACAAACTAGACATAAGAAAAAATACTGATAAGCTAATTAAACTAGGTACTTGTTCTAACTCATACAGACCGCAAACACATTATGTTTGAAGCAGTTAACTGTGGCGGTCTGAATAACTACAGTTTTATTCAATTCTCAAAACTCATTCAAAGCTGAGCTTTAAGTTATTTTTGAGTTACGGAAATAGAACTGCTTCAGAATGTAATTTAAAAAAAAAATTTCTTCACCAGATCCACTCAGTGTCAAAGACAACCGACAAGTCAGTCTCAGCTGAGATTTCAATTTTGACGAACGTCACCGACAACCAGGCTCAGTACCGATGCGAGGCAACCAACAGTGCAACCGAGATACCGCTGTTCGAGACTGTCACTCTGAATGTCCATTGTAAGTATTATATACAAAATAAAAAAATAAAAATTTCAATTATATTTTATTCAAATAGCCCATGTTACAGTTATTTCGAATCTTTAATAACATTTTACCTTTATCTATGGATATTGTAGACGTACATAATATTAATACGAACTTTAAACTAAATACAGGGTGGTTACTTTATAAACACCATCCAAAATTTTCACAGACAATAATTAGGCATCAATCAAAGACATCCTTTTTTTTTAAAAAAAGACCAATATTACAATATTATTTTTTTTTCGAACAGATTAGAATAACGTGCGGCGTGGTTACTCATTCAAAATTAAATTGCAACTTCTGAATAAAACGCGGTCGGGGAGTTGAGAGGCTGTGAGCCCGCCCGGACACTCACGTCGCGGAGTATCAACGAAACTAATGCTTTTTTAAATACCTTTGAGTAGTTATAATAACATTAATAACTCAACATTTTAGTACTGAAGGTTGTCAAACAGAAAAATACGTATTTTGCCATTTTCTCCATAGATCCTTATATTTCAATTTGGATGGTGTTTATAAAGTAGCCCTGTATAATAACATAGAAAATGACTCTACCACCGGCTTCAAAACGCTGATTCCAGTGAGAAGACCCGGCTAGAAAATCAGTACCTTGTTACTGTTTAAATTGTTATTCGTTAATGTGAATTATATCACTTATGTATTCAACAAATAAATATGGTCTTTTGATTGACTGGCCGCGCAGTAAGTACAGGCTCACCTTTAGCTAAGAAGGTCGTAGATTTGATCCTGAACCAGCACGGCTAAGATGCGCTTCGCTTAGAAAATTCATTATCTTGTATTAATTAGCATAGAATAGGCGAGAGATGATTTTGTCGAAGTGCACATCTTAATACTGCAGAAAAAACAATAAATTTACGAAATAAACATTTGTGCTTGTTCTATCTTGTTTTAATCAATCATGCTATTAGAAATATTTAAATATGTTTATCAGCCTCGAAAACGAATAGCACAAGCTATGCTTGGTTTGGGATCAACTAATTTTGGTTTATCTAAAAATAGAAATTTCCAATTAAAAATATGTGAGAATAAAATACCAAATAATCGCCCAAAAAAACGAATTACCGACCAAAAGCAAACACTTATTTTTAACCTCTGCTAAACTCCGAAAAGTTCGAATTAGAAATTGTATATTGTACCCATTTAAATTTCTAATGAGCAACCTGTAATTAAGGCTCATTCAAAATTCTGTTCGTTTCCATAATTTAAACTCTTTAAGAGTTTTAGGGGTCCGGTGCGAGATCGTTAAGGGAACCTTCAGGTAACAGGGTTGGCCTTCGCAATTTTCAGCAACCCTTTCACGTTGCGTACAACTAATATATTTACTTTAATTTTCTACAGAGCAACCTTTGTTGGACTCAGAAGTTCGACGTTTTGACCTTTTTACCAACATTTTAAATGCAAGCAAAAATAGTTATTTTGTTTAATTAAACAAATTGATGCATTACATAATACCACAATAAGGTTTTTATCTCCTAAAATAAAATATGTAAAATAATGCTTGATGGAAAATCATTAAGTTTTTCATTACATACACCCAAACTTAAAAAAATGCAGCTTCATCAGAAGACATTCATTGCGGGACTCAAACCAACGACCCTTTACGTTCCTTTACATCTGCGCTAGTAATTGTTACTAACATAAAAATAAGTTTTAATAAAGGTGAAGCTAGATATCATAATGATTTCATTTATTCTAGTCACAAATCAATATTATCTCAATCATTCCTGAAATTGTATGTATGTTAATTAGTGTGCTATTTCTAACAAGATATATTTTTAACAGTTGCCCCAGAAACGGTGAAAGTGAGAGCAGAGCCAGGCGAACTTAAACCAGGAATCGAATCGACGCTCTATTGCGATGCGGCTTCGAGCAACCCACCCGCAACGCTATCATGGTGGCGAGATGGGATTCCAGTACAAGGTCAGTATGGTAACAGAAAAATGGTTATTTCTCTTTCGAATTCATTTTAATCATTCGAGTAACTTAAAAAGCATTTGTTCTTACCATTTAATTATTACCAAAAACAACATGAACCTGAGTCTATTGCTGTTTAGAATAAAAAAAAAAATATGTACAAATAAATAAGGAATAGAAAGAAGAAATTTTTTTATCAAATATTTAGATTGTTTAATTCTTGGTGTATCCATAGTAATATGTCTGTATGTCTGTCTGTCTCGCTTTCATGCCAAAACTACTGAACCGATTTAAATGAAATTGGGTACACGGATAGTCTAGAGCCTGAGAAAGGGCATAGGCTAGTTATTAAAAGAAAAAAAGTGTTGTAAAGGGTTAAAAAGGGGGATGAAAGGTTGTATGAAAGTGTTGTCATTTTCAGAACTAGAAGCATAAAACTTATATTTTAGGCTGTTGATTAGATATAAATAAATATGGCATTCAAAGTTTGTAAATTTTTTAACCCTTAATTATTTTTTTTAAATTCGACCTCTAAGGGGTTGTTTTTGGGGTTGATAGTTTGTTTGTATGAAACTTCGTTACTTGAAGTGCTAGGAGTCTCAAATTTTGCATTGGGGTTCTTTTTTGGACGTAAGTGCTAACTAAGACGGGATTTTGTGAATAACAAGTATCGTAAGTCTGAAAAAGTCCCATATGTCATAAAAATAAGGTTCTCGCGGGCGAAGCCGCGGGCGCAAAGCTAATGGAAAAATAAATTCGAATTTTTGCTTCGTAAAAAAATATATTATCTTTTAAATTTTTCGTACAGAACCCACATCAATATTAAATCCAAATTTAAATGTTTTTTTGCAAACATTAGCCTCTCTGAATTTTAAAACGTTACTTTAACTTGAAAACCTTACCAAGATGTCCTAAAAATATCAACGGAACTGAAAATCTTCCACTTACTTTCTTAATTTTTAGTTTGGTGTCTTGTTATTTTTATCTCGTTAAAGTTTTTGTACAGTCAGCAACAAAAGTATCTGAGCACTTTAGTACTTTAGCATAGTTGCCATCTGTCATTTCCCTCATGATTCTTGGACAAACGTCAAAAATAAATGGTATATGTGACAAGGTCATAAAGTGTTAAGCTCTTCTGTTGCTGACTGTACCAGTAAAAAATGTTTATTTTTTAATATTTAAGACCTTTTTAGGTCGTTCATGAGACCCTAGCTTCATAATATTAGAAAGATGAAATCAGCAAAAATACTGAAAGCTTATATACAATATAATTTTAAGGTTTTCTTTGTACTAAAAGTTAAGTACCAAATTCCTAGTAAGGTCAATTTAGAAACTTTTTTAATTGGCTATTTTATTTAAGTGCCTATTACGATATTCATGAACCAAGATTAAGTCTAATAGATTACTGAACCCGTTGTTCCCATTTACTGAGACAATGGAATAGGCTGCTAATAATAAATAGAATTTAAATAATAATTGGGCCTAACTATGCGATATTAATAGTATTAAAAACAAATAAAAGTATTGTTAACTTGAAGCTCCAAATACTACTAAAGAGATTTTAAGACATAAGAATGCAGGTGAATATATAAATGAAACAAGCACGGCGTGCAAAACAATGACAGTTATTTAAAAATCATATTTCGACTTTTGAAAACCATGCATTGGAATTTCCACAAAATTTGTAAAACTTCTCACTGAAATATTCACACTCTGTTTCACACATTGAAAAACTGCAACTGATTATTCGCTGAAACTGTATTAGGTTCAATGAATGTGCTATTTTTTTAAAAATGAATTGAAAAAAATATAGCAGCCTTTTTGCGCTAGGGTTTTGTTTTGTCACGTGTTAGGTAGTCAAAAATAACCTAGTATTTTAACAATTTGAAATATGGCTAACAAAAGTGACTGCAAATATTGCCACAAAAAGTTACTCAGTAGAAATAACAATTGTTTTTTTCGTTGATAGTGCGGTTAGGTGTTACAAAGCATGCCTTGTTATATTGGTTTCACTATTTTTCAAAGACTTTTACAATTTTCTTCGAAGATAGAGATGATGTTTATGAAAACACTCAAGACCAACACAAAGACGAGTGAAATAACCATGATACTTTGTTTCCTAGGACAACCAATGCAGCAAAAGAAAGGTCTTCACGGCGGAACGGTTTCCACGATTCAGCTGAAATTGAACATCACCAAGGACCTGAATGGAGCGGTGTACACTTGCCAGGCCATGAACGAGGCCTTACAGCGAAGCGTGCACGATGCTTTGAGCTTGAAAGTACTTTGTGAGTATATTTTTGTACAACAAACCACAATGTTCGAATCCTCAATCCATTTCATAAGGTCCGAAATTCAATTTTTTCCAGTTTTCTATCTTTCGATATGTATTTTAAAATTCAAACTAACCGTCACAAAATCTAAATAAAGTCACACTTCGCAACGCATAATGTCATATTGCCATAATTTAAATTGGCAAATCTTAAAGCAAGTTCTGTATAATTGAATCACGAGTAAGTATAGTTGTCAGGTGACTCAAAAACATTATTGTTAATAGCCATTATTATACTTAAGGTTTTTTACGCAAAATTGTGACAGATGTTGTCATTCTAGACGCGCCAATCTTCGACGAGACGACACCAGTCACAGCGGTCGGTGCAGAGAACGAGCCCCTGATCATAATGCTGAGGGCCGATGGAAACCCAGGTGGCATCACATACACCTGGACCAAAGACGGCCTTCCCATCACGCAGTCTTCGTATAGCAGTGGTAGTAAGTTTTGATATTGGTGTTCTTATATTTTCTGCTAGTTCCTGAACCAGTTTATTTTTTTCCAAACTCACATGATTTTGAGCATGATCCTTCCAAAATAAGTTTTTGTGCTATGATGCTATTACTTGCTTGTTTAAAAATAATAAAAGGTTATTAAAATTCCTAAGACTCCTTTGGAGTACTTTAAGGTCTAGACACGGCCTAATTTCACAATTTTACTTACTTTTATTTTCGTCACATTTGTTTTGGTTTAATAAACTTAAATTATGAAAAAACATAGTAACATTATGGATGAACAGACAATTCAGGCAGATAATAATGATTAAAATACACATGAAATTAGATAACTTCAGAAAATCGTAATGTTTGTTCAGTATCGGTTAAAAGTACTATCCAAGCGAGACTAATAAAGTTAATTTGTTAAAAGCGACCACTTAAATCTAAATTTCAGTTCGCTGTTATTGTATTTAGTCTTTGAACTAACTTTTGATTTTCTTAATGCTACAAGAAAATAGTTTTTACCAGATTAACTTTTAAGTGAAGAGGTTCAAACTTGGATTAAATAAACAAAAAAGTTACATTGAAATTAAAACTGAAATGCAATTTGGAATCAAAATTGCCCCTGATGGTGACTAACAATTCTAACGTACAACATTAGTTTAGTTCTTGTATTAATATTCAAATGTTTTTTCCTAGACGACAGAATAATATCGGAGGGCAGCATGTTGAACATTTCTCGTCTATCTCGTAACGACGCTGGAATCTATACATGTGAGGCTGTCAACTCGCAAGGGGCTGCGACTGTCAATATTACGGTCTCTGTGCATTGTAAGTGCCTTTGTTTGTTTCTCGCCAAACAATAGATAGATTTGTCGTGCAAACACACAACTAGAATAGGTGTTTGCTTTCGTTGGATTGGAAAACTAGAATTCACTAAAGACTTATAAGTTTCTATATTTATATGGAAAGCTCTTGAGTTGTGAATTGATTTCACCGATTTGATAAAATTAGAATGCAATAAAGATTTCTTACAGTAAATAACAAGTTGAATTAGGAAATCGAAAAATAAAACAATAAGAGGATATTATGGTTCACTAAAATGAATTACTTCTACAGATGCTGCTGGTATAAAGTCAACAGGTCAAGCTTCAATCGCAAATCCTAATGAAGACACAGTTATATCTTGTACTGCTACTGGTAAGCTACTCGTAGTTTTTAAAAATTAATAATTTATATTTTTTGGAAAAAGAAAAATATTCACAAAAGTAATTATTTTAGGTAACCCTCTAAACTCCGACCACATAAGATGGGAGCGCAAGAACTACGATATTAATTCTAAACCCGTGACATTTGATCCCAAAAATTCAACCAGTTATCTGACAGTGCCAAAAGCAACCAGGGAAGACGTAGGCAATTTCCAGTGTGTAGTTAACAACGGCGTTGGCAAAGAAACCAGGCAAGATGTAATGCTGGTCGTCAAATTCAAACCTGAGATGGATTCTACTCCTAGTTTGCTGAAATCAGCCTCCAATGTTGGACAAGTTGGCAGATTGACTTGCAAGTAAGTTATTTTTTATCTTCAACAGATTTTTAATGTTTTACATACATGATCAATCATGTCTTGAATATAAATACAAATTACATTTAAGATGTCTAAGTTGAATTACAAGAGCGGTTTGCAAAAATTACAATACAATGTCTTTTTCATTTTCTCAAATATCTTACATCTATATTGTATACTGTATATTGTATTGTATATTGTATACAAACATGTCTGCTTTATTTTGCAATTAAATTCAACATTTAACAATTTTCTTGCAGATGCCAAGCAGCCCCTGCTCCAAATTTCACCTGGTCCAAGAACGGAGCCAAGCTACCAGTCAACACTTCCACCAAATACTTCGCAGAGTATCACAGAATAGACCCCATCACTTATTCCTCTATCCTACTCATCAATGATGTTACTTCTTCAGACTACGGCTCTTACGAATGTGGGGCCAGAAATGATTTGGGCTTCGGGACTACGTCTGTGAAGTTGGATATTACTAGCGCCCCTGGTAAGATTTCAAAAAAAGACTGATTCGATATCAAACTAGTACTTTGACGTTAATGCCAAAGAAACAAGTTGCAATCTTAGTTCATCACATTTTTTCTTGCAGATCAAGTTATATCATTGGCAGTAACTAACGTCACATATAACTCTGTCATATTAGAGTGGGTTCCTGGATTTGATGGTGGCCTAACGCCTTGGTATAGGATAAGATACCGGTAAGATAGTTTTCATAATATTTACTGTAGTAATACAATAATTTAGTTTCCAAGGAAAAGTAGGCTTTGTAATCTCGGAAATGAAAGGTCTTTTTTATTTTCCAGAAAAATATATGACGATTCATATAAATACGAAGACGTTAAACCTAAAAATACAACAACATACACTATTACTGGTCTAGAGAAGAATACTGATTACGTATTCTCCGTTATGGCAATCAATAACATCGGACAGAGCAAATACAGACCTGATGATACTAAAGTTACTACACTGAGTAAGTATTATAGTTGATTTAAAATAAGTGAACCAAGACTAATGATAATTTGAATTTGTGTTTCTTTTAATCCTACAATGTTTTGAAGCAAAAATACTACTCAAAGCACTAAATTATTCCTCATTATTTTTAAAGTCTTCATCACAGTATTTTTGTAGAAAATATAATAACAATGTGTTTTCAAATTTGATAATACATTAAACATCGTTTATTGTTAATAAATTGTCATGTATTCAAATGATAAAAAATATTTACATTCAATCATATTAAACTGTGAACATGCTATCAAAATCGCCTATATTTATGTCGTATTGTTTAACAAAAATAAAGAAACAATATTTCTACTGCCAATAATAACGTTAAAATCTTTATTCCACGCTACAAAAGACGTGATTCCATCATCAGTACAGTCAAGCTCAGAAGAATATAATTCCTACAACGTCCCTGGCGTTTTTATTATAACTGGCACTATTGTTGGCACCGCCTTAATTCTTCTGAATGTACTGCTGATCGGATTCTGTCTTCATAGGAGGACGAATAAGAGAATACGAGGTTTGAAAGCTTAACTTAAGGCGGTACAACGCTGTTGGATAAGATTTAATAAGTTTTGTTGAACGAGATCCAAACTTTCATGTAGTTCTTACCCAACAGCGTCTTAAGCTTTTGGTGTCTATTCTTAAGTTTTACTTCATATTTGTGTAGGTAAAAGTTTGAAATTTTAAACTTAATCCATTTTGATCCGTTTTTGATTTCAAACTTTTTTCTATTTTTTTTAGCTCTCATCAATCATTTGTAAAAAAAATCTTTTTCTCTAAGTTCCTTTTTTATTTTTTCTTCATTAGCATCACCAGCATCAGAAGTAGGCGAATTGAATGTCATCTCGACAGAATACGTAGAAACAGCTGACGTGTCCAAGTCTGTAGTGGTGTATGTGTCCATTACTGGCGCTGTGTTAGTTCTGATCAACGCTGCTTTAGTAGCATGCTTTGTATTTAAAAGGCGATCTAGAAGGCTTAAAGGTAAGTTTCGCTTGGTTTTGATTATAAAAAGTAGATATACTTATGCCCGTATTAATAAACAAGTTTGAGAACTCGCACTGCAAAAGATCACTCTTGTAAGACAATCCTCAAGATTGATATAATCTGTTTTTTAAAGTCTGAGAACTAGATGCAACTATCTCAAGTCTGGTTTATTAGTACGAGGCTACAAGCTCCATCTTTTTTTTAACATCATCGTTAAACCCAAGTGGTAAAAATATGAAATACTTATTCATTGTTTTTTTACCATCGATCATTATTTTTTATGTACAATTTCTTCATTATTCAGCATGTTATGTGCTTTGTTGTTGGTATACTTATATTATTATATAGAATTTGTCAACTTTAATTCATTGTCTTATCCATACGATATTTAACATAAATTATTAATTCGAGTGATTTCGCCTGCAACTTCCATCATAAAATACACTAATAACTGTTCAGAAATGCGCTTAAACGATCCCCAATTTTAAGTATGGTGAAGTTTTTTGTCCATCCAACGTTACCATCATAAATTATTCATCCACATCCGATTCTTTCACACCAGAACAAGCCGGCCAAGCGTCAAAGTCAGCCACGATAGAGATGTACGCACCGTCTTCATACAACGACACAATGACAGGGGAGACACTCAGCTCGGTCTCAGAAAAGTCTGAGACGTACTCTCAAGATGACGGCGATGACAGACCGCCCCCGCCTATACCGGAGGTGCCGTCCATGCCTAACAGGCATATGTTGAGCCAGGTAATATTAATTTGTTCAATTCTTTTTTCCATTTTCTTTTTCTGTTATTTTGCTAAAAAAATATAGTTTGATGTAAATTTACTTTGCCATAATTTATGACGCACTTTGCTACATCTTTTACAGTGACGTCTTTCGCTGTTTTAATTTGATTGGCTACTGTTGTTCTGAGGCATATAGTTTTAACGGCAATACGGAGCACAGAAGATCCTTAGACCTAAATCAAGTAACATGGTTTAGGGCCACAAGTCTTAGTTTAGGCTTCAAAGTCTATTGGGTATCTGAACAAAACATTCAGAGAAAAAGGGAACGAAATAAATACTTACCCAGAAGTAATATTCAGTCGAAAAACTTCCGCCATAATACATGGCAATAAATAGCAATAACTGATTTTCATCAATTTTATAGCACAGCAATGAAATATTGGACCAACGACTTTTTTTATAGCCGGGCTCACAAAATTTAATAGTGTAACTCTATCTGTTCTAAAGCTATGAATAGGCATCATTAAAAATAGTCATAGCTACAATTTTTTGACTACAAGACCGGACAGTCAAGTATAATTCTTCTATTTATATCTCTAAATGAAAACAAAGCAAATAGTTATAAAATAACCCAAAAAAACTATATCTACATCAAAGAGTCTCCCCTAAATTCATATTTTCTTCCCAGCAGACTGACGCCTACCTCATGGATGATGGCCTCACTATTCCTCCTCCCCTGGACTACCCCCCACCGAACTACGCCGTGTACGAGGGTGACCACGCGCGGACGCTGCCACATCCTCATAGACATAAGGACATTAGTGGACATAGCACTTTAGGAAGGAGCGCTGGTAAGTCAGAATTACGTAATTTTTTATTAATTTACTGCTAAAACCATAAAAAAATTACTCAAATGTCCATTTGAAAAAATCTAAACCAATACTTTATCATTAGTGAATTATATGTAGATATATAGTTCCTACCTTCATGATTTATTACAGTAATGTCATTTTTACTAAAAGGCTGCCATTTAATTGCTTTTTTGGTCGCAAGGTCTAAACCTTAGTGGTTTTTTTTAAATGGTTTTGCGTTTGGCCTCAGTCTCGCCTGGTGGTAAGCGATGACGAGGCCGATGGTGGTACACGCTTACCCAGAAAATGCCTATACACTCTTGAAGGTTGTAAGTATCCGGAAACACAGACGCAGGGAGAGCGTTCCACTCCCCAGTGGTGCGGACCAGAAAAGACGCAGCAAATCGTTAGGTACGGATTGTTGGAAAGTCAACCACATGGGGGTGGAAGCCCTCCCGGTTTCTAGTGGTCCGGTGGTAGAAGGTAGACGGAGGTATCAGGTTGTGTAGTTCCTGAACACTCTCCAAAATACACCTCATAATAAACCATAAGACAGGCGACTTTACGCCGGTGCTCCAAACTCTGAAGTTTTATTTGATTAGTTTAGTTTATTTTTAAAGTAATCATGTAATTTAAGTTTTAATTGCGAGTGAAAAAAAGTAACAATAAAGAATTGTGTACCCATCTTAATGCAAAATAATTATAGCTGGACTGCGTTTTTTTATGAGGGTTTATGTGTTCTCCTACTCTTCATAAAAATATGGGATGTTGTAGCTAAGACAGAAGAATTATCTGATTTTTTACAATGTTAAAATATCTCTGCACATAGAGACTTCCCAATAAATTTATAGAGTGGCCGGAAATAGGTGGCCTTCCCTTCCACTTAAATTCGTGTTTGTGCGACCTAGCGGATGTTTTAATCAAAGTTTAATTACTTTAATTACTCTTATATTCCTTATTCCAATAATCTGTTAGCTTCTTTGAAAGAACTAAATACCAAAGATAGTCAGCTCTCGCTCTTTCAACGGTAATTTGGAATTTCCATTGTGTAATTCCATGGAATTCCGGATGACTTCACTAAGCCGGTGGAATTTGGGAGCAGCACCTAATTCTATTTATCCGGAACCCGTAAAATAATTATGGGACGTGACATACCGGTCCGAATCAGGCGTTGTCGTTAGATTCGGAAAATGATCGGTCACAATGAGCCCATTCATAAAGGGAATGTTTGCATTTCGTAGTGTGTTTGTAGTCGCACGGTATAAGCTATGGCAACTACTGTACATCTACTTCATTCATGCTACATTAGTATACTGATCTATCTTTGCTGCGGACTCTTATACGACAGTTTCAACTAGTATTGAAGACTAGAGAGCGTCTTGGCCTATCGCTTATCGTGTGGTCCCGAGTTCAAATTGGCCAGAACCAAAATCTTTGTGTTCATTGTTTAATTTCCGACTAACTCCTCGGTGATGGAAAACATCAATAAAAAACCAAACCAACCCGGGTAGCGGCGGAAGGCTCACCATGACGGCAACAGTCACTTGCCTCTGACTACCCCTTTTGGGATAAAGTCGTGATGGTTTGTATTGAAGACTAGAGATGTGGTTATCATTATGTTGATTCCTTTAATGAATACTAAAAACATAGTTAAGTAAAGTAAAGTAAAAAAGTAAAAAATATCTTTATTCATATAGATTTAAAGTACATGAAAAGTCATACACAAAAAAAAAATATAGCAAAAATATACTAAACATAAGCTTACATAAAATAATACTATGATAGTAAATATCATAACTAAACATAATTTGACTCTACCACCGGTTCGGAGGTTGTTTCTGATCGAGAAGACTCCGGCTAGAAACTCGATGGTTACTCTTTTCAATCTTGTTTAGATACACAAAAATTGAATTGACAGAGTAGAGTCATAGCAAAAAAAATGTGCAGAGGAGCAAATTATACCTAAGATGACCACACATTCTTATCATTTAAGAAAACCTCAACACTATAATAAGCCATACATTAAAAACATTTATTTATTATTAATTTTCAGATTTTTTCAGATTTCTCGGCTTATAAAATTAAGTTTCTTATTTAAAAAATTAAGTTTTTCCGAAAGCGGCCTTTTCAGAACACCCGTCTAATTTACCCATCATTCCTGCTAGGCTTTATACGTGTAATATCGTTGCTTCACCTGGCCGTTTTCCCCAGGTAAACAAAACTACGTGCCAGCTCCGAGCCCGATGCCGCCATTGGACGGCTCGTATTACAACATGGCGTCTGACAGATACCTGTCGTACCCTCCGCTGATTGGGGAGTTCCTACAACAAGTAAGTAGTTAGGTTTGTTTTTCAAAAATCGAATGCTGGGAGTACAAATTCTGCGTAGGTGGGGGTTAGGAGTCAACTGACTTTATTCGATTTAAGTCATTTATTTTGTTTATAAATTGCAAAAACTATATTTTGATGTCAATTGCCCAGAGATAGAAATCTAAAATATAAATCGCTGTAAATTTTGTTTGAAAACCTTAATCCCAAAGGCCCGTGGCATTTCCGACGTTAAAAGTTGAGAATTTCAGACATTATTGTTTTCTATATTTCGATATGGAAACAAGCATTGTAAAATGTTAAAATAAACAAAGCAATAAAAGAAATAAATAAATTAATATGCGCCAGACAACACACCGCTTGTAATGGTCTCGAAGTAGGTAATATCCCTGTGTTACGAGGTACCACACAAGGAAATAAGCCAGGAGCGTCTCCCAGCACGCCCAGACCCGTGTTAATTCACAAAAGATCGTTTCCTGAATTGACTCGACCGTGAATCGACCCCGGGACACTACGCAAATCGAGGCGAGAAACCGTGCCTCAGCGCACTACGCCAATCGTGTCGTCAAAATTAAACGATTTTGATTGAATTGTTTTATTTTTGATGACATACGTACTTAGAAATATTTCTTTCATGTTTTAAATGATCTTACGTTAGCATGTTCGTAATAATTCAATAATTACTTTATTGTACATACCTTTTTTTCATCTTTTTTTATTTTATAATATTTTCTGAAATCAAAAATTCTAATTTTAGCGATTAAAGTATGTGAAAATGCCAGAGTTTTACCTAGTTTAATTTTGTTTTGTGTTTTCATAATAAATTCATATTTTTTTCTAATTATCTTTTATTTAAGTCATTGAAATCGATGTCATATTATGCTCCAAAATGTTTTTATTTCCTATTTTTTATTCATACTAACCCACTGCCCCCCCACAGCAAGCCGGCCGCACGCCGACGCCCCCGCAGCAGTACGGCGCGGCGCCGCTGCCCAAGCCCCTGCTCATGAACGGGGGCGTCCCCGGGGGCTCCCCCTCGCACATGGCCAGTCCGCCCCACAACTACGGACTTGATGGTGAGTTAGATAACTAACCAATCCTTAAATAAAAAAATATGAGTCAGACAACACGCCAATTTGTCATGGCCTCGAAGTAAGGCCGTTGTTACTAGATACCGGACAAGATTTAGGCCAAGGGCGGAGAGCACACCGATACCTACGTTAATTTAAAGAGTTCGTTTCCTCAATTGATCCATCTGGGAATCGAACCCGGGTCTCCACGAAAGTCATAGTGAGCATTCGCCAATAGCGCAATATGCCAATCGTATGCTGTAGCAGTGAATGTGGCACATAAAGGTTACTCATACAACTGGTTTTACACATTTAACCCATAACAATTGGCATGCGATACTATTGAGAGGCAAGCACTTAAATCCGTTATTAATGAAATAAATAATGGATGGATTAAATTATTTAAATTACTTCACATTTGCATTCAAGTTTTACAATTAATTTTGACTTTTGACTTGCCTGTTGGCGCAATGGCAGCGATCCTGCCTTTAGCGCCGGAGCTTACAAACATTTATGTGACGAACATTTGGGTTTTTTGTGTGTCTGGGTGTTATTATCTAAATTAAGCAATATTTAAGTATCTTTATCAGTCTCTGACACCCATAGTACAAGCTCTGCTTAGTTTGGGGTCCGATGATCTTGGTATAAATTGTCCCAGAGATATATATATATATATATATTTTTCATAATTTTATTCATCCAAAATTCATCAGTCAATAAATTATGTAAAGCACATTTAAGGTGTATAAAGGGAAATCTTTTATTCAGAAATATATATATTAAGTATAGGTAAATCAGAAAAATATAACTGCAAAAACTTTCTTTAACATACAACGATAACTAGTTTTGATTGATGTTGTAAAAAACTCCTAAAGTGAATTCGTATAAAATTAACTTAATTGTATTATTATTGTTCAGCTTTAGATAGACAGTCATCTGGTGGAACTCTACGGAGGCAGAGGCTAGACAAGATGGCCGTCCCTCCCCCTGACGTCACAGTGCTGCATCAGGGGAATTGCAACCAGGTAAATATTATAATATATATATTAATATATATAAATTAATATTAATATATTTTAATGAACATTTACTTCACAATAATGACTAAGCCGTGAAATAGCCACTTTGTAAAATTTCGTACTCTTTCAGCGCATCAAAAAGGTTCGGTGACTCGTTTCTAGATATTTATGAATGTATTTATTTTTCTCTGTCTTATTTTCGGTCAGAAAGTCGTGTGCAAATATGTCTCAGTGATATTTACTCATTAATTTTGGCGTAAATTCGTTAGAGACAAGCCACTTTCCTAGAAACAAAGATAGATATAGATATATACTTTCATCTCTGCAAAAGGCCGAATAACTTTGATCTCTAATTAATCCAAGTATCTATACAATGAGATTGTAGCTTAGCAACCCCCTAATAAAATACTCTTACCTAGTGATTCCGCCCTTGTGAGTTCTCTTACAATGTTACAACAACGTACTGATAGTTAGGAATTATATTTTAGGTATTGACGGTGAGTCAATTGGTCGGCATTTAAGTACAGCTTTAACTTGAAGCCGATTTATTTATTTATTAGTTTCACCAACGTTTGTTTACACAGGTACATTAATTGTTCGTAATACAAATAGGTATCTAGGTTTATGTAACAAACACTTACAGGTAAACACATTCTGTGTTATTCTTTGTTATTTTTAATTATGTTGTTGATTATTGTAGATATCTCCAGTTCTATGTTGTGTTTGTTTGAATTTATCTTTATATGTGATTCGTTATGTGGTTTTGTCTGTCACGCGGTGCCACCGCCTTCCTTTAATTTTCATTATAAATATTCTGTAAACTTTTTAAATTTTACATACATATATTTTAATTGCAAGGTACCGCAGAAAATCAGCGTTAGAGCATGGACTTTCAGTCCCTGCCCTGACATCATGCTTTTTGGTATAGATGTTATTAAATTGTAATTTGTATTTTTTTAAATTGAATGTTATTATTACCTGTACCAAATAAATATTTTACTTTACTTTACTTTACTTTACATCATGCAGAAATGCTTACAAAATAACAAGTAGTACATATTAGTAGTACATTGATATAATATACTAACTAATGCTAAAATAATCAAAGTAATATTATTACTTTGCCTATTTTAGTATTTTACAATGCTTGTTTTTCATATCTAAAGATAGAAAAACAGGAAAAAAACGTTTTTGAACCCGCGCCTTTCACAATTCGGGTGACTGCTCTAAACCACTGAGCCTCCGAAGCCTCCGGAGGTTCCGATTCCCGCTCGAGATCATTAAGATCCTAAATCGATTTTTTCCAGATTTCTAATATTCTAATATTAAGACCACTTGAATATTTATTTTGACTGCCTGTACTAACCGATCTTGACGTATCCTAAGAGAGACCCACATGCTAGTGTGGGGTCGCTCTAAATAGTTTTTAGGGCTGATCTCAAAACCACCTATAAACAATCATCTACATTATTCTATTAATTAATATTTTGGTTAAATTAAAACGAGGGAAACATATAATACATGCCTAAATCAAAAGTTTTTGTTACAGCACTCCCAACTATCGCAAACTCCATCTATGGTTAAGCAGCCTCAATCCATCCTCAAGGACCCCTCAAGACACAAATACATCAACCAGTACGGCAGCCCAGTATCCTCCAGTACGCCTCAAAACAGCAACTCCAGTCAGATACTCACAGTCCAAAATCTGACTTCAGACGTGCCACAGTATGGCACTATAAGAAAAGAAAATAAAAAACAAAACGTTACGATAGACGAATCTTACAACAAAAGAAGTGAAACTCACGTCGTCTAAGTGAAAGTGTGAATACAGTGAAAAAACTATACGAACTAGAAAAAAATGTAGATAGATTTGAAATAAATCATTGAATGTGATATACGGAAAGACAGCGTGCCGTGCAATTAGTTAGATGTGACTCATAAAAGTGACTCATTTATATTTTCGTGAGTGAGAGCAGTCCAGTGGATTGTAATAAACTCACAACGTTAAGACAACTCACTGTTGGTGTAAATAAAAGCTAGATAGTTGTTAACAATGAGTCATCGGTTGACTCAGTGACTGTTTTGAGTTGAACTCATTGTGTAAATAAAATAGCTAGATAGTTTGTTGAATGAGTTATCACTCACCCGGGCTCATGTTGTGTCAAATATTAATTTATATTTGGACTAAGTCAGAGGCTGCAGTGATTTATTTGTTAAGTCAAAGTCAATGTGAGTTTTTAGTTTTGCAGTTACTATGAGCACAAATTTAGTCGTTCGCTGACTAAATTTGTGTTCACTCACAGTGCCGAGCTGATAATAATTTATTGAACTGATTGATTATAAGACTTTAGTTAGCCAATGGTTTTTATTTATAATATTGTCCTGGTTACACTAAATCCTATTTCAATTATTATTATTGTTTTAAAGTATCAAAATACTTTGCGATAGTCATTAATGACTAATCAATGCAATGTTTACATGTGCAATTAGACTTTTAAATAGACTTATTAATTGAGTCATCAGTAACTTACTGACTACTGTGAGTTACATACAGTTCGCCTAAATTGTTTGGGCTAAAGTCTGCTTGTACTATTCGACTGACTTATCATTATTATTAATAATAATTAATACGCGATATAACGTCCAAAAGGCAAAGCGAAGTCAACACACTCATTGTCCAATTTTAATAAATCATTTTAGAAATTATATTTAGATATAATAATTATTAAATTTTACTATTATTAAAAATTATTTCTTCTTTTTTGCTAAATGAATAAAAATCGAATGATTCCGACGATGGATCTCTTTAAGTTTTTGTGGATAGATTAATGATTGTTACGGTATGAAGAAATTTTGTCAATGTTTTAATGATAATTACCCACTAATTATTATTATGAATGAAATGAGAGGAATTATAGGGAAGATTTTGAATTTGTCCCGTCGGTTATAACCGTTGATTTTAAGATTCTTTATGAAAGATCAGATGCATTTAATTCTAAAGTTTGAACTACATAGTTTCTTTATTTTAATTTTTAAACCAGTACTGCCAACTGCCAAATAATTCCATGCAAAATGTCTTTTGCGAATTTCTAAACATAAAACGTATGTCAATATTATTTCACTAAAAAATAGGTGATTACGTACTTAGTCTTTCAAAAGCAATGCCTATTTTTTTATCATTTATATAGACCGAGCAAAAGTATTATAACAAAATGATTGTTAACTGTTCACTTATTAGGTGTCATTATAATGATACAGCAAGGAAATTATTGGTTTATATTGTGTGTGTTTATAATTGTTTAAATGTAAGCTCAAATTGAAAATACACCAAATTCTTTAAAAAATGTCATGTCGAGTTACAGAAGTTGAAATAATTTATAATCTACCTACATAAAAATTATATTTGAAAAATATACAAACGAAGACTTTCATTGAATTATTTTGGAAATGTTTTACATGTAGGTTTTTTTCAGCATTTCAGGCGAGTAGTGTGTAAATAATATAAAAATACTCAAAATGCGAACTGACAATAAGTATATTTTGTTCTTAATTAATTTATACCCAGCTTTGTATGATTGTAAATACATTCATGTAATTTTCTATTATATTAATAGCTTTTCTACTCCAAAATTTAATCGGTTTTAATACAAATACCAAAGTTTTATTAATTTTATTTTTTAGTTATTAAGCTAACTACTTATATTTTATTTGTCGTTTTTATTTAAATTTCATATCGAAACTTGTAACACTTTTAATCATCATTATTATATTGGCAAGTCACACGCGTATGATTTTAATTTTGTTTTTCAAAAGACAAAAAATGTTTTTTCGAATATTTGAAATTCCATCCATTGGTAAATACGATTTTATATTTACAGAAATGTTTAATTGTTACATTTCGAATTTAAATAAAAAAATCTAATGAATTCCTTTTGTTTTATTTTATGACCTTTGTTTTTCTTATTTTCATTTTAGTTTTTTTTCGTTAATTAAATCCACATTCTGAAACATATCAATTAAGATGGCCATTTTTTTATATTTTTGTTTCTATTTAAAAAAAAATTGCGAACTGAAAAAGTGCCAAAAATTTGACGTTTTCCGCATGCAGCATAATTTAAAATTTAGATAGAAGACATTAGTTGTGAAACGTCCTTTCTCGTTCTGCGTCGTAACTGTAAGTTAAGTAAATTATTAAAAACCGTGCCTTATAATTTTACGCCATTTTTGAGAGTAAAATATCACTTAATATTATTGCGAAAAAAAAATAGATTAACATTACTCGAACGAACTTTCTAGGTATTAAGAAAACATTCTTTTCGTCATCGTAGAGGCATTTAGTCCAGCTGAAATTTTTGAGAATATAATTATTAAAACTATTAATATAAGACTGAATGATTTAAGTTATTCTAATTGTATAAAATGTATACTAGCACGAATGGTTAAGATTGTTTTTTTTTAGTAAGTTAATTTTTTTTTCTTACTTCAAACCATTCTCTAAAATTTCAAATGTCTCATGAGTTTTTATGAGTAATAAAAACGCATTTATTGCTCATAATAGTTTTTGAGTGCATAATCTGTACTTTTCATTGTGTTAAAAACAAGAGCTTGTCATTTAGAAATAAGAACTAATCGAACGTTCAAACATATTGTCAATATGATTAAGATAATTAAATTTTAACTAAAGATGTCAATGTTAAAATGTCAGAAATAATAAAAAGTTAACGTAACCTAAATTAAGATGTGGTTACCAGATTTAACGTATTTTATGTTAGATAAAATATTGTTTTATTTATTTCCTGAGCTAAATTTTACAATTTATATCTTTTGGCCTTGATTTTAATGAAATAAATAAATTTTGAAATGAACGTTGTCATTGCAAAAAAAAACACCTGCGTAATTACTATGCTAAAAATTATCCAGTACTTTGTGATTATAGCTACAAATTTAAATCTCCTAGTTTTTAAAACCATTACAAATTTAATCTTTTGATTCGTTGTTCATTTTGATCAACATTCTTTGTGATTGGCAAATAAGATAAAGCTAACCAGATAAGGTTCAGACTGATAAAATACTACTTTTTGGGCCGATTTAGTTAAGCTGGTTACAGACGGTGATTTTAAGTTGTGCGATTTTGCGTAGCGATTCTATGGCAATTGCAGTCTGCAATCGACTACGTGCTTGCACTCACTACATAAATTCGTGGTTGGAAATCTAACTAAATCGTTGCTAAACTCACTAACGCTACGTCATTATTAGCGTACGTATTTGTTTTTGAATTTTATTTTAAGTCACTGACGGAGAGATGTTTTTGAATAAAGGCCTGCCCAGACGACGTACTATTCTCCGCGGCGGAGAAAAAAGTACGCTCCGCGAGTAAAAAGTCTGCCGTGGATTTATTGCGGACTCAACGCACACGGTGTGTGATCATTTGTTGTGCAAGAGTATTTAAATATTCTGAGATTACTTTGTGCTGTTTTTGTTTACATGAAGTTTAAGCAAAACAGAAGACGTTATAAAGAGAATACTTAGTCCATCCCTTTATTTCGAATCGACTTTTAACACGGAGTAAAGTCCGCCGTGTGCGTTGACCGCTCGTAGTTCGTTCGTTCTATTTTTTCGCGAACGCCCGTTAATCCGCTAAGCTTTGTGGGTGTCCGCGGTGTTTCGGCGGATTTTTGGTTCGGCGTGCTTTTTTTTTAATATGCGCCAGACAACACACCCCTTGTAATGGTCTCGAAGTAGGGTTTAATATCTGTGTGTTGCGAGGTACCACACAAGGAAATAAGCTAGGGGCGTCTTCCAGCACACCCAGACCCGAGTCAATTCATAAAAGATCGTTTCCTGAATTGACCCGAACGGAAATCGAGGCTAGAAACCGTGCTACAGCGCACCACGCCAATCGTGTCCTCCAACGATTGTCGACTTTTAGTCGTCCGTGTGCGTTGTATACAGTTTGTAAGGGATCCCTATTTAGCCGCGGATAATCCCTCGTCTGTGCAGGCCTTAAGTTAAGTATTTAAATTATATATATATTTTTTTTATAGTTAGGTAAGTACATTTTTTATGAAAAACGTTACGCAGGTGTTTTGTGTTTTTTTTACTTACACCATTTTATGAAAACCACATCTAAAAGTTTATTGAAGTTTTTAAATTATCTAAATCATTTAATATAATAAATAAGCATTAAATGTGTTTAGATTCTCACAGCGTTTTTTCTCATTTTTTCATTTATTTAATTCAAAAGAGAAAACGCTGCGGGAATCTTCGATGAAAAAAAGTCATTTTCTCTCATTGTAAAATATGCCCACTCGGTAAAGAATAAGGTTGTAAATTGGATAATTCCGGATGTGACTTTGATATTACGTAAAATAAAGCTCATGATTGTGTAATCAGCATAAATTGAAATAAAGCATACATGTTAAAAGTACGGAGTTTGATTACTTACATTTTTTATTTCTTTTTTATTACACAGAATTTAAAGTACGAATGGTAGAATTAATGCAAAGAGACATTGTCTGCCAGACAGACATTTTTAGGGTAATGCGAAAGATAATAGATAGTATTATGATATGTACGAAAATGTTTTGAAGCAAAATAAGAAAAATACAAAGAAGTTTAGTTAACATACAGGTTGACAAGAAACATACAGGTGGAAGAGACCTATTCCTATTCCTAAAGTACCTACTATGGAAGAATTTGCGGAATATGGGTTTGATAAATAATAATAGTAGGAAAGTAGAAGAGTTGCCCCATTTCTTTGATGATCCGGACAATATCAAAAGGCATTTTTTGAGCATACCTGGAAGGGATTGTGCTACAATAAGTCAACTTACGTACTTCGAATTTAATCGACACAGTGATGCCACTTTTGATTTGAAACCTATATCGACGGAAGAAGTAGCGAGATTTATTCTTCCTTTGAAATCCAATACAAAGGGGCTTGATGATATAAGTTTGGACATGATTGTGTTGACTTTGCCGCATACGTTACCGTTTGTAACACACATCGTAAACCGCTATTTTCTTCGTCACACATTTCCTGATGCTTGGAAGGCGGCTGAAGTTGTACCACTACCGAAAGACCCATTAGCATTTTACCATGCTTACCTAATTTACTGGAGAAGGCAGTGCAAGGCCAGGTTAGTTCTTTTTTGGAGAGTAATGATATTCTACCTATTCACCAGTAGGCTTTCAGAAATGGTCACGGAACAACAACAGCTCTCATCGATGTGGTAGATAATGTTTTGGCTGCTCAAGACGAAGGGAAAGCTACAATCCTTGCTTTGCTTGACTTCACACGTGCTTTTGACTGTATTAAAATACCTTTACTTTTATATAAATTGTCGTATTATGGTTTTTCAAGGGAAACTGTAGCATGGTTTTCCAGCTACCTGGAAAATCGTACACAACAGGTAGCATTGAGGCGGGGCTGTGGCACGCTGCTATCGGAGCGAAGTGAGGTACATAGGGGTGGGCCACAGGGGTCGATTTTAGGTCCAATCCTATTTATTTTGTACAGTAGTGAATGTGATGTTGTGGGCAGCATGCATCATTGTCGATACCACATGTGCAAATTACATACAAATTTACCTGCCATTCAGTCCTAAGAATGCACTGGTAGCAGTAGAAAGGCTTAACGAAGATTTAAACAGAGTTCATTCTTGGGCTGATTTCAATGGGTTGGTTAAGAATCCACATTTATCAAAGTATTTAATTTTGGGTTCACAGAAGCAAACCCTAGGGGTACAGAAAAGAATCCCATTGTGAAGATTGGACAGCAGGAATTGAGAGGGTCTGGTCTGAAACTTAGGTGTTAAATTGGACGCGGGGCTACGTTTCGAAGAGCATGTGGCTGAGTTAGCGAAAAGTTACTTTTTTAGGATCAAAGTTTTGTATAGTATACGCCAAAATTTGGATGAACAATTGCGCATACCTACGATTGTCGAATCACTTGTTCAATCAAAGCTGAACTACTGTCTCCCCGTGTTTGGGCCTTGTTTGTTGGAGCGTACAAGAAAGTTATTGCAATGTGTGCAGAGTACTTGTGCGAGATTCTGCTTCGCTGTGCCTTACAGAAGCCACATTACCCCTTTTCTCAACAGCGCAAATTTATTGAAAATGGAGACTCGTAATAGATTGCATTTTGAAGGTCTTTTATTCGACGTAATCGATAATGATGCACCTAAGTACCTAAAAAACAAATTCGTTTGGGCACACCCAGGCTCTCAATACAACACTCGAGGTGCATCATGGAAGCTAAGAATCCCTCAACATAGAACTGTTCCTTTCCGAGGCACTTTCTGATATCTGGCAACCAAATGTTGGAATAATCTTCCACCGCCAGTTAGGCAAGCAAAAACTAGGTTTATATTCAAATGTAAGTTTGGTCGGCACCTGCTGGCCATGCAAAAATTGCAGATCTAAGGTTGCCGTATCTATGTAGTGTGTAATAAATAATGTATGATTTATTAATGTATCTTTTACAAGCGTAATATCAATTTTTATCTACACACATCAACATGGTCTAGGGATATTTCAATGAAACCTAAATAACTAAAATTATATTAACTTTTTGTTAGGACACCTACCTATTAAAATAAACCTTGCTTAATACATACATACATACATACACACCATCACGCCTTTTTCCCAACGGGGTAGGCAGAGACCACATCTTTCCACTTGCTACGGTCCTGACACACCTCTTGCGCTTCTTCCACTCTCATTAATCCTTTCATACTCGTAAATGCTCGTCGATTATGGGTACTCCTGACCTGACCTTTTCTGAGCACGTCTTGGACTTGTTCTAAGTACGTCCGTTTAGGCCTTCCTTCCCCTTTCAACAGCTCCATCCACCCTCGCCTTGTAAATTTGTTTTGTTAATCGCCTTTCATCCATCCTTTCTATATGCCCAAACCATCTTAGCATTCCCATCTCAATTTTTGTGACAACATCCTCTTTCACACCACATTGCTCTCTTATTATGCTATTCCTTACTTTATCACTCAATATCACTCCTGCCAAACTTTGCAATGCTCTCATTTCCACTGCATTTATCCTACTTTCATCCTTCTTTTGCCATACCCAACTCTCACTTCCGTACATAAGCGTCGGCGCTAACACCCCCGCATGAACAGCCAGTCGCGCCTTCTCTGACACCTTCTGGCTGTTCATAAAGGCATGCAGCGCTCCATTTAACATATTCCCTGCATTCACTCTTTTATCAATATCACCCTCATTCCTTCCATCCCTCGTGAACCTAGTCCCCAGATACACAAATTCTTTCACTTGTTCTACCTTTTCACCTCCAAATAAAACATCACATTCTGTCATATTCTTATCTCTTTCAAAAACCATGGTTTTTGTCGTACTTACGTTCACTTTCGCTTCTAACACTTAACACTTCACCTTGTTTATTAGCATATCTAATCTCATAAATAAACTTTTAGATAAAGTCAATTTTTAAAAAAACTTAGAGGAAGAGGAAAAACTCAAACAAAATTTCAATTTTAACTTTATTTTTGAAACATCAAATCCTAAGCAAAACAACTATTTTTTTTATAAAAATTGTTACAAACTTAAAATTCATAATCCGTGGATCTACTTAAGACTCTCCTGACACATCTACAGCGGTTCTGCATACTCAAAACAAGGGTGTCAATATCGTGTTGTGGAATACTGTCCCAAGTCCTGCTAAGATGCAAGAAAAGCTGGTTTTCATGCACAATATCTTCAGGGAAATTCCTAAGAGCTCTTTTCTGAAGCATATCCCAGGCATGCTCAATAGGATTTAAGTCAGGGGATTGTGCAGGCCAGTCTTAAGCTTGGATGTCATGCTGTTGTAACCAACTTGTAACGATACGCGCCGAATGTGGACGGGCATTGTCGTGCATTCGCTGGAAATTTTGTCCCATTTGCTATCTGTGGGGCAAGATTACAGGCTCTAGCACCTCATCTCGGTATTTTAGAGCAGTCATATTGCCTTGTATCCAAACGAGGTCCGTTCTACCGCTGAGACGAATTTCTGCCCAAACCATAATCGTGCCACCTTGATATGCATGAACTTGTTGTGAGTGCTGAAGTCGATTCCAACGTCCAGGATCTCTCCAAACGTGTACTTTTCGCGAATCAGGATGAAATCCAAACCTGGATTCATCAGTGAAAAGCACAAGTGACCATTGAGAATGGTTACAGTTTTCGTGTACAATAGCCCATTGTAATCTTCTTCCTCGATTGCCTCTCCTTAGCGCTGGTACCCGAAGTGGCCTACGAGCACGTAGGTTGACTTCATGCAGTCGTCTTCTCAAAGTTTGACCGCTTACCAGCAAACCATACTCTCTCTGTAGCCTTTGAACCAATTGCATCGCCGTTATATTTGGTTGACTTCGTGCAGCAACTATGAATCGGTCCTGTACATGTGTTGTAATGCGTTGAGGTCCTCGGTGCCGTTCCACCACTTCCCCTGTGACACGATAACGTGACCAAAGCCTGGATATAACGCTCTGACTGGTCCTCATGGCTTCAGAAACCGCAATTTGGGTAGCGCCAGCTTGAATCATGGCATGATTAAATGAACACCGGAGATGCGTTTGGAAAAATATTTATATAATTTTATGGAGTTTTAATCAGGTTAGAAGTTCGTGAAGATTTACTTCTTTGGAAGAAATTCAATGAATGCGAATTTCATCTTAAAACAAAACCTTTTATATACAAATTTGAATTTAAAAAAGGAACTTAATAATGTTTTTATAATCTGTCATTAATTGTTTTTTGTAAGGCTAGTACTTTTTAAGTTATACAAAAAGTTTTATATATCCTAGACCATGTTGTTGTGTGTATTTGAATATGTGCATTTAATTCTAATTGTAATATTCTATGTATTTAATTAAATTTCATCCGTTTAGATCGAAGAAAAAAAGACTGTAACTACACCTGGATCTTTTAAAGCAAATTTTCCTTGACAGCTCCCCTCTAAGCCTCTGTCTGAAAATCAGCGTTACGGCTCGGCCACCGTGTCGTAACACATGCTGAGATGGAGACATTTTTGCTACTGTAGCACTGCATGTCTTGTTTTAAGTTTTTATTTTTATAATTGCATCTGTTATGCTATGTTGTGTTTTGGTATGCAAAAATAAATATATATTAATAAATATATTCCTCAAAAACGAAAAAAAATACTGGAGGTCAAAAATCAAAGTTAAAGAGATATTTTAAGCGTTTTTTTACCTTATTTATAAATAATAAATAAAAAGTATATTTTTTTTTATTTATTTATTGGGGTCAAACAAACAATATCACAATAAGGTTACAAATAATATTTAAAGTAACCTAAAATAATAATTGTGATACCAACACCGTTAACCACAGGTTGTTACATTATTCTTGAGAGGTGAATGCTAAATTATTGTATCCAGTATTTAAAAAATCAACTCAATATTAGTGTCTTATAATGAAAACAATCAGTGTTGCATCAGATCACTACACATCAACCATGGGCCTGTTAGTACAATTCATTTTCAGGTATATTTACAAGTATTCTACGCATTAATTTCACATACTTTACTTATTACAGTATTTTTGAAGGTTCTAGCATTTTATGCAAACATATCTATCGTATTCAAATACTTATTATAAATATCAACAAGACGACACATGGGCGAACGCTTGCCTGCATTAGTGCGGAATGTTGGGGTAGAAAACAGATTAATATTACGACAAGTGCGCTTATGTGGTCTCAGTGGCACTCTATACCGAATTTTATTTATTAAATTACTACAGTCATACCTGTTATGCAGCAGATCGTATAATAACATTACTTGCGATTGCAATCTAAAAGTAGTAAATAAAACGCTTCTAAGAAATCTATGTTCAGTGTTCATTCACTTTACATTATACTCCATTAATTATAGCATTAGACAGAAGTAAAAGAGGGTTCTTTTTAGGGTACACGTTGTGGTAAAAGTACAATAAACATTATTTACTTTTAATATTTATGCCGAATTTATTAAAATCTACTTACATAGCAGCCACACAATTGTTGTCATTTAAAGTAAAGTAGCTTCAGAATTCATAAGGCTTTTGCTTAAATAAATTATTTTGTCTTGCATCAAACTATATTGTCAGTGTAAAAACCTAAAAGCAGCAGGGGTTTTTATCCGAACACATTTTTACTGTCACTATAACTCTGCCAAATGTTACATAATCCCTTCATACCTTGTGGTGGAAGTGGTTTTTAATTTTTCCAAGTTATACTCAGGAATGCATCGTCATGGCAACGTCAAATGCAAATTTTCAATTATTTTAGCACCCCTGCTTCTTATTCATAATGTTATTTCCGTCCGCGGCTTCGCCCGCGTGGACTTCATTTTATGTCATACGGGATTTTTTACGACTTACGATACTTATTTTTCACAAAATCCCGTCTTAGTTAGCACCTACCTCCTAAAAAGAACCCCTAGACAAAAATTCCTAGCACTTGAAATAACGATGTTTTATACAAACAAACTATTATTTTTGGGGTTCATAGTCAACCCCAAAAACAACCCCTTAGAGGTCAAATTTCGCAAAAACCTCCGGAGTTGTGTCAAATTTCATGCGCGGCGTAAGCAAAATACCAAGCACGTGATTGGATAGGACAAAAATTATCTCCGTAAAATTATCTTGATTATTAAATAACTTTCAATGATAATTGTGTAGTAATCATTCTCAAAATCTACCTTTTAAATTTACTTGTTTTTTTAAACACATAACATAACTTATAGCTACTTATCTATAAAAGATAGATATATTGTGTCTCGGACTTTTTACTTCAAAACAAAGAAATGCCTATAGCAATCAAGGATAATATAGCTTTTTAAGAATGAAAGAATTTTTCAAATCGGTTGGTTAGTTTCGGAGATGACCTGCCTCAAACATACAAACTCACAAACGCGTACCTCTTTATAATATTAGTATAAAAAAAATATTAATTATAGTTTGGTTTGTCCATTTACAATTTGGCTAGTAGCCAAATCATTCAATAATTTGACTTTCCATTACCTAAATTTTATCGGAAATTACGTTTAAACTGGTTAATTTTCTATTTGTTTCCAAATTTATCAATGACATTCAATGCGTGTTTTCATCTACACTGATACTGTAAAGATGTGATTTTTGTATGTTTGTTTCTTTGCAATGGATAAACTCAAAAACTATTGAACAGATATTAAAAATGCTTTCACTACTACATACCATCACGACTTTATCCCAAACGGGGTAGTCACAGGCAAGTGACTGTTGCCGTCATGGTGAACGGACATTCAGAAACCCACTTTTCACCAATGGTATTAGAACCCAACGTGGTAGGTGGTGAGCCTTCCGCCGCTATCCGGGTTGATTTGGTTTTTTATCGATGTTTTCCATCACCGAAGAGTTAATCGCAAATTAAACAATGAACACCTAGATTTAGAACTCAGGACCACACGATCCGCGATCAGAGTTGGACTTGTAAAATTGCACTTTCACCAGAGATGTGCTTAGCTGTGGTACGTTGCTGTGGATGGGTTTGATATCCACCAATCATATTCATTGGTCCTGTGATGAATGTGTACCTACTGGTGGATATCAGACGCATCCACAGCATCGTAGCATAGCACATCTCTTGTGGAAAAGCAGCCTAAAGACCCGTATTCACTTTGATTAGTGCGAGTGCAGGTGATTAGTGCAGGTGCTTAGTCATCATGAGAAAACACGTGTAGACAGCGATGAATTATTGCGAGTGATTAGTATCCTGCATCGTGAAGTGATTAGAAGTGCCATTCAATCGCACTAATCAATCGCTGTCCACACGTATTTACTCGTAGGTAAGTAAAACTTCTCACAAAGCGATGGGAAACGCAGCCACAATGGCCCTTCGCATCTTCCACTCGATATAAAGATGCCTGTTGTAATTTTTTTGTAGTATTCTTGTGATAGCAAACAACAAAAAAAATAGCATTTTTACGTTTGATGAAAATCAATAAACGACTAGATTTATATATCTAATTCTAGCAGAATCACTCGTTACTAACCCTGCAAGGTCAGAGCGAACACAGCAAATCAAACAGTGGTTATCCTCGTCGTCATCATCATCATCATCACACTTGAAAGCCATACTCTTTTCGGTGGAACAACCACCATTCTCATGCGCTCATTATCGTACCCAACTAAAATAAAAAAATAGTCAAGCCTAGAAACTCCACTACGCCAATCATGTCGCCAACCTTTGCTCAAACTTTGATGACACGATTGGCGTAGTGCGCTGTAGCACGGTTTCTCGTCTTAACTTACGTAGTGTCCCGATCTTTTCTAATTTGCCCCGGGTCCTCCTATACCTTACCAGGAATTAAACCAGTGGCTGGAAGACGCCACTGGTTTAATTCCTGGTAAGGTATAGGATCTTTTTTTTTTGCGTCAAGAAATGCATTTAGGCATTCCCAAGGCCCTGGGTTCGGGACACCTGGGATATGTGGGACTCGGAACTCCTGGTAAAACAGAGACCCCTACCCACTAAAACCTGACGGTGGTCATCTTCGGCGCAGAATGGAAGGGACCCGGGATCCCCAACGAGGGAGAGACTCCTCGCAGGACCCTTCGGCGCGCAAGGCCGCCTGGCAGCCAGCCTTGGGAGGAGCAAGCTCAACTCCAGTGGACGATAACACAGACCACTGTGTCCGAAGACACGCGTTACCGTCATCCTCGGGATTGCAAACCGAAACACACGCAGGCCCCCCCCCCCGCGTGCGCTTCGCGACCCCAAGGGCCCTTTTAGTCGCCTCTTACGACAGGCAGAGATACCTCGGTAGTATTCCTGTCCCCTAACCGCAGGGAACAGGGATCCGCATCAAGTCCAGCCCTATGAGATTAGAACGATGATTAACGCTAGCGTTAGCGTTGACGTTTTTGGTACGGCGGCGCCCCTAATGATTAGAAATTTCTTTTTTAATTGTTTAAATGACCTTAAGTTTATATTCTTTTATGTTTGTTTTTTTCCATTGTTTGATATTTTTCAGATTATCACTCAGTTGGTTATTTGTATCAAAATGACACATTGTACTTTAGTAACGCCTGTTGTAAACCCAAAACAAGTTTAAAAGAGTAACTGCTGAGTTTCTCGCCGGGTCTTCTCAGCAAGAAACAACTCCGACGCGGTGGTAGAGATGCATTATGTCTGTATACTCTGTATTTATATATCTATATTAGTATAGTATTTATGTCTATTATTTAGTAATGTGTCAGTCTAGTGCTTTAAATTTGGCGATTTAAAAGTACTTACTGTGAAAGTGTATTTGAATAAAGCTATTTGAGTTTGAGTTTGAAATGAAACCAAAATTGACACAAATTTGTGAAGTTAACTTGCGTAGTTACCGTAACGGCAACTTATTATATGTTAAACATACTGAATACACTATGCCCTGTTTTTATACTATTACTACTCGATGTACAACATGTAAATCGCGACTATCAGAAGTCTGCCTCGAAACCTTCGCTATCCGTCTGCCTTCTTGTAACACAATTGACTTACAAACTTGTTTTAACTCAAATATTATATCTGCAGGGTGAAATGTCGGCGGTTCGCTTCCCAACTCTTAAGTACAATGAATAAGTATGAATTTTACATTTTAAATTGGATAAGATATGCCATATTATGATTTAAGCTCCGCGACTTAAGCTGACTCAGATTTGCCATTTTGGTTAAAAACGAAGTATAAGTTTTGAGAAATCAGACGCTTTAAAACAATCTTGGGCTCATTTTGAACGAAGACTGAAATGGTATAGTAAGATATTCATGACCGTTTTTTACGATTTGGTCCTCTTCCTCCTCCTCGCGTCGTTTTCCTCATTACTGAAGGTCGTGATGCCCCCGTTGTGTCAGCTTGTGCTTGAAGTGTCCCGCCATCTCTGCCTATCCTTGGCACTATGGAGCGCCACGTGGTGTCCCGCAATGACTAAATCTGGTCGGACCACCTCAGTGGGTTACGGCCCACGTTTTCATAGCTAAACCCAATGATTTTCCGTATACTGGGTATACCACGTCATATATTAGAAAAGATTAAACATAGCCCACGCGTTACAGTGACATCTTGCCTTCTGTCTCTTTCAGGCATGTATGAGGAAAGTGAGCAGTACATAAGATACTTAAATAAATAAATAAATAGGCGCAAGACAACACGCCACTTACTAGTAGGTATCATGATCTGGAATTAAGAATAAATATCCCTGTGTTGGTAATTAAGAATAACTATCGCTGGCTTGGTCACCTGCAGAGGATGGAGGAAAATTGCAACGTCATGAAGGCATTTATAGGAGCCCCGAGTGGCCGCTGACCTGTCGCTCGGCCTAGATACCTCTGGATTGTGGAGGAAGCCGACCTGCACGAACTTGGATGTGGATGACTGGCGAAAATTAGCGCGGAATAAAATCCAGTGGCATTATCTGTTGTCGGAGGCCAAGACCCACTTCGGGTTGCTGCGCCGGAGGAAGTAAGTAAGTATCCCTGTGTTACGAGTTACCAGACAAGGAATTAGGCTAGGAGCGTATCCCAGCACACCCAGCCCGAGCCAGTTTATAAAAGATCGTATCCTAAATTAACTCGATCGGGAATCGAATCCGCGACGTGTAGCGTTATTTTATTTAATACATAAAATAATCGTAAAATCAACTTTAAAATTTATCGATAGTAAATTATCGATTTCGCTTCTATCGACTAAACCGTTTCCCTAATGGTACACTCCCGAACGGCGTAAGCGCTGGAATGTGCTAGAATACGCACGATGTTCGCATCACAGATTTGCGGCCCGCGCGTCTCATTCGCTCAGGACCTCGGAGCCGTGTAGACACTTGTTCGCTTTCACGATATTCCGTCCTAACGTCCTAGATATCTGTTATCTGTCTGAGTTACTTTACTTAAATTTTATACTAAACATTATTTGTAATCAGTGAAGTGATTCCCCCACTTATTGGGGTCCACTGTACGGGCTACTGGAAGAGTGCGCCTGCGCTGCACCGCTGTTCTGCCGAAGCTTCCCTCTTCACACTCCACCACCAGGGCAGTACCTCTCTGTACAGCTGTCCATTCATCCCACACTTGAACTAGGCAACGTACCCACGACCGGCCTAATTTATTTATTCTGAATATAAATATTTGTGTAAGCGTTTTTTTTTGATATTTTATTTCTACAATAAGTACCCACGTTACAAGTGGCGCCTTCAACGCGGATTAAGTTCATTGTGTGGTTATAATTGGATTGCTGTGTAGTTTGTGTTGTGAGCGTGCATTATGTTAAGCTTTGTTTTTTTAGTTGCCTTTTATTTTATGCTGCTTTGTAACTAGGGTCTAGTGTGGAGAAAATTTTTATCGATAGTCGAAAGTTTTTGTTTTATTGTTAAATAATTTTAGGTCTTTTGACTGTAATTCAACACACTCAGACACTAGTTACTATTTTTTTTTTAGTTCCGTGTTGTTGTTTTTTTGGTTTTATTTTTATTTTATGCTTTTTTCTTCCTTCTTTATTTCGCTTTACTGTAGTCGTATATTGGTGCTACTAAAAACAATTTTATTTTAAGTTGATTGTAACGGAACGGAGTATATAAATTAGTAGTAGACTATTGTTCACATTTACCCAATTTTTTTTTTCTATTTCATTATGGCGCACAATATTAAATTTTTGTCCCTACAAAAAGCCGAACTTGCTTACGAAGTAGAAATAAGAGGCGAGACCCCAGCCGAAACGGTCCAAGACCTGCGTAAACAAATTGTGAAACTAGTTCAACTGTTTCCTTCAGAAGACATTCTAGCGTCACCCTTCGAACCAATTGATGACATTAATTGTATTAATGAGAGTCTTGATAAAGTTTACAAGAATGCCAAACAACTTAAGGTTAATTTTGATAAACATTTGTTGGAAAGGACTAACAACTTAGTATGTCACATTTACCACAGATTAAACAGAGTTGATTGCTCAATTCAACCTGAATCATTAGAATCTTGGAACAATTGCGCAAAACGCTTCGAATCTCTTAAATCTTCTCTTTCTCAACTGTCTAGGGAATCTTCTTCCGCCACGGCTGACCCAATGGATAATACTGTTCAATCCATAACTGTTAACTGCGATCGTGGCTTGTCCTCTGATCTTTCAAAACTCAAATTTGACGGCAAAACTTGCGTGCGCGCTTTTATCCTTCGTGTAAATGATTTTACAAAAGCGAGAGATATTTCTTCCAACAAGATTTTATCCTTTGCAACTGAAATATTCTCGGATGATGCGTTACACTGGTTCCGAAGCATCCGGGATAAGGTGGCTTCTTGGGAGGAAGTTTGTGAACGGCTTAAATCTGACTTCAGTAACTTTGATCATGATTACCGTTTCCTGGCGGAGATCAGAGCGCGCACACAAGGCGAACGTGAAAATATCACTATTTATCTTTCAATCATGTCCGGAATGTTTGCTCAACTCGATAAGAAGCTTTCCGAAGAAGATAAACTAGAAATCATTCTTCATAATATCCGTCCTTGCTATGCTAATGTCCTAACGTCTTGCCCGGACATAAAAGATATAGACACTCTTCGAACACTTTGTAAAAATTTTGAGAATGTACAGGCACGTCTGTCACAGTTTCGGGAACCTCCTAAAGTAACTGCGGATACCCTTGCACCTGAATTTGCATATGCACAGTCTTCAACTGGAAATAAAGCATTTAAATTAACTAGTAATGATCAATACTATGTACAAAAACAAACTTACCCTAATTATAATAAAAACTATGTACAAAATCAAAACCAGAACTACACGAAACCTAACAATCAGTGGAATACAGGAACTACCCAAAAACCTGTTCATGCTGTTACCACTAGACCGAAATTCTGTCCTCGCTGCCGGGTAGATACCCATGGACTTAGAAGTTGTACAGCTGAACGCACTATCGTCTGTTTCCGTTGTGGTCGTACTGGTTTTCGTTTTTATGACTGCCCAGACTGTCAAAAACCATCTTGCCCAGGAGAAGCAAAAAACGAATAGTGCAGAATTGCAGTTACACTAATAAACAGGAGTGGCAGGACTGGCTGTCATTCGTTAAAAATTTCTTTAGTATGTATAAAGTAACTTCAATTCTGCAGTCTAAACCCAATAATGATATAAGAACTTATGTAACCATTCACGTTAATGACGCTGATATTTGTGGGTTGTTAGACTCGGGAGCTGCAATATCAGTTATAGGTGACAAACTTTATAAAGAATTTCTGAGTATGGGTCTCGCTTTGCGTTCTGAGGACAAACTCCATATTACTGCGGCCGGTGGTCAAAATCTGCGTAGCATTGGCTACATTGAGTTGCCGGTACGTTTTGAGGACTCTTGTCACACTATTAAAGGTTATGTTATCCCAGACATTGATACCCCTCTTATACTCGGTATCGACTTCTGGCGTAAATTTAAGTTATGTCCCAAATATATTGGCTCTATGAACATAACTCAGTCTTTTTTAGCTACCCCTTCGCCTGCAGTGAATAATAATTACATCACTCCTTACGAAAATTTACAACCTTCTGAACGTGTTATTGCGGATAATTTAGTGCAGGAGTTCAAAGAAATTTCTTTTGAACATAAAGGCTTAGGGAGAACTACATTAATTAGTCATCGAATAGACACTGGGGACTCTACGCCTATACGCCAGCGTTACTATCGTATGTCACCGGAGAAAACCAGAATTATAAATGAGCAGGTAGACGAAATGCTACAATTAGAAGTTATCGAACCTTGTGAGAGTGCCTGGTCTTCTCCGGTGCTCGTCGTAAATAAAAAGAATGGCTCACCAAGATTTTGTCTAGATAGCCGTAAATTGAACTCCGTCACTATTAAAGACGCGTATAACTTGCCTTATATATCGGAGATTTTGGATAATTTAAGGGATGCAAAATTCTTGACTAGCATCGACCTCTCAAAAAGCTTTTGGCAAATTCCTATTTGTCCAGAGGATAAAAACAAGACCGCCTTCTTCGTCCCTAATCGCGGCACATTCTGTTTTAAAACTATGGCTTTCGGTCTGACTAACGCCCCGGCTACACAACAGCGATTGGTCGATAAGTTGTTTGGACCTGAATTCGATCTAAGGGTGTTCTGTTATTTAGACGATATTATCTGTGTAAGTGACAGCTTTGAAAGTCACGTGGCCCTTCTACGTCGTGTCCTGAGGAAGTTACAAGAGGCTAATCTCACCATAAACTTCGAAAAAACTCAATTTTTCCGAGAGAGCCTTCAATACTTGGGATATGTTGTGGACTCTCAGGGCCTACGTACTAATCCTGACAAGGTCAGCGCTATTCTAAACTACCCTACCTCCTCATCCAAGAAAGAGGTAAAAAGATTTTTGGGAACCGCCTCATGGTACCGGAGATTTGTCCCTAACTTCAGCACTATTGCCGGCCCTCTAAATAAGCTTACCTCCAACAAGAAAGGTGCCCCGCCCTTTTCTTGGACTGACGAGGCTAATATCGCTTTTGTTAACCTTAAAAAATTATTAACTTCTACTCCTGTTCTCTCTTGCCCGAACTATAACTTGCCATTTGAAGTGCATACAGATGCCAGTAACTATGGAATCGGCGCCATGCTTTGTCAGACTATTAACGGTGAGGAACATCCAATTGCCTACATGAGCAAGTCCCTTTCAGGCGCCGAGAAAAATTATAGCATCACTGAGAGAGAGACGTTAGCCGTTCTGACTGCACTGGAACACTGGCGTTGTTACCTCGATAATGGCCAATCTTTCACTGTCTTTACTGACCATTCCGCACTCAAATGGTTTCTGTCGCTTAGTAACCCGACAGGCAGACTAGCTCGTTGGGGTGTCAGATTATCATCTTTTAATTTTATAGTTAACCACCGCAAAGGCGTGGACAATGTTATACCAGACGCTTTGTCGCGCTCCCTTCCCGTATGCACTATAAGCACTTCTGACAATTTTTCCAAAACCAATGACGATTGGTACAAAGATAAGTATACAACCTGTTTTAAGTCTCCATCTACCTTGCCAAACTTCATTATAAATAATAACACACTGTTTAGACTTTCCAAAAATAAATGCCGACTTACGTCGGAGTTCGCCTGGAAAGAAGTAGTACCAAACGAACTACGCCAGGAAGTGATCTCAGTTAATCACTCTGAGCCCACTGCTGGTCACTTGGGAATTCACAAAACCTATCATCGTTTGGCTCTGCGCTATTTCTGGCCGGGCATGCACGCCGACGTGGTCAAATTTGTATCTGGTTGCCCCACTTGCCTTGCATATAAACTACCTAACCATGCCACATTAGGCGTTATGGGAAGGCCAAAACAATGCTCGCGACCATTCCAGATGATATCAATAGATTTCATAGGACCTCTCCCTACAAGTAGGAAACAGAATGAATATTTACTAGTTGTTGTATGCTGCTTCACTAAGTATTGCCTCGCGTTTCCCCTAAGAAGGGCTAATGCCGATGCAGTAATACGACACATGGAAGATTCTGTTTTTTTGGTCCATGGAGTTCCGCAAACAATCATTTTGGACAATGGCAGCCAATTTATTAGTAAAAACCTAGAACGTTTTTTCCAAAATTATAAAATACCAAATGTTTTCTTTACACCTCGCTACACGCCTCAGGTTAACACCGTAGAGAGGTATAACAAAACTATTGTTACTTGCATTGCCACAACCATTGATAATGACCAAAGATCTTGGGATGTGAGCCTACCAAAAATTATTTTTGCTATCAATAATTCTGTTAATGAAGTTACAGGCTATACACCCGCCTTCCTTGTTTATGGTAGGGAACTTGTTTATTGTGGTTCACATTACTTGGATTCAGATCTTGGTGATCAGATTGTTTTTCTTCCGCGTGACGCGTATGCTGAAAACATTGGTCATCTTGCTCCAGTTTTTAATGAAGTTCAAACACGTCTCTGGCACTCTCACGCTAAAAATACGGCGCGCTATAATCTGAGACGAAAGCCAGCCGAATTCCAGATTAACGACATTGTTTGGAAAAGAACATATTATCAAAGTGACAAAGATCGGTACTTTAGCAAAAAACTTGCACCTAAATTTGTTAAGTGTCGGGTAACTGGTAAACGCTCGTCTCTGGTCTATGAATTGTCTGATATGTCCGGGAAGGATCTTGGCGCTTGGCATATCAAGGATTTAAAACTAATAAACAGTCAGAATAATCAATAATAATTAAAATATTTTTATTAAAATTATTCTTATAATAATTTAGGTTTAGTGCGGATTTTTTTTTAAGCAGATAACAAAAATCCTTCACTAGCGAGCGGGGTACTTGTAGCGTTATTTTATTTAATACATAAAATAATCGTAAAATCAACTTTAAAATTTATCGATAGTAAATTATCGATTTCGCTTCTATCGACTAAACCGTTTCCCTAATGGTACACTCCCGAACGGCGTAAGCGCTGGAATGTGCTAGAATACGCACGATGTTCGCATCACAGATTTGCGGCCCGCGCGTCTCATTCGCTCAGGACCTCGGAGCCGTGTAGACACTTGTTCGCTTTCACGATATTCCGTCCTAAAGTCCTAGATATCTGTTATCTGTCTGAGTTACTTTACTTAAATTTTATACTAAACATTATTTGTAATCAGTGAAGTGATTCCCCCACTTATTGGGGTCCACTGTACGGGCTACTGGAAGAGTGCGCCTGCGCTGCACCGCTGTTCTGCCGAAGCTTCCCTCTTCACACTCCACCACCAGGGCAGTACCTCTCTGTACAGCTGTCCATTCATCCCACACTTGAACTAGGCAACGTACCCACGACCGGCCTAATTTATTTATTCTGAATATAAATATTTGTATAAGTTTTTTTTGGATATTTTATTTCTACAATAAGTACCCACGTTACAGACGCTACCTAAGTCAAGACGTAAAACTGTGCCTAAATGCGTGCGGTCATGTGACAGACAAACTCGTATTTTGCCAGGGCCACCTCTTTCGAAATAGATGTCGGTAGTCAGTACTGACAGTACGCCATCGCGTCAGTTCAACCGCAAAATTCGCGTACAAATGCTCTACGCGGCTGTTGCCAACCAACTGCCAAATGAGTCATGGAATACCCGGCGGCTGGTAGGTAATTATTGTGCGCAAGTACATGCAGTGACAGAGGCCTGACAAAAGGTCCACTCAAGGTCAAATCGAACTTTTTACATAAATAAAACATTACAATTCTGTGGTTTCAGCAATGACCTCTAATATACAAGGGGCAACTGCTGGCACTGTCAACGGGATACACTTTTTTCTCAATTGACGATGTGATTGGCCTAGTGCGCCTACTCTGTTACCTGTTCTATGATATAAATTAACGTTTAATTAATAGCAATAACCTAATAGCTAATTGCGAGACTTGCGTGACTCTTGCTGCAAGACCAAGACCAAGACTGGGAGCGCAATACCAAGACCAAGACCAGGTGTATTGGCGCAAGACCAAAACCAAGACTGGCTAAGTTTCGTCCTGTTCTTGCATTTGGGAACACTACATTCGATAGGTGATCTAGACGTGTTTTTATTTGCGGATATACAAAGTCAGTCAGACCGTATTTCTGTATGAAAACTGTAAAACGTAAGCTTGTTTAAAAAATCTTATCTTATCGTAGGAAGATTCTACATCACCCACTGAGTATGCCATAACATTTTTCTTACATTAAAAATATTCATCCGGTATATCTTAAAACACTGTTCGTCTGTAACTCATCCTAACTACAACTTCGGTACCTACCAAAATTTGACTGCAGGTTTTATAATTTTACTTTGAAATTTTCATGAACTCTGAAAATAAAGCTTCGCCTGACGCACCGTCATATATGTAAAATTAACAAGACCATTATTTTACGTTGAACAGATCTTTCACCAAAGCAGATTATTGAGACTAGTTATTTTTCTCACTACAAACATCAACCTCCTAACAAAATTGAGTTTAGTCCCTTAGCTATTCTATCTGTATAGATAATATTTGACGACAAGGTTTCTCGCCTTGACTTCCGTATTGTCCCGGGTTCGATTCCCAGTCGAGTTAATTCGAAAACGATATTTTCTCAATTGGCCTCGAAATCTAATTCCTGGTCTCGTAACACAGGGATTTTTCCTTCCTTCGAGACCATGACAAGTTGTGGTGTGTTGTCTGGCGCATATTTATATTTTTGTCATTTATGCACGAGTTATTCAATGATATTTCATAACTGGATAATGCACGCCATACAATTCAAATGCAAATGTTGGCTTCTGTCTCTTTCTGCATGTATGAGCCAAAGGAGTAAGCAATACATTGTTACCTACTAAGAAAAAGGTGTGCTCGAATGACGTTAAGAATAGGTACTTTTTTCTGGTCCCTTGACTGAGCCAGGGCTCTGTTACTCCATGTACTTACGCGTGATAAACACCTACCAGCCGCCGGGTCTCCCACGACTCATTTGGCAGTTGGTTGTCAACAGCCGCGTAGATCATTAATTGTACGCGAATCTTGCGGTTGGACTGACGTGATGAGGACTGTTAGGTTAGGTATTGACTACTGATATCTATATCGAAAGAGGTAGCCCTATCAGTATATGCCTGTCACATGTCAGCGCGTATATTTAAAATTGACAAAATGGTTGATTTTCTATGGCGTGATTCATCTGTTACTTAGTAATTAGAATGCCGATTTCACACAAGGGCAGGACAGTGAGAGCTGAACAGTACTGCTACTGTGTGAACGTACTTGCCGAGACAGGACTGCACTGTCGTGACAGTGATCAAGGCAGGACAGTTAATATGCCAATTTCACACGAGGGCAGGACAGTGAGGGCAGAACAGTACTGCTACTGTGTGAACGTACTCGCCGAGACAGGAGAGCACTGTCTTGCCAGTAATCAAGGCAGGACAGTTAATATGCCAATTTCACACGAGGGCAGGACAGTGAGTGCAGAACAGTACTGCTAGTGTGTGAACGTACTCGCCGAGACAGAACAGCACTGTCGTGGCTGTAATCAAGGCAGGACAGGTAATATGCCAATTTTACACGAGGGCAGGACAGTGAGGGCAGAACAGTACTGCTACTGTGTGAACGTACTCGCCGAGACAGAACAGCACTGTCGTGGCTGTAATCAAGGCAGGACAGGTAATATGCCAATTTTACACGAGGGCAGGACAGTGAGGGCAGAACAGTACTGCTACTGTGTGAACGTACTCGCCGAAACAGAGAGTCGAGTGCGAGTTGCAGTGAGGGAAGTGAATGACTTCACCATCGCGTTTTGCGAGCACGTAAATGTCAATTAGTATGGAATCGAGTCAGCGCCATCTAGCAGCAAATTCAGGCAACATTAAGGCCGCTAGAGGGCGCTCACTCGATGCCATACGAATTCGCATTTTTTTTCTCGCAAACGCGATGGTGAAGGTATTCACTTCTCTCACTGCAACTCGCACTATGCCCTCAGGACAGCACTGTCGTGCCAGTAATCAAGGCAGGACAGGTAATATGCCAATTTTACACGAGGGCAGGACAGTGAGGGCAGAACAGTACTGCTACTGTGTGAACGTACTCGCCGAGACAGAACAGCACTGTCGTGGCTGTAATCAAGGCAGGACAGGTAATATGCCAATTTTACACGAGGGCAGGACAGTGAGGGCAGAACAGTACTGCTACTGTGTGAACGTACTCGCCGAGACAGAACAGCACTGTCGTGGCTGTAATCAAGGCAGGACAGGTAATATGCCAATTTTACACGAGGGCAGGACAGTGAGGGCAGAACAGTACTGCCACTGTGTGAACGTACTCGCCGAGACAGAACAGCACTGTCGTGGCTGTAATCAAGGCAGGACAGGTAATATGCCAATTTTACACGAGGGCAGGACAGTGAGGGCAGAACAGTACTGCTACTGTGTGAACGTACTCGCCGAAACAGAGAGTCGAGTGCGAGTTGCAGTGAGGGAAGTGAATGACTTCACCATCGCGTTTTGCGAGCACGTAAATGTCAATTAGTATGGAATCGAGTCAGCGCCATCTAGCAGCAAATTCAGGCAACATTAAGGCCGCTAGAGGGCGCTCACTCGATGCCATACGAATTCGCATTTTTTTTCTCGCAAACGCGATGGTGAAGGTATTCACTTCTCTCACTGCAACTCGCACTATGCCCTCAGGACAGCACTGTCGTGCCAGTAATCAAGGCAGGACAGGTAATATGCCAATTTTACCGAGGGCAGGACAGTGAGGGCAGAACAGTACTGCTACTGTGTGAACGTACTCGCCGAGACAGAACAGCACTGTCGTGGCTGTAATCAAGGCAGGACAGGTAATATGCCAATTTTACACGAGGGCAGGACAGTGAGGGCAGAACAGTACTGCTACTGTGTGAACGTACTCGCCGAGACAGAACAGCACTGTCGTGGCTGTAATCAAGGCAGGACAGGTAATATGCCAATTTTACACGAGGGCAGGACAGTGAGGGCAGAACAGTACTGCCACTGTGTGAACGTACTCGCCGAGACAGAACAGCACTGTCGTGCCAGTAATCAAGGCAGGACAGGTAATATGCCAATTTTACACGAGGGCAGAACAGTACTGCTACTGTGTAAACGTACTCGCCGAGACAGGACTGCACTGTCGTGACAGTAATCATGGCAGGACAGTTAATATGCCAATTTCACACGAGGGCAGGACAGTGAGGGCAGAACAGTACTGTGTGAACGTACTCGCCGAGACAGGACAGCACTGTCTTGCCAGTAATCAAGGCAGGACAGTTAATAGCCTGCCGGTCTATTTTTTCGGGGCAACCTCTTGCATCAGACTGTTTTCCAACTGCACTCGTGTAAACGCGAGAGCACTGCACTGTGTAGTGAACCTTCATAGTGTTTATTTATAAATTCGAATCTTTTAATTCTGTATGTTTCAATGTCATATATTATTATCTGTTGTTCTGTCAATATGCCTGTCAATATGATCTGTTCCGCCCACCCGCGTGAACGCCACTATCCTTCTCTAACTGTTCTGTCCTACGGTTCTGCCTCACTGTCCTGCCCTCGTGTGAAATCGGCATTAACTCTTTATTTTGTTCTTTAAACCTCTTCTAGTGTTAATTTCCCCAACATAGAGAACCTTTGTGCCGCCTGACAATATTAAAAATAACATGACGTCACATTTATTCCTAGAACACCCGATGTGGATTTTAAATATCGAAAACGCATGAATGAATATCCACAAATTTTCATTAAAACCACTTTCGCAAAACGGCTACACAGCCAATCTCGACGAAGGTGATATTGATTCCATTGGCTGAATACTTCTGAAAATTCGGCATATGGAATTTCAGGTGACAGTAACCACTGATCTATTACGTGTGGGGTATTGGACATCTATCGATGTAAAGTTACGGCTTTATTACTGCAGCCTGACTGTTATCTATACTGATTTTAGAAAGAGGAAAATATTTGTTTGTTTGTATTGAATAGGCTCCGAAACAACTGGACCGATTTTAAAAAAATCTTTCATTGATTTAAAAACTGCACTATCAGGGAGTGACTTAGGCTAGTAATCAGCCTATTTACTGTCCCACTGCTGGGCAGGGGCCTCCATCATTAAAATCAAGTCATCGCTACAATTGATGGGTATTGGCCCAATCACCACGCTTGCCAAATGGCTATGTTCCGAAAAATCCGAAACACACGGTGCCCGACCTGGGAATTGAACCCAGGACCTCTGAAACCTCTCGGCCACGGAGGCGTTGGCTATATTTTTTCTAATTTATGCAATATTTCGATGGGAAAAACAGTTTAGCGGGCGAAGCCGCTGGCGGACAGCTAGTCAAGTAATGTAAAAATCGATCTGGTTCTACGGCTCAAGCGGGACTCGAACCCACGTCTTCCACAATCCGGGTGACTGCTCTTCCAACTGAGCTAACGAGGCCGTAAATAATACTTAATTGTTATAATTAACACTAACGAATACCTAAGTTGATGTAACTAAGACAAAAATAATTTGATATCGATAAGAAGTAAGTGATATAGATAGATACAGCTGTTCAAAGTCTGAAATAAATCTAAGTTTAAGCTAAGCACGCTCTATAGATCTCAGCCTTAGTCAGCCTCTCGGCGTATCGCCGCGATTATACCGTCGAATGGAGGCAAGTTCTATGATTGTGTGCGTTGGTAGTGGGAAAATTATCATCGCGATGCACTCGCGGAGATAATGCCTTAGACCGCAGAGTCTATTGCTATCAGATTACGTAGTGAGACCCGTCACCCGGTTCACCGGTGAGAACTAATATCACTGCTACCGATTTTAATTACTTACACTTCAAACAATGAAACACAGAGAGCTATGGAGATGCTTCTGAACATTGGTCGACGTCGGTGAGAGTCACAAGTTTTTGGGTCCTGAGTTTGCAATTCATGTTTATTCATTAATATTCATTGTAGATTGTTACACAAGGTGAGAAAGTTACCTTTTCAATGCACGAGATGGTTTGGCGCACGAGCGTAGCGAGAGCGCTAATAGTTCGAGGGCATTGAAAAGGTCTTTCTTCCGAGGTAAACACTCTGCTTTTCATTACGAATATAAGGAAAGTAAATAAAAATCAGATACATAAGTTCAACCAAATAAACTTCTCACTCGATTTACGAAACAACTGAATGAAGTTCGAATAGATAGTTGCAATCCCGCCTTTTTTTGTCTGTGGAATTCAACCATTTTTTTTTTAATATTTGTAAAAAAGCTTAGTTAGACATTGATGATGATGGAATTCTTCCGCGTTATTTTATTTAAATAAAAATTTTTTTTTTCATTTCTATTGTAAATGCTTAGCTCAAATTTATTCAATTAAATACTAATTAAGTGAAACATACATTAATGAGTTTATTCCTGCTTCGATTGTTTAAATATTCATTTGAAATCAAGATAAAGAAATTTCAAATACAGCTGTGGCTGAATAGAAATCGACTTGCTGCAGAAGGAATGTCAAAATAGAAGGTGACATTTGACAGTTATTTACTTTCAGCCCTAAGGGCTGAAAGTGAAGCTTTCAACCCTATGCTCAGGCCACTTCAAGCGTACTTTCCGTGTATGAGTAATGAAAAATAATTTATTTACATAGGTATATCAAGTTGGCACATACATTTCAACACACGGAGGACGGTTAACACAACGGTTAGATGCACAAAAGCTACCTATAGAAACGGCTTTTCTTGTCATAAGTCGTTGGCATGTTTGAATGATGACTGGACCAGAGAAATCTTACTAAATTATAAATGCGAAAGTTTGTGAGGATGTGTGTATGTTTGTTGCTCTTTCACTCAAAAACTACTAAACGGATTTAGATGAAACTTTGCAGTAATACAGCTTATACATCAGAATAGCACATAGGCTACAATTTATAAAGATTTTATGTAAACATATTACAGAATAATAATGGATAATGGAATCCATTAAATGTATATTAATTATGACAAAAGTTCATCCATCCACTTAGAGGTGCGCGTGCGATATTGCCGTTGCATTCAAAAGTAGTCACCAATCTGGAACTTATCTGCCACCTGCCTTTCAGCACTGAACAGGCAGCCATTTTGTTTTAGTAACACACAACTCACACGCACACGTTGACGTTATTGGTGGGGGTTAATTGGAATCTATGATAATTACAGCTATCTTTAGATACCTCGTTAAGGTAATGGTTGGTGCCGCGACAGAGACAGAAGACCGAGATTATAGAAAGTAGATTATAGAAGAAAAGATAGATCATGATAACGGACAGGTGCTTTGAAATGTGTTTCTAAAAAACATAAAAAGAGATGTCCTATGGAGTCTTGGCCAGGTGTGTACGTACACCGTACCAAAAAATAGAAAAAACTACGTGGAATAGTTTTTATATTATATTCAATTTCCTTAAAAACCTTTATTCAGTATTTACTTGGTTCAAACAAGATTTCCAAAACGCAGAATTGCAACACACAACACAAAACATAAATGTACCTAATATGTAATTAATCATATTTATGTATGTAATAAATGTAATAATCTTAATGGTGGAAATGTGTCAATACAGATAACCCAGTGTCAATTTGACAAGACTGCAACTAAAACATGGAGGTTATTTTCACTTAACCAGTTGTTAGAACACCTTTTGTAGAATTGTAGTTATTGTTGCCTTCACAGCATTCTAAGTTCCAATGTCTCAAAACAAAAGCTGAGCGGAGACAAATAAGTGTAAATTGCAAAATCAAGGCCAAAATAAGTACGATCACAACACGAGTGACACTAGTGACAGCGACAGTTCGCTCTGAATTTCTATAGACAAGTGAATTGCCATACTAGAAAATCATTTTATTAAAGAACCAGAAAATTAAGTAAATAATCTTATTTATTTATTTTATTTATTTATTTATTTATTATTTCGTACACAAAGAGACAAATTACAGAGAAAACAGTACAAAAGTACAGGTTAGCTTATCTCTAGAAAGAGATTTCTTCCAGCAGACCATGGCGACAAGAAAAACTATTGTTTATATTTTAACCGAAATCAGTTGATTTTGCTTAATTTTTTCAATAGGTGTAGGTATAGAGGAATTCACATTATAATATGCCCCCATGTAAAGGTTGATGTTAACGCCTCTGTATATAGACTTGGCCAGTAATGGGACATGTCCTCTGTTAAATTGGTTTTATGTAAAAAATACAACAAGCCAACCTGAGTCGACTCCACAGCTCCCGAAACGCCCGCTTCGACTGCCAGCTATAATTCGCGCTCACCGCCCAAACAAACGATCCAGTTTTATATTGGCACCCCGCCAGGGCCTAATAACCACTATTGTGGTCTAATGACCCCTCAAACCCCTCGCCTTTTTAACGGGTGCAAAGTTTCGGCGGTGAAGGAAAATATTTTAAGTTACGATTTTGGCGCCTTGCATTTAATGTTCTCAATGCATGGAATATAATCAAATGATGATCTGATTTCCTAAGATATTACACTAAGTTGAAAAGCTGTTTGGAATTATCGGAACTGGATAACTAGCATACAAATCAAAAGCCGGAGCTCGACCGCAAAATAATTAATGAGCTCAATTAATCTTTTATTTATCCTTTATTTCACTAAGTAAAAAAAATTCAATTGGCAGACTTAATGCCACAAGGCATTCTCTACCAGTCAACCTCCCGGCCAAACATATAAAGTAAAACGGTGCAAAAGACAATAACAAATTATTACTTTTGATTATTTTATAATTTTACAATGCTTGATTAGAGCATTCACCCGGATTGTTAAAGACGCAGGTTCCATTCCCGCTCAATTCTACTCTTCTATCTTTAAAAACAAATTAATAAAAAAAACAACCTACAGTCCATAAATTAAAAGTATATAACGCCCGAATCCACAAACGTCAATCAGAGCTAAGCAGTCCTTACGTATATAATAAAAGTAATTTATATTCCTCTTCACAAAGGTAGGTTCTCTTCACAATCTAAGGGGTTATAAAATTACAGAGTTGACGCATTTCCACCTCCGTGAGAGACTGGTGTCCATACTAGGGTAATCCCTGTGTGACGGATCACCAGGCCCTCACCCTCCGATTCACTACAAATTAGGCTCCAGATTAAACATCTGTAATATACATTGTAAAATTATGTTAATATACAAAGGAATATAGCTGTCCCTTTCATTTCTATTGACATGTGACAAGGCAGCATCAATTTGATTTCGAGGGGGAGTTAAATAGCGTAGCATCAGTGGAAACGGTCTCACCGTTTCGTAGCTTAGCTTGCACATCCCACAGCTTAGCTGCTTAGCACATCTCTGGTGGAAAAGCAGCCTTCAGGTACAGTTACACGTGCTCATTACTAGCATGAATGCGTGCTATTAGAAAGAAAGATAGAAAGAAAGAAAAAAACATTTATTAATTTCATGGACATCGCATTACGAAACATCACAAAGCAACAATTACAAAGGAACAAAAAAAAATGAACTAAAAAAAGACATGATAAAAAATACCAACAGGCAGCGGTATCACGATGTCCAAAAAAGTAAATTGGACCGCGCTCAGCTAATGCCTGTGCCTGATAAACCCAGACGCTGATTTTCAGCGGGCCCAGCCAGTCGGGTACGTTTGTATGTGCGCAAAAACTTGCATATGTTCAAAAAAAACAGTGATACTCATAAACACAATACTAGAAATAAAAACAAACTTATTACTCCAAGTCTTAGGCTACATAAGGTAGGAAATTCTTTTGTGGGTCAATCTGTAAAATACTTTAACACAATACCTCAAAGTCTTGTTGATCTACCTCTTCACAAGTAGAATAGTCTACAATTAAAACAAAGTTGATAAAACAAGGTTATTTTAATGTGGAGGATTACTTGAACGACAAGAATTTGTGGTCATAGGAGGAATAATCTGCTCCTCTGCTCAAATAATGTATTTTTATTGTTCTTTTGACTGTACTCTGAATTTATTTGTTGTAAAACAAACAAAGTTCAAAAGAGTAACTATTGAGTTTCTTGCCGGAGTCTTCTCGATAAGATTTATTATTATTATTAGATTATCGTTTATATTTTTTTTGAATTTTGACATTCCATAAGTGCTTCTTTGTAAAAGCTTAAGTGAATAAATGATTTTTTACTTTTTACTTACTTACATCAAATAAAATTAATATTTTATCGGAACAAAAAGCAAGCAATGAAGTTGTAATCCCAATGTGTAGTTTGTATGCGTATTAAGCAATTGCTACTTAGTAGCATGTTTGGCGAAGCACTGCTAATAATGAGCATGCTCATTACAGTGAAAAGTGGGCATGCTCGATTTAAGCATGCTTTTTAGAGCATGTGTAACTGCAGCTTTAGTGTTGTACGAGTTATTTAGCTGCGTAACCGGTTACCGTCAGGTTGACTGTGCTTATTACCACCGCACACAACACACCACTTGTCAGGGTCTCGAAGTGAGGATAAATCCCTGTGTTACGAGGTATCAGACAAGGAATTCAGCCAGGGGCGTCTCCCAACACACCGAATTGACTCGACAGGAAATCGAACCCGGGACACTACGTAAGTCAAGGCGGGAAACCGTGCTACAGTGACTGATGAAATTATTACTTACTACAAAATAAATGAAGGGACCATAAGCCAATCATCAAAACATGGTAGCATAAATGTAACTATTTGAGATCGATATCTAACTTATTACATAATAATAACTATTTAAATGCATGAGGAAATATCTGATTTTGTTAAAATCTAACTAGTTAAAAAACAGTTAAAAATCAATTTCACAAGCATTGGTTCGTTGTGTTTCACAGGGACGTATCAAGATTATAAATAATATACTCGTAGTATTTTAGTTACTCTACTATTTCGTTACAGTTGAGTTTGGTTAAAATGTCAAATTTGAGGTAACAGTTTTTTTAAGATTTTTATGTTTGTATGTATGTATGGCCAAATGCAAGATTTTCAAAGCAGCTTTGTTATCAGTATCAAAGGATATTTCAACAAGATGACTTGATCCCAAACTAAGCAAATCTGTTACTCTGTGTGTTTTAAACAAATATTAATTCTGTTCATTCATGTTTTCATATCTTTTGCTGTTTGTATGTTAATAAAATAATATTGTATGTTTAAATTAAGATGATTAAAAGAATGGCCAAAGTAATATTATGATAGAACCAATTATTTTTAAAATATTGATTGGTACAAGTACAATATTTTTTTAAGTAAGTATAATCCTTTACCTGCGAAATTAATAAAGAACAAATAGAAAACAGACATATTTGTCAAGTGTATGGTAAGCGATTATAGTGTATCAAACTTAAATGCGGTACGTAAGTACAGCGTTAGTTTTAAAGCAATATTTACATTATCGGTGTTTTGATAGAAATTCGCAAAATTCAAACCTTGGTTCCTTGTCTCGCCAAATGTGTTACTAAGCGCTAAAATTGAGACCTGCTCGATCAATCAGGCAATTTTTTTTCATTTTGTTAAGGCTCGAAAAAGGTTCTTATGGAGTGAAAACGTAAAAATACCGTGGAATATATCAATAACAACATTTTTCATTTACCATACAAACTGTTCCTAGCTGTCAAACATGAATTGCCTGCGACAGGCCAATAACTTTTACTGTCAGGGCAGCTAGGAAATAAAATTCAAATTGGTTTTTAATGACTGACCAAATCCGTCCCTGTTCCCGCCACACCTCATTACCATAGCGTCCTTTTAGTCGGAATGTTCTTGTTAGTTTCCAATTCAAATGTGTAAAATTATCATCACCATGTTAGTTTACGTTGTTATTTTCATGTTGATTTTCCTGGCTGGGGATACTGAAGAGGTAAATACTTATTTATTTGAGAGATAGTTACGGGTCAACACTCTCTAGAGGTGCCAGCTGCAAAGAATCAAAAAATAATATCAATTAAACTTACTTAAGTGGAACATGATTGCAGTTCTTTCGAATCGTCAAAGACATTTAACTTTAGCTAATAATATTATAGACATCCAGACGGGACAACAATTCCATAGAACGGTTAGTTGTGCAAGGGAAAGTAGAGGGCACCAGACCGCGCGGCAGATCACCTATGCGCTGGACTGATCAAATAAAATCAGCAGTGGTAAGCCGTGTGTCAGACTGCGCCAGACAGTCTGCAAACAGAGACAAATGGCGGGAGATCGTGAAGAAAGCTGTGTCCGCCTCTAACACTAATGTGGACGCCTCAACGTGACCACGACCGCTCTGCCAAGAGCGAAACGACAGAGAAGAGATTATAGACATACATGATAATAATACGATCTATATACTAAACATAATCGACAAATCGACGGACGAATCGACTGGCCTGTTGGCGCAATGGTGGCGATCCTGCCTTTAGCGCCGGAGGTCGTGGGTTCGATCCCCACCCATGACAAATATTTGTGTGCCGAACATATGTATTTGTTGTGTGTCTGGGTGTTATTATCTATTTAAGTATGTATTTAGAAATATTTAAGTATGTTTATCAGTCTCTGCCGCCCATAATACAAGCTCTGCTTAGTTTGGGGTCAGATGATCTTGGTGTGAATTGTCCCAGATATTTATTTATTATAATACATACATTGTAACGATGCCGTTTCGTTCCAGTCTCATGGACGTTAGAACCCCCACGATGGCTGGAAACTTCATAGTTTAACTTACTGGCCATCAATAGTATTCTGTACCTGTCCTTTCAAAATGTAATTTGTCGTTCCACGTTCCCTGATCAGCATTTTGAGACATTCCTACCAAAACCTTTGTACTGAACAGAGCTTGCGAGCATTTTACCAGATTACCATTTAAATTACGTGATGGTGATTATTAAGTATAAATACTTTAAATAACTAATTGTAACAGTCTAAATGTAACAGGAACCTGTGTATCGAGTTTTTCTTTCCTACCTATACTTCTACCCTATACTATAAACAAGTCACTGAATTGGCTGATCTTTTATTCACTATCCCATAACTACATCTACTCCTAAATATTGTGTGACGAATCCCGGCGCTCCGCCTCCTGTATTGCTGGCCTGCAACGAGGATTTCGCCACAACATAATATGTGACTCTACCACCGGCGTCGGAAGGCTGACACCAATGAGAAGACCCGGCAAGAAACTCAGTGCCTAGTTACTCTTTTCAACTCCAGTTGAAGAATTATTACTTTGAATTTAGCATTTTAGAATGCTTGTTTTCATTCATGTAAGAAAACCAGAAAAGTTTAAATTGAGCTATGCATTTTTTCAGTTTTAATCTCTTGAATTAAAATTGTTTAAATTATGAAATGTCATCTTTATTTAGATTTGTTTGCTTATTGGCGGACGCAGATCTATTGTTATCAAATGCCACTTAAATTGAACAGCCTTTTCAAATTATTATTATTTATTCACTGATTTCCTTGATTATTTTAGCATATTATAAGTATGTTTATCCGTTGTCTAGTATCCCATAACACAAGCTTTAATTAGCTTACTTTGGGGCTAGATGGCGCTGTGTGGAATAATGTCCAGGGATATTTATTACAATGCTTGTTTTTCATATCTAAAGATAGAACTAGAAAAATTACAATTGGTTCGATTCCCGCTCGAGATCATCAAGGTCCGACTAACGGAACAATTTTAGTTTGAAGGGTTTTCTTAAAGCGTTGCTACACGGTCGCCAACAAGACCACCAACAAAGGTCACCTTGGTCGGGCCGACCTTCAATCGATTGTTATTTGGTTGCCAACGGCCGTCCACACTGTCGCTCCGACCAAGGTCATCGCTGTTGGTGGGCTTGTTGGCGACCGTGTAGCACCCAGTTGAAGGTATTTTTACTAGCCGTTTGTAGGCAAAAGCCCCATGGGTCCAGTTGTTAGTGTCTCTTTTAATAGTTCTTCATATTTGTAGAAAAAGTTCAAACTCAAGTTGGTGACAGTGGCTCCCTGCAAACTGCCCAATGACAAGATGGATCCTGATTTCCCGAACGGTACCAGCATCAAATTGAGGAAGGTGAACAGGGAGACCACTGTGATAGACTCCAATATTACAGTTCCTAGGAAAATTGGGCCACTTCAGGTAAGTCTTTTTAGGAGATGTCAGAACCAATCAGTTCAGAAGATCAGAAGAAATTTGTTTAAGGTTCTCATACATAGGTGTGTGTCTGGGTGTTATTTTCTATATTATTCATTATATTAATCAGTTCCTGACACCTATAGTATGTACAAGCTCCGCTCATTTTGGGGTCAGATGATCTTGGTATAACTAATTTATCCCAGATATTTATTTTATTTAATACGACTTCTGCCGCCAGCTTTCTTACAGAACCTACCAGCTACAGCAAAATAACGCCAAGAATCTGCTCTTCAAGTTGGAGAAAGTCTCCTGCAGCAACCCAATCACCTTCAAGATCATCAGACATCTTAATATAGACATTAACAAGGATTGTTATGTTGTGCCCGTAAGTATGAAATAGACAGGAGAGTGCCACGATTTTAGCCGATGGACAATACGCGGTTATGCTAACATATATCTAAAGGTATATTGTAACAAAACTATAGAACATAAAAGATAAAGCGTTGACAGAGCACAAATATTCTGAGGAAATGCATTCAGAAGCAAATAATCATAATATTTTAATTTTTAATTAAATATTTGTGGAAGTTTGGACAAAGTATCTTTTTTGTAAAGATAGTTGAGAAAAGTCGAATATTCTTCAACTACATTTCAGGAGATCTAAACAACTCTAACTTTATTGACTTAGATTTTGTTTTACTCGTAATGTTAAGTCGTTAAACTTTTCCCACTTTTCTGATATGAACGCATACACATTTTTTTTATTAACTAAGTACATACCATTCATTTTAATCGTTTATTTTTTTCTCTTCTGTTTGATTTTTATTGTCTTTTTCAGGGTTTCTACCACTTTGAAAACTTGGACTTGGACAGATTTGCTTGGTTCCTCACAAAATCGATGACTCAACCAGGAAAGTAAGTAAAAAATATAAAATAACATGGACGCAGTGATCCTGCCTTTCGCTCCCGAGGTTGACAAACATTCTTATACACTTGTGTTTTTTGTGTGTCTGGTCTGGGTGTTCATCAGTCTCTGCCACCCATAGTATAAGCTTTGCTTAGTGTGGGGCGAGGTGATCTTAGTGTACTTTTTCCTAGATATTTATTTATTTATTTCTCAATTCGTTGACGTTTATCAATGGTATTTTAATATTTACAATTATTAATTTTTCAGGTATGCATTCGAAATGGAATTTAGTTTACCAACTGGCATAGTGTCATGCAACTACTTGGTTTACGATTTACTTAAAATAAAAAACTAACCGTCATTAAGAGGGTTTTTATATTCATAAATCATACTCATAGTCTCTACTACTAATAATCTCTGTCTATGGAAGAAATCTTCATCATCAATAAAAAAACAAAGTAAAATCATTATTTCAAATCCTATGAATACTTTTTTTTTAATTTTCCCGAAGTATCCCAAAATGAAACGGTTCACTTCACTTATTAAAACCATTCCTGGTTAAACTTAAAACAATAAACCGAGCGAGAAATCTAGGAACGAAACCGAAATCAGATTGTGGTTTGGTTAAACGCAAAGCTAACTGAAGAAAATGTAACTGGTCTTAAAAGGACGTACATTTTCGAATATTTGAAGAGAATTACGTCAAAAACAGGTCACCGTTTATGAGACTTCCGTGGCTGAACGCGCTCCGTCTGAAATCCAAGGTCTTGAATTCAAGGCCCTGGTCGGTCGAAAGTGTATTTTCAAATTAAAAAAACGCAGCATTTAAAGCAAATACCCAACTATTTCGTAATGACTTTATTCCATTGATAGATGCTATTGCCCAACAGTGGGACAGTTTATAAAACAATCACTTTTGTTTAGAGGTTGAGATAATCCGCATTGGTTCTTTCACAGATTTTGTTTCTGTTAATGTTCGTATTTGTTAATTCAATTCCAATAATTTATTTCGGATGCGACAATGACTTATGTAGTGTTAGTAATAATTCTTATACCTATTTATTAGTAGGTACATTACACAAAAAAACAAACAGTTACATAGCATTATTTATTTACATAGTTTGAACTCGCATCCACCTTGCTAGGAGAGGAGAGTTCCACCGGCCTGCAGATACGATAGTGAAAATTAATGTGATATGTTCGCAATTAATGGAAAAGTCCGTTTGTTAATGCAACTGATTGATTACTGCAGCTAGCTTGGTACACGATAGGTGTCACGGCATCGCAACCCGATACATCTCTGTAAAACAAAAACAAATTGACTGTAGCCGTGATGGTGAACAGACCCAACAGAACTTCGCTGCTCGCATTAGAACCCAACATGGCGGAAACCAAGACTTCTTATTTTCCAACCTTCAAAATCAATATTACAAAACCAGTTACCGAGTTAGTTTACAAAATGCAATAAGTATCACCCCAAACAGAATGAACGTTAGTTTAAATATCAAAACAATGGAGCTCGCAGTTTCAAAAGCTAAGGAAGAATCGAATTGTGTGGGGTCCCACCGCGAGCTGAGACTAAATTATGTCGCCGTTCGGTCTGAAGAAGCGACAAGCCGGATAAAACTGCTCGTAACTGGCTTTGGGATTGTCCGTTATAGTCCGGGAGAGTGCACTCAGAATGTAAAGTCTTCTTTAAGTTTCACACAAAGAAGAATAGCTTTGGCTTTGTTCCGGCTGCCATTTTTTTGTAGCATCTAATTGCAACTTCAGTGCATTATGTAGCAATTTAGTTTGAATATAACAAACTTTGCTTGGTTTTGGGTCAGATGATCTTGCTGTGTGGTACACTCTAAGCCCAAAGTTGTCGACACATATTTAAGCCCAACATGGCAAGTAACAAGCCTACTATTTGCTATCCAAAAAAAAAACAACCTTTTTATATTATATTATGTATTGTTTCGTAAATACAATAATTAAAAATTATCCAAATCAATACAACAGAGCTAAGAAACTAAAATCAAATTGTGTAGGGTCCCACCGACGGAGCTGAGACTATAATATTATGTCGCCGTTCGGTCTGAAGAAGCAACGAGCCGGATGAAAATGCCCGTAGCTGGCTGTGGGATTGTCCGTTATAGTCCGGGAGAGTGTACTCAGAATGTAAACTTTAGTCTTCTTCAAGTTTCAAACAAAGAAGAACATGGTATCTAAATTCTGCCATTTATAGGGTTCCGTACCTCAAAAGGAAAAAACGGAACCCTTATTGGATTACTTTGTTGTCCGTCCGCCCGTCAAACATTTTTTTCAGGAACGCGTGGAGGTATTAAGCTGGAATTTATATCAAATACTCAACTCTACTGTCCCTTGGAGCTGTGAAAAAATCAAACTTATAAACCAACGCAATCAAAAGATACAGCTATTTATGCCGCAAATTTCCGCAAATTTCAAATAACATAATTATGCTCAAATTATTTCTAAATATGGGCAAAAAGAGGCTACTAGACGATTTGCCATCATGGAACAACCATAGCCAAAAACTTTTCCAAAAAATAATTGGTCCCTTTGATACATTTTTTAGTAGTTCTTATTGTTCGGACTTCGGAAATATTAAGATACAAACTAAAATTGATCATAACTTTTTAACGATTAGGAATCTGACTAATATTTATAGGGCTAAAAAGGTCAGAAATCAGTTTTGCGTTTTTTTCATTTGATCCTGACTTCCCGGGACACCTGTATAACTCCCCCCAGGCAGGCATTAAGTCCACCACTTGTACATCTTTTCATGTCCAACGAAGTAAAATAGAAAATGCCTATGCAAAATGCATGCATGGCTAGTCCGTTGAATTTGTTTTAATGATTTTAATAAAGGTTGGACATTGGCATAGGACATAGGCTGCCTAAAGAAAACCCCTCTAAGAGGATACAAAAGCGCCTTTTTTCCATACAAACATACGTACCCTGTTTACTTCCTGGATATTGGTAGTGGAGGATTTTTTTTTCTAAAACATACTCGTTTATGTCTCCATGTTCTTTTTTATTATATATTAATTATCAAAACAGATATGAACCTTCAAAAATCCTAATTAATAGCCAGATTTTCCGCTGTGTTCAATCAAATATCCATCATAAAAAAGGAAAACATAGAAACACGGCCAAAGTCATTCCTTAAATTATTAATGAAAAAAACAACTGAATTTGTCAACTGGGATTATGGGACAGTGAAAATTTGATTTTGTGTGCTTTGATAAGTAATCTCTCCGAGTTGCAGTTGTCTCTATCGCACTTTGCGGGTGGCTCGATGTTAGCAACAGACAGCGATAGATTGTACATTTTCATGGACGACCGACTTGGTGTAATGGTTAAGAAGTTGGCTACTACACCAGAGGTCGCGGGTTCGATCCCCGCACAGTACAAACATTTGTGTGCATGAACATGTCTGTTTGTACTGGTCTGGGTGTCTCCTATGTATAATAAGTATGTATTTACAAAAAAAAAATGTATTTAAGTATGTTTATCCGTTGTCTAGTATCCCATAACACAAGCTTTAATTAGCTTACTTTGGGGCTAGATGGCGCTGTGTGGAATAATGTCCAGGGATATTTATTATATTATTTATTTTCTCGACCTTGTTATGTCCTCTTAGTGTAAAAAAAACTATGCCTTTGCAGACGCAGTCGCTGGCAAAAGCTAGAATACTCATAAAGTCGCAACACTTATTCGTTTGAGTACATGCTTACAGTGCTGCTCTTTCCATCTGCTAGGGCCTTCTTACAATCGATTATAGCCTGTCAAGTTAATTCCCTAAACTGAGAGTATTAAGCAATTTCGTCAGTAAATATCCAGCCTAGAAGATACATTGGTGCCCGGCTTAAAATAATAACGTATAGCAGAAAGTCTGCATATATTACAACCGCTCCGTCAAAAACGAAGCAATAATCCGATTCACACATGCGTGACTACTGCTTGCTTACGTGCGGCGCGCTATGACATTAAACATTGCGGTGCTGTAATGAACACTGCGAAGCGCTCCGTTTGGAGCCGTTTATGGCTCCAATCAAGATGCTTCAAAATGGGCGCGCGGACTTGGTTTCTATAGGTCGTCGCTGACTGGCTGGAAATGAAATTGCTCGCAACGCTCAGTTTAGTGAATGAACTTGACAAGTTATGAGGGATTGAAAAAAAGTCCTTGGGTACCAAAATAATACCGATTTAGGCCTTAAATACAACAAACATTTCATAAGACGGAGCAATTATTTCTAATACACAAATAAATAAAAGTTAATAACTGTACACGATGTTGGAAAGCCGGGCTCCGAAGTAAAAGGTCACAATATTGATAATTTTCCTTCAAGAGTCTCAGAAAAGGTCACGCTCGTTTCATTACGTTTGCTTTGGGCTTTACATATTAAAAGTGAAGAGATACTTGACGAATACCGTCAAGAGCAATGGAGTCATACCCTTAACTTACAAATACAGCCTTACACGTCCCACTGCTGGGCACAGGCCTCACCTCTATGAGGTGGTACGAGCCATACTCCAACAAGCAGGCTCAGTGCGGATCGTTGGAGATGTGAATGTAAGGCCAGTGCCATACCTTACCGTCAGATGTTATTAAGCCGCCTTTTAGGCCTCTGACTAGGCTGAACGACTGATATCTTGCGACGTCAGCCGGGACCAACTGTTTAACGTGCCTTCTAAAGCACGGAGATGCCCGAAAAACACATCACTTAATTTCGGTCGGGATTTTCACCCATCCATAACTCGACCTGACTGGCGTTGCTTAGCATCGGATCTTTGCCGATCCGCTTCCGTCAATTAGCCACGGGCACCAACCTTAACTTGCCTCGTGGTATATATAATACAGATCAATAATGTGGACACAAACCCAAGAATAAAACATAGTTGTCACTGAATAGTGAGTACTTATAAAAGTGACTGACGTAGTCCAGCAGTGTAGCAAACTGAAGTGGCAGTGGGCTGGTCACATCTGTTGCAGAACCGATGGTCGGTGGAGTAGACGAGTTCTTGAGTTCACGTTCCACGGCTCAGCAAGCGTAGTGTTGGACGTCCACCGGCACGTTGGAACGACGACCTAAAGAAAGTGTCTGGTAGTGACTGGATAGCAAAATGGGAGATCGGGCTTTGTGGCGCGCCCTGGGGGAGGCTTATCTCCAGCAGTGGACTGCTATAGGCTGAAAGTCTTTTTTTTTTAATATTTTAATTTAATTCTTCTTTCTTCTGATATGACGTTTGTTTTGTCAATATATGTTCGTCGTCTTGCTGAAGTATTTTAATTTTTCTATTACTTTTGATCATTATACGCTTTACTTTACCCCTATATCACTTTAGTCCTCTTATTTCTTCCCCTCCTATACAATAGTATTCTATTTTACAATGCTATATTTTATAACTAATAGTAGGAAATCAGGAAAACCCGGTTCCACAGTAGGAGCGGTTCGAACCCCGCCTGATTCCTACGACCAAGATAATATACGAGTATATACTTGATGTAGATAGGGATATGGTTATGATATATCTGTATGGACATCCAGTGGACCCTGATCTTTTTGATCGGAGACACAAAATAAAGAGTTTACAGAAAGAACGCTCACTGTGTCTGTGTGCGTGACCAAAATGGCGGTTTGTCTTAAGCGGACTATCTGTCCAAACCGCCGCGCGCGTGCGTAATTTGTGTTAGAGAGTTTTACCTTTAGGGAAAATGTTTTATAATTGTAGGTGGGTTAGGCTACAACCAGTGCTCAGTGTTAGACTTGTGTCCATGAGTTCTATAAACCTCAACACAGCATGTTAGATGAATCATAATTTTCAAGTACCAGCTCCCAGTCTACGGGCTGGTTCGACTGCATATCATAAATCAGAGCAGTTTTCCGCGCAACTTCCTATAACGTATTCACAATCGACCGGAAATAAATTCTACAAAAAATAACGTGGAGTTACTTTACTTAACTGGGTAAAATAGATCTTGAAAACTAATTGCACAGCATTGCACGTTACAAGAATGAACTGTAAAAGAACCTTACATTGCTATCTTGCTGATGTAGTCGCAGTTTTTACTAATTGAGTCTGTGGTGTCCACAACCAATTACTCAAGTACGGACCTGCCTCCTTGATCTGGGGCCTGGCCGAAAATAAAGGGAAGAGGTAAGGTAACAAAGTGACAACAACAGAAAAAAAAACTCCTTAAAATGCGACGTTGCCAATCCGCGCTCAATACACAGTCAGCTGCAACATCGCCTAGACTTGAGAGACTTTTACAATGCATAGTAAGCAGATAGTGACTGGCCTGTTGGTGCAATGGCAGCGATCCTACCTTTAGCACTGGAGGTAGTGGGTTCGATCCCCACCAATGACAAACATTTATGTGACGAAAATTTGTATTTGTTGTGTGGCTGGGTGTTATTATCTATATAATTATGTATTTATTTAGAAATATCTAAGGATGTTTATGAGTCTCTGACACCCATAGTAAAAAAACAGGAATGTTTCCAGCGATTGACTTGTCACTATTTAAAAGAAAGCCGAAGCAACACATAAAAACACGGGATTATTTAGCGTTTACGAAGCTAATCTCATAAATCTGCTTTCCTCCAATACTTCGAAATCGGAATCGAATAAATTTCACCGAAATTAACATCCTTTGCAAAAGCAGAGAGATATTTATTCGTTTCGGGGCGCGTTGCGCTCACCACACTCGCTTAATGTGAGGTGGCAGTGGAAACAAATGTTTTGTTTACATTTAAACGTACTTCAAGAGATAACTTAATGGCTGAAAATTGTTAAATATAAATGAACAAGCTTTAGCCTGCGTGAACTTTACTATTATGACATACAGGTTTTTTCCGACTTACGATACTTGATTCGCAAAAACCCGTCTTAGTTAGCACCTACGTCCTAAGAAGAACCCTTTTGCAAAATTTGAGATTCTAGCACTTTTAGTAATAAAGTTTCATACGAACAAACTATCAACCCCAAAAACAACCCCTTCGAATTTCGCAAAATCCCGTCTTAGTGAGCACCTACGTCCTAAAAAGAACACTTGCAATTTTTGAGATTTCGTGGTAAGACGTTTTGCTTTTATATATTCAGATATAGACAGAAGATATGCGCCAGACAACATACCACTTGTCATGGTCTCGAAGTAGGGATAAATATCCCTATGTTACGAGATACCAAACAAGGAATTAAGCCAGGGGCGTCTCCCAACACACCCAGACCAGAGTCAGTTTAGAATAGATCGTTTCCTCAATTGGACTGACCAGGAATCGAACCCACACTCTTGCCAAGCACACTTGCCAGTCGTGTCGTCAAATTGTATTGTATAATTAAGTGAGTTTTTTTTTATTATATAATTCATTACAATGAACTCTATTCAGCCGTATTAACTCAGCTTCGCTGATAAATGTTTTAATTGAGGAGTGACGTCATGGACGTTGTGGCGTACGCATACGTGTGTCTTACTGCCTCTTTAAAAAAATAGTAACAAAGTTCGAAAGTTACCTAGCTAGTGCTCAATCGCCGTTATTAATACTATATCTGAATGTAAAGTGTATCCAGTGTTGTGTGCTAATTAAAACTATCTGTGGATCAGAATTAAAACAGCGACTAAGTCGTAACGTATGTTTCAAACACAAATATATACCCTCGTACAAATAACAAAATTTAAAAAGGGGAAATCTAATTTGAAACATCAATATAAATAATAGTGACCATCAAGAAATATATTATTTCTAAAAATGGCACCGAAATGCAGCGCTTGTGGTCGATTCCTGGCTGCTGCTGATGGCATAGCATGCCCTAAGTGCAGTGCGGTCTGTCACAGAATGTGCGTTAACATCCCGCCGAGCTCTCAGGTCGACAGCTCCTGGCTTTGTCCGGATTGTACGGTGAAGCAACCTAGGAGGAACACCGATAGCACACCCATTCGGCGAACTGGAGTTGTACAAGCGATGGATTCGTCGATGGAAGAGTGTTCACTGAACGTGACAGCACTGGACACCACCATGGACGTAAAAGAGGCTGAAATGACCCGCCTAGAGATGCGGGCGTTTTGCGACGAGGTGCGTCAAGCTCGAGAGGAATGCCACGCCTGGAGGCAGGAAATGGCGGAGCTGCGGGCAGTGGTTCGGTCTCTGGACGCCCGGCTTGAGAGCGTAGAGGCCAGGGTACAAACAATGGAGGAACAAGTGACTACTGTAGGCGTCGACGGGGAGGCTGTCAAAGCGATGGAGGTGGTGATTGCTCAATTGAGAACAGACCTCGCCGACCGAGACCAAGAGTTGCTTGAGAATGACATTGACATCACAGGCGTTCCCGAGGAAGATGGCGAGAACGCACACCATCTTGTCAGGTCTTGTGCGGTCAAGTTGGGTGTCCAGCTGGACGAGCGCGACCTGGTGCGGTGCGCGCGCGTAGGGCCGCAGCTGAAGGGCCCTGACGACAAGCCGCGCCCACGCCCCATCGCCGTGCGCCTGGCGCGCCGACACGTCCGGGACGAGATGCTGAAGGCGGCTCGGGTAAGGCGAAACCTCAACACAGATGGCCTAGATTTGAGCTCAGCGCCGAGGATCATGCACGTCAATGAGCGGCTTACAAAAGCCAACCGCCAGCTATTCAAGGAAGCCCGGAATCGGGCAGACAAGAACGGCTGGCGCTTCGTGTGGACGCGCGACGGCAAAATATTCGCTCGCCAGGACCAGGGCTTGCCTGCTCGTCGTATACGATGTGCCGGTGATGTTGATCGAGTTTTTGGACAAGAGATTGTTGGTGCTAATTAGGGCTAAATACACTGATTCTGTCAGAGTTTTAAGCCTCTGTTTCTATTTAATTTATTTTTTGTCAATTGCTACTGTGTTATTGTTTGTACCTTCAGACAAGCGGTGTCAACAGTTGTGTCAAAGGCCTCATTGTAATTGTATATATTTGCAAGCAGAAAATCACATACAGACATCAACATTTTACACTCAACATTCACATTCCACAATCAATATTTCATTTCTGACAGGTAAACCACTCAATCAACATTTACTCGCACACTTATTCCATATAATATACATCTCTTATAAACACAATAAATTCACAACACCGACAGGATTCATATTTTCATTCATTCACTACACTCGCATTAGTATGACACAGCTCAAGTGCACTACAGGTCAGCGACGACCCTCAAGTTTTCACTCTAATAACACATATTGTGTCGCAGTTAGCTTAAATAAGTGCCGAGTAGCGAGTGAACATTTCATATTTATATACACCTATCTTTTGCAACATAGTTCACGAGGGCTCTGCTAAACGTAAGTTGAAGTTAGGTCTTCTTAATGCTGGTTCACTCGGTACTCGTCACGATGAGCTGATAGTCGCTATGGAGCACCACAGTGTAGACATAATGGCCATAAACGAGACTTGGCTGCGTGAGGGTGAGGAGGGTCGCGCGCCCGCCGTGCCGGGCTATCGTCTGCGACACGTTCCCCGGCCACCTAGTGTGCGCTCGCGCGGCGGCGGAGTGGGGTTCTACGTCAGGCGCGGAGTGGTGGCGCGCACGCTGCCTCATCCTCGCGCAGACAATGTCGAACAGATGTGGCTGTGCGTAACTATGGGTGGGAGCAAGATGGTTATAGGAACGGCGTACCGTCCGCAGTGGCTTAATACAGAGCTGTTTATTACCTCGGTGTCGACGACTATCGCAACTTTTGCTTGGTGTGATCATTTAATTTTACTAGGTGATTTCAATATTAACTTGTTGAATGATGGCAGTGACCAAGGTAGGTTAACTCAGCTCATGGAGTTCCATAGGTTAACTCAATGTGTAGCGCAACCAACTCATTTTACATCATACAGCGAGACATTAATCGATTTAGTTCTAACAGATATGAGCGGCTGTAAAACTGTTGTCGACTACATACGCGACTTAAGTAGTCACGCATTCATCACGTGCGAGGTAAATGTTCCTAAATTTAAAATGGCACCAATATACATAAAACGCAGGACACTCAAAGACATAGATTGGGATAAATTTAAACAGGACGCTGCGGGGTTGGATTGGGGTTTTTTAAGTGGGATCGAGAATGTGAACAACTTGGTTTCTGAGTTTAATTGTTGTGTCGTAGGTATTTATGATAAGCACGCCCCAATCAAAACTATCTGTGTTAAAAGTCAACAGTACCCATGGATAACATATAACATCAAGTTGATGATGAAACGTAGGAATGCTGCCTATCATAGGGCTAAAAAGACAGGGCGTTCAGAACACAGGAACTTCTATAAAAATATAAAGAAATACGTGGACGAAGCTCTAACTAGGGAAAAGAAAGCTTATTTCAACCAATTTATTAATAGAAAGGCCAATGATCCGCGCACGATGTGGAAGCACCTAAATCAGCAGGTCCGTATTAAAAGTAGACCTGAGTTACCGGGGCACCTGTGTGCAGACCCTAACGGAGTGAACGACCATTTTCTTGATACGCCTGGGACTGACCATGTCACCTTACCTCAGTTAACGTGTTTTGAACATCAAATCGCTGGGCCCAGTCATTTCACTTTGAAGGAGGTAACTGAGAGCGAGGTGCTCAAGATACTAAGCTCCTTAAAGTCTAAAACCGTTGGTCATGATGGGATTTCAATCGATATGATTATGGGAACCCTGCCATACTCGCTGAGGGCCATTACAAACATTGTGAATAGATCGATTGTCACGAGTACATACCCTAGAGACTGGCAGGAAGCTCGCGTAAAGCCCGTACCAAAGAAAAGCCTACCTAAAACAATGTCGGACCTGCGACCCGTTAGTATCTTGCCTTGTTTGTCTAAGGTACTGGAGAAAGTAGTAGCTGTTCAGGTAAGGTCGTATTTGGAGAATAATGGTATACTTCCAGAGAATCAATCAGGATTTAGAAAATACCACAGTACTTCTACTTCGCTTCTCCAAGTGGTGGATGACGTTTTGTATGCCCAGGATCAAGGCAAGGGTACACTCCTGACACTCTTAGACTTCTCACGAGCATTCGACTGTTTAAATATTCCCCTGCTTCTTTCTAAATTGCGTTTTTACGGCTTTAGTGCGGAAACCGTCACGTGGTTCGCGAGTTACTTTGAGCACCGGACACAGCGCGTCGAATTAAGTGATCCGGAGCGTGGTACACTGTTGTCAGAGTCCAAGGACGTGAAAAGAGGTGTTCCACAAGGATCAATTTTGGGCCCATTACTTTTTATTATCTACAGCGCGGATGTAATAACAACTATAAAAAACTGTAAATACCATCTTTACGCTGACGATATTCAGATATACATGTCATCTAGGCCGAATGACATTCATACAGCTGAAAAGCTTATGAATGAGGACCTGGCGCGTATAGCTGATTGGGCAGATTCTAATTCCTTGGTGCTTAACAGTAATAAGTCCAAATGTCTTATTTTAGGTTCTAGGGACTAAATTAGGAAAATCTTAAATAGTAGGGTATGTTTGACAGTTAGGGACCAAGTTATAGAACGAGTGAATGAGGCTAGAAATTTGGGACTTATTATGGATGAGGAACTACGGTTTGAAAAACATGTTGGTAATATTATAGGTGGTTGCTTTTATAGGCTTAAAGTATTGTATCAAATTAGGAAGTACATTAATACAGCAAATCGCATCAGGCTCTGTGATTCTTTGGTGCTCTCAAGATTCAACTACATGGATGTTGTCTACGGTCCCCGCCTCCTAACGAGGACGCAACAGGCTATCCAACGTGTGCAAAACGCTTGTGCTAGGTATTGCTTTGATATACCCCCTAGATCTCATGTTACTCCCTACTTAAATAACGCCAATATTTTAAAAATGAATTCTCGTAGGACGTTGCATTTCGCTACACTTCTGTTCGGAGTAATAAAGGGTAACACCCCAGCTTATCTCGCCAGCAAACTGAGGTGGTCGCGTGATGTGCAGAACAGGACTCGCCGGTCCGCCCACTCGCTCATTCTGCCGCCGCACCGCACTGTTGCGTTCCGGGGGAGCTTCAGGTTCGCTGCCTCCAAGTGTTGGAACGATCTTCCACCACCTTTGCGCTGTCTGGAAACATTAGGTTCATTTAAAAATAAAATCAGGATGAGTTTAATAGATGCACAAAAACAGTTGCAAGTGTATCATTATAAATAAAAATTACCAGTGGGTTCAAGCCAGGCAAGCGATCTGGGGGAGTAGGGAAAACTCCACGGATCTGGTGGAGGTGATGAGTGTCGACTGCCGGTTCTGTCGCTGTTGTCTGTACCTAGATACACGTAGGATATAGGTACGGTATTTTACATCGGTATCCTGAAATTGAAGATGCTATGTAACTTTGTGGCAATAATTAATTAATTTATACATTCAATGCATATAATAAGGATACAAGGGTCTTACCCGTAATTAGCCGTTCACAACACTTTAATGCTCCTTGACATGCGACCTATATTTTTTATTTATTTTCTTTTATTACCTTTTTAATGTCGAAATAATTTTCCAAATACAATTTGTTAATGGTTATTGTTTGTTATTATTGTACCTATTTTTCTACTTTGACTATTACTTATATCAATTATGGCATGATCACGAAGCACCAATGCAATCATTTAGGAACTAATTTTAAGCGTGAGTTAGTCGAGATTGAGTTATTACATCAGCGGGCCCAAGCGCCGCTCTGCACAGTCAAACTACCCACCTGCGGCAGATTATTGTTATTAATTTCCAGTTGCAGCACCACCTGTATTGTGCTGTACCAACACACACACACACAGTCACACTACACATTCGGTACCGTATCTATTGTCTATGTATTGTATTACAATTATTACACTACACAATATATTGAATCACTCACCATTTATTTTTATCTATACTATAGTATTTATGCTACTTATATGTATATGCACACACGTATGTCCGCCACAAATGTCCGTGCGTCATCTCAGTCTGGGCCTACTGAAAATCAGCGCCTGGGCCCATAAAGCCCAGGCTATATGCTGAGTGAGGTCCATTTGTCTTTTTGGGCATCGGGACACCGCTGTCTGATGGTATGATCTTTTTTTTCCTGTTACCTATATGTTTTGTTGTTAATGCCTACTTCTTTTGTGTTTACTTTATAAATGTAACGATGTCCTTAAAGTTAATAAATGTTTTTCTATTTCTATTTCTATTTCTAATTGCGTATCTCTTCCGAAGAGAAGTTTAATACAATTCAGATCAGATGAGTACAGGCGAGCAAAAAAAAAGGAAATTCGGTGTCTGTTTCAAGGATTGAACATCCATCCTACGTTGCCTCTGTGGCCAAGTGGTATAACAGAGCTCGGCCCGAAATCCAGAGATCCCGATTTCAAAACCCAGGTCGGGCAAAGTGTGTGGTACATAGCCCCTCAGGAAAATCCTCATGGATACCACGCTGGCCGGAGGAACAACGTGTTTATGTCGGACTCCTAACTCCTAACCGTCTAAAACCCGGACTTTTTGTCCATAACTACTTTTCGGGGCGGTATGGAGTAACAAGTATTACCACGCCGTCCCCGTGGCGTGGCCGGGCCTGATGGTAAGACCGGCTCCTGCTTCAGTAAATCCGTGCAATGCGGGTCAGGTCACTACGCGGTGGTGTCACGTTTGTTTTTAGAAATAAATAACAAAACGCTTCAATTTAAGTTTAGACAATTTATTATTAAAAATTCAGAGCGTAGGTCAGGTCCTGTTTCCCCCGTGCTACCCTTAGTGACCACTATGCACTCCCCTTGGCCGTCCACAGTCTCCTATCCACGCCACTTCAAGGGTCTTCGTCGATATCTCCTTAAAGGTCCTCTTCTTGTGGCTCGGATCAGCTTCGATAGCCCGTCGGGTGAACCTGAAGTCATTACAACAAACAGTGTAAGATGACTGAGTCGATGTAAGTACATCGGGGCAGAGAAGTACAGGCGAAGCCAGGTGAAAAGAACAGGCACAAGAAGAGGCATTCTAAGAAACCATAGCTATGATCTGATGAGATGCGGCATTAACAAAAATTAACAAGCAGATACGGGGCATATACACTAGCTAGTGGCATGATTTACCAATTATGGATTTACATCTAAAGTTCTATAAAAAGGATAACTTATTATTTAGGGCAACATAACACGAAACAATCAAACATATTTATCAAATTAATACAAATGAAATCAGAGGTACCTGGCTAGTTAATTTACGTGTTCGAATGAACAAGTATGTTATTGTCGTACATACTGATTTAATTATTCATTTAGTTGCCTGTTAAACCAGTGCACAATAAGTTTATGTAATATTGCCAATTCATTATATTATATTTGCTAATACTAAAATATGGAATATTCTAGAAACATTAAGTGGAGGTAGAAAAGCTTAGATCTAAGTACCTTACTACGAAAAAAATAGACTGTGCACAACTTACCCAGTATGGGAATTATCTCACAATTAATGCAACACTTATTACAAAACAGGTATTAGTACCACTAGATGCACTAGACTTGCATCATTTAAACCAATTAAGATTAGGTTAATAATACGTCGCGATCGGTAATAGTCCGCGGCTGTTTCTCATTGAGTTCTTAGGCAGAGTGAGTGGCCAGCGGTGGGATCGCGCCGCATACCGATCCTCCTACGTCACAGCGGTCAGCCGGCTCCCGCGTGAACGCTGTATCTATAAAATATTGTCACTTAAAAGTCGTACGTTCCGTTTGTTTGTAGTTTAATGTTTTTATTTATTTTACTGTTTTAGTTTAATTAAGTAGATAGATAAGGTTATTTATAGGCTAGATTAAGTGAGAGAATAATTGTAAATAGTTAATTTAAATGTGATTTTAGTTTTAATATGTAATTAACCTATTTGTAATATTGTATATTTTCTTATCCATAATTATCTGTTTTTATGTAACTTTTATATTATTTACGTAACGTACGTAAGGCTTTTTATGGACGTTACAGTATTCCCCCTCCAGAAATAGGATTTGACTTACTCAAATCCGTTTAAAGATAATTAGGACTTATTTAAGATTTGAACCTACTGTTACCGGGTTTCAAGTCCTTGATATGCCAAGCACCTAAATCATTGCCAGAAATGTCTTCTAAGATATAAACTAGTGGAGAGCGTTTTTCTTTTACCGTACATTTTATGAATTTAGATGTGAGTTTTTTGGCAAAATGATTATCTTTATCGCTTTGAAAATAGGTTCGCTTCCACACTACGTCACCTACATTGAATTCGGCTTCTTTGCGTCTGAGATCATAGCGTCGAGCATTTTTTTGATGGGCCTCCCAAAGCGCTTTCTGCACTTTACCAAAAGTAATTTGAAGATGGCCTAAGTTTTCCGCATAAGGGTCTCGTGGAAGGAAACTAACTCGTTTGGGATGTCATTATCGACGTAATGAGACCCACAAGTTACCAATTCTCGGCCATGGACCAGAAAAGCAGGGGTATAGCCAGTCGTTTCATTTACTGAAGTATTGATGGCGAACTGAATTTTAGGTAGGTTCAAGTCCCAAGAACGGTGGTCGTCATCAACGAATAATGATACAGCTGTCATTATGGTTTTGTTGTACCTTTCGACTGTGTTAATTTGCGGTGTGTACTTTGGAGTGTAATGAATGTGTGGAACCTTGTACTTGAGAAACAGTGTGTTCAGTTCGCGGCTAGTAAATTGGACACCATTATCCAAAATTATAGTCTGTGGCACACCGTGTAACAGGAGTACATGATCTTCTAGGCATCTCGTAACAAGTTCAGCAGTAGCTCTTCTCAAGGGAAACATCAGACAGTACTTGGAAAAGCAGCAGGTTACGACAAAGAGGTAACAATGTTGCTTTCTAGAGGGTGGCAGTGGTCCGACCAAGTCTATTGAGATAGACTGAAATGGTCGACAGCATTCCTTAGGTCGTCCCATCTTACCTAAAGTACCATGTGTAGGTAACTTGTAAGCCAGGCAAGTGTCACAGTTTGCTACAAAATAGGCTGCATCTGCGTACATTTTAGGCCAGTAGTAATTTAAAGATAATCTTTTATAAGTTTTGAAAATACCAAAATGAGCAGCGGTTGGTTGAGAATGACTAGCTTTAAGGATTTGGTCCCGATACTCCTCGGCTATTACCTCCTTAACGAGGTGCCCGTGGCTAAGTGACGGCAGCGGATCGGCAACGATCCGATGTTAAGCAACGCCAGACAGGTCGGGTTATGGATGGGTGACCATCCCGACCGAAATTAAGTGATGCGTTTTTCGGGCATCTCCGTGCTTCGGAAGGCACGTTAAACAGTTGGTCCCGGCTGACGTCGCAAGATATCAGTCGTGAAGCCTAGTCAGAGGCTTAAAAAGGCGGCTTGATAACATCTGACGGTAAGGTTTATCACTGGCCTTACATTCACCTCTCCAACAATCCGCACTGAGCCCGCGTGTTGGAGTATGGCTTGTACCACCTCATAGTTGAGGTGAGGCCTGTGCCCAGCAGTGGGACGTATAAGGCTGTATTTGTTGTTGTTGTTGTTACCTCCTTCCATTGAAATTCTGATGTTAAAATATTTTTGTTACGCATAAAACGGTATAATTTTCCGTTTTCAATGCGATAGTTAGGATAACTGGTAGGTGAAGTCTTACAGCCATTATAAATGTTTAAATACCACTTGTCTTGAGTTACTGGTTGAGAATCAGAAATCACTAAAACTGGTACCGAACGAGATAGTGAGTCCGGTATAACATTTTCCTTACCGCGGCGGTGCTTTATATCAAAGTCAAAGGTCGAGAGGCGCACTCCCCACCTAGCCAAACGCCCGGTTGGGTTGTTCAGTGATAAAAACCATTTGAGTGCTGCGTGGTCCGTTATAACCGAAAATCGTTTGCCGTTTTCTAGATAGCACCTCCAATGTTCGAGGGCTGTGAGCACTGCAAGTGTTTCTCTCTCAGTGACGCTATAGTTCCTTTCCGGTCCAGTCAGGGATTTACTCATAAATGCCACTGGATGTTCTATACCGTCAATAGTTTGCAACAGCATAGCTCCTACACCAAAATCACTTGCATCGGTGTGCACTTCAAAAGGCTTTTCAAAGTCTGGGCAGGCCAGAACTGGGGCATTGGAAAGGCATAATTTAAGACTGAGAAAAGCTTGATCAGCTTGTTCTGACCATTGAAAAGGCGGAGAGCTTTTTTTAGTAGAGGTAAGCTTGTTCAAGGGACCAGCTATAGTGCTAAAGTTGGGGATAAAACGTCTGTACCAGGAAGCAGTTCCTAGAAATCGTTTTACCTCCTTTTTGTTTCCGGGGGTGGGGTAGTTAACTATTGCTGCCACCTTTTCAGGGTCGGTGCGCAATCCCTGTTCGTCTACTATGTACCCCAAATAGCGTAACTGACTGCGAAAAAATTGACATTTGGCAAGGTTCACAGTCAAGTTCGCGGTGTGTAATTTATCCAGCACCCGAACCAATAGCGAAACGTGCTCCTCGAATGACGTACTTATAATTATTATGTCATCCAAAAAAACGAACACTTTTAACTCGAATTCGGGGCCAAACAGACTATCTACTAGTCTCTGCTGAGTTGCTGGTGCGTTTGTAAGACCAAAGGCGGTTACCTTAAACTGATAAGTTCCTCTGCCGGGAATATAAAAAGCTGTCTTTTCGCGATGCTCCTTTTTAATTGGCACCTGCCAAAAACTTTTAGAAAGGTCAATACTTGACAGGTAGCGAGCATCCCTTAAGTTGTCGAGGATTTCCGAAACGTAGGGAAGACAATAGGCATCTTTTTTAGTCACTGAATTTAACTTTCTACTATCAAGGCAAAAACGTGGCTTGCCGTCTTTCTTTCCTACAACCAAGACAGGTGATAGCCAAGGACTTTCGCTAGGCTCAATAACGTCAAGGGAAAGCATTTCGTCCACTTGTTCTGTTATTATTCTTTGTTTCTCGGGTGACATTCGATAGTACCGCTGACGTATCGGTTCACTGTCCCCGGTATCGATATTGTGAGTGATTAAATGAGTTCTTCCTAGGCCCTTGACTTCGTAGGATATGTTTTTGAATTTTTCCACTACACCATCAGCAATCTGCTTTTCGACTTCATTTAAATTCTCATAAGAGAACAGAAATATTTCTGATTTAGTGGAAACTTCGAGAAGAGAAGGATTATCTTTATTAAAAAATGAAATATTTTTAAAGAGTCGAGGGAATATTTAAAAATTTTTCCAGAAGTCTACTCCAAGTATAAGTGAGGTGTCAATGCCAGGAATTATATGAGTTTTAATGATGTGTGTTTCGTTATTAAACACTAGAGGAAGAAGGATATACCCATGTGAGGTAAGCACCTGTCCACCCGCCGCAGTGACTGAAATTATATTATCCGTACATACGGGGAAAAGATGGTCGAGTAGTTTTTTATGGCTGCCGTTTCCTAGTATGCTCACCACGGAACCCGAATCAAGTAAACCATAAATGTCTAGGTCAGGAATATGGTTAATATTTACCTTTACATAAGGTCTAGGATCACTATTTGGCTTATTATTGAGAATTGAAGCAGTTTTATAGGTGGAAAAGAAGTTTTTTATAAATTTCAGCCAATCATCCCAGTCTGAGTCGACGGTTTGTTTGGCTGCCCTGCTGCAATTCTCAACAATTAGTTTTTTGCTGCGGGTTTAGTGGCTCCATTGATGCAGTTAGGACACTCCGGAGTACGAACTCCTTTATTGCCACATTTGAAGCAAAATATAACACGCTCAGCCTTGCAGTCTTTCATAGCATGTGTGTTAACTCGACAGCGGTGGCAATAAACATTGGAACGGTTAATTATATTAACTTCGTTTGTGTCCAAATTATTATCAATCGATGTATTATTTATAGCGTAAGTTTTAGAATTATTGTTAGGGTAGTTTCTAGGATTATTGTTGGTATTATCCACTGGTTTAAAGCTTGCGTAACTATTTTGTGATCTATGGAATGATTTTGATGAGTGTTGGTAAGCGAATTCTGGGGCTAAAGTTTTTGAGGTTATTGAAGGAGGTTCTTTAAAATTATCAGATCGGGTCTTAATTTTTTCGTAATTCCGACACACTTTTCGCAATTCGTCAATAGTTGTGATTTCCGAGCAATTAACTAATGCGTTCGAATAACAGGGTCGGATATTATGAAGGATTATGTCTAATTTATCTTCTTCAGGCACTAGTTTAGCGAGTTTTTTGAACATTCCTTGTATAATTGAAAAATATACAACAATGTTTTCGGACTCCCCTTGACTGCGACTACGAATTTCAGCTATCATGCGGTAGTCATAGTCCGCTATATCGAAATCTTCTCTCAGTAGAGAAAGTAAGCGATCCCATGAAGTAATACTGTCTCGCACGCTTCGAAACCAATGTAGGGCGTCACCTAAGAATATTTCTGTAGCAGAAGAAAGCATCTTCTCACCAGAAAGGTTTTTTGCTAAGCGAACCTCTTCTAACTTTTCGATAAAAGATCTCACACAAGATTTCCCGTCGTACTTAAGTTTGAACATATCATTGAAAATACCACGGTCACAAGTAACTTGAATGCTAAGGTTTGTAAGATCTGGGATACTTTTCGATGTTTCAGACTCAGCGGGTAATTTATTTGCTTGAACTGGTGTTAAAACATTCTTAAACTGTTCAGAATAATCGTTAAAAGTTTCCAATGAATCGTTCAACAACTCAAGCTGTTCAGTGGAAGACGGTTGCACTATGCGACGTAGGCGGTGATGCAAATGGTTTAAAAACGACAGGGTTCTATCTGCTAATGCCGAATCAGTTGCAGAACGTAACTGATCTAAATTAGTTTTTACTTTAAGCAAAGTCTCTCTAACGCCACTCATGTCAGCTGGGAACTCAAGGCAAGAATCTGAGATATCCTCTGGATGATAAAGTTGAGTCAGTTTGCAAACCTGCCGCCTCAGTTCAAGGACTGTATTTGCAGGCTCTTCACCTCGAATAAGTACTTCGTACTGAAGTTCCGATTTTTGCAAGTGTAAAAACTTAATGGAATAAGACATTTTCTAACTAAGGTTAAAGGTATGTTGAGCACAGACTTTTCTTTTTAAACTAAACTACTTAATCCTAAAAATAAAAGCAGATTAAAAAGAACAATAAGCCAAAAGCGTTAATCCGTTCTGTCACAGTGATAAGCTCTTGTTAAAGATCAAGTTAGAAGAGACAAATTGATAGATAGTAAGCGAATAGTCAAAAAAAACAAAATATAAACCGTTTTTTTTTTAATAATTCGGTATTTGACTTATATAAATATATTACTACAAGAGCTTATTCTACAGTACGCACACAACCAACACCAGAAACATAAATAAAATTAGATCGGCTAAAAGCAAGCACGGATAATAAACCAAGAGAACAAACAGAGACCTTTTAATTCAAGCGTGGGCGCCAATTGTCACGTTTGTTTTTAGAAATAAATAACAAAACGCTTCAATTTAAGTTTAGACAATTTATTATTAAAAATTCAGAGCGTAGGTCAGGTCCTGTTTCCCCCGTGCTACCCTTAGTGACCACTATGCACTCCCCTTGGCCGTCCACAGTCTCCTATCCACGCCACTTCAAGGGTCTTCGTCGATATCTCCTTAAAGGTCCTCTTCTTGTGGCTCGGATCAGCTTCGATAGCCCGTCGGGTGAACCTGAAGTCATTACAACAAACAGTGTAAGATGACTGAGTCGATGTAAGTACATCGGGGCAGAGAAGTACAGGCGAAGCCAGGTGAAAAGAACAGGCACAAGAAGAGGCATTCTAAGAAACCATAGCTATGATCTGATGAGATGCGGCATTAACAAAAATTAACAAGCAGATACGGGGCATATACACTAGCTAGTGGCATGATTAACCAATTATGGATTTACATCTAAAGTTCTATAAAAAGGATAACTTATTATTTAGGGCAACATAACACGAAACAATCAAACATATTTATCAAATTAATACAAATGAAATCAGAGGTACCTGGCTAGTTAATTTACGTGTTCGAATGAACAAGTATGTTATTGTCGTACATACTGATTTAATTATTCATTTAGTTGCCTGTTAAACCAGTGCACAATAAGTTTATGTAATATTGCCAATTCATTATATTATATTTGCTAATACTAAAATATGGAATATTCTAGAAACATTAAGTGGAGGTAGAAAAGCTTAGATCTAAGTACCTTACTACGAAAAAAATAGACTGTGCACAACTTACCCAGTATGGGAATTATCTCACAATTAATGCAACACTTATTACAAAACAGGTATTAGTACCACTAGATGCACTAGACTTGCATCACTTAAACCAATTAAGATTAGGTTAATAATACGTCGCGATCGGTAATAGTCCGCGGCTGTTTCTCATTGAGTTCTTAGGCAGAGTGAGTGGCCAGCGGTGGGATCGCGCCGCATACCGATCCTCCTACGTCACAGCGGTCAGCCGGCTCCCGCGTGAACGCTGTATCTATAAAATATTGTCACTTAAAAGTCGTACGTTCCGTTTGTTTGTAGTTTAATGTTTTTATTTATTTTACTGTTTTAGTTTAATTAAGTAGATAGATAAGGTTATTTATAGGCTAGATTAAGTGAGAGAATAATTGTAAATAGTTAATTTAAATGTGATTTTAGTTTTAATATGTAATTAACCTATTTGTAATATTGTATATTTTCTTATCCATAATTATCTGTTTTTATGTAACTTTTATATTATTTACGTAACGTACGTAAGGCTTTTTATGGACGTTACAGTGGGCCGCCATTACCGTAGTGGACCCCTACGGTAATTGCGGCCCGCAGAAGTGTTACATAGCCCTGGTTTGTTATCACCAACCTGCATTTGGCAAGCGTGGTGATTAAGCCAGTACCCATTTATTGTAGCAATGACATAATTTCAATGGGATAGTATAACTTGACTGGCCTTTTTGGATAAACATCTAAACAATTAGATTTTCCGCTGTGTCCGTCTCTGTCTGATTTTTTAAATTTCCGAAGGTAATAAATAATAAATAAATATCCCTGGACATTATTCCACACAGCGCCATCTAGCCCCAAAGTAAGCTAATTAAAGCTTGTGTTATGGGATACTAGACAACGGATAAACATACTTAAATACATTTTCTTTTGTAAATACATACTTATTATACATAGGAGACACCCAGACCTGTACAAACAGACATGTTCATGCACACAAATGTTTGTACTGTGCGGGGATCGAACCCGCGACCTCTGGTGTAGTAGCCAACTTCTTAACCATTACACATCATAAGGTTCATAATATCTCTTTTGTTAAATAATTTATTAAAGAAAGAAAAAATTGTGATATGCTTAAAGTAGCCATAGATTTTAAGTAAAATAATTATTTCTCTACTAAGCATTATCCAGGGAAGAAACAAGAGACTATTTTTTTCCCTTCCCTATCACCGTTGGAGTACACCAAGGCTCCGTGCTTAGCCCGTTTCTGTTCAGCGTAATATTAGACGTGCTGTCAAACAGCATCCGAGACCACCATGAGCAACCACACTGGTTGCTTATGTATGCTGATGATATTGCGCTAGCAGATTCAGACAGAGGACGGCTAGTACAACGGTTGAATAAGTGGAAAAAATCACTTGAAAACAGCGGTCTGAAACTTAATGTGGCGAAGACGGAGTACATGGCCTGCAACACCACAAATCCAAAGTCCGTCCGCATAGGCGTTGACGTGGTCGTGCGCACGGACTGTGTCAATTACCTGGGATCTGTGTTATGCGCGTCCGGGGACATCGACAGTTACGTCAGATCCCGAATTTTCGCGGCTTGGGCCAAATGCCGTGAGGTGACTGGTGTCATTTGTGACTCCAAAATGCCGATCAAGCAGAATAAGCAGGCCTATAATATATATAACCATCATTAGGCCTGTCCTTTTATACGGCAGTGAAACATGGCCGTTACTAGAGCGACACAAGCAGGAGCTGCACGTCATGGAAATGAAGATGCTGCGGTGGATGTGAGGAGTCTCACACAAAGATCTCGTGCGGAACACCCACATCCGCGGCACCCTTCGTGTTCGTGACATCGCAGACAAGCTGCAGGAGTGCCGCCTTCGTTGGTATGGTCATGTCTCACGGAGATCGGCTAACTACGTGGGCAACAAATGTCTGACCATGCCGCCCCCGCCAGATACCGGTAGAAGAAGTTGACCGAAGAAGCGATGGCTCGACGTCGCCAAGGGTAACATGCGTGCCAACAGACACTCACCACTGAGGATGCACAAGACCGGGCAAAGTGGGCCAAGAAAATAATAAAGGCGGACCCCACACACCAGTGACAAGCGGGATAGACCGCACGGATGATGATGATGAATTAAGTCTCTGGTAGTCACTAGGTAATTTCCGATTGTATTCCAAGCATTCGTTCTCACGTTACTCATTCTAATACTCGGTTCTCCTCAAGAGAAAAAGTTGCGGGCAAAAGCTAGTAAAGAATATTCATCTAACCCTTTCTTAAAAATATTTATGCTGCATTTATTTTAAATTCGTTGTACATAGCATCCACATTAACCTTCACCAAATGGGGCTTATGTCAGCAGCATAAGGTGCCCCTATTTAATGGTAGATCTCTGTACTCTACTTCTCCTTCTATCTATCTGTCATCAGCAGCTAGTGTATCCAACCTAAAAATCAAAAAAGAACAATAAAAAACAGTCATTTTTTCCCCGCAAGTTGGCATGAAATCACTCAAAAATAAATAGTTTAAAATCTGGGAAAAGATTCTTTGACTTCAAAGCAAGGAAAGTTTGTAATAGGTTGTCACAGATAAAAAGCATTCCTCAATATCTGATAGAACAGATTTGATAATCATATAAATGGTTGTTCGAGCATGGGCTAATTATTAACCAAAAATGTTGTTGCTTTATAGTATATTTCATATCGAGGGACTAAACGAAGCCATAATATACCAGAGGTGGTTTGACTCCCGAGCGTGCGAGGTTAAGTTGGCGTTTAGTCTCGAGGTGCAAACTGTACTTTTCACTTTGAGTGCGAGCAAAAAAAGTAAATTTAGTACAAAAACATTTAAATTTGAACAATTTTACACTCAGTTAAGTCAGGTTTTTCTTCTAAACCAGTCACAGATGGCGCCACCTTCTCTGCGGACAAACCATGGAACATTTTCGCAATGAAGGTGGTCCACACTCCACAGATAATATGTAGTATATTTATATACTGACTGTTTGAGTTTGTCTGTGTCACATGAAGGAAATTAAAAAACTAATTACCTACTTTTCACTCCCTAGAGGCTGAAGCGGTCACTTCAGTCCCCCTTCGTATTGCTATATTGGAGTACTTTTAGAGCATGAGAGGTGAAAAAGGTATTTTCGTGAATAATAATCGAATGGCAGCCGTAAACCCCTTTGACAAAAATATCCTGAATTCAAAATGCATATAAAACTTTTTCATTTTAACATGCCGAATGTACTGCGTAAAATAAAATGAAGCTTACAAAAGTTTAAATTTTTCCACGAAATAAGATTTTCGCTTTTTGATCGATGGTTTTTTCAATTGATGACTGTGGAAATACCTTCATAATAATAAAGTAACATAATATGTAGAACTGAACATTTTTTTGTATTTTGTATTAAATGAACGATAAAAATAGTTTTGAGATTTTCTATGTCTCTGTTGATATGTTCCATTTGCCATAAACAATTTAAAAAATGTTTACCATTAGCTGCTGTCACATAAAACTACGATAGTTGACTTCATAAATTTGTATGACATTTTTGGTTCCATTTTTAATCACTTGAGGCGCTGTACAGAAATTCCATACAAAAACGGACTCTTGCGGCTGTCATCGGTGTAAAACCATGGAATACAGACTGAACAGCTGTAAACAACAGGATGGATTTTAATGAAACGGGCCTTCACAAGACATCTTGCATATAACACTCCGGGTATCTATCATAAGGTACCATACAATGTGCGTTTATCGTTCTTTGGCATGATTTCGCCCATGGTAGACAGACTGAGCAGCTGTGAACAACAGAATGGATTTGAATGAAACGGGTCTTCACAAGACATCTTGCATATAACACTCCGGGTATCTATCATAAGGTACCATACAATGTGCGTTTATCGTTCTTTGGCATGATTTCGCCCATGGTAGACAGACTGAGCAGCTGTGAACAACAGAATGGATTTGAATGAAACGGGCCTTCACAAGACATCTTGCATATAACACTCCGGGTATCTATCCTAAGGTACCATACAATGTGCGTTTATCGTTCTTTGGCATGATTTCGCCCATGGTAGACAGACTGAGCAGCTGTGAACAACAGAATGGATTTGAATGAAACGGGCCTTCACAAGACATCTTGCATATAGCACTCCGGGTATCTATCCTAAAATACCATACAATGTGCTTTTATCGTTCTTTGGCATGATTTCGCCCATGGTAGACAGACTGAGCAGCTGTAAACAACAGGATGGATTTGAATGAAACGGGTCTTCACAAGACATCTTGCATATAACACTCCGGGTATCTATCATAAGGTACCATACAATGTGCGTTTATCGTTCTTTGGCATGATTTCGCCCATGGTAGACAGACTGAGCAGCTGTGAACAACAGAATGGATTTGAATGAAACGGGTCTTCACAAGACATCTTGCATATAACACTCCGGGTATCTATCATAAGGTACCATACAATGTGCGTTTATCGTTCTTTGGCATGATTTCGCCCATGGTAGACAGACTGAGCAGCTGTGAACAACAGAATGGATTTGAATGAAACGGGCCTTCACAAGACATCTTGCATATAACACTCCGGGTATCTATCATAAGGTACCATACAATGTGCGTTTATCGTTCTTTGGCATGATTTCGCCCATGGTAGACAGACTGAGCAGCTGTGAACAACAGAATGGATTTGAATGAAACGGGCCTTCACAAGACATCTTGCATATAGCACTCCGGGTATCTATCCTAAAATACCATACAATGTGCGTTTATCGTTCTTTGGCATGATTTCGCCCATGGTAGACAGACTGAGCAGCTGTAAACAACAGGATGGATTTTAATGAAACGGGCCTTCACAAGCCATCTTGCATATAACACTCCGGGTATCTATCATAAGGTACCATACAATGTGCGTTTATCGTTCTTCGGCATGATTTCGCTAAAAAATAGACACGGATTTGATGTTCCTCTACAAAATTCTCAATCATAAGGTTTCGTGTCCGGATCTGCTTGCCTCTATCAACTTGACTGTGCCTCGTAGATGCCCTAGGAGGCCTCTCACAAAAACTTTTGCTTTGCCTCCACACAACGAATCTTGATCTTCATTATCCCTTGGCTAGAATTTGTAACACTTACAATAATTTTAATCTAAAGTCACCTGACCTGGATGTTTTCTGCGTTACTGGGAAAGTCTCTAAAGGTAATTTGTTGTAGGTGCTGGAGTCTCATATAAGCTAATATTCAAATAACATTGTAAAAGCATTTTTTTTTCTTTTTTTATGTTTAACTGTACATTTTAGTAGGTAATATACCTGTCACTTTATTTTCAAAAATGTTGTGTATGCTTGTAAAGGCTTACATGTATGTCCTAGATATTAAGTTGATCTATATAAATGCTGTACATGTTTAGCTGTAAGCAAACCTAAATAAATAAATAAAATAAACTTCGTACACTTGACTTGACTGTGTCTCCAACAATCCGCACTGAGCCCGCTTGTTGGAGTATGGCTCGTACCACCTCATAGTTGAGGTGAGGCCTGTGCCCAGCAGTGGGACGTATAAGGCTGTATTTGCTTGCTTGCTTTGCTTGCTCGTACACTTAGGCCCGTATTCTAAAACAAAATCTGTACTTGAGTATAGATCTGAGTGACGTTTTTGTATGAACTGACGTTTTGAAATCTCTACTCAAGTACAGATCAGTGCCTATGTACGATTCTAGAATACGGGCCTAATACTATAAAAGCTAGAAGAATAAATATAGGTTACTTCAAATGAATATACAGGTGAATAGTCTCACGTTTATTACTTTCTCTATTCATTTTAGGATTAGACGGAACTAAAAAAGGTTTTTTTACGGTACAATTTGTGGTAAAAGTTCAATAAACATTATTACTTTTAAGATTTATGCCGAATTAAAAAAAAAATATTTAAATAGCAGCTGTCACACTTAATTGTTCCCATTTAAAGTAAAGTAACTTTAGAATTTATGGGGTTTTTGCTTAAATACATATATGGTGGGTTAAGGGAGTTGCTGCGCATTTGTGAACGATACGCAAATGCGCACGGGTTAAAGTACATTTGCAAAAAAAGTGAAGTCGTATTGTTCAGGTCGCGCGGCAACTCTCTTAAAAAGGTGCCTCCCATCCGATTGGACGGTATGAACTTAAAAATAGTACCTACATTCAAATACCTGGGACACGTGGTAACTGAAGATTTGCAAGATGACTGCGACCTTGAAAGGGAACGTAGAGCGTTGACTGTACGAGGCAATATGCTGGCCCGCAGGTTCGCCGGTTGTACAAGTGATGTTAAAGTCACATTATTTAAATCATTCTGCCAATCTTTTTACACTGGCGGACTGTGGGTCGACTATACACAGAAAGCCTTCAACGCCCTACGTGTGCTCTATAATAATATGTTCCGTGTGCTTGGGACTGCCGAGATTCAGCAGTGCGTCTGGCATGTTTGCGGACGCGCGTGTAGACGGTTATCACGCTGTGTTGCGTAAAAAAGCTGCAACCTTAAAAACCAGAATGCTGGGTAGTCCTAACAGTCTTATTAAGGTTTTGGCTACAAGGTGGGACAGTACTCTACTGAGGCACTGGATACTCTCCACTATAAACACAAACGCGGAAATTATTTATTTTGTCAATTAATGTTACTACTACTTAATACCTAATTTATGTTTAATTTCAATCGGTACCCACTAATATAGCTTTAAATTTTTTGTTACTAACCAATGGATCATTGTTATCTGAATAAATAAAAATATTATTATATTAAATATTTATTTTGTCTTAAATCAAACTGTATTGTCGATGTAAAAACCAAAAAGAAGCAGGGATTTATATCCGAACACGTTATTACTGTCACTATAACTCAACCAAATCTAAAATGTTACATAATCCCTTTATACGTCGTGGCGGAAGAGGTTTTCAATTCTTCCAGGTTATACTCAGGTCATCATGGTAACGTCAAATGCAAAGTGTCATTGATTTTAGCACCCCTGCTTCTTATTTCTAATGTTATAATGGATGTAGTATCTATTAAACTGATTTCTCTTCTATGTCGATGGTTCCAAATTCCATGTTTCAGAAGTTAAGTAGTGAAAAACTGGTCCTAGCGGCCTAGCTGAAGTATTTTCAGGTTCCTACCATGTTTGTTTTCCTTCAGCTCAAATATAAGCAAACAGGTATTTCAGAAGTTTTTGTGGTCCCACTTCCTCGCATCACATCGAGTAGTAAAACGACTCTCATATATTATTCAACCCAAGTGTTAGGTTTGTGTCAACAAATTTAGCTAAGCGACAGATATGCCCCTGGATTTTTAGAATGTGTTCTTGGCTAAACCTGACTGACGTGTTGACTGGACTGTTAGTCAGTTAGTGTTAGTTAAATGGCAGCGATCCTGTTTTCAGCACCGGAGGTCGTGGGATCGATCACCGCTCATGCCAATTATTTATGTGACAAACATTCGTGTTTGTTGTGTGTCTGGGTGTTTATATCTATTTAAGTATGTATTTAAAAATATTTAAGTGTGTTTATCAGTTGTACACCCATTGTAGAAGCTCTGCTTAGTTTGGTGTCAGATAATCTTGGTGTAAATTGACCCAGATATATATAATTTTATAATACTAGGCCACGGTTCATGGGCTCAATTTCGAACCAGAATATAATGTTTTCTGTATGAAAACCACAAATCCAAAATGAATTATTGATAAAACATTTTTTTTTTAAATTATCTGCTGAGCATTATTTTCCTTACGCCATAAAAGTTCTTCCAAAAAATTTAAGTGAAATTTTTACTTCCATATAATGTATTTGTAATAGTCTGGGCAAAAATTATTGTAAAACCTGCGTAAATATAATTAACTAAGTAGCTTTTGCCAGCCATCTTGTACGCCCGTACCCGATTTTCCGTTGCCATAAGAATTCCGGGAAATCGTCTCTAAGGACTCTTCTACACTCCCCAAGGAACCTACAAATTCGCTTAAGCTTATTCCAGTACGTTGTGGCCTAGGGGTTAAGGCAGGGCACAAACGTGGACACTTTTGTGTCTTGTGCCAGATACAAGCTACCGATGAATATTTGATTTCTATAAAACCAGTATTAAATCTTCCACTCCCTGCGCAAACGTAATCTGTGTCCGATCACCGCTACATGGCACAGTAACTACGGTTCCCTGTGATGGTGTGCCGTGACGGCAACAAAAAGTGTCTACGTTTGCACAGCGCCGAAGTACTACGCCTTGGAACTCATGTGGTTCCGAGTTCAAATCTGGCTAGAAACATCTTTGTGTTCATTGTTCAATTTGCGACGTTAATATACCACCGATAACGGTGAAAAGCTCACCACCTTCCACCTTTTTTTTTAATGGGCTTGCTTTTGGTCTCAGTCTTGCCTGGTGGTTGCCGATGGTGGTACACGCTTACCCAAAAAATGCCTATTCACTCTGAACTTGAAGATGCCAAGGTCGCAAGTATCCGGAAAAACAGACGCAGCACGCACAGGATGTGCGTGCTGCGTCTGATTTTCCGTGTTCAGCAGTGCGGACCAGAAAAAAGACCAGCAAACCGTTGGTTCAAATACGTGGTAAAAAGTGGGCTTTTGAGTGTTCCGTTCACTATGACGGCAACAGCTTGCCTCTGACTACCCCGTTTGGGATATAGTCGTGATAGTATAGTAAAGTAAAGTAAAAATTATATTTATTCATATAGACTTATAAAAAGTACAAGTCAAATACAAAGAAAAATTATAGCAAAAATATACTAAATGAAAATAAACTTACTTAAAATAATAAATACTATGATAGTAAATATCATAAATAAACATGATGTGACTCTTACCACCGGTTCGGAGGTTGTTTCCGATCGAGAAGACTCCGGCAAGAAACTTGATGGTTACTCTTTTCTTTTCCATCTTGTTTTTATACACAAAAATTGAATTGACGGAGTAAAATCATACCAAAAAAAATATGCAGAGTCGCAGATTGTACCTAAGATGACCACAAATTCTTATCATTTAAGAAATCCTCAACACTATTATAACCTCGCTTCATTAACTTAGCTTTAATTTGTGACTTAAACTTGTGAAGAGACAGTTCAACAAGCGTTTGCGGAATCTTATTAAAATATTTTACACATTGACCAACAAATGATTTTCCTACCTTATGCAGTCTTAGACTGGGAGTTACGAGCTTTTATTAATTTCTAGTATCAAGTTTATGAACATCACGGTTTTTCTTGAAGAGATGCAAGTTTTTACGGACATATACTACATTATCATAAATAAATTGAGAGTAGACAGTTAAAATATCTATCTCTTTGAATACTTCACGAAGCGAGTCGCGCGGTCTAAGGTTGTGAATGGAGCGGATGGCTCTTTTTTGAAGACCAAAGTTGGTGTTGAGATCCGCTGCCGAGCCCCACAACTGTAGACCATACGACATAACATTTGCATGTAGGAATTGATTACTCAGAAAAAATTAACAAACTTACCATGTTAAATGTTCCATTACATCTTATACCAGGACATATTATGTTACATTATATCTTCCACTGGACAGTCACCCGCAGAGTAGGTATATCAAATTAAGTTATGGAACTCATTTGGACAACAAACTTTGATTATGCCTGCCATGTTCCGAATTGGATTTCTTTTCCTCGTCGAGTTGTCGAAGTAGCAGGAATGTGTTGGCGACAGGCAATTTCAGAAATTACTGTTGATTAGTGATTTTCAGATCATTTTTCCGTATTGGAAAGTTTGTCTGGGAACGGTTTGACACTCAGTGCAGTCATAATAATAATGTTTAAAGGTTTGTTCTCATGTGTAACGGGTCCATTAACAATGAAGTCAATTGAGATACTTTTACTAATGTTAATACTAACGGGTTTTTGCGACCAACAAATTCCGGCATTGGTTCACCTATTTTATCTTGACGATTGCCATTAACGTTCGTAGCTCATTTGTTGGGTATATATTTATCTAAAATAAAAAAAAAAAACAGTATATGTAAAAAAAATTTTTTACATAAAATGTAAAAAAATTATATAAGTTTACAATTCACTCAAACAAACAAATACACTCAAAGATTTATACGTAGCGTATATGAATAGTCTAACGACTATTTGATAGTATATCTACCATAGGTAAGTAGGTACACCAATGACAGTCGCTAGCGTCTTCGTTGACCTCGTTGACGCTTTTTATACATTTTGGTACCTACCTTTGTTTATTCGACTAAGATTCAAAGTGCATTTTTGTTTTGTTTTTTTTACTCTTGATTGCATGATTTTTTTCTTGTTTTTATTTTGGTGCCAAATATACTTTTTAGGGTTCCGTACCTCGAAAGTAAAAAAAGGAACCCTTATAGGATTACTTGGTTGTCCGTCTGTCTGTCTGTGAAGACCCTTTTTTTCAGGAACGCGTAAAGATATCAAACTGGAATTCATATTGAATACTCACGTCTACTGTCCCTTGGAGCTGTGAAAAAATCAAACTTCTAAGCCAACGCAATCAAAAGATACACAGCCGTTTATGCCGCAAATTTCGCAAATTTTCGACACTCGCAAGGGAATCAAAACCTACAGGGTACTTCCCGTGAACTCAGAATCTTGAAATATGGTACGAAGCAACGTCTTATAGCACAGATAAAGAAAAAATTGCGAAAACCGTAAATTTTTACTTACATCATATAATAAAAATATTTTTAATAAATATACCTACAGGTTTGTACGGAACCCTCGGTGCGCGAGTCCGACTCTCACTTGGCCGGTTTTTTCTTTTATATAAATGGAACCAAAAAAAGCATTCATGGTAGAGAAACAGTTTTTTTTTATTTATTCTTAGGGACAACAAAACAGATAACAACCATAAACTTACACCTTACAGTAAATAGCGTTACAAGTTATATACTAGATTGTAATCCTACTTATGAGACACCTATCAGACATTACTCATTAAAAGAGCTACTCTTTCTAAAAAACAAAAACAAAAATCCTTGAATGTATATTCTTGATTTTAACTACTGATTTTTATTTAATTGACATTTAATTAATTGATAGTCATATTTTAAATTAAATTTTAAGGACTTCCGTGTGGCATAAATTATGTGTGTTGGATTTAAATAATTAATGAGTTTGTGTAACTGAATGTGAATTTTAAATAATGTTGTTTTGTGATTTTATAGTATGGATATGGAGCAATCTGAAATAAATTATATTATTATTAAAGAAAGAACCAAAATAAAATAAATTCCCAAAACAAACATTTTTTAGGGGAGTGTAAGTTAATGTGTACTTACAGCTTTTCAAAATTTCGTGACTATCAAAGTTAGCATTTGCTTTAACTGTCAGAATATGAATTTTGAAAAATTCAATTAATGTGCGGAGTGTGAAACAGTGCGACCCTCTAGAGACACTGTTTCGATTTTTGATATTACTGAAAAAATGGAACGTCAGAAGAGCTAAATGTTTTCCCTAAATAACCGTATTTTGTTAATAAATTATTTGGCAATATATTCTACTGGTAATTAATATTTAGAACCTCCAAATCTCGCAAAACATCGTTTTTAAATAATTATTACAATAACGTCAATTTGCAATAATGTTATTTAGCCAGGTAAGCCTGTAAATATACTTTAAATAATTTGATCATCAGTTGAAATGTCCAAAACAATCCCTTGGGAAATTCGACCCGGGAATTCCAAGGAGAAATAAATAATCTTGAACGAGGAAGTCGGATTGTTTGATAAATTAGAATGAAAAAATGTTAATTGGATATTTAACATCATTACTTAACAGCGTGCTCTGGCGGATTGGCAACGTCGCATTCTTGGAAGATTTTCGTCAGTGTTGAATTCACCAATCAAAGCCGCCCGTGCTAAATGCGGGTTGGTGATAGTGATCATGAATATCAATCAATGAATAATATTATATTTCTAAAGGTGGGCTTAAACCGAACGAGCGAATGCTCATTCATTCTATGTAAACCGAGACAAAAGAATGCTCTGTCTCTGTTTATCCAAAGAAAATTTGATAGATCGCATTCGCGCGTTTGGTCTAAGGCAGAGATCCGTAGTCGTTACTTAGATAAGCACAGACGTATCACATTAATAATTGTCTGACTAATTGATTATTGTTAAGATTATTATAACCATTGAATAAATCCTAAGATAAGATAAGATAAGATAAGATAAAATATTTATTTGTATAAATATGGTACATTTTTGGTTCTTATTTTGAGGTATCGTGCATACATGTTTATCGATTAAGTTGATGTTTAACTAAGACAAAAAAAAATAACGATAAGAAGGAACGAATATAGATATACAGCTGTTCAAAGTCTAAGATAAGTCTCAGTTTAAGCTAAGCACGCTCTATAGATCTCGGCCTGAAACTCTAAACTCACCTTAATAATGCTTGCGTTTTGACAGCTTTTCAATGAAGATGAAGTATTTGACGTCAAAAAGGTTTTTTTTTATATTGCCCGTCAAGATGACCTCACTTCACCGGATGGAAAGCGGTCGTGAGGTCCAGATATGAGGTTGACAAGCCCAGTCATTCAAACGAATCACTGGGCTGGCCATCCTCACCTTGAAGGCCTGCAGAAATGCCTTTTCACGCCCCGCTTGAAGAACCCGGGACTAAACGTGGAAGGAAACACATGTGCTGGAAGAGCGTTCCACGTCTGGATGGTACGACAAAGAAACGAGTCACCGAATCTTTTAGTTCGGGCCAACAAAAGCTATTATGAAATTGCTGTCAAGATCGCGATTTTTTTCTATCTAAATTGGTGAATACTTGAGCTATGGTCGCGGCTATGGTCCATAAAACTCGAAAACACTCTTTACCTAACCGGATTGGACCCCAGGACCTCCCGGAATTCGGGCCAAGCAGCAAGCACAAAGCAAACACAACTGTTTGTCCGAATCATCCCATGAGCCTTTGAAGCCATAGGCTGCATTTCTACCAGAGATATGCTATGTTCGTACTGTGGATGCCTTCGATATCCACCAATCATATTCTTTGCTCCACATAGCACAGCACTGGTTGAAACGGGATCTCTTATGCCCCGTTCACATTATTCCAGTTCAGCGCTAAAATGTCACTGGAATAATGTGAACCGGCACTGTCCACACTGGAATGTCCAAACTGGAATGTCCACATTGGAATGTCCACACTGGATTGTCTACACTGGAATGCCCACACTGGAATACCCACACTGGAATACCCACACTGGAATGTCCACACTGGAATGTCCACACTGGAATCTCCACACTGGAATGTCCACATTGATTGAGCGCTGGATTGCTGGAATGCAGTACTGGAATAATGTGAACCGGGAATTAAGCTATGCTTTTAATATGACAAGTGACATGACACATGGATGCGTGCTGTGCGTGCCATCCTTGCTGCATCGCATAGCTCGAGCTACGCATCTTACGCGCATAGCTACCTTGCGGCGGCGCATCTACGTAGCACATCTTTCTTGCTCCGGTACAAAGCATAGCATCAGTGGAATCTGATAGTTTTGTAGCTCCGCTTCCACATCTCTGGTGGAAAAGCAGTCTAAACTACACACATTGGCCTTTGTACCTAGCAGGTATTCCAGTGAATATATCTATTCACGGCCACTGAGGCGTAACCACAAACAGGTATTAATATTATCTCAACTACCCACCCTATTTCATCCCCTTTGACATAGTAGAGTCCACTTCAACATGGCTTAATGTACTCGTAAAGTCGAGGGCAATCGACTCTACCACTCGAGTCTTGTCCAATGTGCGGAACGCAGACGTAAACCTTTATAGTAGTATAGAGATGAATTGATTGGCTGTTATTTTTTTACAAAGCATTTTGCACACACACACGCTCGCACAAACACACTCGCACACACGCATATGCAAACGCAGACATATCGTATCTATCTAGTTATTATTGTTATTAAGACTAATTTACAAATTTAATTTTGTATCGTATATAACTCCTATTACACAGGTTAATAATTAATAAAATATACTGCATTACATCCTTCCGATTTTGAGCTGGGTGCGAATTATTGTACCCTCGCATGTCTCAATTGACCGGATTATACAAGGTTAATTAGTTTTGATAACTAAGCTAAGGTAGAGCGACTTCCTCTGAGTGTTTATTTACTTTAGACTAAATAAATAAACCTAAACTAAACTGAACAAACTTTTTTATTGCTTATAAAATAGCTAACGAATTCACCTATATCTAAACCAACCTTGTCACTCTAAGAGGCTTATTGTGTCACGGTGTCGTTTTAGGTATAACCTTATAACCCGAATTTTATAACTGTGCACCTCGAGCTGTCAAAATCGTTAGGTTGGCAGCATTGAATTACACCCGCCCGCAAACTTCCTCACCACTCTGCTCACACCCGACAGCGCATTTGACCTGACAGCGCGTCAGCGGAGTAGTGTTATAAAAATCGGGTTTTAGTGACAAGAATCCATTTTAATAAAAAAAAGCAACGCCGACGAATGCTGGAGGTTCGAATCACAGGTCGGCCAAAGTGTGTACAAATGTTTACACTCGCGTTATTTCTTTTAATTTATGTCTGTGGCGCGGACACTCGTTTCGCCGGTTGTACATTTGTCACAAATTAGAGGACAAAATAATTTACTAGTATTGTAGTACACTTTAAAAGTTGTTTCGTTAAAACTATAGGCTCAAACTACAGTGAGCACAAAATAGGTTCTAGTGAAAAAAGATCTATTTTCCTTAAAAAAAAGCTATCTATTTGTTCAAATTTGAAGACATTGTTGTGAGTTTTTATTTATTCAGTAAAGGCGGTAAACAGATTATTAGTAGTGGTCAAAACTATAACCATAATACATGAGTGACCTCATTTCAGATGACAGTAATGAAAATAAATCAAATTCAAGCAAAGAATTTTAAAAAATGAAACAAATTTGGCAGATTTCACAATTTTTCGCCATATATTTTTTTGTTAAAAATTGGGTTTGCGTTTGGCCTTAGTCTCGCCTATTGGTAAGCGATGACGAGGCCGATAGTGGTACACACTCACCCTGAAAATGCCTATTCACTCTGGCCTTGAAGATACCAAGGTTGTAAGTATCCGGAAACACAGACGCAGAGAGAGCGTTCCACACCTTAGCGGTGCGGACCAGAAAAGGCGCAGCAAATTTCTGGGAAGTCAGCCAAATGGGGGTGGAAATCCTCTCAGCGTTCGGTTGTAGTGGTTATTGTTCCATACAGCTAGTTCTTTTTATTCATCTGCATCATCATCAGAAATGACCTCCTTTCAGCAGATTTAAAACTGTCATTTGAACTTTATAAACCTTTTTACGTTCTCAACAACGCACTATATTACGTCCCAAAAAGTACAATCGGCAAAATTGAAGGATACAAGGAAAATAACGTTATCGCACACGTCAACAAAAATATAATAGAGTTCCCGATAGCAAAATATACTTTAATTCTCTGCATATAGTTTAATCCGGTATGGTCCACCCTGAACCGGATATAACCGGTTAGAACAGCATCAATCTGGATTAGTGTGGTTGCTATGTCGATAACTGGGAAATCGGTTTGAAGATAAGTTATTTTGTGTACATCTGAAAACAACATTAGAGGTTGGTATTAAGTACATACTCGTAAAATTATAATGACATACAATTAGTAAGTTTTTGCGATATCTTTCAACTTAATTATTAGTTGTTTCCTAGACACGCCAAAATCTCTAGCTAAGCGAAATCTGAAGTTATTTCAGGTCGGTAGTCCAATGACGAGTAGAATTATAACCTTGCAAGATTCGGATGCCGGGCCACGGCGAGGAAAACAAGTATGACCTATACTGCTTTGTAAAGAAATTATCTAGTTTTAGTCAACAGACATCCTTTTATTGTTATGTAATAGTACTAAATTTACCTACTGAAAAATTTTGAACGTCAATTTGTTTTAAAAAACTTCATTTAAATCTCGTGATCCTTTGAGTAGACTCGAATACAGGCTAGGGTATAATGTGCCAAGGCTTAGTTTCTGTTTATTTCATAACTAGCTGTCCGTCAGTGGCTTCGCCTGCGTAGACTGTCTTTCCCGTCCAAATATAACCTAAATAAAAAAAAAGCTTAAGTCACTCCCTGATAATGTAGCTTTATATTGGTGAAAGATTTTTTAAAATCAGTCCAATAGTTTCGAAGCCTATTCAATACTAAACCAACAAATCTTTCCTTTTCATAATATTAGTATAGATTTGCCACCTATCTGCGCCTATTTACATTTAACAGATAGTGTTTTTTACCGATTAATACCATCTTTCACATTTTTTGGGAACTACATTACAATTCCTCAGAGAAGGAAACAGTGTTAAGGGCACAAAAGAAGTGTGTACGAGCTCTGAGTAAACTCCAGTCAACAGATAGCTGTAGGCCTTTTTTAAGGTCACTTAAACTCTTGACTTTGCCCTCAATTTACATACAGGAAATATGTCTATTTGTGAAAAAGAACTGGACATTATTTGAGAAACTGAAAAGTAAACGCCAGAAGTATAAAATATGTTCACAAATACACAAGACATCTCTGTTTACAAAGAATATTACAGGCATGGCACCACGCATCTTCAATTAGTTAACAGATAGCATAGCAAGAGAGAAGGATGACGTTATCTCCTTTAAGCACGCATTATTTCATTTTTGACTGAGAAAGCATAGTACTCAATTGACGAATTCCTCCTGGACAAATCAACTAACAGGTACTAATATAAAATTAAATAATCTAAAAATCTGTGTTTTGGTTATTAACATAAATTTAACTATACATTTTTCTTTTATTAGGACGATTAAATAATTAATATATACAGTACAGTAAAAATTAAAAAGAAAACCTTAAAATAAATATAACTAAAAACTACTAAGAAAATTTTGCACCTGTGGTAAGGTACCCAAGATGCTGGCAGCATTCCCCCGTTGTCTAGAAAGACTCGCACGTTGTGCGAGGAATGTACCAGCTCTTGGGTCACCTGTAGTTGAAATCAATTTTTTAGCTAGATTAAAGGTATATTTAAATTTTGCACGCCATCTATCTGGCTAACAGGATAACTTAGATTTAAGACCCATCCTTGTGTGATGATCACCTACAGTTGCAATAAATATATTTGACTTTGACTTTGACATTTTTTGAACATTTTTAAAATATCGATAGAATATTTCTAGTGTCCACTGCACTATGGCGGATTACCCAACAAAGGCCGGGTCGGGATAGTGTGTAAAAATAATGTGTATCTTGTAGGAAACATCTTTTGAAATGTCATGAAAGAAACCTTGTTTTGATAGGTGGCCAGTTTAAAAATTGGTGGAGTGCTCGGTTTGCTGGATGAAAACCTAGAAATACAAACGTGTAGCTACTGGTAACTAGTAGCAGCTGGAATAATTACTATTAAAGAAAGACATACAATTTATTCGTATCAATTATATTTGGTTTTCTTCCACTTTTAGCGGCTCTGTGGCAGAGTGGTAACAGAGCAGGATACCCTGGGTTCAAAACCCTGGTCAGGCAACGAGTGGTTTCCGATTTTTCGGAACATAGCTCGGGTTTGTGATCGATCACAATCCACATTTAGCAAGTGTGGTGAAAATACCCATCAATTGTAGCGAAAACTTGATTTCGATGATAAAGTGACTAGCTCTTTGCTGATACTTTTTGAGAACCGGGATTGAGTCCTGAAGGTGCAAACTCTCTCATCTAACTGATATTTGAATGAATAGATGTAATGCACACACAGCTGACGAAATAAGGGATACCACAAACGAAACATTATCATTTTGACAATATACAGTATATCAATGCCCGTATTTTAAACGCCTCAAAATAAATAGTTTATAGAAAGACCGCTCTCGCCTTTTCCCAGTTTATTTTTTATTTGCCTAGGCGGGGAGGCAAGTTTAGGCAACAACAAAGTCTAGGGTCGCTGGGTACTATACAACGTGTTAATTAAAAAGCGCAAAACCTCAGACACCCCAACTTATTTTTATTATAATAATAATAATAATAATATTCATTTATTTCAGACTATGTCCATAATTCTTGTTAGTAACAGAAAAAATACGCTTAAAAACTATGTTAGTAAGTACATTATTTAATTAATTAAAAATGATTTTTTGGGTCCCTGTGCGTGCAGGTACATCCAGTGCTCTAATAAGGAGCATGACGACCTATCCCTCATAGCCATCAGGATGCTGTTGGCGCTCTGCCTGACTCTGCTGAGCATTGAAGCCGTCCGCTTCCGGATGATCGCATAAAAGTCATCAACACGCGCCTCTGCGAACATTAATGACGCGCTGCAGAATCTAGGGAGCCCCTTCAGCACCCTGAAGGCGTTATTGTATTGATTTTGATTGTATTGATTATAAAAGAATAATGTAAATTATTAAATTAAATTTTCGCGTATTATTTACGAAGATATACGCTTTTTTTTGTTTCTTGTCTTTGTTGCAAAAATATAAAGTCTATGGTAATAACGCGCGAGCTAGTGCGACGTTCCCGCTTCGCGTGCCGCCGCAATAATAGAGTTAAGTAATGATTAAACACGGCGTAATGAAAAAATTTTTTTGGTTAAAATTTTACCCCTATTTTTTATTAGTGGAATCGATTCTACTCTCGATTCTGAACAAACTAATTTCAGGTTTTGCGCTATGTCATTAACACGTTGTACACGCTCTGAACTTTCAAAATGAAGTAGGTAGGTTATATATACTTGATGAAACCAGCCAAAAACAAAATACCTCCATCATGTGAAAAATTGCACCAAGTTGCACACCGATTCTGACCGGTATCGCCTGTAAACTCTGTGTCTGTGTACGCTTTCGAAATATCGGTTTGTTCTAAGTGGCCTATATCATAGTAAAATTACTATGACTATATTATGTACCACGGTTGACCGGTCGGCTTCTTTGGTAGTGAGTTATTTCATTTCTCACCCAGGAAAAACATTCACGTGATGAACATTTGTATCAATTGTTTGAGTGACAGTGTATCACGATTGTAAATCCATTCAAGTTCCTATGTAATTTACTCGTACAATATATAAGTATGTTTATCAGTTTCTAGCCCAAACAGTAAGCTTCGGGCAGATTGGGCTCAGATGAACCTGGTGTACTTGTGATATGTCCCAATTTCTAGCTTCAGTCCTCGTCTTTGTTCACTGGTACCTGTTTTTTCCCGTTCCCGTAGAAGTTTCGAGAATTCCTCTTTTGTAATTTCTCCCCTACACTAACCAAGAAACCTGCCTACATGCCGAATTTCAGCTCACTGATCCAAGAAGTTTCGGCTGTCTGTCAGTCACTCAGTTTCTCCGTGAGTTACGGAAGAGTTTTTTATAATTGACTAGCTGTTTCTCGCGACTTCGTCCGCGTGGTTATGAAGATATGCATTACAGAAGTGGTAATGAAGTTTCATACAAACTATCAGCCCCAAAATGGTCGAATTTCGCAAAATCCAGTATTGGGTAGCACTTACGTCCATCATCATCCGTGCGGTCTATCCCACTTGTGAACCCACACTGGTGAGGGGGGTCCCAGGGTCCGTTTGTTCGGCGACGCCCTATCCATGTCGGGTACTCTTTACTGCATGACTGATCATAAGTGTTTGGCTTGTGTTGGCTTTACGAGAGCGACTGCCATCTGACCTCCCGACCCATAAAGGGGAGCCGTCGCCAGAGCCTCGTTAGTCCTTCAGCAGGGTGCACCTGCTTGCAGGCGAGGTTGGCTTGGGGCCCGAAGGTATTGGAGGACACCCTTACACCTCGTCCTGAATTGAAACCCTATGCAAAATTTGAGACTCCTAGCACTAGTAGTAACGAAGTTTTATACCAACCCCAAAAACACACCCTTAGGGGTCAAATTTCGCAAAATCCAGTCTTAGGTGGAACTTAAGTCCTAAATAAAAAAACCTATGCAAAATTTGAGACTCCTAGCACTTGTAGTAACGAAGTTTCAAATAAACTATCAACCCCAAAAACAACCACTTAGAGGTGGACTTTCGCAAAATCCCGTCTTAGGCCCTGTTCAGATATACGCGCGTAAAAATATATAAAATATCTGGGATAATTTACACCAAGATCATCTGACCCCAAACTAAGCAGAGCTCGTACCATGGGCGTCAGAGACATAAACATACTTAAATATTTCTAAATACATACTTAAATAGATAATAACATCCAGACACACAAAACACACAAATGTTCGTCACATAAATGTTTGTCATGGGTGGGGATCGAATCCACGAACTCCGGTGCTAATAGCAAGATCGCTGCCATTGCACCAACAGGCCAGTTCAAAGTAGTGAACACCTACGTCTTAAAAAGAACCCCCATGCAAAATTTGAAACTCCTAGCACTTGTCGTTTCTAAGATTTCGTGATGAGTGAGTGACCTTTCACTTTTATATCTTTAAGTAGAGTAGATTATCTTATAAATATAAAATATAATCCCTGGTTAATAATACAAATGGCCGTTTCAGAAAAGCCTTACTGAGTAAACACACACCACTGTGGTATCAGTATTAATAGCTGCTACCCTACCGCTCATATTTCCGGTCAGCTGCCGGCTGTGACGCCATGGACCCGTGACAGTGTGACTGTGCATATCGTCATATACGCCCAAACCTACGTTGTATATGTATATTCATCGTTACGACGAAGATCCAGTTGGTTGGCAACTGAAATTGCTTTAGTATTTAGAAAGGTTAGAACTAGTTTGTTTTATTACAGGATTTTTGCGGAACTAATGTTTTTTCTAAAATATGAGCAACGATATTATCTAGCTATAAAAATATTTGGACCACTGAAACAGTTGCGTAGATTGATAGCGTTAAAACAGCGGGAAGTAACTTCGTTTTACTTTGTAGAATGTACAGGTTTTTTTTATCTTTGCTTATTGTTTTTATAGAATTTGTAGCAAGGAGAGCTAAGACGCATAGCACTCCCCCTCTGAACTGGGGTGTTCCAGAGTTCAAGTCCGGTGAGAATCATCCTTCATTTTGTTCATTATTTTTACGACTAACTCTCCGGTGATGGAAACACCGATAAAAACTAAGGCAACCTGGATAACGGCGGAAGGCTCACCATCTACCACATTGAGTCCTTATACGATTGGTGAAAAGTGGTATTCTGAGTGAGTAGTTCACTAGGACGGCAACAGTAACTTGCCTCTGACTTCGTTTGGGATATAGTCGTGAGCATATTATGTGCCTATTAGAACAATCCTTCATGGGACTGATGATGCTGCGACAACACTGTAGTACGTGGCAACAGTAACTTGCCTCTGACTTTGTTCAGGATAAAGTCGTGAGTATGTGCCCAATACAACAATCGTTCAGGTGACTGATGAGGCTGCGTCAACACTGTAGTGCGTCAGGGATGCTGGCTGCGGCGGAGGAAGATAGCACTCAGCTATCGTAAGAAAACGCATTGCGTCCCTTATACATCGTGTGTGAGGCAGCTCTAACAGTCTCCTGCAGACAGTTGCGAAGAGGCTGGACGTGGATAATGTTGTTTGTATTGCAACACTGGACATGTGTCCATCTCTTGAAGGACACCAAGCCGTCCTGTAATAGTTTTAATTCTAACAACTACACTAACTAACATGGGATAAAATACACTTTTAAGGTAATATTTGGAACCGAGCTGTCGACAGCACGTGCAGCGACTACATGCAATCTTACGGCGACTGCACGTGCTGCTGCCGCGGTGCTTGGAAGTCATTTCATATAAATACATATAAACCAGTAGTGCAGCTGCGGCCGATTTCATGCAGTCGCTGCACGTGCTGTCGGCAGTTGCAGCATGCAGCTCGGTTCTAAATAATACATTTTTACTGCGCCTTTTTCAACAATATGAAAAATTAATGATTTTTATTTTTACTCAATCATTTTATTGCATTTACCTTCGTTGGTATGGTCACGTCTCACGGAGATCGGCATACTACGTGGGCAACAAATGTCTGGCCATGCCGTCCCCGCCAGGTACTGGTAGAAGAGGTCGACCCAAGAAGCGCTGGCTCGACGTCGTCAAGGGTGGCATGCGTGCCAACAGACTCACCACTGAGGATGCACAAGACCGCGCGAAGTGGGCCAAGAAAATAAGAAAGGCGGACCCTGGGACACCACACACCAGTGTTGGTTCACAACCGGGATAGACCGCACGGATGATGATGATTATATTGCATTTGCATTTTTGCATTTTATTTTATATTATGTGTGTGAAAATAGAAACAAAGTTTATATACATTACTCAAGCCAGTAAGTAAGTATTGATCCGGATTAAATATCAAAAGCTGCAACTTGCAACCAAGACACGAGCAACCCAAGAAGATGAAAGAAAAGCTATTAATCATGTCAGGAACAGTGCAAGACAAAAGCTGGGGAATACAAGACATCGCCTGTTAAATACCTACATAAATAACTTTGGATCTTCATAACGAGAGGAACAAAGGATAAGGTGGGACTTTGGACCTTATGGTGGGTGGAGGGGGGAAGCTGGAAGTGACGGAGAAGGGAAATACGGTGGCTTGGAGGTGGGAGGGATGGATGTGGTAATTTAGGTTTTCTTAGATATTTTTCTGATGAAATGCAATAATGATAACTTAATTTGCTATCGAAATGGGTATTATTTTGCAATAATTTCACATTCTAAGTAATCTTATCACCTAATGTTATTGAAAAGGCACCGTGCAGAAGCTATGACATGTAAAGGGCTTTGGCAAATATCATTATTGACAGCACCCACCACCATGAAAAATCCCTTGCAAAACTTGAGCCAAGAATACAACACACTTAAGACTACATTTCTAACGCCCGAATCCACAAACGTCAATCAAAGCTGAGCAGTCCATACATGCATAGCTGTCTCAGCATCAATTTGAGGTGTCCTCGACTTATGATTTGCGTTTGTGGATACGGGGGTAAATGATCTATTTCTAAACGGCTTACCTCCACTGACAATCTGTGAGCTTCAAGATCGTCAGTAGGTCTTCGTGTCGCGGTGGTTTACCAAGGTGTATTTGCCCTTAAACTTTTTCGAAGTTCGAACGGCCATCGGTCACATTAGTTATTCTGCGGGTTTCCTTATTTCTTACTACGTAAATACCAAGTTAAGCCTTCCCCATAGCTTTGGGTGACCTTGAACTTATAAATCCTATAGTCAAGGTCAAATTTCGGATCCGAAAATTATCACTTAGACACAAGTAAGAACTAAAGTAACTTGGCTAAGAAAATACTAGTAGCACTCAGTACTTTCAAATAGTCAAAAAATATACCTACTCATTAAATAGACATAAATATCTATTATTATAATATGACTAGGTCTATAAATAAACAGTTTTATTATACCTTTAATGCGTCCCTGTACGGAAACTCAGTAGTTAGTTACCCGTTCTTTTATACTGGTTTGGTTTTACGATGCGAGTTAGTAGACGACACGGTTGGCGTAGTGCGCTGTAGCACGGTTTCTCGCCTCGATTTCCGTAGTGTCCCGGGTTCGATTCCCGGTCGGGTCAATTCAGGAAACGATCTTTTCTGAATTGACTCTGGTCTGGGTTTGCTGGGAGACGCCCCTGGCTCATTTCCTTGTCTGATACCTCGTAACACAGGGATATTAATCCCTACTTCGAGATCATTACAAGACGTGTGTTGTCTGGCGCAAATAAAAAAAAAAAAAGTAGTAAACAATTTATGTAATATATTTTAAAGAAAAAATTGGCTTAAGATCGATCATCTCAATACCGATGAGTCTGATAACTACATCTAAGCAATTGAAATGAAAAAAAGGCGCATCCTTTATTTCCTACTCGCCCTAAACAATACAAAATCAGATGTCTTTAAGAAAGATGTATTAATCTCAAACAGTAAGAGTAATTTCATATTGTTTCGTCTGCCTTTTAATTAACTTCCGCCAAAAAAGCGTTATTAATCAAGTCTCAGAAGTTGTTTTTAATTATGATTACTGTATAAACTGTGTCGAATTGAAATGTCGAAATTTTGGCTCAGAACCATAATCATTTATTCATTCTGATTGTGACTAACCTTCTTCAGCACCGAAGGTCGTTAGTTCGATCCCTATCCATGACTAAATCCATGTGACGAACGTTTGTGTTAATTTTGTGTCCGGATGTTAATATCTATTTAAGTATGTTTAATAAGTAAGTATAATAAAGTCACTGACACCTCATAATACATGCTCTGCTAAGTTTGGGGTTAGATGATTTTGATATAAGTTGTACTAGATAATTATATAGCTATAATTCTTCGTGTTAATTTATTTTTATTTTGAAAATAAAATACAATTTCAGTACCTACTCCTTGGATTGAATAATTTTATTTATATTTGAATACACCCTAACTCCTCATAATTACAAGCCCATAAAATACGCCACGGTTATGCCTATAGGTTAACCCTCGCGTGCCGGAGCACTAAATTACCGGTTACAATTCATTTGGGCTAGGTGCCGTTGGAATTTACGGGTTGCGAGCCAGCGTATTCGTCATTGTGGTTGGGGACACAGGGACTAAAATGGCGCATCTGCCGGTTAGCAAATATTAAGTCAAAATCCCACGCTCAAATGTGTAAATATACGGAACCATAGAATAATTACGCGTAGAAGGAAAGCCGGGGCACCCATTTCGATGCCTAAAAAATCTAGATGTAACGGCTAAATCCGATCTTTACGATGTCAATTTCTTGAGGTAAGAGCTTCTTCAAAATATTTATGTGTGCAGTAAGTGGTATTTACAACATATAAGAGAAGCACAAATAGTATTCATACACAAAGATAGAAACTAGAAAAATTCGACCTGGTCCTGGGACTCAAAATCACTTATCCAATAGCTAGTTTCATCTTAATCGAAAGTTAAATATTTGCAAAAATATTTCTTACGGATGTTAAAGACGCTTGCCTATAACATTGATGAAACAACGTTGGCTTACAACGTAAAATACACTAGATAAATTCGACAGGTCTGTTAACGGCCTCGGTAGCCCAGTTGGAGGAGCAGTCACCCGGATTGTGAAAGGTCGCGGGTTCGAATCCCGCTTGAGTCCCAGGACCAGGTCGAATTTTTCTAGTTTCTATCTTTGTGTAGAAAACAGAGCATTGTTTAATGCTAAAAAACAAACACTTAGTATTCATACATGTTACTGAAAATTGTGATTACATGAGTAACGAATAATTTTGACAGTTGATTTTGCACCACAAATGGCTCTCTTTTTTGTAGGGAACTATCCTTCTAGGTGTACTTATTCTAGTACGGAACTAAGACCAAGTTTTATTCATTATAACATTAGAAATAAGAAGCAGGCATACTAAAATTAATGACAATTTTTGCCACGACGAAAACATACCTAAGCATAACCTGGCAAAATTAGAAACCCCTTCCGCCGCAACGTATGAAGGGATTATGTAACATTTTAGATTTGGTAAAGTTATAGTGACAGTATAAATGTGTTCGCATAAAAACCCCTGCTTTTTTAGGTTTTTACATCGACAATATAGTTTGATGCCAAACAAAATAATTTATTTAAGCAAACGCCTCATAAATTCTGAAGTTACTTTACTTCAATGAGAACAATTAAGTGTGACAGCTGCTCCATAAGTAGATCTTAATAAATCTCAAAAGTAATAATGTTTATTGTACTTTTACCGCAAAGTGTACCCTAAAAAGAACCTTTTTTACTTCTGTCTAATGCTATAATGAATGGAGTATTCTAGAATTCATTTTCTGAACATATAAACCAAAATGAATAGCAGAAATGTATTACAGGCAAAACTTCCGAACGACTGCACCGATTTGGATTAGGATTTTTTTTCGTGCTTGTTTTTTTAAATATTTTTTAAAAAAGAGACAAAATTTGTATAACATGCTGTATGGTCTATAGTTTAAACTTTAAGGGTGCAGAACAAAACTGGCAAAATCGTGTATTCCATGCGGGCAAAGCCCTGGGCGGAAGAAAAAACGCACCAGTCATAGACGCAATGTAATCCCGTATGTCCCCTCCCTAACAACTCCTATTTTGCTACATAAGCCGGTCCGAAACGCTTGAACCAATGATAAGTAATTGCTTTCGTTTCTTTCGAACCTAAGCACTAATAGGGTTTCAAACTTACTGGATTATAGGAAGTTTCTATATTCTACCAGTTTCAAAGCAATCCAATCAGATTATCGAGATTGACTTTGACTGGCCTGTTGGTGCAATGGTAGTGATCCTGCCTTTAGCACTGGAAGTCATGGGTTTGATCCCCATCCATGACAAATCTCCTAAAGACGAACGAATTTGCTGTGTGTCTGGGTGTTATTAACCTTTGAGTGTGTATTTAGAAATTATTCTGCATGTTCATCAGTATCTGACTCTCATCTCATAGTATTTTTTTTTCGATTTTGGTCCCATAAACACCAATGCCATAAGCTCTGCTTAGCTTAACATGGCATCAGGTGATCTTGTAAGTGATTTGTCCTAGATATTATTTTTTAGTTTACAAGTATCGGTATCTAAGTACTAGGTTACTCTATACCTAAAAAAAGTCTTCGTAAAATTACAGTTGTGTCGTTTTAGTAATTTCTGAAACAGTCCATGATAGATAAGCATTTTTCTGCGCTTGTACGGGCGCTTTAGAATACGTTCTTACACGCGCGCTACTAAAAACCACGGTGCGTCCATATTTAACCGGAAAGGCTTAATATTTATGGCATCACCACGGGTGCCCCGACTCTGTTCCCGTGTGGTATTATCAAAGTGATTCAGGCAATGATTGTTTACAGAATAAAAAATAAATAGATCACATTTTTTAAATACTTTGTTCTTTTTCAGTGAAGTTTTTAACGAGACAAGAATATTTCAAGAGGTTTTGAATGATTGCTCGTTAAAAAAATAATGATATCCTCCAAATATTGAATTTCATTCCACAGATAAAAATGTTTTTTAATAATATATTAATAAATAAATATCTGGGACAATTTTACATCAAGATCATCTGACCTTAAACTAAGCAGAGCTTGTGCTGTGAGCGTCAGAGATAAACATACTTAAATATTTTTAAATACAAATTTAAAATAATTGTGAAAAATAATAATTTGTGTTTAAACGAAGATCTACAAATTGGTCAATTTACAAATCCCAGGTGCAAAGTGTATTTCGGATTTTTGGGACATATTCATTCAGTTCAGATTTCATGATCACCAACCTGCGTAATAATACATAATAATTTTAACCTGATGACTTATATTAAGCATTACCTAAATTGCCCTAACATTGCATAGGTTTCATGCATCACCGGTAACATTCCACTGCCTTAATGTCGAATTTTAAATTATGTCAATTGCACAAAACCTGCGGTCAAACAAAACCTATTGAATAAAACAAAACACTACAACGGAGTTGTGACCTCCTTTCATAAAAATTGCAAACGAGGTTCAAAGTTTATGATAATCTGTGTTGCCGATATAGAATACCAAATCGCGTTCCATTTTTAAAAACATTATTTTTAAGATGAGAACACTCGTTCCTTTGCCCGTGGCCGATTTGTAATTCGAATTCGACGGCTTCCAATTTCAAACAGGACTTTTTGTTTTTAAAAAGAATATTCTGGTTACATTTTTCGACCGTTTGGGTCGCCAGTGTTTACAATGTTTGCAGGGGATTGTGGCGGGCAAGGCTTTGTGATGCGCGATTATTATTTTTAATTGCTTTGGTGACACCGAAGAATTCTGTTTTTGTCAAACGAAACGACTTTGTAGGTCACAATAATTCCGTAAATCTACTCATGATTCGTACTTAAGATTCGTCAGTAGTATGAAGTTTCGTCGACAAACACTCGACTGACTTAGCCTACAACCAAAGACTTATATTGAAATGAAAAATATTATTTATCACTAGGTGCCTCGACAGACTTTGTTCTATCAAAAGTTAATGCACGTCGCGGCGTCGATAAAGAAGCACATCTTGCCCGCGTTTCTCTGGCTTGATTTACATTTATATTTCACTGAATGTTTTGTTCAATCATAATAAAATATAGACTGTGTCAGTCTCTGATAATGTAGCTTCATATTGGTGAAATAATTTTTAAAAACGGTTCTGTAGTTTCGGAGTCTATTCAACACAAACAAACAATAAAACTATGGGGTCGTGAGGAACAGGGCGTAAAGTTCCTCATCCACCATTGATAAGGGAGGATCCTCTGACCAGACGGGTATTGTGTCTGGTGGGCTACTGCCCGACGGTTGTTAACGGGTTCTTGTATTTAGGTTCAATCGCTCGGATAGCTTTAATATCGCGATGTAGGATACGTCAGTTTTTAGTTGGTATATTGCGAGATAGATGTCGCTACAAATCTGTCCTCTTTATAATATTACTATAAATTGCCAAAATCTAAAGAGCGTGCTCAGCTTAAACTTAGAATTTCTTAGACCTAAACAGCTGAGGGCATCTATATCACATCTTATTGATGTTAAATTATTGTTGACTAAGTTAAACCTCATCAAAGGAATTCGTTAGTAATGATAATAACAACAGGTACTCAATAACTAAGATATTCATTGATGCGATAAAGCCTTTGCCTAGCTAAGGAAGAACTCGCTGGCGTAGTGGGCAATTGGGTATTTGCCTATTAAATTTCGATGTATTATCAAAAGAGCTCTTAAAAATATAAACATTGGTAAAAAAATATTTCGATAGCAGTAAAACACCCCGAGATATTGCAATTTTAAAAATCATACATTTTGAACTTGCCAAAACGCTCCATACAAATTGTCTTAAGGCAGTGACGTCACATGACTTCTATTTCTATGTGTTTTGCAAAACATTTATTCGGCAGCCATATTAAATATTGCGTTTATGAAAATGGTTTCTTCACAAAAGTTGTTATAAATTGTGCAGATTATCGATTGGTATATCTATTTTTATTCAATATGACTTTTCAAAAATAGGCTTTCCCACGCAAGTTATCATACTAAAAGTTTACATGTTGCCCTTTTTTGATGTATTTTTCTATAATATTCGATAATTATTAGAATCCGATGACGGTGTCTGAGACTCAATTCTGTGGATGTAAATAGACCAGTCCCTACGACATGATAATGATAATTAATAAGTGCTTTTACTATCTTTCTTTCTTTTACCTTAGCTTAGCTACTTCAAATAGCTTCCCACAGTTTCCATTTCAATATAATGGGTTAAAATGTATGCTAATCGAAGCCACCGGTACCTAATCTGGGCGCCAAAATGATCAATATTGATGAAAATCCTCCCCTGCTCTAATTGCCATCTTTATTGATGGGTTAGCTGATAGTGAGTGTTTGATGGTGATACCGAAGTGTAAAGTAATATCGAGAGATCATTCTGAAATTGAGAGACCGTTTTTGTATGCTATGTTGTTTTTTTTACGCTGCACTCGTACCAACTCTTAATGAGGCTTTGCTGTGAAGCTAATAAGACTATTTTGTGGGAACAATTTCCCACACGATGTCAATATACCATCCTTTACTTTTTACCGAAAAAGGGCGACAACCTGGAAAATATGCTCCTAATGGAGAAGACACAGGGAAAGAGAACCAAAAGACGGTCCCCACGCGCTGGTCTCACCAGGTCCGAGCGGAGCTAGAGACAGGAAGGGGTGGCGAGATATAATCCGCACGAGAATTCTACATAGAGGTCACGGCCCTCAGCATTGAGGATACACGACGCAAGGACTTCTAGATGCGGGGAGGACTTTCACCCCACATGGTGGACTTTCCAACAACCGCACTCGACGGTTTGCTGCGTCTGGACCGGCTTTTCTGCTTAGCCTCTGTTGCCGGATTCTTACAACCTTGGTATCATCAAGGCCAGACTGAATGGGCATTTTCTGGGTAAGCGTTTACCAGCATCGGCCTTGTCTTCGCTGCGAAAGCGAGACTGAGGCCAACCGCACACCTATTTTGATTAAAAAAGGAAAAAAAAGGAACATAACCCGGGTTTGTGATCATTATTCCGTATCTGGCAAGCGTCGTGATAAGACCAGTTCTAATCAATTGTTGGAAAACTTGACCCCACACACTAGTGTGGGTTCACAACCGGGATAGACCGCACGGATGATGAGGATGATGATGACGTTGCAATTTGAAGAGTGCTTAAATAGTTAATAAAGTTTACAACATGTGACGCCCTGTAAGGTTAATGTTATAATATGTCATTTTTTAAACTTATTTTTAATAAATGCCTGTTTTTCTCGCTTACATGAACACCTTGAACTAAATTTTAGACTGTAAAGGTTAGTGCCTTATTTTTCAGTGTCAACATCATGCTTCTACCAGAATTATTTTGAAACAAGAAACTTCTACAAAATTTGAATATCAAGAAATTACTCCAAGACAAATCTGAGATTAATGAACGAAAGAACTCACAAAGTTTTTAAATCCAACACCCCTAATTGCAAAGCTAATTTATCAAATAAAATATGGAGAAGTAAACAAATGCTCCTCCGTTAGACAAGGGAAGTTTTTAGGAAACAATTCTTGACTTTTTCGGATAGGGCAAAGTTTTAATAAATAATCAAAGGAATTGTTAACTAATGAGGACGAAAAGAAGTCTTACTTTACGCTCATTAAAAAAAATCGTTTAAGGTTATCGAAATTCCTCGTGGCTCGTGTATACCTACCTGTAACACAGGTTTTGTTTGAACTTATTTCAGGCACCAGCCTATCACACCTTAGGATTATTCTTTTAATTTGTTATATACCTACATTTAATGTGTTATTCAATTTTATTTATATTTGTAGAAGAAGCGCGAGATGTGTGTCAGGGCCGTAGCAAGGGGAAAGATGTGGTCTCTGTCTACCCCATTGAGAAAGAGGCGATGGTATGTGATTGCTTACGTAATTATATAGTCCAGTGCTATACGAGGGGCATGCCAAAAGAAGTTACATACTCTTTACTTATTTGATTGACACTGGCAAGTTATACACCATCCTATAGGCTGATTGTTTATTGATATATTTGAAAATAGAACACACATATATATTTTTTATTCGAATGAGTATCATTTTTCCGAGAATCTGGCGGGAATTTACTTGCAGCATTGGAGCTCAGTCGACGTGATTTTCGCGCTATGATTTACTATGACTATAAAAAAGGTTTAAAGCCTTAGGAATGTTTTAAACTTTTAGCTACTGCTTCTGGTGAGTCTGCTTGTTCACGAGCAACAGTATTTAATTGGTTTGCTGAAGTTAAAAGAGGACGAGGATGTCTCGAAAATGAAGAAACGACAGGTCAGCTGGCAACCGCGGTCACACAAGAAAACGTTCGTGCAGTCGAAATACTTATTCGCGAAAACCGACGAATTGCGTATGTAGAGCTGAAGCGAGAACTGGGAATTGGATCAGCAGCAATGCAAACCATAATTCACGACCCTTTCTCTCCGTAAACGTTGTTCGAGATGGGTGCCGCACAAACTTACCCATGAGCAGAAAAACCGTCAGGTGGGTTGGTGCCTATTTATGATAGATAAATTCGACGGTGGCGAGAAAAAAAACGTGTATAATATACTGACTGGTGACGAAACATGGCTATATAACTATGATCCCGAAACGAAGCGACAGTCGACTGTATGGTGTTTTGAAGATGGACCAATTACTTCAGTGAAATGTCGCCGTGCACGAAGCATACAGAAACAAATGATCGCCTCGTTTTTCTGCAAAACGGGTCATATTGCTACTGTAATGCTAGAGGATCAAAGAACGGTGAACTCTGAATGGTTTCTGACAGTTTGTGCTCCAACAGTAATATTAAGCTTGGTGTGACCAGCGATCGAAGTCAGGAATCCGGCACCTTCTCTGGCACCACGGCAATGCGGTGCCGCACACGTCTGCCAGAACACTTGAACTTGAACAGTTTAAGAGAAAATCCAATTCTAGTAAACCCATATTTGGCTCAAACCCCTGTCTTTCGAATGTCAAAAAACCGTGGACAGACACACATATTTGCCAAAAAGGCCGGACTGACGAGAGGATAATAAAGAAAACTATCTTAAAAAAGGGAAATATGGAAAATTATAGTTTGATGGATGACTCCGTGTATATTTCATTTTCAAACTGCAAATAAAGAATAAGTGAATAAATAACTATTATTAGTTAGAACTGAAAAAAATATGATTTCAAAAATTGCAATATCTCGGGGAGTTTTGGTGCTATCGGTTTTTTTTTACCAATGTTTCTATCATCTCTCTTCCTCGAACTCTATCGATAGCACAATAAGAAAAATTTACATATGCTCACCCAATTCTTGCTTATTGAACCAATGGTCCCTATTTTTGTGATTAAGTAGAGTGTGGTTAGGCATAAAAATGCGAAAACTTTTTCTTTTTGTATTCCTGTATAATTCTTTTTTTTTCATAACGCATAGATAGCATTTTACCATCGCAATGTTTTCGCAACTCTATTAAAACAATTTTAAATCCAGGGATGCACAATTGCACAGTTTAATATTAAATTGATTAAACTTTATAAGGATTTCAAACGACTTATGGGATTGAGGGTGGCGTGAAATTGTTAGTTCTTGTCAAAAATGTTTTTATTTTTCCGTTTTGATTTTTACATAATTATGATTAAGTGCTCTATGTAATGTTCTTGTAAATTAATTGGCGTTAGTAGCTTCCGGTCTCAATATGCCCATAATTTATGTGTTGTTAAGTCTTCAAGCTACATCAGTAAAAAGAGTACTATCACAACAGGAATACGGATTTTCAATGGCTTACCACTGGAAATTAAATCACTGGAAAATCCCCAGTTCAAGATGCAGCTTAAGGACTGGTTGTTTTTGAAGTGTTTTTATACGCTGGACGAATACTTTAATAATTGATGGCTAACTTTACTATTGACGCAATTTAGTATTAAAACGTTAAATAATTATCTATAATTTTAATCCAATTTTTAGATATTATCAATTAATAGTTGTTTTTGACTCATTTTACCAAACTCAACGTTTTTTTTTGTATTATTGTATGCCCGAAATGGGTAAACTGTTGAAACATGTACCTATTTGTATTTTATACCAACCATTGTACACAGTTTGAGACAATAAACGATTATCTTATCTTATCTTATCTTATCCCCGTTTAAATAGTGAAATAATAATTCTTTCTATGGTAGTCATAGTCAAGTCAGATCAATTATTGCTCGATGCAGTAAATTAATAATGGCATTAAGTCCGGCAATTGTATTATTATTGTGCAATAAATGATTCCTTTACATTTCCTTTTTAGTTCAGGACAAGACTTCCTTTTCACTAGGTGCTGCTACAGGGCCACTAGACCTGGTGACAAGTAGTCGCCACAAGCTGCAGACGAAGCTTTTCAAACAATTAGTATGGCAACGGCGCCAACTGAGTTCGAGTGGCCGCGACTGCAACAGTCACTTGCCTCGAATTACCCCGTTTGGGATATAGACGTGATGGTGTGTTATGTTATGTTATGAGTGACTGCGAATGACTCACTAGATACTTGTTCCCTGACTAAAGGCCCACCTCCTGCGTTCTCTTTGCAACAGTAGCCGGTTAAGTGACACCGTCTAGTCGTCTAGAATTAGAATAATTACATATAGAAACCAAGTCCTTGCGCCCATTTTGAAGCACCTTAATTGGAGCCATAAATGGCTCCAAACGGACCGCTTTGCAGTGTTCATTTCAGCTCCTCAATGTTCAATGTCAAAGCGCGCCGCACGTAAGCAAGTAAAAGTCTCGCATGTGTGGATCGGATTAGTGCTTCATTTCTAATGGGGCGGTTGTATGAAGACCATCCTTCTATAATACGTTATTATTCTAAGGGCTAGGTACTAACGGTCGCGTCACTGGTGGTCGCGTAATCGCCCAGGTTAACCACTAGTCTAGTCATCATGTTTAATGGCCATGACTAGTAGACTACACTGGGCAGTGTGTGGTAGCACTTAAAATAAGATTTTAGAAATTCGTAAGTATATTTCTACGCAGAAATACTGTCAATATTAAAAAGTACGTTAAAAGTGAGTTTGACTGAACATTGACTCATGAGGTAAAACAATTGAACCGTTAAAGGTGATGATGAAAGAAAATTATCAGAAAATTGGCAAATTCTCGTTAAATACCGTAAAATATTCAACACCATTCAGTCATGTTTGGCCAGCAATAAGCGAACGATTTTATTAATGTGCACGTAAATCGAAATTCCCTGGCATTGTATCTTTTAACAATGAAATTAATATTTCATAAACACCAGAGACACGATAGTTCGTATTAATTTGAGTACATTTTAAAGGGAACCATTGGACCGAACGCAATCGGCTTTGTGGAAATTGTGGATTCAAATTAATGAAAAGTTAAGAAAATAATAAAAAGTTTAACGTAGCATTTTTACAAGGTTTAATTTTACCGTTCCTAAATGAATGATATTCTGAGAATTTGCACGTTAACACGTGCAAGGCAAGACTGATTTGGCAATATTACCACGGAACAAATTCTATTTAATTTTAAAATAGCAATTGACACACACATGCCTACATATGCTCACGATTAAATCCCGAACGGGGAGTCAGAGGCAAGTTGACTAATGCCACCGTGGTGAACGGAACACTGAGAAGCCCACTTTTGCACCATTCGTCTGAGAACCAAACGTGGTAGTTGGTGAGCCTTCCGCCGTAATCCGGGTTGCGTTGGTGTTATTTTCGGTCGTATTCATCTCCTGTTAGTCAAAATTTTAGACTTTATTTCAGGAGTTAGAGTTTGAAATCCGGGAGTTTTGAGTCCAAATCTTAAGTGCCCGACTTGAGATTTGGGCTCAAAATGTGTTTCAAAATTTTGCAGAAATTAGCCCGGGTTGGTAATCCCAACCTGCATTTGGGCAACCGTGGTTATTAAACCATGCCTATCAATTGTAGCGATGACTTGAATGAGGAAAGCAAAAGCCTAGCTAGTTCATAGGGCTTACTCCAGCCACTAGAACGACAGGAATAAGACAATGCACACTCACATAAAAAACAATTATTTCAACAATATTATTTTCAGAGGTAATTTAGCACATACTCGTAACATGGCACCAAGCAAATGCATAACATCGAAAATAACTAAATTTTACATCCTGCATATTGCTATAAGCCTGTCATATTTCCCGCAAACTCTAGCCCAACTTTATCGAATAGGAAATCGGTCGGAAAGTTAAATATGCATACCCTTACGAAAAATTCCCAATTTCAGTCCTTTGTTATACCCGAAAATTGTCATTTGGATCAAATATTTATACTCTGGAATCACGGACGGGCGTCCCGGGGGAGCTGACGATATTAGGGATACCTCTACAATGGCGATCATCGACACACCCGCGTAGGCCGGGAGGAAGGCAGTAATAAACATTACAGTATACGTTTGTATTTTTTTTAAGAACGTCACTGTTTGTCGTTAGTTTACTGACGAGGCTTTGGCGATCTATTGACGGCGGTATACACATTTAAAAAGTTTCATCCATACAAATAAATATTTGAGAGACTTTTGCTAATCTGACCACAAACTAAGCAGAGTGTTATATTCGTTCTTTTTATTATCAAATCTCGTCTTTCTATTAAAAAGTTTATAAAAATAACATCGTTGGTTCGTTTTATTAATTTCGTTATAAAAAGAAAATTATGATCACAAACATATTTTTTTAAAGCGAGCGTTAAAATCCGTTCTCGGAACTTTTAAGGCCCAGTCAGATTATTCAGGTGTCTCGGTTTGAACTCCGAATTTGGATTGTTTGACCCAAATTGTTCATTCCAAGTTTTTTACTCATTCGTTCGGCTACGACGCTAAATTCTAGAATGTACTAAGATAAAAATATCTAGAGCTAGCTCCCGGTCTACCGGTTACAGTTTCAGCCACATAAAAGTAGAGGCTCGCAAAAGGTGGGATTGGAGTCGTGTAGCGGACATGAAATGTGATGGCCTGCGTAAGCGCCTTCGCTGAACGAGCCTAGTTTTAATAATACGAGTCTTGTTTGCGAAGACCAATTTTGTAGATGATATTAAGAATAATACAGCTTTATACGACCCACTGCTAGGCATACCATCGCAACTTTAAGGCCTTAAAGCTCATTATTTAGATCTTAGTGTCGTTTGTCAAATAACAATTAAAGAGCAGGGGATGATTGAAAACCAGCGCTGCCTAGGTGTATACCCTAACGGCAGCATTAGCTATATCTCTTCCTTTTGTCATTTATTTTAAAGTTATGTACGTTTTTATTGTTAGATTTAGACCAATTTTTTTTTCATTCCTTTTCATTTGTATGAGGCTTATTAGTTAGGCCTCCGTCCGTAAGCATCCAATGCCAATCATATGCATTCTGAAGAGAGTGCTATCACGCACGGTCCTCCGCTCTCTGCATACTGCCACATTTGGCTCCCTATATCAGGTCGTCAGTCCACCTACGGAGTTGTCGCCTTACCCGTGGATGCAGTTTCCATTCTAGAACAGGTCTCCCCCACCTTCCATCAGTTCTATGATACTCGTGACCCGCTCATTGCCACTTCAGCTTGCTATTCCTCGCAACTATCTTTCACTTTGGTTCTCTTCTGAGTCAATTGTTTCGGATCCTATCTTAAGAGTCACCAGGCATAGCTCTCTCCATTGCGCACCATGCGACCTAAAATACACCAGGTCTTTCGATAGCGTCTACATTTCCATACGTACCTAAGAGTTTAAGTATGTTTATGTTCATAATGAAAAATCACTGATAATCAGACATCTCTGTTTTCAGAGATGTTTCGAAACATGTTTATCTAAATAAAGGTTTTTTTCATTAATTACTTGAATGATATGATTTTGCAATGTTTTCCGGCGCGATAAAGGTTGCAAGACTTGCAAGATTTTAGCACATAGGTATAACCCACTAACAACTGGCCGCTCGTAAAAATGTCACCGAGACAAAAAAAAAGTCTGAAATAAGTTGGACAAATGCTCGCGTCCACATTCAAACCAACCCTTATGCCTTTGGTAGCAACGACGGTTGGGTTCTCGCCAAAATTTGACTCCATACAGCTTCTGCAAAAAAAAAACACGGTTTCACCTTAAGTGCTGCCCCACACTAGGCCACATGATGCAGCCACGAAACACGAGGGTTATTCCCATGTGCAAGTGGGAAATTATTTGAAAATATGTCCCAGTTGCCACCGGCGGCTCATGTCGCTATAGTGGCAGTTTTTTATATTTAAATGAGGCGACCTACACTTTAATATCCGAACCACTATCTTCAATAATGCTATATTTTGTTACTTTTATCAACACATATTTCCCAGTTGCCACCTCGAGATGAGCCACCGGTGGGGGCGACGCCAGCGGTGGCGTATGGAAATAACCAAACACGACCACTACTTGTGACAACATCTATGTTGTCACAAGTGAACAGAATTCATCGTCATGGCCCCTGCAGCGCTGTAGACGCCAGAGGATGTAGCAGAGTTTCAATGCGTGGTCACTCGAACTCGTCGACAGAAGGGGATGGTTCTGCGCACGAGAACAGTATGAAAAGAGAGTTTACACCACTATGGTTTGTCCAATTTACGATGATAGTACTACGATGATAAATGACAGCTCACAATAGGGATGGGGTAGTTTATAATCGTTAGTGAATCGATTTGATTATCGAAGCATTATTTCATAGAACTTGGAATCGTTACTTTATTTTAATGTGCAATAAAGAGATAATTAAATAAAATATATAACGGCTATAAAAGACAAGACAAAGTCTTGTTGTTGAGCTTGACGGAGTGTTGGGCCGCATTTCAGAATGGGGTGCATGCAGTCTTGTCGAGTTCAATGCCAAGAAAACGCAGGTGTGTGCATTCACAGCTAAGGCGTCGCCGTTCCTTTCTCATCCCACTCTTCAGAGCACCCCGCTACCGATTAAGGATAGCCTAAACATCCTTGGCATGGATGTTCGTAGCAACCTAAACCAGTGGGACTACATTGAGAGCGTCATTAGAACTGCATCCCGTAAACTCGGAGTCCTGTACAGAGTGAGACGATTCTTCACGCCTGAACAGCTCTGTCTCTTGTTTAATACACAAGTTCACTCGTGTGTGGAATACTGCTCTCATCTCTGGGACGGTTCCGCCAAGTACCTACTCGAAGCTATTGACAGGTTGCAGCGGCGTGCTATCCGTATTATTGGAAACCCAGAGGCAACTTTGACCCTTGAGCCTCTACAATTGCGTAGAGACATTGCCAGGCTAAGTGTTCTCTATCGCTTCTACAATGGGGAATGCTCTGACGAGTTATTCCAGCTTATCACACTCTCGCCTTTCCACTCCCGTACCACGCGTGCTGGACTACGGCGTCACCCACACACAATTCAACATTTGTTGACCCGAACTAAAAGGTTCGGTGACTCGTTTCTTTGTCGTACCATCCAGACGTGGAACGCTCTTCCAGCACATGTGTTTCCTTACTTGTATAGTCCCGGGTTCTTCAAGCGGGGCGTGAAAAGGCATTTCTGCAGGCCTTCAAGGTGAGGATGGCCAGCCCAGTGATTCGTTTGAATGACTGGGCTTGTCAACCTCATATCTGGAATCTTTCCATCAGGTGGAGTGAGGTCATCTTGACGGGCAATATAAAAAAAAGCCATCAAGTGAATTCACTTGAGGGGTTTTGAAGTAAATTAGGTAGGTATTAGGATTTAAAGTTATTTATTGCTAATATAATGGTGCACACCCTAAATCACTTTCATAATCATCTTCGTCAACATCAATAAATGAACTGTCCCTTGAGTATATTATCAATGCTCGATCACAAACGATGTTCACGAAGTTTATATGTTAGATTGTTTTTGTTTCACAACCGATTTTCTACATTTTTTTGGTATTTGTTTGCAAGGCACTTCACTAAATGGGCGGTACCCGTCAGTAAAGTACGATATTATCTGTAGTACACTTTACCGAAAAATAATGCAATACTTTATAGGTATGAACTGTCAAATTTATGATCCTAAATTGGACGAGGTATAATTTAATAGGGTACTTTCAGTAGGTAGTGAAAAATAAATTATGAAATTTAATAAAAATTTAAATTACTTAGATTTATTAATTAATTAGAAATATACTTAAATATTCTGATTTTGAAGTCATAAAAGGACATTATCGTTTTATTCTAATGAAATCAAAAGCCGTTTTATGTATTATTTTGCCAAAATATTTTTTTTTGTGGCTTTTATTAGGAAAATCAACATTTTGAAATACTTTTTCAAACATAGTAGAATACCCTATGGGCCCTAACGTCGCTCACTGCGTAGGTTCTCCCTAGTGTCATTTTCAGATGACCGGAACTAGTGGCTTAGTGTGCGGCAGCTCTAAATTTTTAGCGGACGAATTTACTTGTCATGAATTTTTGAACGAATTCATTTATAAGGAAGACTTTGGATATGACTTATGCGATTAGGAGGACTAGGTAATTAAGAGCGATATAGTTTACAGCAAAAGTTCATTACAGAAACCCCAATTTTAGACAATCAACGTCTAAAATCTAAATGAGAAACTAAGTAGGTACATATCCATCGATTACAAAAGCAGAAAAAGTCAAAGGCCTCGGTAGTGAATAATAACTGTTCCGACGCAATAACGTCCGAACGGATTTCATATTGTCGCCATATTGAGATTAAAGTTACGCATCGCTTAGCACCGGGGTGGTCCAAGATACGAGAAAAATAAAAAACGGCAATAAAAAACAACAAAGCCGTTTTTTTATATGTAATGAAATGAAAAAGCAAACAAAATACCCGACTGCAAAAAATTACCCTCAAAAGGAAAAAACAAGCTCGGTCGCAACGTTTTAAATCATTGCATCGGGTACCAACATTAATTGAACACAAATAAAACCTAGTAGAAGTTTAAGTAACTAATAATATATTCCCTGCTTTGTCCCCGACTGCAATGATTTAAAACGTTGCGAACGAGCTTGTTTCTTCCTTTTGAGTGGTAGTTGTTTGCATCGAAAATCTTCGGTTTTGTTTTTTTTATTGTTTTGATATACCCAGCCTCACTCTCACAGTAAATACGAATCTAACCTCTCAAGCTAAAAATGGTAAAATCCATTGAGCCGTTCAGGCTGCAGAGCGTGCCAAACAATTATACATACACATACTCTCGAAAAACATAACCCTAAAAGGCCACGATCTCTTCTTATGCTATATCAGATGGCATCCTATGTATTCTACCGAAATCAAAGTTCAGAAACAAGCCAAGGTCAACTCACAGGTAGAAAATTGATTGCTTCCAGTTAATTCTCAGAAAGTAAACATCACGCTATAGCAGTCGAAAAGGTTATGTCTGTTAAGCAGCAGTGAAAGCAGCTGGTCGCTTCTACATATCTGAAGATTGTCTCCACCGGCCTCCGTCTTTCTGAAAAAAAAAACTGACATTGCCCATTTCAAATCTCTTTAAAAAATTTGCTTTCATTTAACTGCAATTTAAATCACTGCAATTTTCTCGGTTGTTGCACCACCCTATAGATTTTTTTTTTTATTGCGCGTCAAGATGACCTCACTCCACCTGATGGAAAGCGGTCGTGAGGTCCAGATATGAGGTTGACAAGCCCAGTCATTCAAACGAATCACTGGGCTGGCCATCCTCACCTTGAAGGCCTGCAGAAATGCCTTTTCACGCCCCGCTTGAAGAACGTAGATATATTCGTAATAATCTTCGTAAGTTATTACTTTGCACCACACCTCAGGTCCCTTGTGCAAACAGAGATTTTCGCGTATAAAACATTGATTAAGTCTTGACCTGGCTTTTAATTTTTGAAGGCAGTGTGTGTAATAATGTGTATACAGCCGGGATTAAATCCCGGTTCGGAGTAATCACTCCATTGATGGTGTTCGTTGGGTGCCAGTTGTAAGGGTGGTATTAATATTAAACAGGTTGGTGCAGACATTGTTCATGGAAACCTTGCTTTTTCATCATTTAACATGTGCCCAGTTTTTCTTTTTTTAACAAGAAGTGGACAATCCTTGAAAATCTGAAAAAAATGGTTTTATCTTGCGTTTGGCCTCGGTCTCGCCTGGTGGTAAACGATGACGAGGCCGATGGTGGTACAGTCAACAGCAAAAGTACTCGTAAATGATGATTGAACAAACTTCCAATTTTTTTTATGAATGAAAAATACGGAAAATAAAGTAAAGTAAGTAAGTAAAGTTAAATTAAAAATATCTTTATTAATATAGACTTATAAAAAGTACTTATGACAAGTCAAATACAAAAAAAATTGTAGCAAAAATATATTAAATAAAAATAAACTTACATAAAATAATACTATGATAGTTAATATCATAATTAAACATAATGTGACTCTACCACCGGCTCGGAGGTTGTTTCCGATCGAGAAGACTCCAGCAAGAAACTCGATGGTTACTCTTTTCAATCTTGTTTTTATACACAGAACTTGAATTAACAGAGTAAAGTCAGCATAAGCAGCATTTATCCATTATAATTAATGAATTTAATTAATGAATTGGCACATTTATATTGTTAGTAGTTTAATGAGCTTTATAGTTTTTGTAAAATCAATAATTTTGGCAAGTTATATTATCACTTAATTCTGCTGTTGACTGTATACGCTTACCCATAAAATGATTATTCACTCTGGTCTTAAAGATACCAAGGTTGTAAGTATCTGGGAACACAGACGCAGATTTATTTCAGTAAATAAGAACGAATATGAGCAGCAGGCTTTGAGATTAATTATGTGTTTGTCTAGTTGATCGTAGAATAGTACTTTACTTACTTTGTTTTGATCAAGTAAAGAAAACGAATGAAAACAAGTTCTAACTTTTTTAAATTACATGAATTGCTTATTTTCTCTTAGCTAATACATTCCTTTGTACAAATAAATAATAAATTCATGAAGAAAGATCTTTGCCAGAAGACATTGTTCAAATTTAGTAAATACATTATTAAAAAAATAATACTTTTCTCTCTTTATTAAAGTTCAATAAAAACTGTGTACTTTATTAATACTAAACATAATGTTTGGTCTTATTAAAGTAGGTTAAACTCGAAAATGTGAAGTTAGAAGTTAGGCAGTTTTATGTAATTGCAATTATTTTACTTACAGAGGCGTTAACATCAAGCTTCAGATAAGAACACCTTAAGCTGCTGACATAAGACCTAGTTTACAATGGTTTCGTAAAAGTTGATGTGAACGCCTCTGTACCATTTAGTTTGTAAGTGAGTTAAGTTAAGTTTGTATATTTGCTGTGTCCGAAAAGGACGATTAAGTCATAAGAACCTAAAAACCCATATTTAATATCTTTGTACCGCTTAGTTCGCAAATAAATACTTTGACTTTGAAATTGAAATTATAATAATTTGTATTATATCCCTGGACATTATTCCACACAGCGCCATCTAGCCCCAAAGTAAGCTTATTAAAGCTTGTGTTATGGGATACTAGACAACGGATAAACATACTTAAATACATTTTTCTTTTGTAAATACATACTTATTATACATAGGAGACACCCAGACCAGTACAAACAGACATGTTCATGCACACAAATGTTTGTACTGTGCGGGGATCGAACCCGCGACCTCTGGTGTAGTAGCCAACTTCTTAACCATTACACCAAGTCGGTCGTATGGAACTTCGTACAGCGCTGCTAGCGTATATAAATAGCCCTTAAAAAAACACCTACTATGAGTTAAAGTGACGTATTTTCATGGACTTACAGATGCGTTTTTACGTTCGCCTACCTCTGCTCCTAGACATTTCTCTCTGTTCGTGCTCATTCAATCCATTCCTCACTGTCTGCTGCCTACTCTTTTGTTCAATGTTTCGTCCAGCTACTGGTATTTATTATCTGCAGTTACTTGTACAGTTAACCTGTCCCGGGACGTGTGGAGTTGTCAATAACTCCGCAGCTCTAGCTGAGCGCCTACAGCACAGGGAAGGGATAGAGTCGGTTTTGCATTACATTTTTTTAGGGTAATCAACTTTAGTGATAATCAGATTGTTATTTAGCGCAAAAAAATATTTCAGACTGGGTCTTTTATGAGTGTTCAGAGTACGAACTTGCTGTTATTACATCATCTTGATTATCAGGTTGCTCTGAGGAAAACAAAACTTTGTGACAAAAGGTTAAAAATTGCAAGTATAATAGAATACATTAGTAACGCTATTTCATTGCAGCCAGTAGTTGATGGTATCACAAATTGAGCACTGCAATTTTCACGCGGCTCTCTACATTCGTAATATAAATGTCCAAATATGAACTTACATGACAGCTGTGTATTTGTAACAACTTTCCACAAAATGAATCTAAACTAACGACTTAACACATTGCCCTGTCCTCGTCACAGACACGCGCGCGCTTCAATAAAATGGACATTAGACGCTCCTCCGTCTCCCTCGCTCACCGTGGGTCCGTATCTCTCGTTTAGTGCCCAATAACACGATGGTTACTAGTAGGCATTTTCAGGGTTCCTTTGTGAGAAATTAATCATGGTTTACCGTAGCTGTTTGTTAGAAATACTGAAATAAAAGATACTTTAAGGAATAATATTTACACAATTATGTAGTTTAGTACGTATCCAGTTGATAAATCCACCCTGTTTCATAATTTAAATTTTAAAAGTCTAGAAAAGCTTTCAGCACAAGAACTTCTTTAAAAAACCACTGGCCCAACGTCTATCCCATCACTGGTAATAGTCTTGGCTTTATCAACACGCTTGCCAAATGCGGGTAGGTGTTACCAAACCCAGGCTACGTTCCACAAAACACAAAATCACACTTTGCTTGACCTGTTTTGAACCCAAGACTTCCAGCTTATGGGCAGAGCCGTTGCCACTGAACTAAAGAGGAGTAAGAGTTAATAAAGAAGTTAGAAATTTTGGCCGAGACCATTAGATATTAGGCCTCTTTAGTAAAAGTGATTTGAAGTGCATTTGCTAGGCAGATCAAGTAAGATTTTGTTCAAACAGCCAAATACAGCATGAACTAAGGCCTCAATAGCCTTTCAAGCGAATATCCTGTTGCTTCTATCAAAATAGTAGGCCTAAGATAGTTTCCGATTCTTGAAGCTATGCTTTACCCTCTAACTTACTTACCCACTTGGCAGTCAGTGGCTCGCTACCAAAAAGTATACCTATTTTTACCAGTTAACTCTATTACTTAACAGGCCGCTTCATTCCAGTCTCCAGTGCATTTTAACTGAGAGCATTGAGGAGAGAAATGCACTTAGTGCGTAATGAATAGAAATCTAATAAATCACGGCTGGAGAGGACCCGATATAATGCTATTAAACTGAGAACTGGGGCTTAGTGCAGTCTTCCAGTGACTAATATGGAGTATCGAAAGAAGGATTGCTGTTACCAGGGTTACATGTTTTGGGACACAACAACAATATAACAACTTTGTAACCACAACCACACGTGTGCAATAAATCATTGAATCTTTGAAAGATTCAAAGGACAGTGTCCAAATTGGCCTATGAACCAACAAACATTTGACATTTGTCATAATTCTGGCCATGATTTAAGACATAATTATCACTTAATAGATTGTCACGGACACTTCTGATTTTTGATATCAAACTTAAAAATGCTGAAAAGATTTATCGTACGAATACATTTTTTTTAATACCACTTTGTATTGACAAAAGAAACCTTGTTTGTGCAAGAAAATGTAGTTGTGAACTTACTAAAGGCTCTTAAAAATGAGTAACAATACATTACTGTCAATGCGATAGATGTTTAATTAACTTTTCATTTTAAATCAGATTAAACATTGGCTTAAATCAGCTTTGTACGGAGTTAAAAAAAAATATCAGTATCTGTCTAGTGTCTTGTATTTTCCGCTTTCAATTTTCAATGCTGTGTTATTGTTTTTATAATAATAATTTTATTCTTACGACTCGGCCTAAAAAACGGACGTTGATGGCTCTTTGTAGTGACCTACCTCCTTTTAGATTAAACCGTTTAAAGGCTTTGTAACCTGCACATAGCTAACTCAGCAATAATTACGAATTTACGATCATCGCAATGGAATCAACATTTTGTGTGAATTGTGGCTCAGCTAGTGGTCCCATAATACTGGCAGAAGTGGTAGATCAACAAAATATGTGCTTGAAGAACATTAGTCCCACTCGCGTAAATAAAACTTCGCAATATATTATTAAATATAACCTTAAAAATTATAAGTTTTTTGATATTTAACGAGTTTTCAGAAGTGTCCGTCCATAAACTACGTTTTGACAACAAAGTGTATGTATTTATGAACCCTCAGAGGTATTTTCATGAATTTTGGTTCATAGGTGGCAATGTATGGGAGAATGCACACTATCCTTTCGGACCCTGAAGAAAAATCAGGCAGGATTTTCTTCAGCGTCTGAAATTTGTATTTTTCTAGTTTCCTATCTTTCGATATGAAAACAAGCATTGTGAAATGCTAAAATAACAAAGTAATGTATGGATTATTCCATTTTGTCACCGACATTTCCAAAAACAGTGTGTTTGAACGTAGTAGATATTCCTTAAATTATTTTATCTACCACGTTCAAACACACTGTTTTTGGAAACGTCGGTGACAAAATTGAATTATTGGTAACCATATTAAAATAGTTCAAGTGGTCCGCATTAATAGCACTGCCTGCTGTCTGCCTGAACGGCATTTTTACCTTTAAAAAACTTTAAAATGTTAACAAAGAAGTGGTATTTATTAGCAGTGATTTTTCCTAAGGTGGAGATTTTTGAATCAATTTTCCAGAAAAAAAAACGCGCCCGTACTCCACCGCTCTCCCATTGGCTAATTTCAGCCTGTCAAACGAATAGTAATATTAAAATTGAAAACTAGGAAAATTCGATTTTAGGACCTTGATAATATCGAGCGGGATTCGAACCGACAGGTATTATTGACTGTTACCCTTTACTGAAAATAGTTATTTACATTGATAAAACATTTATTTGACGAAATAAAATGTATGTATATAGGTGTACCTATCAATGGGAATGTGAATATTTATCAGCTGTGTCTCCCTTTTACAGCTCTGTCCCTGCTTGCAGCTTTCATCTCTATAGCTACTAGTGTACGTTAGTCCTTAGACAAACGTTTGGTGCCTGGTTTTAGTCAAATCTGTTCGGGATTCCGGATTCCCTCGTCGTTTCGGCGCTGATGCAAAGCCTGAGAGCTGGAGTGCTGCAAGCCCGAGACGAGGGTTTAGATCTAAGCTGAAAGGTTTCCAGTCTGTATTACGTTTTAAGTTTTTCATCTACTTTTGTGTTTTTAGGTTTTTTTGGACCGTAGGGTTTGTAATCACCAATCATCAATTGTAGCGATGCCTTGATTTCATTGATTGAGCCCAGCAGTCGGTCAATGATTATCATGAAACTTATAAAAACGATCTGGCGTACGTAAGTAATGTAACTACGTAAGTGAAAATCAGATTTTTTCAATTTAGTTTAATTTGACGGTTTTCATACAAAAAATACTGACTGTGCGACTGATTTGTATGGTGAACTGGAAATGAGAGTTAAATAAATAAATTTCATTCCACATCATCTACTGAGTATGCCATATCGATTTTGTAAGTCTTTTGATAATCACCCGGTATAAGTATATAAAATTCTACTCGCTTAAAATGTAGCTTTATATTGGTGAAAGTAATTTTAAAATCGGTCTAGTTGCTTCGGAGCCTATTAATTGCAAACAAACAATCTTTTCACTTTATCATAATCCAATTTAATAACAACAGTTTCAATTACAATCCTAAAAATATACATTATTTATAATACTAAAACAAATACTAACACATCTGAAGTTATTAAAATGAACCTAAAACTAAAAACCTTAAAAAATATAATACCTAAAACATATTATTAAAAGGAGTCCCTTTAGGCAAGGTTCCGAAGATACTGGCAGCCTACCTTTGAATAACTAGATTAATTCTTTGTCCGAGGTAGCTGCCACCTCTTTTCACTTTATTATATTAGTATAGATTGCTATTGATATCTAGGCCAAGGGTAGCCAACCTTTTCGACGCAGGGCCAAAATTCGGTAAAAAACGCACCGGGCCGCAGTACCAAATTTGATGTAGGTAGCTAACCTACGCACAAACAATGAGAATAAACCAAATTTTCTTAGTGAAAAAACAAAGGTGTTTTTTTTAAAATCTGTATCTTTCTGTTAACCAAACGAATTTGGTATATTACTGAGATAGTTATTTAGCAGAACTTAGCTCATCAATGTTAATTTCAACTGAAGTCGTTGCTACACGTAAACAGTTTAATCTTTAAAAATACAAAAGTGTACATTTTCCGTCTATATTTGAACAAAAAAGTGAGATCGTGGTACGATCTAGCAGTAATATCGTTATCTCGTCAAAAAACGATATCAACATAGTGAAATATGACAAAAACATTGTGAGCAAAAAACATTACCTATTTTGAACAAAAACAGTGTAAACAACAACAAAAATCAAAGAATATGCGTCTCCCTGATGAAGCCAGAAATTTATTGTGCTCAATTATTGCAATATCGGTGTAAAAATTGATTTAAACTGTGTGAAGTGAATGAAAACAGTGACTACAAATTCCATTGTAAAGAGTCATTTTTAACCGATTCTGCTATTCAAACTAAATGTGTTAACAAGCGGAGGCCATTTTCACTACTTGCAGTAACAGCTCAGTGGCGCTAAAGCAACCTGTGTGGATTGCGCATACTAGGAACTCCAAAGTCACCTGGATCGAATCTGCTCGAAGGAATGTTGATTTTGTTTTTGTTTTCATTATTGATATAATTAAAGGAGACTGTTGTATTCACATTCCCACGCTGAAGTGAAATAAAATAACCTGCCCATTAAAATTCTAAATAATTGACTGAAAGATACAAAAATGGATTCAGAGAACATAACCCAACGTAAACCGTTTAGATCAAGTTCCTTGAACGATGTAACTATCATTGATGACAGTTCTACGAGTACCTTATTTGATACGACTATGCTGAGTCTACCAGACAGTACACTTGATCGCAGTCAGATGGTTCATGATTTACAAGAAAAGATCAAATTGCTGAATAAAGAATTAAGCAGTGCTCATCAGGAAATTGAGAACCTCAACTGCGAAAACTTACGTTTGAAAGCTGACCTACAGAAATCACTTACAGTTATTGACACATATTTCCGACCGACTTGGTGTAATGGTCAAGAAGTTGGCTACTACACCAGAGGTCGCGGGTTCGATCCCCGCACAGTACAAACATTTGTGTGCATGAACATGTCTGTTTGTACTGGTCTGGGTGTCTCCTATGTATAATAAGTATGTATTTACAAAAGAAAATGTATTTAAGTATGTTTATCCGTTGTCTAGTATCCCATAACACAAGCTTTAATTAGCTTACTTTGGGGCTAGATGGCGCTGTGTGGAATAATGTCCAGGGATATTTATTTATTTATTTATTTATTTACTCACCTAAAATGTTTATAAAAGAAAGTTAATACACCTGTGGGTAAAAAGGGTATGACTCCTTCATCTGGCCGTAAAGGTAAAACAAAACGCAATGTTCACTTAGTAACTCCAAACCGCGATACACAGTTAGATTCTATTGACCAGTATAATCAATACTCGCACGGACCTTCACATGTCGAATTAGAATCACCTGAAGATTTACTACAGGAACAGGATATCCCAAATATCGTACCGGATGTGTCTCATATAATAACACCCTCTCCCTGTGAGCCCGTTGAACCAGGTGCTGCAAGAAAATCACGACCAATGTTGATTCTTGAAGATGCTATGTCAGACGTCAGAAAGAAAAAAGTCCTTATTTTAGCGGATGAACAAGGCTATAAAATGCAGCATATTCTTCAAAAATTGATTGGAGAAAAGTTCACTGTCTGCTGTTACTGGAAATCTGGAGCATCTCTACAAGAAGTCTTATCATCAGCAAGCACAGAAATAAGTGAAATGGACACTGAAGACTTTGTTATTATCCTTGGTGGTATTAATGATAGAAATCCCAGTGAAATAGTCTTTTCTTTGAGGTGTTTTCTTGACAAAACAACTAACACTAATATTATGGTTTCCGAAGTTCCATAGTAAATTCCTTAATGAATCTAAACTCAATTATGAATTAAAATTTGTATGCTGTAAAAGTAAAGCTAACTTCGTTAATATGAACTATAGTAAATTTTTGCCCCGGCGCAACTCTATTGCTCTTTACAGAAGTCAAATGCTATTGAGAGAAATTCTTCGTACTAATTATTACGCGAAGTATGAAGAGTACTGTAAAGTAAAAAATGACAATCCGGAACATATTATACCTACTTTAATTGATAGAAGTACTCAGACTGATAAAATGCATTTTAATGATGTGACAAATTGTAGGAAGTCTGAAGAGTTTTTTCGTGTATAACTAAATTAGTATTCTTCACCAAAATATAAATGGCTTAGTCTCTAAATCTGATTTACTGTCTCTTTCTATTGAATCGCTTGAATGTAAGAGCGTGCTTATTGGTGTCCATGTATAACAGAACATAATATGTCAAGTGTAGATAAAAAAATATTGAAAGTTCCAAATTACAGATTGGGTTCATGTTTTTGTCGAAAGAACCGCCATGGTGGTTCGTGTATATTGGTGCATAAGTCACTAAATTTTGTACCAATGGATGAAATAAGTAAATACAGTGTTGAGAATGTCATAGAATGTTCAGGAATAGAGCTTATTGGTCATAAGATTAATGTCATCTGTATTTATAGACCACCAAAAGCAAACGCGGATTGTTTCGAAATATTTTTCACAAAGCTACACTCTCTACTGAGTCGGTTTTGTTATAAAAAAAAGAAAATAATCCTCTGTGGCGACTTTAATATCAATCTTCTCAACGACAGTAAGGAATCACAAGAATTCAAACAGATGTTATGGAGTTTTAACTTAAAAATCGGTATAAGTAAACCTACGAGGCTATGTAGTGGGACCTGCATTGACAACGTCATATTCAATGTTAGAGGCTGTACCACTGATGTTCTCGAGTTAGCCTTGTCTGACCATACAGCGCAGCTCCTTAGATGCCCAGTAAAAACCAGTTGCATCCTTAAGTATTGGTACATCGAGAAACGTGATTATAGTGAAGAGAATATAGATAAATTCAGAGATTGCATAAACGCCCTTAGCTTTAGCGATGCATTTGATAGTGATGATCCTAACGTGGCTTACGATCGGTTTTGTGAAATGTTCTGTTTGCTTTATCGATTGTGTTTTCCTTTGATGCTGGTTAAAATCTATGCTAAAGCTCGACCTAAATGGGTAACAAAAGGAATAAGGCAATGTTGCAAGCGCAAGCGAGAACTTTTGTGGCATTACAGAAGAAAACGTACAAAACAAAATAAAAGTAAATTTTTAGCCTTATCGTCTCGACTGAAGCGGATTATTGCACTTACGCAAAAGTCTCGAAATGATCACTTTATTAGTACAGCTCCTAATAAATCTAAAGCTACCTGGACTGTAATAAACGGCAGTAAATCAAATACGCCTGAAGACCAAATACAGAAAATTTGTGACAGGGGTAATATTATAAGTGACCCTATACAGATAGCAAATTCTTTTAATAATCATTTTATCGATCAGGTCACAGAATTAGATTCTAGTCGAGAACAGGTCAGTGTTCCGTATGAAACTAAGTCTGTTTTTATGAAGCCAGTTATGCACGAAGATATCAACAAAATAATTCTGAATCTTAAAAATACGAATAGCACTGGTTACGATGACATATCTACGAATATTTTATAACGTGTATCCCTGAAGGTATCTTACATTCTAAGCTATATTATTAATTTATGTATTTTTCAAGGCATCTTTCCTGAAAACTTAAAATTGACTATTATTAGACCCCTATATAAAAAGGACGATAAGTTAGATATGAGTAATTACAGGCCAATAGCACTCGTGTCAGTTATTTCTAAGATATTTGAAAATGTAATCCATAACTCTATAAATAGTTACTTTGAAAAAAATAACCTTTTTGCCACTGAACAAGCTGGTTTTAGAAAAAATAAATCCATAAATATGGCAATCTATAAGTTCCTTAATACAATCATGAGTAATGTTGATAAGAAAAATCTCACAGTCGCTCTATATATGGATCTTAGTAAAGCGTTTGACTATGTAAACCACAAAACATTGTTAAATAAATTATATGCATACGGTGTCAGAGGTAATGTGCTCGAACTTATTAAGTCTTATCTTAGTAACAGAAAACAGACAACGCAAATCTCTAGAATATGTTCAGCCACCAATAGAATAGTTAAATATTCGTCGGAAACTAGAGACGTCGCCTTTGGAGTACCACAAGGTAGTGTTTTGGGCCCACTTTTATTTATTATTTATATAAATGATCTGCCCAAAGTAACTAGTAATAAAATCATATTATTTGCAGATGATAGCACCGTTTTATTCACTGGCAATGATAAGAAACGCATTGAGCAGGACATTAATGACACTTTATCGAATATCATAGGCTGGTTGACATTAAATAACTTAAAAATAAATCTTGACAAAACAAACTTAATGACATTTAGAAATAGAATTGATAAAATAGGAAACATCGACATTCATTATTATAATTATACCATTAACACAGTGAACGAAACAAGATTTTTGGGATTAAATGTAGATAATAGTTTGAACTGGAAAGCGCATATTGAAATATTATGTTCAAAAATTAACCGATCTTCATATGCATTATATATGTTAGCAAAAACAGTCAGTACAGCAGCTGTCCTAATAGCATACCATGGATATGTCGCTCCACTTTTAAGGTATGGTATTATGTTCTGGGGAAATTCAACCAATAGAGAATCCATTTTCAGAGCACAAAAGAAGTGCATACGTGCTATTTGTAATTTAAAACAGATTGACAGTTGTAGACCCTTTTTCATTAGGTTAAAGATTTTAACTCTTGCCAGTTTATATATTTTTGAAACTGTAACTTTTGTAAAAAATAATATCGAACAATTTGTAAGATTAAATAGCCGACGACACCTTTTAAAAATTTGTATTCCGCCAAACAAAACCACTTTTTTAAAAAATAGTATTTTTTGCATGGCACCTCGAATATACAACCATTTACCTGAATCGTTCTTAGAAATAATAGATATTAATATATTTAAGCATAAAGTGAAATTGTTTCTGTTACAGAAGGGCTACTACTCGGTTAATGAATATTTGTCTGACATTTTTTAGTTGTTATTATTATTATTATTTTATTTTATCTGCTATCTGACATTCATATTATTTATAATTGATCCTAGATGTAATAATATTTTAATGGCTCGTGACTTGAAATGACTCTGTAAAATGAAATTTTGAAATTGTATTTATGCCTGTTTTGAGTGTGATTTAGTGTTTTCAAATGTTTTTTGCATGCCGAGAGGCCGATTATGGAGATACTTGTCATATCCATAATATCAAATGTACCCATGATTCGCAAATAAAGAACTTTGACTTTGACTTTGACTTTGAGTTTTCTAGATGAACATCAATAATCAGTGTCATCATTTGGAATTTAATATGTTTCATCCTACTGAAAAGTTGAGCACACGTCTGGGTGTTTCTAAATAATGAAGTCATGAACAGAGCATGTTAATAAAACGCAGTATATGTATCCTTGTCAAAATAGTTTTTATGGATCTTTTCTAAGCCAACCTGATTGAATTTTTCTTTAAGGTAGTTTTTTTAAAAAGTTTACTCAGCTCTGCGGGCCACAAGTTGGCGGGCCAAGGTCTCTTATTTATTTACCACTTTACATTAGATTAGTCAACAAGCCCCTTAGTGGAACTTGACTAACAAGTAATCCCAATCACAATGGAACATTTCTTACAATTTTTACTTGAACTTCCTTTCCTGAGGACATTCTCATTAGAGGAGACCATCGGGCGAAGAGAAGTACTGTTATAACTAGTTTCGCCAATAACAGGAGAAATACCCGGGACAATATAGACAAGACTCGTATTGGTTGTAACTGCTAGAGGTGGGGTGCAGTCGATGACGTACTGTCGATAAACATCTTTTACGACACGATTGGCGTAGTGTAGAGAGCGTGATGGCCTAGTGGTTCCGCACCCGAACTCAGATCCCGGATCGTGTGGTCCCGAGTTCAAATGTGGCCAGAACCAAAGTTTTTGTGTTAATTGTTAAATATCCGACTTCTCCGCTGATGAAAAACATCGATAAAAAACAAATCAACACCGGACAACGCCGGAAGGCTCACCACCTACTACGTTGGGTTCTAATACCATTGGTGCCAAAGTGACTTTCTGTGTGTTTCATTCACCATAACGACACAGTCACTTGCCTCTGACTACCCCGTTTGGGATAACGTCGTGATGGTATGTTGGCGTAGTGAGCTGTAGTACGGTTTCTCGCCTCAATTTTCGTAGTATCCTGGGTTCAGTTCCCGGTAGTCTGGATGTGACGGAAGACGTCCCTTGGCTTAAATTCTTATCTGGTACAGAGGCGTTCACATCAACCTTTACAAAACCATTGCAAAATGGGCCTTATGTTGGCAGCTTAAGGTGCCGCTGTGTAAAGGTTGATGTGAACGCCTCTGTACTTCGTAACACAAGGATAATTATGCTTTTTTTATGACCATGACAAGGGGTGTGTTGTCTGGTGAATATTTATTTGTTTGTTTTAGTTTTTTTTACAACATTAATTACTCTACTCCACATGTGGTTGTGTACCATTTTCGAGTATAACTAGTCGATTAGTGTAAAAGTTAAAAAAGCTTTGCTAACGTTACTGCAAAGTATGAACGCCAATGTCTAATTATAGCCGAAAACCAAATATTTAACTTATAGTTAACGGAACATAAGCGTAACATACTTTCAACCCCACATTGCAAATTGGGTGGCTGCAACCTAATTATTGCTGCCAAGTAAACACAAAACATTCAGAAGGCCATACTATTTCCTACCATCTATCTAGCTTTTTTGAGTACAACGAGTACGGCTGAACTTTCCATCAGCTGCAATTTTTATGGTAAACACATAGTAGGGATGAAAGTCTTGAAATAGCCACGTAAGAGCAATAAGAAATACAATTAATAACGAGTTTATATTTGATAAATTTCCTACTGAAGCTGCGACAGTGACCATTTTGTTAATTTGATAGGTGTGACACATCGTACACAATATCACGTTGCGCTGTTGCGTTAATCCGTGTCTTCGGCTTTTACTCCCTTGAATTTTATCGATAACCCGAAAATTCCATCATCCCGATATCCGCACTAGAAGCACAGCGCACATGATTTAATGCTACTATTTGTACAGCAAGGAAATATCGCTAGAGATGCTACTCCAAATACGATACGGCTATCGATAACGTCGCTGCACTAGTAAGAAATGGAATAAAGAGAAACAGTCGACAATACGGTCTGAAGATACAGTTGGAAAAATAAAATTGAAATAATAACTTGGTATGGTTGCTGGAATAGGGTCGAGTCAATGCAATTGGTTTATATGAATTTCATAACAATGTGTTCCGCTTCGGTGACTAGGGGTGGAATATTCCGTCGAATTCTTAGGGTTTAGGTTTCAGATTAAAGTTGGATTAAGTAAAATTGTCCATGTTCCCTGCGGTTAGGGGAAGAGAATACTACCGATGTATCCCTGCCTGTCGTAAAAGGCGACTAATAAGCCCTTGGGGTCGCGAAGCGCACGCGGGGGGGCCTGCGTGTGTTTCGGTTTGCGATATCGAAGATGACGGTAACGCGTGTCTTCGGTCACAGTGGTCTGTGTTACCGTACACTGGAGTTGAGCTTGCTCCTCCCGAGGTTGGCTGCTAGGCGGCCCTGCGCGCCGGAGGGTCCTGCGAGTAGTCTCTCCCTTGTTAGGGAGAGACTACTCGCAGGACCGGGTCCCTCCCATTCTGCGCCGAAGATGACCACCGTCAGGTTTTAGTGGGTAGGGCTCTCTGTTTTCCCAGGAGTTCCGAGTCCCACATATCCCAGGTGTCCCGAACCCAGGGCCTTGGGATTGCCTAGATGCATTACCGACGTAAAAAAAAGGTAAAATTGACCATGTATTTCAGCTATGATGTAAACTCAAATATTGCTTAGAAGTTAAACTGTGGGCTTCACCCTATTATCATCAATTTGCTTTCACCAGTGGGTTGTTTAAAAGAGAATATCATTTTTTAGCGGTGAGATTCGCCCGTAAGGAATTGTTGTTGTTTTATAATGTGCTATGAACTGGCAGAAAGCAAAATTCGAGTTCATCAGCAAACTGACTTGACTAACAGACAGACAAAAGCTTTATTTAAGGCCTGCACAGACGACGTACTTTTCTCCGCGGCGGAGAAAATAGTACGCTCCGCGAATAAAAAGTTTCCCGCGGATTTACCGCGGACTCAACGCATACTGTGTGCGATCATTTGTTGTCCGAGAGTATTTAAATATTCTGAAATTACGTTGTGCTGTAATGTATATAAAGTTTAAGCAAAAGAGAAGACGTTTTAAAAGAGTACTGGGTCCATCCCCTTATTTTGAATCGATTTTTAACGCGGAGGAAAGTCCGTCGTGTGCGTTGACTGCTCATAGTTCATTCGTTCTATTTTTTTCGCGGACGCCCGCGCACTTTAATCCGCTACGCTTCGTTAGCGTCCGCGGTGTTTCGGCGGATTTTTGGTTTGGCGTGCTTTTAGTCGCCCGTTGCTCGATGCAGTTTGTAAGGGATCTATTTTGACAGAGAAAAAAGTACGCCGTTGATAATCCCTCGTCTGCGCAGGCCTTAACGAATAATGAACCGTTAATCTACTTTAAAATTATTATTATTATCCTTCACGCCATCATCATCATTCACCACTTCGAGTCCACTTATGTTCCAAAACAAATTCCAACGGATCCAAATTAACAAAATTTTATTAATCCATTTTTTTTCTTTTATTTTCGAAATTTCCCTCAGTTGCATAGTCCTCTACAGAGGTCATGTTTACGTATAAGGTGCATTTACCTATGGTATCACGCACCAGTTGTTGACTTTCCTCTTTAGATATTGAGATATACATAAATAACGTTCTATATACCATTTTTTGTGTATTTTGTCGCGAGTTGTCTTTTATTCATAACAGACAGAAACGATATGAAACCTGGAATGCCATCTACCGGAAAAAACGGTCAATTTCTGTGCATCGAACAAAAATGGCCGCCAGCGCCGCCGCCATATTGTTTTTTTGTAATCTGTGGATAGGGATTAGGGATGTCAAGTCGACTGTAAGAGCACCACAATGAAAAAAAAAATTCCCTCATGTGAGTATAGCAATGGTTGATTCTATTTTTCATTAAAAAAAATATATTTAAAAATAAAACACACCAGACAACACACCTCTTATAATGTTTTCGAAGTAGGGATTAATTAATATCCCTGTGTTACGAGGTAGGTGTCTCCCAGCACACGCAGACCAGAGTCAATTCAGAAAAGATCGTTTCCTGAATTGACCCGACCGGGTATTGAACCCGGGACACTAAGGAAATCGAGGCGAGAAACCCTGCTACAGTGCACTACGGCAATCGTGTCGTCGAACTAAAAATGTCGTAGACTGTATACTTATCCGTTTTGGGCTTATCTCCCTTAGTACCTACAACCTTCTTTAGTGGTCTTTAAGCAACATAGGAAGGATGCTTAAGATTTTATTGTATTAATACGGTATACTAAGCTGTTCACCACCATTTTGAAAGCTGTTATTTATAGCTTCAGGCTTAGCTAAGCCTTAGCTAATGGCTAAAGTTGTATATTAGCGAAGCAATCTAGGCTACAGTAGTTCTAACGCGCGTTGGGTCACAAAGAACGCGGGTTCGATTTACTAGTACGTTAATGTATGTTGATGCAACAGACATTTATAATGAATTTTACTAATATTAAAATGGCTAACTACAATTTCATCATCATCATCCGTGCGGTCTATCCCGGTTGTGAACCCACACTGGTGTGTGAGGTCCCAGGGTCCGCCTTTCTTATTTTCTTGGCCCACTTCGCGCGGTCTTGTGCATCCTCAGTGGTGAGTTTGTTGGCACGCATGCCACCCTTAACGACGTCGGGCCACCGCTTCTTGGGTCGACCTCTTCTACCGGTACCTGGCGGGGTCCGGCATGGCTAGACATTAGTTGCCCACGTAGTTTGCCGATCTTCGTGAGACATAACCATACCAACGAAGGCGGCACTCCTGCAGCTTGTCTGCGATGTCACGAACACGAAGGCTGCCGCGGATGTGGGTGTTACGCACGCGATCATTGCGTGAGTCTCCACCGCAACATCTTCATTTCCGTGACGGGCAGCTCCTGCTTGTGTCGCTCTAGTAACGGCCATGTTTCACTGCCATATAAAAGAACAGGCCTAATGATGGTTTTATAGCCTGCCATGGCCAACTACAATTATTAAAGAAATTTATTAAAAAAACAGACTCTTACATAGATTAACGTTGGTTTATGTACGGTTTAGGTGATTGTAGTACCTCCTTTGTTATTTCTGGTTATCATAATATAAGAAAAAAACCTTACTTAAAGACTACAAACACGTATGTGATGATACATGTCTTTTTCAACATTCGCAAAAATGATCTTTATCTTTGTACTATAGATCGTTGTTGATGTACTATAGATCTTTATCTTTTTAAAATTACTCAAACATTATCTCCTAAATCCTCTTGTATATTTTTTTCCAATTACTAAGCAGACATACAACATTACTTTCGCCTAAATCCTTTGTCGAAACCGTTTTTAATTGAACCTAGATACCTGATGAATTAATACGCATTTGTGCCCTTAAACATTTACCTTCCAACATGAAATATTTTTTTGAGACAGAAATAATAAAACATCATAAAAATACATCCAAAACAATTTGGGTGAGTGGGGCGGTTTGCGAGTTGAAATATGGCTGGAAAACTTTTTTGGTATTAAAAACTTTTCGTTTTGGCAAAACACCCGTACTATCGTTTCGTGAATAGTCGGCGAGTTTGGATCGAGAACGAACTGTGTGAGAAATAAAACTACTCCCAAGTTCTAATAAACGCTTTTCCAGTTAGGTATGTATTTATAGCATTCCTAATTACTTGCCAAATGCATTAGTGATGGTTTTGTTACAATAGCGCGGTTTTAAAATGTTGCTCATATCATTGAATTATTAAATAAATACGCGTAATATGCACCAAAGACCACACATTGGTCTTGGTCTCGAAATAAGGATGAATATCCTCGGGTTACGAGATACCAGACAAGGATTTAAGCCACGGCCATTTCACCACACGGTCTGGCTTGAACCAATTTTGAAAAAAACGTTTTGATTATATGAGCTGACCGGCAATCCAACCCTAAGACATCACAAAAGTCGAGGCAAGACCGGTACTAAGCTAGTCGTGTCGTGACGTATAATGTCTAAGAAGAGACGATAAGCTGAAGACAAGCAAACACATAGATAGATACTTCCTAAGGCCGTACCAAAACCTTAACTGAACAATGGACTGCGTATGGCGCAGTATGAGAGTTTTCAGCTTATACATCTCAGCTTATAGCTACTGGCTTGTTTACACTGAAGTTGTCGTAGAATGAACGAGTACTTTTACTTATACGTATATTCTAAAAGAGAAAAAAAACCCTTATTAATTTAGACTTATAAAAAGTGCTTACTTCGAGAACCATTGTTAGTGGTAATTTAAATCAGCGGCCGGCATTATGCCGCACACTACGGATTGTGTGAACACGCCTTTATTTGTTTTAGTTTAGGGGTTCTTTATATTACATTCTGTATCGTCGTCGGATAAGGGAACACAAAAATATGTTGTGAAGGAAAAGGCCGCCGAAACGCTTATTTAAATAAATCCATGGGGATTTTTACAGCAAGATGATACCAAATAAGCTTGTGTACTATGGGTGTCAGAGACTGATTAACATACTAAATGTTCCTATATACATAAATAATTAAATAATACTTAAACAAAGAACATATATAAATGTCCGTCACAATAATGTTTGTCATCGAACCCGCAAACTTCGGCTTTAAAGGCAGGATCGGTAACTGTTAAACCGTGCAGTTGACTGGTCGATAATGACTCTAGGCATTAAGTCCGCCAATGGTACTTTTTCATGTGCAATAAAAAAAAACAAAGTTTTTCGCCATTAGATCACTTTTGTTTGATTTGATCCTAAATTAAATTAACTAAATTGGCATCAGAAACAATAAGACAAAATAATAATTATCATCGTTTGAGATATTCAAAATTCAATACAGTTACATCTTATTTATTAATTTGGTGTTTTTTCTTTATTAAACCTTGCCAATGAATTAAGTTGACAAAACTGTGAAGCTAATAAATATTTAATCACTTCACCGTTGTTTAAAACGGTTTATCGTTAAAATTCAAACTTCAAATACGATATGATGCCCACGGCTACTTTTCATCACCGCACCGCTCGCCACCGACAGGGCATTCATCCTCACACTCTGAATCCGCAATGGTCTCGTACAATTCGGTTTCAGAGATGTTTCCTTCCGAGGACGCTTAAATTGTGGAATGAACTCCCTGCCGAGGTTTTCCCGATGAGTTATAGTATGGAGTTCTTCAAGAGGGGTTTGAAAAGGTTTTTACAGGGTGGACAACGCGCGAGTGATACCCCTGGTGTTGCACGCGTCCATAGGCCGCGATAACCGCTTACCATCAGGCGGTCCGCGTGCTTGATTGTCACCGACGTAGTATAAAAAAAAATAAAAAAAAAAAACGTAGGTTAATTTTTATTTTAAGCATTAACGAAAGCACTTTATTCAACACAAAGACAGAAACTACAAAAATTCTACCTGATCGGAATCGCTTGAGTGCCTAGAATAAGGTCGAGTGTTTCTAGTTCCTATCTTCGTGTTTAAATACATATCTACGTATAGATTTCATAAAAAGCTTTTCTGACCGCGCGGCAAGTACGAGTAGCACTGCTTTATTATTTTCTACTATTATTTTATTTCATAAACAAATGATTTAAGTACCTCTAACGTTAACTGTTCACTTTTGAGTTGAAAAGTCTAACGTCTATCATCAATCATGACAACACCAAAGGGTAACCAAAACAAATTTGTCAGTATGTATATCAGTCTCTAAAACTCATAGTATGTACAAGCTTTGCTTAGTTTGGGGTCAGATGATCTTGGTGTAAATTGTGCTAGATATTTATTTATTCATTTACCAAACAATAACAAACTAATTTCATAAATAAATAGCAATTCACTATCCGCAAAAAGCCACTTAAAACTGCCTCACAAGAATCCTTCGACTAAATCCACATCACCTAGACTCAGTAATGTTCTGTTTTAAATTTCCAGCCCATTTAAGTTTAAAAGTTAGACTTTCTAGCTAGCAAACATGGTTGGCTCGAAATTCAGGAGCCACGAACTATACGCCATTAACTACTTAGCTATTCTTTTAATACAAGAGCATGCACGATGAGCTTTATATCAAAGCTACGCTTTGTTAGTTAAAGAGTTTATCCACGTTTTTGGTTTTAAAATAAAAATAATGTCGTGTAATTACATGTCTCTCGCGGCGGGACAATGACTCCATCGAACGCCTCCCTGTATATCTCCTATGCGAAGGACCGACCAAATCGAGTCTGCTGTGGGCGGTGTTCCAAAATGACCGACAAAAATGGCGATAAAACGCTGAATATGATCACAAATGCCAGGAATACTGCAAGTACATGACGACCACGACCGCTCTGGCAAGAGCGTACTGACTAAGCAGAAGAAGAGTTACTCACATACTTATGCGACACGACTATATTCCGAACGGGTAGTCAGAAGCACTTTGAATGGGGTCGTCATGGTGAATGGAACACTCAGGAGTCGACTTTTCACCAGGCATGTTTGATCTAAACGAGGTAAGTACTGAGCCTTCTGCCGTTATGGTTATTTTAATTTTTTATCGGTCTTTTCCATCCTCGGATGAACTCAAGAAAGGCTTTGACCAGATTGAAACTCGGGACCACAGGGATCCCGAGCTGAAGTGCTACCCGTGGCCCAACCACTTCTAATCTATACTTCTATACTAATATTATAAAGAGGAAAGATTTCATTGTTCGTTTGTAACGAATAGGCTCCGAAACTACTGAACCGATTTAAATAATTAATTCACCAATACCAAGCTACATTATCAGAGAGTGACATAGGCAATTTTTTTATTGACGCTGTATTTTGACGTAAGAAACAGTCTACGCGGGCAAAGCAGCTGACGAACAGCTAGTATTATCTAATTTCAAGTATTCATAAGATAAGTCTCAAAGAGCAGTCTCTGAATTACTTAAAACCGACCAGTCCTCGACTGTACACAAATGATGTAGGATATTAAGAACACCCATTGTATGTTAAAAACATAGTTAGTAATCAAAATTGTTTAACCCTCGCTGTAGATGTAAACTAAAGTTTACACACACACATGATGATTAAAATCATCATGTGTGTGCTATTTAAGGATTACGGTCTAGTTTTGATAAGGGATTTATAGTCTTGGTTGTGTAATGGCTGTGAACTGTTTGCATACATAATATGAATAAATAATTTAATAAAAGAGCGTCGTGGCCTAAGAATGAGGAACTCCATCAAGTTCAAATCAGGCCAGACCCATATTTTGATTCTTTGTAAAATTTTGATGTTAGACTTGAACTCGAGACCTCATTAGGCCTAGGCCACGACGCTCTCCCTAGGCAACACTCAACATTATTTAAATCTATCTTCAATTAATCAATATTTATAGAACTTAAGTCACACATACTTGTGCCACCACAAATATGTATTTCTATTTCGGTTCCCTACAAATTCAAAAAAATTCATGACATCAAAGATGAGTACGGCTTTAATTCCAGCTTATATCTTAGTGCAGTAGCGGATTAAGGGGTAGAGGGGACAAAAGAGCTCAAGCCTCCTACTAAAATCACCCTTATCATGTCTTATATTAAACTCCATATAATCCTACTCTTTTAGTAGGTAGTACACTACCTTACTTACAGTACAAATTTCATTATTTTTTCTTAAGAATGGCCTGGGCAGGCCTCTGTCACTCCATTTACATGCGTGGGATAATTACTTACGAGCCGCTGGGTCTTCCTAGACCTGTTTGGCAGTTGGTTGTCAAAAGCCGCGTAGAGCATTTGTACGTGAATCTTGCGGTTGAAGTGACGTAATGACATGAAGTAACTACTGACATCTCTATCGAAAGAGGTAGCCCTCGCAATACAGGGTGACTGGGAATTCATTGGCATACTTTTGAAAAAAGTACCTACTCATGATATACAGTACTTTCCCCAAGTATAAGGCTATTTCATAGATACACAATTGCATATTTTTAAACCTTATTAAACTTGCCTCTGACTTCCCCGTGTCGGATATAGTCGTGAGCGTATGTTTCTCATTTTACGAGTTAAGCCCCCTACAAATCAAACTCCTGGATCCGCTCCTGTCCAAGTGCAACAACTCTATCAAATGGTCCATTCAATCTGACTATTAGCAAATTAGAAACTGTATATTCATATCCTATTAACGAGCGTTTGTCTGTTCGGTTCACAAACAGGGAAACCTATTAAATGGAAATTCGGACTGAAAATTAAGTTCTATATAGGGAATTATGGAAACTATTTCAAGGCGCGAATCACATGCGATAATTTGGAAGCAACATTATCCTCGAAAGTTACATTTACTTAATTGCGATAATGACTAAGCAAATTTATCAAAAAATTGTAATGGACCCTTTCCAAAAAAAAACATACTCGTACATCTAAAAGAGACCGCACACTAGCGTTTTTAGGCGCCGGGAAGACGCAACGCCCAAAAACGCTAAAGTGGAGGGATCGCCGGCACGACGCTGACGGTCAAAGAACGGTAGTGTGGGGTCTCTCTAAGACGTACGGGCAGTAAGCGCGCGTGATGTGAAACGAAGAGCGCGGGCTGAGGTAACTGCGCGAGAGCAGTCGACAGCTCGAGCAGTCAGTGTATGCCTGTCGACCGCTTGTGCTGCCAACCGCCCAAAGCAGTCACAAGTGCTCGAGCGGTTCCGTGTATGTGTGTACGTAGAATACGTGGTTAACTATTCAGTTGCAGATTGAAACTGTCGATACTAGCTGCTTTACGCTGTCCGTGTATGGCGAGCCTAACAAGTGGAACCGAGTATCTGCTGAGTTTCTCGCCGGGTCTTCTCAGTACAGAAAATATAACATGGAATGAAATAACGTTGGCTTGCAACGTAAGCATATACTGGAAAGATTCGTTAGACCCACTGGAGGTTTCGGTAGCTCAGTGGTTTAAAGCACCAAGGTCCTCAAAGTCCGAAATCCAATTTTTACAGTTTTTCTATCTTAAGATATGAAAAAACAAGCATTGTAGAATGCTAAAATAATCAAAGTAATAATCCTAGTTTTGTTTTATTATAATGTCAATTTATTTCCGATTGTCTTCTGTTTTTCTTCTCTTCTTCTTATCATGTCACCGAGTACAGCTAACACAACTACTTGGACACAAACTTGTACGTGTTGTTGAAACATGTATTTGGGCGCAAAATTTAGCAACACTGGTTTCTTTTTATTTCCTTTTTTTAATGGATTTGCGTTTGGCCCGGTCCCGCCTGATAGGAAGCGATGAGTAGTACACGCTTACCCAGAAAATGTCTATTCACTCTGGCCTTGAAGACACCAAGGTTGTAAGTATCCGGAAACACGACCCAGGTAGAGCTTTTGCACACCTTAGCGGTGCGAAACATGAGACGTAGCAAACCGTTGAGTGCGGATTGCTGGAAAGTCAACCACATGGAAAGAAACCATTAAAAAATAAAAATTACCTTTTGCGATCCCACTGCTGGGTCTTTCTTTCCATCTTCTACACTATGGCTGGATTGGCCTTAATAGGTTTGTAATTAGTACTTAAGTGTGTTACTAATTTTAATTATTGACAAAATGGTATTCCCTTCCTGCATATAGGTTACAAATAGGTAAAGAAATACAATCCATTAGTTTGCGCATCTACAATTCTACAGATATAGTTCCGAACACTATGCCTAACGCAAGCCGACGTGAACGTAACCAGTAGTGATGTGCCAAATTAATAGTTACTGATCAATTGTATCGTTATATCGCCAGGCGGACGCGCCATCAGTCGGCAATAGGAAGCTATGTAAGTATACGGTGGTCATTTGTCGAAGTTAAGTGATGGGACCTCGATGCATTTGGCGTAGGAGATGACGTGGTCTGGTACTAGTTTGCTTTGGTGCTTCCACCTATATTACCTACAAAGTAAAGAAAAAGAAGACCAGCTAATAACGCTCGAGCGGGACTCTAAACCTGCGTCTTCCGCAATCCGGGCGGCTGCTCTTCCAACTGAGCTACCGCAACTAACTCACCAAGTCTGATATGGGCCTCCTCGGTATCACCCAGACACAGGACGAGCACTTACGTTTATCACAGAAATGTATTTCCTGGGTGGGGATCTAACCCATGTCCTTTGGGAATTTAGTCAGGATAGCCACTATCGCACTAACTGGCCAGTAAAACATACGATATTGATCTCATTTACAAAATGTCCGTCCTAACACAAAATAAGTGAAGCCATGTACGTGCGAATGAGACGGCAAGAGGGCTTCCTATGAGTGCGAGCGAGGCGGCAGATGGCGTAGTTTCATATTGTCCTCATCTCAATATTGAGATTAAAAGTGACGCTTCGCTTGACGCAAATTATTAGATGGACCGTCAGCAGATAACGTGCTGTTGGTTTTTAAATTAAAAATAAGCTGAAATAAGACATAGTTATCTATTTTGAAAAAAAGAAATAAGTAAAAGTAAAAAATATCTTTATTCATATAGACTTATAAAAAGTACTTATGACATGTCATGTAACAAAAAAAAATTGTAGCAAAAATATACTGAATAAAAATAAACTTACATAAAATAATACTATGATAGTTCATATCATAATTAAATATAATGTGACTCTACCACCGGTTCAGAGGTTGTTTCCGATCGAGAAGACTCCGGCAAGAAACTCGATGGTTACTCTTTTCAATCTTGTTTTTATACACAAAAATGTAATTGACAGAGTAAAGTCATAACAAAAAAGTGTGCAGAGGAGCAGATTATACCTAAGATGACCACAAATTCTTATCATTTAAGAAATCGTCGTCACTATAATAACCCCGCTTCATTAACTTAGCTTTAATTTGTGACTTAAACTTGTGAAGTGGCAGTTCAACAAGAGTTTGCGGAATCTTATTAAAATATTTTACACATTGACCAACAAATGATTTCCCCTACCTTATGCAGTCTTAGACTGGGAGTTACGAGCTTATTTTTATTTCTGGTATTGAGTTTATGAACATCACTGTTTTTCTTGAAGAGATGCAAGTTTTTACGGACATATACTACATTATCATAAATAAATTGAGAGTACACAGTTAAAATATCTATCTCTTTGAATACTTCACGAAGCGAGTCGCGTGGTCTAAGGTTGTAAATGGAGCGGATGGCTCTTTTTTGAAGAACAAAGATGGTGTTGAGATCCGCTGCCGAGCCCCACAACTGAAGACCATACGACATAACACTGTGAAAATAACTGAAGTACACTAATCTTGCTGTTGCGATATCAGTCAGGAGCCTTATTTTTCTAACAGCATAAGCTGCCGAACTAAGTCTTCCTGCCAGGGCAGAAATATGCGGACCCCACTGTAACTTGGAATCGAGAGTAATTCCCAGAAATACAGTGGAATTTGCAATCTCTAATGGCTCGTTATTCATGTTTATAATGGTATCGACCTGTCTTACATATATGAGAAATATGACATATATGACAATATGAGAAATAATGAGCTGGACAACTAAACTAATACTGAAATATGACCCAGAATCAATATGTCGGCCACAAAACACTGATTTTAAAATATGTAGAGTGTTATGACGGTGAGTAGTTATGACGGTGCTTAATCCCGGCGGCTCCCTGCGTTTAGGGAAAAAAATACTACCGAGGTATCCCTGCCTGTCGTAAGAGGCGACCAAAAGGGCCCTTGGGGTCGCGAAGCGCACGCGCCTGCGTGTGTTTCGGTTTGCGATCCCAAGAAAGACGGTAACGCGTGTCTTCGGACACAGTGGTCTGTGTTATCTTGCACTGGACTCGAGCTTGCTCCTCCCGAGGCTGGCTGCCAGGTGGTCTTGCGCGCCGAAGGGTCCTGCGAGGAGTTTCTCCCTTGTTGGTAATCCCGGGTCCCTTCCATTCTGCGCTGAAGATGACCACCGTCAGGTTTTAGTGGGTAGGGGTCTCTGTTTTCCCAGGAGTCCCGAGTCCCACATATCAAAGGTGTCCTGAACCCAGGGCCTTGGGTGCCTAAGTGCATTTCCTGACGAAAAAAAAAAAAAAAATAGGTAAGTATGTCGCACCATTAAATATTATGCTATTATTATTATCATTCTAATTCATAGCTCGTAGTTTCATTTGACATTCCGTTGTTCCGTCTTTTTTTGTATAATGTATTGACACTCGTATGTATTTTTGTATGTACTGAGCTGTGGGCGAGGACGGCGACAGAATGGCACCCAAATGGCCAACGGCCGCGCGGGAGGCCTATAAGAAGGTGGCGAGACGAACTAGATGTGTACCGCAGGGATTGGCCAACATTGGCCCTAAATCGTGTGGAATGGAGATTGGGTATTGCCTTTGCCCTGCAGTGGGACAGACCGGGCTGATTTAGATGTATTTTTTAATGTATTCGCTTTTTGTGGCAAAAAAATACTCTTTTATACCTTCCTTCAGTCTTAAGCCTCGTATCCACTAGGCAACAATTGACACGTAACGGTCAGCAAGGTCGGCAACAGCGTGGACAGACAGCGTTGCTAAAAAAGTTGCGCGTTGCTGTTCAACAACGTTGTGTAACATGTCGCGCGTCAAATGTTGCCTAATAGATATAAGGCTTTATAGTAGGCGGTCAAAGTAGCCTATAGTCTTACGTAACACTGAAGGTATTACTCGCAAATTACCAGTTCTGAAAGTCAAAGTCAAACTCATCGAGGGCATTTCGTTGGGTCACAGAATATCAATAAATATATATGTACTCGTATATCCCTCTGAGTGACTAGATTAGATTAGTTTTATTTCTTTTTTAAATTAAATTACAAGATTACATTGTCAAATTGCAGGCATTCAATAAATATCGTATCTTATTTTATTATAGATACTTGATTTTTATACCCATGTAGATATTTAAACCTACGATTAAATTTCTAGGGTTTAAGCACTCCATCTTGGAATGTTTATCCCGAGTTACGAGTAGAACCATAGAGAGCGTCGTGACCTAAACACTCCAACTCGGATCGCGGGTCGTGAGGTCCCGAGTTCAATCCGGTAATCGAAAACATCGATAAAAAACTAAATCAACCCAGATAGCGGTGGAATGCTCACCACCTACCACGTTGGGTTCTAATACCATTGGTGAAAAGTGGGCTTCTGAGTGTTCCGTTCACCATGACGGCAACAGTCACTTGCCCCTGTTTGGGATAAAGTCGTGATGGTATGTTATGTTATGTTAAGGCCGCAAAATTTTGCATTGAACACATAATGTGTTCATTGCAAAATTTTCGGCCAACCCTCTGGTGATGGATACCACCATAAGTAAACCAACTTTCTACGTTGTGTTCAAATAAGCCAGGCGGCAATGTGGGCTTGCGAGTGTTTTCATTTCACCAGGACAGCAACAACCAACTTGTCTCTGGCTAACTAAATTGGGATATATTTGTAAGCGTTGTATAAATATTTTCATTACTCATACACGGAAAGTACGCTTGAAGTTGCCTGAGCATAGGGTTGAAAGCTTCACTTTCTGAAAGTAAATAACTGTCAAATGTCACCTTCTATTTTGACATTCCTTTTGCGGCAAGTCGATGTATTCTATTCAGCCACAGCTATATTTGAAATTTCTTTAGCTTGATTTCAAATGAATATTTAAACAATCGAAGCAGGAATATACTCATTAATGTATGTTTCACTTAATTGGTATTTAATTGAATAAATCTGAGCTAAGCATTTACGTTAGAAATTTAAAAAAAAAACCTACCAAGTACTTCAAAAGATTGCCCGGATGAAGAGATTGTTCTATCACCAACATTTACTCAAGATGCTCAAGTTTCACAAAAAAGCAATTATCAACATCCCAGGAAGTAACCTCTCTCTCTCGTTTAACAATTGCTCTAATTTTAATCATCGACTTTGTTGTAGGTAATGTTTCAATAAAATTTTGTTGGTTGAACTTATGTATCTGATTTTTATTTACTTTCCTTATATTCGTAATGAAAGGCAGAGTGTTTACCTCGGAAGAAAGACCTTTTCAATGCCCTCGAACTATTAGCGCTCTCGCTACGCTCGCGCGCCAAACTATCTCGTGCATTGAAAAGGTAACTTTCTCACCTTGTGTAACAATCTACTATTATTTGCGACGTATTAGCAAACATATTCAATGAATAAATCACCAAAAATAAGCTTTATTGGGTTGTCGTATGTACGTAAAGTTACATTCCTGCTTACATCACAAGGCCCTTTCAAAAGCTTCAACAATGATACACACTCCTACAATACCTAGCCTATTTAATAATAAAGGTGTTCCCAAACATATAGCGAACGTGCCTAGAATACCTGCTATTTGGAACAGTATTTGTAACAGTGTTCAAATATTTTGCATCACTTCATGCTGGTACTCTTTTTTGTGACATAGTTGATATACATCTGAATAACAAAACTATTTCCAAGTACGGGCAGTACGTTCCGTATTTTCCATGGAGGCAGGTCAATTCGTAGAACATAAGAAGTCTTTACTGCTTAGGTTTTAGACTTGTGTGAATGGAGGAGCGCCGTTAGATATATATTTTATAAAGTTTTTTTATTATTTTTATTCCGATCTCAATTGAATAGTTATATAATGTTAAATATTATTAATAATAAACGTTTTGAAATTTTCATTTGAAGAATCGTTTTTTCACCGTTACTGTTAGTATTAAATGTTCTTTTTATCGTTAATACCAATTTTATACAACGTGTTAATGAAAAAGGGCAAAACCTCAGACACCCCAACTTATTTTTATTCTGAGAGAATTAAGTAAATTACTGAATTTAATTTTCGCGGATTATTTACGAAGATATTAGCTTTTTTTGTTTTCTTGTGTTTGTCTGCAGATTAAAAAGTCTATGGTAATTACGCGCGATCTAGTGCGACGTCGCCGCTTCGCGTGCCGCCGCAATAAAAGAGTTAAGTAATGATTAAACACGGCGTAATTAAAATATTTTTTTGGTTAAACTTTGTTCCCTGTTTTTTATTGGTGGAATCGATTCTACTCTCGATTCTGAACAAACTACTTTCAGGTTTTGCGCTTTTTCATAAACGCGTTGTATACTCGTATCTAACCCGAAAATGTATTAAAATTCTATGCAAAATTTCAACCCCGTATTTCAAGAGATGTTTTTTCTATCTTATTCAAAGCTAATGCTCAGCTTCCTATGACTTTATCTATTATCATGAATAACATTATTGTTAACTATTAGAATTTCAAGTTAAGTATACTGCTATAGAAGCAAGTAACCAACCACCAAGCAGGTTGATACCTAGATCTGACGACACGATTGGCGTAGTGCGCTGTAGCATGGTTTCTCGCCTCGATTTCCGTAGTGTCCCGGGTCAATTCAGAAAACGATATTTTATGAATTGACTCGGGTCCGGGTGTGCTGGGAGACGCCCTGGTCTTATTTCCTTGTGTGGTACCTCGTAACACAGGGATATTAATCCCTACTTCGAGACCATTTTAAGAGGTGTGTTGTCTGGAGCATAGTATAGTAATAATAGTATAGTATAGATTTGTTGTACATGTTATTTACAATCTCCACGTTCAGATTTAGCCTTTTCTTATAAAACAGTCATCACTTTCTACTCACAACACACTTTGACATCCACAAAGTAGCACTCAGTATTTTGAAGCAACTCTAAAATATTCACAGTCACAGTTATTTCTGCACTCGGTACCCGCTGCCGGCGACGTTTTTGCGCTCAGTACGCGAGGTACAGACACCTTTTTATGCGAGAGCATTTCTGGGTGCAACGGACTTTCTGCTGTCGCTCCCTTTATGTGCTTAGTACTTATATACATATCCCTTTGGTACTGGACAAGGGTAGCTTTTAATCAGTTTTAATTTGCATTCACGAATTATAGTTTGTGTATCTCAAAGCTAAAGACATCACTCGAAATAATACGGTAAACTCTTTTTGCACTGCACATTAAAGATTCAATAAATTAAATAAGATAAACAACTTGGGTGACCTTATCGCTAATAGCGATTTTTTCAGACAATCGTTAGGGAGATAATTAGATACATAATTTTGTAATGGTGTAAACTTAGAATAATAACGTAGGTATAAAAGGATAATGAAGCACTAATCCGATCCACACATGCGCGACTATTACTTGCTTACGTGCGGCGCGCTTTGACATTGAACATTGCGGAGCTGTAATGAACACTGCAAAGCGGTACGTTTGGAGCTAATTATGGCTCCAATTGAGGTGCTTCAAAATGGGCGCGCGGACTTGGTTTCTATATGTAATTATTCTAAGGGTGCAAGTTTAAAAAAAGCACTTAGCAGAATTAAAATTTTTAGCATTTGCCAATGCACTATTTTCTACACAAAGATAGAAACTAAAAAACTCGACCTGATCCTAGGGAAGGTAAATTAAAGAGAACTCACATGTTTACATTTATTGGCTATCACATCAAAACTGCCTCGTGTTTTGGTTGTTAGATGTTATTTTTTGTATTCTCAAGTTATATTTATGAAACACAATGTCACAATGCTGTCAATGTAATCTATACTTAATTCATTATAACATTAGAAATAAGAAGCAGGGGGGCTAAAATAAATGACAAGTTGCATTTGACGTTGCCATGACGATAACATACCTGAGTATAACCTGCCAAAATTGTAAACCCCTTCCGCCACAACCTATGGAGGGATTATGTAACATTTTAGATTTGGTAGAGTTATAGTGACAGTAAAAATGAAAACCCCGGCCTGTTTTAGGTTTTTACATCGACATTAAAGTTTGATGCAAGACAAAATAATTAGTTTAAGCAAAAGCCTCATAAATTCTGAAGTTCCTTTACTTTAAATGAGAACAATCAAGTGTGACCGGTGCTATTTAAGTGGATTTGAATAAATTCGGCATAAATCTTAAAAGCAATGATGTTTATTGTACTTTCACCACAAAGTGTACTCTGAAAAGAACCTTTTTTACTTCTGTCTAATGCTATAATTAATGGAGTATACATTATATTGACAGCATTGTGACATTGTGACATTTCTACAAACACATTTGAGTTAAGGTCATAGCACATTTTCACGGCGGCAACGGCACCGCTCCAACCCGACATCGCCTCGTTTTAAAAAGCGGACGGTGCGCTGACCGCCCGCCGTCAGCTTTTTCATAGTGGCATTGTAAAATATACTATAGTACACACAATTCAATGCCCTAATTTGAATGGCAAGGTTGGAGCGGTGCTGTTGCCGGGATGGTGTCACAAAATGAAGAATTTGCAAAAGGGCGCACATTATTTCCTAAACTTGTGTGCTAGGGTTACTACTACATATTATCGCTCTGAATTTTTAAAATGAAGTAGGCAAGTTATACCTACTTGAGAGAATCAGAAAAAACAAAATTCTTCATGTGAAAAATTGCACCAGGTTTGACAAAAACAAAAGCCGCATGCGTAATTCGTCATAGTGTGCTATGGCCATAACTCATACTGGTATAAAAACCTAAACTGGTATAAACTGGTAAAATTTTTTTTAGAGCGGTGCCTGAGGCTTATTTGACCAATCTCCTTGGAACGCATAAGTTTGTTTATACCCGCAAGGGCAGATTCTAGCAGCAAACGAAGTCTTAAGAACAAAATGTCTTGCCCGCGAGATCACATTGGAGTTAACTTCCTGAACCACTGAAATACTACAATGTTAATAGATTTAAATGTGTCGAGATTATTCGTGGAAAAATGTTATTATGATTTGAATGACTTTTTTGAGGACATTACTTTTGAATTATAGACATTTCATTTATTGTTTTTTGTTTTAAAATATCCCTGTGTTGACACTATTTGTAATTAAGTGAACGTTAATCTGACCCAATTCCTTATTTTGAATCATTAATGACATTATTTTTTTATTAATATTTTAATTTTTAATTCTAATCTCATGTAAAAAAGACTGTATTAATTTTAATTGTGTTATATATTTCGTATGCCGCAGAAGGCGCATCATGGAGTTCTTTTTTAATGTTATATCTTGTCAGCATGTACCACTTGTGTTGGCGAATAAATGAATTTGAATTTTGGAGTCTGCAAGCAAAAGAGTCCTAAGTGTATGAAGAGGTATACAGCTGTATTTGCCGATGATACCTCCAGGCAAATGGACGCGTTTTTGCGCACTGTACTGTAGACACCTTTTTGTTGGCTTTACACAGAACTACCATTACTGAACGAAAAACGTTTTAAATAAGATAAGAAATGGCTGCAAGATATTAGACATTGGAATTGGAGAATTATTTCTTTAGTGCTATTTTATACATTAGGAGCCTTTTTTCAGCAGTGAGATAGTATTATAGTCTAGAGTCTAGTAGGATAGTACGAGTATGTTTAAAAATTAGTTTTTCACGATTGGACAATCTATATCTGCACTACTTGGTATATTTTCTAATCGCGAAAATAAAACTCTAAGCGAAAATAAGACAGAAAGACAGTATTAAAGTCTAATTCAATTTAGACAAATTTCCAGGAATTAGCTAGTATATAGATAGAAAGTTTAAAATCGATCTGTAAACTAAACCAGGCGGGCGAGGCTTAGTTCGTAGTTCTAGAGAGTTCTACTCAACCTGCTTTAAAATTAGCAACTTTTTCGGAATTCCAGAACTCGGGGAGAAGTTTAAAAATACCTCGTTTGTGCGGCACCTTACAATAGACATACATCAAAATAGATAGAAAACCCTTCACACAAAATAAAGAGTTTACATAAGTAAGCACCGCTCGCGCCTTTTTCCATAATTTGCGTGACCTACTATATTCGCTTTGAACTTTAAAGTCGAAGTCAAAATATTTATTTACGAGAATACGTCATGTAAAAATAGTCTTAAAAATCTATATTTTAAGACCATTTTGACATGTATTCTTGACAATACAATGGACAGTTTATGCTATCATAAACTGTCCATTGTATTCGGTATGCATGCAGATGTGTAAATGTTTAATAAACTAGCCGGTTTTTACATAATTTTGAAAAAAACTCTGTATATTACACTATAAAAACATTTTTCTAATAGCCATATCATTAATTTTTTCTTAAATACATTAGGTTTTATGATTTCAATTGAAAGAAGGCAAGCTGTTGTATATAGAAATGCACATATTGTATAATATTATTTTGTAAATGTATTTGTGACACGCAGGTTGCAATAACATGTTTATAAATTTATCTCTTTCTGTCGTTTGATAATATCACTAAAATTAAGTACGAGTATACATGTAGGCCAAAAACAAAATCCATCATGTGAAAAAATTGCTACATGTTCGACAAAAACAAAAACACTCGCAACAGTCCGGCCGGCCGCGACACTGATGCTCACCGGTATCGCCTGTAGAACACTGTGTATGTGTGCGTGATCAAAATGGCGGGTTTGTTCTAAGTGGACTATCTGTCAGAGCGCGCGCATGCGTAATGTGTACCCTCCATCTGTTACGCGCCACTTTTGCACGACGTTACTGACAGTAGCGGATCCAAGGGTCCACCGTCACCACTAAGTCTACCAATGACAAATCTCAAACTTGACGATCTTGACGACCGACTTGGTGTAATGGTTAAGAAGTTGGCTACTACACCAGAGGTCGCGGGTTCGATCCCCGCACAGTACAAACATTTGTGTGCATGAACATGTCTGTTTGTACTGGTCTGGGTGTCTCCTATGTATAATAAGTATGTATTTACAAAAGAAAATGTATTTAAGTATGTTTCTCCGTTGTCTAGTATCCCATAACACAAGCTTTAATTAGCCTACTTTGGGGCTAGATGGCGCTGTGTGGAATAATGTCCAGGGATATTTATTATTTATTATTTATTTATGTGTACCCTCCATCTGCATTACGCGCCACTTTTGCACGACGTCACTGACAGTAGTGGACCCCTGTCCACCGTCACCACTAAGTCTACCCATGACAAATCTCAAACTAAACTTCATATTAAGTGAATTTCTATTTTTAGCATATGTATAATGCACCATTTTCCATACAAAGATAGAAAATCTTCTGCAGGCCTTCAAGGTGAGGATGGCCAGCCCAGTGATTCTTTTGAATGACTGGGCTAGTCAACCTCATATCTGGACCTCACGACCGCTTTCCATCAGGTAGAGTGAGGTCATCTTGACGGGCAATATAAAAAAAAAACTAGAAAACATTCGACCTGATTTAGGGCTCAAGCGAGACAGGAACCCGCGTCTTCCACAATCTAGATGGCCTCTTCCAACTCAGCTATCGAGGCCATTAACAGACCTGGCGAAATAATCTAGTGTATTTTACATTGTAAGCCATCGTTGTTTCATCAATTTTACATGGCAAGCGCTTTTTAACACCCGAAAGAGTTATTTTTGCATACGGGGTTTCAATTTGTAGAAGCAATTACAAAACCGATTGAAGTGAATTGAATTCACCACATATTTGGTCTAAACTTGGATTCTTTTAATTACTTATAGTATTTGTTTTTAATGAAAAATACTGTTTGGCCGCATATTTGTCGAAATAAAGAAGTAAATACACCCGCGTCACCGATTCAATTTATGTCTGTGTTACCACCGGATGGACGGTTCGCGAAATACCATTAAGTAAAGCTAAGAGGGTAAAGTATTCTCTACATACTTTTAACTGTTCCTAAGTTCGGTCAAGTTTTGAATTTAGATCTTTAACTTAGCCAGACAGAATTTGCCAGAAATGTTGTAACCGAATTACTAAGTGAATCAGTAGATATGTCATCTGCCTTTTTAAATTGTCAGATGATACCGGTGGCAAGCAAATAACCAATAACGAATCTTAAAAAAATGGGTACCTATTTTACGTTTTAAGCCAAATGTTAAAACGAAAATTAAGCAACATATACCTATACTAAACAGATATATTCAGAACGATTAAATAATTAATATATACTGTACAGTAAAAATTAAAAAGAAAACCTTAAAATAAATATAACTAAAAACTACTAAGAAAATTTTGCACCTGTGGTTAGGTACCCAAGATGCTGGCAGCATTCCCCCGTTGTATAGAAAGACTCACACGTTGTGCGAGGAATGTACCAGCTCTTGGGTCACCTGTAGTTGAAATCAATAGATATATATATATATCTCTATTGATTTCAATAGATATATATATATATCTATTGATTTCAACTACAGGTATCTTATCTTAATCTTATCTTATCTTATCCTTAAGATATCTGTATATATATACTCGTATATATATATATATACAGATATCTTAAGGAACAACGATGAACCTTGAAATTATTCCTTACAGAATCTTCTGTTAATATCGGCTACCCATCCAACCACGGGACGATTGAACAATAATACGTAGTCCTACGAAGTACTGCGACGCTACGAAGCTGCGGCGTGCTACGTAATGCTACGCGCCACTGGCGAATCACTTTTAAAGAGGAAGGCTTGTAACGATGCCGTTTCGTTCCAGTCTCATGGACGTTAGAACCTCCACGATGGCTGGATAAGATCAGCTCAGCTTACACCAATAACAGCCGCCAACGTCCGCGTTGACTACATTGACGTTTTTGTATGGAATTTTGGTACACCGCCCCTAGTGATTATAAATACAAACAAAATGGGATAATGGGGATTTACTCGACAGAAACTCATTACATACATATCGGGACATACTGGATACATACATTCCGGGTGATTATCAAATAACTTCCAAAAACGATATGATATACTCAGTAATTGATATACTATTTTTGTTTTTTTTTTTTTGCGCCAGACAACACACCTCTTGAAATGGTCTCGAAGTAGGGATTATTAAATTCCTGTGTTACGGGGTACCACACAAGGAAATAAGCTAGGGGCGTCTCTCAGCACACCCAGACCCGAGTCAATTCAGAAAAGATCGTTTCCTGAATTGACCCGACCGGGAATCAAACCCGGGACACTACGGAAATCGAGGCGAGAAACCGTGCTACAGCACACTACGCCAATCGTGCCGTCAAACACTATGTAAGTGAATATTTCTTTACATGACGAATTTCGTGAAGGGCAGCCTTCAACTGCCGTCAACGCAAATAATGGGGCTACTGTTAAGCGGCTAATTGAAGAAAACCCGCGGATTACGTATGAGACAATTCGAGGACTATTGGGGATTGGTATGAGCCAAATTCAGAAAATTTTACACGAAGAATTGAAAGTTCGGAAACTTTGTTGTCGTTGGATCCCTCATGAACTGACAGCGAAGCAGAAGCGGGCTCGCGTGGAATGGTGCTCACAGATGCTACTGAAGTACGACCACGGACATTCTTATGCTGTTTATGACATTGTCACAGGAGACGAAACGTGGATTTATTGTTTTGAACCCGAAAAAAAACAGCAATCTTGTGAATGGGTGTTTGAAAATGAGAACAGGCCAACAAAAGTGAGGCAGGCGGGAAACGTCGGTAAAAAAATGATCGCGTTTTTTTTCTCAGCTACGGGTCCCATCTGTACAATTCCACTTGAAGATCAAAAGAGTTTTAATGCCGAGTGGTATTCTACCATTTGTTTACCCAGGGTGTTAGAAAAAGTTCGCGAAAGACGACCCAAAAGCCGCGTTCTCCTACATCATGACAACGCTTCACACACGGCCAACAAAACAAAGTAATTTTTAGCTTCCGAAAAAGTACAACTCGTCACCCATCCTGCGCATAGCCCTGACCTAGCACCCTGTGATTTCTGTATTTTCCCCAAAATCAAAGATTTGATGAGAGGTTTCACTTCTAACAACTCCGAAGAGGCAGTGATAGCGTTCAATCAGCACGTAGAAAACATGCCTTCAGATCTGTGGTCCTCCTGATTTAAGAAATTGTTCGATCGCATGAAAAAATATTTAAAATGTAAAGGAGAGTATTTTGAAAAGCAATAAACATAATATTTTGGTTTTATCATGTTGTTGTTTTAAGTTACGCAAAACTTATAGTGTGACCTACGTATTCTGCTATTATTGATTCATATTTTTCAGACTTAAAACTAACAAACTGTACTAGAAAGATGAAAAACCAGTAAAATTTGAATTTCGGACCTTGAAGAAATCAGACAGGATTCGAACCCGCGTCTTCCACAACAGCTTAAATATTTGTAAAAATATTTCTTTCGAATGTTTGAAGGTCTTAAAACAGTTATGAAATGACGTTGGCTTGCAACGGAAGCATATATGTACCAGAAGGATTCATTCTGCCCGTTGAGATTTCGGTAGCTCAGCGGTTAGAGCAGCCACCCGGATGTGGAAGACGCGGGAAAAAATCCTGCCTGAATTTTTCAAGGTTTTTCTAGTTTTAGAAAGATTTGATTGAACTCATATAAACAAGCATTGTAATATGCAGAAATAAACAAAGTAATAAACTGTACTAGGATTAACACTCCGTTATCAGGATAACAAAGTACCAAGCTTGCTCGTCACCGCATTAGTAACACAGACGCATTAGGAGCAAATCGCACATCGCTGACTCGCGCCTCTGAGTCAACGCGTTCGAGTTTATCCAATGAACCGAGTTATCTGAACTTGGTGACGTTGCTAACTCACTTTTCGAGTGCGTTTAGGGGGGGATTTGCCCACCAATTGTGAACTATGTTGTGGACAGTTTCTGTGTTTGATATTATTTTATTGACAACGTAATATTTGGTTGAAGGAACTACAGGGTTGGCTATTATTGTGGTCTGCACTAATTTCACAAGGCCGCGTGAAACCGCTTTTAAACGCAATAAATAAATATAAATAAATTTGCGGACATCTCTTGTAATGGTCTCGAAGTAGGGATTAATATCCCTGTGTTACGAGGTACCACACAAGAAAATAAGCCAGTGGTGTCTCCCAGCACATCCAGACCCGAGTTCTGAAAAGATCGTTTCCTAAATTGACCCGACCGGGAATCGAACACTACAACGGACACTACGGAAATCGAGGCGAGAAACTGTGCCACAGCGCACTACGCCATTCGTGTCGTCAATACATGCGAATATGTATTTACAGACATTTACTTTGTTAACCGACATAAAAAAGGATTGTCAATTCGTCGAAATCTCTAATAATAATAAATATCCCTGGACATTATTCCACACAGCGCCATCTAGCCCCAAAGTAAGCTAATTAAAGCTTGTGTTATGGGATACTAGACAACGGATAAACATACTTAAATACATTTTCTTTTGTAAATACATACTTATTATACATAGGAGACACCCAGAACAGATGACGATTGTAGATAAACATTCACAAAAGCAGACCTTGGACCGGATAATATAGGACTCATCAAAAACATCGTCTTTAGGGTGAAGATAATTCAATTCACGAAGACTTAACAAAATACTCGAGTCAATGGACAGCTAGGTCACTTACAGAAAAGCTAGATAGTACAAACAAACATGTTCATGCACACAAATGTTTGTACTGTGCGGGGATCGAACCCGCGACCTCTGGTGTAGTAGCCAACTTCTTAACCATTACACCAAGTCGGTCGTCTAAGACCGGCAATATCATTGTTATTCGTACACACGCGTTCACATCAAGCTTTATGCAGGGGCACTTAATGCTGCTGACATAAGACACATTTTGTAATGGTTAATGTGAACGCTTCAGTATCTATACATCGTGTAGAAATCATGATACATACCGTGTGTAGACTTAGCTGTAAAATAATTGAAGCTATCATCATCATCCGTGCGGTCTATCCCGGTTGTGAGCCCACAATGATGTGTGGGGTCCCAGAGTCCGCCTTTCTTATTTTCTTGGCCCACTTCGCGCGGTCTTGTGCATTCTCAGTGGTGAGTCTGTTGGCACGCATGTCACCCTTGACGACGTCGAGCCACCGCTTCTTGGGTCGACCTCTTCTACCGGTACCTGGCGGGGGCGGCATGGCCAGACATTTGTTGCCCACGTTGTTTGCCGATCTCCGTGGGACATGACCATACCAACGAAGGCGGCACTCCTGCAGCTTGTCTGCGATGTCACGAACACGAAGGCTGCCGCGATGTGGGTGTTACGCACGCGATCTTTGCGCGAGACTCCACACATCCACCGCAGCATCTTCATTTCCGTGACGCGCAGCTCCTGCTTGTGTCGCTCTAGTAGTAACGGCCATATAAAAGGACAGGCCTAATGATGGTAAAATGATTGAAGCTATCAGTTTCATTAAGTTTTCGCTAAAAAACATTTTGTGTTTGTTCTATGTCTTGTTGTTATTATCTATTTAATAATTTATTTAGAAATATTTAAGTATGGTCCGTAGTCTCTCACATCCATAGTACAAACTTTGCTTCGTTTGTGGTCAGATGATGGGATATTTAAACGAGCGATTGAAAAATATTCTGCCTTTAAATGGATATTAAGAACAAAGTTGCATATCAATCCATCAAGCAGTTTATTTAAAAAGGCTTTTTCTGTATTAAGTATCGTTCAAATTATCCATCGCACTATTTTTTTCCAAAATAAATTTACTGTACAGTTTTACATAATAAGTGACTGTTTTATTGAACGAGATTATATCTACACCATTGTGTACTTTGAAATAAATCCTTGTTTATTTATGGATCGTGGTATAATTTCTCGGTATAGCGAAGCAACAACGAACTGTAAATTCGGTTAATAAACCACGGGTTAACATTCGGTGGGATTTCGGCGAAACCAACCATCGGGCACTGGCAAACGATTCGCTAGATAAATATTTTGGTTGAACGTAGTCGAGAAGAACATCTCGATATCTACGTACAATATGTACATTTGTAAATATTAACCTTTTTACGGTAATCAAAATCATTCTCAGCCATGGGTCATTGCTGAATAGGCTGCATTCTCAGATAAAGTTGGAAACAAATTATTGTTTCCCACGGTAAAACATATAGCAGAGGATTGATGCATTCGAAATGTGGTGCTGGAGGCGGATGCTATGAATTCCCTGGACCGCCAAACGCACGAATGTATAATCCTATCACAGCTAGGGGTTAAACAGCGTAGTTCAACCACATGCTACCATCGCGTACTCAGCTATTTCAGACATATAATGAGACGTGGGGACGAAAGCCTGGAAAAGCTGATTTTTGTTGGGAAGCTTAAAGATGCGGAAACACCTACATTTTACACAGTCGCCAAAGTTACAACTGACGGGGCCAGTGGAGACAATGTGTTCGCCAAACTTGCTCCCCACCATAATCACGATCTTCAGGCATGAAGGACCGACCGAGAGAGATGATATAAACCTCAGGGGCAGTCTGACCATATCTTATAGCCAGTCAAGTTAATTTCCTAAAACAGAGCATATCGAGCGATTTCCTAATATGATCTTTCATTTTCAGCCAGTCAGTGGTCACCAGTCAATAATGCATCCTCTAGGCCAGATATTTACTGACGAAATTGCTCGCTACCCTCAGTTTAGGCTGGACTGGCTATAAGAGATGGTAATATGGCCTCAGAAATTAAGAAATATCCACATTTCAATGGGGAAGATGGTTGGAATCAACGAGACTACCTGCTTGGGGTCCGGTAATTAATTGACGTTGGATAGGAATTTCCGGGAATAATAGTGAAAATTACGGTAGTTGAGTAATGGTAGCTAAGAAAATAATTACTTTCTTGACAAATAGCATCTTGAGTCATCCTGTGATCACGACTGCTGTAAAGGAGTCGAAACGTCGGGTTAGAAAATGTAAAAAATATAAATTACACGAGTTATATCTGTAAAAAATTTTGATTTAAAATTATTGTGTTTAAAAAGAACAAATTAAAGCGTATGAATGTACAATAATGAGAAATATGTAGAGTAATTTCATTAATTAATATTTATATGTCTTCTATTCAACTTAATCCTTCTTACAACAACAAACGTATCTATGCTTAAACTTATATTGACACTGCTATATTAAAACTATTAAAATACATGTCTATCGCATATTTTTTTATTACGAGCTCTTTTCAGTTGCTAATAAAATTATTTGATCAGCAAAAGGAGCATACGTTTCTTATCAAAAACTTTAAGGGGATTTTAGCCGCTAACTAGCGCCACGACTTTTTATTGTTTTTTAGAATAGATCGCGTTCTTGCTAAATGTGGCCACTTTTAGCTAAAACTAAAACTACTACTAATAAACAGAATGAAAAGTCGTAGACAGGCATTCAATATTTAAAAGAAGTATTTTTTGAGATGTTCATTGTTCAGTTTTTAAAAACAATGTCTAATTTAGAAGATATAAATATAAATCATTTGGAGGTAGTTCAACGCTAAACTCGTCTTAAAATCAAAAATGTATCAATGAACAGCAGCAGTCCCCTAAATTATATAATTACAGAAAAACAAGAAGGCAAAATATACGAGTATTATGGTTTTTTAAAACAATAATTTAAATCTGTTACATGCTATATTGATACAAACTCAAAACTATAATTTTTTTAATGAATTAAATAAAATCAACTCGTGTGTAAATCATTTAAATTAAAGACAAATTGACCTCCAATGAACGCTAGCTAGAAATATACTCGTAAAATCTATCTTTTGATCCGCATTCGTTCACGACCATCCAACAGTTTTGAGCTGAGTTATGGTTCTCGCCATTAATATCTAGACCAGTACTAGCTGAACTCGAACAGAAAATATTTTTATTACTTAAAAAAGTTAAAAAAGTAAAGCTTGAAATGACCAGCCACACTTTTTATTGCGTCCATATTTAAAAAAAAATAAAGACAATACCCATCCATTGTAGCGATGACTTGATTTTAATGATAAATAAATAAATATCCCTGGACATTATTCCACACAGCGCCATCTAGCCCCAAAGTAAGCTAATTAAAGCTTATGTTATGGGATACTAGACAACGGATAAACATACTTAAATACATTTTCTTTTGTAAATACATACTTATTATACATAGGAGACACCCAGACCAGTACAAACAGACATGTTCATGCACACAAATGTTTGTACTGTGCGGGGATCGAACCCGCGACCTCTGGTGTAGTAGCCAACTTCTTAACCATTACACCAAGTCGGTCGTCAATGATGGAGGCCTTTGTCCTACAGTGGGACAGTATGAAAGCTAATTTAAGCGATTGTACTGTATTTAAATAGATAGGATAAGTTTTAGTTCGTTTATTATCGCCTTAGCTTAACCGAAAAAATAATGTCCCACAGGTAACAATTTTTTTGGATAAATCCTCCACCACTGATGATTTGCTAAATTTTAGCTCAATTGTATACAATTGAGCTAAAAACATGTGTTGGTTGAAAAAATAACACTATTAAAATTCCTAATCTAAAATGTTTTATCAAAAATATATCAAAAACGATAGTTGGTTATTTATCCTCATAACCGTTTTGATGGAAACTGGGTTCTAACATGATACTATTAAGATGATTATGATAGTTTTAATATAACTGTAAGAAATGACTGAAGAGCCCAGGGTTCTGATAAAAAAGCCTGATTCTGAATAACTCCGAATCATACTTCAACTACGTCAAATAGAACGACGAGATTTGTGTCGTTACAATTTTTCCTCTCCCATTAGAATATACAAACGTAAGCCATCCATATCACTATCAGTGTTGTATGGCGATTGTATGCTCTGAGTTATTGAGTGAGTCCTCCGCGGCTACCACTCATCCACGCCCTACTAACTGCACTCGAATGGTCGTGTTTGTGATGACTAATAAAACATGGCCACAATGATTCGAATCAGTAGTATTCTGGGAAACTCACTTCGAATCTCGCCCACTGAATTTGCAGTCATATTTGTATTCTTTATGATGGCTATGCCGATCGTGGATAGCCCTTTTTAGGCACAGTAAGAAACCTTTAAAGGGCACTGCATAAATCGTCGGGGATAGACGCAAATGCCGATGATTGATTCGTATTCTGTGAAACTTGATAAGGACGACAAGGTCGTGGTGGTGAAATAAACTAAGTTACATGAGAATTTGACATTGTGCAGAAATTGCGTGTATTTGATCAATTGAATGGTGGTTTGCTCACCGGAGAGTTCGTTGGAAATTTAAGCAATGAACACAAAAGATGGTGCTGTGCCCTACCTATTTGAACTCTACCCAAAATCCAGCATTTCTACTACTAAATGCAGTATTTTGGACTTCAGTGTTGTTTCCTGCTGAACAATGGTAGGATTTAGTCCGGATCGTGAATTTCTCAGCGTTCTCGCTCGCAATCGATTTATTTGGACGTAATCGCGCAATTTCTCGAAACGCCTCGGTTTTGGTCAGTGTTAGCTGTTTCTGAACGATACGGGTTGAAGGATAGAATAGTGTTATGATGGATGATATTACATATACATTATACTTCTTCGACAGCGTATTTACTAATTTTTACACAAGTGCAGAAAAAATAAACCAATTTTTACACAAGTTTATTTCTTCATTTACCGATGACGCCGCCTCTTTCACGTCCGAATCGCTATCGACAGCTGGAGCTCCTGGGGATGATAACCAACCTACATTTGACAATGGCTCAGTCCCGTAATCTCCGTCACAGGCACAGACTGGTAGCCCCTCTCACGAAGCTACATATTGTTAGTTCGGGACCATACCACTTGTCGGTAAAGATATTTATTAAATTACCTCTTTCAATAAAGGGTCTAAATAGTTTGTCCTTATTTAGATATAGTGTCAAAAGATTTTTGCTATCAAACTGTTTTTATTCTATGCAGGAGTATTTTGAAAGTGTATAAATTCATCATAAATGTTAAAATGTGCATGAAAACCTATGTTTGTAAATAACTTACCTAATTATTTCAAAAATATCTTGCAGTGCCCTAGCAGGGTTCATGTGTATATACTATTTTTTTTATTTAAGATCTGTAACTTACCACATGAATCGAATAAATGAATTATGAATTAAGTTATTACCTATTCATGGTAGCGAAGACTGGATTTCAATGATGAAATTCTTGGCTCAGCAGTGAGGCGTGATACCGGGTGATTATTATATATTACCGTAAGAAAAAAATCAGACATTTTCAGTAAGTATGCTTCGAAATGTGTCCACGGATAAAGTAGAATTATTTTTTACGAATCATAAAAAAAAATATTGAAAAAATCTGATTTCAACTTGGATAGTTTCTAAATTATTTACTGTCTATTCTCTATCATTTCCCTTAAAGTGTAAATAATCACCCGGTATAGGTTATTCCCTTCTTCTGCTGATGTCACTTTGAAATATCACATTCTGTATATCTACCATGGGCTTACAGCAATGACACCCGCTAGCGTCCGCGTTGACGTTTTTGTATGGGAGCGCCCCTAGTGTTTAAAAATGGAACCAAAAAATAGCATACTTTCTGAAGTCAACTATCGCAGTTTCCGTGACAGAATTGAGTTTCAGAAATTCTGATCTCTATACTTCATTCATTATAAAATTAGAAATAAGAAGCAGGGGTGCTAAACTGAATGACAAATTACATTTGACGTTGCCATGACGATGACATACCTGAGTATAACCTACGAAGGGATACCTACTTATGAAGGGAATAAGTAACATTTTAGACTTGATATATACTTCATTCATTATAACATTAGAAATAAGAAGCAGAGGGGCTAAAATGAATGCCAATTTGCATTTGATGTTGCCATGACGATAACATACCTGAGTATAACCTGGCAAAATTGAAAACCCTTTCCGCCACAACGTAGAAAGGGATTTTAGATTTGGTAGAGTTATAGTGACAATAAAAATGAAAACCCCTGCCTGTTTTAGGTTTTTACATCGACAATATAATATAATATTGATGCAAGACAAAATAATTTATTTAAGCAAAAGCCTCATAAATTCTGAAGTTCCTTTACTTAAGATGAGAACAATTAAGTGTGACAGCTGCTATTTAAGTAGATTTTAATAAATTCGGCATAAATATTAAAAGTAATGATGTTTATTGTACTTTGACTACAAAGTGTACCTTAAAAAGAACCTTTTTTACTTCTGTCTAATGCTATAATGAATGGAGTATAGTTATAGTGACAGTAAAAATGTGTTCGGATAAAAACTCCTGCTTCTTTTAGGTTTATACATCGAAAATATAGTTTGATGCAAAACAAAATAATTTATTTAAGCAAAAGCCTCGTACATTCTGAAGTGACTTTACTTTAAATGAGAACAATAAAGTGTGATAGCTGCTATATATGTAGATTTTAATGAATTCAGCATAAATCTTAAAGTAATAATGTTTATTGTACTTTTACCACAAAGTATACCCTCAAAAGAACATTTTTTACCTCTGTCTGATGCTATAATGAATGGAGTATATCTTAGTATGCTTACGTCGTTCATCTCAACGTCACTTAACATCAGGGTTATATAGGTTGATGCAGAGTAATTTCCCAAGGATTATTTCGCGCATCTCTGTGCGCCAGTTAAACTGTGAAACTGGGCGTGCACCAAACAGTCCAGTCGCGCGAGCTCTTCCAGCAATTAGCTTCGTGTTGCGGGTAAATGTGAATACGCACTTTTATTTGTATGTCTGTAACGCGGTGTTAACTTACCGACTTTGAGTCAGTACAAATACTGATTACCTTCAAAAATACGCATCTTGTTGCAATGTTTATAAATCAATAAATTATTATTATAGATTATTAATTTAAAACTGCTAGAGTAACAAATTCCTACAGGTAGCGTTTAGAACATTTTAAATGGAACACAACAACATTTAGTTATTTCATTTTCTAAAGAAACCCCACTTAAAGAATTCTTATTGTGTTTATCTGATGGTGAGATTGCACTGTATTACATAAATTAAAAATACTACCACAGTAAGGTATAACACTACTTATCGGAGTTAGAGCTCTTCAACTCACAACATGCCCAAGACTGGCAATAGGCAAGTGACCGTTGCCGTAATGGTGATCATTCCCCACTTTTCACCAACGGCATTGTACCCAACGTGGTAGGTGGTGAACCTTCCGCCGCTATCCGGGTTGATTTGGTTTTTCATCGATGTTTTCCATCACCGGAGAGTTAGTCAGAGATTAAAAAATGAACACAAAGATTCTGGTTCTGGCCAGATTTGAACTCGGGATCACACGATCCGCGATCCGAGTTGGAGTGCTACGCCGCTAGGCCACGACGCTCTCCATTCCATTCTATTGGCATATAAATAGCATAATCTGGGCCCAGATGTAATCCAAATAACAGAAGCACCGGCACAATACTTGCTGGCTCTACTATAATAGTAAGAACCAAGTATAGTTTGGCATTTCATGCTGATAAAGAAAGAAGAACGAAAAACTAAAATATGTCATAAAACATACCTACTCATAAGCATTGAGACTTTTCTCTAAAAGCCGTATCGTCTTACTATGACTGTAACATGATAAATCACCAGTCGCAGTGCGGAGTGGTTCCGACTCATTAGCCGACGTGTTCGTCCACCAATTAGCCCGGGAAAGATACCGAATGACCGATTCCGATACGCGCTTTGTTAGTGACATGGCATTTTGGAAATAATAGAATGAATCATATTATCAGGCGAGGTGAATACTGGCTAGAATAAGTCATACCTAGTTGTCCAAAGTTCAAGCAGAAACCTATTTTTTATTATTCGCAGTCAATCGCTTATAAGTCACACACATCGTTTAATCCGGTGAGTTTGTTGTTAAACACATTGTTTAACAACATACCCACCGGATTCCTACTCGTATATCTCGCTAACTCTGATGGTCTCTGCGAACGTTAAATTTATTTTTAAATCTCCATTTGTAGGTTGCGTGAATTTGTTCCCTATAAATATGAGTATGCCTCTGGTGGTAAATTATTCAGGTTAAATTTAAGAAAGTCTGTACGTCTACCACGAGCTGCCACTTTCAATTCACGTTATCGTTCGCGTGAAAAAAATGTATTGGGATTTGACATGACATGACATGTCAAATCTGCTGATTGGCTATAAATCTCTTTCGGTAAATAACTATGATGTTATTACTTCGATTATTCTAGCATTTTACAATGCTTGTTTATAGGTACTTGCCTTGAAACATTTATGCAATAACGTTGGCTTGCAACGTAAGCATATACTGGAAAGATTCATTCGTCCCTTTGAGGTTTCGGTAGCTCAGTGGTTTAGAGCAGTCACCCGGATTGTGAAAGACGAGGGTTCGATTCCCGCTCGAGATCATCAAGGTCCGCAATCGATTTTTCTAGATTTTCTATCTTTAACTACAATGTTGTTGGGTAACAGTGTTAGCTATAACCCTGCTGACAAGTAAGAGATCGACATAAACCTATTAAAAATGAATTGAGTAGGTACGTCGACTAAACAAGGTTAGCGTTAACAGCAGCCTATGATTACAAAAAAGAGCAATATACTTAACTTGCATTAATTCATGCATTGCTGAAATTTGCCTACCCAGTTATGCCAAAGGTGGGTATAGACTAGAGCGTTTGCTAGAGCATACATTGTAAAACGGTCTTACGAATGGTACAATACAGGCAAATGCTCAATTTACATATGAGAAACTTGCATTTTAGTAAAAAATAATGTACACTGGTTTCCAACTAGCCAAAACATATCCTAAATTGCAAATAGTAAACTAGTCCATATTCAATATCGATTAAAATATTTAATTCCCTTCCGGAATCTTTAATAAATGTACAGGAAGCCAACGTATTTAACAAGAACTTACTAAATACCTGGCTCAGAATTGTTTTTTATTTGCAGGAGGTCTTTGATAGTGAAAATTAGATAGAAATAAGGCAATATTTTATTATTCTAATTTGTATGGCAGTGGCAGGATTAAAAATAATATTTTTATTGATTTAAATTTAATTTAAGTATTTTTATTTATTTTTCTTATTTTATTTAAAATGGGTTTGCGTTTGGCCTCAGTCTCGCCTGGTGGTAAGCGATGACGAGGCCGATGGTGGTACACGCTTACCCAGAAAATGCCTATTCACTCTGGCCTTGAAGACACCAAGGTTGTAAGTATCCGGAAACACAGACGCAGGGAGAGCGTTCCACTCCCTAGCGGTGCGTACCAGAAAAGACGAAGCAAACCGTTGGGTACGGACTGTCGGAAAGTCAACCACATGGGGGTGGAAGCCCTCCCGGCGTAAGTATATTTTAGTTAAATGCTAAGTAATAAAATAAAATGTATAATTATATTTGTAGTGCCCACAGGGTTCTTGTTTGAATCTACATATTCGTCGTTAAGATCTTTGTACAACAAGAAGAGCAAATAAATGTTTATGATTTATGATTTGTAATAACATTTCCATGTAATGTACAATTTTTGCTTGATTTTTAAAATCAAGTTGTAACAACCTTTAAATTTTAAAAACGACGAATGCTCGATGTTCTGTTACAAGTGAATGCTTAAATCTATCAGCACCCTACGGTCCTCAAAAAGAACCCCCCTGATGAGGTCTGGCCACCTCATTCACCATCAGCACAAATTACGCATGCGGCGCGGTGCCTCTGACAGATAGCCCGCTTAGAACAACACACCATTTTTGACGCATGCACACAGAGATGTGAGTTTACAAGCGAAGTCAGTGAGTTTCAGTGAGTTGAAAAGTCAGACTGTCACGAGTGTTTTTGTTTTTGTCGAACTTGGTGCAATTTTTCTCATGATGAATTTTGTTTTTAGCCGGTTCTGTGGAGTACCTACTTACTTCATTTTAAAAATTCAGAGCGAATATAGTAGTAACCCTAGGCGGTTCACGCAAGTTTAGCAAAAAGGTGCGAGCGGTCCTTCTGTAAACTCTTTATTTTGTGCCATCAGGAAGCCAAAACTGCCTAGGCAGTGTCATTTAGCTGTGGCTTTCTTAAAGTAGAGATATTTGCATCCAGAATTGTTGTTCCCTCTTAAGATTATACGATTCCGTCTCGATGTAGAAAAATGTAGAACACCATAAACAAAAATGAATACAAAACCAAACAGCTCATCCCGCATAAAAATAAACGCGCACCATAAACACAAATCGAATTATCATAGACAATAGAACGAAGCGTGATGTGAAAAGGCACTCTGCTTTATTGAAACTAAGCATTCTCTGTGGTGCTGTATGACGTCTACTACGAAGCCTGGACTGATATAGGTTAGGGTTTAGCTACACAAGAAGGCACGTAATAGAAGCTTAGTAGAGCTTGTCTTATCTAAAATGACGTGCCGATCCACCGCATTCACGGTCACATAAAGTAAACAAAAGGAAAGCAATTAGCCTATATAATGTGCCACTGCTAGGCAAAGGCCTCTATTATTGGAATCAAGTCATCGCTACAATGGATTGGTATTGGCTTCATTTAGTAAAAACTTTAAATATGGACGCAATAAAAATGGTGTGACGCATCATTTCTGGTTAGACAAGGTCTAGTTGGCTTTTTTTTGCCTAGTCATCAGAAAATCATTGTTTTTTGAACCTACTAATCGGGACGTAGTAATACTTAATCTACACTTATGTTAATTTTTCATCTAAAGATAGAAACTAAAAAAAACGGTCTGATCCTAGGGCTCGAGCGGGACTCGAACCCGTGGCTTCCACAACCCGGGTGCGTGCCCTCTGAACTGAGCTACCGAGCAAGGCCATTTATTAGCAGCTCTGGCGAACGTTGGTACGACGTAAAACTAAACTAATTCTAGTTATCTTTAGATGGGAAATCTACCCATATTTTAAAATTGCAGTCACCCATTTTTAATGAAGGTCTTATACGTAAAAGGAGCTGTCTGCAGGGTTTGGTAGGAGGTAGAAAACCACCCTGACCAAAATTTATTGATACATTATTCGGGCATATCAGGTAGTGGTAAGTGAATATCTATTTTTCATATTCATATTCTTTATTGCACTCCATAAGTTACAAAGTTGGTAAAAAACATAATACAGGACATTTTGGACCCTGTCGGGCACGGCAAAGATAAGAGAGGGGAGGAGTCACCCTACGCTCGTATTTACAAGAACTATTATTTAATGTGATGTTAGTTTTTAAATATATATTATTTTACTGTACTTGTATAGGTATATTATTTAAAATATTGATAAATCCTATGTTTGTAAGTAGGTACTTACAGAAAAAGTTTTAAATGTTATGATACTTATTAGTTCTTAAATATATAATTATATATATTATATATATTTTTTTACTTGATTTGCAAAAGGTTTTTCTATATTGATATTTTTTATTGGGTCTGATAATTTATTGTATATTTTTATGGACATTACTAGAGGGCCTGATGCGTGAAGTTTGAGATTTAAGGTTGGAAGTATTAATTTATTCTTATGGCGTAGTGTATATTTTAATTGCAATTCTTCTCTTTTTTTATAGAATTCAGGGTATTTTTGACAAATTTGCATATTTCTAGATCTATATGGATTAGATCAGCTTATAAGCACGTCCACGCTCGTACCAGTTACTCGTGTGGTGATACGCTTTACGCCTGTATATGCTTTCATGAGCTTATACGCGCATATAAAAGGCTAGTCTGAAACCGTTTTTAGGGCAGTATGAAAACATGCGATAGTATGGATTTGTAATTAAATTCCATTCTTACGCTGTGCGCATTATAAAAATGAAAAAATATCGCTTTGTACATATTATAAATTAAAGTATAGCTAATACTGGGCTAGTGTCTTTAAAATGTTTTACAGTAATCCTTATTTATTGATAGTTTCAAGATTATCGAAAACAGACACCTTTCTTTACCTTTGCGTAACTTAGGATATAGGATATAGATATAGGATATAGTGATCGTTATACTCAATCATTGCGAACGTTGTGGTCCTAAAATGTTGTCACCAGTATGTAAATTGGGATGCATAAATAAAAAAATCAATAGCGCCAATTTTTGCTCTTCGTGTCCAGTATAACAGCGCATTTAGGATGCTGCTGCGGCTACCTCGCTTTTGTAGTGCAGTGCATCTGGGATGTTCGCCGAATGCGTAACAGTGTAACGGCGTAAACGGTGTGCGTCCCTGGTGCGCGGGCGCGGGTGCGAGGGGGGGGGGCGTGGTAGCAGCATCCTGAACATGATTGCTAGCAGATTGCACTGCATTTATGTAGAGCGTTCTTGTGCCTTTCCGGGGGGAGTGATGCAGGAATGGCCACTGTAAATCTTTCGTTTATAAGCCCTACTAACAACATAGGTCTTTAAATTAATAAATTCATTCATTCATTCAATGTCTGGGACAAATTACAACAAGATCATCTGACCCCAAACTACTGTACCTACTGTGAGTGTCAGACACTGATAAACGTATAAACTAAAATATTTCTTAATACATACTTCAATGTATAATGACACCCAGACAACAACATTAATGTTTGGCATGGGTAGGGATCGAACCCACGACCTCCCGTGCTAGAAGCAGGATCTTTTATTATACCAACAGGCCATTCAAAACTAAACATACGAATATGAAATTGTATTCTACCATAGAGTTGTTGTATGTACTAAAGCGATAGAAAGATTACCATATTTTGCGGAAATTCTGTCAATATAATAGACAGATAGAATAGCAGACCTAATGAAGTCCTTATCGCAAATGTTTGCATTGCAAATTAGCTTCAGCCACTGCAATAATCGACTTCACAATAGCCCCGTCACTGCTCCCCTAATCCCCACTAGTCTCGGTTACAGAAGAGAGAGAGAGAGATATGTCGTGAGTAGGCCGGTTAATATGGGTAAACACTCAATGCAGCCTGAGTTGTCTCAGTTGTAAGTGTCATGGAAATTATTCCTTAACCATTTGATGTAAAGACTATATTTGAATGTAGTGTGCTGTGGCAGGTTGTGACTCTCGTCTGGGCTGGGAGACTCCCCTGGCTGAAAATTTCGTATGGAATCTCGTAACACAGGGATATTTACCCTATTTTAAGACCATTAGAAGAATCAGAACATTTATTTCATAGAAAATGGTATTACAGGATCTTAAATATAACGAAATTCAGCACAATCTGCCACTGGTGGCGTAGAGATATTTATGATAATCGATATTACATGTGTTATTTATTACATTAGTTTGTGGTCTGGCACATATTATTATAAATATTTTAAGAAATATGTATTTTATTGAATAGCGACACTTTTTCTCATGTGAAATTCATATCAGTATAATACTTCTACCAGGTATTGTACGTAATGACTAATGAATATCCGTTAGATTTCGTTGAAAATCTTCAAATAAAAATAAATTATAAATTATTTGATCATCGGCTTCTCAGTTCTTCGTTCTCTGTGGTAGACACTGATAAAGAAAAATAATTTAACAATAAACTTAAACGATTACCTATTAGTAAAGCATATTATACAGTCGCTGAGTATCTAAGTGATTCTCGTGAGAAGCCTTTAAAGTTATGTTTAGAAAAAATATATTCTCTGGTTTTTATGCTAATTGAATGTACAACGTTTCAATTGAAAAAACTTTTATTTTCACTAAACCGTATTTTTTTCATATACCTACTACGTCGATGAAAAACCAGCACGAGGACCGCCTGATGGTATGCAGTTACCGCTGCCTTTTGACGCTTGCAAGACCAGGAGCATCCCCGAGAGATAAAAACCTTAACCCCTCTTTAGGAACTCTTTAGAGCTCATTGAGAAAACCACGGCAGGAAGCTCATTTCTCAACCCTTCAACTCTTCTTGTGAAACTAGCCTTATTATATCTAGGTTAGCAGAAATGAGACTTTGTTTGGTTATTAAGCTTAGTTTAGGGTCAAAACAAACAAACAAAAAATATATTTATTTAAATAGACCTGTAACAAGTACTTTTAAATCGTCATTACAATAAAAAATATACTTAGTAATAGACCTAAATACCATAATAATATGAAGACATAAATACACTGTATACAAAAAATATGTGACTCTACCACCGCATCGGAAGTTGATCTTATACTGAGAAGACCCAGTGAGAAACTCAGTACTTAACTCTTTTAAACTTAGTTCGGTTTTAGAAAAAGAGCTAGTAAAGTACAAAGAGTATTAAAAATATATATATATGCTTACGTTCTAACATTTCCTTAAAATATGGACCTAAAGTACATCTAAACTACCGGATTTAAAGCAAAAACATGTTCAAAGTTTATATAATTCAAGCCTAGAAATTGTTAGATTTTTGTTAGTCAGTACAAACTAGTTATATAAATATTACAAGAGTTAACTAATCATGCACAGAGTAAAGAGCTTAAACCCAGGCCTTTTTATTCAAAAGGTAATAATTTGTAGTGTAATAGCCCTTTTTTGATAATACTCAGATGATATTAGTTTGACGACCGACTTGGTGTAATGGTTAAGAAGTTGGCTACTACACCAGAGGTCGCGGGTTCGATCCCCGCACAGTGCAAACATTTGTGTGCATGAACATGTCTGTTTGTACTGGTCTGGGTGTCTCCTATGTATAATAAGTATGTATTTTCAAAAGAAAATGTATTTAAGTATGTTTATCTGTTGTCTAATATCCCATAACACAAGCTTTAATTAGCTTACTTTGGGGCTAGATGGCGCTGTGTGGAATAATGTCCAGGGATGTCCAGGGATATTTGTTAGTGTAATCAATAAGAATATTCCACGTTCGTTGTCTGTAGTCCTCATTAACGGATCGTCCAAATATGTACATTAAATGCCTAAACTATTGCTCTATCAGTACATAGGCCATGAATCCCATAATCCCAGCGCTCGTTAGTCGATGCCGTTTCTGACAGCAGCCCTGATTAAGTGCGGCCTGATGCACAAGTGGAAATGCTGATTTGGATCAAGGTTAGTTGAATTACTTAACTGGAACACTAGAAAATGTTGACTTGATCAAATCAAACGAACTAGCAACCTTAAGGTGTGCGGGCGAATGCTCTATCATTCGTGCTACTGAGATGATAATGATTGATAATTACTCCGGTATTTACATTGAAATCTAAATCATCAATGTTTCAGATGAATGCCCTTTCCAACCTTTTCCAAAAATATATATTTCACGTCTGCATCCCAATAAAGAGATGACATTATAGTATTTTTACCATATACAAGTAGGTAGACTAATTTTTATAAAACAGTAATCTGTGCATATCTGTTTGCATGTTCCAGCATCACCTGAGAACTACTGGATAGTATACTTTTGTAACTTTTTACACATAAATGTACTACTTATAAAAGAATAAACAAAATAAAGGGTACTTTCGATCATACTCATGTTTCGGTTAAACATTTTTGAACACTAAACCAACACGGACACAGTTGCTGGTTACAACTTGAATCTTCAAAACGAATAGTTCCCTTAATACGGAATAAGATAATGATCAAAACCTTACTTTTTCTTGGATCAACGCCTTTCCCAAAATTAAGTAATTCCGGGGTAAGATTCCTCCTTGACTTAAGAAAACAAGGCAGGTGACAGGAAAGACGGATGACCTACCAATAGGACACGAGAACAAATGGGCGTGTACTCACGAAGGCTTACGATAAGATCTGGTAAAGCAATAAAGCATAAGAGGAACGCTTTATTCACATTATGTGAACTCACATATCATGTTTTTTTCCAGGAAACGAAGCGTTGGCTTCCTATCACACTGTTAGCTGTGTTTCAAGTCCAATTTGGTTAAAAATAGGTAGGAAAGTTGTTGAGTTGTCAAAGAGGAATCAAACACCCAAAAGGTAGAGAATGTTACGCATTCAAATCTCGTGTAACTGACAAACCTGACACAACCTGATACCACCCTCTACTTTCTACCACGGATTAGCAATTAGGCTCGAAAAAGCAGTTTCCACTGAAGCTTACACAACAAGCTACTATCCTGAGAGGCACCGACGAAAAAGCTTGTAGCAATATTTTATATTCAGCACAGGACCACTAGACCCCATGTGATTGACTTTCCAGCAATCCGCACTTAACGGTTTGCTGCGTCTTTTCTGGCCGCATCACTAGGGAGAGTAACGCGTCTGTGTTTCCCTATACTTACACCTTGGTATATTCAAGGCCAGAGTGAATAAGGATTTTCTGGGTAAGCGTGTACCACCATCGGCCAAGCGCAAACCTTATTAAAATAAATAAAAAAACAGAGCTAAGCGAACTATCAGACTAAATCACGAAAGTTACAACTGAAGTCACGTTTAAAATCATTTGGCAAGAGTTGCTTTTGTATTTTAACGCACCCACAGTATTTTTACGATGAGTTGTTTTTTATACCAGGTTGGTGACAAACAAGCATGTGGACTGCCAGTGTTTACCGCAATCTATGGACGCGTGCAATAACAGCGGCATCACTTGCGCGTGGCCCTCCCTGTAAAAACCTTTCCGAACCCCTCTTGAAGAAATCCAAACTAAAAGCTCATTGAGAATCCTCGGCAGGGAATTCATTCCACAGTTTGCGTCATTCTAACTATGAAAGCTAACTACAGTAACTTGTAAACCGTCTTCAAGTTCCATTTTGTTTACTAGTGGTGCTACAGACGCTAACTATTATCGTAGTTTTTGCAAACTCATAAAATGGTTACAGATGACTTGCCATTTCATTGTCAGGTTCGTTAGAAACTTTACGGCTTTGTTTCATACTTATTTAAATAAGCAAGTAATCTCGTATAGGACAAAACGCTAAAACATTATAAAAAACATCTTTTTTTACAGTTCGGTGTGAGCCTCGGCCGCTCATAGGCGTCAATTCTTCAAATCGCGCCGGAATGCAAATGTGACGCCAAGCGTGCCAGGGCTGCTACGGCTACGGCAGGTGCTACGAGATACTTCAAGCTACGGGATGAGCAGTGCTACGATGCTACGACATGAGTCAGTACATTTTTAGACACACTTAAACTGATATTTTTGGAAAAATCAGTTGCGTTTTATGATATTATGAACAAGATTTAAAAAAAACATGATTATTAATAATAATAATGTTAACGTTTATTCAGTACTAACTATGTAGCTACTACAAATAGGTAAATCTTGAAACTAAATACTTAGCACTGAAATGGTGCCCACTCAGCTTTTAGACGGGGAGCCGACCTATTCGGCAAACTCATCGCTGGTCTTCCGTGGTCACCAAAGGTCGTCTTTATTGCACCATGTTGTTACAAAGATGTTAATAAAATATATTTGGACACAAACATGACCCTGCAAAGGCACAGCAAATACTTATAATCTATTTATAATGATTAGTTAAATATTTTTATTGATTTCACATAATTATTTCATATTAATAGGATTTATTTTTTATTAACCAGTGGAGATAAAGGTTGCTAACCGCGCGTTTAACTTGTAGCGGTCTGATTGTGTATTTCACATGGATTCTAAAAAAACTTAATCAATATATGTAGATTGTTAACGTAGCTTTAAGCCAGGTATGAACATTGTAATGTAACGTTTTTACGAATCGTACGATACAGGCAAATTCTCAGCATTCTAATAACGTGCAATGTAACGTCTTTGCTTGGTTTTTAAAATTAAGTTGTAACAAAAACATCGAGTGTTATGCTCGCAATGTGGTTCGAGTAAAATTTAAAACGACGAATATTCGATGTTCTGATACAAGTGAATGCTCGAATCTATCAGCACCTTCATATTGATGAAAAGATTTTTTAACTCGGTCCGGTTGTTTTCAGTTTAATTACAAACAAACAAAAAAAAATCAAATATTAGCTCTTAATAATAATTAAGTGTTGGTGTTCGTGTAGCGCCAGGCAAAGGGTGCGATCACAGTGCCGGCCTGGGGGCCTACTCACTAACGCAATGTCCGTAGTTTCGGTCACACCAATGTGTCAAAAAACCTACAACAATATAATATTCATGAATATTTATTTGTTTGTGCTAAAAATGAAATGTGTCAAAAAACCTACAACAATATGATATTCATGAATATTTATTTGTTTCTGCTAAAAATGATATTTGAGAGTACAATAATACATGACGGTTGCTAAAATTATTTTCGTTTTCATACAATTATGACCATGTTAATTTACCCGAAAATACTGACATTGCGTTAGTGAGTAGGTACCCTGGCGCGGTTGCGGTGGCAGGCGCGAGGTCTCAAAAGTATTAAGCGCCTTTGATACACTATGGACGCAAAGGCGCGTTTCATCTATATTAATATTATGAGCTGTCCAGACAGACTTCGTTTTGTTAAATGTTTGACAGCAGTACGTCTACCACGAGTTGCTAATTTAAATTTACGTTATCGTTCGCTTAAAAAAATTGTATTGGGATGACACACGACATGACATGACAATGTCAAATCCCAATACATTTTTTTACGCGAGCGATAGTGTAAATTTAAAGTGGCAACTCGTGGTAGACGTGCTGGTGTCCATTCTCACGTCTTGCCCGATTTTCTCTGACTTGATTTACATATACTTTTATTACTTACTGAATTTTTTGTTTAATCGTAATAAAATACAGCCTATGTCACTCCTGAATAGTAACTTTTTTGCTAGTGAAAGAATTTTTACGATCGGATCAGTAGTTTCGGAGCCTATTCAATACAAAAAAACAAACAATCAAATCTTTCCTCTTTATATTAGTACTATTACCTATGCTGTGATATTTTTAGAAGTATAGATGAAGTGGTAAGCGTTTGTGAGTTTGTATGTTTGAGGTAGGTAATTTCCGAAACTACTGATCCGATTTCAAAAATTCTCTCACCAATATAAAGCTACATTATCAGGCAGTGACATAAGCTATGTATTTTTATTTAGGCTAATTTTGACGGGTAAGACAGACTACGTGGGCGAAGCTGCTGCCGGACAGCCAGTATGTTTGATACATCGCGACCGCGCTAGGCTTGTAGCGTGGACGCACACTAAGTATTCTCTCATTCACCTAGCTTCGCGATTCTATTGGTTCTTAGCAAACACATTCCTTGCAACGAATCCTTGTACATCTGGTGGAAACGCAACCTTAAGCAGGTGCTACGAGATACTTCGCGATACGGGATGAGCGCTACGGTGCTACGACATAGGACTGGCATTTTTTATTTTCGTAGTCGCTTGCGGTTAAATCTAAAAAAAGTTTGCTCAAAAACCATGATCTTTCTATATCTGTATGTGATAAAATCGTGACCGAATTAAAACTATACATAAAATATATTTGATAAAATAAGTGTCATTTATGATAATATTATTATTTTTGTATCTTTTTGTTATTTATTTTTGTTGTTTGTGTGGAAAATAATACTGTTACTGTTCGCCAACCCTTGCACGATGTGTTGGATCCAGAATATAATCGCATCACAGCTGCTTGTATCATGGAGCTCACACAAGGTGGTAAAATTGGGAAGAATACTGCCCAAAAAATATTAATGATTTTTAATAATCTTGCAGTTTCTAACCCGACGTAAAATATATAACCGCGAATGAAGAGTTGTTTTATTTCAATCTACAGTGTTCGTATAAATATCGGACAACAAAATGGGTGGTAACTTATTTTGGCGTACTTACAATATTTGTCCATTTTTTACCTGTTTCTGTATTCAAATAATTATTTTAATTACAAACAAAAATGTGCTAATTTGTGCTGTTTCTCGACATTGCAATTTTGAACAAACATAAGATTGAATTATTAATTCAATGAACCATGTTTTATCAGAACTGTTTTCTATAAAGTTACTAATCTGAATGATTTTTATAAAGAAACTTTAAATCGTAATAATTTTTATAAAGAAAATCAATAAATGGGTATAAACCAATTTCAAATAAAAAGTATAGTGTTATTCCAGAAACCATGTGAAAAAATGTATGATAGGAAACTTTTCAGAAGAGTTCAAATGTTTTATCCACTATACTCACGCTGTGAATCCACTGTGCGGCAGTCATAGACTAAATTTATCAAAGGGAGAAATTCCTGGAAATATCACACCTATGTGAGTTACTGGACTGGGTTTTACTAGGAAATTCGAACAGATTATGAAAACACCTTGCTTTTCGGACAAATAAACCTTTGTTATAAATAAATAAATAAATATCTGGGACAGCTTACTAAGCAGAGCTTGTACTATGGGTGCCAGAGACTAACACCCAGACACACAACAAACACAAATGTACGTCACATAAATGTTTGTCATGGGTGGGGATCGAACCCACGACCTCCGGCGCTAAGGGCAGGATCGCTGCCATTGCGCCAACAGGCCAGTCAAATGTCAACTATGGTTCACGATTATTAAATTAACATAATGAAAATGTCCCGTGTGGGTTAATAAGGGCGGTAATCCAGTGCTTTAATAGTGCACTGTCCCACCTTGCTGTTATAACCTGGAGAATGTTATTGGGACTGCCAAACATTCTGTTCTTTATGGACAAAATCTTTTTCCTTAATAACGCGTGGAAGCCGTCTACGTGAGCATAAGCGAACATGCCAGACGCACTGCAGAATCTCGGCAGTCCCAACAGCACCCGGAACATATTATTATACAGGACACGCAGGGCGTTAAAGGATTTTTGTGTGTAACTAACCCATGTGTAACTATGAGGTGGTACGAGCCATTCTTATATGCGCAGGCTCAGTGCGGATTGTTGGGGAAAAAAATAAATATCTAGGAAAATTTACACCAAGATCATCTGACCCCGAACTAAGCAGAGCTTGTACTATGGGTGTCAGAGACTGATAAACATACTTAAATATTTCTAAATACATACTTAAATAGATAATAACACCCAGACACACAACAAACACAAATGTTCGTCACATAAATGTTTGTCATGGGTGGGGATCGAACCCACGATCTCCGGTGCTAAAGGCAGGATCGCTGCCGTTGCACCAAGAGGCCAGGGGTTTACTGCTCCAGTTCGAATGTCATGTGCCCGATAGCTGATTGGCCGAAGTCATTAGCTCGAGCGTCCGAATGACCGATACCTCATAACATCCACGTCCACAATGTCGACTAGCCAGTAGCTCGAACGTCCGTTTGACCGAAAAGCCATTGCGCCGATAGTCCTATTCTTCGAATGGTTTTTTTTGTACTTATGTGTAGTGGTAGGTATCCATGGAAAATAAAAGCCATTCGGCCAATCAGCCATCGGGCACATGACATTCGAACTGAAGCAGTAAACACAGAGGCCAGTCAAATATGTGAAATCACACGAACACTTTTTTTTTTTTAGCTTTTATAAGACAACGGCAAACCTATTATGCCAGCAATACAATACCTATTTAGTACGAGTATGTCTGGTGTTGCAAATGTGTGTAAACTTTTTTTTTAATGTAAACGTGAAATTACTGACGGTATAATTATTAGACTGTATCTTATTCTATCTCCACAAGTGGCTGCTGCTACAAGCTGCTAACGAGATTTTTCAAAGGCTTCGGCGCATACTGAGCGTTAGTGTCGCCGTTCGAGTCCGCGTTTAGGCTGCTTTCCGAGTAGAAATGTGCTATGCTACGTTGCTGTGGATGCGTTAGATATCCACCAATCACATTAATTGATCGACATAGCATAGCACTAATGGGAACGGGTTCTACTAAACTTATGTTTTTAATTTGACACATGGATGCGTGCTATGAATGTGTGCTATAGATGCGTACTGTGTGTTCTTTCTCTACTTTCGGTACATCGCATATCTCGAGCTGCGCGTCTTTCTCGCTCAGCTAACTTGTGGCGTCGCATCTTCGTAACACATCTTACTTCCGCCGTTACATAGCATAGCATCAGTGGAAACGGTCTAATAGTTTCGTAGCTTAGCTTGCACAGCCTCGCAGCATAGCTGCACAGCACATCTCTGTGTAAAATCAGCATTACAATATTGTACTCGTACCTGTACTTATAATATAAGTTAATTATTATGAAAATGTGTAACTGTTCTGCATTTATTTGTCTCCTTCTAAATAATAATATAGTAACTACACTATTGCATTAGGTATTTGTTAAATACTTAAATCGTCCTCAAATAAATCGTTTAAAGAACTTAACATAAAAAAACGGAGGATTTATGGGGTATTTCTGTTGATATACTTAAATCAGTCATAGATACCATCTCCCCTAGTTTAGCGTTACTTTTTAATGACTGTGTAGACAAGGGTCGGTTCCCTAATTTAATGAAATTTAGTAAAGTTATACCCTTTTATAAGTCAGGTGAGAAAAGTGACCCATCCAATTATAGACCTATTTCTATTCTACCAGCTATAAGTAAAATTTTTGAAAAGATAATATTGAATCAATTACATTCTCACTTTGCTTTGAATAAATTATTACATAGTAATCAATTTGGATTCACTAAATATAGGAAAACATCCGATGCAGGTGTTGCGCTCATCAAACACATATTCGATGCGTGGGAAGGCAAGCAAGATGCAATAGGAGTTTTTTGTGATTTATCAAAAGCATTTGACTGCGTAGATCATGAAATCCTACTGATTAAGCTGAGACATTACGGTGTTTCAAATATTTCACTTAGCCTTATAGAATCTTACCTCACTGATAGAATACAAAAAGTGAGTATCAATGGTACGAATTCTTCCGGTGCCACCATACGTATGGGCGTGCCCCAGGGATCAATATTAGGGCCTCTGCTGTTTTTGATCTATATAAATGACCTGCCTTATTTTGTCAAAGACCTATGTGGGATTGTATTATTTGCTGATGACACTTCTCTGATTTTTAACGTAGATAGAAGTAACAAAGCACTTGACGACGTAAATAATACTCTTTTTAAGGTACTGTATTGGTTCACGAGTAACAATTTACTGCTTAATGCAAAGAAGACCAAATGTATCAAATTTTTTATGCCCAATGTAAGACAGGTCGATACCATTATAAACATGAATAACGAGCCATTAGAGATTGCGAATTCCTCTGTATTTCTGGGAATTACTCTCGATTCCAAGTTAGTGGGGTCCGCATATTTCTGCTCTGGCAGGAAGACTTAGTTCGGCAGCTTATGCTGTTAGAAAAATAAGGCTCCTGACTGATATCGCAACAGCAAGATTAGTGTACTTCCGTTATTTTCACAGTGTTATGTCGTATGGTCTACAGTTGTCGGGCTCGGCAGCGAATCTCAACACCATCTTTGTTCTTCAAAAAAGAGCCATCCGCTCCATTTACAACCTTAGACCACGCTACTCGCTTCGTGAAGTATTCAAAGAGATAGGTATTTTAACTGTGTACTCAAAATTTATTTATGATAATGTAGTATATGTCCGTAAAAACTTGCATCTCTTCAAGAAAAACAGTGATGTTCATAAACTCAATACCAGAAATAAAAATAAGCTCGTAACTCCCAGTCTAAGACTGCATTATGTAGGGAAATCATTCGTTGGTCAATGTGTAAAATATTTTAATAAGATTCCGCCAACTCTTGTTGAACTGCCTCTTCACAAGTTTAAGTCACAAATTAAAGCTAAGTTAATGAAGCGAGGTTATTATAGTGTTGAGGATTTCTCAAATGATAAGAATTTGTGGTCATCTTAGGTATAATCTGCTCCTCTGCACACTTTCTTGTTATGACTTTACTCTGTCAATTCAATTTTGTGTATAAAAACAAGATTGAAAAGAGTGACCATCGAGTTTCTTGCCGGAGTCTTCTCGATCGGAAACAACCTCCGAACCGGTGGTAGAGTCACATTATATTTAATTATGATTTGAACTATCATAGTATTATTTATGTAGGTTTATTTTCATTCAGTATATTTTTGCTACAATTTTTTTTTTTGTATTTGACTTGTCATAAGTACTTTTTATAAATCTATATAAATAAAGATATTTTTTACTTTACTTTTACTTTACTTTACTTAAATGAATATGTTACAATTTGACACTCAATTGATAGTCGATTATTCGGCAACATTACCAAATATCCCTGATCAACTCAAACTCCTTGATACAAAACGGTTTTTCTATTAACTGTCCGAGTTTAATTTGCAATTAATTCACTATTCATAATTTCATATGTTATTATATTTACGTCTCATTTGCCATAACCATCAAAAAGTCACTAATTAAATTAGTGCTTAACCTGTTATGATAGTTGTAAGTGGTAAATAAATAAATAAATAACCAGTCTTCTTTTTAGCCAGCCATGCAACAACCTGTTTTGGCGCCCGGTTTCATTTGGCTAAATTGTTCATTTGCTTCTTTACCACCGATCTTGTAAAATAAACACTAAGCCAAACTGTGGAAAACTCGGTACTTGTTTTCCGTGAAAAATCTGACGAAATTCTGCTCCAGCCGAAAAAGTTTCCAACACAGATGCCTTCACGCATGTATAATTTGTCCTCATTGCGTCAGTTGTTGGTACACTGACCATTTTCACAAAATATTAAGACAACAATTAGGTTTAAAATTAAATATTATTTGAATTAGATTAGTTGGGGGATTTTATATGAGTTTAAAATAACCTTTAGTAGGTTATTTATACTACCTTTTGTAGTCCTTACTGTTTTCTATGTTATTTGTCTCTTTCGTTACGATTTATTAATAAACAGATAAGGCTTACCCAACAAATCATACTATGGTGCTTTGGCTAGGGCGCCGAAGGTCGCGCAATTCGATCTTTGCCCAGTCAGGACAGGCATTTATGTGACGTACATTTCTGTTTTGTGTCTGGCCATTATATTGTAATCTATTTCATTAATAATGGCCCCGATAAACTTCGTTCTGTCAAAAGTTATTGGCAAATGCTTGACAGCTGTGAAAATTTAGTATGGAAAAATGTTTTTGCTTTTATTTATTTTTTCGTCAATTTCCCAATGTTTTTAGTATTTATTATCCTATTCCCGATGTAGACAAATCCAAAAACATAAAAATCATAAAAATCTGTTCACCCGTTCTTGAGTCATAATTGGTATAACTAACACGACCTTCTGTTATATATAGATGTCTAATAATTTCTTTGTAATGGCACAAAGGGTGTATCCTACAAGCTAAGTCCCACATATTTATTTTTATGCATTTAACCAACAATTAAATTCATGCTGAAAGCTTTTACATATTACTTATTGATACGTTAAAAAAATAAAACTAGACATGGCACAGCCTACACTTCACCTCACCTCTTCAAATCAACCGGTACAGAAGATTTAATAAAATAAATTACGTGATGTACCTATAAAAAAAATTCATATAAATCTAAAAACATCATTGAAAATTTCTTAAAATAAACAAAAATAATGATATTTTTATGCGCTTCCTCTCTCCTAACCCAAAAGTTGCCTGGGCGACAGGGTCCATAACACTGTTCCAACACTACTGTAATATCTTATTGAAAATTATAGTTTTGCAATAAATTATTAGGGCGCGAACTCACGCCAAAATCATAAATTCCGTCGTGATCAAAGGCCTATTTCTCTTAAACGGATGGGCCAAAAATCTGAAAAAAATATATAATAAGCTTAGACATGTTCATTCTATGTTTGAAATTGTCGTGGGATAGAACTTTCTATACTAAAAAAATCTTGAAAAAGGGTCTTTGTAAAACTTCAATTTGCTAAGGCTCCTAAACTATTCGTGAAATTTGTATAGTTTTTACAGAAAAATAAAGGCCATTAAGTCTTCTTTAATCTGTACGTTGGGTTTTCAAAAATACCTCCTGTGCCTCAAGAAAATTAGTGTTTTGTTGCGAGATTGCTCGCGCGCGGGTGTCTGCAGGGGCGACGGGCGGCAGTACTGCTTCGGTATATCAGAGTGAGACCGAAAATCGACTAACACATGGCATTAAGCATTGAGTAAAACAACTCGTTGAATTTGACAAAATAATGAATAGACTGGACACTGCCGTCTTCACCCTGTATATTGCTAACTAAGTTATACTGAGTTCATTTCTTTTAATGTGTTCCAGTTCAAAACGTCTGCGTGGATAAATGTACAGTCGAACTTAACTTAACGTAACATTTTGGGTTTATTTCTAATACTAGCGGTACGCTTAATTTACCTGCAAATGGTTTTAAAGGCATGAAAATCGGAACTATTGATCTTCAGACCATACGAATCAATTTGACCCGTAGCACAGAAAAAAAGAAAACAAGGGGAGGAGTATTAGCTATAATAATATATTCTTTATTGCACACAAAACTTACAGTACAGAAATAATTAACAATAAATGCAAGTACAATTTGGGTGGCTTTATCGCTAAAAAGCGATCTCTACCAAGCAACCCACAAGCAAAGGAAATTTGGCGAAAAGGGTGAGTAAGTGCACCAAGAAGAATAATAGAGAAAATAAGTTTGATTATGAATATCTATACAGTATAGGACTAGGTACATATAATCACATAATACATACATACTATATATAAAAACTAGAAACAAATGTGAGGTTATTTAAACAGACAATAGCAATCAGCTCAGTTGCAACCAAAAAATCTATATATGCACATAGCTTATACGACATTCAACAATCAAAATATTTAGACACGTTTTCAAAACTATGTTGGTTACTTGATTCGTAACCTCTTTCAGACATAAACACAAGACACAAGTTCGCTCGTGTGTGGAATACTGCTCTCATGGACGGTTTCGCCAAGTACCTACTCGAAGCTCTTGACAGGTTGCAGCGGCGTGCTATCCGTATTATTGGAAACCCAGAGGGAACTTTGACCTTTGAGCCTCTCCAATTGCGAAGAGGCATTGCCAGGCTAAGTATTCTCTATCGCTTCTACAATGGGTAATGCTCTGACGAGTTATTCCATATTATTCCACCCTCACCTTTCCACTCCCGTACCACGCGTGCTGGACTACGGCGTCACCCACACACAATTCAACATTTGTTGACCCGAACTAAAAGGTTCGGTGACTCGTTTCTTTCTCGTATCCAGGCGTGGAATGCTCTTCCAGCACATGTGTTTCCTTCCTCGCATAGCCCCCGGCGTGAAAAGGCATTTCTGCAGGCCTTCAAGGTGAGGATGGCCAGCCCAGTGTTTCGTTTGAATGACTGGGCTTGTCAACCTCATATCTGGACCTCACGACCGCTTTCCATCAGGTGGGGTGAGGTCATCTTGATGGGCAATATTAAAAAAAATCCAACTTGTCCCATCCTGACCCTTCCACTCCCGTACCACGCATGCTGGATTGCGGCGTCATCCACACACAGTTCAGTATTTGTTCCCACGCACAAAAAAGTTCGGTGACTCTTTTCTTTGTCGAACTATCCAGTCGTGAAACGCTCTTCCAGCGCTTGTATTTCCTTCCTCTTATACGTGTAGTCCCGGGGTGTTCAAGCGGGGCCTGAAAAGGCAATTTGCAGACCTTCAAGATGATTATGACCAGCTCAGTGATTGCTTTGCATTACTGCGCTTGTCAGCCTCATGTCTGGACCTCACGACCGCTTTCCATCAGCTGGAGTGAGGTCATCTTGTAGGGCACTAAAAAAAACCTTATTTAATATTTTCTAGCTGGTGCTAGCTACTGCTTCTGCGTTGACAGAGTGATGTGATTATAACAGCTATATTGAAGTATATAAGGGTCAGATGATCATGGCGAAATTTCCATCAGAGATTTATAATACTTTTAAATAAATGAAAGCTTTCTATATACAGGGTTACGCTTCATGGTAGACTGTACAAATAAACTGCAAACTAAACTTTTAATCCTTCAACTACTTCAAAGACATTGTCCTGCACTCACGGAAGCTTCCGAAGAAGTTAGCTCCGTAAGCCAGTTTTAGCTTTATAATAAGTCACGACATGAGTTTGCTAATTGTTTGTCGTTTGTAATCGCAAATATACTGAGTTTGTTAGACCTGCAAGTGGCTTAAGACGCAATTGCAGACGTTTACAATGTCTGTAAATAAGGGTTAATGTTTTTGCACAGAGTAAACGACAGAGTAGTCAATCTGAAGCATGCCAGGGTCGTAGCGGATCTTCGACACATGCTGAGGCAAAGGTAATAATAAAATTGATTTATTGGTTCCAATCTACGTTTCAATCACCTGATCACTTCGTATAAAATATATTTTTCAACAAATTTATCATTAGTTCTCGGTCCTTATTCGGTTCTTGTCCCGCCCAGAACGAACATTGAAAACAATAAAACATTTGAATGTGTTTATCAGTCTCGGCTTCTGATATGGGTATCACCATAGCACCAGCGTCGTGGCCTAGTGGTTAAGGTTATGCTTTCCCAAGATTGTCAATATTTGATCGGCTTTGTTTGCAGATAACTACTAAATTAAAAGGTTATTTAGCAAATGAAAAATTGTACGAGTAGGTCCGTGTCTTTAACTAAGACGACAACTTTTTCAAAACACGCTAGTGCATTATTTCACCGATAAAAAAAATCACAAAGAAGTACGTCGACGATTTTTTTGTTTTACTCTCGAATATTCATTATTAACATTTTGCACTTAAAAAAATATATATATAGAGATAGGTCTTTGGATATTCTGGGTCGACAACTTTTAAAACTTTTTAATTTATCTAATGTTATTTCATAATAAATTCATCAATCAATTCCGTTCGCGCAGAACTAATCAGTGGCCCACCGAATGCTCTATCGGAAGGCGTGCTCAATCCTAGCCGCACCCCAACCAGTTTAAAACTTATCAGAAGTCTTTCTGTATTGTTTTTCCGGCTAACTCTCCGATGATGGAAAACATCGATAAAAACCAAATCAACCCGCTTAACGTTCCGCCACCTACCACGTTGGGTTCTAATACCATCTGATTGTTCCATTCACCATGACGGCAACAGTCACTTGCCTCTGACTACCCCGTTTGGGATATATTCGCAATGTATGTGAGATATCATTCTGTAGGCAGTGTATCTTATCTTATCTGTGGTTGTACAAAGGAGCAGCTGCTATTGTGTAACAAAACTACATCTCCAATTCGAAATAAAATACTCCAAGTTTTCTGTACAAATTCAACTTCGCCCTGGCTTAATCAGGTCGACCTGGGGAAAGTTCTTCACTTGTTGTTTCCTCTTAAAAAGGCTTCAGAAGTTACCCTTTCAAATTCTCAAAGCTTCAATCAGCAGGGTCAGTTGATTGTCGAGATGCTTAACGAACTTAAAAAGTTGTATTATCTCCGTAGTATGAGATGGAATAAAGCCAAGTTAGACTGGCGATATTTGAATAGTTATAATAATAATGTTATTTCTATTACTGTGATAGTATGTTATCCTACCCACTAACATTATCAACAGGAAGGCTTTGGATGTTAGTAACGAATTTTACTAATATAAAGGTGCGCCCTCACCTGGAGCATTTTCCTGTAATGTAACGATACAGAGTCGAGCATTATTATCAGTGAGGGAGGAGAACCGAGCATTACAGTGAGTAAACTGAAATGTTACAAATTCGAGCATTACGTTGGTGAGGGAAAAGCACCAAGCATTACAGTGCGCAACTTGATGATACAATGTGTAATATTTTGATACAACTTCTCTGAAGTTTTGTAAGGCAGTAATAATATAATGTAATAATCAAAACCGGATCTGAAATGCACATAACAGGTGATAGTTCGTCATGTCAGGGAGGCAGTTCTGCAATGTAATGCTCAAAATCGAATATGAAACATTACAGGAAAATGCTCCAGGTGAGGGACCACCTTCAACCACTTTCCTACCCCATGAGTCACATACGATACAACCTATGGTTATATATGTGGTCAGTTAACTTGTTCAGTTACATTATCAGCGAGTAACCTAAGCAATATTTAAATTTTTAACCTACCCCAAAATATAATCCACGCGCAATCCTGACAGAAAGCTAATTATTAATGTGAGTTAAGTATCCATTTAAAATTATATTAGGTAATGAGTTCAATAATTTGTTTTACTAATTGACTCGATTTCAACGAGATCTTTACTAATCCTGGGTTTGTGACAGTAGATAAATGAGCCGTTGAGTTACAGAGGTTCCCAAACTTTTTTTCGCATAGACCACTTTCAAGATTTCTGGTTGGTTTTTTTTTTCGGTGGTCCTTCTGCAGCTACACATCTCTACCATATCCCCAAAACTAGACAAAAAATAAAGCCAACTTAAACTCCCTTCAAGTGTCTCGTGGACCCCTTGGGGTCCACTTGGACCACTTTGGGAACCAATGCTGTTACACTAAAGGAAAGAAAAAACAGAAAGACAGACATAATTACAGAAAAATACGCTAACGATAGACAAACGACAAAAAAAACTAAATAAACAATACGTGCGAGATATGGCTACCAAATAGTTCGCCATCTTACGTCTTGCTGACTAAACCGAAGTCCCCATGTCACTTTGTCAATATTATTATTATAAAGTGGAAAGATTTTATGGTTTGTTTGTTTACTTAAAATACTTGCGGCTTGCTTTTTAGGATACATTTTAACGGAAGAAATAGTCTAAGTAAAGTGAGTAAAGTAAAATCATTTATTTGCAACGAATACTATTAAGTTGGTTCGAGATGTTAACTTAACACTAGGCATAGTATTCGACCTGCATGCAGGTGTGCAAATTATTGTTATACTAAACCAGAACCCAATCTTTGTAAGAGCTTTTATCTGTCTCTGACTGAAAACTTCGTAAATCCGTGTGTTACCAGTAAAGTAAAGTAATTAGCCGATAAACTGTCCTACTGCTGGGCAAAGGCCTCCATCATTGAAATCAAGTCATCGCTACAATTGATGGGTATTGGCTTTAAACTGAGCTATGAAAACGATCTTTTTCTGCAGTGGTCTTTTTTTGACGAGGTCAGTCCGAACCTTTTTTTTGGTCGATTGACCATTCCATAACAGCTGATTTTTGAAAAAAATTACTCAAGTGTGGTTTAGAGTGCCTACAAAAATAGCTGCTTGTGATTGGTTAGGAAAACGTCACGTCACTCATGTTGGTTGCCCGCGTTATTGTCACCAATCACAAAAAGTCAATTTCATTATTTATTGCTGTTAGAGCAATGATAGGTGAATCTGCCTGCTTGTGAGACACTGGCATGTTATGTAGAAACTACTAGTGAAGAGTTAAGCTTTTTAAATATTCTTAGTTTTAAAGGTTTTCATACAAAAAAAAATGCCACGTGTATTTTCTACCAAATAATAACACCACCATCATCTTTCAGTTATTATTAGCCATTCGTAACAAACGGTTCCAAAGCTTTTGTCAAAATGTAAATAATTCTTTCGTCGAAACTCACTTGCAGAAAGTAGAACTCCTCACCCCCTCCCATCTGCCTGAACTCAGTTAATTAATATTTTAATATTGTCACACGTTTAGAACAGTCCGCGTTTTAGATAACTTTAGCGATATTCTTGTACAGTCAGCAAGAAAAGCTGATGAAATTAAAGACTATCTTCATTGCACCCGTGCAAAACCGGGGCGGGAAGTTAATACTTAATATGATTTAGCCTTACTATGTAGCTAGTGAAGAACTTTTTTTATTTTATTTTATCACTTTACTTCAACATATGTATAGATACCTACTTTCAACACTAGTGCATGTGCTAAGATTTGAAATGTTGTTGAGGATTAATCAATATCGTATGGTAAAATTTTTGTTATTGTCTAATCTAATAAATAATTCAATTTTTACATTCTATATTTTTATATGTTTCGGATGCCGCCGAAGGCGCATCATGGTGTTTCTTTTTAAGTCATCTTGTACACACGCTGTTATAACGAATAAATGAATTTGAATTTGAATTTTTACACGCCGCCCAACGGCATAACATGTTGTTACATCAAATTAAATGACATCTAAATGCATCCCTGTGTATTATACCCACATGTTTAAACGTAAATAAATATGTCTTCATTTTCAATCCAAAAGATTTGGCTCCGAGGTTGAAAATTAACCCTAAAAATCAATTAGGCTACCCTAGCAACTCTTACTACAGCGTAATTGGCCTTCATTCAATCATTATGACGACAATTGTACTTCTAAATTATACTTGACTAATGTTGTTCATTTCGAATTCGAATGTGTCAAATACTTGGTGATTTATGCACCAACTAACGCCTGTTTCATTATAAGTATGTATTTCATTGATGACATTAACCATTCCTTAAATGGTGAAATAAAATATCTGGCTAGCCTACCCAGGGAGGGATTTTGCCTTATAAAAGGTGATGATAGTGATATCAACACTTAAAAACGACAAGTTGTCGACCATAGTAAGCGCAACCACTATGTCGGATCTCAAGGTGCGAAAAATGAGTTTTCTGTCTTTCCCGTCAAAATATAGCCTAAATATATAATAATGTAGCTCTATATTCGTAATAGTACATTATGATATAAGTGTCAACCTCATATCTGGAACTCACGACCGCTTTCCATCAGGTGGAGTGAGGTCATCTTGACGGGCAATAAAATAAAAAAATAAAAAAAAGTGCGGTAAGTTGAAAATTACAGCCGAGGCGATATTGCTAGCCCGAGCCGTAGGCGAGGGCTACAAGAAAGCAGAGGCTGTAATTATCAAAGCGCACGTATGTCATACGACGTTTTATAAGATATTTGAGAGGAAATAAATAAAAATCGGACTTTCTAAAACAAATAAAATCTTTAATCACTTGCTAGAGCAGTTAGAAAATGTTTACTTGTTCACAAATCTTTTTTTAAGGCAAAAGGCATTAAAAACAGCCAGTATTACTAATAAAGTAAATTAATATTTCTGTGTTTTTGTTACAGATGGTTGTAATTTATTGTCAAAATTAAATAAATTAAAGAATTAAATGTTTATTTATTATATTTCATCTCCCAAAGTTAATTTTATTCATAAAATGTTGACCTCTTTTCTGACCTAAAAACTCTTTGCTAAAATTTAAAAAAGTACCGTTCGTTTTAGACGGAGCATCTTGCTAAACCGTACGTTTTACCATAATAAAAAAAACTCGTGCGTTTTACATTACATTACCGCACAAGTGCGTAATGAGATACATTACGTTATTGAAATTGGTGAAATAAGAGACCCTTTACGAGCAAATATCGACGGGTCCTACGTAGACTAATGCAACCGACAAAATGGCGAAAATCGTTTTATTGCTTAAACAGCCCTAAAATAACTTTATATTTTCATATCCCGAAACCAAAAAAAATAATATCAATTAATTTCGAAGATACAAACATGTATCCTGGTGCAAGTGACGCTATTTTAAGCCAAACGACTGTCAACGCTGGTGTAAGTGCTTTGCACCAGTGTTGGTAGTCGCGAGCCGCGCGGCGCGCGAGTGCAAGTGACCTTTGCATTAGTACGCGCGCGGCGACGTTACCGGGTGCACGCGCGACACTAGTACAACTACTAAAAGTTTTTGTTTAAGTGTTTAATTGTTGAAAAAGTACCAGTTTTTGTTTCTATTTCATAATCACGATAGTTATATTCAAGAATGAAGCGGTCACGGGGTCAATTAATGATGAGTTTATTAGAAAATAAACGCAGCCAATTAAACACATCCGAAAATTACGACGGTAAGAATCAATGTAACATTTTGAGTACTGCAATTATATTTTTTGCTTATATTTAATTGATAACAACTATTTTTTAAATCATATTATGTACATTTTTAGAATATTTTCACATATACCAGTAGACAATATTCGTATTATTGTTGAATATACCCGTGTATAGAGATTTAAGTGTTAATCTGTGATTATTATTGTTAATTTCTAATTAAATTCTTCAAATTATGTTTCAATATTTTTCTTATTATATTTCAGAACCGTCTTCAGTTCGAAAACGAAGTCCATGTAAGGAATTGGATTTAAATTTGAATATATCTAAAGTTCCGAAACCAACTGATTTAAACGATAAATACAATTTATCGACTGAAAATTCAACAGCCAAGCCAGTATGATTCTTTTTATAAATGTGAATTGTTTTTATTTTTAATGTTTGTATCCTATTTTGACCAACTTTACACTTATATCAGTATACGTGGATTCGTATATCTTTTTAAATTCCCGCTATTGTAACATAACTTACGTAAATAGTTTTTTCAACTACTAATTTGGTTACTCATAAACTACTAGGCTGGTACATTTTATTCGCAATTAAGTTTATTTTTAATATTTCCTTTTAGGCTCCCCTCTACCTCCAAGTGCGGCATTGGTAGCTGAAAAGATGTCATTCATCAATCAAGTTATCGAATTCATCAATTCAGATGACATATGTAACGCCATCGGTGGAAAATTTGTATAGAAATTTATCAAACATTCCATCAGATTCCGATAGTTTTACTAGCTGTTCTAATGTCCAGACAGTAACTGTGATTGTGCATAATGTACAAGAAAGAGAGCCGCAGCTTTTACCAACGCCTATTTCTGATTGTATCTGAGCCGAATAACTTTGCTTTAGATGAAATTGAGAGCATAACACCAATGCCATCACCATCAGTTTCTTTTTCATCAACCGGTCCACAACCTGAACGTGAGATTGATACTTATTCACACAACGATTCCGATTACACTGATACACCGTTAAGTAGTCCAGCAAGCATAAATAGGAAAAGCCAAAAAAAGAAAGACAAAGGCAGATTGCGAGAGAGATTCCAAAACAAGTGGTTAGATAATAAACGCAAGTACAATTTGAACATAGGCTTAGAATATATGAGTCGGACAGGAAAAAAACATGAATAAAAGGAAATGAAAGCTACTTGCGAATGGCCAAGGAATTGTTCTGAAAAAATAGGAGAGACTGCAAGATACCAGACATTTAAAAACTTCTGGGAGCTAGGCGATCATACTCGATAGTGGGGTTTTATTACTAAATATGTTTCGAACTCAAACTCAAACTCAAACTCAAATAACTTTATTCAAATAGACTGTATCAGTACTTTCAAATCGTCAAATTTACAGCAAAATATACTAAATAATAGACATAAATACCATAATAATATGGATATATAAATACACAGTATACAAACATAATGCGACTCTACCACCGCGTCGGAGTTGTTTCTTGCTGAGAAGACCCGGCGAGAAACTCAGCAGTTACTCTTTTAAACTTGTTTTGGGTTTACAACAGGCGTTAGTAAAGTACAAGCAGTGTGTCATTTTGATACAAATAAACCTAAATGAATATAAAACAAAGAGAAAAAAACAACCATAAAAGAATATAATAACAAGAATTCATTTAAACAATTCAAAAACAAAAATTCTTAGTCAGTTCATACAAACTAGGTACCTATTAACTCTTACAATAAAACATCTGTTACAATAGAGCTATTTAATCCCGCATCGAGCAGAGTGCTTATACGCAGGCATTTTTATCTATAAGGTAGTATTTTGTAGTATAATAGACCTTTTTTAATAAAGCTGTTTTGATGTGCCGATAAAAACAGAAGAATGAGAGGACAAAATTACAAAAACATGGTAAAATTAAAAAGTCCACGTGGAGTGAAACGTTCCACTAAACGGTCAGTAATCGATGGTGCGTGCTATTCATCGCTAAAGGTAGGTAAAGATTGTGATTTTTGAATCTATGTAAAGGTAACTCACAAATGGTTTTTGGAATTTTGTTGTAATAATGTATACCTTGCCCCATAAAGGATCCTAAAACTTTTTGTAACCTAAAGAGTGGAAGTGCAATTTTATCCTTATTCCTAGTATTTCTGCAATGTATGTCACTGTGTTTAGCATAGAGACCAATATTTTTTCTGACCAAAACAATGCAATTGTAAATGTATTGTGACGCTACAGTGAGGATACCAATTTCCTTAAAAATCTCCTTAAGTGAAGCCCGTGCACGAAGCTTATAGATGGATCTGATAGCTCGCTTCTGGAGGATAAAGATGGTTTGTATATCCGCCGCTTGACCCCAAAGTACAATGCCGTAAGACATTACACTATGGAAATAACTAAAATAAACTGAACGAGCAGTATCAACATCTGTTAATAACCTAATTTTTCTCACTGCAAATGCAGCCGAACTAAGTCTGCCTGAGAGAGCTGTTATAAAATATGAGGGTTCCATTGCAGTTTTGAATCTAGTGTGATTCCAAGAAAAACTGTTGTATCTACAAGCTTTATAGTTTACCATCAATTTTTAGACTAATGGGGTTATCTTTAATATTAGGCAACTTAAAATTAATACATTTAGTCTTTTTTGCATTAAGCTGTAGATTATTTACTGTGAACCATTGTAAAACCTTTGAAAGTGCGTCATTAACATCATCAAAAAGGTTTTTATTTCTGTCAGTTTGAAAAACTAAAGATGTATCGTCTGCAAACAATACAACATCACAAATATCTTTTAAGTAAAAAGGTAAATCATTTATATATATCAGAAATAGTAATGGACCTAGAATGGATCCTTGAGGGACCCCCATTTTAACTTGTGATCCTGTAGACAGTACACTGTTAACATCAACTTTTTGAGTTCTTAAACTAAGGTACGAAATTACCAAATCTAAAGCATTATCCCTAACCCCGTAAAAATCAAGCTTGCGTATAAGTGTATCGTGATCAACGCAATCAAAGGCCTTGGACAAGTCACAGAAGACGCCAAGAGCGTTCTGTGAATTCTCCCAAGCCCTAAAGATGTGTTTTAGAAGTGCAATGCCAGCATCAGTAGTAGAACGGCCTCTCGTGAATCCATATTGTTCACTGTGTAAGAGATTGTTCTCATAAAAATGGCTTAATAGTTGTTCTTGAATGATTTTTTCAAAGATCTTACTTAGAGCTGGTAGGATTGAAACAGGCCTAAAGTTACCTGGGTCTTGTTTGTTGCCTGATTTAAAAAGTGGTACAACCTTACTGTGTTTCATTAAGTTTGGAAAAACACCTTCATCAACACAATCATTGAATATTACGGCTAAATAAGGGGCAATCACGTCAATTATGTGGCTTACAATTTTGACTGATATACCCCAAAGATCAGCGGTATCTTTTGAATTAATTAATCTGAATGCTTTTATTATATCTAGTGACTCAACATGTTTAAATTTAAAGAATACACTGCAACAAGATACATTATCTTTCAACAAATGTTCCGCTCTAGTTGGTGAGGAATTTAATGAAGCTGTAGTGATTATAGGTATATTACTGAAATACTTATCAAATGCTTCAGCAACAGATGCTTCTGATTGTAAGATGTTATTGTTAATATTAAGAGTGTATGAGGTATCGCGCTGTTTAGCTTTACCTGTTTCGTGATTTATGACGTCCCAAGTGGTTTTTATTTTGTTAGTGGACTTTGATATTTTATCACGAATGTATAATGCCTAATGGCTGTGGCAACACTACGGCTAACAGCTGATCTTGACTTGTCCCGTATTTTAATTTGATTTAAACCTGTAAATAACTAATTTATGGCCCAATAAGTCGTCGTAAACAATAATTAGTGTTAATTACGTGTTATTTAGTGTTTTTTTTGTGAAATAAGTTTAAACTTGGTGATTTATCGGTGCCGACAGTGCGTGTCAGTTGACCGTTCAAATATTTGTGAATCATTGTTTTCTCTTGGAAAAGGTATTGTTTTGTTTGTTTAGTAACATTCATACATTTCATTCTACGACCTTATATTATACCTGAGTAGTGAAATATTCGAATTGTCTGACTCTGTTTGTCAGAAACGCGAAGAGGTTAGAATACAAAAATACTCTTGAGCTACACAACCTCTTGATTGTTTAAACAACACTTTGGTATTCTACGTTGTTTGTTGGATTTATACTTTGTCAATTTAACCATGATGACCCGCGCAGCCTCATCTCGCCAGCTGGAGCTGACTTTGCAGGAATTGAAGGCATCCAAAGAGTTGGTTAAACAATTGCATTTTGAAAGAGAAGACAATGAGAGGGAATTGTTGGAGGCGTTAAGTAGGAACGCTTTGTTAAAAAAAGACATGGCTGAGATGCATGAAAGGTATTTATTAGTATTAAATGAGCGGGATAGGTTACAAATAATAGTAGATGGGTTCAGTGACTGCAGCGATGAATATGTGCAAAGCCTCAAACGCATTACCATGCTTGAACAAGAGCTACAAGAGGCCCACCACCTGATATCTTCCATGGAGACTGAAAAACTACACACAGTTGACACCCAAAACCAAAGTTTGTTCGATGAGTTAGTTCTTAGTGTGCCCAGCCTGGTTTCTGTTGCACATTCTTCAATCCCTACTGTGGCTATTGATTTGGCTAGTAATAATTTGATTAATTCCACTGCTCCAGAGGGTGTTGCAAGGTGCAGCAAGAACAAATTTAGAAAATATGTTAGGATAAGCAAATTTATTAAGAAAACTCAGAAACTGATAAAAAACCAGAAAATGATGTATAAAAATGCAAAATATATTCAGGAACGCCGACGATTAGGTGATGAACTGGATGTCTATTCTATAATGATAGACAATAATTTAAGTCAATATGACAATGAAGTGAAAGTATTACAAGCAGAAATATGTAGTCTTAAAGAAAATCTGAGGCGTTTAACTGACAGATACACAATCACCAAAAAAGAAAATGAGGAGCATATTTTGGCCCTGACCAAACTCTTGTGCAACCCGGACTCAGTTTCCAGCAGTAATGATGGCCATACTGTTATTCAGTCAGAATGTGATTCCTCTCTTCTTAACACCCTTACTTCACAATCAGCCACCAACATTTCCATCTCTGATACCTGCCCTGTCAGTAACACTGATAAAAATCCAGGTTGTAACATTGTAATGTTTAGTGACGACATTGGAAAAAGTATAGGCCACATTTTGTATAATAGTTTTGGAAAGTCAGTTATAAATCACTGTTCACCGGGTGCCTCATACTGTGATATCATTCAGAAAATTGCTGAATATAGTTTCAGCCCCAATTCAACCCTTATTATTTTAATTGCAAACAGAGGTACTGTGAACAAGAACCAAATGAAAATACATTGCAATACTTTATGTTCATTAGTTAATGTCAGTAAAATTGTGATGTTCACATTGCCTTACAGTAGGGGTCTGTCACAAGCAGAAAATGAAAAAAGACATAGAATCAATTTGACATTTGATACTGTGACATTTTCAAATAATTTAATAAATCTCATTGACATTAATCCTATTATTAATAATAATATGTACCTGACAAAAGGTAGATTTCATTTATCTAATTATTATAAACGACAGATAGCTATGTCGCTATCTTATTTTTTTAACATTTCAGCCAATTATTTGGCTAAACGCTCTGCTTTTATTGAGCAGAATGATACCATTGTACCACAGACTTTGGAACTTGTTCCAAATAATTTAAATTAGATTCAGAGACAATAGAGGTAAACTCTTGCACATTGTTGACAAAAGAGAAGCCCCAAAATAATTTTATAAACTTTGTGCATCAAAACATGCAAGGCTTCTCTGGCAAAGAATTAGAAGTAGGTTTATTTTTAGACTGTATGGATATACATGTCTTATGTTTAACTGAACACTGGCTGAAAAAAAATGAATGCATGATTAGCATTGATAATTATAGTATCATTAGTTCGTTCTTGAGAAGTTCCTCTATTCGCGGTGGGTCACTGATATTAATTCACAATAAGTTTAAATCTAGAGAGCGTAAAGACATAGTAGCACTCTCAATTGAGCGAACTATTGAACTTGCATGCGCAGAGTTAGAGCAGATTATTATTGTGTGTGTGTATAGACCCCCTTCTGCTGATTATTGTCAGTTCGAAGAGACCATGGAAGAAGTACTGAAAAAGGTTTGTAAATCAAACAAGAAGGTGGTTGTATGTGGGGATTTTAATGTTAACATTTTAGATTCTTCTCAGACCTCTGTAAGATTTTTAAATCTTTTTAAATCATTTGATTTACTTAATCTTTTTGATCAACCAACCAGGATCACCGAGTTAACAGCCACCTGCTTAGACAATATTTTTTGTGAAAATATCTCTATTGAGAAATCAATTATAAACTGTTTGAAATCAGATCACTGTGGTCTATTGACCAAATTTGAGCACCGTCATGTCTCTCAATCAGTGGATATTAGTTATAGACCAGTTACCAAGAGTCGAGTAAAAAAGTTTCAAACGAATATAAATAAAAATATTTCTAACCTACTGCCCCAAGGTCATCATAACATAGATGATCAGTATAGGCATCTCTTTGAGATAATATTGCATGAACATAACCATATTTTTCCTAAGAAGAAAGTAACTGTTGATAATTTTAAGTTTAAATTTAGTGATTGGGCCACTCCAGGCATCCATAAAAGTAGAAATAAATTATACGAATTATATGGATTAAAAGCTAACTCAAACTGTCAAAAACTAGTTGAGCATGTTAAATTATATTCAAAAACATTCAAGAAATCATGTCATATTGCAAAGTCCATTTTTTTGAGAGACAAAATAAAACTGGCTAAAAATAAAATCAAAGCCACTTGGAACATAATTAATAAAGAAACCTGTAAATCTAAACCTCGCGATCACTCATTCTCTCTCAAAATTCAAAATAATGTTATTGAGTCTGAGATTGAAATAGCAAATACATTTGAAACTTTTTTTTCTAATATACCTATTGTAACTACAAGCACGTTAAATTCTAGTCCACATATAGCTGAGTCCCTGCTAACATCTAGTGTTGATGGGTGCACAAATCAGTTCTGCTTTGATCATGTTGATTCTCATGACATCCTCAAGGTATTTAAGGAACTTAATATGAAAAATACAGAAGATTTGTGGGGTATTTCGATTAATCTACTCAAATCAATCATTAATACGATATCACCCCACTTAGCTAAACTTTTTAATAATTGCATAGACCAAGGTCAGTTTCCCAACTTGATGAAATTTAGTAAGGTCATCCCGCTTTTTAAATCTGGTAGCAAAAGTGACCCATCTAATTATAGACCCATTTCTATACTACCAGCTCTCAGTAAAATCTTTGAAAAAATTATATTGAACCAGCTGCTTTCACACTTTGATTTAAATAACTTACTACATGAGAAACAATTTGGTTTTACTAAACACAAGAGCACAACTGATGCAGGTGTAGCACTTATCAAACACATATTTGATGCTTGGGAAAACAAGCAAGATGCAGTAGGAATATTTTGTGACCTTTCAAAAGCATTTGATTGCGTGGATTATGAAATATTACTGATTAAGCTAAGACATTACGGTGTTTCAGGTATCTCATCTCAATTAATACAATCTTATCTTACAGATAGAACTCAAAAAGTTAGTATCAACGGAACTGCATCTTCCGGTGCCACCATACGTATGGGAGTGCCCCAGGGATCTATATTAGGACCTTTGCTTTTTCTTATTTATATAAATGATCTTCCTACCTATGTCAAAGATATTTGTGAGATAGTATTATTTGCTGACGATACCTCGTTGATTTTTAAAGTCGACAGAGGTAAGCAAGCATTTGACGATGTAAATAATACTCTCTCAAAAGTACTATGTTGGTTCACTAGTAATAATTTATTACTTAATGCAAAAAAAACAAAGTGCATCAAATTCTCTATGCCCAATGTGAGACAGGTTGATACTATTGTAACTATGAATGACGAGCCATTAGAATTAACAAATTCTACTGTATTTTTAGGAATAACTTTAGATTCTAAGTTGCAATGGGGTCCGCATATAACGGCCCTGGCAGGGAGACTCAGTTCCGCTGCTTGTGCTGTTAGAAAAATACGACTCTTGACTGATATTGAAACAGCAAGACTAGTATATTTTAGCTACTTTCATAGTGTTATGTCGTATGGTCTACTGTTGTGGGGTTCAGCTGCAGACTTGAACACCATTTTTGTACTTCAAAAAAGAGCCATCCGCTCCATTTACAAACTTAGACCACGCGACTCGCTTAGGGAAGTATTTAAGAAGATCGATATTTTAACTGTGCATGCTCAGTATATTTTAGATAACATAATGTATGTGCGCAAAAACTTGCATCTGTTCAAAAAAAACAGTGACACTCATAAACATAATACCAGAAATAAAAACAAATTGAAAACTCCCAGTCTTAGGCTACACAAGGTGGGAAACTCATTTGTGGGTCAATCTGTAAAATACTTTAACAAAATACCTCAAAGTCTTGTTGATCTACCTCTTCACAAGTTTAAGTCTGCAATTAAAGCAAAGTTAATGAAACAAGGTTATTATAATGTAGAGGATTACTTGAACGACAAAAGTTTGTGGTCATAGTAGGAATAATCTGCTCCTCTGCTCAATATTGTGTTCTTTTTTCTACTCGCATTGACTGTACTCTGAATTTATTTTTTGTAAAACAAACAAAGTTGAAAAGAGTAACTATCGAGTTTCTTGCCGGAGTCTTCTCGATAAGAAGCAACGTCCGAACCGGTGGTAGATTCACATTATGTATATTCACGATGTGTACTAATATTGTACTATTTTATTTACGTTTATTATTATTATTTCTGTATACTTTTTTTGACATGTCATAAGTGCTTTATACAAGCTTAAATGAATAAATGATTTTTTACTTTACTTACTTTACTTTACTTAGCTGTAGTGCAGGCTTTTCTGAATATTTTGGAGTAGTTCTTGACATACTCAACAAAAAGTGGATCGAAATTGTATTTTTTCATGCCGTACAACTCATACATCTTACGTCTGCTCCTGTAAATTCCAGGCGTGGCCCATTCACAAAACTTAGATTGAACTCTGCAAGTAACTTGTTTGGTGGGAAAACAAGCATCAAATTCATTTTTAACACAATCAAACAGTCTTTTGTAGACTGCATCAAGGTCACCCTGCTTATAAGGAATGGAAGATACTTTATGCTTTAAATTAGTTTTAAAACTATTAATGCGATTACCCGCATTCGGTCTACATGTTATTTTCCTGTAATTAACGCTATTGTTAGTTAAATCTAAAAATGTTATCTTCTGCCCACAATGATCAGACTTTAAATCAGTTACTATTGCCTTCTCAATGGGTACACAGTTGCAAAATACATTATCCAGACAAGTAGATGTTGTGGCTGTTATCCTCGTGGGTTCATGGAATTGATAATCCAGACCAAAGGATTTAAATAGCGACAATAACCTATTGCTTTCAGATGAGTTTACTAGCAAATCTATATTGAAATCACCACACACAATAATGGGTTTAGACTTAGCACTTAACCTACCCAAAGCTTCCTCCATAACTGTCTCAAATCTATCTAAGTTAGTTTTTGGGGGACGGTATACACTTATCACAACAAAGCCCTCTAACTCAACACAAGACAATTCGACAATACGCTCTATGGACAGGCCTACAATGTCAGTGCGATCTTTACATTTCAAAGTATTTGCAGTAAAAATTAATGAACCACCATGAATAGTGGTTTTTCTAAAGAACGCGCTTGATAATCTAAAATTATTAAGGACAAAAGACTGATAGTTTTCATCAGTCAGCCAATGTTCAGTAAAACATAAAATATCAATATTTTGGTTTTCCAGCAATAGTTCTATTTCTAAATCTTTGCCCGTCAAGCTTTGAATATTTTGGTGGAATAAATTCAAGTATTTGGGCTTGGCTGTTGTCCTAGGCCCTAGTTTAAAAAAGACGCTGAAGGAGCATCACATGAAATAGATAAATTAGTACTAGTACTAATGTCAGAATAGAAAATACTGCCAATAGCGGCATTGTTAATGTTATTTGCTAACAAAGTAGCTAGTTTCTGCTTAGTCCTAATGGGAAGATACATAGTATCTTCAGTTAACCTAAAGTATGGTACAAACAGATTTGTATCAAAAAAGTCAATGTCACTATGAAGACGAAGCTAAAAAATAAGAGGGTAGTTACTAAAACTTCCCAAAGAAAATGCACTCTGCGATATTCAATTCCGGTATCAGAAGGCAGTAGTAATATTGAAACAGTTTGTCTGTAAGACTATGTTCTTGAACAACACAACAAATGAAATAGCCAGCTGTATTTATGATTTCATTTGTATGAAGGTAAAGGAAGGAGTTAAATCTTTTATATTATGGTCGGACAATTGTGGAGGGTAGGAAGAAACCGAATTGTTTTTCTTATGTATATGTACTGCTCTTGGAGATTTAACGTGGATATTACTCATAGATTTCTTGTTGTTGGTCACACCCAAAACGAGGGTGACAGCATTCACTCTGTGATCGAAAGAAAAACTAGAAATGTTTTGATTTATACTCCAGATCAATGCACTTTGGCTGTCAAAATTGGCAACGGCTAATGCAAAACCATACATTGTTAAAGTAATTACTCAATCTCTTGTCTTGCATATTTTGATAATTGGAAAAAAAAAACATGTGGAGTAAAATTTGCGAAGTTAATGTTCAAGCCAAATATTTATTGTTCATGAATTATAAAAATGCTTTTGAGGAAAGCGCCTACAAAACTATACAATATCTTTGATACTTAATTTAGCTACCATTAGATAAGATAGATAATTTTATTTTGATAAGTCTGACAGACTGAAGTATTCAGTGAATAAGTATTAAACTAGTAATTAGTATTATTAGTAATCACTGGTTCAGCGCACATTGTAAAGAATGTAAAGAAATACTTTATTTTTTAGGTTTTGATTATTATGAAAAACAATATTATCGCGTTAAATTTACTGTGACTAAATAATTTCCTCACGCGAGAGTAAAGAAGATATTTGTTTTTTGTTTTTGGTTGAAAAACCATTGATTTTTATTTTAATTTAGATTAAAGCGTTATATTTGATTATTAAATACATGTGTTTTATTTAACCATGCATTTAGTTAAATCTTTTAACAGAGCACTATAGGTGTAACTGGCACATGTGATCTTTGTAAATTGGTGCAAGAGACAAAATTTGTTAAAAAATATCTCAAATAAAATTAGCTTCAGTAGCTCACCAACATTCACAAAAAAAACATGTTAGCAATTATGATATTCTTTTATTTCCCTTAATTTTCAAAAAACCTGAAACACTGTAAACTGGCACAAGTGGTCATTTACACTGGTTTACGTGTTAAAACACTTTAAGGAAAACCATATACGTAAATGCAAGTGAAGCTAATTTCTAAACTACAAAAAATATAAAAAAAATAAGTATGCAGTCTTTTTTTAACATGTTCAGGTATAACATATCCAAATTTCAAATAAAAATGTTGAACTATGTTAAAGTTACAACCGTTTGAATCTTTGAAACGCTCTCGTGTAAAGTTGCGTTTTTGCACTTGCATTAGTCTACGTAGGACCCGTCGATATGTTATAAAAGAATTTTTAAAATCAGTTTAGTAGTTTAGTAGCCTATTCAATACAAACAAACAAACAAGTCTATCCTATTTATACTATTACTAACAGATAATGGGTAGTTAATAAAAATCGTTCAATTAAAACTTGTGAGTGATAATAAATGATAATAGCAACCTTTTTGTATACGTATACATTTTTTGTGAGCCTAATAGAAACTGAATTACAGTCGAGCAAAAGTTTATTGTTAGAAAATGTTCATGTAAGTATTAAACTAAATAGTTTTTTTTATAGTGCCCGTCAAGATGACCTCACTCCACATGATGGAAAGCAGTCGTGAGGTCCAGATATGAGGATGACAAGCACAATAATGCAAAGCAATTACTGAGCTGGCCATACTCATCTTGAAAGCCTGCCCTGGCACCGGTTAGTGCAGTGCTGATCCCGGAACGCGACCTGACCGAGATAGGTCTATGTAGGGACTCTTCACTTGGCGGGTTTTACGCAACTGCATGGTGGTAACATCAACCGGACGACATAATATGTCTGAAGCAGAGTAAGGGAGCCCTGCAGCAGACCATCTGCTGCAGGGCTCCCTTAGTCTGCTTCAGGGTGTCGTAAGAGGCGACTAAGGGGGCTCCCTTAGTCGCCTCTTACGACACCCACCGGAAGATGGGGCGGTGGAAAGTCATCTTTTGAAGTGCCGCCAGCAGCACAGCACAAACATTAAATGTTGTGTTCCTCTAATAATATTATTGTTTAAAGATTTCATGTTTCAATATCATTTCATTTGCTATGGTACAGACGCGTTCACCTTTATGAAGCCATTGCAAAATAGGTCCTTATGGTAGTGGCATAGGTGCCCTTTTGTGAAGCTCGACATCAGACCATTAGCCAACACATTTTGTAACTCAGAAAATAAGTTGCATAAGTCTGGACTGTCGGGTCTAGGATCCTAATCTATTACGTCTGTGTCGACTAAATTAATGTCCTCGTCACTTTTTGAAGTTTTTAAATCCGAGAACAAAACTCTTACAAACACAAGCTTATTTAGTCTGAGCCATTGTTTCGTTTTTCGGATCAAAGCCGAATCTTGAACCGAAAGCCTCTTACCAAAAAGGTCTCAATTCTATCGAAGAAATGTAATTATTGACTTTCAAGTGTACAATAGTGATGTTTTAGTGTCGATGTCGATCATTTACTGACAGGCTCGACGGATTCATTCGTGAAATGAAATGTTTTCAAGTCTATATCGTGTTGTTTATTAAACACATCTAAAACGAGAACTATAGGATAAGTCTTATTGATTAATTTTGGATGTAGTGAGTTGAGGTCGTAGTTATAAGGTTGGGTAACTATACCCGGGAACTGTACATAGATACCTAATACGCGTATGTGCTTTCATTAATGGTGTTCAGTCTTCGGAGTTATAAATAATTATAAATTACTATGCTTATGTTATACGCATTTCGTTTATAAATATCATTGTGTCAAGGAGGTTGATATACTAAGTCTCTGTGCTGCTGTCCTAACTGTCTTGTTGAGACTTCCTCGCGTTTTTTTACCTTGAGAATGACTTCACAAATAAACACATTTCTCTGATATAAATGCAGAATATCGGTAGTATATTAAACTCTTTGAAAGGTGGTTTACAGCTATCAAGATCCCACGCATTACCTAACGCTCGAATGCAGCTTTTCTGAGTTTTGAAGGCTCTTTCAAAATCCACCGAAATGCCCCAGAGTATGATTTCGTAGCGGTTGATACAGATTGACGGACCCTTTTTATGGCAAAGGCAAACCGGCCGAGTCTTTTGCAGATGGTTTCAATGTGACTTTTCCAGTTTATATGCGAGTCAGCATGCAATCCTAAAAACTTAAAACTAACTACCTCATCTATTTTTTCGTTAAACTTCATGTTTAATTCAGGCTTAATATTATTATAAGAATGGAATTGCATGACTTTTGTTTTGCTAAAATTAACATCTAAATCACAACCATTTAACCAACCTACAATATTATTTATGGCAATGTTTGCTGATGACTCCATGAGGTTTTTATCATCATTTTCAACTACGATAGTTGTGTCGTCCGCATATAATATACAGTTATGTTGAGTAGCATCCGGAAGATTGTTCACATACAAACTAAAAGCAATGGTCTAAGAATACTTCCCTGGGGAACTCCTGATTTTCTAATCAACAGTTGCGATCTATATGTTTCTTTGATAAGACTTTGGTTACTTTGTGACATTTTAGTAATTTCTGCACATTGCTTTCTGTTTCTTAGGTAGCCTTCAATCCAGTCATGTGCCTTTCCTCTAATACCAAATAATTCCAATTTATGCAAAAGCTTATCGTGATACACGAAGTCAAATGTACTACTCATGTCCAAAAACACTGCCATTGTTGGTGTGCCGCTGTTAATATTCTCAGTGACATAATTTACAAGATCAAAGCAAGCAAGAGCTGTCGAGCTTCGCTTGCGGAATCCAAACTGATTATATGCGTCTATAAAGTTATTCAATCTAATTAGCATTGCTTTCTCAAAAATCTTGGATGATAAGGAATCAAGAGTAATAGGTCTATAATTGCCCACATCTCTATTATCACGTTTCTTAAGTAATCGTTATCAAGTCGTCGAATTCAATCAAATGGTTTTCTACCCTTAAGTTTTGTATTATGGAATTCATAAGTAATAGGCATGTCCGTTTGATAGCGAATGAAATTGAAAAGTTCTATATAGTAATGTATTAGAAAAGTTATATGTCGTAATTTTAACTTTTTTCAACAGCACCTACTGAGTTTGCCATGTAACTTTTCTCACATTAAAAAAACATCGTAGCTGTATGTTTGTGAAAGGTTATTGCATAATCAAAACTTTAAAAATAGAATGCTATAAGACAAATGACACACAGTAAACAATAAACATAGTCAAAGATAGAAACTAGAAAATTTGACCTGATCCTAGGGACTCAAGCGGGTGTAAACATAGTCGTCTAGGTCTGAGGATAAGGTCTAACCAAGCAACATGAGATTCAAGAAACGATATCATTTAATTTATCGACAAATCAAACTAATACCGAAACAACACTAGTGCAAAGGTTGAAAGTGCTTTCAACCCCACTCGACCGCCGAGTGCTATCGATAAAATATTTATTAGTGTTAAATAAACAAGGTTGAAACTTGAAATAACTCATCCATTTTAATACAAGATGTTAAGTTGATAAATAGATTTATGTATAGATGGATGAAGGCGAAAGTTGAAGTTAGTATTCTTTCATGTGGTTTAAGCCTAATGCTGGCTTCACAAGGCACGCGTGATTTCACGAGTCGCGCGACTCGTGAAATCACTGAGCGATTGATTTAATCTTCAATGCACAAAATTACATAAGGCGGACTTAATGCTGAAAGCAATCTCTACCTGTCAACCATCGGATGAGACAATTATGCTGTTGGCGGTGCAAAATGTTAAATTAGAAAAGGAAATAAATACGAAGATATTATAAATTCCTAAGAACGCCAAATACAACCTAATAATGTCTAAAAGTTATGTAAGTATTTCTATGTATAAATAACACATATATATATACATAGAAATACTTACATAACATAAATAAATATATACTTACTTATTATTTGACATACTCACTATTAAGGGAAATCAATAAAATAGAAGATGAAAGAAATTAATGAAAAATCACGGGTTGCTGTTTTAAAAATGGCTTTACTTGGCTACATTTTTATCGAAATAAAGACGCTATCGCGTCTGGCAGCTTATTCCACAATCTGACAACAATTTGAATCTGCATATTATAGTGTCAGACTCGGCACCTTGGCCCTGATTATTTTTCAGGGGGTTAAGCCTTGAATTATCTTGGATTTATTGGCATACTCCAATATCACAGCCAAAGGGGTGATACTTTTAAAAACATCTTTATACATTTTCACCTAGCAAAACAAGCATTGTATTAAAACTTTAACTTAATTTTAGCCAGACATCTATAAATTTGGCTTATACAATAAACACGGCTGCTATATTAATTATGTCGAAAATCAGTCTAAAATATAGAAATAATCATAGCATTGATCTATTTAGTGAATTTATCGTTACTCGGAGTGCTTGGTAGTGGTAGCAGCCTTTATACGATTATAGGTAACGGTAGGGGTAGGTATACTAATTTGCCTTATGCTTTATTCATTTGTGGTCTAACTTATTTTTAAATAACATCTTAAACTTTCTTGTTGCATTTTAACTAATTCTAATAAAAACGTCGAGAAAATAGGTAAAACAATTTTGCTGTAGTATTGTTTCGTTGCAAAAACCCGTTTTTATTAGAATTAACTGATAAGTTAACAATAGATATATTGTTATTGGTTAAAAATAAATAATTGAATAAAGCGGATTCTGTTTATTTAGTGTGTTGAAGCTATTTGTTGTATAGAAATCAAATATATTGAGATTAAGTATCGGATGGCTATGACAGCTAAAAACCAGCCCACAGCGCGACTCGAGCGAGCAATGTTTCGATCAGTGTCGTGGCAAGTCGAACTGTCGCGAGTGTTTTCGTTTTTGTCGAACTTGGTGCAGTTTTTCACATGATTAATTTTGTTTGCCGGTTCTGGCAAGTAGGTATAAGTGGATAACTACAATACAGGTCTGTGTGTATAACCTACCTACTTCATTTTGAAAATTAAGAGCGAATATAGTAGTCACCCTGAGTGGTTCACGCAAGTTTAGGGAAAAGATGCGAGCGGTCCTTCTGTAAACTCTATAATTTGTGTTAGTGTAGTGACTATCTTAAAGAACATTATACATACTGTCAAAGCTGCCTTAGTATCCCAAGCCACCCCCGTTTCAGCTTTTTATTGGCTGGCTAATTTTACAACTGCCATCTAGCGGTAGCAGGCGGAATCAACAAACACGAAATGCCTTTTGAAGGACTGCGGTTGATCTAGTCTTAAGGGTGAGTTTCTACCAGGGATGTGCGAGGATGCGTTGCGTGGAATGTGCTTGTTAGGAACGAATGGAATCGCTTCATTTACCTATCTTCGCAGTTCTATGGCTGCGTTTCGCGATTCTATTGGTTCTTAACAAACACATCCTTTGCAACGCATCTTCGCTCATCTCTGGTGGAAATGCAAGCCTTATTATCTAATCAGGCAGACTCATCGCATCAAACTCAAACTCAGATAACGTTATTCAAATAGACTTTCACAGTAAGTACTTTCAAATCGTCAAATTTAAAGCAAGATATACTAAAAAATAGACATAATTACTATAATAATATAGATATATAAACACACAGTATACAGACAAAATGCGACTACCACCGCGTCGGAGTTGTTTCTTGCTGAGAAGACCCGGTGAGAAACTCAGCAGTTACTCTTTTATACTTGTTTTGGGTTTACAACAGGCGTTAGTAAAGTACATCTTTATCAGTATTACTGTTTGATTATTATTATCACTAACGCATACCTAAGCTGACGTTTAACTAAAGGCAAACGACGTATTATCCGCGTTGTACTTTTTTCTTCGTCAAAATAGATCCCTTACAAACCGTATCGAGCAACGCACACGACCGACTAAAAGAACGCCGAACCAAATATCCGCCGAAACACCGCGAACGCCCGCGGAGCGTAGCCGATCAAAGTGCGCAGCCCCAATATTCTCCTTTAGAGCGTCTTCTCTTTTGCTTAAACTCCACGTAAGTTACAGCACGACATAATCTCAGAATATTTACTCTCTGACAACAAATGATCGTACACCGTGTGCGTTGAGTCTGCGGGGGATTTTGTATTCGCGGAGTGTACTTTTGTATTCGCGGAGCGTACTTTTGTATTCGCGGAGCGTACTTTTGTACTCGCGGAGCATACTTTTTTCTCCGCTTACGTCGTCTGCGCAGGCCTTCACCCAATAAGTGAGACAATAATAGTTTATGTGATAAGTCTGTGCTTAGCTATGTAACGACTATAGATCTGGCCTTAGTGACTGAAAAATATTGAAACTTTACAAAAATAAAAAACAATATTTCCTTAATCTAGTTTATTGATAAAATCGTATAAATACTATCACTTACATCTACCACAACTGATAACCAAGTATAATCTTAAATAATTTGTGTTCAAAATATGTTATCACTTGTTCGTTAAATCATATAACAGGTACGCGGACTGGTAAAACCGATATGAAAAGATGAATTGTGAAAAATATCAGATCTGATATTTCAATATTTCGTTAACATGATGACGGGTATCTTCTGGGTTATTATCTATGCTTACATCTTCTATTTTTACTCTTTACATATAAAAATCTTAACCAATTCAAAACTAAATGAAATATTTCATTGGAAAAATAACTGCAGAATACAACATTTTGAAACTATTTCAGAATTACTATCTGTCATCATCACGTGACAACTATAATAATTATTGGATGGTTTTGATGAACATTAGTACAGTTTACTATTAAAAGTTGGACAAATATGCGGCTCTTAATTCATTTACATGGATTAAATTATTCCTGCGAATAAAGACCACATACTGTATGTGTTACCGGCAATGTGTAATTTATTTTGATAATGATATTAAACGAATCGATTAATCGTTCCTACCCAAAATCTATGCCAAAAGACGATTCAGAAACTGAACTTTATTTTTATTGAACCCTTTTACACACATTGCCGGCTGTGCATTGTATACAATACCTAGGCATTGTATACATTGCCTAGGCAAAGTATGCAATGGGTAATCATATTCGTAATATTTCATACATTGCGTTAACGCACCCGCCATTGTATACAATGCCTCAATTATACATGTGTATAATTCAGGCATTGTATACAATGCCTGAATTATACACATGCTTATTAAGTTAAATTCAGTTTTTCAACCCAGTTTGAACAGAAAATTCCAGTATAGTTAAAGGCCCTTATTTTTCACACTATGATCATGTTATAATATCAACGTCTTAAAAGCCTCGTCATTCAGAACATAGTAGTCCATTCCAAATGCGTCAAAAAATATATCCGGGACATTTGGCATTTCAAAGGCCGAAATTAGTAACCTATCTATAGTATCTATAGTAATATCCTAAAGAGGGAAGATTTGTATGATTGACTCATGAACTACGACTCACATTGGCCATAATTCAACGGGAGCATAGGACTACGAGGGCAAAGCCGATATCTTTAAATCTTTCTAATATTATAAATGCGAAAGTTTGTGATGATGTAATCATGTATGTGTGTATATGTTACTCTTTCACGCAAAAACTACTAAACGGATTTAGATGAAACTTTACATAAATACGGTTTATACATCAGAATAACACATAGGCTACAATGTTTATGTATATTTTATATCGAGGGACTAAACGAAGCCTTAAACCAGAGGTGGTTTGACTCCCGAGCGTGCGAGGTCAATGAAACCGAGAGTATATTAAGTTGGCGTTTAGTCTCGAGGTGCAAACTGTACTTTTCACTTTGAGAGCGAGAAAAATAGTCAATTTTGTAGAAAAACATTTAAAACTGAACTTTACACTTGACAAAAAAGTTTTCGTGGTCAGTTTTTTCACCTGAACTGAACCACAGATTTAACAATTTACAACATTGGCCCTACCTTCTTTGCGGACAAACCATGGATCTAAAACTCTCCACACTCCACAGATATATTTTTACTGGCTGTTTGAGTTTGTTTTTGTCACATGAAGGAAATTAAAAAACTAATTACTTTTTACTCCCTAGGGACTAAAGAGGTCACTTTAGTCCCGCTTCGTAGGGCTACATTGGCGTACTTTTAGAGCATGAGAAGTGAAAATAGAATTTATGTAATTTGACTATAAAAAAAAAGCTAGTATAAAATTAAGCATTGTGAAACGCTAAAAACTAGTAAGTAAGTAGGGTATTTATTGTGTATGGAAAAAGGTATGTACATAGATCTTATGACTAACAAAATATCAGTTGATCCTGCTTTTGCAAGCGTATACGTTCGACCACCAAGTTCTGAATAAGGGAGCCCATAGACAAATTTCATTATAAACTGTGATAATTCTCCTAAGGCATCATGTCTAGTTCCGGCGGAAGTGGGATGTTCTTCAAAATGGCGAATCTCTTCAGCGCGTCGTACTTGCTGCGGAGAGCTTCGATTTCTTCCCGGATTCGCCCGTTTTCATCTTGCATGTGCTCCATGTCTTGCCACTCCTGCGGAGTACATATAACAAAATTTTATATACAGGATGATTTTTATTAATACTATAAGGAAAAAGATAGGATATGGCGTAGGTACTCAGCTTAGTAGGCGATGAAGGAAACTATACTCATGTGTAATTATTCCTTCTTAGCGAAAATTCCGATCTTTATACCGGGTGATTATCAAAAGACTTACAAAAACGATATATCATACTCAATAAGTGATTTATTTATTTTATTTTATTACAAAATCCACAGCTCTTAATAGAACATTTTTCTTATAGAACTAACAAACAGCCATTATAGGATTTACTTTATATAAGTGAAACGAAAAGAAAACATTTTTCAATTACTAAGCTTAAAGTACAATTACATAACGTGTGTTCGTGTGCGTGTGTACTGTGTTCGCGTGTATGTGTGTGTGGGTGAGTGCGGGCGCTTGTGGGTGTGTGTGTATAAATATAGGTAGATACGTCTATACTTTGTCTTTCAGTATTATCTTTGAGATATTCTTTTTAAAGGTTTCCTTACCACTGTAAAAGATATCAGCAATGTTAAATTTATTTTTGAATGTCCGTTGCAATCTATATACTTTGTCTTCCAGTACTATCTTTGAGATATCCTTTCTAAAGGTTTCCTTACCTCTGTAAAAGATATCAGCAATGTTAAATTTATTGTTGAATGTCCGTTGCAATCTATTAATCACGGAGTTTTGTGCATAGTTTGTCGAAGAGTGAGGGACAGCAAACGATGATGATGTAGAAAAGAAACTATCTAAATGAAAATGAATTTTACTTAATTAGCTTTCATTTCAAGGTCACCATACAAATCAGTCGAACTGTCAGTATTTTTTGTACGAAGACCTTAAATTAAAGTCAACTAAAAAAATCAGTTTTTCACCTCATACATTTACTACATCACTTACTGAGTATGCCATGCCTTTTTGTGAGTTCTTTTATAATCACCCGGTATTTTCGACGATTTTGAATGATTTATAGCGTAAGAAAAAATATTTGGTTTACTCAGTATTTGAACTTATCTCATACAAAGAATACGAATGTTAGACTGCTATTGTATCATCATCACCCGTGCGTCACACCGGTGTGTGGGTTCCCAGGGCCCGCTTTTCTTATTTTCTTGGCCCACTTCGCGCGGTCTTGTGCATCCTCAGTGGTGAGTCTGTTGGCACGCATGTCACCCTTGACGACGTCGAGCCACCGCTTCTTGGGTCGACCTCTTCTACCGGTACCTGGCGGGGGCGGCATGGCCAGACATTTGTTGCCCACGTAGTTTGCCGATCTCCGTGAGACATGACCATACCAACGAAGGCGGCACTCCTGCAGCTTGTCTGCGATGTCACGAACACGAAGGCTGCCGCGAATGCGGGTGTTACGCACGCGATCTTTGCCTGAAACTCCACACATCCACCGCAGCATCTTTATTTCCGTGACGCGCAGCTCCTGCTTGTGTCGCTCTAGTAACAACTATGTTTCACTGCCATATAAAAGGAAAAGCCTAATGATGGTTTTATAGACCTGCCTCTTCAGCTTGATCGGCATTTTCGGGGCACAAATGACACCAGTCACCTCACGCCATTTGGTCGCCATTTTCAAGCTGCGGAAATTCGGGCTCTGATTTCGCCGCTTAACACAGATCCCAGGTATTTGACACGGTCCGTGCGCTCGACAACGTCAACGCCTATGCGGACGGACTGAGGATTTGTGGTGTTGCAGGCCATGTACTCCGTCTTCGCCACATTAAGTTTCAGACGGCCGTTTTCAAGTGAATTCTTTCACATATTCACCCGTTGTACCAGCCGTCGCCTGTCCGAATCTGCTAGCGCAATATCATCAGCATACATGAGCAACCAGGGTGGTTGCTCGTGGTGGTCTCGGATGCTGTTTGACAGAACGTCTAATATTACGCTGAACAGAAACGGGCTTAGCAGCCTAAGCCTTGGTGTACTCCAACGGTGATAGGGAAGGTAAGCGTGTCACCAACCGCAGTCCTAACTATGAAAGTGGAATCGTGGTACATGTCCCGGATAATGTCAATGAAGACCTCGGGAACGGCCCTTGTATGACTGCTATTGTATGAGAACCACTAAATAAATGGATGGTCACCAATACCTAACTGAGTACCTACTTCATATCGTTTTTCTTACGGTAAAAGTCATCACCCGATGTATTTTATTTAGGATAGTATTTAATGGAGCAACATACTAACCTAACCTAACCACCAAAAATACTATCTGAGCCTCTAAATATTCTAAAATCAGTGTTTTGTGGACAACATATTTTGGGGCTCATTTCAGTATTTTAAGTTGCTTAGTTTATTATTTCTCTTTTATTTACTGAATTCGTATTGTTATGTTCACAGACCTGACTCTTCTCAGTCTCCAACTCATCCTTCTGTTCTATCCTCTTGATGCGGCACGAGGCCGCGTAGCCTCTGTTCTTCAAAGTGCGACGCCGCTGTTTCATTCTGTAATAAGCAGTAATTTTGTTAGTTTCGGAATAAGTTATATCTCTCTAATAAAGCATGACTTAAATCCAATTGAATGACGACACGGTTGGCGTAGTGCGCTGTAGCACGGTTTCTCGCCTCGATTTCCGTAGTGTCCCGGGTTCGATTCCCGGTCGGGTCAATTCAGGAAACGATCTTTTCTGAATTGACTCGGGTCCGGGTGTGCTGGGAGACGCCCCTGGCTTATTTCCTTGTGTGGTACCTCGTAACACAGGGATATTAATCCCTACTTCGAGACCATTACAAGAGAGAGACCATTACATTTATTTGACATACATTAGTTATCTTCATTTTAATTTTATTCATTGTAATTATACGCAAATTTGGTTTCATACTATTTATTGATAACACTTGCTAAAGATTATAATCTAATTGTAATTATACCTGTTATAATTTTATAATTATGTAATTTTTGCATGCTATTTGTAATAGCGAAACATGTGCACTCTCTTATGTTGTAACATCATCAAATAAATACTATGTTTTACGCAAATAAAGATTCTGATTCTGATTCTGAGGTGTGTTGTCTGGCGCATATTTATTTATTTATTCATTTAAAAATTTCTCTCCATTTTATGACACTAACCCCTGTATCCACAAACGCTAATCAATAGAAGAGTACACCTCAAATTGATGCTGCCCTGTCCCATCTCAATAGAAATGAAATGGACATCTGTACATGATTTACCTGAAGGACTGCTCAGCTTTGATTGACGTTTGTGGATTCGGGCGTAAGAAACCCAAAATATCGATACTCATACATGACGCACATTGACTTGACACCGCCACTAAGCGCAGCAAGAAGCTAGATACTGTGGCCAAGTGTGCGCAGAGGGCCACCAAACGCTAAAGCTTGTGGCTCATAAGCGGCCACTCGAACGCTCAGTTTGCACAGATGCCCTAGTAATTGTATGACAAATTTCGTCTGTTGCTTGTCGACCAGAGGCCTATCGTCCCACTTGAGCCTTTTAGATATGTGGTGGTACGCATAACCCCCACAGATATCTTCCAAGGTGAAACAATCTGACTGTTATCATCAGACAATGTCGCGAATTCTTTAAATCAAATGGTTTTAAATCAGTTTGTTTGCATTCTTTAATTCTTTCACTGACCATACTATAAATCTATTTAATGGCATACCTCACTATCTGATCGCGCGTGAGGCCCCTCATCTTGAGCTGGCGGTTCAGGTCGCGGACGGAGATGGAGACCAGCTCGTCATCGCTGATCTCCGCACACGGGGTGGGCGATAAAGGAGCCTGGGTGCACAGAAATAATAGATAAATATCTTGGACAAATTAAGCCAGGTCCTCACCAGCGAGCTGTAACCGTTGCACGTTACCGTAACCGTTACTGCTACCAAAAACACAGTGTGTACGTGGTTCGCGAGCCTGCAACGAGCGCTACACGAGCCACTCACAGCGAGCCGACGATTGTCAGTTTTTGCCGCGAATCAAAGGGCGCTCGGTGCATGCAGACTTCACGTACACTTTAGATTAGAACCTCGTTACTGTATCTGTTTGGTTACAGAAATGAGTACGCTCGGTAAAAGCGTTCGGGCGAGGCGACGTCTTAAGCTTAAGCTGTGACACACGTACACACTAGAACCTCGTTACTGTATCACGCAGGTTACGGTTACAGCTCACTAGTGAATACCCGGCTTTACACAAAGATCATCTGATCCCAAACTAAGCAGAGCTTGTACTATGAGTTCTAGCTTGTACATACTTAAATAGATAACAACGCCCAGACGCACAACACATACAAATGTTCATCACATGAATATTGTCACAGATGCGATTATAATATACAAAGATACACAATTGCAATCTTATTGTCAAATTTACATTTTCATTGGTCTGGTAAGGCTACACAAAACCCAAGGGTTGGCAAGCATGGTGGTTAGGCGAAAACCTAAAACTTGATTTCAATGATGGAGGCCTTTAAGGAACATTTTATAGGCAAATACCTTAGTTACATACTGAGACTATCTGAAATCTGTTTTTATCTCAGTAATTAGTATTTTTTGCAGGAAATTATCCTCACTCATTTTTGTTTTTAATAAATTATAATCACATAAATACTTATCTAGCATACTTTCTAGTGTAAAAAGAAAAAGTGGAACACAAATAGGCCTGTCTTCAAGAACTTGCAAGTCATGATTGCATGATTTGCAGGTATAAGTGCAATTCAGCAAGAGCAGTATGTCACAAACAAGCAACTGTAATGTCTCAGTGGCATTATAATAATGTAATTTGATGAAGCTGAATAGCAAAGACAGCCAATAAAGATCACTCAAAGGAGGGCCAGAGAGATTGAAATCTTGAGAGATGTCCAATATACAATTTGTATGAACAACGGAACACAGAGGCATACTTTCAGTGAATAACACCTATTTTGAAAAGGTTGCAGGTTTGAGCCATGCCATGCTTAGGCACAAACCACCTCCACAATGTATTTTTAACAAGTTACCAGATAGCATAAGAGAGAAGGATGATGTTATCTCCTTTAAGCAGGCATTATTTAATTTTCTGACTGAGAAGGCATACTACTCTATTGACAAATTCCTTCTGGACAAATTAACTAACAGGTACTAACAAGAAATTGAATAATGTAAAAATCGGTGTTATGAACATTAATGTAAACTAAATTATTAACTCGGTTTTAGGTACTTTACTATTGCACAACACCTATTTGGCTAACTGTAGCAGGACAACTTAAACTTAAGACCCATCTTTGTATGAATACCTACGGTTGCAATAAATATATTAGACTTTGACAAACTTGAAGTAGTCTTTTCGAATAAATTAATGAATATCTGGGACAATTATTAACACCAAGATCATCTGACCCTAAACCAAGCAGAGCATGTAATATGGGTGTCAGAGACTGATAAACATACTTTAGTATTTCTAAATACAGATTAAAGCAGATAATAACACAACAAACACGAATGTTTGTCATGGGTGGGGATCGAACCCATAACCTCCGGCACTAAAGGCAGGATCGCTGCCATTGCACTAACAGGCCAGTTAATACAAATGAAGAAATGAAATAAATTTAATTGCTCTAACATGATGATACAGACAGCTGCAGCTGTATGGCAATCTTGGTTACATTAAACTTAAGTTGAAAATACTAATTTATAATTCATTCTTATTTGTTCAGAGGTACTGTCTGTAGGATTACTTAAAGGAAAATAGAGTCTTAAATGTCACAATATGATATCCAGTTCTGTTTTTCAGCCAGCCAGGTATTCGAGTTTCATACAAGTTTGGACATGGTTATTTTGGTTGAGTTGCCCTGAACTTGGCTCTTGAAAACTTCCTCCTCGGTCCTCTATATATCGTATTTTCAGTATAGTACGCATAAAAGGCTACTAAATCACTAGTGGTAGCCGTAGCAGTCCCCGGGGACCTGAACACACTAGGCTTCCAGCTAGAATAAACATAAACACAACCCTGAAGCCAAAAAGAAAGACCTTTCTATTTCTAAACTAACGCACAAAAAGAAGAGATAGAGGCCATAATTATGTTGTCTTACCATTAGTGCTGCTTTCCTAGCACTCATTTCCTTCAAATCATGAGGCATATTAAGTTTTTGAGTCCAATTTATGAATTAAGGTGTCCCGTTACAATTTCACTCCCTGGTTTGTGTTTCAGTTGTGTCACAACCCACAAACAAATCGAAATAATCAAATTATGAAACTACAAAAAGGTCACAATTTCTTTAAGTTTATGTGTTGTATGAATTTTTCAACAATTCTAGAGAAACAAGCAAGAAATTCCGTAGAAACAATGGATAAGCCATAGACAAACTGACTGACGTAGTTACATACTTACAAAAAAAAAGTACATACACTTGAGAATGTCAGTATTGTCAGTTTGACGGACACTTAAAACTTGGCTATGGGGAAAAAAAACAAACATGGCTTAAATCGAAAACCATTTCGAGGTAGTTGTATTTTATACCTTATTTAAATATTTAACATTTTTAAAGGCAAAGGTCTACGATATTTTTAATTAAATACGTTAGCAATCTGGGGTCATTCATTTGACCCCAGTTTGCCAACGTACGTAAAGAGTACATTAGGTTCTTATAGGGCTCTTGACGGTAATCAAATTGACATCTCACAATTGAAACACATTGGGTCGTTTAACCGTCTTTAGACGTGATTGGTTGATAATCTTTCCATCAACCAATCAAATGACGCGATCCGTATAATATGTGAGATTTTTAGCTTGATGATTCTACTGCATGGTAATAATGGTGTTGTCAGTTAACAGATTTTAAATTACCCCAAGTGAAAAATATTTTGCACAAAGTTATTTTTAATAATATGTACATATTATTAGAAATAAGTACGTTAAATCACACTCATTGTAGGTATTAATTATACCCAGACGGGTAGGTAGGACTTAAAATAGCCATTCGCTATAGTCCCAACCCTTTCAGGTAGGGTTTGGTTTCAGAACTTGGCAAAATAAATTGTATCTGAAGTCTACTTCTCACATTCTCCTGAGATGCTACATAATGAACGGTGACCTCTGTTTCAGCCGTAAGTGCTGAAAATCAGTAATTTTCTCCTCGTTATTTATTTACCACGAATCGGGTAAAAAAACACATTTGGAAACACTAAGTGAATTTGTGACGTCTTGAGTTTTTATTATTTAAAAATTAATAAAAAATTAACTACCGGCTAGATCAACGAAATATTCAAAACAGTTAAGTAGGTACTTAAAATAGTAAAAGGTATTTATATAAATATAAATAAAATAAAAAACGTTTCCCTTCTACCTAGACTTTGCTAAGGCCACAAATTTAAAAAAAACTACCTAGACAATCGCCAAGTGAGCCAGTGCAGTGAGAGACTCCAAAGCCCTAACAGTATACATTGACAAGCACTAACTGTCGACATGCTTTTACTTCAACATACCTACTTTGTGATCACATCAAAATAAGTTCAATCGAAATAATTCAATGAATGAATTACAAAGCGAGAACTATTCATCTATCACTATCTAATAGAATACTTATCCGGTCAAAATACTTATCCGGTCTTATAATCAAAACAATCAAAACAAAAAGGAGCAATTATATTATGTGTTTTTAATAAAATTAATCCTGCTAAATAAATTTATTTAAATCAAGACTCTTTATGTAAGTGGCTTATTGACCGTAAAGTGTATGATGTAAAAGATTTTATTGACATGAAACTTTTATAATTAAGGATTTGTTTATAATTAAGTAAGATGGGCAATCTTCCCAGGTTTTTTGGGTGTATTGGGTTTTTAGTAAATCTTTTTACGCTTTATGCACCTACATTTTGGGTGTTTATGATTGTAAACTTGAATTCGAATAATTAAGCTCCTTCGCGACCTCACCAAATGCAAGCTGTTCAGTGGTCTACGTGCGGTAAAATATGGTACTCTAAAAAGTGTCACGTTTCGGAGTTCTTTGATGGTAAAGAACTAAAGATCCAAATGAAAAAGGTGATATTAATTAAAAAACTATTAATTGGCTATTTGACAGTTGTAACGATAAATTATGGAATATGTTTTAAATGATAGCTTGTAGGTTCACATTAGCTTTACAACGTATTTTATTTTAGAATAAATTATAAATATTTTATATTTTGAAAAATAAACAATAGTTTTTTAGTCTGTACATAAAAAGAACCGGACACGGGCGGCCATTGTGTAACGTCACATTCCATTAAACAAACCAAAAGGCGTGTGTTGTATCGTTTGCTGTTTGCTGAGATTTAGAGCAGCGTCGTAGACAGTTTCGTTTGTTTATTGAAATGTGACGTCACAGCTAGCAAATGTCACGTGACTGGCTGTTTTCGCGCGAATTACAAATTAATGAACACAATCAATTAACAAATTACACATTTTGAGTATTGTTTTAGTGCTGAATAGTAATTAAACGGTAATGATCGTTATGAAAAAAGGTTAAATTAATTAAATATCTGCAAATTATGTATCTGCAAACTTTTCGTGTTATTTTGTCCACAAATGACAGATTTTAGGAATCTTGAACCGTTGGTTATGTGTATTATCACATTTTAATGCAGTTTAAATTTGAAACTGCTCAAAATTATAAAGTTAACGTGGATTTTACCTGTTTTTGGTAAGAAATCCACAAAAAAGTTTCAAATTAAGGTACTAAAACTAAAGTTTGCCCAACAACACAACACCGAAGCGAACATCACTTGCAAGAAGCGTAGCTACCTAGCCGCCATTTTGTAATTTTTTGCAAATTACCCGCGGACAATAAAAGTGGTATTTATGGAAAGAAGACACAAAACCAATATTTTCTGTCATTTTTTATGTCTGAAAATATGATAGGTACCCTTAAGTGCCACGTTTCCAAGTTATTTTTGTTTGTTTACGTGTCCTCTTTCCAAATATACCTCTTTAATCATACGCGGAAACTTTGAAATAAGAATGGTGACTGCATATATAACCACTGCAATTAATATAAGTAATCTGATTGGTTATCAAAACAACTCTTCGCTTTTGTGGAAACCGGGCCTAAATCAAATAGCGGGTGACTGGGCTTTTAGAGATCTGTGGTGACTGGTGGCTATGCCACTTGCCAGCTGCCGCTCGAAAATGATCAAACTAGGCATGGCAATGATTGCTATTTTTAAATCATAGTCATATGATGAAATTATTAATTTCGGTAGCAGTGATTTCACCTGTGATTTATCACAGGGAGTGATTTTTCATATCTATAGATCATGATCCAATATAGCCCGAAGAAGTCAGTCATTAATACCGATTTTGCAACCTATTCAATCAAATCACAAGAAATACTAAACTTTCGATCCTTGCCTTAAAGTTCAAATTGAAAATACTAGAGTATTTATCGAAATGCACTTGTGAACTTCGACCTTGATAGCTTATTAGAATAAGCTATCAAGGTCGAAGTTCACAAGTGCATTTTGATTCGCTCGCCGCGCTGGACACCGGCGGCTAGCAAATCACAGACAACGATATTCACAGTCTGCGACTCTGCCACCACAGTGATTCTTCATTCGTTTATCATTACGGTAGCGATAGTCACGCCGAGCGGGGTGACGCAATCTTGCGATTTCATAATAGCAGACTACGTGAAAAAAATTAGCAGATGCGACTCATGATCCTGCTTCTCATATGATTTTTCACCTGCTACTAATGAAATGTTCCATGCCTAGATCAAACCTCTTTAAAATATTCTACGGCCAGCTAAAGGCCGAAAACTAATTACTTTCATTCCATTCTCATCTCGTTTTATATTATTATTGTTGTATTAACCACTTATTATTATTATTATTATTGACAGGCATATTGACAATTTGACAGAATAACTGATATATATATTTTTTTGCCTGCGTACGTAACACACATCTGGGGGGAGGCTATGGACAAGCATGGGGAATCTTTGGCCGTCAGCCTTGACATTGCCAAAGCTTTCGACCGTGTATGGCATCGTTCGCTTCTTTCCAAGCTTCCGGCATTTGGTCTGCCACCTCGCCTATGCGACTGGGTCGCCGGATTTCTGGAGGGACGTAGAATTCGTGTCCTTTGCGATGGTCAAAAATCACGCTTCCTCCAGATTAATGCCGGAGTGCCGCAGGGCTCCGTCTTGTCGCCGAAGTTGTTTCTTCTGCATATCAGTGACATGTTATCTCTTGGTAATATTCATTGCTATGCGGATGATAGCACGGTCCACGCGCGATATTTCGAGCGCCCTGGGGCAAAGCAGACTGACATCGAGGAGAAGAGGCGAAGTCTTGTTGTTGAGCTTGACGGAGTGTTGGACCGCATTTCAGAATGGGGTGCATGCAATCTTGTCGAGTTCAATGCCAAGAAAACGCAGGTGTGTGCATTCACAGCAAAGGCGTCGCCTTTCCTTTCCCATCCCACTCTTCAGAGCACCCCACTACCGATTAAGGATAGCCTAAACATCCTTGGCATGGATGTTCGTAGCAACCTAAACCAGCGGGACTACATTGAGAGCGTCATTAGAACTGCATCCCGTAAACTCGGAGTCCTGAACATAGTGAGACGATTCTTCACGCCTGAGCAGCTCTGTCTCTTGTATAAGACACAAGTTCGCTCGTGTGTGGAATACTGCTCTCATCTCTGGGACGGTTCCGCTAAGTACCTACTCGAAGCTCTTGACAGGTTGCAGTGGCGTGCTATCCGTATTATTGGAAACCCAGAGGCAACTTTGACCCTCGAGCCTCTCCAATTGCGTAGAGACATTGCCAGACTAAGTGTTCTCTATCGCTTCTACAATGGGGAATGCTCTGACGAGTTATTCCAGTTAATCCACCCTCACCTTTCCACTCCCGTACCACGCGTGCTGGACTACGGCGTCACCCACACACAATTCAACATTTGTTGGCCCGAACTAAAAGGTTCGGTGACTCGTTTCTTTGTCGTACCATCCAAACGTGGAACGCTCTTCCAGCACATGTGTTTCCTTCCTCTTATAGTCCCGGGTTCTTCAAGCGGGGCGTGAAAAGGCATTTCTGCAGGCCTTCAAGGTGAGGATGGCCAGCCCAGTGATTCGTTTGAATGACTGGGCTTGTCAACCTTATATCTGGACCTCACGACCGCTTTCCATCACGTGGAGTGAGGTCATCTTGACGGGCAATATGAAAAAAAAAAAAGTAAGTTAAATACGGATATTTGTCCCCACAGTGGATAGTTTCATGAGCGAGACGATCTGATTTCTCATTGCCTTGAATACCAGCATGACCTTTAACCCCAATAAATACTAAAGAATACTCTTTTGAGAAGCAATCACGAATGGCAGTTCTTAGTTTATAAATTATGGGATATGTTGATTTAGGGTTGAATGGAGATTTTTCGAGTACTTGAAGAGCACTCTTCGAGTCAGTGCAGATAATTTCCAATTTCATTAATAGCACATATTCAACAGCTTTAAGAAGTCTAAAACATTATCCGCTGAAAACAGATGACTCGGGAGATAGTTTAACTTTCTGAACAATGTTGTATTAAGAGTGATAGGTTCCTACACCTACGCAACCAGACGAAGAGTGTTTCGATGCATCACTATTTAAATAGTGGAAATCAACAAATTCACTATCTAAAAAATATCTAAAATTGTGATCAGCATTTAAATCAGACTTATGAACGCTATCATATCGAATAATGGGTGTGTGAACTAGAGAATCGTAATGAGTGCTGAAAATAGGTAGTTTATCAGAACGGTGAATTGGCGAAGAGATTGATACATATTTTTGAAAACTTTTTAATAGGCATGGAAGGGGTTTGTGGGGTGGATAAGCTTCTGTCAGGCATTGCAGTTTTGTAAATATTAGATGGTTTGAATATTGTAAAACACGGAATAACTATTTATCAGAAAGATATTGTCGTCTTAAGCCGGCTACTCACACTCCTGCCGCAGGGCCAATCTAGGGTGAAGAAGTGGGGATGACCCTTAATTGCCTCCTTAATTGTGATGTGTGTAGGCAAGCAGGGGCAATTTCCTAGATTGGCCCTGCTGCAGGGCGGCAGGGTCGCGAGACCATCCTTGGTCCCTAGATTATCCCAGCCACCCTGCCGCCCTGCCACGTGTGTAGCGCGGTCGGGGCAATTTTTCAATCAGTTGGTTTCATATAAATAAATAAATGTCTGGTACAACTTACACCGAAATCATCTGACCCCACAAACCAAACAGAGCTTGTACTATGGCTTTCAGAGACCGATAAACATACATAAATATTTCTAAATACATAGGTACCTAAATGGATGTTAACACCCAGACACACAACAAACACAAAATGTTCGTCATATGCGTTCTAAAGTCTCAGTTCATGTTTTAATTTATTTTTTGTGATATTTAATTTATAGTAATTTGTTTGACGTCGTTGAATCCTAAAGGCCTAGTCGCGCCACTAAGTCCGAATAAGAGACTGATCTTAAAAAATATTAGTTAAATTTTAAGTTTTGATGTTTATTTACTATTATGATAATCATTTATTCTCGTTTTTTTTCTCTATCTATTGAGATGAAAAAACCTACATTCAGAAAGTTAAAAAATCTCCTGCCTGAAATGAGATTGGATCCAGTTAAATTCGGATATAGGAACATCCTGTTCTATTATTTTTATGGTCTTCCTTTAGTTAAGTTCCTACATAAAAAGACTGATCTGAATTCTTGAATTATCAAATGAATGTTATAGTTTTTAGGTTAGTCTGCCAAGTATTTTTTTAGATGATCCGGTAATATAATTTAGCTTTTGACTTTAACCTAATAAATATTCGTAAATTTTCCTGAATACATAGGTCATGTGTTATCTTAACTTTTAGTATAAAGAGGAAACTTGATTGTTTGTTTGTTTGTTTGTTAGTATTAGGCTCCAAAACTAGTGATCCGATCGTGAAAATTATTTCACTAATAGAAAGCTAGAGGTTAACCGCCGTAAAGTCGACCCTTCTGCTGGTCCGCGGAACGCGGGACACGGGTACACACGGCATTACACCGCGGCGAGAAATATCAACACATGAAATAAAATCTCCATGTTTTTATTTGGGAAATTTATAACTTCAGATGTGTTAGTAATTTGTTTTAGTATTTTAAATAAAAATAAACTAATTAAATATCAATTATTTATAAGACGTGGGACCAAATACGGTCGCTTTCACTTTACTTTTTAATAGTTGTCATAGACACGCCAGTAGCCTCTGAAGCTGTCTTATTTACATTTATAACTTCACCTGGAAAAATCATGAATACAAACTAACAAATAGCAATAACAATGTAAAATAATCAAAACATATCGAAAGTACTATTGACTTCATATTTTTTTTTTACGTAAACTCGGCAATTCCATTTTTGTATTTATCTCATGTGGAGCAGACATAAGGCTGCAAGCAACCGCAACCGCCGACAGGTAACTTATTGAAGTGATTGATTGGCTTAGAGCATTCAGGCCCTAAGTTGGTTGGCCGAAAGCATCCCCCTTCCGCGTCCCGTGCTTCATCAGGAGGGTCGACTTTATAGCGGTCAAGCTATAAAATATTCATCAGGAGTGATATAAGCTATATTTTATTATGATTGAACAAAAAATTAAGTGAAAAATAATAGTAAATGTAAATCAAGTCGAAGAAAAGCGGGCAAAATGGACACCACCTGTCAAACATTTGACAGAACGCAGTTTGTTTGGGCAGCTCGTTGATTATAAAACACCTGTTAAATTAATTACAATAAAAGTAATCCACAATATTTATCGATATCGTCAAGCACGTTGTTCATTTCAATCTGACATAAAGCTACAGTTACACATGCTCATTACTAGCACGAAATCATGCTACTAATGAGCAAGTGCTACTTAGTAGCATGTGTGTCGAAGCCTTGCTAGTTATGAGCATGCTACTTTCGAATATGCTCAAAAATCGACAGCCGTGTGATTTATGAGCATGCTACCTGCGGCGCGGGTGGAAGGGGGCGTGCTTTTAGCATGTGTGAACCGGTTTGCTTATTGAGCATGCTGCTAGGCTAGTATCCATTTAGAACTGGTATAGAGATGTCAGTCTCGGTTTAATTATCTAGCGAGGTTGTGGTTTATCTATACATATATTATATTATAAAGAGGTATGATTTGTTTGTTTGTTTTAAATGGGCTACGAATCTACTGGATCGATTTTAAAAATTCCTTCACCATTAGAAAGCTATACTATCAGGGGCCATATTACAATCTTATAAAGCCGGTCAAGTAAATTTTCTAAACTGAGGGTAGCGAGCAATTTCGTGCCTAGAGGATGCATTTTTATTGACAGGTAACCGCTGACTGGCTGAAAATATAAGAAATCACTCGCTACGCTCAGCTTAGGAAATCAACTTGACTGGCTATATGAAATGATAATACGGCTTAGTGACATAGGCTATGTTTCTTTTTAATTTGGGCTGTATGCTATAAATTCGATACTATCAAAACTATAGCACGGTTATTTAGTAGCAGGCTTAAAAAAGCATGCTAATAAAAAGCAAGTGTGTCAGTAGATGAGCGTGCTCGTTTGTAGCATGCTTATTAGCGAGCTAATAAGCATGCTTATTAGCGAGCTAATGAGCATGCTACAAGTGCGTCTTGTTCATGCCAGTGTTAAATATTTTCATAGTGTGTGTGTGTAGCGACGTCTCCAAAAAATGCATCTGTGTTGACTCTGACGCACACACGTTACCTCGTTCCCCGCACCAAAAAGGGCACACTTTTTTAAATAGAAATAAGTTCGCGTGGCGTCTCCGGTCTTAATGCTCTAAGTCTAAGCAAATATCCGAACGTCGTTTAAAAATCTGACACTAAAAAAATCGCAGACTCTTCTAGTCTGTGGAGAAATTGCTCTGAGAACTTGTTCCGTAGTTAGTCTGTGGCTCTGAGGAAAAAGCAAGCGAGCGAGCGTTTGTGATCATTTTTAGTTGAATTTACGTAGTTTCAAATTGCTACAAAATGGCTAAAAGGAAAAATAAACCCTTGATCGATTCAGATTCTAGCAGCGAGTGTTCTGATTTGGACTCTGTAAGTTACTTATTTATCAAGTCGTAGGTTATGCCCTGAGTCCCAGACTGTTGACAGTTTGTACTGCATTCTTTCGGTTATTCGTCTACGTATTGGGGCCAAGATCAATGTTTCGCTATTCTAAATCGGTTAAATGCGCAGTACTTTTTTTAAACGCTATCCAGGATAGCCAGAGAAGCCTTAAATATGATTAGGTGAAAAGTTATTTTTCTGGAACTTGTGTCTGGCGTTAACTTTCGAGTTCGTTTTCGCTTCGATTAGGCATGACTCATGTAAATTAATTAACAAGGGTATTTTGGTCCTTAGATACATATTTTTTATGTTATTTAGGCTTGTCTGGTGTCGGCTAAAGTCAGAAAACATATAAAACGCGCAGTTTCTATAGTCTATCACATGAATCTTTGAGAATTTACATAAAGGTGCAACGTTTTTGGAGAAAAGACCATTCATATTATATAATTTAGGGTGGGAACTTTCTCTTTTGGCTAAGCTTCGTGTTACATCACTTATTATAGTTTTTCAGCTGATAAAGTGGTTTGTTTGTCTGTTACATACTATAGGTATGTTTTTTTCGTGATTATTGTCATCTGTGTTGCTATAGGTAAAAATATTAGATTTATGTAGTTAATTAACTCTTTTCTGGTTGCTACTTTCTTCATATTACAAAAGCTATTGATATTAACTTTCTTGAAATAAAGAATTAGAATTTTTGCATTAGTAAAATAAAATATTAGATACAAAGTTAATCCATCAATGCATCATGCTGAACTAACAAGAACAAAATCCCTGCAATTAAGATGTCAGGGGTCGGAAATAAAATTGGAATGATGTCCAGGATCCTATCATGATAGAATGACAAACTGAAAGGTGTCTGTTAATAAATAAATAATTATCTGGGACAATTTATACCAAGATCATCTGACCCCAAACTAAGCAGAGCTTGTACTGTGGGTGTTAAAGACAGATACTTACTTAAACATTTCTGCATAGTATGTGTTGGTCATGGGTGGGTACGACCCCACAAACTGGCACTAAATGTAGAATCGCTACCATTGCACCAACAGGCCAGTTGAAGTTCTATTCATACCAGAAGCTATTCAAAGCCTTTGGCCATTTATTTTCTCAGCATAAAAAAAGTAATTTATGGAAAAGCAAACCAAGCATTGTGAATGAATGTAATAGAATATAAAAAACTATTTTAAAGAAATTCTGTTTTGTATTTTGATTTTAAACACAAAATCACTGAAGTCACTCATTAAAACATTAAAAGCTAGCCAAATTGAAAAATGTTGAATTGATTTAAAAATATTGCTTTAACTTACTTAGTTGTGAATGGTTTTGCAGTTTTCCTATCTGAGATCATTTTACATTAAATTTATTTGTAGTAGTCATTTTACAATAGATTTACTATCTATTTCTTGTTTCAGCAATTTCTGAATTTGGCTAAAAAGAAGAAAAAAGGTGACTCTCCTCCACCAGCAAAGTCAAAAGGTAAATCATCTGACAGTGAGTCAAATTGGGATGACGATGACAAGAAAAAGGACTGTAAGTACAAAATACTTTTTTTATATTGTTTATCAGCTTAATTATTTTAATTTTGACAAAACAATTGGTGGTGTGCAGTTCTCACCTTGAGTTGTAGAGTGTCTTGGGTTTGATTCCCAGTCCAGTCAATTCAGGAACAAGGAAAATTGAGACTGCCCCAACCTCCTTTAAAATTGTATATTGTATTCTAGCCAAATCATCCTCATCGTCTGGCTCAGATTCAGACAGCGATGCAGGCAGCGACACTTCAAGGAAGGAACACCCACGTAACTCCAGAAAGGCATCAACAGACCACTCTGATGACAATCGCAAGAAACCAGAGCCTAAAAGGGTGGAGGTACGGAAAAGCACAGACAGTAATGGATCCGGAAAGAAGAAGGATACATACAGTGAGCCAGAAGAAGGTATGTGCTTTAACTATTCGTTTGTTTCTTCCCAGCCTTCTTGAGAGGCCTTTCGTATTTTGAGCGCTTGATACAACTTTAAAGCGCCTTACTCACGACCTTCGGGAAAAAAAATACTTGTCAATACATGCAAAACATAACTTCTGTATTGTTGACACATTTATTGTAATTTTTTTCTTTTTTAAATAATCAATCCCACTACCTCGATTCACGAAATAGCCTTATCTCTACTTCAAGTTGCTATATCACTAAAACATCACACATATAATTTCGTTGACACATAATAAACTAGAATATGCATAATTCATCACAATAACTCTGAAATAAAGTTCAAATTTTCCCGAATAATACGCAGCCATAGCTTACGACGGATTTTTGTTTTAAATAAAGCATAAAATTACATTTCAAAATAATATTAATAAACGAAATGTAAAGTTTTATTTACAATCCAATCAGTTCATTAGACCTGAAAACGTAATATACCCCAAAATTTGCCTCTTGGCAGAGCGGTCGTGGTCACGTTGAGGCGTCCGCATTAGTGTTAGAGGCGGACACAGCTTTCTTCACGATCTCCCGCCATTTGTCTCTGTTTGCAGACTGTCTGGCGCAGTCTGACACACGGTTTCCCACTGCGGATTTTATTTGATCAGTCCAGCGCATAGGTGATCTGCCGCGCGATCTGGTGCCCTCTACTTTCCCATCAACAATCACAATTTCACAATGCACACACGCCCTATTTGGTGAAGGCCTTTTATGCCTGCCGCAAACTGGGCCTTTAACCGCGGCCGCTAGTGGCCAGTAGGCGCCGCCACTAAAATGGGTCGCCGCCGCGATAAACCGGTGACGAACATGTGATGTTTGCGCCGATGCCATAACAATTGTACGATTTCGTCCACACCTTGTGGCAGCTACCACTTATTCTGTGCCACTGGCCCAGTGTGAGGCAGCACTTAATCATTATTCAGGCCTAAGGGCACATCGAACACACAGCTGGCCGAGATAGGCTGACACTAGTAGGGGATAGGGACACATGACAATCTCTGGAGGAGGCATTCACCTGAGATTTATTTGTTTAACAAGAACGCCTGCCAAGAAATAAAATTCAATCAATAGAAAATATAATTTATTAATGCTTAAATTATAATTTAATTTGTGAAATGTTAATAAAATTTAATTTAACTGATTAATTGGTTTGATAGATTTTAAATTTTGATATGACATGAAATAAAGGCTTTTTTATTTTTATTTAATTTAATTTATTTATAAGAAGACATACTCTGGTACAAACTTTTTTGGTAATCATTTATGACCAAAAAAGGGAGTAATAAATGAATATATTTTAGAGAAAGTATGATGGTTGGATTACCAAAGAATCAACATCATTACATATATTCTGTTTAGACGCATCAATATTAACACCACTATCTGTTCGGTCAAACGGGAGCAGCCCCTCTAGGCCTAAGGACCAATTTTAATCCTATCAGAGAACATGTTGCCTTCAAATGTGAGAAAACTGTCTTCTTTACAGGTGAAGTATCATCACACTCTTCGGACAATGACTCTATTGACTCTGAGGAGGAGTTTGATGATGGGTAAGGATTTCGCATTATAAAAATTCATGATAAGGGCTGTTTTTGCATGTATGGAAAAAAACCGATATCATAAAAAAAATAGTCCCGATTGCTATGAATTTACTTACCAGACTCAGAAGTGTTACACACTACATAAATATAGTCAGCTTCTAATTTATTCGAATTTATTGATATCCGATAACTTTAAATTATGTATGTAAAAGATTGCTTATTCCATCTATTTAGGCGAAATATATTGTTGGTCATAGCATTGATTACCTTATCCTGATTCAGAATTCTGAGGCAAATTGGATCATGCAAATATGTTATATTGGACGCACAGAAATGGGTCTTTGTCAAGCATATTTTAATCCAATATTATGTATCCTACCTTCTTCTTATTGAGTCAGTTCGAGTTTCTCATACTGAATACTTAGTATTAGTATAGTAATGTAATGGTTGTTTTTCTCCAGTTATGATGAAAACCTCATGGGTGATGAAGAGGACAGAGCCCGTCTTGCCGCCATGTCGGAGAAGGAGAGAGAACAGGAGATATTCAAGCGAATTGAGAGGAGAGATCTAATGAAGACTAGGTAAGTTGTTTCTCGCCGGATCTTCTCAGCAAGAAACAACTCCAACGCGGTGGTAGAGTCGCATTATGTCTGTATACTGTGTATTTATATATCTATATTATTATAGTATTTATGTCTATTATTTAGTATATATTGCTTTAAATTTGATGATTTAAAAGTACTTACAGTGAAAGTCTATTTGAGTTTGAGTTTCGATAGCTTTGAATAAAGGCACCCTAAGTTTGTTGATGAAAACCGCAAGAATTAACGGTTTTAGATGTCTGGAAATTAGTTACACAAATTCTTTAGCATTGAATTTAGTACAAAAAATTGCCATCAATGTATTACTAGATAGAGAAAATAGAATAAATCTACTTGCAAGCGGTTGCTAGTCATATTTAAGTATCTGTTGCAAGCTACTTAAGAAACTTTTCACCGTGCAGATGAATCTTAACTTCCCATATTTTATTTAAACTTTTTTAGAATTAGAAAACACCGTTTTATTAAATTAAATTCATTGGTATAGGTTTTTATAATTTAAGGGTTTTACATCCATACCTTAACGAATTTATCCCAATCGGGTAGTCAGAGGCAAGTGACTGTTACCGTGATGGTGAACGGAACTCTCAGAAGCCCACTTTTCACCAATGGTATCAGAACCCAATGTGGTAGCCTTCCGCTGTTATCCGGGTTGATTTGGTTTTTTTATCTCTGTTTTCCATCACCGGAGAGTTATTCGGAAATTAAACAATGAACGCAAAGATCTTGGTTCGGGCCAGATTTAAACTTGGGACCACGCGATCCGCGATCCGAGTTTAAACAATAGGCCACGACGCTTTTTTTATTCATTAATTAGGGTTCTCATAAAAGAAGTTCACGTCCAACTTCCTGTCCATTCGGAAGTTGCGCATTCCCATTGTATCCGCAAAAGGTGTGTCCGTTCCTTGATAATAATTTTCACTCAGATAGTTTCCTACCTACTGAGTGATTACTTAGGCAATGAATAATTACCAAAAAAGTATCTCAAGTGCAGTTTTACGTCAATTACTGTTTCATATGTAGAAAATAGTATTATTTTGTGTGAACAAGTATCAGTACAACCTTTATTCACCTCACCAGATGGGAAATCGAACGCAAGCTCCGCCTAGCCAAGCGTTCAGCATTAGAACGCTCATCATCTCCCGGCCAGATCGCCAGACGCCGCGAGGCGCGCCGCCGCCGCCGCCTGCAGCGCGGTAACCGCAAGGAGAAACAGCAGCCCGCAGGTGGGGAAACTCGCGGTACTAGTTCCACAGAAACTAGTATAAAATAGCAGTTGAACAGATAACTAGGTAAAATACTAAGGTAAAAAAACTAGGTACACAGATACTAGGATAGAAAATCCTAGTCACACAGGTAGTACAACGTTGATTCTAGTGCCACAGGTGGTAAGTACTAGTTAGTATCAAAATACTAGTAACACTATTAAGAAAAATATTAGGTGGAAAAATTACTAGAGAAAATTAAAATGAAATATATTTCTTCATATAGATAGACTTATTATAGTACGTACTTATGACTAGTCAAATTACGTACTATCAAAAATTAATTAAATTATGAATATAATCGTACATAAAATAAAATAGTGTCTACTCTTCAAACATTAGTGCGACAAAATGTCAGTAAGTCGGATACTGACGACGCAAATTCTAATCTATGACTTTTTTTACAGAACCTGAGACAGAAGAACCAAAAGAACCGGAATCAGAAAAAGAAAACCCACCCCCCAGTCCTGGCGAAATCATGGACGACCCTAAAGACCCAGGTAACTTATTTTCACATATAGTTACTATCTCTTAAACTATTTGGACTTTGTGCAGTCCACAAATGTGGTATGCGATTTCGTACCACCTATTTTTATTTTTTTTATGTATGATTTTTTATTAATTCCTAACTTCACTAATGTGACGTTTAATCCATATTTCAAAAAATATTATTATGTTTTAATTTCTACTTTTAAACGAACAAACAAAAAATATATTTATTTAAATAGACCTGTAACAAGTTCTTTCAAATCGTCATTACAAGAAAAAAATACTTTATACTATAATAGACTCAAATACTTTAATAATATGAATACATAAATACACTGTATACAAACATAATGTGAGTCTACCACCGCATCGGAAGTTGATCTTATACTGAGAAGACCCGGCGAGAAACTCAGTACTTACTCTTAAACTTGGTTCGGTTTTGCAAAAAGAGTTAGTAAAGTACAATGAGTATTTAAAAAAGAAAATGCTTACGTTTAAATTTCCTTAAAAGTACATGTGAACTACCGAATATAAAGCAAAACCATGTACAAAGTTTATACAATTCAAGCAGAGCATAAACTCCGAGTGAGTACTTGTATTATTTGTAAGTAAACGTACATTTTGAAAAGTTTACACCAAGAGCCAAGGAATCCTGCTTCTTGCGAGTGGGGTTGCCAGCATAAGACAACGATTTTGCGTTCACACGAAAAAATATAAAAAGGAGTTCCCTCACCCTGAGCATTTTCCTGTAATTTACCGTTTCAGATTCGATTTTGAGCATAACATTACAGGACTGCCTCCTTGACACGACGAACATTCGCCTGTAATGTATATTTAAGATTAAATTCAAAGCATTACATTGAAATACTGCCTTACAAAACTTCTACTTTAACAAAATACCTCAAAGTTTTGTTGATCTACCGCTTCACAAGTTCAAGTCTGCAATTAAAACAAAGTTGACAAAACAAGGTTATTATAACGTGGAGGATTACTTGAACGACAAGAATTTGTGGTCATAGTAGGAATAATCTGCTCCTCTGCTCAAATAATGTATTTTTATTGTTCTTTTGACTGTACTCTGAATTTATTGGTTGTAAAACAAAACAAATTTCAAAAGAGTAACTATCGAGTTTCTTGCCGGAGTCTTCTCGATAAGAAGCAACTTCCGAACCGGTGGTAGATTCGCATTATGTTTATTTAGAATATCGTCCCCGTCGTGTCAAAATTAAATAACTGACACTTTTGCCGAAATTAACTTTTTTTGATTTTTGAACAATAGAAACTGTGATTTGCATTTTGGTCTCTATCTCGTTGCGATATGTATGATATTTGCAAAGATATCTTCATTTTAGTAAATCTATTGACCATCCATTACAACAAGGTTTGTTTTAGAATTTCCGTGGAACAACTGAATAACTGGTAAATAAATTAAATAACTACATCTAAGGGCTTCGACAATACAAACAAAGTCAATAAGTTACTTTGTTGAATTCTGCCACAACTCCCTTTGAAACATTGTTACAAAATTTGGTTGAGGCAAAATTAAACGAATGCTCTTGTTAAATTTTTCATTAGAAACGTTGTAATTATAACATAATTTAAAAATTGATAAGTGCACTTAGTTAGTTTTTCCCGTTTGAAACAGTGAATTAAATAATAAAACAAGCAGATTTAATTGATTACATAATGACATTTCCTGTAACAATATTTAATGTGTGTTTAATTATTAAACATAAAATACCGAATGACTCCACTATTTAGTATATTTCTGGTATCGATATCTTACAACTGACTGAGGAAGAACCATTTTCTGATTCTGGAAGTTCATGGATTTTAGATAGTGAAGAAGGCGGTGTTCGATTAGCAAAGCGTAAAGCATTATTAGATTCTACAAGTAATTCTGAAAAATCAAATTCCATACAGACTATTAACAATAAAAGAAAAATCAAAAAAAAAGAAATCGATAAAGCCTAGTAATGTATCTGACGGATCCAATAACGATACAATATCACTTGAATCATTTTCTGTTATTAACATAGAAAATGAACCATTAATTGCTACCGATGTTCAGATTAATAGCATTCCAAGTACTTCTAATCATCAAACACAAGAAAGAACAGATGCAACTTTTGATGATAATGATTTGGTAAATGTACACGACAATGCACTGGAGAGTAATAATCTAGCAAAGTCTAGAGAAAAACGCAGATGGAAAAAAAGTAATCCTAAGAACTGGAAACGAAGTAAAGAATTAGAGAAAAAAAGAGATGGCTTACCATATAAAGATAGAAAGGGGAAAGTTCATAGTGCGAAAGTACCTAAAGAACCAAAATGCAGCAGTACCTGCCAATACCAATGTACTAATAATTTTTCAGAAGAAGAACGTAAAGAAATATGTAACGAGTACTGGAAAATTAACGACTATAGGCTTCAAAAAGAGTTTCTTTTAAAAAGAAGAAACTGAAGGAAGAAAGAAGAACCTTGAAAAACTTACCTCCAGAAAAACAACGTGCTTCTTCTAGAGAATATGGTTTTTTCAAAGAACAAACCCAATTTGTACGTGTCTGTAAAAAAAATTTCATGTCTTCATTATGTATTTCTTCTGGGCCTATCGAAACAGCAGTCAGAAATATAAATAATTTGGGGGCATTCGATTCCTGTGACAGACGTGGTAAGCATCAACCCTCTATTAAAACTACGGATAAAAAAGTAAAAAAACACATTGAAAGTTTTGCTGTAGTTGAATCCCATTATTGTCGAAAGAAATCATCCAAACAATACTTGGACCCAAATTTATCAATTGCTAAAATGTACAACTTATATAAAGGCAAAATGAAAGAAATAAATAAAGAGCCGGTTAAATTCAATATTCACAAGAATGTTTTTGGTACACAGTATAACTTATCTTTCTTTCATCCAAAAAAAGATCAGTGCTGTCTGTGTAACAAATACAACCGCGCAACAGATCGGGACGAAGCTTTAGAAAATGAGTACAAAGAACACATAGAAAGGAAAGATGCATCCTATAAATCAAAAGACATTGATAAAAAGAGGTCAGAAGAAGATGCATCTTATTTATGCATCACAATGGACCTACAAAGTCTTCTGCAAATTCCTTCTACGTCAGATAGCTTGTTAAATTATTGTCGTAAACTTAACTTATATAATTTATCAATTTATGAGTTCAAGCCACCAGAGAACAAAGCACATTGTTTGATTTGGACAGAAATAAATGGTAAAAGAGGAAGCATAGAAATTGCTTCGGCATTAAATAATTGGATTAAAAATGTACCAGAAGAAGTAACTCACATTACTATTTACTCCGATACCTGCTCTGGTCAAAACCGGAATCAGTAGATACATGGCTGCATTCCTGTTGCACTTTATTCAATCACATCCACATCTGAATGTGATAGAACAGAAATATCTTGAGAGTGGACATAGCTTCATGGAAGTAGACTCGATGCACAGTGCAATAGAGAAGGAAAAAAGCCACACCGAAGTCTATTCAGTGATAGATTGGAAAGCTATTATGCATCGAGCTCGTTCCAAAAGACAAACTCAAACAGGAGTCCCTACATCGTCACGGCGTTGACTTACAAAGATATGATTGATGTTAAACAAATGATTAAAAACAGGACTTTAACTGATGCTGGAAATGAGAAAGTAAACTGGTTGAAAATCAAATGTTTACGCTTTGAAAAACAATTTCCAGGAATTATTAAATTTAGATATGGCTACGACGGTCCATATTTATCTATAGATACGTTAAACAAGCCTAGCCGACAAACGAGAAGTACTCCTGCTGCTACAATTACTGAACATTGCCTGCAAAGTGCTTATACCAGAACGTTACCAATTACTAATGCTAAAAAAAAGGATTTGCTGATGCTTTGCCATAAAAATGTAATTCCTCGTGAACTACACGCATGGTATAAAAGTTTGCCTGCATCATCAGGTCAACCAGATGTCAATGAGTTAGATGTTGAATCGGAATAGTTATCTATTATTCATACAATGTCTTTGTTATTGATTTATTTTAATTTTGATATTTTAATGTTTGTTTTAATTGGAATCTGACGTTGATTGTCAGATGTTGTTGGATTCTTACAATTTTATTGTTTTTGGATCAGTTTATTTTGATAACAAATTCATGATTGTTTTTATTTGAATATTTAAGGAATCTAACGTTGATTGTTAGATAATAAATCGTTTTAATTTTAATGTTTTTGAATTATTTTATTTTTGATAATCATTTAAATGTTTGTTTTTTATTTTAATTATGTGAAAACCATGCCAATTTGATTTTGTTGAATAAAAATTTGCTAATCAAGTACATTTTAGTATTATTTAACTGATTTTATAGATTTTTTCGCTAAAATTGCATTCATACATCAAATAAAATAAAACGAATACAACAAAATTTATGACAGTAAAAGTGTAGCAAAATTAAATAAGTCGGCTTATTCACTGGAAATATTCGTATGAGTTATTTTTTGGTTGTGGCAAAACTGGATAACCGACATACAAAAGCGTTATAACTGCAACTTAGTTGTAAAATACGTTTGTGGCAAAACTAAATAATTACTTTTTTATTTTTCTATTTAAAACAATACAAAATAACGACACGACAGACAATTTAAATTATGAAGGTAAACCTGTTGTATAACATATCAAAAGATTGACGGTAAATTTTCTTCACCTTAAAAAGTTATCGCTATTTTTAATGAAAAAAATCACAAAAACGTGAATATCTCAGAACTTTGGTTTTGTTAGTTATTTAATTTTGACACGACGGGGACGATATGTACTATTATTGTATTATTTTATTTACGTCTATTATCGTTTATTATTATTTTTTGAGAATTTTGACATTTCATAAGTGCTTCTTTGTAAAAGCTTAAGTGAATAAATGATTTTTTACTTTACTTTACTTTACTTACTTTACTTTACATTACTCAGGGAAGTTGTATCAAAATATTACACATCATATCTTCTAGTTGCACTGTAATGCTCGGTTCTCCTCCCTCACTGATGTAATGCTCGAGTCTGTAAAGTTACATCACAGGAAAATATTTATTGAAAAGTCAGCCTTTTCATCATTTAAATTAAATTCCAAAACCAACTTTCCCCCCCAGAATCTTCAGAGCGTTCCGCCTCCCCCCTATTCGGGGCCAAAACGGAACGCAAACGGAACGTCGACGATCGCCGACAGAACGCGATGGCGGCGTTGCGAGCGCAACGAGACGCCAAAGCGACGAGGGTTGAGAAAGATAAGATGAAGAGGAGATTGGAGGAGGAGAAAAATAAGGACAAGGAGGATGATGATGTGAGTATATGAATTTAAAAGTAACAGCAGTTATTTGTAGTAAAAATTACGTATACAGTGTGTCCCAAAACCCAGTGTTAAGATGAAACAAGTGATACCAGATCTCAAAAAAAAAATCTCTTAGGCTAGTTTTTATAGATTTTTTAAAGTATAAATTAGTTTTTCTAGAAAGCTGTGGATTTTGTAATAAAATGTTTTCGAAAGTATAGAAAATACACATTTCGAGTATTGTCAAATCATGAAATTGTACAGTATTTTTAACCAATACTGTAAAATTTCATACATTTATAAAATACAATTCAATGTTACACTACTTTGAGTATATTTTTTTAAAGGTTGTATTCAATTAGTCAAGATAACACTTTTTTTACAATTTAGTTCAACACTTTTCATTTTTATTTCAGAAAAATACGATTTCATGTAATTAATTGATTACAAAATAAACTCATTTTGAAACAAACACAATACATTTTTAAAAAGTGAGGTAAAAAGAGTAGAATATTGGACTAACTTAGGGTTTCTCTTCCATACATAAAAGATCATTAATTTTAGTGAATTTTGAATACTGAATATTTTTTTTTTACAGGACGCAGATGCAGAAATCATAGGCGGCACGAGCAAACAGAGTGTCAAGTTAAAAGCCTCAGATATTTATTCAGACGATTCCGGCTCTGACTCTGAGGACAACAAATCTACAGGTAAACCATATACAGGTAGGAAAGTTTTATTTATTTACTAAAAGATATATATTTTTTTAAACAAAAATTTTACTTCTTCACTATTTTTTTTCTGATTACTAACTTTTCGTTTTATTGAGATTATAAAATTTATTTGTTTTTTAATAGCCTAACTGAGTAGGTAATGTAGGTATGTCAAATACCTAAAAAAATTTTTTAAATAAGACGTATTTGTATTAAGACGTATGGAACTACTCACTATTCTTATAAAATATAGGGTACTTAACTCTGGCAAACATAACCCAGAAAATTTGAATTAACAGTGGATTTAAAGAAAAGTAATTCAAGATTTTTGTTTCTTTTTGGTAACAGGCCGTGGCAGAAGCTCGTCAAGTTCTTCCTCGTCTGACGGAGAAGAAGAAGAGAAGAAACGGGAAGAGGTTGAAATACGGTATGCGGACAGTAGAGACCAAATCAACAAACTTAGGCTTAGCAGGTAAGTGATTATACAGGGTAAAATTGGGTGAAGCGATTTTGGAGAGTTAAAAACTGCCTAAAATTTTGAAAACAGAATAAACTAACTTTTATCAAATTGCCTCATTACCAAAATTCTTGCAAAGTATAGCTGATATTTTTTTTACTGTAAGGAAAATATAATGCCATATTCAGTAGGTGTTGTAAAAACTAACCAAGTGAAAAATGTTAGGATTACAAAAAATACGAATGTAACCGTTTTTAGATTTATTTTATTCGGTCGTAAGCTTTTCGAATAATAGATAGGCTGATTAATACTAATGTCATGTGTAATAGAGTGACTATGAGTAATAAATCAACTTGAAAACTCAATATTCCCTCAGATAAACAACACCTAATAAGCATGCCTAATTATGATGATTTCTTTTAACAATAATAAAAACAACGCTTCCTGAAGATTCTTATTCAATAATCTTTTGTATTTTATATCAGGTTAGGTTGTTTATTTTTACCGCCATTGCAAAGGGTCTTAAATACTTTATTCTTAACTAAAGTAAAGATTTATTTGGCATAGGTAAAAACAAAGTTTACATACATCATAATTCCCTACACTGACTGCAAGTCCACGCGATGACGCTGATATTCTGCGGTACCTTGCAAAATAAATTAAAATTACACAAAATAAAAACTAAAAACAATATAAAATGAGAGCGTTTGCACTAAGCAACTATAATTTATGAATCACAACTACATTAAGGGGATTTTTTTCAATACGAATGCGTTATAGAATTTAAATCAAGCACACGAATAAAATAAAAAAAAATATAAAGAATATTCTTACTCTAAACGTGACTATTTATGTATTTGATTAGGTTTAAATTGGAGCGTCTAGTTCACTTGCCTTTCTTCGCGCGCGTCGTCAACGGCTGCTTCGTGCGGATCGGCATCGGGAACAATAATGGCAACCCTGTATATAGAGTAAGTATTAGTAGGAAATATACAACGTGTTAATGAACAAGCGCAAAACCTGAAATTAGTTTGTTCAGATTCGAGAGTAGAATCAATTCCACTAATAAAAAATAGGGGTAAAATTTTAACCACAAAAATATTTTAATCACGCCGTGTTTAATTATTACTTAACTCTATTATTGCGGCGGCACGCGAAGCGGCGACGTCGCACTAGCTCGCGCGTTATTACCATAGACTTTTTAATTTTGCAACAAAGACAAGAAAACAAAAAAGCGAATATCTTCGTAAATAATCCGCGAAAATTAAATTTAATAATTTACATAATTATTTTATAATAAAAGTAAGTTGGGGTGTCAGAGGTCTTGCGCTTTTTAATTAACACGTTGTATAATTAAAGCTTCTTTCCTTTGGTTTAGTTCTAACGTCACTATTTTCGTACTGCCCTTTAATTAAAAGTTAATTCAGATCAAAAACCAGAGATAGTCAACCAGTTTTATTTAGTACAAAATATTTTATTTTTTCACAGCATAGTATTAAAAACAGAATACTAAATGATTGAACTAAAACAAATTTATGGTTTCTACTTGCGGTTTTATATTCATACCATGCCAATATGTTAATTCTTAAGTATATTTGTTATTTTTACGTTATAATTATTTACGTTTATAATTTTTATATTTATCACAGATCTACCATTATGTGTTCATTAAAGTTAACATTTTTTTATTTGTTTTACCTCATCACGAATGCTGTATAGTAAAAAATTGTTTTATTACGATAAACAGGGCTTACGTAAATACATATATAAAAAAACTCTAAAGGTGCTCCCTCACCTGAAGCATTTGCCTGTAATGTAACGTTACAAATTCGAGCAATACATCAGTGTGCAAACTGTAATGTTACAAATTCAAGCATTACATTGGTGTGGGAAAAGCATTACAGTGCGCAACTTGTTGATACAATGTGTAATATTTTGATACAACCCTGAAGTGGACTCAAATGTACATTGCAGGCGAATGTTCGTCATGTCAGGGAGGCAGTCCTGTAATGTAATGCTCAAAAACAAATCTGAAACGTTACATTACAGGAAAATGCTCAACCTTATTTATTTTTTTCGAAAATAGCTTAAAACCGTTTTAAAAAATAGCTTTTCGTTTCAGGTAGCAGAAATCATAGATGTATATGAAACGGCGAAGGTGTACAATTTAGGCAATACTCGAACAAACAAAGGATTAAAATTAAGGCACGGCACGCAAGACAGAGTATTTAGACTGGAATTCGTTAGTAATCAGGTGAGCATCATTAATTAAATGAATAAATATAGTAGTGGGTAGTAATATGCGAAAGTGGTAGCCCAATGGTAGAAAATCACTAGGGCTACCCGAATTACCTACGTATTTCCCACCAGTTTTGGTAAATAAGTACTAATTTTTCCGAGAAGGCCATTTAAAAAAAGTTACGTTAACTTTCTTATCCAAATATTTTTCAAAAACTTCACTTTTCTATCAACCATTCATCATATCAATGTGAAATGTAAAGGGGTTTGAACCTTTGTGGCATAGGTCACCAGCGGCCATTTTCTATCTTTCCGCGCACGATTAAACTGGTATATGTGGATAGAGGACACATAAACAAACAAAAGAAGTCTGACACCTTTTTCATATCGATCTCTGTTGTCCGTCCGTCCGTCCGTCTGTCTGTCTGTCAAGACCCATTTTATCAGGAACGCGTGAAGGTATCCAGCTGGAATTTATATCAAATACATACAAATAAATCAAATACATACAATAGATCTACTGTCCCTTGGAGCTGTGAAAAAATCAAACTTTTAAGCCAACGCAATCAAAGATACAGCCGTTTATGCCGCAAATTTTCGATACTCGCAAGGGAATCAAAAACTACAGGGTACTTCCCGTGAACTCAGAATCTTGAAATTTGGTACGAATCAACGTCTTATAGCACAGATAAAGGAAAAATTGCGAAAACCATACATTTTTACTTACATCATATAAAAATTTAATAAATATACCTACATGTTTGTACGGAACCCTCGGTGCGCGAGTCCGACTCGCTCTTGGCCGGTTTTTTTGTTTGATTGTCTCCTCTGCCCATTTATACCACTTTTATCGTGCGCAGAAACTTCAGAAAACAACAAAATGGCGGCAGCTAGCTATGCCAGCCTCTATACAAAAATGTGCCCTTTCATTTTACTTTCACCTACTGAGTATTGCATATAGTTTTCCTTACGGTATAAGTATACCCGGTATATTATGTGATTTTGCCCACAGGAGTTCACAGACACAGAGTTCAGCAAATGGCACAAAGCAATAAAAGAAGCGAGCAAGCGACCTCCCACTATGGACTACGTGAGGTCTAAAATCGCCGAAGTTAGAGACGCGCTAATGTATGAATTTAAGGTAAGTCCGTCAGCGGCTCCGCCCGCGTAGACTGTCTTTCCCGTCAAAATTAAGCTTAATTTTTTTTTTAAATAGCCTTTGTCACTCCCAGGTAATATAGCTTCATATTGGTGAAAGAATTTTTAAAATCGGTCCAGTAGTTACGGAGCCTATTCAATACAAACAAATATTTCATCTTTTTAGTATAAATTTTGCTGCTGTGTGATAATCTTTACACTCTTTTATGAATCAATTTCCAGTAGCATTTATTTTAAGAAGCAAAACTACAACACACCTGAATATAACATCTTTCAAGCCCTATAAATATGCTATTATATTCCTTAAGACTTACAAAAAAAAAATTCGTTACAGATGTACAATTTTGTCTGTTTCATGCTTTGGCGCTTTCGATATTCAGATCAATATCAAATTATTTTGTACAAAAAACTCATTTCTCTGCCGTCAGCTTTCAGACTAAATTTATTTGTCCTTCGGCATATTCGTGTTCATTATAGTCGATATTTTTGTAACTTATTATTATTTTGAGATTTGGCCTATTGTTACAATGATGAAAATATTTGTCCCACAGGAAGAAGATGTAGAAAAAATGGTAGAAGAGAAAAATAGATTCCGCTCCCATCCCACCAATTATGCCATGAAGAAGACTCAACTTATGAAAGAGAGAGATGTCGCACAACTCAGGTTAGTTATGATAAGTTTAAATGAATATCTAGATTTTTTTATACATAAACGAACAAAATTAGATTACCTTAACTTATTAGGTAATTTACCATTTAATACAATTTAAAAATACGCTTATCTTATTTTAGTAGAAAAATCGTACAATATTGTTATGTCTATGGGCTGTATAAGATGAATCGCAATTACTGTAAGTAAAATATTGAACCAAGATTATAAGACTTGCTGAGGGAATCACAGTTATCACATCAATTATTATGGTTGCTATGAAGTATTGTTATTATTATTACTAATCAATGCATAATTTTTGGCAAGTAAAACAAAAAAAAACAAGCAAGAGTTAGATATGCATATTTTCTGCTAGCTATGCTCAATGGATCTCGGCCTTATATTTGGTAGTCACTATGCGTCAAGTCTTTTTTTTTTCAAACCAAAATATATCAATATTACAACTCAATTGTCTTTCACAGAGGGGAAGACGAATTAGTATTAGATCTGAACGCAAAAATTCAAGAGTTAGAAGAGAGAGCAAACCACTTAGACAAGACGAGAACTTCTTCCATTCAAAGTATCTCGTACATCAACAATAGGAACAGGAAACTCAATGTGGAGACTGCGGAGAAAGCTATTATGGAAGAGGTAAATAAAAACACAATAAAAGCATGAATTAGTCCAAAAACAGAGAAATAAATAAATGAGAAGTAAAACGTTTGTGTTGCATATCGGAGATCACGCTTGTACGTTATATTTTCCAGTGTAATATCAATACGATGTCAATTACTAGTTAGCAAAATGAATATAAATAAAGTTGAGACAAGATCAATGATCAAACTCAGCGTCCACATTCGAGGCGGTCTTATCGCTATAAAAAAGCGGTACCTTTCAAACATGGACAAAAAAGTCATTATTCAGAATTAAATTATAAAATTATATCCCACTTTAATTTATAACATATTTTATTAAGAGCCTATAATCATCTTACATTACCTTGTACAGCTACTACCTATATCAACTAATGGTCAGTAGTTAATGTCAAGTCAATGTCAATTTTATGTGTCTAATTTATTCTTTTTGGTTTTTTCTGTGTCTTTGATTGCTGCTATTGGTGAAAGTCGTTCTGAAATGTAAGGATAAATAAACGAATAAAAATCAGTTTCACACATTTGTATAGCATAATAATTGCACAAAATAAAACCCCGACGTCTACCACGAGTTACCACTATAAATTTACACTATCGTTCGCGTAAAATTTTGCATTGTGATTTGACATGACATGACAATATCAAATCCTAATACAATTTTTTACGCGAAAAATAATGTAAATTTAAAGTGGCAACTCGTGGTAGACGTTCTGTGGGTTTTTTATCATCAGTATCGTGACTTTTAGGTAAAAGCAAACAAAGGGAAAAAGGTTGACGACCCCTTCACGCGGCGAAGCACGAAACCTGTCATGAACTTCAACAGCAAACACGGAAGTAGAAGCCAGGTTTGTGTTAAACACCTACTTTTAGGGTTTTAAGATGAAATATAGAAATACCTTATTTATGTCTTTGTGACAATTTTTTGTTTTAGTAATAATATCTATAAAAGTTATTTAGAAATCTATTTGTAACAATTGATAGGACAGATTTATGAATTGTGATTAAAATAGACTAATATTGAACAATAAAATATTTATATTTCAGAATTCTCGAAAAATATTCCAATAGTAATTCCACTACATTTTTTTTTAATATGTGTATGTTTATCAGTCTCTAATACAAACTTTACTTTTAAATTATATGGTTGTGTCAAGAGGCTTAGATATTTTTTATCTTTTTGGAAATATTGTTTCAGTTATATTTTTTCTTGTTTTTCAATGTCAAAGTTAAATATAAGAATATTGAAATACGTTAATAGATTATTTTTCGTTTCATTGAACATGCAAAATGTCCATAGATTTTACCACAAATAGCAGGAATAGGAAGTTCGGTGAGTGGGCGTGGCACGATCGCTGTTTCATGCTCGAAATATCATGATAAGTAACCTCAGTGACGTCATTATAAAGGCGCTTACAATCATAAATCATGACATCTCTTTACTTCTAGCCTTCAGTGTCTCACTCTTGTCTAAAAACTTGTTTATTTCACTGGACTTCAAGCTAAGAACTGCACTTATATGTTATATGGGAATCGTTTTTTACAAAGTTATGATGACTAGTAACACTAACTTCTAAATGAGATTCGTGAAAAAAATAATTCACCAGGAATACGAACTTGCCTGAATATTATATTATATCATTATTTATTCATTTAGTTATTTTTCACTGGACAAAATTGAACCTTCATTCGACAGACTAGATACCAATAATGTCTGATAAATTACTGACGTTGCAAGACATTAAACAGATTAATATTACTTCGAAAACAACATCAGATCTTAATTACATAATACTGTAGGTCTATCTATATCAACTGTTAATATCATGCTCTTTTCATTGTGTTGGTTTATCTATCATGAGTGTGAGTTTTGCTCTGATTTTCGTAGCTCGCAAATACCATTTCTAATAATTTCAGTTATAATCTTAACATTGGCTCAGATGATAATTATAAATACAATAATATAACATAAATAATGAATTATTTCAGAGATAAACTGTTGTCTGTAGCCATCATACCGAAATAACGCGCTTTTTTCAGCAAGTATTAACTAAATAATATCATTGAAAATACAAGTCGCGAATGACATTGTTAAAACATGCTAATTTAAATCAATCTGTTTAGGAGTTCCAAAGAAATGAAGAAGAAGCAGTCCAAGCTCTCCTAGCGAGAGAAGAAGAAGAGAAGGCGGCGAGAGAGAGGAACGAGAGAGAGAGACTCGCAGCAAGTAATAATATGGTGAGTCTTTATTGTGTTAAAGTCAAAAAATATTTTATTAAAATAGACCACATAATCTGAGTACTTTCGAAAAGTCTAATCTAATTAACTAGTGAATATAAAGGGTTTTGAACATTTTTGTATGGAAGCTGGCATATTGACCTACCGCCATCTTGTTTTTTTTAGAAATTACCGCGCACGATAAAAGTTGTTTAAATGGATAGAGGACACGTAAACAAAATATGTTTACGTGTCCTCTAAGACATTTTCGGTTTTTTTAAGTGTCTTCTTTCCATATATGTATACCACTTTCATTGTGCGCGGAAACCTCGAAAAAAAAACAAAATGGCGGCTGGTTGGCTATGCCACAAAGGTTTAAACCCCTTTTACAAATAATATGAAAATTAATTATGCAATAATAAGGATAATGTGAATCTACCACCAGAGTCGGAAAAGTGTTGCTTCTTGACTGAAAAGACGCGGCAAGAAACTCAGCAGTTAGTCAGTTTTTTCAAAAAAAATTTTTTTACAAACTAGGTATTTTAGTATTTTCTTACAAATTCTGTTCGCACTGCAACTGAGTCATGCAGTATTCAGTAATGCAATAACGTTATATTAAATGGGGATTGTAAATCATCCATGGTGTAGGTATTAATTTTTTTTTGGAATAATAAGAAATAAATAAATAATAAATATTACACCTGTGCAGATTTACTAAAGCTACTAAAAGAAAGAAACTACATAGATTCAAAAATCACATCAAAGCAGCTTTATTGAAAAAGGGCTATTATACTACGAAAGACTACCTTATAGATAAAAATGCCTGGGTGTAAGCTCTATGCTCGATGCGGGATTAGATAACTCTATTGCAACAGATACTTTATTGTAATGGAACTGGAGGAAAACGGGGGGTAGACCCGATGTAAACATTGAGCTCCGTATTAAATTGCATTGAAAATTATAATAAGCTATCATTCAAGAGTTAAATATGTGTATTGAGTGACTATTACAGAAATGAAGACGTGTTATTGTTATTAAAGGACTTATTCTACGAAAAAGCAGTGAAAAGTGAAAATAAAACAAACGAGTCTGAAATAGTCAAAAACAGTTAAAAGCTACATATTGGACCACTTGAATTGTGAAACCATACGATACAAACTGTGATAGTTCATCCTCGTAACTTATTATCTAAGTGCAAGTAATATCTAGAATAGAGGAAAATTCATGACCTAAAATTTTATTTATGCAATGATTATAATTTATTCATGAAAGCTGCAAGAGCGCCATCTTGCGAATACACGTAAAACTACCTAGTTGTGTACAAACACTTGTATTCATTGGAAAAGCATCGAACGTCTCAAGTTTTGCCACCATCCACCGCAAGATGGCATCTAACTGTGCAGGATGTCTAAATAAACTTCCGAAAAGGGAATTTTTAACATGTTGTCTTTGTAAGTCTAAGTACGACTTGGAATGCGCTAATGTGCCTGTTGTAAGGTTTAACAACACAATGAGGGAGGAACACAAAAGAAACTGGAAGTGCCAATTATGTCGCTGCCAAGCACCTAAAACAGACAATTCAAACACTCCCTTACGGCCGCAAGTTGTAAACACGGTTGCGCCCTCACCAAACGAGGAAAGTAAAGTTACAATAAGAAATAAACAATCTTCTAGGATGTATGATACCTTCTCTACCTCTGATGATGATTTGAGCATACTGGGTAATACTGTTACCGACCAGAGCCCTGTAACTAAAGTAACAAGTCACCTAGATTCGGTAATTCTTACCCAACTAGATAAACTTTTAGAAAACAAGCTAGAACAAAACAAGCAATCGTTACTTTCGGAATTGAAGACAATGTTAGTGGAAGAAATGAGAATTGAGATCACAAACCAAATAAAACCAACCATGAATTTACTATCTACAGAACAACAGTGTTTGAAGAAGGAAATAAATACAATAAACTTACATATCAAACAACTACAAAGTGAAAATCTTAGACTGCAATCTGAAATTGAAAATCTACTGAAACAAATACAGCCCAACAGTTCATATGATGAAAGGAAAGTAACAAGCAGCTTTGAAAATAGCAAGAAATTTGTTTTGTATGGCTTGAAGGAAGGACAATGGGAGACTGAAGGTGAATTGTATGATAGAGTCACATACCTGTTCCAAGATCTGCTGAATATAAATTTACAAAACTTGATTGAAAACATAAATAGGATTGGCAAGAAAGGATATACAAGACCATTAGTTGTAGAATTATTGAGTAAGAAAATGGTAAGAAATATACTACATAATAAAAAATACTTCAAAAATACCGGCCTTGCTATTACAGAATATTTAGATGAAACTCAGGGACGGACTCGAACACATCTAAGGAAACTTTTAAGGGAAGCTCGAAACAATGGAAAACACGCTGTGTTGATAAATAATAATAAGCTGATTATAAACGGTAAAGAATATGACCCACTAAGTGAGACACATCATCCAGACAAGACCTCTACCACGCTTTCACAAGAATCAACATGCCAGATGATCAAAGAAGGCGGCCACAGCCAACCACCAATCATCGAACAGGATTTGACACAAAGGCAGTCCCAGCACAACAACAACAATAATATCGGAAGATCAAACAACCCAAGCCGTGACACCCATACATTTCGAAACAGAACAAACTATTAATATCTTATTTCAAAACATGCAGAGCCTTTTTAATAAAAGGGATATTCTCCAAGCCTTCCTAAAAGAAAATGACACTTATCCAATACTGTGTATTTCAGAAACCTGGCTTTCATCAGCCAAGACACACATGATCGCATTTGAAGACTACCACTTGGCAACATCATTTAATAGAGAAATATATAATGGCGGTGGAGTATGCATTATAATAAATAATAGTATAGAATATCAAGAACAGAAAGAAATCAAAGATATGTCTATAGAATATATCATGGAAGTGTGTGCAATAGAACTGCTAAAAATAGATACTTTGTTAATAACTGTGTACTGGAATAGTAGAGAATCAGATATTTTCTATAAACAATTAAAAACTATTTTAAAATATATATCTAACAAATATAGTAAGAAGAAAATAATAATAGGCGGTGATTTTAACTTAAATACTTTGACAAATTCAAAAAAATCCAAAGATTTAATAAATATTATGCTTGAATATAATTTTAAACAACATATTAGAGAACCAACACGTATTGCAAAAAATAGTTGTTCTTGTTTAGATTTAGTGTTCACAAATTTCACAGAAAATATAACTACTTCTGTAGAAGACTTAGGATTTTCAGATCACAAATGTACAACTGTAAAGTTAGAAAATTCATTAAATACACAAAATAATAATTCTATTCGGTACCTTACAAAACGAATATTTAGTAAGGAAAATATAGAAAAATTTAAGCTACACCTACAAAACATAAACTGGTTTGATCATTTGTCAGAATATAAAAGCGTCAATGAAAATTACAATATACTTAATATTTTTTTAAACGAAGCATTAGATCGAAATATTCCGAATAGAAGACTTAAAATAAATACAAAAAATAAAAAATCGTGGTTGACTCACGGTATTAGAATATCTTGTAAAAATAAACGACTGTTAAAAATTCATGCGAATTACTCTAAAAATAAAATCTTAATAAACTATTATAAAGTATATGGAAAAATTCTAAAAAACACTATTATTAAAAGCAAAAAACTTGAATCCATAAACAAAATAAATAAATCAACCAACAAAGTTAAAAGCATGTGGCAAATAATAAGAGAACGAACTAACAAGACACACAAAAGACCCGAAAGAAACATAGAGCTGAAAATCAATAATAAATTAACATCTGATCCCGTACTGATAGCAAATACTTTCAATGAATTATTCGCGACGGCCGGACAAGCGCGCCGCACGGACGCAAGCGGCGCACGCGCTGAGCCGCGCGGTCGACCAGTGCTGTGCCCCACAGAAAACTCCATGTTTCTTAAGCCTGTCGATGAACGAGAGGTCTTCTCACTAATACGTTCTCTGAAACCAAAAAGTAGTTTTGGAATCGATGAATTGCCAGCGAAACTACTTAAAGAATGCGCTGAGGAACTTACTATTCCGCTTACGGCTCTCATAAATCAATCCTTTACGCAGGGAATTTTTCCAGATCAGCTAAAAATCGCTGTAATAAAGCCTGTTTATAAAAAGGACTCGAAATCGGATCCAAACAACTATCGTCCAATATCTCTATTACCCGTCATCTCAAAAATATATGAAAAAGCTATGTTTAAACGTCTGTATTCCTATTGTGAAACTAATAAAATTTTCGACGATTCCCAAAATGGATTCCGCAAAAATCGGTCAACAGTACTCGCTACATACAAATATGTTAACGAAATATTAAATATAATAAACGACAAAAAATATGCCATAGGTATATTATTTGATATGTCGAAAGCATATGAAAAAGTTTTATTTGACATATTACTGAATAAACTCCACGGTATTGGTGTTAGAGGGATAGTGTACCAATGGTTTAAATCTTTTTTATATCAACGTAGACAGTATGTCCAAATTGACAATATTGATCCTAAGTCAAAAGAAGTCAAACCTGTTAGGTCAGACGAGCTACTAGTAGGCGGATCTATACCGCAGGGCAGTGTCATTGGATGCGCGCTCTTCATTATATATATTAACGATCTTCCAAAAGCAATTAACGAGAGCTGTGTAATGTTTGCCGACGATTTCTCTCTTTTACTTTCATGTTCAGATAATATAAATTTAGAAACGAAAATCACAAATATCATCAATCAAATTGTAGAATGGATGAATGATCATAATTTAGAAGTTAACTTTGTAAAAACGAAACTTATGCAATTTAGACCGCGCCAAAAAACTGAATTAGATATAAATATAAGTTACAAAAGTGTAAATTTAGATAATGTTCCTTCATTCCCCCTATTAGGTATAGTCATAGATTCGAATATTAACTGGAAAGCTCATGTAGATACAATTAAAACTAAACTATCTAGATTTATTTATGCCCTAGGAGAGATTAAAAAAACCACCAACATGCACACTGCCACCACAATGTACTATGCCTACGCCTATGCTTGGCTGAGTTATGGCGTGATGCTCTGGGGTAACAGTACCGATGTACAAGACCTACTAATCTTACAGAAAAAATGCATACGGATCCTAACAAACATCAAACAGAGAGAGAGTTGTAAACCCCATTTTAAAAATTTAAAGCTGTTAACCCTACCCAGCATTTACATTTTAGAAACCTGTAAATTTATTAGAAAAAATTTATTTCCACATTTATATTCCAAAATAGGAGATTTCCCTCGCCATAATACACCACGTTATAAAAATAATCTCAAATACCTTCTAAATTAACATTACATAGCTCCGGAGCTAGGGTCCGGACCCTACCCTATGTCGATCAAATTGTTCAATAAGTTGCCGAACTATATAAAAAACGAAAATAATTATAATAAGTTTATACATCTGCTAAAGGATTTACTTACCAGCAAATCTTATTATTCAGTTAGGGAATACTTGGAGGATAAACTAAATTAAACATAAAAATAGTAAAATAAATAACAAATTAATACATATAAAGAAGCACATACATTTATATAATAATATTTGTGTAAAATAGTAAATATGTCTTTAGGTGATACATAATTTATAAATATCTGCCCCTCTCTATTCCATATTGCGATGCCTAACAAGGCGCATGTGTACTCTTGTGCTTTACTTAAGTGTGTAGTTATAAGGTCCCATGTAATGCAATTTAATAAATAAATAATTAGTTAATACTTAGTTTGTACTGACTAACAATTTTCCTTTTTTAGTTATTTAAATGAACTTTTGTTTTATATTCTTTTATGGTTTCTTTGTATCAAAATGACACACTGCTTGTACTTTACTAACGCCTGTTGTAAACCCAAAACAAGTCCAAAAGAGTAACTGCTGAGTTTCTCGCCGGGTCTTCTCAGCAAGAAACAACTCCGACGCGGTGGTAGAGTCGCATTATGTCTGTATACTCTGTATTTATATATCTATTTTATTATAGTATTTATGTCTATTATTTAGTATATCTTGCTTTAAATTTGACAATTTGAAAGTACTTACTGTGAAAGTCTATTTGAATAAAGTTATTCGAGTTAGTGTTTAAAAAAAATGGTGAGTTAATGAGCTTAACTCAGTTTATTGTGTATTTTTTTCTTAAATTTGATTCATTGGGCCAAAAATCAAATTCGGCCAAAAAAAGTCGGTTTAACAAACCGATTTTTTTGTAAAATGTCAAATCAACAAAGTAATACAATTTTTGATTTTTGAATGTTTTTACTTTTTAGCCAATGTCCGAGATGGACAGAATGAAGAGCAAGCCGGGCCACGCGGATAACGAAAGCATGTACTCGCTGCACGACTTCGAGATCAACATTGAACTAGACCTGCCCGTAACAAGTACGTATTTATTACTGACTAATTCACTCATTAACATTCTTTAAGAGCGTTTGCTTGGGGTAATTCGTTCGATTTTTGTGTTTATTTTTTAAAGTTGAAAAAAAACTAATTTATCTCTCTATTATCTTCTGCATAATACTAGAACACATTGAATCGTCCAAAATTAGGTAGTCGCCAATTATTTGCTAAATTCAATAAACAACTGTTTTTTTTAATAACTTTTATGAAACGTAAAAATTCACTGTACGCAGTTAAAGTTATAAATATAAAATTAAAAGGTGCAGACGATAATAGAGACATAAATTATCCTTTAATTTGAATTAAGCTCACGAAAATCTTCAAAAAATGCGACTTTTACGATATACCCCCTGCAAACGCTCTTAAGTCGTTGAAAGGTACATTTTGCTTGCTTTTGAATAATTTTATTTAAATGTATCGTTCCTCAAAGAAATGAATAAGTACAGATTCGTTCATATGACGACTTTTTAACGATTTTTAAAAACTTTCATAACAACAGTTTTTTGTCTAAAGGATAAACACATGCGAAGGCAGGTTCATTATGAATCTCTAATTGAACATTTATTTTCCACAATGATTTAAAATTGAATTTTGAATTGAAATTGAAGATTGAAAATTTCAACCCTCTTCGAAATGATATGAGTTGGGTATTGCTTGATAATACAAACAAGTGTGCATTATTCCACGACAGCTGCATGTCATGCATTTAGTAGATATATTACTTTTTTTTTAAATTTAGATATAAAAGCAACTCTTCGCGATTATAATTCACTTAACCTATTTTATGGATTTTTGGCATAACAGCAGAGTATTTACATAAATACACTGCTTGGGTAGATCCTACTTAATCCATGGATACAAAGTGGGATAAACCCTACCAGGGAGTATGCCACATCGTTTTTGTAAGTTATTTGACACTGCTTTTGTGCCAAAAGTGTTTTTACAAAAATACACTGCTGTTGTGCCAAAAGTGTGTCTACATAAGATACTGTACATTTTAGCAGTGTTTTTTAAATGACTTGCTATGATATCTTTTTCATAATTAAAATCAAAACACTGAAACTGGACTAGTTCCATTCATCTCTGTGATAAAATACCAGTTGATGAGTCATATTTAACCCCATAGGGCAAAAAAAAAACATGAACAGTAATGATTCATTAATATCCCAATTAATCTATGATTCTTGGATGCATTTTTGTATGTCAAAGTTAAGTTTTAAAAGAACAAATTATTTGACCGTTTAGTTTTAATTCAAACAAAAATGTCTTCCTCAGAAGCAGTAAACTCCCAGCCCAAGCAACTGACAACAAAAGTGAAAGAGACGGGCCCCAAACGGGCACTGAACCTCGAGGAGTACAAGAAACGCCACGGCCTCATTTGAGTGTTTGAACATGTGATTGTGCGAGTGAAACAACACTGTGTTGTGTACCACAGATAGTGAAGTGTTGTGTTTTGTTGTAATCAATCTTGAAGCAATATTACAATATAGTGAAATAAATAAAAAAATATTTGGGAAGATAACAGGTAATAAATGAAACTATACTATTTTCACTGTAAGATGATATGCCTGACTGCTCTTATTGTTCCGTGTCACGCATACTATTTCAAACTAAATAAAAAGAAACTGGCAAAAGAAAAAGTTTGAGACTACTGTCCTTTCGAATCTTATCAAGAAAATATTGTTAATATTTTTAACTGTTAATAAATGAAGTAAATGAAATTTAAAATAAATATTTTTACAGCGCCTGATGCCTGAAAAATATAGCCATTCAATAGTGTATGACACTACTGAATCGACAAAAATCGATGAATAGGAGCGACCATTTTGTAATCACGTCATTTGCATCAGTACGAGTGCATCAGCCTTGTGTGCAAATTTTGAACTATTATTTTCGAGATACTGCGTTTTATTCTATAACTTATTAGCCATAACCCGTTTATTAAGCATTTATTTATAAATCGGTAAATCCGATTCCATTTCCTCTGCAAACTCGATTAAATTACATTCATACATCACTATAATTGTCAATTTTGAACTGTCAGGGGTATCATCATACAGCGAAAGTAGTATAGTTAAAGAAATTCTTGCAAGAGTAAAGCAGCTTCAAATGGGAATTGAAGCTACATCTCCACCTATTTAAGAAAAATAAGGAAAACATTACTCCTATTCAACGAAGTGTGACGTCAAAGTCAAATCTGACTTGATAGTTTTTGACAATCCCGCCAAAACGCTTATGTTATAGTACTATGACGTCATAATGTTGTAAACAAACATACCTGTGTTGAAAAGCTGACATATGGGAATGTCCAGTGAACTAAAATGTTAAGTCATTGGATCAGTGACATTATAGAGCATGGTTTGTCATGAGATCCAAGCTTCTTCAATCTTTTAAATGCTTTTTCAATGAATGAGTATTTATTATAAATATCTGCTATATATATATATATATATATATATATATATATATTATAAATATCTTTTTAAAAATATTTTATAAAATCTATAGTTCGTAGTATACTGTTGAATAATTGCCAAGTTCGTTATTGATAATAATTGTGTATTTGACAAGAGAAAAACCTGTCCCAATTTGCTCTTAATTTTGGTTTTCAATGTCATTTACTGTCAACGTCAAATATTTAATGTTCATAATGTCGGTCTGGATGGACGCACTTACTCCTAGGTTTTGAAATGCTGATAGACGCCATAATTTCATTACTGATTATTTATTGAACAAGTCAGTCCTTCAGAAACAGGTTATTGTTACTATGATTGTCACAAAAAAAACTGAAACTCAACACATACAAACACATCAGGTCAATATCTGTTAATTGGATGTCTGTATGTTTGTGAATTCGGAGTGTTGGTGAATGAATTTAATTAATAATGTATTATTGTAGTACTTTGAAATTAGGCTATGTTTGCTTACTTTCAATTGTTATTAAAAAAAAAAGGGATATAAGCAGTTTTAGGCTATTTGCAATTATTTCTTTTACGACACTTTTGCTAATTACAATCATAATATTAATAAAGCCACCTGTGGTGTGGTTTAGAAAAACATTGTTAACACCTTTCAATATAATTCACCAATAAGTGTAGACTGTGCTATTCTTGTTGGTCTTCAAAATGTTAGTTGAATATACAATAACACGACGAATAAGTATGTAAGAAAACATTGATGTAATTGACAGTTAATTTTTTAAATATATTAAATTGTGTACATAAATATTTCTTGCTTTTCTTATATTTATGTGGCTAAATGTGTATGTATTGATTTTCCTCAAGTATATGGTTATGAATGAAAAATTCTACTTGCAAGCAAAGTATTTTAGAGGTCTAAGTCTTGTTATTAGTGACAAACATGTTTGTAATGATTTCAACAAGGCCTTTGACAGTGTACTTATAGCTAATGATGACACTATTTATTTAATTTATTGCCTTTTTGAGAGTAGATTAATTCCTTAATTAAAAAGTCCCAAAATTGAAATAAAAGATAGGTATTACCTGGCCAGCATAAGGCAACCTAACAAGTTAAAATATATAACCAACCTTGACCAAACACACACTATGTTAATTTTCATAGTTAGGTGACTTACCTAAATCACACTCGCCACAGTCACCAATACTCCTCGGAATTCGTAATATTCGCGTAGCTCTAATCTAGCATAGAAATAAGTATCAAATAAGACGAAAAATACACAAAAAAATGCCTAAGCGTGTATCGTAGCTTTAGTATGAACTACTTCATAATATTTAATTGTCTGACAAATTCTAGCTCTTAAATAAAACTGGGTACTTATTCATTATTTTATTGACAGTTTAAGTTTTTATTTTTTTCTAATATAATATTTAAATATCAAAACGCTCTGTGCTTTTTATTTTTCTTTTTCATATAACCATTTAGTATTATTAATAATGATGTAAATACTACTAAAAAAATAGCAGCCTTTAAAACAGTTTCTTAAGTAGCTTCAAATCTTAATCTTGCATATTTAAATATTGTTACTTTTATTAATATTGCTGTTTCAATTTGTAGGACGACGACCGTTACTAATAATAAAGATTTTAAACTGCCATGTCTTAGACTAGAATTAAATGAAGAGGTTTAAAGATTGAAAGATTGGACTTGATATTTAGGGATTACTGAACCGCAGCGCACAATCAATCAAATGTTGAAACAGAATATAACTGTATTGTAATGTTATCCACAAATCGAGTCTGAACCTGAATCATTGCAGGCGAATGTTCCTCATGTGGGAGGCAGTTCTGTAATGTACCACCTTAAAGAAAGCCATGATCTGATAGGGTAAAAGCAGCAAAGGCTTAAAAAGATATGGTCCATTCATGACATTGTGTCGTACAAATTTTCATTTATAAAGGGTGATTAAAAATAAATAATCTTTTTATCCTTATATGCAGCTTGACCCCTCGGCTGAACAATTTAAGACCTATTCGATTCAGGATTTATTTCAACCGATGAAGGTAACCTTGTACATACGTGATTGTGCGTTGCTAATTTAAAAACAAAATACAAATCAAAGAAAAATATCCAATATTATTCCATTCCTTTCTGTTGCACACCGAAACGAACATTTTTGCCTTAGCGACTTACTAAAATAGCACTTTAAAATAAGTATAATATAATCTCTCTCCTTCCCTTCTTTACCTAAAGTTGTGAATGTCAAATTGTTGTGATGTGGTATGAAATAAGGATAAATTAAAACTCTTACTTGTTTTTAGCGAAATATACCATTGATACCAGTTGCACCGAACCGGTTAAAATAAACTGCATGTTTGAATACATAATATGCATTTTTATACAAAAATATGACTTAGTATTAGTTATTATATCACATTAATGTATCTATAGTCTTATTTATTTAATAAATAAAATCGATCAAAAATATTCCATGTAGTAAAGTGAAGGCGATTGTACGGAGTACAGTAGGTTGACCTTTACATAACCATTGCAAAATGAGCCTTATGTTAGTCGCATAAGTGTTAAGCTTGACGTGCTGTCCTGTGTACATTGGGTAATAGCTTGAAATGGCTTAATAAACATTTGGAAAGCAATAATGTATGTATTCGTTTTATTTACACATTTGTTGGTTTCGTCTAGAGCTTTTGATAGAATTAAACATTGTTTTTAATGCCCCTTTTATGGAAGTGTTACGTTTTATTTCCAATTATTTAAATAGTAGTCAGAAAGACAATAAAGGCCTGTGCAGACGACGTACTTTTCTTTGCGGCGGAGAAAAAAGTACCTACGCTCCGCGAATAAAGTCTGCCGCGGATTTACAACGGACTCAACGCACACGGTATGCGATCATTTGTTGTCCGAGGGTATTTAAGGGACGGATAATCCGTCGTCTGCGCAGGCCTTAATGGTAGATTTTCGTTTTCATTAATAAGGTTCACAGTTTATCAGTAGTTAAGTTTAACAGGGCTGTGTCTTAGGTCAGCTTCAAATACCATCAAAAATAGAAATCTCAAATACACTACATCGAACTACATTGTTTGCCATTGGGAGCCATTTTTAAGGATTTCATCTAAAATCCAATTTTCATGAAATTAGTTTACTGCATTTGGCGTTTATTCAGTAACGAGGACTGCTGTTACTTCGGAAACCTTTGCTCCTGTATTCTTATTTGTTACAACAATCTTTGGATCAGTATAAAACTTAACGCTAATCACTTCAGACGAATCCACACTCTTTATCAACTCACCATCATCTAAAACTGCATTAATATCATACCTCCAAAAGTGGTGACCATTGTATCTCTTTGGGTAGTTACAAGCCAAGTGGCCCCTTAAGTTTGTGGTATAGTCAACTTCAATAGTCATTGTCACTTTAGTTGCACTTAACGCGGCAGATAGCAGTTGCCCTGCTTCTAAAACCACTTCAACGCTAGAAGTGGAACCTATTGCCACTTTCTTTATTTCAACAGAATCTTTACCCCACGGAGAAGTAAAAGAGAAGATGGTCAAACCATTGACTTGATAGGTAATAGGTTCTTCAATGTTGAGTGCCCCAGCTTTGTTCCATTTACTTTTAACGATGTTTTGAACTTCTTGCATAACACTGGCATCAAATTTGACAGGCCTTGTGCTGTTATTGTCTAGTTCTTTCCGAGCTAATACAACTTTCTCGCTCTGAACATCTAAAATTTTACTTTTTACAGGTTTGAAGATTCTTTTAACTTCCTCCCAGCCATATGTTTTGTACAGATCGTTCCAAGGCGTTGGACTGTGTAGGAAGACATCTTTAGGCTTCCCTCCTGAATGTTTTTTAACAGCATTTCTTAGAACTTCATCGGTGATGCCGAAGGTGGTTCGTTCTTGGTCGCTAATGATAGCTGCGTCGCTACCTTGGAAGTACATGAAAGCAGTCGATGAAGAGTTGGAGGCTTGTATGTTGATGGCGATGCGGCAAGAGGCCAGCACTGGTAGAAGAAGGAATACTAGGTGCTTCATTCTGTGAATATGAGTGAAATGTTGTTATTACATAGGTAATAAGTTAGTTTTGTTTTATTAATTTATTCTGAGCATTGCCCTACTTATGCATAGGCGCAATTAATAAAGGTCCTCTGTGTGAGCGAAATGTCATGGAATCGATTACCATCACCCGAACTAAGATACCTACAAGTGGCATATATTTGACAAGCCTGTTGGTGTAATGGCAGTGAATGACAGCGATCCTGCCATTAGCAACAGAGATGGTGGGTCCGATCCCCATTTGTGTTTGTTGTGTCTGGGTCCTATTAAGTATTCAATTATGTTTATCAGTCTGTGACACCTATTAAATAAATAAATAAATATGCGCCAAACAACACAGCTCTTGTCATGGTCTCGAATTAGGGATAAATATCCCTGTATTACAAGGTACCAGATAAGCAATTAGGCCAGGGGCGTCTCCCAGCACACCCAGACCCGAGTCAATTTAAAAAATCGTTTCCTGAATTGTCCCGCCCGGGTATCGAATACAGAATTCGAGGTAAGAAACCGTGCTACAGCGCACTACGCCGATCGTGCCGTCATGCCATTGTACAAGCCTGCTTAGTTTGAAGACTAGTTTTGAAATTAAGGCTAAGGTTCGATCCCAGTCGGATCTCGGAACACTGTTCAACTCCGCTGAGCATCTCGCGCGCTAGCAGTAAGAAGGAAATCTACTAAGAATATTTGAGGGTTTCTCAATCTAAGTATTTTGGAATGTAGGTACATAAAATATAATAAAAGAAACCCACAAATGAACTCACCTGTTGTTTCCCGTAAACTCGCGATGGTCTCAAGATGTTTCCACGTAAGGAACTCATTTATAAGACGAAAGGGCTGAGATAAGGAATCTAATTACATTATAATTGCAATTTGATAGGTTGTTTAGTTAACAGAACATCTAACCGTACATTGATAACGATAAAACTGGTCTGTAATCCTAAGTATTTTATGTTTCGGTTCTGGGCGTTTACAGCCCTGCGCAGACGACCAACTTTACTCCGCGGCGGGAAAAAAAGTACGCTCCGCGAATAAAAAGTCCGCCGCAGACTCAAAGTACACGGTGTGCGATCTTGTGTGTCGCAAAAATAAACAGAATCTTTTCGGTAATAAGAAACGCATTCTACCAACTCTTCTAGTGCATGTGTTTCCTTCCTCATAGTCCCGGGGTCTTCAAGCGGGATGAGAAAAGGCATTTTTGCAGACGTTTTTGAAGAGGCTGACCAGCTCAGTAATTACTGTGGTTGTCAACTGGATCTTATGACCGCTTTCCATCAGGTGAGTGAAGTAATCTTTCCCTCAAAAATAAAAATAAAAATTTACATTTGATTTTCAACGGCCCCTTTACTTTCAGCGTTGTTCCATGCCCAGCCAAATCCTTGACTTTAGTTCTCCGAAAATAACCAGGATTTCGGGGATAACAAGTCGCCTAAGTACTCCGGACAGTTAGTTAACGTTTTTTTTTATTTTACTTCCGGAAATCAACTTTTATATACACAAGATTGTAGCATTGTCATTTAATATATTGTGTTAAGGCCTGCGCAGACGACGGACTTTATTCCGCGGCGGAGAAAAAAGTACGATCCGTACATAAAAAGTCCGCCGCGGACTTACCACGGACTCAATGCACACGGTGTGCCATTATTGTTGTCCAGAAATTTACTAAAGCGCACGTTATGGAAGCAAATATTTTGCTAGTACCTATAGGGTCACCGGGTAAACGGTGGGTCACTTTTTTTTGAACCCTCACATCTCTCAACCTACTATTCAGATTGGCTTGAAATTAAGTTTGATGGATTGTGTATTTCATTAACTTTCAGAATATGCCTAAATCATTATTCTCCAATAGGGGACAGTAGAGTAATCAGGGTTTTTTTAAAAAGGCAGAATTGACTCACTGTGTACACCGGGTGGTGAACAATGAATCACCCCCTGGTACACAATGGGTCTAGGGGTTTGACTAGTAAATTATATATTTAATAATAAACTAAATCGGCATTATGCTTTAGGCACCTTGAATCTTAAAACTTGTACAGATAATATTTTATTTAGTTTTCACTAGCATGAAATTATTATTTTTTTGTTAAGGCTCTGCACTTCTCATAAAACATTAAAAATAATATGAAATTGCGAATATATGTATTATCACGTATTACAATTTTAACAATTCTACATAGTTTAAGTTCGACGTATTAGTTGATTGTCGTTGTTTATATAAGACGCTTCGAGCGCGGTTTTTGTATGCGAGTGCGCCTGTTCTATGTCCGTACCTACGCGCGTCGCACGCACACACTAACAAAGTCTAGGGTAGCTCGTGGGGCGACAGTCGTGGCTGCGCCGTGCGTAAATTTTTATTTAGTGTGCCTGTACAAGTACGTCCTATATTCAAGCTCAAAAATTGCTACAAATAGTATGCGTAAATATTTCAGTGATTGAATAAGGATGTCTTATTAAGAACTCATCAAATCCAGAATTGTCTTTTATTTTCCTATGATTTCTTCACATTACATTATGTGTAATCGGATACGATTTGTAGGTCAGATTACTACTCACTACGCCCCCTACCATTAAAATTAGGGTTTAACATTTTTTTTGAACTAAACTAAAGGCTATGATTAAACTTAGCAGTTGTATATAGGTAGTAGTTTTGGTATGTTAAAAATTGGTCATAAATAAATTGAAAGGGATCATTGAATAAATATTGAGCAGTGAAATAACTAAAAAGGGCAGTTATGTTACGTGTGGGCATTTAACAAATCGGAATAAGCTGGCAGGCTATAGCAATCTAAGCAATTCAGTGTGTAACGAGAAAAATAAACAAAAAAATAGTGTGTTTTATGATTTACCTTGATTCAGCAAGTTTGATTTTGATAAAGGAAATTATATTAACGCTGCATTTTTGACGATTGTATAAACAACATGCAAGAGCCCTACGTGTTTAGGAAACTATCGCACGGTAGGGGCCCGACTTGGCTTACTTCTATCCTTTTATTATGGTTTAACCAAACAATAACAATAAACAAGTTATCATTTATTAGCAGAACCATGCACATCGCCTTAACAAAAAGTACACAGTGATTCGCGACCCACTATGTACACAGTGAATCAGACCCACTCTTGACCATAGGACCATTTTTAATACAAACAAGAAATAACATGCTAAGAACGAAGAGCTAGTTAATTTTATTTGTGCTATACTATAGCATACTAACAAGGCATTGGTGCGATAGTACAATTTTATCGATATCTATAATAAGTTAGGAATTATAAACAAAATACCAATTCATATTTTAAAAACTTTTAGTGGTGTCTCAGCAAAATCAAGCGCCAAACGTCTTACGATGAACGCAGCGGCACGGGAACTGGGCGAGAGTGTATCGCGTGCGGGGGAGCTCCCTTGAGCGGACAAGCGGCGGCGGTACCTATAGCGGTTTCGTCAATACGTGCCTGACCCACTGTACCCAACTGACCCACCGTTTACCCGGTGACCTACATGATGTTTTAGAAAAAGAGAAGACGTTTCAAAAGAGAATACTTACTAGGTTCATCCCTTTATTTTTGCGTAACGCGGACTAAAGTCCGTGTTTGCGTTGCTGCTCATAGTTTGTTCGTTCTTTTTATTTCGCGAACTCCCGCGTACCTTAATCCGCTGCGCTCCGTCGGCGTCCGCGGTTATTCGGCGGATTTTTTATACGGCGTAGGTACTTTTAGTCGTCCGTGTGCGTTGCTCGATACAGTTTGTAAGGGATCTATTTTGACAAACAAAAAAGTAGGTATGTCGCGGATAGTCCCTCGTCTGCGCAGGCCTTTAACGGAATCAAGTGGTTAGTAAGCTACCGAAACACCGCTGGAGTGCATAAGTAGGTATATAAAGGTGTGTGACAATTTGGATTATGCTTAAATAGGTAGAAACAACCTTTTTTTTTTCATGGCGAAACTTAAACTTGCTTTGCCCATCTAAAATGGCTAATGTACCGCTGGTATTACTTTTCTCGCCAATATTGTTCTTTCAAGACTTCAAAAACGCTTATGTGATCTCTCGGAATATTACCAACCTACTATGCTTAGAGAGCAATAGCAACAACGGAACTTTTCCGGCCCTTGTACATCTAACATCGCTCTTTCTAATAGATAAACCTCCGTTTTTTGCGGTTACTTAAATACGGTTTTAATGAAAACATTGTGGTTGACGACTAAAGATTATTAACGTCGACTATATAACCACTGATTATTGAGACGAAGTTTCTGAACAGGTTGATCTGTTAGCTATTAGGGTTTATTGGCCGGTGAGTTTAAAAGCAAGATAATAAACGTGTATTTCCGCTTTGTATACAAAATCAAATGCTCTTTGTCTGGTCTTGTGTGATATATATCTCGGTTATTTGTATTAATATATCAGTTTTCGCTGTTATTGAAATAACATATCAGAAGAGCCCGCTTCAATTAAAAGTGAGTGTCCATGTGAGTGCAAACTAACTAAACGCCTGATCTTATATTAACAGCAAACCCTCTTGGTATTGTAACTTACATTTGTTATTTTAAAAAGGAAGGATTGCCCTTTGTGTACATTCTCTCCGTATCCACAAACGCTAATCAAAAGCTGAGGTCTAGTCACGTGTCAAGTCACGTGTCAATAGAAATGACAGGGATAGCTATACATGTGATGTCTGCTCAGCTTTGATTGACGTTTGTGGATTCGGGCGTAGGTATTAAGTCACTTATGTTGGCTACAGCTTCATTCTGTACTTTGGCATGTGCTGTGAGTAGTTGGGTTGGGATAATGATTATATGTATATACCTACTCAATTGTATGACTTACCAAATATCTACTCAAATTGACGGCAACACCCAGGCAATGTCATGGAACAAACAAATTGTCACTTGAATGTAAATTCTGGGTGTTATCCACAACAAACTCACCACTGAGGACGCACAAGACCGCGCGAAGTGGGCCAAGAAAATAAGAGAGGCGGACCCTGGGACCCCACACACCAATGTGGGTTTACAACCGGAATAGACCGCACGGATGATGATGATGATGATCCACAACCATCGGCGTTTAGAAAAGTGCCTCTTAGAATTTCCTTAATTTTATCGAATTTTAAGGCATGCTTAAACAGCACATACTCATAAAAAAAACTTTATAAAGTTAAATACTTCTAGATCTAGAAGATGTCGTTGAAGCTCCTTATCCTGCTGCTGCCTATGGCGTACGCCAGCATCAGAGTGGAAGTCAGAGCTTCTGGCAGTGCGGGCCAGTCGACGGTGAGCACCATGGGGTCAAATGTGGACATCATCAGCGACCAGGAAGTGAGGAGCTTCGGGCTGACTGACGCGCTCTTGAAGGATGCTGCTCTGAGGTACAGTGGTTGTTTCTTGTTTAGATTTAGTAAGTCTCTTTCCGCGCGACCGTTTAAAAAAATATAAGATAGGTACCTAGATATATTATTACACTAGCTTACCGCCCGCGGCTCAGCTTAGTTAGTTCGCTAGTAACACATTACCTCAGTGGTTATTCTGATGTAGCTAAAGCTGTAGGCCTTAGAATAATTATAAAGGGTGTAAAAAGACCCTTAACGAAGACCCTTAACACCTACGTATTCTGCACATCATCAGGACGATTTTTTCTTTCTAGACCATACCTGGGAACGCAATAGTTACCAAGTTATTGAAAGTCAAAGTCAAAAAAAAAATCTCAAGATTTTGATGATGAAAACAAACTCTCATCATTATTACTTAATTTTTGTCCTAAGAAACAAAATTAAAATGTTTAGTATTTCCTAGCGAAAAATTGCTTCAAAACGTTCAACTCGCAATGTACATCGTGCGTACCCCTTGAATAAACATAACAGCCACGCACAAAAGCGCAGGTAAGCGGTCTGTTGCACGCGTTAAATGTAACGCAATATTCTGTTAATTGTCTACGCAATGGCGTAGTCCGTTTTTAGGTTTAAAATTAACACCTAAAAAAATTTCGTTTCCCAATTCCCATCAATAATTTATTTTTTCTGTGACTTGATTTAATGGTCTAGGAGCGTAGACGCCGGCTTCGTTAAGTACCTTTTTACACCCTGTATATAGAAACCAAGTCCGCGCGCCCATTTTGAAGCACCTTGATTGGAGCCATAAATCGCACCAAACGGATCACTTCGCAGTGTTCATTACAGCTTCATTGTCAAAGCGCGCCGCACGTAAGCAAGTAATAGTCGCGCATGTGTGGATCGGATTAGTGCTTCATTTCTGCCGGGGCTTTTGTATGAAGACTATCCTTCTATACGTTATTATTCTTAGCGTAGGCATTACTGTAAAGTTTCATCTAAATCCGTTTAGTAGTTTTTGCTTGGAAGAGTAACAAACTCACATATATACTCACAAACTTTCGCATTTATTTATATTAATAAGAGTAAGATTTCTTAAACCCGTTTTTTACTGTTTTCCATTTAGATGTATAAATTTAAACAAGTGGCTCTTTGCGCTCAATCCCTAATTCTGCACATAAATAATAAAAAAACACTTTATTATTCCCCACATTGTCGGTACCTATTGTTTAGAATCTTCGCAATTTTTTTAACTCCAGCGATATTTATTAATGCAGATATAGGTACTTATACTTTTCTTTACTGCGTTTTCACTTCGGTTTCCTGTTCCTTTGTTCCTATACCGCTTTCTGGCGACAAATACATTTTCAAATAATCATCACTAATGATGATGTTTACCCTAGGTTTTCAGGAGGACGCCCAACGGATGCATACCTAAAAAGCCCCACCCCCTGGAACGATCTCTACCTCCGATACAACTGGGCCCAAGTCCAGAGAACCCTTATCCCTCGGAACGCCAGGATCTTGGGCATCCAATCAGAACCAGTCATCTTAACTACCCAGGATTTCATAAACAACAGCTCCGTTACGGCAAAATACAACGCTGGTATAACGCAGCAAGTTGAAGATACTGTAACGAGCTCCTGGTCTACGGGTGGTGAATTGACAGTCGGTCAAGAAATATCTTACAGTATTAACGTGGCTTTTGGTGAAGTGGGGGGAACCACAAGCTTTTCATACACTTCCTCATGGGGAAAGGAGACAAGTCAGACCAGGAGTGTCACTGTAGGATCTAATTCTGGAGTTGAAGTGGAATTAGCACCTGGACAGGCGGTGGTTGCAACTCTAGAAGCAAGTAGAGGGACTATGGATATACAGGTACGTAATTAATGATGCTTACTCAGGTTTTTATGAAATACAGAGCGTACCCTCCTTGTAGATGTGAAGTTACTAACATTTCTAGCCTAGCGGGTAGAAACGGCTTATTTGGCTTTTTATCATTTTTTTCATTTATTTTTATTTATTTATTGGGATCACCAACAACTAGTACATCAATACATGATTTAAGAAACTTAACTTTAGATATGTATGCTAAATGTACAGTCACTTACAGGTGAACACAGCATGCAAAATAGGATAAGGAAATGTACTACATATAGGAAAACTTATTCTAAATTTAATATGTACTACTGTAGTAAATTTATATTATTCATCAGTGCAGTGCGATATCTCCCCAGCGACATGGAAAAAACATCAATGTCAATCAAGTCGGAGCATTTGTTTAATAACTTGCCAATTCTGGAGATCGGAGAATTGACACCCATTACTGTTCTTCTAAATGGAGGACGAAGGAGGTGTACAGGATGACGAGGAAGACGTACAGAAACTCTAAATAAGATCCTTTCGAGTAATTTTGGGCATCGAAAATGGCTATTTACTAGCGATAACTAGCGGCTAGAAACGACTGCTTACATTTAATTGATATTTTCACGTTATTTGTTTTGGTTGTTAGTGTCCTGATGTATTTACTTATCATACATTTATCCTAGATAGACATAAAAAATTGCACTTGCATTTGCATTGCAGTGTTAAAAACTTTTGTCTCTGAATTATGTAGTTATTCAGTGTTTATTTTACAAAAACATAAATAGCAGAACATAATACGTGCTACTGTATAGTAAAAACAAGAGTTTAACAAAAAAAAAAGTGATATTCTCGGGTTCAATTGCTTGCTATCGGGTATCTACCCGGTACGCCGGTTTACAACTATAACCCTCCAACAGAAGGACCAAAACAATTTCCTTTAATAATAAAATTATGTATTTAACGCTTTCTTGGCCGAGTGGTAATAGTGCTCTGCTTCTAGTTTCAAATCACAGGTCGAGCCAGGAGTGTTTTCGAATTTAGGGAACGTTTAATCGCCAATCCGCATTTCAATGATGGAGGCGTTTTCCCACCAGTGGGACAGTATTTTATATCTAACTCCCAAATCCACAAAGGTCAATCAAAGCTAAGCGGGGCCCTATTACCATGCCCGATAGCCAGTCAAGTTAATTTCCTAAACTGAGCATGGCGAGCAATTTCGTCATATGATCATTCATTTTCAGCCAGTCAGCGGTTACCTGTCAATAATGCATCCTCTAGGCTAGATATTTACTGACGAAGTTGCTCGCTTCCCTCAGTTGAGGAAATCAACTTGACTGGCTATTATAAGAGATGGTAATACTTCATATGTATAGCTGTCCCTTTCACTTCTATCGACATGTGACAAGGCAGCATCAATTTGTCGTTTCTAGATACGGGGGTGAGTCTGTTTTAATCTATACTTGTAAAATAATGAATCATTTCCAGGTGGACTACCAGGCCAGTTTAGGTGGAGACGTGGCGTGCAACTACGCCAACAGCTTCAGAGGCCACTACTTCTGGCGATACGACCTGAACGCTGTGCAGGCTGCCAGCAGCATGACGAGTACCTTGGACTCCAGAGAGGTGATCAGAATTGGCTTCTTTTCTGATGCTAGGGTGATAGTTAATGATATGCAATCTAGAATTATGCTAGCAACTTTCAATGTTGGCATAATTGAGTAATTTTATAAGTTAAATAAGATTTATGAAATAAAAAAGTTGTTAAATGTTTCGTCACTTCTTGTCCTTGCCTTAATCCACGTTTAGACTCAGATTTAATACACAACTACGTATTTAGGACTAAGTCTAGATGCATAAAAATACGTTGTTAATTTGACTGTTGCCATCATGTTGAACGGAACACTCAGAAGTCAACACAGCCGTTAATACGTCAATTAATTCTTCATTTTCATCACTCAGCGAGATAGACGATATGATAAAATTATAGAAGAGCAAGCATACACACATCGCAGTTATCCTAGTGCCGTTTGAGACGCAAAGGGTCGCAGATTCGATTCCTGTACTAGTACAAATAAATATGCGCCAGACAAGACAACACAACTCTTGTCATGGTCTTGAAGTAGGGATGAATATCCCTGTGCTACGAGGTACCAGATAAGGAATTAAGCCAGGGGCGTCTCCCAGCACACCCAGACCCAAGCCAATTTAGAAAAGATCGGTTTCTGAATTGACCTGCCCCCCAATTCGGTTTTTTTTGTAATGCATTATTTAAGTATGGGGAGTTTTATATAATTAAGTTTATGAAAACTAAAGGCCTTTGGCATTAATATATAAAAATATCGATTGCTACCGTTAAGCGGGTAATTTACTATAATAAAAACAAACTTATCGATTCGGTCGACAACTTCGTTCTGAATCGGGGGGCTGACCGGGGATCGAACCCGGGACACTGCGGAATTCAAGGCGAGAAACCGTGCTGACGCCAATCATGTCACAAACCGATATTTATGTCGAGTTCGGTAAGCACCCTTATTGTTTCTGGTTTCCTTAATACACCTCACTTATGGAACGGTAAATGTTTGTGATTTTGTCTCAATTTATTTATTTATCTTATTTTTTTTTGTTTTGGGCAAGGTTTTACTTTGAACCCTAAACCCACGGACCCTGAACTCCTCAGAGAGGGTCAGGCACGGTTAACTCTAAACAAATTTAAATATTCCTTGCTGTGATAACAGTTATCATTTATATTTTCCTGTTTTGGTCCTGAAATAAAACCATGCAGTATAGGTTTTGAGTTTTAAGACTTCAATTTTAGCGACTAAACAGCTTGCCTTACGGTGTTTAATGATTTACAAGTTCCTATTTAACAAAACAATGAAGAACCGTTTACTACAAGTGTTATTATGTGTGTCAATGATATCACACGTGACATCGGAAGGTAAGTTCAGCAAATTATGAATTAACCTAAATTATAAATAAATTATTGCATAATATGAGTTTGCCTACTGGTATTAGAAACTAAGCAAGTTCCTTTCTCTGTCTCATGCCTATATAGTTATGCTAATTTTCATGTTTCCTGGGCCTAAATTCAATTTATTCTGTTTTCACTTCTCATGCTCTAAAAGTACGCCAATATAGCCCTACGAAGCGGGCCTAAAGTGACCACTGTCCCTAGGGAGTAAAAAGTAATTAGTTTTTTAATTTTCTTCATGTTCAATTTTCTTGTCGCCGACGTTGTTTCTTCTGCATATCAATGACATGTTATCTCTTGGTAATATTCATTGCTATGCGGATGATAGCACGGTCCACGCGCGATATTTCGAGCGCCCTGGGGCAAAGCAGACTGACATCGAGGAGAAGAGGCGAAGTCTTGCTGTTAAGCTTGACGGAGTGTTGGACCGCATTTCAGAATGGGGTGCATGCAATCTTGTCGAGTTCAATGCCAAGAAAACGCAGGTGTGTGCATTCAAAGGCGTCGCCTTTCCTTTCCCATCCCACTCTTCAGAGCACCCCACTACCGATTAAGGATAGCCTAAACATCCTTGGCATGGATGTCTTACGCATTAAGAGAACTTAAATAAATATCGGATTATGATTCTGCAAAAAGCGCCAACTATGCCTATGCACATTCTTGGCTGACTTATGGCATATTGTTATGGGGAAATAGTACCGGAGTTGCTAAACTATTCCGACTGCAAAAAAGATGTGTAAGGATTTTGGAAAATTTAAATGTTATGGATAGTTGCAAACCACACTTCACCAGGTTGAATATACTGACCCTACCATCATTGTACATATATTCTGCTTGTGAGTTTGTAAGAAAATATCCCCATTTCTTCCCATGTCACCAGCGTCCCCGAAACCTTAGGCCAAAAATTAAATTAGCCCAACCAACCTGCAATTTGGAAATGTTTCGTAGAGGTCCTCTCTCGTTGTGTGTGAAAATTTACAATAAATTACCCGACAAAATTAAGGATGAGAGTAAAATAAATAAATTTAAAAAATTATTAAAGAAGTACCTTATTGAAAAATGTTTTTATTCGCTGCAAGAGTTTTTAAATGGATAAAATGATAATGTATGAGTATTATGCTAATGTTATAGTTAAGTAATATCAAATAAATCTAAATAATATAAAATAATTTAAGTAACCATTAATAATTGGCGTGACGACACGATTGGCGCAGTGTGCTGTAGCACGGTTTCTCGCCTTGGCTTCCGTGGTGTCCCGGGTTCGATTCCCGGTCGGGTCAATTCAGAAAAATGACTTTTTCTAAATTAGCTCGGGTCTGGGTGTGCTGGGAGACGCCCCTGGCTTATTTCCCTGTATGGTACCTCGTAACACAAGGATATTTATCCTTACTTCGAGACCATGGCAAGTGGTGTGTTGTCTGGCGCATATTTATTTATTTAATTATAAATAGATTATAAGTATTTGCTGTGCCCTTGCAGGGTCATGTTTGTGTCCAAATACATTTTATTAACATCTTTGTAACAACATGGTGCAATAAAGACTTTGAACTTTGAACTTTGTTCGTAGCAACCTAAACCAGCGGGACTACATTGAGAGCGTCATTAGAACTGCATCCCGTAAACTCGGAGTCCTGAACAGAGTGAGACGATTCTTCACGCCTGAGCAGCTCTGTCTCTTGTATAAGACACAAGTTCGCTCGTGTGTGGAATACTGCTCTCATCTCTGGGACGGTTCCGCTAAGTACCTACTCGAAGCTCTTGATAGGTGGCAGCGGCGTGCTATCCGTATTATTGGAAACCCAGAGGCAACTTTGACCCTTGAGCCTCTCCAATTGCGTAGAGACATTGCCAGGCTAAGTGTTCTCTATCGCTTCTACAATGGGGAATGCTCTGACGAGTTATTCCAGCTTATCCCACCCTCACCTTTCCACTCCCGTACCACGCGTGCTGGACTACGGCGTCACCCACACACAATTCAACATTTGTTGGCCCGAACTAAAAGGTTCGGTGACTCGTTTCTTTGTCGTACCATCCAGACGTGGAACGCTCTTCCAGCACATGTGTTTCCTTCCTCTTATAGTCCCGGGTTCTTCAAGCGGGGCGTGAAAAGGCATTACTGCAGGCCTTCAAGGTGAGGATGGCCAGCCTAGTGATTCGTTTGAATGACTGGGCTTGTCAGCCTCATATCTGGACCTCACGACCGCTTTCCATCAGGTGGAGTGAGGACACCTTGACGGGCAATATAAAAAAAAAAAATGTGACATAGACAAACTCAAACAGCCAGTAAAAATTACTATTATCTGTGGAGTGTGGACCGTCTTCATTGCGAAAATTCTGAGTTTTAGTTCCATGGTTTGTCCGCAAAGAAGGTGGCGCCATGTGTTTTAAATTGTTAATCTGTGGTTCAGTTCAGAAGAAAAAACTGACCACGAAAATTTCAGAACTTTTGTCAAGTGTAAATTTGTTTGGTTTTAAATGTTTTTGTACTAAATTGACTATTTTTCTCGCACTCAAAGTGAAAAGTACAGTTTGCACCTCGAAATTAAACGCCAACTTCATATACCCTCGGTTTCATTCATCAAACCACCTCTGGTATATTATGGCTTCGTTTAGTCCCTCGATATAATACACATATACCATTTATTAATCCTTTCAGCGCCAATGAGCTTGTTATCAACTTAGGTAGGCGCTTCCTACGCTTCATTGGACCTATATGGCCAATTCGAAAGCAAAATGACTGATGGCGATAGGAATGCTTTTCAAATCACAGACGACACACATCATCACACTAGGATTTAGAACTCATCTCTACATGTAATAGTTATAAGATAAGATATTATTTATTGCACAAATATAACAATTACAAGAATAAAGTTAGAATGGCAAGACCTTCAAAGGCACAGCTGGTCTCCTGTCAAGGGAACCTTAACTCATTCTTGAAGGTTACCGACCGATTGTTGTGTTTTGCAGACATTCAACAATGTTTTTTTTACTAATGCCACTTTCCGACGCCGGAGGTAGTGTCGCATTATACAGATATATCTGTATAATGTATGTCTGTAGGTATTATATTAGGTTAAAGTAAAGTAATTAGGGTATATACAGTCCCACTGCTAGGCAAAGGCTTCCATAATTGAAACCAAGTCATCGCTACAATGGTTGGCTTAATCACCACGCTGGCCAAATGCAGGTTGGTGATCACAAACCCGGGCTGTGTTCCGAAAAAGGCAAGAACACAGTTTGCCCGACCTGGGATTATATGTTTAGTATATAGATCGCATTAATATTATGTGTGTTCATAACATAGCAAAAGCTACAATGTTATTGATTAACAACTGGAGCATTTTCCTGTAATGTAACGTCACAGAGTCGAGCATTACATTAGTGAGGGAGGAGAACCAAGCATCACAGTGAGCTACTTGATGATACAATGTGTAATAAGTATTTTGATACAACTTCCCTGAGTTTTGTAAGGCAGTACCTACCTATTGTAATGTGGTGCTCAAAATTAAATCTGCAATGTACGAATACATCACAGGCGAATGCTTTCATGTCAGGGAGGCAGTTCCATAATGCAATGCTCAAAATCGAATCAAAGACGATGCCCCAGGTGAGGGACCACCTTAATATTAAATGATTATCATTCAATTGCGCAATAATCACTTTTTTTACAACGATGCTTCACAGTATTAAAGATAAATTAGCATCAAAGCTAAAATGACCCAATAACAAACTGTCAAACCTGAGCAAGCGGCCCCATTACCAGTTTCTATTAAATTCGTGTAATAGCTGACCCTGCTAAACAGGGAGCCAACGTCTCGTTTGTACTCTGACAGGATCCCGACCACCGTCACTCCATGGTGAGGGTTCCAAGCAGACCAGGGGGCCTCCGGCATCAGCCTGTAGGTATGGAGGGAGACATTGTAGGCTTTAGGAAAAATAAGAGAAATTATAGAGATGACGAATGTCTTGCCGTGCATTTAGAGTGGCATGTTGCGAAGTGGCGATCCTGCGCCGGCGTTCGTGGGTTTGATGTACAGCCAGGACAGCTATTCATGTGACGAGCATTTATTTTGTGTTTATTGTATGTTTGGAATATATCTATTATTTATTTATTTAGTTATTCACAACAGTAATTACATACTTTCTTATTTACTAATGAAGCCTACTATTAAAAACCCATAAGGGGTTTAACTGGTAGTAGGGTGAGATCGCACTATACTATAGGTACTTAAAAAGCCACATATACACTAATTAATTACATCTTAACTGATAAGCAGTATCTTTTTAATATAGTTTTACATTTCTTTGGCTGGTTATTACATACGAGTATATCGTCTACTAATTGCTGTGGAAAACTATTTAATATTTTAGGTAGCAAGTACTGAAAAGTTCTCCTTCCATATGTATTATTACATTGTGGTAATATAAACAAAGGCAGATAATGTAAGTTACGTAAATGGCCGGGCCTAGTTCGCTTTCTTCAGAAACGACAGACACACAAATCCTATCGAAAACGCTTATCACTTTACAGTATTTAAATGATTTAGAATAATCTTGACTGTTTGATTTCTTTATTTTTTTAGGTACAATCGCCTTCAGTATGGCAAGTTGTAATTTATAAATGTCCTCTAAATAAGTCACGTATGTCCTGCCGTAACTACTGATTCCATAGCAAATAATTGAATCTGCTAATGACATGTACAACATTCTTAGAGTGCCATATGGTAACTTATATCTTAGTATTGTTAATTTAGCTAGAACTGCTCTCAGTTCACCGCACAAATAATCGACGTGAGGCCGCCAGTTGAATCTGTTATCAATTATAAGTCCTAAGTAGGTATGTTGGTTCTATTGAAGTATGTATTAAGACATTTTTCAATAAGTAGGTGTGACCTGTCCAAGATATTTTGTTATTATTAAAAAGAGACATTATTAACGATGATTCCACAGGCTTAATATACTTAATAACACCTAGAAGGAGAGTTTCATTCAATAGGGCACCCTAATTTTGATATCGATATCAACTGTCAAAATTATTGTTTGTTGCTCAGCACATGGCATGTGGCCGAATTGTTTCATGTATTATAGTTTGTGCCTTTCTTATAATGTTGTTACACTCATTTACAACACAAATTGTCATTTTGTTGGAGTTCACAACACAAGAACTTGAAATTGAGTACTGACGGCTAAAATTAGTATATTAGTGGCATCACGAAGGGTGCCTGGAATCGTTTATTCTACGATAAAATTAAAACATACCTCTTCGGTAACTCTCTCACTGCCTCCGGTGCAAATTTATTTTTTGGTGCTCACCCTCCGACCAGAGTTGCACCAGAATAGTGGTAACAGCGTCAGGTAGACTTTCACCAACTTTTTCTATGAAGAAAAACAATGGGGTGATTGCTTCAATGCCCCTTTTCTAATTTTGGCTACCCACATGATTATAGGTTTCACATACATCTGTCACCAGCCCCCCGATTCAGAACGAAGTTATCGACCGATTCGGTAAGTTTGTTTTGATTATAGTAAATGACCCGTTTAACGGTAGCAATCAATAATTTTATATGTTAAAGCCAAATCCCTTTAGTTTTCTTAAACAAAATTATATAAAAACTACCTATCTTATAAAATGTGTGTGTATAATCATGTGTGTAGCCAAAATTAGAAAAGGGGCATTGAAGCAATCACCCCATTGTTTTTCTTCATAGACAAAGTTGGTGAAAGTCTACCTGACGCTGTTACCACTATTCTGGTGCAACTCTGGTCGGAGGGGGAGCACCAAAAAATACATTTGCACCGGAGACAGTGAGAGAGTTACCGAAGAGGTATATTTTAATTTTATCGTAGAATAAACGATTCCAGGCACCTTTCGTGATGCCACTAATAAACTAATTTTAGCCGTCAGTACAATACGGATTTCGATGAAACTTTACTAATAAGTACATCAGAATAACTACTTATGCTACAATTCATAGTTTTATTAGGTTGGGGAAAAAGGTACGACATTCAGCAGAGAAATGGGTCTGTAGTTGCTAGGACATTTTTTATCACCATCTTTGCGAATAGGTGTAATCACTGCTATCTGCCAAGAGTGAGGAAAAATACCATTACTCAGGCTGTGGTTAAATAAATGGGTTAAGGGTAGGATAATAATATGCTTCAGTAGAGCTGGAGTACAACCATCAATACCCGGAGCGCTGTCATTTTTAAGTTTGTCAATTAGAGTACTCACTTCGAATGGATCGGGCTGGAGAAATAGAGATTCGCTACACTGTGTCTTAGCGTTATATTCTGTTGCGAGGTGGTTCTCTTGAGTGTTTAACATCGTGAGTGTTCTATCTGCCAACGTTCTTCCAATATTTGTTGCAGATGTCCAAGGAGGCAGTCTGATCCCGAACTATCTTAGCCAGGTCAGTGGCATCCGACTGGCTATCAGTCATGCTGCAAACATTTTTGATAGCTTACCACAGTTTTTTAGGTTATCTCTACTTTCTTGCAGGAGCCTGTTTTCATATTCAGCTTTAAGGCTCGTATTCTGAAACAAAATCTGTACTTGAGTATAGATCTGAGTTACGTTTTTGTATGAACTGACGTTTTAAAATCTCTACTCAAGTACAGATCAATGCTTGAGTATGATTCTAGAATACGGGCCTAAGTTTCCGTGTCAAAACAGTAAGAAAATTACTATATCGTTCGAATGTGACAGATCAGTCCTGATAATCTAATAAGTCAGAACTTATTAGATTATCAGGATTTTTTCTTGCTTCAAAATGTAACCGATCTCTATGCTTTTGACATCGAATTAAGCCGGCGGTGATCCAAGGCTTCAGAATGTGCTGACTTCGCTTGATTACAGTGTGACTGGTATTATCCTGCATTGCCCTGCTCAACCTTAAATCGAATTCCGCCGCTGCTTCATTAGGATCTGTCATATTGACTATATCAGTCCAGTCTAAGGACTTGAGGCTTTTTGTTATACCAGCATAGTTCACTTTCAGTCTCGTGCGTTTGGGCAGATCTTTTCGTTTATTCTGCTGAAGAGTTGCACCTAGCAAACAGACATCGTGATCAGTAATATTAGCTCGGCACACAATACCAACCGCGGAGGTAGTACCCTTTACAAAAATATGATCCAAACATGCTAAACCTCTATTCGGTATCGAGATAGCAAGTAGAAGTTGGTGACCAGCCAATAAGCTCAAATAATCTGAAGAGTGTTCATTATGGTGTTTATCTCCTATGTCAAAGTTGATGTCTCCCACAAGTACAACAGCCTGTCGACTACTAACATCCAGTAAAGTTTTGTCCAAAAAATCGAGAAAAAGGTTTAAATTCTTAAAAGATGGTGACCTATAAATACCTATAAAAGTGATCCGATCATTAATATTTAGTTTTAATTATTCAAATATTTTATAACTCAAATTAAGATGTGATTACATTTATGTTAACTTCATGATGTGCTCTATGTTATTTCAATATGATTGCAGTGAAACATTGCGTTGTATGTGTTAAAATCGAAATTTTAAAAATGCCTGTAGAGGTTATGTCGTTTTGCCGTTTTGTCTTTACGTGTAAATTGTGATAGGTATAGTATGATGACTGAAATTGTTTTAAATGCATTGATAAAGATTATAAACTGTCCTTTACGTAGATAGGCTTATTTTTGTTCTATGTCCTATAGTATTTGTGTAAAAATGTTTTGAAAATTTTTAGGAGTAAATTACGCGACCCGCGAATTCGACGCTCCGATTGTTTTTAACATTTTAGTATCTATTTCTGCATAGACAGCTAATATTTATAGTCAAATATAACAAATAACTATTGTAATTTAAGGTTAAGGTATAAAAACCTAGTCATGTCGATCATAATTCCCAAAGTAAATGCCCATTTCTAATTAAAACCGGCAAATTTTACTTGACCTAAAATTTTGGACTTTTTTCTAATATTATTGAACTAAGATCTAAAAAAACAACACACGCCCTTTTGTTCCTTATCTCAATGGACAAACAAAACACTCAAAGCTATTAACACTCGGTGACCCGAGAGGCCATAAATTTGGTTTTTGTTATGACGGGACCGCGGCGCGCAGCAGGAGCGACGGCTCGTAAAAAAAGGTACTTAACTTAACGCGCCATTTCTGGATCACGAGTGCGATCGAGCTGATCCCGAAATTTCGATGTCAAAGATGCACGTCGCCTGGTCGCCCTATTACGGATAAAATGGATGCCATTTTTAAAAAGGGGAGCAAGATCGGCATATCAGTAGTTACGACGTAGCTAAAGAACTGGGAATTGACCACAAAATAGTTTTGGCGCATTTTAATAAAAATAGGTACTAAAAAAAGCTCGATATTTGGGTACCTCACGAGCTCACTGAAAGAAACCTAATGAACCGTGTACTCATTTGTGATTCTTTATTACGACGTTATGAAACCGAACCACTTTTGAAGAAGCTGATAACTGGTGATGAAAAGTGGATCATGAACGACAAGAACGTGCGAAAATGGTCGTGGTCAAAGGCCGGTCAGGCTTCACTCTGAGGCAGACTGAGGAGAGACTCACAGATTAAGGCGAAACCCGGTTCAACTCGCAACAAGGTGATGCTGTGTGTGTATTGGAAGGGCATTATTCATTATGCTGTTAACACCAGGCAGGACCATCGATTCTGAACTCTACTGCGAACAACTGATGAGATTAAAGCAAGAAGCTGAGAGAAAGTGGCCGGAATTAATCAACAGAAAGGGTGTGCAATTGTGCATCATGATAACTAGACCTCACACATCTTTAGCTACTCAGCAAAAATTAAGAGAGTTTGGCTGGGAGCTGTTAATGCATCCGCCGTATAGGCCTGACCTTACACCTTAAGATGTTCACCTGTTTCGGTCTCTTCAGAATTATTTAGGCAGTGTCAGGTTAACATCACGAGAGGACTGCCAAAACCACTTGTCGCTGTATTTTGATCAGAAGCCTTAAAGTTCCTATAGCAATGGGATCATGTCCCTACATACAAGATGGCAAAAAGTAATCGAACAAAATGGCACCTACATATATGGGAAAAACATATATGCAAGCTAAGCAATAAAATAAATTCATTCGCTTATGCCCTGTGGAGGCTTGGAAAAACTGCCAGCAGAGCAGTAGCTCTTCAAGCTTATCACGGGAACGTTAGCTCGATTCTGCGTTATGGCATAGTGCTGTGGGGTAACTCGTGTCATATAAATAAACTATTTATTGCACAAAAGTTGCGTTAGGGCCATTTGTGATGTGAATAGTTTGGTCTCTTGCAGACCTTTGTTTACGTTCCTTGTTTATATATGTATGAGGTGTGTATATTTGTCGAAACAAACACACCGAGCTATCAAGTGCGATTATCCGCAGATCCATAGCTGTAGACGACCGAATAAACTAGTGTAGCTAATAATGAAAACGACAATGTGTTCTAGGAACAGCCGTGTAATGGCCATTAGAATATATAATAAATTACCAATGGACTTAAAGAATCTATCATTAATTCAATTCAAGTATAAGTTGAAAGTTCGGCTCATTCAAAATTGCTTTTACAACCTGGCTGAATATTTTGATATAGAAATTTAAATTATTGTGTTTGATATTGATTGTGTTTGTGCCTGTGAATTAATGAATGTATTATAATTTTAATTTTAAAAGTTGACATCATTTATTGCTATATAAAATTGTATTTGCATACCTCAATTGGTGAATGTGGTTTGTTTACTTTCAATTTTTCTCTACCACCTAAAATATACCACATTCTTGCGAAATAAATATTCTTATTCTTGCGAAATAAATATTCTTATTCTTAGTCAAATTCAATTTTTTTTTTAATTCAAATTTCTTTATTTCAGACAATATAGGTCCATGGGTTAGTGAGACTTATGACTAGAGTAAGTATTCTTAGGGATAACAATTTATTTATTTATTTCATATTTCAATTATTTTAAAAATATGTCATGTACCTCAGAGGTACTCCCTGCGATCTCGTCCCGGAGGAGCTTCTAACCTCTACTCCCAGTCATAGTCTGCACGAAGTGCCTGAGTATAGGTGCATGCGGATCATCTGCCACTATCTTTAGGATGCTATTATTACTCCCTCGCACTCGATTGATCAGTGACGCCACTTTCGAACGAGGACTTGAAAGGCGTCAGTTCTTGCCTGCGCGAACATTTCGGAAGCACTGCAAAAGCGAGTAAGTCTCAACAGCCTAAAGATATTATTGTATCCAATGATACGAAGGGTATTTAGCGATCTTTTGGTACAATTCACCCACAGACCGCCCGTGTACAGATTCTGACAGTAAGCCTAAAAGAGTGTAGTTTTGTCTTGGTCAGTACAACGAGCGAATCTGCGGGCTAGCATGTTACCACGGACCGCCCAAGCCCTTCGCTCCCTCTCTACGTCAATATCATCCTTAAGGCCGTCGCTAAGTATGTGTCCTAGGTACTTAAATTGAGAGACTCCGTTCAGCTCCACTCCACTAAGGCAGATTGGAGGTGTAGTTTCTGGACACGTACCAGAGGCCCCAAAGACCATATATTCACTCTTTTTGACATTATATGCTAGACCATGCGACTAAGCATAGGTCTCACACACGTTTAACATCTTTCCGATTGCGTTCGCAGTGGGACTCAGCAGGACCATGTCGTCCGCATAGCTAATGTTGTTAACACTGACACCACCCACACTGCATCCGACACGCATCCTGCTGAGCTCCACTATGAGGTCATTTATGTAGATGTTAAAAAGCTTTGGAGACGACAGCCCCCCCTGTCTGTAAATGTAAATAAATTGTATTAAAAAAAAAAATGAATTTTCTTAACAAATGCGAAGAAACTTTTTCCCCAAAAAAATGACGATCACGCGGGCAAAGCCGCGAGCTGAAAGCTAGAATCTTTAAAAAATAATATTAAAAAACCTACATAATTAGATACCCAAATACGACACGGTTGGCGTAGTGCGCTGTAGCACGGTTTCTCGCCTCGATTCCCGGTCGGGTCAATTTAGGAAACGATCTTTTCTGAATTGACTCGGGTCTGAGTGTGCTGGGAGACGCCCCTAGCTTATTTCCTTGTGTGGTACCTCGTAACACAGGGATATTAATCCCTACTTCGAGACCATTACAAATATGTGTTGTCTGGCGCAAAAAAAAAATTAACTGTAATTTTTTATTTAATTTATATGAATACGTATAAATACATTATTAAATATTTCTTCAGAGCTTTTACCACAAGAAATTACATTATATTTATATATATTACGCCGCAATGACTGAATATTTGTGGCGTCATCACCGGACTGGAGTATTTACTATTATAATCCTCGAGTTTGGCCTTCATAGTCTGCAAAGAGACAAGACCCGGAGTAGTCGTAGTTGGTACGAGCAGAGCTGATGGGGGAGACCTGGTGTGTGAAGATGAACGGTTGTTCCACTACCTAGAATACAAATTGTGTCGTGTATTGTTATTATCAATCTAGGATGCTACAGGATGCAATTGAAAACAGCATCAGTAGCGAAGCGAAGTCACAGTCTCGTGAAGCCAAAAGGCACAGTAAAAACGCTTTTTTGAGGTTACTATAAGTACTCCATTCATTAAAACATTAGAAATAAGAGGCTCATAGAATGAATAACAATTTGCATAAATTGACGTTGCAATGCTGGATGACATATATGAGTATAACCTAACAAAATTTAAAACCCCTTCCGCCATAACGTATGATTAGATTAGATTAGATTTATTTCTCTCTTAGTACATAATTACAATATATTTTACATTGAATGTCAGATATAAGAATTTGTATTAAGATCGTCAACAATATAGTAATAATAATAGCATGCATAAAAATGTCAAGGTTAAAAAAAAACAAATTACAAATTCAAAATCATACAATCAAATGCCATTAATATAAATACAAATGTCAACTAAAATTAAAATACACAATTTAAATATTCGTCAATGGAATAGATAGACTTTTCCAACAAAAGGTTTCTCAGTTGGCGTCGGAATGCTTCGTCGGATTGTGCATTTATCAGCGTATATGAAGGGATTATTTAGATTTGGTAGAGTTATAGTGACAGTGAAAATGTGTTCCGATACCTACTTAAAACCCCTGCTTCTTTTAGGTTTTTAACATCGACAATATAGTTTTCTGCTAGACAAAATAGTTTATTTAAGCAAAAGTCTCATAAATTCTGAAGTTACTTTACTTTAAATGAGAACAATTAAGTGTGACAGCTAATAATGTTTATGGTACTTTTATACAACAAAGTGTACCCAAAAAGGAACCTTTTTTTACTTCTGTCCATAGTCTAATGCTATAATGAATGGATTAAAGGTGTACACTACAGCAATTCTCATTGAGCGCTGAATTCGGTCACAATGTAGATCCTGGCCGACGGCAAGTTTACTTATGTTGATGACCAAGCTTACCGCCACAGCTAGATCAGCATTCGGCGGAATGTGGACAGGGGTTTGGCAGACGACGTGGTTCAGCTGCCTCCACTGAGCTGTACCTCCCTTATGCTTTTGGAACCTGGCCATTTTCCACAGACTTCCTGCCACCGCAAAAACGTTATGGAAGTCTCTTGCTTTCTTTACTCTGTAAATTTTTAAGAAAATCGTGTCTTTTTAATGGGTGGAAAGATCTTTGGCGAGAGGGCGATGACTGCCTCACCCAGTGGTTTGAGCATTAAAAATATCACCTTCACCTTGGCATAGCACAGCATCACAGGATTAGTTATGCCAGCCAAAACACTATATGAACTTAATAGGATGATGTTTGCAGTTTATTAAAAAACATTCAACACTGTCCACCAATCACTGAAATGAAATTGCATTGCGTACCTACCTACGTTCTGTATGATGTGACCTTTTAAATTTCTGAGCTAAGGGTTTCTATCATCAAAACCAGGTCATCACTATAATTGATGGCTGCTGGGCTTGCCCCCTTTTTCAACTGGAGTTGATAATCGATCTCTAGACGGATTATTTTTCGCAATTTGGGAATCGAATTTAGAACCCACTGACTTGATGGCCTAGTGCTCTATTCATAAAAATATGAATAGGGTTCTCAATACTTACACTTTAGAAGACATCGAACAATAAAAACTACTTTAAATAGGGAGTTAGTCCTACTTTAAGAGGACTAAAGGCTGTGAACCATGATAAGTCTAAATAGGCAAAAGTTTTTATTCAACCAGCATCACACAGCCTTCGCTACTTAACTATACAGGTGATGTTCGGATCTGCCGAGCGAGATGAATAGAACGAAAGGTGAACAAGTCGCAATCAGCGGGTCACGTATTTCGTAGAGTTGATGGAGCAACCAACCAGCCATCCATGGCTATACCAACCGTCCTGGAGATGGAATAGGCATATAGTTCATGGCCAGTGGGGGAGACGTGTTCTGTATTGGATACCACGGACTCAATGGTTAGAGGTAGACCGTCCGCTTGGTGGTCTAACAATCTGAAGAGGATGGCAGTTAGATGCGGAACGCATAGGACCGTCCCGTGTCAAAAAGACCTCTGTTCAATGTTGGACTCTTAAAGACAAAAGGCGATATGGGGTATGTAGGTTTTACTTCCATCAAATTAAGGTAAACGAATGCGGCAAGTTTGCAACAGAACCTTAGGATTCGTAGGCTGTATTTCCTATCATTAAGTGGTGTTTGTTCTGAGATGTTGTCTGTATACTGTTTATTTACATATCCATATTATAATGGTATTAAAGTCTATTATTTAGTATATTTTGCTGTAAATTTGACGATTTGAAAGTACTGATACAATCTATTTGAATAAAGTTATTTGAATTTGAGTTCAGCGTCGCAGGTCCAAATCCTGCTAATGATTAAAGAGATCTTATGGGATTTGCTGGTATTCGCCACTTCTGACCTACTCAACAGCTGCCTAAATGAGGACTAACTCTTCCTTGTGGGTGTGAAAGTAATGAGATGCCTTGAGGACTGCATCTCTTGTGATGATGGCCCCACCGCAGAATGTGATGTGAGAATGTCCCTGGGATCGCTGTAACAGCTTCTTGAATCCTACCTGCTAGGCATTTGGTTATTCTCTTTATAAGCTCTCTTAAAGCTGTCCAAAGAAGTTTATTGTGGCCATTTTTTAGTTTCTTAATTTTTGTAATAACACCACTGGCGTAGTGTGCTGTGGCACGGTTTTGCCGCCTTGACTTGCGTGGTGTCCTGGGTCGATTCCCGGGCGAGTAAATTCAGGAAACAATCTTTTCTAAATTGGCTCGGGTCTGGGTGTGCTAGGAGACGCCCCTTTTTCAATTCCTCGTCACACAAGGATATTCATACTTACTTCGAGACCATGACATAGTGTGTTGTCTGGCACATATTTATATTTATCCCTTGAGTCGCCTCGTCATAGAGAAATGGCACGCTAAGTGCCTACCTTTTTTTTACGAGCCGTCCCTCCCGCTGCGCGGTCCCGCCGCGTCATAACAAAAACAAATTTATGGCACAAACAACAACAATTACAAGCACAGTGTATTACCGCGGCTGTATTTGCCTGAAGTATCGCGGTCCTTTGGGATCCGCCTACCTGACCCCCGAACAGAATTTCGCCGGATTGGCATTACATTTCTACTACCACCATTCATTCCAGACACCAAAAAAATTTTTGAACCTTAACGATGGACTTAATATATGTATAAACAGGACGGATAAGTCTGAAAAATTGCATTTACGAAAATGAACTGTATTGCTTGCAGTCAAGGTGTATTTTTGATTACGCTTTTTACAGATGTTAATACGAAAAGCATATATGCGTATGAAAATGAACTAGGTTTTCAACATATTTCGGTTACATTCCTTTTATGTATGGAAATACCTGTATTAGTAATTTACCGCTCTTCCATAGTTATTAACATCCATAAGTGTGTGTGTGTGTGTGTGTGTGTGTGTGTGTGTGTGTGTGTGTGTGTGTGTGTGTGTGTGTGTGTGTGTGTGTGTGTGTGTGTGGTGTGTTCGCGTGAATGTGTGTGCGTGTGATAAATTTGCTTGCATGTGTGTGTGTGTGTGCGTGAGAGCGTGTGTGCATTTATGTGCGCGCGTGAGCAACTTACTAAAAATAAATTCTATATACGTAGGTATTCGTATAAATACGTATGTTAAACGTATTTCCTAATATACTCGTCGTAAGACTGTTTCGCACAAATAGCTGTGCCCGTGAGGGTCCATAATTTGATCACTCATAATAATGTAGGTACTACCTGAATAACATTATGTATTGCAATAAAGAATTCAGTATTGAGTATCTAAGACTATATGACGTAATGCTTATGTTATGGTTTGTTTATTTATTTATTTATCGTATCCTATTTTAGTTTTATATTGTTAAGTGAGCTAAAGAACGACTAAAAGGTAAGAAATTACTAGAGTTCTAAGAACCAAAATATTTTATTATTTATGTGGTGCAAAGTAAACAAAATCCAAGTTAGCTTATTTAATAGCAATTTTATTGGGTTTTCAATAATATCTACCTATGTCATATGATCCTCTCTATAACTTCTCACCACTATTATAAGATACACCCACACTGGAAAAAATAATCAAAAATTAGATTTATTTTAGACCAGCACAGGATATAGCTGGTCTTACTTCGGCCGTGTCTCCATTAGGCTCACAGTGAGCAGTTAACTGTTTGCATCTAGTTCGTCTCTCTATGTTTTGGAGCGACCCTACAGCGCGTAACTGCGCAGTGAGCAGCTGAGTCGCAGCGATCGATACTCGCGGTACCTACGCTACAGTTCGCCGCTCTCTCGAAATTGAGTTAGCGACTGATACACCGCTCAGAGTTAAGGCCGGTATTCACTTAGTAGTTGGTACAGGTGCTTAGTGTTAGTAGAAAACACGTGTGGACACCGATAGATTAGTGCAAGTGATTAGTGACCTGCGTAGTAAAGCGATTAGAAGCGTGTTCTATTGTTTTGCGAGTGGCCTCGTCCCGCGCGCCTCCCATTCCCCTCACTCGCCGCGTGCCTGCCACTCAACACGTCTGGACAGCAGGTGTTAGTGTTTGGTGTTTAGCGTTTTCCAAAACTTGCATAAAATGGCAAAGTAGACGGAAGATTTACCATATAAATGTGTGCAGGAGTATGAAATCAGTATTTCATACTCCTGCACACATGTCTTTTAAATTGTAAAGACCTTAGGTACATAATTAAAAGTTACAAAGATAGAAACTAGAAAAATTCGACTTGGTCCAGGGACTCAAGCGGATTCGAACCCGCGACCTTTCACAATCTAACGTTGTTTCATCAATGTTAAAGGCGCTTGCCTATAACATTGATGAAACAACGTTGGCTTACAATGTAAAATACACTAGATAAATTCGCCAGGTCTGTTAACGGCCTCGGTAGCTCAGTTGAAAGAGCAGTCACCCGGATTGTGAAAGGTCGCGGGTTCGAATCCCGCTTGAGTCCCAGGACCAGGCCGAATTTTTCTAGTTTCTATCTTTGTGTAGAAAACAAAGCATTGTTTAATGCTAAAAAAATAAAAATTCACTTATAATTAAAAGTTAATTAAAAGTGTCCGAGAAAAACTAAACACAGCAGCTAAACATATCCACGAAACAGATTTAGACACTATCTACTTGCACTACACACCTGCACCAATCAATCGCTCCTACTAGTCGCCTGCACTCGCACTAAGCAAAGTGAATACCGGCCTTCAGTCAGAGGACAGACAGTCAGCCGCTCACTGTGAGCCTAATGCCGACACGGCCTTCGTGCAAACGGCCAAATATCTACGAATGATGAATATTTCAAAATAAATACTTACGTGCAAACAAAAGCACGTACATTATCAATTGGACATACAAGAACGAGCATCCTGCCAAGATACGGAAGACCGTGATGGTGATGTAAGTTATCATCACTACGACATTTGATATGATGGCCGCTATTATGAAAATATCCGCTGATAATGGCCATTTCTGGAAAATAAAGAAACATTCTAACTGTTCTGCATTGATCTTAAATTTCATTAGTAGTAGTAATTAGCCTTAGATTAGTGTTAGGACAAGTCCAAGACGTGCTCAGAAAAGGTCAGGTCAGGAGTACCCATAATCGACGAGCATGTATGAAAGGATTAATGAGAGTGGAAGAAGCGCAAGAGCTGTGTCAGGACCGTAGCAAGTGGAAAGATGTGGTCTCTGCCTACCCCGTTGGGAAAAAGGCGTGATGGTATGTATGTATGTATGTAATTAGCCTATACATATACTGTCCCACTGCTGGGAAAAGGCCTCCATCTTTAAAATCAAGTCTTCGCTACAGTTGATGGGTATTTAATTGGCTTAATCACCACGCTTAGCAAATGCGGGTTAGTCATCACAAACCCGAGCTATCTTCCGAAAACACACTTTTCCCGACCTGGGAATTGAATTGACCTCCGGGTTTCGGGCCGAGCTCTGAAACCACTTTGCCACGGAGGCGTTAATTCAAACAAATTAAGATATATGACGACTCGATTGGCGCTGTAGCACGGTTTCTCGCCTCGATTTCCGTAGTGTCCCGGGTTCGATTCCCGGTCGGGTCAATTCAGGAAACGATCTTTTCAGAATTGACTCGAGTCTGGGTGTGCTGCGAGACGCCCCTGGCTTATTTCCTTGGGTGGTACCTCGTAACACAGGGATATCAATCCCTACTTCGAGACCATTACAAGAGGTGTGTTGTCTGGCGCATATTTATATTTATATCAAGTGGGAAATTAAAAAAGGTCTTAAGTGGGAATCGAATCCTTATCTCCCGCAGTCCGGACAGACGTTGGGGCCTAGTGGTTGAGCACTCCCATGTGGACCATCTTTGTGTTCATTATTAAAGGGTTTTGAACCTTTGTGGCGTAGGTCACCAGCCGCCATTTTGTTTTTTTCTCGAAGTTTCCGCTCTCAGTGAAAATGGTATACATGGAAAGAGGACACAAGAACAAACAAAAAACGTCTAACTATATGGTACTAATTAAGAGGCTTTTTGCGTTATTTTGTTAACAAATAACAGTTTTAGGACATTTATACAGTCTGTTATCTTCTTCCGCAATCACCCTACATCCCAAAGTCGCCTAGAAGAAATCGCTCCAAGCGATAGGGTCACTATCCTATGCTGTCATGAAATTGTATTTTTTTCCAACAAAGTTTATGTGATTTTAATTTAAAACTTTATTGTGATTTTTTACCAAAAAATAGGTACTTAAATCATCGTTGACTTTATTATTTTGAGCACTTTCAAATGTACACTGCGATAACACACTAACCCACGGTTTAAATGTACTGAAATCTGTTATTTGTTGACAAAGTAATGTGGAAACCCACTTAAATAATAGATTTTTAGTTAATATCGCCTTTTTTTAGCGATTTTTACCTTCAAATATCTCGGAAACGTTTGTTTATGTGTGCTCTATCTATATCTATCATCCACACACAATGTAACATTTGTTGGCCCGAACTAAAAGGTTCGGTGACTCGTTTCTTTGTCGTACCATCCAGACGTGGAACGCTCTTCGAGCACATGTGTTTCCTTCCTCGTATAGTCCCGGGTTCTTCAAGCGGGACGTGAAAAGGCATTTCTGCAGGCCTTTAAGGTGAGGATGGCCAGCCCAGTGATTCGTTTGAATAACTGGGCTTGTCAACCTCATATCTGGACCTCACGACCGCTTTCCATCAGGTGGAGTGAGGTTATCTTGACGGGCAATATAAAAAAAATGTATAAATTATTATATATATACCACTTTTAGCGTGCACGGAAACTTCAGAAAAAAAACAAAATGGTGGCCAGCTTCCATACAAAAATTGTTCAAACCCCTTTGAGGTAATAGTAAGAGGTGATGGAAAACAATGATAGAAAAACAAACAAGCCCGGATAAAGGCGGATGGGGTAAGAAGCCCTCCCACGTTGGGTTCTGATACCATTGATAAAGAATGGGCTTCTGAGTTTTCCTTTGATCCGTGATGGCAACAGCCAAAATTGCCACTGACTACCCCGTTTGGGATATAGTCGTGACCGTATGTATGTTTGAGCAACAAGCGGGCTGGTAGCTAGCGTATTATGATTCGCGCCTATAGCTACGCTTTTGTAGGCAGAAGCGCTGTCGTTAAAACTAGTGAAACATTTTATAACATACCATCACGACTATATCACAAACATGGTAGTCAAAAGCAAGTGTCTGTTGGCGTCATGGTGAACGGAACACTCAGAAGCCCACTTTTCACCAATGGTATTAGAACTCAACGTGGTAGGTGCATGGTGCGCCTTCTGTCGTAATCTGGGTTGATTTGGTTTTTAATCGATCTTTCCACCGGAGAGTTAGTCGGAAATATAGCAATGACCACAAAGATTGGATCTGACTAGAATTGAACTCTGGACCACACAATCCACGATCCGAGTTTGGGTGCTTACCCCAAGGCCACGACGCGCTCCATAGTGAAACATATAACTAATTTGGACGATACTCTTTACTAAGTAACTTAGTACATACACAGTATATCCCAGCAAAGAACACGAGACCAGCCACTCCTATGGGCACAGACGCAGCTGATAACACCCATGAGAATATACTCTGACCAGTTAGAGCGCACGGCTTAGGAGCCGACACTACACTGTCGCAGTTCTGGCAAAACCCTGCTATTGTCATCATCTGCAAAAACCAAGTCTTTTCATCATTATCACAACTTCTTTAAGAAAATAAATATCTGGGACAATTTACACCAAGATCATCTGACCCCAAACTAAGCAGACAAGCCTATAGGTGTCAGAGACTGATCTATAAACGTAAATAGTTCTAAATACACACTTGAATAGATAATAATTAACACCCAGGCACACAACAAACACGTTCGTTATGGGTGGGGATCGAACCCCCGACCTCCGGTGCTGAAGGCAGGAACGCTGCCATTGCACCAACGGGCCCGTCTTTGGCAAGCGGGGTTCGCCTATAGTGAACCGCTGCGGTAACCGCTTTGGTACCACCCGACAGTCCGAGTGTTAGTTTCCATAAACACTGTTTGAATATAATAATACCTACGAGAGATTATGGTGCCATTTTGATAACACAAAGAGCTACGAAATAAACGATATTTTATTTAATAACTAACAATTCCAAAAATTGCTATTAATATCGCACCACACGGTAGTGTGAAACAGAAGCAACAATTATTAACTTTGGGAAGGAAATCAAACATTGCCATCTGAAAAACTATCTAATAAATATCTGTGACAAATAAGTTAAATACACCCAAATCACTCTAAAATCTGTTGAGATCACTCTGAAAGAATTAAAGACATAATTTTACTAAGTTTTATAATGTAAAGAACTTAAAATGGTAAATGCTCTTAGATCTAAAATCTGTTTACTTGTATGCTGTCTATTCTGTGGTTGACATAGCTAATGTCACAGTGACAGAAGTTTTTTGAGAGAGCGATGAGAAGGTTTTTTTAATCATAGACATCCATAAGCAAAAGTCACTATTTCAGGATGAGTTCCACACCATGAGTTTTCGCAGATGACAGTGAAGTCGATAGCGTCTGTTTTCTAGTTTTTATCTGGGATATCGGTACAAAGCGCACAGTCTTTAATACGTTGTTTTAGTTAAAGATGCAGTTAGTAGCTAACGAAACACACAGTTCGAAAAGCACAGTCAAGGTGCTATTGTTAATTATTTCATGAAATAAACATTGTTTATCGAGCAAGTACCCATTTCTAAACTATCCAGATTCTAGATGGCCTTTCGGCGGAATGGTAGAGACCTGCCTTTAGCGCCACAAGTCGTGGTTGGTCCAAGTGCAAGTTTCAAGGGCAAGTAATACGAGTAATGTAATGAAAAAAAGTGTGTGTGGGAGTCTAGGTGTTACTGTTTATGTAAAAATGTATACTCAGATCAATATTTAGCTATATACCCATTGCCTCTGCCACCCATAGTAATAGAGTTTAATGTTGCCTAGCCATAACCAAAAAGTAAAAGATAGTAGGAATGTCGACAACATAAAAAAAATGGCATTCTGTTTTTTCCGTTCGTTAGACCGTCCAAAAATACTGGACATATAATTTTCGCTTTATCAAATTAATAAAAAAATACAAAGATAAAGAGAATTTATGTTTCGGAGTGGGGGCTTGTTACGTCACTTCTAAGTAAAATTTTTACCTAGGAGTGACGTCACCCGAACTGCAACGCACTGTATCGTCGTCATTTCTCGTTTACGAGAAAAAAGAAAAAATACGTGTCCAGAATTTTTTGATAATCTAACTGACGGACTAAATAGTTTTTCTTAGTCTTCTAGCCTATTATATGTCCCTAGTATATCCCTACCTAGTTTTCCCAAAGGCCTAGTATGACATATTATCATGATACTCGTAGGATCGAATGAAAAACAGACTAGGTTTTATTAATAAATATTTATTTAAACAAACTTATAACTAAATCAGAAGAATTCCATTGGGATAGAGTACATGACGTCATTAGTTTTAGTATCGCGGATGACGACCCTGGAGTCTGAGAAGTAGCCGAGAGAGATGACTTCAGAAGACTTGGCTGTCCTGGGCAGACCACCAGCAGACATCACTGAGTTGATGCCGAGCGACCAGAAGTGGTGACCCTTGTAGCCCTTCGCGTAGTTCACAGCTGTAGATCCAGAGAGACTGGCTTCGTAGTCCACTTGGATCTTCATTGATCCTCTAGTCGCGAACAGCTCAGCGGTGACGCTCTGGTTTGGCTCCAGAACTATCTCAACACCAGATTGCGATCCCACCGTGACAGATTCTGATTTGGACACGCTCTGGCCCCATTTCGACGTGTATGAGAAGGAGGTCTTTCCAGATACTGATGCTACTTTTATGTCGAAGCCGTATTCGATTTCACGGCCGACAGTCAACTGGCCTCCTTGCTCCCAAGTTGTAGATACTGTGTTCTGGACTGACTGCTGAATGTTAGCTCTGAAGGTGGCTGTCTTCGTGCTGTTGTTCTTGAAGACTTGCGTCAGAACGATGGAAGGTTGAGAAGAGACTGCAAGGATTCTAGCGCGCTGCGGAGACAGAGACCTGGTGACTTGCGTCCACCCGTAGCTCTGGTACAGGTCTCCCCAGGGGGTCGGGCTTCTGACATAGGCGTCAGTAGGCCGAGCGCCAAAGTAGGCGTTGACGGCATTCTTCAAATTGTTGTCTGACAGCTGGAAGGTGTTCCTCTCTTGATCGCTGATGATGTCTACGTTGCTGCCAGAGAGGTCGACGGTTCGTTCCGCTTCGTTATCAGAAGCCACGACCTGCACTTCGATCCTGGCGTAGATGACTGGCACGAGCAGCAGTAGAGAGAAGAGTTTCAGAGCCATGATTGTGTCTGCAAAAAATATGAATATATTAAATGACGCCAATGTCACAACTAACCTATTAGCGATATAATCGCTATATGCCTCTATTTTCTTATGATGAAGCCAACGACCTTCAGGCCTCTACCTATTGTTCGAAGCAGGCCAACCATCCAAGCCTGAACTATTCCTATAACCACAACTCGACCGTTACATTGTTAACATAAGTTCTCTTGGCTATTGAATTGTACACTAGTTTGAACGGTAAAAACACCACAGTAACATTTAAGTGGTGGTTGCCTTTAACTGACTGTTCCGACAATGTTAATAGGACAAGGTATACAGCTCAAATGTAACACAGGATTTTGAACTACTTCATGTATGCGAGCTCATAGTTACGAGAGCTCACCTTATTCTGGCGAGTTACTACAATGCTGGCAGTAGAATCAATTAATAAAAAAAGGCATGTGATCAAGAATTACTTCAAGCAAGAAAGTACTTACATTTCGTTGAGCCTAATCTAATACAATAATTCCGAAATGATACACTTCATTATTTTATACTGTTTTGCACAGAGTATTTATACAGGGTAAGTGATTTTTTAAATTAAATCCATTGACAAAATAGAGCTGAAGCGATTTGTTTCTAAATGTATCGTTTTTATTGTTACTCACAGTGCAACAGTAGCAGTTAAATCATAAGAAGGTCCCATACCAATATACTACCTTGACTGTCACACTCAATTGTTCTCACTTAAAGTAAAGTAACTTTAGAATTGATAAGAATTTTGCTTAAATAAATTATTTTGTCTTGCATCAAACAATATTGTCGATGTAAAAACCTAAAAGAAGCAGGGGTTCCCGAACACATGGTTCCCGAACACATTTTTATTGTCACCTTAACTCTACGAAATCTAAAATGTTACATAATCCCTTCATACGTTGTGGTGGAAGGGGTTTTTAATTTTTCCAGGTTATACTCAGGTATTTCATCGTCATGGCAACGTCAAATGCAAACTGTCATTCATTTTACCACCACTGCTTCTTATTTCTAATGTTATAATGAATGAAGTATAGATGACTTGAGTGTATGTACTTCGCATGTCAAAAAGGATGTTTACTGTAATGTTCTCGAGGCTCCTTCATTTAGACTACGCTCTACCGATACCGTAACAGATTTACTCAATAGAGTAACTACTGAGTTTCTTGCCGGGTCTTCTCAGTGAAATCAGCATTTCGACGCAGATGGTAGAGTCACATTATGTATGTATTAAGGTGCTCCCTCATCTGGAGCATTTTCGTTAAATGTATCGTTACAGAGTCGAGCATTACAGTGCGCAAACTGTAATGTTACAATTTCGACCATTACGTTGGTGAGGGAAAAGCACCGAGCATTACAGTGGGCAAATTGATGATACAATGTGTAATATTTTGATATAATTTCCCTGAAGTTCTGTAGGGCAGAATTGTAAAGTAATGGTCAAAATCGAATCTGAATTGTTACATTACAGGAAAATGCTCCAGGTGAGGGACCACCTTTATACTTACTAAATAGATTGTAGTTATAAATATAATAAAATGTATTTTTACACTATCAGATTCCGGAGTTCCACAAGGAGGTATATTATCCCCACTTCTATTTTCTGTATTCATCAACTTTGTCACACTTAATCTCTGCAGCTCCTACCATCTGTATGCTGATGACCTTCAACTGTATGTACAGACTGACGCCAATGGTTTCGAGGATGCTGTTGGCCTACTGAATAACGATCTCCAACGTTTGCTCGAATGGTCTGACAGTTACGGTATTTCAGTAAATCCAGCTAAATGTCAGGCAATTGTGATAGGTACTCCGCGACAGCTGAGTCACCTCAGTACCGACGGTCCTACGTTAACCTATAACGGCACTAACATCCCGTTCAGCCCCCATGTTAAGAACCTTGGCCTATACGTAGATAATAACCTTAGCTGGGACAAACAAATCAAGGAAACAAGCAGAAAAGTTGTCGCTACCTTACGCTCTCTGTATAGATTTAAAAACTTTCTCCCACTCAGCACCAAAATTGTACTGGTCCAAGCCCTTCTGATGCCTCATATTGACTATGCGGACGTTTGCTGTTCCAACCTGTCCCAGGCGCTTCTCGATAGGCTCGAACGCCTAGTCAATAGTTGCATTCGTTTCATCGGTGTAAGAAAATTTGACCATATTTCTCCGTTCCGCTCTAAATTGAAATGGCTTAGAATCCGCCAACGAAGAGATTCCCGAACGCTATGTTTACTGTTCAACGTTCTTAAAAATCCCGATGCTCCTAAATATCTCAAGCGTAATTTTAAATATAGGGGTGAGTGCAGCTCACGTAACCAACGCTCAAATACTCTTTTAAAACTTTCCACTCCTCATCTATCCACGCATGTGTCTAACTCCTTTACCTTAGCTGCTATAAGGTTATGGAACTCGCTTCAGAACAGAATCAAAATGTCCCCCAATAGTTTCTCCTTCAAAAAATCTATCCACAAGCTTTTTTTACAGACACCCTAATCAGTTTGAATTAGTGCTATTTAATCATTGGTCAGATTAGTCAGATCGTCGATCATATCATTCCGAGTTAATGTTTCGTCTTTCATTTGAGTACATAATATGTATTTATATATCATTGTATTTATGAATTTATATGTATATATTTGCTATTTTTATATGTAAGTAGGTACATATATATATATATATTGTAATTTAGATAAGTAGGTATATATATTATATGAGTAAATTGTTTACTTTTATTTTTACTGAAACTTAGTTTTACAAAACCCCGCCGTAAAGATTTCTGCTTCACCTAGTGGTTGACTGGTAGAGAATGCCTCTAGGCATTAAGTCCGCCAATTGTACTTTTTCTTTGTGCAATAAAGATTAAATAAATATAGCTAAAGTTTAATTCACCACCCTGTATTTTTCTATTCAAATCAGGTCACATTGCACATGTACCAAAAAAATACTTACTGCTAATGACCGCTGATTCGCTGACACTGCCTCAGCGACAGCGAGTTGGGTCCGCCTTAAGGTCAGCAGCACACTGCCTTACAAGCGACACAAAGCGTTATTGACAGGCTTGTTTGCGCCGCGGTCCTGCGTTTAGCGCCGGCGGTCGTGGGTTCGATCGCTACCCATGACAATTATTCATGTGACGAACATTTGTGTTTGCTTTGTGCCTGGGTGTTATTCTCTACTTATGTGTGTATTTAGAAATATTTAAGTATGTTTATCAGTCTCTGACACCCATAGTACAAGCTGCCAATTTAGAAAATATCGTTTCCTGAATTGACCTGACTGGGGATCGAACCCGGGACACTACGGAATTGAAGGCGAGAAACCGTGCTACAGCGCACTACGCCTATCGTGTCGTCTAATGATTTATGATAATTATGATAATGATGATTGTCCGCCACACTTGGCTTGGCCTTGTAACTATTTAATTTGGACTATCTTACAATTAAATGTAGTACTATTACAATTGTAATGGTCCGATACAAATTCTCAAATGCTTGTGGTTATTCAGCTAGGTCGTATCAAGTTAAGAACTGTGGTTGCACGCATTGGTGTATGCCTATGCTTGGTGGTAGATTTTTTACTGTTCATATTTGTTAGTAAAATCATGTTTAAAAGCACATTAAACCTTCAGGTGATTGCAAATAGCAGCATTCGCCTAGCGTCTCTGTGTGCCACCGACTTTTATATTTTTCCTGAGAACTAATTTTAGTGTTAAATGTGAAAGAACATAAAGATATTTTGAAGATTTTATAGCATGTGTACACTCAAATAGCTTTCAAAAGATAATTTCACTACAAATAGTCGGTGTACCTGTTATATGAGTATTTATAGTGTGAGTAATGGCTTGCTTTAGTCCAATGTAATAAAAATAGTGATAAAAATCAACTGGTCCCAGGGATCAAAATGGATCTCAATGGCATAATAAAATGCGAAAAACACAATACGATAGTAATTACTCTTTCACATTTGTATGTTTAATGAATAATCTCTGCCTAAGCCAACGATTGACTGGCGAAGACTGCCTTATAGCATCAAGTTCGAATTTTGTGTTACAATGACGGCACGATGGGCGTAGTGTGCTGTAGCACGGTTTCTCGCCTTAACTTACTTAATGTCCCGGGTTCGATTCCCGGTCGAGTCAATTCAGCCGACGGTCTTATCTAAATTCGCTCGGGTGGTGGCGGGAGACGTCCCTGGCATAATTCCTTGTCTAGTACCTCGTATACAGGGTTTTTTTTTATTTATCCCTACTTCGAGACCATGACAAGATGTATGTTGGCTGGCGCATATTAATTTATTTGTGTTTACTTGTGCAATGAAGTTTAAGTCGAAAACTTATCTTAATAGAATAAAGCATCTCCAAATTAGATTTATGAAAACCCTTGTAAATGAAAAAACAAAAGACAGATATAGGAAGGACTATAATAATTTATTTGTTAAATGTAAAATGTTGCCAGTTCATGAGAGGGTATTGTTTCTGTTAGCTTTGGAACATTATGATTGTGGTAAATTTAAGGTACTGGTGACTCATTCACGACTTCCTAGGATTGTAAGAAAAGGGGCTTTATTCATACCTAAAACAATCAACTACTACGGTGCGCGTACCAACAGTTATCTTGTGCCTAAAGTATTTAATAGTTTACCACACGAAATAACGGTGTGTGATAGTAAACCGATCTTTAAGAGGAAGGTGAGATAGCATTTGTTGAATCAATTTGAAGGTCAAATAATAGAAGAGATTGAATAGATGTACCTAAGACTTTAAGCATGTTCTTGTTTACGCATGTTTTTTGTATTATTAAAGTAAGTAATCTTTGTACTTTATTGGTAAGCTTTGATTAAACAGTTTATAACAAACTGGGAGCCAGCTTCTGCCAACCAACTATTGTACCTATAGTTAGGCAGATTTTGTAAAATGAAAAACTGTAAAACTAAAAAGCAAATGAACAAAAAACCAGCTTTCTTTTATTTATTGACTGACCTGTTAACACATTTGTAAAGATCTTGACTTTACCACGGAGATCATGGGTTCGATTCGATCTAAAGCACAATCATTCACTCATTGACAACACGATTGGCGTAGTGCGTTGTAGCTCGGCTTCGTGCCTTGATTTACGTAGTGTCCCGGGTTCGATTCCCGGTTTTAATTGGTCTAGGTATGCTGGCAGACTACCCTCAATCCTTGTCTGGTAATTCGTAACACAGGTATGAAGGATATTTATCCTTACTCCGAAACTATGGCAAGTGATGTACAGTCTGGCGCATATGTTTTTCGAACATTTGTGTCTGTGTTGTACCGAGGTGGCATATTTAAGTATGTATTTACTAAGATTTAAGTTTATTATGTTATATTATTTGAAACAAGCTCTGCATTACATACTAGTTTAGGGTCAGAAGACCTTGTTGTAAACTGTCACAGATGAAAAAGGTGGTGTTTCCTATGTATCCTGAGACATATGGAATCTTAATTATGCCACCTTGTAAAAGTATTAGAATGCAGAAATGATTGGAGTAGCCCTTTTCATGATTTACTTTTAGGCATTGAATTGTGATGACTTTAGAATTCAATGATGAACATCCTACTTAGGTTCTCCTATAAATTTTAGTCTTTGAAGAACTGGGCTTACTAATACTAAGTTACTATTACCTATATTAAAAACAACAACGACACTAAAAATAAAAGTTAATTATTGATCTTGTTTAAAGAAAGGCAAAATAGATAAATCAAAATTTCGGTTACCAACAAAATGTAAACTTATACTAACTTAGCAAAAAAATGTTTTGATTGTTTGCTTGACCCTGGTCTAAGGGTGCGTTGCGAGGAGGGATGTGTTTGTAAAAAACCAATAGAATCGTTTTCAGTTAGGTACCTGCTTCGCGATTGTATTGGTTCTTAACAAACACATTCCTCGCAACGCATCCTCGCACATCTCTGGTAGAAATGCACCCTTAATGCCAAGCAGGTGGGACTACGGGAAGCCGGTGTCTTCCGCGAACCGATTTTTACGAGTTTACTATCCTAGATATGAAAATAAGCATTTCACTTCTCATGCTCTAAAAGTACTTAGTTTTTTTAATTTCCTTCATGTGACATAGACTAACTGAAACAGCCAGTAAAAATATACTATTATCTGTGGAGTGTGGACCATTTTCATTGCGAAAATGTTGAGAGTCTTAGTTCCATAGTTTGTCCGCAAAGAAGGTGGCGCCATGTATTTTAAATTGTTAATCTGTGACTGGTTCAGTTCAGAAGAAAAAACTGACCGCGAAAATTTCAAATCTTTTGTCAAGTGTAAATTTGTTCGGTTTTAAATGTTTTTCTACTAAATTGACTATTTTTCTCGCACTCAAAGTGAAAAGTACAGTTTGCACCTCGAGACTAAACGCCAAGTTAACATACCCTCGGTTTCATTGACTCCCTCGCACGCTCGGGAGTCTAACCACCTCTGGTATATTATGGCTTCGTTTAGTCCCTCGATATAAAATATACTATTTCCAAATGCTAGAATTAAAATGTTATTCTTGTTCTCAAATATGGCGAGAAAACGTAGTACTCACGTTGGAGTCAGTTTAGCCTTAGTCCAGTGAAGACTCAAGCATCAGTGTATTAGTTTGTAGTGGGTTCAAGACTTCCGACGCCGGTGGTAGAGTCACTTTATATGCATGTAATATATTTAGTATATAGATTGTATTAATATTATTTATGTTTATACTATAGCTAATTTTAAAATGTTAAATGACGATTCAAAAGAACTGTAAATTCATGGCATACTTGAATAAAGGATTATTGAGTTTGAGTTTGATTTCGTTCTATACTAGCGTTGGAAAGTGGAACATATTTTATTGCACAAAGTACATGAAACCTAATCTTTACATACTACGTTTTGTGTCCTTTTCACCCTTCAAGGGTTCACGAAACGTCGTAAAGTACCGTTGTAACTAGCTACGCCCTCAGATTCTCACGTATAAAAGGTCCGAAATATAAATAACCCGAAAACTGTGAAGCTTAGTCCGGCCAGGGAATTAAACCCAGGCCTTTATCCTAAAATCTCTAACTACTTAGCGATCTAGAAATTATTGCATTAAAAGAAATGAACATAGGTATTTTGCATTACGATAGCAATCCATATTTGGATCTACTCGTTATTTTTTTACTACGTGAAAACCAATTTGACCGCATTTCGCGACATGTGGCGGTCAAAGGTTCTTATTGTAATCAAATTAAGCCATCGCATTCGCAATACAATCGCAAAAATTTAGCCGAAAATCACTCTTTTCGGATTGGCATGCTTAGACTAATAACGTATCATAGTCACACAATAGTCTTCATACAACCGCCCCGTCAAAGATGAAGCTCTAATCCGATCCGCACATGCGTGACTATTACTTGCTTACGTGCGGCGCGCTTTGACATTGAACATTGCGGAGCTGTAATGAACACTGCAAAGCGGTCCGTTTGGAGCCTAAATGGCTCCAATGCTTCTTTTGATTAGCAAACCTGAATCACTCATCCTGGGGCCGTGTTACCATCTCTTAGAGCCAGTCAAGTTAATTTCCTAAACGAGTTCAGTGAGCTATTTCCTAATATGATCTTTAATTTTCAGCCAGTCAACGGTTACCTGTCAATAATGCATCGTCTAGGCCAGATATTTACTGGTGAAATTGCTCACTACCCTCAGTTTAGGAAGTTAACTTGACTGGCTTTAATAGATGGTAATACGGACTCAGAGGTGTTATGTAACTCTAAAAAGTTCAGGTTCAAGTTATTATTAGTTCGCGTCGAACGCGGGTCCACTATTCAGCTGTCTTTTTTTTAACCCTTTCAAACCGTCATAGCAGCATAGTACCAGGACTGTCTCTCAAACTTGGGTGATTTATTAAAAAGTTTTCTATATACCACTAACTAACTTAACACAGATAAAAATGTTGCCAACCAAAAACTACTCCTGTAAAATAATGAACTCAAACTCAAATTACTTTATTCAAATAGACTTTCAGAGTAAGTACTTTCAAATCGTCAAATTTGAAGCAAGATATACTAAGGTCCCAGATATTTATTTATTATTTTATTATAATAATATAGATATATAAATACACAGTATACAGACATAATGCGACCCTACCACCGCGTCGGAGTTGTTTCTTGCTGAGAAGGCCCGGCGAGAAACTCAGCAGTTACTCTTTTAAACTTGGTTTGGGTTTTCAACAGGCGTTAGTAAAGTACAATGTGTCATTTTGGTACAAATAAACCTACTGAGTGTCTAATCTAAAGAATATAAAACAATGGAAAAAAACAAACAAAAAAATATAAACTTAAGGCCATTTAAAGGAATTGATAAGCCTAAAAACGATAAGACACAGAAACCCATTTTTAATAGTAAGGCGGAGTCACAGTCTTGTGAGAAATTGCGTCGGACATATTATCTCATTAGTCCTTAATTCACTGGGACATATGCATACCATTCGGTCTGAAAGGGTAAAATATGCGCCAGACGACACACCTCTTGTAATGGTCTCGAAGTAGGGATTAATATACCTGTGTTACGAAGTACCACACAAGGAAATAAGCCAGGGGTGTCTCCCAGCACACCTAGAACCAAATCAGTTCAAAAAAAGATCGTTTCCTGAATTGACTGGACCGGGAATCGAACCCGGGACACTAAGTAATCGAGGCGAGAAACCGTGCTACAGCGCAATAAGCCAATCGTGTCGTCGAAATTTTGAAGCTGTTCCGAGTCCCGCATTCCTATTTTTCCTCGGTAAAATACGAGTAAGTAATGCGCACGCGCAGAACAACTTCAGAGCGGACTACATTTATTATTATTTTGTTATTATTTATAAGTACTTTGATTTTCTTTTTCTTCTTCTTAGTCGGGCACCCTTGGCAGAGTGGTCGTGGCTGATGTACAGGGTTGCGGCTCACCGTCGCCGCTGGCTTCTATGGCAGCCGCACGTCGCGCGATGTCTCTCCACTTTTGTCGACTTTGTGCGTTGCGAGTACACTGTGTCGATTTCCTTATAAGGTCGATCCAGCGAGTCGGAGTTCCTCGTGCTCTCTTACCCTCAGTGTGGCCCTGTACTACAAACCTCTTCATCGAGTCCTCGTTTCTGGAGATATGCCCGAAGAAGTTCAGTATTCGTAGCTGCACAATCTACGATAACCTGTCTCGTATGTGAAAATCTCTCTTTATTTATAAGGTGAGATATTAAAACCTTAACCGGAATGCTGTAGGGCCTTTCTGTTTCGTAAAGCGAAAAAAACGCCGGCCTGTTAGCCCTCTCAAGTTGTTGCACTCCTGTCACAGCAGTAAAAATTAAAGTAGCAGAGATATTGATGCTCCTTTAAGAGTGTTAGCTGGGGGTGGATCGGAAACGTTGCATTTTGTAAGATTTTCGTGGTTTGTTCATTGAATTCAAATAAAACTTAAATTTTTGCTCTATTATTGTGTGCAGGTGCTATTTAAAAACACATTGAATTGTCGCCTATTATTTGCTAAATTAAATAAAAACCTTTTTTTTATTTATAAGACACTTAAAAATTTACTGTACACAGTTAAAGTTATAATTATGAAATTAAAAAGTGCATTAAATAATAGAGAGATCATCATTTCATCATTTTCATAGCTAGGAACACCTTAAGGCCAGGTGGTTTTGCACAACATTTCCCGAAGGATACTGGTGAGCGCCACGCGGACCGAAAATCACTAAAAGAATCGATTAAAAATTAATAGGTGTAATAAAAAAAACCATCGGCTGAAGTCCCTCCAGTTATCTTTAAGCTTTGTTTTGGTAAAGGACCCATATTATTAGATCAATCATTTTAGGAATAAAACCAAAAGTAGAAGACAAAATGTCACGAAAAGAGGTAACCTTGTGAATTTATTATATCGAGCCAACTTTATCAAATCATGTTTCCACCGGATGAATTCCCTGTTTTATCCCCTGAACAATATCAGTAAATTTTATTAGATTTCAATTTCACTGACTACTTCAAAAATGAATTCTACAAACGTGTTTTGTGAACCACCTCCCCTTAAATACTAATTTATAGTTAAAACTTTATTAACGGTGCTTTTGTAGAGGTGCTGAAGGGGGTGCCAACTAACATATTAAATGATCAATGGCCATCCACCACTGCTCCGATGGCCATAAAAATCTTTGGAATCTCCAGAAGAATATGTATAAATAAACGAGCGTGATCTCAATAATTTTAAGGCAAAGTATTAAGACATAACGTAACCTCGGGATTTCTAAATATCAAAAAGTTCAAGTAAATTTTTCATGACGTACTTAAATAGTAGGTAGGCCCCTGAACCTGACCTAGCTGGAATATTTTTTTAAAAAAGCACTAAAAATGTAAAAACATAAAGGTGCCCTCACTTGGGGCATTCGCCTGTAATGTACGGGGACAAGCATTACATCAGTGTAGGGGAGAGAATCGAGAATTACAGTGTGCAAACTGTAATGTTACAGATTCAACACCGAATAGTCTTCTAATGAAGTAATGATCGAAATCAAATCTGAAATGTACATTACAGGCGAATGTTCGTCATGTGAGACATTACTGAAAATGTAATGCTCAAAATCGAATCTGAAACGTTACAAAAAACCATATCCACTCGGATAACAGCGGGAGGCTCACCACCTACCACATTCGGTTCTAATACCGTTGGTGAGAAGTGGGCTTCCGAGTGTTCCGTTAACCATGACGACAACAGGCTCTTGCCTCTGCCTACCCCGTTTGGGATAAAGTCGTGATGTTATTGTTATGTTCCTTAGTTAGCAACAAGCTTCCTGACCTTTTCATATTCAAGTAATAATTATTTCGTTGCTTACCTACGCAGAGACAAAGGTCAATATCGATATTCACCATGTAAGCAACTTATAGTCCTAATTGCAAAGAAAGTATCGATTTAGGCGAAAATGCAATTATAACCGTATCAGCAACTATAGAATAAAATTTGAATTAACTAAGATATTTTGTGGCTAATGTTGTAGCGAGTATTTCAATTCCGTTTTTCTTTCAAACGGCTAGTTTGAGTACTAATTTCGTAGATACCACTGGATGTACTTGTTGGTGTATAAAGAAGTCCACTGACAAGATAAAAGTAGTTAAGAGTAAACGCCCAGATTCAAACCGGGTTTTCTCAGTAAATATAAATTTGCTCTAATTGGCATCATCATCATCATCATCATCCGTGCGGTCTATCTCGGTTGTGAACCCACACTGGTGTGTGGGGTCCCAGGGTCCGCCTTTCTTATTTTCTTGGCCCACTTCGCGCGGCCTTGTGCATCCTCAGTGTTGAGTTTGGTGGCACAATTTGCTCTAATTTTCATGGTCTCGAATTAAGGATGAATCTGCTTATGTAACGAGCTACAGAAAAGGATTCTCCCAGCACACCCAGGCCCGAGCCCATTTTGAAAAGATCGTTTCCTGAATTGACCCGACCGGGATTCCGACCCAGACACCACCCAATTTAGGAAAAGTAGTAGTTAGCATATGGTTAAGACAGAAACTAGAAAGTTCTGCCTGATCCTAGGGTTCCAGTGGGACTCGAACCCGTGCTCTTCCACAATCTAGGTGGCTGGAAAAGCAGCTGAAGAGAAACTGAGCAAATATTTGACTTTCAACGAAGATGAAACTAGCTGCAGGATAAGTGATTTTTTGTTTTTATAAGTACTGTATTATAATAAGCGTGGTGGGTCATACATGGAGCACAGTAATAGCGATAACTGGATTTCAATGATGGAGTCCTTTGCCCAGCACTGGGACAGTAGATAGCCTAATTACTTAAGCAAAGTATACGTCCAATAGAAAACACTTCATGTTTTGTTCACAGTTGCAGTAATTTCGTCATGTGACCGATTTCATCAGAGATCTGCGACATGGTAATTGCATATAAAAACCTTACATTTCTTTAACATATTATTCGTTAATCGATATACTTTGACAAAGGTTCGATTTCGAATCTAGAGGCTGCACAGAGTAAGTGAAGTTACTATTTTTTTTAATCTAGAACTCTAGTTTATCTTTTAAAATCAATTGTTTTTTTTGTACTAATATTTTTAATTCTATGCTACGTGATCAGTTTTACAAGTAGATTCTTTTATTAATTTTATCCCTTAGTTTTTGTTCAAATTTCTAGCTTATATTTATTTTTTAAATAATTTTAGTAACAGTTTATATTTTGATCTAGTTATTTTAAAGTTCTATTCCCAAGAAGTACTTACATTCAAACCCAATAGTTAACAAAAAACCTCCTTTCCAGAAACAAAATGGCTGTCAGATACATCCTGCTCGTCCTGCCCGCTCTGGCGCTTGCCAGAATCGACATCGACGTTTTCGGCACCTTCGATGCCCAAAGCCCGAACATGAAAGTCGACTTCTCGGGAAACCAGGTCGGGATCATCACGGACAGCGAGAGGAACACCTTTAAGCTCAGCGACGGCAACCTGAAGGACGCCATCAGGGCCTACTTCGGTCAGCGGCCTGATGATGCGTACCTCCGCAGCCCTACTCCTTGGGGAGATCTATACCAGTCATACGGCTGGGATCAGGTCCTCAGGACCCTTGTCCCTAAAAGCGCCAAGATTCTGGGCATCTCCTCCCAGCCGCAGATTGTGATGCAGCAGATCTTCGAGAATAACAGCACCAAAGCCGCTACTTTCAACGTTGGAATCAACCAGCAAGTGGAAAACACAGTTTCTTCATCATGGAGCAAAGGTGGAGAGCTTTCAGTTGGTCAAGAAATCAGCTACGGATTCGACATCGAAGGTCTGACCGGCGGCAGCACAACCTCGTTCACATACACGTCAACTTGGGGCGAGAACAATGAGAAGTCCCAGACTGTGATGGTTGGTTCTTCATCTGCCATGGAGATCCTTCTCCAGCCAGGCCAAGGTGTGATCGCTCAGCTGCAGGCCAACCGTGGCAGCATCAAAGTGGAAGTGGAATACGAGGCTCGCTTGTCTGGTGCCAGCGCTGTCAACTACAAGAAGACCTATAAGGGCCACCACTTCTGGTCTTTAGACGTCCGCGCTGTTATGGCCAGCGGTGGGCTCAGCAACCAATTCATCTCCCGTGAAGTCATCGACATCAGCTTCTACGCAGACTCCAAGGTCATCGTCCACGACCGATCCCTCATGAGCAAACTTATGGAAGTTACTTTCTAATTTAATGAACTTAGTTAATTAATAAATGTTTTTTAGTTTTCTACAACCACTGCATTTTATTCCTTGAAATTTCTTTTACCCTTAAAAAATCACTTAAAGTTGAACACCCTTCGCAGATATAATATGTAAAGGCCACCCAATTTTAAATAACGTTGAGGCTGGTAGTTATGTAAAGCAATATTGTTCGGGCAATTTCTCGCCTTGACTTGCGTGGTGTCCCGGGTTCGATTCCCGGTCGGGTCAATTCAGGAAAACCTGTTTTCTGAATTGACTCAGGTCTGTGTGTGCTGGGAGACGCCCCTGGCTAACTTCCTTGACGTACCTTGTAACATAGGGATATTTATCCCTACTTCGAGACCATGACCAGTGGTGTGTTGTCTGGCGCATATAGACAGACACTTTATAGTTAGGAATATGAGGTAACCATGGCAGTGTCTGGCTCGCTTATAAGAAGAATATCTTGCTAAGATTATCTGACGTCTAAAGACTGAAAACTAGAAAAAACTCGACTTCGGAACTTGAAGAAATCAGGTGGCGTGGGGTTCGAAACCACGTCTTCCACAGTCGGTGGTTAGAGCAGCCACCCGGATTGTAGAAGACGTGGGTTCGAATCCCACTTGGTTTCTTTCAGTTTTCTATCATTAAATATGAAAACAAGCGTTGTAATTTCACAACTAAACGCTGAAACGAACAAAGTACCTAATTTCTGACCTACCATATTATTTTGTTTAATTCCCAATCCAGTCATCTGGTGACAGTAACAACCAAACACAGTCTAAGGGTGAGGACATGAAGAGGCGCGTTCCTGGTGCAGACAAACCGGTACGGGTAGGTACCGATCCGCACAAACCGGTACGGGTAGGTACCGATCCGCACAGGTAAGATACAGGGTAACACCGGTAACAGGGTAACCTGTTTCTTTATGTGTGAGTGAGTACCTACATATGATAACATTGTAATATTTCACCACAGATCGGTACCTACCTGTACCAGTTTGTCTGCACCAGGAACCCGCCTCTTTATGTCCTCACCCTAAGCGTAACAAATTGGACATCCTATATAGGTACCGTCGCATTGTACGAGTAGTAGGCGAGTTCCTTCCTAGGTATGATTCGTCTATAACAACTGCCGTACATTGGGCCAATCGACGTGACGACTAGAAAATGGGGTCAAGCCACTAGACGTCTCCACCACAAATTACGCATGCAGCGCCCCAGACCAATGGTCCGCTTAGAGCAAACTGCCATTTTGATCACGCACACAGATACAGTGAGTTAACAGGCGATCGCGGTCAGAATCGGTCACGCAGCCAGTCGCACTGTCGCTAGTGTTTCTGTGTTTGTCGAACTTGGTGCAATTTTTCACTTCATCTGGTTTTAATGGTTCAGAATGGGTTAAATGTTTTTAAACAAAATAAAACATCGTTTATCATTTTAACAACACACTTGTTTTAAAATACCAAATAACTTCAGTAAGTACTAAAACATGCGTGTTCTATACTTATATATTTATTTATACAATCAGAGACACGCCGTTTATGTCTAGAAGAATAAATTATTCATAGTTTATAATATTAAACAAATAAATAACTAATTAAATGTTAATTAATGCTTTATTTAAATGTTTACTAAATGTCCTTCAACACAGCTTTTTTAAGATTATATTATACAGGGTTACTTAAAACTATTGTGATATTTAAATAAACCACGCTTGATAAATGTTTTATGTTTTAGGCTATAAGTTTTGTGCTTTAGAAATATGAAAATGAACATAACGGATAATATACACAGAATCCATGATGATATTATTTGATTTGAAGTCTAGCTGAGAGCTAAACTAAGTTTCATCATAGGTACATGTAGAACCAAAAAACTTTACAAATACAAATAAACTTTATTGTTAATCACAATGATGTTCAGATAGTGAGACTCACAGGCATACAATAGTAATCAGTATTAAGAAATGAAGAAGCATCTCTCAAGGGTTGCATGTCAGCTGGACCACCAGAATGAAATAATGACTAATGTGAGTGTAATAATGAGTAGTGTCGCTTAATTATATTAATAATTATTTTTTAACAATAGTCATTGTAAATTGCAGTAGGTACAGTACACGTATTCTTTTAAGGGCTTTAAATTTAAAGGAGATCACATTTACTAACAAAACATACAACAAAATTTCGTAATAATATTGCAGTTGTTTTTAGTGTAAACGCTGGATCTACTCACATAGTTTTTGAAAATGCCAAAATCGAAAATGGTATTTTTGTGTTATTCTGATAGGTCACAAAGAGAATTCCTTCATAACCTATCAGAATTAATTAAAGAATCGACATGGGCAGTATTTTTTTTGATTAATTAATATTGAATTTACCTATCTACCTACAATTATCTCCATAATTCATTAAAACTAATTCAGTAGGTAGTAAACCATTACTGTCTTATTTACTGTTATATGAAAATATTGACCGCTAAAAATGAATGAAACAACAATGCACTAATAAAAACAATATTGATTGTGAATCTGAGACCGAGATCTATAGAGCGTGCTTATCTTAAACTAAGACTTAGCTTAGAATTTGAACAGCTGTATCTATCTATATCTTCTCTATAGATATTAAATTATGTGTGTCTTAGTTGAACACCAACTCAGGTATTTGTTCTTAGAATAATAACGTATAGAAGGATAGTCTTCATACAACCGCCTCGTCAAAAATGAAGCACTAAAAGTCTAATTTTTAATCAGACGAAAAAATCTGACAGCTGCTAATGTCACTTTGTAAAATAATGTAGCCATGTTCAATGTAATAGCGATGCGTTCCGGTTTCGTTTATTCACAGAAAGGAATGATGAATGATAGGACCTGACAGAAAAAGGAAACTACATACTTCTAATTTCATTTTAATTTATTGAAAATTAATGATATCTAAATAATTTTCAGATTTTTGTCCCTATTCTAAACAAAATAATAATTGGCACGGCACGCGTTACTTCGAGAGGAGAGGTCACATAGCTTCGCATAGACGCGTGTTGGAGGATGTTGTAGTCGTCAAGCAGTTGATCATCTCGACGCTAATGACACGTATACGTCACACATATGTGTCATAAGCGCCGAGATGACCGACTACCGAGTCGTTAAAAAATATGGAAAATTATATTGATGCCTGCATGGCACAAGTCAAAGTCAGAACATTATTTATTCCTATGAGCTTTCACAAGCACTTAAAACAGTTCAGTTAAAAATATAATAAAAAGAATACACGTGAATATAGTAATACTGTAATAATAAATACACTGAGATTCGAACCCAGCGCCTGATATCGACAGTCCGGTGTTCTAACTACTCGCTAGGCTACCGAAAGTACAAGTATTATTTGTGATAAATATTCAAAATATGATTGTTTCATTCATTTACTACCTTGTTCACTTTGCCCCGACACTATTTTTTTTTCACCAAAACGTGGCAACCCAGTAAACGTCAGATTTTTCAGTCTAATTAAAAATTAGACTTTATTCCGATCCACACATACGTGATTATTACTTGCTTACGTGCGGTGCGCTTTGACATTGAACATTGCGGAGCTGTAATGAACACTGCAAAGCGGTCCGTGTGGAGCCATTAAGGTGCTTCATAATGGGCGCGCGGACTTGGTTTCTATATGTAATTATTCGAGTATTCGTTAGTAATAATAACAATACTCAATAAGAAAGATAATCCAATAAGTAATGACTACTAATAGATCTCGTCCTCAGATTTCAGTTGAGTTTATATTAATAAGGAGGTGAAACTGTACAAGGGGTATTTTATAATACAGTAGGGTTGACTCGAACGTAGTTTTTTTTTAAACATTATTATAGAGGAAGCATTTTTCAAATCACAAAATTCAGATCATACTTATTTGCTTTTACTATGCCAAGTCGATGTAATTTTTTTCTTATTTCATATTTCAGTATTTACAAGAATAAAAAAATACACATATAGATAGTAATACCGGACGAAGATATGTATACATAATATTGATACAACATTTTTAAATTTTCCAGTTGGCGCAATAAACTTACTTAGGGGATACCTCAAAAGTTACAGAAGACTATAGCATTTTAAATTTTTATTTTTTTAACGTTTTCACAGCTGTTCTTCTTCCGCCATTTTGTTAGTTGCGCCACATGTGAAGGTACTGCAGGTGAAAAGTCATGCATGATCATCATTCATTATCCTGCCTACGTAGGTAGGTAGATACTACTCGTACTATTGCGTATAAACCCACCTACGGTGTCAGAGGAACTGTTTGGCATTTACATTTTTACCGTTTTAACAGCTGTTCAACTTCCGCCATTTTGTTCAATATTGTCACGTGTGATGGTTCTGTAGAAGCGCAAGGCGATGCTCGTATAGCTGGTAGAGCGGCTGCAGGGGGTGCGGGAGCAACGCGTGCGTCTGCACCGGGTCACGAAAATCTTCTAAAAATGCGATGTGGTCATTTCACCCCACGCTGTTAAAACAGATCTCTAACTTCATATTCTGATAAGACTTGATCATTATTTTATGTACTTGCCAACGAAGATACCATTTTTTGGCCACCCCGTAAAAAATAACATAGGACCTTTCCAGCATTTTTAACGTTTAATTTTTGGCGTTAAACAGCTGTTCAACCTCCGCCATTTTGTTCAATATTGTCACGTGTGGTGATACTGTAGATGCGCTAGGGGATGCTCGTATAGCGGGTAGAGCGGCTGCGGGGGGTGCGGGGGGACCGCGTGCGCCTGCACCGGGTGGGGGGGCGCGTCGCTGTCGTCATCGGTGGAGGAGTCAAGCTGCTTGTCACCGGGACCGCTGAAAAGAGAGATAGAGCGTGGTTAAAACTTTTATTACACAGCCATTTCAACGTTTCATCATCATGACACAGGGAGCTTTGCCTATTACGTCCTAAACACAGGACTTGTGATCAGTCTCTGTAAGGAGTACCTACATTAATGTAACTCTTATTTCAAATAAAAAGGATAGCTGTCTGGCGCTCATAACACTGAGATAATCTTAGCTGACCCGAAACAGAGCTTGGGCTAAGAGTGACATACACACCCAAAACCAGAAACAATAACCAAAGTTGAACACACTTCAAATGAATGCTGCCCTGTTACATGTGACTAGAAAACAAAAAAAAACGCTATAAGTACATTGAGGGCTTCTCAATTTTAAATATCGTTTCTGGATTAAAACGTTAGACTGTTTTCATACTTGAATATTTGACGACACGATTGGCGTATTAGCACGGTTTCTCGCCTCGATTTCCGTAGTGTCCCGGGTTCGATTCCCGGTCGGGTCAATTAGGAAACGATCTTTTCTGAATTAACTCGGGTCTGGGTGTGCTGGAAGACGCCCCTGGCTGATTTCCTTGTGTGGTACCTCGTGACACAGGGATATTAATCCCTACTTCGAGACCATTACAAGAGGTGTGTTGAATAGCGCATAAAAAAAACAGGCATTTTGAAAAAATGTCTAGCCTATACTTGAATATTGCCAACTATCTACTTGAAGATAGACAATAACACCCAGACCCAGAAGAAACAGAAATGTTCGTCTTCATAATTTTACCTTTAATTTGGTAATGGTATAGAACTTTGGCGCCAAATAAATTTATAAATTTAATATTTTTAATGTTAGTATGTCTCAATTAAGCAGATGGTTTGGTTCCTGCTGGATAAGCCTTGGGTCGTGGGTTCGATTTCCCCTAAGAAAAACATCCATCAGTGTTAAACGCTTGGGTTTTATATTTAGAAGTTATCATTAATTTGAGCAGGCAAAACCTTCTTTGAGTTATAAGCCTTTTGATGTCATTGTTTAAAATGCATTTAACCTTTTAAGTAAGTTACCTTTTGTAAAAAAAAAACTACAAGATTTTCAATGAATTGATGTTACGGAGACCGAAACTCACTGTCAAAACCCATTACCCTATTCACCTATTGCCCACCAGGCTTGCCTGTGAACATCCTTCTGGGAACCCACAAACCTCACAAAAATAACGCTGTTATTCTAAGTAGGTAGTCCCATCCAATCAGGCTGAAGCACAAAGTGACGTACGCTGTCTGACAGCATTGGAAACATGATACGCCGCCATCTTGCGGGTGCGTCTTTTTATTTTTTTCGCTAGCCATAGACAATGGTTTATGGTCGGGCTTGCTGACGTATCGAACAAAATATTATTCCTAATTTGAAAAGACGTTTATTTTTAATTACTTTTAGTAATTTTTCCTGCTAACTATGGAGTGGACTTCATGTTGCATTGGTAAGCTCATCATGTACATCTTGTTTAGGGTCAATAAGTCAGAATCAAACAGTTACTTAAAACTCAAAGTAATACACTAATATTATACACATGAAATATATATTTTTAAGCTGACTTGAATGCAAAATATACTTTGAAAATAAACTCAGCATTTTTTTCTATAGCGTCGATGTTTTATTGTGAGAAATACTCAAAATTCTTCCTTCAAAAACCTCCGTGGCTGTGTGGTTCCAGAGAGCCAAAAAACCCGGAGATCCTGGGTTCAATTCCCAGGTCAGGCAAAGTGTGTTTTTCGAAACATAGCCCAGGTTTGTGATCACCAATCCGCATTTGGCAAGCGTGGTGATTAAGCCAATACCCATCCATTGTAGCGATGACTTGATGTCAATGATGGAGGCCTTTGCCCAGAAGTGGGACAGTATATAGGCTAATTACTTACTTACTTCAAATTTAAATTTTATTCATTTAGAATAGAATTTGCGTGAGATCCATTAGCTGCTAATCTCGAACCCTCAGGTGACATATTTTCCCAATCCGTGTCATATAAATAAATATGAGACAACACTCCACTTGTCATGGTCTCGAAGTAGGGATAAATATCCTTGTGTTACGAGGTACCAGGCAAGGGGCGTCTCCCAGCACACCAAGACACGAGCCAATTTAGAAAAGATGGTTTCCTGAATTGATACGACCGGGAATCGAACCCGGGACGCTAGAGGTGACAAACCAACTCCGCACTACGCCAATCATGTCATCTTCACAGGAAAATCAATTAATTTTCTTGGAATCACTGTTTCAAATGGTCAAAAAGGTACGAATTAACTTGCAATATTCATGTGTAAATATTTTAATTGAAAGTGATCGATAAAATTGAAAATACACAAACAGGCAGGCGTTGCAGTTTTGTATTAAATTCTGTTTTTGTTCTGAATGCTATAACAATCAAATTAGTCAAATTGACTCAGTTGGAGTCAGCTATAATTAAAAGTACTTGCTTTAATAAAAAAAACTAAATTGGTCTCACTCTCCCAAGGAGCTCTACATACGTCCACAGATTAAAACAATAAACACACAAACATTCTAATCTTAGCTCGGAACCCGGCACTGGCACGTTGGCAGTCGCATGCGCATCGTGGCAAATGTCAGCTGTTTGAACGGGGTCAACACACGCATTTTGAGATCAAAGTGGCTTTTAATCACTTTGATTGGACACTGTCTAATCCAAAGTCAAAAAATTACAAAGTGTCACCACAGACAATCAATCATCATCATCGAGTGTAGTTTTCACAGATATCAATAGACTTAAAAAATATATATATAAATATATGGGACGGTTACCTATTGAAACGCATAACGTTTTTTGCCAAAAACTTAAAATGCATGATGTCAATGGCCATGCCATAACAGTCATTTGCCATAAGCCTTTATAGCATAACTTCATAACGCATAACATCAAATGGCCGAAATTAGTAAAGCATAATCATAGGAAGGCGTAATTTCGATAAGCACGAGTATCAAAAGGCATACTTTTCATTTGCCATACTATTAAAAATGCATATACTATTCAAAAAAGCATATTATATGAAATGAGCATAACTGAAGAAATCCCTAAAATCTTGCATAATTCTTCCTTAAGATTTAAGCGTGCAAGCAAAAACGCATAAAACTAAATAGTGAGTTTTCTGGCGAATATCATGAACAGGCTTTTTGGGGTTGGAAATACATCATTATGTCGAAATACATTAAAAAAATGCTGTAAAACAATGTTCTGTAACGTATGTAAATTTTGAGTTTTGCTTTGTAAGAGTATGTCGAACAAAATCATGCGTTTTAAGGTATGCTGAATTAAATTATGGCAAACAATTATATGGATTTTGATGATTATGGCTTCTATTATTATGCCATTGAACATTTATGCGTTATTATGTGTATGCAATATGAAAAATTTGCTAAAATCTATTATGCTTTTTGATGTTTATGCCATATGATGTATGGCAATTGAAATTATGGCAATAAACATTATGCGTTTCAAAGTGTCACCATCTGGGACAAAGTACACCAAGATCATCTGACCCCAAACCAAGCAAAGCTTGTATCTACTATGGGTGTCAGAGACTGAAAGCATACGAGTGCTTAAATATTTCTAAAACGAATATAAGTACTAACACCCAGACACACAACAAATACAAATGTTCGTCACATAAATGTTTGTCATGGGTGGGGACCGATCTTCGCAACCATTGCACCAACAAGTCAGTCAAACCCTTTCATACCTCAGTGAGTGACTCGTCATGTAGGATTCTTGGGGAGTAATAAGATAGGATTTCCCGAAATTCTTACAGGATAAGAATAAAACGAGTAGATACTGGCGTACGCCGTCGGGGGCAGAAGCTAGTCTGGCATAGAGTCAACCACGCAGGATGTTAGGTGACATTATGATGTATTGTCCTTCGGACTCGAGGAGCTGACGTAGCTTAGGTGTATGTAATCGTAAAAAGAAGGATCCTGCATGCAATCTCTATAATATGTGAACTAAACCCAATCACTGCCAAAAACTATAGCAATGTAATTTTGCTATTGGAACATCCGAGTATTTAAATTTAACTATCTTCTGCCCGTGACTTCGTTCGCGTAGACAATGTTTGTTGTCATTTTGTGATTGCACTTGTATTTTTTTAAAGCAAGGCCTATGTAGGTGTATGACGCTTTGACGATATAGCTAATAGTTAAAACGAATGTGCTCCTATATTGGTTCTGTTTCCTTCAAACAGTCAGCGTCGATTGCTGATTCGATAATGGTATACAGTGACATCTTTTTAGTGTAGAGATTTGTATCAGTTCTGCAAGTAAGCTATTTATTTCGAAAAAAACTAACAATAAAGTGGTTTAGAGACTAGAAATGACAAAGTCTTAAAATTCGGAAGCCTAATTATGTTTTAGACAATGTCACTCAAAAAGGATCCATCGGTTATTAAGTAAAACCTACACGGTGCATTGAACTGATCGAATGCAACCATAGAGTTTGAATTTTTTTTTAAATCGTCCTGATCTTCGTGGCCGTTCAGCCGGCGACTTCCGCTTCATCGAATCCGAACAGGATTTGAAGTATTGGCCGTTTTTGCACATTGTCGCGAAAGAGAACAACGAGAAATGCGTTAATTTTTTAAGGACATTTTGTAACTTAATACTTGCGCTCTTTGGGTAACAGCGACATAATAGAGCATTTGTGTTTTTACACAAATGATTGAAATTAGCTTTGCTCAAATACACTATGGAGAAAACTTTGTAACAATTAAAACTTAATTTTATATCAGTGATATGGCTAAAGAGACGTTGTGCGTAGTGAAAATTTGACATTTTTGTGGTAAACTGAAGTGCTGTTTTTTTATGTGCTGCACTCTTGGCACATAGTACCAGAGTTTGCAAATGGCAGCAGGTACTTGTGACAAACTTAACTTTCATGAATAATTTACATACATATGACCCTACTTGGCACGGTAAAAAATAGTTTATGATCTTTGCTAAGCTGAACTTGACCATTGAAGCCAAGCTTCCTGATACTGGTGTCACTGCGACAGAATTGAGTTGGGAGTATATTTGACACCTTTTATAATAAGGTATTTGTATTTACAATAATTCAGCTGTGTTTTTAGTACATGTGAAATATAAAAAAACATTATTTCACTAGAGTAATATGATGCGATTATAAAAAACGTATTTATAACTAGAATTTCTGAACAAAAACCATTCCGAGGTCCTCTCGAATTGAACATAAAATAGTACTTAATAATAACAGTCCCGAGTTCGTCCCTGCCGCTTTTAGGGACACAGATGTGGAGGTGTCATGTTACATAGCATTGTCTCGCTCCAGCATAGAACGCTGTCTCGCTCGTCCGCCGCTGGCCTCTTTTCAGTCATCGAAGCGAGGTGGGATTAATTGGATTTTAAAAGTTATTAAGACCCGATGATGGGATATCCTGACTTGAAAAATTGAGTAGTTGTATATATGTTACTTTGTAAACGAATTGAATGAAAGTAAACGTCATATTAAATATCGTTACAATCACGAATGACTCATACTAACAAATTATATTTGTGTGTAAACTACTTTTTTTTTTTAATATGCGCCAGACAACACACCTCTTGTAATGGTCTCGAAGTAGGGATTAATATCCCTGTGTCACGAGGTACCACACAAGGAAATCAGCCAGGGGCGTCTCCCAGCACACCCAGACCCAAGTCAATTCAGAAAAGATCGTTTTCCTGAATTGACTCTACCGGGAATCGAACCCGGGACACTATGGAAATCGAGGCGAGAAACCGTGCTACAGCGCACTACGCCAATCGTGTCGTCAAAGTTCAAATCAAGTAGTTTAATCTATACTAATATTATATTACTTTCAAAGTGGAAAGGAGGATTTGATTGGTCGTTTGTTTGTATTGAATAAGCTACGAAACTACTGGATCGATTTGAAAAAATAATTTAGCATTAGAATTCTCCATTACTCTGATGAGCATATGCGATTGAAAATTTAATAGAAAAAACCTAAAATGCAAAGCCGGTCGGTCCGTATTTAATAATAGTTTTACCATTCAATCCTGCTTATAAAGCCAACTCACTACGAAATTCAGTTAAACAGATAAAAAAGAAAATAACCTAAGTCCCAAGGGTTGTTAAAACCACGAGCAATCCGAAAATGGAATCAGAAGCGGTTACCGCAGCCCAAAGACACGTTCAACACCATATATCTCGCGCTTGCTGATCTTGAAGGCTAGGGGAAACTATCGCTTAGTCATGCCAGCAAGATGTAGATACTCTTATGAGGTTTTCTTAGCTCCCAGCTGACTGCTAAGACTTCAATTAATTGTGTAACTGAATTTACCTAGGAAGATGCAGAACTATGGCTAGATATTTTCTATTAAGTACAATTTGGATTTTCTTATTTGAGAGATACTGCAAATGCTAGCTTTATAACCACCATCACTATCGTTTCAGAGCGCTATTAACGACGCGTTGTCTGCAAAATATTGAATTTATACCTATTTCCACTCCAATTTAGCACTGAACCAACGAACCTCGGTGCTTTCACTCGCGAATTTCAACCTTAATCCCTTCTGACAAGGTGTTTTTCAAGTTAACAGTTGGCAATGATGTACAGGCAGTATCAGGTTTCCGAAGCCAGGCAAATGGAAAGCATACGTCCCTACTCCCCTTCATTGTGGGATGTACAATGTCCTACAGATAGGTATTATAGGTATCGTTCGGTTTGATAATTATATTTTCCGGTGGAAGTTTGAAACCGTTACCAATAACTGCGTTCTAAAATTAGAAGGTTCTTAATTCGACCCTGTCTTTTTTAAAGTTCGCGACATTAGTTTGTTTACATGTCTCAATTATTGAAAGAATAAAGATAGAGTACTGAGCCTTATGTACCTACGCCAATCTACGTTGACGTTTTTACTGTGGGATTACGGTACAGATTAAAAATTGAACAAAAATAAACTAAAGTTATTATAGTATTTAAAAAATATATATATAGGTTACATCACACTTCTATACAGGGTAAAAGGTTTAAATACATTATTAGTCTTCGCAACGAATCGAAGTTGCTGGCAAGAGCTATAGCACAAGACTTTTCAATAAGTAGTTTTAGGTAAGTACCTGTTCATTTGCTTGATCTATATAATTTATAAAACAGCTGAATTTGGCAGAAGTTAGTAACTTGTGCCAGTAGGACTGTACAATAAGTTATCGGTATGGTTAGGTTATTCCAGTAAGTTTTATTCTAAGCGATATCATCATTTTAAAGACTAAGAGCGCAAACTACTAAGACACATATTCGGAGCTGTGTTTGAGGATGAGAGATGGAGGACGCGATACAACCACGAGCTATATCATAAGTACAATGAGCCCGACGTAATAAAAACTATTAATATTGGACGCCTACGATGGGCAGGACATGTAATCCGAATGGACGAGGCCAGAGTACCCAAACGACTGCTAAAAGGACAGCCGAAGAAGTCGAGGTAGACCGAGGCTTAGATGGCTGGATGGCGTCGAACAAGACCTGAAGAAACGAAGAGTTGGAAGTAAAAACCCCTAAACAAAGAGGCCTGGAAGGGTTTACTTGATCAGGCTAAGGCCCACTAGCGGTTGTAACGCCATAGATGATGAAGATGATACCAAAATCAAAACGAAGAATAAGAAAACCTCTTAATACACAGTTTCATAATTCAAGAAAAATCCATATTGTCTACCGTAAATAACAACATAACATTTTCTCTACCAACATAGACATAACTGGCATGGCCACTAGCGGTTGTGACGCCATAGATGATGAAGATGATATGATCATTTGTTACCAAAATCAAAACGAAGAATAAGCAAACCTCTTAATACACAGTTTCATAATTCAAGAAAAATCCGTATTGTCTACCGTAAATAACAACATAACATTTTCTCTACCAACATAGAGATAACTGGCATGGCCACCCGCGTGGGGCCAGCGCCGTAAAAAATACTGATAGAGCCGTATGAAACAAATAGTTATGGCTCGGGCAGATTTGTGAAATTAGGGACCAGTAAGGTGATGGTAAAACCCGAGTTTTATTAATTAACTTTGCAGAAAAAAGTGCTTTAATTTTTTATGTGTCATATGGGACGGTCATTTCAATCAATCCTCTTTTATAATTCATTTTTAGCAATCCTTCCTCGTTTGATAACCAATGTTTTGTAATGTATTTTCTATTGTTATAATCGAAGCATTGTTGAAGCAAATGATCGAGCCACTATTAGCTGAATTGGTGTTAAATCACTTATTTAGTTTTTTAAATAGTGATTAGTCATAGTAAATGAAAGAGAACAACCTGTATTTAGAACTGAATTCAGATACATGAAAAAGGGGCATGTAAAAGAGGCCACTTTTAGAAATTCAGCAAATACGGGACCAACCTCCCAAATTTGACTTCAGACTTAACCCTCTTTTGGGTCGGGTGGACTTATGCATCAACGAATTCGAACAGATGCCTCAATGAGATAAGATCTGTACTGATTTAGATAAAAAGGTTTATAATAGCAGCAGCTGAGAGTGTCAACAGAATCAATGTTGCTAATGCATTTAAAATTTCGCCGAAATATATCATGAACGAAGTATTTAAGTATGGGTGCTAATTACTTTATTTTGCGTCAAATAGTCGTTACAATCAGTTATACCACGAATTCATGAAATTTAAATAAGTAGATACTTATCTGTACTCAAGTTTAAGTACTGTTTTTTGTCTGTCAAGGAACGATAGAGGAAGGAAAGAATGTAAAGTAAAGCAAACGAACAGTTAAAACAGTCTTAGGAGACAGATCAGTTTTTTATTAATAAATTGGCTAAAGTTTTTTAACTTTTTTAACTCATTCATTTATTTACTAAGCAATGGTAGAAAGCTAGAATTTGGTTGAACTACTCGTATCTATAGATTCGAACAACGTAGTTTTTTTTAACTTGAATAGTTTCATTCCCTGCCATGTAAAGGCATGTTTTTTTTCACACATTGTTGAATTAATTCTTAACAATTACGAGAGTTAACCAGTAACACTTCTTTGTTAACCGTTTATACAATATTTAGGTACTTCAGTGTTTTTTTGTCACGTAAAAATGGTGAATATGAAATTAAAAAGAGAAAGTAAGTAGGAATAATATGTACCAAGTAATTTTAGTCGAATAACTTATAAAGATGCAAGAATAATAATAATTCAGCATAAGTAACATATAAATCGTATGAAACCGTAAAGAGAAAGAAACCCTACCACGCATCAAATCGTTATAGTGTGTCTGTAAATATTTCATTACATTTAAGCATGTGACACCTACGGTCAGTACAAGCTTTGCTTAGGATAGAATTAGATTTTCATTATTAAAAATATGCTCTAAAAATCTTGAATAAGACTGAAACATAATATCAAGTCTTACAAACGATTAAGAAAAAGTGAAATATACATTACAGTTATTTAACACCGTCAGGCATAGTGCTAATAATATTTATAGCCGAGTCAGTCCGTTTCGCAAGTGGCAGCGTCACCCGACACTTTGACAGCTCAGCGGAATGACACAATTACTTTGTCATAATCTGTGTCACTGTGCTTTTGTTAATATCGGCAAGGGCCGTCAGCAGTTTGGGGTTAGTTTTGCATATTAGCGGTTTGGTGTGGCCTTGCTTGGTATTTGAAATTGAATATGTTTTTTTTTCCTAAATGAATACTGCGTTACTGAATTTTAGGGTTCAGGCTCTCAACCCCTTAAACCATAATTAAGGGTGTGGAATTTAGCATAAGGCGTGAAGAGAGGAAAGCTACACGGCTTGTCGCGAGTATAATAATACATAAGATATGTAAAATCTTATTATTGAGACCAATAATAAGACTGGCCTGTTGGCGCAATGGATGCGATTCTGCCTTTAGCGCCGGAGGTCGTGGGATGGATCCCCACCCATGGCAAAAATTTGTGTGACGAACATCAGTGTTTGCTGTGTGTCTGGGTGTTATTACCTATATATGTATGTATTTATAAATATTTAAGTATGTTTATCAGTTTCTGACGCCCATAGTACTAGCTCTGCTTAGTTTGGGGTCAGATGATCTTGGTGTGAATTGTCCCAGATATTTATTTATTTCAATTTTTATTTTCACATTTAGAATAAGTATTAAAAAAGACACTTACCTATCTTTGTGTTCTGCTTGCCTATCCCTTTGTCGCCTGTTTTTGAACCAATTTGAAACCTGCAAACGAAAGCGAATTATCAAACAATGAAATAAACGATATCATACTAACTATTTTTTAACAATGTCCTAAAACTTATCCCTTACTCTTTTTCTCTTGGAAAAATTAAAGTGCAATCAAATTCATGTTTTCGCTATGCGTGCCAACAGACTCACCACTGAGGATGCACAAGATCGCGCGAAGTGGGCCAAGAAAATTAGAAAGGCGGGCCCTGGGAACCCACACACCGGTGTGGGTTCACAACCGGGATAGACCGCACGAATGATGATGATGACCGATATTAAAGCGTTGTTTGGTGATCTTGGTATAATTTATCCTTCATATTCATATTATTTCAAAGTCAAACTCCAACTCAAACTTTCTTTATTGTGATCACAGGTACAAAAAGGTGACAACATTCAAACAAAGCAGATCATCTGTGTCATACAACAATCAATACATTGTGTCATAAATTTAATATACTTAATGATAAATGATGATCTATAATAATAAATCGGACTATACTATGCATCGCTTTTTAATAGTGCGGTCTGTCAGGAAATCACTAATTGTATAGTAGCACTTCTCTGCTAGAAAATCATGAAGTTTGCTCTTGAACATTATTAAATCATCAGTATTTCGAATGAACTCGGGAATTTCATTGAATATGTGTGGCGCGTCGCAAAAGATACTTTGTCTGAACAAGGCTGTCCTACTGGCTATTGTCCATAACCTATGTTGATGACGCGCTCGAGTCTTAAACTCAAACAAATTCAAGTTCGCTTTAACAAATACTGCACTATCGTAGATGTACAAACACGGCACGGTCAAAATCTTTAGTTTTAAAAAGATCGGTCTGCAAGAGTCTCTCTGTTTTATATTATACATTGCTTGCATATGCACCGTTTCTGAGCTCGGAAAGCCAAATATTTATCGGTCGATATTCCCCAATAATTGATTTATTTAACTATCAAATAGAAAAGACACATTGCAATGTGTATGAAAGTGTAAACAAGTATTATAGCTCCTTATATTCATCATTTACGATAGCACATATGTACACAACAACATATTATACACATATAGCCTCAAGTCGGTCATCACCAGCAGAGCAAGACTTGCGGTGGCACCCGACACCGCGCGCTTCCTCGCAGCAGAGTCTGGTTACCGCGCGGGAGAAAAAAACTGTGTAGGCTAACTTGTATTCATTTGAATTGTTATATCATAACATACGTTCACGGTTTTCATGATAGTTTCAAATCCCGACTCAAAGCTTATTTCCTCACACTGTAACTTTTAAATGTCTCTAGTGCGTGGATAAACCAACCCTGAATAAGTCTTTTTTACCGTTTCTTTATAATGTTGTGTATGTTTACAGATATTTACTACGTTAATAAGTACTACCTATATGTAATTGCATTCATGAATGCATAAAATAACTTCATGTATAAATATATAATTATCTCATTATCTCACTATCTCACACTACCTTACCTATTTTCTCTTTTTGATCTTGTCATTTCCTCTACCTGCAGGTTGTCTGGAAGAGATCGCTTCCTAGCGATAAGACCGCCTACATTGTACAATCTAAGATTATGTAATGCTTATGTTAAGTATGATTTGTTGTACAATAAAGTATATTTATCTCATCTTATCTTATAGTTGATTAACGGAATGAGGACCAATAATCATTAGAAACATGAAGGTCATAAACGCGTTCACATCTACCTTTACCAAGCAAAATGGGTCTTAATGCATCAGGACTGATGAAGAAAGTCGATGTAAACGCCTCTGTACATACGATGTTAGAGTAGCACAGAAACAATATTTTTTTTGGAATTTCCGTAATTTTAAACTAACATACTTCACACTGTTTTTATCACGTTCTTCTGTTTATCATGTAGTCAGTCAACCACAGCCAACCAAAAGCATACATATACGAGTATATACGAAGACTGAAGACGGTCGCGGCAAGACTGGACGTGGACAGCGCCATTATGCGGCACTGGACTTAATTCCAGCTTGCCAAAGACACTAAAATTAATTATAATTACCTTTTTGTACTAACATAGTTTTTAAGATTAATTGTTACTAACACTATGGACTTTGTTTCTGCAATAAATACATTTTATTTTTATTTATTTATTTATATAGGTTTCCAAAGCTTCAAAAATGTCTGAGCAAAACATTAGCTACATATTATTTATAAATACGAGAGTTCGTCCAGACTCTCTTTGACTCGCACAGATATTTGTGGCTAATGTTTTTGTCAGATATCTTTGAAGTCTATCTTATGCTGATGACAAAACAAGACCCATTTTGCAATAGTTTTATGAAGGACCTGCCGTCCTCTTTACCAAATCTTTCAAGCAAGACATTGCTGTTTAACTATATACTGATATCAGTCTGTTAATGACAACTAGTACCAAAGCGTTATGTCTCAAAAAAGGTGTTATACATGGTGAAAAATTACAGAAAATCAAATGACGATCAACAAATTGATACATAACATCTTAAGGTGGTTGGTTTTCCATACAAAAATCTATCGACATTCACGCGCTAAATAGTAGATATTTGCGTGGGGTTCCCTAAATAATTAGGGAAACTCATTTTCGTAAAACCAATCAAAAATCTTATCATATCCTTAATGTCAGTAATCTTACATCAGACAATGAAAAAACTTCAATGTAATCTTACATCGTAAAAATCTAGGCATAGATATCCACTACCATTAAGCGGGTGAATGTCGATTGATTTTTGTATGGAAAACTAAAACCACCTTAACCAGAAGTCATTTCAATCAAGAAAAGGATAATACCTGTACAGTGGTAAGACCCGTGGTCTCTGCTAGCTGCCGCTTGTCCCGCGGCGAGGGGTAGGGGTTGTGGAGGTACCAGTCCCGAAGAACTGACCGGGACTTCTCCTGGATGCACAAACAAAATTTCCTTTAAGCTAACTGTCTACTTCATCCCCTAAGTTGTTAACTCCCTAAACAGCTGACTGTCGCTACGTGGACAATGCAGCAGTTTTATGTTTTTTTTTTATTGCCCGTGAGGATGACCTCACTCCACCTGATGGAAAGCGGTCGTGAGGTCCAGATATGAGGTTGACAAGCCCAGTCATTCAAACGAATCACTGGCCATCCTCACCTTGAAGGCCTGCAGAAATGCCTTTTCACGCCCCGCTTGAAGAACCCGGGACTATACGAGGAAGGAAACACATGTGCTGGAAGAGCGTTCCACGTCTGGTTGGTACGACAAAGAAACGAGTCACCGTACCTTTTAGTTCGGGTCAACAAATGTTGAATTGTGTGAGGATGGTATGTAGTACATACATACCTACTGAAATCAAGTAAAAATACCAATGCCTAGGGATACTCTTTTATTCATTAATTTTGTGATTGTTGTTAATTTTGTATTAACACACACTTGTAATTATTTTATATCTGATCTGATGCTAGAACTGCAGACCGCCTGATGGTTAGAAATAATCGCAGTCTATGACATGTGCAACTATGCACAATGTTATTAATACAGAGTCAATGACCCTGTAAAGCATTTGAGTAGTCAGCAAGACAAACAATGTTAGCGACTAGTCGCCAAGCTGACCAAGCGACCACTTATTGTTGAACTCTGGCTAAGTGGCTACTACATACACCAGCAGTAACGAACGCAACACTGCAAAGCATCGCTATATCTAAAGGAGCTCCCTCACCTGGAGCATTTTCCTGTAATGTAACGTTACAGAGTCCAGCATTACTTCTGTAAGAGAGGAGACCCGAGCATTACAGTGCCCAAACTGAAATGTTACTAATTCGAGCGTTACCTTGGTGAGGGAAAAGCACTGAGCATCACAGTGCGCAAATTTATGATACAATGTGTAATATATTGATACTTGCTTCCGTGAAGTTTTGTAAGGCAGTATTGAAATGTAATGCTCGAATTCGAATCTGAAATGTAAATTACAGGCGAATGTTCGTCATGTCAGGCAGGCAGTTCTGTACATTTACCACGAGTTGCCACATTCAATTTAAGTTATCGACCGCGTAAAAAAATTGTATTGGGATTTGACATGACATGACATTTTTTTTACGCGAACGAAAACGTAAATTTAAAGTGGCTACTCGTGGTAGACGTACTGTAATGTAACGCTTAAAATCGAATTTGAAACGTTACACTACAGGAAAATGCCCCAGGTGAGGGACCCCCTTGAAAGGAACGCTTGCCAGGACCGGCGCAGCGTCAGCTTATGCTCAAGTTAGTGGTTGAACCCCCTCCCCCCTTACTGTACCCGTGCGCAGAACCATCCCTTCCACTGCCACCTTTCTTTCTAAGTGACAGAATCTGTATTTATCTGTGGTGTTCCGTAAGGGAAGAGTATTTGCATCCAAGGTTGAATTACATGTTCATAATTAGTATGAAGACGAGACGACGAATAATATTCACCATAAATAAATTCATAATCAAGAATATCATATTGTTGTGGGTTTTTTTTAATTAGTTTGACTGACCTTAAAACAATAGGAAGTTTCTTCTCCATCCCAGATGGTCCTGGGCAGAGGGAATTTGCGTCGCACCCGGTACTTTCCGACGGCGCCCAGTGGCCGCCCTCGTAACCTCTCTGCCTCCATGTAGTGTGCTGCAACAAGTATATAACTGTTTCAAGTATAAAAAGGAAGTTTGGAAACTATAAAATCCGACTAAGGGAAAATCAAGCTTTAAACATTGCCGATCCTGTAAAGTTAAGGGGAACTCTAACAGAAAATAGCTGTCTCCCAATCAATTGAAATTGAATACAATATCTTTCTTATAATTAAATGTGTTAATTGATTCAACAAATATACGAGGGGCATGCCAAAAGAAGTTAGATACTGTTTACTCATTTGATTGACACTGGCAAGGTATACACCATTTTAGGCTGGTTGTTTATTGATATATTTGAAAATAGAACCCCCTTTTTTTTCATTCGAATGAGCATCTTTTTTCGTTTGCAGCAATGGAGCTCAGTCGACGTGACTTTCGCGCTATGATTTATTATGCCTATAAAAAAGGTTTGAAGCCTCAAGAATGTTTTGAACTTTTGGCTACTACTTTTGGTGAATCTGCTTGTTCACGAGCAACAGTATTAGGTTTAAAGACATTTAATCTCATAAAAACATAGAAGTTCACTTATTTATTTATTTATTTTTTTATATTGCCCGTCAAGATGACCTCACTCCACCTGATGGAAAGCGGTCGTGAGGTCCAGATATGAGGTTGACAAGCCCAGTCATTCAAACGAATCACTGGGCTGGCCATCCTCACCTTGAAGGCCTGCAGAAATGCCTTTTCACGCCCCGCTTGAAGAACCCGGGACTATAAGAGGAAGGAAACACATGTGCTGGAAGAGCGTTCCACGTCTGGATGGTACGACAAAGAAACGAGTCACCGAACCTTTTAGTTCGGGCCAACAAATGTTGAATTGTGTGTGGGTGACGCCGTAGTCCAGCACGCGTGGTACGGGAGTGGAAAGGTGAGGGTGGGATAAGCTGGAATAACTCGTCAGAGCATTCCCCATTGTAGAAGCGATAGAGAACACTTAGCCTGGCAATGTCTCTACGCAATTGGAGAGGCTCAAGGGTCAAAGTTGCCTCTGGGTTTCCAATAATACGGATAGCACGCCGCTGCAACCTGTCAAGAGCTTCGAGTAGGTACTTAGCGGAACCGTCCCAGAGATGAAAGCAGTATTCCACACACGAGCGAACTTGTGTCTTATTCAAGAGACAGAGCTGCTCAGGCGTGAAGAATCGTCTCACTCTGTTCAGGACTCCGAGCTTACGGGATGCAGTTCTAATGACGCTCTCAATGTAGTCCCGCTGGTTTAGATTGCTACGAACATCCATGCCAAGGATGTTTAGGCTATCCTTAATCGGTAGCGGGTGCTCTGAAGAGTGGGATGGGAAAGGAAAGGCGACGCCTTTGCTGTGAATGCACACACCTGCGTTTTCTTGGCATTGAACTCGACAAGATTGCATGTACCCCATTCTGAAATGCGGTCCAACACTCCGTCAAGCTCAACAACAAGACTTCGCCTCTTCTCCTCGATGTCAGTCTGCTTTGCCCCAGGGCGCTCGAAATATCGCGCGTGGACCGTGCTATCATCCGCATAACAATGAATATTACCAAGAGATAACATGTCATTGATATGCAAAAGAAACAACGTCGGCGACAAGACGGAGCCCTGCGGCACTCCGGCATTAATCTGGAGAAAGCGTGATTTTTGACCATCGCAAAGGACACGAATTCTACGTCCCTCCAGAAATCCGGCGACCCAGTCGCATAGGCGAGGTGGCAGACCATATGCCGGAAGCTTGGAAAGAAGCTAACGATGCCATACACGGTCGAAAGCTTTGGCAATGTCAAGGCTGACGGCCAAAGATTCCCCATGCTTGTCCATAGCCTCCCCCCAGATGTGTGTTACGTACGCTAGAAGATCACCCGTAGACCGTTTTGGTCGGAAGCCGTACTGACGGTCGTGAATGAGATAGTGATCCTCTAGGTAGCGGATGAGCTGCGTGTTTATGATCCGCTCAAACACTTTAGCTAAAACTGAGGTTACGGCTATTGGACGGTAACTGGCAGGGTCAGACCGGTCCCCTTTTTTGGGAACTTAGAATTAATTTAAATTAAAATTACCGAGCCGCAGCGCAACTGCATTCTAGATGTTAAATTAGTTTAACATTAAACTAAAGCTTATCTCCGTGCCCGTACGCACACAGTGGAAAGTTTTTTTTGCGACATATTCACAGCGCATACCGGTCCAGGGTCCGGCACGGCTGCCGCACTATACAATACACGCGGCCAAGTCATTAAGGCCCGTATTCTAGAATCATACCCGAGCATTGATCTGTAGAGATCATTGAGTAGAGATTTGAAAACGTCAGTTCATACAAAAACGTCACTCAGATCTTTAATCAAGTACAGATTTTGTTTCAGAATACGGGCCTAAGACTTTTATTTAATAGGTTTGCTGAATTTGAAAGAGGACGGGGATGTCTCGAAGTTGAAGCGAAGACAGGTCGGCCGCAAACCGCGGTCACACAAGAAAACGTTCGTGCAGTCGAAAAACTCATTCGCGAAAACTGACGAATTACGTATGTAGAGCTGGACCGAGAACTGGGAATTGGATCAGCAGCAATGCAAACCATAATTCACGACCACCTTGCTCTCCGTAAACGTTGTTCGAAATGGGTGCCGCACAAACTTACCGATGAGCAGAAAGACCGTCGGATGGATTGGTTTTTTTTATTTTGCACTGCACTATTTTCCACAAGAAGATAGAAACAGAACAGTTAAAAATTCGACTTGATCAGGTTGTTGTTGGTTTTCTAGTTTATATCTTATAAACTAGTTAGTAGTTAATAAAATAAACTTCAATGATTTTCATTTTTACCATACTTACATCATTGGTGTAAGAATTATGGAAGTTGGTCTGGTACTTTTTAAAACTAAATAAAATAAATAAGTGTAGATTTATGAATGTTTATTTTTTGCATTTAAAAATGCTCTATTTTCTACACAAATATAGAAACTAGAAAAATTCGACCTGATCCTGGGACTCAAGAGGGATCAGGTCGATTTTTTTAAGTGTAGTTTTATTTATCTCTGAAAAACTTTGACTAACATAAAATTCATAATTACCTTTGAGCCAAAGATTCTGCAGCTTAGCATGGTTGTGCGGACTAAATGTATGTGACTCAAGCAGCCTGTACAGCTCCTTGAAGTTCCCCCTGTGGAAGGCCACAGCTGCCTTCGCCTTCAGGACCGACTCGTGCGCGTGGAGGCGCTCGCAGGCCGGCAGAGACCAGAGGAACCGGCCTAGGCGCTCGATGTTACCGGCCTGTTGGAGGACCTGGGGAGGAAGGGGCTTCGTTAATTTGTATGCATGTTTGCAAAGGAATGTCCATGCTAAATTTCATTCGTATTTTGACAGGTAGTAAACATTGACGTAATAATCCAGCTCTCAATCAATGTAGCCATTCCAGTGTGGACATTCCAGTGCCAGTTCACATTATTCCAGTAGCTTGGACTGGAATGCTGCTACTGGAATAATGTGAACGGGGCTTAATTAAGTCTATAACTTTGGTTTTAGCTTCAACAATGCTGATTTTAATTTAAATGTAAAGAACAAAACCACACCAAACTAACGTTGAAATAACTTTGTTTTGCACACTGGAAAATTGGCGGCGTGGTTTGCGGAAGACGTGGGTTCGAATCCTGCACCACAAACAACTGCGGAAAACGCATATGACTTTTTTTAAATCTATATCTGTTAATAACCTTCAGCTAAATAAATAGTTTGTTAACTGTGTCGCTAATTCGCTATTAACTGTAAACGAGCAAGAAAGTGCATTTTTTGTTTTGCATGTTCCCGAAAGTGGTACCTTCTTTCTTTGTGTGTGTTTTGGTTAAAGATATTGGTACGAGTATTGTATTCAAATTGCGGTAAGCTGAACTATTTTTTTAAGGAATAAGGGCGTAAGTTAGCCGCTATAACAAAGTTACCAAGCATATGTTATATATATTTGACGACCCGATTGGCGTAGTGCGCTGTAGCACGGTTTTTCGCCTTTAATTCCGTAGTGTCCCGGGTTCGATCCCCGGTCAGGTCAATTCAGGAAAAGATATTTTCTAAATTGGCCTGGGTCTGGGTGTGCTGGGAGACGCCCCTGGCTTAATTCCTTGTCTGGTACCTCGTAACACAGGGATATATATCCCTACTTCGAGACCATAAAAAGAGGTGTGTTGTCTGGCGCATATTTATTATTTATTTATTTATTTATATGTAAGTAAGTATCCCTTCTTTTTTTGTAAAAATTACATTTTGAATCTCACCAGAGGACAGGTGCCATTTAGTAACTAATAGGTTGGGGGAAAAGTTTCTTCGCATTTTAGGTCCATAAACAAATTTTTTTCGCGGCTTGCGCTGCATTTTGACCTTTTTTGTAGTAACATCTTGAAATGTATCGAATTTCTTCATTAGATTCACTCATCTTGACAGTTAGAAAAACAAATGAGAATCAAACATTTTCCTGATTTGAATTTGGAATTATCTTCTTTAAAATTTAAACTTTTAATGATACCAAAACCAGCCAGATACAAATAGTTCATACAAACTACATGCGACTTTTTCCCAGACCTAATATATCTTAAGAAGTTCATATTTCAATGCAAGTTCATACTAGCTGACAATTTGAACTTAATAACTAAATAAGGAGTTGGTTTAGATCTTGTACCATCACTTGTTGACTTAGGACCGGATGCACGTGCGAACCTGGTCAAATAGGCCGTGTTTGTGGCCACCCTTACGCACATTGCGGCTTTTTTGTGTGAGAAAGTTCAGTCTGGTAAGATTTGATAGATTTCAGCTGGTAGGTAATTATCGCTTGCAAGTACATGGAGTGACAGAGGCCTGGTTACAGGGCTTTCAATACTGGACATATGCCTACAAAGAGCTTCTGCGTGGCCAGTGGCGGGTGTGCACCGATTTACGATTCTTTATGACTTCGGCTATCCACTTTGAAGTGCCTACTTTCGTTGCAAGGGCCTCTGTCACTTCATGTACTTGCGCGCGATGATGACCTACCAGCCGCCGGGTCTTCCTAGAACTATTTGACAGTTGGTTGTCAAAAGCCGGGTAGAGCATTTGCACGCGAATGTTGCGGTTGAACTGACGCGATGACGCAAAGTAACTACTGACTACGGACACCTATATCGAAAGAGATAGGCTTGGCTATATATGCCTGTCATATGACGGCACGCATTTACAATTGGCAAAATGGTCAACTGCAGTCAAAACCGAATTAACGACATCGTTTATAACGTCATATCAGCAAGGCAAGGTCCCGGCCGAAGCCCTATATAAACTAGTAAGTAAACATATCGCCTATTAAGACATCGGCTACAGCGACATATCGCTTAAAACGACGAAACTTTGTTAATATTACCGGCAATAACGACTAACCGTCTACTGGTCGCAGCAAAACAAAAGAATACGAAATTTTTTTAACCTTTTAAGAATATAACATATTGTATTAACCCAACAGTACAAGGGACAAAAAAAAAATAAGAGTACAAGAAACAATTTTAACAAACAGTTAAAAGAAGCAAAATACAGAAGCGGGTCAATCATGTCCCTGCCTCAGCACATGCCGCTGCAGTACAGGACTGCAGAGACGCTGGTATTCTGACCGGACCTGTGTGTTCGTCTTAATCATGTGCGAGGAAAAAAAACAGCATAATTACATGACAAGAAAAACAAATAAAAACAGAAAATAACAATGCCCATGTGTAGAGACTGTGAAAGTGTGCATGAATGTGGAGGTGAGTGTAAGTAAATGTGGAGTGTGTCTACGTCTAAGTCAATGAAAATAAAAGAATAACTAAAAATAAAAAAGAGAGAAATATCTATGGTATGGTTTACTGTCACTGTTAATGTCACAATGACAACATGCGAAACCAGCCGCGTGCGTGAGAGCGTTATGCCACGTGAAAAAGCCGATGTGGCGCTAGAATATTTTGACATACAACGAAATATTTAATTAAAAATATACATGAATAATTGGAATTATTATTTTATTAAAAGCCACAGCTTTTATAGGATATATTATGTTTTACCTGTATTTATTTATGTTAGCTACACACTTTCTCCCACCCGAACTTCTTCCACGCTCGTTCCCATTTGACCTTGCAATGATTGCATTTCACTATACATTCACTGCGATAGTTGACAGTGTGACAAGTTGATTTCAAAAGTTTTGGTTTAGATCCTTCTTTTACGATCTTTGATCGATTCTTGATCTACCTCTTCACAAGTTTAAGTCTGCAATTAAAGCAAAGTTAATGAAACAAGGTTATTATAATGTAGAGGATGACTTGAATGACAAAAGTTTGTGGTCATAGTAGGAATAATCTGCTCCTCTGCTCAATATTGTGTTCTTTTTTCTACTCGCATTGACTGTACTCTGAATTTATTTTTTGTAAAACAAACAAAGTTGAAAAGAGTAACTATCGAGTTTCTTGCCGGAGTCTTCTCGATAAGAAGCAACGTCCGAACCGGTGGTAGATTCACATTATGTATATTCACGATGTGTACTAGTTAATATTGTACTATTTTATTTACGTTTATTATTATTATTATTTCTATATACTTTTTTTGACATGTCATAAGTGCTTTGTACAAGCTTAAATGAATAAATGATTTTTTACTTTACTACTTTACTTTACTTTACTTTACTTTACGGGTTACCATGTCCCAAAAAAGAGGAAAGTGTTTATTATTGACAAAAAATACATACATTCATTCATTCATTCATTTATTTATTGCAAGTCACATGTTAGATAGGATGTTACAGGGTATATAAGGTACAGTGACGCCCTGCAAGGGCACAGCAAACATTGGATGAGAGGCAACTATTGCCTATTTACTTAAAATATACTCAAAATACCAATAAATTCAATTCGAATACAATTATTATAAATATGTCATTCAATAATAAACACATTAGTAATTTATAAGTCTATCATTAAATAAATTAGAATAAAAATTATGGTAACACTTTTCTAAATAGAAACTTTTAGAAAGCAGATACCATTTAATTAAATCAAATTAAACTGTACACTATAAATTTTATAAATTAAACTATAAATCGGTCATCAAAAAATTCTGAAATATTATAGTAACACTTTTCTATTAAGAAATCTTTGAGGTGACTATTAAACAAGGATGCCTTTTTTATATTTTTAAGATGGTTTGGAATATGATTATATATTTTTATTGCCATGTAATGAGGGCTACCTGAGACAATTTTCATGTTGGTGATTGGCTTGTTTAATTTATTTTGATTTCTATTATTTCTTTTCGGAAGAGTTTCGATTGGGGAGTATAATTCAGACATGACTAGTATTAAGACTACTTGTGTATTTTGCTTATATAACAACTATCGGACATAACGTCCGAAATATACGGTCCCTTTAATGTCGTTATATGCGGTTTCGTCTGTATTAGGTAATCTGAGATCGAGCTCAGACATAAAATGAACTAGATGACTATTAGTACTCGTACATCTCTCTCGCTGCTTCATTTAGTCCGCGCTCTACCGGTAGCAGTATGGCAATAAAACACTATCGTGACATCACAATAACGTCAAAAATTGACGTAACTATTACGAGTATAATGTAATGTAATTCATCTACTAAAGTGATAACTCGATTTTAGCCAGCAATAGGTCAGCGAAGCGTAATGCATAGATTTATGTTCGATTTCAAGATCAAATTCAGAATTTTGATGCAAAAATAACAAAAAAATCCAAAAAAGTGAGTTTGACAAGGCAGCAAATCAATGGTGTAGGTTGGCATTACTCACAATTTTGAACAAGATTTATTTTTAAACGAGCATTGAAGTTTCTGTGTGTGTAATTTCTAGTAATGTTCGCAATTTTCTCTCATTAATAAATTATGCATATAAAATGTAGATATTCTGTCCGACTGGTTAAAATTCAATAGGAATCATGCCATGCTACAATTTATAGACAAAGTTATAATTTAACAAAAACCATTAGTTAAAAAGTACCTTCATAACTGACACGTGCCGAGTCGAAATTGATCCAAATAACAAGGCACATTACGACAGTTATCATAATTAATGCCCCCATAATTGCGTTAAACACGTGAAGCCTGCCATTACGTCATTATCCGCGCGGGGTCACTTAGTACCCCTGCAGTGAGCGGAGGGTTGGGATATTTGCATAGTGTAATTACTTGGAAGCCTTTCGATTCATTTGAGAATTAATTTGACATGATATTTGGAAATATTGATTTAATGGCAAGAAGAAGCCAAAAACATGGATCCCGGAAAAAACATCAACAAACAAACTTCTATTTACTCAAACTTAAATATCTTTATTTAAATAGACTTAATCAGTACTTTTCGATAGTCAAAATTTTTTAAAAATAACATACTTAAATACTATAATAATATGAATATAAATAAACAGTATACAAACATAATGCGACTCTACCACCGCGTCGAAGAAGTTGATTCTTACTGAGAACTCAGTAGTTACTCTTTTATACTTGTTGTGTATACAATACGAGTTGATTTGTTGAGAAAACAAAACTGCTTCAATTCTAACATTAATAGACAGAACAACCTAACAAGTACAACAAAGCTACAGAATATAAAAGAAGAGGCTGTACCAAGTCATTTATACAATTCCAAAGATAAAAATTGTTAGTCATTAATACACTTAAGGCCGGTATTTAATTAACAAGTATTACAAGAGGTAACTGATCCCGCACTGAGCAAAGAGCTTTAATCCCAGGCTTTTTTATCTAAAAGGTAGTCATTGGTAGTATAATACCTCTTTTTTCATAAAACAGATTTGATGTGGTTTTTGAATCTGTGCAGCGGTAACATACAAATTGCCTGAGGAACTTTGTTGTAGTAGTGTACACCTTGCCCCATAAAGGATCCCAAAACTTGTTGTAATCTAAACAATGAAAGCGCAATTTCATCCTTATTCCTAGTATTTTTGGCTTGTATTCGCAGTGTTTTGTGGAAAGACTGATATTCTTTTTTACCAAGACAATACAGTTGTAAATAAATTGGGAAGCCACTGTAAGAATCCCAATTTCCTTAAAAAGCTCTCTGTGTGAGGCCCGGGCACTTAGCTTATATATAGATCTGATCGCTCGCTTTTGCAGGATAAAGATGGTTTGTATATCAGCCGCTTTACCCCAAAGTACAATGCCGTAAGACATTACACTACACATAGCTAAAATAAACAGAACGAGCAGTATCAACATCTGTTAATAACCTTATTTTACTGACAGCAAATGCTGCCGAACTAAGTTTGCCCGAAAGGGCATTTATATGAGGGTTATAATTTCGAGTCTAGTGTAACTCCAAGAAAAACAGTGAAGTCTTCTAACTCTATAGCATTATTATCTATATATCTATTACATAGATATAATACTCGTAATCGAATATATTCATAATACTAAGAATAGGAAAGTTTTAAACCTGAATCAGCAGCTTTATTGCTAATTCATATAAATGTATGTAATATTTTTTATTTAAAACTGTTAAAATATTAGTAACAAATAAGTACGTAAAAAATTCAAAAAGGTTTTGCCACTTCTAAACAAGTTATAGGTCTATGTGATACTCAAATACCATATAAATAATGTATCTATATCTAAGTCGCAGAAGGATTTTTCAAGCTTTTGTGAAATCTCTACTGACACCACGAAATAACGGTGAATGTATTATTGTGATCATCATCCTCACGATGTGTGTGTTCCAGCCATTAGCACGAAACGTTTTGCAGTCTCCTTTATGTGGACATCAAACGAGTGAAACTCGCTGGTCGCACAAGTTTCCAGAGCTATACAATCTGGGTATCTTCCAGACAAGAAAGAATTCACTATACAGGCATTGTTTCATCATGGAACCCACCAGGAACGATTGCGATCAAATGATCTACTATCTATATGATGATGTCTACTTTAAAATAAGACCATGGTTTATCCAGTAAAAATAATTACTAACTAATAAAGATGTTCGTTGCATAATAACGTTGGCTGTAATTTGATTATTGTCTTGATATTGCTGTTACTTCTGATTATTTTATTTTGACTTATATTTTTATTGTTAATCTGACTAATGTGTTTTTTATGTTTTAATTTTGATTTGACAATTTTATTTTGCCTCAACCATATTTTTATTATTAATGATTTTGATTACAATGCATATGTATAAAATTAAACATTCTTTTGCAATACCTGAAAAAGTACTAAGTATTAAGGACTGTATGTGTTCAAATAAGAGCTTACTTATAACTTATAAAAGTCTTGGTATGCGAAATCAATACTTCATTACATAATATGTAGTTCGTTAGAGTACATATTAAATATACTGAATTATTCATACCAGTCTTGCACATTGCGTGGTTTGGACAACTACAGAATATTTACTAAAAGCAGCTAGATTTGTATCTACTTCTACCAGTGACAGTGCTTTAAATCTTAGCCATAATACGTTCACAACACCATTTACAAACAAACATGTAAGTATATGTAACTTAAACATATATTTAACCATACTACCATTTCACCATGATCTTACCAAAATTGGATTTGCTACTCACCCCAGTATCGGTTGCATTTGGGGTGGAAGATGGCGAAAATAATGGGGTATAATGCAAGGGTAGATTATGGTAGCGGTCATGGTTACGGGGATTAAAGGTGTTTGTCATAATGGGACTGACATTGAGTGCAGTTTTCACAGATATAAATTCACTTAAATGAAATACTATAAATATCTGGGACGAATAACACCAAGATCGTCTGACCCCAAACTAAACAGAGCTTGCATAAATATAGAGCATAAACATCTCTTAATTCATACGTAAATAGATAACAACACCCAGACACACAACATACACAAATATTCGTCACATGAATGTTTGTCTTTTTGACGACACGATTGACGTAGTGTGCTGTAGCACGGTTTCTCGCCTCGATTTCCGTAGTCTCCCGGGTTCGATTCCCGGTCGGGTCAATTCAGGAAACGATCTTTTCTGAATTGACTCGGGTCTGGGTGTGCTGGGAGACGCCCCTAGCTTATTTCCTTGTGTGGTACCTCGTAACACAGGGATTTAATAATCCCTACTTCGACACCATTACAAGAGGTGTGTTGTCTGGCGCATATTTATTCATTATTATTTATTTATTTATATTTGTCTTAGGTGGTAATCGAACTACCGACCTTCGACGCTAACGGCAGGATCGCTACCAAAAACTGTGCCAAAATAGGTAAAACAATGCGTTAACAACGCATTTTAAATTTAAATCGACTTATATTATTCTAAAGAAAGAGGAATGATAGATATAAATCTATTTAATTTAGGCATTTTGCTTTTTTTATTCTGTTACGAATCTATCCAATTGTTGAACGGTTTTTTGAGGGTAGTTCATGATGCCGACATATTAACGGATTCTTTGTAGTTTTGTTGATGTTTTGCACCATTAACTTAGTTTTATAAATCGTTTTAAAAATACAATAATTTCCAACGTGTTACCATAAGTTGCTGTTAATATTTTTTTCTAACTGTGTATAGTAAATAAATCCGTTGCCGTAACGGTAGAGAGGGCGAAATGAAGCAGATTCAAAAGCGGCTCACTGCACTCTATTTTGACACACGAAATAAGTACACTATACTCGCTCATCTATACTAATAGTAGTGAAATTAATAAATTCAAGCCATCTCAAACTTTGATTTATTAAACTGCCCACGAGTTATCTGTCTTTATTCATATGGACCGGCCAAAGTAATTAATTTATAAGAGGAAATGTTTGTTTGGTTGTTATTTTGTTTGTTTATATTGAACAGGCTCCGAAACTACTGAACCGATTTTAAAAATTCTCTCACCAATATGAAGCTACATTATCAGGGAGTGAAATAAGCAATTTTTCTTTTTATTTTGGCTATATTTGACGGGAAAGTCAGTCTACGCAGGCGAAGGCGTTGATGGACTGCTAGTCTATTATAATTAATGTCTGCGGCAGAGTTCAAGTCATGTGGTGACTAAGGGTTTACAACTCCCTTGTGGCACTCTTGTAGCACTTAATAGTTGGCACTAAGCATTATTTATAAAGGGTTATTCAACAAGAACTTTGTTTTTTAAAACAAAATAAAACAAAGAATTTAGTGGAAAATGAATATTTTTTTATTTTATTACAAAGAGAAAAGTTTGGCAATTATGAATGAAAAATGATATCTGACAAATGTCCACCACGACCACGCTGACAGATGTTGATTCTTTCATCAAAATTTTTAATCACTTTTTGGCAAGATGGAGGGTCTATTTCGTTAATGACATCACGGATTTTGAGTTTTAAGGCTGCAATTGATTCGATTGGCTCCGTATAGACTCTGTCTTTAACGTAGCCCCACAAAAAATAATCCAGTGGTGTTAAATCACACGACATTTATCAGATATCATTTTTCATTCATAATTGCCAAACTTTTCTCTTTGTAATACAATAAAAAAAATATTCATTTTCCACTAAATTCTTTGTTTTATTTTGTTTTAAAAAACAAAGTTCTTGTTGAAAAACCCGTTATAACACGATTGTTGTAGAGCGCTGTAGTTCGGTTTTTCGCCTTGACTTGCGTGCTCTCCCGGGTTCGATTCCCGGTCAGGTCAATTCAGTAAAAATATTTTTCTGAATTGGCTTGGGTCTGGGTGTGATGGCAGGCGCCCTTGGCGTAAATTTTTTATGATATTTAAGTTTATTTCGAGAACTTTATAATAGGTCTCTAATAATAATTTAAACTAATATTATAAAGGGTTAATGAGGATTAATGGGAGTGGAAGAAGCGCAAGAGGTGTGTCAGGATATTAGCAAGTGGAAAGATGTGGTCTCTGCCTACCCCGTTGGGAAAAAGGCGTGATGGTATGTATGTATAAAGAGGTAAGATTTGTTTGTAATGAATAGGCTCCGAAACTACACGACCGATTTTAAAAATCCTTTCACCAATGTAAAGCTACATTATCAGGGAGTGACATAGGCTATATTTTTTTTTAAATTGAAGCCGCTGACGGATAGTATGTTTATTTTAGAGTTGTTATAAGTCAAAGTGGCAGTTGGTGAAGTAATTTTTACAAGCGAAACATGCTAAGGCAATCAGACCTTCAAGGCGTTGACGGGCTCAGTAGTATGCTTCTGTACTTGTTAACCTCGTATTTGGACGTCACGCCTGGTTTTCATCAGGTGGAGTGAGCACAACAAGGTACAAAGAGAGTTATTATGGTACTTACAATACATACTGTACTCTACTGACTCGCATTGTAAAACCATAACAAGTTTAAAAGAGTAACGCTGAGTTTCTCGCAGGGTCTTCTCAGCAGAAACAACTCCGACGCGGTGGTAAAGTCGCATTATGTTTGTAAACTATTTAATAATTCATATTATATAATATTTTTGTCTATACTTTTTTGACTATTTAGAGGTACTGCTTAATTCTATTTGAATAAACACATTTGAGTGAGTTTTATCTATATCTAAGAGAATTTTTCATACCAAGAAAACCAAATATCAAGAAGACCCCACATAATATAGGGATATTTTTTGCTTCATTTTATTTTATAACATTTCTCCTCTTTTACTTCCAATTTTGTTAATCATACAAAATACTTCACTGAGGGACGAAGCTCCATAGTAAAATGGGCAATCTCCTTTGTGTGATCATTTAACCTCTGAATGTGAGTTCAAGGCGTATATTTATGTGACGAATGTTTTTATCCGTACGTCTACGACGTGAACTACGATAGTTGACTTCAGAAATTTGTTTGCCACTTCTAGTTCCATTTCTCATCACTAGGGGGGCGCAGTACCCAAATCACATACAAAAATGTCAATGCATAGCGTCCGCTAGCGGCTGTCATTGGTTTAAACTTTTGGGAGACATATAGCTTGTATTATCCATTGAAGTAAAAATGATCAATTACCTAAGCAGGCCTCTGTCACTGCATGTACTTGCGCGCGATAATTACCTTCCAGCCGCCGGGTATTCCATGACTCATTTGGCAGTTGGTTGTCAACAGCCGCGTAGAGTATTTGTAGGGATGCGAATTTTGCGGTTGAACTGACGCGATGACGTAATGTAGAATAAAGTACTGACTACTTATGGGCTAGCCAAAGCAACACTCCACGACGATTTTTACAATAGAAATCGTTCAGATGTATGGGGATGACATAATCTGTCACTGGCGCTTATGTCATCCCCATATATATGAACGATTTCTATCGTAGAAATTGTCGTAGCATGTTGCTCTTGGCTAGCCCCCCTGACATGTATATCGAAACAGGTAGCCCTGGCAATATATGTGTGTAACATGGCAGCACGCATTCAGGATTAAGAAAATTTTAATTTTTCTATGAATGTGATTTATCTGTTTCGTAGTAACTATTAAGTGATCTGTGACCTAAGTATGAAGTTGTGTATGATCCTTGACATCCATAGTACAAGCTCTGCTTAGTTTGAGGTCCAAAGGCTATTTCTGAAAATAACCTGGTAGAGTTCGGGATCGTTTTTCATGCGTTCCAAAAAAAGGCTTAGTTTTTAAGATTTAAAATATTGCTTTACATAGAGAAAAAAAGATTTGAAAGTGAATTACGTTGCAGAAAAGAAAATTGAAAGAAATTTGAAACTTTTTTTAATGTTATTGTGATGATAATGCATATTCAGGTTCATTATGTGTCAATAAACCTATATTATATGTCTGATGTTTTGGTCTTTTCTTTCTGCAACTTTAGTAAGTTTTAATCACAGATTTAGCCACTTGAAGTTGACACGATAAAGCATTTTCGGTAATCGGGGCAGCGAGATTGATCAATTTGATCATTTTATAATGGAAAAAAGATTTTATTTCCAAATGTTTTTCATTATGTGCCAATAAGAAAGGTTGGACAATGTTTTATATGTATTGAACAGTCAAAATTTTTATCCGAAGGTCGTAAATTAGGCGCTTGAAAGTTGGATCATGCGCTTAAAATACGAAATTGCTCTTAGTTTCAGGCCTGGTAAAACCCAACATATTTACCACTGCCGAAGCATCGAACCTCTGTAACCTTGACGACGGCACAACGTCCGTTGCCAAACGGATATCCGGTTACGGAGGGCACGGCGGGGTGGTGGGGATGGTAACCAAACAGTGGGGAAAGAGTAGTCAGTACACACGATAGATGAATTGTCTTTTATATAAATTTATTCTAAGAGGTCAACGTACGTAGATAAAACAGACAATCGTTTCACTTTTTTTTAACAAAACAAGCACGTATGTACCTATGGTCTCTTCATACCGCCTATAGACACTTGCAATGGGTCCATAATATTGGCTCACCTAAAGTTCTTTACCCGGAATTGTTTTTCCAACCGATTTGTAACCCGAACGCTCACTCTTCCTAAAATGTTTCTTTCTATAGTTTTTATTTGTATGAAAAAAAACTTTAGAAAGTAGTTTTTAGTACTACCGATGATTTTCCTAACACTCATGTTTTCGAAAAAAATTATTAATAATGTCACTAATGTTAATATATTTCAACTCCTACAGAGTGCCGAGTGCGAGTTGCAGTGAGGAAAGTGAATGACTTCACCATCGCCTTTTACGAGCACGTAAATGTCAATTAGTATGGAATCGAGTCAGCGTCATCTAGCGGCGAATACCTGCAACATTAAGGCCGCTAGATGGCGCTCACTCGAAACCATACAAATTCGCGTTTTTTTTCTCGCAAACGCGATGGTGAAGTTATTCACTTCTCACACTGCAACTCGCACTCAGCACTCTGTTGTTTCCCATAACGCTTTAATCCCTAAACATAAGCCAGATGAGACTTCAAAAAAACTTGCTCAGGTTAGCGAGGAGTCAAGCGACGAGCGGTTTAAAATGTCATGCCAGAGGTAAGGTCACATTTTCTTAGCTTCTCTGTAGTGAAAACACAAACGAAGTTTTACACCGGATTGTGACTGGAGATAAAACTCGAGTTCATCATGACCCTGGGTCCAAACAGGACTCCATGCAAAGTCACAAAAAGGCTACGACGCTTCAAAAGAAGTTCAAGCTGTGTCGATCGGCTGGAAAACTGTTGGCCTTGTTGTTTTTTGATGCGCGCGTGTAAGATGCCCGTATGCCGAAACGACCGTATACTCGCGAAAGAAAACGCTTAGCTGAAACCGCTCCAAGAGTGAAGACCTGACCATTTTAAACCTCTGACACTCTTGGCTCTTCTTGTTTTTACTTTGTTTTTTTTGACCTTGAATTACTTCGCTCCATGAAACACAACATGGAAAAATCAATGGGTGCCGCCAACAATATGTATAACAATAACGTGATCGAACGATTAGGATATGGCTACTTAAGGCTCAAAACTTTGCACATACGAGTACATACCATCACGACTTTATCCCAAACGGGGTAGTCAGAGACAAGTGACTGTTGCCTACATGTTGAACTCAGAAGCCCGCTTTTCACCGATGGTATTAGAACCATTTTGACATTTTGTTTTTCTATACATTTTTATATAGAATTCTTCATTATTTTGACATTGTTTTATTCTTATGGTTTTGACATTGCTTTATATTAATTATTTTGACATCGTAATCAAGTATTTTATTTATTTATTTATTTTGAATACCAAAACACTACAAAACACAACAGATGCAATTATAAAAATAAAAACTTAAAACAAGACATGCAGTGCTACAGTAGCAAAAATGTCTCCATCTCAGCATGTGTTACGACACGGTGGGCGAGCCGTAACACTGATTTTCAGACGGAGGCTCACAAAGGAGGGAAGCTGTCAAGAAAAATTTGCTCTAAAAGATCCACGTGTAGTTAGTTTTTTTTTTCTTTGCTTCGATCTGGACTAGAATCCAATACATAGAATATAAGATTTTGTTATTTTTTTTTCTTTTTTGTTACATTTTAGGTACTTATTTACCTTTTTATTTTACATTTTTTTCTTATTTTACTGTTCAATTTTAAGCTTTATTTCCAATCATTCGTTTTATATTTTTCGACGGTCTCAATATGAATGCCTGCAATTTGACATGTAATTTTGTAATGTAATTTTATGTGAGAAATAAAATATCTATCTATCTATCTACCCAACGTGGTGGTGGTGAGCCTTCCGCCGTTATCCGGGTACTTTGTATACTTTTGTTATAAAAGCTGTTTAAAATACTGATACTTAAAGATGGGTATAGATAGACTAGAGCCTTTGCTAGAGCATTGCATTGTAATGTAACGTTTTTACGAATGAGTCAATACAGGCAGATGCTCTTTTTTCTGAAAACATTTAATAAATAAATATCTGGGACAATTCACACCAAGATCATCTGAGTGCCGAGTGCGAGTTGCAGTGAGAGAAGAGAATGACTTCACCATCGCGTTTTGCGAGCACGTAAATGTCAAATAGTATGGAATTGAGACAGCGCCATCTAGCGGCGAATTCGGGCAACATTCAGGCCGCTAGATGGCGCTCACTCGATGCCATACAAATTCGCGTTTTGTTTCTCGCAAACGCGATAGTGAAGTTATTCACTCCTCTCACTGCAACTCGCACTCGGCACTCTGACCCCAAACTAAGCAGAGCTTGTAATATGGGCGTCAGAGACTGATAAACACACTTAAATATTTCTAAATACATTATTAAATAGATAATAACACCCAGACACACAACAAATATAAATATTCTTCACACAAATATTTGTTTATATGCTTCCATGTAATATAAAGTTTTTGATTGGTTTTCAAAATTAAGTTGTAACAAACCATCGAGCGATCATGTTCGCAATGTGGTTCGAGTTTAAAAACGATGAATGCTCAAGAAAATGCTCAAATCTATCGGCACCTTTAAGTCCAACTTGACTAGTATTTTTTTAATATAAAAAGTAGAAATTTGATTTTCGTTGTTCGTAATTAATAAACTCGGAAACTACTGGACCGACATTAATTAATATTTCACGAATATGAAGCTATATTTTACAATATCAACGAGTAACATTTTGCTGTATTTTTAATCAGAGTCTATTTAACGAAAGAAATGGTTCACGCGAGCGAAAATATAATATTAAAATTATTTAAATAATCCTTTTTGCGATGCGCTCGTTGGTGTCATTTGTACGGAAATTCGTCACATCGTCATAGTACGAGTACAGAGTACTCTTTCTACGAAGATGTTATTTTTTCAATGTAACATTATGGAATTTATAATTGTTATTTTTTGTATGGAAATTCAATTTAACGAGGATATAACGGAGTTTCTTTCAATGTGGTTAATATAATGTTTGTCCAACTTCAGAGGTTTTTGATTTTTCGAAAGATATTTATGTGATTAAGCTATTATAGTTGTCCTTTGAAGTCGGAGCTTTTGTATGTCGAATTTTATGTTATTGAGTAGGTGTCTCGTTCTTGATATTTTTATTTACCTATTCTTTGTTATATTTATAAGGTGTCCGCAGAATACCAGCGTCGTGTTGCCGCGCCACGCACGACATATGCTGAGCGGAGACCTTTTTGGTACTGTTGCTATTGTATTAGATGTAAGCTTATATACTTTTTTTTTTGTATGTACCAAATAAACTTTAATTCATTCATTCAATTCATTGATTCATTCATTATCATAAATTGTAACTCTGACCTCCGTTGACTGCAATCGTACAACGGTAGCACAGTAGGCCTTATAGGCGAATAGTTTGTCAGTAAAAATTATCTGTTGCTGAGTAGTTTAACAAAAACTGAATTCCAAGAAGTGCGTTCAAATCAAAATAAACTCTGCAAGCGCCCTCTCGCGTTGGTATGACCTATATTTAGAAATTGTTTACACTAAATAACGTAGAGTTCTTCGCGAGAACATATTTGCTTCAGCAGTATTACCCATTTCGGAAAATATTCCTAACAATGCACATTAACGTTATTTTGAATATAACAAACGAACAAAACTAAGAGAATTCTAATTACAATAAGAAAAAAAATAGATACTGAATTCTGAAAATTACATACATAGTTGAAAGCATACCTACATAGCGGCTTCGCATGGGTTCAATTAATTTTAATTATTAATCTTTTATGGAAATAACAATAAAAACGGGCAACAGGACAACTATAAGTTGTGTAATTGTACTTGGGTTGAAGAAAGCTCATTTTTAGAAGTAAAAAGTGTTTAAAAATAAATAAATACCATTCGATAATCCACACAGTTCATAGCAACTTTTGATAAAGAGCCATTTTCATAAACGCAAAATTTAATATTGCTGTCGAACAAAATGTTTTGCTGAACGCATAGTAAGTGAACTGAAGCTGCAAGATGTGACGTCACTAACTACATAATGGAATATATTTTTACCAATGTTTCAACAACTGACAGCTCCTTCAATCACAAAAAAAGACGTGAAACACTCAATCCCCTACTTTGCCCTACTATTAAAAAAGGTCAAAACGTACAGGCGACGGCAAGCTACTTCATTTTATACTGTGTATGTGACTGACTCATACGTAGTTTATTTATTAACAGTTGTTAACGCGCCTTATACAGTAATTGCTAAGTAAAAAGCCTAATTCCTGTTTTGTTTTTGGTGGATTTGTATTTTTTCACTTCTCATGCTCTAAAAGTACGCCAATATAGCCCTACGAAGCGGGACTAAAGTGACCACTTTAGTCTCTAGGGAGTGGAAAGTAATTAGTTTTTTAATTTCCTTCATGATCATGTGACCTAGAAAAACTCAAACATCCAGTAAATATAGGTACTATTTATCTGTGGAGTGTGGACCGTCTTCTTTGCGAAATGTTGAGAGGCTTAGTTCCATGGTTTGTCCGCAAAGAAGGTGGCGCCATGTGTTTTTTGTTAATCTGTGACTGATTTAGAAGGAAAAACTAACCGCGAAAATTTAAGAATTTTTGTCGCGTGTAAATTTGTTGGGTTTGAAAAGTTTTTGTACTAAATTGACTATTTTTCTCGCACTTAAAGTGAAAAGTACAGTTTGCATCTCGAGACTAAACCTCTGGTATATTATGGCTTCGTTTAGGCCAGTCTTTCCCAACGTGGGCGATAACGCCCCCTTGTGGGCGCTATAGGCCTAAAGGGGGGCGGTAAGAGACCCAGAAAAAAAAGGGGGCATTGTTTAGGGCTTTGGGGTCGATTTATAACTTCATCTACCTAGCTAGGAAGACTCTTAGACACCGACTGAGCTCTCAACTCTCGACTACATCTTGTGAACATCAACTAATATTAATTAAGATATAGCTCAAACTCGGTTCGATATAAAAGACCGCGGGCAATCATGTTTTAACAAGTTTTTGTTAAATAATCCGAATTGTACATTCCTATACCAATCGGCTGGTTCTATAATACTTGTTCTTGCTTGTCGAGTACGATTTGGCGTCGAATGAGATAAACGAGTTTATGCACATTTGTCTTATTCCTGTTGGTGCGTGCTGCTTATGCAATCCTATATAAGCGACGTAAATTAATTTTATTTTCATTTGCGGTTTCGCGCATAATAGATAAGCAGTACTTGATTTCAACACTTACGTATTTCTTAAAACAAAACAATGTCGGAAGTAAAAAAGAAGAGACGGCAATACTCTGCGAAATATATTAAATTCGGATTTATTGAAAATCCCACAAACCCGTCGTCGCCTTTGTGTCTTCTATGTCTAAAAACATTTTCGAACGAAGCAATGAAGCCTTCAAGACTGCAAGATCATTTGAATAAAATGCATCCAGATAAGACAGAAAAGAATGTAGCATATTTTCAAGACCTAGAGAAGAAGCATAATACTCAGCCAAGTGTATCAAAACTATTTTCGGCGGCTGCTAAGCAAGATAACAACGGACTTCGAGCTTCGTACAATATCTCTTTGTTAATTGCTCAAAAAGGCAAACCACACAACATCGGAGAAGAGTTAATTTTGCCAGCAATAAAGGAAGTAATAACTACTGTGCTTCATAAACCGGCCGCAGATATTATCCGAAAAATTCCTTTGAGTAATAATTCTGTGCAAAGACGAATTGATGAAATGGCTGAAAACATTGAAGAATCATTGTGCAATCATCTGAGGACTAGTCAATTCTCAATTCAGCTCGATAAGTCCACTTTACCAACTAATGAAGCGTTGTTGCTATCTTACGTGAGGTTTATTAAAGATGAGAAAATACGTGAAGAACTATTGTTTGCCAGAAATTTGGAGACAGATACAAAAGGCGAAACCATATTCAATACATTGGAAAAGTTTTGTGAAGAGAAAGAGATTCCTTTGATAAATATTATATCAGTTGCTACGGATGGCGCTCCGGCTATGACAGGGCGCCATAAAGGCTTCATAGCATACTTAAAGAATAAAATTCCAGATGTCCTTGCTATACATTGCGTTATTCATAGACAACATTTGGTTGCTAGAAACTTAAGTGAACGACTATTTCAATCACTGCAATATGTCATCAAAGCAGTCAATAAAATCCGTAGCAGCTATTTGAATGATAGATTATTTCATCAGCTTTGTGTTACTAATGACGGAGATTTCAACCGTTTGTTGCTTCATACTGAAGTTCGTTGGCTGTCAAGAGGCAATTGTCTGATTCGATTTTACAACCTGTTTGACTCTATGATAGAGTTCTTGGAAACTAAAGATACAGAACTGCGCAACAAGCTCATAACATCAAAGAATGATATAGCTTACATGACAGACCTGTATAAAATGTTCAACGATATGAACCTCCAACTGCAAGGCGATGAACTAAATTTAATTAAAACAAAAAATGTCGTTGCTGCTTTCGCAGCCAAACTGCTTCTGCACAAAAAGAATATGGGCAGACGTGAGTTTCACAATTTTCCGAATTTATCAGTATACTGCAGTAACGACGACTTGTTCGCCTACTGCCAACATTTGTAAAACCTCCACATTGACTTCACCGAACGATACCAGGACATTTTAAACTTGGAAATACCAGACTGGGTGTTGGATCCGTATTCAAATGTCAACACAGCAATGTCACCTCAGCTGGAAGAAGAACTTATAGAATTGACAACAAACGAAGAAACAAAAATCAAGTTCAAAAATGGATATCAAGAATTTTGGCTACAAAAACCGATCCCGCAATTGTACCCTGGATTGTGGTCAATTGTTCAACGATTTTTGATAGCATTCCCATCGTCATAATTGTGTGAACGTGGATTTAGTGCTGTGGCAACGCTGCTTACTAAAAAGAGAAATCGTTTGCGTGTTACCGAACGTGGCGACTTGCGGCTGTTTTTGAGTAAATTGGAACCTGATATCAACAAACTTATTGAACAGCATCAGATTCAACCTTCACATTAGTTTTTATATAAGAATTGATTATGTTTGTTTTATTTTCAATAAAAGATACTCTGTCCGAATACTATAAATTTGCGTTTCAATAATCAGTTATAAGTACTTAGCGGTTTTTAAGTATGTTTAAAAAGGGGGGCGTTAAAAAATAATTTATTCTTAAAGTGGGCTGTAGACAAAAAAAGGTTGGGAACCCCTGGTTTAGGCCCTCGATATGAAATATACGTAAAAGAGAACTTTGTTAAAAAAAATGTATACGGACGTTTTTTTGTACTATGGTACAAAAATATGGTATATGTACCTACCTACGACAAATGTTGATTTGGCAGTTGTTTTGGTCGTTAGGTGCTAACTGGCAGGTGCCAGTAAGTAAGTCAACTCTGACAATCTATTGTTAGAAAGAGATTAGTGTCGTAAGAAGTCAACGAGCTTTAACGACGGTATGTTTTGTATTTTCACTGGTTGTAAAAATTAAATTAATATGTATAAATAAATAAATAATACTGTATCGTTTTACTCTATGCCTTTTCCATCAAACTAGAAAAGAGTCCTAGAATCTGGTCTGATTTATCTAGTTTCTATGTTTACATTACACTTGTATTGTATCTATGTTTCAAAAACACTTTCTATGTATGTACTATATTTATTACGTCTCTTAATAAGACATACGCGTCACACACATACGTTGTCCACCTCTATAGTTAGACCATTTAATTGAGTCCTCGCCTGCGGGGTACAGGGGCGCGGGTTAGACGAGAACGGGGGGCGGGAGAGGTGCGGGCGGCAGGCAGAACACCTTGCCCGCCGCCCGCACCTCCCGCGGCCCCCGTTCTCGTCATACCCCCGCGCCCCTGTACCCCGCAGGCGAGGACGCAATTAAGCGGTCTAACTATAAATGACATCGAGACATCGCAGGCGGATGATATTTTTTAATTCATGTTCTTTATTTTTTTTAATGTTTTTCTTGTTGTATGCTTTTATATTATTCGTCAGTAACGATGTTTGGAAGTGAATAAATGATTTCTATTTCCATTTCTTTGTTAGTTAGGATCGTTGAAAAGATTTATGTAAGGCTACTGATTCGTGTACTTTACTGTCAGTTCTGTCATTCCTGTCAAATGTTATTAAGCCACCATGAGAACTACTATAAGGCTCAAAGATTAAAAGCCCTAAGAAAAATTACACTCAGAAGGATAATGCGATACAAAATGGCGCTGCAATTTAGGATACTAAAATAGACTGTCATTATATTTTCATAGCTCCATACTTCAGATATAGTATTATTACCATGTAGAACAAACGTCGTCGTAACAACATAATTGTTGATTCAGAATCTGATATCGAAAGCCGAAAGTCTACATCTTATTTTTTATTAAAAGTGGTGAAAAAAGTGATTATTACAAAATTAAAACCCGTATGGCGTCTGAGCACTGTCCGGACGTTCAGAGTCGGTTGTGGCCTCACCATGGGTGCCTAAACTCGCTTCCTATTTGTTTATTTGTATTCAATATCTCAAATCTACAATAAAAAACATCTCATTAAAAAAACAATTATAAAGCTAGAAGCATGGATGACATCCAGGGGCACTCACCTCACAAACGCACGCGACCTGCTCCTGTGTGAAGCCGAAACTCGGCAGGGGGTCTCTAGGTGGGGTGGCCTCCCGCTGCCCCCACTCAGGGCCCCCCAGCATGTCCAAATGCTCGTCTCCAGCCACTTTGACACCACAATTCAACTATTCACACTAAAACTGGCCGCGAAAACGCAGCACTTTCGAGCCACTTTATTCTTGATTCGAATTTGAATTCTGTCTTTGTTTTTTTTATTTGGTAGTCTTTACGGTAAATGCGATCGAGTTTTGTTTATTCTTTCACTGTTTTGTTTTTAAAATCCTCTTTAGAGGCAAAGCAAACAGGCTAAGGCAGCAGTCCCAAAATGTTTAAACAAAAGCAATCACCATTTAAACGTCGATTACTTATTTGCGTTCGTTTGAAAAGGGCTGTTTGTTTTTTAAAGTGAGTTGTTTTTATGGTACACACAGTTTGTAAACTTTACGGCTTTAATCTTAGGATATTTTTGAGTTTGCTTGAAGTACCCAGTCCCTGTCTGGTCACACACTTTCGGGTAAACTCATCACTGGCACTGATAAACGTTTTTGGTGGCAAGTTTAAAGTTTATTTGATTTTTATCCTTTGTTTTCTCTTCTTTCTCATTTTAACCACGATTCGACACGAGTGATGCAATCTGTAACAAATAAATGAAATGAGATGATGCAACATAAATCATAAAAAATACACTCAGTTAGCATTTTGCAAACCACCCCCGCTTTATGCAAAGCGTGTTTTTACAAAGTGTTAATTTCAATGATGGGGCTTTTGCCCAGCAGTGGGACAGTATTAGGCTAACACAATTAGCATATAGCAATTAGCCTGTTGGCGCAATGGCAGCGATCCTGCCTTTGACGCTGTAGGTCGTGGGTTCGATCCCCACCCATGACAAACATTTATGTGACGAACATTTGCAGATTCGTTCGTTGTACAGACCAAGTCAAAATAACACCCTTTAAGGCTTACCTACTGTCAGAATCTGTCCACGGTCGGTCTGTGGGTGAATTGTACCAAAAGATCGCTAAATACCCTTCGTATCCAATACAATAATATCTTTAGGATGATGTTAAGACTCCCTCGTTTTTGCAGTGCTTCCGAAATGTTGACGCAGGCAAGAACTGACGCCTTTCAAGTCCTCGTTAGGAAAAAAGTGGCGTCACTGATAAATCGAGTGCGAGGGAGTAATAATAGCATCCTAAGGATAGTGGCAGATTATCAGCATGCACCTATACTCAGGCACTTCCTGCAGACTATGACTGGAGTAGAGGTTAGAAGCTCCTCCGGGACGAGATCGCAGGGAGTGCCTCTGAGGTACATGACGTATTTTTAAATAATTGAAATATTAAGTAAATAAATTGTTATTCCTAAGAAAACTAACCCTAGTCATCATAAGTCTTACTAACCCATGGACCTATGTTGTCTGAAAAATAAAAATAAATAATTTGAATTTGTGTTTGTTAAGCGTCTGGGTGTTATTATTTATTTAAGTATGTATTAAGAAATATTTAAGTATGTTTATCAGTCTCTGACGCCCATAATACAAGCTCTATTTAGTTTGGGGTCAGATGATCTAGGTGTGAACTATCCTAGATATTTATTTTATTTTATTTATACTCTTAATCTGTTCTAACCAGCTTTTTTGGTAACTGGATATTAAGTGCTTTAATAAGTAGTTTTACGTTTTTTATAATCTTGGTGAATATTTTGCTGTACCAGTGCTGGTAAAATCTCTCCATCATTGAAATCAAGTCATCGCTAGGTACACTATGGATGGGATTAGCAAGTATTCAAAATTTCTTAGTCAACATCTGACACCAGTAGAAAAACCATGATGTGACCACACGTGTCGAATTGGTCCTAAAATATTTAGTTTTTGCTGGCTGCCAGTTTTATTATTGCATTCTTCATATATCGACACGGTTGGCGCAGTGCGCTGTGCCACGGTTGACTTGCTTGCCTTGCGGTCTCCTAGTTTCGATTCCCGATCGGGTTAATTTAGGAAATGATCTTTTCTGAATTGACTCTGGTCTGGGTGCGCTGGGAGTAGTCCCTGGCTTATTCCAGGTCTGGTACCTCGTAACACAATGATATTTATCCTTACTTCGAGACCATGACAAGTGGTGTGTTGTCTGGCAAATATATTTATGTATTTTTCGCTGTATTCTGGTGTGCGTTATTATGGAGGAGGCCTGTGTCCAGTAGTGGATTTCCTAAAGGCAGTTATTGAAGATGTGACCCTCATGCTGTCCCTTTCTTAAAATACCTGTAAAGTCGCAATAACCTATTTGAAACTTTCGGGTTTTCGTATGTCGTATTTTTTTACCATTTGTAACGTAATCAAAGAACTTCACTCTACTTACTCGTATATGCGCTATTTACCCAAGTGGACCCATTTAGCTCATGAACCATGAATGGCTGTGACTTCTAAATTATATTTTTACCCAAATTATAAACCCCAAGTCAAAACTCTCATTGGTTCCAAAATTCCTGACTAATTGCGTACAAAACGAATGGCTATACAGTCTGAACCCAAATTGCTTAACACTTTGTCCCAAACCTCACTTTTGAGAAATAAACCCTCAAGACACTTTAAATCAATTTCTCGACGCAATCGGGACAAGGATCTCTAAAATAACGTCACCATCAATTGTCCATATTTTTATCACACTAACAAATACCATCACATACTATGAAGCATTACTCAGGTGTAGGGTGGCCATATTCACAACTTTTCATAGTGCTGGGAGACGCCCCTAGATTATTTCCTTGTGTGGTACCTCGTAACACAGGGATATTGATCCCTACTTCGAGACCATTACAAGAGGTGTGTTGTTTGGCGCATATATATGTATATACAAAAGCATATATATATATATATATAGTACATATTACGAACAGTACCAAAATGTAAGAACTTTTCAGTGGACAATTGGCTGGCAAGATTGTTGTAGCATTTGAAACAATAGACTACCAAAGAAATTCGTTTGTTCAACGAGATGTACTGAAGGATGATACCTACATGATATTTCATGTCGAATAATATCTGAAATTACGTTACTGTTAAAAAAGGTTAAGTATTATAATTGCAGATACGTCATTTATCGCTAATATTGAGTTTCCGGTGAACATTAATTACATCATCAAAGTATTGATTGAACTTTTTTGCATTTTGACTACGGCTATTACTGCTTTGCGTTTGGTAATAATATTTATAATGATTGAGAACTTGTGGTTGTGATGAAATCCGATTAGAAATTGCTTTAAATTGGGGTACTTACTCACTAGTTTCAAATGACTTGATTTATGCAACTAGTTAAAATACGATCTAGTAATAATTTCATGAAAAGACATGAATATTTTTAATCAAGGTTTGCGAAAAGTGTCTATGTTTGTTGTGTTATAGTAGATTGTTACACAAGGTGAGAAAGTTACCTTTTCAATGCACGAGATGGTTTGGCGCGCGAGCGTAGCGAGAGCGCTAATAGTTCGAGGGCATTGAGAAGGTCTTTCTTCCGAGGTAAACACTCTGCTTTTCATTACGAATATAAGGAAAGTAAATAAAAATCAGATACAAGTTCAACCAAATAAACTTCTCACTCGATTTACGCAACAACTGAATGAAGTTCGAATAGTTGCAATCCCGCCTTTTTTTGTCTGTGGAATTCAACCATTTTTTTTTAAATATTTGTAAAAAAGCATACTTAGACAATGATGATGGAATTCCCCCGCCTTATTTTATTTAAAGAATTTTTTTTTTATTTCTGTCGTAAATGCTCAACTCAAATTTATTCAATTAAATACTAATTAAGTGAAACATACATTATTAATGAGTATATTCCTGCTTCGATTGTTTAAATATTCATTTGAAATCAAGATAAAGAAATTTCAAACATAGCTGTGGCTGAATAGAATACATCGCCTTGCCGCAAAAGGAATGTCAAAATAGAAGGTGACATTTGACAGTTATTTACTTTCAGCCCTAGGGCTGAAAGTAAATAACTGTCAAATTCCTTATATTCGTAATGAAAAGCAGAGTGTTCGGAAGAAAGACCTTTTCAATGCCCTCGAACTATTAGCGCTCTCGCTACGCTCGCGCGCCAAACCATCTCGTGCATTGAAAAGGTAACTTTCTCACCTTGTATAACAATTTATTATGGTTAAACGACATGTTTGTCCCATTTTGAATATCAGAATATTGTCACCATTCTAAAGATGCAAGACAACAGAGATTTACTATAAAATTTCGTGAAACAATCCAACCGTCATCGTTATACGTTTAAAAAGTTAGTTATTGTATAAAGGATCGTACGTCTTTCTCTTTCTATTGTACTTCGTGGGCGATGGGGTGAAAGAGATGGAAGATCTTGAGGGGGCAAAATGTTAAACGCTGTGGTGTTTTAAGTAATTTTTATCGTCGACACGATCTGGAGGACCCCACTGATATATGGAGCTGGCGGGTTGATAGTGATGTGCTGTAGTCGATAGAGATTACGTTTTTTTATTTATTCATTGGGCATAAACAATTATGAGAAAGGGGTCGCTCTATTTACACATGTCACATGTTTACTGAAACGCAGGTCCCAAAAATTATTCGTTTTAAAATTAAACTGATAACTCTGCTTGAAAATCCATTGAATATTTATTCAAAAACGAGATTTTTACTTACATGAGTTCTTTTTTATTATACATAGTATTTTTGTTCAAACTTGATTAAAAAAATACATTATTTGTCCTTTAGACGACTGACATACTATTTTAAAAATGTGGCAATTAGTAAGACACTTGAATTATTCCTTTTCCACTATGTTTTAATATTTTTCAGTGACCTATAATTTAAATGAAGTTTATGCCGATTTGTCATTAAAATGATTGAATTTACTAAAGAAACAAAAAAAATCTCAAGCGTGGGCGAATTTTTTAATGTTATTCCATTTTGTAACTGGGCTATTTAAAATGGGGATCATTGAGGAAGAAATGGGTTGCGATGTCGCGCGCTGGCAACCTGCCCAATGGCTCAGTTACTCAAACATAGTAGTAAATGTCAGTCTATCAGTGTCTGGCAGGGCAAAGGCCTCATTGAAATCTAGCCATCATTATGGCTAAGCGTTGTTGTAGTTTGACTATAACTAGATAGCAAAACTTCGAATTGGCTCTTATAGTAAGTTAGCTAAGGAACGGGATAATAAACCTATTAACCTCCGATAACGTTGGAGCCCCAGACACACATTAGCTTTTCCACCTTCACGTTGTGGATATCCCAGCCATACGCGAAGTTTCTAGCAGACTCTTTTATTGGTGCGAACAGCTAAGGAGCCGAACTCGTTGGCTGCGCATGTGTTTACAGACCTTTATAACTTAGGTATTTCTAAGACAACAGTGAATCTACAGGCTGGCATGTACTATCATAGCATAGACCACATCTTCAAGTATGTTTGAGATCAAATGGCAAACCCTAGCCTAAAATATTTAAAAAAATCTTTCCTTACTTAAAACTTTGCATCTTGATGTGACGGTTTGGATCACACTGTTATCTGATGGACAGTTAACATCATTTTGCTCAGGATATGGAAGCTGGAAAATAAGTAGGCAGTCCCTCTACCCAGGAGCCAATGCTTGAAATTGATAACCAATGGGTGCAAGATGATCATAAGTGGAAATTGGGTCTTAGCAATTTTGAAGTAGACAGCGAAACGGAACTTAATACAGGGTACCATATCGTGCATTTGGGGAGGTCTTAGTCTAGCTTTAAAACGATATAGGATAGTGGTGATCAAGATCATGGTCGATAGATAGTAATTTCATTCAATTTAAATTGGGTTTGAAAGTATTTGCAGTTAAATTTTCTTTAACATGAGATTGCGTTTATGATCCAGGAACTTCAGGGACATGATATTAAGCCAATCTCAATTGCTGACACATGTTATGGTGATGTTATTTTACTCGACGCAGCGTTACATTGCAATAATGTGTCAGGATAACTGTAATATTAATCAACTCACCGATATTTATCATAAAACCATCGAGGCATCACACATCCTGCCCTGCAATGCTGGCAAACGTCCAACTGAGAACTGTTTGTCAAACAGAATAAGTTGATGTTCAATCCCTTTGATATTTCTTTGTTTTTTTAGTTAAATTAGTATCGTTTTGCTTATTTTCTATTAAAAAGAAGTCTTTCGACACACAGTAAATTAGGTGATAAGAGTTCAGAACTTAGCACTATTTTATTTTAAGACTATTTATTCCTGAACTGAGGTAGTAGTTTTATTGTACACAGGATGACAGGTCAACCTTTACATTTACAAAATTTCGCGTGTACTTAAGCGACTGAGTCTTGACAGGTTGGTTGGCAGGCTTAACGATAAGAAACCGCGAAAACCATTATGAACTTCCTTGAACTGTCTTAGCGATCAATTTAACTGTGGGGCTAAGCAATTCAGCTACCTTATAAGCTTCAAGTGTTTGCATGTCTATCACCGTAACTCTGATTCACCCAAAGAACAAAATCAATTCTAATCGACATAACATGCCCCTCACTAGCGCCCCACGTGGCGTCCGCGATCCTTATCGCCTCGCACCAGCTGTAAAACACAAGATTTATCGACAGATTACCTCACTGCGATACCCGCACAAATCACAGCACTATTAGCGATCTGAACCCCGATACTGGCTGGCTGTAGACCTATAGGGTTTTTTTAATTTAGGTTTTTTTAAAAGAAGTTTGAATGGGTTGATGACCTCTTGCGAGTTAGACTGAACAGCTCAATTTAGATGTCATAATACTGGGAAGTAGTAGTCATGTTTGCCAAATAGAGTTGGTTATTTACTTATTGAATATAAGTATAGCTTCTTTAAGTGGTTTGAATGAAAAGTGCCTGTCTATCTGGTTGTTATGCTCTTCTTACGTACCCTACATAAAAAAAGAGAAGAAAGAAAAAAAATACTGGGGTAGGATTAATGGTTTTCATAACATTGAGGAAAAGAACTCATCTTTTGGAACAAGACTTCTAAATACTAAATGGTGAAACTATGACCGATGAATATAGTTAAATAATAACTCTCAGAAATATTAAACGCATTTTTACGGAATGTTCAAATTAATTTATTTGTTTATTAAATTATAAATAAAAAAAGATTTATAAGTTCATAATTCGCACATCTAGTACCTAAACGTCGTAAATGTCAATACATCGATTGCATAAAGGTCTTAGGTTAAATTTAAGAAATTACATAATTATAGATGTGCATTTTATTTTAACTTAACATACGCTCACGGCTATAAGTTAAATGGGCTAGTGAGAGACGAGGTAACTGTTTCCGTCCGTCATTCTGGTGATCGGAACAATCAGAAGACCACAGTCGCGGTAGAGTAAAATTTATTTTTTACACATTAGCCCTTTTGACTTTGGCGAATTCAGTGAACCCTAAGCATGAGATAAAAATAAAAACAGATGACGAGGACGAGTAGGAGCGCTGAGGATCTGTCCTCATCACTTCTCCACCTCGAGCTACCTAATGGCCTAAGCACCCCAACTCGGATGTATAGTGTGATCCCGAGTTCAAATCTGGCTAGAACCAATATTTGTAGTCATTGTTAAATTTCCGACTAACACTCCGTGATGGAAAACATCGATAAAAAAACCAAATCAACCCGGATAACGGCGGAAGGCTCACCACCTACACGTTGGGTTCTAATAACTACCATTAGTGTAAAGTGACTAACTACCCCGTTCGGGAAAAAGAAATAGAATCGTGATGGTATAAAGTACAGATGAGCTAATCACGGCTACGCATTCTGTAATAAGTACCACAAATATATTCAACTTTAAACACGATAACAAAATCAATAACCAACAGATAAACTATCAATTAACCAAATTCACATAGACCTAACATAATCTGTGGTCGATTTTATCTGTCACTCGTAAAAGGGCCCATCGGCTCCGAGCAGCGGGGGGTTAATTAATGGTCGTGTTAGCCCATATTACAAACAAAGTTACGGGCGGCGAAGATAATAAAATTGGTTACATTCGGTAACATGTGTTTTTTGGATAATTTTATTGAATTTTTCTAATTAATTGGACGATAAAAGTGTCCCGTTGGTTTTGGAGGGTTAAAATTGTTTTGTTTTTTTTCTGGCCCCACAAGGTGCTAAGGAAGGGCAGGACAAAGGCCTCTGTATTACATCAAATGTAGACCGGTAACATTGAGATGGCATAACATGACAGTCAAATCAACTCTATGCCGGTGATAGAGTCACATTATACCTTGTCCAATTTAGGATAATAATTTTGACAGTTCATGCCTATGAAGTATTGCATTATTTTTCGGTAAAGTGTACTACAGATAATATCGTACTTTATTGACGGATACCGCCCAATCAGTGAAGTGCCTTGCAAACGAATAACAAAAAAAATATAGAAAATCGGTTGTGGAAAATATTAATTTAACATATATAAACTTTGTGAACATCGTTTGTTTATTATTGATAATATACTTATAGTTAATTTATTAATGTTGACGATGATGATTATGAAAATGATTTAGGGTGTGCAAACTTTAAATCCTAATACCTACCTAATTTACTATCAAAGCCCTCAGGTGAATTCACTTGATGGCTTTTATAGTCGTAATATATTCATTTAATTATCTCTTTATTGCACTTTAAAATAAACTGACGATGTAAGTTCTATGAAATAATGATTCGATAATCGAATCGATTCACTAACGATTATAAACTACCTCATCCCTATTGTGAGCTGTCAAAATTATCATCCTAAATTGGACAAACTATAGGTTTCTGAATTACTGTATTTTTTCAAGCAGTATTATCATATTTTCTCTTTATATTCTAGGTTTGTTAAATCATTTAATAATTACAGGTTTTTTTAAAGTTTTTTTTAATAAAAGTATTTAAACACTGAGATTTTGATTTTCATGATTTCCGATGGAACTCTATCTCAGTCAGGTAATCATATAAAAAATTATATTATGTTACTGTACATTTTCACACCCATCTACCAATATCTTATTTATTTAATTGGTTTGAAACACATACATATTTCCCAAGGACCACTTAGAATAAATTGTGTACATCACCGTGTTATATTATATGTTACATCTCACCGTCTGCAATGCTGTTTTTGAGTGTACAAAAACAACATACCTATATGTTATGTTCCAGCTTTTTTTAAAGCATGCCATAGCATAATTACGACACGATTGGCGTAGTGCGCTGTAGCACAGTTTATCGCCTCGATTTCCGTAGTGTCCCGGGTTCGATTCCCGGTCGGGTCGGGAATCGACTTGGGTCTGGGTGTGCTGGGAGACGCCCCTGGCTTATTTCCTTGTGTGGTACCTCGTAACACAGAGATATATTCATCACTAATTCGAGACCTTTACAAGAGGTGTGTTGTCATATTTATTTATTATTTATTTTTAATGTTTCTTTGATTGATAAAATAAAACCACTCAGTCTTACTTACTTCAGACTACAGTACAAGTAAGTATTTTCATATTAAGATAAATGTTATTTTATTAAAAGAGTTGCTAAGGGATAGCATTGACAACGAAAATGTGAAAAAAAAAAAACTAATTACGCTCTCAAAATGCGGCAACAAAATAATTTTGAACTAAATACAATAAATAAAACGTAAATTATTTTCATTATCATTCATAAAAAAAATTCATACAAATATTTTTTCCCAAAAACTCCAGTACATTTTTTCATGAATGTGTCAATGAAAACAGGCCAAAAATGTACTAAATTGAATAAACGTACTTAGATAAACAACTTATAGTAAAAATCATTAATAAAAATAATGTGACTCTACCCAAAAGACTGACTACTCTGTTTGTGTATTATTTATTAGCCAACTACCTCTATTTGAAAATTAGACCGCGGGCGCCGGAACTTCCATTGAATTTTCCCAAATTGAGCAAAGGCCAAAGACTGATAAACATACACAAATTTTTCTTAATACATTCTCATCATGTTTTATTCAGTTTGACCTGAGGGGGTCAAAACTACGGAAATTTGGCTAAAAGACATGTTACCCAGTGTGCCACAGATTATCATTTCGCGAAAATAAGATTTATAGATATGTGTCGTTAAGCGTAAAGTTTAACAGTAAGTTTTTAAAAAACATGGTTTCAAATATTTTAATATACAAACCATCTTTATCCTGCAAAAGCGAGCGATCAGATCTATATATAAGCTTCGTGCACGGGCCTCAGAGAGCTTTTTAAAGAAATTGGGTTTCTTACAGTGGCTTCCCAATTTATTTACAACTGTATTGTCTTATATATCAGTCTTTTCACACAAAACTGCGATATACAAGCCAAAAATACTAGGAATAAGGATAAAATTGTGCTTCCATTGTTTAGACTACAAAAAGTTTTGGAATCCTTTATGGGGCAAGGTGTACACTACTACAACAAAGTTCCTCAGGCAATTTGTATGTTACCGCTGCACATTCAAAAAACACTTAAAATCTGTTTCATTAAAAAAGGGGTATTATACTACCAATGACTACCTTTTAGATAAAAAAAACCCTGCGATTAAAGCTCTCTGCTCGGTGCGGGATCAGTCCCCTCTTGTAATAATTATTAATTAAATACCGGACATAAGTGTATTAATGACTAAAAAATGTTATCTTTGGAATTGTATAATAAATGACTTGGTACAGCCTCTTGTTTTATATTCTGTAGCTTTTGTTGTACTTGTTAGGTTGTTCTGTCTATTAATGTTAGAATTTAAGCAGTTTTTTTTCTCAACAAACAAATTGTACTCTACTAACTCGCATTGTAAACCCACAACAAGTTTAAAAGAGTAACTACTGAGTTTCTCGCCGGGTCTCCTCAGTAAAAATCAACTTCTCCGACGCGGTGGTAGAGTCGCATTATGTTTTTATACTGTTTATTTATATATTAATATTATTATAGTATTTATGTCTATTATTTAGTTAAAAAAAATTGACTATTTAAAAGTACTGATTAAGTCTATTTAAATAAAGATATATGTGTATCAAACTAAATTGAATATAATTATCCCTCCTAGACTTTTAGCCTCATGATTTGAGGCATGGTAAAGATGCTCCTTTTACTGGCCATATGCGTATTAAAAAAGAACTATCTCTTTTTACGTAAAACTAAATCTGGCTCTACATTTTTAGAAAATGTTTAATGCGTTAAATACTAAAATGACTCATTTTTTTATTTTTCACCAAAACCCAGTCAATGAAAACAGGGCAAAAATATACTGAATAAAATAATTAATAAATAAATATGCGCCAAACAACACACCTCTTGTAATGGTCTCGAAGTAGGGATTATTAAATCCCTGTTTCACGAGGTACCACACAAGGAAATAAGCTAGGGGCGTCTCCCAGCACACCCAGACCCGAGTCAATTCAGAAAAGATCGTTTCCTGAATTGACCCGACCGGGAATCGAACCCGGGACACTACGGAAATCGAGGCGAGAAACCGTGCTTCAGCACACTACGCCAATCGTGTCGAATAAAAAACAAGAGTAACTACTGAGAGAACATGTTTAGCAGAAGATAAATCTTGTATAGCGGTTCCATATACGCGACTCAACCTTAAAACCCGTACACATATAACTAAACAGAGGATATCTTATAGAACATATTCTTTGTTATTATTATGTCTTTGAGTTTTTATCCAGCCTGAAATAACATCATGTTTGCTTAAACTATGCAACAAGTTCTTTACAATGAATTAGTTTGAAAAGTTTTCATCATCTCCATAACTTAGGAAAAACTAAGCAAAACATGTTCGTTTATTGTTTATATTGTGTTGTTAGTAAATAAACACATGCAATAGTTTTGTTAAAAAGAATTTAACTAAATAAAAAAGCGGCAGAGGTATTTGCGACACAACCATATCGTTATTGTAACATAATAACGTGTAAGCACCTTTAAATCATTAATTCATTCCATACAACAAATCAAAGTTTTTCAATTTATTCAAGAACATTTTATACTGTTTTTTGGATTTTTTTAACAAGTGGCTTTTTCAAATAAAAAAATATAGAGCGTTTTCACGTAGTCTAAAACAACCGAATGCCGTCGGACACATTCGAGAATAAAAATAAGGAAGAGGCGGCCGTCGCTTCTCGTGTGCAACGCTAAATTAAGACCTGCCTCCACAACAGCTTTAACAAGCTAAAAGCTAAAAATAACCAACTCACCAGTGACGACACTCAACCTAATTACGAAAAAGCACTATTTCCCAGAAAAAATACTCAAAAACGATTCACAATCACTCAACAAGTCCACAGAACGAGCACAGGTTTTAAAAAGCACGCAAAGCAGTTTAAAAAAATCAGAATTCCAAATTCGAATCGGCGTGCGGGCGCCGCAGTGGATAAAATGGAACTGGTTTGAATTGAACTTCCTATCTTGCTTGTGATTGGTCGAGGTAGATGATCGGTGTGGTAGCGACCAATGGGGGTGGTTTTTGGTGTGAATTGGCACCGCCTTCCATTGGTTGTCTCGCCGCTCGCCATTTTTCGGGCTAGAGTAGAACAATTGGCCCGTTATGTAGGCGGAAAGCTGATTTCGGAAAACGCTGTTTTCGTGTGTGTGTTTATTGTGAATGGTCGCAGCTGTTTTTATTAAATCATCCGGCTTGAGTTAGTGTTCGATTATTTAATTGACGGATATAAAAATGTTATTTGTGAGTTTCGTGATGAAATATGGATGTAGAGTCGTTAAAATTACTTTATCTTTAAAGTTTAAAATAAATTTGATGATTTTAACATTTAAATACATTTATGCTTCACCTATCCAGGGTACAGTATACATGTCAGGCCCAGCTATGCTTAGTATTTTGCTATGCAATCAAATCGAAACAGAGGATTTACGTAAAAGAAGAACTAATTATCTTCATACTTAAGATAGGAACTAGAAAAAATTGGCCTGATCCTAGGGGTCGAGCGGGACTCGAACCTGCGCCTCCTGCAAGTCCAGGCTACTCTTCCAACTGAGCTACCGAGGCCATCAACTCGTAAAGACCTAAGCTGACGAATTCGTTCTGCGTATTTTAAGATCGGTCGTTTTTTTTTGGATTCTATCTTTAAATGGAATTTAGAGCATGTTAGGCATAAAAACACTTGGTTATGTCGGTAAGTTGAAGTGGCAGTGGGGCCTATGATGATCAAGGTGATTTGATCTTTCATCTAGCTGGCTCGGTCTCGGCAATTACATAAATATATCTACAAATCTTCGACTTGAAACTAATTGAAGGTACGAGTACTTTAGTCGGATCGTTCTTAGATTATTTTGATTAAAAGATAAATATATAATTACGCCCAGACATAAAACCAATAAAATGTGCCTCACACCCCACGACCGTTGCTATTATGCAAGATCGCAGCAACATCATCGCACCAACGGGACGGATCATTAGCATGTGAACCGCCTAGTAAGCGGTTACTGCAGCTTATTGACACGTGACAATGGGTTCAGCTACCGAATAGCTGACCTTGTTAGAGCTTTTCCAAAACCTCGTCTAGGGGCCTTATCACAATCGCTAATATCCAGTCAAGTTAGTTCCCTAAACTGAGGGTAGCAAGCAATTTCGTCAGTGAATATCCAGCCTGAATAGCCTAGAGAAGAATGTTCTTGACAAGTTAAAAGGGATTGTAAATTAACAATGATTATAGTTGGTTAAGGACTCCTAGTTAACTCGCTGTAGTCTCAATTGTTAATTTACTTTTGATATTATTTCTTTGTTAGTATGAATGAACTAAATACCTTAGGGTTTTTATACATAAAAATATGTATGATGGCGTTATTAGTGCACCTGTGATTTACTGATATAAAAACATTGAATCTACTGAGGTTTTTCCAGCGTGCTATAGTTTTGAGTTTTGTACGTCTAACACGAGTTGCCACTCTAAATTTACATTATCGTTCGCGTAAAAAAATATATTGGGATTTGACATTGTCATGTCATGTCATGTGTCATCCCAATACAATTATTTTACGCGAACGATAATATAAATTTAAAGTGGTAACTCGTAGAAGACGTACAGTACAACAGGGGGTTTAAAAAGGGTACGATTATACAGGGTCGGTAACGCGCGAGTGATGCCTTTGGCACTCGGTAAAGATGTGCTGCGGTAACCGCTTACCTTCGGCGTTCCGCATGCTTGACTGTCAACGACGTCACTAGGATAAAAAAATGATTAACAGCCTGGCCAAGGTTCTGGATCGAGTCGAAATTCTAAGACGGAAACTTTAGATCTTAAAAACCGAACCGAATAGTCGTCTCTATCTAATAGGAAAATGTCTTGCAGTTACACCAGTTATCACTTCTGCGGCATCTAGCCTTGACTACTTACATATCTTATAACCGGAGAGATTATCAGTAATCCCTTTACGCACAGGCGCCACCCATCCAGCCTTCAAACAACTACAAAGTTACAACAATGTTATCATGATCATCCATTTGTCGGGATGTTAGCGGCCGCTTGACTGGCGGCTCTTGAAGAGAGTCAATGGAAAGGGTATGTTGTGAGTTTTTGGGGTGGTTCCGTATCGATACAAATTAGCCAGTGACTTCGCCCTAACTATTGGTCCAGTAGTTTTTTAGTTTATCAACTACGTTTATCACAGACTTCGTTCTGTCAAATGTTTGACAGCTGGTGTCCAATAACATTTCTCGCCCGCTTTTCTCCGACTTGATTTACATATAAGTACTATTATTTTTCACTGAATTTTTGTTAATCATAATAAATTCTCACGATCGGATCAGTAGTTTCGCAGCCTATTCAATACAAACAATCAAACAGACAAATGAAAAGAAAAATTTTCCTCTTTATAATATTAGTATAGACAAACAAACAAAATAACAGTAAATGTAACTTTTTACAGGGTACCTATAAAGAATGAAATCTGACCACGCGGAAGATGTCGCCACAGTTGAACTAGGACCTCCATTTGATTATTAGATTCATGTCATCGCTGTAATCTTCTTCTTCGTGTCGATGATCCCATCGCCAATACTAAATAACAGCAGCCCAGTGCTCCGCCATCGCCACCCCAGGGGGGGAGGCCTCATATAGATCCTTAATTGAGCAGCTGGTGAGGCACTGGGGGCAAACCAGCAGGTGCTGCATTGTTTGGTCCGAGGTTCCGCAGTCGCATTTCACCCTGTCCGCACTGATGTACCCCCATTTAAAAAGGTTACTCCTGCAGCGGTCCACTTGGGTTCGGAGACCGCTGTAATTAATCGTCATTGTCTTAGTCAATAAATCCTTAGCATATTACTTGTGTGATGCCGTAGCCAAGAGCGTGTTTTGACATGAAGAAGTTTCTTCATGTCAAAACTTGAAAATGTACCTATGGGTAATGCTCCTTGTTTGCCAATCTGAACTGGGTCTTTTTAAGTAAGGTACCTTTAAATACTGGTTAGTTATCTCAAGCTGAAAAACTAGACATTCATTGCGATAAGTCAAAGTCCAAATATAATTTATTCAGATAATCTCTCACAAGCACTTACGAAAGGTCAATAATTAAAAAAAAAACGGAATATTTTAATCCAATTCGCAACGGCGGATCTCCAAAATTGCATCCCTATTCAGTCACCATTCAAAACAAGATGTCTACCGCTAAACGTCATCTAACAATACAAACGCTCCCTTTTCAAAATTACTACAAAAGCCCGCAAATAAGCGTATAATGACTACCATTCAATGCATTATAGTCTACAAACAAAATTACACAATGCAGACACTAGCATTTTAACACGATATTCTAAAGTACAAATTCCTTTGCTTGTAAGTTTGACGTTTTCATTTTTTAAAAGGTGTTTTTGGAGTGCATTTTGAATAGTTCGAAATGAGCAAGCAAAGACGGTTTTCTTTTGATAGAGACTTGTATTGGTAGTTCAAATTCCTTTATAAATAGTGAGGTTAATATTTGTACATGTGGTCACTTGAGACGATCATTAATGATGATTACGTGCTGTTGACTTTGGTGGTTCACCGAAAGTAGGTGCAGATAATAAGCTAATATTGACAGAATACGTTGTAGAGATCGATGTAGTACCTACCTACTCAAATTAACAGGATGATGGGCAACGATGGCAGACTTAGCGGTTTTTGCTTGCAATGTTTCTTTTAGCAGTTCGGTGTTCTTAAACTGCTCATCATCATCACTGAAAACTCATCACGTAATGTATTTAGTTTTTTTTTAAATGATCAGATGATTGGGAACGTTGATGGCAAACAATCTATGTGGACCGCGGCTAACAAGAACATTTGTACAGTCAGCAAGAAGTAAAGAACCTCCAGCTGACTACTAGCCCCAAGATCAGCTCTGGCTACCTTCCTCAATGCAGAGCATGTCTTCATCTTCATCCAATATACGCAACTGTGCATAGCGTAGGTGACAGTGACGCTCTATATGCGTGCCCATTAGATTAATTTTATGAATATAATTCACATATAGCTTGTAATTTTTTCTGGTCACTGTACGTTATCTGTGAATCCATTTGACCAATTTAAAAATGGTATAAAGTTTTATTGGTTTCGGGCGGGGCCAGTACACAAGCAGTGTTGTAATAGGTACCTTTACTAGGCTAGGTATTATGCCCTACCACACATAGCGTAAGATTATTAGTGTAAGCTCTCATATTTTTTTATTTGGACGGTGCTTAGAGATCGAAGAGGTCAGCGAATAAGTTGAAATAACAGTGGCGTGTTGGCCCTTGTGGCAGAGCTTCTAGAATGCAGACCACTTGAACGCTAACACAGTGTGGCCCCTTAGCAAGATGGACAGACCACTTGTAAAAAGTTGCAAGATTCCAGTGGATGCCGGCGGCCTGCAACCGGCCCCTCTAGAAACCTAGGGGGAAGGCATAGGACCTCTATGAGTGCCACGGTTCCGAAGCGCCCACGGATGCGACGCGATTATGTGATTATGTGCAAAAAAGCATCATCCCTGTTGCGACGCATGAAGGCCAGCAGCCACAGTGTTCTGAATAGGTACAATAATTGCACGTCCTGATTGTCCTATCCAAAAATATAGGATGGAAATAATCACTGGCCAAATAAAATAACCTTTAGTATAAGTAAATGTAATTATGTCCGCACTGACTATAACCAACATAATTGTTAGTAAAACACTAATAAAACTATGGATGTTATATCCGAAATAAATGATTTTCATTTCATTTTATTCATTTATTTATGGCTCCGTATGATCATGATATTAAGAACTGTAACGTGTGGTCTTTTTAAATAAAAACTTAGCGCCTACTTAATGTACTCGTAATGAATATAGGTAGGTACTGCCGCCTAGTTTTCACATACTTTAATTCTTTCCTCTCTGTAGGTTGCCTGTAAGAGATCGCCATCAGCGAGAGGTCGCCAATAAAGTGTATTGTTTAAATCTCAGACTTAACTGGAAGTTTGTTTTTTAATGTACAAGAAAGAATTATCAATCTATCTTTCTACTTTGTCTTCGAAATAAAAAAAAGCAACAAGACCATCTGATTGATGAAAAAACCACTCCTTGAATTATGCCGCTCCGCCCTTGAATTTACGCGTACGTTTCGTATTATTTATTAACCTCTAAGGGATGGAACGTCAAGGGTTGCTAACGATGTGCTGAGTAATGACATAACAGCCATAAATGATTTTGAGGTTTAAGGGTTCAACAGCAATAACAAATAGTCGTAGTTCATAACATAAATAATGAGAGAAACTAGATTAATTCAACCTGATCCAGGACTCAAGCGGGATCCAGCTTTGGAGCATTTGTCTAGTTTCTATCTTTGTGTAGAAAATAATGCATGGTTAATTGCTAAAAATAAAAAATCACTTAACTTTTTGAATAGTCTTTTGAATATTATGGAAAATAAAAATTATGCCTTTCGACACTTATGCTTATGGAAAAAATGCCTTTCTATGATTATGCTTTACAAATTTCGGCCATTTGATGATTTGCGTTTGGAAGTTATGCTATAAAGGCTTATGGCAAAATTACTATCATGGCCAATAACAGAATGAATTGTTAGTTTATGGCAAAAACGTTATGCGTTTCAATAGACTTTTTTGATAACTGTTTATTTTTTATTTTTAGCACCGTTCCTTGTTTATACATATACTAGCGACCCGCCCGCGGCTTCGCCCGCGTGGACTACACGTTATATCGCGCAAGTGGGGGTGGGTGTTTCGCTACTATATTATGCATGTATTATACATATAAACCTTCCTTAAGAATCACTCTATCTATTAAAAAAACCGCATCAAAATCCGTTGCGTAGTTTTAAAGATTTAAGCATACATAGGGACAGACAGCGCAAGTGACTTTGTTTTATACTATGTAGTGATGAGGTGTATATACACTACCATTCCTCCAGATCCAAGTGTTCTGAGAGATGAAGAAGAGTTTGACGAAGATAACATCCAGCAAAATATTTTACCGCGAGATATTCCAGGAAGAGTAGAAGTTTTTGTTTCAGGAAGGGATGAATATTGGTCACTAATTAAGACATGATTTCCAACTTCTTGTTTAATTCACTGGAGCAATTAGATGAATTTGCATTTGCCAAAACACACACCGAGCTATTCAAGTGTTTGTTTGATATTGATTGTGTTTGTGCTTGTGAATTAAAGAATGTATTATAATTTTATTTTAAAAGTTGACATTATTTAATTCATCATCATTAAAGTGGCAGCTTTTGGTAGACGTACATACTGGTGGATTTTTTCTAGTTTCGATCTTTGTGTGAAATGTGAATAATGTTTTTGTTTGAATATAACTTCACTTATTGTCCCTAATTTTTTATTACTAGGTGAATACACGAGACTTATAAATAGTAGGTAGCTTACCTGTTAATAATATACATCAGTTAAGTCGACGATAAATTCATCAAAAGCTTTAAAAAAAATCGTATTTAAGCCCACAAATAACAAATGTTCAAAATGCTACAACTTTGGATTTGAATTCATCAAATCATCATTTTGATTGATTCTATAACTGTTATGTTTCTCGAAACTTGCAACCATCTATAGTGAGTATTCATCTAAATTTGTAGTAAATGTGTCTCTATATTCAAATGTAGTTATTCAACAAGATACAATAGTCCAATTTGATCGCACGGACGACCATTAAAATCTTACGATTAGATCGCTCTCTTCCGTTCTTTTATGATCCAAAAAAGCACCCCTATTCGGAACTACCCATTATGTTTGTAGCGCCCCTTGACTCTGCTTACAACAAAGGCGAGCCATTGAGTAGAAATCATATTAAAATAGTTCGGTTGTTTGTTCAAGATGTACTGCGGATGTAAAATTGTTATTTATTTACGCAAAAAATTGGACCGTGTGAAGGACTCTTTTGGGGTTGCGTTAAATGAATCACGTTATTTGTCTGCGTGTCAACTGCAGACAGTTTTCTCTTGACAACTACTTACCTACTCTATCGACTTGGATATTAACGTCGAGGGCCAAGGTAAGGTAAGTTTTTTTAAAGCAAAATCGACGATACCACCCGACCCTAGCCATGAAGTAAAAAAGATGATCCAAGTGCAGAGTCGTCTTTGCGCAATACGGATTAAACAGCCATTTTATTTATATATTATTAACAAGGTTAAACAGAGGATTGAGGTAGTTTGGGCTGCGCAACGTACAAGTAAGGACTTTCTGACTTTCGACGGAAGTTTTGTTAAAAGTTTGTCACTTAAAGCCCTCCGGATTTCGAGGCCCTTGGTAAGTGCTTAAAGTGCCTTATCTGAAAGAGGGGTCTACACAAGTGGACGCACATCGTGTGGCAAAAGGGAGTGCGATAGAGCTTCTCTTATTATCGTATTTAATAGCTCCAATATCCATCAAGACGTTATCATGACGTCAAACAAACTGGCGCGCTTGCTTTTCATACAAGTGGCGTGCCTTACGTTATTTATGTAGACTTACGAGTATGATATGTTTCTTCGAAGTTTTTACAAGTAACAGTTCCGAGTCCAAGACAAGTTTTCTTATTTTTGCATTCACAGTGCTATATTTTTTCTCAAGACAATTTTTCACAAAGTTGTTGTGTTGGTGTTGCTTACAGACATTACTTTAGTTAAAGTATCCACTAAATGTAAAGACATTTCGTCATTTACGGCGATGAATACTAATATGTTGCTGCAGTAAGTGAAACAAATCGTTCGTCCTTAAACCAATGACGCCACTTTACAAGTGTCCTGAGCGCAGCGGCGCGCAGGGTGGCCGCGGGCATGGCAGGACGAAAGTACAGCCCATTCTAAAAGTAATATATAATAAAAGAGGACAGATTTGTTTGTTCGTTTGTTTTTTGTGCCTTTGTTTGTATCGCATAGGCTCCGAAACTTCTAGACCGATTTAAAAATTATTTCACCAATATAAAGCCTCATTATAAAGTTTATCAGCTGATTTGATTAAATACTATTTTGACGCCAGCGGCTTAGCCGCGTGGACTATTTCACAAGTTAAAATAACCTTTGTTACTTGTTGATATTGAAGCTTTATATTGGTGAAACAATTAAAAACATTCCCACTGTCTAATATGTAGGTACATCAGGTTGCAGGGAGTGACATAGGCTATATATGTATTTTTTAAATTTAAGAGATGTTTGACGGGAAAGACAGTCTACGTGACGCTGAAGGACAGTGATTACTTCACTCCCTGATAATGTAGCTATATATTGGTGAGATAATTTTTAAATTCGGTCTAGCAGTTTCGGAACCTATTGTATACAAACAAACAAATCTTTCCTCTTTAAAATATTAGTATAAATGATTGTTCTTCTTTATCATTACAGGTTCAAAACCTGTGATGATGTGAGACGAAAGATACAGGATTTCGGCACACGCCTGGCTTTAGCCGTAGGCATGGGTTCGATACGCGGCCAGGCAAAACATTCACGTGATGAACATTTGTTAATGGCAATCTACCTAAGTAGGTACTTTGGATTCAAAAATTTAATGTTAACATTAATGAGTTCGCCACAGTAACTACAGTAAAGGAGCTATTGAATAAATAAACATTGTATTGACAACTCCGCTTTCTATGTTTGAACTCCCACTTTTTTCTTAAATAAAAAATTAAAATAATTAAAGATGTTTTAATGTACAATCTGTGGGACCGCGTTGAGTATAACGAATAACCACACCAAAATAGTTAATACTGCTGAGACTACTAGCCAGTTTACCAAAGTTCATCGGAGTCCGGGATTATTCACTAACTGTGATTGCCAAAAAGCGTAGATTTTAAATAAAGATAATTAATGTTAATAAAAACTATTGCTCTTTTACATTAAATAGGTACTGAGTCATAATTACCAACCAACCTAATAGCCTAACTCCTAAAAAGTGGAGAGAAAGAAGAAGCCGGTTTGCCGCAATCTTTGTGGTGTTGCGCACGGGACCGAAGCTGCTGTTGCGTGCTGCAATACCCACGACGCTGATGTACGTTTCCCACCTCCATTACTCTACGAAGGCTGAGGAAATCGCAGAGTACATCAAGTTAACCACCGAAGCTAACTTCACTCTGAGGGTCGAGGGGCTGGTTTCCCGCCATAATGTGAATTTTAATTCATTTGTGGTGAAGGCACCCTCATGACCATGCCCCTGAACATCTACTTAACGACCTACATGAATAAGGAGTTTTGACCAAAAGGTGTCATAACCAGCGCTTTCGGGGTCGGTTACCGAACACCATAATGCGCCGCACGGCGCTGATGGACCTTACGTGTGTTAGTAAATAAGTTAATTTTATTGTGTTATTTGTATGTAAGTTTTCAAGGTATTTAACTATGGCCCGATTATGTTTAGTTCTTTCTTTCTTTCCTAAGATTTTTAAATGTAATTTGTTACCTGAAATAAATGATATTCTATTCTATAGCGAGTGACTAGCCAATCGAGTTGCATTGATTATGACGAATTACCCTATCCCAGTAAGTGAACTCCTAAACCTAGGTTCAAGTCCAATTTAGGCACATACCTTAAATATTCTTCACATACTTCCTCTTCAGAAGAAAAAAGTCAATGGCGAGTTGTAGAGGCCGGACTTTCTGCCCCCAATACTCATAAGGTCCCAGCAATAAATATTCAGGTACAAGACACAGGTATGCCCGGTATGTCGCGCGTCGCAGCCTGCCCACAATTAAGTACCGAATTTATTACTCAGCTGAGTGAGAACTTGAGGATGGAGTTATGATGGTTTTTTTATTAAATTATGTTTTGTTTTAAGGATTGGGACGCCGTGAAATTGGGGGTTTACGAGCGTGAACAGTGGAGCTAAGTGGTGGGGTATTTGTAAAACAACGGTTCTTACAGTAAGTAATTACAAAGAGTCCAAACTAAATAATTTTGATTTCGACACGATTGGCGTAGTGCGCTGTAGCAAAGAATCTCGCCTTGACTTACGTGGAGTTAAGGCGAGAAACTGGGTTCGATTCCCGGTCGGGTTAATTTAGGAAACGATCTTTTCTACATTGACTCGAGTCTGGGTGTGCTGGGAGGCGCTCCTGGCTTATTTCCCTGTCTGGTAATACAAGGATATGTTTTATCCTTACTTCGAGACCATGACAAGTGGTTTAAAAAAAACTACAATAAATGCAATGCTTAATCTATAAATTAGATTAACTTTCATTAAACACAGAAAAATATGAAAAAGTGGGGATTAAACTAAGCAAAGCTTGCACTGATTGTAAGAGACTTATGAAACATACTTGTGTTTTTCAATAATATCTTGAAGTAAATTAAACTCGGGATTTAGGGGTTAATACCTGCTTACACACAATTCAACATTTGTTGGCCCGAACTAAAAGGTTCGGTGACTCGTTTCTTTGTCGTACCATCCAGACGTGGAACGCTCTTCCAGCACATGTGTTTCCTTCCTCTTATAGTCCCGGGTTCTTCAAGCGGGACGTGAAAAGGCATTTCTGCAGGCCTTCAAGGTGAGGATGGCCAGCCCAGTGATTCGTTTGAATGACTGGGCTTGTCAACCTCATGTCTGGACCTCACGACCGCTTTCCATCAGGTGGAGTGAGGTCATCTTGACGGGCAATATAAAAAAAAAAAAAAGTAATTCAAGATGATCATGAACTACTTAGTAATTTTATGGAATATTTGAATGAATGCAGTCAAATTGCCACTGTAGCCGCAAAGTGGAACATCTAAATCGGTCAAATGATACCTTTATTTTACCGTGTTTAAGGAGTCACAACACACATACACATTTACGTTTCCAAATACATTTTCACCCAAATTTCAAATTTTGGACACGTAAATGTTATTCTTAGGTGAGAATCGAACCAACGACCTCCTGCGACGTTTTCCGGGCCTCTAGCCAATGCTACACTTTCCTGTGTTGCTTATTATTTCCTAATTCATATTTAAAGATTAAGCCTACTGGTACTAAAGCTTTATAAAACCGACTAGAGCTTCCGTAAGGTTCTTTTTATTTGATTATTTGTAAACCAGAAACCAAAATCCCAACTTCGAAAATTACCCTCAATAATTGCATGTTCAAAAGAAAATTGCTTACGCCTTGAAAATGTCATTGACTCGTGCGAGAGCGAAACACTACAGAGAGAGACGGAAGATGAAGGCTTTCGCGCAAGGCGGGTCTTGGTCAAAGACGGCCCCGTAGGCTCCGCCCTCTTTTATTTATCTTTACAGTTGAGAATTTCAAATGACGTTCAATTATTAAACGGTGTCAATATGTAATTTAAGTTAAATTTATTATAACTTGTTAAGGTAATTTATTAATTAAAGTCAGTTCATAAACATTTAAATAACTGTGTCTACTGGACGAAGTATCGACTTTTAAAGTGAAAAAGATAATTATTTGTTAGCTTATACATACAGTCCCACTGCTGGACAGAGGTTTCCATCTTTGAAATCAAGTCTTTGCGAAATTGCGAAAATATAGGTACTATGCCCGACGTAGGATTTAAAACCCAGGTCTTGTGGATTTTGGGCCTAGAACTAGCCTTAAAATATATTTTTTACTACCTGCCCTGACTTCCTTCTGTTATAAGTTTAACAGCTGGGAACATTTTGTGTTGCAAAATTAAATTGGCTTTTTTTATTATTTTCCGTTACTTATTATTCATGTTTCTCACCGTTTAAATCTTCCCTGAACTCCCACAAATATTTCCAGATCAAAATTAGCCAAATCGTTCCAGCCATTCTCAAGTTTTAGCGACAAACGAGCAGATACCTTTCTATTTTCATACCTAGTCCGACCATATTATGTTCTGTTACAAAATTTTAATTTTCGAAGGCATATTTTTTATGAAGTAATCTAATATTACTTATGACTTATATGTACATATTTATTATAAAGTCTAAAATTTATAATATTTATTCGAACTGGCCTTTGGCTTTTAAAAAGGCCTTTAATCAGTCTGGGCACGAATCTTATAGTTCCGTGGGAAATTTCGCCACTGCTTGCTTCAGTGGCGAGCAGGCCATGTCCTCTTAGACTGACCATAAATTATGAAAACAATGCTGTGAATATGGTAAACTCGACAAAATTTCTAGGTATCACAGTAGATACATTTTGCGACTGGAAGGCTCAAATTGACTTACTGACAAACAAACTTGATAGGTTCGTGTACGCTCTTAATAGAGTCCGGTTAGTCGCATCTCAGGAGGCAGCTACAGTTGCCTATCATGGATATGTAGCATCTCTATTGAGATATGGACTCATTTTGTGGGGTAACTCAGTAGACATGCAAAGAGTTTTCAAATTACAAAAAAAAAATATTAGGTCAATTTGTGGCGCTGATCACCTGGACATCTGTAAACCCCTTTTCAAAAAATTAAATATATTACCTCTCCCTAGCTTATACATATTTGAAATTTGTATATTTGTTACAAGACATGGAGAATTGTTTAAAAAAAACAAAGATTATGCATATAGAGGCAGAAAGGGGGACAAATTGTACATTCCACCCCAAAGGCTTGACCTATGCTCTAGGAATGTTTACTGTATGGCGATAAGAATATTTAATAAAATGCCGGATGATTTTAAGATTTTGACATTCAATAAATTCATATCCAAATTGCATAATTATTTATTAACTAAAATGTACTATGCAGTAAATGACTTCCTCAATGATAGAAACTGACATTATTTAAATTAAATGTTGACTGTTTTGTAATTTTTTTTATTGTTTTTAATGATTTTGACATGAATGATTTATTGACCTTTTTTTTCAATTATTACATTTTTTATTGTTACAAAATTGCTTAAAAAGAATGTAATGTAAGAATGCATGATACATTTTGATGTTTTAAAATTGTTTATAATTGTAAAATATTTGCACATCGTCCAACGATAGAATATGTTGTGGAATACTTAAACATAAGACCTGTAATGAATGACCATATTCTTGCAAATAAATCATTTATTATTATTATTACTGTAGTCTAAGGGGTTGAGGTCTGGGCTAGATGAGGGCCAGTTTTCAGCTCGTATAACGTCCGGATCGTTGGTTTTTACTTTTCGTTTTTTTCTGCAGTCCGTTCATAAAACCAATCTTAGTGTATTTGCAACTTTCTGCTTAATTTAATAAACTCCGAACAAAGTCCATAGTTTCGATAACTGCCTTACTATACGAGTATGTTTATTCTCTGGACAAAAAACCGTTGCTATGTTATTTTTGTGTCTGCATCGTGAATATTAACTTCGAATAAAGTAGCTCGTTGAAAATTTGCAATCTTTACCATATCGTCCATCGACCAAATCTGTATTTATTCCTATAAAGACCCCCACAAAAATCTCATTGAAAGCAAAAACATTTTTGCCCACCAAAGACGAAGGCTGCTTTTTACGTTGTACCTACAATCAGCAATTCAAGTAGGTGGAAACTGAAAACTTAAGTACTTTGTCAAAGTAGCGAACACCCTGTCTACGAGTATCTCTATCATTGCACCGCTCGTCATCGTCAGGGGATTTGGTTTTGTTTTTCTGCAGGACACTTAAACTGTGTACTTCATAAGTCCTACACAGCTGGATGTAACATTTGGCTCTTGCAACATTTTTGTAAGGTTCTGCAATGATTCTGCCACGACGATATCGTCTGGGAACCGCGAATTTAAAAACGTACTCGCTGTGTGTATGGTGGGTAATACCCCCTAATAATTCTCAGTGCCTGACACAGAGGTGCACCTAAATTGCATTGCCTAAGTGGAGGGCTCCCTTACAACGTTTATTTGCATAGATATTGGATGCACGCAAACATTCTAGCTCAGACATAAATCTTAAATCATTCTACACATAAATATTCGTACCAACTAAACTCTAATTACTTAAACTTATAGTGTCCCGAAGGCCTCCACCATTGAAATTAGGTCTCGCTACAATTTCGCAATTTTTTTCTATTTTTTTAAGGCAAGGCGGTGGTTCTGCACAACATTTCCCGAAGGAAACCAACTAGTGAGCGCCACACGGACCGAAAATCACTAAAAAATCGATTAAAAAATAATACATGCCATAAAAAAAACATCGGTTGAAATCCTTCCAGTTATCTTCAAACTTTGTTTTGGTAAAGGACCCTTAATATCAGATCAATTATTTTAGGAATAGAACCAAAAATAGAAGACAAAATGTCACGAAAAGAGGTAATTTTGTGAATTCATTCTATCGAGCCAACTTTATCAAATCATGTTTCCACAGGATGAATTCCCTGTTTTATTTATACCCTCAACAATATCATTAAATTTTATTAGATTTTAATTTCATTGTTTACTTACTTCAAAAAAGAATTCTAAAAACGTGTTTTGTGAACCACCTCCCCTTAATCACTATGCTTGCCAGGTTTGAGTTTGTTATGCAGGCGGAAAAACCCACTTTGCCCTACCTGTGATTTGAACTCAGGACCTCCAGATTCCAGGCCGAATATCTGTTACCACTTAAATTGAAAGAGGTGTGGTGTGATTCATAAAGGGACCACCTTTAAGAATCACACCACACTAGAGCATTAGTACTCACCTAGAGCATTTTCGTGTAACATTACAGACCTGCCTCCTAGGCATGACGAATTTTTGCCTGTAATTTCTTCTAAAAATAAAAAAGATTGTACCAATTTTATATCGAATATTTATGCTTATTATGGAGAATAATAATTTTATTATAAGTGCACTAAATAATGCAAAAGGTGGAGTAAACTATTGGGTGGGACATAAATATCGTTCGGTCGGAGTGTAAAATGCCAAATTTGAATAAGGGAGACAACGTTTATGTAATGATGGTAGTTACGAGTACCTATTCACTCTAGCACACGTCTCACTCAGTGGCTATCCGAATTTCAGCGTAATGTGGCCTGTTCAGTGACATCAGAACCAGGTAAGCACCCGAAGTAGCCTCGATGTTTTCTAGTAGAAAATCCATAAGAAAATCTCTCATTTCGCTAGTTAATACGAGTATGACAAGGTACATACTTACTAAAAGGTTTTAAAAGTCTAGATTTTTTGTTGCTGACTCTACTCAATAGCAAAATATGACAAGGTAGATTCTTACTAAAAGTTTTAAAAGTTTAAATTTTTCGTTGCTGACTGTACTCACTAACAAAAGAGTTATAACCTAAATGTAATGTGCCATAATATGAAGTTTAGTGTTTTGATTATGGACGCCTGTGGAACAAGTAGGAGCAAAATGTTGAATATTTAAGTATTGTTGAGTCTCGTGTACACCAGGGGCTGTTTCATTGTTTAACAGTGGCTACGTCCAACGAAGAGTAATTATTCAAATGGTAGGTCGGACTGAGTTTCAAGACTTTTTCTTATAGCACTGGTTATTCCTTCCCATTGTTGTTACATTTGGCTTAAGTGTAGCCAGGTAAGCTTGACTCCCCCCTAAAATATAACAACCATGGAAGTAATAAGTACTTACCTACGATTACTTCCATGATAACAACACTACGCCTATGATATTTTGTCAAGCTTGGTGAGTCATCAAGGCTATACATTAGTCATCGAATTGTAAGCTGTTTTCGACGAGACTGTCTTATCCGTCAAATTAAGGCCTAAATTAAAAAAAATATGTTACTTCCTGATATTGCAGATGGGATTGATAAGGGAAAAAAAATCAACATGTCCTAAATCAAAAACCATTTCGAGGTGTTTGTATTTTATACCTTATTTAAATGTTTAACATTTCTAAAGGCAAAGGATTAGATCCTTTGCCTTCAAATAAATGTTAATATTTTTAATTACATAAGTTTGACCTTCATTTTACCCCAGAAAGGCAACGTACGCAAAAAGTACATTAAGGTTCTTAATGGACTCTTCCTTCCCAACTCTTCCAGGTAGGGCTTGGTTTAAGAATTTGGAAAAATAAATTGTAATTAATAAAATCTCATATCGACTTCTCATATTCTCGTGAGATGCTACATGATGAACGGCGAGCTCTGATTAGCCGTACCGTAAGTGCAGTAAATCAGTAATTTTCTCCTCATTATTTATTTACCACGAATCGGTGAAAAAACACATGAACACTAAGCGAATTTGTGACGTCATCAACGTTTTTTTTTTTTTTAATCGATCCAGTAGTTTCTCAGCTTAATCAGCACAAATAAACAAATCTTTCCTCTCTGTCGCGGACAGATGTCACTGGGAGAGCTGTTTATGACCACTTTATAGTCGACCCTCCTGGGGCCTGCTGACTCTTGAACAGAATTTAATTGGACAAGCATTGCAGAAATGTCAAACAAAGGTTAAAACATTTTTTTGGTGACAGTAATGTACTTAATGTCAATACGGCGAAATTTGGTTCGGTAGACAGGGGCCTGATGGCGATTAGTATAAATATAAAAATGTTATCTTATAATATATATAATGTTAGCTGTAATATATAAAAATATAAACATGACATTCACAATAGTAAAATGAGAAGAAAGAAAGAATAGAAAAAGAATCGGTTTTGCAAGAATCGATAATAATATCTTGAAGTCGATTATTGTTTATGTGTCCATAGACAAAAATATTATGTTGTGTGACCTCAATAGAGTTCGCTAGCGTCACCCCAATGTTACTGGTTTTTAACAAACTACCACTAGAATGGTAAATACGAATTCGATAATTAAATTGATTAAGAGACAATCATGATTAATCTACGAAATAACAAACTATAATTATTGCCCCATCCCCCATCCGGATATAAATGCTTATAAATCCACTAAATTCAGCAAAAAGTAAAAAAAAAACAGGCATTCATCTCAATAGATCCCGCCACAGAGACCAAAAAAGTGATTATAACCAGATATTTTCAATAATTAGGAAGAAAAATTAATAAGTCAAAAACTACATAAACCCCTGAGTGTGAGGGAGCTAAAATAAATTTATTGACGTGTATTTGGACTACCCTGTATTTAACTAGATATAATAGCTTAGGCTCACCAGAAGATTGCTGCTAAGAGTATTGTCAGAGAGGCGGTTCAGCGTCACCTTCCTTAACTCGCACTCGCAATGCGACCCAATTATGTCAAAAAGCATGGTACAGTCAAAATGCGATCATCTGGAAATGGAAAAATGTAGATTACCGTGCGAGTTCCAGCTACACACAATCTCAGATTAGTTGTCACAGGTCAATGAGGATTCTGAAATACGTACACAATTTCACGACATCTTCTTAAAATCGTTCTATGCCTTGGGTTGAACTATCCATTTTAAAATGTGTTATTAAATATTTATGGACTGAGGTTCATCAATCTCTGCCACCCATACAGACCTCAAATTGTAGATGATACATCCATAGTGGTAGATGATCTTGGTCTTGATAGATAATTAAAATTACAAGTTGACTTTGAGATTTTATTTGTTAATTAGTAAACTAACTGTCGCAAAAGATAATATTTTCTATAGATGGAAAACGAAACATGTCGCTATCATTGAAGCAGGACAGAATTTTGGCCCCGTAGTCATCATTTCAGCCGAACGACGCCCACTGCTGGGCATAGGCCTCCCCCAAACACCGTAGTATTTCCGCTCATTCCAACCCCGCACATACTCTAGAGCGAGACAAGTTGTCGATTAAGTGAGACCACATAATCAATTCACGCTTAATATTTCACCAAATCAGAACTTTTGTATATTATAGCATTTATAAATTCCCCGTAATCTAGTCTTATTTCACGTTTTTAGATTTGTCACGATTTACTGATTTCATTAAACGCGAATGGTAGTTCATGACATGACGCAATACCAAGGGCCTGACCCTTGATCAGAATTTACTCCAAAGTGTTAAGGTTCAAAAATTGATTGATTCAAAAATCCGGCGGTTTAATGACACATGAGCACGCATTTACGATTGAGAACATTGTCATATTTCTATTGATGTGATTCATCTATTACGTTAGTAATCTGTGGCAATACTTAGTCGTTAAATAAATCTAAAATATTTTAAACAATCACTCGCAAAACTATTTGCTCGGCTTGTCGGCAAGTTTTTCATCGGCAACTGTCAAGGTATCCTAAGTTTTATTGTGGCAACATTGAACTTTTTTTTAAAGTTCTTGTCTTTGACAATAGTGATGTGCCATGAAAAGATAATTCTTTAATTGAATCGATTTACTGCTTCTCCTTTTCCAATAGTTAAAAAATAAATTATATTTTCATGACTATGAAATGAAGAAGTCAGAATATTGATGTTCATATTCTTTATGACTACACTATAAGAATCTAAAATTTTAATAGTTTGTGTTTTTACTTCAAAATTGTATTTGAAAATAATTAACTTAAAGAATCGATTATGTCATAGTCCAACCAACCGATTACGTGTTGTGGACATCACTCGTTCGTTGGCCAAGCGAAGCGAGCGGCAAGATATGTGCGGGATTTGTTCTCTCTGTTGAAATAAATACGTCATCTCTCATTCTAATCTAAAATTCTGACTTTATTTCGTGAAATAAATAATTACAGTTTTACAGTAAGTAATCATCTTTGTTGCCTCATGTCAGCGCCTCATGTACCTACCACGGGTGCGTTGTTTGGATCTCAGTGTAGTGCTATAGAAATGCATAATATAACCTATCTGCGCTTTGCATAAATCTATGTGGCCGTAGCCTTGTAATTGATGCAGCCGATGTGGGAACACGGCGTTAACGCGATTACAAGAGTAGTGAGAACGTCATCGTTGTGAAGCCATCTGTCTGTTGGTAATCGTTTGCCGCGCTCAGTGTTATTGACGCGTCCATTGCAATATTTCAGGCAAAATGCCGGCGGCGAGAAAACGGACAGGGTCCAAATTGTCGGCAGCTACATCTTCTACAGCTCCCCCTAAAAACAAGAAGAAACGCGGAGGTGAGTGTCCAGAACATTTCTCAGTTGTTTTCTTTACGTTTTTGTCCGACGTCAATGACCTGTCAAAGCATGATGGCGGGAAAATGACGCGCACTGCAATCTTATTTTCGACATATTGATTGCAATTTTACATGTTTACATAGTATTTGTAGTCAAAATGGTTAGCCATGTCAGTAATCTAGGTAGTACTGCATTGTTATGTATTGTTTACAGAGTAACATTGCGTAAGCATTTGATTGCAAAAAGGTACTTTTTGAGGTTATTTATGTACACATTCAAGTTTGCCTCCGTATTTATCACATAATGATGTTGAAGTTTACAATTTTTAATTACAACTGCTTGCTCTCATCTAATTCATTTTTATATATTGACACTTCACTTTAAAAACGTTGTGTATGCTAATTATATCTTAATGGTAGTAATTATTCATTTCTGATCATTATTATTTATTTATTTATTTTATTTATTTATTCTTTGGCGCAGTAACGAAATATAAACTTATACATACATCAATTTTGAGTACATTGTAACATGGTCAAATTTGCATTTCGATGACAACCGCGCACAACATTTAAATAGATTTAAAGAAAAGAATTACAACTTAAATTAAAATCTCACTTCATTTTGTGAGAATGCATTTCGAAACCCTCCAAATTTCTCAAACTGTTGACAAATGATGTAGCACTCTGATGAAAGATGTCTATATCATTGCACAACAAATTATAATTTCTGCAAATGCGTGTCAGGGGACTACTTTGTGACACGTTGTTCCTCGCCAAAGGCACGAAAAATAAATGCGGTTTAACCTAACAGGTATTTTCAGTGAAACATGACCCAAAAGATTTGTGTCAAGTTTTGAGTTGACTATCTTATACAAAACCAAAAAGCCACCAATATGCCGTCGAGCTTGCAGTGAGTCCAGCTCAAACCTTGCAAGTCTATCTTTGTAAGTCGTCAACGTCTTTCTGAGACCCATCCTAGAACACAAGCCGCGAACAAACCGTTTTTGAAGAGATATGGTTATCGTAGTAAGGTGACCAAACAACACTACAATATTCGAGGATACTCCTGACTAGTGAAGTATACAAAATCAGAAAGCTCTTACTTTTGCGGAAAGGCTTTGTTATGCGGTATATAAATCCCATAGTTCTCCTCGCTTTTAAGACGGCGGCATCATAGTGGACTCTAAATGACAGCTTTGAGTCAAACCAAACTCCCAGATTGCGCACGATATGAACGTTTTCTAATGTGACGTGGTGGATCCTGTATTCAAAGGTGATGTAGTTGATCTTCTTACTAAACGTAATGGATTGACATTTCTTTATGTTAAGGGACATGTTATTCGTTTCACACCAGTACTCCAATCTATCAATATTCCATTGAAGAGCCTTACAGTCATAAATGGACTGTATTCTATTAAAAACCTTTAAATCATCAGCGTAAGCCAAACATTCACAATGGAGCGTTTCTATAAGGTCGTTATTATTCGTTATTCGTTTAGCATTAGGATGTCGGCAAAGCGATTGACCACTGCGACCAGGATTGATCTATTGTGGTCATCATCCCCTCAAAGATCACTCTCCAGGCCTACAGCCATCATGAACTGAATTATTTTCCTGGGAGTGATGTTAATGGCGTCCGAAGGGGCAAGCTTGTGCCCGCCGAGAACGCGGCTTCTGCTGTGTATTAACGCATCACAGTCGCATAGGACATGGACCGGGGTCTCTTCCTCTTCACGACAGAATCTACAGGTCGGTGACTCAGCGATACCAATCCTGTGTCCGTGTTTGTTCAGCCTACAGTGCCCCGTAAGGGTTCTGGTAAGGATTCTTATCTGTCTCCTTCTTAATCCAAGGGCCTTTGTGGTGAACTTGTATGAGTAGCCTTCGATGAGTGCCTTAGCATGTACCATACCATTTCTGCTGGTCCAGTGTTTCCTGCTAAGGTATTCCATTCGGGCTAATAGCGGCTGCCTCAGGGCGCATTTGGGTATACCCACCACAGGCTCAGGGGCATGTGTGATGGTTGCCGCACCCGCCCTGGCCAGTTCGTCTGCTTAGGGTCGTTAACAAATATTAAAAACATTAGGGGTCCCAAATTTGAGCCTTTAGGGACCACAGATAGTGACCAACTGGGAGCGATTCTGCAGATAGGAATGGAGCCATCGCAAAAGCGAGCCATGAATACCCATGTGCTCGGCCTTTGCGCAAAGTATGTCATGATCTACACGATCAAATGCCTTGGCAAAGTCTGTGTAGATTGATTTGACTTGTCTATTCTCATCGAAAGCCGTGCCTAGGTAATGTAAATGGTGGTAGTGGATCTGCATTTTACAAAACCACACACAAACTAAGCACACTAATGGGTCTGTAGTTTGTTACATACTTCTTGTCTCCAGATTTGTGAATGGGTACAATTTTTGCAACTTTCCATAAATCAGGGAAAATACCTTCAATAAGAGACTTGTTAAAAATCATAGCTAGTGGCCTAATAAGTGCCGACGAACATCTCTGCACAAAAACAGGGGGAATACCATCAGGGCCAGGTCCCTTTCCCGTGTCAATTGCCTTCAGACCAGTTCTGATGACCTCGTCTGTCATATTGAATCCAGATAAGACATGGCAATTTCGCGAGAAGTCTGGGACGTATGTGGCTTGAGTAGATCGGCTATAAACAGATGCAAAAAACTCCGCAAACAAATTAGCTATGTCAGATCCACTATCCGCAGCTTCGTCCTGATAAAACAGTTGCCTGGGATAACTATTTGTGACTTTCTTTGACTTTGTGTATCTCCAAAAGGCCTTTATATCTGTTGCAAGGCCATCTTCAATACGGCTGATGTACAATTTAAAGCAATCATCCAGCATGATTTTAGATCTGCTTCTAATTAGAGAAAATGCATCAAAATCGCGTGGGTTGCCATATTTTTTAAATTTGCTGTGGTAATGTTCTTTTTCCTTTAATAACTTAACCAGACTACGAATAAACCAAGAAGGGTATTTATGTTTCTTATTTTTTGTTTGAGGAGTGTGTTTTTCTATTATTTGCCACAAGATACTATAATATCTTATAATTGAACAAAATCATTACAGGACAAATAACAATACGCTTCCCAGTCAACTTGCAGCAATTCTGTTAAGCAACTGTCAAAGTTCGTTTTTCGAAAAAGGTATTTAGTCGTTTCGTTCTCCTTTAATGAGTGCAGCCTAGAACATTTCACTACGATATGTAGGGGCGGGTGGTGTTTATCCATACGACTTATTCCTGCAGAAATGCTTACTGAGCACGCCACACCCAAGTCTCCCAAAACAAGATCCAGAACTCTATTATTATGGTTCGCCACTGGGTTAAACTGTAACATGTTAGTGCTGACCAAGAACTCTTTAAGCGACGCTGACTTGGCTTCTGTGAAACTCGATGGTAATCCTGGCAAAATAACTTCCCAAATAATATCACTTATGTTAAAATCACCTAAAATAAGATTCTTGTCATCAGCCGACATATTCGTTACCTTTTCACAGTTTTCCAGAAACTGCAAGTAGTCGTCATTTGTTAGATAAGAAGGAAGATAGGCTACACAAATATTCAACCAGTGATTTTTCAGTCTAATTCGCACCCAAACATCCTCAACGACAGACTCCCACTCAACTTTGCGTTCAGCTATTATGTTTGTTTTTATAGCAATGAGTACACCACCTCCGTGGCCTTTTTGTATTTGGTCATAAACTCTGAAGATCGATCTCTACGAATGATTGTATACCGATCGTCAATAAATTCCGCACTATTCACCGAATCGTTGAGCCATGTCTCACTGAGACATATAACATCAAAATTATTACATAAAATGGATTTGTAAACATCAAAAAGTTTAGAATTAATGCCACGCACATTTTGATAAAAAAAAGATAATGATGTTAATTTAACGAATGTTGGTTTTAAAAATACAGAAAATATTGTTCTAAAGTAAAAAGAGGACTACTGCAGGGATACTAAGGTTTGTTCATTTTTAACTTTATTTAAGTATCTTTCTCTTAATACATACAAACTGCTACACAATATACTGTCTAGTTTCAAAGTATGAGACTTAATTACTTTGTGAACACAAAGATGGTTTCTTGAAACAAATCAACGCCTCCGTGGCCGACTGGTTTCACAACTCGGCCTGAAACCCGTAGGTCCCAGGTTGGGCGAAGTGTGTTTACGGATTTTTTCGGAACATACGAGGTGCATTCAATAAGTACCTAGCCTCATCGCCAGAGGGCGCTGTAGTTTCAAAAGAGTTTTACCACAGTGTAGCACATTCTTTTTTAATTCTTTTTTCAAATTTTCATTCCAATCCCTTCATTTGTTTTAATTTGACAACTTATGGAAGCGAACTTGTCGATCGGTTTTACAAAAATGGAAAAAGAGCAATATCGTTCGGTGATTCGATTCCTATTTTTGAAAGGGAAAACGCGCATCGAAATCAAAGAGCGCTTGGATGCTGTGTACGGTGACTCTTCTCCATCGATGGCCACCGTCAAGAATTGGTTCAACGAGTTTGCACGTGGCCGTACGTCGGTTTTTGATGAACCACGTCCAGGTGCACCGAAAACAGCTGCTACGGAGGAAAACATTTAAAAAATCCATGATCTCGTATTGGCAAATCGCCGATTGAAGGTTCGGGAGCTAGCTGAGACTGTAGCCATTTCAGAAGGAACAGTGCATCATATTATTCACGAGGAACTCGGCATGAGAAAGCTGTCGGCGCGATGGGTGCCGCGTTTACTCACACCGGAAAACAAGCGCAACCGTGAGACCACATCGGAGACGTGTTTGGCGCTGTTTAAGCGGAATCCAGCGGAGTTTTTGCGTCGTTTTGTGACCGTCGATGAAACCTGGATCCACTGGTACACACCAGAGACCAAGGAGCAATCAAAACAATGGATCCAGACCGGGGAACGTGCTCCAAAAAAGGCGAAAACTGTAAAATCGGCCGGAAAAGTTATGGCCACCGTTTTCTGGGATTCACAAGGTGTGATCTACATCGATTACCTCGAGAAGGGTAAAACAATTACAGGGCTTTACTTACTTAATTAAAGAAAAAACGACCCCATCTGGCGAAGAAAAAAGTGCTGTTTCACCACGACAACGCACCGGTTCACACGTCTGCCGTTGCCATGGCCAAATTGGTCGAATTACGCTACGAATTGCTGCCCCATCCACCGTATTCTCCAGTTTTGGCCCCTTGTGACTTCTTCCTGTTTCCTAATCTGAAAAAATCACTCGCCGGGAATAGATGTGGATCAAATGAGGAGGTCATCGCCGCCACGGAGGCCTATTTTGCAGAGTTTGACAAAAACTATTTTTCGGACGGGTTAAAAAAGTTGGAGCATCGCTGGGCTAAGTGTATCGAACTAAAAGGAGACTATGTTGAAAAATAAATTGCCACTATTCCAAAATTTTCGTTTACTTTTTGTAGGCTAAGTATTTATTGAATGACCCTCGTAGCCCGGGTTTGTGAGAAACAATATCTTAGGTTGCACTGAAATTTAAAGACATTGACAAATGTTTATAGTAATTGGCTTAGTCTTTGCACAACATGGACAACTATTTACTAAATGAATGGGATAATCATGGAAAATACCATACAGCTATCAATAATACAAATTTTAATATAGGTATACACAGCAACTGCATGATTTAAAACATATCTTTATCTCAATGCCATAGAGTGTTTTTTACATTGTTTTTCAGGCAGGACTAATCTTTTTGTAGGCATTAACTTGGTATATTTTGTTGTTTGCCAGTGTTTATCATCCTACATAATCTCCAAGTATATCATCGAAAATAAATATTTTTAAGATGCAATATCTGGTTAGAGTACATATTAATGAACAACTAGTGTAATATTTAACTATTTCTTATTATCAAACTGCTGGATAGTTTTTTTTCGGAAATGCAGAATAGTAATGAATGTGCTTCAAGGTTATGCTACACCTAGATTTCACTTCTATTCTGTCAAATAACTACAACATGTGGCTTACACATAGTTTAGATAGTTTTTTAGACTAAACAGGCACCTAACAGTAATAGGCATCAAAGGCAACCCCACATGCATGGAGTGCATGGACAGCGAGGAAACGAGTTTCCACCTACTCGCCGAATGCCCGATGTACTCACACATACGGTGGGAGCTCATGGGGTCAGACTCGTTAGATGTAGGAAATCTGAAAGAACTGACGGTGAACCAGATAGTAAGATTCTGCAAAGCAACGGGAAGATTCGACGGGACGCCGTGAAAATGGGACAACCTAAAGACCCCCCTGCTATGGGGCCCGGGGAAATGGGTGAAATGGCCCATAACCAGCGGACCGATCACCCGGCCCACTGCCAGCGTCCCTAGTCGAAATAATAATAATACACATAGTTTCTAGGATGTAGTGAAAATTGCATTTAAAACTAATAACTACAATCACAGTTACTAATAATTGTCACTATTGTCAACACCTAAAGCTAAGATCACCCACATATTGACTAATCACAGGAGACCGAGGAGCTGGCAGCTACCTCGGACAAAGAATTAGTCTAGCTATTCAAAGATCCCTCTTTCCCACGCTGCCAGTATCTTCGGAACCTTGCCTAAAGGGACTCCTTTTAAAAATATATTTTAGTTATTATATTATATTATTTAAGGTTTTTAGTTTTAGGTTCAGTCTTTATGAATATTTTTTTACATTCTAGTCTTTCTGAATTATTGCAACTTATAAACTTGTTTTTCAAATAAAACCAACAAATTGTAGCAAAACCAATTTGCTAAACTTGTTTGGTCACTAGAACTGTGCATTTATTTTTGTAATTAGTATAAAAAACTCACAGTTACTTTTGCACGCAGATAATTTCATTCACCTGACAATCAAATTTATTTTTACTAGATTTTACACTTCCACTGTAACTGATTGTTTGTTCACAGCGGTTCTGTTGGAGATCCCAACCGCCCCTAAAAAGAGGGGGAGCATACTGGTATGCGGTCAAGGAGATGTAGGCCAGCTTGGCCTGGGAGAGGACATTGAGGAGACTACCAAGTAAGCTCATAGTCAAGTTTTCTTAAAGTCAGAAATAAATAAGAAGTAATCGTTACATTATGATGGAACAAGTAAATAGTGATGATTTTAAGTTCTTTCACACATCGGGGTATCGACCTGGTCACAATTGCGACCGCTAGCTTGTGGCTGTGACGCTCAGTTGGCGCCGATGTCATACTAGTGGTCGTGGCCGAGACTAGTGGCCCAGTGGGCGGCATTACTTAGGGTCGCTTCACACGGGCCAGCGGCCACAACCACAAAACGCCGCCACTGGTATATTTTCGCCACACGCTTCTAGCTTGTGGCTGTCGCGTTTGGCCCGTACGAACCTAATATAATTAATGTTATGATGGTAATAAAAAATAAATCCGACGCCAAACTAAGCAGAGCTTGTACTTTGGGTGTCAGAGACTGATAAACATATTTGAATATTTCTAAATACATACTTAAATTAAATTCATAATACCACAAAATGTTTATCATGGGTTGGTCGAACCCACGACCCTCGGTGCTAAAGGCAGGATCGCTGCCATTGCACCAACAGTCGCTATAATGGTTTTAGAAACATTATTAAACATTTTATAACAAAACTCACAAAGGAGGTTCTTTGTTCGTTCTTTAAGTCACAAATGTCTGATATTACATATCAGACAATCAGGAAAACTACCATTAATTTGGTAGAAATTCTCATTCCTGGCAATACTTTGATAAATAACCCAGAGTCGGTCCATACATCGCAATTCGATCGGGTGTTAAAATCTTCCCGCTAACGCGCTGTTTGAGGCGCGTCAGGTGAGCGCAACATAATCCCTCCTAATTTGTGAGATGGTAGGCGGCCAAGAAGGATTAGACGGAAAATGTAATGCTTTTACTCAAAATTCGTTACTTGGCATAGGTCATGTATTATGACGTCAGATCGTCGTCAGCCAACCCACCTTTGTTGACATAATCTCAAGTTTATTTGAATGTGTTAGGTCATGGTTGGTAATAATAACTTCGCATTTACTTGGTCAAAAACCCACAAATTCTCAATCATCCGCTAAAGAAGCGTGATATTATAAATTGTAAGAAATAATAATAATTAGATAATCAGACACCTAAAACCATACAGCTGTATTAGTAATTCTGTGGTTTTAGTGGGTATCAACATGAAAACTAAGTAGGCATCAATTCACAGAATAAATATGATTCACGTTTGAGTTAATCTAATCTTTGTCTAATCTGAAATCATAATCTTTTTTTTTTCAGGCAACAAATTACATTTAAAGATCTGAACTAAACATAATCGGCTCATAGATAAATTTATACCTTAAACCTAAAATACATGTAACACAATATTTAATTCACACGTATGGTTCATCGGCGACGTGCGACGCATGTCCGCTAACCGACCTCGAAAGCGCCGGTAAATGACACCTTTCGGCCAAAACTCCTAGGTCGATAGATCTTCTGTCGGCACTCTCACCACAAATGAATTAAAATTCACGTTATGGCCCGCCATAACTTGAACTTCACTTTGAGGGTCGAGCGGTTGGTATCCCGATACCAACCGCTCGACCCTCAAAGTGAAGTTAGCTTTGGTGGTAACCTTGATATACTCCGCGATTTCCTCAGCCTTCGTAGAGTAATGGAGGCGGGAAACGTACATCAGCGTCGTCGGTATTGCAGCACGCAACAGCAGCTTCGGTCCGGCCGCCGCAACACCACACAGATTGCGGCGAACGGGCTTTTTCTTCTTTCTTTCTACTTTTTGGAAGCACTCATCGTCGCAAAGATGTGATCGTGGCACGACAAGCACACCAACCGGCACAACACCCCCGCTTCTTTTTTTCCTCCCGATCGGCCGCCGCTCAGGCTGTAGGAAGGTGGTGGCAGATCGGCTGGCGGCTGCAGCGGCGTAGGCACGTTGAGGTGTTGACATGCAAGCGCGTGACTTCTCCGGTGAAGCAGAGGGGCAGGAAGTAGGGCATCGCGCGAGGAGTCAACGACCGGTGACACAATCAAATGCGCCGACGGATGCATTTTGCGCTCCGCGACGAGTGTTCACATTGCAGGCCTCAGGTGACCTACTTACCAAAGCAGCGTTACTTAATAACACCACCTGGGCACGCAATGCACCAATGGTCTTATCTAAGGCCTCGGCCAGGCTCGCCTTTAGGAGGTTGATATCCTACAGCAGCCTGGTTACGTCGACGAGAAATGTCTAGCCCCTCCACCGCATTCACGTACTCAAAAAGTAAAGAATATTATAGTAATAATGCGCCTATATACTGTCCCACTGCTGGGCAAAGGCCTCCTTTATTGAAATCAAGCCATCGCTAAAATTGATGGGTATACATTCATATAACATTTTTAAATATGAACGCAATAAAAATGTAGTGGGCGCGTCATTTCTGGTTAGACAAGCTCTAAACTAAGTATCCAGTGACTCAGCACGGTGGGACAGTTCCCACCTTGTGGCCAGAACCTTTATTAGATTGTTAGGACTGCATGTTGGTTTGTACGGATGCAATCTCTTTTTGCAACATGGGATGTAACATCCAATTTATACCATTGAGTATATAATAGCTTTACATTGGAAACCTATTTCCAAGAAGAAACCAGTTTTGCAAAATGGCGGCCTTGTTTTTTGTTTCTGTCTGTAATTAACACGCTAGTATCAGCAGTTTGGTATTCAACAGCGCCATCTATCGAATACATCAGAAAGCATGATGAATCTGATAAAATCAATAAGATTACCTTTACAAATCACTTTTCAATAAAATTATTAAAAAAAACTTCTTTTTAATATGGTAACTGAATTAAATAAGAATTTGAATCTAATTGTAATAAATTTCCATTGTAACTAATTGAATTATGTGTACATTTGCTTGCCGAATCCGGCTGAATATGGTGACACTATATATATATATTTTTTTGACATCTGTATAAAATACACCCATGTTTCTTGCAAATAAATAATTTGGAATTTGGATTTTTTTTATAGAAATGTTAATGAAAACTCAATTAAATTTCTATGAAATAAACAATTTTAAGAACACTGCTTGGTGTAACAACTTTCATCAGATTATTTTTTAAAAATAAATTGTACTTTAATCTTCTTAGCCTATTCCAATCTGGTTTTAGTTCGGGGCACAGTACTATTACAGATGACATTAGACCTACCATGGAACATAAACCACTTAATCTTCTTACTTTGCTAGACTTCAGCAGTGCATTTAACTCAGTTGACTTTGACGTGCTTCTAAGTATCTTTCCGTCTCCTAACATAATATCTCCACTTGCAATAGATTGGTTTAGCTCTTATTTCAGAGGCGTAGCTATCATTGTGTTCGTGCTGACGATGTTAAACGTTTAAGTAAATGTCAATGTATGCTAAATAACATACTATTTATGAAATCGACAATAAACAAAAGCCTGAGTAACAAATATTGATTTGCATCATAAAAACTAGAAATTGACATAACTATTTGTAGTTTCGACAGCCCCTGCCCCAGAATACCAGCAGCCCGTTACCATAAGGCCGTTATCATTTTGTGGTATGAAATATGCCTCTCGTAACGGATATTAATTCTCAGATGAAAAAATACACATTTGAGAAATTGAATATTAACGTTTGCTGTTGCGGGCAGGGAGGGGGCTGTGGCAAACGCGTGGCTCTTGCAGAGCGCCACATCGACGTGTAAAACCTGCTTTTCGCGCGGAATTTAGCCGAACCATTCGGTTCGGTACATTGTGGACCGAATGTTAGGCCGAACATTTGTATTCGGTTGAACCTACATTCGGCACATCTCTAATACTAATGGAACATACATTTCTCATGGCGCCTTCGTCCTTCTCGCCTGATGTTAGGCGGCCTAGGGCCCGTATATTTATTTATTCATTTTACCTAATAGTGATCTACAAACACATGTAAGCGTCTACCATCTGATGATACAACCAAATACTAATTTAAAAATGTACTTCGTTTGTAATATTATTAAGATAGTTACTTACTATAAATATTTTAGCCAAATCCAAGGTCAAAAATACTCAGAATACTAATAAAAATAAAAAATAACGAGCAGTCCGTCAGCGGCTTCGCCCGCGTAAACTATTTCTTTCGTCAAAATATAGCTTAAATTAAAAAAAATATAGCCTATGTCTCTCCTCTTTAATGTAGCTTTATATCAATAAAAGATTTTTTTTAAATCGTCCAGTAGTTTCGTAGCCTTTTCAATACAAACAAACCAATCTTTCCTCTTTATAATATTAGTATAGATAACATGTATGTTTTTGTTGCAGATTTAAGGTCGTGACTACGTTAGGCGACAAAGTTGTTGAAGTCCTCGCTGGTGGTATGCACACCATTGCTCTTGACAAAGATGGAAAGGTAAGAAACATACAAAACGTGTTCACAACCCTAATGACTCTGTTTGAATTTGAAAGCTTCAATAACTGGACAAAGGCATACATCATTGAAATTAAGTCATCACTACTTGTTTGTGTATTAATCTCATGATTGCCAAATGCAGTTCCTATCGGCCCACGTCTTTACGTGGGCTATAATTTTGAAAAACCAAAAAACACTACCTCACCTTGTAGTTTAGGGGCCCTTCATTAATTACGTAAGGATAATTTTGGCTATTTTTGACCCTCCCTACTATTCTTACTCACGTAAGATCATATTATTATAACGTTTTTTAAAATAATAAAATGTTAGAATAAAATCATTACACTACAACTCCCAGGTACAAATCAAAGTCCTTGATTTTCTTACGTTTTTTACTTTCCAGGCGCAAATTAAATATTATGATTCCTGCGAAACCACTTGACCGCGCGATTTCTAATATGAAAATATCGATTTGGAAAATATTACGTAAGAATGAGTTTGACCCCCTCCCCCTCAGAGTATGTAGAGGGTTTCCCTTTTGAGAAATGTTTTCTTTCGAGAATGCTTAAATTGTGGAATGAGCTCTTCCGAGGTTTTCCCAATAAGCTCCCAATAGTATAGAACCCATCTTCAAGGAACTGAAAAGGTTTTTACACAACGCACGAGTGATGTATTGCACACGTCCATTGGTCGCGGTAACCGCTTACCGTCTGGCGGCCCGCGTGGTTGTCATATAGGTCACATCTATAGGTCGCTGGTTCATATCCGGCTCGAAGGACCATGGTTAAAAGTGGGTGGATTGTTAATACTGTAATTAATAGGGGCTGATTTTAACTAAAGAGGTCCGTGAGGTAAAATGCTCCTATTCTTCACTAGGATTTAATAAGGCAGAAGGCCGCAAGACAGTGATGCCAAGCCAACACAAAATAATCACCAATTGCATCCACACACAAAAATGTATGTTGGGGTTGCCAAAATTGATGTAGTAAAAAACACCTTTTCTGCCAGGTTTGGACATTCGGCTGCAACGACGAAGGCGCCCTAGGCCGCCCTACATCAGGCGAGAAGGACGAAGGCACCCCTAAGGCAGTTCTTCTACCATCAAAGGCAGTTTCCATCGCTGCTGGGGACTCCCACTCTGCTGCGCTGCTTGATAACGGCGATGTTTACGCTTGGGGATCTTTCCGGGTGAGAATATTTGAATTAATAATGTGAATGATATTTGTATTGATAACAAAGTAGGTTTACAATCTTTACAGCAGTCTAGCTACTTCATAAAGTGTCCGTTTTAGTATGTCCCAAGATTCTTTACTTAGATCCTTGGGTTCAACATTTTTTTTGACAAATTACACCAAGACATCCTGCCCCAAACCAAGCAGAGCTTGTACTGTGGGTGTCAGAGACTTAAAAACATACTTAAATATTTCTAAATAAATACTTAAATACATAATCACACCCAGACACACAACAAACACAAATGTTCGTCACGTCGTGTAAAGGCAGGATCGCTGAGATTGAACTAACAGGCTAGTCAAAACATCGCTGGCTTTGCTTGTATGAAAATACATTATTATCTGCTTGTTACGATTCGGACACAGCGGCAATTTTTGTATGAAAATTCATTATTGTCGTCCGTCTACTTAAACAGGTACTCTTATCCATTACCTGATTTGTCACTATACAACGTGTTAATTATTAAGCGCAAAACCTGAGACACCCCAACTTATTTTTATAATAAAAGAATTATGTAAATTATGAAATTTAATTTTCGCGGATTGTTTTACCGAAGATATTGCCTTTTTTTGTTTCTTGTCTTTGTTGCAAAATTAAGAAGTCTATGGTAATAACGCGCGAGCTAGTGCGACGTTGTCGCTCCGCGTGCCACCGCAATAATAGAGTTAAGTGATGATTAAACATGGCGTAATTGAAATATTTTTTTGGTTAAAATTTTAAAACAAAACGATTCTACTCTGGATCCTGAACAAACTATTTTCAGGTTTTGCGCTCTTACATTAACACATATAGAAGTCACCAGCATTCTTTCGTTTTATTTTCAGAGAATTCACTTCTAAAACATTTTAGAGTAGCCTTAAAGTAGCCCTGACTAAGAGCTATTATTCATTTGATAACTCAATTTTTCCATGCAAAGACGTGAGACTATGACTTATCTTATTAGTTGGGAGAGCAAAAGCGTGTCGATTATTTCATTTTCGCTTGTATCCGTGGCCTTTGCAATGCCGTCCTGTTCCTCGCCAGGACTCGCACGGCAGCATGGGGCTGCTGGCGCGCGGGCGCGAGGGCAAGGCGAGCCGCGAGCCCGCGCGCCTGCCCGCGCCGCCCGCCGCCGCGCTCGCCTCCGGGGGAGACCATCTCGTCATACTCACTGTGAGTTCACATGCTTTCTTTAGATTAAGGTACAAGCAGTTTTAGCAGCTTTTAGCGGTCCAAATTGAGGACCACCTCGCCATATTTACGTTAAGTGACCATCTCGCCATAGTTAGTGACCACCTCGCCATATTGAGTGACCTCCTCGCCATATTTAGTGACCTCCTCGCCATATTTAGTGACCAACTCGCCATACTTACAGTAAATATATCTTCTTGCCCTTGATCCCCTGCGTGTGATTTCACGGACCCCCCCTAGTAGAGTCTTAAAGAACACTGGTTTAGACTTTGGTCCAAGCGATTTTAGCAGTCCAAATTGAAGACAACCTCATACTTACTGTAAATGACCATTTCGCCATAGTTAGTGACCACCTTGGCATACCTCGCCATATTTGTCAAAGTAAAGTAAAAGTAAAAAGTCATTTATTGGCCCACACACAATTTGGCACACAACATGTTAAAAGAAGAAAAAGAAACAAATACAGAAGAGTACATAAGAACTCAATGTGGAGCCAACGAGGACCCTGTCTCAGCATATGCCGCTGCAACTAAAAAGCTGCAGCAGCGCTGGTATTCGGACAGGGCCTCGAACTCGTCCAGCTGCATGTTGACAGTATGTTATTTAGTGACCAACTCGCCATACTTACAGTAGGTGACCACTTGGATAAATCAAAAGAACGTCCCAAAAATAGCGCCACGATTTAATTATGTTTTTATTCCAGTGTAGAACTTAAAATATATCTTTTAGCCAATGACCCCCTGCGTCAGATTTCACAACCCCCTAGGTGTCGCACGCGACCCACAGAATGAAAAACACTGGTTTAGGTTAAAGTCCAAGAACTTTTAGCGGACCAAATTGAAGACAACCTCGTCATACTTACTGTAAATAACCATTTCGCCATAGTTAGTGACCACCCATCATACTTACTGCAAGTGACCACTTCGTCATAATAACTAAGTGCCCACCTTGTCATACTTTGTTTAAAAATATACAGAAAGATACAAAACAAAAGTGAAATAAGTCGATATTGTTTAAGAATACAAACAAGTGTGCAGTATCATACGATAGCTACATGGCTTGAATATTTTTTTGCCACATCAATTAATTTCATTGAGTAATATCCACATAAAAGTGGTTTTCATGAACAAAATAGTAAACTTTTTACTTTACTATTGGTTTTTGCTCATCTGATGTTGTTTTAAAATTACTTGTTATGATGTCCTCTACCTTAAAAAATTTCGACCACTCAATGTAGACCCTGTATGAGAAATAATAAACTGAGCAACTAAAAATACTGAAATGCACCCCAGAATTAATGTGTCGGCCACGGAACTGATTTTAGAATATTTAGAGGCTCAGCTCAGCTAGTATTTTTGGTGGTAAGGTTAGTTGGTCGCTCCATTGAATACTATTCATTGTAAATTCGTCCAAACTCTATCATCACTCGTATCTCTCCTATAGATGCGAAGTTATTAACGATTTTAACCAAGCGGTTAAAAATGCATTTTCCGGTTCGGTTATTAACGGTTCAATACCACCGCTAGATGGCGCTGGCGGCACTATTATTGACTGTTCCTTCAGGAAGTCGGATATCCAGTCACCCATAGCCATGGGAATTCCGTAAGAAGGAAGCTTCACCTAGGAGTTGACAACACAATAAAAAGATAGATCATTTACAGTACTTAAAGATCAATAATGGGCATCGGATTTTGGGAGCAATCGTAAAACATTACAAAAACAATTGAAAAAAGTAATGTTTTTTTTAAAAAAACACTTCGAATTTCAACTCTTTCGCAAACAAATAAATGTCAATTACATAGCGCTGTCATTCAGTTGCCTAGTTTCGGTCGGTTATCTTCGGGAACACGAATTAGTCGATGCCCATTATTTACCTTAAAGAACTGTAAGAAAGAAAGATAGATATTGATTAAATTCAAGTACATCGGAACATTTAAGAAAAACACATAGGTAGTAGGCATTCCGCAACAAAACAAGACTAACTAATACCATCAGACAGTCCCGATGCCCAAAAAATAAAAGGACCTCAGTTTTTTTTTTTTGGCGGGAAGTTAAAAAGGGCGGTCTTGCTTTTAATTATTTATTTATATTGTGATATATCTTATAATGATTTGTAATTTCGTGTTTCGTGTGTATATATTGTTCATTTCTGGTAAGTTACTTTAATTTATTCTTGGTTCCTCCACTACTAAGCAGTTCCATTATGGAGTTGCTAGATCCAGACCCACCTCCAGACCCTCCTTCCCCTCCAAATCCTCTTCTTACACTGTTGGAAGCAGATACGTGGATAACAGCAACTAACAAGAAAAAAAAGAGTCTACCATCTAAAAAGAAAGTCAACTTATCTAACACTATTGTATTTAAAAGCAAACAAAAAATTGGCTCACGTAAAGTGATTGACCCTAGTATTTTTGAGTGTTCGCCTAGTCCCTCAAACATCACTAGCCCTGTTCCCGACTGCTCCCTTTTTACCCCAACCACAAATATGGAAACATCAGAAGCCCCCCAAGTTTTGAGAAGACATTATTCTGATTCAGATTCTGGTCCTTTTATAGTACACGTACAGTATAAAGAGTCTTCTCCCAATGCCGGCTCCACTCTCCATCCTATCAAATTCGGGAACTTCTTATATCAAAACAAATTAAGAAATGTTATGGAAGACGGGGTTAAGCGCATCGGAAGAAACCGCCTTGCTGTGCAATTTGGGACTTCAGCTGCTGCTAACAACTTTATTAACAATGAAAAAGTCAAATTAATATACAATATAACAATTCCCTCATACAACATTTGCAGAATGGGCATCGTGAAGGGCATTCCCTCTGAATGGTCTCACGAAGAGATTGTGGAAAACCTCAGGGTCCCTAAAGGCTCAGGGCCTATTATAAAAACTCGTAGGCTTAGTCGGAAGACTACAACTCCACAAGGTATTTCCTGGACCCCCACTCAAACTGTAGTAATAACTTTCGATGGCCAAACTCTTCCCTCAAAAGTTTATTCATTTTTTTCTTCCATACCTGTTGAACCATATATATTCCCAACAGTACTTTGTTACAACTGTTGCCGATTTGGTCACACTCGGTTGCAGTGTAGGAGTAAAGCAAGGTGTTACAAGTGTGCTCAGGATCATTATGGCAATGACTGTGAGGAGACTAATGACTTCCATTGTGTTAACTGCACTGGTAGTCATCAGGCCACTGACAAGAAATGCCCTGAATATAATAGGCAATATAACATCAAACAATTAATGTCCAAAGATTTTATTTCCTATCAAGAAGCAGCATCAAAATTTCTTTTTAAAAAGTCCTTTTCTCAAGTGACCGCTTCTACTCCATCCACAGCAGTTCTCTCCTCCTCCTCTTCCTCCTCTGTGGGGCCTGCACCTAATAACAAAACAATAACTATCAATAAAAAATCCCATCAATCATTAAATACTGGTTATGATTTTAAAGCACACAATAATTTGATATCAGAATATGCTATTCCTACTCCCCCTAATGGGTGTGCTCTAAAATCAAATGTTTCTGACAGTGAGTCAGTTTCCCAATCTGATCTTAACAAGTTGCTTTCAGCTTTGATAAATGTTATTATAAGTTCCTCAGTACCGTACAACGTTGCCATATCTTTGATAAATAACAACTTGTCAGATTCTATATACCAACTCTTCAATAAACATTATGGGTCTAGTCCTGCAGTGGAATAGTAGGAGTGTTTCGTCTAAATTACATGATTTATTTTACCTTATTAATAAACATGAACCTTTCGCACTAGCTATTTCTGAGACTTGGCTGAAACCTGGCCTCAACTTTAGAGTGCCGGGTTATTCTGTCCTTAGGGATGACAGACATGATGGGTGGGGTGGTGCAGCCCTTATTATTAGAAAGAATTGCAACTTCTCGCGCATTCAGCTCCCAACCTACAATAACAGTCATCTGAATGCAGTTGCTGCTAAGGTAGGTGACATATCAATTTTATCATTATACTTTTCACGAAAAGATTTATCACTAATTCCAATCTTGAGGGATATCATATCCACTCTCCCAGGCCCGAAAATTGTATTAGGTGACTTCAACGCTCACCATTCCCTGTGGGGTGCTCCGATTAATGACACTTTTGGCAATAGCCTTGTTGATCTTTTTCATGATTTAAATCTCTGTGTTTTAAATGATGGTTCCGCAACGAGACGTGCTTGTCTGGGGCAATCCTCAAGTTTTGTTGATATTTCGTTAAGTTCCCCATCTATCGCTTCTTGCCTCACTTGGAAATGCCTCGACCTTTCGCATGGTAGCGATCATTTTCCTATTCTTGTTTCTCTTCCAGCTAAAAATCATTCCATTCCCCCTCTACTACCGTTACTTCAATACAATTTATCTAACTTTGATTGGTTGTCCTTCAGCGAAAAAATAGAAGATATGGTTGCTTCATTGCCGGCGGTTGATGAAAACAATCTTATTCCTTCGTATGAAAGTTTGTTAGCGGCGATTCAGTCCTCAGCTGACGCTACTTTCAAACCCGAAAATGTTGCCAGGGGTAAAACTCCTTCTCCCCCGTGGTGGGATAATGAGTGCACTTTAGCAATTAAAAAAAGAAATGCTGCAGAGAAACAGTGCAAGGATAGTTTGAATTTACATCATTTTATTAATTATAAAAACATTACAGCAGCGACAAAGCGCCTGTTAAAGAAAAAAAATAAAGCTGGTTGGGAGAGTTTTTGCTCTTCTTTGTCTCCCGATACCCCATTGACTAAAGTTTGGAACAATATTAAACGTTTTAGATGTGCCCTTAAAAACAACAATCTAGACAGCAACAATTCTGACTGGGCCACTTCCTTTTTTAATAAACTTGCACCTGATTTTGTACCAAATATTAATGAGATTCCGTCCCCTTCAGATAACGATTCCTGTGTTAACAACTCTGGTGATTTGGGTCTTCCTTTCACAATGTCTGAACTCAGGCTTGTTTTAAAACGCGTCTCAGATTCGTCACCTGGTATTGATAGTATTCCATATTCGTTTGTTTCTCACCTGAAACCACAGTCTTTGTCATTCTTACTTAACATCATAAATCTTGTCATAAGTACTGGTCAAATTCCATCACCTTGGAAACATCATATTATTATTCCGACTCTTAAACCTTCCAAAGACCCCACTGACTCTGCTTCCTATCGGCCCATTGCTTTAGCTTCTGTTTTTGCCAAAATCACAGAACACTTAATAAAAAATCGTCTAGAATGTTTTCTTGAAAAAAATGGTCTGCTTGGTAACTCGCAATTTGGATTTAGAAAAGGTAAAAGTACTGCGGATAACCTCAGTATCTTTTCTAGTGATCTTCATTTAGCTTTCTCAAAAAAAGAATATACAGTAGCAGCTTTTCTAGATATTACCGCTGCTTATGATAATGTTGATTTAACAATTTTAAAGACTAAACTGCAGATGTTAAATATTCCCGTGATCTTTTCAAATTTTATTTTTAATCTATTTATGGAAAGATCTGTCAGTTTACGTATTGCCGGTGCAGATAATAATCCTCGCTATTTATGGAAGGGCGTTCCGCAAGGATCTGTCTTAAGTCCCCTTTTATACGACGTTTATACGAGTGATCTTGAATCAATCACTGATTCTTCATGTTCCATTCTTCAATATGCTGATGATGTTTTATTATATTCTTCGAACAAGTCAATCGACTTAGCTTCTGACGCCCTGGAAAAGTCGTTATGCAAGTTATCTAAATGGTTATTAGAACATAACTTGTCTTTATCCACGTCTAAAAGCACTGTGGTAGTTTTTACCAGGAAAAATAATATTCCCAATGTCTGCATTGCTGTTAATGACTCTATTCTTCCTGTTTCTAACGAAGCCATGTTCCTGGGGGTAAAATTTGATAGTAAATTAACCAGCTTACCACATGTTAGTTATATTAGTAACAAGGCTGAAAAAAGTTTAAATGTAATGAGAGCTTTATCGGGTGTTTGGTGGGGTGCACATCCGTCCTCTTCAAGATTGATACACAACTCATTGATTAGAAGCTTATTCGATTATGGCTCATTTACCTTTAGTATTGCTAGCAAAACTGCTATGAATAAGTTGAACACTACTCATTCTAAAAGTTTAAGAATTATTATAGGAGCCATGAAAAGTACGCCTATAAATGCTCTGCAAGTAGAGTGTGCTGACCCACCTTTGGATTTGAGGCGACAATATCTTTCAGATAGATACTTCTTTAAAGTCTGCCAACAAGAAAATCACCCCCTTTTTTCAAAGCTTGAAATGCTTAACGTTCTATTGGAAGGAAATAATAGTTTTTGGTCTAATAAGCCGGTCCCTTATTTAATATCTAGTTTCAGAAAATTTAAAAACCTTGAATGTGACGTCATAAAATTTCCATGTTTTCCTCTGTTCCATTATAATTATAGTGACATTATTTTCCAACCGGACATTCTACTCTCAATAGGTATCAGTAAGGACACTCGTGACCCAAATTCAAAACTTTATGAGTTCATTAAAAATAATGTAAATTTTCTATACAGATGCATCTAAAACTACCTCTGATGACCTTTCTTCTGACTCCTCTAATTGTGTGGGTGCTGCGTTTTTGCAACACCCGACTGGTTTTTTAAAATTATTTAAGTATCCTTCTCTTACAACAAATTTTAGTAGCGAAGGTTTGGCCATTTTAGAATGTATTAAATATATATTATGTTCAAATATTAAACAATCAATAATATTTTCGGACTCATTAAGTTTTCTACAATCTTTTCTTTCTAATCCATTCGATCGTAACTCTATTAGCCCTCTAGCCTTAGAAGTAAAATCAAAACTAAAGGAATGCTCTGATTTAAATATGACTGTCAAATTGTCATGGATTCCTGCACATTCAGGAATTCAAGGCAATGAATTGGTAGATGAATTAGCTAAATTGGCAGCAAGACAGGGCCACACAGGTTTCAAAAAAATTTACAGTCAAGATCTCTCATCAATCCCTCGCAATTTCTTGCTGGAGAAATGGAGTCGGGATTGGAAAAACTCTAGTCAAAGTAAAGGCAGATTTTATAGTCAATTTCAACCAAATGTATCTCTCAAGCCTTGGTTTTCTAAATTGCATTTCAAAAAAATCATTTCATCAACTCTATCTCGGCTTCGACTTGGTCATTGTTCTACTCCAGTTCACCTTTCCAAACTACATGTCAAAGATTCGTCACTATGTGAATGTGGTCTGGAAGAAGGCTCAATTGAGCACATCTTATTTAAATGTCCGTTTTATGACTCTCTCTCACTACATGATATTTTAATTAAGTATAAGGCCCTCCTTCCGTATGACTTGTCTTCTATAGTATCTCAGGAATAACAAATATATTTATTCCATTGTTAAATACCTTTCCCATCATAACATTAAGCTATAGTTACTCCATTTTCCTATTATGTGTATGTACTATATCTGACTGCCCAAAAATCCTATCCCTTACCCGCCTACCTACACCAAACTGTACCCAAAACATATCACTTGAAAATGGCAGTAGTAATCCTTATTAAAAGGAGTGGGTTGCCAGTCATAAAATAAGAAGAAGAGAAGAAAGGACCTCACTCAGCATTCAGCCTGGGCTCTTAAGGGCTGTACTCCTTTTCTCTTTCGCAGTCGGGGAATTGACCGTTAATAACCGCATGTTATCGGTAGTTAATAAATTATGCTGGTTTTTCACGAGTATCCTCTCCGCAGACCTCTGGCTCGGTGTACACGATGGGCTGCGGCGAGCAGGGGCAGCTCGGGCGCCTGTCGCAGCGCTCGGCCTCCAGGGACGCGCGGCAAGGGTTCAGTACGTATTTATACATTACTTATTACTAGTTGCCTCGACAGACTTTGTTGTGTCAAATGTTTGACAGCTGATGTCCATTATCACACCTCATTTATATATATTTTTTATATACCAGGTGATTATCAAATAACTTCTGAAAACGATATGGAATACTCTATAAGTGATGATGTACTAACTATTTAAGCGTAAATGTAATTTTTCAATTAACTTTAATTTTTAAGGTTTTCATAAAAAAAATACTGACCGTTCGAGTAATTTGTTTGGTGACCTTGAAATGAAAGTTTTAATAATTTTTATTTTTCTGCAGTTTCTGCATCACTTAGTGAGTGTGTCATATCGTTTTTGAGAGTTATTTGATAATCACCAGATATATTAATTTATATATTTGCTGAATATTATTTATTGCAGAGAACCAAATTCAAAATAATCTAAATAGTGCCAAAAATATATAATAGTAATCCAGTGATTCCTCGCCTCACCGAATTACTAAGGGTCTGTTAACTTTAAAAGTACCTACACATGAATGCCAAACACGAGACCTTGGATTTCTTTAATTTTTACTACACAGAAGTTAGCAGTCAATTTTTCCATATATGAATTAATTTTCAACTCTTTTTTTTTAAATTAAATTAAAAATTAAAATCATTTATTTCAACCGACTAAGGTCATAATATTATTAGTATTACACAATAACTTAACCTAATGTTAGTAAAAGATAGTAATTCTAAAAACTATCTATTTTCATGACTAAATAAAAGTAAATGTCATCAGCTTGCGATGTGTCCATCAGATTGAATTAAAGAAAATTAATTAAATTAAATTGAGTTAAATTGAACCAAATTAAATTAAATTGAACTGAATTAAGTCAAATTGAATCAAATTAAATTGAGCATTAATAAAATACAATAAAAATTTGCACACATTGACGCCTCTAAGAGCTACCGCCCAGTGCTGCAGAGACAGAGAGTCGGCTTTATGAGACAATACCTTCAGAATGACATTGGAACTCGCCTGCATTCGACTTCTGACGGACGCCATCTTTTTGCATTAGCGCATGGAAAACACTGATACGAGCGTCCGCAAACATACCAGATGCGCTACAATACCTAGGAAGTCCCAATATCACTCTAAAAATATTATTATATTGAACGCGTAGGGCATTATACGCTTTCACACTATAATTATTAACCCACAGGCCGCCGGTATAAAAAGATTGGATTGGACGTGAAAAGCGTGATTTTCACGCTGTCCGTGCAATCAATGATACAATCAATTAAAAAAATACATATAGCATAATTAGAAAGTAGTTAAATAAATCTTGCTGTTCCCCTGTGTTACGTATACCAAGTTTATACAGGGTGTCCCAAAAAGAAGTGTCAAGCGGAAGCCCACAGAAAGAGCACCCCTTGGGGTATCCGAATCACCCCCATGTATGTTCCGCGATTGTTCATAGTTTTCGAGTTATGATTTTTTTTCTGAATTTCTGAGAATTTCGGACCTAAAAGTTAAAAAAAAATTTTTTTTTTAAAAGTAGAAGACTTTTCAAATTTTTTCTTTGCCCAACTGAATCATCCTTAATTGTACTTTGATGCATAAAATAATCAGTTTCATAACTTTGACCAAAATGATGAAAATGTTGGTATAAAACCAAAAATGTATGGTTGATGAATAAAGACTTAAATTTTCAACTTTAAATTAAAAATCTAAGCGGGTGACTGTATGGTTCCTAAGTAAAGCTCAAAAATGCTCCAAAATCTCAGCTTTCTTAATCATTACAAAAAAGAAGTACTTAATGGGCTACTTTGGCTAAAATCAGCCTTCAAAGACAGCGAGGCGGAAAATTCTTGAAATTAGCCATCAGATTAATATCTAACTGTTTTTTGGCCATTTTATCATTCCTGAAGCTCATGAATTTGTTATCTTACTAAAAATTACTGCAGGCAGGCTAAGGAAATAATAGAAAGAATAAACATTTTAAAGTTTAATTAATAGAACAAAAAGAAATAGTTATTAATTATTTATTATTTATTTACAAGAAATGTTCAAAATGTCTACCTTCGTTCTCGATACAAATTCTACATCGTCTAGAAAAGTTGTCTTTTAGTTTTATAAAGGCAATTCTGTTGTTTTTTATCGTCTCTTCTGCTTGCCTCAATTTTATTCGTAATTCGGCTACGTTGCTGATGTCCTTGGCGTAAACCAATTCCTTGTAATGTCCCCAGACGAAGAAATCAATTAGGTTCAAGTCGGGGGACCGTGGCGGCCTCGACCTCGACCACGCAATGGGCCCTCCACGGCCGATCCACCTGTCTTGAAATCTTTCAGACAAATATTGTCTGACGATTCTCGCAAAATCGCATGGGGCGCCGTCGTTTTGAAAAATCATATTCCTATAAAACGTTACACGTCAACATCTCCTAACAAATCGGGATCTGATAGGGGTTCTGACACCTTGCTTCAAAGTGACAGTGATTATCTGCGAGAAAAGGTTAAAGTTATTCAACTTTCCTGCAGTAATTTTTAGTTATTTAACAAATTAATTAACTTCAAGAATGATAACATGGCCAAAAAACATTTATTAATCTGATGGCTAATTTTAAGAATTTTCCACCTCGCTGTCTTTGAAGGTTGATTTTAGCCAAAGTAGCCTATTAAGTACTTCTGTTTTGTAATGATTAAGAAAGCTGAGATTCTGGAGCATTTTTGAGCTTTACTTAGAAACCATACAGTCACCCGCTTAGAATTGTAATTTAAAGTTGAAAATTTAAGTCTTTATTCATCAACCGTACATTTTTGGTTTTATACCAACATTTTCTTCATTTTGGTCAAAGTTATATAACTGATTATTTTATGCATCAAAGTAAAATTAAGGATGATTCAGTTGGGCAAAGAAAAAATTTGAAAAGTCTTCTACTTTTTAAAAAATAAAAAAATTAAACTTTTAGGTCCGAAATTCTCAGAAATTCAAAAAAAAAAATTATAACTCGAAAACTATGAACAATCGCGGAACATACATGGGGGTGATTCGGGTACCCCAAGAGGTGCTCTTTCTGTGGGCTTCCGCTTGACACTTCTTTTTGGGACACCCTGTATAATACTACTCAAACATTTGTATGTACCGTGACTTGCAATCATCATAAATAAATAGGAAGATTATATAGTATATTTTATGTCGAGGGCCTAAACGAAGCCATAATATACCAGAGGTGGTTTGACTCCCGAGCGTGCGAGGTTAAGTTGGCGTTTAGTCTCGAGGTGCAAACTGTACTTTGCACTTTGAGTGCGAGAAAAATAGTCAATTTAGTACAAAAACATTTAAAACGGAACAAATTTACACTTGATAAAAGTTCTGAATTTTTCGCGGTCAGTTTTTTCTTCGGAACTGAACCACAGATTAACAATTTAAAACACATTGCGCCACCTTCTTTGCGGACAAACCATGGAACTAAATCTCTCAACATTTTCGCAATGAAGACTGTCCACACTCCACAGATAAAAGTATATTTTTCCTGGCTGTTGAGTTTGTCTATGTCACATGAAGGAAATTAAAAAACGAATAACTTTTACTCCAGAGGTCACTTTAGGCGCGCTCCGTAGGGCTATATTGGCGTACTTGTAGAGCACTGGTTCCCGCAGGCGCGCTGCTGGCGCCGCTGCCGGTGGCGCTGAAGGGCGGCGCGCGGCGCGTGTGGGCGGGCCACCACGCCAGCTTTGCTTTGGACGCCAACAACGACAAGATGTTCGCTTGGGGACTCAACAACTATGGGCAGCTCGGTGAGTATATCAGAAAATATAAAGTTGGTGTTTATGCACTGAGTGTTTAAATTCAAACCTTACTAATATAGACATAGTCACTTTCGCATTTATGAAGCGAAAATAACATCTGCTACGCTTTTACGTCTTAACCGCTGATTTTGTAAAGAGATAGCCAGCTTGAAAAAAGATAAAATATTAAATACAAATGAATAAATAAATATGCGCCAGACCTCTTGTAATGGTCTCGAAGTAGGGATTAATATCCCTGTGTTACGAGGTACCACACAAGGAAATAAGCTAGGGGCGTCTCCCAGCACACCCAGACCCGAGTCACTTCAGAAAAAATCGTTTCCTGAATTGACCCGACCGGGAATCGAACCAGGGACACTACGGAAATAATCAAGTCCTACCGACTTAACAAATAATTTTAACGACTTCTTTATAGATACTACGCGTATGAATATACCCATTAGCTTACCAAATAACACCGTACAAACAAATAAAAATTCTGCTATGGCCAACTCAATGTTTCTCAGGTCAGTGACAGAGGAGGAAGTAAAAAAGGAAATATTGACATTAAATAATACAAACTCTTGAAGGTTTTGATGAAATCAGCACAAAAATAATTAAAGCTTGCGCTAGTGAACTGACTTCTATCTTAACATATCTAGTAAATAAGTCATTTATGTCTGGAACCTTCCCTGAAAAATTAAAACTATCCATCGTGAAGCCTTTTTATAAGAAAGGTGATAAAGAGGATGTTAATAATTATCGACCAACTACACTAATTCCAATACTTTCTAAGGTATTTGAAAGGTGTATGCACAAACAACTAATATGTTTCTGCGACCAGTATAATGTAATTAAAGGTGAACAATACGGTTTTCGAAAGAACAAATCAACTACCTTAGCAATTTTTGAGCTCGTAGAAGGTTTATTGACTAATATTAACAAGAATCGGTTGACTACAGCACTGTTTTTTGACCTATCAAAAGCGTTTGATTTTGTATCGCACAAAATATTATTGCAAAAACTAGAGCTCATGGGAATCAGGGGCTTACTCCTTAATTGGTTATCATCGTACCTACAAAATCGAAGACAGTATGTTGTCATAACAAGAATCCGTGATAATGAAATGAAATTTTACTCATCTCATTGTAGATACAATAACCATGGCGTTCCACAAGGAAGTATATTGGGCCCTATCTTATTCATTTTATACATAAATGACATAGTCAACTCAGTAGAACACAAGTGCATCTTATATGCTGATGATATTTCAATAATAGTTACAACTGATAAAAAAACAAATAATTCAATAAGTAGACATGAAACAGAGGTTAACTTCACAATTGACAAAATAACTAAATGGGTAGAATATAATAATTTGAAAATTAATTTAAATAAGTCTAAGTACATTCAATTCAATCAATCAAAGCATCCAAAATACAATTTTTAGGAGTTATTTTAGACCATGACCTGAACTGGAAAATACACATAACTAACCTCTGTAAAAAAATCAATAGATTTGTTTACGCAATCTATCAAATAAAAAACATAACCGATAGGAAGACCGCTATTCTATCTTACCATGCATATATAGAATCCATACTGCGCTATGCTATCGTGACGTGGGGAAATGGTACAGACTGGATAAAGGCCTTTATTGCACAAAAGAAATGCATTAGGGCTATCTGTGGGATTCAACCCGACCATTCATGTGAACCCCATTTTAAAAACCTTGCTTTACTGCCTCTACCATCTTTGTGTATATATATGAAATCTGCAACTTTGTTTATAAACACAAGCATCTGTTTAGAATGGCTGGTGACATAAACGCCAGAGCACGCAGAGACCCACACAGGCTTATACTTGTTGACGCCCCAAAGTCAGCAAAATATGGTAGATGTTGCCTGGCTATGTGTATCAAAATTTATAATCATATACCCAACGAAATAAAAGTGCAAAATGTGGCAATATTCAAAAGGCATCTGTTTCGGTGGCTCAATGACAAAAATGTCTATAGTATTAAGGATTTCTTTGACTGGAGAAAGTAGCTTATTTAGTTATTTAATGTGCTAACCCAATGGGAATTTAGAACTTTTTGCACTTTATTGTTAATTCTGTCATATCATTTTAATCATGACATTTAATGATGGAATACTTGATATATAATCATTTGTAAGAATAGCAATGGGACATTTTGTTCATTGGTGAATTCATTGTATGTTTTTTTTCTTGTAACATTTGCATGCTAATTCTAGTAGCCTTACATGAGACTTAAAATGTAACAAAGATCTATTTATACCATGTTGGATGCAAATAAATTATTATGATTATGATCGAAGCGAGAAACCGTGCTACAGCGCACTACGCCAATCGTATCGTCAAATCAAATAAAATATCATCGCGAAACAACTTAAAAAACTTGAAATAGAGGATGAAAAATTATATGGAAGTTCGTCATTGTTGAAGATAAAACCATAAACTTTGTATTTATTAAATAAAATCTACACGATTATTACTTTAATTATTTTAGCATTTTACAATGCTTGTTTGTAAAAATATTTCTTTCAGATGTTTATAGGTACCTTGAAACATTGATGGAATAACGTTGGCTTGCAACGTGAACATATACTAGGAAGATTCGTTCGTCCCTCTGAAGTTTCGGTAGTTCAGTGGTTTAGAGCAGTCATCCGGATTGGGAAAGACGCGGATTCGATTCCCGCTCGGGATCATCAATGTCCGAAATCGATTTTTAGAAATTCTACAAGGCTTACTTCGTGTGGCGTGTAAGGCGTGTGAAAAACTTATTTTACGAAATATAAATTTCATATTTTGTCTAATGTGGTAATGTCGTTATCGTTGGCGCAGTTTTATTGATAAGGGACAAGTTTAAAATGAAAATATAGCCTTAATCGAACTATAGTCTTACAAACTTTTATTATTTTCCAGGCATAACAGGCGAGAAACGCAAAACAGCGCTCTATTCACCAACAGAATGCGACGCCTTCAGTTCGCTCCAGGCAGGTTGGGTGCGGGTTGCGGCGGGACAACATCACTCTTTGGCTTTAGACGCCGAGGGACAAGTTTATGCTGTGGGACGCACTGAATATGGCAGGTTAGTGTCCCAGTAGGTAAGGATTCAATGGACAATCGAGGGATTCAACTGTTATTCATGGAGTTCGAGTGTCTCCTGGGATTTATGAGCACCGCGGGATTCTAACTGGCGAGCCCGGGATTTTAAAATTGGAATTCCCTAGGCTAGAATCTAGGAAATAAAAATCCCGGGATTTCCAAATGAACACACAGGATCCATAAATGTCTATCTCAAGATTCTAGAATCCCGGGATTCAATAGGTGACGATCCCGGGATTTATCAATGATGATCCGGGGACTCTAACGACAAACCCAGGATTCGATAGGTGACAATTCCGGGAGTCTAAAATGTTAACTCTGGTGTTCTGGAATGTCAATCCCGGGTTTTCATGATGGCAGACCCGGGATTCTTGAGTAGTTATCCTAGGGCTCCACCAGCGCTCCACTCACCAACAGAATGCGATGCCTTTAGTTCAACAACATTATCTAGTGTTAGACGCCGTTTATGCCGTGGGACGCACTGTATACCGAAGGTAAGTGACCTGTCTGGTTTTGAATCCCGGGATCTGATATTGAACATTCAGCCAAAAATGTGGCCTACCACCATAAAGTGGCATTTGATTTAATGTCATGAAACAACAGGGACGGTTTCCCCTTACGCAGTCAGTCTCCTATATTGAGAAGTCAAAGCCCAAAATGCAACCAGATGTTGGATGTTTATCTGTTAGCATGAAATGATTGTAAATAAATAAAATATGAACAATCGGTCCGGTCCAAATAAAATAGAAATATCGATCACTTCTCCTACTTATGATTCCGAGATTAAAAGCATAATCAGGGGTTTTATCTTGACGAGACAATATAGGCCCTAATTTAGAACTAGATTCATAAATTGTATGCCAAAATCCTTCTAGAATGTGTTATTATCACAAACCTGAGCTATGCTGATTGCTGAATAAACTGTAAATCACTGCCCAATCTGGATTTTTAAATGGGCAGAGCAAGTTTTATTTTGTGTCAGATTCTACTAGCCCAAAAGTTTATGCTATAAATACTGGATGGCTCAGGTGCAATGTAAACATCTGATATTGAAACGAAGTACCAAACATTAAAAAAAAAACTTTTTTGGAAACGAATAGGTACATAACTGGTGTATTACTTGGCGGTTCTTCTCAGTCAAGAAATCTGCCAATGAACACTGCCAACAACTTTCTGACTCCGTTAGCAGATTCTTATTATATTTGTACACATTGAAACTGTTTATTGTATGTTAATTTTTGTTTGAAAGAACTTCATTATGATTTTGGTCTCTTTAAATAAAAATCAATTCTTGACGTTTCGACTTTTAATTTGTTAATAATTTGCCCACAGATTAGGTCTAGGCGACCGAGCAGGTGACGCAGAAGTTCTTGAACCAATCCCCAAACTACAGAACAAAAAGTGTGTCAGCATAGCAGCTGGAACATGCAATTCCTTTGCAGTCACGGATTCCGGTGAGCATTTTTACTGCGATAAAATATACAAACATTCTTAAGGCAAACTCATCTGATTTTCGAATGGTTGACCTGACTTGGTGTGGTGCCAGAAATGATCTCCAAGTTAAAAAACTCTTGCGCATATTTATATTCTTAGAATTTCGGCATTGTAATAATTGTAATTTTTTACACAAAGATAGAAGCTAGAAAATTTGACCTAATCCACCGGGATTGTAATGAAAGTTTTAGTTAAAAAAAAAAGTTATTGCTCGCATTTTAATTATAAAAAAAGTTATTCTATTCTCATCTCATTGTTAAGAGTCAAATCCTGTTTTTTATTTTAAACCAACAAGCAGTATCACATTACCCAAGAAATAAGGCTTAAATTCGGGTAGTAACTATATTACCTCTGCCTTTTTAAGGGAATTGAACCAAATAATCCATTATTTGGCAGGCGAAGTGTTTTCGTGGGGAATGGGCAGCGAAGGGCAACTAGGCACCGGGAACAGCGACGACGCCAGCGAGCCCACGCCCGCGCCCGCCGCCGCCGCCGCGCGCGCCGTGTCCGCCGGCGGCCAGCACACCGTGCTGCTAGTCGTGAGTACTAGTCAAATAAATAAATAAATAATAAACATGTTTTATTACCAAAATATTTAACATAACATAATTAACTGGCCCCCACACTAGGCGCATTGCATGTCCTGTGGAGGACAAATTACGATTCACAACATGTAGTTCGGTACAGTACATTACAAGTAAGAGATAATTAACAAAAATGCGAAAGAAAATAAAAAGTGAACATAATCAGATATCCGTGACATTAATAATATGTGTTTCAGTGTGCGATAGTGGGTGTACTCTGTTGAAGGATGCATCTATCAATTTATTTTAAAAATTTAATCAATTTATTAATTGAAAAATGCTATTATAATACGCCGGACTTCTTAGGTGAAAATTTTTGATATAATTACGGATTGACTTCATATTTTTATTAATTTGACATGTACTTATTGTTGTATTTTTTTTATCTAGAATGCATAATGTGACATTTTCATGATTTTAGGAACGTATGTTAATTTGTATGCCGCTAAGGCACGACATGTTGAAACCTAATGTTCATTTATTTATTAACCTATTTGCACACATGTTTCGAACAAATAAATACATCTTTATCTTTAAAGTCTCGACTTCCAGGTCGAGACTTTGATTAAAGTTCCAAAGAAGCAAAGCTTTGCAGATCATGGATTTAGCCTTTCTTACTGAGTTCTGTTTAAATTTAAGTCTGGAAACCAAAATGTTATACAAGTGAGGAAATAAAAAGACGCCGAAACGTTGAGCAAATGCCGTTTTCAGTGTAGGGGTTTGAACCTTAAAAATCCTTCTCTTAGGCATGGCATCATAAGAACTCGAGTTAAGTACCCCGTCCATGAACAGAAACTCCGACCCGTAGCAAGAAAAGCTTTCTAACACTTAGGACCTGGGCCTCTTCGAACAGTTTGCAGGTGGGATACAAAAAAGGTTTGAATAGAGCCGTTTTTAAGACGGCTCTCTGAGCTCTTTCAAGCGTGATCAGGAAAGAAGTACAAGCCCCTTCCCAGGCCAAGATACAATAGTTTATTACTGACTGGCAGTGCCAAATATACTTCTTTTAGAGTTTTCTCATCGGCAGCCTCCCGCAGATTTTTCATAACCACTATCAGCTTCCTAACTCGACCCGACATTGCTGCAAAATGGTCCCTAAAGGTTAGCCTTTCATGCAAAACAATGCCCAAGTATTTCAATGTTTTTGTTTTTCCTCGCTTGATGCTTTCACAGTGGCAAACGCTGTTGTCAGCATGTGAAAAACAATCGTGGATTGCAATGCTGTCAAAATCATTCGGGGCTGAGGCTGCAGTTTTGTAGAAGCAAAAAAAATTGGTTTTCGTTATATTTAAGCTTAGTATGTTACAATTTAGCCATTGTAAAATCAGTGACATGCCGGCTGTGGCTCTTCCCTGTACCTGTTTCCACGTCTTTGCGTGAAAAAAAATAGCTGTATCATCAGCGTAACAGAGCAGGTCAGCATACTGTAACGGAAGTTCCATGATATCGTTTATGTATAGTAAAAATAAAGTGGGACCGAGTATGCTACCCTGCGGTACGCCAAAATACGAGGGTCTGATTCCACTCCTTAAATGCCCATCTTTACATACTGAGTTCTAACTGTCAAGTAACTTTTGAACCACTCCAGTGCCTTTCCCCTGACACCAAACGACTCTAACTTCCTGAGCAGTATTGGCACGGAGACAGTGTCAAAGGCTTTCGCCAGGTCCAGAAACATCCCCACACAACAGTTTCCACTGTCAAGATGCCCAGAGACGATATCAGTGAGGAGAGTCACTGCGTCCTCCGTCGATCTTTTTTTGGCGGAAACCGAACTAAGTTTCTAGGAAGGCTACCAGTTTTTTACCAACGATGCGTTCTAGCAACTTAGAAATGTTCCTAGTAGCGATATAGGGCGGTAGCTGCAGGGATGGGTTTTTGCATCGTTTTTGTGTATTGGAACTAATGCGAAATGAACTCCCGATTCAATACTAAAGTTAAACAAAGTAGCTAAGGGAATTGCGATATACGGACCAATGGATTTTAGTAACTTTGCACCTATACCATCATGACCCGGGGAGCTGTTTGAATCCAATTGGTTAAAATACGTTAGCACTTCTTGCTCCTTTGTGGGAGTTAAATAAAGGGAGTGAAATTAAATATCTTTTTGCTTTTGAAACAAGGTATACTCTGGTATTGTGATAAGTTGATAGTACATGCGTGATCTGCCGAAGTGTCAGCATGCGAAAACTTACATTGTATGAAACAGTTAACAATCAATAAAATTATTATTACATTATTTTATTGTACCTACATGATTGAAAATGAATGAATTACTCTGGATGCCAAAATATTCTCTTTTGGTAAAATATTCTAATGGGGCATGGGCATCGCGGGATTTGAGAATGTTTATTTCAGGATTCTAGAATAATAGCCCTGGGATTACCATATTGGATAATCCCGGGATTCTATCATGAAAGTCGGAATTCGTGATGACGATCCCGGGATTCTAAAATGGTTATTCCGGGATTATAGAATCAATATCCCGTGATTTTTAGAGAGGCTCTCCCGTGATTCTTAAATGACAGTTCCGGTATTCAAGTGGTTTTGACCCCGAGAATCTAGAATGACTTCCCTGAGATTCAAACGAACCAACCAAACAATGATGCCCCTATCATACCGTGTTATCGGTGGTAAGTTCAGAGTGTGGAAGTTTTTTTGGGATCTGGAAAGCTATTTTGTAAATTTAAGGGCCGATTTTTCAATCGGCAATGAATCTGACATTTTATTATTTATATTTAGATAGTGAATTTATCTGTAGTATAAAGTTTATTCGAAGGTTAACGAGAATTTTAATTTTACAATGGTTAAATAGATGTTATCTGTTGAATAAAGCCACTAGCTGAGGAATAAAGTTATCTGCTTCTTAAGGGGCTGGATAAGATTTATCTATGCATTTTATTGCATTATATTTATTATATTTTATGCATTTTGAGGTTATGTGGTGTGTCATTTGAGATTATTTTCATTTCGTTAAGGAGTTTTGGAGTGTTATTATAATCACAAACTTTTTATCACAACTTTAGACAGCAAAAAAGCTGAGGTTGTTTTTCTTATACGTCAATTTGTCAAACATATCTCGCTTGTGCATAATCAGTGTGAAGTTAGCGATATAGTACATAGACAACCGATAGATAGCTATTCTTTTGATAAAAGTGTTATTATCTATATAAGTATGTATTTAGAAATATTGAAGTATGTTTATCAGTCTCTGACGCCCATAATACAAGCTCTGCTTAGTTTGGGGCCAGATGATCTTGGTGTGAATTGTCCCAGATATTTATTTATAAAAGACGATTGAAAAATTTAAAATCTCTTGATAAACAGCCTGTTAATTTTATACTTCAGTTAGCTATCTAGGGAATAAACTAAGAATTGAAAAATCGGGCCTTAATGTAAATTCGTTTAATTTAAACCAACTCACTTCGAATCACTCACGGTGGATTCACGCGTGCAAGATTCGAAGTGAATTGGATTACGGCAGATTTTCCGTACGTAAGATTCGAGTTTCGTATGCTGCAAAACTCCAAAACAAAAAGTTAAAAGAAAACGTTCCTGCGGAATGTGATAGTGAAATCAGTTTTACTTATGCATATAAATTTGTGTCTGAGTGTTCTAAAAGGCTGTATGAAGTGATAGTTCAGTAGAAGAAATTAAATAGGGCTACCCGAATTGCCCCTGCGTATTCACGATTTTGTTAATTTTTGTCAAGTTATGACTTAGTAACAATTTAAAAGAAATGGTTAGAGTCACTTTTCCGGTCACAATAATTGACTGACCGTTTTTGTTCCATTATTCGATAAATGCTTGACCTAGTTATTTAAAAAGTTTTAACACCAATCATTTATCTTTAATGAAAAATAGTTATATATCTATGGTCGGGATTAAACCCACGACTTTTGGCGCAAAAAGCAGTAAACAACCATTACACAAACACAACTAAATTTATCTTTGAATTAAACAAATTTTACCCTCAAAATGTTTTTCCAGGAGGACCCATCAGCCCAGAAGGTAGACTCGCCGGAACCAGAACCTGAGACCGTTGAAGAGAAGACGGAACAGGTCACCGAGGAAGAAGATGAAGAGGAGGAGGAAGCGCCTGTAAGTTTATGATTTGAAGCATTGAATAATTTATTCCCAAACACAGAAACAGACAAATATTAAAGCATTTTGCAGGCCTTTAAGATGAGTATGACCAGCTCAGTAATGGCTTTTCATTACTGCGCTTATCAGCCTCATATCTGGACCTCACGACCTCTTGCCATCAGGTGGAGTGAGGTCATCTTGACGGCCACTATAAAAGAATAAAGTTAGGAAAATTCATAGACTGTTTCTCCATCATTTTCTTTACAGCATAAATAATTATCCGGTATGAAATAAGAAACAAAAACAAAAATCAATTATTCTTTATTCACGGCGGCCATGAACTGTGAAGCGTCCTAGATACGTATAAATTATGTCATTTTCGATGAAAACTTACATTTTTATCATGTTTTTTTTATAATTTCCTTATATTTTCAGTCGCCAACATTTTGTTATTTTCAAATGATCAAATATGATGTAATTTACACATATCCCGGACTTCACCAAGATCATGTGACCTTATCCCAAGTAGAACTTTGACTATAGTTGCCTGATTGATAAACATAAATGATGCTGAAAAGATTTTAAAAAAAAGGTACTTCCATGCAGTCACAGAATTCTATGACTGTTCTGGATTGGGCTTCAACCCACGACCCGCAGCTCTATAGGCGAAATCTGTACCCATTACGTCAACAGTTCAATTTCTGAAGGAAGGGAGAAAAATAGTTCCTAAAACTCAAATAAATGGGTGTTAATTTAGTAAATAATGCAGTTATTTATTACTAGCTTTCCGCCCGCGGCTTCGTACGCGTGAATTTCATTATTATGGCCAAATTACATAAAATCTCTATAAATTGTAGCCTATGTGTTATTCTGATGTATAAGCTGTATTACTGAAAAGTTTCATCTAACTGTGTTCAGTAGTTTTTGCATTACAGAGTAACCAACAAACAAACATACATACATACATACTCACAAACTTTCGCATTTATAATATTATTTCTTATAAAAAAGGAGCCAGAGAAGAAGAAAGGGCGAGGGAATAAAAGACAGAAGAAGCAAGAACAAGAAGACGAAGTCTCCTCCACCTCCACCGCAGAACCCAAGGAACCCAAACCACAGGTAACTAACTCGAAGGGTTTGAACACTTTGACATAGCAATATTGGCAGTTGACCTTAGAAATCAGTTACTATATTGTTTTAAAATAATCGTGATAATTATTTATAGTTCGATATGTTGATAGTTGCTACTCTGTCAATACCATTCTATTGAAACTATAACACAAATAAAAGAAAAAAGGGTTTTTAACTTCACATTTAATGTATGGCAATTAAATCAAAAAGTTGACATATTTTTTTAATCTGAGTTACGACCTTTTATAACTCAGAATAAAAAAAATGTGCACTGATGTGTTGTTTTATATGTTTAATTTTTTTTTTAAATTAAGTGTTATATTCCAATTTTTTCTAGTAAACTAATAAATGTATCACTCTCGAAAGGTTTACCCTATAAAAGACCCAAAAGAGCAGAGTTTGCAAACACGGAACGTTTACATAATATACACGATGAAATAAAAAAGTATATGTCAATTGTGAAATACGTATTACAATAGAATACAGTGATTTTGTGTTACACGGTAAAAATAAGACATGGAAGATTTGGTAGATCGAGGGCACAATTCTTAAATTTCAAGAAGTAAAATGTGCCTGAAACAAAAACTGCCCTTGTTCTAGCAAAAGTGCGTATTTTAATTTCGTAAAATAGTGATACTAAAAATCACTACTCCTACGTTTTTCGTATGATTAGTAAAAATATTATCACGGTCAGGAGTACATTATTTTTTCCTTTTTTAAAATGAAATATTGTACCAATGTAGGGCAAAAAAGCGAAAGGAGCGAGCTCGGCGAGCGGCGACCGACGGAAGAAGGCCGGAAAAAAGGCAAAACGGACATAGGTTCTATGTGATTGCAACATGCAGACTCGGTACACTGAATTAACTGCCAGTTTTTAAGTACCATTATTATAGATTATTTTAAATAAATACTATTTTTATATGAAAAATATTTTTTTGAATTATTTACAGCCAAGTTCTTAACACCAATGTAGGTAGATTATTATAATTTTCATTAAAAAAAAAAAACATGTTTTTGAAATTTTCAGAATATAGGGGTCTGTAATCATCACCAACCCGCAATAAATTGGTAAACGTGTTGATTCAGCCAATCACCAAATTGTAGGAATGAAATGATTTCAATGATGTAGGATTGTAAACCTTTACCCAGCAGTGATATGTAAATAGGCTATAATTTGTTTAATCATTACCTTTATAATCGTTTAATTATTTTCTAAAAAAAATAGGTAAAAAATCTATTGAGTTTGGATCCAAAAATCAAACCAAGAACTTGCATAAAGTTATACTTAATAAACGACAATAACTCAAAAAACTGAATGAAAAATGAATCTGAATGAAATGAAAAATGTAAATATTGACCTTTTGAATAGGCACTTCTCTTCGTCTACTCCTGCTAATAGTACACTTAAATCTGACACACTTCGTCGTCTTTTATCACTTCCAATTCCTGACTACACCCCTTTAAATTTTAGTCAGATTTATGATTGTGACGTTGAGAAGTACGTTCGCTCCATCGCATCTAATGCGGTGGGTAGTGATTGCATTAGTCGTAATATGATCATTCCTATTCTCGATATCCTTTCACCTGTCATTACCCGAATCCTCAATCATTCTCTCCTGTCTGGAGCTTTTCCTAAAGCGTGGAAAGATGCTCAAATAGTTCCTCTCCCTAAGAAAGCAAATCCTTCTGTATACTCAGATTACCGTCCTATATCCATTTTACCTTTCCTATCAAAAGTACTTGAGCGTATTGTCCATCAACAGCTCAGTGCTTTCCTTGCCAAAAACCAACTCCTCAATAACTTCCAATCCGGTTTCCGTCCTGGTCATAGTACGACTACTGCACTTGTCAAAATTACAGATGACATTCGCCTTGGCATGGACCAGAAATGTCTCTCGGTATTGGCACTTCTGGATTTCAGCAATGCCTTCAACACTGTTGATTTTGACATCCTACTTGGCGTGTTGCGTTCTCTCAACATATCTCCAATCGTAATTAACTGGTTTCATAGCTACTTACATGGGCGCCGGCAATGCATTCGTGCTGAGAATGCCTCCTCGTCATGGTGCGACCTCAATGCCGGTGTACCGCAAGGTGGCGTCTTGTCTCCTCTTCTCTTTGCTACTTTTATTAATTCTATTACCCGAAATCTATCTTCTTCTTATCACCTATATGCAGACGATCTTCAAATTTACTCTCAAGGTAGTCTTGTTGACCTGCCTAGTGTTATTCAAACCATAAATACTGACTTGAATCTAATTTCAGACTGGAGCAAGTCGTTTCGGTTAGCAGTTAACCCCGCTAAAACTCAAGTAATAATTGTGGGTGGTGCATGGCTGATTTCCAGGGTGGACTGGGATGTTCTGCCTTCAGTTGTATTTGATGGCGTTGTAGTTCCTTTTAGTAAAACTGTCAAGAATTTAGGTGTTTATATTGACAATACATTAACTTGGACAACTCAGGTTGGTCAGGTTAGCCGGAAAATGTTTGCTGCTGCAGGATCTTTAAGTAGGCTTCGAAATTTTTTGCCAATACCCACCAAAATTGCGCTTGTTCAGGCATTACTCTTTCCTATTCTTGACTACGCAGATTGCTGCTTTTTAGATCTTACTGAGAATCTACTTGACAAACTTGAGCGGCTCCAGAATTTTTGCATTCGCATTATTTTTGGACTGCGCAAGTATGATCATGTCTCAGAGTACAGATCTCAGCTCAACTGGCCTCCCATCCGTTATCGTCGAGATTCCCATGTTCTTTTTCTTCTTTATAACATCTTATTTAACCCTTTGTCGCCACGTTACCTCAAGGAGCGTTTCAAATTTCTGCAGCCAGTACGAGGTCAGGCGATGCGGTCATCTAAGAAGCTTCGCCTTCAATTCCCTCCTCATTCCTCACACTCCTACACACAGTCGTTTACGGTTAAATCTGTACGACTTTGGAACTCCTTACCCTTATTTATTAGGGAGTCAGAGTCTCCATCTATTTTTAAGAAGAGGATTAAAGCACATTTCCTCGGCCTTTAACACTCTACTTTTTCTCCTAATTACTTTCCTCCTTTCACTTCTCCTCGTCCGTTTATTTAACTCATTTTCCTTTTCTGATCTCTTTGGTTATTGGTGGGCTAATTAGTACATATCCTGTATTATTATTTTGTTATTTAAATTTACATTTGACTATTATTGTGCACATACTTACCCTTTTTTTAACATTTTCCTCTACTTGGGTTGTCTGGAAGAGATTGCTTTTTAGCAATAAGACCGCCTAATTGTGTCATCTTACTATTTCGTGTAATACAAACCTTCATTGTTATTTTTTTTTGATGTGCAATAAATAATATTTATTATTATTATTAACTCTAAATTCGCAAATGCGAATAAATTATTTGGATTAAAAAAACATTTTCATCATATCCTGTTGTAACTGTGTCGCGGTAAAAATCTAAAATGCTTTTTCACTTCTCATGCTCTAAAAGTACGCCAATACAGCCCTACGAAGCGGGCCTAAAGTGACCACTTTAGCCCCTAGGGAGTAAAAAGTAATTAGTTTTCTAATTTCCTTCATGTGACAGACAAACTCAAACAGCCAGTAAATATACTATTATCTGTGGAGTGTGGACCATTTTCATTGCGAAAATGTTGAGAGTTTTAGTTCCATGGTTTGTCCGCAAAGAAGGTGGCGCCATGTGTTTAAACGATTTCGTGCTCCACACGCCACGTCTTGTATACAAGACTATGTTCAATTAGACAGTTTATTAATAAAAATACTTGAACAAATGCCTTGATTTATTTTATGCCTACTTTTAGGATTGCCTAAAACCCTAAACTTACATTTATATTTTAATAGGAGCCCTTGTTTATTTTTAAAACAGCAAAATTACAATAGCCAAAATTTTCTTGCTGTCCCAGGCGCCCCAGTCTTGATAGGAAGACGCCTAGTGATGTGGTTACATTATACGTTTCTAAGGATCCATAGACACAAAACTTTCAACAAAACACTTAATTCTAATCTAAATGTTGAGTTTGAAAGAATATATAGTTTATATAAATGATATTACGTATTTCCACAACACTTTAAATACACACACAGTATGTAGGTACTCTGGTTAGTACTGATATCGATATTGAAAGATCGCGTCCCTACAAAACCAATAGATATCTGGGCCTCGTGCGCCAGAGACATCAATAGAAGACAGCCTGTGACGTCATAGACGTAGGCACATCAAGGTCAGTGTGAAATAGTGCAGCTCTCTGTGTGGAGGATGGTCGATGTTATTGTTTTTTGTGCTTTCATAGTGATATAGAAAAATGAGTGAAGATGACGAAGTAAGTTACAAAAAATTTAAAAAAAAATACAATCGACATCTCTGTTTATAGCAGGCAAATCAGCAATCAGGGATAATGTAGGTTTGTAACAGTGATAGAATTTTTGAAATCGGTTTTGTAGTTTCGGAGATTACATGTCTAAAACATGCAAACTCAGAAACGCTCATCTCTTTATAAAATTAGTATAGATTTAGTGTTTTTTTGTTTTTCAAAGTAAATAATTAAATATAATAAATAAACATGCGTTTATTGCTTTCAACGGTACAAATATCATCATGAAACAAAAAACAAAACACAGGGAGCATTTGGAGGTAAAAAAACACGAAATTACGTATATCGATAGAACTGTTTGCTACTTTTACCCCATCACTACTTTTTACTATATATTCATTATAGATTTGTTGCGTGGCGCTGAGGGCACATCGCGTTCGAAAAAGCTTGGCGGCTAAAAGGTTAAATTGTTAATCTGTGACTGGTTTAGAAGAAAAAAAAATGACCGCGTAAATTTCAGAATTTTTGTCGATTGTAAATTTGTTCGGTTTAAATAAATTTATTAAGAATGTCTTGTGACAGTAACAGTAAAGAGTTTGACGTCGAGCAAGGAGCAAAAGACAGAATAGATAATCTTTTGCCGCCAAAATCGCAGAAGATTTATTTAAAAACTTACGGAAGTTGTATGGACTCGAGGAATAAGAAACATTTGTGATTTTTATTTTATTATGTAATATTAATAAATGTTTTTGTACTAAAGTGACTATTTTTCTCGCACTCAAAGTGAAAAATACAGTTTGCACCTAGAGACTTAATATACCCTCGGTTTCATTGACTCACTTAGTCCCTCGATATAAAATATACTATTGTAATACAGGCAGTTAATTCACTGTGGCAGTTTTGATTTCATTTTACTTGATGTGAAACATTATCCAAGTGGAATATGTCTGAAACAAGCCATGCGATGATGTCAAGTAAAATTATCAATTATTTTACCAGTATTGGGTTGGTTTGAGATAATTTGGATCTTTATAAAACAGTAACAAATGTTGAAATGGGTTATTGGTAGATTAGTTACTGAGGATATCTCCTCAATGTAGTTATATCATAAATAACGTAAATTCGAAGGCAAACACCGTCTCTGGCAAGGTAGATTGATATCCACACTTAAAAGTCCTATTACTGATTGTTTAACATTGTAACATTACAAAGCCCAAGCATATATCTAGCCATAATTAAAAAAAAGTCGCCACACCCTTTTCTCAAAATATTTAGTTGAAATACGATATTGGTGGGGTGTACACCTTGCAAAAGATGGTGTTTGAAAAGTAACTCTATTATATTGTAAGGCTTATGTGTCATTGAGGATGTAATGGCATAGAAGTTGTCTTATTACTTGTTATTTGTGAAGTCCTGTGTTGTTTTATTTATTACAAACATACATCATTTATTTTGTTATTCTTGTAGAAGTAAATATTAACATGATTCGGACAGATATTTTGGTATATTGTAATAAGAGAGGTAATTTTAAGTGAATAGATTTATGGTTTTATTTTAACAGTAATAAATGTATTGTCGCATGGGGTAATTTTTTTCTGAAATGCATTAGCTATAATTCATTTTTTTATACATTTACAGAAAGTGAATGGTGACGAGAAAAAAGACACTGCTATGGAAGTTGACGAAACTGGTAAATACAAAATTGAAACAGATCTAAGCTAACATAACATACCATCACGACTTTATCCCGAACAGGGTAGTCAGAGGGAAGTGACTGTTGCCGTCATAGTGAACGGAACACTCAGAAGCCCACTTTTCACCAATCGTATTAGAACCAACGTGGTAGGTGTTGAGCCTTCCGCTGCTATACGGGTTGATTTAGTTTTTTATCGATGTTTTCCATCACCGGAGAGTTAGTCGGAAAATAAACAATGAACACAAAGATTTTGGTTCTGGCCATCCGAGTTGGAGTGCTCTTAACTACTAGGCCACGACACTCTAAAAATATAAGATATTATATATATAATCCAAAATATTATTTTAAAAATCTACAAAATAGATTATCATATGCATAAGTTGTTAGACTGTACATGTAATCGCATTTGCCCAAATTTAGTATTAACACTCACAGCGAAAAAAAACTTTCAATATGCTAGTAGTTAAACGGTAAATTGTTCATAACATGTACCTGGAAATCGTTGCACATAATCATAGGCTTACTATCAGACAGTCCGTGTGATGGTTACCTATGTTGTGTTAGAAAAAAATCAGTTAATAGAATTCATTTCTTGTCCACTTCAGACAGCAAACCACCCGCAGAAGAAGTGAAGGAAGACACAAGTACAGAGAAAGCGGAACCAGAAAAACCCGAAGAACCAAACCAAGACATTGAAATGAAAGAAGAATCCAAACCGGAGACAACAGACACATCCAGCCAAGAGACCACTGACAGCGATACCAAGTCCCAAGAGACGTTGCCAAGCGAAGACCACACCGAAGCCCCAGAAGAGAAAGCTGAGCTCAATGGGGAGACTGAAATCGTTGAACCCAAGACCGTAGAACTGATGCCCACAGCGAACCCGTTGACTACTAATGCGTGATGGTGAGAGGTAACCGATGCAACGCTACACACACCAACTGATCCGTTGGGGTGTGTGGTTTTGTCTCTTGTTATTTTAAGTGTCATGGGTGTTGAAAATACTGTAAATTTATATTTTTGTGTATGTATAAAAGATGTTCTCATCTTTTCAATTTGAATGGCTTATTATTTTGTTCCAAGCTATTGATTACCACTTTAATATTTATGCAGTCGGAAGAAATTTCATAGTTCGGACGCGTCGATCTTTTCAAAACAAAATATTTTCCATAATCCTTACAAATTGATGGTGGTGGACATTTTTAGTATATTTATGTACAATCGTGTACAAAAATGTTTAAGTGTAATATTGCGAATATTCACAAGAATTTTTTATAGTATGTTCATCGTTTGTGACATGATCTTTTGAACCTGAGTTTTAATTCTGCGCAGATCATGGGATTAACACATAGTTATATATTAGTTCAATTGCTGTAATTTTAACTCAGGTTAAAACGGTTACTAAGTAATCTTGATTACGACTTGTAATCTTCTTTTTTTCTCCAAACAACAAATAACAATACAAAAAGGGTTTCTTAAACATTATCGTTACATTGACACAATGGCATAATCTATTTATAATAAAGAAACTTAATTTCTGTGAAATGTATTTAATTTTTATTCAAATTGTCCTATTAATACCTTGAACTTGCTGTCTTTTATATATATATTTTTAAGTAATTCCAACCTAAAGGTGTAGTAAATACATATTTCGTGATATTCATTTGATATCTACTTCCGAAGAAAATTATAATATAATAAAATACATTCTAAGCGAAACAGTTGTTTCAATAATCTTGATGTAAGTAAAATATATTTTAACAGTAAGGTCCATTCATTTGATATTTATATTAATCCCTGTGTTTTTAATATCTAAGTTTTTCATAAAAACTATAAAAACTCACTCAAGCATGTGATGTAGAAATATTTTTAAAGGATTACCAATAAAATACAAGTGTCCAATTTTTTTAGATTTACTCCATCAGTCATTAGCTCGTGGGACAAAAGATAAAGTCAAGGTAATAAGAATTACGCAGATGCTTTTAAAACAATAAAAAAAAATGAGTGCTTAAATTGGGACAAATTCTCGCGCATTTGGATACGTTCACGCCACGTATGGAAATATGGTTATCCTGCCATATCGTTTGGACACAATTTCAATAAAATCGCATTTCAAAAAAAATTACAGCAGATACCGGTGAGAAACGTCAACTAGTGTATCCTTATTGGCTAGCTTTCAAAGAGCGACCGATTAGAAATTCGGTCAAATTTAGTGATGTTTTTTTTATAGTTTATTATATATTTTTTAATTCTGCAGTTAAGTAAAGTCAGATGCAACGTAAGGTGCTGTTTGAACTTTCAAAGTCGTCATTTGGACTTAGTAACTTCTATAGTCGCCTTTACCAAATAAGTATTTAAAAAAAAATAGCAAGCAAGTTAATTTTGCTTCTTGAAACCGGACCTATTTTTCTATAATATTAAAATAAATATAAAACACAGAAAATAAAAAGTTTCTATAGTTATCTCATCAAACTTGCTAAAGAAATCCATTATAATAAATAATATATTGTAACACACGGTTATTGAATTTATATGTTTTAAAATATTTTCTGATAATCTGTCATTTTAATAAGTTTTTAAATTACTAAATCATTAAACTAGCCATCATAGCATAATTTCATTATACAGTTGGCATAAAAATGTTTGTTAGAATACCGGAGTAAAATCAGAATTAACATTGGCCAAGAAATACGTCGAAAATTGGTATAAATAACAAAAACATCTGTCATGATCTTAAGACCGATTTTAATTTTAGCTGTTAATTAAATGATGAAATTGGAACAATGTTTTTAAATAATAGGTTTAACAATTTCCCAATATCACCAGATTTATACATCCGATTCATCCAGTTTTACTTACGTCTTTTGTAACTAGTTGGATTAACATTTTTATCGCCACCTGTACTGCACAGTGGAAAGGATTGCCACAGAGCTGCGACTGCGATTTATAAATTTATTTTGTCATTTTAAAGCATTTAAATTGTATGTTGAGCAACATACGTTGCGCGTCGCTCTGGTCACTTTAGTACTATCCCTTTAGCTGATTTGGCAGCCTACTGACTATTTCTATAAATGCTAGTATGTAATGACTTGTGTTGCTAACAGTATTTAGCCCTAACATAGGCTTACTGTTAACATGCATTAGGGTGAGTTTCCACTAGAGATGTGCGAGGATGCGTTACGAGGAATGTGTGTGTTAAGAACCAATAGAATTGTTTCGTTCACCTAGCTTCGCGATTCTATTGGTTCTTTAAAAACACATTCCTCGCATATCTCTGGTGGAAATACACGCTTAACCCACCGTGTAAAAGCTATGCACGTGACATTCGTGGAAATTGTGGTTAAAAACCTAGAGATCGCCACTCAATATAAAGAAGAACTCTTCAATCTGAATTACAATTTTAAAAAATGATGACTGAAAATATGTGGCAAATCCCACAAATCATAGTACATAGTTCAAAAATTACCATCCATCGGTATTAGAGGAGTTTACTCTGGTTGACTGATAATTTTGACTAATAAAAAAACTAAATCGCATCGCTGTGGCATCACAATAGGCTAATTTTGGTGTCACTATTCACTCCATAGATTACTTTACACGCAATGTAAAATACCTACGATCCGTAGACCTTCTTTTAGAATTGAGGTTGCTAGAATAAATATGGATTTAATTACTATAAGTGAAGTGTCAAATGTTGAATGTATGTCGTCGTACAGGTACAAATCAACATGTTTTGGAAAGATAGTTTTCTTAAGTATTTCATAGACATTAAATAAAGGTAAGCGAATGTTTTGTTGACAAGTTTTATTTTATAGTAAGTTTCCTTGCATGATTCTATTGGAGTACAAAAAGTACAACTTCTTTCACTCGACGCTATATTCTTGATTGTTAAATAAAGATGAAGTATAATGTATTGTGTTTTCCTAATAAAATAGTAGTGTAATATTTGTGTTTCATTAACTAAATTAGCAAGAACTTCTAGACTTAAGTATACTCTAAAATCTAAAAACACTTGCGTGGCATGGGAATGATATGGTATTAGATCTTAGAGCATTTAGTCACGCGAACTTATTTCTAAGCAAAATAGCCTGCCATTTTCTGCGGGGGGCGAGGTAACGTATGTGCGTCAGAGTTAACACAGATGCATTGTTCGGAGACGTCGCTACACACGCACACTATGAAAATATTCAACACCAGCATGAATAAGACGCACACAAATACATTCTCACACAGGGCTGGCTAGGGCTTGCAAATATTGTCAATTTAGGTATTCGAATATTTTTACGGTGATTTTGGAATTTTCTAGACCTTGCACATCTCTAGCCACTCAGCAAAAATTAAGAGAGTTTGGCTGGGAGGTGTTAATGCATCCGCCGTATAGTCCTGACCTTGCACTTCAGATTTCCACCTGTTTCGGTCTCTTCAGAATTCTTTAGGCAGTGTTAGTTAACATCACGAGAGGACTGCCAGAACCACTTGTCGCGGTATTTTGATCAGAAGCCTCAAAATTTATAAAGCAATGGGATCATGTCCCTACAAAATGGCATACATTAATCGAACAAAATGGCACCTACATACATACTTTAGTTAAATGTAAATAAACTATATTAGAAAATGTTTTGAATTTTCTTAAAAAATGCGAAGAAACTTTTTCCCCAACCTAAATTAACCAGCATGATCGGCGGTCATGTGCGGTTGACAGAGGGAAAAGCTCTAAGTATTAGATGCGCCTTTTCAAATAGCTAATTTTAATAGGGATGTCACGGTTTGTTTCGCATCCAGTCCATACTAACAACACGAGATACCGCGTCACTACAACTCGCACTCTACGCTCTGCTCTACCCTATTGACTGGGGCCATATTACAATCTCATAGCCACCCAAGTTAAGTTCAAAAACTGAGCGTAGCAAGCAATTTCGTTAAATGAACCTGTCACTAATCTAGTCTGGATATTTACTGACGAGATTGCTCGCTACAGTCAGTTTAGGAAATTAACTTGGCTGGCTATAAGACATTGTAATATGGCCCCTGGCCTAAAAGACCGGCTTTTCGTAAGATATAAGTAATACAGGGTAGCACATGAATCTAATAACACTTTTACGTTTGGAAGGCATTGATGAAATAAGTAGGTAGGTTTAAAAAAAAACAGTTTTTTTATATGGTTTATTAAAATTTCAGTAACTAGACATTTATTGTTTGGAGTACAAATTCTACAGTAATAGGCGTTTCGGGCGTCCACATATCAAAAAAATGTCAATAGACGTTCCACGATTTTTTGACAGAAACTAATAAGATTAGCCTTTTCGGGAACTAGGTACCAAAAAGCTTGGAGTCTAAACGAGCAACATTTCATAGCAGTGCTTTGCCAGCAATTCTCTAGCTAAGATTGTTTTGATAGTAAATATGTCATTCAACGTTAAATACTGTGCATTATCATTGGCTAAACTGTCAAATTGCAAGCAGGACTTTGACAGGAAGCGTTGTGGAAATTTCACAAATGAAACTGGATTGCAATTTTGTAATCCTAAATTGCTATTGGTACATTACTGTAAACTGCTGCTTATTTAGACGCCTCTATATTCTAACTAGGTATCACTAACATATCTCATTTGAATATAAAATATATGACCGTGACTGTAGTCGGCTTGCTGCCACTATGCAGCGCATAGTATGTCGTACGTGCTAGACACAATAGGGAAACAATACAATTTCATAGACAGACGACCAGTAAGTGAGAAGATAGGACTACACTGACTAAGCCATAAAATGTCGTTTTAAAGCCCAATATTTTATCTTCAAAATTCTAACTCCAAAATTCCAACATCTATCTTACTTAGCTTTCGGTTTAACTGACTTACAGGACTCGTTAGATAGAAGGCATTTCAACTTTGAGTAGCTTTTGAGAATGTCGGAGTAAGTAATACAACCCCCTGCTAAGGGTCTCATGAACGACTGCAGAGCCTTGATGTTCACAATAAATATACGCTTCGGCTTGACACCTCAGAAGAAACTCTTATTTTCCCAAAACAAAGTGGATATTGTTATTACATTTTTTAACATCAGTAGGTATACCATTCCTCGTTACTTTTAGTACGCAACAGTAATATTGGTAATTCTTTGAAAATACACTTTAAAACAGATAATGCAGTAGCAATGTACTTACAGTGATACATACAATTTATCACTAACACAAGCGTTTTTTACATGCTTTTTGTGAAAACGGATATTGTGATATCCGTTGGTAATATTGAAGGACACATTCCCAAGGTACATTATATATTTTATTTAGATTTGTATTACGGCTACTTATACTTTATGAAGATTTAAAACGGCCGAAATTGCCAGGTAGCCCCTTAAGAACCATTCTCAGGCATTAAACGAAGTTATATAAAAATATCACATCGAATTTGTAACATTTCTATGTGGTTGTATTATAATAAAGTAAAGCCTAGACGTACATACAATAATCTTATTCCTATTAAGTGTGAATTAATCTTGATTTGCTATTTTAAGCAATATTTTCCCGTTATACACATTTCTGTAAGAAGTCGACCTGGAATGTTGCTAATTACAAATACAATTTCTTCAATCATATTAGCGTACACACATATTTAAAACACCCTCATTCATAAAATCATTGAAATGTGGAGCGCTTGGTTTTGTTTGGGGTTTTAACCCTAGAGTTATTAAAACTAGTAGAAAGTGACAGACCAGTGCATTAGCTAAAAGTATTAATAAGGGCACGTCCAAATCGCTTTTCGCCGAGTGATTTTCACCCTCGTCGAATAGAGAGACAAAACTAGCAAAACCTTCGTCTGACAGCTGTCAGGTGCATTTAATCGGGATCCAGGCACCGGTAGAATTCGCACTTGTCCGAGTGATACACGTCACCTTAACTCTTTCCGAAACAACTAGGAAACTGTCAGGTGACAGCGCGGGGTCAATCTCAGTTTTACTCGGGGTCAATTTGGAACAGGTTCGAGTGATTTTCACTTCTCAGAGTGTAATTTCCACTCGATTTGGAACGCAGCCTAAGCATACAATGATGACGTTTTCACGAATAAGAGGTTAAGGCACAGAATAAATAGTACTTCGTACAGAAGGTTCTCTCAAGAAACGCGGACAAGTAAACAAGTCTCCTCCTCTAATCTTACAAGTTTGTGTCACACGAGTACTTTTTAATTTGTCCGTGGTATCGATCAAGGCCATATTTAGGTAGCTTGCAAGCGGAACACTTATCGGCCTTATCGCTTAGCACGAGCGTTCATATTCAAATGTGCGTCGCTGAACGAAACCGATTTACCTGTCAGAGCGCAGGCATGGGTCGCAATCGCAACTCTTAGAAATTTATTAGAAAAAGAAAAAGTATTGCTGTTATTAATATAACATCGTTTAGTATTAGTAGAAGTCATTATTATTCTTATAATTACTTCTAATTACAATTTACTCTTAAAACAAATCAGATACAAAACATTAATTAACGCGCTCGGCGGCGAATCTACGAGCCTAGCGGCAACCTACTGTTATATACCCTAGAGAGGGGCCACGCGGCCGAGCGTACCTAAACTTTGAAGTGACACAGGCCTGGTTAAGGCTATTTAAAGTTATCTAAAGTACAGACATAAAATTATCAAATAGAGCGACTTCAGACTAGGGTTGTTTTTGCGCATCTACGGCTTTGGCATACGCGCTTACACGCGCGCTTCATAAAACCGGACTCGCGTACACAAGCATATTTCGGCGTGTTCGCTCGAACCGGTAGTGGTGTCAGTATGCGGCTGGCGCTTATAAGATCTTACAAGCGCGTGTGGCAAGCGCGTAAAAATGCGGGTCTAAAACCGCTATTAGGGATCTGCATAAAGTGTATTTACTGTGTTTATGCATCTCGCAATCTTATTACTATTAAAACTACTCAACTAGTGCTTGAGAAGAACACTGAGACTCTAGAAAACCTTCTTTTACCAGTGTGCTAAAATCAAATCATATTTTGAAAATACTGTTACGTAACTATTTCATCAATCATAGAATTCAAGAGCTTACTCTCAAAAATTCCAGGATGGCCTATTGTATAGATTCTTGCTTTATGAAGGTATTTTTTGTATTAAACTACAAATAATGGTATTAGGAAAAAATCTAAATGAGAGGAAATAAAAAAACTTTAGTTCTAAGTTTTAGAATATTGTACTATCATTAAATTTAAGACAATAATGTCCAAATACTAGTACAAAATATAGTAATTATTATTATATTGTTACCCAGCGATGACTCGATTTCAATGATGAAGGCCTTTGCCCAGCTGTGGGACAGTTAATAGGCTCATTACTTTACTTTACTTTTATCATATGGTAGTACATAGTTACATAATAAAAAAAATACTGATGCATAGGTTTGTTTTAAAATATGTATTACAGTATAAGGGTTAAATTCGAAAATATGTTCTACGTTCTAGTATATTGTGCGTTTCACGGGATTATAATCAAAAGAGTGGATATTTATTTTACGGTAAGTTTAATTTTATTAGATAAAAAATTATACCAAAATGAACATTCTAATTACACTAGACTAGGTAGATACTTGGTTAAATTTAGTTTAATTTAAAAGTTTACAATAATATATTCAAGAGCGTCCTGCAGCGGTATGTATAATTCCCCGTCATATCAATTGACATCATTTGAGATATTATTCCTGAAACTTATTAATACCAATCTGTCTTACAAATAGCATTACAATTAGTTATCATTATTTCACACAGACATATTCGTTCAACTTCTTTAAACTAGCCGAATATTTAAGAAATTTACAGCAAAAAATTTCATTTTATTACCTAGGTATTCCATTCAGACACATTCCACATATAATTATCATACATGCATTTTCTAAGAGTATACAAGCAGACAATATACTGTTTAAACACGGGCATATCGGTTCTTTTACAGGGTAAATAAAAATCAGTAGGTGCTACACTTAATAATTAAGTAATTTATAGAAACACAACCAGTATTATTATAACACTGATTCAACTAACTGTTTTCTCTTACTCTTTATGTGATGGGAACTTTTAGTAGGTATAAGGTACAGAGCAGAGTGCCAGATTTTGCCGCTAGGTGGCGCTGACTCGATACCATTCAAATTCGCGTTTAGAGTAGGTACCTTTCAACAAATAGTTCCTTTGCCGTACAATAATGATCGTTGGCAGCAATGTATGCCAGTGTTGCTATGCTACACGTGATTGAAATGTGATCCCTGAAATCGAGGTGTTTTTACCATTCTGAGAAATTTCTCAATGTGAAGGCACAAGAGAAGGCGGGAAACTCTACTTACTACATAACAGTGTGCTATGGTTATCGTTTTACGAAACGGCGTCCGTCGTTTTATGTAGGTCCACGTGTGAAGTATTAGAAAGCAATTTATTGATTGTATTTAGATGTACGACTTCTGACTTAAGAGCGTCGTGGCCGAGTCAAACTGTCAGTATTTTTGTATGAAAGAAAGCCTTGAAATTGTAGTTAGTTGAAAAAACCTATTTTCACTTACATAGTTACTACATCACTTTTGATAATGCCATATCTGTTCATACTCATACCAATATACCAATAAATTATCACCCGATAACCAATTGTGAGTTGCTCTGAGATTTCATATCTGTATGTGTTGATGAAAACTATACATTAAAGTTATCTAGGCCACAATATACTGGGTGATATTCAAAATACTTACAAAAATGATATGGCATACTCAGTAGATGATCTACATGGGCGATTTCGACTTACGGTATCTCCTAGATTCATAGTTATTTGAACAACGTGAAGTGCTTGCATCTTGTGATCACGTTTTGTCCCGTGAGCTTCACATTCTTTACCGTTGTCTATGGGGTGGTGATTGATCAGCGGTCCATTGAGGATCTTGAAATACTTCCACTCAAGCGTCTACGGCTGTGGTGAACCGGGGATGGAGACCGACGTCTAGATGGTGATCTAATACCTGCGATATTTTGGCGATTTTGAGCGGGCTCTACGTCTTGAGTCTTTACTAGAATCAGAACTGTATCGTTTTTGCGGCGTTTTTTGTGTTTGTAAGTAAGTTATTTCTTCATCAGAATCGTGGCCATCTTTCGTCGATGAATGTTCCCGGTCGATTTTCTTTTTTTCCTTGATGAACGCCCTCTCTGCTTTTTAAACTAATTTGTTTTTCCAAATGTTGTAGTTGAGCATCTAAATCGTTTGTGGTCTTAAGTAATCTTTCTCAAAACCTAGCCCTAAGTTGTTGAAAGTAATATTTAGTTACGAATATACTAAGTATGCAAATTGAAATCATAAAATAATAATGCTATCGGATATATTTGCTTGCACTCTTTCTCTACTTGTTATATGTCTCTTCATTTGTCGCATAATGATTCCGATTGGTGTCACAAACTGGGCATCGTCTGATACAGGTTTGCTTATCTTTACTTTGCTCGGAGCATCATTGGTTTCGAACACATTCATTTGCACATCTTGTAATACTCCATCCACCGCGATCCAGATGTAATTTTTTAAGGATGTCACAACAGGCTCATCAGCTACAGGCGTTTGTGAATACGAGCCATCTACATATTTCCTTTAACAGGAGTCTGTCGTGATCCAATCTATGGTGATCTTGGTAACACTAAAATAAAGCATCAGCAGAGCTCACGTCTATTTCAGTAGGGAGTTTTGTAAATTCTTTTCTGCACAATAGATTTTAAAATTCCAGTCACATGCATCCTCGGATAGATTGTACAAAGCTGGTCCATTCGATAGAAGACTACTACACACTATACTACACTGTCTTCTGAATTGCTTTATCTTGTTTTTCCTTTCGTCCATAACCTGATGATGACTTTGGATACATGGGCGATTTCGACTTACGGTATCTCCTAGATTCAGTTATTTGAACAACGTGAAGTGCTTGCATCTTGTAATCACGTTTTGTCCCGTGAGCTTGCAGGTGACAGCATTCTTTCCCGTTGTCTATGGGGTGGTGATTGATCAGCGGTCCATTGAAGATCTTGAAATACTTCCACTCAAGCGTCTACGGCTGTGGTGAACCGGGGATGGAGACCGACGTCTAGATGGTGATCTAATCCTGCGACATTTTGCAGATTTTGAGCGGGCTCTACGTGTTGAGTCTTTACTAGAATCAGAACTGTATCGTTTTTTGCGGCGTTTTTTGTGTTTCTAAGTTATTTCTTCATCAAAATCGTGGCTATCTTTCGTTGATGATTATTCCAGGTAGAGTTTCTTTTTTACCCTGATAAGCTCCCTCTCTGCTTTAAAACTAGTTTGCTTTTCCAAAAGTTGTAGTTGAGCGTCTAAATCGTTTGTGGTCTTTAGTAATCCTTCTCAAAACCTAGCCCCAAGTTGTTGAAAGAAGTAGGTAATTGGTTGGGGAAAATTTTCTTAGCATTTTTTCAAAAAATTCAAAACATTTTTTAATATAGTTAATTTACATTCAAGTTAAGTATGTAGGTGCCATTTTGTTCGATTACTTTTTGCCATCTTGTAGGAAGGGACATGATCCCATTGCTATAGGAATTTGGATGCAGAAGCAGATCTAAATACCGCGACAAATGGTTTTAGCAGTCCTCTCGTGATGTTAACCTGACACTGCCTAAAGAATTCTGAAGCGACCGAAACAGGTGGAAATCTGAAGTTGCATGATCAGGACTATACGGCGGATGCATTAACACCTCCCAGCAAAACTCTCTTAATTTTTGCTGTGTGGCTTAAGATGTGTGAGGTCTAGCGTTATCATGACGAAAAACCACACCCTTTCTGTTGATTAATTCCGGCCGCATTCTCTCAACTTCTTGCTTTAATCTCATCAGTTGTTCGCAGTAGAGTTCAGAATCGATGGTCCCGCCTGGTGGTAACAGCTCATAATGAATAATGCCCTTCCAATCCCACCACACACACAGCATAACCTTGTTGCGAGTTAACCCGGGTTTCACCACAGTCTGTGAAGCCTGACCGGGCTTTGACCACCACGACCTTTGTCGCACGTTCTTGTCGTACGTGATCCACTTTTCATCACCAGTTATCAGCTTATTCAAAAAGGAGTACACGGTTCATTAGGTTTCTTTCAGTGAGCTCGTGAGGTACCAAAATATCGGTATTTTTTGTGTACCCAGTTTTTTTAAATGCGCCCAAACTATTTTGTGGTCAATTCCCAGTTCTTCAGCTAAGTCGTAACTACTGATATTATTATGCCAATCTTGCTACACTTTTGAAAAATGGCATCCATTTTATCCGTAATAGGGCGACCAGAGCGACGTGCATATTTGACATAAAAATTTCCGGATTGATTACGCTTAAACCAAATTTGTGCTACTCTCCCAGACACTGCACTAGGTCCATAAACATCGCAAATTTTTTTCGCGGCCAGCGTTGCATTTTTACCTTTTTTACTAAAATTTCAAAATATTGTATCGAATTTCTTCATTAGATTCACTCATCTTGACAGTAAGAAAAACAAATGAAAATCCCACATGTTCCGAATTTGAATTTGGAATTATCTTCTTTAAAATTTAAACTTTTAATGATACCAAAACCAGCCAGATGCAAATAGTATAGCCGAAAAGATTTTATTCAAAGTTCATACATACTATATGCGAAAGGACTTTTTCCCCAACCTAATATTTAGTATGCAAATTGAAATCATCAACTAATAATGTATTTCCTCTACACTGTAGAAGTATTCAATATTAACGGGCCTTTACAATTTCAAAACAAGAACAAAGGCGTGGCCTCACCCCTAACAATGACCCATCTCACTCTGTCAATATCGGAAATGTGCGAGAGACATACTCAGGACTCGTTTGATAAAAAAAATATAGTAACCCTATTTCAAAACTGTAATGGCGGCCACACGAGCCTGACCGAAAACATTATGTTGGAAGAAGTGGAGCCTCGTCATGTTTTTCACGCTTTTAAAAGTTCTGTACTAGCAACACTTTCTATTTTTTTACCACTTTTTAACGTTTTGCAAATAATTCAAACGCAAAATCCTTGAAAAACGTATAAAATTTGCAATAATTCACACTTTTTACACACCAAGGTGCCAGCATAGGAACTATTTGTTAAAAAGCACTCAACGTGCTCGCAAAACGAGATGGTGAAGTCAGTGGAATTTTTGTGCAACTCGAACAACGCACTCCGTGAAGTGACTAAGGAGGTGTTAGTGAGGTAATTTTTATTACAGTTCCTAATTTAGTTACTTACTGAGAATGCCAAATCGTTTTTGTAAGACTATGTACTAGGCAACACTATATAGCAGACTATAGACGAGAGCGAACTGTAGCACATACTGAATCCGTGTACGAAGCCCGAGTCACCAGCGCGCGCGCGGCAAGACGTTGCAGTTCTCGTCGCGTGAGTATCACTCCTCGCTGATTTCTGCGTCCTCCGCGTCTGAAGGGTAAACGAAGCCAGTTGAAAAAAATTGTAGTCTAATCTTGAGTCTTTTGAATTGTCATTTAACATTTTAAATTTAGCTATGCAAGGTGACTGGGGATTCATTGGCAATCTTTTAAAGGATGTACAGTAAAGTACTGTATATCATGAGTAGGTTCTTATTTCAAAAGGATGCCAATGAATCCCCAGTCACCCTGTAGTATAAACATACATAATTAATATTAATCAAATACAATCCATACCAATTATAATAATATATACATATAATCTGACTCTACCACTGGCGTCGGAAGGCTGATTCCGCTGAGAAGACCAGGCAAGAAACTCGAGTAGTTACTCTTTTAAAAGAGAGGTAGTTAGAATGCAGGTATTCTTGCCTTTTTTTCATACAGTTTGAAAAGGGGTCAGAGATTGATAAATATAACTACTTAAACATTTCTAAATACATACATAAATAGATAATAACACCCAGACACAATGAACACAAATGTTCGTCACAATAATGTTTTTCATCATCATCCATGCGGTCTATTCCGGTTGTGAACCCACACAGTTGACCAGTGCGGGGACCACATGTTTGTTATGGGTGGGAATCGAACCCACGACCTCCGGTGCTAAGGGCCAAGATCGCTGCCATTATTGCCGATATTGGACCTACTCATACAAACTCTTTTGCAGGGTTGGAAAAAATCTGTTGAGTAGTTCTATTCAGCTAAGAGCTAGCTCACACGCTTAGTTTTACGTTTTCAATCCCTCTGTCTGGGCAGAATGACTGAGAATCAATGTTATTGAATATGCTAAACAAGGCCAAGGAATTACACTTTAAATCGAACTTGATAAAATAATCATGAAAATACCAAAACAACATTTTTTCTCAAGGTATGATTTCGTAGCGGACTCCACGCAGCAGCAGCAGACGACATGTCACCGATGTACGTCATCGTCATCATCATCATCCGTGCGGTCTATCCCGGTTGTGAACCCACACTCGTGTGTCGGGTCCCAGGTTCCACCTTTGTTATTTTCTTGGCCCATTGCACTTCGCGCGGTCTTGTGCATCCTCAGTGGTGAGTCAGTTGGCACGCATGTCACCCTTGACGGCGTCGAGCCACCGCTTCTTGGGTCGACCTCTTCCACCGGTACCTGGCGGGGGCGGCATGGCCAGACATTTGTTGCCCACGTAGTTTGCCGATCTCTGCTCTCTGAGACATGCCCATACCAACGAAGGCGGCACTCCTGCAGCTTGTCTGCGATGTCACGAACACGAAGGCTGCCGCGGATGCGGGTGTTACGCGATCTTTGCGTGAGACTCCGATGTACGTATTTCTATGAAATACGATCAATACTACGGATTCTGTAGTCAACGACACGAAGCTTTCATGGAAATCAGAAGTGTCGCGACAAAACGTCGTCTGCCTGTGCAGAAGTGTGAAGTCGGCTACGAACTAGCACCTACATGCTATAGAACGGTTTGTCCATTTCGCCAGTTTTAAGGTAACGCCTCCGTGGCGGAGTGGTTTCAGAGCTCGGCCCAAAACCCGGAGGTCCCGGTTTCAATTCCCAGGTCGGACAAAGTGTGTTTCTCATAACATAGCCCGGGTTTGTGATCAGCAACCCGCATTTGGCAAGCGTGGTGATTAAGCCAATACCCATCCATTGTAGCGATGACTTGATTTCAATGATGACCTACTAATTTAAGCATATGAGAATTTTGAGTTTAAATTAATATACCTGCAAATGACATTATACTTATGTCTATTACACCTTGTTCGCGCTTGTCAGATTGACAGATCGTGCAAAATTGGATTCGATTGCAATTTGGCAGACTTAGAAAGACCAAATTCTAATGCTACCATTAAAAAAAAACGGAATGGACAGATTACATACGGCTTCTAATGTATTTGTCTATGGAAAGTTAAACAGGCAATATTCACATCTATTCCTAATAGAAACAAGGTTCAAACTCCCGTTGCGAGTGCGGGCCGGCAGCCTCGCATAAACGTCAGATGTGGACGGGCACACATGACGCGTCCAGAAGGTTAAAGTAAAGACATCAGAAGAGAAACAACAAAAACAAAAAACCAAATCATGTGAATATATGAATGAAATGTAAGCAGCAGTTTCCAGCCGCTTGGCTTGAAATGTTAGTAACCAGCTTCACATGCATAGGTTGTCTCACCGTCACAGTGCTGCGTGCCGTTCTCGAGGCGCAGCGTGCGCAGACGCGCGGCCGCCTCCTCCGGCGACGTGGTCTCCTCCGCGTCTTCAAACTCCTCGTCACCTGGGAGCGACCACGCATCAGAACAGGAGGTGCTTAAAACCCGATCTTCATAACAGTGCACTTCGACTTGTCAAAATCGTTATCATTGAATTTCACCCACCCGCAAACTTCCTCACCACTCCGCTCACACCTGCCCGCGCGTCAGCGGACTATCTATTGAGGAAGTTTGCGGCCGAGTGAAATTCAATGCTGCCAACCTATAGTTGTAAACCAGCGGCTTGTATTACCGAAACAAGCGGCTAGAAACGAATAACGAGCCGCTACCGGGTAGATCCCCGAGAAAGACAATTTATTTTTATCACCTTTATTTTTGTTATTTTGTTAAACTCTTATTTTTACTATACAGTAGCACTTAATTTGTTCTGCTATTTTTGTTTTTGTAAAATAAACACGGAATAAACCGTTTATAACTACTAATTAACTGAATTCAGAGACGAGTTTTTAACACTGCAATCTTAGAATAATAACATATATTGCAAATGCAAATGTCATTTATATGTTTAATCTAGGTCAAATGTATCCTATAGAAAATAAATCAGAACAATAAAAAAACTAAATCATGTGAAAATATTAATAAAATGCTCCGTTTCCAACCGCCAGTTATCGCTAGAAATTATAAAAAGCCAATTACGCCGTTCCTACCGGCTAGGCTAGAAATGTTAGTATCCGGCTTCACATCGTTATGCCAACCCAACGATTTTGACAACCCGAAGTGCACAGTTAAGGCCTGCGCAGACGAGGGATTATCCGCGGCATTCTTTTTTCTCCGTCAAAAGATCCCTTAGAGTGCCCCGACACTAGCGTCCTTTGAGCATCAGCGCCAGCGCGACGGAGGCTATCCTATCCTATTTTACGTACTTTTTGAACTTAATATCGAAAATCATGTAAAAAAATTTAGAACACGACGCAGAAATGTCATATTCTCAAATAATATAAACAAGTACCTAATCTTGACATGAAACTTTTTTGAATTGAGTAAGACTTTAAAAATGCCCTTATAAATAATAAAGGTAAGTTTTCTCACGCCTAAACCCAATAAATAGTACTTCTTTTGTTGAGAGAAGTTGCATGAGTGGTTTGAGAAAAAATCGTCGGAATCCATTTTCTTACCGACTGAGAAAAAAAAAACTGTATCGAGCAACGCACAGGAACAACTAAAAGTACGCCGAACCAAAAATCCGCTGAAACACCGCGGACGGATTAAAGTGCGCGGGCGTCCGCGAAAAAAATAGAACGAACGAACTATGAGCGGTCAACGCACACGGCGGATTTTACTCGGGAGTTAAAAATCGATTCGAAAAAAGGGATGGACCCAGTATTCTCTTTTAAAACGTCTTCTCTTTTGCTTAAACTTCATGTAAATTACAGCACAACGTAATCTTAGAAAAAAGTATTCAAATCAACTCGGACAAGAAATGATCACACGCGTGTGCGTTGAGTCCGCGGTAAATCCGCAGGGAATTTTGTATTCGCGGAACGTACTTTTTTCTTCGTGCACGTCTGCGCGCAGGCCTTTATAAAAATCAGGTTTTATAAAGTTATTTTTTACAATTGACTTCAATTTTAAGGTTTTCATACACAAATAAAATGAGATGAATACAAAAGTACAAAATGAAGTTTAAAGTTAATCAAATTTTAAAAGTTGCGAGCAAAAATTTTTTTAATGAATAGATTTCTATTCAAGAATGAAGTGGTTACAAACTACTTCTTCCCAATATAACATGAAAAACCTTTTTTTCTGTAAAAAATAGTTTTTTCTTTTGGTCAATCTTTCAATTTTATAGGAAAACTAGTTTGTAAACATGCAATTCTTCAAACTACTCTGATAATGCTACAACTTGTAAGAACTATAAAGTCTCGTATTTTTTATATTTTTATTTCAATTAACTGCAAAGTGTTTGTTTTTTTGGTGCAATAAAGATTTTCCACTCTTACCTTCATCAAACTCCTCTCCATCCATATAGGGGTCTTCGTCAACCTCTTCGATAGGATCAGGATGCAGAGATTGGCCATGGCTCATTGCGGAGTACATGGCTTGCAGGTCATTCTCGTTCTGTGGGATGAACCTGCACAAAGTAAATAAATGATGAGAAGGTTTTAAAGCAAATCAGCACCTGCCCCCTGATTCAGAACAAAGTTATAGACTGATTCGGTTTCGGATTAGGTATGAATATTTTTTTTAATAAATTAGTTTATCTTATACTGATATTATAAAGAGAATAGATTTGATTGTTTGTATTGAATAGGCTTCTAAACTTCTGGATCGATTTTAAAAATTCCTTTACCAATATAAAGGCTACATTTTTTTTTAATTTGCACTATATTTTGACGGGCAAGATAGTGTACGCGGGCGTAGCCGGACAGCTATGAAAACTACAGACCTTTGGGTTTAACACACAAAAAAATATTTACAACCGTTAAGCTGATCATTTACTATTAATTATAGTAAATGATCCACGTTATTGACTGATTTGGTAAACGTGTTTTAATAAACACGTTTACCAAATCAGTCAATAACTTTGTCCTAAATCAGGGGGCTGGACCTTTATTAGACTATCTTCTGTTAAAAAAAATATATTAAATTATATCTTGATTTGTCCACTTCAAAATATTAGCCTTCAGCATGATGGACCAGTTTTGACATATTGGTGCTAAGTAGGGAAGTCCGTTCTAGTGAGATATGAAATTGTGACAGACTGACTGAGTCACTTCATGGTTTTGTTAACTGCCATAACATAAAATACACATAAACTTACTTTTTAAAGTCTCACCTATTTAATATCTTATCTTATATAATGCTTCCCCAAGCAATACTTGATAAAGGCAAGCCAAACATAATTTCTATTTCAAAATCATCATTGCTGAATTAATAATAACATTGGCTATACTCCCATCAAAGCGAAAGCAGGTTTAACTGCAGATAAGTGGGTCTTACTTTAGTTGTGTGATGGGCTGGTCATCCGCATCAAAGTCATCATCTTCATCCTCTCCTTCACCTGGCTGCTGCACGAGTTCTGGCAGCCTCAGTTCATAGTTCAGCACCATGTAGAGAGCAGCGGAGGGTTCCCTCTGGATAGCATGAAGGGAGATGCTGGTATACATCAGGCCGATGTTCGGGGCTGCACCGCCGTTCGGCCGCACGCCACCCCCCCACACTACATTGCTGGAAATACTTCTTCTTGAAAGCCTTATAAGACAAACTACTATCTTTAGGTAGCGTATTTATCCAGGCTATTTGATAAGATGAGGATCACCTTAGAAACTTTCTCAAAATTCTTTTGTTGCTCCTAGTGTTGTGTGTAAATAATGAGTTGTTGAAGATTCATTATAAGTAAAAACATTTTTTTTTTAGACAGATCTAAAACATACCTACTTATTCTCAAAGAGATGAACGAAGAAAAGAAAAACACGTGCTAAAAACATGCGAATTGAACTTAGATAGGGATCAGTAACTTACTGTTCTGTGATGTACAGAGTGGCCGTACCCAGCTCCTGCTCATTCACCAGGAGTTTGGTAGAAGGAGTTCGCAGAATAACCCCTTCAACCGGTGCTGAGAAGTTAGAGGACACAACAACCATTGTGACCTCAAACCAAAGTGACTGTGTGAAATTTTTAAGTTGGTTTGCTAATATCAATCAGCTACTTGCACTTCCGAAGGCAGTAAGTAAAGAAATATTGCGATAACACTAATAACAAAATGATAGTTGATTAGGCTAGCAAATAAATAAAATCGCCGACGCGACGAAACAAACACGTTCTTCAAACGAAAGAACAATAGCGTTTGGTTTCTCTTCGTCTTTTTTATTTCCTAATAAAACTTTTATGAATTAAAACCTTTTAATTACCATCAAACAACTTGTTCTTGTAATAAAGATTGTGTTACAGATTCTACAGTATTAAAGACTAAATAAATAATGTTGATAACTAATAATTTTTAATCATTTTTGTCTGTAGGAGGTAACTAAACGCATAGAAGAAACATTCCGTCTACGACGAAAATAAAAGGAGCCAAACCAGCCAATAGAATCACACCTGTTCGTCCTCGACCAATAGCCGAACGGATCCTACTTGAGTTTTATCTGTGATTTTTTTATAAAACAACTGGCTTCGCACGTTTTGTTCGACGACTTCGTTTCGTTTGCTATTTTGTTTGGTCCACCAAAATCCTTTGATTAAGAGTTTTCGATAGGTACTTTTTCTGCCCCCAGTCAGCGCTGCCGTTGCGTCGCGTCGGTGCAAACAGCTGTCAGATCCCATAGATTCGTATTTCGTACCAAAAAATAATTGTTTTTTGAAATTCTATTAATTTGGAGGTGTTATTTTATTAAGGATGATAACGGCCAGAAACAAGTCGCTGAACTGAAGATTGAGCTCAAAAACAGAGGCGCAAAAGCCACTGGTACTAAGGAAAAGCTCATAGAAAAGTAACATACGATACAAGTATTTGTTTACACAATTTGATTTGGTTTTTTAACTTCTAAATTGCAGTTATACTCGTGCTTCGTCCGAATAGATTAGTATACTTACCACTTATTTAAATACAATATGTAAACACTATGTAGTAACGCGTAAGTGTTGCCACTCCTGCACTTTTAGTTTTTTAAAGGAAGGGCACGACTTCCCGCCATTTTGTTTTCTACTTACCCCACCTCTTTGGATATCGGTAGCGCTATCGTCATTCGCAGTTTAGAGCTCAGCCACTTCGCACGTTCACCAAAATGCCGAAGAGAAGACACGAAAGCTCTGTGCAATACTTAGCAAGCAAACTCAAAAAGCTTGAAAAGAAGTTTAAGCGATCGCAAAAGCAACGATCCCTCTCCGAATCGTCTTCAAGTTCCTCAAACTCAAGAAGATTATCATCGTCGGAAAGTTCACGGGAATGCTCACCTGCTCCGCCGGTTCTGCTGGCGTTATCAGACCAAGGTTAGTATTGCAACTTCAAATACAACTGTTGTATTCGACACCCATGGTGTTGTATCATTCGACACCCACGGTGTCAGGCCAGCCCTATGGGCTACGAGTAAACCTCACCCAAGCTGCATTTACACCCATGGTGTATATTTATAAAAAACCCTGCACCCACGGTGCCCAGCCAGTATTAAAGACTGACTAGAGATTATTATAAATCTCAATTACACCCACGGTGTGCATTAAAACTAGTACGTTCTATTTCAGATCGTAATGAACGCTACCCAGCGACAACAGAACCCGCTGCTACCGCAACGGCGCCAGATCCTATCGCCGGGACATCAACAAATACGGCGGAAGGGGCCCCCCAAGAGCCCCACAATCTGGACACACCACAAGCAGACTGTGATCAGCCAATGACGACAGACGCAGGTTTGGATTCCGAAATACTGGACATATTGGGTACAGATCCGTCGACAGTCATGGAATATGGTCCAGATATTAACGACGAGCTGGCAAGCCGCCTAAATCACATGGCCACTTCCGGTTTGGATAAAGAGGTCCGCAAGGAACTTTTACAAAAATATCTTATCCCGGGCAACTGTAAGAACTTGTCAGCCCCACAATTGAACCCCGAGATTAAAGCTGCAACCCCGGAATATGTCCAAAAACGTGATAAATCCATCGAATTCAATCAGAAACAAATTGCGGCTGCCGTGACATGCATCGGCCAAATTGTAACTACGCAAATCAATAACTCCACGAGAGATAGTGACTTATTAAAAAAGTTGATGGACGTCAGTCGAATCTTGTGCGATTTACAATATGTTCAGTCTACCTCAAGGCGTAATTATGCGTTAGCTTCGCTAAAGAAAGATTTAAAAGAACAGCTTAGCAACACCAAGATCGATGATCTGTTATTCGGACAGAATTTAACCGAAACACTTAAGGCCGCCAAAGCTGTGTCCAGGTCGAGCTCAGACTTAAAAGTCGACGCAACACGGAAACCAAAGCAGGGAAGAAATTTAAACTCAAAGACTGGACCCGGGTACCGCAGGGCGGCGCCGGGCCCTCAGCGTCACCAGCCGCCCCCAGCGCAACGAGCGACGACGAGCTACCAGCCACCGCCGCCGCCGCAACATCAGACGAGCTCGCGCGGCCACTACTCGAACGCGTCCTCCTATCGGCCGCGACAGACGAGGAGACGTTAGCCGCCAGTGAGGTACGATATGCAGGTAGATTACACCATTTTCATAACCAGTGGTCGCTCATCACCGAAGATAGAGCTATCTTATCATGGATCAATGGTTATGAAATACAGTTTCTTGAACCTGTAACTCAATTAAATCCGCCCATCACGAAAATATGTTCAGATTCCGAGAAGTTACAATATTCTCAATCAATACAAAACTTATTATCTATTGGAGCCATCTCCCCGTGTGAACCCTGTGTTGGCCAATATGTCTCTCGCGTTTTTCTTGTACCCAAACCCAATGGGAAAATGCGATTCATTTTAAATTTGAAGAAATTAAATAATTATATTGATGTAAGTCATTTTAAATTGGAGGATTTGCGAACAGTTTTAAAGTTAATATCAAAAAACTGCTATATGGGAACAATTGACCTAAAAGATGCTTATTTTTTGATAAAAATCCACCCTAACTCGAGGAAATATCTAAGATTTATCCTAGTGGAAGAAAATAACAGTAATTGTTCACAAATGTATGAGTTCAATGTGCTTCCATTTGGTATATGTACAGCACCATACATATTTACGAAATTAATGAAACCTGTGGTGAAGCTATTGCGATCATGTGGTTTTCATATCATCTATTTATCTAGATGATCTACATTTATCAGACTTAACATTTGAAAAATGCTTGGAAAATATCAACATGACCAAAAGATTATTACAATCTTTAGGTTTTATCATAAACACAGAAAAAAGCAAATTAATTCCATCCAGGCGTTGTAAATACCTAGGATATTTGATAGACTCTCATGACTGGTGTATATATTTACCATCAGAAAAAAGAACTCGTATTAGAACAGAGATTTTAGAAATTTTGAAGCTCAATACATGCAAAATTCGTAAATTTGCCCAATTAGTTGGATTATTAGTCTCTGCCTGCCCTGCAGTTGAATATGTGTGGTTATATACTAAGGAACTAGAACGTTGCAAATACTTAAATTTAAGATTACATAACGATTATGAAAGGTATATGCCTATCCCGATGTCTTTACATAATGATTTAAAATGGTGGTTGAAAGTAATAGATAAAAGCTATCACAGAATCAAAGATGACATTTATGCAAAAGAAATATACTCTGACGCCTCAACAACGGGTTGGGGGGCTGCATGTAACGGCCAGACGGCTAGTGGCCAGTGGTCAGATTCTGAGCGTAAATTACACATAAACAGCTTAGAACTGTTAGCGTCCTTTTTCGCAATAAAAATATTCGCCAAAGACTGTTTTGACTGCCAAATACTTCTTCGTGTTGATAACACCACGGCTCTAAGTTATATTAATCGCATGGGTGGGGTACAATTTCCTCACCTCAATAAAATTGCTAGAAATATATGGCAGTGGTGCGAGGCTCGTCGCATACAGGTCACTGCGGCTTATATCAAATCCTCAGAGAATGTAATTGCAGACAGGGAATCGAGACGTTCACATCCTGATGTTGAATGGGAGCTGTCAGCTAGAGGGTTTGAAATAATAACAAAAGCATTCGGTAGTCCACAAATTGATTTATTTGCAAATAGACTTAACAAAAAATGTTATATGTATGCTTCATGGAATCGTGACCCAGACGCATTTGCTATAGATGCATTTACATTCTCGTGGGCCGATTATTTTTTCTATGCTTTTCCGCCAGTTGCAATTATTCTTAAAACATTAAGAAAAATTATCTCGGACAGGGCCGAAGGGATCATGGTTGTGCCGGCCTGGCCAACACAACCATGGTATCCGTTATTCAGACGCCTTGTGATCTCGGACATTATTGTTGTAGACTGTTCAGATTTAATATTTTCACATTCCAGCGGGAACATTCACCAGAACCTTACCCTGGAGGCCGCGCTCTTATCCGCTCGGGGTTCCTACGGAGAGATGTCCCACTAGAGTCCATCGACATCATGTTAGCTTCCTTATCTGAAAACACTATGAAACAGTATGACTCATGCTTAAAGAAATGGTTCAGTTATTGTAGTGAACACCAAGTTGACATGTTCTACCGCCAATCCCAGATGTAATACAATTTCTTACTAATATTTTCAATGCCGGCAGCCAATACCAAACCATTAACTGTTATAAGTCTGCAATGACGCTTTTGGCAGGATCATTAGATGACGATTTGTTGACAAGATTCTTCAAAGGAATTTATAAAATAAGGCCTCCGCTACCACGTTACAACATAACTTGGGACGCCAATATTGTTTTAGATCACCTATCTTCCCTATACCCACTAGAAGAAGTTCCTCTAGACAAACTTTCAAAGAAATGTGTTACACTATTAGCCCTTGTAACTGCACATAGAGTACAGACACTATCTAAAATAACAATTGATAATATTTTTTTCCTGCAAAACCAAATTATTATTAAAATCCCGGCACTGATTAAAACATCTAGAGTTGGCTGTAATCAGCTAGCCCTACACATCCCGTACTTCCAAGATAGAGTATCTATATGCCCTGCGGCTACATTAATTTGTTATATCAATAGAACTAAGGATATAAGAAAATCAAACACATTGTTTATAAGCATTAGAAGCCCTCACAAGCAAGTTGGCAGTCAAACTATTAGCAGATGGATTAGATCCACAATGCAAGACAGTGGAATTGACGTATCTGTGTTTTCTGCTCACAGTACAAGGCATGCCTCAACATCAATGGCGCTTAGTAATGGAGTCAGTATAGACCTAATAAGGAAAACTGCAGGCTGGAGCGGCAACTCCACTGTATTTGCTAAATTCTATAACAGAACTGTTATTAGTAACGATGATTATACCTTGTTTGCAAGAACAATGAGTTCATTAAGTCAAAATAAAGAGTGATTAATTATGAAAAGTTGTATTTTTTCAAAATTTGTTTTTGTAACTATTTCTCTCAAAATCTACATAGTGTTTACATATTGTATTTAAATAAGTGGTAAGTATACTAATCTAGAGGACGAAGCACGAGTATAATTCATGATTAAACGAACTTACCTGTAAGTGAAGTTCGATCACAATTATACGAAGTGCTTCGTCCGAATAGATTAGTATACACAGTCCCCCCCACCCGGTCATTATTCGTCGATAATTAGTACCCAATTAGTTACAAAAACATAACTGATTCTCTCAACTATATGACGATAGCGCTACCGATATCCAAAGAGGTGGGGTAAGTAGAAAACAAAATGGCGGGAAGTCGTGCCCTTCCTTTAACATTTTATTTTTCCATTTCCGTTCCAACCGGAAATTAGTCAAATTATTATCGTTTACGGTTTTAAATGATGATTTCAACCGGAAACGATGAATAAATTCATTTTTAAACTAAAAGTGCAGGAGTGGCAACACTTACGCGTTACTACATAGTGTTTACATATTGTATTTAAATAAGTGGTAAGTATACTAATCTATTCGGACGAAGCACTTCGTATAATTGTGATCGAACTTCACTTACAGGTAAGTTCGTTTAATCATCAATTATTTGTGTTTCATTGAGTTGTAGTTGATTAATGTATATTAAAGCAAAATAATTTAAGCATAATAAACCATGCTTTACTAACTTAAATTAAGCAACGAAAGTATTTTTTTATTGGAGTAAATTTATCACTACGAATCATGCGAATGGCTACACTGGCTTGTAAACAGTGGCCTGTTTAATCGGTATTTATCTCCCGTAGGAAACTTATGCCCTCCTGATTTATTTGCACACATAAGCACTGCACAACACTAAGGCCTTTAAGAAAACAATATTCCTATAATAATGTTTATATAAATAAATAAACCAAAAAAATGATTGAAAAATACAAATAATGTATGTATTTTGGTGCAAAGCCAATTATCGCTAGTTTCCGCAATAGTATGTCGTTATGGACTAAATCAAATGCTTTTTTGAAATCAAAGTAGGCAGCATCCACTTGCCTACCGGCATCTAACTCTGCCTATATAAAGTCCAAATGGGCGACAAAATTGGTAGTTGTAGAGCGAGAATCTCTAAAACCGTGTTGACAGTGATGTAGTAAGTTTGCAGTTTGTTTATTAATTTGTTGGCATAACATAATCTCAAATAATTTTACAAATACTGATAAAACTCCTATCGGTCTAAAAGACGATACGTCATTCCCACCATCACCCTTAGGAACTGGAGTGACCCTAGTAACTTTCCACATATCCGGGTACTTTGATTGAGATATTGCGAGATTAAAGAGGTAGAGGAGCGGGTCCTCAAAAGTGGATATGCAATCTTTTGCTAAAAAAACGGGAACACCATCAGGACCTGTCGATAACCTAGGTTTCAGCCTCCTCACTGCCATTTTCGACGGCACGGTTGGCGTAGTGCGCTGTAGCTCGGTTTCTCGCCTCGATTTCCGTAGTGTCCCGGGTTCAATTCCCGGTCGGGTGAATTCAGGAAACGATAATAATAATAATAATAATAAATATTCTTTATTGCACATCAAAAAAATAACAATGAAGGTTTGTATTACACGAAATAGTAAGATGACACAATTAGGCGGTCTTATTGCTAAAAAGCAATCTCTTCCAGACAACCCAAGTAGAGGAAAATGTTAAAAAAGGGTAAGTATGTGCACAATAATAATAGTCAAATGTAAATTTAAATAACAAAATAATAATACAGGATATGTACTAATTAGCCCACCAATAACCAAAGAGATCAGAAAAGGAAAATGAGTTAAATAAACGGACGAGGAGAAGTGAAAGGAGGAAAGTAATTATGAGAAAAAGTAGAGTGTTAAAGGCCGAGGAAATGTGCTTTAATCCTCTTCTTAAAAATAGATGGAGACTCTGACTCCCTAATAAATCTTTTCTGAATTTTTTCTGAATTGACTCGAGTCTGGGTGTGCTGGGAGACGCCCCTGGCTTAGTTCCTTGTGTGGTACCTCGTAACACAGGGATAGTAATCCCTACTTCGAGACCATTACAAGAGGTGTGTTGTCTGGCGCAAAAAAAAAAACAAATTTTCAAAATCAACTGCATTTACAGAAATACAATTTGAATTACATATGTTGTCGGCTGCTCGCACCGCATCGACAGGGTTCAACAAGGGCGCCTCGTTCAGATATACTGAGCTAAAAGAATCCGCAAAAGCATCGGCCGCTGAATAATGACAAACCTACAGATTACGGAAAAGGGAAAAAACATGCTGGGTCGGTGACGTTTAACACGGCTAAAGAAGAGAGTCCGCAACGTCTACCTACGCAATCATGTAGGTTTGGTACCTAGGTTACTGTCTTACATAACTTATACAGGTTAAGCCACCATAAAAAAATCCATGTGTTGCATACATTTTTCTTTTCCTGTTGAGCTTCGCCAGACTGCTGTAATCTTCTTCTTTAATCTGTGATCACACGTCATGTCGAATTTTTGAATTTCGATTTTGTTGTGATTTGGTTTATTTCACTATTTGGTTCGATTCAGGAATTGCGAGCAAGAACTTTTGTTAGGACCTAGTCAAACATTAAATTGTGCTTAAAAATTATTATTGGTGAACTATGTTAATGAGCAACAATTATTGAAAAATAAACTACATTTTCTCCAAACCAACCCTAAGATGACCCTAAATCTCGGTTCCTTGGGAGTTTGGTCGTCATGTCGTGGTGATGTTAGTTACACATGTTTCGTTTAGTTTTTCTCATGTTAATTTGTCGATTAATCGTGTTTTATTAATTATTGCCCTTTTTGGTTGGAGTGTAGCAAAGAGTGCACTTGATTTGTATGATTTGTATCTAATATTTACTTTTTGCATGCATAAAATTCATGAGATCTTTCTTACCATTCCCAAAGTGCAGATTTTTAAGTTATTGTATTTACAGCCTCTTGAAGGCTTAGGAGATGATCTTGTCGAAGCTGAACTCTCGAGGGTGGATTGCTTAGTGTTTGCTGAGCCTTTGGATTGTAGATCTTCAGGCTCTACCACAGAAAATGTACCAAGTAGGTTGCTATCACTTATTTATAGGATTATGTAGGTACTGGTATGAAATGCAGACTTTCTTGCTTCTTTAAGCAACAAATTATTTATAATTAGAATTAAACATGTAACTTGTTAGTAATATTTTTAGTTTATCCTTTGAGAGGATAGCACAGTTCTTAGTAATATATACCAAAAAAAATTTCAAATCAGTATTGGTGTGCTTTAAGAATTCAAATCCTCATTGCTTAATTTATATATACTCATAAAGCTTAATTTTTGAACTTATTCAATTTGCAGCTTCAAGTGAGAACTTTGATATTGAAGAAACAGTTTTTGACAACCTAACTGTCCGGAGAAGAAATGGAAAAAGAAAGAAGCTCTCTGTCCATTTACACAATGATTCCAACTTGGCATGTCCGATGGTTAGTACTTTATGTTGTTAAATATAATGTTAGAGAGTGTTGTAGCCTAGTGGTTCAGCACCCGAACTCAGATCGTGGATCGTGTGGTGTATCATTATTATTCTCTTTATTCAGTATAAATCTTAGATATAAAATTTGTATAGTATTCTTACAAAAACAGAGATTTTATAACATTAAAAACAACTTATGAATTATAATTATAAAAACGAAATAATTACAATTATAAAACTTAAGATTAAAGTTAAAAAAACAATGATTTATAAAAATACCATAAAAATCTTAACCTAGGGAGCCGCCGGCAGCAGGGCAGGCGAGGCCTAGACTACCGGTGGTTAGGGCTGCAGAGAGAGGAACCTCCTGACAATACGTGCCGTGTCCAAGAGTACCGCCTTCTGTATCTGACCCTTGACCCAACCGCTGAGCGAGAGCCTCTCGAGGTGTTGGTCGAGGCTCTTCGCTATTAAGCCGTTTGCCGATACGACTATCGGGACAATGATCGTCGAATCAACATTCCACATGGCGGTCACCTCGTGAGCCAAGTCAAGGTACTTGCTGAGTTTGTCCTTCTTAGCTTTTACGAGGTTATCGTCATGTGGAATGGTAATGTCGACGAGCACTGCCTGACGTTTTGATCGGTCTACCAGCACGATATCAGGTTTATTCGCTACAATAGTCCTGTCCGTGATGATAGAGCGATCCCAATAGAGCAATGCACGACTATTTTCGAGAACTGGTACCGGTGCGTACTTATAGTACGGTACCTCCGACTCGACAAGGCCATGTCGAAGAGCAAGTTGCTGGTGGATGATCCTGGCTACTAGGTTGTGCCTGTGCAAGTACTCTCCGTTAGCAAGGTGAGAACAACCGGAAATAACGTGGCGAATAGACTCGCCAGGACGGCGACATGCCCGACAGATGTCGACCATACCAAAACCAACCAACCAAAACTAAGTTTCTCGTCTTAGGTACAAAATCGCAAGCCAATAGAATTAGGGATCAACTACCAGTTATAAAAATACGTGGTACCCAAATTGAACAGGTTCCTGAAGCTCGTAACCTGGGTGTTATAATAGACAGTAATTTGAAATTCGAAAGTCATGTACTGGAAACTGTAAGAAACTGTTATTACAGGCTTAAAGTTTTGTACAGAATGCGTGAACACCTGAGTGTAGAATCGCGAATTTATCTCTGTGAAACACTTATATTGTCTAAATTGAACTATGCAGATGTCGTTACTGGTGAATGCTTACTGGCCCGCACGAGAAATCAAATTCAACGAGTTCAAAATTCTTGCGCGAGATTCTGTTTCCCCATTCCTCGTAGAGCTCATGTAACGCCATACCTGAACAAAAGTGATCTGATGAACATGAAGTCCCGGCGCGTCCTTCATTTCTCTGTATTGCTTTTTGGTGTAATTGCGAACCAAAGTCCACCATATTTGTTTAATAAATTGAAGTTCACCCAGCGTGGGTCACGTGTACGTGACCGTCTAGTTTGCCCTACACATAAGACAGCAGCGTTTCGTGGTAGCTTCAAGTACGCTGCGACAAAGTGTTGGAACAACATTCCGCCCCCTATCAGAGGTTTGCCAACCGTCAATTTGTTTAAGAGTAAACTCAAGATGTATATTTTAGATGGTCAAAAATCCTTAAGCGTCTTTCGGTGAAACCTCATTGCTGTGTTATTCTTTGTTATTGTTAATTATGTTGTTGATTATTGTAGATATCTCCAGTTCTATGTTGTGTTTGTTTGAATTTATCTTTATATGTGATTCGTTATGTGGTTTTGTCTGTCACGCGGTGCCACCGCCTTCCTTTAATTTTCATTATAAATATTCTGTAAACTTTTTAAATTTTATATACATATATTTTAATTGCAAGGTACCGCAGAAAATCAGCGTTAGAGCATGGACTTTCAGTCCCTGCCCTGACATCATGCTGAGCGGAGACCTTTTTGGTATAGATGTTATTAAATTGTAATTTGTATTTTTTTAAATTGTATGTTATTACCTGTACCAAATAAATATTTTACTTACTTACTTACTTACTTTACTTTACCATACCGTCCTTCATGATGTATTTCCGGTAGTTATTCACCTCGATAACTTCATCAGCAATTGCACAGACAAAACCCTCGGTTTCCCCAAAGAGGTCCCCGAAGCGTAGCCAGTTCACCGATGCGGAGAGGTCCACATCGGGCCCTGTTAAGGCCCGATAGAAGCTCCCATGCAGCTCCTTACTCCTCCATATTTCCTTGCGGTCGTCGGTGGTGAGCACCGGTGGTTGACGCCAGTTCTCATTCGCCAAGGATAGCGGCGTGAGGCCCTTATCAACTGCCACAACATCGCGGTGTATCCCACATTCGTTGCTGAGGAAAAACCTCCTAAGACTGCACACCTCGCGGTTGTGAAGGTTCTTGGCATTTAAAAAGCCACGACCTCCCACCTTCCGCGGGATATACAGTCTCATGACAGACGAGCGTGGGTGTAACATGCGAAATGTTGTGAGCAATTTTCGAACCCGTACATCCAGGGCGTCCAGCTCAGTTTGAGTCCATCTTAGTATGCCAAAGGAGTATATCAATAAAGGCATCACCCAACCGTTGAAGGCGCGCACCTTATTGCCACCTGACAAAGAACTCTTGAGTACCTTTGTAAGGCGACTAAAGAAGCGCTCCCTCACCGATTGCTTGACGTCTGCTACTGATATACCCAATGACTCTGACATACCGAGATATTTGTAGGTTTCGGCTTCAGAGAGGGATCTGAGTGTCATCGTCTCAGAGAGCTGTAAATTCGGTGAATCTACAACCCTCCCTTCTTGTACATGCATGACCGCACACTTGTCTACACCGAACTCCATCTTGATGGCATTGCTAAAAATCTCAGTTATTTTCAACAGTTCCATCAATACCTGGGGGCTTGGTGCAAACAGCTTCAGGTCATCCATGTACAACAAATGAGGGATGAACTCACCCCCTCTGCGAAGCCGATAGCCTAGCTTTGAATCCTTTAGTAAGGTACTAAGAGGATTTAAAGCTAAACAAAACCACAAAGGACTCAAACTATCGCCCTGGAAAATACCTCGCTCTATCCTTATGAAGTCCTGCGGATCAGGGGAGCCATTTCCACCACCTGGCTGACGAAGGACTGTGATCCACTGCCCCATGCATGTGCTCAAGAAAGATCTCAAAGTTGTATCAATTTTATACAGCTCTAAGATCCTCCTGGGCCATGAATGGGGCACCGAATCATAGGCCTTCTTATAGTCAATCCAGGCTGTTGAAAGAGCTTTCCGATTCCGCCGGACTTGTTGGCAAATAGTCGTGTCTATGAGGAGGAGTTCTTTAGTACCTCGGGACCCAACCCTACATCCATTCTGAGCAGGGGCCAAAACATTGTTCGCAACGAAGTGCGAGTTAATTTTTTTCGCTAGAATGGACGTAAGGAGCTTGTAGATGGTAGGTAAGCACGTGATGGGTCTATAGTTTTTTGCTTCCGAGGTACTACCTGACTTGTATAAAAGGAAAGTGACACCAGAAGTCAGGAAACTAGGGAGAGAACCAACCTCGATGGATTCCTGGAACTGCACTGCCAAGCACGAATGCGAGCATCGCAACCACTTGATCCAGAAGTTGTGCAATCCATCAGGGCCAGGACTTTTCCAGTTCTGAGCCGTCTGAATTGCACAACTGACGTCTTCGGAGTCAATAGATACTGACTCCATAGTTTCGATGGATTCGCATTCATGCTCGACAGTACGCATCCAGTCACCCTCCATGTGCTCGACAGGCATCGACCAGATGCTGCGCCAGAAGTCAATCATGACACTTGCATCCGGTCGCTGACCGTCGTTCTCACGTTGGTTAGTCTCTTCCCAGTTTCGGTACACCTTCCTTTGGTCACTTTGGAAAAGGCGATTTTGTAAATATCTGTCCACACGTTCTCTGTAGCGACGGATACGGTTTTCCCACGCATAGACCTTCTGCTTCAGAAAGTCAATGCGTTCCGTGACACAAGCCATATACTGTTCGGGCCTAATACCCGTCCCAGCAAAGGCTTGGTTCACGTAACGCATAACCCGAGGGCGATGGTTCCCCCGGCTGAAGCAGACCAGCTTTGCAATGAGGGTCCTAAACGTGTTGATACGCCGCTCGATTCGCATTTGCCATGCGGGGTACATTTGCGGCAGGTCGCACTGCACGGTCAAAGTCCGGAAACTTGACACGAGCAACACGGCATGCCGCAATGGCCCCGCAGTACAAAATCGAGTGAGTATCAACTAAATCTTCACTAGTCCGTATGAACGGAGCTAGTAAATCGTTCAGGGCCCCCATTAACGCTAGGTTGCGTCTATTAGTAGGCAAACTTGGTAACCGCGGCCTAGAGACTCGTGTGGAGCGATATTCCAAAATCGCATCCTCCAAAGCCCTCCTCAATTGCTCTTTTGCCTGGGTACTTACGCTTGCGTTCGCACTGGCCTCTCCATCGGCATCTGGATCCATCCGAGGCGCTACCGGAACCGAGTCTGTAATCGGACTCGGATGTGACAGCGCGCTGGACGGGTCCTGGGTCGAAGAAGAAGTCGCGCGAACTGGAAGCGCCTCCAGGCGAAGCCGATCAAGCGTAGGCTGATCCAGCATCTGTAGACGCTGAATCGCCCGCGCTTGATCCGACAGACGTTGGGCGGAAACAGCCACGGTCGGGTCAAGGGCCTGAAACAGAGGCATCATCCGGTCACGATACGCAGACAGGTTGGTTCCTCCCTCTGTAGCCCCGTAATAGGCGCGCATGCAGTTGACATTCATGTCGTGTGTCCATCGCATGCGGCGCACTACACCACCGGTAGCGGGGGCCCCGCGCGGGGCAGACTGCCCCACAGGCCCCAAGCGTGCCGGCAGCGGTCGTCGTCCACGTCGCGCAGGTGGTCGTGGCGGCGGTGGCCCACTCTCATCGCTCGAAGTTGAGCTCGCTGCGGTATCTGGAGGAGTAACAAACTCCTCCACCGACGACGAGCTGGGCGACGGAGCGGGCGGTGGTGGTGGTTGTGCGCTTGTAACGTTCGCTCTTGCCTTCGCTCTTGTGATCATTTTTCAATGTAAATTGCACTATTGTTGTAGTCGGCGTTTTGACATTTGTCACAGTTGACAAATCCATATTAATGATTTTCGGAACTTCTGTAGAATGGCCAAAATTGTCTTGCAAATTATCTGTATATATTTTGGATGAGTTTGTTGTTGTTATACTATCGGATAAACCGAAATGGGACTGAAAAATGAACTAAAAAAATATATGATTAAATATGACCACAAAAAGACGTTTGCTGTCATAGAGCGGTTTTTTTTTTTTCATTATTATTATTATTATTATTTCAACTGGGGACGCTGGCAGTGGGCCAGGTGATCGGTCCACTTGTTATGGGCCATTTCACCCATTTCCCCGGGCCCCCCTTGCAGGGGGTCATTAGGTTGTCCCATTTTCACCGCGTCCCGTCGAATCTTCCTGTTGTGAGCAGAATCTTACTATCTAGTCCACCGTCAGTTCTTTCAGATCTTCTTTATCTAACAAGTCTGACTCCATGAGTTCCCACCGAATGTCTGAGTTCATCGGGCATTCGGCGAGTAGGTGGAAACTCGTTTCCTCGCTGTCCATGCACTCCAAGCATGTGGGGTCGTCTTTGATGCCTATTACTGTTAGGTGCCTGTTAAGTCTAGAGTGTCCTGTGGCGATTTCTTCAAGTTTATCATATAATATACACTGGCCCCCGAGACTGATTTTCGGAAAAAGCAGTCTCAGGGGCCAAGTGTATATCATACGATAAACACTACTTCCTCTACATTTATGGGGTCACCTCCCCCTTTTCCTTAAATTTTTTACTCAATGGTACAGAAAACTTATGATTGAACTGGTGTTGGGAACGACCATTGTCAACGCTTACTTTTTATACAGCAAATATTCGCGAAAGCCAAAAATGACAATCACCACCTTCAGGGAAAAGGTTATAGACGCTATGCTCATGAAATATGCCACGATTCCTGAGCCACCATCAACTCCAGCTCCCAGAATCACGCGTCACTTATTGGTGGATAATCTGGTCGGAACTCCGCCGAAACTGAAGAGAGGACGGTGCAAAAACTGTTACACAAAGTGTGGCAAAAAAGGCAAGGCTCAACCTGGCACAAAAAAGTTCGCTGCTCAAGTGACTACTATTTGCTCTATATGCATTTTTTTGACTACAGACCCTGCTTCAACGAAGTTCACAATAAATAAAAAATGAAGGTGGATTATTAGGGTTTTATTTCAAGAATAGAAAAGTCTGATGATTATCGAAATAAAAAGTCTGATTGATGAGAAGTATTTGATCGAAAGTACAAATACTGAAGTAATTTTTTCAAATAAATACTAAGTAACACATTTTGTGATATATAAATTTATTAAAATAATAATACATGAGCAAACACGGTTGATAAAATACCAAAAAATAGATAAATAAATGATTATATGAAACTCTAACTTTCGAGTATTTCATTTGAAAAAAAATCCATTTCTTCTACACTGCTCAAATCTATACCCTAGATACACTAAACTATTTGTGAGGGCCAGGGCTACAAAGCCGCCATACAAAATGTTTGGTGCGGTGTATATTCACTGATACATCGGCCTCTGAAGTTTATCACTCCAGGTGTATAACCAGTCATACACTGGGCTGTGAGAGTTGCACTAGGGTGTATAATGACATATACACGTGGCGCTTAACGTGTACTAAACACTTGGCTTTGGCTTGAATATTGAATAGCTGTCCCGTTCTGCCAAATGGTGTTTGGTGATCCAAAAAAGTACTTTCATTATTTACTTACACCATTGAAGAGTTTGGTTTGTCACTCTAGCCTAGTGACCCCCCCTGCTAAAAAGAGGGTTGTATTTTGTTCAGGGCCCTCTTTCCCACTTGGCACGTTCTTAGGGGCCCTACCCCTAAAATAAGTTCAGTAATATATGTGACACTCAATCACTTACCTATATTACAGGCAAAAAGGCCCAATTTTCCCTGGTGTGCCCAGGGCCCCAAATTGGTTTAAGATGGTTCTGGATTTGGTTACCCACAACAAACATTAATATGACCAACAGTTGTGTTTGTTGCATGGCTGGGTAATCATACAGAAGTATTTTTTAGCTAAAGTAATGTTAGTTTTCATAAAAACAGTGTGTTAAATGAAAGTTTTTTCACAGCAAACCTGCAGCAAATCATTCTCAACAACCACTCTTCTGAAATCCCACATCCGCAAAGTGCATTATTCGGAGAAGAATTACACATGTGAAGTGTGTGGCGCCAGCTTCACCGCAGAGTATCTGCTGAGACGGCACTCAGCCACTCACGGTGCCCAGCGGACTCAGTGCCCAGTTTGTAAGAAGATGCTGAGCTTGAGGACTAGGTTGGTATTGTAATACTTACTTTTTTTTTATATTGCCCGTCAAGATGACCTCACTCCACGTGATGGAAAGCGGTCGTGAGGTCCAGATATGAGGTTGACAAGCCCAGTCATTCAAAACACTGGGCTGGCCATCCTCACCTTGAAGGCCTGCAGAAATGCCTTTTCACGCCCCGCTTTGAGAACCCGGGACTATACGAGGAAGGAAACACATGTGCTGGAAGTGCGTTCCACGTCTGGATGGTACGACAAAGAAACGAGTCACCGAACCTTTTAGCCCTTTTGGAACCTAGTAACATCAACAGTTCAACTGATTGGAATTTTACAAAATGTCACTGGGTATCATTGTACTACTACCTAAGGGAGGCATCATGGAACAGTGTTTTCGAGTCATCCAATGTCAATCAAGCAGTTCAAAATTTTTATAACATTTTGTATTCAATCTTTGATTCATGTACGCCCAAAAAACATCGCAAGATCAGCAAAAGTAGGCGTTACCCCGTGTGGTTCACACCAGATATAATTCGAGACGTCCAACTGAAATTAAAGCTTCATGGATCCTGGAAGCGCACGAAAAGCGATGACGCATTCGATCAGTTTACCAAATTAAGAGCCCACTTAAAAGTTCGCATAAGTGATGCTTACATCAATTACACAGCTGACATTGAGAATTCAATAAAAGTCAACCCTCGTGGTTTTTGGCGTCACATATCAGCACTTAAAACGAAAGGTGGATTTGAACCCAACGTTACTTATAAGGGAGAATTGTGTTCTGGCATCCGGGCAGCTGAGGCTTTCGCTAGTTTCTTTTCTAGTGTTTTTCAATCAACACGTTTCGTGCCGTGCTGGTGGCGGCACTTTAAAAGAATACTTTCCACAGCCCCATATCTTCCCATGGGTGTCGTAAGAGGCGACTAAGGGTTTCTTCCAGCAGACCATCTGCTCTTCAGGTGGGGGACTTATGTCGGCCGGTTGTTGTTACCACCATGCAGTTGTGTAAAACCCGCCAAGTGATTCTGACCTATCTCGGTCAGGTCGCGTTCCGGGATCAGCACTGCACTAACCGGTGCCAGGGGGACTGTGATCGTGGCAATTGTTGGACCAGTGGGAGCCCTAGCGGCGGTATTGTGTGTGTAGTGTGTATCGGCCCGCCGGCCAGGGAGACCCGTAGAAACGGTGGTGCCGCTGGCCGCCCGCGGCATAGTACAGGGGCCCAAAAGGGGTTAACTACCTCTGGAGGCTGCCCCACCAGGTCGCGCATAATCTCGGGGTGGCTCGTCGTGCCGGGTGGTGCCCGGTTCCGGTGGGGCCCGGCGACCACACCCGAGGGGGTACGGGGGCCCTTCCGTCCGGCGGACCGGCCTACACTATTCCACGCGATTAATACCAATGCAGGGCACCACGCTTAGTCTTTCATTGCCTCGATCACAGTCGTCCTTTCACGCCCCTCCCATCCTCCAACTTCTATGGCAGTCAGAAGCACGAAAAAAAGGCCTACAGCGGCATCCCCATCCCCCACCAACACGCTGTTTGAGGTGGAGTTCGCTAACATCCGCGGACTCCATGCAAACCTCAACGCCGTCCATCAACACCTTGAGACGGCGAGGCCTGCGATGCTCTTTTTGACGGAAACACAGATAGGCCGCCCTGCCGATACGTCATACCTGCACTACCCCGGCTATGTGCTGGAAGAGTCCTTCCAACCTAAAGCCGGTGTATGTCTATTCGTCAGGGCGGACGTCTGCTGTAGCCGTCTCCGCTGCCTAGAAGACCCGTCCTTCTCCACTCTCTGGGTGCACGTTGACCTGGGCTCCACAAGCCGGGTCTATGCGTGCATATACCGTTCCCACATAGGCGACGCCGAGACAACTCGACTCTTCGAGCATCTGAGTCAGGCCGCAGACAACGCTCAGGCGCAGTTCCCAAATGCCGAAATGGTGTTTTTGGGAGACTTCAATGCCCACCATGAGTCCTGGTTAGGCTCATCAAAAACAGACCATGCAGGCCGAACTGCCCATGCGTTTGCTCTCACGCAAGACCTGACGCAACTGGTACACCAGCCCACCCGGGTACCAGATATTGTCGGTCATACTCCCTCTTTATTGGACCTTCTGCTGACGAGTCACCCAGCCGGGTATATAGTGTCGGTTGGTGCTCCATTGGGCTCCTCCGATCACTGTCTGGTTGGCGCTACAGTGCCTTGTGCAGCTCCCCCACAACCTGTGGCACTACTCGTGCGTTATCTTGGCATTGAACTCGACAAGATTGCATGCACCCCATTCTGAAATGCGGTCCAACACTCCGTCAAGCTCAACAACAAGACTTCGCCTCTTCTTCTCGATGTCAGTCTGCTTTGCCCCAGGGCGCTCGAAATATCGCGCGTGGACCGTGCTATCATCCGTATAGCAATGAATATTACCAAGAGATAACATGTCATTGATATGCAGAAGAAACAACGTCGGCGACAAGACGGAGCCCTGCGGCACTCCGGCATTAATCTGAAGAAAGCGTGATTTTAGACCATCGCAAAGGACACGAATTCTACGTCCCTTCAGAAATCCGGTGACCCCGCATAGGCGAGGTGGCAGACCATATGCCGGAAGCTTGGAAAGAAGCGAACGATGCCATACACGTTCGAAAGCTTAGGCAATGTCAAGGCTGACGGCCAAAGATTCCCCATGCTTGTCCATAGCCTCCCTCCAGATGTGTGTTACGTACGCTAGAAGATCACCCGTAGACCGTTTTGGTCGGAAGCCGTACTGACGGTCGTGAATGAGAGTTGTTTCAACTAGGACTAGGAGTTAAGCGGATTGAATTTTCCTAGTTTCTATCTTCAGATGGACAATGTGAAATGCTGAATAATACAATTTTATATTGTTTCATAAAAAGTTTCATATTCACCGTATGTCATAGGCCCATATTCACTTTAGTGCGAGTGCAAGTAGGAGCGATTGATTAGTGCAGGTTTGTAGTGCAACTAGTGTCCAACTCTGTTTAGTGGATGTGCTAAGTTTATCTCGGACACCTTTAATTTTGTACATAAGGTCTTTACAATTTAAAAGACATTCATATTTTACATACTCCTGCACACATTTTTATGGTAAATCTTCCGTCTACATCGCCATTTTTTGCAAGTTTTGACCTGCTGTCCAGATGTGTTTAGTGGCAGGCACGTGGCGAGTGAGGGGAATGGGAGGCGCGCGGGACGAGGCCACTCGCAGTCCACTGGCAAAAAAATAGAACACGCTTATAATCACTTTACTCAGGTTACTAATCAATCGGTGTCCACACGTGTTTTCTACTAACACTAAGCACCTGCACTAACAACTAAGCAAAGTGGACACCGGCCTTTAAATAGGCAATTACACATTTTTTCCAACGCGCGAGTGATACCCCTGGTGCTGCACGTTTCCATAGGCTGCGGTAACCGCTTACCATCAGGTGGTCCGCATGCTTGATTGTCACTGACGTGGGCTAAAAAAAATTTTATTACATTAAAGATAAGAAAAGTTGCTATCGTAATCTGCAAATTTTATTTTGCTATGTTGTCCTCAGTCTGTCTGTACACCTTCGATCCCACGCCAACACCCGCCCGCACCAGTGCCCAACATGCCACAAGCGGTTCCTGAGAAGATCTACCCTCAATGTGCACCTGAACTCGGTCCACAAAGACAAAGCGCTATAATAGGGAGATTCTTTGCTGACCCTGGCTAAGGTAAGATAGAATTAAAAGACAATTTTGAAATTGGTGCAAATTGACGGATATCATAACACAGAATCTGCTCCTTTTTTGTAAGTCATTTTTAGAAAGTAATTTCAATCAATCAATCAAATACAACCATAAACGTCCCACTGCTGGGCACAGGCCTCACCTCAACTATGAGGTGGTACGAGCCATACTCCAACACGCGGACTCAGTGCGGATTGTTGGAGAGGTGAATGTAAGGCCAGTGATAAACCTTTCCGTCAGATGTTATCAAGCCGCCTTTTTAGAATAGGCTTTACGCGGATATCTTGCGACGTCAGCCGGGACCAACTGTTTAACGAGCCTTCCGAAGCACGGAGATGCCCGAAAAACACATCACTTAATTTCGGTCGGGATGGTCAACCATCCATAACCCGACCTGACTGGCGTTGCTTAACATCGGATCGTTGCCGATCCGCTGCCGTCACTTAGCCACGGGCTAAGAGTAACTTATATTGATAAAAATAAAATTAATTGAAATATATCTGGGATAATATAATAATAATAATATAATAATAATAATATTTATTTGCATAAAACATGGTATAAGTGGATGTTACAAAAAATAGAAAATGATGCACATGTCTTGCCATTATGGTGGCATGCAAATCTTTACTCAAAGTTATACCTATCAATATAAGAATTGTAATATGTATGTCTAAAATAATGATATTAGTAAAAAATTAAAATAACAATGTCAAACTCAGATTTTAAAAAAAAGGTAAAAGAAAAATACAATTGTCAGATCCTAAATTAAAACTTACGGTCAATTAAATCCCTAATGTCATATATTTCTTGTTCAATCAGCCACTTAAAGAGCTTCGATTTAAATGCATTCATATTCAATTGTTTAATGTCTGAAGGAATTTTATTATATATGCGGTTACACATATTTAAAGCATTTTTCTTATATTTATCAGTTTTTATAACTAAATTTAAAACAAGTCTATCAGGATCTCTTTTTTTCCTGGAGTTGACTTCACTCGATTTCACAAACAATGAAGTATTCTTTTTTACAAAGCCACAAACTTCATAAATGTATAGCGCTGGTAGGGGTAGCAAGCCGAGGCTCCAAAAAGCCGTTCTACAAGACTCGCCAGGCTGCTATAATACGTTCTTTAGGTGAGTCCTATGTCCAGCAGTAAACTTCCAAAGCCTGTCGATGAAAATGAAATATCTGGGACCCCCTACACAAAGTTCATACCCAACATGAGGAGTTCCTGAGGAGATCCACACTCAGGCCCTGGGTTCGGTACACCTGGGATGTGTGGGTCTCGGAACTCCTGGGAAAACATAGACCCCTACCCACTAAAACCTGATGGTGATCATCTTCGGCGCAGAATGGAAGGGACCCGGGATCCCCAACGAGGGAGAGACTCCTCGCAGGACCTTTCGGCGCGCAAGGCCGCCTGGCAGCCAGCTTCGGGAGGAGCAAGCTCAACTCCAGTGCACGATAACACAGACCACTGTGTCCGAAGACACGCTTTCCTGTCTTTCTTGGGATCGCAAACCGAAATACACGCAGGCCCCCCCGCGTGCGCTTCGCGAACCCCAAGGGCCCTTTTTGTCGCCTCTTACGACAGGCAGGGATACCTCGGTAGTATTCTATTCCCCTAACTGCAGGGACTCACTCAATGTGTACCTTTTTTTTTTGGCGTCAGGAAATGCATTTAGGCATTCCCAAGGCCCTTGGTTCGGGACACCTGGGATATGTGGGACTCGGAACTCCTGGGAAAACAGAGACCCCTACCCACTAAAACCTGACGGTTGTCATCTTCGGCGCAGAATGGAAGTGACCCGGGATCCCCAACGTGGAAGAGACTCCTCGCAGGACCCTTCGGCGCGCAAGGCCGCCTGGCAGCCAGCCTCGGGAGGAGCAAGCTCAACTCCAGTGCACGATAACACAGACCACTATGTCCGAAGACACGCTTTCCTGTCTTTCTTGGGATCGCAAACCGAAATACACGCAGGCCCCCCCGCGTGCGCTTCGCGAACCCCAAGGGCCCTTTTTGTCGCCTCTTACGACAGGCAGGGATACCTCGGTAGTATTCTATTCCCCTAACTGCAGGGACTCACTCAATGTGTACCTTTTTTTTTTGGCGTCAGGAAATGCATTTAGGCATTCCCAAAGCCCTTGGTTCGGGACACCTGGGATATGTGGGACTCGGAACTCCTGGGAAAACAGAGACCCCTACCCACTAAAACCTGACGGTTGTCATCTTCGGCGCAGAATGGAAGTGACCCGGGATCCCCAACGAGGAAGAGACTCCTCGCAGGACCCTTCGGCGCGCAAGGCCGCCTGGCAGCCAGCCTCGGGAGTAGCAAGCTCAACTCCAGTGCACGATAGACCACTGTGTCCGAAGACACGCGTTACCGTCTTCCTCGGGATCGCAAACCGAAACACACGCAGGCCCCCCGCGTGCGCTTCGCGACCCCAAGGGCCCTTTTAGTCGCCTCTTACGACAGGCAGGGATACCTCGGTAGTATTCTTCTCCCCTAACCGCAGGGAACACTCAATGTGTACTTACCTCAACTCTGTCAATATCTACACAAAGATAGAAACCAGAAAAAAAATCAACCTGATCCTGACGTTGAATTACTTCGCGGATCCACAAGGCCTACTCGCTAACGAAATGTGTTTCGGTCAAATTAATGTGTGTCAAAAAACCTACAATGTGATATTCTTGAAAATTTATTTCTGTATGGTGAATATCGAGCGACCTTTAACCTTCACACAGGGATTGGAAAAATCATTGACAGTTAAAAATATAGATTTCTTAAATAACCAAATATTGCGCTTTTTAAAATATTATGTTAATTTGATGGGATGGGGAGTTCCCAAAATAGCTGTTTTTTTTTAGATAGCAGAGCCATCTGTAAAAAATTATGTGTGTTTTCTGAAACTATACTTAAATCTTTATTTTTTTATTAGAAAAATGTTAATACACAGTCGTGATTATGATAGTGTGATAACCTAAACATAGGACATTCCTATCTACTTACTTCTTCTTGTCATGTCGACAGCAGCACTATATTTCATCCGATCAGTATTTTCGTGTGCAGCTGTAAGGGCATGAGGGGCATTCAAGAAGGTGGCTCATAATCTGGGGGGAGGCACCACATTTGCACACGTTGTTCGCGCCATCAGTGTAACCCCATCTGCATAGGTTATTTTTGCAGCGCCCAACCTGGGTTCGCAGTCTGTTTATACTTGTCCAGGTAACCCATTGTAAGTCGTGGCCAGGCGGGAGACATTCTGATGGCGTCACAAATGGCGCAATGGGTAGCCTTTTCTGCCACAAGCTGTGGCCTGTGAGGGGTTTTCAGATAAAGGGGGGAAGGTATTAGCAAAACTATCTATATCTACTTTCTAGAAACTATCAACTTGATATACGGCGTCACTCTGGTCTACTCGAGTCAGAGCTATTTGTTTTTTTTTGCTTTGTTCTGGCTTTTTCTCCTTATTACAATCCCAAATATCTTGGCAAGTTCGTTCACTAAACTGAGCGTAATGTTTTGTTGGTTTCAACTGTAACTTGTAATTATAGGTAATTATGAGAATACTAATGACAACTACTAACACTAAACGATGTTATATTAATTACAGTAATACTTTTTTAATAGTTAAAAAAGTCGATCAGGGAGTTGCGACCCTGCCCTCTGACAGCTAAATCTGTTACGTTCAGTGGCGCACAGTGGAATTAGATTTCACGTGCAAGCTACTAAACATGGCCTTGATCGAAAGCCCAGACAACTGAAAAAGTAATAGTGTGACACGAACTTGTGAGATAAAAGAAGACTTTTTGACTTGTCCGCGTTTCTTGAGTGAACCTTCTGTACGGAGTACATATTACCTATTCTGTGCTAACACACCTATTCTATGTCCGCAACCTACACCCATAGCGTTATCAGCAACGTACATGACCTATCTAAGAACATTAAAGCACTGATAGGTACTCACTCACTAATGAGCGTCAGCAAAAAAAATATCTTGAAATGCTTAGCCGACAAAATTACCAACACGCCTTTCTCCCACCCACGAAGTGTAAAGACCACAGATTTAAAGCTAAGTAGACAACGCAAGGCGCTCAAGTCAAGGCGTATGAGAAAGAGAGACACATTATGAAGTCACAAAAGCATTTTAGTGATAAGAATCCACTGTTTCTCAATTGATTTTGTTATATAGACAAGAAAAGAGAAACAAAAACAAACATACATACATGCATACCATCAGGACTTTATCCCAAACGGGGTAGTCAGAGGCAAGTAACTGTTGCGGACATGGTGGACGGAACACTCCGAAGCCCACTTTTCACCAATGGTATTAGAACCCAACGTGGTAGGTGATGAGCCTTCCGCCGCTATCCGGGTTGACTTTGGTTTTTTATCGATGTTTTCCATCACCGGAGAACTAGTCGGAAATTAAACAATGAACACAAAGATTTTGTTTCTGGCCAGATTTAAACTCGAGACCACACGATCCGCGATCCGAGTTAGAGTGCTTAGCCACTAGGCCCACGCGGTCTCTCAAAAACAAAGCCATAAACAAAATGTATTTAATCGATTTATATTATTAAATTAGATGTACAATTTAGGCGGCCTTATCGCTAATACTACCAAACAGCCTTCGGTAAGAGAATCAGGAATTTTTTTTACTGGTGGTGCAAGATGATCAATTAACACGTTAAGCGCCACGTGTATATGTCATTACACCCTAGTGCAACTCTCACAGCCCAGTGTATGACTGGTTATACACCTGGAGTGATAAACTTCAGAGGCCGATGTATCAGTGAATATACACCGCACCGAACATTTTGTATTGCGGCTTTGTAGCCCTGGCCCTCACAAATCGTTTAGTGTATCTGGGGTATAGATTTGAGCTATAGTGTAGAACAAATGGTTTTTTTTTTTTTAAATGAAATACTCGAAAGTTAGAGTTTCATATAATCATTTATTTATGAATTGTTTGGTATATTAACAACCGTTTTTGCTCATGTATTATTATTTTAATAAATTTATATATCACAAAATGTCTTACTTAGTATTTATTTGGAAAAATTACTCATGTATTTGTACTTTCAATCAAATACTTATTAACAATCAGACTTTTTATTTCGGTAATCATCAGCCTTTTTATTCATTTATCTATTCTTATAATAAAACCCTAATAATCCACCTTCATTTTTTATTTATTGTGAACTTCGTTGAAGCAGGGTCTGCAGAAAAAGAAATGCATATAGAGCAAATAGTAGTCACTTGAGCAGCGAACTTTCTTTGGCCAGGTTGAGCCTTGCCTTTTTTGCCACACTTTGTGTAACAGTTTTTGCACCATCCTCTGTCAGTTTCGGCGGAGTGCCGACCAGATTATCCACCAATAAGTGACGCGTGATTCTGGGAGCTGGCGTTGATGGTGGCTCAGGAATCGTGGCATATTTCATGGTGGTGGAAGGTGGTGATTGTCATTTTTGGCCTTTGCGAATATTTGCTGTATAAAAAGTAAGCGTTGACAATGGTCGTTCCCCACACCAGTTCAATCATAAGTTTTCTGTACCATTTAGTAAAAAAATTAAGGAAAAGGGGGAGGGGACCCCATGAATGTAGAGGAAGTAGTGTGTATCATATAATACACACCCAAGTGGCCAACCCCTGAGACTGCTTTTTCCGAAAATCAGTCTCGGGGGCCAGTGTATATTATATGATACACTTAAAAAAACAGGTTAGGAGTACAGGAAAAAAATAAATTTAAGTTCACATAATATTTTAGGACCCGGAGATACCATTTCTGTAACAAAAAAAAAATGTGATTCCCACAATATTTGCCTCAGAGGTGCAATGGCGCATAACGTGTTAAAGAAACTGATTAAATAGTATGTGTGTAGGTAGTTACAAACCTACATTGGCTGACACCGACTCCAACAATAACAATAATTGTGCCTACATTATATTATCGTATAAGTTTTAGAAGAATACGCAATTATTTCTTTACTTTTTAGTGCTTTGGTTTGGAATAGTTTTTTTTGAAGTTGGTTTTTTTTTGTTAAAATTTCTTGGTCTCACACAAACACAGACACACTCTCCAAGACACTGTTCCAATTTATGCAATCTATCAAAAGTGAAGGCCGGAAACTCCATTTGACGCTCCCTCCGCATTCCTCCGGCTATTATTCGCAATCCTTTGTTGTCCACTCTATTCGTCTGTGGAATTCCTTGCCCATACCCATTCGTCTGTGGAATTCCTTGCCCATACCCATTCGTCAATCGCAATCCCTACCTATTTTTAAGTCCCAGTAAATCGTACTTTCTTTCTTTCTGATTTTGTCTCAATGTTGTTTTTTTTTCTCTATCCATTTTTTTTTTTTTGTTTTTTTGATTCTCTTCCATACCTTATGGAAACCGGTGCTAGCTAATCCGTCTTCAGGAGTGTAAATTGTGTGTTATATCTATTTTATTATAATTTTAGAATATTTATCTTATCAATCGCCATAAATCTCTCTACTGAAGGTTGCCTGGAAGAGATCGCTCTGTATCGATAAGACTGCCTAAATTGTACGTTTTTGTGTTTCTTTTAATTAACTGTTGTATTTGTTTGTTCAATAAAAAATATTTAGCTTATCTTACACTCGCGTCATCTATTATAATGTATGTCTGGAAAAGGCAGAGGTTACATAATTCCACTCGTAACTGTCCTGAAACACACCCCATTCTAAGGATTTGAGCTCACAAACCGCAGTATCTTCTTTTTCGATAGAACTTCCCCCTAGCAAATTTACTGAGCTCTCAATCACAGCTCACTCTCATAGTGCGGTTGCTCGGGTTGGGTATTAAGTGGCCTACCAGAATTCTCGTCGACCAATTGATGAATTTAAAAAAATGTTTGTATTAATCTGGGTCCAAGAGGAATATGTGCGCGGGCCAGTTAATAACCGCCAAAAACACTAGGTTTTAATTATGCCAATGCTTTGATTCATCAATGTATCTTAAGTTTTGAAGGATTTTTGACAGTTGTCAACAAAATAACCACACTTTTTAGGTAAAATATAACTTTAATTATTCAGTATTCGACTTCACTTAATCAACTGAATATTGCCTAAAGTTTTGTCCTCTTCACAAGGGCTACATAGAAACTTATCAACAAAAACATGAACCACCTTTGTGAGAGACTGGTGTCCATACTAGGGTAATCCCTGTGTGACGGATCGCCAGGCTCTCACCCTCTCAGTCTCGGTTACGTTATTATTAAAATCACTAGTTTAATTTAAAAACAAAACATGAAAAAAGAAGAAGAATTTAACTAATAAAGATAAAGTGCGTGTGTCGTATGTATGTGTGTGTGCGTTTGTTTGTTTGTGTATTTGTGTAATGGGTGCGCGTGTGTGCGTGTTTATATCTGTGTGTAAGCATGTGTGTGTGCGTGGGTTTTTTTGTTCTCACGTTGACGATTATTGACCCATTGTAATGCACGTGTATCTCCTTCACTGAGTCTTAGAAATACGAGTATGTGTATTTGGAGCTTTTTAATGGATGTTTCTCTAAGTGGTGTTGTAAATCAAGGATCCGTCTGTCTTTAGGCTGTGCTTTAGGACAGAAAAGTTGGCAATCTGTGCTGGAGGTGTGGGATCATGATGATATAGTATATTTTATATCGAGGGACTAAACGAAGCCATATTATACTACTCGGGCGTCAATGAAACCGAGGGTATATTAAGTTGGCGCTTAGGCCAAGCCTATAGTTGTTACTTACATAAGCAAATACTTATCAAATTGATTAATATCTTACTTAATAATTATTATTATAATTAATACTAACGAATATCTAAGTTGATGTTTAACTAAGATACACCTGAATAGTTTAATATCGATAAAAAGTTACTAATATCGATAGATTCAGCTGTTCAAAGTTTAAGATAAGTCTAAGTTTAAGCTAAGCACGCTCTATAGATCTCGGCCTTAGTCTCGAGGTGCAAACTGTACTTTGCACTTTGAGTGCGAGAAAAATAGTCAATTTAGTACAAAAACATTTAAAACCGAACAAATTTACACTCGACAAAAGTTCTGAATTTTCGCGGTCAGTTTTTTCTTCTGAACTGAACCAGTCACAGATTAAGAGCGCATTTACTCTTTTAGCGAACATTGAGCAAAATTGTTCGTTTACGCGGTGACTTATTTCAAAAACCTTTTAGAATTTAAAAGATCTTTTTTGGCCAGGCAAAGATGACACATAGTTGTTGAAAATGTGCTAAGAAAAAAACAATATTGTAGGTGTTTACTTGAAAACGAGTCAAATTCCAATCTTCAGTTTTCATAAGACGAGCAATTTGGAAATCTGCACGATCACTTAGAGATAAATTCGTAGCTTAAATTGACAAACTAAAATACAAAATACAAAGAATGTATTCTGTTAATGAAAATGTGTTAAGTATTTATTTTCAAATAAGTGTATAACTGTTAAAAAAAACATTGCGTACGCGTAAAATTGAAAATGAATACGCAAACAAACCAGTTTTTTTTATGGTTCCAAAAGGCCCAAAAAAATAGCTGCTACTTAATTGAATAAACTTTAAATTTTAGCAAAAATTAACCTGGTATTTTTATATTTTGTCAATAAATAATTCACAAATGTGTATATATTTGGCTGCATCAGCCGGCCACCTGTTACCTACAATGTGATATTCTTGAAAATTTATTTCTGTATGGTGAATATCGAGCGACCTTTAACCTTCACACAGGGATTGGAAAAATCATTGACAGTTAAAAATATAGATTTCTTAAATAACCAAATATTGCGCTTTTTAAAATATTATGTTAATTTGATGGGATGGGGAGTTCCCAAAATAGCTGTTTTTTTTTAGATAGCAGAGCCATCTGTAAAAAATTATGTGTGTTTTCTGAAACTATACTTAAATCTTTATTTTTTTATTAGAAAAATGTTAATACACAGTCGTGATTATGATAGTGTGATAACCTAAACATAGGACATTCCTATCTACTTACTTCTTCTTGTCATGTCGACAGCAGCACTATATTTCATCCGATCAGTATTTTCGTGTGCAGCTGTAAGGGCATGAGGGGCATTCAAGAAGGTGGCTCATAATCTGGGGGGAGGCACCACATTTGCACACGTTGTTCGCGCCATCAGTGTAACCCCATCTGCATAGGTTATTTTTGCAGCGCCCAACCTGGGTTCGCAGTCTGTTTATACTTGTCCAGGTAACCCATTGTAAGTCGTGGCCAGGCGGGAGACATTCTGATGGCGTCACAAATGGCGCAATGGGTAGCCTTTTCTGCCACAAGCTGTGGCCTGTGAGGGGTTTTCAGATAAAGGGGGGAAGGTATTAGCAAAACTATCTATATCTACTTTCTAGAAACTATCAACTTGATATACGGCGTCACTCTGGTCTACTCGAGTCAGAGCTATTTGTTTTTTTTTGCTTTGTTCTGGCTTTTTCTCCTTATTACAATCCCAAATATCTTGGCAAGTTCGTTCACTAAACTGAGCGTAATGTTTTGTTGGTTTCAACTGTAACTTGTAATTATAGGTAATTATGAGAATACTAATGACAACTACTAACACTAAACGATGTTATATTAATTACAGTAATACTTTTTTAATAGTTAAAAAAGTCGATCAGGGAGTTGCGACCCTGCCCTCTGACAGCTAAATCTGTTACGTTCAGTGGCGCACAGTGGAATTAGATTTCACGTGCAAGCTACTAAACATGGCCTTGATCGAAAGCCCAGACAACTGAAAAAGTAATAGTGTGACACGAACTTGTGAGATAAAAGAAGACTTTTTGACTTGTCCGCGTTTCTTGAGTGAACCTTCTGTACGGAGTACATATTACCTATTCTGTGCTAACACACCTATTCTATGTCCGCAACCTACACCCATAGCGTTATCAGCAACGTACATGACCTATCTAAGAACATTAAAGCACTGATAGGTACTCACTCACTAATGAGCGTCAGCAAAAAAAATATCTTGAAATGCTTAGCCGACAAAATTACCAACACGCCTTTCTCCCACCCACGAAGTGTAAAGACCACAGATTTAAAGCTAAGTAGACAACGCAAGGCGCTCAAGTCAAGGCGTATGAGAAAGAGAGACACATTATGAAGTCACAAAAGCATTTTAGTGATAAGAATCCACTGTTTCTCAATTGATTTTGTTATATAGACAAGAAAAGAGAAACAAAAACAAACATACATACATGCATACCATCAGGACTTTATCCCAAACGGGGTAGTCAGAGGCAAGTAACTGTTGCGGACATGGTGGACGGAACACTCCGAAGCCCACTTTTCACCAATGGTATTAGAACCCAACGTGGTAGGTGATGAGCCTTCCGCCGCTATCCGGGTTGACTTTGGTTTTTTATCGATGTTTTCCATCACCGGAGAACTAGTCGGAAATTAAACAATGAACACAAAGATTTTGTTTCTGGCCAGATTTAAACTCGAGACCACACGATCCGCGATCCGAGTTAGAGTGCTTAGCCACTAGGCCCACGCGGTCTCTCAAAAACAAAGCCATAAACAAAATGTATTTAATCGATTTATATTATTAAATTAGATGTACAATTTAGGCGGCCTTATCGCTAATACTACCAAACAGCCTTCGGTAAGAGAATCAGGAATTTTTTTTACTGGTGGTGCAAGATGATCAATTAACACGTTAAGCGCCACGTGTATATGTCATTACACCCTAGTGCAACTCTCACAGCCCAGTGTATGACTGGTTATACACCTGGAGTGATAAACTTCAGAGGCCGATGTATCAGTGAATATACACCGCACCGAACATTTTGTATTGCGGCTTTGTAGCCCTGGCCCTCACAAATCGTTTAGTGTATCTGGGGTATAGATTTGAGCTATAGTGTAGAACAAATGGTTTTTTTTTTTTTAAATGAAATACTCGAAAGTTAGAGTTTCATATAATCATTTATTTATGAATTGTTTGGTATATTAACAACCGTTTTTGCTCATGTATTATTATTTTAATAAATTTATATATCACAAAATGTCTTACTTAGTATTTATTTGGAAAAATTACTCATGTATTTGTACTTTCAATCAAATACTTATTAACAATCAGACTTTTTATTTCGGTAATCATCAGCCTTTTTATTCATTTATCTATTCTTATAATAAAACCCTAATAATCCACCTTCATTTTTTATTTATTGTGAACTTCGTTGAAGCAGGGTCTGCAGAAAAAGAAATGCATATAGAGCAAATAGTAGTCACTTGAGCAGCGAACTTTCTTTGGCCAGGTTGAGCCTTGCCTTTTTTGCCACACTTTGTGTAACAGTTTTTGCACCATCCTCTGTCAGTTTCGGCGGAGTGCCGACCAGATTATCCACCAATAAGTGACGCGTGATTCTGGGAGCTGGCGTTGATGGTGGCTCAGGAATCGTGGCATATTTCATGGTGGTGGAAGGTGGTGATTGTCATTTTTGGCCTTTGCGAATATTTGCTGTATAAAAAGTAAGCGTTGACAATGGTCGTTCCCCACACCAGTTCAATCATAAGTTTTCTGTACCATTTAGTAAAAAAATTAAGGAAAAGGGGGAGGGGACCCCATGAATGTAGAGGAAGTAGTGTGTATCATATAATACACACCCAAGTGGCCAACCCCTGAGACTGCTTTTTCCGAAAATCAGTCTCGGGGGCCAGTGTATATTATATGATACACTTAAAAAAACAGGTTAGGAGTACAGGAAAAAAATAAATTTAAGTTCACATAATATTTTAGGACCCGGAGATACCATTTCTGTAACAAAAAAAAAATGTGATTCCCACAATATTTGCCTCAGAGGTGCAATGGCGCATAACGTGTTAAAGAAACTGATTAAATAGTATGTGTGTAGGTAGTTACAAACCTACATTGGCTGACACCGACTCCAACAATAACAATAATTGTGCCTACATTATATTATCGTATAAGTTTTAGAAGAATACGCAATTATTTCTTTACTTTTTAGTGCTTTGGTTTGGAATAGTTTTTTTTGAAGTTGGTTTTTTTTTGTTAAAATTTCTTGGTCTCACACAAACACAGACACACTCTCCAAGACACTGTTCCAATTTATGCAATCTATCAAAAGTGAAGGCCGGAAACTCCATTTGACGCTCCCTCCGCATTCCTCCGGCTATTATTCGCAATCCTTTGTTGTCCACTCTATTCGTCTGTGGAATTCCTTGCCCATACCCATTCGTCTGTGGAATTCCTTGCCCATACCCATTCGTCAATCGCAATCCCTACCTATTTTTAAGTCCCAGTAAATCGTACTTTCTTTCTTTCTGATTTTGTCTCAATGTTGTTTTTTTTTCTCTATCCATTTTTTTTTTTTTGTTTTTTTGATTCTCTTCCATACCTTATGGAAACCGGTGCTAGCTAATCCGTCTTCAGGAGTGTAAATTGTGTGTTATATCTATTTTATTATAATTTTAGAATATTTATCTTATCAATCGCCATAAATCTCTCTACTGAAGGTTGCCTGGAAGAGATCGCTCTGTATCGATAAGACTGCCTAAATTGTACGTTTTTGTGTTTCTTTTAATTAACTGTTGTATTTGTTTGTTCAATAAAAAATATTTAGCTTATCTTACACTCGCGTCATCTATTATAATGTATGTCTGGAAAAGGCAGAGGTTACATAATTCCACTCGTAACTGTCCTGAAACACACCCCATTCTAAGGATTTGAGCTCACAAACCGCAGTATCTTCTTTTTCGATAGAACTTCCCCCTAGCAAATTTACTGAGCTCTCAATCACAGCTCACTCTCATAGTGCGGTTGCTCGGGTTGGGTATTAAGTGGCCTACCAGAATTCTCGTCGACCAATTGATGAATTTAAAAAAATGTTTGTATTAATCTGGGTCCAAGAGGAATATGTGCGCGGGCCAGTTAATAACCGCCAAAAACACTAGGTTTTAATTATGCCAATGCTTTGATTCATCAATGTATCTTAAGTTTTGAAGGATTTTTGACAGTTGTCAACAAAATAACCACACTTTTTAGGTAAAATATAACTTTAATTATTCAGTATTCGACTTCACTTAATCAACTGAATATTGCCTAAAGTTTTGTCCTCTTCACAAGGGCTACATAGAAACTTATCAACAAAAACATGAACCACCTTTGTGAGAGACTGGTGTCCATACTAGGGTAATCCCTGTGTGACGGATCGCCAGGCTCTCACCCTCTCAGTCTCGGTTACGTTATTATTAAAATCACTAGTTTAATTTAAAAACAAAACATGAAAAAAGAAGAAGAATTTAACTAATAAAGATAAAGTGCGTGTGTCGTATGTATGTGTGTGTGCGTTTGTTTGTTTGTGTATTTGTGTAATGGGTGCGCGTGTGTGCGTGTTTATATCTGTGTGTAAGCATGTGTGTGTGCGTGGGTTTTTTTGTTCTCACGTTGACGATTATTGACCCATTGTAATGCACGTGTATCTCCTTCACTGAGTCTTAGAAATACGAGTATGTGTATTTGGAGCTTTTTAATGGATGTTTCTCTAAGTGGTGTTGTAAATCAAGGATCCGTCTGTCTTTAGGCTGTGCTTTAGGACAGAAAAGTTGGCAATCTGTGCTGGAGGTGTGGGATCATGATGATATAGTATATTTTATATCGAGGGACTAAACGAAGCCATATTATACTACTCGGGCGTCAATGAAACCGAGGGTATATTAAGTTGGCGCTTAGGCCAAGCCTATAGTTGTTACTTACATAAGCAAATACTTATCAAATTGATTAATATCTTACTTAATAATTATTATTATAATTAATACTAACGAATATCTAAGTTGATGTTTAACTAAGATACACCTGAATAGTTTAATATCGATAAAAAGTTACTAATATCGATAGATTCAGCTGTTCAAAGTTTAAGATAAGTCTAAGTTTAAGCTAAGCACGCTCTATAGATCTCGGCCTTAGTCTCGAGGTGCAAACTGTACATGGCACTTTGAGTGAGAGAAAAATAGTCAATTTAGTATAAAAACATTTAAAACCGAACAAATTTACACTCGACAAAAGTTCTGAATTTTCGCGGTCAGTTTTTTCTTCTGAACTGAACCAGTCACAGATTAAGAGCGCATTTACTCTTTTAGCGAACAATGTGCAAAATTGTTCGTTTACGCGGTGACTTATTTCAAAAACCTTTTAGAATTTAAAAGATCTTTTTTGGCCAGGCAAAGATGACACATAGTTGTTGAAAATGTGCTAAGAAAAAAACAATATTGTAGGTGTTTACTTGAAAACGAGTCAAATTCCAATCTTCAGTTTTCATAAGACGAGCAATTTGGAAATCTGCACGATCACTTAGAGATAAATTCGTAGCTTAAATTGACAAACTAAAATACAAAATACAAAGAATGTATTCTGTTAATGAAAATGTGTTAAGTATTTATTTTCAAATAAGTGTATAACTGTTAAAAAAAACATTGCGTACGCGTAAAATTGAAAATGAATACGCAAACAAACCAGTTTTTTTTATGGTTCCAAAAGGCCCAAAAAAATAGCTGCTACTTAATTGAATAAACTTTAAATTTTAGCAAAAATTAACCTGGTATTTTTATATTTTGTCAATAAATAATTCACAAATGTGTATATATTTGGCTGCATCAGCCGGCCACCGTCAGTCTCGCTACGGCGCTAGTCGAGGTAGGGTCTGTGTCGCTCGCGTCCTCGCCAAATTTACGCCATTATATCACAGTTAACCCTTTCCCTACGGGTGTCTATTGTTGATTTCACAGTGGCCTTCCTGAGTACGGGTGTCAACTTTTGCATTGATTTTGCATAGGCTCTAGAAAAACATTTATGTATTTTGAAATCGGTGTCTATGGCATAACGGTTTTAATGGCATAGATTCAAAGTTGACAAGTTGGTATTTCCGATGCCAGAGATTACAAAAATCATGCTAGTTTCTTTTGCTTAAAAAAACCGCGAAATTGTCTATAATATGAGTGTCGACACTGTCGACTATTGTTGACTCCTACTACAGTGTGGTCTTCGGTTAAATTCAAGATGGCGGATTGTAGTGAAGGTATGAACAGAATAGTAGGTATATCGATATTTTGACAAAACCTGAAATTAGTTTGTTCAGAATCGAGAGTAGAATCGATTCCACTAATAAAAAATAGGGGTAAAATTTTAAACAAAAAAATATTTTCATTACGCCGTGTTTAATCAATACTTAACTCTATTATTGCGGCGGCACGCGAAGCGGCAACGTCGCACTAGCTCGCGCTGTATTACCATATACTTTTTAAACAAAGACAAGAAACAAAAAAAAAGCGAATTAATAATTTACATTATTCTTTTATAATAAAAATAAGTTGGGGTGTCTGAGGTTTTGCGCTTCTTAATTAACACGTTGTAAATTAACGGGTAGTGTATGAAATGTTCTATGAGTTTTATATAAAATAAATCAGTTTCGTATTGAACGTGGTCAGTGCATCTTGTTGAAAAAGCATTACATAATAATTGAATTGTGTAAATCTCTGACTTGGATTTGGAAACTGTTGAGTATTGTATTTGAAGAAAGATTGTGTCGGATTCACCTGGACCCAGTACAACTTGTGGTTATCCTAGCCTAAAGAGATCAATACGCGATGAAGAAATTGAAAAAAAATTGGAAGGACTTCCTAATTCAGATGACGAATATCAACTAGACGAGCCAATTCATAGATACTTAAAAATTGACGATAATTTCAAATGGTATTGCACATCACTATAGGCATCAGTCAATTTTGCTAAAAATGAACAGTAATATTTATAGATAATTAGACTTATAATTGAAATGTAAATGAAAAAAATTATAAGTTATTTTATTTTATTCAGATAACCATCGACATTACATTATAAATTCAGTGATCAGTGGCGTTAAGTGAACGATTCGTATGTTGTCAGTATTTATTTTTTTGATTTTTTTCTCTTTTAATAAACAATGATATGAATGCAATTTCAATACAATATTAGTTAATCAATACATATTCAAAATTTCAATAATTTAGCCTTTGCAGTTTTAAAAATATCGTCAAGTGAAGTGGAGCAATATTTCCGCGAGTGCAAAAAAAGTGCCCGTATTGGGGGGTGACATTGGTTTCCAATAGCCCGTGAGAAGGGTTAAAGCGCGACGAACTCGTTTTGATCCGTAAGTATTTTAGCTTATGTTATTTTGTGCAATGGTAAATGTTTGAAAGTACAATATCTGTGGTGGGATTTTTTGGAAATGGAAGGTAATTACCTTTATTATGCATCTCGTGGTATGGAAAGGAAAAAGGAAAATAAGGAGAATTTGCGGGAGGCTCGAGCTTATTCTAATGTATGTATTACTTAAAGGTTTCATCTAAGTAGTTTTTGCGTGAAAGAGTAACAAACACACATACATACTCACACACTTTCGCATTTATAATATTTGTAAGATAACGATTTAAGAGTCTCGAAAGAAAGTACAGGCAGTAACTCATAAGTGTCTGCATCAAATATGCCAGGAACATCGAATAATGCACTAATCTCGTAAGTAAACCCATTACGAACCATTTTTTAAAATTTCCGTCTTTGGTTATCTATCAAAAATAAAGACTTTTTTTTTTTGCCCGTAAATGTGAATCCATATATCATCAATATCATTTTCAGCGCCGAAAATTAAGAGAATACTGACACTGACTAAACAAACAATGACATGAGCTATGATATGACTGATAATTTCACTGACGTAAGAATTCATTATTTTTCGAGAAAGGGGTCTGGGTAACGTTGGCGTCGTTGGCGTTTTTGAAATATTGCGGCCACTCACCAAATCTTATTATTATGAAAGAACATATCGAGGGGAACAAACTTATCGGAGCTGAGATATTAGGTATTGTATTTTAAACTAACTACTTGATTGTACTTGATCCATACCAAGGTAAAAAAGCGGCATTATTTATAATCCTTATAAACATGCGACGCAATTAGGTTTTGAGAAAGCTAGTTTTCATAGGCTAGGTTCAATATTAGGCCACTATTGTTCTTGTATTGTAGGTAAAAAGACTTTCAGGTGTTTTTCCCATGTAATGTCTCTAATGTCGACGGTTAAGAACCAATATCTCCTATTCACATATTGACTATTTGGTCATATTGAGGTCGTTTTTCGTGATAGCTTGTGTTCTACTTCCTAATGCCAAAGACTTAACATTTACTGCTATATAGACAACATTACAACTATGGATATCTAACTTGAAGTTGATTGTTGTATGTACTTTTATTGGAAAAACATACTCAACAGTCAACATCTTGAAAAGAAAAAACTTTTAATAGCTGTTAGGTGAGATTAGCTCCATAAAGTAACCATTCAGAACTATTATTTTAGTGAAACTAAGGCAAATAAGAAGAATCATATTTCGGTTCCAATATCACTTAGTACAATCCTTAACGACTCAGATCTGTTTCTTTATCAGGGTGCTATAAAACATTGGTAAAATTATTGCTTGCCGCAAATAAAAAAAACGCCACGGGTCCACAAAGTTACTCAAACTCCTTTCTGCTGCTACTGTTTTGTCTGTTTATTATTTGCAAGTAATTTGTTTCAGCAAACAGAATCAATGAAAATAGAAGGAAGGCGAATTATAGACTTTCAATATTTTTTTTAAAAGGCTAACTTTTGATTGGATTTTTATAAAACAATTATAATAAATGACTTATGCTATTGGTTTTTTTTTTTTCCATTATGTTTCTTCTTTGCTACTGAAAATACGGAAGCAACCGAGTTAGATATTTTGCTGAATATTCTCAAACGATACTAGACTAAACAGACTCAACAAGACATCCAAGACAAGACAAGACAAGACAAGACAAGACAACAAGACAAGGCATTCAAGTAAAATAAATCAGTTTTTATCTCCTTAGCGGATCAAAATGTTTAGTCGATTTACAATTGCACTGGAGCGTCGTCGATGTGTAGATCAGGCACATAGTACGCCTGGCAAGCAGCGTAGTTACCTGAACTTTGGACGGCCCGAATTGTAATAGCACTCTTAACAATTTAAAACACATGGCGCCACCTTCTTTGCGGACAAACCATGGAACTAAAACTCTCAACATTTTCGCAATGAAAATGGTCCACACTCCACAGATAATTGTATATTTTTTTTACAGGCTGTTTGAGTTTGTATAAGTCACATGCAGGAAATTAAAAAAGCTAATTACTTTTTACTCCAAAGACTAAAGACTTTAGTCCCGCTTCGTAGGGCTATACTGGCGTACTTTTAGAGCATGAGAAGTAAAAATTATACTCATTTGCTCATTTATTATTATGTATCTAACGATAATTCGTCACAGCCCTTGCAAACGTCACAGTACATCGTACAGAGTGCGTTCTGTTATATTATACTCCATGCAAGACTGAAGTTTATTGTTTAAACTACGACAATGTGAAAAACAGGAGAAAAATTAAATGAAAATCATATGAACACGGTAATTGTAATTTAATATCTGAACCGTAGGCGTGGCTTGTGACGTCACAGATACATAAAGATTTTGTCAGTATTGAAATGGATTTGATTATTTTGAATTGATTTAAAGCAAACGGTGTTATTTATATGTAATTTGTACTAATAACAATAATTAATGTATATCCCATAGATGTGTACTGCAAGGATTGGCTAACATTGGCTTTGAATCGCATGGGATGGAAATTGGGAAAAGAGGCAAACGCATTGTTATATTGTATGTGCAGGCCGTTGTAGGCCTTCAGCGTATAATTAATCAACAAGCTGCACGAGTAAAATGACTGACAATAAGCTCATAAAGGGTCAGCTTCACTTCTCTACTACACCGCGCGAACCCGCGAACGAGCACGTTGCATCGGGCTGCCAACGCCCTGCGCTCCTTGTCAATATCTTGGTCATCCGTGAGACGATCCACAACCACATGACCGAGGTATTTGAACTGAGTGACCACATCTAATTGAGTACCTTGTAAATTAACAGGTGTTATATTTACGGGAGTATTATTGTTTTATATGGAGATTCCTCTACTTAAAAAACCTGGCAGAAGAACTTCAATTAGGAAATGAAAGTTTAGAAAATCTACAAGCATTCTTATTTTGTATCCTACTTTTTGACCTCAGACATAAATATGACGGACAAAATAAATAAAAAAATCAACTCTCAGCTAAATTATCTAAAATCTAATAATAAAAAGAGGAAAGATTTGATTGTTTGTTTGTAATGAATAGACTCCGAAACTACCGGACCGATTTTGAAAATTCCTTTACCAATATAGAGCCACATTATCAGCGAGTGACATGGGTTGGCGAATCTTACTAATATTTTAAATGCCAAAGTTTGTAAAATGGTTTGTTACCCTTTCACGCAAAAACTACTGAACGGATTTAGATGAAACTTTACAGCAGTAGTAATAAATAAAAAATAAAAATAAAATAAAAATCTTTTATTTCAGACCAACAGTGTCCATACGGGTTAGTAACAATAAAATACTTAAAAACTATTTTAGTAGGGTGTAATAAACTTATACATCAGAATAACACATGGGCTACAATTAATATAGATTTTAATTAATTTGGCCATAAATATAACGATAGGCGGGCGAAGCCGCGGGCGGAATGCTAGTAAAATCATAATTTCTTTAAAAATCATGATAAGAAACTGGCTGGAAACAACGTGGTTCTGAAATTAGGAGCTAGACTCCTTTTGGTCCCCATTTATAGGCAGGAGGCCCCAAATGCGAAAATGCAAGTTCTGCAAGTATTTTCGCATTTTGACGGTCTGACCGATCACCATAAATATGCTGTCGTCACAGCCTCGTCCTTTAAGGCCGGCGTTAACTTTGCTTAGTGCGAGTGCAGGTGACTGTAGGAGCGATTGATTATTGCAGGTGTGTAGTGCAAGTAGTGTCCAATTCTGTTTAGTGGATGTGTTTAGTTGCTGTGTTTAGTTTATCTCGGTCGGACACCTTTAATTTTGTACCTAAGGTCTTTACAATTTATAAGACATTCATATTTTACGTACTCCTGTACACATTTTTATGGTAAATCTCCCGTCTACTTCGAGATTTTTTGCAATTTTTTTAAAACGCTTATCACTAAACACTTACACCTGCTGTCCAGACATGTTTAGTGGCAGGCACGCGGCGAGTGAGGGGAATGGGAGGCGCGCGGGACGAGGCCACTCGCAGTCCACTCGCAAATAAATAGAACACGCTTATAATCACTTTACTACGCAGGTTACTAATCAATCACTTGCACTAATTTATTGGTGTCCACAGCACCTACACTTACTACTAAGAAAAGTGAATACCGGCCTTTAGTATTGACGAACTGGATAGTATAGTACTTCTTTAATATTCCATTCGGAAGCTAATTCGCAATCGTACGTTACGTCTGCAGTTGTCGCCCGGCCGGCCCGGAGATCGCATTTAAATGTTTCATGGAAACTTGCACGGTCGGCCTTTTTTCTGCATGCTCTAGATTTTATTTAATCGCCTTTCCTGAATCGGCTTGTGATTATTAGATGGCTCCGACAGTGTTACCGGACTGTAGCTTGTGCCATAGATAAACTATATTGTACGCACATTTGCGATTTCAAAAGCGCTTATTACTGCATCGTTGTTGCTGACAAGCTTTCAAAATGTGAGCGCATATAGAGTTAGGTATAAGGATTGCCTTCCCTACTGTCGATACATTACATAGCTCGAGCTTCGCAGCTCCCTCGCACAGCTACCTTGCAGCGGCGCATCTTTGTAGCACATCTTACTCGCTCCGTTACATAGCATAGCATCAGTGTAAAGAGTCGAATACTTTCGTAGGTTAACTGCATAGCACATCTCTGGTGAAAAGTAGCTAAATGCTGCCACTGGCATGTGTCGAATTCTTGATGTGGAGGTGCTATTGAAACAAATGTAAAATACTGCAACAATCGATAGGGACCTGACTATAGTGCCAAAATCGTAGCTTCGCTTGAACTAAAATTGACGTAGGCCCCCTGCCTACTCTCGTTCGTTCGAGCACGCGTAAATCTTTATGATGTTGATGATGGTGATGATTGTGCACCACACCCAGTCAGGTTGTAAGCCTGATTCGGTCTAACCGGCAAACCAGGGGACGCGATTTTGTTAAGAGGGACACGCTCTGGGAAAGGAAAGGAAGGCCGACTAGCCGCAACCGGCCGACCACAACCAGCCGAGTATGCACCCTGTGAACCATTATTGGAAAGTAGGAACTGAGGTTATTTTTTAAGGATGAGTTCGATACGCGTAAATCTTTAGGCGTTAGAATATGTTACTTACAGACGCAATTGCAATGGAGTTAATCTTTTGATAATCCAATTATCATATTTATTTGTACAAAATATATTGAACCTGTCATTCATTTATATCACACTACTTTTTAAGTGCTTTTAAGCCTTCCAAAGATTCACCAGAGTTTGTAAATTTTCTAACATCGATGTTGATGAACTCCTAATGACTTATAAGTATCTCACACCCATAAAATGCAGAGGATTGTTTAAATGACAGGAATTAGTGCTAGTCGCAGATATTATCGGCTCCACTGCTCATTATGTAGTTAAATATTAGTTTAATTATGTAACGACTTATCCATGTAATCTGTATCATATCATTAGAACCAAACAATCTTGAAGTGAACCTCTCGAGATTTCGAAGCGAAGTTGTCTCAAGTGAACAATTTTGAAAGTGGTAGTCACATTACTATATGTTCCTATTGCCTATCATTGTAGTATTAGCTTATTGTTGTAACTACACACATCAAAAGTGTCTAGGGATCAAGCATTTTTATGCGGATTTCTTGAGATTGAGATGTGGCTTTGCAATAAATTTATGATTTTATAAATTTATATGGATCCTTTTTGGTGCATTTCATAATTTGAAACAGGAACTGTCAATAAAATTCGAGTAAAAGATGAAAATCAGCTGCCAATATTTTCCCTATAAAAACATACAACGCATTTGAGACATTATTAGTGCTACTGTTTCCCTACTACTGATTAAAACCAACGTTATTATGGAGCGGCGACGTCATTTAAGCGGGGAAGAAATGCTCAGAGCCGTGGGAATGATAGAAGCTGGTTCCCGGCAACGTACTGTGGCTTTAGCTCTGAATACAAGTCAGAGTGTTATCAGTCGACTTTGGACACGTTACCGAAGCACTGGTACCGTGGCTGAGCGCCATGGAGGACGGTATCGCTGCCCCACACGGAGACAAGACCGATACATTCAAATCACAACTCGAAGAGCTCCAACAATAACCGCCATGATGTTAGCCGTGAGGCTTCATCACTCTTCAGGGAACTTAATTAGCGACCAAACAGTCAGAAACCGCTTGCTTGAAGTTAACCTTCATTCCCGAAGACCGCTAAGGGTACCACCTATAGCAATGCACAATCGTAGGATTCGATATCAATGGGCTCTTGAACACAGAAATTGGGCAGAAGAACAATGGCGTTTCGTGTGCTTTTCTGATGAGTCTCGTTTTGGTATGAGACCGGACACAAGACGTATACGACACTGGAGAACCCCTGGACGCCAACAGCGATTAAAATCCTGCCAGGAAGTCCATCCTTATAGTGGTGGAACCATCATGGTATGGGCGGGTATTTGGATCGGCGGAAGAACTGAGTTGATTTGGATCAGAGGCAACCTCAACGCTCAAATTTATGCTGAGACGATTGTATCAGACGTCATCGTTCCTCTACAAGTGCAAATCGGTCCCTTATTTCAGTTAATGCATGATAATGCACGACCGCACACCGCAAGAGTTGTAAGACAGACTCTCGCCGCAGCTAACATCAATGTCCTGCCCTGGCCTGCTCAGTCACCAGACTTGAACCCGATTGAGCATGCATGGGATATGCTACTCTGCCGAATATGGAGGGTATCCAGTCGCAAGAAGACCTTTTTTTTGTTGTTGCAACGAACATGGGCGGCCATTCCACAGCGTGATTTGGATGAACTCATTTTGAGTATGCCAAACCGATGTTCTTGTGTTGTTAGTGTTCGCGGTAGAAACACGGATTATTAATTGTTTAAGTTAGGTACCCAATAAAATTTTAAAGAAAACTGTTATTTCAGTCTTTTTTTCGAACTTTAATGTTAGTGGTTCAAATGTGAAAAATCCCTTTATTAGGAAAATGGCAAATTTCTTTATTAATGCAAAGGTGACTTGGTTTATCGTTACTCTAGACAAACGAAAACACTTTATTTGATGAATCCTTAAAGAAAATTTTAATTAATATCAATCAGGAGAAAAATTATTGCAAAAATATATGTTGATCCCTAGACACTTTTGATGTGTGTAGTTGAATAATTTCTAATAAATTGACCGGGAATCGAACGGGACACAAGTACACAACGCAAGTGAAGGCCGTACCACGCTACTGCGCAGAACGCCAATCGCGTCGCCGAATTTGCAGGCGATTTGAATGTATCGATGATTTGATTTCAATGATGGGGGCCTTTGAAGTGGGACAGTGTTTCCCTTTAATACTTTTTTACAATGTTTTTGTATATCTTATTTATATATCTTCCACAGTACAGTCTACAGCTAAAGAGTAACATCGCCGAAATAGCCCAAGCTCTCATATTCTCTCATTGCTAAGATTGTTTTAGGGTAGCGTTATTATAAACTATATATGCCCAAGCAAATGATAAGAGTACCTACGCACGAAAGAAGAGATAGTGACAGACAACTCTCAAAACTACGTACGACCTGTTACGCTTTACTTGTGACAGTAAGTAAACAATTGAACCAATTTGAAGTCATGTGAGTTTGTGAATAATAATAATGGCAGCGGCTTGCTCACGTCGACGCTATGTGCCGCAAGGTCTGCTAGGAAGTTTTAAATCGCCATTATTTTTCTGAGATTTATTAGAAGTTACTCCTCCGTGCTTGCAAAATAAGTATTTAATGAAGAGTTTTGGTTTGGGAGAAGCTTGCCTGGTAATAATTTTAAATTGCTTTAGTTAAGAATGTGAAAAAAAGTGATAAAAATTATCCTGTAGTATAGGGTCCTGTAACGGTCCTTGCTAAGAAAGAAGAAAAATATCTCTGAATACTGCAGACATGTTCCCATAATTATGAGAGATATAAGACATTATCAATTATCACTTACCACCAGGTCTGATTTTGATAACATGACTGCCTAGTAACATATTAAAAATAAAAAATAGAGATAACTGGCTTACAAGTTATATTATATAATTATATACTTATTAGTACTTAAATTAAAAGGGCAGAAAAGTAACAAACGATAAAATCTAGTGATCATAATGATTAAAAGTATTATTTGGTGACTTGCCAATATTTAAAATAAACCCTTCGTTTTTTTTTTCAATCAAATAAAAAAACAACTGTAAGCTCACAAAATTCGCGTGTAAAGAAAATACATTGTGTTCACCAAAGCTTATTCAATAAATTAAAAGGAATTCAACGCATCATAATTTCTCTCTAATTGTTGAAAAGCTCAATTTTCAAAGATATTAATTCGATTTTACGTAAATAGCTGTTCGTACTCTACTGCAGAATTTAGCTGCATCTACTGGCCTTCGTCGAAGCCTAAAAAAGGTGCCAACGATTGTTAGACTTATATTATCTGTAAAATACGGAGCCGTCAACAGTTTTCCGTATTTTCGGAAACAAAAAATTGGCCTATGATGACAGACGAGCAAAACGTGCTCAATGAACATTTAGGTCGACCGGAACTATTACTTAACAAACTTCTATTCGTGTGGTTGACAGGGTTACACCCAAAGTCTGTGACGTCAAAACTTAAGCAGCCCTTACTTACTCGTAGCTGACCTTACGAGATGCCCTTAGCACAATGGTCTATACCGGGTGATTATCCAAAGACTATATGTATTTTTGTATAAAGTCAATTAAAAAATAAAATTTTCACTTACTTACGAGTACCTTACCTTAACATAACCTCTGAGTATACCATATCGTTTTTGTAAGTCTTTTGTTAATCATCATCTATATGTGCCAGGCAACACACCACTAATCATGGTCTCGAAGTAGGGATAAATATCCCTGTGTTACGTGGTTCCAGACAAGGAATTAAACCAGGGGCGTCTCCTAGCACACCCAGACCCGAGCCGATTTAGAAAATAACGTTTCCTGAATTGACTTGATTCCCTGGTACCCTGGTTCGATTCTCGTGGGAATCGAACCCGGTACAATACGCAAGTCAAGACAAGAAGCCGTACCATGCCAATCGTGTCGTCAACCTAGCCTATGCTATGATGGTTGTGGATTTGATTCTCAGTTTCCCACGCAGAGGGAAAAACAAAACATTACTGAGCGACATTTTATTTTAACGTGAATAACTTTCTTTACATTTTTAGATTGAAGCCTACTTATTTGTTTCTATGCCGCACGATTAAATAATACTGAATCGTTTTTTTTTAAAAAAAGGCAAATGCATTGCTGATTTCTATGGCCACTCAAATAGTACATAATATATAGGGAACTTGACAACATCATCAAATTCTTAAAATTATTAAATATAATAAAAAAAAATACACTAAAAAGTGGCATAATATGTAAACTTTTAGTTCGTTGACTTAGGTATAATTAATTTTATGGCTGTTCTAACTTAGGTAGGTAGGCAAGTCGAATTTTAAAAGTGTAAAATAAATAAAAATAAGTATACCATTCGATAATCCACATAATTTATCGTAACTTTTGTTAAGAAAAAATATTCATAAACGCAAAAATTAATATAGCTGCCGAACAAGTGTCTTGCAGCACGCATAGAAATAGGTGAAATGGAAATGTGACGTCATTATTCTGCGACAGTTTGTAGGGAGCGTTTTGGGCGAGTCCAAAAATATGATTTTTAAAATTGTCATATCTCGGGGAGTTTTAGTGCTATCGGATTTTTTTTTCACCAATGTTTATATTTTTGAGAGCTCTTTATAACACATCAAAAAAAAATTGTCAAATAGCCAATTGACTCATTAAGTATCTCTCGGGCGGTTGTGACAATGAAGCTAGTATTGTTCACAATCACGGATCACGCCACGTCATAACTTTGTTATACTGTGTAGGTGATACCTACCGACGGGCGGACACATCGCGCCATGATAATGATGAAATCGTTGCTACAGAAGTTAAGTGATTAACAAAATATAAATAAATACCTGGGAAATCTTAAATCGAGATCGAGATGATCCGACCAGAAGCAGAGCTTGTCGTCACATTAATGTTTGTCCTAGATAGGAATCAAACAAAACAAAATCTCCATATAAACTGATATATATTTCCTCATCCCTTATTTTTCTGAAGTTTATAAATAAAGTCTGTAACAGAGCGTCGTGTCCTAGTGGTTGAGCACCCTAACTCGGATCGCGGATCGTGTGGTCCCGAGTTCAAATCTTGCCAGAACCAAAATCTTTGTGTTCATGGTTCTATTTCCGATAACTCTCCGGTGATGGAAAACATCGATAAAAAACCAAATCAACCCGGATAGCGGCGGAAGGCTCAACACCTACCACGTTGGGTTCTAATACCATATTGGTGAAAAGTGGGCTTCTGAGTGTTGAACACCATGACGGCAACAGTCACTTGCTTCTGACTACCCCGTTTGGGATAAAGTCGAGATGGTATATGTTAATAGCGTTTATAGGAATGACAAAAAGAAGGAAGTAATAGTAAAGATGATCACGAAAAATAAAGGGGTTGCCTTAGAATAATAACGCATAGAAGGATAGTCTTCATACAACCGCCCCGTCAAAAATGAAGCACTAATAAGATCCACACATGCGTGACTATTACTTGCTTACGTGCGGCGCGCTTTGACATTGAACATTGCGGAGCTGTAATGAACACTGCAAAGCGGTCCGTTTGGAGCCAATTATGGCTTCGATTAAGGTGCTTCAAAATGGGCGCGCGGACTTGGTTTTATATGTATATTCTAAGGGGGTTGCTTTACTTTTAACGTACTGACGCCTTATTTTAATCGCATATATCCACTCAAGTTAATATTCTAAACGGGGGGTAGCAAGCAATTCAGTCAGTAAATATCCAGCCTAGATGCGTTAGTGTCAGGTAACCGCTGACTGGCTGCAAATGAGAGATCAGATTACGAAATTGTTCGACACGCTCAGTTTAGCGAGTGAACTTGACTCAGGAACGATCTTTTCTAAATTGGCTCGGGTCTGGGTGGGCTCAATTCCTTAAGACGCCCCTGGCTTAATTCCTTGTCTGGTACCTCGTAATACAGATATATTTATCCCTACTTAAGTGGTGTTGTCTGGCGCATATTGATTATTTATTTATTTGACTGCGTGCGTGTTCCTTTAGGTTGAGAAGTTTTCAGACCCCACTCTACCTCTGAAGCTCAAAGCTATGAGAGCTGTTTTGACCCCACGATTGGCGTAGAGCGCTGTAGCACAGTTATTCGCCTTTACTTACGTGGTGTCCCGGGTTCGTTTCCCAAACGATATTTTCTAAATTAGTTCGGGAGACTCCGCCTGGCCTGATATCTTTTTGGTACCTCGTAACACAGGGATTTTTATCCCTACTTCGAGACCATGACAAGTGGTGTCTGGCGCATATTTATTTATTATTTATTTAATTGTGTGCGGTTTCTGTAAGGTGGAGGAATTTGCAGGCCCCACTCTACCTCAGAAGCTCATAGCGATGAGAGCTCTGCTAATACTGGCCTTGTTTCACTCTAGCTGTGTTTTACAACAGAATTGCCTCCATTGTCATTCTAATCACTAGTATATCAGCAAATTATCTTTACTCCAAAAATATCTAACTACTTAAGTCACAATCGTAATTTCAGTATTCAAGGTTGTTGTTATGGAAAAAAAACATGGTTGAAATAAAACATCTTTGAAAATTATTTGTGGTGTAGCTAGAAGAGTTACATAATTTTCCGTCATTTACGCGCACTTGGAATTTCCCAAGACAGCCGAGTTAAACTCAAATAAATAATTAATATGCTAAGTATATAGCACCTGGAATATCCACTATTATCTGTATAAAAGTATTTTAATGCATTTCCTATTGCAAACAATAATTATTATGCACCAGATGCCACCAATCGCGGTTGTTTGTAAAATTACGTAATCGCAAAATAATATTTTCTTCGACTTAGGCGGACATTTTGTAACAGAGCCGAGCCGTGTGATTGTGATACGAAACTTGTCGACGTGTGTAATTTAATTTAATTACAAAACAACACTTATTGTGTTACTGTTACTGGCCAGCATGTTTACTTTTTAAACCTGTTTAAAAAAAAAACAAGTTTTGTCTATGGTTTGATAAGTAACTGGCAGTTTAGTAGGATACATTGCATCTTATTTATTTATTAGCGCAAAGGCGATATCGCAGCGGCCTCAACCTCAACGCTCGCACCTATTTGTTTCCCGTCCCGCCATCGCAGCCATGTTGAGCCGCTGCGCCGCAACGCAACGAACACCCGCCAGTCCGCCAGTTTCGCGCGGGCATTCGGAGACGCGGACCGCTCGGCGCGCGTCACAAAATCACACGCACTTCGAAATTCGAACGCACACTTTTTAAAATGGTCCGAACAAAAGACGGCGATGGAATTAAGAGCAACTTGATCGTGTCGGAAGTGCAGAAGCGGGCTTGTTTGTTTGATACTAATGATGCTAATTATGGGGATAGGAATGAGAAGATGCGTTGTTGGGAGGAGGTCTGCGAGTGTGTTGTGCCGGGATGGCACCTGATGAGTCTGGCGGAGAAGTTCGCAGCGGGTACGTAGACTTGGTTATTTGCGGACGGTGCGGGCGCGTGCGACGGTCGCGCGACGGATTCTCGCCCGCAACAACCAGCAACCTGCGTGGCTGCGTCTTTGTTCGGATGCTTTCGAAACGTAGATACTAGTTCGAAATAACGCTTGCGTCTAGGCACGTGTTGTATCTGTTCAATTGTTTTTCAACCGCCATTTTGTTGCGGATAACTTTATTTTTCGTGACGCAGTATTATGGAAAAATACTCGTGCCTATCTGGATATTAAGTAACTTGTTTGGTACTTTTACTTTTCTTATTTATTTACTCAACAATAACATATTTTTCAAATGAATCAATAGCCTTGAAGTTTTTTAATTAGGCGTGTCCTTTAGAAGGGATAAAATTAAACCGAACTATTAAAGGGTTAGAAATTAGAATAGAAAGCAATCAGAGTAATTCTGTTTTAATCTGTCACATTAGTATTTTATAGCAGCATTAATTTTAATGATTTGCAAAGTACGCGCTTATTCTAAAAATAATACGTTCCCCTTATTGGAAGGCTGCGAAAACACAGATATCGTACTTTAGAGCTTATTATACGGTATTCAGGTTCATATTTTATCATCTATTCTTTATTATAGGGCGTTGACGTTCCGTCTAACGACGCAAACAGAAGATTACAGGCGTGCACTCGATATTACAATGGTAATATCAGTTTCAATGGTATTACAGCGTCTAGTTATGCTTTGCTCAGAGGTTGCGATATAGGTACTAGCACTTACGTCACAGTTACTAAGGGTGACTGATTATTTAGATATTATATTACATAATTAGGTAGGTAAGTACCTACAACAAAGTTTAGTAAATCACGATGTGTTGAAACTTATTTCTGTCAACAGTGGAATATTATGATAATATGCAATCAAATAAATAGGTTATACCTAGGACATCTTATTACACCAAGATCACCTGACGGTAAACCAAGAAGAGCTCATAGATAGGTGTCAGATACTGTTATATAGTATTTAGAGAAGAAGAAAGAGGAGTAATACCTACTTAGATTTAGGTAAATAAGCATACAGACAGTATGTTCATAATGTCACTTATTTAAATATTTTAACAAATGTAATATGTTTTTAACTAATTTGTAACGTTTAGGGAAAAAAATACGTTATTTTGCATCAGTTAATTGTATTAAAATATTAATTAACGAATAGGATAAATTTTGCTGGCATCTTAAATTTATAAAACTAATACTACTGTTACTTACTTACAAAATAATAATAAAAAACATCAACGTATTTAAAGTTATAGGTATTCTGAATTGTATAAAAGCAAGTGCTATTATTTACTATCGTGTGTTTTCACTCGTGAAAGTGTTACATATTTAGTGAAGCGATAAAAGCGAAGTGAGAGCCTATAATGCTCCATTGCTGGGCGAAGTCTCTGCAAAATACTATGCGCAATTAATGACCAGTATGACCACGCTCACTAAACGCAGGTGACTTGTGTCCGATTCCCCTCTCGGTGCGAGGTCTGTGCCCTCTATGGGACGCCCTTAGGCTATATCTATAGTGTTAAGGTATTTCGATTTTTGCGTTTATCAACTAGTCCAATTTTATTTTACTTTTTAGTCAGTTTTTTTACATTTTTGCTTTTGTATTTCCTCTTATTTTTAAAATTAAATATAAATAAGCCGTCCCGATCTATTCCTATAAAAATAATTATTTGTTTTTATAAATATATTTAAATGATGTAAGATTTCTAGGTAGCTTACATACCTACATACTTTTTTGTTCGGTTTTTTTACATTTTTTCTTTTGTATTACCTCTTTAAGTTTTAAATTAAATATAAATGAAATGAAATCCTACATCGATATTTACCAAAGAGCTTGTGCTGTAAACTTTAGATAGATAGAAGATAAATTATGTGAAAATTACTTTTCGAATTATTTCTATTTTTTTAAAGAAAGATAAATAACCGCTATAATTTTCACATTACATTGTTCTACCTGTAGGACTTTTTACGCTTCGTAAGTTCCGGCTTAATACAATTACTCTGGTCAGGTGGGTTACCTATACCTACCTACCATACACAACCAATCACTAAATTGTAATCAGTTTAAATGAAATATGAAGGTGAATGAATTAAGTATGAAAGTTTTTTAGCTCGTTTATTGCAGAAAAATTTAGAGTCGCTCAGGAAAAAACTAGCAAAATTGGAGCTATAAATGACGAATTAATTTCGTATTCCTATCAACCTGTCTTCAGAGGCAACAGATTTTTTCTACTATCGACCGTTATGTATAGATCACAACAGCACATCAAGTTACCACCAACTTCAAATAAACAAAATCGATTTTGATCGTCACGTCAAAGGTGGTTGGGTGTTTGAGGATGATAATAAACAAATGCCACCTTATGGTAACTTTATGTGATAGGTACTGAAGAGAAATCATAAACCAGCTTCATTAATTTTTATTATTTTGCCAAGAATAAAGCAAAAAAATGGGACTAGGCGTATTATTGTAAGATTTTTATCATAGTATATTAATACTAGGTATATCTACACAGATAATTGTAACGTATTCATGGCCAAGGTTGGTATTAGCAATTTGCGTTAGATAGAGACGGTAGAGTACCGTGACACGTGAGTCATGCTTGAGAAATCATGGCATCCACGGATGTGCTGTGGTCGAAAAACTATTAATACTAGTTTTATAATATGCCTAGTTGATACATCATCACCCTTTGTTGTCAAACTTATTATTTTGAACCAGTTGCGTAACTTATGTTAAAAATAAGAAAAATAAGTCTTACCGTGAGCATTTATAAAAACTTGCTTAGCAAAAAACAGTAGTATAATAATAAAACTGATTTAAATGACTAAGTAATATTATCAACTCAATACATATAGTGAAACTGCACCTTACTAATGATGTGTTAGAAAATAATTCAAGGCGGACATAATGAGATTAAGTCTGCGTTATTAAAAAATAGATATGTCTGCATAATTTTGCCAATTATTAATTTGAAACATATTTACTAACCAATATTTTTAGTAAATGAAGTTAAAATCATTCATATCTGTATTAAACAGAAGTTTAAATAATACACTTTCCAAAACTCTCCAGCAATTGTGACGCAATGCATTCTCGTAAACTGCTTTCGCGTTTTACCTTAAATTTTAACCCTAAAACTGCAACCACGCTATGAATTAATCTGAAAAAATATTAGGAAATTACTATTTCATCATCCATAACCATATTTTCATATTACAATAATCTCTGACAAAAAACTCGACCGTCTACTTGGAAGACGTGCTAACATGTACCTATCTTGCACTAATATTACCAACGAAAATGTCATTCGTAACGATTTCCATTACCTCTGCAACGTTGCAGTGCAGATTCAAAGGCTGTATCAGAAGAGCAATGCATGATAACCTGAGTGGAAAGCCAGTAATGCGGACTAGAGGAAACTTGTATCGGTAGCTGGCGGTTTCGTGACTCAATCGCCGCAAGGGGCCGGCCGGGACATTATTCACAGCGTACTTTACGACATCACTCGTTCTAATAAAATACATCGCCTCTCCAATTGAAAATTACCTTAAATACTCTTAACCAAACGTCAATTTAAACATTAAAATTAACACATGTTTCTTGTCTTGTCGGTAAAATATTACAATTAATACAGGTTGAGTTTTCAATGTCCTATATTTAGGACTTACGTATTATCATCGGAGCGCCCGTATCTGCCTCATAAGGTGGCACATTTTATGATAAATTATTATCGTCGCTAAATAAATCGAACAGACGGACGTAGGGCAAACGTGTTACACAAAATGGCCGAACCATTATCCGTCATCGAGAATAATACGCGCCCACAACGTGCGTGTAATTTATAAATAGGTACCTAACTAAACTGTGCGTTACAAAAAAAAACATTTGAACGTGTTTCAAAACTAATTATTTGATGCCAGTTTTAATTTTTAAAGTTTAAATAGCGCTTTGTTCTGGCAAAACAGTAATATCATTGTTGCTAGTCACTGAACTAAGCCAAAACATATCTCCATCCTTTTCTTCGCAGTTAATAAATTGAGACAGACTTAAAAATATACCGCTGTACTAAATAATTCAATTAGGCAGTGATTTCTGTTTTACGGTCTATGAATGCTATGAATTGAGTAATTAATTCGATCGTCCTTTATATCATCACAGTTCATAAAACAGAATGTTTTACTGGTGTACTCTCGCCATAAACTAAAAGTTAAACAACAGTATCGTTAATCAGTTCATAATGACGCTATGTGCCGCATAAAAAAATAATTTGAAACGTGTATATTCGTTATAGAGGATGCGTCAGTACCAGGTAGTTACCGCTGACTGGCTGGAAATGATAGATCATCACGTTTCTCGCTACGCTCAGATTAGGGAAAGGACTTAACTGCTTATAAGGGATTCTAATTAGGCCCCTGTACAGTCTACCTAGCTAGACAATGAGGTGAGCTTCCCACGAGTAGTATGCGTGTTCTAATGAGGCTCACCTTATACTGGCGTTGTTACGCTGCGGTTGACTGTATTTGGTTACATAAGTGAGTATCGTTTTATCCGCAGACCTTGGATGCAGCGGGGCGACGAGCGACTGTTGAGAATTAAATTGAGTCTGTATAGATAACAGCGCTTAGCACAGTCTTGTAAGGCCTTTATGTATTTTTTGAATGAACCCAGTTCGTACAGATATAATCATTAGCAGGGAATTTTTGAGTATAAAAATATTCTCTACTTTAGACATAATATTGAATTGATTTTCAAAGTAATATTATTGAACGTGATAAAAAAATGAATTTTAACTCTACTGTTTCTATTGCTTGCTTGAAGTCCATAAATAGTCTGTGCGTTTATGACTCGCTCTACCGTCCCACCCAAGACAAAATCATCATGAAAATATTAGTGTTTTTGTCTGTTTAAACTATATTTTTTCTTAAAGTTGGATTTATTTATAGATCCATTTTGAGAAGTCATGATAATTGCTATTTTCAATCTGTTTTATTCATTATGCATTTTAGGGTTGACATACAACTCATTAATGCACCTTTAGTCTATCTATACTAATATTATGAAGAGATGATTTGTTTGTTTGTATTATATTAAAACTACTGGATCGATTGTTAAAGTTCTTTCACCAATATAAAGCTACATTATCTGGTAGTGACATAGGCTATATTTTATTTAATTCAGGCTATATTTAGACGGGAAAGACAGTCTACGGGGGCGAACCCGCTGACGGACAGCTTATTACTTAATAAAGCCAGCGGAGTGCAGTTCGCTTCGCTCTCACACAACCGGGTCAAAACGCTGCATCGCCACCATCGAGTAGCTAGCTACTGACGGCCCGAGTAGTGCCCGACGCGCCACAACACGCGACAGACGACCTTAACTAGAACACCGCTTGTACTAGTGTTGCAGAATTCACGTTGTAACGTTTTTAAAAACCTTCTGAATCACGTACACCTATAGTTACGTATATCTACAGTTTGTCCAATTTAGGATGATAATTTTGACAGCTCTCAAAAGGGATGGGGTAGTATATAATCGTTAGTGAATCGATCGATTATCGATTCATTATTTCATAGAACTTGGAATCGTCAGTTTATTTTAATGTGCAATGAACAGATAATTAAATAAACATATAACGACTATAAAAGCGCTCAAGTGAATCATATATAAGGTATTAGGATTTGAAGTTATATTACTTACTAATATAACTGTGCACACGATAGAAAAACTGTCCCTTGAATTTATTATCAATTCTTGTTCACAAAAGATGTTCACTTTTATATTTTAGATTAATTTTGAATCTCAACCGATTTTATATTGTTTATACATTTGCGACATTTGCGACACAGTCCTAGACTACTGCAGGTGTTAACGCAAACCATTAATTGTGAAAAATGAGTTTGGTTTCAATAAAGATATTTATTATTAAAAAAAAAAATGTCTTCTGTTATTCGTTTGCAAGGCACTTCACTAAGTGGGCGGTACGCGTCAATAAAGTACGACATTATCTGCAGTACTTACAATACTTTATAGGCGTGAACTGTCAAAATAATCATCCTAAATTGAACAAACTATACTTTAGGGGCTGCGTTCCAAAACGGTTAAATCACTCAAACCCGTTCCAACTTGATCCCAACTCCCGAGTGAAATCGAGGATGACCGAGCTGTCACCTGACAGTTCCCTAGTTGTTTCGGAACTGGTTCGGGTGACGTATATCACTCTGACAAGTGCGAATTCTACCGGTGTCTGGAGCCCGATGAAATCCACCTGGCAAATGTCAGATGGAGATTTTCGGGGCAAAAATCACTCTGCGAAAAGTGATTTGGCACGGACCCTAGGTAGCTTCTACCACTAGTTAATATAAGTAATATTAGCGTTAGTTTTGTAAAACAAAAACACCAAGCTATGTTAATACAGAAGGGCTATTCATTTACTGGAAATGTAGGAACCACAGGAATACATTTTAGCCAAGATAAGCTCATCGTTGAGTGACTTTTCCGAATTCGGGCGCTGGGCCTAGAATACAGATTCTAGGTAGTATGTTACAGTATCTGTAAAGGTTTGAGTGATCTGCGTATAAACTACACAAATCAATGCTTAATTCACATCGATATATGTCGATAGTTTCTTTGTAACTACATACCTATTTATTAGACCAGAGGGACGCAAAATCTCATGCAGTTAATATTATTATGTACATTATTTTATATCTTGGCTTTCGTGACTTATACGGTACAATAAAATCATCATCATCATCATCATTTCAGCCGAACGACGCCCACTGCTGGGCATAGGCCTCCCCCAAGGATCTCCACAGCGATCGGTCCTGCGCTGTCCGCATCCAGCAGCTTCCCGCGACCTTGACCAGATCGTCGGTCCACCTTGTAGAGGGCCTGCCCACGGAACGTCGTCCGGTACGCGGACCAATAAAATACCTATCGGAAAACCTAAGTCCAAGATGTACGGAAAAACCTAAACACAACACTTCATATTTTATCTTTACTAAATTAATATAAACAGATTAAGGTCACTTTGCCCAAAACGCTAAATCTATATTCAATTTTAAATTTCTTAGTCATAATTTTGCAGAAATATCTACTCCGATCACGTCACTATGACGTCATTCCCTAGAACTCCTAATCCTAGGTTGCTTTTAGCAACCAAATCTCTTTCAGGTAGAAAGTACTTATCAGGTAGAAAATAGAAGAAAAGATGGATACGGTCGTGCTAGGCTAAAATAATTTAACAGTATCAGTAAATGTACATACAATGCTAAAATGACGCCTTAGTTTGTGTGTGCTGTAAACTTAAAAAGTCAATTTTCATAATAATCCTATCAGATTACGATACGTTACAAAGAAACCATTGCCAATCGCCCGCCATATTAAAATCAATGCATCTTACACTGTCACTTATAATATTTTACATTCGTACGCGACTGGCCGCACGTAGGGAGCGGTAGACGCTCTCAGTAACGTCGGTGAGGTGACTCAAGTCTGGCATTTTATACTCGAGCTTTAGAATTATTTGCTCCCATATACCTGTTACGAGTACATCCGAATCAACTATAAAACTTACTTACCTACCAAATAATTATTTTTAATGTTGTAAAGGAGGGGAGAGGAAATGATGTGGACTGTATATTGGGTGAAAAGTAAAGCGTGTATTGATAAAATATAATAAAAACAGGAAATAATAAAATAATCAACTATACAAACCAAGACGTAGAACAGAACCCAAAAAATATGACAGCACTTATGTCAAGAACAGAAAAAGATTCACATTGAAAAAGGTACAAAAACTACAAGAAAGTATTTAGTCGGCAACAAATGTGTTTTAGCATTTTACAATGCTATACTTTGTCTTAAGAAAAATAGGGAAACAAAAGCGGGCAGCTCGAATCTAATTTTAACTCAGTAACTAGGTAGTTTTTTTTTTAACTTATTCACGAAATTAATTTTTAAATTATAAACTAGCATTTATTTGACAAAAGCTGATGTTAACTCAGGAAATACAACATTGAAGCTACGAAATATAAAAAAGGCAAATGGAAAGGAAACTCAAAGATTCCTAGCTAATTAATCTGACCTGCGGTAATACTATTGCAATATGAGAACAAAGACAGTCTAAAGTTATCTTTTTATTATTCAATTAAAATAAAAGTAGTGCGCTGTAGCACGGTTTCTCGCCTCGATTTCCGTAGTGTCCCGGGTTCTATTCCCGGTCCGATCAATTCAGGAAACGATCTTTTCTGAATTGACTCTGGTCTGGGTGTGCTGGGAGACGCCGCCCTAGCTTATTTCCTTGTGTGGTACCTCGTTACACAGGGATATTAATCCCTATTTCGAGACCAATAGTTGTCTGGCAAAAAAATATATATGTGGTTTATTGCACATTGTTTAATTTTTTGAAAAAAAAATATATATATGATACAATTGTTAATTTATTAAATGTCCCACAAAACGTAATTCACATTGCCATTTCATGTTAAAAATACGTAGAAAAAAAAACAAATCAGTAGTGACCCTAATTTTCGTTCAAGAAAGCGATGTTGTTACCCCTGCATTGATTCAATGAGAACTAATGCGTTGCCACTTATAATATTTTACATTCGTACGCGACTGGCCGCGTAGAAAACGCTTGACGCTCCGGACGGTCGGTGGCTGGCTGCCGGAGTGACTTAACGCTGGGCTTTTAAAAAAGTGTCTAACTACTGTAAAATGGCCCGCACTAACTCACACAGGTATTTATGTTTTTTAAAATATTCTATCAGCTTTTTTATCAGTGATAATGTAGGTTTCTGATGGTAAATTATTTTTTCAAATCGGTCCTGTAGATTCGGAGACTTTTTAATGCAAACAAACAAATAATTAATCAGATCTTTCATTTTTATATATACTCGTAATAATAATATACTTAGATAATATTGTTTGTTACCTGAATAAGCGATTGATAACCAATTATTATGTCTAACAAAATAAAAATTGAATAAACCTACTTTTACTTAAACTGAGGTATTGATCTTATCTGTATAATCCTGGTATTTCATTATTAATATTAAATTTCTACATGGTTTCCACCTTGGGACCATGGTAGCATATGATAATATGGAAACCCATGTGCTGTTGTCTGCACACTGTCCACCGTGGTAAAAAAATCAAACCTTACCTTTAACATCAGTCTACGACATTAAATTTCATGAATTTCTTTAACTAAATGAAACTCTAAAGCATAAAATTGTACTTACTTTAACGATTTTCTGCAATCAATCATCATTTACGTAGTAGATACGATCACGATGCCGCAAATATATTTGAGATTACACTAAACCAAGCCTACATAACTAAAAATATTTACGTAAGTACCTAAATATTTCAGTTTTTGTATCCCAGATTGAGATTGACCTTTTTCTATTTTTCTGGGTATAAAAAATAACAAATACGACAAAATGCTCATGTTGAAGTAATACTCACTGCACTAACTTTCTTAAACTATTTTTATTATTTATTTGGATTACTATCGCTTGTCCACAGAAACGTCAATCTACTACTAAAAAACTTTAATCATCAATAATTTGAGTGTGACAATCAGTTACGAATTCCTAGTAAAGAAACAAGGTAATAATTGAACAAGTTAAAACGAATACCATCATGTTTTTCTAGAAAAAGTACAACCAGTCGAAGTCAAACCAAAAGCTAGCCCCGCATTGTAACTAAAAAAAAAAACACGCCAACTTCCTCCAATTCACCGCCTATCTCACATGATTCAACAAATCCGGTGCGTTCTCAACAACTAACAAGAGATGACACAGGTCGCAGCTCGCACTCAGAAACTGATTCGGAGCGACTATCGCTCGACAAATACTCGGCATTCAACGCGCGCGTCGGCCCGCATGCCCCGATAAGATTCGAGCTGGCCGCGCCTTGCTTGCTAACTTGTTCACCTGACCTTTTTTAGGAAACCTTTTTTTGTTTCAACGAACATTTTCGGATTTTTCATTCTAAATTAAAAGCTAAGGCTAGTAATAGTTAAATACAATTTTCAGCACCTAGTTAATTGATATTCATTAAAAACGTGAATAAAAAATACATTTATACATAATATTGACTTATTCAGTAGCTAGTCTACACACAGCTTGAATAATTAAGGCCAGGTGGTTCTGCACAACATTTCTCGAAGGAAACTGGTGAGCGCCACGCGGACCGAAAATCACTAAAATAATTGATTAAAAAATTAATAGACTTAATAAAAAAAAACCATCAGCTGAAATCCCTCCAGTTATCTTTAAACTTTGTTTTGGTAAAGGACCCATATTATCAGATCAATTATTTTAGGAATAAAACAAAAAATAGAAGACAAAATGTCTCGAAAAGAGGTAACTTTGTGAATTTATTATATCGAGCCAACTTTATCAAATCATGTATCTACCGGATGAATTTCCTGTATTATCCCCTCAACAATATCATTGAATTTTATCAGATTTTAATTCACTGTTTACTACTTCAAAAATGAATTCTAAAAACGTGTTTTGTGAACCACCTCCCCTTAAAATATTGCATTGTTTCAAAAATAATAATTAGAACAGCCCTATTACTTGCTTTGACATATCTTTAAAAAAATATAAATAACTACGTGAAAAATGTACCATATGCGGTACGGTTGACTGTAACTGTGAACAAAGTGGTTATTGTTAATGTAACTGGTTTATTTAAAGTATTAATGTGTTATTCGATTAACGAAAACAGAGCATTATGTTATGAGTCTTTATGTAAGTGTAAAAGGGATAATGCGTTTTTTAATTGAAGAAACTTAGAGCAAAAGCAATTTATATAATTCGTTGGTATTTACTAATAATAAAGACATAAAATAATAAATGGCCTCCATATTTACTAGACACTTTTTTGGAAATAAGTACACATTTTGCTTCGCATAACCAAAAAAATATCAAATCCTATGTAGAGAGCAGCAAATACAAGGTTAGCAATTAGAAAGCAAGTTAGGAACAAATTAACTAACTCAGTCTAGAATTTGTGGCATAATATGTATAAATAAATAAATAAGTAAAACGTTTATTCTGTTCAGTTAAGGTTTACAATTTAGGTGTTGACTTCCTCTATTAAGTACATGAGCACCTGTGTCAGAGGAAGCCATTCTAAAAACATTTAATGACAGCTTTTTATATGTAGGTATGTCTATTAATATGCCAATCTTGCTCCACTTTTTCAAAAATGGCATCCATTTTATCAGCTAGAGGGGCGACCAGAGCGACGTGCAGCTTTGACGTCAAAATTTCCGCATTGAAAACGCTTAAAAAAACCAAATTTGTGCTACTCTCACAGACACTGCACTAGGTCCATAAGCATCGCAAATTTTTTTCGCGGCTTGCGTTGCATTTTTACCTTTTTTGTAGTAAAATTTTATAGTAAAGTGTATCGAATCTCTTCATTAGATTCACTCGTCTTGACAGTGAGAAAAACAAATGAAGATCACACATTTTCTAATTCGAATTTAGAATGATCTTTAAAATTTAAACTTTTAATGATACCAAAACCAGCCAGATACCAATAGTATAGCCAAAGAGATTGTATTTTTTCCTCAACCTAATAAGTAAGGATAAAATGAAAAACCACGAGAAACATTTCAAAGTTGGTAGCTTTGTAAAGTAGCTTTGTTACTCGTTCTTAGGGTTTCCATTCTTCTACTTTGCTCAAAAACGTGGACTTACCGTCGCAATTATAAAAATAAACCAGCTAATATTATTTCAAGTTGAGCCTGCATGAAAAGACGACCTTTACGTCTATAGTCGGTGAATAAATAGTTTGTGACGTAGGCAGTAACTTATATCTATGTATTATTGCATATTACGAGTATTACAATATTTAGGTCTATTTTAATGAAAATGTATTTTTTTTTCATTATTATTGCATTGCAGGTTATATAATAATATAGTACAATATAAATTAGTCTCTAATAGTTATACCTTGAAAGAAAGGTAACTGTTCTCAGTACGAAACCTCTCATTGGCAGACGCAGACTAGTCTGCTATCGGCGTACGCTCGCATCGAAAAGAGAATATTCTGTAGTTAGTGCTTCCACTGCCACCGAGTGGGAAACCGAACGCGTTCCATACCTATCTTAACATTTAAATATTTCAGTTTATTTGCGCTCGACATTCTCTTTACAAGATCGCGTTTCATTTCTGCAGATTCATCCGCTGGCGCGGCCATTTTTGTTCCGCCTTTGTGTTTCTCCCGGCAATATTTCCGAACTACGTTTTCGCTGTGAAATTTCCACAGTGTATCACGAAGATAGTGGCGCCGCGTCAGTGTTTATAAAATAATAGACTCTGTTATTGGTGTTTCGATACTAGCAGTCATTGGCATTACTAACAAAATTTTGTAGTGATATCTTTTGTTGGAAGGCAAATGAAAGAAAAAATAAATTCGGTTCGGTGATAAGAAGTCAGACTTACTAATGTGTTGTGCATTTTTGGATGAGTAAATTGTCAACAGTACTAGCGATGGGTGCGTACATTTTAGTATTAATTTGGTTGAAATAATTAAAATGGAGTGGACGTTATTTATAGGAGTAAGGCAAATATTTGTAGACTAGATATACTAGCTTAAGCCATTTGAAGGACATCCATGTAGCCGAGCCGGTTATTTAAAAACACTTCGTTGTGAAAGGTATTTTAATGGTTTACTGTAAAAAAAAATTTTGAAGGAAAAATATGTACATTCAGGTCTACTTATATTTATATTGATAGGAACTTTTTGGCTAGCGATAGTTAGAATACAACAGTTTCTTTAGCAGCTGGTGATTATATTCTGTTATTTGATGTACCTACCTACACCTATTTAGCAGAATAACTTCTAACATTATTATTAAAGTGGCTACCTACTAATAAAGTATCGTATATATATCATCGTATATTTATATCATGTATGTATATGCATATCGTTAAGATAAGCGGTTTTTATGTGATGTTATTGACATTTAGATGTTATATTATTATTTTAATAATTATAGTATGTCATCATTACATTAGACATAATTGTCTAGTTCATATTTATTTTTATTCATTTCTTACTCATTTTTTCTAATAGATATTTATTAATATTTATATTTGAAAAGAAATAGTTTAACGCAAAGACAACAAAATATATTATTACAGCGATATTTAAATATTTATTTACCCATATGTATTGTTTTCAAGATCGCAACTCGACGGTCGTCTTATGCTATCGACCTCTGCGTCGAGGTCGGCCATTTTGCCTCAAATATTCAGTCGCTGTTTTATTTTAATAAGTATTACATTTTCCTTGTTATTCAGGAATTCCTGAAGTAGGTACTATTTTCAAAAATACAAAATGAATTACTGCGCTATGAGTATTTATTTTTTATTAAAATACTTGTTTGATTGTTTTATTTATTGATTTTTTCCTTTTTTGCACTGTTGAAATAAGTCAAATTTAAGTACCTACCCTACATAATGAATTTGAAAAGGAAAAATAATACTAAACTTTGACGGGTCGTGTCGGTTCGATTCCAATTCATTTATCGAACATTTGTGTCAATCAACTCTATAGCTTGATGGCTCTATTCCGCGGTTTTACACATATTATATTTGTTTTTTTGATAACCACAATCGTTTGTAATTAAAAATTAAGTTCCAAAATTAATATAAATTTCAACATCTTCAGCGGTTGGAACTTTCCTTTCAGGATTTCACCCGTTCAATCACTTACGAGTTCCATTCCTTATAAATAATTTTCCTCTCCTATATTTGGATGAAATGATGTCTCTTTTCGATTAATAAGTTTCTAAAAAAGTTCATTCCTACCTAATTAATGTGGACAATAGATTGTTATAACAGTAATGAGCGGGCAGGCGGAACGTCGCCAATTTAACTCCATTCTCTAATTTATATTAGTTTTCAGTTACTCTAACACAATATTACAACATTGATTATTTGCTTACGTAATCTAATCTATGACTGACCCGTTGGCGCAGTGATTAGTCCTGCTTGAAGCGCTGCGGTCGTAGAATCGATACCCACCAAGCGTAAATCAATATACTTGATTAGAATTATGAAAGTGTGTTTTTAAATAAATCTATTTATTTGTTGGCGAACACAGAGTGAGACTTTGTTACGTAACGCTTGTTTTGTTCTTGCAGTAGCTAAAATATTAAATAATACAAAAAACGACATTGTATGCCAAAGAGTTTCTGAGACGTGGCTCATTTAAAGCAATTATGAAAAAAAATCTCAAATTCAATGAGATAGTCGCGGCGTTTGCATGTGGTCAAACCTTTTAATCTCCCTTTTAATTGAAGTAAAATCCTTAAAAAAATTTGACTTGTGCGGCATAGTATTTAATTAACAACATACATAATTTTTTCCGAAGTAATGTTAAAAAGCAATGTAACACAATGATTATTTATATCAGTAATGTTGCAAGAATGGTCCAAAATCATACAGTTAATAATGGAACCTTTTTGGCTCTACAACTAAGAAGCTCGTAGTCAGCGCTCGTTTACTATCCGAACACTAAAAGTCTATAAAAAGTCAAAATAAACAGCACAGAGATAGGGAAAGTAATGCGAGAGAATGGGATAGCTATTATGCTAATGATTGCGCTTCAAATGCTCCGACTGGGTGCAAGACTGGCCACTACACCTCTGTTTCTTTTTAAGTGTAATATCGTTGAAATTGAACGCAGTATTTTTTTTTAAATTTACATGTTCCACTTGTTTAAGACTTAAATATTATTTCGAATCGATATAGAGACGTGCCTGGCTCGTTCAGTTTCCTGCCGGTTTTCTCGGGTCAAGGTTTTCCCTGGCAAACATTGTAACTTGTTTGGTTTAAAGTTTTGTAATCAGGTGCATTTTTACAAACTACACGACATGTTACCGCACTGACGGACATGTTGTGGGAGCTCTTAAAAGAAGAAATTGACACTGAGCTCTGAAGTCCACATTCAGCTAGAAAGGCTAAGGCCCTGTTCAGATGTACGCGCGATCGACGAGCGTTTCGTAATACATCGATTGCTGAGAAGTGAGGTAGTTTGTTAAATATACATTATAACAATCGATGTATAACGAAACGCGGGTCGATCGCGCATTCATCTGAACAGGGCCTAAATGTTTGTGCCATGGGTGCCTAGACTCGCTTGATGTTTGTTATTATCATTCTAAGCTACCAGACAGAAACTTCCATTGTTTACAACGTATTCTAGGATACGGACTAGTTTTTAATCCAAGCCAGCGAGACAAAATATTATGATGATCATAAAAATACCATCTCCCTTTCGCAAGTGCAAACGCTGCATTTTCCTATAATGATTAACGAAGTGTATTGTATTTCGAATGCCTGTCGCTTTTACTTCGCGATGCAATGTGAATGCGACTGAGTCACCTCATAAACGCCACCGTCCACGGGAGCAGAGCTGCATAGACGCGTACAAATTATAATACGCTAGCTGTTGGTACTTATAATTTTAATCTAAGGTAATTTTCATTTCAATCAAAGTAGATTTTGATCATATTTTTAATTTTTATGTAAACGCCTAATTAAAAAAGTTCCTATTGTTTTTTTATTCCTGAAAATAACACTGGCCAGGCAAAACCTGCACAGTAAGCGAATTTAGGTGAAAACCTGTATTTAAATATAAACAACTCCAAATTCATAGATCAGATTATTTATTGATATTACAAACACACAAAAAATATTTTTTCCTAATAATATTTGTGCTGATTTTTATAACGCTGAGCTAAGCAGAGCTTGTACTATGGATGTCAGAGGCTGATAACATACTTACTTAAATATTTCTAAATACAACACCTAGACACAGAACTCACCTAGAGACAGAACAAAGACAAATGTTCGTCACATGAATGTTTGGCATGGGTCGGCTGGGCATCGAACCCACGACCTCCGGCAGGCAGGCAGGATCCAACAGGCCAATTAAAATGCGCGCTTAGCAGCTCTGCCTCGTGGACAGTAGCGCTTAGTCACCTGATATTCACTGCTCTTTGCTGCTCCAGCTAATTGTGGTGACGCCATCAATAACTCGTTTGATAAATTGATTTGCACGAAACATGTTTCTATCCAATTTGAAAATTCATATGGAATGATTTGCCTCTGGGATTTTTACTGGGTGTGCATTTTTAACCGAATTCAAAAAAGGAGGAGGTTCTCAATTCGACTTTATGTTTGTGTTTATGTGTGTCACTTCATAACTTTCGACTGGGTGAACCGATTTTGATAATTATTTTTATATTTGAAAGCTGGTGCTTCCCGAGTGGTCCCATTTTAGTTTGGTTCTGACAGTGGTATCCATGAGAAAACCATTAAAGTCTTAAATCTAGATAAACTAAATGCGCGACAAATGAACGAATAACTCAATATTACGCCAACCGATTTTGGTAATTCTTTCTTATTTGAAAGCTGGTGCTTCCCGTGTGGTCCCATTTCAATTTGGTCCAGTTCTGACAGTGGCTCTCATGAGTAAACCATATAAGTCTTCAATCCAGATAAACCATATGCTTGACAAATGGACGGAAAACTCAATCACGCCAACCGATTTCGATGCTTCTTTTTTTATTGGAAATAATATACCTCTTCAAGGGTAGTTTGATGAGAGTTTGGTCAGGTTCTGATTATGGGATCCATGACAAAGTAACGGAACTCTTTAATTCTTAGGAGCAAATGAACGAGACTTTTTTTTCCTACATTTAAGATATTTTATGATTAAACATTTTACACTCCACAATCCCTTGGGAGAGCGGTAGCGGAGAACTGGGCAGCTGGTATATAGTTGTTAACGAAATACGATCATCGACACGACGAAGAAGCACTTTTCACACCAAGATCACCTGCCCCCTGATACTCCTGACCACCTTTATATTAATCAAATTTAAAAATACAATAATAATAATTTGTGGTCTGAGACATCTCACACAAGAATTGGTGTCTTGATGTTTCAGAGAGAGAGAGAAGTGCATAACAGGAAGTCTGTCCTGGGCGATTGCGCCAATAAGCCAATTTCAAATCTTTTTCGCAGTATAGGCAGCAGGCTCTACATTATTTTGTTTTTGTAAACTAAAGGCCTCAGGCTTTATAACCTAATGGCTAAAATACACTATCAAACACTGAACAGTGATTTACTAAAAATCACAAATGTTCATGGCCACAGTAATTAATATTTTTTTTTTTTAAATAGTAAATCATACAAAATAATGCTTTTCGCGCCGATAAAAACCACACGTGGAATTTTTAATAAGGGAATTCCCCTCATTCCTATTTTGGAAGGTTTCGTTCCCTACATTTTAGTAATATGTACCTTGATTGAGACTTTAGTTAAAAAGCATTCATTCGAATGCCATTGTTTTTGTATAAGATTATTATTCATAAACAATGCATATGCTAAATAACATTTTATACTTTCTTGTTGCATTTAAACTGATTCTAATGAAAACGGGTTTTTGCAACGAAACAAAACTATGGTAAATTGTTTTATCAGTCTCGTGACCACGGTGACATGCAATTGTCGCCGCAACGTCGAGAAAATTGGTAAAACAATTTACTGTAATTTTGTTTCCTTGCAAAAAACCCGTTTTTATTAGAATGCATATGCCAAGTATTATTTTACCTACAGGAAGCACAGTCATATATACTCGTAGCTAGCATAAGCCAAGCTCTTATTGCTACAAACTATCATAATACTACACTTAATGTTTATATTATTTTAACAAAATTTAATACGGAATCGTCCCACGTGTGCATATTAATTTAATGTCGGTTTCACAATATGACACAAAATGGGCCCTTCAAAAGATGCTTATTGAATAGATGCCCACGTATGACATACAAATATGGCACCGTCGCATCTACTACGAGTACCTACCTGCCAAACCTTCCTCGGTTGTTAGGTCAAAGGGTTTCTTAACTTTGTATATCTGATTTATTTTGTTGAATAACACTGTTTTCTATGTTTTTATATAGATTATGTTTTCTATGCATTTATATAGATATGAGGATACTGAAATTTTAGACGTTCAAACAACAGTTTACCCCAAGCTGCCAAGTTACCACAAACGATAAATTTTTCACAATTTGTTTGAATAATTATCACTTTGTCAATATAAATAAACTAAGCAAAGCTTGTACTATAGGTGTCAGACACTGATAAACATACTTAAATATTTCTAAATGCATACATAAATATATAAATGTTCGTCACATAAATGTTTGTCATGGGTGGAGATCGAACCCACGACCTCCCTGAAGGCAGGATCGCTGCCACTGCACTAGCAGGCCAGTTAAAATTAAGTTAACAATTAAAATAAGTTATAGATCAAAATTAGTGTAGGCTTATCTTAGCACGTGGCAATTTTGAGTATAAGTACATCTTCCTTCTTTGCATCACCACATGTAGCATTTAATAAAAAAAAAATCGAAAGAGGAGCACGGGGTAGATTAGCTTCGTCAAAATCTATTCTTGCATAGCAACAAAATATTGAAGAGCTTAATATTTATATTCCTTTACGCGTAATAAACAATAACAAACAGACATTTGTATTTTAATTATGTGTATATTGTTAAAGCGTCATCAAGAAAGGTCAGTACCTAATCAATAAGATAATGGGCAGGATTTACCTGCCTTCTCGCTTCTCGCCCACAAACACAACCAACCTTGCTTCTAAGAGGCCCCACTGCGAGTACCTCTGCTAGAGATTTGTTTGAATTGGCTTTTACTATTGTACATTTTTAACTTCACTGCGTCAGGCAAAATATCTATACTATTTATGATATAGTTAACTACCATCCTGCCTTTAGCACCGGAGGTCGTGGGTTCGATCCCCACCCATGACAAACATTTGTGTTTGTTGTGTGTCTGGGTGTTATTATCTATTTAAGTATGTATGTAGAAATATTTAAGTATGTTTATCAGTCTCTCTCTGATACCCATAGTATAAGCTCTGCTTAGTTTGGGGTCACATGATCTTGGTGTAAATTGCCCCGGATATTTATTTATTTATATTATACCATAGTATTTACCTATTATTAAAACTATGAAAGCACTTCATCAAAAAAAGTTTTTACTTGATCCGTCAAACAAAAGATATGCATGCAAAACATATAAACAGGAAATTCATTTGAAATACGTGTTTATTTTTTATTTGGAAACCCTAAGATCTTTCCGAAATAATAGTCAAATATTAAAATACACTCGGTGTGTTTTTAAAAAAGGTACCCATAACGTCATTTTCTGTGTAAACGATTGAAAAACCTTGGCATGCCTCAGACACTCAGACGAGATTGTTGTCAGCCTGCCCTGCAATAGTTTATTAATAAAAAAACTATGAAATGAAAAATTCAAACATTAAGTACTTGTTTTTATTTATCATTTTTAAGGAATGTCTATTTCTATTCCCTCCCTACACGATATTGTTTAAAACGCCGATAACTGAGAAAGGTGAGATTTGTATAACGTACACACGTATAGTCGTTAAAAGATAACAAACGTTATATTACCAGAGCGATAGCCGGCGATACGCACATGCTGTGTGATAACGCTGATAAGGGTGAACTGGCAACGCCCTCGGTGAGAGTTTAGGTTGGACTCCCACCTGCTGCGCCCTGTAGTTAGGGGCTTGAATAGCGAGGTGTCCCTGCCTGTCGTAGGAGGCGACTGCCTGCTGCCGCACACTGGTTAAGGAGTCGCGCTAAACGGCGGGCGTTGCGGCGTCTGATGCCTTGCCGTTAGCCACCAAACGTTACGTTTGGTACCAAACGCGACCGCTTGTGGCTAACGGCAAGAAATCAGACGCCGCAACGCCGGCAACTAAATGCAGCCATCAGTAGACCAAGGCTTGGACGCGGCCACTTGAACGCTCAATTTGAATTACGCCGTATGAAACATCTCGTCCTCGACTTGTGTTCGGCAGCACTCAAAACACCCATAGTTCAAATGTTCGCAGCCTTTTAAGACCACTGTTATGTTGTAGTAGGTGAGGGTCTCAGTCCTGAATTCCACATATCCCAGGTGACCCAAGGACTATAAAAATAAAAAAAAGACAACACAAAAGCGTTGACACTTAGTCAAGTGTTCAAAGTGCCAGAATAGACGAGAAAAATGTATTATTTACACAATTTCACAAAACGTTTTCAACAAGTTGACAAATACTAATTTGTAATAACTAAAAATAAAAACTGTAATGTAAAACTCCTATCCAAAGTTCAGCAACTTTGTGTAGGACAGCAAATATTTGATTTTGAAGCCTTTGAGCTGACCAAAACGGGACGCCCCTTTCACATTTTTGGCTATGTATCTTATGAATGCGTCTCCAGCCAGATTACACGACTACACGTCAATGACGTCACGTACGTTCGTAAGCGGGCCCGACATCCTTCCTGGTGTTACATGACGTCACGCATTTTCGCGAGACGACCTTTGATGTTCCTAGTGCTACAAGACGTCACGCACATTCGCAAGCAGACCCGGCGTCGATCCTAGTGTCACATGACGTAGCGGCCTTCAACTTGACTCGTCCGCTCGGCTGCCGACCTCGACTACGCCTGTTTGAGCTCGCTCCGACTTTGTTATGTCAAATGTAAAAAATATTCTAGAAGTTTCGCACAGATTTGCGTTATCGGAACATACCATGTTTTCACCCCAAACAAAATATAAATTATTATTTGTATCTAGGATAGCACTCACCCCCAAACTAAGCTGACCTCGTACTATAGGTGCGACTGATAATACTGACCGGACCTCAATATTTCTAAATATAAAACATATATGAACACCCTGTCACAGTATAAACAATAATATTCCACACATTTGCTCGGGCCGATTTCGAATCTTTAGGCGTTAAAGACAGGCCCTATACCTATTGACTAACACCCTAGAGTACTCGTTCAATGGCAAGACCAGAAGAACGTGTGCTAAGAGAGCCCTATGCGTTCACTCTACGTCTGATGATAACACTGTCGAAGACATCCGCAGCAGAACAAAAGCTGTACTCTATAAGTTAAGAACATTAATTTCATCAGCCAGATTATGATGAATTATTATGACTAAATAGTAAAAAAACAATTTTGGCACCTTATCGTCACTAGTGTTTTTCTATTTAGTTGTGAAAATGCATTTGCGTCATCATTAGCTCATCACCCCCCACATCTCAGTCAGCAATTCGGTTCATCTGGGAGTGTGGGTAACCTTTGCCAAGACTTTTCTCCACACAGACAAATTAGCCATTCAAGCTAATAGTAGTTCTTAGATATTTGTGAATGACATTGGTTCTCTTTCGGATAACTTCAATGATGATTTTATCTTTTAGGCAAACCCCAACCTAAGTCACTTAATAATGGTTCGTAGCTTATTTGTTACTTTAGAAATACCACTTGTCCATCTTTATCGTTTATACTGCACATGGATTATGATATTTGTCATATTAGGTACCTAATTATAATTTCTGTCGCGATTCCGAACTGCTGTTCGCCCACGCCCCACACGTATGAAGTATATGCGTATATGTTTTTATATAAAAAGGTTGTTATATGTTTTTTACTAAACAGATTTTTTTTGACATCAAACAAATAAAACTGAAAAGCTAACGGAATGTTTATAACCAGCCTTAGACCTCTTTAACAATCGCACCAAGCTTTCGTTCTGAAGTACGGCTCGAACCTCCTTTCTGGCTCTTGAGTGATAGAAGAGGATAAAAGTATAGGAAAGTGCGTTTCGGTGCTTCCAGATATACTTCGATCCTAATGATGTATCTGTTTGTTGTAGTGTTGCATTAAAAGCCCCATAATCAAATACTCTTTTCTTTGTCAACAGGTAAAGAGGTCCAGAAAAGATGGCGGTCGATCCGGGACTCCTACACGAAGGCCTTCAGGCAGGGCAAGTGTGTTCTCCCGGAGCAGTGCCAGCCGGGGAGTCGACGGTTCCAATACCATAGACAGATGTCGTTCTTACTTCGAGCGCTGCAAAATAAGTTAGTATTTTACAATGATATGTGTTTTCAGCATTGTTAGGGGTTATCAGAAGGCCTGTACCACATGTATTAGACAGCTGAAAGTAAAAAAAGAAAAACTTCACTTCTCGGAAATACCTCTTCTACCAGGTTTAACATAAAAGTCTGATGTAAATAGTCAGAGGCCAAAGTTTCAGATGCTTTCAGATGCATAGCCTGGTTGAAGAGTTATTTTCGAGATGTACCTATCAATTTTTATTTTTTAGAGTAAAGTCTGACCAATGTTTAGATGAATCTTTCTTTATAAAAATCAGGTGGTTTAATTACCTACCTGACCCTGAAAAATGTATTAAAAACCTGCTAGGCTCTACTAGACGATGCCTCATTCTAAATAAGATATTTCTAATACTCCTAGGCATTTTTATACACATTTTGTACAGCATGAGCTGAGCAGATGTTGAAGCAAAAGATCTAGTCTCGTCTAGTAAACAATTATTGACCATTGTTCTAGTAATATGCTCATAGCGACTTTGTTAAGTTGAGCCTTGTTGCAAACCGCACTGTTAAAAGTAACCTCACCACAATAATATTTTAAATCCGTGCTACATATAGAGTAGGTTTTTTGTTCACTGTAATATCTTAATGGCCATGATTGGTTTTGTCTCAAGAGCTTATACTATAGGTAGGCATAGCAAAAGTATTCATGAAACACACTTAAAGAGGATCCATGACCATCAAAAATGTAATATTTGATTATTACCTACCTCCTAGCGATAAAGTCGCCTCCATGCAAGCAAAATTTTATTGTCTGAATGCTGTAAACGTTTAGATGAATATATTTATTTCATATTAAATTACAGGAAACCAAGATACTCCCAAGACAAGTACGAATCATTCTCCGAAGTGTCCAACTCGCCCCAACACCCTCCCCCAGAGGACTTTCCCAAAGTGATAGATATAGACAAACCACTAGACCTGAAAACCAAACCAGAAGTCGTTGAAAAACCTGAAACAGTCGACAAATGTAACCAAGCTGGCAGCCTTCTAGAAAAACCCATCGAACCAAAAAACCCATCTTTAGAAATCAAAATCGACGCAAATTCAATATTACCAGACGATCACTTCGACGACGATAAACTATTCATGAACTCTCTCTTGCCATTATTCAAGAAAATGGACGACGATACAAGGTTACTTTGTCGGATAGAAGTGTTGAAGATAATCAGATACGCTTTACAAGGTCACAAGTGCTTTGAGGCGTTGCGATTGGCGGAGGATAGCTTCTTCAACAACAAGATTAGTGGGATACTGGCGAAAGAAGAAGCGGTGGAAACGCCTGTCACCAAGGCTAGTGAAAGTAGGCTTTCGATGACTACTCGATCAGCTGACGGGAGCAGGCCTATTAGGAAACGAAAGGTAATTCAACTTACTGAAACTTTCCTAGTTGTGGCGGAATAAATAGTTTCTACCGCCTTATGGTTGGAATAGATTTCAACACCAGTGAAAGTTTACATGAACGAATTCAGTGTAAATGTTATGTTTGACAATCATGTTTGTGTTCCAATATTTGGGGTTCTTCAAATATTTTCGAACTCGCATGTGACCCAAAGTGTAACAGTTAACCTGGTAGCGTATTTATTTTCCTGTGTAAAATAGGAGGAAGCACCGCCTTGAAACGCGCACGGGTTTGGTAGGCTAACTCTCGTTTCAAACCAGTGTTCCATTCAAGGCGCACCTCCAAACACGCGCACGGATTTGTAACGCAAACTGTTCTTCTAAACACGTGTTCAAGGCGATGCCGCGATGCATGAAACTTAGTCATGAAGTTCCGGGAACGGCGGTCGGTACAGACAGCGGGTAGGGGGGCCCGGGGGGCGAAGCCCACTGCCAAAAATAAAACTCAGTCGTGAAAAGACATAAATTCGGTTAGGTTAGGTTAGAACTGCGACCAAAAAACGCAGCAGCCGAGCGAGCGTAGCCAGCCAGAATCGATTGTCGGCAAGGTAACTATTCTGCTAAATAAAACAAATTTGCTTAATAAAATGATATTTCAAAATATAAAATACCTAATTTTCTTACTCTTCTCATCTATCACAAAATGCCCTGCAATTCACAAACTCGTGCACGATTGGAGGACACTTGCCTCGAATTGAACACGAATTTGAAAAGGGAGTTACCATAACAAGCCCGTGCGCGTTTCAAGGCTTCCTATTGTACACGGGAAGGGAAATACGCAACCAGGGACTATTTTGTGAAAAACCATCAGCCATTTTGTACGATTTTATCAACTCTGTTATTAAATTTTAGTTGAATAATCATGTATTATTGGCTGAACTTCAATATTTTTATGTCTATAGGTTCGATCACCATCGCCACTGCATGTTCCTACAAAACGGAGAGGGCCCGGGCGTCCTAGGAAGGTATGTCCAAATTTTACTTTGCCTCAATTTCATAGCTTCAAAAATATGATGTTCGTATAATTAAACATGATGTGACCAAGTTTTTGTAGTCGTTGCTTTGATAAAGTTCACCTACTTATTACACCATGAAGAGTGGCCTATAACGAGAGATAAAACTAGCAAATTTACTCACCGACTGGAGTATGCCATATCGTTTTTGTAAGTCTTTTGATAAACACTCGCTATATGCTTTTTCAGCACTATTTATTTATTTATTTATTAATGCAGCATGCTGGCTTACAGTTACCCAAAATGCCAGCACGCTAATTATGGTACATGCATAGTTAATTTTCACATGACAAAAAATATATTTAATTGAAGATACAAACTGGATATAAATTAATAATGAAATGCAAATTGTCAATAAAAATAATCTATGCCAACATAAAACAAACAAACAAACAAAAAATATCTTTATTTAAATAGACCTGTAACAAGTACTTTTAAATCGTCATTACAAGAAAAACAATATATACTTTGTAATAGACTTAAATACTATAATGATATGAATACATAAATACACTGTATACAAACATAATGTGACTCTAAATAAAATCAAAACCTCAAAAACATTATGAATAACAAATTGACAATGTCAAAACAGATTTCCAAACTATTAAAATTACAAGCTAAATAAAATAAATATAAATAATAAATATGCGCCAGACAACACACCTCTTGTAATGGTCTCGAAGTAGGGATTGATATCCCTGTGTTACGAGGTACCACACAAGGAACTAAGCCAGGGGCGTCTCCCAGCACACCCAGACCCGAAGCTATTATGTTTAAAGTCATATGCTATTAATAAATAAAAGGGCTTTATAACAGAATTGTGCAAAGCTGTCGGCAAATATGTCGGTATCAAAATCGTGAGCAAGTATATCACCAATAAGGCGTACAGCACGAGTGCTGGGTGCGTGTGCGGCGCACCTGCTGCGTCGGGGGCTGCCGCAGCAGGCGCCAGCGTCCCCTCATCATTCCAACTCATGAGCTACTATGACAAAATTGGTGTGTTGTCTGGCGCATATCACATTTTCACGTCTTTTACACCTTTACGTAATGGTGACGCACGACAATTAACGTAAGCAACGCTGGTCACGTATTTAGTTTTTATATTTGAGCGTTTTTTGGCAATTTTCAGTCATGTTTGGATAGGTAAGTAATTTATCTATCCAACTCTTCCAGGTGCGCCCGCCGCCCTCGGACTCGGAGGAGGAGCGCCCCATCGCCAGGCGGCGCTGCCCCAAGCTGAGGGTGGCGCCCGCCGAGCCCGCGCTCAGCGAGCTGGAGCGCGCCACCAGCCTCGCGCAGCTCACGCAGCCGCTGTTCATGAAGGTAGGAAGAAGGGTTAGGGGTTTGGAGGAGTGAGGAACAGGGTGTACAGTTCCTCATCCACCATTGAAAAGGGAGGATCCTCCGACCAGACTGGTGTTGTGTCTGGTGGGCTACTGCCCGACGGTTGTTGTCGGGTTCTTGTATCTATGTTCGATCGCTCGGATAACTTTTATATCGCGATGTAGGACACGTCAGTTTCTAGTTCGTATGAATCTATACTGCGGTATGTTATAGTGTGGGGAAATAGTACGGATAAGAATAGATTATTTGTAGCTCAAAAGAAATGCATCAGGGCTATATGTGGTATTCCCCCAGGCGAATCTTGCAGACAAGCTTTTAGAAATCTTAATCTGCTACCACTACCGGCTATGTACATTTACGAAATTTGCTGTTTTGTAAAAAAAAATAGTAAACTTTTCATGAAAGCCAAAGACATGAACAGTAGACTTAAAAGAGATCCCGAGAGACTGGTCCTAAGCATCATTCCTAAATCAGTTAAGTACAAAAAGAATTGTGTAAGCATGTGTGTCACAATTTATAATAAAGTTCCCTTTGATATAAAAAATCTGACTCTGAATGCATTCAAGGCCAAGTTATACAAATGGCTCATTATTAATAATATATATGACATTAAAGAATTCATTGACCGTAGATTTTAAGTGTGACATTCTTAATTAATTTTCAATTTATTTAATTTAGTATCTAGGTACTGATCCAGCCATATTTGATTTAACATTATTACTATTTTCGCTTTGTTTTGTGTGGCTCTAGTATGACATTATTGTTTGGAATATTATTAATTAATTATTACTCTTCGGATTAAGATTTGCATGCTAATAAATTGGCAAGACATGTCGCACACTTTCTCTATGATATGTACATCTGTTAATACCATGTTCTTATGCAAATAAAGTTTATGAATTATGAATTATGTGGTGAGATAGATGTCGCTACAGAGGTTTTGTTGAATAAGGAAAAAAAACAAACATACCATCACCATCACGCCTTTTTCCAAACCACATATTTCCACTTGCTAATATCCTGACACACCTCTTGCGCTTCTTCCACTCTCATTAATCCTTTCACACATGCTCATCGATTATGGGTACTTGTAACCTGACCTTTTCTAACTTAGTCTTGGACTTGTCCTAAGTACTGTCTATGCCTTCCCCTTCCAACAGCTCCTCCCACCCTCGCCATCTATATAAAACAACATTTTTAATTTTGTGATAGAAATAATGGCATACTTAGTAATGGAGCCTTCATTACTAAGTATGAAAGATTCCATTTATGAAAAAAAAAATATTTTAGCATTAAAACAAAAGTTAAATTCCAATTTCCCTTGGATCGTTCCTATACATCACTTACAGAATATTATATATCGTTTTCTCTATAGTATAAATAATCACCCGGTCGGTATACCGTTATAAACTTGCTTTCTTGTCCGATAAGCCATAGACCTAATAAAAAGAATGTAAGTAAAAACAATAAAAAATAAACGAAATAGTTTTTTGCTGTCCTTGATTCCGTAAGTTAAAAATATTTTGTCGAGTGATTTTATGTCAAGCAAGAGATTGTTTGTCCTAAAATCAGATAGGTAGAGGCATAGATAAAGGAAGTACGTAGTAAGAAATCACAAATATCAATAATTTTCTTTCTTTTTTCACAGATGTACAATTTAGAACGTTCAAAAGTTGCTCAAGACCCGGCACAGAGTATGCTGGTTTCCATCAAAACAGAGCCAATAGATGACTTTTAAAGCTAAGCATTATATTATTATACAGGGACTGTGTGAGAATTGTATGAAACTGTGTGAGTAACCAACATACTGAGTTGAAGATAGATTGATATATGGAGAAAAAAAAAAGGTCAAGGTAAAGCAACCTTGAGACGGTCAGATTCCGGATGGGTGACCAATATTTTGTGTATATTCCAGAACGCTCTTTGAGTCATTCAGTGCAAGTATAATTGTTACTCCCGTGTTAAAGTCATATCAAGGTAATGATTGTCAAATGATGAGGAATTGTGATATGTAATAATATTAGGAGCTTGGCCATTTAGGTACTAACTTTATATTATTGTAGGAATTCGTGTATATGTATAATATTATAACCAGAGATTGGTCTCGTTAGCTGAGGTAAGGAATTGTATGGATATGCCACTAATAAACGAATGATGATATTTTTAACACGATTTAAGGCTGCAGATTGAGCAGGAGTATATGTATTTTGTATCGTAAGCGTAAACAAAAACAATGCCAAATATCATAAAATGATGATTGAGGACCTGATCATATAACTCACCTCAACTCTGAGGTTATCCATACAATTCCAAAGTAAAAATAAGTTCTAGTATGGATACTAACTGAGGTTATACCAAACCTGAAAATCGTGTTAATAAAAATTATAATTACCAAAACCTATTTATTATTCCGGGTCTAGATGTTAGTGTGCCTCGAAAACCAGACACGCTATTCAATATGTTTGATTTTGAGTGAGATCCTGTCTTGTGTTTTTGGTTCGATTCTCGTTCAGGGTATTCGTTTTTATGTTAGTTATTGCTTCAGTTCAAAATAATGTGGCTTCTTATTGAATATTTTCAACAGTTTTCAGCATTCTTTTGTTCTGTTTTGTTTTAATTTGTGAAAGACGTCTTAATTCATAGAACGATCAATGTAGTGTCTAAAAATATTATTAAACCACGAAAGTATACTATAAGTTATTGTTAAATGTGTAAGTAACTGTTTTGTAATGTCTACGACTGAAGTCGATCAAACCCGGGTTATATGTCTTATCTAGTTTGCATACCCTTGAATTGTAAACATCACTAAAAAATTAAGGGTTGAGCTACTTTCTCGCTCTAGTAAATGACAGTTCTGAGTGATAGAAAAGGATAGAAGCATGCCAAGGCCAAATGTAGCTGAACCCTTTCTTACCCCTTTTGAAAGTGTGATTTGCAAGTTGTCCTTTATATAAATAATGCAATCCACAATGAAACTATTCTACATATACCGTTTGTTTATGGGCTGCTTAACTTTGAGTAGTGATTAAATTAAAAGGGCATGTCAGTTTACAGCGGTGCAGAATGTGTCCCTTGAAAGTTGGTTCGCGGAAAGTTCGTAAAATTAAGAAAAAACCGCATTTTTGTGGCAAAGCCTAGTTATGATATTGATTGTATACATTCCAGATTTAAGGTTATATTGTTAAGACAATAAAAATGTTGATTTATGTTGTGTACGAATATGGGAAAATAATAAAAAATATTTTGTGAAAGTAATCATAAAGTTTTATTAAGAAAAACAATCATTTAATCGAACTTGAATTTTATAAAAAGACCCTAATACTTGAAAAGAGTTGCTTTAAAGAGACTTACATCAAATGTTACATAGACGATTGTTGTTGGTTGACTGTTAAGTAAAAAAACAAATACTGCCTGAATTTAGGAGTTATAACATAGTTGACTAAATTAATAAAGCTTTTTATCCGCGCGTATACGCTCTTCGGAAAAGCATGGCGCGTATAGGCGCGCCTTTTGTCGCGCGCCTTTTGTCACACGCCGAGCGTTTACGTGCTCATAATTTAGTATAATCCATGTAGATACCATGGCCACTCCTGGTTCGCGCGAACACGCCGCAATAAGCTCGTGTACGCGAGTTTGGTTATTTGAAGCGCAGAATGACAAAACTCGAGTCTGAAACCGCTTTAATGTATCAAAATGGTCTTAAATGTAGTCTCTCGAAGCATTTTGTCATGTTATCTAACTAAAACATCAGACAGCATTAATTCGAATGCAAAATATCCTCCTGCGGCTTCGAAATCTTCACATCACTAAACTTGACAGCTAACCCTTCCCTCTGCGGGCTGCAAGTCATCGGGCCGACGAGACATTCCTCTCCGGAGAACTTGCAGAGCCGCAGCAGCGACCAGGTTAAGTTGTCGACGGAGTACTTGACGCAGACCACGTTGCGGGAGCGAGTTAGACGGAGGTAGAACTTACGGGGGTTGCCTGGGTAGATGCCTAGAAATAAAATGAAGCCTTATTGATTATACCGTTCGGTTTATGGACAGTAGCAGAAGGATAATATTTAAGTAGGTATGAGTTTTATTGCCTCGTGGCTTAAGTATTTTAGGGCCCTAATAGGCAAAATTTTAAGTTGGAGCTCTCAAATGGATAGTAAAAATCGTATTAAGTAGTTGGGAACCATTCCTGAATAAACCTACCTACTTTCAAGCTCTCATTTTTTACAGTAAATTGTTAGGGATATGGTTCTTGTCTAATTACTGCGTTATTCAAACTTTCAGAGCATGAAATTAAAATCAATCCAAAATATACGTCCCGTCGAGGGACGAGACGGGAGTCTACTCAGTCCTCATACCGACTAAAGGCTGAAACACACAGTTATCTACCTCGCAGTCCCCGCACACACTCGTGAAGGTTTGCAAGCCAACATCGCCCCATCAGACCTCTAAGACCGGCCTGCGCAGACGACGGACTTTAATCTGTGGCGGAGAAAAAATTACGCTTCGCGAATAAAAGTCCGTGTCGTGGAAAGTCATTATTGTCTAGAAATTTGGTGAAGCGTACGTCATAGAGGCAAATATTTTAAGATTACGTCGTCTGTAATTTACATGAAGTTTAAGAAAAAGAAGACTTTTAAAAGAGAATTCTAGGTCCATCCCTTTATTTCGAACCTTCAAAGGTGCAAAGCAATGCGGACTAAAATCCGCTGTGAGCGTTGCTGCTCATAGTTCGTTGGTTCAATTTTTTGCGGACACCTGCGCACTTTAATCCGCTACGCTCCGTGGGTGTCCGCGGTGTTTCCGCGTACTTTTAGTCGTCCGAGTGTGTTGCTCGATACAGTTTGTCAGCGATCTATTTTGACGGACAAAAAAGTACACCGCGGATAATCCCTCGTCTGCGCAGGCCTTAAGAACATATTCCAACAAGTTGGGCGCCATCAGTACGATATTTTGCAGTCAAATTCATACCAGTAGCCCAATCCGATACTTCGTCTGTCAGCACGCTACCAATCATAGGCTGGTCGTCGTTGTATTCGATGCCAGCCTTCAGCCAATGCTTCTCGTCCAGATATATCATCAAACCGGCCTGGTCGTACAGGGTCGTAAAGTCGGCTTCCACACAAATCTGAAAAAAGAGATTTACAGGGGTACTTATCAGTAGAAGCTCAGTCAGCCAGCAGTATTACGCTCTTTCTTTTGTTGACTGCAATTTTTTTATCAAAGTAATATGTACAAAAAGATGATTCGTGCAAACTGGACGTGGACATTCCAAAACGTAGTGTTTATATACTCTTGGTTATTCCTTGCGGGTAGGTAGCGCACACATGCGTAGAAATAGGCTATGGAGTTTCTCTAAAGGACAAAATCAACGATTTATCCACACAGAAGTATCTCATCTGCATACATAAAAAGTATCAAGCATGTGGCGGTGGACTGGATTAGACACTTGTAACGACTTCCGCCATTAGTTAATTGAAAGGAAAAATGGTCTTTAGTAATATTAATGAATAAATAAATAATAATTTTCTTGAATGGAATGTGGAAGCAACGTTTTGGCCCTTTTGGCATGAATTATTTATTAGCCGCCCCCGGCGCGGCCACATGAATCGATGACTTGTGAAATACTACCACTAAATTGTCTTTGCAGATTGCTAGGTTAGAAAGATGTAGTGGCATTGTGGTGGCTTCGTACTATGGCGGCCCTAGCCCAGAGTTGGGGTAGAGCAAAATAAATGAATAAACGTCAAAAAGTCCAATATACATTTTTTATGACTCGCCTTACATTAAGGTGTGTGTTGTCTTATCCATACAATTCCAAAGTCCAACTTCTGATTTTAACTGAAGTTAACCAAACCTGTAATTGTCATGTTAATGAAAGTAATCAAAATTCTAAATAAGTAAAAAAACCTGTTCATCATTCCGGGTCTAGGAGTTAGTGTGCACATTTATACAAACCTACATTGGCTGACAACGACTCCAACAATAACAATAATTGTACCGACATTATATTATTATCGTAAAAGTTTTAGAAGAATACGCAGTTATATTTTTTCTTTTTAGTGTTTTGTTTTGGAATAGTTTTTTTTTAAGTTGTTTTTTTTGTTAAAATTTTTGTTTATTTTTTGATTTTCAATGAATTGAAAATTTATTTCATCGAAAAAGTATCATTTGCTCCTAAGAATTGAAGAGTACCGTTACTTTGTTATGGATCCCATAATCAAAACCTATCTAAACTCTCATCAAACTACCCTTGCAGTAGGTATATCCTTTTCAATAAAAAGCACCAGCTTTCAAATAATTAAGAATGATTAAAATCGGTAGGCGTGATATTGAGTTATTCGTCCATTTGTCGCGCATTTAGATTATCTAGATTTAAGACTTATATAGTTTCTCATGGATCCCACTGTCAAAACTAGACCAAATTAAAATGGGACCCATACGGGAAGCAAAGAGGGAAGAGGGAGAGAAGGAAAAAAAGAATTATCAAAATCAGTTCACCCATTTGAAAGTTATGTATGAGGTAACTAACATAAAAAAACATACAGTCGAATTGAGAACCTCCTCCTTTTTTTGAGTCGGTTAAAAAAGTGAAAAGTCGTAAAATACTAAAGCTGACAAAAAATTTAATGCGAAGATAAAAACATTTAATTATTTTATTTTATAGAGAAGTAAAGTAAATGAACTGTGTCGGTAACTATTTAATTCAATTGCTAAGGCGTAAAATGACGGTTATCTAACAGACTGTTCATTTTACATAGGAAAGTTTTTGTGCCAGCCATGATGGCTAAACTAAAATACTTGAACACTGTAGATAAACAACTGTTAACTTCAGTCGTATGGACTTTAGTTTTTAAAAGATATTTTTCATAATACTCACTGTAAATGTGAAATCATCTTTTATGCGCACTCCGAATACGTGTCCCGAATTATAATAGAAGTTGTACCACGTTCCCTGCCAGAAATCTTTTTTGTCGTCCGTTGTTACTTCTAAAGTGTTGTTATTGTTTACAAGACGCCATTGTTTTGGTTCATTCAACCATTTAAAATCATTAAAAGTAACTTTGTTAAAAGAATTTGAATCCATTGAATAAAATTAAGTTTTAATTTAAATGTATGTGTATATTTAATGTAATTTTGTTTACTATTATGCAACTAGTAATGTAAAAGAGGTACTTCAGCGCTCATAAATACTGGCTCTGATCTGTTATCTCTTTGATTTGATAGCATTGTAACAACGTGGAGCGTAGATACAGTTTTGTTTGGTCCTAAAAATTATGCAACCAACCTACGAACGACAACACGAATCACGCGATACGTGCTATCTACGACGTTCGTATAGTAGCCAGCGTTAAAAATCCATGTATCCAAATACTTTATTTGCTTTAACTACGTACTTGTTTGATTCCGTTGACAGCTCGTCACTTTACGTATTTCGTCACTATGCGTAGTACGTCCCATTCAATGAAGATGAAAAAATGGTAAATAATTTTATACTTCTTATTTCATACTCGTCGGACGAATTAGGAAAGAGACGAATTATAGCATGCTGCATGAGACATGTTAGAGATGTTGTCTAGTTATCGTCTTATTGAATAGGACGTACTACGCACGCATAGTGACGAAATAAATAAAGAACCACTTGTTTGCAACAAACACCAATTTAATAACTTAATTTTATATTATTGTCATAACTCAGAAGTTATTATTTACTCAAACACTAGCAACCCCATTTTTTTGACGTAGTTTTTTAGCAGCAACCACTAGCAACACTCAATGCTCAAGCAAAAATCAAAATGGCTTCATTTCCGCAAGCGGCAGCACGGCGCGTTGGCTCCGCGCGGTATAGGAAGAATATTAATTTTATTTTTGTGTATAGATAGACAGAAATTATATTTTGGAAATCTTAAATAAGATTTGTGCCGTAATTGAAAATGGGTAAACCAGGTAAGTCGTGTTTCTTTATAATTATTACAACACGTGGATACCGCGTGGGTTAAATGTCAAGAAAATCATGTTTAAATACAATTATTCTCGTGTATTTCATCAAAGAATGAATAACTATGTCTAAAATAAGGGTCAACTTTGGTAGAATTCAATTGGTTTTAAAATTTCACAAGTTAACTTTTTAGTCGGTGTGTTCTGTGCGTGCTTTTTTGAGGTTATATGTCAAGGTATGAAACCTGAATTTTCGATAATAGTTATGATTTTGTTATTTATTACATTAACCTGCCATCTATATGAATACCTGCATTTAGGAAACTTGTTTAATAAAGTTTTGTGGTATTTCTCGTTACCTAACCTCTCGCCTATTACATTGCTTTTAGCCAAACTAACTCACAAAATAAAATGATCAAAAGTCCTTCAAAATAATATTTTATTTCGTTTCTTTTAATTTTTTTCTGATTGCTACTAACATAGGTTTGTGTACCATTTGTCACTAAAAAATTAAATAAGTTTTGATATGTATTTACTTGAAATAAATATAATTATTTTCAAAATCTTTCTGACCAACTCAATTTTGGCCCTGTAATTCTAGTTAAAAGTTATATTCATTAAAGAGAATAGCATCCGATAATTGGACTAATTGAAACCATCTGTTGGAGTTATACATTTTTCTTGATTCAAGATTTTACTGCAAGGAAATTACTAACATGTCTACGGCTCAGTGCTTCTATGATAGTCTTATCAATATTACACTTGCAGGAAGATTTCTATGCATATAATAATAATAAGATTAAGATTTGTTGTGGGCCTTTGAGCTACCGAGCGAGTCCATAGCTGACTGGTTTTTTTTTGTACTTCTGCGAGCAGGCTAAACACACTGGACTTACATTATTGTTTCACCATTTTATGTACTGTGTTTGTAGCAAATAAATATTTCTGATTTCAAATAGTGCCAAATGTAATTTATATTTACAGGCAGCCTTTTTATCAATATTGTAAAATTATCTCCAGATATTGAAAGGTATTAATTTACAACATTGATGAAATTGTTCAATTCAATTCTTTATTTGCATAAACATGTGGTTGTATGTAGGTATAAAGATGGATTAAGATTCCTTTATGGGTAAAGTACACTAAAGAATTTGGCTGGTCAGGTATTCGCCTCAGTAGCTCAATGGTGAGTGCGGTGTAGTTTGTGGTAGATGCAGGTTTAATTCCAGTCTGATTACTTGGGCAGCTATTTTTGTAGAATTTTTTCTATATTTAGATTGCAGAATAGTGTGATTGCAATAATTTCTACCTCATGAGTAGGTTTTTCAACCAACTTCAAAAAAGGAGGAGGTTCTTTACACACTGTTTTGCTTATATTTACATGTTTGTCAATAGACTAAATCACCTAAATGACACTAGTCTGACCATCACCAATGAAGGAATGGTGCTGACAGATCTCATAACCATCTAGAAAAAAAATACAGTTTCACCAAAACTACCATGATGACAAACTGGTCCCTCTAATCTTGACCTATTCATGAAGACTATGATACCACATACCCACTTCTGATGCTCTCCTACCCCACACAACATATCTTACAATCTGAACAATATTTACATAGTTTATCCTTTTCAGAATTTGGTGGGGGTCGTGGCAGCGGCGATTTCCGTGGCGGTCGCGGCGGCGGGTTTCGTGGGGGTCGTGGCGGAAGAGGGGGCTTCGGCGGAGGCCGGGGGGGCGGCGGCGGGTCTTTTGAGAAGAGAGGAGGCGGTGGAGGAAGGGGCTTCGGTGGCCGTGGGGGCGGTAAGTCTGCAATTTTTACTTGTAGATTATAGATGGATGATGGATTTTTTAATCGCACAAAAAATACATGAATATTCCATTACAGAAACCATTTGTACAATTAAGGCGGCCTTATCACAGTAGAGCAATTTTTACAGGTAACGTTTAGTTTAGTTTTAGTCATGATTTATCAATATTATTAGCAAAAATGTGATTTTGTGTGTAATCTAAATCAAAAAATTTAGAACACTGTTATTTAATTCAGTATTGAAGCAATGAAAAATTAATGTATATTTTGGACATGTAAATCATGCATGAATCATGGAAAGTTACGAGGTATTAAAAATAAATATTTGTTGTATAAACAATCCTTTTAGATAAATTAATATGATGACAAACTGGTCCCTCTAATCTTGACCTATTCGTGAAGACTATGATACCACATACCCACTTCTGAAGCGTCATAACCCCCATGCAAACATCCATACACATGGTACATGGTTAGCAACATAGTTTTTGTTTGTGGCAGGCAGAGGGCGCGGCGCCCCCAGGGGGAGAGGCGGCGCTGGTGGCGGCTTCAAAGGAGGCAAGCAAGTGATCCTCGAACCACACAGGTTTGTGATAAAACAAATTGTAATGATTCCAAAAGACTGAAAAAAACAATTTATTCAAGAAATTATTTGACATCCAAGAGTTAGATGAAAACTCGATAATAGTTAAGTCTAAAATAATAAATAGGACACCTAGATTATCTGATACCTAAGCAAAGCTTGTACACGAGTGTCGGAGAATGATAAACATACATACCCACTTAAATATTTCTGAATAGATTACACTAACAAGCCAGTCAGGTTATTTATTCTAAAAGACGTTTCAAATGATGCTATTAACATAACTTTCGTTCTTCTGAAAGCGAACGCTTGAAGCCAAATTAACTGTTACTGATTAATACAGAACTACTCAACCATATTCATACGTCCTATGTCATTTCTAAAATTATTCTGTTTACCTGCAGACATCCTGGAGTATTCATCGCAAGAGGCAAGGAAGATGCTCTTGTGACCAAGAACTTGGTGCCTGGCTCTGAAGTATACGGAGAGAAGAGGATATCTGTTGAGGTATACTTCAGACAGTTTATGCGATTTGTCAATTTTCACCAAAATTAGATTTATTCATTAAGAAACTGGTACAGAGGCGTTCACATCCACCTTTAGATAGGGGGCACCTTATGCTGCTGGCATAAGACACATTTTTCTATGGTTTCGTAAAGGTTAATGTAAACACCTCTGTACAATGACCAATCAATACAGATCGCGTCAGATTAATTAAACGCCATGCATTTTACGATGAATATATCTATACTTTTAACAAATGGACGCGATTGGCCTATTGCACAATAGCATGTTTTCTCGCCTTGATTCCTGGGTTTGATTACTCATCTAGTCAATTCAGTAAGCAATCGTTTATAAAATGGCTTGAGTGCTGGAAGACTCCCCTGGCCTAATTCCTTGTCATTTACCTCGTCATAGGATATTTGTCCCTACTTTCAGTCCGGACCATGCCAAGTTGTGTGTTGCCTGGAGCATAAATTTATAATGAGAAAGATTAAACTGAGCAACTAAAAATACCGAAACACTGATTTTAGAATATTTAGAGGCTCAGATAGTAGTTTGGTGGTGTGGTGGTGGTATGTTGCTCCATTAAATACTATCCATTTATAATTATTGTCTTTTTACAATCATCATCACAGACCGCTGCACGAGTGCGATCAACTTAAAATCTAACCAGTGAAAGTTCATTGTACAAATTTCTTCCTAATAAGCTAAATAAGTTGATCTTTATTCTAGGTAATAGTTTAAAATGATGATCGTGGTCCCTCTAATCTTGACCTATTCGTGAAGACTATATCCACATACCCACTTCTGATTATCTAACCCTCCACCCCTATACAAACATTCTTCTCTGCTTTTCTTAACGCTTCTTTTTCTTCTAGACTGACGGAGAGAAGGTGGAATACAGAGTATGGAATCCTTTCCGGTCGAAGTTGGCCGCCGCCATCATGGGCGGAGTGGACGCGATACACATGCCTCCGGGGTCGCGGGTTCTGTACCTGGGCGCAGCCAGCGGGACCACTGTCAGCCATGTCTCTGATGTTGTTGGACCGGTAAGTTATTGTTTATAATGGCTCCCTTTTAAACTTTTTTTTAGAGGAATACAATACAGGGTTGGACAATAAAAATATAAGTAAACAATTTGTGTATAAATATTTCTTCACTATTTTATTTCTATTCACACAAGTATAAGTTAAGCCCCCATTTTCTAGTTTTCAGTTATTCTTTATTGTAATATTGTTTGCTTATAAGTAAATAATTTTCAAAAATTTATTACTCTGTATTGTTTTGAAAAATAAGCTTTTTAAATGATGAACAAAATCGTCGGACCTATTCATGAAGACTATACTTATCATCACCCACTATACTGATACTCCCCTCTCACTATCTCCAACACACTAAGTCACTTTAACCAGTAATCGAACCTACTTTCCACAGGAGGGGCTAGTGTATGCTGTGGAATTCTCCCACCGATCCGGAAGGGACCTCATCAATGTTGCAAAGAAGAGGACGAATATCATTCCCATTATTGAAGATGCAAGACATCCATTGAAATATAGGTATGTACATTTTTCACTTCAACTGATATTCTAACATGTGAGTTATCAGATATCATTTTCTAACCAAAGTTATAAACTAGAAACATTGGACCTGATCCTAGGGACTCGAGCGGGGCGTGGGATCAGGTCGAATTTCACTAGTTTTTATATTTATGTAGAAAATAGTGCATTGTTAATGCTAAAACCATTTCGAGTCTAGTTTTAATACTTTTTCTGCAGTCTTAAAATCTCTTAGTCACATGTAGTCATTAGGAAACTCAGCCACTTCCTTAGCATTACTTATGGCCTCGTCGAAAAGAAAGAGACAAAACGTCTGTCTGACATCTGCCAGGTGGATTTCATCGGGCTCCAGACACCAGTAGAATTCGCACTTGTCAGAGTCATACACGTCACCCGAACCCGTTCTGAAAGTGCGAACTGTCAGGTGACAGCTCAGTCATCTTCGTTTTCACTCGGGAAAATTTGGAACAGGTTCGAGTGATTTTCACTCCTCAGAGTGTAATTTCCACTCGATTTGGAACGCAGCCTCAATGTTTGCTAAAAACAATTTATGGTTAAATCAAATTTTGTAGCCAAAACCACTATGATGAACTCAATATGCTAAATTTTTCATGTTGATATACTTTGAACTCTCTCTCTGATAATATTTTCACCACAATCCCTACATTACTCTCTTACCCTTGTTATAAAGATCTTAAATTTCTTTCAGAATGCTGGTAGGCATGGTAGACACAATATTCGCAGACGTGGCACAACCGGACCAGGCTAGGATAGTCAGTTTGAATGCACAGCATTTCCTCAAGAATGGTGGACATTTTGTAATTTCAATTAAGGTAAGAACTTTCATATGTGTGTAGTTAGTCTTAGTGGTACTATTGGTACTTACATCCGAATTCTGATTATAAGCACACTTCAAATTTATGCGTTCCTACAACTTATCAGAAACACATGGGAAGCATCTCATAGGTAGAAATATTTCAGAATTTGAGCGCATAACTTGTTAACAATCTTGTGATGAAAAACAAAAGCCTAAATTTTTCATGTTGAAAGCGAACTCTCTCACTGAGGAAACATAAATTCTATCAATTATTTCCCTTTGCAAAAATACCTTTAAAAACACAAAATGAAATTCCAGGCCTCTTGTATCGACTCCACGGCACAACCAGAGGCAGTATTCGCTGCTGAAGTGAAGAAACTTCAAGCAGACAAATTGAAACCCCAGGAACAGCTGACTCTAGAACCCTACGAAAGAGATCACGCCGTCGTAATCGGAGTTTTCAGGCCACCACCCAAGTCATAGATAACTATTTCCGTTGGATTATGGATGCGTTTTCACCAGAGATGTGCGAGAGATTTGTTATAACACTTATAACCAATGGAATCACTTCATGTTTGAAAAGAACCAATAGAATCGCTTTCATTCACCTAGTTTCGCGATTCTATTGGTTCTTAACATACACATTCCTCGCACTTCTCTTGTGGAAACGCACCCTAAAATTTATCTTCGCGCGGAATCTGCCAATTTATAATTGGCTATAATTTTTTTATTTTTGAATAAAATACGCTTAGTTGTAAGTTAGACGTAAGTGTATGAATGGAGATGTGATGATAAGAATGTTATTAGCTTTAAGTCGTTAAAAGAAAAATACATTGACTGTGAATGATATTTTTTGTTTTCTTACCAAAGCCCTGTACTTACGCTAGTGACACAGCGCATGCGCATGTGAAATTTTTCCTTTCTCTTCTGAAGTTTCGGAGTCTTCGAGCGAGGCATGAAAAGGCATTTCTATGTCAACTATGTCAGGCGACTCTAAGGGTGCACGCCCACGTCAGACTTTTTGTGGGACCGATAATCGGGCCGATTTTGTATTTCACTTCATTTCTGACCTACTTTTTGTAGGACGTGTGCGTTGCTCCATTGCTATCAGTACGTTCTATTTTTCTCCTACAAAAAATCTGTCACCGATTATCAGACGTGGTCGAGCAGCCTAAAGGCCTGCGCAGACGAAGGACTTGAGTCCCACAAAGGACTAAAGGAACCCCGTATACAAATACTTGTAAGCAGACTAGGGATTATTTGCGGCGTACTTTTTTCTCCGTCGAAATAGATTCTTACAAATTGTACCTATCGAACAACGCACACGACAGACTAAAAAGTACGCCAAACCAAAAATCCGCCGAAACACCGCGGACGACCGCCGAGCGTAGCGGATAAAGGATAAAAAATATAGAACGAACGAACTATGAGCAGTCAACGCACACCTTGCTAAAACTTCATGTAAATTACAGCACAACGTAATCTCAGAATATTTGCCTCCTTATCGTGCGCTTCACTAAATTTCTGGACGACAATGATCGCACACCGTGTGTGCGTTGGGTCCGCGGTAAATACGCGGGGGATTTTGTATTCGCAGAGCGTACTTTTTTCTCCGCGTACGTCGTCTTCGCAGACCTTCAGTCTTCTGTGTGCGTTATTCGTCTAGCCTATTTGAGGACCATGGGCGCATTAAGGATGATGGGGCCCGACTGTTCTTAGTTGACCTTGTTACGTTCTAAAAACTTGTTTTTTGGGGCCCTGGGCACTAAAATGCTAAAAGAGAAAGAGGGCCTGCTCAACAGGTAAGGCCTGTGCAGACTGGGGATGTTATCCGCAATGTACTTTTTTATTAAACTGCATCGAACTACGCACACGGAGTACAAATAGGCCGCGAAACGGAGCGGTTGATGTGAACGCCTCTGTACGCGGGAGGCCGCGAAAAAATAGAACTAACCAACTATGACCAGCAATGCACACAGTGGACTTTAGTCCGCATTCAGGATGAAAAACTTCCTTTTTTTCGTGTACGTTATTCCAGCTGGAAAATAGGTAGCTTCTAGTGATAATATGTATTTAAATAGAAATATAGTGAATTTCTCATTTAGGCGCTGTTTTTTTTCTTTGGATTACACAAAACCTGATTACTGATAATGTATGAATATTTTCATGAATCTAAAAAATAAAAATTCTTTATTGACAACACATTCAAAATAAATACAATTAAATAATAATACAGTGAAAAACTACTCTCTACATTGCAGAGGTTCCCAAACTAGGCTAGGCCTGTATCTTGGGAAACCGATTAACATTTAAATTTCACAGTTATGTGTTTTTGTGTGTGTGAGAGAGAATGTATTTGTTTATCTATTTGAAATTAGTGATTCTGTTTCGTCGTAGTTAAATTATACCGGGTGATTATCAAATAACTTTCGAAAACGATATGGCATACTCAGCAAGTGATGTACTTATTATAAAGGGTATAAAAAGACCCTTAACGAAGCCGACACCTACGTATTCAGGACTATTTTTTCTTTGACCATACCTGGGATCTCAAGAGTTACGAAGTTAATGAAGGTCAAAGTTAAAAAAAAATCTCAAGATTTTGATGAAAACAAACTCTAATCATTATCACTTAATTTTTGTCGAAACATTATCAGAATTTCAAGTATTTCCTAACAAAAAATTGTTTCAAAACGTTCAACTCGCAATGTACATCGTGCGTACCCCTTGATTATGCGCAACAGCCACGCGCCGGCACACAAGCGCAGGAGAGCGGTCTGTAGCACGCGTTAAGCCGCGGATCCACCGCAGCGCACGGAGAGGATACGCACGTGCGTCAAGCTTCGCTTTGCAAGAAAATATATGTGATTGTATCCACTGCAATCCACGGACACGCTACGCATGAATTGACACACGTGGCTTCCTCGAATATGTGCGCACGTAGCTAAACGCTGGTTACGCCATGCACGCTGTACACGCGGTACACGGAAGCGGGGCGGGGTAGTGGGGTGGGGGACGAGCGCGGGGAAGCGACGCCTGCGCCATTTTGTCGATTCCTGTTCCAATGACATTTTATAAGATTCCCAAAACGCGTGGTTTCCACAAGACATATGACTCAAAACGGTGCTACGCTAAAGTCGAATGTAATTTGTAATCCATGTTCCGCGTGTCCGTGCACAGCGTGCGCTGCGGTGGGTCCGCGGCTTTACATTGCGTAGTCCGTTTTTAGGTTTAAAATTAACACCAAAAAAAATTCGTTTCCCATCAATGTTTTTTTTTCTGTGACTTGATTTAATGGTCCGAGTGCGTAGACGCCGGCTTCGTGAAGGGGCTTTTAACACCCTGTATTTAAGCATTATTAACTTGAATTTTAAGGTTTTCATACAATAAATACTGACCGTTCGAATGATTTGTATGGTGACCTTGTAATGGCAGTTAAATGAACTTCATTTTCAATATAGTTTCTACATCACTTAGTGAGTATGTATCGTTTTAGGAAGTTATTTGATAATCAACACCCGGTATGTGACGCACGCACAAATCAATAGCTACAAGTGTTTGTAAATCTAGAGTTATAGTTTATAGTTTCCATCTTTATGATGAAAATAGTGCATTATTAAATGCTGAAAATAAAAAATCACTTGCATCATCGAACTAATTAGGTTTATGTCTGACTGAAGAGAGTGGTAAAAAGAAAGAAATAAAACTCTCGTAAGTAATTAAATTAACGTTTAATAAGTCAGTCGCCCTCGTCGCTGAGTTCGCTCGCGCTCGCCTCCATCTTTTCTCCGTCGCCCCACGACTGCTCGCTCTCAGATTGATATTGCTCTATTTCTAGCTCCGAATCTGATGTATCTGTATGGTAGAATAAGATGAATTTTATTAATAGCCAATCTAGTGTTAATACAAATAAAAAGCAGTATTGACAACACATTGAAAATAAACACAAATTAGATTATAACATAGTTTCGAAACTAGGATGGGCCTGTATCTTTTTGATACTATACTGATGAGCACTTTCCAACCAAATATTTTGATTAAATTTTTCATCCGGTATAAGAAAAGAAATAATTTGCTAAAGAGTATGCAAGTAAAATATTAGTAAATTATTCTGAAGTAGGGTGGCCAACCGTCCTGTTTTCTTCGGACATGTCCTGGGTGGACTTTAAACGGAGGCTACACAACACTGGGTTCTGTTTTCAAACTGTATTGAACTGTTTATTTTTATTCTCAATTCTAGTTTTTTGGTTGGCAAAATTATATTGTAGTATTATCAGCTGACTTACCATTGTACTCAATAACAGCTTCTTGTTCATCTTCCGCATCGTCCCTAGCATTGCGCTGCGCCATCGTGAGCTCCAAACGGCCTTTTAGGTTCAATAGCTGGCAGATGTGTGATCGTCTGGAGACGAAATATAGATTATATTTTAGTCGTAAATGAGATAAATTAAGAGTTTATGTTTTAAAATCATATACAATTTCATTCAATTAGTTTGTTTGTTTTTATGAATGTTATAAACTGGTAGTTCTAATTACTGGCAGTTACTTGAAATTTTGAACAGTAACTGGCATCTTAATAAGTTACCTTATAGAATAATTTGGCAAACATTCAATAGATTTGAATTTTTATGCCAAAGTGATTAAATAAAAGGTGAAAAAAAGAATTAAGCTATTAATCTGTTGAAAGGAAATACCTTTAGGTAAGATAAGTTAAGAAAATTATAGTAATGGCGTTAAGTAAAAATATTTTTGGAAAAAATACATTTACCCATATTTTAATTATTAAAATAGTTTCTTACATAAGAATCAATATTGATTAACTAAATTTACTTACAGTTAATAGACATAAAACTATTTATTTTTGTATGCCTAGATGCCAGGGGCCTTACTCCCGTTCGTCGAACGAGTAGTTACGTGAATTTTCAGTCTTAAAAAAACATACTTATCGTGCGAAATTAATGTTGAATTTTTTAGTATTCTAATAACCGTATTTTTTTGTACAAAAAACATTAAATGTTTCATAACATACTACGTTTTGCGTGCTTTGTAACCTTCCAAAGTTTTACGACGTTCGTGAATTTCTACCGGAGTAGGCCTGATCATCGTAAAATCGTCACATAATCGGTAGAGGGTTGTTATTATACAAACCTATAAGTGAAGAGCGCGAGTAAAGTGGCTAAATGCTGCGCGGTGGCGCCCGCGCTCGCCAGCAGCAGAGCCGCGTGCGCGCGCACCGTGGCCAGCGCCCACGTGCACACTGCAGCACATCTGGAAATATCAACAATTTAACGGTATCAACCCGGATATCGGCGGTAGGCTTACCACCACGGGTTTTAATACCATTGGTGAAAAGTAGGTTTCTGAGTGGTCCGTTCACCATGACGGCAACAGTCACTTGCCTCAGACTTCCTCGTTTGGGATAAAGTCGTGATGGTATGTTAAGGGTGTCATTATTAAACTTATAGTCCACTCTGAAGTCGAGGAGAGTCTTGCATAACTATTTTTTTTATGAAAAATAAGTATTGCACATGCGCCAAAAAACAGGGACTTTGTTTGACGAAAACTATACAAGTCTTTAAATTCTACCTTTAGAACTAAAACGCCAGGATATTTAAGACCAGTTATTTTTTTTCAACAAATTGTCTTTAACAACACACAGACGATAGTAGTTAAGTAATTAGTCTATATACTGTCCCAGTCCTGGGCAAAGGCCTCAATCATTGAAATCGTCATCGCTACAATGGATGGGTATCGGCTTAATCACCACGCTTGCCAAATGCGGGTTGCTGATCACAAACCCGGGCTATGTTTCGAAAAATCCGAAAACACACTTTGGCCGACCTGGGAATTGAGCCCGGGACCTCCGGGATTCGGGCTGAGCTCTGAAACCACACCGCCACGGATAAATAGTTTCAAAATTCCTGAATATTTTAAGCTATTTATCGGCTGTGTGTTGTTAAGGACAGTCTGACAACTTTACATATAAATATGTAAAGTTATTTACAAAAAATTCAAATATTTGATGACCAGCATCATATATCTACCATGAGTTTACACCAATGACGGCTGCCAGCGCCCGCGTAAATCGCGTTGACGTTTTTGTATGTGATTACTGTACAGCGCTCCTAGTTTTTTAAAATGGAACCGAAAATATCACACAAATTTCACACGAAAAAATCACACGAAACACGAAAAATATCACACGAAAAAAACGCAACGATCGCAGTCTACGTGACGGAATCTCGTGATAGACATCTAGAACATTACTTTAAACCAGGACATGTCCTGGTATAACGAGAAAGTTGGCCACCCTATAATAAGCCAACCGCATAAAGCTTAACGTATAATTTTATACTCACTGGCTAGTTTTCCTAGTGGCCATATCGGCCAGTTGCTCCAACAGTAGCGGCAGGTAGTCCGCGGGAAGCGCGGCCGCCGTGCGCGCCGCTACGGCGGGGTCGTCCTTTTGGAGTACGGTTAGAATTAGGCTAAGGGGAAAATGAAATGTTAGCACTTCAATTTAATTTGGTGAGTTTGGTGACTCGCGATTCTGTATGATTATGTAAGTTTTGTTGCTTATAGCAAATGGTATACCTACCTATTTGTATTGCCTTTAACAGAATACCTATGTAAGTAAGTTTTATTGAATGATAAACTCACGAACCTTAGTGGTTTTTAAAAAACTATCTCTATGCGAATGTATGCAACTACTTTTATTGAATAAATAAACGAAAAAAAATTTGAAGGATTTCACGGATTTATAAATAAATGAAACATATGGGGTGGAACTTCATGATGCCACTTAGGGGGGAAAGCAGCTCTAGACAATGGAGATAGCAAAGGACATTGCCAAGGTTTGGACGGTCCAGTGGCATAAACATGAACTATACAAAAAAAAAATCATAAAAAAATAATAATTCAACGCACAATATTTTGTCCAATACAAATATTTAAAACAAGAGACTGTTTTTTCTTCGGACTCCTGGGATGGATTTTTATGCGCTTTGAATTACAGATTAGTTTAAGTCTGAGGAACAAAATACACTATGTGAGCATTCTAGGCAATCTTGGTTCAACTTCCATACAAAATTAGGCAATCTCCTTTCACTCGAAAGAAACATTACTTTATTTTGGAAAAGAAATAAAACTGCATTCATTTTTTTTTAAATATGCTTCCCACATCCAACAATCGAACTGCCCCCCGATTCAGAACAAAGTTATCGACCGATTCGGTAAGTTTGTTTTAATTATAGCAAAGGACCCGCTTAACGGTAGCAATCAATATCATCCCACCAAAAACAATCTGTAAAAAACTAGTTAAGTCTCGATTGAGCTGCATGTTTATCTCTAAAAAGTAATGAAATCTAGACAAAGTCGTGCCAAGTGTAAGGTTTCTTACTACGATTTCTTTATTATTAGTTAATGTTGTGTGACTTGGCCGTTGAAGGGTACACAAGGGTACAAAACCAGGTGCTCCATGGCACCATTGCACCAATCTGTCGCCAGAACTGCTACCCATTGACGATGGAAAACGTTGATTAAATAACCAGTCAATTGTAGGCTTGATAAAGCTGCGTTTACACGTAATGTTATATCTGTTGTAACTACCTATGTTTGTTAAGCGAGATAACAGCCCATACTGGTATTGGTAATGCCAAGGCCAATGGCCATGCCGCCCCCGCCAGGTACCGGTAGAAGAGGTCGACCCAAGAAGCGGTGGCTCGACGTCGTTAAGGGTGACATGCGTGCCAACAGACTCAGCACTGAGGATGCACAAGACCGCGCGAAGTGGGCCAAGAAAATAAGAAAGGCGGACCCTGGGACCTCACACAAAAGTAGGGGTTTACAACCGGGATAGACCGCACGGATGATGATGATGATGATGATGTACCCTTCAACGGCCAAGTTATACAACATTAACTATAATAATAAAAAAATCGCAGTAAGGAACCTTAGACTTGGCACGACTTTGTCTAGATTTCATTACTTTTTAGAGATAAACAAGCAGCTCCATCGAGACTTGGCTAGTTTTTTACAGATTGTTTTTGGTGGGATTTCACTTCTTTTTGTAGAAACGTGGGCATATTAATTTATTATATAAAGCTGCGTACGGATAGCGCGTACCCGGGCACGCGTATTTGTGTTTTATAATCAGGGTTACCAGGTACTCCAGATCTTCGATTATCCTAGTTTTTATAGTTTTCCCTTAATGTGGCCATTAAACTCTAACTCTGTACCAAATTTCAGCTCTAAGTAGAAGTACTAGTTCTATTTCGATGATCATGAGTGAGTGAGTGTCATCAATGCGAAACTTTGCTTTCGCTTAACTTCGGAACTAAATGACCTACAGACTTGAAATTTTAAGATTTTAAGTATGTGATTATAGCCTACTGGATGACGAAAAATTCTGCGTTCTGGTCTTATCCAGAGGTTCTCAAATAAGGGCCTGAAAATGCGGCGAAATGGTTCCAGTAAAGGATGGTACGGCAGTGTTTGCTTCGCGCTCGACTTGGTGGGGGCACTGCCGTGCCCCCCGATTATACACACATCAACATGGTCCAGGGATATTTCAATTAAACCTAAATAACTAAAATTCTATTAACTTTTTGTTAAGACACCTACACATTAAAATAAACCTTGTTAAATAGCCTATCTAATCTGATAAATAAACTTTTAGATAAAGTTGAATTTAAAAAAAAACTTAGAAGAAGAGGAAAAACTCAGACAAAATTTCAATCTTAACTTTATTTTTGAAACATTAGAATCTAAACAAAACAACATTTGTTTTTTATAAAAATTGTTGCAAACTTAAAATTAATAATCCGTGGATCCACCTAAGACTCTCCTGACACATCTGCAGCGGTTCTGCATCCTCAAAACAAGGGTGTCAACATCCTGTTGTGGAATACTCGCGCCGTATGTGGATGGGCATTGTCGTGCATTAGCTGGAAATTTTGTCCCATTTGCTGTCTGTGGGGCAAGATTACAGGCTCTAGCACTTCATCTCGGTATTTAAGAGCAGTCATATTGCCTTGTATCCAAACGAGGTCCGTTCTACCGCCGAGACGAATTCCTGCCCAAACCATAATCGTGCCACCTTGATATGCATGAACTTGTTGTGGGTGCTGCAGTCGATTCCAACGTCAAGGTTCTCTCCAAACGCGTACTCTTCGCGAATCAGGATGAAATCCAAACCTGGATTCATCAGTGAAAAGCACAAGTGGCCATTGAGAATGGTTCCAGTTTTCGTGTGCAATAGCCCATTGTAATCTTCTTCCTCGATTGCCTCTCCTTAGCGCTGGTACCCGAAGTGGCCTACGAGCACGTAGGTTGACTTCATGCAGTCGTCTTTTCAAAGTTTGACCGCTTACTAGCAAACCATACTATCTCTGTAGCCTTTGAACCAATTGCATCGCCCGTTCCATTTGGTTGACTTCGTGCAGCATTTACTATAAATCGGTACCGTTCCACCACTTCCCCCGTGACACGATAACGTGACCAAAGCCTGGATATATGAGTGGCTGAGTGGCCCTCATGGCTTCAGAAACAGCATTTTGGGTAGCACCAGCTTGAATCATGCCCACTGCTCTTAACATTTCGTTCCTGGTCAAGTGTCTACGTGGCATGCATGATTAAATGAACACCGGAGATGCGTTTGACAAAGATTTATAGAAATTTATGGAGTTTTAATCAAGTTAGAAGTTCGTAAACTTCTTTAGAAGAAATTGAATGAATGCGAATTTCATCCTAAAACATAACCTTTTTATATTCAAATTTGAATTTAAAAAAGGAACTTAATAATGTTTTTATAATCTGTCATTAATAGTTTTTTTGTAAGGCCACTTTTTAAGTTTTATATATCCCTAGACCATGTTGTTTTGTGTATGTTAAAACCAAAGGCCTTTATTTTTATAAAGTAAAATAAATAAAAAATACCCATACTTACAACAAGAATTAAAAATTAAAGAAAATAACCGAATCGGCCGATAACTTCGTTCTGAATCGGCGGTCTGGTCAAAATTAGAAAAAATCATCACCATGGCATCAATTGATAGAGTCAATCAATTGATAGTCTCCTAAGTAGGAGGATGAAATCTCTCTGAAAAACATGGTAAATTAAACGAAAGAACATTTCTACTGGCTGCATCTGACTTGCCTTGACTTAGTAATATTAATGACTTAATTACCTGTTATAAAAAATTAAAAACTCAGACCAATTATACTGGCATCTATGGCTGATGCCCCTGGCTTAAACTCCTGTTTAGTACCTCGCAGCACAAGGATATTATCCTTACAGGCCTCTCTGTCTCCTCTCTCCACTGCATGTACTTGCGCGATAATTACCTACCAGGCGCCGGGTCTTCCTAGACCTGTTTGGCAGTTGGTTGTCAAAAGCCGCGTAGAGCATTTGTACGCGAATCTTGCGGTTGAACTGAAGCGATGACGTACTGTCAGTACTGACTATACTATTTTCCCTGTAAGATGATATGCCTGACAGCTCTTATTGTTCCGTGTCACGCATACTATTTCAAACTAAATAAAAATAAACTGGCAAATGAAAATGCTATAAACTATTAAAAAACTATTGTTCTTTCGAATATTATCAAGTAAATTATTCCTATTATTACTAACCGTTAATAAATGAAGTATTTGAAATTAAATTAATATATCTTTACAGCGCCTGATGCGTGAAAAGGAACGCCATTCAATAGTGTAGAGACTGAATGAGAGACTGAATCGACAAAAATTCGATGAATAGGAGCGACCATTTTGTAATTTGTAATCACGTCATTCGCATCAGTACCAGTGCGTCTGCCTTGTGTGCTGTTTTTAAACTATTTTTTACGAGATACCGCGTTTTATTCCATAACTTATTAGGCATAACCCGTTTAGTAAGAATTTATTTGAAAATTAAAAATTGGTTCGCTAACTAGATTAAATTACATTCGTTACAGCACTATAATTGACAATTATGAACTGTCAGGGATATCATCATACGGCGAAAGTAGTATAGTGACATGTATATCTAAAGAAGTATAGCTTGACCGCTATAAAGTCGACCCTCCTGGTGCGCGAGACGCGGGAGGGGGATGCTTTCGGCTGATCAACTTGGAGTCTGAATGCTCTAAGCCAATCAATCACTTCAATCAGTCACCTGTCAGCTACCGAGAGCGATAGCGTTCAACGTCAAAGCTTGCGCGGTTGCAGCCTTGTGTCTGCTCCACATGAGATAAATACAAAAATGGAATCGCCGAGTCTACGTAATAAATAATTAGGAAGTCAATGCTTTAAAATGTGGCGAATTATTTTAAGAACATTAAAAATTGAAACAAGCGTCTTCTTCAGGTGTGCATTCATTTCGTTTTCTACATTGTGTTAATACATTTTTCATAGTACTCTCGATGTGTTTTGATTTTTTTTACATTGTTATTGCTATTTCGTTAGTACGTATATAATGTATTCATGATTTTTCCAGGTGAAGACATAAATGTAAATAAGACAATTTCAGAGGCTACAGGCGTGTCTATGACAACTATTAAAAAATAAAGTAAAATCGGCCGTATTTGGTCCCACGTCTAATAAATAATTGATATTTAATTAGTCTATTTTTATTTATAATACTAACACATCTGAAGTAATAAATTTCCTAAATAACAACACGGAAATTTTATTAATCATGTGTTGAGATATCTTGCCGCGGCGCAATGCCGTGTGCACCCGCGCTGCCCCCGCCCCGCGTCCCGCGGACCATCAGGAGGGCCGACTTTACGGCGGGTAACCTATAGCCCTGGCTATAACATGCCTGTCACATGACAGCACGCATTGGCAAAACGGTCACTTATCTATTGCTGTGGACTATCTGTTACGTAGTATTGATTAAGTAATATGTGTCCTCACTTCGAGACAACAAGTTTAGTGTTGTGGTATCTGGAGCATATTTATATTTATTTATGTTTTATGCTCACCTTTTATCTTTTGAGTGCAGTCCCTGCATGAGCAGCTTGGTGAGGTTCTGGTTGACTGCAGATTTGTTTCTGGAGCGGGGATCTATTGACAGGTTTTCTAGGCGAGCTTCCATTGGTACTTCCACCTGGAAATAAGTATATTTTTAATCAAAAAAGACTTTGAGATCTCGTCATTAGTCATTTTTATGATAGAAGCTCAGGTTACTACCACATAATGATGCACAACCTTTGTATGATAACCAAGTGTGCCACTTAATAAGCGTTTATCGAACCATTTCGTTGATTTTATTGAAGCTAATGATGACTATAAATCTACTTGATTTGCCATTTGTTGCCATTGTCGTTGTGTATGGTTTAAAATGAATAAATAAATATCCCTGGACATTATTCCACACAGCGCCATCTAGCCCCAAAGTAAGCTAATTAAAGCTTGTGTTATGGGATACTAGACAACGGATAAACATACTTAAATACATTTTCTTTTGTAAATACATACTTATTGTACATAGGAGACACCCAGACCAGTACAAACAGACATGTTCATGTACACAAATGTTTGTACTGTGCGGGGATCGAACCCGCGACCTCTGGTGTAGTAGCCAACTTCTTAACCATTACACCAAGTCGGTCGTCAAAATCGTCGGTTTAAATGAAGCACGTAAGCTAAATAAGTGAAAAAATCCAAAATGCCAACATTTCGGCTCATTATTACATAGGATAAATCTTCATTAAATTAAGTTATGGCAAAAATTTACGCTGCAAAAATGCATCATGACTTTGGCCGACTAGCCGATTAGTCTGTTGCAAATCGGCTTACTAGTCGGCCGATTAGTCGGCCAAGCCGATCACAGTTTCGGGGATTTCCGTACCGTTTTGTTTACAGCTCATTCGCGTGCAAGTCGCCCACGAACGTGTCAGAACCTGTTTTGTTTACGGCACATTGTTTTTTGATTTTCGCTTTTGAAAGGGTCGAAGCAGTATTTTTGTGTAAAAAAGTATTTATTTGAAGAGATAATTTTGTTTTGCGATAATTGAAGTGTAAGAGCTCAATTGTAAAAGGAAATCTCGTGTACGGAATATCCATAAAGTTAAATGTAACCAGTGTCAAATGATAGATTCTCGTGGTGGGCAGGGATAAACAGCTAATACTACAAGTATGAACAACCATATTAAACACCGACATCCAACCCTAATACCTACCTCACTTAGGTTCTGCTATTACATCGACGGAAAACCTAGATTTTCATTGAGAAATACATACGAAATAATGAAGCCGGATACAGTACGGACTACAGTGGCCCGATGCACACTACTCTAATTTTAATGGTATATTTATTTGTGTTAGGTATTTAGCTATTTATTTACGTACATTGATAGGGTTGTTTATGTCTTTCTCAACAATTTATAAAATCTCTGTAATTTCTTATTCTTTTTAAAATTAAAATTTTTGCACCACTTAAGCATTTTTGTCTCACCCGATGGTTGACTGGTAGAGAATGCTATTAGCATTAAGTTCGCTCTTTGCAACAGAGGTGTTCTCATCAACCTTTACATAGGGGCACTAAAGCTGCTGTCATAAGATCCATTTTGCAATGGTTTCGTGAAGGTCGATGTGAATGCTTCATACTATCTTGGGTATAGAAGATTAACTCATACAACATACCATCACGACTTTATCCCAAGGGTAGTCAGAGGCAAGTGACTGTTGCCGTCATGGTGAACGGAACACTCAGAAGTCAGAAGCCCACTTTTCACCAATGGTATTAGAACCCAACGTGGTAAGTGGTGAGCCTTCCGCCGTTATCCGGGTTGATTTGGTTTTATATCGTTCTCTTCCATCACCGGACAGTTAGTCGAACATTCAACAATGAACAGAACGATGTGGTTTTGGCCAGATTTGAACTCAGGAACTCACAATCCACGATCTGAGTTCGGGTGCTGAACTACTAGGCCACGACGCTGTCATGATTAAATAAATAAATAATAAGTAACCTGTCCCCCCGGCGTGCCGCGCTTCCTCGTGACTCCGCCCGCGGGTTCTACATATGTGACTCCGCCGGCCGCTGCGGAGCGCACTTTGTTCACTTCGTCGGTCTGTTTGTTCCTCTTCGGGGTTCTTGCCTCGCCCCGGATTAGGACTTGGGTCTTGGATGATGTGTCTGGTGTCTGGAATGTAAGATGGAATTATACAACTCTGTAAGTTCGGTGAAATCAGGCATGATAGAGCCAACACTCATCAGAATTATTAAAAAGGGAGTTATGCACTACCTACCAGCCTGCAGCCATATTGAATTGAAGTGGCTGTTATTTTATTAATATGGCTTTTTTATTTATTTTCACCAATATGATAATATAAACATTATTGGAAAAACAAAAAAATGACAGAAATAATTAAATAAATGGCGGTTTTGTCACTCGATGCGCGACTACTTTAAGAATCAGAAATCTTTGTCTAACATCTAAATTGTTACATCGTGGAATATAAATAAATATTAAGAAGATGTTAGATTGTCTTGAATAGACCAAATTCAAGCCGGAAGGTCATCTGACGGAAAGTGATCACCTCCGCCCATGGACAACTGCAACTTGCTTGCCTTTTAAACAGGAATACGCTCTCTTCTTGAAGGCTCCGATGTCACATTCCTTTGGAAATACCGACGCAGGAAGATCATTACATATCTTGGGTGTACGCGGAAGAAATTGACGCGAAAAACGTACGGTTGTTGAGCGCCAGCCAGATGTTTGTATTATAAAAATTATTGTTTTTTTTTATATTGCCCGTCAAGATGACCTCACTCCACCTGATGGAAAGCGGTCGTGAGGTCCAAATATGAGGTTGACAAGCCCAGTCATTCAAACGAATCACTGGGCTGGCCATCCTCACCTTGAAGGCCTGCAGAAATGCCTTTTCACGCCCCGCTTGAAGAACCCGGGACTATAAGAGGAAGGAAACACATGTGCTGGAAGAGTGTTCCACGTCTGAATGGTACGACAAAGAAACCAGTCACCAAACCTTTTAGTTCGGGCCAACAAATGTTGAATTGTGTGTGGGTGACGCCGTAGTCCAGCACGCGTGGTACGGGAGTGGAAAGGTGAGGGTGTGTGAGGGTGAAGGTGGAATTGTTTAAGATAATGAAAAGGTGCTCACCACTCTCTCAAATAATGTAGCAGGTCCGCTAGAATACCCAAGCAGTAGCTCTGTGTGGTCGAGCCGGCAGCAGTGCAGCGGCAAGGGACAGGCTTCCGATGTGCTCACTTGGATTGTCACTGAGGGTTTGATTGGCTTTGTTGATGCTCTGAAATAAATAAATAAAAATAAATATCTGGGACAAATTACACCAAGATCATCTGACCCCAAACTAAGCAGAGCTTGTTGTGCTTGATTCTTGTAAACCGCACTTTATGCAGTTAAAACTATTATTTTTGCCTGCAATGTATGTGTATGAGATGGCTGTTTATGTTAGATCAAACCTACATATTTACAAACGATTAAACTTCAACCGCAATAAAGACCTAATTTGTCACATGAATTATAAAACAGCCATGTTCAGTAGGAGTGTTTTCGGTATAGCACCAAGAATATAACAAGCTCCCAAAGTATATAACGGAAACATAAACTGTCATGGAATTCAAACGCTGCCTAAAAAAGACGTTACTTTTAGACAGAGCGTATTACGATGTAAATGAATTTCTACTTGATAATATCTAACAATGAGTGACGGGTCCTATATATACCAATAGAACCATACAATTAATAATATTTGTAATCTATTTATGTAGTAATTATTATAATATCTTGATTTGACCGTATTGTAATTTGACCTTTACATTTTCCATGTATTCTAATGCAATTTTAAGGTCAATTTGTTTCAATAATTAAATGAATAATATTTTAGATACTTTGTAACGAATAAATTTAGCTTTAAATATTGTATGTACAAGACGCTTATTTTGTACGCCTTAGGGTAAATTTATTAAATTAAGTATTAAAACATTGGGAAATTGACGAAAAATAAAGGAAAGTTCACAGCTGTCAAGCATTTGCCAATAACTTTTGACAGAACAAAGTTTGTCAGGCCGCTAGTAGATAATAACACTCAGACACATTACAAACACAAATGTTTGTCACATGAATGTTTGTCTTAGGTGGGGATCGAACCCAGGACCTCCGGTGCTAAAGGCAGGATCGCTGCCATTGCACCAACAGGCCAGTAAAATAAATAAGGTAAGGAATTATTTATGGAGAAATGGCCCAGGCACAGATTTATTAACAACATACAATTGCGCCTATATTATTAAGAAACAAGCAATAACAGGTACAAACATTTTGTTTACCAAAATAAGTTTTGTGAACCTAATATACCCTAAAAATTATAAGTTACACCAAAAAAGAAAAGTGATCCAAAAAAAGAATAGTCTACCAAATATTGAATATCATAAATAGTAAATTCGCATAACAAAATAAGATGTAACTTGTATCTGAAAAAGTGATGCGTCAACTGTAAAATGTAACCGTGCTAAAATTACTAAATGTTCACCAAATTTGACATACCAATTTAAGCGGCAAAATTAAAAATTAAAGTGCCACTTAAGATGACGCATTATTTAAGTGGGGGTTTTGACATTCTCTTAAATACATTTATAGTTTAAATATGGTAACAACATTTGGTGAACATTTACCAATTTTGGGTGACAGATATATTTTTTTGGATGTCACTTTTAAAAAAAATTGGTGAACAATTAAACATAAGCCATATTAACATAGTCTAGGTATTGGAGCGGGTCTTGAAAAGGCGAGATTTCCCAAACTGAGCAACGCATGCTTTGAAGAAAGTCTTTTGCTGTTTTATCTATACTAATATAATATTATAAAGAGGAATGGTTTGTTTTTTGTTTGCTTGTATTGAATAGGCTCCGAAACTACTGGACCGATTTTAAAAATTCATGCACCAATATGAAGCTACATTATCAGGGAGTGATATAGGCTATATTTTATTGTGATTATGATTGAACAAAACATTCAGTGAAGTATATGTAAATTAAGTCGGAGAAACGCGGGCGAGATGTGCTGCTTAACCGACGCCGCGACGTGCAATTACTTTTGACAGAACGAAGTCTGTCCAGGCAGCTAGTAGTGGATATAATTGTAAATTATTTGAATTCATGAACCTTGGACCTTTATTGTACCCAACCCAGCAGAGCAACTACTAGCAACTACTGATATTCATATTTACTCATATTAGAACAAACTCTATGTTTTTGTGTAAATTATTTCCTTGGTGGGAACCACCACAAAGCCCCACTCTAGCAACTAAGAACTATATGTTTTACTGATTTAAGATGATGATAGAAGAACTAAAATTAAAGGTGCTTCCCTCACCAGGAGCATTTTTTTTTCCTGTAATGTAACATTACATCAGTGAGGGAGGAGAACCGAGCATTACAGTGCACAAACTGTAATGTTCCAAATTCAAGCATTACATTGGTGAGGTAAAATCACCGAGCATTACATTAAGCAACTTGATGATACAATATGTAATGTTTTGATACAACTTCTCTGGAGTTTTGTAAGGCAGTATTGTGATGTTATGCTCAAAATCAAATCTGAAATGTATATTACAGAATAATGCTCCAGGCAAGGGGCCACCTTAAAGCGCTTTAAGGAGTTGGATTGACATAAAGAATAAATTACTTACCCACTCAACATATGTCCATAATAATGCACCACCCCACTCCTAGTTGCTGCAGCGAGCCTCAGCATGTTTCCTTCATCTTCAGCTGTCAGATTCGCATCCACAAACTTGGGAGCATCTTCTAGAACAAAGTTGTAGGCCGGAGAAGCGGTGGAGGCATTAAGGGATTTCCGCCTCTGTCGCTTGCTGGGAGTAATATCATCACCATTTGTTTGGGGTATGTGGTCTTCGGTCACTGTGACGTCCCAGAAGGATAAGAGACGCTCATTTCTGCAAAGATTTCGATAAAACTATGATTTTATTTAATTCTATTTTCATTTATTATTCACATGGTTATGCTCAATTTGAGGTAGCATTTACTTGAGAAAAGCCCCCGAAATGCACCAGCTGATATTCCTTTTTAAAGACATAAGATAGTTGTGGTTCTCCAATCAAACAGAAAAAAAATGTTTATCTGTGCAATTAATTATATCCAACAATTTATTTATAAATAAATGCTGTTACCATTGGGTAGTAAGTGGTAGAACACCACATTAGGTAAACTAGTGTTAAAGTACTGAGAGTTGGTTGATAGAACAGGCACTTACTGGGAGCCCTGTATGAGCCAGCAGCTGTTTTGTAGCTGCACTAACGTCATGAGCGCCCGCGGTGCCGTGTTGTGTCCAAGATGCCTCACCACCGTCGCTTCTCCATCGTGCAACCTCCACACAGACACTTGCCATGATGATGTTACTAGATATCTCGCTGGCGTTTTCTGAAAAGTAAAATAAGTTTGAGTTAAAAAACCGGCCAAGTGCGAGTCGGACTCGCGCACCGAGGGTTCCCCACAAACCTGTAGATATATTTATTAAAAATGTTTATAATATATGATGTAACTAAAAATGTAGGGTTTTTTCTTTATCTGTGCTATAAGACATTGCTTCATACAAAATTTCAAGATTCTGAGTTCACGGGAAGTACCCTGTAGGTTTTGATACCCTTGAGAGTGTCAAATTGTATCTTTTGATTGCGTTGACTTAGAAGTCTGATTTTTTCACAGCTACAAGGGACAGTAGACCTGAGTATGTGATATTAATTCCAGCTAGATACCTCCACAGGTTCCTTAGAAAAAGGGTCTTGACAGACAGACAGACGGACAACAAAGTGATCCTATATGGGTTCCGTTTTTTCCTTTCGAGGTATGGAACCCTAAAAACTACACATATTCATATGAAATTGCAATTTTGTCTTGATGAAGATTGAAGGATAACATTTTCTTTCAAGAAAACCTGTAATGGGAGCATCTGTGATGAAATATAAAAGTAATTGTTTTTTATGCACTATAGCGAGTCTATTTATCTATCTACTTGTCTCAAGTATTTACCTCTTACAGTCCCAAGCATAAATAATGCATAGTAAGTAAGTATAGACCAGTCAAGATTGTTTGGGAGAGAAATAAGTAAAGGCCTTCACTGGCCTTCCCCAGAGGATGCCTAGAACAGGAAACTGAAGAAAAAGTATAATTTAACATTATTCTTTCAATTATTAATTACTTGCTTTGATTCAAGGCTATCAAATGAAATGAAATAAGAGTATATTAGTGCTTGCGAGAGTACTAGCAGCAACAGCACTAAATATTAAAAGGCTTACCTGATTATGAGGTATTAATTTGATAGCACTGACACCATTCCCTTGGTTACTCTTGTCTCCTGCAACATTGTACTTATTACTAACTGTCCCACTCTGCAGGTCCCATTCAGACACCACCCCGGCTCTATTACAGCTGTATAGTCCGTACTTTCGGTGCCAATCCAAAGTCGTAATACCACTACTGCTAGATGTGTCTTTCAATACATTTTCAACTTTAGCCTGAGTAACTGAGTACACCAGGATCTTTCCACTTGTCGTTCCTAAAGCTATACACTGGGATTCCTGCTCACTGATGCTTTGTTTACGTTTTCCACTCTTATGAGGCGATTTCTGAAATGAAGGTTATGTTATAGGTTAGGTCAAACTTGTTTTCTATATCTCCTTTTTAGACTTTTATCACAGTTGTATTACATTGTTATTAATAAAGAGTCTTATTTAAGCGTTGCCAAAGCAATATAAAGGAAATAAAGTTATTTTAACTAGTATAAAACCACGTGTTTACTTACAGCAGAGTTTGATACACTTATCCATTGTATACAGGACGGTGGTGAGGTTAAATGTAAATCTGGCGTATACTCCTGCTTCAGCACATTTGTTTCTGTATCCCATATCCTTAATCTACCATCTTTACTTATATTAGAATAATATTTTCCAATCTCAGAAAATGCGGCAACTGCCATGTTTCATTTCCCAAAATGACAGAAGAATGAATGATTACAAAGCCTCGTCCCGTTTAACACAAACGACGATTCTCAGCTGAAATTAATTAGTAGTCATTTTGAGTTTTTGTGACTCATTCAGAGCCAAGTAATCAATTACTGCTAACAGTAATTAGTTATTAAATGGTCTTTATTTGTCTAAATACTAAACAAATAGTAAATAATAGATACATTAATATAATCGAAAGACATCTCAAACAGCAGAACTGCGATAAACGAAACGGGTTTCGACGTTTAAAGTGAATGTTGCAAGTACAAAAATTACATCGACGGATCTTTTCGTGGCAAGCAATGAAACTATTTTAAACAATGACAAACTAGAATTTTAGTTATTATTATGTTAATTTAACTCTAGATTACCAATTTACTTAAATAATTTCAAAGACAGAGCTCATCAGCACAACTCAACAAAGTTTTAATGTTACCAGTTACAGGGAAAGGAACTCAAAACTTATGAAATCGAGAATCGAGAATCCATCCAAATCCAAATTCCAATCCAGTTTCATTTCAAACGTCACAGACACCTGTCATGTTAAATCTCCGCTCGCGATTCGTTTATCCGTGGTTGCGAATGTAGTAGGCGGAGTTCATTACAATTATTTTTTAGTTTAGTGTTCTCGTTCCGCTTTTCGAATGTGTTCTTTTTATTTTTAATCCAGTGCCCTGTGCTGTGCTTCGCTTTCATTCCGTGTGTGAAGTGTAGTGGAATTTTCTGCATATTTTTACGCTATGGTTTTGTGATAATATGATGTCACTTTTCTGCTTAGAACCTTGAAAACATGAGTGCTAGTGTAGAACCAGAGGTATCCAGTCCTCTATCCGAAGGGCAGAGTGCTGCCTCGGATGGGATTTCAAAATCGTCCTCGGAAAGCCCCAGTGTTAGCAAGAATGAAGATAGTGGGGCAGACCAGGACAACAAAGGCGATAATTCGGAGCCAACCACTCCAAAGCCGCATCCAATGGCCTTTACTGTTGATTTTGGAGCAGCAAAGAAGGTTGACAATCGCAGACTTGAAGAACTGGCTAAGAAGTCCCAAGCCAGGCATCAAAGAGTCCAGTCCATGTCAGCCAGTTTGACCAGGCCAGCTCCTGCTGTTCAGAAGCCCCCAATGAGTGCAAAACTCCCACGAAAAGCCCAAGGATACAATTCTGAGGGATATTTTTCATCAGACCAAGAAGACAGTGGTCTATCAGGTTCAATTAAACTCAGGCACAGTCCTTTAGCTCAAAGCATGCATGCAACCTCCCCAACAATCAGCAGACATATCAAATCACCAATAGAATCAGTCCAACCGAAAAGAACGTCCAAGAGCCCAATAGTTGATAGTATCATGTCAAGAAGTGACAACTTTAGCAATCGGCAAGGCCTGAACCTACCTTTAAAAAACCCAACCAGTTCCTACACAAGAGACGTCCGTAGATTTCCAAGTTATGGTAATCTATCTTCTAGTTATCAGCCCAAACACAATATGGCTGATATAATCGATAAGAGCCCTGAAGGAGTCATGCTGACTGATATCTCCAGTCCTGAATTAGACATACTGACTCCGGACAATGGGTTGTCTACACCGGAGCTGTCAAAAAGTCCACAAATCCGTAAAGGTCGAGCATCTTCTGAGACACCAGATTTATTTAGAAAATGTGTACCAAAAGCAGACCCATTATACATTGATGATGATGTTGATGGACAATCTGATAATTCCTCCACTGGTACATATACCATTGAAGGTGACAATTACACAGAAGAGCAAAAAGCCAGAATGAGTATAGACCGGACTTTTGGGGCCAATTTACTAAAAGAGAAAAAAGAAGATACTTTAAAGCAGCGTTCTGTTAGTAAAGAAAGGGACCCAGAACTTATTTTTGATTACCAGAACTCTAGAGTCATAACGAAAGAACCTCGAAGAGACGTTGCTCTCAGAAGTCCTCTTTCCACTAACAAAACGTTTGACTTACCAAGTAAAGTGTCAAAAGACAAGAACGTTCTAGAAATATCATGCTGCTATGAATCTCCAACTGAAAGCGATCTAGCAGCTCAGACTTCCAAGCAGATAAAATCAACTAGAAGTTATTTAGAAAAAATAAAAAACAGGGTTAGGACAATAACAGAAAAGACTTTCCCAAAGAAACATGAAGAGGAACCAGACCTAGGGAATTTCACATCTGTGACCACTTCTGGGGTTTTAAGTTCTAAAATAGTGTCGTCGGTTCCACCGATACAGTACAGGCGTCGGTGTAGCCTGACCAAATCAGAGATTGATCAAACAGACTATGTGCACCGAAGGGAAACGTCAGTGCCTGTGCCGGACTTCATTCAAAGAACAAGAGAAAGCTCAGTCCCAATTCCTGACTACCTGCAGAGGTTGTCGAGAGAATCATCAGTACCAGTTTCGTTGCCGAGCAATAAGCTTCCATTTGACGATTCTAAATTCGAAAGCACTGCCTTGAAAGCTGCTCATAGAGCCATAAGAGACGACAGTGGAGTATCATCTGATATAACTCCGGACCAAGTGGTAACTCAGCTGTCGTATTTGAGTCTCAATAGGTGCAAAGGTGATAAAACGTGGATACAGGATTGGGCGGAGAGCGTGAAGAAGTACAACAATAACACTCTGGCTAGGGATGAGCTGAATAGCACCTATGTGGTGGACGCTGACCGGCCTCCGCTGAGCCCGAGACATTTGGCTGGAAAACGTGAGTATTTCATAATCGATTTCTTAGTAAGATGATAACAATAGGTACTAAACACATACAACAGTTGTCTCGGTGTTTATTTGCCTTTGGAAATGGCCGTCGACTTCGCTCGTCTTCACTCCTCTGCAGCTAAATATAAAAGTCGTTTAGAAAAAACTGTTGATGAATAATATTCGTATTGTTTATGGCTAATAGCCCACTGACTCCCTAAGCCGAAATCTGTGCATCAAGCTGGGAGAGAGGCATGTTACCTTAATTAGGCTTGATAACGATATAACCTACTGGGCCTAGTCAGTACATCGCTCTTAGTCAAATCATACTTCCTCTCTCTGTAACCTAGTATTTAATTATGTCTCATCCTTTATTTTTCAGTCCTTAAAAATGGAAAGTGGTGATCCTATTGCCAATACCTATACATGTATTTTATGTAACACAATTCATTTAGTTTATTATTTAAATATCTCTTACTTATTCTTTATTTTTGCACAGCCATACCCATTATATTATACAAGTATCTCTTCAGAAGGTAGTCTGGAAGAGATCGCTTTAAAGCGATAAAACCGCCTAAATTGTACATTTTAAGTCTACTTACTGTTTAACTTGCTGTATTTGTTTGTTTGTGCAATAAAGATTTTCATCTTATCTTATCTTAGAAGAAGAAAAATGCATGTGTAATGTTGTTATTTGTACCTATCTGGTTTCCATGACGCAGGAGGTAAACCTACTTAGGGAAACAGTACCCTGATTCTTGAACCAAACACTTCATCAAGGCAATGCGTGTGATAATATCGGCTCGGTTGTCATCACTTTCCATTTCATTTTAAAACTAAAAAAGAGATACGGCAAAACGTTGGTCTTGCGTTTTGAAACGAACCCCCTTGCCTCACAAGCTTTATTGATCCTGATCCTGTGCTAGAATGACTATTAATTGTGTACACAAACTGCAATTAGGAACTATGCTATGACAAAAGCTTCGCAAATATTTATATCTGTAAACCAACACGTTTTGCTCACCTAACGCGACACAATCATCTCATATCACTCCGATAAGAACTGATAAGAATCTTACGAAATTGACGCTCAAAATATACCTTATCAGTTTGGAATAGAGGCTATCTCTATTGGGAGGAAACAATACTTTTGATTAGATAAAAGTGCAGTGCGTTGTTTTTAAGCGTCACTGTTGTTCACGGAGACGTGTAGCAGCAAAGATGCTTATCCGTAAACATGAAATGCCCGCTGGCTGCGTACATACGTTTTACGCAGAGAAACATCGTCATCATTTACCGCCATGAATAAACATAGGTGTTCACCACAGGTTCCCAGAGTAGCCTGCATCCATCGAAATCCTGCGATTTTAAGCAGATCGTACATCTGCGTCTTCCCCTAATATTCTGCCCTAACAGCCTTCAGGTCTTTGTGCTATGTGCCCTGCCCAGCCCACTGCCCCTTTAACTTGCACACTCGCTGGGCTGCGATGCTCGCTTTAGTACCACAGATTTCCTAAGTGAAGCACCGAGCATAACCCATGGAGACCCGTGATAGCTCGGTCCTAGGGGTCATATTTGATTGAATCTGAACCGGTGTAAGGGACATAAAAGCGCGTCTTCTTCTTATCGTATGAATAGCAAAGCCTACATACCACGTGACAGATTTTCCGGTACCTTCACGGCAATTATCAGCTCTTATCAATTCCCGCATGCAGCAAGCTGGGACAATTGAAGGTGACTGATGATTTTGGCAGAAACCCCACATTCACATACCTTGCTTACAAAGCTCATTTTACCATAGTCTTTTCAGCAGCTAACCTGTCAGTTGTTTGATGTTTCTTCAAAGATTTCCAGGTTACCCATGGGCAAAGATAGTGCCCTCTCCTTTCACAAATTAAAAGCTAAATGATCGAACAAAACACGCCTCTGAGTTTGAAATAAACAATACTTGTGATAAGATAAACTGCACTGTGTTGTTATATTATACGTTGTTACGTCAACACAGATTCACTGCAGCTAGCAGGAAGCGTGGCGTAATGTTTAATTAAGATGGCAGAGTGTGTTTAGTAATTTTTAAATGGCACAGGGAATTATTGTAGATATGTTTTATCTAACTTCCGCCCGCAAAGGCCCGCATGCATGTGTCTCCATGCTATTTATCGCACTGACAAAAATAAGGCCCCGTACAAACTTTAGGCCAATTATATTTATTTATATCATTTTGACTTCTCTATGCTGATAGAACACTAAACGCCATTGTAATTCTCTAACTACCATTGCAAGAACATTGCAGCTAGGCTCTTAAGGTGCAAGGAGCACTGGCCTGTAATGTAACGTTTCAGAGTCGTGCATTACATCAGTGAGGGCGGAGAACCGAGCATTACAGTGCGCAAACTAATGCTACAGATTCGAGTATTACGTTGGTGAGGGAAAAGCACCGAGCATTACTGTGCGCAATTGTTACGATATGTAATATTTTGATACAACCTCCCTGAAGTTTTGTAAGGCAGTATTGTAGTGTAATGCTCAAAATCAAATCTGACATATTTTGTTCATGTGAAAAACGATGAAACATAACGTGAATCAGTGCGATAATGGTATACGATATTTCTTTTTCTTAATTTTTACGGTTCTGTACAACCGTCGAAAATTCATTATTCCAAGAAATCGCGAAGTTAACATCGTAAACTGTAGAATTCATTGTTGTTATAACTACGTAACCGATAACCTTCAGCTTTTCATCATATTTCCTTGAAGTTCTCTAGTCATATTTCCTTACAGGTCAAATGTATGTACACAGGTGCTGTTTAAACTTGGCTTTCAAACGTATTTACATAGTTAAGAAACTTTGTAGGCACCCGTTAAATTTTTTAACGGCCAGAATGTGCAGTACTGATGTAACAAATACCCTTGAGCAATTAACTTAGATCCTGGTTTGAACAAATGTTTAAACGCAATATTGGTTTGAGTTTGTTTGTTGTTTTTTTGTGTAGCTTGTCCTTAGTTCCTTACACTGTAAAATTCGACTGACTTGCAATTATTTTGCTATGTTATTATGAGAAATGCTTTTACCGTAGTCTGTGCCCATTTGAACTTCAGGATAACATATCACTCCCTGCCAATCTAGAGTGAAAAAGAGCCATCTAGAGAATGAGATCTAGAATTTTTAAAAACCTTTCTCTAACAACCGCAAGGGTTTCATCTTTTTGTCTAAAATCTGTTCATATTCATATTCATAATTCTTTATTTTCATAAGAACACGGTATACAGTTTTTAATTACAATTTCAAAGTGCACATGTCTTGCCAGGATTGTTAACATGCAAATATACATTTAAATCTTCATGTAGGACGAAAAAAACAATATAAATTAAAAGTAAACAATAAATAAATTAAATCAAAGCAAATAAAACATAGTAAAATATCAATTAAACAAAACAATCATTGTCAATCGAATAAAACAAAGTCAGAATGAAAGTTTCTATTAAATTAAAATGTTCGGTCAAGTAATTCTTTGGTTGTTGTTATTTTGGTTTCAATTTTCTATGAAAGATGTTTGTATTTGAAGATTGAAAGATATAATTCGATCCTTTTTTTCAAAAGAAACCGAAGTCTTCACCGTAACCTGCTATGATATGATATTAAATCTAAATATTTTCCGTACTCATTAATGTGAACGTTTTAACATTACAATGCTATTTGCATTTACTCGAAAGCCCACGTCTAAGTGAGTCAGACGTTCACGGTCAAAGTAAGGATGTCGTCAAAACGATCTATTCCTTTCTAATACCAAAAACTAATACCAATGGTATTTGTTTGTAATCGTAATTAATTTTCTATTCCGGACGAATACCACTCATAAACGAATCCCGAAATACGTTAAATGTAATGAGATACAGTCAGTAATAAAAATGCTTTTAGATGTAATTTTGAGTAGTGTTTATTTATACAGAATCAGTCTTAATTAATAAATTAAAGAGTAAACTTTTGGTTCATTATTATAATAATACAGACAATCAGACCCATGAAATTGCATAAGTACCTATAAGTATACTTAAATATAAAGCTTTTTCAACAAATCAAAGTTATTCATTTTAGTCTTCAAAATGCAACAATTAAAGAATATCACACAGATCAACGATTAACATTAAATAAAGTATGTACTTACTTTCGAAAATTTCGAAATTTTACAGGAATTTCGACTTGATCAACTGACTTGCACTTTATTTTTGACACACCAGCTTCCCTGTTTCTTGCTTCATATAATTTTGTTTTAAGGTTTCTAAACGATGGGATATTTTACACCAAATTCATTTCACTATTACAGAACTGCGATTTAAATTTATTGTAAAGTCTTGGTATTGGAGTAAAATCAGAGTTTACGACTGTTTCTCGCAAGTCATGGAGCTTTTTTAACATTATGTTATTATCTTCATCGGGCACGCAGCTATGATTTCTCTCATTGGAAATATTGCAACCCTGCAGGGACAAAAAAAACATTAAAATACTGCCTGACTGACCGTAAACTAATTTAATTATATGGTTTATTACACACCTTTAACTGAAAAGATCCACTGCACTCTTTAATCCTCACGCATCTCCAATAGCTCCATCCAGTTTTATTTTCCCTTTTTTTTGTATATTGGTAACCATCTCTCAACAGCACCAAGCCACCATTTCTTTCTATAAAATGCAAACCTCCGGTGTTTTCCGAAGATGTGGAAGGCAAATTACTAGCTTCATCAGACATTTAAAAAAATATATATATTTCTTTAATGTAGATTTATACTTAGAATTTACGAATTAGTTGGCTCTAATAATTATCTTATAAAATTAAACATTAAATATTATATAAATCAAACAATATTTTACAAACACAACAAAAGAAAATAATTGTAAAATCATCGTAAAATTAATACTCACTTAATAAATATCACTGCACGCGTACCACTCACTGTACGGAAAAGTACTAAGGAAAGAAATATACACATGCCTCAGCCTCAGAGTTAGATAATAGAAATAAATAATAATAATTTGTGCAAGCACAAGATGATTCTAAGAAAAACAGACCTTATTTTTTTGACTTAAAGTTTATTTAACAAAAACAATAAAACATTTTAGGACTTCCTTTGCACAGCGCTTGACTGTGATTGGTTGCTTCGGATTTGAAAACAATAAGAGCAAACTCGCCTTTTTGTGCAGGTAAAAAAAAATTGGCAAGTAATTCACTTAAGTTTGCTCGTAAGTAAAATGCCGGAATGAAGGGAATTTGTTGAGATTTAGGATTGCATTACGATCATAATATTAAAAAGCAAATTAAACTGTTTCTGTGACTGTACCAAAAGGTATGTTTTGGTATTCGTTGGGAACAGATTAAGTACTTCATTGAAATATTCGAAATTTGGTATTCGTTGGGAATAGAAAATTAATTACGTTAACAAACAAATACCATTGGTATTAGTTTTTGGTATTAGAAAGGAATAGATCGTCAAAACTATGATTATAACACCAAACTTGCATTATGGTTGTCAATGTTGCCATAATCAATTTAAAAAAGGAACAGCGAAAGGGGGGTTTTAATAATAGATCGTATTCATTTCATACTAAAGGTGATGCAAATATGTACCTAACCTCTGGGAAGGACGTAACAACAGACTACATGGGCTAAGTGGTCTATGGGCACAGCGGATTCCTTCGCCCATACTTGAGCTGCTCTTCTGCTCAGGTATTGTTGTTCCTCTTGATGCGCAAGGTAGCTCATCGGAGATACCTTTCTACCAAAATGGCAGAGATCAAATCTTCCTACTTGTCACTATCATACGCTCTTTTCATTAGAGTTGCTCCTGTCCTGTTTTTTTCTAAAAAGGTCGAATGTTTTGGACTTGCCCAACGTTATAAATGGTCTGGACCTAACTCCTACAAAGTTCCATTGACTTTCAACTTATAAATTGAATCAATTTTCAGACAATCTTTCTACATGACCAACACCGTCAACTCACCGTCCCTAACATTTTTTTTTATATTGCCCGTCAAGATGACTTCACACCACCGCATTTTCTTAGAACGACAGTTTTCTCCTTACCATTCAATGCTAGCCGAACTTCGCTCTTATCTTCACGAAATTAATTTAACTTTAGTCCTTCCTGAAACAGACTGTCACTAAATTCTGACCTACAACCCTACCATACACGTAGTGCGCTGGAGCACGGTTTCTCGCCTTTAATTCCGTAGTGTCCCGGGTTCGATCCCCGCTTAGGCCAATTCAGGAAATGATCTTTTCTAAATTGGCCTGGGTCTGGGTGTGCTGGGAGACGCCCCTGGCTTAATTCCTTGTCTGGTACCTCGTAACACAGGGATATTTATCCCTACTTCGAGACCATGACAAGAGGTGTGTTGTCTGGCGCATATTTATATTTATATTCATTATACACACATATTATAGCGAACACGGAAACAGAAGTAAAATAGGTATTCTAGAAGGAGCAATGACGCAACATGTGTAAACAATAAGACGATTACCCTAATATGGTGAGACAAACGAGATTAGTATGGATATTAGTGGTAGCTACTGTGTATGGCCAGGCTTACAGGCTTAGGTGATTCATCTCTAACACGTAAGAAATGATGTAAAAACTAGATTCAAGGTTCCAAAAAGCCAAGCTTGTGTCACACTAAAACTTTGCCATTTTTGTCTAAATGACCAATGTTGGTTAGCCGAAGATCCTCATTAGTCCTGCATCTACCAGTAATCATGACTTGAACGGATGTTTTGTTTGCCAACAGCCCGGAGTCCGCTTGGGGGCACCCCGACGAAGATACCCAGCCCAGTGGGCACACTGCTGCATAGGAGAACACCGGTAAGTACCACTGTTGTACAAAGTTTAGTTTGTGAAAAGTAAACAATTTGAGTATACCTGTAAAACAAAATAGATACAAATTGCGAAGTCCACATAACCAAATTATTTTATTATTTTCCCACATACCTATGACCACTTGACACGGCATACGAAATCCGATAATTCAATTATGTATCTGCAATCTAATTAGTTCAAGGACGTGTGCCGATGTTTCGATGTGTTATGGTGAAGCTGATTACTGTGTTCAATGAAAGATTAACACTATGCCAGTTAATGTATGAACTAAAAAGTATATTTACTTTTTACGGGAGGCAACTGGCGATCTTAGGTGCTTCGTTCCTTTTATTGCCTTTTATCAATTGTTAACGTCGCCAGATGTCAGTAGTTAATCCTGGTCGGGGCGGGCCTTAGAGTGACTTGATGACACCTGAAAGAAAAGTTTATTACTAGCCTTATATACAACTGTTTAACAACCCTTTCTGCGCCCCCATATTGGAGTAAAACTCCCATCATCTAGAAGAACGCTGGCTAGGACCTGTGGAGTGTACGATTTTAGGGCCAAATTGGTGACATCAAACCATTCCTTCCACTTTCGTTAAGCGGTCTTTTTACGCGACGGGACTAGTACGGCTCGTACACGTGTTCAAGTCAAGCTTTACATAGGGTAACCATATGTTCGCCTGTAATGTAACGTTTCAAATTCGATTTTAAGCATTAGATTACAGTACTCCTTGACATGACGAACATTCACCTGTAATGTACATTGCTCGAATCTGTAACGTTACAGTTTGCGCACTGTAGTGCTCGGTACTTCCTCACTGATGTAATGCTCGACTCTGTAACGCTTCATTACTGGCGAATGCTCTAAGTGAGTAAGAACCATAAGACCCATTTTGTAATGATTTTGTAAAGGTTGATGTGAACGCATCTGTGCTTTAAACTATTCTACTATGCAGACGTTATTCCTGAGCGTTGGATCAATAGTTCTTGGGTGGGCGGAAACTATCTTCAACGTTGAATGACTATGCTACTCAGGGATTGTTTGTGAACTTATAATTATGTTTTTATTGTTTAACTACCCCGATAAACTTCGTTCTATCAAAAGTTATTGGCAAATGCTTGACAGCTGTGAACGTTTAGTATAGAAAAATGATTTCCTTTTTTTTGTCAATTTCCCAATGCTTTTAATACCTATTATCCTATTCCCGATGTAGACAAATCCAAAAACACAAAAATCGGTCCACTCGTTCTTGAGTTACACTTATAAAATAAGTGGTGTAACTCACTATCACGACTTACTTTTATTTATATGATTGATTGACATTTAAAGTTTATTTAACCGGACATACATTAAGTACACTGAACTATTACTATCGAATCGATATCACAACTTGCGTAAACACAGATTACATGAAACTCTTTGTAAGAAGTGATGGAAACTATTTGGTACAGTCCCAACAGTGTACAGTGTATTTGCTATGCTTTCATTATTATAAACTACAACTGATACAAGGCTTAGAAAGCCAAGCTTTTACCGAGGTGGTACAGAGGACGACTTGTCAACCTCACAAAACTATTGCAAAAGGGAAGGTGCTCTGTATAAAACGTAATGTGAATTCGTGTGTACGGATTGACAAATTGACTTAAAACAAACAGATATAGGACAAATTAAAGCTTTTTATATGGATGGTAACTAAGATTGATGAACATACTTAAATATTTCTTAAAGGACGTTATAATTACTCCTCGTCACACTGACAGACACAAATGGTCGCCACATGTGTCCTGGGTGGCTATCAAACCTAAGACCTAGAATAAATATCCCTGTGTTACGAAGTAGCAGACAAGGAATTAAGCCGGGGCGTCTCTGAGCGCACCCAGACCAGATCCATTTTAGAAAAGACCGTTTCCTGCATTGACCAGACCAGGAATCGAACCTGGGACACCACGCAATTCAAGGCGATAAACCGTGCTCGTAGTACGCCAATCGTGTCGTCAATTAAATGTAATATTCTTAATGTTGGTTCACACGATAATAATATGGCGGCCAAGAAGTTTGGTATGCATTCAGAATGCGACTAGAATCAAACTGACAATTAGCCTACTTTAAGATAACATTTTTGTAGATATGTCGTTACATACGATACGGATACGTTTATCCATTTACATAAAATATCATTGGGTATTACTACTTTTATGACTGCAAAAGTAAAAGTAATGACCAATTTACATTTTAGTACTGGCCATTTTTGAAATGGTAAACATTATTGTGTGTCTAATATTGTTTGACGGACTCGTAAATAAGTAACATAATGATTACGAATGAGCAGTTATAATGAACAAAACTTCTTGGGAGTTATTATTTATGTGTGTATTCAGAAATATTTGAAATATTTGATCCAAATAATAATTTATTTATTCAATTATTTATTTATTGCAAACCATAATGAAGGTAGGTACACAAGATAGTATTGAAGATAAGTATCAATTATGGACCCTATAGGGCAAATAAATAATAGGATCAAAAATTATAAAAAACCAGTTAAAATCTTACTATCTTACTAATTTACGCGGAATTTTGTGAGAACGTATGTATGTATCTATATTTGTTACTCTTTCACGCAAAAACTACTGAACGGATTTAAATGAAACTTCACAGCAATACAGCCTATACATCAGAATAACACATGGGCTACAATTTATACAGTTTTTTTTGTTATTTGGGAATAATATATAATGATAACGCGGGCAAATCCGCGGGCTGAAAGCTATTAAGTAATATTTCTGAAAGTGCCAAGTAGGCCTTCGCTCTTTTGAAGAAAACCTTAATATGTCAATAATACTTTTCAAAAACTTACATGGTCCCTTGGAAAACCACAAATTGACTGTTTCTAGGTTGCTTTATTCTTGGTTGTATTTCCTAACCCTGATCCAAGGCACTACATTTCACAGATTATAATATCTTGTTAACTTTTTAGGGTGCAGCCCCACCGAAGAATTTAAACATTTTCACAATGTTCATACCAATAAATGATCAAAATCAAGATTGATTTGGGAATGTTTACAAGATTTTCTTCTAGTAGTATTTATTAAAATAAATTTTATTAACTCTTACCGTCGTGGTTATTTGTAGCTAGAATATGTAAAGTGTTTGTTACGTTGGCATAAATAAATAATTCTCGGCTAATCGACATTACGCTTGAATGTCTGGTTTTTAAGTAGAGCATTATTTATTAGTATACAACAACGATAATTCAGTGCAATACCGTCCTTAGCACCGACAGGCGTTAAAGTATGGTACACTTCATGTCGCTGAAATCAGAATTCTGAATTTAAACTGTTATGGGTTGAACTGAACACCCGTCAAACAAATGCCATCCCGTCAGTAAAAATTGAAGTGCAAGATTTCTATTATTCACGAATAATAGAAATCTTTTATTCGTGAATAATAGAAATCTTGCAAATTTCAAGAATTCAATTATATTTTTCACTAAATAACTAAGCGGTAACGAAGCTGAGCTTCAATGCTTCAATGCTCGTTTGCTCTACAGCACATTTCAATCGCAAAGTGGTTGTTGGTGAAATAGTCGGCACAAGTTGCAAATTCGATACATCGTCTCAGGCAGATTGATCATACAACTTCCTAAGTGCAGGCGAGCCTTTATAACCACCTAATGATTAGCTTTATTAGTGGCTCACATAGATGTTGTTCATAGCCGCAAAGAACAAAAAAATATTGAGCATTTTTTTCAACGCAAAGGAAATAAAAGTTATTAATCCAAACCTTTCATCAAGTGCACTAACAGCGATTTCCTGCGGACATTAATTTGGCGGCTCTAAAAATATGCACATAGTGATTACGCAACATTCAGACTGGAACAGAGAAGTGGCAGGTTTCACTTCTGTGATGTAAAACCGCTGCAAGGTTGGAGAAATGGTTTGCTAGTGCAGGGGAAATGACGTTTGATTGACACCTGATTTGCATACATATTTTTTTAGCGGGAAAATTAAAATCTAAAATGCTTCTATTAGGAGATAGATACTCATGATGACATGGATGGGGGAATTGGGGGATATAGGTTTTGTTTATTTTCCTTTTATGACTCAAACCATGTCCATATCAGCACTAGCAGCTATTCTTTAGTGAATGGCAATAGCAAAGCATGTGTGAAATTAATAAGACGGTGTTTTAATGGCGAAGGAAAAAGGTCTGTGCAGATATCGTCAATTTAGTGAAATCCAACCTTAAAACTAGGCTGAGGTATCGCATTTAGAAATTGCAATTATTTACACATTCAACTGGATTATAGTTAAAGTTCTCTTGTGATATTCCTGCAAGTTGCTTTACGATGCACTATCCAAGTGCCTGATGTAATAAATAACGCGAATTTTTTGAAATATACAGGTGCTAATAGGTGCCAAAGTTTGCATCATCGTCATAAAAGTTTTACAGTGCAATAGGAGTGTAACAGCGGAATAATGTAATTTGCTAAATTAATGCTTTGGTTCAGTTATTTTTTATACCTAATTTATTTATTTATATTCTACCGCTCAAGACACACTGCCGTCTGAATCTGACTAGATTTTTGAAAAATACAATCTGAGCCTCTTCAAGACAAGATTTGAGGGAATAGGCATTTACTTGGCAGGCATGTGTACGTCACTTAGCACCAGGTGCGATTGATTGTGGTCAAATTACTGCCTAACTAAAAAAAACTTAGATTCTACCAAGACATTTCAAAATTGATAGTTTTAAATAAATATAAATATAAATATGCGCCAGACAACACACCTCTTGTAATGGTCTCGAAGTAGGGATTAATATCCCTGTGTTACGAAGTAGCACACAAGGAAATAAGCTAGGGTCGTCTCTCAGCACACCCAGACACGAGTCAATTCAGAAAAGATCGTTTCCTAAATTGACCCGAGCGGGAATCGAGGCGAGAAACCGTGCCACAGCGCACTACGCCAACCGTGTCATCAAAAAGTTTTATAAGCGATCTATTCTAAATTATTCACTCTCTCTCTGGTAGAGATCGTACCCCTGACCTTAGTAGTTAAAAGATAAAAAAAACCATTGATTTAGTACTTACAAGATAAATATGAGCGTGTGTTTGTCTTCGTACTTCGTTCTATCAAATGTTTGACAGCTGGTGTCCATTTTTTTCATTCCATTTTACTATTATTTTTCATTGAGTACTAAAATATAGCCTATATCACTCCTGAATAATTCAGCTTTCTGTTAGTGGAAGAATTTTCACGATCGGATCAGTAGTTTTAGAGCCTATTCAGTACAAACAAGCGCCAAATCTTTCATAAATAAAATAAAGAAAAATACTGAAGTCCCAATCCGGCAAGAGGCAAAGGAATCCCCGTTTATACAGCCGTCGTTAATTTCGCGAATCCAGCTGTAACAGTTTAATTTAAGTGCGCATGCTAACCGTCTATTCGCTCGTGCGCTTTTGTTTGGCTGACGCGAATAACACTAGGAAGTACTTCCAGGTTGATTTACGCGACGGATTCTGGATAGTAGGGCTATTAATAAGTAGCGAATGTCGTTTAATTACGCCTTTTGCAACTTGGGAGGCCAATGGGCAGCCGCTACAAGAATTCGGTTTTGAATATCGAATGTTTATAAATATGCGCCACAAAATAAGTAATCTGTGCTATGTACGAGGTACCAGAAGGGTTCAAGCCAGGGACGTCCCCTAGCACACCCAGACCCGAATCAATTTAGGAAAGATAGTTTCCCAAATTGACTCGAACAGGCATCGCACCTGGGACTCCACGCATATCAAGGCGAGAAACCGTGCTACAGCACACTACACCAGCAATAAAAAAACGACAATAAATAGTTTCAATAAGTGTTAACTTTCGCCTTGATATTGATTTACCTAATTAATGCCAGGTTCAAGTATAATTTGGCAATTCATTAACTCGATTAAGATAAAACCGATAAAAGTACAAGAACTGAGTAATTAAAATACATTGATGAGGTAATTAATGTGTACGTAGTGCTTTTTATCAGTAATTTGAATTTGTTAATGTAGTTGGGGGGCGTCCATGAATTACCTGAGATGTTTAAAGGGGGGGAGGGGGTCGAGTCAAATCTCATCTAATCTTACGTTGGAGAGAGGGCAAATATCACGCAATTTAAAAAAAAAATCATACTATTTTGGTCCATTTAATCCAGATTGTACATGCTTAAGATTTAATCTTAAGCGTATATCGTAATACGATTAAGATCATTCACTAATTCGTTCGAAAAGAAAATTATTTCATTCATACTTCGACGTTATACATGTACTGACTGCCAAACCACCATATTTGTTAAATACCAAATAAGCTCAATTTAATCTGAATTTACGGTACAGTGTAGCCCGTTCTTTGTTTTCGCGCCAAGCGCAGCAATTTTTTTTTCTTTTAACAATAACAATCCAACGCGTTTACGTAAGAAACCCACATTTTGAAAAATCAAGGGGTTTGGGGAAGGGGGTTGAATAAATCTCACGACATCTCACCACCACAGAAAATTTTAAAAAACACCTCACGTAACTTATGGACGCCCCCTTGCTAAATACCCCAGCTGAGTTGAATTATTCTAAAGTGTAACCTTTTAATCTTAAATCTATTATAAAGGTTTTGTAACCGCAACAATTGTAATTTCGATTACACGGTACGCTTTCAAGCTTATTCCGTATTACAAGCGTGGAAGCAAGCGGCAATTCTTGCAAGCAAATGAGATACTATCAACAATGCCATGTCGGCCCGTGGCTGTATGGTGTGCTGTGTCTTTGCTTGGCATGAAGAAGTGTTTTTATTTCAATTATTCATACGACTCACCTTCTAACCGCTAGGTAACCTGAACGTGTCTGGCGCAAGCAAGGTTGATAGTTCTGCAAAAAAAATAGTGATAAAAAAACATTATCTTCTCTAAAATGCGCGCGCGCATCGGCTAACATCCACTACAAAGAAATCTGCAGGACACACTTCATAAAGTCAAACATTCTGACCCTGTACTCGCTTTATATATTAGAAAAAGGTGTTTTTGTTTTTAAAATCAATGCCTTTTTAAGTACTGCAGTAATCCCCGACGTAAAAACAAATTAGAACTACCGAATCCCAAATTAGAAATGTTTAAAAACGGACCGCATATCAGAGCTATCAATATATTTAATTATATTCCGGATGACATAAAAAGTGAACCCAGCGCAAAAAGATTTAAGGTTAGACTTAAGACATTGCTGCTTAAAAAATGTTACTATTCATTGAATGAGTTCAGAGACGACAAGAAGCTTTAAGTCTCGCTATCTGACTCTGTTTGTTTATGTACTAACGCTATTAATGTACTTTAATATAATTCATAATGTATTAAATAGATAGGTAATTAATAATTTTATTATACTAACATGAAATGTAATTGGAATCTATAAAATATTAGGTGTACTATATTTGCAACGCCCTTACGGGGTTATGTACTGTACTAATAATTATAATCACCATCTTTATGTGAACGTACATATTAGCAAATGAATAAATAAATAAATGAAAGATTCTAATGGAAACTAAATTTTCAGTTATACACTAATATAATATAATCTTAATTAGATGATGGAGTATCTTTGCCGTGGGGCGTTATCATAATTACTAAGGCAACTAGATTTTAATGTATTCGGACTTCATTGAAAACCACAAGAAAAGAGGGTGTTTGGCTGATGCCTTTACAGACGTAGCTACTGACCGTGTTGTAAAAAAATAAATCAAAAATCGTATTAAATGGTATACTGGGTATCAAACAAACAAACAAAAAATATCTTTATTTAAATAGACCTGTAACAAGTACTTTTAAATCGTCATTAGAAGAAAAAATATATACTTAGTAATAGACTTAAATACTATAATAATATGAATACATAAATACACTGTATACAAACATAATGTGACTCTACCACCGCATCGGAAGTTGATCTTATACTGAGAAGACCCGGCGAGAAACTCAGTACTTACTCTTTTAAACTTGGTTCGGTTTCACAAAAAGAGTTAGTAAAGTACAATAAGAATTAAAAAAAAAATGCTTACTTTCTAACATTTCCTTAAAATATGGACCTAAAAGTACCTACATCTAAACTACCGGATGTAAAGCAAAAACATGTTCAAAGTTTATACAATTCTAGCCTAGAAATTGTTCGATTTTTGTTAGTCAGTACAAACTAGTTATATTAAATTAAATATTACAAGAGTTAACTAATCATGCACCGAGTAAAGAGCTTAAACCCAGGCCTTTTTATCCAAAAGGTAATCATTTGTAGTGTAATAGCCTTTTTTTGATAATACTTTCTTAATGTGGTTTCTGAATTTGTTTAGTAGTAACTCACATATTGCCTTTGGGACTTTATTGTAAAAGCGTACACCTTGCCCCATGAATGAACCTAAAACTTTCTGTAACCTGAAGGATGGGAGCGCAATTTTATCTCTATTCCTGGTATTTTTGCCATGTTACTGTGTTTAGTATAAAGGCTGATATTTTTACTTACCAAACCAATACAGATTTGTAAATGTATTGAGAAGCTACAGTAAGGATCCCAATTTCCTGAAAAAGTTACCTAAGCGAGGCCCGTCCGCGAAGCTTATATATGAATCTAATAGCTCGCTTCTGAAGGATGAAAATCCGTCTGTATATCTACTGCCTTACTCCAGAGTACAATGCCGTAAGACATAAAACTATGAATATATCGATACTATCGATTTAGAACTCTTCGATATATTAACCGAATCGTGACAGTGGATACCGAATCCGAATCCAATATCTGGACACGTTTTGACTGACATGAGTAAAACTACAATATCGGTTCTAGCTTCGGCCTAAAACTAGTTCCGATGCAATCCAGTCACTACAATGCATTCCGAAGTTTCCGAACGTGATTCACCTGTCAAACTTTCGCGCTGAAAAAAAAAAACGCTAAAATGGCGACAGCCAACTGAGCCAACACTGGCTGAATCATGCTTGCTTTTTCATTCAGCCCATTTCCAAATCTTTTGTGTATCATTTTTAACATTTCGTCAAGATGAAGTTTTTCAGACATAATACCTAACTTGGTTTTTGGCTAACGAAAGTGAAGGCAATTCTTTTTATCGGTCAAACTTACTAAAGTCCTTCTAGAATATGTGATTTCGTTAGATTTCTGTACTTTATTAAAATTATTAACAGTACCTACAAACGTTCCCGGACTATGTGACACTGTTCTTATCTTAAATATTTTTTTTGAAACCATAATTATTATGTACAATACTGAATGTTATAATTTGTGTCTGTCTGTTTGTATGTGCCAGCATTACGTTAAAATTTGCAGATGGATTTTAATTTAGAAGCTGGATTCAATTACTGGGAACTTTATGATAATTGAATAAGTAAATATAGGCCATAGAGACGCAACTGCTAGTTTTTACAATAACTATAAATCTTTAATCTGGAGAGACCAGATGGGCTGGAATATTTACTTATCCTATGATCATAAAGTTCCCAGTAATTGAATCCAGCTTCTAAATTAAAATCCATCTGCAAATTTTAAAAACTAGTAGCTGCGTCTCTATGGCCTATATTTACTTATACTTATTTAAATAAATAAATATCCCTGGACATTATTCCAGACAGCGCCATCTAGCCCCAAAGTAAGCTAATTAAAGCTTGTGTTATGGGATACTAGACAACGGATAAACATACTTAAATACATTTTCTTTTGTAAATACATACTTATTATACATAGGAGACACCCAGACCAGTACAAACAGACATGTTCATGCACACAAATGTTTGTACTGTGCGGGGATCGAACCCGCGACCTCTGGTGTAGTAGCCAACTTCTTAATCATTACACCAAGTCGGTCGTCAAATTACCAAACCACCAATTACCAAATTTAGTACCCATATTTGGATCAGCATCGTTTCCCGTCATCAATATAATCTTCGTTGTTCAAACCGCTACTAAATGGATATAAATGAACCTCGCAATAAGATCAATGTCGCCCGCGCTTTAGAATGTATAAAGCTCTGAAAAGGTCACAACATTACATACCTGCTTTGTGCAACGCGCAGTGCAGGCCCAGATAACTTCAGCCTAGGTACTGGTATCGATTTTGCAGCGAGTGCTCGATTTACTTTTCTGTTTCATGAATTGATTGTGCTGCTATAAAACACTGCAGAGAACACGTTTGTGCGAAGGTTTTGGAGCAAGTTCTCATTCGTCATGAGAATTAAACCCTTTGGATTTTGAAATGAGCATCATTGGGTTGATATCTAAGCTTCGGTTGGTGGACATGGAATATCAATGAAAACTTTGATCAAGCAAGATTATCTGACCCCAAACGTAGCTCAGCTTGTACTATGGGTTAATAAACTATACTCAATACTCAATGTTTTATTTGCAAGCCATATGTACAGAAGATGGTAAATTATTATATTATAATACATGACCAATATGGACCCTGTCGGGCACGCAAAAGGGTAATGAAAGAGAGGAAACGCTACAATTAATGAGATAAGTTAAGTCTTCAAATTTACAAATTAAAGATTAACAATATATATATATATATATATATATATATATATATATATATATATATATATATATATATATAAACCTATATGAGATGTAGATCACAATGCACGACGTTTTAGTAATTATAGGATTTATTTATTGCTAACTCTATCAATTAAATATTCATTTATACTATAATAACATTTAGTAAGTAGATTTCTTTAATTTGTTTATGAATGTGGGGTAATTGGTTTCACTTATTATGGATTCTGGTAATTAAAGCAAAGTGTAAGTACTTTTCTAAATATGTATGTATACCATACATAAGTAGTTAACTTAGGAATGCTAGTCCTAGGTGAGGAATGAATTCACGAACTCTTTCGCTATAAGCAGTACCTCTACTATTGCAATAAAGGGAAATTTTGTACACTGGACCCCATATAAGGCGTAACACTTAGGAAGGCGTTACTCCAAGCGTTATCTCCAAAGAGATAGTCTAACTTATGCTAATAATTGTTACGTCTGCTTTAGTTGATTGTACCAATTATTTCGTCAATCTGTTTAGACTCAAATGATAAATGATATGCTGCTTCTAAGTACCATTTGGTAGCAAGAAAAAAATTCCATTAACGCTATAATTAATGGTAAGCCCAAGGTATCCATAAATCAGTTTCCGTGATGGATGAATAAATATAAACATCGAAGAAGCTGTTAAATCTGGCGGAAGTCATGTCATCCCTGTTACGAGTACGTCGTCAATGAATATAGAAGTACAGATGATATTCATAGATTTTTGTAGGAAATATTTTTTTCAAGATTGTGTAACACTGTGTACTCCAGACAGAACCTGCATGACTTGTTTCAGTTGGGTTTCTACAGGCTCAGTATCAGTTTATGCCCAGCTTCTATACAGCAGTAAGCTGTAGGAAGCCATTTTCCTTTTTCTTTTTGTGCTATTTAGGTAGGGCAATTTATGCTGTTTTTGCCTTACCTAAGACCTAGATAGACTTAGTTTATCATTCGAAGCATACCTTGCCAGTTTTCAATTGTACTAGATGTTAGCTTTTTGACAGCCTCCTTAAAAGAGAGAGGTCGGAAGCAATCCATTATTAGGCAGAGATTTTTATCAACATAAAAAACTTTGATTTCCCCCTACCGATTACCTTTACCAAGTTATAGCCTTTTTAAGTGTTTCAGGCTATTAGCCTTTTGTATCGTCTAGCCTAACTCACCATAAAGCCTAGTAAAGCTGACAAAACCATCTGTGGGCTACGGCTAAACAGCTAGTACCCATTTAGAAAAAACGCTATATAAAGTAAAATTATTCAATGATACTTTGTTATCTGTGGTCAGTATTTAAATTGTGCCAAATGCACTCTTCCAGTTCGAATGACGCAGCGTCTATACTTGTTTCGTATTTACTATTGCGTTGTCAGTCGTTAATCTGTGACGTATCTGCGCGGGAGCGGGCGTTGACTTGTCTATGAGTCAACGATGCATTGTCGTCGGGTGGTTGTTATTTAAAAAAAACACGTTCGGTAAGAGAAGGCGTGTAAAAAGAAAAATGGTTGCAGTTAAACATTACAGTCAAGGTTTGAAGGCCGACGAAGTTATTCACTAACTTTGGTGAACAGAAAAACTTGATTTTGGCAGCAATTATTGCTAGTTAACGTCAAGACGCGCGTGGTAGCGCTAAACAAAAACGATGAAATGAACGAACGAAAATACTTGAATGCGATGAATTGGACCAGTCAATGCGGAATAAATTAATTAGTTTCATGTCCTGTAAAACCTAATATACATGCCATTCTGTAAGCTCTCCCACTGATCCCAAACGTACGGTATTAAGTGAATACAGTAACTATCAATGTCATACATCAATGTCGGTGCTGGGAAGCTTGAATAATAGCACAGCGAGTTCACATAGTGGCAAATACATCATGGGAGCTGGCTAGCGGATAGCAACCCTTCCGTTACTGAGTGACTGAAATAGAAATATAAAACCTTTATTAACTTTTTTTATATGAATTGTAACGATGTCGTTACAATTCATATAAAAAACCACATAAGAATAGGCATTAACCACAAAACAAAATACTCGTAACAGAAAAAAAAGACCATACCATCAGACAGCGGTGTCCTGACGCCCTAAAAATAAATGGACCTCACTCAGCATTTAGCCTGGGCTTTATGGGCCCAGGCGCTGATTTTCAGTGGGCCCAGACCGAGATGACGCACGGACATTCGCGGTGGACATAGGTACGTGTGTACATAATAAAAGTATCATGAATATTATAGTTTAGATAAAAATAAATGGTGAGTAATTAATGAAATATTCTGTGTAGTGTAGTGTTATAATAATTGTAAATATTGTAATACAATACATAGACAATGAATACAACGAAGACAACTGACAGACAACGAATAGAGAAACTACTGAGTGTATTTTAATGCTAATATTTTGTATGTAGTTTCCTTGGGGCTTATAGGCGGAATTTTCCGAAATTCCAATGAGATCGGGAATTAGGCGTAGGAAGCTGAAATTTGGCATGTCCCTTGGGGAGTATTGGGAACACTAAGAGAGGTTTTCCCGAAATTCCTACGCAAGCGGTAAAAAAAGGGTACGGGCGTACGAAGTCGTAGGTAAATAAATAAAAAAGCTATCATGTTAGTTTATTTGGTTCAAACCATCAAAATTGGTCGCTTTATCAACGGGCGTGAAGATTAACGCCGTTAAAAGTAACTGTTACGGTGTGAATCACAATTTGGGGCAACACGTTAGGGCGCCAGAGCTAATAAAAGCTAAACTGGTTAAAGCTTTATTGAACCGCTACTAAGTATTCATGACATAAAATGACAAAGGTACGAAGAGTTAAAGTCAAAAATGCCTACATTAAAATAGACCTGTGTCCACCATGAGTAACTACACCAGTGACCGCCGCCGCTAGCGTTCGCGTTGCCCGCGTTGGCGTTTTTGTATGAATTTTCGGTACAGCGCCCCTAGTGATAAGTAATGGAACCAAAAATGGTATACAAATTTCGGAAGTCAACTAAGGGTAGTTTACGTGACAGAATTCAGCCTTTCGAATCCCGCTTGAGTTCCTTGGATCAGGTCGAATTTTTCTAAATCATAATCATTTATTTCCTTTTGAATATGGTATATATCAGATCATGAATAGTTACGTCATAAAGTTCATACATTCAGCCATATAAATAGCATGCAAATAAAACAAAAATCATAATACGTATTAGGTCATCCATCATTCAAAATAAATTTCCATAAAACAAAAAAAAAATACGATTTAAAATACAATACAATTCCAATTTTATTAATGTCATTATTACAGATCAAATTTTAATGTCAATCTTAGAATTAAGGTATAAATCAACTGAGTAGAAACATTTAACTTTTAGCTAGTCAAATAATTAATTTATAAATATATTCAATGGAGCTTAGACAGTGAATAAGGTAGTTTGTTATAAATTGAAATACAACTTGGGTAATTGTTTCTTTTATAATAATCAGTATGTATTGTGGGTAGCAATAGTTTTCCTTGATGTCTTATTGATTAAATTGAATTGTGCACAAATAATTGTGGGTGAGATTTGACAAAAACACAACACTCCATTATGTACATTGACGGTAGAGAGAGCAAGTTCAGGGGAGGAAACAGTTCCTTGCACGATGTTAGGGGTGGAGCGTTACATATGGCACGAACGTAGCGCTTATGCGAGATAAACGCTGCTTCCATATCTACACAGGTACCCCGAAGTATTAAGCCGTATTTGAGGTTCGATGCTACATATCCATGGTATGCAATTAAAGCCTTTTGGACCTGGGTGCTTAGGCGCCACAAAGCATAAGCATAAGAAAATCGGTTGATTTTTTGCAGACTTTTTCTACGTGCTCTTTCCACGAGCACTGTGTCTACAATAAAGCCTAAAAAACTAACTGTACTTGCCTTCACCATTCATTTGTACATCCAGATTATCTTCATTAGGCTTTTGGTTAAAAAACCGTACGTGTTTGGTTTTTTTTGCCTATGTGTGTCTAGTCAATTTGCTATACTCGTTATGGTATTGTTAATATCTACGTCATAATTTTCAGATTCCTTTGTTTTTACTAATTACTAGTGATATGTCTTATTTCTATCTTTATGCTTAATACCATTCTTATTATCTTTTTTTAAAAGCGTGCAAATATTTAATATTATTTTAGGCCTTGTAGCCCATGCAGATGTCAAAACTTCACAGACGTTAACCATGTTTATTTACATTTCCACAGAGTGTCTAACGAAACGGCCACTACAAATAAACTTTATTACAACTTCATATACAACCTTGCGTCCGTAAACCGTTTCTAATTCGTCTCGACATTTAACTACTGCATTGTTCAGAACACTCAAATATGCCTGTGTTTCTGGAATATTCCTCAATATTTATACCATGGCCTGTTTACCGCTGCAAGAGATAGTGAACTTTAAAGTTATATTGACAAAGCTCAAGAGATGACGAAATTCTGGCCATTGCTTATTCAGCTTTCGTCGGAATGTTAGGTTCTGCTCACGATTCTTCACTTAGACTTTGCATTTCTCTCTTTCACTCACAGGTTTGTTGTCGCGTGTGTGAGAGAGATAACATCTGGGATCCGTGTGTGTGGGAAAATGAGACCTGGGTTGAAGTTCTGGTTAGGAATCCTAATGCGAGAATATCACTCACAAACTTAAAATACTCTCGGTTAGTGCTTAGTAGTTCCGGAGCCTGTTCAATGCAAACAAACAAATATTAAAATATTCCAGTTTTATAATATGATAAATAATGAACAGAGAAACTAAAATGCTCAGATAGTACATATTTTTGGTGGTTATGTTAGTTGGTCGCTCCATTATATCAGGCGAGGTGTTGCAAAACACGTCCCGAAGGACACCGGTGAGCGGCACGCGGACCGAAAATCACTAAAATAATCGATTAAAAAATTAATAGATGTAATAAAAAAAAACATTGGATGAAATCCCTCTAGTTATCTTTAAACCTTGTTTTGGTAAAGGACCCATATTATCAAATCAATTATTTCGGTAATGAAACAAAAATAGAAGACAAGTTGTCACGAACAGAGGTAACTTTATGAATTTATTCTGTAGAGCCAACTTCATCAAATCTGTTTCCACCGGATGAATCCCCTGTGATATCCACTCAGCAATATCAGTAAATTTTATTAGATTTTAATTTCACTGTTCACTACTTAACAATGAATTCGAAAAACGTGTTTTGCAGAACCACCTCGCCTCAAATACTATAATTATAATATTAGTACTGACAAATCACTTAAGTAATAAAGTTCTAATCACATGATGCAAGAAGTGTAGTCAAGTGCATTCGCAACGCAACAACATTATTGTTCTCCACGAATTAATTTGGCGTGACGTCACGTCCGCTTGGACTCGATTCAAATAATCACAACGTCGATATTAGTTGGCACCATGCCGTCTGCTGCAGTTCTAGCCGAAATACCGAAATACCATAAATTACCTTTGAAGATTCTTACTCGTACATTACTAGCTTTAAACCCATTAAAGATAGTAATACTACCCCTCCCATGAAAGAGCTTCCCGTCTGGGAGCAAACATTAGGCAGAGTTGTCTTCCGGACCAGTCAGGTGGCCTGAGTATCATCAGTGTATTGAGGACCCGAGGCCATTTTACGTCTTGATTACTGCACTTAAGTTCCCCATAGCTTTGTAACGCGGAAGGACATATAAATAGATAACGCAACGCTCCGTTTTACTAAAAAACCAAGCGTGCTACGTCTTATTCATATAAAAACGCTAAAGTCGACCTTAAGTCATCTTTTACTATTATGGCATTTTTGACGTCACTATAGTGTTTTAGTGATAAGAATCGGCCTTTTTTTAATCAATTTAAATTTTCAGATCCGTTGCTATAACGGTCGACCGTGGTCTAAATTAAGTAGCATCAAAATGAGTCCCAGCATTCTTTTTTTACACGCAAAGTTCTCGACGTTATTTCAATTATTGTCTGTGGTAACGGGCGAGTGAGGCCTCTGCTGGTGTTGCATATGTCGATTATCTGGCGGTGGTCTGCATGCTTACTTGTGTATAAAAAAATACCATACGATATATATATATATTTACTTGCCAATCCCTGTGAGGCAAAACCTCTACTGTATTAAAACCGGCTTTGCGATTCTCTAAGCTTCGTTTCGGACCTTGAAAGCTGAGAGTGTATGGTATGTCCCAACCAACACAACACATGACATTACTCGTGCAAACCAGTGTTACCATAATCATTGATCACTTAGGGATCCCAAAATTTGGTTTATTAATATAGATATCTGGGACAGCCTTCTAAAATAACATATGAATCTAATTTAAGAAGCAATTCTTGACTGATAAACATACTTAAATGTTTTTACTAGTACACAGATAAAGAACAAATGTTTGTCTCATTAATGTTCTTAGTGGGAATTGAGCCCACGAACTTTTGCTCTATAGATAGAGCTGCTAACCATTCCGCGAACGAGATGGGCAGTGAAGTTAGAAATCCAAATAAATGAATCCCCTATTAAGTAGGTACATTATCTACGCGATTGAAGCAAGACGATGATTAAATTTTCTCAAAATAATTGGCTGTGATGATTACTCTAATCAACTATTGCTTGTGAGCGTGGCCATTGCAATGGTATAACGATGTCTTCATGTTGAGGATGGCTGATGGCTTGCTCAATCAACAGTAGGACATAGTGTTTCTCAAGTCAGTCAGTTAGGCTCCAGTACATACCTTCACCATGAGTTGGCCTCCCCTCAACTACGATAGTTAATTACAGTATGTTCTTTTTTTTATTTATTTAAAATGGCCTCAGTCTCGCGTGGTGGTAACGACGAGGCCGATTGTGATACACGCTTACCCAGAAAATGCCTTTTCACTCTGGCCTTGGAGACACCAAGGTTGTAAGTATCCGGTAACACAGACGCAGGGAGAGCGTTCCACCCTTAGCGGTGCGGACCAGAAAAGACGCAGCAAACCGTTGGGTGCTGATTGCTCTGAAGTCAACCATATGAGGGTGTGGAAGCAGTGCTTTTCACCCTGTACCGAAAATCCTCAGAGAAGGTCACACAGACCCTCCCGAATGTCATCGGCATACACATGGTAGGGGTTCAGGCTCTAATTTAAATGATCTAATAGAAGCAGAACTATACTTAGTGATAAAAATTACGCTTGCCAAGTCTTTAAATTTCGACAAAACTGAACAAGAACATCAATTCCTTCATGCCATGCTTATAGAGTCCTGAATTGTGTATTTCATGCAATCATTTAACGTTAAATCGAATGAATAACGTTTGGCAACGAGTTTATGTTGTTAAATATCCTCATTCTTAAACCAGAATTTTCGACGTACACTTTAAACAAAACGCACAGTGTATTTGTTCAGCCCGAAATCCAGATAGAATAATAATTTATTCGCAAAAAAGTATTGCATCTAACTCCAAGCTAAGTTGATAAGTCACTCCCAGACACGGAACGAACAGAAATGATCGTCACACGATTGTCGCTTATCCAGGAAAGCAGGGGTGCAGTTGGCCGCAGTAATGCACCCCAAACATGTCCAGATGGGGTTTCAGCTCTGATAACTCATGCCCGCTTGAAGCTTTTCCACCAAGAAATAGTCCTACCACCTGTCCTACCACCTGCCCTGCCTCTTGCCCTGCATGTCCTACCACCTGCCTGCACACTGGAGGACCCTTACATACAATGCCTCGGACAATGCGGTACGCGTGGCAGAGTACTGGTCATAAAATATTCGATCACGAATCAATTCAGAGAAGGGGCGGGGCTACCGATAACGTTGTTGAGATTCTTTTTCTTTTTGTCCGAATATATTTCTTTACTTTTGGTTAAAAGAACTATTTTTGCTCGCATTGCTGAACTACAAATCTGCATTAAACCACTAGACCATATAGAAACATTACATAAGTATCAGTATACTTTCGGTTTCGATTCGGATCTAGCCAGATCCGACACAGTCCATTACCAAGCTATCTGGAATTGAAAGACTTTCTCCAATAAAAACTGATTTGACGATCAAATATTTTGATTAGATCGCTACCTGAAAATATCTATTCAGTCAGACGTCGCAAAAAGATAATGAGATATTTGAAATTTAGGCACCAATTTCTCTGATTGCTCAACAGGTTGATTACCGCCAAATCCGCGCGAAGTCAAAAACAATAAGCTAAAAATAAAGTTACGAATAAACAAACAGTAACAAAAGTCTAGACGATTTGATTCTCCTCTTACTCTCTACTCGATATCACACATGTTTGTACGATGGTTTTTTTTTTCTACAAAGGTGGCAACAATAATACGGACCGCCTAGTAATAAGCTGTAAGTAACTGCTGCCTATGGACTGAGTGCAAGGCAAGGTGGAACTTATGTTCCGAGAACCTTTTTCTCAAACTTCAGTTGACCAGGCGCCACTCAACAGCTTCCCGCTGAACATTGGCTATATTACCTGAATCAAAAAACGTAACTTTTGTGTTATATTGGCATGCAGACGAACTGCTGATTGCTGAATAAGGTCAGGGAAATCCCAGTGCTTTGTTTTTATCCCTACTATTTTTAAGTTGGCGAAAACTGTGTGCCCTAGGCTCAATAGTCGCCGTGAAAAATCATCCTTTGTTTCATCAGGCCATTCATTTCCCCTATGTTTGAAGTGTAAGCAAAATACCAAGCAAAGAAACGACCTGGTTATACTTCCAAGCCTCCTACGCCTCATAATCAACTATTTATTATCTTTTTAGACGTGTCATACAATCGTGAGAAGGCACGAAAACGTTATCTTTTGAATAACGTTATGCCATCTTTTGTTTTGGCGAAGGCATCACGAATTTATTACCAACAAAAGAGCATCAGCTGGTCCAAGGTCGTGTTTAAATATAGATATTAATAGTGACCCCATTTTGTGCCCGAGATTACAAGATGGTCGCCGGAAATAACCTTGTGAGTACATGCTGTTCGCGCAGTTTGCACGTTGAATAAAAATAAAATTTTCTGTACTCCAAACATCCGCACAGAGGCAATAATCTAAAAAACGCCGTTGTTATCTTGCAAAATTAAATTGTAATATTGCTAAATATGTGCAGACAAAATTTCATAACAGAAGTTAGATAATATTTATTGACCCCATTCTGTATTGCACTCAATAACATGATGGTTGCCGGAAATAACACTGCAAGCAAACACGTTCGGATACACTGGCGACTGGCGTTGACATTTATAGACAGAGGTGCGGTCCGCCTAATTTGGCGTGCCAAGGAGGATGGAGACTGAGGGTGCAATAAACCTCCTTGGCTAGACTACTATTTCTTTTTTCGTTTAAATACATTTTGTAGCGTTCAGCCAGTGACAATGGAAACTTATATTGAAGTTTAGAGTCTGGAAATAGCTTTACAGGGTTTCTATTCAAATTGCTGAAAGGAGCATTTTAGGTGCACTTATTATTGCTGTGCAAGATTCAACAAGTTTTATATTGCTTTGTGATATTGCCTATGATATAAATAAATAATCGATAGTGTCGCGTTAAATAAGTAATGAATAGCGTGAAGAATCCGTAGTTTTATTTACATTACTTAGTAGAAAGTGTTCGCGTAAATACAAGGACACAATGCCCCAGGTTGGGTTACCATTTAGAAATTTGAAAAGTCCTGACAAAAAGCCTGACAGTTCAAGAAAAGTCCGGACATTTCAGTCACAAAATGCAAACATTAGGTAGGTAGGTACCCATTTAGTATTTTAATAATAATAAAGTAGAATACTCTCCCTCGAGAAGGGGAGGTTGCCTGACTTGAAATTACTTATTTATTCAAGTTTTATTACTATTATGATATTATCCCATCTTCACCAAAAATTCTGAAAATTACAAAGCCGGACAAAGTTCTAAAAGTCCGGACATGTCCGGACTAATCCGGACGGAAAACTGAACTTATGACTAAACAGGGCAGGCCCTGTATTTCAACAGAAAGACATTTTGAAAATAAAATAAAATTTATTATTTCAGACTATGTTCACACAAATTACACATTATAGGTACCTATTAGTAGGGACAATTAGTGTAATGAAATGTTTTTCTCTATCAGAAGATTGAATCTTCCGATCAGATACGACAAATAACATTTCAGAATCGTTCTGCAATTAATAGCACAAGTAATCTAAACTCTAAATAATCGTGACTCTTAAAATTCCTGAATTCACGTCAACAATTCGCTCTATAAATTAATATAATTAGCTGCTCACAACAGGTGGAAAGGAGTGTATGAATCGCCATCTTGTCAGTAGTGACGTCATCGTTAACAAAGAGAATTGGCTTTTAGTGATATAGCAACAGAGTGGTGTTACTATCGTTGTAGAGCTGACTATAGGTGTGGTGGTATTATAGTTTGCTAAAATAATTGTGATTCGCGTGCAAAGTTCGGTTATATTTACCTAAAAACTTTTAATACATATTTCCATAATGTTTTTTCCGAAGTGCAATTTTTTTCCACAATTGTTTCGGGTTCACGACAAGAGGTAGCCTTTCTAATGTCCTATCTATCTCTAAACTAAAACTCATTAAAATTCGTTCAGTAATTCAGATAATGTTTTGAAAATATGTGCAGCTGTCGCAATGGCACGGGAATGTAGTAAGCACATTGATGGTCTTTAATTTATTATTATTATGTACCTACTTGAAAAATTCATTGATGTTTAGCAAATGAGACAGCAGTTTATCCATGCTATAAATCCATACTATCCATACTATATTATAATATTATAACTGCGAATGTAACTCTGTCTGTCTGTCTCGCTTTCACGCCAAAACTACTGAACCGATTCAAATGAAATTTGGTACACAGATAGTCTAGAGCCTGAAAAGAACATAGGCTACTTTTTAATTGGAAAAAAGTGTTGTAAAGGGTTGAAAGGGGGGATGAAAGGTTGTATGAAAGTATTTTCATTTTCAGAACTTGAAGCATAAAACTTATATTTTATGTTGATTAGATATAAATAAATATGGCATTCAAAGTATGTAAAAATGTTACCCTTCAAAAATTGCAAAAATTCGACCTCTAAGGGGTTGTTTTTGGGGTTTATAGTTTGTTTGTATGAAAATTCGTTGCTTCAAGAGCTAGGAGTCTCAAATTTTGCATAAGGGTTCTTTTTAGGACGTAGATGCTAACTAAGACAGGATTTTGTGAATAACAATTATCGTAAGTCTGAAAAAATCCCATCAATCATAAAAAATATTTCACGCGGGGAAGCCTAGGCCGGAAAGCTAGTTATAAATAAACATGAACACTTGCCATATGCCATACCATGGCCATATGTCAAGCGTATCCACTTTGCCTGTTGGTTACCTTATACATTTGACCACTGCTAGAGCACCTGCTTACATAAGCTGAGCTTATTGCTATTAATAATATTGATTTTTCCATAGTTGAACCACTGTAGTATTTTATTTAATTATCTTTAATGAAGAATTCTACTGCCTATCTAAAATTAGGCTTTGAGTAAGTTTTATTTTACTTTACAAAAGTAATTCGAATATTTATTACAATAGAGATTAATGCGAAATTAAAAGGTGAAATGAACTATGATTTACGTAAACACTATATTTAAAGCGTTTTTGTCAAAAGAGCAAAGAATGGCACAAGAAAAAGCATCTGCAAACCTTAGAATAATTACACCTAGAAGGATAGTTCCATACAAAAAGGCGCGCCATTTGTAACGCCAAAATCAACTATCAAAATAACAATTCGTTACCTACACATGTAATCACAATTTTCAGTATTTAACATGTATGCTTCTCTGTTATGTTGTTGCAACCATTTACTGCATTTACTTTTAAGAAGCTCTTACCTCGAGAAATCAACAACGGTAAGTTCAGATCCAGACGTGACGACTGACGTCCTGATATAATGTGGCATCAAAACGGGTGCCCCGACTCGCCTTCTATGCGTAAGTATTCTAAGTTGCAAACTCAAAATTAAGAGCAACCAAGTGAAGCACGCAGCTAAGTCTCTACATATAGAAACCTTTAATAGTATGTAATGCGTGGATCTCATTTTGAGCATCCTTTAATGAAGCGATTGCTGGGGGGCTAGTCAAGAGCAACGCGTCACCATCGTGAGAAATCATCATTTCTACAATAGAAATCGTTCAAATGTATGGGGATGACATAAGCGCCAGTGACAGCTTGTGTCATCCCTATACATTTGAACGATTTCTATTGTAGAAATCGTCGTGGCGTGTTGCTCCTGGCTAGCCCCCCTGATGTCATTACCATACATTTTGAAGTTTCCTACAAATGGAAACTAAGTTCCAGTAACTTTTCTCTTGGCTCTCTGATACAATAAAGGTTACTGATATGTAAACCTGATGATGCCTACAAGAAGACAATACATGTTCTCATAATATCTTTGTAAAAACCTAACTTGTACTTTTCAGTTTCTCGTATTAAAACAGAATCATTACATTAAATAGTATTATTTATTTATTCAGCTGATATTATAATAAGAAAGCGTTGCAGTGGCGATTAAATAAAAAATAAAACAATAATTGGTCCTAATTAGTAGTGTTGCTTATTTTTCTTTATCAAACAATCGTCAGATCGTCAGCAATGTCTTAGAGTAGTCTCAAGTATTGGTAAACAAAGTAATAAATAATAAATAAATAAAATAAATATCTGGGACAATTCACACCAAGATCATCTGACCCCAAACTAAGCAGAGCTTGTAATATGGGCGTCAGAAACTGATAAACATACTTAAATATTTCTAAATACATATTTAAATAGATAATACGTCGAAGCCTAAATTGTTTTTAGGAAAAATTAATAAATATGCGCCACACATTGAACCATTTGTCGTGGTCTCGAAGTAGGGATTCATATCCTTGTGTTACTAGGTACCAGGCAAGGAATTAAGCCAGGCCGACTTCCAGCACATCCAGACCCTGGTCAATAATTTGGAAACGATCGTTTCCTGAATTGACCCAACCGGTAATCGATCCCGGGACATCCTGCATGTCAAGGCGAGGAATTTGCTACAGCGCACTACGCCAAGTCAAAGAAAGAAAAATAGGTGAAATTGACATCATTTTAAATAAATCACTTTAACATTGCTTTACTTACCAGGAACTTGCAAGGATACCACCCAGTAACGCAATAAACACTTCTTTACTGTAGTATAACATTCAGCTGCCTAGTTCGGGCAGTCAACGACGTCATTGTTTATTCTATCTATTGCTTTCAAAATAAACTCTGTCAAAGCCTAAAATTGGTTTCATTCGGTTTCTAAATGCATTGCAAAGTCCCCCCGTGGGGCGGCCGGGTTGCAACTGGATTTGTTGCCGATTCGCCACGACTGCTTAGTCTGTGGTCTGCCTGTCTACGTACCACGGATGACTGTGCACTTTTTCAAAAGTTTTAATTTGAACAAAAAACAAAAGAGGGGAAATCTGATAAAGTAGAATATTACATCGCGTTCTCATATAAACAATCTGCAATTGTCAAGTTCTTCCTCAAAAACCTATCTATTTTAACTCCTAAATGTTCAAGGGTCACTTAAAGTTGTAAAGTCATTGATGCAGTCTCACAATATGTTATCATAAAATGTAACAAGTATAGCGTCAGCTGTTCAAGCTGTTCAGATTTGAGGTTTAGTTGCAAAAGAGTCTGTTGGCATTCTAGATGGTTAGTAACACGCGTCACATAAAGAAAGCGTATTGGTTTACGGATATCGATTTGAATAGCCAAGAATTCTAATAATTTAAAGTTTTTTAGGACCGTTTGTCCTGTTGTGATATTCCTATGTTTTTAGACGAAAATTAGAATTTTTTTCGCACATTCAATTAGCGAATCTGCATTACCTTCACGTTTCGTTAGCGGCTACGAACCATTGTAGTTTTTTTGGTCTATTTGTAATAGCATCGGTTTTTGTGATTTAAAACGGTTAAATTAGAATGGAAAAAGCGCGACGAGTCTTGACATCTGTCACCTTTCTCGTGCTCCAGCTGCAGTTTTCATCTATACTAATCTTTTAGAGAGGAAAGAAGAACTTTTTTCCGTTTTTTGCATTGAAAAGGCTCTGAAACTACTGGACCGATTTTAAAAATTATTTCACCTAAATAAAGCTACATTATCAGGGAGTGTCATAGGCTATATTTTTTTTAACTTAGGCTATATTTTGACGGGAAAGACAGTCAACGCGGGCGAAGCCGCTGGATGACGGACAGCAAGTTTTTTACGAACAGAGGCATTGACAAGCAAGCATGCGAATCGCTGGATCGTACGCCCGCTGCCTATGGACTGTAGGCTAAAGCTGCCTACTGACCTCAAGATTGTTAGTCTACTTAGCTAAGCACAGACTTTATACACATTAATGATTATCTAACTTATTGAGTATTGTTATAATTATTACAAACGAATGCCTAAGTTGATGAAAAATAATTTAATATCGATAAGAAGTAACAGTTATACATAGATACAGCTGTTCAAAGTCTGAGCTAAGTCTAAGTTTCAGCACGCTCTATAGATCTCGGCCTCAGACAAGTGTTTTTTGCGCGTATACGCACCTAGACGCGCGCTACATTTCGCTCTTCAAAAGCCAAACTCGCGTACACGGGCGTTTTCGCTCGAACCGGTAGTGGTGAACCAGTATACATTGATGATACAAGCGTATAAGCGCGTCAACGCTCGTATGAGTTTTGCGTGTGGCAAATGCAGCGCCTGTACGCACCTGTACCATAGATTACTTAATAGTTACTACGTAACAGATAAATCACATCCATAGAAAAATACAATTTTCTTAATCATGAATGCGTGCTGTCATGTCACAGACATTTATATTGCTAGGACCACCTCTTTCGATATAGATGTCAGTACTCAGTACTTACAGTACGTCATCGCGTCAGTTCAAATGCAAAATTTGCGTACAAATCCTCTACGCGGCTGTTGACAACCAACTGCCAAATGAGTCACAGAATACCCGGCGTCGGCAGCTTGTAGGTAAATATCGCGCGAAAGTACATGCAGTGACAGAGGCCTGCTCATACGCACTTCCAAAAACGAGCTTGAACCCGCGTATAAAACGCTAGTCTTTTTTTTATGTAATAGGGGAGCAAACGAGCTGGAAGGTCACCTAATGGAAAGTGATCACCTTCGCCCATGGACAAATGCAACACCAGAGGTGTCACCGATGCGTTACTTGCCTTTTGAAATACGCTCTCTTGTTGAAGGCTCCGATGTCATATTCCTTTGGAAACACCGATGCAAGACGATAAAAAAAAAGGCTGAACCGCTCATACATGTAGACCTTATTTCATTAAATTTAACATTTTAACTTTGACCTCCTTATACATATTGGAGATGTGCATTTTCGTTAAAAAATATCCCCACCTTTACACACAAGCTGATAGCTATTATGCTCAGTCCCGTAATCTCCGTCACAGGCACAGACTGGTAGCCCCTCTCACGAAGCTACATATTGTTAGTTCGGGACCATACCACATATCGGTAAAGATATTTAATAAATTACCTTTTTTAATAAAGGGTATAAATAGTTTGTCCTTATTTAGTTCTAGTGTCAAAAGATTTTTGCTATCAAACTGTTTTTATTTTGTGCAGGAGTATTTTGAAAGTGTTTAAATTAATCATAAATGTTAAAGTGTGCATGAAAACATAAGTTTGTAAATAACTTACCTAATTATTCCAAAAATATCTTGCAGTGCCCTAGCAGGGTTCATGTGTATGTACTATATTTTTATTTAAGACCTGTAACTTACCACATGAAGCATCGAATAAATGAATTATGAATTACAACGTCGGCATTGAAGAGAAAGAAAGACAGAAAAACCCGTATTAATTTTTAATTGCAATTAAAACCTCGTGTCTTTGGCTACAGTTACCACCAGGCACTGAGCTTCCTCTATTGCCATCGACGTTGTATCACACTTGATGGTTAAATTGCCTTTCAAACGCAGAGATAAAAATAACCCATTGATAAAGTTAATTACATACGCAAAGAACATCTCTTTCCCGGTACCGCGACATGGTCTCCAAGATCAGGGGCGTGGGAGAAGTTCTTGTGGCCCACAGACATAGTTGAATTAGATGACGCAAGTGAACGTACTTCGCGTGCCAAAAAGAGAGCAGTGCACCTCTTTTAACGCTGTTTTAACTTTATGACGACAAGATTGGCGTACAAGTAGTGTGCTGTGGCACGGTTTCTCGCCTTGTCATGTGTTGTGTCCCGGGTTCGATTCCCGGTTAATTCAGAAAACTATTTTTTCTAAATTGGCTCGGATTTCTGGGTGTTCTGAGAGACGCCCCTAGCTTAATTCCTTGTCTGGTACCTCGTAACGCAGGGATATTTATGCCTACTTCAAGACGTGTGTTGTCTCGCACAAATTTATTTCTTTACTAACCATTGCGGGAATGGATGTCAAAATCAATCTTATTTTCACAAAACTTTATTCATCCCAAGAACTAAATCAGATGAGGTTAATCTTTTTTTTTTCTCTGTCCATATTATGTTGAACACCATATTTTGCAACAGTTAACCCTAAATGGGATATAGGTAAAATCGGATCCCACCTGGTTTACCATATTGCTTTGGGACACAGGCGAAAACCAATGAAAAATTAGAACATCCTACGAGTATATCTATGTTTCAATATTCTAATAAACTTTAAATGAACAAATAAATCCGATCAAGGGTGTATAAGATATGAAGTCAAAAAAATCCAAAATCTCCACAAGGATTGCGAATTCCGCATTGGTGTGAACAGCAGTAATATTACTGCATACCCACTGGTTTTTCTACTCTGTCGCAGATAGTAGCGAATACCGCTTCAGTCTGAATAGGCCTTTATCCTTTATTTATATACAGGGTTACTTTATAAACACCATCTAAAAATTTTCCAGCATTAAGCTTCAATCGAAGACTGCTTTTTTAAAAAAGGGAAGGTCTTTCTAACTTTTACATTATTATATTTTTTTCGAATAGATTATTCGTGCGCCGTGGTTACTTATTCAAAATTGAATTTCAACTTCTGAATAAAGCGCGGGCGGGGAGTTGAAGAGGCTGCGAGCCCGCCGCCCCACTCACGTCGCGCAGTAACAACGAAACTAGTATTTTTTTATACCTTTGAGTAGTTATAATAACATGAATAACTCAACATTTTAGTACTGAAGGTCCTCTCCAAAGATCCTCATATTTCGATTTGGATGGTGTTTATAATGTAGCCCTGTATATAACATTAAGCGTCAAAAAAGCGAAATGAAACGTTGGGGTTATATACAAACGAAGCGCCTTGCGTTATCTTTCAAAATGTATGCCTGTGTTGCGACCCTATCACATCTGCTGATCGGTTAACCGTTAACATACGCTTTCCTTTGCTCATTCGTCATTTGTTAATGAGTGTTAATTAGTTGACGTGCTTTCGAATTACTTTTGCAGTCTTATCAGTTTCGCGATCCGTGCGAGGCGAGTGGTTTCGCTGCATGAATAATTTTTTTAAATATTATTTTTTCAGAACTCTACAGGTGTTATAATAAGTGCGTTTCTGAACATGGCTTGTGTGTTTTCATGATTTCAACCCTTCGCAGTTCATGTCCCTTATATTGCACATAATAATTTATTGCTACAGTTTTGAAGACGATTATTAATAGAGGGTGAATTAACCGTTATGAATATGAAGTTTTTGCAAGCTGGTTACAGGTCTGACTACTCGCTAATAAAAAGGCCAAAATAGCGATCTTTTCCACAATTACATCTCAAGTAAAACTGTTAAGTATATATTTGAAACATCTGCTTACGTTGCTTCATTAAATAGTATTCTATGAAAAACTTATTGTCCAAAGAAGACGACTTAGTCGCTAGCATAACACTTTGTGCATTTCAAGGTGAACAAAAGCCACAAATATTAAATAAACTAATCATTAGGGTAGGGCACACGGGTGTGGGACATGGCGACGGAGGGTGGGGTCTAATTTAATTTTTGTACACCTGTTGGTTTCGGGGTGAAGGTTAAAAATGGCATAGCGTTAGGTCGTGTGAATGTAGGTTATGATAATAGCTAATATATGCTAATATATACTGTATTTATTCGACAAAAAATATAGTTGGATGTTATTAATTGACGACCGACTTGGTGTAATGGTTAAGAAGTTGGCTACTACACCAGAGGTCGCGGGTTCGATCCCCGCACAGTACAAACATTTGTGTGCATGAACATGTCTGTTTGTACTGGTCTGGGTGTCTCCTATGTATAAAAAGTATGTATTTACAAAAGAAAATGTATTTAAGTATGTTTATCCGTTGTCTAGTATCCCATAACACAAGCTTTAATTAGCTTACTTTGGGGCTAGATGGCGCTGTGTGGAATAATGTCCAGGGATATTTATTATTATTATTATTTTACAGTTTTATATTTTTAATATCTCTTTCAGTAGAGGTGTAAATTAGGATCACGGGCCTTAGCCAAGTGTATCCTAATACTATTTTAAGTTCAAAAATTTTCTCACTATTCGGCAGGTGTTGAGAATAACGGCTTTTTGAAGGAGTTTGTATAATGCTGAGGGAATATCTAGATTATGAAGGCTTTGATGAAGTTCTCTTGGAATCACTCCTGTGGTAGATAAAATTATCGGAACTACTTTAACTGATGTGACTCTCCACTGAGTTTTGATTTCTACTGCCAAGTCTCTGTATTTTGCTAGTTTTTCAGTGTGTGTCGTCTGCAGATTGTGAGTATTGCAGACCGCTATATCAATGAGATAAACTGTCTTGCTGTTCTTGTCGAGAATAGTTAAGTTATTATTATTATTATTAATCGATAATCAACCATTAATAAAAATGTATATATTTATTTCTTTTTATTCCTCAAAAAGTAGCCTTGAATTTCCACTCAAATCTTAAAGGCTAATTAATGATTTTTCCTTTCATGCATGAAACATTCTCCAAATGAAAACATAAATTTCAAATCCCGAAAGCTCTGATAACGGGTTCCTTGCCACAAACAGACCGAAGGGCAAGCAAAGTATTGAACTAGATTTAATTAGGTACACCATTTTCAGTTCTTAATAGGTTTGGATTGTCATTTGTAATTAGGGTGGGTCATCATTACATAAATAATAAATAAATCAATATCTGGGACAATTCACACCAAGATCATCTGACCCCAAACTAAGCAGAGCTTGTAATATGGGCGTCAGAGACTGATAAACATACCTAAATATTTATAAATACATACTTAAATAGATAATAACACCCAGACACAGAACAAATATAAATGTTCGTCACACAAATATTTGTCATGGGTGGGGATCGAACCCACGACCTCCGGCGCTAAAGGCAGGATCGCTGCCATTGCGCCAACAGGCCAGTCAAAATATGTAAAATCGATGGTTAGCAAGAGATTTAAGGAATGGAGGAACCCAGAGCGTTTGGAAAGGCTGCTGAAGCAGTAGACATATTTTTTTCTTCTAGCTAGAACAAAATCTTCTTAGTAAGATTATTTTAACTTCTCTTTAAAGCCAAGCATTAACTAGACTAGTCATAATATCATTCATCAAGTTCCATCCATTTCTTCCACTCTTTGTCTCCAAACCTCAATGTGAAAAGTCCGTGAAATCAGGTCTCGGTGTAAACAGAAATTATACGTCTAACAAAACCAACGAAACCACCAGGCGACCTATCAGACCGTACTGGCACAAAAACCTTAATTCGTATGTCTTAGTAACCTCAAGGTTAAATATATGTCTGGATTAAAACAGTAAAAGTCGTTGGTCGGCATTATCTATGGCTGCTGACACAAATGCCGAACCTGTTGTTAGACAACACAATTCTAAATGCAAGGCTACATCTAGACATTGTCTGTGGCTGTTGACACAAGCATTCTTGTTAATGCTGTTTTTGTTTCGATTTGCTTTCGTTTCCCTTCCAAATAAAAAATAAGTGGGTGACCTGACTGTAACCGTCGTGGACCGTAACCCTCAGAAGCTCACTGCCAGGAGCACTTAGCCAAGTGCATTAACAACAAAATGTGGTTAAAGTAAGGCTGGGTTTTTAACGGTGTTTTCCGTCACATCACCAATGAGTAAGACTCAAATAAGCAAAGGTGACCAGGATTTGACCCAGAACAAAACGGGCTCAAAGCCGGAGTACTTCAACCTCTATGCTCTGTTAATTGTTTTCGAAACAAGTGCATTGAGTGCTACAAATCTTTTTCTTTGTATCCGCTAATGTTACGAGTTTTAATCGATTTGATTATCTACGATTGGCCTTGGTAGTGCACAAAGCCATGTTCCGATTTCAAACGTTCAATACATTCTATTTATCGTCTATGCTCGCGGCCGTTGACACATCGTATTGTCTTTGGTCGTGGCTGTCGACACGATTGTCTTTGCCTGCTGTAACACGACTCCGCAAGGTTCGGCTTTGGGGCAAGACGTCACGGTAGCACGGTTGGTTAGGCACGCCGCAAGTGCGTCCGGTTGTGTGGTGCCGATTATACACTTATAGCATTTACAGAGTTATCTAAATGGTAAGGAAGGAACTATGGTCACTTTGTTTGGCTGTCGCAGCTGCTATTCTAGCAACAACCAATTGTAAGATATCCGGTCACTATCGCGTTGGCCCGGCTTCATTTTTTACTACAGTAAAGCCCTTACCATAATTAATTTGTCATGACAATGATACCTATTTGACATGACAATGATACCTATTTAACGTGACAGCATGGGTTTAAACGATGCTCAGCTGCTTTGAGTTACGTTTTAAAGTTTAGGGAAGAAAAAGAAGGAAGTGAAAGTGGGAGTAAGTAAAATAATAAAAGAGATGAAATGCAATACCTACTCCTTAAATTATTATTTCACAATTCACTCACAACCAATACAACCGGTTTTTCGTCTAACTAATTAAAAACTAGCCTTAATTTAGCCCTATTAAATAAACAAAAAATATATTTCAGAAACATTAACCACGAAAATAATTGACATTAGCAATATTAAAATTTTTATCAATTTCAAGATGGAAGGACCTTCCATCGGGGAGAGGATAGAAAACCAAACAGCTGCTATATTAATAATCGCCGTTCGTTCCTAATTTAAACCACAATCCGTAGCCTATGCTAATGCTACTTCCACCTGTCTGCGTGACGTCACGTCCGCTCATTGTAGGCCCTTCGCCCTTGCACGACTGAAATGAACATCTACGAAAAACTAATGTTAGTATTAAATGGTGGTAAGACTTTGTATCTCTGTTTTTATTTTGAAATTTACAAATAATTTTGATTTTTTATTCATGTAAAGTTTGATTTACTTAAAAACACTGTAATAGAAAATGGTCAAGGCTTTTCAAATGATACTAAGCCACTATGAAAGAAAGTTTTAATGTGTAAAATACGTTTGATTTAAAAGCAAAACAAATTAAGTTTCACCAAATTCCTTTATTACTTTCTACGAGCTAAATAATGATTGCAATATCGTGTCGCATTGTTAAATGGACCTCCTTTTTCACGTGAATATTTATTACAATATCAAAAGGTCGTCCGCTGAAATTTCTACCTTTAACCGACTACTATGGTGCCAATGTACAACAGTTGATCTTAAAAACGTCTTTTTGCAAATAAGATCCTTAGTGATCGTTCTATAAGTCTATCAAATAAAGGTTGAACATTTGTTAACCAAATCAGACAATAAAGATCTCAATCTGAACAAACATCTTCTTCTACAGTTGGATGTGCCACATTGTAAGCAAAGACAGCAAAGAATGCCGTTTTGTGCATATATGGCATAAAAACACCTGTTTTATTATTCACAGAATGCTATTAACCTTTATGAATATTAAATTGATATTTTATGGTAGTTGTTACGTTGTTGGGTGAGGTGAATATTGACTTGAATTAAGTGATTTTATAGTTGTGACTTAGTACTTATTTATAATCTGCTGCGTTTCAAAATTACTGATAATACCATTGGCTATTGGAGTACAGTTTTATTGGCTGGTTCAGTGTTTAGTAATGTTTACTATCCCGGAATTCCTAAATCGCCATGATATTTTCGTTACATCAACAACTTTAGAGCTTTGGATTTTCCATTAATATATCTGGTCCCTTATTTGAACCTGCTTAATTTTATTCAATCTATAAGAACAATAATCCTTTCCTAGTGCTCAGTCTAGCACTCGTTATCAAACGGAACCTTGTCCAAAAATTGAAATTCCTGGCTTAGTAGGGCTTGGAATTCCTTCTATCCATCTAGAAATGATAAGCGTAAATCATTCAATCCTAGCAACGATCCAGCTAGGGGGGAAAAAATGAAATATACACATGAAAGTGTCAAGACAAAGGTCTCTCCTAAATGTGGCCTGCCTCACTTCTATAGGAGCAGTTAATTCAACGCAAGATCTCGTAAATTTGGCTGGGTCCTCATTATCTTGGCTCTATACCAAGTTCCACTTGACAAAATCCTCGATGTTCAGATTGAATTCAATGTTCAATGTCAACCTTCTCCAACTACAATGGAAAAAACCAAAGACTCTAACGTAATCGATAGTAAAAACCGATGTATATGGTCACTCGTTAAAAAACCACAACAGAGTAAATGTGCCAAGTTCAAGCCATGTAAAAATAAACTGTCCAATATGGAGATGACCAGATTTCATGAGTCAGAGGCCACTGACTCATCGGAATGACATCATGTTGCGCCTGAGGCTTTTTTTGCTAACTACACACGGTACCTGATAGTGTTGTGAAAATTTCGAGTCTTAAGGTGTTATTTGAAGACTTGAATCATTGAATAAAGACTGGACTTGACAAGCAAATTTTTTGTTTTGAATTTATTTCGTATGACTTGTGTGTAGAGTAGTCTTTAAGTTTTATTTTTAGCAAAAGCACTTATGTAACAGGAATCAGAGTTTTTACCGTCGTATAGTACAATTTACCGTCGGACGGTGCATCGACAGACGACCGAAGTTACCTGAATCAATAATTTCGGCAGCAGCAACCTTATTGCCTTAGACAGAAAACGAATTGTTAGTTGAAATCAACATTGAGACCCTAAGTCTTGAATGTATCATCATCATCCGTGCGGTCTATCCCGGTTGTGAACCCACACTGGCGTGTGGGGTCCCAGGGTCCGCCTTTCTTTTTTTCTTGGCCCGTGCGGTCTTGTGCATCCTCAGTGGTGAGTCTGTTGGCACGCATGTCACCCTTGACGACGTCAAGCCACCGCTTCTTGGGTCGACCTCATCTACCGGTACCTGGCTAAGTCTTGAATGTATGTGGTCAAGTAAATTCTTTTGTACAAATGTGACAACTTCCATACAAATTGTCACAAGTTCTCTGCTCTAGTACAAATTTTCTTTGATTAACTTTCTGGAATAAATAAGAGCCTAAAGACTCGAGTCCTTCATTCACAACTTTAACTCGATGAGTGATTGTCTTTGTTTACTTTTTTTGCTGTCAGTACGTTCACTCATTTCACTGTCTGAACGAATTTGCCAGCTCATGCCGTTACAATGGACAGTTACATATTTTTTAATTATTTTACGTGCTTTCTTGTTTCAACGTTATTCTCGAGGTGGTCAAAAGTCGCAAATACTTCCTAGAAATACTAGAAATTCCTCATACTTTTACATTTCCCGTGCTTGGTTTAACAGATAGTGGTCACACCCATGTACGCACCACATATGACCAGCTTGACTCAAGCCATCATCAATACACTGTAGAATGTCCAAGACATTTGTTGAAATTTCTTCAATTTTAACAGTTATGAATGAATGAATTTATTTATTTCAAGTAACAAAGAACTATGTTGTTATTCAGCCAGTATTAACATAAAGTAGAAAGCAAAGTGAAAAGTAATTTATTTGCACTGAAAAACCTACATTAAGGCATACACAAAAAACAAAAACAAAACAATTCACAAATTCTGTATGGTATAATAAATCCTTAAACGAAGGCATTAAGATAATTATAAAAACAAGGTGTTTTTGAAATAAAAATTAAGGGATTTATTTTAAGGTTTGGTCCCTGGAAGAAAGTTGAAATCCAAAGTCAAAACTTGTTCAGGAATTTAAAGGTCAAATGCTTCCTTTCAATATTCGACCTCATCGTTAGCACGTGCCAAATGTTGCCACCCACTAGCAAATCTGTCCTACTGCCATAGAAAGTGGCAACGGTAAGGCTATTAGTTTTATTGAATTTAATTGAGAGAAATAAATAAATAAATCCCTGGACATTATTCCACACAGCGCCATCTAGCCCCAAAGTAAGCTAATTAAAGCTTGTGTTATGGGATACTAGACAACGGATGAACATACTTAAATACATTTTCTTTTGTAAATACATACTTATTATACATAGGAGACACCCAGACCAGTACAAACAGACATGTTCATGCACACAAATGTTTGTACTGTGCGGGGATCGAACCCGCGACCTCTGGTGTAGTAGCCAACTTCTTAACCAGTACACCAAGTCGGTCGTCATTCAAGAAGTTTATTCTTTGTCAATTATTTATTCTTCTTTTATCTAAATTATCTTAACAAGTCATGACGGTCATCGCTGAAGAGGAATGCTTTGAAGAAGATGAGGTTGTTGTTGTTGTAAATCATTTCAGCGAATAGCAGACCTTGACCTACGCAGAGATAAGCGAAGTTTAAGGGACTCCATCGCCCAACCTAATAACAATTTATTGTTTTAAACTTAGAATAATTACACCTAGAAGGATAGTTCCATACAAAAAGTCGCGCCATTTGTAACGCCAAAATCAACTGTCAAAATAACAACTCGTTACACATGTAATCACAATTTTCAGTATTTTTAACATGTCTGAATACCACTTGTGCTTCTATTTTATGTTGTTGCAACCATTTACTGCACAAATAAACATTTTGAAGAAGCTCTTACCTCGAGGAATTAACATCGGTAAGTGCAGATCCAGACGTGACGTCCTGATGTTTGTGCTATCAAAACGGGTGCCCCGACTCACCTTCTATGCGTAATTATTCTAAGGTTTTAAACTTACATGGTCACTAGAATTAGAATAGGTAGTTAATAGTTACGGGATTTCTCCCATGTACCCATGAAATATCGGAAACTCGAAAACAAAAAGGTACTTAGGTACATGGTACAAATCCCGTAACTAATAAATATTCTAATAATAACAATTCTTTCAATTCAAGTAACATTAACAATTCATGTTGTCTGAAAACAATTGAAATAAATCATTTAAAACATGGTTCTGTCTCTAAAGTAGATCAATCTGTAAATCTGTAATAATATTTCGAAATCTCTAGTTATCAGTGGTCCAATCTGTAACCGAATTCTTACAAGATCTAAGTGTTTGCAAATTAGTATACTATGAATCAGTATCTAGCGCAGCAATCTAAATTAACAATTGAGCTAACTTTACAAATTCTATTCTCCGGTTTTTATTCGGATTTCATTTATTCGCATAAATCGGAACGCTTTTCAGATGCAATTGGAAATCCCTCGCTCCCATTGGCCCAATCAAAAACGACGACAACATACCGACCGACAATAGCTAAGTACCAGCAATCTAGGTCCACCAGTTTACCAAGACGAGCTCACTTTCACTAACCTTGGCGACATCGCCGCACGCGCGAGACTGGGGCGTTGTAGTGGGCGGGTCATTTGGCACAATTATTTTGATATGAGGACATATTTGGCACCTACTGAATTTTAATGAAGTTATAGGTGTTAAGTGGTTTTTATTTGGCCTACTCCTCAAAGGTTTGTGCACCTGATTTCGAATATTATCTATGTTCAAAAGTAATTTTGTTAAGACTTTTTTATAGCTATATTAACTAAACTCTTCACAAAATAAAAGGCCCGTTTTGACATTTGTCTTCACGACCTAACTAGTGATGTACCCGACTCGGGACTCGATACTCACGATAAATCCATTTAAGTTTGCATGAGTATTTCATCGATTTGAATATGTATTGTAAAGTGCATTGGATTAAAGTTCTGATTAGAAAATTTACTTTAACTTTGATATTGTAGGTACTTTTAGTAGGTATCATGTTCGGTTCATCTAAGTAGAAATATTATGTTCAATAAGTCATTTGTTTTATTCCATTTGAAACTGAGCAACCTCATGTGAGAAATGAGGATTTGATTAAATGTAGAAAAAAAACTTAACTTTTATCCTTTATTTTATTCTCTTCAAGTTTTATTTGTGCCGAAAATGTGACTTATTATTAAAAACCCATACTTATAATAATATGTATCTAAAACCAAAATTTATCAAATTTGGCTCAGCGGTTGACTTACTGTCGCATATAATATCCCTGGACATTATTCCACACAGCGCCATCTAGCCCCAAAGTAAGCTAATTAAAGCTTGTGTTATGGGATACTAGACAACGGATAAACATACTTAAATACATTTTCTTTTGTAAATACATACTTATTATACATAGGAGACACCCAGACCAGTACAAACAGACATGTTCATGCACACAAATGTTTGTACTGTGCGGGGATCGAACCCGCGACCTCTGGTGTAGTAGCCAACTTCTTAACCATTACACCAAGTCGGTCAAAATATATATATTATAATTATATTATTGTCGAATGCCCTTATCTGATCGGACAAGTATGTTACGGACTTTTCGAAACCACTCAGTGTATAGAGTGGTAAACCCGCATTTTCAAGAGTCACCACTCTTGAAAATGCGGGTTTGTGTAAGTCAATAAATACCCATAACCATAAATTGATGACTTGACGTCAATAATGATGGGGCCTTTGCCTAGCATTCCATAAATTGCTGTACAATAATATCATTGGATGTCTTTCTAACTGTGATTTTAACAGTTTCTTTTGTATTTTGATACTGAACTAAGTAGGTTTGTTGGACTGAAACATTGGCTGTGTAATCGCCACCCTAAGCTAAGCTAAGCCTAAGCTGATTTGGTAATATAGGCATCAGAGAATGTGAAACCTATGTCAGTAGATGATAACACCTTTTTTTTGCGTCTGGAAATGCATTTGGGCATTCCCAGGGCCCTGGGTTCGGGACGCCTGGGATATGTGGGACTTGGAACTCCGGAGCAAACAGAGACCCCACCCACTAAAACCTGAAGGTGGTCGCCTTCGGCGCAGAATGGAAGGGACCCGGGATCCCAAAAAAAAATAAACTCCTCTCAGAACTCAGAACCCTTCGGCGCGCAGGGCCGCCTGGCAGCCAGCCTCGTGAGGAGCAAGCTTAACTCCAGTAGTGCACGATAACACAGACCACTGTGTCCGAAGACACGCGTTACCGTCATCCTCGGGATCGCAAACCGAAACACACGCAGGCCCCTCCATGGGCGTTTCACGACCGCAAGGACCCTTTTAGTCGCCTAGGTAATAACACCTACACACGTCGGTTGCAAGGGAACCTCTGCTATGATGAAAAACATCGATATAAAACCAAATCAACCCGGATAACGGCGCAAGGCTCACCACCTACCACGTTGGGCTCTAAAACACTTTGTGAAAAGTGGGCTTCTTCAGAGAGTTCCGTTCACCATGACGGCAACAATCAATTTCAGCCTCTGACTACCCTATACCCTGGAATTAAAGTGGTGCTCTCCATCAGGTGCATCTGATGGAAAGCATCAGTGTGGTCCAGATATTTGTGTGACAAACACAGTAATGCATAATAAACCTCATCTTGAGTGCCCACAAAAATGCTTTTTCCTGCTTTTTTAAAATAGAATACTTCTCATTAACCTACAGTTTAAATTAAACTCCAGTTTCTCGACGTAACTGCGCTTACGTTTCTCAGTGATAGTGTCCCAGTGACCAATGACCATAAACAATATGTGGCCCAAACTATATTACTTTGGGCCACATTCTCCCATAGTAGTTGCATAAGAAAAAACATTTACATACTAAGTAGAGCATGTACAGTCAGCAACGGATTTTTTGAATTATCCTAAACGTGATGAAAAAGTGTTTTATATTATGTAGCTTTGCGGTACTTGTTAGGTTGTTCTTTTTTTATGTTTAGTCTATTGTTTAGTATATTTTTTGACTATTTAAAAGTACTGATTAAGTCTATTTAAATAAAGATATTTGAGTTTGAGTTTACTTTTATGTAGCAAAATGGCATTTTGTTTAAAAATTTAATTATGCAATTTTATCTACATAGGGTTTATTTATAGGACTCTATTTTTTAAGACTGTATTTCTTAATTACAAACAAAAAAAATTCAAGTCAAAAGTACATTGGAAGAGTAGAACCTGGTACCAAGACTGGTAGAGAACGTGATAAGGTCCCCCCTATATAAAGCTTGATGTGATTTCGTATGTACAGCTGTTTGGTCGCAGAATTCTTTGACAGAGTTGCCTGACTTTAGGGTGAACGCAGAATTGACCGGTAGCGCGCCCATAGACCGGTAGGCACAGACTGAGCTTAAGGCGCCATTTCGGTCAAGCTATATTCCTAGTTGACTGTACCTAACAAGTACATGTAATAAATTCTATCTCGCAACCCCGAATAGGCGGCGTACACGCGTCTGTCTGTCTGTCACGACATTTAACACTATGCAGTGCTATGCGCTCATAGATTATAAATAGGACAGATGGTAGACTAAGAGTTTGATGCCTACAATAAGAACAAAAAAATTCTTGTATCGAGTCTACACAGTCAGTGTTATTATGTAGCTGACATAGTATCTAAATCTGACTGTCACATGAACATGATTGCCTAAGTTTGTTTGCAAATAAGCATTAGTGATGTTATTATAGAAGTTATTTTTTCTTAAATGGCTAAACTTATAATGACCACGCAACTACAAACTTATTTGTTCTAAAGTGTACAAAGACAAATGGCATTTTTCTTGACGTTCGCATTTTTCTTATAGTGGACGGTATTTTTCTTGGAGTTGGAAATAAGTGATAAACTTTACTTAAAGGATTTAACTTTTTGAGTTATATTCCTACGATCTAAACTTTACAAATTATATCGCTAGAGAGAAACAAAATAAATTGAGAAATTCAACTGGCCATCGAATTGTTCCCTCATGAATCAAGAGCTCGCACCAAGATCTTCTGACCCCGAACTGAGCTGAGCCTAAAAAAATTATGAAGAGGGTTTGCTTTTTGCGTTTCGGGTAGATCGTGAACGTAAGGGTTTTCGTGATTATATAACTGAATTCAAATGAATTATAAATTTTAATAAATAGATAATAGATTATTAAATGCACCTTTTATTTCATAATTATGACTTTAATTTTGTACAGTGAGTTTTTAAGTGTCTTATCAAATAAAAAAACAGTTATTTTATTCAGCAAATAATTCAAACATTTCAATTCAAACATTTAATTCAGAAAATGTCCATACAGTTTTTCCAAAATACAAATAAACACAAAAAGAAAGAAAACACAACAAACAGGGTAAAAAAAAACATAGCATAATTGGCGACTACCTAATTTTAGACAATCCTATGTGTTTTTAAATAGTATTATGCACACAATAAAATAGCAAAAATGTAAGTTTTATTTCAATTCAATAAAATAATCACGAGAATCTTACAAGAATGCAACGTTTTCGATCCACCCCCAGCTAACGCTCTGATATAATAAAAATATTCTAAATACTTCTTTTGTATATTCTAAACACTTCATACCTTAATTCTAAAATACATGAGTGGAAATTTAACCCATGAGCCCAGCGCTATACATGTTACATGTTGTACTATCGGGAAAGTCTTGATGAAAATAAAGACTTACCAACAGGCTCATCAATTCTGATTCGATCACGTAGTGAAATCCAAGTATCTTTTTCAATCTTATATAAATTGGTTACTTTATGACTTCATTAGTTTACTAGATGACTTATGACTGTAGGCTCATCTATACTAATATTATAAAGAGAAAAGATTTGTTTGTTTGTATTGAATAGGCTCCGAAACTACTGGACCTGGTATTTAAAAAATTATTTCACCAATATAAAGTACATTATCAGGGAGTGACATAGGCATATTTTTCTTTAATTTAGGCTATATTTTGACGGGAAAGACGCAGGCGAAGCCGCTGACGGACAGCTAGTTCTAATATAAAGACGATTCTTATGCATTAAAGACCTATCCTTAAATTCTGAGTCATACATCAGATAAGCACTCTTGAAAATGATGGCTGCATCCAAACATATTAGTAAAAGTTCAAGTAATTTCTATTCTTGTTAAGACTGCTTAACTCGTAAGTGACGTTTATTTGATTGAAATCGTGAAACGAAAATTAGTGCCGCGCGACTTTGTGAAATGAATGAACTGATGGAACCTTCTGTTACCGCTAAAACTTTAATCTATGCTGCATAACTGGCACGAAAATAATAACATTTGAATCTGTGAACCAACACAGATATGATCATAGACAATAGGCGTTTAGCCGAGAATTTGTGTCCGACCGATTCGGCATTGTTATGTCAGAGCTAACTGGGAAACTAACTGTAGTTATGAATAGATTAAAATTGTTATGCTTTTTTGTGCTAATTTTAATCTGTTAGCTGCTGGCAATTTGGCCATTAAAGTGTTTTTTTTAAATTAATTACTTAATGCGTAGGTTTTTAAATTTTTTACTCTACGATTGTTTTTTTTAACAATGGGGGCAAGCCATCAATTAGGGTTATGCTACAGCCGAGATAAAAATACCGTCGCGTTATTAATAAAATACCTTGACAAGCTCCTAGATAGATATTAGAACACAGCGGGGTAATAATTACTCATAAAAAGCGGGCCAGTGCACGTCAGTGGTAATTCTACAAATGCTTAATGACTTAATGAATAAAGTTTTATCGCAAGCTTCAAGGGCTTATTGGTCACTATAGCAAAAGATGACTTGAGGTCGAATTTAGTGTTTTTTTTATGAATAAGACCATAAGTCTTCAGTGCGAAATATCAACGTACGTACGGTACGTACGTTGATATTTAGTACTCCGTTCATACTTCGAGTGATAAAAGGTCCAAAAAAAATTCAATTTGTGTTGTAAATTGATGTGTTGCAGCATTTATTCTATAAACACGAACAATCATACCCGCAACACACTTGTCTTGTGTAACAATAATAATTTTGTTGATTTGGACAACAATTGTTGCGCCGTTTTGTATGGATTTGTCCTTCTAGGTATTATTCTTCTATGTCTGATGCATTCAAATTAGACTGTTTGTTGTTCGATTTGACAGCTCGACAGTCAATAACATCGTAGATCGCAGTAGTGAAGTCAAACAGTAATAACTGCTACTAAAACAACTTTTTAATTGCTATTACAAATAACAGTCGAAGAATAACTTTAAATTTTTAAAACTTTGTTTTGTTAAAGTTAATAATAAATCATTCGACGACACGCTTGGCGCAATGCGCTGTAGCACGGTTTCTCTTGCCTCGATTTCCGTAATGTCCCGGGTTCGATTCCCGGTCGGGTCAATTTAGGAAACGATCTTTTCTGAATTGACTTGGGTCTGGGTGTGCTGGGAGACGCCCCTGGCTTATTTCCTTGTGTGGTACCTCGTAACACAGGGATATTAATCCCTACTTCGAGACCATTTCAAGAAGTGTGTTGTCTGGCGCATATTTATTTATTTATCTCTAAATGTTAGCTAGCGTTACGTATATTATCATACTAACACATTTTTGTATCATCTTCAAACACATTAAACATGCTAAAATAAATCATCTTTCAACAAGGTTTTATTATGTGTTAAAAAGTACGCCTACTAATTTCGAATCACAGATTTGATGTTTTTGAACTTTAAGAATGTTAAATTAAGATTAATTTACGTTGTCAAAGAATATAGCTAAACGGTCATGTATACTCAAATGATTACTTCTGTGAGCTACAACTGGGTAAACACGATGTATTAAACAAATCTTTCCAATTGTTTCAGGACCTAATACCGATGCAAGACACCGAATCGTACCTAGTGAAGACGCAAAACGCCATCAGCAATCTCCAAGCAAAGCTCCACTCTTCTAGAACGCACATCATAAACAACATCCCCGCTCAGCTTACCTCGAGTCTCATCAGCGAGAAGACCGCAGCTTCCCGCCTCCCGATCTCGCAGCTAAGTCGCTCGAACTCACTCAATTATCGCCTCAGAAGAAAAGAAACACCCACAGACAGCAGTCCTTTAAGAAGTCCTGGTCATTACGTAATCACAGGGTCCACGAAGGTCCCAGAAAGCACAAAGATCTTGCTCAACTCCGCGTCAAGGTCTTTAGACACAGACAGGCGGAAACGCGATTCAAACATGAATAGTCCTACATCAGACAGAGGACTTTTGAGCAATAGTTCTGATGACAAAACACTGTCAAATAGACCACAATATGACGTTGATACGATATTGTCTCCGCACAAAAAAGCGCACGTGAGGCACAAGTCTTTCGACGGCAAAAATGACTTCTTCGCAACGGATATACACAACGCGAACCAGACTGTGTGTCTCAAGACTGTTCTTAAGAATAATGCCTTGGAAGCGGGCTATCAGAGAATCGACCAAACTCGTTACCAAGACAACATGAAGCACCAGAGGTTGTTCTGCGACGGCAATAAACAATACAAACCGCAGATAGGATTCGGATCTTCAATTAAAAGATCGAGTTCATTCAACACTGTAAATAGATCTAACAATAATTATATAGACCCTAGAATAAACTCCAGAAGATCTAGCGGACATTCTGAAGAGTATAAAGATGATTATCTTTCAGATGAGTCGGATAGATCGTTCGATAAGTCTCAAGAAATTCGATACAAAAGGCCTTTGTACAAAAATAGGACCGATTCGTCTGAATTGAAGTCGATAGCGCCGTCCAATTCCCCTAGGTGTCCGAATACTCCCGAGATGGTGAGGAAATTCGGGCCAGGGTTGGTCCGGCATTCTGTGAGGGTAACGAGTAAAGAGCGAGGAAACACGAGGGTGTCGGAACCGAAGGAAGAGAAGAAGACAGGGCATCAGAGTAGGAGGATTTCGGAGCCAACGAGGCAGGCCGTCTTGAACAGGCTGACTAAGTCGAGATCGTCGACGAGGGAGTTCCAGCCAAAGAATCAGGAGAAAGGTGAGATATTTTGATCACTATTGACAATTTAGACAGAAATTGGTTGAATTTGCAGTTTCACGTGCACTCCTAGGACTCGAGCAAACTTGTTCAAAAGTTTTATTCAATGCAATGAGGTTATGATTACAAAAATAATCCATTTCCTTATTTTTATTTACATATTCGACGACACGATTGGCGTAGTGCGCTGTAGCACGGTTTCGCGCCTCGAATTCCGTAGTGTCCCGGGTTCGATCCCCGGTCGTCGATTTGGGAAACGATCTTTTCTAAATTGTCTTGGGTCTGGGTGTGCTGGGAGACGCCCCAGGCTTAATTCATTGTCTGGTACCTCGTAACACAGGGATATCTATCCCTACTTCGAGACCATGACAAGAGGTGTGTTGTCTGGCGCATATTTATTTATTAATTCAATCTGATCGGTCCTTAGATACTTAATGAAACGTGCAATTAGTCCGAGTTGCCATCAACTTTACTCAGCAATCCTTTGTGATTGTTGCCTAATTTAAATCTGCGAAATCGTTGCCTAATTTTGTGATAAATAATGAATCTCTGGGCAATCGCGTTAATTATGTTACCCATTATTGCCTGTGATGACTTATTTCCAATGATTGAGGCTTGGACTCGACAATAGGAAGGTCATCTTTACTACTTTAGCGTTCCATTCAATTTGTGTCGTTAAAAAGTGATGTGTAACAATTGTTACTATTATTTATTGTACATTTAACTACAAAAGTAATGCTCAGACTAATCTCGTGTCTCAAGACCGTTACCGGCGATGCAGATCGGGCCAAATTACCGATCCGTCATAGTTGCCAAACGGTGACCGCTCTGATGATAATCGAGTACAGTCACGAAGATAACTCGTAATGTGAAAGATATTATGCGACAGACGGTCTTTAGTTTGGGTTTGAATCTAAGTAGTGTAAAAATCATATCCAGGAATATTTGAATAGGCGTTATTATTTTATTTGATTGATTTAACAATATAAACGGAATAGAGTTACTAGTACAATTATAAGAATTTAATATCAAATCAAATCATCATTTATTTGTTCAAATATGGGTGACATATTATAATATAAATATGCAAACAAAACAAAGTAGAGATTAAAAGTACATACAACACATCTTAAATTTCTGGCTTACAATTTTTTCACCAATAAGAAATAGGATAAAAAACCAATAAAAAATGATCAACAATTTTATATAGATTTTATGACAAGTAAATGAGGAATAATTCGTATCAGTGACAGAAGGGTCACACTCAGTTATGATTACGACTTCTACCCCTCTCTCTCTCTCTGCTGTGAATTTGACAGATTTCATTCGTTACTTGCCATGAATGAAGTTCGTACATACGAGTTGAAGGCGATGTGGGAAGAGAAGAACGAACAATTATAATATTCCTTTTTGTCCGATTAATTGAATTAAATGTTTGATGGACCACCCACCCGAGGGAGTAACGTGTGCCAGAAACACTAGGGTAAATTAGGTTACCAATTTTTAGAATTATAGATCATTGGGAAACAAATAGACACCAAGTATAAACTTTCGGTGTCTTTCATTGCACCTTTATCAATAATTCTAGCACTCTAACGTTAAGTTAATATGTTTTTATCCTTTCCTTAAAACTGTTATCGGTGACTGTACAACAAGTGGTCATTCTTGCATTGCTAAACCTAGCAAAAACCGCGGCTTGTGGCATGTGTCATTTGTAACACAAGCACACTTGACTCACTAGTTCGAGCGGAACGATGCAGTTGGGAAATAGCCTTTATTGCATTGTTATAGGATACTAATTGACAAAATATACTTATGCTGTTGGTGTTGTATGGCCAATTGAGTAGCTGATGGAAAATAGCCTCTATTGCAATAAAATAGGATTTAAAAGATACTGACTGACAAAATACGCTAAGGTTGTGGTACAACGTATTAAAAGTTATTACTCGAGCAGAGTCCTTGTTATATGTTATTAACTTGCTCTATAGATTAATAGATAAAAGTTTACTCACAGATAAACTGATAAGGAAAAAAGAATAAATTATATTCATAACGGTCAAGAATCGATCTTTTCTTGTCTGGTACCTCGTAACACAAGGATATTTATCCCAACGTCGAGACCATGACCATTTCATGATATTTGTCAAGTACAAGATGTCAGTACGCACACTCTCATTCTCATATCACTTTAATAGAATTTTCTTCCTCATAAGAAATCATTTTTAACGCTGATAGTGAATCATGAATGGTAATAAGTAAGTATTCAGGAGTGACCTTTTTTTTTTCCAGGTCAAAGAAAGCCCAGCCAATACCGCTCGTCGTCAGCCCTAGCTACCAAGGAGGTGGAGTTCTCCAACTGGAAGAAGCGCTCCTCCTATGACCCGATGAAGGCAGCGCAAGAGGGCAAGAGGCGACTGCAGGCGAAGAGGCAAGACTGTAAAGACGACCTTAGTTCACCTAGGTATGTTACATATGTTCCCTGCGGTTAGGGGAAGAGAATACTACCGAGGTATCCCTGCCTGTCGTAAGAGGCGACTAAAAGGGCCCTTGGGGTCGCGAAGCGCACTCGGGGGGGCCGTGTGATTTGGCTTGCGATCCCGAAGAAGACGGTAACGCGTGTCTTCAGACACAGTGGTCTGTGTTATCGTACGCTGGAGTTGAGCTTTCTCCTCCCGAGGCTGGCTGCCAGGCGGCCTCGCGCGCCGAAGGGTCCTGCGAGGAGTCTCTCCCTTGTTGGGGATCGGGTCCCTTCCATTCTGCGCCGAAGATGACCACCGTCAGGTTTAAGTGGGTAGGGGTCTCTGTTTTCCCAGGAGTTCCGAGTCACACATATCCCAGGTGTCCCGAACCCAGGGCCTTGGGAATGCCTAAATGCAATTCCTGCGCAAAAAAAAGGTATGTTACAGATAAAGAATTGTACCGGGTGATTATTTATAACGTATTAGGGGAAAATGACATGGTATGCTCAGTAATGTAGTAGTATCTGAGTGAAAATTAGATACTCCAATACTCAAATCATTTATTTGCATTCCATTATCTAGTAAAAGACGTTACAAAATTTCCTAATTGCCGCTACAGACCATGTCGGGCACAGCAAATAGGATATTAAAAGATTTGTACAAACTTTTTTTTCAAACACAATCAGACGAATATTCGTACGAGTATTTTTTGTAAAAAAATTTTTAAATGAAACCTAATCTGAAAATTCTAATTTTGACTTGAATAGGATCTCAATCACATGCTGACTAATCCATTTCATTTCTTAATGATATTGACAGACCTGGCGAATTCGTTTAGTGTATTTAAGCCAACGTTGTAAGCCAACGTTGTTCCATCAATGTTATAAGGCAAGCGCCTATAAACATGAATAAATATCCCAAAATTCCCACAGGAAAAGGAAATACGGGTCTGGAAGGCTGCGGGCGAAACTACCGTGCAATAAAAATGTTATACATTTTTTTAACACTCATTTTTTTCTGTTCCAGCCACTCATCACCAGTGCACCGCTCCCAATCCTTCCACACCACCAACATAGCTGATCTCTCGACCCTGGACTACTCGTCCGAGGACTCCCACGTGGCCACTTCTCCGCTAGACCCTATGGTCAACTCCACGCATTCGGACATCTTGGACCTGAGGCCTAAGGAGAACTTGAGGAGGCGAGCTGTCACCAGCGACGTTAGACTGGCGAAGGACTATGTCACGCACTTCCAGGTAAAGATAGATAGATAGATAAAAAGATAATTATCCTCAAAAGCACACTTCGCAGCTAAAAATCCGCAAATGACACAAATAGATTAAGTATTTTCAGAAATACAAACTGCATTATTCACCAAATCTGTTCATGAGGCACTGGCAGTTGAGTAAAAAACTCTAAAAACATTAATATAATTGATACGAGTAGATAGATAGATAATATTCTTTATTGTACATTTACAAAAGAATCTTAATGCTGAGTATCCTCTTCCCCCCGGACCGCGAAAGCGTAAAGACGTCTCCTCCTTGCAAAAAATTTAATTAAAATATTTTCTAAATCTATTTAAAATTCAATTATTAGTACGAAAATTCTCGCCGTGTACCAGGCGCCCATAACACGCGTGTGATAGTTGGTCGGTGTGAGAACGAGACAACACTACGTAGATAGCCAGCTTCCCGCGAGCCACTTTGCGCATACGTCACTGCAATTCGCGAAAGAACGAGACAACGCCACTGCGACAGCAACAGTTCGCAAGCTACGCTGATCACATCACATCGCGTACGTACGTCAGTTACTCTTACGCCCGCTGTTACTTTCGCGCATCCTTCGAGTTATACTTTCCTGGTAGCGAGAAATTGGCAATATGAATAACACGGTCAAGGAATGCCCTTCAGACCCGGAAATGTCGATTTGTTTCTCGGAGGATAGCAATACATCGCCGCCGCAGGATTTCGTGACTGCTAGGACAAGGGCTAATGTACCAGTAAACACATCTATTGGTGACCAACTCAATGACTTTAAGGATGAGGTAAGAAAAATGATATCATATTTAACAACTACTCATGGACAACAGCTAGCAGAGGTCAATGCTACTTTGATAAGTATCAAAGAATCTAATCAAAACATCGAGAGTGCTGTTACCTATTTGAGTATACAGAATGAAGAGTTCAGATGCAAAATAAGTCATTTGGAGTGTCAGATAAAAGAGGATAGAGAATTCATTCGGCTGCTCGAAAGTAAGTTGGAGGAAGGACAAATTGCCCATCGTAAAGCAGACTTTGTAATAAAAAACGTTCCAAGGATACTAAACGAGACCAAAAAGGAGTTAGTTGAGATGGTCGTCTGCCTCTCTAACAACCTCGATTGTAAAATGACACCGTCTGATATTAAAGACATTTATAGAATTCGAAGTAAGAACTCAGAACATACAAACGGGCCTATAATAGTGGAGACAAATTCTACATTATTGAAGACGGATCTTCTCAAGAAGGCAAAGATGTTTAACACTAGACATCATGAAAAACTTCGAGCTAAACACGTTGGAATGAAGACCAATGAAGAGGATCCTATTTTCCTGTCAGAGCATCTTACAGCAAATAGTGCTCGCCTGCACTATTTATCTCGTGACCTAAAAAAATCCAAAAAATATAAGTTCTGCTGGACCGCTTATGGCAAGGTCTACATCAGAAAAGATGAGCAGTCGCCGATTATCATGATAAGTAATGAGGAACAGGTACACTCTCTCCTATGTCAAGATTGACTAGCACTTGCTTGCTACTTAAATTGCCTTAATGCTTTAGCTATACTGATTTGTTATTATGGTTTCTTTTTAGGCCAATTCAGCTCTAGTTTTCTAATAAGCCTATGTATCTTTGTAATACATTCATTCAGAACTTACTCATACATTACACAAAAAATACACACACACACTTCACACTATTTTCTCCCATACATTTCACACCGTGTTCTCCAAGCCGCTTTACACACTGTGCATACATTTCACATCCGCTTTACATACATTTCACATTGTGTGCTGCAATCCGCTTTTTCTAACTTGTACCCAGAATACCCCAGTGTAGTTTTCTCCTCAAATATCCCCTGCAAATTTAGTACCACACTCTCAAATTTATTAAATAATGGCTGATACATTACAGACACTGCAAGAGATAGACAAAATTGAAATAGCAAATTCTTTAGAATGTGACGATAATAATCTTGAAAAGCACATATGTATTAAGAAAAATGACTTTACTCTAATATCACAAAATATTGTTAGTATATACCGAAATTTTGAAGATTTTTCTGTTACTCTATTAACTCTTTCATTTGAAACGGATGTCATCACATTTACGGAGTGTAGGCTAAATCCTAATAAACCACTTCCACAATTACAAAACTATTTAGCCTATTGTTCCACTATACAACTAAACCAAAATGATGGCGTTGCTGTTTATGTTAAAAAATCTCTTAAGCATAAGGTGAAAGAAGGAAAACTGCAACAAGCATCATGCTTGCAGGTAGACGTATTGAATAACACAATATTGTGTATTTATCGATCTCCATCGAACATTAACGCAGAAAATTTTACTGATTCTCTAAGCTCTCATTTAGAGACTCTTACACCACATAGTAGTATCATAATAGCAGGAGATATTAATATAAATATTCGTCCTAAAACACCGGAACCGACACACGAATATAAAAATAGAATGTGTTACTTGGATATGCTGGCTAACCATGGTATACTAGCCGGACATATCTTACCTACAAGATTGAATAACTGCCTAGATCATATTATGTTAAAGATAAATAAAATCAAGTACAAAGCATCAATTGCAGTTATGCACACAACTGTTTCGGATCACTTCACAACATTTTTATCAATCTCTAAAATAAAAAAATACACGAAAGAGAATAAAACAAAAACCACAATTAATTTTGAAGCTGCTTTAAACTATTTAAAGAATAAAAACTTACCAAACTTATTATTTTGCAGTGATCCTACGGCTGTGACTAAGAACCTCATAGATAAAATAATAGAAAGTGTCAATTTGAATTCTTCGATGACTTATATTCCATGTAGTAAAAGAATAATACAACCATGGATCACACCCGGAATCTTACGTTGTATAAGACATAGAAATGCACTTCAAAAAAATCTTCGTAATGACCCTCATAATGATATTCTCCGAATCACATACCGACGATACAGAAATTACTGCAACAATTTAATTAAAAAACTAAAAAGATTATATGATAGAGATAACATTCTAAAATCACTTAAAAATAATAAACTTCTGTGGAAAAATATTAAAAACATTACTTACTCTAACAAAGCGCAGCACACTAACAGCGAGTTACTCAACATAAAATCTTCACCTACTGAATCTGCAAACTATATTAACAACTATTTTGCAAATATAGGTGCACAACTTGCTAAACGAATTCACCCTGATCAAAATAAAAATATCACACCGATGCCAGATAATCATTGCCCGATACATTCTTTCGCCCTGCTCCCTACGTACATTGATGAAGTAAAAAATATTATATTGAACCTTAAACCAAGTAGCGCTCCAGGATGGGATGACATATCTAATGATTTTTTGAAATTTGCTATCGATGACGTTGCTCTCATTATCACTCATCTAGCTAATTTATGTTTTGAAAAAGGAGTGTTTCCTTCACCTCTTAAACAATCAATCATTACACCTGTGTATAAGAGTGGGGATGTAGACGACATCAGTAATTATAGGCCGATATCTGTTCTTCCTGCTATATCAAAAGTTCTGGAAAAGCTGCTTAACATTAGACTGACTAATTATCTTAACAAATTTAATCTAATATCGTCTACACAGTTTGGTTTTAGACAGGGGAAATCGACGGAGGATGCCATTGTTGAGTTAAGCTCGTTTGTAACTGAGCAGCTTGACAGTGGCAAAAAATGTTTGTCGGTATTTTTAGACTTAAAGAAAGCCTTCGATACTGTCTCCCTCCCCATCCTTATACACAAGTTGGAACGCATCGGAATAAGAGGGACGCAGCTCGCTTTGTTTGAAAGCTACTTAACTGGAAGAAAGCAAAGAGTTAAACTCCCAGGCTACATGAGTGGGGATGCGGATGTGACATGTGGCGTGCCACAAGGTAGTGTCTTAGGACCTACTTTATTCCTCGTTTACATAAACGACCTGTGTGGTATGAGTATCCCTAACGCCAAAGTGCTGTCTTATGCCGATGACACAGCAGTGTTGATCGCTGGCGAAACCTGGGATGCGGTTAGGTCTAATGCAGAAATCGCACTGGCTCGAGTCGCTCTCTGGTTGCGACATAATCTCCTTACTCTGAATGCCTCTAAAACAAATTATATTTGCTTCAGTATCAATAATAATTCGCAGCCGGGGAAGGATTTTTGCCTAAAAATACATTTATGTGCTGAAGATGCCGGTGGGAATATGTGCAACTGTCCAACTATAGAAAAGGTCCCACAAACGAGATATCTTGGTGTTATTGTGGACCAAAGGTTATCGTGGTACGGTCATGTGGATCATGTTATAGGTAGGACTAGAAAATTCATCTGGATCTTCAAAACCCTTAGATATGTAATACCGGAGAACTTTGAAAATAAAGACTCTCCCAAACACCTCCTCAACCAAATATACATCTCTCTTGCGCAATCAATTATCACCTACTGCATTCCTGTTTGGGGAGGTGCTGCAAAATCACACTTCATAAATTTAGAAAGAGCACAACGATCACTAATAAAGGTCATGTATTTCAAAAAAAGACGATTTCCTACAGACAGCTTGTATAGCATCAGTGGTTTGCTTTCAGTCAGGAAATTGTATATAATTTTGGCTACACTAAAAAAACATAAATCCTTACCTTACTTTCCGCACCTCTTGACGAGGCGGCGAAAAAATGTAGCCAGTTCAAAATCTTTTAAAACAACGTTTGCCGGTCGACAATTTAATTTACGTTCCACTTATCTATTTAATAAAATTAATAAGGAATTAAATATATATAGCACGAACCAAGTGACAGCAAAAAAACTATTAGAAGAATGGCTTCAGTTAAAAACATACGATGAAATAGAATCTATTTTAAACCGCAACATGTAGCTCATACACATGCACACACCAGCCCCAACACATCCCCCCCCACACACGCGCGCACGCACGCACGCACGCACGGACGCACGCACGCACGCACGCACGCACACACACACTCACACACACACACACACACACACACACACACACACACACACACAGTCACCTCTCTAGTTTAAATAATGTAAATATTTTACCTACTTACGTATGTGAACTAGGGCTTCCAATACCGGGATCCCGGTATTGCTCAATACCGGTATTAGGCGATTTTTTGGCCTTTTCTCAATACCGGTATTGAAATCCAATACCGGTTTTAATACCGTAAGTGTCGATGCTTGGAATTCTCCCGAATAAACTGCAAAATGTCCCCTATTTTTGGTCAATCTGCACACTTTTTACCAAAAATAGTTGTTTAACGGACGGGATTACCTTATCTACTGAAATAAATGAATAAAGTCGCAGTTATTGCCTTCGACCCTCACATTCGACTAAAATTCAACAAAATTGTATCTTACTTTATTTTACAACTAGCTGTTTGTCCACGGCTTTAGCCCGTCGGCTGTTTCTCCCGTCAAAATAAAGCCTCAATAAAAAAATAGCCTATGTCACTGGTTGATAATGTAGCTTTATATTGGTGAATGAATATTTAAAATAGTACTTTCAGAGCCTATTTGTTACAACAGTTAAATCTTTCCTCTTTATAATATTAGTATAGATGCGTTGTTTGTGGCATTTGTCCTTTTAATGAATAGGCCATACTCAATCATAATTTATAAACCTTTATTGATATATTAAGGTTTAAAACTAATGATTTATTTTGAGTCGTGAGGCTGACAAATCTGACAATCAACCAAATTTTCAAAGTGGTTTTTTGCCCCAACAATAAGTAAGGAAAAAAATTAATGACTACGATTTTTGATAGTGTTTTGGTTAGTAGTAAACATTTTGATAGGTCAAAATACTACTTTTGTTTTACATCTCTTTTTTTAAATCACTGAAATCGATATAATCATGCTTTATATATTTATAAAAGTTCATTTGCAATGAAATCTGTTACTATTTCAGCTTAATTTTTCACAAAACGCATTTAACAATAATAATTATAAATTTTCACCTTAATACCGTAATACCGGTATTAATACCGGATTCGAAAAAAAATCCGGTATTGATACCGGTATTGAAAATATCCGGTATTTGGAAACCCTAATGTGAACTGCTTCTCAACTAAATTTTAACTTAAATCCTAATAGAATATGGAAGAGCGGGGTCTCTAAACACAGGCTTTTCAGCTTAAATAGAGACACCATCCACTACCACTTAAGTTAAATTTTGTTAACGAAATAAATATTTTTCATTTTTTTCATTTTCATTTTTCAGTATTACATCAAAACAATCTACAATTTAGGCGGCGTTATCGCTAATAACGATCTCTACCAGGTAACCTACAGTCAGAGGAAATATATTATAAGAATGGCAAGCACGTGTATCTTCTTCTTCTTAGCGTGTCGATGGAACACGAGAATTAATTACATCGTAGCAGCCCAGAATTCAGCCACTTTTATTGCGGATCGACTGCCGTCCATTAAATCCGCTGGCGTGCAGGTGTTGGGGCACGCCGGGCACGATGTTAAGTGTGCCATAGTTTGCACTGCACCGCAAACACAGTCAACATCGGAGCTTACCGAAAATCCCCACCTGACCAAGTTCTCCTTACTTCGGCCAACCTGAGTCCGAAGCCTGTTTAAGGACTTCCAGATCGGCCATGGTAAATCATGTCCAGGAGGGAGATTCTCGGCAAGCGGGACAAAAGGAGTAGGCAGAGAGGCTTTTTAGCGCCAAAGTTCACATCTGGCCTGTGCGGGTTCGGTAGAAAGTGGGGCGACACACTTGATAAAACTGCGACGACTTTTTAGCCTTTGTGACACTGAGACGTAGCCGTGAATAGGATGCCGTGAGTCGCGATCTGCGTTTGCCCTTACAGAAGAGCTAGCTACAGCCCTGCGGACTTCCGGAGGTGCTATACCAGCTAGTGGATATAGCATTGACACTGGGGTAGGTTTAGCACGTGTATAAAACTAATAAGCATCATAAATAAAATAAATATTACCTACCTATCCTATAGTATGAATGTAAACAAACAAGTTATACATAGATGATACAGAAACCAATAGCGAATACACCAAAACTAGCTAGAAAATTAGAAAAAGATAAATAAATATAAATAATCACGGCGAAAAATACTGTGATTTGACCTTTGTCTTGAAGATAGGAAGGGATTGAGATTTCCTAATAGAGAGGGGTAAGGAATTCCACAATCGGATAGATTGCACTGCATAGTAAAGGATTGTGTGTTTCATAACATGATCCAGATACAATACAGGCACAGAATATTACAGGCATGGCACCACGCATATTCAATAAGTTACCAGATAACATAAGAGAGAAGGATGACGTTATCTCCTTTAAGCACGCATTATTTCATTTTTTGACTGAGAAAGCATAGTACTCTATTGACGAATTCCTCCTGGAGAAATCAACTAACAGATACTGATATAAAATTACAAAATCTAAATCTGTGTTTTGGTTATTAACATAAATTTAACGATACATTTTTATTTTATTAGGTATATTTTAATATTGCACGCCATCTATCTGGCTAACTGTAGCAGGACAACTTAGATTTAAGACCCATCCTTGTGTGATATCACCTACTGTTGCAATAAATATATTTGACTTGACTTGACAAAGGGATTTGATTATCGTCAGTGAATGTTCCTGTTGATAAAAAGAGATTTTATCCACTAAAACAGCCAGTATGCAGTTATTTTATTGCGATCAGTCAATGGATATGTATTGCGAATAGTCTCAATAGAAATGTATTGCGATTAGTCGTAATGGAAATGTATTGCGATTAGTCGTAATGGAAATGTATTGCGATTATTCGCAATGGATATGTATTGCGAGTCGCAATGGATGTGTATTGCGATTAGTCGTAATGGATATGTGTTGCGATTAGTCGCAATTGATATGTATTGCGGATAGTCGCAATGGATATGTATTGCGATTAGTCGCAATGGATATGTATTATGTTTAGTCGTAATGGATATGTGTTGCGATTAGTCGCAATGGATATGTATTGCGGATAGTCGCAATGGATATGTATTGCGAATAGTCGCAATGGATATGTATTGCGATTAGTCGCAATGGATATGTATTGCGATTAGTTGCAATGGATATGTATTACAATCCCAAATTATCCATCAACGGGTAAACGCAGTGGATAAAGTGTGAACACTCTGACCTTGGTGCTTCCTGATACCAAATACCTGAACAGCACATCTCAGATTGCTGAGATCGTAAAAGACAATATATTGTACTGTTGATAAAATATTATTTTTTTAAAGTCTATTAGCATACACTTTCCTCACAGGTAAACCAGCCCACAGAGAAAAAACGCCGCGCCGATGCGGAAAAACGCAAGACGTTCATCATAGACGACATAACGCCGACCAAAGAGAACATAGACTTTCTGCCGAAGCGCGAGGAGGCCATAGACAAGCGGAAGACGTTCATTCTGGACAGCGACACGAACTCTACCACCAATGGGAGCAGTCCGAGGAACTCGTCTATATTCAGTCATGAGAAAGCTTCGTTAACAACAGGTATGTTCGTCTCAGTAAAGATGTTAGACATCAAGTGTAGGATAAATTTGGGAAAAAATTATCTATAGAATTTTGGGGTACCAACGTAAGCAATCAAATATGTATTAAAGTTATTAAAAAAAATATTTTTACCTTTCGTATTCGTAATTTTCCGTTATTTGAAAGTTATTCACCAATATTCAAATTGAGTATGCGAAATCGAGTGTTGCTTGGGTGAATTAAGTTCGTATTCAACTGATAGATTGTGTTGTGTGTGACCCATCTAGAGTGTGCTAAAATTTTATAAAATCAACTATCGATATCGTAACGCAGTAAGAAGAGGTATGTGCTTTCTCTGCTCTTGTGATTGTCTTTTCAGTCATAATCCTCGCTGCGAAATAAAAAAAGAACAATAGGGAACAAATAATATGTCTGCATTTCAGTGGGGCAAGGAAGTAGGTTGCGGTAAATTATCTCATGTTTTTTCTCGCGTCAGGTCCATGCTAATCGAACGAGATAACTCGTGCCAAAATTATCTGGCGATGTGCATGTTAGCCCCGCCGGGGATTTTAATTGTTGTTTTCAAAGAACTGATGTGCCAGTCTTCTTGCGCCCGTAGCACAAATGACGCATGCGACGCGGCGCCCCGTACAAATAGTCCGCTTAGAACAAACCGCCATTTTGATCACGCACAGAGACACACGTGAGTTTACAGGCGATACCGGTCAGAATCGATGTCGCGGCCAGTATCGTGCGCGAGTTGTTTTTGTCGAACTTGGTGCAATTTTTCATTTGATGTATTTTATTTTTTGCGGTTTTCGGTCAAATAGTGCTTATCATTCATTCATTTTAAAAATTCAGAGTGAATTAGCAACCCTATAGTTTGTCCAATTTAGGATGATAATGTTGACAGCTCACAATAGGGATGGGGTAGTTCATAATCGTTAGGGAATCGATTCGATTATTGATTCATAATTTCATAGAACTTGGAATCGTCAGTTTATTTAAATGAGCAATAAAGAAATAATTAAATAAATATTCATTTATTACGACTATAAAAGCCCTCAAGCGAATCAAATAAGGTAGGTATTAGGATTTAAAGTAATTAATGGTGCACACCAAAAATCACTCATACTCATCGTCGTCAAAATCAATAGATGAACTGCCCCTTGAGTTTATTATCAATTCTTGTTCACTAACAATGCTCCCAAATTGTATATTTTAGGTTAATTTGTTTCACAACCGATTTTCTATTATCTTCTGCTATTCGTTTGCAAGGCACTTCACTAAGTGGGCGGTACCCGTCAATAAAGTACGATATTATCTGTAGTACACTTTACCGAAGTAAATGCAATACCTCATAGACGTGAACTGTCAAAATTATCATCCTAAATTGGACAAACTATAGGCGGTCAGGCAAGTTTAGGTAACTTAACTGTTAAAAGGCAAGAGTGGTCTTCTTGTAAACTCTTTATTTTGCACTCATAACTAATAAAATGGCTTTCCTCAGGGACTAGCGACACGGAGGGCGAGAGCGGGCCGGAGAGCGCGCCCGTCGTGCGGCGGCACGCGCGCGCGCCCGCGCCGCCCAAGCAGCGGTACGTGCAACTATCTATCTATACCGGGTGATAGGTAGATAGACAGATAATTATAATTATAACTTTAAGCTAAGTATAACATTTAAAAACAATACACAATTTAGGCGGCCTTATCGCCAATAGCGATCTCTTCCAGGCAACCTACGGGGAGAGGAGAAATGGAAAAATATGTGCATAAATTATTAAGAATTGTTATTTATTTACACAGAAACTATTAAGAAGGTAATAGTATATTTTATATCGAGTGACTAAACGAAGCCGTAATATACCAGAGGTCGATCATTACGTGGCCATTGTGGCCGGGTATAACATACCCGCGCGCTCTTTACAGCTGTGTTATCTCCGTCCTAGCTGCGGCGAAACTAAAACGGGTCAATATTTCTCAAAAAATGGGCTGAATTCAGCCGGACCAACGCCATTCCAACCAAAGCCTCCTGCGCCAAAATTAACTGGCAGGCCACGCAGTCAAAAAATGTGCGGGTTGAACAGCAGGTTATTTGCAAAAAATATTTTTTTTAAATGCTAAAGGCGCTTGCCTAAAACATTGATGAAACAAACGTTGCCGAGGGAGTCAATGAAACCGAGGGTATATTAAGTTGGCGTTTAGTCTCGAGGTGCAAACTGTACTTTTCACTTCGAGTGCGAGACAAATAGTCAATTTAGTACAAAAACATTTAAAACCGATCAAATTTACACTTGACAAAGTTCTAAAATTTTCGTGGTCAGTTTTTTCTTCTGAACTGAACCACAGATTAACAATTTAAAACACATGGCGCCACCTTCTTTGCGGAAAAACCATGGAACTAAAAAACTCTCAACGTTTTCCCTGGCTGTTTGAGTTTGTCTTTGTCACATGAAGGAAATTAAAAAACGAATTACTTTTTACTCCCTAGGGGCTAAAGTGGTCACTTCAGGCCCGCTTCGTAGGGCTATATTTGCGTACTTTTAGAGCATGAGAAGTGAAAAAGTGCTTTATCTTATCCCATTGAATTTAAAAGTTTAGATTTCATGGTTTTCCTCCTCCTCCTCAATTGTCTATCTCCAGTATGTATAGTACTTTCCCTCCAGGTGGCGTTAAAAATTTCCATCCTGTATATTGTTTTTAAATTTGTCCTACAACAGGCACAGCGGGGACTTCTCGATGTCGTCGTCCACCACGTCCGCGAGCGGCAAGCGCGCGAGCGCCGCGGCGCCCGTGCAGCCGCGGTACCTCGACATCTCCAAGTATAAGGTTTGTGGAGTACAATTGAGTGTGCCTGTATTGGTTTGTGGAGTACAATTGAGTGTGCCTGTATTGGTTTGTGGAGTACAATTGAGTGTGCCTGTATTGGTTTGTGGAGTACAATTAAGTGTGCCTATATTGGTTTGTAGAGTACAATTGAGTATTGTTATTTTTATGTTTTTTTTTGTTGAGGTGTTATCTATGTTATATATTTTTTCAGATCAAATTTACAGATCCATGTCTTTGTTAGTGAAGTGACTTAAAATTATCGTTGGTAAAGTAACACAGCGAAGTCAATAAAGAATAGCGATTAAGGGAGAGGGTAAATACCCGTGGTGAGCACAAGGCATTTCCGAAAGAGAGAGTTATCAAAAGACCTCTCGAAAATAAAAATCTGTATACATATATAAAAGAAAGTCGTGTTAGTTACACCACCACTTATAACTCAAGAACAGGTCGACCGATTTGTATGATTTTTGTGTTTTTGGATTTGGATAGCATAATAAATATTAAAAACATTGGGAAATTGACGAAAAAAATAAATAAAAGCAAAAATATTGCTCCATACATTTAGTATTCAAAGCTGGCATTTTCCAATAACTTTTGACAGAACGAAGTTTGTCGGGGCCGCTAATATTGGTATAAAAAATATTTCGAAAGCATCAAAACGCCCCGAGATATAGAAATTTTTAAAAACTTCTTTTTGGACTTGCCCAACACGTTCTTTACAAACTGCCGCTTGCAAGTGACGTCAGTTGCTATAAATTGTGTTTATTAATGAATGGTATACTTTTTTGATAACCTACTTTACACTTTCGAAAATGGATTTGCCCACTCTAGTTTGAAGGACCATAAAATGAATTGTTCGTAAACAAAATGGGGCCAAATTTATATAGGGCCATTTTCAAGGTATTTCTAGATGATTTTATCAAATTATTTTCAGAATCCGATGATGTTGTTACCAAATACTTATTTGAGGAATGAAGTTAAATAATAATTGAATTATACATTATAAAAATATGTCCTTATTTCCAGTATATAATTGTACTAATTGTTGACATTTGTCCCACCAGAACGACAGCTCGCCGCGCTCGTTCCTGCGGCGCGACCCGAGCAAGGCGTACGTGCTGCCCGCGCCCGCCGCGCCGCGCCCGACGCCCATACACATACAGATGGGTACGTTTCAGCTTTCGCGAACTGACTGAATGTGAGAATTAAGTTTTTACATATCTCAATTTCGATTGAGGCTTTCTTTTAAGTTATAGTTTCATTATTTACTTGTGTTAGAAAAACCCTGCTCTCCATACAGTTATGTTTTTTTTTTTTTTAAATAAATATCCCTGGACATTATTCCACACAGCGCCATCTAGCCCCAAAGTAAGCTAATTAAAGCTTGTGTTATGGGATACTAGACAACGGATAAACATACTTAAATACATTTTCTTTTGTAAATACATACTTATTATACATAGGAGACACCCAGACCAGTACAAACAGACATGTTCATGCACACAAATGTTTGTACTGTGCGGGGATCGAACCCGCGACCTCTGGTGTAGTAGTCAACTTCTTAACCATTACACCAAGTCGGTCGTCACATGATACATGAGTGATACCTATTATTATAGTATATTTCCAGTCTATAAATTATTGCTTGAGTAAAAGTAATAAGTATAAAAGGAACAATAATGCTAATAGTGCTCGTGTGAGCCTGTGTATGTGTGTGTGTGTGTGTGTGTTTGGGTTTGTGGGTGAAACCATTTTTTTTTACTTATTAGGTAAAATCGGCCCTTGCACTTGATCAAGGTTGCGAGACCGACTTGACGTGAAGCCAGATTGGCAACGTCGCATTTTTAAAAGATTATCGTAATTAAGTGAATTTTTATCTTTAACATTCAACAATGCACAATTTTCTACACAAAGATAGAAACTAGAAAAATTTGACCTGACCCCGCTTGAGTCCCTAGGATCAGGGCAATTTTTTCTAGGTTCTATCATTATCGTAATTATTTTGTTGAATTGAGATTTTAGCAACACGAAAACAAACGAAACGTCAAATATTAAGTTACCGCCTATAAAGTAACAGTTATTATTAAATAATAAGTTATTAAATAATCTTTACGTAATTTTGTTGATCCATTACATGTGCTTGTGTCCTTCCTATGTAATGTCAAAGTATTCTTCAGTGCTATGTATGTAAATGCTTCCTGCGGGCTAAGATGCGCGCCCTACGAGAAGAGTTGACAAAAAATCCTCCAATCAAATTTCGAAATTTCTCGATTTTTCTATTTTGTCTACCGTTCCTAACATGGCAGCAATTGTCGTGACTTAATATTTTGTATGGGAAATTCAATTTTGTCGACAGATCCTAACATGGCGCCTTATTTTTGTCGTGGTTTAGAAGAGATATCTCGTGTGTGATCTCGTCGGTCATTTAAGTAGACGACAAACCAATTATGCATTAAAATAGCATGATAGCGTTGCGGTGCGTCAAAATGCAGATTTTTTTTAAGTGCTGTAATAAAGCGATGCATTTATGAGCCGTCGCTATTTTAGCTATTAATGAGTGTAAATTTTTTGAGGGGTTTTTAGTATCGATAAAATTATTTAATTCGATTATTGGTTTCTTTGAAATCGATTATTTGTATCGATTAATTGAATATTCGTTTCAATAAATCGATTGTTATTTATCAATTAATTTAAGTATTTAACGATTATTATTTCAAATCGATTAGTTGAATCGAATACTCGAATCGTTTAGTTGAATCGATCAGTTGACTCGATTAGTTGAATCGACTAGTTTCATTGATCATTTCGATTCTTTGTATCGTTTAGCTGCATCGATTACATCGATTATTTAAATCAATTATTTGTATCGATTGTTTATATATATACTATCGTGTCTTCAAATCAGTACTATTGATAATATCGATTATAATATTAATAAATCTGTTTTAAACATGACACATTCTACACCCCTTTGTCATCCGAGGAAACTTGTTTTGTCTACCTCTTTTGTCGACTCTCAGAGACGAGAAACGAGAATTTACCTTACTTTGCGCATCTTAGCCAGGCTGATCAGGTCGGCCTATCCATATAAAAATGAGAAAAAAAATAGGCATGTGCCTCAACTATCCGCGCTTCAGTGTATATCATCTAACCACCTGAACGAACGTTTTCTTCCAGAACAAAAGAAGCAAGAGTTAGAAAAGTGGAAGCGAAGAGCATCATACGACCCCCGCAAGGCAGCAGCACTGGGCAAGAACCCGGGGAAGAACCCGCCCAAAACTGCCAGGTTAGTCGCCATTTTGAATAATGCCCGTTAATATCAATCACTTGGTCCACAGTATCATATGGTAGGAATAAGTGAGTCGCCATCTTGACATCTTGACAATGATCCACTGTATCATTTGATATGATTTAGTAAGTCGATTCATTATGATGCCCATGAATAATATTCAGTCACAGTATCATATGAAATCACATAAGTACATCAAAGTTCGTACACTCGCGTCACCCACTTCAATCCATGTCTGTGTCATGGACTGATTAATGGGACTAGTGCCAACTAGTTGAAGTAAACAAATTTCTAATCAACTTAACTGTCCACACCACGGACACAATGCAATTACAAGCAATAGTTTGTATCATATATGACTCATGGCACAAGGAAGTTGTTAAACTTCTTTCTTTTGAACCCACAAGAAACAAATGAATTTTGTGTAAATGGCGTATCCATAATACTTTTTAATGAACGAAGAAGCGTGTTTAAACTAAATTAGCGCCCAACTATCTTTGACAGTAATGAATTTTACTAAAATATGTAATTACAATAAAATTTAGACGCTAACATATAACATCATGTTAAAAATAACTTTCATTTCATATCATTTTATTTTATCCAGGAGAAAGTAGGAATTTTTAAGTTATATATTTTTTTGTTTATGTTTTTTTGTTATTACTACATTGAATGTTAAAATATTATGTTTAACATTTTAGAGCGTGACAGATGTCAAATGCATGCAAATCTGGCTAAAGTGACATGTGGGCGGCCATCTTGTCCCATAAGGTTAGTCAAATTGAAAGTTGTGGCGTCCTGAAGTTGTCATAATTTGACAATTTCGCCCCTTTTTTCGGCTTCTACAATTTCGCCCCTTTGTAATTTTCTCACTAAACTTGCTTTTCAGATGCTATTTTTCTTGTTATCCTAAAAAAAAACACTAGTTGTGTATAATACAATTATCTAACCACATCATCCACTTGCTTGATTCACGTGCTAATAACAATATTTAACCACTATTGCTTGAATGTAAGTATTTTTGTATTTTTTTTTCGTTTTACATGAAACTATAATTGTTTTTTATTTTTTTACCTACACTATAATTTACTTTTGTGAACCTTAACACCACACCTCTTTGCAGTTTATGCTACTATGCAAATTATTTGTTTCTCTTTTTCATCGATTTCAATATTTATCGACACACGAAAAAGTACTTACCTAGTGTCACTGTAAAAAAAAATTAAACAAATAGGCAAGAATAACATAATATGTAGTACGCAATAAAGACATACGCAAATTATTACTACGATTACTATTTCGTATTTTAAATACTAGCATCACTGTTAACTAAGTCCACGAATGATTTCGTACAATAACCCCTTGATATCTGGACTTTGATAAAAAAAATCTGGGGCAAATTGCACCAAGATCATCTGACCCCGAACTAAGCAGAGCTTGTGCTATGGGTGTCAGAGACTGATAATCATTCTTAAGTATTGCTAAATACATAATAACACCCGGACACACAACATACACAAATTTTCGTCACATGAATGTTTGTCATAGATGGGAATCGAACCCACGACCACCGTGCTAAAAGTAGGATCGCCATTGCAGCCAGTATCTATCACACACACATACGCTGATAAGCGCTTTGTAAATACAGTGCCTGAACACTATAAAGAGTTGGAGGGTCATCGTATGAAAACATTCGGGGTCAGTTTACTATTGTTTTAAAATTAAATATAAGTTTTTTTTCCAGTAGCGTCCTCCGATCTCAGTCCTTCCACGGACCGGTGCTGGTATCGACCAGCCTTCGCTACCAGCCCCCTCCTACACAAATAAATGAGACATACGACGCTTCGAGCGACAACGACTTCTAACGCGAACGCTCACAGTCGAAAATCCGATGGCAATCATGTGATAATATGTGTGGATGTATGATATGCTCGAGTAGAGAACGAATTTGTAGATTGATTAGAGAATAATGTTACTTGCAAGAACTTAGCCTAAGTTTACTGGAATTGAGTTTACGCTTGCCTGAATTGATCAAAACGTCGCTCTAAAAAAGAAAATGTCGCTCGCTTTGACAGTTAGTTCGCGCCATTTTTCCGAAGCTGCGTTTCGTTAATGCAAGATAAGTTATTTTTGTAATAATTTCCAGTCATTTTATTTGTATTGACGGTTAATTGTAATATTTAAGGATTCGGATTAGGGATGATGCAATTTTTAAGTTGTATAAAATACTATTTTTATTTAATTCGCACAAGCTCTTCTGCAATGAAATTAAGTCATCTTTTTCAAAATTTCGTTGATCAGGTTACGCTATTTAACATACAGAAGTACATATAATACGTAGAAGGTTTTTTCTCGTGTATTTAAGATTTGTTGTAATTAAATGTGATTTATTAATAGAAACTATTTGATATCTTTATAATCGGCGATCATATATCACTAAAAGTGTCGTTAGAGAGTTCACAGATTATTATTTTAATTGTTATGTCTATTTACTGTCCAATGGGAGTTAGATATTATTATTTACTATTCGCGGTATTATAAAATGTATTTCTTTTATTGAAATTGCTCATATCGTCCATGCATCGATGTATTTTAGAAATATTTAATCTTTTGTTGTAAGTTTTCTATATTTACCGTTTATTTTAAAGTTTGTGCAATATATCTCATCACATTTTTGCTAATAAGCATATGGAATGCTTACCCATAATTATTTCGCAAATACAAAAATAATCAGGGATATTATATTTTGTATTTTGCAAATCAATAAGAAAATACTCTGTAAATTACATATACAATAATTTAAGGATACAAAGTTTTTGCTAACTTGCAGTCTTTAATGAAATTATCTAATTATTGTTAGTCAAGCCTATAGCATAATATCCTCTAATAAATATCTTCGAACTAAACTTACTGAATTAATTTAATTCCAAAGACAGTTGAAAAGTTTTATTTTTATTTTTCTGAATTCTTTTTGTCAATCTTAAAATGAAATGTAAAACTATTGGTAATTTATACAAAAATGAAATCCGTAGCTAGAATTAATATTAATTTGTGTTATTATTTAAATGGTCAGTATTTCGTTAGTGCTTCATGAATGCAAATAAAAAAAAATGATACAAATGTTTTTGTCGATTTTCAACTATTTCATCGCCAATGAAGTCTTAAAAAAGTAAAAAAAAAGAAAAAGTAAAAAAAAAATATTCTTCGTGCAGAAAGTTGTGCGTGAAAGACTTTTTATTTTATTGCAGGGACATGACATGGCGGTGAAAATGTTATAAGGCCTTAATATTGTCTAGAAATAGGGACATCTTTTATTTGTCTATCTTATGTTTATTGCAAATGTTTGTCTTTGTGATTTTTCCAAAACGCGGTCAAAAACTGATATGTTAAGTGTGGTGGCCGAAATTGTTGTTCGACCTAAAACTACTGTTTATTGTTTTTGTTAGAGCAATTCTGGGAAGAGTAAACGCTAAACATCAGGAAGGATGGGATATTTAGAAATACAGGGTTGTCTATTCAACATGCCAGGACTTGGAAGTATGTAGACCTCATCTGTAGTAACATTGGCGTCATGCCATTAATTATTGAAATTCTTTATCCATTAACGCTAAATGCAATTAATACATGTGTTTGTTAGTCGTTGAGAATTGACGCTTCAAGTTATGAATTGACGCTTATAGTTATATAATTTTGCTAAGTGAGTTGGCAGAATTGATATTGATAGATAACACTTGATTTCCCAGCAATGTTTAAAGAATGATTTTTTCAATTGCTAGACAACTGCCATACCTTCCCTTATTGTTCTATTAAACAAAACAGTTTAAAAAAGTTTTTGTTGAAATAGGTAAATTATCTTATTTATATAAAAATATAAATCTGCAAGTAGTGTTAATAGATTTTTGTAGAAAGCAAGGCTTCATCGATATGTTATTGTACAATACATCGCTCAGCGGTTTTTTTGATGTTTGTAAAGCCCTCAATGTTAGCATTTCATAAAAAACTATAATTTAACAGAAATTAAAAGGAACTATAAACTATCCATTTTTGTTTATTTTACTTCAACCTTTTGATGACGCGATGTTGATACCATGTTGTTAAATGGAAAAAAATATTAAATCTTAATAAAATCAAAAAACTAAGACTTGAGTCACTTTGAAAATCATACCGGGTGATATCTATACTATGGAAAATGTTATGGTATACTCAGTAACTCTTATTACAAAGTTTTCTTATTATATTCTTACTTTTTGTATGAAAACTTTGAAATAAACGGTTAGTACATTTGAAGTAGGTAGGTACATTAGAATCTTTAAATAAACTTTTTATTTAAACATCATATTCCGAGATGCCTTATCTTTTTCCTTTCTACGGTATAAAAATAAAGTTCTTAAGTATTTTTTTTCGAGACATCCTTAAGATGAACAATTTTACAAAAAAAAACTGAATTAAGTAAAAGTAAACTTTTATTAGAATAGCACTTTTTGATGAAAAAGCATCTTGTGTAAAAGTTAAGAAATAAAACAGCGCGTTTACATTTATTATTAATGATTTTATTTTTGAATATCAATTACACTTTTTTCTTTTATTGTTATTTTATAAATTTTACATGCAATCTCGTACTTTATATTTTATTTACCATATACAAACGTGCTTCTCTATTTATTTAATATAGCGCTTTATTATACCTACATACTGACTCGTGTACAAAAAGGTCAGGATTATATTAGCGTTTAAGAAAATAAAAAAATTGTAGGCTTTTTTTAAATTTCATTACTTTCGTTGTCCGAACTCCAAATACTAATGTTAAAAGGCGAAAAAAGGTCAAAATAAAGAAGAATAACATTTCAGAGTCACTCACATCGATTCTGAAAGGAACTTTGACATCTCTCCTCGTCCGCCCGTAACTATACGTAAGTCACAACCACATTTCCCTCTATTCAATAAAAAGTTTTTTTAGAAAAGAAATTTTCAACTATTTAAAAAAATAACTCTAAATTGAGCAAGTTAAAAAAGTGACAATAAAACGTTATTCGCCAAAGAAATTATTGTGCTTTTATCAAGACGTGGTGAGGCCAAACATTCTTTTATAATTAAATATTTCTAAATTACTCAGGTTTTTCTTATAAATATACAATACAATTTTTACGGGCAGTGGATTCGATCTCGAATATTGATACTCATAAAACTTAAAATGATGATATATTACACAGTAATATAAAAGGTTTTACAGCATTTTTATAACATTAACTAATGAATTCCACTGTTGTATTTTTTCTGAATTACACACTATTTAACTATTGGTTTAACATTTAAACCAATAAGTTAAACATAAATGATGCGATATCCAGACGAACACCCCGTACGTAAGCTACCAACATATAATTTAATTACAAATTATTATTAATATGTACACACAAATTCATATTCGTTATACAGCACAAATAAATACTTAGTTCGTTCTCTTAAACATTTATTAGCTAGATCATCATACGGCGTGTACCATTATAATATAATATATGTATTACATATTTAGCTGACATGCGCATAAACCGTGACTTGATCATCCTGTGTTATAAAAATTTTAGAACAAATATACCACGATACCCTGTCATTTCATGCCTCAAATATACAAAAAAAAACTTTAAATGCATTTTAAGTAGGCAGTAATAAACAAACAATTGGCACTACTCTGAAAAACATAAAATATGACCAACTCAGATTCGCTAGTATTTCTTAAAATCTATCTTACAGTGTAATTAAAGCATCCACTTATGTGATAAACACACATTTTAATACATATAATATAAAATAAAAACTATTTAATAATTTCTAATGTAGTAAATATATACTACCTTGGGCCATTTCTAACAAAGCCTGTGACATATAAATGAACGTATACTATATAAACAAAAGTAACACCTTTTATACTTTATATATCAACGGACATAAAATATTTTTACAACTAAAATATGATACTGACCGATGTTTCTTTTTCTACGCAACTACGTAGAAGATAACGTTGTTTAATATATTAATTGCGTATATTTGATTCTGGGGCGGAATTACACAAATTTCTACATTTTTATATATTTACAAACATTTTATTTAAGCGCTACTACGGTATTTAACTAGTTATTCTAGGGTTTAAACAAAGTATAAACGTTGAGAACCTTGAACGTCTGTTTGCGCCACAAAATGACTATTATGGGTTTGCTTCGTTTCATCAAAAAATAAATAACCAAATGATCACTTCCCAAACATTTTTTCGCACAATTTCATTTCCCAAATTATCACTTAGCAAATAAATATTTCGTATATAATATTTTTACCAATTTTCATTTGATCAAAAGTTTCAGTTGCTAAAAGATATTTTACGCAAAATATAATTAGTCCAATTTATCGTATCGTAATTTTTTAATTTACCATTTCTATTGAGTCAATTGCTCGCAAACGATTTGCATCTTTATCTCAGTTGCACAGAGTATATATATTAAATTACAATATTAGAAACTATACAACCTTTACACTCAATAATGTGGTTCTAGCACTCGCCGGCCGCTGCCGCGGCACGCTCGCTTCGCTCGCGCGTTGTCTGGTTGCAATTCTAACTCAACCTAACCTAGCTGTCGATTATGGGAAAAGTACAAAACATAAGCATGTTATGTATTAAATGTCACTAAAGAAAATCATAAGCTATAGGTACATGGAATATTTTACATTCAAAAATGTGGTTTAGTAAATTAAAGTGCATTTTTTAATTATATAATTCCCAAAAACATTTTGTCTTTAAACTTTTTGTCATAAAAAATAATTTGACTGAATGTCTATTGTCTAAAGATTGTTTGCTGTAATATATCATTTGGTAAAAGACCAAATGCCCATATGACATTATCCCTAATGATATTCGGCCAAGTAAAAATTTGTCCAAATGAAAAATTGCGAAATCATTCGAAATGTTGCATTGTTATAATAAAAGGTTGATAAAATTTGTTTGGCTACTGATATTTTGGCAGCGGCAGGATCCAGAATATTATATTTATTTATTTACAAAAACTTCTAATCAGTATCGACAGTACAGTACCTTAATGTCGTAGGTATAAAAAATATTCTGAATGAAATAAAATACACGGTTGGTTTTTAATCAGAACAATTATTGTAAGATGTGATAGTATTCATTGAAAAAACAAAAACTTGTATTGGGGGAAAGCTTTTCCATACATTTCGGCGATCCCTTACAATAATTACGCCTCGAAGGAGAGTCGACGCATGCTTACTGATGCCACTGACATACGGATTACGGACACCATGTCCGGACCCGATCGACGCGTTGCGCCGGCCCGGCAGTGATCAAGGTCATGGTCTATTGGTCCAAAAAAATGACAGATGGTTGTGTAAATGGGTTTCACAATGATTCGGGAAAACACTAAAAATATATATACCTAAAAATAAATTACAACCAGTAGACAATATGTTTTAACCTATATTAAGATTATATTAGCACTTAAAAACTCAAAATAAATATTGTTATTTAGGTAGAAAAAACTTTTGTTTTTAATATGAAAATGTTGCCAGTAATGAGAAAATATATTCCCAACTTTCAGTAAATTGGACGAAATTGATTTTATTCAATTGAATTATATATTTAATTTTATTATATATTTTTGATCATGAATATTATTTATGTCTTTATAAAAATCAAAAGGACTAACGTAAAAGTCACCTTAGAATGAATCAGTTATTGTGAAAAAGTATTCATATTATTATTATAATTAACAACTTTTAACTAAACAAGCTAGATGATGATCATCAAAAAATCTACAAAATTTCAGTTCAGAAATGACTTTAATCTCCCCACTTTTTAGGGAAAATGCTGTCGGGGTGCAATATTATTTGGTTACTTCTGCCATGACACATTCTTGACGTTCGGTTTTGGTTTCAAGTTTCGCGCGTCTTTTTGTATGGAACTATCCTTCTAGGTGTCATTATTCTAAGGGCGATCCCAACTCAAACATTTTGCATGCTACACGTGATAATTTGTTTACGATTTGAATTATGAACTTAAAAAAAGATAAATCATATAATTATATAATATGTCTTTTTTTCTGTCTAGTTTGTAGACGTAGAAGTACTTAGTGGTACTAGTAGAAGGAGTAACTGTTTTTTTTATTTGTTTGCTTTTGGGGTCAGACTCCTCGGTAAGCGATGACAAAGCCGATATTGGTCCTCGTTTACCCAGAAAATGCCTATTCACTCTGAAGGCACCAAGGTTGTAAGTATCCGGAAACACAGATGCAGCATTCCACTCTCTAGCAGTGCTGGTCCGCAACTGGAAGGAGCTGTTGAGTGCGGATTGCTGGAAAGGCAACCACATGGAGGTGGAACACCTCCCGGCATCTATTGGTAAGGTGGTAAAAAGAGTTCTCTTGGGATTCTTGGGTGCGACCAAACTTAATTATTTGTTTCTTTTGAAAGCATTTAAAATGTCGAAGGTTTTTCACTCGTGAGATAGATTTTTTTAATAATTTGATTTTATTTACAAAATCATATGAACTTCAAAATTTATAATTTGTATAATTTTTCCCTGGAATAGTAATAATAAAATAATATTCTATCTCGAGGGTCAACAAAACGCTAAGTTCTCAACGTTTAAAAAAAGGTAACAAATATTTGCAATAGGATTTAAATAATTCGTTTCGTTAATGACCTTAATTTAACTTGCGAGATATTCTAAGGTTGTTTTCATGTGGTGTGCGTGTTTGCCTCATTGAATATATAAATTACGGGTCTGAAGATCTTAAGTAATTTAAGGGAAAAATAACTATAATCTTAGATATAAACAAAATATGGAAGATATTGCACAATTTTTTCAGCCCGTTTGGCGCAAAGAAACCACATAGGTTAGATATATCTTGGTTCTAGTATGGCTGTTGGTATGTCATCTATACAGGGTATATTTTTCTTAGTTTTGTCGTTATTATTACATAGTACCAAGAATTAAAGGCTAAACCTGAATATCGGGGGGTGGCTCGATTTATTTAGTATATCAGAAACCTACTAGATAATGTTCCTGAAATGTAACACCAGCTTCCAGAAATGTAACACCAACTTTCAATGATTGCCCTTTGCCCATTGCCGGTGTTGAATTACATCAAGCGCTTTTAAAATGAAATTAAATGTTTTTTTTGTGCAGTACCTTCCAATTGTATTTATATCAGAGCCAAACAAATCAGCTACCAAGCCAACAGGTTATTACATATAAAAGTCTCAAACCCTCACAATCACAACGAATCTCCAAATAGAATATCTAAAGTAGAAAAAACTAACAGATTTTTTTAACTACCGTTTGAGCTATACAAAATTTTCGCAAAACATTGAGCAAATTGAGCAACAATAAATACTATTTTTACTATCAAGCGATTCAGAAAGCCTATTTCATTTTTCACTGAAAAAAAACCTACTATCCACCATTATATTCTTAATAAAACAACATTTTGTACATTACACAAAAATACAAATTTCGAAATTAATATAACTTTTTTTGTAATAAATATATCTTTACAGTCCGCACATAAATTTACTATAATGCTTAATTTGTAAAAGTCTCCTAGTTATTAAAATTTAATATTTACACCTAATAATAGTTAACATTATTTGCACTATTTTAAAAATAGAATATTTGTGTTCGTTCGACGGCGGCACAACCAATTTTAGCCACTAACATTTGAAGGATCATTAATAGACGATTTTAACAGCTTATTTCAGTTTCGAACTCACCACCGTTGCTACCCTGTTTCATCACTTTATGCCTGTCGTTCACCACCACCTCTGAATGATTGTTCTTGTTTTTGTTTTTTACATTCGCGTTACCGCCAGACCCTGAGGACGCGTTGTCGCTGTCGACATACGGCACGTCAGTCATAGGTCCATTTAGCAGACTAGCTGCTGAATTGGACTGCTTTAGCTTCTTCTCTTCTTTAGGCTGTTCTTTAGGCGTTTGCAAATCATCAATAACAGCTTTTTTAGGATCGATTTGGATTGTTTTCGCTTCGGTTATTTTGTTGGGCGTTACGACGTTGATGTACGGAGGCAAATTGTTGCGATTCATTGTGGTTAGGTTGACGGAGCCGCTGTTTTTTTTGAGGGCGTTTAGGTTTTGTTCTAGCTGTGCTGCGTCTAGACAGAAGGGTTTGGGTTTGGCGGCTAGTTTTGGGGGGTCGTTCGCCCAGGCGTTAATGCGGGGCGGATCGGGGGAGGCGATTGGGGCGGGCGTCCGTTCAGGAACTAGCGAGTTCGTGTGGTTGGTCTTGTCTATCACGTTGGCCTCCATGGCCTTGGTTAGGGCGTTTTCTGGTGGCTTCGGGGAGGTTGGTGTTATGCTTATTAACTTGTCGACCTGTGGAATGAGAATGTTTTGTTATTCATGATTTTTAATTATTATATTCTGACTAGCTGTTCGTTAGCGGCTTCGCCCGCGTAGACTATTTCTTCCGTTAAAATATAGCTTATGACACTCGCTGATAATGTGGCTTTAAACAGTTTCGAAACCTATTCCATACAAACGAATAAACAAATCTTTTCCTCTTTATTAGTAAAGATAAAAACACGCTGACGCTCTTTTACGTGTGCATTTACAATAATTTTACTAAGTACAAATAAATGTATTTACTTATTTAATAGAAAACCACTTGTAGGCTTACAGATCACTCCAAAACGCCAGCCACTCTCAGTACAATATACATTTTATATTACAAAAAACAACAAAAATATTAAAAACAACACAAGCATATAGGGTAATAATTAAGAAATGACAACAAATAATCAATAAAAAACAATAATTACAAGCATTCCGTCAGATAAACATTATGTCAAGTTTTAATGTATGTATGTACGAGTAAATGTTTTTCTTTAAGATTTGTTGGTTATTTGGTGCCACACTACAGTTCACAATGAGGGCCGAAACACCAAATCTTAAAAACGGCATTCGAAGACAAGCAAAATCTACCAAGCTGCCACTTACAATTTTACTGGCATGTTACGAGTCTCATATTTGAAATTAAAAGGAAAAGTGATTTTCAATTGAATGACGTTTGAATAATAGTTTCCACTGCTATCCTGATAATTTCCGTAACCGATATCCTTTGTAACGATGTTTCCCTAACTTTGAAACTGGCAAATGCACAATCCGTGCGAGCTATAACAAAAAAAAACGGGTAGTCTTACAGCGGGTCCGTTCTCAGTGGTCAGTTTCTCGTCAGCCGGCAGCGTGTTCCGCGGGCGGGGCTCCGTGAAGGACGTCTCCCAGATGACGACCGGCTTCTCCTCGGTCTCAGATCCTGAGTCTTCGTCTATCGATGCTCCTTCCACGGAACTTAGTAACCTTAGGAAAATTTAAGTTGTATAAATTGAAGATCTTTATAAACCAAACATTTTATGTTGGAATTTTAATACATTCTTATAATTAAAGTTATGTATTGGCTAACTCGCTTATTTAGAAATTGTTATTATTTCTTTAACATTAATTTAGATAATGCACTGTTATATAATTTACCTACTAGCTCAACTTGTCATCACTAAGAACATTTATGATTTATGAAAGGAAATTGACCGAGTTTTATAAATAGGTAACTCAACAGAAAAAAGTTATCTGCTGATAAAATTGGCAAAACGAATAAAGAATCCGACCAGAGATATTTTTTTAAATTGTCTCTTAAATAGTGATAATTATATTTTATTATATTAGTCAGTCCCGGTGACTCTTTTAGACCCCAACGCTCTCTGTAGGTATCCGTATTTAACTATTCGCAGAAAACCAATGCATGACATTGTACAGCGACACACACATGCTGAGCGATGACTTAATCGGCACTTCAAATACTATAAGCTTAGTTTTTGTTTTGTTTTTCATTGTACGTCACCACAAGATTCGTTCCCAAAATCACGATACTCTTGCGATGGAAGTTAGTGAATAATGCCAGACAAGTGCCTGTGCAAAAGCCGCTTACACCAATGCTAACGCACATGGAGCAGTAGCATTAGATAGGCAATCTTTATTTTACCTGTCGGTGGAGTTAGACGGCAGAAACTTTGTGTTCCGAGTCTCGCCGGCGGAAGTAGCCGAAGCATCGGCCCTCCTTGCGCCCGCGCTGGCCCGCGACACCATTGGAATGTTGCCATATTCTTGTGATGCTGGACAGATTAGATGTTTTGATTACATTTTGTAAACAGGTTCAAAAATAATTATTGCTTCCACTTCACACGTTTTATTTTACCATTGTTTTTTCCTATTCACTTTTAAAATTAAATTTAGGAGCGTTAAATTGACAATCAGTTTTTAGCAACGATAATGAAAACGTTAGATTTTCAATTGAATATTAAATTGGAATATTTAGCATAATTTCTTTTAAAATTGTTATGTTGTGTCTAGACTAACAACAATTACAACATAACCAGCTCATTAGCAAATCAGTAACAGAAAGAATCGAAACGTCAGTTACCTTTCAGAAGAGGTGGATATTGTGAATCCTCCATTTCTGGATCCGGCGCCGCCGTCGGCGATTTGCTATGAGGTACCAGCTGATCCGTTGAGCTACAACAACCCTTACGTTATTATCGTCATCACACTACTGTCGTGACATGAAGTTGCTGTCCTGTCAGTACAATGTGGTTCAACATAGGCCAGTGGCTAAATGTGCAAGCTGCGCGAATATTAAAAAAAACAGAGACCAAAGAGTTGCGTTGGACCATATTGTACGTAACAATATATATATTTTTTTTAATTGTGTTCAAAGTGATAATAAATAAGAATAAACTTGGATATGTGAATAGGTTGTGCAATGTTTTACTGTTTATTACATATTTTTATACATTCTGTAGGTTTTTACTGTAATTTAAGGGAATTTCTGCTTTATTACAAGGAGGGAAGATTTTTTTCACTATCGCATGCTGAGCTGAGCTACTCTGTCGCTGTAAAGTAGTTTCTATTTTCCTTTGTTATCTGCAATATTTAGTTTAACATTTTCCATAAACTAGATAGTAGTGTTTCTTTAATAAAATATGCAAATATTTTTTCAAACTATGGAAAATATTAAACAAGATGGCTGCAATGTTCGGTTACTATGACAACATCGACTCGTGAAGGGAGTGCACATATAATATTAATAGTTAGATCAGATTATAGATATTGGTGATATTAATTTATATGTAACGCAGGGGCTGGCAGGTATTTTACCAATTCTGTCAATCAATATTTTTCATAAAACTTACATTTCTAAAAAGCGATAGAATGTTCAAAGGCATCGCAAAGCATACCTATTCTACGTTCTTTCAAATGCTAGCCAAAGCTTATCCAATGCAGTACAAAACCCACCTGTAAAACTGACTCAAACGTCAAAATGCATATTCTGTTGGTTCAAAACTAAACCCATGGCACAAATTTGTTTTTTAAAATTTGTTTGTTAAAAAAAAAACATTTGGACCTTGTAAAATTTTGGGCGCCATTTTATTTATTTAAAACTACTAGCCATCAACCAAGTTTTGGGTGTTTTTCTGAAAATTAATTAACCCTATTTGTGCCGTGCCGCCAATTCTTCAAAAGAATAGACACACGTTGGGCGCCAATATTGCAAAGTGAAAAGCAATCGTGTGATTGAAAACCATAGAGCACACAAAGAGAAAGAACGCCATCGTCCCGGTCTTTTTCACTTCATTCACCTGTGAGTTAGACATTTGCCTTCTTTTTTTTTAATTGTCTGCCAGCCCCTGGTCGAGCGTTACCTAGAGTTCGGCGGCGGGTTCTCCTGCGGCGACATCGGCACGAGGTAGTCGCAGGCCGGCGCGCGCTGCCAACATGCCACGCTGAGTACACACGCCGACGCAGGGAGATCGCGCGAGGATTTGAATTTGGAATTCCATGGCCTTGCTGGCTGGTTAGACTTTTTAATTTTTCGTTCTAAATTTGATACTTTGCATTAGAGCATCAGCTAAAAAAGGTGTATCTATTTTTGATACAGACTATTCTTACTGGCTGGTCAGCCTTTTTTCATATGTGGTCGTTGTAATTTGATGTTTTGTGATGGCATTAGCATCAATGCAATCAGCCTACAAGTGTGTTTCCTTTTAAGATACAGGATTAAGGTTTATTTCATGAATAATTGACATTTAACATTTGAAATCAATAGCTAATGTAAATGTTTAATGTTAATACCTAGAAATTGTTGATAAAAATACCTGTTGCTACAGTATTTTGAAGGCACATGAGGCGTGTAATATTTAAGCGAAATAACCTTAGTTATAATAATAATAATAATAATTTATTTATTGCAAACATGTTGTTTACACTTGTAAGATGGTACATTTTGGTGTCCAGATGGTACATGAACCCTGGTGTGGCAATATTTAGGATTAATAATACAGTAAAACCACATTAAAATCATAAACCAAAAAAAAAAACATAATTAGACAAAACTATACAGCACAATTTTGTACTTTTGTTGTTGAATTAGGAACTTTAAAAAGGCCATGGAATATCAAGTTTAAGTCTTTTATTTAAATATTTTTCGGTTATCTCCCTGGGTCTTACTGTAAATCTACGCGTGCATATATTACCAGGCTTTATAAAAATACATTCTTTAAATTATCCAACTGGTTCTCTTAAGTATTTTTTATAAAACCCAGCGCAGAAGGGGCAAAGGTAAAATAAAAGAGAAGATTTAGGTACAGTTCCTCGCTATAGCTACTAGGCAAGTAGACACCCAATCCTGAAGTATTCTCAATGACAAAGAGATTCTTTGAAATGTTTCCCGACGACAAGCAATGATTGATGAAAACAAAACGATGATCTGCCTGATGTTAGAATTTGTTAAATTGTTATTTTTCTTTCAAAAATGGCAACATTTAACATGCAAGATGATGACTTTTTTGTAATTGTATCACAATAGACAATGGTTTCGGCATTCCAATGAATCTCTGTCTAACTACGGGGTCACTATGTTACTACATGGGTTCCATTCAAGGAGAGGGTAGAAAGGTATACAAAATAAAAGATGTAGTTATTGATCATGCGCCACTCGCAAGCACGCGTAACGGTATCTAACATCGAATATAAGAAAAAAAAAGTAATTTAAAAAAGGATCCAGTTACTTGCTTCTAGTAGCCAGAGCGATAACGATTGGAAAAAAGAGAAAAAAGTCTCAAATTAGTTTGTTTTTAATTGTCATTTTTAAAGTGAGGGTAGGTAAGTAACACAAATGGAAGGGGTTCTTTCGGAAAAAATATAGTGTTGTTTTTTTCATTGTAAATTATTCGTAACTTATAAATAAATTTGGTGTTGTTTTGTTTATAGTGATTTGCAACATGGTAACTATGAAGCTAATAAGGCTTATTCGTGAGTTTTTGTAGAAAGTACCTACCACAGGGACAGATACAATTTCAACAGAGTTTGGGTTTATTTTTTTGTACTCTGAATTGAGGTTTTATATTAAAAAAAGCTTGATTTACTCATAAACAGAACAACACTTTTAAGGGCTGGTGTGAAGTTAGCAAACGGTTTCATGTATTAGGTCATTGTTTAAATCTGTTTGATGTTCCAAACACTCAAATTCAGACATATTGCATTCTAGTCTTCATTGTTTTTTTCCAAGTTGCAGTGTTTTTTCTTTAACTATTCATGTCTAACATAACATTTTTCAAGGCCATTTTTCTATACTCAAGGTTTTGACTAAAGCCTCCGACCAAGTATCTCTAACTAAAGCTACGAGTAGTCCCAGATCAAACGTTTTTATAATATGGCTGTGGCAAAAAAGCATATGAACCGTCTGCTATTGCTAACGTCACACCACACTGACAGTTTCGGGCATTCGGCCCAGCGGTTACCTGGGGTCCGTTGGCGTTGATATGCACCTCTGTGGGGCAGTACGGTAGTAAAGACCGCACTATTGGCAGCGGTGCATTTACGATCTCAGGGTCCTGTTAGAATATCACGAAATCAGTGAATTTAGTTAAAATAAAACAGGGATACGCTGCACAACCAAAATAGAAATCACTCAGAAAGAGCCCACGTGAACTGACGTTGAATTGGGTTTGATCTACAAAAGACACACCGCGCCAAAACGTACATCATACTGAAATCATATCATATCATATCATATTGAAATTTGCGGGTGTTTGTAGGCTAAAAATCACAGAAAAGACAGAGGAATGGGAAACAGGATCACATTTATCACAAAGGACTCAAAGCGGTGAGAGGAGAAAGAGTTATTTTACCTAGCAATAGGATTCTTGTTGTTATGCTTTGCTTGGCTTGTATTTAGATTTTCTTTGGTTATCTAGTTGACTGTTTTCACAGAAAAATGTGGCTCAAGATGGAGGTAGCAAAGTTTCTAAAATCAAATATTGACAAGCAGGAACACATACCGGGTGATTATCAAATAACTTCCGAAAACGACATGGCATACTCAGTGTTGGATTTCTTATTTTAGATTTTTCTTAAAAGTCATATAGGGTAATTTGGAACACTTGCAATTACTTTAATCCTTCCTATCTTCCATCCTTTTCTTACATGTGCACTTTTGCGCCGGCCCTCTCGTACGACGGCCGCCTGTGACATAGACACTACTTGTATTTTAACCGCCGCTCTTGCGACATCGCTCAGACCTCGTCGACTATATACCTACTCAAGTGTAACATTTTGACTATTTTGAAACGTCAGTGAAGTGCCCTGACAGTGCTGTGATGATTTCTGCTGGAGGACGGTGAATCGAGGTAAGTGCGCATGCTCCTACCACTATCCTAGGTCCGATACCCTCTTTCTTTGTCCTAACTGCAGTAAAGTAATTTGCAAGTGCTGTGTGTATTTCACTGAAATCCCGCAAAAAACACACAGTCTACTTCCAACCTGGTCTAGAGGTTTATATCAAACTTAAAAATATATAAACTTGTACTCAAGTAAACTTGTTCCAGGCCTTTTGTTCTCCACAGTAACCATTTTATGGAGGTTAAGGACTTTAGGCGCCTCCATTCAGTAAGTTATGTAGTAACTATATAAGCGAAAATTTGATCTTTTCAATTAACTTTAATTTTAAGGTTTTCATACAAAAAATCCGCACTGTTCGGGTGATTTGTATGGTGACCTTGAAATGAAAGTTAGTTAAATAAATTTAGTGAGTATGCCTTAGCGTTTCCGAAAGTTTTTATTTGATAATCACCCGGTATTATCAGGCTGTAGTTACAACAACCGTAACACCACATTTTGTTAGGCTGTTTTTAAGTATTTAAGATCATTGACACAACAAAATTGTAAACATCACAATCGGTGTCTACCATCGACAAAGCATTTCTCTGGTCCACACATCAATCCACTTTCATAACTAAGGCACAGTTATTAGTATAATATAAAAATTCAAATTTCGACCCTTAATCTCGATCGGAATTCGGACCTGCGTGTTTGACAAACAGTTTCTTACCTGTGAGAACCTCTGAAACCGATCGAACATTGTGGAGAACGAGGGTCTGTCTGTGGGCGTGGGGTTCCAACACTCACACATCAGCCTGTAGATTTCTTGAGGGCACCCTGAACGTAAAACTAAATATTAGTGTGGAGAACCATTTATTATGAAGATTAAATCTAAGTTGACCTTCATTGTTCCGTTGGCTTCATCTGGTTTCCTAAACACAAGCTAAAATTTTACTTTTCGACTATTACAATCATAGAAAATTCGGTATGAAATGAAGTAGGTAATCAGGCAAGTTGTCTGTTGCCAGGCATTCCCATACACTTTCAGGGTAAAGGTATTTGTTGTGAACTTTTGATAGCTGACTGCCATGGTCTGCTTTGTGGAAACTGATAGAATGAGTTAAATTAGAATCTGCATCCGATTATTGGTCCCATTTTTGCAGACGTAGATTGGCTAAGGTAAAAATGGTCTAAAGTCCGAAATATGATTACGAATAGCAAACTGACAGTTCAAAGCGCCCGTTTTTTTTAATGTTGCTAGTTCGGAGCATTAGTGTTGTAGTATGGCTGATTCACAAGTAATAATCGAAGTTTTATGACATGACTACTCGATTTTACTCATGGGAAATATTTTTTTATAAAAAATTATGTGCATTAAATATAACAACATTTCAAATGTTTATATAGTAAGAAATCAACAATAAAAATAAATTTGATCAATAGAATGTTAGTTGTTTTTCTTAGGCGAGCAGAAATTAAAATGTGTTTTTTATAGTAGGTATATAATGACGCTTCTTATTCCAATTTGATTTGGATTTAAAATGTTCAAATATCACAAATTCTAATTTATTTAACCTTTTGACAATTTATTACAAAAAAATTGAATGACAATCTTTCAACTCCATTACGTAGGATACAACACTATTTTAAAGTTACGATAAAGTGGCAACCCACGAAACGTCAGTTTAGTATTCTTAATTAAATAACGGAGTTTAGTTGTCGATAGCTCACCATATGGTTTCTCCAGGCGCCCGCCTCCAGAGACCATCTCCATGACCTCTCGGTTGGCGCATCCTGTGTAAGGCATCACGCCTAGAGAAAACACCTCCCATATTAGGACTCCGAATGACCTGAAAAGCAAGCCTATTGTTAGTTTTAAATCGAAAGACCCAACTGGTGTCATCGATAGCATAGCAAGCCTCGAGATATGAGATTTAGGCCCGTATTTTAGAGAATAGCACTCAGGAAACTATCAGGTGCCCAATCTGACTGATTGATCTGCTGCGATACCTGAATTAAATGGTTACTAAGTGTAACATTGTTATAGCACAAGACTTACTATAGAACACCTTATTAAGCAAAACAAATACTAAATTGGGTAGGACTTGAACATTTGGCCTTTAATAAACGTTTATGTACCTATCGTTATTGTCAAATCTTAATTTGTCAAACGGCAGAAGAACGAAGTTCTGACACCACATTCTGTGTTTGAAAAACCGTAAAAGGAAATGCAGATCGATTCAAATGCAGTTTAAAATTAGTCAGCTACTCATACCTGTCTGATTCTAACAGTTGAACTCGTAATATCTTACCAAACATCAGTCTTGATGGTGAATATCCCATCAATATAGGCTTCCGGAGGCATCCACTTAATGGGAAGCATGGCTTTACCGCCCTTCTTGTAGTAGTCAGCGCGGTAGATGTCCCTCGCCATGCCGAAGTCTGCTATCTTCACCACGCGGCCTGGACCTCGGGAGGTGAGCAAGCAGTTTCGGGCTGCTATGTCCCTGGAATTAAAAAATGTTAATGGTTTAATACCGTACTATCGCCAATTCTTAACAAACAGCTCCAGCGTAATGCTGGCAGATGCTAGACTACAATCCTTCTTTCAAAACCCCAGCTAGCTATGAATTGGTTAGGCGGGTTAGTCCCGATATTTGTGGGGCCGATTTTGGTGCAGTCTGAAACACGAATACTTTTGAAGTTTGGAACGATCGAAAGAAAAGAAGAATTTAAGGCGGCAGTAGTAAGGCAGAAAGATTTATTTTTGAATCACCAAGCCTAGAACGCATCGTAAATTTAATATGAAAAGTGAGATCCAGATGTTTCTAAAAGTAAAAGCAAGCAAAACAGGTTTGTCTAGGGTTGTTGACCAAAGTGTACAAATCCCATAAGGTCTTGATTGGTCAGGGAATGTAATTGAAACCAATTCGTCAAGATGTAAATAATTGAGTTTATTATAAACCTTACCTCGAACTATATGTGTGCTACATGAAACATAATACATGCGCGATTCAATTACGTATAACGCCATCTAGTGAAAACTTGCATGTACCTTATGGTTGCAAGAATAGATATCCTGTCTCCATACCGAGTTGAGCGTTAACATACCGCCTCCCATGAACCTAGTGTTCATTATCGACAACAGCACATGTGATATAAAGTAACAAAATCCAAAAATGTAAACTAAAAAATTAACAATAATTATGATAGAGTTTGTATGCCCTTGCTTCAAACACCTCTTCACTTGAAACAGGTAGTGTTCATTATTTTAATGAACCACAAAAAATATAAACATAACGAGAAAACCTTGGATAAACGACAAGAGCACTTATTTTAAAAATTACATAAACTAAAATCAACAAATTCAATGTGTAACTTACAAATTACGTTTGCACTGTGGACACGTTAGATAATATCAAGAACTAAAGTTCACTGATGGACATGTTAGACCTTATTCGACAATTGGCAGAGTCCGTACCTTTGACATAGGTCTTTTAATGATGTGGGATCCTTTACATCGTAAGCTAACGACCCTAGTGAGATTGTCTGAGCCTGGGTGCTTTTCAACTATGACCCCGTACAACCATTTACCTGGCGGAAGGTCATCCTCCATTACTAAAACTACGTCACCAATCCGAGGTTCAGCGATTTCGTTGCTCCATTTGTAACGATGGAAAAATTGTGTTAAGTACTCTCTAGACCAGCGGCGCCAAAATTCTTGAACCATTCTTTGTGTCAATTGCCACCGCCGCAAACTACTCACATTTGAGTTTTCGTAGTTTGATTCAGGAACCAATACTAATGGTTCTCCTATTAAAAAGTGTCCAGGCGTTAGTGGATATGGATCCACTGCACTTACATCGACAGACTGAGCGATCGGTCTTGAATTGAGGCATGCTTCGATTTGACATAATACCGTAGTTATTTCCTCAAATGTAAGTTTTGATTCGCCTATGACTCGCCTTAGATGATATTTAGTGGACTTGACTCCAGCTTCCTATAATCCTCCGAAATTTGGAGAATGAGGCGGAATAAAGTGCCAGTTTGTTCCGTTAGTTGCGAGCCAATCAGCAATCTCAATAGCAACCGTAGATTTTTCTCGGGCTAGCATATTTCTTAATTCGCGCGCTGCACCCACAAAATTAGTGCCATTGTCGCTATACAATTCGCCACAGAAACCCCTTCTTGCAGCAAAACGTTAAAATGCCGCTATAAAACCCTCCGATAATAAATCACTTACTATCTCTAGGTGTACCGCTCTTGTTACCATGCAGATAAAGAGACATATGTAGCCCTGGGTCGAGTGCTGCCCTCTGCCTTTTGCTGACCTAACCGCGAAAGGACCCGCATAATCTACTCCACTTCGATAGAACGATCGTGCTGGAGTAGTTCTCGCAGTCGGAAGTTGACCCATCAGTTGATGTGCAGCCTGAGAAGAATACCTTATACACCGTACACATTTTCGATTATGTTGTTTGATTTGCGTCTTCATGTCGATTATCCAGTACCTTGTTCGAATATGATTGAGCATCAACTGAGTACCACCGTGCAATGTTCTACGATGGGCTTCGTCGATTATTAAGTCTGTGAGATGTGACTTTTTTGGGATCAAGATTGGATGTTTCATTTTGCTCCAAATATTGGCTTTATCCAATCTCCCACCCACTCTTAAAATACCATCACCGTCAATGAATGGGTTTAGTGAAGCGATTTTGCTTCTTTTGCTAATTGATTTAGTTTTAACAATACTCTGTATCTCGTCCTTAAAACTCAATCTCTGATAGAACTTTATACATATAAGCAGAGCTTCAGAAATTTCTATGCTTGTTAACCATGATGGAAAATCAGGTTTATGGCCAGAAGCAGTCAATTTAGCGAATCGCCTACAGTAAGCTATAACCCTGCATAATTTGCGCAGACTGGAAAACCGCTCCCAGAAGACTTCTTCCTTATCAGTGGTAATATGACATACTTTTTTTGTGCGCTCTTCCATGTTGGTATCCTGACAATTGAGTGGACTGTATTTTATGGTTGATTGTTATAACCAAAATGGGCCTTCTTTCCACAAATGTATGTCATAGTCTCCTGGAGAAGTAACACCTCTAGATGCACAATCTGCCGGGTTATCACACGATCTAACGTGTGTGACCACTGGCTTCTATCTGTTGTAGTTAAAATTTCAGCCACCCTATTTCCAATAAAAGTCTTCCACCTACTTGGATGGCTGCTTAACCACGCCAACACAACTGACGAATCAGTCCAAGCATGAATCTGATCCTTAGGAACTGAAAACACCTCCAACACCTCTAAAAGTAGTTTAGCCAACAGCACCGCGCCACAAAGTTCCAAACGTGGGATTGATACCTGTTTTATGGGTGCTACCTTGGTTTTTGAAGTCACTAGATTGACATATATGTTTTGGTTACTATCAATCACCCTAAGGTACACCGCAGCCGCATACGCAACATTCGACGCGTCGCAAAAGCCATGTAACTCTCTGCCTAAATCATTTTGCTGTGTCTGGATCCATCGGGGAATACGAAAGTTAGTGGCTGACGAGAGATTCTTCCGATATGTCAACCATTCACTGAGCAGATGTGGAGGGAGTTCCTGGTCCCATTCTATCCCAGATATCCACAATTTCTGGATAAACACCTTTGCTGTTATAATAGTAGGGGCCATCCACCCTAAAGGATCAAACAAACTGGAAATATCTGAAACTACCTTTCTCTTAGTGATGGGTGCGCTTGGTTCCGGAAGATTAGTTGAATATTCAAAATTGACAGATGTACTATCCCAAGCCAAGCCAAGTACCTTCTCAATATTACAAGATTCTGAATTAATCTCTAATTTCTCTTTAACTTTATCTGCCTTCATCCCAATTTCGCCCAATAGTTCTTCATTATTGCTCCTCCACTTTTGAAGTTGAAAACCTCCTTTGTTTAATAGCCTATTCATCTCTTCAAAGATTTTGACACCCTCCGAAATTTTGTCACACTCACTCATGAGGACATCCATATAGAACTGCATTAAGACTCTTTCTGCTGCTATAAGATACTCCTCACTTTCATCCTTGGCCAACTGTTGCAGAGCTTTAACTGCAACGTAAAGTGCTGATGCTGTGCCGAATGTTACTCGAAGAATTCTAAGGTGTTGCAAGTCTGACCCATTTTTCCACAATATGCGTTGGAACTCCTGATCTGCTTCGGTAACCTTTACTTGGCGGTACATTTTAATAATGTCTGCTATTAAAGCAATAGGATGAGTACGCCATTGCATGATGATGTGACGTAAATCAGCTTGTAGCGATGGTCCAACCATTAGTTCGCTGTTTAACGATACTCCATTGCTATCCTGAATAGAAGCGTCAAATACTACTCGTACCTTGGTAGTAGTTCTATCTTCCCGAACTACGCACGATGCGGTAAATAAGCCACCCCTGGTTTATCGAGTTGATCTGCCGGCACTACTTCCATATGACCAAGATCTATATATTCAGAAATAACATCAGAATACTGTTGGTTCAAGTTTGAATCATTCGATAACCTTCTCTGTAACATATCTAGTCTCTTTGCTGCAATTTTCTGTGAATTTCCATATTTGACCTTAGGATCTTCTGTTTTGAATGGAAGTTTCACTACATATCTACCAGTCTCATCTCTGAAATTTGTTTTGGCAAATATTTCTTCACAGGACTGCTCTTCTTCCGTTAAACGAGTTTCTCTCCCACCACCAGTCCTTGACTCTAATTCCCAAAATGTTCTTAATATTTCATTTTCATCCCATTGTACATGCATAGACACAACGTTAGTACACACGCTGGAGTCAACCGTGGATCCACTGGGCTGGATCAGACCTGATACAATCCACCCGAGTTTTGTATTTTGTGCTACGGGAGAACCCGAGGGACCTTTGATGATACCGTCTTCTAGTTTCTGGCCGTAAACATCTGCTCCTAGCAGCATATCAATTTTATTTGGTATACTAAACCTAGGGTCAGCGAGCTTGACCTTACTTAATTCCGGCCACATTTTTACAGTAACCTTAGTGGAAGGTATAACTGTTGTTAGTTTGCTAAGTACATGTGCCTTGACAACCAAAAAACTTGGGGATCGTGTAGGGACTGAATTTTAACATAAACAGCAGATTTTGACGCGATGGATGCGTTGTCATCTGGTCCACTACCTATCCCTGAAATAAAACCCTTTTTAGGCATCTTCTTAAGACCCAAGGCCTGAACTGTGGACTCTGTTATAAATAATGCTTGCGAGCCCTGGTCTAACAAACACCTTATTGTTCCTTGTTCTTCTTCTAATTTTGAAGATAACACTTTAACCAACGTAGTTGCCAACAAAACTTGATTTGTAGCATTGGAGAAGAACGATGAAACGCTAGCAGTCTCGTCTTCCGATTCTTTTGACTCTGTTGTTGATATTGTAACATTATTGACGCTTTGATTCCCTGACTCAATATCTTTATCATCAGATACAGATGATTTTAAAACAAATTTAGGATGAAGCAACGAATGATGCTTTTATTACAAACGCGACATCTAGAGGATTGGCGAGAAGTATATACCGAGTGATTAAGACCTAAACAGTTGAAACACCACCCATTGGTTTGAACAAACTCACGTCGGGATTCCAAATCTGCTTTGGCAAAAGTTTTGCAATTAAAAAGTTTATGGCTCTCGTCACAAAAAGGACACAATTGTGTAGTTACATGCATAGACTGTTGAATTTGAATGGTATTAGATGAAGTATTGCGATTACTCACAGACCTACTTGACCTAGGCGATAAAAAATCCAATGATCTAAACCTATGCTCCAAAAAATCATTAAATATGACAAGTGTGGGCAATTCATCACTTGTCTCACTTGCCTTTGCCTCCCATAGCTTTCGTGACTCTGGATCTAATTTTTGGCTCACAATATGAATAACAATGACATCCCAGGTACTTGTGTTTATACCGAGATTTTTTGAAGCATGCAAACATTCATTTGTCGTGTCTAACATGTCCCTTATAGCGTCACAAGATTCTGAATGCAATGTTTTAATGCTCATAAAACGTTTCAAAATATTGTCTGACAAATATTTTTTATTGTCAAATCTGTGCTTCAGTTGATCCCAACAATGCTGATAATTAGATGCTGCAATTGGTATATAACGCAAAAGTTTATCTGCTTCGCTAGTTAAATAGCCTTTTAAATAATGTAATTTTTGTACTTCATCTAATGTGTCATTATTATGGATCAATGAAACAAACAGATCTCTAAATGTTGTCCATTCAGTATATACTCCAGAAAACGTAGGGATTGTAATCTGTGGTAATTTTATGTGATTGTTTGAACTTATAACATGACTTGAGTTGCGAACTTCTGACACTGTAACCTGGCTACTGCTGGAGAGTAAAATCTTATTTAAACGCTCTTTTAATAAGGTTTTGTATTCAAAGTACATATCTTCGGTCGTTTCATAGACTTCATTTGCCTCATAAGTTGACTCTTTTAATACCTCAGCTGAAAATTCACTCACAATCTGACGATGAGTTTCACAAAACGTCAGTCATTGCTGATCTAACACTTCCAACCGAGTTTCAATATATTGCACAGTGATACGGTCTTTACCAGCCTTTTAAAAATTAATTTGAGCATTGGACATAGCCACTTTACAGTCGATTTGAATGTTGACTAAAGCCTCCATGGTAAACCAATATAAATATCAAAATAGTATTTCCGAAAACTAAATTAACACCAGCAAATTAGCACACATACAGAAATGCACATCGAAAATATTCTTAAGTGTTTTAGTAAATGCTCAACTAGGCTAAATCGGGCATAGGTTCCCCGTTAGTTCACTTTTTACGGAATTATTCTGAATCCTAAATATTTTTAAAGTCTCTAATTTTACTGTCTTAAAACCACCAAGTTAAATTCTTCTAGTTAATAAAGTTCAATGTTGTTAAGATTTTAAACTTCTTACTCGTAGTTCAATACGTAAATTGTATGTTTCAAATTTACTCACGGTTTCGCCACTTTATCACTCACTACCAAACGACACTTAAACTTGCATTTCAATAATTGTTCGCCTGCTGCTCCACCTGACGGCTGACTTGCTTTTCAAGTTTAACTCGTCCACTGTATCCGGTTCCGCTGTCTAGATGCTGTGCTGCAGTTCTGAAAACCCTGGCTTGAAACTTCAGGAATAAGCACCATCGACAACAGTCGGCCGCCTAGACGATGCCGAAGGAGGATTATCTTATGAATCCTCTAGGATGCCCATCCGGCATTCTGAAGGACCATGTACAAATCGCAAAAAGTCTTGATTGGTCAGGGAATGTAATTAAAACCAATTCGTCAAGATGTAAATAATTGAGTATATTTTAAACCTTACCTCGAACTATATGTGTGCTACTTGAAACATAATACATGCGCGATTCAATTACGTATAACGCCATCTAGTGAAAACTCGCATGTACCTTATGGTTGCTAGAATAGATATCCTGTCTCCATACTGAGTTGAGCGTTAACACAAGGTAATAAAAGGCCATCAGATCCATGTAGCCTTCTTTAGTTAGGGCTTTAGGGCTGATCAAATCGAGTCTTACCTGTGTTACAAAAGCGAGCCAAGTAAAAAATCTAAACTTTTAGCGTCCCTTTATCGTTCGATGGACCAATCGAGGTGAGTATTTGAAAGTCGATACAACTATTCTTACCTGTGTATGAACCTCTTCGCCTCCAGATATCTGCAGCCCTTGCAGACGTCGAGCGAGCACAGCAGCAGGTCCTGCATGGTGAGCGCGCTGGCCCGCTCCGGCTTGGGGCGGCTCTCGCGAAGGAAGTTCTTGAGGTCGCCGCCCGCTAGCAGCTCTAAGACTATGAACCTGGTGATAACAGATTTGACCTTCTTATAGACAGATGCATCCGAAAGTATCTTAACAAACATCTTATCGATTTCAATATAAATATATTAGTTAAAAATGGACATACTACACGTTTCACTGACATAATGAAAAAATATAATTTAACTTCACCCATTACCACGCCCACAAGAGGCAAATCATGTCTTGACCTCATCTTAAGCAATATTGATAACGCGATAGGATCCGTTCACTCGCTCTGGCTTTCGGATCATGATACCGCACAACTGTTAAGTTTTAAACTTGCCCAAAAAATCAAAATCCCCAAAAGCACGTTCATTTATAAAAGATGCTACACCCAGGAAAATATGGAGCGTTTTAAACTATACCTAAGAAGCCTCTCTTTCGCGGAAGTCTACCTATATTCAGATCTAAACTCGGCTTTCAAAGAGTTCCATGACATGTTTTGTCTCCTCTACAGACTCGGCTTTCCAGTAAACAAATTAAAAATAAACCACTCTCCTAAGTCACGCTGGATTTCTACGGGTTTGAAGAAAAGCTGTCGAATGAAGAAAATATTCCGTTATAAATACTATACAAGTTAATCAAAAACTGATAAACATAAATATTTAAGCTACAGTAAACTTCTCAAAAAATGCACAAATTGCTCAAAACGTATTTTGAATGAAAAAATTATTCCAAACAGCAAAAATATCTGCAGAGCTACATGGGAGGTTATAAAATATTAAACAGGTGGTGCACGCACTAGACACTGTTTAAACAAAGTAGTTAGTGAAGGCAAGGAAATCACGGAACCTACAGAAATTGCCATGACATTTAATAATTATTTCATTTATAATACTGACCAAACGAATAAAAATCTAGAAAATACATCCAAAAACTATTTGCAACACACAGTTTTTCTACAACCAGTTGATGTTATCGACGTTAAAAAGATAATAGGGGCTCTCAATAACACAAAATCGGAAGGTTATGATCACGTATGTACCCAGGTAGTTAAAGGCTGTAGGGATGAAATTGGCCCAGTATTAACTTTTCTGATCAATTTGTCGCTGGAATCAGGGACCTTCCCAGATACGTTTAAGACCTCAGTGTTAAAGCCTCTACACAAAAAAGGGAATAAGTCGGAAATCATCAATTACCGTCCAATAGCTTTAATTTCAATTTTTTCCAAAGTATTTGAAAAAGTTATGCATGAGAAATTGACCTCCTTTTTTAAAAAATACAACATTATAAATCGGAACCAACACGGTTTTCAAAAATGTAAATCTACAGTGCATGCAGCTTTTAACTTAGTTAATGAAATCTTACATAGTGTAAACCAACTTAATTATACCACTGCAATGTTTCTTGATATGACAAAAGCATTTGACCTCGTCTCACACAAACTCTTGCTAAGTAAACTTGAGCGCTACGGGATTAGAGGACCCACGCTAGGCTGGCTATAAGTCATATCTAGAGAATAGACAGCAGTGTGTCGAGATAACACAGGTTGATGAAAGCGGATCAATGTGGTATACAGATCTGATTTTCGACAAAATAACCTTGGCGTGCCGCAGGGTAGTAGTATCCTCGGTCCATTGCTGTTTTTGGTTTACATTAACGACTTGCCAGATATACTTGATCATAAGACGACGCTATTTGCTGATGATGTTTCGATAATTGTTACGACAAATAAAAAATATAGTTTAGAGCAACATAAAAATTACATTAAGATGACTCTTATTAAAATACACACATCAAAAGTGTCTAGGGATCAAGCATTTTTATGCGGATTTCTTGAGATTGAGATGTGGCTTTGTAATAAATTTATATGGATCCTTTTTGGTGCATTTCATAATTTGAAACAGGAACTGTCAATCAAATTCGAGTAAAAGATGAAAATCAGCTGTTAATATTTTCCCTATAAAAACATACAACGCATTGAAGACATACTGATTAAAACCAACGTTATTATGGAGCGGCGACGTCATTTAAGCAGGGAAGAAATGCTCAGAGCCGTGGGAATGATAGAAGCTGGTTCCCGGCAACGTACTGTGGCTTTAGCTCTGAATACAAGTCAGAGTGTTATCAGTCGACTTTGGACACGTTACCGAAGCACTGGTACCGTGGCTGAGCGCCATGGAGGACGGTATCGCTGCACCACACGGAGACAAGACCGATACATTCAAATCACAACTCGAAGAGCTCCAACAATAACCGCCATGATGTTAGCCGTGAGGCTTCATCACTCTTCAGGGAACTTATTTAGCGACCAAACAGTCAGAAACCGCTTGCATGAAGTGAACCTTCATTCCCGAAGACCGCTAAGGGTACCACCTATAGCAATGCACAATCGTAGGATTCGATATCAATGGGCTCTTGAACACAGAAATTGGGCAGAAGAACAATGGCGTTTCGTGTGCTTTTCTGATGAGTCTCGTTTTGGTATGAGACCGGATACAAGACGTATACGACACTGGAGAACCCCTGGACGCCAACAGCGATTAAAATCCTGCCAGGAAGTCCATCCTTATAGTGGTGGAACCATCATGGTATGGGCGGGTATTTGGATCGGCGGAAGAACTGAGTTGATTTGGATCAGAGGCAACCTCAACGCTCAAATTTATGCTGAGACGATTGTATCAGACGTCATCGTTCCTCTACAAGTGCAAATCGGTCCCTTATTTCAGTTAATGCATGATAATGCACGACCGCACACCGCAAGAGTTGTAAGACAGATTCTCGCCGCAGCTAACATCAATGTCCTGCCCTGGCCTGCTCAGTCGCCAGACTTGAACCCGATTGAGCATGCATGGGATATGCTACAGAGAAGAGCTCTGCCGAATATGGAGGGTATCCAGTCGCAAGAAGACCTTTTTTTGTTGTTGCAACGAACATGGGCGGCCATTCCACAGCGTGATTTGGATGGACTCATTTTGAGTATGCCAAACCGATGTTCTTGTGTTGTTAGTGTTCGCGGTAGAAACACGGATTATTAATTGTTTAAGTTACCCAATAAATTTTTAAAGAAAACTGTTATTTCAGTCTTTTTTTCGAACTTTAATGTTAGTGGTTCAAATGTCAAAAATCCCTTTATTAGGAAAATGGCAAATTTCTTTATTAATGCAAAGGTGACTTGGTTTATCGTTACTGTAGACAAACGAAAACACTTTATTTGATGAATCCTTAAAGAAAATTTTAATTAATATTAATCAGGAGAAAAGTTATTGCAAAAATATATGTTTATCCCTAGACACTTTTGATGTGTGTAATTAAATGGCTTGACAAAAATACCCTACAAATAAAATTAAGTAAAACTAGCATACAAAACTTTAATAATTTTAAAAATCATTCAATATACATTGACTTAAATAACGAAATATTACATAATGCAAACAAAGTGACTTTCTTAGGTTTAATCATGAATCAGTTTAGGGAGCTCAGAGGTAACCTTTCTCGGTTATTCTATTACTGCAGATGGCACACGCCCTATGATGGAGAAGGTTGCAACTATTCAGGAATTTCCTCCTCCAAAGACAGTCGGCGGATTGTTGCGTTTTCTCGGCATGCTAAATTTTTATAGGCGATTTATTCCCAATGCAGCAGAAGATCAGGCACCTTTGCATGACAAGCTCGCTGGCACGAAAAACAAAAGCTCACATCCGTTAACCTGGACACCAGAACTCCTGACTGCATTCAGTAAATGTAAGGAAAGTCTTTCCAACTCAACCCTCCTAGCACATCCATCTCCAAATGCTAATCTAGTTCTCGTCACAGATGCTTCCAACACTGCCCTAGGTGCTGTAGTTCAACAGCTGGTAGGTGGCAGCTGGCAGCCGCTAGCGTTTTATTCAAAGAAGTTGAATCGGGCCCAGATGCAATACAGCGCTTACGATCGGGAACTATTAGCAATTTATGAGAGCGTGAAACATTTCAGGTATTTGATCGAAGGAAGACACTTCACCATATTTACCGATCATAAGCCAATTAATTCACCTTTGCTTTTCAACAAAAGGATCGGAAATGTTCACCTAGGCAATTCAATCATCTTGATTTTATATCTCAGTTTACCACTGATATTCGTCACATCTCAGGGAAGGACAACGTTGCAGCTGACACACTCTCACGCATCGAGACATTATCGGCACCACCAGATTTTGTAACCATAGCTCATTCCCAGCATGACGATCCTGAACTGCAAAATCTGCTTAAAAACGAGACCTCTTCTCTAAAGCTGCAGCAAATGCCCGTGCCAGGTACTGACATTACCATATTTTGTGACGTATCACTGTCGAGACCTCGTCCTTACTTCCCGAAGGAGTTGCGTCGACAGATATTCATCAGTACCCACAGCCTAAGTCATCCTGGAACAAAACCAACCATAAAACTGGTAACTGATCGTTTTGTTTGGCCCTCTGTTCGAAAAGATTGTCGTTCCTGGGTTCGAACATGCGAAGCCTGTCAGAGATCCAAAGTTCAACGCCACACTTCATCTCCAGCAGTTAACTTTCCGTTAACTGCACTTCGGTTCAGTCATGTCCATATTGACTTAATTGGCCCACTTCCACCATCCGCTGACTACAGACACTGTCTAACAGCTATCGACAGGTTCACTCGTTGGCCAGAAGTAAAACCTCTAGTAGACATTACAGCTGAATCAGTCGCCAGAGCTTTCCACGAAGTATGGATATCCCGTTTCGGGTGCCCAGAAACTGTGACGACCGATCAAGGTCGACAATTTAATTCACATTTATTTAAATCTTTAACAGATGCTTATCACCCGGAGGCCAACGGTATGGTGGAACGGTTTCATCGGACCTTGAAGGCAGCAATAATGGCCCACAGCAGCTAACGATGGAAAGACATTCTTCCCATCGTGCTTCTTGGCGTGCGCACCGCTTGGAAAGCAGATATGCATTGCTTTGCTGCTGAGATGGTTTACGGTGAGTCACTACGGTTCTTTCAATCTTATAATAACTCCCAGATACCTCAGCCAGCAGACTTTGTAAGCCAATTGAGAAGCTACATGTCACAGATAAGGCCAGTACCGGCATCGCGCCATTGTAAGAAAAACATTTTTGTTCACGATGATTTGAAAACTGCCAGCCACATATATCTCAGAAAAGATGCTCTGAGAGGCTCGCTTCAACCACCTTACACAGGACCACATCGTGTTTTAAAGCGGACAGAGAAAACAGTAACCATTGAGTTAGTTAGAGGACCAGTTACTGTTTCTATCGATAGGACGATGTCCTTACAGATTTGGATGTTTCGCCGTCAAATTCAGCGCCGCCATCTAAACCTGATTGTAAACCACCAGTCAAAACAACACGCTCCGGACGAACGGTTAACTTCCCTGATTATTTTTCCGCAGGGCTTTATTTCTCCCAAGGGGGTGGTGTGGTGACCCGCCACTAGGACGCTCACCCTAATCAGCAATCGTCCGGTCATGCCTGCTCCCACCTCACTATCAAGAAACCTGCCCGTCCGCGGCGCGGGAGGCGCGTGGACGAGCCCGCTCCCAGTCTCCGAGCTGCAGAGACAGTGCGCGTCCAATCGGCTTACGCGCACAACCTGTGTGCCTCACTTCGCAATTTACTAGCTTTGTATTGCTTGCTATTTTTCGCTCTTGATAAGTGCAATATAAAACATATTATTTCTTCCCGTGTCTTTTTACTCGACATTCGTCATTGTTAGTAAGGATAGACTCATACACATCCTTACATTTATTAAATGTTTTTGTAGTAAATTGACTATTGTTCTCGCGCTCAAAGTGAAAAGTACAGTTTGCACCTCGAGACTAAACGTCAACTTAATATACCCTCGGTTTCATTGACTCGCTTGCACGCTCGGGAGTCAAACCACCTCTGGTATATTATGGCTTCGTTTAGTCCCTCGATATAAAATATACTATATTTGTACTACTGGCTATAAATGCATTATTTGTAAATTTTCAAACAAAACTTGAGCGTGATATCGAATAAGGCCTAGGCCTTATTTAAGCACGGTAGGCCATATTAGTGACCGTAGGCTTTGATAAGAATCCCGCAACTTACTTTTATTGGTAAATACTTACTAACTGTTAAGTTATGTTGAATCATATATAGGCCTTAATACGTGGAGGCGATTTATTAAAGCCAAAATAGTTGGTTTCGAAATTTGATCGGGGGGCACGGCAGTGCCCCCGCCAAGTCGAGCGCGAAGCAAACACTGCCGTACCATCCTTTACTGGAATCATTTCGCCGCATTTTCAGGCCCCTATTTGAGAACCTATGGATAAGACCAGAACGCAGAAATTTTCGTCATCCAGTAAGCTATAATCACATACTTAAAATCTAAAATGTCAAGTCTGTAGGTCATTTTTATAATAACATTAACTATAATAATAAAGAAATCGCAGTAAGGAACCTTAGACTTGGCACGACTTTGTCTGGCTTTCATTACTTTTTAGAGATAAACAAGCAGCTCCAACGAGACTTGGCTAGTTTTTTACAGAATGTTTTTGGTGGGATTATTTTGATAAGATTTCGTTTAAAAAAATGTTTTTATTCGCTTGCTTAAATTAAAAAATGAAAGACGTTGATTAACCTTGATAATATTCCTAACCATGATATTCATTGAAATATGAGCATTTAAAATTAGTTAGGCCTTATTTGTATAAAGTATCTTAAAAAAATTCTCTTTACCGATCCTAATCTCTATAAAACAATGCTAAAGTACCAACACTCGTTGCAGCAATAAGAAATCATCACAATTGCTGTTACTTACCTCGGATGCCTATCAAAGCAGACTCCTATTAGGTGCACTACATTGGGATGATTGAACTGGGCCATAATGGCTGCCTCCATGAGGAAGTCGGACTCGGCCTGGCCGGTGGACAGCTCCGGCAGCGTCTTGACCGCCACCGGCATCTCGGCCGGGTCGGCGCTGCGGTGCCGGTAGAGGCCTTGGTAGACTTCGCCGAAGGCGCCTTGGCCGAGGGCTCTGGAAAGAGGTAAGATGTTTATTTAATCGTCACTTTATGAGGAAAAAAACATAGAAATCTTACGCTATTGGCGAACGTTTGCCAAGTTAAATGCAATTTGGCTTTTCGTCCACGTTGACGAATTTTTTTTGCGTGTTTTTTCTAATTTCACGATATATCAGAATCTATTACTCCAATTAATGTGTTGTAAAGGACAAAATTTATGTACGTAAAGTTATCTTTATGATGAAATAACTTTTAATCATAAGGATTGAAAGGCTTGTGTAGTAATAGTTCTCAAAACCTACCTTTTATTTTACATTATTTTTTAACACAACATAGGTACCTTATAGCTACTTAGCTAATTTCTGCTATTACAGATCGTATCACGTGAAGAAAACACTAGGTGGCAGCGGACTTCATCGTTCTAATTCGCTAACTGCGCAGGTCCTGGCCAGCTTTGTTGACGACCGACTTGTTGTAATGGTTAAGAAGTTGGCTACTACACCAGAGGTCGCGGGTTCGATCCCCGCACAGTACAAATATTTGTGTGCATGAACATGTCTGTTTGTACTGGTCTGGGTGTCTCCTATGTATAATAAGTATGTATTTACAAAAGAAAATGTATTTAAGTATGTTTATCCGTTGTCTAGTATCCCATAACACAAGCTTTAATTAGCTTACTTTGGGCTAGATGGCGCTGTGTGGAATAATGTCCAGGGATATTTATTTATTTATTTATTTTAGCTTTATTCTCAGATGCTGGGAACTTTACTTACTTGACCAGCTTCAGGCTTTCCCTGGAGACCTGCGGCAGACCCCTCACATCTATCCCTTGCGGCAAAATGCTTTCGCTCCCGTAGTGAGGGTTGAAGGCCATGCTGAGAGGGTTCTCGTTGCCACCAGGAGTGTTCCTCAGCCTGTGCAGTTGGACTTCTTGCTCTATGAGGTGTTTTTGACGGAGTTCTGTCTCTTTCTTCTTCTGATAGGAGTTGTCTAGAATGTGAAATTTGGTTTCAGATTTTGTTTCAGATCTTTTTTAAATTGGCTTGGGTCTGGGTGTGCTGGGAGACGCCCCTGGCTTATTTCCATGTCTGGTACCTCGTAACAGAGGGATATTTATCCCTACTTCAAGACCATGATATTATAAATACAAATACAAATACAAATAAACTTTATTGTGAATCACAGGTATAACAATAATATTCAGATCATACATATTTAATAGTCTTACTGTGTTCCGCCTCAAAGGCATACAATAGTAACAATTTTAATCCGAATGTCACAATTTATTACAAAGTAGTCAATTAAAAATAATAAAATAATAGAACACATTTAAATTAAGTGAATTCAAACAAATTGTCAACAAATCGGACTACAATCTGTATCGTAGCAAGCTGCCGTCGCACAAAAATTCAGTGATAGCGTAATAGCACTTTAGAATGAGAAGATCATGGAGTTCCGTTTTAAATATGGTTAAATTATTTTACGCATATTTATATATTTTTTTCTTATATTAATCATACTCTTTATAGTTATAACTTATATTTAATGTGAAAGTAACCAGTTGCTTTGAACTAATTTTGATGAATTTCGGTATGAAGATAGACTGGGCTTTTTGACAGGCACAATTGTCGAAAAAACAAAATTTCAAAAGAACTGGCTTACGCAGATGAAGCCTTGGGCTAAAGTTTGTTTGCTGATTAAACACAGGTTACTATAGATAATGATCAGATATTGATGAATAAATCCAATATTTAATTGTGCTTATTGTATAAGTTTTGTAGTGACGTTGTTATCAAGTGTTAACATTTTGTCAACAACACTTCCTTTAAGTGTTAATCTCAAGAATGTAAAGTGGCACTTTTTGTTTTTGAAGAATTCACTTCAGATAAACCAATTTATAAACTCGAGTTTTGTCTTGTAGTTGACCGCCTACTAAGGCGCGTATTCTGTTAACGTCTTTATTTTTTGTAATAAGATTAGAAGTAGTTAGTCATAGGTACTTCATTCTTAATGTTACACAAGCATTGATCGCTAAAGCATTAACAAATATATATATATAACTTAGAGAGCGTCGATGCCTAGGGGGTCACCCTAACTCGGATCGTGTGGTTCCGAGTTCAAATCTGGCCAGAATCATATTTGTGTTCATTGTTAATTTTCCGGCTAACTCTCCGGTGATGGAAAACATCGCCTAAAAACCAAACCAACCTGGATAACGGAGGAAGGCTCACCGTCGACCTACCATGGGTGAAAAGTAGGCTTATGAGTTTTCCGTTGGCTATAACGGCAACAGTCACTTGCCTCTAACTACCCCGTTTGGAATAAAGACGTGATGGCATGTTGTAGTTATAAACCTCCTTCGAAGTCTTTTATTGCGCTCGCCTTTTATTTCAACGTTAGTGGCCATGAAAGTTTGAAGAAATATAAGACAGTCAGCTGTTCAGCAGTCGAGGCCTATTTACCAGAAAACATCGAAATGAAGAACTCTAGCAATACAATAAAAAATACTTACAAAGATATAAGCAGACACACAACACGGCGAGCGCACAGACGAACACTGCGATTGACAACACGATGACCAGCACCCAGGATATGCGCGGCCACGAGTCTTCCACTGCACAAACAAATCAGCTATTACCAGACAAATTGTCAATTCATTAGAGTCCAAACACAAGAACGAGCGTTGAAAACAAAGATGCAGATCAGGTTTTGACATGAGCATAGTAATTTATAATTTGCTCCCAGAAGACTTAATAGTAGATTATACACCAAGGGGATAAAGCACTGTTTTATGTCACGGGCGCTACATTGAATCCTGAACGTAACGAAGGACTCCAAATTTAACTCCCGAGCGCAGCGAGGCTCGGGAATTAAGATTGAGTCCTGAGTGCAGTGAGGGATTCAAGCGCCCAAGAAAAAACAGGTATATCCCGGTGGTGTATACTCTACTTTTCTCACTTTATGCGAGACAATAAAACACCAGGCTTAGTAGATAGTGTTTATTACAGCATATTAAAGAATCTTCTAAAGCTAGTAGTACTACTAGCTACGGCTATAGCAACTTCTTTCAGCTGGCGTGGCCTACTCAATTTGACAAACAAATGAAGTTCGTCTCAGTGCGAATCTAGTGGGCCACGGCCTCGGTCTTCGAAAATCGAGTTGGCCGCGCCCGCTGAGGACACATTCTGTTTAGTGAAATTAGACCTTATGAACATAGCAATAAGAATTATGAAAGTGAAAATCACATTATTGACCAGCGGGTTATAATAGAACATTATAACCCGGCTAAAGCCAAGAGATATAATGTCTTGCTTTCGGTAAAGTTTACATGACATATGATTCGGCATTGTCGAGCATGTGGTGTGAAAAAATATTAAAAAGTAGAATTTTTTAAAGTAAACTGACGAAATTGCTCATGGATAAGAATTTTTATCGTCTTATGGAATATTTTAATTGGAAATCGACATAATTTAATTTAATATAATGTAAATCTCAATTTAATGTGATTCCTAATTTGATGTTATTCTAATTGTGTCTATATTTAATTGGTATTTAATGACATTGTTTAATATTAATTATTGTACTGCTATTTTTAATTTTTATTGCACATCTGCGGGCAGGCTAAACACACTGGACTTACATTATTATTTCACCATTTTATGTACTGTCTTTGTAGCAAATAAATATTTCTGATTTCACAAACTGTCAAAATATCCTCAATATTTTTAGTAATGACGATAACAAAAATTGACAAGTTTATGTGGTGCTATGCGTGTAGCAATGTGTTGTTTTTTGTACCAGAAATGTCTCAGCAGAAATGCCAAGTATGTATTCATCAAGAATACTCACAAATACATTTGGTCTCGTCGTGAACGTCGGTATTCCAAGAAGACGGACAGTAGCACTTCACTTCGCTCCTGTACTCGTTCATGGCCACGCAGCGGTAATCGCAACCGCAGTCCTGCAGAACACATAAGTTAATTGAAGGGTGACTCTGACTGAAGGCTTTTAAAGCAAGCATTTTAGTTAGCACAATTTTTGTTACCCTGGATAAAACTTTTGTTAAAAGAACCACAACGGCAGCTAAAGCTGTGAAAATATCCTTGTCGATGGTAACGACTTTTTATGAGACCTAAACTGTCTAGGATTTTAAGCGGCTTGGAATTGAAGATCTTAGCAGTGCGAGGTAGAGTCACCTCTTCTATTTTCTGAAAACTACTGCCTTGATGGGCCATAGTCTAGTGAACATGCCAGTTCTAGCGTGTGAGGTGTCCTGGCTGTCAAGAAATCAGTGCACTTACATGAACGGCGGGAATGATCAGCACCTCTCCTGGGCCGGTGCGCTGGGCAACTGTCACTTCGCTGTATTCGCGCACAGCGCGCGAGGTGGACACGTGGGACCAGCCGCCGCTGCCGTGCTGGCCTTCGCCTTCGTTCGTGTTGCCTCCTAGGGATTATAAATAGGCGTAAAGTTTAATAAAAAATATCTCAACATTCCCCCGCAACCATATGCCAATTTGGTTAGTCAGAGGAAAGTGGACTGTTGCTATCGTGGTGAACGAAACACTTTAAGGCTAACGTAAAGACACTTTCAACAAGCGGGTGAAAATTTAACTCAACAGTCGTCGTAACATTGAAATGTTAGTCTCCCTGGGGCAGCGTCATGAAACCTTAATATCTAGGTTAATCAATCTAAGGTCTGATCAATAAACTCTGTGGAGGATAGTCAATAATGTTAGTGAGAAATAAATGAGGACCCAGGACGCTGCCTTGAGGAACACTATAGTATATATTTTACCACACGAACTTTGGACTCTTATACTATTTCAGTTTTGGTTACTGCGTTCGATTTTGAAGAAAGGAGATTGTAATAACTTTGAAATATTTCCTCTCATGACAGTCATGCCACAATGTTTTTATTTTTGCAGTAACAAGTCATGATTATAACGTTATCAAATACTGTAGACATATCCACAAATAAATCTGCAATGGAAAAGTGTTCTTATAATGACATTAAGCGCCCTTTTTTCTGTTTCTTTGACAGAGCGTAGACGCAAAGTCGTTGTTATTCGAAGGTTATTATTAAACCTAACTTTTTTTGGTCCTAATAATGAAGTTTAAGTACTCACCAAGAAACCCCCCACCACCGCCCCCCCGCAAGCACCCCCCGCCGCCGCCTCCGAAGCCGCCGTGCGCCGCGCCCGCGCACGCCAGCCCGCCCGCGCCGCCGTCGCGCATGGCCGCCCCGCGCACCGCCTCGTGCCCCGGGGTCACGGGGCCCGTGCGCGCAGCCCAGCCGCCGCCCGCCCCTGCGGAGGAAACTTGCTTTGATTATCGATTTAGTCCAGGAAAATAAAACACAATTTAAAAACCACATGAAACAATACATTTTAAATTTGAAAGCCTGAAAATAGTACTTCTCTCTTTCTGCGTTACTTTGTTTTTCTTCTCGTTTTCATATTCAGCCCTTTGGTACGGTAATATTTATTAAGCAATATTGTATCGTTACTGTACTTATTGCTTATCTAAGGAAAGGGGTGCTTTATCTCGAGATATTTTCAGCTGAATTTAACTTCCGTTCTTTCGTTGACTGAACATGTTTCGGTAGTACATACAGATCCTATAACGCTAGAAGAGGACAAATAAGCGGATGGTTATGCGTACGGATACAGTATGAAGGGTTTCATCCTTTTTGGCCAATTTGGTCAATCTTAGCTAGCGTTCTTTTAAGATGACGAAAACTCAACTTCGCTCATAGTGATTTTCTTTAAAAATATTTTCTCTTAATCTTTTCGAAAAGTTCAATATTCTTTTACGTTGGATAACGTCGTTGCTGACCGATTTAGCTGAGTCAGTAGTTACCAGAGGTCCGCCCCGGCTGGCCGTACATGTAGCCCGACTCGGGCGTGGAGTTGGTTTGCGCGCGCGCGTGCTGCGAGCCGTCATCGCGGAACACGCCCACGGAAATGCCTCCGCCGCCGCCGCCGACCACAAGGGGAACTGCTACGCCGTCTTTGTCCAGCTGCGAAGAAAGAGAGGTGAATAATTACCCTGAAATATTGAAACAAGACAACAGCAGCTGATCGACCATAAATAACAAGTTGCAAGAACACGGAGCTTCTCTCGCTTAACTCACAGTAGGCATAAGATGTGCACCCTCAAAACTATAACCTACTTTAACGGACGAGTAAGAAAGTAAGGACTCCTTGCTGCCAGCCAATAGCACAATTTAGACATGCGCGGCGCTCTGACAGATAGACCGCTTAGAACAACACGCCATTTTTGACACACGCACACAGAGACGTGAGTTCACAGGCGAAGTCAGTGAGTTTCAGTGTAGCGGTCAGTCGCACTGTCAAAAACATTGAGATATTATTTGTACGTCGTCAGATACTTACGAGTACATTAAAGTTCAATGGTCGAAAATGGTTTCGCGCAGATATTTCTGTTACAGTCTATTTGGCTGTATGAACACCACACGAAATTGTGATTATACGTTTTTTAAGTTACCAAATGATGTTGAAAGGCAAGTAAAACTCAGATAACGTTTGTAAGTTAGTAGTACTATGTACGAGTATTATAAGTATATAGATAGGTAAACCGTTATATTTCGTAACACATTCAAATCCAGTACAAATGACTTTTACTTTTTCCGTAACTTATCTTATCATGCATTGGTAAAACACCAGTATTTTTGGTATATTCTTTTATTAGCTAGCGCGGCTGCAGCATCCGCGCCGCGCGTCGCGCCGCCGACAGGTGACCGCCAAAACGGTGGCTCATGGTGTTATCTACAGCCTACTAGGTAGGTAGGTATTTTTCACTTGAGTTATTTTCTTTTTGGCGGTATCTGGCGAAAGTAGCAAGTAGCAACCCTAGGCGATCAGGTAAGTTGATAGAAAAAGGCGAGAGCGGCTCTTTTGTAAACTTTTTATTATGTGATAATAGTATAGTCTCACGCACACATAATATACACTTGAAGGCTGGTCGACACAAAGCCACCATTTTGTGATCTATGGCTAAGAACTGACAGAGCAGTTTTCTGACGCCTTTAGGCCCTGTTCAGACGTACGCGCGTACGACGCGCGTTTCGTTATACATCGATTTCTGAAAATTAATCTAGTTTGTTGATTATACATTATAACAATCGATGTATAACGAATCGTGCGTACGTCTGAACAAGGCCGTAATTCCCGCGGCGTGCGCGATTCCCGCGCGGGCAGCCGCAGACGCGGCGGTTGGCGGCCGCGCACTCTGCGGTCGATCAGCGGTTGTCAAACCGCCCGTCTTGCGATAGTCGCCCGCAATCTTGGCCAAGATTGCGGGCGAATAAACTGCACTAAACTCCGGTCTCGTGAGTAAGTATCGGTAAAGGCCTGCGCACGCGGAGAAAAAAGTACGCTCCGCGAATACAAAATCCCCCGCGAATTTACCGCGGACTCAACGCACACGGTGTGCGATCATTTGTTGTCCGAAAGTATTTAAATATTCTGAGATTACGTTGTGCTGTTCTGTTACACTATCAAAGAGCATATAAATAACACTACGTGTGCCTACTATAATAAAACAGAAATACACACTCATAAAATGACGTCAGCAACTTTAGCTTTATATAAATGAGACGTATGAGTATGGCCTTTTTAATATGACTCTAAGTGATGATGGTTGGGCCACTGATCACAGATGTCAGCCTACTTTCATCGAGGAAAAATGTAGTAACTGCCTACCGGAGGGGAAAACGATGCTTCTGTTTACAACTCGCCAAGAAAGAGTTGCAACGCAAGCGCACAAAGGTGTACCACTTGTATGAATATACCACTACAATCGGTGCAACCAGCTCTTCAAGCTTTAAGTTGGTGCCAAAAACTACCTACAACTTCTGGTAATAATTACCTAACCAATTCGCCTATTACTGGGCGGTGGGAAAACATAACCAGACGGAAAGCAACAACTTTCCTAGCAGTTCTAGAAGACACATAGACACATATTGCTGGACTCTTACCACGAAGACAAAAGTGGCCCCTCCCCCACCACCGCCACCATCAGTGACGTGAGTGTTCCGCACCTCGTGCGTCTTGCTGGTGAAGATTTGGAGGGAGTCGTTCTGCCTCTTCGAGCAGTCCTGGCCTTCTTGTGCTGAGAGGGTCTGTAGAAAAAATCATTAGTTAATAAAGGAAAACGGGCAGAACTATTTGCCGTTCAAATACGAACACTAAAATTCAGCTTCTAACTAGCCCTGAAAACTAAGACCTATTTTAATGTTATTATTGTGAGTCCCTAGCTCTTAATGGACAGAAAAACTGGATAGGTAATTTTCTGAAAATTCATAGTGTGGTCCGTAGTGACTTACTTTTATTTGAGTTACTTAAACTTTTAGTTTTGTTTTGAATGGCGTCATGTTACCTTATAAAAAATGATCTAATAATCAATAAACATAGATCTAAAGAGACCGTTCCTATAGGTATAAGACCACCTGAAAAAAGTATGGTGAGAAGTCTCGACTTTCTCGAAATTTCGAGACTCCCGAGACTAGCCATGAAGTCTCGTCTCGGTCCTGAGACTCAAAATTACTTCCGAGACTGGATTTCCCTACGACCTACGCAGCGGATAGTTTGTATTATTTTCCTTCTAAATAATACATTCCGATATGGTAACTTAAATGAAGACTCTCACTTATAAACCAACTTATTTACGAGACACTAGTTGCCCGTCAGCGGCTTCGCCCGAGACTCTAGTATTTATCCCGTTAAAATATAGCCTATGTAACGTCTGAATATTTGTACGGGTGTAAGTCCGACAAATTAAATGGTAAATCACGGTTTAGAGTGCACAAGAAATAATATAGGTATTGGTTATAAATGGTGATGGTATGAGATGGTGACCGATGGTATTACTTAATTACAATTTATAAAACTAAAACTAATTATTTGTTTACTTTAGCATACACTCGATCATTCGCACTAGCACTAGAATGGTTGTTCACTTCATTAAATTGGTTACTAACACTAGAACACGGGTTTTGTTCACTAACACACGGGCGCGGGCGCGGAGCTGCGGCTGGCGCCTCGTCGGGTGCGGCGTCTCTGCCGCCCCTCGCCACTGACCCACGCAGAACACTTAACATACTACAATACCAGCACTAGCTAGTATGTAGATTGCTATGTATGCTATGGTGGACATCATGGTAGTTAAGAGAGGTTTCGTCTTCTATCTCTAATTTGGTATTATTCTTCACCTGATTGATTTTATTACTGATCACCTTTAGGTCCCATTCAATATTGGTTTGGTTGTCGGTGTCAGTTGCATAAATAAGCAAAGGCATGGTCATATCACTATGTTATTGATTGTTGGTATTTCAACGCTCGTCGATTCCTTCTGGGTCAGAAAGGTGATCCCGCCGTCCTTGATGACGCATTTATTCGCCAATGCGAGTATCCCGACCTTGTCTAGACGTTCAATGGTAATTTGATAGTTACAGATAAGTTGTATGGAGCAATGACCGCAATATGATAACAAGTAATTGTTTACTTTGTGTAGTTGCCCACGTATTTTTGCGCTTTCTGTCTTACGACTTAGTGACTCATTTTCTGTAACACAGTAACTATGATCTAATTTTGTTATTGGTTGGTATTTGGTGAGCGCAGAGTAAAATGTCCGAGTCATAATGGATGCACTGTCCCAATTGTAAATCGGAAAATGGTATTTGTAGGTCTTTTTGAATATTAATGACCAACAGTTCTGACACAACGACCACTTTCCTCATCTTTTTACCGATTTCTAGAGGAACTGGTATCAATTTGTAATTTTAAAAGCACCTATCCATGCCTACTTTAAGGGTATCTTTATATCGAAAATTAAATTTTCATTGGTGAACCTGGTTTTAACAGTTAATAGATTCTATGGTAAATCTTTGCTGAATCTGTTTGGATGTTATCTATTGGTAGTGATCACTCCTTAGAGATCTAACCTGCTATGATATGCAATTCTTTGGTTAATTGTTCTGGTTGCAATAAATGTATATTAAATTTACCATGGAAAATGTCAGTGATAGTGTTCAGTAACATTTGTTGTATTTCTTTTAAATTCATGAGTAAGCTGTTGGCGGTAATTGAAGATGAAGCGAACTCATTAGCATAGGCATTTTCTTGTATTGGTTTTGCATACTATTGGTTAAGTTATCTAATCTATTCAAATGCTGGTTAAGAAAACCAGAGTCATAGCTGCTGTGATGACATACATCTGAGTGGTAACCATTTTGGAACTATGTCACACATTAATATAATAATATTTGTTGGTTTGCTGTATTTTATGTTGTTTTTAATTTGTACTTGTAATTTTGTTTTTCTGTGTGATGTTTACCAAATACATTTTTATTCTTTCTTCTTCTTCTTCTAAGAGTTTTATGTTGTTGTCTTATGGTTCTTCCTATTCTCTTGATAGTATTGTACTCTGATTCAGTTATTGATGTTTGGTTTTTCAATAATTGGTTTTAAATATTTCTGGTAGCTTCTAAGCTTGGTCAAATCTTTTTGGTACTGTTGTGCAAATTCATCATCAAGTACCACAAACAAACTATGAGCTATTGAGCTTATGGCATTCACAAGGCCACGTCGACGACGGTAATGTTCCTCTGGTACTTGTCCATGGTTAGTAAGAGAACAAATTGACAGTGTGACATTATTTGTATTTTCTGACACAAGTTTTCTAAATGGTCTGTGTACTTTTTAGCTAATAACATACCTTCCCAATAAGCATTCATATCATAGAATATCACGAGTTTCCATTCGTCTCTAATCAATCTCAGGTTGCTGATTTTGTCAAAGTATATGGTTTGGTTATCTTTCAGATTCGATGTATAGTAGGTACCTTGTGATGGTGAAACTAACAGCATATGAAACATCAGGGCCAAGGATAACAAGTTACATGTGCTTAATTTGTTATTTTTGCGACCTAGAGGTATGTAATCGGGTTTTACGTGGTTAGCTTTAGTCGGTGCTGGTTGGTTTGGTTTGACTGATGCATTTGGTAGGTGGTCTTCATGGTGAATGGGAAGAACTGAAATTTTGGTAAATGGTCTTTTTAGTATACTTCCCTTGGTTTTCAATGTGACTACTCTAATAAGACCGTCACTACCGGGGTGAATCTCTAAAACACGCACTAAGGCCCATTTTCCCGGTGATATGTGAACGTCTTGAATGATCACGATGTCATTAATTTTTACATTAGGTTGAGAATGACGCTACTTCGATCGCATGTTCAATTAAAGTAGGTACTTTATGAGATATTCCCACAGGGCTAAGTAGCGTGCTATTGTTTCATTGATAATGAGAGTTGTAGTTTTGTAAGTAGCATAAACATTATTAAGCTACGAGTAAGAGTGCTATCTTTTCGCCAACAAACTGCAAAACAGTTTGGCGAAGTTTAATAAAGTGTTATTTAGTATAATCCAGTTAAAAAAAAAAATTTAAAAAAAAATGGTTCAGATGAATCTGAATCTGAATCTGAATCTGGGTCAAATACTAAGATTGCCACAGTTTCTGCACAAGCTGCCACCTGGTGCTTTGGTCTTTCTCTGTCTCAATTATGGTTAATAATGGTCCACTAGCGAGAAAGTGTAAATAAATAAATAATATATAAAAAACATTTATTTCAGACTTAACATCCTTGGTTTAATAGTGTGTTAGGAACAATTTTATTTTACAGTATGTTAGTTATAATTAGTGTGAACAAAATTACATTTCTATTTGAAGTTATTTTAATTGGCCAGTGATTATTTCTTGCCAATGTTTTTGGATAGGACAATCCGGACGTGCAATTATTGTGTTCAGAACGCTGTTGCTGCTGGCCCTCATGCGTAGCAACAGGGACGATGCTTTTTTCCGCATAATCGCATGGAACCCGTAAACCCGTGCGTCCGCGAACATTCCCGAGGTGCTGCAAAAACGCGGCAGCCGCAACAGCGCTCTGAAGGCGTTATTGTAGGAGTCAAAAAGTCTAAATCATCTGGATCTTCAGATATGGCACACAATGGTCGTGTGTTCAAACAGCCTTTTAGTTGTGTCAAAAGAGTATTAAATTCTTCGTAGGTTAGCTTTTGGTCACCAAGCACTCAACGAAGATGGTATTTGAGGCTCTTGACGGCTCCCTCCCAAATGCCCCCTGCACTTGGCCATGATGGGGCGTTGAAATGCCACTTGATCAGAAGAAGAAGAAGGAGAAGAAGGTCTATGGTCTGCTTCAAGTTAAAATATCCATGTGGTATGGTTTTGTTGGCTCCCACAAAGTTAGTTCCATTATCGCTGTATATGTGTTTTGGGGGTCCTCGACGTGCAGACATCTTCCGATGTGCAGCTATAAAAGCAGATGATGTGAGGTCCGACACCAGCTCTAGATGTACTGCTTTGGTGGCAAGACAAACAAAAACAGCTATATAACCCTTGCTACATTTTATTCCACGGCCTTTGTTACTCTTATCTTCTACATAGCCGGTAAAATCAACACCTGTATCGTAAAAGGGTCTGGCTTGGTTTGTCCGTGCAGCTGGTAAATCTTCCATTAATTAGTTCTGGTTTTCGAATTTCGCTCGTCGGCAAGTCACTTTTTTACTGCATTATTTCCACCCCTAAATCCAGAATATAATTTCATATCTTCACTAATATTGGCATGCTTTATTCTCCCGCCGACTCGTAAAACACCTTCGGAATATAAATATGGGTGTAATGGCAAATAATCGGCTCTTTGAATTCAGGATATTTTGGTTTTTAAGACTTTTTAAGACTGGTTTTTAAAGTTCTTAAAATTCAGTTTTTTGGACATGCTTTACTAGTATGTCATTTGCCCGTTTTAATTCGCCAAAGGTCAGATACGATTGTTTGTTTTGGTCACGTGTGAGCGCGCGTAATACCCACGCGAGAACCCGACACGTTCGTAAATAACTGCTGTTGTTGGTTATCAAGTTACCGACGACGTCATTTTCATATGGTTTGGTGATAACATTGGTTTAGTATTGTTTTTTAGTTTCTTCATAAAAGGAGTATTTTGGTTTCTTGGTTATGGAGTCTTCTTCAAAGGTTGTAAGCCAGCTAGAGCCATTCCACCAAATCGGATGTTTGATAAGTTGTGCCGCGGTTATCCCTCGACTAGCACAATCTGCAGGATTTTCCTCTGATTTCACGTAGCTCCAATTTTTAGGTGGCATTGTTTCGATGATTTGGTTGACTCGATTAGCTACAAATGATTTTCAACGGCTTGGATCGCCGTTAATCCACCGTAATACCGTTGTGGAGTCTGACCATCCATACACTTTAATATTATGTTCAGAGAGACCTGACTGCACAGTTTTCATTAATTTAGTCAACAATTGAGCAGCGCATAATTCTAATCTTGGCAAAGTCACATCTTTTTTTATTGGTACCAGCCGTGACTTAGGAGCCGTAACTTATAATTACCACGGAGTTTTGTGTTTTGCAGAAAATCACACAGGCGTAGGCCTTGGTTGAAGCGTCACAAAACCCGTGTAGCTCAATATTATCATTTTCATGGCATTTTAACCATCTTGGTATTTGAGTATAATTGATGTGCTGCAGGTCTAGTTTGCTTTGATTCCATTCATGGTTAATATTTTCTGGTAAAATATCATCCCAGTTGAGGTTTAATTGCCAAATTGACTGGAACAAGAGTTTGAGTTTAGTGGTTACTGGAGAAAGCCACCCCAGGGGGTCAAAGACTTCAGATATCTCAGAAAGGAGCTCCCTCTTGGTTATCTGTAAGTTTGGTGTTGGTAAAATTTTGGTGTCGTAATCGTAACTGAATTGGTCATGTATTGGTATCCATTTTAATCCAAGAGTTTTGGTTGACTCCTGTTGCCGGAATTCAAACGTGTTTTCCTTATCAGTCGGAATATTTTCTAATGATTTTGGTTCGTTTGATCTCCACTTACGCAGATTAAATCCACCAGCTTTAAATAATTCAATTAATTGGTTTGCAGCCCTGCAATTATGTTGACCATGCAATAAATCATACATATACAGGTTATTTTCCAAAGCTTTGGCTGCCTCCGGGTATTTATGGGCTTCATCTTTCGCTAACTGTTTCATTGTCATTAGTGCTAAGAATGGCACCGAGTGGTTCCATATGTTACAGTGGTTAGTTGGTATTCCCGGAGGGGTACATTTGGGGAATCTATTTTTTTTTGGTAGTGTTGGTCAACTTCACTCTCAAGTATCTGGCGGTACATTTTCTCTGCGTCCGCGACATAACCTATTTTATACTGCCTCCATTTGATCATTATAGAAATTATCTCATGTTGCAAGTTTGGTCCACTATACATCAGGTCATTCACACTGTGCCCGGTAGATGTTTTAGCTGATCCGTTGAATACGACTCGTATTGCAGTCGTAGTGGACTCGGTACGTAGCACACAGTGGTGAGGTAAAAACACTCTAGTGCATGGTTGTTTCGGCTTATTTTCACGTGGCCGAGGTTAAATAATTCATTCACAAATTGTTTTTAATCATTTCCTACTTGGTTATTCTTCCGAAATTTATTTTCTAATTGATAAAATTGAGCAATGTCTTTCGACTTGGATTCTCCTAATTTTTCTTCTACGTCTGGTTTCATTGGTAATCGTACGACATAACGGCCATCTGGTTGACGTTTGGTTTCTGATTGGTACTGTTGTAGGCAATAGAAATCTTTATTAGATTGGTTTTCCGGTCCTTCTGTCAAATCTTCTATTTCACAAGCTTTACTAATATTCTCATAATTATTTAAAATCACGTTACAGTACATTCCCACACAAGATCCATCCTAATTGCGTTTGCTGTGCCATGGGTTGGGAGTGATCTTCTCTAATAATTGCGAGTAACATAATTTTGGAATACACATCTGCGCCTAGTAGTAAGTCAACAAGCCGGCTTTGGTTAAATTCAGGGTCTGCGAGTAGTATGTTCGCGAGATACGGCCAGGTTGGATTGGTGAAGGATTGTTTTGGTAATTTTTTGATGAGGTTTTTCATTATAAATGCATCCACATTGATGGTGAAGTCATGATGTAACGACGATATGGTAATGGTCATAACTCCTTTGCACTAGCTTTCTTTCGCTCCAATACCGATTATGGCACTTTTAAATCTTTGACGAGGGATACCAAGTTGCTGTGCTGCATTCCGGCTCGAAGGACCAAATTTGTAGGGGTGTAAGTCCGACAAATTAAATGGTGAATGGTAAAACACGGTTTAGAGTGCACAAGAAATAATATATTGGTTAAAAATGGTTAAGGTATGAGAACACGCCGCGGGGTTGGTGACCGATGGTGAACTGGTATTACTTAATTACAATTCTAAAACTAAAACTAATTATTTGGGTCAAAGCGTAGACGCTGACTGCGCGCGCTCTGACGTAAATGCACTTACTTCGTACAGAATAGTTAAGGTTTCTGTTAGTTTAAGAATTTACATGAACTGATCAGTTTTCCGAAGATTACCCCCTCCAACAAACTAGGTTATTAACTTAACCTCTTTAAAATCTTAGTATATATTTCTTTATCTTGGACACGAAGACCATTCAACAGCATAAGATCGCGTTCCTATTGTTACAGTCTTTTGGAAAGTCCAACAGAATCACGTGAGGAAGACGACTTTCTCACCTTCTTACAGGCATTCAAGCCTTGATGGCCGACCAGCATGTAGATGTGCTCGCTGCGGTGCAGCTCGAACAGGCCCCTGGCCTGCGCCCCGTGGGACACGCCGGCCCACGCCGAGCCTAGGCCTCCAGACGCGCCTGTTGCTATTATCCTGTGGGAAAAGACAAAGTTATTTCTTAAGAAATAGTCATTGGGGATTCGAGGGCCGGGAATCAAGCACTGTATCATTTAAAAACAGAAGTTAGAACAGACGAAAAAAAAATGTAAACCAAAATATTTGTTTATGTCTCAAATTCATTACCAAAACGAGGCGTTACATTCTCTTTGGCACCAGGGTCGAGACTACTGTACCAGATTTTATCGGTTTGACATTTGAGTTTTTTAACCTTATTGCTTTGAAATAAATGAATAATAAATAAATTCCTGGACATTATTCCACACAGCGCCATCTAGCCCCAAAGTAAGCTAATTAAAGCTTGTGTTATGGGATACTAGACAACGGATAAACATACTTAAATACATTTTCTTTTGTAAATACATACTTATTATACATAGGAGACACCCAGACCAGTACAAACAGACATGTTCATGCACACAAATGTTTGTACTGTGCGGGGATCGAACCCGCGACCTCTGGTGTAGTAGCCAACTTCTTAACCATTACACCAAGTCGGTCGTCAATAAGGTTGTGAAAATTATTCATGCTGTATGATGAGATGACTGCTTCCACAGCCAGATCAATACTCACGTGTACAACCCTTCAGCAGGCACCTCCCACACCTGAATGCCCTGGTACGGCGGGGTCTGAATGACCGACACAGTGACTGGCGTGTTGTTGTACGCCGCGTCACACATCGTCTGGTTGGGGCCATTCCGACCCGTGGCTCCGCATGTTGTGAAGCGGTAGACTGGAAAGGGAAAATTAGAAGTGATGGGTATTTTAAATAAATTAATAATCAATAAATGAGCGTTATCTGTCACAATTTACAGTACAGATTATACAATTAAGTAGGTACATAAGTAACATAAGTTGACAAAAAGGATTAAGGCTCAGCAAATTGCTGGATGGATTAGCCTAGCCAGCTGCTGATATTCTGCCCTAACCTGCCATATAATATTTGAACAATGAACATAAATTTTACATTGAAGATTATACAATTAAACTGAAGTTTAAAAGAAAATTACCATTTTTTTGGCTTTCTGGGAACATATAGCCAAAGATCAGATGGCAAGCACTTATTTTATTTTTCCTTTCAATTGGACCTCCCTCCACCTGATGGACAGGGGCTGATGGTACATGGAGTGGAAGTACTAAGTATAATTTTGTAACTTTGATTTCTTTTCTTAATACGTATATTACGAGAACCGATCCCATTTCTTGGCATGTTTTGCGTTGGGCAACTCTCCTCTCACCTATTAGAAGTCAGAGGTATATGTATACTCGTAGGCGTGGTATACAACACATTGATGTTTAAGAGGCTCCTCGTAACGACAGTTTGAAAGCAACGGTTATATTTATCTGGCAATGTTAGATAAATGAAAATAAACTCTATTGCTTACTTTATAGTTGAATACTCACCAGGTTTATCCTTAAATGATTTATGCGGAGTAGTCTTCTCCTCGAAGACTGGGTCATAGTAATTGTAATCTCCCAACTCTTCCTTGTCAATATTGAGGCCGAAGCACTCAGGAGCCATCGTGAAGTCGTCGATGGCGGAGTCTGAGTAGATCCGCATGCCCATACGCGTCTTGAATTGGAGATAGTATCTGTGGACAAAGGTGGACATGAGAATTTAACTCGCCATTGAATTCATGAAACATATCTACGTCTCTTTATATATTTATTTCCGCCGTCTGTACGCTTAGATCTTTCAAACTACGCATCGGACTTCAGTGCGGTTTTTATTAGTAGACAGAGTTATTCAAGAGGAAGGTATTGTCAAAACTCCACACTTACATCCACTGTATCTACATTACACCCCTAAAAAGCCGGTGGGTCGCTAGTTATAAAGATAAAAAGTTATGGGTAATAAGCAGTAAGTTTTTAGGGACTTATCTCCACAGAACAAGGTTTTCCGTGTTCTGTGGTTATTTCCATCAGTCGCTCTTTCGATTTTCTGTCTTGTTCTGGTCATATAACCTAGATTTATTTATGCATACCTTGATGAACAAGCTCGATGGGATTTTTCATAGCATAGATCCTGCACGCTTGACAGTAAGTATATATCTCTATGAAAATCGTTCCCCGTCTATGCGGAGCGTCAGTCTGATCTGAGGCTATATTAGTCTTAAACTTTTTCTTCGTGTGTTTGTGTTTTACATTTTATGGTAGAAGAGAATCTATTTTTGGTATAAAAAAATTGTCTAGAAGCTAATCGAAGAATATGCCACAGACATTACATTGAGGTAATGAAGACCATAGCGACTTACCTCCTAGTGATGTTAGGCAGGAATATGGACGCCCTGTACCAGTTCTCCCCCTTATCCTTAGTGGAGAACCACACGGAAGTGCTGTGGTTGCTGTTCGGGGTCAGCTCAACAACATCCACGCTCAAGGAGCCGTAGTTCCTGCCGTTTTGCTGGTAGTAGAATCTTATCTGTTGGTCAAAAGATTTTGCGTGAGTTTAGGCGATATTTCAGCTAAGATTGTTTTTTGGACCCCTAGTAGTGGTCCGTGTTATCGGGGGAGCTCTGGAGTTGAGCTTGCTCCTCCCGAGGCTGGCTACCAGGCGGCCTTGCGCGCCGAAGGGTCCTGGGAGGAGTCTCTCCCTTGCTGGGGATCCCGGGTTGATGGAAGGGTCCATTCTGCGCCGAAGACAACCATCGTCAGGTTTTAGTGGGTAGGGGTCTCTATTTTCCCAGGAGTTCAGAGTCCTACATATTACAGAACCCTGGGAATGCCCAAATGCATTTCATGGCACAAAAAAAAAAGGTCTAGTGCTTCAGATTGGCTACAAACTATATTTTGTTTCAGTAAATAATAACTCACCATACAGCAGTTATAATACTTCGATGTCTGGTTCCCGTGCACCCTCGGCGGCGGATTGAAGACCACCGTCTTCATGACTGCCGTAGACGCGAAATCAGCTTTTTCCCTATTCGGCCCCGTCACGTTCATGTTCACGAAGAAGTAATACCCCACACAATGGGATAGGGAGAAGTTCATGTATGCAGGGAAAAGAGGGGGCATAACAGGGGTTGGGAAAGGGTCTGGAGGGCCGCAAGTGTGGTCGAAGTTTGGCCCTGTCTTGTCTGTGGGGGTTGGTCCGTTGTGCCGCGACCACTTCAAGATCGGCCTGTGTAAAGAGGATTGTTGATGGTTAGTTTATGCTTAGTTAGTTTATGGTTAGCTTTAGCTTTTTATTATCCAAATGCAAGAAAACTTAATGTCTACTTACTGTTGCACATTCTCAAATCCACAACCATCCTGTTCAAAATTGCAGTATGAACCATACGGCATTTTATCTGGAAAAAAACATCGCTTTTAAGCCTTAGTTGCATGTATTGGATAACAGATATATTGACATATAGATCCAAAATGATCGATGTTGTGTGTCCCTTAAAAATCACGTCGTCACTCAAGGAGATGTGATCAAGGAGATGTGATCGGTTTTTCTTTACCAGATTGAATCATACATAATAATGGTGAAAGAACTGGTACTCACCACAATTTTGATTCTCGTCAGTGCCATCATCACAATCCTTGACTAAGTCGCAGACTTGTTGCAACTTGATACACGAATCTCTCTGTAAAAGGAAAATACCGGTGTAAGTTTGTGATGCGTGAGAAATGCGTTGGATGGTACGACAGAGAGACAATGCACTTGAATTCATCGAACCTTTTGGGGCGTTCCAACGAATGCTGGTTATACTGGATTGTGGTAGTAAGTGCTTGGTAATTTTTACTTACGCTCATAATGTTGCACTTAAGCTGCCCCGCCTGACACTCCCCGTTGAAGACCGGCGGTTCCGGCAGGCAATCCACCATTCGGATGTTGTCCACCGCAATGTGCGGCAGAGCCAGCTGAGAGTTCACGGATGCCGGGCGGGTGATCTCGATGATGATGCGGACTTCTTGCTGAACTTTGCCGACTAGGAACTGCATGGGGTACCATCTGGGGAGGAAGAGTTTTGTTAAGGATCTTGTGTCATAATGCTAATTATCGATAGCGCAAACGCTCGCATTCTGAAACATTAATCAAAGTTGAGCACCCTTCAAATTAATGCTGCCTGGTCACATATAAGCAGACATTCAATATTTGAATATTGCATAAATGTTTGCATCAGTAATCCACCAACAGGAAGTTAGATAAATTTTGTTGGATTTCAGTATAATGTTATTTATCGGACTTGTCGTGGTTTTAATCACAATTTAAAGGAATATCTCACATCTCAATATGGTTACTTACTCCTCAAAGTTGTTTCCAGCAACTTCCTGCAGAATCCACTGCACCTCCGTCATGGTAGACTCGGAGACCAGTCTGATGCTGGCGTTTTGCATTTTGCTCTGGTGGAGTTTGGCTTCAAACTGAGATGAAAAAATAAATGGGTGAGTAGAAAGTACAACACATCACATGTGGCCTTATGTTGGCACATGTTAAAGGTGGTAAACCTAAATTGTTACAAGCCACTAGGCTCTTGACTGTCATAAAGCTACCTTAGAAGGGACCAACTGTTTGGCGTGCATTCACGTAGTGTTATGTTCTTTGGTACCTCCTGAAGCATTTAGTTGCCACAAAAATGCATCACTAAATGTTCATAGGTAATAGAATTATCATACGAGGTAAATATTGGTTATAGTGCAGTCATTGAAGCATTATTGCTCCGAATTTTTTTACTGTGAACCGAATTGCATACAATTTTGGAATTAGGTTCATCTTACCCTTAACTTCAAAAGTGAAAATGATTTGAACTCCGCAACCACCCTGGGGGTGGTTGCCACCCCTTCCCGGGGGTGAATTTTTTTTTTGCAAAATAACCTCGGATATCGATAGAAGGCCTAATTTTAAGCAAAAAATCATCTCTAAAGTTTTTCAAAAAATCCAATACTTTTCAAGTTATTGGCAATTGAAAATTCGCAATTTTTTCACGTTTTTCATCGGTTTTTTGCAAATATCTCCAAAAATATACGTTTTATCGAAAATTTTACGAAAAACAAAATTGTAGCAGGTAAAACAATGAACAATTTCGTTTTTTATAAAATATTCTAAGTGCAATATTAAGCTAGATATTATAGATCAAAGCCGTTTTTTATTTTGTCTGAAATTTAATCGATGTGGTCAATGCCATCTAGCGGCGAGCAGATGCATTTTATGCATTCTAATACAAAAGGGTTTTGTAGTGCTTGAAATAAGCTTTAAAATGAGCACTATTAAAAGTCTTTTGCACGTAAAATAAGTGAGCTGTATTGCAAATAAGGGGAGCATCTAATGTTTTTTCTTTTAAATCAATGGGTTTCATAAGTGCCATTTCCACCAAAATTAAAATTAATCGTATTCCGCCTAGAATTAACTTTATTATGAAGAGTTTGATAGATAGTATCAGTTTGGCTGCTTCAGGACGCATATTTTTCAAAAAAGTTACGATTAAAAAAAAAAAAATTTTTAAAAAACCCACTTTTTTTTCATAATATCTCAAAAATGACGACAGATACGTATAAAAGTGTACGGATTAAAAATTTAGGTATTTTTCTGACAAACAATTTGTTTTTTTTGTTTTTTCTGTCAAACAAAAATTGACGGAGATATGATTGTTTAAAGAGCGCGTGGCAGCGCAATCACAGCCTCTCTTAAGCCCTTTAACCCTTCACCGTTTTAGAAAAAGGTTTTTTACTATATATACCACCATACCACATGTCGGTAAAAATATTTAATAAATTACCTCTTTTAATAAAGGGTATAAATAGTTTGTCCTTATTTAGTTCTAGTGTCAAAAGATTTTTGCTATCCAACTGTTTTTATTCTGTGCAGGAGTATTTTGAAAGTGTTTAAATTGATCATAAATGTTAAAATGTGCATGAAAACATAAGTTTGTAAATAACTTACCTAATTATTCCAAAAATATCTTGCAGTGCCCTAGCAGGGTTCATGTGTATGTACTATATTTTTATTTAAGACCTGTAACTTACCACATGAAGCATCGAATAAATGAATTATGAATTATGAATTATTGCAATAAAGGATGTTGTAGCTCTCTTAATTACCTTTACAATGGTTTTTTATAAATTGTGATAGCATGAAAATTGAAGGAGTTATGGTCCAAAAACTTATCATATTTTTTTCTACTTAGTAACTGATTTTTTTTTTTCTAGGGGTTGAAAATGATTTTAATATGAGGTAATTATGTTAGAAAATACTTTACAATTTCACCACTTACTATTAGACATGTTTTCTAGCGATAAAATGGCTCAATGTCAATTTTTCTATTAAGGGGTTGTTTACACCCCTTAAAAATAATAGGCGGAGTTCAGATCATTTTCACTTTTGAAGTTAAGGGTAAGATGAGCCTAATTCCAAAATTTCATGCAAATCGGTTCACAGTTAAAAAATTCGGAGGTAAGACCGTATTTTTCGCTTCAATGACTGCACTATTACTAGCATTCTACCAGCCGCTTCGCCCGCATGATCTATATCTCCCGTTGAATTATACTCCTAAAATATGTTACTCAGTGATAATTGGAGCTTATTTTGGTGAAAGATTTTTTAAAACCGATCCTGTTGTTTATCCATGGACAAAAAAAAACAAATATATATCCTCTTTAAAAAAAATGTGTAGATAATCTCACTGCAAACACACAAACAAACAAGAGTTTGAATGGCTGACAGGATGTTATGATCTAGGTGCAATTATCGGGGAAGCCTGTGTTCAGCAATGAATGCGATTGGAATGATGATGTCATCTGCTTATCAGTTGATAAGTAAAGCAACGAATGTTATTATTTAAAACTATACTCCATTCATTATAGCATTAGACAGAAAAGGTTCTTTTTAGGGTACACTCTGTGGTAAAAGAACAATAAACATTACTTTTAAGATGCATGCTGAATTTATTAAAAACTACTTAATGCTGTCACACTTAATTGTTCTCATTTATAGTAAAGTAATTTCAGAATTTATAAGGCTTTTGCTTAAATTAATTAATTTGTCTTGCATCAAACTATATTATTGTCGATGTGAAAACTTAAAAAACTCTACTGGAATTTTTGGGATCGTTTGGTTCGAAAGGGCGGGGTTCCGTTAACATAATTTAGAAATTCCGTTATCATAAAATGTAAAACCGTAAACCGTTAGATTGAAGCGAACACAAGTTTCAATCAACATCAGCAGCCTATCGAGGTCCACCGATGGACAATATGTTCCTCAACATGCATTGCGCGCCAACGCACTCTACTTAATTGTTCTCATTTATAGTAAAGTAATTTCAGAATTTATGAGGCTTTTGCTTAAATTAATTAATTTGTCTTGCATCAAACTATATTATTGTCGATGTGAAAACTTTAAAAACTCTACTGGAATTTTTGGGATCGTTTGGTTCGAAAGGGCGGGGTTCCGTTAACATAATTTAGAAAATCCGTTATCATAAAATGTAAAGCCGTAAGCCGTTAGATTGAAGCGAACACTAAGTTTCAATCAACATCAGCAGCCTATCGAGGTCCACCGATGGACAATATGTTCCTCAACATGCATTGCGCGCCAACGCACTCTACTCGTATCCTCAGCTTGTAGATCTGACTTCCTGTCAGCAACCTTTGTTGGCAACACTGCTAATATGTCTCAGTAGGTGGCTTGGAATTGTCTGACACTAGGTTGACTAGGTTGGTCACACGAATAGAAGAAGCCTATTTAATATAGGTATTCCTTAGTTGAGCAGTCAAAAATGTTTTCAATTACCTTGCAGAACTCCCAGAGCCCTCGAAAGGGAGGTGATTTGATGACCATGTTCTCCATCGTTGGGTCCACTGGGAGATACAGGAAGTGACCTACAAACAGACACACAAAAACATTAATGAACATAGTTACATGAATCGGCTGGGCTATTCACCAACTTCGATCGCAAGAAAATCGCAATTTTGACAACGATTATTGCTGTATTTGACGTTGAATACTACATCGTGTTCGTGATTGGCTGTTAGGCTGTCAAAACGCGAGCAACTAGCGATCGACTGGCGTTGCTAGTTAGAGATTCTCGTCATGAGCATGGGAAATAGGGGTTAACCGACCCAACTCTGATCGTTTTTCGTGGGGTCCGTTCGACTAACTCTCCGATAATAGGAAACATCAATTAAAATAAAAATTCATCAACTCGAATAACGACGGAAGGCTCACCACCTGCCACGTTGGGTTCTAATGCCATTGGTGACAAGTGGGCTTCTGAGTGTTCCGTTCTCCATGACGGCAACAGTCAGTTTGCCAAACGGGGTGTTTGGGACATAGTCGTGAATGTCATGATGGTATGTTATGTTTATTCTCGTAAGAAAACTCTGTTGTAATAATTAATTATTTGCAAAGCACACATCTACATTATACGCAATGTAATACCTACTGATGTGATAGTTTTTTAACAATAAACTTCAACTATATCTTAAATCTCATCACGACCGCTTTCCATCAGGTGAAGTGAGGTTATTTGACAGGCAATATAAAAAAGACTTATCTTAATTTCGAGATTTTACTAACGCGAAGGTTTTATTAGACGTACGAGTTAAGCACGAGTAGCATTCTTCGACTTCCTTTTAGGTGTGCAAATTATTGTAACTAGTATGCATTGTGTAATAACACCATTAAGCGAAAAAAGACTGCCGCTGTTGTGTTGCATATCCGCGGGGGCGCCAACGGGATCCTAAGGTTGATCGAGGGCAGAATGGACTCTGTCGTCCTCAATAGGTTCACCGAGGTGCATGTGACTAAATGTGCAAATCGGTGAACCTATCTTGCCTGCATAGCCTTAATTAAATAAAAAATAAAATAAATTAATATCTGGGCCAATTCACACCAAGATCATCTGACCCCAAACTAAGCAGAGCTTGTATTATGGGCGTCAGAGACTGATAAACATACTTAAATATTTCTAAATACATACTTAAATAGATAATAACACCCAGACACACAACAAATACACATGTTCGTCACCAAAAAAATTTGTCATGGGTGGGGATCGAACCCACGACCTCCGGCGCTAAAGGCAGGATCGCTGAACCTATCTTGCCTGCATGGCCTTAATTAAGAATTGTTTTGTTGTACCACCCTACTAATAGTTTTTCATATTTTATTGTTACTAACCCGTATGGACACTGTTGGTCTGAAATAAAAGATTTTTGTTTTTATTTATTTTATTAAATTCTATTTTTTTTGCGTTTGTGTTCGTCTCATGAACTGTGATTTTTTAGGATTTTTTGCAACTTTGACTGTGTATTTCAGTAAAAAGTCTCCTGCTATAGGTAACTGTTGTATTCTTAGTTGTATTCGTTGGGTTTTTTGTCGTTGATTTTTTTAACTGGTGTGGGTGGGATAATAGTCTAATAAATGTTATCTATGTACAAACATGACGTGTGTTTATTTATACCTATAGAGCTTGGTCGGTTTCGATAAATAAAATATTAGGCTTTGGTATTATAACAACTTGAGCTTGTTTCGACGCCATCGGAAAGTGACCTATTTCGGGGCAACGATTAAAGAGTTGCGTAATTATATGAGGGATCGCTTCAAACACTTTCAAGCAGATGTCGGCAGTTAGATGGTCATTGCCTGGTGCTTTCTTAGGGTTCATTGCTTTTAAACATTCACATACTTCCTCTATATCAAACGCATCATCGTTGTTTGTGTTTGGCTCTACGTTGGCACTGTTGGCAGTGGACCGCAAATGGCGATGCGAATTTTTAAAATCGCTGTCATCGTCCGGGTAAAAGAGGTTTAGAAGAGCGGTAGCCGTACCTCTTTCATCGCTGGTATAGATAACCTCGCACCTGAGCGTCTGTGGCGGTCTTCGTCTAGTACTAGCTTTGATTATGCGGTTGGTTAGTGACCATACGTTTTCTTTGCCTAGGGTGTTGCAGAAGTCACGGAAGTGGTCGGTAGAAGCTTTGGACAACTCTTTTTTGTAGCTCTCTTTAACTTGATCTCGCTGTTTAAGTAATTGTTCCGTCAATCTTTCTGAGGCCTTCAGTTGATGAAATTGGTGGAGTTCATTCATTCTACCAAGGATTGAATTTTGTTGTTTTACCCTTTTTACTGAAGCGTTTTTCGCAGGTTTTAGTAATGGCCGCAATAAGTTCTGCGACGAACCCGTCGATTCCATTTGAATTAAGACGTTCTTTATTGAGAGTAAGTACACACATCAAAAGTGTCTAGGGATCAACATATATTTTTGCAATAACTTTTCTCCTGATTGATATTAATTAAAATTTTCTTTAAGGATTCATCAAATAAAGTGTTTTCGTTTGTCTACAGTAACGATAAACCAAGTCACCTTTGCATTAATAAATAAATTTGCCATTTTCCTAATAAAGGGATTTTTGACATTTGAACCACTAACATTAAAGTTCGAAAAAAAGACTGAAAAACAGTTTTCTTTAAAATTTTATTGGGTAACTTAAACAATTAATAATCCGTGTTTCTACCGCGAACACTAACAACACAAGAACATCGGTTTGGCATACTCAAAATGAGTTCATCCAAATCACGCTGTGGAATGGCCGCCCATGTTCATTGCAACAACAAAAAAAGGTCTTCTTGCGACTGGATACCCTCCATATTCGGCAGAGCTCTTCTCTGTAGCATATCCCATGCATGCTCAATCGGGTTCAAGTCTGGCGACTGAGCAGGCCAGGGCAGGACATTGATGTTAGCTGCGGCGAGAGTCTTTCTTACAACTCTTGCGGTGTGCGGTCGTGCATTATCATGCATTAACTGAAATAAGGGACCGATTTGCACTTGTAGAGGAACGATGACGTCTGATACAATCGTCTCAGCAGAAATTTGAGCGTTGAGGTTGCCTCTGATCCAAATCAACTCAGTCCTTCCGCCGATTTAAATACCCGCCCATACCATTATGGTTCCACCACTATAAGGATGGACTTCCTGGCAGGATTTTAATCGCTGTTGGCGTCCAGGGGTTCTCCAGTGTCGTATACGTCTTGTATCCGGTCTCATACCAAAACGAGACTCATCAGAAAAGCACACGAAACGCCATTGTTCTTCTGCCCAATTTCTGTGTTCAAGAGCCCATTGATATCGAATCCTACGATTGTGCATTGCTATAGGTGGTACTCTTAGCGGTCTTCGGGAATGAAGGTTCACTTCATGCAAGAGGTTTCTGACTGTTTGGTCGCTAATTAAGTTCCCTGAAGAGTGATGAAGCCTCACGGCTAACATCATGGCGGTTATTGTTGGAGCTCTTCGAGTTGTGATTTGAATGTATCGGTCTAGTCTCCGTGTGGTGCAGCGATACCGTCCTCCATGGCGCTCAGCCACGGTACCAGTGCTTCGGAAACGTGTCCAAAGTCGACTGATAACACTCTGACTTGTATTCAGAGCTAAAGCCACAGTACGTTGCCGGGAACCAGCTTCTATCATTCCCACGGCTCTGAGCATTTCTTCCCTGCTTAAATGACGTCGCCGCTCCATAATAACGTTGGTTTTAATCAGTAGTAGGGGAACAGTAGCACTAATAATGTCTTCAATGCGTTGTATGTTTTTATAGGGAAAATATTGACAGCTGATTTTCATCTTTCACTCGAATTTGATTGACAGTTCCTGTTTCAAATTATGAAATGCACCAAAAAGGATCCATATAAATTTATAAAATCATAAATTTATTACAAAGCCACATCTCAATCTCAAGAAATCCGCATAAAAATGCTTGATCCCTAGACACTTTTGATGTGTGTATATTTGTGTCATTCATTTGCACGTTTAAATTTTTTGTAAAATGTTCCCAATTGGAGTTTTGGGTGTTGTATCTAAATGTGGTGGTACTCTTTTAGCGCGTTAGGTCTTGGGCAGTTTCAATCTTGTATTCTTCTGCGTTATTGGACAAATTAGGCATGCGCGAGTCAGATGTGGGGCATGCTTCTAAATTGACTTTTAAATTTTCCAATTTGATTAACTAAATTGTCAGAAGCCAGTGTAACGTCAACAATAGATGTTGCCAGCTGTCCATAGCGGATCGTCTCAAATGTGGGCGTACTTCCGCCATTGCAAACGTACATAGTTGCCGCCAGATCGACTATGTCCTGTCCAAGTGAGTCCGGATTCATCTCGTGGAACCACATTCCAGGTGTTCACTATTAAGGTCACCACCTAATAAACGTAAAGATCCATTTGTGGAACGAAGGAACGTATCTATCGAACCGAGAGTGTTTATAACGTCGTCAACGGGCTCTATATAGGCAGAGGCTATGTATAGTTTACGGTTACCTAATTTAAGCTGAACAACCGCAAGATGCGGTGTGGATAACTGGGCGATACCTAAGGCTGAGCCAGCTTTTGCCTTTATCAGCACGCAAGCTTTTACTTGTTCAAATGTTTCAAACTGAAATATGTTTACTTCTGGTATTGTAACCACGGTTAGCATCGCATCGCATAATGGCCGATCGAGAGGAGAAAAGGAAGCGTGGATGTTGCACTGGTTGGTGTGCCTGTCGAGCTACGATCACATCTTTGCGACGATGAGGGCTTCCAAAAAGTAGAAAGGAAGAAGAAGAAGCCCGTTCACCGCAATCTGTGTGGTGTTGCGCCGGCCGGACCGAAGCTGCTGTTGCGTGCTGCAATACCGACGACGCTGCTGTACGTTTCCCGCCTCCATTACTCTACGAAGGCTGAGGAAATCGCGGAGTATATCAAGGTCACCACCAAAGCCAACTTCAACTTGAGGATCGAGCGGTTGGTGTCCCGCCATAATGTGAATTTTAATTCATTTGTGGTTAGAGTGCCGACTGAAGATCTATCGACCTACATAAAAGAGGAGTTTTGGCTGAAAGGTGTCATTTACCGGCGCTTCGAGGTCGGTTACCGGACACCATGATGCGTCGCACGTCGCCGATGAACCATACGTGTGTGTGAATTAAATATTGTGTTATATGTATGTTAGTTTTAAGGTATTTATCTATGGGCCGAGCATGTTTAGTTAAGATCATTAAATGTAATTTGTTGCCTGAAAAAAAAAATTACGCGATACCTACTATATTTTTGCGACATATTTTTTTTTAATTCTGATTGCGAGAGGTAGAATTGAGAGGTTGAATTATATGTAAGTAACCCATAGTCTGTTTGATGCTTGTGACGAGAAATTATTGCGGAGCTACGAGGGCAGTGTAATACTAGTCGCAGAGTGCTTGATGTCGATGTCGTGATGATGAAAAGACATCCGGAGCAAACTGAAACCGAATCTAGAAGTAGTTAAACATTGCTCATATTATCAATCCACTAGGTTATACAATAAACTTCCAATGGAGTTAAAGAATATCATTTACAGGAGGGAATTTAAGAGCAAACTGAGAACCTTCTTGTTGGATAGGTGCCTCTACAGTGTTGATGAGTTATAATGTAGTGTTTTATAATAATAACAATAATTGATTGACATAATTTAATTTTGAGCATTTTACTTTAATATTGTATACTTTTGAATAGTGTAAGTAGACAAATTAATTTTGGACATTTAATTTAATTTTTGATAGTGTAATGTTATGCAAATGATTTCAGACACAATTGTATTATTGTTTATGAATAAATAAAATGAAATGAAATGAAATGAAATGTCAAATTTATTTCCGTTGGTGTCATTATATTTTGCAGTTATAACAGAAGAGCTTCGCGTGTGTCCAAACTGTAGGCATCGGAAGCACTGTACGAAGCGCGAGTAGTCCTCTACATGCACGCGGACTTGGTCTAAGTTCACTGTACCTACAGTAATGAGTACTTTGCGAAATGCAGGTTTCACTTCAAAGTTGTACAATTTCTCATTTCTGTTTTTGAAGAGAAAACACAGGCGGACGTCAGTCTCTTCAGGCGAGTTTTGTTGGCAAATAGCACCAACAAGTTCTTCACGTTTTATATCTTTGTCCATGCCTTTGACTGTTATTATAAAATAAATATCTAGGACAATTCACACCAAGATCATCTGACCCCAAACTAAGCAGAGCTTGTAATATGGGGCGTCAGAGACTGATAAACATAATTAAATATTTCTAAATACATACTTAAATTGATAATAACACCCAGACACACAACAAATACAAATGTTCGTCACACAAATATTTGTCATGTGTGGGGATCGAACCCACAACCTCCGGCGCTAAAGGCAGGATCGCTGCCATTGCGCCAACAGGCCAGTCAATAATCAGGCTATGCTTCGCTTTTTCAGTTTGTAATCCCGGTATATTTGCAATTCGTTCAATAGTATCAGTGCACTGTTCTTTGCTGCTAAACTCTACACGTAACATTTTGTTGGCTTGTACTTTGAGGGGCGCATATGTTTTTGTTTTGAATGACATTTCTTTTTTCCATATTTCTAGGGCTTCTTGAGGCCGAGCTTGAGGGTTGGCAGGTTTAACAATTGCCGGTTTAACTGGGGCCGGTGTAGTAAGCATAGGCGCAGTTGCCCTCGCGGCGGTCGCGTATGACGTGAGTGCGCCTGGGGTAGTCGGCACGTTTAAGTTTTCACCGCATTTTCAGCGTAAGAACGCTGTGTGCGTGATGAGTTTCGCAAAATCATCTTTAAGAGAGTTATTCGTTAGTTAGTTAAATTAGTTACTCGTTTCTTTGTCGTACCATCCAGACGTGGAACGCTCTTCCAGCACATGTGTTTCCTTCCTCTTATAGTCCCGGGTTCTTCAAGCGGGGCGTGAAAAGGCATTTCTGCAGGCCTTCAAGGTGAGGATGGCCAGCCCAGTGATTCGTTTGAATGACTGGGCTTGTCAACCTCATATTTGGACCTCACGACCGCTTTCCATCAGGTGGAGTGAGGTCATCTTGACGGGCAATATAAAAAAAATATATATTAAATTGCAATTTGACACAGATAGAATCGTAGAAATTACGGTCTACCATACCGGCTTTCTTTACCTCTTTAGCGTTTTGTACAACGAGCTTCTTATTAACCTATGATACAACGTTTCCTTCCTGAACGACGCTAATAATGCCACTGGTTAATTTTTGCACAACTTGCATGGAACCTAGAATATCTTTAACCTCCACCGCAGTGGCAGGCAGTTCAGGTGTGACTGCAGCCATAGTAAATAACCTGAAACCGGTAACTAGAATATGTAATAAAAAAAAGTCGCATCAGGCGCAGAACCTGCGTGTCCTAGACACGACACTAGCCGGAGCAAGAGTAGCCTCGAACGACGGGCGCGGAAGCCAGCAGCGACACTCAGAAGTTTTTTTTTTTCTAACTGGATTACACTAAATAACACTTTATTAAACTTCGCCAAACTGTTTTGCAGTTTGTTGGCGAAAAGATAGCACTCTTAGCTTAATAATGTTTATGCTACTTACAAAACTAGAACTCTCATTATCAATGAAACAATAGCACGCTACTTAGCCCTGTGGGAATATCTCTTAAAGTACCTACTTTAAATATTTACTTAACTATTTATTTCTTCTAGCATATTAAGGAAATATTTCTTAAGTTTCATTTTGAATGTGAACTTACATTGTTCATCAATCAGAGCAAGGTGAGTTGGTGAGAATTGAGATGTAACTTTTAGAGGGAAAGTCTAGGACGTTCTTTGGACAAGACCAAGCCATTCTTAGAACGAGCTACTTCAAACGATGTATTAATTTATTGAACACTGGTTGTCTACATTAAACAAATTTGAAATAAAACACTGTGAGTGGACAAAGCTCATTGTGTGCTAGGTCAGGATTGCAAGTAATTTTATGTGGTCTCTCTCATATACCGGGTGATTCTCAAAATACTTTGAACTTTGAACTTTGAACTTTATTGTGAACATAAATTTGGGTACATTGTTAGCGGATACATTTGCTTTTAAAGTATAATCGCCAAATTTTACCTTTTCAGATGAATTCACATTTCTATTATTAGAACACACTAAACGAAGCTATAATACAATAAACACTAATTATTTGACTGCCATGTAATTGAATACTAAATATAATCTATCTAAGTACTATTATCTTGTAAAAAATCTTTTATACTATAGTAACATTTATCCAATAGCCATGTTTTGATATTTGTTTTAAATTTATATATATTCATGTCTTTAAAATAGTCTGGCAATTTATTAAATATATCTATACACATTATATAAGAATTTCTTGACGCTAAAGTTAATTTCATTAAGGGTTTATGTAGTTTTTGTAAATATTGTGAACGAATTTTTCTCTGTGTTGTATCTTGTTTTTTTGGAATAAATGTTTATACTTAAAAACGAATAGACACACTTCATAAATATACAAACATGGCAATGGAAGTATATTCAATTTCTTAAAAAATGGTTGACATGAGTCGGTTTTCTTGATACTACACATAGCCCTTAAACATCGTTTTTGTAAAATAAACAATTTTGGAATATCAAAATATCAATACTTTTAAAAACGACATGGCATACTCAGTAAGTTACATAGTAACTATCCAAGTAAAAATAAAATCTCTCGTTGGAAAACCAAATGCATTTCGAACCAAGTCGAAACAGCAACTTAATTATTTTTTTTCTTAGAATTTAAATATTCAGGATAACTTAAATCAGAATGATGCTGTGTTTGGGGTCAAAATACAGCAGACCTTGTACTGTGAGTGACACCAAACTGAAAGCAAACTTAATTATTTTTAATAATAATGAAAATAAGTCCGCAGCGCAGTTCTCTGAGATGTTTCCGCGTAGCGACACCTCAGGCTACCACCATTCCGACGCTAATCCGCAGGGCAGCTTGTGGCGAGCTGTTGGTGTGTAGCGACACCACGAACCCAAGTTCCCTCTAGCGTCGGTCGTAGGCGTAGGCCCTTCGCCTCTGCTTGCCTCAGCCGGCCACCCGGAGTGGGCCCCAAGGGGGGCCGCAGGACTCTCACCTCTGGCTTGCCTTCACAGGCCGTCCAGAGTGGGGCGTTAGGGCTGAATGCTCGCAGGGTGGAAGTGAAAGATGCATAAGTCGCAAGTTGGTGGGGTGGTTCATCCACCTCGCGGAAAGCGGTGTACACCTCTCGACACCCTGAGCCGCTCACGGCCATGTTGCCGCCTTTGCCATCCTTTTGCATCAGCACATTTTCAGTACCTAGCCCATTAAGTGAGTGGCAAGTCCCCGTCTGCCAGGAGAACCAAAACCTATGAGACATTTTGCATAGCAGACGTCCGTTGTCTTGTCTCAGGCTATATTTATCAGTAGACTGAAAATTTCACCCCAATAGCCCCTGTTGTAGTTAGTTTTTTTTTTACATTATTTCTTAGTTAATAAATGTGCCAGGTGTAGTCTTTAGGTAGATGTTTAATATTTATCTAGAGACAAAACTCGGCAGATGTACACATTGCAAAGTAGATTAAACGGTACCAAAAGGCCTCTACATGTTGGCTTCGGCCCCACGCAAGCCTCAAAGGACCGGGTCCCCATGGGCCTGTGAATTTCCAATGTACCAACATAATAATAGTTAACTCATTTATTTCAGGCAATATTACAAAAGTTAATATGTCACAAAGGGCCATACAATTAAAAACGTAAAGAGTACATAGTTAAATAGAAAAAGTAACAAAAAAATTGACCCATGAATGTTTGTCTCTGGTAAATTTTGGTCCTAGGTTCGAGTTTTTTTAATAAAGTTTCCCATTAACGGAGATTAAAAAGCATATTTTAAAATCTTGAGATGCATAGAGTGTATTGGCCACCAGGTTTTAGGCTGGAGTTCTTTAAATACCATTAACCACTCTCAATAACATAACTTACATACCATCACGACTTTATCCCAAGCGGGGTTGTCAGAGGCAAGTGACTATGCCGTCACCATGGTGAACGAAACACTCAGAAACCCACTTTCGCCGTTATCCGGGTTGATTTCGTTTGGTATCGATGTTTTCCGTCACCGGAGAGTTAAGCGGATATTTAACAATGAACTCAAAGATTTTGGTTCTCTCACCACCACAACTCTTAATGTCGTGTGATAATCCGAAACAGAGGAATTAGGGATCAGCTGTCCTTATACAGAATCATAAACCATCCAGGGAATGTTGTCAGCTTCCATTTGTCAGACAGAGCCACGAGTCGGCGCAAGTTTATTTACGTCAGAGTTCGGCGACGTCCGCAAATAGACGGAACTGGTGCTAAATGACGGAATCTAGTGAAATGAACTTCAGCCGACTGACGGTACAGTCGCGTATAGCTATATCTACAAATAGGTACGTGGCAGTGCTCAAAAAGTGACGAAATTGTTACCACCTTCTAATCCAGCACGTATATAGATAGATCGCTATACTTTATTGCACAAAAAACAATTAAATTAATATGTCATTATAAAAAGCCCCATCTGTAAAATTAAGGCAGCCGTATATCGCTAAAAAGCAACACCCCTTTATAATACTCCCTTTACTCAATGTTTAGTTTAGTTTCTTTAGTAATAGTAGTTAATTTGATATACCTACTGTTGTTTTTTTTTATTACAACTTCAACGAAGTTAATGCGACAAGGTGGAGTACAAAAGTGGTCAGTGATTTTTATTGTTAACTGTACCAAAGACGATTGTGAGTCTACATGGCTTCCAAAATTTGCGCAGAAGCATGGTCAGCTTTTTATCAATGTCGGGAGTCCTACAACTTAATAGATAGGTATTAGTTATTTAAGATCTTGAAATGTAATTTGTTGCCTGAAAGTGTCTCAAAGTGGCTGTTTAGGTCCTTCAAGGTGTTACTGTTATAGCAGTGCCCTAGCAGGGCTCATGATTTGGATATTATCAGTATTAAAAAATATAGTTATATAGTTACTTGTTATGAAGCGAAAAGATTATGATATGATGATGATAAGGGAAAAAACCTCCCATTACGTATGTAGTCTGAGAAATGGATGAATATAAATATCTACATTGGAAAACTATCTTATAAACTGTATTAATAGAATTCCTTTTCATTTCGTATTTCCTACGTGTTATCCCACGACATTCAGTTACGTGTTATCCCACGACATTCAGTTGGCCGCCTACTGGTCTAGCGTTTAAAAATGTTATTTACGATGTCGCGTCTGGCACGTATCTTGACATTGTTTTTGTAATAGTTGTTGGTAAAAGTGGATTTAGACCAGAAGTTCCAAAACTTTTTTCGCAGAGACCACTTTCAAAATGTTGGTGGTTCCGTAGGACCCCCCGCAGCTACATTTCTACCATATTCCCAAAACTCGACAAAAAATGTGACGCCAACGTCGCCCGTCGAGTCTCCCGTGGACCCCTTGGGGTCCACCTGGACCACTTTGGGAACCAATGTTAGACTAAACGAACATAGAGCCAGAACTGAAGCAAGAATGTTCTTATGTAATCTTTTAGTGTAAACACTAAAAGAATTCTAACGAAAAAGAACAGGGAATCAAGAACGTGCTCTAGGGTCTCCGCAAACATATTATGTAGATAGAACAACGCGAGAATGTAACGATTGTACCTATTCTATGCAAATAAATGATTATTGATTGATTAATGATTATTGATTGAATGCTCTGTCTCTGTATAATTTGATAGAATATTGTGTTCTTGTGGTGACATTCAGTCAACTATGCCCACCCGATAACTCTCCAATTGTCATGGTTTCTAAATAAATAACGTAATATATGCGTGTCAGAGAGGATAAACATACTTATTTTTTTCTATTTATTATTTTCTTCTTATTTTCTTATTTTTTGACTTATATAGATAATAACACACAGACACACACAAACACCAATGTTCGTCACAATCGTTGTCAAGGGCGGGTATCAACGCTATGATCAACGTCACCAAAATGACGCGCGGCCGCGGCCATGGCGCGCGTGTGTGCATCGTGATTTATTGCACATTTTGGGGTATTCTCATTAGGTTTTTAGGTCAGAGTTACTGATTGGATTTAAATTAAAACTTTATACTTCGATTGAATAAAGATGAGAAGATGAGAGGTGTACTGATATTAATTTTTAACAGTTATTATGATTTCTTCAAAACAAAAATCCTGTTGTAAACTTGGGCTATTTTTCGGGAATATTGAGAAATTTAAAACTGTTTTTGTACAGTTATTGTGATAAATAATGCATATTTTGGTTCATTTGTGTCAACACTGTCAACAAACCTATCTGTCTGACGTTTTGGTCATTCCATTCTACGACTATTAGTAAGCTTTAATTAGAGATTTAGCCACTTGAAATTGACACGATAAGGCCTTTTCGTAAATCGTGGTGGCGAGATTGATCATTTTATAATTAATTTTATTTACAAATGTGTTTCATAATGTGTCAGTCAATCAATACGAATAAAGGTTGGACTATGTTTTGTATGTGAACAGTGAATTGCTTTCCGAAGTTCGTAAATTAGGCGCTTGAAAAGTTAGATCTTATGCTAAGATTTAGCTCAAAATACGAAATGGCTCTTAAACCAGGGCCTCCTAGCACACCCAAACCTAACCCATTTAGAAAAGTTCGTTCTCTTATTTGACCCGACCGGGAATTGAACCGAGGACACCACGCAAGTCAAGGCGAGAAATCGCGCCACAGCACACTACGCCAATCGTGTCATGGTTCAGCTGACCACCAAGCTTTTACAGATTCCCAATAAGGCTATTTGGTGACATTGCCACAATAGATAGATATATAGATATACTTTATTGCACAAAATAGGAATAAAAACTTACAACTATAAATACTTCGATCAATCAAGATTATATACCTACAAATACATATAAAATAAATGCATAAATCTGTATATACAAAAAAACATACATAATACAATAAACATACATATACCATACACACATACAGAGATTTATTATGGCAAGGACGTCGCAGCACAGTAGACACCAAAATAACCATGAGGAGCAGAAGGTCACAGTGAAAGGGAATACGCTTTGACACGGGATTTAAATATAGGAAGGGATTGAGATTGCTTGATAGGCAAAGGCAAGGAATTCCATGGGCTTATGGATTGGATAGTGAAGGAATTCGAGTAATAACTTGAGGAATGTGGGGGAAAGTTAAAAGGAGTTTTCGGCTCGAGCACATAACATCGCTCCTGGCAGATTGCTGAAATTTCAACAACTCTTTGAGATAAGGAGGCGTCCGGGGATTGAACAACACGGTGTAAAGTAAGGAGAGAATATGAAGATCTCGCCGGCGGCGTATAGGGAGCCAGTTTAGTTGGGCGCGGAATTCAGACACATGATCGTATTTGCGAAGGCCAAAGATTATGCGAATACAGAAGTTTTGGAGTCTCTCTAGCTTATTTAGGAGTATCTGAGTAATATCCAGATAACAACAGTCAGCATAGTCTAGTATCAGCAGAATTAAGGCCTGTACAAGAGCTATTTTGGTTTGAATAGGTAGAAAATTGCGTAGTTGCCTGATTGCACCTGCTGATGCAAACATCCTCCTGCTAACCTCGCCTGTTTGCTTTACCCAGGTAAGAGAGCTGTCCAAGATTATTCCAAAATTTTCTCTGATTCGCTACAGGGTATTTGGACTCCATCAAAAATTATGGGAGGCATAGAATCCCAGTCGATTCTAGAAATTTGCCATGGACTACCAATGACTATAACTTTCGTTTTAGTGGGATTAACCTCAAGGCCAAAAGTTTCACTCCAATTCAGCACACGATTCAGGTCCGCATTCACAACTTGAACAACTTGGTGCAGGTCATTTAGGCTACCTTGAGAATAAATCTGGTTATCGTCTGCATAAAGGTGGTAGAAGGAAGAGAGATTACGAGAAATTGAATTGCCACAATCAACATCAACTGTCAAGCGACTGCTAAAATTCGCAATACAACATGATTTTTCGTGTATTTTCCTGTCGTGTTAAACAGAAGCGAGACTTTTGAAATAAATTGCCACCAACATATATGAAATATATGACGCGAGTGCAGGAACTTCGCGTTTCTAAAAGGAGTGCAGGGCACCTTTTTTGTCACTGCTTCAGTTAGTCCACGCTCAACTATTATGGCAACGATGATGGACATACACATCAAGTAGATTTACACTAACCAAATGTTCCTCGTTTTATGAACTAAGGTTTCGCCCGCGTAGACTTAATTTAAAAAAATAGAGCCTATGTCACTACCTGATAATGTAGCTTTTTAACAGCGAAACAATTTTTAAAATCGGTACCTAGTTTAGGAGATTACCTCAAACTCACAAACGCTCACCTCTTTATAATATTAGTGTAGATAATAATGAATTGAGTATTTGCGAATTCTTATCACCGGGGATAAACCGGTATCTATTTCTACCATAAGTTTTCGCCACGTAATCTACGTAATCCTGTAATGATAGTTGTATGTGGTAAATAAATAAATAAATAAAATAAATAAATATGTTGACTTCAGTTTGTATGCCATTTTTGGCCCATTTCTAGTCACTGGCGGCGCCTGTACCGAAATCCCATATTTAAACGTCAACGTCATTGGCGTAAGAGGTCCCCAAACTTTTTTTATCCCAGACCCCTTTAAAATTTAGCTGATCCGGTGGACCCCTAATAGCTATACATTTCTACCAGATTCCCTAGACTCGACAAAAAATATGACTCCACCTCGAACACTTTGGGAACTACGCTGAAACTCATATACTGGGCTCGCTTGGTTTTCGTACAAAACAAACGCAGCGCGTTGAGATATCTATTTACAATGTAAGTATTGTCCGACTCCCATAGTATAAGGGTGTCGGACAATACTAGTTGTCACTTGACCCCAAACTGACCCAATTGATCCAGATGTTTATAAATTTTAATGTCTGTGTAATTTGCGACATTGAACGTTAAATAGGGTGTGGCCGGTTGTAGGCGTCCTACAAGGTCTTTCAGCAGGTCGTCAAACTCCACAGGTGGGCGGCCTTCACTTGTTAGGTACAGTTCGCATGGCGTTAAATTAAGACGCGAGTTATCACTGGTAGAAACTAGAGGTGCGCCGAGTAGCACTTTTGCCGAATAACGAGTACAGAGTTTTACTCGGTTCAATTTTTTTCTAACCGAGTACTCGGCGAGCAACTCGGTTCAATCAAATTCCTGTTTCGGGCGCGTAAGCAAGTACAAACTGGTACGCGCGGCGCGAGCGGCAGGCTCGCGTTGATACACCCCTCAACCTTACAATACAACATAATTGAGATTGTCAAAGATTTCCCAAATTAATAATTTATTATACTTTTTGATTAACATCATCCTCATCATCCGTGCGTTTATCCCGGTTGTGAACCCACACTGGTGTGTGAGGGTCCCACGGTCCGCCTTTCTTATGTTTTTGGCCTACTTCGCACGGTCTTGTTCATCCTCAGAGGTGAGTCTGTTGGCACGCATGTCACCCTTGACGACGTCGAGCCAGCGCTTCTTGGGTCGACCTCTTCTACCGGTACCTGGCGGGGGCGGCATGGCCAGACATTTGTTGCCCACGTGGTTTGCCGATCTCCGTGAGACATGACCATTCCAACGAAGGCGGCACTCCTGCATTTTGTCTGTTATGTCACGAACACACAAAGGCTGCCGCGGATGTGGGTATTCCGCACGAGATCTTTGCGTGAGACTCCACACATCCACCGCAGCATCTTCATTTTCGTGACGCGCAGCTCCTGCTTCTGTCGTTCTAGTAACGGCCATGTTTCACTGCCATATAAAGGGACAGGCCTTATGATGGTTTTATAGACCTGCCCCTTCAGCTGATCGGCATTTTAGGGTCACAAATAACACCAGTCACCTGCTTTACTTAGACCGAGTATGCTTGGCATTGAAACCGAATAATTGGACCGAGTAAGAGTATTAAAAACCCGCCGAGTACGCCAAGTACCGAGTATTGACAGAGTACTCGGCCCATCTCTAGTAGAAACCGATAGAGTACGGCGTTCCGCCAATAACAACAAAGTGACTTTCTTTCTAACACTCAATACAGTGTTATAGTTATGCATATGTATAGTGTTAAGCTTGACGTGAACCCGTGTGTACACACATCAAAAGTGTCTAGGGATCAACATATATTTTTGCAATAACTTTTCTCCTGATTGATATTAATTAAAATTTTCTTTAAGGATTCATCGAATAAAGTGTTTTCGTTTGTCTACAGTAACGATAAACCAAGTCACCTTTGCATTAATAAATAAATTTGCCATTTTCCTAATAAAGGTATTTTTGACATTTGAACCACTAACATTAAAGTTCGAAAAAAAGACTGAAATAACAGTTTTCTTTCAAATTTTATTGGGTAACTTAAACAATTAATAATCCGTGTTTCTACCGCGAACACTAACAACACAAGAACATCGGTTTGGCATACTCAAAATGAGTTCATCCAAATCACGCCGTGGAATGGCCGCCCATGTTCGTTGCAACAACAAAAAAAGGTCTTCTTGCGACTGGATACCCTCCATATTCGGCAGAGCTCTTCTCTGTAGCATATCCCATGCATGCTCAATCGGGTTCAATTCTGGCGACTGAGCAGGCCAGGGCAGGACATTGATGTTAGCTGCGGCGAGAGTCTGTCTTACAACTCTTGCGGTGTGCGGTCGTGCATTATCATGCATTAACTGAAATAAGGGACCGATTTGCACTTGTAGAGGAACGATGACGTCTGATACAATCGTCTCAGCATAAATTTGAGCGTTGAGGTTGCCTCTGATCCAAATCAACTCAGTTCTTCCGCCGATTCAAATACCCGCCCATACCATGATGGTTCCACCACTATAAGGATGGACTTCCTGGCAGGATTTTAATCGCTGTTGGCGTCCAGGGCTTCTCCAGTGTCGTATACGTCTTGTATCCGGTCTCATACCAAAACGAGACTCATCAGAAAAGCACACGAAACGCCATTGTTCTTCTGCCCAATTTCTGTGTTCAAGAGCCCATTGATATCGAATCCTACGATTGTGCATTGCTATAGGTGGTACCCTTAGCGGTCTTCAGGAATGAAGGTTCACTTCATGCAAGCGGTTTCTGACTGTTTGGTCGCTAATTAAGTTCCCTGAAGAGTGATGAAGCCTCACGGCTAACATCATGGCGGTTATTGTTGGAGCTCTTCGAGTTGTGATTTGAATGTATCGGTCTTGTCTCCGTGTGGTGCAGCGATACCGTCCTCCATGGCGCTCAGCCACGGTACCAGTGCTTCGGTAACGTGTCCAAAGTCGACTGATAACACTCTGACTTGTATTCAGAGCTAAAGCCACAGTACGTTGCCGGGAACCAGCTTCTATCATTCCCACGGCTCTGAGCATTTCTTCCCTGCTTAAATGACGTCGCCGCTCCATAATAACGTTGGTTTTAATCAGTAGTAGGGAAACAGTAGCACTAATAATGTCTTCAATGCGTTGTATGTTTTTATAGGGAAAATATTGACAGCTGATTTTCATCTTTTACTCGAATTTGATTGACAGTTCCTGTTTCAAATTATGAAATGCACCAAAAAGGATCCATATAAATTTATAAAATCATAAATTTATTACAAAGCCACATCTCAATCTCAAGAAATCCGCATAAAAATGCTTGATCCCTAGACACTTTTGATGTGTGTACCTACATTAATAGCGTTTGCTGGGGGTAGATCGTAAACAGCGCATTTTTTAAATATTTTCGTGATTATTTAGCTGAATGCTACCTAATTTTGGACAATTCAATGTGTTTTATAGTATTATGCACACAATAATAGAGCGGAAAATTTAAACTTTATTTGATTTCAATAAAATAATCACGAAAATCTTATAAAAATGCAACGTTTTTGATCCACCCTCAGCAAACGCTCTTAACATTTTGGTTGCCTACTGTTCAAGCGTGGATCCAGCCGATCCAGAAGCAGACCTCGCAACTTCGAACCCTGAATAGTTAATCCGTTGTAAGATTTAATTTTCCCTGTAAAACTGAAAAACGACAATTTGTTAGTGAAATATGTTACTAACTTTAATGCGATTTTGCAATCACGTTCATAAAAATTATGTGTACCTAGTTATTTAGGTAAGGGTTGAGCTACATTTGGCCGCACCGCATCGCATTTACTAGAGCGATTAATGATACAATTGGCGGACTTTATGCCAAAGGGCATTCTCTACCAGTCAACCACACGATTAAACAGATAAATTAAACACGGTGCACGAGATTAAACTAAATAAATTACTTTTGAAAACAACAACAGATGCTAATTATTATAAAATAACAAAACAACAAAATAAATAATGTATAAATTCAATATAAATCGATAAAAATAAACATACATAAATAGAAGTCATAATATAAATAGAACCAACCAAACCAAGAATTGCTTGCCACAAAAAAAAAAAAACATAATAATAGCCATATAAACCCCTCAGAATAACCTCGTATTAACTTTGAACCACATTCACCAGCTTGTTCTCTTTCTCGCTCTAGTAAATGACAGTTCTGAGTGATAGAAAAGGATAGAAGCACAGGAAAGTGCGATGCGGTGCAGCGAAATGTAGTTCAACCCTAATTCGGCTTCGGTCACCTGAGTGAGTTTACATTTTTAGAAAATCACCCTAGACTGTCTGACTTCACTCCACGGCGATGAACTTGTGTATGTATGCATGTTTTCCAGGAAAAATGAGGGAACATTTATAAAACTGGGGCCGTAATAATAAACATTCGCTTAGGTCCAGTCCAGAATTTGTAGATGTGCGCAGGCAGCGCTTCAGGTCAAGGAACCGACCATCCACCATGGCCATGTCGCTTCTGGAAAACAACTTCAACCTCAAGAGCGAGTGGTCGCAATCATGGCAATCTATAATGACGGACAGGTTCAGCTCCGGATTAGTCCCAGGGAGCCAAATAAAGGGGTCGGAACTCCCTAGACAGGAATGGTGCAAGCCCTTTCCAAATCGCTTTTTGCAGTGTGATTATCACACTCGTCGAAAAGAAAGAGACAACAAACAAAACGTCTGTCTGACAGCTGTCAGGTGACTTTCAACGGTCTTCAGGCACCGGTAGAATTCGCACTTGCCAGAGTGATAAACGTCACCCAAACCCGTTCCGAAGCAACTGGGAAACTGTCAGGTGACAGCTCGGTCATCTTCGATTTCATTCGGGGTCAATTTGGAACGGGTTCGAGTGATTTTCACTCCTCAGAGTGTAATTTCCACTCGATTTGGAACGCAGCCTTATTTTAGATTTTTCCTACAGTAAATACAAATGGATAACTGATTTTGTTTATGAGTAATGACCATGTACCAACACATAATTATGAGAACATCAAAACAAAATTTGTTGGTACTTATAATCAGCTAATAGACCTGAATTAGGGTGTGTGCATGGCCACCATGCTCTATTGGTGGATCCACGCTTGGTACTGTTTCTGTTTTCTAATTATACCGGCAGTTCGGTTGTTCCTTCCTTCATAGTAAATAACGTCATTGCGATCTCCAGAGGAAATACGCTGCTGACTCGGGCACGTGGCCAAGATTACAAGTAATAATAAGAAACCAGTAGATCGGTTCCATTCATATTTCAGGTCGCAACGCAACTGAGTTATAAAACATACGCTTCTATCGGGTCTCTGAACATTGCTGGCCTGGGGCCATATTACCATCTCTTACAGCCAGTCAAGTAATTTCCTAAACGTAGCGTATATTAGGAATGTTTCATGTTTATTCATAAGCACCCACACTTAGAATAATAACGTATAGAAGGATAGTCTTCATAACCGTCGAATATGAAGCACTAATCCGATCAACACATGCGTGACTATTACTTGCTTACGTGCGGCGCGCTTTGACATTGAACATTGCGGAGCTGTAATGAACACTGCAAAGCGGTAGTTTGGAGCCATTTATGGCTCCAATTAGGGTGCTTCAATATGGGCGCGCGGACTTGGTTTCTTTATGGAATTATTTTAAGCACACACATTCATTTTTAAGCAGGGTGACACTGCGCATAGAAATAGGCGACATGGGCGCGAAAAATATACCGTTACAAAGGCTGGCTGTTTTTAGTGAGAGTTCGTATTGCATAGCTATCAGAGTTTACAACCATCTACCAGATAGTTTGAGAACATAGTTTAATTCAAGAAACAGGCTTACGTGTTCTTTGCCATTGACAATTTGTATGAATTTCATATGTTGCTAGTGTTATCTGTTTAATTTAATTATTTATGTGGAATCAATTTATTTGTATATTAATTTAATTGTATTTTTTTGTGTTATTCCTCTAAAATGTAATTATTAATAGTTTAATTTAATATACATTTCTATGTTTGCACGCCTTCATTAATAGATAAGTTATGTGTACAACTATTTTTAGAAAACATGAAGTAATCCACCATATTTCTGCGAATAAATATTCTGATTCTAATTCATTTTCAGCCAGCCAGCGGTTACCTGTCAATAATGCATCCTCTAGGCCAGATGTTTACTGACGAAATTGCTCGCTACCCTCTGTTTAGGAAGTTAACTTGACAGGCTATAAGAGATACGGTAATACGGCCTGTTGGCGCAATGGTAGCGATCCTGATTCTACCGCCGGAGGTTGTGGATTTGATCTCCACCCATGACAAACATTATGTGACGAAATTTTTTGTTTGTTGTGTGCCTGGGTGTTATTAAATTTATCTATTTTTAGGTTGTTTATCGACGTCCATATTACAACCTCTGCTTTGTTCGGGATCAATAATGATCTTGGTGTAATTTGTCCCAGACATTTCTCCTTAGGAGGCTGTCACCAAAATCCGCGCGTGTGTGCATCGTATTTTTTGCAAATTTTGAGGTATTCGCATTACGTTTTTAGGTCTAAGTAATCTACTGATTGGATTGTAAATACAACTTTATATTTCGATTAATTATAGATACAGTACATATAGGACATTAACTTTTAACAGTAATTATGCTTTAATCAAACCAAAAATCTGTCGTAAACTTGGGCTAGTACTAAGAAATTTTAAACTGTTTTTGACAATTATTGTGATGAATTATGCATATTCTGGTTCATACGAGTAAGTGTCAACAAAACTATGTCTGACGTTTTGGTCTTTTCATTCTGCAACTATAGTAGCTTTAGTCAGACATTTAGCCACTTGAAGTTGACACGATAAGGCTTTTTAGTAAATCGAGGTGGCGTGATTGATCATAATTATATTATATATCATATACATTTATTTATAAATGTGTTTCATTATGTTTCAGTCAGTTGGACTATGTTTTAAGAACAGGAAACGATCTTTTCTAAATTGGATCGGGTCTGGGTGTGCTGGAAGACGCCCCTGGCTTAATTCCTTGTCTGGTACCACAGGGATATTTATGCCTACCCCTACACATCTCTGGTGGAAGCGCACCCTAACTCTCTACCCACTGCACGAAGTCGAGTGGGTAGAGGTCGTGAGTACGTTCTTCATTCAGAAAAAGACACGTGACATTTGTTTTTGCTGTGTTTGAATAGTTTATTATTTATCATAACATTAAATTGTTTAATTATTATTTATAACATATTTGCTCGTAAAGGGTCTCTTATTTCACCAATTTCAATATCATTTTGTATCTCATTATTACGCACTTGTGCGTTATTGTAATGTAAAACGCACGGTTTATCAAGATGCTCCGTCTAAAACGAACGGTACTTTTTTAAATCTTAGCAAAGAGTTTTTATGTCAAAAAAGAGGTCAACATTTTATGAATAAAATTAACTTTGGGACATAAAATATAATAAACAAACATTTAATTCTTTAATTTAATTAATTTTGTCAATAAATTACAATCATTTATCTGTAACAAAAACACAAAAATAATAATTTACTTTATTAGTAATACTGGCTTCTTTTATTATGCCTTTGCCTAAAAAAAGCGCTGATGCGCGCGCATCGCTAATTTGTGAACAAGTAAAAAAAATTATAACTCCTTTAACAAGTGTATAAAGATTTATTCGTTTAAAAGGAAGTCCGAGTTTTATTTATTTCCTCGCAAATATGTCAAAAAACGTCGTATGACATACGTGCGCTTTGATAATTACAGCCTCTGCTTTCTTGTAGCCCTCGCCTACGGCTCGGGCTAGCAATATCGCCTCGGCTGTAATTTTCAACTTACCGCATTTATATCTTGTGCTATTACGTACAAAATGGCAGAAACAACTGTCAAAATTATTGCTTGTTTTGCTTATTGCACGTGTCTTCATCATCTTACGGTGCGTTTACACCAATCGAGCGAATACTCAGTCTGTCCCATCCCAACTCTATGAATTTTACTGTCTCTGTTTATACAAAGAGAATTTGGGAGAGAGGAGATAGAATGAGCATTCGCTCGCTTGGTGTAAACGCACCGTTAATTTATGAAATAAACGAAGTCTGAGAACTCGATAAATGCGAATTAGGTTAGTTTGTGGTTCAATAGATGGCGTTGTGCTAATTAGCAATTTTGTATTCCTAGAAGGCGGTGGTAAAATTTTTCTAAACGGCTTCACCAACATCGATTGAGTTGAGTATTGGAAGTTAATTTTGGCCTGAAAATACAGGCTATTTTGCACTCAGCGCGCTTTACTTAGATACAGACAGGTCAACCTTTACAAGACCAATGCAAAATAGGTCTTATGTTAGAATAAGCTGACCATTTGAAAGTGCTGGTGATGTGCAGACATGTTTACCTATCCCTAATATACTTCCTAATTTTTTCCACATGCATACAAAATTTTCCGGGCTGAAGCTTTTAGAGTTCGAAAACTATTGTTCCTGTGGAATGATTTCATGTCATGATAATTGGAACTTTTCTAATTGTAATTGGCTGAAGTGCAGTTGGTTTACCTTTGACCTTCAAAACATGGTTACTGACTTGGTATAAAAACTCTGTCGGTTTTTGTTTTAGAAAAAAAACCGATAGAGGAAAAAAATGGGAATAATTTGATTGGAAAATCATTATAGTAATTTTAAGCAACTTTTCAAGTTTTTTTTGACTCCTCAGTAACCTTGAAGACTGTTTATTTTGGAAGCAAAGTGGTAGTGTTCCCGATTTCTCGAAACATGGTTTGTAGACAATCCACATTTGGCAGGCGTTTACTAAATACGCACCAGCACCTGCGATGACTTGACCGAAATGAGTACCGAGGGGCATACTAAGGCTTATAAGTTGTTGTAGGGTGTTTATTGTAATGCAAGAGAAGTTTTAATGTGTGCTACCAGCCCTTGCCAGACGTCCCAGAAAAGGAGATTCTAAAATTTAAATAAATTGACCAAAAATACTACCAGAACAGTAACTTTTTAGTTTATTGCCTTGAATATTGTTCACACCTCGTTGTTGACTACAAAAGCCGGTTGCTTCCAAGTTATCACAAAAGATGGCGTTGTAAGCAGGGTTGTCAAAACAAAATGTCATATGTGTTATTTGATACTCCTAATCGACTGGTTAGTAATTTTATATTTTAAGGATACTTCTGATCTTCTCTCAACGATCAAAGTACCGCTTTGATCATTGCCTGTCTGAACAGTTACCGGACAAAAACACCGACAAATATAAAATAAGGTTTTGCATGATATTATATTGACTGGCAAAAAATATTGATTAGTTATAATTTTCAATTTTTATTCTACGCGTTGCAAATAGTAAATAAAATGTCAAGATAAATGTTATTTATTTGTTTTTATCATCAACTCGTGTACATTTTATATATACTTAGCGAATGGAAAAATGGGCAGCGCGTTTTGTAGGAAATTGAAAACCAATACCTAACTAACTTTAAATGATGTGAAAGTGTCAACCCTAGGTATTGGTGAATAAAGTCCGAGCAGACGATTCAGAAATAGGCGGTCACTCCGGCTGTCCTTTTTGTCAAGCAATTAACTGCAAGAAATGCTAATTTTATCCCCAGTAAGATTACTATTGTCTTAGAGGCGTGCAAGTGCATTCAACTTTATTCATGAAGACTTATAGCTTGTCTAATTAGAAATGACGCGCCCACTACTTTTTTATTGATTTAGATGTCCTGATTGTACGTACCTACATTTGGAGACAAACCACGCTAGGTCCTAATTTCGAGTCCAACCGGCTACATAACCAGTAAACCAGTTACAGTGGCAAGTTTAAATGTATTGCGTTCATATTTAAAATTATATTCGTGCGTGGATGCGGTAAAGGAGCGCGTCATTTCAGATTAGACGAGCTCTACATTTCGTAACAAAAATCAAATCCAATCCAAGGAGCGTGGACTCTTTTTTTCTAAGTCGTTATGTACTTAATATAAAACAAATACACAAAATGTTAAAACGGATTTATACTCAGTACACCTATAAATTTTCTTTTAAAACTTATACCTAGCATATAAAATAGAATCTAAGAAAATTGCTTATCTAGTGACATACCTACATAACCCATTAACACGTTTAAATAACTCATTTACCCTATACATTAAAGTAATTAAAACTAGGTATAACTAAATGGTATAACAATTGGATCAGAGATGTGTGGGTAGTGCAGATGCCGCTACAATTCAAAATTCGTGGGCCGGTGCGTACTCTCACAATAACCTTTGACATTTGATGGCCGTGCGGATAAACAAAATAAGAAACCCGGAAATAGGTATGTTTTCGCCTATTATTAGATAAACACCATAAGAGTACGGTCCCATAGAAAACTTAACATGACACATCAACACATGCTCAAAACTATCCAAGTTGGCTATATTCAGAGACAAGCTGTCTTTTGCCGTCATGGCAAACAGTTACGGAAGGATGATTGTTGTTGTTGAAGGAAGCTCTGCTTAGTTTGGGGTCAGATGATCTTGGTGTGAATTGTCCCAGATATTTATTTTATTATTGTCCTATTCGCCCGCTATTTGATAGCTCATCAGCTCATTTGACCATTAATAGCAATAAATATGCGATATCAAAATAACAATTTTCTTGCATTCAAAGTTAGTGATGACAGCGGAAGACACGGTCACGGATATTGGATCCGGTCATGTAATAATTTTGTAAACGACTCTGTACTGGAAGGATATCACAACATTAAACTTATTTACCTAGTTTATAAACAGGTGTTCTCAACTACGGTGAGGTCAAATAAAATGAAGCACAAAAAAGACGCTAAAAAGGAAGCTTTCTATTTAACAAAACAATACAACAATTTATGTGAGTAATATTTTTTTTCTGTTTTAGCAGATCAGAGACTAAGGGGAAAATTGAGCCATGAGTTAGAAGGATCTAACTAACTTAGTGCTAACAAAAAACGTTTCTGAGCTGCTTAAATAAAAATGCTTATGTAAAATTGAATAAATATATATTTTTTTAAATACATAAATAAATGGACGCTCGAAATTCAGTTACGGTTTTTCTCAAATATTCTCATATTTTGATTTATTTTGGAAGGTAGAAACCATGAAACTTTTAAAAAGTTTGTTTATTATCTATCGCCTAGGAAGTACTAAGAATAGCTTTACATGCTCTAAACCCCAATGCGCAAGATACAAAAAACGCTGACCACAAGTGTATGGCTTGTGGGTAGTTTTGAAAGCTGCAAAAGCGAAAATAAAATGAACGGGCAAGCATGCAAACACTTTATTTCCTCACCCCCAACATTGCCATCGGCGTCTGTCTTAGGCCCTCCAAACTTCACGTTTCTACTGCTATCGTTCATCAACTTCAGCTCTCCAGCTGTCGACACCCTGAAGCCCAACCCTCGCCTCGACACCGTCATGTTCCATTGCCACATGCACAGATCCATGAGAGTCCCGTTGGTATAGATTTCAAAGTTACAAAAGACTCCAGTAGCTTCGGAAATCGGTATATGCTTGTTTGTAGCTTCGTAAGCTGGCCGACCTCCTCTCAACGCGTTCATCTTCTTCGACAAGGGATACGATTCGTTTTCCGATGTAATCTTCTGATTCACAGCAATGGCCCCTTCGTTGTCATTCAACATGTTGTTGTCATCATGTTTCTTTGGACCTAACGCTTCCAAAACCTTCCGAAGATTCTGTTTCCCTCGACGCGGCTTCCGATTACTGTCAGTCCTATTACCTAAAAGTTCCCCCAGCTTTTGCAAGGAACCTCTACTCGCGGAACGAGATCTCTGTTCTTTTTCCGCCGCCATGGCTTTTTTCGCTTTATCTTCTGCTTCGATTTCATAGCTGGTATCGCCGACCGCGTACGCAACGACGGTCAGAATGATAATAAGCCTTCCAAGCGCCATTAGTGGTGTAATTCGGGGCTCAGATAGCTGACTTTGGAGCGGTAGATGCTATCGGTGCCGCGGGGGTTTGGTACATTTTGCGCGCTACGCAGTCCCTCGAATGTAAGATTCATAACAACAGTTTGCGAGCGTACCAATGAGGGCACTAGACGAGGAGAGCGACGATTATCCCATTAGACGGGAGCGTCGAGACCTCGAGAGTGCCGGCGTGATGGATATGGCCAGATTCCAAAGGATGACGTGCGGTCGATAAACACCCAACACTCTGAATACATCGTCCACGGTTAATGTTCATCGCACTCTCCTCTGTGGTCGCATCGCACTAAAACTCAGTCCCAGGCTAAGCCGTCGCACGGGCTTCAGACCCGCCCGCACAGCCCTGGAGAATCCGACCACATAAATGGACGACGGATTTCACTACGCGAACCGAATCGTGTCAGTCGCGCGGACTGAACTCAAACTATTTCAACTAAATAAAACAACACTAGCACAACGCAGGGTTCACTTCTGGGAATACATCCGCAATTTTTCAATTTAAATCACTGATAATACGTTTTAACAGTCTATAACGAGGTACATACATCGCCATCCCACTCCCGTGTACAGCGCCACAGCGGGAGTATGCAGAACTAAGCGCCGTGGACCGAAATAATCATTACTTTTCGCGAGATGTGATCTTGGAGTAGCGTTCAAGGGATGCTGCGCAAATGTCACTGAGACTCCAGCCCTTTCCCGGGCTTTTCGCGCAGGATGTTGCTGCATCAAACACCGGATATCAGATTGGCTCAATTAGGATCATGCTCACGTCAACGCTTCCCTATTGGCTAAGAACAGAGGAGCGCGCAACTGATTGGTCCACGGTGAAATTGCCGCGAAATAGAGCCAATACAGAGACGAACCGGATATTGCATTAGAAAATTTCCTCAGAAAATTGTTTTCGCGAATGGCGGGCGGTCGTTTTTTGCCGACTGCCTGCGGATATTGAATTAAGGGTGTTTTTATCGGCTCCGTGACTTTCCATTTCCAGCTTGTAAAAACATTACCGAGCGAAGCGAAAAACTAGCGCTTCTATTTATAAACCCCGCGGCATTGAAAACACAGTTTTTAGACGGTATTCTGTGATCAATAATACTTCGCATGTTATCCTGAATTGAAATGTGTGCGCCAGTTCAACAATGTCTATTATCTTATATCGCTTTGTGGGTTTATGATACAATTAATGAGTTCATTGATAAAATGTAATTTATACACTAGAACAATGAATCAAACGAATGACAGACTTTCGCAATTAGTGACGTGCGTTCCGAATCTGTGAAATCGTTGAACATTGCAGTTAAAAAAAAAATGTTTTGATTATTTTTTCAATAGCACAGTTGAAATAAATTCAGAAAGAACTCAATTAAGACTATTTGATGGTTTAGGTATTCATTTAGTTAGGTTTTAAAAACAGTTTCATTAAAACCACGATGTAGTTGAAAAGTGACAAGTGACATTTGTATCCGAAATAGTTCGTGCTTCGGAACGCAGTACCACTCCTTTGCTTATATTTTGGTGGTGTTGTCTCGATTTTAATATATTATTTTAAGGATTAGTAAGCCGTTTATTCATGAAATCAATGTGTGATTAGAAAGTGAAAATGTGCTACGTAATTGTGCCGATATTGTTGTTGTGATACTCTGATACAAAACAAGAAAATCTCATTTGTTTACACGGTAAGTAACTGTACATACCTTTGCCCTTAATTTTTAACCGTACTAGTCATTCTTTTTAACTGAACTAGTGAATCACCTGACTCACTTTATTCTAGCTAGTCGTAGTTGTGGAAATCAAGTTCTATTCCTGCCATACACAATGCTTGTTTTTTTCTACTTTCGCTTTTCATCTTGCCCTAATTTTTGAGATACATGAACGAAACACAAGTAGTTCTGAATAAAAATAATGTATATTCCTGTATTTGTGATCATAGGATAATGTCAACTATTTCGGAGATAAGTAAAATTAAATGAGTAACATATAAACTCAATGCTCATCTGCCATCAAGAGTGTGGCCAAAAAAGCTAAGCCAGAATGGCTTAGTCTGTGGGACAAAATGACTAAAAAGGCTTAATTTTTAGCTAAAATTTGAACAGGTGAATTCACTTTCTAAGTATTATTTTAATCCTAATAGTTATTCACATTCTGAGTTCAAAGACTGTGACTAATCATTTTTCATCATAAGACTCATTTTATTACAAAGAATCTACACAGAAATCTGACTCTATTGTGCAGACCATTTCTCATTTGAATTATATAGTCGCATTAATTTTGTATGCAATGTTTATATGACTTTCTCTAATCTTAAATGAGAAATATCTTATTGGTTATGATTTGGTCTCTCCTTTATAGGAACTTCACCTAGTTTACAGTAAACCACTGCTAAAGCTACTATTGAAAAGCATATTCTACAAATAGATTTATATCATGCGAGGCCATCATCATTTAACATGCTATACCTATATGTTAAAGAAAAATTAAGAAATGTGTACATATAAGGCCATTTCTAAAATGATACTATGTATTTAAATTAAATACAATAAATTAGCATTGTCAAAAAACAAACTTAACAATTATCAGGGTAATCTGTTTTATTAGCTGATTGCTTAGGGAAATCCAAGCTTTAAGATTACTGTTATCAACATTCATAATGGATTATTGGCTTTTGTACTTTACCTTCTATCTGAAGTAGCCTCAATAGCTTGTGAGTAGTCTGATAAAAATATAAATAAGTTAGCACCTCAACACGCATATTATGAAAATCTTCTAAAAGTGAGATATTCATTGCTGTTGAGATCGTCGTGGCCTAAGGGCACCTCAACTCAGTTTGTGTGGTCCTGAGTTCAATTCTGGCCAGAACATGTTTTTTTCTTTGTTCAATTTCCGACTAACTCTCGGTGATGGCCTAAGTCAAACATTGATGAAAATTGATTGCTCAAATGTTATCATTACATATTAAGCTTTTTAGAAAAAAACAACACAATATACTATATTGTTTGTTATTGTTATTCCATTCCGTTATTTATCGGAATATCGAAGCAGTGGACAAAAGAATTTGAGTTGTAACACAGCGCCTTTTACGACTGTATTATTACGTATTAACACGGTATTATGTTATCAGCCTATGTATGTACATTTGTACATACTGCTGGGTGAAAGCCTCCATCATTGAAATCAAGTCATCGCTGCAATGATGGGTGTTGGCTTAATCACCACGCTTGCCAAATGCGGGTTGGTGACCACAAACCTGGGCTTTTATGTTCTGAAAACACACACTTTACCATACCAGTGATTTGAACCCGGGACCGATTTTGGGCCGAGCTTTGTCACCACACCACTCGGCCACGGAGACGTTAAAAGAGCGCTGGCCGGCCATGGGCCTGATTCTGATATTTAGGCTGTGTTCCAAAACTAGTGGAATTTCACACTGAGGAGTGGAAATCACTCGTACCCGTTCCAAAATGACCCCAAGTGAAACGAGGTTGACCGAGCTGTCACCTGACAGTTTCCTAGTTGTTTCGGAACGGTTCGGGTGACGTTTATCACTCTTACAAGTGCGAATTGTACCGGTGCCTGGCCCCAGACTCCTGACTATGAGGTATGATTTTGGTATTCGAGTTTCACGAATACCTTACGTAATACTATTTGAGTTATTCGAGATATAAGAGTTTTTCGAATAATTGGCAGTTAATTAGTAAATTACACTACCTCTGATTTCAAAGCATATTTATCAGAATTAGAAACGGTTAACTCAGTTTAAAACTTTAAACTCAAACAATTAACCTTTCAAAATCGACCACCACATATTACACCACGATAATATGGTATTTGACTATGTTTTCTGTTGAAATGTTATCGATAGACCTCTCAAAATTAGAAACATTGGTAACAATTGTTTTCCGAAAGCGCCAAAACTCTCAAAAAAAATTTAAAAATCATATTTTTGACTTGCCCAAAACGTTCCCTACAAACTACCGCCTGCAAATGACGTCTTTTGCGATATATATTCAATTTTGCAGATTGATCAGACCAAAAAATGTAAGCGATCAAAGTGGACTTATTCGATAAATTAAATATATACGATACGACAGAAAATAAGACGACAATAGTGGGAAGAGATAATCAAATGGACAAGACACTTACCAATAAACCTGTGCTCTTGTGTGCCTCGGTCTTCGGCGGTTGGTTGGGGCTCCTATCACCTTTGGGAACTCGAACCCACCTCCAGCAACAGTTACCTTTCTCCAAGTACCTAATACCGGGTGTAGAACAGCAGTGCTTCCTCCAGTCGATTTCTCTCTTTCCCTTTGCAGTTTAATACACGTGAAACGACAGCGAAAAGGGTTGTGTCCAAATTATAATATGACGAGAACGATAGATCAATTTCCTTACAACCAGGGTACTATTACCCTTTTATGTGAGTAACTTTTTTGTTTGTGATTGTCTCTAGTGCTGTCCTTGTTTTAGGTGGTGCCGGCCTTAAAGAGCTCAATGTGGTGGATTTAGTTTATTAAACTCAAACTCAAACTCAAATAACTTTATTCAAATAGACTGTATCAGTACTTTCAATTAGTTCCTCTTACACCGACCACTATCCATCGTGTCTCTTTGATCATGTTCTGGGCGGAAGAAATATAAGCCTAAAATTAGATACACTGACCAATCCTCTATAGGACTTCTTTCATCCTTACTCGACATTGGCAGAATTTGTGCCAGCCACAAAAGAGCCAGAAAAAAAAAAAACAATTCAACAGAATTGTGTAGATTATCGAATGGTATATTTTTTGGTTTACAAAAATGGATTTTACAGCTCAAGTTTGAAGCTCCATATAATTAATTGTCCTTAGGTAACCAAACTAAATTTTTTTATGAAGCGCTTGTTTAATGTGTTTTTTGATTTTATAAAATTATTTATAGTCTAATTATGATGTTGTCGAATTCTCTATTGCCACTGGAACAGTTCCTCAATACCAAGCTCCTCCCCACCTTCCGCCTGAACTTCCACGTGCTCCTTCGCGTACTCTTCCGAGAGGCATGTGCCAGTCAGGCAGTGGTTATGTATCTTCGGGTTCTTCATCCTCGCTAAATGCGGTTTGCTCAAAAAACGAAGCCTCAAGCAGGATTGACGGTCCTGGTAGCTGTGGACGGGATTCATAGCGGAAAAATATAGATATATTTATCAAATATGGAATCACCGTCTGCTATCGCCATAAAAACATCGGAAACATGTTTGTCACTCACTGTGCAATTTTTTCAACTCTTCTATGACATTGTTAATTTCAACTGGTCTCTTTCCTAAACCTAGAAACCAAAAATACACTTCTGCATAAGGGGTCGTTTGCGCCCGTGTTATGTCTTTTATAACAGTTTTTTCTGAAGTAGATGAACTATCAATAAATTTTATAATAATAACGGCATACTTTATGGGTTGCTATGCTCAAAAAAAAAACTTAGATTATTCTCAGTAGAACCCCGGCTTTTTTGCCACCAAAAATCGAGTCATGACTTCAACTGACAACAGTAGTTTCAAAATCATCCCGTCAATAGATTTTATTTACCTTTTTTGGTAGATAATACTATGATTGATTAATTAATGAAGGTAGACGTCGCGAACAAACAAAAATCGGTCGTTTTCCAGACTCTGTTTACGGGACAAAACGATCCGCTATACCATACCCGGGTACCCACATTTATATGGATTGAAAAATGTTATATTCGAAAAACTCGAAAAATCGGAAACATAAGCTTCTAATATTCGAGTTTTGAAACAGGGCGAATCTCAAATTAAACGAATATTCGAATTGCATGCCCTAGTCTTGTCTAGTCACCTTTTTTTTTAATCTTAACGCTTTGCAATAAATTAGGTTCATAAATTTCTTGTTTGACATTTCTACAATGAAATTCTGTTAGAGAGTCAGGCAGGCCCCTGGTGCCCGATGGAATTCACCTGACAGCTGTCAGACAAAGGTTTCGTCCAAGAAGGCTAGAAACTAAGGAGAGATAACTCCCGAAGTGGGGGTAAGCTTTCGAGGGCCGAAAGTCGTATACTCTGTGCCGGGCAAAACGCTGTATTGCGCATGTGCAGCGGCAGCTATTTGTCATTTCATGGTCACATGGTTTTGTTTTGAACGGTGTCACGTGCGACAGTTGTTGTTTTTCGAGGTTGTGTTGACCAATTTTGACACTTCGCGAGGATCGCGGCAAAGAAGCGTAATGCGCATGCGTCACTGTGGGATACGGATTTAGTCCAACCCTTTCCAGGGAGTTATCTCTCCTTAATCTCTAGCCTTCTTGGTTTCGTCTCTTCCTATCTGACGAGGGTGAAAATCACTCAGCGAAAAGCGATTTGGAACGGGCCCTTATAAGTCAATGTAAAGATTTTTGGTCCATACTAAAACTGTCAAAATCACGCCATTCAATTACGATTCCATTGGAATGTAAGTAGCAGAATCCAGGCCCAGGGGACCAGCCCTCCTACTCCCGTTCAACTCACGGCCGAAGTTTCGTCGCTTTCCTGCTCTCCCATACCTGTGCAATCTGTTGTGAAAACGTAATAGCGCACGAAACTTCGGCCGAAAGTTGAACAGGAGGAGGCCCTCTACTCCGGGTCAAATTCACGAAGTTTTGGGAAGCTTTGGAACGCTGAAAAGGACACTAAACCTAGTATGTTTTGAATGGGTTTCATGTATTTTGTACAATAAAATATGTTTATTAGAATACCACTAAAGCAACATCAATTTCGAACGGCAAGTATGTTTTTTTAACTGCTGAAAATTCACGTAACTACGTGATCGATAAACGGGAGTAGGCCCTCAGGACCTACGCAGTGAGCGATTTAGGTCCAAATTGGTGGTATAAACCAATTCATACTGTACTCGTGCCCAGAAACATCTCCTTCACTGTCGCCTGGCGTTCTTTTTACGTGACGAGATCTTATGATTCGAGTATCTAAAATTGTCCACGTAATTTTTTTTTATTATGATTTAATTTAATCAATCCCTTTTTTTTTGTATTCGTCATCCAATCACAGATTATGACTAAAAACGTAATCTCCGGATGTTTCTAAGTACTTCATCACGCTATCGTTCAAGTGTTGGATTACGATAATAGCATTCTTATCATCAGCAATCCTATTAGCAAAAACATTCGGTATGTTTTATTTTATTTATCGGAATATCAAAGCAGTGGACTAAAGGATTTGAGTTGTAACACAGCGCCTTTCACATTAAATAACTAAATAAATAAAAATAAATTCTATTGTGGTTTAGTAATTTGAATTTGTGTAATATATGTTACAGTCAGTGTTAAATATAGTTAATAAATTAGCTCCAGAGCTCATCTTTTAAATGTTATATTTTAATCAAGGTATGTAATAAAATAAGTTGTAAACGAGGCTTGGTGGCGACAGCAGATCGGCAATCTGATCTTAGGCTACGCGCGCCAAGTCGTAAAGTTATCCCTCTCACGCATACGTCATTCGGAAAGCACGTTGATCAGTTCGTCCTGGCTGAATGGTCAGTCGTTAAACCTAGACGAAGGTGTTATAACCTCGTCAAAAACACTAAGGTATTTGACTATGGCTCTTGCGTAAGAATGGGTAGTGGCATTGGCAACGCTGCTGCACAGGGTCGGCAAAGCATGAGTGATATATCAGGTATTGCAGTATTGCACGTGTCTTTAAACTGGCTTGCCACCGACGCGACCCGATGTTGTATAAACAAAACAATACTAATTAAAAATTGTTGCAAAATGAACGATTTACAAGCGTAGCGATGTCCTCAGTCAAGAAAAGTCACGCAATGCAGTTTATTTCGTGCACAAACCGTGAAGATACTAATCGACGTTTTTGATAGTTTGTTTGAAAAATAATTTCATAATAAGTCCTTTTTTCTGTTAGTTTAAGTACTTATATTTGACTACCCATCGTTGGCGTAATGCAGCGGTCATGCATATAGTTCTGAGGGTCGTGAATCCGATCACAACTCAGGACAAACATTCATGATCAGCATGGGGTCAAATTGTCTTGACGCAAGTTCTTTCAGATATTTATTCATTCATTGGTTGCTATACATCGTTAGTAAATATGGAACGGCACGAAATTTTATCAGGCTCTCGAACTAAATAAGTGGTTATTTTCACTTTTGTCTGAGCACCACTCCAAAGTTAAGTGTTCTTCTTCAGTTTTAAGCAACATTTCGTTTTGAAAGCCTCTCACTCAATCCAGGTGGCCTAGGTTCAAATCTAGTTCAGGCAAAGAAAGAACACCGAGATTTTGTTCTGTTCGGACCAGGATCAAACCCAACAATACAAAAGGATATAGGTGTTGGTTGATAACTAAATTATCGTCTTGAAATGTCCGGTCTGTTCATGTGCGCATTTAAATGATAAAATATACGAATTCTTCCTCGTTCGTTTTTTTATCACCATATTATCAGCTGGCGTCAGGTGTGTAGCAAAACCCTTGTGTTAACCGGTTTATTATTGTATCACCAATTCACCAACGTAATTCCTCGATCATCAGTCTTAGACATCCCCTGCTGCCCGATTGCAGGCAGCCTCCATGTACGAAAACCTGCTTTTTCAGGTTGCTCGTCCACCCAATTTGTGGGCATCCCACCTTGCATTTCCGAATAGCTACTCCTCTTATGAACCCAACGGCCGTCAGTTGTTCTACGTGCTCTGCCCACTGCCACTTCAATTTACTTCTCCCTTTTATACACCGGAAGTGGACACACTGCCACAGCAAGCATGCGAACTACTACTCGGTTGACGCAGCCTAGATGTCACATCAGAAAGATATCTCTTACAAAAACCCTCAAAAATAATCTCCCCTTTCCAGATAAAATGCATTGAACCATGTCTGGAGGCAATTCCAAGAACAAGGCCCGCTCCAAACGGACCGAGGGGTGGGAGGAGGCTGGAGGGGAGTTCTACCAGGAGCTGTACCCTGGAGGCGAGCAAGAGCTGTTCGAGAACCTGCAGAGAGCCGATGCGGCGAAGCTCGCGACGCTGCTGCCTTCGAAGCAGGCAAGAAATAGTAAGTCAACTTTGTCACAACCATTTAATACAAATATACCATCACGCCTTTTTCCCAATTTGGTAGGCAGAGACCACGTCTTTCCAAGTGAAAGTCTTAGCAAGTGCTACGAGCGTTCAGGTTTATAATGTCCCTTTCCCGAAATGTCTTCGTACAACAGATGATGATGAAATATGGAAAAAATAAAATCAACCATATTATAATGGTCCATTAAAAAGTAAACGCATCTATAGGATCTTCCAGTATAATCGTTTTTTTTTTAATTAATTGCAAAACCGGTGGTGAATTCGGTGACAACCATCATTCGTGACTTTTCCTGCTGTCAGCTTATTCCATAATGTATTTAAAAAAAAAAACAAGTTAATCAGCCTTTGACACCCCTATTACATGGCCTGGTTATTTCCAGGTCAGGTGGTTCAAAACTACGTATGTATCTGTTAGCCTAAAAAATCATGCTATGACGTGTTTCTCCACCTCTTTGAGTCATGCACCCCGCAAATATGAAAAAAACAAACAAATTGTGCTAAAAGTAATTATATCATTTCGTAAGGAAAATTCCGCAAAATAATAAAGCAATGTAAATTACAGCGACAACAGTGAAACGTGCGCGCTCACAGAATGAGAGGCGGCAGTCGACGTACGCGCGGACCACGCAGAGCCGGGATATACACTTGTCTATGTTGCCGGACCTCTCGGGTGAGTGAATAGCAAAGAATAGTCTTCTTGATAAATGTTTAATAAATCTACTTGATTTTGACAACTGTTGTCGTAACGGTACAGCGCGGATTAAATCAAGCAGTGTTGAAAGAAGTATTTATTTATTTATTGCAAACCATAATGTAGGTAGGTACACAAGATAGTATTGAAGATAAGTATCAATTATGGACCCTGTAGGGCGCTGCAAATGTAGGAAACAGACAAATATTAATCACCACTATTGCGTCATCTATATCGATCTATATCTGTGCTTCTGGCTATATACATGGTGAGCGGTCGCTGACGTTGTTGCAGTGATTGGACCACGCAGAAGCCTACACTTGGGCAAACGTGTTTGAACCCAACCTAGGTGACCAGCCCCCCGATTCAGAACAAAGTTATCGACCGATTCGGTTATGTTCTTTTATTATATTAGGTATTTTATTAGGTGGGGTAGTTTTTATGTAATTTAGTTTATGAAAACCTAAGGCCTTTGAGTTGAACATATAGAATTGATTGCTACCGTTAAGCAGATCATTCACTATAATTAGAACAAAATTACCGAATCGGTCGATAACTTCGTTCTGAATCGGGGGGCAGTTAACGCCACAACATTTGTGTTTGTTGTGTTTGGGTGTTATTATCTATTTAGGTATGTATTTAAAAGTATTTCTGTATTTGTATCAGTCTCTGACTGACACCCATAGTAAATTGTCCCAGATATTCATTAAATGTTTATTTATTGTTCTCAAGAGCTGTGCAAAAGCATACTATGAAAAATCATGTCACTTATTATGATAGGGGTATATTTGGGACACTATCTGCACCTATTTGTACAGTTGTTTGTTACTTACTATATTTTTGTTTATCTCGCTTCTTAATTACCCTTTGTGAATCAGCCTCAGTAGCAGGATGATAAACTGGTCACTGACCTACAATTGGTATGAAATCATTCATTACTCTCATTACCACCCTTCCTCCTTGGAATCTCTTGTTATTATTCAGTTAACATACTTCACGAAATTGCCTCAAGCAGTGTGAGAATTTGACGGTTAATTAGCGTAGTTTAAATGGTTGCGTCATATAACTTAATTTTAAATCGTATTGTTTGCCTTCTTTTACAAGATATAAAGATTTTCTAATATTCGCTGTGATTGTAGTGAATTTATTCTATCGCACTACCACAAAATAATTCAAATGGTTTGGTACGTTATGTTATCCTGTCACCACGGTTTGAAGCTGTACGTCTTGTACTATTGTTATCCTCAGTTCATCTGATATATATTATAACTGTATGAATGTTTTTATTTGCGTTAAAATGCTGTCAAGATACTGAAAACCAAATGAGCAGTAAAACAAATATGGATGATTGCGCTTCATATTTTTTACTGAGCCACACTAGGCCACATTTTTCAGGAATATGATTACTTGCTAACATCTATAAATATCTGTTCAAGGAAGACTGAACTCGAAAATACTACTACTAAATTTAAAATTATACCAATTTGATGTTTAACTTAAATTGTGGTGTTGCAGAAAACCTGTCAAATGAAGAGCGAACATGGGACGAGATCATGGAAATCAAGGCCATGCCGGTGCCGATGGGGCAGAAAAGAGAGCTGAAGGCGCGGCTGCAGGTGAGGTACACGAGGGCTCAGATATAAGCAGGTCGCCACTGATTTTGTATGTATGGATGACATCATCACAGTCCCAGTCAGCGACGAACAACTAAGTGGCTTGTCGCTCCTGGCTTTGGTCTCTTATAAATATTGCCATGAACACACAATACACTTGTACTTTGTACGTTGTTTTCTATTTATTTTAAATCACTTCATATTTCTGTTTTTGTAGTTTCTTAAAATGTTTTGTGGCGTACTGTTTCAATGTTTTATATTAAATTTCATTACTGTGTAAATTTTTAATAGAAAATAAATTCTTACGTAGTTAAACATCAATGATAATGATAAGCGGCTTTGGCAGAAAAAGCTTCCCTGATTAATCTACTAGCTCGGATACATTAATGGTTTTGAGATGAACTTCCTTCAGTTTATGTAGAATGAAGAAATGTTCCTAATGAAAAAACTTTTTTTATAGAACGCAACAAAGCTCCGCCTCCAGGGCCTAGAACAGCTTCATTGGAGACAAAGAAAAGTCTGGCACATCTTCCGAATAAGATTCGGTGAACTCGTCGGCAAACTGGAACTCTGGCAAACGCCCATGAGAGAAATAGAAGGATCCTTCGGGACTGGAGTGGTATCGTACTTCTTATTTCTAAGGTGGCTACTATTCTTGAACCTCGCCATATCAATATTCGTAATACTCTTCCTAATTCTACCAAAGACAATTCTAGTCGAACGATATTATAATTGCGACGATTTCGAACCCAATTCTACTGTATGCTGTTCACAGGCGTATTTCGAAAAGAATATGACAGATTCCAACATATTTCTCGATATAATACAAGGAACTGGAGTGGTTGAGCAAACTATACTATTCTACGGAGTCTACAGTGATCAAATATATACGTATTTCCTGAAAGGTCTTTGGGAAACTGAATTATTCTACAATATGCCTCTCGCATACATCCTTGTACCGATTTCTTGGACGTTATTATCTCTAGTGGCTATTGTTAAGACAGGAGCGAAAGGTTTTAAGGAAAAACTTGTCGAAAGCGAGGGACAGTTCTATTTGTATTGCAATTTAGTTTTTGGCGGATGGGATTTCTGCATACAAAACGATAAGTCCGCTAAAATAAAACATAAAGCCCTTTACAATGAAATCAAAGGATGTTTAGAGCAAGAGAGATTTAAAGAAGAGAAGCAATTGAGAACTAGAGAAAGTCAAATAATGTTGCATCTTAGAAGGTTATTCATAAATTTAGTCGTCTTAATCATGTTAATCGCATCAGTAATACTTATTTATATAGCTTTTGCCTATTCTGTGTCTAGATTAAATCCTGAAACTGTTGAAAACGATGACACTGAACTATTCAATGATATTGACAGTGTCAATACAACATCGGAAAGGCTGACTTTTAGTCAGTTGAGTATAGACAGCACTGAATCTTTAGGTCTATACAAGGAAAGCACGTTTTTTGAGCAGCTAGAGAATACGCTACTGGAATTCCTGCCATTTATTTGTATTGTAGGCCTCAATTTGGTAGTACCAGAAATTTTCAGCTATTTGATCGGTTTCGAAAATTATGCCCCAGCTAATGTTATTATTGTAACTATACTCAGAACAGTACTATTAAGGCTTTCTTCGTTGGGAGTTTTATTGAGTCAATTGTACATTTTCATACAATACAGCGATAATGTTTGCTCTTTAGGGAACGAAGATTCCAACAGACTTGAATGTTGGGAGACTTACGTCGGCCAACAATTGTACAAGTTAATTTTAACCGATTTTGCTTTACAATTCGTGACTACCTTCCTAATAAACTTACCAAGAGCATTTATAGCAAGACACTCTAATAGTAGATGTCTGAAAATGATAGGCGAACAAGATTTCTACTTACCAAAACATGTTTTAGATATCGTATACACGCAAACTATAATCTGGATGGGCACATATTTTTGCCCATTTCTGCCTATAATAGGAACTGTGTATTATTTCCTAATATTTTACATCAAAAAGTTCACATGCCTTATAAATTGCACTCCATCTCCTGTCGTATATAAAGCTTCCAAATCGAAATCCTTATTCATGTCTGTGCTTCTATTAGGTTTTGTAATATCGATAGCACCGGTTGCGTATTCTGTAGCAGAATTGCTGCCATCTATCAACTGCGGTCCATTTAGAGGCTACGATACTGTATGGGACTATGCCATACAAACTTTCGATAGATTCCCTTACGTATTGAGAGAAATAGTATTCCTATTAGGTACTTCTGTGTTCGCAGTACCAGCATTCGCGATGTTGTTATTCTTTTTATATTACTACTGGGCTGTTGCGACGGCGAATAGGCATATGGTGTCTGTTCTGAAGAATCAGCTGGTTCTAGAAGGTCATGATAAGCAGTTCTTGCTGAACAGGCTCAGTGCCTTTATAAGGCAGCACCAAAAACGCTGCGATAGGAGGAATAGAGCCAGTTTTGCCGAAGACGATTCCTCTATAAGACAGAGTTCTAGATAATTTAGAGTAGGGATCATCTCAAGTTGAAGGCTAACTCCCTTATTCATAAATGCTATCTGTCATATAAGGCTGTTTTAACTAATGTATTGTTCTGTATAATATTTGCATTGAAATGTCAGAACGGTGCATTAAATAAAGTAGTTTAGTAATTGTATTACTACTATTATATAAAACGAACTGACTTTAAAAAAGTAACACAATTACACAACATATTGAATAATCAAGCCCTGCATTCACTTTTGAGATATTAACGTCCGACTTCTGAAATGCCACTTAAAAGCGTTATTTTTATTTTATTGTGTTAAAAGTTAAGGACCGCTCACAATTGCTGTCACTTTTAGTTTTACTGACATATTCAAGAAGCAATTTATCTAAAGGCTCATTTACTTTGAGTGATTTTTCAGAATCTGAAAGAAGTCCTATCCTAAGCAAGACTCATATAACATAACAATAATAGTTGATGCTTTATAATAGAATTAAGTTTACGTAACAAGCTTTTCAAAACGACACTCAGCTAATTATGTAAAAACCAAAATTACATTACAAAGTAATAACTATGAATAATTACGTCTAAGAATAATCTTAACTAAAAAATGAATAATGTTTTATATAAAAATAAAAAAATAATGATTTACCTACAAAGAAAATTGTAAATATGAAAAATTATCGTTAAAAAATTTGAAGTAACATTAAATTTAAATTAAATTATCAAAAATGTAAAAAAATACACACTATGTTGTTGTAAATCAGTAATAATCGTTTATTGTTTCCTTTTAAATAAATTTGAAAATATATAAAACAATCTAAAACAGCTGTGAATTTATAATAAAATGTAATAATACGAAATACATATATAACTAGTGATAAGATTACGTAAAAATATGCCAATTATCATAATAATAGATTATAATATACCCAATAATTCGCGTAACTACGTATATTGTTTGTTCTGCAAAAAACATTTGCGTAATTTTTGTAGCAAGTACTATATAATCTGCCCTAGCAAACAAAAATAAAACAGTTTAAAAACACGTTTTTAAACGTAAAAATCAGTCTTATAACACTTTCTGCTAATGAACTGTTTTGACTCTTTCATTCTCCGTGCTTCAGAGTGCGTAGAAGGTGGCACAAAGAGTTTCAGATGACTTCACCTTCGCCTTTTGTGATCGATTAAACACGAATTGGGTATTTGACCTATTTTTTTTGATGTGTTATCAATAATATAAGCTCTGGTAAAAAAAATATTCCGGTAGCACTAAAACTCTCAGAGATATTGCAATTTTAAAAATATGTTTAGGACTTCTTAAGGTAGTGACGTCACATGACGTCTATTTCTATGTGTTACGCAAAACATTTGTTTGGCAGCTATATTAAATATTGCGTTTCTGAAAATGGTTTCCTAACAAGTCGTTATAAATTGTGTAGATTATCAATTGGTATATTTATTTTTATTTAATTTGCACTTTTAAAAATCAATTGTACTTAAGTAATTAATTTTTTTTATGTATTTTTTTATAATATTGAATAATTATTAGAATCCAATGAATAGAAATGTTTAAGACCCAATTGGTATGGCACTGAGTCAGCGCCACCTAGCGGCAAAATCAAGGAACACCGCAAATCGCGATTTTGAAGTCATTATATTTTTTATTATCTTTGTGCCCCTCGCATTATGAACGAAGAAGGCATGTTCGTTTAGCAGTTGATCTCATATTATTATTATAAATAAATAAATTATAAATTTAAATAAATTTGCGCCAGACAACACACCTCTTGTAATGGTCTCGAAGTAGGGATTAATATCCCTGTGTTACGAGGTACCACACAAGGAAATAAGCTAGGGGCGTCTCCCAGCACACCCAGACCCGAGTCAATTCAGAAAAGATCGTTTCCTGAATTGACCCGACCGGGAATCGAACCCGGGACACTACGGAAATCGAGGCGAGAAACCGTGCTACAGCGCACTACGCCAACAGTGTCATGTCGTCAAAAAAATTATATTCTCAGACCTGTCAACTTTAGTGTAAAGTGACACAACAGTGCATTAGCTAAAGTAGTGTTAATAAAATGCCCAGTTTGTCTAATTAATGCGTATGCTTTGGTGCTTTTTATTATTCTCTTTTGTTTCATGTGTTAGGTATTAGGTAATGAGATTCATTTAATTAAAAAAGAATCTGCATGACTGATTTAAAGATTTTTAATCTTTTTTGTATAATATTTATTTTATAACCGTAGTTTGTATACATTCCTTCCTAAACTATAATTATGTCTTGTTTCTGACAAATACTAAGGCCTGCGCAGACGAGGGTTATCCGCGGCGTACTTTTTACTCCGTCAAAATAGATCCCTTACAAACTGTATCGAGCAACGCACACGGACGACTAAAAGTACGCTGTAACACCGCGGACGCCCGCGGAGCGTAGCGGATTAAAGTGCGCGGGCGTCCGCGAAAAAAATAGAACGAACGAACTATGAGCAGTCAACGCACACGGCGGATTTTACTCCGCGTTAACAATCGATTCGGAATGAGGGAATGGACCCAGTATTATCTTTTAAAACGTCTTCTCTTTTGCTTAAACTTCATGTAAATTACAGCACAACGTAATCTTAGCAGTCAGAATATTTAAATACTCGCGGACAACAAATGATCACACACCGTGTGCGTTGAGTCCGCGGTAAATCCGCGGCAAACTTTTTATTCGCGGAGCGTACTTTTTTCTCCGCCGCGGAGAAAGAAAAGTACGTCGTCGCAGGCCTTTAAAGGTACTTATTACCGAGGTAGCTTAGTAGTTTGTTTTGTTTGCTTTTCTAACATTATGTTAATTTTGTTATGGCCGAATTTGGAAACATCTGTCAAGTTGCAACAATCTACATCTAATGTAATAGTCTCTTTCATTTCTCCTGACACGTTATAAAACAGTATCAGTGTGAAGGGTGCTTAATAGTGACTTTTTTTTTGGCCTTAGCAACGCAAACTCATGACTTAGTTCCTTATTTAGCCTGATTAAGCCTTTTTATTTGGATACTCATGCCATAATATTTAATAAGCACAATTTTATTACTAGTTTAGGCCCATTGTTTTTACCCTTAAATAAAGATTTTTTAGCAAAATATATCTTACCGTAGTAGATTTTATTAGTTAATTTTACGTTACGTTAAGTTATCCTATTTTGATTTTTAATTGGCTGTTTGTTATTATTATTTCATTTAATTGAGTTAACTTTGCTAAACTGTAGAACATAAAAACTTAGAAAGAATGTCATGAGAAATTATATTAAAAATGCAGTAGTTGATAAGAAATAGTTTATACGAAAATTAGTAAAAATTGTAAATCTGTATATAGAGCATTTATTAGATAATTAGTGCTTATAATAGTGATCTCAATAAAATGTTACTATAATTTATTTTAATAGAATTTTCCAAAATGAACATTTTGGAACTAATAAGTTGTCACTAGCCGCCACAAGCAATAACTTATAAAAAATAATATGACATTGCTTCTAACAGAAAGAGTCCCTATTTATTGTTCAATGTATTAACAAAATGTGATGATGGCTCTTATTTAATGATTGGTCCCAGTAGCTTCGTTTAAGACAGTCTAAAATAGTTGAGTGAGTGTTGTACCTAAATATACAATTTGTATTGAAAAATTCTATTAAAAGGGTTCTGTACATGAAGTAGTGTTTTGTATCATAGTTGTAATGTATAGTCGACGTAACTAAGCACATTTTGTTACCTTACTGTAATAAAAAAAATCGGTAGCACCATCTTACTTTGACAGTACTCAAACTCAAATATCTTTATTCAAATAGACTGTATCAGTTTCAGTACTTTCAAATCGTCAAATTTACAGCAACATATAGACGTAAATACTATAATAATATGGACATATGTCTATACACAGTATATACACAGTATACAGACATAACATAATGAAACTGTCAAAGCCTAAATATGACAAAAATATTGTAAAGGTTTACCTCGACTTTAATTTGTCTTATTGGGTGTACTTTTGATTCAAATATACATGTTTTTAGATACTAAACTGAAGGTTTGTTCCCGAACTTCTTACGGCAATTTTTAAACAGTCATTCTCAAAAATAACGTCGACTTGCAAGTATGATTGCTTCAATATTGCTCTAAGGGAAGATGTATGTTTAATATTTTCATTAACACGTTCGTTATACTTAGACGTTCAGTTAAATGTTATTTTGAGACTGCATTTTCAGATCTGGAAGAACTACTTCAGATAGGTATCTTAAGTTTGCTTAGTACTTGTTAAATCTACCAGCGATGCCAAGTTTTCACTGCTCACTGCCATAATACAGTGTCACTTTTTTAAATATTGATTATTATGATTAAATTATTGTACTATACATTGTTTTTTATTAAAATGACTTCGGAAACTTTAGTTGCTCATTTGCAACTGCGGCGCTAGAGGTACAGAGGCGTTCACATCAACCTTAACAAAACCATTGCAAAACAGGTCTTACGTCGGCAGCATAAGGTGGGGCACCTTATGCTGCTATTATGTAAAGGTTGATGAGAACGCCTCTGTACAAAGATGGCAAGTTATTTATATGGAACTCTTGCGGTTAATGGGTTAAAAACGTATGTGTGTTGGCCCAGAAGGTTTATCAGTGAAGACTATTGAGTATTGAAGTCCCAGTATTAAACTGTGTTGGCTGTAATGAAACACATTTTTGGTTTCTGAATGTATTACCAAAAAACATTTTTAATGATCATGTCATGAAATGGCATTATCGTGAAAACGTTTCCCACCAGCATGGCCAGCAGTGCTCACATAAGTGTCTGGCGCTAGGGCCATGTTTTGTGGACTGGATGTCCGGCGGTTAAAAGGTTTTTTTTTTCTAAATCATTCTTTTTCTGATGTCTAGGTTCTGACGCCACCTTAAAATGGTCAGAAACAATCTGTAGTGTTACGTCGGACAAGTAAAAATTCATGATTTTATTTTTACTTAAATTTTCGGCGTTGTGGGCACCAAATAAGTACCTAGTCATTGCCCCTACTGAAAAAAACGGTTTGAAAATAAAACCAAACATTAATTAATTGCCTCTTTTATTGCAAAATCTAATTTGTACACAAAATACAAAAATGTACTCTATTAATATAAATTTCTTATTATTAAATGGATAAACGTTTATCTTTTCTGCTTTATTTTAAGACTATTATACATAAAGTTCAAACGATCCGGCCGAATAGAAATATGTAATAACTTAAATATATAATCGTACATCACTACTGCACCAGGCTATCATGAACAAAATACTAATGAGATTGGCTCATTGGTTCTGCTTTTAGTAAACCAGCCTATTTAGCCTGCGTCGTGGGTTCGATTCTGACAAATATAAACATACCACACAATAATTTAAAAATCAAAGGAACTAATAGGTAAACGTTATCTTCAAGGGGGTTTACTTTTTGCGTTAGGGGTAGATCGTTAACGTCGCATTTTTTTAAGGTATTATTTTGCCGAGTTTAAATTAAGTATAAATTATCTCTCTATTATAGAATGCACCTTTTAATTTCATAAATATAACTTCAACTGTGTACAGTGAATTCTTAAGTGTCTTAACAATTTAAAAAAAAAAAATTAGCAAATACCGACTTTGGCGACTACCTAATTTTAGACAATTCAATGTGTTTTTAAATAGTAAGTATTATGCACATAATAATAGAGCAAAAATTACAAATTTATTTCAATTCAATGAAATAATCACGAAAATCTTACAAAAATGCAAAGTTTTCGATCCACCCCCAGCTAGCTCTTTGTCATGAGCTATGTATAGTTCGCGTCAAACTTTTAGTCCCCTCTGAAGTTTCTCGCATGCGCAGAAGGCACAAAAACACTGAATGCGCGACGCGTCTCGTGTTCAGAGGGGACTAGAAGTTTAATGACGCGAACCATACCTACTTGGTAAAAACTTTAACAATTTTCATGAAGTACTTATAAAAAAACAATTTGATGGCAGTAGGCCGAAAAAAAATTATATTCTGAACTAAGTATTATTTTTCTACTTAGCATTTAGAAAATAAAATTATGACTTTATAAATTCGTGATATACATCGTACCCTGTTACAATTAATCAACAATAACAAATTTAAATATTATACTATACTTAAATGGAACTAGTACGTTCTTCATTGTTATCTTTCGCAATCAAATATTTTTTTCCAGATTATGTAATCAGATATCTTCACGGCCACCTGTAACACGGTAACACGGAAATGGTATTATTATAGTAGCCACTTCCATTCACAATTAAATAAAAAAGTCAAGTTATACTGTCCATTAGATCCTAATCATTAAATTTAGTTTTTACTTATCACTTAGTTAATTTTAGCATTTAACAATGCTTGTTTCTCATATCTAAAAATTAAAAAAACTAGAAAAAAACGAATTTCGGACCTTGAAGAAACCTAAACAATAGACAAAACATTAATACAATATTTTGCCTGATTTCTTCAAGGTCCGAAATTAGATTTTTTCTACTTTCTTATCTTTAGTTTTCACTTGCCACATAGTCTGAGATATGTTGTTCTATGTTGACATTACACATAGCAGGTAGAATCATTCTACTAGAATGGTAACAACTATGACGTAGTATTGAGTACTACAGCAGTGCTCCGATACTAGGTACTGTTGCTGCCAGTACTAATAAAAAAATACAAAAAAACAAAAGTTGGAACAACATTTTCACAGTTAATCCTACCTACTCATTGTTTTTTAGAATAAAGTATAATATATTCATAAGCTTTAGGACATCGTTACATTTAAAAATTTAAAAGTGTCAGGTACACAACGACTATAAACACTACCAGACGGCGGTGTCCGGATGTTTAAAAAATTTAAATTTAGCCTGGGTTTAGGGTGCGTTTCCACTAGAGATATAATATGTGTGTTTAAGAACCAATAGATTTATTTCATTCACCTAGCTTCGCGATTCTATTGGTTCTTAACAAACGCATTCCTCGCAACGCAGCTTCTTCGCACATCTCTGATGGAAACGCACCGTCTTACCATCAATTAAAGCCAGTAAAGTTAAATGCCTAAACAGAGCGTAGCCAGCGATTTCCTGATATGATTTTTTATTTTCAGCTAGTCTGGTTACCTGTCTAGAATGCATCCTCTAAGCCAGATATTTACTGAAGAAATTGCTCGCTACCCTCCGTTTACGAAATCAACTTGACTGGCTATATGAGATGGTAACCAAACAACTGAGTAGGCGCACGCATATCTGGCACTCTAAAGCTAAAATAGCATCTTTTTTTTTTTACAAACGTCCCTTACTTCAATTTGTACTTACACTCAATTGACGGTTGAGGCGTGCTCAAAGTCGCCCTTATCCAGCTGCCGCTGAGGCGCCTTCGGTGAGTACACCAACATGGATACGCGCTCCGGACTTGTCTTGTTACGATGAATGTCTATAGAAAACAAAACAGAAATAGAAACTGGTAATTTGATATCTAGTTTTATCCACAACGCAGTTATCAATAGGGGTCAAAATAGGCTGAGCCACGCAACCTAATAGCATGCGGGATGCCAACTGATGGCTGAGAAGAACGGGCACGTCTCCGACCGGAATGGTCTGGTACTGTTCACAAGAACGTTGACAGATATGATGAAGTGCGTTTAGAACGCCAAGTACGGAAGGCGCAAGCTTTCCTAGATCCAGTAGTATTCCATCTTAATAAATGTGTCTACACTCAGCGGGATCCCATGTCTGGGAGACTTAAGAGTGATGCAGATAATTAGATCTGGATTTGTTCTATTGAATTATGCTGAAAACAGAATTGTTCCGTATAAATAACGGAAATATATACTTTTCTAACCGACCTCCAGCCAGCGGGATTTTTACTAAAGTTATGTCTGATGAACTTTAAATTGGTATTAACGTTTAGATCTGTAAACCTACCGACCTCCAGCCAGCGGCCAGCAGATGATGAACTTTTCTTACCGACGGAGGTAAGAAAAGTTTATATTTCCATCATTTATACGGAACAAATTATGTTCTTCAGCATAATTCAACAGAACATAAAATATCCAAATCCAATTCTCTGCATCACAGACAACGGATCCCGCTAAGTGTAGACACATGATAATAAACAGGGAAACTTACAGGGAGTTGCTAATTAGAGCCTAAAAACGTTGCATTAGAGCTATTTGCGGTCTTGAGCCTACAGAAAGCTGTCAACCTGATTTTAGAACTCTAAAATTATTAACATTGCCGTCTTTGTACATTTTAGAATTGTGTATTTTCGTTAAGCTGAATCCTTATTTATTTGAAAAAAAATGAATGTACCTAATCTTCGACCAAGAAACTTTGTACCAAACCTTATAAAACTGCATTATTGCGAAAAAGTATACTCACAATGGCCCTTAAAGTGTTCAATAAACTTCCTGAACCACTGAAATACTATAATGTTATTAGATTTAAATGTGTACTGTCGAGATTGTAAGTGGAAAAATGTTATTATGATTTGAATGACTACTTTAGGGACATTAATTTTGAATTATAGACATTTCATTTATTGTTATTTTTTGTGATTTGTTTAAGAATAACCCTGTATTGACACTATTTGTAATTAAGTGGACATTAATCTGATTAATCTGACCTAATTACTTGTTTTGAATCATTAATGTTTTTTTTTATTATTATTAATATTTCAATCTGTAATTCTAATCCCATGTAAAAAAGACTATTCATTTCAATTTTGTTATATATTTCGTATGCCGCACAAGGCGCATCATGGAGTTCTTTTTTAAATGTTTTAAAACTTGTCAGCTTGTACAGAGGCGTTCACATCAACCTTTACATAGGGCATTATGCAGCTGACTAAGACCATTTTGCAATGGTTTTTTAAAGATTGATGTGAACGCCTCTATACCACCGGTGACGACGAATAAATTAATTTGAATTTGAATAAAACAAGGAGTCGCCGTCGTCGGACACGGCGTGGATAAGTGAGGAGGTCCAAGTACCCCAAATAAGAGCCTCAGGCCTCCCTCAGGTACTGCCGCGTCATGGACATGACATCTGGATGGATTGTGAATTCTGGGGGGACAGCGCGTACGCAGTCCCCACTACCAAAAATAACGCATCCGAGTTATCCACATTAGGGATAATCGCAAGGGTCAACCACTCCGCAGTGCAAAGGAGCAGCCTCGCCCTGGGGGAACCGCCTTATTGATCACGGTGTCCCCTATGCCAGGTAAGTATGATTTCACAGAGTCCAGCCAGGGTAGTCATTCCGCGGAGAAAAATCTTAACACCGCCGACTAGAAATTCGCAAGAGTCTGGAATGGACAACGCCATCTAGCGGACGTGCACTAAATATAACTCAAAGTACACCGATAGATGGCACGCAGTCTGCAACAAGCACAGCGAATGTACAAGTGCTGGAGAACTCAAACTGGTTCGCATAACTTCGCTTAAACGGCGAATTTCACGTCTGACGGGAAGGGGACGGTATACTAGAGAATATAGATGCATTGGTCACATTTCATGTGTATTTAAACACCAAGGCAACCCAAATGGTTTTCGATTTAGGACATAGGTATTTGTTTTTTTCTCATACTTACCCAATTACGTAATCAAAGCTAACTTGCAATCCTTTAAAGTATTTTTTTTGCTGAAATCATTGTAATCCTTATTTTCATTAGCGTTTGTATTCATTTGCAACAAAAACTTTAACTGAACTTTTGACATCTGAATTTAATTTTATTGACTAACTTTACTGTATTAACTTTATTAAGGTAATTTATTTAATTTTAATAAACTTTTAATTTTTTTTTTCTTTGGGATAATTATTGTGAAATGACCCAATTTGATGTTTATAAATTGCATGACGACAAAATATTTGCACATCGCTGACCGATAAAACATGCATGTCCAAAATATAAAAATATAAATATAAATACACACATCAAAAGTGTCTAGGGATCAACATATATTTTTGCAATAACTTTTCTCCTGATTGATATTAATTAAAATTTTCTTTAAGGATTCATCAAATAAAGTGTTTTCGTTTGTCTACAGTAACGATAAACCAAGTCACCTTTGCATTAATAAAGAAATTTGCCATTTTCCTAATAAAGGGATTTTTGACATTTGAACCACTAACATTAAAGTTCGAAAAAAAGACTGATATAACAGTTTTCTTTAAAATTTTATTGGGTAACTTAAACAATTGATAATCCGTGTTTCTACCGCGAACACTAACAACACAAGAACATCGGTTTGGCATACTCAAAATGAGTTCATCCAAATCACGCTGTGGAATGGCCGCCCATGTTCGTTGCAACAACAAAAAAAGGTCTTCTTGCGACTGGATACCCTCCATATTCGGCAGAGCTCTTCTCTGTAGCATATCTCATGCATGCTCAATCGGGTTCAAGTCTGGCGACTGAGCAGGCCAGGGCAGGACATTGATGTTAGCTGCGGCGAGAGTCTGTCTTACAACTCTTGCGGTGTGCGGTCGTGCATTATCATGCATTAACTGAAATAAGGGACCGATTTGCACTTGTAGAGGAATGATGACGTCTGATACAATCGTCTCAGCATAAATTTGAGCGTTGAGGTTGCCTCTGATCCAAATCAACTCAGTTCTTCCGCCGATCCAAATACCCGCCCATACCATGATGGTTCCACCACTATAAGGATGGACTTCCTGGCAGGATTTTAATCGCTGTTGGCGTCCAGGGGTTCTCCAGTGTCGTATACGTCTTGTATCCGGTCTCATACCAAAACGAGACTCATCAGAAAAGCACACGAAACGCCATTGTTCTTCTGCCCAATTTCTGTGTTCAAGAGCCCATTGATATCGAATCCTACGATTGTGCATTGCTATAGGTGGTACCCTTAGCGGTCTTCGGGAATGAAGGTTCACTTCATGCAAGCGGTTTCTGACTGTTTGGTCGCTAATTAAGTTCCCTGAAGAGTGATGAAGCCTCACGGCTAACATCATGGCGGTTATTGTTGGAGCTCTTCGAGTTGTGATTTGAATGTATCGGTCTTGTCTCCGTGTGGTGCAGCGATACCGTCCTCCATGGCGCTCAGCCACGGTACCAGTGCTTCGGTAACGTGTCCAAAGTCGACTGATAACACTCTGACTTGTATTCAGAGCTAAAGCCACAGTACGTTGCCGGGAACCAGCTTCTATCATTCCCACGGCTCTGAGCATTTCTTCCCTGCTTAAATGACGTCGCCGCTCCATAATAACGTTGGTTTTAATCAGTAGTAGGGAAACAGTAGCACTAATAATGTCTTCAATGCGTTGTATGTTTTTATAGGGAAAATATTGACAGCTGATTTTCATCTTTTACTCGAATTTGATTGACAGTTCCTGTTTCAAATTATGAAATGCACCAAAAAGGATCCATATAAATTTATAAAATCATAAATTTATTACAAAGCCACATCTCAATCTCAAGAAATCCGCATAAAAATGCTTGATCCCTAGACACTTTTGATGTGTGTATAATACTTTGAAAGTATTTTACTCCCAAGTCCCCGACCCGCTTGGGCCTTCGCGTTCGCGTCTGATCGGCAAGTCACCGCAAAAGCAAGATAAGATAAGTGACATACCGAACTCGATCTCTCGCGTGGTGCGTTTAATTTGACTAAATCTCGGTCTCATCTTGAGGGGAATAAGGAACTAAAAATGTGCATTTATGACGCTTGAATCGAGATTTCCGGGAAATTGCAAATGCGCGCAAAGTGTACTTACAACAAATACGTGCTTACGTTCCTAACGAGCCTGAGCCTATCCTATTGTAATACAAATAAAGTTTCTTATTGCACGTCCAATCCAAAACAATATGAATATGAAATCTTGTAATAATATTTTCGTTTTTTCGCTTGGCACGTGCGTCGTCCAGTCTACTAACTGTCCTTGACATTATTAGATTTGATTTATTGATAAAAAAGTTAAGAGTTTTCTTAAGTTATTCCGAGTTATTACATGATTAATAACTAAGTAATTAATATTAATTACTTATTGTTATTATTTTAAGTAGTTATTTAAGCTTAAAAGTAAATATTTTTCACCGTTAGCGGCTTCGCCCGCTTAGACTGTCTTTCCTATCAAAATATAGCCAAAATTAAAAAAATATAGCCACTCCCTGATAATGTAGTTTTATATTGGTTTATGAATTATTAAAACCGGTCCAGTAGTTTCGGAGTGAATAGGCTATACAAAAAAACAAACAAACAATGAAATCTTTCATCTTTATAATATTTATAGTATAGACTGGCTTTTCACAGTTAGCGGTTAAAATATAGCAAGACGAGGATTTAAGCCAGGGGGGTTCCCAGCACACCCTGGCCAGGGCCAATTTGGGAAAGTGCGTTCCCGAATTGATCCGACCGTGAATCGAACCCGGGACACCACGCACGAGGAGGCGAGAAACCGTGCTACAGCGTACGGAGGACGTCAGGTGAACCTTTACAGAACCATTGCAAAATAGGATTTATGTCGGCAGTAGTAAAATGGCCTCAGAGCCCTATGAGGGTTGAAGTTGCAGCTTTGCTTGATAGTGCATGAAGAGTTTGTCCAGTGCTCACATGTATATCTTGACTTGTAAGCCTTATTCAAAATGAGTTATGTAAACAATTGTTTAAAGTTGAAAGTCAGAAATAAAAAAATAATGGATTAAGTACATAGCCTTCTATGAACCGTAAGCTAATCTACAACAGAAATGAACGTTTTGAAACTTGTCGATTGTATTCACGCGATTATATTTCTTATAAAAACACACGTATAGTCTATTCTAGCAAATATTTCTATTATTTTATGGTCAATGAAGTAATAGAAATATTTGCAAGTATTTCGAATTTTGGCCTTGGTTTTCGATGGAGAACGCACCAGGTGTCCCTGATATTGGATTTTGCTAGTATGACTCATGCCTTTTTATTTAATTTTCTAATACTTAAACTACACACATCAAAAGTGTCTAGGGATCAACATATATGTTTGCAATAACTTTTCTCCTGATTGATATTAATTAAAATTTTCTTTAAGGATTCATCAAATAAAGTGTTTTCGTTTGTCTACAGTAACGATAAACCAAGTCACCTTTGCATTAATAAAGAAATTTGCCATTTTCCTAATAAAGGGATTTTTGACATTTGAACCACTAACATTAAAGTTCGAAAAAAAGACTGAAATAACAGTTTTCTTTAAAATTTTATTGGGTAACTTAAACAATTAATAATCCGTGTTTCTACCGCGAACACTAACAACACAAGAACATCGGTTTGGCATACTCAAAATGAGTTCATCCAAATCACGCTGTGGAATGGCCGCCCATGTTCGTTGCAACAACAAAAAAAGGTCTTCTTGCGACTGGATACCCTCCATATTCGGCAGAGCTCTTCTCTGTAGCATATCCCATGCATGCTCAATCGGGTTCAAGTCTGGCGACTGAGCAGGCCAGGGCAGGACATTGATGTTAGCTGCGGCGAGAGTCTGTCTTACAACTCTTGCGGTGTGCGGTCGTGCATTATCATGCATTAAATGAAATAAGGGACCGATTTGCACTTGTAGAGGAACGATGACGTCTGATACAATCGTCTCAGCATAAATTTGAGCGTTGAGGTTGCCTCTGATCCAAATCAACTCAGTTCTTCCGCCGATCCAAATACCCGCCCATACCATGATGGTTCCACCACTATAAGGATGGACTTCCTGGCAGGATTTTAATCGCTGTTGGCGTCCAGGGGTTCTCCAGTGTCGTATACGTCTTGTATCCGGTCTCATACCAAAACGAGACTCATCAGAAAAGCACACGAAACGCCATTGTTCTTCTGCCCAATTTCTGTGTTCAAGAGCCCATTGATATCGAATCCTACGATTGTGCATTGCTATAGGTGGTACCTTTAGCGGTCTTCGGGAACGTCATCGTTCCTCTACAAGTGCAAATCGGTCCCTTATTTCAGTTAATGCATGATAATGCACGACCGCACACCGCAAGAGTTGTAAGACAGACTCTCGCCGCAGCTAACATCAATGTCCTGCCCTGGCCTGCTCAGTCGCCAGACTTGAACCCGATTGAGCATGCATGGGATAAGCTACAGAGAAGAGCTCTGCCGAATATGGAGGGTATCCAGTCGCAAGAAGACCTTTTTTTGTTGTTGCAACGAACATGGGCGGCCATTCCACAGCGTGATTTGGATGAACTCATTTTGAGTATGCCAAACCGATGTTCTTGTGTTGTTAGTGTTCGCGGTAGAAACACGGATTATTAATTGTTTAAGTTACCCAATAAAATTTTAAAGAAAACTGTTATTTCAGTCTTTTTTTCGAACTTTAATGTTAGTGGTTCAAATGTCAAAAATCCCTTTATTAGGAAAATGGCAAATTTCTTTATTAATGCAAAGGTGACTTGGTTTATCGTTACTGTAGACAAACGAAAACACTTTATTTGATGAATCCTTAAAGAAAATTTTAATTAATATCAATCAGGAGAAAAGTTATTGCAAAAATATATGTTGATCCCTAGACACTTTTGATGTGTGTATATTTTGAGAAATTTAAAAGGTACATTACATGAGTCACTCACAGTCATGGTTGGCACATGTAATTATCTGCTATTATTCGAGGATATCTGGGGGGACAGCGCGTACGCAGTCCCCACTACCAAAAATTACGCATCCGAGTTATCCACATTAGGGATAATCGCAAGGGTCAACCACTCCGCAGTGCAAAGGAGCGACCTCGCCCTGGGGGAACCGCCTTAATAATCACGGTATCCCCTATGCCAGGTAAGTATGATTACACAGAGTCCGGCCTGGGTAGTCATTCCGCGGAGAAAAATCTTAACACCGCCGACTAGAGATCGCCCGTGTCTGCACGGGGCACTGCCATCTAGCGGAGCGCTTGAGTGAAATGATTCTAGAAGGTCTCTAGATGGCGCGTTGTCTGCGACAAGCACATCGAATCTATTGTTTGCCGGTCACCGGTGACCCCCACGGCGCGTCGTTCAACGTGTTAATTCACCATGAAGCAAGGCAGTTGGATTCTCAAACTCTGACACATTCTACCAACCAACCAACGTTTTGGTGGCGAGCATAAAGGTTTATCAGTATAATAATCAGAGACAATTTAGGACTTTAGAGCAATAAACCAAATGTAGTGAGGCATCCCGGTGGTGTTTTAAACGCGGCAAGGATAAGTTAATTCCACATTGAACACAAAGTAGTTGTATTCTGCCCGGTTTAAAAATTTATGCACAATACTTCACCTAGTAGCGTTTAAAACGGCGAATCAAAATTGGTACATAATGATTAAAACAAGTCTACAATCATCAAAAACCCCACACTACTTATTATTTTAATTAATTGAGCAACTGCTAAAACGATCCATGTCATTGTTGTTTATCCATCAACTGAACAATTTCATAATTTTGTTTGACATCTTCAATTATGAGTAGTGTTGTTAAGGACTCGAGTCTTTTAGTTTTATTTTAAAGACTCGCTCGACTTGATAGTCGTGCCCGAAATCTGTTGAAAGAAAATAACGCTTATCATGGTAAAGACATCGGCTTTCAACTTATTTTCATACTCATGTGATCCGGTGTAATCTATCTTACTCATATTATGCGAAAGTTTATTAGGATGTAGGTATGTATGTATGTTTGTAACTCTTTCACGCAAAAACTACTGAACGGATTTGGATGTATCTTTACAGTTATGCAGCTTATACATCAGAATAACACAATAGGCTACATACAATATATAAAGATTTTTTTAGCACGTTACATAAAATAAAACGCATTTAAAAACATGTTGAGCTACCTCATGATGGCACTGTCAACTCAAAGATTTTACTTTTTTTTTATTTATTATCCAAATCACAAACTTTACAATTTTTTCTTCATTATCAACCTACCTACTGTAATCACTGGAGGCGGTTTGAGTCTTTACGCACTTACTAGATATTAATTTACAATGTAGGTATAAAAAATACATGTTTTTTTTCAGGTAGGTACTCGTATATACATTTTTATAGAGATAATTTAGTACATTTTTACATTGTTTAACATTTTTCTGCGTCATTAATTTCTGAACTAGATCTTTAGGACTATTATTAAGAATGTACGGTAACATATTGCCTTGTTCTTTATCCATATACATTATTATATGTTGGTAGTTTGTATATAGGTAAGTATGTTAAGTTACGCAGGTTACATGGTCTCGAATTTTCAGGTAAAGTACATAAATTGTTAAATTTTTCACATATATTATTAGTAGGTTTAGTTTATCAAATACATTAATTATGTTACAATATCCAAAAAGTTTGCAGTAATCGTTGCAGTGATTATTTTTTATCTTGGAAGGTACAATGGTCTTTGATATCGAAAGTTGCAACTTATAAATACCTTCGAAATAGATTTTGTAACTTCGCCCGTAGCTACATATGACACTACGGAATCTGCTAACGTTCGAGGCGTTCCATCAACCATTACAAAACCATTGCAAAATGGGTCTTATGTCAGCAGTATAAGGTGGCCCTATGTAAAGGTGGATGTGAACGCCTCTGTACATTGTTCGAAGTATATGGTAGGGGATCTTATGTCTAATTATTCGCGGTAAAATAGTCGCTTTTTTATGAGGCTATCTTATATGCATCAACTTTGTTTTGCTTGCAATCATGACAAGACCAACATCGTGAGCCCATCTAGGTCGACGTTGTTTTGCCTAAACTTTTGTGCTGATAGTAAGTCAGCATGCGCAGTCGGCAGGCAGGTGTCATCGGCAAATTGGTACACTGAACCTACTTCGAATAAGGTACACATATCGTTTACGTAGATTACTCGTAGATACTCGGCTCGTGCGAGATTCGAACCTTATGTCGTGCCTTGTTCAGACATAATCCTATCGCTAACCTCGCCAGCAATGCTAACTGATGTGTATCTATTAATGTGATAGTTTTTAAACCACTGTAATAAGGGTCGCTGTATCCCATTGTCCTGCAATTTCGATAAAAGTGTATTTTTGTCTAAAGTTTCGAAAGCTTTACTAAAGTCTATAAATATCGCTATAATATGTTTTCCTTTGTCTAAGTACCCGTTTACATCGTCAGTAAAATTAGATAACAGTTGCGATGTGTTGCGTCCTTTTTGGAAACCGTATTGTTTAGGGTTGATGATATTATTATTTTTTAGGTAGTTGTTTAATTCGATGCTAAGTAAACTTCGCTTATTTTATCTATGCATGAGAGTATTGTAATAGGCCTATAGTTCTTGATGTCTGTATGTGAACCCTTTTTGTATATAGGTCTTATTATGCCTATCTTAAGACTATCTGAATATGTTTAGTCGATATGCATGTGTTAATCAAGTGTGTCAATATCCTGGACTTTTTTTATCGATAAGGTTGTTCATAAAATTTTATTATCTTAAGTACCGCTTCATTTGTTGCTTATGGACAGACCCGACTGAATGCGATGTGATATGATTGATCATTCATTAATGGCACCTCGCACCCAGTACATATCTTTTTTACGTTATCCCGAAATTCTTGTGCGAAAATATTCGAAAGCAATTTAATATTCATTTAAAAAAAAATAGTATTAGATTATCTATTGTTTAAGTTATTTTACCACATATTTTGTTAAATAACACTAACTAACCACATTTTCCTTGGATTCCTAAAATTAGAACATACTTTTTTCTTAATTTTTAAATTTTTAACTATGTTTATGAGTTTTGTTTCTATATTTGTTATACAATAAACGATTTACTCTATTGTTGTCGTCTTTTAGCTATATATCTACTAAATTATCTTTAGTTTAGTTTCCTCTTTTGTTTTATTTAATTTCAACCGTACGTACTGAGTTTTATAAACACAACTTAACTTATGATTTATGAAGTTTACGATCTCACCCGGATTGTCTATTTTTAACGCAGGACTCCAGTCTATTTCACTAAGTTGACGGCGCACTTGATTATCTATTAATATACTTTTGTATACGCACGGCGATCTTACGATTGTTGGCCCTATTGATGCAAATCCAGTTATAAAACGACCGGCTATCTCCGTGTGAAATTGAATCATCGCAGTATGCGCCGGCCGGCGGCCGTCTGCACAGCGCGCGAATATTATGGTCTAGCATGTTCTTGATATGACGTCACCTCACTCTTGTATACGTGTGTATTGGGGTTATGCCTGCTTTTAATCCCAGTTCACTCAATTTGTTAGTATAGTATGAAACTGCGTTGTTAGCTATTTTTATATCGATATTGCAGTCTCCTATTAACACGTTATCACCTTTTTTTGGGTATATCGATATGATTCGTGTTTTTTCGTCTTCAAATCGTATTTTGTCTGTATCGGGTGGTCGGTATACTGCGCACAGTTTCATGCTGTATCCTCCGTTAGTCCGGATCTTGCCCAATAAGCATTCACAGTGTTTAGTGCTCGTGGAATGTCTTGTAAATATTATGCTATTGTGCGTGTATACGCTGCCTCCTTTTCGACGATCTCGTAATTGGCAGTGCATATCTTATTTATGTAGTAAGAATAGGCTTTTTACTTCATCTTGAATGTTTGCTTCCGAAATAACGATGCAGTGTACGAGTATATACGTAGTTTTGGGGCTGTTTTATATAATTTCTTCATAATTCTAAATGGTTGAAATTCTTTATCAATGAGCGAATATTTACGTGTAAACATGAGAATTTGTCTTGTTCTGGGATGTGAGTAACAAATAAATTCCAATTTTTATGCTTACTTTTAACTATTCCTTTAAGACTATTTTCCATAATAATATACTATGTAGGCAATTACTTGGTCAACCTGGTGTGCTTGCTTACCGTGTTAATTTTTTTGGTTGTTTGACTTATCAGCAAGGCACTGTATGTCGTTTTCGATTCTAATCGAATATATCTTCTCTTTTTCTGTTCTCCGGGCCAGCACGATACTGTTTTGGCACCAAACATACTCAAATATACCCGTGTTTTTGAGTTACTTTTTTGCGTTAAATAACAGGATTGTGAGGTGGACCAGTGCCTCACGTATAATATATTATTGGTCTTTGTGGGCTATAGGTTGGTTTTGTGCTGGTAAATTTGGTCTTCGCTGCTGTCAACCAATTCTCCTTGCATCCTTCTTTTGAGTGATACCACGATGACGGGAGGGTTTATATTTTTGTTTTCTCCTGCGGGTGATCCCGCTTTCTTACTCGCTGGCTTACGGTACGCACACAAAATCTCACACTCACTTTGGCCGAGTTCTACACCTATGTTTTTAGCAATCTTTTTTATATCTTCGTTTTCTTCCTTCTCTAACCCACATATTTCTATGTAGTTAGCCCATTTTTCTTGTATTAATGAATTGTATTTTTGTTCCAATACTTCGTAGTGTAGTTATAGACTTTTTTGTTCGTTTTGGGTATCTTTGTTTTGGTTTTCGATTTTCTTTATCTTTTCGTTGTAATCATTAATCTTAGATTGAAATTCGTCTATATTATTAGAATAAAATTTCAATGACTGCTGGAACTCATCGGAGATTACTTTTCTTATTTCTCTTCGCATATGAAGGCATAGTTCAAGCAAAAATGGTATAGCTTATTCTAAAAGGACTTGCCTCATATTGGCATATAAGAAGCAATCAATTAATTTCTTATTATATACATACGCCCTCTCACACACCCGCTTGCACAAACACACACACTCTCTCTCTCACACACATACATACACGCGCGCGCGCACACACACACACACACACACAAACCATTAAACTTGTTTAGTGAGTCTACAAGTTGTGTTCTTTAAAATGTTATCTAGATTTAAGTAAATGGCTATTGAAGAGCGGATCTCCTAACACAAGCAAATTGTTTGCTTAAAAGGAGACTCCAAACCTTGTAACAAACAAGTATATTGTAAGATACCGAAATAAATATTTTGTATTTTTGTATATCAGCCATGAATTTTATGAATGCAGGTTGGTTGAAAACATCTATTTGGTCTATTTCTTCTTACGGTTCGGGCAATATAAACGAAAGCCGTTTTGGTTTACTGTCGCCGGCTCAATATGCCCGGCATTTCCAGTCAGCGGCTTCCGTTTGCTGCAATGTAGTTATTTGTTCCACGGTGATTGATGCACATGTACAATGGTATCACTTGTTACACTTTGTACAAAGTATACCTGGGTTGCTTTTGTTCACTGTTTTAGAGCATTTTGCACATCCATGTTTGATATTGTAATGTTATTGCGGGTAAACACGATAAAAAATATCCTAGCGATTGTATTTGTCATTTAGTAGATTTGCGCTTTGGTTTGAGCGGAATTGGCCACGCAAAAGGAACCATCTCTTGTACAGTGAGCAACATACATTGCATTTTGGTTACTGTACAAGAGACTGGTACGACTGAATGGTCGTAGGAGCTGTAAGTACGCGTCCGAAAGGTATCGCGCCGTGCGCACTTCGCAAGACATCTTATTGCTGGCTAGTCAAGGATATCTGGGGGGACGGCGCGTACGCAGTCCCCACTACCAAAAATAACGCATCCGAGTTATCCACATTAGGGATAATCGCAAGGGTCAACCACTCCGCAGTGCAATGGAGCAGCCTCGCCCTGGGGGAACCGCCTTCTTGATCACGGTGTCCCCTATGCCAGGTAAGTATGATTTGGAAGAGTCCGGCCGGGGTAGTTATTCTGCGGAGAAAAATCTTAACACCGCCGACTAGAGATCGGCTGTGTCTGTGCAGGACAGCGCCATCTAGTAGGAAGTTTGAAGAAACATTTTTTTCCTAAAAGTCTAATGGTATACAAATATTTCCCCAACCATTCTTTTTATATTTAAGTACTATAACATCATCATCATCATCCGTGCGGTATATCCCGTTGTGAACCCACACTAACGGGGGTCCCAGGGTCCGCCTAAGTACTATAACGTCTGTGTACACACACACGTATAATTTTTACATAAGATAACATTGTTTCCCATAAAACCCTTTTCCGTCTTCCGTTCCGGATACATGCTATGACAAATATATGGAATATTTTATCGCCAGTGACTTGTACAGAGTGACTTGAACAGCTTATCTTTTTCAAAAATATAAGTAGTAGTTATTCATTCACTGAATGTTGTTGATCAAAAAGTGATGAACATTTTAGTTAACAATATCCAGTACTTAATACTTTTTACTTTCTTATTTAAAAATTATTCACAGAATAATCAGAAGAACGAAGTTCAAAGGACTCAAAATTAGAAATAGGTAGTCCAAATAAAAATATTGAATATACAAAAGTGGTATTATTATAATATTAATTTTATGAATAAGTATAATTTTAACAACTGTATGTTGACCTACCTATGCCCTAGTTTTCTCAACTTCGTAAACAGCTGAACCATTAAATAATTGCAACTATGCCCTGCCTGTCCATTCGTTCATTTTCAATTATAGACAGTTCGAAATTAGTGACGCGCTCACACGTTACCGATTCGATTTGAAATAGTAATCGAATAATTTAGCATTTGTTATAGTTTTTTTAAAATTACGCATAGGTATATAAAATAAACACATCTATAAACATAGTCTGATCAATCGTTGTAATAAATAATCTCTAATCTATACTAATATTATAAAGAGGAAAGATTTGTTTGTTTGTTTTTCTTTCACCAATATAAAGGTACGTTATCAGGGAGTGACATGTGCCATTTTTTTTTTCAATTCAGGCTATATTTTGAGGGGAAAAACAGTATATGCGGGTGAAGCCGCTGACGGACAGCTAGTAAAATAATTTTACTCGTTTCATTTGTGTATCCAATTACAAATAATGATTAAATTTTCTTGCAAGAATTATTCATGGAGTCATTGTTACTATTTTTATTTTCTTTTTTTTATCTAATTTACACAAACAATATTATAGTTTGCCCAATTTAGGATGATAATTTTGACAGCTCACAATAGGGATGGAGTAGTTTATAATCGTTAGTGTATCGATTCGACTATCGAATCATTATTTCATAGAACTTGTAATCGTCAGTTTATTTTAATGTGCAATGAAGAGATAAGCTCAAGCGTGAATCTTGACTTGAAACTCAATTCAAGCAGAGGTCCTATTTTAGAACCGCCCCCGCTACCTGAGTACAGATTCATTGATCACAGTTTAGACTTATTCCGAAACGTCACTCAGGTGTGAATCGGCGCTCAACTAGAGACTTGATCTGTGATCACGCAAGTGATCTCCTGACCACGCTTGAGTAGAGATTTCCTTGTCAAAAACGATGGATTCCTTCAAGGAAGGATCCTTGGACATTTTTGATGACCTCAATTAATATAGATAATTTTATTTTCTCATTCTTGGCTTAACTACAATTTGTATTTAACCATAATTAGAAAGAAATTCAGTACCTACCTATAAAAAATCAAAGTAGGTATGCAAATCAATATGTAGGGGTAATAGTAAACCACACACGCATACACACCAAGAACAGATTATATCGAGTCCCTCCCTTGTCAGGGTACAATTACGTTCCGTTACAGTTAAAAGATTAAATTAACAAATAACGAGATAAAACTTAAATTGAAATAGTTTCAGTGTAATAATTATATTACATGAAAAAGTTAAGTATTAAAAGGCAAATTAAACCTTTTCTTGGTGTAAATCCATTGTGTATCATTGTGGTTTAATTTTTACAATAAACCCATAGTATCTGCATGTAATGGAACGTAAAAAAGGTAAAAATGAATTATTGTGAACAAAAACAAGCCTGATTCATAGACAAAAAGCAATCTCTATTCAAATCTTGTTTAAAACTCGATTCGACTGAGACCCGTTTGAAGTTCGTTTTAGAATAGGAACGTCCTCAAGAACAGATTCTAAACTCAAGAGTAAATCAGGTAAAAAATAAATAAAATTTCTAAATAAATAAATATCTGGGACAATTTACACCAAGATCATCTGACCTCAAACTAAGCAGAGCTTGTACTATGGGCGTCAGAGACTGACAAACATACTTAAATATTTCTAAATACATACATATATAGATAATAACACCCAGACACACAACAAACACTAACGTTTAGTCACACAAATGTTTGTCATGGGTGGGGATCGAACCCACGACCTCCGGCGCTAAAGATCCTGCCTTTATTCCACTGTCATTGCGCCAACAGGCTAGTTCACAGTTCAAAGCGCGCTTGAGCGTCGTTTCAGAATACGGGCCTTAAAGCCCTCAAGTGAATTCGCTTTTTTAAGTAAATTAGGTGGGTATTAGGATTTAAATTATTTATTACTAATATAATAGTGCACACCCTAAATCACTTTCATAATCATCATCGTCAACATCAATAAATGAACTGTTCCTTGAGTACCTATGTTATCAATTCTTGTTCACAAACGATGTTCACAAAGTTTATATGTTAGATTAATTTTGTTCCACAACCGATTTTCTATATTTTTTTGGTAGTCGTTTGCAATGCACTACACTAAGTGGGCGGTACCCGTCAATAAAGTACGATATTATCTGAAGTACACTTTACAGAAAAGGAGTGCGATACTTTAAAGGCATGAACTGTCAAATCTTAAATTGGACAAGGTGTAACAGTCAAATTATCTTTTCTATATGATCGATTTATCTTTTATAAGACCTGGTTGTTTGTTATACACAGGTCACTTCACTAAGTAAATAAATAAAAATATCCGGGACAATTTACACCAAGATCATCTGACCCCAAACTAAGCAGAGCATATAAACATACTTAAATATTTCTAAATCCATCCTTAAATAGATAATAACACCCAGACACACAACAAACACAAATGTTCGTCACATAAATGTTTGTCATGGTGGGGATCGAACCCACTACCTCCGGCGCTAAAGGCAGGATCGCTGCCATTGCGTAAACAGGCCAGTCAGTCTAAGTGGGCGGTACCCGTCAATAAAGTACGACATTACTGTAGTACCTACATTATTTCGAAAAAAAAACACGGTAATTCATTGGCATGAGTAGTCAAAAAGAAAATGAACAAATGGACAGGATATAAACCGCATAAATTAAGCAACTACTGTTGTAAGGGTGGTTAAAAACTCTCTAAAACTAATTCAGACATGAATGCTTGTAGAAACGAAAAATTCTGCCACTTGTACTTTGCTGTGGTTGCGCACAGCGCCATCTAGAGACCTTCTAGAATCATTTCACTCAAGCGCTCCGCTAGATGGCAGTGCCCCGTGCAGACACGGGCGATCTCTAGTCGGCGGTGTTAAGATTTTTCTCCGCGGAATGACTACCCAGGCCGGACTCTGTGTAATCATACTTACCTGGCATAGGGGATACCGTGATCATTAAGGCGGTTCCCCCAGGGCGAGGTCGCTCCTTTGCACTGCGGAGTGGTTGACCCTTGCGATTATCCCTAATGTGGATAACTCGGATGCGTAATTTTTGGTAGTGGGGACTGCGTACGCGCTGTCCCCCCAGATATCCTCGAATAATAGCAGATAATTACATGTGCCAACCATGACTGTGACTCATTCATTAGGTACATTTCAAAACATAGTTCTAACTTCTAAGTATTAGAAAATTAAATGAAAAGGCATGAGTCGTACTAGCAAAATACAATATCATAGAAATATTTGCTAGAATAGACTATACGTGTTTTTATAAGAAATATAATCGCGTGAATAGAATCGACAAGTTTCAAAACGTTCATTTCTGTTGTAGATTAGCTTCCGGTTAATAGAAGGCTATGTACTTAATCCATTATTTTTTTATTTCTGACTTTCAACTTTAAACAATTGTTTACATAACTCATTTTGAATAAGGCTTACAAGTCAAGATATACATGTGAGCACTGGACAAACTCTTCATGCACTATCAAGCAAAGCTGCAACTTCAACCCTCATAGGGCTCTGAGGCCATTTTACTACTGCCGACATAAATCCTATTTTGCAATGGTTCTGTAAAGGTTCACCTGACGTCCTCCGTACGCTGTAGCACGGTTTCTCGCCTCCTCGTGCGTGGTGTCCCGGGTTCGATTCACGGTCGGATCAATTCGGGAACGCACTTTCCCAAATTGGCCCTGGCCAGGGTGTGCTGGGAACCCCCCTGGCTTAAATCCTCGTCTTGCTATATTTTAACCGCTAACTGTGAAAAGCCAGTCTATACTATAAATATTATAAAGATGAAAGATTTCATTGTTTGTTTGTTTTTTTGTATAGCCTATTCACTCCGAAACTACTGGACCGATTTTAATAATAATGCGTGCGCGTTGTCTCCCCCAGATATCCCTGATCATGAACGACATGTGTAAAGCTAATTGATGGTTGAAAACCTTTCCGAGTAGATGCCATCACATCATGTCACCTCATTCTGCCAGATCATTAGGGCATAAAAATTACTCATAAAAACAACGTTGACGTCATAATTGGCATAATTGGAACTCCTTGTTTATATTTTTAACAACAAACATCGCGCTTTACTTGAATCAGAACTTTTAATTTTGAGCTCATCTAGTTTCGCAAATTGAATCGAGTCTGAGAAATTCAAAACTCGAGTCCTTTACAACACTACTCACAAATGGTCGCCCTCGAGTATTATAAAATGAATCATTTGGCGTGTAATCTTTGTTAGAGAAAAAAAGCATAACGGGCAACCCAGAATTTGGGAAACATTTTTTTTTTTCGCAATATTAGCCAATTGAAAAAAATATTTGAGTATTTAATTTTTTGTATGATTATTTTATTGGTAATGATTTTTTAAGTTTTAACGGTAATAACGCACTTTATTAGCTTGAACGTGTGCATTTTTTTGCCTTAAAATGAAACCAATGAACCTTGCTGCTATTCTAAACCAACATTACCAGAAAAAATATCTTATCATTCTGCAGGCCTTCAAGGTGAGGATGGCCAGCCCAGTGATTCGTTTGAATGACTAATCTTGTCAGCCTCATATCTGGACCTCACGACCACTTTCCATCAGGTGGAGTGAGGTCATCTTGACAGGCAATATAAAAAAAACCTTTTTGAGTGTTGTTTATTTTAAGTATTTATCTATCTGAAATCGATTAATTGCTTGTGCGTTACCCTTAATATGCTCCTGGACTGATTCAGATAGAAGGGTGCAAGGAACTTGTTTTAATATGTAAAATAACTTAGGTCAAATAGAGGTCGTAGCTTTTTTCATAAATATCTTAAAATATACATACAAATATTATAATCCAATCACATAAAACTTCATTATGCATCGCCCATTGTCGACGTACTTTGCAGAACATTGGTTATCACTTTCAGCGGAGCATCCTGACACATAGATTGATGTTACATGTCACACTCTTATTCCATACATATTCAATGGACGTTTACAGACGTTCTATATTTTATACAAAATAGGAGGGTTTGTAATATGACACGAGCGTCTGTATACGTTAGAAGTCACAGAGTGTGAGGCGACAGACCAAAACAGTGCCCGCACCCTTCCTGCTTGCGGCTTACTGGGGTGACTAAATGCCATGCAACACACGAGGCGACGTGTCTTGAAGTTGTGACGACGTAAGTAATGCATGTGTGAGTGACCTTTGTATAAAACGCGGGTTAGAATGTGTGGTGCGGCGCTAGAAACTTGGAAAATAACACTGATACGGCGCAGTGACGTTGCTAATAGAATTTAGTAAAGGCTACGGATGTAACTGAACGTTCTGCGAATAAATGTATACCTGTCGACGTGATTATACGTTGAGCCACTTCATGTACTCGCAAAGTGACATAGTGAAAGGCTTCAACATACCTATAGTTTAGGATGGTAATCACCAATTCACTTTTGGTAAACTCGGTGATAAATTCTAAGAATGAATACAAATATGCGCCAGACAACACACCTCTTGTAATGGTCTCGAAGTAGGGATTAATATCCCTGTGTCACGAGGTACCACACAAGGACATCAGCCAGCCATCAATTCAGAAAAGATCGTTTCCTGAATTGACCCAACCGGGAATCGAACCCGGAACACCACGGAAATTCATGTTATTGATTTTTTTAATAATGTTAATAATGTTATTAATTTTAAGAATATGTTTATGCTTCAAAAGTTTTAAAACAATGTTAGCCCTCTCCTATTGCTGTGCCCTTGCGGGGCGTCACATGTAAACCTTAGTTACTTTATTAATACCACCTTAACATTTTGTAATGTGACTTGCAAATAAATAAATAAAAAAATAAAAAATAAAAAGAAATGAATGATGCGAGAAACCGTGCTACAGCGCACTACGCCAATTGTGTCGTCGAATACTCACAGCGTAGGCTCAGCCGCCGCTTGTGGCGCGCCGACAGCTCGAGCTGCCGCCGCAGCAGCGCCGACGCCGACGCGGGCCGCGCGTGCAGCCCGGCATCCAATGAGGCTGTTCTGCTTGAGTAATCTATGAAGGAGTAAAATAAATTTATAATCAAACAGCGTAGGAAAAGAAAGAAAAAATTCACTTTTTTTTTGAGTAGTCCTTGACGCGAAGGTAAGTATTTCGCGGGTCAAAAAGGAGAGCAGTGCACCTCTTTTAATGCTGCTTTATTAAGCCTACGCTCAACTGTTAAGTTATGGAAATGGATGTAAAAGTAAGTAGATATTCACTTATCGACTAAAAATGAATTTTGCATCAGAAAAAGTTTTAAGTTTTACAATTTTAGCTTCATATGATTTATAAAATATATGATTTAAACTAGAGAGAGTGAGTTGTCACGTCTTATCCGTGTTCGCACGTTACAATAACTATTAAAAATATGAGTTAGCTTTAGCAACAATATTATGAGTTAAATTTCCTCTTTTTTGTAATAAATCATCATAAATAAATAAATATCCGCGACAATTAACACCAAGACCATCTGACCCAAAACTAAGCAGAGCTTGTACATACTATGGGTGTCAGAGACTGATAAACATACTTAAATACTAATAAATACATACTTAAATAGATAATAACACCCAGTCACACAACAAACGTTCGCCATATGAATGATTTTTTGGCATGTGGGGGGGGGGGGGGGGGGGGGGTCATGTTTAATCTACTCACCCCGCTCAGTAAGCACCACCTCCCTATGCATCTGGGACAGCTCAACATCGTTGATCAGCACCCTGTGCTTGCCGACCGCGCCGTCCCACGTTCGGTTCCCGTCACTGATGTGAGCCAGCTCGCGGTCCTTATCATCATCGAGGATGGAGGAGTTCTTGCTGGTTGAATCTACCTGTGAATTTTACATTTTTTTTAGAAAGGTTAAGCTTAAAGCAGGTGATTTAAGAAGTCACTTGTAAAAGGGGCCTTCAAGGTGAGGATGGAGAGCAAAAGATTCGTTTGCATGGCTGGCCTTGTCAGCCTCGTATCTGGACCTACAACTCGATTATTAAAAACAAAGCAAAAATTTTAAATTCCATGGAACTGATTTTATCAATCTGAGCATTTGCCTGTATTTTAGCAATCGTAAAAACGTTTCATTAATATGCAATGCTTTAGCAAAAGCTCTACCCCCTTATTCATAAAAACTTAAACAGTGCTTCAAGTTCGCTTTACCGTACTGTAAAAAAATGTAATGGGATTTGACATAACCATGTTATGTCATGTGTCATCCCAATACATTTTTTTTACGCGAACTGATCCTCGGGCTCAAGCGGGACTCGAACCCGCGGTCTTCCACAACCTGCTGCTCTTCCAACTGAGATATCGAGACCATTAACAGACTTGGCGAATTTGTCTATAAAGTATCTGACGTTGTAAGCCAACGTTGTTTCATTAATGTTATGCATTTTTTAACTTTGATGAAAGCTTTCTATAGCTCAGTTGGAGCAGCCACCTGGATTTTGTGGAAGTCGCGGGTGTGAAGTTCGAGTCCCGCTTGATTTCTTTCTAGTTTATATCCTTGTGTGGAAAATAGTGCATTGTTAATTGCTAGAAATAAAAATTAACTATTACTAAAAAGTAGTATTTTGTGACCTTATGCCTTCTTAAGAGATCAATTAACGAACTATAGGGAGGGCTTTGTATAAAATTACGCAACGAGATCGAATTAGAAATGAGTCTTTAAATAAAACTTCCGAGTTTATAACCTTTACTTAATTTTTACCAAACATCTGTTGATGAAACGGATATTTGTATAGGATTTCAGTGCTTCTATGCTTTCTGCTTATAAACCACAACGAAAAGCTTAGACGATAGCGCAATGTATGAAAGTTGTGTATAATTTATTTCTTTTACATACGTATTATAGGCAAGTTTTGGGTCATATAAATAAAAGCCCCGATGATGACTCAACGAGCTGTCGTCGTCAGGGCAAGCGTTTTTACTCCTGCAAGTCTATATGTTTATGTCACCAAAAGAGAACGCTCTTGCCAAGACTTGCACAGTGAGAGAATTTAGGACCAAACAGTAATGACGCGATGTGTAAGAGGTCCGAAAACACCCTTGGAAAGCAAACGCGATTATTATCAGAATGTACACTCACCTTCTTCTTAAAAGTTGGACTAGACTGCGGTCTATTAACGAAATCAATACGGTTCCTGGTCCTCGCAATGGGAGACAGCTTCCTGAACTCATTCCTCCCTTCCAACTCTATCCTCACAGTCTCCACCGTGGAACTGTTGCTCGCTCTCCCAAATAGAGGAGATAGCTTCGGTTTGGCACTGGTATTGTCAGAATCCACGCTCTCTATAGTCAAAGTTGTATCAACGCTATTCGTTATGGGTTTGACTATGATCACACCACGTTCTAGGTCTTTCTCTCTATCTGTGTTTGTAGATTTTGGATTAAAATTGGGGTTTTCAAAGCCGGTTTGAGTGGCTATATCATCGCTTATAGCTGTAAAAGTTTGGGATGCCCTGTCCGAAGCTTTATTCATCATTCGCTTTCGGCGTTCTAAGTCTGCGTGTATGTCCGTTTGTACACGTAAGTTGATGTCTCCGTATCGTCGGATTATGTAGTTGAGGAGCCATTGGTAACCTTTGCGTAGACCTGGATCGATTTTCTGCTTCTTCGTATTTTCGATGACCTGGGCGCTGTATGATTCGACTAGGGTGGGGCATCTGTACCTGAATTTTGAATGAAACTGTGAGTGAAACTATGTTCGTCTCTCCTACCCAGGAACGGTCGCTAATAGCGGCGTGCGCACGGCTAGTGGCAACCGGAGAAGTGACGTCGATGATGATTGGGGAGCCTAGGTGTCAAAATTGCGTGCGAACCAACTAAAGTTTCTCAATCGAACTCATCGAGCTCGTAAATGCGACTTTGGATGGCATTCGTGGTGGCGCCTAAGCACGTTTACGCAAAAAACAGTACAGTCAAATTTTTGAACTCAAAGCTCAGGTTAGATTCACAACTCGAGTTCTTTAAGATGCAGGGCTGTGCTCGCGTTCAGTTCACTGAGCATAGCAAAATTGAGTCGAGTCCCGTAATACGCGAACTCGAGTTTTTTACAACACTACTTGTATTGTATCTTATACGTTTAGATCTTGATCTTGCAACCGTTGCAACTTGTTGCAACGCTGATATATGTAATATGTGCATTGTTTAATTAATAAATTAACAATTATAGTTAACACAGAATTCCTCTGGTGCAGGAACTATCATTGGGTGAACTTACCTATTGACTAGCGGTTCAATGTTCAGTTTCTCTACCATGTCAATGTCATCCAGGGCACCAGACTTATCTTGCTTGTTTGCCAACACCAACACAGGTTTACCTGCCAGATACAATTTATCGCCTAAGTCTCAATTACAAGATGATTTGTGTGAGTTATTTATCAAGCAAAAAAAAGTTAGGGCATGACCTGTCAATTTTAAATAATACCTATGTTATTGTTTAGGCAATAGAAGACATTTTAATAATTTTCGGGACAATTTGTTTACAATTAAAAGCTTAATCATTTATAGCCACTATTTCTTCAAATTATTCATTTAAACTTTATTACACTTTCTTGGAGTTCAATAGGCTAACTTAATGTCACAAGACATTTTCTACTGTACAATCATTGTATTGTATGTGATTAAGTGAAACTTTCTTAGTTGAGACTTACAGTTAAATATTACATGCAATCATAAATTTAAACAGCTTGCTAAATGAGTTAAGAATTTATTAAGAAAAGGTGAAGGGTTGAGGTCAATCATGTGTATTAGTTAAGAGTGTAAATTAATTTCTCCAGAATGTGTGGTACACATTTTTGGGAGCATTATTTCATTTTGACCACCTACTGGCATGACGGTTAGTAATCCTGCCTACTGTGCCAGGGCTGGTGGGTTTGATTCCCATTTGGGATAAACATTTGTATTTATTCTGTGTCTGTGTGTACCTAACATTTGTATCACACCACACTACCTTCTGTATCCAGTCACAACACTAGAAATTCTACTCATAACATTAATGAAGGGTAGTTGTAAAGTAAACAATATTATCTTAGAGAAAATACAAATTCATTATTATTGAACTAAGGTGGCTAGCCTGCAATGGAACAAACAAAAGGTATGTAATTAACTTTAAAAATAATTTATTTATGGTTTCAAAAGGTTATCAGAACTGATAACAACATATTGATACATTGCAGGTTCCAAGGTTTCTAGTGAAAATTAACGTTACCATGACAATTAATACTTTACCTGATATTTTATCGTGAGATAAAACCTCTTCTAAAACCACTCTGCATTCGTCCAAGCGTGAAAAATCGCTCGAGTCGATAACAAAAATTACACCGTGAACTTCACTGTAATATTGCGACCATATTTGACGGAAATGTGGGCCTCCCCCTAAGTCGTATATCGTCACAGGGGTGTCTTTGTGTACTAAATTAACAGCTTTGAACCCTACAGTCGGCAAAACTTTATCATCCTTCTCTCCAGCTAAGTTATTCACTGTCTTCGTTTTACCGGCATTGTCAAGACCAATGAGAATCAAAACTATGTGGCGACGGACTCTGCGCCGGCGAAAAACACTTGCTATGCAATTACCCATAATTCAAACACACAACACACAGTTTAATTATTATTTCATCACTTTTTCACGGCAAAATTCAAACTGTGACTTTGAATTTGTCGACAGACCACGTTCGTAAACAAAAGTTTTGTTGACACAACGGTTACCAATGGCGATTAAGCCGATGTGGCCAGTGACAAACCAAACAGTCTGTTCTCGTTGCCTATTTTGGCCAAGATCTTTTGTTACACAATTAAAAAAGAATTAAAGCACCGCATTATCTTCCAGTCAACTATTTTGTTTCCGCTCAGCTAGTAAGCTGGGCTGGGTGAGTAAACTGATTGACTGAAACATCTGATGACAATTCATTTGCTTGCTTGGTTGGTATTGTTCTCTAACAGGTACCCCAAGTCCCCAAGGTTGCAGGTGGTTTTTGTTTACTTTTTAGATGAAGATTCATTTTAGTTTTTTTTTCTGATGTTTGCGTGAACTGAGTAGGTATTTAAACAGACGCTCTAAGTTCATGTGGGTAATACAATAAACAAAGTACATACCTATGTGTAACAACACTAATAAGGAGATCATTCAGACTCCATACATTTTTAGATCTTTTCTGAAAGTGCCGGCCAACGAAAAATAATGGTACTCAAAGATAGAACTAGTCAATCTAGTCATACGAACGAAGCAAGTTATTATGATACAAAAGTCGTAGGGTTGCCACAAGCCGCCGGCATTCTCAAAAGTATGGCGCTTTACGGAGCGCCAATCTGGGCGGGTGGCCTCAAGGCCGAAAATAGGCGCCTATTACGGGCGCCTCAGAGGTTAATCGCGTTGAGGGCTATACGCGGATACCTTACGGTATGGCGCGGGGGTTGCGTGTGTACTGGCAAGCATGCCCCCCTGGGAGCTGGAGGCGGTTATTCTCGCTGCTGTATACCAGTCCCGCACAGCAGCGAGAGCAAGAGCGGAGTGCCCATATTGGGACGCCTTTGAGGGAGTGCGTCGGCGTGCCCAGAGCGCGCTACTGCTGAGGTGAGCGGAGGACCTGGCCGACCCGGTCTATGGCCGAATAACCATAGACGCGATCAGGCCGGTCCACGACTAGTGGGTACGCAGGGTAAAAGGGCCTTGCGTACCGGCTAGTGCAGATACTTTCCGGACATGGCTGTTTTGGAAAGTATGATATACATGACATCGCCCGGAGGGAGCCCACCCCGAGGTGCCGAGGGGGACACCGCCCAGCACACCCGTGAAGTGTGCACTGCTTGGGCGGTGCAGCGTCGCACATTAGTGGATGTGGTTGGCACTGACCTCTCGCTCCCGGCCCTGATGCGGGCCATGTTGGCGAGCGAGAGAGGATGGGAGGCGATGGTCTCCTTCTGCGAAGAGGTTATGTCGCAGAAGGAGGCGGAGAGGGCCCGGGGAGGGAGATCCTCAGGCGGGCCCTCTCCGACGCAGACGGCGGGGAGTCAGGAGACGGTGGTTTGCACGCCTTCTCCATGCTCCCTAAAAGCAGCACCGGGGTGAAAGTCGGGGGGCTTTCACCCTATTGCACGGTGCTCCTGTCTGAGGGTGTCCCCGTATACCGGGATGCCCCTGTTGCGTGAGGAGGCTCGGCGTGAAGGCTGGGTCATCCGCCAGGGACGGCACGGTAATCCGAACTAGGCACCATGTCGTCCCGTCAAGGCGATGAGGTATACCGGGGGACTTTTTAGTGGGTATGCCATCGCCTTCTGTGACGTTGAGTCCCACACTCCCCCGCTGCCACACCTAGGTAGCGGGATAGTGCGTTATTCAAAAATCAATAAATGTATGAAAATGAAGAATTTTTGAACTCTTATAACTTGGCTACCCTACTACTTTTGTGCCCTAATAACTATTGCTCTGTATGACTAGTTCTAACTTTAGGTACCATTTTTTTCGTTGGCTGGCACTTTCAGAAAATAAATCGGTTATAATAATACAGAGCAAGGTATTTTTGCGTTCAATTGTGAAAAAGACGGTTGTTTAATAAGCTTATTATCTTTGCGCTAGTGTAAAAATGCTTCATCTCATTACTTCTAGCAATAACTATCATTATTTAATTATTCCCAGCACTTTCAAAAATCAATAAATGTATGATAATTAAAAGTTTTTACACTCCAATAACTTAGCTTGTGGCAACCCTACGACTTTTTTGCGATAGTAGTTATTGCTCCGTATTACTAGTTGTAACTATTCGTACCACTTTTTGTTGGCTGGCACTTTCAGAAAAGGCCCAAAAAAATGATCTCCTTTAATTTTGTGATGAAGGTCAGAAGATAGCGACCCGCACTCTTCGCACGGGTATTTAACAATAAAATCAAAAATTTCTATAGCCCATGTTCATCAGGGATAATGAAGGATTCTAATGGCAAAATACATTTTCAAATCGTTCAGGTTCATAATGTCCCTTTCCCAATCAGTCCCGTCATTTCATTTCCTCTTTTTAATATTTTAGAGACTACAAAAGGGTTATCTACTAAGAACGAGGTCATAAGTTTGCTCATCCTTGATGCAATAGGGTGTTCCCCCCTCTTGAACAGTAGACGGAGAACCATTATTTCCATGGGAGGTTCAGTAATAAAATAAAACAACCAAATTAAAAATACATACTGGACATTTTATTTTCGAATATAACATCCGTAATAAATACAGGTACATTTTCGACACTGTTACACTATTAACGGAGCTCGATTTGTGTTACAATTCAAATAAGTAAAACAGGCGAAGTAAATATAATCTCCATATTATTTTATAATCAATATTTTACTGCATTATTATCGTTATTTCACAATGGCATCAGTTTAGCAAAAGTGTGGAAAGGAAGAAGATTTCCTGCCATAGACAATATTAATACTTTTTGTTTTTGCCTCCATTTATGATGAAAGAAAAAAAACCATTGTCACACATTACACAGGAATTAAGAACATTGTCTTGGTCCTAATTACTCCTGATGTAGTCTACTGCATGATGTTATGAAACCAGGAACCATTATGGCAACATCTCGACACAACCCAAATCTGTTTCAAATCAATATATTTATTTTCATTCATCAGCAAAATTGAAATTGTGTGTTGAGTTCATGGAAACGCAACTCCATTCTTTTTTATGGTTGAAACAATAGTGCAAAGAGGCTCATTTTTCAATCTTAAATAACGCAAGCTTTCGACAAGCAAGCACTAAAAGAAGACTCACGACAACCTTTGGTGATCAACATGTCAAATTGTCAATGATATTAAAACTTTGAGTCAAATCTAAAATCTCGTCATTGTACAGAGGCGTTCACATCAGCAGCATAAGGTGCCCCTATGTAAAGGTTATTGTGAACGCCTCTGTACAATCATTCACAGCGTACACAATTAAAAAGTGAAGTTGAGCCTTTACAAATAAGCTACACAACATATTCCGTATGTCTTTGCTATCATTGGTTTATATTTAAAACATTATGTTTTCATGCTCACACTAGCGATTGCTTTCCCATATGTTCTTCTATTCAAGCCTAGATGTCGCCACTAATAAACCAGCAAAGAAATCTCAAACAGACCAGAACGATATTTAATAAATAATTTGTATCTTTTCCTAATCAACTGGTTGGGGCATAATTTAAATAATTTTGCACAAAAATATATAACAGCACTCAATTTAGAACCCCAACATTTGATAGATTTTCAGCAAGTGGCGCCATCTCGTGGTTTAATTGTAAAAAGATAACCGTGGGTTTAAAAACTTAAATAGTCGGCGTGACGATTCGATCGATTAACGAAGTGCCAATAAAAGCCATAAGGTTTCCCAACGACAACTTAAAAGGTAATATTTTAGCAATACAAATAATTCAAAATTGGTGTATACGCATAGACAAAAACTCAAATTTACCATTTTAGGACATAACCTACAAATTGCAAACAATAAATTCTACCAATTGGCTCCAAAAAGAAAACAGAATGACGATTTTATGCTAATAAAACATTCGAAACGGTGTTGCGAGCAAGGTATTTTTTTTTAATTTCACGCATAATTTAAAATTTCTGTCAGATACATGCTCTTGTGCAATGAAACAAGGGAATCAAAACTTTGACGTTTATATCTGTCATTCTATGTCATTTGTTAAATCATCAGTAGAATTCGAATGGGAGTTTTAAGTACCACTAGTTTAGATGTCATTAATGCGATTTTGATGTTTGCGTGTTTGATAATACTAAAATCCGTATGTTGGTAGTTTTCGCATGTATAAAATCCAAATCACACAAAGTCACAATTTCTATTTAGAAAGTGAGTAGATTTCTTTAGTAACATAGTCCGATAATTATAATGAATAATTCAACACAAACCAATGTTCCAGGACAAATCTAACTGAACCTCACCACAAGAACATCGCCATTTTTGATGGAATAAAAGGACAAATCTTTCATGACATTATCAAGGCATATTTCGGCTCCTTCCATTTTGTCGTCCAATATGTATAGCGTCGGTTGGCCGGTGTTGCCAGCCTTTGAGAACAGTCTTTGAGCCAGTGTGACCAGTTTTTGTACAGCCATGGAGAGGGGGAATTTTTTCTTGAAGGACTTTCCGTTGTCGTCTCGAAGTGTTATTTCTAGGAGTTGTGAGGTGAGGGTGGTCGTTTTTTGTTGTTTCACGAGGAGGCTGTCTTCAGGTATTCCGTATTCTGGAATAAATTCAAAGAAAGGTTAGTGTAACTCTACTCTACTTCAAGAGCATATCTATTAATAAATTAAGTTATAACAGTTCAGAAAAATATAAGAAACATAATTGTATCTTGGTTTTAATTAGTTAAGTAATATAATAAGCATATTTTTTAAATTGATGAAACCCAACAGCCTAGCATTTTGGGGGTACTGTTTAAATTATATACCAAATAACCATCATAATTATTGTAGTCATTCAGTAGAAAATCGTTTTTTTTTAAATATATTAGCTGGAATCATGACTTTAAAAAGTTGAAGCTACCTTTGACTGTCTACCCTTTTTCACCTTTCCAAAAAAAAATGGCCAAACCATTTCAAATAGCATTAAATCAAGTACATATTAAATTCACAAAAACCTAGTAAGAAAAGTCCCGTATACTTACTGTCGATCAGCTCTTTAAACCGGCAATGCTCCAAGTAGAATTCGTTAGCGAGCTGCGTCCGAGTCTGAGCCAGCTTCCACTGCGCTCCGTAGCGCTTCATGTAGTCGTACTCCGCGCCGCGACGCAGCTCGCGAGTTATGGCCGAGCCGTTCAGTTCCTGGAAACAAAACAATATGATTTGTAAATACACAAATTAGGACAATGCTCTATTTTCTACACAAAAAAAATAAAAAAATGTGAAGGCCCTTATCAGGATGGTCCATTCTAAGATATAGGCGTGGATTGTCGGGCTAGGAGATGGTATTTTAATAAAATAACGGTTTTACTACTCACAGCACTAATTATTCAACAAATCACAACCAAAAGTTATAAGGAATTATTAAAGATCAGCAAGATTATAGTGGATTCAAAATTAACGTCCACCAAGCACGTGACCGCGTGCGCACTTCACCAACACTCAAACCGAACTGTCACTGTCACAAGATGGCCGCCTATCCAGTGCTTGGTGTTCGTTCAATCGTTAGTTTATACTATCGCCCATTGGTGGCGCTGCTATCGATATTGTGTGGAGGTGCCTTCAAATGTTCAATTTCAGACAATCAATAGTCCATACAAAAGTTAGTAACAATCAACTTATAAAACTATGTTAGTAATAAACAATGTTATTGCAGACAGTACGAATACCACCGGCAGGCCTACGGTTCACTGACCTGCACGTAGCACGTGCAAGTCAGTAAACCGCCGGAATATAGCGGCATCCATCCTGTCCGCAATCATCCTCAGGATGTCGTTGCTGCTCTCCCTAACCCTGCGCACTAGTGACAAACTCTTTTTGCGCATAATGGCATAGAAGTCGTCAACGGCAGCATCTGCGAACGTGCCTGAAGAACTGCAGAATCAAGGGAGCCGCAACAAGGCCCTGTAGGTGTTATTGTATTGGACACGCAGGGCACTGTATGTTCCAAGCGTGAAGTTGGACCACAGAGTACAGGTGAGGTGCACAAAGATTGAAACTATAAAAATTCGACCTGATCCTGGGACTCAAGCGGGATTCGAACCCGCGACCTTTCACAATCCGTGTGGCTGCTCTTCCAACTGCTACCGAGGCCGTTAACAGACCTGGCGAATTTATCTAGTGTATTTTACGTTGTAAGCCAACGTTGTTTCATCAATGTTATAGGCAAGCGCCTTTAACATTGATTTCCACCCGGATTGTGAAAGGTCGCGGGTTCGAATCCCGCTCGAGTCCCAGGAACAGGTCGAATTTTTCTAGTTTCTATCTTTGTGTATAAATTAGGTAGCTTTTTGAACATTTTTCTGGGAGAACATAGTGCCGAGCGCGAGTTTCAGTGAGAAAAGTGAATGACTTCTCTCTCTCTTATGGCATCGAATGAGCGTCATCTAGCAGCTATAATGTTGCCCGAATTCACCGCTAGATGGCGCTAACTCGATTCCATACAATTTGAAATGAAATGATAATTTATTAGTTACAAATCGTAGGCAATTAAAGGTGGTGAATATTTTACAACCCGCTCCGATTCACCTTAATATACACATACACCGAATATTCCTTCAGACAAATAAAGCTACATATCATAATTAAGGACTTAATTTTCTTACAATATGACATTTACGTGCTCGGAAAACGCGATGGTAAAGTCATTCTCTTGACACTTTTCTCACTGCAACTCGCATTCAGCACTCTGTATGTCTAAAATGAGTTGCCGTCATAAACGGCGATGGCGTTCAGGAATTTGTACGACATTTTTGGTTTCACTTTAAATCACTAGGGGTGCTATACCGAAATACTATACCGAGCTATACCCACAGTGCTGTACAATCCAATATACAGATACACAAAAAAGTAAATACGCACAATTTAAGGAATAAATACAAACTTCACTTAACTAAAGCACGTACTAACTACGGAAAAAAAATATATTGTTTGAGGGTGTCCAGCTAAACAATAAATTACCTAAAAACATTAAAGAATGTGATAACATCAACTCATTTAAGACTAAACTAAAAAAATACGTGCGGACATTGTAGCTTAATCATAAATTAAATTATTATTGAAATGTAAAATTATTATAAAAATATTTTTGTAATTATATTATACAACGTGTTAATTACAAAGCGCAAAACCTCAGACACAACAACTTATTTTTATTATTAGAATTATGTACATTATTAAATTTAATTCTCACGGATTATTTATATCATATTAGCTTTTTTTTGTTTTCTTCTCTTTGTTGCAAAATTAAGAAGTCTATGGTAGTTACGCGCGATCTAGTGCGACGTTTCAGAATCGCATGCCGCCGCAATAATAGAGTTAAGTAATGATTAAACACGGCGTAATAAAAAAAAAAACCCTATTTTTTATCAGTGGAACAGATTCTACTCCCGATTCTGATCAAATTAAATTTAGGTTTTGCGCTTTTTCATTAACACGTCGTATATTGAGAAACTATTATAAATTTTATTGCTATCTTGCTGTAAAATAATCATAAATTAAATTAAATAATAATTAAATATTCCTCAAGTTATTACTCCAATTCCTTCACTATCCAATCCATACGCCTGTGGAATTCCTTGCCTTTGCCTATCAAGCTATCTCAATCCCTTCCTATATTCAAATCCCGTGTCAAAGCGTATTTCCTTTCACTGTGACCTTCTGCTCCTCATGGTTATTTTGGTGTCTACTGTGCTGCGACGTCCTTGCCATAATAATTATTTGTATGTGTGTATGGTATATGTATGTTTATTGTATTATGTATGTTATGTTTTTTTTTTGTATATACAGATATATACATTTATTTTATATGTATTTGTAGGTATATAATCTTGATTGATTGATGGATTTATTTATGTATATATATATATTGTTGTTTTTCTCATAGATTCATTTTCACTCCACACAAAGCTCATGCTTTAAAAAGTTCCTCTACCCAAAGGTTGCCTGGAAGAAATCGCTCTCTAGCGATAAGGCCGCCTAAATTGTACAAATTGCTTGTTTTATGTAATACAACTGTTTTTATTCCTTTTTTGTGCAATAAAGTATATCTATCTATCTATCTATTTAAATATAATTAGAATTTTACTGAAACATTGTTAAGTAATATAATATAGCGTGGCCATAGATGTTATTATTATTAACGTTTGCTCAACGTTGGTGGCAAAATATTGGTAATTTAAAGTTAAGTCTCTTTTATATCACATTATAAAAGAACTGTATGTTTGTACATATGAGAATAAATGTCTTTAAACTTAAATCCCATACAAAAACGCGTTTATGCAGTTTACGCGGGCGCTACTACGGTAGACATAACTGGTATCAGGATCATCTGAGCCCAAACGTTACAGAACTTGTTCCATAGGCATCAGACTGATAAAAATAATTATAAAAGTTTTTATAACATATTTGCACGTAAAGGGTCTCTTATTTCACCAATTTCAATATCGTATTGTATCTCATTACGCACTTGTGCGTTATTGTAATGTAGAACGCACGAGTTTTTTTACTCTATTAAGGTAAAACGCACGGTTTATCCAGATGCTCCGTCTAAAACGAACAGTACCTACCTACTTTTTTAAATCTCAGCAAAGAGTTTTTATGTCAGAAAAGAGGTCAACATTTTATGAATTAAATTAACTTTGGGAGATAAAATATAATAAATAAAAATGTAATTCTTTAATTTAATTAATTTCGACAATCAATTACGGTTGTAATTGATTGTCAAAAATTCTTGTTACAGAGAAATGGTTATTTATCTGTAACAGAAACACAAAAATATTAATTTACTTTATTGGTAATACTGGCTATTTTTTATGCCTTTGCCTTAAAAAAAGCGCTGATGCGCGCGCATCGCTAATTTGTGAACAAGTAAAAATTTTGATAACTGCTTTATTATGTGATTAAAGATTTATTCGTTTAAGAAAGTCCGAGTTTTATTTATTTCCTCGCAGTGTCATACGACACTTTATAACATATATAAAGTGTCGTATGACATACGTGCGCTTTGATAATTACAGCCTCAGCTGTAATTTTCAACTTACCGCACTTATATCAGAATGTATTATTACATAATAGGTGGGAAATCGAAAAGGTAAGTAAGTAAACAAGTATTAGACTAAGTTAGGTAAGTTATTAGACTGCTGAAATCTTGAGAAGTAGTTTCATACATTTAAGATGACACGATTGCCTGATCGCGACGTAGCAAGGTGTCTTGCCTTGACTTGGCTTTCCGCGCTCGATTTCCGCAGTAAACGCACTTTCCTGAATTCAACCGGGTCTGGGTGTGCAGGGAAACGGCTCTGGCTTTAAATCTTAGTCTGGTACCTCAGAACACAAGGATATTTGTAAAAAATACAGTGTCTTCTTTATGTATTCAAAATGTTTGCCACTGATTTTCAATGCTTTTCAACGCTGATTTTCAATGACACCAAAATTATTTTTATGACATAATCCGATATTTCAGATTATGTAATTTTTTACATCAAAATCATCAGCATTCAAAAGTAAATAAAATGAAGAAATTCTACAATTTAACTCGGCTTGTACATTTATTGTAAGACCATTATTGAAGAACTCGCCTATTATCGATTCCTTAGAAACTATAACATATTACCTAACTTTATAAACTTTTAAGAATTAACTTTCCTGTGTCACTCTGTTATATAAATAAGTCGCCATAGTTTAATAAACTGAGTTTTTACCTCCTGTATAATTTAAAAAATAGTAAAATTTTAGAAGTTAGTGTTTACCTGCAGAGTTCCAATTTTAGCCGTAATGAGTTGTGAGCCGGTGTCGTAGTCTTCAGTGTTCTGCACAGGGTTCTTGAGGAAGTACAGCTTCTTCAGGTTCTTCAGTTTGTCCAGTTCACTAACGGAGCGCCACTGTAAATTAATATTATTTATTAAAGCTTGATGGCCATTGGGACAGAAAAAAGAAAAACAAAACCAAAGGCAAGAGAACCAACTACACAAGAACTAGCATCTGGCGCTCAAGTATACTGCCCCAAATAAAGAGTTTACAGAAGGACCGCTCGCGCCTTCTTCCTAAACTTGCGTGACCGCCCATAACTACTACTATATTCGCTCTGAATTTTAAAATTAAGTAGGCAGTGACAGAGCGGCCAAAAACACTCAAGACAGTGGGACTGACCGACTCACTGAAGCTCTGATTTTTTTGTTATGACTTTACTCTGTCAATTCAATTTTTGTGTTTAAAAACAAGATTGAAAAGAGTAACCATCGAGTTTCTTGCCGGAGTCTTCTCGATCGGAAACAACCTCCGAACCGGTGCTAGAGTCGCATTATGTTTCATTATGATATTTACCATCATAGTATTATTTTATGTAACTTTATTTTTAGTATATTTTTGCTATTTTTTTTTTGTATTTGACTTGTCATAAGTACTTTTTATAAGTCTTTATGAATAAAGATATTTTTAACTTTACTTTCCTTTACTTCACTCACCGGTCGCCTGTGAACTCACTGTGTCTGTGTGCGTGATCATAATGGGGGTTTGTTTTAAGCGGACTATGTGTCAGAGGCGCCGCGCCGCGTGCGTAGATAATTTGTGTTAATGGTCATTGGTTAGTGAAAATTGATTGAAAATATAGCCTATGCTATTCGCTAATAACAAAAATAATTTAAAAAATATTAGTGGAAGAATTTTTAAACAAATCCAGTAGTATTTGAGTTTATCCTTTATTTCTTTTTATCATACTAAGTTTTCCAGAAACTAAGGAAGTTTCAGTGGGCTGCCAGTATCGGATATGAGCTATAATGCCCTCATATATTTTATTTATTATTCTACTTTATACATCGGTCCTTTTGCATTCTTGATATTAGTAGGATATATAACTTATGTAATCAATCACTAGTCAATTTGTTTCTACGGATAATATAATATCATGTTTTGTGTACTATTTATGGATTACTGTCGGGTGTTATTTACATGTAAATCGACACTCATGATTAGATAATTATAATCTATCAGCACACCTTTATTATAATAAAGTTATCTTAAGTGGCAGTGGTATTGCAACTAGGCATTTGCGGGATTGCGCACATTATTTGCGGGATCGCTCATGCGGAATTACTCATGCGGGATCCCGCATGTTTGCAGGCTTGAAAAAAAAATTGATTTTAGCGAAAATTGGCTCGTTCTAACATTTTGATTATTTTTAAAATCCAACACAACCTCATTAATAAGTTTTTAACAACTTTCCCATTAAACTCGTAGCTTTTCTTCATTGTGTATAGAATGTATGTATGTATGTTATGAATTTTAAGGTTTAAAGGTTTTAAGGTTTTATTTTCTCATTAAAAACCATGGAGTCACTCACATGAGAAATTCACAGGTGTGGTAAAATACATATCTGTCCAGTAGAAAATTTGGGAATAGTCCTCTAGGTAGGTGTACTTACTTACATGTGTTCATACAAAATCACTGTTCATACCATAATATATTGTTTTTAACTTACACTAAATAATTTTGTGTTTTTGTATCGTGTATCGGAACGGAACGTAATCGATTGATGTCAAATAAGGCCGGACCGTCCGGGCCGACCAATCCGGATTGGTCGGTTTTCAGACGGAGATCCATCTCTATGAAAGGGGATTCCCCTACGGCGCGGCGGCCGCGGCACGTGCGGATTTACCTCTGCACGCGTTCATTGTCAAATATGGTTATTACGTCATTTTTAACATGACGATGTAACTTTTATACGTGGTCACCTTAGGATTGGATTCCCTAATTGCAACCTTAATAGTAACCTTAGCAAGTCCTGCATTATTCTTATTATATCATTTATTATATTTACAAAAAATAGAACTTACGTCATTAATCCTGTTTCTGTTCAAAAAGAGCACCTCCAAATTGTCAAACAAGTCCACTTTGTTATCCGGGTCGTCATTAAACCTAATCTGTTCGATAAAACAGTCATTCAGACTCAAAACTTTGAGATTCTTCAGTCTTCCCAAATTCATGACTTCAAACCACGAGTCGATAGGGTTGCCATCTAATCGCAACACTGTCAGAGTTCTTAGAGTTATCTGTGGCGGGGTAATTATTTTTATTCTGTTGTAGGCGGCAATTATTTCGGATATTTTCGGCCAGAGGTGCGAGAGAGCAAGAAGGTCGGACCACTCGTAGTCGCAGACTGAGATGTTGAGCTTTTTGAGGCTGGCGAAATGTATGGATAGTTGGGTGAGGATTTCTTCCGGCATGTCGATGGCCATTCGGTTTTTGCTGCAAAAAAGAGAAAGGTTACTGACTACCTTCCAATGGTTGAATAAACATTTGAACAAGTTTTAGAGAAGGGTTTTTTTTTTGTAGACTAGATAGTCTTTTGATCGCTTTCCTGGTGGTAAGTGACGATGCGGTCTATGATGAAACATGCCTGTCTAATAAATTATCTTCTGTGAAGGACTGTGAACCGTGTATGATTTTCTATTCTCACCTGACGTCCAACTCCTGCAGGTTTTTGTTTGTGTGTGTAGGGTTTCCTATCCACTCGGTCGCCCAGCATTCATTTTACGTGATGCTTTAAGTACAATGTGTTATTTTTCTAGCATTCTCACCTGACATCCAGCTCCTCCAAGTCGGGCAGCTGCGCCGACAGCTGGATGACCTCGCGCCAGTTGCAAAACAGGTTCCGGGAGACGTCCACGCTGCGCACGCGCGGGCACAGCGCCGACACGTCGCCGGCCTTGGATACGTTCTGGTCGTGCACGCACACTTCTAGGAGGCGGTCGAATTTTCTATGACAAAAATAAAATAAAATAAATATGCGCCAGACAACACACCTCTTGTCATGGTCTCGACGTAGGGATAAATATCCCCGTGCTACGAGGTACCAGACAGGGAATTAAGTCAGGGGCGTCTCCCAGCACACCCAGACCCGAGCCAATTTAGAAAAGATAGTTTCCTGAATTGTCCTGACCGGGGATCGACCCGGTACACTACGGAATTCAAGGCGAGAAACCGTGCTACAGCGCACTACAGCAATCGTTTCGTGAAAGAAGAAAGTTATTAGTGAGTTTTTAAGGAAACCTTTGCAAATTTAATATTATGTATAGCTTTCAGTACCTTGGTTGGAATGGCAGTGAGCTGTCTCGCCGAAGAAGCGGGTTTAATTAAGTTTTTAGAAGATACTCGTTAAGGCAACAAGAAAACGAAAAACAATCTGAAACTCAAATAACTTAATTCAAATAGACTTTCACAGTAAGTACTTTCAACACAAAGATAGAAACTAGAAAAATTCGACCTGGTCCTGGGACTCAAGCGGGATTCGAACCCGCGACCTTTGACAATCCGGGTGACTGCTCTTCCAACTGAGCTACCGAGGACGTTAACCCACCCCTAATAACCCACAGATGATTTGTATTGAATGAACGTAGAATTTATTCATCTATGGAAATAAAATACCGCAGACTAAACTGAGACTTATTTTTAAAGCGATAGGGTATAAACAGTGTGAGGTCGTGATGACATCTGAGAATGCCACTGGTCGTTATAGGAGCAATTTTACATGGCATCTTCTGATGCCACTGGTTTTGAAAGAGTCAGAACTGGCGAATTTATCTAGTGTATTTTACGTTGTAAGTCAACGTTGTTTCATCAATGTTATAGGCAAGCGCCTTTAACATCCGAAATAAATATTTTTGCAAATACACACATCAAAAGTGTCTAGGGATCAACATATATTTTTGCAATAACTTTTCTCCTGATTGATATTAATTAAAATTTTCTTTAAGGATTCATCAAATAAAGTGTTTTCGTTTGTCTACAGTAACGATAAACCAAGTCACCTTTGCATTAATAAAGAAATTTGCCATTTTCCTAATAAAGGGATTTTGACATTTGAACCACTAACATTAAAGTTCGAAAAAAAGACTGAAATAACAGTTTTCTTTAAAATTTTATTGGGTAACTTAAACAATTAATAATCCGTGTTTCTACCGCGAACACTAACAACACAAGAACATCGGTTTGGCATACTCAAAATGAGTTCATCCAAATCACGCTGTGGAATGGCCGCCCATGTTCGTTGCAACAACAAAAAAAGGTCTTCTTGCGACTGGATACCCTCCATATTCGGCAGAGCTCTTCTCTGTAGCATATCCCATGCATGCTCAATCGGGTTCAAGTCTGGCGACTGAGCAGGCCAGGGCAAGACATTGATGTTAGCTGCGGCGAGAGTCTGTCTTACAACTCTTGCGGTGTGCGGTCGTGCATTATCATGCATTAACTGAAATAAGGGACCGATTTGCACTTGTAGAGGAACGATGACGTCTGATACAATCGTCTCAGCATAAATTTGAGCGTTGAGGTTGCCTCTGATCCAAATCAACTCAGTTCTTCCGCCGATCCAAATACCCGCCCATACCATGATGGTTCCACCACTATAAGGATGGACTTACTGGCAGGATTTTAATCGCTGTTGGCGTCCAGGGGTTCTCCAGTGTCGTATACGTCTTGTATCCGGTCTCATACCAAAACGAGACTCATCAGCAAAGCACACGAAACGCCATTGTTTTTCTGCCCAATTTCTGTGTTCAAGAGCCCATTGATATCGAATCCTACGATTGTGCATTGCTATAGGTGGTACCCTTAGCGGTCTTCGGGAATGAAGGTTCACTTCATGCAAGCGGTTTCTGACTGTTTGGTCGCTAATTAAGTTCCCTGAAGAGTGATGAAGCCTCACGGCTAACATCATGGCGGTTATTGTTGGAGCTCTTCGAGTTGTGATTTGAATGTATCGGTCTTGTCTCCGTGTGGTGCAGCGATACCGTCCTCCATGGCGCTCAGCCACGGTACCAGTGCTTCGGTAACGTGTCCAAAGTCGACTGATAACACTCTGACTTGTATTTAGAGCTAAAGCCACAGTACGTTGCCGGGAACCAGCTTCTATCATTCCCACGGCTCTGAGCATTTCTTCCCTGCTTAAATGACGTCACCGCTCCATAATAACGTTGGTTTTAATCAGTAGTAGGGAAACAGTAGCACTAATAATGTCTTCAATGCGTTGTATGTTTTTATAGGGAAAATATTGACAGCTGATTTTCATCTTTTACTCGAATTTGATTGACAGTTCCTGTTTCAAATTATGAAATGCACCAAAAAGGATCCATATAAATTTATAAAATCATAAATTTATTACAAAGCCACATCTCAATCTCAAGAAATCCGCATAAAAATTCTTGATCCCTAGACACTTTTGATGTGTGTATTTAACTTTCGATTAAGATGAAACTAGCTATTGGATAAAGGAATTTTTATTTTTTAGCATCAAACAATGCTCTGTTTTCTACACGAAGATAGAAACTAGAAAAAAAAATCCCGCTTGAGTCCCAGGACCAGGTCGAATTTTTCTAGTACTTTCAAATCGTCAAATTTAATAGACATAATTACTATAGTAATAATATAGACATACATACAAATACACAGTATACAGACATAATGCGACTCTACCACCGCGTCGGAGTTGTTTCTTGCTGAGAAGACCCGGCGAGAAACTCAGCAGTTACTCTTTCAAACTTGTCAATGAAATAACTGTATACACAAGAAAGGTTTAGGACACATTTACTATTTTGTTCAATAAAACTTTAGTTATATAACGTTTTATAACAATTGCAATAATGAAAGATTACACTCAGTCGTACAAATCTCTTCTAGAACATCAAACACACTAAGAATCTTAGAATAACATAGCAAGATAGCCCCGTCAAAAATGAAGCACTAATCCGATCCACCCATGCGTGACTATTACTTGCTTACGTGCGGCGCGCTTTGACATTGAACATTGCGGAGCTGTAATGAACACTGCAAAGCAGTCCGTTAGGAGCCATTTATGGCTCCAATTAAGGTGCTTCAAAATGGGCGCGCGGACTTGGTTTCTATATGTAATTATTCTAAGCTGACAATATATCTTTCCATTCAATAACCAACAAATGACATTCAGTATTCCTATCTAGCAATGAGTTCAAAGAATTGAGGTTCCAGGTTCTTCATTCTGTTTAAAGTTCTTTTTAATTTTGGCGGCTGAAAAATAGAGTGCAATAGGGAGTAGAAGGGCCTTTTCCCTGGAGTACACTTTGGGGTAATGTTACAATAAATTAAAAGTGATATTGGTATAAAACAATGTAAAATTGACTGGTCTATTGGAGCCTAGGCTGTGGCCTAGGTAAGAAACCTGCCCAGGGCAAACATTCAAAATATGTGTCATATCTTATCTTTGTGTCTTTATGACATTTATGTTTTGATCATCAATATAAAAAAGTGCACAATTTTTTTAATTAAAAATTTCCTATTATAATGTCATGAATTTGTTTTGTTCACACAAGTAAGTATATATCTTATTATCAAATTAAAAATCTCACTGTTTCTGATGTATTTTCTCAAATCCAACCATTTCAATAAATGGAGCGCCCATCTCCCGCTTCCACTCATTGATGACGGTCCTGCGATGAGCAGCGACTGTCTCGTCCTGGAACAAATAGAAGTTTCTTTATGATAATAATTCCAATATTCTCAAAGGCAAACTTACATCACACTTACATGCCTTCATAATAAATTTAAAGAAAATAATATCACAAAAGAAGGAACTAATAAAATCCATGTACAGTCAGCTACAGAAGTAGTAACACTTTGGTACTTTGTCTTTGTTTTTCCTTTCTACTTACCAATCTATCAATCAATGAAATGATTCATTTCTGAATCACAGGTGGGACAAATCTTAAAGTTACACATAGTTTACATACCCTATGTCTTTTCAATCCTTATGACAGCTACAAGAACAAAACTGTTGAGGTACTTCTGTTTGCTGACTGTAAAACAGACCACTTCATCAGTACTTAACTTGCTTACCATCAGTCTGATTCTTAGGCCATAAAATAATTTAAATAGAAACTCCAGTAAGTTTTCCAAAGCAAAACTATCATAAATTTCTGAGCCAGACTTTTTAAATTCATCTCTTTTATTGTTATCTTCACTGGTCAATTATTATCATGTTGCTTGAAAACCACTACATGTTGAAAGCTCATTCATAGCAATAAGATGATTTTTATCTTAGTTTGAAGTCTTGTACAGAGATTAAGGCCGTTAAGCATGCGCAACTTCTGGACTTATACTGGTCATTAGGTTTCAGGTTATGCTCTACGACTTATAGGCAATAAACTAAGTAATTGATTCAACTATCTCATGAGTAAAAGCCTCGCCCACACGTCTAGCGACGTAAAAGGAATGGCAACAATAACAAGGTGGGTGTGTGACCTATTTGAACAATAAAACCATTCCAAAGCAAATTAAAGCCAATATCAACGCAGGAACTAGCTTATTATGAACCAAACTCACCTCCCGATCGCCGTAGTACCTTCTGATGGCATCAGAACATGACTTGAATGGCGCTATCTTGTTCGGGCGCACGAACGATCCAGCGCCAGGTTTAGAAGCTTTGAAATATTGCACATCCTCGACGGAACCATCATGCTTCCCTCTTGCAGGGTCATCCCATTCCACACCGTACCAAATACCCTTGTACCCCTGAACCTCTCCAATATACTTCACAGTACCAAAATCTTCGTTGCACTTCACCCTACTACCGATGTGCACTTGAAACTCAGAATCCTCAGTACCATTGCGACTTCCCATGGTACCGTTGCAAAATTTTGGTATCAAATTAACAGGCATTGCGCCCACCATTATTTTTTGTTTTCGAAAAAGGAACTGTTTATCAAAAGAAAAACAGGCTGACTTTTTCCCGAAATGCTATGAATGAATAAACTGTCAATGTCAGGTTTGTTTGTGTCAAATTGGTTCCATCGATGAGAAACTACTCGTAATGTTGCTGTTGAAAAAATCTTTTAGTGCAAATATTTATTTGTTGCCTTTGTTTGGTTGAGTTAATTACATCTTATGAAACATTAGATATTCTATTCTATCCAAAAAAGATTAAATTGGATCAAAATATTGCTTAAATTTGTTGAAAGTAATCCGAAGTGTTGCTATAATTTCAGCTAGAAACAATGACTCACTTTGAATTCGCAATATTACTTTCTAGGCTAGTCGATAGATGGCAGTACAAGCTTCTATAATTCGACGATTCGACGATTGCGGACGATTGGTCGGTCAGTCAGCAAGAGACGACGTATAATTCGACCAAGTAAAAAAGTAGGTTTCAAAAATTGATATGATTCCGAATTGAGCCAAGTTTTAACCAAATCAATGCAAGGGTTGATTTAGCGTGGACAAGCCACTTACGCTTTTTCGACACCTATTGCTTACCGTTAAAGCATTTTTACAGTCTCGTATGATTCAGTTATCTAACGGAGAAAAGAAACACGCTTACATTCTAACATCCTTCTCTTGTGTGCCTTTTTTTTTTTTTTTTTTTTCTACATGGCATGCATTGTTAGCCGCTGATGGCTTTCACAATTTCACCGGACAAGTGGGTGAGCGGAAGGCTCTCAACCCTTATATTTAAGTAACGTGCCTAAGGGTGCCCCAAGGGGGGACACGAACCTCGGCTTAGGGCGTTACTGGGAGATAACAAACGGACGTAACTTCTTGTGTGCCGCAATGTATTTCATACATTTCATAGTCCTGCGCGCGCTCTGGCAGGAAGCAGTGTACCTACAGCGCAGTTCGGACTGGAGTTGTATGAGTACCCGGCACACGGTTCAATGATCCATTTATTTTCATTCGTTGTCTCTGTGCGGTGCTAGCGTCCTCTCGCTCTCATCTTTCCAAAATCGGGAAACGGGACGTAAAGTGTTTTTTGACAAAAATGGCTACCTATCGAAGGGTCCCAGACGTGAATACGAGTCGATAAAAAGAAATGCGAGTTTGTGTTTGTGAAAATATGCAGTTTTTAAGTGAACAATTGTTTCGTGCTGTGCAATAGTGCAATCGGATTTGTCTCGACAAAGGATATTATCGTCAAAATGAGGTAGGTACCGTTGGGTTCATCGCTCCAGAGGTTTCGTTAGCAAAACAAATAAATAATTACATGGACTTTCATGCACGCGTCGATCTATTTATAAGCCTGGATTATTTACTGCTTCGCTGAACATCTGTTTAGTTCTTCAGAGCTTTTTTCTAGAGCGATATAGTAACGTAAACAACGTCGGGCGTGCAAACGTCACGAATCATCGATTACTTGATTACAAACGTAATTAAGGTGTTTTATGAATGACATTGTTTTAAAAAGCTTTGTAAACATGTGAACGATAAAAGCTTTCATCTATATTTTACAGGATTTGCATTGTTTTGCTGTGTTATTGATTTTTTGGCAAGTTACCAGGGGAGTACCTCACACGACGAATATTTAGTTAAATGTACACGTTATTTTAGTTTTAGTGACTTAACCGCGGTTAACGATGACCTTGTATGTTTCTAGAACGCTAATTTATTCAATGTGTCACATTCGAAGCTATGGGGAGATATCAGTTAATGTTTTTCGCAGAATTGGGGTTGCGTAAACCCTCGTGTATTCGGTGGGGTAATTTTATTAGTCCATGTGATTAATGTGGTCGCTATAGAATAGCCCCACCCTTTACTAACTTGTGGCCTTGTTATCAAGAATTCCTGTAATTATTCCTGTTATCAGATAGTAGGTGTTATCTGACGAATGATTAATCTCAAGTAGGGTAAATGAACTGGTGTAATGATGGCTAAGGCACATAATTCAATATTTATTACAAAACAGGTGTGATCTTTACTTGCACCTAAGTTTAAAAAATCTGTATTTTTCTTTCTCAATGTGTTTTCTTGATTTTTCAGCTCAACAAGAAACAAACAAACTATTATCCTCACCACTTGAACCTGAAGTCCTGTTCCTGAGATCCCTACCTTGTTTGCTAACTGTAAACATAATTTTTCCTAAGAAAACAAAAAAATCATTGAAGAACCATTGTAAAAAAACTGGTGTTCGAAATATTTCGCTATCTATCCTTTCTTATTGTGACCTTCGATCATTAAGGTTATCTGTTACCTAAGAAGTTTACCAGTCTTTTATGTTTTCTGACATAGCTTGTACTGATTTTGGGGTTAGCCAGCTCCACTACCTTAGAATACCTATGCAACATCATTTAAATCTAGCCTATCTACCACCAGTACCTACAAATGTTCTTTATTACCTGCTTCAACAAATCCGAACCATCTGTGTTGTATTTCATTTGTTCATTTTATTTACAGTGGTTAGATAAGATTTATTTATAATACAAAATTACAGTTACATTCAATGTCACATATATAAGAATTTAAATTATGATCGTAAAAAATATTATACAAATTACAATTATTTAAGTAAAACTAAAATAAATTTTAATAAATTACCAATTAAATTCAAAAAAATTCACATGCAAAAAGAAATAATACAATTCACTCAAAAATAACAATAAAATAGTTTATAAGTCATCCAGAGTCATAATTCAAATATTCTTCAACACAATAAAAGGATTTTTCTAACAAAAGGTTTCTCAGTGTAAACTTACATTTACACTTATGCCTGACTTTAGACCTGAGCCTCAGGTTCTAACACTCAGCTTTAGTGGCATTGTAAGCAATGGTCTTCATTCTAAAATACAATATAAATAAATAAAATAAATATGCGCCAGACAACACACCTCTTGTAATGGTCTCGAAGTAGGGATTAATATCCCTGTGTTACGAGGTACTACACAAGGAAATAAGCCAGGGGCGTCTCCCAGCACACCCAAACCCAAGTCAAGTCAGAAAAGATAGCTTCCTGAATTGGCCCGACCGGGAATCGAACCCGGGACACTACGGAAATCGAAATCAATCAATCAATTCATAAAAGTTCTTAGTCAGGCTGTCCTGTAACATAAGCCTTATAAGACTTTTTCCCTTCTCCTTGCTAGCTTCTGCTATTCAAATGGATATCATACCCCTTCTGATCAGGGTTGAAAAAAATTATGTTTTCTTAAAAAATTGAATAAATCACGATTTTTTAGATTATTTCATTTTACTAAAATAATTAATTTAACTTTATTTTTCGCAAAACGGAACGCGCTCTCAAGGTACACAGAGTGCAATCTCCCTTTTGTCTGACATGTGAATGCCAAGGGGAATCCCCGTGTAGTGTTTTGTACATTCGCTTGCAGGTAACTGTAAGACACTTTCGTTCTAACAAGCATTCATTCTTTCAGTTTTGTTTACTTCTCTTATTGCTGTGATGCTTGCCTCACCAAATTTATAATTAATAAAATGCCTCGCCAAAGAGATGGTATTTGGAAACATTTCACAGAAATAAGCACTACCAAAACTGTCTGATCATTGATTTTTATTGAAAAAATCATTTGATTTAAATCAAATATATTTATTCATGCCAACCCTTTTTTTTTTTTTTTTTAAGTAGGGGAAATGCCTTACGCATACCCGTCCACCGGGGGGCGGACGGGTTATGTCGGACTCTCCACTGGGGGGACTTCCTATTAAAGGAAACCGCCCAGTGGCCTACCGACTAAAAACCCTACTACTCCCTCTCATCGTCCATAGTGGGGGAGCACGGTAAGTAGCACGAAGCCTTCTACGCGTTCCCCCGGACATTCATGCCAACCCTGCTCCTGATACATATCTTTCAGCTGTTTCCCTCTAAATATTTTTTGTGTTCCTGATTCGTCTTTCACTTTGCATCTTATAACATGCCAAATAAAAAACAATAGGAAATTGATTGTTAAAACGCATCAGTGCATGGTGATGTGGCAGTGAAAGTGTTAAACCCTGTAGAAGAACACATTCAAAATTCACATCTAGGTAGACAATGATACAGAATGTACAGAGCCTCCTGCCATAATTGATTACAGAATCTGTGATCTCATCCCTGAAGAAAAATGTTTTCTTCCCTTATCCTTAAATGTTTTCTTGACTGGCCTGTTGGCGCAATGGCAGCGATCCTGCCTTTAGCGCCAGAGGTCGTGGGTTCGATCCCCACCCATGACAAATATTTGTGTGACGAACATTTGTATTTGTTGTGTGTCTGGGTGTTATTATCTATTTAAGTATGTATTTAGAAATATTTAAGTATGTTTATCAGTCTCTGACGCCCATATTACAAGCTCAGCTTAGTTTGGGGTCAGATGATCTTGGTATGAATTGTCCCAGATATTTATTTTATCTTAAAATGTAAGCCTAAATAAAAATACAAGCCTTGTGTTATTGTTTTTCTGTAGGTATAGTCAACTACAACTGGAATATGATATTTCCGGTATAAACTGACCTCCCATCCCTATGTATTCGCATTTCACGCTCGGATCTACGAAATTTCGCGGAACTACTGGTACTACTATTGGGCTGACTGTACTAGTAATTACCACTCTCAGCAACTTTGCATTTTTGCATTTGGAAAAGGTGATAATAACATAGTAGGTACCAACAAGTAAGGGCTAACGATGTTACATTACAGCAGTTACAAAAGCGACCTTGTAAGTAAATATTTCCATCATGTGCAATATTACTATATGGATTCCATATCAAACCAGTTTGAAATGTCAGCACTATGGTGACGTAATCAAGGTGTTACCAGTTGACTCGTCGTGTTGACTAATAGCGATTCTAGAAATTTATTGTTTTTTTTTATTATAACAAAACGACCCTTCAAGAGCTTCATGTTGTAGGGCATTAGAATTAAAGGTTATTGCACATTTTGCACGTGCGCGGATCGAATCTTCTGAGCCCGTAGACGGAGCAGTCAGAAGCTCAATCATCAAGCATGTTTGGACCTAACGTTGTAGAGGACGAGCTGAGTAAATAGCCAGAGGTCATCAGGGAGCTGTTTTGAGGGCATTTAAGGGCCCTTACACATTGCGACTTTTTCAGCGATACAAACGCGATTCGGTATCGATACAGTTGCAAGACATCTACCTTTACCCACAAAAGGCAGCGTTACAATCGCGATGCAGTGCGTTTGTATCGCTGCAAAAAGTCGCAATGTATAAGGGCCCTAAATAGGTACCTTTATTTCGATATTTATTAAAGAAAATACGACTTTAAATACTGCTACCATTCGCAACTAATCGTCTCTTTTTTACACGAATAAAGATGCCTATAACAACACCTAACGTTAAAATCCGAACGCGATCTAATTATTTCCGCAAACGCAAGTTGATAAGGATTCTCTGAATATCGCCAAGGAGGTTTCGCCCGTAGGGCTGTAGTAAGTAACCAAATATTAAAAAAAACAAATCTAAAATTGTCTGCGTCTGAGTTGCGCCTAAAAGCCCATTTCTTGCTGCCCATGAGTCAATATGCACCTGCCATAACCTGCCAATTAACAATTCAGCAACTGGTCTCTCAAGGCAGTTAAGTGATTGCTTTTTATAGCTCTCATCTGGCTTGTAGGAAATTCGCTGTTTGATTGGCTGAGTCAATATATTTTATTTGCAAGCTGAAGCTATAACGACAGACTGTTTTCTGTAGTGCATCTTTTATTTAAATCTAGATTATCCTAACTGGGTGCCCGTGGCTAAGTGACGGCAGCGGATCGGCAACGATCCGATGTTAAGCAACGCCAGTCAGGTCGGGTTATGGATGGGTGACCATCCCGACCGAAATTAAGTGATGTGTTTTTCGGGCATCTCCGTGCTTCGGAAGGCACGGTAAACAGTTGGTTCCGGCTGACGTCGCAAGATATCAGTCGTAAAGCCTAGTCAGAGGCCTAAAACGGCGGCTTGATAACATCTGACGGTAAAGTTTATCACTGGCCTTACATTCACCTCTCCAACAATCCGCACTGAGTCCGCGTGTTGGAGTATGGCTCGTACCACCTCATAGTTGAGGTGAGGCCTGTGCCCAGCAGTGGGACGTATAAGGCTGTATTTGAATTTGAATCCTAACTATAATTCGAATTTTCTCATGCGACTGAAAGACATGTATTGTAAATAACTTATCGACACCATTCACTGTGTCGCTCCTTTTTAACCGACTTCAAAGAAAGGAGGAGGTTCTGTATGTTTTTTTTTTATGTTTGTAACCTCATAACTTTCGACTGGGTTAATCGATTTCGATCATTCTTTTATTATTTCAAAGCTGGTGCTTCCCGAATGGTCCCGGTCTTTGGTCCTTGGCCCGAATTTTGGCCTAGTTCTGACAGAGGCATCCATGAGAAAACCATATAAGTCTTAAATCTAGATAAACAAAATGCGCGACATATGGACGAATAACTCAATATTACGCCAACCGATTTTGATAATTCTTTTTTTATTCGAAAGCTGATGCTGCCCGTGTGGTCCCATTTTAATGTGGTCCAGTTCTGACAGTGGCATCCATGGGAAATCCATATAAGTCTTAAATCTAGATAAACCATATGCGCGACAAATGGACGAATAACTCAATATCACGCCAACCGATGTCGATGCTTCTTTTTTTATTGGAAAGGATATACTTCAAGAAGGGTAGTTTGATGTGAGTTCGGTTAGGTTCTGATTGTGAGATGACAAAGTAACGGAACTCTTCAATTCCTAGGAGCAATTGGACGATACTTTTTCGATGTATAAAATAAATAAGAACTATTGACTGAAAATCAAGAAATAAACAAAAAATGTAACTAAAAAAAAAACAACTTAAAAAAAAAATATTCCAAAACAAAGCACTAAAAAGTAAAGAAATTACTGCGTATTCTTTTAAAACTTATACGATAATATAATGTAGGTACAATTATTGTTATTGTTGGAGTCGGTCTCAGCCAATGTAGGTTTGTAACTACCTACATACATACGTAAACGTGATATGTAATAAATAGATATATTGCTAGGTATATTGTAGTGTTTCCTTGGCTGACACCGACTCAATTGTATGCCAAAGCAGTGAATGAATTTTTAAGGAACTCACCGATTGGAATCAACTTAGCTGACCAAAATACCAGAGTTCCGGGGTTGCATCTCAAAGTTGGAGATGTCTCCTTTAAAGGTGTCAGTAGATTCAAGTATTTGGGTTGCACCATAACAGACATTGATACCATTTATAAAACTTTTATTAGACCGATTTTGATGTACGGCTGTGAGGCTTGGACCCTGACCCTTAAGGAAGAGACCAAACTTCTTGTGGCGAAGAAAGAAGATACGGCGAAGAAAGAAGATACGGCGGAAGATTTTAGGGCCGGTACAGACTGACGAGGGGACATAATCAGGAGCTGGAAGACTTGGTGGCTGAGCCAAACATCATTGGCGAGATAAAGGCTCATAGACTTCGCTGGCTTGGCCATCTTGAACGAATGGCGCTGGATCGTGCAGTGAAGCGAGCATACGAGGGACGGCCATATGGTCGTCGTCGTCCAGTAGGTCGTCCTAGGTATCGCTGGGTGGACGAGGTGGGCAAGGACTTGTCCGAGCTGCATGCCGATGACTGGCGGGAGACGGTGCAGGATGGACCGAAGTGGAGATCCTTATTATCGGAAGCCAAGACTCATTTTGGGTCGCTGCGCCGTTTAAGTAAGTGGCTGACCAAAAACCCTTATACAGAAGGGTTGGGACACGTAATGCCAAAGACATCAAGTTTATTTCACACCACGAGTACCGCACCTACCACGTACGCCAGTAAGGCGATCGCTGCAGCGGTCGAGTTTTACAAAATACGTAATAAGGATCACACAGCTCATTCCGTTTTTAGAAAGCTTTACTTAGTGGGTCTCAACTCACAAATATTTACCAAAACACAAAAGTTTTTATAAGGCAGATCATATTGTATATTTCAATAAAATAAATGAATACATGCGCCAGACAACACATCATGACACAACTTGTCATGGTCTCGAAGTAAGGATAAATATCCTTGTGTTACGAGGTACCAGACAAAGAATTGAGCCAGGGGCGTCTCCCAGCGTCTTTGTTTCGTCATCTTTTCCTCAATTGACCCGACCAGGAATCGCGCAGTAAGCTAACTCAGAGCCACGCAGAAACGCAAAACCATCCCCTACAGTTACCTAGTTTTCTTTTTAGGTTGGGGAAAAAGTCTTTTCGCATAATTATAGTATGTATGAACTTGTAATAAAATCTGTTTGGCTATACAATTTGTATCTGGCTGGTTTTGGTATCATTAAAAGTTTACATTTTAAAGAAGGTAATTAAAAATTCAAATTAGGAAAATGTGTGATTTTCATTTGTTTTTCTTACCGTCAAGATGAGTGAATCTAATGAAGAAATTCGATACATTTTAAAATTTTACTACAAAAAAGGTTAAAATGCAACACAAGCCGCGAAAAAAATTTGCGATGTTTATGGACCTAGTGCAGTGTCTGTGAGAGTAGCACAAATTTGGTTTAAGCGTTTCAACCCGGAAATTTTGATGTCAAAGATGCACGTCGCTCTGGTCCTATTACGGATAAAACTGAGATGAGATTAAAGTAAAGAAGTTAAGAGAAAGCGGTCGGAATTAATCAACAAAAAGGCCATCAACATCTTTAGCCATTCAGCAAAAATTAAGAGAGTGTAGCTGGGAGGTGTAAATGCATCCGCCCGCCGTATCCTCCTGTCCTGACCTTGCACCTTCAGATTTCCGCCTGTTTCGGTCTCCGAATTCTTTAGGCGTGTCGGGTTAACATCACGAGAGGACTGCCAAAACCACTTGTCGCGGTATTTTGATCAGAAGCCTTAAAATTCCTATAGCAATAGGATCATGTCCCTACCTACAAGATGGCAAAATGTAATCGAACAAAACGGCACCTACATACTTCAGTTAAATGTACCTAATTAAACTAGATTAAAAAATGTTTTGGATTTTCTTAAAAAATGCGAAGAAACTTTTTCCCCGAACCAATTATTATTCATATAAAGTTTTAGGGCAGGTATGCACCCTATGATGCTTCACTTGTTCGGACTGTGGTCTGTCACCTGTCAGCTGATTTATCCATATCAAGGGATTTTCTTAGTCCCTTACTTACTCTTTTTCCCATTCCCATAGGAATTTCAGGAAACCCCTTTCAAGCGCTCCCCTACACTCCAGCTCTCTACTCTCAGTAAGGTTGCGTGTTGTTAGTCAGTAACGGAGTTGTATTATTGTTGATACATTTTTACAAGTTGACTTGACTCGGCCATGGCTGACGAATGAAGGAAGAGGTGAACCTTATGGCGCTTCATTCACTCGAACTGTATCTGTCATTCATCAGCTGGTTTAGCAAATTCAAAGGCTTACCTAAATTTTATAAATAGATTTGCTTGCTTTTTCTTTCACAGTAGTTAACACATCTACAAACTTGAATATCAACGATTCTGCGGCTTATTTTTGTTTAAAAGAAAGGTGAAGTGCGAGGGGTATGGGGGAGTAACCATACCGTATTCAAATTAAAACGCAATTTTATTGTTTAAAATATCATGAAAATGTCCCTGTTAATATTAGGAAGTTTAATTAACTTCCCCTCCGGCAAAACTAAACAGTGACATGTGAGAATTAGTGGCAATTAACATTGTTTTGTTAAGGCCCAGCCTTGGTGCAAACGACCATTTCCATGTGCTTTATTTTTGCTAGTTCGGCTTTACCAGGACATACAAATCTGAGCGGGTTGCCTATTAAAGGCCTCGTAGTGTACGTGTAGCACACTTTAATTCAATAATGGCGAAACTGCGGCTTCGCCCGCGTGGTCCACACGATTTTGACTGTTGCGTTTTCTCCCGTTAAATTATAGACATACAGCCATGTCGTAAATATTCTGTTAGATAAATTGAGAGAGTTAAGGACCTTGGCCTTACAATAACGAGCACGAAAAAAAGAATTATCCAATTCGTGCAGTCGTTCAGAAGGTATGTGACATAGGTACATACTTACGCGAGTTTTTTTCATTTATATAGATTATACATTATAGATCGCTTCCTAGCGATAGGACCGCCTACATTGTACAATCTAAGATTATGTAATGCTTATTTTAAGTATGATTTGTTGTACAATAAAAAAGAAAATTTATCTTTTATCTTATCTTACAATAACCTCCCAGTATGAAAACAAAATCCTTAAATTTGACATTTGCGGACTAACATTTACTGCCACGATTGGCTACGTCATGACGCAATTGGGAGCACCGGCGTAGCCCTAGGAATCCCTAGCTGTCATTCATCATGTTTCCTTCACAGGGATGAAAAAACTACGTACTAAAATTCAAAGTAATCTGTTTAGGAAACTGTTTGCCATAAACATCCAAACATCCGCATCCTAACATGAAGTAGTAAATTTTGCTTAACTCGTTAAATCAATGTTGAATGGGTACAAGTACGAGGGAGTTCCGGGTTCAGATCTTACTTTGCTTTAATATCATTAACATACATATCATAACATACCATCACGACTTAATCCCAAACGGGTTAGTCAGAGGCAAGTGACTGTGTCGTCATGGTGAACGAAACACTCAGAATCCCACTTTTCAGCAATGGTATAAGAACCCAACGTGGTAGGTGGTGAGCTTTCCGCCGTTATCCGGGTTGATTTGGTTTTTTATCGATGTTTTTAGTAGTAAGTCAACAATGAACACAAAGATTTTGGTTCGGGTGCTGAACCACTAGGCCACGCGACGCTATTATTAATGAGGAAAAAACACTGCGTTGGGGTCGCCGGTTTAAATACGTCCGACGATGGGTGGTGGGTTCCCACTACTATGACAGCAACTGAAAGCATTGCATAATAATTACTACTCTGGGTAGTAGTCGTAGTAGTACGTTTACTACTATTAATTATTCTGTAAAATCAAATTATAACAGTGTTTAAAATTGATAATCTATAAATGTTCTTAATATATGGCAAATTATTTGTTCATAAACAAAAAACGCTGTGGTTATTATTATAACATAGGTATTATTCTTTTAGCCGGCTGGCATGCTGGATGATGCAAAGCATGCCTGCCTTTTTAGTTGAAAATAAGTTCGTGATTTTTTTTGCGATTCGCTCGCTTCGCTTGCTCAGCTTGGGCGTTGTTTAGGGCACTGAAAAAAGTTGTTAGGTATTTTTACTGTTTTAGGTCGCGTAACGTGATGTTGCGTCTGATCAATAATTAACAACTTTTAAGGGTTCCTTTTGACAAAGTTTACACACGTTAATATTTTGCTTAGTAATCAGTGAAATGTCAATATTCTTTTAACCCTTCATTTAGTTAGAAGGTCATTGCAAGATTTTTATTGGTTTTCGCCTGTTTCCACAAAGGCAAGGCATTAGGGCTCAAATCACTAAGGGTTAGCTGGCAACACCCTAATGAGTTGTCGCGTCATTGTCTAACCAAGCCTTTAGATTTTCAATTACAAAAACATACTAATCAACTTTGCATACACACTCATAACAATAGATACGTAGGTAGTACCTACCTATTTACCAATCTGCTAAAAGTCCATTTCACCTTGGCATCGTTTCATACCCATTAACATCAACTCCTTTATTATGAGAACAGAAAGGCCTAGTTTTGAATGGCAAATTAAAGTAATGATTGTTTTAAATGATACGAATTGGTTACGAGAAAGGTGAAGCTGTTAATGGTTAGATTTATTATGAGTGTTACTTAACTATTGGGCTTATTAAAAACAGACCGGATTAGATCAGAAAAGGTAGCTTTTGATTAAGACTTATGCAAGGCATTACGCGAACAGTGCATAATACTGTGGTGATAACCTCGTTGCTGGCCAGCAATACAGGAGCCGGAGCGCCGGGATTCGTCACACAATATTAGGAGAAGATGTGGTTTTGGAACAGTGAATAAAAGATCAGCCAATCCAGTGACTTGTTTATTGTATAGGGTGAAACTAGGTAGGAAAGAAAAACTGTAACAAAATAACAATAAATGAATACACAGAGTCCTAGGTATAAGATTATCTAATAGTAATAGGTAAGTAAATAGGTATGATATGCTTACCCCGATAAACGGGTTCCTGTTACATTATAACTGTTTAATTGGTTATTTAAAGATATTATACTTAATAATCACCATCACGTAATTTAAACGTAAGGTAATCTGGTAAAATGTTCGCAAGCTCTGTTCAGTACGATGGTTTTGGTAGGAATGACTCAAAATGCTGAGCACAACGTTGTGGAACGATAAATTAAATTTTGAAAAGACAGGTACAGAATACTATTGATGGCCAGTAAGTTACAATTAAGTTTCCAGCCATCGTGGGGGTTCTAACGTCCATGAAACTGAAACGAAACGGCATCGTTACATTACGATGTTTTTTGAAAAAAACATGGTATTTGAATAATAAGCCATTTTATCTAGTTATTACAATTTAAATTAAAATTTCAATACTTTCTTCCGGACGCTCTCAATACGTCTTATAGATTTTATTAGTAGGGATAGCTTTAGCAGAAAGATGAATCTAGTGCTTGAATAGATTGTAGCTTGTATTTGGATTTAATAAATAAATGGGAGATCTCACGCCAACATCATCTGACATAGGCCCTTATTCTATAACAAAATATGTACTTGAGTACCTATAGATCTGAGTGATGTTTTTGTATGAACTGATGTTTTCAAATCTATACTCAAGCACAGATCAATGCTAGAGTCTTAGAATAATAACGTATAAAAGGATAGTCTTCAGATAATCGCCCCGTCAGAAATGAAGCACTATACCTTGTCCAATTTAGGATGATAATTTTGACAGTTCATGCCCATGAAGTATTGTATTCTTTTTCGCTCAAGTTTACTACAGATAATATCGTACTTTATTGACAAGTGCCGCCCACTTAGTGAAGTGCCTTGCAAACGAATAACAAAAAAAATAATGGTAAATCGGTTGTGAAACAAATTTAATGTAACATATAAACTTTGTGAACAATAATTGATACCTAATATACTCAAGGGACAGTTTATTTGTAGATATTGATGATGATGAATATGGAAGTTATTTAGGTATTGCACTATTCTATTATTAATTAATAACTTTAAATCTTAATACCTACCTAATTTACTATAAAAGCCCTCAAGTGAATTCACTTGAGGGCTTTAATAGTCGTAATGTTTTATTTAAGTATCTCTTCATTGCACATTAAAATAAACGGACTGCAAGTTCTGTGAAATAATGATTCGATAATCGAATCGATTCACTAACGATTATAAACTACCCCATCCCTATTTTGAGCTGTCTGAATTATCATCCTAAATTGGACAAACTTTAATCCGATCCACACATGCGTAGCTATTACTTGCTTACGAGCCCCTTAAACAGTGCGCGCAGACTGGGTTTCTATAGCGTTATTATTCTAAGGCTTGAGTAATGTTCTAGAATACAGGACTTAAAGTAGCAATAGGATGTACTACGAGTGCCAGTAACTGATATGTACTAACATGCAGACAGAAAAAACCCAAGGATAGCATACTCACATGTTTGTATTATACCCCATTCATTATAATAACATTTTTCTTCTTACTAATATTATAAATGCGAAAGTTGGTGACTATGTGTGTATGTGTGTATGTTTGTCACTCTTTCACGCAAAAACTACTGAACAGATTTGGATGAAACTTTACAGTAATACAGCTTAGACATCAGAATAACACATAGGCTACAATTTATAAAGATTCTATGCAATTTGGCCTTGATATATAACGATAACGCAGGCGAAGCCGCTGCTGCAAAGAAATAAGAGGCTCATAGAGAAGCACCCGGGTGCTAAAGTGTGACTGCTGCTATTTTTAAAAATTCCGTATAACCTTAAAAGTAATAATGTTTATTGTACTTTTACCACAAAGTGTACCCTAAAAAGAACCCTATTTTACTTCTGTTTAATGATATAGTTATGTAGTATAGGTGGGAGTCGAACTCACTAGTCCTTGTGTTATCAGTACCATCACTAACCGTTCCTGCGTCACCAGTCTAAGATGGTATCGTCATGAGTTCATGACCTGTGGACATGAAAGTGTCCACATTAGGCCAGAACCTTATAAATGCGCTTATCTTGAAACTAGAACATTTCCTACTTCCTACGTACTTAATTTGTAATTCTACTGACTTGTTTAATCAACCTAAAGGATTGGTGACTGACAGCCGTCGGAGAAAGAAAGTTCTGGAATAAAGATCATGCTAATATCCACCCAATAACCACATGGTGCGACCAGTATGTCCACCATGAGATTCATCATCATCATCATCCGTGCGGTCTATCCCGGTTGTGAATCCACACTGGTGTGTGGGGTCCCAGGGTCCGCCTTTCTTATTTTTTTGGCCCACTTCGCGCGGTCTTGTGCATCCTTAGTGGTGAGTTTGTTGGCACGCATGTCAAGATGAGATTGCGTCTCGTAAACTACGATAGTTGACTTCAGAAATTTGTATGCCATTTCTAATCACTAGGGGCGCTTTACCGAAATCCCATAAAATCGTCAGCGTGGACGCTAGCGGCTGTCATTCCTGTAAAAATCATGGTAGACATACTCAGTAGACATATCATACATACATAAACGTAGTTTTATAATATAATGCTCTTTTTGTTGTCACAAAAATTGAGATGGTAATGCTATGATGGTTTGGGCATATGGAAAGGATGGATGAAAGGCGATTAACGAAACGAATTTACAAGGCGAGGGTGGATGGAGCTGTGGGAAGGAGAAGGCCTAGACGGACGTAAGTACTTAGGACAAATCCAAGACGTGCTCAGAAAAGGTCAGGTCAGGAGTGCCCATAATCGACGAGCATGTATGAAAGGACTAATGAGAGTGGAAGAAGCACAAGAGGAGTGTCAGGACCGTAGCAAGTGGAAAGATGTGGTCTCTGCCTACCCCGTTGGGAAAAAGGCGTGATGGTATGTATGTATGCTCTTTGGACATACTGTACTGGCCAAATCAATATGCTGAACAAACACAGTTGTTTAGGCCAAAATATATAAAAAAACATACTGTACAGTACAGTACAGTGTAGGTACATCTGCCACGAGTTTCCACACATACACTGCCATCATAAGCTGAGTTCTGATACTACGCGCGGACGGCACAAAGTCCGTTGTTATACTTGAGCGGTGGTTGCCTGAACCTCGCGGCAGCTTCGTAAAACTGTCCCATTATGTACTTAATGCATAGATTAGGTTTAATTGTTTCTAATGACATGAGACGTCGCTTTTACCCGCATATGGTGTCACTTTCTATTCAGCGTAGACGGCGGAAAATTTTGCCTTTCGTTTTGCGGATACCCTTGCAGTTTCTTGGAGGTGCCAACATGGAAGGTTAATGTGATTGACTCTTACGAGTATACTGACTCCGTTGGCTCATTGACCTTTTTTTTATACAACTTTGAAAAACAAGCTTACAGGAGGGCCCTAAATGGTAAGCGATTGAATCAACGCATGGATCTTGTAAAAACATTTTGAAAACCTTTCAACAAGGTTATATGGACTCTATGTTAAATCTCATTGGGGTTAACCGACTGTGTCCTGCATGGCTTCCTGATGGAGATTTGATCCCTTCTGGTGATGTGACCTCTCACCATGTTCCGAACGTCGACCTTCACAGCTGTTCTATCCACCTTGCGTTTGCGATTAGTCTCAAATGTCGCAATACCTGCAAAATGTATCAAATCCAGAGCCTTACCTGCTTTACTGCCTTGCCTGCACTGACAGCCACTTCAACTCACTGATCCGGGCTACATCGGTGCCTTTAGTCATGTTTGCTCATTAGTGTTAGAAAATAATTAAAGCTACCCATTTATAATCTAATCAAATTAGCTGTTCGTCAGCGGCTTCGTCCGCGTAGACTGTCTTTCGCGTCTAAATATAGCCTAAATTAAAAACAAATAGAGCTTATGTCACTCCCTGATATTGTAGCTTTATATTGGTGAAAGAATTTAAGAAATCGGTCCAGTACTTTCGGAGCCTACAAACAAACCAATCCTTCCTCTTTATAATATTAGTATAGATAAGTCATTGCCGTACGAGTATTCCATAACAGTGATTATTATCACCATTCCCTTTGTGAAAAGAATTACTATTCCATTCGGCGTATAAAATATACCCATAATGATACTAAATGGAAATGGACCATTACCATAACTGTTCAGAATAGTTCCAATCAATCGGTTCGGTAGTAATTGTGGAGCGAATGTACATATTACTGGTACTTAGTTTAGTTACTCCCAAAATAACTGGCAATGGCTCGAATATTTGCTCGTTATTGTGCATGTGTTTTATTAGCTGGAGAAACGATTGCAAATAATAAATTGAATGCTCAACTTGGACAGGCCATTGCAATGGTAGATCCTGCTTATTGCACCAGGGATCGTGAATTCAATAGGTTGTAGGTCCTGGGTGGCCCTAGGTATTTACGTTAATATTTAAGTACGTTTATCAGTGTATCAGTCTCTCAACACTCAGTTCGAGCTTTGGTTAGTTTGGTTTCAGATGGTCTTGGTGTAAGGTGTCCCAGATATTTATTTGGAATGGTTGTTTACGTTCGTGTGAACCTTGCATCCACCACATGGCTAATCTCTGTTATTTTTCTAAGAAGATAGCTGTCCAGCTGAGCTATTCATTATCTTCGATCGCAAGAAAATTGCGATTTTGACAGCGATTATTGCTATTTGACGTCGAATACTGCATCGTCATTGGCTGTCATCATCATCATCATCATTCGCAGCCACAAGACGTCCACTGCTGAACACAGGCCTCCCCTATCGATTTCCAAAATGACCGGTTGCAGGCGGTCTGCATCCACCGGAATCCTGCCACTTTTATTGGGTCGTCCGTCCACCTTGCAGGCGGGCGTCCCAGGCTGCGTCTGCCCTAAAACGGTCTCCAGTCCAGAACTTTCCTGCCCCATCGGCCATCAGGTCTGCGCGCTATGCCCCTTGCCCACTTCTACTTCAGCTTACTTACCCGCTGGGCTACGTCGGTCACTTTCGTTCTTCTACGGATTTCCTGATTCTTGATCACGTAGAGAAACACTGAGCATAGCCCTCGCCATAGCTCGCTGAGTGACTTTGAGCTTTTTTATGAGGCCTATAGTCAGAGACCACGTTTCAGCTCCGTAAGTTATCACTGGTAACACACACTGATAGTAGAGTTTCGTTTTAAGGCACTGAGGTATGTTGGACGAGAAAATGTAGTGCAACTTCCCGAACGCTGACCAACCGAGTTGATTTCGGCGGTTTACCTCTTTCTCGAAGTTGGACCCACCTACTTGGATCACTTGTCCTAGGTAGACGTAGTGATCGACAACTTCGAGCATCGAGTTCCCTACGGATATTGGAGTGTACATTGGCCAATTGGCCACAACAGCTGTCAAAATGCGAGCGACTAGCAATCGACTTACAAAGTGTAAAACGCGAGTTGTTCCGTCTCGAAAAAACCCGGACACTGTGAGTGTAGTTTGTCGACCTGACTGTAATATGGACAGAATAATTGAAAATGTGCGGGTGGATGAAGATCGTTCGCCGCGCCCAGCTAGACGACGCCGCGCAAAACCAGTCCGCTCGTGACCACGGTGACATGCAATTGTCGCCGAAACGTCGAGAAAATAGGTAAAACAATTTACCGTTATGTTTCGTTGCAAAAACCCGTTTTTATTAGAATTAGTTATAATGCAACAAGAAAGTTTAAAATGTTATTTAATCGACTGGAGTTGCTAGTTAGTGAATAAGGGACCCGATCCTTGTTAATTTCAGTTCCTTCACCATCAATTTGCCTGTTCAGCTACCTACAGTAACTTGTATGCCATTTTTAGTATCATTACTATTCCACTAGAGGCGCTCCGTACCGAAATCCCATCTATATACATCACCACCGCGATGCTAGCGACTGTCATGTCATGGCATCGGTGCACACAGATGGACAGAACTATATCAATCCAAAGAAACACAGACATTTCCACAATCTTAGTGCCTAGCTAATACTTTCGTAATGAGCTAAACAGCAATCTTGGTTTGCAATAACACGACTTGCTAACACAGCTTATTAGGAATCCACTCTTAGCTGCTTCAGGGTTGTACAGCATGAACGATAGGGAAAAGGTAGGGTAGCACCTTTCGAGGGGGAATTTCAATGGTAATTAAGTAGGGAAGTTAGTGAATGGGGGTAACTGGGGAAGCTACTTTTGATCCATTGACTTAATATAAAGAGTCATTTTTTTGCAATTTTTCCAAGCCTGGCACTTGAGAAAATCACTCACTTAAGAAAACTTTGGACGTTTGATTAAATTGTCCAGTCTGGGGTCAGTTGAGCTTTTACTAAGTGGGTCAGTTAGTACATTACTTGGTACTTGCCCACGACAATTTATTTGATGTTCAGCTTCTCTATTCTATCACCTCTGCCAGTTATTATTCATTAATGCATATTATTATTGTGGGAATGGTTTGTGTGCAATGGAATGTAAGACTGAATGATGAACGTATGAACGGAGCGGAGTGAGTGGGTAGTCTTTAGTATATAAGCTTGCGGGGTTCGCATTTGAAGAGATTTTGACGTTGGAGTTTTCTAGAAAGACGAAGTAAGAAATAAACAGTTATTCTCCAATCCGCTGCTTATCATTTACTCCACCCCATAATCTGGGGGCTCGTCCGGGATGGATGGATGATTGGCGGTAACGAGAATCTCAAATGAAGACGGCAAAGACGATTTCGAAAACGACGTGTGGTGCGAAAGCAACGGCTAAGACGTGGGCTGTGCAAGGAAGACGAGTAAGTGGGGGTTTTGCGAGTGAAAACGACGAAAATCACGACGATTCTTACGACGATTGTGCTGAAAACAAAGACGAAATGACGAATTCTCCGCCGAATTTTAACCTTCTGCTGCTTGACGACGCCATACCTAAGTTCACAGGTAACGAAAAAAACTACTCCGCGTCGAAATGGGCACAGGACGTAGAGGATAACGCCGAAATATTTCAGTTATCCGCCCAACAAAAATTGCTCATCGCCCGTAGATCGCTCTCAGGAACAGCGGCTACGTGGCTCAGGACGGAGAAAGCCTTCAGGACCTTCGAAGAACTAAAGCAGGCTATAACAAAAGAATTTTCAGACACGACGAATACAAAAGACATTCACGAACAAATGAGCGCTAGAAAGAAAAGACGAGAAGAAAGTTGCTACGAATACATGCTGGAAATGAAGGAGCTGGGTAAAAGAGGGAAGCTCGCCGACTATGTCGCCATACAATACATCATAGACGGAATTATAGATAACGAGAGCAATAAAATACTATTATACGGCGCATCAACCTATCCGGAGTTGAAAGAAAAAATAAAGATGTACGAAAATTTGAAGAAAAATATGAAAAAAGAAGAAGGTTTCAGAAAGCCTAAACTAGAATTTCAGCGAAATAAGTCTTTCCAGCGACGCTGTTTTAACTGCGGTGACCTAGAACATCTATCATCCGCATGTCCGCATCGTGGAAAAGGGCTGAAATGTTTCCGATGTAACGAGTTCGGCCATATTGGTTCAAAGTGCACGAATATGGTGGCGCCGATATCATCGAATGTGACGACATCGCCCAAGACGGCCGGAAACGATTTTCGTAGAGAGCGACCACAGACACCAAAACGCAACGTGATGTACATTCGCTCACAAGATGGCGGAAAAGCAGAAGAAGATTGTAGCGGATGCTGTAATAGCTGTCACTGTCACATGGACGTACACAATGTCAACCAGGATCAACAACAACAAACAATTATGAAGGAAAAGCCTTCGAAAGAAGTGAAAATAGGCGAAAATGTTTATTCTGCGCTGATAGACTCCGGCAGCGATGTAAACTTCATCACGGACGACTTCTACAAGCAGTTAGGCTCTCCAAAGTGCGACGTTAACGTGTGCGAAAAACTAAGTGGTTTCGGTCGATGCACGAAAGTGAAGTGTTTAGCGCTGTGGACAACAACAATCGAAATTGATGGACAGAAGTATTACGACGTGCGTTTCTATATAGTGCCGAATGACAGTTCCCCATATATGCTAGTATTAGGTTACGATTTTCTTAAAAACGTAGTGGCTGTTTTGGATGGGAAGTCTGTGTGGATAAAAGCGAAAGAAGAAGAATGGTTGACTAACATGTGTGTTGATAAACTTTTTATAGGTGGAGGTATTGACCCTAACTTGGAACAAGAGGTCAAGTGCCTGGTTAGTAACTACAATCCGGTTCAAAGGAAAGAAGCTCCAATTAAAATGGAAATAATCTTGAAGGACGACACACCAGTTTCTCAGAGGCCGCGACGTTTAGCTTTGAAAGAGCAGGAAGAAGTTGACAAACAAATTGGTGAGTGGCTTCAGAGTGGTATTATTAAGCCTAGTTTTTCAGAGTATGCAAGTCCTTTGGTTCTTGTTAAAAAGAAGAATGGTGAATGGAGAATTTGTGTAGACTACAGACGTTTAAATGAAAAAATTGTTACAGATGAATTTCCTTTGCCAATTATAGATGATCAGATAGACAAACTAGTCAATGCTAAGATTTTCAGTAAAATTGATTTAAAAGATGCATTTTTTCACCTGAAAATAAAAGAGGACTGCACAAAGTACACTTCATTTGTAACACATAATAATCAGTACGAATTTACTCGAGCACCCTTTGGACTTTCAATTTGCCCGAGTTATTTCACCAGATTTATTAATATCATTTTCAGAGAGCTGATTTCCAGAGGTTGGTTACAAATTTTCATCGACGATATGATATTAATAGCCGAGACGTACCAAGAAGGTTTTGAGAGACTGAAAGCAGTGTTGGAGGTAGCAGCTGATCACGGATTACAGATTAACTGGGAAAAGACTGAGTTGCTGATAACTAGAGTGGAATACCTTGGCCATGTGATTGAGAATGGAACTATAAGACCTTCTTCCGATAAAGTTGATGCTGTTCTCAAATTTCATGAGCCTTCAAACATAAAACAACTTCAGAGTTTTATTGGACTGACCTCCTACTTCAGAAAATATATGAAAGACTATGCTGCTATCGCAAGACCACTTACAGACTTATTAAGAAAAAAAGATAAAAGTTTTGAATTAAATGATGAAGAAAGAAGTAGCTTTCAGATGTTAAAGAAGATGCTGTCAGAGCACCCAGTGTTGAGAATATTTGATCCTAACCTGCAAACTGAACTACACACGGATGCTTCACAACAAGCATATGCAGCTATTTTGCTACAACGAGATCCCAATGATAAAAGCTTACATCCAGTATATTATAGCAGCAAGAAGACCACAGATGCAGAAAAGAAATATTCCAGCTATGAATTAGAAGCTCTAGCTGTCATTGAAGGCATAAAGAAGTTCAGAAGATATTTATTAGGCATTCCTTTTAAAATAGTAACTGACTGCCAGGCTTTCCAGTTGACATTAAAGAAAAAAGATTTAACACCAAAAGTTGCAAGATGGGTGATGTTATTGCAAGAATTTAACTACACTATTGAACACAGAAGTGGCACTCAGATGCGTCATGTTGATGCTCTTAGCAGAAGTACATTTATAGGTGTTATAACAAGAGGAACTAATGAGAAAATAAGACAAGCGCAGCAACAAGACGAAGGTATAAAAGCCATTCTGGAAGTTTTAAAAGAGAAAGAATACTCAGACTACTATGAACAAAATGGGTTATTACACAAAGGAGAGAAAGGACTGTTGGTTATACCAAAAGGAATGGAAATGGAAATATTAAAACGAGTACATTCAAATGGACACTTTGGTAAAAAGAAAATGTTAGAAATTGTGAATAAGGATTACTATATCAAAGACTTGACAAAAAAGTTAGAAGAGCTTATCACTACTTGTATACCATGTCTTTTGGCTATGAAAAAACAAGGCAAGCAAGAAGGATTTTTGAATGTTATTGAAAAAGGAAACTTACCATTAGAAACTTTACATCTTGATCATATTGGACCACTTTCAGAAACTAAGAAGAAGTATAATTATATCCTTACAATGGTGGACGCTTTTACGAAGTTTGTGTGGTTGTTCCCTACAAAAGGAACCACTACGAAGGAAACCCTCGATAAATTAATTATTCACCAGCAGAATTATGGTAATCCATCAAGAATTATTACAGATCGTGGTACAGCATTTACAAGCAATGACTTCAAAGAATACTGCGCGGAAGAAAATATTCTACATGTTCTGATTACTACAGGTGTGCCAAGAAGCAACGGCCAAGTTGAACGCATACACCGGACTTTAATTTCAGTATTAACGAAACTGTGTATTGAAGATGAAACACAGTGGTACAAGCACGTAAGTAAAGCCCAGCGTGCCATAAACAGCACTCACCAAAGAAGTATAGGCATAAGCCCATTTGAGTTGTTAACAGGCGTGAAAATGAAGCAAAAAGAAGATATAGAAATTATAAGTTTATTGCAGCGAGAGAAAATGGAAAATTTTATGGTAAACAGAGAAGAATTGAGAGAAAAGGCGAAAATTCAACTACTAAAAGTACAAGAAGAAAACAGAAAAAATTATAACAAGAAAAGAAAAGAAAGTAACAAGTACAAAAGAGGAGATTTAATTTGCATTAAAAGAACACAGTTTGGGAAATGTCTGAAATTGAAACCGAATTTCCTTGGACCATATAGAGTTACGCGTGTGAGTGGTAAAGACAGATATGATGTAGAAAAAGTGAACAGTGGATCTGAAGGACCTTTGAAAACTTCTACAGCTGCTGACTATATGAAGAAGTGGCCAGGTGTTGGTGAAAGTGAAGATTAATCTGGTAAATTTTAAATTTTATTAACTTTCTTTTATTTCAGATTATTGGATTTAGCCAGAATGTTGAGATGATGTGTGATAGTTGAATGACAGCCATAATAACTTAGGAATTATTTATGTATAATTGTATTAGATACTTTGAGATGCTCAGATATGTTGTTTACATACTTTATGTCTATCCATAGGTCTAATGATGTCTAAGACATAAACAGTTTTGTTGAGATGGGTTTAAATGAAACAAAACTAAGGTTTAATTTTCTTTATTTAAATTGAAAAAATATTGTATTATGATGAGGATAACAGAAGCATTGTTTTTGAAGGTAGAAATTGTATTTTTGTTAAGCTGTATTAAACTAAAATGTAGTATTGTTTTGCTGATTGTTAAGTTTTTAAGTGTAAAGATGTTAGTGGAATGTTGACTTTGGTATGGATGATGTGTAAGATATTGTATGAGTTGTATGAAGAGTCGATGGCTGACTGAGGACAGTCAGACTACAGGATGGCCGAGTGTGGGAATGGTTTGTGTGCAATGGAATGTAAGACTGAATGATGAACGTATGAACGGAGCGGAGTGAGTGGGTAGTCTTTAGTATATAAGCTTGCGGGGTTCGCATTTGAAGAGATTTTGACGTTGGAGTTTTCTAGAAAGACGAAGTAAGAAATAAACAGTTATTCTCCAATCCGCTGCTTATCATTTACTCCACCCCATATTATTGTATGCATGCAATCCAGAATGAATTCATACAATATAAGATCTTCAAAATAAACGGTTTGTCTGTGGTCTCGATGTGCTAACGACAAAATAAGACTCAAGACAGAAAGCGGTAGCCCTACCAATTATTAATTTACAACAACGCAAGGTGTTACAGACAAAGTTCTCACCATTTTCCCTAATTGCTTACATGGTGGAGCCAACTGTTGAATGGAAGAAAGTTTTTATGAAACCTTAGGAATTACTCGCATATCAAAATGTTGATGTAAGACATCAATTACTTCACTGTGGAGAAAAAAGGCTATTTATTGACAATAATTCTCAAACCAGTTAAGCTTAAGATAGCTGAGTTATCAAATGTGGTTGCATAAATTGATCAATCAAGAACAAAAACAAACTTAAATGAATTAACCAAAAAAATAACAGAAAATTTAGTAGGAAGAATATAAAACAAGTGCGAGTCGGACTCGCGCACCGAGGCCCGAGGGTTCCGTACAAACCTGTGGGTATATTTACTAAAAATATTTTTATTAAATGATGTAACTAAAAATTTACGGTTTTCGCAATTTTTCCTTTATCTGTGCTATAAGATGTTGCTTCGTACCAAATTTCAAGATTCTGAGTTTACAGGAAGTACCCTGTAGGTTTTGATTCCCTTGCGAGTGTCGAAAATTTGCGGCATAAACGGCTGTATCTTTTGATTGCGTTGGCTTAGAAATTTCATTTTTTCACAGCTCCAAGGGACAATAGACCTGAGTATTTGATATAAATTCCAGCTTGATACCTGGACGCGTTCCTGAGAAAAAGGGTCTGGAAAGACAGACAGACGGACGAACGAATAACAAAGTGATCATTTAAGGGTTCCGTTTTTTCCTTTCGAGGTACGGAACCCTAAAAAACAAAAAGATCAATTAACTAGCTGTTCTGCGTGTTCGAAGACAATAGTGAAATATATCTGGGATAGCAAACACCAAGATCATCTGACCCCCAAACTGAGCTAAGCTAGTTACTATTGTAAGGTGATTGTTAAAGACTTATAAACATATTTTAGAATTTCTAAACACATACTTAAAAGATAACATCCAGACATGGAACAAGAACAAATATTCGTTACTCATACATGAGTGGGATTAAAAGCTCTAGCCTATAGCGATAGATAGGTCCTCGACGGATGCCACACTCGACGAGTCTCGCAATACGAATTTTTTCTCAGTAAATTGAGTACCCACTGGCCATGCGCGAAACAACTTCAAATCTGACTAGCGTTTGTTTTAAGGTGCTCCTCCTTCACTTGGAGCATTTGAATGTAATGTAAAGTTACGAAGTCGAGCATTCTAAATCAAAAATATTTATTTCCATAAAACACATCATATACAGTTACTGTTACAGTCATATTTGACGTTACCTATTAAGCAAATACATATACTTGTGGCAGCTTAGAATAATTACATAAAGAAACCGAGGCCGCGCGCCCATTCTGAAGCACCTTTATTGGAGCCATAAATGGCTCCAAACGGACCGCTTTGCAGTGTTCATTACAGCCCCGCAATGTTCAATGTCAAAGCGCGCCGCACGTAAGCAAGTAATAGTCACGCATGGGTGGATCGGATTAGTGCTTCATTTTTGACAGGGCGGTTGTATGAAGACTATCCTTCTATACATTATTATTCTAAGTGTGGTAGGTAACCCCGCTCCTTCATAACACTCACTTACTAGGTATAACATCAGTGAGGAAGGAGAACCGAGCATTACAGTGCGCAAACTGTAGTGTTACAGATTCGAGCATTACGTTGGTGAGGAAAAAGCACCGAGCATTACAGTGCGCAACTTGGTGATACAATGTGTAATATTTTGATACAATTTCCTTAAAATTTTGGAAGGTAGATTGTAATGTACTGCTCAAAATCGAAGCTAAAACGTTACATTAAATCAGTATTTTTAAATTATCATTTCATGAATTTATGATTATATTATTAATTAATATTTGCATACCCTGTTTAAAGGCAGAAGACTGTTGATTCCAAGTAATATTGCAGACTATCTCTATATGTACACAGTTTTGAGCAAATAAATTATTTCTATTCTATTCTATTCTACATTACAGGAAAATGCTCCAGGTGAGGGACCACCTTTATGTGTATTGTATTTCTATGGGTTTAATTTTGCCCTGTTGACCATTGTATTCTAACCTAATCTGACTTGCCTTGTTGTAGTCATAAAGCACTATTTAACTATAAAACAGGGGGTCGATTCATATACCTGCAGGATAAAAAAAGCTAAGCCCACGCTATAAAAGTCGTTCATACCAGTAGTAGGTACTTACCACAGTATTTCGTGCCTGAACTAAGTCCAAGATTTCGGACCGAAAAGCGGCGTGTATCTTCGCGCTTACATCGCTTCCAGAATTTGCCGCGAAGCGCTTACAGCTTACAAAGTTAGTCTGTGGTGGATTTGGCCAGCGTTCCCTGGTGTTGTTTATATACGTGGCCGCCTGGAACTTCCTAACTAGGACAAACTACTCTAAAAGCTAGCCAAAATACTCGGACTCGCGATAGGTAATGTGATGATAACCGTACGAATTTAATAAATGGATGGCTATGGACAATCTTCGAAGCTGGAAATAACTGCCTAGTCTACAATAAAAGAAAGCTTCTAAGAGTTCTCCAAATAATTAGTACTTATTTGTATTTGATTATACCTAATTTTCTAGATTATATACCACTGGTTGTTATTATACTCGTATCATAATAGCCTCACATTGCTGATGATAAGAAAACACATCCGACACTAAATACACCATACCTTAAACGATTTTACCGTTACGACAATTTATTATAAACAATGGAGTCTTATGATATGACACGTTTGCCACACCCAGGATATTGAAGTCTGGAAGAATCGGCAACCAAATATGCATCGCTATCCAAATTGGGATATGCTAGTGTTGCCCACGAAAATCTGATTAACTGTCGATAGCTCAAATGTCGTTCTCCCGATGACTCGCACTGGTATCGATAGTACTAACCTCAAAAATAAACTACAGTGACATTCTTCATCGACGCAGAAAAGTGCTACTAACGTACTACGTTGACAACCGTTTGTAAGCACTAGTAAAAACCTACGCAGTTGTTATCCGATGAAGAATGTCGATGATCATTTTTGAGGAGGATTTCCATAGTGGATCTTTATTTTACTTTATTACGGATGTCATTTGATGCTATTGATGCTGTTTGATGCTATTGAAATTTAGTTGTTATTTGTCTATAGTATCATACATATAATACCGAAATTATAATTACATAATACCGGTATTTCATGTAAGTAGAACACAATTTTATGGCATTCAGACCAAAAACACAATAGGTAATAAGTACTCTGTACTTACCAATAAACTTAATAAAATGCAACTACAAGTATTTGTAGTCCCACTAATCGATAGTTGAGAGCGTTAATATCAATTGTTATCTTTTCATTTGGCATTAATATTGATAACGAAGCTACTACTAAGCGACTAGTTTTGGCTAATCATGATCAACAGCACCTTATTTTTATTATCGTGAGGAAATCCTCATGGATACGTCGTCGCCCGTATATGACGAGGTTATCTCGGATTTCTACCGACTAAATCCCTACGGTACTCGACCTCAACACTTCAGCGGCGAGGCGGCGTCCCTAAGAAAAGTTATGAACAGTACCCCAACCACGATATTAACACCGATGGAAATTGCTGCGTATGTGGTCAAGTTTTTGTATGAGATATCGGTACAGCGCCTCTAGTTAATAGTAGTGTAACTAAAAATGCTATACAAGTTGCTGCAGTTAACTATCGTAGTTTAGGTATAATCATAGTAGGAGAACAGTATTCTTGAATGACTTTAAACATCGCAACAAATGGTATCATACCAGTGCCACTACAAAAAGGTGAGCGGAGACCTATTTGGTACTCACGTGTAACTTTGTAATTTATGTAGCTTGTCATGTAGGTATAACTAATGTGAAGTACCAAATAAACAATATTTCTATTCAACACATGGCAATCTGACCTCAAACAAAGCCGTGTCAATCTGATTCGAGATCGCTTCCTAACACTAGGGCCGTCTTAGATTACGTTTGTACTGTTGGATTTTTTTTCTTTACAGCAAAAGTTTTCTATCTTATCTTTGAATCAAGCGTTCCTATCCCTGTTTACAAACATTGCCATCACTTACCATCAGACACAATAAAAAATCAGGTACTTAGTTGGAACTATAGTTCTAAAAGACCAGTGAAAACTTAAACCACTTCAAACTTTAAGAATTATTTATTTTATCACTTTACAATTTCGTATTTCTCCTGTCAACCCGCTTACGACCGTAATGGCGGCGCCAAGACCACATTAGTCAATCGACTTACTATAATTATACTTTTTAACTTATTAAATTATTATGTTTATCAAATTAAATGCAATCACCCTTTAAAATAGCAACATAAATATTTTACATTAATTAATAATTAAAGAATTGTTCACATTATTAATCATTTGCTTACATTCGGCCCTTTCTGACCCAGCACGCGTCCCCGCGTGTTGTGATGGTAAAGAATAAGAATCACAAACAATAGCTACGAGAATAATAGCTTCATTATAATTAAACTTATCACTGGTTTAACACTATCTTTAAATTCTAAACAAAAGGATATTCTCTAGTTAATAACTAACAGACTAATAATTTAGCTGACTATAACTATTAAATTAACGTTATCTTAACTGTAAATTACTTCCTCTTGAACCTTTTTTTTTATAAATTACAATAGTCATGAATTCTTAATATTGTAACCATATTCAGTTCAGATAGGCTTAGACACATGGTTAGTAACGCCACACATGGCTAGTAACGCCACACATGGTTAGTAACGCCACACAGGGCTAGTAACGCCACACATGGCTAGTAACGCCACACAGGGCTAGTAACGCCACACATGGTTAGTAACGCCACACATGGTTAGTAACGCCACACAGGGCTAGTAACGCCACACATGGCTAGTAACGCCACACAGGGCTAGTAACGCCACACATGGCTAGTAACGCCACACAGGGCTAGTAACGCCACACATGGTTAGTAACGCCACACATGGTTAGTAACGCCACACAGGGCTAGTAACGCCACACATGGCTAGTAACGCCACACAGGGCTAGTAACGCCACACATGGTTAGTAACGCCACACATGGTTAGTAACGCCACACAGGGCTAGTAACGCCACACATGGCTAGTAACGCCACACAGGGCTAGTAACGCCACACAGGGCTAGTAACGCCACACATGGCTAGTAACGCCACACAGGGCTAGTAACGCCACACATGGTTAGTAACGCCACACATGGTTAGTAACGCCACACAGGGCTAGTAACGCCACACATGGTTAGTAACGCCACACATGGTTAGTAACGCCACACAGGGCTAGTAACGCCACACATGGCTAGTAACGCCACACAGGGCTAGTAACGCCACACATGGCTAGTAACGCCACAAAGGGCTAGCAACGCCACAAAGGGCTAGTAACACCACAAAGGGCTAGTAACGCCACAAAGGGCTAGTAACGCCACACAGGGCTAGTAACGCCACACAGGGCTAGTAACGCCACACAGGGCTAGTAACGCCACACTGGGCTAATCCACCAATTAATAACAAAAGATTAACAACGTTTAACACAATACGATCAATAAAAAGTTGTAGATTTTAATTAGTACTACTATCATTCGAATCACTATCTATGGGGTCATTGGAAAATACTAACCATGGGTGAATTTTGTCCACCGCAAATATAGCTTTGTAGGCAGGTTTACCAGGCTTTTTAGTTATGGGAGTATCTTCGATCTCATACCTATCATTGTCTAACACTCTTACCACGCGGTATGGTCCACTACATTTAGGAATTAACTTTTTCGATTGTCCCGGTAAGGAAGATCCTATCTCACGCTCCACTCGAACAAGATCCCCAATTTCGTAGATATGAGCTATTTTTCGACTCTTATCAAAACGCTGCTTCTGTTTTTCTTGGTGACATTTATTCCTCTTACTAACTTCACCCCTTATTAGGTCACGATCTTCGCATGTATTTCCTTCTGATACAATAGAATTCATCGCACCATCAGAGATACCCGTAAGGGCCACACCAAATAAAACCTCAGCCGGACTTTTACCAATAGCCTTATTCACTGTGTTATTGAGACCCCATTGAACTTTGGGTATCATAGTGTCCCATTCATCATCTGGTCGGTCATGGTTAATTGCAGTGAGTGCATCTACAATAGATCGATTGTAACGCTCAATTTGCCCATTGGCTCGCGGTGTTGCGACCGCATTGACTATATGGCTAACACCTTTTCATAGGTTTCGTGCATTTAGTTCGAATGTGACCGGTTTCCCCACAGTTAAAACAAATGATTCCAGGTTTAGAAACATCAGAGGGATTAAACGAGGAATTTGACTGTGGTCCTGAATCTGTGCTCCATGGTGATTTTCGCCTTTGCGAAGCATTTCCATCACTCAGAACTAAGGTTTTGAGATACGAAAACAGTTGCTCTGGCTCTTCGAAACGACATGAATTTGCACTCATCCTAATAAATTTATCATCTATACCGTGTACTAGACACCCTACTGCCTTGCGTTCATTTATTTCACATTTATTAATCAAAATCATTTTTTCATAGTAATAAACATCCAATGGTTGACCCATCTTGCAGCGTAGTTGCAACATTCGCTGAAGAAGGTCACCATAATTCTCGGTAGACGGAAAAGCAGACTTCAGTTTTTCTGTCCATTGTTCCCAATTAAAAAGAAGCGAAGGAAGTCCTTGATACCATCGCTTGGCTAATCCTGCTAATCTAGATAACGCATAATGGCATATCTGTACGTCGTTCCATGAGTATATAGTAGCGCATTCATTAACTTTGTGTATCCAAGACTCAATGCTTTGAGAACCATCATTAGGATCGAACTCCGAAATAACGTTAATATGTGCAAAAGATTGGGTAGGTATTGCAAAATTATTCGTATTATTTACAGATTTCCCCGTATTATTAGTCCCTAAAACATTTGATACACCTAGCGCACGTATATCGGTACTAAGTACGTTTACCCCTGCTGAAGCCTTAACGTATGGGGGGGTTCCCGCCAGTGACCTACATGGACTACGACGAATAGTCCTCGATGATTTTGACTTCCTTATCTGCTTCGATTGCTTATGAGATCGTTTACTTTTGTAATGTCTTGATCGCCCTTTAGATCTTTTACTTTGCCTATAGTGTTCACTACTATCCGTAGATGAAGAAGTAATCGAACTAGAGCGATTTGATTTGCGACGGCGGCGATGTTTAGACGTATTACGCTTACGTGAACGTGAACGTCTATCAGACCTCATAATTAATGATTCGAATATTGAAGCCTCTACCCTCCTTATAATTTACAAGTAAGTACCTAGTAGTATGTTTTTAGTATTTTTTTTTGTTCTTATCACAATAGTAAAACTACTTTAATGTTTATGACTAAGCATAATCTCAATATCTTATTATAAATATTACAGTTTATTCGTTGCAAACATTTAACAGATGTAGTAATTAATGATCACTTATTTGTTCAGTATTCAAATGTTGCACATCACTAGTAACTTTGTGTTTTGAAGATCACATCCGTAGTTACAGTAAATTTTTATTTCCGTACCAAAGTAGAAACCGTAACCGCTACGAACAAATTACAACTTGTTTGTAAGTTCAAAAAAAAAAATGCATCACAAAGTACTTTCACACCGATGATATTAAAACTATTATTGCACAAGTAAACTTGTAAAGTTTTATTTGTGTTCTTGAAGATCATGTCCACGAGACCCGTCGTAGTTCTTAGCAATTCTTATTTGCGTATCAAATTAGGAACCATAGGTACCTAAACGCAACGAACAATTACTTACAATGATTTGTTTTCAAGTTTAAAGACAAACTGTCTCTCAAAATACTTTCGCAAAGCACTCTCACCAGTGATGTTGAATCTCATACACTATATTTGTGCAAGTAAACTTGTAAAGTTTTATGTTTGCTCATGTAGTTATTGCACCCATGAATTACGCAGAACACCATCCGTTAAAAAGAATATGTATTCGTATTTCAATCACTCACAGTTTTCACAGGCTTGCGTTACGTTCATCCCACTTCTGATTGAAAACTTAAACCACTTCAAACTTTAAGAATTATTTATTTTATCACTTTACAATTTCGTATTTCTCCTGTCAACCCGCTTACGACCGTAATGGCGGCGCCAAGACCACATTAGTCAATCGACTTACTATAATTATACTTTTTAACTTATTAAATTATTATGTTTATCAAATTAAATGCAATCACCCTTTAAAATAGCAACATAAATATTTTACATTAATTAATAATTAAAGAATTGTTCACATTATTAATCATTTGCTTACACCAGTATGAGCACTTTAAAATACTTGAAAAGACACCAAATGTTCGTCACATTGATATTTTTCCTTGGCAGGTATCGAACTTACGACTTGTGGCGTAGAAGAGAGGATCATAACCATTCGAACCAACAAACCTTTAGATTTTTAGCACTATCGATAACCGGTCGATTGGTACAATAGATTAACTAATAAAAATTCTAAACAATACGACAGGATTGATAGGTAGATGGTGCAATGGCAGAAGGTCTTAAGTTCGATTCCCTCTCAAGCGAAACATTTATGTGATGAAAATTTGCAATTTACAATGTAATATGCACCCATACGAGAATGACCTATATACGAGTATGACCCATACGAGTGTGACCCATACGAGTGTGACCCATACGAGTGTGACCCATACGAGTGTGACCCATACGAGTGTGACCCATACGAGTGTGACCCATACGAGTATGACCCATACGAGTGTGACCCATACGAGTATGACCCATACGAGTGTGACCCATACGAGTATGACCCATACGAGTATGACCAATACGAGTATGACCCATACGAGTGCTGGCAAGTTTGGACTCAGACGATCTTGGTGTAATAAGATGGGAGGCTTATACCGGATGATTATCAAGACTTACAAATTGATATGGTAAACTCAGTAGGTAAAGTAGAAACTGCCCGAGTGAAAATTAAATTTATGTCATTAACTTTCATTTCAAGGTCACCACCAGTAAATCAGTAGAATACCGAGTCTGTATTTTTTGGTGAAAACTTTAAAAACAAGTCAATTGAAAAAAACAAAATAAAGCTATTCACTACATCCATCACCTACCAATCGGTTTTATAAGACTTTAGATACCATTTTTATTTTATTTTTATTTATTATTTACCATCACCCGGTATTTTTATTTTTATCTTTCGTGTATTTCCATTACTAAATGGTGCAGTCAACAGTTAAATCAAATAAAATGTGAGTTATTTCTGTAAACCTGACTTGGTTTTTGAAATGACGCATACCCACGGATTGTTTTACGTATCCCGTTGTAAGATTTGTATGGTTCCATTAATAGCGACGAGTTCGACTCATACAAATGCATTTGACGTGAGTAACCACAGCTGATGCATCCAAAAAGATGGATGGAAATAAATTGGAACATGCTTGATCACAATCTAAATAGGGATTGTGACTGAAAAGAAGGAAAACCATGAATTAGACTCAAGAATACCTTTTTGATACGAAGGATACTTGAAAAATCTTGTATGTAGTTTAAATTACCTATTTCACACTAAAGCTCTGTGAAACCAATGCTTTCAAGGGACTGGTGACGTCACATGTCCCCAAACACTGGAAAACACATATTAACTTGTAATATAATTTTTATTCATTGCCAAAAAAAAATACACGACACAACGGTCTCTGGACTAAGCTTGTACTTGAGTTGCAGCAACAGAGACACGCTTTTTACCTCAGGAAATGCATTCAGGCATTCAAAGGGCGCTGGGTTCGGGACTCCTGGGATGTGTGGGACTCGGAACTCCTGGGAAAACAGAGAACCCTACTCTACCCACTAAAACGTGACGGCGGTCGTCTTCGGCGCAGGATAGAAGGGACCCGGGATCCCGAAACGGGACACTACTCAGGACCCTTCGGCGCGCAAGGCCGGTCAATCTAAACTCCAATGCACGATAATTATAATGCTCCGTTGTTCTTGGGATCGTTAACCGAAAAACACGCGTATATATTTAGGTATAAGTCTATGACACACGCAGGCCCCTCCACGTACGTTTCACGACAAGCAGGGATACCAACAGAAATATGCTGGTTTAAGATTTTTGCTAAGAAATGTTTTCATTATAGAATAAATAGGAAATATACCTCGTAAAACCCGTGGCGATGATGATTACGGACAAGTGACGTCATCATATTTTATATGTGTTCGCTATCACGTGACTTAAGTGCGATTAAGTAAGTGTAGTAAGTTAGTAGTAAACAAAAATGTTATGTATTGAATGATAATAAAGGTCTTTTTTTTGAATTTCTATTAAGGAAACCACCGTCAAAATTATATTTTAATTTCAATACAGCCAGCATTCCTTTTGTACTAATTTGCCTTTGATAAGTTTAGTTAATTACAGAGCCACTCTCACAAAGCTTGAATTCTATAAATAATCTTATTAGCTATCGATTTTTTCATTCTAATCACACTTTAAACAGCCTATACTTTCCCAGATTTCTGTAGAGACTGAGACTGAGAGACTGAATGAAAATTAGTAGTAAATGTATCTGTTATTTTGTGTTATTTCTTAGTCTTAGTATATCACGCAAACTATTATGAACCCATAAGATCGAAGGACCGGAAACCCAAACTATTGCAGCCAACTTTTATAGATAGTTGTCGGCCACAAAACGACCAATGAGGTAGACATTTGTGGAATAAAGACTGCAGGGTACGGCTCGCTTGAGCGTCTTCTTTTGTCAAGTTGGTATGGCCTGTGTTGAACAGTTTTGGAAAGTTGGCCAGAATGTATTTCATTGTAATCTTATCTTAGTTAATTGAATCAAATTTTCTTTATAAAATAGCTCATATTGTGTGTCCGTCATACTGACAGGCCATTGAAATGAGTCACCACTATAATTAATAGGCTTCAATTTGACTATGCTCATATTGTTAATGTTGATATTTAAAAACAAGTATTGAAGACAAAGCTTTTATGAAAAAATATGTCGCTCCCCAAAATGAAATATAGAATTATAAATGAAATAAAATTAGCGAATCGGTGAAAAAGGGGTGGGCTAAATAACCATCCAAATCTCTGTATGTATAATCCTGTAAAAAAGAAAAATAACGTACCAATTAAAACTTATTTAAACGTAATAAGCTGGTGTCCCGGCTTGTGCTTCACCATCTAACACAACAACATAAATTCGCTGTCATAAAAATCTCCTACATAAACGACTATCCATAAAAGTCATTACACACAAAAGACAGGGTTAAAGTCGTGGCAAGATGACCTCCACGGGTCATTACTCATCGGACTTTCGTGACGGAGTGTTCCTTTGTTGTTACCTTTCTAATCGTTGCCTCTAATAATGCTCTAGTTTTCGATATTGAACAGACAGAGGCGGGAAAAATACTAACCAAAGTATACCGTCAGATGGCTGGTTGCCTGTGGAGAGCAGCACAAATTATTTTCAAGAATTTTAATTTGCTAATATTATTCTTTCGCTAAAACGAATCTCAAGAACAGAAAAAAAACTGGCTTCGCAAGGTTTGTTCCTTTGCCATGATGGGCGATGGCGTGGTTTCATTGTTATTTATTTATTCATTTTACTTTAATTAAAACGGCGGTACACCAATAACAATAATTAAAGATACAGAAATAAAAATAAAAACATTAAATTAGACCTACATTAAATACATTATATATTAGCAGACACTAATTAATACACACATTTACATACTCTCACAAAAACACAGACACTGAAACACTACCTGTGACCATTCATCCGCAAACAAATCTGAATGTGGATTTGCATCGAGGAGAGCGTTGAGTGAAGCAAGAGACCGTGGTATAGGTGACTGGGCACGGGCCTCAGTGCGGTTAGAACCAACAGCAAACAGTCGGTGCTTTCTGCTGCGGTGGTAATTGTTCGGGGCAAACAACTAAACCAGCTGTTCGTGCAGATCAGGTTTATGTCTAGAAAAACAAACAAGGCAGGAAACTGTCCTTTATTATTTTGTTCTTAATTATATTTCTAATGCTGAGCTAAATAAATATATCTGGGACAAATTACACCAAGATCATCTGACCCCAAACTAAGCAGAGCTTGTACTCTCGCTATGGGTGTCAGAGACTGATAATCATACTTTAATAGATTATAATACGGCAGACATACTTATAACAAACTCAAATGGCACAATTCACTAAGTAAAAACCGAACAGCTGGATAATTCGATCCCACTGCGGAACATAGGCCCTACGCATTTGAGGTGATGAAGACTCTACGCTTGGCAGGCTGGTTGACAAAAGCAGAACACACCAATTCGTGACGTGACGTGACACTGCTTACGGGCTGCATCCACTGGAATCCTGCTACCTTTACCATCTCGTCGTCCCTGCACCTTACGATGCGTTTACTTTGAAAAAGGCGGGCCAGTCTTAAAAATCGCGCTTCGCTAATTGCAAAAGTTATTTCTAAATCAAACCAAGTTGCCACCAATCACGTCAAGTGAATTCTATATTTGAACTTGATTAGCCATCTATAATTCAGTGGTGTTGATTCTGCGGTGGCGTGTGTGAACGGTGCTGGCTCGGTAAATCGCTATCGTTCATGTTTGATGATCGCTTTTAGATTCGGGTCATAAGCTGTAGCGATTTTATTTATTAAAACTTTTAATTTATTTCCCATTATTACTAACCAACGTTTCCCTCCGCGGCTTCGCCCGCGTGAACTTATCGTTACATACTATGGTCAAATTACATAAAATCTTCATAAATTGTAGCCTATGTGTTGTTCTGATGTCTAAGCTGTTTTACTGTAAAGGTTTATCTAAATCCGTTCTTTAGTTTTTGCGTGAAAGAGTAACAAACAAACATACATACATCCTCACAAACTTTCGCATTTATAATATTAGTAAGAAGTAAGATTTTTGTCGTAGCTTTTTAGAAGGCCCAGTTCTCGAATTATATTCCGCTGTTTTAGTGTTAAATTCTGTCACAAATGAGCAATTCTTTTTCTAATATCAGATATAGCGATTTCTTTCATTCATATTATTTGTGATTCATTTTGAATTTCTAAGTTTCCGTTTCATCATATGTACTTTAATGTTTTATTATTAACCGCCAAGTGATCCCTCAATTAGACGTGCTGCTAGCGCCGGACACGTAATTAGTAATTTCAGAGGGGGGAAAACATAAACAAAGATACAGATACAAAAAAACTTCGGAGACTTTACTTGCTAATTTGCAACTGCAGCAAAATGGTAAGATAATGGTAAAAAGCTGAAATCTCCAGCTGTTAATGGGCTCCACTTATAACTTCGCTATTTTCTCAGCCGGCCCTACCTCGAGTGTTGTGAGGTTATTATTCACACTCACAAGTGCAAAAATATCACACTACAGCTTGTGCACAATGACATGTCAAAAATTGTCTTACTAAAACCCTAAAAAAAGAGTAACTGCTGAGTTTCTCGCCGGGTCTTCTCAGCAAGAAACAAGTCGCTTTATGTCTGTATACTGTTTATTTACATATCCATATTATTATGGTATTTATGTCTATTATTTAGTATATTTTGTTGTAAATTTGACGATTTGAAAGTACTGATACAGTCTATTTGAATAAAGTTTGGGTTTGAAAACCCTAATGTAAATCGCTACCGCTTGTTAATTGTAACCTAAATTTACAGTTAAGGCCCCTGACCACGTATGACTTAATGCCAAACATCAGTAGGGTTCCTTCCTACATTTTGCAGCACCGTTGATGATTCCACTACACAGGATGACGGGCGCATCTTACGTGCTTGTTTACAGATTTTTTTGACCCAACACTTTAGGCGCGAATATAATATTTTCGGTCTTATCCCTCCTGTGAGAATTTGTCTAGCTAGATCTTTTTTCGGCCTAACTCTGACGATGTAGGTCTTCCGTTTTCCACTGGGTGACGATGTTGACAAACAAACAAAGTTAGAAACCTCTTTATAATATTAGTAAAGAAAGATGCATTTTAATAACTAGCTTTTCCTCGACTATGTACGCCTGTACAGTCCACAGCAGAAGTAAGTGATAACATCTGTGTTTGTTGTGTGTCTGGGTGTTATTATCTATTTAAGTATGTATTTAGAAATATTTAAGTATGTTTATCAGTCTCTGACACCCACAATACAAGCTCTGCTTAGTTTGGGGTCAGATGATCTTGGTGTAAATTGTCCCAGATATTTATTATTATTATTACTATTTAAAGTGCCAAAATGATGATATTACAAAAGCTATAAAACTTATAAAACTACTACTTGAGAATATAAATTAGATATTTCATTCATTATAATGGATATCTGCTGCTTCTGATAAATATCTATTTGACGTAGTTTTCACTTAGAAGAACCCACGTGTCTATGGGCGTGTCGTGAGCCTATGGGCCCTATTTATTATGAGCGTCCCCCCACCGAGCTTGAAAATGAACCGTCTGACGAAGCATTTGAGCGTCGACTGAGTAACCTTTTACTGGATAACCCATTTTACTCTATAAAAGATTTTTTTGAAAAACCATTTTGTCACAAATCTATCACGAGACGACATTTTATACCTTTTATTGCTTATTTTTATGTAGAATTCTTATTTCATTTTATTATTATTTTGACATCGTAATCAAGTATTTTGTTATTTTTATCTTTTTGTGACATTTTAGGTACTTAATTAATTACCTATTGGATTGTGTTTTTTATTTTGTATTTTTTTCTTGTTTTATTGTTTAATGTTAAGTTTTATTTCCGACCATTAGTTTTATATTTTTCACGATCGCAATATGAATGCCTGCAATTTGACATGTAATTTTATATGAAAAATAAAATATCTATTTATCTAGTTTTCATTCATGAAAACAAAATGGAAGTTTGTTCAATCATCATCTACTTTTGCTGTGAACCCGTTTTTTCCCGTTCTGAAGGAATTCAGGTTATTGCCCAGAATTTGTGGTTGTAACGGAAGAATATTAATAAATAAATAAGTGTACATACATTGGTTATTCTTATGTAATGTTTAGTGATAGGAATCGATTTATAACCTGTAATTTGACCTTCATACGTGTTCCAGTTGCAATCAGTCACGTTTCTGAGTTCTATTAATTACATTGCATTAGTTTTTTAATTACATTAATTTGCCACATAGATGATACTTATCGTGAGTACTTATAGCAGTTGTAACATAAAATTGTAACTTAAGAATACCGTGTTATTTCATTCGAAATAGTAATCATATTTTTAATGGACCAATTTTGTGTAATATTCAGTAGAGTTATTTCTGTGACTGTGTTAGCTAAATTTGTAGGTATATAACACAGCTTCTTCTTAGGGCTCGTTTAAGGAGACGCGGGGCGTCGAGAGTCGCGTGCGGCGTGGCATGCCGCGGCGCGTCGGGCGTTTTTACCGTTTATACTGAGGCGGCGCGTGAAGCAGCCTGCGTCGTCCCACGCGCAAACTCAAACAGTTAGAAATGTAGGGGCTCGTTTAATGAAACGCGAGGCGTCGAGCGTCGCGTGCGGCGTGGCATGCCGGGCGGCGCTGCGCCCGCCGCGTAGTACGCAGCGTTGTATTCGGCGTCGTTCAGTGCGACACCAGCTGCGACTCTCGCAGCTTATTGGCATCCTTCCAGTCTTGTTCGACTTCACAAAGAGCAAACATGTGTATTGTTTGTAATCATGGACAACTTCATTGACATATTGCTTGAAGATAGTAGTTATTACTTAAAAAGTATTTTATTTACCGCTAGAGCGGAACCCAGATTCATAGCAGCCGAACGCGAACAATTTGCATAACTAATAACTCTTTACCAGTCAGTAAGAATACCCCGCACCTCTCTCTCCCCTTCCTTGCCGCGTCCTTTGCAGCGTCGCCCGCCGCTTCATCCGCCGCGTTACCCCGTTGCGAAACTTGCTAGTTCACCCGCCGCGTCCTTCGCGGCGTCGCCTGTCGCTTCATTTGCCGCGTACGATGCGGCGCAGTCTACCGCTAAAAAACAAACAAACGCTTGCAATAACGCTTCTCCTTGAACGCTCCAAACATTGCCGTATGTTTGTGTTTCTGGCGGCCCGCTTCGCGCACCGCATCGCTCGACGCCCCGCGCATCCTTAAACGAGCCCTTAGTGTTTCAAAGATTCATATACTTCTCTAGAACATCAAAATTAAATAAATGTTCTTACAATCACATCATCTATAGACTAAAGGTGCGTTTACACTAGAGATGTGCGAGGATGCGTTGCGAGGAATGTGTGTGTTTAAGAACCAATAGAATTGTTTCATTCACCTAGCTTCGCGATTCTATTGGTTCTTAACAAACACATTCCTCGCAACGCATCCTCGTACATCTTTGGTGGGAACGCACTAATGCTAATATTGTTGCAGCTGTGTGAACAGACAGACGTAAGAACTTCGTGAAGTAAAAGCAATAGTCTTTTTTCTGTCTTAGTGAAACAGTTTTATCAGTTACTGAAAGCTGGCCATGCTTGCTTAATGACGACATAATTGGCGTAGTGCACATTTTCTCGCATTCACTTGCGAGGTGGCTCGATTCCCGGCCGGATCAATTCGGGAAACGATCTCTTCTTATAAATTGACACCGGCCTGGGCGGGAGGGAGACCCCTGGCTTAATTCCTTGTCTGGTACTTCGCAACACAAGGACATTTAGACTACTATACGCGCGTATAGGCTCGTTTTCGGGAGCGTATTAGCGCCATTTGCCACACGCGTAACTCGTATGAGTGTTTCACGTGCTTCTAAGCTCGTATAAGCGCGAGTCGCTTACTGACTACCAGTTCATTCAAACACTCCGCAATAAGCCGTTCGGTTTTTTAAAACGCGTGTAAACGCGTATGCCGAAATAGTACATGCGCACAAATAATCGCTGGCTGGTCTGATACCGCTCTATAAAGCAATGTTGTTGATGTCTGTGACAAAATTCTAGTTTCTGAATGTCAGTCCTAATTTGAAAATGCTTTCCGCATTTATTTTAAAACAATTCATAGTCCGGTAAGGGCCTAAAGCCTCTTTAGCTCTCCTTAAAAGTCTCTGTTTTGCGTACCAGGTCATGTCCGTTAACTACTATACCGCATCGGCATCGTTCGAGGATCTCGACTGTGCTCCTATAATTACAAGAATGACGACACAATGAGTGAACCGAGATTGCATTGAACAGCCAACAGTGCATCGCATGCATGTATGTACGAGTATTTACGAGTACTTGAACTTGTAGAGAATCGATATGTTTGTAAAGAGGCCCGATTTTATTAAACAAGTCGCTAAATTTACTTTACTCTCGCACAGATGGCGTTAGAATGCATGACTAGCAGTGACCATGAAGCACTTTATTAAATTGAGATTTTAGTTTGTAAACACAATATGATTTTATTAATCACTTATTTAACGTTTACAGGTTACCTATATAGGCTTTTGCCTTTCATTTCTCTGTAGGAGTTTCGTAAGGATACCAAAGAACGAAACCTTAATTATTACGATTAGTCAGGATCAGGAAGCGTAGCATTTGACGAGTCCATTAGCGCAATGGATATAGCGACCAATGTCGTGGGTTAGAACCCAGGACCAACATTAATGTGACGAACTTTTCGGTGTTGGGTGTAATTCTCGATTGAAATATGTAGGATTTTAGGAATATTCAAGTAGGTTTATCAGTCTCTGACACGCACAATTTTTATTTATTCATTTTATTGCCTTCCCCAACTAAATCATTGTTAAGAAAAAATCTTTTTTGCAGGATCTACATAAATAACCAATAACGCCCTTAATGTAGAATCTATCTGTTCTCTAGGGGTGCCCTTAAATTCGCTTCGTAAATATCAAGGCTAAGAGCTTAGGCAAAGTCCGTCAAGAGCCACCTGGGTCTAACAAGTAACAATCCCTCAGGAGCAAAAAAGGCGTCATCCCAACTGTTGTGAAACACTATATTCTGCCATATGACAGCTGACTTGTCAGATCATGTGGAAAACCTTCGATGAAGCCTTGTAAGTTGTATTGTAATGGTAACTGGCCTGCTGTTATTGACAGTAGATTCTTGAGTTATAAAAAATGTAGTTTAACCAATCAAATATGCGATTGTTACGTATACTCGTTTTCCGCCAACAACTTCGCCCGCGTGGGCTATTTCTCACGTTAAAATAAAGCTTTTAATTAGTAATTATTAATAGATAGTATTTAATGGAGCGACATATTAACCTAACTACAAAAAATACTATCTGAGCCTTTAAATATTCTAAAATCAGTGTTTTGTTGCCGACATATTAATTCTGGGACGCCATTTCACACACATACATCCTCAAAAACTTTCGCATTCATAATATTAGTAGGATTATTAATAAAAAATATGTAAAATATATCCTGTGTTACTCGCTGCTAAGTACCTTCATTTTAGTGAAAGAATTCGCAAAATCGGACCAGTAGTTTCTGAGGTATTCCGTTCAAAAAAAAAACAAATCTTTCCTTCTAAAATATAAGTGTTTTGGTCGATCTTAGCTTGAAGCGCAGTCTACATATAGCCTTTGCCCAGCTGTGGGACATCGCAAGCTGTTTTATTATTAAGCTTCTACATGCATTATTTGGTCAGCTTTCAGAAAAGTAGTAAAAGTAAACGATCACTCAAGCTTAACACTAAGCTTTTTAAACATAGTTTTGCACTAGGTCTGCCAATAACATTTTTTAGACCTATGTGCAACTGTACTGCGGATACTATAAAAGATCTATATCCAGACTTATACAACAGTACGCGAACTGACCCAGTTAAATCCGATGAGCTTACACGAAAAGGTAGATATTCATATACAGGGTGCACAGAACAGAAAGCTGAAAATAAATAAACTTTTATAAGCTTACCCCAATCTGAGTGGACCTCGTACAATAGGTTTTCAGATGCTGATAATATAAAATAGACTATAACACAAAGAAATAGACAGAAATTTCGGGGCAACGACCTTCGGCAGGGCAGTTTCACGATTTACACCACTTTCTTTACATTTGTTTTGGCTTTCCTTTTACTTAACAATAGTGAAAACAGTCTCGTAAGACTGTTTTATATTTTATAAATAAGGTAACAGTTCTTAGTATAATAGTGGGACAGTTCTCACTGTAAGTAACTCAAACCTGGACTATGTTTCTAGAAATCTGAAAACACTTTTAGCCCGATTTAAACCCAGGACAGCTGTTTGGCCGAGCTTTGTTAATACTAGACCACAGTGGCGTTATGCTCTTGTAGCGACATCTATCTCGCCACATACGAACTACAAACTGACGTATCCTACATCGCGATATTAAAGTTCTCCGAGCGATTGAACATAGATACAAGAACCCGACAACAACCGTTGGGCAGTAGCCCACCAGACACAACACCCGTCTGGTCGGAGGATCCTCCCTTTTCAATGGTGGATGAGGAACTTAACACCCTGTTCCTCACACTCCCCAAACTGGTGACCCCGACGTGATCATCACTTCCTCGAGCTTTCGAGCAGCAAGTCATACAGCCAGCCTTCTCAGCGACCTTGGCACAGCACACTGCACTTCGGCCGGTCAACAAGCAGAGACACATTTCTCTCCTGGTCGACGCAGCAGCCAGCCACTACGCAGCACTGCACCACTCCGACTCACTGGAGCATTCGCAGCATCACCCCGACTCACTGGGGCATCACCGCAGACAGTTCCGACTCACCGTGAACTATGCGGCATCTGGTTCCGACTCACTGGAACATTCCACTGGCCCGGCAAGCAAGATGTATGGACGACTCAACCTGCTATCGACCTCTGGTCTCGGAGGGGAGTGATGTAGCGACATCTATCTCGCCACATACGAACTACAAACTGACGTATCCTACATCGCGATATTAAAGTTCTCCGAGCGATTGAACATAGATACAAGAACCCGACAACAACCGTTGGGCAGTAGCCCACCAGACACAACACCCGTCTGGTCGGAGGATCCTCCCTTTTCAATGGTGGATGAGGAACTTAACACCCTGTTCCTCACACTCCCCAAACTCTTACAAATCATGGTAAAATATCAATTTACGTGATGTTTTCATCGAGTCATCCTGTATAAGCGCAAATTGATTGGTGCATTACCCTTGCATCCGAAGCGGATATTAGCGCAGCGAGTGGGCCGCGTTGACCTAGATCTCTAATCCTACCATGAGTTTACGCAAACGATAGTCGCTAGCGTCGGTAGCAAAGTACCTTTTTAGTACTAACAAAAAAACACTAACAACACACAACACACAAAAAAAAAACACTAACAACTAAACACTACAAAGTACCTTTTTAGTGTTTAGTTTTTAGTACCTTTTTAGTACTTGACGACCGACTTGGTGTAATGGTTAAGAAGTTGGCTACTACACCAGAGGTCGCGGGTTCGATCCCCGCACAGTACAAACATTTGTGTGCATGAACATGTCTGTTTGTACTGGTTTGGGTGTCTCCTATGTATAATAAGTATGTATTTACAAAAGAAAATGTATTTATGTATGTTTATCCGTTGTCTAGTATACCATAACACAAGCTTTAATTAGCTTACTTTGGGGCTAGATGGCGCTGTGTGGAATAATGTCCAGGGATATTTATTTATTTATTTAGTACTATCGTATTAGATATCAACTTGGATAAGATTCTTTTTTTTCATTTCATTTTAAGTATTTGTAAGGGATTTTGGTACAGCGCCCCTATATTCCGTAAAATATGGCTTAATTAGAATGACATATGTCAAATTGATGTAACTAGGGCTGGGAAAGTATTGTTGAGAAATCGATATCATATTGACAGATCGACTGCATACTTATATTTTTATGAAAAGTTACAAACATTTTTCGATCTCACTTTACTTTAAAAATACGTAGGAGGTTCTTTTAAGCCCTTCAGAAAAGGTACTACAGAAAAGAATATTATTTAAACGAAAAACTCCAATACGAAACAATGGTGTGCCCGAATTAATTGTTACAAAATGTAATATCAACAATACAACAGTAACACAAAGTTTTCCGAATGTGGAAGCGTTGAAATGACATTACGAATTGCAGGGTGAAAGCACCTTTAGGGCTTACTTTTTTCATGAATAGTATCAAAAAAAATAATTATAGTTTCATTCCATCGATGATTAACTATCGATGTGTCCCATTCCCACCTCTAAAATATTAGCAATATGACATAACCTTTAAAGGACGTCGTAGTTTATTCGATTAATAGTTTGCCATTGGTTTACTATAACTGCATCCGCGCGGACTAAGCTCTTCAACCTCTTCACTCAGTATTGGTATCTACAGTAAATTGTATTTTAATCTAATTTAAGTGAATAGTTTTATTAAGTAATCACTCACACACAGACACTGTCAGACTACTGCGATCATTAACGCTGAAATTGTTTGTTAAAATAATGTTATTGGTTTCAAATAAAGATTTTATTATTAACTTTACAAGCAGTTGAATAGAGGTTTTTAAATGTTGTTTCGTATATGATCGTTAAAATTATACATAGCCATTGATTTACTTAAAAAAATATTGCATGTACCGTTAAAATTGGTTACTGATTCTTTATAAGCTCTGGCTTTATAAAATACGCTTATTTTAAATGTGAATCATCATTAATACAGTCATCAATCATTAAAACAGAATAACTAAACACGACGAATTGGAACGATTCTTCGCGTTTGAATATTGCAACAAGTGTTGCTCATTTGCCGTCGGTACAAAGTTATCACGTCACTTTTTTTTATTTACCACAGATTAAAAATCTATGTGTCATTCTAATCATCCTATTTTTTACGAACTATAGTGAGTGTAATGGAGAACGCATAGTAGGGGTGCTGGCCCCTGACTTCCGTCCCAAATTTCGCCGGATTGGCATTACATTACTGTCACCAAAAATATTTGAACCTTAACGCTTTTGAAATAAGGTTCATAAATTTCTTGTTTGACATTTCTGCAATGCTTGTCCAATGAAATTCTGTTCAAGAGTCAGGCCCCAGAGCCGTATATGTAATGTAGAGATTCTACCCAACTTGAAAGCTTTCTCTGCAAAATTCACGAAGTTTGTGAAGTTATTGAAAAGCCAGTAAGCCCACAAAATATAAGTATTAGGTTACTGCCAAGAAACTAGAATTTCAATCGTATGTTTTTTTTGGAAATTTAGGTTTTGTGCTAGAAAATAGCTATTTTGACAACTATTATTTCTATTTGACGTCGAATACTTCAAGATATACTCTGGTGGCCTTCTTATTACCGCAATGTCCGTCGTTTCGGTCAAACTAATTTGTCAACAAAACCTACAAAAATATGATATTCTTGTATATTTACTTGTGTATGCTAAAAATACCATATTTAGGAGTACAAAAATACACGGTTGTTAAAATCATCTTTTTATACCAATTCATAATTGGTATAAAAAGTTTGATTTGCCATGTTGATTTGCCCGAAACTATGGACATTGCGTTAGTGAGTATGTACCCTGTAGTACACTACCTCTTCTAGTGACAATTGAATTGCGTTAGTATTTCGTCTGCTCATATTTTTTTTTATTAATAGTCTAACGCCCTTTTTACAAGCTTTGCTTAGTTTAGGATCATGATGTTGGTGTAAGTTATTCCAGATTTATTCATAATGTATAATGATCCTTTTTCATATCTGCGTAAATAAAAAATTTAAAACCAACTCTCTTCAATATTCGCTTCCCAAATTCATAATTAGGACAGTTTAAACTTAAATTAACCATAATACTAAACCAGACGACCGGGCATCTTTTTAAATCTCTTAATTACGGCGTTCAGTAAATGAGGCCATTCTATGAATGAAAGATGGAAGGTTTGAATTTTGCCGTGTTACTAGCACGGCGGCCATGATTGTTGCAGGAAAATCCTTAATATGTTAAGTAAGTTTTTCTTTGGAAAAAACTGTTGAAACATTGTTGAATTAAAATAAATAAACTAAGAAGGAACATATGATATAATACAATGTTTTTTGTTCTTAATTTTCGCCAGCCCGCATACTCAGATCGACAAGTTGTTGCCAATTTAACAAGCTCAATAAACATGGTCGTTAATTTGGCGGTACTTCGAAAATGCTTTTCAATTCTCCAAAAATATGCGGGTTGACAGTTATTTTACAGTAGATGTGTTATGTTTATAGTTACCGGTGTTTGAGAGTTATTACCGCCGCGGTCTAGGATGAGATACTAAAATTCAATTAAGTCAAACGCAAACTTTTCTTGTTGATACACTACAAAGTTTGCGGTTGACAGTCTTCTATCTACACACTTACGGATAGAAGACGTGTCTGCTTCTTTAGATAGATAGATAGAAATTTTATTTCTCATATAAAATTACATTACAAAATTACATAAATTGCAGGCATTCATAATGAGATCGTCAAAAATATAAAACTAATGGTCGGAAATAAAACTTACCATTAAACAATTAAACGAGAAAAATAAAATAAAATAAAAAACAATCCAATAAGTAATTAAGTACCTACCTAAAATGTCACAAAAAAGAATAAAAATAACAAAATACTTGGTTACGATGTCAAAATAATCCTACTTAAAATAAAATAAGAATTCTATATAAACCTTCATAGAAAAATGAAATGACACGGTAAAAAAAATGAGCAATAAAAGGAATAAAATGTCGTCTTGTAAGGTAATAGATTTTTAAATTGTTTTTCATTATTTTTAGAATTTTTATATATCATTGTTACACCAGGAGTATTTTCTTGGTTTGTTTGTTAATTTTTATCATTATTGTTTGCACTTGAGGAGAAAACCAACCTTAATTATTGTTCCATTAGACGGCTTGAAAATCTTTACGTCCTAAAAATCTCTATTACTAAACTTTATAGATGGCCACCCTAGATGCTCCGTGCGACCCAGTTGGTTACGCTGAAGCCAGCGATTCGTTAAAAGGATCTCCGTTAATATTTCACCAAGTCAACGACTGAGCTCCATTTAAGTGCGACTTAAAAAATTACTTTAAAAATATGGGTTGCAAAAGTTGAGATTTTCACTAGTAAGTACTTGTATTTTGTAGAAATGTGTGCGTCACGACATTTATAATTTACTAGCTATCCGTCAGTCGCCCGCGTAGACAGTCTTTCCCGTCAAATTATAGCCTAAATTTGAAAGAATAATAATTTGTGCCACTCCCTGATAATGTAGCTTTATATTGGTGAAACATTTTTAAAATCGGTCCAGTAGATGGAACCTTTTCAATACAAACAAAACTTGCTCTTTTTATTATTAGTATAGACCGGCCCCTGTCACTTCACGAACTTGCGCGTGAAAGTTACCTACCAGCTGCCGGGACATGGAACTCCCATTTTGCAGTAGATTGTCAGCAGCCGCGTAGAGCATTTGTATGCGAATGTTGCGGAACCGCAAGATTGACACATGACACACATGACAGGACGCATTTAGGATTAAGAAAATTGACATTTTTCTATTGATGTGTTTATCTGTTACGTTAGTAACTATTAAGTAATCTGTGGTACATAGATTAGTATAGATACATTCTTACACCCTGAGTTGAACTTTTGCTGGTCTCAAAGAAGCCGAAGGACTTCAACTTGAATGTTATATAAAAACTACCAAATAAGTTACATGTAAAAAATAACAGAAATACACATCGGGCGGGAACCTTACACCAAGACCGTCTTACCCTAAACTAAGCAGACACTGCACTATGAGCATCAAAAGCCGATTAACAATCTAAATTACTTCTCACGTAAATAAATATACAAACAGGCGCAGCGTTGCCAGCCTGTCGGTGTTTTACAGGCTTTATTTCGGGGAGTGTGCGAGCAAACTGCATGAGTTGGTTCCGCCATTTCCTTTTCACCATCGGAGCACAAGACGCACATTAGCCTTCCACCCGCACGTTGTGGATATTCCAGCCATTCGCACAAAACGTTTTGCGGACTCCTTAATAATGCGAACAGCAAAGGAGTGGAACTCGCTGCCCGCGCATGTGTTCCGAAAAAATACAATCTGGGTCTCTTCAAGACAAGAGTGAATAGGCATTGACTAGGCAGACATGTACCATCATAGATTGCATCGTCAGTTACCATTAGGTGCGATTGCGATCAAATGACTGTCTAGTCCTATATAAAAAAAACAGGCACGCACATCCATACACACCACTCACGCACAACACAAATACGAATACAATATTAAATGAATATTTCTACATACGTAGGTACTAAGTATATAAAACTACACCCAGACCCAGATCAAACGTATTTCTTGTGTCATGAAGGTTTGTCCAGAAACAAATCAAACGGTGGTAAAAACGGGACCTCTAGCCATCTACAGACATTGAGCTATCTGCAATCATTTATTTCAATTCACATTACATTGCATGCAGACGAAGTTGTAGGAAGAAAATACATTTACTAGTCTCAAAGAAATCCAAAGTAACTGAAATGTGAAGAAACCAGTTTAAGTCACAAATTAAAGCTAAGTTAATGAAGCGAGGTTATTATAGTGTTGAGGATTTCTTAAATGATAAGAATTTGTGGTCATCTTAGCTATAATCTGCTTCTCTGCACACTTTTTTGTTAAGACTTTACTCTGTCAATTCAATTTTTGTGTTAAAAAACAAGATTGAAAAGAGTAACCATCGAGTTTCTTGCCGGAGTCTTCTCGATCGGAAACAACCTCCGAACCGGTGGTAGAGTCACATTATGTTTAATTATGATATTTACTATCATAGTATCTATTATTTTATGTAAGTTTATTTTAGTATATTTTTGGTTATTTTTTTTTTTTGTAACTATGACTTGTCATAGGTACTTTCTATAAGTCTATATGAATAAAGATATTTTTTACTTTACTTTTAATAAATAAAGACCCACAATTTCTAAAGTAAATGCTGCAGCCCCCCCCCCCCCCCCCCCCCCCCCCCCCTTTGTGATAGGGGTTAAGCGACGAGGAAATGCATTTTTAAAAGGACGTCCTATTGTTGTGGGACTGCCGACACTCGAACAGAGCTAGATCTTGCAGTCGCTAGTGGAGTTAGGATGTGTATACAAAATGATTATTTTATAGAACTAGCAGTCTCAGTAATGTCGGCTTCACATTGTAATTATTATCATCAGTTTCTAGAGCAGCTGATTTTTAGAACTTGTATCCATCAAAATCCTGCGACCTGCGAAACCTTACGGGTGGCAATTTACCACCTTCAAATGGGCTTCCAGAACTTTCCTGGAATTAATACTGTTCTAAAAGACCAGTAAAAAAACAAGTTTCTCTTACTAAGATATCAAGACCTATATTATTTTATAAGGACCATGGGGTGGACACGTGTTGATAATTTTACCAACAGTTATTTTTTTTGCATTTCTACCCCTTGGCTCTTTGAACTACTTACCAGTTGATCAAAAATGGTGACTTGTTCAAACTAGCAACCAAATAAAAAATTAAGTCATTGATGGTTTGGTTTACCCACACGTTGGCTTACTCTAAGTAGCTCTTGAACTTTCTTGAATTTGACAGCTTAGCATCGCCGTGCCTCACGAATCGGTCTAGTTTTATAAAACGGATCCTAGCTTAATGGCAAACATAGCATATTATGCTGAACTTCTGTTGCAGTGTGCAACCCACTTTTTCTTGAAGCTTTCCTTTATATGGGTTCCTTAAGAAGATTTTCCGTCTGTAAATAAACGTTGGCACGATTCCGTTCAAAGGTTCTTTCACAATAGTCGGAAGAGCCCAGCTCAGATTTTACCCTATTGTCCGGTCGAAGGCTGGATTATTCTTGCATTTTATTCACCAATGGATTTCGTCTGCTGCGAAATCGTTTTTGTAAATAATAAAGTGTCTGGATTCTTGACACGGCCGGGGCTCTCGTTTTGAATATTTTGTTAACCTCCCTTTAGTAAATAAAATGACTTTTTGTTTTAACTTCATCTTTTTTCTGTTTCAGGTAATTCATCCATAATATTTGCCCTCGGCGTGTGTCGCCATCTGATGCCTGAGTTTGTCAACTCTTTCAGATTTTTTTACGCAATAGGATCATAGATGGCGCTGCGGTAAGTCGATCACCTAATACTGGGATAGAAGCCTACATACATGTTGCTGGATTTTGTTATAATTGTCATGTAAAGTAATTATCCTAAATACTGCAAGGCCCCATCATTTAAATCGAGTCTTCGCTACAATTTATATCTTTAGGCTTTATTTTATTTTATTACAACTCATGCCCAATGTGTGTGTGGTGAATGTGATCACAAATCCGGGCCAAATTCTTAAAAACCGAAAACACGTCGGGCAGGGTGTCTGGAATCTCTGGCCACACGAAGGCGTAAAACCTCTTTTTTTACTTTGTTTACCAGCCCTACTAGAATGATGTAACTGCATAGTTCCGATAACTCCCTTTTAATGTTTTATCTGCGTAACCTAAATACTGTTCATTCAATTTTAAACTTAACGTTGCTTGTATTAAGATAACGGTTGTTGTTAGTAAATGATAATTGGAGAGTAGGAAAAGATAGTGTAATGACACCCATTGTAATGTCAGTTGTTATTGTTTTTATAATTAAATTGCAATTAGACTGATAACATTATGTTTAACAAGTTCAGGTAGGGAAAAAGATTGTTCTTTTCACAAGAGCCAGCAGGCTTTTAATTCTTACTTTTAAGATTCTCATAGAACGATAGAGTTCGCGGCAAACTTCTAGGCCGCTCTGAAGTTGTTCCGCGCATGCGCTATAGGTACCTATTTTTCATAGGAAAAAATAGGTAGGTATGCGGGACTCGGGACAACTTCAGAGTGGACTGGAATTTTACCGCGAACCAAGAAGGCTAGAGACTAAGGAGAGATAACTCCCTGGAAAGGGTTGGACTAAATCCGTATCCCACAGTGACGCATGCGCATTACGCTTCTTTGCCGCGATCCTCGCGAAGTGTCAAAATTGGTCAACACAACCTCGAAAAACAACAACTGTCGCACGTGACACCGTTCAAAACAAAACCATGTGACCATGAAATGACAAATAGCTGCCGCTGCACATGCGCAATACAGCGTTTTGCCCGGCACAGAGTATACGACTTTCGGCCCTCGAAAGCTTACCCCCACTTCGGGAGTTATCTCTCCTTAGTTTCTAGCCTTCTTGCCGCGAACTATGCTATTCGCTAAGTCGCTCTGTCAAACTCAGCCTGGCTATTTAATTACATTTTAAAAGAATTATAAGGGTGCGTTTCCATCTGCGATGTGCGAGGATGCGTTGCGAGGAATGTGTTTGTAAAGAACCAATAAAATCGCTCGATTTACCTACTTTCGCAATTCTATTGGTTCAACACAAACAAATTCCTCGCAACGTATCCTCGCACATCTCTGGTGAAAACGCACCCTCATAGAGGCTCGTTCGAAGCTTAGTGGCGATAAAGTGGATGGGCTTCTGCAAATTACCGATGTTTTAAGACTTGGCTGCCGCAAAAACGAGACACCATAGAAAATCAATTTGTCGGTAACCGGTGACCCCCAGGGCGTTTAACGTGTTAAGCTACACCTGTCAGGTCGGATGATGAAATGGGTGAAGACCGAAATTTCGTGATGTATTTTACGGACATCTCTTCAGAAGACATAGGTAATTCAATCGATGCTGGCTGCCGTCACTAGATTTCAGTAGTTGAACTTAGTCGCTAGCCCTAATTTGGACGGCTTGATACTCGTAACATCTGACATGATGAGATTTACCACTATCCTTACATACTGTATACCTCTCCAACAATCCGTTGGAGTATGGCTCGGCGTAACACCTCATGGTAAGGGAAGGGCTGTGCCCTGTAGCCTGTAGTTTATATATAATCTGTTACGAATAACGTTACAATTAATCTGTCCAAATATTTCAATATTTTTGTCGGTTTTACTATCATTTTCAGTCTGCAAATCAGTGTAGTATAGCAAATCAAATATGCCAATGACACAGAACGTCGCAGATTCATCTCAATAAAAATGACACCAAGTCAGTGCACGCCATAGACTAGTGTGAGAAATGTCTTTTTACAGACAGGGCACATCATACGACGACACGAAAGGCGTAGTGCCCTGAAGCACGGTTTCTCGCCTTCACTTACGTTACGTAGTCGAGTCAATTTAGTAAACGATCCCACAACAGGGTAACATTTTTTCTCTCCAACCACATCTTTCTTTATTAGTCTCCATGGTGTCCCTATGCTAGGCAAAGGTATCCATCCCCTTTCAATTTTTTTCCCGGTCGACACAGTCAAAAATTTCATCACCTCTTCGTCTTCTCGGTCTACTTCCTGACCCATTCAGTCTTTACTTGGCGCAAAGTTAAATCAATACATACGAAAGACACGACCAGCCTGTACCATTTTGCATGACAAACGTACGATATTGACCCAAAATCCAGAGGTAAACTGTTCATCTTCATGCACCAGTTCACCAACTGAACTTCTCTAGAAATAACACTACCTTATTTTGAAAGTAGGCCATGCAAACCATAAAAAGGCATTTATTTTAAATTACACTGTCGTTGAACAAATATGTCATCTGGTATTACTAAGTTGTTAACAAAGTTTTGATCGCGTAAAACAAAATAATAAACTTGGATTAGTCGGCTGTCAGGCTTGTCGAGAGTTAAAAAGTTGTTAAAACCTAGCTGTTTCGTTAAAGTTGTGTGAACTCTATTACACGTATGAATCAGGCGACATTTTATGTTTTACTATTTAAAAAGTCCGCCGAGGACTAACCACGGACTTAACGCACGCAGTGTGCCATCATTGTTGTCCAGAAATTTAGTGAAGCGTACGTTATGGAGGCAATTATTCTGCAATCACTTTGTGTTATAATTTATAATTAACTTGAAGTTTAAGAAAAAGAGAACGCGTTTTTAAAATAAAACTGGCACCATACTCAGAGCATACTAAAGTCCGCTGTGTGCGTTGCTGCTCATAATTTGTTAATTCTACTTTTTTCGCGGACTTCCCCGTACTTTTGTACGCTCCGGTCCGTCGGCGTCCGCGATTAATCGGTGGACTTTTTGTACGGCGTACTTTTAGTCTTCCGTGTTCGATACAGTTTGTAAGGGATCTTTATTGACGGACAAAAAAGTACGTCGCGGATAGTCCCTCGTCTGCGCAGGCCTCTAATGATTTTTTCTAGCCGCTTTATCTGGTATCTAAAAGTTCTACAATTCCTTTCATTTTACGAATTAGAAAGAAAGAAAGAAAGAAAATTCATTTATTGACCCATGCAGTGACAGAATTACAATACAAATGGTACAAAAACATTAAAACAAAACACAGAACCTTCATGATTAACATGAAATAGTGGGCCAACCAGGACCCTGCCTCAGCACGTGCCCCTGCCGTGCAGGCACGGCAAAGACGCTGGAATTACGACTGTCATTTAATCTTGCGATAGCAGGCGGTAACGACGGCTTAGCGTGCCCTACGAAACAAAGTTAAACAGACATCTTTAGTGTGTTCAGCGTTGTTTTTTGTGTAAGACAACGTAAATTACGCGATTGTTGGTTTACTGACTTTACCGAGGCAACATGAAAGAACTGTTTCTGATTCTTGCTTTTAAATTTTTAAAATGTTATCCGAACAAAAGTAACAATAGGCATAATATAATCTCTGTACCTTTCACATCTGCGCTTACATATTCTACAGTAAGTTGACAATCGTCACAACATAGCAGCACTCACAAATCACTGCCCATCCCTTTCACCCGCCATATCTCCGTCCTTTTCCCTCCAGATGTTTACAATTTTCCCAGCAGCAGCGTCTCTGTCTCTAGTTTCGCGTCGGACGTGCGCTCACGCAGACGCGCATGCGAATCGATCGATGATCTATAACGATCTATAGATCATTGTTTTTTTAATCGAGTGCATGTCAGTGGTTGGTGACAAAGAGCTATTGTGGATGTATAACAATGCATTCCTTGGTGTTACGTTATTATTGAATGCTAATTCAATTTTAATAGTGATCATGGTTTGTTGATGGGGCTTTTGCCAGTTTTGATTACAGTGATATTAATTAAGCGGTTAATATTAAACATTATTAAACAATTGCTATGTTATTAAAAAATGCATCGCGCCGGTACTCTATGTTTTCTAAAATTTGAAACGCGTTTAAATATACAATTATAAAAAAATGCTAAATACTAAAAATAAAAATACACTCTAATTTTTTTTTAAAGTTATTTGACTAATAGCAATTTCGAAACTATTACAACGATAAAATTTTTGAAAACTAAGCGACAATGCAGACATGGTATTAGTTATGTACAAAAAAATACACATTCAATGAAAAATGGAAAATACAGAACGAATTTCTCTTGATGAAACAGACTCACTCAGGTTGAAAACCTATACAAAAATGCGATGTTGATGATATATGCTAGAGCACAGAAGTATTTGTAATTTTGTGCTCTTTTATTCGATTGAACCTTTACCTACTTAATTGCTATTTATTTAATTTTCTTTTTTTTTAATATTGCCCGTCAAGATGACCTCACTCCACCTGATGGAAAGCGGTCCCGAGGTCCAGATATGAGGCTGACAAGCCCAGTCATTGAAACGAATCACTAGGCTGGCCATCCTCACCTTGAAGGCCTGCAGAAATGCCTTTTCACGCCCCGCTTGAAGAACCCGGGACTATACGAGGAAGGAAACATATGTGCTGGAAGGGCGTTCCACGTCTGGATGGTACGACAAAGAAACGAGTCACCGAACCTTTTAGTTCGGGCAACAAATGTTGTATTGTGTGTGGGTGACGTAGTCCAGCACGCGTGGTACGGGAGTGGAAAGGTGAGGGTGGAATAAGCTGGAATAACTCGCCAGAGCATTCCCCATTGTAGAATAATTATTATTTCGTCAAAACTTATAATATAAGACTTCCGTTTTCATTTCAACTCAATATATACGAGTTATCATTCCTTATCGAGTTGTAACAGCGCTTGGCCTATAATTCGGAGTTTCAAATACCAAGTCAGATTTTTCGGAACATACCCCGGGTTTGTGATCCCATCCCGCATTTGGCAAGTGTGCTGATTAAGCAAAAACCTATCCATTGTAGTGCTGACTTGATTTAAGTGATGCTTATGCCCATCAGTGGGATAGTATGCATTACAATTGCAGCCTATTGTCACAATTGTCTTACATAATAAGGAAAACCGCTACCGAGATAAAGCGGTTTAATAATAGCTATTGTATGTTAGCGATGGTAACTTAGCTAACTATGTTATCAAACTGTCCTTCAAATGTTATTGAAATGGTTCGTAAACAAAGGTATCATTCCTTAGGGCTGACCATTCTCCACCTTTCTATTCACACTATTGTCGCGTGATTTTGTTTCGTTTTTCTATAAATTAAATACTAATAATAAATATACAAAAACAGCCCACTTATCATCGCTTACATTTTTGGTCCTTCGAGCCGGATTCGAGATGTGCTAAAGTGCTCAGGTTCACTGTATGTCGTCCCTAAAACGAGCCTATTAATAATGCTAAGGTGCTCCCTCACTTGGAGCATTCACATGTAACTTACCGTTACAGAGTCGAGCATTACATCAGTGAGGGAGGAGAACTGAGCATTATAGTGCGAAAACTGTAATTACAGATACGAGCATTACGTTGGTGAGGGAAGAGCACCGAGCATTGCAGTGCGCAACTTGATGTGATGATACAATGTGTAATATTTTTGGCACGATTTCCTTGAAGTTTTGTAAGGCATTGTATGGGTATTGTGATATAATGCTCAAAATCGAATCTGAAACGTTACATTATAGGCGAATGCTCCAAGTGATAGCACCTTATGTTAAATGTCTGAATAAATTGTAAGTATTACTAAAATGCTCGCAATGCAGTTAAGAGATGAAATACTTTTGGACCTAGTAACTGCTTAGTTTCTGAGGAGTCTGTCTGGTGAATTTAATCTCCGAAATCGACGGTAAAGTCATAATAAATAAATATGCGCCAGACAACACACCTCTTGTAATGGTCTCGAAGTAGGGATTAATATCCCTGTGTTACGAGGTACCACACAAGGAAATAAGCCAGGGGCGTCTCCCAGCACACCCAGACCTGAGTCAATTCAGAAAAGATCGTTTCCTTAAGTGACCCGACCGGGAATCGTTCCCGTGACACTACGGAAATCGAGGCGAGAAACCGTGCTACAGCGCACTACGCCAACCGTGTAATAACCATACATGTACTCGTATTATAATTATACATACTATTAATTGTCAATGATTGATAATCACCCAGACGCAAACCATTACAATGGTTCATCCACCACATACACTGATGCAATTGAAGCGTTCAAATCTAAATGTGTTGTCTCGCTTTAATTGCTCTCAAGTGTAAATGTTTGTCCTAAGTGGGAACCAAACCCACGACCCTCTAGGTAGGAGCTCTAGAACCGCGCCAGCTAATAGGTCTGCTTTGGTTTTTTTAATAATTTGCAGTACAGACTTTTTAAAGAACAGTCCAATTAATAATTGTGTGTAATATCATTATCACTTACAAGGAAGCCAACAACGGTCGAATGTTTGGGTGATATACTAGATAACTAGACAGTGACGTCATAAAAGTTTTTTATGATGAAAATAAAAGTCAAGATCGTTCACCATTTCTCTCTTTTTACGCTGTTTTTAGTACCTTTACCCAATTAAAGCGTGTGCCGACCGAAAAATGACAATCGTAAAATTTTTCAACGTTTTTTGGTTTCAAAATTGGAGCTTCATAAGTGGAAAGTCATTTTTATTTATGAATAAAAATAAATATCTGGCAAATCTTGACACCGAGATATTCTTGATATTCATCATCAGTATTTTAATAAGTTTTTTTTAAATACACAATTAAATAGAAATACCACCGAAAAACACAAATGGTCGTCACTGGAATGTTTGTCTTGTATGAGTACCGATTACCGAACCCGAATCATTTGTTCTAATATCGGTAGAACGGGCTAAATATAATAAGCTCAAATAAGTGGGCTTCTGAGTGTTTCACTTACCATAACGAAAAACAGCTCTCTCAACTTTACTCAAAATGACCTGACTCGGAAGTTGTTGCAAAACGCAAAAACAATCAACAGGAAATATACGAATTGCTAAACAACACAGGGAACGTCTTTTTGCTTTGTAATTAACAGAATTTGTAAAAACTTGTACTGATTTCTACTGGAATTAGACCATGGCTTGTATTTTTCGCGGTCACGAATGAGAGAATGTTATTTACGGACGGAAAGTAGAACTAAACGCAAAGCCAGAGACAATAGAGACGTAGACTTGAATTGAAAATTGAAACGCTGGCTGGTATAGCATTTCCTATTGAAAAAAGTCTTCTGGCGTTCATGTAACCATAGATAGGGATGTGAGGCGCGCCGCCAATGTGTCAAACTGTCAAGGATCATGGACATTTCACAAAATTATTAAAGCTTGCTTAACTTCTGTTAAATTGTGTGCTTACAGACAATTTTGTCTCATAACTCTTAAGAAAACTAATAAAAGTAACTTTGTAATGATCGTATTTTAAAGCTCTGTATTGTAAGAGATCTTTGGTAAAGAAACAGTAGCTTTTGGTTATAAATACTTATTAATTATAAACAGTCAGCGTTAGTAAATCAGGCTAATCATTTGACAATTCGGTTATTTACGAGTATTTTTATATCAGCATAATACTTCGAATATTATTTTATATCACTCTGCACAGCCTAACTCGTTCTCTGTTCTAAATCTCTCCGCCGAAGGTTGTCTGTAAGAGATCGCTTTGTAGCGATAAGAGCGCCTAAATTGTACTTTTTTTGTTTTTTTTTTGTTTTACGTGTTGTATTTGTTTGTGCAATAAAGATTATTTACCTTTATCTTATATAATTATCTACTTCTAAACCAAGATTTTAAACTAAACTAGATTATATAATTATCTTCTTCTAGCCCACTCGGGCAAGCCGTTACTATGAAAAAATAATATTTACTACAGTTTGAAAAGGATCTCATAGAGCTAAAGACAAGTTTTGAGATTTTAAATCTCACATCGATGTGTTATTCAAATAAAATTAAGTCTAAGCTATCTGGTACGTTCAAAAAGTAAGATGCACAGATTTTATTTTTACACTTCAATAAAATTATTTACTTTGTATGTTTATATGGATTTTGTTCATATTGATCACCTAGAAATGAAATTAAATAAATAAAAAATAATGACTAACCAGGCTTCCCACTGGGACCCTTTCCATCGCTGGCCTTCAGATTACTTGCTTAAGGAAGAGGCCTTGGTAAGAAAAGGCATTAGCTGTCAAGATCATTAGTCTAGAATGTTTTAATATTTTCCCACATTCCTTGATGAAGTGAAGATTTGATGGACTGGCCTAGGGTTGGTACATTCCTTCCCTATTCGCCACGCACGATTTTTTGTCATTTTTGTCACTGGTGAACTTTTAAGTGTGCTTTTTTGTGCATCTTCAATGATCAATTACTTTGAGATTGCAGTGAACTGTGAAGTGAAAGGGATGTCAGTACTTCTCGTAAATATCCAACTAACAAGTAACTAAGTTGTAAGCACCTTATATATTATAACAAACCTATATACACCTGGATAGCAATAAAGCAATAAATCATTTGATTTGAAATATTTATTGTAATTTAAGTACTTTCAGTCAGGCAAACACGAGTACCTTTGTCATAGTCAACTATTGTATTTTGAATTGATGAATAGCATGTAATTAAGCCAGTAAAAGCCATTGTAAAAGTTCTGAAGTTTTAGTCAGATGGTCTTCCATTCCATTTATTTTTATCTATACTATAGTACTTATGATCCTTATATGTATATGCACACACGTATGTCCGCCGCAAATGTCCGTGCGTCATCTCAGTCATGGCTGCTGAAAATCAGCGCCTGGGCCCATAAAGCCCAGGCTATATGCTGAATTGCTGAATGAGGCCCATTTGTCTTTTTGGGCATCGGGACACCGCTGTCTGATGGTATGGTCTTTTTTTTCCTGTTATATGTTTTGTTAATGCCTACTTCTTTTGAGTTCACTTTATAAATGTAACGTTGTCCATAAAGTTAATAAATGTTTTTCTATTTTCTATTTTTTTTCTAAAATAACTCTCGTTTTTTGTCTTTTTCAATCATTGTGACATTACGCTTTACGCCACTATCCATAGATTACTTAACCCTCAATTACCTACCTCCACTTGAGCTTGCATACCCACTTCTCAACTTCGAACAACTTAGTAACGGTGGTGTTAACCCCTTTTTTCTTTATTTATTTTGGCAACCCTGATGCGCTACGGAATGTGACGCGCAGCATGAAATGTAATAACGGATGTGATGTGAGCGATGTCGCGGTTAACGCTCTGTCTTGCTTCGGCCTCAAAGTGTGTTAAATTGCCAACATAGTATCTAGATTGAACATGCTATTTGAAAAATTTCTGTAGCTTCGCACACGCAACGTCATCGTCAAGTTATTTGCGAAGGTAGAAAATACCCAAACTCAAACTCAAATATCTTTATTTAAATAGACTTAATCAGTACTTTTAAATAGTCAAAAAATATACTAAATACTACTACTATAATAATATGAATAAATAAACAGTATACAAACATAATGCGACTCTACCACCGCGTCGGAGGAGTTGATTCTTACTGAGAAGACCCGGCGAGAAACTCAGTAGTTACTCTTTTAAACTTGTTGTGGTTTTACAAAGCGAGTTAGTAGAGTACAATTTGTTTGTTGATAAAAAAATCCTTAAATTCTAACATTAAAAAATAAACAGAACAACCTAACAAGTACAGCAAAGCTATAATATAAAACAATAGGCTGTACCAAGTTATTTATACAATTCCAAAAAGAAAAATTGTTATTAATACACTTAAAGTCCGGTATTTAAATAATAAGTATTACAAGAGGTAACTGATCCCGCACCGAACAGAGAGCTTTAATCACAGGCTTTTTCATCTAAAAGGTAATCATTGGTAGTATAATACCCCTTTTTTATAAAACATATTTTATGTGGTTTTTAAATCTGTGCAGGGGTAACATACAAATTGCCCCAGCAATAGCAAGGTAGCCAGAGTACAGCCAGTACACAGTGACAGGTAGTAGATGTTCTTTGGTCAGCTTGGTGACTTGTCAAGTGTTTTTTTTTTTTTTTGGCTGTCAAGGTGCCATTATTAGTCTAGTTAAGTGGCTGACAAGCACAGTAATGCAAAGCAAACACTGAGCTAGTCAATCTCATTTTGAAAGGCTTGCAAAAATGCCTTTTCACGCCCCCTTGAAGAACCTGGCACAATAAGAGGTAGGAAACACCATTCGCTGTGAAGTACTCTTCTCCGTCGCCTAGCGTTATCCTTACATGGCAGTATCTGTACAAATACTAAACCCTGTTTTAGCAGGACACTATTTAAAACCATGTCAAGAGGCTTGAACAGGCACCCAAAGGATTGCTTCAAATGTAAATGAGTAAATTTCTGGAAATAATTGCCCCAATTCCCTTCTGAAGCTGAAAGCCAATTAATTCAGAGCAGCTTTTGTGTCCATTCGTATCCTCGGGCTTGATGCTAATGGGGTTTTTGAAAGCCAGCCAGGAGTGTACGCTAGAATCTCCTTTTGAATCTGAATTTGATTAAACTTCATAACCATTATAATAAAACTTAGCGTTAAATACTAAAGACGGTTACTATTAATCAGTACAATGTTTAAAAAAATAAGCTGCCCCCTATATCTACGATCTGGATACAGCTCACTTTCCAAATATAAGATAGATAGATAGATAGATATACTTTATTGCACAAAAAAGGAATAAAAACAGTTGTATTACATAAAACAAGCAATTTGTACAATTTAGGCGGGCTTATCGCTAGAGAGCGATTTCTTCCAGGCACCTAGTTGTAGCTTTTTAAGTTAGATGTTTTAACTAAGTAGGTATGTATTGTTGATAATAAACCAATGTGCAATGTACGTCAACATTCCATTCAAAATGATTGATCATTTTGAATCAGTCAAGCGCTTGGCACATTTTCTTTTGTCTTTCAACTGTATCACACACACACTTGAAAGTAACCTAAACTTTTTCTAATAACTATGAATAATTGTTCCATAATATGTTTTTATACTTTTATCGTCCAACAGACATGATCACAGCCTCAGCACAATGACACCTAGAAGGATAGTTAGTTCTGCAAAATCAACCGACAAATGGATATTTTTTTCACTCATTTAATTCACATGTTTTAGTATTAACATATTATGAATATAATTTGTGCTTTTCTGATATCTTTCTACAACAATTTGCTGCACAATTAAACATCTTATGACATTACCTCAATATTGACGGCCAATTTGGCGGTAGCAAGGGGGTGCCCTTTCTCAACATCTATGGGTTCTTCTAATAACACAGTATTCAGAGCCAATGTCACGACCCGATAAACTTGCTCCAATTCCCGCAATATCCGTCTGTAGTGTCTGTGGTCGCAAACCACAGACTGCCACAAATCATCACTCCGCAACATTGCACTACAGACTTACATAAAAAGATTGAAGTAAGTACTAACTGTATTGAACTTTGGGGCACTACTGGTGACTTACAAACTGTTTTCTTCATTGATGCCAAATTGCCAATGATTGATGCAGAGATTTGTAATCACGAATGAATAAACGGCTGAATGATTGAATAACTAAATGATATATTGGCACAAGAATTCAGTACATAGGGTTTTAAGCTGCTTTCTCAAATTATTCCTAGTAAAAGAAGTTCAATAAAATCTAAGTAATCGAATTCAATCATTTTCACATGTAGCCCCTTTCTTCTTACAGTTGACAGATTGTGGAATAACCTGCCAGACACTATCAAAATGTCGCTGAGTGAAGCCATTTTTAAAACACTGTTCATCGTCCATTTTATTGATTTCTCATTAAAGTGAGTATGTTATATATTATGTACGTTGTATATATTTATTTATGTTATGCATTTCTATGTAGTACTTTGTTTAATACTGGTAACATTTATTAATACAATATACAAATCTTAACCTAAAATTAATCTAACTAAAAAACAAAATATATGATATTTCTATGTATATATGTATAATTGATATTGATAAGGTTGCATTTGTCGTTTTTAAGAATGTATAAAATCTTTGTATTTATTTCCTTTTTAATTTAACATTTTGCACAGCCAACAGCATTTACGTCTCATCCGATGGTTGACTGATAGAGAATGCTTTTAGAATTAAGTCCGCGCGCGGCTTCTAAGTCGGTGGCTTGTCAAAATTTCACATTTAAATTAACCCTACCATAAGTTTACGATGATGAAATTCGCTGGCGTCTGTTGTCAAGTTTTTAAATGCGATTTCGGTAAAGCACCTCTAGTTAATAGTGATGTATCTAAAAATGGCGTCCAAATTGCTATAGTTTACTATCTTGTTTACTTAAGGACAACTCATGGTAGGGGTAATCTGTGAGGACTCTCATATGGTAGGTTGTTTAAGCTGAAATGATGTGACCCTCCACCGCATTCAAACAAAAATATAATATTTGCAATTTGGATCAACATAATGCACATAATAAACAAGCCATTGTTATTGGTCGTTCAGTAGCCGGTTGGACTCAAACCTAAGAGCTAGCGTCGTTTAAGATAAGATAAGATATCATTCATTTCCAAGAATGGTTACAACAATGATCTTAGCAGCTTTGAAAAAGTTTAACATAATACTCGGCCACCGTTTGTTGGCGTAGAAATATAATTACTAGAATTCAATTTAAATTATTAGGTCACAAACACACACAATTTAAATTATTAGATTGTAGGTCAACTATAATGTCACAATTAAATAATATAATTCAAAACACGAAATTTAATAATAAAAATCGTCATATCACCATATTTTTCTCCTGAAGTCCTAAGTCGTCAGCTAACAGTTGAACCTTAGAATAATAATTCTAAGAGTTGAACATTGTTTCTTCTAATTTTATGTCAAGGTATGATTTAATGGAACAGAAACACTTTTGTAAAAGCCATTTATTTATGGTATATCTAAATTTATTCAACGACAAATATCTTAACTCTAGCGGAAAGCCTGAAACATATTTTGATAGCATTGCAGGAAATGTTGGTGAATATTTCTAGTCTTTCAAAAGGTATGTAGGTAAAGTTTACTCTTGTCTCTACTAATACATTTTTTTTTAAAACACACCTCTTGTAATGGTCTCGAAGTAGGGATTATTAAATCCCTGTGTTACGAGGTACCACACAAGGAAATAAGCTAGGGGCGTCTCCCAGCACACCCAGACCCGAGTCAATTCAGAAAAGATCGTTTCCTGAATTGACCCGACCGGGAATCGAACCCGGGACACTACGGAAATCGAGGCTAGAAACGGTGCTACAGCACACTACGCCAATCGTGTCGTCACCGTTTTCCAAGCACCGTGTCATGTAAAGAAAGTTAGTTCGCAATAGTACACTCTGCAAATCTAACATAACATACTCGTAGCATCACGACTACCCCAAACGGGGTAGTCAGAGGAAAGTGACTGTTGCCGTCATGGTGAACGGAACACTCAGAAGCCCATTTTTCACCAATGGTATAAGAACCCAACGTGGTAGGTAGTGATCCTTCCGCCGCTATCCGGGTTGATTGGTTTTTTATCGATGTTTTCCATCACCGGAATTAGTCGGAAATTAAACAATGAACACAAAGATTTTGGTTCTGGCCAGATTTGAACTCGGGATCACACGATCCGCGATTCGAGTTGAACCACGACGCTCTTTAAATCAACTAAAAATGTGTGCGCGTCATTTCAAATAAGACAACCTCTGAGCATTTGATATCTCTTATTAAAAATTTGGGACCCATTGAAAAAAAGTTTTCTGTATAATATATTAATATATGACAGGACCAAAGTTTACTCCGAGCAAAGTTCGAATTAACTCCATGCATTGCTACTCCGAACTTTTGCTTCTTTCTTTAATCGTTAATCTAGTTTAACGTTTCGCAAAATCCTTGCAGTAAAGTATGACATGACAACTGTAACATGTTTATTAGCATATTTAATTTACGAACTGAATGAACGAATTTAATTCAAAGTGAACCCAGTTTATTTAACCTGTTTAGGTCCTAAAGCAGGTCCGTTACGCATTGCATTCGATGCAAGTATATAAGATGTTCGGTTTTTTATGAACAAAAATCACATCCAAAGGGTTTCACTTCTAGCTTAACCTGAGCCATCAGTGCTTATTTTGAACTAACAATACTAACATATTACACGCGGATATTACGAAGGACACTGTGTTGCTCTTCATCTGTGTTCAACTGCATTACGATGGTAGTTAACACCAAACACACAAAAAATTCAATAGTATTCATATATTACCAGACTAGCTACGGTATATTTTCGTGATTTTAATGCCTAAATAAATTTTTGCGAAATAAACAATGCGAATAAATTTGAGAAGTCAGAAGTCACCATTGGAATTCTCAAATCATCTTCATGAGGGTCTCCCAACAAAATAAACATTAATAATATCTCTAAGTTTAGAAATGTCTTATGACTACGACGATTCATATGAAGAGACCCCGATTCGGACTCAACATCTAAAGAAATGGTAAATATGAGTTCCGTATTTGGCATCTCTAATACGCGTGGGTACCAACGACAATGACAACGGTACATGTATCTGTGGTAATTACGGTGTTTTCCCACGAGGGGAAAGTACTTGCAAATGGGATGGTGTTGCTGATGTTGAATGATGACGTTAGACATATAAGTACATATCGATATTCAAAAAACTGCAGTGTCAGTAGATATAATCGTTTTCTAGTAATATTGGATAAATAATCTATACAGAGGTAAGTGCCTAAATGTGCGAGGGTCCATAATTCATTTGTAAAATAACGGAGGTTAATGTGGTAAAGATATGGTACCAGATAGGTTTGCCTGATATTGAATTATAAATCTTAACATTTGTAGCACATACTCGTATAACAATGCTTCTCGTAATTCAAAGTTTTATAATGCAATAATTAATTACAGATTAATGGTCCTACTAATTAGTGATGTTCCACGATCTCCCGTGGTGCATAAATTGTGTTAATTAATAAATCGTGGAAATTATGATCAATGTTCTATTGGTAAATGTTTATTGGTCAGATGTACGTATAACTTAACCCTCGACCCGTCGCGTACATTTTTATAACGCGATTCGTCGCGTGGGGTCTTTGAAAACCCTAACATTCACCTAAGCAAAAAAGTGGAAAATTTACTTTATATTTTAATTTTTATTGCTTTATCATATATATCGGTTAATTGGCTAGCAAAAGAAAACATTTTAATGGAAAAATTGGTATTTATTTAGCTATAAAACTTAAAAACTGAACATAGGAACATTTTTGGCTCACTTCGAGATCACTTTTACAAAACAAAAAAAAACTTAACTATTTATAGAATTAACATCTCCTATATATAACTTATTGAGATCTCAATAGAATAATCTACTCTATAACTTAAATTATAGACCTCTCCAACAAAATAAAATATCAACTTTTACAAATCTAAAAGTCACTATTTTAAAGTTTGAACACATTCAGAACATGCATTTTTAGTATGCATTGGGCATATATTACCCTTGCAGAAATGGCACAATGATTTAAATTTTCTATCCGTTCCTCTAGGACAGTAAACACAGTGCTTTCTCATAGGCACGACTTCATTTTCAGGAGGCTGTGTATCCTGTAATGGAGGTACAAATATTTGAATAAGTGGTATCAACTCTCTTGGCAATTTTGGAATCGTAACCCGCATTTGTAAGTGAGGACGAACTAATTCAAATGCCACTGTCTTCAAGAACAACTTGCGTCCCATTTTGTTATCCTGCAATGTGGCATCCAATATTATGTGGGCATTTTGAGCTCCAACGTCAAGAAACGTAAAAAATAGTCTCAGCGGCCATCGGTTACAAAAGCGCGCATCAGTGTAAGTTCCGATAAGCTGATCGACTATATCGACACCTCCTTTTGTTTAATTATTAAATTACATCTGGATCAGCGCTGGATTGTTCCAGTTGTTCCCTGGGAGTTCCCAAATCCAGGTCATTGCATTCCTGTTCCGAATTGCTGTTGTGGTCGCTGTTTTCATCCGGATATACGGCACCATATTCTTTGTCCTCAGAACCACCATAAACATCATTGCATTCGTCTATTAAGCAGCCCAATATACGACTCTGCTGTACCTCATCGATTTTTGTAAAAAATATGATCTAAAACAACGTAATAATCAAGTAAAACAGAAATTACAACCCAAAAAAGTAATTACTCACTACAAGTAAATACTTACGCGAGTCGTCGCGTGGGGTCTTTCAGAGCCCGGACGCAACAAACTCGTCCGTTTCTTACTGCGCTTGCGCGCACAGTGCCGTTAGCAACAAGCCGCACCGAGTATAGTTCAATCTAGGAAGGTACCTTAAATGCCGCGTTTCTGGGATAGCGTTAAATAATAAAATTTTGCAAATTTCTCAGACCTGGGCTTTTAAAGACCCCACGCGACGGATCGAGGGTTAAACTCAGTTACTAGATAAAGATTGGCAAGCGGTCTCACGGCAAAGCAAGCCACGGAAAGAGATGAGCGATAAGGCCGCCTAAATTGTACCTTTGCAAGTTTTGTAAGCATTATTACTGTAATTGTTTTGTTGTGCAATAACGTAAACTTATCGTATCACATCTTGAGATGATCAACAAGTTCAAGAACCGTTCCGTTCTGGGGAGCTGTATCTATCTTGCCCTAGAGGGGAGGTGGTTCACAAAACACGTTTTTAGGAATTGAACATAATTTGATAAAGTTGGCTCGATAGAATAAATTCACAAAGTTACCTCTTTACGTGACATTTTGTCTTTTATTTTTTCTTTTTATTCCTAAAATAATTTAACTGATAATATGGGTCCTTTACCAAAACAAAGTTTAAAGATAACTGGAGGGATTACATCTGATGGTTTTTTTTTATTTCATCTATTATTTTATTTTTTTCCGATTATTTTAGTGATTTTCGGTCCGCGTGGCGCTCACCAGTGTCCTTCGGGAAATGTGCAGAACCACCTCGCCTTAAAGCGTCCTCGGTAGGGTCACGTTCATTCACACTTAACGCGATAACATTAAAAGGGCTATATTTGTATGTTGAATCACTATGAATGAATGTTAAAATAGCGAACGATATATAATATCTATATATATATATATAGCTTACAGATATATAGCTTATAGTTGTAGAAAATATAACTCTGGAGCTGGTTCCTCATCAACACTTACGTGATTTTGACATAAAACGTGGAATGGAACATGATTAACAATATCTCCTTGGATTTTGTTTGATCTAACAATGGATGTTTGGAAAAGCATGCACGAACCAGTCCGAATCGTCATAATTATATTGACATAAATTCCCTTGCCTCAGTACGAATTAATTTCATACGATGTCTGTTTGTAAAGCATCTCTTGTTGGTCCGAATTTTAATGTCGTCTCATTAGATAGGTCACCGGGTTTGATTGACCTATGACCAGTGGCGTGCGGTTTGATGGAGCCAATTGCTTGAAGGTTGGCAGACTTGGCAGTCATGATATGTTAATTGATTTTACACAGATTGATGAGGAAAAACTGCGAACAGGGAATTATTTAAAGAAAGAAAGTGAGAATATTATATAAAAAGTAGGTTCGTAGTTAATTATTTTCACAAACTGTTAAAAAACTGCTATTTAGACAAAACTGTTTAATCACCCTTTTAAGTATTTAATTGTATAAATGGTGACCATATTAATTATCTAGCGGCTCGCCCCGTCTTCGCTCGCTTATAATAAAATTTTAACAAAATACATACCCACTTAGATATTTTTTCGCTTCGTCGCCAATGTTAAAAAAATAATAATTATTGATAATGTAGGATTCTAATGGTACCTACTTAAATATTTTTTTCAAATCGGTCCAGTCAGTGGTTCCGGAACCTATTCAATGCAAACAAACAAACAATCAAATCTTTCCTCTTTCTAATATTAGTTTTATAGATAAATGTTTTGGGCTTATTGAACATTAAACAAAAAAAAAATGGTACCTACTAGCAACTGCATTTTAGAGGATGTGTGTTACCACAGATGATATGTGTTTTTCTGTTTTCTGTGTTTTTCGACTCGATGTACTCGATGCGTAGGTATCCTACTTTTGTACTAATCAAAATCAATTGTATCAATACATTAACTACCTCAGATATCGTTTTGAATAGGAAATAATGAATATTCAATCTACAAAACTAACAGCTTATCACGAATGGCCTCTATAAAAACAACAATACCAATGATAAATCGAGAGGAAACCCGGTTATCAAAACAATAGTAGGTATTATAAAGCATTACAATTTATTAACAACGCGTTTTAATGTTGTTATTAATAATTATTTTTGTTATCAAAACATTACATGTAGGAATGAAATTAATTCCTTATTGTGCTAATTGACGCTCAAATTTGGTGTGTTTATCTACTACACACGGTTAAACAAGTGATTGTGTTAATTTGTAGATTTAAGTCTTGTTATTTGTTGTTTTTAATTTTAATTTAATAAGGAAACAAGCAATTTTACTGTAGATTACCTATTAAAAACAACACATGAAGTCTGCGAAATGTAATAGGCTTTTAGTCACCGTTACAGATTTTTTGTCCGTTAGGCGTCAGTCCATTTCCTCCTTATCTAAGAAGTCTTCAAAGACCAATACAATTCCTTTTTACCCGACTTCAAAAAAGAAGGAGGTTCTCAAATTGACTGTATGTTTTTTTGTTTGTTACCTCATAACTTTCGACTGGGTGAACCGATTTTGATCATTTCAAAGCAACTTCAAAAAAAACCTTCCAAAACAAAACACTAAAGAATTATTGCGTATTCTTCTAAAACTTATACGATAATAATATAATTTAGGTACAATTATTGTTATTGTTGGAGTCGGTGTCAGCCAATGAAGGTTTGTAACTACATACATACATACTTAAACGTGAGATGTAAAAAATAGGTATATTGTAGTGTTTCCTTGGCTGACACCGACTCCAAAAATAACAATAATTGTACCTACATTTTTTGTATAAGTTTTAGAAAAATAATTTAGTGTTTGGTTCTGGAAGTTTTTTTTGAAGTTGGTTTTTTTTTGTTTTTCTTTGCAAAAATCATCTGTCCAGCTAAGCCTCAAGCAGATACGCTGTCTTGTTTAGAGTCTAGTCTCCCACATAAAAAAACTGTTATACGTAAAAAAAACAGTTTGAAAAAATTGTTGCCATTTTACTGAACTTATTAAATATTATGATCTCTACCAAAACCCTCTCGAAAATCAGACGTTATTCTGTCAAATCAGACGTATCTAGTTCAAACCAATAAGGCTATTTCGCCCACACCTGTCTACGTTTGCACCGTGTGGGTAGTACCAATTTCGTGCGAGAAACGCAATCCTTGTGAGGTCATTCATTCATTCTCGCGTTGGCGTTCGCGGGGAGCGGTCGTTATGCCTTATTAAGAGTTTAGTGCTAATTAAAATTATTTACGTCGCATATCAAACTCGGATGAGCCCGGAGTCAACGTAAATGGTATTTTATTGCGGTTTCTTCTATATGTTCAGAGATTAAATTTTTGTTGGAAGTAATATTTTACAATCATACGCTTATATGGAATAGTAGCAATATCCGCAAGTTTTTAGGCATAATTGCAGTAGAAATTATTTGAGTAGGTTTATTGGCACAGTCCTATTTATTTTGTTGTGTGGTTTCTCGCCTCGATTTCCGTAGAGTCCCGATTTCGATTCCTGGCTGGGTCAATTCATGAAACGATCTTTTCTAAATCGGCTTGGTTCTGGGTGTGATGGTAGACGCCCCTGGCTTAATCCTGGTCTGGTGACACATAGTATATTTTATATCGAGGGACTAAACAAAGCCATAATATACCAGAGGTGGTTTGACGGTTTAAGTTGGCGTTTAGTCTCGAGGTGCAAACTGTACTTTTCACTTTGTGTGCGAGAAATAGCAATAGTTAATTTAGTACAAAAACATTTAAAACCAAACAAATTTACACTCGACAAAAGTTCTGAAATTTTCGCGGTTAGTTTTTTGTTCTGAACCAGTCACTAAAGGTCACTTTAGTCCCGCTTCGTGGGGCTATATTGCGTACTTTTAGAGCATGAGAAGTGAAAAGGATATTTTATCCCTACTTCGAGACCATGACACGTGGTCTGCTGTCTGGCGCATAGGTATTTATTTGTATTTATTATATACAACAGTTTTTGTAAATGAGAGGGTAGGTATATAGGGAGGGACAGTTGTATTTATCATTATCATCAGCCGTCGATCTTCTTCTGGTGAACATGGGCCTCTTATGAGGAGCCAGTCTCTCAAATTCCAGAGAATGATCAAGTTTGATCAGAAGCAAATTCATTCGATCCCCATCTTTTCGAATGTGGCTTTTTACATTTTTGTTATTAATGCGATGAATAAGAAATAAAATTAACAGAATCATTTCTTATATTCGATTATTTCTTTTTTTTTAGTTCGGTTGCAAAACCCCCTTATTGAAACTTAATCATCACTATGTTGTATTTTGTCACTGACTTGCCAATCACCACAGTTGAAATAAAAAATAATATGCACCAGACAACACACCTCTGGTCTCGAAGTAGGGATATATCCCTGTGTTACGAGGTACCACACAAGGAGATCAGCCAGGGGCGTCTTCCAGCACACCCAGACCAGAGTCAATTAAAAAAAAACATTTTCCTGAATTGACCCGACCGGGAATCGAACCCGGGACACTACGGAAATCGAGGCAAGAAACCGTGCTACAGCGCACTGCGCCATCGTGTCGTTAAAAGAACATGCTGCAAGAGACTAAACAGCATGTTAGTTAAAATTCAATTAATCAATAAGAGGATTAACCTACATGGCATTAGGCCATCATGACTGAACTTCACTTTTACCTTCCTCTGTAAATCAAACTCTCCAAAACAAGTACAAGAACTTGTAAGCTTCTATTTATGGAATTTATAGTGAAAAAACAAGACTGGGTGTTGTGCAATGGTCCTTGGAGGAACGTGTTGGGAGTACCAACCGTAGCCAATGCTCTATGGTTGCTCTGGGAGGAAAAAAGTATTGTGGTCTGTGCTTGCTTATGGTACAAGTCATAAACTGACAGCTGGAAATACTTTTTGGGCGTACGCTAAAACTCTTCAGGGTCGCGAACGCGTGTCTGTATAAAAAAATAGTATGAGACGCGCACTAAGGCGCGCGCGCACTAAGGCGCGCGCGCACGTCAGACTGGATTCCGATGCTCATACCATTTCTTGATACAGACAAACCCGCGCGCAAGGACGCTTGCAACAAAACACTAAAACTGTTATTTATTTGGGGCCCATGAGGTATTTTTGAAAACCTAACGCACAGATTAAAGAAGACTTGATGGCCTATATTTACTTGTAAAAACTATGGTACGTAAACTAATATACAAATTTAAGATAGTTAGGCAGTTTGTAGATCAAGACACAGTTAAAAATATATATATCGCATTATGCCAATCAGTCCTGTCTTACTGCATACCGGTCTGGGGAGGAGCTGGCAGTACACTGATGCTCGGTCTGGAGCGGGCTCAACGAATGATCCTTAAGATAATGACGTACAAACATATTCGGCACCCCACAAATCTGTTATACACAGAGTGCCAGGTTCTAACTGTCCGGCAGCTATACGCTCTTCGAACTGTACTGCGAAAACACACAACTCTTCCTCTTGATAGTCGCATCCTTAATCGTCGACAGTTCAGAACTCAAGTATGTCCAACAGTAAGGTGCCGAACAGTTTTAACCAAAAGTCAATTCCCAGCCCGCTCTTGTAAGATCTACAATAATATTCATAAAACATCAAATATCTACACCCTTAACCGCTTCGAAGTAAAGCGGAAAACCATGGCTTGTCTGCTGAAAATGTCATATTCCGAAACTGAAGATCTCCTTAAATAATTGAATTAATTTGAATATATATATACACATATATATATATATATATATATATATATATATATATATGTGTATATGTGTACAAACAAACACACACATACACCACACACTACACACACACACACACACACACACACACACACACACACACGCGCGCGCGCGCGCGCGCGCGCGCGTTATAGTCATATTGTAGTTAGATAAGTTGATTAAGTCAAAAATGTCGAGGAATCACTGACACTGATAATACAGTTTTTACTAGTTTCAATGTCAGGGATTCAACCTCCTAATGCAAATGTATATCTAACCCGGCCTACACCATGTATCAGCCTTGTAAACTAACATTTTTGGGTTATGAATAAATGATTATTATTATTTTTCTTATTTTTATTTATTATTCTCGAAATAACGTTATTTCGGTTAGTTTTAGGTGAGATTCACGGGCCTAAGCCAAGTGAATGTCACCTCCTGTATTGGGTTAGTTTGACGTATCCTCCTGTAGAAATTTGCGCACAATGCGACACGTGTTTAAGATGGCAGCCTTCTGCATGGTCATGTAGGTACTTTCTGGCAAATCGATGGTTCTTAGAGAGGAAAGGAGGTGTTTTGGAATGACTCCAGTACTAGAGAGCACCAGTGGCACGATAAAGACTTTATCCATTTGCCAGATTCTAAGAATTTCTTGTTTCAAATCAGTGTATTTGTTAATTTTTTCTGTGATTGTTTTGTGAAGATTGTGAGTATTTGGAACTGCTACGTCTATTAGGTGTACTGTTTTACTATTTTTGTTAATAACTATGATGTCTGGTCGGTTGTAGTGAATTGTTCGGTCAGTCAGTATAGCTCTGTCGAAGTAAATTTTGCAAGTGCTGCTCTCCAGTACTGGTTTCGGTGTGTACTGGTAGTATGGTTGAGGTTTTCCGCTGATAAGTTTGTATTTGATTCCTAATTTCTGGTGAATAATGTTACAAATCTGATTATGACGGTGTGTGTAGTCGGTCTGGGTCAGGTTGGCGCAAGCACCTGTAATATGTTGGATGGTCTCTGATTGTCTATTGCATTTTCTACATTTATCACTATTGAGGTTCCGGTCTTTTAATATGTATTTTTTGTAGTTTCTTGTATTGATGACTTGGTCCTGAATTGCAATTAAAAATCCTTCTGTTTCCGGGAAAAGACAGCCCAATTTCAACCATTTGTTGGAAGCTACGGTGTCAATATGTGGCTGTTCCAAATCGTGAAGATGTCGACCGTGTAGTTCTTTACGCCGCCACGTAGCAACTTTTTCGTCTTCATGGGCTTGTCTCTGCTTGAATATTAAGTCTCTATTGGCCAGGTTTAAAGGTGTGTAATTGTCGTCAGTTTCTACAACCGTTTCGTGAATGACACTGGTTTCAGATTTCTCATAAAAAAATTGCCTGATGTTTTTCAGTTGCCCTTCCCATAGAAGCTTTAAATCAATTAATCCCCTTCCACCTTTATCCCTTTTAACAGTAGTCCTCTCAATCGCTGCCTTCGGGTGTAAATAGTTGTGCTTTGTTAACGTTGTCCTAGTTTTTATTTCTAATTTCTGAATATTAGTCTTAGTCCATCTGATCACTCCAAACGAAAATGTTAACACTGGGATGGCAAAAGTGTTAATTGCTTTAAAAAGGTTTTTAGATGATAGATGTTTCTTACAAATCAAGCATAAGCGTCTGACGTACTCCTGGGTTAAATCGTGTTTTATTTTTGTGTGATGTATCCCTCGATTCTGTTGAGTACCGAGGTATTTGTAGGTCTCATTTGGTTCCATTGTCTTGAAATTGTGCGGCTCATCACTGTCTACACTATTAACACTTACTTTGCCTTTGACTATGTTAAGTTTTCTGCATTTATCTAATCCAAAGGCCATATTAACATCTCTACTAAATTCTTGCGTAACCTGCATTAGTTTTCCCATTTTAGTTTCACACGAAGAAAAAAGTTTTATATCATCCATGTACATCAGATGGCTTATGGATGTGGTCTTAGATAGCTTATATCCTGAATATAAATTGTTAAGTTGATTTGAAAGGGGATTTAACGCAAGACAAAACCACAGGGGGCTGAGAGAGTCGCCCTGGAAGATGCCATTTTCAATCGGAATTTCTTCTGTGCTGATGGTGTTGCTATTTTGTGTAAGTAAAAGCGTCGTTCTCCAATCTATCATAGTGTTTTCTAGGAATGTAATAAAGGTAGGGTTAACTTTATAAATTTGCAGAACGTGTATAAGCCAGGAGTTAGGTATACTATCGAAAGCCTTTTTGTAATCTATGTATGTTATATTAATATTTCTTTTGTGTTTGTGTGCGTGTTTTAAGATTGTGGAGTCAATTATTAGCTGTTCTTTACAGCCTAAATGGTTTCGCCTGCATCCTTTTTGTTCCTCCGAGAGAATATTATTATTTTCTATGTGTGTGTTAAGTCGATTAGTTATACAAGAGGTAATTAGTTTGTAAAGTGTTGGTAAACATGTTATTGGGCGGTATTGTGATGGATCTCCGGTGTCATGTGTTTTTGGGAGCATGTATGTGATTCCTTGAGATAAAAATTTTGGTAATTCAGTCAAACCCTTAATAATATTACTGATGGCCCTTCCTAATTGTTCATGCAGGGTGTAAAATTTTTTGTACCAGAAACTGTGTAGTCCATCTACTCCTGCAGCTTTCCAGTTTTTCATCTTTTTCGTGACAAGTTCTATATCTTCCCTAGAAATGTCTCTAAACTCCATTTCCTCAATATTACTCCATCTCTCTTCTTCTTCTTTAATCCAGACTGCTTTGTGGTTGTGATCCGCGTGTCTTTTCCAAACGTCGGCCCAGTAGTCTTTCAGTGCTTCAGTTGTAGGCATTTCCCTGTCCACCTGCGTTTCAGATTCTGTCTTACCTAAACTCCCGTAAAATACTTTTTCATTTCTCGCAAAAACTTTGTTATCCTGTTTTCGTTGCAATCCTTTCTTATAGCGTCTTAACCTATGGCTTTTAAGGGACAATTTCTGTTTCAAGGTATCTAAAAACTCTCCTGGTCTTCTGTTTATTCTCTCATGAGTTGAATGCACCTTGTTTTTTTGAAATATCTGTTCTACATGTTTAATGAGTTTGTCGGATCTGTTACTATTTGAAATAAATTGTGTCACTCTTCCTATGTCTTTTCGTAACTTTTCTATATCTCTTTCAATTCTGATTTGCCACCTAGGTTTCTCGTTATACTTTTTACTAGTGTAATTTTGATAAGTTTGTTGGTGAATCTTGTATCCTAATTCTTTGCTTATAACTAATGCGGTGCAATATATCAAAGTGTGTAAATATGTTAAATCTAAATCTTCGGAGACGAATTTTTCTAAAATGTTAGTATTAAAGATACCTATAAGGTGGTGTAGTTTTTTGTCATGACGTATTTTTGGTAGTCTAGGCCTTGCAGTAGGGTCGATTCCAGTATATTCTGCTAGAGCCGTTTGTAATTTGTCAGTAAGTTCTAGGATAAACGTATCAGATGGTGCTGCAGATGTGTTTGAATTCTGTCTGTAAGATGATGATGTATTTGCAGTGGTTTGAGTTGAGTTTATGAGAGTATCAGCTGAAAGAGTCGTTTGTGTAGAACTTGAGCACGCAATAGTACTCAAGGGAAGGTCATCTTCGAGACTTGAGTTCAATGACTGATTTAACGGAACGTGTGAAGTTCGTGGTGATGAATAAGCTGTAGTTTCTTCTTCTGCTTTTAGTTGGTTGCTTACTTCACTTTTTAATTGTTGTAATGTTATATCAGACAATAACTTATTTCGCATGATGACTCTACATTGGTCTGCCACTCGTTGTTCAGTGACCTTGAGATGAGGGTATTCTTGCTTAAAAATATCATACAGATTCTTACAATACATTGTACGGTCGGTTTCTAATTTGGTGATATAAAAGTATGTACGCATAATGAAAATATTGATATCATCTCCCCATTTCATGCGTACTCTGGGCTTGCCAGCCTTGGTGGTCGCAGGATTAGTGACTGGTGCCTCCTGCGAAACATCCAAGGTTAGCGGAACTGGACTACTATTTGGTATAACTGAAGATTGGGTGAACTCACATTGTTCGGGATTCCCGCTGAAGGCAGGTCCCCCGGCAGAGGGCCGTCCACCTAAACCCCCGCCACCGATGGCTCGTAAGCTGAGACGCCCAGCATCGGCTCCAGGCGCGCCCCGGCGATCGCCCCCGGGCAGCGGCAATATACGTAACTTTCTATTTCTTAACTCCATATTGATGGGTTTGCCATCGCCTTGTTGGTCACTTGCATAGTTAATATTTTGCAAGTGTCCGCCCCTCACGTGGCTAAGATGTTCAAGCACGGACGAAAGGTTGGACTTTGAGGGGCTTATTATTATTATTATTATTATTATTATACGAATCACACTTAAGTTTAGGAGCCTTAGCGAATGGAATTTTTACAAATACGCTTTTTCAACAGTTTTTAGTATAGAAAAACTTCTATACTTACTACATTAATTCATTCATTATTCAGTATAGAATGAAGATAACATGTCTAAGTTTATTATATTTTTTTCCGATTTTTTTTGCCCATCCTTTGACCACGACCACGACAGAATTTATGACTTTGGCGCCTGTTCGCGCCTTGAGCGTACGCCCTTCGTTCACAGCGGAGTTCCGCTCCGTAATTGAACAACCCCTCTCTTGTTGCCTAGGCTGTGTTGTAGGGTGGGTAGAGCTAGAGCTCTAGGATGAGCTATTCTTCGTCTTGCGGAATACACTCAACTAAAGTTTTCATCAGGCCTTGCACGGTCAGCAGACTCCGATGATTTTTGCGGGAAGTGCTTACCATCAGGTAGTCTGCAAACTTACGGTTTAAGACATTTATTTCTCAAAAAGAATACATAATTCACTTAACAGAGAAATACGAGAACATTACTTTTAATTATTAGTACGCGAGTGTACAGTATAACTTGATAAATGTGTTATCTTATGTTGTGAGTACTTGTGAGTTTAGTAAGTAAATGTCAACTTATGTTGAGTTATGGAAACAGGAAAACAGATAATCGCTTGTCATCTGGCTACCTGCAAGGACATAGTCAATAGTCGTGTCGTTTGTGACTATACGAGTATTATGTCAAAAACATTAGTTTTTCTTAACTTGCACCACACTCCAAGTTCCGGACCAATGCATCAGATAGAGCAGACTTCGGTTACGCTACAGATGTGGCAAGAAAACTTCTTATCATAACCCCATTACCTTCAGAATCACCTTTCCTCCGCAGGCATAGAACCCAATTTCGCTTGGCTCGACAAAATGATGGCAGGCTTGTTATGTAATCTATTGTTGTACTGAGGTTCCGGGAGGTGTTTGCAGTCTCTTTAATATTTTCGATTGTATTTATAAGATAAGGAGCCTATCTTACTACAAAAACAAAAAAAAACTAAAAAAGCTGGAATGAAAACATTTTAAATCCTCGCTTAAAGATAACACAAGTCATCTTTATTCGCAGCACTTACACTGCTTATAATATAATAACTGCTATTTAAATTAGAAAATGTCTTCAATAACGTATTAAATACACTTTGGTAATGATCCTTCGAGCCGGATTATGCGGATATCCGATTGAATGGATTCATTTCTTATCATCTAAGTAATTGAACGAATTGACTTCTGATTTGTGTTGAGTTGTTCTCTTGATTGGTTACCACAGCAACTGGTAAAATTACACATGTCAGCATGAGTTTCTTGTCATCGAAAGTATCTGTCTCGCTCTGTTACCCTCGCGCTTTCTCCCTCATCGCTCTATTTAGCGTGATAATAGTTGTGATTTTTATGACATAATCAAGTGTCTTGATCATTGGATCAGAGGCACTGCTGCTATTTTAATGAGCGGTTGGTAGTTTTTATTTACATTGTGATCAGAGTGATTATCTTGTAATTAGTGATATATTTAATTACCGATCTTGGCGGTCCAAAAAGTGCACTGAAGGCCAAAAAGGTTTTGCCACATTTGAAGCTATTTGAAGCACTTTGGCATGCATCAGTCTAAGATTACGAACCGTATAACAATCTTGTGAATACTTTAAAAGGCAAGTTAAACAAATACAGAATCTCGGAAACTTTTTCATATTGGTGAAAACACAATGCTTCATCTTATAGGAGGCGACAAATTATTCTTACATTTTTATCTAACAATTTTCTGAAACTTAATCATTTCATCAAATAACAGATTTCCGTTATACCGTTTTGGTTACTGGTGGGCGACAATTTGCACGCTTCTATAATATTTTCCTTTTTATTAAAAATCATTAGCTTACCTGCAGAAGACATGCAGGTTTTTTTATTTTGGTTACTTTTTGAGCGAAAATTTTCGCACTCTCCACATAAAATCTGTATCTTTTTATTCAAGTATAGAGCAAAAATTTAAGTTTCATTTCAATTCCATGAAATAATCACGAAAATCTTACAAAAATGCAACGTTTTCGATCCACCCCCAGCTAACGCTCTTAATTGCAGAAGTCTTCCATTTCGAATACTTGATGAGCGACACTTTACGCTTTTAATGGTGATAATAGTATGGGCTTATCTTTCAGAATTCAATCTCCTCAACATAATTCCACCTATCTCGAGTTCTCTCTGCCCGTGTAGGCTCAGTTTAATTGTCGGTCAATGGTGAACTAAGATTGCCGGCTTCCTGCCCATATCCGGAGCAATTATGTCGCATGCCCCATCCTGCAGGCCTACTGTTCGTTGACCTAATAATCGCTTTGTTCCTGTACTACAAACTTTTTACGCTTTCATGATTTTTAATCGCGACAGGTGTGTACTGCCAGTGTCAACAGCTAAAGCATGACACTAGTGTCCCGCCAATTTCGTGAAAACTAAACGTGCCGCTCTTTTGATGGTACTGTGACGTCACAACACAATAGGGCTTTAGTGATGGGAATTTGCCATTTCTTAATCGATTTTTATCGAGTCCTTATAGAGACATGATAAATTGTAAATGTTGATTTTGACATCCATTGCCATAATCTGGCAGAGCGCGGACTAAACGAAAAAGCGTCGAAAGAAAAACATTGCACCCCCTTTTGCCACTTGGTATATAATACACGGACGGTTTGCATGCTTGCTTGCCACTGATGTAAATGATAACTATGTAAAATTCTGAATTAACTGCAAATAAAATACAGCCAGCAATGCATTAAATTCATATGTTATTATTATCACTGCGGTATCAAACAGTGGGGAAGGCGGAAACTAACGGTGGCGCAATGTTAGATAATGCACAAAACATTGTACTTCATAGGCATTTTTGTTGCTTTTATAAAATTATAATGCTTCACATGCATGCCAGCCCCCCGATTCAGAACAGAGTTTGTTTTATTTATAGTTAATTACCCGCTTAACGGTAGCAATTAATATTTTTATACGTTAATTAATAAAGCCAAAGGCCTCTAGTTCTCATAAACTTTATTAAATAAAAGATACCTTACTTAAATAATGAATTAAAAATAAAAGAAAATATTAGACTAAAATCAGATTTGCAAAAATGTTTGTCACTGATTGATACTTCCAATAATATAAGTGTTCCCACAGAAATGAAAGACAAGACTGATACCCGTGTAGTAGCTAGTTTAGAAACAAACAATTCAGGATTAAAATTTGTTCAGACAATGGAAAACGAGGAGCAAAATGTAAAAAAACCTGCAAATAAGCGAATCAAATGATTCAAGTAATCACAGAAGTAGTGTTGATTTGAAACTAAATCAATCAGGCACACTGAATATAGAATCAAGTGAATCTAAAACTACAACTGTAAGTTCCTCTCAGCTTACAAGTACTGCATCAAACAATGAAGTTTCTGAGATCGCGAAAAAGAAAATTATAGTTATTGCAGATCAACAAGGCAGAAATATAAGAAGATTACTCCAGCCATTGGTGGGAACTGACTATCTAGTCAGTTGCTTCTGGAAATCTGGTGCTAAAATAAAAGAAGTCTTAAAGTCGTATAAAGAAGGTTTATGTAATTTGACGCAAGATGATTTTGTGGTAATATTGGGGGGTATTAATGACTCAGACCCTCGTGAATTTCAATTTTGCATAAGAGATTTCATTAGATCTGTTTCGCACACCAATGTGTTAATATTTGAGATTCCTTTTAATAGGATTTTAAGAGAAGAAAAACTAAACTATGATTTAAGATTTGTCTCCACTGATCTCGACAATGTATCTTTTATTGATATGAACTATAGGAGATTCTTACCAAGGCGCAATGTTTTTGCTATTAACACATGCCGATCAATTTTAAGAGAAATATTGCACCTTGAATATAAAACTAGAATTAGTAACTTTAATAATAGGTCGCAGATAACCCAACAAATAATAAAATTTGTAGCTAGTAAAAGTACACAAACTGACTCTGTGAATAATGTACAAAATCTTGACCCTATACCTTGTAATAACGACAACCAAAATGACGTATCTGTAAATAATGATTATAATTGTATTGATAGTAATGATTTATTTCGTTTATAAGTATATTAATGTAATGCATCAAAACCTTAATGGGCTTGTAAACAAATCGGATTTATTGACAGTGTGTTTGGATGGACTGGCGTCAGTCCAGAAATCAATTGATGTTTTATGTATTACAGAGCACAATATGATAGATGATGATATATATAATTTAACGTTGCCAAATTACAAGCTAGGTTCTTTCTATAGCAGGAACTTTAGACACGGGGGGTCATGCATTTTAGTTAAAAACCATTTTCAGTCTTTAGAATTGAAGGAAGTAAAATCACTGTCTATCCCAAAAGTACTGGAATGCTCCGCATTGGAATTACCGCAACACAACATAGTGGTGCTTTGCATTTATAGGTCTCCGACCAGTAACTTATCAGCTTTTTATTCATTTCTGTCTCGCCTGGAAGATATATTGAAAATTTTATGCCGGAAGAGGAAAATGATTGTTTTATGTGGAGATTTTAATATAGATGTACTCAAAAGCACTACTTACTCTAAGGAATTCACAAGTCGCCTTTTGAACTTTAATCTTAAGCTTCAGTTCAAAGTTCCAACCCGATTGGCTAGCGGAACATGCATCGATAACATTGCTCATAACATACATAGGTCTAAAGGTGAAATAGTTGAATTAGCGCTTTCGGATCATACTGCTCAGATACTTAAGTGCCCAGTGAAAAAATCTTGCCTACTAAAATACTGGTACGTAAGAAGGCGCGATCTTTCCTTCGAGAATCGTATTAAATTTATTAATTGCCTTAGTAATCTCAGCTTCTTTGAGGTATTTGAATCGGAGGATCCGAATGTGGCGTTTAACAATTTTTACGACCAATTCAAATTGTTCTACGATCTGTGTTTCCCTGTCAAGAAAATAAAGTTATTTAGTCGTAAAAAATCAAAATGGGTCTCTAATGGAATAAGATTGTGTAGCAAACGAAAGCGTTGCCTTCTTTGGAAATATCGAAAGAATCCTTGCTTACAAAATAAACAATTATTTATACAGTATTCGAAACGTTATAAAAATATCATTAATTTAACTAAAAAGGCGCAAAATAACTTTTATATTCAGAATGCGGTGAATAAATGTAAAGCAGCTTGGAAAGTGATCAATGAATCTAGAAATAGCTATCCAAAAGAAACCATAGGTTTATTAACTATAGACGATAGAAAATTGACTAATCCATTTGACATTGCCGAAGCATTTAATAACTATTTTATTGACGACATTGAACTAAACATAAATAAAAATAAAATGAATCGAATTAATTTAGACAATAATGTAAAATCAATTTATATGATGCCAACTGTTCCGCATGATATTGACAAGGTTATAGTTTCCCTAAAAAATTCAAACAGTGCAGGTTATGATGATATAGTTACACTGATAGTTAAAGATGTGTCCGAGATAATTGCACCTGCTATGAGTCATATTGTAAACCTGTGCATTGAGACTGGCGTTTTTCCGGACAAACTCAAATATCAGTTGTTAAACCCTTGTTTAAGAAAGACGATAAAACTATCATTAGTAACTATAGACCAGTTGCTTTAATACCAATATTTGCTAAAATCTTAGAGAAGATTATATACAAAAGTCTCTACAATTTTCTTGAAAGCAACAATCTTTTTGTTTGTCAGCAATACGGGTTCAGACAGAATAAGTCTATAAATATGGCAATTTATGACTTTCTAGCACAGGTCTACACGAATGTGGATAAAAGAGTACCAACAATTGCATTATATATGGATATGACTAAAGCATTCGATCACGTGGATCATAAGATACTATTGGATAAGTTGCATGCACATGGAATAAGGGGTAATATAAACAAATTGATAGAATCATACCTCTCAGAGAGACAGCAAACAACACAAGTCAATACGATTGATTCGAAGACTAATATCGAGACTTGTTATCAATCTAAATTTAGGACAATGAAATGGGGTGTGCCTCAAGGTAGCGTTCTAGGACCTCTTTTGTTTTTAGTTTATATTAATGACTTGCCATCTGCATCAGATCTACATAGTAATATGACATTATTTGCTGACGACAGTACCATTCTATTCACAAATAAAAATATATCCATTCTTGAAAATGACATAAATCAATCTTTAAAATCAGTTATAACCTGGCTTGAATCTAATAACCTTAAAGTGAATCTAAGCAAAACAAAAATGATGTCATTTTCTCAAAAAGATGATGATTTTAAATTGGACATAAATTATGACGGAATAAACATTGACAAAACTTGTGTAACAAAGTTTTTGGGATTAAATATTGATAATAAACTTAAATGGACGTCTCATATTGAAGTTGTTTGCAAAAAATTGAGCCAGTTTTCATTTGCTCTATACAAATTACAGAAAACTGTTACCGAGGCTGCTGTTCTTACAGCCTACCACGGTTACGTAGGATCCACTCTCAGATACGGAGTTATTTTCTGGGGTAATTGCTATGACAAAGAAATAATACGAGTGTTCAGAGCCCAAAAACGATGCATCCGATCAATGTTTCGATTAAAATCAGACGACACGTGTAAACCATATTTTAAAAGACATAAAATCTTAACACTTCCCTGCATCTATATCGTGGAAAGTGCGGTATTTGTTAAAAATAACTTGGAAAAATTTCAATTTAGAATTCGTGAAAGACAAAAGAAAAAAATGTGCTCAGTTTTTAGTAAGACCACTTTGCTAAGTAAGTCTATATTTTGCAATGCTCCTCGCATTTATAATCGTATTCCGGAGGCCATTCGGGACATCAATGATGTAAAGATTTTCAAGAGTAAGCTTACAGAATTCCTTATGGTAAAGTGTTAAAGTAAAAGTAAAAGTAAAAAATATCTTTATTCATATAGACTTATAAAAAGTACTTATGACATGTCATGTAACAAAAAAAAATTGTAGCAAAAATATACTGAATAAAAATAAACTTACATAAAATAATACTATGATAGTTCATATCATAATTAAATATAATGTGACTCTACCACCGGTTCAGAGGTTGTTTCCGATCGAGAAGACTCCGGCAAGAAACTCGATGGTTACTCTTTTCAATCTTGTTTTTATACACAAAAATGGAATTGACAGAGTAAAGTCATAACAAAAAAGTGTGCAGAGGAGCAGATTATACCTAAGATGACCACAAATTCTTATCATTTAAGAAATCGTCAACACTATAATAACCCCGCTTCATTAACTTAGCTTTAATTTGTGACTTAAACTTGTGAAGTGGCAGTTCAACAAGAGTTTGCGGAATCTTATTAAAATATTTTACACATTGACCAACAAATGATTTCCCTACCTTATGCAGTCTTAGACTGGGAGTTACGAGCTTATTTTTATTTCTGGTATTGAGTTTATGAACATCACTGTTTTTCTTGAAGAGATGCAAGTTTTTACGGACATATACTCCATTATCATAAATAAATTGAGAGTACACAGTTAAAATATCTATCTCTTTGAATACTTCACGAAGCGAGTCGCGTGGTCTAAGGTTGTAAATGGAGCGGATGGCTCTTTTTTGAAGAACAAAGATGGTGTTGAGATCCGCTGCCGAGCCCCACAACTGAAGACCATACGACATAACACTGTGAAAATAACTGAAGTACACTAATCTTGCTGTTGCGATATCAGTCAGGAGCCTTATTTTTCTAACAGCATAAGCTGCCGAACTAAGTCTTCCTGCCAGGGCAGAAATATGCGGACCCCACTGTAACTTGGAATCGAGAGTAATTCCCAGAAATACAGTGGAATTCGCAATCTCTAATGGCTCGTTATTCATGTATATAATGGTATCGACCTGTCTTACATTGGGCATAGAAAATTTGATACATTTGGTCTTCTTAGCATTAAGCAGTAAATTGTTACTCGTGAACCAATGCAGTACCTTAGAAAGAGTATTATTTACGTCGTCAAGTGCTTTGTTACTTCTATCTACGTTAAAAATTAGAGAAGTGTCATCAGCAAATAATACAATCCCACATAGGTCTTTGACAAAATAAGGCAGGTCATTTATATAGATTAAAAACAGCAGAGGACCCAATATTGATCCCTGGGGCACGCCCATACGTATGGTGGCACCGGAAGAGTTCGTACCATTGATACTCACTTTTTGTATTCTATCAGTGAGGTAAGATTCTATAAGGCTAAGTGAAATATTTGAAACACCGTAATGCCTCAGCTTAATCAGTAAGATTTCATGATCTACGCAGTCAAATGCTTTTGATAAATCACAAAAAACTCCTATTGCATCTTGCTTGCCTTCCCACGCATCAAATATGTGTTTGATGAGCGCAACACCTGCATCGGTTGTATTCCTATTTTTAGTGAATCCAAATTGATTACTATGTAATAATTTATTCAAAGCAAAGTGAGAATGTAATTGATTCAATATTATTTTTTCAAAAATTTTACTTAAAGCTGGTAGAATAGAAATAGGTCTATAATTGGATGGGTCACTTTTCTCACCTGACTTATAAAGGGGTATGACTTTACTAAATTTCATTAAATTAGGGAACTGACCCTTGTCTACACAGTTATTAAAAAGTAACGCTAAACTAGGGGAGATGGCATCTATGACTGATTTAAGTATATCAACAGAAATACCCCATAAATCCTCCGTTTTTTTTATGTTAAGTTCTTTAAACGATTTGAGGATGGTATGAGGAGATATATGATCGAAGCAAAAACTAGTGGCGCACTCATTAACACTTGATGTGAGGAGATAACTAGCTAGCAGTGAACTAGAATTTAGTTTAATGGTAGTAATAAAAGGTATCTCAGAGAAAAATGATTCAAATGTATTAGCTATATCAACGTCAGACTTAATAATATTATCTTTAATTTTAAGTGAGAAAGAGTTATTGCGTGGTATGGACTTACAAGTTTCTTTGTTTATAATGTTCCAAGTCGCTTTGATTTTGTTTTTTGCTTGTTTTATTTTGTCTCGCAAAAACATGGACTTGGCAACATTGCAAGATTTTTTAAATATCTTAGAGTAAGATTTAACATAGTCTACTAGTTTGGGACTATGAAAGTTCGCTTTTAAATCATATAATTCGTATAATTTAATCCTACTTTTATGAATACCTGGAGTAGCCCAGTCACTGAATTTAAATTTAAATTTATCAACTGTCACTTTTGTTTTTGAAAAAATGGTGTTATGTTCATACAATAACAGATTGAACAAATCCTCATACTGATCATTTATGTTCTGGTCTTGGTGTGATAAGTAAGGAAGTTGACTGTTTATATTGTGTTTAAATTTTTCTATACGTTTCTGAGTAACTGGTCTGAAAATAATATCCACCGATTGAGGGACATGACGGTGCTCAAATTTGGTTAACAGACCACAATGGTCTGATTTTAAACAATTAATTATTGATTTCTCCTTATAAAAATTTTCACAAAAAATATTATCCAAGCAGGTAGCTGATGACGCAGTGATTCTAGTTGGTTGATCAAAAATATTAAATAAATTGAATGATTTAAAAATCTAAGTGAGGTTTGAGAAGAGTCTAGAATATCTACATTAAAATCACCACAAACAACCACCTTCTTGTTTGATTTACATACTCTTTATTACTCCACAAATGAATTTTTAACAGATAAAATGTCGGTGTGAGATTGTGAATTATATTTGACCACTTCTCTCAAACAAACCTTATTATTTTACTTACTTTAGTGTGTGTGTAGCATGTTTGCATCAAATACCTTCAACTCTGTTGAATAATTATTGTACGCCCATAGAGGTAGGTCACAGTTGAACAATTAAGACACTTTTGTTAACATCTGTAATCTGTATATACCTGTGTTCCACAACAAAGCATGATTTATGATTTATGATCACCTCAGCTGGAAAAATAACCGAATCGGTCGATAACTTGGTTCTGAATCGGGGGGCTGGTCGGACAATGTGCAATTGTGCATGCAATTGTGCATGTGCGTTTTGGATTTTTCAAAATCGCGTTTAAATTATTGATTTGGCAAGCGTGATGACTAATTATTGTTCCAGTACTAACCAATTGTAGCGATGACTCAATTTTAATAATATATAGCTTTCCCCACCCGTAGAATAATATCCAGTGTAATTACCGTCTACTTTCCTTTCCTTCATCTCAGAAAATTTAATTGTGATAGCGATTTAAAAACCTACCAAGTAAAATTATTGAGTTAAGAAATTAACTAAGTTTATTTAAATTATTTAAACTTCAATATTTTGATTGGAATATTGCCGCGATTCTCGTTTCTTTTTTAAATAGTTAACTAATCACGTTTTATAATGACAGATCCTAGCGCAATTCGGAAATCATTCTTAATCATTTTTATGAATCATTCGAGGATATCCGCAGTTACGTTTATCGGTTAATCATTAATGCTGGTAATGATTGTGTTCGATTATCATTATCATTAATTATTTATTTATAGTTTGTACGGGCGTTGATGCGGTTGCTTGGTGATTTTTAATGAGATATCGTTGTTTTGTTCTTAATATATATCTCAATTAGTGAAGCTCGATTGCTTTAGTAGTTTGAGCTAGATTTAGATTATGAATAGTGTTGCCCTGGAATAAATTTATTTGCGGAGTGTACCGGTTTTCAGAAGTCTAGTGACACGTCCCTATTTACCCTTGATCGGGACGCGCCGAGTTATTTAGTTTTAATATTTCATAATTTTATCGATAATTTTGACATATTATTATGGAGCCTACGTTACTCTATAAACCGATCCATAAAAATAAACAATGAATCTGAAAAAATATTTTTTTCTAATCATTGGTGGATATTTTAATATTAATATTCTTCACGCTATTGTGTCACGTCACATAAGTACTTTATGTGCTTAAGACTACGTTCTTAGTGGGGTAGTTAGTCGTACTACCCTCGAGAACTCTTTAAGTTAAGTACTTTAATATTACCATCCGAGTGTCGGGTTCGAAACGAAACACTTTTCCAAGAATTTAGTATCAATCTAGGAGAAACACTCAACTCAACTATTCGAGTCTGATAATAAATCTTAGACAATTAGGCACAATCAAAGTGTTTGACAGTTACAGCGAAAGCCAGGAAGACGACTCCCAACCTAATTGCTTGATTTAAATAATTAGGTCAAGATATTTTTTATGCTATTTTGTGTAAAATTTATTGGTCATCCATCATAGATTATCTACGTGGCGCGATAGCGTTTCGTTCGTTCTATGAAATTGCTTTTGTTTCTTTTTAAATGATTACGTTTTGTTGTTTGTACCAAATGACGTTTCGTTATTTGTACGAAATAGCGTTGTGTTATTTGTACGATATGGCGTTTCGTTATTTGGCTTCCTTTCCATGTGCTGGATAGCTCATATAATGCTTCTGCTGAAAGACTTATTCTTTTCACCAATTTATTTTTCAACATCGATTAAAAGTCAAGTCGAGCTACTTTATTTTATATTGGAAACTAAAATCGTACTAGCTCTCTCTTCACCAATACAGCAATCAACTAGAAATCTTATACTGCTCTCCCTTAACGTCAGTGCTGGCTGACATTTACGGACGTAGGTATGCTCGACTTTCCTTAGACAGCTAGGATTTCCTATTTTTTGCAGTAGCTTCTACCTATAGTGGCTAACTAGTTTTGCTTAATTAACTGGTGGTAAATTATTGTAACCTATTGATTAATTGATTGAAAAAAACTGTAAGTTATTCACGTTAAATAAGATAAAGTTATTTCACGGAATTCTGAGTATTATTAGATATGACGCATCTATACAAGGAATATTGACTTTAATAACTTTATGACATGCAACATTTTTTAATTATATGCTCGCTTTGTAGCGTGTTACATTACGCCCTGTAAAACCGGTTAGGACCCATCTTCAGTCTCTGACGCCCATATTACAAGCTCTGCTTAGTTTGGGGTCAGATGATCTTGGTGTGAATTGTCCCAGATATTTATTTATTTATTATTTATACTAAACGTACCAGGGGTAGTGCAGCGATCCTGTAAAAAAATTGACAATTATTCATTTTTATATGTAGGGATATCTTAGATGTTCCAACCGAATAAGTGAAATATAGTGCCTTAATAACACATCGCTCAATGTCAAAAAGGTTAAAAATACCAGTTTACCAGCTCGCTCTTATTGCTTACTGGATAGAGTTCACATTATAACCTTAATGGTGGATGGATAGGTTCTCTGTGAAAACTTATCTCGGTTGTGTATCGGGTGACAAGAAAAGATAACAGATTATGAGTAGAGGCTGAGAGCAATATGGTATTTTAAAAACATCTTTATGAATGAAATTCACCTTGTTCTCAGTTACCAGCTCTTGCTGGCTTGATACCCAAACATTTTGGCCTACCTCCATAATTATTGATAATTGTTATTGTAAGTTTTATGTTGTGATAGAAATTGAACCCCTAACCTGTGTGTTGAAATTAATTCTTCCTAGTAGGTAGCCCAAAAACATTTTAAGTGAACTGTTATGTTTCTTAAGTAAGTGATTTCGTAAAAAAATTATGAGAAAATAAATATCTTTAAACCATTTTCCTTTAAAAATACTCGTCACGTAGAGTTTTTTTTTGCCTGTGATTCTTATAGAGAAACTCACTTCGAACACTGAATCTGCTGTGAAATACGCATCGGTGAGACTCGATAATTACGATGTGCGCGCTGCTGACGAAAGTCGTAATAAAATAGAAAAATATAGAAAATAGAAAAATATTTATTAACATAAACAAAGAGGGTTTACAATAGTCAGAGGTTGACATACTCCTATTAAGTGTAAAAACACTTGTGCCAGGAGCAGCCACTCTCCCATAACAAAGCACGGGTACATTTGTGGCATAAGTAGGCTAATTACTATTTTATAAAACTTATATGTATTTATCAGTTTATCTAATGTACTACTACTGTATCTTTGACTATAATAATCTAAAAGATAGATTCTAAAGTTTCACACTTATGCAAGCTTGCCATGCTTTTCATTAATGAATAAGTAGGTACAAATCAACAAATTAAATTTAAATTTAGTATTATCAACCGTTCTATTTACTCTATTTACTCAGATTCACAATAATGTCTTCTGTTTCATCATAGTCATAAAATAAACTAAGTTAAATGAGATTGGGCATTACGCTTAAAAAAGTCTGTTCGGTCACTCAGGAACAGACTGTTCGGTCATCTGAGTGAATTCGAGTTCGGATTATTTATGAATCACCCTACAGGGAACCTTTTGAGCTTGCTGTTAGGGTCTAAAAGACACACGTCTGGAGGTCCTTTAAAATAATTAATAAATAATCTATCTTCGTCCGTATTTATGCGAAAACCACGACATCTTGAGACCGTTCATTAAATTTTTAAATAAATAAATAAATATCTGGGACAATTCACACCAAGATCATCTGACCCCAAACTAAGCTGAGCTTGTAATATGGGCGTTAGAGACTGATGAACATACTTAAATATTTCTAAATACATACTTAAATAGATAATAACACCCAGACACACAACAAATACAAATGTTCGTCACACAAATATTTGTCATGGGTGGGGATCGAACCCACGACCTCTGGCGCTAAAGGCAGGATCGCTGCCATTGCGCTAACAGGCCAGTCAAAAATGTTAAAAAAAAAAGTTATGCAACAGAATTGGTTCATAAATAGCAGTCTGCAAACCAATCTCCGACTAGAGGATGGTGAAGTATGCCAAGCATTGTTAAGAATTAGTTTCGTGCTATTGTCTAGTTGGTTACCTGACGTTGGGTTGACTAACCTACCCATTGTTTTACTTAAAAACTGGTATGGTTTTGTAGTTTCTTGCTGCTATTTCATTCATGGAACAACCATTCGGATTGGAAGGGCTATTTGGTAACTGATGGTCACTATGCACTGTCAAACTAATGTTATAATTAGCAATCTCACAGATAGCGTAAACCGATGCTATAGCATCTCTTCAGTCTTCAGCGCTAATGTGCGTTAATGAATAACGTTTTTGAGCACACTTTTGTTTAGTATTCTATGGTACAATTTAAGAAGGCACAATTTTTTTATGAATAAGACCCGAAATCGCGAATTTGTACGAAATATAACGTGACTTTTAGAAACAATCGCAAAACAGAACGTCTTTTTCGTTGGTGAAGGAGTTAATCATTATCGATTATTATGGTTATCCCTATTGGTTCAATACTTTAAATATTAGTGAATCCCTTGACTATAACTTAATTGCCACTTGCAAATGTCATTCATTAATGAATACCTATTATTTAATTATTTAAAAACGCAAATGACTTCAGTTTAGCTACTCAACATTATCGACGGAATAATTAAGCAAATTATAATTTTAACACAGCATTACGTGGTGATTAGTGATTTTTTTACCCATTTATATGTTTGAATAGTCACCTGCATTTCCTGTATTGTTTCCCTATTTTTTTTTGCGGATATTGCTACGAATAAAGTACAAAGTTGCAATGCTAAAAAAGTAGGTCATGTGTTTATTATCCGAACGATACAAACAGTGACTTCTGCTTTCGAACATGAGATATCCCGGAGTTGATAGCAAAAAGTCGCATTAGGGTTGTCACCGCGGCAGCAGTGATTTAAAAAACAGATCATGAATGAAATTTTAGAAATACAGACAGATAATGTGTTTCACTAAGCTTCGGCCTCGCGTATATTCTGCTCAACGACATTCAAATAGTAATTTCAACATTTAGCGAAAAATCGTCAGTCAGTTAATAAAAATAATAACAATAATTGATTTCGGACCGGAATCCATAGTGTTAGTAACAAATAACTTTTAGTAACAGAAAAAATTGTTCACACAAAGAAATAAGACACTACTATCCCATCCCGCATATCTATTGTACGTGATAGCAGTGTCCTTAGTTAGGTGGACGCGAGTCCAGTGCTGCATTATTGCACTGCCCACGTCTAACCTCCCCGCCACGGTCTTCAGGAGGCTGTTCGAGCTGCCGCGCACCCGCTGTATCAGGGACGCTATACGCTTTCTGATGATAGCAGAAAAGCTATCAACCTCAGCTGTGGCTAGCATTCCTGACGCACTGCAGTAGCGTGGAAGACCCAACAGCGCCCTGTAGGCATGAATATGTTAAAATGCTGACTTATTAATTATTTTTATATGATTTCTATAAAGTCTATAAAGTGAATGTCATTATCTGCAGCCTCCTGTTAGGCCCTATAATGTTTGGACACTGTAGGTTTTTCCGTTCTGTCTGCAGATAAAATGGAATAAAACTTCAGTTAATTCGAAACCTTCCCAAAAACTCGAAAAACGATGACGAAACCTAAATGAAAGAAATAAGTTTCAACTGCTGGTGGAAATACGTGTACTAGCAGTTCAAATCAAGCAAAACGTATCCAATGATATTTTTTAAGTCGCAGTCTGACATGAAATTAAATTACAAAAGCTCAATTTTCTACTAATTGATCTCGTCAACCCTGCAGCGCCTGCGCCGGCGACCGATAACTGCAACGCGTCAATCTCGGCCACTCGAGCGCGGCACACCGTCGCATGCGCATCGATCGCGACGTTTGAACGCGGAAAATCGAATCGTTTACTCGGGAGTAAATAGACGATTGAAGTATCGACATTGTTTGTGATGTGTCGTTTTGATCATAATTAAGGATGGTATTAAGACTAAAACAAATGTAATTCAGTGTGTTTAGAAATTGGCAAAAGAGCCCATCAACTAGACAGCAGTGTAGGGCTCTGTGATAACGATACATTCCAAAAAGTGATCAAAAATCATGCGAAGACAGAAGCTGAACATAGATCCGGACTTAGGAGACCTAGAAGAGATGCTGGCCAGTGTACAATCTCAGCTTGAACATGAAATTGACATGGAAAAGGACTCCAAAATGCCATCGTTGACTAACGTGCACGAATCTCCCAAAATGGCAAGAAGAACCGCGTCTTTTAACAGAGGAGAGTTAGAATTCAGAAGAGCAGCACCTCGGCCTCCTTTCAACAGGATGGCGAGCGAAGTCAACTCAGGAAGCCAGTCCCTAAATGGCGATTACAGGAACGGAGAATACGGAGTCATTGAACACAATTTGAGGGATTCCCAATCGAGTTTGAGGTCTGAGGAGATGGGATCCCAAACTTCCCTGAAGTCTTTCAGGTCGGACACACAGACTCAGCAGAGACTGTCTGTGTTGAGCCTGCCTGATAAGAGGGGGGTGAACGGGAACGGAAACTTTAACGGGAGGGGGAGGACGGCTACCCTGCCGAGAGGTTACGGGTCTACTAAGGAGAAGAATTGGGAGGAGTATTGGGCACAGTAAGTACACACGCGTTATTTAACTAACAATTTCGTCAAAAGAAGGTATAAACTTTTTGGGATGCCAAATAGTCTCCGCTCAGTTCATATTGACAACAAGTAAAACAAAATGAATATTGCAGAGTTTTAGAGCGATTGGTGGGAACTGTTGAACCTCGAACATATAAGCAGGGCCCCTACCTTTTATAACAACAGCACTGACACAGCCTTTATTAAAAAATACTTTTCCCGAAACATAAACATTTTACCTGTTTATTATTTATTGCACTGGCCTGAATCATGAAAAATCGGAACATGACTCAGCTAGCCTGAATGTTAGTAATTTCTGTGATATTGTTTTTCCCGGTAAATTGTCACTTTATAGGATAAGATTTGAAGTGAAAGATAAGGCTTCAGAAATTGATTTGAAGTTTATTTGAAATATAGTCACTCGATGTTTGCGCCTTTGTGTACTAATATAATCTGCATTTTATCCAATTTCGATTCGAAATAATTCATAATTTGGTCTTTTAATACCTGCTTTTTAAGCTTTAACTTTGAAATCACATCAGTTAACAATTAATATTTTACTTTGAAGATTTAGATATCTGTTGTAATCTCATTCAGTAAAAGTAATTTGCCTCTAACTTGAAAATAACCAGCACGAAGCTATACATCGCCATTAAATTGCAAAATTCTTTAGATCCTTATCATGAATCAAAGTAATTAACAAATTCACGGTTGGGATAAGCAGAGTTCACGTTATTATTACATAATTAAGTGTTGCAACACTGGCTAATTACAAGGATATGTGCGTAATGAGGTTATAATGAGGATTACGGCGAAATATGACTGTTCGTGATGTTTGAAGGATGTAAGAAAATTGGCGGGAAACCACTGCATTCGCAAATAAAATCAATTGATAACAAAAAAGATCAAAATTTAAATAAAAGTAGGTAAAACATCACTACGGAATGGCATAACTACTGATTAAAAACTATTTGCAAAGGTTGCATCTGGTGTATGGGAAATAGTTTTGTAAAGAAATACATAGATGGACTGGAACTGCAAATTTTGGATGAGCCTAACTCAGCCAAGTTGGCTCATATCTCAATGATCTGATGGTCATAACGGCCTAATCGAGCATTATAAAATAATATTGAACTTGTATGGGATTTCGTACATCACTTCTAGTGAAAAGTAATGGAACACAAGTGGCATACAAGTTTTACTTCACTGTATACAACACCATAGTTCCGTCAGCCGACTTTCTTTTATTTATTCCCATAGGTTCACCACACCATTAACGAACATAGTGGCGAAACACCATACGGGCCATGTGTGGGATGCCGTACGATACGGGCAAAAAAATCCACTTGTAATCGGGCTTTTGGTTGCAAAATTTGCCCGGAGAAGGGGCAAATTGGTTTCGGTTACGACATTTTTTTTGTTAGTTTAGAGCGAATGACAATGTGATCGATGTAGCTATATTGTGGTGGGATCTTAGGAGTGCTATATGTAACATGTTAAGCAATGCCGGTGGCAAGTTTCAGTCGAAGAGACAAAATGAAAAGAAATAAAAGAAAAAGTTAGATTAAATGAACGCTTTAATAATTGACCCCACATATTCATCATCAGAACTTTATGATATTCAATATTTGTAACTTTCCCGTAAAATGTTAACAGCATTAGGAATGAAATGATCAAAACAGTTAGTAGATCATCAAGACAATAAACATATAAATAACATTTATTGCGTCATTTGAGTTGTTGTGCAATTACAAAAACATCACAAACGTTTAACTCTAAAACGTTACATTTTCAGTGAAAAAACTTGTTATCTTTTATAAATTATCATTAATAAGTACCTGTCCATTTGCACACATAATTACCATTATTTACTCACTATAAACATTTCCAGCAGTAATTAGGCCATGACGAAAGTATATTTGCACTTAATTAGGTAAGCTAAGTAATTAATAAAAACAAATATTGTGTTTAATAACGTTAGCACAGAGTAGCGAGATAATGTGTTTCCGTTGGACTTAAACAACAATATCTTAGTGATATTTTTAATTATTACCACCAAAAATAAGGATCAGGAGGAATATAAACAAACATGATTACCTACGAGTACGTAGCAATTTATATGAATATGCGTCAGACAACACACTCGTTGTCATAGTCTCGAAATAAGGATAAAGATCCTCAGGTTACGAGGTGCAGACAAGGATTTAGGCCAGAGACGTCTCCTAGATAATCTTAATCGAACCCAGGCAGCCACCACACACGACAATCCGTGCTACAGTATACTTAAAATACGTCAATGGTGTCGTGTCGTCAAAAAATAACTTATTTCGATTTTAAACCGTAACCGTAATCCGTATTTGCCGATAAACGATAATGACTTTCATTCTGACGTATCCGGTGTCCGGAATCGGGTTCGTTTAACGTTTTTAAAACGTTATTTAAATTAACTTTAGCCCGTTTTTCGTCAGGTTCGCTGATTTCATTAGGCGATAATTGAAATATGTGACGAAAAATAGAATAATATGAAGATTCAGAGCAACATCCCCGTGTTAAAAACACGGTTTCTTGCCTTGATTAACGTAGTGTCCCGGGTTCGATTTCCGGTCGTGTGAATTCAGGAAATGAGACTATAAGAATCAAAAACCGACCTTGTGTGCTGGGAGACGCCCCTGGCTTAATTCCTTGTCTGGTAACTCGTAACACAAGGATATTATCCCCACTTCGAGACCATGACAAGTGGTGTGTTGTCTAGCGCATATTTAATATATTTATTTAAGTGTTTTTGTCTTGATGTAACAGAATGGTGTTGTCGAAAATTTTAATATGAAATCGTTGTTTTCTAGATAGTTAGAATGTAGTTACGAACTTTGCAACAGTCTCATAGAGTTTCAAGTAGCAAAATGCAGTTTTCCATTTCCGTGCCGAGCACAAATTAGATAAAAAATTTAAGAAGAGTTCGGTTGTCCAATTGATAACAAGGATGACATCAGATTTAATAAGGCCTTCTTTTTGATTAAAGTTGGAACTATCCGAGCTGCTTGCTTGAGGAAATTAAATTTGAGCATCCAATTTCAAAAGGAAAAATACAGATTCAGCTAAGCAGATTAAGTCTTACTCTCAACGATTTTATAAAACATTTGCATTGCATTTTGCAAGCGCAGTGACAAAGGGACCAAGCCAATACCCCTCATTTGTTAATAGCAGGCTATTGGTTCTAACTCATAATGCAACTTAGTTGCTAGTTGCTCGATATTTGACAACTCGTTAGCTGGCAACAATAACAAACATCCAGGAAAACGGTCTTGATCCGGCATCTGATGAAAAGCATTTTGTGATCTGTGAGTTTACGCTAATAACAGTCGCGGCGCCTGTAGTAAAATGGTGGCTAAGGGTTTTGGTACAGCACCCCCAATGACATACAACTGGCTATAGTTGACTATTGTAGTTTAGTCGTGTAAATTCATTGTAGACGCACTGATCACCTCCAGTCATAAGAAACTGTGCTTAGTAAAAGGTGATATATTTTCTTGGAATAGCAATACAAGCTGATATAATTACAATTATATTGCAATCGCAGTTACTGAATTACCCCGTTAATTTTAACCAATCATCAAACCATCTGTTTTGTCATGGATCAACTTTGTTTTGATAACTTTCTATTTGCTTTTTCGCTCATCACTGTGTACTATCTAAAGCCGAATAAGCCTTCCCTTTCTTTCTTTCATTCATGTAGCTCAAAGATGAGCTACTGTTATCCATATTAGGGCAGGCGTCAGTTCTGATTCGTTCGACCTTCTGCGGCAATATCCTCCCACGACTGCGGAGGCGGCTTGCATAAGTGCCCTTACTGACACACTTCTTTCTCGGTATGAGTTTTTTTGTCGTTTATGTACGGCCAGTATTGAAAATTGATTTACTTTTAATTGTGACTGGTTTAATCTTTCGCGCTCTTTAAGTTGCGTTTCGAAATGGATGATCTTTTTGGTATTGTGTTCGGAAATGCGTGGCCGAAACTTGTTGTAAAAAAGAGACAAAATTGTATTCAAAGAATTAATATCTGGGCAGCTTACACCAAACCTATGTAATCCCTAGCTACCCAAAGTTGTCAGGGCTGATAAACGTACTTAATAACTTCTCAATGCGAACTAAAATAGATGATAACACAGGAGGTCATCTTAACGAATACGAATTTTGTCCAATGAATACCGGTCCTAAGTAACAATCGTACATACGGTCTTCGGCGCTAGCAGGACCTATGTACCTATACGTAACCTTTTCTTAAATTGACCTCCGAAATTACTAACACATCCTCGTATTGTTATGTTGTTCCAAATACAATGCAATTTGAGGTTACAGGATAAATAACTTACAGTTTTCGTTACACAGCTGACTTTTCCTTCCTTATTGTTCAGCTTAGACCTAGACAGTTCATAAAGAAAAGTCTCAATCAGTATTAAAATACTGTTTTAGATAATGCACTTTTTTGGTATTTCTTTCATGACTCTTTCAGTAAGTGTAACGAAACAGTACATTAGCTAAAGACGTGTGAAAGTAATAATTAAGGGCTCATTCCAAATCGCTTTTTGCAGAGTGATTTTCACTTACGTCGAAAAGAAAGAGACAAAACGAACAAAACGTCTGTCTGACAGCTGTCAGGTGAATTTCACCGGGCTCCAGACACCGGTAGAATTCGCACTTGTCAGAGTGTTAAACGTCACCCGAACCCGTTCCGAAACTACTGGGAAACTGTCAAGTGCATGCTCGGTCATCCTCGATTTCACTCGGGGTCAATTTGGAACAGGTTAAAGTGATTTTCACTCTAACCTGTTCCAAATTGAGTGATTTTCACCTCAGAGTGTAATTTCCACTCGATTTGGAACGCCGTAAACGGAATATTAATAATAGTAATCTTCTTCGTCAAACAATATTTACTTTTAAAAAAGTAATAATCTGTATTTTGTTTTTCTTTCTAATGCAAAAAGGACATAAAATGTCATGCGTGTCAATCACGGATGGTGGGGCGTTTGACATTTGGCAAGTGGGCGGCTAAAGGGCGCGTAGGTCGCCGGTAGGGTTGTCAGAACGGAGTATTTGGTATGAACACAAAACTGGAGTCGTACAATAATTATAATTTCTAAAGAGATATTTCTAGATACAAAACAACATTTATACATTTATTTATTTATTTATTTATTTTAAATTCATTGTCATACATTACCATTATAGGTTTCCCTAATGCGATATTGTATACATAATTAAACTTTAAAATTTACAAAACATTATCAATACCTATTATAAACTAAACATAACACAAAACAAAAAACGTAACCTTTGTGAATTCAGTCACGGAGCAACAGAATATGTCTACGGCATTAGACACCTCGTTGAGTGTCCCTAAAGCTCGGGTAAACGGTGCCTTTCTTAAAATATTAGTTCGCGCAGGTGGAATTGCGAATAGAGACATTAAATACTTTTTAGTGTTTAATTTTACCTATGATATTTTTTAGCTCTGTTTACGATTGTCTTCTGTTCATTCTCTTCGGATTAACCATTTCAACTTGTAAAGACTAAATTTTATCAATATATTTTTTTATTTACAAATTGGCGTTTTTATCTGTATTCTACAAAAGCTTTACACTACAGTTCATCCATCCAGTTTGTGCAACTACAGGCATGGTGTCCAACACAGGCTCAAACCCACACCCTTACGTTATCTTGCCGATGGCTCCTTACTTGAAGTCCAACCTGCTCTTCCATTGGAGACAATGTTATTTTCCCTTTAATTGCACCTTTTTTAGATAAATATTATGACACTAGCTTTCCGCCAACGGCTTCGCCGGCGTGAACTTTCTTTTTGCACATAGTCTACTCGTATGTGTTGTTCTGATGTTTATGCTGTATCACTGTAAAGTTTCATTTAAATCTGTTTTGTAGTTTTCGCGTGTAAGAGTAACAAGCATACATACATACATACATACATCCTCTCAAACTTTATTAGTAAGATTGTTAATTCAAAATAACAAAATCGATTAGGTACTTAATAGTTTTTTTCTTAATACATCCTTGGTATTGAATTTAATGTCTTCCAAGCAACTTTTTGGTCCCAAATATGTGTCGTTCGATTTTAAAGAAGTTAATCGATATTTATTTCTATTTAGATTTGTATCAGACTTCAAGAAAATACTTTTTGTAAATAGTTAGGGGTATTTATTAATTTCAAAATATTTTTGTTGCCTAGAAATAACTCTTTACATAATATTATGCCATGATTATATTATTATCATATTATCGGCAACCCTGTGAGCGAGGACGGGCCCTTACATAATATCCGCTGGATAACCCTGCGTCACTATCACTAACGTCAGACGAAATCGAACTCTATTTTAATACTGATAAACTATTTATTTTGGCTGAGTAGGTGTTCGGGGTCAAATTAGTTTTGTAAAATAAAAGAAATTGAGTAACGGGTGATGTTTCGGCGTTCGATGTCGGTTCAGTTATTTACTTAACAATAAGTAGCAAACAGGTTACAAATTCGTACTTTAGTAAAGGCATAATAAATCCTTTGTTTACTTTTTTAACCAAAATAGTAAGCATTTGCCTGCATGCATGTGGATTGCCTAAAAGTCAGCATTATATTATAACGTAGCCTAGTCCGACACGCAGAACAAAAGGTCACTATTTCATTGAAAACTTTTCTTTCATTAACGTGAGGTAGTAATCCTCTTGCATCTAGAGTCTAGACGCTGCTAAGCTGCGATGCATAGTGGGTATTATCGAAGAATCTCAGACCCCTCCCGTCTCGCTGGTGAAGTGACGAGTTTGAGTATCGTGGGAGTGCACCTCGACTATAGCACAGATTAGGTAATAGTACTCCGTACAGAAGGTTCACTCAAGCTCGGTGAGCGTGCGAGACGATCAGCAACCTCGCAGGGACCTGGCGGCCGAGCGTACCTAAACTGTGGAGTGACACAGGCCTGACTGTAGTTGCCCCTCAGAGCAGACAGCGGTATCCACTACCACCGGAACTTAGCGTCCTGCCGCCGTGACAGGGTGACAGCTCCTGTCATGAGGGAGCGTCGCTGACTCTTCATAACTCCTACCGACTAAACCTCGACAGTTCCCAGATAGGCGAGGCGTAGTTCCCTATGTGAGGTTTTGCAATACGCACTATCGCATATTACCTGTAAAAGTCTTTACTAAGCCCTCTTAAACACAGCACGGGCGAGAGAATTGAATTTTTTTGAACTCGGTTAGTGAAAAATAGGTACCTATTTGTAAAATCTATTGCTGTCTGTTGCTAACTTCGAGCCCCCCGCAGAGTGCGATAGAGACAACTGCAACTCGGAAAGAAATTACCAAACAAAAGTATACAAAATCGACGTGTCGCGTAGTCCACTGATCCCTTTTCGAAAAGTTGACCGATTTAGTTACTTTTTTCATTAAAATTAAAGATTGACTTTGGCCTTGTTGCTATGTATTCCTTTTTTGATATAAACAAGTCAAATTCGTTTTCTGGATTTTTAAACACAGCAGAAAATCTGGCCAATTTTACCGATTTTTGAAGGTTCATATATCTCTTTTAATAATTAATTGATAGTAAAAAGTAAAACATTGAGACATGCCAATAGTGGCAATAGATTTTTGGAAAAAAATTGTTCCTCTACTAGCAATATCCAGGGAGGAAACATGGGACTACGTTTGTATGGAAAAACGGCGCTTTTGTATCCTCCGACGTCCCAGTCTCCTCTTTGAACCGAAACTCTCCAGAAATGTTCTTCAATTTAATACATCTTCCTAACCATATCTTCTCTTTTTGTCCACAGCGAGCAATCCATAAGCAGTGCACGGGCTTCCGTGATGGTGTACGACGACAGCATGAAGAGGTGGATCCCCTCAGGGTCGAGCGCTGGCGTCTCCAAAGTCCACATATACCATCACACCCAGCATAACACCTTCAGGGTAGTGGGGAGGAAGCTGAACGATCATGAGGTAAGCGATTCAAATTTCAAAAGTTTTATCGAGTTGGTAGCAAATTCTGTGTCCCAAGTGCGCTCGTTCTGAAATAAATTGTCAGTGCCATCTGCACTTGGAAGCAAAGAAAACAAACCACTCCCATTTTTTAAATTTTGTCGCTATTGTTTTTAGTAATGCGTCATATTATCGACAAAACCTATAGGGATTGCTTGCGTTCTTTGTTCTAAAGTATAGTAAAATATTCGTTATTTTAAAAACAGCTGTCAAGCCACTAGACATAAAAAACTTAAAGAAGTTGATATTGTTTAGGAGAAGCACTGCAATCTATTCGTTATTTATTTTAATTAAAGGTGTTAGTCAACCTCACTAGATAAAATAGAACATGCAACCTTTGTGGGTTACATTATGGTCAGTAAGCATCGGATACTCGTTGTTTGTTACTTATTGCCCTTTAATAAATTCCTTTGCGATGAATCCGTTAATGATTCTCATGACGATGATAAATAGTAGCTCTATGTATTTTAATGAATTATACGCCCTATCTCAGCCTATGTCAGATACGCAAAATGCCAGACACGCGTACTGTCAGATCGGCAGACTTCGTCGCAAATAAGTAACCGCTTGACATTTTCACATCGATGTAATCCACACTTGATAAAAACAATTTTAACTTTGAGAGAGAAACGTCATTCAAAGTGGACTTCACGTGTTGTACGGCATTGTGACCCGACGAGATATTTTTGCAACTGAAAATGTTTAAAACTCGTGGAGTTTTGTACAAATTTTTATCTCCTAACATCTGTAAGCTCTTTCAGCGTAGGCAGCAGCGTAAGTGCTTCTTCCTCTTATAATCCCGGGGACTTTCCCCGCTTTCGCACAGCCTAACTCTTGCTCCTGTAGCAATTACTCTTTACTGAAGTTTGTCTGGGAGAGATTACTTTTAACGATAATACCGCGTCATAGATTTTTTTGATTATGCTTATTCATCTTATCTAATATCTAGACCACAGGGCCGCTTTCCATCAGATGGATGAAAAAAAACCTATTATACTTTAACATTCCATTTGCGTGCCAACAGACTCACCACTGAGAATGCACAAGACCGCGCGAAATGGGCCAAGAAAATAAGAAAGGCGGACCCTGTGATCCCACACACTAGTGTGGGTTCACAACCGGGATAGACCGCACAGATGATGATGATGATGATGGAACTTTAACATACCATTTCTTATTCCAGGTAGTGATAAACTGCGGCATCGTCCGAGGCCTTAAGTACAACCAGGCGACGGCCACCTTCCACCAATGGCGGGACGCGCGGCACGTGTACGGGCTCAACTTCTCCTGCCGCGAGGATGCTGACAGCTTCGCGCGCGCCATGATGCACACGCTAGAGGTAGGTTAATAACACGAACGTGTAGATCGAAGAACTGAGACTGAGAATCGAACACTGTGAAAAGATGGGGATTTTTGAACTAACAAACATTCTCCGCCTGTGATTTGTGCAAGAACAAGGTAAAGTATCTAGTTAAGACTCTTTCACACATTAACTTTGTCGCTGTAAGTGTCGAGAGCACATGCAGAAGTGTTATTTATGTTACGACTCGTGACAACTTCAGTAATTCGGGCGGATGTCGAGAAAAATGATGATCGTGTCAAACGCTGTAGATCGATGGACGCTCATTTTACAAACAACATTGGTGTAAGTTAGAAAGTACAAAAAAGCTAAAAGCGTTGAAGAAGGATAAAAAGATAAGCTGAAAATACCAAGGATCGTTTGAACGCTGAAGAACGATGGCAGTTGTCGAACAACCTCTATAAAGTGACCAGGCGACGGTGACCTTCCACCAATAGCGGGACGCGCGGCACGTGTACGACCTAAACTTCTTCTGCCGCGAGGACGCTGAATGCTTCGCGCGCGCCATAATGCCCAAGCTCGAGGTAGGTTAAAAAACTAAAACATATTAGGTACAGGACGCGTCACGTAAAAAGCGCTCTAGGGCTCATCCTGCGCACGATTTATGGATCTAATTGGTGGTACGAGGTGAGGAGGGGGTGGCGAGTCCGCGCGCCTCACGAACGAACCAAGGGCACGGGCCTTGCGCCATTGGTTCGTTAGTCGACCCGTGCGCAAACACATCCCCTCCACTGTAGTCCAGGGCGCTTTTTACGTGACGCGACCTGTACATGATGTTCGTGACATATAGAAGTTAGCGACTGAGAATCAAACGCTGAGAGATCATAGGGGTTTTGAAGTAAAGAACATTCTCCTTGTGATCTGCGGAAGACCAAGCGGAAAATATCAAGTTAAGACTCTTTCACGCATTTAATTCAGTCGCTTTAAGTGACGAGGTGCCTCATACGAGTAGCTAGGGCGGATAACGAGATATCATGATGAAATAAATCAAAGTCACTGAATATCAAAAGGCGGAGATCGTTTTTGTAAGTAAGTGATAACGAAGAATCAGATGACAAATAAAAAGACCTGAGCTGCAAATACTCGATTAAACGCTTCCCATCAGGCGAGACTGAGGCCTAACGCAAACCCATTTCCGGAAAAAAATGTACGGCTTAGCTCGCGTGAAAATCATCGTTACATTTATGGTCTAAGTACCTCAAATCTTTATTTGTAACCCATGTGTTATCCTAATGTATAAGCTGTATTACTGTAAAGTTTCCTTCAAATCCGTTCAGTAGTTCTTGCGTGAAAGAGTAATAAACATACAAACATACATCCACACAAACTTTCGCATTCATAATATTAGTAAGAAGTAAGATAATTAATAATAACTGTATCTTAAATATAGACTGTCTACTACTAATAAAAAATATATTAAAAAGCATTATAAAAATTAGTCCAAAATATTAAAGAAGTGCATATTCCAAGCGCAAAAAAACACAAATACTCACTATATCACTAACTCTAAAAACAAGATGTAAACAAAAAAAATTACATCCAAGGCATACGAACCGACAATAAAAATGAATATATTACTGATCCAGTTCAAGTGTGCGAAGAATTCAATAAATATTATTTAAACCTAACAAATAAAAAAGTTGACAATCATTTACAATCGGGAAATGTAGTGACAGGTATACCATTCCATCATAATAGTATTTATTTGACACCAATTAATGAAAATGACATTTATAAAATAATCAAAGGACTTAAAAATACGAATGCAACTGGATATGACCACATTAATACAAAAATTATAAAACAATGTGCAATGTACTTAACCACCCCATTGAACTCATATAATTAATCTTTCCCTCACGCAGGGGCAATTCCCTAAGGAGTTAAAAAGATCTGTTGTGAAACCATTACATAAAACTGGACCTCGTGACGAATTAGGCAATTAAAGACCAATCACACTTATACCTGTATTATCAAAAATATTTGAAAATGTATGATAAAATGTACCGATTTCTCTCTATGAAGGGATTACTACAAAATGAACAATTCGGCTTTCGAAAAAATAGCTCTACCACACTTGCTTGTTTTCATCTTATGAAAGAAATAACACAAAACCTAAGCTAAAGCTATATTTCTTGATATGAGTAAGGCATTTGATTTTTGCTGCCACAAACTACTACTTCAAAAACTAGAAAGGTAATGGCATAAAAGGTATAGCACTGTCATGGATAGAAAGTTATTTGACAAACCGTGAACAGTGTGTTGAAATATCATCAACTATGTAAAATGTAAAAGTATTTACTCTTCTACTTATTGTTTTACCAAATGCGGTGTGCCCCAAGGTAGTGTCCTGGGCCCCTTAATGTTCTTGGTTTACATAAATGACCTACCAAGTGTCACTAAGCAAAAATATATCCTATTTGCTGACGACACAACTCTTATTGTAAAAAGTGAAACCATTGAAGAAATGGTAACCAGTACACACAATAATTTGTCGAAAATAATCAAATGGCTAGATAACAATAATTTAAACATAAATATGAATAAAACCAAATGTATTAAATTGAAGACGCAACAAAGTGAGGACAAGCTATTCGACATAAATTATGAAAACAATGCTGTAAATATGTTAAATTCGACAAAATTTCTAGGTATCACAGAAGATAAATTTTGCGACTGGAAGGCTCAAATTGACTTACTAACAAACAAACTTGATAGGTTCGTGTATGCTCTTAATAGAGTCCGGTTAGTCGCATCTCAGGAGGCAGCTACAGTTGCCTATCATGGATATGTAGCATCTCTATTGAGATATGGACTCATTTTGTGGGGTAACTCAGTAGACATGCAAAGAGTTTTCAAATTACAAAAAAAATGTATTAGTTCAATTTGTGGCGCTGATTACCTGGACAGCTGTAAACCCCTTTTCAAAAAATTCAATATATTACCTCTCCCTAGCTTATAGATATTTGAAATTTGTATATTTGTTACAAGACATGGAGAATTGTTTCAAAAAAAACAAAGATTATGCATATAGAGGCAGAAAGGGGGACAAGTTGTACATTCCACCCCAAAGGCTTGACCTATGCTCGAGCAATGTTTACTGTATGGCGATAAGAATATTTAATAAATTGCCGGATGATTTTAAGATTTTGACTTTAAATAAATTCAAATCCAAATTGCATAATTATTTATTAACTAAAATGTACTATGCAGTAAATGACTTCCTCAATGATAGAAACTGACATTATTTAAATTAAATGTTGACTGTTTTGTATTTTTTTCATTGTTTTTAATGATTTTGACATGAATGATTTATTGACCTTTTTTTCAATTATTATATTTTTTATTGTTACAAAATTGCTTAAAAAGAATGTAATGAAAGAATGCATGATACATTTTGATGTTTTAAAATTGTTTATAATTGTAAAATATTTGCACATCGTCCAACGATAGAATATGTTGTGGAATAAAGTTGTTGAATGTAAAGTTAAATCATGATGTGTATGCTATTTAAGGATTACGGTCTAGTTATGATAAGTTTATATATATTCTTGGTTGTGTAATGGCTGTGATCTGTTTGCATACCTAATATAAATAAATAAATAAATAAATACTTAAACATAAGACCTGTAATGAATGACCATATTCTTGCAAATAAATAATTTATTATTATTATAAGATACGCGGGGCATGCCAGAAGAAATTTAATACTCTTGAGCTAAAAATAAACCATTTACCATTTTTAACACTACTGTGAGCAGATTCATATATTTTATTAGATAGAGTCACAGAAATAAAACTACTCGTAAGTAAGATATATTTTTTTCTCTTTCTAGATCCTAGCCAACAAACCGCAAGGCAACACCGCGCCGCCCCCGCCGCAGCCGCCCAACCCGCCCGCGCCCTACAACGGCCACAGCAACACGCACTTTGATGAAGATATGGGGTACAGGTACCTTAAAACTTTTAGAAGATTTATTTGAGCACTGGCATGTTGCATCACACGAATTTAGCATTTATTTTCATTAGAATCTACCATTTCATTATTTTGCTCAATTTAATGAAACGCAGGGTTAATTTATCGGAGGATTTACCTGACCCTAATACCGGTTACTAAGAATACCTATTCCAAGCCCTTGCAGTATAGGGTTCTTAATTCTAATTTCCTAGTACCTATTTTTAACAAATTCTTTGACGCATTGTATATTTACATATTGGTTAAACAAATTATTTGTATTTGTATTTACAATATCCATTTATTCCATTATGTCATTTTGCATATTAATAGAAAATATATGAGCTATTGAACACTAGATGTCACTTCTAAGTCCCAGTGCACAGCGCTTTGTAGCGCCATCTATTAAGCAATAGCTCATATTCCATCGATTCAAGAAAAACCTAAATAAAACTTAATAACCCGGCGCCCTTCTGTAATTTTTTTCTTAATTTTTCGTTTTCTTTTAATAGCCTTTCTGTTATTCTGGGCGGTAACAAATTAAACAAATCGAAAATCAATGGTCTAGTTATTGGAAATCGATTCGATTAAGACTTTGAGGCAATCAATAGTATCAATTTTAGACGTGCTCAAAAAAGGTCAGGTCAGGAGTACCCATAATCGACGAGCATGTATGAAAGGATTAATGAGAGTGGAAGAAGCGCAAGAGGTGTGTCAGGACCGAAGAAAGTGGAAATATGTGGTCTCTGCCTATCCCGTTGGGGAAAAGGCGTGATGGTATGTATGTATAAAAAATGAATAATAAAATAAATATGTGCCAGACAACACACCTCTTAACATGGTCTCGAAGTAGGGATAAATATCCCTGTATTACGAGGTACCAGACAAGGAATTAAGCTAGGGGCGTCTCCCAACACACCCAGACCCAGGCCAATTTAGAAAAGATCATTTCCTGAATTGACCTGACCGGGGATCGAACCCGGGACACTACGGAATTAAAGGCGAGAAATCGTGCTACAGCGCACTACGCCGTTCGTGTAATATTCGTGTATGTATGTAATAGTTTCTTTTTGATATAAGTCTGTAGTTAAATCAATCTATCTATAGCTAAAGTATAGAGACGTTCAGTAACCCTACCATGAGTTTACGTCATATAAACTACAATAGTTTATAACTATAGTAGTTTATGCGACTGGTGGATTTATTTAAATATTTTTCAAATCAAATCAAATCAAATCAAATGTTTTATTTGCAAGAATACAGTAAATACATCAGGTGATAATGATAGAATGAGTCCAATGCATTCAGCCGAATACTAGCGTGCAAATATACATATTACAATAATAATTATTAAAATTAATGAAAATTTAATTTATTATATTTTATCTTTAAATTCAAGAAATTCTTTAGCAGTGTAAAAACTGTGGTGTAATAACCATTTTGCCAGCTTTGATTTAAATGTATTTATGTCATGAATTAATCTGAAGTCGTCTGGTAAATTATTGAACAGCACAATACACATATTATAAACATTTATCTTATATATTCGTTTATGGCAAGTAGGATGATACAATTTGTTCATAATTCTAGCTCTAGTTTGCCTGCTATTTATTTCAGCTCGTGTTTTCCAAAATTGTGGATTGGAGAATACAAACAAACAGACTTCCTTAATGTAAAGCGACGGCAGAGGTAGAATCGCAAGTTTTTTGAACAGCGGTTTACAGCTGTCGTCAAATTTCGCGTTGCAGGTGGCTCTTATACACTTTTTTTGGATTTTAAAAGCCTGATCAGCGTTTACTGAGTCTTCCCATAATATTAACCCATAACTCAAAACGGATGAAACATAGCCGTGATAAGCTGTCAGAGCCGCCTCTACAGAGACTGTTTGTCTCAGTTTTCGCAATGCAAAAACAAATCGGTTAAGCTTATTACACACTTGCTCTACATGTCCTTTCCAATTTATATGCTTGTCAATAGTAATGCCTAGGAATTTATGATCATTAACCGAGTCTACTGTGTTATTTTCATATTTAATTTGAAGCGGTAGAGGATGAGAATTATAAGATAGAAATTGAATTTGCTTACACTTATTAACATTAATTTTCAAGTTATTACTCTCCATCCATTTAATTACATTTTTAAAAGTATCATTTACCTCTTTTTCAAAATTTTCCCGATCATCACATTTGATTATTAAAGTGGTATCGTCCGCAAAGAGAATGGACTCGTGCCTGCTGGCTTGTGGGAGGTCATTAATATACAATAAATAGAGAAGAGGACCGAGTACACTTCCCTGCGGAACACCTGTTTTGTTATATTTTAGGTCAGACCGAAAGGTGTGTTTCGCGAGAATATTTTGTGTTATAACAGTTTTAGATATCTCTATATATTGCTGTCTGTTTTCTAAATAACTCGCCACCCAATCCAGTGCTCTACCCCTAATACCATAAATATGTAATTTGTTTAAAAGTTGAGAATGATTAACAAAATCAAAAGCCTTACTCATGTCCAGCAATATGGACACAAGAGTATTAATAGTAACTAGAGGCGCTGGGCCGTAATCGAATGCACATACTCAACTGCAGCTGCTAGCGACTATCGTTGACGTAGACTTATGGTACGGTTACGGAATCACACTTATAATTGTTGCCCATTTTTGATAGGAACTAAAAGAAAAGTGTCTTTTTTGTGAAACTGATTTCTTATGGCAAGGTGTTGTGGCTATTTAATTCTAAAATGAAATGATTACTTGTTTCGATCATATAATAACGCATCAGAGATGTATCAAGTATGTATCAAGCTCTTACACGCAATGTTTGTTTTTTTGTGTTTTTGTTTTGATCTTAAAAATATTTAACAAAATTCATAATTTTAACATTATTTAATATATTATTACAGAACGATGACAAGAGAAGACGCAGCGATACTGCAGCAGCCATACCACGCTCCCCACAACCAGCAGCCGCAGTACCACGCCGCCCCCAGCCAATACCACGCTCCCCACCAACACCATCCGGTAAACTACAAGTTTTCATATATGCCTGCACAATGACCTTCTTTTTACAAGGACTTAGCATCTGCGCGCTGTCAACGAGATAACAATAAGTTTGCTGGACGTCATTCCAAGGCTTCCAAACACACTTTTTTCATAGTTTCAATATTTGCCTACATCTTGCACTTTCAGGTCAAAGTGTTTATTGCAATCATGTAGTGGTGAACATAATAAACTAGTAGCAATAACATCAACCTTGTTAGGCATCGCAACGTGATCCAATAAATATAATAAAATAAAAATTATATAAAATTAAATTAGATTAAATCATACAATACCTACAATATGACATAAAAATTCTATAATAAAGTGGTTAGATGATAATAATTTGAAAATTAATTTGACTAAAACAAATTTAATGCAATTCACTCAAGGGAATAATGCTGTAGTTGACATGAACATAAATTACAATAACACTCAAATCAATGAAGTCAACTCTACAAAATTTTTGGGTCTCATCATTGACAAAAAGTTGGACTGGAAAGCTCATACCGAGGATCTGTGTAAGAGATTAAGTAACGCGGCTTACGCTCTTCATGAGCGATAGCCGAGGCCGCTAATCCATAGTACGCAGTCAACAGCGCATCTATGTAGCAGCGCATATATATTTACTACGTGGGATACCACATAGTTAACATAGATGCGTTAAGGTTGTTAAGGTTCGGTTTAGTTTTGGGGTAACTCAACGAATAAACTACAAGTTTTTTAAGCGCAAAAGCGCTGTATTAGGTCAATGTTTAGCTTAAAATGTTCTGATAGCTTTACAGCTAGCCTCGAGAATTTTGTATTTTACAAAACAACACAAAATACAAAATTCTGACACTGCCGTCACTATATATCTTAGAAGTAGCAATATTTGTAAAAACAAATCCACATCTGTTTCCACGCCTGTCAGATTCAGTAGCTCGTAGTAGACGCCCACAACATAAAAACAGACTCAGGTTTCCAATCGCCAAGAAGACGCTTATGCTTAAAAGCATTTTCTGCATGGGTCCTGTAATTTTTAACAAATTACCTGAAAGAACCTTAATGTGAATCAATTCAAAACAAAACTAAAACAGTTGTTGGCTGATAAATGTTACTATAGTGTAGACGATTTTCTTAAAGATAAAATATTTGACAGTTCTAGGCACAATTCTATGTGACTCAGATTGAAATTAATTTGACATTTTGTATTTTAAATCAATTTGACATTATGTAATTTAGTACTATTTTTTTATTGTTATAATGTATTTAAAAAAGACTCAACGACTTTCCTTGAAATTTGGACGCCCATTTAGGTAGAACATATTAGACTTACCCTGTATTCGATCATCTGCATGCATTTCATAATATTCTGCATTGTATGTACCCAAGCATCTTTTTTTGTCAAATAAATGATTTATTATTATTATTATACTTTATCACAAGAGGTAAACAAAAAAAATGCCTACGAGACATCAGTCTAGAATTTTGCCCCACTAACATTAGATTGGAATTGTTTAAGCGCAGTCCTTATTGTATGGCTATTAAAATGTATAATAAGTTGCCACAAGTATTTAAGGATGCCTTTACTTAAGTTTAAGAAGCAACTGCATGCCTGGCTTTTTCAATTCAAGAATATTTTGACAACCAATAAATCAATATCTAATTAATATCTGATTGTATGATTATTTTTATGTTTGTTTGCATTTAAAATGTATAATGTATTTAATTAATCGATTTATTGACATGGTAACTGAAAAAAAACATTTTAATGACATACATACTGTGATTTATTTGTTCTGCTTAATTATTGTATGGTGAGCTTCATGAACCATTGTCAATTAGCATGTATTGTACCAGTATTTGCATGGCAATAAGTCAACATGAGGACTTAAACAAAATTTCATTCCATGTTATAGCAAATAAATAATTATCTTATCGTATCTTACAAAATTGAAATAAATTAAATAATATAAAATGTAATTTTCAGAAACACAAAAAAAAAAGAACAACAATACGAGTGAGAACTCCGAAAGAGACAGAAGGCAGGATGTCACTCTCACGCGTTTCCCATGTTTAGGCTTTCCAATTGTATAAAGTACTATATCAGTGTATGGAAAATCATTGTGCCTGCGAACACTAAGTTAATATAACTGTTATTCCTGTTCGAGGATATTAGTGCATTTAAACTTGGTATGCTTAGCATTTTTTTCTATACGAGGGTAGCTTGTCTGCTGCCGCGGCTTGCTTCCATAGGGTACCGGTAAAATGTGCAGGATTCGAAAACCGTTCTTCCGTCATTGCCACTTTGCTAAATGCACTGTGCCATGTGCACTGCATTTTTCCTAGCTATTAATATATTAAATGGTGGCTAAATCAATTAATTCGTCACATATATGAATACCGGTATAATCAGCGTTGTCCTGGCCCTGATATTGATCAGATAATACCTTTTCCTAATCCAAGCCTTGGTAATATGGGGATATTCTAAATCCTAGTATTTTTTCTCGACGACCGACTTGGTGTAATGGTTAAGAAGTTGGCTACTACACCAGAGGTCGCGGGTTCGATCCCCGCACAGTACAAACATTTATGTGCATGAACATGTCTGTTTGTACTGGTCTGGGTGTCTCCTATGTATAATAAGTATGTATTTACAAAAGAAAATGTATTTAAGTATGTTTATCCGTTGTCTAGTATCCCATAACACATGCTTTAATTAGCTTACTTTGGGGCTAGATGGCGCTGTGTGGAATAATGTCCAGGGATATTTATTTATTTTTAATTCTTCGATTGACCCATTGTATATCTACCATATTTTCATTCCATTTTGTCATTTTCATAAAAAATATAAAAACACTAGATGTCGCTACGAAGTCGCAGCGGTAAATAATTACGAAAAATTTAATTAGTAGTAATAATCTATGTTATACGAACATAACAAGTACAGTATAAAGTAACTTAAGGTTTCTGAACAATATCTCTTGTAGCGACATCTATTGAGGAATATCACTTATTCCATCGATTTAAAAGATAAATCACGTAGTTCAACTTACGCTGGTCATTGTAAATATCACGTAGAGCATTTAACATAAACTAGTTTAACTTGGACCTAGGAACGGCAGCCAAGCCAGTACCACGGACAGCCGAGTCAGTACCACGCACCACCTCTCCAACAGGTTAGTCTAGTGTTTTATTATTAGTGGCGTAAGATTCAGATTTGCTTGGGTCGTTTTACATCCATCATGTTCTTTCACATAACATTCTTGGTTTCATCAACATCTAGTTCAATCGATACCTAACTAAAAATCTACAAAATTATAACATAAAACAAACATACCATCACGACAATATCCCAAACGGGGTAGTCAGAGGCAAGTGACTGTTGCTTTCATGGTGAACGGAACATTCAGAAGCCCTCTTTTCACCAATGGTTTAAGAACCCAACGTAGTATGTGGTTAGCATTCAGTTATCCGGGTTGATTTGGTTTTTTTATCGATGATTTCCATCACTGGAGAGTTAGTCGGAAAATTTAAGAATGAACACAAAGATTTTGGACTTTGGTTCTCGTCAAGGACGGTAGACAAAATGGAGAAATGACAAAATTTGATTGGAGTTTTTTTGTCTACTCTTCTCATGGGGCGCGCATATTAACCCCGCTGGCCAGATTTGAACTTGGGTGTCTTGGGACCACATGCTCCACGATCTGAGTTCGGATGCTTAACCTCTAGGCCACGACGCTCTAAAGCTAACTATACACTAAAGAGTCTGCGGGCACGAAAATGGCGACCGCGGGGCGGGGCGATGAGGATCGACTATGGCGATCGCCCCGCCCCGCCACCGCTCGTTTCGTGGGCGTCACCGATATTGTCCATATTGTTGTATGCATCGCTGCCGCTCCGCTTTCGCGTCGCCCCGCCATCCCTCGGCCGTCGCCATTCCGTGCCTGCAGACTTAGCACAATCAAACCTGAATGAAATGATCTATACAGTCATAAGACATGAATAAATTCAACATTATCCATTGAAACTGTATTTTTGTATGCGAACTAATAATAAAATAAATAATTTGTTATTGTTGTGACAATTATAATGCATCTATCTCTTGTATAATGTATATAACACACGGTTCTGTCTTTGTGGTCGTCATGCGTTCAATGTTCGGACGACAGCTGATCAACCTCTAAAATCCTCCTCTAATTTAAAATGTATCCCAGCAGGCAACGGCAGCGCCCGTAGCAGCGGTAGCCGCGCCGCCCGCGCCGCCGCCGCACGCCGCGCACCACACGCTGCCGCACCAGCCCGCGCAGCCCACGCCGGGACACCACCGCACCAACAGGTAGCTACTAACCCATTCAGTAATTTAGTTACTTAGGTTACTATTGCAGTAACTGGTACACACAGTTTCTATTTTATTCACAGGTTCTATTAACTTTTTGTTAAGACACCTACACATTAAAATAAACCTTGTATAATAGCCTATCTAATCTGATAAATAAACTTTTAGATAAAGTTAAATTTAAAAAAACTTAGAAGTAGAGGAAAAACTCCGACAAAATTTCAATCTTAACTTTATTTTTGAAACATCAAAACCTAAACAAAACAACTATTTTTTATATAAAAATTGTTGAAAACTTAAAATTAATAATCCGTGGATCCACCTAAGACTGTCCTGACACATCTGCAGCGGTTCTGCATACTCAAAACAAGGGTGTCAATATCCTGTTGTGGAATACTGTCACATGTCCTGCTAAGATGCAAGAAAAGCTGGTTTTCATGCACAATATCTTCAGGGAAATTCCTAAGAGCTCTTCTCTGAAGCATATCCCAGGCATGCTCAATAGGATTTAAGTCAAAATATATATATTTATTCCTCTAATAGAAACGGTCAAAACTATAAGGTACCTTGGTTTGATAATCGACGATAAGTTTAATTGGGGTGACCACATTGAACACCTGTGTACAAAATTAAGACAATTCTTAGCTAATATTGTAATCCTCAAAAACCGAATACCATTCAAAGTTAAATTAATGCTGTACAACGCGCTAGCGGAATCTTATGTTCAATATGGTCTAAGTAGCTATGGCCGCACATTTAAATCTTATCTTTTACAAATATATAAGCTCCAACTTAGTATAATTAAAAATATCGTTTCAATTAATGTTAGAAATCAGTTTATAAATGATGATATTAGTCTCTTTAATCACTGCAAAATCTTACCCGTTCAAATACAATTTAAAAATATTTTCCTTAAGAAGTATTTCTTTGGTACATTCAAAAGGGAAATTAACCATCCTGTATACACTCGCGCGGTCGCGGCGGGCCGGCTCGCTACGACCCGCGCGAACAATACCTACGGCGAGCGCACGGCGTCTTACCTCGCTCCCCGACTCATAAACGAGTTACCGCTTGAAGTCCGCGATAGTGTTACGCCAATCAACATTAAGAACAAGCTTAGGGCTCACTTCCTGCAGCAATGTTGGAGAGGTGAGACTTAGGCTTGGTTAATTGATGTTACACGAGTAATTTATGACCAATGTTGAGTGTTTATAGTGTGTCGATGCAGAAGGCAGCATCATTACAAACCTTAGTGGTTTATTAAATGCTGTATCACATGTAATCATATTGTAATATTTCTTTTTTATGTTGGTAAAAAAAAAAAAAAAGTCAGAGGATTGTGCAGGCCAGTCTTAAACTTGGATATCATGCTGTTGTAACCAACTTGTAACGATACGCGCCGTATGTGGACGGGCATTGTCGTGCATTAGCTGAAAATTTTGTCCCATTTGCTGTCTGTGGGGCAAGATTACAGGCTCTAGCACTTCATCTCGGTATTTTAGAGCAGTCATAATAATATGGCCTTGTATCCAAACGAGGTCCGTTTTACCGCCGAGACGAATTCCTGCCCAAACCATAATCGTGCCACCTTGATATGCATGAACTTGTTGTGGGCGCCTGCTCCAACGTCCAGGTTCTCTTCAAACGCGTACTCTTTGCGAATCAGGATGAAATCCAAACCTGGATTCATCAGTGAAAAGCACAAGTGACCATTGAGAATGGTTCCAGTTTTCGTGTGCAATAGCCCATTGTAATCTTCTTCCTCGATTGCCTCTCCTTAGCGCTGGTACCCAAAGTGGCCTACGAGCACGTAGGTTGACTTCATGCAGTCGTCTTCTCAAGTTTGACCGCTTACCAGCAAACTATACTCTCTCTGTAGCCTTTGAACCAATTGCATCGCCGTTACATTTGGTTGACTTCGTGCAGCATTTACTATAAATCGGTCCTGTACATGTGTTGTAATGCGTTGAGGTCTTCGGTGCCGTTCCACCACTTCCCTCGTTACACGATACGTGACCAAAGCCTGGATATAACGCTCTGACTGGTCCTCCTGGCTTCAGAAACCGCAATTTGGGTAGCGCCAGCTTGAATCATGCCCACTGCTCTTAACATTTCGTTCCTGGTCAAGTGTCTACGTGGCATGATTAAATGAACACCGGAGATGCGTTTGCCAAGGACTTATAGAAATTTATGGAGTTTTAATCAAGTTAGAAGTTTTTGAATATTTACTTCTTTGGAAGAAATTAAATGAATGCGAATTTCAACTTAAAACAAAACATATTACCTTATATACAAATTTGAATTTAAAAAAGGAACTTAATAATGTTTTTATAATCTGTCATTAATAGTTTTTTTGTAAGGCCAGTACTTTTTAAGTTATTTAAAAATGTTTTATACCTAGACCATGTTGTTGTGTGTAGTTACTTAGGTAACCACCGCAGGAACAGGTGGTGTCTTAGCTTACTAATTCAGTAACTGGTAGTTACTTAGGTAACCGTTGTAGAAACTGGTAGTTACTTAGGTAACCACCGAAGGAACAGGTATTGACTCAGCTAACCACCGCAGGAAAAGGTAGTTACTTAGACAACCACCTGTTGAAGTATACGAATGAGCCTCATATAAAGGAACACCAACAGTTTTTAGAAGTAGATTCTAAACATGACTAAAAAATAAATTGTCTGTTCACAGCGCGCCAATGGCCCCCAACATGTCGTTGGTGGCCGCGCCCGCGCCGCCCGTGCCGCCGCACCAGAACTTGACGCCGCACGCGCCGCCGCACGCCGCAGCACAGGTCACCAATAACGTAAGTATAGTTGTCAGCAGTGACGTAAGCGTTGCCAAATTTGTTGCACTGGCACTGTATCTAAAGTGGTTGCTGGTCCTTGTATCCTAATTTGTTTTGTCCTGGGGTCCTGTATCGTATTTGCGGGGCCCAAATGAAGGGTGCACACGTTCGGGGCTGCCCTGCTTTAAAGGGACATCCATACGTTCCGGCGTCAGCTGAGAAGCCTTTTGTTAGATAACCCGTTTTATTGTACAAATGAATTTGTAAACTGTGATAAATTTTAAATTGATTGTATTTGTATTGATTTTTATTCATTATTTCACATTGCATTTAATTTTATTCCATTTCAATGATCTTTTATTTTATTTTCCTTATTTTGTTTTGTGAATTCTAATGTTTGACTTGTATTTTAAAAAAAAAATGTTTTTTGTTTATTTCGTTTTATTATGGTCCTGACATTTATTTGTAATTATTTTAATTTAATTATCTCGTAGACGATCTCAATATTAATTCCCTATATGACATTAATGTAATATATGTGTAATGTAATAATAAGATATAAATAATCTTATCTAGTCATAAAGTGTGTCACACGGATTTAATAAATCCGTGTTGATGTAACCCTCCTTTCTCTGCTGTGAGGTCATATATTTCGCAGTTTGAAGAAAGCAGTGCTCATAAAAGTATTTTGATCTTAAATTGTATTCGTACAGTTTCTTCTAATAAGAATAAACTGTACCTTCTCGTTTAGAGCTTGTCTAAGCTGAAATGACGCGTCTCTTCACTGCGTTCAATATAAATTTCAAATATGAACAGAATATATAAAGATGCCACTATAACTGAACCCACGCGAAAATCATAAATTCCGTCGTGGTCAAATGCCTGCTCCTCCTAAACGTATGGGCAAAAAAATCTGAAAAAATATATAATAAACTAGGCATGTGATCTTCATTCTGTAAGTTTGAAATTTTCGTAGGATAAAATAAAAAAAGATAATAATGAAATAAGAATACAGAAAAAAAAATGAAAAAGGGTCTTAGTAAAACTTCAATTCGCTAAGGCTCCTGAACTGTAAGTGTAATTTGTATAGTTGTTACAGGAAAATATAGGCCATCAAGTCTTCTTTAATCTGTATGTTGTTGGGTTTTGAAAAATTCCTCCTGTGCCCCAAGAAAATAAAAAATTTAGTGTCTTGTTGCGAGCGTCCTCGCGCGCGGGAGTCTGCGGGGGCGACGGGCGGCAGTACCGCTCCGGTATATCAGAGGGAGACAGAATATCGACAAATACAAGGGCCTTAAGTAGCTTGAACTCAAACCTAAGAGCATGCGTCGCTTGTTCGCAGAAGAACACTCGGCACATCCAAATAAACCAAACAAGTAGTGTCGTGTGGCGCATCATTGACACGCTCTACTTTTCTTTATATTCATACGTGTGACACCTGCTGAGTTTTTTCGCCCCCTCCCTCCACCTTACGGCCTTTCGTAATTTATGGATGATCCCTTCACTTGTTAAAGACACAAAGATACATAATCAACGTAAATATTACAGCTACCTCTCCTTCCTAGGCCTCCACCTGAAATTCAGGTACTCATTAGAGTAAATATTGTTGTTTCAGGGTCCGATTGCGCCACCGACACCGCCTGCTGCCCCACAACCACCACCCATGGTGAGTTTAAAATGCTCTCTTGCTCAATAATATTGTCAATAACGGTCCGAAATGCGCTGATGGTTCCGCCAGTCCGTTGAAAAGCAGGATCGCCAGCAATGTCGTCGACATCAGTGTAGAGAATTTGTCTGTTTAAAGTGAATTAATTCTCTTATACTCCATTCAATAGCATTAGACAGAAGTAAAAAAAGGTTCTTTTTGGGGTACACTTTGTGCTAAAAGTTAAGTAAACATTCTTACTTTTAAGATTTATGCCGAATTTATTAAAATCTACTTATAAAGCAGATGTCACACTTAATTGTTCTCATTTAAAGTGAAGTAACTTCAGAATTTATGGGGCTTTTGCTTAAATAAATTATTTTGTCTTGCATGAAACTATATTCTCGATGTTAAAAACCTAAAAGAAGCAGGGTTTGAGCATCCAAACAATGTTTACTGTCACTATAACTCTACCAAATCTAAAATGCTACATAATCCCTTCATACGTTGTGGCGAAGGGATTTTAAATTTTGTCAGGTTATACTCAGGTATGTCATCCGGCATTGCAACGTCGAGTGCAAATTGTCATTCATTTTAGCAAACCTGATTCTATGAACCTCTTATTTCTATGTAATGAATGGAGTTTAGATTGTTCGAAACATTTTTAACACAATGAAAATTTGACTTTTCATTTATGAATTGACAGTACACGAAATCATTTTGAAGCACAACAAATGAAAGAGACTACTATGCAAATGGGGGATCTGCGCAAGTTTGAATGATGTTTTAGGATTTAAGCGGCTGACGCCCGAATTAACGCTATTCAAAGTTGAGCTGTCCTAACACGTATAGCTGCCCCTCTCATTCCGACTGACATACGAGTATAGAGTAACAGCATCAATTTGAAGTGTGATCTATTTCATAGTTGTTTCTGGATTCGGGGGTGAACTAAATAGTATAAACATTCGTTTAGGATCACATAACCCAAGTGTGAAGATCTCCACAGTTTTTATTGCCGGTGCCTGAGGGTAGAGCTAGATCTGGCAACTCCGAATCGCACTTTCCTATGCTTTTATCTTTTTAGCATCTAAGCATCGAGCTTAGATTAAATCAAATAGCGGATACGGCACGTCCTTAAAATTGTCAACTGAAAATGGGGTTGATGCACAATTACATGCACGCACACTCATACCGCTTTGATTCTATTCATCGTTGTGCGATGTTGAAGGACAGAGACAAACCTATTTCTTTTGACCATAGCGTAAGCGAGACAGGCGTGCGCCAGAGTAAAGTCCTGTCAATCGTATTTTTTTTTTGTATATTGCTACTGAGTGAAGTTAGACCACGGGGGACTGATTTAAGCAGTCCGCGCGCTAGAGGCGTCACCCATCTTCCATTTTGATGTAATCTAAGTTTCGATGCGGTCGCACGCCCGCTCTCTTTCTCGCTCTAGCACAAGACGGTTTTTTGAGTAATAGAAAAAGACAGAAGCATAGGAAAGCCCTTATTAAGCTTATTTATCCATTTAGAAATATTTAACATACCTAAAACAGTAGTAGTAACAGTTTTTGACACCCATAGTACAAGTTCTGCATAATTTTGGGTTAGATGATTTGCTGTAATTTGTCCTAGATCTTAATTTGTTTACTTAACTGCCTCGTCTCACCCCAGCAAGCCGCAGCGGCGCCCCCCGCGCCGCCGCCGCCCCCGGGCCCGGCGGCCGGCGCGTCCCCCCCGCCCCCGCCGCCGCCGCCCGCGCCGCCCGCGCCGCCCGCGCCCGACCCCAACAGCCTGGCCAACCAGCTGCAGCAGGCTAGGCTGAGGCGGACTAATAATGGACAGGCTTCGCCGGCGCAGAGGGTGAGAATTTTTGCCTCGTTACAGATCATAAATCATAAACATTTGTTTGACGACCGACTTGGTGTAATGGTTAAGAAGTTGGCTACTACACCAGAGGTCGCGGGTTCGATCCCCGCACAGTACAAACATTTGTGTGCATGAACATGTCTGTTTGTACTGGTCTGGGTGTCTCCTATGTATAATAAGTATGTATTTACAAAAGAAAATGTATTTAAGTATGTTTATCCGTTGTCTAGTATCCCATAACACAAGCTTTAATTAGCTTACTTTGGGGCTAGATGGCGCTGTGTGGAATAATGTCCAGGGATATATTATATTATATTATACTTGTTGTTCAAAGATCTTATGAACGAATAGGTTCAAACAAGAACCCTGTAAGAGCAATACAAATATAAAATGTTTTTATTTTATTGTTTTACATTTATAATTAAAATGTACTAAAATGAAATTTAAATAACATTTTACATATTACTTCTAATTCTGCCACTGCCATACAAATGGGGTACAAAACGCAAAGCTAATTGGAGATGGCGCCACTAGCGACCCAATCATTTGCGTGTCCCGATATATATTTTTACCCCTAAACTAGCGTAATTGATTGTAGGTTACTGAAATGATTATGAAATTCAAATAAAACAATATCTTTACGAATTTCGGCTCGGCTCGTACAGTTCGGCTTAAGAGATCCTCTCTTCAGTGAACGCTTGGCACAATCCAATGAGATCTCAATGGTCATAGGTTCATTTCAGAGATAGTAATAGGTACAATTGTTTAGATGTCCCTGACAAATTAATAGTTATTTACCCTAGAAGTATATACAAACTCGACTCAACCCATACAAAACTAATTATTTAAAAAAATGTATCAAAGGTATTAACTTATTATATATATATATATATAGATGTCATCCCCTTTTTGTTAATTTGTAAAATAACCTAGTTTAGACAGCAACTTGACAATGTATACTTCGTGTCCAGCCCGGCACCACCTCGGAGGCCGCGTCCCCGCCCGGCGGCGCCGGCGCCGAGCACTCGGGCTCCTCGTCGTCGTCGGGCGGCAGCGCGCGCGCCGGCACGCTGCACTGCATGATGCACGAGATGGCCAAGACGCTGGCGCGGCGGCGGGCGCACCTGGACCGCGCGGAGGTAGGTGCTCTGTTACGGCGCGGCGGTCAGCAGCGCCGTGGCCCAATGGGGAGGATGGCAGGTTTGAGCCCGGTGGACCCTGGATCGAATCTAGGCTCCTGCTTCTTTGTGTTGATTTTAACAGTTGCGGCAAGAGCTTTTAAGTAAGTAATTAAAAAAACACAATAATAATACATACATACATACATACATACATACATACCATCACGCCTCTTTCCCAACGGGGTAGGCAGAGACCACTTCTTTCCACTTGCTACGATCCTGACATACATCTTGCGCTTCTTCTACTCTCATGAGTCCTTTCATACATGCTCGTCGGTTAAAGGTACTCTTGACCCGACCCTTTCTGAGAACATCTTGAACTTGCCCAAGAAACGTTCTTCTGGGTCTTCCCCTTCCAACAGTCCCATTTACCCTTGCCTCATAAATCCGTTTCGTTAATCGCCTTTCATCCATTCTTTCCATATGACCAAACCACCTTAGCATTCCCATCTCAATTTTAGTAACCACGTCTTCTTTCACACCACATCGTTCTCTTATTACACAGTTTCTAATTCTATCACTCAGTTTTACCCCAGCCATGCTTCTCAATGCTCTCATTTGCACTGCATTTATTTTACTTTCATCCTTCTTCTGCCATACCCAACTTTCACTACCATACATTAATGTACGGTACCAGCACGCCCCCGTGAACTGCCAGTCGGGCTTTCTCCGACACTCTGTGACTGCTCATAAAGGCATGCAGCGCCCCGTTCACTCTATTACCTGCATTCACTCTCCTTTCAATGTCACCCTCATATCTTCCATCTCTCGTAAACATAGTACCCAGATACACAAATTCTTTCACTTGCTCTACCTTTTCACCCCCAATAAAAATCTTACATTCTGTCACACTATCATCTCTTTCAAACACCATTGTCTTGGTTTTACTCGTATTCACTTTCATACCTCTCTCTTCCAGTGACGCATTCATTGCCGTTACCATATCCTGTAACTCGTCGGCCGACGATGCAAGTATTACCTGATCATCGGCGTAGAGAAGACATTTCACGAGTAACCCATCCATTCTCAAACCATAATTCCTATCTTTCAAACCCGTCAAACAATTATCCATGAATAGGTTGAACAGCCACGGTGACGCTACACAGCCCTGTCTAACACCCTTATGGATATTAAACCAGTCAGTGTACATCCCGTCTACTCTGACACAAGCACTGGAACCCTCGTAGAGAGATTTCAGCGCTCGTATCAGGCAACTGCTCACTCCATACGCAGATAATGTCGACCACATTTCATTCCTCCTCACTCGATCATAGGCTTTTTCCAGATCCACGAATATGCAGTAGACTTTTTGACTTTTGGCCAAAAACTTTTCAGCTATGCACCGTAAGGAAAAAACCTGATCCGTACATCCCATTCCCCTTCTGAATCCCGCTTGTGCATCCCATATCTTGTGCTCAGTTTCATTCACTACCCTATTAATCAGCACTTTTGCATACAATTTGCCGACAACGCTGAGCAGGCTAATTCCGCGGTAATTTTTGCAGTCCTGTTGTGACCCTTTCCCTTTGAACAACGGCACGATCACGGCTTTGCACCAGTCTCCCGGGACTCGGCCGGTCCTCCAACACATATTGAAAAGGCGGTACAACTGACTAGCCGCTATGCCTCGCCCTGCCTTCAGCATCTCGACAGACACTCTATCGTACCCTGCAGCCTTACCAGCTCTCATACTTTTCATCGCTATCATAATCTCATCCATGCTAATCTGGTTATCCTCTTCATTCACTTCCATTACGACATCAGCTGTTTCTGCCAATGCATCATCTCTTTCAAACAAACTTTCAAAATACTTCTTCCATCTTCTTAAAACCCATTCTTCACCTTTCAAACTACTTCCATCCTTGTCTCTGATTTTTGCTAGATCTGATGTTGTAGATGCTCCCCTAGCAGTTCGTACGGACTTCCAGAAAAACTTTATGTTTGACTGGAAGTCTTCAGTAAGCTTCCTGTCAAATTCGTCCTTTTGTTCTTCTTTCTTTTTATTTACTACCTCCTTTACTATACCTTTCAACCTTTTATATTTTGTTTTAGCTTCCATCACATCACCATCCGTTGCCTCGTGTACTCTTTGACTAGCTTTTATTGCTAACCAGTCTACCCATGCTTTCTTCTTTTCATTTACAGCTGTCTGCACACTTTTGTCCATCCATACATTCTTCTTCTTGCTTCCTTTCCTTCTCCTTGTAGTTCCACATATATTTACAGCCACACTTACTAATCCTTCCTTAAAAGTCTCCCATAGCCCCTCAATCTCGCACACCTCTTCTGAATCTTCAAACTTCTTACGCAACTCATTCACATATTCGTCTTCAACATCCCTTTCTTGCAATTTCTCCACTTTCACTCGTTCCAGAATACCTGTACCCACCGGAGCTCTGTGTCGCCACCTATTGAAGAGACCACTTATTCGGGTTAACACCAGGAAGTGGTCTGTGTCGATACCAGCCCCGCGGTATGCTCGGGTGTCCACAATATTCCTTCTCAGTCGTTCGTCCACTATCACAAAGTCAATCAAACTTCTCGACACACCCTCTTCCCTTGTATACATGTGAATCTTTTTGTGTTCAAATATTGTATTTGTTACACATAGATTGCACTCCACGCAGATCTCTAACAAACTTTTCCCATTCTCATTCACTCTATCGTCACCATACAAGCCAAGAACCCTTTCATATCCTTCTCGTTTTCTACCTACCCACCCATTGAAGTCACCTAACATAATTACTCGTTCATTCTGCTTGCATTTGCGTAGGGTTTCTCTCATACTCTCCCAAAACTCCTCTACTTCTCCTTGGGCTTTTGAACACCGACTAGCACTCTTATCTGTCGGTGCATATACACCAAGGATAAAAATTCGAGTCAGTCCAACTTTTAGCCGTACAGAGAAGTCTCAGGCTGACGCACTCATACTCACTTACATATTCAGTCATTCGCGCGGAGAAAATAAGGCCTACCCCTTGACAACCTCGGTTATTGGCTGGCACGCCAGACCGGTACGCCGTGTAGGGTTCATGGATCGAGATGTCACACCCCTTCCGCTTAGTCTCATTCACACACAGAACATCAATATGCCTTTCACCCATCAACTGACATACCTCATCTATTTTATCACTCATTCCTCCTCTCACATTCAACGTAGCGAAGCGGCTCTCCGTGGGCCGCTTTTCGCTCCCGTGTGGAACAAGACGTGATGGGTTGCGAACCACACCGCCGCCGTCATGAATTGGTTTGTTACGATTCATTGCGTTCCCACGAGTAGCAAGGGAAATAATTTGTCGGTCCCAGCAGAGCCCCGCATGCCAGGATAAGGCTAGCCTTGATCTGGGTTCGCCTGGTCCCAGGGCAGTTTGGCCGCTTGTGACTAGGCTTGCCCCTAGCCACGCATCCATCGGTACGGCAGGCCTTGGATTGGCGGAAGGGATAGGATAGTTAGGAAAAGGAAGGGGATTGGTATCTGAGAAAGGACATAAAGACCGGGGTAGGAAGTGGGAAACAAAGGATATTAATGTCTCGAAAGGATTGGGGTGAGACAGTAAAAGCTCGGGAGGCCGGGGTCGCATACCCGTATACCTTGCCATAACTACCGGAAAGGTAGTAAGGATTAGCATCCCTGACCATTAATAATACAAGAGGAAAAAAATAACAAAAAAGCGAGGTCTTTACTTACTTTCACTTCAATAGTTCCTCCTCTGTATCAATAGATGGCGTTAGAGTGGTACCCCTTTAGAACTTGTAGTTTGTGGACAAAAGATAGCGAGCCCAGTAGACAAAATTCCGAGCTAGTAAGATGGTAGAGCCGGCTTTAGTAAATGTGGCGAGTTTCTTGTACCCGACATCAAAAGTTCAGCTTCTTCTAGCAAGCCAAGATGGCCAAGACCCTGGCGAGGCGGAGGGCGGGGGACACGCGTAGGTAGGTGCCTTATTACGTCGCCATGGTTAACAACGTTGTGGCCTCATGGTGAAAACTGCAGCGCTGAGCCCGGTGGACCCTGGATCGAATCTGGTGTACTCCATTTTTGTGTTCAATGTCACAGTTGCTGGTCCTCCAGGTATAAAAGATTGTCGAGAAAAAGAAGAACAAAACTTTCGACAGACTAATTTCAAGATAGTTTTAGACACTTTATTAGGACCCCCACAAATTGGGAGTACCAATTTCCTAATTTGTGATCCTTTATATTAGATATGGTAAAAAAGATGTGTTATAATTAGTGTATGACGTCCCACTTTGTCCCAGGAGTCGTCCAACGACAACAGCGTGAACTCGACGCCGATGAAGACGTGGGAGCGCTCCGCCACGCTGCCGCACCGGCTGCCCGCCACCTGCAACGGGAATGCTAGTGAGTCGCTTTTATATGCTCTTGTAACATAACATACCATCACGACTACATCCCGAACGGGGTAGTCAGGCGAGTGATTGTTGCCGTCATGGTGAACGGATCACTCAGAAGCCCACGTTTCACCAATGGTGTATGAGTGGTAAGTCGTTTTATGGTTATGGTTTTAGAGACTTGACATGAAATCTAGAAGTACTGGATTTCGTATTCGCCAGGTCCGTAATGGCCTACTTGGTAGCTAGGTTTTAAGAACAGGTTGATATTTTTAGTTTTTAAACCCAAAAAGCCCCTAGTTTTTATATTTTTTTTACTATAGCATTGGACAGAAGGAAAAAAGGTTCTTTTCAGGGTACACTTTGTGGTAAAAGTACAATAAACATTACTTTTAAGATTTATGCTAAATTTATTAAAACCTACTTATATAGCAGCAGTCACACTTAATTGTTCTCATTTGAAGTGAAGTAACTTCCAAACTTATGAGGCTTTTGCTTAAATAAATTATTTTGTCTTGCATCAAACATTGTCAATGTAAAAACCTAAAAGAAGCAGGGGTTTTTAACCGAACATATTTTTACTGTCACTATAACTCTATCTATTTATTTATTGATTTATTTATTTATTAGATCACCAACAAGGTTACATTAAAACAAGGTAAAATCACTTACATACTAAATTTTCGTGCGTAAATGTAAACTTAATTAAAGGTGATAACGGCATGCATTAGGTGTCAACAGTACATGAAAACTAAAATCTAAAACCAAAAGCCAAACAAAAGTAAATCTAAAATGTTACATAATCCCTTGAAACGTTGTGGCGGAAGGGGTTTTAAATTTTGCCAGGTTATACTCAGGTACGTCATCGTCATGGCAACGTCAAATGCAAATTGTCATTCATTTTAGCACCCATGCTTCTTATTTCTAATGTTATAAATTAAAATGAATGAAGTATAACTTTATTACAAAAAATATCAATCCTGATTATTTTCGGAATTACGAGTTTGCCGAATCTTCCGACACTAACTAAGATTCTGCCTCAAATGGCTGGTAAATCATTGCCAATCGGTATGGTTTAAAAAAATAATATGCGATTAGGATTCGCCAGGTTTGTTAATTGTCTGTCTGCCCCCAGATTTAGAACAAAATTATCCGCCGAAAAAGCCGGTGGTCCGGAATAGCTACGTCTATGTCGCAGACTCTTTTTGCGTGATCCGAATCAATGTCTACCGCAAACCACTAAGCTACCGAAATCATGCGAACCTATACTCCATTCATTATAGCATTAGACAGAAGTAAAAAAGGTTATTTTTAAGGTACACTTTGTGGTCAAAGTACAATAAACTACATTACTTTTAACATTTATGCCGAATTTATTAAAATCTACTTTTATAGCAGCTGTCACACTTAATTATTCTCATATAAAGTAAAGGAACTTCAGAATTTGTGAGGCTTTTGCTTAAATAAATTATTTTGTCTTGCATCAAACTATATTGTCGATGTAAAAACCTAAAGGCAGGGGGTTTTCATTTTTACTGTCACTATAACTCTTTCAAATCTAAAGTGTTACATAATCCCTTCATACTTTGTGGCGGAAAGAGTTTTCAATTTTGCCAGGTTATACTCAGGTATGTTATCGTTATGGCAACATAAAATGCAAATTGCCATTCATTTTAGCCCCCCTGCTTCTTATTTCTAATGTTATAATGAATGAAGTATAGAGTTTTTTTTTTAAATCAATGTAATAATGTCCTGTGTTTGTCCTCAGCCAACTCGGAGGCGGCGGCGGCGCCCGCGTCCCCGCGCTCCGTGCGCAAGCGCTTCGGCTCCGCCAGCGAGGAGACCATCCTCAAGGTAATATTACATTCGCTACTATGACACGATGTATTGTCTTTATAATAAACTTAGTGCTAAGCTCCATTTCTATAAAATAAATACAAAAATACAAAATCATTCATTTGCAATAAACGGGTAACTATAGAAATACATGGACAAACTAGTCTACTAAATAATGTTCACCGTTTATGGAGGCAGTTTCAGTGTTATATTTGGCCGTGGCTCCCACACTGGACATAGTCTGTATCGACGCAGGCGCCGGGAGAAGTTAACCATACACACAAGGTCTTTGGATCTTAAGCATTTTACAATTTAACAATTTAAGCCTATTTGTTTAAAATTGTTATCAAGTAATATTAGAATTTATTATTTGTATATATTACTTAGTATTCGTAAGTAAATATATTATATTTATGTTTATCCGTGTAGTAATGATATCATAGACATAAAATATGTAACTTTATATAAAACTATTTTATAAATGAATGAACAAAAAAAAAACTATTAACTAACTAATAACTAATAAACTATATTCTAAACATCCTTTTTTTATTATCGTGGGGAAATCCTCATGGATACCTCGCCGCCCGAGGGAACGACGAGGTTATGTCGGACTTCTACCGACTAAAACCCCACGGTACTCCACCTCAACACTTCAACAGCGAGGCGGGGTCCCTAAAAAAATTCGCAACGCCCCGCCGCCAGATATTATAAACATCCTAAGTCAACCTGCAAACAATTAATAACGCAATATCTTAAAATACTAAGTTACGAAGACACACAAAACCTGCTTCGTCCGATGTCTTAGACTCAAGGCCGGTATATCTATCTATCCTTTATTCTTATTTATATTCTTATTCTAACAAATTATATTGTTTTAGACTCAAGTAACAGACTCAGACACAAATAGACACAACCACTAGGACACAAAAACACACCCTTCACATCTACAGACACTCACTCACCCCACCCATATCCATCAATTTACACACTTTTCAACGGTTCAATCGTTGTTCTTGTATTGTATTTTTCTTTTTCCTTGTTATGTATTACCTTTACTTGTCTCAATATTAACATGTTTGTATTTTGTGCTTATTCACACACTTGCACCCTAAGTCAAACCACGGGGTGGGTCCTGGTGACCTGTATTACAGGTTTTTTATTAAACTACTTCAGGCACCAGCTCTCACGGCGCAGATTTACCCTGCATTGATCCTACACCTGTACAATATATTGTAAGAATTTTCTGTGAGAGAATAAATACATTTTATTATTATTATTTAACATATTGGCTGATCAATATACAGGACTGCCCGTTCAGATCAGTTAGAATAGGCAGGCCTCTGGCACTCCATGTACTCGGGCGCGATAATTACCTACCAGCCGCCGGGTCTCCCAATACTCATTTGGCAGTTGGTTGTCAACAGCCTGTCATTGTCATTGGTCACAAGGCCTTTCGGACCTTGAAGAAATCAGGCAGGAAAGTTAAGAAGTTAAGTTATCTGTGGTATAGGCCAGTCAAGACGTTTTAAAATATCTATAAATATCCCTGGACATCCCTGGACATTATTCCACACAGCGCCATCTAGCCCCAAAGTAAGCTAATTAAAGCTTGTGTTATGGGATACTAGACAACGGATAAACATACTTAAATACATTTTCTTTTGTAAATACATACTTATTATACATAGGAGACACCCAGACCAGTACAAACAGACATGTTCATGCACACAAATGTTTGTACTGTGCGGGGATCGAACCCGCGACCTCTGGTGTAGTAGCCAACTTTTTAACCATTACACCAAGTCGGTCGTCTGTTTTTCTATGGAACTAACATCCAATGTCATTTGGATTAAACGACTGCTCACGTCATTCCCACACATTTTTCAATTTGACATGTCAAAACGGAAGCAGCGTGTTGCTCTTCTGTTCTTAAGAACCATGACATCGATTTTAACACGAGAAAATAAGTTGGCGGATAAAAAAACTGATAGGTACAAAAAAAAACCCCATGATTGAAATCGAGTAGTCATGCCATAAAACTTCGGTTATCACTTATGAATCAGCTATAATACAACACTAATGCTCGCTAATGCTAACAACATGAAAAAAAACGAGCGCTTTGAACTGTCAGTTTGATATACGTTATTATATTTCGGACTTTAATAAAACATACATTATTTCTAAATTAGAAATAATGTACATATGTTGTAGGTCTTCGGCATTCAATGTTACTATGAAACATGACAAATATTGTGTCTCCTATGTGGACAGGCAATGCGTCAAAAATTACCAATACCCCTTTAAGTGTTCTCTTATTTTCATATTTATCAATTAAACGCAGTCTTGGCTTCAATTCACGTTCGGGCCCAAATGGTAGTATCTAATAATTAGTTTCACAATTTTTGATCACTTTAGCAAGTGAACGGCGGCAACGAGGGCGGCTGCGTGTCGGCGGCCGAGTGGGACGCGTTCAAGCAGGAGATGATGAAGGAGATGCGGCAGCAGCTCACGCAGATCAAGAAGGAGATACTAGACGGTTAGTACTATTAGAGAGAGAGAGAGAGAGAGAGAGAGAATAAAAGAGAAATAGATAACTAATTATCTATTTCTCTTTTATTCTCTCTATTTCTCACGCTAACGTGAGAAATAAGGGGGAAAGAGAGAGAAAGAAAGAAAGATAAAGAAAGGTAAGAAAATTCTCATGAAGGCTATCTTTGTATAGTTTCAGTTTGTATTAGATATGAAATAAAGGCGACAAATAACAATAATGGAGGCATATGCTCAGTTATACAGGCTTATTAGTATTTTTTTTACTAATCACTTGCCTGACATGAATTATTTATCACACGGGATAAAAAACCGATTCATAATTGACGACACGATTGGCGTAGTGTGCTGTGGCACGGTTTCTCGCGTCGACTTCCGTAGTGTCCCGGGTTCGATTCCCGGTCGGGTCAATTCAGGAAACGATCTTTTCTGAATTGACTCTGGTCTGGATGTGCTGGGAGACGCCCCTAGCTTATTTCCTTGTGTGGTACCTCGTAACACAGGGATATAATAATCCCTACTTCGAGACCATTAAAAGAGGTGTGTTGTCTGGTGCATATTTATTTTATAATGTATTTTTAGAAAAAACTGACAGTTTGTATAATACATCTCGTGAAAGTTGAGTTAAGAGTTGACTTTTTTTATTGTCTTCTTTTAATCTAATTATAATGTATAAAATAAATATAATATATAATATAAATAAATAAAAGATCGAAATAGGGAGACATTAATTGTTCAGACATGGCCACGGTAATAGTGTATTAAATACATTCAAATTGATAGCTGAAGAAGAGTTATTGTGTCATACTTTTCAATGTGTATTTTTGGAATAGTTCAGTATTCGTTTTTGAACTTTCTCTTTGAACCACTACAAAGTGAGTCCTTACGTATTTTTTGGGATTTTGTGTAATGACATATTGTTATTCCCGTTACAGCAATGAAGGCGGAATTCGCGCGCAGATAAGAAAGCCGCGAGCATCGCCGAGTGACAAACTAGTCCACCTCCGGCCGACCCCGGGGAACAAGTATTTAACACTGTGTCATTTGTGGTACGCGCTAGCAATCTGTGGTACGCACCAATCGTGGTACATTTCAGCAATCTGTGGTACACACTTATAATCTGAGGTCTACACTCTAACAAATAAAAATAATCAAATAACAATGAACAGACTACACAAAAACATTTAAGTACTTACTAACAGATTATTTTATTGAAATTTTGAATATAAGTTAATGTGTTCGTTAACTAAAATATGAAAAGCGCTATCAAATCAATGAATGTGTAATCTCAGTTCAAATTATACTGTATTTTTTGTGGACAATTTTTTCTCAAAACTAAAGTACGGGCAACGAAACCAGATACATAACAAATGTAAACGAATCCACTCTATAAAGTTAGTTGATGTTCTCGTAAGCGCAATTATCGGAAATATATTAACGTTTCTGGTACAGAGAATCAAGCGGACGGTTATTTGAAATCGAGCTCATTCATATATTTGAAATGTTATGAATTCTTAAATGTTTGTTTACATTCTTTATCACGTTGACCTTAAAAGAAATCAACCCTAAAAATATACTACTTACTATCGAACGGCACAACAATTACGTTTTAAAACTATTAACTTCGTAAACTTTTATCTAATTTAACGAATGTATGACTGCTTTTATAGCTAAATTGTATTAGGCTTTCTACATTTATATCGATCTACTTTTTGTATCGTATTATATTAAATGTTTCAATTGTATTGTTACACAAAACGAGCTTTACAACACTCTGCCATATTTGTTTAAATTAACTATGACCAAGAAATATTGATACTTGTTCAATGCCTAATTTAGTTACCTAAAATTGACGACTCCTATTTTACTTTGTAAATAAATGTACGACGGCCTTTTTTTATTTTTTAGATAAAACGCAAAAAAGTTGCAAAACAAATAAACTCGAATATAATGTAAGTATCAAGTTATAAACATAAGTGAAAGTTGAATAATGTAAAATACTTGTTGGCCAGTATCGGCTAGGTAAAATGTGATCAAAGCAACGTACTACGTATATAAAATAATCTATCCGTCTAGATGACGGTTTGTAACAACGACTCAAGGGCAACATTTGATGACGCAGTTCTGGCCAATCAGAGCGAGAGTGCTTTGAAAAAAAAACATAGTAGATTTGGCCAAAGTGGGCTCTTAGAAACAAATAATCTACTTCTTAAACATAACCTATCACAGGAGATTCTACCAAAGAAGACGTTAGTTGAATTTTATATTATAATTAACTAAAGGAATTCCGCGTCTTTGTCTGTCTGATAAAAATGATCTAGCCTATAATTGCATCCGATGCAAAAAATGATCAATATCTGTTACTAAGTTTACAAACATCAGACCTTTCGAATCATTAATGTAGGATTAAAATGGGATTTCCCTCTAAAAATCAAAATATTTTAACCATTATTAGTGTTTCCTGGGTCATTAGGTACATTCTGGTTTCGAATCTACTAAATCACCAAGTGTTGCCAGCACAATTAATCGGTCTACTACCGCTTCAGTGTCGATTTCAATCAGCACATTTAAAATTAAACGCGGCTAGATTTAAAAAAAGTAGCCGTGCCTCTCTTCACCATAAATCGATCGATTAAATGAAACAGAATCGAGATTTGAAAAAAACTAGACTTAGCGCACGAATCGAAGCATAAAGCAAGTTGTGTTTTTTTTAATTTTATACTTAAAAATATTTATTCGGATACGTATTATGTACGTAGTTTTAAGAGTACGGATACAATAGTTTTCACTATTGAGTTTTAATAACAATACTCGTTTAAGTATATACATACAAGAGGATTTTTTTTAACCTTTGACTCCTTTGTGTCTTAAATAATGTACACGCATTATTGGTAATTTAGACTATGTTTTTGGTTAAATTTGCTTGTATGTAAGGTCTACCTACCATGTATCAGAATTAAAAGGAAATAATTTTGTTATTTGAAATAACTGCCATTGACTAACTGATAAAAAAATGTTGCTTCGTCGAAAACTCAATAGTGAAAAGTGATAAAAGTTAATAAAGTATGTGTAATATCCATGTAGCGACAAGTAACATAACTAGTATTACTCGATATTTATTGACATTACGTCAAGTGACGGTCTAGGGTAAGGTATTATACATATAGTAATATATTACATAACATATGTATGTTACGCGAGTTTCATTCCTATTGCCGGGTGATTCAATGTATATTTTCACTCTTTAAAGATAAATCAGGACACCCATTAATTAATAAAGTCTTCCATAAAAAATAAGTTTCCTATTCGTAAATTGTTCAAGCCCAAAATTTAGTAAATCTAATGCTACTTTCGAATTATTTGAAAGATTTAATATATTTAATTTGCATATACTAAAATATCAGCAATAATTAATAGACGCATTTACGATTTTCTTGTATGTACAGTGAATACTAGCCTAACTACTGGGGTACTTGACCCATTTTAAAACTTTTTGTAAAATAATACTAGGGTGTCCAACTAGATCATCATGATAGGCCAAACTAGAAGGTAAGAATGCTTTATAGATCGCTCTCATGAAACTATAGTAAGGCTTCTTGCATCCTCACTCTTATTACCCGGCGATGGAGTCGAAAATCGCCTTTAATATATAAAATGTATCACACATTTTGAAAAAGTACACGTCATTAACAGTACAGAATAAATTTCTTTTTGTTGTTCAACATTAAGAACAATTTGCATTTTTGCATAAAAAATCAACACACCATTTTTAGTTTTTAAGAGAAAGTTGGACTGATAGATCATTCCAATCCGCGACCTGGCAAAATAAGGCCTATGGTTCTTTAAACGTACAAATTAGACGAAAAACGTACTACCCTGAACAAAAAACACCACTTTTTTACTATTTACACATTTTTGTACAACTCACATAGAACATTTTCTGTAGTATACAAACCGTTCTCCTTGCACGGTCCACCAAACAGCACAGTCCGAATGTAACAATTTAACTGATCACCATTTTAAATAGGATGATGCCTTTCTGATGTTCGGTCGACTGTACAAGGCAATTAAATAAAGTAGAAAAGAATTGGGCTTTTTAACAAAACTGGTGCTCGAAGTGATGTTAGTTGTTCCATGTTCGACTCGCTCGACTGAGTATGCATTTACGTTTTTACAACAACAATATAATTCCAGTGTGAAAGATAAATAAAACATGAAACCCACTATAGCAAGTGATTAACACTTAGTGATATTTACTATATAACTATGTAATATGTAAGATAAAAATGTTAGTATTAAAATCATTTTAAAATAAAAACTAACCAAATTTTCGTTGGGTTACAAGCTTATTGCTATCTAAATATTATGCATCGGTCTCAGCTATGTCAAAGAGTATTTATTCAGTAGAAACAGACTATGCAATTGTATAGGAGATTTTCTTGTTTTGTGCCTAAATAATAATAACTGGTTGGTATCCAAATAGACAATAGATCAATATTCGTTTTGATGGTTTTTTAACCTGTTTTAGTAATCTCCGGGTAAACTCTTTTTTAGTTTAAGTGGAATACTATTATATTTTAATTCGTAACTATTAGTAGTATTTTCTGGTACTATTATAACGAAATTTCTGTCTTCTGGATATCAACGAGTTCTTATTTATAGATTATTATTATCGATATAACTGCGATTTATGATTATTATCAATAATTATTATAAAAATGTAAAATATATTGTGTTTGTAATATTTGCACTCAGTATTTGATTTTTAAATTGATATTTTTGTTAGAAATATTATAATTTTTTTGGTGCAGTCCAATAATGATGGCATTTTATCGCCAATTTTCTTGGTTTTGTCATTTATTGCAGATTATGGGACGTTTTATATGAGCTGTAAAACTTTTTGTATACTATGTATTATAAAGTATATAAGGTCAAATTTCCCACAGTTATTAAATAACTTACTTGTGTTGACCTTTGACTTAAAGTTTATCTAAAAGGGACTACTAAAAAGCATTTAATATGAAATTTCTTTATTCTTTAGCACGGTTTACAAAAGCTATCTCTAAAATAGCTGTCTTATTAGTTAGTGAATCTTAATCGTAACTATATTTGTCAAACCTCAATGTAAATAAAACTACGAGAAATATTGATACTTTATCGTAATTTTATAAAAGTATTTTCGGGCCAAATATATTCTTGAGTCCATTTTACAATACAAAAATATAATTGATTCAATCGCGGCCGGACTCCTTACAGCAATATTTAAAGTCATTCCTAAAACTAAACCCGCACTTGGCAAGCGTGGTGATTAAGGTAATACCCATCCATTGTAGCGATGAATTGATTTCGATGATGGAAGTCTTTGCCCAACAGTGGGACATTTTATAGCCTAATTACTTAACTTTTCTTTTATGTGTAACCTTATATTTACGAGGGAGTTAGGCTGCTCGCCCACGTCCGATAATCGGTGACCGATTTTTTGTAGGAGAAAAATAGAACGTACTGATAGCAATGGAGCAACGCACACGTCCTACAAAAAGTAGGTCAGAAATAAAGTGAAATACAAAATCGGCCCGATTATCGGTCCCACAAAAAGTCTGACGTGGGCGTGCACCCTTAAGGTACTACAATTTTAGATTTACTGCTTTAAATGGCGATGGTGGTGACATGTTGCATGTCCTGTTGCGTTTCCTACATTCTGATTTTTATCTAAGTTTAAACTTTCTAGAATCTTCAGCTCATATAAACCGGTCTATTTAATCGTATCTCGCTAGCGTAGGTTACCATGCGTTGTTTATACAATTTGTCCTACGATTTTGTAGTCACTTGATTTATGTATTGTATATAGATTTTTAGTATCGAATTATATTTTTTGTGATCGTATTTGAGTTCTTTTATTTTTACTTTTAACCCCCCCCCCCTCACGTTTTACTCGCGAGGTATTTTTTACATAAAGTAATTAAGTAGGTAATTCAAAGCTACTCATACAAAAAACAAAAATATATCCGTAAATTTCCGTTTCTCTTCATTTTTACAGAACGTGCCATAGAAAGACAAGATTATTGACGGGTTAAGTATTCTCAGTTTTACAAACCACCACTGGATAGTACTATTTTTTTTTAATTTTACAAACATTAAGTAAATAAGTATATTGTAACATCTAAGTTCAATTTAATGTCTTGGTTGGACGAGTACCTACTCGATCAGTTTTTGGATCACGAAATATCTCTTTAAACATTTTTCTCTACACGATCGAAAAATATTGTATTTTCCATGAATAAGTGTAAAAGTGAATAAGGTTTTTCGATTTCTTAGGAAAAAACTGGAATTATTGTGTTCATTCCTAAACCGTTACATGAGTTTCAGCAGTCAATAAAATGATTCAATCAGAGCAATAAGGTATTGACGTCATTCTTCTATGCTTTTGTCAATGTTCTTAAACTTAAATACAATTCAATACCTAGTTTGTTTATGATATATTGATATTGCGAAACGAACCCGGTGGATGCCGGTTGCTAAAACTGGTGGATTCCCACTCCGTCGGCATAAGATTTGATAACGATGGTTTTGTAAGATTAACTATCCTTTTCAAGTGTTTCAAATTTCAATTCATGTATCAAAGGCGTTGTGATATTCCATTGGTGGTTGCTAGACATGGTATCTCATTTATTTATTTATAATTTATTTATTTATTGCGGTGTATATCGAGTCAATAAATGATACAAATCTTTGATATTGTTTTATTTGGGAATTTGACTGAACATTTCGTTTACGAGTTGAAAATAAAAAGAACCAAATTGGCATTGATGACTCTTTTAGTCCTATCTAAAAGTTTAAGTTTGAAGTCAAAGAGCAAGTTTTTAAGAGCCTGCAGACTACGTGCTTTTCTCAGCTGGGCGAAATCCCAGCGTGCTCGCAGCGAGCAGAGGCGTATGCGTCGCCGCCGAACTATAGATATCGCGGCAATACACCTCTACTCAGTTGAATGATAATTATAATATAAACTTTTTGACTTACCTCCTTTGAAATGCGATCACAAATTTTAAATTTCATAAAAATAAAAAAGACAACTGTTTGTAAAAAAAGGCATTTTATTAAAAAAGAGGAAAATAAAATTACAGAGAGTAAACACATTGCGCAACATTTATAAATAAGTTACAATATTTTTTACGGAACCTCGTAACATTATGCGTTAACTTTTTAATAGTAAAAGAACTGAAGCACACAGTGGAGCCTTAACAAAGATTTTATATTCTGTGGTTCTTAACAAAACGCGATCACAACACTAGTGGTTTCAAACAGTTCTTCTTTTCTTGGTTCCTACATCCACGAATTTAACAGGCTCAGAAACAACAGCAAACCCATCAGCGTGTTTAAGTAATGCATATAATTAGGCAAACAATAGGCCGTAAGTAATGCTAGACCAAATATTCGTCTTTATTATTTCTGAAAGGTTTTCACTGCATACTTCAGACTATTCTGACAAAAATACAAATTTATGAAATGATAATTAATGAACCACTTCCATAACTCAAGGTTAAACAAAAAGTGCTACAAATATTTCATGTTTTTAAAAAGGTAAGAATATCTCAAAGTACAAATGCCTACTTAGATCAGACTTAGTGAGTCTGGCACATTTTATTATCTACTTAAAATCTAATGGTTAGGCCGATTTTATTTAAAAATCAGTACAAATCTACCTTATCTATGGTAGCATAGGAATCAGGCTTATTATAAAAAATCGTGAAGGGCTTACAAAAGTGAAAGTTATCTGAAAGATATTAAGTACAATATTAATTTCAACAAAACAAGGTAAAGGATGCTATTTCTGACAGGACCCTTAATTCGGACATACTAAAGATTTGCACGAAAAATTTGCAGCACACTTTTGTCAAGTCAATCATTCATTAAGAAGTAAAAATCAACATATCACACTCTTATATTATAAATAAGAAATCTAGATTGGATCGAAACTACTTAGTGGTCACTGAGAACTATGGCCAGAAATGGATTAATTCTAGTGTAAAATGATTATATTTTAATTTTAAGCTCAAAGCGCTAGTGATTATAGTTTAATGTATTGCACATTTACAAATATCAGATCACATTTTGTGCAACAGCACTTAAGACACTAAAATAAATAGTAATTATTTCGAGTTCTACAACATACATTTTTAGAAATTAAACAACATAAAAAACAACATAAAACAATAGTATATTTTGGTAACTTTAAATTAAGTCTGTATTGTATTTCTGTCTAACTTTGAAGAAATGAGGTAGAGATTTTGTAAAAATTCTCTCTTTTTTTACTTTAGTTGAAGTCACATTTTTTTATTATGCGTGGTTATCGATTAATCTAATATGTTTATATTAGAAAAATGGCTTCGATGGTGGGCTCTAGCGATATCTAAACTAACCCTAACATTTTACGCCAATATCAGTGACAGAAAGCAGAATATACAATTTGAAAAGTACTTTTTATTTAGCCAGGGACGCCTTTAGAACCTCTACGTTTGCTTATTCTTATAACTATGACATTTATTAATTTAAATATATTTGTAAAAAAGCCTATGCATATACAATTTATATATTAGCGTACATAAGTGTTGTACTTAGAGAGATTTTTGTAATATGTTTTGTGATGATTTGAATAATTTCAGACGTTGGTAAAGTCGGTGATGCCTTGTGCATGTTTAAGCGCTTTTTGTGAAAACATTCACAACATCCTTATATTCTTGTCGGTGTACGGAGACGAAATGTATGTCCTGCAATGAAAAAATATATTAGCATACGATAGTATAATACAAACAATACTACAGATCCTATCGTGTAGAAAGAGCGCTGGGCGACAATGGTGGGAATTAGTCTTCGTAAGAAAACACGTAGTACCAACGTACTTTTTACACGACAGTACTAACAATACATACGGCTGACAGATATAAGGCTCGTAAATTAAAAAATAAATAAAATGATATTGGTTTTATTGCCTTGTCTGAAGACAATTATGATTTTATGCAGTCCAATTGCATTTTTTAATAATAAAATAATAAAAAAGAAAGTGACTATATTTACTGAGATACTAAAGCATTACGATTATTTATTAACTCATCAAATATTAAAGCATAAGTATTCAAACATAAGTGCCATAAATGCATGCGTTCAAAATAAAAAAGAGGTGGTATTAGTAATTCTGCAGTGTTCATAACTGGAATAAACAAGGAAAGAAACAATCATGCCACACTCAGCCAAAATAATAGACGACTACAAACTTTAACATTTGCAATGAACCTGAATGGAAATTTCTCGTGTGTTTTATTGTTTTATTATATTTTCTTGCAGTCTTCTTGCTTAGCTTCATTACTCATTTAGCACAGGGAGCATGGATCTAGAAGAATAATAATGTAACTGTCAATAATCGCACATTTTCTTATAATTTTCAGCAGTATTTTTTCTACAATCCTATTCACTAATTGCATAAAAATTATCTTAATAAAAACCCTTATTTTTTAATAACACCCGCTTATATAAACGCTTTATGTATAGGAACCTAAACCAATCGTGAAAAACGATAATTATTAAAAAAAAAAAAGGGGAAAAACATGGTGATCATTAATATTATAATGCGATGAAATGATGTGAATGGCATTAAAAAAAGGTGAAAAAAAAAGTTTTTAGATACAAGTTATGAATATTGCTGAAGCGAATGAGTGATATAGCTAAATATATGCTAAATATTTCGAGTAATTAAAGATGTAAATAAACGTTTACTGATTAAAACGAAAATGAGCTCTAAGTATACATTTTTTTAATGCTCACTTTATGACTGTTTTCTTAAAATAATATCAAACTAGACAATTAGTGTTTTTAGTGAAATAATATAAATGAACAACAATGTTCAGAATGAATAAATGAATACCCAGATAATGAATATAAACGTTTAAAAATTTTGCTTTAAATCAATCAATGAAAAATAAGTAAAATAGGAAAAAATAAAAACTTCAAATTTTCGAGATTTGAGCTCTTAATTTATAGAGGTAGTAAATATTACCCAACATGAGGAAATGTCCAAAAGTCACTTTTGGTAGCAAATTAATCGAACCACACCCGTTGGCGCAGTAGTAACTAACCTGTTTTTAACGCCGAAGACCAAGGGTACGAGTTAAGAGTCGAGTTAAAAAAATATAATGATATTTACTGACAAAACCTCAAAAACGAGTGTGGCTCAATTTCTTTGCTACTAAGTGAAGTGTGAAGTCTTAGAATGAAAAAGTGACCATGTCCAACGTTTTAAGCCTCAAAAAGCTATTAGGTATAAACTAAGTTATGTACCTTCCATTTCCAAAGCTATGGGAATGTGACCTTGGCAGCGTAAAAATTAAGATAAATATAAGCAATATTAAGTTAAATAATTATTACTTGATATGGAAGTTTAAGAGATGTGTTCAAAGAATTGCAAAATTTTTACTCGAATTTAATTATTTAGCAATATCCTCTAAAAAATCTAAAACGTTATTTACTTAAGCGGTACCTTTGAATTAATGCTGGAAGTACCTGTTACGCAATTTGTGTAACATTACTTAGCTTAAAATGACGTTTCACAATTCGTTCGGATGTTATCTGTTAAACTTCTACTACTCTGCCCTTTCCTTTACTTTTTAAATTTATCAAATGTTGATATTTTTGAGTATCACTTAAACTTAAAATAAAATCAGAAAAGTTTTTTTCGAAAAAGGCAGATCATTCCCACCATAACAAGTAGCTGGATTAAAAGTAATGGCGTAATGTTTAATAATGCAAATACTACTTCAGTCATCTGTCATGGCGATTATGCGGTATTACAATATGAGTGAATGCAAGCATAAATGTAAATATGTTTACGTATATTATTACTATGCATAAATTTATTATTAAATAGCCTGTATAGTTGTACGAGTATCTACATGAAAAATATATTAATGTAGCAGCACCTATTATTATCATAGGTCCAGTTACCGGCACTATTTGTATTATTTCGTAAGAGAATCCAAATGATTATCAGTTGATGCTGAGATGAGGCGCTCTGCTTATTAAACTTGTTGATTATAAATATTTTATAATGATCACTTAAGTGAGCAGTGTACAGTTTCATTTGAATTGGTTTGATAGGAATGAGCCTATTAAAGTCTAATTTTATGGTAAACCCTCAAAAGGAGTTTATCAAACAAAATGACTTTGATTTTCTTAAATGCAGCAGTGTTATGTAGATATTTTATACAGTGTTGGATTTATAGCCGAGAAATGGGCATCTTACAGGAACTGACCCTAGTAAAAATGCAATTAATTTGGAAGAATTCCAATCGTTGCCGCTCGAAAACATCAAGGTCCGAAATTCGAAGTTTTTTGTTTTAAATATACGTCATGAACTCACAGCTCCATATTGTGCACGGAGGAGCTCGTACACGTGCCCGGCGCGCGCACGTGGCAGTGCTTGTGGCACTTCAGCGCGCAGTCGCGGCACTCGTAGCCCTGCTTGCCGAGGCGCCGCGCTATCGTCTTGCCGCACACTTCACACACTGTGCCACTGGAAGATACAATACTAGTACAGCAACGGCCGTGAATAGGACGATTTAAAACAATAGGCTCTATTTTTTATATTGAGACAAGATTAAGCAGCAGTTACAAGAAATAGGTATACAGTAAACGGTTACACAGTCTGTGAGCCAGCATTGGGCTTTTGCTCAGGACCGAGACTGCTACCCATTGCCAATATAGTTTGAGACTTATTCAGTTTATGTTGTTTTCAAAGTTTACTAGCTTTTTTTGCCCGCGGCTTCGCCCGCGTGAACTTCATTTCTGTAACATGTATATATAAAATCTCTATAAATTGTAGCCTATGTGTTATTCTGATGTATAAGCTGAATAACTGTAAAGTTTTATCTCAATCCGTTCTGCAGTTTATGCGTGAAAGAGTAACAAACATACATACATACATCCTCACAAACTTTCCCATTTATAAGTAGGATTTTTTTTAGTCTTTATTTTTTTGTTTTGTTATTGAACTATTAATCATTTATTTTTATTCATATATAGGCAAAAATATTTACTTACCCGCTAAGATGTTTAGCGATAAATGTGTGCTCATTATAGATATGTAGCTTCACGCCCTTCCGCCGCCATCTTGACCGTTGCGCGACCGTCAGCGGCACCAAATAATGCTTCTTGATGCCAGCCTCTATGGTCTCCAGAACTAATGTTGAGGCTTCATGGATGAAGGTTCTGGCTGAGGCCGTGCTGAAGCCGGACACTTCGCTGAGAGAGGACCTGGGTTATTGTATGTTGTAACGGAGTAGAAGGAATTTGGTAGGGATTAAAAAGGAGTTGGATTGATATTGTCGGATTTGGTAGAGATGAAAATAGGAGTTTAGGTTATATAGATGATGGATGAGATGAGGTGGTAATTAAAAAGGGTAGTTCGCGTTGAAAGAATGAAGTTTGTTTTAAATGAAACAAACAGCAGGATTTGATGGGAAAGTTTATAAGATCAAGTTATGGAACATTGCGAATGAAAAAGAACGAGGAATAGATTTTATATAAGATTGAGGTTTTAAACAGTGATAATATTGAATTGGTAAATGAAATAGAAACATCATGATTTGTACATGGTATATGGTATAAAACGAAATATTTACAAGGTTTTTCAAAACAATCAAAAGTTGATTTAAAAAACCGGTAAAAGATGAAAACAACATGCGAAAATGTGAAAGTAAGAAGCAACGTTCAGCATATTTCAAAATCAAATAAATAAATAGAACCATTAGTAAGAAAACCAAGTGTTACCAGATCGCAGTGCGTTACCCCCAGCAGATGTGAGTGTTGGCAGATGGAAAAAAGAGAGAAATGCACAATTAATACGATTTAATAACATCGTACGCCCTTGGTAACAAAAATAGTATTACTTTAGAAATGAATATATGCATTTGGTACATTTTTCGGTCAGTCTCGATGAAATTGCTTTAAAAGAAGACTGAATCCCACCAGAAACATAATATGAATACTGTTTTTGTGTAAATTTATGTTTTTTTACCAAGGTATTTTCTCAGCAGTAACGGTCAGTGTACTGGGTAATATGATAAGTTTATGGCAAGACAGCATTATTGGAGTTATAAGCTGTTAGTATAAATAAATTTTTAATTTAATGTGATAAGTTAGAATAATACTAATAATACTCATAATGTAGCCTTGCCATGCCTTAGTTATTTCTTGTGAGAAATTTACGACAAAACGTTAACTATTTTTCTGAGAAGATATATTTACCAGTAAAAAAAAACAAAAAATAAATAAATAAATAACTGTCCATAACTAGATACATTCCTACAACAAAGCGTTTACCCTATTTTTAATACGTAATAGGGCAACTCTCCTTAGTGCAAGGATTTATTATTTTTCTTCGTTGGCAAATGGATAGAACCACAAATAAAGCAAATGTATGAAGGAATTATCCCGAACTGTTTGTGAATAACGTTGTTAAGAAAAAAAGCGTACCTTCTTGACGTCCTAGATTCGTCTCCGGACTGCACGGGCGACGCACCCGCTGAATATACATTTCTGTTTGGGACGGATAGGGCTTTCTCTGAAAAAAAAATAAAAGAACAATATTACCTATTATCAATTACATCCAAAGCTATGAAACCAGCAGTTCACAGAATTAGGTAGTTGACAACATCATCGAATTCTAAAAATTATTTAAAATAATCAAAAGAATACAATAAAATAGGGGGGCATAAGAGAATGTTTAGTTCGTTCCTTTACTTAGGTATAATTATTTTATGGCTCTTCAAACTCGGATGGGCAAGTCTATTTTTAAAAGGGTAAGATAAATAAAAATAAGTATACCATTCGATAATACAATGGATAGAATAATAATAATAAAGCGTTTTGGCAAGTCCCAAAATATGTTTCTTAAAATTGACATATCTCGGAGAGTTTTCGTGTTTTCAAAATATTTCTGTTACCAATCTTTCGAAAAAACCTCAACAAAAAAATAGTCACCTACCCAGCCTACCCTAATAGACTGCTTTACTCATAATATTTCATAATCATTTATTTTTGTTGTTTTACTACCCTGTAAATCAAACAGGACCAAATGAATAAGCTAAATTCACTAACTGCTTGCTATCAACCGATATTTTCTAGCATTTGTAATGTTAAATTTATATTGTAATAGTTTTAGCATTGTGCTTAATTGTGTTCGATTACCTACCACCATCTAGTCGTCTTATAGCCGTTTTTACCAAATTTTATCCGGTATCTCTTGCCATATAGCCAGTGTCTCATTGCTGCGTTCCTTTCTTTGACAACTTTGTTGATAAAAAATAACTTGAATGAACTTACCGTGGTTATTCCTTTCAGCGCTGATGCTGCGAATGCGGCTCTGGCTGTCTATCTCCGAGTCTTGAAGTTCTAGAGACTGCCCTCGCGTGCGAGAGCGTCCCAGTCTGAAATATGCATTTATGTAATTAGACACGCATAGTTAATAATTTGAAGATCGAAGATTGCAAAAATGAGAGCTAAATGACACGGTTATGGTTGTGTTCTGTTTCTGTTGTTGAGTAAGGTAGACTGCGCTCATTGAACTTTTGTTATGTTAGCTGGCGAACCGTATTTTTTTCTAACTGAATAGTTAGTAGTAACAGAAGAGTTACCCTTAGCTTCACAGGGCTGGTAATGCGTGGCAATTGCATTCGTATTAATTGAAAAAATAATCTGCTTATCCTTAACCATACAAATATGATCTTTCATATTTGCCTTTACACATACAGACTAGGTACATGCCTATTTTTTTTAATCCTAAAAACATTTGCTTGTCTGTTTCAGTTGAGTCGACAGTTATCCAGGGATTGACTAGTGGGTTTTGATGACATAGTCAGAACATCATAGATGCAACGTTTATCACAATTTTAAAAGAATAATTCCTGTCACTTGGTCTGCTGGAAATAAATCCCATAGAATTGTGTCTTACCTTCTTTTGATAGTACCGAAGAAGTCTCTCCTTTTCTTACGGGGGGCTGGCTCGGGGGCCCCTTCTCTCTGGTTCACGTAGTCCCCTTGCTGTTGGATTATAACCTTAAGTTTATACGCTTAGAGGTCAAATGCATTGTCGTGTAATTAAAAAAAAATACTCTAGAAAAAAAATGCAGTTACACATGTTTGTGTCTTCCTAATGTTTTTCTTTAGTGTAATTGTATGAGTAGAAAAGAAAATAAATGTATGGCACTTCAATTTTAATCATTTATAGCTTAAAAAAAGCTGTCTTTCTGGTTAAGAACGATTTATAATAATTTTATTTTATGGAAAATCGGTAGTGAAGTGACCATGTTTTTTGAATAAATATTAAAGGGCAAACTAAACCTGAAAGTGGCCATCATAGTGAGTCATACTGTTAATTGAAGTAAAACCCTGACTTCTATTAGATATAAATTATAAAATTAAGTATATGTGCAAGAAATTGGGACTATATAAAGTGAAGGTGCTTTTATTTAGTATCTAGATTGCATTATTTGATCATTGATTTAAAATAGACTCGATAATTTAACGATACAAATACATAATTTCCAAAATCTAATAACAAACTTACTTAAAAGCGAATAAATGAAAAATAGAGTCATTTAAAGATAAGTTGCTGCCTCCTATCAACCACGAAAAAAAGTATTACATAGGACTTCAATCCATGCTGTTACGATCATTAATAGTTTAGTGTAAAAACCACGCAATACTCACAGCATCCCCGTTCTCTGGAGTTTTTTCTCCATTCTCTTTTATCCTTACACTCTTTCCTGGTGATTGGTTGGGAGTGACTGTCTTTGGTTTTTCACTTTCCTCAACCGTGTCTAAAGGCTTGTGGGCAACTCCATGTTCTTGGGCCTCGCGTTCCACTTCCACGAATTTTCCGGAATCAGTTAGTTCAACCTTTTTAGTGGGATTTTTCGAGCGTTAGTGAGAAAAACAACACAAATGGATGACATTTTGCTGCTATTTAATACAGTACTTTTCTAATTCTTATTTGGAAAAATACAATTAAAAAACCCCCATTTATTGACACCCGATGACTAAAACTTACTGGGACATTTTTTACCTTATTAGTATATGTTTGCAGCAAAATGACATTTCATGATCAAAAACATGACAAACTAGTCTAGGCACATGCTCAATACTAGTATATTTACAGATTTAATGAATCGGCTTTCTGTTTTGTTCAGGACACCGAGGTGTTCTAGGATGTTACTAAATCAAAATCTGTACTCAAATGAAGATCAAGTATTTGCATTGATTTCGTTATCAAATCTTGATAAAAGCTAAAGTAACATTTTAGAATATGGGGCTAGGCACTACCTCTTCATTCATGTACCTTCCCATGGTTCTATAGATGTATGTGTGTGTATGTCGACTTAATGTTGCTACCAGCTAAAATTTGTTCAAAAAATCTATTTTTTAAAAATTATCAAAAATAAGAAATTATGTCAAAGCGCAGTAAAAAACAGCGTTGTAAGAGACTGAAGCTAAAGTCTTTTAAGGCTTCTGAAAAATCAGGAGGCAATATTATAGCTCGAGTCTGTAAGCTCAAAGACTCAAGATATACTATACAATAAGAACTGGAATGACTCATTGAACTAAGCTAAAAATTCATTACCCAGCTTTTTACTACTATTTGTTAACTTAAAATGTAGAATACAATCCTTCAAATAATTTACCTATCTTACAGTACTTCATGCTTAACAATACAAATGTGTGATGAATAGGAACCCACCTTGATAGATTTCTTCGGCTCCTAAAGGTCAGGGCATGCAGCACGGTTGGAAAAAAATCAAAAACAAGTTACAAAACCACACAGGGTTACCATTATGGACACGTACAAATATCAGTATAAATCAAAAACCCTAGGTTGACCAACTACAGTTAATATAATTTAGAAAAAACCAGGCTGCCAACGGTATGTGAAGGGGGTGTTATATCGTTTCCAGACGATTTTAAAGAACAAAAGGAAAACCAAGGTTTTGCCAAACATTTGAAATATTTAAAATTTTGCTCTGGTTTGCTCATTTTTCAAACGTTTCTAACGACGATAACCACTAGACTATACGACTTTTATTTAAGAACAAGTAAAGAATTCCCAGTCTGAATATCACTTTCAGAATAATTATTTACACAATAATGAAACCGACAGATTTTGAAAGTGTTTCTGAAAGAATGGGACCATAACAGATCAGTCTTGGTCACACTTCTCTAATGCTATTTATTACTTAAAACCTCCGCAATGCTGTGCACTGTCTAGTAGAAATGTAATATCTAATAATCGTCTTTTTTTTCTATTAGAGCAGTGTCGGAAACTAGTACGCTTACCCTCTGTACTGAGTGTATGATTAGGGTGGACTTGTTGGCGGCGCTGGTGGGGCTGAGCTCCAGTTCCCTGAGAGCTGATTCTGTCAGTTGTGTGTTGTCGTGGCCTGTAAACAAAAGATATAAAGATATATTACCTATGTGACAAGTAACTTAACCAAATAAATTGCAAAATTAATCCCTATTAACTGTAAGTGGGTACTAAGAAATAATTTTGTTATTTTTCGACCCATAAAACGTGAAAATATGTGTTTTCACTTAATAAAACCAGCCAAAGTAAAGTTACACCTCGGAGTGGGTAATACCTACCTTAAAAAAATATCTTTTCCGAAATGGTGATTTTACTTAACTAATAATATTTTTCTAGAAAACTTTTCATTAATACTACTCAAATAATTACATAGTTTAATACTAGAAACCCGCCGGCTTCGTACTATACCTTCAAAGACCGCAGCAATTTGACGGTAATAGAGATTCAGATAGAATATTATGAATTATTGCTTATTTAGGTTTCAAATGAAATAAAAATAATTTAAGTTTATTTTTTTATTTATAATAAACAATTAAAGTACTTAAACTGAGTTACATTTGAAACAAATAATAGGTTTTTTTTCAAATCTTTAACGCTCCCGTGGCCGTATGGTTTCAGAGCTCAGCCCGAAACCCAGGACGGGTTCAACTCCAGGTCGGGCAAAGTGTGTTTTCGGAATTTTCGGAACATAGCCCGGGTTTATGATCACCAACCCGCATTTGGCAAGCGTGGTGATTAAGCCAATACCCATCCATTGTGTGACTTGATTTCGCGGCTTAGAAACTCCGCGGCTTGGGTTGGGTTGGGTTGAGTTGACTGGTGTCATTTGTGACCCCAAAATGCCGATCAAGCTGAAGGGATAGGTCTATAAAACCATCATTAGGCCTGTCGTTTTATATGGCAGTGAAACATGGCCATTACTAGAGCAACACTGACAGGAGCTCCGCGTCACGGAAATGAAGATGCTGCGGTGGATGTGTGGAGGGTCACGCAAAGATCGCGTGCGGTACAACCACATCCGCGGCAGCCTTCGTGTTCGTGACATCGCAGACAAGCTGCAAGAGTGCCGCCTTCGTTGGTGTGGTCATGTCTCACAGAGATCGGCAAACTCACGTAGTTAGTAGGCAACAAATGTCTGGCCATGCCGCCCCCGCTAGGTACCGGTAGAACAGGTCGACACAAGAAGCGGTGGCTCGACGTCGTTAGGGGTGACATGCGTGCCAGCAGACTCACCACTGACGATGCACAAGACCACGTGAAGTGGGCCAAGAAATATAAGAAAGGCGGACCCTGGGACTCCACACACCGGTGTGGGTTCACAACCGCGTATATCCCGGTTGAGAATCCACGGATGATGATGATCATAAAATTTAACTGTCTCAGGCAGCTTTATTTATCAAAACCTATTCTCAAGTCAAAATAAATGAAGCGTAAGTACCCTCATTAGTTTTTAGAAATCTTTGTTTACCATTCTTATCGCTGCCGTCACATTGACGGTGTGCGGTCTTAGTAGGTATTTGTAAAGGAATCTCATAAACCACATATCATGTTATGGATTTATATACAGATTTAGGCTAACGTTAACAAATTAGGAAAATTCATAAAATATGAAAAGAAACAAAAACAAAGTTTTTAAAATATTTAAGAATGAAATCGCCGTGCCGTCAAATTGAAGGCCTTGGTCTTACTTGTGTTAATAATCTTCGCAATAAGGTCTCTATCTTGTTGAATTTCAAAAAGGTTTGTTGAAAAATAAGCCTACTTAATTCAGATTTCAGATGTAGTTTTGTTCACACTTGATACTGGTCTTAGCCTCTAGACGCGACCACTCAAAAGCTTAGTTTGCGCTGATGCCTTAGTAACAAAAAAAATATCTTTCTCTGAGTCTGTTTTTTTCTTCTAATTTGTTCACCTTTAAACTTAACATTTTAGGTAATTTCTGATCGATAGTCAACGGTCAAATTGTTGAGTAGTCGTAGTTCGCACTATACATATCTTTTACATATTTATATTAACTTTCACCCATACACCCTCTTGCAAACATTCGTACACACTCCTTCACACTAATCACGCACCACCGAGCCACCAACTACTTGAAAGGCCGAAACCAAATTAAGTAATGTTACGTTTTGCATAGACCGGTGACGACCCACTGAGGGGTGGGGCCCTCAGTGGTTACCATTGAAAACCAGCGTCATGCATGGCTCTGCCATGACAGCAGCTGACTGGTAACCATTTTGGTAGCTATGTCACGCATAATTATATTATCTCGAAGTACCTAAACCTATCCATACTTCCATACTAATATTATAAATGCGAAAGTAACTCTGTCTGTCTGTCTGTCTCGCTTTCACGCCAAAACTACTGAACCGATTTAAATGAAATTTGGTACACATAGTCTAGAGCCTGAGAAAGGACATAGGCTACTTTTTAATTGGAAAAAAGTGTTGTAAAGGGTTGAAAAGGGGGATGAAAGATTGTATGAAAGTATTGTCATTTTCAGAACTAGAAGCATAAAACTTATATTTTAGGCTGTTGTTTAGATATAAATAAACATGGCATTCAAAGTTTGTAGAAATGTTACCCTTAAAAATTTGCAATAATTCGACTTCTAAGACTTTTTGGGGTTGATAGTTTGTTTGTATGAAACTTCGTTGCTTCAAGTGCTAGGAGTCTCAAATTTTGCATAAATAGGGGGCTTTTTAGGACGTAGGTGCTAACTGAGACGGGTACAAGTATTATAAGTCTGAAAAAATCCCATATCATAAAAATGAAGTTCGCGCGGGTGAAGCTGCGGGCGGAAAGCTAGTGTATTATATAAATAAAGACCTCGTCCGGAGCTTGTGGAGGCCACCTTCGGCTTCGACTAGTGGCCTAGGTGTGCGGCAGTTATAAACCCACTTAAACTTCTGTAAGTACTTACCATTCTGCTTGAACACAGTCTTAGTGGTGGTGGTCAGGTGTCCTTGCGGTGAGATGGTGCGCAGGCTCTCCTTGATCTTGACCGGCCGCGAGCCCAGGTCCGGGATGTCGGCGCCTTCGATGAATAGGAACTGTACAATATAACACAATTTACATTTTGAGAATAACATTATTGTTTTGATGTTACACATTTTCAAATAAATTTACATTTAAAGTAGGATATTTATTTGCAAAGGCCACGACGGCCAACGAGGCATGCAACCTAAGGAATTTATTTTTCTTAGAATAAATGGTAGGAAGGACCAGGACCAGGTGTCGCAGCAACTGGCGATCCCGGTCAGTGCTGCCCTGCAGCAAGCAACGGAACGCAACCGATGAAAGCAGCTGATAGACAAAATCAGAAGGAGTCACGATGCTCAGCATTGAGGGAACGACTGAAGAGAGAGAGAAATGGAAGGAAATAGAAGAAAGTATGAAACCAACGAAAAAGGCTTTCCCGATTTGCTTTTGATCCACCGATCTCCAAAGAGATTAATAATATAAATCCAAAGTATTTTTATTGAAAAATGGATGTATTTAATTACTAGTTACTCTAGCTAGGCTATTTTATAAATAAAAGCTGTTCGTCTGGTTACTTCTCTCGTTAAAATATAGCCTAAAATCTATCTAGCTTATTGTACTCGCTGATAATGTAGCTATATGGAGACTATTTAATGCAAACTACAAACAAATGTGTCCTCTTCATTTTTTTAGTACCTATAGACAGATATCTAGTAATAAAGCCAGTACCTTTGTTCGTGGGTATTAAAGTTACAGGAATGTATATAAATGTCAATTTTAGAAATATTGATGCCTTTATTATATCACTTACTGTGTGTGTAGTAAGTGCGCTGGAGCACGGTTTCTCGCCTCGAATTCTGTAGTGTCCCGGGTTCGATTCCCGGTCAGGTCAATTCAGGAAACGGTCTTTTCTGAATTGACTCGGGTCTGGGTGTGCTGGGAGACGCCCCTGGCTTATTCCCTTGTGTGGTACCTCGTAACACAGGGATATTAATCCCTACTTCGAGACCGTAACAAGAGGTGTGTTGTCTGGCGCTTTATTTATTTATTTAAACTGAACTCATATGGCAGACAGCAGTAGGTGAAGCTAACCTCAACAGTGAGGGTCCCGGAGACGTCGTGCTGCTCCATGGGCCGCGTCTGCAGCGCGAGCTGCTGGCGCTGCGACGGCGCCGCCAGCAGCTCGTCGATGCCCACCAGGCCGAGGCCGAGGAACCTGGAGATGGAGCACGTGCAAGAAGATATCATTAACCATGTGATGATTGGTCAGAAATATTGCAATAATAAAATTGGCGCCCAACGTGTTGACTTTAGGTTACATGAATATCAATCATCACGAGTATATCCCAAACGGGGTAGTCAGAGGCAAGTGACTGTTGCCGTCATGGTGAACGGAACACTCAGAAGCCCACTTTTCACCAATGGTATTAGAACCCAACGTAAGTGGTGAGCCCTTCACGTTACCCGGGTTGATTTGTTTTTTTTTTATCGATGTTTTCCATCAACGGAGAGTTAGTCGGAAATTTAACAATGAACACAAAGTTGGTTCTAGTTAGATTTGAACTCGGGGCCAAACCAAGTTGAGGTGCTTAACCTCTAAGCCACGTAGCTCTCAGAAATATTACAATAATCAGATTGGCGCCCGAATTATATGGTCATATAAGGTTTAACAAAATAGTTACGAGCGCGCATACAGAGGATCCCAGTTGTTTTGATTGCGATAGTTTTTGGGTCTGGGTATTTTTAAAAGTAAAAAAATCATTTATTCATTTAAGCTTAGCATAAAGTATATAGAAATAATAATAATAAACGTAAATTAAATAATACAATAATAATACATATCGTAAATAAACATAATGTGGATATACCACCGGTTCGGACGTTGCTTCTTATCGAGAAGACTCCGGCAAGAAACTCGATAGTTACTCTTTTGAACTTTGTATATATGTATAAATTCAGAGTACCGTCAAAAAGAGTAGTTGGGGCAGTAGTTTTATTTATTTATTATGTGAGAAAACCTATCAGCTTTAATATGCAATTTTGTGCATCTCGATACTTCAAAGTATGCTTTGAATTAAATTAGTGGACTTGGCTGAATTAGTATCGAAAGGCAAAGATTTAAATCTACCGCACCCTTTGTAAGTAACAGTAAAGTGACTAATACATACCTGTTTTGCGAGGCGCCTCCTCCGGGTGACGGTGGTCCTGTCCTGTCGTACACTTCAAACAACAGCTCTGCTGTTTGTGCTGACAGGTCACTGAAAAATTATTTATTATATATTAATATAAAAGCCTTAGGAAATAAAAACAATTTAAAAAAAATTGGTTAGAAATCTTTAAAAAAAAAAAAATGCCCCACGTTGGGCGCCAGCTTAAACTGAAAACCTTCAGCAAGAGTAACAAGCCCGATAGTATCTACATGTGGTATCGTTTATTTATATGGAAATGATATAAGAACAAGAAAATGCGAAAATTGCTATTCATTGTCATTCAGATACATTTTCAACTTTTCTTCATGCCGAAACTTAAGGCCTCACAGATTTTGAGATCTCGTTTTTATGAACTAGTTAACTAGAAAATTGAAATCTCTTACCTAAAAAAAGTTCATGTTTACTTATATCGCTAAAAGGTTTGAATATTTTTTTAAATACCAACTTGTCATCATCAGAAACCAAACTCGCAGTTGTTGGATGCCTATCCAAGACTATTTTACTCACAATAGGAAGTGTTCCTCCCACTGTGGACTGGTGGTGTCCTTCTTGAAGGCGGTCTGGTTCTTCTGAGGAGGCTCGTCCATCTCCACCACGCAATATGGGGCGAGGCAGCCGGTCTTGCCTGAAATTTATTATTAATAAGAGTAACTAAGGTAACGCTTGCCAAAATGGATACTATGAAGATATTTTAGGAACATTTTTTTTGTTGTAACTAATTGCCGATGTAAGTGAAATTCGCGATCAGAATGTGTATTTGTAATATTCAGATTTTAAGCTTAACTAAGTAGTTAGTAATTAACAAATTCGTAGTTCAATGAGATACAAAAGAATTGTCCAGTGAAAAAAAGTAAGTAATTGCCACTTCTTACATTGTCGAAATATTAGACTATCAAATCATACAGTGAATTCGAGCATACCTAGTTTACTGCACTGCACATGTCAAACCTTACTTAAATCTATTGATTACTAATTTTCAACAATTCAATCTATAAGAATCTTAATCCTAAAGTGATGCAGTCGCTAATAATTGGACACCGAGCCATAGCACGAAATGGTCATTTACCTCCCAAATCCTTAGCGCCGACCACCTTGACGAGTAGCCGTTTGTCGCCCAGCAGTTGGACGCTGCCTGCTGTTGAGTTCGGCGTCGAAGTGTACATCTGACGGCCATCGTGCGTTAGCTGCAATGAAACCAGATTATCATTAACTATCTAGGAACGTACCATTACAAACGCGAAATAATAATAATATAGTCTGTGGCAAGCAAGCGTGTGGCCTAAGGGCAAGCAGTTAAACCCTACGGACATGCGACACCAAATATATCAATATCTAGAGGGAACTTTGAGTATTCAACGAAGTGAACTATAGCAAACCGAAGGTCCTATAGTTGAGCACACACACAACAGATTCCTGTAGAGTTCTGGCTCCTGCACTCACCAGGAACAATCCTGTCTAAGGAGTGGTTGGCAACTTGTCAACTCTGATTCCTCCCAAGGAGGAGGTTTTGCTAAGCAGACGGGATGCTCAATTGCATCGTGAAAGTGATACAGACACCTCTGCTGTTGCACCTGTCCAATAACTTTTTTTTCAGCTGGGGGTAAATCTCATGGAAATCTCGTCACGTGGGTAGTTTCAGTCGGTAGCAGTCCGACATAAACCGTGGACAATCGGGTGCCGAAACCCAACGGTACCTGATTTCGTACCAATGTTTTTTTTTTTTTATATATTGCCCGTCAAGATGACCTCACTCCACCTGATGGAAAGCGGTCGTGAGGTCCAGATATGAGGTTGACAAGCCCAGTCATTCAAACGAATCACTGGGCTGGCCATCCTCACCTTGAAGGCCTGCAGAAATGCCTTTTCACGCCCCGCTTGAAGAACACGGGACTATAAGAGGAAGGAAATGTTCTCCTAATGAGCAGGGACACTCTAAAGTTGCCGAAGGGCGCTTATTTTTCGGTGCCACTAGTAACCTATGGTTCCTCTAGCTAGGCTATTCGGTAATGAGCAGTGTTTCCTAAGCCTGGTCTCACACACAACATCACGCTGCTAGTGCGTGCATTCAAGCACGGCAAATAAATTCCAAGCATACACACAACTGTTTACCATCAGGCAGTTGCTTGTCACCATTACTCATCATCAACCAGGGTCAACTTACCATAGAGTCATAATGTAGCGGCAAACGCGGTGCGGAGTCCAGATACCGGCGCAGGCGCGGACACGTCGGGTAGGGAGACAGGTTGAACTCCAGGTGCGTGTTGCGGAGCGCGCTCACCACGATGTCACTGAACCAGGAAAAATAACAAAATTAACCAAGACATGTGAATTCTTCCTATCCTTAGCAACGCCCAAACTGGTCTTTAAAAAAACATGGGTATGAATGATTATAACTAAGACCAAACGTCATGTTCTGGAGAGTGTGGAGAGTGGTTTATGTAGAAATTGAAGTATTTAGACTCAAATTAAGAATTGTTGTTTAAGGCCCATGAGAGCGACCTGGCGAAGCGGTCACCTATTTTTCAAAGCAAGAGTGAATAGGCATTTTCTGGGTAAGCGTGTTCCACGATCAGCCTTGTCATCTCTTACCACCAGGCGAGACTAAGTTCAAACGCAAACCAATTCAGAATAAAAAAGGTAGCTTGGTCATGAGTGGCAGACCATTTGAATCCTCCTTATTCGGACCCACGCCAACTCTGAAATATATCTTCTGTCCTACTCGTAACTACTAACGTTTTCCTTTCCTACCTATTTCTTTTTCTTAACTTACCTGACAGCAGTCTGCAGATTGCTCTCCGTGGCATTAGGCCTGAGAGGGCCGACTGGCGCCAGCGCGATCTTGACTTCAGGCCAGCCATCGCACTTCAGCTCACCAGTCAGCTTGTCCGTGATGCAGACCACGTTTATGCGAGCGCGAAACCTGGAAAAGATATAGGTAATTAATTAGAGTTACATTTTGGACAACTTGAGAGAAAATGTATCATTAAAATGATAATGTCGTTTATTTTTCAAGAAATTCCATTTGAAGATCATAACTAAACATACGCCCTTAGATAAATTAAAAACGAACATCTATTCTATCTAGATATTTTAAAATCATCACGAAATCTCAGAAACTAGAAGTGCTAGGAGTTTGCAATTTTTCGTGGGGGTTTTTTTAGGACGTAGGTGCTCACTAAGACGGGATATTGCGAAATTCGACCCCTAAGGGGTTGTCAAAGTCAAAGTCAAAGTCAAAATATTTATTGCAATCATGTGGTTACAAAGATGGTAAACATATCAAACCAGCACCAATAACATGAACCCTGTTAGGGCATAGCAACGTTGTTTAAGTAATTAAAATTAAATCAAATTAGAATAACATAAAAATCAAATTAAATCAATATTCATACATAATTATAACATACAAAGTAAAAACAAATTAAATTAAATGTCATTTTAACAAATTTCAAAATTAGAATTGAAATAAAATACGTCATTTGTCTCATTACACACAAACCGGCCGAAATAGCATTTTTCTTTTTGAGAGAAAGTCATTTTCAAAAGCAAAATAACATACGAAATTAACAAATCAGACAGAAATCCTAAATCTACAACTTATTCTCAAAATATTCCGACAAGGTATAGAAGGCCTTCTCAACGAAAAATTCCTTGTTGTTTTTGGTGTTGATAGTTTGTTTGTATGAAACTTCGTTACCTAATACAAGTGCTAGAAGTTTCAAATTTTGCATAGGAGTTCTGTTTAGGACGTTGGTGCTAACTAAGACAAGATTTTGCGAATCAAGTATCGTAAGTCGGAAAAATCCTGTATGTCATAAAAATTATGTTCACGTGGGCGAAGCCGCGGGCGAAAAGCTAGTAAATACAAATTACAAATTATATACAGTATTAAACAGGTCTTACTTTTCCTGAGCATAACTTTTGTTTACGCACCTTATATTTACCACAGAAAACCAGCGTCGTGGCTAATGGCTATGCCTTAAAGCGTTTGAGTGACTGAGTGGTGACAATTTGGTAACGATGTCACGCATGTATTATTTGTAGTTATTACTGTTTGTATAAGTCTCTTGTCTATTGTTACTTTTGTTCATTTTTATTTCTGTGTAATTGATGTAGATAGCCAAATGTATTTTTATTCTTTTTCTAGTTAATTACTCACGAATCGTTAAACAGAGTGCCGAGTGCGAGTTGCAGTGAGAGAAGTGAATGACTTCACCATCGCGTTTTGCGAGCACGTAAATGTCAATTACTATGGAATCGAGTCAGCGCCATCTAGCGGCGAATTCGGGCAACATTAAGGCCGCTAGATGGCGTTGACTCGACACCATACAAATTCGCGTTTTTTTTCTCGCAAACGCGATGGTGAAGTTATTCACTTCTCTCACTGCAACTCGCACTCGGCACTCCGATACGATTAGGTAGGTAGGTATTCTTTAGTTTAGGATTAAATACTGTTGTCCCACTGTCTGAGTCAGTAAATGATTATTCTTTGACGTCTTTCTATCTTTAACGACGAGGTTTTGATTCGAAAAAAGCTTTTATCTGAAATTAAGATATAATGCTGTGAAGTAGTACTCACCTATTCACGTTCACTCTGTAGTGGGAGACTTCTACCTTCTCCCCCCTCTGACTGAACGCCTTCAGCTGAAAGGCTGGGGTGGCTTCACAGTCACAAGTGATGGTCTGGAATAAGACAACACATACATTAGTCCAAAACGTACGGCTGGGGTGTACGCGAGGTACCTCGATTTAGAAAAACGTTATCGACTGATTCGGTTAATTTCTTTTATTTCTTATACATTTATTTAGTATGGGGCACGTCTGGTTTATTATTTTCACGCAAACTGAGGGCTTTTGGCTTTAACATATAAAAATATTGAATATTACCGGTAAGCAGGTAATTTCCTATAATTAAAACAAATTTACCGAATCGGCCGATAACTTTGTTCTGAATCGGGGGCTAATTCCGCGGCTGAACTATGCTCGGCCGTCATTGGCCGATCACATCAAACTTAATGCTATTGCTACTATAAGCATGTCCCTATGTTTTCCTTTTTAATTTAAATCAACTATTAAAAGAGATATTATATTATATTATATTATATTTCAAAAATCGAAAAAATTGGCCAGATTTTCCGCTGTGTTCAAACATTCAGAAATCAAATTTGATAAAACTCAATACAAATTTTATATAAAAAAAGGAAAACATAGGAACACGGCCACAGTCCTTCTTTAAATTTAATGAAAAAGGTAACTAAATCGGTCAAATTTTGGGTAACAAAATTGGTCAATTGTTCGGGTTGTGTACTTTTGATAGGTCATTTCGGTCCGATATGCAGCTGTCTCTGTCACACTCTGCGGAGGGCTCGAGGTTTGCAAAAGTCAGCAATAGATTTTACAAATACCTATTTTTCAATTCTCTCGACCGTGCTGTGTCCTCTTATTTCAGACAAAAAACCAAACTCGCGTCACACGGGCTTATTGCGGAGTGTTCGATCAAACCGGTACAGGTGACTCAGTACAATGGTACTGAGTCACCTGTAACTAGTAACCTACGTACGTACGATTATATGAGCATATACGTAACCGCGTATATCCTCATATAATTGACGACCGACTTGGTGTAATGGTTAAGAAGTTGGCTACTACACCAGAGGTCGCGGGTTCGATCCCCGCACAGTACAAACATTTGTGTGCATGAACATGTCTGTTTGTACTGGTCTGGGTGTCTCCTATGTATAATAAGTATGTATTTACAAAAGAAAAAATGTATTTAAGTATGTTTATCCGTTGTCTAGTATCCCATAACACAAGCTTTAATTAGCTTACTTTGGGGCTAGATGGCGCTGTGTGGAATAATGTCCAGGGATATTTATTTAGGGATATTTATAATCAATAATGATTAATTATATGAGCATATACGCGCGTAAACGCTAGTAAGAGTTTCGCGTGTAGCAAAAGGCCCCGGTCCGCGCTGTTCCAAAAACGAGCTTATAAAACGCTAGTCTGTAAATTTGAGCTGATCCTAGGGATTCAAGCGGGTTCGAAGAGCAGCTACCCGGATTGGGGAAGGTCGCGGGTTCGTATCTTGCTGGGGTCCCTAGGATCAGGTCGCTTTTTCTAGTTTCTCTCTTCGTGTAGTAAATAGTGTATTGTTAAATGCTTAAAATAAAAGTTCACTTTTTCGAAATAGCCTTGGTGTGGCTTACATTTTTGTCTGGTACCTCGTAACGCAAGGATATTGATCCTTACTTCAAGACCATGGCAAGTCATGTGTCTGGCGCATATATTTTATGTAGTGAGTTTTGTTTTTTTAAACTGCCACTATAATATCCGGTATTATACCGCTATAAAATCGCGTTGTATCCCATGGCTTGACAGACGATTCTACTTTTGAAGTCCAATCTTAACTTGCAATTGATAAGTATTTGCTTAATCACCATGGTTTCTGAATAAAAACGTAACACTTAGCTCGACTTGGGCTTTAAGCCCTTGGATTTCTAAGGGTTCAAAGCTTTGTTTTTTACTCCTTTTGAACTCGGCCACTGAGATTTAAAAAAAATATACATCATGTTAATTATTATTTTATCAGATTCAGATTCATTTATTGCCAGTCACATGTTAGATAGGATATACAGGGTATATAAGGTACAGTGACGCCCTGCAAGGGCACAGCAAACATTGAATGAGAGGCAACTATTGCCTATTTACTTAAAATATACTCAAAATACCAATAAATTCAATTCGAATACAATTATTATAAATATGTCATTCAATAATAAACACATTAGTAATTTATAAGTCTATCATTAAATAAATAAAAATAAAAATTATGGTAACACTTTTCTAACTAGAAACTTTCAGAAAACAGATACCATTTAATTAATTAAATCAAATTAAACAGTACAATATAAATTTTATTAAATTAAACTATAAATCGGTCATCAAAAAATTCTGAAATATTATAGTAACACTTTTCTATCAAGATTTAAGTAAGTTATGTGACTTCATTTTATAAGAAGTAGGGCTGTTAGGTATTCTTTCTCAATGCCTGATACTATTGTACAATTAATAAACTGAAAAATAATAAAATCATAGCAAAAATAATGAAAGTAGCAAACTTTCTTTGTCCTTCTGCAGCATCTATCTTTGTTAGACCTATGAGCCACTCTATTTTACGTTTTAGTCGCAGCTAAATAAAGCTCAAATGCATATAATAAGGGGCTTTCCGGGCTGGTAGTTGCATATCGTTCTGGCGTGGGTGGGTTGATAGTGTTTTGTTATTTTGTAAATATGGTCGTGCTTTTAACTTGCTTAGTCATAAGGGGATATAGCTCAGTGGCAGAGCAATCGACTGCAGATCGATAGGCCCCCGGTTCAAATCCGGGTGTCCCCTGGAAATAACGATCCTTTTTTTTACTTTTTTTACTCATTTTAGCACTTTTTCAATACGCTTTTGAACAACACTGTTCATTGTTTTGCTACAATAAAATACAAAATAAGGACACAAAACATAGTATGTCATGAATAAGTTTCATGTATTTCATACAATAGGATTTGATTATTTTAGAACATGTACCAGAAATCAACATCAATTTCGTACGGGAAGTATGTTTTTTATCGACTGAAAATTAACGCTACGAGTATGTCCGTGTTCGACCTACGGGAGTAGACCCCCTTCAAACTTCATGCACTGAATGTAAATATAAGAACCAAGATTTTGAGTAGGTACCTAATGAATTTGTGAAAATAAGACCCAAAATAAGCTAACATAAGATAAACTTTATTACACAAACTATATAAACACAATAATTAAATTAGGTGTACAATTTTTAATAAGCTTTTGAACCGACCGAAATCTATCTAAATAAAAGCGAAAGGTCACTCATCACGAAATCTCCGGAACTACAAGTGCTAGGAGTTTCAAGTTTTGCATGGGGTCTTTTCAGGACGTAGGAGCTCGCTAAGACGGGATTTTGCGATATTCGTGGTTGGGGTTGAGTTGTTTTTGGGGTTGATAGTTCCTTTGTATGAATCTTCGTTACTACAAGTGCTAGAAGTCTCAAGTTTTGCATGGGGTTTTTTCAGGACGTAGGAGCTCGCTAAGACGGGATTTTGCAAAATTCAAGGTTGGGGTTGGGTTGTTTTTGGGGCTGATAGTTTGTTAGTATGAAACTTAGTTACTACTAGTGCTAGGAGACTGACATTTTGCATAGGGGTTTTTTTTTAGGGCGTAGGTGCTTGCTATGACGGGAATTCGACCCCTAAGGGGTGTTTTGGGGTTGATAGTTTGTTTGTATGAAACTTCGTTACTACAAGTGCTAGGAGTCTCAATGCATAGGGATAAATACGCTGACGAAGTCGCGGGCAACAGCTAGTCATCAATATAATAGAAGAACGGATCTGTACATTTGAAAGCGGAGGAAGTTGTGATTGCTTAAATTGCATTGCCTCCATTAGTAGAAGTGGGATCGTTGTTCGTTTATTAGATTGTTGGCGTAGGTCTACTGGCACCATTGGTATATTACTGAATAGATAACGTAAAGCGCCTAGTAGGTATGAAGACCAAGCTAGCGTTCCAGTTTTTCATGGGAATTTGCCGTTTCTGAATTGATTTTCAGAAAGTACATAGAGGAATGTAAGTAGAAATAGCCCCGAAGGGCTAGAAGTATAAATAGTGTAATTGTGATGTAACTGCGGTATATAATAAAGATTAACAGTACTTTACTGACATCCGCTGCCGTAACGGTTGAGCCTGGACCAAATGAAACTGCGTCAAATGATACCCTTTTTGCTCCTTTTTTTACTGCATTCGGTTTCATTCGCAAAGTACGTAAACTCGCGTCATTTGTTTCAATTGATTACTGTGGCTAGGACTTCTTTAGGCACTCTGTCAGTAAAAAAGGATTTCTTGCTCGTGGAAACTTCAAGAAATGGACGTCGCTCCTCCTCGCGGGAGTAACAAAAAAATAAGAGCCAGACAATAGTCCCATTTGTCATGTCCTCGAATAAAAGATTAATACTTATCCTTCTGTTACGAGGTACATACTAGGCAAGGATTTAAGCTAGTGGAGACTCCCAGGCTGGGAGACGCCACTACCTTAAATCCTCCCAGTACACTCAGACCCGAGCCATTTTATAAAAGTTCGTTTATTGAATTGACCCGAATCGCGTCACGTTATGGTGCATTTAGCCCAAACGAAAGAGTTAAAGAAAAATGTTATTTCGTGATATTTTAGAAATTATATTTCGTTTATCATTTACACTAAAATAATTCTAACGAAAAGGTACGAGGAATCCAGAACGAGCATTTTGGCTCGTGCTCTAGGGTCTCCGCGGCGAACATAGATAGAACAACGAAAGAATGGTCTGTCTCTGTTTACACTAATAGAATTTTATGGAGTGGGGATAGAATGAGCATTCGCTCGTTTGGTCTAAATGCACCTTAAAATGAACACTAAAAAAGTGTCGCTGCCATGAAGGGGACGGTTGTACGCACGGGTATAATATGGGGTTCATACCACTAATTTGGCACTAAATTCGCTCACCGCGCAAGTCCTGGCCCTTTTTCTTCCGATGACGGGAACTTCACCAGTCTCCTCACTCTTGTTTACCAGCTCGCTATCTCGCTCACTCACCACGTCATCCTTGGAGTCGCACTCGCAGAAGACGTTGGAGATGGAGGGCGGGTGGCTGTCCAGCGCTCGCACCAGCTCCACACCGATGCCTTGCTGGAACAAACACACCGATGGTTAGCACGATCATGGACTTGACACAGAAAAAGTAAATAGTACGGAGGTCAACCTGTAAAAGACTGTAAATTGGGTCTTAAAGCAGCAGCTTATGGTGTGCTTGTAAAACTTGATGTGATCTCGTGTTACGGGTAAAACATTACTAAGTCGCATGGTTTAGGTCCTGTGGTTCCCAAAGTGGTCCAGGTGGACCCCAAGGGGTCCACGGGAGACTCGACGGGGGTCTATGTTGGAGTCACATTTTTGTAGTCTTGGGAATATGGTAGAAATTTAGCTAGTAGAGGGTCCACCGGAACCAGCAAAATATTAAAGTGGTCTACGCGAAAAAAAAGTCTGGGGACCTCTGGTTTAGGTAGTAGTGTTTTTAGATTTTTTTATATTTTTCTAGCAAAGTAAACTGTTTATTTATGAATATCTCAGATCAGTGCTATAGTTTCAGATGTAAAGGAAGGGAGCGTAATAAAACAGAATGTTTTAGTTTTAATATACTTACCTCTTGTAATCTTACTAATATTATAAATGCGAAAGTTTGTGTATGGTTGTTACTCTTTCACACAAAAACTACAAATCGTATTCTGATGAAACTTTACAGTAATAAAGCTTAAACATCAGAATAACACAAAGGCTACAATTTATAAAGATTTAATCCTTAAGTTACAGAAATTAAGTTCACGCGAGCGAAGTCGTGGGCGGAAAGCTAGTAGTCATATTGATCAACAATTGGAGATAATGGAGCACTGGAAAATCCACGATGATTCGTGATAGGGCTGCAATGTAATTTATGAATCTCGTTACAAATAACAAAAGGAGGAACAATAACGATTATTATTTTAGGTGGATACTCTTAATAAAAACATTTTCATACTTCTTACATATTGTATGTATGTTTGTATGTTTGTTACTCTTTCACGCAAAAACTAGTGAACGGATTCAGATGAAACTTTACAGTAATACAGCTTACACATCAGATTAACAATTAAGCTACAATTTATAAAGATTTTATGTAATTTGGTCATTATATGCAACGACTAAGTAAAATAAACAAATACTGAACGGGTAAATTTTCAAGTGTAGCGTTCTTCTGCTCTTGAAAACCACTGTTAGCGATCTACAATAATTCTACATGGGGTGAAAGACCCCACCTTGTTGAATAACATGAGTACGAGCAGGCACGTGTTTACTGTGAAGTGTGTTTGATTGTATTGTTCGTTAAAGTAGGTATTCAAAAAAGGGATGATTCTTCAGTGCTTGAAGTCTTAGTTTCGATTTTGATACAGTTGTTAAGAATTTTATCGGGAAATCTTTATTGAAGGAGTCACGATTATTAGAGATATATCGTTTCACTGTACCAACTCGTGGTTTTTTTATTTTTTATTTATAATGGGTTTGCGTTTGGCCTCAGTCTCGCCTGGTGGTAAACGATGACGAGGCCGATGGTGGTACACGCTTACCCAGAAAATGAATATCACTCTGGCCTTGAAAATACCAAGATTGTGAGTATAGTTTAAACGACACAAAAACAAATTAATAGTTCCAAGTTCCAGGCTTAAATTAACATCTTATAGTACATTCCATTATTCGATTAAAGTTTATAACAAATTACCAGAATCCATAATAAATGAAACCAATTACCCCACATTCATAAACAAATTAAAGAAATATCTACTTACTAAATGTTATTATAGTATAAATGAATATTTAATTGATAGAGTTAGCAATAAATAAATCCTATAATTACTAAAACGTCCTGCATTGTGATCTACATCTTTTATAGGTATATATTTTTTTGTTAATCTTTAATTTGTAGACTTAACTTATCTCTTTAATTGAAGCGTTTCCTCTCTTTCATTACCCTTTTGCGTGCCCGACAGGGTCCATATTGGTCATGTATTATATTATAATAATATACCATCTTCTGTACATATGGCTTGCGAATAAAACATTGAGTATTGAGTATCTGGAAACAATTAAAATAATAAACAGTTTTAAAAGTTAAAAATCCAAAGATACACTTTTTTGGCTGGTTGACATTTTTTGAGAGCTTCATTTCATCTTCACGAAGAAATGTGTTGTGTAACATGCTTAGTTATCAATACCTATAGCATTAATAAATACACAGTCTCCCCAGTAGCTAACCAGTGTTTAAAATGCATCACTACTTAACATCTGTCAATTTATCTTTCACGGCTGGCTGAGGACGGAGGTCGCTGATGTCATCAGAACGATAGGTAAGGTTTGAAGAGTCCCTTTGTGTACGTTTTGCATGCAATAAGTACCCAGTAACTGTGTTATTCATACTACATTAATAATTATGACTGGGCCACGCGAGTTTTTCTAATTATTATTTACACTGACCAGCAATTACTTGCTAAGGGTCAACTACGTAAAAGAGGATCTAAATCGATGACCTCATTGGCTGAGGAGCTGTCAAGAAGCAAGCGACTAGCAATCGAGTCGCATTTTGAATAATAAAAACTTAGCGCCTAACCACAGAATAAAATAAGCCTAACCTCTATCAAAAAAGGATTTTATTGTAAATATGTAATTACAGTAAAAACCAAATAGTCAGTTTGTCAAAATAATTCACTTATAAATGTTGCACAATACGTGTATGTGCTGTAATAAGCACGATAAAAAAAAACAAAGTTAGTGCATAATCCCACAGAACTAGGGAAGATGACACAGCGGACGTACATGTATAGTGCGCGTCAAACTTCTTAGTCCCCTCTGAACACGAGACGAGTATACTCATTAAATTTCTAGTCCCCTCTGAAGTTGTTTCACGCATGCGCAATACCATTATAATAATAATAATATTTTTCATGGATAAAATCGGAATGGGGGCTCGGGACAACTCCGGTGTGGACTGTGGACTAATTTTTTTACGCGAACCGCATTCTCATTCTTTTTATAGTAAACCAGCGGCCCCGACAAACTTCGTTCTGTAAAAAGTTTTTGGCAAATGCTTGACAGCTGTGAACATTTAGAATGGAAAAAAGTTTTTGCTTTTTTTCTCGTCACTTTCCCAATGTTTTTAATACTTATGATCCTATTACCGATGTAGACAAATCCAAAAAAACAATAAACATAAAAATCGGTCCACCCGTTCTTGAGTTATAAGTGGTGCAACAAACACGACTAGCTTTTATACCGGGTGATTATCAAATAACTTCCGAGAACGATATGACATACTCACTAAGTGATGTAGACTATCTAAGCGAAAATGAAATTTATTTAACTAACTTTCATTTCAAGGTCACCATATAAAATCTCTCAGTATTTTTTGTATGAAAACCTTAAAATTAAAGTTAATTGAAAAAAACAAATTTTCGCTTACATAATTACTACATAACTTACTGAGTATCCCATATCGTTTGCGGGAAGTTATTTGATGATCACCCGGAATATATAAACACGACTTTCTTTTAAATATATAGAATTATATCTACTGCGCGAAACATCTTCAGAGGGGACTAGAAGTTTGACGGGACCGCCCTATAGGTAAGTGGGGAAGATCAATATTATGAAAACATCGGTTCAAAAGATCCGGAGGACGATCGATATTATAAGGACAACATTCATGTTCGAAGAGACATAAATGGTTAATGTAGATTTAAATTATTTTTAAAAACGAGTTGCCCAGACAGACTTCTGTCAAATGTTTGACAGCTGGTGTCCATTTTGCCCGCATTTCTCCGACTTGATTTACATTTACTATTATTATTCACTGAATTTTTTGTTCAATCATAATAAAATATAGCCTACCTATAACACTTCTGAATAATTAAGCTCTCTGTTAGTGAAAGAATTTTCACGATCGGATCAGTAGTTTTAAAGCCTATTCAATACAAACAAACAATCAAATCTTTCCTCTTTATAATATTAGTATAGATTATGCAACCCCAGAAAGGAACTTGACAGAAGTTACTTCAGAATAACTCCAAACTTTCCCACCCATGGTAATCATTTATGTGAATAACATTTCTGTTGTTGTGTGACTGGGTGTTATCAACTATTTATGTATGTATTTAGAAATATTTAAGTATGTATATCAGTCTCTGACACCTATAGTACAAGCTCTGCTTAGTTTGGGGTCAGAAGGTCTTGGTGTAAATTGTCCCAGATTTTTATTTATTTTAAACTCAGATATTACGAGTATGTACGTACGAGTATATCGATGTTCGGATCCTTAAACATGGACGTTGAAACATCTGAACATCATTTGTTTTGCAATCATCGTGTGTGGCACGGCATTGATGTTGGGTTTGTTTTGGACAGCTAATAATGGACGATACTAATCGTTGTACGTGAGGCACAGATAACTAATGTTGTACGGCTTGTAACATCTTTGTTGGGTTTACTTTGGCTTTGTTGAACGTGCCTAAGTTATCCTAAACGAGTATTGTTGCGAAATGCCTAGGTTGGCAATGTGCCATTCGCGAGAAGTCAGAAGACAAATGTTTTTTTTAAGTTAATGTGTCTGTGTCTGAGACAGCTTCAAACATGCCTAACCACTTAGAAGTCAGAACTGAAGGGGGCTTGTGGTAACTAAAGCGAGATTCACAATCGGACTTAGATGTAGTTTTATACAACACTCGAATAATTTTTGACACGAAATTCAGAGGCAAATGTTTGTAACTTTCGACAAACGTGGCGAGAACGCCATAAACAGACAGTTTTACGCTTCACTTGATTACAATGATGGATGAGTTTTTCCGAACAAATTTCATGTGGTATCCCAATACATTTTTTTTACGCGAACGACAACGTAAATTTAAATCGGCAACTCGTGGCAGACGTACAGTAACGTTTCGGTTACAGTTTCCACAAAATTTGTATTATAAAAAAAACAAAAAGACAATCGGTCGGTCGACCTGAGAATTGACCCCCAGACACCTGAATAACAGACCGAGGTCACCGATATCATTTAGTAGGTACTACTATAATACAAAATGTTCACATGTCGCACTCTTATTTAGGTTCCGAAAATAGTTTTTTTCGAAGTCACAAAATATGTTCCATACCTAATTACGTTAATAGACATTCCAATCAATAAACCATTTTGTTATTGCTTGTTTTCGATTACTTAAGTAGATTATTCGTACCGTGCGTGACATACCGTAAGTTTATTATTTGTACATCAGCATATGTGTACACTATAGGATTGGTGCTGATAGATTTGAGCGTTCACTTGTATCAGACAGACCATCGAGCATTCGTAGTTTTTTTAAATTTACTCGAACCACATTGTGAACATAACGCTTGATGTTTCGTTACAACTTGTTCTTAAAAACCAAGCAAAAACGGTACATTTTAGAATACTGATCACTTTCTTGTATTGTATCATTCTTAAAAAAAAACATTACTATGAAATAAGACATACTATGCTTAAGGTGGGTTTCCTTTGTTAAATGGTCTTCTCATTTAAATAGGCACTTGCAGTTGTCCTGAATTTAAATTCCCTGAAGGTTAAATTAATGATAGGAAATTGGAACCAATAAACCTGTCAATCAGAGATTCCCAAACTTGTTTTCGCATAAACCACTTTCAAGATTCAGCTGGTTCCGGTGGACCTACTGCAGCTACACATCTCTACCATATTCCCAAAACTCGGCAAAAAATGAAGCCAACATAGACCCCCTTCGAGTCTCCTGTCTTTGGTTGACTTGGGGTCCGCCTGGACCACTTTGGGAACCAATGCTGTAAATCTATGTCAAATATGTTCATCAGTAAGTAAGTAAATACATAAGTAAATATTCTATATTGCACACTAGAAAATAACAATAACTTACACAGGGTGACTGGGGATTCATTGACATCCTTTTAAAATAAGAATCTACTCACGATATACAGTACTTTACCCGAGTATGAGGCTATTTAATAGGTACAAAATTGCATATTTTAACCTTGTAAACATCACGTTCAATACTTGGGAATTGTTTTAAAAATATGCATTTTTGAACATAATAAATATCCATAAGTAATAGATACAAAACTGCATATTTTTAAACTTTATAAATATCATGTTTAATACTTTTCCAATTGTTTAAACGGTTTAAAGATATGCAACTGTGTACCTAGGAAATAGCCTCATACTTGGGGAAAGTACTGTTTATCGTAGGTTCTTATTTCAAAAGGATGCCAATAAATCCCCAGTCACCCTGTAGATAGATAATTAACACATTGTACAAATGATAATAATGACTAAGTATCTAAAATTTCGCACCGATGTAAAAAATATATTTATCATATTGTCATTTAATTATCAAGCCATTTTGCAATTTGATCTTCTGTAGGTCGATTCTGAACAAGTTCGAACTCGAACTCACTCAGGTGAGCGAATTGCCTTTACTCATATTATTACAATTTATACATACCTTATGTCAAAATCTCGTCAAAAAAGGTTTATTTTACTATTATCTTATTATATATCATTATCGTTGACACATTTTATAGACTACGCAATTTGAATCTCATAGCGGATTCAGTGTGTGAGATTCGAAGTGAGTTTCTCAGAATAGTGCTTCTGAACTGAATTAGTAGTGTTCCCCAGTCAAATAAAACTACACCGTCTACACCCTGGTACCGGTAATCTTGCGGGAAAGCTAGTTCATTTTAGGTAAAACGCTCGCTGACTATTGTACAGAAATAATGATATTTTGTCATAAAATTATATTTGTCTACTGGGGTGACTTTGTCCTTGGCAGAATTTGTCTACTGGGGTGACTTTGTCCTTGGCAGGCAGACAGCCACGCACCAATCGATTCTAGGCAATGCGTGGCGAGCGTTATTAACGTTTTTTCGGTATTTTATGAATAAAGTATTCATTGTGTTGATTCATAAACCATTTTTCACATAGAACGCTTCGAGGGGTTTCTGGCAAAAGAGTAAATAAACAAACGTATTTTTGGATTATACGGATTTGGATCACCATGCCACCTCGCATTTAACAAACTGATCTTAAATTTGTGACGACACGATTGACGCAATGCGCTGTAGCACGGTTTTTCGCCTTGATTTCCGTAGTGTCTCGGGTTCGATTACCGGTCGGGTCAATTTAGCAATCAAGAGGTCAATTTCTGAATTGACTCGGGTCGGGGTGTGCTGGGAGACGCTACTGGCTTATTTCCTTGTCTGGTACCTCGTAACACAGGGATGCCTACTTCGAGACCATTACAAAAGGTGTGTTGTCTGGCGCATATTTATTTATTTATTTAAGCCATAACCAATCAATGGAGACTTTATTTCAATGTCAAGTGGTGTATGACCTTTCTCAGCAATGGGATAATTCATAGCTCATTTTTTATAACCTATATCGGAGTCAAAGTCTTAGATGCGGTTTAATTATGTCAATGAGTGTAACAGTTATTAGCATGCCACCAATTTCCTCTTCGAGACACTTTCGTGGACACTCACATTATTTTCTTTGTAAATTAGTCTTCATATAAATCCCTTGCTAATTAAAGTGTAAACAATAATCAACCACATTTTATATCAAATATTTGTTTACCACTGCCAATAACCTCTTACAATTGGCGTCGCGACAGTATAGTACTGGCATGGTTCCAGTTCGTACTGTTCCACCCCCACTTGATTTATGGTGGAGGTTACGCGCCATCTCGGAGTTTACTTGGCTATGGTGTTGGGCTATGCCTCGTTAATCCGGCTAGAAGGACCATCCTTATTAAAGGCGAATATGGGGCTGTTTGGTACTTTTGATGGTCACTGAAACAAAAGCTATTGGAAGTATTGGAACTACTTGGTAAGAATTAACCAATACAATGAACAAGGGTATTTATTTGATAAATATAATTTCCTACAGCTTATTGGGGACTTTAATTTTATGTGACATACAAACTGTGTCGAGTTGCTATGGTCTTTCGCTGTGTTTGCCTAAATTATAAGTGTGTTTTGCTGTGCATTTTTCTCTTGATTTACCCTTTTATGCAGAAGCTAGGTGTGCTTAATGAGGCGAAGCGGTACTTCACATCGGAGCAAAGACTGCTGCTGTATAAATCGCAAGTACGGCCCCATATGGAGTACTGCTGTTCTCTTTGGGCAGGAGCACTAGGATACCAGCTTGAGCCTTTTGAGTCGGTTCAAAGAAGAGCTGTGAGAATAGTTGACGATCACAAACTCGCAAGTGGTATAGAACCATGAGGTCTGAGGAGAGACGTTGCCTCCTTATGTGTGTTCTACCGCTTATACAATGGGTTGTGTTTCAAGAATCTGTTTGAAATGATGCCCACAGCTACTTTTTATCATCGCACCACTCGCCATCGACAGGGTTATTTCATCCTCACACACTGGAATCCTAATGGTCGCGCACAGTGCGGTATCAGAGGAATTTCCTCCCGCAAACAATCCGATTGTGGAATGAACTCCCTACCGAGGTTTTCCCGGGGGAATACAGTATGGGGTCCTTTTAGAGGAGAGTTAATAGGTATCTCCCTTATGGTCGGCAACGCGCACGTAATGCCTCTGATGTTACAGGCGTCCTTATATAGGCTTCGGTAACTGCCTACCATCAGGTGGACCGTAAGCTTGTTTGCCACCTTGTGGTATAAAAAAAAAGAGTATTAATAGCATATTTAGAATAATAGGATTCCAACGACGACCGACTTGGTGTAATGGTTAAGAAGTTGGCTACTACACCAGAGGTCGCGGGTTCGATCCCCGCACAGTACAAACATTTGTGTGCATGAACATGTCTGTTTGTACTGGTCTGGGTGTCTCCTATGTATAATAAGTATGTATTTACAAAAGAAAATGTATTTAAGTATGTTTATCCGTTGTCTAGTATCCCATAACACAAGCTTTAATTAGCTTACTTTGGGGCTAGATGGCGCTGTGTGGATATGTCCAGGGATATTTATATTTATATAACCTTCTTTACAAAGTATGTCAATAGGCTAAAATGTGCTTATTCCAAAAGGATAGGCTTCGACCTACTTACACGGCACAATTATAAGCTTTAGTGAAACCCACAAACGAAGCTATTTTACTAAACCATTATCCAATTAGTTAATAAGTAAGTAATTAGCCTATACAATAACGCAGGGTAAAGGCCTCCATCATTGAAATGAAGTCATCGCCACAATTTATAGGTATTGGCTGCAACATCACGCTTTGCAATGCCGGTTGGTGATCACAAAAGGCAGGCCTCACGTTTTCCATATGGCACTTCAGCATGTGCCCAGGGCCCCGCTATCCTAAGAGCCCCCTCACCTAAAATCATTTTGATCAAATATTTGACACTCAAAGTTTTGACTTTTGAAGGCCGCATTATCCTAATTTGCCCGGGGCCCCAAATGAGTTGATGACAGTTCTGAGGCTGTGTTCTGAAAAATAACACCCAGACCCTGAGCAAACACAAATATACATCACAAAAATGCTTGTCCTAGGTGGGAATCTAACCCACGACCTTCGGGGTGTTGGCAGATAATCTACCTTTTCACCAACCCGCTAATCTATTAAATTATCTGCCGGATCGGGTAGAAAAGGGTACGGGCTTACGAGGTTGTGGGTCCTCTTTATTCTACTACCGAACCACTAGGCACCGGGAGGACTTGCACTCCCAAGTGGTTGACGTCGAAGGAATCCGCACATAACGGTTTGCAGCGTCTTTTCTGGTCCGCACCGCTTTGGAGTGGAACGCTCTCCCTGCATATGTGTTTCCGGATACTTGCAACTTTGGTGTCATCAAGGCCAGAGTGGATAGGAATTTTCTGGGTAAGGGTCTACCACTATCGGCCTCATCATCGCTTATCACCAAACGAGACTGAGGCCAAATCCATTAAAAAAAACAAGTGTCTATATAAAAGTGCGGTGTTAGTCACCTGATTGAGTTAGAGTATGATTTTTGAGGACTTTCGAGACGAAATAGACGAATCAGCAACATCCAATTATTAAACTAAATAGGTTTAGGCATGTAACCTTATCTAACTCAATTCTCTCCGGTCATTTGCCACCGGCCATCATTTGCATGACCCGATGACATCACTGACTGAACTCATGTATGAGTAATTAGTTCGAAATAGACTGATAATGATATCGGCCAATTATGAGTTCAAACGCATTGCTTGAGGTTAAGAGATTTTGTCTCTCTGACATTGGGTAATTGGGATGTTGACTGACACATGTTACTAATACTTGTAAAGTTATGTTTTATACATTAAAGACAGTATTTAAAAACCTATACCTAATAAGATTTTAAGAATATATTTATTAATCATAAATTAAAGAAAATTAATTCAAATTCCTTTATTTAATACCGCGCTATCAAAGCGCAATGACGTCCCTGACCGACATACAAGCTGACATAACTGTCATTCCCAAGATAAAATCGAAAAGATTTTTTATCGGTCTATGACGTAACTATAGTGACGTGACTGTATGGAACGTTTAAGCGGATTTTATAAAAACTAATTTTATCTACGCATTCCTTATTGGACGCATTTTGTGATGAAATTATTATTTTCGTGATTAAAAAGGGGATTATCTATGAAAAAAATCAATTCCAGAAATTAGTCAATCTATTGCGATCAGTTTTAGTAAAAGCACAGGTGTTCATTACATGAATGTTGGTCCAGTTCTGGGTAGGAAATGAATCCCTTATATCCACGGGTTTAGACAGGCGCCAGCGTCCGCGTTGAAAGCGACTTAATTGTTCTCACTTAAAGTAAAGTAACTTCAGATTTTATGAGGTAAATTCTGAAGTTTTTGCCTAAATAAATAATTTAGTCTTGCATCAAATTACATCGTCGATATAAAAATTTAAAAGAAGCAGGGGTTTTTATCCGAACACATTTTTACTGTCACTTTAACTCTACAAAACAAAAATTAATAAAAAAAAAACAATTTCAAAAATAACTATTCCAAAACAAAGCACTAAAAAGTAAAGAAATAATTGCGTATTCTTCTAAAAATTATACGATAATATAATGTAGGTACAAATATTGATAATGTTGGAGTCAGTTGACAATATAAAATGTTACTTAATCCCTTCATACGTTGTGGTGGAGGGCGTTTTAAATTTTGCCAGGTTAAACTCAGGTACGTCATCGTCATGGCAACGTCAAATGCAAATTGTCATTCATTTTATCACCCCTGCTTCTTATTCTAATGTTATCATGAATGAAGTATACTTAGTGAATATTAATAGGACTTAAAAGGCATACAAATTGCTATTTATCTTACTTTACGTGGGACAAACTCATGGCAGAGTTACAGTAAATTAAAATTAGTATTGTATTTTACCTTGTTTTATTCATTTTAATTTACATTTACGTACAATATTTATAAACTGTGATCAGTATAACTGGCGTATTTTTGAATATTTTCCTCTTATGGTAGTTATTTAAGGTTTCAGGTAACTACGAAACATTACGCTTCAACGTAAATACTCATTATTTGTTTATACCGGGTGATTATCAAATAACTTCCGAAAACGATATGGCATACTCACTAAGTGATGTAGAAACTATCTAAGCGAAAATTCAATATATTTAACTAACTTTCATTTCAAGGTCACCATACAAATCACTCGAACGGTCAGTATTTTTTGTATGAAAACCTTAAAATTAAAGTTTATTGAAAAATCAAATGTCCGCTTATATACTTACTACATCACTTACTGAGTATTCCATATTGTTTTCGGAAGTTATTAGATAACCACCTACATAAATCTGTAAATATTAATTATTTCATAGAGCCGTCATTGGATAAACAGCAGATAACGTAGAACAGCATATCATTATTACATCGTCTGAAGTGTATTATCTAAGTAGATGAATGGCTTAATCATTCAAGCATTCAAAATTAATTTCCTTTGAAATGAATTATGAAGGCCATTTTCATTTTAACAACTTCGATGATGAACAAGTTGGCTTTGTAGATCACCTGATAGTAGTTACCGCAACATACGGTGACTCATTCGTAATATATCTAACGTACAGGCTGTAATTTAGGATTCAATTCATCGACAAAAACATAAATTAAGATACAGCAACCTATTGTTGTATTTTTACAGGGGTTTTCTATTTTTTTCACTTCCCATGCTCTAAAAGTACGCCAATATAGCCCTACGAAGCGGGACTAAAGTGACCACTTTAGTCCCTAGGGAGTAAAAAGTAATTCGTTTTTTGATTTTCTTCATGTGACATAGACCAACTCAAACAGCCAGTAAAAATACCTATACTATTATCTGTGGAGTGTGGACCGTCTTCATTGCGAAAATGTTGAGAGTTTTAGTTTCATGATTTGTCCGCAAAGTAGGAGGCCCCATGTGTTTTAAATTGTTAATCTGTGGTTCAGTTCAGAAGAAAAAACTGACCACGAAAATTTTAGAACTTTTGTCAAGTGTAAATTTGTTCGGCTTTGAATGTTTTCGTACTAAATTGATTATTTTTCTCGCACTCAAAGTGAAAAGTACAGTTTGCACCTCGAGACTAAACGCCAACTTAATATACCCTCGGTTTCATTGATTATTAAAACGTCGTGGTACCTAGTCCACCCCTAGGTGGAGCACCCCAACTCAGATCGTGGATCGTGTGGTCCCGAGTTCAAATCAGGCCAGAACCACCATCTTTGTGTTCATTTTTAAATTTCCGACAAACTCTCCGGTGATGGAAAACAACAATGAAAACCAAATCAACCCGGATAGCGGTGGAAGGCTCACCACCTACCACGTTGGGTTCTAATACCATTGGTGAAAAGTGGGCTACTGAGTGTACCGTTCGCCATGACAGCAAAATCACTTGCCTCTGACTACCCCGTTTGGGATAAAGTCGTGATGGTATGTATGTATGTACGTTAATTTTTTTTCAAATTACGCGCGTATATAAAGTCTGAGACCACTCTTACACTATCACCAAAGAGTATACCTACCGGGTGACTATCGAATAACTTGCGAAAACGATATATAATTAAATTTATTTAACTAACTTTTTCAACGTCACCATACAAATCACTCGAACGTCAGTGTTTTTTGTATTTCTGAAGTTATTTGATAATCACCCGGTTTAAACAGCGCGATAAAATAGTGCTATGAAATATTTAATTTTGCGCGAAATTCTAGCAGACGCTACTGTAAGTAATTCATTTTGTAGAGTTTCCGGTTGTTTTTCTGCGCATGAATTGCGCTTCGCTGCTTCAGCCTAATAAATAAAAAAGTAAAATAGTTACTATTTAACTCACTTCGCTGCAGTTTTAAATTAAATTGACTTGTAAAGAGATCAAGCAATACATTCAGAACTCACGTATGGCGTATTTTTATTAAAGCAAAGGAAAGAAGGAAGGTTTAATGCTAGTTTTAGTAAACTTTGCCCTATAATTTTTACAATTTTTTACATAAATTTACACCTGAATCCAGTAACGACAATCAAAGTCATAACATACCTCAAATGTATCCCTGTCCCTTTCACATCTACTGATATGTGACAGGATAGCATCAATTGGAAGGGTTAATTTTGTTAAAAACTTATGAAAACAAAATTATCACAAAAATTCTAATCTTTGCTGCTTATGAAGATAATAATTGAACGATTTGATCTGGGAAATTAATTCATTTTATCGTCATTATATTCGAGCCACTCTTTCGAATCCCTCAGTTTGAAAACCTGATTTCTATCTTAAGATAAAATATAAAGTCTACATGTCGTGTTATGTACCCTCAGTGTACTATACCCGATGAGTTATCATCAATTTATTACCATAAGATAGAAACTAGAAAAAATCGGCTTGATCCTAGTCCTGAAATAGTAATAAAATAAAAATGCTTAAGTACATTTTTATTTTCATTACATCACTATTTACGATTTTAAATGCTTCATAGCTTAGAATAATTACATATAGAAACCGAGTCCGCGCGCCCATTTTGAAGCACCTTAATTGGAGCCATAAATGGCTCCAAACGGACCGCTTTGCAGTGTTCATCACAGCTCCGCAATGTTCAATGTCAAAGCGCGCCGCACGTCAGTAAGTAATCGTCACGCATGTGTGGGTCGGATTAGTGCTTCATTTTTGACGGGGCGGTTATATATCCTTCTATACGTTATTATTCTAATTGCTTTAGTTTAGACAGACGTACCTCACCCCCGTATCCACAAACGCCAATCCAAAGATGAGAACACCTTAAATTGATGCTGCCCTGTCACCTGCCAATAGAAATGAAAGGGACAGCTAACATGACTGCTCAGCATTGATTGACGTTTGTGGAGTCGGTTGTTGTAGTTACTTGCATCACAAAAAAATCGCAGAGCACTCTTTCAGGGATGGCTCTGTGGCGCCTGTTGGCGCAATGGTGGCGATGGCGCATGACTTACACTAATGGGACGAACATTTCTATTTGTTGTGTGTCTCGGTGTTAATTCTCTTTAAGTACTTAAGTACTAGTATTTAGAAATAATTAGGTGTTTTTATCCGTCTCTGAAACCCAGAACGTTCTGCTTAGTTTTAAGTGAGATGATTTTGGTGTAATTTGTCTTAGATATTTATTTATTTTTATGAGACTTAGGAGTCATTGGCTTAAAATTTTTGGTAAAAGAAAACATATTTCGTGGTCCAGGGAGTTCACGAGCAAACTCCAAATTCCTAAAAGTGACCAAGGAAAGAGTACAGACAGACAGCCCTATTCAAAAATCCACGTTCCGAATTTAGAATCTCGCACCAATCGACCTACATTCGCGGCTGTAGGGTCGTTTACGTTCCGTTTCACGGAGAGCGCGAGTCAACGAACTCGAGAGTTTTCGTTTTTGGTGGCAAAGGAAATAGCGTTTGCAGGTTTTCTGGATTTTGTGATGAAACGAATTTGAGTAAGTTACGGTTTAAAATTCCGTGCCCAAATGCTTTTAAGCATCAATTTCTTAACGCATGTAGATCCCTTAGTTACCTGAGGTTATTTGAAGCCTAGCTGCCAGGCGAAGTTTTCAACATTCAAATAAGTCTTGGCTACATAGGAAATAAGCATACTAGTTACAAATCACATAAAATACATACATACACAGCTACATAAAGTTTTAAAATTATTTCAAATAAAAAAAATAAAATTCCATGACTGCTAATCGAATCTAAACATTGTTGGTAAACAACATCGTAGGATTCGTACGTTTTACTTTAGAAGTAAGACAATAAAGACTTTACAGATATCAAAATATGATTTTGCAATAACAAAAGAGTCTGGTTGGTGATCTGATCCATTCTGGCAACAAGCCGCACCACGTTGGGTGCCATTAAATCCCAAGCTTCTGATTTTCGTATTTAAGCATAAATACAATTTCACGACCTTTACTATCACTGAAAAGTTAGCCGGATAGTGGTGATCACGAAGATGGTTCTGGCTTGATTTAAACTCAGGATGACAAGCTTCGAGCTTAGTTTAATTTAATTTAATTAACGCTAATTTAAGCTGCGTTAAAAGTCCTGCAAAATCACCAAATTAAGGTTGACCAAGGCGATTATCTGACGAAATTTGGGTTCTTGCCCGTAAATTGTTGGGGTGATGTTATTATTTTAATGTTGCGATGCAACAATGTTCATTAGGTAATGTCAGCAACATAAACATATACACAAATACCCAGGCTATAAAATACAGAGGTTTATTGTAAAACCGGGGACTGTGTTAAACCAGGGTTGGTTGACGACCGACTTGGTGTAATGGTTAAAAAGTTGGCTACTACACCAGAGGTCGCGGGTTCGATCCCCGCACAGTACAAACATTTGTGTGCATGAACATGTCTGTTTGTACTGGTCTGGGTGTCTCCTATGTATAATAAGTATGTATTTACAAAAGAAAATGTATTTAAGTATGTTTATCCGTTGTCTAGTATCCCATAACACAAGCTTTAATTAGCTTACTTTGGGGCTAGATGGCGCTGTGTGGAATAATGTCCAGGGATATTTATTTATTTATTATTTATTTAATGAATATGTTTTACACATTGTAGTATAAAGTTACTTGTTATGTTTACAACGTACGAGTGTACACAAATTTCTCATGAATCTTGGGCTTGTTGTTGTTTTATTTAAAAATTGAAAGGCAAAAAAAGAACAAATTATTGAAGTCCCGAAAAAACTGAGGTACGTAAAAACTAAATCAAAATAAAAGAATAAAACAGTAAAGTTTTTTAAAAAAAATTACGAATTCTTCTCGCGATTGAATATATTTTAACAATTTCAACACTGTCTATCCATCAAAAAAAACACACTATAAAAAGTACAAAACTACCACTCGATAAAAAGTGCACATTCCTTTTTTCAGAAGTAAACGTACTAGAACCGGCATGTTTTTTCGCTTCATTTTCAACAGGATTCGCGCTAGTGGAAACCTTTTATCGGAGCTTAGTTTTGGAACACGCCCAACAGCTGAACTTCAGTTGACAAATAACCAACCGGGCCGCGGTAACATTTCGTAGTAGTAAAAAAGCTATTAGTCCACATCAGTTAGCTTAGCATACGGATTTGCTCTGCATTGCAGCATTAAATTAAGCAGTGAATCAATATTTTAGTTCGAAGAGTTTTTGTTTATTTCTTCTTCACTCGATCCTTTTTTAAACATGACCTAACCAACATGATTAAACCTGCCTATAATAAACTAACCTCGAAAAATTAATAACCTATTTCGATTTTGAGGATAACATGCTACAGAAATGATTGTCTGACAGACTAATACTGACTAAGTACCTATGTACCTATGAAAACCTCATAATCAAAATTAGTTAGCCGGTATAATTACATTAAAAAAAGATCTATTGATCACATCAGAGAGATCTAGCTCTGAAAAAATCTTGAAGGAATTGGCTCAACTTTAATGATCTTCTTCCTATTAAATTACCAGACTGGAGACAACAGAGGATGAGAGTCAATGACCACCCGACCTGCCGAGGTCATCTATAATGTACAGCAATCCAATTTTTTGACGCGTGTGAGTCACGGAGAAAGAAACTTGGCATTGCGTCAACGAAATATAAATTATCTAGTTGGGAACACGCTCGCTTATTTCCATTCACTAGATGGCAATGCCTGCCATGAACATGTCGACAGATGTTATGCCAGTAACTGTTAAAGCTTTTAGTTAAAAATCTAGCAAAAAGATTTGGCCTGGTGCATCCCGTAGGGCTACTTACTAACTTCTGACAGCGATTTTTGCTATTTGACGTCGAAAACTGCATCTCATTGGCTGAGAAGCTGTCCAAATACGAGTGACAAGCAATCGATTGCGTGATGAAACCCGCACCTGGATAAAAACACCCTAACCAGCTAGTAACTATAGGTAATGACGACGACACGAAAGGCGTCGTGCGCTGTAGCACGGTTTCTCGCCTCGATTTCCGTAGTGTTCCGGGTTCTGACTTCCCCTGGCTTATTTCCTTGTGTGGTACCTCGTAACATAGGTATTATTCCCTTTTTCGAGACCATTACAAGAGGTGTGTTGTCTGGCGCATTCAAAAAAAAAGATGTCCTTTGTCCATGTCCGTCCATAAGGTTATCTCTGGGTAATCTTAAAGGGCGCCCCCTTTCCGTCCAGCTGGAACTGGCGGCACTGGCGCGGGCTCGCGAGCCGTTTTTCACGTATACATACATTTTTTTAAAAAAATAAGTGTCTTGTAATAAATTTATCCAATAATATCCCCGTGAAATAAATGTTGTGTGCAGAAACAACAGAAATAAGTGATAATTTAACGTCCCAAAATTAATAAATAATTAAATAAATAAATTGATGATTTTACAAAAACTATAAAGCGTATTAAACTGCTAAGAATATAAATGAGACATTTCATTCATTATAATGGATTTAAACTGCTTATTATATATAGATTACGTATTTTTCATTCATGAAAACAAATTGGAAGGTTGTTCAATCATCATTTACTTTTGCAGTTGACTGTACACCTGTCATAGGTAGGAACTTGCATAAAAAAAATTACCCATTCCTAATGTTTTTCTATAATGTGTTTACGAGTATGTATGTACTGTTGATATGCCTTTTCCATAAATAAATAAATAAACCTGTTTAGTGAATGAAATGTTAAATTTTCATAAACTTTACGTTTCCCAAAGTCTCATACAACTTAAAATAGTTTCAAAATCGACGTTACTTCTGTTTTTTTTTTCTATCCAGTAAAATGTTATATATTGTGTTTTTATACAAAAAAAGTTAGTAGATCAAACGTGTATCTGTAGGTACTGCTACTAACTATATATTTGTTTTTTACAATTTTAAATAAGACCATTACTCTGAAAACAACTTGGTCTAGAAACATAAATTTCGGAAAAGGGGGGTCAAATATGGGTTCATGGGTCGCCATTTAGGGCCTTTTTACACACCGAGAGGATAGTATAATAGCAGATACTCGTATGGCCTACCTTCCACCATCTTTGTTTGGTATGGTGCTACAATTATTCAAGCGGAGGTATTGCAGTATTTAGCTGCCCGCTTATTAATGTGAGACCTCAAGATGAAGTCAATTCTAAAGGTACATACAAATACTATCTAACAAGTGCCGATCGCGGTCTCCTGTCCCTGTCTCTGCGCGCGTCAACTATCACATTAACTGTGTGGATGGAAACGTTATGTTTCCAATAACAATAGTGATAAATAAAAAAAATACAAAATAACTCCATCTAAAAAAAAATATTCAGGTCGCTGTCTCCTGTCTCTGTCTCTGGTCGCGATCGCGCGTGGCAACTATCACATTAACAGTGTGGATAGAAACGTTAGTTTCAAATAACAATAGTGATAAATAAAAAAAAATACAAAATATCTCCATCTAAAAAAAATATATTCGGGTCGCTGTCTCCTGTCTCTGTCTCTGGTCGCGATCGCGCGCGGCAACTATCACATTAACTGTGTGGATAGAAACATTATGTTTCCAATAACAATAGTGATAAATAAAAAAAATACAAAATAAGTCTATCTAAATTTTTTTTATACATCTATTTTTCATCTCGTGATTACTGCTGTGAAGTAGTACATGTCGGGTTAAAATTATAATACCGTAAAGTTATTATATTTATGAGATTTTATTTTGTTGACCCAGTTATATGTTGCACCATTGAATGCAGTGGCTCCAGCGTCACTAGCGTATGAGATCGCTGCAGATGATATCAAGCTGTCCAACTACTGTCTGCAGATTAGATTAGATGAGATTGTGTCGGAATGCTTGCTTTTGTTGCGTAAGTGATTAGCTTACTCAAACCTTATATAGTTATAAATGTAACATTTTAAACTTTCTTGTTGCAATTAATTCTGATAAAAACGGGTTTTTGCAACGAAACAAAATTAGGGTAAATTGTTTTACCTATTTTTCTCGACGTTTCGGCGACAATTGCATGTCACCGTGGTCACGAGCGGACTGGGGGTGCGCAGCCCGCACATTTTCAAATATTCCGTCCATAGTAGGTACAGTAAGGTCGACAAACTACATTCACAGTGTCCGGGATTTGTCCAGACGGTCCAACTCGCGTTTTACACTTTGTAATCACTGGTTTCCACGCAGACGATAGCTTAAATCCATCTTCCCTATTGAAATCCGTAATTTTGTTTCGTTGCAAAATCCCGTTTTTATTAGAATTAGTAATACATGTGTTTGAAGTTTATAACATATGTGTATTTTCTGACTGGCTTGTTCCCAGTGAGTAGAGGAATGTAGGTTCGTTGTTCACCCAGGACATAAATTCGTGTGATGAGCCTTTGTGCTTGTTCTGAGTCTGGGTGTTACTATGTAACATGTAACATTGACTTATCTTGGTGTGAGCCATCCAGATATTTTTTGCAATGAATTAGCTGGCAAAGACCCCTTAATTTGTAGGTCCATAGTAATATTAATTCATTACATCATGAGTAATTATTGTTCGTAAACTCAATTTTTTAAAAGTTTTGATTATTTTACACGAAGTTATACGCGTACGCGTTTAGCAACCTATCATATACATTTTAAATAATTTTTAGTCCTAGTGACAGTTTTTTTGTAAAAGTCAGAGCTCTAAATTCAGTTAGGTAGTTACTTACAATAACTCAAAGACTTTAACCAAGTACGCGCACTAGTAGTGAGCCACTTCCATTGGAGCCTATTCCGTGCCACTTTTTTTTTGTTGTTGAAAACTGTTCCGGAGCGAGTATTTGTGACAATATTTTAATTTACCCACATAGCTACATTATAATTACGTTGCCCGACAATTGTATATTTTTAAGTTAATAATTTATGTAATGTTCACATGTAAGTGAATTTAATTCTTATGACAAAATAAAGATTCTTACACCTCACTTACTGTTTTGTTTTAAACTTAGACAGGATGCCAAACAAAACATTGTTTTATTTTATGAGCAACTTAAGTGGATCAAAAGAACATATAGTTATACTCGGTGAGACAACCGACGAAATCAAATTGATAGGTACTACTAAATGTGGTGATTAGAACGTTTTTTTTAAAACAGCATTTGAAGACACAACAGTTTTCCACACCTTTAAAAACCACATACATTAAATTCTCCAACCTTCAATCGATTTAAAAATATAACAGTGATGCCATCGTTCAAGGTTAATTGAGTAGCTCTCAAAATCTCGACATCTGACGTCAGGCTTACGTCACGGGTGACGTCACTCTGCGGATGCCTAGCAGCCATCATGTAAAAATAAACAGTCTGAAGAACTGCCAACATGATAAGTGAGGCGAGGTTAGCCGGGTATTTACGTTTGAGGCGTTTTCTTTGCTAATTTGAACAGTAAAAAAAGTATTTTCGCCATAGATAACAGATGAAGGTCAAGCTAAGCAGAGCACAGCGGATTCCTTTGCTCATAATTGACTAGCTGCAAATACCTTATGGAAAATCACGTCTAAACAACACTTGGATCGACGTCGTCAAGGGTGACCTACGTGCCAACAGACTCACCACTGAGGATGCACAAAACCGCGCGAAGTGGGCCGAGAAAATAAGAAAGGCGGACCCTGGGACCCCACACACCAGTGTGTGCTCACAACCGGGATAGACCGCATGAATGATGATAATGACGTCTAAACAACACTGCTTCCTGTATGGTGGCGCTTTTTACGGTGATTAAGGAAGCTATAGTTCATGGAAAGCTTTTGCGTTTAGCTGGGTATAACCGAAAAACGGTTTAGACCAACGAGCAAATGCTCATTCTATTCAATACTTGAAATTTATGAGAGAGAGGGGAGAGAGGAGATAGAATGAGCATTCGCGCGCTTGGTGTAACGCTCCGTTAGATTATCGCGTAAACTCCCAGTCTAGACGTTCAGTTTGATCTGGCAATAGGTATTACAGCTTTCGAGAACAGAAAGGACAATAATATTATAATTAGCTTGACATTTGACTTAGTAACACAGATGCTATTAATGCCTCGACTTTGACATTATAGTCGCGTCGCCGGCGCATTCTGTTACAGATACTAGTTCGTAAATACAATCTAAATTGAGTTTGGGTCTTGTTTGAATATCATTACGGTTACGGTTACAAATTGTGCTCTCGCAGGTTGGTAATACGGTGTTGACAGTAGTAGTTGTAGTAATTAGCCTATGCTGTCCTACTGTTGGGCAAATTTCAAAGATACAGTTTTTAAATCAAGACATCGTTACAATAGATTTGTATTGACTTGATCACCACGCTCTCTAAATGTGTAATCTGCATTGTGTTGATTTTTTTTCAATGTATTATCAATATGAATATTGTGAATTTAATAATCTCGAATCAAATAAGGTTTAGACATTATATTTGCATGTTTATTAGACAGGTGAAGAGGAGAAGCCATGCATTACTATTCTAAGATCTTCGATGAAAGCTGAACCTTTTACATGTGCGAATAAATAAACTATCTTGTCTTATCTTATTGCAAGTTGATGATCATCTGAAGAAGCACACTTTGCCGGTCCTGGGATTCGAACTCCGGATTTCCCAGCTCGGTTACTACTCAGACAATGACTGTTAAGAATAATTTTAAAAAATTGCAGGATATTTCGTTCGTATCAAGATTTTCTGACCCAAAACAGCAGAGATTAAATTCACCAAAGTCAAATTGAAGAAGCCAACAGCAAAGCGTTGGTTCAAATGGTCAATAGTCAAATAGATTACCGACAAAATATCCAATCAAAAGAGAGTACCTTTACTACAAGTTCTAAAATACACTTATTTATGCGGAGAAAAATCCCAACCCCGCGTTTCAGGAATTAAAATTGCTAATTGTTACAACGCCATCTATTGGCACACAAACAAACTTAACTTACATACAGAAATGGACTAAACACAAATGATTATGATAATGAATAATGATACCAAACAACAGGCGATGTAGCCGTATTGAGCAGACTTAATACGATTACGCGTTGCGAGGACTTGATTTCAACGAAGTATCTTAATCTACTGTATGTATTACTATAGGATATATGTATACTTATTAGCTTGGTTTATCCATGGTTTCATTTTTTTACTGAATAATAAATAAATAATAAATTACTTTTCAGTGAGTACCAAACATAATTTGTCAAGAAAATAGTTGTATTTACCCTGTATTTTATTCATATTACTTATTTAAATTGTTGCGTCCGTACTTTTTAAACACATCTTTCTAACGTGGTGTACACCTGCTTGGTCGCCAGAGAATGTAACAGCTGGTGTCTCGACATGTTGTACAGCTTTGTTTACAAAGTCATTACTTACGTCTTGTCTGAATTGGTAATAAAAGGAAAACACCTTAAAATACGTATGAAAGGACCAACCCCACGTTGGGCGCCAAACAAATCTATAGATTTTCTTTTGATTGTTTGTAATAAATTAATATCTCAAAAACTACCGGACCGTTATTTAGAGATCTTTTTCCAATATAATCCAACCAGCGAGTAGCATTAGCTACATTTTTTTACAAAGAAAGAGTAAATTGCATCTTCAGAGTTTCATGTCTACTCTATTTATTACCTACTGTTCAATTGTATACCGAACAGGGAATGTATAGCAAACGCCAAAACTCCGAAACGCGTTATTAAACACAACCTGTTTTGTAAGTTTATTTTAAGCAGTTGCAACTCCGAAAGCAATCAGTAATGGTTATAAGGATGCCAAACAAAAATGTAGGATTGTGACTTACGCCATATCCGAAACCCAGGGATTCTAGTTTCATATTCCAGACCATGAAAATATGTTTCATATTTTTTGGAACCTAGTCCAGGTTTGTGATAACCACCCACATTATAAAGCAAGGTGATTGAGCCATAACCTATCAATGATAGGCCTTTTTGAGTAGTGGTATCTATGGACTAATCACATTACTTTTTATGATTGTGACGCCATTTATGTTGCAAAAGCTAGTAGTGTTGATTATGTCACGTCTGGTGACAACCGTGACTCAGTGTTGTCTGGCATAACTGAGCGTGTGTGGGGTATATTTAAATTTGCCGGTGTTCCGAAAACTATGTTGCAGTTAATTATAACGGGTGCAAAATACGTGTGTGATACAAAAATTTTAAAGTTTGCTCATGGATATACATGAGAAGCAAACTGTTTCTATTAAAAAAGGAGTTACTGACTAACTTGTTCGCACAGCTCCAACTACTAGCTAGACAGGCAAATTTAGAACAGGAGGCGTTTTCAGAAATTGACCGAAAAGGGGGTTGGAAGGGTGAAAATACTGCAATAAGTATGTGAAACAATAGTTTTTCTGATTTATCTGATTACTCAAAAATACGCAAATAACACGCTCGCGACTTTATGCTAAATAAGCTGGTCATGAGCAATTTGGCATCATGGTGAACGGAACATACAGGAGCCTGCACTTCACCAAGCGTTTTTAATTCAACACAATCTGGTAGGTGGAGAGCATACTGTTACCTGGGTTACTTTTTAACTGCAAAAGGTAGGCAAATCGATCGTTGGTCAATGAATAAGATAATTTAATAAGATTCCACAAACTATTGTTGAAATGCCTCTTCACAAGTTCAAGTCACAAATTAAAGCTAATTAAGAAAAGAAAAACAACAATATTAATACAAATTGTCTGAATTGTACTTCTAAAAACGGCCTAGTAGTATATATTCTCTTCCAGACAATTTTTTCCTCTCTGATTGAGACGGCATGTCTATCCAGACATCTAGATGGAACATTCAAATGCACTTGATCCTATTAAACCGGCGCCATGATGTCGAAAGCGGGAACCATGTCAGAGCAATCGATGAATCGAGTATTTAATTTGCTCTTTGAAACGTTTATAAATCGAATAAAAAAATATTTTTACTTTTGCTGTTGACTGTACATTACGAGTAAATGTTTGTATTTATTGTCTATTATTTTTAAGTAATTCATATTAGATTGTAAAAATTGACAGTTTGTGATAACATAGTGTGATGTGGTTTGAGTGCCGACCTTCAAAGATCCCGCATCAGAAACTAAATATTTCATATAAATACGCGATTGTAGGCTAAAACCCCTATTAAAACGTTAATTTCACAGTTCATAGTGTCAAATAAAGTTGAGCCAATAGACCATAGGTAAGTACAGGCGTCATTCTTAGTTGCTATGCGACATGGATCCATACCACCATAAGTCATCTTGATGATCAGTCATCGGAAACGCGTTACGTCGAGTAGAGTCATCAATAGCAAAGTGATAGTACATCAACATTCGCTAATCACCTCGACGCAAAATCGCATGTGTGATGTAACGCCGTTGCGCAGTTGCCAACCTTCCGGCGCGATTGTTACTAGCCACAGATTAAATAATATTGTCTCCGAGTCGGTAATATCTGATCTGATCAGATGGTATCAGCTGTCCAAATGCCTTCTTCTTTTATCGAAATGAAGTCACGCTATCAACTAAGAAGTCAATATACATCCATTGTAGCGATGACTTGATTTCAATGATGGATGCCTTTGCCCAGCAGTGGGATAGTATAAGTTATAGTTATATAGTAGTTGTATAGTATTTGACGACCGACTTGGTGTAATGGTTAAGAAGTTGGCTACTACACCAGAGGTCGCGGGTTCGATCCCCGCACAGTACAAACATTTGTGTGCATGAACATGTCTGTTTGTACTGGTCTGGGTGTCTCCTATGTATAATAAGTATGTATTTACAAAAGAAAATGTATTTAAGTATGTTTATCCGTTGTCTAGTATCCCATAACACAAGCTTTAATTAGCTTACTTTGGGGCTAGATGGCGCTGTGTGGAATAATGTCCAGGGATATATGTCCAGGGATATATATAGTGGCTGTATCTTAGGCAGTATTAGACAAGCTCTACAATATGGTTGTTGAAATCTAATAAAGTATCTGACGAAATTCGAGATTCAAAGTCACTAATGAAGGTTGTAGAGCACACGGCACGAAACAGATGGTCGTTGGGGCAGAGAAGTTTTAGGTAATCATCGTCGTAATAATCGTAAAAACCGTCCATGTGAACCCTCAAGTTGAAAAGGGTGAAAGTCAATAAATTGGCCATTCGGCAACACGATGATGTGTCTTTGTTGGTGGGAAGCAAGTCGGTGAACTTATTAAACATGAATGTCACAACAGCTACTGATTAGGAAAGAAAACACAGATTCTGCAAGTACATCTATTTTCCTTCCATTTACTAATGTTCAGTATTTTGTGCCAGCCTGCATAATATAATTAGTTATTCATTCTAAATACTCCAAAAACCAAAACCAAATTATTTGGCAAGCTGTAATATAGCATATACCGTGAAGTTACTATGACTAAATAAATGTTAAGTGTCAATGAAAACGACTGCACAAAACGTAAACATTACTGTGTAGGTACCTACTTCATAGAAATATCCGTTATGCATGTCAGTGCATTTCATGGACTGTATGCTGTAACTAGTTATAATAAAAACAAACCATAAAAGCCCCGTCTCACTCAAGACAGCATTTACGATCTTAAGGTAGAATTGGCTTCGAAACCCTTAATGAGAATAACTAGCTTTTAGTGGTAGAAAGGAAGATCTTGCGGAAAATTTTGGGAGCAGCAGATCAGCGAATAGTGAGAACTTAAATTTGTAGGCTGAAGAAAAATTACTGAGATCGTAAATCTGATAGCCGAACCTAACATTGATAAGAAAACTGAAGCTAACCTAACGACTTTGCTGATTCGAGCACTTGTACGAGATATGAGAGGATCATACAAAAAGATATCACACATAAATATGTGTAAGTAAATACTTCGTTTCCCTGCCTTAGTATTTCTACAAATTTCGTCATTTCTTATCATAAATTATCTCTACTACCGAGTATAGCCCTCTCCAGAGCTGATTAAGAGACCTTAGGCTTTTTTATGGGGACATTATTAAGATATTTTAACTATCAAATACAAGTTCAACAAACAGTCAGAAGGGAGTGTTAAAGATCGACCGTTAAGTACCGATTGAAGTGGTTGGGTTAGTCGCTAAGCATAATCGGGTGCCTAGAACGGCTTGATAACAGACAGATGACAGGAAGATTAGCCCGCCTTACATACACCTCTCCTACAATCTCGACAATGCCCTCATCAAGATCAAGGAGTATGGCTCATGCTTTATAGAAGAAGTCAGGCTTACCTTGGAGACTGTAAAAGTAAGCAGTATTTTTTAAGGTTTGCATTAAATTCGAATTATTAGCAGTCATTATTACAAACATTTTACAACAACATGATTATACACGTGTGAGAAATAAGCATACCTAACCTGCCTACACGCTGGCAAAGCAGTTCGTAACGATGCGTCTTCTGTGCCAACAGTCCATCAAATGCTGGCTCGCAAATAAAACAATAAACATGTCATGATTCTCAGTGGTCTGTCTGTACCACAAAGATTTCTTTTAACATTTAAAATATGCTGTAACAAAATACAAATGCAGGTGAATTGAGGTGAAGCTAAAGATCGCGTTAAGTATAGATCATTCATGCCTCACGGAGATCGGCAAACTACGTGGGCAACAAATGTCTGGCCATGCCGCCCCGCCAGGTACCGGTAGAAGAGGTCGACCCAAGAAGCGGTGGCTCGACGCCGTTAAGGGTGACATGCGTGCCAACAAACTCACCATTGAGGATGCACAAGACCGCGCGAAGTGGGCCAAGAAAATAAGAAAGGCGGACCTCACACACCAGTGTGGGTTCACAACCGGGATAGACCGCACGGATGATGATGATGACGATGAGTGGACGGGATGGTTCTTCGCACGGGAATATGAAGAAGGGGTTCAGACCAGCAATTTGGCTCTAATTCGCTTACTGCGCAGCACCTCACTCAGGTGATCGAACACACTTTTGCTTAAATACACACAATTTATATAAACTTAATGTCAGAATCTCATTTAACGTTTTCTATTTTTTGAACACGTTCATCAGAGCGGCGACATTTCGTCGTTATCCAGTTTAACATGATGCGAAAGTTGAATCACACAGCGGATTCACTGGGTGAGGTTTGAAATGAGTTTTTCAGAATAGCCCTACAGGCCAGTGTTCTTTTAAGATCACGGAAACTATACTCCAAGTCGACAATTTCCTATTTTTCTTCGAAACAGGACCATCGCTTAGTTTTTGTGATTGTGAAGTCAGTAAGTAAAATATAAGTTAAAAAGGTACTTGATTTATATGGAAATAAAGAAAATTACTTAAAAAAAGTTCTTTATTCGGTAAAATCCATTACAATTTTGTTCACAGGGCTTCCTGGTAAGTAATCATATCATAATCATAAATTACTTAGTTTTAGATATAATAAAAACTTACAGCAAACTAAGCCGAGCTTGTACTATGCTATTGAAATCTATATCTATACTAAAATTATAAAGAGGAAAGGTTTTTTTCGTATTGAATAGGCTCCTACACTACTGGACCGATTTAAAAAATAAATTCACCAATATAAAGCAACATTATATCAGGGAGTGACAGAAGCCATATATTTTTTGTTCAAGGCTATATTTAGTCACCGTAGACCTTCTGGCAAATATCTTGAAGTTTAGGGTACTTATTACAATGTCTTATAACTTGAAAAGTTCATTCTCTAAATTGAGCGTAGCGAGTCATCTCGTAACGGACCTTCTCGGCTGGATATTAACTGACAAAATTGCTCGTTACACTCAGTTTAGGGAAGTAACCTGACTCGAAATAAGGTTTTGTTATAAGGCACCTGGGGGCTAGCCAAGAGTCAGTGTTGCTCTTGGCTAGCCCCCCTGGACGGCTCTCCTGAGAGCCTTTGTTTAAAAAATTTGGTATCCTAAATTTCCTTGTATGTATGTATATTTATGAAATTGGTGTTTTTGTACGTACTCATACTAAGCTCTTTACAAAAGCGAAAGAAATGTTTCCACGTAATACACGGCGCGGGGATAGACATGTAATAAAATGTACTCCAAAAATAACATTGTTCAAAGATAATGCCCTGTAATGTGTGTCTAGATATTTAATCGACTACAATGAAATTAAGCTCCACTGACCCTGTTTAAAAAAAGGTAAAAGCATGGTTATTAGATAAGTTAAGAATTGTCATTGTATCAATGAAATGTTTAAATCAAATAGATCATTCATTAATTTTGTGTCGTGCTTACACGACATGCTGAGTTTTAAGTAAGATTTGGACCCAATGTAAACAGCAAGATCTTATGTACACTATTTTTTCACTGGCCTGTTGGCGCAATGGCAGCGATCCTGACTTTAGCGCCAGAGGTCGTGGGTTCGATCCCCACCCATGACAAATATTTGTGTGACGAACATTTGTATTTGTTGTGTGTCTGGGTGTTATTATCTATTTAAGTATGTATTTAGAAATATTTAAGTATGTTTATCAGTCTCTGACGCCCATATTACAAGCTCTGCTTAGTTTGGGGTCAGATGATCTTGGTGTGAATTGTCCCAGATATTTATTTATTTATTTATGTGAAATAAATTTCATTTCATTTCATTTCTCTATACCCTTCTAAATCATCATTCGCAAAGGCACTCATGATTGTGCTGAAACAGAAAGAGTACTCGACAAAAGGCGGGAAATAAATTACGAATTAAAGCAAAAGCTGTCAAATGAACAGAAATAAAACAAAACATTAGAAACAAGACAACCCAAGAGCTATTTGTGGCTGATTTACCCAGGTGGCATATCAATGTCAGCGGCGCAAGCGCAAGGCGAACGCTGTTTACTCGCGACTGAGACTAATATCATTGAGTAAGACAATAGGAATTGCTAAGCATAAGTATAATTAGCTAAATAGTACTGTAAAGTCAGTATTGCGATGGGTCTGCGTCAAATGTGAACAATTATCATCAAAATGAAGACAACGTCACGGATTCCACTTTTACATTCGCTATTTGACAGCAGTCGTGATCACGAAGAATTGATATCAGACAAAAAACATTGAACAGTTTTACAAGTTTTTACTGTTCATGAAGTCGAATTTGAAACTTTGAATGGAAGAATCTTTATGATTTAATAGTATATTTTATATCGAGGGACTAAACGAAGCCATAATATACCACTCGGGAGTCAATGAAACCGACCGAGGGTATATTAAGTTGGCGTTTAGTCTCGAGGTGCAAACTGAACTTTTCACTTTGAGTGAGAGAAAAATAGTCAATTTAGTACAAAAACATTGAAAACCGAACAAATTTACACTCGACAAAAGTTCTGAAATTTTCGCGGTCAGTTTTTTCTTCTGAACCAAACTAATTACTTTTTACTCCCTAGAGACTAAAGTGGCCACTTTAGTCCCGCTTCGAAGGGTTATATTGGCGTACTTTTAGAGCATGAGAAGTGAAAAGGTAAATTTTCCCTCTTTTTTTGCATGGTCGGTATTTAGGGCACCTGAACACGATATGTTTTTCAAAAGGCCTTCAAGCAAAATTAAACTTTATTTGGAAATTTTAGAATAGATTTTGGGGTTGCCTAAGTGATGGTCGATGACAGACCACGGAAGACCGTGACAATGAGGCTACATCCTGAGATGATCTTTTTTCAAGGTCACTTTTTCGTTTAAGTTTCGGTTTCTTTATTTTCTGTTTTGTGTGCATATTAAACCCTTGTTCAGAAGATGCCATTAGAAAAACCTAGTTCAGTTAAATACTATCACAATAGCGCTACATCTACACTTAAAATCGGATTCAAATATGCCACAAGAATGTTACTAAGTCAGACACAATATTGACGATACGAAAAACAAACAAGTGAAAGCTTTCGAATTGGAAACAATGGAAACGACACATTTGAAGCAGAAAAGTACAATGAATTCGTCAAATGTTGCAAACCAATGCAGGCAAATTCAATTATGGCGACTTGATAACCAAAAATATATAGGTAGACTTAACCAATAAGTGAATATATCGGGAGAAATAAACTTAGTTATTATCCAAGAAATGAATAGGCAAATCCAAAGACTAATTATTATGGTATTAATGTGAAAAGTTTCATTATACCCAGCTAATTTTTATTTGGTAATTAAGAAAAAACCTTAAGTTCGGGGAATTCGCGAATCTTAACGTCAAACTCAAACTCAAATATATTTATTTAAATAGACTTAATCAGTACTTTTAAATAGTCAAAAAATATACTAAATAATAGACATAAATACTATAATAATATGATTAAACAAACAGTATACAAACATAATGCGACTCTACCACCGCGTCGGAGAAGTTGATTCTTACTGAGAAGACCCGGCGAGAAACTCAGTAGCTACTCTTTCTCAGTTCTCAGTAGTCATTTAGACATTTAATAGTTCAACAGTGTATATAAGTATAATATTAACAATATATGAGAGAAAAGTTCAGATTTACAGCATTTAAAAAAAATATTTAGATAATAGTAATCGGAACACTCTCATAAGAAGTTGTATTTCAAATATTTTCATTTGAAGTGTAAATATTATTCTAACATTAATGTACTGAAGATGTTTTTGTGTGTAAATAACATATGCTCTTATTTCCTCAGGGTTATAATTCTTCCTACGCTAGTTTTCTTCACGATATATCGGTCTTGAACCAGATTTTTATTCGCACTGACCTATAAATCTGCAAGTCAATACCTCTTCGCATGTTTGAAACTAGTAAGATTGAGAATTAGTGTCTTAAGTCGATTGAGTAAGGTTCATTTTAAATTTCAAATCAATTGACAGCTGAAAACTTCTTGTTTTTCTTAGCAGGAAATGCTGGCATGCAGTTCAACTTTAGAAAAGTTTTTAATTACTTCTAAACGGTTTCATGCGTTACCCGTTACGAAATAAGGTTTAATTTAACTATTCTTACCTCCTCGACGGACTTTTTGGAGAACTCGTTCATGGATACAATCCATTGCTGCACTAGTTCATTCACAATAACAAGATCATTATATAACCACGTCAATAGTTCGTTCACCCATTGAACACTCGGCTGGTCGGGCCCGGTGCAAGTAGGCACAATGATACTTTGGTGTTTTTTTAAAGTTAGCTGCTCAGGCCCTGGTGACATGCGGCCTAGGCGCCTCTTGTTGGGCGGGGTGGCCGGGACATGGCCTGTAGGCCTGGTCGGGCCTGTCGCAGGTTTGAATGATCCACTTTTGATTTTAGCACTTGTCGCAAGAACACTGTCAGCACTGTTAATAATTTCGTTCGCTGTGGACTTTTTTGGTTCCTCGTTCGTTTTAACTGGAATTTTGGTTTCTACTTCTGGCTGCTTCCTGCCGTACTTCCCGTACGCCCATTTGGCGATGCCGAGGAGAACGATGGAGAAGAGCATCCAGATGAAAATGAGCATGACTAGGTTGTCCATGGCTGTGTCCATATAATCGAAGCTGCATATGAAATCGTCAACAGCTTCGGCTAAATCGGCCATAGTTTTCCATGGTGCACCCCACCAGTCGGCGGCGTGGTGACTTGCCGCCTCTCCACCCGACACTGGCTTCGAGCTCGGCATTTTTTTTCTATTTTCGCCCGCACTATTTTCGGAACGCAGCTCTGTCCCTCTCGCACTTTTCAGTCAAATCTAACGTTATAACGAATAACTAGTTGATAATTAGACCGTTATTGAGTGAACACATGTTTTAGGGTTAATTATTGATTACTGGTATCAGTTCGTTCGGTCGTATTCAGTCGCAGTTTCGTTTGAGTCTTCCGTAATATTTCTTCATCCACATTGTGTTTTTTAAACCCTGAAACAAAAGAAAAATATGTTGTAATAAACTTTTAGATTTACGAGTACCTACTTACTCGTAAGAGTACATCTTCTTATCTTCTCTCTCAAAGAAGATTGAAAAGCCTTTTCATCCTCATTACCGCATTATGAAACCCAAAATAACTGATGGCTAAGCTACCATATAACTTTTTTCAATATTCTATGGGTTTGCTTTTGATCTCAAGTTTTCCCCAAGTATTTCCAAGGGAATAGATGTGGTCTAGATGAAGCGAGCTAGGCTAGAACAAACCTATTCATTCGTTTCTTGAAGGCCTTTACGTTTCAGTTTTGCAACTGCTTGCACTACGTAGGTAGTTGATGGAAACAATTCACATTTATAAGTCCATTTTATTTGCCAAATGATAGGTATCGCTCAAATGCATTGATAATGCAACAAATTTTTTTAATGGCCTGCTCTTTTTGACCGTGTACCTACTTACTCGTAACTAACTTTACTGGTAGATAATGCCTTTGGGAATTAAATTGAATTGTGCAATAGAGAATAAACAAATAGTAAATTCAACTTTTTCATCTTGTTACCTAACCTGGTTATCTGTAAGAGATCTGTTCCTAGCGATAAGACCGTCTAAATTGAAAGATCTAAGTAGGTATGTGTAATGTAGGTGGCATGTAGATCGCGCGGCAGATCACCTAAGCGTTGGACTGATCAAGTGAAACCTACAGTGGGGAACCGTGTATCAGACTGCGCCAGACAGTCTGCAAACAGGTAGAAATGGCGGGAGATCGTAAAGAAAGCTGTTTCTGCCATTTAGTGGTTACTTACAGGAGCGCCGTTTCACCATGCAAACGTAGTCCCCTGTTTCTTCCCTGGATATGGCTAGTAGAGAAGTCATTTTTTTCAAGTAATCTATTGCACTATTAGCATGTCTCTATGTTTTCCTTTTTAATATACTCGTAAATTAATTATTAAGAACCTTCAAAAATCGAAAAAATTGGCCAGTTTTCCCGCTGTGTTTAAACATCCATAAAATTAATTAGATTAAATTATATAACATAGGAACACGGCCAAGACCATTTTTACTAAAAAAAAAAACCAACTTCAAAAAAAACTATTCCAAAACAAAGCACTAAAAAGTAAAGAAATAATTGCGTATTCTTCTAAAACTTATACGATAATATGATGTAGGTACAATTATTGTTATTGTTGGAGTGGGAATGAATGAATGAAAAAATGGGACCACACGGGCAGCATCAGCTTTCAAATAAAAAAAGAATTATCAAAATCGGTTGGCGTAATATTGAGTTACCCGTCCATTTTTCGCGCATTCTCTCTACCTAGATTTAAGACTTATATGGATTTCCCATGGATGCCACTGTCAGAACTAGACCAAATTAAAATGGGACCATTCGGGAAGCACCAGCTTTCAAATAAAAAAAGAATGATCAAAATCGGTTCACCCAGTCGAAAGTTATGAGGTAACAAACATTTAAAAAAAAAACATACAGTCGAATTGAGAACCTCCTCCTTTTTTTGAAGTCGGTTGAAAAGTAATTCAATCGGTCAAGTTTTCGAAAATGGATCAAGGGACTATGAAGCGTCGATTTTGTGTACTTTTGATAGGTAATTTCGGTTCGATTTGCAATTGTCTCTATCGCACTCTGCGCGGGGCTCGAGGTGTGTAAAAGACAGCAATAAATTTAACAAATACCTATTTTTCAAATCTCTCGACCGTGCTGCGACGTGACGTGTCCTCTTAACACTAATGTGGACGCCTCAACTTGACCACGAACGCTCTGCCAAGAGCGAAACAACAGAGAAGAAGATAATGTTGATGTTATGGTTTGCTTTTTTTTATACAACGTGTTAATTAAAAAGCGCAAAACCTCAGACACCCTAACTTATTTTTATAATTATAGAATTATGTAAATTATTCAATTTAATTTACGCGGATTATTTACGAACTTAATAGCTTTTTTTGTTTTCTTGTCTTTATTGCAAAATAATAAAGTCTATGGTAGTTACGCGCGATCTAGTGCGACGTTGCCGCTTCGCATGACGTCGCAATAATAGAGTTAAGTAATAATTAAACACGGCGTAATTAAATATTGTTTTAGTTAAAAAAAATCCCCTATTTTTTATTAGTGGAACAGATTCTACTCTCGATTGTGATCAAACTGATTTCAGGTTTTGCGCTTTTTCATTAACACGTTGTATAGCCCGTCAAGATGACCTCGCTCCACCTGATGGAAAGCGGTCGTGACGTCCAGATATGGGGCTGACAAGCACAGTAATGCAAAGGAATCACTGGGCTGGCCATCCTCACCTTAAAGGCTGCAGAAATGCCTTTTCACGCCCCCTTCGAAGAACCCGAGACTATAAGAGTAAGGAAACACATGTGCTGGAAGAGTGTTCCACGTCTGCTTGCTTGTACAGAGGCGTTCACATCAACCTTTACAAAACCATAAAGAAATGGGTCTTATGTCAGCAGCATAAGGTGCCCCTATGTAAATGTTGATGTGAACATTTCTGTACAATGAAGTACTTATATTTATCTCATTTTGTAAATCGGTACCCATCACGTGCAATTGTGGTTATATCGGATGTTTGCGGTGTTGTAATAACCTTAACAACTGCACACTTCTACTACAAAAACCTTTTAAGAGCGTTAGCTGAGGGTGGTTCATAAACGTTGCATTTTTGTAAGATTTTCGTGATTATTTCATTGAATTGAAATAAAACTTAAATTTTTGCTTTATTATTGTGTGCATAATACTATTTAAAAACACATTGAACTGTCTCAAATTAGGTAGTCGGCAATTATTTGCTAATTTAAATAAAAAACCGTTTTTTTTCAAATTGATAAGACACAAACATTTACGTACACAGTTAAAGTTATAATTATGAAATTAAAAGGTAGACAGATAATTTATACTTAATTTGATTTCAGAAATTTGAATCACGAAATCCTTTAAAAAATGCAACGTTTACGATCTACCCTAAACGCAAGCTATTGTACGAATCATAATTGAAGATCAGATAAGATTGTGGTCACTGCCCGCGAAATATGGCATAAAAATCGGTGAAGTTTTGACGACACGAATGGCGTCGTGCGCTGTAGCACGGTTTCTTGCCTTTAATTCCGTAGTGTCCCGGGTTCGATCCCCGGTCAGGTCAATTCAGGAGATGATCTTTTCTAAATTGGCCTGGGTCTGGGTGTGCTGGGAGACGCCCCTGGCTTAATTCCATGTCTGGTACCTCGTTACACAGGGATATTTATACCTACTTCGAGACCATGACAAGAGGTGTGTTGTCTGGCGCATATTTATTTATTTAAAGTGCGAGTCAGACTCGCGCACAGTCAGGGTTCCATACAAAGTTGTAGTATAAATATAAATAGCTAAATATAAAAAAACTAACTGTCTTTCCTTGACGGGATGGAGCCTAAATTAAAAAAAATGTAGCCTATGTCTCCCTGATATGAAGCTTTATATTGGTGAAAGAATTTTTAAAATTGTTCCAGAAGTTTCGTTGCCTATTCAATACTTGGCAAACAAACAAACAATTTCCTCTATATAATATCAGTATATAATAGGTAGAGTGTAAATAAGTATGCTCCAGACAACACACCACTGCTGTCATGATCTCGAACAAAAGATAAATATTGATGTGTTACGAGGTACCAGACAAGCAATTGAGCCAGAGGCGTCTCCCAGCACACCCAGACCAAAACCAATTTGGAAAATAAATAAATACCTGGGACAATGCACACCAATAATAACACCCAGACACACAACAAATACAAATGTTCGTCACACAAATATTTGTCATGGGTGGGGATCGAACCCACGACCTCCGGCGCTAAAGGCCGGATCGCTGCCATTGCGCCAACAGGCCAGCCAAAAGATCGTCTCCTGATTTGACCCGTGAATCGAACCCGGGACACCACGGAAATCGAGGCGAGAGTGGAGCTGTGGACTCCTCATCAACTTCAGTATTATGCAGATCTGAGCTAACTATGCGTTTCTAAGGGTAGGTTGCACCAATAGAAGTAAAAGTTTTTGTCAAATTTGACAGTAACAGTAACGCTGACTTTAATGGTTAAAGCAAATGTGTTCCACTAGCGAATTCATAATCCTTGTTATAGTTATTAGTAGAGATGCGCTAAGTAGCACTTTTGCCGAATAACGAGTACAGAGTTTTACTCGGTTCAATTTTTTTCCAACCGAGTACTCGGCTAGTAACTCGGTTCAATCAAGTTCCTGTTTCGGGCGCGTAAGCAAGTACAAACAGGTACGCGCGGCGGCTCGCGTTGATACACCTCTCACCCATACAATACAACATAATTGAGATTGTCAAAGATTTCCCAAATTAATAATAAATACTTTTTGATTAACATCATCCTCATCATCCGTGCGTTTATCCCGGTTGTGAACTCACACTGGTGTGTTGGGTCCCACGGTCCGCCTATCTTATGTTTTTGGCCCACTTCGCACGGTCTTGTTCATCCTCAGAGGTGAGTCTGTTGGCACGCATGTCACCCTTGACTACGTCGAGCCACCGCTTCTTGGGTCGACCTCTTCTACCGGTACCTGGCGGGGGCGGCATGGCCAGACATTTGTTGCCCACGAAGTTTGCCGATCTCCGTGAGACATGACCATTCCAACGAAGGCGGCACTCCTTTTTGTCTGTTATGTCACGAACACAATGGCTGCCGCGGATGTGGGTATTCCGCACGAGATCTTTGCGTGAGACTCCACACATCCACCGCAGCATCTTCATTTTCGTGACGCGCAGCTCCTGCTTCTGTCGTTCTAGTAACGGCCATGTTTCACTGCCATATGAAAGGACAAGCCTAATGATGGTTTTATAGACCTGCCCCTTCAGCTTGATCGGCATCTTAGGGTAACAAATAACACCAGTCACCTGCTTTACTTAGACCGAGTATACTTGGCATTGAAACCGAATAATTGGACCGAGTAAGAGTTTTAAAAACCCGCCGAGTACGCCAAGTACCGAGTATTAACCGAGTACTCGGCCCATCTCTAGTTATTGGGGTTGCAAGTCAAATGAGGCGTAATTTATTATGACGTCATTTAACTATTTGTCAACTGGTGCAACTCATTTTTGGCCTAACCGATACTTTAACTGAAATTTAGATGTTTGTTATTGTTGAAGTAAGATGGTGCAACCCACCCTAAGAAAAAAGGACTTGACGGACTTATACGGATATGAACCAAGCGATTCCCTGTAGTCGTTTTTTGGTTTAGATATCACGGGAAAATGTAAATAGCCTACAATAATCTGGATAAATTCACCAAGTTGTTCTAGAAGCTATACTCTAGCATTATTGTATTAGTTGTATTATATTTGTACCTTTGGAAAAGTTCTTAACTCAATATTGCTTTATTTGAGCATTCAATCGAAAATTCGTCGTTTTTAAAACTCGAGCCACATTGAGAACATGACGCTAGATCAGTCTTTCCCAACGTGGGCGATAACGCCCCCTTGTGGGCGCTGCAGGCCTAAAGGGGGGCGGTAAGAGACCCAGAAAAAAAAGGGGGCATTGTGTAGGGCTTTGGGGTCGATTTATAATTTCATCTACCTAGCTAGGAAGACTCTTAGACACCGACTGAGCTCTCGACTCTCGACTACATCTTGTGAACATCAACTAATATTAATTAAGATATAGCTCAAACTCGGTTCGATATAAAAGACCGCGGGCAATCATGTTTTAACAAGTTTTTGTTAAATAATCCGAATTGTACATTCCTATACCAATCGGCTGGTTCTATAATACTTGTTCTTGCTTGTCGAGTACGATTGGGCGTCGAATGAGATAAACGAGTTTATGCACGTTTGTCTTATTCCTGTTGGTGCGTGCTGCTTATGCAGTCCTATATAAGCGACGTAAATTTATTTTATTTTCATTTGCGGTTTCGCGCATAATAGATAAGCAGTACTTGATTTCAACACTTACGTATTTCTTAAAACAAAACAATGTTGGAAGTAAAAAAGAAGAGACGGCAATACTCTGCGGAATATATTAAATTCGGATTTATTGAAAATCCCACAAACCCGTCGTCGCCTTTGTTGCTATCTTACGTGAGGTTTATTAAAGATGAGAAAATACGTGAAGAACTATTGTTTGCCAGAAATTTGGAGACAGATACAAAAGGCGAAACCATATTCAATACATTGGAAAAGTTTTGTGAAGAGAAAGAGATTCCTTTGAAAAATATTATATCAGTTGCTACGGATGGCGCTCCGGCTATGACAGGGTGCCATAAAGGCTTCATAGCATACTTAAAGAATAAAATTCTAGATGTCCTTGCTATACATTGCGTTATTCATAGACAACATTTGGTTGCTAGAAACTTAAGTGAACGACTATTTCAATCACTGCAATATGTCATCAAAGCAGTCAATAAAATCCGTAGCAGCTCTTTGAATGATAGATTATTTCATCAGCTTTGTGTTACTAATGACGAAGATTTCAACCGTTTGTTGCTTCATACTGAAGTTCGTTGGCTGTCAAGAGGCAATTGTCTGATTCGATTTTACAACCTGTTTGACTCTATGATAGAGTTCTTGGAAACTAAAGATACAGAACTGCGCAACAAGCTCATAAGATCAAAGAATGATATAGCTTACATGACAGACCTGTATAAAATGTTCAACGACATGAACCTCCAACTGCAAGGCGATGAACTAAATTTAATTAAAACAAAAAATGTCGTTGCTGCTTTCGCAGCCAAACTGCTTCTGCACAAAAAGAATATGGGCAGACGTGAGTTTCACAATTTTCCGAATTTATCAGTATACTGCAGTAACGACGACTTGTTTGCCTACTGCCAACATTTGGAAAACCTCCACATTGACTTCACCGAACGATACCAGGACATTTTAAACTTGGAAATACCAGACTGGGTGTTGGATCCGTTTTCAAATGTCAACACAGCAATGCCACCTCAGCTGGAAGAAGAACTTATAGAATTGACAACAAACGAAAAAATAAAAATCAAGTTCAAAAATGGATATCAAGAATTTTGGCTACAAAAACCGATCCCGCAATTGTACCCTGGATTGTGGTCAATTGTTCAACGATTTTTGATAGCATTCCCATCGTCATATTTGTGTGAACGTGGATTTAGTGCTGTGGCAACGCTGCTTACTAAAAAGAGAAATCGTTTGCGTGTTACCGAACGTGGCGACTTGCGGCTGTGTTTGAGTAAATTGGAACCTGATATCAACAAACTTATTGAACAGCATCAGATTCAACCTTCACATTAGTTTTTATATAAGAATTCATTATGTTTGTTTTATTTTCAATAAAAGATACTCTGTCCGAATACTATAAATTTGCGTTTCAATAATCAGTTATAAGTACTTAGCGGTTTTTAAGTATGTTTTAAAAGGGGGGCGTTAAAAAATAATTTATTCTTAAAGTGGGCAGTAGACAAAAAAAGGTTGGGAACCCCTGCGCTAGATGTATTGTAACAACTTGATCTTAAAAACCAAGCAATAACATCACATGGAAATTAGAAACCTGATCATTTTCTTGTATTGTAACTACCATTCGTAAAAATGTTGCACTACAATGAAATGCTCTAGTCTATAGGTACCATTACCCTTAGGTTATCGGGAGATTTGTATTTAATTTCTACCTCTTGAAACCGAGACTTTCAGTATCTATCTAAGCTGCGAGAAATATCGTCTAAATAAATACAGTAAAATGCGAAGTAAATATAGCCTTTACATATCTATTTTTTTATGTGTGCTTGATCTCTTGATCTCACACCCGGCCTCGTGCCGTCTATACTTTGCTCAACGCGTTACACACACAATTACCTCTATTTACTTGTCAATAGACTAAGTACAATCGGTGTACCTACTCTATAAATAGCATTTACCTACTAAGAATAATTACCTAAGGGTACAAATAATTTATTTACCAAAATAAGTTTTGTAAACCTAACCTAATATGTTTACGCTTCAAATTATAATTTACACCAAAAAAAGAAAAGTGATCCAAAAAAAGGATATTCTACCAAATAAGGTAATATGGCCGTTAGGACAGAGCAAAAAGTCCATTCCAGGTCTTTTCTGCCCAAACCAATTAATCAGTTCATTCTGGACTTCAAAATTGTCAACCTCGTATTTATTTCAATAGATGCAGCCAGTGGTGGCCCTAGCCTTTGATTAGGCTCCCTGTCCACCGAAGCTAATCGGAGTTTTGGCAATTTACAACCGATAGAATTGAAGGCAGGCCTGCCTTTAAGCAATCCCATTGGTTGAAAGTGGCCAAAACTCCGCTCCGCTGACTCGCTTCGCTTCGGTCTGATATAAGATTACTGACAGTATAAATATTATTCTATAATGGTTTTGCGAAAATAACTATCTCTGAATACTCTGGGGACTCCACGCAAATTTGATTGATTTTTGTATGAAAAACGACCCGCCACGTGCCAAAATTCGCATCGATGCCTTTTCAAAGATGGCGTTTACATTATGGCTTTTTGGCGTCGCTCGCAAGTGGCGCTCAGAGTTCCTACTTATAATAACAGGTAGATAGATAGATATACTTTATTGTACTCTAAAACAGTAACAGTAATATTTAACAATTTGTACAATTTAGGCGACCTTATCGCTAGAGAGCGATTTCTTCCAAGCAACCTTTGGGTAGATGAACTTCTTAAAGCTTATAGTGTGGAGTGAAAACAACTATAAGAGCAAAACATAAGATTTGAATAATACAACTTCAATCAATATTATATATAAAACATACAATAAATAAACAAACAATCAATATATTACAAATACATAAATGAATATAATAAACAGGTATTAATATAAAAATAAGTAAAAATCTGTGTTTTGAACATTAACATAAATTAAACTTATATCTTTACTTTTTAGGTAACTACTTCACTATTGCACGCCATCTACCTGGTTAACTGTAGCAGGACAACCTAGATTTAAAGACCCATTTTGTATGATTGAAAAAAAAAGTAGTCTATGGCTCAGAGCGCCCCTACCTTCGCTCTTCACCAGGCTGAGAAGTGTCGACGTCCACATATCCGAATATTGCGAATATCCGAATATTGGGTCTTTTTACACTGTGGCTTTTTGCAGTGATTCAAACATGCGTTCGACTGCATCGCGATTGTATCGCTGCATAAAATACAGTGTACTCGAATAGATGGGTCCTAATACGGCTATGAATGATGCTGTTGAAGTATGAATCACAAAACTACGGTAAACGCAAATAAATTTCAATTCAATTTCGACAATAGCCCTGTAGCTGCTCGCTAGCTACCTATCTATTGTTTTATTTTATTGCCCTACCGGCTATAACTCCTACTAAAAAGCGTCACGGTCTATTTGGCCGTGTTACTGCTAGATACTCGTATACAGGGTGGTCCAAAAGGTGACGTCCAAAATTTTTTTTTGGGTAGCTGACATCTGGGGGTACTCAAAAATACCCCATGTATGCTCCGCGATTTTTTGTAGTTTAGGAGATATGACTTTTTTTCATAATTCTGTAATTTTCGACTGAATTACTTAGTATTTTTTTTTTTTTACGAATTCTGACTTTTTAAAATTTGTTTTTATTTTCTGATAGTCTCCATGAATTGTGCTTTCTCGGGTAAAATAACTAGGCTTACTACTCTTCACAAACATTATGAAAATTTAGATCAAAAATAAATGATTTGGGTTAGAGTGAGTCAGGATTAAATTTTAAACTTAAAATTTAAAAAAATTGAAAAGTTCTATGACTTCTAAGTAACTTTAAAAACTTTCTGGGACCCTAAGCTATAATTGTAATACAAATGGGGCACACACATGGGGTATTTTCGAGTACCCCCAGATGTCAGCTACCCAAAAAACATTTTTGGACGTCACCTTTTGGACCACCCTGTATGTTACTAGCCGAGATTACCTGAAGGGAATTTGGATAAGTTCTACGAGTTTTAGCTAACTTAGTTCATTAGTTGGCGTTTTAATATGGGCTTTCGGTACTGTGACTCTAGTGATTATAAATGAAATGGCAAACAAATTGCAGGAGTCACGTATCGTAGATTACGTGACGGAAGCCCTTGGCACACTTACAGGTGATACATGACTTAAGCACGGACCACTAGACGCCGGGAGGGCTTCCACGCCCATGTGGTTGAGTTTACAACAATCCGCACTCAACGGTTTGCTGCGTCTTTTGGTGCGTCGAGACTGGCCTGTTGGTGCAATAGCAGCGATCCTGCCTTAAGCACCGGAGGTCGTGGCACCCCCACCCATGACAAACATTTATGTGACGAACATTTGTGTTTGTTGTGTGTCTGGGTGTTATGAAAGAGTTTGTTTGTTTGCTTGAACGCGCTCATCTCAGGAACTACAGGTCCGATTTGAAAAAATATTTAAGTGTTAGATAGCCCATTTATCGAGGAAGGCTATAGGCTATAAATTATCACGCTAAGACCAATAGGAGCGGAGCACCAAAGAAGAATGTTTCAAAATCAGGGGTTTTTACCTTTTGAGAGCTTCCGCTGCGTGCGCTGCGTAAACGGTTAAAGTTTCGCAAAAATTATGTATGTCCACAGACAGCACCAGCGCCGCCTATAAGTAAACTTTTCCATATAAATACTTTTCGCGTGTACCATCGAGGAGGACGCGAATGAAAGTGACAGTGACAAGGATTCGAAATATAACCGAAATCAAGCGAACACGGAATTTTCCTTTGCTCCATATTTTCCCATATCCTAATTAAGATTCTAGAAACAGAATTTATTCAATGATAAAATTGTTCGCCTTTCAAAGTTCTAAAAAAAAGTCCGCGACAGCATAAATGTCTATCTTATACGAGTAAGGTCGGCTCACTTTAACCTTTTTTATGCCAACCAAATTTGTTCTAAAATAATGCATTATTTGCGAAGATGTTTTTATAAACAGCGTTAGCCCAAAGTAATTATTCCACGCGGACGAAGTCGCGGGCAGAAGCTAGTTATCTATATAAGTATAATATTTAGAAATATTTAAGTATGGTTTTTATTAGTCTCTGACTCCCACAGTACGAGCTTTGCTTAGTCAGATGATCTTGGTGTAAATTTTCCCAGATCTTTATTCGTTATTTATTTTCTGATACGCACCGCTAGGGATGGAACGCTTTCCCTGCGTCTGTGTTTCCGGATACTTACAACCTTGGTATCTTCAAGGCCAGAGTGAATAAGCATTTTCTGGGTAAGCATGTACCACCATTGGCCTCGTCATCGCTTACCACCAGGCGAGACTTAGGCAAACGCAAACCCATTTTAAATTAAAAAAAAAAACGATTTTAATTTTTGAGATAAATCATTTTGTCTGGATGCCTCCTATCGCTTTAACAGCGTCATAGGAGCCTTATTAGCCCTAAAACTTGTCAAGTTCATTCTCTAAACTAAGCGTAGTGGGCAATTTCGTAATTCTTTCATTTCCAGCCAGTCAGCGGTTACCTGGCACTAATACATCTTCTCAGGGTCAGCCTATGGGCACCCTAAATTTATAGTATTGATAGCGTACTGCCCTTTTGACTCATTTTATACTGGACCAAAGTCGGTGTCTTTAGATCGTGTTGCACCTTACTCTTTCTTCTTTTGATCCCGTTCTACTCATAGCTAGTTATTTTTATTGTGAGAACCAACTCGTATACTCACAGAAACAGTCTGACACTGATCTCTATACCTAATACATACTTTTATTTTAGTTATTTCCTGTGGTTCGTTCGATCTAACAGTTTTAGTACTCCAGATTTTTGAGTTTAAGACATAGGTATGAGTCTGTTTAAATGGGTCACCACACCAATAATAATACAAAGTCTACCAAAATTAAAATGCCTTTGAACAGTTTGAACACGTCTCGGGTCAAGTAAATGTCAGATTCAAAACATTGCTTTAATTAATCGGTTAATGTGCTTATTTAAATTCGTGTGGAGTTATCATGCGACCTCGATGACGTAAGCGCAAGGACACGAAGCGACTATTGCGTGTGGTGATAGCAATTCATAGCCGGACAGATGCTATCACGACGAGGGCTGATGGAAATTTATTGCTATTCATTTCATGTCAAATACTTTCCGAAGATTTTTTCATAATTTATTTGATTGGGTTTACTTCATATATTAGTTTTTGCTAACCACATGCGTTAATTGATTAAGACAGTAGGTAATAGTTAGAACTTCATTAAAAAGGGTTTTAAGTAGGTATAAGTATTATATTATGTCGCTGGAGTTGAATTTTGTTTTGTCAAAAAGGGACGTGGGAGCCTAATGAGTACCTACTTTACCCTTGACCCTTGTTCAACCGCTAGGCAGAGAAATTTTTCATTGAAAGCAAGTCATCGCTAACACTATTGTTGATAAATGCGAGTTAGTCATCGCAAACCCGGGCTATGATCTGGGATTCAAATCACAGGATTTCAGGCACCATAATTTAAGTATTAAATAATTACAAATCCCAATACCTACCTTATTTAATTCACTAAAATAACTTTATTCATTTAATTATCTCTATTGCACATTAAAATATTCGAATAACATTTTATTTGTTCATCTATATAAACTAACGCTTCCAAGTTCTATGAAATAATGATTCGATGATCGAATAGATAAACTAACGATTATAAACTACCCCATCCCTATTGAAAGCTGTCAAAATCAACATCAAACTATAGGACACAGTACACACACATCACAGTGGCTCTACCTCTACTCTTGACATTCTTTTTTCAAGTTTAAAAAACGGATTCAGGGCCGAATAGCCACTTTTCCAGTCAGTCTCATCAAAACGCTCAACTCGAAGTACCTATATAAAATTTTATTAAGGCAAAATGTGCTTGCCAGTTCCGTTGAGTCATTGTCTGTGATTTTGTAAGTAGGTCCGCGACAGTTCTAGACATGGTGCCCTTTACACTCGGGTTATCAACACTGTTTCGATTCAGAGCCATTTGGTACAAGGTAGACACGTTTTACACACATTATAATATAATATAAATGAAAATGAGGAAACACGCACATGTTTATTTTCGTAATTTGGGTAATGGACTTGGTATTTTCGATGACAAAAGTTATACTTTAGGGACTAAAACGAATCGTTGCAACTTTCAGTTTATTAAGCCAAGGTACCGGTGGTATTATCGCCGGGTGTCCCACATGTGTCAGCTGACCTGTCATACATTCCGACTTTCGGTGACGTCCTACTTTACTTTGATGTCCTAATTTAAAAACCGAATTTCCGGTTTGAGAATTGAAGATTGCTTTGACAGCGTTAAAGTAACGGTGAGTGTAGAAGGATCTTACCCCTAAGAACTTGCCTCAGGGCGCCCCAAATATAGGCACAAGCCTTTGGTCGTTACCGAATGGTAAAAGGCCATGGAATATAACAATTTTAAGTTGAATAGTTTTCAAGAATTCACGTAACTAACAATGTACTCGTAAGTATGCTTTGCGCAATATTTAAATCATTATTTCGTTAACAGTATTATTGTTACGGGTTGTTTCCTGTAAAGTAGTGCAATTGCAACCAATTGGTTAAATAGATAAATAAATCTTTTTCAGGAAAATGACCAGCGGCGATGCAGCTTGTTTCTAGGCCTGTTATTCATCCTGGTAAGATTCCTGCGATTTATTAACAAACCTTATCTAATCACTATAACTTCCCATTCACACATAACTAAATACCGTCGGAATGAATGAAATCTGCTAATTCTAGTAATTGATGACTAATAAAAGCAGCGCAATGATAAGTGGGAAAATCAAGGGCTTTGCATTTTAGCGCGTTTTGTTTAAAAAATAGGCGTTAAATAGGTTTGCCAAGATTTGCTAGTAAAGTTTTGTCTCAGTAGACTCTAGATCTGAGACTTGATTTTACTCATAGACACTGACTCTCGAAGTCTCGACGAGATACACCCATTCCTCACGCTAAGCTTTGTTATTATTGTAAGATTATAATGTATTATCATAAAGGGTTTTGATTCCGTGCCTAATCAGGTACCTATAATCTCGAGAATCCGAAATTCCGGCAAATTTTTCAGAGCTCACAATTTCTCGGTATTTACTTCATAAAATTGAAGTTCTATTAGTCTAAATCTAGACTCTGAAGTAAAAACCCAAAATGCATAGTCAGTGCCTGGCCAAAACTACATAAGAGGCCTACTTACAGGACACATAGGTATACCTATCTATCTATGACCTGGATCGGTTGTTGACACAATTAAAAGTCTAGCCCAGGCAAAACTAATCGTAACTTAAAGGTAATTGGTAGTTTCGTCACTCACTACCTACTGCTACTACTCCTGTCCTATTACTTTTTCTGTGCGATTGCTACGTTCTCTATCTTCTCTATCTCTATAAACCTAATATTGACAGTTTTTAAAGTGTAGTGTTGTTTCATTATTCAAACATCATACCTACATAAAACACATTATATACACAAACAGTCGCAGTTTAGATACGTGACGTAAACTCATGGTAGGCTGCAGAAACCCTAACTAATCTTACTATCTTGTGGTCCGCTTACTAATTTGGGAATTTATTATCTACCTTGAACCACAAATTATGCAAAGGCCCGGAAAGATAGCACAGAATCTATAGATAATTAGTCCGCTTAGGGCCGTAAGTATGTATTTTTTTTTATATTATATTATTTTTTTAAATAATAGTATTTAGAAATATTGAAGTATGTTTATCAGCCTCTGACACCCATAGTACAAGCTCTGCTTAGTTTGGGGTCAGATATGATCTCGGTGTAATTTGTCAGCCAGAATTATCCATAATAATTATGAGTAGTGACCACAATTTATTAATAATATTTCCATTTATTGCGTAAAACTACATTTTACTTACTTAAATTTATAATAATATGTTAGTATCATGCTAAAAACTTGATTAAACGGATCTTCATATGTTTTTTGTTTTATTATCCAATAAGACGACATCTTTTTCTTTGACAATGAACTTTAAGGAAGAATTAGTTAATTTAATTTAATACGCATATTTAATTAATTGCATGGAATTCACATTAGCATGACAAGTATGTTCACCTAAGTTATAAGTTAAGTACCCACTAGGCAATCTTGTGTACAAGCCACGCTTCTAAGGAAGTAACAAAAATATTATAAGTCTTATGTTAAAGGTGCCTATAATTAAAATATAAGCATGTAAGTAAGTAATTAGCCTATATACTGTTCCCGTGAATTTTGAATTTTAAATCAAGACTTGAACTAGAAGATTGATGGAATGACTTATTTTGACGACACGATTGGCGTAGTGTGCTGTAGCACGGTTTCTCGCCTCGATTTCCGTAGTGTCCCGGGTTCGATTCCCGGTCGGGTCAATTCAGGAAACGATCTTTTCTAAATTGACTCGGGTCTGGGTGTGCTGGGAGACGCCCCTAGCTTATTTCCTTGTGTGGTACCTCGTAACACAGGGATTTAATAATCCCTACTTCGAGAACATTACATGAGGTGTGTTGTCTGGCGCATATTTCTATTTATTTATTTATTTATATTTATTAATAGTTTCAGAAAAAAAACAACATTAAGGTGGTGTCCACGTTTAGTTACCTTCAGTTGAAAAGAACGATAGGCGACAATTGGTTAAAATTATACATTGGCTTTTAAGTTCTTAACATCACTTGTTTTTTTAGTCAACGGCGTTCAGTGCGTCCGCGTCTAGGCCTTCTGAAGCATATTTTTTCATTAACTTCATTATAAATGAGAAGCTATAAGTAAGTAAGTATTCTCTATCAACACCATTTTAATTTTCTTTATCGCATTTGCGCTTCTTTATTAAAATATGAAAAAAACGTCTAAAACTAATGTCAGAAAGCACCGAATTATTTTATACGCGAAATATCGATTGTCATTCAAAAGTCGTCCCTGCAGTCTTTCGAGACTATAATGAGCAATAATCTCAAAGTTATAACAATAACACTGAAGCATTATAATTAACCTTTGAACCAAACTTTTATTAAACCACTCACATTCACCTAAGCACTTAAAAGGCCAGCATTTAAATAAAAAACGGTCAAAGATTGTAAATATGATAAAGCTGACCTTCAAATTCACACGATTTTCGTTATTTTCTTTCACGAACACAAATAGCGGACTGCATTGCTCGAAATGCACGAAAAGACTGCAGGACTATGACCATACTGACCATGCTTTGGTCCATGTCGTCATCAGTATGGTAATAAAATAAAAATTGTGAATCATCTTCAAAAATGGCAACTTCTGACTGGTTCGTTAGTAGAGGTCTTGGTTGGTAGAGACGCAAAGTTATCGATGTCGCGACCTAACCTTGCAACTAATAAATATTTATAACATTATTATATTCTAAGCTTATTAATTAATACTTATACCGGAACATTCGCCGTTTCTTTGCTGGGTTAGTTGCAATAAATATCAAGTAAAATATACATAAATTCAAGGTTTTCATACAAAAAATACCAACGTCTGTATTGTTGTATGAAATCCTAAAAATAAAAGTAAATTTCTACTTTTAAACTTCACCTGCTGATTATGCCAAATCATTTTCCATCAACATCTTTAGGCTGCAAATTAAAAAAATATATCGTGGATGGTCAAGATCATATACTGCAATGTAATAATAACACCACACGATTATTGCAGTATATAATCTTGATCACCCACGATATTTTTATATTTTTTTAATAAGCCGAAAGATGTGTATATTCTGGTAGATCCCATAGGTTTAATAGCAGCATTTAGGCACAGATTAAGGAACTGATAACCAATTTACAATAATGACCCGGCACTGCCTTCACTATCGTTTTCTATGTATTATTCCTTTTTTGACAATTTAATTACTAATTATGTCATTTAACTCATCATTACATGATAACTAACATCCCAAGGTCCTCAGTATTTACAAAACCTCGATTAATATTAAGAGGCTGTTTGAAGTAATGTCCTTGTCCTAACCTTGCCTTATCAATGGCAGTCCAGTGTAAACTTGTGTGAACAATCTGTTAACCTCATAAAGGTTCTATTGTTAGCATTTATTTTTCAATATACACAGCTATTGTTTCATAAACTTGCAGTATTTCTGTTCTTTTTCGCTGGTCTCATGATAGCGATATCTTAAACAAGTGGTATTTGAAATTTGAAGAAATAAAAAAGACTGAAACTCTTTTACTCTTTAGGCTATGAATACCAATTATTAAAAAAACTTTGTTCGTATTCGGGCGAATGGGAATAGAAACCCCCCCCCCTGACAATCATTTTACTAAAGTCAACTATTCTTTTTTTTCTGTCTTCCTCTTCAGCATATGAAGGTGTCTAACTATTGTTCTTGTTTTGGTATGCTTTGGTAACGGTCTTAACTAGGCTTCTCCACCCGTCTCTAGTCTTTTGCCTTTGGGAGTGAGCAGCAACTCAACTTTAATGTACAAAAATATCAGAAGGCGTCACACAAAAGAGGAAAGCGTCGTGGCCTAGTGGCTGAACCACTAGGCCACGAACCGAACTCAGATCGTGGATCCTGTGGTCCCGAATTTAAATCTGGTCAGAACCAAAATCTTTGTGTTCATTGTTAATTTATCCGACTAACTCTCCGGTGACGGAAAACATCAATAACAAACCAAATCAACCCGGATAGCGGCGGAAGGCTCACCACCTACCACGTTAGGTTCTAATACGATTGGTGAAAAGTGGGCTTCTGAGTGTTTCGTTCACCATGACGGCACAGTCACTTGCCCTGTAACTACCCCGCTTGGGATAAAGTCGTGATGGTATGTTATGTTATGTCACACAAAATAATTAGTCATGCTCTCAATTGTAGAGCTAACCACATCTCAACCAGAAACTATTTGAGCAGTCCTTACATATATAGCTGTCCCTTTCATTTCCTTTGACATGTGACAGGGCACCATCAATATGAGGTGTGCTCAACATTTGATTATTGTTTCTGGATATGGGTAATAGAGTGTTAAACTTGTGAGTTGACTAAAATAATATTATTTCTCCACATATATTTGTACCGAAACTCAATTTATATTATTGTTAGCATAGATCCACCCCCAATGGTCTAGCCCAGCGGACCATGGAGCAAGGGCATTAACCTTCCCGCCATTTTGCGGTGGTGACGTCACGAGGTTTTGCGGCATGATGTCACGACTGGTTACGTAACGCACTCTACCGTTTTTATGGACGTCACAATACAGTAAAGAGTCTGAGTAGGTTCTTTTAATTTGTTTTTTAAATTGGCTCTAGCTTTTGCTAGTGACTTCGTGCGCGAGGGTTGATTTAGAAAGCTTTTGACCTTGTACATAAATCGAAAATACCGTTTAAGTAACCAAAAAATGTTATGGATAAATAAGGGCCTACTGGGGCTTACCTGACCTCTCATCAGCTTGTCTCTCTAGAGATGAGGCTTGCTCCTGTCCTTATTCTTATCCCGTACAAGAAGGTCGCTGGTAAAGGCAGAGAGCTCGTGGTGGTTGGTCACTGTTGTGTCACTTAACTGATCAACTGTTATTTTGCACTCACGAAAGGTTCCACAAGAACGAACAGTTTTGTAGATAATGGTGTGATGCTCCAAATGGACAAAGTTCGAAAGCGCGACGAGTGTTTGGAGCGGCCTCACGAGCGAGACTATGAATATAATAAATCCTGCCTCTTCATACCTGAGTGTATTATTTCTTTGGGTATGTAAGTATGAATCATTTAAGTATCTATCCGTCCCTGAGACCTACATTTTAATGCTCGGCTTAGTGTGAGGCCAGATAATCGTAGTTTGGGAACCTCTGTTGTATGGTTATGCCTTGACTGTGTAGTACTCTTGAAACTGTTTTGGCATGCAAAGGCATCACTTCTCTGACAAAGTTTTCGTTAGTAGACATTTATTCTGTGTTTGACTCACCGACTGATTTGTGTACTGTGGCTTTATTTTTTGTTTACCGACAGACAAGACGTCTGCAGTTAAGCTTTCAAACTAGCTTACAACTTGAAACTTATTTTGTATATATTTGTTATTAAATTATACTTAGTTGATGAACTGAGCGACGACGTCGCCCATATGCGCGACGTCAGGGGCTCAGGGCAGACAAGTTCTACAAAACGTTTTTGCCAACCGCAACGCAGGACACCCACCCGTGGTAGGACGAGTCTATAAAAGTCTTTTTAGCCACTTTTGGTTTTCTCAGTTATCAAAGGCACATGAACATACTTAAATGTTTCTAATACATATCAGCCCAATTTGCATTAAAAGCACGTTCCACGTTGTTTTTTTTTCAAACATTTCAAAACGCCGAGCTTCGAGCCCGACCATAGCCACCCTTACGCCAAGTTACAAATATTTGATCGAAAGTGTTTTGCGCTCAGTAACATTATTAGAAAAAAAAAACATTTAAGTAACAAATACGTATATTCATCACACAACAATGTATGTAAGTAAAGCAATCATTTGCTAAGAATACATTTGAAAAAAAAGATGGTAAAAAATAATGTCTTAACTTTGTATTCGGCCTGTAGGCAGGCGTGCAAATTATTCATACTACAAGTACATACGAGTAAAACATTTATTATTCATGCTAGTATTACAATGAGTACCTCAAAAAAACGACAAGTAACAAACCAATAAGTAAATAAATTTTCGCAAAATTACACATACAGCCACCAGCGTTCATGAGGTCTATTCGTGGCCTGTGAAATTGAACTCACAAGCGTCACCAGCTATAGAGCCAGACGTCTACCCATTACGCCAAGCTCCCGTCCGACGGTAAATTGTGTTGTTTTTCTATTGTGTCTAGCACATACGACATACTATGGGTATGTAATGCAAAAACGGACCATGTTATAAAGTCGTTAAAATGTTAATTTCAATGTTGTTGTGACAAGGTGACAACCCTGTTCACGCAGGATGACGTCGGTAAACGTCGATGTATTAATCACTTACGATGTTGATTAAAGCTTACGATAGATCGAAGTGACTGCGAATTAACTCTGAAAAAGGAGGTCAACCACCTTTAAAAAGTTTTTGTCTAGGATCCGTCCCAAACAGGTTCTATTTGCGTTTAAAAATACAGTTTTTAAAAATTACTTAATCTGTGTTATTTGATAACTCCGAAACTACCACAATAAAAGAGAAAAGTATCTGTCAAAAAAATTAAGCAAAGGGCTGAAACGCTGTCATAAATTGATATAGGCGGCGCGAGTGTACTTCGCATGTCAAAAGGAGTGCAATGCTCTTCTTTCGACGCTACTGAATAAAGCCGTTGTAAAGACGAATGTCATAACGAAGTAGAATTTCTTTTTTCTTTTTTCTGTTTCTGAACTCGATTGTAGACGTTATCAATCGATTGGAGAATTCGTGTCATTAAACACACATTACACATTTGGTTTTCCATTTCGTTTTATTTCTGTGGTCTGGAAAATGTTTCTGAGCAACGAGATCAATGTTCCGATGAATACGGTAGATATCTTAATTTCGCATACAAACGCGTATGTCGCATTCTGTTGCGGTCCGTCGCGTGCGCAAGCGCACGCCCAGCCGCGCACGAGTCGACGCAGTTTTGATAGTAGGTAATGGCACTGGGAATCTATGCTGACCAGCAAACTCAAAATAACGTTAGTAAAGTCAAGTAAAGTAAAAAATATCTTTATTCATATAGACTTAAAAAAAGTACTTATGACAAGTCAAATACAAAAAACAATTATAGCACAAATATACTAAATAAAAATAAGCATAAAATAATACTATGATAGTAAATATCATGATTAAACATAACGTGACTCTACCACCGGTTCGGAAGTTGTTTCCGATCGAGAAGACTCCGGGAAGAAACTCGATGGTTACTCTTTTCAATCTTGTTTTATACACAAACCTCGCGCTGGGCCTCACGGCGTAGAGGAGCGTCCGCCGGGTGGCGGATGGGGGAACGGTCGGTAGTACAGCCTAGCTAGCTACTGGCTAAGTCCGATGGACTCGCTGACCAAAGAAGGATGTGGTCCTCCAGCATTTCGGGGGTTGTGCGACGGGTTAACACCCCTTCCACGGAAAAATCTCAAAGTTACGAAACCGAGAAAAGATAAAAACCGATCTGATCCCACAACTAACAAACATTGGCATGAATTCAGGGACCTCCGATTAGCTTCTTGGAATGTGCGTTCCCTTTACAGACCCGGAGCAATATACCAACTAAATCAGGAGCTCATACGATATAACATAGGCATAGCGGCTTTACAAGAAATTAGGTGGCCGGGGAAAGGTGAATGCAACGTAGTTAACAGTTCTGTATTATTTTTTAGTGGTGGTGATGCTGGACAGCACACACATGGCACAGGTTTTATGGTAGCGCGGAGACTGATTGGGAATGTGATTAGATTTGAGCCGGTTTCTAGTAGAATCTCTGTACTCCGAATTAGAGGAAAATTCCAGAATTTCTCGATCATTTGTGCGTATGCACCAACTGAAATAGCTGAAGATGAGAGTAAAGGTGAATTCTACGACCAACTGGAATTAATTTACGAACGGTTGCCAAGCTATGATGTCAAAATGGTATTGGGGGACCTAAACGCGAAAGTGGGTAGAGAAGACGCATTCACTCCAACGATAGGTAAGCATAGTAAACATGAAACCTCTAACGACAATGGATTGAGACTCATAAACTTTGCTGCATCTAAGGATATGGTGGTGAAGAGTACGATGTACCCACACAAAACTATCTATAAAGGGACATAGAAGTCCCCAGACGGAACAACTGTCAACCAAATTGATCATGTTCTTATAGACGATCGACACAAAACCATAATTGAGGATGTTCGGACTTATAGAGGGGCTGACTGTGACAGCGACCACTACTTATTAGGTATTAAAACAAAAGTAAAAATTAAAGTGAATAGAGTAGTCAGAATTAAAAGACAAGATCATGTTAATGTAGATAAATTAAAGGACACAAATATCAAGAAAGAATTTCAATTGGAACTCCGGAATAGTTTTAATGGGTTAAAATTAGAAGAGGATATAGATCAGAACTGGGAAACGATACAAACAACAATTAAACGTGCAGCATTTAAAATCTTAGGGACAAGAAAGATTCATAGACGTGGGAAGTGGTGGAGTCAGGAATGTGAAAGTGCAGTCATAAAGAGACGAAGATATAAAACCTTGTCTGAACAAGATGCGCAGTGGGAAGATAAATACCAGGAAGCAAGGCATGAGGTGAAGAGAAATATTCGAAGTGCAAAGAGACAACATCTGAATAATCTAGTGCTGGGAATGGAAACATTGATTAAAGCAAACCACAGTAGGAAGTTCTATCAAGAGAATCTATGAATCCTTCAAGAAAGGTTATCAACCCATCGCACAGTGGCTCGAAGATGACAGTGGGAATTTGCCAACGGACAGGCATGAAGTGAAATCGCAATGGCGCCAGTATTTTCAGGAACTTCTGAATTGTCCCTCATCCGAAGAGCCCGTTACTCGCACTTCAGCGGACAATGAGGACGAGTTAACACCACCTACTTTTGAAGAGACCAGACGCGCCATAGTGAGACTTAAGAATAATAAGGCTCCAGGAATTGATGGCATACCAGGTGAATTATGGAAGTGAGGAGGAGGAGCGACACAGTCCAAGTTGTATGAGCTACTGTGCATGATCTGGGAAAAGGAGCAGCAGTCGGTGGAATGGAACGTTGGGGTCATATGCCCGATCCACAAAAAGGGGTGTCGAAAAAGGTGCAATAATTACCGGGGAATAGCTTTGCTAACAACAGCGTATAAAGTTCTTTCATATATTTTGCTCGAACGTCTGGAGCCATACACGGAAGCCATCGTGGGGGACTACCAGTGCGGCTTTCGTCTGAACCGTAGTACAGTCGACCAGATCTTCCTCCTTAAACAGCTTATGGAGAAGAGGTGGGAATACGCACAAAGCATCCACGCCCTCTTCGTGGACTTCACCAAGGCGTACGATAGCATAGATCGAAGCGCCTTATTTACTATCCTGAGGAATTTCGACATCCCAAGGAAACTTGTGGATATGATCCAGGTAGCCACGCGAGACAGTATGATGAGGGTCCGAGTCCAGGGGGAATTGACGGAGCAGTTTCCGGTTGTTACCGGGCTGAAGCAAGGCGATGCTCTGTCTCCAATGCTTTTTAATTTGGTTCTTGAGTATGCAATACGGCGGGTGTTGACACTAGACGTCGGGGTAGAGCTGAATGGAAGGCATAAGGTAATTGGCTATGCGGATGATTTGGCCTTGCTTGGCGAAACCGGTGCACAGGTCAAGACTTCTGCTATGACCCTCGAGGAAGAAGCCTTAAAGCTGAGTCTGAAAATTAGCCACGATAAAACAGAGTATCTTCACATGCGACGTTATAAAGATATACGCGCTAAACGACAAGATCTACAGGCTGGAGATACTACGTACAAGGGAGTGGCTAAATTTAAATACTTAGGCTGTACCATCACTGACACTAACACCAGGAGTGAAGAGATCGACATCCGGATTCAGAACGCCTTGAGGTGTACCGCTGCACTTCATAAGGTGTTGGTGTCCAAGCTCCTAAGCCGAACAACAAAGATGAGAATCTATAAAACCGTTATACGACCAATTCTCATGTATGGGTGCGAGACTTGGACACTAACACTCAAAGAGGAAAATAAGTTGCTGGTTGTCGAAAGGAAGATACTCCGAAAAATGTTTGGACCTAAGAGAACAGAGGATGGGAACTGGAGAATCCTGAAAAATACGGAGCTGGAGGAACTGATGGCTGAGCCCAACATTATCGGAGAGACCAAAGCACACAGACTCCGGTGGCTCGGTCATATTGAAAGAATGGCTTCGGATCGAAGTGTCAAGAAAGCATATCTCGGAAAACCTGTTGGTCGACGGCCGGTCGGTCGCCCTCACTACCGGTGGGGTGACGCTGTAGGTGCAGACCTTCAGGAGCTTCAACCGGGAGACTGGCGTGAAACCGCAGGGGACCGAGATAGGTGGCGCTATCTTGTATCGGAGGCCAAGCCACACTTTGGGTCGCTGCCAGCCACAGGAGTAAGTAAGTAAGTTTATACACGAAAATTGAATTGACAGAGTAATGTCATCACAAAAAATGTGCATAGGAGCAGATTATACCTAAGATGACCACAAATTCTTATCATTTAAGAAATCCTATACACTATTAACCAGGCTTAGAATAGTCCAAAACGGGATTAAAAATAAAATAAAAATAAAAACTTTATATTTCGGATAACTGAATCCATAGTTGTGTTAGTAGAATTTCTTAGAAAACTATGTGAGTACACGAAAACAAGGTTACCTACCTTGTTTTCGTGTAGAAGAAAAATAGCACTAAAGAAAAATGCAAAGAATAAAATAAAATAAGGACAATAAAATAATAGTGCAATCAATAGTGTGCTAAGAGTTACCAAAGAAATTTGTTTCCGTGGTAACTCTCAGCACCATGCACTTCCAGAGCGGCGAGGTGTACCTATCCGCTACGGTCATCAGGATGCTGTTGGGACTGTTTCGCATCCTGCGGATCAGGGATACGGTTTTTTGCGGATGATGGCCATAAAACCGTCAGTTTGATATTCCGCAAACATGCCCGATGCGCTGCAGAAACAAGGCAGCCCCACCATCATCCTGAAGATGTTATTATATTGGACACGTGGGGTATCCAATGATCTTTTGGAATACGCAGCACATAGACTCCCCGTGTACATGCTCTGACAATAGGCCATTAGGATTGGTACCATTACCTTGTTTATTTACGATGAATTTAGCTAAAACTATATTGTACTAATCTACCACCGGCGTTGGACGGCTATCCTTAACTGAGAAGACCCGGCGAGAAACTCAGCAGTTACTCTTTACGCTTTGTGTTATACAAAAATAGTAAATAGAGTACTCTGAGATCCAGCCTAGAGGCTCTAAGGTAAAAAACGGAATTCGTTGAGACAACACTTTGTTCTGATAAACTATATTATAAAGGTCAATGCTATCTGGATTGTGCATCTGACTCTATAGATAGACCTTAAGCTGACTATAAGCCAGCACCCCAGGCACACAGTATACAGACATAATGCGACTCTACCACCGCGTCGGAGTTGTTTCTTGCTGAGGAGATCCGGCGAGAAACTCAGCAGTTACTCTCATATACTTGTTTTGGGTTAACAAGTGCTCTACCTTACTCACCAACAGGAATACAATACAACACTGCCCAATCAGTCATGTCTCCTATTATTAACCTCCATGTCAAAGTAGTTCTGTATGTACACGGAAAAACACAGTGCCACTTCATAACTGTCATTTTCAATGCCGCTACTAATAACCGGTGGTTTTGGTGGTCACTGTGATTATTACACAACTAGAGGCTGTGGTGGTGGTGATAATTATGTATCGACAGTACTGCTACGGCTATTAGATGTAATTGTCGAGGTGGACATGTCTTCTTAATGCAATTACGAGCACAAAGAGGCACTTAAAATAATGTAGGCACACTTACAATAAACAATTTGAAGAAAAACATGGATAAAACATGTTGAATCATAAACTCTAGCAGTGATTTTGACCTGCGTACGACCCAGGCTCTTCTTTCTCTTCTTTCTCTTCTGGCACTTCGGGCACGTGCCTAGGGCCCTACAGAACCTATTTTTTTTATTTTAGATGTGAAAAACAAGGTAAAGTAATAACGGCTCCCGTACACATAATCCATTATCTATGTAAATGAACGGTACAGTAAGTACACCAAAACCGATTATGTCGGCCGATGGTGGACATACCTACAGAGTTTTGATCGGCCGAGTTCGGTCATCGACGGCAGAGCATAGTTGCGCCGATACGGATTAGGTGTACGCGAGCCGTAAGAGTAGAAGGGCCCCATTAACCTAATGTGGCCAGGGCCTCAAGTTAAAGACGGTCCTGGTGCGACCCGTAGGGACAGTGGGGGGTAGTGGTCTTGCGGCTCTTGCACAAATTACGCCCCGGACAGAAAGTCAGGTTAGAACAAACTGCCATTTTGATAACGCACACAGAGACAGTGAGTTTAGAGGCGATACCGGTCAGGTCGCGAGTGTTTTTCTTTTTGTCGACCTTGGTGCAATTTTTCACATGATGTATTTTGTTTTTGGAGGGTTCTGTCCAATAGGGCTTATACCTACCTACTTATTTTTAAATTCGGAGCGAAGATAGTAGCAACGTAGGCGGTTAGGCAAGTTTTAGGTAATTATACTGGAAAAGGGCGAGAGCGGTCTTTCCGTAAACTTGTTATTTTGTGGCTCTTGCCAATATTGTACGAAGTTCGTGGGTTCCATCCTCACCACGAACACCAATGAACGTTAGTTTGTGTTTGTTCCGTGTCAATTTATCCATTTATGTATATGATAACAAGAACCTTGGTATCTTCAAGGCCAGGGTGAATAGGAACTTTCTGGGTAAGCGTGTACCACCATCAGCCTCGTCAGGCCGAACGTTAACCCATTTTTTATAAAAAAAAAAAGATATTTAAGTTATGCTTATCATCAGTCTCTAAAACGCATGAAGGACTCAGCTTGGTTTGGGAAAAGATGATCTCATTGTTAGTTATCTACTTTAGGTGAAAATGTTCGTAGAAATCGATCTTTTACACGTGTCTATTATACATACCTTAATTATCATTTTCTAAGAATTCAACAATGCACTATTTTCTACACAAACTAAGCTATCGAGGCCATTATCCAGACCTGGCGAAAAGACGCGAGTTCGAGTCCCGCTTGAGCCCCAGGATCAGGTAAATTTTTCTAGTTTCTGTCCTTGTATAAATTAACTATTGGTTAAAAAAATAATAGGAAAGATACGTGAGGTAGGTATAGACGAGTATATATTATTTATTAATAATTTAGTACGAGTACCTACGCAATAAATGCAATTGCCGTGATAAGCAATGTAGTACCTATGTATGATTTTCTGGACACATTTTACGCGGATCTATGCCACAAGTTTAGGTTTGAAATAGGTAAGACTCCAGCTGATGCTTTTTTTAACCATTGTTTTAACTTTCCATTGCACAGATAAGAAAAGTAATGTTTCAGAAAAAGTTAAACAAATATTTTCATAGCTCCAGAACTTTATCAATTTAAGCCTGATTTTTTATTTATGCAAACAATAATGACTGCTAAACAAAATACCCTTTGTTTTTTCTAGTATTTTTTTAGCAGAGGTCTCTAATTTGAAATGACGCGCCCCACTACTTTTAAGTTGGTTTAGATGTGCCGAGTGTATTTTTGCGAACAAACCAAGCACCTACTGAACGACCAATTACAATAACATGTTTATAATTATGCATTGCGTTCATATTTAAAATTTTATATTCGTGCGTGAATGCGGTGGGTTGGCGCGTCATTTCAGCTTAGACAAGCTCTAGTACGAAAGACAGACAGCAGGTTGAACCATTGCAGTTTGGGACTTATAAGGTCGAATGGGATGCCCATTTTGTAGGCTTCATGTGCTGTAGTGTGTAAATAGATACTCGTATTTTATAAGTAAGTAATTTTAGGCTTGCATTAAATTCAATGTAATTAAATTTATTCATAAAACCGACTAGCTGCACCGCACCAAAAATTAATCTGCAATACAGTCGTAACTCATGAAGTCTTATCAAGAAAATCGTTTGTTTTTTTAACCGCCATAGCATGACGCCTTGGTCAATAAAACCTACATAACCTGAGTTTCTGGTTGCTAGCATGCGTAATACTTATTTTTTGGTGACCTTTGGCCCAAGGCCGTGTCTGTTTGACGTTTAAGGAATTGTCTTTTCATTTCCGTTGCGTACATATTCGTTAAATTTATTAATTAGTACTGGGGTCCTATTGGAATCGCTTAAATATCCAGTCAAGTTAATTCCCTTCCCGTTAAGATGCGTTAGTGATAGGTGACCGCTGACTGGCTGGAAATAAAAGATCATTCACGAACTTGCTTGCTAATGTCACTTTAGGGAATGAACTTGACAAGTTATATGGGATTGTAATAAGGTCCTGGTAACTTAATCTCACTTCATTTATGAGAAAAACACCATTACTCACTTAATTTCATTCATAATTTCATAACACCCAGACACAGAACGTTATGGTTCGTTACTTTCGTCGTTCGTCAATCGAACTCAGAAAAAATGAAAGAGAAAGAGAACTTAGGAAATTGTTTGTTCATAATTTTACTGTCAATTTGTTAATGATGGCGGTGGACTAAGCCGAGGACGGTGAGTTCGATTCCCAATCCCAGTTTTATACCACTCACGTATAGAGTAGGTATGTTCCTTCATCATGTGTCTAAGGTAAGTACTTGAATGTCTACCTTTGTTTAAAATATTTAAAAACCTCAATACAAAATTGGGCAAACTTAACATAAAGACAACTCTAAGAAGTAAAAAAAAAAAACGAGAAATAAGCTAATTAAGGCGGGCGTGAACTTCGCTAAGGAGATACATAGGTAATCAATCGCATTCGTTTCCCGGTCAGTAGCAGTGATAGTAGTGCAAGTATAAGTATTTTTTGTTATACGAGAGTCTGGGTGTTCTCGAACCCACTCCTGTTTATTTAGTCCAATCCCATTTGATTATTAATAATAATAAACAAAGTTACATGTAAGAAGGTTGTTGACGCAATTTTATAATAGTGTAATATTGGGCGAATGTTTTCCTTATTACCGACCAAACACGTGTATCATAAAATTTCTGAATAAATCATTTAACGAGGAGTTTAACGATGCGCACTACACATTATGCAGGCGGCATAGCAAGCATAATATGCTTATTAGTTTTCACCCCTTCTGTTATTAATTCAGTTGCCGTTGGTAACTAAGATTCTTAGAAAAACTCACATTTTTCGGCTTAAGATACATTAATTTTGATATTCTTCATTGATGTCAATGACCCAATAACGAAACCCATGAAAATCTAATTTTAAAAAAAATAACCACACCACAGATAAGAAAATATTAAGTACCTACCAATAAAAGTGTCAGTTTTTCAAAGTCTTAATTTAAATCTTAAAAACAACTCACCTTAAATACATTTTAATTCACACAAAAACATCAAGTTAACACCGCACTATTGTTTATTTCACTTAATATGATTGACAATAGGAATAAAAGCCGAAACTGCGTTGATACCCGAACTCAAAGTTTCTGGCCACTAAACATCATCCATCAGCAGCGCTTTTTAAAAAAAACACTGCATAAAAACACTGTGCAAAACCGAGATCGATATAAATTCCCGCGTTAACGTCCCCCGAGGTTAGCAGTCGGTGCCGCACTAACCTCTGATAACTTACAAGATGGCGTGCCTTTTGAGTTTGCGCAATGAAAACGCCGAGTATCCTAATTCAATTGAACTGTCTGCTCGGAGAGCGTGCTTTTGAATCACGAGCAGTCCATTAAATCATATTCTTTAGGCTATTTGCGTCAATAGGGCCAGCGACAGACTTTGATGAGAGGGTTGGTGTTTGTGTGAACATGTGACCAAGACGCCTTTTGTTAGTAAACAAAGATTAAGTAAGGGTGATAAGATAGGTTAATGCCTCAATAAGGCAGGCAGCTCTACCACGTGTTTTCACCACGAAACACAAAAAAAGTTTGATGCAAATCAAATTGGGTCCTATGAGTAAGACTTAATAACACCCGTAACCACTCTCAACCAGAAAATATATAAAATCAATTAATACTAAAAGCAGATAGCAAACTAGTATGTAACCATAGGATCATTCAGAATGAAAATCTAAAGGTCCACTAACCTAAGATGGACCTCGAGTGACTGCTTGGAGATGGCTTGTCCGTGGGGAAATCTATTGAATGATATTGTCCTATAAGCAACGGTAAATAGTTTCCAAAACGGCTCTTTCATCATTGGCTTAAAACTCGGCGTTGAGGAGGGGCGGGCACGTATTGTCACAGAGGATAAATAAAAATTTAAATTATGGCATGCCGTAGTTGCAGAGGGTACGGTACGGTAGGTAAAGTCCTGAGGTGAAATTCCGTTGCAGGCCAGCAATACAGGAGCCCGAGCGCCGGGATTCGTCACACAATATTTAGGAGAAGATGTAGTAATGGAATAGTGAATAAAAGGTCAGCCAATCCAGAGACTTGTTTATTGTATAGGGTGAAGGTATAGGTAGGAAAGAAACTGTAACAAAATAACAATAAATGAATAGAAAGAGTCCTAGGTATAAGATTATCTAACAGTAACAGGTAAGTAAATAGGTATAATATGCTTACCCCGATACACGGGCTCCTGTTACATTATAACTGTTTACAATTGGTTATTTAAAGTACTTAAAATAATCAAGATCACGTAATTTTAACTTATACTGGTAATCTGGCAAAATGCTCGCAAGCTCTGTTCAGTACGATGGTTTTGGTAGCACTGCCTCAAAATCCTGCACAGGGAACGTGGAACGATAAATTAAATTTTAAAAGGACAGGTACAGAATACTATTGATGGCCAGTGCGTTAAACTATGAAGTTTCCAGCCATCGTGGAGGTTCTAACATCCATGAGACTGGAACGAAACGGCATCGTCACAATACCGCGGTGGCCGGCGCAAAAGAAATCTTTAAGGATTTATGTTTTGTAAAAAAACATTATGACAATGTTAACGATGTCGTTTTTACATTTATATTAAATTTGGAAGATGGTAGGTAGAACAAACAAGTCACTTTTTTATAGTAAATACAATATAAGTACTTAAGTATTAATTCAATGGAAGTGCATGATAGAATTTTGAGTGTATGAATGGTATTTACAGTGATCAATTCACACTAGGTTGGTTTCGGTTCCACAAATACAAAAATCCGTCGTATCTAACAAAGTCTTAATTCTATAAGTTTTTGAATTATGGCAACAGTTAAGAAGATATTTTTTTATAATAGAAGAAGTTTCTCATGAAACTAACCCAGATTAGTGCGGGCTCATTTAAATATGCCAGTCACTACCCGCTGACTTTTGGTGATCATGTTTGCAGGTTTCTGTCTGTCTGGTCTGTATGTTATCCATTTGTTTTATCCACGTCTTTATGTACAAATGTATATATAAAGGAAGAAAAAGAACAGAAGGAGAACAAGAGTAGATATTTTGTACAGTCACTATATACTTACACCAACATTTCGATGAGTCAGTTGTGTATAAAATGAAAAGAATTTGTCCAAGTATAGATCCTTGAGTTGCGGCAGCCCTCGATGTATTAAGACGTTGCAGTTTTCTATAATCTGTTTATTGTACAATGTGTAGTATGTATGTAGGTACACATACCATGCATTCTTGACCTAGCTATGTATTTTGTTATCAGTGCGCAGTCGGTACCCGCCGCGTGATAACATGAGCCTAACAAAGACGTGCGTGAGTCAGTTTTCTATTTAAAATCACAATCAAAGTTTCCATGTTAAGAACCTTGGCCTATACATGGATAATTTCCTCAGTTGGGATAAACTAATTAAGGAAACTACCAGAAAAGTTATGGCCACCTTACGCTCTCTGTATAGATTTAAAAAAAACTCCTCAGCACCAAAATTTTACTGATCCAAGCCCTTCTGATGCCTCTTAAAGACTATGCGGAATTGTGTTGTTCCAACTTGTCCCAGGCGCTTCTCGATAAGCTCGAACGCCTAGTTAATAGTTGCATTCGGATCATCTTCAGTGTGAGAAAGTATGATCATATTTCTCCGTTCCGCTCTCGGCTGTGGCTTTAAATCAGACAACTAAGAAACTCTCGAACGCTATGTTTACCATTCAACATTCTTAAAAATCCCGATGCTCCGGAATACCTCAAATGTAATTTTAAATAAAGAGGTGAGTGCAGCTCGCGTAACCAACGCTCAAATACTTTTTTCAAACTTAACACTCCTTCTCATCTGTCCCCGCACGTGTCCAACTCCTTCACTTTGCATAGGTTATGGAATTTGCTTTCTAACAAAATAAAAATGTCTTCCAGTAAATTTGCCTTCAAAAAATCCATTCACAATCTATTCTTAAAAATACCCTAATTTCTATTTAACCCAATGTTTGCTCTTATATTCAGCTTAATAATCATTCCGAGACAAAGTGGCATGTGTTTATAAATAGTTATAATTTTTAGTATGTATTCTTATGAATATTCAATATGTATTTATATTATATATAAGTAGGTATATACCTATGTTACGTAAGTAAACTTTTTCTTTTTATTTACATTACTCTTGATTTTACAAAACCCCGACGTAAAGGTTTCTGCTTCGCCTGGTGGTTGACTGGTAGAGAATGCCTAAGGCATTAAGTCTGCCAATTGTTCTTTATTGTGCTTTAAAGTATAAATAAATAAGTTTTGTTGAATGCAGAATGGAATCTTCATGTTGTAACTTTCTCCACATATTTCTGGCAACCAAGATTTTCAAAGTTAACACAATTTCTGGGCACCCTTGGAAAACGAGGGCTCAGGGATCTGGGCCCGCTCGAAACTGACCCCGCGGGTCCAGTTAACCAATGGCATTTTCTACCATTTTTAAATTGGTCAACTGGCCCCACAGCTGAAATTGGTACAGTCACCAGAAAAATCTAACAGCGAAACGCACACAGCAACGCCCGTGCCATAGAGCGTCAACGCCACATGCACCCTGAACGTTATCATTAATTATTTTTATTCAGGGAACTAGACGACTCGCAATCTTAGTAAAAAATATTTTGTACTTTATATTGACTTCAAAATAAAAAGCAAAAATTGTTTCATGTTAAAATAATTGAATAATAAGGCATAACAGTTGTTTTGCACAGTAACGGATATTTATTATGACTTTTATAAACCTTTTAAATAAACAATATACCTATGTAATGAAATTTCAGTCTCTATACTAGTTTCAACTGTAAATCACACTTTGCACTTTGTTAATCATCATTACAAGTAAAGAAAGGTATGCTTAATATAAAAATCATTTTAACACTTTCTACATAAATATAAAGTGATTAGATAGTTCAGGGGCGTTCACGTCAACCGTTAAATAGGGGCACCTTATGCTGCTCTCTTAAGACCCATTTTGCAATGGTTTTGTAAAGGCTGATGTGAACGCGTCTATACAAACTTGGTCCTTTATTTTTAGAGATACAACAGTAGATAAATTGTCCAATAGTAATCATAGCTTACAAAAAGCACGGGTTCAATCAAAAGGAAATATTGAAAACTGTTGTTTAAAAAATACTTCGCAGTGAGGTTAATAGAATAATTTCTACCCTTCCAGACTAAAAAATAAAAAATCCCAGACGACAAAATCTAAACAGGTACTTACATTAATAGGTAATTTAAAGTTTTAAAATGAAATTCCTTACAGTGTAACAACTCAAATAATCTTCTATTGAAATAAAAAAAAATACTATATAAAATTCTTAATAGAGTACACACTCTTCAGAGTCACATCACTTCATAAAATATTTTTTAACATATTTGCTCGTAAAGGGTCTCTTATTTCACCAATTTCAATAACGTAATGTATCTCATTACGCACTTGTGCGGTAATGTAATGTAAAACGCACGAGTTTTTTTTATTATGGTAAAACGTACGGTTTAGCAAGATGCTCCGTCTAAAACGAACGGTACTTTTTTAAATTTTAGCAAAGAGTTTATAAGTCAGAAAAGAGGTCAACATTTTATGAATAAAATTAACTTTGGGAGATAAATTATAATAAATAAACATTTAATTCTTTAATTTATTTAATTTTGACAATAAATTACAACCATCTGTAACAAAAACACAGAAATATTCATTTACTTTATTAGTAATACTGGCTGTTTTTAATGCCTTTTGCCTTAAAAAAAGCGCTGATGCGCGCGCATCGCTAATTTGTGAACAAGTAAACATTTTCTAACTGCTCTAGCAAGTGATTAAAGATTTTATTTGTTTTAGAAAGTCCGATTTTTATTTATTTCCTCTCAAATATGTTATAAAACGTCGTATGACATACGTGCGCTTTGATAATTACAGCCTCTGCTTTCTTGTAGCCCTCGCCTACGGCTCGGGCTAGCAATATCGCCTCGGCTGTAATTTTCAACTTACCGCACTTATATCATAATGTACTATAAAATGATTGGTTTTGCAAAGATGACATTTGCAACTGATGAAACAATATGCAGAACATGTACACAACACACACAACAGGGGTAAAGCCCTTCTTACTGATAAGCCTCTCCACAGTGATTGGTCCAACCGTCGGGCAGCCTCAAAACCAGTTTTGAAACAAAAGGGTCGCTTGTCCTAGAAAGTTGCAAGCGTGCACCGCTTTATGGCGTGGCTAATAACTCAAATTAATTAAATAATACAAGCATCGATTTCTGATTTTTCTGGTGACTGTATCAAATTCGGCCCCACAGCCAGCTAACCAATTCGAAAATGGTAGAAAATGGCATTGGTTAACTGGCCCCACGGGGTCAGTTCCGAGTGGGCCTAGTTCCCTGAGCCCTCTCAGGTTCTCAATTCGACTGTATGTTTTTTTTAAATGTTTGTTACCTCATAACTTTCGACTGGGAGAACCGATTTTGATCATTCTTTTTTTATTTGAAAGCTGGTGCTTCCCGAATGGGCTCATTTTAATTTGGTCTAGTTCTGGCAGTGGCGTCCAAGAGAAAACCATATAAGTCTTAAATCTAGATAGACAAAATGCGCGACAAATGGACGAATAACTCAATATTACGCCAACAGATTTTGATAGTTCTTTTTTTATTTGAAAGCTGATGCTGCCCGAGTGGTCCCATTTCAATTTCGTCCAGCTCTGACAGTAGAATCCATGGGAAATCCATATAAGTCTTAAATCTAGGTAAACCAAATGCGCGACAAATGGACGAATAACTCATTATCACGCTAACCGATTTCGATGCTTCTTTTTTTATTGGAAAGCCAATGTAGGTTTGTAACTACCTACCTACATACGTAAACGTGATATGTAAGAAATAGGTATATTGCTAGGTATGTTGTAGTGTTTCCTTGGCTGACACCGACTCCAACAATAACAATAATTGTACCTATATTATATCATCGTATAAGTTTTAGAAGAATACGCAATTATTTCTTTACTTTTTAGCGCTTTGTTTTAGAATAGTTTCTTTTGAAGTTGGTTTTTTTTTGTTAAAATTTTTTAGTAGACGGAATATAACGCCTGCATACAATTTAGAGCAATAAAATATTAAGGTGAGATGGTTCACAAACCACGTTTATAAAATTTGATAGAAGTTTGAAGTAATAAACAGTGAAATTAAAATCTAATAATATTTTCTGATATTGTTGAGGGGATAATACAGGGAATTCATCCAGTGAAAACATGATTTGATAAAGTTGGCTCGATAGAATAAATTTACAAAGTCACCTCTTTTCGTGACATTTGGTCTTCTATTTTTGGTTTTATTCCTAAAACATTTGATCTGATAGTATGGGTTTTGGTCTTCACCAAAACAAACTTTAAAGATAACGAGGGATGTCATCCGATGTTTTTTTTTACATCTATTAATTTTTTTATCGATTTTTTTGCGATTTTCGGTCTGTGTGGTGCTCACCAGTTTCCTTCGGGAAATGTTGTGCTGTAAAGTAAAAATGTATTGTAATAAGTAGCTTACTGCAAAAGTTTGCTCTGAATTTATCATAGAAATACATGTATGTATACCTTACCGTACCTGTTTTATTTACTTCGGAATGTAATTTTTTGTATTCCTTTTCAAATTGATTTTTAATAAGTCACTTCAATTTTATTACGAAAAATTATTTGACATTCTGATAAACCATAAAGTCTTCCTGTTTCTGAACTGCCAACTAAAATGTCAAGTCCTTCGTAGTTTAAGTCAGAAAAAAAGCGCGGGAACCTTCAGAGTGAAAGGCGCTTAAAATTTAACAAATTTTGTAAAAATTAACTAATCGTAGAATTTGTAAATTTTTTCTTGTAAATATTTCTTAATCTTAATAGTTATTAGTGCTTCAGTTAGTGAAGTTTAGTTTCGGAGATGGGCGGAGGTAAGAAGCGGAAAAAAGACCCCCCGGACCCGGACGGATCATCGCCGACAAGAAAGTCGTCATCAGACTCCTCGGATGAAGAAGATAACAGCCGGAAATATGAAGTTTTTAAGGTTCCAGGGTACTCTCGGAAGTATCCTGACAATTGTAAAAAGTCGGAATATATTGTTTTTCTTTCCCATAAAGACGAGCAGAAATTTTTCAGTGACAAAGATAGACTTGCTATATCACATGCCATACGCAAATATTGCGTCACTGGTATCCTGCATTTAAGATCGATTAATAAATTCAAAATAGGCATCACTTTCGATTTGTCGAATAATGCTAATGTGTTTCTCCAAAATAAAAAGTTGCTAGAAGAGTTGGCCTTAAAGGCCACAATACCAGCTAATGATACTGAGGTGACTGGGGTTCTTACCTCAGTCCCAACTGAATTATCCAACAAAAGAATTTTTGCATTGATTGGCAGTTCTAGGAATGTGATACAGGTGAGACGTTTCATGCGCCGAGTGCGAAGTGAGGGTGGTGCGGTCACCTTTCAGCCCACTCAGACCGTCGCCGTGACCTTCGCATCGACTGAGTTACCCCAATATGTATACCTCGACTCCTGGAGGCACGAGGTAAGCGTGTACGTGCCGCCAGTTAAACAATGTCTTCATTGTCTAAAGTTCGGGCACATTGCAAAATTTTGTAAAAATGCTGAAGTCTGCTCCATATGCTCCGAGAACCACAGCTTTAAGACGTGCAAGGTAGACCCTAATAATGCGAAATGCTGCAATTGTGGTGGCAATCATATTGCCATTTCGAATATATGCCCCCAGAAAAAGATAAAAATAGAAGGAAGTAAAATAAAGTCAAAAGCCATTCAATATTCTGAACTGTTTAACGAAAATTCATTCCCACAACTTACAATGAGAAACATTGAAAATCAGTTAAAAAATTTGACTAAATCTGACTTTTTCATGAACACATTAACAAACGCGATTACCAAAATTGTTTTAAACCAAAAGGATAACCCCATTAATTCTGCATCAATAAAAGAAATTCTCCAGCAGACCTTCCGTAACAGCTCTTCTTCTCCCAATAATGGAACTTAATATTATGCAGTGGAATGCTCAAAGCATTTTAAGTAACAAGATTTTATTGAGTCATTTTCTTCATGATCACAGTATTCACATTGCAATAATCTCTGAAACTTGGCTAACTCCTATTAAAACTTTTAATTTGAAAGGATATAATGTTGAAAGAAATGATATTGGCAACAAGCATAATGGTGTAGCTATTTTAATTCATAACAGCATAGATTATAAAAAAATATACACATATTCTGATAGTTCCCTTCAAAACATTTGTGTTAGAATTATTGTAAATAATAAAGAAATAAGTATTGTAAGTTTTTATTGTCCAACTAATTGTAGTCCATCTTTTGAAAATTTAATTAAAGCAGTGCCTGAACCTATGATATTTGCTGGAGACTTCAATGCTCATCACACATCCCGGGGATGTCATTCTGTTAATCCTAGAGGTCGAGATATCATGGAAATTGTTGATGGTAACAACTTGGTTTTACTGAACATTGGCGAAATGACAACAGTTGGTTCTTTAACATGGCGTCCAAATGCATTAGATCTATCGTTAGTTTCTACATCATTGGCTCTTTCTTGTGATTGGTCTGTACACAATGATCAACTCGGCAGTTATCATCTTCCTGTAATTATTAAAGTTTTTGTAAATAATTTTGTAAATAATTTTCTTGAAAATAATAATGTACATTTGCCCATCTGCCCTAATTTTAAAATGGTAGATTGGAAAATGTATGAACAAAATGCGGATTTGGAATTGTCTAATTTTCAGGTACAAAACAATTCTCCACTGGAAGCCTATAGTTTGTTTTTTGAAAGGTTACATTTGCTATCGTAAAGTCTCTTCCGTATTGTCATTCGCCCATTTCACCTTCTACAGATACTTCTGTTAATAATTCGCATCATAGGAAGTTAAACAAAACCCCTCCTCTCCCCTGGTGGAATAAAAAATGTTCTGAAGCAGTTCAGAATTCTAAGTCTGCTTACATTCAATTTAAAAATAATCCTTCAGATGATTCGTATGTAGACTTTAAAAGATTGCAAGCTCTCAAAAAACTTACTTTGAAGACTGAAAGATCAAAAAGCTGGATTGAATTGTGCAACTCCTTTAACAGATGTACTCCTTTGTCCAGAATCTGGAATTACATGCGCAGGTTCAACAAAACTTTTTCTCGCAACAATAGTGATGATAGTTGGGTTCAAGATTTTTTACTAAAATATACTCCAGACTATGTAAATAATAGATCCAATGTATCCCCTGTCAGTGAAGCAAATATTATAAATAACTTTTTAACTAAACCTTTTTCAATGCCAGAGTTGAAGTCTGCAGTTTTTTCGAGAAAGGATAGTGCTTTTGGTCTGGATGGTGTTCCTTATATTATGTTAAAAAAGCTCAGTGAATCAGGGTTTTATATTTTTCTAAAAGTTTTAAATAATTTATGGCTTAGTAATGAAATACCTCACACATGGAAGGAGGATTGTTTGGTTCCCATATTGAAACCAGAAAAAAATAGGGCAGATGCAAATTCTTATCGGCCTGTTGCACTAACATCTTGTGTTGGAAAGATCTTTGAGCAATTATTAAAACAAAGGCTAGAGTTTTATGTGGAACAAAATAACATTTTACCTGCAAATCAGTTTGGCTTTCGAAGAGGAATGTCAGCTCGTGAAAGCATATGTCAGCTACAGCTTGATATTCAAAATAGCTTAAATAATAGAGATGTTTTAATGTCCGTATTCTTTGATGTTGCTGGAGCTTTTAATAGTGTCAACGTCGATGTTCTTTGTTCTGAATTGCTTTCCATTGGAATTCCAAATAAAATAGTTTACTTTGTTCATGAATTCTTGATTGAGAGGCAAGTTTATGTAAAGTTTAATGGCAAATTACACGGTCCAAGATTTGCTTCTGTTGGAGTTTGTCAAGGAGGAATTCTCTCTCCCTTGATTTTCATCTTGTATATAAGACGTTTAAATCTGATTTTGGGTTCAGAAGTAAAAAATCTTCAATTTGCTGATGATTTGGTTGTTTATGCATCTGGAAAAAATATTGCTAATATCACAAATAGTCTCAATAAGTCTTTAGAAGGGTTGCATACTTATTTCTCTTATTTGAATCTTGACATAAATGCGCTAAAATCCAAGTTAGTTGTTTTTGGTAAAATTGGTAATTATATTTCTAATGTGTTCTACAATAAAGATTCTATCCCTTTTTCTTATGAAGCCAAGTTTTTAGGTGTCACATTTACACAAAACTTATCTTGGAAAAAATATGTTGAATTAATAAGCTCAAGAGCTAATAGAGCTTTTAATATCTTGAAATCATTGTGTAGAACATCCTGGGGAGCTGATCCTAAAATATTGTTACTTTTATACAAATCTTTGATACGGAGTCATTTTGAATATGGTTTTCTTTGTTTTCCTGGTGATAGTAAGTTGGAAGATATCTTGGACAAAATACAAAATAAAAGCTTGAGAATTATTACTGGAACATTTAAAAGTACCCCAATCAATGTCATGCAAGTTGAGTGTAAACTTCCTCCTTTAAGTATTAGATTTTCTTATTTGAGAGAAATTTTTTTGTTGAATCTGTATAGCAAAAACAATAATCACTTGTTTTTAAACTTGCAAAATTCTCCTGCACATTCCAACCGTTATTCTCTTTATCTACTTCAGGGCTTTGCTCAATACATCAATTTTCTTGAAACTCTTCAAATCCATAGATCATCGCTTCTTCCATGTTATCAAGGAGACTTTGACAGTAAATTTCCTGAAATAATCATCATTATTGATCACAATTTATCCACTAAAGAAAAAGTCTGCAGTAAATTTTCTGAATTTTCGAATTATAGATTTTTATATACGGATGGTTCCAAAACTGAATCAGCAGTCTCATTTGCTTTTTTCGATAGGCTATTAAATTCAGGTATTGGTTATAAAATAAATTCAAAAACAAGTATATTCACAGCCGAGGCTGTGGCTATACTTGCAGCTTTAAAACATATAAAACATAAAAATCAAGGGTCATGTGAATGGGTTATAGTTAGTGATAGTATGAGTGTTCTTGAAAATCTCAAAAATAATAAATTTAATGCTAATACTAATTACCTTATTTCATTAATTAAAGAATCTTGGCTAGATTTGTTCAAAGTTCATAATATTAAGGTTGTATTTATGTGGGTTCCTTCACATATAGGAGTGCTAGGTAATGAAAGGGCTGACTTTCTAGCAAGAACCATAACCAATTCTTCCACAATTGTTCCTGATTCTAGTGCCTGTCTTAATATTTCTGTACCTTGTACAGATATTGTATCAATTTTGAAGGAAAGGTCTACTGATAACTGGAAAAGATATTGGAATCACACAGTTCAAATAGAAAACAGAGGTTTGTGGTATGCCACATACAATGTTCCCATCGGAGCCATGCCCTGGTTTTGCAAACACAATTTGCCATTCATCAACAGGAAATTTTATACAACAATTTTAAGGCTTCGTTTTGGACACTGTCGTCTAAATTTTCATCTCTTCCGTTTAAAAATGGTGCCAAGTTCCCACTGTGACCATTGTCACTTACAAGTTGAACAAACTATTTCTCACATTTTCTTTGACTGCTCATCCTTTGGCATTCAGCGCCTTGTGCTGATGGATGAGTTAATCGATATTTATGGTAGTCACGATTTGGTACCGCGCTCCATCCAGGATCTTCTTGTAAACAGTTCGACGTTCATCAGTTTATTTAAATTTATTTTAGGTACAGTTGGTCAAATTTAATTTGGTACTTTGAAGTATTGTTTTGTTTATATTGTAATTAGTAATGTGTTGTATATATTGTAGATACCAGAATGTGTTCTTTAACTTGGTTTTTTCCAGCAAATTTTAATAATTTCGCTTGTATTTATTGAAAATTGAATTTAGCAGAGAATGATGTGTTTGTTCATTTGTTGACATGATTTCTATAAAATAAGACAGTGACATTGACATTTTCCTTAATGACGTAAGACGTCTGGAAACAGGATCTGAAAGGATGTAACGATTTATCAGGATTGATTCAAAAAACAAATAGAAATGGAATTTTGATACATAGTATATCATGCATTTAATGAATGAAACTAATGAATTTAACATGGATTTTACATACTGAAGAAGTTATCTGATATAATTCACAAAGAAAAAGAAACTGATGACGAGGCAGCATGGTCTCAGACCTTAGCCTGTTCCAAGAGGAACGAAAAAAAAAAAGTAGTTTAAGTCAAAGTCAAAAATGTTATGTCAAAACAAGCATTACTTACCTATTCATTATTTCGCGGCTATTTTGCTTTCTCTACATGTTTTTTGATTAAAAACTGTGTTAAAAACTGACCAAATCATCAAAACATGGCTGAGAAACTTGAGGACCTGAATCTCCCATTAACTGTCGTCACGAGAATAGTGAAAGAAGCGTTGCCCGAAGGAGTTTCCATATCAAAAGAAGCCAGGACTGGACTAGCCAAAGCTGCGTCAGTTTTTGTGTTGTACGTGACTTCTGCGGCTACGAATATAGTGAAAAATAAGAAAAGAAAGGCTCTAACGGGCCAGGACGTTCTAGATGCTATGAGAGACATTGAATTTGATAGATTTGTGAAGCCGTTGGGTGAGGCTTTTGAACTATACAAACAACTTGCTTCGGCGAGGAAATCGGGCTCCGGTAAAAAGAAAGACGATACCGACGACGTGGAAACGATTGAAGACGATTAACGTGTTATGTGGGTTTAGTTTTAAGTGGCTATTATTAAGTTATTAAAAAAAAATCACAATAAAACATGTATTTTATTATTGGAGGTTAACACAACTAGTTACCTGCGAATGTCGTACTTTTGTTCGTTTATTTAGTGTAAAGAAATACTTACTAAAACTTACCTTGTCTTGTAGTAATTTTATTGTCTGTCTCATTTTAATTGGCAAAGGGAAAGGAAAAAAGGTTTGCACATCATTAATACCGTTAAAGCAGAATCTCCTCACTATTTGAAAAGAAAAATTGTAACATAAAATAAAACGAAAATCTTCATTTCATCTCTTTATTCAGGAATATAATCTGCTTTGGAACAATCTCGAATGTTAACATTAAATTCTCATTGGGTATTCTACGTCTAGCTACCGCATCTTATTTACACCGAGACCTCCACTATCTCTGATTTAACGAAAATAAATGTTCATATTTCTAATATCCTGTTGAACATTAATATCTAGTTTATAATTTTCATTTAATTATTAAATTCAAACTTTTTATTTTAATGTTAGAGCAAATGCTATTTTAAGAGAAAATGGAAAGACTTATGCACTAAGCTATGGGAGAAAAACATGGATTTATTCTTCAAAATCTAATCCAACAAATCAAAATGAAATCATTTTACCTAAAAATTAAAAACTAAGTCTGAAAACTTAGAGTAGAGTGTAGTACTTTAATAACAACTACCCATGTATGAATCAGTTTTGTAAATAGTCAACTTAATAGTAGGTAAGTGGTTAAATAAGAACATATTAATTAAGTACATATATACTACAAAGCATTAAATGCCCAAAAACTAATTATCTTTTAATTTAGGTACTTCTTATGCCAGACTTGTCCATCTAAAAGACATTTAAACAATCTTCTACTTGAAAACCACCAGGCCCAGGCGTTAATTAAATTTTTCACGAAATGCTATAAACCCCGAATTATCGTTTAAGCGTGACCTTCAAAAGGGTAGATTTTATAGTGTGTGACAATGTTTTAACCTGAGTCAGGAACCACAAGTGCACAGACACATTTCTTCATAATTAACCTAGAGATAATACTAACATAATTGACGACACTGAAACTAGTGATCTAACGCACACAAAAGTATGTTTCTGGGATTATGTAGATGCTCTAAGCGTTGTTGTTAGAAATGTATGAGCTTCTTCATATTATAGTGCGATGTTTTGTGTGATGCTTCAATGAAAACAGTAGGTATAGCTCACTAGATACACTAGTCTTAAGTTCCGCTACCACTTTTCTATTTTTTCCTATGAAAAATTGCGCATTTTATAGTGTACAGTCAACAGCAGAAGTAGGTGATACTTAAACGCGCCAAAATTGATGATTTTACAAAACCTATAAAGCTTATTAAACCACTGAGAATATGAATGAGATAGTTCATTAATTATTAAGTATATATGCTGGATGTGATAATATTTTTACGTAGTTCTCATTCATAAAAAACAATTGGAAGTTTGTTATTTTCTTCTTTCGTTCTGTTGACTGTACTAGAAGTTTGACGCGAACTATACTGCGAAGTACTTTCAGATCAGTGTGGCTACACTAACAACAAGAAAACTAAATATGATTCATCTGATAAAAATGACACTAAATCACTCCAGCTCCAGTGTCATCAGTTATAATCTTACGTAGTTAAAGCATAGCGTCTGTTACGTATAAGTATATGAAATGCTTTTGTCATTCCCTGGATTATTAAAATATAATAACTTATTTTTTGAGCATATTTTTTTTCTATGTATGTTTTTCGCAATCAAATATGGTTTACCACGGACTTAAGTTTGAATATGATTAAGAAATGGCGGATTCCTTTAACTAAAACGCTATCTGACATCAAATTAGCGTAGAACCGTGGCATGCTTGGTTGCCATAATATGAGAGCCATGCGATATCTATTAAAATGGATGTCTGTTTGTTTTAAAGATAACCAGAGGGAGTACTGCCCCTATACCCTACCATGAGCTTACACTGACACTGACGGTATTCGCTATCGACCTTGTAGTAATGTAAGCATCAATTATTTATTACGCCTTTCGTTAAATTTACATCCAAATAGTTCGCACATAAAGTATGTATCTTTGAAAACTTAAAGGTGGTGAAATAATAATGTAATCTAATGACTGCTTAACATGTAACTTCTCACTTAGCTTTGCGAGCGAATGCGCATAGACAATTACGCAATTTTGTATCCTACGGTAAACACAGTTGTAAATAACTTTATTGCCTGTTTGTAATACCTACAAAATAGTTCTAAGTCTTATTTCTGGTACTAATAGCGTTCAAAATTTATTAATCTGTTATATTACAGCCATTTTCAGTCCATGCCATACTTACAGCTTCTTTGGCGAATTCCTGAAAGCTCTATACTTCGACGTGAAGAAAACACAATAACTAGGTATCAATAGCTACAATGAATACTTTCAAAATAGATCGTTAATATAACGCGGTTTTCTAAAATACACAGAAGTTGCAAAAAAACTACTTTCAGGTAGTCTTAAGGTAAGGAGCTAATTCTGAAAGTTGGTACCACTGTAGATCATTCATTAATTATCAAGACCAAAAATTGGGAATTTGGGCGCCAAAGATGAAAAAGGCCTGAAATACTTAGAAAATACGACGACAAATTTTATATCAATTAGTCACAAAGAATCAGCGTTATAATTAAATTCTTAAACATATTAAAAAAAAACAAGAAAATAAAAAAAACAAAAATATGTACAAATTAAAAATTTATTGGGGGGAACATAAATAAATAGGATTAAGCGTTTAAGACACATTCCGTCGGAAAACAGTAAAAAATATAATGCAACTGAGCAGTTCACATTTCAATTAAATTAATAAAATACCGTATAATGCATGACTGTAAACCTGACACAGTTGTACATAACAATAATTTAACAAGAGTGTTTTTTTATCGTTTCAATGCAAAACTTAGAAACAAAATATGCAATTAATAATTATGATAGATGCAAAATTATTTTAATTTCATGTTCATTATTTTCAATCATGCATTTTTTAGTCATACAGTTTCCTTGCTTCTTGTATGTGCCTTTTAATAAACCTTTAAAAAACCTCAAATATTAAACTTTATTGTAAAATTATTTGAGAACAAACCATTTAAAACAACTTACATCAATGAAAATATATTCATATGTTGTCTGCAGGCCTTCAAGGTGAGGATGGCCAGCCCAGTGATTCGTTTGAATGACTGGGCTTGTCAACCTCATATCTGGACCTCACGACCGCTTTCCATCAGGTGGAGTGAGGTCATCTTGACGGGCAATATAAAAAAAAAAATGAAATGGTAATTTGATTTAGTTTTGTTTTGACTGTATGAAAAATATTATCTGCTCAGTTGTACATACAAGGATTATTAAACTCATACATATAAATACATCCGGCATAATCTCAAAAAATGTACGTACTAAACTAACATACAGATCAGTTGAAACATATGTTTAAGACAATTAGAAAATATTTTTATTTACTTTTAATACACATAATAAGGATACTGTTTGGCAGGAAAATATTAATAAATCGCCAGTCAATTGCCTAATGGCACCTACAGTAAGCGAGAAATATTTTAAAAATCTTAATTTGTTACTAAATGAAATCGGTAATTTGCAATGTCTAGCTTATACATCGACAGTTGGTATAATGCACTTTAAATTATTTTCCAACTGCTAAGATATGCTAGACGTTATGCATAAAAAGCTATTTATTTTTACAAAAGAAGGATGGCTAATGACCGCGCAATTCGGATAGGTATCGAAAATAGACCACTATTCTATTGAATGTATGTACGATGATATTGACTGAGACTTACATCAGTGAGCCTTAGATTTAAATGGGAGCCATCTCTAAAAATCATTGAATCTGATCTTTAAAAACTGCACACAATAGTATATTTTATATCGAGGGACTGAACGAAGCCATAATACACCAGAGGTGGTTTGACTCCCGAGCGTGCGAGTCAATGAAACCGAGGGTATATTAAGTTGGCGTTTAGTCTCGAGGTGCAAACTGTACTTTTCACTTCGAGTGCGAGAAAAATAGTCAATTTAGTACTAAAACATTTAAAACCGAACAAAACACACTACACACTCGATAAAAGTTCTGAAATTTTCGCGGTCAGTTTTTTTTTTCGAACTGAACCAGTCACAGATTAACAATTTAAAACACACACAACCTTCTTTGCGGACAAACCATGGAACTAAAACTCTCAACATTTTCACAATGAAAATGGTCCACACTCCACAGATAATAGTATATTTTTACTGGCTGTTTGAGTTTGTCTGCGTGACATGAAGGAAATTAAAAAACTAATTACTTTTTACTCCCTAAGGGCTAAAGTGCACTTTACTTTTAGTCCTGCTTCGTAGGGCTATATTGGCGTACTTTTAGAGCATGAGAAGTGAAAAGAACTTTTATTTACGTTATTTATTAAAAACTACTTTCTGTGGCTGGGCAAAAAAAAACAAGTTAAACAATGCAATGTTAGCAGTATACGTACATATCTCGCTTCCTGCAAGTGCAACGCCATACTAACTCTCCGAAATACAGTTAAAAAGTTAAATATAATAAAATTACGTCTAAGCTAGTGATATTATACAATTGACTAATGCTAAATGGAATATTTGTTATATTTACAAAAACACATAAGCAAGCTTTATCGATTCCAAAACTCCTATTTACTTTTATTTATAACTATAATAATTGTAACATACCGAAAAATTGTCTTTTCATAAATCTTTAAAAGTTACCCATCGCATCTTGCGGTTTTATTAATAATCACAATTATTTGGTTTCCTTTAATTATTAGAGGATTATTTATTTATCAATAAATACATTGACTCCATCGAAATGCAGATAAATCAAGACCTTTTATTGTGTGAAACATAAAATATTATTAATTTTGTGAAAAATTAAAATAATATCTCTGCTAAAGATCACAGTTCATACATTGAAGAAATAGTGTTAGTAACGCATATTATAGGTACTGTTAACTCATAAACTCAAGTTAAATTTCATTGTTATTTTTTTTATATTTATTATAATGTTATTTTTCTCGAGACTTCGTTATTCATCAAAAATAGTTTGAATCAATATTGGGGCTATGGAAGTATTTTCACAACACAAGTGATGTTCGAAAAATGAGTTAAGGTATGAAAGTTACGGTATTAGATTAAATCGATTCTCACTTTAGTTAGTTTTATAAGTGAGACACCAAAATAGTATTTTTCCCTGGTCCATATTTAACATGAGCTCGAGTACGATTTTATGAGCAGGCTTTTTCAAAACCTTTCAATTTTCATTAGGAATCTTGCGTAGATTACTGTGATGTATTTTTCTGATCAAGGCAAGACTCGCCCATAATGCCAATAAAACATAGGTAAAGGTAAATATACTACATTATTGCTATTCATAAAATTGGTTATTTCAATGAATAGTTATCATTCAAAAATGGCAGTGATGTATGGATTGCTTATATAAATGGTTTAAATTGGTGTTATTACAAGCCTATACGAACACAGGTACTATAGTACCTATACTTGAAACTAGATTAACGTTTCGTAACGTTAAACTTAACGGTATGATTTGTAAACGTTATAATGCTTAAACGTTATTTAAATAGCGTCAAACATATAATAATTTTATCGTTTATTGTAACAAATAACCTTGGCTCAGTCCTTTTTAGTTTTAATATTCAGCCAAGTGAATAGTCGAAAGAAACGTAGAATCCAAAAATAAACTGGCCCGTATTCTAGAATCGTACTCAAGCACTAATCTGTACTTGAGTAGAGATTTCAGAACGTCAGTTCATACAAAAACGTCACTCAGATCTATACTCAAGTACAGATTTCGTTTTAGAATAAAGGCCTAAAATATTTCGGTGACTACAAGCATTTATGTAATCATTTCCCAAATGAAAGCTATTAACGTTAATCTAATAAACACTGAAACTAAAAAACCGTCTGGAACTTTGACGACATAATTACATAAACATTACTATAGCTCCTTACTATCTCACTCATTGTACAATAGAGGTAAGTACTATTACTATTTTACTGACCAAGGAAGTTTTAATTGTTTAGAGTTAATCTATCATACCGGGTTGCTTCAAACGACTCACAAAGCTTAGTGTCACGTTATGATGCTTTAACATGTACTCTCGCGTGTATAATTTTAATGCACGACAGCTAAATCGATTTATTTTATTTTTGAATTGTTTAAATTACCTTTTGTTTTATTTTCTTTTAGGTTTATTTGTATCAAAATGACACACTGCTTGTAAGTACAAGCAGGCGTTAGTATAGTTACTAACGCCTGTTGTGAACCCAAAACAAGTTTAAAAGACTGAGTTTCTCGCCGGGTCTTCTCAGCAAGAAAAGCTCCGACGCGGTGGTATATAGAGTCGCATTATGTCTGTATACTCTGTATTTATATAACTATATTATTAAGGTATTTATGTCTATTATTTAGTATATTTTGCTGTAAATTTGACGATTTGAAAGTACTGATACAGTCTATTTGAGTTTAAATTTGAAATTAAAATAAGTCACATTTTACATATTAATAAAATTCTAATTCTGCCATTGCCATACAAATGGGGTACAAAACTCAAAGCTAATTGCAGATGGCGCCACCAGCGACCCAACCATTCGCGTCTCCCGAAATATGTTTTTACGGTTTTCCTTAAAACAAGACCCCCCAAACTAGCGTAATTGATTGTGGGTTACTAAAATGATTATGAAATTCAAATAAAACAATATCTTTAGGTATTTACTGACGCTAAATTTAAAAAAAAAATCGATGTAATTTCGAACTTCCTTAACCTCATTTCCTCTTATTTTGAACTAAATAAACCTATTTTTTATTGTAACTAACAGTTAATTGTTAGTTTTATATAGTCTATTTGAATAAAGTTATTTAAGTTTGGGTATGATGACTTAGATAAAAATCGTTTAATCAATTAGTTTAATTTTACAATACTTGTTTTCATATCGAAAGATAGAAAACTTGAAAAAAATTAAAAGAGCAGCCATAGAGGCAGTTGAAGAGGCCGTAAGTATTCCTGGACAGCGTTGATGAAGTGATGTCTCATATTGATTGTGTAGTACATACTTGGAGATTTTAATCTCGGTTTCATAAATTGGTTTCATAAATAAAGAAGGAATTGTTCTTAGGCGCAAAATGAACTATATCTAACAAATATCCAGTGCAGCCACCCGGATTGTGGAAGACGCGGGTTCGAATCCTGCCTTATTTCATCAAGGTCCGAAATTCGAGTTTTTCTTGTTTCCCATCTTACAATTTGTTGCTACTTACGTAATTTGCTATTAATAAAATATATTGATCGTGTAATAGTGACCGAGCATCAATTACGCAAAAACGAACATTAGCCGGTCCTCAAAAACAAACCTGAGTTCAGCCAGATAACTAAATTTTGTGTTCACACCCAACTTTAGCCGTAATATGTATTTAACGTCAAAATTAACAGCTTTGTCAGTCGTTCAAAGTCACCCTGGACATTCATGCAAATCTCTTTATAATATGTAGATAATTGGAAATATCCCTTTATTAGCAAAATTGCAATTGCGGGAAGTCGTACGACACATTTGTATAATAAAATATTATTGACACCTTTATAAGCTTTCTGTCTCAAAAGACAATATTTAATTATTATCTCAATACCCTATAATTTACAGAAATTAAAAACGCCATTCAAAACAATGTTCAACTTTAAGTGTGCCTTCTCTTTCCAACTATTGAGAATGAAAGAGATAGAACACTTAAGAGTCGAAAGTGCCAAAAGGACGAATTAAATTTTCACAAACAACGTTTTATTAGATTTCATGTGAATTATTAAATCTATAATAAAGTTAATAATTATAATCTCGATCTATATTGGGAAGTATCTCTACAATAAAATGTTCTACAATCCGATTTACAATTTTGCAGTTATTTTCTTTGGACACTATATAAATTTTAAAGGCTGTTACACTAAATTTGAGGCAACGGTTCGAATCCTGCTCAAATTGTTACTATATTTATTGGTGTAATCACCACGCTTGGCAAATAAGTGATGGCGATTCTGTACCAGATTGTGAGCCAAAATTCTGACTGAAATTAATGTAATTCATTTCATGAAATTGAATGTAATATCAATCTTTAAATTATGTATAGGACACATACAATCAGATTTAGGACACTTAGCAAAGATTTACACTTTCTTGACGATTTTCACTTTTATAGAGTTAAAGAAAATAATCTCTATTTCCAACGCTTTAGTTCCAACGATAGTCGTATTACACAACACTGCATGTTAATTCACTTTTTAGGGCATATTCCTCTACATTTTTTTTCACTATTGTAGAGTTGCCTTCACATTTGCTAGGTCCGAACTACTCCGAACCCTTCTTCTAACGAAAGGGCCTCAAAACGCGATTTCCTAGGGCACTTTCTATACGTAATTTAGTAAGAAGCTTCGTGGCCTGCTAGAATGTAAAGGTCGTTGCCATCTTCACTGGATAGAGTGTTGTTGTGTAGAGTATGTGACTCCAGAACTACCACCCTGGAACAAAAACGACATTTTTATTTCACTGGGTAATTAAAAAAACGGATATACAACGTGTTAGTGAAAAAGCGCAAAACCTCAGACACCCCAACTTATTTTTATTATGAAAGAATTAGGTAAATTATTAAATTTAATTTTCGCGGAGCATTTTCGAAGATATTAGCTTTTTTTGTTTTCTTGTGATTGTCTGCAAATTAAAAAGTCTATGGTAATAACGCGCGATATGCGACGTCGCCGCTTCGCGTGCCGCCGCAATAAAAGAGTTAAGTAATTACACGGCGTAATTAAAATATTTTTTGGTTAAAATTTGACCCCTGTTTTTTATCAGTGGAATCGATTCTACTCTCGATTCTGAACAAACTTTTACAGGTTTTGCGCTTTTACATTAACACGTAGTATATAATATGTTTGATGATTGTTTCCTAAATAAAAAAAAAACTTAGCATTATTGGTTTCGAAAACGGATTTACCATCATCGGTTTCGTTTTGTTCAAGAACAGTTTTTCTCTCTTTGTAGGAAATGAAATCACAGAATCTCTCAATAAAAGTTCTTGAATGTGAAGTGTGATGTTGTTTATAATGTACAGTCACGCTGTAAAGCAGACAGGCACTAACTTGTCTTCAGCAGTAGTGTTGTTGCGATAGCGATAGTTGACCTTGAAATTCAGTCATACTATCGATAGTCCTACCGAAACTGTCGACCCGTGACGGTACTATCGATAGTTAAGCGATACTATTGATCTTTTTCGATAGTATCGCGCCTATCGATACTATCGATAGTTTTGCTTTAGTAACTATCGTGGTATTTTCGATACTATCGACTGGGAATAAAACGAAACCTTTTAAGAGCTGGCAATAGTATCGTTAAATGTTGGGACTATCGATAGGTCAAAACTATCGATAGTTATTAAATGGGTACCATCGATAGTATCGAAGAAGGTCAATAGTATCGCTTAAAACTCACTATCGATACTAGTATCGTCACGGGTCGAAAGATTCGATAAGACTATCGATAGTACTACTGATTTTTGATATTACTATCGATAGACTATCGCTATTGCAACAACGCTATTCAGCAGCAAAAAGCCTTTCTGTAAAGTTAAAAGCATTTTTCTTTTCAAATTATAATTTCATTTCAGTGTTTATTCTATTGAGAATTGAATATTGAAATTGGGAATTGTTATTGAAAATAAAGTTTTTTATTCTGTTTTTCCCGCTAGAATGTTACACATTTGTCATACATTTGTGATTTCGTACTTTTACAAATGTTTCTGTAAGTATTGCAGCGAGAAAGATCCGTAACTTTTCATTTTATAATAAAAAAATAAAATAAAAAAAAACTTTATCAGAACACATTCAAAATAAATACAATAAAATAATAACAGGGAAAAACTACTCTCTACATAAGCAGAGGTTCGCAAACTAGGCTAGGCCTGTATCTTGGGAAACCGATTTAAATTAAATTTTACAGTTAAAACTTAAATGAAAATAAAAAAGTAACATGTTTTTCATAAATAAGTTTATAATATTATGAAATGAAAAGTTATCCATATCCTGCTAATATTTTTACTGTAATCAATTTTACATTTAAATATTGTTATAAAATGAGACTGTGTTAAATTGAATTGAATTACGTAATGTAATTAATAGTATTTGGTAATATGAATTTTCAATGTTTTAAATGTTTGTTCTTAATGGTGTTAACAACTTAACATTAATAGTTACGAGATTGTTATGTTACAAAAAAATATTTCTCATAATAATACAAGAATTTGCACGCTTGCTAGCAGGCCGAATACTATGTCTAGATTCACATTAAGATCTTATTTACCCAAATGTATTCTCGCAAGTAAATGATTTTACTTTACTTTACATGCCAATTAGATGTTTGTGACAATGAACCTTATGCTATAATCATAACAATTTACATTGTTTGTATCTACACTGGCAAAAAATTGCATGAAAAGCAAAAAAAAAAACAAAAAAATGCAACAAAAAAAAATCCTCTACTTACTTGTCATGCGGCAGCATGCGGTAGGCGCGCGACTGGTCCGTGACCTCCTGCGTGACGCCGGCGTGCCGCAGCGAGCGGCCCTGCACGCCGTGCCGGTGGAACGCCAGCACCGAGTCCTGCAGGCACACTGGAACAAATGTCTTACTTATAGACCAAATAGCGTAACGTATACAAAGTGTTAATGAAAAAGCGCAAGATTTGAAAGTAGTTTGTTCAGAATAGAGAATAGAATCGATTCCACCGATAAATAAAAAACAGAGGTCAAATTTAAACCAAAAAAATATTTTAATTATGCCGTGTTTAATCATTACTTAAGTCTTTTATTGCGGCGGCACGCGAAGCGGGAACGTCGCACTAGATCGCGCGTAATTACCATAGACTTTTTAATTAGCAGACAAACACAAGAAAACAAAAAAAGCTTATATCTTCGTAAATATTTCGCGAAAATTAAATTTAATAATTTACTTAATTCTTTCATAATAAAAATAAGTTGGGGTGTCTGAGGTTTTGCGCATTTTCATCAACACGTTGTATACAGGTCCAAACATACACGTCAATAATTTTTTTTAGCTTCCTTACAGTTCGGGGTATCCGAAAATACCCCATGTATGTTACACGATTTTTTCTTTTTTCGAGCTATGAATTTTTTTACGAATTTTTGAAAAATTCTGGGTTGGGTCACTTTTTCGGTCACTGTAGTGCGATCTGTTGAGATAAATGTCCGATATTTTTTCTTTATTAGATAAATAATAGCACCAGATGATTCTGAAGAATTCACATCCATAACGCTTACCATAACTCAAACAAAATTATGAAATTTAAAAAATTAGAAATGCTGTTTTTTTCCCTGAAAATGAAGGCCGTTTCAAAAAAAGTTATCTTAAATTTTTCATACAAATCTTTTTCAAATGCTTCACTACATTTTTGACTAATTACCATGTAAATTTCAATGAGTAACTACTGTATGTCTTAGGCTAATAAGAGCCAGATTATCGCAAAAATCCTAGTACGATTGCGAAACGCCGGATAATAGGAATCTGACATTTATCATTGCGAATGAGAAATCACATTCTGAGCGCTGATTGGCTGATAAAAATATTACGCACTGACGGAAAAGCTGATTGGTCGAAAGTTACGTTTACCATTTCCCAGCCTTTGATTGGTCAAAATTTAACAATTACAGCTCTTTCGCTTTTTGTTGTTGTCAAATTTTGCTGCAGTCTTTTACTAACATTTAGGCCTGTATTCTATAACAAAATCTGTACTTGATTGAGTATAGATCTGAGTGACGTTTTTGTATGAACTGACGTTTTCAAATCTCTACTCAAGTACAGATCAATGCTAGAGTATAATTCTAGAATATGGGCCAGAGACTAATGAACATACTCAAATATTTCTTGATACTTACATACATATTTATATAGATAATAACACCCAGACTCACAACAAACACAAATGTTGGTCACATTAATTTGTCATGTGTGGGGATCAAACCCACGACCTCCGGTGTTGAAGGCAGGATCGCTGCCATTGCACCAACACAGTCAAAAATGATGTTATGGAAGACATACTGATATTATGCATCTATACATAGACTATAAAGAGAAAAGTTTTGTAAGATTGTATTTGTGGATGTTTGTAACGAATCAACTCGAAAACTAAATGACTGTTTTTTTTTTCAATATATAACTATAATATAAGCAAGTAACATGGGCTATATTTTTATTAACACACTAGAGGAAAACTTGTGCATTATACAGGGTGGCTCAGTAAGTGATTTAAAGCATCGTGACTGATTGATTAGAAAAAACATTTGTTTTGCGGGAAACTATAGTTAAATATCACGCATATGTTAATTCGATAATTATATACGGAGCGCTTTTTTGGGCCAACTCCGCAGATATAGAAATTGTCTTCAAAGCACAAAAAAGGTGTATTCGGGCCATTTGCAGGCTGAAACAAACGGAGTCTTGCAAACGATATTTCCAAAAACTAAGGTTATTAACTCTCCCATCAACGTATATCTTTGAACAGCACTGCTTGTGAAAAAAAAACATTATGGACTATGAAACTATGAACGGTAAACGACTATATTTATGACTTTATTTCATATTGACATCGTACATTTATTTATTCTCGTAATCAATATATTGACATTGGGAATAATTATAGTGATTAAATTAACTGTGCGAAACAAACAGATTCCTTTTTTTGATGGTTGCAAGAGTTCTTGTTCACTTGTGTATGAACTTTAATAAGTAGAAATAAGAGCTCTGATTTATTTTATGCACAATAAAGTAATTCTATTCTATTCTATTCTAAAAATTCAAGATCAGTTAGGAAATTTTGGAATTTTAACAAGCTTCTTTACAAAAACTATCTGATGGGAAATCATTCAAAGAACTCTTTCAACAACTCATGTTGCTGAAAGTTCAACATATTGAAAAAAATATAATCACAGAAAATATTTGATTTTGATCTTTATACTAAACAACATGACAAGTAAGGAAAAGTTATTACTCTATAGTAACTTCACATGTCGCGGTCGGTATTTATTTTTTCACAATACTCACGTATGCTATCAATGTTGAAGTCAAACGTGATCCTCTGCACTAGTTTGTTCTTGCGGCGCTGCTCGTCTTCCCGCCAACGGGACTCCAGAGACGGCGGCAGTACGGGGATTATGTCGACTACGTTCTCGTGACAAACCAACACCTGGAGGAGAGGTATTTGTTAATGTCACATGTTAACGTAGCATTAACGATACAAACATATTTAAAAAGAAAGTACATCATTTACTAGTAGTTGTTACGAAGTAAGTGATTACCTCTCAGATAAAATTTTTCTTTGATTGGGAGTCCGATCTGCTAGCTAGGTTATGTAATGCTATTTAATATTGACATGTGTTCATTTTAATAATTTTATTGCTATTTTCATTTGTATTTTTAATAATCTGTTATGGGTCTCGTATGCCTTTGAAGGCGCGTCATGGAGTTTTCTTATTATTTTTCCCCATACCATCTTGTACTACCTGTGATGACGAATAAATGAATTTGAAATTGAATTATCAAAAGTAATAATTTGAAATTCCTGAAGAAAAACATTATGAAGACATTTTTTCCCGCCACTACTAAGAAGTAGGTTTTCCATGCTCATCTAAGTAGACCCAATTTCGGAATCTACTTATAAAACAATATCCATGCACTGCAGTGTTATTAAATTAAAAAACTAAAAGTTATTAAACTTTTTCATTTGTATAAAATAAGCTTGACAGCATAAATAATCACCCTGTATGAAATTGAGACGGAGCAAACATTATCTCGAGTCAGATCCGTCGAATAGTTTATAAACTCTTCGGTATGATTGATTCCCTTTATATGAGCTTAATTCGAAAATGTTTGCTTTGCAGTTTTGTTTTTTTTTTAACTATTTTTATCTGTTTTTTAAGTTTTTATCTATTTTTTAGTTTTTTTATCTATTACTACTAAAATTAAAAAAAAAATCTATGCATATTGAGTGAAATGTAGGTCTCTATCAAATGAGTTCAACTTCATTCCTCAGCACTACTTAACAAACGGACAACAACTTTGGAACAGCCTTTATAAACAATCAAAGTTACTTACAGCATCTTTATTAAGCTGATGAACCGCCCTCAACGTATGCAGCCTTTCGGCTCTCGGGATCACAGTGTTGGAGCTGCCTACGCACGCTTCCAGTTCGTCTGAGTGGAACCATGTCGCACCTACAAACAAATGTTAATAATAAAAACACCTATACTCCATTCGTTACAGCATTAGACAGAAGCAAAAAAAGGTTCTTTTGAGGGTACACTTTGTGGTGAAAGTACAATGAACGTTATTACTTTCAAGATTTATGCCGCATTTATTAAAATCTATTTATATAGCAACTGTCACACTTATTGTTATTTTTTGAAGTAAAGTAACTTCAGAATTTATGAGGCTTTTGATAAAATTATTTTGTCTTGGATAAAACTATTTTGTCGATGTTAAAAACCTCAAATAAGCAGGGCTTGAGTATCCGAACACATTTTGACTGTCACTATCTGAAATTATATTTCAAAATCAAATGTTTAGCACCCCTGCTTCTATGAGCCTCTTATTTCTTATGGTATAATGAATGGCGTATAAATACAAAGATAGCTGCTAGAAAAAATCGACCTGAACCTAGGCCTACGGCTCAAACGGGAGTTCCCTCTTCCACAATCTGGCAACTAAGCTCTCATGGCTATTAACAGACCTGGCTAATTTGTCTTGTATTTGTAATAATCCAACATCGAAATATCTATAAATATCTGAGACAAATTACACCAAGATTTATAACTATGTTACACAATTCACACTTTAGTAAGTTTCCAACTCAACATTTTTAGTAAATAAGCTATGTTTTATCGTGCACAGGTGGCTAATTTGTTCATTGTTAACTTAATTATTAAGAGTTTTTTTTCTGTGACTATCTAATAAAACTTATAAATTCTGCTCACAGTAGAGGGTTGAGAAAATAGTTAATGGTTTATTTTAAGCTTTTATATAACTGGTGTAATATTCTTTTGAATGATGGAGACATTCGTCATAAATACTGTGTTTATTCACCAATTTAAAAATTATTGGTTGTAGAGAGTGGAGAAAATAAACTATATTTTATTATTTTTATTTATTGGTTGAAGAGAGTTCGCCGCCATCAACATATATAAAAAGTACCAAAAGCTAGCTATATATTATATGATATTATAAAAAGGAAAGATTTGATTGTTTGTTGGTTTGTTTGTATTGAATAGGCTCCGAAACTACTAAACCGGTTTTAAACATTCTTTCACCAATATGAAGCTACATTATCAGGGAGTGACATTGGCTATATTATATATGATTGCACAAAACATTCAGTAAAAAATTATAGTATAAGTAAATCAAGTCGGAGAAGCGCGGGCGAGATGTGCTGCTTTACCGACGCCGCGACGTGCAATTACTTTTGACAGAACGAAATCTGTCGAGGCAGCTAGTCACTGATAAATAGGCAGGTACAAGACTTGTAACTGATAATTTCCACTGGTGAAATGCTCATTACCTCTCAATTCAACCCTTTTCTGTCACTCACCAGAGTTAATATTGATGAGGTTCAGCCGCATGGGGTTCCTAGTCGCCCCCACACAAAGTAGGGGGTACTCCAGTTCCGGCGTGATTATCAGCTCGAACACCACCAGCGGGGAAGGTAGCACGCATTCTATGTTCTGTAATAATAACATATTGTATCAATAACTGCTTTTTCAAAACTATTCCTTCGAGATTCAGTTTTTGTACTGTATGCATTTTTAATGTGTAGGAATCGTTTCGTTCGATTTTTTAATAATTTTCAGTAAACACAGTGGTTCTAAGCATTTTATTTAGTAAAAAAAAATCAAGAAATAAATATTTTTGGCGGCAATTACTATGTTTTTTTTAATATTCTGTTAAACAAACAAAGCAAATAGTAATTTATCTTACTAATATTATAAATGCAAAAATTTGTGAGGATGTTTGTTACTCTTTCACGCAAAAACGACTGAACAGATTTGGATGAAACTTTACAGTAATACAGCTTATACATCAGAATAACACATGGGCTACCATTTATAAAGATTTGATACATACATGTTACAGAAATGAACGCGGGCGGAAAGCTAGTAGATTTACATATTACTTCAGTCTAATAGTCAGGTTTTAATGATCTTCAGTGAGATGGAAGAAAGACCACAAAGGTAAATTAATAAATATGGAAAAGGAATTTAATTGAATACTCTAACACAGGGAGTGTTACACACCACAACAACACCAAGTCTACGGCCCGTCTCCGCCCGGTGCCATAGCCAGTGGTCTGCAGTTGAGTGCGTAGTGTACGGACCGGATTTAAGAGGGTTTGCTTTTTGCGTTAGGGGTAGATCGTAAACGTCGCATTTTTTCAAGGTTTTCGTGATTATTTAGCTGAATTCAAATTAAGAATAAATTATCTCTCTATTATTGAATGCACCTTTTAATTTCATAATTGTAACTTTAACTGTGTACAGTAAATTTTTAAGTGTCTTATTAATTGAAAAAAAAAAGTTTTTTTTAATTTATCAAATAATTGGCGACTACCTAATTTTAGACAATTCAATGTGTTTTTTAATAGTATTATGCACACAATGAGAGCAAAAATTAAAGTTTTATTCCAATTTAATGAAATAATTACGACAATCTTACAAAAATGCAACGTTTTTGAACCACCCCCAGCTAACGCTTATAAGTTGTTAGGACGGATTGGAAGTTCACTTTCTCATATTAGTTACTTACTGATGTACTTATAATAAATGAAGTACAATCTCGCAAGATGCGACGCACGGCCGAAGTATTCCTCACCCAGCTTCGATTTTTTACAATACCTAATTCTTGTTAACTTTCTTGTATTACACCTAATTATCTAGTACTCCTAAAATGAACATCTTAAAAAATCTTTTAAACTTCACAACCATCCGTTTAATATACTACTTTCCCCGTATGATGATATCCCTGACAGTTCATAATTGTCAATTATATTGATGTAACGAACGTAATTTAATCGAGTTGGCGAGGGAAATGGGATCGGTTTCAATTTTTAAATAAATTCTAAAGAACGGGTTATGTATGGCTAATGTTATAGAATAAGACGCGATATCTCGAAAATAAAAGTTAAAAATAGCACACAAGGCAGACGCACTCTTACTGATGCGAATGACGTGATTACAAAATGGTCGCTCCTATTCATCGATTTTTTGTCGATTCAGTAGTGTCAATACACTATTGAATGGCGTTCCTTTTCACGCATCAGGCGCTGTAAAGATATATATATTTCATTTCATTTATTAACAGTTAATAATAATAACAATCTGGTCGATGCCTGTCGATCACACGGAGGGTGACTGGATGCGTACTATCGAGCATGAACGCGAATCTATTGAAACTATTGACAGTAACTGTTGACCCCGAAGACGTTAGTTGTGCAATTCAGACGGCTCAGAACTGTAAAAGTCCTGTCCCAGATGGATTGCACAACTTCTGGATCAAGCGGTTTCGATGTTCGCATCCATGCTTGGCAGTGCAGTTCCAGGAATCCCTCGAGGTTGGTTCTCTCCCTAGTTTCCTGACTACTGGTGTCACTTTCCTTTTACACAAGTCAGGAAGTACCTCGGAAGCAAAAACTATAGACCCATCACGTGCTTACCTACCATCTAAAAGATCCTTACGTCCATTCTAGCAAAAAAAAATAACTCCCATATCGTTGCGAACAATGTTTTGGCCCCTGCTCAGAATGGATGTAGGGTTGGGTCCCGAGGTACTAAAGAACTCCTCCGCATAGACACGACTATTTGCCAACAAGTCCGACAGAATCGGAAAGCTCTTTCAACTGTCTGGATTGACTACAAGAAGGCCCAGGATTCGGTGCCCCATGGCACCGAATCATTCATGGCTCAGGAGGATCTTAGAGCTGTATAAAATTGATACAACCTTAAGATCTTTCTTGAGCACGTGCATGGGGCAGTGGATCACAGTCCTTCGTCAGCGTCAGGTGGTGGAGATGGCTCCCCTGATCCGCAGGACTTCATAAGGATAGAGCGAGGTATTTTCCAGGGCGATACTTTGAGTCCTTTGTGGTTTTGTTTAGCTCTGAATCCTCTTAGTACCTTACTAAAGGATTCAAAGCTAGGCTATCGGCTTCGCAGGGGGGGTGAGTTCATCTCTTATTTGCTGTTCATGGATAACCTGAAGCTATTTGCACCAACCCCCCAGGTCTTGATGGAATTGTTAAAAATCACCGAGATTTTTAGCAACGCCATCAAGATGGAGTTTGGTGTCGATAAGTATGCGGTCATGCATGTACAGGATGAGAGGGTTGTAGATTCACCGAGTTTACAGCTCTCTGAGACGATGACACTCAGATCCCTCTCTGAAGCCGAAACTTACAAATATCTTGGTATGTCAGAGTCATTGGGTATATCAGTAGGAGACGTCAAGCAATCGGTGAGGGAGCGCTTCTTTAGTCGCCTTACAAAGGTACTTAAGAGTTCTTTGTCAGGTGGCAACAAGGTGCGCGCCTTAAACGGTTGGGTGATGCCCTTATTGATATACTCCTTTGGCATACTGAGATGGACTCAGACTGAGCTGGGAGCTCTGGATACACGAGTCCGAAAACTGCTCACAACGCATCGCATGCTTCACCCACGCTCGTCTGTTATGAGATTGTACATCCCACGGAAGGTGGGGGGTCTTGGCTTCTTAAATGCCAAGGACCTTCACAACCGTGAGGTGTGCAATCTTAGGAGGTTTTTTCTCAGCAACGAGTGTGGTATTCATCGCGACGTTGTGGCAGTTGAGTGGCTCACACCGCTCTCCTTGGCAAACGAGAACTGGCGTCAACTACCGGTGCTCACCACCGGCGACCGCAGGGAAATATGGGAGAGCAAGGAGCTGCATGGGAGGTTCTATCGGGCCTTAACAGGGCCCGATGTGGACCTCTCCGCATCGGTAAACTGGCTACGCTTCGGGGACCTCTTTGGGGAAACCGAGGGTTTTGTCTGTGCAATTGCTGATGAAGTTATCAAGGTGAATAACTACCGGAAGTACATCATAAAGGACTGTACGGTCGACATTTGTCGGGCATGCCGCCGCCCTGGCGAGTCTATTCGCCATGTCATTTCTGGTTGTTCTCACCTTGCTAACGGAGAGTACTTGCACAGGCACAACCTAGTAGCCAAGATCATCCACCAGCAACTTGCTCTTCGGTATGGCCTTGTCGAGTCGGAGGTACCGTACTATAAGTACGCACCGGTACCAGTTCTCGAAAATAGTCGTGCATTGCTCTATTGGGATCGCTCTATCATCACGGACAGGACTATTGTAGCCAATAAGCCTGATATCGTGCTGGTAGACCGATCCCAACGCCAGGCAGTGCTTATCGACATCACCATTCCACATGACGATAACCTCGTAAAAGCTGAGAAGGACAAACTCAGCAAGTACCTTGACTTGGCTCACGAGGTGACCGCCATGTGGAATGTTGATTCGACGATTATTGTCCCGATAGTCGTGTCGGCAAACGGCTTAATAGCGAAGAGCCTCGACCAACACCTCGAGAGGCTCTCGCTCAGCGGTTGGGTCAAGGATCAGATGCAGAAGGCGGTACTCCTGGACACGGCTCGCATTGTCAGGAGGTTCCTCTCTCTGCAGCCCTAACCACCGGTAGTCTGGGCCTTGCCTGCCTTGCTGCCGGCGGCACCCTAGGTTAAGGTTTTTATAGTATTTTTATAAATCATTGTTTTATAACTTTAATTTAGGCTTAGGTTTTATAATTGTGATTACTTATGTATTTTGTTTTATAATTATAATTAATAAGCTTTGTTTTATAGTAATACTGTACAAATTTTATATCTAAGTTTTATGTTAAATAAAGAGAATAACAATAATTTACTTGAGAAGATTCAAAGAACAATAGTTTTTTAATAGTTTATAACTTTTTCTTTTGCCAGTTTCTTACTATTTAGTTTGAAATAGTATACGTGACACGGAACAATGAGAACTGTCAGGCATATCAGCATAAAGTTAAAATAATATAACTAGCACTATCTTACCTTGAGCAGCATGAACTTCCGGAGCGGGTCGTACCACTGCATCAGGAAGAGTCCGGCGGCCGACGCGCCGCACAGGTACTTGTAGCCGTTGTACGGGTTGCGCGCCACTGCGCAGCGGATGCAACCTGGGGGGAGGAAACTTATTATTATTTACCGTACTCTACATTACTCACTTACTATACAATAATGAAAAAGCGCAAAACCTGAAATTAGTTTGTTCAGAATCAAGAGTAGAATCGATTCCATTAATAAAAAGTAGGCGTCAAATTTTAACCAAAAAAATAACGGGTGATTATTAAATATCTGACAAAAACTATATGGCATAGGTACTCACTAAGTGATGTAAAAAACTGTCTAAGTGAAAATGAAATTTATTTAACTAACTTTCATTTCATACTCACCATATAAATCACTCCAACGGTTTTTTTGTTTGTATGGGAACCTTGAAATTAATGGAAATTGAAAAAAAAAAATTTCGCTTACATAGTTACTACAGCACTTATTGAGTATGCCATATCGTTTTTATAAGTCATTTGATAATCACCCGGTATTTTTCCTTTCGTCCGTGTTTAATCATTACTTAACTCTATTATCACGGCGGCACGCAAAGCCGCATTGTCGCACTAGATCACGCGTAATTACCATAGACTTTTTTATTCGCAACAAACACAAAATAAAAAAAAAAGCTAATCCCCTCGTAAATAATCCGCGAAAATTTAATATACCTAATAATTTTACATATCGTAATTATTTCATAATAAAAATAAGTTAGGGTGTCTGAGGTTTTGCGCTTTTATACATCACCTACAATCATCTCAACATCTAAAATTGATCAGGTGTTTGCCATCTACAAAAAAACATTCCTCAAAAATCGTAAATTTTCATGAAGCAGATAGTTCCTAGTGAAAGAATGGGGCCTGAAACCATCATGATCCTACCTTTAGTATATCCTACCAAATCCTTTCGTAGCTGGTACTATCGTGGTCATCTGATTTTGATCATACTACCATGAATTTAGTAGAAATTCACATGCCAGACAACACTAGAGTAAATTACTATAGTCACTTAATACATATAACTTTTATCCGATGTTGCCATATACTAAAAAAATGCCCTCAAAGTAGTATATTTCCTTGAAGCTGTCAAGATTCTCATTCATTATTTTTCGCCGTATCTCGAAAACTATAATGAGTTTGGTAGAAATTCACATTACTAGCAACACTAGAATAAATTACCTAAAAACGCCTCATACATTCAAAATTAATCAATGTTGCAAACTACTAAAAAACCCCCTTCAATTAAAAGTTGTTAATTTCCATTATGTCATACCTCTTGTATCTGGTACTCTGGTGGTGAGCGCGAACCGCCTCGGCAGCAGTCTCGGCGGCAGCACGCGCAGCGAGCGGCCGCCGCGCGCGCTGCCGAGCAGCGCGAGCAACTCGTGCCGGTAGAGGGAGGGGGTTTTGCCTGGGAATACAATAGAAGCTGTTAGGCATTGCAGGATATTAATTTAAAAAAATGCTTAAAGACGTGAGTACCCAAGAAATAGAGCACAAAAAACAAAACAAACAGTCTAGTTTTGATCACCTCATCGCTTTGACAATAATATCGAAATCTTTAGAGAATATTTGTCAGTTCTTTGGGGCGGACGTTGGGTTTTTTTATTGTGCCTCATAATAAAATAACAGATCTAATTATCTTTTTCTTAGCATTAGGGTTTTCATCGATCTACTTTTTATAATATCCAGCTGTTTTTGAAAAGATTGAAATTTGTATTATTTTTGTCCAATTTTGCAGAATATAATGATTTTGGGTATATAAGGTGGATAATGAGATATATAAGCTATTGAATATTTGTAAGACCGAATTTTACCACATTTAGAGTAAAAATTATAGATTTATGATTTGTCTTTTTCCCTTGCAGATTTCGACTAACGACGACTTTAAACGTCAACTAACCTGACAGTGACATGAGCACATCTTTAATGACGTGCATCCAGATGGTCCGCCGCGGGCAGAGCTGGTCCATCGCTGTTTCGTGCAGCTCGTTTAGATTGAGGGTGTAGATTCCTTCTTCAGCACCTGGATTTCAAAATAAGCATAGAAAAAATCTACATATTTCTGAGTACCTACTAATGTTGGTACGAAGCAAGAAGGTATGAAGGTATGAATTCTTTATGCCTATTTAAGATTTTCATTTTAATTCCATAAAGCAAGAACTTTAAGCAAGTTATTTTAATGAACATACAAATTTTGACAGGCTAAAAACTGTTATTTTGAAGTAAAAATTTTCGAATAAATATGAAAATTAATGTATACTTTTCTTTCAATAAATAATTTTGTCACAACATCACAAACAATGTACTTAAAGTTTTTTCTTGTGTTCTGTTAACCAGAAACAAGAAAGCATCCATAAAAACCAAACTCAGTATGATATCTGTGTAATTTATATCCATTTAAAGTGGTGTGAGAATGACCAAAAGTATGCAAGTAGCCAATAACTTACCAATGAGTATGTGTTGATCCCTAGTGTCAGGGTGTATCCAGGAGGCCGTACAGTTTATCCTGAGCGGGCAGCCGTTGAACACCTGCAGAAACCAAAAATAGTAGTTTAATATGCCACCAAAAATCATTAGTTAAATCAGACAAGTACTTTCACGATACTCCTATTTTTATCATTTTATGCACCGTATTTCAGAACGAAGTTATTAAACGATGCGGTATATTTCTTTTTTAACAATTAAATTTTTCAGTTTTTTCAATTCTATATTATTTTTTTGATAAAAACAAAACTTCAATATTCCAAAATGTACTAAAATTAAAATTTACTGAATCGGTAGATAAACTCGTTCATAAAGAGGGGTGCTGACTGACGGTTTCCGAAAACGAACTGAAGGTGGTGTCAATGGCGGATCTAGAAAATGAAGGGGAACCCCCACCATGATGAAATTGCTATAAATTACGTCTAAAACCACCCCAATTTAAGTAACTTTGGCGAAGCAAGCGCCCATACGACCTTCGCCGTAGGAAGGAAGTTGCTGTCGCCGTTCCCTAGGTTCACTCTCCCTATAAGACACCTTATAGCTAGCCAAGTTATCCGAGCTCACCTTAGAGAAGCAATCACCGATATGCACTTGCGCCGTTCATCTACGACTGCGTCCACGACCCCTATAAGACACTTTAGCTAACAGCTAGACATGGTACCTTGGAGAAGCAAGCGCCCATGTGCACTTTGGGCGTGGGCGGCAGGCCGTTGGGCGCGGGGCGCGGCGGCGTGCGCGCGCGGCGGCGGGCGCGGCGCGGCGGCACCACGGGCGTGTCGCCCGACGCGGGGCGAGCCTCCACTGTAACGCGAAGGGTAGGTGAGTAAATATGCGCTAGAGAATACACCAATTATTGGTCTTGAAGTAAGGATCAATATTACGAGTTACCAAACAAGGGTGAAATTTACGATTATTTATATTTTTTATTCAATAAGCCTGAGGCGAGATACGAGTACATACATACATACACGCCTTTTTCCCAACGGAGTAGGCAGAGACCACATCTTTCCACTTGCTACGGTCCTGACACACCTCTTGCGCTTCTTCCACTCTCATTAATTCTTTCATACATGCTCGTCTTTATTGGTACTCCTAACCTAACCTTTTCTGAACACATCTTGGACTTGTCATAAGTACGTCCGTCCAGGCCTTCCCCTTTCAACAGCTCCATCCACTCTCGTCTTGTAAATTTGTTTCGTTAATCGCCTTTCATCCATCCTTTCCATATGCCCAAACCATCTTAGCATTCCCATCTCAATTTTTGTGACAACATCCTCTTTCACACCACATCGCTATTTTATTATGCTATTCCTTACTTTATCACTCAATGTCACTCCTGCCAAACTTCGCAATGCTCTCATTTCAACTGCATTTATCCTACTTTCATCCTTCTTTTGCCATACCCAACTCTCACTTCCGTACATAAGCGTCGGCACTAACACCCCCGCATGAACAGCCAGTCGCGCCTTTTCAGACACCCTCTGGCTGTTCATAAAGACATGCAGCGCTCCATTTAACATATTCCCAGCATTCACTCTTCTATCAACATCACTCTCATGACTTCCATCCCTCGTGAACCTAGGCCCCAGATAAAGAAATTCTTTCACTTGTTCTACCTTTTCACCTCCAATTAAAACATCACATTCTGTCATATCCTCCTCTTTTTCAAAAACCATGGTTTTGTCTTACTTTCATATCTCTCGCTTCTAACGACGCATTCATGAATGTTACCATTACCTGCAACTCGTCGGCCGACGACACCAGTATGACTTGGTCATCAGCGTAGAGAAGGCATTCAACAAGCAACCCATACATTCTCAGTCCATAATCACTGTCTTTCAGATCTGTCAAACAGTCATCCATGAATAGGTTGAACAGCCATGGGGACGCTACACAACCCTGTCTAACCCCTTTATGGATGTCAAACCAGTCAGTGTACGCCCCATCTATTCTGACGCAAGCACTGGAACACTCATAGAGAGATTTCAGCGCTTGTATCAGACAGCTGCTCACCCCATGCGCGGATAAAGACAACCACAACTCATTCCTTTTCACCCGATCATAGGCTTTTTCCAGGTCCAAGAAAATGCGATAGACTTGGTTTTTAGCCAAAAAAAAATCCGATACGCAACGCAAGGAAAAAACCTGATCCGTACATCCCATTCCCTTTCTGAATCCCGCTTGCGCATCCCAAATCTTTTGTTCCGTCTCTTTCAGAACCCTATTAATCAACACCTTGGCATACAGTGCCGACAACACTACTGAGAAGGCTGATTCCGCGGTAACTGTTGCAGTCCTGTTGTGAACCTTACCCTTTGCAAAGCGGCACGATCACAGCCTTACACCAATCTTCTGGTACCGGCCGGCCCTCCAACACAAATTAAAAAGGCGGTACAACTGACTAGCAGCTATGCCTCGCCCGGCCCTCAGCATCTCAACAGACACTCTATCATACCCTGCAGCCTTACCAGCTTTCATACTTTTTAACGCTGTCACTATCTCGTCCATACGAATCTCAAACTTAAACTCAAATAACTTTATTCAAATAGACTTTCACAGTAAGTACTTTCAAATCGTCAAATTTAAAGCAAGATATACTAAATAATAGACATAATTACTATAATAATATAGTATACAGATACTGTGTATTTATATATCTACATAGACATAATGCGACTCTACCACCGCGTCGGAGTTGTTTCTTGCTCTTCCTCTTTTAAAGTCTTTCCATCATCGCCTCTGATTTTCGTAAGCTCTTCTACGGTTGATGCTCCCCTAGCAGAACGTACTGACTTCCAGAAAAACTTGACATTTGTCCGAACCACATCTCCATCTGTCGCCTTTTGCATCCTTTGATTAGCTCTTATAGCTAACCAATCGACCAACAAAGATACGAGTCAACCCAACTTTTAGCCGCACCCAGAGGAGTCTCGGGCTTACACACTCATACTCATTTACACATTCGGCCATTCGCTCGGAGACAATAAGGTCAACTCCTTGAGACCCTCGGCGGTTCGCAGAAACCCCGGACCAGTAAGCCGTATAGGGTCCATGCCTCGACATGTCACATCCTTTCCGCTTAGTCTCATTCACACAAAGAACATCAATATGCCTTTCATCCATCATGTGACATACTTCAACAATTGTGTCATCCATTCCACCCCTTACATTCAACGTAGCCAAACGGCTCGCCGTGGGCGAGGCGAGATAGACTCAAGATAATTTGGAAAAGTTTGTTACCCGTCCGGAATCTGCGCCAATTGTGTCGTCAAAATAAATAGAAAGGATGAGTATAACAACATTGACTTTAGCAACTCATGGTTGTAACAAAACGAGGTGAACCAAAAATCATGAAGATTTAATAACTTAGCTTTATTATCATAATTCTAAGATCTGTATCACCTGTGATTCAAAAATAAATAAATGGAAACAGTAACGACATAATCAAAATTTAGTATAACTATTGAAAATAAAAACTAAAACTGAAAGTACGTTACAACTATAATATGTACATAAAACAGTTTTTTTTTACAGTTTGTGATCACCAGATGGCCACGAAATACGTTGTTAGTACTAAGTTGGTTGTAATATCTAAGAATCTTTACATTAAATCAATTATTTACATACGAAGACACATTTTTATCAACCGTCAGATTAATATATGGTTTACAAAATAGTATTAGTATTTAGATTTATGAGAGAACAGAAAATGTTAATTCTCTATATTTTTTTTCAACTTTACACATGACTGACTGAGAATTAGCAAATGAATAAAAAGGAAAAAACACTTACCTTTATTTTCAACTTTGGCCTTATCCCTCTGACTGTCCGACAAACTCCTCTGCCTCTGAGTGACTTTAGTCTCCTCTTCCGTTAGTTCGTTCGTCCTATCCCTCTCACTCTCATCCACCATATTGAATATCTCATCTACCGAAGAAGTCTTTCTCTTACTCTCACTAACCAACTCACATTGACAAAACTGACTTAAATCTATGCCAGCGGTTGCCGAATCTGAATTATGTCTATTATGCCTTTTCCTATGTTCGTACTTTTCGTCCATTTTCATACTCATATCTATTTTCCTACACAGCTCTTCGTCTGTTTGACCGCCATTTTCGATTTTATCGTCGGCGATCCTCAACCGATTCGCGATTTGCAACGCTCGGAAGTTTGATAGTGAAATCTTTTGCTTTTTACAGCTATCACAGTGGATTATTCCAGTATCGGAGTTCTGTTTTGAGCAGTTGCGATAGTAACTCATAATGTCGCCGTTGGAATTGCACGCGTCGCAGGAACATCTGGAAGCGACTGATCTTTGTAAGTCGCTCAATGTATTGTCGTCTCTTTTCTCTGGTTTCGGACAAAGACCACACTCACAATTCGCATTCCGCATTTGCGGAGAATTCACTAACACATCGCTATCTGAATGGTCCACATACATTATATCGTCACCCATCTTTCTGCACAAAGGATCGTCTATAGACACCATTGAAGCCCCGACAGGACTTTGGAAATTCGAAGCTAGATTTTGGTAGATATTTGCTGTGGAATTGTTTAGGAAATTCTTCTTTAATTGAATACATTGAGATAGGTGTTGATCGTGGACGTGGGTAGAGAGTCCTTGGTTGCCAGCCTGAGCCATCGCTGCTGTGTCCGCAGTTAGCGGCAGTGTTGCCCTGTCAAAATAACTAAAGTTACTATTTTGGTAGTTTTTGGTAGGTTTAGTAGAAGCTGCTTGGGGGATGCAGTGCTGTTATTTTTTCGAAGCTCGGGTTGTGCGGTTAGAGACAGATGAGTTATGTTATTCTTAAAATTCAAGCTTGTTTTTATTTATAAGTTAAATAACAAGTGGTGCTCGTGGGGTTTTCCAAAGTACGGATCAAAAACGTTTGATAAAAACTGAAATGTGTTATTTGTGTTACATTATCTCTGACTAAGACTTGTTTATTTAAAACAATTATTTATATCCTTAGTTTAAAAACAAAAAATGTCACATGCTACATGCTAATAATAGTCACATTTAATGTTTATAAAAATATCAAAGGACATTGTCCTAAGGTGCCAAGGTTTGGACCAAGTGCTGCCTAGGAATGGGAGTTGGTCCAGTGGTACTGTAGCATCAACATGACCTATATTTTTTTTTAAAAAAAAAATGGTTCCAAGAAAAAAAAAAAAAGATTTTGTAATACTTAATGAAAAATCTCTCATACAACGTTTTTGAGTTTTTTTTCTCAAAAATGTTTTGATGATACCTAATGATTATGTACTACAACATCAAAATACAATTGATATAATTATAATTCAACGCACAATATTTTTCCAATAAAAATATTTAAAACAAGAGGCTGTTTTTCCTCGGACTCCTGAGATAGATTTTTATGCGCTTGGAATTACAGATTAGTGATAGTCTGAGGAACAGAATGCACTATGTGAGCATTTATCTAGGCAGCAACCTTGCTCCTTCCATACAAAATTAGGCAATCTCCTTTGGATGACATTCATTTCCAACATCAAATGTGACATTTAAGCATTCGTTCAAAATAAAATGCCACACAATAGTAACAAAAATATTATTTAAAAATCTCTAATATTCTCTATACATAAAAAAAAAACATAAAACCTAAGATTTCTGTTCGGAATAAATTACAGTACTACTAATAAATATAAAAAATATGTTACAGGAAGGAATAAAGCTTATTTGTTAGATTTAAAATACAATACAATACTTTTATGTTTCATTTTACAAGTTTCCAAAATAGATATATACCACATTAATAAAAACATAAAAAGCTATACTATATTGCATGGGAGATATTTATTCCTAAATACAAAAAAGAAGAACAATTAAATACCCATAATAATACACTGTTATTCCGAACAGGAGCTAGTATACAGCATGTTAATTAAAAAGCGCAAAACCTCTGACACCCCAACTCATTTTTATTATAAAATAATTATGTAAATTATTAAATTTAATTTTCGCGGATTATTTACGAAGATATTAGCTTTTTTCGTTTTCTTGTCTTTGTTACAAAATTAAAAAGTCTCTGGTAATAACGCGCGAGCTAGTACGACGTTGCCGCTTCGCGTGCCGCCGCAATAATAGAGTTAAGTAATGACTAAACACGGCGTATTCAAATATTTTTTTGGTTAAAATTTTACCCCTATATTTTATTAGTGGAATCGATTCTACTCTCGATTCTGAACAAACTAATTTCAGGTTTTGCTCTTTTTCATTAACACGTTGTATATATTTTTTACTGTAGCACAAAATAATGTCCAAAAAATGTTTTTCTTTACTTCAGTGTTCTCTCTAGTTTACTTTTAATTTTTACTGGGACACTTTCAGACTTTGGATTTGCACTTTCCTATCTGCTTATGGGCGTCTTATGGAGCCTACGTAAGTATTTTGCTCAGTGGTGTCATCAAAAATGAAGGTATCCTCAAAGAAGTAATGTGTCAGCGATTTAGCCCACCAAGTAAATTGGAAAGACAATGAGAACTGAATATAGCTAATACAGCTCCTACATCTAACAGCTTTATAGCCTCTACTGCAGAGAAGTTCTAGAATGATGACCATTTGACTGACATTACTGCCGATAGCAAAAGCGGCGAGAAACACAAGATGAACGGATATCCTGATAACGTTCAGCAGTTGACGTGGACTATGAGAACTGATACAGTTCGTGCAGTGCATATTAACAGCCTTGCTAAATATCTCCTGTTTTTTATTTATTATGTCGTATGTCTTTTTAAAAAGACTTCACAATAAATTCTTGGGACATTATTCCGTCTCTACCACACAAAGCTATCTATCTACACACGTACTCTAACACATGCAATATATGCTCTCTGCGTTTACCTGAGCATAAGCTCTTCGTCAATATATTGCAAGAGGCTCCTAAAACAAAGAGAGACAGCAGCTTACAAACTTGTGCTATCGCACTTCACACTTATGTGTATAAGGACACGGTCTCAAGTTGATCATCCTTTTTTTAATTGCGGTGGCTCTGGAGTTCGCAAAATGGCAGACGAATAAAAATGACTTTTCAGATGGATGAAAAGCAAGTTTGATATTATTGACTTACTGGATAGTATAAGCCATTGAATCAGATATATATTTTTATTTAAATAGACACTAGAGACTTGTATAGCACCAGTCTGTTAATTAAACCAATCAAATAAGTTAATGTTTCTTGGTAACGATAACAAAACAACTTGAGTCCGCATTTACATCTAAAATTCAAATGATTTCACATCGATGCAGTAACATACATTACATTATTTTCAAAATCATTCAATCAAAACACGTCATATCTTACCTTCTTCAAAATATACAAGAACATTTAATACTCTGAAATCTTTTTAAAGACCTTTCTCCTCCTGATAAGTAGTATTTAAAATTACAGCCGTATTCGTTCAAAATAGCAAAAGCCAATCATACAAATCGCTTCAAATAAACACATGCACTTAAAATGTCGTAAAGTTGGTGTCCAACCCAGTGGATATACGATCAGTTTTTCATGATACATCACTAAAATATAAAAAAAACTATTTTTTTCATTAATCACACAACAATATTAACATGGATTCAGATTGAAGAAATTCTGATCCTGTAACCACTATCTCCACTTTTTTGTACTTATTTTCAACCGACTTCAAAAAAAGGAGGAGGTTCTCAATTCGACTGTATGTTTTTTTTTATGTTTGTTACCTCTTAACTTTCGACTGGGTGACCCGATTTTGATCATTCTTTTTTTATTTGAAAGCTGGTGCTTCCCGAATGGTCGCATTTTAATTTGGTCTAGTTCTGACAGTGGCATCCATGAGAAAACCATATAAGTCTTAAATCTAGATAGACAAAATGCGCGACAAATGGACGAATTACTCAATATCACGCCAACCGATTTTGATAGTTCTTTTTTTATTGGAAAGCTGATGCTGCCCGTGTAGTCCCATTTAAATTTGGTCCAGTTCTGACAGTGGCATCCATGGGAAATCCATATAAGTCTTAAATCTAGATAAACCAAATGCGCGACAAAAGGACGAATAATTCATTATCAAGCCAACCAATATCGATGCTTCTTTTTTTATTGGATAGGATATACTTTAAAGGTAGTTTGATGAGAGTTTGGTTAGGTAGGTTGTAACTACCTACCTACATACGTAACCGTAATCTGTAAGAAATAGGTATATTGCTAGGTATATTGTAATGTTTCCTTGGCTGACACCGACTCCAACAATAACAATAATTGTGCCTACATTATATTATCGTATAAGTTTTAGAAGAATACGCAATTATTTCTTTACTTTTTAGTGCTCTGTTTTAGAATAGTTTTTTTTGAAGTTGGTTTTTTTCTGTTATTACACCGTCACTTTATGGTTTTTACAACACTTAGGTTTTAGTCGATATTGTGATGTAAAATGATTAAGAAAGCCTCGATATTAGTATTTTTTAGTCTCGCTATCTCAAAAAGCTTTGGTCGTAATCTCCGCTATGAAGGACACCAGAATTATAAAAAAGTCTCCCCTTCAGTGACATCTATGCTATCCACAGACTGTGCATTCGTTTGGACACTCCATATATCGTTTAAAATACATACACCATGAAATATATACAAAAAAAACAAATTCTACATCTAAAAAACCACCTTCACCCAATAAAAACACACAAAAATCAGGAATGAAATTAAAAAAACTTATTTCTCGATAAAACAACAATGTTAGAACAAAAAGCCTCAGCGCCAATTTTTTGTTAACTCAAAAAAAAAACAATTTTGAATTTTTTGATAACTCAAGTTTTCAGAAATACCTCAGACTCATTCTCATAATATCATCACCCGTGATCACCCGACACCACTTGCTATAACATAATAATAATATATAAGAAATAAAATACTTATGAAAATCAAATAAAAAATATAATTAAATTAAGAACTCAGTTGTCATGGCTAGTAAATGTTTAATAGGTAAACATTTTAAGTGTTGTTCATTACTTATTCGTTGATTTTTATTACTATATAAGATGATTCAATAAGAATTAGTAAGTTAGTCACAAAACAGAATACTACATTTGAAAATTAAACTTTAGTATTTTTCTCTATATAATATATATGCATTTTATTATTTCAAAATATGTATGAATATTTCAGTAAAATTGCTAAAACACTAGCTGAAAACAAAGATTATGGCATCTGCCTCTTTTGCCAGCTCAGTGCTAACCTTTTGGTTGCAAGACTATATTTGTTGTTTGTAATTGTATTTAATATTTATGTGCATTGCTCATAATAAATATTATTTTCTTAGTTTCTTAGAATTAATCATAGAAGTAGTAAGTTAGTAATTAGCCTATTTGTGTCCTACTGCAGAATAAAGGCCTACATTTGGCCTGAGTTCAAATCACAGATCGGGCAAAGTGTGTTATTATCACCCACTTTCATTTGACATGCGTTGTGAGTAGCCAGTCGGTACCGAAGAAAAATGATCAGTTGTAGCAAATCAATCACATTATAATAATTCATTTACTACAGTTAAAAATTAATAATAGAAATACCCATCATAATTAACCCAACAAAAACTAGCCACCACAAACCGCCATCTACCATCTAATCGGCGAAGCTGACCTAACAACTTAGTTCACTCACTTTTCGCTAGATGGCATCGTGTCCGTCGCGAGCTCCTGTAGGGGGTTGTGCTTGGGGCAGGTGATGAGGGATGCCACGCTCCATTCCGAGCTGGCTTGCCGGTACGCTGCTGAAAAGATATAAGTATATCAATATCAATAGGTCCACACGCGTTCACGTCAAGATTCATGTAGAGCAGGGGTTCCCAACCTTTTTTTGTCTACTGCCCACTTTAAGAATAAATTATTTTTCAACGCCCCCCTTTTTAAACATACTTAAAAACCGCTAAGTACTTATAACTGATTATTGAAACGCAAATTTATAGTATTCGGACAGAGTATCTTTTATTGAAAATAAAACAAACATAATCAATTCTTATATAAAAACTAATGTGAAGGTTGAATCTGATGCTGTTCAATAAGTTTGTTAATATCAAGTTCCAATTTACTCAAAAACAGCCGCAAGTCGCCACGTTCGGTAACACGCAAACGATTTCTCTTTTTAGTAAGCAGCGTTGCCACAGCACTAAATCCACCTTCACACAAATATGACGATGGGAATGCTATCAAAAATCGTTGAACAATTTACCACAATCTAGGGTACAATTGCGGGATCGGTTTTTGTAGCCAAAATTCTTGATATCCATTTTTGAACTTGATTTTTATTTCTTCGTTTGTTGTCAATTCTATAAGTTCTTCTTCCAGTTGAGGTGACATTGCTGTGTTGACATTTGAAAACGGATCCAACACCCAGTCTGGTATTTCCAAGTTTTAAATGTCCTGGTATCGTTCGGTGAAGTCAATGTGGAGGTTTTCCAAATGTTGGCAGTAGGCAAACAAGTCGTCGTTACTGCAGTATACTGATAAATTCGGAAAATTGTGAAACTCACGTCTGCCCATATTCTTATTGTGCAGAAGCAGTTTGGCTGCGAAAGCCACAACGACATTTTTTGTTTTAATTAAATTTAGTTCATCGCCTTGCAGTTGGAGGTTCATGTCGTTGAACATTTTATACAGGTCTGTCATGTAAGCTATATCATTCTTTGATGTTATGAGCTTGTTGCGCAGTTCTGTATCTTTAGTTTCCAAGAACTCTATCATAGAGTCAAACAGGTTGTAAAATCGAATCAGACAATTGCCTCTTGACAGCCAACGAACTTCAGTATGAAGCAACAAACGGTTGAAATCTTCATCATTAGTAACACAAAGCTGATGAAATAATCTATCATTCAAAGAGCTGCTACGGATTTTATTGACTGCTTTGATGACATATTGCAGTGATTGAAATAGTCGTTCACTTAAGTTTCTAGCAACCAAATGTTGTCTATGAATAACGCAATGTATAGCAAGGACATCTGGAATTTTATTCTATATGTATGCTATGAAGCCTTTATGGCGCCCTGTCATAGCCGGAGCGCCATCCGTAGCAACTGATATAATATTTTTCAAAGGAATCTCTTTCTCTTCACAAAACTTTTCCAATGTATTGAATATGGTTTCGCCTTTTGTATCTGTCTCCAAATTTCTGGCAAACAATAGTTCTTCACGTATTTTCTCATCTTTAATAAACCTCACGTAAGATAGCAACAATGCTTCATTAGTTGGTAAAGTGGACTCATCGAGCTGAATTGAGAATTGACTAGTCCTCAGATGATTGCACAATGGTTCTTCAATGTTTTCAGCCATTTCATCAATTCGTCTTTGCACAGAATTATTACTCAAAGGAATTTTTCGGATAATATCTGCGGCCGGTTTATGAAGCACAGTAGTTATTACTTCCTTTATTGCTGGCAAAATTAACTCTTCTCCGATGTTGTGTGGTTTGCCTTTTTGAGCAATTAACAAAGAGATATTGTACGAAGCTCGAAGTCCGTCGTCATCTTGCTTAGCAGCCGCCGAAAATAGTTTTGATACACTTGGCTGAGTATTATGCTTCTCCTCTAGGTCTTGAAAATATGCTACACTCTTTTCTGTCTTATCTGGATGCATTTTATTCAAATGATCTTGCAGTCTTGAAGGCTTCATTGCTTCGTTCGAAAATGTTTTTAGACATAGAAGACACAAAGGCGACGACGGGTTTGTGGGATTTTCAATAAATCCGAATTTAATATATTCCGCAGAGTATTGCCGTCTCTTCTTTTTTATCGGAAGTAAAAAAGAAGAGACGGCAATACTATTGTTTTGTTTTAAAAAATACGTAAGTGTTGAAATCAAGTACTGCTTATCTATTACGCGCGAAACCGCAAATGAAAATAAAATAAATTTACGTCGCTTATATAGGATTGCATAAGCAGCACGCACCAACAGGAATAAGACAAACGTGCATAAACTCGTTTATCTCATTCGACGCCCAATCGTACTCGACAAGCAAGAACAAGTATTATAGAACCAGCCGATTGGTATAGGAATGTACAATTCGGATTATTTAATAAAAACTTGTTAAAACATGATTGCCCGCGGTCTTTTATATCGAACCGAGTTTGAGCTATATCCTAATTAATATTAGGTGATTGTCACAAGATGTAGTCGAGAGTCGAGAGCTCAGTCGCTGTCTAAGAGTCTTCCTAGCTAGATAGATGAAATTTTAAATCGACCCCAAAGCCCTACACAATGCCTCTTTTTTTTTCTGGGTCTCTTACCGCCCCCCTTTAGGCCTGCAGCGCCCACAAGGGGGCGTTATCGCCCACGTTGGGAAATACTGATGTAGAGGCACCTTATGCTGCAGACATAAGACCCATTTTATAGAGTGGGTCCATCAGACAATGAACTTTGAATTAAAAGCAATCAGCATCAGCGTACTGTCAAATGAACAGACAAAAGTGCGCTTTAATTACAGAAAACAGAATGAAGGTAGTCTGGAAGAGATCGCTTTAAAGCGATAAGGCCGCCTAAATTGTACATTTTATGTCTACTTACTCTTTAACTTGCTGTATTTGTTTGTTTGTGCAATACAGATTATTTATCTTATCTTATATTAATGTCATTGCCACACGTGTGCCACATTTAAATTTTATATGACGTGCAATACCCGTATATGGGTAATCATTGCCCTATATTTCATCTTGCCATGAATAGAGTTTGAACTATATAAATTCTAACCATTTCGTTTGATGGTATCCTTCCCTTGCGCCCGCGCCGGGAATATGGAATCATCGTCAGCGTCCAGGTCGATGATTGGTGAGTCATCGTAAGTTCCCCGCGAGACTGATTGATCTGCAACAAATAAGAATAATTTTAGTTGATAAAATAAATGTATAGGATAACTTAGATAAACACCAGAATCATCTGGCTTATTATCTGGAAAAATCATTGAATATTTCACGTCTTTGCGCGTGCTGATAGAGTGATAGTGACCAAATAAACATAAAAAAAGCCGCACGTGATTGGCCACAGAACCCCGCTCATCGTGCGTGCGTGCTAACTATTGGACGACAAGCCACGCCCATCTTGCTAAATAGAAGTTAGGCCATTGTTCTTTAATGACGCCCTGTTTTTCATCATTAGCTGCTTATAAGACTGCAAGCAGGATGCAATAGGAATATTTTATGATCTTTCGAAAGCGTTTGATTGTGTGGATTATGAAATCCTACTGATTAAGCTGAGACATTACGGTGTTTCGGATATTTCGTCTAAACTTATACAATCTTATCTCACAGACAGAACACAAAAAGTGAGTATAAACGGAACCACCTCTTCCGGTGCCACCATTAGCATGGGAGTGCCCCAGGGATAGATATTGGGCCCACTGCTTTTTCTTATTTATATAAATGACCTTCCTTACTTTGTCAAAGACATTTGTGAAATAGTATTATTTGCTGATGATACCTCGTTGATTTTTAAAATCAACAGAGGTAAGCAAGCATTTGACGATGTAAATAATACTCTTTCAAAAGTACTATGTTGGTTCACAAGGAACAATTTATTACTTAATGCAAAGAAAACGAAGTGTATTAAATTCACTATGCCTAATGTTAAACAGGTTGATACCATATCAATATGAATGATGAGACATTAGAAATTACGAACTCTACGGTATTTTTAGGAATTACTTTAGATTCTAAGTTACAGTGGGGTCCACATATAACGGCTCTGGCAGGGAGACTTAGTTCGGCCGCTTGTGCTGTCCGAAAAATTAGACTCCTGACTGATATTGGAACAGCAGGACTAGTGTATTTTAGTTACTTTCATAGCGTTATGTCGTATGGTCTACTGTTGTGGGCCTCAGCTGCAGACCTTAACACCATTTTTGTACTCCAAAAAAGAGCTATTCGGTCGATATACAACCTTAGGCCACGCGACTCGCTCAGAGAAGTATTTAAGAAGATTGATATTTTAACTGTGCACGCTCAGTATATTTTCGATAACATAATGTATGTGCGCAAAAACTTGCATATGTTCAAAAAAAACTGTGATACTCATACACACAATACTAGAAATAAAAACAAACTTATTTCTCCAAGTCTTAGGCTACATAAGGTAGGAAATTCTTTTGTGGGTCAATCTGTAAAGTACTTTAACAAAATACCTCAAAGTCTTGTTGATCTACCTCTTCACAAGTTCAAGTCTACAATTAAAACAAAGTTGATAAAACAAGGTTATTATAACGTGGAGGATTACTTGAACGACAAGAATTTGTGGTCATAGTAAGAATAATCTGCTCCTCTGCTCAAATAATGTATTTTTATTGTTCTTTTGACTGTACTCTGAATTTATTTGTTGTAAAACAAAACAAAGTTCAAAAGAGTAACTATCGAGTTTCTTGCCGGAGTCTTCTCGATAAGAAACAACTTCCGAACCGGTGGTAGATTCGCATTATGTTTATTTAGAATATGTAATATTAAATATTATTTTATTTACGTCTATTATCGTTTATATATATTTTTTGTGAATTTTGACATTCCATAAGTGCTTCTTTGTAAAAGCTTAAGTGAATAAATGATTTTTAACTTACTTACTTTTTTTACTGCTTTTAACGAAATTCTGCTACTATTTGACACCCAAATCAATTAATATAATTACTTGTTATCATACGCCGAGATTTTCTTCTCGCTCACAAATTTTATGCCGTCACGCATTTAGCAAGGCAATGATGATTAGGAATATTGCTATATATAAGCCTTTTAATCGGACGTGACAGTAATTCTTGTTTACTCGTATATTATTCTTTTGTTCAACTTTTGTGTGTCCGTTTGCCAGGTAGCAAAGGCCTCCTCCAATCTTCTCCATTCAGTCCTTTCCGTGGCTACTCTACCCCATGAAATTCCCGCAAACAAGCAAACACACATTCTCCAACCCGGCCGGTCCCCGTGGGGAATTAGACCAACACCCTCCAAGTTATCAACAACAAAACAATGAACATAACAATAAAAATAACATCAAACCAACTCTACCCCAGCAAAAGACCACCATCGAGACTCCAACAAGCAATAATACAAGAATATACATTGCTTCTCTAAATGTACTAACACTAAGAACAGAAGAGAACTTATCAGAATTATCATTAGCATTACACAACATCAACTGGGATATCCTCGGCCTGAGTGAGGTACGAAGAATAGGAGAAAACATAGTCGCATATCCTGACTTCATATTTTATCATATTGGGGAAACCCCAGGAAAACATGGTGTGGGTTTTTTAGTCAAAAAATATCTGGAAAAGCACATAAATGGGTTTCATGGTGTATCAGAGCGCATAGCATTGCTAAATATAAAACTACCAGATTACAAAGACCCGTGGACCATCATCCAGATTTATTCACCCACAGAACAAGCAGATACCGAAACAATTAGCGAGTTTTACAAAGATTTGAACAGCACTCTACAGACACATGCACACATAAATATTATAGTAATGGGTGACCTCAATGGTCAAATCGGAGAACGTCAATGGGACGAAGATGCAGTTATGGGACCTTTTACATACAGTCAAAAACCTAGAAGCAGGAATGGAAAAATGCTTATGAACTTTGCAATGGAAAATAACCTGACCATACTAAACACTAAATTTAAGAAAAATAAAAACAGAATGTGGACATGGTTGTCACCTGATGGCAAGTCAAAAAATCAAATTGATTATATAATGACTAATAAACCTAAATACTTCACAAACATGAATGTCATCAATAATCTAAATTTCAGCACCAACCATCGCATGGTCAGAGCTGAACTGAATTCATCCCAACCCAAGAAACCAAGACCAAAAATGAATACAGGGAACATAAAACCTAATAAATATGTGATAGAAGAAATAGCCAACTCATTAAACTCTAAACTCAATGAATACAAAAAAGAAACAAAATATGCCGACATGCAGGAAAAATACAATTGGTTAGAACGTACAATCACAAACGCAAGCAAAGAGCATAGCTCCAAGAAAGTAAATTCAAACAATTGGATGTCGAAAAAAACTACCACCAAAGAGCAAAGAGCAAAGAGCAGATCTAATGAGTGAGAAAACTACATATAAAAATAGAAAGAAAATAGCAAAAATTAGCACACAAATAAAATAAAGCATAAGGAAAGACAGGAGACAACGACGGATGGAAACAATAGAGAGACATATCAAGCAGACAGGAGGAATAAAGAAGGCGTACAAAGAATTAACAAATAAAAAAGAATGGATTGTAAACATGGAAAACAGAAGCGGGACCAAGAAGATTGGCAGACAGGAAATACTGGAGATCGCTACAGATTACTACACTGAACTATACAAATACAACACAAACGAAAGAGAAATAGACTTACCAGAGAACGAAACTGTACCGTACATCATGCAGGAAGAGACGGAAAAAGCTATTGATTCTCAGAAAAATGACAAAGCCCCAAGGCCAGATGGCATAAGCAATGAGGTACTAAAGCAATCAAAATCAATAATGATACCAATACTAACAGACATTTTCAATAGCGTTATCAACACAGAAATCATACCAAAACAATGGACTGAATCCAATATAATCCTCCTGTTCAAAAAAGGGAATCACTGCGATATTAGAAACTACCGCCCCATCAGTCTAATGTCTAATATTTATAAGACCTTTGCAAAGATTATTTTGAAGAGGGTAGAAAGAAAATTAGACGAACAACAGCCAATAGAACAGGCAGGATTCCGCAAAGACTTCTCGGTATTAGACCACATCCATACTGTGAGGCAAATTATAGAAAAATATGCCGAATACCAACTCACATACTACATAACCTTCATTGACTACAGTAAAGCATTTGATTCACTGATACACACAAAAATCTGGGAAGCCTTAAAGGAACAGGGTATTGAACACAAATATATAAGAATAATAAAAAATATTTATAGACACAGTTCAGCATGTATCCAACTAGAAAAGAAGGGAAATATGTTTCCAATACAAAAAGGCGTTAGACAGGGGGACCCGCTCTCGCCAACACTCTTTCTGGCTGTACTAGAAATGATCTTCAGGAAACTCGATTGGCGAGACCTAGGCATATCCATTAATGGCCGCACATTAACCCACTTACGATTTGCGGATGATATTGTTTTACTCGCAAGAACACGAGACGATCTAAGCAAGATGATTAATGATCTAGCATCAGAAAGTGCAAAAGTCGGATTGAAGTTAAACCCGGAGAAAACAAGAATCATGACCAATGGAAATAAAGAACCTATAACAGTGGAACAGACTCCAATCCCCTATACTGACGAATATATATATCTTGGTCAACTGATGTCTCCAGATGAAAATATAAACAAAGAAGTTGAAAGAAGAATTGTAAACAGCTGGAAAAAATACTGGGGCCTAAAAGAAATAATGAAAGATAAGAACCTACACATTTCAACAAAAACCAAGCTATTTAACACATGCGTCCTGCCTGTACTGACATATGGGAGCGAAACATGGGCCTCAACAAGAAACATGTCAAACAAACTCTCCGTATGCCAACATGCCATGGAGAGGAGTATGGTAGGAATCAAAATATGGACAAGATAAAAAACAGCAGCATCAGAAAAAAGACTAAGGTCCAGGATATAACTCTGCAAATAAAAAGACAAAAATGGAAATGGACAGGCCACATGATCAGAGGAAAAGACAAATGGAGCAAAATAGTCACACAATGGTACCCAAGGGAGGGAAAAAGAAAGAGAGGTAGACCACATAGAAGGTGGGATGACGACATAAGACAAGTCGCTGGAATTTCAGGAATATTGCTACAAGTTCGCAAATACTAAATAAATAAATAAATGCATGAAAAGTGTTGAATAATTCCGTCAATTAGGTACGCAAAAAAAATACAAAAGATTCGAAAAATGCCGTAATGAATAAATACCTTTACCTTTTTCGTTGACTCCGGCCCCGTCTGAGAAACTTTATCTCAATAATCCACCCATAAACATATAAATAACTAAATTACTACTAAATACTTTACTTACCATCATCTTGCAACATTCCAGCCCTTTGTTTAGGTGCGACGTCACCGTCCATCTGACCATGTGAAGGCAAACCATGCTCTGACAGCAAACTACGTGGCCGCACGTGATTGGCTGCAGAAGCCCGCCCCCCGTGCGTGCGCGCCGCTGATTGGTCGGCTGGAACGCGGCGTATGCCGCGGCCGGTGTGCTTAGATTCTATTCGCTGGGGCACTTTTGATAACGCCTGGAAAATAATAAAATTATGAATAAAACACCAGCCAACCAGAGTTTTACACATTGAAAATTAAGTGATGAATGAAAGGGTTAATCACCACGCTTGATAAATGAGATTTTAGAAAGAAATCTGGGCTCTTTCCAAAAACAAAAAATGGAATTTGAACCCAAGCGGGCTCTGAACACGTAGTAGCGAAGTCCACATGTTACTTTACACTTCTCATGCTCTAAAAGTACGCCAATATAGCCCTACGAAGCAGGACTAAAGTGACCACTTTAGTCCCTAGGGAGTAAAAAGTAATTAGTTTTTTAATTTCCTTCATGTGACATAGACAAACTCAAACAGCCAGTAAAAATATACTATTATCTATGGAGTGTGGACAGTCTTCATTGCGAAAATGTTGAGAGTTTTAGTTCCATGGTTTGTCCGCAAAGAAGGTGGCGCCATGTGTTTTAAATTGTTAATCTGTGGTTCAGTTCCGAAGAAAAAACTGACCACAAAAATTTCAGAACTTTTGTCAAATTTGTTCGGTTTTAAATGTTTTTCTACTAAATTGACTAATTTTCTCGCACTCAAAGTGAAAAGTACAGTTTGCACCTCGAGACTAAACGCCAACTTAATATACCCTCGGTTTCATTGACTCAAAGCACCTCTGGTATATTATGGCTTCGTTTAGTCCCTCGATATAAAATATACAATTATCATATTGTTTAGTCCAAAATGCATAAAACCTAACATCACAGTCGTTTTTGCTTTTGCTTTCCAAAGTTTCAGGAAACTTCGTTAATTTCGCACAATTTTTTTTTGTTGTTGTGTCATTACTAAAAAATACAAAAACAAAAAATATAGTAATGTAGTATTCTCACCCCATCATCATCGAGGTCCTGGCTGTTGCAGTCGCTGGCGGGGTTGGAGTACTTCTGCAGCAGTTCTATGGCGAGACGCTTGTTCATATCTTGCAGGAAGAACGCGTGCTGGAAACAAGGAAGAATGAATTGATATTTCTAGAAGAGAATATCCAAAAATATAGAAATAGAACAACCAAAAACAAAAATTTATTGCAAAACAGAATGGAAAAATAATAATTCGAGTTTCAACCTTGACGATAAGCACATTGAAGCCTGGATATATTTGTTGCTCAGTCTGTTTCTTTTTTTTGTAAAATTCAATTACTAGACTTCGAAAAAGCTTGTTTACTAGGAACGCTGGTCGCTGATATACATATGTAAATAACTAGCGATAACACTGGATCGGCGTATTTCGATTACTCTAGATAGAAAATTGTAATAAAAATATTTCATTATGTAGAGTCACGTTAGCGTGTAAATAAAAATACATTAGAATAGAATACCTTTATTGCATTAAATGTGGTTGACAAGAGTAAATAATAACAATTTTGGTTTCTCACACTTAACCAAACAATTGGCATGCAACGTTGGAGAGGGATACAAGTTTGATATGAATAAATAATAGGTACAATGATGAATTATTAAAATTAAATGAAAAATACAATGAATTAAAAAAAAAAACGATGTATTTTGGAGATAATGCTGTGTTGTGAGCCTTTAAAACAGAGCTCGAGTCAAGACTCGAGCCTCGGAACTAGGGTTCGAGTCTGGGCTCGAGCCTTGAATGAGTCAAAGACTCAGAGACTCGAGCCTTTTAACAACACCCTAATATAGCTCGAAATATTCAATTTTTTTTTCTAATACAATGAATAAATCATAATCACGTCTTTCAAATATTCGTATTATAATTCTTGTCACGCGGTTGTTGCCACTTTTCTCCGGCACTAGCACCAACTGTAACTAGAATAACTGAATTGACATGCAATTTGAAGTGAGGAAATGGGTATCCTGAGCTAGAATCCCGTGAGCTTATCCCGGCTAACTGCTTCTACCAATAAAGCTAATGAGGCACCCTTAGAATAATGACGCAAAGAAGGCGAGTCGGAGCACCCGTTTTGATCCCACAAATATCAGGACGTCACGTGTGGATCTGAACTTACCGATGTTAATTTCTCGAGGTAAGAGCTTCTTCAAAATGTTTATTTATTTATGCAGTAAATAGTTGAAACAACATAACAGAGACGCTCACGTAGTATTCATACATGTTAAATACTATTGTGATTACATGTGTAAAGAATTGTTATTTTGACAGTTGATTTTGGCATCACAGATGGCGCCATTTTGTACGGAACTATCCTTCTATAATAAATCATATAAAATATCATAATCATATCATATAAAATCTATCCGCGTGCAATTAGAAAATAATCATCATGCGCCGGCGCACATAACAGTGTACGATTTCCTGGAAGAATGCGGGCAGTTGTCGATAAGTGACGCACCGCGCACGGGTCGCCCACGGATGAATTATGGCACCGAGAGCGAGTGTTCGACATTAGTATAGGTGTAATTATCCTGAGGCATTTTAAAGTACTGAAAATGTATTTTTGTTACTTAACAATTGAAAAACTTTCTTTTTTTCTTTTAGCACCTAGAAGTTATCGACACGAAGAAGAAGAAGAAGCACCTAGAAGTTTCCAAACAATATTTTAGTTACTTACCAAGTAAAAACTTTTCTTTCTTTCTTTCAGCTCGTGGCCTGAAAGCACTGTAAGCTAGAACACACTATACTATAGTTACCTGTAGTAATTTATCGGCTGTGGGCCTCTTCTTCGGGTTCTTGGTGAGCGCCAGCTTGAGGAACGCGTGGAACAGCGCCGACCAGCGCTCGCGCTCCTTCAGCTGCGGCGGCTTGAAGCCCGACTTCGACATGAGGAAGAGCACCCTCATCGGGTGCAGCTCGAACATTGGCGGTTGGAGCTCTGCTAGTTCTGGAACATTTATGGGATATGAGGGGCAGAACAACAAAAATATAATGTAACAAAGATCTATTTATACCATGTTGGATGCAAATAAAGAATTATGATTATGATTATGAATATTTGCTACCTAATTTTACACTGGATGTGTTCGGAATAGAGTTTAAAAATATTTGTTTTATTGTTACATATATTTTTAAACTGGATTTGCGTTTGGCCTCAGTCTCGCCTGGTGGTAAGCGATGAGGAGGCCGATTGTGGTATATTTACTCAGTTAGGAGAATCAACAAGATAAACCCTAATAGTAAGGTAAAAGAAGGACGGCGAAACTCGCCTCCATATTTTACAAAAACGTTACCAAACGGAAACATGTTAAATAAATAGAGTTAAATTTGTTGTATTTATTACCATATAATCAGGATTTTTAAAGAAGGCAGGTCAAAGATAAATTATTCCCGATTTCAATGAAACAAAACTTTTCTGTAGTGCAACAAAAAGTGCAAAAACTAAACGGTTTTATTTCGTGTAAGAGTATTCCAATCTACGCAGAAGTTTTCAATCATGGAATTAATTTTATTTTCAATTTGTGTTAAGGTAAGTTATATTTTAACTGTTTTGACCTATTTTAATTAAATAAATACACTATAATGAACATTTTAAAGCCACATACTTGTATTTTGAATGTATTCAAGTTCAAAGTGAAAAAACAAACTGATAAAGAGGTTGTATGGTAATATACTTCTTTGCCTTCCCATTGTTGTCATCAATGTCAATATTGTCAATGTCAAACAAATCACTCACATTACGTTACGTTTAATTTTTATTATTATAATGTTTATAACAGTTTTTTTTCGCTTTCATCAAATAATCAAACTGTAAGAGAAAGTAGCCCTCCAGAATTACCTGCACCACCTGTTGCAGAAAAACATAATCAAATTGAAACCCAGCAAGCAAATAAGAAAGCAAACACTCAAATAGGTCTTCCAACAATAAGAAGAGCAGCTCCACTGCTGGCCGTTGCTTGTTTCCAGAGTCTGATGATCAGGAAAAACTTCATGTACCTGAGTCTATACGCAGAAGGGTCCTACTTAGTAGACTTTAAGTAGTACAAGGGAGTGAAGCCATTTTAGGATATTATTGTTATTGTGCTGCTGGAAATCATACAGTTGGGTGTTGCTCGCACATAATGCCCATTTTATGGTACATGGGGTACGCTTGTCATCAGGATAATTTCGGAGCTCCTGCTGCATTCTTGAACCACTTGTAAATTATTTAAATAAATGTACATAAATAAGTTAATATGATTTTCATTTCAAAGCTTACATAGCAGTAAAACTTAAATAAGCCTCATACTGAGCTCAACGAACTTAATATAAGTACACCAGAAATGTACTTCTTTTGTTCTTTGTCTTGTTCTATAGTTTTGTGATGATGTGGTAAGGGCAACGGGTGACAGATCGCTCGTGCCGCGCACTGATGCGGCACGAGCTATACGCGTAGTAGAAGAAGCACGCGGCCGTACTAACAAACTCGCAGTGCGCCTTGCATGGGATGAGGATGTGGTGGATGAGGCCCATCTAGGGTTCTCATTGCACGTATCATGTAGCGCTGTTGACTGAACAAGCCCGTTTGTACACCCGCGACGGGACCCGTCGCAAAGACGTGGGCCCGTCTGCGAGGGCGCGGAGTCCGCCTTCCCACGACGGTCATCCGCGCAATTCTCCGGAACGGAACACTTTGCATGGAACCGTGCCTAGTCAGACAAAATGCAGATATTGTACGTTGCATTGTAGTGGAACATGTATCCATTCTGACTGATGTGTAATATATAATAATAATAACTTAGATACATAAGTGTGAATCTCACAGATGATTTTTAGCGAGTCAAAGTATGAATGAGCTGACGGTATCCTCATTTACGTGTAACATAATCTCTGGCTCATTCAGTACAGGTAATGATTAAAACCCAGTTACTACTTCTGCCACTCGGGCCATTACCATGTTATTATTATTGCATTACATCTGTTTGTACTGGTCTGGGTGTCTCCTATGTATAATAAGTATGTATTTACAAAAGAAAATGTATTTAAGTATGTTTATCCGTTGTCTAGTATCCCATAACACAAGCTTTAATTGGCTTACTTTGGGGCTAGATGGCGCTGTGTGGAATAATGTCCAGGGATATTTATTTATTTATTTTATTATTTATTTTAATAAAAAAATGATTAAAAACCAGCGATTTAAAATATAACCTCACTACCTTCAATAGCTTTAATATCTTTTTAACCCCAGCTTTAAAAGAGTTAAAACAATTAACTTTTTGTTAGTCTAGCGTAGTTCTAAAAACATCTACCGATTTCTTTTATGTACGTGGCCCGTAAGTAGAGGTCTGAAATTACATGGAAGTTCGCCGTCCTTCTTTTAACTTGAAGCTTAGATACATAAGTGTGAATCTCACAGATGATTTTTAGCGAGTCAAAGTATGAATGAGCTGACGGTATCCTCATTTACGTGTAACATAATCTCTGGCTCATTCAGTACAGGTAATGATTAAAACCCAGTTACTACTTCTGCCACTCGGGCCATTACCATGTTATTATTATTGCATTATTGTTATCATTCTTGTAAAATATAATAAGTAAGGTCGAAATCCCTAAGATAAATATAATATCCGCTTACCTATAGCTGTAATCCCGCATGCCCAAATATCACAGAGTTGATTATAACCACCTTTCCTCTCTACTGCTGCAACCTGGAATATAGATATCGCGATTAGTACACTTATTTAATTTTGACGTTTCGTAACTAGCTACAGTCTGAATTCTTGCCTGTGACCAAAATTGTATAAAATAGACACACGGATTAAAATAACTTACCTCAGGCGCCATCCAGTAAGGAGTGCCAATGAAAGACTTCCTCTTGTTGATGGTGGCCGTGATCTGCGCAGATACCCCGAAGTCGGCTAATTTCACGTCGCCGCATTCCGTTAGCAAGATGTTCGCACCTTTGATGTCACTGGAAATGATTGGTTTATGTAAGGATTGGCAGATAATATCGCAAAATGAGGATTTGCTGAAATGCACGGCCCTTCTAATGTTGAGTACGGAAACAATGAAGAACAGCCTTATTTATGTATAGACGAACTTCACGGTGGCCCTTGATAGAATCGCAAGAGGCGACTATAAGGAACCGGGGAGGAGCTGAGTGTACTCTCAATGGCCCCGAGGCAGACATGTAGCTTGTATACGTTCAGCAAATGCAGGTGGCTTCACGATGGACGCTTCAGGTAGTGGAATCCTGGCTACCCAAGAAGTGATCTGTGAGCATAGATGTTTAGAGTTTCTTCAGTATCCTTGAAATCTTCTTAATTAAATCCTCGTGACATAATTCCAGCGTCTCCGCTGATTCTGAGCTACGGCGAAACATGCTGAGGTAAGGTCCTTTTTTTCCCCCACCACTGGCATTATTGTTTCGTGTTTAACGTCTAGTTCGTACCCATCATATTCTTACTATTTTCTGTCTTATATATTCTAGCCTATATTGTATTGTTTTATGAATTCATAGAGAAGAAGAGCCCGCGTAGACTGTCTGTCCCGTCAAAATATGACCTAAATTTAAAAAATATATATAGCCTATGTCATATCACCTACTGAAAATGTAGCTTCATATTGGTGAAAGATTTTTTTAAATCGATCCAGTAGTTTCGGAGCCTAGTCAATACAAAGAAACAAATCTTTCCTCTTTATAATATTAGTATCATCATCATCATCACTTATCCACGCCGTGTCCGGCGAAGGCGACTCCTTACTATCAAATATTAGGCAGTGTTATGAAGATGGAATGCTCTGAGATGGTTACATGGAACTCAGAGGGAGAATATTAGTATAGATACATACCGATGCATCTTCCCCATGCTGTGCAGGTACGATAGACCGGTGAGGGTCTCTCGGCACATGTACGCAATCTGGAGCTCTGTTAGCGGACCTGTGACGTGGTAGATGTCCTAGAACAAACATTAAGAACCTTCAGTGAAAAAGACATTATTAACCTCCATATTATCTGCTATAAACGAATGAGGACCAAAACTGTGAAGCGACGAAGTCATATAAGCCCTGGAGAAATCAGGAATCTTGTATGAGCGCCAGTTCACGCACGAGACCAAGTCTGAAGACGAGTGAAACCCCATACAAAGCCTACCAGGAATCTCCTGTCTTGCTTGAAATCATCTCAAGGTGGTAGACGTCTAGCCTACTGAAAAGAAGACTTCTTTGAGTGCCATTTCAAACAGAGGAACGGAATCTCTGGATGACACCACTTTTAGTGATGAAATCAACAAAGCGGGCAAGGACTCATCTGAGCGGAGGAGATAGCTCCTCCGCTTTATTTCGAAGAGTAATATTAAATAAGCGACATAGGGTTTTCTTGGTCAGTTGGTACTGTTGGTAGACTTCCAGCGTGTTCAAGCCTTGGAATCAGTTATTTGAAGATTAAATCGTCGAAAGTTCAGCTCCTAGTGCATTGACCAGACACAAGGGAGTATTACCTGCAAGCTGCCCCCGCCGCAGTACTCCATAGATATCCAGAGCTTATCGCGGCGCAGGTACGAGCCGTAGTAGGCGACGATGTTGGGGTGCCGGCAGTCCTTCATCATCAGGATCTCCTGCTGGATGATCGCGAAGTCGTCGCCCGGCTCCAGCTTGATCACCTTGATGGCGGCAAGTTCGGCATTGCCGTTGAGTCTTTTCGCCTGGAAAAAGAGGAAATCGTTCATTTATTCAGTGTTATTTATGTTGACTTGCCTATTGGCGCAATGGAAGCGATTCTTTTATTAGCGTCATATGACCCAGGACAAACAGGACATGGTGAACATTTGTGTTTGATTCTCTTATTAAGTTATTATCTTTTGAAAATCTAATACAAGGTCGAGCAAGGTGTGTTTTCACATTTATAGGAACATAGTCCGGTTTTGTGATGCTTCGGAAGATTCGTTGCGCAGTTGGTTACGGCTGCAATCGCCAGATGTTGAACCTAATCTTAGGGTCCGCCTCACATTTGCCTATCCAACAATCCGCACTGAGCTCATGTGTTATGATATGTCGTACTACCGCATAGTTGGGTGAGGCCTACGCCCCATAATGGTTGAATTGTTGTATTTTTTTTGATAAGCGCTTATAATGACAAGTCCTTCATTTGCCTTATTTATAAATGATTAAGCACCGATCTGATTAGAACCAATACAGCGTTAAAGATCTAACGATTCTTTAATTAATAGTACTTTTTCTGGCTAAAGAATATTACCAGCGGGCCGTGACGCGAAATGAGTTCATTTGAATAATCGCTCATGTTTAATCAACAGGTTTGTTTTTGTTTAGAAACTTACTTTTAATATATTACAACAAGAATTAGTATCGACCTATATTTATGTATTGATAACGTTGGTCATGCATTAGATATGCACTATGAATGCATTACAGCTGCTAATAGCTGGCTTATTGTTATTTAGTCTAAATTCCCCTGCAAGGTAAGGTCTCCCCTTCTTCTATTTTTTCTTATATCACCACATGGTTGAATTGCTCAGGACAAGTCCAAGACGTGCTCAGAAAAGGTCAAGGTCAGGAGTAACCATAATCGACGAGCATGTATGAAAGGATTAATGAGAGTGGAAGAAGCGCAAGAGGTGTGTCGGGACCGTAGCGAGTGGAAAGATGTGGTCTCTGCCTACCCCGTTGAGAACAAGGCGTGATGGTACGTATACATACACCATCACATATGGTTGAATTTCAAAAGAAAAGGATTTAGTGTAGCAGAGCGCTTGAAAGGAAGTCTTGCTATTTCCTTCCTAGGTTGAGACCTAGGAAAAACTAGGAGCAGTTTGGCCTGAAAGCTGAAATTTTAGTCTGTTTACCTTTTATCTCTACACTAGACCAAACCTACTTTGTACTTTGTATGATATTTTACAAAGCGTTTCCGACGGTCAATTTTTTGATATTTTTCATACAACACGAGTATACGTTTGCTAAATGAACACATCTCTTATCTATAGTATTCATAATTGTATGATTGCAGCAAAATATATAGGCCAGAGCGCCAACCAGCCAAGTGTTCGCGTGTCCCACAACTGTCCACTTTATTCAGTCAATAAACGGATTTCATAAACTGACAATATGCCTAGAATAGGTCATGAATAAAGTAGTGATTGTGAAAAAAAGCGAATTTGAATACGAATTTTTCACGACACGTCGGATTTTCGTGTAAACCTCCCTTAGTGCTCGCCCTACGCTCCCCAAGGAACCTACATGCCAAATTTGAGGTAGATTTGCGATTTTTACACGGCGAGGGTGGATGAAACTGTTGGAAGGGGAAGGCCTAGCTAGACGGACGTACTTAGGACAAATCCAAGACGTGCTCAGAAGAGGTCAGGCCAGGAGTACTCATAATCGACGAACATTTATGAAAGGATTAATGAGAGTGGAATAAGCGCAAGAGGTGTGTCAGGACCGTAGAAAGTGGAAAGACGTGGTCTCTGCCTACCCCGTTGCGAAATGGTATGTATGTAATAATGTAAAATGTTGTAATTAGTGCAATTGTGATTGTGAACTAAGCTGTAGACGCTCCGACTGCTTGCCTTGAAACCTTGTATAAAGAAAAGTCTATAAAAAATCTACATAAGTACAACGTAAGTTAGAATAACAAACGCATTCCTTGAACCACATCTCGTAAGCTATTTACTAATTGGTCGTGACGACTGATTTATAGTGGGTGACCACAGTTTAGTTAACTAACAATTGTTAATTGTTTGCGCTTAAATCGTGCGTGCACATTTCATAACTGTAATTGCAAAGCGATGCATTAATTACACAAATGACGACTGATCTTGTTTCTGAAAGTGTTTTAATAGTAATCATGAAAAATGTACTATCACACACAATAGTATCTAATGATCTGTTGGTATTAAGCTTGTTGACAGACAAGAGAAAGAGACTATCAGTGCAATCGTTAACAGTTTGATAAGGTTGATTGCATATTTATGAATGAGGGGTTATGGCTGCGTAATTTAAGGCAGTAAATATTTATTAGAAGACTGGCCATCTATGACCTATACCGTCCGGGACTCCGGTTAATATGTGTTCTACTGTGAAAACTCTCTCTCCAAATATGGTGTGACGTCGGAAGTCAATGTGCCAAGTGAAGAATAAGGCCTTTGTCCATTGATGGACAAATACAGTCTGATAAAAGATAAGATTAATATACTTTGTTTTACACTAAAAAGATAATAATTATAACAGTGCTCAAAAACAAAAGAAAACTTAGTCTAGTACAATTTAGGCGGCCTTATCGCTAGGAAGCGATCTATTGCAGGCAACCCTCCTGTTAGGAAATTACTAGGTAACAAAATAAGAGAAGTGGGTAAGGTACTGAGAGATCATGAAATAACTTGAAACATATTGTATGAGTACTCCCATACACATGGTCGCGAATTTATACTGGATAATAATAATATAATATAAACACTTATGTGTTAAAGATAAATTCGTTATTAAAGAAATATTAATTAGAAGAACAGAGATGTTAGGTTTGGCTTATCCACGCACTAGAAACAATAGACGTTTCAGAACTTACAAAAAGAGGAAATGTGCTTTTACTCGGGACTTGAAAGTATATAAGGACTGAGATTGTCTGATATGTGACGGTAACGAGTTTCACGAGTAACTAGATGAATGAGATGGGAAAGCTAGGAGGAGTTTTCGGCTTGAACGCATGTCATCAGACCTGGCAGACTGCTGAAAATGAAACAACTCCTTGAGATACGGAGGAGACCGGGGATCAAACAAAACAGAGTTCAGTAAACAGAGAATATGAAGATCACGTCGACGACGAATTTGAAGCCATTTTAATTGGGCGCGGAATTCAGACACATGAGGCGTTTCCGTAGGCCAAAAAAATGATGCGGATACAGAAATTTTGAAGCCGTTCGAGTTTATTTAGGTTATTCTGAGTAATGTCAAGATAGCAGCAGTCAGCATGATCTAGAATAGGCAAAAGCAGATCCTGTACGAGAGAAATTCTAGTGGGTATCACTAGGAGGGTGTTTGCATCTGCAGGTCCTAAGTGCACCTGCAGATGCAAACACCCTCCTGCTAACCTCGCCAATTTGCTTACCCCAATCAAGTGAGCCGTCAATGAATATCCCCAGGCTCCTAACAACATTAGGTACCATAAGGTACTAGGATAATAGTAATGATCATCACATTGCCTGATTATTTCGCAACAGCAAACTTTATCGACTTTTCTGCATAAATGAACAACAGAATAGTCCTCCAGACATCGAGTTCAGATATTATTAAAAATATCTGAATTCCCGTTGCACTGCCAGTAGCCAAGCATGCGGGCGCATTCTCAAACACGCAAAACTGCATTCTGCATCTGTACGATAAGGTATACAGGGTGTAGCGTTGCACTCGCGAGATATTAAATATTTTACTTTCTTTCGTAAATATTTAGCACTGTTATTACTAACGAGCTATGTCCAGTATGTGGGTGGGTATGTGATCGTATAAAGAAACACACACGTAGACCAACTGTAAGAAGCAACAGTGCCAACAGTGTGTTGGGCTTGGGCACATAGAGCAAAGACATAGGAGCAGAAAATATCTAAAATAGAGAACAATAAAAGGCAAACAGTGGGATGCCCACCTGCAAGGAGGACCGAGGACTAACCTTAAGCACCATCATAACGATAAATTCTACCAGCATTCTAAATTAGCTTCTAAACTAGTTCAACACGTTGTAATCTCTTTTCATTTTTACCATCCTGTATAAAAATGTTCATAACATCGCCGGCCTACGTTTATACAGCATGAAGCGTCTGGAAGGCCGGGAATCGAGTTTGGTAGGGATAATTGCATTTTTCGCTAGCAAGCCACCCTCCTCATAAAGACGAAATACGGTAGTCACGACGTCGTCTGCCGTCTTATTTTATTACTAAGATATATTTTGAAATAGCGTTGGTACGTATTTTGCTCTTTAATCAAATAAAAGATGTATTAGAACTCGTTATACAAAATGAACAATTTGGCACTGTGGAAAAACATTCACTAAAGAGCAGAGTTTTCTTCCATAGGTTTTTGAGTGTAGGATCAGGTTGCATTGCATTATGTTGCAAAACTTCAACCGTAATCATGGGTTCTTTATCAGCCGAGCTCAACCTTCGATGGATTCAGAGGTGTGTGTTTTAAGAAGCCTACAAAAACACAGCACAGAGGCAGTAGTGTATCTTGTAAAATCTGTCACAGGGTGTAGAGATATTCATAGATATTCGTTGTAGGTTTTAATAAACCGTGCCAATGACAAATTCAAGAAGTTGTTAGACACCTGATGACTTTCAGAGTTCTTGAACAACATGAAAATGGTAATGGCACGGTAATATTATCTATCAGTATTGTAACACGGCCCTATCTTTGATATAAATGCCTACAGCTCGGTAATATTAAATGGCTAAATCAACTCTCTGTCTTCAGTTGCTACTGTTGCTTAGCAACGCTTTCCACAGTGCACAGCATGTCCGCAATTCCACATAGACAAAATGTACTCACACTCTCCATAAAACAAGCCAAATTTCAGGGCACACGTACTCAAAACAATCATGACCTAATTAAAGATTCAATTAGTTATCAATTGCCAACAACTTACCTATCTTTGGGAACGCCTTGAGTGTAGTTTAGTGCATTACTAAGATAATATATAATATTTACATTTGCATTTATTTACAAAGTGCATTTTCATGTTCTTATTATGTATATATGCCAGTAGTTCGTTTCAGTTGTTTTTATATAAAAATCCATGCGCTAAGCCTATATTCGACAGCAGACGACTTATGACTGCAACAATGATGAGGAAGTTTTGATTCTATCGTCATTAACGAAAGTTGTGTCACCACGGCATTAACTCTAATTTACTCGACAGCATTGTGTTCTCTCGTCTGGTATCAAAAGAAAAAGACAAAATTTAGTGACGCATATTATTAACAACAGAAGCATGTCTGGGGCGCACATGTGTAATCATGTTCACAGCACGGTATACTTTAATATTTTTACTGTTGTAAAAAGTGTATTTACAATTTTGAACACATTGTTATATTATTTTTATCCTTTCTACGTCTAATAGGGCACAGGATGCCTTTTGTGGTGCGGGAGGCCTATGTTAAGTAGTTGACATCTTGCGACTCCTGTGACTAATCACGCCCATAAGATTATATTCCTCGCCAAAATTATAATTATGTAGAAAATAAAGAATCACACAGAAATAACACAAGTAGGTTCTGCCTAGAGACAGGTCGGTGAAAATGTTAAGTTCCTTCACCTTGCTAAAACAGCATATATAATTATATAACACAACGGTTGTGGTGTACGTGCTGTCCACTGGAACCCTAAGGCTTTGCAAACGAATTAATCATTATATGGTCATTTGGTGACTGCTATCTAGATGGCTGACTGAAGTTAGCTGGTATATTTTACCAAGATTTGTCTCCAAACTAAGGAGGGATTGTACTGTGGGTGTAGGAGACTGCTAAACATACCTTGCCGTAACCTTTTGATATTAACACTCAAACACACAACATTGGCGACACGATTGGCGTAGTGTGCTGTAGCACGGTTTCTCGCCTCGATTTCCGTAGTGTCCCGGGTTCGATTCCCGGTCGGGTCAATTCAGGAAACGATCTTTTCTGAATTGACTCGGGTCTGGGTGTGCTGGGAGACGCCCCTAGCTTATTTCCTTGTGTGGTACCTCGTAACGCAGGGATTTAATAATCCCTACTTCGAGACCATTACAAGAGGTGTGTTGTCTGGCGCATATTTATTATTTATTTATTTATTCACAAATGTGCAACCAGCGCAGCAGCTAGGATAATTACCTATTGCGCCAACAGCCCTTCAGACATAATGAGCGAGACATTGACCCGGTGACCCTTCCAACCCCCAGTCAGGTCAAAGTCAACGGTGTCTGCGAATTATCGATTCGAGGAATTGGGACTGACTAACTAACGAACCTTCGAGGGTTAACAATTCAATTTAATGAATCGACACTTCGACAGTCTTCTAAAAGTTCCATTGGACCATATTTTAGTCCATCTGTTCAATGAAGTAAGACATTTAATTTGTCATTTGTTTTTAAAATCACGAGTCGTCCCTTTGCAGAAATTATTGTATATTGTATATTTTTATATATTGTAACCGAAATTGAGAGGGTGGGAGCCTGGCGATCCGTCACACAGGGATTACCCTAGTATGGACACAAGTCTCTCACAAAGGTGGCTCATGTTCTTATCTTTAAGTTTAGTTGATTTTTAGTTTAAGTTTAGTTTAGTTGATTGGTATGTATATGTGGCTTTTGTGAAGAGGAAACAAATTTAACTTTATTATTATTATTGTTTGTTGCATAGCCGAAATTACCAAAATTGTCTCCTGCGGTTTGCAATTAAAAAATGCCGAAAAATGCACGGGCACAGCATAATCGGTCAAGATCTCATCCCACCAAGTTGGCCCTAAATTCACTCGCTGCGTAGATCAAGATTTTTACATACGACTCTCATGAAATGTACACGTTACGTTCCAGAACTTTTCTGCTCCCACCCAAGGACATCAGAGGCATGTAACACGTGTTCAGTAACAGTAACAGCTGGAAGGTAAATAAATAAATAGCAAATTCTAGTATGCAGGCCATATATTAATACAATAAAAGAACAGGGGCTAGCCAAGAGCGGCGTCTTAGAATAGTTACATATAGAAACCAAGTCCGCGCGCCCATTTTGAAGCACCTAAGTTGGAGCCATCTTTGCAGTGTTCATTACAGCTCCGCAATGTTCAATGTCAAAGCGCGCCGCACGTTAGCAAGTAATAGTCACGCATGTGTGGATCGAATTAGTGCTTCATTTTTGACGGGGCGGTTGTATGAAGACTATCCTTCTATACGTTATTATTCTAAGAGCAGCATGCTACTTTCGTTTCGACATGTCAAATACAAAAATGTATGGAACTGACATCAGATGTCATACCAACGAGACGAGTGCTTCGACCGATAGTCTGCCAGAAGTTGATGCATGGTATTATATGGCCTGCATACTAGAATATTCTATTTATTTATTTACCTTCCAGCTGTTACCGTTTCTGAACACGTGTGTGTTGAGTACATGCCTGTACTCAACGTTACGGCGTTGTGTTCTTAAAACGGTTTACACAAATGTTTTATATAGTTATTCCAAAGCGAATTGTTTTTGTAGTTAGCGATGATGTTATCAAAATATATCCCACGGAACGCAAGCAATCACCACTAGGTACAAAGGATCGATCATAGGTTATTAAAACAAATCGATAAGACGTAATGGGAATTTCTTTTGAATTATACCTATTTATTTATCCATAGATTAGTATCATTACAATTTAAGAGTGTTTAAATGTATGAACAGGGTAAGTGAGTATATTTGCCTATATTTCATTTAATCAACGTTTGATAGTCAAACATTAAAAGCTGTAGGCTTGCTCAAATTAACAGGATTTACTTGGATGTAGCCTGCCTTTAACCACGGTAATTAATAACCGTGCTTTAACCGGTCGCTACAACTCTTTTTATTTATTAATCTGACTATTAATTTATTAATTTATTTATTAACTCTTTTGACTGGCCTGTTGGCGCAATGGCAGCGATCCTGCCTTTAGCGCCGGAGGTCGTGGGTTCGATCCCCACCCATGACAAATATTTGTGTGACGAACATTTATATTTGTTGTGCGTCTGGGTGTTATTATATATTTAAGTATGTATTTAGAAATATTTAAGTATGTTTATCAGTCTCTGACGCCCATATTACAAGCTCTGCTTAGTTTGGGGTCAGATGATCTTGGTGTGAATTGTCTCAGATATTTATATATTTATTTATTTATTTATTTATTCATTTATTTATTTATTAATGTTAGGGACAATAGTTGCTATAAAAATATATATATATTTAAATTGAGACAACAAAGGGCTTTAGACCAGTCTTAAAACAAGGTGTTCCCTTGTATTAATCGATGGCCGGTGCGGGAAACGAACCTCCGACCCTTTGCATCTCAACCAGCGCTCGAACCACTACGATAGCCGGACTTTCCTGTTTCATGTCATCCAGAATATATTTCTATTGCTTTTTGGAATAAGATCGCCCAAACCAAAAAATATAGTACTTCCGTTGTGTCCCGGGTTCGATTCTCGATCACGTCAATTCAGGAAACGATTTTCTTAATTAGCCCGGGTCTGGGTGTGCTGGGAGACGTCCCTGGCTTGAATCCTTGTCTAGTACCTCGTGACACAATTAAATTTATCCTTACTTCGAGACCATGGCAAGTTGTGGGTTGTCTGGCGCATATACTTATATACTTTGTACTGACTAACAAAAATCTAACAATTTCTAGGCTTGAATTGTATAAACTTTGTACAAGGTTTTTGCTTTATATCCGGTAGTTTAGATGTACTTTTAGGTCCATATTTTAAGGAAATGTTAGAACGTAAGCATTTTTTTAAAATACTCTTTGTACTTTACTAACTCTTTTTGTGAAACCGAACCAAGTTTAAAAGAGTAAGTACTGAGTTTCTCGCCGGGTCTTCTCAGTATAAGATCAACTTCCGATGCGGTGGTAGAGTCACATATGTTTTTATACAGTGTATTTATGTATTCATATTATTATAGTATTTAAGTCTATTACTAAGTTTTTTTTTTTTCTTGTAATGACGATTTAAAAGTACTTGTTACAGGCTTATTTAAATAAACATATTTTTTGTTTTTGTTTGTTTACCTATATATATAATTACGTATTTATTTATTGAAATTTTAAGTATTTTTTATTAAAATTGTTAAATTCGTGTTTAAATTGACGACACGATTGGCGCAGTGCGATGTAGCACGGTTTCTCGCCCCGATTTCCGTAGTATCCCGGGTTCGATTCCCGGTCGGGTCAATTCAGGCAACGATCTTTTCTGAATTGACTCGGGTCTGGGTGTGCTGGGAGACGCCCGTGGCTTATTTCCTTGTGTGGTACCTCGTAACACAGGGATATTAATCCCTACTTCGAGACCATTACAAGAGGTGTGGTGTCTGGCGCATATTTATTTATTATTTATTTATTTGACGACCGACTTGGTGTAATGGTTAAGAAGTTGGCTACTACACCAGAGGTCGCGGGTTCGATCCCCGCACAGTACAAACATTTGTGTGCATAAACATGTCTGTTTGTACTGGTCTGGGTGTCTCCTATGTATAATAAGTATGTATTTACAAAAGAAAAGGTATTTAAGTATGTTTATCCGTTGTCTAGTATCCCATAACACAAGCTTTAATTAGCTTACTTTGCGGCTAGATGGCGCTGTGTGGAATAATGTCCAGGGATATTTATTTATTTATTTATTCATCTATGAAACAAAATCAATTTATATTTTACCGTGCGCAAAGTGTAATGGAAAAGTTGGTAAGGGAAAAGCAACGAGCATCACAGTGCGCAACTTGATACAATATAATACAATGTGTAATATTTCGATTCAACTTCCCTGAAGTTTTGTAAGGCAGTTCCGTAATGTAATGCTCAAAATGACATTACAGGAAAATGCTCCAGGTGATAAATAAATAAATCCCTGGACATTATTCCACACAGCGCCATCTAGCCCCAAAGTAAGCTGATTAAAGCTTGTGTTATGGGATACTAGACAACGGATAAACATACTTAAATACATTTGCTTTTGTAAATACATACTTATTATACATAGGAGACACCCAGACCAGTACAAACAGACATGTTCATGCACACAAATGTTTGTACTGTGCGGGGATCGAACCCACGACCTCTGGTGTAGTAGCCAACTTCTTAACCATTACACCAAGTCGGTCGAAGGTCGGTCCAAGGTGAGGGACCATCTTCAGGTTATTTCTTAGTCCTCCGACATGTCCAAGTCCATATGATACAGTTGCATTGCAATCCGGTTCTTAGGGCAGTGTGTCTAGCTCTGGGGACAGGTTCAATGGCGTGGCGGTTCGATGCCCGGGCAAGGTCGGCTGAGACGGCGCGCTTAAAGTTCATGCCCTAGGCGAAATCGGCTTCGTGAACTTCATTTTGGTAACATATATACATTGTATCTTCGTAAATTGTAGCCTATGTGTTATTCTGGTGCACAAGCTGTATTACTGTGTAGTTTCATCTAAATCCGTTCAGTAGTTTTTGCGTGAAAGAGTAACGAACATACACGCATGCATACACATCCTCACAAACTTTCGCATTTATGATATTAGTAAGATTATATAAATGCTAAACAAACAATCGAGCTTTTGCATATCCATGATTTAATCTAATGTAAGTACTGTATTATATTTCTGGCTCTTAAGTTACCTGAACCTGAATGCACCAATCTGCGCTTGTAAATCGCGCAAAGGGCCCGTCAAACATTTCATTTTGTCTGTATTCTGTGTATTTATATATCCATATTATTATGGTATTTATTAAGTATATTTTGCTGTAAATTTGACGATTTGAAAGTAGTGATACAGTCTATTTTAATGAAGTTATTTGAGTTTGAGTTTATTATTTTTCATGTTTGTGTCATTTGTCAAAGTTCTTTGTAAACTGGAGTGCCATTATCGCAAGTTACCATGAAATATAAACTAGATTTTGACTTCGACTAGCTCAACGGGTACCCCTCCCCTGGATCGTCGCATATCTGGAGACCAACTGTCATCTTTTAAAGCAGTAATAAAATATCATAGCCTTTGTCGACGTGTTATTGGTATTAGGGTTCAAATTTACATTAAGACATCATTTCAGAGTGAAAAGGATTACCTAATATATTAATTAAATCGTTGCGTTGGGACAATAGATAAAGTTCTTGCCTAAAGATTTAAAGGTCGGGTGTTCGATGTTTCCCACTCAGGACATTCATGTAGCAAAGAGTTCTGTTCGTTTTGTATGAGTGTTATGATCTATTTCTGTTAAGGTATGTTAGAAATATTTATATTTATAGATTCTGGCAGTCCATATAAGCTCTGATTCTTTTGGGGTCAGATGATATTGATGTAAGCCCTCCTGGATATTTAAATTTATTTATAATCTTTTTGGTCTTATGGCAATGCATCAAACACTCAAGACGCTGCATTAAATGTTTACAATTACAACTTTAAGTACTTATTAATTTGGTAAACAATAAACACAATGGCGCTGCCATAGCTGTTCCTTTGTTTGCAGAACAGCAGACGGACGGAAACGGCTCAATGAAACATTATTGAATCTGCAGGGGTCATTGTTTTCGCCGGTTTTCGTCTCGTAAGGAAGATTGGAAGTATTATCCAGATTTATCAACAATAACTTATGCAGTGGAGATTGACAAAGTCTTTCAGTCACTTCTACATAGTAAAACATAGCATACACTGACGAGTATATCCCAAAGAGGGCAGTCAGAGGCAAGTTGCCTGTTGCCGTTGGTGAACGGAACTGAGTTGGGTGGGACCTTTTATTTAATTATCATCCAAGAAGTTAGTTACCAGTTGGGTATCTGTAAACGTTTTGTGATATCTTCCAGAATCAAACAGTTACGACTATTTGTTTAGGTGTGAATGTTAAAATGTTTGATGCAAACACTTTTACATACTAACATAACGAGCTGCCCCAACAGACTTCGTTCTGTCAAATGGTTCACAGCCGGTGTCCATTATCATCTCGCCCGCTTTTCTTCGACTTGATTTACACATACTATTATTTTTCACTGATTTTTTATTCAATCATAATAAAATATAGCCTATATCACTCCTGAATAGTTTAGCTTTCTGTTAGTAAAATAATTTTCAAGATCGGATCAGTGGTTTCGGACCCTATTCAATACAAACAATCAATTTTTATTAGTATAGATTAAATAGGTGCAACTCCTAAAAACAAAACAGACACAGACGTTACATGTCTGTTTTAACCGGATGGCGACGGAACGCACAGTCCCCGGCCCAACTGGCAGCATCCCTAACCATTGCACCAACTGACCAATCATCGTTATTTTACCGACAAGAGCGGGCTCTTTCAACGATGATGATCAATGACTTCAAGTATCAGACATATAATTACAGTAGCGTGTTTACCATGACATCATCTCTTACGAAGAACAAAGTGAAGTAATTGACACCTCATTTGTTAAACCTGCCGCAATCATACTGACTGGTCCATTGGCGAAATGGTTAGAGGCCCTGCCATTGTTGTCGACGGTCGGAAGGTTCGATCTCCACTCCAAAATCTTACAATATTTTTTCATCGTTCCCGTGCCGTTCGGCCCAAATTAAAACGATCCCATTAGCGTGCGCACGCGACTAATTGGTGAACGCGCAGGTCGCGCGCCACCAATGATTCACCATACACTGGATTTAGCACGTCATGCAATTAACAAGCTTAGGCCATTTATACTTTTTGCTGCGATACAAATTAACAACGATTCAGTCGCGATGCAGCATCGAAACTGTCATGAATCCTTGGCAAAAAGAAGCGATGTAATCGCGATGCAGTAAGGCGCGTATGCGTATCGCAGTCGCAGTGTATGAAGGGCCTTAATGGCACACACGTGGCAGTCACATCCCGCCTTCAGTCTCTTTGTCATGTATGAGTGCAAAAAATTATTAAAGTAGTAATACATTGAAATTGAGAAAAAAGTGTGCAGAATGACTTCAGGCAAACTATTAGTTGTCCCGTTGACACCGGGCAGATGCTAGGTCCTTGTATATAGAAGATCATTGCGCGCAACGGGACCAGCGCGTGAGTCGCAGCACCAAACATGCGCGATACAAGTGGGTAACGGACTTTTGATTTCCGGAGCGAGGAGCGAAAATTAATAGGATTTTACGCATGTTTTTTTGTTTATTGGTCATTTTTTCTCACTTATCGCGGCTAAATGGACCTTATTAATAAGGATGGACTATTATATTATTCAACATTCACCTAAAGATAGTGAAAGAAATTTAAGTGATAGAAGTTTTCACAACGTATTCAGACAAAGAGGTTGTAGACTTCAGTCAGAGCAAACACAGATACTCATTCATAATCCTGAGTTCCTGTCTCTCACTGAAATGTCTGAATGAGCGAATTAGCGAAACTTGAGGGTAACAGCCCGGTGCGATGACCTGACACATCCATCCAACTCACTGACTTAAAGCATGTTTGTGTGATTATTATACACTTTACCTTATTACCAGTAAGACGTACAGATATGCCAGTGATGATTTTAACGTTCACTGCTGCATTACATCAGTGAGGAAGGAGAACCGCGCATTACAGTGCGCAACTTGATGTTACAATGTGTAATATTTTGATACAACTTCACTGAAGTTCTGTAAGGCAGTATTGTAGTGTAATGCGCAAATCGAATCTGAAATGTACATTACAGGCGAATGTTCGTCGTGTCAGGTAGGCAGTTCTGTGATGTAATGCTCGAAAGGAAAACGCTCTAAGTGAAGGACTACCTTTGGGATTTTAACCCCAAGTCCTCTCGATTTCGGGCTCTTACTGGACACTGAGCCAGATTCCCCGAGTATGGGCTTCAATCTAAAGCGCTGCAGCACAGATTGCTTTACAGTCCTCAACGACGCTAGTTACTTTGAATATTCTGTTATCTTTTGCATGCTCCACTCACATTTGGTTTGCCCAAATACCTTATCAGATCTATAGAACACAAGCTGGATTACGCTACGCTAATCCATGGTGACCTTGTGACATAACACGCATGTCTAAAACAATGCAGCGGCCCCATTGTGTCCGCCATTTGGATGACGTCGGCTACGGGAAGTAGAGTTTACACTGGAGCCCAAATAAATCGAGCCACCCGCAGTTTTTCTGGTTTCACGTTATTATGGTAATATCAAAACAATAACGACGAATCCTAAAAAGTAGGGGTTGCAAAGCAGTTGGAAATTGAACTTCAATACTTTAATATAATATAGGAGTAAATAAATTGGCAATATGTTACACTCGGATTGTGGTTTGTGGTAGGCTGTATGTATATTCCTAATGGCGCTAAGTTTGTAGACTTAATTACAAGATACAAGTTTGTTTTGTACAGAAGCGCCACCATCAATATAATCTTCATCATCAGCCTATCATAGTCCACTGCTGGACATAGCCCTCCCGCAATGCGCGCCATCGCGCCCTATCCTCAGCTTGACGCATCCAGTTTCTGCCAGCAACCTTTCGCAAGTCATCACCCTACCTGGCTGGGTGGCGTCCTACACTACGTTTGCCGATACGCGGTCACCACTCTAGAAACCGCTCACCCCAACGGTTATCTGTTCTACGGCATAAATGGCCTGCCCACTGCCACTTCAGCTTACTAATCCTGTGAGCAATGTCGACGACCTTAGTTCTTTGTCGGATTACTTCGTTGCGAATCTTATCCTTCAGAGAAACACCGAGTATAGCTCTCTCCATAGCTCGCTGCGCGACTTTTGACTGGTGGGCTAGGCGCACTGTTAGTGTCCACGTCTCTGCTCCGTATGTCATGACGGGTAGGACACACTGGTCGAAGACTTTAGTCTTCAGGCACTGTGGTGTGGGCGACGAGAAGACCCGGCGAAGTTTTCCGAAAGCTGCCCAGCCCAGCTGAATTCTTCTTATTACAATAGGTTTTTTTTTTTTTATGTAATAGGGAGCAAACGAGCCAGAAGGTCACCTGATGGAGAGTGATCACCTCCGCCCATGGACAACTGCAACACCAGAGGTGTCACCGATGCGTTGAATAATGCGAGGTATAATGAATGAAAGAAAAACTTATTAAGATCTTAATAATATAATGACTGAGATAGTTTTTTAAAGGATACCTTAGAGATTAGAGAAGGATAATTTAGAGAAACAAAAGTTCGTACCAAACATTAAAGTTTACTATACATGGGAAGAGAACTGATGATCAATACCGCCAGTTAAAGAGGCGATTCTCTGCTTCATCATACTTCTTGGAACGCGATGAGATGATGAAATGAGATATCAGTTTTTTATCTATGATCAACTTTTACTGAAATACTCCGCCATAGAAGCAGATGACGTTGGATTTGCAATTGTACGGTCCGATTTGCACTTACAGATTTAATGATTGAGTACAGACAAGCTCAGCAACGCCGTCGCGCTCGACGCCTGGCTCCAGGCCTACTAACTGAGCTGACCTGTCATTTAAAAAACTAGGTACTTAATGCAAGATGAATTAGAATTGACAACTGATAAGTAGTTAAAAAAATATGACAAGACAGTTCACAATGGAAGAATAAAGCTAACTATCTTCAATTTTCTCATAAATGAAGAGCTGAATGCATAAGTTTTGTTATTACTGTCAGAGATGCTTACGGAACAATAGACAACCCACAGACCTACATAAACATTCAATTGTATAATTGTTCTGACAGTTATAAGGAAATAAATATGAGACAACGTCACATACATTGCCTGGGTCCCGAAGTATGGTTTTAACTTGTGCTTGTGCTTAAAAATGCGAAAAAAGATAAACAAACAAATATTCACGAGACAAGACACCACTACCTTATGGTCTCAAAGTAGGGATGAACGCCCCTGTGTTACCAGGTACCAGACAAGGAATTGACCCAGGGGTGTCTCCCACAGCACACCCAGACACAAGCCAATTTAGGAGAGATTGTTTCCTAAATTGACTCTATACTTCATAATCGGAAGGTGAGAAACCATGCTACAGAACATCACGTCACTTCTCTCTTGTCAGCTGGTTCTGCAAACCCCTGGACTTCAACACAAATACCGATAGAAATCTGTGCTAGTACTCATAACCACTGCATTATACGTTTGTTGACATCTCTTTGCTTTTCCTGAACGTAGGATACAGACTACTATCTTCATCTTTTGTCTTTATAGGCTATGCATGCAATGATGCCAATAAAATCATGCTTTTGATAACAAGAAATCAGTCCAATGGCCCGTAATTAACAAAAAAAAACAGATATACCTATGTACAGTGTTGAACTTTATTAACATCAACCTTTACAAAACCATTACAAATTGGGTCTCATATCTATAACATAAGGTGCAACTTTGTAAAACTTGATTGTGTACATAATTTCGTCAAATATACACAGGGAAATATCCCTAATCAAAAAGAAAATTGATAGATATCAACAAACTATGGACAAGGCAAGGCAATAGTTTGCAGACAATTTGATGATTCATAGTGACTCATACAATGGGTTTCTTCATTTTGAGTGTAATTCATAACCACAGAGCCATGACTATGTGTTGTAACTTAACATTATATAATGTAACAGAGTAAATAAAGATTAAATTAATTTAATTTGCAAATTAGTGTAATTGCAACTCATTTATATTATCAAGGTAATTAATTATGCAAGCACATTCAATTATTATTTAAAATGTTGATAAATATATAACTTTTAAATAAGTAACCTACATTATTAGTTATTAACCTACCTATGATTTAATAATCCAAAAAAATATGTTTTTTTATGTAGAGATGGAAATTGATTTTGTGTAACAGATAAAATATTCCTGATCATATTATCTACATGCTTGGCCTTGGTAAGATCCAAAGGCAGAACAGATAAGAGTGGCCACATTGTATCAGGTACATAGCAAAAGAGGCAGTTGGAAGAAGACATAATCAACTTACTGAAAGAAGCCAAAAATAATCATGTGATTTTTATGAATTTTTCATTCCATTACCTCATTATTAATTTTGGCAGCTAATGACTTCTTGCAGTAAGCTGACGATGATCGGACAACACAAGAGCAGTCTTCACCATGAGAGTTATTTTATAAAATGCAAAAGCTTGGGGAAGGGTTTCGTTCTCAGGTAGAAATAGGCGAAAAAAATATCAATTGTTGTCACAAAATTTTTTTTTTGCTTATGTAGACGCTGAGGGTCTACTCCTGTTCAACTTACGGGGCGAAGTTTCGTTCTCTATCCTGCTCTCGCATACCTGTGCAATCTGTAGTGAAAATGAAAACTGAATAGTGCACAAAACTTCAACTGTAAGTTGAACAGGAGTAGGCCCTCAGGTACTTCGATCAACATCCACTAAAAAGATAGATGTTAGTAGCATCAGTGATTACGGTTTATCTATTAGGATGTTTAAAATAATTTATTTAAGGAAATTACTTGTGCAGTAACTGGTGGAAATGCACCTAAATTAATTGATGAATGATAAAAACTACACCAATATTGCACCATAATACATGTATACATACATACCATCACACCTTTTTCCCATCGAGGTTGGCAGAGACCACATCTTTCCACTTGCTACGGTCCTGACACACCTCTTGCCCTTCTTCCACTCTCATTAATCCTTTCATACATGCTCGTAATTCATTTGCACCATAATGCAGCTGGTTTTTATTGTTTCATTGAAGCTAGACCAATTACTTTGTCCACAATGAAGTTGCTGAAATACTTTTGGTTTAAAAACTCGAGCCACATTAAATGAAGCACATAATCGTTGAAGAATTACTTTATAAACATCCACAGAGTCTAATAAACATTCCAAGACAATGAATTGAACTTAAAGTAGGGCAGAACAATAGATCTCAGCATCTTAGTGTATTTTTGCTGCTTATCAACGCATGCCCCACCCCAAGGCCGCTGCATACACGTGAACTTTATCAAAAATATATCTGCCCCAATAAAAAGATAACACCTGACGAGATTCCAATCAAACTCTTTAGTAATACAGCAGAAACTGACATTGAAAAGTATGAACTTAATAGACCAATAAAACGTGTGTGAGACTGCGAGCGAGTAATTCAACGTCGCGTGGTTATAACAGCGTTATTAAGAAAGAAAAAATAAACTTTAGAAAGGCCCCCTACCTTGTAGACATCGCCATAAGTGCCCGATCCGATCCTCTGTATGAGCTCATACTCATCTTGTGGGTTTCTCCGCGATATATCCGAACTCAAAACACCACCACTATGCGCCATAATCACTAGCGAACACTAATCTAACATTTATTTACACTTTCATCTCATTATTCACTTATTTTTTAACACATATCGTCGACAAATTAATTATTTTTCCAACACAAGACTCTGACTCGACGTCTACTTCTGACGTCTGCCACCAGTGCCATACTGAGTGTTACCATAATTTAATAGATTTCTCCTATATCTGTGAAAAATCTAGTAGGCTTCTAACTTCGATTACCTACAAATCTCGATTTTGAATCATCAGTGGCGCAAGCAAGAGCTTTAAAATAACAATCGAGTGGCATTGGGAGCCAGGCGGCAGGCATTATCTTACAAATAATACTTCGTTAGGTAACTTTATAAATTAAAACTTAGCTGAAACTTATTTATGCACAAAACTAATTCCAACGCAGAACTGCAAAAGAAGTGAGGGATTGTGTTCCAAGATTGTAGGTAGAGGACTCTAAGAGTATCATCTCCAAGACGTTATGATTATTATGCCATGGAAGCTGCGCTAGACTGACCTCTAGTATCGCAACGTGGAGTTCTTTCCTAGAGTGCCCCCACACTAGCGTTCTTTGAGCGTCAGCGCAGTGCGACGGAGACGCAACGCTAGCACAACGGCTTGGCGCTTGCCGCGCGCCCAACGCCCAATCTCGATGTTCGACGCGAGATTATTTGTCAACGGTACAATGAACAACGCAAATGCTATACACGTTAGCGTACGTACATTTTACACATTTATGTACCTTTTTAGCCTCTTATGTGCGAATGTGTAATTTTACCTGTTACGTACTTTTTGAACTTATCAGCTAAAATCGTGTAAAAAAATTAGAACACGACGCAAAAGTATCCCATGTTCTCAAATAATGATGATATAAACAACTACCTAATATTGACTTGAAGTTTTTCGAATTGAATAAAACTTTAAAAATGCCCAAATAAATAAAAAAAATAAGTTTTATCACGCCTCGAACCCGATAAATAGGACTTCTTTTGGTAAGAGAAGTTGTAAGAGTGATTTTAGAAAAAAACGTCGGCCTTCATTTTCTCACTGACTGTATAGGGCGTCTGCGAGAGGCCAGAGGACGCCCAGCGCCAGGGCAGCGTCGGCGCCGAACAAGCGCTGCGGCGACGCTGCGCGGGCGCCGAGACGACGCATCTTCAAAATAACGCTAATGTAGGGGGGTCGCCGGCAAGACACTAACTCTCAAATAACGCTAGTGTGGGGTGTCTCTTAGATTTATGTTGAAAGAAACCTATTTCAAAATTAATGGTAGTCTTAGGTTACGTGTCGTAACCAAAAAAACTCTCAAAACTACTAATTGAAATAAAGTGGTGAGCTTTTGGCAGCACCGGTCTACGAAAAAAGAATTTAAAAAAAAAACAAGTAACTTTGGCTGTGGTATGTACTGACATGACCCTAACTTCTTCCACAGATTACGGAAAGAAGAGCAGACTCGAAGACTTTTTTTCTTTTGTGTGAACTGTTCACCACAGTTCACACAAAAGAAAAAAGCGCGGGAAACGTTAAGTAGGCCGTTGTTGTCTCTTTTCGGGTTTTCACAATAAAATTATAGGTAAAATTAACATAAAATTGGACAGATAAGTCTAAAAAACCGTTTAATAAGTGTTCTTATATTTATTCATTTCTTTTGTGTTGTTCCTGCGCGCATTTGGTAAGTTCTTATGTTTCCAATTAAATAGCCCTGCTAACTTTGTTGTTTGAATGAGTGATCCTGATGATCCCGGGGTTGCTATTAAATTTACTATCCCATTTTCCGATAATTCCGATATTTAAGGACGAGGGCGGGTCGAAAAAAAATAAAGTATCGTCAAAAGCATTCGCTGGAGTCCGTAAACTCGCGACATCTAAATTTATGTCGTTGTTTTAATTACCTTCCAGCTAGAGATGCATTGTGCAAGTGCTAATTACCTCAAAATAACTAAAAACAGCCGGAAGGGTTACCACTCCCATGTGGTTGACTTTCCAGCAATACGCACACAGGTTTGCTGCTCTTTTGACTCTTTTCTATATAGTTTTCTTTTCTTTACCGCATCGCTAGAGAGTGGAACGTTCTCCCTCGTTTTTGAAGGTTCATATCTCTTTTTATAATTAATTTATATAAATAGGAAAACATAGGGACATGCTAATTAGCATCAGTAGATTTCTTGGGAAAGAATTATTCCTCTACTAGCAATATTCAGGGAGGAAACAGGGGACTACGTTTGTATGGAAAAACGACGCTTCTGTATCCTCTTAAGCCCTACTAGATACGTTTTTCACTAGGACCATCAGCCAAGGCCGCGTGGCTGAATGACCACTTCCATTTTTTTAAATTGGTATACTCCGGCTATTGGTAGAAAATTCAGAATAATGGTAAGTACCACCTACATATCTACACTATCTAATATTTTAAAGAGGAAAGATTTGTTTGTTGGTATCGAATAGGCTCTGAAACTACTGGATCAATTATCAGGAAGTGGCATAGGCTATATTTTTTTTAATTTCGGCTCTATATTTTGACGGGGAAAGACAGTCTACGCAGGCATAGATAAATAATGAATATTCATTAGCGCGGGCGAAGTAGCTGACGGAGAGCTAGTTATACAAATAAGATTGTTACCTACCTACTAACTTACCTACAACAGTTAATTACCATATAACAAGGAGTAGGCGCTCCGCTTAAATTGATCCCGTACCTACCACGCTGTCTAGATCATAGATTAGAATCTTTACGGGTTTAAGTGATAAGTTAAAAGGCTAAAGTCCTGCGTAGACAAGGGGTTTTCCGCGGCGTCCTGTTTTCTCCGTCAGAATAGATCACTTACAATACAAACTGTATCGAGCAACGCACACGAACGACTAAGAACGAACGAACAATGAGCAGTCAACGCACAGCGGATTTTACTCTGTGTTGAAAATCGATTCGAAATAAAGGGATGGACCCAGTATTCTCTTTTAAAACGTCTTCTCTTTTGCTTTAACTTCATGTAAATTACAGCACAACGTAATCTCAGAATATAGATTAGGTACAGTTGTGCTGTAATTCACATGAAGTTCAAGCAAAAGAGAAGACGTTTTATAAGAGAATACTGGGTCCATCCCTAAATACTCTCGGACAACAAATGATCGCACACCGTGTGCGTTGAGTCCGCGGTAAATGCGCGGGGGATTTTGTATTCGCGAAGCATACTTTATTCTCCGCGTACGTCGTCTGCGCAGGCCTATATTGTAGTGCAGATGGTTTGGGTACACACAGACGCCTAGCTTTAAAATGTACCAGTGCCATTTACTCAGTATGTCCAAAAGAAGGTGTTGCAGTAAAATAACACAAAATGTAATGTTAAAATGGTATATTTATTACAATCCAATATCTCTGGCCTGCGTCGTTGTAACGCTTACAAAATTTGTTAAACGCCGCCTCATAAACCTCTAACACTTTATTATAAAATTATATAATCTTTTGGTACATTCCATTTTAAGTGCACTTTTACAAACATTATCACGTAAAACGTGAATCTAACGCGAAGCGAAGAATCACATTTAGATGTAACCGCGCCGGGCACTGGCCCTCTGCGAATTCTCTTTCTCTCTCTCTCTCTCTACTAATCAGTGGAACGTGCGAGCGAGACGGCGACACGCAGAAGCGACACCCTGCTCACACGCTATCCTATTGAACTGATATTGAACTAAAGCGCTCTTTTCGCATACAATCAAATCTATTCGTTTACTAATAAATATCATTTCAACTCAAGGCATATATTTTCTACTATCATCAATGGTGGCTTCATTTGGACCCTCCGGGAATGAAACCCTTACTCTACATAATAAAGAATATTATAATATTAAACGTTTTTATTTTGGATTGTCCGATCCATGCTTCTCACTGTTCTGTCTTCTTTCTGAGTCGTTATGGACTGTTGAAAGAGCGAGACAAAATATAACTAAGTAAGGTTTATACAATGTTTATTTGTAAATAAACCAGTAATTGTTTAGGACTTTAAAATGTTGGTATAGATTAAACAACGCCTAATTATTACAGAATTTGCAATACAGGTAACAAATGCTAAATGTTTATTGTTTGGCTTCTGTCGCCTTAGGTATTCTGTGATGCACTCAGGTTACTTAGAATTCCTAACTTATAAAAACCAAATTGACAATTTTAATTTTCGATCAATATGTACAAGTTAATTTAGTCAAACTAAGATTCAGCCGATAAAGTAAATATGTCTTTCGCCAAACATTATAAATCATAACACCAAAATATTTACATGGCTAATTTAGTTTGTTACAAATAGAAGGTCTTATTCTATCGGGAACATCATTGCAGTCTGTTGATTTCTATTAGAAACACAAAATGTACAGTAACAACTGAATTCATGAACAATGTATAAATATAGATAATTGTTCTACGTTAACAATTAATTTGACCTATTTTGATGAATAACAACAAGAAATTGAATCTAGATTTAGGACTAGATTTCGAAAGACATCTTCGAAATGTCTGTAATTATGACTGAAGAGCAGTTAAAAGAGTTTAATAATATTTTATACGTCACATGTTCTAAGGCATAGTATGAATGTAAATACGAAAATGATTTGCTTTCAGTATACATATTATAACATCATAGTATTCTCTGTATAAGTCAACTACTTTAAACAGACAGGGCACTTTGGATACACTAGAAGTTGATTAACTTATGAAATAAACTTTATTCATGAGATAACGACTGTTTTATAAACTTTTCGATATTGTCGTAGTCACGAATAAAGATTTATTTACGTGATAACGTCTTTTTCGATTTAAACTCCTAAAAGTTGAATGAAAACATGCACTACCAAGCGATATGAGGCCGTGCCGATCAACACGTTGAACAATTTTGAGATATACTTTTCAATATAACAATAAATAATTATTCTTCCACCGATTTTGTACTAAATGCTATTACAGTTTACTTATTTACATGGAAAAATATAAATCAAAACAAATTATTTGGTAAAAGCGCTTAGAGCAACGAAAGTAATTTTAAGGAAAAAAAAGATTTTAGTTCATTCAAATTCATAGATAGGATTCAACAAAACCTATAATTAAGTATATGATATTATTAACAATAAAATTCCAAGCATGCTTTGGCACTTTCACCATACATAAAGTTTTTTAAAGATTTTTTATTTTTTTTTTGCTTTGTGGAAGTTAAATTGCAGATATTCGCCGCCATTATATTAATTCAAAAACATTTACAAATTTAACCTATTACTCTAGATTTCAAACAAATATACACACACAAACAACCTAAATCATCTTAACGGAAAGAGATCTGTTCAAGATATGGACATTAGCCACGGAACGGAAGCGTCGGCGGCTTCCGGCCGCAAGACATGTTTTGTGGATTATACCTATTTAGAGAGACGTCACTCATTTGCAAAATGAAAGACAAAAATATAAGAAGCTATTTAGGAAAATAAATTCAAACCGTTCGAAATGTTCAAATTTAGTCCGAAAGAGAAGTATTTTCAAAAGTATACTGTTCAATATATACCAAAACTGAAATAGCTCCACCTAGTGATGTTTGCTAGAATTACTTCATTAGGAGTGACGATCTCGAAGGAGTGTGGTTATAGAAAATTTGCCTACACCTTACAATGAGGATTTTCGAATAAAGGGCTAAGTGCACAGACACACCGGATAAACCTATTATTATTTTATCTATTCAAAAATACATAATAACCAACGTCAAAGAACTAACTCTAATGGTAATTAAAAAGGGGAAAAAGTGTCTTAAAAATTAATAGTAACATTAAATAAAAGAATTAAAAAATAAAAACATGTCTATCGCGTATCGACGGCTACAATACACAAATATTTCAACTTTTCTCGAATAAATAATCTTTATTCATTTAATCTACACGTGAGCAAAGCGTCGGTTATTGCATCACTATTTCGTTTTTGGAATTTGAGGTTACAAACGCCATTTTCGGAATTTGAATTTTTAAACTAGAAACAGTCTATGATATTAGGGAGACGGATGGCGTTTTTTTTAAATTGTGCCCGTTTAGGAACATTTTCACCTCCTGTTGGCTCGGGTGCGTACGGACCGGACCGGAGTCTTCTTAGCTTTGCTAGCGGTTTTTGGTTTGTTTTTTGCCTTCGCTTTGGTTTGGGACTTTCCTGAACGCGAGCTTTCCACTGAATTAACGCGTCTGTCAGACTCAAAAGAAAAGGCAGGGGCGATGGTTTTAACTTGGGAAGGAGATAGACTGATTTCGAGTCTTCTCTGACGCGATCGAGTCATTCGCACATTCGGTTCTAAGTCTATTTTCAATGGAGGAAGCGCTTTTTTCGTTTTCTTTGCTTTTGCGATCTTCCTATTACCTATTTCCACGCTGCTCTTTCTAGAAGAGTGTCCGTTTTGGCCCTTCTCTCTGAGGACGGGTTTGGAAGAAGCTTCTTCATGTTTCCGTTTCCTGGTTACTCTAGTCGTAGATTTCTTGTTTTCTATGGACTCTTTTGTCGGCCGCTTCTTTTCGTCTCTACTGGCGCTTCTGTTTCTTAGAAGGCGTTTAGTGACTTCAGGTTTCTTATCATCGGCAGCTTTGCTGCGCAATTCTCTTTCGACTTTGGCGGTTTTGTTCTCAGTTTTAGGGTCGATTTTCCTGCGTTTTCTCGGGACAGGACTTAGTGGTTCCTTGCTCTTCTTACCGCGGGTTGTTTTGGGGAAAGCGACTTCAGTTTCGTCTAGTCCTTGGCTGCTCTCAATGTAAATATAATCGTCTAGTTTGGAGCGTGACTTGGAGTAGGTCTTTTCGACTGGTTTGACTGAGGGGATGTCTTCATCATCGAAGGTCGGTTGAGAGGTTTCTTCTAAGGGTGTGTGGTGGGTGTTGGCTTTGATTAATGCAACGTCTCTTTCCAGAGAATCGTGGTCTCTGTGAAGATGGCTGATAGTGTTGATAAGGGAGGTTTCCGAGTCTTCCTGGTCTTGGGAGGTGGATGGCTCGGAGGCGCTGGACTTTCTTTGCTTATTTTTGCTGCGTCGCTTGTAGAGGTCCGCTTTAGTCATGTCCTGGTGAAGAAATAAATAAATTTTAGTCTTAAACGTAGTGGTTGTGTTAAGAGTTCGTTTCTGTAGAATTTTCACTCGTACAGGCCCAATCATGAACAACCGTGTGATTATTTTCACTGTTAAAAAAAAATTGGTAAACTTAGTAAGTGCTGTAAAACATATCCAAATGATTTTTAATTTTTGAAACTGTATAAGGGTATTTTTTGTGACTTCAGTTTTTTACCCAAGTATTTTTATATCATTTGTTTTCTTTTAGTAATTATAAAGGCCTTCATCTCTGAAAGCAAGTCATCGCTACAATCACGAAATTCGGGTTGTTGATAATGAATTCGGACTATGTTCCAAAAAAATCGAAAACATACTTGGCCCGAGTTTTGAACCCAGGAACCTTCGGAGTTCGGTCTCTCTCTCTCACTCTGCTACGGAGGGCTTCTGTTGTATTTTTTTTTAATTTCATTTTATTTTTGCTAGAATTTCTGTCTAACTAAATAACCTAACACTGCGTGAAAAGCACCTAGAATCACAAATGTACAAAGCCAACTCGAAACGTGGTCTCATCTTCAACGCCGAGTTTGAGCAGCAAATCTGCGGCGCTGAGGACGCTTTCCTTAGGCGCATTTGGTTTAAATCACGTTTGATCCAATTGCCAAAATAAGGTCCTATTATTTAATAAAACAACATACTGATAGATACTTGTAAAGCGCGAATTTTACAAACTAAGAAATTGGACAAACCGCGAATTATTAGAATTGAACCAAACGTGCCTCAAGTGTCCCAGATAAAGTTTGTGGGTCAATGTAAGCACTCACAGCCAGCTTGAACGTGTGCTCGTCCTCCGCGCCGAGCGCCAGCAGCAGCTCGGCCGCGGCCAGGCGCCGCGCCGGGTCCACGGCCAGCAAGCCGCTCACCAGCCGCTTGCTGTCGCGGGACACTTTGTCCCAGATTGGACCTGTGGGGAAACATTCGTTTCATTAATAAAGGCGTCCCGATTAGTGTTGACAAGGTTATTAATGTTGCAATATGAGTTATTGAGACTAAAGTAAATAAATCAAAACTAGGAATAAATTCATCGTGTACTTGTAAATTTTACAGGAGTTTCAAATTATACTTGCAATTTATTTAATTACTTGTAATTTTGTGATTGTAAGTTTGAAATAAAATAAATTAGTTCAAATTAAATTCATTTATTTCAGGCAATTCACCTATATCATTACATAAATCATTAAATTAACATACAAGATCTACACATTACATTAATTAAGCTATATTTTTTTTTAATTAATGTGCTTTAATTTGAAAATAAAATGGCTGCTAATATCTTCTTCATTTGAGAAAAAAAACATATTCATACACGCAACATTTAAAATAGCTGCCGAACAAATGTTTTGTAAGACGCACCGAAGTGACAGCAAATGACGTCATTTGCAGGCGGCAGTTTGCAGGAAGCGTTTTGGGCAAGTACAAAAATATGACTTTTATAAAATTGCTATACTCGTATCTAGGGGAGTTTTGTTGGTTCCGAAATATCTTTTCTGCCAATATTTCTATTTTAAGAGGTCTTTCAATTACACCTCAATAAAAAATAGTAAAATACCCTATTATCACTGGGCGAGGGCGTTACCAGGTAACACTAGGTTTGCGTGCTCTAACGGGAACTATAGCTACAATGACAAGTGTAAATTATCTGTTTTCAATGGTACACTGACCTTCCATAGTGAAGCTGCCCTGGCGGATGCGGTCCATGAACACGGTCACGGGTTCCTTCTTGCAGTGCGGCGAGAACGGCGGCCGCCCGCACAACATGTAGTACTGGCAAACAATCATTACATTGTTTTATTTTATTTTATTTTATTGAGAACACATTACAGCTAACAGTTACAGGACATTATCAATTTAAGCATGCAAAAAACTTACAGACTAAACTATCACCCAAAAACATGTGTCCCTGACTTGATGGGCAAAGAAAAACAATATTTACTAGGCTAAATACTTATAACTACATAGTTTAAAATAACAATTTCAATTTAAACAGTGCATTCACTGACTAATTCAGTACATGTACATTGTACAATTTATCTGCTTAAATATTATGGTATTTATTTACAACCTTTCAGAAACCATTGCAAAATGGGTCTTGTCAGCATAAGGTGCCCCTATGTAAAGGTTGATGTGAACGCTGTACCTACAATTTCCTGCCTCAAAAAAACTTGTAGGCATCTATGATGTTATTGCAAAATTGTGATAATTTATTCTTCTATTGAAGTAGGTTAAGATTATTAAATGATTATGTATGACAGGTTTTCAAGTGCTAGGTATTCGCTTCAAACCGATGAAATTCCACATGTCAATAACTTTTAACCCCCTAATCTTGTTACCTTTGGTGAAGTATTTTTTTAAATTTCAAATACACTCTTATTCAAATAAACCCAAATCGGCGAATCAATAAATGACGAAGTTCTGACACATAAAAAACACCACATTATTCTAATTAAGAAACTACCCGTTTAACTAAAGTCAGTCAAAAATAATTTAATACTGATGAACTTCAAATATAGCCATAATAATTTACTCACAAATATAACCCCCAGACTCCACATGTCGACATTCGGCCCGTAGCCCGGCGCGTTGGAACTTCTGGCGCGGGACACCACTTCGGGCGCCGCGTACGGCAAGCTGAGGGGAAATAATACGCATTATGCAACTTGTATAAAAATAATATAAATTTAGCTTTAAGACTTCCAAAGCTAAATAATTTTAACAGCATATAACAGAAACCATTTCATCAGTCAAGGCTGATCACCTGAGGCTATAGTTTGACGACCGACTTGGTGTAATGGTTAAGAAGTTGGCTACTACACCAGAGGTCGCGGGTTCGATCCCCGCACAGTACAAAAATGTGTGCATGAACATGTCTGTTTGTACTGGTCTGGGTGTCTCCTATGTATAATAAGTATGTATTTACAAAAGAAAATGTATTTAAGTATGTTTATCCGTTGTCTAGTATCCCATAACACAAGCTTTAATTAGCTTACTTTGGGGCTAGATGGCGCTGTGTGGAATAATGTCCAGGGATATTTATTTATTTAGTCAACATTAAAAAAAGCCTTTTAGGCGCTAATTTAAAAAACTTTCATTTTACAATTTATTTCATTATTACTGCATTACTGTTTGAAGACAATTTACCAAGTTGGTTTCTGTCATCAATTAAATTACATATTGTAGATGTCATGTTACAAAACAATATTTAATAAAGTTTAAATAAAATAAAAAGTAGACCTGATAAATAAATCAATAAAAATGCGCTAGACAAGACAACCCTCCGCCTTTCATGGTCTCGAAGTACCTGTTACGACAAGAAATTAAATTTTCCCAGCACACCCAGACAACCAAGCTAATTCCAGTTTCTAACAAAGGCCCCTGAGGCTATAGTTTGACCGCTATAAAGTCGACCCTCCTGATGATGCGCGGGACGCGGGAGAGGGATGCTTTCGGCCAATCAATCACTTCAATCAGTCACCTGTCAGCTGCCGACAGCGAAAGACGTTCAACGTCAAAGCTTGCGCGGTTGTAGCCTTGTGTCTACTCCCAGGAGATAAATACAAAAATGGAATTGCCGAGTCTACGTAATAAAAAATTAAGAAGTCAAGCTAAGATTATAAATGTGGCGAATTATTTTCAAAGAAAAAAATTGGAACAAGCGTCTTCTTTAGTTGTGCAATTATTTCGTTTTCTACATTGTGTTAATAAAGTTTTCATATTACTTTCGATGTGTTTTGAATTTTTTTACATTGTTATTGCTATGTCGTTAGTATAAAGTCTTCATTATTTTTCCAGGTGAAGACATAAATGTTAATAAGACAACTTCAGAGGCTATTGGCGTGTCTATGACAACTATTAAAAAGTAAAGTAAAAGCGGCCGTATTTGGTCCCACGTCTAATAAATGACTGATATTTAATTAGTCTATAGTCTATAAGGTTATACATTTCCTAAATAACAACACGGAGATTTTATTAATCATGTGTTGAGATATCTCGCCGCGGTGTAATGCCGTGTGTTCCCGCGCTACCCCCCGCCCCGCGTCCCGCGGTCTATCAGGAGGGCCGACTTTACGGCGGTTTACCTATAGTAGTAAAGTAAACCTAAAAGTATTATAAAGTTTACGTGCTCACCTAAAGCAAGGCGTCATCATGCGCGCTCGGTCGTTGGTCTCGGGCGCGCGGCGCGCGAAGCCGAAGTCTACGACCTTCACTGTGGCTTCGCTCAGACGTGAACTGGTCAGCAGGATGTTCTATGGAAAGATACATTAAAATTAATAAAAAACATTTGTGTGATTTATAACGGTGCGCGACGGTGGCGGCGCGCATGTGCGCACGGCGGCCGCGCGAGGATGCGCCGCGCGAGCTGCGTCACTATGTGCGTGAGCGCCCTCGGTGCTGTACTCACCTCGGGCTTCAAGTCCCGGTGCGCGACGGTGGCGGCGCGCATGTGCGCACGGCGGCCGCGCGAGGATGCGCCGCGCGAGCTGCGTCACTATGTGCGTGAGCGCCCTCGGTGCTGTACTCACCTCGGGCTTCAAGTCCCGGTGCGCGACGGTGGCGGCGCGCATGTGCGCACGGAGGCTGCGCGAGGATGCGCCGCGCGAGCTGCGTCACTATGTGCGTGAGCGCCCTCGGTGCTGTACTCACCTCGGGCTTCAAGTCCCGGTGCGCGACGGTGGCGGCGCGCATGTGCGCACGGCGGCCGCGCGAGGATGCGCCGCGCGAGCTGCGTCACTATGTGCGTGAGCGCCCTCGGTGCTGTACTCACCTCGGGCTTCAAGTCCCGGTGCGCGACGGTGGCGGCGCGCATGTGCGCACGGCGGCCGCGCGAGGATGCGCCGCGCGAGCTGCGTCACTATGTGCGTGAGCGCCCTCGGTGCTGTACTCACCTCGGGCTTCAAGTCCCGGTGCGCGACGGTGGCGGCGCGCATGTGCGCACGGCGGCCGCGCGAGGATGCGCCGCGCGAGCTGCGTCACTATGTGCGTGAGCGCCCTCGGTGCTGTACTCACCTCGGGCTTCAAGTCCCGGTGCGCGACGGTGGCGGCGCGCATGTGCGCACGGAGGCTGCGCGAGGATGCGCCGCGCGAGCTGCGTCACTATGTGCGTGAGCGCCCTCGGTGCTGTACTCACCTCGGGCTTCAAGTCCCGGTGCGCGACGGTGGCGGCGCGCATGTGCGCACGGCGGCCGCGCGAGGATGCGCCGCGCGAGCTGCGTCACTATGTGCGTGAGCGCCCTCGGTGCTGTACTCACCTCGGGCTTCAAGTCCCGGTGCGCGACGGTGGCGGCGCGCATGTGCGCACGGCGGCCGCGCGAGGATGCGCCGCGCGAGCTGCGTCACTATGTGCGTGAGCGCCCTCGGTGCTGTACTCACCTCGGGCTTCAAGTCCCGGTGCGCGACGGTGGCGGCGCGCATGTGCGCACGGCGGCCGCGCGAGGATGCGCCGCGCGAGCTGCGTCACTATGTGCGTGAGCGCCCTCGGTGCTGTACTCACCTCGGGCTTCAAGTCCCGGTGCGCGACGGTGGCGGCGCGCATGTGCGCACGGCGGCCGCGCGAGGATGCGCCGCGCGAGCTGCGTCACTATGTGCGTGAGCGCCCTCGGTGCTGTACTCACCTCGGGCTTCAAGTCCCGGTGCGCGACGGTGGCGGCGCGCATGTGCGCACGGCGGCCGCGCGAGGATGCGCCGCGCGAGCTGCGTCACTATGTGCGTGAGCGCCCTCGGTGCTGTACTCACCTCGGGCTTCAAGTCCCGGTGCGCGACGGTGGCGGCGCGCATGTGCGCACGGCGGCCGCGCGAGGATGCGCCGCGCGAGCTGCGTCACTATGTGCGTGAGCGCCCTCGGTGCTGTACTCACCTCGGGCTTCAAGTCCCGGTGCGCGACGGTGGCGGCGCGCATGTGCGCACGGCGGCCGCGCGAGGATGCGCCGCGCGAGCTGCGTCACTATGTGCGTGAGCGCCCTCGGTGCTGTACTCACCTCGGGCTTCAAGTCCCGGTGCGCGACGGTGGCGGCGCGCATGTGCGCACGGCGGCCGCGCGAGGATGCGCCGCGCGAGCTGCGTCACTATGTGCGTGAGCGCCCTCGGTGCTGTACTCACCTCGGGCTTCAAGTCCCGGTGCGCGACGGTGGCGGCGCGCATGTGCGCACGGCGGCCGCGCGAGGATGCGCCGCGCGAGCTGCGTCACTATGTGCGTGAGCGCCCTCGGTGCTGTACTCACCTCGGGCTTCAAGTCCCGGTGCGCGACGGTGGCGGCGCGCATGTGCGCACGGCGGCCGCGCGAGGATGCGCCGCGCGAGCTGCGTCACTATGTGCGTGAGCGCCCTCGGTGCTGTACTCACCTCGGGCTTCAAGTCCCGGTGCGCGACGGTGGCGGCGCGCATGTGCGCACGGCGGCCGCGCGAGGATGCGCCGCGCGAGCTGCGTCACTATGTGCGTGAGCGCCCTCGGTGCTGTACTCACCTCGGGCTTCAAGTCCCGGTGCGCGACGGTGGCGGCGCGCATGTGGCGCACGGCGGCCGCGAGCTGCGCGAGGATGCGCCGCGCGAGGCGCTCGTCCAGCCCGCCGGAGATGTGCGCGGCCAGCTCGCCCCCGCCCGCCAGCTCCGTCACTATGTATGTGAACGCCTGGGGACAAAGTTTATTCAATTAATTGTCTGAATTATCTTTACCAATCTGTAATTATATTAAGATGAAAAATTTGGTTGTTTGTTTGTATTGAATAGGCTCCGGAACTTCTGGCAGGCCTGTGTCACTTCACAGTTTAGATACGCTCAGCCGCCGCGGCCCCTCTCTGGGGTAGGACAGTAGTAGGTAGGTAGGTAGGACATATTGCTAATTGGACAATTAAGGATTTGGTTTGGACATTTTGAGCCCACTGGACATTTTGCGAATTGGACATAATGCGCCCAACCGGATTTGCTTACCGCATCGTGGAAGACTTCGTGTAGCTTGATGATGAATGGCGAGCCTTGACACGCTTTCAGGAGTTCAATTTCTTGACTAATATCCTTCTTCTGTGTGGAGATAATCTGCGATCAGAAAGAAAAAATTTTTTTTATTTTTAACACATAAGCTTCATTAAAATTACACATACTCACAGTTGCAAGTAATATAAATCCATGGACAGCATTGTATAAGAACAATGATTAAAATTAAGCCTGAAACCTTTTTCTTCTTTCTTCTAGTCTTCAGAATCTCTTGATCTCTAACTCTTGTTTCTTCGACTGAACTTTTCTTAAGACTTTTACAAGTCGGTCTTGCCTCTCTTTCTTCTTCATCGTCGTCCGGGCCAATCTAGATCTATTTGGTACGATTTAGAAATACGAGTAGCTGTGTTAAGAAAACCAAAGCGTCAATACATGTTGCAAAGTCCAAATTGGCATAAATTTAAAAAGTTTCAACCATAGAATCCGCGCGGCAATCGTTCCTGATTTGTACAAATTCGGACTTTTATAACAGTATTTAGTACATCTCGAATTTCTATATCATTCGCAAAATACGCTTCGATATTTGCGAGTCTAAACTGTAAATAGAACTTAGGACTTCAAATAACTCACTTATTTTCTTTTTCGGCAATTTTCTGAGGTCAAAGACAATCTTCAACAATATTTTAATGATTGCTATGTTGGTAATGGTAAGGGAGCCCAAGATGCTAAATGGGGATTTACTCGAGCGTCATAAAAAAATTTTATATAATGTATACCTTTTCATCAGAGGGGGGAGCGGCTACAGATTTTCAAATATGTAAAAAAATACTGTTGCATGGAAATACTCGAGCGCGTCAGATATTGATAGCATCAATGACCTACGTATTGTTAATGTTGTGCGTATGTTAATCTGGTCGTTTGCATGATGCGGGTGGTCGTACGTGAGGGTTGAAAATGAAAAAAAAAATATCGAGCAAGTCAGATTTTCTAAGGGGATGTTAAGTGAACCTAAAAAAAATCTCTCAATCAATAATCTGACGATTTCGATCTGACGCAAACTCGCGGCCATTATTATAATGTGCAAAAAAATGCGCCATTTTGAAATACTCAAGCGCGTCCGATTGAGATATATATGGTTCATCTTTATATCCTAGACGTGCTGTGCTGTCTCATAATCTGACGATTATCTAGAGAGACTCACCTAATCTGACAATATTTTTTAAAAAAAAAATTAAATCATTGAACTTAATTCATTGAAAAGCTCAGGAAACATCATGCAAATGAAAAAGTGTATGTTTTTTAGGCAGAATACTTGTACTTATAAGAAAATAATTAAAAAACAAATCTCAAAAAAAAAAAACATCATATTCATCAGTAGAATCATCTTCCTCATCTGGCTCGAAAAAAGCCAAAACGTTGGAAATACGTTATTAATAATACATCATGCCACGAACGAGTCTGTGTGATCAGCTGTGATGGCGTCATGGCAACAGAAACCAGAGTGGGGACGGAGTGAGAGAGTAATAGATAGAGAAAGAGTGAGAGAGGAATAGAAACACGGAGAGCACACACAGAGGAATAGAATCACGCAGCTGCACGTATTAAACTTTATCGACAAATTTTGTTACTTCGGCTTGTGGAAATCGTCACATTATATATTTTTCGATATAATTGAACTAAAAGGAAAAAAAAAATTAGCCACGGTCGAGAATGTCGAGATGACGTTTTTTTTTACAACTTTGTAGCTCTCCCCTTTCTTTACGTCACAAATTGTCCGATTAGTTCAAATTAAATCAAATATTTTTTATTGCCAAGTTATAAGTTTGTATATTACAGGTGTTGTGAGTAATATTGTTTAAAGTTACATTATAACAAGCCGTTTAGGCGTACAATATACATTTTTAATAAACCTAAATTCCAACTTGAATCCTTTTCTTACTTATCCTACTTAATGACAGACAGGTATCATTGTTCTATCCTAATTTTGTCTTCAAAGTACTCATGCAAAGAATAATAACACTTGCCAATAAGTACTTGGAAATAAGTGGATGGGTCTTTTTAAATATTTGTAATGACATTTCTTTTAAATAATCAGGGAGGTGGTTAAAAAATTTAGGTCCTATGTTATAAATACTAATTGAAAAAAATGTTGTACGAGATGGATGGTGCGGGAGTATATCTATTTTATTTCTAGTTTGGCGTGGATACTTTGTGATTCTTAATTTGAAATAATGCTCGTTGGTTTTGACAAATATACATAGAAGAAAGATGAACAAAGATGGAAGACTGAGAACCTAGAGTTGAGTTAGTAATGGTTTGCAGCTTTCTCTCGAGTTAGCACCAAACAATGCTCTTATATCCTTTTTTTGGGCGCGGTACAAAGGTAATAAGTGTTTTTGAGCAGCGTTTTCCCAAAGTATAATGCCATAGCGCAAATTTGAGGCGACGTATCCATGGTAAGCTGTTATCGCCGCTTTTTGAGATACTGTCCGAGTCAGCTTCTTTAGCGGAAATACAAATTGACTAATTCTCTGACACAATGCGGTAGTATGTGGTTTCCAGCTCACGCCGCTGTCCAGAATTACACCTGAAAAACGTATTTGTTCAACCTGTTCTATTAACTGCCCGTTATATTGTATTTCGATGCTTTCCTTTTTATTTTGCTTGAGACTAAATTGTATGTATTTTGTTTTTTCTAAATTGATTGCTAAATTATTGGTCTCCATCCAAGAAATTACATTAGAGAGAGCTTCATTTAGAGATCGTTCGTAAGTATCTCTGTCAGTGCCTTTGACAATTAATGTGGAATCATCAGCAAATAAAAACATCAGGTGCTGGACACTTCGAGGGAGGTCGTTGATGTAAACGAGAAATAATAGCGGACCTAGTATGCTTCCTTGTGGTATCCCGTATTTTACCGTTCTACGATTAGATTTGAAATGGATCTCATTTTTCTTACCGTCTATTTTCGTTATCTCGGTAAATTGTACACGGCCTTCTAGATAAGAAGCAATTAGTTCATGGGCCGGACCTCTTATGCCATAATAAAATAGTTTATCTAACAATTATTTTTGGTGACTGACAAAATCGAATGCCTTGGACGTGTCCATGAAGATAGCTGTTATTGGTATTCCGTCATTAGGCATTCAGATACAGTTCGCATAAGGTGATATATTGCCAAGTTAGTGGACCTTCCCTTTCGAAAACCCTATTGCTCCTTACTTAAAATACCAAACTTTTCAAAAAAAAAATAAAGGAATAAGAGCGGTAGGTCGATAGTTATGACAGTCATCTTTTTATATAATGGTTTAATAACAGTTACTTTAAGTTTATCAGGAAAAAATTCCCTTGCTAATGCATGTGTTGATAATATGACTTAGAGGTTCAGCTAATTCATTGGAGCAATATTTTAAAACACTTGTGCATATCCCATCGTATCCTACGCTAGTTTTGTTTTTCAACTGTTTTATAATTCGTATTACTCCTTGAGGCGTTATGGGGTTTATATAAATAGAATGTGTATTTATATTTACCTGATTTTTATATGGTGTATTGCTACTAATTTTTACTTTATTTGTACTATAAATAAGTCGTTAAAAATATTTGCTATATTACTTGGTTCTGCAACAGCCTGATTATTAAACTTTAATTCTTGTACAGTTTCTTTAGTAGGTTGTGTATATCTATTTGAATTGATAATGTTCCAAGTAGCATTGGTACTATTCTCAGCTTGAGTTATGTATTTATGATTTTGTATGCGTTGCGACCTATCAATCACTTAATAAGTTTGTATACTTAAACTTATTTGCTTTTGTTTTCGTGCGCAAATAGAGTTGTCTTTTACGTTTACAGGATTTTTTGATTCCTTGAGTAATCCAAGGTGGATTACCTTCAGCTGAAATTTTAACTCTTTAACTAATAAAAGAGTTTGAAAGTATCGTAAAACAAATTGTATGATTTATTAACATCATCATTCTGATGTACCTCCAGAAATGATCACCTTCCTAGGCAGTACCTAAATTTTATTAAGTTTTCTAAGCTGTAATCACTTTTTTTTTAAACCAGTATTGTAAATGATATGTTGTTTTTATGGGATATCTCAATAACAATATAAGTTGAATATACACTTTTTAGCATGTAATTAGCTCACCCTACTTTAATCTGACGCGCTCGAGTAATTCTGATGATCAATTTTTTTTACTAATCTGATCCTTTATCCTTGACGGGCGGCCTTATATAAATGGAGCTCATATTTGGTGGAGGAGGAAAACATCCGAAAAAAATATTTTTTCAAATATTTGGCTTTCGATTATCTGTTTTTTTTTTTGCATACACAATGCATTTTTTTTTTGTTCAATGATTGAAGTACGCATCAAGTATAGAAAAAACAGTACAGCATAGTAATTATGCCACCTTATAATATATTTTTTTGTTTTTTCAGAAATTAGGGATTATGTTGAATTGAAAACTCTAAGTCCTTGACACCACTACTTACAATACTTTTAATCGTCTATGTAACGTTATTAGCTATCCAAAAAGAGCGTTTATCATTATAACTCACCTTAACAGCATACTCCTTCGCGGTTTGCCGATGTATGCATTTCCTGCAGACGGAGTATGAACCGTCTCCAAGAAGAGGTGAGCTCAAATCCACGGCGTACTTCTGGAAGAACGGGGAGTCCTGAGGAAGAACAGAGTATTGCTAGCAATCAACATAACAGGCAAGTGATTTTTGCCGTCATGGTAAACGGAACACTCAGAAGCCCACTTCAAGCAATCATAATTCTATCTAGGGACAATAATTTATTATTACATTGTATTATTTGGAGACGTATGGGGAATTCTCCTATCAAAATGTCTAATTTTCTTTTCATTTAATTTTTAATGTTTAGTGTAAAAACTGCGCAGGTATAGTTTTAATTATGTTACTGGGTACGTCACCCGTTTAATTAAATTGAATAAATAAATACTTAATATCAATACATTTTCGCCGACAATTCGGTTCTGGCGATGTGGTCATAGTTCTAACCTAACCAATTTTTCCACCATCAAAACCATCAAAATTTGATGTGTAATATGTTGCTATGAAGTAACATGAAAATATATGGACTGAATATTCTATGAAAGTGCTGTCTGTGAAACACAAGAGATCACCACCCACAACCACTAACCATGCAAGGCAGAAGGCCAGTCTTTTAAGTACCTAATTGTCTACAAGAGATTATTATTTGGATCACAAGGTGATTGACCTAAAAGCCTGTAAAAGTATTTTATGTATTTATATTTAATATGAATTTGTATTTTATTTACCTTAGCGACCCATCCCTTGAGTTTGTCATGCTTCTGCCCCGTCGTCTGCATCCAAATCTGGTCAGATATGATGTTCTCAGAGAACAATATACTAGGCGCCACGTACGAGTAGCCTGTAAAGAAAAAATATACTAATTAGATTTGTTAAAAATATTTATAAAGGAGGTCACAAGACGTAGCGCAAAAAGATGACTGCTTCACTAAGTCCACTAAGGGCCTTATTACAATCGATTACATCCAGTATCGCACTGGTGGTAGCGAGCAATTTCGTCAGTAAATATCCAGCCTTGAGGATGCGTTTGTAGTGCCAGGTAACCGCTGCCTGGCTGGAACCGAAAGATCATATCACGAAATTGCTCGCTAAGCTCAGTTCAGGGAATGAACAGGGCAACTTTTATGGGATCGTAATAAAGCCTTGCTAGGGCCGTATTACGATATTTTGCCACTGTCGCGGCGTGGCCGTTCACGGTAATACGACGCTCACTTTGTATAGACTAAAACGTGAAGTGAGCATTTTAGTACCGTAAACGGTCGCGCTGCCAGGGTGGCGGGGGATTGTTATACGGCCCCTGAGATAAGATAAGAGAAATATTATTTATTGCACATCAAAGAATAACAATACAGGAGGTCTTATTGCTGAAAAGCAATCTCTTCCAGACAACCCAAGTAGAGGAAAATGTTAAGAAGGGTAAGTAAGTGCAGAAAAAACAAATATTTTAACAATAATAATATACAAACATTCTAGAAATATATTAATATACATATACAAATACTAAACTAAGTATCAGGAAAGAAAAAAAAGGAACTAAATGAACGGACAAGGGGAAATAAAAGGAGGAAAGAAATAAGGAGACAAAGCAGGAGAGTTATAGGGCAAGGAAATGTGCTTTAATCCTCTTTTTCAAAATGGATAAGGACTTTGACTCCCTAATAAATAAGGGTAAAGAAATTCCAGAGGCGTAGAGATTTAACCGTAAACAACTGTGTGTAGGTGTGTGAGGAATGAGGTCCTGAGGTCATATCAAGTAGATTTAGAATGAGTATAAAAGCTTATTGCAATAGTTTAATATCAAATCTAATCAAATAATCTACTGCTAACTAAGTAATATAGGTATCATTCGTTGGAAAGGACGCAACAGGTTACCAACTAATGATCTTTATCAAAAGAGCAATCTACAAAAGTACGTCTGTTTTGATAACATGTGAAGGTTTCGTTACGAAGCAAGATTATTTTAAAATTGACCAATTCAGACAGACATTTATACTCATATAATTAGTAAACCTATTATTTGTGTCCTTTCAATTTGTTTCGGTCAACACGAGGTCAAGATGTTCAAACCATGACAACCGATAATTATAACTCTACTCTTTGAGAACCGACAGACATATTATACTTGTAACTCTTTGGGTAATCTAAATTGCATTGTCAGTCAATCAATGTTAGAATAGCGTTGTTGCAATTAAATGCATCATTGTGGATCTTATGATAACTTTGCCGGCGTAACAAGCAATTCGAACCTTTATTAAAAGGTAATAGATAGTCAAAATATTACGTTGTTGAAAGATAAGACGATTGAAGAAGCAATTTTCTGTAGCTGGGGTAATTAAGTCTAGTTCGCGCCAAACTTCAAGTCCACTCTGGCGGATGCGGTCCTCGGGACCACTTCAGATTGCTTCAGAGTCTGAAAAAGTGGTCCGGAGTACCGAAATCGTATTTCTGCCTATGAAAAATAGGTATTGCTCATGCGCGAAACAACTTAAGAGTGGACTAGAAGTTTGACTATAACAGACAAGGTAGAAAGCTCCCCCTTTCCTCTGTAAAAGACCACAGCCTGAACTCTCTCAAAAACCGTCGCCTTCTTTAGAATCTATCAGAAGATGGCCTGTATAAAGACTCACCACCATCTCTACGCTCTGTCCAGGAGTCACCAAGGAACATTGACACGATGCTTCAGCATCTACGCGGGCGACTTCAAGGGGGTATCATTTTCAAGTTGTGGAAAGAAGTCCAAGTTCTGCCATAATGACGACACGAGTGCGCTGTAGCTGATTCCCAGTCGAGTCAACTCAGGAGACGATCTTTTCTAAATTGGCTCAGGTCCGGGTGTGCTGGGAGTCGCCCTTGGCTTAATTCCTTGTCTGGTACCTCGTAACCGTAACACAGGGATATTTATCCCTACTTCGAGACCATGACAAGTGGTGTGTTGTCTGGCGCATATTTATTTATTTATATTTATAAGATGTCTGATAGGAATCTAAACTGCCCTTCAACTCCAAGCTCTCTTAGAAGAGTCGCCATCGTGCATGTTTAGAGTCACCACCAGAAGACTAAAAGACCACCTACCAGAAGCCTCACCACCAAGTTAATTTGAGGTCCCTAAGACTCGCCATTGCTTATTATTAGAATCTGTCAAAACTCACCCCTTTCTCACTCTGAGGTTTTCCCCAGAAGATTCAAAACTGTATTTATTATTGTAAGAATCACCATCGTTTGCCTCTAGGATTTGTCAGTAAACTACATGGTCTGCCAGAAGACGCGCTATCATCTCTAGAACCTGTCAAAAAACTCGCTCATCTCTAAAGTCCGTTCAAGACTCACCAAGGAACAGCTTGTCGTGATGTCTGGGCGCCTGCGCCGGCGAGTCCGTGGGCGGCATCCGCGTGAACTCGTCCGCGAAGTTGCACGTGTCCGCCGCGTGCGAGAGCGCGGGCACGAACGGCGCCGGGATTGAGCGGCTGGCTACTGCTTCCCAGTCCAGGGTCTGGTGGGGAATTGTGACTTATTAGAGTAGGCTAAAACAGGACAGGGTTCAGATAAGGATCTTTCAAAGAGACAAAACGTTTATCATGTTCCCGTCTGCTAAGAAAAAAGCTGGCCAATAGGGTATTTGACTGTTTTTTGGTTGAGGTGTTATCGAAAGACCTCTCAAAAATATAAACATCGGAAAATAAATTATTTCGAAAGCTCCAAAACGCCCGAGATATAGCAATTTTGAAAAATTGTGTAGCTAATTGAATGGTATAGTTTTTTTTTATCCACTTTACTATTTCAAAACTGGACTTGCCCACCCAAATTTGAAGGGCTGTAAAACAAATTGTACATATTGGGTTTAAGACATTTATTTTCAAAATAATTACAATTGATATAATGAGAAACTTAAAGAACAACATATCTACAAAAATAATACTATGCATAATGACGGTAGTTCAATATTGAACTTTAAATCGGTTGGTCCGCTGTGTGCGAACCGTCGTTGTCATTAGCACAGTCATTAGCTAATGTCTCAGGGAAATACTCTAAACTAGCGAGACTGGAAGCGGCACGCGCGTGCGCAGCGTAGTTAGGTGCAACATCTTAGACAAGTCAAGATTTCGGTTGTACAAATGAAACGAAATTATTAATAATTGTGAAATTGTATTATTGTTAAGTATGAACAGTGGTATTTAAACTGTGGATCTTTGAAAACAATAAATTACGAGTACATTTAATTATCTCCCAATTGCAGTTATTTGTATGATGTGTTAGGTTAATTTTGAATATTTTTCGAAGAGGAAATTCAATATTAATTGCAGTGTAAAGGGACTAAAGAATTAATATTAATTAATTTAGTATTAGTTAATTGGTACATTATTGAGATAGATGTAAATGTCATGAAAAAAAAATGAATATTTATTATTAATAGATTTGATTAAAAAAAAATTTAAGCATTAAGTTTATTTTGTCAATATGTAGATACTTTAGTAAAATTATAAATTTTTGTGTTTCTGTATTCATTTATAATTTATATTTTTTTATATTTATATTTTTTTTTGTTTTTTTTGAATACTTTTAGAATCCGATGATTTTGCTAAATAGCCTGTTGCTGGTAATGCTATGCCATTGCGGTGGACCTATCCACTACACTGTTGCTCAGAGTTGGTTTTCTATGACGGTATCTGTAGGTACCACAAATCACGCGATTCCAGCACAGTATTACCGAAACTTTATGTAGGGTTCAAAAATAGGACTTTAGCTAGTTCTTTAGTAGCTAGTGGATAACTCTTAACTCGGGTGATTATTTTGACGTGAAATTATATTTCATGTTCGATAGGTAATTTTTTCACAGCCATAATATACCAAAGGTGGTTTGAATGAAACCGAGGGTATATTAAGTTGGCGTTTAGTCTCGAGGTGCAAACTGTACTTTTCACTTTGAGTGCGAGAAAAATAGTCAATTTAGTACAAAAAGATTTAAAACCGAACAAATTTACACTTGACAAAAGTTCTTAGTCACTTTTTTCTTCTGAACTGAACCACAGATTAACAATTTAAAACACATGGCGCCACCTTCTTTGCGGACAAATCATGGAACTAAAACTGTCAAAATTTTCGCAATGAAGACGGTCCACACTCCACAGATAATAGTATATTTTTTTTACTGGCTGTTTGAGTTTGTCTATGTCACATGAAGGAAATTAAAAAACTAATTACTTTTTACTCCATAAGGGATAAAGTGGTCACTTTAGGCCCGCTTCGTAGGGCTATATTGGCGTACTTTTAGAGCATGAGAAGTGTAAATTAACTTTTTTGCTTATCTTCATACAATAAATACATGTGTCTGACTGCAATTCAGTCAGTCAGTACGAAATATGCCATAGCATTTTCCTAAGCGTCTAAATAATTACACGGTATAAATTAGAAGTCATTCAAGCCTCGTTCTCACAAGGAGACAGTTATCTATCCTGTCTGCCTGATAGAGCGCAGCGAGAAATTACAAATTTTCTCCTATTGAAAAAGAAAGTTTACAAAATGGCAAAACACATTTCCCACCACTGTCTCCTAATGGAAGCGAGGCTCGAACATCAAAATCGAGATACAAGGCGTTATAAACTAATCTCGAAACGTAAATCTAACCTGGAAAAACGGATGATTCTTAAGTTCCTCGGCGTCCCCATCTCCTCCGCCTAGCCGCCGGCGAGGGTCCTTCACTAACAGTCTGAAACGATACAGTGACGTCTTTAAAAGAATTTAACGTAAGGTTGTATGTACTATGCTGACTGAAATTACTGAAGGCTCCCAATATTCGGAAAATCAATCTTAGGAAAGGAAATGCTGAATATGAACTGGACTCCCATTCGAGGGAATCAAGTTAGCTTAAGCCTTTGCTTAGCTACTTACTGGCTACTAAAAAACTGGAGTAATATTGCTTATAACATTTAAGAGCACCCTGTTATTTGTGTCGAAGCCTCTGGTAATTGAATAAAATAATTTTGACAGCTCACAATACGGATGGGGTAGTTTATACTCGTTAGTGAATCGATTCGATTATCGAATCATTTTTCATAGAAATTGGAATTGTCAGTTTATTTCACTCAATTTTGTTTATTTCATCAGCGATAATTAAATAAATATATTACGACTTTAAAAGCCCTCAAGTGAATTCACTTTAGGGCTTTTATAGTAAATTAGGTACGTGTTAGGATTAAAAGTTATTTATAACTAGATAATATAGTGGGTGGTGCACACCCTAAATCACTTTCATAATCCTCATCGTCAACATCAATAAATGAACTGTCCCTTGAGTATATTATCAATTCTTGTTCACAAACGATGTTCACGAAGTTTATATGTTAGATTAATTTTGTTTCACAACCGATTGTCTATATTTTTTTGTGATTCGTTTGCAAGGCACTTCACTAAGTGGGCGGTACCCGTCAATAAAGTACGATATTATCTGTAGTACACTTTACCGAAAAATAATACAATACTTCATAGGCATGAACTGTCAAAATTATCATCCTAAATTGGACAAGGTATAATCTTCACTAATTTTGTCATCCAAAGCAAAACTTCGGTAGTGCGGTGTGGACGGACATTCCAAAAGGATTTAAGGTAAAAAAGATGTATATTTAATATATAACTTTGAGCGCTAAGGACAGGTATTTACTTGGTCGAGAGATTATTCTAACTATCTCCTACTTTCAGTGGCTACACCTATTCGTGGAAGTTTCTACTCACTTCTTGATGAAGTCCTGCACCTCAGTGCTAACATCAGTCGGGAGGGGATAGCTACACCTCACGATTCGCTTGGTGATCTCCTGTTGAGTGTTCTTCTCACCCTCCACGGTGAAGGGCGAAGCTCCGGTAAGTAGCTCGTAGGTCAGCACTCCTACTGACCACCAGTCGACGGCCTGGAGGCAAGGAAAGACAGAAATTAATAAATTATTTAGTAGTGCGTATATTTTTTATGGAAGATTTCCTCGTTTATTATCTTCAAAGGCAAATTTTCTCAATGAATATAGGATTTCAAGTCCAAACAGTGATAACAGTGATACTCATAAACATAAGACCAGAAATACAAACAAACTGAAAACTGCCAGTCTTAGGTTAAACAAGGTGGGAAACTAATTTGTGGGTCAATCTGTAAAATATTTTAACAAAATACCTCAAAGTCAGGTTGATCTACCTCTTTACAAGTTTAAGTCTGCAATTAAAGCAAAGTAAATGAAACAAGGTTATTAAAATGTAGAGGATTACTTGAACGACAAGAGTTTGTGGTCATAGTAGGAATAATCTGCTCCTCTGCTCAATGTTGTGTTCTTTTTTCTACTCTCTTTGACTGTACTCTGAATTTATTTGTTGTAAAACAAAGTTCAAAAAAGTAACTATCGAGTTTCTTGCCGGAGTCTAATCGATAAGAAGCAACGTCCGAACCGGTGGTAGGTTCATATTATGTTTTTTTACGATATGTACATACTATTATTGTATTATTTTATTCACGTTTATTATTATTATCGTTTATTATATTATTATTATTTGACGACAGACTTGGTGTAATGGTTAAGAAGTTGGCTACTACACCAGAGGTCGCGGGTTCGATCTCCGCACAGTACAAACATTTGTGTGCATGAACATGTCTGTTTGTACTGGTCTGGGTGTCTCCTATGTATAATAAGTATGTATTTACAAAAGAAAATGTATTTAAGTATGTTTATCCGTTGTCTAGTATCCCATAACACAAGCTTTAATTAGCTTACTTTGGGGCTAGATGGCGCTGTGTGGAATAATGTCCAGGGATATTTATTATTTATTTTATTATTATTTCTATGTATATACTTTTTTTGACATGTCATAAGTGCTCTGTAGAAGCTTTTAGATGAATAAATGATTTTTTTACTTTACTTTACTTTAACTACGTGTGTTGTCAAGCAAATCAATAAACGATTTCGAAATATGTGTTTTTGGAATTACTTATCGTTCGCGAGCAGTAAATTATTTGCTGTGAAAGTCCTTCAGCAGTCGCGGTCGTAGTCAGACACAAAATTATTTATATGATCTGGTCTTTTACTTTGCTCTTATTCTCTCTCTGCTTTAACACAGTAACTGTCCTCCTAAAGCAATTTCTCAACTGAAGATTGTCTCAAGAAACCACTTTGCAGCGTTAAAACCACCTAAATTGTACATTAAAATGATTTCTTGCAAAAATTTGTCTGTACAAACTTGTTGTATTTTTGTTGTGCAATAAATAAATACCACTTATCATATCATATCATATCATTGGTGTTAATTTAGGATTTTATCTGCAATTGGTTATGTCCAATATTAAATATTTCTAGTAAACAATCCTTCATCAAGCCGATTCCCAACAACAAACATAACAATACTATTCAATCCAACGTCCGAATCCGAATGATTTTCCTCGTTAAAATAGTTTGAGCGACACTAGCGACCTCTGCCGAGATTAGCCAGCACGCGCGGCTTCCGCGAAACCTTGTAACCTGATAGGGCTGGCTAGCATCGAACAGTAGCAGTAAACTTAAAAAAAAACATCAATATTGTAGCAAAATAAAATAAAATGTTAATTAGTTTAATTTTCAAACAATTCATTATTGTTGTCTCTACTAAAATTATAAAGAGGAAATATTTGTGTTTAGAACCAATGAACTTTAACAAATATGTTTGTAACGAATAAACTTAAGCACTACAGGACCGATTTTACAAATTATTTCAGCTATTTAAAGTTACATTATGATCACCAAGTAACATAGGGTCATCTTTTAACAGAAAAATAGTTCGCGCAGGTGGCCGTTGGCGAAAAGCTAGTAAATTAACAACCTATTTCATTTTTTGTCAAACAAAATAAACCTACAAATCGACTGACTTTGAGACTTTTAGTGACACTACCCCAAAAAATTAGTTCACATTTGACCGACCTAAAAACCACATCCGGGAGGAATTTGTTCGCTTGCAACCCCTAAATTTATAAACCACAATTTTTATTTTTAAACTTTATTATTATAACAGGACAAATCGTCCAATCGGGAAAAGGCCCTGGCGGAAAGCTAGTAGTATATGAAACTCCATATTATTGTTTTGCCTGTCAGTTGGCAACCCTAGGACAGTCCAGACATGGCCTTTACCTTCCAACAATTGCAGTTTTGCACTGATGCACGTGTCGTTGTGAACTTAGGCGTTTTATTAGTTTAATTAAGGTAACGTTTATTACTTATTACCTAGTAGTTATTAACTTATACAAGACTTATTATTCAATTTATTTTTATGAAGTAATTTAACTCCTAAAGTAAATTAGCTGGAAACTAAATAAATTACACTTTTGAAGTAGGTATTTAAAGTGTATCCTAGGGATAAACATTTACAGAAAATGGACTATACGGTTCTAACTAAACTGTCAAGGCGAATCGTTTTGTCAATAGGAAACAGTACTATAGTAGAAGAAAAAACATACAGTCGAATTGAGAACCTCCTCCTTTTTTGAAGTCGGTTGAAAATTGCCAAGAGCATACATTTTTGTGTGAAAAGTAATAAATGTAAAATTTTAAAACGTTTTCGTTTAAGATGAGATAGTTTTTTGAGATGTTTAATAACGTTATATTGAGACTTCGTGTCTGTCTTTTTGTATGTTTCAGGTCCAGCATCAAGTGGAAACTGCAATCTAAATATAAACTGTGATAGTATATGAAAACTCTCAAAATGCTTAGAAAACGCATACGAAGTCGGTGCGTCAGTAAAAAAACCTTTTACTAAATCTTGAATTGATATTATAATGTGATTTCGTACTGCTTTCAGCAATTTGCTGCAACTTTAAACTGCATTTATTAATAAAAATATTGTGTATTCAGAGCAATAAATAAATCTTTCGTGTCCAATAGTTGATCAACGGTGTCAGAGTTATGCAAGCCGCCTGAACGGGCCTCTGACATAGTTTACTTTGGGACTGCCATCTAGCGAGCAATAGCGTAACGTCTCCTCTGAGGCACAGAGACACCATTAAATTGATGTAATCGCTACAATTTTATTATTTAAGCAGAATAATAAAATGGCATCTAAGAAAAGCAAATATTTATAATTCAAAGTAGAGCACACTTATCAAAACATTTCGTTCAACAAGGAAGGTCAAGGAAATAGCAAATAAACAAAATATAAAACTCAGAAAAATCATTAGACGTTTCCCACAAATCAAATTCAACATGAACAAAAAAACATTTTTCCTTTATTTTATTGCAATAAGGAACTCTCGTAAAGTATACATCTTATTTTCCGGTTTCTTAGCCCCACTATTATTATTTTTAAAGAGTTGCCATTTCGCAAAATATTTGGTTTCATCGAAGATAAACTATACTCAGAAACATGCTTCTTTAAAAAATTCAGAAATTTCACAAACATGACTTGCTGAGAAATCGCTATATCATCAATAGACCTTACGCCTCAAAAGATATGGTTTATAATCATTTGCATCAGCCGGGAGTCGAACCTTGAACGTGATAGGAGCGAGGTCGCATCGCACCGGCAATGTTGCGGAAGGTTATTACAGTAATCGCTTGCCTTTTAACAAAATAATAACGTCTGCTTTATTACTAGCTATTAAGGTCTAAAATGCGAAAACTATTACATTAGTAGACATCAGTAACTGAAAGAAGCATTATTGTTGAGTGCGTAAGGTCGATAATATTAAGCGGTATGTTAAAGTAGGTCATTTTGGGTAGATTTTGGCAACGGCCGCGTAGCAACTAGAATTTGCAGTTAAAGTTTTTACTGTTAGTCGAAGTTCAAGACGCTTGCCTAGCAACTGGCCCGAGGAGTAGAGGTCATGCCTACGGCGGAAAGTCGTGGGTTCGACACACCCATCCAGGAGAACCATTCATGTGCGGGTAGGTATGTAGTTTTTTCACCGATTGGGTGGTTGTTTATCTGCTCTATTCAGAAATCTTGGTTTGGGGTTAAATGTTCTTAATATTTATTATTACATACAAACCATCACGACTATATCCCAACCGGGGTAGTCAGAGGCCAGTGACTGATGCCGTCATGGTGAACGGAACACTCAGAAAGCCACTTTTCACCAATGGTATTATAACCCAACGTGGTAGGTGGTGCCTTCCACCGTAATACGGGATTTAGGTTTTTATCGATGTTTTCCACTACCGGAAAGTTAGTCGGAAATTCAACAATAATAATATAATATAATAAAAATGTATTGACCAAAAAGTAACAATATAATTACAGCCATACATTATTATCAGTGGTTTCTGCACTAAGCTCGAGGCTTGTGTCGCAGTAAACCAAATTGCTTACTTACAAAATCTGTTACTGAGACACCGGTTCACCGTCAACGCAGGTAAAAAAAGACAAAAAAGGCAAAATAAAATGAAATTTAAATTAACAAAAAACTAAATAAAAAATATGCATTATGTAGGTGTGTGAGTGTGTGTGTTGTGTATTTGTTGGTCTGTGTGTGTGTATGTGTGTGTTTGTTTGTTTGTGATTGTGTTTGTGTGTGTTGGTGTGAATTGAGGTCAACGCAAGGTAGTTATTAGTTTTTCAGAGTCTTCGTACGATATATTTAGTAGCCATTTCGTGATTACGTGTCTAACTTTACTACATGGTATGGGACTTCATGTTTTTAAACAGGCGGCAGGCTTCGTTATAAAGGTGTGGTAACAAAGATTCTGGTTCTGGCCAGATTTGAACGGCCAAACGACCCACGATCCGGGTTGGGGTGTTTAACCACTAGGCCACGACACCCTCCTGTGTTTTTATTTAATTTGAATATTCATTATTCATTGAGGTTTATCACTTGTCTTACAACACTTCTCCAACAAGCAGTTATTTTTCATTATAACTGGCATTGGGGTAAGCCATCATTGCCATTAGCTAACTTGGTGGCAGTCAAAAATATGAGGACACGCGAAATTGACAGCAATTACGGTAAATTTAGGTCAAAGTCAAACGTTATGATGAAGTCTATTATAAAACTTATTTTAGTGTAGTGTCGACTTTGCAGTCCAATAGGAAATTTTCAGATTTTGTAACTTTAATTTTATTTTAACTCACACTTCAGTAGGTATAGTAAAAGCGAGATATTATGTGAGAGGTATTTAATCGGCCTTCTAGTGAAAACTGACGAAACGTGTTTAGATTAGTTAACGTATGATAAAAGAATAGCAATCTTCTTGCAAGCACGTTTTATAATCATAATATGGCTTCTCTTTGAATTTACCACATATATTATGATGACGAATTGTATTTATTCATGTAAACAGCGCCTCGGTTGAAAAGAAAGGGAGAATTTTCGGATTATTTAGATTGTTAAATTAGGAAGCACAATTAACATATTAAAGTTGAGTATGCACAATTGTACAGAGGCGTTCACATCAACCTTTACACAGGGGCACCTTATGCTGCTGCCATACGACCCATTTTGCAATGGTTTTGCAATGGTTTTGTAAAGGTTGATGTAAACGCCTCTGTACATAATTAATCATTCAGAAGCATGTGTGGGACCTTGGTGGGTCTTTATTGTTTACATATTTTAATATTATTCTCAAGTAAAAAAACAAATTATGTAATTGCACACAATTACTTTAATGCACTCAAAGACGTCAAGAACCATATTATATTACAAATAAGTGATATATTGTGTACCTATTCATTAATTAAAACAATGAACCATAAACAAAAAAATATGTTTGTTTACACCGAGCCGTTTGGGTTCTTCGACCAGAAATGGGCATAAACAAAGAGAATCGCTAATTAATCGATATTCCAACGGAAACCGGGTTAACGCTCCGGCTCTAATGCGCATAATTTACTATTTATTCAGGATTATTGGGCCGCTTAAATAGGGCGACCAAGATTACCGAAATGTCTACGGACATGCCAGGAAAGTTTTGCGGCAGCGCCTCTAAATAAGTAGAGGCGCGTAATATTTTAGAAAACTATTACTGTGTTTTACATGAGGTGTTGATTGAAATTTTCGTCATAATGAGTCATAATATTTTTTTATTAATGTACAGTAAGGAATAAACATTTCTTCAATGCTTGCATAAAATAAAAGTCGGGTCTAAAATGACTTAATGTAAGTGAAGTCGCAGTCAATCTATGGAATTCTACTAACTTATTATGTCTATTGCGTAAAATAACATCGAAAGAAAACCGGTGTTTCTGCCTCTCAGCTATGAACCAGAAAGTGCAAGCAGTTTACAGATGATGCAGCATCATCCTATTTGACTTTCTTTTATTTAGCTTAGAAGTAACTTAACTATAACGAACATCTTAGACGGTTATTTCAAAAGCATTCAAACATTTGGTCAGAACATTAGAGTCGCTAATATAGTGCCAAAAAGTTGGCAATTTACGATCCGCAGTGCGGTATCTGAAGTTCGGCAAGACCACCCTAGTGTTGCTATCATTAACTATGTGTCAATATCAGAAAATAATGCTGATTCCATCCAAGTTCCTCCTACTTTTGGCTAGTGACACACATTTGAGGCGAGTCTCGTGTCTAGTCGCGTTAACGACACGTTTTTTCTCCAAACATATGATTGATCGCTACCAGTAAGGTAAGCTGAGGTCCATTCCCCGAAAAAGGGCGCTAGAAGGCACCCTAAAAGAGTTGAGCGCCGTCTGAGTGCCGTGCGAGTTTTAATCGTTCTAACTAATCGAGCAATTAAACGCGAATTTGTATGGCATCCGGGTTGGCGCCTCTGGTGAGTCTGGTGGCACGTTTACGCGAACATTTTTGCACGTGGCGCCTGTGGTGAGTCTGGTGGCACGTTCACGCGAACATTTTTGCAATCGGAGGTCAGCCTGCAGTCCGGTAACGCTGTCAAAACCATCAGCGCCTAGAGAGCAGCAGTCACTAATTAAAAAAACAAGCTAGGCTACCAATTTTCAATGCGCAGTGCGGTATCAAAAGTTCGACAAGGAAGGCTAGTTAGTACACACGTGTTCACGTCAAGCTTTTCATAGGAGCACCTTATGCGGCTGACCTGACCTAAACCCATTTTGCAATGGTTTTGTAAAGGTTACTATCACTTTCCGCTATCATCAACTATGGGTCAATACCAGCATAAAACAATGCCGATTCCACCCAAGTTCCTTCTAGTCTTGGCTTGAAAGACACACATTTAAGTGTAACAATGGCAAGTATTCGTGGTCGCCTACGTTCTATTGTTATGCAAGCTCTTGGAACAAATAGGGCAATGTATTTAGTACAAGCATTGTGTATGTAATGACTTGGACATTCGAGTGCTAGATGGACTGCGCGAACAAGAGTATGTACTTTGATCTAGAATTCTAGACTAAATTATTGTTCTCTTATAGGCCAAAAAATCTGCTTGAAATTATTACAGTGAATATGTACTTTATTTATTTACCTTTTCTGTCAAAAAAAACGCGCTGTTTATAAATCAGGACTGAATTTAGAACTTCATCGATGATTTCGTAGCACGGAACACGAAACTCTTGTGAATTCGAACCAAATCAATCGGAACTGTTGTGCCGCAGGCAAATAAAAATTGTTTTATTCATCAAAGCAAAAAGTTTTAAATCCGAACAAAACCTTCACGAACAGTGAATATGGCGCAGTGTGTAATTGACTTAAATAGAATTCGAAGCAAATTGTTCAAATCAAGTAGACTGAACTGTAAATGACAGTTTATCGTAAAAGTGTGAAACTCAAAAGACCAGTAATTATTTACCAAAAAAAAGAGATCTTAGTTGATGTTCTAACCAAGAAAAACATTGTTTTTCCCGCGCAGAGCCAACAGCGCGGAAAACATCACTTAATATTGACAACAACGCAGTCCGCCCCGCGTCAATTTAGTTGTTTATCTGAGAACTACTTACCTGGTGGGAGACCAAACATTGTGTTTTCTGGGAGTCATTTTATTTCACATTAGTTATTTTTTGCGAGCTGAAGAAAGAGGATGCTCAGCGCCTGTCTACAACCTGTTTCCAACATATAATGCAGTATTTTGGACATATTGCACGAAGGAATGACGACAATTTGGAGCGCCTGATAGTGACGGGAAAAGTTGAAGGTAAAAGACCCAGGGGTCGAAGTCCCAAGCGATGACCAGGTGTCGCAGCAACTGGCGATCCCGGTCAGTGCTGCCCTACAGCAAGCAACGGAACGCAACCGATGGAAGCAGCTGATAGACAAAATCAGAAAGAGTCACGATCCTCTGCATTGAGGGAAACGACTGAAGAGAGAGAGATTTTTTGCGTGTGTATATGGTGTAATGCAGACGCGATTTCTTATTTTCTGAAACCCCGGGTTATGTTAACCTAAATATCAAGAAATTAACTAAATTCACAGTGTTAATGCATATTAAATAAATAAATAAATATGCGCCAGACAACACACCTCTTGTAATGGTCTAGAAGTAGGGATTAATATCTCTGTGTTACAAGGTACCATACAAGGAAATAAGCCAGGGGCGTCTCCCAGCACACTGAGACCCGAGTCAATTCAGAAAAGATCGTTTCCTGAATTGACCCGACCGGGAATTGAACCCGGGACACTACGGAAATCAGGGCGAGAAACCGTGCTTGTTAGTTTTTAAGGTATCTACGGGCCGATTATGTTTAGTTAAGATCTATAAATGTAATTTGTTTCCTGGAAATAAATGACTATTGAAATTATTTGAAATCCTTTTTATGACATACACACTTTCCTTTTATCTCGTTCAGACCAGGCCACCTGGTGTTCCTACTGATGTAGTGTTGTTACATCATAAGATGCGGACAATCTCACAGATCTGTAAAACGATCCATTGTATACATATACATACATACATATTTGCCGTGGAATTTCGCGTGGAATGCGATAACAACGAATGCGCTTTAAATTAAACGGAAAATATCACGTCTTACATTGAATGTCGGTGTTAGGAAAATGCAGACTTTCAAAAGTCTTCGTATTACTCGTAGTAGTGGGTTGCAATAATACAATTGTGGTTGCGACACATTTACTTTATCTATAAAATTATTTTATAAATTTTTAATTAGTATAAATTTATTTATTCATATTTAAAAAACCTGAACAGTTTATTCGATCAAAATTATTAAAAAAAAATGCCTAAGTACGGTTACTCTTTATACCATAAACAAAAATAGCTGTTTGACTCTACGAAATACTCAACAATGTTCTACTGACGTCTAGCCATAATAAATATTTCTAATTCCTACAAACTAAATGAAAAATTACAAGCGAATAAAAAACTTAATAATATATTGGCCACTCTTAAAACGTAAATTGTAAACTAAAATTGTTTTGCGCAAAATAGTTTCACGCGCCCGTAGTCTACGAATCATTAAGAGTGGGGAGGTGGGAGTTTATGTAGTGGGGAGATGGGAGATCGCGGAGAAAAATGTACTTTGCATTTCGCATGTTCCACAATACTCGCTGGAGGCAGAGTCACAAACGAATCGAATTGATATCTCAAGCATAATTGTGATTTATTATACGAAACGATCTGATTTGATAATGTTATCTTATCGAGAACACAAACGTTATCATAGTGTAAATGTACCGTAATAAGATAAACTTTACTTTGAGACAGAACTTAAAGATTAGCCTTCGGTTCCTGGATTGTTTATGTTCCGCTTGAGCACCCGTGTTCGGCATGTTCGGCAAGTAATATTTAAAAACTATAGGCTACAATATACATCAGGATATTTTGTACACTAGTCATGTTAGGTACATACTCGTAGTAAAAGGCCTTGAACTTTGAAAGTCAAGTAAAGGAAAGATACAGCTTTATGTTGATAATTTGTCCTTCAAATCTTTCGACAGTTTGTCAAAGTTACAAAATTTTTGCGCGTAAAATAAATGTATGAGCTGTCTGGCCTTTTTTCAAATGTTGCATGAAAAATGATTTCAGTCTATTTACTTTCATATAAAGGTGAAACTAGTGTGACATTTAGTCTATCACAAAAAAGATGGACACAAAACGCAAAACACAAAAAGGCGTAAGCGACATCTAAAAATTGGTAATTTCGTAGAATCGGCCACCGTTTCCCAACATCGCGGGGGCAAAGCCGTGACGCGAGTCCACGTCATCAATCGAACATTCCGCCACTCGTGTCAAGTTCAGGGGCGGGATCCGCGAGTGCCACTTAGTGCGACCCGGTGACCTGGTTACGGCGACCTCGGTGATCGGTCGGCACATTTATATGTCCTGCCCTGTCACTGCTGTGGACACCTTTTGATGTTCTAAGGCTCAGTTACTACGAAGTTGAGATTGTGCGCAGGGGGCGGATTGGCAACGTCGCACTTTTTGAAAAGACAATGGTGAAAGTTTTTATCGAAGACCATCAATTTTGTTTTTATTTACTGCGATTCCAGCCGCCTCTTGAATCGAGGAAGTAATCTAAACTGTCTCCGAAAGGAAGGTGAAAGTGAATTGGCACGGACAAGCAACAGCAAGTACTTTCACTTTCTTGGCTTATTCTCATACCAACACAAACGTTCAATATTCAGGAGAAAGATTTTGGCAACTCTAAATCCAAACAATATATCCATGAAGTACAAAAAACGTCTCTTGGCTTTTAAATAATCTTTTTTGATATCTTGGATTTCCTCACAATATTGCAAATCAGCAAATTGCAGATGCAGTTACTTATTATTAACCTTTCAATGCATCAAGGTTTCCTCGTTAAATTTCGTATCTTACTGCTATAAAGATTAGATCCAACTTCAAATTCGATCTGCATGGCTTCCCCAATACACCCAATTAATGTGAGTCCGCACACACAATGGTCATTGGACTAGCTAGCACTGGTATGCGAGTTTAGACCTTATACCTATTAGACATACCACCAACATAGCCTGTAATATGGCAACGTGCTTATAGTCTCACGTGGTGGCACGTCGTTGGCAGATGTCACGTGACTAACATTGCGAATAATCCCAACAAACATAGCCTTTTATCACTTTTTTTGTTAAAAGATGGCTCTGATTTTGAGCCAGGCAGAATTGAGCACTTATGGCTAAGCATTTGTAGCGTTTGTGATACCTATACCTTTATTTGCAAATAAATGGAATTAGAATTTTACAAGTTTATTCAATCAAATTCAATAGTCAAAGAACACCAATGACTATCATGAAATGAATGAAGTTTGTTTAAATTTTATAATACAAAAAGAGTTAAGTACTTTTTTTTTATTTAATTAGGAATGGGTATTTTTCCATAGTTTTAAAATGTCCTTTAAGCCTTTCTGTGTAAGCGCCGCCGTCCGACCAATTTCAATTTGCTAGCAGGAAAGCAATCACAGCAAATTAACTGCGGTATCGCTTCTACGATCGTTTGAATACTTGTTAGGGGATAATTAATACATTTCTAATTAGTAAAGTTGCAATATTTATCAGGCTTCAGGCAGGACCTAACTTATTAATATCTGTCGCCAATCTTGAATTTCCGTCGTTATGTCCAGTAGTTTTACTTCAGCACTGGCTAAGTAATACAAATTTTCTACGCTAACATATCATGTTAAACTTCCCCTTGTAAGCTCGTTTTATATTTAAGCGACAAATTCTGGGAATATAGGTAGGTAGTGCAATCACGTCTGATTCACAAGCAGGTAAAATTGACTCTTGTTGTTCCACATAAATATGGCGCTGATTGTTCATCAAGCTTGACTTTCCGGTCCACATGTAGTACAAATTTATCTCGAATATTTATTATCATTGTCGCTAAATGATTTAAAAGCCCAAAACTTTCACATTATTCTGTCAATGGTCCTTTCAAAAAGCTGCGTAATCACAGCATGGCAGAACCATGGACTTCAAACAGAGTGACCTACATACCCACAGCCGTGAGCTACAGCCAGTTAGGCACCGCTAGGCATCTTGCAACAACAATTGTGTCACTTCCATGGCATACCAGTTTTTTCTCGTTCGTAACAGCACAGTAAGCAAAAACTGGACTACGAAGTATGACCGACAAAGATGGGTTACTATACTACCTACTTACTGCAGTGCTTCTTAAGCACATTATTATTGTAAAATGGCCTTTTTTGCACCGAAATAAGGTGATAGGTACCAACTGAAAGTATGCACGACCTGTGACTGTCTATGTGTGATTCACAAATGGTAAATTCAACAAATCCCTTGACAACGGGCATAATTTGTCTGTACGGCGGCCACATTTGCCATCAATTCATTTATACGTGTGAGTTTGGCTGACACTTAGGAACCAATGTCTGCAGAAAACTTATTTGGAGGAATGTTCGTTGTAAACTGCATCTAGTAATGAAATGTTAAAATTGAGCGCAGACTAATTGAAAATACCCAGTAACGGGACTAAATTAGCATGACAATATTAATATGGCGGAGCGATTGGCATGTCAACACATTTATGAAGACTTTTAATCATGAAAGCAAGTTGTTACAAATGTTACATTGGGAAAGGTCCAAGCAACCGGATTTGACATCGTTTGCCTTTTTTTGCCGAAGTAAGCCGACATTTGACCACAATCCCACACAGGTGTTCCATGTCGGTCAAACAAATGCCTGTGACGAGTAGTATACATTGGCAAACTTGTGCATGAAGTTTGCTGCACTCCTTAGCTGTTCGCATTATGAAGGAATAACCGAAACGGTTCATGTTAACCTAAAAGCCAAGTGGTCCGATGATGAAAAGACTGTGAAAGTGTGAAGTTGAGTAATTCCTTCCGATACGCATCCTGGTAGAACACTGAGTGACAAGCCACCTTACCCTTTATTTATTTCGGTTTATTTTTATTCCTCGTCGTTATTTAATTATGATCTATTTTGCATCTTCCTTTCTATCGAGGAAACTGCAGAGATAATTCAGCTTTTTTCCTAAGTATGGACCTAAAACCGGTACTACCTGTGGGGCCTCCGCGGTGACCGAGTGACCTACTTGCCGCGCGCAGACACCGCTAGACAATTGCAGAATGACTCACTGATCTGTTTAGACATAATTTTATTGGACATTACTTCAGTTTAGAGCATTATGAATATTATCGACACGAAAAATGGTGAGAAAATTGTTTCATTGCGTTTTTAATCTGAATAAAACTAAACAAGGATTTACTGTTACCTTAGCTAGTTTAAAAATCCTTTAAGTAACCTTTAAAAAGTGACATATTGAAGTTTTTATATTAGTATTTAGTGGGATTGCCCGACCATGTATGGCGCTGGTCAAATGGTGAAAGTGATCGATTAAGTGCCTTGAACTATAAAATGGCCTAGTAGCAGACCTAAAAGGAGATTGTGAAAGGAGATAGCCCTCTACCTGGTGAAATGGTTCACCATTGCTACTTGGGTTGCTTTTCGGGCAGCCTTAGGGCGGATTGTTAGCATCTGGCAGTAAGGTTTACATTCAGCTTTCCAACAATCTGCACTGAGCCCGCGTGTTGGAGTATTGTAGGTATAGCTCTTAGTTAAGATGAGGCCCGTGCCCTATAATGGCCGTAAAGGAAAATCCTTATAAGATTATTATGACATTAGACATGGGAAAAATGTAACTGACCATTGCTCACTAGGAAATTCTTGCTAGATAATGATCGGTTACTCTGTATTCATAAGTATTTATTTATTCATTAGGATAAGGACAACAACAATCTTACTTCAGATCAACATACTTTTATATTATAGCATAACAATATTGAAGACTTAACACGTAATTGTCCGCAAGTGTCCGTGAGTCCACTCATTTGGGGTCCACTGAAAATCAGCGCCTGGGCCGAAAAGCCCAGGCTGGATGCTGAGTGAGGTCCTTATACTTTGTGGGCATCGGGACGTCGCTGTCTGATGGTATTGTTTTATCTTGTTGTTATTTTGTTCTGTTGTTTTATGCCTACCACCTACGTGTTTTTTTTCCTCAAATATAACGATGTCCAGAAATTTAATAAATGTTTTCTATTTCTATTTTCTATTTCTAATTGTAGACTTTAAGTGTAGTCAGTTGAAACTAAAGGCAGAGGGAGGAAGTAACGGTATAAAAAGAACTTAACAGTTTTAGAACCGAATATTTCGCACCTCACCTCCTTAAAAGGAGTCGGTAAAAAGAAACTAAAGTGCCTAACATCCGTGCTACATACTGAGCAGTGTAACCGATAGGTGAAATTAGGTTAGTCGATAATACACAATATGCAGTTACTTTTTTTTATTCCAATATCACATTGGTATGGAAAGGTCATGGAAGGCTTCTAATGCTTTGATTTGAAAAATGATAGCTGATGAATAGAAAGCGTGACAAATTATATTCAAAAGCGAAAAGCAACTTTTTGTCGAAACTGCCACATTTAATCGTAACCGCCATATCTAACGATTGAAAAAATACATCACAAATTCTAAAACTAAGTCTGAAAATAAATCTCGTTTAACGTACAAAAAAGATACAAACTAATGATCCAAAGCCCCGTTAAAAGAAACAGTGGTTCAAAGAAAAAAAAAAGAAAATCCTCTTTGTAACCTCTCACATTTCCCGATCGCGATTTTTTTACGCCAATCTCGAGCTAGTTGCGCCATTCTAAATCATCCGTTTCACTTTTGCTCGAGCACTTTCACTGCTAACAGTACGACGACAACTCTACTTCATTTTTACTTTAAACGTTACGACATAAGGTTTACATTGAGTTAAGCGTGTTTGACGCTTGTCAGAATCAGCGCGTTGATCTCAGTTCAGAGAAAAAGCAGTCGTATCAACAAAAGAATAAAGACGAAATCTGTTTGGTAGAGACGAGATTGTGTTCGTTTCCCGAACGCAAGCCGACGCTGGCCGAAGTGGCGCGATCGTCGGAGCAATGCTTGCGCGTGAGTCGGTGAGTTTGAAAGTCGAATGGGCAGCACCGGAGCAGAGTACCGTAACACCGCTGTAGTTGTGTCATCCGTTACCGAGCGGTGAAACTTTTGTTACGTGCAATGTTCACACCGCTACGGGCCGTCGAGATGACGGGAATGCGGAGCGGTGACCATGAGATGAATATTCAAAGGTCGTAGACATTGTAAAAGCATGTAAAAATTGACAGTGACATACGACATATTTTTAAAAAATAGCATCAGCAGCGTTCAGGTTAAAAAAACTACTGAAATTAGACTCATTACGTTCATTAATTACGATAGTTATTATTACTATAGTAGTTTATTATCCCACACGCTGCATTTAAAATGCTATAAAAGTGACCGCTGACAAGTTGACAAAGTATGACCTTTTTGATATAGTGTTAATACGGTGTTACTTACAGGGTACAATTGAGCATCTCCACGATCATAGGAAAGTTCAGAAGAAGTAAAAATATTACTCAATAACCTCCAAATTCCTAATAGCCCAGGCAATGAATGATTCTAGATGGTAAAGTCGAAAGCAGAAAATTTGTTTGGACTAGTTAGGAGATAAACATACTAAATGTCCTTAGTTAGGAGATGTACATACTAAAAGAGTGCCCGAGGGGGGAGGGGGGGTGCATATCGAAAACGGTGCGCTGTAAGGTTTTTTTTTGGATCACTAATCTTTGCCTAGCTAAACTGTGCGCTGTAAGGTTTTTTTTTGGATCAGTAATCTTTGCCTAGCCTGCCTATGAGCTTCGAAAAATGGTCGAGACCTTCTTTGCCCCCCCCCACCCCCCCAACCCCCTCGGGCTCACCTCGGAGGGGTAAGGACTTTTAGTATGTTTATCTTTATCTCCTTACTAGTCCAATCATAGTTCCAAAGTAAAATTTTCTGTTTTCAACTTTTCCATCTACATCCCTTTTTGAGCATTCATCGACTGGACTATAAATAGTAGACAGACAGCAGACTAAATTAAATAAAACTCAGGTCAGAAGAATGCAGTTGCTCGTTATATTATGTATAGGTAACCCCTATGACTTGTTAATTAAGGCCATACGTATGGAAAATAACTAAGTAAATTACTGCGCGGTACACATACACTACACGTCCTATATAATGAACAGTCAATCGAACGTGAACGTAACATACTTAGAACATGACCTTTATAGCATAGACTATTCTAAGCATTGAACCCTCAAAAGACGCAATGATGAGCAGACAGCCTTACAAATTTTTAATGTTAACTGTCAGCAGTACAACACATACCATCCCGACTTTATCCCAAACGGGGTAGTCAGAGGCAAGTGACTGTAGCCTTCATGGTGAACGGAACACTCAGAAGCCCACCTTTCACCAAATGGTATTAGAACCTAACGCGGTGAGCCTTCCGCCGCTATCCGGGTTGATTTGGTTTTTTATCGATGTTTTCCATTACCGGAGTTAGTCGGAAATGAACACAAAGATTTTGGTTCTGGCCAGATTTGAATTCGGGACCACACGATCCGCGATCCGAGTTGGAGACCGACATTGGGAAACAGCCTCAATTTAAGAGATTTTACTGACGTTTTGGAATAAGGAGTAAAATGGGTACGTTTGAGCTGTGACTCCAAATAGACTTAGCTTATTCTACGATACACCTGAAATGCATTACCAATGAGTCCAAAAATTTTTGCTAAATCACATGATCACCATGTATTAATGATTTCTCAAAAAGAGGCATCCTCAATTACATTTTGAGCATCCGGGTTTCCCAGACCACAATTACTTTAGAGTGCCAATAAGTACACCTCAAAAACCAGTTTCTCAAACATTTACCGGCAATGTATTATACAGTAAGGTAAGTTCAATAGCAACAAAAGGAAGCGATGTGTAAAAATAATCGCAAGATGCAATCCATTATGATTATCTACTTATATCGCATGCTAAACAAGCGACATTTACAAAAAGTTTATATTTAGATGGATGCTCAATAGATTATCGTTGAAAATCAATGGCGCGTGTTTGTAACGAAGAGAATCAACAATGCAGAAGTAATTTAATGTCTTTTTATATTATTAAAAAAAAAATATTTCAGACCAACAGTGTCTTATTATTATCTTTATAAATTAACCCATTCTTAAACAAAATAGCTCCCAAAGGTTAATCTGATGAATAAAATAATGAGCATAATAGGGATGAGATAATCTTCAATCTAAAGAAATAATCAATTGATGCAGGACATAATGATGTAACGACCACCCAGAGGAAATCGTGTAGACCAGCATAAAAACCACTGATTAACAAGAAATTTCACTCAAAGACAATCACAATCACCTTCACAGCTGATTTACTATCAACATCATTAGTTTTTTGTTACCATGTTCACCATAAAATGCAAAACGAAGTAGAAAACCAGCCTCTGGCATCTACAACATTTAAATATTATGTATTTGAAAAAGGGCAACGTACAATATTAGACAATCTTATATAAACAAAATTGTAATCTGTTTTGGAGCATTTCTTCCCCAAGATCAACAACCTTCCCTTTTCATATTTAAAACTTTTGGGGGTCGGTATTACTTTGCCCGATCATTGTACTGAAGTTATTACCCTTAGATTACTCCCACCCAAGATGTTAAAGAACTGTGTTTTCTCCGCACATTCAATAGGTTTAGATTTGTAGCATTAAGCTGTATAAAAAGGGTAAATAACTACAATTTCGCAATACAATCGCAAATCCGAAACCACTCTAGCAGGTTAAATTAAACCCTAAGCTATTAAAATAGCGTTTAAAGTGGTTAAAATCAAAATTCGCATGTGAAGGAAAGTGGACTTGCACGGGGAAACCCGACTCTCGGCACGCGATACAGGTTCGTTGTTGTCACTGTCTCTTTTCCACTTGTGTGATCTTCAGCAAGTGCGAGCAGGAGGAGTGTAACCGTCTAACGGAACTTATCGGACTATTTATAATTGGACCGAGCGAGTTCGTTATAACAGGACCAGTGTCGTTCAGGTTAACTGATATGGTGCGAGATTATAATTAACGCCTTAGTATCAATTAGTGCGACGCGGTTTGTAAAGCTAATCGCATTTGGATAACAGCCAGATTATTTTGTAGTTAAAGATCGAAGGACTATAGGAAACAGACTGGTATTTATAGTCTGAATTTAATAGTCCAATGATTTAGGACAGCGGCTCAGAAATCATTGCATAGGAAGCAGATACAGAGATTGGTGTGCAAGATGAAGATGGAATATTTGAAAGCGTTGAAAATACCTAATGGTCGACCAAGTAACTAAGCCTGTGAATAAGCTGTACATAACCGACTGAGCCCTTAAAACAAATAACCACCATTGAAAGTAAGATCTAAAGTTCCAAACCTTTCAACCGACGATCGAAATTTAAAATTGGAACAGTACGACCCCATTCTTTGGCTAACTTCGCACGAGAGCGGTAGTACTGTGCGTCTGTGCGAAAATAAATCATTGAAATTAGAAATATAATAATATGTTATTCATTCACTGGCTGATATTTTCGGCTGTTGTCAATAGAGTGGGCTGTACCAAGAGCGTTGTGCTCTGATAAACACAATATTTTGTAAGCTTTCACTTCTCGAAATTCGCGAATGTTCAAAAGGAAACTGCTGCTTTGAATTAGCAAAACGAAAAGGTGGTTAAGTTTAGTGTTAAAAACCACTTGAATGCAAGTACAATGACTTTTTTACTGAACAATAACGTTATCAAGGAAATCTCGAATAAAATACGGTATTTTTACCTAGGACATGTACTTTGGTGACAGATAATTTAGTGACATTGGCTGATTCAAGACCGATAAATAAGATAAATTTGCAATTTTCTATCGAATTGAATCTCAAACAATGTACTTATTTTTACAGAGCTTCACGACTTGGAAACCAAATTTTTGATTTAAAAATTTAACATTTAAGTAAAATATCAGGCACATTTGAATACGCGTTATGAGTGTAGAATTGAACATAAAAACTCTTTCATGCATCGTTTTTATGTTCAGCGTACAAGTTTAAATACGAATTGCGTCTTTATGAGTTTGGGAGAAACTTTTGAAACTCCCTTAGCGCTAAAATGCGACACTTGAACACGAAGTAAGTTGTGTAATTCGTCATATTTGAACTATGGTGCCTGATTAACCATTTTATTACGATTAAAGAGGAAAGATTTGATTGTTTGTTTGTTTGTAATGAATAGGCTCCGAAACTACTGGACCGATTTTGAAATTATTTTCCCAAAAAGCTTCATTTTCAGTGAGTGACTTATTTAGGCCATATTTTATATATATTTAGGTTTTAACAGGAGAAACAGCCTACAAGGGACGAGGGCGAAGCCGCTGACGGACAGCCAGTACATTATACCGGCAATATCTTTTTTTTTGCTTATTCCAGAAAGCAATAAAGCATTCTGAAACATTGCTTTAAGCTATCTCCACTACATTCTTACTTTAATAAATATAGTTAATTATTATCTTTTCTTCTACGAAATAATAATCTCCATTGCTAAACTTATTTAATATTTTATTTTTCTATGTCATTAACCAGTATGTGAATGTTAAGTGTTAAAATAAATTTATTTCTTCTTCTAAATAGGTAATTTCTTCTCGACAATCCTCAAGTGAAGGAAATTTGACAAGAAGATAGGTTGGACTTATCATATTTTGTATCCGCTTTCTCGTTGCGTAATAGAAATGCACCAACAAGTATTTGCTACAAATGAAAACATCCATATAATTAACAAACCAAATCATGTTGCATTAAAAAAGAAAACAGAGCAGAAAAGCCTTAAATTATGTGAAATGTGCCACCAAAAGCGGCGCGCGCGCAGTGCGCACCGAATATACAAAATGGCCGGCGCACTATGTAGGTCACGGTGATCCGAGGCTCCGTGTGCGAGCTCTTACGAATTTTTAAAACGAAACCACGAACATTTGATTAGTTGAAAGTATACTTATCGCGGTTGATGATGCATTTCGTATTACTACCAAGTTAAAGTATTGTTTATAACAGAGTTTAGGTGCCTCTGCAAGAAAAAATACTTACGCAGGATAAATTAATTTGGTTTTCTTACATCATAGATTATTAAGGATATAGCTCATATTTTCGGAAAAATATTTTTACAGTTACAGATCAATGTTGCGAAATCCCAACTCTGTTGTGGATTACCATCCATGGTATGGCAACGCTCAATTAATTACAACACTAGTGTTCTGTTTCATTAAGCAACTTCCACTTTGTTATTGAATGGAGAAGTTCATTGTATACAAATATTGATATTCAGGTTTTAAAATTTGGTTCACCATAATTCATGCATAATTTTTGTTTTTATAAGATCCGCATAGAAAGTGCCCAAATCAAATTGTGCCTATATTTGTTGCAAGTTAATCAATCAATACCATTCAAGCCTTAACGATAGTTAGTTCGAAAGTGCCCTCAATAACGTAGAGGTCATGGTTTAAAATACAACTGTTAAATAATCAGTAAGTTGGAAAGTATTGCCAGCATCATAACTTATTTGGGCAAATAGATATTAACAGAAACACTTATAATAATGATTTGAGTTTTTTAAATCACAGGCAAATAGATATGGGTAAAATAATACATACAATATAAGCCCAGTTACGGTTCTGTGTAAATTAATTGATTGCATTGCTAAAATCAATGTGTTATCGCCTAACAAGATTAACTGTTCGACGTCTCAGGGCTCAATTGTCGTAAGTCCCTAAAACCGTTTGGCAAAGATGGCATTTACGACTTTTAACCCCAAAGGTGTCTCGCTATGTGCTGAGTAAGATTTAAAGCAGAAATTTGAAGTGGGGCGTGAAAAGGCATTTCTGAAGGCCTCCAAGGTAAGGATGGCCAGCCCAATGATTCGTTGAATGACTAGGCTTGTCAACCTCATAGATGAACCTCACGACCGCTTTCCATCAGGTGGAGTGAGGTCATCTTGACGGGCAATATAAAAAAAAAACTAAGAAAAAATGATTTTTAGTCGACATGTAAGAAACAGCAACAACACAATGATTGTAAGTAGGCACATCATTTAAACGACAAAGCTTTCACCATGGCGGATGACATTATAACGCACTTAGCGTGAAGCATTACAAGATTTCAACCATAGAGGTCACAGCTTATTGTACACCATACACAATGTGTGTGAACTATGCTACTTTGAAAAGTGAATTAAATTCTGCAGCCGCATTTTTTCTCGCGCATGTACACTAGAAGAACAATTAGACGTATAGTCGTACGCTTCTTATACACAGTTATGTATATGTTCGTCTCGCTCGTCCACGAGCTAATAATACTATCGCGCTGTATTTTAAATGCGCTTGCGACGAAGGTGACACATTAATAAACTTGAAAATGTATGTGGGTTCAGTGTTGTTATCGCTTCTAAAGCCCTACTTTAAAATCATTAACGAAACACAATCAAGTGTTCAAAAACCTACTTAAATATTACATAAATTGAAGTTCACAGTTTACTATAATAGTAAAATTGGCACTAGAGATCCCTTAGCCTTTCCGAATCCTTAGCGAATTTCCAAGACCTAACGTTCGAAACATATGGATATTACGGTCACTCATAATTTCATGATAATACACTGCTGCTCAGTTTGGTGAAAGATGTTTTTTATCACTGTTTGAAAAAAAGACTTGACGAAATATCGTGCAGAATTTGGACCTGCGAGTCTCTCGCCTCAACTGCTACAGAGGCGATCACACCAACCTTAACACAGGGGCACCTTATGCTGCTGACTTAAGACCTATTTTGCAATGGTTTTGTAAAGGGTGATGAAAATGCCTCTGTAGTCGCCACCTACAGTCGGGCCATCCAATTTAGTTAAAATAAATACAGTCATCACATCAAACATATTCTCTCCCACAGATTTCAGAATAAACAATAAATTAATGTCTGATAATAACAATGTATTTAAAGCGAATGCACAACTGATCCAGTTCTATTTTTGAATTGCTGATGATAAAGTTGTTCTCAAACAAAACAAAGCAAGTCGAAGTACGCGTGTTATAACGGTAGGTAATTTGAGCCTTTGATATGATCAAATAAACATGGAATAATCTGATACAAGGCGAAAAAGATAACCCTGACTTCTAAAGTCTAGATAACCGTTGCGCTGGGAAGAAGTCTGATTTAAGTTAGGCTATAATACAGATTGAAAAGATTTCATTAGATGCCTCAAAAGGTCCACTGTTGGACATAGTCCTTACTCCCTGCACCTCATATCAGAATTCTTTCAAAACACGTCACTACGCTTTGAAAGATTTGCTTGACCTTTAAGTCTAAACGGGATCAAATTGTAACCTAAAAATAGGATTTAACCTATTGAACATTTATACATTTAAAAAGAAACTCGGCGGACGTCGAAACGAAGTAACCTGCCAAGATTTTTAGTTACGAGAAAAACTAACGTAAGATTGAATGGACGAAAGAATCGAATAATATTTCAATAACAATGTTATTTTCCACGGTAAAATAACTTTATGATTTGAATGGGAAGTTTCTAAGAAATATCTTTTGCTTTTCAGGTTAAGTAAAAAGAGCTTTGCTTAGTTAACTGTATCAGAAATTTTCAAGATTTTACTTCACATAAAAAAATGTTATCATCGAGGCTGAAATATTCCTCTACCTAGAATAAAAAAGTGTAAAATGGATCTGAATAATCAAGCAAATTCTGCTCATATAAAGAATAAGTTATGTAAATTCTGATGATTATTCCATAGTTCAACGGACTAAATACTGATACAATAAATCCAATAGTTCCTAATTAGAGCGTAGTTGCTTTACAATTATCAGCTATAAACTCAAATTCTTAAGACCTAGTTTCAACTAAAGGTCCTTATTTTTAGTAAACATGCATTTTTAATTCAAATAGCGAAGTAATTTGAGCTTTATTTAAATACAATTAGGGAGGAAGTCTATTTCGCAGTTATGGCACTCCGGTCATCGACTGCTCCATGCTTGTTTGTAAGCATTCCACAGCCGTTCGTCAGACCTACCTTATTGGTATCTGGGAAAAAATGTAGTGTTGATGTTTTGTTATGAGTGTCAACGTATATTAATTTCGTTCAAAAACATAGCATAAAGAGTCAAATGATTTATGTTATAAACCTCTACCTAAAGTATTTTTAAAACAAATCGTGACTTAACACATTCAGTCCTATAAAACCAGACAAAATAGAAGATCTTTTGTTTACGTATCAAAAATGATACGTACAGCACTGAAGCTGGAATATTATTAATATGGAATATTTATTTTATTTATATTATGACAGTAGAACATTCATCATTTAATTTTGTTAAAGACCTTCGTCTGTTTGTTAAGTAAAGGCATTCATTTAGAAAGGTTAAAAGCTTATAAGACCATTTGACAGTACAAAAATGTATGTACTGTTAAAATAGTCAAAATTTACAAAGTTTATGATCTAGCATTACAATTGAATTAACTGTCCAGCTAAATACACACTTCCCGTGACTAATATTTCTTAGAACTTATATTCATCCATTTGCAGCTGACATGGCGACTTGGCTTGAAACAGGATCTCGTCCACATAATGTTTCCAACTTACGCGGACACTGAAAACAACAGCAATCGAGATGACAGGACGACTGCGATGTTAAAAGTACAGAACATCGTACTCAAAATATATTAATACTGAATTTAAAGAACGCGAGTTGTACTTGTAAAGTATGTTATATTTCAGTAAAGTATCAGTTTCAGTCTATTGAAACGCGACTATTCGGATTGCATGGTTCATACATAACCTATCTTACCGGAAATTGACCATAGTTGTTTCGTTTTCGCAAGTGTTTGCGGTTCGATTGTGACATTAAACGGTCTAGTGCAGAGGTTCCCAAACTTTTTGTCGCATAGACCACTTTCAAGATTTAGCTGGTTCCGGTGGACCCCCTGCAGCTACACATCTCAACCATATTCCCAAAACTCGACAAAAAATATAGCAATCATAGACCCCTTCGAGTCTCCTTTTGACGGAATTTTGAAGACTTTGGGAACCAATGGTCTACTGTAATGTGATCAGTACAAAGTAAGCTAAATTATTATACAAAGATTTATCACCATCACCACAACTCAACAGTATTGGCTTACAAACTTCAACAGTACAACGGAGGTTATAACCATGACAGTCAAAGTAATAAAGAGGCTATAAATAAGATATTCGAGACAATTTTGCGGCTGGGAACACTATTTTATATAATTTGTTTACAAATCGTTAATTACAGCCGGTTGTTAAACCTATAGAAAATATGTTTGTCTTCTTCTAACCTTGTTTTTCCTGCAGTTGTTATTTTCTCACAATGGGTTTTATCTAGTATTTTACAATAGAAAAAATATTTATTTATTACAGGGATCATTATTTGTTGTTTATTTTTTGGTCAATAATCTCTGACTTGAAGTTCTTTTATCATTTGATAAAACTTAAGCCTTTCTAAAACAGCGAGTAAAAGTTCCTAAAATAAAAACCCATGCTAAGTGTCAGACAGAAGAAAGTTATAGATAAGCCGAAGAGAAACAGTCACGAAATTCGTTGCGTATCGCCACCGTACGAGGCGTATCTATTTCCTTGTGTTTGGTTTCCTCGGAAGCAACGCTGCAACGCGGCCTCACTGATACCATATCACACGTAGATTAACCAATTATCGTATTCACACGGCCGACATTGACTTCAAGGGCACTAGAGATGCTCTGGATAGAAACGACTACACGCGATCGCTATAACGAATTGCTATAATTATAATTTCTAATAGCAATGAAGTAGGTAAACCAGGCGTGATATATCTTGCACATTTTGACTTAAGGTTGTTTCAGTGCCGAAAAATAAAGATAAGAAAAGCACAAAATGAAGATAAAATAGCTGATTATTTAAATAGAAAAATTGCTATGTGTATTTACATAATTACTTGTAAAAGTGACAGTTACGAATATTATGCATGCAAATAATATATGAAAATTTTTGTGCGTTACACTCTTTTTGGAATGTTATATCCACACTATTCCCAACCACACACCTAAACCCGTGATGAAGCAGATGGTAAAATTAAAAATATTTTTTCACTAAAAAGGTGTTCTTGCAATTTGCTTGCCCCCCGACAAGCAATGCAGTTTGCAGTGGTTAGAGTAGTTTACTATACAAGATTCCAACTAGTTTAGCGGGTGAAGGTTGCTGTCTTACTCTAGTATTGCGGGTTATCCTACAAGTTGTTACTAAAACCCAAATATTGTCGTCGTCCACAATTTAAGAATTTGTTATTAATTCAAATAAATTATAAATTGAACGCAAAGCCTGTTCAAATTACAAAAACTGTGTTACTAGGTTAATTTTTATTTTTTTGAAGTTTTAGTTATAATTGCTTAATAGTTCGTAGTCATCGTATAACACTAAACCGCTAGTTCTAAAAATATAATTAGAGTAGGTATAGAAGAATGTACATACAATTAAAAATAATCTGACACTATGTACACACGGAGATAGTACTCGAATTAGCACAGCGCCGTATGAGCAAGTCTAGCATCTAGGTCACGGTCCGTACGAGAGCGAGACGGGAGATACAGTGCACTAGGGCGACAAAGCGGGACAGGTATAATTCAGGTTGGTCATCGTGACTGAAGAAATGTAAACGAGGAACATTAAAAAGTTAAAGTTTGTCCAATACGTATTTTAGCAATATTTGTTTGGCTACCTTCCAATCTGACAGTGAAATTTCAGCCCAAGACCTCGGTTCTGCGGAAGCGCCATTTTGAAATACCGTTTCAAAATCCGTCGCGCAGCAAGAGCGGCAACGCCGCGGTAAATATCAGCTGATTTGATTCAATTCGACGCTAGTGGCACGTTTCTTCGATATTTTGCTGTCTAAAACGTGCTAATGATGCTAAAGTAATAATTTCGTTCCAAATACGACTCTTATTGCGTATTATCCTAGTATTTTCTCATAAAATTTCTGCGGTATTTTAGTCTCGCTCACCCATCGCTTCAACTCTCAACATTCCTATAGCAAATTCTTTCAAGCCAGCTGTTCGAACGAAACTGACAGTAGAAAGTGCAATACTTGCATTAAAACATGCTATTGTAGCCTCTATTCCTAGACTGTAATGATCAGAATCATCTGCATTGCAGTCACGCTTCCCTGGTGCACGTGTCTTGCCTGATTGGCTATAATCATATATTGGCGTACTAGACAAGAATCCTTGATCGCAAAAAATTGTATCTTCAGAACAATCGCATGTCCTCCTTAAGAGTTAATTATCTGTGTGGGGGTTAATTGCTTATAATTATATTATATGCTTGTGGGTTTATAATAATTCTGAGTAAAAAGCAAAGTGGTGGGTTCGGTGCTATTTCAGTGTTGCAGTAAATACCCATGCGCGATCATTATCGTCGATAAACTATGACTGACATATAACTGCATCTGCATACTGAAAACAAACTTGTTATTGTTTATCTACAAGGCATTGGCTAAATACTGCATTCTAGAACTGGATTTCTTATGAGAAATGACCATTGGCAGCTGCACACTTGAGTTTGATACAGCAGACATTGCTACTATTTTATATGCCCTGAATCAAAAATTGATAATTTACGATTTAACGATCGGAAAGCTCCTCTCCAAAACCTGACGAGTGTTCTTTTTCCATTTAAGTACACCAATTTTATTTTGAACCTGCTTGCATTCATGCATTTGGGTGATAAGTATGCCTGAATTAATTTCAGAGAATTGCTCAAGTGGTAACTAAAATTTTCTGACCTTCAGTTGCTTTTCATCGGAATTAGGGCTAGCTCTATGTTATGCTCCAGTGGTTGATAGTACACACATAAACACATTTGTTGTTTTAAGGTGTATTGTTGTTTACAGATACATGCGCTCAAACATCGTGCGTTTAAGATCATCAACGATGCAATCCGATGTTCTTTTGGAATTAGGCTTTGCATTTCCTTTAAACTTCGGTTTTAAACATTTCTTTTTTAAGTGCTGTTGATTTATACCTGCCGTTATTGGTTATCTAAAACTACAGCATCGCCATTTCTGTTTGTTGTGGTGATCTATTCAGATCGGCGGCAATGACATGTATCTACATTATCTCGTTTACATTTCTATTTTAGGATCTCACGTGAACTGGTTGTCACGTTTGAGAATTCAGAGTTCTGTGAAATGTTTACAAAGCTTCCAACGGGATTTGAATGTTATGATCCAGTACTGGAAATTATAATACCAATTCTGCAGGTTTAGCATTGGTTAGTCAAGACTCAGACTCGCATTCTTAAATTAAGTCTGATTTAAATGGGCATCTTCCTTCGTATACTTAAGAGGCAATATATTAATTTAAAATATTGGAATGGGTGCATCTTTCATGTATTCCCGGGCATCAAGATCTAGTTCTCAAGATAAAATGCGACTTCACTAAAAATTGACGCCTTTCTGGACTGGTAATTAAATTAGTAATCTACTGGTTTTACGTATTACTAGCTCAAATAAACAAAACTTCGTTGAAATAACTTTCCAGAGGTATTGAAGGAATTAGAAACAGTCAATTTTGTTATGCTGGAAGTGTACACGACGTACCTGAAGACAGAATTATTTCAAAAGGGTCAGATAATCTTATATCTATTGAAGAATGTTGCAGCTATGTTGGCTTAGTTACATATAATCTTAGTCCTGGATTTCTGCCTGGGTTAGTCAAAACAAATAAATACTTTTATCTCGGAATTACAAGATGGTTGCTAAGCTAGGGATTGTTTGAGTCGAACGCTCTTTTAATAAAATACGCAATCAGTGTGATTACAAAAGTGTTTTTAATGATGTACTTTATTTAATTCGCGCTGACAACGTTGGCTAAAACATAGCATTCGTCAGTTTAAATAAAAAGCGATGCACTTGTTTTAAAAATGTATATTCCATTTCTCACGTGAACGTCCAATACTATCAGGAAAGCCTTTATTTCAATTCACTCAATTAGATCATTCTAAAACTAAATAAAAGCCACAAAGCTTGTGTCGTTTTAAATTTAACTAACGGTTTATTACTGTCTCGCAGTTTCTAGGGCGAACAGTCTAAACAAACCACTTAAACTTGGGAGAGCGAAATGACACTAGATATTTCTGCTTCAATCAAAGCGCGGAGTTGTTAAAAAAAAGTTTGTATTTTTATCGGTAGTAGTTAGGTTTACGATCTGCCTATGTACTGACACAAATAAACGCTGACATACGAGTATTAATGTTTCAATATTGGGTACGGCAAGGTTCTTGTTTTTTTTCCAAATATTTACAGCTAATTCCACCAAGAAAGCGATTTCAATTTTTTACTTGCTTCTATCTTAGCGACTTTGGTTTCGTTATTTTTGAACGATATGAACTGTTTGAAATTCATAAAAAATATAGGCTAATAATATCTCACTAAGCAGACTTTACTAAAATAAATGTATGTAACCGGTAGATGTTATTTTAGTATAAGTAATTATAGGTCGCGCATTACTATTAGTATTCATGAGTTGTTTTATTTAGATGCGGTTTTCCTGCCATTATGACATTAGTGAAAATTATAATAATCTTTTCTTAAACATGCTCGGAAATATTGTCATTACTTTTGAATAAAGAACACGCGAAGTATCATATTTACGTAGACTGAAAACCCAAAATCACTTCCCGGCGCGTTCTTTGAATTTCGAACGAAGAGCGCGCCGGCAATGTTGTATGAAACGGTGTGCTGTTTGAATTTAGAACTCTTTCATCTATCGTACACATTGCGTTCTCGTGGCTGTATAGCCACAGATGCGTTTACCTTTCGGCACAAATTGTAAAATAAAAAAAAACAAATTGGCGGTAAAGCGGAGTTGTTATTTTGTTATTAATATTAATTCAATTTATTATGTAAAAGGCCCTTTTTATTTCCTTGCATTTTTTTAAGAAAAGCACTATATATGCCTCGGCCGAAATGGCAATTGCCTGTCTCGTATCATTGAAGTCCTCGCCTGCGGCTCGGCCTTCAAACTCATACTCGAGCTGCAATTGCCTATTTCGCTGCCTTTGCAATAATGTACTATTGTGCCGAGTTTGAAACAAACATCCAAATATTTTTTACAAGTTTTTATAAATGGCTGCATTGCTGGCGGATGCTAGTATCTTTACACAAACAACTAAACTGCCAATGCCATACATTTCTACCACTATCTGGGTTGGGGATTCCCCGTAGGTCGTATATCGGTGCAATATCAGCAGCAATGGGAAAACTCCGAATTTAATTAGGTTTCTGTGAATGTTTATTTTTAGACTCTTCATTTATATATGTCACGATGAGATGACCTAATAAATTAGTCTACTTACATTCAATAACCAAAGCGGCTATATAACAATCATATAAACTTTGACAGTTGGTACCACGCCGACTTATTGATGACGAACCCATAAAAATATGGTATTTTTTCTAACTAATAAAAAACTTTCAGTAAGTAAGCTAAAATTGGTATAATGCAATGGGAGACAGCGATTCGTATATAGATGTATTATTTATACAAAGGCACGCGGCTATAAAACTGCACTATGGAAGCGTTTACATCAACCTTTACATAGAGGCATCTTATGCTACTCACATAAGACCCGTTTTGCAATGTTTTTGTAAAGGTTGATGTGAATGCAACAGTACGAGTAAATACTACGAGGTATCGGTGAGAATCGCTCGCTATCTTGCGATGGAATGTCAATAACATCCTCCACATACATTTAAGTTTGGACGATTGTGAATTGAGTGCAAAAAGACGAGTGGTGGCCTATGGTCCTGCCTACTCCGTGAAGTGAAGGCATATCGGATATTAAAATTGGCTTGTGACATAAAGATCCCACAACTGAACAATGGTGTCTTTTCTATGCGTCTTCTTATTTATTTATCAGTACACACGAGGCCAAATTTATAGTAACATTATCTCATCACTACCCATTCCTAAATTTTACGACGAATCCAAAAGTGGAGATTTATCAAAATCAACATTTTTTATGACCAAAAACAACTTCAATTGACTGTGTTAGTTTTCTTCCAATCACGCAGCATCATACATTTTCGAAAAGACTTGTGTTGAAAATCGATTGCCCATCGAAACAATGTGCTCACTCGGTCTTAGTTTTACAGCAGTTGCAGAACGTTTGGTCATTACTAGAGTTTTCGAAGGACAGAAAATGGGATAAGTACTCACGATATCATGCCCCTGGCTGCCGCTCCTGACGACCTCAGGCGCCATGTACTCAATGGTGCCGCAGAAGCTGTACGCGCGGCTCTCCCCTCCGCAGAACTCCTTGGAGAGGCCGAAGTCGGTCAGCACGATGTGGCCCTCCGCGTCAAGGAGGATGTTTTCTAGCTTGATGTCGCGGTAGATTATGCCGAGCTGGTGGGGGAAGATATTTTATTCAATGAAGTAACTTTTGAAGACTGAAACTTTTCTGCGAGATTAAAAGACCTTCACACCTTTGTCCCTTATGCTGCTGACATAAGACCCATTTTGGAACAGTTTTGTAAAGGGCGACCTGGCCTTCGTCCAATCACATTGATCACCAACTTGTATTCATTTTGTAAGCGTTATGATTTGGTCAGTACTCATTAACTTTAGCGCTGACTTCACTTCAAAGGCACTAAAGGTTTCACAACAAATCACTTACCAGCCAGGGAGAACCCTATGGCTGGACCTCGAGGGCTTGTATTCGTTACATAAGTTCTATAACTATGATACTGAATACTAACAATTTCCTAAATAACAAAGACAAGCTAAAATAATATGATCCCGACCCCTTGAGTTGTAATTTCATACAGTTGACGAAAAGGCAAAACGTAAAATACCAACCTTCGATATTGCAAAATGGATCTCATGTCAGCAGCATGAGGAGCTTCATGTGATTTCTTGGGTTTCAAATAGGATACTAGTATTTAATTTTTTTAAAAAACCAAAAAACTGATATAAATGATAAACTGTTTTGATTTCATTGACCGACATAACCTTATCATCAAAAACACTATTTGAGCATCTATAAATTCTGACGTGCATTTAGTTATTTTTAGTACCTCATTTTATAATTTTCCTTATAAAAGTGATGATGAATTTTTCAAAGCAGAAGATACACTTACCTTGTGCAACTGCTCGAGCGCCAGGATGATTTCGGCGATGTATAACCGGACTTCGTTTTCGTTGAAGTGTTCCCGTTGGTAAAGGTGCGTGAACAATTCGCCGCCGGCCACGTAATCTGGAGGCAATAAGATAAGACAAGATATAGTCTACGGCACAAACAAATCAAGTTGTTCAAATTAGGAGCGATCGGCGAAAGATTTAACAGGTTGGAAAAGAGAAGAACGTTAAATAGAGGTCAATCTTACTAATATTATAAATGCGAAAGTTTGTGAGGATGTATGTTTGTTACTATTCCACGCAAAAACTACTGAACGGATTTTGATGAAACTTTACAGTAATTTAGCTTATACATCAGAATAACACATAAGCTACAATTTATAAAGATTTTATGTAATTTGGTCATATTATATAACGATAACGCGGGCGAAGCCGCACGCGGAAAGCTAGTGGTCAAATATGATTCAAGTTAATTACAAATAATGGTTTTTATTTGGTTTTAATTAAGAAATAACAGTTCGGTTTACTGTTAGCGTAACGTTTCTCCAATAAATGATTGTACAAATTGTACATAAACATACATTTAGAAAGAAAGTAGCTTTTACAGAAAGCACAAAGATGAGGCGAAAGATTACAATTGCTACGAACTGACAGACTCGATACGAGATTGAAATAAAAAAAGAGATGAATACTCCACTGATAATAATGATAATGATTGATTAACGTGTTGCAATAATTATCACGCATTTGCTATAATCTTGTTTGACGTCGGTCCAGTTTGCTTCGACGACTACTTGTGTTTTATGGCCATAAGAATGAGGTTACCAGGATAAAGAGCTCCGGTCGGTCATTATTACAATTTAAGAAAGTGATTTATACTATTTATAAATATAATGACGAATAAACAATATTGCGGGTTAATTTGCTTAGAAAAAGTCAGGTCAAGAGTACCCATAATCGATGAGCATGTATGAAAGGATTAATGAGAGTGAAAGAAACGCAAGAGGTGTGCAGGACCGTAGCAAGTGGTAAGATGTGGTCACTGCCTACCCCGTTAGGAAAAAGGTGTGATGGTATGTATGTATTTGCTTTCGGTGAAAACAAGTTGTTTTACAAACATTATGAAAACACTTCATGGATGGAGTACCACAATATGTGCACAAAAAATTAGAGTCACAAAGACTTGTTCTTAAACAACTCCCGTTAAGTCAGCTTCATAATTCGAGGGATATTTCAGAGTTATTTCTGAGTCCAGATTCTATCACATCCACTATCATCACATCACATTTGTTTTTGCTTAAAATATAATACCGTAAGGCACCATATTAACAATGGACGTCTTGTTCCTTTTGCATGATATGGAAACACAATTAGGCATGGCAGTCCATACTTCTCCTATCAAAGTTACGAGAATTACCAAGCTCTCTCAAATAACGATGCTTCATTTTGAACCAACAAAGAACACAACCCAACAAAAAGCCAATTAAATATGAAATCCACTCTCCTCAGAAATATAATTTCTCTCCCATTAAATCAGCAAATAAAACCTTATGTTAACTGAACCTGATACCAATTCACACGGGCGCCGGCGCCACGGATCACCGCTCAGATCTAGGTCATACCATCTAGGCCTGGCCTACATGCTGTAGCTGGCCTAGGGCTGCTAACTCTATTATGTGGCTCTATCAGGTCAGAACTGGTTGAGTTGGCACTCGAATTTCGAAGAAACTTAAAATGATCGAAACTCAAAAAGAAAGCAAGAACTGTTCTATTGTTATCTTTGTTTCCTTCAAATCATGAACGGATACCAAAATATCAACAAAAAACTGTACGAATGCTATTCATAGGTTCTGACGAATCGGAATAGGCCCGCCCATTTTTTTTATATATTCGGCCATTTTTCTTGTAGACGACTAAACAATTACTAATAGAAAGAGACAAAACGAGCAAAACCTGCGTCAGACAGCTGTCAGGTGAATTTCATCTCCAGGCATCGGTAGAATTCGCACTTGGAGGAGTGATAAACGTCACCCGAACCCGTTCCGAAACAACTGGGAAACTGTCAGGCCCGGTCACCTTCGATTTCACTCGGGGTCAATTTGGCACGGGTTCGAGTGATTTTCACTCCTCAGAGTGTAATTTCCACTCGATTTGAAACGCAGCCCAAATAGACAAATATAAGCCAAAAAAAAAAGACACTGGTATTTCATTATTAAATCTCCTTTAAAATTAAGGGGACCTTACCGAACCTAGGAAGGAGAATACGAACAACAAACAAAACACGTAGAGTGAAAATAGATACGTGGTAGACGGAAAGAACTTCTGAATACGATGGAAACCAACAAAAACCGGAAGCAACTGTCCTTTCTTGTTATTGTAAAATCTTTATTTCTATTATAATGTTTTGTAAATGAATGGCTTCACTTCATAGCCTAGAATATAAATCAAAAGATAGGTAGCCCTAATCCATCCATGGCAACGCGTCCAGAGCTGAATACTAAATAGACAGACAGCTCGAGCAGTGAGTGCTGTCGTAAAAATGAATTTGATGGAAGAGTCGCAGACAAATTATGTTAGAATTAACATACATTACAAAGAGTAAAGTTTCATGTCTGTTGAACAGTTTAAACTTAACGGTGCAATCGCTAACTATCTTTGTTGGTTTCAACACCGATACTCAGTCAGTCTAGCAAGTTACCAACGTTGCAAACCTATAAAACCCACGTCTACCTTTTTCATTGTTCATTAGCTTTTAAAACTTTTCACCCGTTATATCTCAAGTACACTTCATTTTAATAGGATAGGTGTACAAAGTTTCAATAATAAATAAATATGCGCCAGACAACACACCTCTTGTAATGGTCTCGAAGTAGGGATTATTATATCCCTGTGTTACGAGGTACCACACAAGGAAATAAGCTAGGGTCTCCTAGCACACCCAGACCCGAGTCAATTCAGAAAAGATCGTTTCCTGAATTGACCCAACCGGGAATCGAACCCGGGACACTACGGAAGTCGAGGCGAGAAACCGTGCAACAGCACACTACGCCAATCGTGTCGTCAATAATATCTCTATACAATAATACTTGCTAAATCAACTAACGCGTCTCAGCCTTAGGTGCTAATAAACCTAATTAACAAGGTCCTTACGACACAGCGACAAAATTCTAGACTTTAATTACTTAGACTACACAAAGTAAACGTACGGTCGTAATTAGTCAAACCATAATTTGCTCGGTTTTCGAAAAGTCATTATGAGTAAGAATATGAAAAAGTGGTATCAATTTGACTAAAGTGAAACTTCTAATGAGCGAGAGTTGCCAAACACCAATTAAGACGAAAACATGAATATTGTTGCTGAACAAATTGTTTCCGCAAACAAAATTAGTATGAAATACGCATAAAGAAAAACAAGGGAGCCAGGGTTTATTCATGTCCGTCAAGATGACTCCACTCCACTTGAAGGAAAGCGGTTGTGAGATCTAGATAATGCAAAGCATCCACTGGGTTGGCCACCCACATGACCCCCATCTTGAAGGCCTGCAAAAATGCCTTTACAAGCATGACGACTATAGGAAATACATACTATGGTGGAAGAGCATTTCACGTCTGGATGGTACGACAAAGAAACGAGCCCCCATACCTTCTAGAGCGGGCCAACAAATGCTCGATCGTGTGATTGTTGAAAATCTACTAAGGACAGTGGAAGCAGTTGTCTGTATGCAAAATACTTGTTAAAAACGCGATTATATCACGTAGTTGATATCAAGAATCAAACCTTTCCAATTTGAGTAATCTGCAGTCGATCGCATGGTAGCTTTCTTCATTATAAAATTGATTTAGATCCTAATACTCTCACTTTTGCAAATTAAATCCATCAAAAATTACTTTCACTGTACAGATCAAGTAAGTTACATTTAGGTTTTACTTCAATTAGTATTTTCTAATAAATGCCAAGAGGCCTGATGCCAATTACTTTTCATTGTATTTAAACTATATTCGAATTGAATTTTTCGTGAATAAAGTGTACTTGGAACTGTCGTACATACGAGTCATACAATAAGTAAATCACCATTATATTTCATTTAAATACGTCGTAATGTCTAACTAAATGTTAGCGAAAGCAAGTCATTTAAGTTAGTTTGCCATTTGTTATGTTTTTAATGTTTAATTACACTTAACTACGTTACGTAACACGTTGTTGTTAAATCGAAGAAGTATATTTTCCAAAACTATAATATGCAGTGAAAATTATTCCTAAGTGCAGTAAGCCGATGCAATCTCGGGCCTAACAAAGCCAAGAGATGCGTAAGCCATTAGAATCTGCGCAGGAGTGTGTCAAGGTTTGAGCAAGTGGGTCGCTTGGGTAAGCTCAGGTAAACGCCGGATTTTGCCGAATATGTATTGCAGTCACAGACATTAGTCGAAACAGATGAATTTCGAGATTCTCTTCTGACTACCCAGAGGTTCCCAAACTTTTTTTCGCATAGACCACCTTTCAAATTTAGCTAGTTCCGGTAGATCCCCTGCAACTACACATTCCTAAACCAAATTTTTAATTCCATATTACCAAAACTCGGCAAAAAATAACGCTAACAATGCCAATATAGACACCCGTCGAGTCTCCCGTGAACCTTTTGGGGTCCACCTAGACCACTTTGGGAACTAATGGACTACAGTACTACACGATCGGCGCAATGCGATGTAGCACGGTTTCTCGCCTTCACTTGCTCGGTGTCCAGGGACTCCCGGGTTCGAATCCCGGTCGGGTTAATTCAGGAAACGATCTTTTCTAAATTGATTCGGATCTGGGTATGCTCCGAAACGCCCCTGGGTTAATTCCTTGCCTGCTACCTCGTAACACAGGGATATTTATCCCTTCTTCGAGACCATGACTAGTGGTGTGTTGTCAGCGCATATTTATATTTATTTACGCTGCTCAACCATTATGGCAAAATCAAGCATATTTACATTTATGTTTTTCTCCAAGAACTTGAGGCGTCCACAGAAAGCGTCAAAAATGTAGCACGCTTAGTTCTCATACAGACGCGAAGGAGTTGCGTTTTCTATGTCGTTTTATGTCAGTGTTCGCACCGTATTGTTCGGTACTTCTCGAAACTCGATTCAATGGACAATTCTCATCCGCCATTTATTTTGCTAAAAGTGTAAAAAGTTAAGCCTTGAGTAGTCAACTTTAAATGTGTGTATACAAATTTGTAAATACAAATTAGAAACTATTGTACGTTTGAAGGAACGTCAGTTAACTGGAGCAGAATTTAAAAATCCATTAGGTTTTATAAATACTGTGACAAGACTCACTACTGAGGATGCACAAGACCGCGCGAAGTGGGCGAAGAAAATAAGCAAGGCGGACCCCGTAGCCGTGGGGTTCCGATGTGTGGACATCGGTGTGGGTTCACAACCGGGATAGACCGCACGGATGATGATGATGATGATAAAATACTGTGACAAGAAGTATTTTTCCTATAATGCTACTTTTTTGTGCATTCGAAAGATACGTACGCGTACGTCAGTAAAGGGGCCCTACCTGGTAAACCTGTCACATTCATTTCTTCTAACTGCACTGTCTGCCTTGACGCGTACGAGAAAAAGCGGTCCATACCGGCTCAGGAAGATACCGGCTCAAGCTTAGTGCTCACGCACGCCAGTGCATGCGCAATGCCTGAAGTGCTTCAGAACCTGAAGTCCAGGCATGTTAGTTCAAAGACGAAGCACGTAAACAAGGTCTAACACCCCACATACCAATCCAATTAGACCGTTACTATAGATTATTGCACCTAGATCAATAAAAGCCGAATTCGCGGCGTCTGCGCCGGCATTTTGGTGTCAGCAATCCAGGTCGATGGTTGTGTTCAATTCACCACTAATGGTTCAATGCACCTAATTGGTGACCACTTGACACCTACACGCAAAGTGTTATGTTTATATTGTCCGTCTGTCTATTTACAAGTCTAAAGTTGTCGGTATTTGGAATTGGTAAAACTGTAATTGGTATCGAAGTAATCTGACAGTTTGCACGATTAGTTCGTATAAGTAACCTATTTCTTCGAAACAAACTACTCTAAATGGAACGTAGTGGTGACTGAAAGATTGAATGAGAACCTGCCAATGGCGCCGATGGATGTGTGTGTTTGAAACCCACCCCTGTCAAACATTCAAATTATGACGAACTTTTGTATTTATAATGTGTCTGGGTGTTATCATCATCTACTTACTGGGATGAATTGTATGGACAGCATCGTTTGAATAACATATTTATCAGAATAAAAAAAAGGGTAATTTCATGAAATGTTACCTTAGCTTATCTTCTCGAATTACAAGAGAGTATTACCGCTGAACGAGTTGATCCCTATGAATAAGAGACGTAATTTATCTAAAAGTAGTCCTGTTATTTTGTTCATACACAGCAAAAAGGCTGCCAGTTTTATCAAGCTTGAAGTTATTCTATAACTTACCACCGTTGTTTTTGATTAGATGTATGTAATGTAACTGCAATTACCAGGTAATAAGAAGACCCATGTTTCTTAGCTTCTACAGTTTAAGGCTTAAACTGTAGAAGCTTCTTCTAACATTAGTTTAGTAAACTAATGTTAGCTTTCTGTCAAATTCAAACCCTGCATTACCTATAAGCGTGTCAACCTTTTATAAGACAGGTCATAATATTTACAGAATCAACAAAGAATTCAATTCAGTGGCACCGAGAGTGGTTTCAATCAAACAAGTCCCGACACAAAATAATAATCTATCCAGATTACTTTCTGTCCTTGGGTATGTAGGTACTTTCCTTTGTCGACAGACGGTTCAAAGCGAGGACTAACGAGCTCGAGCGTCGAAGGTCCCGACCACAGACATACATCGTAATATAGATGACGCGGGCCGTACCAGGGCCTCTGTCACTGCATGTACTTGCGCGCCATAATTACCTACAAGCCACCGCTATTGCATGACTCATTTAGCAGTTGGTTGTCAACAGCAGCGTAGAGCATTTGTACGCGAATTTTGCGGCTGAACTGACGCGATGACGTACTGTAGGTACTGACTACTGATATCTATATCGAAAGAGGTGACCCTGGCCATATACAGGGTGTATGGCGGCAGATTTATGTTTAGAAAATTAAATTTAAAAACCCATTTGACATATCGTTTTAATATAAACATTTATCGTCAAACAAATAATGCGGATTTAATTTTTTGAAGATTACTATATCCAAATGTGTTCCGTCGAGTTACACACACTGTTCAAAACGGAGCCTCGAAACTTTGCTTTAGTTAGCTTTCCCTCGAAAACTGATCAGTCGCTATGGGGGCATCCCGTGGCCACCGAGATCCCCCGACTTAACTCCGATTGATTTTTTAATGGGGCTACCTCAAAGAAAGAGTTTACACATTAACAATCCCCAAACTCTTATGAACTTAAAAGAAAACATTTGTCGAGAAATCAACAATTGAACCAAGTTTTCTGCAACGTGTGGCGCGGAAAACGAGGCTCCGTTTTGAACAGTGTGTGCAACTCGACGAAAGACATTTGGATAACGTAATCTTTACAAAATTTAATCCGCATTATTATTCTTTCGTTCAATGTTTATATTAAAACGATTTGTCAATTCGTTTTTTTAAATTTAATTTAGAAAACATAAATCTGCCGCCAGACACCCTGTATGTCTGTCATATGACAGCACGCATTTAGGATTAATAAAATTGACATTTTCCTATGGATGTGATTTATCTATTAAGTAATCTGTGGCCATACCTTGCCTGTCAAAAATGAATGTACTGTAGCGCTAGCATCAGGTGCAACGGTTTTTGAATGGGATTTCGGTACTCTACTCTAGTAAATACTTAATAGTTACGCCAACAGATAATCAGAAAATCGAGTAGATAGACAATTTGACACGCATTTCTTCTTTTTACGAACTAGCTGTGTGTAAGCAGCTTCGCCCGCTAAGACTATTCCTGCCGTTAAAATATAGCCTAATAGTATATTTAATATCGAGGGACTAAACGAAGCCATAATATACCAGAGGTGGTCGAGGGAGTCAATGAAACCGACGGTATATTAAGTTGGCGTTTAGTTTCGAGGTGCAGACTGACGTGACACAGACACTTTGAGTGCGAGAAAAATAGTCAATTTAGTACAAAAACAATTAAAACCGAAAAAAATTACACTTGATAAAAGTTCTGAAATTTTCGTGGTCAGTTTTTTCTTCTGAACTAAACCACAGATCAACAATTTAAAACACATGGCGCCACCTTCTCGCAATGAAGACGGTCCACACTCCACAGATAATCGTATATTTTTACTAGCTGTTTGAGTTTGTCTATGTCACATGAAGGAAATTAAAAAACTAATTACTTTTTACTCCCTAGGGACTAAAGTGGTGACTTTAGTCCCGCTTCATAGGGCTATATTGGCGTACTTTTAGAGCATGAGAAGTGAAAAAGCATATTTTACTGGCTGCTTGATAATGTAGCATATTGGTTAGTGCGTTTTTAAAAATCGGTCCAGTACCTACCTCCGAAGCCTACTCCATACAAACAAACAACAAATCTTTCGTCTTTCAACATCATAGTACAGAAGATTAAAACCGATTGAAAAATAGCGAATTCCTTTCTTTCACTGAAACTATCGTGCCGTCACATAAATGTCAAAATAAAGTTCAAGCTTTTTCATACAAACAGAGCACCTAGTATTATGTCTGTGGTCCCGTCCCGACCTTCACTGCTCTACACCGTCTAGGTCAGGAATGGATGAGTCTAGTCTAGATGTTTCATACACTTATTGCTGCTTAGACAAAGGCAATAGATACATTGTTTCTTGAAGTTTCTTCATATTTTACTTTTGTTTCGCGAGGGAGTTTAAAAAGTTTCCTAAAACAGCAACACTATAGCGAACATAATTATATACTTACTAACAAAAACGTAAGACTATTTATATTTAATAGTCTTCAAGCGGGGCGTGAAAAGGCAAAGGATGGCCAGCCCAGGGATTCGTTCGCATGACTGGGCTTGTCAGGCTCATATCTGGACCTCACGACCACTTTCCATTAGGTATATATAGGGAGTTCATCATGACGTGCAATTTAAAAAAATTATAGTTTGATCTAATTGTAGCGAATCTCCTTTCATTCACTTCTTAAGCATAGACGGAACAGAAAATTAAGAAACGCCTCTTTCTACAATAACAGGAGATGATTTAGAAATTACTGTCAGGAACATTTAAAACGGATTTTTTTTTAACTGGAAAGTATTTGTAGACGGTCTACATAAAACGTATTATCTGCCCTAAACAAAAACAATTTCACCATAATCATTGCAAATTGCATTAAAACATAAAAACTATAGAAACAAATCGAAGCAATTTCCACCAAAAAAACTACAGTTAAACGATCAGTCCTTGACCGCAAATGATTTTAATACATTTCGCACGAACTCAACGAATTTGCGGTTAGAACTGTACATAATTCGATCTGCTATTGTATAAATTGTGATTTTAATGCTCAAAGTATCAAATTGGACGCTAGGTAATAAGCTACTGAAAAGCAATAAGGTTTGAATAGGTATTCGTTTAGTCCCCTATTATTAAAAAAGGCAATAAGTAACTTAACAAAAACTCTGTTAATCTCGCGTAAATATTAAAAAAATTGTTAAGAATGAAAGAAATAAAGTATATTAAGTAAACCCTGCTTATAACAATGAAATTGTTTTTAAAGGTGGGTAAATGCTTTTCATAAAGCAAATTTAGCTTTTCACGATGTGTTTTCAAATATAAACCCATAGGGACAAATCATATTACTAAAGTTTCCAGGTTTATTACAACCACTAACAACATCACAGGATGCCTACAACCTGTTGATTCAGATTAATTTAGTAAATATTGTAGATAGTGAGTAAGTATAACCAACTCAAAATTCTCTATTCTAAATTTCAAACGCAACTATGGAAGCTGCTTCTTTTCTGCCTTCTTAGCTAGCTATGCTGAAAGCGAACTGGACAAGAAACAGCGCCCCAACTTCTGAAATCAGTTAGGAAAGAAGTTGACATTAAAACATCGCTTCAAGGTTGCCGGTAACCATCTATCAATCGTTTTTATAATTGTTCTCACGTTAGGCAACCAGCAGGCGGCTGGGGCGACCTTTGCTGTTGCCCAAACCAGTTCGTAATTGCATACACTATTAAATACATTTTTGCAATTAATGAAACCGATGCGTTTAGTTCTAATAATACTAGCTTTTAAAATCTAGCTAATAAAAAATATATCTGAGAACTCGAATTAAACCTCTTCAAGATGCTAGATGCCTCCGTGGCCAACTTGATGGGTTTATGTCTCAGATTAGGCAACGGGAATTGAATTATTCTGATTCATCACGCTTGTCAAATCAGAATAATTCAGTCATAGCTACATTGGATGGGTTACGGCTTAGTAGCCATAACCCATCCAATGTAGCTATGACTTGAGTGATCCAGGCCTTTGCCTATTATAGAGACAGTACTAAGGCTAATTACACGATGACACATTGCGGCAAATAAACATGCAACATCATCAGCCTATGTTAGTCAATTGTCAGGCAATTATTTGACCGAACCAGGAATCAAATGTAAGACTAGAAATCCAGTCGATTATTCTAACGACCGGACCCAGAAAACGATGCTAAATGATATCCTGTTTTCTAACCTTTTACATTACAAAAATGGGTAAAATTTAACAAAATACTAACAGACTATAGTTGGCGTGTTTTATTTTTTAAATGATGTCGGATATTTCAATGAATCGACAATATTTGGCAGCAATGAAAGCTGACATACTCGTACAGTTCGTAAAAATCACGTTCATTCTCGTTCAGAAACAAACTCTAAACTCATAGCAATAAAGTCTAATATGAGGACCAGTCGTGTAGAAACGTTACTTGCGCAAGTCGACGAGTTTCCCCTTGACCCGATTGTGCCTGAACTAGAATCGAACCCCAAATCGAGTACCATTAGTCATACTATTGACTGGTGTTATTGGACTGGTGTTTAGTATTACGAGTGCAAATTATGGAATAATTTAGCTTTACTATGTTTATTTGAAGTAAGATAGGATTTAAGCTAAATATTGAATAGGTTGTGTATTCTATTGCTACCAAGGACCGGGGTTTATGTGACGATATGTTTGTTTTGTATATCTATTATTGAAAGTCATTAGAGTCTGAAGATTTTATTTTATTTTCTATCTAAAATGGGCTTGTGTTTGGCCTCATTCGATGGTGGTAAGAGATGACGAGGCCGATGGTGGTACACGCTTACCCAGAAACTGCAGTGACTGTTTACTCTGGCCTTGAAGACACCAAGGCTTCGTGTCCTTTGATATATATTTTTTTATATTGCCCGTCAAGATGACCTCACTCCACCTGATGGAAAGCGGTCGTGAGGTCCAGATATGAGGTTGACAAGCCCAGTCATTCAATCGAATCCCTGGGCCATCCTCACCTTGAAGGCCTACAGAAATGCCTTTTCACGCCCCGCTTGAAGAACCCGGGACTAATAAGAGGAAGGAAACACATATTATGTTGATGATGTGTCATTGCAATCACCGAGCGCTGACAACTGACAAGTCTGCGATTGTGATAAGTATCCGAATGCTCATTTACTTTTACAGCCGACTGTACCTACTTCATGTTTTGTTAAGCATGCAAGTTCGTATCTAGGTAGTTTACTCCTTGAACTCCATACATATATGAATAAGGCCAGCAAGATCACGGCTGAAATTTCAGCGGCCTTGCCCATACATTATCATTGACACTACTCTCTATTTTAATTTCAACATAGACAGAAACGAAAATTTTAGCTTCAATCCTGAATATCTCAGCTACTAAAAACTTGCAACTCTAAGTTTTAAGGTGGTCCCTCACCTGGAGCATTTTCCTGTAATGTGACGTTTCAGATTCGATTTTGAGCATTACATTTCAATACTGCCTTACAAAACTTCAGGGGAGTTATATCAAAATATTACACATTGTATAGCGTGCTTTTTAATTTATGTTAGTTTAAGAAACTTTTGTAATTGTTTTAAATAAATAAATAAATCTGTATCATCAATTCCCTCACAACGTTATGCTTTACGCACTGTAATGCTCGGTTCTCCTCCCTCACTGATGTAATGCTCGACTTAGTAACGGTACTTTACAGGAAAATGCTCCAGGTGGGGCGCACCTTTAAGACTTGTTATCTCAAGGTTACTCTAGCATTGATCAGTGCTGAAAAACTCATTTCAAATGTTGAATACGCTGTGAGATGCGAATTTCGTATGCTGTGGCGTGGTGGCACTGGTGGCCTACTGACAAATGTGATTGTAAATAAACTTAGGTAAATGAGCTTTTTACGTTACTTGCGTAGATGTGCGTTTTCGGTGTCTTTGGAGATTTGAGTTCGAGTTATGATTTTTTTCAGAATCGCTTCACCTTCGAGCAAAAATCATTTCTAGGCCGAATTATAAATCCTTCTCTTTATGATGGAACTCTGACATGTATAATTACCGCCTTTCAAACTACTTAGTATTTATAGCACAAATTAAGTCTAGCACAATAAATAAAACAGCCGTAGAACAAACAGAAGCCTAACACAAGTGACGTAATACTGCATAGGCATCGATCTAATAGAAATTCTAATCGTCAGGGACATCTGTTTCCAACGGCCCGGCTGCACTCGATGCCACAACGCATGGTAATCGTGATAAGATGATATCGATTCATCGAATTTTAAAACGTGCATGTCAGTGGGGTTCATTTGTTTTTAGATTTTTGAAGCTTTTTAGGCACAATCACTCATTAGGAGATCGTTCTACAGTCGCAAATCGGAATAGATGATTTATAAAATGTGATTGTGAGTTAGCTGCTTTTATTGTTTATATGTATTCGCTGAAGAAATATCAATCGTATATTTTACTTTTATCTGGAGCATTACGCAAATAGCTTTATAACATTGCAATAAAGATAAAATACATCTTTCATAAAAGGTCAGAGGAGAGAGGAATTCCCTATATTTTTTTGTTTCAACGAAGGTCACCGAGTGACATTCTCACATTGACATCAATTTCTTCAGCAAAATCTGTAGGCGTCTGCATCTTACAATTGTATATAAACTTTATTAGGTCGCATTTAGGTCAGAGTTGAGTAAGCAGCAAATATTATTCTTAATGTCAAAATACTTGAGATGATGTCAAAATCACTTTACTACTCTATGAAACTTCTGTCAATTTACTTTTTTTGCAGCAAAAATGTATTCATAAAATAATGTTAGTTTTTTAATCTTGTTTAGATAATTAATTAATTTAGTAACGACAATAATAACAGATTGTTTTTTTTAGCACCTTTAAAAATCTACGTCCGAAAACTTCTTTATCGTACGTTTATAGTTTAAAATCGATGCGAACATCATTCTTTTCAAATCACTAGCATTGGCGAATAGTCACTCAGTCAAATATGTACTCTTTTCATTATCCATTCATAATCTTGGCCACTACAACTCGCCGTCTACAGCACCGAAAAATAAATAAAAAAGAAAACAGTGTATCGCAGAACGGAGACAAAAGATGCGCACCTGCTATTTTTATTTCCTCCGAATACCCTTTGATGTTGCGGCCAAGATCATTTTGAAAACAGAACGGAGATAAGTGAAAGAGAGGTGGTGGATTTGACGAAAAGATTCTACCTAACGACAGGTAGGTAAATAATTGAACACTTCTGACATTACAGATTTGCCGTTAATTAGCGTTTTTTTTTTTAAATTTGTTAATAAACAGCACGTTTGGCATTGGATGTGGACGTGAGCACAACGAACACAAAAGCTCGTTTCATGAATGTCGGTGAGTGGGAGTCGAATCTACTGGTTGGTGTTTCTACATTTGACAGGATCTAAGTTAGAAATGCTTTTCAGCTCAGCCTAAGCAACAATATTGCTGTAGCAGACAGACAGACAAAGGAGCGCCAATACCGCTTTGTGATGCTAAAGTGACAGTCATTTAGGAATGTCTTTCATAGTGTAAATGTCAAACTGTCGTACAAAAGGAATAATTTTGGCATTGCTGTTGATGCAATCGGTCATGTGTAACATTAACTATACTTCATTCATTATAGAATTAGAAATAAGAAGCAGGGTTGCTAAAATGATTGACAATTTGCATTTTCGGTTGCCATGACGATAACATCCCTGTGTTATAACCTGGCAAAAAGGAAAACCCCATCTGCCACAGCGTATCAAGGGATTATGTAACATTTTAGATTTGGTAGAGTTATAGTGACAGTAAAAATGTGTTCCCCTGCTTCTTTTAGGCTTTGTTTACATCAACAATATAGTTATTTCATTCATTATAACATTAGAAATAAGAAGCAGGGGGGCTAAAATGAATGACAATTTGCATTTGATTTTGCCATGACGATAACATAGCTGAGTATAACCTGGCAAAATTGAAAACCCCTTCCGCCACAACTTATGAAGGGATTATGTAACATTTTAGATTTGGTAGAGTTATAGTGACAGTAAAAATGGAAACCCCTGCCTGTTTTAGGTTTTTAAATAGACAATATAGTTTGATGCAAGACAAAATAATTTATTTAAGCAAAAGCCTCATAAATCCTGAAGTTACTTTACTTTTAATGAGAACAATAAGTGGGACAGCTGCTATAAGTAGATTTTAATAAATTCGGCATAAATCTGAAAGTAATGTTTATTGTACTTTTACTACAAAGTGTACCCTAAAAAGAACCTTTTTCACCTCTGTCTAATGCTATAATTATTGGAGTATAGGTGAATTTTATTTTACCCTATGTTCCATAGAAAGATAGAAACTAGAGAAATTCAACCTTGGTTCTGTTCGATCCCTAGGAACCATATTTTTTTTTCTGCATACATTATTGTCACATTTCTATTCATAGATAGAAAAGACAACTTGTTCTGGTCAAGGTATCAGGAATTGGAACTCGCAACCGTTCGCAAACCGGACTCCAACCGATAGAGCTACAGATAGCCTCACAAACCTGTCGAAACTACCACTGAGTTCCTTTACAGAACTCTAAAAGATATTAAAACTAGCACTAGAGTATACGTTTCCTCACTGCGTTAGCCAAGCGCGTAGTTCGGTCGCATCCACGTGCAACGAGTGAGCCTTGAACCGCGCTGTTAACTAGTACCTACAATCAATACGAGACTGCTTAAAGGCCTATTCATTTTTATTTATTAGACAGTTAGCTCTGGATATTGCTGATTTAGTATAGGCAACTATGTTAACATGTTGGTTCACGTGTACAAAATTTTGCGATACGTCCATCAGATTCATAGCGAATAGATTTAAGAAGACAGCACTGAAAGTAAAAAGTAAAGTATTTACAAGGCGAGGGTGGATGGAGCTTTTGAAAGGGGAAGGCCTAGACGGACGTACTTAGGACAAGTCCAAGACGTGCTCAGAAAAGGTCAGGTCAAGAGTACCCATAATCGAGGAGCATGTATGAAAGGATTAATGAGAGTGGAAGAAGCGCAAGAGGTGTGTCAGGACGGTAGCAAGTGGATGATGGTATGTATGTATGTACTGAAAATATCATCACATGCCATAAGAGGTCCAATATGCTGCACATAAGACTAAATATCATACACTTGCTAAATAGCATCAAAACAACGACGTTGCAGCAACGAAAAAAGTTTTGACCAGTAGAAACGTTTCGAAAATATGGGAATGACAATCAATGTCATTTTGATACATTTATCGTGATTTGACATGTTGAAGCGATGGTTTGTGTGTTGCTGTTGGCTAGGGCCTTAGAACTTTTCTCCTCTAAGTAATCCATTCAGCAAATAAAGATCACTTTGTATGGCATTTTTCAGGTGACAAATTAAAAAACCAATAACAACATTATATTTACATAGTATCAAATATGTCATTTATGTGTTTCAATAATAAAACTTTATTAAACTGAGCACATTCCGACTTAAAATATTCCAAGCAATTTCCAGTACTCCCCATCACCCCATTCACTAATATTGCACCCCGCAAATACAGACAGACAATGCCCCGATTCTATAAACATGCCTTTGCAAATTGAACGCCATGGGTGACCCTGACTTTGTGTATGTGGTACTAACACATAAATGAATGCGTCAACAGACTTCAGACTCACTTTATTGATGGAAGATAGCAACACACCTTGCATTTGTCTCCTTGAACGTATTGTTCGAAACTTGGAAGCCATATTTAGTCCCATTTGCACATTAAACAACTTACAGACAGATCAACAATAGACGGTAGTTCAACCTCCATTATTGCAGAAGGGATCAGACGGTGAAACCATCGCCCACCCTCAGCTATCGACCTACCCCAATAAAACTTCACAGACGAGGTAGACACACAAAGTTTGCCTCTATCACCTAATCAAACCTGGCTAAATCTCCAATCAAACCTGGATTCTTTGACCTCAACCTTCAATTCAATATAAACCAGGGCACCGACTTAGGCTTTAAGTCATCGACCTACCCTAACGGAATATTGCGTCACAGTGTGGGGACCTCGGGAGCTTTGACACGAGCCCTTGGCGGCAGACGGCACGACCTGAGGTCACATTGGCCCTATCGATTTAGGCACGTCGTCAAGAGTTAGGGGCATTGGACGATTTTATGTAATTATTCGGGGTCGCTAAGCATACAGTTATAAATGTCTATTCATCATTAAATGACTTCCACCTAGGAAAATATACCTTCATGCGGTAATAATTAAAAGATGGTAAAACATTTAAATAAATTGGTGAAACATTAGCAGTCTGATTCAGAATTTGCCTTTGTCCAGCTGCTGCGAGACTCTGTAATAAAACGGTCACTTACCTAAAATGAGGTGTAATTTTGAGTCTGTCTGGAAGGCGTAATGTAATGTAACCAGAAACGGACACGCACGCACAGCTTCCAGGACCTGGTGAATACAGAACCGCTTCAGGACATGGTAACAGTAACAGACCTAAGAGAGTCCCTTGGGTAATCCTTTAAGATTTTAAATTCTTGCATTAATCGTAAACTTTTGAGATGAATAGTAATAGTAGTATTCCTTTGTATTTAAGACATTTATCCTCAAAATAAAAGAAAAGAAATAACTGTATTATATTTCTTAAACTAGTAATTAAAATACATTGCTCTGATCATTTATTGCAAGTAACATATTAATAAACTGTTTGATTGATAAGAGTCAATTTATGAAACCAAATAGCATTTAATTATTAATTAAGATAGCATTAACTGTATAAATTGTGGTAACAGCTACTATATTCCCAGTCACGGGTTTAGTAACTCACGACAGTAATTTGGTTAGATGTTTTTAACTGACCTGTCTTTCCGTCCTTGTGTGTTCTGCCGTTTTTAACTTCTGTACTATCGATGCCTTTTTAAGGACTTTCATTGCGTATAATTTACCCTCGTCTACACCAAATCTTTTTCGTACTAGGAACACTTTGCCGTAAGCTGAAACAAAAAGAAAAACAAACTTTAAAATATCGTCTTTGATTTAAGACACGTATATGTTAAGGTGCTTCTTCACGTAGAGCATTTTGCAAACGTTACAAAGTCGAGAATTACATCGGTGAGGGAGGAGAACCGCGCATTACAGTGCGCAATTTGTTGTTACAATGTGTAATATTTTGATGGGAAAGTCCTGAAGTTTTGTAAGGCAGAATTGTAATGTAATGCTCAAAATCGAGTTTGAAATGCAAATTACAGGCAAATGTTTGTCATGTCTGGGAGGCAGTACTGTATTGTAATGCTCAAAATCGAATCTGAATGTTACATTACAGGAAAATGTTCCATTTGAGGGAGTTCCTTTGAGTAAACCTTTGCCTTACGTCAAACTTCTTGAAAGTAAAACTTATCGCTACAGTTACTAATATGGTACACGTCACAGATGATAATGTGCTCAAATTAGATGCGGTCAAAACCCAGTCAGTTTGCAAACAAATACAGAGAATTGCACAATTTTGTTAGGACGACAATTGCAAGTCATTATGTAACACGCCCTATAGCTGGCATACGCTGCCAAGTAAAACCGTCAGTGTTCACATAATCTTATAAAGGATAAATATAAAAAAAGTATAAGCGAACTTTAGGTTATTCCAAAATGCCATCACGCAAACTACGTAAGTAACTGCATTGCAGTGGACAATGTTTGATACATGCATTTTATATTTGCATCACATTTTTGTCCTGACCCAAACGTTGCGAAATAACCTCTTATTAACATATGCAATCTTAGATAACCCTGAAATATCTACGGAAAAACAAAGGAATATCAAATAGTAATAAACAGAAGATGATTAAAAAGAATAATTACTAAGGTTCTTTTTAAACCAGCTTCAGGTATTGAATATAACTGATTTGAATGATCTGAAAGGTGTTAAAAACTTTTACGAGCAAAATTCATTGTTCATATCGGCACTGTTTGAAAAAGTTTCGCATTGTATTCTTTTACGAGGTGAAAGAGAAAAAAGATTGGTCTTCATTTCCGCAACAATATTATGGGAATTGGTCAGGTACTCCGCTAGGTGAACAATAGGCGACAGTATAAGTTACTAGTGACAAACAATTGCCAAGCTCAGGACATTGTTGGCAATGAGGATTAGCGTGGATAATCAAATGGCGGTTCGCATGTTAAGAAATTACTTTGTATTCCGAAATTAGACTTTACTGACCGCTTCCGATAATGTGTCTTGTTGATGTATAGCGAAGTATGGGGTCAAGCAGTAAACACAAAACAGTACATCGCTGAAAAGTTTACAGATATTTGTGTTTGAGATAGCATAAATTACGACAGCACCCAGATGGGTTAGTCCGGCTTGCCATGGTGAATGGGTTGCGAATTATATCGTTGTCATTAGCCTTAAACACGCTTTGTGAGCAATGTTCATCTAACCAACATTTTAGTTATGAGATAATCTGACTCGATATCCGAACTATCATCTTCTGCAACACTGACATAAAGTTCTGCTATAGTTTTACTGAGTTTCGGACAGTTCGCCCTTGAAACGCTATTCGTTAACACCTTTGCGTAATACAACATTTAAATGAACTTGCCTGCCAGCCTGAGATATTTTCGTCGGTAACAAATTCCTGCTGGTGTCAAGAGGCAAAATATCTATGTGATATTACGCAACGTGTAACACGAAAATGTAGCAATCTATGATTAAAAATAGTTCAAACATGACAAAGGTTGAATAGAAAAAAAAAACTTATAGACCAACAGGTATTGGTAATTCTCTGGGAATGATGGAAGACATGGGGAAAAATCTTAGGTAGCTTAACAATGACAGCTTTTTGTTTTTTTTGTCATAGCGGCGAAATAGACTAACAATTTATTGAACTTTCGCCGGTGAAGCTCGTAACAAGCGAGTCTTGAACTTCGGTGTGGATTTCGCCGCGCTTTGTCAAGCATCCTACAATCACTGCGACAGAGTCGATGTTTGCTAGAGAATCACCCAGCAGATAGCAACGATGTTGTTTCATTCAAAGTAATGGGATAAATGTGATTAAACTAGCCCCTAATCCTAGGTCTCGGAAGCAGCTGTAACGAGACCCTGCTACCGGATACGTCCGGTGTGAACCGGTCGAGAGGCGCGCGCGCACCGCCTCGCACAGAAAAACGGTAGACAGCCACTTTGGCGTTCTATGAAGTGTTGGTTTAGGAGGCGCTTCCCGTCATAATAGTGTTTGTCGGTGAATGGTAATAGAATTTCTATTTTGGAGTAAATGGTATCGAAATGATCTGATTCGGTAATACGATTTGTTATAGGAAGTTTTATGTTGGATATTTTTAACGAGGATATGCTTTTTTGGAGTATTCACTAGTCAATGTTTTCCCATAAAAGCTGCCAACTGCACCAGAATTTTAGAAGTTGCAGAAATGTTAGTAAATTTTAAACATGATGGATAAGCTTTATTTATTTAAAGTCAGCCATTTTGAAATGAGTTGCACATTTATTTTACTAGTTTGAATTTCGATTTATCATATCGTGTGCATGTCTGTTTCATACATAGGCCTAGCTAGGCAAAAAAAACTGCACTGGAATAGCAGCACATAAGCAGGTAAAGGACGTATACTAAAGCAGTTACCTAAAAGCTGCATAAATGAGACTGCGGGCAACTTTCCTCAGATCCGAATCGAATGCAACTCGACGACCTAGCACGGTCGATGATCTCAGAACGGGTAACAGAACAGTACAATGCCGAAAATATCGGGTACGATTTGCACGGTATCAGGGCGTGGTATCGATGGGATCAACAATGGGATAAGGGAAAATGCTCTCCGCATAGGACAAACTGGAGTTAAGAATGAGAGAACATGGTCCATGTAACAAAGACGTCAGAAGGGTTGTGAGGAAGTCATTGAGTGGTGTAGACCTAAGGTTGTTAGTCTTGCGAAAGTACATTTTAGTCTTACAGGTTCAGCAACGCGCTAGTTATAAGCAGTTTCACGTGTCGATCTGCTCCGGCAACTTCAAAAGATACTAACATGAGACCAACTAAAATTTTCCGTTCTTTCGTCATCTATGCCATAAACATGTCTCCAGTTGATGGCCAGAGGACATGGGCATCGTATCCTGTTGGCGAAGGAAAAAGCAATAAAAACTGTAATAAATTTATGAATTTAGCAAGAATTAAGCATGTTTATCAGTCTCTGAAGATTTTTTGTAAGCTGTCCCCAGTATCTATTATTGAGTCATTACAAGTGAATTTGACCAGAAAAACCGAACGTCCTACAAGTTATTTTTTCCTATCACCGGATAATATTACATGCCAAAAGATGTGTAAGCATTGTTTTCGCGTATGTTATCATATCTACGAGATTACAGGTCATCAACCCTCCAATTTCACTTTTAAATAGTTTCACTGGAAACCCGTCTAGGTGAAGGTTGGTCGTCTAACTCCGTCCTTTCGTCCGGGCGGCTCAGGACGAGCGTTGAACCGCTAATGTAGGGAACAACTACTCGTATTTTGAAATTGCTTTCCAACTACTGTATTGTATGCGAAATTACCCCATGGATTTTACTTACAATTGAGAAAGGCACATATTTTGTATTGACTTTGGATAATAGTCTCGTCGCAAATGAAAAGCCTGATCTTTAAATTCAAATTGAATGAAGCGCTATCAGCATTTATCTAAACCTTCTGTCACTTACCACATATGAATTAAAAAATGTTTTAAGAGTGTTGTTATTATGAATATTTATAGAGGAATGCCAATAACTATGAATTGTAGTGATGATTTGTATTCAATAGTCAAAGAGTAATTGAAAATGTTGGTAACAGGCGTTTAATAGACAAAGGGAGATAAATGCTTAGCAACGGGGTTCAGAGACCCAAACGTTTGAAGGAAAAATCTTAGATTCGGCGTTTAATATTACTCCATCATGTGTAATAGTATTCAGACACGATTCCTTTCGAATACTAAGCTGTTATCGAACACTTTAAGATATTCTTGAAATCCATACTAATATCATGAATGTGAAAGTAATCGTCTGATTAGTTATATATATTATATCTGGGTTATACCAAACTTACGACCTAAGGAGTATTCAGTACAACTTAGCTAACATTAATGACGGGAGAAGTATTCTTGCTGAGGATTATTCGATTATCTAGGAAATAATTTCCAAGAGTAATTTCTAAAAACGAGACCTAATAAATCAACAGCGGTTTTGTAAGAAACTGTCTGTAGCCTCTGGTTTGGTAAACCGTTCCATCTTTAAACACGCCGAAGTCACGACTTTGTATAAATATTACGTATTCGAATTTCTAATTTTAACCTGTTGTTTTTGCAGGATTACAAATGAGCAATGAGGTGAATGATAAGTCTTAGGGACTGTGGCATTGGTTTACATAATTTGAGAAGAAAATGTTACGTCACTTACACAACCTCACCTCACCATATGCCTTAGTATAGTGAGTGCCCTCTAATATATTGTCATGTCCAATCCGGACCCATAAATGTGCTATGTATCTAATTTTAAGACCTTTATTATACTTATGGAGTGCAATAAACTGAATGAATTGAATTGAATACCTGTCATTGCCAAGAACTAGCTTAATCTTGTCATTTAAAAATATCGTTGGTTAGGACCTGCGCTGTGTGGATTTGGTCCTGATTGGTGGAATCTTACTAATATTACAAATGCGAAAGTTTGTGAGGATGTATGTATGTGTGTTGTTTGTTACTTGTTGTGTTTGTTACTCTTTCACGCAAAAACTACTGAACGGATTTAGATGAAACTTTAAAGTAATACAGCTTATACATCAGAACAACGCATAGGCTACAATTTACATTTTATGTAAGTTAGCCATGAAATATAACGATAACGCGGGCAAAGCCGCGGGCGGAAAGCTAGTAAACTATTAATGAACGGGGGGGTTAAAATGTACTCGTGCGCAGAACCAGCACCTCCACTGTCGCCTAGCGTTATTTTCACGTGACCAGCTCTGTAGGTCTAACCATGAGTCTCCGTCACATGAACGGTGATTGTTGAGTTCAGAAATTTGTATCCACAAACACTGATCAAAAAAAAGTTGACGGCACCTGAAATTGACGCTGCCGTGTCACATGTCAATAGAAATGAAAGGGACAGCTATATATTATGTAAGGACTGCTCAGCTTTGATTTATGTTTGTGGATTCAGGCGTTTTTCATTTCTATTTCTAATCTTAGGAGGCGCTGTACCGAAGTCCAATACGAAAACGTCAACGCGGCCGGCACTGATGTAGGCTTATGGCAGCGGTACTGTTCTCAAACTGTTTTTTTATTACTAACTTACTTCAGTTGTGCGGTTATTTTTACATTCCATACATTGTACTCAATGTCTGTATCATATTTTAAGGTTTTTATAAATATTTACAAATAGTCCAGTCCACGAAAACTAGGAACACAATTTTTGACTTCGTAATTTTATTTGGACTAGTTAGGAGTTGAACATATCAATGTTCCCGCCCGTGGACCTTGAGTCGAAGGGGGAGGGGGGGTTTGAACGTCTCATTCACGATGCGCCGATGCAATGATTTTAGGGTGCTGACTGTACCACTGATTTGTTTGGTTTGAAATTAAAGTTAATTGAATAAATTTTATTTTCACCTAGATAGTTTCTACATCACCTGCTGAGGATGCCATATCATTTTTGTAAGTCTTTTGGTAATCACCCGATACGGGTATAAGCGTGTTTGATTTTGAGTGAATATACAAAAGTCGTATTTTTAATGAGACGAAGTATCATGTTTTCTTGTAACAAAAATAGTGTCGCGGCAAAGTATCATATCATTATTTATCATAAATAACAGGTATAGTATTTATAAATATCACCTGTAGTACCTTTGGTAGCTTAGCGGTAGCTAGAACACCAAAATGCCGATATCGGGTACCTACCTACCGAGGCAACGTTATTTCACAAATTAGCAGCTGTCAGTTGATTTCGTCTAATTAAAAATACGAACAATACGACTTTAGTTGTAGTTTTTTTTTTAGATTAGCTCTACTGGACAGTTCAAAATAATAAACAATACTAACCTTATTTAATTATTTAAAATGGCCCAAAAGAGGTGTCATGTCTAGTTATAAAAATTCAACTGAGTGACGATATTTCTTTTCACATCCGTTCCGTATCGTCTTTTACCGCAGCGTCCGGTCGTTTCACACATTAAGCGTAACAATGCGTTGAAAATGACCTCTAATGCATCGCTTTAAGTATACTAAGCAAAAACCTGTTCAATTTGGCTTGTGGTTAATTGTACTAACCTTAGGTAGTAGGCTAGTTAATTTATGAGACGTAACTTCTCACTGCAACAAAAATATGGCAATATTTCCTTGCCTATTCAGCGCGGTCGTAGTCAAATTGTACAATAAGCAATTTGTTAAAGTGTCTTGATTCAGTGCACAGTAATGTATGACGACCGACTTGGTGTAATGGTTAAGAAGTTGGCTACTACACCAGAGGTCGCGGGTTCGATACCCGCACAGTACAAACATTTGTGTGCATGAACATGTCTGTTTGTACTGGTCTGGGTGTCTCCTATGTATAATAAGTATGTATTTACAAAAGAAAAATGTATTTAAGTATGTTTATCCGTTGTCTAGTATCCCATAACACAAGCTTTAATTAGCTTATTTTGGGGCTAGATGGCGCTGTGTGGAATAATGTCCTGGGATATTTATTTATTTTTTATTTACGTATGAGAAATGGAGCTACTGGAATTTATGGTGATTTAGCATGCGGCAGTTAAAAGCGCAGTTATTTGTTTGTACATATGTAATGTCATTATATAAATGAAAGTGCACGCACAGTTTACAGTCTTAATAATGTTAGAAATGTGAATGGTCCGGAATGTTGCAACTCGAGATTTTTTTCATTTCTAACTTAAAAGCCACTGTCTAAGTGTGAGATTTCACTGTAGACTTTGTATCAGCCGCGCATATCATAAGAGTTGTTGTTTCATATCATAATGAGAGCTCGTCATAGGCCTTAGACTCAAATAAGACGACACGATTGGCGTTTGGCGTAGTGCGGTTTCGATTCCCGATTCAGTCAATTGAGAACACTAACTTTGGTAAATTGGTTCAGGTCCTGGTGTGCTTGGATACGTCCCTGGCTTAAATCCTTGTCGGGGACCTCGTTACACAATGATATTTTTATCTTGTCTTAACACCTAGGTGTTATTCTATGGCCTTGTTACTAGGCTTGCCAACTCCGGAAATGCCTTCCGGGATTACCCAGCTTGACATCCGGGACTTGGGTATGTTGCGATGGACACATACACAACACAACACACCACAATCCACACACAAAATGGTTCGGAAAAAAAACTATTTAAAAAATAATAAAAATGAATGACTACTTAATACGTAGCTGAATTAAGAAACTTTAATAATGTTTAAAAAAATACTCGGGCAAACTGCCTAACCCGAGAGTAGTTGGTGCAGACGAGATAGATACTAATGTCAATAATCACTGATTTCCGGGTCACAAGGCGTCCCGCAAGGGGTCACGGCGGGACGGCCCAAAATTGACCCAGAAGCGGGACGTTTTTTTTTAAATGTTTTGCTTCAGTTAGTTTTAAGTAGTAGTAAAATGTTATCTCTTGCACCGTCTGTAAATTTATCTGTTTAATTGTGTGGTTGACTGGTAGAGAATGCCTTTTGGCATTAAGTCCGCCTATTGTACTGTGTATTTTTTGTGCAATGAAGAATAAATAAATAAGCGGGACGTCCCGGATTCCGGGACGGTTGGCAAGCCTACTTGTTGCCCCATATGTTTTGACTGAACCACTCACTTTTACAGTTGTTTCGAACTCGAATGCTATAATATAGAGAGTGGTAACCGTCCTGATAAAAATGCTAATTCGCGTATACCCGAGGTCAGTGACCCTTCGCGGAACATTGTTCCCTACCCTACCAAGTTGACATGTTCACTTTTACATTATCTGATGTGTGTAAGTGAACTCAACATTATGAGCAGTTTAACTTTAGATTCGTAAACCTTTAATATTTTTGTCATGATGACAGTTTCTTTAAATACAGTAACATTATATTTAAATAATAAAATATTTTAGACGGCAATTTTAATGTCATTCTCAACATTTGCGACAGTTTAAAGATCACTGATAACATTTTATTACATTTTGGTAACGATAGAAACTAGAAAAATCGACCTGATCCTATAGGGCTCGAGCGGGAATTGAACCCGTGTCTCCTGCATAAATAGAGCATTGTTTCATTGCAAAAAAAACCACTTACCATTTTATAAATTTTTAATCCTGGTTAAATAACGCAAACATGATGTAGTTCTGTCTCTGGGTGGTTATTTTGTTTTCAACTAGAATTATCTCAGTAAGTCAGTCTTTTTTAAACAGAAAAACCCTGCTCAGTAAGGGGTTTCAGTATGTGTACCATGAGTTTACAACAATGACCGCTGCTAGTGTCCATTGACGTTTATTTAAGGTATTTCGGTATATTGCACCTATACTTCATTCATTAGAACATTAGAAATAAGAAGCAGGGATGCTAAAATGAATGACAATCTGCATTTGACGTTGCAAAAACCCCTTCCGCCACAACGTATGAAGGGATTATGTAACATTTTAGATTTGGTAGAGTTATAGTGACAGTAAAAACGTGTTCGGATAAAAACCCCTGCTTCTTTTAGGTTCTTACATCGACAACATAGTTTGATGCAAAGTAAAATAATTTATTTAGGTAAAAGCGTCTTAAATTCTTAAGTTACTTTACTTTAAATGAGGACACTTAAGTGTGAGATTTTAATGAATTCGACATAAAGTTTAAAAATAAATATTTATTGTACTTTATCAGTATCACAGAGTGTTTACTAAAAATAACCTTTTTTACTTCTGTCTAATGCTATAATAAATTGAATATAGTGATAATGAATAACGGCAGTCATTTCTGAAGTCAACTATCGTAATTTAAGTGACAGAAACTCATGGTAGACATACAAATATGTAAAATTGTCCTGTATTTTATTTGAATCAAATATGTTTAACAAACCCATTTAAGGGGTTGTTCTACTAACACGCTACTTCTCTCCAAAACCTGACCTCATACCCACAAGCAAATTCCTAAATTGCTTTAAACCAAATATGAAAACGAGCCCGCACCCCATCCTCCAATCATCGCACGGAGCCATAAGCCATCGAGGTAAACGTCCTATAGTATAGCATCTGCCGCGTAAAAAAACGAGCCACCTGGCACCAGAGCGCCCCGCTCGGCGACCATTATGCGCTCAGGGGCGCTCGCGCAGCCCAGTGTGTCACTTGCTGACGCTAGTTTATTGAAAAGTGATAATGTAAGGTAATCGTTACTCTTTGCAACATTAACTTATCAAGAAGGAGCTCTTAGGTCCATCACCAGCACTAACTGCCCGTCAGCGGCTTCGTCTGCATAGATAGACTGTCCTTCTCGTCAAAATATAGCATTAATTAAAAAAAAATAAAGCCTATGTCACTTCCTGATAATGTGGCTTTATATTGGTGAAAGAATTTTTAAAATCGGTCCTGTAGTTTCGGAGCCTAATCAATACAAACAAACAAACAAATCTTCCCTCTTTATAATATTAGTATAGATGATAATGTCAGTATGATGTTTGAAGCCCACTAGCATATGCTTTAAAAAAAAGGGAATCAAGAGTGATAATGTAAGAAAATCTTTGTAAGCTTGGATATCGTCGTCCTAGATCCATGAGTGAGCACCATGCTCTTAACAGTACTGTACATCTCATCAGTTTATAATTTTGAAGTTAAAAAATGTTATAAGGCTCAGACTAATTAATTCAAGCGGAAGGGAATAATGCCCTATCTTTACACGATCATACTTATACCTACGTACATTTGACTGAATTTACATCTTTAGGATCACAATTTGGTCTTTAATTTAAACTAAGTTTAGTGAATAGATTTCTAGCACCATACATATTCTGTGACCATACGAGACGATATACATTGGTAGAATCGACTCATTCCCGCATGAACGCGAAACAGGGTAAACCACCCCTCAGAATAGAGACGAAATTTTTATTGTTTGAAAGTCGCCCCTTGTCGCGACACCGAAGTTAAGCGAAGCGTGGTGTTTTGTCTAGTTAGGGAAGATATTTAAATAAATAAATATCTGGGACAATTTACACCAAGATCATCTGACCCCAAACTAAGCAGAGCTTGTACTATGGGCGTCAGAGACTGATAAACATACTTAAATATTGCTAAATACATGCATATATAGATAATAACACACAGAACCACAACAAACACTCATGTTCGTCACACAAAATGTTTGTCATGGGTGGGGATCGAACCCACGAACTCCAGCTCCTCCAGATTTGTTCATCAAGTTACTAAAAGTTTTCAGAATCATTAAGTATAAATAAACTTCAGGTAAAATTAACCACCTAACACATTCGAACACAATACTTCATTACTGTTGATCCTAGCATAATTATTGTATCTTTGTTTTTTATTTTTGAATCTATTACTTGAGCTGTGCTGTGTCCCTAAACCACTTTCGTTTGCTATTTTGTTTATGGACGTTGCGATACAAGCAATGCTTAGAACTTGTAAACATTTTTGACAATATACATTATTTACTTACCATAAGCCCTTAGATCAATTTTGAGACAGTATTACTCATCTGTCACCGTCTTATTTGTATTCAGCTAAGGTTGTAATTCAAACTTAATTACCAAGTCTTAAAGGTTTTCACATGTGTTACACAATATTCATAATACTAGTCAGTCAATGACATTATTTCTTAACTGAAAAGCAAACTAACATCGAATTTCACACTACAAATCCATCGTTAATTAATCAACTACTTCCTTGCTGTCAGAACTTGAGGTCAAACGAACCAGGTAAGCGGTGCGGTAGGTCAAGATTAGGGGTGATACAACAATATTACAAACTTTTTTGGGGAAACTAGCTAAAAATTACAGTTGTTAAGGGGTTTTATTGAAGTCAACTTTTTTTAAAGCTGGTATTTAATGATAATTAGAAGCGTGCTTTTTAAAAGGACTTTGGTCCTAAGGGCGTTGTCAGTTGTTTATTTTTATTAAACACAACGTGAAGTAGCGTATGCGTGTACTATTTCCAACAACTCTCTTTGTATCTCCTGCCCTATTTTGGATACAGGCGAGGCAGTGGTACGAGTCAAATCTAAATCCAAAAACTCACAGGCATGTCTTTACCTATTCCGCGAATACATTATATCAGGCACACAAGTATGTAATCATGAGTATTATTCACAAATAACAACTTTTTAACCCAACATTCATCGCACCCCCAGCCCTAGCCGAGTTGCGTCGCTTGGGAGGCGCGGCGGCGTCGACTTCAGTTGCAACCGTGCATTCGGCTACGCAACCGGCCGGATGCCATCCTCGTAGGGTTCAACGGTGCACGTGCGTGCTGAGTGCATGAGAGATTGTAGAGCCTGTGGCGGATTTGTGAAAAGGTATTCGCTGAGTTTGGGAAGACCTAATTTGACGTGATTAGCACTTTCGTCTACAAATTATGATTGAGGTTCAGACTGTTTACACCTACCAAAAAAAAAAAAAAGTTGATCAAAAGAAATGAGGAATGGACATTGGACAATAAATGTAACGGTGTAATTTTTAACAGAAAAGTATTTTAAAAATTTTTAAATCCTAAAACTAAAAAAAAGGAAAAACTCACAAATAGTTTAAGGAAGAGCTAATTTGACGTGATTAGATGATTAAGGTTCAGTCAGACTGTATCTATATCTACAGAAAGAAATTAAATAAACTAAAAAGTTGATCAAAAGAAAAGAGGAATGGCCAAAAATGGTAAGTCTAATTTTTAACAGCTGTATTTAGAATATGAAAGCCTTGTAAGTTTTATTTTCATTCGCTAAAAGAGCTCTTATGGCAACTATAAGTCAAAATTCAAGCAAGTAATAGTACAAAAACCAAAACTTCAACCCAATATGTAAATTAAGTGAAAATACATTTTCAGGTCAAGGGAAAACAACGTCAAAAGGTAGGTAATGCAAATGTTACCGATTACATGAGGACCACCAAACCGAGAATGAATAAATACATACGAGTTTATTTGTTTGTTTTTCAATTTTTAATCTAGGGAACATTATCTCAACCTTGAAAGGTTGGATAAAATGAATAAGGTTGTATTTTTGCACATAATCTAACTTTTTTTTTCATATATCTTCATAGCAAAATAAAAATCAATCCCTTACATCAAAGCCTGAACTTCATTCAATACAAGAAATAGACAGGTGGCAGTACCTGTCTATTTCTTGTATACCCAGCCAAACAGAATCCGTTATATTAGTCCAAACATTTTTTGCCCTGAGTGAGAAACGAACACTCACTAAGCCATTGTTCAACCACGAATTCAGGCTTGTACAGACGCGTTCATTTAAAACTTTACAAAGCCATTGCAAAATGGGTCTAATTTCATCACCTTAACGTACCCCTAAGTAAAGCTTGACGTGAACGCCTCTGTACATAAGTCGACTGTAGGCAAGGTATATATCTCGTTTCTATCATAAAATATCTGGTTGTTTGTCAGACATGTAAGGCAACAGTAATTGAATAAGTATAATTTGCGAGCTCTTACAGACTGGCATTACCCAGATGAAAGTCAAGTCTAATCCCCCCCTTTCAAATATAACTTAAGTATACAAAGTCACCTTCATTGACTCGGAGTCATATTTGGTTATTCCACAACATTTAGGTAACATGCACATCCTGTCATGTTTTATAATAAATAAAAAAATATGCGCCAGACCACACGCCACTTGTCAAGGTCTCGAAGTAGGGATAAATTATCCCTATGATCCCAATAATGAATGTGACAGCGATTTCGATTTGAATGCGTTTTCATTAGAAATGTATTGCTATTTAATTTAAAGTGATCAAAAGTCGAATTTAATATTGGGCCTGTTATTTTGGGCGAATTGTTTTAAGTCCGTATTGGAAAACCAAGTGACCATAGTAAAATCTGTAAACCAGTAACAAAGTAAGTAACTACTACAAACACCTGAACACGCTATATCTGTTGGATGAATGAAAAAATATCTAATTCTTGGTATATTAACTTAACCATTAACTTCGCAAGTACTAAGAGACAGTGTGGTAAAATTAATCCCTTTTGTCATTCCACGCTGGTACACACGCTTCAAACAACTAATCCAACAATGCACACCGGGTTCATTTAGAAAAATAAATGCAACGAACACTCAAATAGAGATGCTCTATGTTATCGATATCATGCAATCGCACATAAAACATAACAAGCAATAAATTACATAATTTGGCGCTTGGTGTCCCCAAAACCTACCATGAATGTTAATATGTGTGAGGTATACAGTGCAAGCTGTTGTCTTCGTGGTGAACCAAACACACAACATGCCAACACATAGCTATGTGAGTATTTGAACCCTACGTACCAGATGGCGACTCGAGATGGTTAACCGGGTTAATTCACTTTCTTATCGATGTTTTCCATCATCAGAGTAATAGCTATTTTTAAATAGTGCACATTTTATGATCGAAGGTTTTAAAAACAGGTTTTTTGTGTGTGTAAAGCTCAACAGATCTTCTATTAACACTGATAGTATCGAAGCAGCTGCTATAGTTTAATAAATGGAAATAGGAGTTCAATAGTGCAATATACGAGTAAAACCCTAATGAAAACTATAGTAACATGAAAATAATGCTAAATATCAATGACACGATTTTCGTCGCCATACTGTGTTTGATCTACTTGCATTATCGATACAACTGCATTGAAATCGTGACATGTAACATCCCTAACGACATGGGGCGACTTATCTCACGTATGGGTGGGCTGCCATCGGTGTCAATGTTCTACGCCCCCTTTCTATTCACAAAAATATTCAAAATAAGTTCAGTAACACAAATGTCGATAAACTATTATGATTTAACAATGATACTGTGCTCTATTTTTAAGACTACCTTAGAAATGAAACAAAAAAGTTGTTTAATGAAATGATTAGTCAGATAAAGAGGCCCATTAATGTGCCCATGATCTCATATATTAGAAAACTGAAGTCAACTTTTAAATAAAGATTATCCTCAAGCGCGATTGGAATTTTCTTTATCCAAAAAAAAACCGTTATTTGTCAGTGTCACGGAATAGGTTGTGACTTGTGGGATCAATAGCCTCTTGGGTGTGGTTTTGTTGGTATTTTATTTGCATGTCCTCCGAAAAGTAGAGTAGCTACTACTAATAACTAAAACGGTTTATCGATTGCCATCAGGCTTGCGAACTACCACATGTATGATTAAGCTTCAAATACCCACATGGTATTGTAAAGCTTAATCAGTGATATCTACCCTAACCCTGGCTATTATTAGAAATATTTGATATATCAAAAACAAAACAACTATCAAACTCAAAATTCTGATTTAGAGAAAGGGGTCCGGATCCTTGCAACGTTGATAAACCCATAAGTTCCAGAAAACTTTAACCAAGGACTCAGCTCAGTATTTAATATAATATACGAATAAGATAATGTTAATTGATTAGGAACAAAGTAAAAATTTGCGTCACCTTTAGAAAATAATAAGAAAAACAGTTGGAAGTACCAGGTGCTCATAAGGTCACGAGCGGTGAGGACGCTGACGGTCGGTCGGGTAACGACCGGGCACCGCTACGTACGCGCCAGTTTTGGGGGTCGACGACCCGCGCCGCGACGGACGACGTCCTGGGACCGCCTCCTACGTTACATGAGGCCCTGGTACTTTTACATTGAGAGCAGACTTTTTTCTTCGATTGGTTACTTACAAACAACTAATGATCGACTTAATCAACGAGCATTTAATTATAACAAAAAATGGAACAACTGCCAAATTGCCATACTCATTAGTCATCATTACTATGGAACGAGTGTCTACTAACTCTGATACTCCTAGGATCAAACTAAAGATACAGCGAGTACCTACAATGAACCCAGTAATTTTATTACTCATGGTCTAAGTACCAAAATATAAGGATAATATACTATATTGGTAAGTTTTAATTACTTTAGCTAAGTGAATTTTTATTTTTTTGCATTTAATAATGAACTATTTTCCACAAAGACAGAAACTAGAAAAATTCAACCTGATCCTAGGGACACAAGCGGGATTCGAACCGGCGACTTTAGCTACCCAAATTTTATTTAAACTTGAACTTTTGCTAAAATACGCCCTAACCTCAATACTTGGCTCACTTAAGTTCTACATTGACCTCAATTTGAAGGAAGCCTCTCATACAAATTTGCCATTAAAAATAAGATTCAAATAAAATCAGTAGGCATAGACAATTCATAAACGCAGCAGAACCCAGCAAAACCAAACCACAGAAAAAACCTTTAAACTTATTTTTATTTATTGTCACTGAGAAGTGTCAAAAATTGCGTCAACGTACTGATAACAGGTGAACAAAGCTTAACACAGTATGTCACACCTAGATTCATAACAACTTAATACACTATCTTAATTCCAGTTTCACCTAACAATAAACAATAACGTTCGTGACGTCACGACTGACATCAACAAGTCACAATGACGTAAGCATGCGCATACGCCGCCCTGAACACACTCAGTGCAACATATGAGTACCTGTAACCAACGTCATTATGTAACTACGACATGACGCAGTCTGTGAAATGGAGTTACGATAACCCCATTATCTATGGAACACATGCTGAGCGTGATACGTGTTATAGTTTGCATAACCCTGTTTCGCGTATTGCAATGATGTTCAATTGTTTCGAGCAAAATCTTGACGTACACGTGTCAATCATATTTTAATCATAATCACTGCAACTTCATTTCTTGTATTTTCAAACGAAAACAAGTTTTATATAAGAGTAAATACTCGTATGTATATCTGGGATATTTTTACTCATTGCCCCAAACAAAGTAACTATGCTTGTATTGACTGTCATACATAAGAATATATTTTTGAATATGAATTACAATCAGAGGAACAAGCAGAATAAAGAAAAAATAACACTAACACACATTCTGAGGTTAGATTTACATATTTTTGAAAATAAAACAATTTCTATCAATGTCGCAACATTATGACCTATTTTTTGTTAGTTTTTCGCCAAAGTCTTTATCTCATATAGTTATAATCCCGCTGGGAATTTTCTGTGTGACCACGAGACCAAAAACAAATACCCGATAAGATAAAAGTGATCGTTAAACTGTTGTTTCATGTTTCAAATAATAGTAACTTGAATATTTTGAAAGGGCGGACGCATCATAATTACGAGATGAATGCTCTTACAAAAACGAAAACCTTTTAGTCCTTAGTGTATGTAGCATAGCAAACAATAGTGTTGGGAAGAGGTTGCCAACCTTATTCGATACGGTATCGTGGTAAACATTTTTTTCAAGTTATTTATAAAAATAAAACAACAAGTCTTATTAGAACACACTTTACCATATGGGGATGTGATCTTACAGCACTGTGTTATGAAATTAATATGAATAAACGAGATAGCCTTCACGTCCCATTGCAAAGCACAGGCCTTAGCATAACTATGAGATGGTACGAGTCATACAACACAAGATAACAGCGTTGATTAAGGTATTTCTGATTGCTCCTCAGTGCTGAACTTTCACGTCAGATGCTTAAAACCGCCCTTAGGCTTAAGGCCTAACATTTTAGCTACCTAAGCAGTGACTATCGGCTTAACGTTTCCATTCGAAGCAGTGATGCCCGAAAGACACATCACTAAATTTCGAACGAGGTGGCTATTACCTGGCGTGCTTAGTCCAACATCATTAATTGTTGATGTTGCCACTAAGCCACAGGCTTATGTAAAGCACCGCGACATAATTATCTCACGCTTTTATTGCGAGGAAGTCTATACGAATAGCACTAGATAACGCATGACAAAATACTCTCGCGGTGCGCAAATTAGCCCCACTGTAGGGCTAGCTAAGAGCAGCACACTACTTTCGATTCGACACGTCAGATTTAAAAATGTATTGAACTGACATCAAATGTCATCTCGATTAGAAGAGTGCTTATGTCATTCCCATACATTTTTTACATTCGACATGTCGACACGGAAGTAGCGTGTGGCTCTTGGCTAGGACCCCTGGTATGGTATAGCAAAAACAGTGTTGGGAAGAGGTTGCTAACCCTATCCGATACGGTATTGCGATTATTGCAACGGTTATGCAACTGGAAGCAGGCGGAATTGCGGACGTTCACACTGTGTGACCAGTCTAGTGTAAACAGTGCGATTATGGGCAATATGGCTTATTTATTGGGCATGTTACTGTTAAGCACCACAGGCCACGAGGCGTAGCTAAGCATATTCATCATAATAAGCTTGCTGTACGCCCGGTTGAAGTTACAAATTGGATGCAGCGACGCTGCCGCTTCGTCGATGTTTTGTAGGTTTAATCCTGGGGCCTTATAACAATCGCTTGTATCCAGTTAAGTTAATCCCTTAAAATGAGGGGAAGCGAGCAATTTCGTCAGTAAATATCCAGCCTAGAGGATGCGTTAGTGACTGGCTGAACATTAATGATCATCATTACGCGTTTGCTAGCAACGCTCAGTTTAGCGAATGAACTTAACAAGTTATAAGAAAAACCATCCCCTCCATTGTCACCTAGCGTCTTTTCACGTGACGCAGAATAAGTAATAGTCTCTTACAGACTGCTACGTCTGTAAGATACTATTACTTATTCTGCGCTGTAAGCTTCAAGTGGGCGTTACACCTAGCGTATTATGACATGACCAATACATTAAATAATAACACCTAGAAGGATAGTTCCATACAATGGCGGCGACTATTTGTGATGGCAAAATCACATGTCTAAATGATTGTTATAGGTCACACATGTTGAGTATCGTAAATATGTTTTTTTTTGTGCCTTTTTGATAAGTTGTTTTACTTCCATCTACGCTCCAAATTGCCATTTTGTCGGGGCTCTTACCTCAAGAACTCGACATAGAGCACTGGCATATTCAGCCGGACCGGCTTAACGTTAATGGCATCACCACGGGTGCCCGGACTGGGTGTGTTTGTGTTATTATTCTAAGCGCCATTATTTTATACAGCTACGCAACGTTGGCAGTGGCGCTAAGTGGTTCAGGCGAATGTACCGGAAGTAATATTCATGAGGTATCATTCACGCACGACACCTCACCTGTTGGAGGAGCTCGAACTGTTAGCAACCATCCTCAATGCACCTTTGACGCAATTAGTCGAAGGTTGTGTTCGAGCCCCACCGAGGACAAAAATGTATATGAGGAAACTAATTATACACTTTGTATTAAGTATGTAACATCATCGACTTTGTACTCTCAACGAATCGACCCGTGTTGTTTTTGCACTAACAATAATGGAGAAGGTGATGATTTTTATGCCCTCAAATTATGATTTATGTTGATAATTATGATAAAAGAAACGTCATTGAAGAAGTCACTGAATTGTTCGAAGGTTTGTGTTAGTGGTCTTTGCTATAATTCATTGCTAATTTATTGTTCTCGTTTATCAACAGACACTTTTCGGTTTAACCAATAATTTGTGTGATAGTTAATGAGCGTTCATGTTATCTTGGGTTTGCGAATCTTTAATACCATTTTTGTACTTAACGGTTACAAATTTAAAAAAAAGATATGTCCCCGACATCACACCACTTTGTGATGGTCTCGAAGTAATGATAAATATCGCAGTTACGGGTACCAGACAAGGAATAAGGGCAGAGGCGTCCCCCAGCACACACAGACCAGAGCCCATTTCGGAAAGATTTCCTGACTTGACCGGGAATCGAACCCGGACACTACGTATGTCAAAGCGACAAACCGTGCTACACTCAAATAGACCGTAATAGCCCTAGAATCTGATCCGTACTAGGCATCATTCAGGCCCTTTCCCCACCTTCTCAGAACAACGGAGACGAAGACCGGTGAATCCGGTGATCATACGATATTAACGTAACACTACTGAAAGAAAGATCTCTAACTGTAGTAATAGGTAGTCGGCATTTGAGATATTTAATTTTAAACCTAGTCTAACGAAATTATGAGTCATGGATGATGATGAGGTAAATTCGATCTACCTACCAATATGGACTTTGGCTTTGACGACTGCAACAGCGCCCTTATATTAGTAGTCCCCCTTCTAGTCATTTAGACTATTGATTCTAAAAAATCAATAACTCTTTTATTGAACTCTTTTCTTGACTGTTGGCGCAATGGCAGCGATCCTGCCTTTAGCGCCGGTGGTCGTGGGTTCGATCCCCACCCATGACAAATATTTTTGTGTGACGAGCATTTGTATTTGTTGTGTCTGGGTGTTATTATCTATTTAAGTATGTATTTAGAAATATTGTGTGAATTGTCCCAAATATTTATATTTTTTATTTATTGATATTAACACAATGTCCCTTCGCCAACGTGACCGCCTTCTAAGGCTTCAGGAGTGGAAGTTTATCTCAGTCACATTTCGAGAGGGGTCATTTAAGGGAAGGTAGCGTGACGTCGTTGTCCCCTCTGAACAAAACCCAAGCAAAATTAGAAATGGTTTCTTTAACCCTTTGAAAAGAAATAAAGAAATCTAAATCAAACATTGGAGTATTTCGCTTGCATGCCAAGGAGTTAAGGTGCAAATTAATGTGGTAACTATAGCTACTTATTTCTGCCTGACTGAAGGGTATAAAGTTATGCTTGGCTAATATTCTTTAAGTTTTTTTTTTATACCACGTGTGACAAACAAGCATGCGGACCACCTAATGGTAAGCAGTTACCCGTAGCCTATGGACACGTGCAACACCAGGGGTATCACTCGCGCGTTCTTGAAGAACTGCATACTATAACTCATCGGGAAAACCTCGGCAGGGAGTCCATTCCACAGTTTAAGTTACTTTTTACTAATTCTCGTTTAACACCCTCAGAGAAATGGGTGGGGCTGAAAATCAGCGCTGTCTAGGGTCCCGATCCTAGGTCAGCACAAGCTGAGCCTCCTCCAATTACTTTCTGTAATTACTGTATGTTAAATTTATAACTATTTCTTGTATCTGTTGGGAAGTAATAAACACATTTTTAATTTAATTAATTTAATTTAATTTTGCAAACTTTTACATACATTGGGTTTATTGGTTGGTTCAGCACAATTGCGGGCAGAACTTACATTACTGTTACGAACGTCTGTATGTATATGTTGTGTTGTAAAAAACATTTTCCATACTTGTATGTTAGGCCGAGTGAAAGACCTGGCATGTATAAACAAGAGTAAACCCGTCCTGGTTTAAATTTTTTTAAACTCTGAAGTCTCTATGGCACTCAACGCGACCTCATCAAGGAACCGTGCAATATGTAATTATTACTGAATAGGTAATTAACTAATCATCACCCCACGCGGCCAGATGATAGGGCCAACGACCCTAGCGCATTGCACGATGCAACCGAGCGTGCTCGCGCGCACGTAGACATGTCCTGGAAGCCGAACTCGAATTATCGTAAACTTTCAGACAGATACAATTCGAAATTATTCTTGAATTTTAATTTTGTACCAGTGAGCACTCTTTTTAAGCAGTCACAGTCACAGATCATGCAAGGTGTTTGAAGGTGAATCTTTCCTGATTGAAGAGGCACGACGTTACCTATCATGTTTTGAAACCAGCTTTGGCGTCTATAAACATACTCGTAGATGTACATGGCTTTTTGATGCCCTTGTTTGACACTGAATGAATTATTTTCTGATAGCAAAGATAAAAAGCCAAAGCCAAAGATTTTATGAAACCGAACAGTCTGATGACACTAAAACAATGGTTTTGCTTTTACTGCTGGTTTGAACGGAACGTAACGTGACAGTGAATTTAACATTTATTTTGTATTTTAGTTATTTTCTAAGGTAGAATCCTCGTATCAATGTTCATTACAAAACTAATGAATTTAGTGAATCTGAACTCGATACCCTCATAAACGAGTTTACGTAGGACTGCTTTCGCTCGTCAACTTCATAGAGATTTAAGGTCACAGCAGCACATTTTCTCATCAGCACTGCTCCAACCCAGCATATCGACTCGTAATAAGAAAAAAACATATTGACAGTGTAAAATATACTATAGTAAAAACAATTCAATGCTCTAATTTGAATGGCAAGTTAAATTGCTGGGTTGGAGCGTTGCTGTTGCGGTGCCGGGATAGTGTGCTATGACCATCAGACGCATTCTGTCTCTATGGATTTTGTGTCCATACGTTCGACGTATACGCCATTCCAACCTTGAATATGGTCTCAACAGAGTCCATTTTAAAGATAAAGAAACAATAAAAGGATTACTCACCTCCCGTGCCAAGGACTTTGAGCAAGTCGAAATGTGATATGTCCACTTTGGAAGCTCCATTTAGATTAACTGTGAACAAAACAAACATTCCGTTAATAAATACTTCCATAAATCTTATCAGTTCATTGGGTCAGTGCTAAATGAACGGAACAAAAGTATCTTTAGTGAATACAATAGGTTTCTATTCTGGATTTTTAAAATGTTTTCATTACTCATACACGGAAAGTACGCTTGAAGTTGCCTGAGCATAGGGTTGAAAGCTTCACTTTCAGCCTTTGTAAAGTTTTTTTCAGCCCTAGGGCTGAAAGTAAATAACTGACAAATGTCACCTTCTATTTTGACATTCCTTTTGCGGCAAGTCGATGTATTCTATTCAGCCACAGCAGTATTTGAAATTTCTTTCGTAAATTATAATTAATGAAAAATTATATTATTAATGAGTATAAATTTACCAAATTCAAATTTATACTCGGGTCACTGCTTCCGCAGGACTTCAGCGACTCTATTAGCTGATTCAGGCGCCAATTTGACTACAATAAAAAGACATGGTGGATGGAAATCTAGTACAGTAGCTGAAGGCTACATCGAGGAATCGGTCAATAACAAGGCAAACATTTCAAATCAGTTGACTGTAACAATAAATTACCCACCAAGTACCTACTTCAAAAGATTGCCCGGATGAAGAGATTGTTCTATCACCAACATTAACTCAAGATGCTCAAATTTCACAAAAAATATCAACTATCAACATTCCAGGAAGTAACCTCTCTCTCTCGTTTAACAATTGCTCTCACTTGAATATAAACTTTAAATAGAAATATCATCAACTTTGTTGTAGGTAATGTGTCAATAAAATTTTGTTGGTTGAACTTATGTATCTGATTTTTATTTACTTTAGTTATATTCGTAATGAAAAGCAGCGTGTTTACCTCGGAAGAAAGACACTTTCAATGCCCTCGAACTATTAGCGCTCTCGCTACGCTCGCGCGCCAAACCATCTCGTGCATTGAAAAGGTAACTTTCTCACCTTGTGTAACAATCTACTATTCTTCAACTTTAATTGATACACAATTAGGGTGCGTTGCGAGGAATTTGTTTGTTAAGAACCAATAGAATCGCGAAGTTGGAGAATGAAACAATTTTATTGGTTCTTAACACACATATTCCTCGCAACACATCCTTGCACATCTCTGGTGGAAAAGCACCCTTAGGGTTGAGCGCCGAGAGCCTCGTCGGTTCCGCCGTGTGCGGTCGCATTCTGTTCTCTTTCTCGGTCTAGTAAACGACAGTCCTGAGTGATAGAAAAGGATAGAAGCATAGGAAAGTGCGATGCGGTGCGGCCAAATGTAGCTCAACCCTTAGGCTGCTTTTCCACCAGAGATATGCTTTGTAGCTATGCTACGAGGATGTGCAAGCTAAGCCACTGATGCTGTGCTATGAATCGGAGCGAGTAAAAAGAGTCTACAGTTTGGGTCGACCGGTGGTTTACTGCACTTAAATGCATAACATAGATTTATTTGTATAGTATTTCCTGCTAGTTAACCCATAGATGAAGACTAGCTTCAAGACTGCGGACCAATTAACAACCATCTGTTTATGGGTTTATTTGCTGCACATAAATCTTATAACAGGAATTATTTGCTAAGCATATTAGGACTTTGTAAACGCTTAGACCATTTTAAGCATGGCAATGTGTGTTTTAATGTCAGTAATATACTGTGCCGCTTCCACCAAAGAGAACAGAATTAAATCAATACATAATGTGTAGTCAAATAACATTGGTGAAAAATGAGCTTCTGGAGTGTTCCGTTCACGATGAAGGCAACAGTCACTTGCCTCTGACTACCCCGTTTGGGACCCCTACCGCTACCCCAAGTAATGATGGTTTGTATTCTTTATTTATCAGGTAAAGCCATAGCTAATTAGTAATTAGTAGTAATTAGCTACTTAAGTGCCAGATTAAAACATTGGTAATCGAACTAGATTAGTTTGACAGAATGTCAACTTTTAAATAACACTACTGGTGTTATAAAAGTGAAAAACATATACCTACAGTTACTTTAGGCACAGAATAGGTAATAGTACTCCGTACAGAAGGTTCTCTCAAGAATCGAGGACAAGTAAAAGAGCCTCCTCCAATCTTACAAGTTAGTGTCACACTAGTACTTTTTAATTTGTCCGAAACATCGATCAAGGCCATGTTTAGGTAGCTTGCAAGCGGAATCGAAACTTATCGCGTAGCACGAACGTTCCTATTCCACTGTGCGCCGCTGAACGAAACCGATTCATCTGTCAGAGCGCAGGGTCGCTATTCTCAGATTTAATTATTAACTTTTTAGTGTTCTGAAACTTTTTTTAAATTTAAAATGGGTTTGGCCTATCACGCCTGGTGGTAAGCGATGACGAGACCGCTGGTGGTCACTCTGGCCTTAAAGACACTAGCGTGTAAGTATCCGGAAACACAGACGCAGGTAGAGCGTTCCACACCCTAGCGGGGCGGACGAGAAAAGATGCAGCAAACCGTTGAGTGCAGATTGCTGGAAACTCAACCACATGATGGTGAAAGCCCGGCGTCTAGTGGTCAGGTGGAAATGAGTTCGAAACTCAACAATCCTCACTCATTTAATTCACCGAGGTTCAGAGGCGTGAAACAGCAGGTTATTATGATAGCTTTGGTTGGAGAATTGCCATCATCTACCGTGTGAACAAATTCATTGTATTATTAAAACCATGCGCGCCATAACATGAAAACAATGAAATTAAGTTCATACGTATACACGGTAAAAAAATCGTGTTATGTTTAAGTTACTCTGATATGCGGACTATAAAACTTTGTATAACACAGTTAGAACTTAGTACAACCATGAATGGATAAAAAACAGTGTGAGAAATACCCACACCTTAGAATAATTACATATAGAAACAAAGTCCGCGCGCCCATATTGAAGCACCTTCATTGGAGCCATAAATGGCTCCAAACGGACCCGGTGCAGTGTTCATTACAGCTCCGCAATGTTCAATGTCGAAGCGCGCTGCACGTAAAGCAGGCAATAGTCACGCATGTGTGGATCGGTTTAGTGCTTAATTTTTGACGGGGCGCGCGGGCGGTCTATGAAGACTATCCTTCTATACGTTATTATTCTAAGACCCACACTTACAATTTTGTGTTTTTTTATAACAACAAAAATAAATAATACTATAATTTAGTTCACACTGCTCCATATCCATACTATAAAATCACAAAATAACATTATTTAAAATTTACATTCAGTTACCTACACATGTGCATAAATTTATGATTTATGATTCGTTTTAAGAGTTGAAAAAAGTATCATTTTATACGGACTTTATTACAAATGGTTAAGAATAATTTACAGAAGATATTTTACTCAAAAATGTCAAATACTGCAACGGAATTATTGATTGTTCACTCTTATCAGTCACTCGCGCGACACGCCCACTTATGATAAATTATTTCTTTTTCTCTCTCTTCTGTAAAGAAGCAGATATCTTTGTATGTTTGAGAGAAAGGGATTTCCGTTTTTTTTTCTTTCATGTAAACCCGTTTATCCAGTTTTTACAACTCATTATCTAAGCATGGGAAATTAAAAACCGTTGTGTTTTATTCAAGTCATTTTTTAATGAGACAATGAAAAGACTATTTCCAGGGAAATCTCGAGAGACTACGATCGATTGACAAATGAAAAACTTCCAGAAATCAAATGCACATTAGTGATAAATAATATCTACAGATGGCGCGATAGCGTTAATGTCCCACTGGAATTACCGTGACAGAGTATTTGCAAAGTTTTCATTCGCGAAGTCAGCCAGCCAATCGTCGTAATCATAATATTATTGCATATAATAGCATATGAGTAAACAACCTGATAATATACAGAGATTAGCATAACGATTGATGATAAAGTATCAAGTGTACGATGATAACATTTATTTTCCCTGGACCGTCAAACTCTGAGTTCATTGACTCATTGACACTAAAGTAAATCATATTTTCGCAACTTCAAGACATCCAAATCGACGAAAATAAATAATATAGCCTTATCGTGCACAGGAGGCCTACTCCTGTGCAAACATAACGAATTTCGTGAAAAAGATTCATGATATTAGGTGTTCCACGAACGGTAGACTTCCAGGTCACACCTTAAAACTATATTGTGTTGAGGTTGGTACGAGTCATACTTTGGATTAGGATTTTGCGGATTGCTAGAGATGTGTAAGGCCAGTGATAAACCCCACTGTCAGATGTTATATTATATTAGATGACTGGCCTGTTGGCGCATTAACAGCGATCCTGCCTTTAACGCTGGAGGTCGTGGGTTCGATCCCCACCCATGACAAATATTTGTGTGACGAACATTTGTATTTGTTGTGTGTCTGGGTGTTATTATCTATTTAAGTATGTATTTAGAAATATTTAAGTATGTTTATCAGTCTCTGACGCCCATATTACAAGCTCTGCTTAGTTTGGGGTCAGATGATCTTGGTGTGAATTGTCCCAGATATTTATTTATTATTTATCAAGCCACTATAAGGCAGCAGACTAGGCTTAACGTTACGAATGAGCTTTACCGACGTCCTGGACTTTTTTCAATCTAAAAGATTCTAGAAAGACCTAGTAAACTTTGATTCGTTCCAATCCTAAAGCAATAAGATTACGTACAATTCAATAATGCATTTGTTTTAAGTGGTTTTATAGCATTGTTTGGTAAAAGTCAACAGCTTATTAAAAAATTAGGCTTTGCAACTAGTCTACCACTGGTAGTTGTTCAAAAAAACATTATTTATTACATGTTGTTCCTAACTGCAAATGCAAATAATTGTATATTTTAATGTTTTTAACAGTTCTTAAAAGCAAGGTATGAGCATAGTTAAGTAAACATTAAAACGAGACCGAATAATGTACAACTATTATGTATAATTAGGCCGGTATTACGAATGAGAAGCAATGTCGTCAGTGCGTCGACCTAAGACGTAGAGGTCATTACTGAGCTACATTGAAATATCATCGAATGACTAACTTGTTTATCCTAGAACTGAGATATTCGAATGATTCGGCCGAATTGCACGAAAATCAGTAAAATGACAACATTAACGAAAGTATGGCGCAAGGGGTCTAGCTTCTATCTAATCAACAATTCCGAAGATGTGGGAAAATTAACGCGATATGAAAACAGTGAATAATTTTACACATTACAATGGTCAGCGCCTCCGTGGCCGAGTGGTTCCTGAGCTCAGCCCGAATCCCGGAGGTCCCGGGTTCAAATCCCAGGTCGGCCAAAGTGTGTATTCGGATTTTTCTGAACATTCCCGGGTTTGTGATCACTAATCCGTATTTGGCAAGCGTGGTGATTAAGCCAATACCCATCCATTGTAGCGATGACTTGATTTCAATGATGGAGGCCTTTCCCCAGCAGTGAGTAGGACAGTATATAGGCTAATTACTACTTACAATGGCCAGCGCAAGCCTCGTAACGAACGTAATAAGGTTAATTCTAATAAAAACGGGTTTTTGCAACGAAACAAAACTACGGTAATTTTTTTTACCTATGAGCGGCCGAAACGTCGAGAAAATAGGTAAAACAATTTACCAAAGTTTTGTTTCGTTGCAAAAACCTGCTTTTATTAGAATTAGTTAAAATGCAACAAGAAAGTTTAAAATGTAATAAGGTTCATCGAAAATCGGTAATCAAAAAAAATTAGGAGAATTGGACGATAATAGTGACTTGACTGTTTGTAGCTGTTGGATAAGGATCTTGAATGTCAAAAATTATTTGTTTCTGTCTAAAGGAAAATAAAAAACGCAGTTATAAAATATCGCGCAACTGTTAACGAAACAATCAATACTAATTCACTAAATTCCTAATAATTTCATATCTGTTTTCGACATTCCTGCTTAGATTGCGTCGACAGTTGCCTTGTTTTGATTCTTGATCCAGCCCTTGAGCAAAGCTAACTTTAATGACATTACTTTAATGTAAAACGATCATGGAACTACTATGAGGCAAATTTTAAGGTTTTGATTGTCCTGCTAAGTGATTGTGGAGTCATTCTGTGATTGTGGAGTTAATAATTACTGTGTTACCATCGACCATACAATAGGCTAGACGACTAAAAAAAACTATTTAGTCCGTCAGTTTTTTTTTTGTTTATGATTTATGATTTACTTTAAATCTAAAAAATTCAAACTAACTTAATAATAAAATAAACAAAATAATAATATAAATGATATTTAGAATTTAAAAAAGGTATGGGCCGTGGGGCAAGGAACCCAGAACGCTGGCTGCGTTTCCTCGCTGAATGGCTATACTGAGCCTTTGAGCGAGGAAGGAGCCAGCTCTTCTGTCCTTGCTGGTGGCCGCAAGTTTTGTGGCTAGTGTCCCGAAGAACTTTTTAGTTTTTAGTCCGTCAGTTGGATTATCAAAAATTCTGGACACGTATTTTTTTATTTTTGTCGTAAATGAAAAATGACGGCGATACAGTGCGTTGAAATTTCGCGTGACGTCACGCCTAGGTACAATTTTTAATTAGAAGTGACGTTACAAGCCCCCACTCCGGAACTTAAATGCTCTTTACCTTTGTATTTTTTTATTAATCAGATAAAGTAAAAAATATATGTCCAGTATTTTTGGACGGTCTAACGAACGGACTAAACAGAATGCCATTTTTTTTAATGTTGTCGACATCCCTATTGTTAAAGTCAATGCGGTCAGCAAGCAATCCAAAGCACCTTTTATTTACACACGAAGCTTTACGTAGCTTATGCGTTTGACACAAGGCCCATTCTGCAATTGTTTTTTAAAGGTTGATGTGAACACGTCTGTTCAACGGAGGCGAACAAGCTGAACTGTGATTAAGCGGTTACCGTAGTCTACACAACAACAGTACAACAGGTATTTACTGCTAAGAGTGGATGCGGAAGGTTGATATACGTAAAGGCACTTATCTCACCGAGCCAACATACTTTCAGGGTTTTAGAAGCAACCGTGAGGACGACGGTTGACGGTATTAGAAAATCTTATTTCGAACATAACACATGGGAATTAAAATTTCGAGAACCACCTTCAGCAGTGGATTACAGGTGAACTCACAATGTTTATAAGCTAAATATTATTTCTTAGCAAGTGTGAATATTACGACAATCCACCATGTGGACTTGCCATGGCACCCCGGTGATACAGGGCGTCACAGCACATACATTCAGAAGGTCATGTAATTTGTATATTGTATAGTATTAAGTGCTATTAATGACCTTAAAGGTTTCGAGGAAAAGTTAATATTTGCTTGATACTTAGTTAATTCACTTACAAATACGACATAACTTCAAGGTTCTACGGATAAAAATAATACGAGTTGAATCTTTTCCGTAAAAGCAGTTAGTGAGTCTTTTTTTATTTACCGTTAGCTTTGCTTTTAAGAGTTCCGTACCTCGAGAGGAAAAAACGGAACGCTTATAGGATCACTTTGTTGTCCGTCCGTCCGTCTGTCTGTCTGTCAAGCTCCTCTTTTTCAGGAACGCGTGGTAGATGATAAATGACCCATGTTGATTTTTTACTTAACAGCGTGCATCTAGAACCACTTCCTTCGAAAGTAGGAAAATCACCCGTTGAAGACATCCATTAATATATATTTTGACCCTTGGATGTACCAATTCTCTAAATTCCCAAAGCCTCAAATCTCATTCTCATATCCCCAGGCGAGGAGCCGCTCGATGGTCTCAAAGGCCTGCACTCGGACGAGACCGGGTCCGGCGACAATCAAGCTGGAATTTATATCAAATACTCAGGTCTACTGTCCTTTGGACCTGTGAAAAAACCAAACTTCTAAGCTAACGCAATTAAAAGATACAGCCGTTTATGCCGCAAATTTCCGAAAATTTTCGACACTCGCAGGGAATAAAACCCTGTACTTCCCGTGAACTCAGAATCTTGAAATTTGGTACGAAGCAACGTCTTTATAGCACAGATAAAGTTAAAATTGCGAAAACCGTAAATTTCTAGTTACATCATATAATAAATTTACCTACAGGTTTGTACGGAACCCTCGGTGCGCGAGTACGACTTGCACTTGGCCGGTTTTCTTTCTAGTTAAAATTACCTCAATGATGAAAGAATCTTTGGGACACTACAACCCAGACAATCCGACCCGAACTAGACCACCAGGTATCTGAATACTAACTCGTTTTGATTTTTCTAACATCATTTTTTTGTTGTGAGTCTCATTAGCCCAGTATATAATATTTTCCTATCTACTTAATTTTTCTGAAAAGTTAACTGGTGGACTACCTAGTTGATGGTTTCTTGTTATCAGGGGCCTTGACGGGACCGCGATAAGCACTACTATATTTTATATCAATGTAGTGGTGTCAATATGCCTTTACAGAGACATTTCATTATGTTGTGTGATCTAAAATTGTATATGGGAAGCACATTTCGCCAATCATCATCAACTTGCAAGCATATCCAGTGCTGAACATGGGCCCACCTCATAGACCTAATAACTGCAGTAGTGCACTACTATAAAAGGTATGATAATAAAGAATAATAAATATGTACCAAACACACCACTTGTCATGGTCGGTGCTACGAGGTACCTGTTACGTCTACCAAGAGTTGCCGCTTTAAATTTACGTTATCGTGCGTAAAATTTTGGGACATTGTCATGTCATGTCTTGTCAAATCCCAATATATATTTTTCCGCGAACGAGAACGTGAATTTGAAATGGCAACTCGTGGTAGACGTACAGATTAGGAATTTAGTCAGAGGCATCTGCCAAACCCAGCCGACTAAGAAAAGATCCATTTCTGAATTGACCGGGAAATCAAACCCGAGACACCACAAAGCCAAAGTGAGAAACCGTGCTACAGCGCACTACGCCAATCGTGTCGTCATATGTGTTATAGCAAATAAAAAGCAAATTATTAGCTGGCCGTTGAACAATGAAGACTGATTTTTTGTTTAGGTGTTAGCTACCGCTTGCAAGTGAGGGATTTAATTATAGCATTACAGGCTGCAGAGTCCAGCCACACATCAGGCAATGGGTCAAATGACAACACCAAGGGTGGAAAGATATTGCATAGATTGCAAAGTCTCATTAGTTATGCAGAGCAATGGAGAGTGCAGAGAGTTGGTTGATTCCACGTTAAGAGTTCGCATCGACGTATTATATGATAAAAATATATATATTCTTCGCGAAATATAAAACAGCAAATATATTAGATTAAAACTCACTGTCTTCTTTTATGGTAGTAAATTTAATCCATTTAATTTGCTTGTTTTTGCTACAATTGCACATTTAACTAGAAAAATGTCTCTTCCCTGGTCTGTCCTTTCACAGTATTATCCGTAAATCAGTGACTTTTAGGTGCTTCTCAATAAAATAAAATAAGGTTGATATTATTAATCTGTGCACTAGAATAACTAATCATTGTTAATTGTAAAGGGTAAGGTATTCGAATTCTTAAACAATGGTGTTTAAGAATTCGAATACTTTACCCTTTCATTAAAAAAAAAAGTAATCTTGTCCCGCGCATTTTAAGTCCCCTGGTTTCTTCATTTTTCGGAAAAAATTGTGACCCCAAAATGCCGATCAAGCTGAAGGGGCAGGTCTATAAACCATCTTTAGGCCAGGCTTGTCATTATAAATATGGCAGTGAAACACGGCCGTTACTAGAGCGACACAAGCAGGAGCTGCGCGTCACGGAAATGAAGATGTTGCAGTGGCTGTGTGGAGTCTCACGCAAAGATCGCGTGCGAAACACCCACATCTGCGACGTACTCCGTGTTCGTGACATCGCAGACAAGATACAGGAGTGCCGTCTTTGTTGGTATGGTCATGTCTCACGAAACTCGGCAAACTACGTGGGTAACAAATGTTTGGCCATGTCGCCTCCGCCAGGTTCCAGTAGAAGAGGTCTAACCAAGAAGCGCTAGCTTGACGTCGTTAAGGGTGACAAACGGGCCTACAGACTCACCACTGAGGATGGACAAGACCGCGCGAAGTGGGCCAAGAATGTAAGAAAGGCGGACCCTTGGAACCCTACACTCCAGCGTGGGATCACAACCGGGATAGACCGCAAGGACGATGATGATGCTACCAATGAATATAATAAGAACGCTTGGCGCATAACACTCTTACTTCTCGTAAGAGTGTTATGCGCCAAGAAGTTAAGATAATGTTTGTTAAATTTTTATTTTGTAATAAGATTTTTAAGCAATTCAGAATATTTATATCTCAACAGAATATTTCATTCACAAAACCGTACATGTGCAGGTAGTCCTTCCCCTGTTCAAATTGTACCCTACCCTATATATATACCCTACCCTGTACACCATTTCCCCCCCCCCCCTGAACAAGATATCTCCCCTGGCATCATCTAAAACAAGAAAATAACGATTAAATAACGGGCCGTTTTATAAGTAATTCACAAATTTAAATAGGTACTATTTGTAAATTATAATTAGCATATTTTTGTTATGCCGCAATCTCAAGACCTTTTAACGTAGAAACAACGTAGTAGCACTAGATGAGAGTCGACGATGATCTTGATATTTTTTTTCAATGACAGTACCGTACGCTACAACGTAAGAAAAGGAATATGTCTCCCACATGAAGAGCAATACCACACCACCTCCCATGGCCCTACCGACCGTCCTGGTCCTACGGGCCGAAAAGCGAGAGATTCGCGCGGAACTTGCTACTGCTGGGCAGCGTGCACTCAGCCGCGCGCAATGCTTGACTCTCTACAATGTCCTTTATATCTACATCCTTTGTCCCTTTGCCAACTCTCCCCTAGTAGATAGGGACAAAATAACCTGAAGAGCACAACACCCTTTTTTCCAATCTACAGAGATTTATTATAGTGGCCCCCGCGACCAACCTCACGGTTAAGCAGAAAGGCACACCATTCCTAGCACACCGTGAAGTATACCAGGGACCATCTGCGGTAGGTCCTGCCGCCACAAAGCACAATGCATTACACATTATGGTACTCACAGGCGAGTAGCCCGTGGCATTACCCACTCCCATTTATCCAGAATGGTACCGGAGCAGTTATAGTCGCTCACCACGCACATCTCAAAGAACGCTAGCGGCTTCAATCCCCGCTGGGGACGTCAGAGAAGCCAACTACCATAACTCCAGAATGGTGCCGGAGCTGTATAGCACGCTCACATCTCACGCGTACATTTACCCTTAGCTACAGCCGGGTGGCCGGATAAGCAATATAGAGGATACCCATCTCCTTGCTATCCAGGCAAGTACCGGAGGAGCGGCAAACTGCTATAAGGGTTCCTCACTAACCCCGTATCTAAACACTTAACAGCCCAACGCCCTAGACCAGTGAATTTAGATACTCGTTGCGCTCGGTACACTACTGAGCAGACGAACATGCCCCTCCTCTGCAACTAACCACATGCCACCACGAATCCAACTCCAAGTTGGGGCCTGCCTAAGAAACGCAGGGCTGGGACCCCCAACACCCGTGGTACCCTGATCCTAACAGCCAGACCCGTAGTTCCAGCTGCGAAAACACTACCTACCCGGGTTAGTAGATAGGGACCTGAAGAGCAGATGGTCTGCTACAGAGCTCCCTTAGTCGCCTCTTACGACACCCTAGGGAAGGAGATGGGGCGGTGGAATGTATTCTTTTAAAGTGCCGCCACCAGCACGGCAATAAAAGTAATTTACATCTGTAAAGGAAAGACTACATTTTGACCATGTGGAATTGGTCACAAATGGGGTTGTTATCAGGTGTTTTTGATAAGGAGTCAAAATCCCAAATAAACCCTAAGGAGCTGGTGTGTCGAGTTAGCTGTTCAAGAGGTCAAGCTTTCTTTTCTGTCTTGAGAAAGATTTTAGCAGGTTTCAGAGTCCGATGAACCTCAGTTGATCAGGCAGAGTTGGCTGATATGGGCTATTGTCCATCTACTGAAAGAGTACCAAGCTGTCCTAAATTCTAAAAGCCCAAATAATGAACAAAGCCACACAGTTTTTGTTTCTTATTAAGTATATATTTTTTATGGTTACAAGAGAAAATATATGTTTGTCAGTCATGAGTGTATAGCGATGCTACTGATTAGAGAAGCGCCGAATGTAGGTTCAACAATGTACCGAACCGAATGATTCCGCCGAAATATTCAGTTCAATTCCGCGCGGAAACCAGTTTGTGCACGCACGTCGATGTCGCGCTCTGCAAGAGCCGGGCGGCGTTTGCCACCGCCCCCCTCTCTGCGCGGGCGCAACCGCTCAAACGTTCATATTTAAATAAAGTTTCCTCAAATGTGTATTTTTTTTCATTGGTGAATTAATATCTGTTACAAAAGGTATATTTTATTTTACCCATCACAAAATAATAACGGGCTTAACAGGCCACTGCCTCAGCATGTGTCGCTGCAATTCAAGACTACAGACATGCTGCTGTTATTCTGGGGCAGGGCCAGCCGAATATACAAATAGTTATGTCAATTCCTAGTTTTTCTGTTGCGAATTACCTAATATTTGCTACTCAGGCTTTTGTTTACGTCGGTTTCACAATAATATCTCTTCAAATCTTACCCCCTTATTCATAAAAAATAAAACAGTCTTTTAAGACAGTTTTCACTATGGTAAATTTGTCTTGAAGCATAATGTTTAGTAAAATGTTTTTTTTTTATATTTAAAATAATTTTAACATCATTCGGATCGGGCTTAGTCCTGGCTGGGTGTGGTGCACAATCATCATCATCATCAAAATTAAAAATAATTTAAACATTCGGTAAAAAGTCGTCATATCAACATGCGGTATGTACCGAATACAAACATTAGGCGCATTTCTACTACTGATGGTGTTCACATACAAATTTTTAAGAAACTTTTATTTCCTAAACCAAATGGAAAAAAACAATTCTTGCAAATGCTTTAACAGACCCCTGGTGCATTCAAAATATGATTTATTACTTTACTGAAATATTAAATAAAAAATCGCTGAACATCCAAAGATTGCAAAATGTAATAAAACTAGCCACATACCTTTATGTCTTTTCCTAATTTTACTAGCATCCACCAGGTTCCAGTCCACTGAGTCTCTCGCTGGAGCAGGAACAGTCCCACCGATCAGCTCTACTGAGCTACTGCGCTTGGAGCTCGGTCCAGGCACCGGAGGCAGTTCCTCAACATTCTTAACATCCTTCACTGAAGAAGCATTAGAACACTCCACTATTTCCACACTCCTGTCCGTATTCACTCTACTGGTGCTACTGTGGCCGTTCACAGGCGGGTCAGGTCTGGCTTTCTTGGTAGGCCCTTTCTTCAACTTCTGACCGCTATGACGACGCTTCAGCTTAGGCGAATGGGAAGAATTCCTGGAACTGACCGGGGACGGGCATCCGCACTCCATACTGCCCTCTTGGTCGCTGCCTTCGTAATAACCAGACTCGTGTTCCGGCTTCTTGTCAGGAAGGCTCATCTCGGCGGTGGCCATGGCTCAGCCCGTCAACAAAACCATGTAGACTCCACTACTTAGCGTATATTCATCGAGTGCTACCAAATTCTGCGCCAGATCGTCTAGGCAGCAATCTCAAAACTTGGCACTGCCACTTCGCAACTAGCAAACTAACTTTGCCAGCGAAAGCGCAGACACGTAAAGCATTTTTCGCGACTCGAGTAGCGACTGTGCGAACTTCACACCGAACTGTCTTCGCAGATGGCGCTACTGCTCCTTGTAACCCGACCGAATCAAGTCGACCACAACGGCCACAAAGCTCAACTCAGCCAACTTCACTTTGCAAATCGATCGGATTATCGCATTTATGTCTACTTTCACACTGATGAAATGTCAAAATTACAGTGGACCAGTTTCCTTATTTATTTAGGTATGTGAGCTGTTTTTAGGAAAAGTACAGCATATTTGTCTTCCAGGTGGCACTCAAAATAAATCCAAATCCATGTATGTACAAAATTTCACTTCACAAACAGCACAGTCCTTAAAAACACTTGATTGTCACAGTTCGTTATTTTGTAATCATCCACTACACTATCTAATAACAATTTGACCGTTTTTACAAAACTTATGTACACTAAACAAATTAATTATAAAAATACACGCGCGAATGAGATACGGGCTCACTCAGCGCGATAAAGTAACTGAATTCAAGAAACGCAAAATAGAAACCGTGCGACGTGCGAGCGGCGCTTCCCCCACCATTTACGATTTACGAGGCCAGATAGTGCATGCCAAATGCGCAGACAAATCGATAAAAAATATCGATTGTAACTTAAGATTAAAAAAACTATCAAAAACGTGTAAACGTGCATCATTTTAATCTTCTTTTATTTTTCATCTTTGATTATCTTCAGAATTCATAATAAATTTAGTTCTTTGCTAGAAGTAAAGGCAGCGTCTTTACTTCTCAAAGTCTCTACAACCCAAAACTTAAATAAAGAGTTAAATATGCCATTAATAATAATAATAATAAATATCCCTGGACAGTATTCCACACAGCGCCATCTAGCCCCAAAGTAAGCTAATTAAAGCTTGTGTTATGGGATACTAGACAACGGATAAACATACTTAAATACATTTTCTTTTGTAAATATATACTTATTATACATAGGAGACACCCAGACCAGTACAAACAGACATGTTCATGCACACAAATGTTTGTACTGTGCGGGGATCGAACCCGCGACCTCTGGTGTAGTAGCCAACTTCTTAACCATTACACCAAGTCGGTCGTCAAATTGTTCTTAAACCATGCGTCCATTTGGGAAAACAAAGACAACCTTGAAAGCATCGCAAGTTTCTACTAGATGGCGCTAGTGCCTTTGTGGTTACGGTGCTTTTTTCCGTGACTTGTGGGCCAACAGAGACTGATTGGACTGTAGTGTCCCCGCGCCCACGCGGCACTGCCTTGCCCTGGAGCAACGCAGAGGTCGGAATTAGGTAGAGTTATTTAGGAATAAAGTGGATATGCCTCAAATCCCGAGATCCATTTTAAAGAGCAGGATTTTTATTTTTTTATTTATTTCATAAATCTCGTGATTTATTAAATAAAAAAAGGTATTTTCTTTTACAAAATTTAAACCACTGCACGCGCCAACTTACTAAACTTACATCAACGACAAATGGATTTTAGACGTTCGGAGAAATTCATTGAAGCCAGCAAATATTGAAAAGCTAATGGTTATATACTTCAATTCTCATAAAAGTTAAATAGCAATGTTGGAAGCGAACACTTCAAATCTTAGTGGTGCTTGAGACTGTATGAATAATTTGTATAGTGAATTAATGTAAATACTGATAAAAATTGTATGTTAATTATGTTTGTTTTATTTTCTTATCTATCTCTGTGGTATCTATTTTTTTTTGTAATATTGTGGGCCACACGGGATTGTCCATTAAAATCCCGGGAAGATCCATATTAATATTAACATTCGATGCAAGTACATAAATAACTCTACCTAATTCCGACCTCCATGTCATGTTTTTCTACCAAGACTATATTTTTATTTATTTTGTATCTCCATAATAGAATAGAAATAAAACAACCATTAACTTAACTAAACAACTATATGGATTATGTAGAATTGATTATTCATAAATTCATGCATATTGTCTTTTCTTGTAGTCATAAATCCACGATTTATCTGAATTTATCATATATACTGCGAAGTCACCGTTTCATGGACGTAAACAAAGAGAGATGCACGTATCGCCGATCTATACCTTAGAGCGAGACAAAAATTAACCGAACGAAACGGTTGTATATTTCTCTCACTCGCTTATTTCTAGAGTGGAGTGCTTAAGGCCGAGTTAAATAAGGACTAAATAATATTTTTTGTTCTTATCATAATACTTTGTATCAATGAATGTCATGCACACAAGACACAATACTCTTTCCTAGAATGTAGACATAGTTTACCTACATAAAAGCTAACATGAGTAGCTGGGAATGAAGATATACTTTTGAACATGTTAAGTCGCCTGCGTTGCTAGCAAGAGCCAGGCCTCTGCGAAAATCAGTGTCCTGGGTGCAATTCCCAGGTTGAGGCATGTGGATATGTCAACACCAACCGGCAATCGAAAGCAGTTCTTTGGCTTGAGAGCCTCCTGCTTTTACCCAATTCACCGTTTGCGACACAGTAGTCTCACAAAAAAACGAAGGTTGGGATTTAATCAGGCTCAGCAGTCCACCTATTCATGGTAACGATAACACCGTGAAATTGATGAAGTGCTTGTATAAGCAGATGAGACTTCATGATGTGACAGTTATACATATAACTTGAACTGAAAGAGGTGGGAATGCCCTGTTACTGTAACAAGCTAAAATACTAAAATTCCCTAATGTCCCTTAAAGATCTTTTATGCGCGCTTTCTTTGATCTTATGTCGCTCTTATTTTCGCTCTATTGTCCAAAATATTTTCGGATAAACTATGTCTACTAACGTTTTGTAATTATTTTCATCAGCGTATGTACAATGAACGTAACTGTGGCAGTCAATATAGTGTTATTACTTAAATGTTATTAACTCTAAACTGCAATTTAGTTATTGCAATAAGCGAACCTGTTTACAAATATACTTCTGGCTTCTCCACTAACGTCATCATGGTAATAATACTTTCCGATAATACAACAAAACTAATTACAACGACCTTAGAAGCGCTTAAGTATCTATTTTCTTTGTTGTGACTGTCGTAAATTATTTGCAGATTAGCTTTTGCTTAGACATTGAACATAGGTAAAAAAGTGCTTTATTTTTGAAAATAAGCTGAGAATGTATCTCAGTCTCAAAAGTGCCCGTGGCTGAGTGACAGCAGCGGATCGGCAACGATCCGATGTTAAGCAACGCCAGTCAGGTCGGGTTATAGATGGGTGACCATCCCGACCTAAAATTAAGTGATGTGTTATTCGGGCATCTCCGTGCTTCGGGAGGCACGTTAAACAGTTGGTCCCGGCTGACTTCGCAAGATATCAGTCGTAAAGCCTAGTCAGAGGCCTAAAAAGGCGGCTTAATAACATCTGACGGTAAGGTTTATTACTGGCCTTACATTCACCTCTCCAACAATCCGCACAGAGCCCGCGTGTTGGAGTATGGCTCGTACCACCTCATAGTTGAGGTGAGGCCTGTGCCCAGCAGTGGGACGTATAAGGCTGTATCTGTTGTATCTCAGTTAAATTAGCACGTGCGAGTTATAGAAGAGAGTCTTACTTTAACTTTACAATTCACATTCAAAAGTTTAAGCCCAGAAAGGTCTAGTCAGTTCGAAGTGAAGTGTATGTATTTGTTACGGGCCACTTAATAAGTCCGGTCACTATGAACATTATGGAAAGCAATAAAAAAAAATCTTTGATCTTTTTGTTTATTACATTATAGGAAATCAGCTTTTGACAAATTGCATTGCTTGGTAATTAGTTTTGGTCTATTTTACTTACAAAATACCTTTTTAAGTAGAAGGTGTCACGCTCTGCAAAAAGTGGGTTTATTAGGTTGCGAGGAGCGAGGCGAGCATGTTAGGTTGACATGAACCAGAAACGACCTGGCCGCATTTTCTTCATGCTGTTTTATACTTTGAAATTATACGAGTATCTAACTAAAGATATTTTGATATTGAAATCATACGAATCGATTTTATTTTTTCCCACCCAAAATCTACCAAAGGACGATTCTAACAGTGAAATTATTCATAATGCCGGTCATAGTGATAAATTCAAGCTATCTCAAACCACGATTTGTTAATCTGCCCACGAGTAGTCGGTCTTTACATTAATTTGAACATTTGGATTTGAACCGGCCAATGTAAAAAAAAATTAAACAACCGATGCACTTGGTCACTACATGCAATCAGTTACATGCTATTTCTAATAAACTTTGAAAGTTTTACATTGATATGTTGACCTATATAGCTTGCGTAGAAGTCCACAACGTTTTACAAGAGATATCAGAACATGCACAGGACGACATGGGACAGGTCATTTTAAATGCAAACGATAGTACAGACACACGTCTACTGTCTATCTATACCACGTATCAGTCTCCACTTTATTGTGGCAAATGAAGGATTTATCGCTCGTTCTTTAAAATCAAGTAAGTAGGATTGATAGACTGTAACAAGCTATACACCATACCATACAGTAGAATTATTAAACAAACTATACTTCAAATTATTTCACGACCACTTCATTATATTGATCTTTACCTCGGCCGTCGAAGAGCGCATCTGATATCTAATTAATTACCATTAAAAGGTTGTGAAATTGCCTCCGATTTAACGGGCGATCAGTAATTACTTGTTTTTAAGTCTTATATCACGAAAATCGAGAACACGGAAGGTTATGGTTAATGGGAAAACACGGAAGTAGTAACGACCTTTGCGATAACAGTAAATACTTCGAAATCAACTTTAACACGGTATCATGTCTGTTTCAGTTGACAAGACTTGTAAGGATAGTAACATGTATCATCGAAGAAGTTTATCTGATTGAAGCGAGAAAGGTCGAATTAGACGAGATGCGAATAACTTTTTCTTTTGATGACTTCTCACTAGATATTTAGAAAGTTTACCGCGATGAATGACAATACAAATTCTTAATCTAACAGCTACTCCAACTCCACAATCGAGATACAATAAATATTGTTAATCGTACCTTATTATCTTTAGATTGTTCGTTAGTTTAAAGGTCTTTGAAGTTATTAATAAACAAAACACAACTATTACAATTTATTTTCATATAAACGATACCAAATAACTTACCTCACCCTGACAATTCCGCATAGAACTGTGTGATGACTGATGAATAAGGATTAATGGTATAAAAAATATTTAAAAGCGTAATCATGCTAATTTTAGCATTGGTTCCAGAGTCATAAAGCTAAGAGTGACTGACAGACAACCGACTAAAAATAGCATAATAAGTTTTCGATTCACTTTTAAGAGGATATAGAAGCGCCGTTTTTCCATACTAACGTAGTCCCCTGTTTCCTTTCTGGATTTTGCTAGTAGAGGAATATTTTTTTACGAAAAAATCTATTGCAACTGTTAGTATGTCACTATGTTTTCCCTTTTTTAATAAGTTAATTACTAAAAGAGAGATGAACTTTTAAAAATCGAAGAAAATGCTCAGGATTTCCGCTGTTTCCAAAAAACTAATTTGACTAGTTTATTTAAAAAAAAGGAAAACATGGGAACACGGCCACAGTCTTTCTTTATTTTTTAATGAAAAAAGTAACCGATTTAGGTCAACTTTTCGAAAAGGGATTAGGGGACTACGAAACGACGATTTGTACTTTTCACAACCGGGATAAACGCGCGGTAACAGACTGTATTATTTTATAATTACCTCAAGTCATGAATGATTAACGGACGAATGGATAAAGGTTACAAAATATGTCTTTAATAGAAACAATAAACATAAATGTTATTAAAAAGGCTCTATGAGAGTCTTTGAGTTCTATGAGATACATTTTAACTGTTCGAAGTGGGACTGTTGATTTAGTAAATGTTTTGATGACGTAAGAGATAATAATCAAAACAAGAAAATGATAAGAGTATAAATTAAAATCCCTTGCTCCCGCAATTGTAGCGTAATGATGTGTACAACTCGATTCTCGCAATCACTTCATGTTTACTTGTTGTAATAGCAAAGTTGAAAAAAAAAAACATTACTTTAACTTACCAAAAATACTTACCATAGCCAATTTCATGCCGAACTGTATCTGCCTTGACGATAACCGGTGTTTCCTCGAAACTATTTCTAACATCCTTGTCTTCTGCCGGTTTTTTTGGTTCTTCTACAACCTTGACAGATAGTTCATCCTCAAAATATTTATCAAAGTTATTCTTGTTGAAGAAGTCGAAGTCAATAGCAGCTCGCTTCATCGTCGGAGTAGCACTGTTAGCTACATCTACATCGAATTGCAACATTCGCGCCGGCGACATTATATCCATGACCAGAGATGGTTTAATAAAAACATCATTCTCAGTGTTTTTAGTGAGCGACAATTTTAACAGAGTAGGTGTCCGCTTGTTCTCTATCGTTTCATTAGTCGCAGCCACATTAAAAGTTTCTGTAACTGCTGTGTTGTTATCGAGATTAGGAGTTCCGAGGGTCAAACTGGGCGTATCTATAGAAAATTCTCGGTCGCCCACGGTAACATTTTCCCCAATCACCGATATGTTATCTACGCTAAGACGGAATGTATCATCAGGTAATTCCAAACTATCAGCCATGTATAACTGATTAGAACTTGTTGATGTTCTTACAGACATGCGCTCTGGAGTTGTACTTTCTATAATTGGCGGCTCCATGTTGACTTCCATTCTATTAGAAAAGAATCTAAATGCCTTTAAGTTCTGTGGTCATTAATAAAATGAATTAAACTGACGTTCGTGGATTCGATTTATGTCCTTGAAATTTAATTATCTCGTCAATCGATAAGCTCAAGAAATTCACATCACTTCATACGCACACATACGCAGTCCGCAAGCCGCAACTATTTGTATGTGTGCACTGTGCTTTGCTACTATGAGCTGTCAAACTCGTTTCGCGGTTTCGTTTTCTGTACAATATTATTAAACAAATATAGTTAAAAATGTTAGTAATTAAGAATGATTTAATTCTACAATACTGCTGGAATGTTCATTTGGTACTTATATGGTTCAGTAGCGTCCAAAACGGCATCGTCGCGTCGTAGGTGTAGTGTAGCTATAAATAGCTCAGTTCACATGTACACTGATTTTGCCCGCTCTTTTAATCACACTCGTAATATAACACAGTTTGAGGAACGTTCTGTGGAATATTATTCCTAAAAATAGCCAGCACTGTCCACTATATGTGTCAGAATCGTTAAAAGTTCACTTAATTGCACAGCACAAAATGCAAGATACGGAGCTATGGCGCGGCGAACAACACAACTACATGATGTAAATGTCAACAAACAAGAAGTTCCGTAGTTTATGTCCAGCGCGCGCGAACATCGGAATTTTATTCAGTGCAAGTGAATTATAACTTCAATACAAAAGCCCGTGTAGTTATAAGTTAGGTATGGAATGTATGTAAATTGTTTTTTGCGTTCATATAAGTCTGTAGCCATTATGGTCGAAATTCGCTTGGCCGTTCGTTATTGACAATGGTAATCTAAAACAAGTTTTTGACATTGAAGCTGGAAAATACTCTTTGGATGCGTTCCGTTTCAAGGAATTATTTTTAGACTTTTTACGGAAGTACTATTAACCTATTCTGTGCTTTTGGTTTAATCCGTTTAATCGTTAACCTGTGGTTTAATCGGTAAAGGAAGACAAAATTTTGGTTTTCTTTGAAATTAAATCTTTCTAGAATTCGTTACGAATAATAAATAAATATCCCTGGACATTATTCCACACAGCGCCATCTAGCCCCAAAGTAAGCTAATTAAAGCTTGTGTTATGGGATACTAGACAACGGATAAACATACTTAAATACATTTTCTTTTGTAAATACATACTTATTATACATAGGAGACACCCAGACCAGTACAAACAGATATGTTCATGCACACAAATGTTTGTACTGTGCGGGGATCGAACCCGCGACCTCTGGTGTAGTAGCTAACTTCTTAACCATTACACCAAGTCGGTCGTAAACGAATGAAGTAGTTTAATTATTATAACTTTACTTATCGGTTGCAAGTTTTGTCTGCCAATAATTTTGCTTATAATATGAGCTGGGCATTGTTTATTAAAATAAAAATTGAACTCTTACGAACGACAAAGGGACCCTAAGCCCAAAGCAATATTAACAGTGTTGCCGCAACTGATCTCCAAAAAGTACAGAACCAGCGCTAAAAAGGTACATAGGCATTTTTTAAAATTAAAATCACCCATAAAGCTTCTCTCGCCAAAAGAAGTGCTATTTTATGGGTTCTAGGCGTTCGAAAACTTACCTATTTTATTAATTAGGGATTTTTTTAAAATTTTAACCAGATCAAAAAACCTTCAAGTCACTCTTCAACACACAATTACCTACTTGTTAGTTATATCATTTATTTGATAATTTGAAATATTTTTGAGATATCTTAAAAATTTTCAAAAAGTACGTAAAATGGTAAAATTACACATTCGCACATGGAAGGCTAAAAAGGTACGTAAAATGTGTAAAATGTACGCCGGTGCCAACGCTGAATATTGAATCAATATTATTACTCATACGTCAGAGTCTTCATAATTGTTTATGGTTGACATTCAGACGTGATTTCTAAATATATTGTTTTGGTATTTCGTTTTTACGGCTACGGACAGTGTCCATTTCAGCCATTCTATATTGGTTTTTCGATTAGTGTTGTTCATTGTTTTTATTTCACGACCCCTTTACAGGTTGAGAAATTCCGGTGACCCCCTTGTGCCATAGACAGACAAAGAAATTATTTGAAAGACTACGAAATGATTTTCTCTAATAATTTCGGTAAGCTTTATTTCTTGTTAAAACGTACACTTTGCAAGAAGCCGCGATATCACTTTTTTTTAAATAAGTACGAGGATAAGACAATCCTTGGCTTCAACTTGGACGTCAGCTGCTCTCACGGGCCAAAACATTGATTGGAAAAAATGTATTGCTATTAGTAAGCGATGATACGAATGAATGAATTCCATACGTTGCACAGCCCAAAATTTGTATGTTCTCTGTTAAACCTTGCGGTTGACTGGTAGAGAATGCCTCTAGGCATTAAGTCCGCCAATTGTACCTATTTTTATAAATGTGCAATAAAGAATAAATAAATAAATAAATAAATGATAAAAGTGGACTGGCATGAGCGGACTCGTTGCGAAATTTAAATCGATAATGCCAAACATATCATGGATACACAATAAGGATCAGTAAAGTTATAGCAAATTTAAAATTCATAGTATCTACGTGATTCTTTATGACATGAGAATAATATATCTTTTTGAATTATCCGAATCGGACCATAACTTACGAAGATATTAAGTAGTAAACATTTGCCGTTCCTACCGCTAAAAGTCAATGTACGCGGGTATGTGTGACGTCACAGTGACGGAACCGAGCGCAGCCGGCACTACTGGTGGTCTGTCGATGCACCGCCGTACGGTAATAAAAAATATATTGTTATCTATGGTGTCTAGCACATACGTTAGACTATAGGGGCTAAGGCCGAGATCTATAGTAGTTACTCAGCTAAGCACAGACTTATCAATCATTTATTATCTTACTGTTATAACGTAACGTACGAAGCAATAAGCAGCACCCGAAGAAGTAACTTAACATTTTAGTACTTTGTCACATTATATTTCTTGAATTTGTCATAGATCTTGTTAGGAAACCGTCGAAACAGTTAATATTGCAAGGAACTATAATGTTAAGCTACTTCTGCGGCTGACTGTACGAAGGTGTATATTATTAATTTTCTTCTTTGGTTTCTTATTAACCTGCACTGCTTGTGTTTTTGACCCCTTTATTTCTTCAGGTATGTAAATGGGATCACTGTTTTGGATGATATTTGAGTCTTGATTCTCACACTCTACTACTTCAATAGAATGCAACAACAGGTCTTCGTGTCCAATATCTTTACTTAAAACTCGTTCAAAATGTTCTATTATTGCCTTTTCTTAAAACCGGGTCTGTCAATCTCAATTTTACTTTTTTGAGGCTTTTGACATTCAAACTTATGAGGCAAAACTCCCTTCTAAAGATAGTAAAACTGTAAAAATTCGATTTTGGACCTTGATGATCTCGAGTGGGAATCGAACCCGCGTCTTTCACAATCTAGATGACTGCTCTAAACCACTGAGCTACCGAAACTTCAACAGAACGAACGAATCTTTCCAGTACATGCTTACGTTGCAAGCCAACGTTATTCCATCAAATTATGATTATAATCAAGTTTCCTATCAACATGCGAAATAATTATTTTCACATATTTTTGGTTAGGATGATATTTGATTATCAAGTAGGTACTTTGGTTGTTTTAGCATTTCCTTATGCTTGTTTTTTTCATATCTAAAGGTAGAAATGCTGGAAAAAATCGATTTCGGACCTTGATGATCTGGAGCGGGAATCGAACCCGCGTCTTTGACAATCCGGGTGACTGTTCTAAACCAGTGAGCTACCGAAACCTCAACAGGAAAATCGATCTTTCCAGTATGTGCTTACGTTGCAAGTCCAACGTTATTCCATCTGTGTTTCAAAGCATTTAGGTACCTATAAACACCCGAAAGAAATATGTTTACAAATATTTAAACTTTACGTAATTTTCCCTATCTTCATCCAACTGAAATATAAAAATATGTATTTATTTATTTATTCTTACAATAACCTATGGCTGGGGCAGATAGGTAAATGCACCGCTGTTGTGTGAATGATATAAAAAATATCATCATTCATTCACTCTTTGCTTCTGACCCGAGTACGTCCCTGTGTCATTGTTTTGACCTTGGAATATTACATGGAAATGGGATCGCGCGAAAAGGTAGGTACGTAGGTTTATCCACAAAACTGAGAAAATGTAAGTAGGTATAATTTTGATAATGCAGCAGGCTTATAATAAGAGAAAACATAGGTACGCTCTCCAGTGATGTAGCTATCAAGTAAAAACTGTTATTTTTAATTCTATTTATTTATTTGATTTACCAACATTTGTGTACACTTGTTCTTTTTATTATATCATCAGCATCTTCATCATCATCAGCCTATAAATATTCCACTGCTGGGCACAGGCCTCACCTCAACTATGAGGTGGTAAGAGCCATACTCCAACACGAGGGCTCAGTCCGGATTGTTAGTCTTTCGGCACCTTAAAAAAATAGATAAATACTTTTGGCACTATACTTAAAAAGTGATTTAGGCACAAATAAGTCACAAATTTTCGAACAAAACACTGCGCGCCTTATCACTGACAACGGCCGAGTGGTGGCGAACGTCACAGTGACGTCATAGTTACTACGGCAGCCACTCGGTGAATTTCGCTAGTAATTTGGTCATAACTTCGTAATTTTTTGTCTCAGAACAAAAAAATTTGCACTGTATGCTAAGGATTTCTCAGCTCTATTAATGTGCATTCTCAACTAAAAACGTTATGGATCCTCATTCTTCATCGACAATCTCTAGCTGCTAAATCAGTTGAAGACTGATTTGATTATCCACGTTTCAAAATAGAAACATTATTTGTCATATTTTTGAAATTTAAACAAGCCCATCCCTACTAAAATTGTATTTTTATAGTAATTTTTTTTGCCGGCGACCCTCTCAGTTAGGTTTCGCGGCCTATTTAAGTATAGATTTGGAAAATTAAGTATGTTTATGATTCACTTAAGTATGGTTTAACTGGCCCGTATTCTAGAATCATTCTCAATCAAGCATTGAAAAAACGTCGCTCAGATCTGTACTCAAGTACAGATTTTGTTTCAGAATACATTCAGAATAACTATACATTACCAATCTCTGCTTCACAGTAAAGTTGTAGAACCGGTTTCTCAAAACACACAAAAAATATTTTAGCTTAGCGTCGCGTTGCGGTATCTTAAGTATTTTTTTTGTAATATTAACTTGTAAATAGTTTGCTGTAGTGAAAAATACAAAGTGCGACTCCATTAAACCCTGTTCGGGGCAGTAAAGTCAACAGTGTCAAAAATTCGATATGAAATAAGTAAAATTTTATGTAATTTATTTTTTCTTCAATGCAGAATGAGCTTGAATATAAAAATAATTTTGTAAATAAATGTCAATATATTCAAAACTGCGTTTTATTTCTTACGTACAAGACTTAAAATATGTTGAAATTATTAAAACTTAAAACCTTTTTCTCATCTTTTGTCTCATTCACACTATGAATGAGACAAAAGATAGAACAATCAGTCAGTGCCATTTTTGAGCTGTTTTTCTTTCTGAGGCTAGGTCAACCAAAGAGGATTATAATACTACGGCTAGGCCTTGGCTAGGCCGGTCGTCTACCGATGCACCGTCCGACGGCAAATTGTATTGTTTTTTTAGTTGTGTTAGCAGTTTAGCACATACGACAGACACACTATGGGTTCTAGTGTTATTGTTGATCAAAGGTTATTAAAGAATTCTAATATCGCTATGAGGTCATGGATCGGATTGCTGATTTAGGCAACGTTCTAAAATAGGTGATGGTAACGTAACGTAATCTGAAGGAAAAATATGTTGTTTGGTATTCTATCAACTCAGCAGACAAAACTAAGGTCTATGCCAACTTAGACCAGACTTAAGGTGATTCGAGATAGTTACTATACACTTTCTGTGCTGTGTGTGGCACAGTACAGTACAGGCTGACGGCGGAAGAATGGAATCCAATAATACTAACATTTAGGCCAAATTATAGTCTCCTCAAGAAAATGTAATCACCAGATAATATCTGGAAGGCTATTATTTTTTTAAATTTGCATTCTTCAGAATTCATCTCTGGTCTGGGCTATAAGTAGGTACTTTTATTTTATTGAGTCTTCATTTTGTGATCAGCCCATGTTTGTTTAGTCGAGGGGGTTTCTCAGCAGGAAGGATTGATATTTAAAACAAAGGAGTGATTGCTATTTAAAACAGCATTTACTAAAATAAAACAAATTATTTAAACTTTTTTCGTTTCCCGCCAGCGCCTTCACTATGGCCGGCATTTCGTTTGCCGCCCTTTTTGCTGTCAGCCATTTTGTTGAAACCTCCATGTTGTTTCTTAATGATTTTTTTATTTCCGCCTTTTTTGCCTCCAAATACTTTCCTATTGAAACCCTTGATCCATTTGTCTCGGTTGTCTTCCCATGCCAGTTGTTTCGTACTGGAGTTGTCTGTGTTGGAGACTGCTTGGCTGGATCCTTGCTTTTTATTTGTTGCAGTTTCTTCTAGAAGTGTTGAGAATTCTTCTGCCGATGCGAACAGCGAGCCGAGGTTATCCTTTCCTGTGAGACAGAATGCTACTATTAATATTGAAGATGCTATGGCAAAGATGGCGCTGGCATAGTCTTTAAGTCTCTTTGCTCCATCTTTAAAATCAAGTGGTCCAAAAGCAGTGAACATTATGTTATTTTTTGAATAACCAGCTTGGTAATTGCCAAATCTCTTGAATCAGTAACTCTTGAGGTCTAAGAATCTTTATTTTCTCATAAGAATTAAATTCACTTACATGAGAACATTACATAAATTATTAACTTAAAAATATACAATTGTCGGGCAACGTAATTATAACAAATAAAAGCGGGTGCTCCGGAACAGTACAACAACAAAAAAAGTGGCACGGAATAGGCACCAATAGAAGCGGCTCACTACTAGTGCGCGTACTTGGCTAAGTCTTAGAGCTTTGAGTTATTGTTTTATCGCTTTATTTACTTCTAATTATGATTTCAATTCAATTTATATAATTTTAATGCAATTAACTTATTCGTAGTATTTCTATTTAATTTAGATGTATAATTTCAATCGTAGTATTTAACATTATCACTTATTATTCTTATATAATTGGTATTTATTTGTTGAATTGTGTTTTATAATTTGTCAAAATATGGATTTTAATATCTGAAATAATATATGAATTTAAATTTTTTTAAGTGCTAAATATGTGATGTTTTAAAAGTTTATAAAAGTTACGAAAGATTTTGATTGCTTAATATATTTAGGCAGTTGGTTATACATTTTCGATCCTTCATACATCTAACTTTATTAAAATAATGTTCAAAATCTTACCTTTAAGCTTCAGTTTCCCTCTGCGCTTCTTGTCGCCAGGCATATCGAATCCGTCGTCATCGTCGCTGTCTTGCAGAAGCATTTCTAGAAAACAAATAATGACAAGTTTAGTTTTGCTACTTTACTGACCTAGTATGACGCTATAGAAAGTAGGATACATTTTACGGGTCTATGTTCACTGCATAAAAACTTTTGTCATAACTTATTCAGGCAGTGTTTATAGGAATAATCATATTATGGCATAACAATTATACGCATAATTGTATTCGCATATTTTTTAAGCATAATCAGATATGGCATAAAAATAACTTAGCATAATAGTCTAACGCATAAAATGAGAAACGCATAACATTAACTTAGCATAATGATCATCGGCATACTAATCAAACGTCTTAAAAATTACTCTCAAGAAAAAAAATGTTTTTACCTGGGTGATCCAAATTAAATAAGACATGTTCGCGGCTAATGGGTGGCCCTTGGGCCACTCCGCCGCACCTTAACCTATAGCCCCAACTCATATGCCTTGTTTTTTATGGTAAATTATTAATAGGAGAATAATAAAAATGGCCTAAGACTATTATGCTTCTCGTCAATAGTCCAAATGAATAAAATAATAATATCATTTATTTTCAGGCATCTAATTACATTTAAGATCTTAAAAAACATAATTGGCCCATAGATAAATACAGAGACCTTAGAGACTAAAATACATACTATTTAATAAAAAACTAACTAAAACTTATTTTACACACGCATTATTAATCAGCAACGGCGCGTGACGCACCATGGTGTCAGGTAACCGGCCTCGGTACCGCCGGTAAACAACACCCTTCGGTCAAAACTCCACTTTCATGAAGGTCGACAGATGTTCAGTTGGAACCCTCATCACAATTGAATTGAAATTGACATTGTGGCGGCTCTCCAACCGTTCCACCCTCACGGTGAACTTGGTTTTTAGTCCGACATACTGCACAATATCCTCAGCCTTTGTGGTGAAATGTAGTCGGGACACATACAGCAGCGTCGACGGTACAGCTGGACACAGAAGATGGTTATGTCCAGTCGGGGCGGTACCACTAAGATTACGCCTGACGGGCTTTTTCTTCTTTCCTACTAGAATAAAGCCGTCTTCGTCGCAATTATGGGTCTCGCGGTGCCGCAGGCGAAGCAGGGATGACTACCCTGCTAACTCCTGTCATGTGTTGGCCGCTCAAGTTGCGAAGCAATGGTGGCGGGTCGGCTGGCGGCTGCAGCGGCGTAAGCACGTTGAGGAGTTGACGTGCAGACGCGAGACGTTTCCGGCGTGGCGGAGGGTGAAGCGGCAGGTAGCGGGGCATCGCGCGAGGTGTCGACGACCGGTGACGCACTCACATGCGCCGACTCGAAATTGCCGACGGATGCACTTTGCGCCACGCGACGAGTGTTCACGTCACAAGCCTCGGTTGACCTACATACCGAAATAGTGCTACTTAATAACACCACCTGGACACGCAACTCACTGATGGTGTTATCAGAGGCTTCCAACTTTTTCATGACATCAGCCAAACTTGCTTTAAGGAAGTTAATATCCTTAAGTATTCTGGTAGCGTCGACGTGGTCGAACGTGACTGGATTGAGCTTATGCAGCTCCTTCGCCACGAATGAGAGCACATCGTCCGGATCCATCTCCTTTAACAGGGTGATGATGTCCTGCACACTCTTCTCTGTTCCATCTCTCCGGCGAGGCGGCATCTGGTCAGCCTTGCCGACGGATCGGAACAGCAGCACCTTGGCACTGCAAATCTCATCCTCCTTGAAACTGGACTTACAGATCTGCAAGATGCTGACCTCGTCCATGGTGTCGATGGCATTTTTAACAAACGCCAACAGCTCATTAACTACAAGTTGTTGGGAACCCATAGTAAAAGACGGCGCTACAGTTGTTGCCGCGAAAATCGCGAATAATGAATTCTCACTGCGCAGTGGCGCACGTCCGTGTCCGAGCGCGCATCGCACTGCACTCATATATAACCCAAAAGATCGTTATGCTTAGAAATCATTATGCCAAAGTTTCATTATGACAGTAAAGATTATGCAACATTCATTATGCCTAATAATAATATTAGTAAAAAAAAAATATGCGAGTAAAATGTAACCCAAATTTTACTATGGTGAGATTGAATGCCTACCAAAAAAAAGGATGATGGCGAATTTTGTATGAGTGAAACAAACGGGTATTATTTTCACGAAGAAAAAAAATTAGAAACAGAATCATTAAACTCTCACCTTCCTCATCGCCGGAAAGCGCTGGTTCATTTTCGTCACCAGAAATGTTCAGTTCACCATCATCACTATCTGTTGAAAATAAACAGTAAAATGTAAGTCATTTGTGCCAGACAACACACATATGGAAATAGTGATAAATATCCCTGTGTTACGAGATACCAGGTGAGGAATTAAGCCAGTGGCGTCTCCCAGCACACCCGGACCCAAATAAGAAAAGATCGTTTCCTGGACTGACCCGACAGGGAATCGAACCCGACACCACGCAAGACAAGGCGAGAAACCGTGCCGCAGCACACTACCCTATGGTGTCCTCAAAATGATCTATCAGCGTTAAGTTCATGGACGAAAACCGTAGAGCTTTTTGACGTAGGATTAAAATGAGTGACCTCCATCATCCTTGACGTCTCCGTGGCAGAGTGGCTCGGCCCGAAATCCGGAGGTCCCGGGTTCAAATCTCAGGTCGGGAAAAGTGTTTTTCGGTTTTGTGATCACCAACCCGCATTTGGCAAGCATGGTGACTAAGCCAATGCCCATCAATTGTGGCTTATGGCGATACCTTGATTTTAATACTTGATTTTTTTTATGATCGGTTCCCTCATCAACAATTCAGCACTTAGGCCCGTATTCTGAAACAAAATCTGTACTTGAGTATAGATTTGAGTGACGTTTTTGTATGAACTGACGTTTTCAAATCTCTACTCAAGTACAGATCAACGCTTGAGTATGATTTTAGAATACGGGCCTTAGAATTACTGTTATTTAAGTCATTCGGAGAAGATTGTTCCATATCACACACAGATATCTGAAGTACATCCATCTTCTGAAGAATGATCCTAGGGAGCACCTATTTTATCGCAGCAGTGGGACAGTATATGGGCTAATTACTTTTACTTACCTCCATCATCGCTGCCCGCGTCATCGCCGATGTCATCATCGTCATCATCGCTGCCGAGCTCGTCCAGATGGTTATCATCGTCTGTTTCTTTCTTCTTCTTGGAGCTGGTCTGCTTTGACTTTTCCATCTCTGCTAGGAAGTCTAGCTCTTCGTCTGAATCAACTGCAAGAGAAGAATGCATAAAAATTGTCAAGAACGCAACAATGCCAGAAAAACTGAAGATATATCGGTGGATGGTTTATACCGTAAGGAAATTCAATACAGCTTACTCAATAGTTGTTGTAGAATCTATCTTAGTATACTTGACTGGCCTGTTGGCGCAATGGCAGCGATCCTGCCTTTAGCGCCGGAGGTCGTGGGTTCGATCCCCACCCATGGCAAATATTTGTGTGACGAACATTTGTATTTGTTGTGTGTCTGGGTGTTATTATCTATTTAAGTATGTATTTAGAAATATTTAAGTATTTTTATCAGTCTCTGACGCCCATATTACAAGCTCTGCTTAGTTTGGGGTCAGATGATCTTGGTGTGAATTGTCCCAGATATTTATTATTATTTATTTTATATTATCTTCTCTCTACAAAGCGCTCGTGAGGTCCAGATATTATGAGGCTGACAAGCACGAAATGCAAAGGAATCACTGAACTGGCCATCCCCAAAAAGTACATTGCCAAGGTTCGGACCAAGTGCTGCCTAGGAATGTGAGTAGGTCCAGTAGTACTGTAGCATGAACGTCATCATGAACTATATCTTTTTTTTTTAAATATGGCCCCAGGAGAATAAATAAATTCCAGTTCAGGAATTGTTCTCGCGACTCGTGTAAGTGAGATCCAATGTTAAGTGGTTAAATAACGCACAATAACTGTTTATTACTTGATTTTGTACATTTGTTGCTATCAAGTTCATTTATTCCAAAAAACTATTTATTTATTTATTCTTTAGCGCAGTAACAAAATACAAACGAATACATACATCAATTTTCAGTACATTGTAACATGGACAAATTTGCATTTCGATGACAACCGCGCACAACATTTAAATAAGATTAAAAAAAATATTACAACTTAAATTAAAATCTCCCTTCATTTTGTGAGAATGCATTTCGAAACCCTCCGAATTTTTCAAACTGTTCACAAATGAGGTAGGACTCTGATGAAAGATGTCTAGATCATTGCACAACAAATTATGATTTCTGCAAATGCATGTCAATGCGTTTAAAACAAGAGACTTTTTCTTTGGACTTCTGGGATAGATTCTTATGGGCTTTGAATTACAGATTGATAGTCTGAAGATCAAAATGCATTGAGTGTGAGCATTCTAAGCAGCTTGCTTGGTCCAACTTCAATACAAAATAAGGCAATCTCCATTAAGGTTTTTCATACAGAAAATACGAATGTCCATATAACTTTGTATGAGTACCTCAATACAGTTAATTGAAAAAAAACCCTTTTTCTACATTGCCCGCAGACTACGTCATCACATTTTCCTTACGGTTTGAGTAATCACCAGGTAAGATCATAAGATCATTACGGGAACGTTTTTGGGAAGCCAGACTGGGGCCGTATCACTATCTCTTATAGCCTGTCAAGCTGATTTCCTAAACGGAGCGAGAAATATCGTCAGCAAATATCTGGCATAGATGCATTATTGACAGCTAACCACTGACTGGCTGAAAATGAAAGATCATATTAGGAAATCGCTTGGTACGCTTAGTTTGGAAATTACCTTGACTGGCTTTGAGAGATGGTAATACGGTCCCTGTTGTTTAAGCTGTTGTTAAATGTATTTTCTGAGGTAGTGCAAATAAGCATGTAGTTTTCTTTGATTACATAATTCTTACTTTTAAAACGGGCTTCGAAGTTTTTTATAGACTGAAATATTTAAGTATGTTATTAGTCTCTGACACCCATCGTACAAGCTCTGCTTCCTTTGGTGTCAGAAGATCTTAAGTTTAGGTTTAAAGACATTTATTCTCATAAAGACATACGCCACTTACATGGAGAACATGAATACAAAAAATTATCATAATAAGAAACATTCATTGCCATACATCGCAGAACGATCAAACAGATATTCTGCAGGCCCTCAAGGTGAGGATGGCCAGCCCAGTGATTCGTTTGAATGACTGGGCTTGTCAATCACACATCTGAACCTCACGACCGCCTTCCATCAGTTGGAATGAGGTCATCTTGCCGGGCAATAAAAAAAAAAGAGTCAACAAAATATTTTTTTCCTTATAAATAAATAATAAATTGTTGGACTAGGTACCTACCTATGTATCAGTAACACTAATAGCTTAACATAACAATCTTTAAATATTAAACAAATTGCTGTTAATTGAATTGACTTCACGAATTTATTTATTTTTGAAAAGAATTTATCTTGGTGTTATTTGTCTTAGATATTTTATTTATTAGGTTTTTTTCTGCTTCGTAGTTATTTTAAATTTAATCAGCTCACCTTTAGCTCTGGAACCGGTGACGGTATCGAGGTACTGCTCGAAGTCCTCGCTCGTCACCGAATCATCGTCGCTGTCCGAATCATCCGGGTCCTTGGCTGATCGACGCTTCTGCAGGAAACTGGAGCAGCAGAGAGAATGAGGTAATGTGGATACATTAAGTATGTTTAATCAGTATGTCTACCACGAGTGGCCACTTTAAATTTACGTTATCGTTCGCATGAAAAATTGTATTGGGATTTGACATTACAAGACATGACAATGTCAAACAAATCCCAATACATTTTTTTTCGTGCAACTCGTGGAAGACGTAAAGCCTATGTCACTTCAAAGTGCTAGGCTGACGCTAGGCTGCCGCGCCCCAGCGAGGGGCGCACGACAGTAGGTTGCCGATCGGCTCGCACACTCGGTGCGGGTTGTTTCATATTTAGTTTCTGATTTGTTGCAACTTTGTAATTACTAAAAAATAATTATTACTCATTCATATTATATTCATTATACAGGGTGTCCCGTAAATAATGGTCCAACCGTAAATCCTAGCAAGGTCACCAGATTACCTACAACTACTTTGAACCGTTTTTTTAAATTCCTTAGGGTTGCCAAAATAAATAATAATAAGTTTTTTTTAATTATTTTCTGTCAAATAGATTTTTTTATGCTATAGATGCAAATATCAATATTTTTGAAATCTTTTTATGATAAAATATACCTAGATAGATGGCCTACCAAGTTTTATACCATTTTTGTAAAATGACATTGCATTTCTTTCAAAAATATTGATGTAATTTAATATTTTTATGAATTTAAATTTGATGACTCAAATTAAAAATTGTGTCTTGTAAAAAAAAGTATGACACCAAAGTGTATCAATGTTTTAAAAACATGAGCAGCTAATGAGGTTTCTAAATTGGTATTAAACTTATCGTTAGCTACTAAAATTGCAAACATAATGCGGTGAATCTGAAGAAGGAGCGAATATCTCAAAAAAATCAATTTTAAGATTAGTATGTTTTTCATTTTATGATTATTAGAATTACATTAATCAATGTGACTTTCATGAGCTTTTATGACTCTATTCGGTATCGATATCGATGGGCGAAGTAGGTTAAGTTCATTGAAATAAAAACCAAAAAAACCAGTCATAATTATTCATTTATTGAATTTTACAATAAATGCTCAAATTGCCGCCCTCCTACAATTATGCACACTCTGCATCTCCTAGTGAACGAAGCTTTCAGGCGCCGATTAAAATTAATATCGCTTATTTCCGCTGCAGCATTTTGAATTCTTTGGCGTAGGTCTTCAACATTCGTGATGGGCGGCATTTTGTAAACTTTGTCTTTAAGACATCCCCAGTAAAAAAAAACCAGCGGATTTAGATCGGGAGATCGCGCCGGCCACAAAATTGGTCCCAACCGGCCGATCCATCTCCCAGGAAATGTGGTATTCAAATACTGTCTTACCACCGTAGCATAGTGTGCGGGGCACCCGTCGTTTTGTAACCACATTGTGGATGTTATTTCTTCTAGCACATTTTGTAGTAAATTAGGCAACTCTTCTCTTAAAAATTGTAAGTAATATTGGGCGTTTAAAGTTGCAGGCAACTCAAAGGGTCCTATTATTTTTCCATTAATTATTCCTGCCCATAAATTAATTTTAAATGTTGTTTGGCTTCTATCTTCTCTCATCAAGCGTGGATTTACTAGTTGCCAGCTATGCAAATTGTGCATATTGGTGTATCCATTCTTTCTACAGGAAGACTCATCGCTCCATAAAATTTTATTGAAAAATTGCGGATCCTCTCGAATCTTTCGGAGCATCGTTCTACAAAACTCCACTCTTCGAGCGTAATCTCTCGGTTCTAAAGTTTGTACACGTTGCAGATGGAACGGGTGCAAATGGTACCTTTTTAAAACCCTGTGCACAGTTGATCTTGCTATGCCGGTACGTCGTGCGATGGCTCGAACTGAAGTTGATGCATCTTCTTCTATTTCTCGTAAAATTATTTCGTCATTTAGTTGAGTCGGCCTTCCTTCACGAGCACCACCAACACCAACTCTACTTCCAAGTATCCTTCCTTCAAGAGCGAGTTATGCACCCGAAGAAAGACCCGGTGGTCAGGGTGACGCTGGTTCGGGTACCTTTCTCGGTATAGTCTTGCGGCTTCCCTGCCATTGCCTCTTGCTTCTCCGTAGATATAATGCATGTTAGCATATTCACGAGGTGTGTACATGTAACGAGGCATTTCAAAATCCAAAGGCTCAACAACACCAAATGAACAGATTTTCGGAGTCCAGTAAGATCGCCAAATCGTTAATTCCAGGAAACAAACAGTCCAAAATCCACAGGCAATTCGCAAAGTCCAATTTCACAGCAGTAGTCGTTATTTACAGAAAAAACGGAACGTAAGAATGAGCACAAGTGTCGAACGCCAGAAAACGACTGAAGCCAAAGCTACTGATAAGCCAGCACACAGCAATCAAGCCACGAATTTTCTAGAGGGAGGGTGAGGTGGGGAGCGGGGTCGGTTTGTAACAATGTCACAACCACAACAAAAGATGCGCAGACGTGCTATCTCCTTTTACATGTGATTCCCTTTTTTAAAGCCTTTGTTTACCTGAGCTTTAATGCAGGCAACGATACCCAAATTAAGTCATGAAACTATTGTTGGCATTTTGGGATTCTAGGAATGCTGACAATGGCATGCTTGGGCACGTAGATTGTAGTTACAACATTTTTAAAATGTTAATAAGCATTTGTCCGTACAGTTGGGGTCATAAATCATAGCTCAGCCTCAGCCCGGCTAGCGCGGTGAGCATGTTGCGCAGGCGCAACGCCATTATCGATAAAAACAAATTATTCATCGAAGGTGCGACATTGTTATGTTATGAGCCCAGATAATGACAAAACTAAACGAAACACCACCGATGACGCTTTTCAAAAACAATAATGCTCATCACTTTGCCCGACAATAAGACCCGTGCGGGGGAGAGAGAGCGAAAGACTCTTGATGATTTATGACCCCAACTGCATGGACAAAATAATTCTACTTAATTATTATTATGAGATGTTCGCCCCTTCTTCAGATTTAAGGCATTATGTTTGTAACTTTATTAGCTAACGATAAGTTTTTTACCAATTTAGAAACCTCATTACCTGCACGTGTTTTTAAAATATTGATACACTTTGGTGTCATACTTTATTTTTACATGACACAATTTTTTATTTGAGCCATCTAATTTAAATTCAATAAAATATTAAATTACATCAATATTTTTGAAAGAAATGCAATGTCATTTTACAAAAATGGTATAAAACTTGGTAGGCCACCTATCTAGGTATATTTTAACATAAAAAGATTTAAAAAATATTGATATTTGCATCTATGGCATAAAAAAAATCTATTTAAGACAGAAAATAATTAAAAAAAACATATTATTATTTATTTTGTTAACCCTAAGGAATTTAAAAAAACGGTTCTAATTAGTTGTAGGTAATCTAGTGACCTTGCTAGGATTTACGGTTGGACCATTATTTACGGGACACCCTGTATTATAAGTAAGCGCGTTGCGACCCCGCGCTATGAATATAGAGCACAGCGGAATATGAGCTCTATCTCGTAGCATCAATCGTTTCAATTTCCCGTGCGAGCTAACTGACCTTCGTTCGACATCACGGACTCGCTTAGGGAAGTATTTAGGAAGATCTATATTTTAACTGTGCATGCTCAGTATATTTTAGATAACATAATTATATGCGCAAAAACTTGCGTCTGTTCAAAAAAAAACAGTGATACTCGTAAACATTTCATTTGACGACACGTTTGGCGTAGTGTGCTGTAGCACGGTTTCTCGCCTCGACTTCCGTAGTGTCCCGGGTTCGATTGCCGGTCGGGTCAATTCAGGAAACTATCTTTTCTGAATTGACTCGGGTCTGGGTGTGCTAGGAGACGCCCCTAGCTTATTTCCTTGTGTGGTACCTCGTAACACAGGGGTATAATAATCCCTACTTCGAGACCATTACATTATATATTTATATTTAAACATAATACCAGAAATAAAAACAAATTGAAAACTCCCAGTCTTAGGCTACACAAGGTGGGAAACTCATTTGTGGGTCAATCTGTAAAATACTTTAACAAAATACCTCAAAGTCTTATTGATCTACCTCTTCACAAGTTTAAGTCTGCAATTAAAGCAAAGTTAATGAAACAAGGTTTTATAATGTAGAGGATTACTTAAACGACAAGAGTTTGTGGTCATAGTAGGAATAATCTGCTTCTCTGCTCAATGTTGTGTTCTTTTTTCTACTCTCATTGACTGTACTCTGAATTTATTTTTTGTAAAACAAACAAAGTTCAAAAGAGTAACTATCGAGTTTCTTGCCGGAGTCTTTTCGATAAGAAGCAACGTCCGAACCGGTGGTAGATTCACATTATGTACTATTTTATTTACGTTTATTATTATTATTTCTATATACTTTTTTTTGACATGTCATAAGTGCTTTGTACAAGCTTAAATGAATAAATTATTTTTTTAATTTACTTTTACTTTCAAATAAAAAAGTACTAGTGACACACGGACTTGTAAGAGCAAAGAAGACTTTCTCTTTGAAGACTCAGGTCCGTATTCTAAAACAAAATCTGTACTTGAGTATAGATCTGAGTGACGTTTTTGTATGAACTGACGTTTTGAAATCTCTACTCAAGTTCAGATCAGTGCTTGAGTACGATTCTAGAATACGGGCCTCAATTATATACTATATTATTATTATTATTTTACTTGTCCGCGTTTCTTGAGTAAACCTTAGAGAGTACTTACTGTGAAAGTCTATTTAAATAAAGTTATTTGAGTTTGAGTTAACTATTCTGTGCTTTGGGTACGTTTCGGAAACCTCATCTTAGCAGAAGGCGCGTTTAAAAACGTTCTGTCAGTAAATTATTATAAGCTACTAATTCTTTTTAAATTGACTTTTTATTTTAATGACTCTGGCATTGTATTTATCTTCGAATAAATTTAGCAAAATTTTACTTTTCGTTAACAAAACCTCTAAATAGTAAGAATCTTATAAGTACTTATGTCAATCATTATCTAACTGTACAAAAAGATGAAATCCAATAAATATACCTTATATGTAAGCATCAATTGCCATCTATTATAGTAATAAGTGAAATACTTACTCATATAGGAACTTCTCATCGACAGGTATTTTCTTGACATCTTCATTGAGATAAGTAGATGAATTCACTGGTATACTCTTCAGACCTGCAAAGAAAACAAATTGAAATATTGGCTGACCGGACGATGCAATGGGTACAAGTCCTACCTACGGCGCAGAAGCACAGATTACATAATAGTTCTACGTTCTAGATAAATCACATCCAGAGAAAAATGACAATTTTCTTAATCCTAAATGCGTGCTGTCATGTCACAGACATACATTGACGACCGACTTGGTGTAATGGTTAAGAAGTTGGCTACTACACCAGAGGTCGCGGGTTCGATCCCCGCACAGTACAAACATTTGTGTGCATGAACATGTCTGTTTGTACTGGTCTGGGTGTCTCCTATGTATAATAAGTATGTATTTACAAAATAAAAAGTATTTAAGTATGTTTATCCGTTGTCTAGTATCCCATAACACAATCTTTAATTAACTTACTTTGGGGCTAGATGGCACTGTGTGGAATAATGTCCAGGGATATATTGCCAGGGACACCTCCTTCGATATACATGTCAGTAGTCAGTACTTACAGTACGTCATCGCGTCAGTTCAATCGCAAAATTCGCGTACGAATGCTCTACGCGGCTGTTGACAACCAACCGCGAAATGAGTCATGAAATACCCGGCAGCTGGTAGGTAATTATCGCGCGCAAGTACATGCAGTGACAGAGGGATGGTAGTAGGTCGTGAGTTCCATTGTTACCCAGAAAAAACCTTCATATGGAGAGTATTAATGTTTTTTTTATATTGTCTGGGTGATTTTTTGTATTGTAAGGAAGATTGGAAGAACAGGCATCAGAGTGGCAAAGAGAGATTTACCTAACCTTTGTCGACTTCGAAAAAGCCTATGATCGACCTACAGAGAGCTATCTACAGGAAATATTCCTGTAGGGTTATTGACGACGGCATCATTTCCGAAGACATCGAGGTACATGCGGGCGTCCGCCAAGCTCTCGCCTCTCCTATTCCTGGTTGTCCTTGGCGGGATTATGCATCGCGCTTATACAAGCGACGTGTGATAGAATGGGGGATAACCGATGTCTTAGAGGAGTTGGAATATGCCAATGATCTCTGCCTGCTGAGCCACACGCACCGCGACATGCAGCCCAAATTGGACGATCTGCGTGAGGAGGCAGGCAAAACGGGGCTTAAAATTAATTGCCGGAAGACCCAAGAGATGCGACCTGGAGTGAAGAATCGCATACCGCTGCGGATTGGTGCAGAGGATGTGGAACTCGTCCACAATTTTACCTACCTCGGGAGCGTCGTGTCAGAAACTGGGGGTACCGGAGACGACATCACTTCGCGCATTGCCAAGGTCCGAGCTGCCTTCGCACAACTTCGACCCGTGTGGCAGTCACGGAAACTGACCCGAAGGATCAAGATCAAGATATTCGGGTCCAATGTCAAATCCGTACTGCTGTATGGGTGAGAAACGTGGATGGTCACCAAGGCCATCTCGCAACGACTTCAAGTCTTCATCAACCGCTGCCGTCGCCGAATTCTCGGTGTGTACTGGCCAGAGAAAATCTCCAACGAACAGCTGTTGGAACGTTGCTGCGAAACCCCGATCGACCAGCTGATCAAACGCAGCTAGTGGAACTGGATTGGCCACATCCTCCGAAGGGATCCTGATCACATCCCCAAGCAGGCTCTGGATTGGGATCCCCAAGGAAATCGCAAACGTGGCCGCCCCAAACAAACCTGGCGGCGTACAGTAGCGGAAGAGGTGAAGAGGTTCGGCAAGACTTGGAGTGAAGTCAAACACGAAGCTCAAGACCCAACGAGATGACGAAATACTGTGGACGCCCTCTGTCCCATCTCGGGGACATAGGACTTTACGTCAAAGTAAGTCAAAGAAGATTGGTAATGAAGACACCATTCAAATGAAAATCTAAGTATAAAATTTACTTTTATTTTATGGAACTGAGTATGCCGAATAAATTTCCTTACACTTACAGCATAAAATATAATGACCCAGCGTCACCCAGCAAAACTATTTAAGTATGTATAGTTCGCGTCAAACTTCTTGTCCACTCTGAAGATGTTCCGCGGATGCGGGTCTCGGGACAACTTCAGAATGAACTGGAAGTTTGACGCGAAACGCGAACTATAGTTAGAAACATTAAAGTACGTGTTTTAGTTTGCTAAGTATTGCCAGGCCTCTGTCACTCCACGTACGTGTGCGCGATAATTATCTACTCGCCACTGGGTCTTGGAAGACTCATTTGGCAATTGTTGGTCAACAGCCGCGTAGAGCATTACCCGAATCTTGCGGTTGAACTGACCACTGACATCTATATCGAAAGAGATAGCCCTGGCAATATATGCGTACAGTACAGTACGCATTTAAAAATTAATACGGAGTGATTCATCTGTTACGTAGTAACTATTAAGCAATCTGTGGTATTGCTCCCATTCAGCTATGTTCCCTAAGAAGACCTACCTTTAGCCGTATAGTTCTTCCTGATAGCAAACTTCGGATGCGACCCCTTCACTTTCTTGACCTCCCCATCGTAGTTTTCCCGCCGTTTTGGGTTCTTGAACACGAAGCGGTCCAGGAACCGGATGCCGGCGAAGTCTTTGAGCGGGTCGCCGCTGTATTGGATTAGTTGTTCTGAGAAATTGAAATAAAATTGAAGAAAAGATAACAAAAAAGCATTTTCGGACCTGGGTTCTAGCGGGATTTGTTTTTTTTAGTTTTACTATCTATAGATATAAAATAGGTATTGTAAAATGCTCAATAATCAAAGCATTAATACAATTTCATTTTGAGATGAGTCATCATGATTATAGACTCTAAAAATAAAGTTTTCCAACACTGGTTTATGTAATCATTTGTGTTATTTTCAATTTCCAAGGGTTTAAAATGGATTTCATGATTATTACAAGTTTTCATGATTATGGAAAAGGGCCAATATATGATACATATAGCCATTGTAGAGATGCAAGTAAATAATGGCAAATCCAACCTACAACATTCCCGGCTGGGATTTTAATTCTTTGACGACCGACTTGGTGTAATGGTTAAGAAGTTGGCTACTACACCAGAGGTCGCGGGTTCGATCCCCGCACAGTACAAATATTTGTGTGCATGAACATGTCTGTTTGTACTGGTCTGGGTGTCTCCTATGTATAATAAGTATGTATTTACAAAAAAAAAATGTATTTAAGTATGTTTATCCGTTGTCTAGTATCCCATAACACAAGCTTTAATTAGCTTACTTTGGGGCTAGATGGCGCTGTGTGGAATAATGTCCAGGGATATTTATTATTATTTATAAGTTAATAATGGCAAATCCAACCTACAACATTCCCGGCTGGGATTTTAATTCTTTGATCGCAAAAAAATCGATTTTTAAAGCGTTATTATCATTATTGCTATTAGACAGCGAAGGCGTTGTCATTGGCTGACGGTCTGTCAAAATGCGAGCACTAACAATCAAATCGCGTTTCAAATCAGAGAATGAGAGGTTGAATAGATTTTAACTGAGAGTACTGCCGGAGAATAAGTTCATCTCTTATAATAAATGCAAAATATTTTTGTTTGTATCTGTGTTGTGAGCTAAAAAAAAGTGTTATGACACCTAGTAAGTCACATACATACCATTTAATAATTTCTCAGCAAACAGTTTGACAGTCGGGTGGAAGTGCGCCGCTAAAGGTAGTAATTCGACGTACGCGCTGCGATTCGCTCCCGCGAATGAAGGGTTGCGGGTGAACGGGTTGTATTCCGATATCACCTGGGAAACAAACAGCATTTTAGAACGGTTTAGGTTCTTTAAGATTATTTAATTTCGTTCTGAGGTTATTGATAGTAATTCAAGCCCTCCTACAATTCAATTTAAAAGCCTTTACATTATTTTTAAATTAAATTGTAATGTAAAAAATAATATTTAAAAAAAGTTTTCCTTTTGGGAAGTTGACCATATGAATCAAGATGTTTAGAACGACCCCATCTAACTGGCAATCTACAAGATTAACAAATCGATAACATACCCAGTGTACTGACTAACAAAATTTCTTTTTGAATTGTTTAAATGAACTTTTGTTTTATATTCTTTTGTGGTTGTTTTTTCTCTTTGATTTATATTCTTTTAGGTTTATTTGTATCAAAATGACACACTGCTTGTACTTTACTAACGCCTGTTGTAAACCCAAAACAAGTTCAAAAGAGTAACTGCTGAGTTTCTCGCCGGGTCTTCTCAGCAAGAAACAACTCCGACGCGGTGGTAGAGTCGCATGATGTCTGTATACTGTGTATTAATATATCCATATTATTACGGTATTTATGTCTATTATTTAGTATATTTTGCTGTAAATTTGACAATTTGAAAGTACTGATACAGTCTATTTGAATAAAGTTATTTGAGTTTGCGTAAGTGATGTAGTAATTATGTAAGTGAAATTCGATTTTTCGATTGACTTCAGTTTAAGGTTATCATACAAAAAATACTGACTGTTCGACTGATTTTGTGTTGGACGTACGTTTGGTACTTTAATTGCAAAATAATTAATTTTCACTTATATTGTTACTACACCTTACTCAATATGCCATATATAGTTTTTGTAAGTTTTTTATTTTGTTTTTATTTTTTTACCTTATCCATATTCACAGTCCTCTGCAGCTGTATCTTATTCTCAAGCTTCTTCTCCACTTCCTTCTCTTCCGTCACCTCAGCTTTCTCGTTCTTGACTCTTGCGTGGAACCAGCCCGCGGTGGCCGGCTGCGCTCTGCGTTTCTTCGGTCGGATGTTGCCGGCTTCGTCGATTTTTAGGTCTACGTACGTTTCTTCGTCGTCGTCGTCTGTTATCAATGAGAACGAAGAATGAATCCAGTTTTTGAAAAACGAGTGACTTTTATACGCTTCGAGATTTTTTCGTACCATACCTGACATTTCTTGACTATTTATGATGCGAGGAGTTCAAAAAGTTCGCGGAACGGGGCTATGGTGGGGGGAAAGGTCCCCTTTTATTCTAGTTACACTATTTTGGACATTTATTAAGGGTATATATGAAGTTTCACTAAAATCAGGTGATGATCTTTTGAGATCAGGTCATCAAACCAGTCAATCGGGAAGAAGATCCTTACGCCGCTCCAAAAGCAGCGGCAACACTCAGTTAGCACGAGTTTTTGGCTATCTGTAGTGAAAATAATAAAGAAGTTTTAGACCGGATTGTGACTGCAAATGGAACATGAGTTCATCATTATGACCATGGACCCAAGGAAGACTCCATTCAAAAGCATGAAAAGGGTACAAAACCCCAGAAGAAATTCAAGGTGTGTCCATCGGCTGGAAAACTCAAACAGAAAATATCCTCTTTATAGACTGAAAAGAAAATGCTGTCACTTTAACTGGAGTATACTACGCTCCGTTACTAAAAGTCTCCAAGATCCTGTGAGGGAGAAACGATAAGGAAAATTGACCAAAGGTGTGCTTCTTCTGCACGAAAATGCACAAGGTGCAAATTGCGATGGCTGCTGTATTAAGAGTGGGCTTCGAAATTGTAGAACTTCCTCTCTATAAGCTATACTAATCCCCAATGAACTATTTTCTGTTCCTAAAAAAAAAATAGGGGTCTAGGGAAGAAATTTTCTAGCGATGAAGAGAGAAAGCGTGCGATTTCAGCCCATTTGGAGGACAAACACAATTTTAATGAATTTAGTGACAGATTCAACAAAACTAGTGTCAAAGAGAATGTATTAATGAGAAAAAAATCCGTGAATTTTTTGACCTCCCCACGTATAATAAATTAAATAAGTAACAATACATAGCTACAATATTGCATTGGGTTCAACCTGTAAGGATAGATGTTAGGGATATAAAATAAATAAATAAATGAATGTTTCCCTTCCCTGTACATTTACTGTTGCGCCCGTAGTCAAGACGAATCGCAGCATGGATCGTGAATATTCGTTAAGACTACCGACATACTGAAAACTTACCCAATAACAGATCTCTCTTGTCACCATGCAATAAGTCAACCTTCTTTTGTTCAACTTTATCTTCTTTCTCATCACCTTCATCAGCTGTGCCATTCTCTTCCGTTCTACTCTCTTCTTTGTCTCCTTCTTCGTTTTCATTAACTTCTGTAGTCTCTTCTTTTTCGTCTTTTACTTCCTGAAAGTTAAAATATACACTCTAAAAATATGTATGAAAAATTGGTTTTTATGCGCACCGGTCAGTGCGTACGTACCCTTAGCCAAGCTTTACCGGTTTCATGCAAACTTAGTGTTATAACCCGATTTTTATAAATGTGCACTTCGAGCTGTCAAAATCGTTAGGTTGGCAGCATTGAATTTCACCCGCCCGCAAACTTCCTCACCACTCCGCTCACATCTGCCAGCGTGTCAGTTATATATGCTCTTTGGTTGCTGGCACTGTTGTATTGTCATTGTCATTATCTAACACATTTTTATTTGTACTTTTTTATAATTTAAATAATTGATCTAAGAATGCATAACAAGCCTGGATGGAGAAAAACTCGCCAATACAGCGCAAAGGCCACTTCAACTCGTGGTGAAAATTTGCGAGCTTTTATATTGGAACTTGGCATTATCATGGGATCGTGCTTCTTACTGTTTTTTTACAACATGCAATACCTAAAAACTATAAAGCGGCCAATACGCAATTAGATAGAATAGGGAGAAATTTAGCTTTTTAAAAACGAGAGGAGGCGATGTGTGCAGAATGGGCGAAGAAAGGTGGGCCAGGATCGTCGCCCAGTGGCAACCGGAAGACGGATATCGTCAAAGAGGTCGACCAAGAAAAAGATGGCGGGAAAATCTGGATAAGTACTTACATGAGTCGCAGATCTTAGCTGATGGTAGGGATCACTGGGGGTATTTGGGGGAGGCCTTTGCTTAGCAGTGGGACAGTACAGGCAAATAAAATTAAATAAAACGAGAGGCAAGATTTATAAAAGTGTTTTTTTAAGAAACATCAATGACTTTGGTGCATTTAAACATTTTCGCACAAGTGATGATATGACGAAATTAACCCACCCTGAATGATGGGTTTGCTACTTAAGATCTACAGTCAAAATCTCAACAATTACAACACCAACACCATAAGACCAGCGATTTAAAGTCTGCATTTCACAAGGCCCAAGTTCAAAATCTCAACAATTAAGTACAATATTGCACAAATGTTAAAGGTTCGGTGACTCGTTCCTTTGTCGTACCATCCAGACGTGGAACGCTCTTCCAGCACATGTGTTTCCTTCCTCTTATAGTCCCGGGTTCTTCAAGCGGGGCGTGAGAAGGCATTTCTGCAGGCCTTCAAGGTGAGGATGGCCAGCCCAGTAATTCGTTTGAATGACTGAGCTTGTCAACCTCATATCTGGACCTCACGACCGCTTTCCATCAGGTGGAGTTAGGTCATCTTGACGGGCAATATAAAAAAATATATATATTACAACCTTACCTTAGTTTGATGCTGGCGTCATTTCTGACTTTCAGTCGTGTAAATAGTAGGTAGTCGTTCAAACCGACTCCCCGTAGTCTTGTTTGCCCTAACCCTAGAGTGTGGTTCAGAGCCGCGTAGGCGCGATGGGGCGGCAATGGCAATATTAGACAAACCGTCCCAACTACTTATTTTTTCAAATAATGTTTTTATATTATTGTATACAAACCTCTCCTTTGATCTCCTGTTTCGTCCAAACTAGCTTCACTGCATCTTTCTTGTCACCATCTTTTAGCACTTGAGATATGAGGAAGAGCATTCCGCACGACTGTCAAAGTACATTCAAATTTAACAACGTTCATAATCACTAAAACAAATTTGTATATTATTTTAGAGACAAATATATTCATAAACATGGTTTCGTGGCGCATTTATTTAGATAAATAAATATGCGCCAGACAACACACCTCTTGTAGTGGTCTCGAAGTAGGGATTAATATCCCTGTGTTACGAGGTACCACACAAGGAATTAAGCCAGGGGCGTCTCCCAGCACATCCAGGCCCGAGTCAATTCAGAAAAAAATCGTTTCCTGAATTGACCGGACCAGAAATCGAACCCGGCACACTACGGAAATCAAGGCGAGAAACCATGCTACAGCGCACTGCGCCAATCGTGTCGTCAAATTTAAAAAAGGAACTATCTCGGTAACTAAGCGATATAATTAAAAAAACGTAATAGCCTGATTTTGTCCCTCTCCTGTGCAAGTCTTCAGAATCTAAATTCGCAACAAAAATGGATTATATTTTCTATTTTTATCAAAAAAAAAAAACAATTTAATTTTGTGGTATATATAAAGACATATTTTATTTGATCTGGGTTTTTTTTTTTTGTGGGGTGTTATTTTTTCATGTAGAAAATGTGTATAAAAATTTTTTCATGACAAAAAAATAATAAATGTAATTTCCACAAGAACATTCTAACGCCTCCGTGGCCGAGTGGTTTCAAACATAGCCCGGGTTTGTGATCACCAACCCGCATTTGGCAAGCGTGGCGATGACTTGATTTCAATGATGGAGGCCTTTTCCCAGCAGTGGGACAGTATATAGGCTAATTACTTACATTCTAAGAACGAAACTTCGCAACTAACCTGCGCAGGAGTCATATAGCAGCACAACTGCAACAATCGCTTCACAAAAGCAGTGACTCTGTCGATGTTTTTGTCCTGCTTCAATGACTTGTAAATGAGCGAGAAGAGTAGCGCAGAGTGAGTTGTGCCGAAGATTTCAGCGTTTGTTAGCTTGCGGTACAGGGCTGTGTAGTATCTGGAAATAAAATAAATAAATGATTCAATGAATCATTGCCAGGCTAAGTGTCCTCTATCGCTTCTACAATGGGGAATGCTCTGACGAGTTATTCCAGCTTATCCCACCCTCACCTTTCCACTCCCGTACCACGCGTGCTGGACTACGGCGTCACCCACACACAATTCAACATTTGTTGGCCCGAACTAAAAGGTTCGGTGACTCGTTTCTTTGTCGTAGCATCCAGACGTGGAACGCTATCTGGACCTCACGACCGCTTTTCATCAGGTGGAGTGAGGTCATTCTGACAGGCAATATAAAATATAAATATATATATATAAATAAGCACACCAGCTCGGTTCCGAGTTCAAATCTGGCCAGAAACATCTTTGTGTTCATTGTTAACTGACGACAAGATAGGCGTAGTGCGCTGTAGCACGGTTTCTCGCCCTTGACTTGCGTAGTGTCCTGAGCTCGATTCACGGTTGGGTAAATTCAGGAAACAATGTTTTATGAATCGATTCGGCTCTGGGTGTGCTGGGAGACGTCCCTGGCTTAATTCCTGGTACCTCGTAACACAAGGACTTTATCCTTACTTCGAGACCATGACAAGTGTGTTGTCTGGCGCATATTTATATTTTTTGAATTAGTAACTTACTCTCCGGTGATGGAAACACCGATAAAAAACTAAATTAACCCGGTTCGGTTCTAAACGCTTGGTCAAACGTGGGCTTCTGAGCCTTCTGTGTGCCAACCATGAAAAAACGTCAACTTGACACTGAATGCCCCGTTTGGGATATAGTCGTGAGCATATGTGTGTTTTGTAAATAAATGTCTGGGTGACCTTACACCGAGATCATATGACCCTAAACAGCAGAGCTTGTACTATGGCTGTCAGAGACATACTGAACAGACAGACACAGAACAAACAAAATTTCACATGAATAATTGTCAGAAATGTTTTGTTTAGCGTATTATTAAGTTTAATTTGACTGAATTATTATTTTGATTTGTTTGCATTATTAACCTATTCATTTGACCTTTCATTAATAATGAATGAGTGATCATCAAAATGACCCTAAAACCTTTCGTATCCAGGTTTGACACTCAACGATTAGAAAAACCCTTAGAAGCGTCGCTGACATGGAACATCAGCGCCTGCGCGTCAACAGCCACATTGAGACTGACAGATGCTCCAGTTTGTGCACAGCGTTTAGGTGCGAGCTGGTCTCCGGCACGCGGCCCTTGTCCGCCAGGTACGCGCGCTTTTCGACCGTTATTACGGTATTTTTAATGACGATGAACCCGAATCAGTCTCATTTTATGGAAATACGCGATAGCTATCGCAAATATAGCGTATTATAATTGTTGTTTTTTTTCTTCCGATGTTTTAATTACATTATCCTTTACACAATTAGTGCAGTCATTGAAGCGAAAAATACGGTCTTACCTCCGATTTTTTTAACTGTGAACCGATTTGCATGAAATTTTGGAATTAGGCTCATCTTACCCTTAACTTCAAAAGTGAAAATGATCTGAACTCCGCCTATTATTTTTAAGGGGTGTAAACAACCCCTTAATGGAAAAATTGACATTGAGCCATTTTATCGCTAGAAAACATGTCTAATAGTAAGTGGTGAAATTGTAAAGTATTTTCTAACATAATTACCTCATATTAAAATCATTTTCAACCCCTTGAAAAAAAAAAAAATCAGTTACTAAGTAGAAAAAACAATGATAAGTTTTTGGACCATAACTCCTTCAATTTTCATGCTATCACAATTTATAAAAAAACATTGTAAAGGTAATCAAGAGAGCTACAACATCCTTTATTGCAATATATAGTAAAAAACCTTTTTCTAAAACGGTGAAGGGTTAAAGGGCTTAAGAGAGGCTGTGATTGCGCTGCCACGCGCTCTTTAAACAATCATATCTCCGTCAATTTTTGTTTGACAGAAAAAACAAAAAAACCAAATTGTTTGTCAGAAAAATACCTAAATTTTTAATCCGTACACTTTTATACGTATCTGTCGTCATTTTTGAGATATTATGAAAAAAAAGTGGGTTTTTTAAAAATTTGAATTTTTTTTTTTAATCGTGACTTTTTTGAAAAATATGTGTCCTGAAGCAGCCAAACTGATACTATCTATCAAACTCTTCATAATAAAGTTAATTCTAGGCGGAATACGATTAATTTTAATATTGGTGGAAATGGCACTTATGAAACCCATTGATTTAAAAGAAAAAACATTAGATGCTCCCCTTATTTGCAATACAGCTCACTTATTTTACGTGCAAAAGACTTTTAATAGTGCTCATTTTAAAGCTTATTTCAAGCACTACAAAACCCTTTTGTATTAGAATGCATAAAATGCATCTGCTCGCCGCTAGATGGCATTGACCACATCGATTAAATTTCAGACAAAATAAAAAACGGCTTTGATCTTTAATATCTAGCTTAATATTGCACTTAGAATACTTTATAAAAAACGAAATTGTTCATTGTTTTACCTGCTACAATTTTGTTCTTCGTAAAATTTTCGATAAAACGTATATTTTTGGAGATATTTGCAAAAAACCGATGAAAAACGTGAAAAAATTGCCAATAACTTGAAAAGTATTGGATTTTTTGAAAAACTTCAGAGATGATTTTTTGCTTAAAATTAGGCCTTCTATCGATATCCGAGGTTATTTTGCAAAAAAAAATTCACCCCCGAGAAGGGGTGGCAACCACCCCCAGGGTGGTTGCGGAGTTCAAATCATTTTCACTTTTGAAGTTAAGGGTAAGATGAACCTAATTCCAAAATTGTATGCAATTCGGTTCACTGTAGAAAAATTCGGAGCAATAATGCTTCAATGACTGCACTAAATGTCTACGAGTGGATACTGACAGTAAATATTCTGTTTATGGTGTTTAGGGTGGTCTGGTAACCAAAATAAAAACTTCGTTCATAATTTTCTGTAACTTGAATCTAATAGCAATTTACTTCATAGCCATCGAAACCTAACACGTAATCAATCGATCAATGGCGCATATAAACTACTAACTGTACGCGGTGGTCTGTGCCAAATTGTAACGTTACCCACATTTAGAAAAATTGTACCCAGTGTTTCAGTTACTCTTTGAAATATTGTGATTAGTAGTAATTGTTTTGTGTATCTTGTGAAAAAGTGCCTGGTAGTGAATTCTGCATGGTATGTGTGATTATTTATTATTCATTATAATACAATTGTATATCTTTAGCATGTCTGGGTAGATATTTGAAACTTATAATCTTGTGTTTTGTTAGCAAATGAATTGTAATGTTCTTATGAGAAATAAATGTCTTAAACCTAAAAAAAATAATGTTTTATTAAGTTTAATTTGATTTAATTATTAAACGGATGATTATTTATACCGTAAGAAAAAGGATGTGGCATCCTTAGTAAGTAATTGTAGAAAATGTTTCAGCAACATTTGTGTCTATTTCATGTTAATTTGACGATTCCTTCATAGTGAGTGGCCAAAATTGGGCAATAACCTTTCGGATCAAGGCGGGTTGGTCCTAATTACACTTACCTATCAGAAATCCCCTTAGAAGCGTCGCTGACATGGAACAGCAGCGCTAAAGCGTGAACAGCCACATTAAGACTGGCCAGGTGTACTAATTTGTGCACAGCGTCGAGGTGCGAGCTGGTCTCCGTCACGCGGTCCTTGTCCGCGAACGGGTACGCGCGCTTGACGCCCGTTAGGATGGCGGACATTAGGCGGGAGTCGATTTCTCCCTGATGACAAAACAAATGTTTTTTTATATTTTTTTTGATGATGGGCTTAAAAGTTCTAGAACGGACAACATTTTTACTACTTTCGCCGTATGGTGATATCAATGACAGTTCATAATTTACATTACACTACTTGTCATGGTCTCGAAGTAGGAATAAATTTGATATCCTGTGTCACGAGGTACCAGACAAGGAATTAAGCCAGGGGCGTCTCCCAGCACACCCAGACCAGAGTTAATTCAGAAAAGATCTTTTCCTGAATTGACCAGACACACCATTTCCATCTACTGAGATTTTCCGTAGTGTCCCGGGTTCAATTCTCGGTCGAGTCAATTCGAGAATTGACTCTGGTCTGGGTGTGCTGGGAGACGCCCTTGGCTTATTTCCTTGTGTGGTACCTCGTAACACAGGGATATTAATCCCTACTTCGAGGCCATTACAAGAGGTGTGTTGTCTGGCGCATATTTATTTATTTATTTTCTGAGTGCGTTCAAGGTAAAATGTTCACCTTTCACACAGTTTAATTTTTCACAATGTGTCGTTAATCACATAGCAACCAAAAGATCTAAAATAAACAATTTTTTTTTGACATTCTAAATTTCCTATCAAACATAATCATATATTGCTTTATGACGCACATAAGATGGTATAAAATTGTAAATAGTAGATGCACCTAAACCCTGTAAGGGCACAACAACATTAAAATAATAAAAGCGACAGCATTAAACTAATAGGTTGGGGAAAAAGTTTCTTCGCATTTTTTAAGAAAATGCAAATCCTTTTTAATATAGTTTATTTACATTTAACTAAAGTATGTAGGTGCCATGGTTCGATTACTTTTTGCCATCTTGTAGGTAGGGACATGATTCCATTGCTATTTTTTTGAGGCTTCTGATCACAAACCGCGACCAGTGGTTTTGGCAGTCCTCTCGGTATGTTAACCTGACACTGCCTAAAGAATTCTGAAGAGACCGAAACAGGTGGAAATCTGAAGGTGCAAGGTCAGGACTATACGGCGGATGCATTAACACCTCCCAGCCAAACTCTCTCAATTTTTGCTGAGTGGCTAAAGACGTATAAGGTCCAGCGTTATCATGATGAAAAACCACACCCTTTCTGTTGATTAATTCCGGCCGCTTTCTCTCAACTTCTTGCTTTAATCTCATCAGTTGTTCGCAGTAGAGTTCAGAATCGATGGTCCTGCCTGGTGGTAGCACCTCATAATGAATAATGCTCTTCCAATCCCACCACACAAACAGCATCACCTTGTTGCGAGTTAACCCGGGTTTCGCCACAGTCTGTGAAGCCTGACCGGCCTTTGACCACGACCTTTGTCGCACGTTCTTGTCGTACGTGATCCACTTTTCATCACCAGTTATCAGCTCCTTCAAAAAGGTTCGGTTTCATCACGTCGTAATCAAGAATCACAAATGAGTACACGGTTCATTAGGTTTCTTTCAGTGAGCTCGTGAGGTACGCAAATATCGAGCTTTTTTGTGTACCCAGTTTTTTTCAAATGCGCGTAAACTGTTTAGTGGTCAATTCCCAGTTCTTCAGCTACGTCGTAACTACTGATATGCCGATCTTGTTCCTCTTTTTCAAAAATGGCATCCATTTCATCCGTAATAGGGCGACCAGAGCGACGTGCATCTTTGACATCAAAATTTCCGCATTGAAAGCGCTTAAACTAAATTTGTGCTACTCTCACAGACAAACACGCAGCTCATCCGCTACCTAGAGGATCACTCTCTCATTCACGACCGTCAGTACGGCTTCCGACCAAAACGGTGTACGGGTGATCTTCTAGCGTACACTCTACTACACAACTACTCTTATCAATTTCCCACAATGCACATTAAGAGTTCGCGCAAGGGTCTTAATCAACTAACAATAACTTCCAAACTATGTGACTTAGAGCAATAAGTTTGGTGTTGTTTTGTAGCTATTATTACTAGGCTTCTGTAATTTACAAAAATAATACACCTAGCTGGTTAAGCTAGTTTTCAAAGTATGTTACGTAATAGTAAAGAAACAGTCAATTTTTAAACAAAAATCTAACATAAACATTTTTTTATGTGGCATTGTTATTAGGAACCGTATGTTTCTTTTTTATTGGGTGATAGGCAGTATTATTAGCTTTTAAACACAATTTTTATCTACTTATTAGGGCTTTCAAATCCAGAGATATTGATAATTTTCATCAGCAACATGAAAAAAAATAAAAAAAACTAACAATAGCTGTGATTTCTGAAAAAGAGCAGATGGACCCCCTTAAGGGACACCCCCTTAAGGGGGTCCATCTGCTCTTTCATCGATAAAATTAAGTATACAACATGCCCTAAAAATATCGCTACCTCTATCCCTAACACACTATATGCGAAAAGACTTTTTCCCCAACCCAATATTGAAACTACAAATATTTAGATGATGTCGCTTTTAATATTAATGCTTTAATTTTACCTTATCTTTCGAAAGCATTTCTTAAAATATTTTATTTAAAATATAAAAATAGAAAAAAAAGCTGCAGGGAACTCACCTTTTTGATGGAAGCCTTGAAAAATGAGAAGTATATCCTAATGAGGTTTTCTGCAATTTTCGAGTCGTCTTTGCCCAAGAAGAATTGATTCAAGAAACAAACGCCATAGTATTGCGCTCTTGGCGATATGTTTGATCTGAAAAGATAAACATAATTGAGTGCATTTTAAGGTGGGATCTAAAATGGGGTAGTTAAAGGCATTCACCACTTCGACAACAGTCGAGTCTATTTCATGCACGTTGGCTCGACGATCTGAACCTGCTTCTCCGAACGGCACCGTGTGATATATTTGCTGACGAGCCCCACGTCATTGTCTTTTCTTTGAACTTAATAAATTTGACATTGTCATTTTTTATGTGTGTTTGACGACAAGGTTGGCGTAGTGCGCTGTAGCACTTTCGATCGGGTTCGATTCCTAATTTGACCCGACCGATCTTTTCTGAATTGACTCGGGTCTGGGTGTGCTGGGAGACGCCCCTAGCTTATTTCCTTGTGTGGTACCTCGTAACACAGGGATATTAATCCCTACTTCGAGACCATTACAAGAGGTGTGTTGTCTGGCGCATATTTATTTATTTATTTTTATTTTATGTTTTCATTCAGTAATTTGTAATTTGAATTGTACCTTAATTTTAATTTCATTATCAATTATTGTATACCTTGTAAAAGGTGGAAATGTAATAAGACACCTTTAAACCTAACACCAACCTATGTACCTACATTTCACAATAAATATGCCTTCAATTTTGTGTTGTGCCGTTATCCTTTAGTGTCTACTGTGTGAATTTATAAATTTAAAGTGTGTACAATGCCCTGGTGTTACTGTGATGTTGTGCAAATTTTTACGTTTTAATAAATAAATATTTGCAACTAATAATTTAAAAAAATCATCAATAAGACCGAGCGAATGGTCCCGAAACTTAAATTCAACAAACAATGGAATATAGTCTCAAACTAGTTCGCTATGAACAAGAGACGAGTTCCGCATTCTGAGTTTTTACATGGCAAATTCTGCGCGAAACAACTTCAGAGGGGACTAGAACTATGCTTGGATTATAATTAAAATCCAACCCAAAATAATGTTACGGACACATTTTTGTTACTATTTTAATTTAACTGTATCTCTGAATTTGAGTATAAAAGCCAAGAAATGATTAAAATTTACTTATTGCGATTCTAAATTACACTCACTGAACTGCGTTTTCTGATGTATTTTTGATGTAATTTCTTCTAACAAGTATTTACACTTATAATTATTTTCCAGGTCTGCAAGGTGGCCAGGCCAGTATTATCTTTAATTCAATATTAATTTATGCGTGAACCAACCTGAAGAGCATTTTCTCAATTTCAGCCAACACGACAGTCTTCATGTTGGGATGATTGTAGAGTAACTGGCACAGATGGTAAATGACCTTTGAAGCGACGGCTTGGGAAGGGTCTCCCAGTTTGTTAATTATGTTTGTTAGCAGCATCTGCAAGATATTTAAGAATATAAGTCACGAATTCAGTTATTGAAATTATAGTAGCGGCGACAACCTCATCGTCTACTATACTATTTTCACTGCAAGATGATATGCCTGACAGCTCTTATTGTTCCGTGTCACGCATACTACTTCAAACTAAATAAAAAGAAACTGGCAAAAGAAAATGTTATAAACTATTAAAAAACTATTGTTCTTTCGAATCTTATCGAGTAAGTTATTGTTATTATTATAACCGTTAATAAATTAAGTATTTGAAATTAAATTAATATATCTTTACAGCGCCTGATGCGTGAAAAGGAACGCCATTTAAAAGTGAATTGACACTACTGAATCGACAAAAATCGTCGAATAGGACCGACCATTTTGTAATTTGTAATCACGTCATTCGCATCATTCGCATATTTTTTAACTATTCTTTTCGAGACACCGCGTTTTATTCTATTACTTATTATTCATAACCCGTTGATTAGGAATTTATTTAAAAATTAAAAATCGGTAAATCTGATTCCAATTCCTTTGCCAACTCGATTAAATTACATTGGTTACATCACTATAATTGTCAATTATGAACTGTCAGGGACATCATCATACGGGGAAAGTAGTATAGGTTGGATTCCAATACATAAGTATTAAGTACATAACATAAAAACTAAAAAAGAATTTACATATCAAGAAATTCAAAGATTTGCTCATACAAGAAGTTATTAAGTTACATTCAGTAATCATTTAATGATAATCTATTGTATCATACAATTTGCTTTTATAATTTTGATAAGATTGCCTTTTGTTATCCATTCTATTACTACCTATTTAGGCGCGTATTTTTTTTTTATATTGCCCGTCAAGATGGCGTATTCTAGAATCGTGCTTAAGCACTGATCTGTACTTGAGTAGAGATTTCAAAACGTCACTCACGTACAGATTTTGTTTTAGAATACGGACCTTAATCTATAACATCAAAATTATTGAAAATTACAATTATACCTTATTATAAATCAAGAACACTTTATCATATAATATTTAGGTGAAGGTAGTAAAATGTGGCCGGTATTCACTTTGCTTAGTGCGAGTGCAGGTGACTAGTAGGAGCGATTGATTAGTGCAGGTAGTGTCCAATTCTGTTTAGTGGATGTGTTTAGTCGCTCGTTTATCTCGGACACCTTTAATTTTGTACCTAAGATCTTTACAATTTAAAAGACATGTTATATTTTACAGACTCCTGCACACATTTTTATGGTAAATCTTCGGTCTACTTTGCCATTTTTTGCAAGTTTTGCAAAACGCTAAACACTAACCCCTGTCCAGACGTGTTTAGTGGCAGGCACGCAGCGAGTGAGGGGAATGGGAGGCGCGCGGGACGAGGCCACTCGCAAGAAAATAGAACACGCTTCTAATAGCTTTACGCAGGTTACTAATCACTTGCACTAATCTATCGGTGTCCACACGTGTTTTCTGTTATGTTCGAGTTGATTGTCACTTTTGTTAACCCTCGACCCGTCGCGTACATTTTTATAACGCGATTCGTCGCGTGGGGTCTTTGAAAACCCTAAAATTCACCTAAGCAAAAAAGTGGAAAATTTACTTTATATTTTAATTTTTATTGCTTTATCATATATATCGGTTAATTGGCTAGGAAAAGAAAACATTTTAATGGAAAAATTGGTATTTATTTAGCTATAAAACTTAAAAACTGAACATAGGAACATTTTTGGCTCACTTCGAGATCACTTTTACAAAACAAAAAAAAACTTAACTATTTATAGAATCAACATCTCCTATATATAACTCATTGAGATCTCAATAAAATAATCTACTCTATAACTTAAATTATAGACCTCTCCAACAAAATAAAATATCAACTTTTACAAATCTAAAAGTCACTATTTTAAAGTTTGAACACATTCAGAACATGCATTTTTAGTATGCATTGGGCATATATTACCCTTGCAGAAATGGCACAATAATTTAAATTTTCTATCCGTTCCTCTAGGACAGTAAACACAGTGCTTTCTCATAGGCACGACTTCATTTTCAGGAGGCTGTGTATCCTGTAATGGAGGTACAAATATTTGAATAAGTGGTATCAACTCTCTTGGCAATTTTGGAATCGTAACCCGCATTTGTAAGTGAGGACGACTTATTCAAATGCCAGTGTCTTCAAGAACAACTTGCGTCCCATTTTGTTATCCTGCAATGTGGCATCCAATATTATGTGGACATTTTGAGCTCCAACGTCAAGAAACGTAAAAAATAGTCTCAGCGGCCATCGGTTACAAAAGCGCGCATCAGTGTAAGTTCCGATAAGCTGATCGACTATATCGACACCTCCTTTTGTTTAATTATTAAATTACATCTGGATCAGCGCTGGATTGTTCCAGTTGTTCCCTCGGAGTTTCCAAATCCAGGTCATCGCATTCCTGTTCCGAATTGCTGTTGTGGTCGCTGTTTTCGTCCGGATATACGGCACCATATTCTTTGTTCTCAGAACCACCATAAACATCATTGCATTCGTCTATTAACCAGCCCAATATACGACTCTGCTGTACCTCATCCATTTTTGTAAAAAATATGATCTAAAACAACGTAATAATCAAGTAAAACAGAAATTACAACCCAAAAAAGTAATTAATCACTACAAGTAAATACTTACGCGAGTCGTCGCGTGGGGTCTTTCAGAGCCCGGACGCAACAAACTCGTCCGTTTCTTACTGCGCTTGCGCGCACACTGCCGTTAGCAACAAGCCGCACCGAGTATAGTTCAATCTAGGAAGGTACCTTAAATGCCGCGTTTCTGGGATAGCGTTAAATAATAAAATTTTGCAAATTTCTCAGACCTGGGCTTTTAAAGACCCCACGCGACGGATCGAGGGTTAAAACTTATGTGGGTAGCTGTGACTTAGTTTGAAATAAATCAGTTTTGCTATAAACCTCAATCTGGTTGTTTACTATATTGGCGACTTCGGAAAATAATAGTGATTGTGTGAATAATGGCGTCAAATATCGCGAACATAGTGTTTCCGGGACCTTTTAACCCAAAAACGGACAAGTGGCGTGATTACAAGGAGCAGTTATTATGTGCTCTCGACGCCGCAGGTTATGAAAATAAGAACATTGACAAGGCGCGTTCTTTGTTCCTATCTCAGTGCGGAAAAGACACTTACGCTCTAATTGCGTCACTACTGGTACCAAATCGACCTACGGATGTGTCTTTTTCGGAAATTTTGCGTGTTCTGGACCAGTTTTATGAACCGGAAATTAATGAAATTTTGCAAGCAGGCAAATTTCATAGACGCCAACAATCACAAGGTGAAAGCGTGCAGGACTTCGTGGCTGCGATAAGCTTACTCGCTGCCAAGTGTAATTTTGTGGACTTAAAACGTCAATTGAGGGACAGATTAGTGTTGGGGGTACGAGATGATCGCTTAAGGAGAGAACTGTTAAAAACAAAACAATTAACTTATGAGACTGCATTACAGATGTGTCTAAATTACCAAGCGACATTTCCTGATTTATACCCTGATCATGTTGAAGTAAAGCAAACTCCGTCCAGTGTCACCGAACCTATGGACATTGGTAGACTCAAGTCTAATGAGTGTGTGCATTGTGCACGAATACACAAACCCGGGGAACGTTGTCCATTTATTAAAGCAAGGTGTTTCTACTGCAAACGTTTTGGACATATTGCATCTGCTTGTGATCAAAAAGGAAGAAAAGTTCATCAGGTTCAGGAAGAGAGTAGTAGTTCTGATAGACAGGCCTTTGAAAACATGAATGGTATTTACAACTGTTCAGAAATTTACCAGCCGCAGATAATAGCAGATTTGACTATTGATGGGGCAACAGTGCTGATGGAGATTGATTCAGGGGCATCTAGAACCATCATATCAGAGGAGACTTATAAAAGACTATGGGCTCAACCCCCACCGCTGCATTCTACCAATGTAAAATTAGTGACATGGACTCGTGAATCTTTGAAAGTGCTCGGACTAGCAAATGTATGTGTCAAGTTGGGCAACAAGGAAGCTCAATGTGAACTTCTAATTGTGTCAGGCCAAGGACCAAGTCTTATGGGAAGAAATTGGTTTAAGCCTTTAGGCGTTTATATTTCGGGATTGTGCTGGTCTAAAGACGAGTTAGAAGAACTTGTGAAAGAATTTCCAGAGTTATTTAAAGAGGGCCTTGGAAAATATAAAGGTACAGAGGTGTCGTTGAAATTGCGACCTGATGCAGTGCCAAAATTCTTGAGAGCGCGACCAGTTCCATTCCCTCTGAAAGAGCAAGTTTCTGATGAATTAAACAGAATGGTGAAAAATGGTATATTAACACCTGTGACATATTCTAAATGGGCTACACCCTTAAGGATTGTTAAAAAAGATGATGGATCGCTACGAATCTGCGGGGATTATCGGTCTACGGTTAACGCTGCTATAGAGGTTGACAGTTATCCTCTCCCTAAATCATCAGAAGCTTTTGTTAAGCTGAGTGGAGGCAGAATATTTAGTAAATTGGACCTCAAACAAGCCTATACACAACTTAAAGTCGATGAGCATACCGCAGAGCTGTTAACCCTTAACACACCTATTGGATTAATGAGAATGAATCGCCTGGCATTTGGTGTAAGTGCCGCGCCAGCTATTTTTCAACGTCTCATGTCATCTGCCCTTGCGGGTATGGAGGGAGTAGCATGCCTGTTGGACGATGTAGCGGTTACCGGAGCAACCCGAGAGCAACACAATAGTCGACTGAGGGATGTCTTGCGTGTGTTAAATGAGATGGGCTTCAGGCTGAATTTAGGTAAATGTGTTTTTGCAACAGAGGGCATAACCTTCCTGGGTCATAAAATTGATGCCGATGGCTTGCACCCATCCCCAGATAAAGTGAGGGAAATTAAAGAGAAGCCTGCCCCGACTAACAAGGAATCGCTACGGGCATTTCTTGGGTTATACAATTTCTATGAGAAATTTTTGCCAGATAAGGCCACGGTTTTGGAACCCTTATATCGCCTTTTAGAATGCAAAAGAACTTGGACGTGGGGTAAAGAAGAAGAAGCTTTCAAAAAGCAAAGAATCTGATTGCATCCGATCTCACGTTAGTAGGATATGATTTGAAGCGAGATTTACTGCTTATTTGTGATTCTTCGGAGTATGGGCTTGGTGCGATCATTGCACATATCATGGACGACGGCACTGAACGACCAGTAATGATGGCTTCGCGAACTTTGCAACCACAAGAGAGAAGATACGGGCAGATCGACAAAGAAGCTCTAGCTGTCATATTCGGACTATCAAAATTCCACGAATATTTAGCTGGCCGGAAGTTTTGTATTGTTACGGATCATAAACCGTTGGTGGGATTATTTAATCCGGAAAAACCAATACCGGATCAGATATCACCGAGAATGCTGAGATGGTCATTGAAACTTAGTTGCTATGACTATGTTATAAAGTATCGGCCGGGTAAGTCCATAGGCAACGCCGATTCTCTGAGTCGGTGGAATGCTCCAAATACTGCAGTAGTAAAAGAGAAAGACCTTAAAGAAGTGCTTTTATTAGAAGAACGCCCAAATGGCTGGGAAATCGATGCAAATAGAATTGCGAAAGAGACTCGCAGGGACTGCGAAGGGTAATCTTTTTTGTTGTCCAAGGCTGGCCGCGCACTAATCCAGATCCAAACTTAAAACCGTTTTGGGTGCGCAGAGAAGCCCTTTCCCTCAGTAAAGATTGTTTACTGTGGAGTAATAGGGTTATTATACCAACAACCTTGCAAAAAGAGGTTTTGCAATTATTACATGCCCCACATGCGGGTATTGTGCAAACAAAAGCACTCGCAAGGAGATATGTGTGGTGGGCAGAAATGGATACTGAAATTGAAAGAATGGTGGCGGAATGTGAACAATGTCAAGTGGTCAGAAATAATCCACCTAGAGATCCTCAGACATGGATTAGCCATGATAAGCCATGGAGTCGTGTTCACGTGGACTTTGCAGGCCCCTTCCAAGGCAAGACGTTCTTGGTTCTAATTGACAGCTATAGTAAGTGGTTTGAGGCAGAAATCGTACCATCAATGAGTAGTGGCTCGGTTATTACTATATTAGGGAAAATTTTCGCATCCCAAGGGCTACCGGAGGTGCTGGTGTCTGATAATGAGTGGATAGGGCTTTCAGCTCTGATGAATTTAATCTTTTTCTGAAAAAGAACCACATCAAACACTTGTTTTCTCCACCATACCATCCGGCAAGTAATGGACAAATTGAACGGGCAATACAGACTTTTAAGAATAAGCTCCGAAAGATGTCGGATGATGGTGTGTCTTGGTCAGAAAAACTTGCGAAAGCGTTATATTACCTTCGTACGGTGCCCAATTGTACAAACAAGACACCAGCAGAAATGTTGAATGGACGTAAATTTAAAACGGCAGTGTCTTTACTTCACCCTGATAATGTGGAAGGTACAGCTGACCAACAATTGGAGGCAGCAGCACAACGCCCGCCAAATCGGGCCTTCACAGTTAACCAGCCTTGTTTGATACGCATATATGGTCCAGGAGAAAAGTGGTTAAAGGGCAGAATAGAAACTGTTGAAGGGCCTACGACGTATAGGGTAAGAACAGAAGATGGAGAGTTGCATAGAAGACATGCTGACCAGATATTGATTAGAGCTGTGCCTCAGGCACAGACTATTACTCAACCAAGGTTATCTTGGGATCGACCAGATAATGAATTTGAGTCAGATAATGATTCTCCAGAACCTAGTGTAGAAATACCCAACCCAGATTTATGGCCAGATATAATTGGCATTCCTAACGTTAATTGAAATACCTAGTGTAGTTTGATTTGTTAACAAATAATTGTGTTAGATTTTTATCTTAGGAATCAAAATTAAGTTTGTTACTTTGTTTATGATGAGAAGGTATGTTATGTTCGAGTTGATTGTCACTTTTGTTAAAACTTATGTGGGTAGCTGTGACTTAGTTTGAAATAAATCAGTTTTGCTATAAACCTCAATCTGGTTGTTTACTATATTTTCTACTAACACTAAGCATCTGCACTAACTACCAAGCAAAGTACCACGTACCACGCGTGCTGAACTACGGCGTCACCCACACACAATTCAACATTTGTTGGCCCGAACTAATAGGCTCGCTGACTCGTTTCTTTGTCGTATCATCCAGAAGTGGAACGCTCTTCCAGCACATGTGTTTCCTTCCTCGTATAGTCCCGGGTTCTTCAAGCGGGGCGTGAAAAGGCATTTCTGCAGGCCTTCAAGGTGAGGATGGCCAGCACAGTGATTCGTTGAATGACTGGCCTTGTCAGCCTCATATCTGGACCTCACGACGGAGTGAGTTCATCTTGACGGGCATCATAAAAAAAAGTGAATACCGGCCTTTAGAGTGGATTTTCCTGTTTTTTATTGCTTTAAACTTTCTTCCAATCGATCAAGGTCAGACTATGGTGGGAATCACTTCAACATTGCCATATAATAGGAGCACATCAACACTCACCTTTTCTCTCTCTGGATGATGCATCAACAGATAAGACATGGCGCTGACCGCTTTCTCCTTATTGGCTTCTACAGAGTCGTGAGCGAACTTGTTCAGAGATTCCACATAGGCTATAACAAAGATTTCTGGTTTAAGATCTTAATTTCTCACAAGAATACATTAATTCACTTATTATTATTTTTAAATTTTTTAAAGCGCCAGACAACACACCTCTGTCATGGTCTCGAAGGAGGGATAAATATCCCTGTGTTACGAGGTACCAGACAAGGAATTAAGCCAGGGGCGTCTCCCACACACCCAGACCCAGGCCAATTTAGAAAATATCATATCCTGAATTGACCTGACCGGGGATCGAACCTGGGACACTACGGAATTAAAGGCGAGAACCCGTGCTGCAGCGCACTACGCCAATCGTGTCGTGCTATGTGAGAGGATTACAAATTTTAACAAGATTTGAGTGTTAAAACCTACGACGAACATAGCTCTTTTCTCTCTCGTAATAAAATCTCATAAGAAAGCTTACTTTACAAGCTATGAGATCGAATCAAAACCAGAGTCAGGCCTGTGTCACTACGTAATTCGGTTTACATAATCACCTACGCGTTCGGTCCGCCCGTGTGGACAATTTAGTCGAGTGTCACGCCGACGCGGCAGTTTATTTTCGAAAGCTGAAAGTTCACAGGATAGTGAGACAAAAGCGTTACTGTACTGCATTCGGATGCACTAACACAAAATTTAAAGATAAGGATTGAACCTTTAACTGACTTCCCAAGAATCCTGAAAGCGCAGAAAAATGTGTTTATTTACGACATCACATTAGAAACCTCTGAAATTATCAGTGTTTCTCTACCATATTATTAATGTTATATACATATAAACAGACACATAATAATAAATTCTTGTCTGTTTATATGTATACATATATACATACAAACAGACAAGAAGAAGTTCTTGAATCACTAAAAAAATCTAAATCTATTAAAAAAACCCGCATCAAAATTAGTTGCGTAGTTTTGAAGATCTAACCATACTTACATAGGGACAAACAGACTGAAAGCGACTTTTTTATACTATGTAGTGATTAACAAACAAACCACGAAAAAGCGTATTTGTTTACAGTATTTATAGGTACCTACGTGGTACACGCAAGCGCTTCATATTCCAGTATTTGCATGCACAACCCTATGAGCGACACGCAGCCGGGTTACGTCACGGTCGCTTAGCAAGATTTCGTGATAGCGAGCGGCGAGCGCTCGTAGCGCCTTAGATTTAAGATTTACTTTCGATTGTCCCGGCCGTTCAAAGATTTAGGTACGAGTACAGGTGCAGTGTTGTTTTGGTCCGTATTGGCGCGCATCGAAGGTTGATATTGTTGTGCAATTGTGTCGAAAGAGCGTCTTCTGTTATTTATTTTATTCTGTGCCAGAGTGGCCCAAATGCAATGTTTTTGGATTATGGACCACTCTGATATTGAAATTAACTTGTTTTTAACATTTGACTTTTAACTTTTTTTTTATTCATTTCTATATTTTCTATAAAATTTAAATAAATTCTATTTTACTAAATTTAAATTAACTATTTTAATAAATTCTATAAAAAAATGCACTTTAGCCACTCTAGTTCTGGTGGCCTCAATTCAAGTCACCAATGTTCTGACATCAGCCATCAAAAAGAATGATGAATACAGGAAAAGATCTCTGGACACCTATGTTTAGCAGTGCATATTTATTTTTATTTTTTCACAATATAACAAAAGGTGATAATCACTTTTGAAACAGTCATCTCGATTTTATGGGAAGTGAAGTTAACATGGCTGTCCATTATAAATAGTGGTAAAGGGAATAACAAAGTTTTCTTTTGTATTTCATTGTTTTTATCATTGTTGCCGACCTGTTGGCGTAAGCGACCCTACCTTTAGCGGCGAAGGTCTTGGGTTCAATCTTCACCCGGGACAAACATTCGTGTGATAAGCATTTGTGTTTGTTACGTGTCTGGGTGTTACTAAACAACAACAAGCACAGCCTTATACAACGTATTATTCAAAAAGCGCAAAACCTCAGACAATCCAACTTATTTTTATTATGAAAGAATTATTTAAATTTATAAATTAAATTTTTGCGGATTATTTACGAAGATATTAGATTTTTTTGTTTTCTTGTGTTTGTTGCAAATTAAGAAGTCTATGGTAATTACGCGCGATCTAGTGCGACGTTGCCGCTTTGCGCGCCGCAGTGATAATAGAGTTAGGTAATGATTTAAACACGGCGTAATTAAATTTTTTTGGTTAAAATTTGACATCCATTTTTTTTGTGGAATCGATTCTACTCTCGATTCTTAACAAACTAATTACAGGTTTTGTGCTTTTCATTAACACGTTGTATACTTCCCACTGCTGGGCACAGGCCGCACCTCAACTATGAGGTGGTACGAGCCATACTCCAACACGCGGACTCAGTGCGGATTGTTGGAGAGGTGAATGTAAGGCCAGTGATAAACCTTACCGTCAGATGTTATAAAGCCGCCTTCTTAGGCCTTTGATCGGATCCAACTGTTTAACGTGCCTTCCGAAGCACGGAGATGCCCGAAAAACACATCACTTAATTTCGGTCGGGGTGGTCACCCATCCATAACCCAACCTGACTGGCGTTGCCTAACATCGGATCGTTGCCGATCCGCTGCCGTCACTTATCCACGGGCCCTCGGGTGTTACTATATACATATTTTTAAATTAAAAATATCCAAATATCCAACAGTCTCTGGCACCCATGGTACAAGCTTCACTTAGTTTGGGGTCAGATCCTGGAGTAAGGTCCCAGATATTAATTATTTTATTTTCGTTTGCAATGAAATAGGCCGATTCAGATTTAAGTAGCAGAGTCCTAAAACCTAGACAGAAAATCATCTACTATCTTCTGCTACTCACTCCCATAAAGCTCCTTCAGCTGATCCTCATAGAACCAGAGCTTGAGTATGTTCCTCCTCGCCTGCTTGTTGCCGGACGTCATCTCCTCTAGAGACCCCAGCGGGTGCTGCTCCAACGTCCGCAGCTTCACGTTTGGGATCAGGAGGGTGGAGATCAGAAGCTCTGATAAGGCATCTGAGTGGAGGAAGGTAAAGTTATAGCAACAAACTTAAGAGCAGGCGCTGATGACGGGTGCTGATTATTGTATTAAAAATATGAATCTTTTATATTTGTTTCTATGTGAAACAACTTGCTATTCTTACGAATAGGAACTTCTTTCAAGAATTTATCAAAACTCGTAATGTGTGGCGCCACCACAAAATTGTTACTTCATGGCTCAAAACTAATGACGTAATTTTGAAAAAATATACAGCTAACTTCAGAAAACAACTTCATTAGTAAAACAAAAAAATATAAGTAGAAATTGAAGAATATTACCGATCACAATGATTCCATCCTTCTTCTTTGCCGGTTTCACGCTGTTGACTAAATTCCTTAGAGCTGTCAGATTGTACAGAGGGTTATCCTAAAAACAAAATTATATATATATGTAGATATATTTTAATTTTAGTAGTCAATTATCTTCCAATGTTTTGACTGGCCTGCTTGGCGCAAATATAATGGCAGATATTAAGGTTCACCAGTGATTGTTTACATCATTTCTTACAAAATAACAGAAACTAATGATTTAAACTAAATGCAACAATCCTTTAAGGCAAATAGGTACAACATGCAAAAGAAGAATACAAAAATAAAACTAAAAAAGGTATTGAATTACTAATGGTACGAACTTGAGTACCAAATAAAAAATAAAGAACAATATTTATTATATCTTTCTTTGTCGAAGGTATATGCAAAACATAAAATACACTCATGCCCATCCCAAAAGGGGTTATCTATAATAATTGTCTCAGACACAAAGATCATCTGACTCCAAACTAAGCAGAGCTTGTACTATGGGTGTCAGAGACTGATAAACATGGAGAAAAGGGTACGCTCCGCGAATACGAAAGTACGCTTCGCGTATACAAAAGTACGCTACGAAAACACAAAAGTACGCTCCGCAAATACAAAAGTACGCTTCGCGAATACAAAAGTACGCTTCGCGAATACAAAAGTACGCTTCGCGAATACAAAAGTACGCTCGGAGAATACAAAAGTACGCCTCGCGAATACAAAAGTACGCTCCGAGAATACAAAAGTACGCTTCGCAAATACAAAAGTACGCTCCGCGAATACAAAAGTACGCTCCGCGAATACAAAAGCCCCCGCAGACTCAACGCACACGGTGTGCGATCATTTGTTGTCCGAGTGTATTTAAATATTCTGAGATTATGTGGTGCTGTAACTTACATGAAGTTTAAGCAAAAGAGAAGACGTTTTGAAAGAGAATACTGGGTCTGCGCGCTTTAATCCGCTTCGCGTAGCGTAGCGCCGCGGGCGTACGCGGTGTTTCGGTGGATTTTTTGATCGGCGTACTTTTAGTCGGTCGTGTGCGTTGCTCGATACGATTTGTAAGTTATCTATTTTAACAGAGAAGAAAGTACGCCGCGGATAATACGTCGTCCAGGCCTTAACCCATGACCATCCAGCGTTAAAGGCAGGATTGCTACCATTCCTACCTGTATTAATATGGTAGCAGCAGCAACTCTGTCTCCAATAGCACCCTTGTTCAGTAAAGTCCTTGCCCATTGGTGATCTGATGATCCGCTTCTGCTTGATTCTGAAACATTTTGAAATTACTAGTGAGCTCCTTAGAGGAATCATCCTAATATCATTTTACATAACATGTAAAAATTGGGTTGACAGTGATAGTACAAAAGAGACAAGCCTAAAAGTCCATATTTAATGATACAAAAATATAGTAATGGGTAAGACATATCAGTGAATATTTCTGCTTATTTTCACTGATAATGTCTTACCCATTTCAGGTACATTGGCTTGACGGTTGCAAAATACTGAAAAGTAACAATTCAACAGTACTGCAAAATTAAAATTATTTTAAAACCAAAAATTTGTCATTTGGATAAATTGAACTAAGTTTTCGAGGAACGATTATAAAACCTATTTTTCAAGAAAAATGGCAATTCAAACAGTAGTAGCTAAAACAGCACTAACTCATTCTGTGTTATATTTAAAATTGATTAGTGTGAACTTGTTGAGCGTCTCAATAATTATTATTGTAAATAATCATCAACATTGCAGTTGAATTTATAATACTTAAGTTTCCCAATTGAACTTATTTTTGTGAGCAATAAAGAGTATATTTAACCGCAAAAGGGTTTATTATTGTGACATTTCCCTACTTAGGTAGGAGAAATGAAACGAGATTTCAAGTACTAAAAATTTAATGAAAATCTCAGGGTTAGAGTTCTTAAAAATAGCACTACACTGCGAAACAGATTTGCCCTAAGAGTGCCACTTCCCTGACGCAGCGTAGTGCACGGCGAATTCAGGTCTTGAGCAGGCCTAGACCAAAGCGGGAACAGCAGCAGGTGGCAGGTATCAGCAGCCGTAGTCAGATTGCTGTGTTCAGTAGCAGTGCGGAAAAACCCCAAAACGGGGTAAACGGGGGTATGTTTTTTACTTCACTAAGAAAGATAGTTGATTCTCATGGCACAATGACTTAGGCAGATTTATAGATAGGAACAAGTTCCTTTCCCAAAACTACTGAGATTTATTTTAGTGGCCCCCGTGACCAACCTCGCGGTTATGCAGAAAGGCACACTATTCCTAGCACACCGTGAAGTGTACCAGGGACCATCTGCGGCGAGTAGCCCGTGGCATTACCCACTTACATTTATCCAGAATGGTACCGGAGCAGTTATAGTCGCTCACCACGCGCATCCAAAGAACGCTAGCGGCTTCAATCCCCGCTGGGGACGTCAGAGAAGCTAACTACCATTTCTATAGTACTACTACTCGTTGCGCGCGAGGAGGGACGCTCGGTACACACTACCGAGCAGACGAACATGCCCCACCTCTGCAACTAACCACATGCCACCACGAATAGATAGGAACAATAAGTATTAAGTATGTTCCGTCTTGAGTTTAGCGAGTCTCAGCAGTGAGTGCGTGCGGATCAGTCGATCACACACCCTCCGCCCGCCTGTGCGTCGAAGGTTCCCCTGGCCGGCCGGCGAGTTGCAGCTAACCGGTTACGTAACAACTATCTAGCGGATCTTTTATAATGTTTTTAAAATAAGTTTAGTTAAAACTTCTATTTAATATTGTATTCTTTTTATTGCATGATTTGAGATATTATGTTATTAGAATTAGGAATAGTATTGTAGATTGTTAAAATAATAGATTTTTTTGATATTAAGTAGATGTAATTAGGAAATGCCTTTAGACTTTAGAGTGTAAAACAAGGTATTATATTATATACTGCACCTATTCATAAAATAGCTCACTTATTGTTTCCATAACATGATGTATAATTATCAGAGATGCACCGAATAACTGAATACTATACGGTTTAACCTATACTGAACCAGATATTCGGCCGAATTAGTCGGTTGACCATTTCATTGTTTTGCCGCATATACAGGTTCTAACATGTATGCTATGTGTCGCTCTGTTTACATGACGAGCAAGCAGTACCTTACCACCCACTACCCATGCACACAGCACTGTCACTTTGCTTCTAATTTCAATACATCACATGGTTACGTAACAAATAAATAAACAAAAAAATTGATTGTAGTTTCAAAATATGGTTGAGGTTTAAAATAAATATAATATGCCAAGTTGACATGAGGATTCAAAATAAATTGTAATTAGAAGTTTAATTGCCTTTATTTTATTAGCTTTATCCAACACATTCTTCATAGTATTCCTTTCACAAACTTATGTTTTAACTTGCAAGAGAAGTTTTGTCTTTTCCGTGTTGTTTAGCCAAGAAAAAAGAAATACTCAAACCAAATATATTCGGCATCAAAAGCGAATAATTCAGCCGAATACAAATTGTGAAAAAGATGCCAAATACCAAATGAATATTCGGCGCATCTCTAATAATTATTATGGTAGTTATAAAAATGTGTCAATTGAATTGGTTTTTAGTCATTGATTTAAACACATCAATTTACACATTCTTAGTTTTAAATCTACTAAGCCAACACAAGAAGCAAAGGTGTGTCTTACTAGTTTCATATGCTAGGGTGTCTCCGTGTAGTGCACTGCTTGCCTCTTTTCGGATTACTTCAATCTGTTCTTGTGTTAATACCTTTGTATTAGCACTGGGTTCTTCTGGAAGCTAAAAACAAATAATTAACTATACATGTAATATTATGCAACATACTGTTTCATATTATTTATATAAAAAAAATATAATACCAGAACTCGCGTATTTAACAGTTAACACAATACAGACAAATGAGTTATTCTCAAACTGTATTAGTCTGTTCTTTGTGTTATCTACACAATTTATTATGATGCAGAGGTTACAGAAACACTTAAGTAAATTTTAAACAAAAAGGACTATGAATTAAACAGAGAAAATATTACATTTTTAACACCCACTTCAGCCCGAAAAATACAGTGTGGATAGTACAAATTTCATAAATGAATAAAACAGGAGACATGCTTCAGCTAACTAATGTATTGATTGTTAGTTTACCTGACTAAACCATTTTTTCTTGTCTTCAAATTCAAGTGTTTCAGCAAAATGTTTTGCGATACCTGTTCCTTTTTTTTCGTCAGCATTCTTGTCTACTTTGCCATAATTTGTGTAGGCTTCGTCGACGAGAATATTCTCCTCGAATCTCTTGTGCTTCATATTTATAGTTTTTCCGGAAACCCCTCAAATTAAATTTTATTCAACACAAACACGTGAAGTTCTCATTCGACCATGCGCAATGCGCACAGACCATCATGCGTCAAAAACTGTCAAACAAACGTCAAAATAAAATAGTGACTTTCTTTTTTTTCGCACAGAAATAGCAATTCACACCCAATTGCGTCCCGGTAGGTCTATTTCTGAGACTCTCGGGGACGACCTGTCACGTATAGCCCTTAGAGACAGGCAAACAAACACACAGACAGACGGACAGACGCACAGAACTGAAGAGTTCAAAGAATGGCTCTCCAAAAGTAAGTATAAGCGTCTGAAGGTGAAAAAGAAAAGAGAGCTGGCGGAGCAGAACCATAACCAGACACCTCAAACACCAGACCGATCTCTCCATCATTATCGAGCGGGTGGATGGTGGTAGGATGGACAAGGCTACAGCAGTGATTGTTCGGAAGAGGCTAGTGACCATCATGACCAGCGCCGTGCGGGCTAAGGTCAGGGGGCGGTGCCTGTCGTTCGAGGCCTCGGGGTTGGTGGCTGAGGGACTCTTCCTTGTGACACCAAGCACCGAGGAGGCGTGCAACTGGCTGCTCGGATGCGACCTTAGCAGGCAAGGCGAGATGCCACTGAGGGCCCGTAGACTAGAAAGCCAGCGCGTATCAATCTGGCTGCCGGGCAACCTCGGGAAGCCGGGCAGTGATCCGCTGGAGATGCTTCGTGGTCAGAACGACCACAGGGTTGAACTTAGGTTGCCCGAGTGGAACCTTATCTACAAGGAGACGATGCCGACTGGCCAACGACTGGTCCCTATCTACTCCACCCGGGTAGGTAGGGTTTTCGCAGCTGGAACTACGGGTCTGGCTGTTAGGATCAGGGTACCACAGGTGTTGGGGTCCCAGCCCTGCCTTTCTTGAGGCAGGCCCTAACTTGGAGTTGGATTCGTGGTGGCATGTGGTTAGTTGCAGAGGTGGGGCATGTTCGTCTGCTCGGTAGTGTGTACCAAGCGTCCCTTCTCGCGCGCAACGAGTATCTAAATTCACTGGTCTAGGGCGTTGGGCCGCTAAGTGTTTAGATGCGGGGTTAGTGAGGAACCCTTATAGCGGCTTAACCGCTCCTCCGGTACTTGCCTGGATAGCAAGAAGATGGGTATCCGCTAGATTGCCTATCCGGCCACCCTGCTGTACTTAAGGGTAGATGTACGGCAGTGCATCGAGATGTGAGCGTGCTTTACAGCTCCGGCACCATACTGGAGATATGGTAGTTGGCTTTTCTGACGTCCCCAGCGGGGATTGAAGCCGCTTGTGTTCTTTGGGATGCGCGTGGTGAGCGACTATAACTGCTCCGGTACCATTCTAGATAAATGGTAGTGGGTAATGCCACGGGCTACTCGCCTATGAGTACCATAATGTGTAATGCATTGTGCATTATGCTTTGTGGACCAGGACCAGGACCTACCGTACATGGTCCCTGGTACACTTCACGGTGTGCTAGGAATAGTGTGCCTTTCTGCATAACCGTGAAGTTGGTGGTGGGGGGGGGGGGGGGCACTATAATAAATCTCTGTATATTGGAAAAAGGGTCTTGGCCAACGACTTGTGGTGGGGGTCCCTCAGTATGCCCTTAAGGACCACGTGGTGCTGTACTACCAGTACACAGGTGCAAGCACGGCTTCTAAACCGCGACAAGATGACTCAGAGAGGAAACGAGCCCGTCGGTGGAAGAAGCACCTCTCAGCCTGGAGATTCAATAGGAATCCCTACTGAAGGAAGCAGTATCAACCGTCGGGGCGCTTTTGCAACCGCCTTGGTAGTGTGACCCGAAAACCAAAACGGAGTAGTCAAGAGGGGGACACCAACACACAAAAACACACACACACAACCCACCTACTCACCACAGATATGAACACACACAGCAACACAACACAAAACACAAACAAATATAAAAATAGTTCAACTCAACCTGCACCACTGCCGGGAAGCCATGTCGCCAGCCAGCTGTGCCGATATGTGGCGGAGGAGAGCATAGATATCGCTCTACTGCAAGAGCCATACGTCATAAACAGACGAGTGGCCGGGCTTGGCTCCTTGGGTGGAGACCTCATCTACCACAAAGATGGTGAGTCCAACCTGAGAGCATGCATTTTTACAAGCATTAGAGTAACCACAATAAGACTAATCAAGGCAGACTGTTACATAGACCTGGCAAGCGTCGAACTAACGATAACTAGTCAAAACAAGAACAAAGCAAGGTCTCTGTAACAGTCTGCCTTGATTAGTCCTAAATTCCTAATGTGCTTACTCTACTGCTTGTAAAAATACTGGTCGTCTCCGCATATCTTCCTAGCGAGGGTGAGTTTAAGCCGCCAACAAGAGAAATGGACGAAACCATCAAAAAGTACAAAGGTAAGAACATCCCTGTTATTCTAGGGTGTGGCGCCAACGCACATCCTGTGGTGTGGGGCAGCTCGGACTGCAACAGGAAGGGAGAAGCACGCCTAGAGTACATTAGCGATCCGAGTGAGAAAAGCAAAAAAGACAGACTGGTTCACTTTTGAAAATTACATCAAACAGTGGACACCTGGAAACCAAGACTTAGCCAAGCACGTAACGGAGATAGAAAAAGGGGCGACAAGACTAGATGAGGCCCTCAGGGAAGCCTATCACAAAGCATGTCCGCTCAGAGCAATCAAATTAGGCAAGGGACAACCATGGTGGACCAAGTCACTGAGAAGTCCAGAAAGAGAACCCGACGCGCTCTCAGGGTGCCCCTCAAAAAGAGCGATGAAGAGAGCTGGCGCAAGTAAAAAGACGAGCGAAACAAGCTCAAAGGCGAGAGCAGAAAAGAATCTAGGAACAGCTGGAGCGCGTTCTGCGAAGGGATTGAAAAACACCCAGATACCGCGAGGCTGGTCAAAACGCTATCCAAGGACAACACCTGCAAACTAGGAAGTATCAAGAAGTGGAAAGAACTGATAACTGACCCAAAAACGATACTGGAGACTATGATGGAAACTCATTTCCCAGACTGCGAGCACGATATAGAGAAAGACATGCCAACTACCCCAAACCTCACAGAGGTAAGGGCAGGCGAGGCCATCGCCATATCGGAAGAACAACTGGTATGGAGCATTTCCTCCTTCCAGCCATACAAGGTGGCAGATCCAGACGAAATATTTCCAAAAATGCTGCAAGTAGCGATAAAGTACATCAAGAAAGACCTCTTCAGTATAAGAATGCAGTATATACCCAAGAAATGGAGGGAAATCGAGGTAGTTTTCCTCCCGAAACCTGGCAAGGCCACATATCAGGAGGCGAAGGCCTTCAGATGTATTAGCCTATCCTCGTTTCTACTGAAGACAATGGAAAAGATCCTGGACAGAACAATCAGAACCCAGATAGAGAACAGCGGATCCACGCTACATGAGAACCAACATGCATACATGAAGGGAAAGTCCACAGAAACAGCTCTCCATAACCAAGTTTCTAGAGTACAAAGATCTCTGAGCAACAAGGAATACGCACTGGGCTGCTTCTTAGCCGTAGAAGGGGCATTCGACAAGGCTAGCCCTAAATCGATAGAGGCCACTTTAGCCCCTCAGACGACTCCAACTTATCGTACAAAGGACGTAAGTGGTCACGTCTGGCTCTGGCTACAGCTCGTTTAGAGGCACGTTTGGCATCCCTGTACGCGGCGCGATCTTAAGGAGATTTGGACGCTTGTCACGCTTTGTAGAGGACTTTCTTTACCCGGATCTCCTTCTGGACTGCTTCGTTCCACCATAAGGTCTCCTTGTCAAGCCTACGTCTACCCAGAAACACACCCAACGCCACCCTCGCCGCCCCGGTGATAGCTGACACCTATCCCAGAGCTGTTGCCCGGACTCACTAACCGCTGCGATGCACAGGTCAGGCATCAGGACAGTAGCAGCAAAGTCATGGAATCTGGCTCCTTCAAGCAGCCACAACCTGTTTCGGGGCGGGCAGCGCTCCCGGCATTTGCCTCGAGCCTTCACTCGCAGGTCCATCACAAGTAGACGGTATTGGGTAGTAAGACTCTATCCGGGTATGACCATGCAGCTAGCTACCTTGCCGATCTGGGCTTTCCTGAGCAGCAATCACTATTCAATAATCATAGAGGTTTTGTTTAATGAAACTGGCTGTTTCTCAAACAACCAAACTGCAGATTCCTTGGCCTCTGATTCAAATTAGCGTTGAGACTAAATCACCAGGATTTAAATATAGTGTGTCACAGCTATGAGTGTCTGCATGGCGCCGTAGGTGCCTGCCGCTGTGCCGGCCTACAGTTTGTTGAATCATTTAAATACCTGGGTCTCCATGTGGACTGTAAATTCAGTTGGAGGGTTCACGTCGGTGAGGTGTGTACGAAGTTGCGGATTATCTTAGGAAAATTTTACCATCTTAAATCCGTATTGAATAAGCGCAGTCTGCGAATAATCTATTATGCACTGGTTGACTCAATACTAAGCTACGGACTTAGCTGTTATGGCCGAACCTTTGATACGTATCTCAGTGATGTTAAGACCCTACAAATGAGATTTCTGAAATATTTAGTTAGCAAGAAAGTCAAAGCAAAATGTCAAGGTGATTATGAGAAATTGTTTGCTATTTGTAAAATCCTACCTGTCAAGGCTAAGTATCAGTATTTGGTTGTCATTGACAATTATTATAATTTAGGTACTTTAAACTACATAACTAATAAATATAATACAAGGAGAGTAAGAGAAAATAAATATGTATGTCCTACTGTTAAGAATTATTATGGAAAAAGAACAAATAAATATGTACTGCCAAATATTTTCAATAAGATAGATTTTTTGAGAGAAACTAAAAAAAAATGTAAATTTACCTTAAAAAAAAAACTTAAAGCTATACTTTTAGACAAACTTAATGTAAAATTTGCATAGGAAAGTATCTAATACTTGTCTTTTGTGATAAAAAAAAAAAAAAATGAGTGTTAACTTGCCAACAAACTGCTCCTGCAGTTTGGCGAGATGTATCTAATTAAGACAGTGTTATGTTTTCTTGATTAATAAATAAATAAATAAATAAATGAATGGTCCTCGTTTTTCTCATATTTCTCTTATGATATAGACTGGAACAAAGTAGATTGGGCACACTTTTCTGAAAAATTTAAAGATGAGTTTATGCTATGCAAATCAACAGGCGATCCTTTGATTGATTACGCGATTTTTGTAAAGATAAAGATACTAACTGAAGTTTTGACATCTTATCCAAGTCGTAAAAATAGAAAAGCTACCATTTGGTGGAATAGTACATGTAATCAAGCAGTTACGTAAGCCAAAATAGCATTACTTTCGTATAAAAAATTATCTACTTTAGAAAATTACTTAATTTGTAGTTTTATAACTATGCATGGCTTTAGAGATCTCCTCATACATAGCCTCCACTTCGACATCGTCGTGCTTTGAGGTCGGAGCGTAGACCTGAATGACATTCAGCGAGTATCGTTTCGATATTCTGAGTATCAGGTGAGCTACCCTGCTCGAAACACTTCAGATAGTAATCACGTTGTTGACAAGGGATTTGTGGACGATGAATCCGACACCACCTAGGGACTGTTGGTCGCCCTCCCGGTGGTATAGTAAGTTACCGGATTGCAGGATTATCGAGTTCTCCCCCTCTCTTCGGACTTCAGATAACCCAATGATATCCCAATGTAACTTACTAATTACCTCTTCCAACTCTATGAGCTTCGCGTCGAGCCTCAGTGTGCGCGTGTTATATGTTGCCAGGTCAAGTCGTCGTTGTTGGCAGCCGGATCTTACCCGGGGAATCCTAGCACCCCCTGCCCCGCCGTTACCATAGCCGCTGCCGTAGCTAGGAATAGCAGGGCCGCCGGGGACTGGGGGCCGATTTTTTGGTTGTGCAGCCATTTTGGGGGGGGGTTTGCCATAATCGCCACACTTGGCAGGCGGGTTGGCGATCGCAGTATGGCCTGCTGTTATCCGGAGACGCTGCTGCCCATCTCCTTATGGCAATTTTCCCTCGGTCGGCTCTTACGACACCCACGGGAAGAGAGGGGGTAGTGCTATTCTTTTTTATGTGCCGGCACTACACGTTCACTGAATATCAAGAAATAAACACAAATTTTAACAAAAAGAAAAACCAACTTCAAAAAAAACTATTCCAAAACAAAGCACTAAAAAGTAAAGTAATAATTGCGTATTCTTCTAAAACTTATACGATAATATAATGTAGGTACAATTATTGTTATTGTTGGAGTCGGTGTTAGCCAATGTAGGTTTGTAACTAGGTAGTTACAAACCAAAGGTTGTATTACGTATGTATGTAGGTACATACATACGTAATCGTGATATGTAAGAAATAGGTATATTGCTGGGTATATCGTAGTGTTTCCTTGGCTGACACCGACTCCAATAACAATAATTGTACCTACATTAAATTAACGTATAAGTTTTAGAAGAATACGCAATTATTTCTTTACTTTTTAGTGCTTTATTTTGGAATAGTTTTTTTTGAAGTTGGTTTTTTTTGTTTATCTTCTTCTGGATCTTCAGGGTTCTTCAGAGTTGGATTCGTGGTGGCATGTGGTTCGTTCCAAAGGAGGGGCATGTTCGTCTGCTCGGTAGTGTGTACCGAGCGTCCCTTCTCGCGAGCATCGAGTATCTAAATTCACTGGTCTAGGGCGTTGGGCTGTTAAGTGTTTAGATACGGGGTTAGTGAGGAACCCTTATAGCGGTTTGCCGCTCTTTCGGTACTTGCCTGGATAGCAAGGAGATGGGTATCCGCTAGATTGCCTATCCGGCCACCCGGCTGTAGCTAAGGGTAGATGTACGGCAGTGCATTGAGATGAGAGCGTGCTATACAGCTCCGGCACCATTCTGGAGAAATGGTAGTTGGCTTCTCCGACGTCCCCAGCGGGGATTGAAGCCGCTAGCGTTCTTTGGGATGCGCGTGGTAACTTTGACTGCTCCGGTACCATTCTGGATAAATGGGAGTGGCTAATGCCACGGGCTACTCGCCTGTGAGTACCATAATGTGTAATGCATTCTGCATTGTGCTTTGTGGCGGCAGGACCTACCGCAGATGGTACCTGGTTTACTTCACGGTGTGCTAGAAATAGTGTGCCTGTCTGCATAACCGTGAAGTTGGTTGGGGGGGTTTTTATAATAAATTTCAGTAGATGGAAAAGAGTGTTGGTTCTTCAGGGGCTCTTTGGCTTAACAATCAATTTTCATTAAGCGAATTAGATGCTTCTCATCTAAACAAAAGCAACACCTCTCCTGGTCCAGATTTAATCCCATACAAGGTTATTATAAAGCTACCTTTAATAGCTAAAACTATTTTATTTTAATTCACTGTGGACGGCCGTCTGCATTCCTTCCTCTTTGGAAAGTGCAACACACAATTCTAATTCTAAAACCTCAATTATAAAGATGCCAACAATATTGACTCTTATCGGCCAATTTCGTTGATTTCCTGTTTCTCAAAAATATTTGAGCCCATGCTAAAAAACAGGCTAGAATGGTTTGTAGACCATAACTCTCTAATTCCTGATAATCAGTATGGTTTTCGTAAAGGCTAAAGTACAATGGGGAATTTAAGTTGTCTCATTGGAGATTTTAAAAATAGATTCCTAAATCAAGCTGTTTTTTTAGATATCAAAGGGGCTTTTGACAATATTGATGATTTGTTTTTAATTAAAAGTTTGCATTCTTTAGGAGTACCTGGTTCCATTTTAAAATGGATATTTAACTTTCTTCACAATCGTAAAGTGCTACTTAAAATAAATCATCAATTGTATGGACCAAAGTCAACTTTTAATGGTACACCTCAAGGTTCTGTTATTTCGCCTTTAATTTTTGTTCTATCGTTGGCATTGGTGACTCTTATGCTTGAAATCCCTCATGGTGTCAAGTATTCATTTTTTGCTGACGACCTAGTCATTTATTACACTGGTAATGATCTGAAACAAGCTGAATCTATTATTAATAATTGCCTTTTAACTGTACACAAAATCCTAAACAACTGTCTTAAGTTAGAAGTTAACGTAGATAAGAGTTCAGCTGTAATATTTTCAAAGAATAGCATCCTTTTTTTTTTTTTTTTTTTTTTTTGCGTCAGGAAATGCATTTAGGCATTCCCAAGGCCCTGGGTTCGGGACACCTGGGATATGTGGGACTCGGAACTCCTGGGAAAACAGAGACCCCTACCCACTAAAACCTGACGGTGGTCATCTTCGGCGCAGAATGGAAGGGACCCGGGATCCCCAACGAGGGAGAGACTCCTCGCAGGACCCTTCGGCGCGCAAGGCCGCCTGGCAGCCAGCCTCGGGAGGAGCAAGCTCAACTCCAGTGCACGATAACACAGACCACTGTGTCCGAAGACACGCGTTACCGTCTTCCTCGGGATCGCAAACCGAAACACACGCAGGCCCCCCCGCGTGCGCTTCGCGACCCCAAGGGCCCTTTTAGTCGCCTCTTACGACAGGCAGGGATACCTCGGTAGTATTCTTGTCCCCTAACCGCAGGGAACAAAGAATAGCATCCTGTATCAACCTAAAATTCTGTTCATCGGTTCTAAGATATGCTTAGGTCCATGTTAAATATTTAGGAATGTATTTAGAGTCAAATTTGTCCTGGAAACTTCATTTAAAAAAGCTGAGTTGGGTTTAAACATTATGAGATCCTTGTGTGGCGTATCATGGGGGGCTAATCCAAAATTCTCAAATCACTGAATATAACTACAGTTCGCAGTCATTTCGATTATGGCTGTATTTTTTATGCCGATGCACCAAATATGTAACTTGTTACGAAAATTAGATCTAATCCAAAATAGAGCTATGCGCATAATAACTGGAGCTTTAATGTCTTCTCCAATCAATTCATTGGAAGTGAAGTCAGGAATTGTTCCTCTTAAGGTGAGAAGAAGTTATATTACAGTTATATTAGAGATTTGACGACCGACTTGGTGTAATGGTTAAGAAGTTGGCTACTACACCAGAGGTCGCGGGTTCGATCCCCGCACAGTACAAACATTTGTGTGCATGAACATGTCTGTTTGTACTGGTCTGGGTGTCTCCTATGTATAATAAGTATGTATTTACAAAAGAAAATGTATTTAAGTATGTTTATCCGTTGTCTAGTATCCCATAACACAAGCTTTAATTAGCTTACTTTGGGGCTAGATGGCGCTGTGTGGAATAATGTCCAGGGATATTTATTACAGATAAATATTGCCTTAAACTGTAGTTAGCCGAGATAGTAACATTGTAGGAAGATATTCACAAAATTATGCTTATCCTAATTTTAATTGGACTCCTTTATCAGTGACTACCTCTCTAGCTAATGCTATAGCCTACTTAAATTTTGAAAATCAGGATATTGTTTATTGGTCTAGTTTATTACCATGCTTCCATTTTGATTACTCTTTTACTGTTGATGATATATCTGTAAATATGAGTCATTTTAAAAATAAGTTTGAATTTCTAGAATTTCTTAGCCTTATGTCTGATTTTATAAAAATTTACACTGACGGTTCTAAAACTGATAGTAGAACAAGTTTCGCTTTTTATGACTCATCTCATGAGATATGTGTAATAAGTAATTTATAGTTTTTTTTTTAAATTTATTTTCCATTTTCTTAGCTGAAACTTTAGGGATTTTATACGCCCTGAAATACGCACAAAATTATTTACCAACGTCTCCTAAATTTTTGATTCTTTGTGATTCAATAAAGGTGCTTCAGGCTTTAGGCAATAAAAGTTTTAGTGCCTCCACAAATTATTTAATTTATGAAATCAGAAATGTATTGACGATTTTAAGAATGAGTAATTTACCTGGGTACCTGGACATTCAAGCATACTAGGGAACGAACTTGTAGACTCTCTTGCAAAATCCTCAGCTAATTTGAATATTTGTAACCTTAAAGTTCCTTTTTCTGATTTATATATCTTTATTAAAAATAATATGTTTAAGCGTTGGAATATCTGTCTCACTAACTTCAGGCTTATTAAAGGTAAATGGTTGGAACAAATTGTTGCTAAGCCTTCCACAACTGCATGGTTCGAAAGAGGCGCGAAATTTGTGGGTAGATCGATCTCCACTACGATCAGTCGTTTGAGAATCGGTTATAGTAGAATTCCATCACATCTTCACCGTCTGAACCTTTTATAAAGTTCTTCCTGTCCACATTACCTCTGATTTCTGTGATCTTGAACATTTAATATTTGTATGCCCTCAATTTGCCCTTCAATGTTTACTTTTAATAGCCCAAATCCGAAAAATTGTAAAGGGAGATTTCCCTAATAATACACAACAATTATTTTGTAACACCGAACTGTATCATATTTTATATACTTATTTTCTACTAATTACTTTCTACTAAAAATATTGTAAATAATCAGTAGGGTATCCTTTTTGACTGATGGCGTAGTCGCCAATGCCACAATAAAAAAAAACTTGACGTGACAGACGATTTGTCATCCTTCAACGGGTCGGACAGATTTCCGTCAGATAGAAAATACACCCCAACTTTTGCAGAGATTTTCAATCCGAATTAATAATTATTATCTTAATCAAAACGGATTAGAATCAAGCAAAAGATCATAATGGATGACCAAGGAAGAAAAGTGATTGTGTGCGACAATGGAACAGGTGTAAGTTTCGTGGAAATGTTCACACCTATCACTGTTGTGATAAGCCAACTGAATCATCACATCCTAAAGGAAAATACTTCGTTTTCAGTTTGTGAAATGTGGATATGCTGGCAGCAACTTCCCGGCATTCATATTCCCGTCGATGGTGGGCAGGCCCATCATCCGAGCGGAGAATAAGATAGGCGATATTGATGTGAAGGTTAGTACCGCTTATTCTTTGCTGGGGAGGTAATGGAGAAGGCGCAACTTCCTTGTTTGCCTGTGTCAAGCTCAGTTAAAGTTAGAGAAAGTGCACTGCCAAAGAATTACAATCAAATCGAACATGAAGCAAGGAAATATACACCCTTTTGTTGAGTGCCTACAAATACAGTACAGAGTGTGGTTCCCTCTAAATTTACAAAGCCTTTGTACTAAATAAGTAGTGAGAGGCCAATGCTGGTCATTATGGCGAACAGATCACTTTACTCAAGATGTCTTCTTTTTCATAAATTAAGAACTAAATGTGTAAGGTTGGTAGCCTAAACTATACCGTATAAATTGAATATTCAATATGTTACAGGATATGTTTATTGGAGTAAGTTCCACATGGTGAATGCATGTGTTTGTACACTAACTGTGATTTTATAATGAATAACAATATTTATCAGAAATTGTGCCTTTGTTATAGTGATTTATTGGCATGGAGTTTCTGTAAATATCAATGGTCTATCAAGCATAACACAGCAGTTGCAAAATCACGATAAAATAAGATAATTCTAATTTTTAGTTGTGGTTTTTACACTAATCACTGCATACTATACTAGCTGTCTTTCCCGTAAAATATAGCCAAAATAAAAAAAAAATATATAGCCCTCCCTGATAATGTTGCTTTATCTTGGTGAAAGAATTTTTAGAATCGGTTCACTAGTTTCAGAGCCTATTCTATACAAACAAACAAACAAACAAATCTTTCGCCTTTATATTATTAGTATAGATTAACTTATACTTGTCACTTGTCACACACCCGCAAACTTCCTTACGACTTTGCTGATGCGCTGTCAGGTGTGAGCGGAGTGGTGAGGAAGTTTGCGGGCGGGTGAAATTCAATGCTGCGAACCTAACGGTTTTGACAACTCGTGAAGTGCACAGTTATAAAAAATGTATTTGACAATTAGCAAGAGATAGAAACTGAATTATCACTGGATGCAATGCAAGTGGGTGGACTCAGACTTAAGTTTTCACAGTGATAAATTCTGGTTACTGGCAGGCAAACATGTCAAGAAATAATAGTTATTCCAATATTTAATTTTCTTTTGACGACTGATGATCATATGGCTTGTATTTACGGCTGCCGTATGCAGTTTTCAAACTGTTACATGAAGATGATTAAAAGTTGACATTTCATGCTCACAAGATGTACAGTCGGAACGTGGTTCAGGTAACTTCAGTAATGAAGGCACTGTAGTCAGCTGATCGCAGAATGTTTAGTTTGTAACAAACGGTGACTGCTTTCACCAACATAGCTGTTAATTTATTAGTAAAGTTATATATGTATGTATATTTTGCACGCAAGACATACAGGCAGCAATTTTTATAGTTGATAGCTATCAAGGTATTGTTACAAGTAAGATGGTGCAGATAGGGCTTATTTTGTAAGCATTAAATAATAGGCTATATAAAAGTTGAATTATTCTCTTTTTATTTTTATTTTATTACTTATGATTTATCTCAATCTTGTTTTAAAGTAGAACCTCTTAAATGGTTGTTTTTTGTCTTTTCATATAAAATATAATTAGTGTAAACAGTGTTAGTCATATTTTTTCTTAGGCTGTAAATTTGCTTTCTAGAGTTTGTTTTTTTTTTGGTTAAAAAAGTTTTTTACTTATACTAAGGCTGTGTAAGACTGCAGTTTTTTATTAACACAAACAACATTTTAGAAGTTTAGTTTAACACTATTTTCTTATTCTCTAGGACTTGATGGTTGGTGATGAGGCGTCACAACTTCGATCTATGCTGGAGGTCAGCTATCCTATGGAAAATGGGGTAAGTTATTTTGGACATCTTTTTTTCAATCTCAAACTCAAATAACTTTATTCAAATAGACTTTCACAGTAAGTACTTTTAAATCCTCAAATTGAAAGCAAAATATACTAAATAATAGACATAAATACTATAATATTATAAATATATAAATACACAGTAAACAGACATAATGCGACTCTACCACCGCAACGGAGTTGTTTCTTGTAATAATTGCTAAAACCAACAATGTCCCCATTAGATTCCAACAAACCCCTCAATCTCCTGCAGGTTCACTCTTAATGTTTCCAACTGATGAAAAAGAAATCACCGAATTGATAGATGGACTCTAGAGATGACTGTGCTGTGGGAGTCCACCAGACATCGGGAAGGTTCATCGAACGTTACAAAAACTTTCTTGTCTCGTCTATTTTGCACATTTGTAACCTCGCCATAGAAACGGGCGTCCTCCCGAGTGCGTTTAAATCAGCCTTGATTAAACCTGCTTACAAAGGAGGGGATGGGGACTGTCTCAATGACTACCGGCCAATTGCTATCATTCCGTCTCTGTCTAAGATCCTAGAACGTGTAATAAACCGCCGTTTGGTTAGCTTCCTGGAGGTAAATAACCTGTTCTCGCCTGCTGAATTCGGTTTCAGGCGTGGTAGATCAACCAATGATGCTGTTCTGGAACTCACGAATACTATAATAAGGGACAGGGATAATGGTAAGAAGTGTTTAACAGTGTTTCTGGATCTGGCTAAGGTCTTTGAAACGGTCTCCATTCCTTATCTACTGATTAAATTGGAGGGAATGGGAGTTAAAGGCCTCGCTCTGAAACTTATAAAAGATTACCTCAGTGACAGAAAGCAACTGGTTAAAATTTATCGCTGGACTAGCCAGGAGCTGAACACAAACACACTAAAACCTGACGGTGGTCATCTTCTGCGCAGAATTGAAGGGACCAGGTATCCCCAACGAGGGAGACTCCTCGCAGGACCGGCCGCCTGGCAGCCAGCCTCGGAAGGAGCAAGCTCAACTCCAGTGCACGATAACACAGACCACTGTGTGCGAAGACACGTGTTAACGTCTTCCTCAGGATCGCAAACCGAAGCACACGCAGGCCCCCCCGCGTGCGCTTCGCGACCCCATTGGCCCTTTTAGTCGCCTCTTACGACAGGCAGGGATACCTCGGTAGTATTCTCTTCCCCTAACCGCAGGGAACGTACATCAATGACCTTTTTTTTTTTTTTTTTTTTTTTTATTAGCGTGGGGAAATCCTCATGGATACCTCGTCGCTCGGGGGAACGACGAGGTTATGTCGGACTTCTACCGACTAAAACCCCACGGTACTCGACCTCAACACTTCAGCGGCGAGGCGGGGTCCCTAAAAGGTTTCACAACGCCCCGCCGCCAGTGTTTCCCCGTATTGGGGCCCCCTCCAGCCGACCCCCCAATGAAGGGGGGAGGCCACGGAAGTACCTGGAGCACGCAAGTACTTCCGCCGTCGGGGTGAAAGCCGTGCATTGCGGGCAAAAGCACCCCCGTACTCAAGCCCGCTGGCTCCCACCGTACGCGGACCCTACTAGGTCCGCAACCACGATCCACCTAAAAGGTGGATCCGCTGCCACATCTGGCGGTGCGGCCCCGCCGAGCCGCAGTGCACAGGGGGGGCCAGCCGCGGATCACTGACCCCCTCCAAACGGTTGTGCACCGCGGCTCCCACCTCGCGCCCTAAGGCGCTGCGCCCGTGGGCGCCCCTTTGGGCGGGCAGTGGTAGCACCATACCACCACCACGCCCAGCGGCAGGCAATGGGTGGGTTGGAAGTCCACCGCACTGCCATGCCTGAGCCCTCTTAGCTTCCCGGTGGTTCCACCTACCACCAGTACTAAGCCCCCCCGCCACGACAAGGCGAAGGCTCATGGGGGGGAACGTACATCAATGACCTGTGCCATCTTCAGCTGTGAAACTTTTTAATTTTTGCTTACGATAAAGCTCTGTCCTTTAACGAAGATAACTGAGACGATGTATTGATGTATTGATAATGGAATAGATTTGGTGCTTGACTGGCTGCAGGACAATGCACTGACACTGATTGTAGGTAAGACCAAGTATATATAATTTGCTATGAGAAGTGATTTCCTCCCACCTACTAACCTTACCATTAAAGCACACGATTGTTCTCAAGGCCCTACTTGTTCCTGCCGAGAAATCGAAAGGACAACTACCATCAAATAGGGTGTCACATCACAGTGGATCAAACACTCAGTTTTAAACCACATTTGGAGGCGTTGGCAGCTGGGCTCCGCAAGTTGATTTATATTTTTAAATCTCTTAAACACATAGCATTCCGCCAGGTGAACCGTCTTCTTTGCATTATGCCAGTCTTTTGTAGGATACTGCATTACTACATGGGGAGGAGCGGCTACAACGCACTTGCCAGCCGTCGAAAGGGCCCAGCTTATTGTATTAAAGGTTGGGGCTGGTCTCCCTTATCGCTGTTCCCTGCGGTTAGGGGAAGAGAATACTACCGAGGTATCCCTGCCTGTCGTTAGAGGCTACTAAAAGGGCCCTTGGGGTCGCGAAGCGCACGCGGGGGGGCCTGGGTGTGTTTCGGTTTGCGATCCCGAGGAAGACGGTAACGCGTGTCTTCGGACACAGTGGTCTGTGTTATCGTGCACTGGAGTTGAGCTTGCTCCTGCCGAGGCTGGCTGCCAGGCGGCCTTGCGCGCCGAAGGGTCCTGCGAGGAGTCTCTCCCTCGTTGGGGATCCCGGGTCCCTTCCATTCTGCGCCGAAGATGACCACCGTCAGGTTTTAGTGGGTAGGGGTCTCTGTTTTCCCAGGAGTTCCGAGTCCCACATATCCCAGGTGTCCCGAACCCAGGGCCTTGGGAATGCCTAAATGCATTTCCTGACGCAAAAAAAAAAAATGGTCTCCCTTATCGCTACCCTTCAACTGACCTCTACAAACGGTGGGATGTACTTACAGTGTGTCAAAGTTTCATACTGCAACCAAAGCGAGTCGCTCCTCGCTAACCTAAGCGATTTTTTTAAAAATTCGCTCTTGGCAGCTTCTGGCACTCGCTTTGGTTAGCGAAGAGCCGGTTAGTTTTACATTAACGCTAAGTTGTTGAGTTAGTATGTGTTCGGATTACAATAACAATTTCGGTTAAAGAACTTTATAAGCCAATATGGACCCGTTATGAATGTATTAGTGATATTATTAATTTACAATTTTCGTAAACATGAGTGTTATGAACATCGTCGGTAGCACTACAAATTGTATGAAGGAAAACTTAGCTAGATGCGTCGGGAAGGAAAAAATTTAGGAAGAGTGATCATTCCGATTATGAACATTAGAAACAGAGTAGTTAGGAATTGTGATTGTTAGGATGAAAAATGTTAGGAAGAACATTTTCGGAGTTCCAATTTATCGTAGTTGAAATTTCATGAACTTTGGCGCACCCAGAGATTCGACTCTCGTTCGTACCTAACATACCATAGACATACCTAATTATAGTTCGAAATTGATGTTGTTTTTTTGGTATTCCCATGTTTTATTGCACAAAAAACATAAAACCTATTCGTAAGATACAACGTTTCGTGTCCTTTTCACCCTTCTAAAGTTTCACCTTAGTAGGCCCCTAGGCACAGATTACTTATTAGGTAGTTACTACGTAACAGATCAATCACATCCATAGAAAAATTAAAATTTTCTTAATCATAAATGCGTGCTGTCATGACACAGACATATATTGCCAGGGCCACCTCTTTCGATATAAAGTCAGTAGTCAGTACTTACAGTACGTCATCGCTTCGGTGCAACAGCAAAATTCGCAATAAAGCAATACTTCCAGACAAACTTAATGTACAATTTGCTTAAGAAAGAGCATTTTCTTACTTGTCTATTGTTACTTTTAAAACAAATGTGTTACTTATGATTAAATGGACTTACCCGAAGTGACGTTCTATCATAATTATACGAAGGCTTCGTCTGAAGAGATTAGATCACTTGTAGTAACACGAACCGTGTGGCCATTCATACAGTTGAGAAATAAATAAAATAATTAAAAAATCATATCGATCAGGTGATTTGAACTTCTCGGGTGGCAACACTGGTCGTCGCCATGCTTCATTTAGTCAGAGTGCCTTTTTCTTACATATTTTTGGGGACTAAGGCAGGGTGGGAGCTACAATCTCTTCAGACGAAGCCTTCGTGTAATTATGATAGAATCTTCAGGTAAGTTCGTTTAATCATTTATTAAACTTTGCTTCGTCTTTGAAATTAGAAGACTGGTAGATCTTCAGAGCCATGAAATTTGTGAGGAAAAATAAAATATGGCATACTATAATTTAGTATATCATTTATTAATGATAATTTGACGACCGACTTGGTGTAATGGTTAAGAAGTTGGCTACTACACCAGAGGTCGCGGGTTCGATCCCCGCACAGTACAAACATTTGTGTGCATGAACATGTCTGTTTGTACTGGTCTGGGTGTCTCCTATGTATAATAAGTATGTATTTACAAAAGAAAATGTATTTAAGTATGTTTATCCGTTGTCTAGTATCCCATAACACAAGCTTTAATTAGCTTACTTTGGGGCCAGATGGCGCTGTGTGGAATAATGTCCAGGGATATTTTATTTATTTTATTTAATTGTTAAAAAAAATCACACATATCAGTGAAGAAAAAGACAAAAAAACATTCCAAAGAATATTAACTTATTTAAATTTCAAATAATTAGAAAAAAATAAGTACATATGTGTAGGTTTTTCTTATTGATTAAGAATGGACATGCAAACCCGTTACTAGCATCTTCATCGGAGATTAAACTTTTGTGATAGAAACGAGCAAACACACAGGATCAGTCTGACCATACTGCTGTTTTCCGAATCAGATCGAGATTGACACCCAGTCTATAAGCTAAAGACGTTGAAACGTGTCTCGTTGAGTGAGCAGATAAAATATCGGTATCTATTCCACTTTTACCTAAATCCTCCTTGCTCCATTTGCTATGGACTGAGGGCAAATTAGTTTGTATGGGCTTTTGAAACGAATAAATAATTGATTACTATTTCTTAAGGCACTGGTTTTATTTATGTAATCAATAATGCGTCTGCTGGACATACTTGTGGTTTTTTTATCAAGAAAGAAAGTATTAAGGGTTGGAGCGATCCAGCTCGTGAAATTTTCATTAGTTCAGGTATTCCAATTACTATTTGATTGTAATTGATTCTTATATTGGGTATTTTAATTTTACTTAAAAGTTTGCACTCTATGTGCAGTTACAAGTGTCAGCAGCGTCATTACCTTTTTGCTCAAATCTTCTAAGCTAATTTTTAACAGGTACGAGATTATCATATTTAAAGCATTATCCCTTACCCCGTAAAAATCAAGCTTGCGTATAAGTGTATCGTTATCAACGCAATCAAAAGCCTTCGACAAGTCACAGAGAACGCCAAGAGCGTTCTGTGAATTCTCCCAAGCCCCAAATATGTGTTTTAGAAGTGCAATGCCAGCATCAGTGGTAGAACGACCTCTAGTGAATTCATATTGTTCACTGTGTAAGAGATTGTTATCATAAAAATGGCTTAATAGTTGTTCTTGAATGTTCCTCTTAGAGCTGGTAGGATTGAAATAGGCCTAAAGTTACCTGGGTCTTGTTTGTTGCCTGTTTTAAAGGTACAAACCTACTGTGTTTCATTGAGTTTGTAAAAATGCCTTCATCAACACAATCATTGGATATTATGGCTAAGTAAGGGGCAATCACATCAATTATGTGGCTAACAATTTTAACAGATAAACCCCAAAGATCAGTGGTGTCTTTTAAATTAATTAATTTAAATGATTTGAATATGTCTAGTGACTCCACATGTTTAAATTTAAAGAATAACAAGATACATTATCTTTCAACAGCTGTTCTGCTTGTTGTTGTTCAGTTGGTGAGGAATTTGATGAAGCTGTAGTGATTAAATGTATATTACTAAAATAATTCTCAAATGCTTTGTCAACAAACTCATCAGTTGGTCACACAGAGTATTGTCTTTTAACCAGAACCTGGTACCAAGTTTAGGACAGAATAAAACTAGTCAACATCACTGAAATAACACAACTTAACATCAGTTGTGATCTTGACTACTGTAGGTAACTAGCTAAGTCTACCGTAATAAAAAGTGTAATATTTCTAATGTTAAATTGCTGCTTCAAAATCGATCTCTTGAGTTATTTTAAGGTGCTCCCTACCTTGGAACAATCGCCTGTAATGTAACAATACAGATTCGAGCATTACATCAGTCAGGGAGGAAAACCGAGCATTACAGAGCGCAAACTTGATGTTACAATGTGTAAAATTTTGATAAAACCTGTAACATCAATTCTCAAAACTTGTATTCAATCACTAAAAATCAACTAAATCTCAAAAATCGAATCCTATGTTACATTACAGGCGAATGCTCGTAATCCAGGGAGGCAGTATTGTAATGTAGTGCTCAAAATCAAATCTGAAATGTACGTTACAGGCGAATGCTTGACTTCTTAGAAGCATTACTTCATTAGAACATTATTCGGTGCTTTTCCCTTACCAATGTAATGCTTGAATCTGTAACATTACAGTTTGCGCACCGTAATGCTCAGTTTTCCTCCCTCATTGATGTAATGCTCGACTCTGTAACGTTACATTACAGGCGAATGCTCCCGGAGAGGGAGCACCTTCAAGAGTGTTCTACACAGTACTCGTACAAATAGTGAATGTACAGTCTAAGGTAAATTACATAGAAATTGTAATACTGTCGCACTTTTATTCAACCATTCTTTTACAGGTGGTTCGCAACTGGGAAGACATGTGCCACGTCTGGGACTACACCTTCGGGCCCAGCAAGATGAACGTCGACCCTAAAGAGACCAAGATCCTGCTCACGGAACCCCCTATGAACCCCACTAAGAATAGGGAGAAGATGATTGAGGTAAAAAACTGTTTTTCAACTGTTTTCAGTTTACGGCAACCACGTTATTTTCATTATAAACTATCACACATTTCATTTCATTTCTTTTCGAGCATGGTCATCGCTTATGGCTACTCTTGACCTGACCCTTTCTCAGAATGTCTTGAACATAGGAGGTATGTTTGTATTCCCCTTCCAACAATTCCATATACCCTTATCTTGTTTCGTGTGTGTACAGTACTGTTTTATCTTTCAGTAAAAATAAATAAATATTAACTCTATTCGCAGGTAATGTTCGAGAAATACGGCTTTGACAGCGCGTATATCGCGATCCAGGCGGTGCTCACACTCTACGCGCAAGGACTCATCTCTGGCGTTGTTGTCGACTCCGGTGAGTGAGCAGTAGACATATAACACGTAACGCAGGCACGTAACACCGCCAGCATTAGATGTAGTTTGGAATTCTACTGGAGGCTATTACTTTTTTTAGCATTATTGAATGACTAGCCATGCCTTTCCCGTCAAAATATAGCCTAAAATAAAAAATATAGCCTATGAAGCTCTGATATTGAAGCTTCATATTAGTGAAAGCATTTTTAAAATCGGCCGCGTAGTTTCCGAACAAAAAAGCCTTAACGTGTTAACTTCAAGTGGCTAAATCTCTTATTAAAGCTTACTACTCGTATACTTAGTTGCAAAAAGAAACGACCAAAACGTCAGACACATAGTTTTGTTGGCACACAATGAACCACAATATGCATAATTCATCACAATAGTCCAGATTTTTGGATGGAATATAGCATGATTACTGTTAAAAATGCATGTCAGTACTGTACTATGTAATGATCTGAATTCAATCGAAATGTAAAGTTTTATTTACAATCTATCAGTAAATTAAACCTGAAACATTTGGCGACGGCCACGTAAGAACGGTTTGATCTAAATCGAATGAGATAAATTTGTAAAATATATTTTTGTTCTAATTGTTTATTTCATTTTTAATTCTAATAAAAACGGGTTTTTGCAACGAAACAAAACTACAGTAAATTGTTTTACCTATTTTCTCGACGTTCGGCGACAATTCCGAGTTTGGAGTCCGCTCGTGACCACGGTGACATGCAACTGTCGCCGAAACGTCGAGAAAATAGGTAAAACAATTTACCGTAGTTTTGTTTCGTTGCAACAACCCGTTTTTATTAGAATTAGTTAAAATGCAACAAGAAAGTTTAAAATGTTATTTAATTTTTGTTGTATTTGATACTAAATAAAAAAAATCTAGGCGATGGAGTGACGCACATATGCCCAGTGTACGAAGAGTTCGCATTGCCGCATCTAACGCGACGACTGGATATCGCCGGGCGGGATATAACCCGGTATCTCATCAAGGTAGGACATTTGCTTTATTTACTTCTTTTTGGTGTTTGTATAAAAAATTGTCTTTCTTGATATACACAGTGTAAAAAACATGAGCACTAATACTTGAAGGGCTATAATTGATAATACCAGTGATGTCTGATTTTAAGAGCTATGTTTAAAAACATAAAATATTATAGTTATGAAGTAAATTAGAGTTGAAATTTGTGTCAAAACTTTCAAGGTTAAACCCTAACACTGGGTTCGGTTAGGTTAGGGTTGCCAAAAATTATTATATTACATTAATAAAATACATTTTCTTCAAAAACTAAATGAATAGCTTCAACATTTTTACATATATATGAGTCTACAGATGTATATATATATTAGTGCTCATTATTTTTTACACCTTGTACCTATAAACCCTGATATATTCTTCTATATTACATTTAGGTAAGTCGTGGAAGATGAGTTGAGATGGTTGATTATCGTTCTGCACTTTAAATCGATTGGCAGAAAAATTCTTTTTCTTCATTAACAGAGTATAAAGTAGCCATAATAGGCAGTGATGATTAGGCACAGTAAGTATTTAATGGTTGCCGGCAACCCATACAGTAAATATAAGCCACTGTTCAATGGTTGTCGGCAACCAATACAGCAAAAATGTATTCCAGCTGCTCCTTCTCCGAGGCTACGCGTTCAACCACTCAGCGGACTTCGAAACCGTTCGCATGATGAAGGAGAAGCTCTGCTACATCGGATACAATGTGGAGCAGGAACAAAAGTTAGCGTGGGAAACTACGGTACTGGTGGAACCTTATGTGGTGAGTGGGAACCGTCTTTTTTATATTATCTACACTAACAATATAATAATTCTGTTTATTTTTTAATGTTAGATTTTAAGCATTATTTGTATTAACAAACAAGTTGAACTCTATTAACTCGCATTGTAAAACCACAACAAGTTTAAAAGAGTAACAACTGAGTTTCTCGCCGGGTCTTCTCAGTAAGAATCAACTTCTCCGACGCGGTGGTAGAGTCGCATTATGTTTGTATACTGTTTATTTATTCATATTATTATAGTATTTATGTCTATTATTTAGTATATTTTTTGACTATTTAGAAGTACTGATTAAGTCTATTTAAATTAAGATATTTGAATGAGAGGTTTTTTTGAGAGGAAAGATTAGATTTATGTCTGATGGTTTGTGATGGATAAACTCAAAATCGAATAAACAGATTTTTAAATTCTTCAATTATTATGTCTTTTTGTATCTTTTCATATGATCTGTAATTAGTGGCGAGTACACTATCCACGAAAATATTATAGTAAATCAAATTGTAGTGGGCTTTGTTGGACCTTTAGTTTACTTGCCGAAACGGAGGATTAGTTTGAAAGTAGGCCCTCTGTTTAAAAAAAAAACCGATGGTTGATAGTTAGTGATTGTTTTTAACTTTAATAAAAAAACAATTGCTCAGTGCAGATCTCATTCATTCGTTTGTACACAAATTAGTTTTTTTCTGAGAAAAATAAGGATAGCCAAAATACAGGTGAGCTCATCTCTAAAGAGAGATTTCTTCCAGCAGACTATGGTGCAAGGGAAAACATAAAACAAACTGATGGATAAACAAAACTGTGTAGTAAGGTCAAGTTACTATATAAATAGTCTAACTTACTTCAAATAGACATATATATTACAAATATAAAATATAAAAATACCTAACTAAAACAATTGTACATATTACAAATAATAATAACGATGATCCAGAGCAATTCAAACATTGTTTTAAAGATGTTCTTTCAACAATCTTTTGGAGGAACCCACAGTTCGACACTCTAATAGAAACGGGCAGCTTGTTCTGCAGTTTCACAGATCTCAACTATAACTGAAGATAAGATAAGATAGATATACTTTATTGTACAACAAATCATAATCTTACATTGTACAATGTAGGCGGTCTTATCGCTAGGAAGCGCTCTCTTCCAGACAACCTGCAGTTAGAGGCAATTACAAGACTTAAAAGAGAAATAGGTAAGGAAGTGTGAGATAGTGAGATAATTATATACATACGTGAAGTTATTTTATGCATTCATGAATGCAATTACATATCATACTTATAAACGTAGTAAATATCTGTAAACATACACAAAATTATAAAAAATAACGGTTAAAAAGACTCATGTATTCAGAGTTGGTTTATCCACGCACTAGAGACATTTAAAAGTACAGTGTTAGGAAATAAGCTTTGAGTCGGGATTTGAAAATAGGTAAGGATTGAGATTGCCTAATAAGTCAAGGTAGCGAATTCCACAAGAAATAACCAAACATCATCTATCGTCCAGCTACCAGACGGGCGCGTGATCAAAGTGGGCGGCGAGCGCTTCGAAGCGCCCGAAGCGCTGTTCCAGCCGCATCTCATCAACGTGGAGGGGCAGGGGATCGCTGAACTCGTCTTCAACACTATACAGGTAATTAAAGTTTAAATGCAGTCCATTTTATTTTTAGTTCATATTTATACTTAGGCCAAGATCTATAGTTTGACGACACGGTTGAGATAGTGCGCTGTGTCACGGTTTCGCACCTTGATTTCCGTAGTGTGCCGGGTTCGATTCCCAGTCGAGTCGATTCAGGTAACGATCTTTTCTAAATTGACTCGGGTCTGGGGGTGCTGGGAGACGCCCCTGGCTTAGTTCCATACTTCGAGGCCATGACAAGTGGTGTATTGTCTAGCGCATATTTATTAAAAAAAAATAGTAGTTACTCAGCTAAGCACAGACTTATCACATTAATTATTATCCCAATTACTGAGTATTGTTAAAATTATTACTAACGAATATTTAAGTTGATGTTGTTTCAGAAAAATAATTTAATATCGATAAGAAGTTAGTGACATAGATAGATACAGCTGTTCAAAGTCTAAGCTAAGTCTGAGTTTAAGCTAAGCACGCTCTATAGATCTCGTCCTTAATCTTATGCGACAATTGTGTTCGGATTTCGGACCTTGAAGGTCCTGCCTGATTTCTTCAAGGTCCGAAATTTGAATTTTTCTAGTTTTTTTTATTTCTTTAGATATTAAGACCAAGCATCGTAAAATGCTAAAATAAACAAAGTAATGATCAAATAGCATTTAGCCATCTTAACCGAAAGTTTAAATATTTGTAAAAATATTTCTTTCGGATGTTTGAAGGTAGGGGAGGGATGGGCACTTTTTCACTATTTAATGCATAAAAATCTGATTTTATAGATAATCAACATTTATTGCCAATTCTTATGGCACCACACATTTGGCTAGATATCTTAGAGAGAAGTTTCTTAAAATTGTAATCAGTCTCAACATAACGAGATACTTTCAGAATTAAGTCAAAAGTGCCCGATGCACCCTATAGCAGGGAGGTTTGGACACACCCTGTGGGAGGCTGGAGCATGGCCTATAAAACACTTTATATTCATAATAGTATCCAAAAATAAAAGTTAACAACAAAAAAAAAACATTTATCAGCTGTTGTTTTTAATTTTGATCCTTTTGATACCTTTTCTATGGCTTGTAATATCAAATCATTAGGAATTTCCCGTCGCAAACCTTTCTGTAATTAAAATAGTTTAATTAAAACAGGTATTAAGAATTTTAAAAAATCCACCTGTACTCAACATATAGAAGTCATTGGGCATGCCCAAACCTCCCTTACATCAGAATGCCCATCACTCCCTCTGTATCCATTTTCAACATAAGTTACCGGTATTTTTTTCATTTAAGTATTTAAGCGTAAATTTCAGTTTTATTTATAAGTCAGTAAATATACAATAGATATATATTAAAAATAGACATACCTTTCGTTAGTTGTCTCTTTATTACGATCCGAAACCGAAACAAAATATTCACTTTTAGGAGCGCATAACCTTCTAACTTGTCTGTGTTTAACAACCAACAGAATTCACAGATAGTATATGGATGAACAGTGTAGTCAGTCGGTAAAGTAAACTACCAAATTAGGAATAAAATAAAATCTGTGACCGGATCAGAATAAAAGGGGGGTGCCTATGTCTCCCGACGCCCGTCCCTCCCCTACCTCCCCTACTTGCATTAGAAAATTAAGGAATAACGTTTGCTTGCAACGTAAGTATATACTAAAAAGATTCGTTCGGGCCAGTAAGATTTCGGTAGCTCAGTGGTTAGAGCAGCCACCCGGATTGTGGAAGACGCGGGTTCGAATCCGGCCTAATTTCTTCTAGGTCCGAAATTTGAATTTTTCTAGTTTTTATATCTTTAGATTGTGTACAATTGCTTGTTCCCTAGACATACCAAGTACTTAAATATCTATACATTTCCAAGGCTTCAAAAATATCTGAACAAAACATTAGCCACAAATATATATATATAAATATCCCTGGACATAATAAATAACAAATATATAATAAATAATAAATAATAAATATCCCTGGACATTATTCCACACAGCGCCATCTAGCCCCAAAGTAAGCTAATTAAAGCTTGTGTTATGGGATACTAGACAACGGATAAACATACTTAAATACATTTTCTTTTGTAAATACATACTCATTATACATATACAAGTCAACAAAGAGTGGAACTCTCGTATAGATATTTGTGGCGAATGTGCATACAGATATTTATGCTTTTGACTGTACATAGTAATTTAAAATTATTTTATTGCGATGTCATTCACTTCATTTAGCGAAATCTTTATCTCATTCTCCATACAGGCGGCAGACATAGACATGCGAAATGAGTTATACAAGCACATTGTACTATCCGGCGGCTCCACAATGTACCCCGGCCTCCCATCACGGCTCGAGCGCGAAATTAAACAGCTTTACCTCGAACGGGTGCTGAGGAACGACTGCGACAAGCTGGCGGTGAGTACACCACCAAAGAAAATGGCCAAATTAAATAATAAATAAATATCTGGGACAATTCACACCAAGATCATCTGACCCCAAACTTAGCAGAGCTTATACTATGGGCGTCAGAGACTGATAAACATTCTTGAATATTTCTAAATACATACTTAAATAGATAATAACACTGACACGAACACAAACAAATGTTTGTCATGGGTGGGGATCGAACCCTCGACCTCCGTCGCTAAGGATCGCCATCGTACTACACGTTACAAGTCGAAATTCCATGCTCATCACCTGGATGGCTGGCGCTCAACAACCGAACGTTTTTCGCGTCAATTTCTTCCGCGTACATCCAATATATGGAATGATCTTCCTGCGTCGGTATTTCCAAAGGAATATGACATCGGAGCCTTCAAGAAGAGAGCGTATTCCCATTCAAAAGGCAAGCCACGCATCAGTGACACCTCTGGTGTTGCAGTTGTCCGTGGGCGGAGGTGATCACTTTCCATCAGGTGACCTACCAGAACGTTTTTTACATTAAAAAAAATTGCGCCAACAGGCCAGTCATCAAATTACACAAAATGAACATTAATATGGCTACTACCGCGTCAGACCCAGCGATAAACTAAGCAGCTGCTCATTTGATTTTGACGACACGATTGGCGCAGTGCGCTGTAGCACGGTTTCTCGCATCGATTTCCGCAGCGTCCCGCGTTCGATCGTTTCTGAATTGACTCGGGTCTTGGTGTGCTGGAAGACGCCCCTAGCAATTTATTTATTCATTTATTTATTCATTGCATAGTCACATAGGTATAAAGGTCTTACAGTATTTCATAAAAGTACATGTGACGCCCTGCAAGGGCACGGCAAATAGAGGGCATTTAATCGCCTCACATTAATTACATTGTCCGTGGTGTTAACAATTTAAAATTAAAAATATAAAATAAACATAATACCAATAATAATAATAAGCCTATGGTGTTGAATTACCCACGATAAAGTATCCCTATAAATCCACAAATTTATCTTCGAAAAATTAAGTTATAATAACACTTGTTAATAAGAAGTAATTTTAATTTTTTGGTAAAAAGAGAGAGAGTCTTCAAATTTTTAAAAGTATTAGGTATGTGGTTATAAATCTTAATTGACATATTATGGGGACTATCTGACACTAATTTTAATTTGGAAAATGAAACTAAGCTTATTTCCTTGTGTGGTACCTCGTAACATATTAATCCCTACTTCGAGACATTACAAGAGGTGTGTTGTCTGGCGCATATTTATTAATAAATTGTGCAGAAATTCAAGATCCGCATCGAGGACCCCCCGCGGCGCAAGGACATGGTGTTCATCGGCGGCGCCGTGCTGGCCGAGGTCTGCAAGAACCGGGACAACTTCTGGCTCTCCAAGGCAGAGTACCAGGAACTGGTAATGTCTTTGTTTATTTACTTTTAACACTCACTTATAGAAAAAGAAAGCCCATGCACACCACTTACACATGCACACAAATACACACAGGCTAGCACAGATACACACACTCACAAAAACACACACATTTTCTCTCACAAACCGAGATATAGATAAAACAATTATTTTATAAATGTAAAAGATTCTTGTCTTAATAAATAATGCATACCGTGGCAACTTGTAATAGAAACCAGACTATAGCGGGAATATTGTTTATATAAGTGTACTATTATTTTACTTGGTGTATGTTTCGTAAGTTGTCCTAAATAAATAAATAATATAAAAAGAAAGAAAGAATAGAAATAAATTTATTTTGACACTTAAAATATACACAGGTTACAAACAAAGGGACAAAATTATCTGTTTCGAAGGCCTCAAATATCTGAGCAAAATATTAGGCACAAATATCTTTGCAATATGCATAATTTTTCCATTCGTTTTTTATCTTTTATTATTAAATTATTATTTACAAGTCTTTTTGCTCAGATGTTTTTGAAGCCTTTAAAACAAATAAATATTTATGCTTTTGACTGTACACTATTTTACGGGAGTACCCAATGCAACAGATAAGCCAAACACTTCTGAAAATAAATTCCAAAAAAGACAAAAACACAACAATTAATAAAATAAAAAATACACTTTACAGATCAATGTCGTAAAACACATCATATTCTATTGTTGTTTTCATAGTATATAATAATGCTAAGGATCTATTTTGAACTCCTTTTTTACTGTATGAGAAAAAAAGAATTAAGTAAAACAATTTTCATTGTATTAAAATTTATTTTTATTTTTATTTTTAAAAATATTAATACAATCAATACGCAATAACTACTTTTTCATGAAAATATCTGGGCACAATCAAGATGAGAGGAAGACCCAAATAGATTGAATATAGAAATAAGAAATAACAATCGACGACAATACAATATAAGTAAAAGTATAAAGTTGGCTGATGTAAAATATTAGTTTTCACTTCTCATGCTCTAAAAGTACGCCAATATAGCCCTACGAAGCGGGACCACTTTAGCCCCTAGGGAGTAAAGAGTAATTAGTTTTTTAATTTCCTTCATGTGACATAGACAAACTCAAACAGCCAGTTTAAATATACTATTATCTGTGGAGTGTGGACCGTCTTCATTGCGAAAATGTTGAGTTTTAGTTAAATGGTTTGTCCGCGAAGAAGGTGGCGCCATGTGTTTTAAATTGTTAATCTGTGGTTCAGTTCAGAAGAAAAAACTGACCACGAAAATTTCAGAACTTTTGTCAAGTGTAAAATTGTTCGGTTTTAAATGTTTTTGTACTAAATTGACTATTTTTCTCGCACTCAAAGTGAAAAGTACAGTTTGCACCTCGAGACTAAACGCCAACTTAATATACCCTCGGTTTCATTGACTCCCTCGCACGCTCGGGAGCAAACCACCTCTGGTATATTATGGCTTCGTTTAGTCCCCTGATATAAAATATACTATAAAATAATAATTAAAATGTTATTTTCAGGGCCTGGGCTGCTTGAGAAAACTGGGTCCCCGAGCGAGTTAATAACAATATGTAAATATATTATTGAATTTATTATTTCCATTTTATATCCAATTATGTAATTACAAAAACGGTATTAATTTAGGTTTTAATATGAATTTAATTGTAGGTTCCCTTTTTCTTAAATTGGAAGTTGTATGCTGCCAAATTATATTATTATGATATCAGTGTAAATTAATAACAATGTCTTGATTAGCAGAGTTCCCCGTTTCAGATAATTAATAAACTGCATTTTTTAACCATGGTGCAATTAATTATGAATGACCTACTTAAACAATGACATTTTACAAAATACAAAATTGGAGTTTTTGAATTTAGAAGACTGTAATCAAAAGGCATTTATTTATATTATATCTTCCCTCTTGAAAGTGTAATATTAATTTGTAATTAATTGTAAGTGAATAAAATTATACTTTCTTTAATGAACAATCTTTAAAATAAAATAACATATTGATTATGACAAAGGCGTTTTATTTGTTAAAAAACAAATCACTGGTTGAATGTGGCAAAATACTTTAGGCAGTATTTATAATTGTATGTTCATCAAACTTTACAAAACCATTGCAATAAGGGTCATATGCCCGCATTATTAGGTGCCCTAATGTAAAGCTTGCCATGCTGTTGTGTGTACAGTTGATCAGCTTCAAGGATTTAGCCGGAGCAGATAAATATTTATGGCATCACCATGGATGCCCGGACTCTGTTTATTTTCTGTGTTATTATTATTCTAGAATACCACGCAATTCAGGAGGAAATTTTCCCTTTGTACCTATAACAATATGTAGTTTGCTTAAGAAGTTGTGTCTTAGGGGCTACACTTGACGGAAATTCCGTCGCGGAAGATACGCGACGGAACGCCAAATTAGGTAAACACACTACAAATAGCGAAGTGTGCCTGCTATTTGTAATTTATATGCAATAACCTGTATTGGCGTTCCGTAGGGTATCTTCCGCGACGGAATTTCCGTCAAGTGTAGCCCTGGCCTTAACTACCAATTTGTGATCTTGATACCAGAGTTTCTATACTATTTTCACTGTAAGATTATATGCCTAACAGCTCCCATTGTTTCGTGTCACGCATACTATTTCAAACTAAATAAAAAGAAACTGGCGAAAGAAAATGTTATAAACTATTGAAAAACTATTGTTCTTTCGAATCTTATCACGTAAATTATTGTTATTATTACTAACCGTTAATAAATGAAGTATTTGAAATTAAACTAATATATCTTTACAGCGCCTGATGCGTGAAAAGGAACGGCATTAAATAGTGTATTGACACTACTGAATCGACAAAAAATCGATGAATAGGAGCGACCATTTTGTAATTTGTAATCACGTCATTCGCATCAGTACCAGTGCGTATTCCTTATGTGCATTTTTTTAACTATTATTTTCGAGATACCGCGTTTTATTCTATTACTTATTAGCCATAACCCGTTCAATTAGGATTTATTTAAAAATTAAAAATCAGTAAATCTGATTTCATTTCCTTTGCCAACTCGATTAAATTACATTCGTTACAGCACTATAAAAATTGACAATTATGAGCTGTCAGGGATATCATCATTCGGCGAAAGTAGTATAGTAATCGGGGAATATAGTGCTCCTTTTCGTTTAACTGGTATTTTATCAGCTGTAAAAAGAATTAAATTAATCATCATCATGCCATGACCAGGGACTTAATAAATTTAACGGTTCACAGATCACAGTAAATAAAAAAAACATAGTCATACCTGGGATATCCTTTAGACAAAATAAAAACGTAAGTTGTAATTATATTACTATACCATTTAAGGCCTGCGCAGACGACGGACTTTTCTCCACGGCGGAGAAAAAAGTACGCATCGCGAATAAAAAGTCCGCCGCGGATTTACCGCGGACTTAACGCACACGGTGTGCGATCATTTTTTGCCCGAGAGTAGGTATTTAAATATTCTGAGATTACGGTGTGCTGTAATTTACATGAAGTTTAAGGAAAAGATAAGACATTTTAAAAGAGAATACTGGGCCCATCCCTTTATTTCGAATCGATTATTAACGCGGACTAAAGTTCGCGGTGTGCGTTGACTGCTCTTGTTCGTTCGTTCTACTTTAATCCGCTACGCTACGTGGGCTTCCGCGGTGTTTCGGCGTACTTTTAGTCGTCCGTGTGCGTTGCTCGATACAGTTTGTTAGGGATCTATTTTGACGGACATGAAAGTACGCCGCGATAATCCCTCGTCTGCGCAGGCCTTTACTCACTCATCATCGTAATCAAGTTATCGCTACAAATGCTGGGTATCAAATGAATACGCTTGCCTAATGCGGATTGGTAAGCCCGGGCTATTTTCCGAATGATTCAATAACGCACTGCCTGAATTTGAATTTGTATTTGAACCCAGAACCTCCGGATGTTACCACTCGACCATGCTAGCATTTTCTTGTAACTTTGTTTGCAATCGCAATATACCGCGTGATTATCTAATAACTTACAAAAACGATATGGCAGACTCAGTAAGCGATGTAATAACTATGTAAGAACTTTAATTAAACATTTGCATACAAAAAATACTGACCTTGAAATGAAAGTTAGTTAAATCAATTTTATTTTCACTTAGATACTCGTAGTTTTTACACCACTTAGTGAGTATGCCATATAGTTTTATAAGTTATTTGATTATCACCCGGTATAAGTAATTAAGTATTACGTGAACCTGTATTTTCCCCACCGTTGACAGTTTTATTTTCCAAAAAAAAGGTAGGCCTAAAGTGTATAAGAACTTGTGTGAATATATTTTGATAAGATTTTAATAACGTAACAAAAAGAATAAAACATACCTTCCATTTAGCTGTTTCCTATACCACAATGATATTTTTCAGATTAAATTAAAAACTAACGAGATAAAGATTTAAGTAAAATATCTATTAACATGTTCATGTGAAATAGTAGCAAATCTCTACTCAAGCGTGGTCAGGAGGTCACTAGCGTGATCACAGATTAAATCTCTACTTGAGCGCCGATTCGCACCTGAGTGAGTCTAAACTGTGATCAATGAATCTGTACTCAGGGGCGGTTCTAGAATAAGATCTCTTTCAAGTCAAGATTCACGCATGAGCGGCCTTTCAGAATAAGGGCCTTTATGAGGGGGTCAAAAGTGGCTCCAAATTGTTCGTGTAATATTACACACGGTGCTGCTCGCCAGTTCTGTTAGCTTGAACTTGGCTTGACACGCTACCGCGTCACTAGAGGTCACGACACAAATGGCAGAGTGATAATACTCACCCAATTGCCTAGCTAGGGGATAAGAAGCCCGGCTCGCTGATGGGCAACGTTGCATAGTTGAGGAATTTCACGATACTTAGTTAAAAAAAAAAATCTTGCTATTTTTTGTTCCATAAATGTTCGCGTTTCGTCACACTCATTCAGTAATAAATAATAAATAAATATCCCTGGACATTATTCCACACAGCGCCATCTAGCCCCAAAGTAAGCTAATTAAAGCTTGTGTTATGGGATACTAGACAACGGATAAACATACTTAAATACATTTTCTTTTGTAAATACATACTTATTATACATAGGAGACACCCAGACCAGTACAAACAGACATGTTCATGCACACAAATGTTTGTACTGTGCGGGGATCGAACCCGCGACCTCTGGTGTAGTAGCCAACTTCTTAACCATTACACCAAGTCGGTCGTCAGTAGAAAGTTATATTATATTTTACTAGCTTTCCGCCCGCGGCTTCGGCCGCGTTATCGTTATATATTATGACCAAATTACATGAAATGTTTATCAATTGCAGCCAATGTGTTATTCTGATGTATAAGCTGTATTACTGTAAAGTTTCATCCAAATCCGTTCAGTAGTTTTTGCGTGAGAGAGTAACAAACATACAAACATACATACTCACAGACTTTCGTATTTAGTAAGTATATTAGTAAGATTAAGCAGTACATTTTGGACTTGGTACCAAATACCTATTAGACGATGCAGTTTGTAAAAAATAATAATAATAAAATAATCGAGAAATTCTTCCAAAAATGCGACGTTGACAACCCTCAAGTAGCGCACTGGGGCCGGGCCGTATCACAATTGCTTACACCCAGCCAAATTAATTCCCTTATCTGAGGGTAGCGAGCAATTTCGTCAGTAAATATCCAGCCAAGAAGATGCGCTGTCAAAGCGCGCCGCACGTAAGCAAGTCACGCGCATGTGGGGATCGGATTAGTGCTTCATTTTTGACGGGGCGGTTGCATGAAGACTATTCTTCTATATTATTATTCTAAGGTGCCAGGTAACCGACTGACTGGAAGTATAAAGATCATATTACGAAATTGTTCGCTACGCTTAGCTTAGAGAATGAACTTGACCAGTTATTAGGGATCGTAATAATGTCCCTGATAGTTAAGGTTATTCGCTGGTTATACGTGGCTATGATGTCACAGCAAACAAATACTTACTTGTATAATCTATCAGAAAAACAGTCACTTTTGTTAAGATGTTGTGTAAGATCTTAATACTTTATGCCCGATTTTTAGACAGAATTAAGTTTTTATTAGTTTAGAAGATAATGATGTCATACACGTAGGTTAAAGTTATATAATAGTGGCACGACTTACGTTATATTCATACTAAAAATAAAATAATCATAAGTGTTTGAAGTAACATTAAAAGGCGCGTTTATTTAATTTTTAAAACAAACAAAGAAACACTCACATCATCATCTGATGACAACAAAAGATGTAGTAGACGGCCCGATACTGATCGCCACTGTAATTACAAACATCGATTTGATTACACGACTGGCGAAGTGCGTTTTAGCACGGTTTCCGTGGTGTCCCGGGATCGATAGCCGGTCGGGTCAATTCAGGAATCGATCTTATCTGTCTAAATTGGCTCTGAGAGACGCCCGTGGCTTAAATCCTTGTCGAGTACCTTGTTCCACAAGGATATTTATCCTCACTTCGAGACCATGACAAGTGGTGTGTTGTCTGGCGCATATTTATTTGTTTATTAAGTAATTTATTTATACAACATACGCTCCCGACTATATCTCTAACGGGGTATTCGGAGGCAAGTTCACTGTTGGCTACATGGTGAACGGTATGTACGAGTACATGAGATAAAAGTGTTCACGTCATGGACCCGGAAATAGCACAGTTTTGTTTTTTTAGGAGAGAGGAAAGGGTAGCTGCAACTAATAATAATAATATAATAATTTAATAATATAATGCAGAAGGCGGTGCTCCTGGACACGGCTCGCATTGTCAGGAGGTTCCTCTCTCTGCAGCCCTAACCACCGGTAGTCTGGGTCTTGCCTGCCCTGCTGCCAGCGGCACCCTAGGTTAAGGTTTTTATAGTATTTTAATAAATCATTGTTTTATAACTTTAATTTAAGCTTAAATAAAAAATAAAAATCTTTTATTTCAGACCAACAGTGTCCATACGGGTTAGTGACAATAAAATACTTAAAACTATGTTAGTAGGGTGGTACAATAAAAAATCTTAATTAAGGCCATGCAGGCAAGATAGGTTCACCGATTTGCACATTTAGTCACATGCAACTCGGTGAACCTATTGAGGACGACAGAGTCCATTCTGCCCTCGATCAACCTTAGGATCCCGTTGGCGCCCCCGCGGATATGCAACACAACAGCGGCAGTATTTTTTCGCATAATGGTGTGGAAGTCATCCACACCGGCACCAGCAAACATACCTGAAGCGCTACAGTATCGCGGGAGCCCCAACAAGGCCCTAAGGATGTTATTATATTGCACTCTGAGTGCATTGTAGGCCGTCTGCGTGAAACTGGCCCATAGACCACTGGTGTAATAGCTTTGACAGAAGGCCTTAAACAGAGTGAGCTTTACACCTGTAGTACAACGCCCGAAACGATGTGCCAACATGTTTCCACGTACCGCCAAAGCCCTGCGCTCACGCTCTATATTAAGGTCATAGCTTAGGTTTTATAATTGTGATTATGAATTTTGTTTTTATAATTATAATTCATAAGTTTTTTTTATTGTTGTAAAGTGTTTGTTTTTGTAGGAATACTGTACAAATTTTATACCTAAGTTTTATGCTAAATAAAGAGAATAATATAATAATTTTTTTTAGGTTATACAGTTTTAGGCACATCTTAAGACTATATTATATAACTGCTGGTATTAAAAATAGGATTTTCCTGTGCTTTAAGAACCAGCTACTCTTCTGTGTCGCTGGATTACATTTTTTTAAATTGATTTTGAAGTTGTGGAGACTTCCTAGTGTTATTACAATTTATGAAGCTAAATTAATTTAAAGAAAATTCATTGCCCATGCAGTGTATTTTGTGCATTCAGACGTGTGTGTGTGTGCGTGAGTGAGTAAGTGAGTGCGTGTGTGTGACGTGTGATCAGTGTTAAATAAAATATGAAGTTTTTAATGAATAAGTTAACAATCTTTTGATTTTGTAAAAATATACAGTCATTAAAGTTTTTAACGCATTGGTTGGAGTATGCTCTCTGTTTCATTGTGAGGTAAGTAGTTTTAACAGCCAATTGGTGACTGTTTTTTTACACTCATATTTACATCTTGAATCTATTGCTAATTTGCTATTTATATGATTATATAGGAAGGGACCTAAAGTCAAAGTCAAAGTCAAAGTTAAAGTTTTATTGCACTCATGGGTTGACAAAGTTGTTACAAAAAATTAGTACCTAACATGAACTAGAAAGTGATAAAACCTTTGCCCAAAAGATGTCCTGCATCGCTTGGTGAGAGGAACACGATAACATCGCCTTTGAGTGCTGAAGGAGGACTATTTGTAGGATGAATAATTGACGCACTGTCAAAACCTCGCAATATTCATAGAGATCCTTTGTTGGGAATGGGAAATATTTTACTATTAGAATATAAATACTAGCTGTCCGTCAGCGGCTTCGCTCGCGTAGACTGTCTTTCCCGTTAAATATAGCCTAAATTTAAAAAAAAATTGCCTATGTCACTCTCTTATAATGTAGCTTTATATTGGAGAAAGTATTTTTAAAATCGGTTCGTTAGTTCCGGAGATTACCTTCCTTAAACATACAAACTCATTTCTTTCTTTTGACTGGCCTGTTGGCGCAATGGCAGCGATCCTGCCTTTAGCGCCGGAGGTCGTGGGTTCGATCCCCACCCATGACAAATATTTGTGTGACGAACATTTGTATTTGTTGTGTGTCTGGGTGTTATTATCTATTTAAGTATGTATTTAGAAATATTTAAGTATGTTTATCAGTCTCTGACGCCAATATTACAAGCTCTGCTTAGTTTGGGGTCAGATGATCTTGGTGTGCATTGTCCCAGAAAAAAAAAAAACTCTCAAACGCTAACCTCTTTGATATTAGTAGGTATACTCGTAGACGATATGTAAAATCCGAATGGGGAGCTTTCTTTTGGTACCACGTGCATTAAATGTTCCTGGGGCTAGATCAATTTTTTTAAACTTTAAAGATGAACGTACCTTTCCTTTGGATCTGCTACGAGGTGGTTGTGTCACAGTCAGCACGAGTAGCCAAAGCATGAAAACTGTTGTTATCAAATTATTAGACATCTTGACTAGCGGCGACAACGTATTCTGCTATTTTGAACAACTGATTGTAATTAGAAATTACTCAGTTAGCTGTGAATTTAATTACCTACGTAGTTGTTCATAATTAAAAAGCTTTGAATTTGTGCATAGGGTTAACAGTACGTCTACCACGAGTTGCCACTTTAAATGTACGTTATCGTTCGCGTAAAAAAATGTATTGGGATGACACATGACATGACATGACAATGTCAAATCGCAACACATTTATTTACGCGAACGGTAATGACAATTTAAAGTGGCAACTCGTGGTAGACGTACAGTTCAGTGTAGTATCTAAGGCTCGCATTCTAAAGCAAAATCCATAGGTACTTGAGTATTAAATCTGATTGACGTTTTTGTGTGAACTGACGTTTTGAAATCTCTACTCAATTATGTAGGTACAGTTTATTACAGATCAGTGCTTGAGTAATATTCTAGAATACGGGCCTGTGTTCTGTATGTCCACTGTGAGTTTTCGTCACACAAAATACTATAGTTGAGTTCAGCAATTAGTAGATCATTTTAGTTATATTAGGGACCCCTAGGCCCCTATTAGTAGTAATAGGGGCCTAGGGGCGCTGTACTGAAATCCCATACGAAAACCTTCGACTGTCATTGGTGTCAGCTCATGGTAGGTGTACCGGATGTTTTATTTAACGTAAGGAAATCAATTTGGCATACTTACCTACCTACACCTACTTTATTATAAGATATATTTTTGATCGAGGGTTGTTTTAAGAATGAGAAATAAATACCGATGTCTGTCGTCATAATTTTTTTACTCATTCTCGATAGCGCGACAGCTTCTACCATTATCTAGGAGGAGTCGATTAGCGAATTGTAAGACAATAAATCATCACACTGATTTTCAAATCAAGCAAAATCCTTTATTACTTGTCAAGTTCATTCCCTAAACTGAGCGTAGCCGGCTATTTCGTATATGATCTTATATTTCCAGCCAGTCAGCGGTTATCTGGCACTAGTGCACCTTCTAGGCTCAATATTTACTGACAACGCGCAACGGCTGAATTTGAACGGGAGAAATAGTCCACGCGGGCGAATCCACTGCCGGACAGCTTGTCCATACTAATATTATAAAAAGATAGATTTGATTGTTTGTTTGTCAGAGCCAATTTAGATATAATAGGCAGCATCTAGCTAGTTATAATATAGCGTCGTGGCCTTGTGGTTCAGCATACGAACTCAGATCGTGGACGTGGTCCCGAGCTCAAATCTGGCCAGAACCAAAATCTTTGTGTTCATTGTTAAATATCCGATCAACTCTCGGGTGACTGAAAACATCGATAACAAACCAAATTAACCCGGATAAAGGCAGAAGGCTCACCACCTACCATGTTGGGTTCTAATACCATTGGTGAAAAGTGGGCTTCTGAGTGTTTCGTTCACCATGACGGTACAGTCACTTGCCTCTGACTACCCCGCTTGAGATAAAGTCGTGATGGTATTTCATGTTTATTTATTCTTTATTGCACAAAGAAAAAGTACAATTGGCGGACTTAATGCCTAATGGCATTCTCTACCAGTCAACCACTGGGCGAAGCAGAAATCGTGTTGGCGGTGTCTCATAAAACCGGAAATAAAACATACTATTGATACAAAAAACATACTCATACCAAAATTATACATATTACACATACATAATCATAATACATAAATTTAAATATACATACACTAAATATCGTACCTAAATCTTAAAATATTGTCTTGAAAGGAGAGAGGTTTGGTTAAATGAGTTAAGGTTTATCTAAGAAGAAGTTATGGATTGCTTTATCATGTTATGTGAATAGGCTCCAAAACTACTGATCCGATCGTGAAAAAATCTGCTGTTGTCCATTTTGCCCGCTTTTCTTCGACTTGATTTACATTTAGGAACTATAACTTTTAACTGTTTTTTTTTGTTTAATCATAATAAGATAAGGCTTAAATCACTCCTGAATAATTTAGCTTTCTGTTAGTGAAAGAATTTTCACGATCGGATCGGTAGTTTTGGAGCCTATTCAATACAAACAAACAAACAGTCGAAACTTTCTCTTTATAATATTAGTATGGACAAGCTGTCCGGCAGTGGATTCGCCGCGTGGACTATTTCTCCTGTAACAATTCAGCCGTTGCGCGTTGTCAGTAAATATTCAACCTAGAAGGTGCGTTAATGCCAGATAACTGCTGACTGGCTGGAAATAAAAGATCATATACAAAATAGTTCGGTACGCTCAGTTAAGGGAATGAACTTGACGAGAAATAAGGGATTTTTATAAGGCCTCTAACCCACTTTCTCCTTGCTCTGTGCTATAGTTAGAATAACTCAACAGTGCCTTAATTAATGTTTTTTTTTTATATTGCCCGTCAAGATAACCTCACTCCACCTGATGGAAAGCGGTCGTGAGGTCCAGATATGAGGTTGACAAGCCCAGTTATTTAAACGAATCACTGGGCTGGCCATCCTCACCTTGAAGGATCTACCCATAATAGCGATATAATTGGGTCTCATTCGAAACGAATTGAAACAAGGCAACAGATGGGTGACTAAATTGCTACACAGACTCAATCAAGAACTGACAATGTATTAACGAAGAACAGCATTATCAAGAATCTTTGCGAAGATGTACGTGGTACTTGTCTTGTGCCTTTGTCTTCAAGGTTTTCAAGTTTCAGTCGTCGGAGACCTGTCAAAGGTAACCAAGTATTCATACGTTTCCAATCTCACGTACCACGCGAGCTGGACTAAGTCGTCATCCATACACACACCCGATCCAGCATCTGAATAGATGACTCATTTTCACACTTTGTCGTACCATCCAGACGTAGAATGCTCTTCCGTTGACTCTCTACGGGCAATATAAAAAAAAACTTTCTGTCCTGTGAGATCACCCTTTCTGCTCACTATTAGAGCCTATTTCACTGAGACACACTGGTACAGTTGTATTAGAAATTTTACTTCGATAATCTTTCAGTTAATCAGTGAGCGTCCTAATCGGTTGTTAAAGTGACCTTCAGTTTTTATCTACTAAAATGGCATACCTAATGCAGTAAGACCGTGAAGTTTACTAACGCTAAATTTTCCTGATTTTCGTTGTAAACCAAAGGAGATTGCCTAATTTTGTATGGAAGTTGGACCAAGGTAGCCTAGAATGCTCACATAGTGCATTTTGTTCCTCAAACTATCACTAATCTGTAATTCAAAGAGCATAAAAATCTATACCAGGAGTCCAAAGAAAAACAGCCTCTTGTTTTAAATATTTGTATTGGAAAAAATATTGTGCGTTGAATTATATTTTTCTTCCTGGGTCCAAATTTAAAAAAAATATATTGATAGTTCATGTTAATGCTACAGTACCATAAATGAACCCAGAGATGGTTCTGCCAAGGTTTGAACTCAGGGCCGTATTACAATTTCTTGCCACTATCGCAGCGTGACCGTTCAAGGTTTTAAAAACGCTCACTTTGTATTGGTATTCTTGGTTCGAACCTTGGCAATGTCCTTTCAGAGTTTGGAGCATCTGCGCAAAAGTCGCCTGTCTATCGGTATTTAATAAGGTGTACTTCCGCTAGGGAGTGGAACTCCCTCTCTCCCTGCGTCTGGTTTTCCGGATACTTACAGCCTTTCAAGGCCAGAGTGAAAAGGCATTGCTGGTCAAGCGTATACCATCATTGGCCTCGTTATTACTTATCACCAGATGAGACTAAGGCTAACCGCAAACCCATTGCAAATAGAAATGAAATAGATTATGTGAGGTTGATCCTCATTTATTATCTTGTTTCTATGTTACAGACTTATAATGAGTACAGTGACGAAGATGTAAGTTTTTTTTTATACCACAAGGTGGCAAATAAGCTTTCGGCTCGCCTGATGGTAAGCAGTTACCGAAGCATAAGGACGCCTGTAACACCAAAAGGCACTACGTGCGCGTTGCCGACCATTTAGGAGATACCTATTAACTCTACTCTTATAGGACTCCATACTGTATTTCCCCGGGAAACCACGGCAGGGAGCTCATCCCACAATCGGATTGTTGGCGGGAGGAAATTCCTCTGAAACCGCGCGACCATACCGCGCCATCGACACCCTGTCGATGGCGAGCGGTGCGATGATTAAAAGTAGCTGGCACCATTTCAAACAGTTCCTCGGACAGAACACACTCCAATGTATAAATAAGCGGTAGAACACACATAAGGAGGCAACGTCTCTCCTCAGACCTAATGGTTCTATACCACTTGCGAGTTTGTAAGTTATTTTGTTTATATAGTTTAAGTAGGTTTTCTATAAAATTTATAACTGTTTATTTAAATGAAAATTTGCCTTTGTTAATTTCAGTTAGAATACGATTATTACAACTATGGCGCTGGCGGGGTGAGTAGCTAAGAAATTTAAAATTATCATCCTGAGTTTCAATTTCAAATACGTTTTTTCGCCGATATTGAAAGCTCGATTGCAAATAAGTTGAGTAACACGGGTTTAAGGCTGCTTTTCCACTGATGCTATGCTATGTAAAAGAGCGAGTGGTATGTGCTACTAAAATGCGCCGCCACTAGGTAGCTGTGCGAGGAAGATGCGCAGCTCGAGCTATGCGATTTATCGACAGGAGGGAAGGCACGCACAGCACGCATCCATAGCACGCATCTATTCATGTAAAAAACATAGCTTAGTAGAGCCCGTCGCTACCAGTGCTATGCTATGTGGACCAGAGAATATAGAATAGAGAATAGAATATCATTTATTTCAGGCAACATATTAGATTTAAAGATCTTAACTAAACATAATCGGCCCAAAGGTAAATACTTACCTTAAAAACTAACATACATAATATAATTAACTTATTTACTAACATATTTACTAACACACGTAAGATTTATCGCCGGCGTGCGACGCATCATGGTGTCCAGTAACAGACCTCCAAAGCGCCGGTAAATGACACCTTTCAGCCAAAACTCCTCTTTCATGTAAGTCGATAGATGTTCAGTCGGCACCCTCACCACAAATGACTTAAAATTCACATTATGGCGGGATACCAACCGCTCGACCTTCAGAGTGAAGTTAGCTTTGGTGGTGACCTTTATGTACTCTGCGATTTCCTCAGCCTTCGTAGAGTAGTGGAGGCGGAAAACGTACATCAGTGTCGTGGGTATCGCAGCACGAAAAAGCAGCTTCGGTCCAGCCGGCGCAACACCACAAAAAATCCGGCGAACGGACTTATTCTTGTTTCTTTCCACTTTTTGGAAGCCCTCATCGTCGCAAAGATGTGCTTGCGTTGCGACAAGTGCAGGAACCTCGATAACTTCCTGCCGTTTTTCCTTATTCTCCTGAGGCGGCCGCCGCACAGGCCGTAGAGACTGGGTGGCGGGTCGGCTTGCGGCTGCAGTGGCGTAAGCACGCTTGGGTTTTGACGTGCAGGCGCGTGACACCTTAGGCGAGGCAGAGGGGCAGGCGGCGGTATATGATTGGTGGATATCAAACGCATTCACAGCAACGTAGCATAGCACATCTCTGGTGGAAAAGCTAATACTAAATATTTATTTCCTGAATAAAGAGTCGCGAGCTGTTTCGTATTTTATTCTTTTGTTTCCAGCCTGTCAGTGGCAAGCTGGCACTTACCCATATACTGGTCTGTATAATCACTGTTAAGCCTCTTCCTCACCGGATCGGTGCGTTTTCGTTTCGGTACTGCCTCTGCACCGCATCCATGCAGATTGTTTTCCAAGCGCATGTAATCAAATGAGAGTTTTCAGAGACTTGTTTTATGGCGCGCGCCTCTGCACAGAATCTGTACAGAACGGCCGGCCTGACCCCACGTCTCACCCCCGCCAGCTCCGCCGCGCGCCACCAATCACAACACTAGAACAATACCGCTCCGAAAGCATCCAGAGTCTGTCAGGAAATGTTTTTCGGTGCAACGAAAACGCACCGAGCCGGTGAGGAAGAGGCCTTACAAGCAATGATTTTCCATACACGGGATGAAGTACGCCATTCAATAGGGAATATGCACTGATTTTCTTTCTATTTTTTTATGATAGCTTATATCGTTCTTTTACTATTAAATAATATTCAGCACTAAAAATGTAAACTGTAGTATATATTTACTTTTTTAAAATTTCAAACTTTTTCAGGAGTTTTAAACGCCCGCCATTATGGCGCGCTTGGCGCGTGACGTCAAAGTCTATGACAACTTAACAACAAATGTAACCTACAAATTGTTGAATTCTTGTTCAGTTGATTTTGCTTGGATTTTGCAATCTCCATCAATCAACAATGATAATAAATACAATTTCAGAACTTCACAGTCGTTACAAACAGAACGAGCGCTTTTGACAGTGACATACACATATACTTTGTCGTCACACTCGACTGACGCCATTGGTCAAATGGTCTGACCAATAACGATCCGTTTCAAGCGCTTTGAATTTCTCACATTTTTTTTGCACTTTTCAATAATTATTTTCATATCGAAAAAGAAATAAAATTAGGAAATATTGATAGATACGTAATGAGGATTCAAAATAGAACCCAAAAAATCACCCTCATCTGTTTCAAGTGCATATTGCCTATTGAAAAGCTTAAATATGCACATGAGTGCCGGTGACTTCCTGCTTTTTGTCCCATTCTCACATGTAGGTGTAGTATGAAGTAGCAATACATTGTATGTAACTATACTACTTTCGCCGTATGATGATATTCCTGACAGTTCATCATAAGTGATGTAACGAATGTAATTTAATCGAGTTGGCAAAGGAACTGGAATCGGAATTACCGATTTTTAATTTTTAAATAAATTTTTAATAAACGGGTTAAGGCTAATAAGTTAAAGAATAAAACACGGTATTTTGAAAATAATAGTTAAAAAATAGCACACAAAAAGCAGACGCACTTGTACTGATGCGAATGACATGATTACAAAATGGTCGCTTCTATTCATCGATTTTTAGTCGATTCAGTAGTGTCAATACACTATTGAATGGCGTTCCTTATCACGCATCAGGCGCTGTAAAGATACATTCATTTCATTTCATTTACTTCAGTTATTACCAGTTAATTTACTTTACTAATGTGCATATTAAGATTCGAAAGCACAATAGTTTTTAATAGTTTATAACATTTTCTTTTGCACAGTTTTTTATATTTAGTTTGAAATAGTATGCGTGACACGGAACTATGAGAACTGTCAAGCATTTCATCATAAATTGAAAATAGTTTAATGAAAAAGTGTGCTTAAAATGCGATAAGCACACATTTTGCTTGCTCGCGTGCCGTTTTCTATACTAATATTATAAAGAGGAAAGATTACTGTTTGTTTTGTTTTTTTTTGTTATGACTTTACTCTGTCAATTCAATTTTTGTGTTTAAAAACAAGATTGAAAAGAGTAACCATCGAGTTTCTTGCCGGAGTCTTCTCGATCGGAAACAACCTCCGAACCGGTGGTAGAGTCACATTATGTTTAATTATGATATTTACTATCATAGTATTATTTTATGTAAGTATATTTTAGTATATTTTTGCTATAATTTTTTTTTGTAACTATATGACTTGTCATAAGTACTTTTTATAAGTCTATATGAATGAAGATATTTTTTACTTTACTTTACTTTACATTAGTTTGTTTGTTTGTAATGGTGAATATGCTCCTAAACTACTGGACCGATTTAAAAAAATCTTAACCAATATAAAGTTAGCTACATTATGAGGGAGTGACTTATGCTATATTATTTTATGTATAACTAGCTGTCTAGACTGTATTTCCCGTCAAAATACAGCCTAAATAAAAAAAATGCCGATGTATGTCCTTGATATTGTAGCTTTATATTGTTAAAATATTTTTTTAAATCGGTCTAGTAGTTTCGGAGCCTAATCATTACAAACAAACAAACTATCAAATTTTCCCTACTTATAATATTATTATAGAGAATAGTATTTATTTTGCGGTTACATGTTTTGCATGGTTAAGTAATTTTCATTCGCGTCATTCGGTAAGTCTAAACATCGTTCAACTGCATACCTCCTGTAATCTTAAAAGAAAGTCATCATGAATTAGTTTCTCATCCTCCACATGTTTACGTGTACGTACGCTACAAATAAAGTGTTTTTTCCCTTGGAACAGGGGCCAGGAATGCCAGGAATGCCTGGAAGGCCGGGAGGTTCCGATTGGGGAATGCCGGGAATGCCAGGTAGGCCTGGAGGATCGGATTGGGGAATGCCTGGAATGCCGGGAAGGCCTGGAGGATCTGATTGGTCGGGAAGTCCAGGAATGCCAGGGAGACCTGGAGGTTCAGGCTCAGGGATGCCAGGAAGGCCAGGTAAACCTGGAGATTCAGATTGGTCGGGAATGCCGGGGAGACCGGGTAGGCCTGGGGGATCAGATGGGTCAGGAATGCCTGGAAGGCCGGGTAGACCTGGAGGATCAGATGACTGGGGAATGCCGGGCATGCCGGGTAGGCCTGGAGGATCAGACGAATGGGGAATGCCGGGCATGCCGGGGAGACCTGGAGGATCAGATTGGTCGGGTAAGCCAGGAAGACCGGGAAGACCTGGAGGATCAGATTGGTCGGGTATGCCAGGAAGGCCAGGAACGCCTGGAGGATCACATGGGTCCGGCATGCCGGGTAGGCCGGGAAGGCCAGGAGGATCGGACTGGTCAGGAAGTCCAGGAAGTCCAGGAATGCCGGGAATGCCAGGAAGGCCAGGAAGGTTTGGAACGCAAGTAAGTTGCCCCATTTTTTTAATGGATTACTAGTATGACCTATCTCCAAATAGAGACAGGATGTAAAATTTATGAAAAACTAAATTTTTCTCAGATAAAACAATAAATTTAAGAGACAAAATTAAACAAGGTTGATAACCTACTTTGTTGTTACGAGCTGGTTGGTTCCTCACACATTGACGTGCCAGTTATTTTGAGATATATCTCGAGCACATTTCTTGCGATGCGTATGAAAAATCATTCGAAAGATTCTAAATGTACTCATTTAGCAAGATATCGCAACTACACATTTGAACAAAAGCAATCAAGTCACAAAGTTATTGTTTAATTTGTTTTATGGTGTTTACAAAATGAACAGTGGATTGTTTAAAACCTTACAATAATAACATACAGAAACCACGTCCACGCGCATGGATGCACCTTTATTAGAGCCATAGATGGCTCCAAACGGACCGCTTTCGGTGTTCATTACAGCTCCGCAATGTTCAATGTCAAAGCGTGCCGCAAGTAAGCAAGTAATAGTCACGCATGTGTGGATCGGATTAGTGCCTCATATTTGACTGGCCGGTTGTATGAAGACTATCCTTCCATACGTTATTATTCTAAGTTTAAAACGTTATTGCTACCATGTACCTACTATATTCATTACTATGAGTTTCCGATGTTTCGCCACTATTGCAAGCGCAATGTTCACGGAGTGGTGAGAAATCTTGCGGGCGGGTAAAATTCCTTGCCCCCAACATAACCATTTTGACAACTTGACTTGCACAGTTTATAAAAATCGGGTTTTATGCTGTTATTGGCAGACATATCTGTCTACCCTCCTCCATGGTCGTTAGTGGCCATGAAAGTTCAAAGATGTATTGTAAAGTGGATATTGTTAACTTCCTCATTTTCATCGAAACTGTTGTACCTACCTAACGGCGATATTCATTTACCATATAAAAGGTTTTTTTTTCAGAATTACAATGGATCGTCTGAAGAAGTATTATCACTTGGAGGCAACAACGTAGGCGGGCTAAATGTGAGTACCTAAGTAAGATTGGTAGTGGTCCTTTAACGCTGATGGGTTCAATGTCCATCCGGGCACTCACTTGAACCCACGACCTCTGGTGCTTAAGGCAGCATCGCTGCCACTGCACCTACAAGGATGATGCAAGCATTGATGAGCATTTGTGTTGGTTATGCCTTGATGTAATTATCTATTTTAAAGATAAAATATTTAAAAATGTTTTTAAGTCTTCTGACCCTGCTCTTTTTAAATAATCTTGGTGTCGGTACCACCAGATATTATTAAAATTTTATCAAATATACATATTATGTACTTAGTAACGTTTACAAAAGGGTTCATCAAAGCGCTAGAAGTGAATTCAAAAAGCTAGGAAAACTTTAATAAGTCTTAATATATTGTTTTTTTACAGGTGAAAGGACCTGGAAAACAAGTCATTTGTGTGGGGACCGCGGATGAAGAATATTGCGTCGGACAGGAAATCATACGAAACGTTGGTCGTTTATATTGTTGCATACTAAACCCTTTAGAAAGACCCCACACTAGCGTTCTTTGAGCGTCGGCGTCTTGCCGATGACCCTCCCAATCAGTATTTTTGGGCATTGCGTCTTCTCGGCGCCCAAAAACCCAAGTGTGGGGGGGTCGCCGGCAAGACACTACGCTCAAAGAGCGCTATATAGTGTGGGTTCTCTCTTATTCATTAAAAATAAAACATTCTAACACCGTTCTAACTGTGAAAAACTGAACTTGGAACAGTCTTTGAGTTTTATGAATAATGGTTATAGCACACTTTCACGGCACCGCTCCGACCCGGCAATTAACTTGCCATCCAAATTAGAGTATAGAATTGTGTACACTATGGTATAATTTACAATATCAAATGCCTTTTTAATACGAGGCGATGACAGATGGAGCGGTGCCGTTGCCGCGCTCTGATAATATGTGCTTTGACCTCGAAGGTCACTCGGTCCCGTCATCTAAGACTCTGACCTAAATGAAGGGTCAAATTGGTGGTATAGAACAGGGCCTCTTAAAACTGTTCTCGTGCGCAAAACCAGCCACTGTCTACTGTCGAGCGTTCTTTATACGTGACGGGCTCAGTAAGTACGTCGACCATGAGTTTCCGTCACGTAAACTACAACAGTTGACTACAGCAATTTGTTTGGCACTTTAGTTCTTTTCAATAGAGGCGCTCTACCAAAATCCCATAGAAAAACGTCAACACTGACACTCAACCTCCTACCTCAATTAAATCAGCTTTAATAACGGATTCCACACAGACAAATCGCACCAAGTCCGATAACATCAAGAACACTCGCGACAGTGCGGCTGGCCGCGTGACGTGACCGATTCACACCGGTATCGCCTGTAAACTCACCTTGTCTGTGTGCGTGATCAAAATGGCGGTTTGTTCTACATTGAAATCAAGTCATCGCTACAATTGACGGGTATTGCCTTAATCGCCACTTGCCAAATGCTTGGTTTATAATTCCCTTTTCCTGCTTACAGGGTTGGGTGAAGTTGCGATGGGGTCAATTGTGAAGCTGTCCGAACTGAAGATAGTACATTATTGCAACAATTAATAAGATTTACCAACTCGCTATTCTTTTCATTTATCGTGCCATACATTCTGTGAAGACTGTAGCAAGCGCGGGCGCTGCCTCAGAAAGGGTGTGAGTCTAGAATCGGCCAATTTCGAGTTAAATTACTGACGTTGTAGCTACTGGATGACTTGTAACTACACACACTTGTGTTTCACGACACGATTGGCGTAGAGCGCTGGCACGGTTTCTCGCCTTGGCTTGCGAGTGTCCCGGGTTCGATCCCCGGTCGGGTCAATTAAGGTTTTTTTTTTCTAAATTGGCCCGGGTCTGTCTGTGCTGGGAGATGCCCCGGCTTAATTCCTATAGTACCTCAAGGATATTTATCCTTACTTCGAGACCATGACAAATGGTGTGTTGTCTGGTGCATATTTATTTATTTAACGTTTAGGTAAAGTCGGACACAGGAGTACATACGCGTTCACATCAAGCTTTACACAGGGGCCCTATGCTAGATACGTTTTGCAATGGTTTTGTAAAGGTCCAGCACATGTGTTTCCTTCCTCTTACAGTCCTGGTTCTTCAAGCGGGGCGTGAAAAGGCATTTCTGCAGGCCTTCAAGGTGAGGATGGCCAGCCCAGTGAATCGTTTGAATGACTGGGCTTGTCAACCTCATATCAGGACTTCACGACCGCTTTCCATCAGGTGGAGTGAGGTCATCTTGACGGGCAATATAAAAAAAAAGTGTTTCTAAACGCGTCAATAACCGCTTCGGCGACAAAAGGTAGACTTTGTGTTTTCCAATATTCGAGTAGATTATCTTTATAAAAATATGTACATGTTTTTATATTACATGGGTATATTGCAATCCGTTGTATCCACATAGAAAACTAGAAATTTTCAAATTTCGGACGTTGAAGAAATCAGGCAGGATTCGAACCGGTGTCTCACATAATCCGGATGGCTGCTCTAACCACTGAGCTACCGAAATCTCAATGAACAAAACGAATATTTCTAGTAAATGCTCACGTTGCAAGCCAACGCTATTTCAGCACTGTTTAACACGTTGCCTGCCATGTCAGTCACCGGGGACTATATAATCTGTTTGAGCCATGTCAGTCATTGGTACCTGATTGGTACCTGACACTGTAGAGTCAAATTTGTTTTTTTTTCACTACGTCGGTGACAATCAAGCATGCGGACCACCTGATGGTAAGCGGTTACCGCAGCCTATAGACACGTGCAACACCAGGGGTATCACTCGCGCGTTGTCGACCTTGCAAAAACCTTTTCAAACCCCTCTTAAAGAACTCCATACTATAACTCATCGGGAAAACCTCGGCAGGGAGTTCATTCCACAATTTAAGCGTCCTCGGAAGGAAACATCTCTGAAACCGAACTGTACGAGACCATTGCGAATTCAGAATGTGAGGATGAACGCCCTGTCGGTGGCGAGCGGTGCGGTGGTAAAAAGTAGCCGTGGGCATCACATCGAACAGTTCTTCAGAACAAAACCCGTCGTACAAGGGGTAGAACACGCATAGCGAGGCAAAGTCTCTCCTCAGACTTTACGGCTCTAAACCGCTCGTCAGTTTGGGATCGTCAACAATCCGGGTCGCATGCCTCTGGACTGAGTCAAAAGGACTGAGTTGATATCCAGACGCTCCTGCCCAAAGGTGACAACAGTACTCCACGTGCGGCCTGACTTGCGCTTTATACAGCAGCAGTCTTTGCCCAGAAGTGAAGTACTGCTTCGCCCTGTTTAGCACACCGAGCTTTTTGGATGCCAACTTCGCCTTTTGTTGCAAATGACTCCGAAACTATACGTCACTAGATATGTCAACACCAAGGATCCCAATACTATTTGTTAAGGTAAGGGTGGTGTTCTGGAACTGAGGAGCTACAGTGAATGGAATTTTCGTAACGGTAAACGCGCAAACTTGTGTCTTAGTGGGGTTAAACTGGACCAAATTGTTCCGACCCCAATCGGAGACCCAAGCTAGGGTATTCTTGATTTCAGACACAAGTTTATTTCGACTTTCCTGCACGAAGGTACAAGGGATATTTGCTCGGCCTGTGTAAAAGGCATCTCCAGTGCTATCATCCGGATAGCAATAAATACCATCATTAGAGAGCAAATCATTATTATACATTTATATGCAAGAGGAATAGCGTAAGAGGATAGTACAGAGCCTTGTGGGACGCCAGAATTGATGTCCAAGCTATCGGAGCAACTACCGTCTACAACGGCTTTAATGCGTCTGCTGGACAAGAACCTGGCAATCCATTCGCATAAACCCTCGGGCGGTCCGTAAGATGGAAGCTCTGATAGAAGATCTAGATGCCAGACCCGGTCGAATGCCTTAGCTATATCTAGGCTAACAGCCAAAGCCTCACCTTGACTTTCAATGGCCTGAGCCCAGCAGTGTGTGAGATACACCAGAAGATCGCTAGTCGACCGATCATTACTGTGCGTCCACAGTGTAAGCCTAGCGCGGTCGCGACCGACGGGCGCGAAATATCAAACATACTCGTATGAATCGCGTCTTTGCGTTCATAGTGTAGCAAAGGCTTTTTTCAGACATTTATGATCTTCCTTAACCAGCCAGTCGTCGGTTACTTGGCACTAGCGAGTCTTCTAGGCTGGATATTCACTATTACACTAAATAAATAAATAAATATGCGCCAGACAACACACCTCTTGTAATGGTCTCGAAGTAGGGATTAATATCCCTGTGTTACGAGGTACCACACAAGGAAATAAGCCAGGAGCGTCTCCCAGCACACCCAGGCCCGAGTCAATTCAGAAAAGATCGTTTCTGAATTGACCCGACCGGGAATCGAACCCGGGACACTACGGAAATCGAGGCGAAGAACCGTGCTACAGCGCACTACGCCAATCGTGTATCGCCAACAATAGAAGTCATGGTTCATTTGGTAAATAAAAGGTCAAATTAACCCATGTATTTTTCACGAATCTTAATCAAAAGTGTCTCCTATTAAAAATGTATCTCGTATAAATAGTATAGTAATAAACTAATAACATCACGCAAGTGTGGTGTTTGAATCTATTCAAAGTTTGTGATAATTTAAGACCTCTGCGGATTGTGAACCTACCAAAATAAGGTACTCGTACATAAGGTTAAAGGGAATCCGTGCAGACTTTTAGCGATTAATAATCTATGTTGCAACTTCAATCTCTTTCGTTGAATCAAATTTTTAAGAGCAATATTAATATTTAATTCTTAGTTTACTATGTTTTCATGTTCTAAAATCGGAAAATACCTGCTTTAGGGGCTCTCATGATCACGGGGCCCTAGGCGCGTGCTCAAAATACCTTTAGAGAAAGGAGCCGGAAAATATCATAGGTTAAGTGAATAAAGTTTTGTCAGTTCAGACTAGGTAATCATAAATTACATCCGATTTAAATTGATTTGTTAAATGGCTTGGTTTGAAAAAATGTTTTGCAGCACGCTGTGTGAGTTTGCTACAATCATCTTACAAAAAAATAATATGCGTGAAGGTAATATTGTCAAAACTACCACACCAATACGTTATTTTATAAGAATTAGGATAAAATATTTTGGTTGTGGTTTATGTGTGTGGTACCTCTATGAAATACTATCCGTAGTCAGCGACACGAAGCTTACATAGAAACCAGTAGTGACGCGACGGCACGTCGTCTGCTGCTGCTGTGTGAAGTCGGCTACGAACTTGCACCTTCACCTGCTGATAATATAGCTATAAATTGGCGAAATAATTTTTAAAATCGGTCCAGTAGTTTCAGATTTATTAGTGTAGATATAGGTAATGTCTCCCTGCTCACCCAGAACCGAGCCAATTTAGACTAGAGTTTTAAAAATGTAATTACGGTGCAGTATAAATGAAAAATAGGGTGATGGCTGTACGTATGTGTTTAGTAAGTGTGACTAAACTGAAACACGGAAGTCGCTAATTGCTGATTTTGTAGATTTGTTTGCGAACATAATATAAGCAGGGTTTTTGCGGGCCCAGTGACTTTTTGTAAGAACTCTTGCAGAGATGAAGGCGGTTGTTCTTTTGTGCCTGTGCTTTCATGCACTACAAGCGTCCAGAAGCTCCTTTCCTGTGGTAAATATAAATTATATAATATGTTTAAACCTCAGACATCGAAATACTTAGAATATAGGCCTGCGCAGACAAAAGACTTTTGTCCACCGAGGACCGGAATCCCTGCATAACCTGCATTGCGGAAAAAATGTCTGCCGAGACACGCGTACGGCGTGCGAACTTTTGTTGTCCAGAGATTTAGTGAATCGTACGTTATGGAGGCAAGTATTCTACGCTCAACGCAGACTAAAGTCCGCTGTGTGCGTTGCTACTCATACTCACTCACGTTAGTTCAATGTTTTTCGGGGACTTTTGTCTAGTCAGGTCTCTTGGCGTCCTCGGTTGTGCGGGGGAATTTGTGAACGTTGTACTTTAATTCCTTTGTCTGCGTTATTTGATACAGTTTATAAGGGATTTATATTGATGGACCAAAGTACCTCGTAGGTAGTCACTCGTCAGCGCAGGCCTAAATAACACATAGCAAAACTTCTGATGGCGCAAATATTTAGTCATTCCGGCTCGGTATTTCTATCTTTATGCACGACGCGAGTCCCCTTTCTCATTTTATTTGTAATGACCAGTAATAATGGATGAACTCTTTTAAATGACAGAATGGTGTCGGATCAAATTGGGTGTATAACGAAATGGACAAAAGGGTTGAGGTAAAGAAATATTATTTTAATAAAATTACCTAATAGTATCAAAAAGACAAAACACAGCTTGGTACCTTTCCCACAAAATACTTACTATCCAGCCAGGGTATCCCAAAAAGGTGGGATAGACCGAAAGCCTTAAGGCAGAATATCACTAAGCTAACCGAATAATCCCTATGTTAGGTATGTTTCGTTATTATATATATTTTCGTAATTTTTGGGTTTGGTCACTTTTTTGGTGACTTTGGCGAATATTTTAAATTGTATCTGACGTGGCACCAGATTTGGAACTAATATATTATAAAGCGTGTAAAATGTAAATAGACCCTTAACGAAGCCGAGACCTACGTATTTTGCACATCATCTCAATAGTTAGAAGTTTTTGAAGGTCAAAGTCAAAAAAAAATCTCAAGATTTTGATAAAAACAAACTCTAATCATTATTACTCAATTTTTGTCCTAAGGAACATCATCAAAATTTCAGGCTAACTAAAAATTGCTTCAAAACGTTCAACTCGCAATGTAGGTACATCGTGCGTAGATACCCCTTGATTTTGCGTACCTAACAGCACAAACTAAAGAGTTTACAGACGGACCGCTCCCGCCTTTTTCTATCAACTTGCCTGATCGCCTAGGGTTGCTACTCGCTACTTTATTCGCCAGATAAGCGCGATTTGACAGATACCGCGTAAAATAAAATACATCAAGTGAAAAATTTCACCTAGTTCGACAAAAACAAAAATATACAAAAGGAGTCCAGCCAGATTAAAAGGAGTTGAGATGGGTGAATACGTATAAAAGTATTATATTATAAGTAGTCATTTACCGGGGTCCAGGTGCAACCTGCTAGCCTAATGGCTTGATCATACAGTCCTGCCTACCTACCTACATAGTTGGCTGTAGATAACACCATGAGCCACCGCTTCGGCGGTTACCTGTCGGCGGCGCGGCGCGGATGCAGCAGCCGCGCGTGCCAATAAAAGAATACATCTAAAATACTGGTGTTTTACCAATACATGATAAGATAAGTTACAGAAAAAGTAAAAGCCCATTTTTACTGGATTTATTTTATTTATTTATGTTATTTTATTTATTAGGACAACCAACAAAACAAACACCAATAACAGAATAGTTGTATAACACACACGGACTAAATGCTAAATGTCGTCTTAATTAAAGGTTGCCACGGCATGCAATGTGGACTAAACAATTACTAACTAGTTATTTGTAATAGGCTCTAAAAACTACCTATAATACTAATACAATTTTAAAAAATTGAAAATTTGAAAAAGTAAAACTAATTGCCTTAAAAAATTGAAGACAATTACAGTTAACATTATAGTGAAGGCTGGCCAAACAGGTCAAACAGGGACAGCCGTAAAATACTGAAGTACTTTGCGCATGGATTTGAATGTGTTACGTACCTAATATAATGGTTTACCTACCTATATACTTATAGTACTCGTACGTAGTACTTACTGACTTGCAAACGTTATCTGAGTTTTACTTACCTTTCAACATCGTTTGATAACTTAAAAAAACGTATAATCACAATTTAGTGTGGTGTTCATACAGCCAAATACACTGCAACAGAAATATCTGCGCGAAACCATTTTTGACCATTGAACTATAATGTAAGTATCTGACGATGTACAATTGATGATTTTTGACAGTGCGACTGACCGCCACACGGAAACTCACCGACTTCGCCTGTAAACTCACGTCTCTGAGTGAGAGTGTCAAAAATGGCGTGCTGTTCTAAGCGGGCTATCTGTCAGAGCGCCGCGCATGTCTAATTTGTGATAGAGTGCGCGCCAGCTAAGTCTGCGCGTGGTCAAAATCGGAACTAATCGCAGGCTGCCATGTTGTTGTTATGTCAGGTGTAGTGAGTGTGTAGAGTGTCTTGCGTTTTTATTAGTTTTCAGTGATCAAATTTGGCAATCATCATGCCAAAAGTGATTAAAAGTGCTGACAGAGAGATTGTTTTGAAGGTGAAACGTTCTTGTGAAGCAGAACGGGACAATAAGGGACCAATTATACTATTTTGTAAAGTACGGGCACGGACGGCTTTCTTGACAGGTAATTTTTGGGGTGACCATTGCATGGTATTTTGCTTTCGTGTGGGGTGATATTTGTATTTAACTTATGTCGGATAATCATAATGTATTTGTTCGTTTTAGGTATTTCTGAACGCACTGTCACTCAAATAGCTCGATAAAGTACCGTAGCTGAAGCTTCAAATTCGAAAATTATAACTCCAGGAAAAAATAGAGACCGGAAGAGTTTTTTGGAAATTGACGAATTTGACAAGTGAGCTATTAGGCACATGATACAATCATTTTATGTCGTCAAAAAGGAAATTCCGACCATTCATAAGCTTTGGCTCGCGCTGAAATCAGATATTGATTTTAAATACAGCAAAACAACTTTAAGCCGTGTTTTGAGAAGCATGGGATATAAATATAAAAAGTGCCAGTCCAAACGCTAAGTATTAATGGAACGTTATGATATTGCAGCTTGGAGAGCAAAATTTATTTTGAGGATCCGTAAAAACCGTTTGGAAGAAAAGCGTTCTGTCATATATCTTGATGAAACATCAAGATGTGTGATGAAACAACATCCATGCTTCCTATCACCTCCAAAAATGTTGGCAATCCAATGAAGAACCAGGTGTTTTGAGTGCCGGCACAAGATGGATTATAGCTCACGCTGGCGGAAAATCTGGATTTGTCGAAAATGGGCTCCTGCTGTTTAAATCGCAATCAAAATCAAGTGACTATCATGACGACATGAATGCTAAAAATTTCATTAAATGGATGACTGAAAAAAACATTCCGAACTTGCCACCTAACTGCATTGTGGTAATGGATAATGCATCATATCATTGCACACAAATAAATAAAGCACCTACAATGAGCAATTTAAAAGCAGAAATGCAAGAATGGCTATTAAGTAAGGTAAACGCAGGTATTACGGAGGTAATATCAAGGCTTTAAGGTTTAAACTTTCGAAATATTAATTTCCGATCGTAAAAACAGTTACAAGTATATATTTTCTGATACTTTGAGTTCTGGACTTTAGAAATCTATAAAGACGTAGACAGGTTTTGAGTAAATATGTAAAAAAAAAAAAATTAAAAATAACTAGCCGGATGAAGCTAATTACCGAGGTATGCTAAAGTGACTGCAGCTAATACCGCGAATCGTGATTCTATTACCGAGGGTAGAAAAAAAATTGGCATTTTGGTTCCGTACAAAATCTTTATTAAAAAACAAATTGTTGGCTACTCTATGTAAATATGTATGTATGTATGTGGGGGCCTAAATTGTACTTTAATATTTACTTTTTTGTTTTTACGTGCTGTAAGTATTTGTTTGTGCAATAAAGATTATTTATCTTATCTTATCATATGTATTCATCAACAATCTATAACTCTGATAAAATTATTTAGCAAAATAATTACAGAACCGCCTTAGTACCTAGTACTCTACCTTATTACTATGGCATTTATGTATCACCTTGGATAGTTTGGAAAAGGAACTTAAAACTAGAATAATAAGTAAAAATAGCCTTTGTTATTAAGTACTTTGGTTCGTATGATTTAACATAATTATTTTGATAAAAATCTTTTTAATAGCTTTTAACAATAAATTAGGATAATCTTAATATGAGGAATATAAACTGCTCATCACATATTATTTTATAAAGTTTCCGCGAACACAACACATTACATTAAAACAACTTTAACGGATTATTACGCGTTTATTTTACATTAAGTTTAGTCAGGATCCTGCGAAGGGTTCGAAAAACGTTAGGACTAAAAATAATGTAAAATAAACGCGAAATTATCCAATAAAGTTGTTTTATTGTAATGTGCTCTTCACAATCAAATAATAACTAAAAGATTATATTAGGATACGTACTTAAAAAATAGAATCATCTGAATCTGAATCAAAAATAGAACGCTTGACTTTTTGTACAGCATCAAAGTAATGTGTGTTTTCGCTGTCCATTGCCCTTTGTGGAGTTTGTGGTGAAGGTGATTTAAATTGACGTTGTTCATTTAACGTTGGTTTAAAATTACAACTGATGGGTGACTGTATCGCATTTGGCTTGTCGTTTTTTCTAATTTTATTTTTCTGTGTAATTTTCGAGGTAATTTTCTTCTTGTTTTTTTTTTCTATTGCATCTTGTTTACGTTTTATTTTCAGTTTTTCTTTTTCTTCCTTCTCTTTTTCTGCTCTTCTTTGATGTTCCATAAACTCTTCGGCAATAGCTACAGTTGGTGTCACTTTTTTATTATTTTCTTTTTAATTGGTTCTATTTTTTTGGGAAAATAGAACGCATTTTTGAATGGCGTTGTTATCTGTTTGAATGGTGTTGGAAAATCTTTCTCTGGTCTTGTGATGCCAGTGCTGGTACTTGGCATGTCTTCTAGGTTTCGTCGTGTGTTTGTAAATATACACACATCAAAAGTGTCTAGGGATCAACATATATTTTTGCAATAACTTTTCTCCTGATTGATATTAATTAAAATTTTCTCTAAGGATTCATCAAATAAAGTGTTTCCGTTTGTCTACAGTAACGATAAACCAAGTCACCTTTGCATTAATAAAGAAATTTGCCATTTTCCTAATAAAGGGATTTTTGACATTTGAACCACTAACATTAAAGTTCGAAAAAAAGACTGAAATAACAGTTTTCTTTAATATTTTATTGGGTAACTTAAACAATTAATAATGTTTCTACCGCGAACACTAACAACACAAGAACATCGGTTTGGCATACTCAAAATGAGTTCATCCAAATCACGCTGTGGAATGGCCGCCCATGTTCGTTGCAACAACAAAAAAAGGTCTTCTTGCGACTGGATACCCTCCATATTCGGCAGAGCTCTTCTCTGTAGCATATCCCATGCATGCTCAATCGGGTTCAAGTCTGGCGACTGAGCAGGCCAGGGCAGGACATTGATGTTAGCTGCGGCGAGAGTCTGTCTTACAACTCTTGCGGTGTGCGGTCGTGCATTATCATGCATTAACTGAAATAAGGGACCGATTTGCACTTGTAGAGGAACGATGACGTCTGATACAATCGTCTCAGCATAAATTTGAGCGTTGAGGTTGCCTCTGATCCAAATCAACTCAGTTCTTCCGCCGATCCAAATACCCGCCCATACCATGATGGTTCCACCACTATAAGGATGGAGTTCCTGGCAGGATTTTAATCGCTGTTGGCGTCCAGGGGTTCTCCAGTGTCGTATACGTCTTGTATCCGGTCTCATACCAAAACGAAACTCATCAGAGAAGCACACGAAACGCCATTGTTCTTCTGCCCAATTTCTGTGTTCAAGAGCCCATTGATATCGAATCCTACGATTGTGCATTGCTATAGGTGGTACCCTTAGCGGTCTTCGGGAATGAAGGTTCACTTCATGCAAGCGGTTTCTGACTGTTTGGTCGCTAATCAAGTTCCCTGAAGAGTGATGAAGCCTCACGGCTAACATCATGGCGGTTATTGTTGGAGCTCTTCGAGTTGTGATTTGAATGTATCGGTCTTGTCTCCGTGTGGTGCAGCGATACCGTCCTCCATGGCGCTCAGCCACGGTACCAGTGCTTCGGTAACGTGTCCAAAGTCGACTGATAACACTCTGACTTGTATTCAGAGCTAAAGCCACAGTACGTTGCCGGGAACCAGCTTCTATCATTCCCACGGCTCTGAGAATTTCTTCCCTGCTTCAATGACGTCGCCGCTCCATAATAACGTTGGTTTTAATCAGTAGTAGGGAAACAGTAGCACTAATAATGTCTTCAATGCGTTGTATGTTTTTATAGGGAAAATATTGACAGCTGATTTTCATCTTTTACTCGAATTTGATTGACAGTTCCTGTTTCAAATTATGAAATGCACCAAAAAGGATCCATATAAATTTATAAAATCATAAATTTATTATAAAGCCACATCTCAATCTCAAGAAATCCGCATAAAAATGCTTGATCCCTAGACACTTTTGATGTGTGTATTTGTATCAAGATCACTACAAATGTTTAAGGCACATTTGTTTTCTGGGAAATAAGAGATTTGGATATGCATAAAGTACTTTCGTTTTCTGAGTTTTCTATTTCTGATACTGACAGATGAGGACTGAAACATTCATTGATGGACTCGGGAGTAGTTGCTCTTATACTTTCTTTTAGGTCTCTTAGCTCTTGTGGCAAGATAGCAGCCTGAATATCCATCTGTGAAGTATCTGGTCTGACTTGGCAAATATCTGATGTACCAACCAATTGAAAAGAAGTAGATTTAAACGGTTTCTGTGTAGTATTTTTTTTTACATTCATATCAGAACTTGATATTTCGACGTCATTATGATTTACAGAAACATTCTTATGAGTTACGATTTCTTGAGGGACTGAAAACGAAACAAAATTGGTTACAGTATCAAACTCTTCGTGTTCATTTGGTATCATCATACCGTCAGATCCCACATCAAAGTTCAAAACAACCTCTGATATATTGTCGGTATCAATACAATTGTTCTCAAGAGTACAATCTCCTAGCTCTAGGTTATTATTTTTTTGATTGTTTGAGGTTTCAGTTGTAATATTCTGCCAATATAAAAAAAGGTTTTCAGACTTTGGGTCACCTGTCCAACCATTAACAGCCTCTTTAAAAGAATTCAATGTGAGTGGCGATAATCTGCTTTCAAACTGTTGTTTGTAATTTTCAATTTCTTCATTATTAGCACAATTGGAATGATCAGCATCAGTATTTTTGTTTTGCTTTGTTAATAGTTTGCTATAGTCAATGTTGCTAACGTTGAATGGATGAATACTACAGCATTTGAAGGCATTTTTAATCGTTTCAGGTTTTAAGGATTTATCGAAACATTTTTGGACCTCTGGCGCAAAATCGGTACGTTTTCCGATCGGTACCTATTTACTAGATCTATTCATTCCCGGGGCTGCAAAATACGTAGGTTTTGTAAGGTTATTTACAAATTCAATACTATTCGCCAGTTATAGGTAGGTAGGTACTTGAAAGCGTCGGTGGCCGAGCGGCTGACTGGTCTGCCTATTAAGCATGAGGTACCGAGTTCGAATCCCAATGCCCGCCATGTACCAACGACTTTTTCTGAGTTACCTACACTAACCGATGCTATTACGGTGAGGGAAAACATCTTAGGGAAACCTGCACACTCAGGCGACTTTATGTGTAAGCATGGTCCAAGCTGGTCAAGTTACCCTGTTATTAAGGTCACGGAGATCAGACGGCAGTCACTCCACTGTAATTACCTGATTATGTACAATCCTAGATCATGGTCCAAAGCTATAAAGGTAAAGTTGGCGTAAAGTTACATCAAGCTGACCACCTTTTTTTTTTAATCTATGGGAATAAGAAATAAAAAAATAAACTCATTTTATTTTAAAAGAAAAGAGGTCTTGAATGTTTCGCCGACTGTACCATTGCCACGTAAAAATTAAATCCTAAGTTAGAAAGGTATCTAAGTCTAGGTAAAAATAGGGTTCTGAATTTCATATAGAGAACCCTAAACTCAAAAATAAATGCTGTTATCAGTCGGTATTCGATTTCTATGATGAAGTTAATATCGAGTAATAACACTCGGTAATAGCTTCTTATACAAGTTATCACCGAGTAATGGCTTGTTTTCACCATCGGTTATAGCTTCATCCGCGATAGTGTAAATAATCTAATTCCAAGGGATAAAAATAGATTAATTTAAAACAAAACAACAGTTTAATCGGTAGCCAATGAAGTTACCTAAATATATACATGATATTTGAATTAAGTACTGAGGTTTAAAATACAGACTAAAATAAAGTTTCATCTCGTATTGAATTTAGTGCTCCCATACGAAGTTAATTTTTATGGCTCAATTTAAGACAAAAAAATAAGAGATCTAGTGAAATTTTCATATCGCGGAAATAGTTTTTTACGATAAATACATAATCACCTTAACGAATTACCAAATCATTTGGGTTACTGTTATATACAATTTTCTTAAAAATTTAATAAAACTATTGGTACTGATTTATGCTATTACCGAGTATACCGCGGTCAATACATTCAGAGAAGAAAATTGTGAAGCTATCACCACGGTATTTTATTTTTATTCACTGTTTTATAATAGTGCAAAATAAACGAAAATTACATAGTTACAATCATGGCTGAAACTATAGCCCACCTTGTGACCTACTTCGAATCTGTTTAAATGGTATCTTTACGACACAATAACCTTAGCAAAATATTGAAAGTACTTACATTTGGCGACTCGCGTTTATATGGACGTCGTGCTCCGGCGCCGGCTTAAAGCAAACTAATCGGTGTTTTATTTTTCTGCTTTATTAGGCACAGTGCGCTTCGGATCCATAAAAACGGATATTAATTGATCTTTCATAAAAGTTTAACTTTTTGAGTAAAATATGCCTGCAATGGCTTAAAACTACAATTATATTACATAACTCGATGATACCTGCAGATTTTTGACTACCGCGGTAATACCTGCGTTTACCTTAATAGTATTCCGTTTGAAGATTACTGGACGAAACCACAGTTGTACGAATTAATAAAAAAAACAGAGGAGACCCAGTTTATGAAGTCGAATATTTATTAAATCAACATGGACATGAGGTCGTGCACTTACCTCCATATCACTGCGATTTAAACCCTATAGAAAAAATATGGGCTATTGTCAAAAGACGTATTGCAGAGGAAAATGTGAGTCAAGCCACAAGCGAAATATCCTCAATAACTGAAGCAGCATTCAAAACTATAACAAAGTTGGAATGGATTAACGTGTGTCAACACGTGGAAAAAATCGAAGACCAGTATTTCGAATCCGACAGACTTATGGATGTGGAACTCGACAAATTTATAATTGATCCTACAAGTGACAATGAAAGCTTAGATTCTTCCGACGACGACGACAGTGAAATGACCGAAGACCCAGAAAGCAACAATAATATAATGGACGGCATCCACCCACTGGAGGACCATAATTATACAAAATTTAGAAGTATATATACTTAATAAAAGATTTGGAAAAAGCTTTGGCTTTGGAATGGTCGGAATTTCCTTTTTGACGACATAAAATGATTGTATCATGTGCCTTATCAAAATCACTTGTCAAAATCGTTTATTTCCAAAAAACTCTTCCGGTCTCTATTTTTTCCTGGAGTTATAATTTTCGAATTTGGAGCTTCAGCTACGGTACTTTCTCGAGTTACGAGTATTTGAGTGACAGTGCGTTCAGAAATACCTAAAACGAACAAATACATTATGATTATCCGACATAAGTTAAATACAAATATCACCCCACACGAAAGCAAAATACCATGCAATGGTCACCCCAAAAATTACCTGTCAAGAAAGCCGTCCGTGCCGTACTTTACAAAATGGTATAATTGGTCCCTTATTGTCCCGTTCTGCTTCACAAGAACGTTTCACCTTCAAAACAATCTCTCTGCCAGCACTTTTAATCACTTTTGGCATGATGATTGCCAAATTTGATCACTGAAAACTAATAAAAACGCAAGACACTCTACACACTCACTACACCTGACATAACAACAACATGGCGGCCTGCGATTAGTTCCGATTTTGATCACGCGCCGACTTAGCTGGCGCGCACTCTAACAGCCACACACAAAAGCGCAGGAGCGGTCTGTTGCACGCGTTACATTGCGTAGTCCGTTTTCAGGTTGAAAATTGACACCTAAAAAAAATTTCGTTTCCCATCAATATTTTTTTCTGAAACTTGATTTAATAATAATAAATAAATAAATCATTTAATTCAGGCAATATTATACATAACAAAAGTTACATATAACAGAGGCCCATAGACAAATACCTTACAGACTGACATATACATATGAGTTATAATAATTAATTCTAAAACTAATTTACACGTTGAGTCAGCCATCCTCTGAATTTCCGGAACACGACTCCCTGCGGCCAAAAGTCTTCCTTCATGAAGGTCGCCAAATGGTGGGTCGGCACTCTCACCACAAAAGAATTAAAATTCACTTTGCGGCGAGATTCCAACCGTTCGACCCTTAGGGTGAAATTGGACTTTCTTCGCACATAGTCTACAAAGTCCTCGACTTTCGTAGACCAGTGTAATCTGGACACGTACAGCTGCGTCGCCGGTACTTCAGGACGCAGGGCGCAATCCAGTTCAGTCGGTGCAGAGCCTCGATGGTTACGACTGGCGGGTTTCTTCTTCCTCTCAACCTTCACGAAACCCTCCTCATCGCATGGCTCTTTCCTCGGACACTGAGTCACAGACTTGTAAGGGAGCTTGCAAGATTTCGGCTTCTTCCCCTGAGGCCTTCGAGAAGGCGCGGCGGCGGAATCGGCGTAGCTAGCAGTGGGGGTAGATGACCTAGCGCTTGACGTCAGCTCGGCGGGGGCGGGACGCGTGGCGGGGCGCGGTGCATCGCGCTCGACAACAGCGAGTAGCGAACATAGCAATACCGCTGACACAATACTGCCAATGGATGCGTTTTGCGCTCCGCGACGTGTGTTGACATTCGAGGCTACGGCTGACCCACTTACCGAAACATTACGTTTTAATGATAATAATTCGGCACGCAGATCGGAGATTGTAGATTCCGAAACCTCAACTCTCAACTTCACTTCAGCCAGGCTTGCTTTCAGGGTTGTGATGTCCTTTAGCAAGCAGGTGACGTCGACGTGGTCAAAAGTGACGGGAGGCAGCCTATGCAGCTGTTTCGCCACGAAAGCGGGCACGTCGTCCGGATCGGTCTCCTTCAACAGCGTGATAATGTCCTGGAGACTTCGCTCGCCTTTTTCGTCCCTCCTGCGAGACGGAATTCGGTCGGCTTTGCCGAGCGTCTGGTAGAGCAGCACCTTGCTACTGACAATATCCTCCTCCTTGAAATTGGATTTGCAGATCTGCATGATGCTAACCTCGTCCATCGTGTCAATGGCGTGTAGGATAAACGCCAACAGCTCGTTGGCTATGAGTTGCTTGGAACCCATAGCGGCGGCAGCCACAACCGGCTACGTAGTTCGCGAACTAATCAAATAATTCAAGACTGTGCTGAATTACGGAACGCGACCGTTTCCGAGCGCGCATCGCTCGCATATATTTAATGGTCTGAGTGCGTAGACGCCGGCTTCGTTATGGGCCTTTTAACATCCTGTATGCTAAACCTAAGTATGTTTGTCAGCATCTTGACTTTCATAGTAATAAGCTCTGTTTAGAAAAGGTCAGATAATTTTGGTGCAAAATTTCAGATGTTCATATTTTTTTTAGGGTTCCGTACCTCGAGAAGAAAAAACGGAACCCTTATAGGATCACTTTGTTGTCCATGAATCCGTCTATCTGTCAGTCAAGACCCTTTTTCTCAGGAACGCGTGGAGGTATCAAGCTGGAATTTATATAAATACTCAGGTCTACTGTCCCTTGGAGCTATGAAAAAATCAACTTCTAAGCCAACGCAATCAAAAGATATAGCCGTTTATGCCGCAAATTTTCGAGACTCGCAAGGGAATCAAAACCTACAGGGTACTTCCCGTGAACTCAGAATCTTGAAATTTAGTACGAAGCAACCTCTTATAAGAGGTTGTGCTATAGCACAGATAAAGGAAAAATTGCGAAAATCGTAAATTTTTGGTTACATAATGTAATAAAAGTATTTTTAATAAATATGTTTGTACGGAACTCTTGGTGCGCGAGTCCGACTCGTACTTGGCCGGTTTTTTATAATATTACAATGGTCCTAAAATTACAGAATGAAGGAGGCGCATCGAAAGCCTTCCTAAAAGCATTCGGAGATTCCGTTAAGGTGAGAAGTATTCTTTGTAATATTCTACCTATCTAAATATCAAGTTATTTACAAAAATAAAATTACAGAAATGTACAGAGGCGTTCACATCATCCTTTACGTAGAGGTCATCTTGTATTGCAACATAAGACCCATTTTGAAATGATTTTATTACGGTTATGTACCTTACAAGCCTGTAGGATTACCGGTTTAATATGGCTTCTAAATGTTTGTTATTCGTTTTAATTGTTTTCGTCATTCATTATTGTGTTAACTTCAATCTTCGCTTTTGATGTTGTCCTTTTGAGAAATAAACGCTCTAAAGCCGACAACACAGATTATGATGACGAGATGCTATTGCAGTAAGACCTAATCAGTAATCACCCAGTGTAAAAGTAATAACATAACATCACGACTTTATCCCAAACGGGGTAGTCAGAGGCAAGTGACTGTTGCCGTCATGGTGAACGGAACACTTAGAGGCTTACTTTTCACCAGTGCAATGGCGTTAGAGCCCAACGTGGTAGGTGGTGAGCCTTCCGTCGTTAACCGGGTTGATTTGTTTTGTTATCGATGTTTTCCTTTACCGGAGAGTTAGTCGGAAATTTAAGAATGAAAAACCAGATGGTTCTGAACAGATTTGAACTCGGGAATACAGGAGCCACGATCCGAGTTGGGGTGCTTAACCACTAGGCCACGATGCCAAAAAGATACGACGGTCAAAGATATACACCGACATACGAGTAATATGGATGGCAGGAAAGTAGAGAAAGACATCTACTCTACAACATCGCAATTTTACAGGAGAACACATTAAGTAAAAAATTGTGGTCATTTTAAGAGTTATTGACCGATTAAAATGAAACTTTGAACGATGCAATAAAATAACATTCTTTATTGATTATATAACAAATTATATGTATCAGTATATTGTTTTCTACTGAAATAATGCAGATGCCTTTTTTAACTCCTAAAAAACTATGACGTATAAGAAGATATTTGCCAGATATCTTCTTATACGCCAAAGAAAGAGGAAGATATCTGCCAGATATTTCCTTAAACGCCTTTTTATCAGGTCAACTTTAAGATTGTCAAATCCGAAATCTCATTAATATACTTCTGCCCACCTTTTTGAGCCATTTTTAACAGTAATTTATTCTTTGAGAAGTCTCAAAGACTCATTTTGGAGACAAGGGACAGATGTCTGTCAGATGATTATTGACGTTTGAATCACCTGTCAAAGTTGCGAAGTAAGTGGGTTCAAATATCCGTTTCTACTGCGATGTTTTTCAAAAACCGAGGGTAGATGTATTCTTTGACGTGCTAGATTTCTAATTATTTTGAAATTCGTAATAATTTGAGTACAGACTTTTCGATAAGGTTCAACTAAAGCTAATTTTGATACAAAATCTAGATGTCCATATCTACTTTGCTGCCACACAACTTATATAAATGTGACTCTATCACCGGCGTCCGAGTGGTGTTTCTCAACTGAGAATAATCGGCCAGAAACCCGACAGTTACTCTTTTTTGAAATAGTTATAACTTTAAACATTTTACGAAAGTAATAACTATTAATTGTTTGCTTCTTCTGTCAGAATGATCAACAACTCTTTAAAACCCTGTTCGATGAAACATCTGAGAAACCAACAAAAAGGGAAAGGATGCCAAAACCTACCATTTTGCCATGGACTAGACCTAAACAGCAGACAAAGACTTATTTTGGCATAACAAGGCCCTCGAGATGGCGTAGACCCGGCGGATCCAAGGTAGGCACGATTTACTTGAAATCATAGCATTTATTTAAAAACTAAAGCCGGAGCTCGACCGCGAAATGAGTGAGGTCACCGATTATTTCCGAAGACGCTTGCTTCTTTCGCGGTCGAGCCTCAACTATGAAAATGATCGTTGCGAGTTAAGCGGGCTCATTAATTACCTCGCTCATTTCGCGGTCGAGCCCAGGCTTAAGGCCTCATTCACGGAGACGCCGAGCGTCGAGCGTTGCGTTGGGCGGCGCGGCAGCACGCATATAACGCCATACGTCAGTGCTCAGACGCCTGAGTCCATGAATGAGGCCTAAGTGTTATACAGCTGGAAGCTTACAATAATAGCATAGAAGGCTATTAACTTTCAATTTGGAACATGAAATAATTTTGACAGCTGATTTTAGCATCGCAATTGACGCGCTTTTTGTATTAAACTATCCGGCGGCTATCAAGGCTATCAAGTACATGGAGTGACAGAGGCCTGGTAATGGTGCCTTAGATTTGAAAGTAATCTTTACATAGCACTGCTTCAGCTTTTCATTAGCCTCTTCTGCCATAGTGAGATTTAGGAAAACAATACGAGTACGTGAAGTGGTTTTAAGAAGGCTCTTAACCGTTCTTAAATCAAATAATGACCGCAAATGCTGTCGACCTCTGCCGTCGACGTGTTGACGGCTGCCGTCGACATTGCTGCCGACTGTTTTTTAGTAGTCCAGGAGCTAGGAAGCGCAAAAAATGAGCTTAGCCGAAGAAATTGATTCTGAAGTGCTTTCTAAAAAAATAATCATTTCGAACTCGAACTTATAAGATTACACCATTTACACCCGGCTCTTGTATAAAGTCAGCTGTCGACGTGTCGACGGCAAATGCCGATCGTGTGTTAAAGCGCGTAAAAGGTACTTTAAGGGTGCTTTTCCGGCAGATGTGTGCATGCTGCCAGGATGTTCACAGATTAGTTCTCAACGATCAATGTATCTTTTAATTGTACTTATCTGTGGGGTAAGAGATTACTTCCAGCACTAAGACTGCCTAAATTGTACATTAGGATTTAAGTGTATTACTTATGTGTAAATACTCTGTTTTATGTGCAATAAAGAGTTTCTCATCTTATCTGTTTATCACCATTAACTAGCCACGGGAGGACTACACAACGCGCGTGAGTATTTTTTTTACTTATTGTCGGAGAATTTGCTTTGCAATTAACTTGTCATTCCAATTAGAGCATTGAATTGTGTGTACTATATTTTACAATGTCAGTATGAAAAAGCTGAAAAGCACCTTAATACGTCTGCTGATGGGCACACATGTCTCACCTCAATATGTGGTGGTACGAGGCATACTTCAAACCTATCCATTACTGGAAAGGCGTATTAAGGCCAGTGATAAACTTTACCACCAGATATTATCGAGTAAGGGCCCTAAGGGTCCACGCCCTAAGGGCGTGGACCCTTAGGGCCCTTACTCCGCTCCGACTAGGTTTCACGACAGACAAACCCAAAGCGAGTTTCAAAGAGTAACTGCTCGGTTTCTCGCCGGGTCTTCTCAGCAAGAAACTACTCCGACGCGGTGGTAGAGTCGCATTATGTCTGTATACTGTGTATATGTCCATGTTATTTAAGTATTTATGTCTATTATTTAGTATATTAGGCTGTAAATTTGACGATTTGAAAGTACTGATACAGTCTATTTCAGGGATGCACAGACTTATTAAGACTAGGGGCCACTCGGGCAAATTATAAACTGATGGCGGGCCGCCAGAAGTATAGGTAATTAACGACAATAAAGAATTGATAATAATGTATTAAAATTGAAAAATAATTTATTAATTTGAAGCGTGGCACTGCATAGTGCTTACAATCTTTTTATATTTGGCTCAAATTTACTTGTAGCAACACGTAAAACTGCTTCCAAACTTTCGTTTGCAAGGCGGTTTCGATTTTTTGTTTAATTATTATTTAGTATTGAAAAGGTTTGTTCACATATATAGGTAGAACCAAATAAGCTGGCACATTTCAGAGCATTTATGCGCAACTCTTTGTACATATTTTTATCAATGCAGCGGTAAAAGTTCAGCAAGGAGACTTCGTTGAATTTGTTGCGTAAATCTTGGTCGTTTTGAATGTCGATAATTTCTAACTGCATTGAATCTGGCTCATTTTCAACTGAAATCGTGAAAGGATTGCTGAATATGTCCAACAGAGGTTGAATCAAAATATCTAGCTTTTCTACATAACTGAAATTAATCGCAGTTTTGTTGAATTTTTCAGCCATTTTCTTATAATTCGGAAAATGATTGTAATTTCCAGAATTCAATTGCGACCTGAAAAGTGTCAGCTTGCATTGGAAGGATGATACATGAGCGTAGAGCTGCGATATCAGTTGATTTTTGCCTTGAAGCCGTGTGTTCAAGACATTCAAATGATTTGTAATGTCAACTAAAAGAGCCAAATCACACAACCAATCAGGATTTTTAAGTTCCGGGACATCCCTTTGCTTTTCCGCCAGAAATATTCAAATTTCTTCTATTAAATTTAGTAATCGTTCCAGTGTCAATCCACGACTTAGCCACCTTACTTCTGTATAATACAGTAAATCTCCATATTCGCTTTCGATGTCATCAAGGAATTGTTTGAATTGCCTGTGATTGAGTCCTCGTGATTTTATGAAATTTACAGTCGAAACTACCACTTTCATGACATTTTGAAATTCATTTTTTTTAGAACAGAGGGCTTCTTGGTGTATTATGCAGTGAAACTGCATGAGATCTTCAGCGTTAATGTTTTTTTCTTGCAGATGCTTTTTCAGCAAAGTAACTAGCCCAGAATTGACACCAATCATGGAAGGAGCACCGTCAGTCGCAACTCTCGATAATTTTGATAAGTCCAAATTAGTTTTTGAACACTCATCCAAAAGTACAAAACAATCGAGTAGTAGAGTACAAGTCAAACCAGAGGAGTTGATATATTCAATGGAATATATCAACTCCTCTGGTTTGATCTTTCAATGAACACATTCCTAATAACTCTTCTAAGACTTCAAAATCTTGAAAAACACCTCGTATGAATATGAGAAGTTGAGCTGTGGAACTAATATCAGTGGATTCGTCGAGTGCTAATGAAAAAAATTCAATGATCTTAGTTTTTTCATTTAATTGTTCCACAATATTTCGACGTAAGACATAATTCGTCTTTGGATAGTCGACGATTCGGTTGAATTTTCTCAAACTTTTTTGCTGCTTCTGGACACATTTTCTTAGCGGCAATTTCTATGCATTCTTTTACAAAATCCCCATCATTGAAGGGGCGACTTCGCTTTGCTATCATTCGAGAAATTTCATAACTAACTTCTGTAGCTGTTTCTGAATCATGAATGGGTTTTGTAAACATAGCTTGCTGACCAAAAAGCTCCCGTTTTAAAGACAACATTTTTTGCTTTCTTAATTCGCCTGTAAACTTGGTAAAAGTAGTATGCTGCGTTTTATAGTGCCTATTTAAATTATATTCCTTCGCAATCGCAACAGAATTCTTGCAAATTAAACGAACTACTTTGTTATGCGACCATACAAAAAGGTATTTCTCAGTTCAAATTTCTTGAAACTGCCGATTTTCATCTTTATCCTTACGTTTTTTACTAGGCCCTGGCTTGTCCATGTTGCGTTCTAATCCTGGCTAGGATTAACACAGCACCTAAAAACAATTACAGTACCTACTTAAATTACCCATCCTTTTTTACCAAAAATAATTGAATAAATATGTAGGGAAACACTTACTAATAACAGAGTTTTACTTACGATTTCACAACACAACTATACACTGCACTTGACGGGAAATCTACGTAGAATTTGGATCAAAATATATGACACCGGCTAGTAGAGTTAAAATCTACACTAGAACTTCACTCAAATTAAAACCGAACTGTCGGTCGCTGCGGTTAGCGTGGCTTTTATACCGCGCGTATAGAGTCGAAAACTGTCTGGAGAAATCTCGAAACCGACTCTGGAAGCTTCGTGTCTACCTACGCGAGCAATCGGGAATTCGGGACTATTGCTATCTCGCTTGCTCTAACAATATAACCCGTGGATAAGCCGCCACCGCGCTGCCGTCGTCGCCGCGTCGTCGGCCGCGGCTCTTCCTCAAGAAAACGAATTTAACCGAGATCGGCACGAACATTACCGACCGCTGTTACCAACGCATGCACGGCGCACCGATAAGCGCACTTAAGAGCGCGCGCGCGAGATTCAAATTGCTTTTCTTTGGTTTTATTCTGGTATAGAATTCAATATTTTTCGAATGTCAAAGTCAAATTCAAAGTCAAATTATTCATTTCGTGGTCCACAGGTAATTGGGATCTTAATCTATGACATAAGTAGCATCTCTGTGTCCTGCCCGTACAAAATATATTTGAATTATACATGCATTACTGAAAAGTTTAATAATCCAGTATGTTGCCTTTCATCAATTGAAAAATTTCTACAATATATTATTTAAACAAATTATTGATCTAAATGCAATTAAAATAAATGTCAAAAGTAAAGTTCGAATTAAAATAAAATGTACATGTTTATAATCATTACGAATAATTCTTAATTGTATGGTATTATTGGTATGTAGGACTCGGTGTTAGAATTTTTCGATTAAAAATTTATTTATGTCATAGCAAACTTTGTCTAAGAGGAAGTTTTTCAGGCTACGTTTAAATTCTATGATAGTATCTGTTTCCTGAATATACTTTGGGAGCTTGTTGAAAATTCTTGGGGCCATACCAAAAACACTCTTGCTGAACATAGCTGTTTTAAAGCTCATGTGACAAATTTGGTTTTTATTGCGGTTTGAGTTTAAATGTTTGTATAGATGACGTAGATTTGCTCTAGTGTATACAGCCATCTCATAAATATACATCGCAGGCAAAGTTAACAGTTTTAACTGTTTAAAGTGCAGCTTGCAAGATTCATCTGGACGCAATCCACATATGGCACGATTGCATTTTTTTTGAGCTTTAAAAACTTTATCTTTCCCGGTGGAATTTCCCCAAAAAATAAGGCCGTACCTCAAAACGGACGCAAAATATCCATGATATGCGGTAACTACTAAAGGTTTGTTCGCAATTTTACTAAGCATAAAAAGTGCATAAGAGAAACTATTTTTTTTTTTACATATTGCGTCAATTTGTGATTTCCATGTCAAATCATCACTAATAAATATATAGTCCAAGAAATTTAGTCACATGAGTTTCGTCTATTGATTTATTTAAATAATTAATGTCAAGATTCATTGGTAATTTTTGCGGTCTTTGCCTGAAAGTCATGATTTTGGTTTTGTCTAAATTAATAACAAGATTATTTGTTTCTAACCATTTGATCAAACTAGCCAATGATTTATTAAGTTCATCAGTATGGTTATTACCTATTTTATGTTTGAAAATAACAGTGCTGTCGTCTGCAAATAAGACCATTAAAGTAAAGTAAGTAAAGTAAAGTAAAATTTATTTCCAAACCAAACTTTAACAATACAATATTACATAGGTATCTTAAACAATTAATTACTTCATAGTCTTAAAAAAGGTTACTCCCCTGAACTTCAAAATAGGAAAACCTGAGCTTTGAAGAGTCAGTGGTTCGGCTCTCATTGACATGGGTATTATTACATTAAGTACTACGTCTAGCAACATTGTTGTAAAAAGATATTGGTGCAGATAGAACAAGAAAAAAAAAAGAAAAATACAAAAATAAACCAATAGTTATAGTTTACAGTAGAACTAAGCAACAGAAAACTACTTGTACGTTTATGAGCGCGCCTGCGCGCGCGCGTGTGTGTGTATGGGTGTGTGTGTGTGTGTGTGTATGTGTGTGTATGTGTGTGTATGTGTGTGTGTGTGTGTGTGTGTGTGTGTGTTGTGTTTGCAAGTGTGTTTGTGCTGAAGATCAATTATCCCAGACCCGATCTAAGACAATAAATCTTCAGTGTCAAGGTAAGTGATGTCCTGTAAGTACAATCTTATCTTCTTTTTAAGCTCAAACCTGTTTAATTTATGTATTTGTAACATTTTGTCTAGTTTATTATACAACCTTGTGCTTGATTTGTGCAGCTGTTTACTAGCGAAAACCGTTTTGGTGGTCGGTACTAGACAAGGTGGTTTAGGACGACGCCTAGATTCAGGTGGACAGTTTACTGGTACAGACTGGTGCAGCCACAGAACAGTCCGAAGGATATGCAATTGTCTAACCGAGAGTAGGTTACACTCCTTATACAGTTGTGCGGTTGAGTATCTCCAAGGCCTCCTGTACATAACCTTAAGTACTGCTCTTTGTGCACGCTCAATTTTAATCGTTATCTACCTGGATACCCAGGTATTTAACTGTATTGGTATTTTGTAATTGGGGGCAGGCACAGCTTAGGGACTCGCTGGAGCAATTATGTGCACGCATCTTAAAATATTCATGCGGTGGTTGTGTGGATGGTCGAATTGAGAACGTTAAAACTTTAGTTTTGCCTGCGTTTAACGTTAGGAGGTTACGACTCAGCCAATTCATGATGGTACTAAAGTTATTTCCGGCCACAGCGAAAGCATCAGACCAGTCGCTTCCTGAGACAACTAGAACCGTGTCGTCAGCATAGGCTATTATACGGGAGTGAGGCAGTTGTAAATCACAGAGCTGATTAACATAAGTCAGAAACAATGTAGGGCCCAGTATACTCCCCTGAGGAACTCCAAAATCAAGAGCCTCTTGGTGGCTGACAAATTCTCCTATCTTTGTACATTGTGTCCTTCCTGATAGATAATCGGAAAATATGTTCAGTGCACACCCTCTTACTCGCAACGCATCCAGCTTCTTCAAGAGTAAGGGGACAGAGACAGTGTCGAACGCCTTTAAAAGGTCCATAAAAATACCTAGACATTTTCTATTACTGTCAACCTCACTGACTACATATTCTACAAGTGAGGCCACAGCATCTTCGGTGGATCTACCTCTTCTGAAACCGAATAGATTGTTGGAAATTAAGTTATTTGCTTCGAGAAAAGAAACCAGACGGCGGTTCAGAAAACGTTCAAAAATCTTGGACAGGGTAGGCAACACCGAAATAGGACGGTAATTATTAACATTGGCTCTGTCCCCACCCCTATAGATAGGATGGACAATTGCTTTTTTCAAAGCAACCGGAAACCTTCCAGTTTTCACTGCCAAGTTACATAGGTGGGTAATTATGGGTGCAAGAACAGGACTGGACTTAAAGATTTTGGCTGGCAGGCCGTCCCATCCCACCGCACAGTCATTTCTTAGGTTCATAACAATGTCCTCCACCTCTTTTTCATCGATCTCTAGAATAGCCATAGAATGAGGAGGACAGTACTGACGCTGAGAGGGTAGGTCGTGAACCTCGGAGTCAGTATTAGAGCTAACTTTGGTGGCCAGATCTTTCCCTATATGTGCAAAAAATGAGTTTACCATATTTACAGATTGTTTAGGATCATTGTTTAAATTTAGGAGTTCCGATGGTGGTTCTACAGATTTCCTCGTGTTAGTGACGTTTTTAATAATTTCCCATGTTTTCTTAGGGTTTTTTCTAGCTTTAGCAAATTCAGCTCTTTCATACTCTCTCTTTAGGTTTTTTAAAAGATTATTACAGAAGTTCCTGTAGCGTTTATATGTATTTAAAAGTGTATTATTATGTGGATTTAGTTTAACCTTTTTGTGCAAATGATCTCTATTTCTTATGCATCTCAGCATGCCCGCGGTGATCCAGGGTTTCAAAATTCGCTGCCTACATGGAACTGTGTGCGAGATGGTATTATTCTTCATAGTAGATATTAATATGTCAAGAAGGAGGTCGGTCGCCTCATCGACGTTATCAACGTATAAAATTCTAGAGAAGTCTGTGTTTTCCAAATCAAGTGCAATTTGAGTAAAGTTAGTTTTATTGACATGGCGGGTTGCTTGGTTAGGAATAGGCGCAAAATTCAAATTAAGAAGGACCGGAAAGTGGTCGGTTAAAGATGTTTCTATAACTATAGTCTTAGATTGTAGCTTTGTCTTTAGAACAACGTGATCCAAACAGTTGTCCAATCTGGTAGGGATTTAATGTGCTGGGAGCATACCATGAGACGCTAAAAGATTTAAGTAATCATGAGAATTTGGGTCACAGTTGTTCACTTTTATGTCTATGTTGATATCGCCTATAAGCACAATGTTATTGATTAGAGATAGACTATTTAGTGAAGTATTTATGCTGTCAAGAAATTTCTCAGAATTTCTGTATGAAGGAGATCTGTATAATCCGACTATCGCAACATTGTTATTTAAAGTACAGATTAAGCAGTTTGCATCTTCAAAATATGGCTGATAAACCTTGTGTGAAATCGAGGTTTTAACGTAAATGACTACGCCATCATTTTGGTTACGCGTAGATTCTGACATGTAAGACATGTAGCCCTCAAGTTTAGGTAAATTGCTAACTTTGGACAGCCAGCACTCTGAGAGAACCAATATATCGCAAGTGATGTTAATTGCAATTAAAAATAGTCGAAGTTCATCAAAGTTTTTATTTATACTACGAATATTAACATGCAAAATTGACAAGGATTTTAAGTGATATTCTATATAATTTCTACAAGTTTGCGGGTCACATTTAATAGCTTGCGATATAGATAGATCATCAATTTGATTCATTAGAATATTGTCATTAGCCATTTCTGAGGCTTATTAGATTAATACGCTTGAGTAACGAGTTGTTGATGACTAGATTTAAGAATAATGCGTAAGCTATTATTGTGGAATGACTACAGAGCTCTGATTGTATGTGTAAGGATGTTAAGAAGTTCCTATTTGTTTTGTGAATGTTTACTAGTAAGTGGAGTTGAGAGTTCTTGTGTAAGATTAGTATGTGCGTGTGTGAGTGTGGTGGGTGTTCTCTGTAAATATTGGTAAGCAAAAATATAATGAGGTAAATCAAACAAATCAACCGAGCAAGCAAACAAAAAGAGAAGAAGCCTAGTCATATGGTCTTCTGTAGGTCTGTCAAGGTTTGTTCGGATTTAACTATGATTTGCTTCTCGCCCTCTTTCCTCCTCAAATAGACTGCTCCATTCGATGTCCAGCAATAATCATATCCATTTGTTTTAGCAAATTCTTGTGTATGGAAAAGGAGCTTTTTTATTTGCATTGACAGGAGCTCAGATACATAGATCGGTGAACGAATACCTGGAATGCCAATGTGTTCTGTGTTTAATTTGTTTTGCTTATTGTTAGCATTTTTATTAAACTTTCTTATGCCAGAGATAAAGCCCCTATTAGTAACAACTTTTGTAAATTCAGCGAGGATTGGTTTTGACATTCCCGGCTTGCCGGGTACGCGCCGAGCATCCCTGAGGTCCGATAAGGTAACGTTATGTTCAATTTTCCTTCCGATTTCGGTTACTACAGACACCAAGTCGTCAAATGTTTCGTTGTCCTTAACAGGAACGTTTCTTATTTCAATTGTGGAGCTCCGGGAGCCAAGCTGAATGTCCCGGACTTTGTTTCCAAGCGACTTGACTTGCTCTGATAGATATTTATTTTCTAGTTCCAAATCGAGGACCTTCTTAGTAACATCTTCATATTGAGAGCTAATGAACTTTACAGATTTTTCCACTTCGAGAAATGACCCCTTAAGTTCAGAGTTCTGTGTCTTAATTTCATTGACCTCAGACATCAGGCTGCTTAGGATAGTAGACTGCTGCTGCTGTAACATTTTTGACAATTCCTCAGTTTGTTTACTGTTCCACGTAGCAAACATAGCCTCGATTTCCCGTTTCAGTTCCTGCTTAAAATCAAGTAAATCATTTACAGGAGACTTCTCACATCTAGGGCGCTTATTGCGTGGGTTTATGTTTATCGTTCCCTTATCAGAAGCGCATAAAACTGCAATGTCCGAGTCCGATTGTGATTGCGATAGCACTTTATGTGTGCAGGGCGGCGATCGCAGAATTTTAGACATATTTGTGCACCCAGATAAACTGATAAACAATAATGATCAAGATATTTTTACGTTACGACGGTGGCGATCACTTTGAAGACGGCTAACACTTTTGCTTGTCCGGTACACCAGTTTAGTTCGACACTACTACTGTCTCACATTACGATCCAATCCACATGAGTGTAACAGGGACACACCGATATTCACACGGTTAGACTTCACTTTGGTCAAGAACAATACACGAACAGAACCAGTCGCACGAGACACTGAGCGGCCGGGTTTACGTCCGTAAGCGCGGGGTCAGCGCCACTGGTTGTATGATGCGGGGGGCGTCCAGCGACCGTAGACACGATAGTTCCGTGGAAATCTCGTAAGGCAAGGGTCTATGTAGCCTGGTTATGGGTGCGTAAGGTACGTGGTCACCACGGCCTCTCGAGCATTTGATAATCTATACACGCTGGAAAATCGTTAATATAAATAATAAACAGTAAAGGTCCCAGAACACTGCCCTGTGGGACGCCAAATCTCGTCTCATTTACATCCGATGAGTATATTTGTTCAGATTTAGAATGAGTACAAATTCTTCTAATTTGAGTAAGCTGTTTCCTGTTAAGCAAATACGACTCGACCAAGTTCAGAACATTTCCCCTGACCCCATATCTATGTAGTTTGTCGATTAAGATTTTATGGTCCACAAAATCAAACGCCTTGGTCATGTCCATGAAAAGTGCTGCAACCTGAATTCCCCCATCTACACATGTCATAACCTGTTTAAGGAAATTGTAAACAGCCATATTTATTGTTTTATTATTCCGGAATCCCTTTTGTTCGTCAGCAAATAATTTGTTGATTTCGAAGTACTCATAAAGTGACTTATAGATAACACTCTCGAAATTTTTTGAAAAGATTGGTATAAGAGCAATCGGTCGATAAGAGTTTATATTTTCTTTGTCATCCTTCTTAAAAAGTGGCCTAATGATAGTAAGCTTAAGGCGGTCCGGGAAGGTGCCTTCTTCAATACACATGTTAATAATAAATGCTAAAACCGGCGAAATTAAGTCGCCCACCGATTTCACTACTTTCGTACAAATATCGTCATATCCAGTGCTATTTGTGTTTTTGAACGCCTTAATGATAGCTAATATATCATCCCGCCTTACTGGTTTCATAAATAACGAAGAAGACCTAGTTTCCGAGAGAGTGCAATTGACATTTTTGTTCGTCTTAGAACTTGTTTGATTTGTAAAAAAGTTATTAAACGAATTAGCTATTAAATTAGGATCAGTGATTGTTATGTTGTCGACTTTGATCTGTTTTATATGGTTTTTAGGATAGCTTAATTTACATTTTTTTATTGTTTGCCAAGTTGCCTTTGCTTTATTTAAGGAATTTTGAATAAAGTGGGAATTATGGGCCTTTTGGGTCAACTTAACAATTTTCTGTAAACGTTTGGAGTATAATTTAAAGTTGTCTTTATTAACTTTATTTGGGTGCTTTCTATACTTCCACAACAATGCAGGCTTGCGCTTACTGCATAATTTAATCCCACGTGATATCCATTTCGGTTTAGTTGTAGTAAAGTTTGATTGAACGAGTGATTTAAACAAGTGATTTAAACAAACTTACTTAAGAGTCGAATTGTTTTTGATATTTGGCAACTGTTTACTGTATTGCATTGCTTTTATTATAATAAGGCTATTTCCGATCTGCTATTGGCACATGGAGTGCCTGATTGAGCTGGGAGCATATTTCTTTATTTTACTGATCTCTCGTGGCTTTTGTTTAATGTGGTTGGGGTCATTTTTCTCCTTAAGTTATTTCTGTGTGGATAATTTTGCTTATTTCTTAATACATTTTAATAATGGCTAAGAAGTTAAATATTTACTATCAGAACGTTAGAGGGTTACGAACAAAGTCTAATAGCTTTTTCCGTAACTTAACCCAACATGATTACGATTTAATATGTTTAAGTGAAACTTGGTTGTGTGAGGGCATGTTTGATGGTGAACTTTTTGATGGGCGATATACAATATACAGATGCGACCGTGACTATAGTAGCCGCGGTGATAGGCTTGGTGGTGGGGTTTTGATTGCCGTGAATCGTAGGTTCTTGGTTGGCTCTTCTGAGGTTTTTTCTATGAAGGGGGCTGCTGCAGAGATCGTAAAGGTCTCCTTACATCAGGTCCATTGTACATCTAAATTATTTCATATTTATTGTTGCTATTTTCCGCACTGCCGTTTGCATTGCGAAGTTCTTTCGGACTGTTTTGAAATTATTACTAATGACATCTGTATGCACCCTGATGATAAATACCTAGTTACTGGTGACTTTAATGCGTCAAATGCTGTTTGGTCAAGAGTCGGAACTCACATGACTTCAGTTATTACTTGCGGGGACAGCCTTGTTGATGTGTTAAATGCTTTCCTTAATCTTAACAATTTATTACAGTATAATGTTGTTCCTAACATTAATGGCCGCCTTTTAGATCTTATAATTGGTAACACTGATTGTTCGGTTAGTCACTGCCAGACTGCCCTTGTCCCTGAGGATCAACACCATCCAGCACTTGAAATCTGCGTGCACTTGGTAAGTCTTCGGACTCTTCGATCTGCACCTCGTACAGTCCGGAAGTTCTATGCAGCTGATTATGACGCTATTAACGCTGAGCTTTCATTGATTGATTGGAATAATCTTATCCCTAATGACGATATGGATCTTGCAGTGGACCGCTTCTATTCAGTGCTGAACCAGACCATCTCCATATACGTTCCTCAACAAACTATAATCAATGATACTCGTTATCCCTGTTGGTTTTCTAAATCTCTAAAAAAAATAATAACCGAAAAATCTAAATATCATAGAAAATGGAAAAAGTATGGTCGAATGAGTGACTATGACGCATTTAGTTTGTTACGGGCTAGACAAAAAAAGGTCCAAGCTCAGTGTTACGATGCATTTATACGTGATTCCGAATCCAAAATCAAAACCAACAGCAAGTTTTTCTGGACATTTGTGAAGTCTAAAAAAAACTCAAATGGCATTCCAGATACTATGAGGACCGGTGATGTGTCTTCATCTGATGGTGAGGAGATCTGCTCTCTTTTTAATAAATATTTCCAATCTGCTTTCGAGCCTGAGCTCGAGCTTGCTGACCATGAATTTGATAATTTTATATCGCTAAATGGAGGCTCAGTTGCTTTGGGATCAGTCGAGTTAACCCCTAAAATTGTTGAAAAATATTTAAAGAAACTTGATGTTGGTAAGGGTAGCGGTCCTGATGATTTGCCCCCGCTTTTCCTTAAAATGTGTCACAAATATTTAAGTTATCCTATCTACGTTTTATTTGATATGTCCTTGCGTTTTGGCAAGTTGCCTGATATTTGGAAGCGGTCCTATGTTGTCCCAGTCTTCAAGTCGGGTAATAGACAAAATATTTGTGACTACCGACCGATCTCCAAGCTATGTATAATTGCTAAAGTTTTACACACGGTTAAAGTATACACGGTGATTTGCTTCGGTGGATTATCGCGTATCTTCGGGATCGGAGTCAGGCCGTTACGGTCAAAGGTCACTGCTCGTCTTTTATCCCTGTGACATCTGGCGTGCCCCAAGGATCCCACCTGGGCCCTTTGTTTTTTAATTTATTTATTAATGATATAGTGAGCATTTTCGGGGAATCCAGTGTTCTTATGTACGCTGATGATATGAAAATCTTTAGAATAATTAAGTCACTTTCTGATTGTTTGCTTTTGCAGGCTGATTTAGTGGCTCTTTCGGAGTACTGCAGTGTAAATAAACTATTTTTGAATATAAATAAATGCAACGCTATAACTTTTACACGTAAGACTAAGCCCATCAAATTTGACTATTCCTTGAGTGGTAGCATTGTCAGGAGAGTGACCGAGGTGAGGGATTTGGGCGTATTTGTTGATTCAAAACTTTCCTTTAGTATGCATATTGATGTCATTACTGCTAGAGCCTTCCGCATGTTGGGATTCGTTATGAGAACTGGTAGGGATTTTAAAGACTGTACGACTTTAATTATCTTATATAATGCTTTTGTTCGTTCTATCTTGGAATATGCGTCAGCAGTCTGGAGCCCTCAATATTCTAAATACATAAATGCTATAGAAGCTATTCAGAATAAATTCATTAAATACCTCAACTATAGGATGAGTATTGGGAGGAATGACTTCAGCCAAAACGTCGTTCCGTTATCGAAACGCCGTGTTGAAAGAGATCAGGTCTTTTTATTCAAACTTTTAGCTAATTTGATAGACTCTCCATATCTTTTGGGAAATATATCTTTCCGATGCCCCCGGATAAATGCTAGACATCACCGCCTTTTCCATGTGCCTTTAGTAAAGACTAATTATGCTCGCAATACATTTTTGCTTCGTGCTTGTCGAAGTTATAATGCTATTTTCCAAGGTGTAGACTTATTTAATGTTTCGTTGTATGGATTCAAAAAACAAATTAAAGATATTTGTGTTCCATCATAGCTTTCAGTTTTGCATGTAACTGATAATCTTAATTTTATGTTGTTATTCTCAGATATATATATATTTGTTTAATTTATAGTTAGTAAGTTCCAGTTTGCTCACATTATGTTAAATAATACCAGTGGAAACTTTATTGGTTTAACTTAGATATTTATGTTAAGTTTGTTCTGATATATAACAACTGTCTGTTTCCCAAATAAATAAATAAATAAATAAATAAATAAAAAGTTCTTCTTATTTATAATAAGAAAGGACAAGTCGTAAAATAGTTTAAATATATCGTGAAAAGCAGCAAACGCATCATTAGAATTATGACAGTCGTACACTTCACTAAATGTTAAACAACCCATATGCTCCTTAAATTTTTCAATGTTTTCTTTACTATAAATGCGTGTTTCAGTAAACCAGAATGGGAACTTACAAGTCTTCTTAATGGGAATTTGTATAAGTTGTGCTAGATGATCTGAAAGGGCTAGTTCAATGGTTTGGCACTTAGCACCTCTAACATTATGAAAAATGTTATCAATGCAAGAGCCACTTGCAAGACGGGTGGGAGTGGTAATTCCAATAATTAAATTATATCTATTTATGATGTCAATAAAATCAGATGTCGTCTTAGTTTTCTTTAGAATGTCAACATTGAAATCCCTACACAAAATAAGTCTCTTTCCTTTAAAACAATATTTGTGGAGAATTTCATTAAGCTTGTTAAAAAATATATTTAAAAATTTAAGATTTGATTTGGGAATTCTCTAAATACATAAAATAATAATGTTATGGTCAATAAGTTCTAGCCCACAGCATTCTATAATATTTGGCACGCTTGATTTTGAAATGTCTTTAAGCTCACTAACTTTATAAAAGTGTTTAACCAGTATACATGACCCTCCATTTCTATTAGTTCGACAGAAACTAGCACCCATCTTAAAACCAGGTATGGTCAATTGTGTCATCAGCTGTCATATTGTGCTCAGTAAAAGAAATAATATCGACATGTTTCCCCCTCTGAGTAAGATCACTCAAATAAACACAAAGTAAGTCCGATTTACCAACAAGTCCATTTATGTTTTGGTGCAATAAGTAAACATGCTCAAACACGAAAAAGCTCATTATCTTCCCTATCATTATTACATGTCATTTTTGGATCAAGCCCAGGAGAAGGCAGATTTAAGTTGATGGTGGATTCTGTTTGAGTACCTTTACTTACAACTTCTTTACTAGTAGACAAGTCGGAAACATTTATATTTTTATTTGTATTTGCAACATGGTGCTGGATGGAAGTCCATTCTATACCTAATATGAAGCAACTCTTTCAATAAGCAATGACATAGATCTCGGACAAAATGCCTTGGAAAGGGCCAAGATGTACTATACATAAAATCTACAAAACTAACATATTCATACTTGCTACATATGTACCTTAGCTCATAGTTTAACTTTCCTTCATTTAAGCTTTTGTTGAATGGAACCTCAACTATAATAATATTTGTATTGCTTAAAGTGGATAGCCATGTTAAGATAGTGCTCATTAGTAGAAATGGATTATTATCGTTATAACCTCCTATGACAATAACATAGTCGTTCTATGTTAGTTGCCTAATTTCTTCAACTGCAAGGTTTAGTATATCTGCAATTTTTGCTCCAGCTTTCCAAAAACAGGATACCTCAAATTCTGTTCCGACTAATGATTGTAAGATTTCTCGAACCTTCCGTCCGCGTTGGTCAGCTATAATAACCACCTTTTTCTTTTCTATTTCAGTTTTTTCTGGAACAATTCGTAGTATGGCTGCAGAAGATTGGTTTGTCTTAGAGTCAGTTGAAAATTCATTATTTTCTTTTAAATGCCTCGAATCGATCGTGTTCGTGATTTTTTTCTCTGTCGAAGAAATTTGCCCGCTAATGGGTGATACCAAAAGTGATATCTCGCTAGGTTCCTTCAGGCAATGGTCGATCGATGCTGCAACAAGTGTACTATTCTTAGGGTAGTGAAAATTTGTGGATTCTTTGTGCTTGAAGACACAAGAAGCTTGGCTTTGGCTTTGTCCACTAAATTCTAGTTTCGTTCGAGTACGGTGTTTGCGCGTTGATTTTGGTGTAGTTTTTTTTACATCCGAGTATTGTACCTTTTTATACATCTCGATTACTCTATAGCTTTGTTCTAAATCTGTTTTCAAACGTATGTTTTCAGAATTAAGGTGTTCTATTTCTATGTGGGCACTTTGCAACTCATTGTTAAGTCTGATAATTACTTCGCTGTGCTCCATTACACTTTGGCTCTCATCCAGTGTTGTGTTGTTAGGCAAGCTCCTCATAGTGGCATCGAAGAGAGAACTGTCCTCCTGCCCACTTTCTAGGTTTTCCTCCAGAGACAGTGAACGGATTCGTGGCTGCCGAAAAGTTATATTCTCTTCCATACTGCTATATTCAACTAGTTAAATAACAATTTATTATATACTATATATTTGCTTTTATATTTTTCTTTCAGAAAGTTTGTTTCCAAAAATTTGGTAGAAACCCAAATCAGAAACCAAAAGACAAATACTATGTTTTTTCCTCAGACTTCGCGCAGATTCGATCCTGCGACCTCTAATTCTTAAAGCGCTTCAGAATGCACCGAGCCAATTCGCCCTTAGCAATGTTGGACGAAAAAGTCTGTTAGTTTGACAAACAGAAGACAGTGTCGGTAAAGTTCGTGAGCAGTCGTTATTGTCACGGGTCGACGGCTGACTCACAACTTACAAGCACAACACAACTCATTAGCGTCTTAATGTTTTTAAATACACCGGCAAATCACAGTCACTATAACGATTCTTGCAAATTATTCTTTATGATATCACTTTACTGGTCGATTTGAAGTGCTGTTTTCTTGATTAGTTCGACGTTAGGTTAGATTTTTGATGTGTTGATATTGGTTTCAACCCCTCTATGTTGTTTACAATATTTACACACTTTTTTTTAACACGGAGCTAGCTTTGAACACTGCCGTTCGGTACGGGGTGCGCGCGGGCTCATGTACGAGAGTATTCTTTTTGCTGTCGGCGGGCCACCAGTATTCGTCCGGCGGGTCGCATGCGGCCCGCGGGCCGTGGTCTGTGCATCCCTGGACTCTATTTGAATAAAGTTATTTGAGTTTCAGTTTGACATCTGGCGACCTCATCCATAAAGAGTAATTTTTGAGTGGAAGAGACTACACCGATAATTGAAATAGTGTTGCAAAAGCAGGATAAGCTTTTAATGAGCTTAAAATGAGCTTAGCCGAAGAAATTGATTCTGAAGTGCTTTCTAAAAAAATAAGCATTTTCTAAAAAAATAAGCATTTGGAACTCGAACTTATAAGATTACCGTAACATTCGAAAACAGTTTATAAACTTTTGCTAATTTTTTGGTAATAGTGGATAAATAAAGTCTCGTTCTCTATTCAATACTTTTACTTGGACTCAGAACGACCGGTGTTTCTCTTTGTCGACGAGGACCGAGGAATTAAAACCACAAGTGTGTGTCTTTAACGAAAACATTTACACCCGGCTCTTGTATAAAGTCAGCCGTCGACGTGTCGACGGCAAATGCCGATCGTGTGTTAAAGCGCGTAAAAGGTACTTTAAGGGTGCTTTTCCGGCAGATGTGTGCATGCTACCAGGATGTTCACACATTAGTTCTCAACGATCGATGTATCTTTAAAGTGTAGTTATCTGTGGGGTAAGAGATTACTTCCAGCACTAAGACTGCCTAAATTGTATATTAGGATTTGAATGTATTACTTATGTGTAAATACTCTGTTTTATGTGCAATAAAGAGTTTCTCATCTTATCTGTTTATCACCATTAACTAGCCACGGGAGGACTACACAACGCGCGTGAGTATTTTTTTTACTTATAGTCGGAGAATTTGCTTTGCAATTAACTAATTGTCATTCAAATTAGAGCATTGAATTGTGTGTACTATATTTTACAATGTCAGTATGAAAAAGCTGAAAAGCACCTTAATACGTCTGCTGATGGGCACACATGTCTCACCTCAATTATGTGGTGGTACGAGGCATACTTCAAACCTATCCATTACTGGGAAGGCGTATTAAAACCAGTTATGAACTTTACCATCAGATATTATCGAGTCGCCCTAAGGGCTCCGCTCTAACTAGGTTTCACGACAGACAAACCCAAAACAAGTTTAAAAGAGTAACTGCTGAGTTTCTCGCCGGGTCTTCTCAGCAAGAAACAACTCCGACGCGGTGGTAGAGTCGCATTATGTCTGTATACTGTGCATTTATATGTCCATGTTATTTTAGTATTTATGTCTATTATTTAGTATATTAGGCTTTAAATTTGACGATTTGAAAGTACTGATACAGTCTATTTGAAGAAAGTTATTTGAGTTTCAGTTTGACATCTTCATCCAAAAAGAGTAATTTTTGAGTGGAAGAGACTACACCGATAATTGAAATAGTGTTACAAAAGCAGGATAAGCTTTTAATGAGCTTAGCCGGAGAAATTGATTCTGAAGTGCTTCCTAAAAAAATAAGCATTTGGAACTCGAACTTATAAGATTACCGTAACATTTGAAAACAATTTATAAACTTTTGCTATTTTTTTGGTAATAGTGGATAAATAAAGTCTCGTTCTCTATACAATACAATTACATGAACTCAGAACGACCGGTCTTTCTCTTTGTCGACGAGGACAGACTAATTAAAACAACAAGTGTGTGTCTTTCACGAAAACATTTACACCCGGTTCTTGTATAAAGTCAGCCGTCGACGTGTCGACGGCAAATGCCGATCGTGTGTTAAAGCGCGTAAAAGGTACTTTAAGGGTGCTTTTCCGGCAGATGTGTGCATGCTGCCAGGATGTTCACAGATTAGTTCTCAACGATCGATGTATCTTTTAATTGTACTTATCTGTGGGGTAAGAGATTACTTCCAGCACTAAGACTGCCTAAATTGTACATTAGGATTTAAGTGTATTACTTATGTGTAAATACTCTGTTTTATGTGCAATAAAGAGTTTCTCATCTTATCTGTTTATCACCATTAACTAGCCACGGGAGGACTACACAACGCGCGTGAGTATTTTTTTTACTTATTGTCGGAGAATTTGCTTTGCAATTAACTAATTGTCATTCAAATTAGAGCATTGAATTGTGTGTACTATATTTTACAATGTCAGTATGAAAAAGCTGAAAAGCACTTTAATACGTCTGCTGATGGGCACACATGTCTCACCTCAATTATGTGGTGGTACGAGGCATACTTCAAACCAATCCATTACTGGGAAGGCGTATTAAGGCCAGTGATAAACTTTATCATCAGATATTATCGAGTCGCCCTAAGGGCTCCGCTCCGACTAGGTTTCACGACAGACAAACCCAAAACGAGTTTCAAAGAGTAACTGCTGAGTTTCTCGCCGGGTCTTCTCAGCAAGAAACTACTCCGACGCGGTGGTAGAGTCGCATTATGTCTGTATACTGTGTATTTATATGTCCATGTTATTTTAGTATTTATGTCTATTATTTAGTATATTTGGCTGTAAATTTGACGATTTGAAAGTACTGATACAGTCTATTTCAGGGATGCACAGACTTATTAAGACTAGGGGCCACTTGGGCAAATTATGAACTGATGGCGGGCCGCCAGAAGTATAGGTAATTAACGACAATAAAGAATTGATAATAATGTATTAAAATTGAAAAATAATTTATTAATTTGAAGCGTGGCACTGCATAGTGCTCACAATCTTTTTTATATTTGGCTCAAATTTACTCGTAGCAACACGTAAAACTGCTTCCAAACTTTCGTTTGCAAGGCGGTTTCGATTTTTTGTTTAATTATTATTTAGTATTGAAAAGGTTTGTTCACATATATAGGTAGAACCAAATAAGCTGGTACATTTCGGAGCGTTTATGCGCAACTCTTTGTACGTATTTTTATCAATGCAGCGGTAAAAGTTCAGCAAGGAGACTTCGTTGGATTTGTTGCGTAAATCTTGGTCGTTTTGAATGTCGATAATTTCTAACTGCATTGAATCTGGCTCATTTTCAACTGAAATCGTGAAAGGATTGCTGAATATGTCCAACAGAAGTTTCACTTTTTTAAACTCCGAAAATCTGTCTTGAAAAGATTGAATCAAAATATCTAGCTTGTTTACATAACTGAAATTAATCGCAGTTTTGTTGAATTTTTCAGCCATTTTCTTATAATTCGGAAAATGATTGTAATTTCCAGAATTCAATTGCAATCTGAAAAGTGTCAGCTTGCATTGAAAGGATGATACATGAGCGTAGAGCTGCGATATCAGTTGATTTTTGCCTTGAAGCCATTCAAATGATTTGTAATGTCAACTAAAAGAGCCAAATCACACAACCAATCAGGATTTTTAAGTTCCGGGACATCCCTTTGCTTTTCCGCCAGGAATATTCAAATTTCTTCTATTAAATTTAGTAATCGTTCCAGTGTCAATCCACGACTTAGCCACCTTACTTTTGTATAATACAGTAAATCTCCATATTCGCTTTCGATGTCATCAAGGAATTGTTTGAATTGCTTGTGATTGAGTCCTCGTGATTTTATGAAATTTACAGTCGAAACTACCACTTTCATGACATTTTGAAATTCATTTTTTTTAGAACAGAGGGCTTCTTGGTGTATAATGCAGTGAAACTGCATGAGATCTTCAGCGTTTATGTTTTTTTCTTGCAGATGATTTTTCAGCAAAGTAACTAGCCCAGAATTGACACCAATCATCGAAGGAGCACCGTCAGTCGCAACTCCCGATAATTTTGATAAGTCCAAATCAGTTTTTGAACACTCATCCAAAAGTACATTGAATATATCAACTCCTCTGGTTTGATCTTTCAATGAACACATTCCTAATAACTCTTCTAAGACTTCAAAATCTTGAGTAACACCTCGTATGAATATGAGAAGTTGAGCTGTGGAACTAATATCAGTGGATTCGTCGAGTGCTAATGAAAAAAATTCAATGATCTTAGTTTTTTCATTTAATTGTTCCACAATATTACCTGACAAAGACATAATTCGTCTTTGGATAGTCGTACGATTCGGTTGAATTTTCTCAAACTTTTTTGCTGCTTCTGGACACATTTTCTTAGCGGCAATTTCTATGCATTCTTTTACAAAATCCCCATCATTGAAGGGGCGACTTCACTTTGCTATCATTCGAGAAATTTCATAATTAACTTCTGTAGCTGTTTCTGAATCTTGAATGGGTTTTGTAAACATAGCTTGCTGACCAAAAAGCTCCCGTTTTAAAGACAACATTTTTTGCTTTCTTAATTCGCCTGTAAACTTGGTAAAAGTAGGATGCTGCGTTTTATAGTGCCTATTTAAATTATATTCCTTCGCAATCGCAACAGAATTCTTGCTAATTAAACGAACGACTTTGTTTTGCGACCATACAAAAAAGTATTTCTCAGTCCAAATTTCTTGAAACTGCCGATTTTCATCTTTATCCTTACGTTTTTTACTAGGCCCTGGCTTGTCCATGTTGCGTTCTAATCCTGGCTAGGATTAACACAGCACCTAAAAACAATTACAGTACCTACTTAAATTACCCATCCTTTTTTAAATTACCAAAAATAATTGGATAAATATGTAGGGAAACACTTATTAATAACAGAGTTTTACTTACGATTTCACAACACAACTATACACTGCACTTGACGGGAAATCTACGTAGAATTTGGATCAAAATATATGACACCGGCTAGTAAAGTTAAAATCTACACTAGAACTTCACTCAAATTAAAACCGAACTGTCGGTCGCTGCGGTTAGCGTGGCTTTTATACCGCGCGTATAGAGTCGAAAACTGAATAGTCACTAATTTGTAAAGCCCTTTATAAGGGGAAAAAAAAAAAAAAAAAAAATTGCATTGCCCTTACGGGGCGCTACATTGTATTTGTTTACACCTTATGTACGTACTTTATAAGTTCCATGTACTCAATGTAGCACGCAATAAAGATTTTGATTTTGATTTTGAACTGTCTGGAGAAATCTCGAAACCGACTCTGGAAGCTTCGTGTCTACCTACGCGAGCAATCGGGAATTCGGGACTATTGCTATCTCGCTTGCTCTAACAATATAACCCGTGGATAAGCCGCCACCGCGCTGCCGTCGTCGCCGCGCCGCCGGCCGCGGCTCTTCCTCAAGAAAACGAATTTAACCGAGATCGGCACGAACGTTACCGACCGCTGTTACCAACGCATGCACGGCGCACCGATAAGCGCACTTAAGAGCGCGCGCGCGAGATTCAAATTACTTTTCTTTGGTTTTATTCTGGTATAGAATTCAATATTTTTCGAATGTACAAGAGTATTCTTTTTGCTGTTGGCGGGGCACCAGTATTCGTCCGGCGGGTCGCATGCGGCCCGCGGGCCGTGGTCTGTGCATCCCTGGACTCTATTTGAATAAAGTTATTTGAGTTTCAGTTTGACATCTGGCGACCTCATCCATAAAGAGTAATTTTTGAGTGGAAGAGACTACACCGATAATTGAAATAGTGTTGCAAAAGCAGGATAAGCTTTTAATGAGCTTAAAATGAGCTTAGCCGAAGAAATTGATTCTGAAGTGCTTTCAAAAAAAATAAGCATTTGGAACTCGAACTTATAAGATTACCGTAACATTAACTAATTGTTTGGTAATAGTGGATAAATAAAGTCTCGTTCTCTATTCAATACTTTTACTTAGACTCAGAACGACCGGTCTTTCTCTTTGTCGACGAGGACAGAGGAATTAAAACAACAAGTGTGTGTCTTTAACGAAAACATTTACACCCGGTTCTTGTATAAAGTCAGCCGTCGACGTGTCGACGGCAAATGCCGATCGTGTGTTAAAGCGCGTAAAAGGTACTTTAAGGGTGCTTTTCCGGCAGATGTGTGCATGCTGCCAGGATGTTCACAGATTAGTTCTCAACGATCGATGTATCTTTTAATTGTACTTATCTGTGGGGTAAGAGATTACTTCCAGCACTAAGACTGCCTAAATTGTACATTAGGATTTAAGTGTATTACTTATGTGTAAATACTCTGTTTTATGTGCAATAAAGAGTTTCTCATCTTATCTGTTTATCACCATTAACTAGCCACGGGAGGACTACACAAAGCGCGTGAGTATTTTTTTTACTTATTGTCGGAGAATTTGCTTTGCAATTAACTAATTGTCATTCAAATTAGAGCATTGAATTGTGTGTACTATATTTTACAATGTCAGCATGAAAAAGCCAAAACGCACCTTAATACGTCTGCACCTTAGTACGAGGCATACTTCAAACCTATCCATTACTGGGAAGGCGTATTAAGGCCAGTGATAAACTTTACCATCAGATATTATCGAGCCGCCGTAAGGGCTCCGCTCCAACTAGGTTTCGCGACAGACAAACCCAAAGCAAGTTTAAAAGAGTAACTGCTGAGTTTCTCGCCGGGTCTTCTCAGCAAGAAACTACTCCGACGCGGTGGTAGAGTCGCATTATGTCTGTATTTTGTGCATTTATATGTCCATGTTATTTTAGTATTTATGTCTATTATTTAGTATATTAGGCTGTAAATTTGAGGATTTGAAAGTCCTGATACAGTCTATTTGAAGAAAGTTATTTGAGTTTCAGTTTGACATCTGGCGACCTCATCCAAAAAGAGTGATTTTTGAGTGGAAGAGACTACACCGATAATTGAAATAGTGTTACAAAAGCTGGATAAGCTTTTAATGAGCTTAGCCGAAGCAATTGATTCAGAAGTGCTCTCTAAAAAAATAAGCATTTGGAACTCGAACTTATAAGATTACCGTAACATTCGAAAACAATTTATAAACTTTTGCAATTTTTTTGGTAATAGTAAATAAATAAAGTCTCGTTCTCTATTCAATACTATTACTTGAACTCAGAACGACCGGTCTTTCTCTTTGTCGACGAGGACAGAGGAATTAAAACAACAAGTGTGTGTCTTAAACGAAAACATTTACACCCGGTTCTTGTATAAAGTCAGCCGTGTGTTAAAGCGCGTAAAAGGTACTTTAAGGGTGCTTTTCCGGCAGATGTGTGCATGCTGCAAGGATGTTCACAGATTAGTTCTCAACGATCGATGTATCTTTTAATTGTACTTAACTGTGGGGTAAGAGATTACTTCCAGCACTAAGACTGCCTAAATTGTACATTAGGATTTAAGTGTATTATCTACTTATGTGTACATACTCTGTTTTATGTGCAATAAAGAGTTTCTCATCTTTTCTGTTTATCACCATTAACTAGCAACGAGAGGACTACACAAAGCGCGTGAGTATTTTTTTTAGTTATTGTCGGAGAATTTGCTTTGCAATTAACTAATTGTCATTCAAATTAGAGCATTGAATTGTGTGTACTATATCTTACAATGTCAGTATGAAAAAGCTGAAAAGCACTTTAATACGTCTGCTGATGGGCACACATGTCTCACCTCATTATGTGGTGGTACGAGGCATACTTCAAACCAATCCATTACTGGGAAGGCGTATAGGCCAGTGATAAACTTTATCATCAGATATTATCGAGTCGCCCTAAGGGCTCCGCTCCGACTAGGTTTCACGACAGACAAACCCAAAACGAGTTTCAAAGAGTAACTGCTGAGTTTCTCGCCGGGTCTTCTCAGCAAGAAACTACTCCGACGCGGTGGTAGAGTCGCATTATGTCTGTATACTGTGTATTTATATGTCCATGTTATTTTAGTATTTATGTCTATTATTTAGTATATTTGGCTGTAAATTTGACGATTTGAAAGTACTGATACAGTCTATTTCAGGGATGCACAGACTTATTAAGACTAGGGGCCACTTGGGCAAATTATGAACTGATGGCGGGCCGCCAGAAGTATAGGTAATTAACGACAATAAAGAATTGATAATAATGTATTAAAATTGAAAAATAATTTATTAATTTGAAGCGTGGCACTGCATAGTGCTCACAATCTTTTTTATATTTGGCTCAAATTTACTCGTAGCAACACGTAAAACTGCTTCCAAACTTTCGTTTGCAAGGCGGTTTCGATTTTTTGTTTAATTATTATTTAGTATTGAAAAGGTTTGTTCACATATATAGGTAGAACCAAATAAGCTGGCACATTTCGGAGCGTTTATGCGCAACTCTTTGTACGTATTTTTATCAATGCAGCGGTAAAAGTTCAGCAAGGAGACTTCGTTGAATTTGTTGCTTACGCATCTTGGTCGTTTTGAATGTCGATAATTTCTAACTGCATTGACTCTGGCTCATTTTCAACTGAAATCGTGAAAGGATTGCTGAATATGTAAAACAGAGGTTTCACTTTTTTAAACTCCGAAAATCTGTCTTGAAAAGATTGAATCAAAATATCTAGCCTTTCTACATAAATGAAATTAATCGCAGTTTTGTTGAATTTTTCAGCCATTTTCTTATAATTCTGAAAATGATTGTAATTTCCAGAATTCAATTGCGATCTGAAAAGTATCAGCTTGCATTGAAAGGCTGATACATGAGCGTAGAGCTGCGATATCAGTTGATTTTTGCCTTGAAGCCATTCAAATGATTTGTAATGTCAACTAAAGGAGCCAAATCACACAACCAATCAGGATTTTTAAGTTCCGGGACATCCCTTTGCTTTTCCGCCAGAAATATTCCAATTTCTTCTATTAAATTTAGTAATCGTTCCAGTGTCAATCCACGACTTAGCCACCTTACTTCTGTATAATACAGTAAATCTCCATATTCGCTTTCGATGTCATCAAGGAATTGTTTGAATTGCCTGTGATTGAGTCCTCGTGATTTTATGAAATTTACAGTCGAAACTACCACTTTCATGACATTTTGAAATTCTTTTTTTTAGAACAGAGGGCTTCTTGGTGTATAATGCAGTGAAACTGCATGAGATCTTCAGCGTTTATGTTTTTTTCTTGCAGATGATTTTTCAGCAAAGTAACTAGCCCAGAATTGACACCAATCATCGAAGGAGCACCGTCAGTCGCAACTCCCGATAATTTTGATAAGTCCAAATCAGTTTTTGAACACTCATCCAAAAGTACATTGAATATATCAACTCCTCTGGTTTGACCTTTCAATGAACACATTCCTAATAACTCTTCTAAGACTTCAAAATCTTGAGTAACACCTCGTATGAATATGAGAAGTTGAGCTGTGGAACTAATATCAGTGGATTCGTCGAGTGCTAATGAAAAAAATTCAATGATCTTAGTTTTTTCATTTAATTGTTTCACAATATTTCGACATAAGACATAATTCGTCTTTGGATAGTCGTACGATTCGGTTGAATTTTCTCAAACTTTTTTGCTGCTTCTGGACACATTTTCTTAGCGGCAATTTCTATGCATTCTTTTACAAAATCCCCATCATTGAAGGGGCGACTTCGCTTTGCTATCATTCGAGAAATTTCATAACTAACTTCTGTAGCTGTTTCTGAATCTTGAATGGGTTTTGTAAACATAGCTTGCTGACCAAAAAGCTCCCGTTTTAAAGACAACATTTTTTGCTTTCTTAATTCGCCTGTAAACTTGGTAAAAGTAGGGTGCTGCGTTTTATAGTGCCTATTTAAATAATATTCCTTCGCAATGGTTACAGAATTCTTGCAAATTAAACGAACGACTTTGTTATGCGACCATACAAAAAAGTATATCTCAGTCCAAATTTCTTGAAACTGCCGATTTTCATCTTTATCCTTACGTTTTTTACTAGGCCCTGGCTGGTCCATGTTGCGTTCTAATCCTGGCTAGGATTAACACAGCACCTAAAAACAATTACAGTACCTACTTAAAGTAATCATCCTTTTTTAAATTACCAAGAATAATTGGATAAATATGTAGGGAAACACTTATTAATAACCGAGTTTTACTTACGATTTCACAACACAACTATACACTGCACTTGACGGGAAATCTACGTAGAATTTGGATCAAAATATATGACACCGGCTAGTAGAGTTAAAATCTACACTAGAACTTCACTCAAATTAAAACCGAACTGTCGGTCGCTGCGGTTAGCGTGGCTTTTATATCGCGCGTATTGAGTCGAAAACTGTCTGGAGAAATCTCGAAACCGACTCTGGAAGCTTCGTGTCTACCTACGCGAGCAATCGGGAATTCGGGACTATTGCTATCTCGCTTGCTCTAACAATATAACCCGTGGATAAGCCGCCACCGCGCTGCCGTCGTCGCCGCGCCGCCGGCCGCGGCTCTTCCTCAAGAAAACGAATTTAACCGAGATCGGCACGAACATTACTGACCGCTGTTACCAACGCATGCACGGCGCACCGATAAGCGCACTTAAGAGCGCGCGCGCGAGATTCAAATTACTTTTCTTTGGTTTTATTCTGGTATAGAATTCAATATTTTTCGAATGTACAAGAGTATTCTTTTTGCTGTCGGCGGGGCACCAGTATTCGTCCGGCGGGTCGCATGCGGCCCGCGGGCCGTGGTCTGTGCATCCCTGGACTCTATTTGAATAAAGTTATTTGAGTTTCAGTTTGACATCTGGCGACCTCATCCATAAAGAGTAATTTTTGAGTGGAAGAGACTACACCGATAATTGAAATAGTGTTGCAAAAGCAGGATAAGCTTTTAATGAGCTTAAAATGAGCTTAGCCGAAGAAATTGATTCTGAAGTGCTTCCTAAAAAAATAAGCATTTGGAACTCGAACTTATAAGATTACCGTAACATTCGAAAACAGTTTATAAACTTTTGCTAATTTTTTGGTAATAGTGGATAAATAAAGTCTCGTTCTCTATTCAATACTTTTACTTGGACTCAGAACGACCGGTCTTTCTCTTTGTCGACGAGGACAGAGGAATTAAAACAACAAGTGTGTGTCTTTAACGAAAACATTTACACCCGGTTCTTGTATAAAGTCAGCCGTCGACGTGTCGACGGCAAATGCCGATCGTGTGTTAAAGCGCGTAAAAGGTACTTTAAGGGTGCTTTTCCGGCAGATGTGTGCATGCTGCCAGGATGTTCACAGATTAGTTCTCAACGATCGATGTATCTTTTAATTGTACTTATCTGTGGGGTAAGAGATTACTTCCAGCACTAAGACTGCCTAAATTGTACATTAGGATTTAAGTGTATTACTAATGTGTAAATACTCTGTTTTATGTGCAATAAAGAGTTTCTCATCTTATCTGTTTATCACCATTAACTAGCCACGAGAGGACTACACAAAGCGCGTGAGTATTTTTTTACTTATTGTCGGAGAATTTGCTTTGCAATTAACTTGTCATTCCAATTAGAGCATTGAATTGTGTGTACTATATTTTACAATGTCAGTATGAAAAAGCTGAAAAGCACCTTAATACGTCTGCTGATGGGCACACATGTCTTACCTCAATTATGTGGTGGTACGAGGCATACTTCAAACCTATCCATTAATGGGAAGGCGTATTAAGGCCAGTGATAAACTTTACCATCAGATATTATCGAGTCGCCCTAAGGGCTCCGCTCCGACTAGGTTTCACGACAGACAAACCCAAAGCAAGTTTAAAAGAGTAACTGCTGAGTTTCTCGCCGGGTCTTCTCAGCAAGAAACAACTCCGACGCGGTGGTAGAGTCGCATTATGTCTGAATACTGTGCATTTATATGTCCATGTTATTTTAGTATTTATGTCTATTATTCAGTATATTAAGGCTGTAAATTTGACGATTTGAAAGTACTGATACAGTGTATTTGAAGAAAGTTATTTAAGTTTCAGTTTGACATCTGGCGACCTCATCCATAAAGAGTAATTTTTGAGTGGAAGAGACTACACCGATAATTGAAATAGTGTTGCAAAAGCAGGATAAGCTTTTAATGAGCTTAAAATGAGCTTAGCCGAAGAAATTGATTCTGAAGTGCTTCCTAAAAAAATAAGCATTTGGAACTCGAACTTATAAGATTACCGTAACATTCGAAAACAGTTTATAAACTTTTGCTAATTTTTTGGTAATTGTGGATAAATAAAGTCTCGTTCTCTATTCAATACTTTTACTTGGACTCAGAACGACCGGTCTTTCTCTTTGTCGACGAGGACAGAGGAATTAAAACAACAAGTGTGTGTCTTTAACGAAAACATTTACACCCGGCTCTTGTATAAAGTCAGCCGTCGACGTGTCGACGGCAAATGCCGATCGTGTGTTAAAGCGCGTAAAAGGTACTTTAAGGGTGCTTTTCCGGCAGATGTGTGCATGCTGCCAGGATGTTCACAGATTAGTTCTCAACGATCGATGTATCTTTTAATTGTACTTATCTGTGGGGTAAGAGATTATTTCCAGCACTAAGACTGCCTAAATTGTACATTAGGATTTAAGTGTATTACTAATGTGTAAATACTCTGTTTTATGTGCAATAAAGAGTTTCTCATCTTATCTGTTTATCACCATTAACTAGCCACGGGAGGACTACACAAAGCGCGTGAGTATTTTTTTACTTATTGTCGGAGAATTTGCTTTGCAATTAACTTGTCATTCCAATTAGAGCATTGAATTGTGTGTACTATATTTTACAATGTCAGTATGAAAAAGCTGAAAAGCACCTTAATACGTCTGCTGATGGGCACACATGTCTTACCTCAATTATGTGGTGGTACGAGGCATACTTCAAACCTATCCATTAATGGGAAGGCGTATTAAGGCCAGTGATAAACTTTACCATCAGATATTATCGAGTCGCCCTAAGGGCTCCGCTCCGACTAGGTTTCACGACAGACAAACCCAAAGCAAGTTTAAAAGAGTAACTGCTGAGTTTCTCGCCGGGTCTTCTCAGCAAGAAACAACTCCGACGCGGTGGTAGAGTCGCATTATGTCTGAATACTGTGCATTTATATGTCCATGTTATTTTAGTATTTATGTCTATTATTCAGTATATTAAGGCTGTAAATTTGACGATTTGAAAGTACTGATACAGTGTATTTGAAGAAAGTTATTTAAGTTTCAGTTTGACATCTGGCGACCTCATCCAAAAAGAGTGATTTTTGAGTGGAAGAGACTACACCGATAATTGAAATAGTGTTGCAAAAGCAGGATAAGCTTTTAATGAGCTTAAAATGAGCTTAGCCGAAGAAATTGATTCTGAAGTGCTTTCTAAAAAAATAAGCATTTGGAACTCGAACTTATAAGATTACCGTAACATTCGAAAACAGTTTATAAACTTTTGCTAATTTTTTGGTAATTGTGGATAAATAAAGTCTCGTTCTCTATTCAATACTTTTACTTGGACTCAGAACGACCGGTCTTTCTCTTTGTCGACGAGGACAGAGGAATTAAAACAACAAGTGTGTGTCTTTAACGAAAACATTTACACCCGGCTCTTGTATAAAGTCAGCCGTCGACGTGTCGACGGCAAATGCCGATCGTGTGTTAAAGCGCGTAAAAGGTACTTTAAGGGTGCTTTTCCGGCAGATGTGTGCATGCTGCCAGGATGTTCACAGATTAGTTCTCAACGATCGATGTATCTTTTAATTGTACTTATCTGTGGGGTAAGAGATTATTTCCAGCACTAAGACTGCCTAAATTGTACATTAGGATTTAAGTGTATTACTAATGTGTAAATACTCTGTTTTATGTGCAATAAAGAGTTTCTCATCTTATCTGTTTATCACCATTAACTAGCCACGGGAGGACTACACAAAGCGCGTGAGTATTTTTTTTAGTTATTGTCGGAGAATTTGCTTTGCAATTAACTAATTGTCATTCAAATTAGAGCATTGAATTGTGTGTACTATATCTTTCAATGTCAGTATGAAAAAGCTGAAAAGCACCTTAATACGTCTGCTGATGGGCGCACATGTCTCACCTCAATTATGTGGTGGTACGAGGCATACTTCAAACCTATCCATTAATGGGAAGGCGTATTAAGGCCAGTGATAAACTTTACCATCAGATATTATCGAGTCGCCCTAAGGGCTCCGCTCCGACTAGGTTTCACGACAGACAAACCCAAAGCAAGTTTAAAAGAGTAACTGCTGAGTTTCTCGCCGGGTCTTCTCAGCAATAAACAACTCCGACGCGGTGGTAGAGTCGCATTATGTCTGTATACTGTGTATTTATATGTCCATGTTATTTTAGTATTTATGTATATTATTTAGTATATTTGGCTGTAAATTTGACGATTTGAAAGTACATACAGTCTATTTCAGGGATGCACAGACTTATTAAGACTAGGGGCCACTTGGGCAAATTATGAACTGATGGCGGGCCGCCAGAAGTATAGGTAATTAACGACAGTAAATAATTAATAATAATGTATTAAAATTGAAAAAGAATTTATTAATTTGAAGCGTGGCTCTGCATAGTGCTTACAATCTTTTTTATATTTGGCTCAAATTTACTTGTAGTAACACGTAAAACTGCTTCCAAACTTTCGTTTGCAAGGCGGTTTCGATTTTTCGTTTAATTATTATTTAAATATAAATAAATAAATAAATATAAATATGCGCCAGACAACACACCTCTTGTCATGGTCTCGAAGTAGGGATAAATATCCCTGTGTTACGAGTTACCAGACAAGGAATAACGCCAGGGACGTCTCCCAGCACACCCAGACCCAAGCCAATTTAGAAAAGATCGTTTCCTGAATTGACCTGACCGGGGATCGAACCCGGGACACAACGGAATTCAAGGCGAGAAACCGTGCTACAGCGCACTACGCCAATCGTGTCGTCAAAATTTAGTATTGAAAAGGTTTGTTCGCATATATCGGTAGAACCAAATAAGCTGGCACATTTCAGAGCGTTTATGCGCAACTCTTTGTACGTATTTTTATCAATGCAGCGGTAAAAGTTCAGCAAGGAGACTTCGTTGAATTTGTTGCTTACGCATCTTGGTCGTTTTGAATGTCGATAATTTCTAACTGCATTGACTCTGGCTCATTTTCAACTGAAATCGTGAAAGGATTGCTGAATATGTCCAACAGAGGTTTCACTTTTTTAAACTCCGAAAATCTGTCTTGAAAAGATTGAATCAAAATATCTAGCTTTTCTACATAACTGAAATTAATCGCAGTTTTGTTGAATTTTTCAGCCATTTTCTTATAATTCGGAAAATGATTGTAATTTCCAGAATTCAATTGCGATCTGAAAAGTGTCAGCTTGCATTGAAAGGATGATACATGAGCGTAGAGCTGCGATATCAGTTGATTTTTGCCTTGAAGCCATTCAAATGATTTGTAATGTCAACTAAAGGAGCCAAATCACACAACCAATCAGGATTTTTAAGTTCCGGGACATCCCTTTGCTTTTCCGCCAGAAATATTCCAATTTCTTCTATTAAATTTAGTAATCGTTCCAGTGTCAATCCACGACTTAGCCACCTTACTTCTGTATAATACAGTAAATCTCCATATTCGCTTTCGATGTCATCAAGGAATTGTTTGAATTGCCTGTGATTGAGTCCTCGTGATTTAATGAAATTTACAGTCGAAACTACCACTTTCATGACATTTTGAAATATTTTTTTTTTAGAACAGAGGGCTTCTTGGTGTATAATGCAGTGAAACTGCATGAGATCTTCAGCGTTTATGTTTTTTTCTTGCAGATGCTTTTTCAGCAAAGTAACTAGCCCAGAATTGACACCAATTATCGAAGGAGCACCGTCAGTCGCAACTCCCGATAATTTCAATCCAATTTTCCAATTGTCCAATTGCTCTGCTTCCAACTTTTTCCAAAATTTTCGAAGGGGCTATGTCTAAACGCCTATATTCATATTGTGAAAAATTTAATATATTTAGCACGACTCAAAACGGCTTTCGAAAAAATAAGTCCACATCATTGGCGGTTTTTAACTATATGTGTCAGGTACTGAACATCATAAACGAGAGGAAATACGCTATAGGGGTTTTGCTGGATATGAGTAAAGCCTACGACAGAGTTCAGTACGACATATTATTGAGAAAACTACATAGCATAGGCGTGCGGGGTCCAGCCCATATGTGGTTTACATCCTATCTCAAAAATCGAATACAATATGTTGAAATCGATCATATTGACAATTCAACTGGGCGAATAACTCATGTTAGATCAAATCCTGCAAGTATGACCAAATCCATACCTCAGGGCAGTGTCCTCGGTTGTGTTCTGTTTTTGTTGTACATCAATGATTTACCAGAAGTAACAAAAAGTGCATGTACACTATTCGCTGATGATTTGTCTTTGGTCATCCCATGTACAAACACCCAAGATCTGAACGGAAAATTAGATAATATCCTTGGAAATATTATAAGCTGGCTATCGCTTCAGAATCTCAAATTAAATTTTGAAAAAACAAAGATAATGCAATTTAAGCCATATCAAAAACCATCGTTAGACATAAATTATTCACATAAGGACATTAAATTAGAATGCGTAAAAGCACATCCACTTTTGGGCATAGTGCTTGATTCAGCCATAAACTGGAAAGAACACATAAAAACGGTAGCGTCCAAATTATCCAGATTCACTTATGCACTCCACGAGCTTAAGAAATCAACAGATGCCAAAACAGCAACGTGTGCGTACTATGCTTATGCACATGCCTGGCTCCAATATGGAATAATATTATGGGGAAATGCTACAGACGCCGTTAAACTATTTATTTTGCAAAAGAGATGTCTTAGAATATTAGTAAATATACAGGGCATAGACAGCTGCAAACCCCACTTCATAAGAGAAAAAATACTCACTCTTACTTGTATATATATTCTGGAAGCTTCTATATTTGTGAAAAAGAACCCAGAACTGTTCCCTCTGTATGTGCGGCCACAAAATTTAAGACCTCGTGAAAAATTGGCACTTCCAAATTCGAAATTAAAGATTGTAAAGTCGGGTTGTTTAGGCATGATTTTAAAAATATTTAACGAAATTCCAATTCATTTACAAAGAGAATCAAATATCAGTAAATTTAGAGGAAAATTGAAGCAATATCTTATCGAAAAAAGTTTTTTAATGAAAATGTCACTAACAAATGATGGATGAAAGATAAATGTTATCGATAATGATAGTGTGAAATGGCTGTTGTTTTGTATAGTTTAAATATTTTAAGTGTTCCCAGTTTGCAGTGCCCTTACAGGGTTCATGTTCTGAACTTAATTTAAATATAAGACCAACAATGTACAACATGAATCCAATAAATAATTTGAATTTGAATTTGAATTTGAATTTTGATAAGTCCAAATCAGTTTTTGAACACTCATCCAAAAGTACATTGAATATATCAACTCCTCTGGTTTGACCTTTCAATGAACACATTCCTAATAACTCTTCTAAGACTTCAAAATCTTGAGTAACACCTCGTATGAATATGAGAAGTTGAGCTGTGGAACTAATATCAGTGGATTCGTCGAGTGCTAATGAAAAAAATTCAATGATCTTAGTTTTTTCATTTAATTGTTCCGCAAGCTGACAAAGACATAATTCGTCTTTGGATAGTCATACGATTCGGTTGAATTTTCTCAAACTTTTTTGCTGCTTCTGGACACATTTTCTTAGCGGCAATTTCATTCTTTTACAAAATCCCATCATTGAAGGAGCGACTTCGCTTTGCTATCATTCGAGAAATTTCATAACTAACTTCTGTAGCTGTTTCTGAATCTTGAATGGGTTTTGTAAACATAGCTTGCTGACCAAAAAGCTCCCGTTTTAAAGACAACATTTTTTGCTTTCTTAATTCGCCTGTAAACTTGGTAAAAGTAGGATGCTGCGTTTTATAGTGCCTATTTAAATTATATTCCTTCGCAATCGCAACAGAATTCTTGCTAATTAAACGAACGACTTTGTTATGCGACCATACAAAAAAGTATTTCTCAGTCCAAATTTCTTGAAACTGCCGATTTTCATCTTTATCCTTACGTTTTTTACTAGGCCCTGGCTCGTCCATGTTGCGTTCTAATCCTGGCTAGGATTAACACAGCACCTAAAAACAATTACAGTACCTACTTAAATTACCCATCCTTTTTTAAATTACCAAAAATAATTGAATAAATATGTAGGGAAACACTTATTAATAACAGAGTTTTACTTACGATTTCACAACACAACTATACACTGCACTTGACGGGAAATCTACGTAGAATTTGGATCAAAATATATGACACCGGCTAGTAGAGTTAAAATCTACACTAGAACTTCATTCAAATTAAAACCGAATTGTCGGTCGTTGCGGTTAGCGTGGCTTTTATACCGCGCGTATAGAGTCTAAAACTGTCTGGAGAAATCTCGAAACCGACTCTGGAAGCTTCGTGTATCTACCTACGCGAGCAATCGGTAATTCGGGACTATTGCTATCTCGCTTGCTCTAACAATATAACCCGTGGATAAGCCGCCACCGCGCTGCCGTCGTCGCCGCGCCGCCGGCCGCGGCTCTTCCTCAAGAAAACGAATTTAACCGAGATCGGCACGAACATTACTGACCGCTGTTACCAACGCATGCACGGCGCACCGATAAGCGCACTTAAGAGCGCGCGCGCGAGATTCAAATTACTTTTCTTTGGTTTTATTCTGGTATAGAATTCAATATTTTTCGAATGTACAAGAGTATTCTTTTTGCTGTCGGCGGGCCACCAGTATTCGTCCGGCGGGTCGCATGCGGCCCGCGGGCCGTGGTCTGTGCATCCCTGGACTCTATTTGAATAAAGTTATTTGAGTTTCAGTTTGACATCTGGCGACCTCATCCATAAAGAGTAATTTTTGAGTGGAAGAGACTACACCGATAATTGAAATAGTGTTGCAAAAGCAGGATAAGCTTTTAATGAGCTTAAAATGAGCTTAGCCGAAGAAATTGATTCTGAAGTGCTTTCTAAAAAAATAAGCATTTGGAACTCGAACTTATAAGATTACCGTAACATTAACTAATTGTTTGGTAATAGTGGATAAATAAAGTCTCGTTCTCTATTCAATACTTTTACTTAGACTCAGAACGACCGGTCTTTCTCTTTGTCGACGAGGACAGAGGAATTAAAACAACAAGTGTGTGTCTTTAACGAAAACATTTACACCCGGTTCTTGTATAAAGTCAGCCGTCGACGTGTCGACGGCAAATGCCGATCGTGTGTTAAAGCGCGTAAAAGGTACTTTAAGGGTGCTTTTCCGGCAGATGTGTGCATGCTGCCAGGATGTTCACAGATTAGTTCTCAACGATCGATGTATCTTTTAATTGTACTTATCTGTGGGGTAAGAGATTACTTCCAGCACTAAGACTGCCTAAATTGAACATTAGGATTTAAGTGTATTACTTATGTGTAAATACTCTGTTTTATGTGCAATAAAGAGTTTCTCATCTTATCTGTTTATCACCATTAACTAGCCACGGGAGGACTACACAACGCGCGTGAGTATTTTTTTTACTTATTGTCGGAGAATTTGCTTTGCAATTAACTAATTGTCATTCAAATTAGAGCATTGAATTGTGTGTACTATATTTTACAATGTCAGCATGAAAAAGCCAAAACGCACCTTAATACGTCTGCTGATGGGCACACATGTATGTGGTGGTACGAGGCATACTTCAAACCTATCCATTACTGGGAAGGCGTATTAAGGCCAGTGATAAACTTTACCATCAGATATTATCGAGCCGCCGTAAGGGCTCCGCTCCAACTAGGTTTCGCGACAGACAAACCCAAAGCAAGTTTAAAAGAGTAACTGCTGAGTTTCTCGCCGGGTCTTCTCAGCAAGAAACTACTCCGACGCGGTGGTAGAGTCGCATTATGTCTGTATACTGTGCATTTATATGTCCATATTATTTTAGTATTTATGTCTATTATTTAGTATTTTAGGCTGTAAATTTGAGGATTTGAAAGTACTGATACAGTCTATTTGAAGAAAGTTATTTGAGTTTCAGTTTGACATCTGGCGACCTCATCCAAAAAGAGTAATTTTTGAGTGGAAGAGACTACACCGATAATTGAAATAGTGTTGCAAAAGCAGGATAAATTTTTATGAATATGGGCCCAAACACTGACTATCTGAAATGTCTGTTGGGGTTTGTGTTCGGAGATAAAAGGAGAGTCAAAGTTCAGATTTATAATAATTTACTTTTGAATATAAATATTCAAATTCTTGTAAACAAATATTTATATCAAAACTATGCAGAATATTATTGGGTAAAAATAAATGCACCAATTATAAACCCTAAATATAGTCAATCATGAGACACGCGAGAAAGCATGAACCCTCTCTCGCGTGCCGCCGGAGGATCGAGCGAGACCGCCTCTCGCGCTCACCCTGCAGACCGGTAAAGCTGTCAAGGCCGTCAAGGCCAAGCAGCGGCGTCCTTGTCTTTTTTTTCGCATGTAATTATGCAGGTTTTAAAATTAGACTGTCATCCTTAGCCATATTGGAGTCAGGTAAGTATCGTAATGAAAAAAAGGTTTGCTATTGTCTTAATTTGCTATTTTGACTATTGTTTAATATTGTTTAGTTACTCCAACAAACAAATAGAGCCGTAAGTCCCACTGCTGGGCACATACCTCACCTCAACAATGACGTTTTACGAGGCATACACCAACACAGAGTTCATACACACGGGACGACAAATATCGTCAACATAATATTCTGCCGTCGATATGCCGTCACCGTGCCGTACCGTCTGCTGCCAACGGCAGAGGTCAACGCTTGCAATTGACGAGTCGCGTCTGTCACTTTTAGTAGTCCAGGAGCTAGGAAGCGCTCAAAATGAGCTTGTCCGAAGAAATTGATTCTGAAGTGCCTTCAAAAGAAAATAATCATTAGGAAAGCGAACTTATAAGTTTATTAAGAACATTTCCAAATTTTTTGGTAATAGTGGATAATTAGAGTCTCGTTCTCTATTCAATACTATTTCTTGAATCTAGAACGACCGGTCATTCTCTTTGTCGACGAGGACAGAGTAAAAGCAACAAGAGTGTTTCTTTAACGAAACCATCAACTCCTGGCTTTTGTCCAAGTCTGCCGTGGACGTAACAAAGCCGCTGACCTATGCCGTCGATGTGACGTGTTAGAGCGCGTGAAAGGCACTATAAGGGTGATTTTCCACCAGATGTGTACTATACTATGCTGGCAGGATGTTCCCAGATTAGTTCTCAACGATCGATGTATCTTTCAACTGGACTTATCTGTGGGTTGAGAGATTACTTCAAGTAATAGGATCGCCTAAATTGTACGTTAGGATTTAAGTGTATAAATTTTTTATAATTTTTTTGATGTGCAATAAAAAGTTTCTCATCTTATCTGTTTATCGCCCTTAACCAGCCAAGGAAGGGCTACCCAAAAGTCGTGAGTATTTTTTTTAGTTATTGCTCATGCAAAGGCGCGCTACAATTCAGCAATTAACTTGCCATTCAAATTAGAGCATTGAATTGTGTGTACTATAATATATTTTAAAATGTCAATATAAAAAAAACCGAAAAGCACCTTAATACGTCTGCAGATAGACACATGTCTCACCTCAATTATTAGGTGGTACGAGCCATACTTCATCATCATCATATCAATTATTGGGAAGGCGTATGTAAGGCCAGTGATAAACCTTACTATCAGATATTATCGAGCCGCCCTAAGGGCTCTGATTAGGTTTCACGACTGACATCTGGCGACCTCATCCAAAAAGAGTAATTTTTGAGAGGAAGAGACTAAACCGATAATTGAAATAGTGTTGCAAAAGCAGGTTAAGTGATAATGATTATGAGTTTTACTGACTGTCTAAAATGTCTGTTCGTGTTCGGAGATTAAGGAGAGTCAGAGTCCAGATTTATAATAATTTATATCTGCTTAATCACAAGTATTTATATTAAATCTAGGTAGGATATTTTTGGTTTAAAATAAATACAAAAATTCAAAACCCTACATTAAAGCCAATCATAAGGTACGTGAGAGAGCAGGAACCCTCTCTCGCGTGCCGCGGTAGGGGCGAGCGAGACGGCATGAGCGGGGCCTCTCGTACGCCGCGTTTAGAGTTGAGAGCCTTCCTAAATTTTTGATACTATATCAGTTACAAGAAGATAGCTCTGGCTATGATTATGTTTTCAAATAAGGGGCCTTAGTACAATCGCTTTTATCCAGTCTAGTTAATTCCCTAAACTGAGGGTAGCTAGCAATTTCGTCAGTAAATATCCAGCCAAGAAGATGTGTTAGTGCCAGGTAACCGCTGACTGGCTGGAAATGAAAGATCATGTTACGAAATTGATCGCTACGCTCAGTTTATAGAATGAACTTGACAAGTTTTATAGGATTGTGATGAGACCTCCACATAAGTCAGTAATAATATTCATGCGTTCCAGAGAATTACATTTCCTAATTCTGCATTCTCTTAAAAACAGATTAAGCCAGTTTCTATTGTTTAATAACAACTGTTAGTTAAAATTAGATAGCAAAATGTAATTAAGCAGGTTTTAAAATTAGATTGTCATCCTTAGCCATATTGGAATGTAAGTATCGTAAGTTAAAAAAGGTTTGTTTAGGTCTTAGTTTGTTATTTTTACTTATGTCTAATAGTTCTTATACTTCAACAAAGAAATAGAGCCGTACGTCCCACTGCTGAGCACACTCCTCACCTCAAGAATGAGGTTGTACGAGGCATACACCAGCACAGAGTTTTACACCCGGGACTACAAATTATTTTATTTTATTTATTTATTTATTCATACATTTTTATTTCACATTTACAATGCCACATAAACCAATTTTGGTTTTACCGCCGTCGACATCTGCCGTCGATATGCCGTCACCGTGCCGTGCCGTCGGCTGGCTACGGCAGAGGTCGACGCTTGCAATTGTGACGTGTCACGTCTGTCACTTTTAGTGGTCCAGGAGCTAGGAAACGCATAAAATTAGCCTATCAGAAAAAAATGATTCTGAAGTGCTTTCAAAAGAAAATAATACTACTAGAACGATCGGTCTTTCGACGAAAGTGAAAGCAACAATAGTGTTTCTTTAACGGAACTATTTACACCTGGCTCTTGTACAAAGACTGCCGTGGACGTGTTGACGGAAAATGCCAATCGTGTGATAGAGCGCGTAAAGGTCTTACCCCATCAAATTGCCCGCATCGCGTCGGATAGGAACAGATTTTACAATATTTAAACGAAATTCAATCTTTTGTAAAGTATTTATAGTCTACATTTATTACCAAGTCACGCACACCAGCTTGACTGCGGGCGCGTGCGTCGACGCCGCGTGTCATCGGATCCGGTCGGATAACGCCGCGTGCGCTCCAAGGCGTGTCACATTCTTCCAATGCCAACAATACTAGCCAACAATACTACTTCAATTTCAACCATTTACCAGAAATACAACACGTCAGCACTCAAGGGTCAAAACTATTGATATGACTAGGCACAGAAATGGATACGTTCGCAAGCGAAGCGGGTAGCCGTTGGAGGCCGTTTGGTGAGGTTGGACCTTAAGGGTGCTTTTCTACCAGATGTGTTGTTCCCAAATTAGTTCTCAACGATCTATGTATCTTTTAACTGTTACTGTACTTATCTGTGGGTTGTCTGAAAGAGATTGCTTTAAGCAATAAGACCGCCTGAATTGTGCATGAGGATTTAAGACCAGACCGATCTATCGTCCACGCCGGCGTGGACGCGCGCCGCGACCCCAGTCATATTTAGATTCGCGTAACCGGCACGTGCCGGGTCGTTTCTCTCCGCAAACCTACGTCCGTTTGTTATCTCCCAGTAACGCCCTAAGCCGAGGTTCGTGTCCCCCCTTGGGGCACCCTTAGGCACGTTACTTAAATATAAGGGTTGAGAGCCTTCCGCTCACCCACTTGTCCGGTGAAATTGTGAAAGCCATCAGCGGCTAACAATGCATGCCATGTTAAAAAAAAAAAAAAAAAAAAAATGAGGATTTAAGTGTCTTGCTCATTTGTAAATACTCTGTTTGATGTGCAAAAAAGAGATTCTCAAATCTGTTTATCGCCCCCTAACCAGCCAGAGCTTACGGCGCGCTTAACGCGTGCTTACACGCATGTGAATGCGAGTGATTATAATGTCCCCGATGTGTGTCACTAATACAACCGGTTTTACGTAGCGTGCCGAACATTTTCAATGTACACCCGTATGCACAAGAAACACTCAAGGGGTAATGTCCATAGTTTTACATTCCTTGATTCGGCATACTATTAAACACTGATTAAGAGGACACAGCATGGTCGAGAGAATTGAGAAATAGGTATTTGTAAAATCTATTGCTGTCTTTTGCAAATCTAGAGCCCCCTAGAGAGTGCGATAGAGACAGATGCAAATTGGACCGAAAAAACTTATCAAAAGTACACTAAATAAATAAATCGACGTTTTGTAGTCCCGTAATCCCTTTTCGAAAGGTTGACCGGTTTAGTTACTTTCTTCATTTAAAATTAAAGAAGGACTGTGGCCGTGTTCCTGTTTCCTTTTTTATGAAATAAACCAGTCAAATTAGTTTTCTGGATGTTTGAACACAGCGGAAACACTGACCATTTTTTTATTTTTGAAGGTTTTCATATCTCTTTTAGTAATTAATTTATTAAAAAAAGGAAAACATAGGGACATGCCAATAGTGGCAATAAATTTTATGGGAAAAAAATATTCCTCTACTAGCTAAATCCAGGGAGTAAAACAGGGGACTACGTTTGTATGGAAAAGTGGCACTTCTGTATCCTCTTAAGCACGTTTCACTTTTCTGATAACAACTTAAACTTAAAATTAGAAAACAAAATCTTTGAACAGCTTTTAAAATTAGTTTGTCATCCTTAGCCATTTTGGATTCCAGAAAGTAATGTAAGTATCGTAAGCAAAAAAAGTTTGTTAATGTCTTATGATATATAACTTTATTTAACAGAGGCGTTCACATCAACCTTTACCTAGGAGCACCATAAGCTGCTAACATAAATGATAAACATGCGCCAGACAACACACCTATTGTCATGGTCTCGAAGTAGGGATGAATATCGCTGTGTTACGAGGTACCAGACAAGGAATTAAGCCAGGAGCGTATCCCAGCACACCCAGACCCAAGCCATTTAGAAAAGATCGTTTCCTGAATTGACCTAAACGGGGATCGAACCCGGCACACTGCGGAATCAAAGGCGAGAAACCGTGCTACAGCTACAGCTAATATTTTAAAGCATAATTTAAGATGGCATAATTAAAATCCCTTATACCAATTTCACTTGGCTTGTTATGGTAGGTCAATTTGACCGAAATATCTAGGCTAGGTTAGGCAGCAGTGGCCGGCGAGTGGCATAACCAAACTATACTTATTATACACTTTTTTTTACAAGGCTAGGGTGGATGGAGCTGTTGAAAGGGGAAGGCCTAGACGGACGTACTTAGGACAAGTCCAAGACGTGCTCAGAAAAGGTCAGGTCTGGAAGACCCATAATCGACGAGCATGTATGAAAGGTTTAATGAGAGTGGAAGAAGCGCAAGAGGTGTGTCAGGACCGTAGCAAGTGGAAAGATGTGGTCTCTGCCTACCCCGTTGGGAAAAAGGCGTGATGGTATGTATGTATGTATGTTTTTTACAAAAAACAAGAGCGTCGTGACCTAGTGGTTCAGCACCCGAACTCAGATCGTGGATCGTGTGGTCCCGAGTTCAAATCTGGCCAGAACCAAAATCTTTGTGTTCATTGTTAAATATCCGACTTACTCTCTGGTGATGAAAAACATCGTTAAAAAACCAAATCAACCCGGATAACGGCGGAAGGCTTACCACCTACCACGTTGGGTTCTAATACCATTGGTGAAAAGTGGGCTTCTGAGTGTTTCGTTCACCATGACGACACAGTCACTTGCCTTTGAGTACCCCGTTTGGGACAGAGTCGTGATGGTATGTGTATGTTGCTAAAAAACCGGGCACTTGAGGATAGGAGATCATTCTGGCTCCATACATTTTTGGGCCTTTTCTGAAAGTGCCGGCCAACAAAAAAGTGGTAAACATAAACTGCACTGATTTTAATTAAATCGAGGTCAGGACTTCGAGCTGGCCAATCTAAACGACGGATCCCAACTTCTTGCATGTACGCTCCCACGTCACCAGAACGGTGCGGGCGAGCATTGTCGTCCATAAAAATTAAATCCTTTAAAGAGCAGTCAATGCGGGTTGTGCGGGTGGAATTACTTCCGTTATGTACGAAATTACTTCCGTTATGTACCGGTGTGCATTTAATATTCCATTTTCTATGAAAACTAACTCCGCACCCTCCGTCGAATTAATTGCTGCCCAAAACATAACGGAGTCTCCGCCATAAGGAGTGATTTATTCGAAACACACTTCCGCATAGTAATTACGTGGTCTTCGCAGCACTCGCCGGCGTTGGTCCTCTTCACACAAAGAGATTCTAGCTTCATCAGAAAACCATACGTTATTCCAGTCCTCCAGAGTCCATGAAGCACAGTTTCAAGCAAACGTGAAGTCGAGCCACACGGTGCTCACGGAGTAAATTTAGGACCCCGGGCCGGGCGGTAACTCCTGATATTGACAGCCAAAAGCCTCCTCCTGACCGTCCACAAGCTAACTTCTTCCTCTTACTTCTTCAAGGCTCTTGTTCAGGTCCACACTTGACGCCTCATGATTCCGCAACGCCTGACTCACCATAAAGCGGTCATCTCTTGGTTCTGTGCATCGTATTCTTCCTGAACCAGGTCTTCTTTTGACAGAACCGGTCTCTTGATATCGTAGCCAAGTCCTCTGGACAGTTGAACGACTCACATTTAGCCGCTGACCCACGTGAGTTAGCGAACAACTTTCTTCATGTAGGGCTATAATTTTACCGGCCCTTGTCGTCTTATCAGTCATATCAGAAAGTGGTATTTAATGTAAAAAGCAAGATTAAATTTTGTTATTTGCAGGAAATATCCAAAACGTTTTCAATTTTTTAGTAATCAGTAAAAAATCGTTACAGCAATTCACGCCACTAGCAAAGCAATTTTACAATAATCCACAATAATCATTATTTTTCTTTTGTTAATTTCAAAATTTGAATTTGTAACGTAAAGAATCATGCCAGGATGATTCTAATAGCGATTCGATTAGACGAATACATCGTCAAATTAATAAATCCTCTTATTTGTAATATTCATTGAAGTAAAGAAAAAAATCTTAAGTAATACCCCTGTTTTTTTTTGCAAAAGAGTGTACTTGGTTAGTTAAGAGTAGGTTAGTTGAACCAAAATTTATATATATTTTTATGCATATTGCTCATTGTCATAATATCGAGCCCCAAGCCAACCTCGCCTGCAAGCTGGTGCACCCTGCTGATCAACGAAGGAGGCTCTGGCGACGGCTCCCCTTTATGGGTTGGGAGGTCAGATGACAGTCGCTCCCGTAAAGTCAACTTAAGCCAAACATAATGGAAAGTCAGCAAAGAGTACCCGATTTGGATATGGCGTCGCCGAAAAACGACGCGCAGGGGGATCGCGCTAATCCTGTTAGGGCTACCGGGCCATGGGCGGGCCCGGTTAAAGACACTAGTCCAGAGGAAGGTCCGCTTCGCATCGTGGAACGTTGGCACGCTGACGGGACGCGATCGCCAGCTGGCCGATGGGCTCGCCAGGCGGAGGGTGGCCGTGGCGATCCTGCAGGAGACTCGCTGGAGAGGCAACAGGTCCCGGAACATCGGGCACGGCTACAAGCTGATCTACGCGGGTTCTCCTGATTTCCAGAATAGTGTCTTGGAAGTAAAGTCGTGTTTCGTGTTTCGGGGTGGACGCGGGCTTGACAAGGAGACCTGGTGGTGGATTGAAGCAGTCCAGAAGGAGATCAGGGTAAAGAAAGCCCTCTACAAAGCGTGGCAAGCGTCCCATTCTCCTGAAGATCGCGCCGCGTACAGGGATGCCAAACGTGCCTCTAAACGAGCTGTAGCCAGAGCCAGACGTGACCACTTACGTCCTTTGTACGATAAGTTGGAGTCGTCTGAGGGGCAGAAGCTCGTTTAGAAGTTGCACGTTCGAGAGTCAAAGCGGCCCAGGATATTTCCATGTGCCACTGTGTAAATCGGTAACCTGCTATGAGTGGACCGCGCGGTGAAGGAGAGATGGCGCTCTTATTTCCACGAGCTGCTCAACAAGCAGCACAAAGAGGTGCAGCCACCTGAACTCCCTCCAAATCAGGGACTAGTGCCCCCGGTAACACCTGATGAAGTCCAATCGGCTCTTCGCCGCATGAAAAACCGGAAAGCTGTCGGACCCGATGGAGTTCCTATCGAAGCGTGGAAATCGATGGGTTCTCGTGGTGTGGGCATACTTACCCACCTTTTCAACCGCATCCTCCTCACCGGGAAGATACCTGACCAATGGAGACCGAGCATTATCACGCCAGTCTTCAAGGGCAAGGGCTGGGTGCAGGAGTGTAGCAATTACTGCGGCATAAAGGTGATGTCCGACACCATGAAGCTCCTCGAGCGCATTGTGGACTCTCGGATTCGACAGAAGTGTATAATATCGGAGTGTCAGTATGGGTTTCGACCGGGTTGCGGGACTATGGACCCCGTATTTGCCTTGAGAATGCTCATGGAGGGATACGGACTGAAGAATACACCTCTGCATCTCCTTTTCTAAGACATGCAGGCCTTCGACTGTGTCCCTCGTGAGATGATCGGCTGGGCGCTGCGGTCCAAGGCCGTACCTGAAGTCTTTATTGACATTATCCGGGACATGTACCACGATTCCCGTTCCATAGTTAGGACTGCGGTTGGTGACACGCTTCCCTTCCCTATCACCGTTGGAGTACACCAAGGCAAGGAGCTTAGCCCGTTCTGTTCAGCGTAAGATTAGACGTTCTGTCAAACAGCATCCGAGACCACCCTGGTTGCTCATGTATGCTGATGATATTGCGCTAGCAGATTCGGACAGGGGACGGCGGCTGGTACAACGGGTGAATGAGTGGAAAAAAATATTGAAAACGGCGGTCTGAAACTTAATGTGGCGAAGACGGAGTACATGGCCTGGAACACCACAGATCCCCAGTCGTCGTCGTCGCATAGGCGTTGACGTGGTTGAGGGCACGGACCGTGTCAAATACCTGGCGGTGGTGTTAAGCGCGTCCGGGGACATCGACCGCGACGTCAGAGCCCGAATTTCCGCGGCTTGGGCCAATTGGCGTGAGGTGACTGATGTCATTTGTGACCCCAAAATGCCGATCAAGCTGAAGGGGCAGGTCTATAAAACCATCATTACGCCTGTCCTTTTATATGGCAGTAAAACATGGCCGTTACTAGATCGACACAAGCAGGAGCTGCGCTTCACGGAAATGAAGATGCTGCGGTGGATGTGTGGAGTCTCACGCAACGATCGCGTGCGTAACACCCACATCCGCGGCAGCCTTCGTGTTCGTGACATCACAGACAAGCTGCAGGAGTGCCGCCTTCGTTGGTATGGTCATGTCTCACGGAGATCGGCAAACTACGTGGGCAACAAATGTCTGGCTATGCCGCCCCCGCCAGGTACCGGTAGAAGAAGTAGACCTAAGAAGCGGTGGCTCGACGTCGTTAAAGGGATGCACAAGACCGCGCGAAGTGGGCCAAGAAAATAAGAAAGGTGGACCAGGGTCCCCACACACCAGTGTAGGTTTACAACCGGGATAGACTGCATGGATGATGATGAATGAAATGTCTATATACGTTCCAGATACTGTAAATTCCCTGTTTCGCCATACCTTTGAACACTGATGAAGCAAGTCTCTGTTATTTTAGAAAATGGTCTGAAAATAATTTAAAATTATATTGTCATCCCTAGCCATATAAACCAGACGACGAAGAAAGCTCAAAAGTAAGTAAAAAAATGCTTGTTATTGTCCATTTTTCGGCCGATCAAATCAAACGTATGTAAATGGACGGTACGGTACGCGCACAAATTATGCATACGGCGCGGCGCCTCTGACAGGTAGTTCGCTTAAAACAAACCCGCCATTTTGATCACTCACACAGAAACAATGAGTTTACAGCCTACACCAGTGAGCTTCAGTGAGTCGGCGAGTCGCACTGTCGCGAGTGCTTGTGTTTTTGTCGAACTTGGTGCAACTTCTCACATGATGAATTTTGTTTCTGGTCGGTTCTGTGAAGGAAGGTTCTGTTTAGGAAAAAGAAACGAGCGAAAGGCTGGCGTGGAGTCATCGTAGGTCAGATCTACAACAGCCGACGTCACACAACCAACAAGTATGAACTGTACAAAGCCACAGGATATTCCGCATACAATTGTCGTGTCGGACAGGGTTGGTAAAGGATTTGGCATTTTGCTGTCAAACCAAACCTACCAAAATGTTAGCAATTTATGTTACCCAGAGCAATCTTACTGCCACTTAATGAATAAAGTACCCAAAGAAAAGCTAGGGAAAAACATCACAGTGGGGTTTTACATGGGGACAGCCGTTCAATTACAAAAAGAGGGTCTCTCTTGATATCGTTGCCAAGTCCTCTGGACAGTTGAACGACTCACATTTAGCCGCTGAGATACGTGAGTTTGCGAACAACTTTCTTCATGTAGGGCTATAATTTTACCGGCCCTTATCGCCTCATCAGTCATATCAGAAAGTGGTATTTAATGTAAAAAGCAAGATTAAATTGTTTTATTTGCAAGAAATATCCAAAAAGTTTTCAAATTTTTAGTACACAGTAATATGTCGTTTCAGCAATTCCCGCCAGCAAAGCAATTTTACAATAATCCACAATAATCATTATTTTCTTTTGTTAATTGCAAAATTCGATTTTGGAACGTAAACAATCAAATCAATACATCGTCAAATTAACTAAACCTCTTATTTTTAATTTTCATTGAATTGAAGAAAAAAATCTAAACCCGTATTTTTTTGCAAAAGAGTGTACTTGGTTAGTTAGAGTTGGTTTATTGTACCAAAATTTATATGTTTTTTTTAAGCATAATGTTCATTGTCATAATTATGATGTCAACTTATTATTCGTATTAAATATAATGATTTAAAAAAAAACCGGTCAAGTGCGAGTCGGACTCGCGCACCGAGGGCTCCGTACTAACCTGCAGGTATATTTATTTAAAATATTATTATTATATGATTTAACTAAAAATGTGCGGTTTTCGCAATTTTTCTTTTATTTGTGCTGTAAGACGTTGCTTCGTACCAAATTTCAAGATTCGCAGTTCACGGGAAGTGCCCTGTAGGTTTTGATTCCCTTGCAAGTCTCGAAAATTTGCGGAAATTAGCGGCATAAACGGCTGTATCTTTTGATTGCGTTGGCTTAGAAGTTTGGTTTCTTCACAGCTCCAAGGGACAGTAGACCTGAGTATTTGATATAAATTCCAGTTTCATACCTCCACGCGTTTCTGAGAAATAGGGTCTTGACAGACAAACAGACGGACGGACGGACAACAAAGTGAATAAGTGATAAGGGTTCCGTTTGTTCCTTTCGAGGTACGGGATCCTAAAAAAATATTCGTTTAGTTAATTATTATGCTTTAAAACATTATGCATTATAATTATTCTACCTTTCGAGTTTATGCGTTTTAATACTAATGCCAAACAATTTTAGCCCACACTTTATTAGAATATCTGAAAATATGCCACACAATATTATGGCTTGTGACGATTAGGAAAATCAGAAATGTGGAAACTGATATTATAACAATGAACATTATGCTTAAAATTAGTAAGCCGCTTAAAAACGAAAAAAAGAACAGTAGTACATACAATTTAGGCGGCCTTATCGCTAGGATCTTATTTGTTTTTTATTATTAATGTCTAATATTATCTACTTAAATAAAGAGTTTCTTTTCTTATCTGTTTATCGCCCTTAACCAGGCAAGACCACTAGTGAGTATTTTTTTTAATAACTGTCGGAAACTAAAGGTCAGAGCACATTATCACGGCGCGGCAACGGTACCGCTACAACCCGGCTTCGCCCGGCATATTATAGTACGCACAATTCAATGCTCTAATTTGAATGACAAGTTAACTGCCTGGTGGGAGTGGTGTGGTGTTGCGGTGCCGGGATAGTGTGCTTCTATGACCATAAAGGCGTCTGCCCATTACACCGTATCATACTATGACCGTACTATGTCCGTGCTAGGAACGAATCAGGCAAAAAATATATATTTGAATTGAAATGTTATAAGACTATGCCCAATATACCATTCCGTTACCGACCAACACCGTCGCGTGTCATGCACGTAGCGTTCCGGCGCAGGCAAAATATTAGTATATCGGCGCTGATTAGCTCTAGTGGGCATAGTAGACCGTATCGTGTTGCTTTCCGATCCTGATTCGTTCATAGCACGGACATGGTATGGTACGGATAGTGGGCGGACTCCTTAAGGCTTCACCTATACGAGAGTGTTACCATCGATTCTCGTGCCACTACGTACTTTAGTCTGCGTCAATAATTTCTTTCAAAATGTCTTCTCTTTTTCAAAATACTTTATGTAAATTACAGCAAAACGTAATCTCAGAGTATTTGCGCTTCACTAAATTTCTGAACATCAAATGATCGCACACCGTGTGCGTTGATTAAGTAGTTTGAATGACAAGTAATGAAGTGTCTATGCGTTCCAGAGACTTTACATTCCCTGATTCGCCATACCTTTGAACACTGATGAAGCAAGTCTCTGTTATTTAAGAAAATGTTCTTAACATAATTCAAAATTATATTGTCATCCCTAGCCATATATACCAGACGACGAAGAAAGGCCATACGTAAGTAGAAAAATGCTTGTTAAGCCATTTTTCGGCCGATCAAATCAACCTAAATGGACGGTACGGTACGCGCACAAATTACGCATGCGGCGCGGCGCCTCTGACAGGTAGGTCGCTTAAAACAAACCCGCTATTTAGATCACGCACACAGAAACAGTGAGTTTACAGCCGATACCAGTGAGCTTCAGTGAGTCGGCGAGTCGCACTGTCGCGAGTGCTTGTGTTTTTGTCGAACTTGGTGCAATTTCTCACATGATGAATTTTGTTTCTGGTCGGTTCTATGAAGGAAGGTTCTGTTTGGGAAAAAGGAGCGAGTGGTCCTTCTAAGCTAAGAGAACTGAAAAGATGAAAACATGATCTTTTGACTAAGATTAACACCTACATCACTTATTAGATAATAACATATTATTTTCCTTACGGTATCAATAATCATCCGCTATTTGAATATACTAGCCAAATTATTGTATTAAGATGACTTTATTTGAACTGTACTCATCTTTTCGATCGGCCCTCAGACACCTCGGTGGCCCTTACGACTGCCAGAAGAGTATCAAAATAATCCGCAGAAACCATTAAGTTATTATTATAAATTTCCGTAGATTAAGTAAGGAAGTTAATTAATTAAAACGATTATTTTAATCGGTCAGCGTAGTTACCCATCCCGAACGAAGTTTTACATCAAATCATGGCCGATATGCAGCCGTCGCCACAAGCCACGGAAAATACGAACATCTATAACGACGAAAAATCTTTGGGTTGAAAAAGATAAAAGCTATTGTACTTACTCGTAATTATTTAATGCAATAATTATGGCTGTATTTTACAGGGAAAGGTTAGTACAGTTAGATTATAACGGTGTTAGCAAGCTGACCAAGATTTTTGTTCATTTATTTTATTTCAAGGTCACAGTCAAAGTGATTTATTATTGATCAAAATGTGCCCACTAATGAAAAATAAACCGAAACAGTCGCCTGTTTTGTAATCCTCAAATTAAAAACGTCACTAAGATATTTTTTTCTACATCACCTATCATTCATATGACTGGCCTGTTGGTGCAATGGCAGCGATCCTGCCTTTAGCAATGTAGGTCGTTGGTTCAATCCCCACCCATGACAAACATTTTCTGTGACGAACATTTGTGTTTGTTGTGTGTCTGGGTGTTAGTATCTATTTAAGTATGTATTTAGAAATATTTAAGTATGTTTATCGGTCTTTGACGCCCATCATAGTACACTGCTTAGTTTGGGGTCGGATGATCTAGATGTAAATTGTCCCAAATATTTATTTATTTATTTATATGCCATTCGATCACAGATCTCTACCCAAGATACACATTCCTGAACAAAATAAACTCCGATGCTTAGTTCAAATGTGTGAGTTGAGTGTTTATTTATTCATTTCTTTAACACAGCCAGTGTGTTGTTGCCATTTCCATAAATAACATGTTCGAAAAGCAACCTTAATCCGCTGGGGTACTCTATCATTTTCAATGCAAGCAATTAGTGGTTACGACATGTGAGATTAAGAAACTGTCCTAATCTAATCATCGAGTGTTTGATTGCTGAGTTTTGGTTTTTAGTATTCTTATTCCGAGACACCATGAGGAATCTTGGGTGTTGATGATCGACCTATATGCCATTTGATTTTATTACGGTTACGGTTAAAAATACATATATCTGTAGGTACTTATTTCATTTTGCAAGATTATAGTAATATTTTTCTGTTCCTTATTGTAGTGGCAGTAAGTAGTGTCATTCATTGTATAATATTTAATTTAACGGTCTAACTATAGTAGTACTTAACGGTATTACATATATTCTTTATACTTTTTTGAAATTAATAATTAAATCGGCTAGTTGCGATTCTGCGCTCTGACAGCTAAATCGGTTTCGTTCAGCGGCGCACAACGGAATAGAACGCTCGTGTCTTGCCACGCCATAAGATATTCCGCTGATTTGAGAGCTACTTAAACTTGAGCTTCTTCGATAGCACGACCTAATGAAAAGTACCTACTTGAGACACGAACCTGTAAGAGAAAAATATACTTTTTTACTTGGAGGTATCCCTCTGTACCTATCCTTTGCTTGTGGCTCACACGCAGACACTCAAATGCTCAGTTTACACCGACGCTATACTAATTCTCTATAATCTTATCCGTTGTTAAATGTGCGGCAATACTTACACCCTTCACATTATCATTATGGTTGCGCTGTTCCATTCTACAAATATTTTAAGTGACAGTAAACGAAGATCAGTTTCGCGGGTGCTCAAGTTTGAATCATATTAAAATATATATTATTAGGATTTGGGAGTGAAATTTCGAAAGTAAACCTAAGTATTTAATTTTGCAGCTTATCCCAGCCAAATCCAGATGTAAGTGCTAGTTCATAATAAAACCACACTATACGGTAAGTAAACAGTGAAATGGTTTGACTGTAGACGCATTTTAGGTCAGTTATGAAAAGTACAACAAAACAAAATGAGTGTTGATAATATGTACCTTTGCTTGAAATTTTGGAGAAAACTTCACGTCGCTGTGGTCACGAGCGGACCGGGCGTGGCGGTGCACAACGTCGCCTCACCAGGCGAGAGCCGCGAAAAATTTTCTACGAACCACATATTTAATTTTCGTTCTCACTAGTCAGTTCAGCAAACTATTCTAATATACATATATATAGCGTTTGGTTTCTTTTTAGTAAATGATCCACTCTATCTACAAACACCGTAGTCATGAGCAACACGCCAATATCGTTTCTGCATGTGAAAGTTTATTTGATGTCACTGCGCTTCGTTTTAAAAGGAGATAATTTTGGCTCCATAGATTTTTCGGCTTTTTCTGAAAAACTTGGCTTTTGGCAACTCTACGACTTTTGTGCAATTAAAACTATTGCTTCGTAGGACTATTTCTAGCTAAATGTACATTTTTTATTGTTGGCCGGCACTTTTAGAAAAGGCCTAAAAAATTATCTCTTTTGTAAGAGGACACAGCACGGGGGATAGAATTGAAAAATAAATATTTCTTAAATCGATTGACTCGACTGTCTGTTGCTAACCTCTAGCCCCCCGCAAAGTGCGATAGAGACAACTGCAACTCGGATCAAGATTACCTATTAAAAGTACACAAGATCGACGCTCGAAACATGACTGATTGAATCACCCACTTTTTATTTTGTGGATGTTTGAACACAGCGAAAACCTAACCAATTTTTTAGATTTTGAAAGGGTCACATGTATCTCTTTTAACAATTAATTAATAAAAGAGACATGCTAATAGAGGCCATAGATTTTTTGAAAAAAAAAAATTGTATTAGCATTATCCAGGGAGGAAACGTTTATATGGAAAATTTTCAACCGACTTCAAAAAAAGGAGGAGGTTCTCAATTCGACTGTATGTTTTTTTTAAATGTTTGTTACCTCATAACTTTCGACTGGGTGAACCGATTTTGAGCATTATTTTTTTATTTGAAAGCTGGTGCTTCCCGAATGGTCTCATTTTAATTTGGTCTAGTTCTGACAGTGGCATCCATGAGAAAACCATATAAGTCTTAAATCTAGATAGACAAAATGCGCGACAAATGGACGATTATCTCAATATTACGCCAACCAATTTTGATAATTCTTTTTTTATTTGAAAGCACACGGGCACCCTTGTGGTCCCATTTTAATTTGGTTTAGTTCTGACAGTGGCATCCATGGGAAATCCATAAAAGTCTTAAATCTAGATAAACTATATGCGCGACAAATGGACGAATAACTCATTCTCACGCCAACCGATTTTGATGCTTCTTTTTTTATTGGAAAGGATATACTTCAAGGGTAGTTTGATGAGTGTTAGGTTCTGATTATGGGATCCATGACAAAGTAACGGAACTCTTCAATTCTTAGGAGCAATTGGAAGATACTTTTTCGATGTATAAAATAAATAAGAACTGTTCACTGAAAATCAAGAAATAAACAAAAATTTGAACAAAAAAAAAACCAACTTCAAAAAAAACTATTCCAAAACAAAGCACTAAAAAGTAAAGAAATTCTAAAACACGATAATATAATGTAGGTACAATTATTGTTATTGTTGGAGTCGGTCTCAGCCAATGTAGGTTTGTACTACCTACATACATACGTAAACGTGATATGTAAAAAAATAGGTATATTGTAGTGTTTCCTTGGCTGACACCGACTCCAACAATAACAATAATTGTACCTACATTATATTATCGTATAAGTTTTAGAAGAATACGCAATTATTTCTTTACTTTTTAGTGCTTTGTTTTGGAATAGTTTTTTTTGAAGTTGGTTTTTTTTTTGTTAAAATTTTTTTACTCTTTAACTCGTATAGAAACGATAGTAACTTGTTGCTCTTGGCTAGGACCGCTTGTAGTCACTGGGTTTCAGGCAGATAAACAATTAAATCTATTGATATGATTGTGTTGTTTATTTCACAGTTCAAAATTGTATTATAATTCATTTCAGTATGACTACAATGGTGGGATAGAACAAGGTGGTGATTTGAATGTACGTATATACAAGTAAAATTACGTATATTACAATTAAAATCTTCTTTAATTTTGGCTTATTATTGGGTTATCGTAAAGGCTAGCACCATACAAACACATTGTTTTTTTTTCAGTTCAATCAGCCAGGGAAGCAGAGGATATGTGTGGGGAACGCCTGGGAAGAGTATTGTGTTGGGAAGGAAATAGTACGAATGGCTGGTGCTGGGTTTATTCCTCAAGTAGATTTCACTCCCAGGCTGGGATAACCTCTCTAATGATTATTTTAAGAAACTTAAATCCGTTCTAAGTAAACCGATAGCGCACCTTTATAATCTGAGAACTTATGAACATTTGTAAAAAGGCAATTGTCACTCCAATCTTGAAAACTGGCAACACAGATAACCCCTCTAACTATAGACCGATTTCATCACTTCTGAAGTATGTAAAAACCTTACTCAGCAAATCACTTAATATCTGCGTCATTCACCTGCGCAATCGTAACGTTTGGCCGAATAAGCATTTTACTTGTAAGCAAATAATTGTACTTTTCAGAACATTCAATAAATCACCAGCAAACTGTTAACATGTGTTTAACTTATTAAGACTATCATCGCCTACCTACCTCATAAGCAAGATCACGCCGGCCACACTAGAAGATTTAAAGAAGAAATAAATTTCGGAAGATTTTTGGAAGAAATAAAACAATCGAGATGGGAAAGTCATACTCAAAAGAAGAGGTGGTCATTGCACAAAATGCCAACGGCGAAGCTTCCGCAAATACCAAGTTGGATCATCACCAAACCAATCACATCATTCAAACCTTAATGATCGTCGCTGTTGTACTGAGTGCCGAGTGCGAGTTGCAATGAGAGAAGTGAATAACTTCACCATCGCGTTTGCGAGAAACAAAACGCTAATTTGTATGGCATCGAGTGAGCGCCATCTAGCGGCCTGAATGTTGCCCGAATTCGCCGCTAGATGGCGCTGACTCGATTCCATACTATTTGACATTTACGTGCTCGCAAAACGCGATGGTGAAGTCATTCACTTCCCTCACTGCAACTCGCACTCGGCACTCTGATCGTCGCTGCAACCGTCTACTATATCTTGAAGAAGTGCTGCACAAGCGCTATCAGCACTTTGAGGCGAGAATTGAACGCCGTTTCAATTGATAACCTCGCACGAACTACAAACCAGTAAGAAGAAAAAAGAGGAGTCCAGGGTAATCCCGGCCCAAATCAAGCAAATGCTACATTCCTGCAGCCCGCCACGCACCGCCCACGTGCTACGCTCCGCGCCATTGCAAGAATTAAGTAATTTACTTATAGGTTGAAAGAAATAAGAGAGTATTATTATAATATTATAAGCCCAAAATTTGTATTCCCGTCTGGAGTATATTTCATCAGACATTAGAGTAAAGATAGAGAATTCTGAAATAAGAAATGACACTTTACTACCTATCAATAAATGTATAGATGACATACATATTTTTTACAAGACAATTTCAAGTTCGTATACTGATTTGGAAGAACTAGAGTTCGAAGATATTGCAGAAAATACGGGAACGAGTAACTTTGACCTAGAAACGGTCTTGGCCCTATTACCAGTAATGTCCGCCCAGGAGAGCGTCATTATTCAATTAATAGATAGCATTCAACTCTATAGCGATATGCTCAGCAGCAATATAGGGGCATTTTTACTAAGTTGTTTTAAATAAGTACATAATCATTTTAAATTTATAAAATATTGTCTGCCAGCAATTACAGGTTACTCTCGCATATAGGGTAGGGAGGTTCTGAAAACCAGCGCTACCCGGGAATTATACTTTCCGCGGCAGCAAATGCTGAGCACCTGTTCCTTTTGTCCACTTAAATTTAGTACAAAAGATTTAATAATAAGAATTGTTGTATGTTGGACAGTATATATATATTTTTATTATTTTTTTAATTCGGCCAACCAAGGTCGTAGGTCCATCGAAAAGTTCGGTTCCGAATTAGAGCAATTATTCGTGAACCTGACCATTGCTCAAGCCGAAGGCGATACATAAAATCCCTTAAATGAGAAAATAGCAAATAAACGTTTCGCTGACGAATTGTCGGATTCACGTTTAAGCACCATCATCGCCTCACGGCAATTTCAGTCTCTTCCTGAGGCCATTCAGACGGCCCTTGACGAAAGTTCCTTAACGCCTAAAATAGAACAGGTCATGAACGTAAGGCCTTATCGTGGAAATGGAAATGCCAATAGGTTCAGTACCAGACGCGGCAACGCCACGCCTTGGAATAACTCGTTTAATAATAATTACCAAACATCTCAGAGTAATAGCTCAAGGACTTTACATAACTGGCTGACCGGTGGGACTCCTCGCTACTGCGGCGCTGGCTGCAGCTACACGCCCCTGTTACTGGCTATGTATATACATAGCACATTTCAATGTACAGAGTCTCATTGATTTTCCTCCTGTTTAATTTTTTACTAACATTAGATTAAGATCAATTTGTTACTAACACTATAGATTGAGAAAATCTGAAATAAATAAATTTATTATTATTATTATTCTCTTTATTTAACATAAAACTTAGATATAAAATTTGTACAGTATTTCTATAAAACAAAGATTCACAACAATAAAACAATTTATGAATTTTAATTATAAAAACAAAAAACATAATTACAATTATAAAACCTAAGCTTAAATTAAAGTTATAAAAACAATGAATCATAAAAATACTTTAAAAACCTTAACCTTATTATTATATAACTCTTATAGAGGTCGATCATCTAGGGGTAACAGTCGTGGAAGATACCAACGAGGTTCTTTTCGAGGACAATATGGCCCCACACCTCGTTCTAACGGAGCCCCTCATGTAGCTCAAATACAGTCGGAGCAGATCGAGAATACTGAACGTACTCAATCTGCACCAAATAGTGAGTTTTTCGTCTCTTCAATTAACGAACATTTCATTTTAAATTATAACGTTAGTAGTATTGTTCAGTTAGAGTTAGGCGCAGGTAATGTAATAAGTTTATTAGTAGATAGCGGTGCGAGCATTTGCGTTATGAAATATGAGTGGTTATTTCATCGTTGTCTAAAATTATTGAAAAGCTGGCATCTAAGCGTCTGACTAGTTACCTTGAATGCAATGACCTACAAGCGTTGAATCAATACGGTTTTAAAGCAAACATTTCTACAGAAGACGCGGTTTTGGATCTTACATCTAAGATACATAAATGTCTTGGTGAAGGTAAAAAGTGTTTAGGGGTGCTTTTAGACCTTCAAAAAGCATTCGACACAGTGTCTGTGCCGATTCTACTATCGCGTCTTGAAAATCTTGGGATAAGGGGCACAGAACTTCAATGGTTTACTGATTATTTATGTGATAGAGATCAGAAAATTTGTGTTGAGGGTCATATGAGTGAGGTAACCTCTTGTGGGTATGGTGTATCGCAGGGTAGCACCCTTGGACCAGTGCTGTTTTTGGTGTACATCAACGACTTATGCAAAATGAAGCTTAAAAATGGGGACTTATTCATGCTTGCTGATGACACCGCTATTGTTTGCTCTGATTTCTCTTGGGAAAGCGTGCGTGAAATGGCAGAAATGGGCCTATATAGAGTTACAGCTTGGCTGGAAAACAGCCTTTTGTCTCTCAATGCAAGCAAAACAAAATATATGTGCTTCAGCATAACATCCGCTGGTAGCCCTAAGGACACTTTTACTCTACCTATGCATACGTTTCCCTGTAATCTTACCGATAGAATACCACGAAGTTGTAACTGTTCTAAACTAAACCGTGCCAATATCATCAAATACTTGGGTGTCATAATCGATGAAAACTTGAACTGGAATTCACATCTTTCTCTTATTTCCAGCCGTATGAGAAAACTTATTTTCGTTTTAAAAAACCTTGGTACTGTGACAAACTTTTACCTTCTACTGAGAATTTATAAAGCACTTGAAGAGTCTATCCTATATTATTGTATTTGTACCTCTGCTACCCTTCAGGTACATCTTCTGCAACTTGAAAGAGCACAGAGAGCTGTGCTGAAGGTCCTCATGTCACTACCACTTCGCCACCCAACTGCTTTGTTGCATGATATGACTAACACGCTGTTTGTGCGTAGGTTACTTGTTTTTCAAGCAATTCGCAGATATCACTGTAGAACGCTGCCCTCCGTTCCGGTGTGTAACAAAAGATTAAACCGGTGCCCGGTAGCGCTTTTCAAAACCAGCTTTGCTCAGAGATCTTATATATTTTTAGCCCCTAGAATGTACAATATCCTACATAGCAAAATTAATCCTCGGCAATTCAGCAGTAGAACAATAAGGCGACCACTTTTTAAGAATCTATTAAAAATGAATGAGTTAGGCCTGAACCGTATCCACATCCCTTTGGCCTGACTTTGTTGTTACTAATTAAATAATGATGCTCATATACTCCTGTTGTACCTTGGCTTTGCATATATGTATATTACAAGTGAGTATTGCAGGTTCTTGTAATTACCGTAGTAAAATATCTATTGTCTTTGTATAAATATATATGTAATTTGCCTTGGTGTTTGTGTGAGAGCGACACTTTTATTATATATATATATATATATATTTGTTATATAGCATGATAGTGACATCCTCGGCAATTCAGAAGTAGAACAATAAGGCGACCACTTTTTAAACATCTATTAAAAATGAATAAGTTAGGCCTGAACCGTATCCACATCCCTTTGGCCTGACTTTGTTGTTACTAATTAAATAATGATGCTCATATACTCCTGTTGTACCTTGGCTTTGCATATATGTATATCACAAGTGAGTATTGCAGTTTCTTGTAATTACCGCAGTAAAATATCTATTCTGTCTTTGTATAAATACGAGTATGTATGTAATTTGCCTTGGTGTTTGTGTGAGAGCGGCACTTTTATTATATATATATCTTTTTTTGTTATTTAGAATGAGAGTGACATCTATTGTTATTTAATTTTAAATAATTTAAATTTTACTTCATTATTTGTTAAGAGAGTTACAAAAATATAAACTCACTTTTTATTGTAAACTTCACAGAAGATTTAATGGAGAATAACTTTTGTAATGTTTAAGTTACTTATATTTTCTTTATTTAAACGTACCTGTTTATTGACTGATGTAACTATTTAGTTTAGCACCTCATCATTTCAGCCGAACGACGCCCACTGCTGGGCATAGGCCTCCCCCAAGGATCTCCACAACGATCGGTCCTGCGCTGTCCGCATCCAGCGGCTTCCCGCGACCTTGACCAGATCGTCGGTCCACCTTGTAGAGGGCCGGCCCACGGAACGTCGTCCGGTACGCGGTCGCCATTCGAGAACCTTTCCGCCCCAACGGCCATCGGTTCTCCGCGCTATGTGTCACGCCCACTGCCACTTCAGCGATGCAATCCTTCGAGCGAAGTCGGTTGTTTTTGTTCTCCTGTGGATCTCATCATTTCTGATTCGATCGAGCAGGGAAATACCAAGCATCGCTCTCTCCATTGCTCGCTGGGTGATCTTGAGCCTTCTTATGAGACCCATAGTAAGGGACCACGTCTCACTCCCATAGGTCATTACTGGCAACACACACTGGTCAAAGACTTTTGTCTTGAGACACTGAGGTATAGTTTAGCACCTAATACAATTATTTTACTATTCATTTTAATAATGTTAAAAAATCTAGGAGGTGGAGAGCCCGGTGTCTTGTAGCACAGGTTATAAATAACCTATTTCAAGCACCAGTCTTCACATTATGTGTTACAATTATGAACATAACTGTACTATCTTTCTGTTGTATTTCTTTCTTTTTGTGAAGAAAATAAAGATTATTATTATTATTGCTGTCCTAATTTGTATAATTTCTTTGCAAAATATCAGTTGAAGCTTATGAAACTCATCAAAAATTACTCATTATTTTTTAATTTAAAATTATCTAAACTCTTTTCAGATTTAGCCCAAGTTGAAAGACTGCGTATGTTTTCTTGTAGAGACTGTTTTTGCTTAAGAATGCAATAACCATACGCTTTTTCCGCTTTGGCCACATGTACCAAGGACTCTTATTGTCCTATTTCTTCATTTAACTCAAGGTTCACGAACTAGGGGTGTGGTTGTAAAGCTTTTGGGTATCCGCATACTCACTTCGGACCAATCAGCAGTGCCGAAATATTGTACATCCGCTAGCATTTTTACGAAATTTTCAGGAGCTTTAGGAACAGAAAGCTCTCTTATATTTGTGTCGATTTCAAATGTGAAATCAGAACCTGCTGGCTCAGGGCAGTTTGTTATGAAGTTCATTCTCATTGAGTTTGCCACTGACCCCTAAACAAATAGATTATTTGTCAATAGAGAGGCCATCCATATAGGCAGGGGATTAAGAAATAACATTGCGCAACTCACATATTTCCCTCCTCAGCTGCTTTAACGAAAGCTCGCCTCTCTTACTCTTCTTACGGCGGTGGCGCAGTAATCCCTGCCGCTTTGAGCTGGGAGAAGGCGAGCTGCCACTTGAACTACTCGAGGAGCTGCTACTGCTGCTGGAGGCGCTACGAGCGTTTGCGGCGCACTTCGCTCGGCCCCACCACCGGCTCATCATCACGAGGAGCAGAATTTAACTAACTCATTCTGAAAATAAAGCTATATTACTAATATGCCTTTAAAATGGTTTGATTAACTAATCTCTCATGGGAAAACCCGTTTAAATTATTGTTAAATGTTCTATGATTATTTACATTTATGGGTAAAGTATAATTTTTAAATATGTCTAAATTCGAACGGAAAAACAGTAAAAAAATATGATTTTCTAATAAAGTTAACAGTTTATAGCTTTTGAGGTATAGTTTGAATACTCAGAAGTACACCCTTGAGTGTCAGCCGAACACACGGGTGTTCGTAAGAAAACCCTAAGAAAAAAATGGCAAACAATGACTCACAATGCAAAAACCGGAACAATAGAAACACGAGACGGGTTAATATCCGCAGCATCACTGAAAATAACTCAAAAATATTCGGTCAACAAGCTTGAGCCACAATTATAATGAAGTATTACTAATTTTAAAATTATTACTTGTGATTGGTTAGATATTTGCGGATTAGAAGAAACCATACCAAATATAAATCCCTTAAAACTCAAACTTAGATACAGTTACCTTCAATAGAATCAAGTTACCTTCAATAGTGTTTTGCAAGAATAACTCAATGAATGAACAGTCGAACTTAAAATGACGCAAATTTGTACTTAATATTTTCATTAAATAAAATCATTATAAAATTTAATCGTGGTGATTAAGATTTAATCGTAGTGATGGCATCACAATTGTTAGTATTCTCAGTTCAAAAGATTGCTGTCGAGCTAGTCTATCAAAGTAGGATAGTTAAAATATCCTAGATAGTTATATTCACAAAATTCACTGGAGAAAATTATATTTCTTAACCACCATCATTTTACGAAACGAAATGTTATTTTTTGAAAATAGGTACGTACTTACGTTTTCCTTTGAGCACTGTAATCACTGAACCACACACTTAGATTTTAATATTTACACATTATTTTTACATATTCGATAATTTGTGGTAGTTTATTATTTAATACGCGTGAGCGCACTAATTGTTACGGGAGTCAAAACGCCAATGAGGAAAGAATGTCACCGCACCTATTTTATAAGCTTACAGATGGCGCCACTGCCTACTGAGCAACGGAAAGACGTCATCAAAGAGTAGTAAAATGGTAAAAGACTACGGGAAGCGGATATGCCTATCTCATTTATAAACTTCGAATAACGGTCAAGTTCTTTAAATAGTATATTTTATATCGAGGGACTGAACGAAGCCATAATATACCAGAGGTGGTTTGACTCCCGAGCGTGCGAGGGTATATTGAACTCAATGAAACCGAGGGTATATTAAGTTGGCATTTTCACTTTGAGTGCAATAAAATAGTCAATTTAATACAAAAACATTTAAAACCGAACAAATTAACACTTGACAAAAGTTCTGATATTTTCGTGGTCAGTTTTTTCTTCTGAACTGAACTACAGATTAACAATTTCAAACACATGGCGCCACCTTCTTTGCAAACAAACCGTGGAACTAAAACTCTCAACATTTTCGCAATGAAGACGGTACACACTCCATAGATAATAGTCAATTTTTACTGGCTGTTTGAGTTTGTCTATGTCACATGAAGGAAATTAAAAAAGTAATTACTTTTTACTTCCTAGGGACTAAAGTGGTCACTTAAGTCCCTAGGCGCTTACCTACAAACGAACCTACGAAGCGCTAGGCCTAGTCCTAGCGCTTCGTAGGGCTATATTGGCGTACTTTTAGAGAACGAGAAGTGAAAAATATATTTTCAAGTTGATTCCCTTTAACTGAGGGCAGCGATCCATTTCCTCAGTAAATATCCAGCCTAAAAGTTGCTTCAGTGCCAGGTGACCGCTGACTGGCTGGAAATGAAAGATCATTCATGAAATTGCTCGCTACCCGGTTGAGTGGGGAAAGGGACATTTGTCCCTCTTTTCAAAATGCCGTCGCGTGCGCGCAATTGACATAATATGTCCCTTTTGGCACGCGAAACGAACGGTGTCACGTTTCGCTCAAATGTGGCTAATCAGTCTGTTTTCGTACACAGATAACGTGATATTTCAGTTCGGAACAATGTTATTTATCAGTGACATGTATTCTTTCGCTTTAAAAGTTTCGTGACAAATTAAAAAATAAAATGTTAATGGTTTTAATTATTATTTGTGTTTATTATCAACTGTTTTACCTTTAAATGCCAAAAAAGCTATAGCTTATCGATCTAGTTCAAAATATTCCACTTTAAAGTTTCAGTAACATCGTTCAGGTACGCTTCCTAAGAATAACGGTCCATATATTTATGCAGAGAGCATTCAATCAAACAAACTAAGCATCAATGTTATAATATCTTTCATCAATGTTAACGAAAACATAACTTAAGACGTATCCGTTCAGAGAAACGGGTCGTAAATTATTACGTTTTAAGTGCAGCTTCGGCCGCGCGCTGAAATGACGTAATCGGATTACGCACTTGGAGCATTTTTCTGTATAGCTTTCTCGCACGCGAGCGGCTACCTCAGTTTGGGAATCAACATGACAAGTTTTAACTCAAAATGATATAATGTTTTACACATTATACTCTCGAATGCAATACTTATGCAAATGTTAATAAAATACATATGCTGTTGGCGTGTCTTTAAAATAAATAAACGTTTAAGGGTTTGGCGGAAATCGGGATGGATTACTAGAAAGCTGTTTCAAAAGAAGAATAAAATTTTGTTTTTTATAAACTCATTACTTGACAGATTCTACCTAGTGTTTAATTAACGTTCCCCTTAGTAATAATTAATGGTGAAAGTAATAAAAGTAAAACTATTGCGAATATACTGGATGGTTTTTTATACCATTGTAAAACCACAACAAGTTTAAAAGAGTAACCACTGAGTTTCTCGCCGGGTCTTCTCAGTAAGAATCAACTCCTCCGAAGCGGTGGTAGAGTCGCATTATGTACTGTTGCATATAAGTACTGTTTATTTAATATTAATATTATTATAGTATTTATACCTGTTATTTAGTATTTTTTTTTGACTATTGAAAAGTACTGATTAAGTCTATTTAAATAAAGATATTTGAGTTTGAGAGTTTGAGTTTGCATATCCAGCTTCTGTCCACGACTTCGTCCGCGTGGAATAGTTACTTTCCTCCGCTCCGCTCCTATTGGTCTTAGCGTGTTTTTTTTTTTTTTTTAGTTACGTGGGGCTCGGCAGCAAATACATCACATGGTACCGTTGCCAGAAGGCGATTCAGATCGTTGAGCCCACGTATGAAAGGTGAGGAACGGCGAGCCTGTGTTCTGGTAGTAGGCACCGCCAGTAAGTTGTGCCGACGACTACGCTTATGATTGTTAGGCACAAAAAATCTGCATAAACGGGTCACCAACCACCAAAGACCCGGCGAGAAACTCAGTGGTTACTCTTTTAAACTTGTTGTGGTTTTACAATGTTATAAAAAACCATCCAGTATATTCGCAATAGTTTTACTTTTATTATTTTTACACTATGACATATGTTTTTTATATTTTGTTTCATCCTAGTATTAATTTATCTTTTTATTAAAATAATTTTATACGTATTATGTTTGACTTTAGAATAAAACCTTAAAGAAAATTCGAAGTTTCGCGATGCGCGGAAATAACCATTGACGGCCTTCCAGTGTTTAAAAGTTCTAAATACCACTTTTGGCCCATTTTATGTTCAGTATCTGAAATTCCACTGCCACCTTTCGTCGTAGGTAAGTACGAATAGGTACCTATTGCGTCAGCTTCGTAGACAAATGATGAAAATCTTAGATGACAATGTTTACTTTTTTCATAGGTATCTACGCTGGTGATGCAAAGCCTAAAGATCTTGACACTTTTTTGGGACTTTTTGTAACAGAAATGCAGCAACTTCAAGAGGGACTTAAAATAACAGACAAATCACGAAGAGAAAAAATAATACATGCCAAATTACGATCTCCTCCTTACGATATTACGTCTCCTCGTTGATATCAAACAAATCCTAAGCTCTTGGTGATTCAACATTGGAGCCCGACCGGCCTTTATAGAGGTTAGGGTTTGCAGAGTCGAATAAAAGCGCAGTGGTTATAGAGGAACGTAAATTATTTATTTTGTATTTTTGTATTACAAATCACGTCACGCCATCTTTATTGCAAACTTAATAGAGAAAGTAGACGACAGTACCATAGAGTATGGACACTTAACTTTTTAATAGTTTTGTTTAGATTGCCAGTACCTCAACACCCTCCCTCAATATAAACACAACTAAAAGAATCGACACAATACTAAATTACTTCAGCTAGATACATTATGATTCGACTCTACTTTAATAATATTAAAAGATCACTCAACTGTAACATATTAAAAATAATGACTCTACCACATTTATATCAAAAGCTGACTCCACTACATTGTATCTAAAACTAAACTAAAATACCCCATCTCTGCATCGATTAAATTGTATAGCGTTCAGAGGCTTAGTGCAAAAATCTGCTAATTGGTTTTCTGATGCAACATATTCTAACTTTAAAATTTTTCGTTCTACGAAATCACGCACAAAATAATACTTAATATCTATGTGTTTTAGCCTTTTATGATTTTCAGGGTTTTTTGTGGTGTGAATGACCGACTGATTGTCTTCTAGTATACATATTTCACTACATTTTATTCCAATTTCGTTAAGCAAAATTTTAATCCACGCTGCTTCTGAGATTCCCTTTGTTAATGCGATAAACTCTGCTTCTGTTGATGATAGTGACACGCACTGCTGTTTGCTGCTTGCCCAAGATATTGTGCAACCAAAGACTTTCATGACAAAACCTGATGTTGATTTTCTATCTTGCGTGTCGCCTCCCCAATCTGCATCGCAATATCCAAGTAAGGGCACCTCCTCAGTTTTCTTATAAATCAGTTTTAAATCTAGACTTCCTCTTATATATCTCAGTATCCTCTTTAAGGCTTTCCATAAGTCTTCATTTCCTTTCGATTGAAAGCGGCTTAGATAGCTTAGCGCAAAGCATAAATCAGGTCTACTTCCCAACATTGCATACATCAGACTGCCGATCAAACTTCTGCATCTTGTAATTAATTCTTTATCTTCTGATGATGACTCTGATATCTTCAATCCTGGCTCGATCGGTGTCTTTACAGGTTTACATTCTTCCATATTGTAGCGCTTCAAAATATCCATTAGGTAATCCTTCTGACTCAACTCTATACTTTCATCATTCCTTACTATATTTATTCCCAGGTATTTAGTTACTCCATGCATGTCCTTCATTTCAAATTCTGTTTGTAATACTCTCTTTATCCTATTTATTTCCTCTAAATTTTCTGAAATTAATAATATATCGTCTACGTAAACAAGTATATAGAATTTTATTCCTTCTTTATAGTATAGACACCACTTCGACTTCTGATGAATCCTTCTTTGAGCAGAAAACCGTTAAACTTTTCATTCCATTTTCTTGGACTCTTCTTCAACCCATATAGTGATTTATTTAATTTTAGCACTCTTCCGTCTTGATGAAATCCTTCTGGCTTTACTATATATACTTCCTCATCAATATCACCATAAAGAAAGGCACTCTTCACGTCCATTTGGTTTATATATAAATTGTATTTAGTTGCTATGGCCATTAAAATTCTGAAAGTTGTTAGTTTAGCCACTGGTGCATATATTTCTGCATGATCAAATCTCTCTTTTTGTTGGAAACCTCGTGCAACTAAACGTGCTTTATACTGGATCTTGTCATTCTCTTCTCTTTTGATCTTGAACACCCACTTTGCTTCAATTGGTTTCTTCCCATTTGGTAATTCCATCTCAATCCAGGTATTATTTTTATTCAATGCTTCTAGTTCATTTTCTATGGCTTCTAACCACCGTTCTTTGTCTTCTCCGCATGTAGCTTCTTTAAAAGACAGCTGCTCATCTGTTAGTGCCATGAAAACTGTATCATATTCTTCTAACCAAGCTGGCTTCTTCACTTGTCTTCTGGTTTGTCTCCTTGATTCCTGTATTTCTGTCTGCTCTACTTCTGCATCATAAAAGTCATCTTCTAGATGTTCTTCCAGCATCTCTAGTTCACACATTTCGCTTTCAACATCGTTGACAGGATGTTCTGCCTCTACTTGTTGTGTTTCTGGAGACTCATCTTCTTGGTCATCGAGAATCACTTCTTCTGTCCTTAGTTCGTCTGAAATATCTATATATTCTTCACGTCTTGTAGTCTCTTCTGATTTTATTGTAACATCCACCTTTTTATTTTCTATAAATATTACATCTCTGTAAGTTTCGACTCTCTTTGTATTTGGGAACCAAATCCTGTATCCTTTGCTGTATTCCCCATACCCAACAAAAACTCCTTGCTTGCTTTTAGGGTCCCATTTTGTTCGTCTCTCTCTAGGTACATGAATGTACGCCTTGGTACCAAAAACCCTTAAATTTTGTATGTCATAACTCTTCTTGTATAGTAGCTCATACGGCGTTTTCCCTTTTACTTTGCTTGCACCTGTACGGTTTATAGTGAAGACGGCGGTGTTAACTGCTTCAGCCCATAACTCCTTACTTTTTCCTGATTGTATAATCATTGTTCTTGCCGACTCTACAATTGTTCTCATCTCTCTTTCAATTTTCCCATTCTGCTCTGGTGTGTAGCTAACCGTTGTTTCATGTATGATCCCTTTTGATTTGAAAATTCTCTCCACATTACGATTAATGAATTCTCCTCCATTATCTGACCGCACTCTCTTGATTTTACAGCTAAACTCGTTTTCAAACTTTTCTATAAATTATGCAATCTTGTCTTTTGTTTCAGATTTGTGCCGCAAAAAATAAACATATCTGTAACTACTATAATCGTCTTTCATTAAAAGAAAATACAACGAACCTCCTAGTGACGCAGGTGTCATCTCGCCACATAGATACATGTGAAGCAACTCACCCGGACTCTCTGCTCTACTATCACTTGTGCTGAAAGGGAGCCTATGCTGTTTACCCTGTATACAAGATTGACACTGTTCAGTCTGTCCTTCATACCTTACATTATTTGAATTTAAACATTGTTTAACATATTTAAAATTTTGATGAGCCATGCGTTCATGCCATTCTGACAATGTAGTCAAAGCGACATGATTCATCTCAAAATTCATGATATACATTTTATCAACACGGTCAGCTAACGCAACAACCCTCCCTGCTTTTAACAGTTTACATCCGGTGACAGTCGATACCATCATGTGACCTTTGTCTAATGCACATCCGAGTGAAAACAAATTAAAACTTAAATTAGGTACATACAACACGTCGTTGAGGGTTGTGGGTATGTATTTGTCTCCATTGAATGCCAACAAGTCAATATTTCCAATGCCTTTTACTTCTAGTTGCTTCCCATCTCCTACTGTTACATATCTACTCGACAACTCTTGAAATGATGTAAATAAGTCTCTACTATGTGTCATGTGCTCACTCGCTTCTGAATCTAATATAAATGCATTACCCACAGCACTCACCGGCGATACAACAAAAGCATTTTTGTTTTGTACAATTTTCCCGCTCACATTTTGCTTATTATTAAACTTTCTACAGTCTTTAATTAAATGACCCGCTTTATGACAAAAATGACACTTTCTTTGCCTACAGTCCTTTCTTAAATGGCCCGTCTTTCCGCATTCAAAACACTTCAATTCACTAACACTTTTTGTATTCCCACTAACACTGTTGCTACTGCGACCTCGCTGTGATGCTACAAACGCTGACGACTCCGGCTCGGTGTGGCAGTACCTTTCTTCTTCAATCAGCAATCGCGAAATCAGATTCTGGAAACTCTGTGTATGTTCTGGTACAGACTCCCATGCTGAGACGAAATGCTTGTACTTTTCAGGTAATGTCATTAGTACTTTGGTTATGAGCATGGTATCAGACATCTTCTCTCCGAAGCCTTCGAGTTGGTGACGCAGATCTTCGAGCTTTGAAATAAAACTGGTTATCGGTTCTTCAAACTTTAAGTTGAAAAACTTTTGCTGAACAAGATGGACGCTAACTAGCGACTTTGGCTCGTAGATTGTAGCAAGTTTTTGCCATATTTCTTGACTGGTTTTGCATGTCAATAAGTGTGTTAAGATTTTGTCACTCACTCTGGTAACGATCAATTCTTGCGCCTTTGCATCGTCGTCTAACCATTTTTGAAACGTGGCTTTTGATGTCGCATCATATTTATTATATTTATTATTATTTATATCTTCTTGAATTAGCTCTGGTTTTATGCGGGAACCGTCGACTACTGATAGCAGTCCTCTCGAGCGTAGAACTATTTGGAGCTGATATTTCCAAACGGCATAGTTGTTTTCGCATAGCCTTAAGTTAGCGGCGCTTTGTGAATGCGAACAGGATGCCTCCATTTTCTACAACTTTCGTCGAACAAATTTTCTTTTTATGACCTCACTACACATCTGTTCCTCCTTATTCAAGCCTCTAGGCCCATAACCTATAGAGGTTAGGGTTTGCAGAGTCGAATAAAAGCGCAGTGGTTATAGAGGAACGTAAACTATTTATTTTGTATTTTTGTATTACAAATCACGTCACGCCATCTTTATTGCAAACTTAATAGAGAAAGTAGACGACAGTACCATAGAGTATGGACACTTAACTTTTTAATAGTTTTGTTTAGATTGCCAGTACCTCAACAGCCTTGACAATTTGTACAGGCTGGAGAACAAAGAGTGTTACTGGCGTATGACACTTATAATGGATTTATAATTACTTCCTGTGGGTGATTATGAGTGTAACTTACTGAAGCAAGTTTTCTCAAGTGTATTTACACATATGCAACACTTTTATAGGCCATCTTAGCCTTCACTGCGCCTATAATTTCGTTCTATACACGACTATAAGTCAACTTATAAGAACAGGTATACTATAAATCCAAACGAACTCCGTGTAACCTGTTATAAGCTTGGTAGTAAAACCTGGAACCACTAAGAGAGTGGTACTAGTGCTGTAAGCCTGTAAGCTGTGCACTATAGGAGAACTTTGTTACTTGGGTGTTCAAAGTGCTCTCCGCCTCTTTCAACACACAGTTCAGCTCGACGCCTATGGTTAATTTTCACCTGTCACTCGGTTTAAAACAAAAATTTTGTGACTTTACTGTTTCGAACGCATCAATTATTTTGTGTTTGATTTCGTCTCTCGATTCACTTTCACGTTCATAAACTAATCTCTTCACTTCACCCCATAAAAAAAGTCTAGAGGTGTGAGATCTGGAGATCTCGCCGGCCTTTTTTTGGCACGGGCCCGCCGCAACCTATTCAACGCTCGCCAAAATGTTCGTTTAGCTATTGAGTCAATTAGCAATTAGTTTACGATAGACGGCAACACACCTGTTTGGTCAATGCGAAACTGATTCCCGTTACCCCGACCGCCGTTCCCGCGTCTCGCGGGGGGGAAGTGCGGGCCGGTGCACGCGCCGAGAAGGGTATATCATTTTGAGTTAAAACTTGTCATGTTGATTCCCAAACTGAGGTAGCCGCTCGCGTGCGAGAAAGCTACACAGGAAAATGCTCCAAGTGCGTAACCCGATTACGTCATTTTAGCGCGCGGCCGAAGCTGCACTTAAAACGTAATAATTTACGACCCGGATTTTTCTCTGAACGGATACGTCTTAAGTTATGTTTTCGTCAACATTGATGAAAGATAACAGTGCTTAGTTTGTTTGATTTGATGCTCTCTGCATAATCATATGGACCTGTATTCTTAGGAAGCGTACCTGAATGACGTTACTGTAACTTTAAAGTGGAATATTTTGAACTAGATCGATAACCTATAGCTTTTTTGGAATTCAAAGCTAAAACAGTTGATAATAAACACAAATAATAATAAAAACCATTACCATTTTATTTTTTAATTGGTCACGAATCTTTTAAAGCAAAAGAATACATGTCACTGATAAATATTCCGAACATTGTTCCGAACTGAAATATCACGTTATCTGTGTACGAGAACAGACTGATTAGCCACATTTGAGCGAAACGCGACACCGTTCGGTTCACGCGCAAAAAGGGACATATAATGACAATTACGCGCATGCGATGGCATTTTGAAAAAAGAGGCCAAATGTCTCTTTTCCCACTCAACCGGGTAGCGAGCAATTTCATGAATGATCTTTCATTTCCAGCCAGTCAGCGGTCACCTGGCACTGACGCAACTTCTAGGCTGGATTTTTACTGAGGAAATGGATCGCTGCCCTCAGTTAAAGGGAATCAACTTAAAAATATATTTTTCACTTCTCATGCTCTAAAAGTACGCCAATATATATAGCCCTACGAAGCGTGACTAAAGTGACCACTTTAGTCCGTAGGGCGTAAAAAATAATAAGTTTTTTAATTTCCTTCATGTGACATGGACAAACTCAATCAGCCAGTAAAAATTTACTATTATCTGTGGAGTGTGGACCGTCTTCATTGCGAAAATAATGAGAGTTTTAGTTCCATGGTTTTTCCGTAAAGAAGGTGGCGCCATGTGTTTTAAATTGTTAATCTGTGGTTCAGTTCAGAAGAAAAAACTGACCACTCAAATTTCAGAACATTTGTCAAGTGTAAATTTGTTCGGTTTTAAATGTTTTTGTATTAAATTGATTATTTTATCGCACTCAAAGTGAAAACGCCAACTTAATATACCCTCGGTATTCAGGTTGCAGCACTTTTCATAGACATGACCAAGGCGTTTGATTTTGTGGACCATAAAATCGTAATCGACAAACTACATAGATATGGGGTCAGGGAAATGTTCTGAACTTGGTGGAGTCGTATTTGCTTAACAGGAAACAGCTAACTCAAATTAGAAGAATTTGTACTCGTTCTAAATCTGAACAAATATACTGATCGGATGTAAATAAGATGAGATTTGGCGTCCCACAGGGCAGTGTTCTGGGACCTTTACTGTTTATTATTTACATTAATGATTTTCCAGCGTGTATAGATTATCCAATGGTCTTATTTGCAGAAGACAGCACTGTTATTTTCAACATAAAATAGGTAATAACCATACTGATGAACTTTATAAATCATCGGCTAGTTTGATCAAATGGTTAGAAACAATAATCTTGTTATTAATTTAGACAAAACCAAAATCATCACTTTCAGGCAAAGACCGCAAAAATTACCAATGAATCTTGACATTAATTATTTAAATAAATCAATAGACGAAACTCATGTGACTAAATTTCTTGGACTATATATTAGTGATGATTTGACATGGAAATCACAAATTGACGCAATATGTAAAAAAAATAATAGTTTCTCTTATGCACTTTTTATGCTTAATTAAATTGCGAACAAACCTTTAGTAGTTACCGCATATCATGGATAAGTTGCGTCCGTTTTGAGGTGCGGCCTTATTTTTGTAGGGAAATTCCACCGGGAAAGAAAAAGTTTTCAAAGCTCAAAAAAAATGCATTCGTGCCATAATAAGTGGATTGCGTCCAGATGAATCTTGCAGCCGCACTTTAAACATTTAAAACTGTTAACTTTGCGATGTTTCTTGCATCAGATGGCTGTATACACTAGAGCAAATCTACATCTATACAACCGACCTTTAAACTCAAACCGCAATAAAAACCAAATTTGTCACATGAGCTTTAAAACAGCTATGTTCAGCAAGAGTGTTTTTGGTATGGCCCCAAAATTGTTTAACAAGCTCCCACTGTATATTCAGGAAACAGATACTATCATAGAATTTTAACGTAGCCTGAAAAACTTCCTCTTAGACAAAGTTTGCTATGACATAAATGAATTTTTAATCGATAAATTCTAACGACGAGTCCGACATACCAATACTACCATACAATTAATAATTATTCGTAATGATTATAAACATGTACATTTTATTTTAATTCGAACTTTACTTTTGACATTTATTTTAATTGCATTTAGATCAATAATTTGTTTTAATAATATATTGTAGAGATTTTTCAATTGATGAAAGGCAACATACTGGATTAGTAAACTTATCAGTATTGCATGTATAATTCAAATATATTTTGTACGCCTTAGGGCAGGACACGGAGATGCTACTTATGTCATAGATTAAGATCCCAATGACCTGTGGACCACGAAATAAATAATTTGACTTTGACTCGGTTTGTGAAACCACCTCTGGTATATTATGGCTTCGTTTAGTCCCTCGATATAAAATATACTATTTAAGGCCTATTCAAATCTAAGCGGTATTCGCTGCCGCTGCAGCTGTGGGTAGAGTTATATACCGCGCAAATTTCGCTCAGGTATTCGCCAGTCGACACAACTTAACTGGTAAGTCAATTAAGGCTAATAAAAGTCTAACTACCTCTTCTTCGCTAACCAACGTGACTGACGTGTATATTCTCTGGCAACAAATAACTAACTGGCGAAAACTTCTTACCTTCCTGAGCAAAACTAATGTGCGGTATTCTACCCACGAGGATAGCGCAATCCGCTTTGGTATGAACAGTAATTTTACCGGATACCCACTCGGTTTTCTCTGCCGCAGATGGTAGCGAATACCACTTAGGTCTCAATAGGCCTTAAGCGACGTAATAAGACCCCGGGGCTACAGTGTTCAGAGAGAGAAATAATATTTTCATGCAAAGTACGATTAACAAAAAAGGATACTTTATAAATTAGCATAAAATTCTAAATTAAAGAAAAATAATGTTTTCTCTTAGTGTAGTTTCAAAGTTTATGACAATTTACTTTCAAAAACTGAGTTTTCAAATATTTGGAACACTGACATAAATCTATATCAAACTCAAACTCAAATAACTTTATTCAAATAGACTTTCACAGTAAGTACTTTCAAATCGTCAAATGTAGAGCAAGATAAACTAAATAATAGACTTTAATACTATGAACGACTTCGACACATGATTAATAACACTGATATTGTAGTTAACTTCAGTTAGAGCAACTGTTAAAAAATAAATTTGTTGTCAATTCCATGGCATTTTGGTCATGGAATGAGGTTGCGACCATAGAACTGACTGGCAGGTAAGCTTGAGATGAAAATTCATGATTAGTATGAAAAACTTAACACATTATTATTGAAAACGGTCATTATAAAACTTAAGATTGAAATGGACACTGGAATGGATGTTTTCCCCTAGTAAAAATTACCATGGAAAATGATGCCTAGAACACTCTTTTCTAAATTCACCCTCTTACAGCAATAATGATATTAATCTTTATTTTCTTCACAAAAAGTAAGAAATACAACAGAAAGATGTGTGATGTGGTGTGTATAGTTATGTTCATAATTGTAACACATAATGTGAAGACTGGTGCTTGAAATAGGTTATTAATAACCTGTGCTGCAAGACACCAGGGTCTCCACCTCCTAGATTTTTAACATTATTAAAATGAATAGTAAAATAATTGTATTAGGTGCTAAACTAAATAGTTACATCAGTAAAATTTAACAGTAACGTTAAAATTAAGCAAATATAGTTAACTTAAACATTACAAAAGTTATTCTCCGTTAAATCTTCTGTGAAGTTTACAATAACACGCAGCTCATCCGCTACCTAGAGGATCACTCTCTCATTCACGACCGTCAGTATGGCTTCCGACCAAAACGGTCTACGGGTGATCTTCTAGCGTACGTAACACACATCTGGGGGGAGGCTATGGACAAGCATGGGGAATCTTTGGCCGTCAGCCTTGACATTGCCAAAGCTTTCGACCGTGTATGGCATCGTTTGCTTCTTTCCAAGCTTCCGGCATATGGTCTGCCACTTCGCCTATGCGACTGGGTCGCCGGATTTCTGGAGGGACGTAGAATTCGTGTCCTTTGCGATGGTCGAAAATCACGCTGTCTCCAGATTAATGCCGGAGTGCCGCAGGGCTCCGTCTTGTCGCCGACGTTGTTTCTTCTGCATATCAATGACATGTTATCTCTTGGTAATATTCATTGCTATGCGGATGATAGCACGGTCCACGCACGTTATTTCGAGCGCCCTGGGGCAGACTGACATCGAGGAGAAGAGGCGAAGTCTTGTTGTTGAGCTTGACGGAGTGTTGGACCGCATTTCAGAATGGGGTGCATGCAATCTTGTCGAGTTCAATGCCAAGAAAACGCAGGTGTGTGCATTCACAGCAAAGGTGTCGCCGTTCCATTCCCATACCACTCTTCAGAGCACCCCGCTACCGATTAAGAATAGCCTGAACATCCTTGGCATGAATGTTCGTAGCAACCTAAACCAGCGGGACTACATTGAGAGCGTCATTAGAACTGCATCCCGTAAACTCGTAGTCCTGAACAGAGTGAGACGATTCTTCACGCCTGAGCAGCTCTGTCTCTTGTATAAGACAGAGTTCAACTTCGCTCGTGTGTGGAATACTGCTCTCATTTCTGGGACAGTTCCGCCAAGTACCTACTTGAAGGTCTTGACAGGTTGCAGCGGCGTGCTATCCGTATTATTGGAAACCCAGAGGCAACTTCGACCCTTGAGCCTCTCCAATTGCGTAGAGACATTGCCAGGCTAAGTGTTCTCTATCGCTTCTACAATGAGGAATGCTCTGACGAGTTATTCCAGCTCATTCCACCCTCACCTTTCCACTCCCGTACCACGCGTGCTGGACTATGGCGTCACCCACACACAATTCAACATTTGTTGGCCCGAACTAAAAGGTTCGGTAACTTGTTTCTTTGTCGTACCATCCAGACGTGGAACGCTCTTCCAGCACATGTGTTTAATTCCTCGTATAGACCCGGGTTCTTCAAGCGGGGCGTGAAAAGGCATTTCTGCAAGCCTTCAAGGTGAGGATGGCCAGCCCAGTGATTCGTTGAATGACTGGGCTGGTCAACCTCATATCTGGACCTCACGACCGCTTTCCATCAGGTGGAGTGAGGTCATCTTGACGGGCAATATGAAAAAAATAAAATAAAAAGTAATTTTATATTTTTGTAACTCTCCTAACAAATAATGAAGTAAAATTGTTCTACTGCTGAATTGCCGAGGATTAATTTTGCTAAGAAGGATATTGTACATTCTAGGGGCTAAAAATGTGATCCCTGAGCAAAGCGGGTTTTGAAAAACGGTACCGGGCACCGGTTTAATCTTTTGTTACACACCGGAACGGAGAGCAGCGTTCTACAGTGATATCTGCGAATTGCTTGAAAAACAAATAACTTACGCACAGACAGCGTGTTAGTCATATCATGCAACAAAGCAGTTGGGTGGCGAAGTGGTAGTGACATGAGGACCTTTAGCACAGATCTCTTTGCTCTTTCAAGTTGCAGAAGATGTACCTCTGCTACCCCTCTCCAGGCGCAAATACAATAACATAGGATAGACTCTCCAAATGCTTTATAAATTCACAGTAGAAGGTAAAAGTTTTTCACAGTACAAAGGTTTTTAAGAACGAAAATAAGTTCCCTTATACGGCCGGAAATAAGAGAAAGATGTGAACTCCAGTTCAAGTTTTCATCGATTATGACACCCAAGTATTTGATAATATTGGCACGGTTTAGTTTAGAACAGTTACAACTTCGTGGTATTCTATCGGTAAGATTACAGGGAAACGTATGAATAGGTAGAGTAAAAGTGTCCTTAGGGCTACCAGCGGATGTTATACTGAAGCAAATATATTTTGTTTTGCTTGTATTGAGGGACAAAAGCCTGTTTTCCAGCCAGGCTGTAACTCTAGATAGGCCCATTTCTGCCATTTCACGCACGCTTTCCCAAGAGGAACCGGTGTCATCAGCAAACATGAAAAAGTCTCCATTTTTGAGTCACTATTCGGTGCAGATTGAGTACGTTCAGTATTCTCGATCTGCTCTGACTGTATTTGAGCTACACGAGGGGCTCCGTTAGGACGAGGTGTGGGGCTATATTGTCCTCAAAAAGAACCTCGTTGGTACCTATCTTCCGCGACTATTACCCCTAGATGATCGACCTCTATAAGAGTTATGCAAAGTCCTTGAGCTATTACCGCTCTGAGATGTTTGGTAAGTATTATTAAACGAGTTATTCCTAGGCGTGGCGTTGCCGCATCTGGTACCGAACCTATTAGCATTTTCATTTCCACGATAAGGCTTTACGATCATGACCTGTTCTATTTTAGGCGTTAAGGAACTTTCGTCAAGGGAATAGTCTGAAATTGCCGTGAGGCGATGATAAGGGACGGAGTACATCGAACTTTTTTGTATCGCCGTCGGCTCGAGCAATGGTCAGGTTCACGAATAATTACTCTAATTCAGAACCGAACTTTTCGATGGACCTACGACCTTGGTTGGCCGAATGAAGTTGTAAATGAATGGCTACAGTGGATTTGCAGTAAATAGGTGCGGTGCGCATGTCTTTATTTAAATCTGTAACTGTGGAGTACTCTGATTTTAGTCTAAGTTTAGTACCACTAGAAATTCTAGTCTTTAAAACGAAATTAATTAATTTGGATTTTCATTTATCATTAAGCATATCGTTATAGAGTTGAATGCTATCTATTAATTGAATAATGACGCTCTCCTGGGCGGTCATTACTGGTAATAGGGCCAAGGCCGTTTTTAGGTCAAAGTTACTGGTTCCCGTAGCCATATCTGTACTATTATATTTCTGTAGTATCTTCGAACTCTAGTTCTTCAAAATCAGTATACAAACTTGAAATTGTCATCTATACATTTATTAATAGGTAATAAAGTGTCATTGCTCATTTCAGAATTCTCTATCTTTACTCTATTATATATATTTCGAATACAAATTTTGGGCTTCTCTAAATTTGTTTTCGGCAGTCTCGGAACTTTGGACCCGTAGCGCTGGGTTTTGAGGTTTCGAAAATAGTAAAGTTTTTAATTTTGGGCATATATTTTCGGGTTCGTTTGTCGAACCTAATACATTAATTTGTGTCGTCCTAGGTAGTCGCATAGGTAGATATCGTACCGAAAACGAACGTGTATGCGTGCTTACTATTCTCCACAGCCATTACGGGCCCGCGCCCGCGTCCACCGCCCTCTTCGACCGCAACCATTAAATTGTCTCTATGTGTTTTGTTTTAAATATCGTGGATGAAAATGACACAAAATTTACAATATAGACTTATCATGTATTTATTAAATTAATTATGTGAACTTCAATTATTGTAATATTTTTTTGAAGTGATTGTTTATAGCTTGGACATAGCTATTTCATTAATTATAATATTTTTTTGTCACTGTTTTTACATACTGACCTTAAAACAGTTTGCGCTGGACAAAGATGACACAAATTAGGTTTGCATACTCCGCAGGCTATCCTAGATACGATACCATAAACATTTTTAACTTTAAATTAATTTTGGCAGTTTTAAGAATGAAAAGTATCTCATACAAATAATCGAATTGCTGATAAGCGACAGTCAAAATATGTGAAACAAAACCCAATAATAAGCTTCTCAGGTACGATTCTATCCACAGGCAAGAAATAAGCAACTTTAGAGTTTATTAAACTTATGACCTCATAATAGCCTAGCGCTATCGGTCTACTTTGTCTACGAGCTGGGCCTATTTTAATTGAATACTCTCTTATTTCTTTCAAACTTATAAGTACGAGTAAATTACTCAATTCTTGCAATGACGCGGAGCGTAGCACATGGGCGGTGCGCGGCGGCCAGTTGGCGGGCTGCAGGAACGTAGCATCTGCTTGATTTGGTCCGGGATTACCCTGGACTCCTCTTGATGTGGGTCGGAATTACCCTGGACTCCTCTTGATGTGGGCCGGGATTACCCTGGACTCCTCTTCTTTCTTCTTACTGGTTTGTAGTTCGTGCGAGGTTATCAATTGAAACGGCGTTCAATTCTCGCCTCAAAGTGCTGATAGCGCTCCTGCGGCACTTCTTCAAGATATAGTAGACGGTTGCAGCGACGATCAGTACAACAGCGACGATCATTAAGGTTTGAATGATGTGATTGGTTTGGTGATGCTCCAACTTGGTATTTGCGAAAGCTTCGCCGTTGGCATTTTGTGCGATGACCACCTCTTCTTTTAAGTATGACTTTCCCATCTCTATTGTTTTATTTCTGCCAAAAATCTTCCATAGTTTATTTCTTCTATAAATCTTCTAGTGTGGCCGGTGTGGCAGGGTCGCCATGCGGAGTGTGATCTTGCTTATGAGGTAGGTAGGCGATGATAGTCTTAATAAGTCAAACACATGTTAACAATTTGGTGGTGATTTATTGAATGTTCTGAAAAGTACAATTATTTGCTTACAAGTAAAATGCTTATTCGGCCAAACGTTACGATTGCGCAGGTGAATGACGCAAATTTAAAGTAATTTGCTGAGTAAGGTTTTTACATACTTCAGAAGTAATGAAATCGGTCTATAGTTAGAGGGGTTATCTGTGTTGCCAGTTTTTAAGATTAGAGTGACAATTGCCTTTTTACAAATGTTCATAAGTTCTCAGATTACAAAGGTATCGGTTTAATCAGAACGGATTTAAGTTTCTTAAAATAATCATTAGAGAGGTTATCCCAGCCTGGGAGTGAAATCTACTTGAGGAATAAACCCAGCACCAGCCGTTCGTACTATTTCCTTCCCAACACAATACTCTTCCTGGGCGTTCCCCACACATATCCTCTGCTTCCCTGGCTGATTGAACTGAAAAAAAAACCATGTGTATGTATGGTGCTAGCGTTTACGATAGCCTAATAATAAGCCAAAATTAAAGAAGGTTTTAATTGTAATATATGAAATTTTAATTGTATATACTTACATTCAAATCACCACCATTGTAGTCATACTGAAATAATTTATGAAAATATAATTAAATTGAATTGAAATAATAAATTGAAATATATTTATTAATAATATATGTATACATATATATTGCAATTGAATTAAAATATACAATGCATCGTCTTTCATCAGCCAGGAACTTATATCAAACGTCTTTCCACGGCTTGAAACAATGAAAAATTATAATAAAATTTTGAACTGTGAAAAAAAATACAAGATTTTCAAAAGGGGAGATAGATTTAATTATTTATCTGCCTGAAACCCAGTGACTGCAAGCGGTCCTAGCCAAGAGCAACAAGTTACTATCGTTTCTATACGAGTTTAAGAGTAAAAATTAGTTCATTTTCCATATAAACGTAGTCTCTCTAGTCAACTCAAGCCCGGCTACAAACATATTACAAATTAAATTATGCCTAAAATGAATAGGGAGTAGAACATACAAGCAAAAATAAAACATATGAACTATGCTTGTTCTCGGTTGCAGAAATGCAACACAGGCGGTACGGGCGCGGAAATATGTGTAAACAAGCGACACAATCGGTCAAAGGGTTAAACTTTCACATGCAGAAACGATATTGGCGTGTTGCTCATGACTACAGCCTAAGTTGTAGATAGAGTGGATCATTTACTTAAAAGAAACCCGTCGCTATATATATATATATTAGAGTAGTTTGCTGAACTGACTAGTGAGAACGAAAATTAAATATGTGGGTCGGAGAAAATTTTTCGCGGCTCTCGCCTGGTGAGGCGACGTTGTGCACCGCCACGCCCGGTCCGCTCGTGACCACAGCGACGTGAAGTTTTCTCCGAAATTTCAAGCAAAGGTACATATTATCAACACTCATTTTGGTTTGTTGTACTTTTCATTACTTATTTACAAGGACCTAAAATTCGTCTACAGTCAAACCATTTCACTGTTTACTTACCATATAGTGTGGTTTATTATGAACTAGAACTTACATCTGCATTTGGCTGGGATAAGCTGCAAAATTAAATACATAGGTTTAATTTTAAAATTTTACTCCCGAATCCTAATAATATCTTGTAATATGATTCAAACTTGAGCACCCGCGAAACTGATGGGTACTGTCACTTAAAATATTTGTAGAATAGATTAGCGCAACCATAATGATATGTAAAGGGTGTAAATATTGCCGCACTTTGAACAACGGATAAGATTATAGAGGATTAGTATAGCATCGGTGTAAACTGAGCATTTGAGTGGCTGCATCTGAGCCACAAGCAAAGGATAGGCACAGAGGGATACCTCCAAGTAAAAAAGTATATGTTTCTCCTACAGGTTCGTGTCTCAAGTAGCTCTCAAATCAGCGGAATATCTTATGGCGTGGCACGACACGAGCGTTCTATTCCGCTGTGCGCCGCGCTGAACGAAACCGATTTAGCTGTCAGAGCACAGAATCGCAACTAACTGATTTATTTATTAATATCAAAAAAGTATAATGAATATATGTAATGCCGTTTAGTACTAGTAGTCATTATCATTCTTCAGTAATTACAAATTATAATTACAACAAATCAGAAACCAAACATTAAAAAAAAGTTCGAGCCGATCGGCAACCTCCTGTCAAACGCCCTTCGCTGGGGGCGCGGCTGCCGACAGTGCCGACCTGAGCTGTGGAGTGACACAGGCCTGTTACAAGCTACTTCCGGTTGCGTTAAGTGTCCCGCCGTTTGCGAACACTTGGTCACAGTAGCTTCTAGCGCGCGGCGTCCCGCGTTTAATGGCGGTCTAGTGGCTTGCTAGTTACAATAGGTTAAAATACCAACATTGTTAGAGATGTACTTTAGTTATATTAGGTAATGTAGGAATTTGTATTCTTTGGAGTACCTAGTCATTTAAAAACTGAAATTAAATATTATACAATGAATGACACTACTTACTGCCACTACAATAAGGAACAGAAAAATATTACTATAATCTTGCAAAATGAAATAAGTACCTACAGATATATTTCTTAACGTAACCGTAATAAAATCAAACGGCATATAGGTCGATCATTCACACCCAAGATTCCTCATGGTGTCTCGGAATAAGAATGCTGAAAACCAAAACTTTGCAATCAAACACTCGATGATTCGATTAGGACAATTTCTTAATCTCACATGTCGTAACCACCAAGTGCTTGCATTGAAAATGATAGAGTACCCCAGCGGATTAAGGTTGCTTTTCAAACATGTTATTTATGAAAATGGCAACAACACACTGGCTGTGTTAAAGAAATGAATAAATAAACACTCAACTCACACATTTGAACTAAGCATCGGAGTTTATTTTGTTCGGGAATGTGTATCTTGGGTAGAGATTGGTGATCGAATGGCATATAAATAAGTAAATAAATATCTGGGACAATTTACACCTAGATCATCCGACCCCAAACTAAGCAGTGTACTATAATGGGCGTCAAAGACTGATAAACATACGTAAATATTTCTAAATACATACTTAAATAGATAATAACACCCAGGCACACAACAAAAATCTTTGTCATGGGTGGGGATTGAACCAATGACCTCCATTGCTAAAGGCAGGATCGCTGCCATTGCACCAACAGGCCAGTCATATGAATGATAGGTGATGTAGAAAAAAATATCTTAGTGACGTTTTTAATTTGAGGATTACAAAACAGGCGACTGTTTCTGTTTATTTTTCACTAGTGGTCACATTGTGATCAAAATCACTTTGACTTTGACTTTGAAATAAAACAAATGAACAAATATCTTGGTCAGCTTGCTAACACCATTATAATCTAAATGTACTAACCTTTCCCTGTAAAATACAGCCATAATTATTGCATTAAATAATTACGAGTACAATAAATATTATCTTTTTCAACCCAAAGATTTTTCGTCTTCAAAGATGTCCGTATTTTCCGTGTTTTGTGGTGACAGCTGCATATCGGCAATGATTTGATGTAAAACTTCGTTCGGAATGGGTAACTACGCTGACCGATTAAAATAATCGTTTAATTTATTTATTTCCTTACTTAATCTACGGAAATTTATAATAATAACTTAATGGTTTCATCGGATTATTTTGATACTCTTCTGGCAGTCGTAAGGTGGTAAGGACCTCTGAGGCACAGAATGTCTTAGTGCCGATTAAAAATATGAGTACGGTTTAAATAAAGTCATCTTATTACAATAATTTGGCTAGTATATTTAAATAGCGGATGATTATTTATACCGTAAGGAAAATAATATGTTATTATCTAGTAAGTGATGATCTTTTAAGTTCTCTTAGCTTATAAGGACCGCTCGCTCCTTTTCCCCAAACAGAACCATCCTTCATAGAACCGATCAGAAACAGAATTCATCATGTGAGAAATTGCACCAAGTTCGACAAAAACAAACGGCTGTAAACTCACTGTTTCTGTGTGCTTGATCTAAATATCGGGTTTGTTTTAAGCTAACTACCTGTCAGAGGCGCCGCGTCGCATGCGCAATTTGTGCGCAAACCGTACCGTCTAATTACATTAACAAGCATTTTGCTACTTACGTATGGCCTTTTTTCGTCGTCTGGTATATATGGCTAGGGATGACAATATAATTTTGAATTATGTTAAGCCATTTTCTTAAATAACAGAGACTTGCTTCGTCAGTGTTCAAAGGTAAAGCGAATCAGGGAATATAAAGTCTCTGGAACGCATAGACATTTCATTACTTGTCATTCAAACTACTTAATCAACGCACACGGTGTGCGATCATTTGATGTTCAGAAAATTAGTGAAGCGCAAATACTCTGAGATTACGTTTTGCTGTAACTTACATGAAGCATTTTGAAAAAGAGAAGACGTTTTGAAAGAGAATACTGGGTCCATCCCTTTATTTCAAATCGATTATTGACGCAGACTGAAGTTCGTATACGTGGCACGACAATCTATAGTAACACTCGTATAGGTGAAGCCTTATGGTTATAGAAGCACACTATCTCGGCACCACAACAGCACACCACTCCAACCAGGTCATTCAAATTAGAGCATTGAATTGTGCGTACTATAATATGCTGGGCGATGCCGGGTTGTAGCGGTACCGTTGCTGCGCTGTGATAATGTGGTCTGACCGTTATTAAAAAAAATACTCACGAGCGGTCTTGGCTGGTTAAGGGCGATGGACAGATAAGAAAAGAAACTCTTTTTATTAGTAGATAATATTAGACGTTAATAATAAAAACAAACTAAGATCCCAGCGATAAGGCCGCCTAAATTGTGTGTACTAGACTGTTTTTTTTCGTATTTAAGCGGCTCACTAATTTAAAGCATAATGTTCATTGTTATAATATAATTTTCCACATTTCTGATTTTCCTAATCGTCACGAGCCATAATATTGTGTGGCATATTTTCAGATATTCTAATAAAGAGTGGGCTAAAAGACGTATAAACTCGAAGGGTAGAATAATTATAATGCATAATGTTTTAAAGCATAATAATCAAAACAAACAATAACTAAACACAACAAACCGGTCTGACCCTGCCAATTACCGTCCAATAGCCGTAACCACAGTTTTAGCTAAAGTGTTTGAGCGGATCATAAACACGCAGCTCATCCGCTACCTAGAGGATCACTCTCTCATTCACGACCGTCAGTACGGCTTCCGACCAAAACGGTCTACGGGTGATCTTCTAGCGTACGTAACACACATCTGGGGGGAGGCTATGGACAAGCATGGGGAATCTTTGGCCGTCAGCCTTGACATTGCCAAAGCTTTCGACGGACGTTCGGTGACTCGTTTCTTTGTCGTACCATCCAGACGTGGAACGCTCTTCCAGCACATGTGTTTCCTTCCTCTTATAGTCCCGGGTTCTTCAAGCGGGGCGTGAAAAGGCCAGGCCTTCAAGGTGAGGATGGCCAGCCCAGTGATTCGTTTGAATGACTGGGCTTGTCAACCTCATATCTGGACCTCACGACCGCTTTCCATCAGGTAGAGTGAGGTCATCTTGACGGGCAATTTATAAAAAAAAAAAAAAAAACACAAATGTTGGTCACATAAAATGTTTGTCATGGGTGGGAATCGAACCAACAACCTCCATTGCTAAAGGCAGGATCGCTGCCATTGCACCAACAGGCCAGTCATATGAATGATAGGTGATGTAGAAAAAAATATCTTAGTGACGTTTTTAATTTGAGGATTACAAAACAGGCGACTGTTTCGGTTTATTTTTCACTAGTGGGCACATTTTGATCAATAATAAATCACTTTGACTTTGACTTTGAAATAAAATAAATGAACAAATATCTTGGTCAGCTTGCTAACACCGTTATAATCTAACTGTACTAACCTTTTCCTGTAAAATACAGCCATAATTATTGCATTAAATAATTACGAGTACAATAGCTATTATCTTTTTCAACCCAAAGATTTTTCGTCGTTATAGATGTCCGTATTTTCCGTGGCTTGTGGTGACAGCTGCATATCGGCAGTGATTTGATGTAAAACTTCGCTCGGGATGGGTAACTACGCTGACCGATTAAAATAATCGTTTTATTTAACTAATTTCCTTACTTAATCTACGGATATTAATAATAATAACTTAATTTTTTCTTCGGATTATTTTGATACTCTTCTGGCAGTCGTAAGGGCCACCGAGGTGTCTGAGGGCCGATCAAAAAGATGAGTACAGTTCAAATAAAGTCATCTTAATACAATAATTTGGGTAGTATATTCAAGTAACGGATGATTTTTTAAACCGTAAGGAAAATAATATTATCTATTAAGTGATGTAGGTGATAATCTTAGTAAAAACATCATGTTTTCATCTTTTCAGTTCTCGACCACTCGCTCCTTTTCCCTCAACAGAACCTTCTTTCATAGAACCGACCAGAAACAAAATTCATCATGTTACAAATTGCATCAAGTTCGACAAAAACAAAAGCACTCGCGACAGTGCGACTCGCCGACTCACTGAAGCTCACTGTTAATGGCTGTAAACTCACTGTTTCTGTGTGCGTGATCTAAACAGCGGGTTTGTTTTAAGATTTGATGGCCGAAAAATGGACATTATCAAGCATTTTTCTACTTACGTATGGCCTTTCTTCGTCGTCAGGTATATATGGCTAGGGATGACAATATAATTTTGAATTATGTTAAGTCATTTTCTTAAATAACACAGACTTACTTCATCAGTGTTCAAAGGTAAAGCGAATCAGGGAATGTAAAGTCTCTGGAACGCATAGACATTTCATTACTTGTCATTCAAACTACTTAAAGAAGGAGGAGAAAAAGATCCACTCCACGAAAAAAAAGCCCGAGGACTTACCACGGACTCAACGCACACGGTGTGCGATCATTTCAGAATCAGAATCAGATAATTTATTGCTTATAAACTGTGTCAGTACAGAAGCAGGGATGACATTGCATAATATGTGAACGTTACAACAGTTTACCCATATCGGGTATGCAATAATGAAACATAAAAAACGAATAAAACTAATGTTTCGCATTAAAATATTCATTTAAATTATAAAAAAATTATGTCCAGAAATTTAGTGAAGCGCAAATACTCTGAGATTACGTTTTGCTATACTTGACATGAAGTATTTCGAAAAAGAGAAGACGTTTTGAAGGAGAATACTGGGTCCATCCCTTTATTTCAAATCGATTAATGACACAGACTAAAGTTTGTATACGCGGCACTAAAATCGATGGTAACACTCCCGTATTGGTGAAGCCTTATAGTCATAGAAGCTCACTATCCCGGCACCACAACAGAACTTCACTCCAACCAGGCAATTAACTTGTTATTCAAATAAGAGCATTGAATTGTGCGTACTATAATCCGGGTTGTAGCGGTACCGTTGCCGCGCTGTGATAATGTGGTCTGACCTTTAGTTTCCGGCAGTTATTAAAAAAAAATACTCACGAGCGGTCTTGGCTGGTTAACGGCGATGAACAGATAAGAAAAAAAACTCTTTTTTTTAAGTAGATAATATTAGACATTAATAATAAAAACAAACTAAGATCCTAGCGATAAGGCCGCCTAAATTGTGTGTACTAGACTGTTTTTTTTTCGTATTTAAGCGGCTCACTAATTTTAAGCATAATGTTCATTGTAGTAATATAGTTTTTCCACATTTCTGATTTTCCTAATCGTCACGAGCCATAATATTGTGTGGCATATTTTCAGATATTCTAATAAAGTGTGGGCTAAAAAACGTATAAACTCGAAGGGTAGAATAATTATAATGCATAATTTTGTAAAGCATAATAATCAAAACAAACAATAACTAAACACAACAAACACAAATGTTGGTCACATAAAATGTTTGTCATGGGTGGGGATCGAACCAACGACCTCCATTGCTAAAGGCAGGATCGCTGCCATTGCACCAACAGGCCAGTCATATGAATGATAGGTGATGTAGAAAAAAATATCTTAGTGACGTTTTTAATTTGAGGATTACAAAACAGGCGACTGTTTCGGTTTATTTTTCACTAGTGGTCACATTGTGATCAAAATCACTTTGACTTTGACTTTGAAATAAAATAAATGAACAAAAATCTTGGTCAGCTTGCTAACACCGTTATAATCTAACTGTACTAACCTTTTCCTGTAAAATACAGCCATAATTATTGCATTAAATAATAACGAGTACAATAGCTATTATCTTTTTCAACCCAAAGATTTTTCGTCGTTATAGATTATTATTATTATTTTCCGTGGCTTGTGATGACAGCTGCATATCGGCAATGATTTAATGTAAAACTTCGTTAGGGATGGGTAACTACGCTTACCAATTAAAATATTCGTTTAATTTTGTTGAAATTATTAGAATAAATACAGAAATTAACTTTGAGAAAATCTTTTATTATTTTATAGAGCACACACTTTTGACAAGCATTGTAAAAGACAGACATTAAGACATTTTAAAAAGGAAAAATAACAACCTTTGTGGCGTTCAACCAAAACGCTAATAAGTATGAATAAGATTATAAATTTACCAAATTACAACACACCTCCTTAAATTTATAATCTTATAACCTTTTACTTCTACATAAACAACATCAATAAACTAATCTTTAAGCTAAATTAATCCTACCTCTAACCGTTTGTTCAATAATTTTGACCTATCTAGACTCTTGGTTAACATGTCTGCCAAGTTGAATTTTGTATCAATTTTTACAATATCAATTATTTTCTTCTCGTAGTTTTCATTTATATAATGATACTGAACTTCGATGTGCTTTGAATTTTTTGTAAAGTTACCGTATTTAGCAATTGCAATTGCACCTGAGTTATCTTCATACAATTTTATTGGTTCACAAAACTTTACATCAAATGATTCACTTAGCAAGTTTCTAATAAAAAGTACTTCTGTTACTGCCTCAGACATAGCGATATACTCAGCAAAAGTTGAACATTTAGTAACTGTATTTTGTTTACGTGTTTTCCAAAAAATTAGGTTTCCAAAAAATCTAATAATAAATCCCGTTGTAGATTTTCTATCGACATTATCTCCTGCATAGTCAGAATCCACCATACAATCTAATATTTCAGTATCCAAATTGTCATAGTATGTTAACTTTGAATCCTTAGTCTTGTACAAATATTTTAAGACTCTCATTGCATATTTGTAATGTGTTTTGTTATAACAACTTTGGTACCTACTTAAATAATTAACGCTGTACGCTACATCTGGCCTTAAGCCTGTACTTATATATAATAATTCACCTATTATATTTCTGTACTTAATACTTTCATCTACTTCTTTAGCTTGTTCTAATTTTAAATTGGTTTCCATTGAAGTATCATACAACTTAGCATTTTCCAGATCATATTTTGCAGCCAAAGATTCAATATATTTTGTTTAATTTAGAGTCATTTTATTTCTATCATCACTATAATCAATATCTATGCCAATGTAGCTTTTAATTTTTCCCAAATCTTTCATTGCGAATCTTTTCATTAAACTAGTTTTTACCTCATCTAATTTACTTTTATCTTTACAACAAATCAGAAGGTCATCAACAAATATTAATATGTATATTGGATCTTTGCTTGCTCTATTTACATACAGACAGTAATCATAGTTACTTCTAACAAAATTTAAATTTTTAATAGACTCATCGAAACAATCATACCATACTCTAGGGCTTTCTTTGAGACCATAGAGAGCCTTGTGCAATTTATAAACTTTACTGTCACCAGTTTCATAACCTTCCGGTTGATTAACATATACTTCTGACTTCACATTACCATTTAAAAAAGCTGTCACTACATCCATCTGTTCTACAAATAAATTGTTTTTACAACTGTATGACAATAAAATTTTCAAAGTTTGCATTTTACCTACAGGTGAATAAGCATTTTCAGTAAAATCATTTTGCTGGAATACTCTCGCAACTAGTCTTGCTTTATAAACATGATTACTTTTCCTTCTAAACACCCACTTTACATCAATGACTTTTTTATCTTTCGGCCTTTCAACAATTTTCCAAGTATTATTTTCATTCAAGCTACTAATTTCTCAGTCCATTGCCATTTGCCATTGTTTGTGATCATCGGAGTTCATTGCCTCCTCGAATGTATTTGGTACATTTGCATCAATATGGTTAATATATATAAAATGTGAAACTGGGTTACCATATCTAGAAACTGGAGTTCTCTTTCTTTTTTGCAACACATCTACTACCTCTTTTTCTCTATCATCATTTGAATTGTCATCATTTACAGGTTCTTTCAATGTACTATTCGGATTAGTCTCATCTGTATCTATATCATTTTTATCGTTTTCGTTATCAGTTTTAACTATTTCGTTAGGAGTTTGCTCTATCTCTAAATCTTTATCTTTCTGATTATCTAGTTTTTCAAGACAAATCAATTCAGTGTTTTCTTCGACTACCTGTACATGCCTAGCATTAATAATTCTATTATTTAATAAAACTCGATAACTATTTTCATTATAACCAACTAAAACTCCTTCTTGTGCTTTATCGTCCCATTTACTTTTTCTTAAAACTTCAGGAACCCTGACAAAGACTCTACTTCCATAAATTTTTAAGTGTTCTACATTTGGTTTTATTCCGAAAAATATCTCATATGGAGTTTTGTGGTCTATTGTATTTGCAATTGTTCGATTTTTTAAATATGCTGCTGTTTTTACTACTTCAGGCCAATACCTTCTGTGAATGTTAGCTTCTCTCATTAAGCACCTACCTATATCCATAGCAGATCTATTATACCGTTCCGCTACTCCATTCAATTCATGAACATAAGGTGGACATGGTAATAGCTCTATACCCTTTTGCCTTATGAAGTTGTAAATTTCCTTATTTAAATATTCTTTGCCATTGTCACACTGGATTTTTTTGACTCTTTTGTTAAATTTATTTTCTACTAAATTTACAAATTCTATGAAACAACTAGCAACTCCAGCTTTGCTTTTAATACAAAATATCCTTGTGCACTTACTATAGTCATCGATAAATGTCAAAAAATATTTTTCACCCCCGTAGCCAGTGGTATTATGTGGACCGTTCAAATCAGTATGAATTAATTCTAAAATCTCAGTAATCCTTGTTCTATTATTTTCAAAAGGAACATTGGTCATTTTGCTTTTGATACAATTTGAACATTTCATTTCCGTGTTTTCAATTTTATCAGGCAAACCATCTACTAATTTATTGTTTATTAATTTATTTAAATACTGGAAATTCACATGACCGAGTGCCCTATGCCATTTCTCTTTCTGAGTTAATTTTACTAAATGTGCATACATTTCATTTTTCGATACAAAACTTTTTATACAATACAAATTGTTTATTTTCGCAGCAACAACTATTAATTCTCTAGCCTCATTATAAATTTTAGCATTTTCATTTTTAGCTACAATAGTGCAAGTTTTAGTTATCTTTGAAAAACTTAACAAATTTTGCCTAATACCATCGATAAAATAAACATTTTTTAAATCCATATGTTTTTCATTATAGTAGTTCTTGAAATAAATTTTGACAGTACCTACTTTAGTAGCTTTTAACATTTTACCATCTGGCAGTTTCACATCGACAGGACTTTTCAAATCTATATAATTATAGAAATATGCATCGTTATTTATTATGTGATCAGTACAACCACTATCTAAAAGCCAATGAATTTCATTGCTATTATTACATTCTTCCCTTTCAATACATCCCGATACCTGATTTATTTTCGGATTACATACTTGAGTTGCCCATGACTCAGATGAAAAGTTATTTGAAAACTCACCACTGGATTGACCTTGACCTCTGGAATAATCATGCCCTCTGAAATGACCTTGTCCTCCGGATACACCTCTAAAATCACCTTGACTTCTAAAATGGTTTTGACCTCTGTAATGACCTTGACCTCTGCCTCCAGTATGGCCACTGTAGAATCCACCTCTGTTGTTACCTCTCTGTTGTCCTCGCTGACCATGACTATATTGGAATCTTCCTTGTGGACTTCGTTGCCCATGATTATATTTCTGCCCATGCCAGCAATCCTTCTTGAGATGGCCAGTCTTTCCACAGATAAAACACTGTGCAATAGTTTTGGTTGCAAATGTACTCATATTGTTTTTCTTGTCAAAGTCACTAGTGGTCATATTTTTCTCTTTTATTTTAGAACGTACATAATCTACTGTTCTTTGTTCTTCTGGAATAACATCAAGAAAATCTCCAATATAACTATAGCTGGGTGGAAGTGCTCTCAGCAAATATCTTAACTTCTCAGATTCATCTATTTTTCCTCCAGCCGATTTAAACTCATTTATTGTTTTTTCAAAATCAACGAAAAACTCTTCTACGGTACTGTAATTTGTTAGTCTGTTTTTTTCTATTTTTCCTCTGCATATTATCTGCATAGCTGTAGACTGTGTCAAATACATTTTATCAAACTTCTTAATCATTTCATATGCTGTTTTGCATTCACTGATATATTCTAGTTGTTTATCTGAAATTGTACTCATTATTATAGTTCTCGCTTTTAAATTCATCTTTTTCCATTCCGCGTCAGTATTTTCATATCTGTCAGGCTTCGTACCAATGGCGGCCTCGTTGCATTCTTTGTATTCCAACAAAGTCACCAACCTTAATTTCCAGCTTGAATAGTTTGCACCATCAAATATAGGAATAACAATGTCTTCTATTTTTGTTTGTTTAGCCATTCTGAGAATAATAACGTTTCATTAGTATGAATTCTCGTATTTTTACAATAACATTTTTCGTTGCGCTTGTCACTTTCTCCTCAAATCTTAATCGTATTTTTCAATCTTCATATCACTTTATATTTTATTTATCACAATGAGTTTTTCTTTTTCGCGAACTACGCTCTGCTACCATGTTGAAATTATTAGAATAAATACAGAAATTAACTTTGAGAAAATCTTTTATTATTTTATAGAGCACACACTTTTGACAAGCATTGTAAAAGACAGACATTAAGACATTTTAAAAAGGAAAAATAACAACCTTTGTGGCGTTCAACCAAAACGCTAATAAGTATGAATAAGATTATAAATTTACCAAATTACAACAAATTTAATTAATTTCCTTACTTAATCTACGGAAATTTATAATAATAACTTAATGGTTTCTTCGGATTATTTTAATACTCTTCTGGCAGTCGTAAGGGCCACCGAGGTGTCTGAGGGCCGATCAAAAAGATGAGTACAGTTCAAATAAAGTCATCTTAATTCAATAATTTGGGTAGTATATTCAAGTAACGGATGATTTTTTAAACCGTAAGGAAAATAATATTATCTATTAAGTGATGTAGGTGATAATCTTAGTCAAAACATCATGTTTTCATCTTTTCAGTTCTCTTAGCTTAGAAGGACCACTCGCTCCTTTTTCCCAAACATTTTTTTTTAAACTTCTTTTTTAATTGCAATCTGTCCAAGGACATTTAGCGCGGAGTTATGAGTGTCAAAATGTGGGCTTGCATGGTATAAATCCACTGATTTATCAATTTTATGTCACGACTTCCAGTTTCAATTGGCAAAGTCCTGCGGTGCTCTCCTTTTTAGCCTTACAAACGACTTTTTGACTTTCATCAGCACTGCAGCTAGGGAGTTTGGGTGTTTTGTCAGTCTCTCTGCATATCGCGTCATAGTTTTGCCGATTTCTTGCTTGATTGTTGGCATATTGAAGTTGGTCATTTGTCACAAACCATGGTGCGTTAACAATTATTCGTAGCATTTTTGATTGGAAGCGCTGTAGGATATCCAGGTTTGAGTTGGAAGCAGTTCCCCACAGCTGGATCCCAAACATAATCTTCCTTCATAGAACCGACCAGAAACGAAATTCATCATGTTAGAAATTCGACAAAAACAAAAGCACTCGCGACAGTGCGACTCGCCGACTCACTGAAGCTCACTGGCTGTAAACTCACTGTTTCTGTGTGCGTGATCTAAATAGCTGGTTTGTTTTAAGTGAATTACCTGTCAGAGGCACCGCGCCGCATGCGCAATTTGTGCGCGTACCGTACCGTCCATTTACATTTTACCAAGCATTTTTTTACTTACGTTTGGCCTTTTGTCGTCGTCTGGTATATATGGCTAGGGATGACAATATAATTTTGAATTATGTTAAGACTATTTTCTTAAATAACAGAGACTTGCTTCATCAGTGTTCAAAGGTATGGCGAATCAGGAAATGTAAAGTCTCTGGAACGCATAGACATTTCATTACTTGTCATTCAAACTACTTAAAGAAGACTACGGACTTCTGTCCGCGGCGGAGAAAAAGATCCGTTCCGCGAAACAAAAGCCCGTGGTCTTACCACGGACTCAACGCACACGGTGTGCGATCATTTGATGTCCAGAAATTTAGTGAAGCGCATATACTCTGAGATTACGTTTTGCTGTAATTTACATGAAGTATGTTGAAAAAGAGAAGACGTTTTGAAAGAGAATACTGGGTCCATCCCTTTATTTCAAATCGATTATTGACGCAGACTGAAGATCGTATACGTGGCACGACAATCTATAGTAACACTCGTATAGGTGAAGCCTTATGGTCATAGAAGCACACTATTCCGGCACCACAACAGCACACCACTCCAACCAGGCAATTAACTTGTCATTCAAATTAGAGCATTGAATTGGCGTACTATAATATGCCGGGCGATGCCAGGTTCTAGCGGTACTGTTGCCGCGCCGTGGTAATGTGGTCTGACCTTTAGTTTCCGGCAGTTATTAAAAAAAATACTCACGAGCGGTCTTGGCTGGTTAAGGGCGATAAACAGATAAGAAAAGAAAACTCTTTATTTAAGTAGATAATAATGAAAACAAACTAAGATCCTAGCGATAAAATTGTATGTACTAGACTGTTCTTATTTTCGTTATCCGTTTTAACAGTTAGTTAATAGAAACTAGCTTAATCTTTAGGAGTATGCCGAATCAGGAAATGCAATCTCTGGAACGCATGAACATTTATTACTGACTTATGCGGAGGCCTTATCACAATCCTTTATAACTTGTCAGGTTCATTCTATAAAATGAGCGCAGCGATCAGTTTCGTAATAAGATCTTTCATTTCCAGTCAGTCAGCGGTTATCTAGCACTAACGCATCTGCTAGGCTGGATATTTACTGACGAAATTGCTAGCTACCCTCAGTTTAGGGAATTAACTAGTCTGGATAAAAGTGATTGTAAAAAGGCCCCTAATTCGAAAACATAACCAGAGCTATCTTCTTGTAACTGATTTAGTATTAAAAAATTAGGAACTAAAAATTGTATTTTATTATGAAATTAAACAAATAAAATTATAGGACATATGGATCTCGTCACTAGGCAAGGCTAGCGTCTTCGGAAATAATCGGTGCGAGTTAAACGGGCTCACTAATGACCTCGCTCATTTCGCGGTTGAGCTCCGGCTTTAGTTTTCAAATAAATGCTATGATTTTAAGTAAATCGTGCCTACCTTGGATCCGCCGGGTCCACGCCATCTCGGGGGCTTTGTTTTCTCGTTTCCAGAATAAGGCTTTTTCTGCTTTTTAGGTTTAGTCCATGGCATAATGGTAGGTTTTAGCGTCCTTTCCCTTTTTCTTGGTTTCTCAGATATTTCATCGAACAGGGTTTCAAAGAGTTGTGGATCATTCTGACAAACGAGCCAAACAATTAATAGATACTTATTACTTTCGTAAAATGTTTAAAGTTAAAACTATTTCAAAAAAGAGTAACTGTCGAGTTCCTGGCCGATTCTTCTCAGTTAAGAAACACTCAGACGCCGGTGATATTTGCATAAGTTGTGTAGTAAATATGTATAAAATAAATATGTATAATGTGTATAAATATTAGATTTTTTCTCAAAATTAGCTTTAGTTGAACCTTGTTGAAAAGTCTGTACTCAAATTATTCCGAATTTCAAAATAATTAGCAATATCTAGCACGTCAATGAATACATCTGCACTCGGCTTCAACATCGCAGTAGAAACGGATATTTGAACTTAACCGCCATTACTTCGCAACTTTAACAGGTGATTCAAACGTCAATAATCATCTGACAGACATTAATGACTGTTCATTGTCCCTTGTCTCAAAAATGAGTGTCTCAAAGAATAAATAAATTACTGTTAAAAATGGTTTAAAAAGGTGGACAGAAGTATATCAATGAGATTTCGGATTTAACAATCTTAAAGTTAACCTGATAAAAAGGCGTTTAAGGAAATATCTGGCAGATATCTTCTTCTTTCTTGGATGTTTATGAAGATATCTGGCAAATATCTTCTTAAACGTCATAGTTTCTTAAGAGTTAAAAAAGGCATCTGCATTATTTCAGTAACAAACAATATACAGATACATATAATTTGTTATATAATCAATAAATTATGTTATTTTATTGCATCGTTCAAAGTTTCATGATAATCAGTCAATAACTCTCAAAATGACCCCATTTTTTTACTAAATGTGTTCTCCTGTAAAATTGCGATTTTGTGGAGTAGATGTCTTTCTCTACTTTCCTGCCATCGATATTATGTCGGTTTATATCTTTTACCGTCGTATCTTTTTCGAGCATCGTGGCCTAGTGGTTAAGAACCCCAACTCGGATCGTGGCTCCCTATGCCCGGATTCAAATCTGGTCAGAATCTTTGTGTTCATTGTTAAGTTTCCGACTAACTCTCCGGTGATGGAAAACATCGATAACAAAACAAATCAACCCGGTTAACGACGGAAGGCTCACCACCTACCACGTTGAGCTCTAACGCCATAGCACTGGTGAAAAGTAAGCCTCTAAGTGTTCCGTTCACAATGACGGCCACAGTCACTCGCCTCTGACTACCCGTTTGGGATAAAGTCGTGATAGTATGTTATGTTATAACTTTTACACTGGGTGATTACTGATTACTTTAGGTTTTACTGGAATAGCATCTAGTCATCATAATCTGTGTTGTCGGCTTTAGAGCGTTTATTTCTCAAAAGGACAACATCAAAAGAGAAGATTGAAGTAAACACAATAATTAATGACGAAAACAATTAAAACGAATAACCAACGCCAAAAGCCATATTAAACTGGTAATCCTACAAGCTTGTAAGGTACCTTAATAAAATCATTTCAAAATGGGTTTTATGTTGCAACACAAGGTGGCCCCTACGTAAAGAATGATGTGAACGCCTCAGTACATTTCTGTATTTTCTTTTTGTAAATAACTTGATATTTAGATAGGTAAATAAAATATTTAATATTAAAAAGAGAACTGCTCACCTTAAGGGAATCTCCGAATGCTTTAAGGAAGGCTTTTGATGCGCCTTCTTCATTCTGTAATTTTAGTACCATTGTAATATTATAAAAAACCGGCCAAGTGCGAGTCGGACTCGCGCACCAAGGGTTCCGTGCAAACCTGTTGGTATATTTATTTAAAATACTTTTATTATATGATGTTACTAAAAATTTACGGTTTTCGCAATTTTTCCTTTATCTGTGCTAAAGGACGATGCTTCGTACCAAATTTCAAGAATCTGAGTTAATGGGAAGTACCCTGTAGGTTTTGATTCCCTTGCGACTGTCAAAAATTAAAAATTGCTGCATAAACGGCTGTATCTTTTGATTGTGTAGGCTTAGAAGTTGATTTTTTCACAGCTCCAAGGGACACTAGACCTGAGTATTTGATATAAATTCCCGCTTGATACCTCCACGCGTTCCTGAGAAAAGGGTCTTAGACGAACGGATGGACAACAAAGTGATCCTATAAGGGTTCCGTTTTTTCCTTTTGAGGTACGGAACCCTAAAAAAAATATGAACATCTGAAATCTTGCACCAAAATTATCTGACCTTTTCTAAACAGAGCTTATTACTATGGAAGTCAAGATACTGACAAACATACTTATTATTATACATATATATTACTAAACATACATATATATTATATTTATTATTATTGTAGTAACATATTAGTTCCAAATCTGGTGACACGTCAGAAATATTTAAAAAAAACGCTTCAGTCACCAAAAAAGTGACCAAACCCAAAAATTACGAAAGTTCGCCATTTTAAAAAAATATATAAAATCACGAAACAAACCTACGTGATATTCGGCCCTAGGGCTTCCGGTTGATCCTACCTTTTTGGGATACCTTGGCTGGATAGTAAGTATTTTGTTGGAAAGGTACCAAGCTGTGTTTTGTCTTTTTGATACTATTAGGTAAGTTTATTAAAATAATATTTCTTCACCTCAACCCTTTTTTCCATTTCATTATACACCCAATTTGATCCAACACTATTCTGTCATTTAAAAGAGTTCATCCATTGTTACTGGTCATTACAAATAAAATTAAAAAGGGGACTTCGTGCACAAAAATAGAAATACCGAGACGAAATGAGAATATTTGCGCCATCAGAAGTTTTGCTATGTGTTATTTCGGCCTGCGCTGACGAGGGACAACCTACGAGGTACTTTGTGGTCCATCAATATAAATCCCATGTATACTGTATCGAATACCGGGAGACCGGACTAGACAAAAGTACGGAGGAGTCCCCGAAAAACATTGAACTAACGTGAGTGAGTATGACTAGCAACGCACACAGCGGACTTTAGTCTGCGTTGAGCGTAGAATACTTGCCTCCATAATGTACGCTTCACTAAATCTCTGGACAACAAAAGTTCGCACGCAGTATGCGTGTCTCGGCAGACATTTTTTCCGCAATGCAGGTTATGCAGGGATTCCGGTCCTCGGTGGACAAAAGTCTTTTGTCTGCGCAGGCCTATATTCTAAGTATTTCGATGTCTGAGGTTTAAACATATTATACAATATATATTTACCACAGGAAAGGAGCTTCTGGACGCTTGTAGTGCATGAAAGCACAGGCACAAAAGAACAACCGCCTTCATCTCTGCAAGAGTTCTTACAAAAGTCACTGGGCCCGCTAAAAGCCTGCTTATATTATGTTCGCAAACAAATCTACAGAATCAGCAATTAGCGGGTTCCGTGTTTCAGTTTAGTCACACTTACTAAACACATACGATACAGCCATCACCCTTTTTTTCATTTATACTGCACCGTAATTTAATTTTTAAAACTCGTTAGTCTAAGTTGGCTCGGTTCTGGGTGAGCTGGGAGACATTATCTATATCTACACTAATATATCTGAAACTACTGGGCCGATTTTTAAAATTATTACGCCAATATATAGCTATATTATCAGCAGGTGAAGGTGCAAGTTCGTAGCCGACTTCACACAGCAGCAGCAGACGACGTGCCGTCGCGTCACTACTGGTTTCTATGTAAGCTTCGTGTCGCTGACTACGGATAGTATTCCATAGAGGTACCACACACATAAACCACAACAAGTTTAAAAGAGTAACTACTGAGTTTCACGCCGGGTCTTCTCAGTAAGAATCAACTTCTCCGACGCGGGAGTAGAGTCGCATTATGTTTGGTTACTGTTTACGTATAATCATATATTCATATTATTATAGTATTTATGTCTATTATTTAGTATATTTTTAGACTATTTAAAAGTACTGATTAAGTATATTTAAATAAAGTTACACTCGCACCTCGTCCTCGAGATAAGTTTAATGAAATAATTATTAATATTTATAACAACATGTAGTAACGCATATTAGTCACCGTTCTTGCACTATGGTTGAGAGTAAAAAATAATTAAATAAATTTTTAGTGGACATCCCGTTCAGCAAGCAGCCATTTTGTATCGTCATTCGCATTTTAGTGCGCCACCGTTGCACACAGTTCTATTCAAATTCAAATAAAAACCGTTCTTCTTTACTTGAAATTTAAACAGATCGTTATAATGCCGAAACGTAAACACAATAACGATTATGATCATATTAGTGAACAACTTAAAAAGTTGAAAAAGAAATTAAAACGGGCGCGTAAACAAACTGTGTCTTCCGATAGTGATAGGGAATCTAAAAATAGCTCAGATGGTAAGTACCTACATTATATTCCTACTGTACATAAACAGTCGAACCAAATGAGCAGTTTCTTTTCAACGAAAAAACCTAATCAGCCGCGCTGGCTTATGATATGATAATATTAAACTACCTTAATATTTTTGACAAATGGTTTTAGTGAACTTTGTCACATATAACGTATCCAATTACGACAATTACTGTGTCACCGCATTAATGTGTCGTAGGCCGCCGCTGCGCCGTCATATAATAGTATTATACTTGTTTTTCACTTTAAAGAAGACATTAACATATTGACATTACTGCATAAATAAGGTCCTAAGAACATCATGAGCAACTATAGACCTGTATCGCTTTTGCCGAGTTTCTCTAAAGTGTACGAGAAGGTTATTTACAACAGGTTAATTAACTTTTTGGACAAAAACGACATCTTAAGCAAACAGCAATACGGTTTTCGTAAAAGATGTAATACGACTATGGCGACTTTCAATATTTTAAATCAGATTTGTACAAACATTTCCAATAGAGTACCCTGTGCCGGACTATTTATTGACCTGTCAAAGGCATTTGACTGCGTAAAACATGATGTACTCTTGAAGCAGTTAGACCATATTGGGATCAGGGGGATTGCTTTGTGACATAATTGGTCCAAACGCCTGACGGGCTTAACAAGTTAGAAGATATACGTACAGTTCTTAAACTAATTTCGAAAGACTCACTAATGGCAACTTTAGATTTGAAAGACGCTTATTTTTTAATAAAAATAGATAACAAGTACTTGAGATTAACTTTTAATAATGTTATTTACGAATTCAACGCCCTCCCATTTGGTCTTAATACGGCACCCTACATTTTCACCAAAGTGATGAAACCTGTGGTAAAATTGTTACGATCAGCAGGTTACTTATCATCAATATATTTGGACAATTTATGTCTAATTGCTGACTCGTACGAAGGCTGTCGCGAAAACATCGAAATAACTAAAACTTTTCTTACTAGCTTAAAGTTTGTAATAAATCTAAACAAGAGCGTTTTGACTCCCTCAAAAAAGTGTAGATACCTTGGTTATGTCATTGATATGAATGAACTTAACATTCAACTACCCCCTGACAAAAGAATAAGAATAACTAATGAAACCCAAAAAGTCATGAAACTTCAGAATTATAAAATTAGGTACTTCGCACAATTTGTTGGACTACTGTTGTAGTAAGTATCTACAACACCTAATAGGATTCACCCCAACGATGTGCATTGTGCAAGTGGTGAGCCATTTGGGCCTTTCATCACTCCATTTTGAATGATTTGACAATACACCTCGGATCTAAGCAACAAATCAATACGATTGAGAGTGTAATAGACTGAATCAGCGAGAACAATATCAGCGAATTCTTTCCATTGTTCTGCTTTTCTTTAATTAGTAGGCAAAAGTGTAGTGATCGACTTCAATACATGAGCCTGCACGTTTATGACTACACGTTTGTCGATTCGTGATGATATTTGCATGTTAACTACAGCCTTGGATATAAATCCATTTTCCCCACCTACTCCTGTAATATGCCCCTATAAAGGTATTTTTTTCAAGCTTAATAGTTGGACCATTGACTCTGTAACAAAAGATGACTGAGATCCTTGATGCAATGCACGAATTGCAAATGTCTGACCATTTTTCGACATTGTATTTGAGACTGCAGTGGCAAGTAAAAATTTAATAAATCGTATTTTTTTTGTCGAAATACAAGAAACTGCTGGACTTACATCAGCATTTTCAATATCCGAGGAAGTACTCAAATCCACAAATTTATCGTCATTAGACATAACCTTCCCTTCTTGGGACACTTGACCATCAGTAGAACTTTTACTGGGGTGCAAGAGAGCGTGGTGTTTTCTCCTGCATATACGGCACTTAATATTACTATAACAGTACTTGGCAGAGTGATTACTACCTAAGCAACAAAGCGACATCAGGAAAGTAGGTACTAATAAAGCCAAATAATAAAGTATTATAATGAATGAAACTACAACTGTGGCAACACTACGGCTAACAGCTGATCTTGACATGTCCTGTATTTTAATTTGATTTAAACCTTTGAATAGCTAATTAATGGCCCAATTAGTCGTCGTAAACAATCATTATAGTTACCTACGTGTTATTTAGTGTTTTTAATGTGAAATAAGTTTATATTTGGTGATTTATCGGTGCCGACAGTGAGTGTCAGTTGACCATTCAAATTCTTGTGTGAATCATTGTTTTATCTTTTTATGGTATTGTATTGTATGTTTAATCATACATTCATCCAAATTCAATTACTGTGATACTGTGTACGGTCCATGCCTGCTGGCCAGTTCAGCAAGGCTCATACAGCGAGTTCAGAATGCTTTCGCACGTTTTTGCTTCCGGATTCCGCCAAGAACTCATGTCGCGCCTTTTCTCAATGCGGCAAACATACTGAAGATGGAAGCTCGTAGAAAACTTCATCTTGCTGCCTTGCTTGTCGGCGTGATTGGGACTGGGAAGCCTTAATATTTGTGGTATAGATTGGTGCGGGCCCAGGGGCGGGGTAGGTGTCCCAGAAGGGCGTGCACTCATATTTTTGTTACCTCTAAACATCGCACTATGGCTTTTCGTGGGTCTTTTAGATTTGCGGCTTCACGGTGTTGGAACGACCTCCCCCCACCAATACGCGATCTAAAAACCATCAACACTTTCAGGGTAGCACTAAAAAAATATCATATGTTAACACAAAAAACAGACCCACAATATAGCAAACTTACCTGCATTTTATTCGCGACGCGTAGGTAGCGAGGAGGGTAACCACTAGGCACTGACACTGATACTGATATTTTTCTTTTTCTTTACATAACTCTTGTCATTAATTTCTACAGAAACTTCACGTCACATTACGACACTTTTACACCCACAATTAGCTCACTTTCTCTACTTAATTTATTGCATACACACACACTTTCAGTTTACACACACATATATCACGAATGACGAACACTCGACAGGCCCTGCCAGAATACCAGCGTTGTGCTGCAGAGACACATGCTGAGGCAGTGGCCTGATTAACCCATTATCTGTTAAAACCTTTTTTTTTGTATCACCTTGTTATTGTTTATTGTCTATGTTCATTATTATATTACACATTATTACAGATGTATTTGTCGGGTTAGTAAATATTTTTTCTTTCTTTCTTTCTTCTTTCTAATTTTTTCTATGACCTTATTAAATACTCGAATTGTCTGACTCTGATTGTCAGAAACGCGAAGAGGTTAGAATACAAAAATTAATCTTGTTCTAAATACGCAACCTCTTGATTGTTTAAACAGCACTTTGGTATCAACACCGTTGTTTGTTTGATTATTTTATCGATATTACCATGATGACCTGCGCTGCCTCATCTCGCCAGCTGGAGCTGACTTTGCAGGAATTAAAGGCATCTAAAGAGTTGGTTAAACAATTGCATTTGGAAAGAGATGACAATGAGAGGGAATTTTTGGAGGCGTTGGGTAGGAATACTTTGTTAAAAAAAGACATGGCTGAGATGCATGATAGGTTTTTATTAGTATTAGATGAGCGGGATCGGTTACAAACAATAGTAGATGGGTTTGGTGACTGCAGTGAAGAATATGTCCAATGCCATAAACGGATTACAATGCTTAAACAAGAGTTACAAGAGGCCCACCACCTAATATCTTCTATGGAGACTGAGAAACTACACACCGTTGACACCCAAAACCAAAGTTTGTTTGATGAGTTAGTTCTTAGTATGCCCAGCCTGGTTTCTGCTGCACATTTCTCAATCCCCACTGTAGCTCATGATTTGGCTAGTACTGATTTGATTGAGTCCAATGCTCCAGGGGTATAGCAAAGTGCCGCAAAAACAAATTCAAAAAATATGTTAGAATAAGCAAATTTGTTAAGAAAACTCAAAAACTGATTAAGTCAGAAATTGATGAATAAAAATGTGTAATATATTAAGGAACGCCGAAGATTAGGTGATGAACTGGATATTTATTCTATAATGATAGACAATAATTTAACTGAGCATGACAATGATGTGAAAGCATTACAATCAGAAATATCTAGTCTTAAGGAAAATCTGAGACGTTTATCTGACAGATACTCAATAACTAAAAAAGAAAATGAGGAACATATTTTGGCCCTGACTAAAATCTTGTGCAACCCGGACTCAGTTTCCAGCAGTAGCGATTGCCACACTGTTACTCAGTCAGAATGTGAATCCTCTCTTCTCAACTCCTCTACTTCAGAATCAGCCACCAACATTTCCATCCCTGATACATGCCCTGTCACAAACACTGATAATAAACTTAATTGCAACATTGTTATGTTTAGTGATGACATTGAAAAAAGTATAGGCCATATTTTATTTAATAGTCTGGGTGAGTCAGTAATAAATCACTGTTCACCGGGTGCCTCATACTGTGATATAATTCAGAAAATTGCTTAGTTTCAGCCCCAATTCAACCCTAGTTATTTTAATTGGAAACCGAGGTACTGTGAACAAAACCCGAATGAGAATACATTGTAATATGAGAATACATTGTATAATGATGAGTATGTTCGTTACTTAATGTCAATAAAATAGTGGCATTGCCTTACAGTAGGGGTCTTTCACAAGCAGAAAATGAAAAAAGGTATAAAATCAATATGACACTTGATACTGTGACATTCTCAAATAATTTAATTAATCTTATTGACATCAATCCTATTATTAATTATAATATGGACCTGACAAAAGGTAGATTTCATTTATCAAATTCTTATAAACGACAGACGATCATAAAAAAATAAGATAGCGACATAGCTAATGTCGCTATCTTATTTTTTTATGATTTCAGCCAATCACTTGGCTAACTACTCTGCTTTTATTGAGCAGAATGCCGTTGTACCACGGGCCTGGGAACTTGTTCCAAATAATTTAAATTAGATACAGAGACAACAGAGGTAAACTCTTGCAAATTGTTGACAAGAGAGAAGCCCCAAAATAATTTTATAAACTTTGTGCATCAAAACATGCAAGGCTTCTCTGGCAAATAATTTGAAGTAGGATTATTCTTAGACTGTATGGACATACATGTCTTATGTATAACCGAACACTGGTTGAAAGAAAATGATTGTATTTTTTTTTTTATATTGCCCGTCAAGATGACCTCACTCCACCTGATGGAAAGCGATCGTGAGGTCCAGATTTGAGGTTGACAAGCCCAGTCATTCAAACGAATCACTATTGTATGATTAGCATTGATAATTATAGTGTCATTAGTTCGTTCTTGAGAAGTTCTGCTATTCGCGGTGGGTCACTGATATTAATTCATAATAAGTTTAAATGTAGAGAGCGAAAAGACATACTCGTAGTAGTACTCTCAATTGAGCGAACCATTGAACTTTCATGTGCAGAGTTAGAGCAGATTAATATTGTTTGTGTGTATAGACCCCCTTTGGCCGATTATTGTCGGTTTGAAGAGACTATGGAAGAAGTGCTGAAGAAGGTTTGTAAAGCAAACAAGAAGGTGGTTGTATGCGGTGATTTTAATGTTAACATTCTAGACACTTCTCAGACCTTTGTAAGATTTTTAAATCTTTTCAAATCATTTAATTTACTAAATCTATATAATAAACCAACCAGGATCACTGACACATCAGCATCCATTTTTGCGGAAATTTCGTGTAGGCTAGGATCATTATTAGAATAGTAAATAATTTTGTTTAAATAGTTGGGAAACATTTTGAATTTCTTCCAAAAGTCTATGCCGAGAATCAATGTGGAGTCTATTTTGGGAATCACATGTGCTTTAATGACTTTTGTTACACCATTGAACACTATGGGCAATAAGATGTACCCAATAGAAGTTAGAACTTGGCCACCAGCTGCAGAGACAGATATAGTACTGTCTTTAAACAGAGTAAAATCAAATTCCAGTAATTTTTCATGTGAATCATTTCCCAGGATACTTACCACAGACCCCGAGTCTAGCAGACCGAGCATTTGTAGATTCTCAATATTATCAATATTTACTCTGACGTAAGGTCTCGGATCTGCACTTGACTTGTTATTGAAAATTGGAGCAGTTTTATATGTTGAGAAGAAGTTACTGATGAAATTTAACCAATTTTTCCACTCCAAGTTAGTGGAAAATCTTGCTTCTTCACTGCTACAATTTTCAACTATCAGTTTTTTTGACTCTGCTGTGAATTAGACCTAGAAGGATTACAAGACGAACAATCTGGAGTCCTAACATCCTTCTTTCCACATTTAAAGCAGAAAATGACGCGTTCGGCAATGCAATTTTTCATGCTATGGGAATCCGCCTTACAGCGGTAGCAATATATTTTAGAATTTCCTAAAGCAGAAACTGGGTTGTTTGGTTCAGCATTGTCCGATTCTACAATAGGATATGATTTGTAATTAGTATTTGAATAAGTTTTAGGATAAGTGTTGTTATAAGTTTTATTTGACTGTTGTTGATTATTGTTATAATTTATATTTCTGTTTGAAGATTTAGAAGGTTGATGATAGGCATACTCTGGAGCCAATGTTCCTGCATTTGCAGAGGGTGGTTCCCTAAAATTATCCGCCCTTAACTTGAACTTTTCATAATTTCTACATAAGTCACGAAGTTCTCGTATTGAGGAAATATTTGGACAGTTAGCTAAAACACTTGAGTAGCAGGGACGAATGTTATGCAATATAATTTCCAATTTTTGGCATTCATCAAAGTTTTTATTTAATCGGGAAAACATACCCTCCATTATCGATAAATAGATTACGATATTTTCTGATTCCCCTTGCGTTCTATTCCGGATTTCGGTCACCATTCTGTAGTCATAATCAGCCACATCGAAATCCTCTCTAAGTAGGGTTAGTAAGTCTTCCCAAGAACTTATCGACTGTCTAATACCGCGAAACCAGTGGATTGCATCCCCAGTGAATAGTTCGATAGCAGAAGAAAACATTCTATCATGCGAGATATTTTTCGCTAATCGCAGCTCTTCGAGCTTTTGTATGAAAGACCTAACACAAGATTTTCCATCATACTTTAATTTTGAAAGATCAGTCGATACACCACGGTCACAAGTTACTTGTATGTTCAGGTTATTCATTTCAGTAGTGAGTTTAGATGGCTCATTATCATTAGGTTTTGGCTTAGCAGCGTTACTAGTAGGGACAATTTCGTTAAATTGAGCGTAATAAGTATCAAAAGTCTTCATAGCAGTTCCTAGTAATTTTAACTGTTCGGTAGACGAAGGCTGTTCGACGCGACGTAGGCGATGATACAAATGATTTAAATAAGAGAGCGTCCTATCAGCAAGTGGTTTATCGACTGCAGTTTGCAACTGTTCTATATTAGTGCTTATTTTGTGCAAAGTGTCATTAACTCCTTTAATATCGTCTAACACATCAAGACATGAATCAGCAATGTCTTCAGACGGATAAATTTGCGTAAGTTTACAAACTTGTCGTCTCAGATCTAGAACTGTTCCAGCTGGCTCTTCGCCTCTTATAGTTACCTCGTATTGAAGCTCAGATTTTTGTAAATTTAAGAATTTTATAGGATAAGCCATTTTTCTCAACAAAGATACGGAGTAAATTATGCACAAAATTAAATAGCAGATACAAATCAAAACTAGTTTAACAAGAGGCCAAAAGCTCGTACCCGTTCTGTCACAATAATCAGTTTTTGCTCAAGAACAATAAATACAATAAAAACTATGCGCTAACTAACAAAGTACAAGCTTTAAAATAAAAGCTTGAAGAAAAAAAACATGCACATAACTATCTACAGAAAACGAGAAAAATAAAAGAAGATGCAAAAAGTCCATGCAACCGACCAGAACTAAGACCATTTAGTATTTAAGCGTGGGCGCCATTGTCACGGTTTATTATTTTAAGTGATAATAAAACGCTACAATAAGTCAGAAAAATATATATATTAAAGAAAAAAACAAGATTAGTTAAGATCTCGGGCAGGGTCTGGTCACAATAATGATCGGCCGTTAAACTTATTACACCAGTGCACTCCCCTGGGCTATCCACTAGCGCGAAGACCGGCACCAGTCCTTCTTCATCCGTAGGCCAGTCCTCAACCCGTAGGGTGATCCTGTCGAAGCGCACGTTAACTTAGTACACGCATAAGTAAACCCGGGAACTGCCAGTAGTCTTCATACGGTGTAAGATTTGAGTGATCAAGCAAGCGAAGCGGGACAAAGTAACTAGTGCGGCAAAGGGAAGGCATTCAATTATTTTTTACGGTAATCTGAGATGGTATGGCAGTTAAACCAATAGTTATCATAAATAGCAGAAGCGGGGATATTTCAGCTAGTGGCAGAATTACCTTAAAACTGTTTCTCCTAAAAGTAATAATAACTTGCACTGTTTTGCACAAACTACTCTGAGCTAGTCTTTATTTACATTTACAGAATAAGATAACAAACCTATTAATTCAATTATTACTAAATAACCTACTATTAATTAAACTCGGATGTAGGCTATCATTCACTTACAAACTAAATACATTTACTTAAAGCGAATTGTGCACAACTTACCCAGTGTGGGGAACGTATAGAACACTTGTAATTATTCCACAACACAATTGGAGTTCAGTATCCTTATTTCCATAAGCACCAATACATAACAGATGACAACAATTGAGGATATTACTACGCAGCCGATAGGTATCGAGATGTCAGGCGAATGACTCGTAGGATCGGTGCGTCCAGCTACTCCGTGCGCGCTACGTCACAACGACCGGTTCCTTATCTGCGCCTGCGCACCGCGCCGGCCGCGGCGTTCTAAACTCATTATTGAAAATAAATATTGCGTTGTCTGTTTGTAGCATTAAGATTAGTTAGTTTTGATGTTTTATAGTATTAAGTTATTTTTAAGAGTGTTATAAGTATTAAGACTAGTTTTTAGATTTATTTTAGGTTTATCAGTGTAAATAGAAATATATAGGTAAATGTAATTTGGTAACCTACGTTACAACCTGCTTGGACAATATTATTTGTGAAAATATCTCAATTGAAAAATCAATTATAAATTGTTTGAAATCAGATCACTGTAGTCTATTGACCAAATTTGAGCACCGTCATGTCTCTCAATCAGTGGATATTAGTTATAGACTGGTTACTAAGAATCGAGTAGAAAAGTTCAAGAGTAATGTGAATAAAACCTTTCTAATCTACTACCCCAATGCCACAACATAGATGATCAGTATATGCATCTTTTTGAGATAATTAAACAGGAACATAATTTTATTTTTCCTAAGAAGAAATTAAAGGTCGATAATTTTAAGTTTAGTGATTGGGCTACGCCAGGCATCCTTAAAAGTAGACATAAATTATACGAATTACATGGTTTAAAAGCTAATTCTAAGTGTCAAAAACTAGTAGATCATGTCAAATTATACTCAAAAATCTTTAAGAAATCATGTCATATGGCTAAGGCTATCTTTTTGCATGACAAAATAAAACAAGCAAAAATAAAAAATAAAATAAAAATAAAATAAAATAAAAATTCTTTATTTCAGACTGTGTCCATAGTTAGGTTAGCAAAAAAAAAAACTTATAAATATTTGTTAGTTACAACAGCACTCTTATGAATAAGTGAATAATGCTTTAGGAAGCTTCTTACATTGCTTGTTACAGCGATCAGAATGGTATTGGTGCTGGCGCGCATTCTACGCAGCGAGGCGGTGCATCGTTTGCGAATCACAGCTGGGAAACCATCCACATGTGCATCCGCAAACATGCCCGACGCACTACGAAAGCGCGACAGACCCAATAACATCCTGAAAGCATTGTTGTATTGCACGCGTAGAGCGCAGAGCGTCTTTTGATAGGACTTCGTAAAACTACTTGGAACATAATTAATTAGGAAACTTGTAAATCAAAACCTAGAGATCACTCATTGGCTCTTAAAATTCAAGATAATTTAATTGAGTCTGAGATTGACATAGCTAATACACTTGAAACATTTTTTTCTAATATACCCGTTGTAACTACAAGTACCTTGAATTCTAGTGCACCGCTAGCTAGGTCCATGCTCACATCTAGTGTTGATGAGTGCTCATTTCAATTCAACTTTGTTCATATAAATTCTCATGATATAATCAAGGTGAGTAGTGTGTTATTGTTCCTTCTACCTCACCTTCATTCGGTCGCAGACGCGACCTCACTCAGTAAGGTAGAAGGAACAATAACACACACGAAAAGTCACCTGTAATGAATGCATCTGAACTTCAAACCGATAATTGTACACTCAAGTTAATTTGTAGAACACAATGCGATCTCACACATGTATATCTAAGAATGTAGTGTGTGTGTGTGTGTAGAAGTAAAATGTGTGTTACTTACAATCGCATTCACAAAACTAATGCGCCTGAACAACGGTCTGCTGTAATATGCAATAACCGCCTGCCCGAGCCTAAGTTGATGATATGAATGATTGTAACTTGAAATAAAATAAGCAAAAATGACGTCGTCAGCCCGCGCGCCCGCAACCGTGCGCCCGCGTCTCCCGCGCCCTCGCTTCCCCGCGCGCTGACCTCGATGCGCTCGCGCCGGATGTAAGACGCTGACGCGACAACATTGAACGGTATTTGTCACCTAATGTGCGCGAACTTGAATTAAATAAATCTGTAATGAATGAAATATGATAGTCACTTTGAAGATTATATTCTAACATTCAATTTTCTCCAAGTTAAAGTATGTAGTATGTAGTCCTAAATTTTGTTTTAACTGGCTACTAAAAAATAAATAAATACATCTAAATTTCTTTCAAAAATGTACTACTTTTAATATCTGCGTAATTAATAAAAGTATTTCGTAAATAAGAGTATCGGGGACTGTATAAATTAAATTAAACCTATAAGCAATCCAAGCGACTGATTAACCACCACGCTATCATAGTTCATCAGTCATCCATCACACAATACGGTAATGTTTAATTTTTATCATCGATACCTAGTACCTAGGAATCATACATGAATATTTCTATATGCATACTCAAATAAATAATAACACCCAGATAAACACAACAAATAGGTACATTGTGTTCATCCCATAAATGGTTGTCATGGGTGGGAATTGAACCCACGACCTCCAGCGCTAAAGGCAGGACTGGTACCATTACACCAAAAGGCTATTATAATAAAATTGGTAACTAATGAGATAAACACTTTTACGTAAAATTTAATTCGATTACAATTTTCAAGAGTTAAGTATGTAACTCTTAGTTAAAGACCACCACGGTCAGCAAAGAAAGACTTACAAGTAACAATGAATCAGACCTGGTATAAATTACAACTCGATAATTCGATATGTATGATTATCCAAGTTTATTTAGCTTTTTATTGACCATTTTCTAACTGAAAATGATAAAAGGGAGAAAGCTACCGAGTCTATCAACAAAACAAAAGATCCTGATAAAAATACTGGTTGCAAAAATGTCTGCAATGTGAATTTGCCTTTAAAATAACGTAGGAGTTATAAATCGAATATTTGTTTTACAGAAAACAAAGTGCCTTAGACGCTATTTAATGAATAAATTATGTAATTATTGAAATGTTAGGTTATGATTTTGTCCGTCGATAGACATCTGTCTGATTTTTTTACCGCTGAAGGGTAAAAAAGTTAACTAGGTACGCTGATGCGAATGACTCCGTAATTTTCTGTTTTAAAAAAATATAAGTGTTTAATGTATTTCATTCCTACAATCTACAGCAGGCTTGAAGCAACCAAAATTTGGGTTAAGTAGGTGCATAATTTAATATTCATCTAAACGGTGACCAATATAACTAATCCAAAACTTGTATACCCACCTTTTAATCATTTTTAGGTGCTGTAGAGGAGGTTTTCATAGTGCATATGATTAATTCCTTTTACCATTTCAATTTTTCTTGTAGCTACTTAATTTAAGTCAGAGTTATGGTTTGACACGATCACCATCAACCATGATTAAAATTAATAAACATGAATCCGAGCCTGTTGGTCATCTAACTTTAACAGGGTTAATTCAGGAAACGATCTTTTCTGAATTGACTCGGGTCTGGGTGTGCTGGGAGACGCCCCTGGATTTTTACCTCGTAACACAGGGATATTAATCCCGTTAATAACCTGATTGAGAGTTTACAAAGTTGTGAGCAAATTATCCCAAAACTTATTTTAGTTTACCTGCAGTCAACCCCAGGACTTCGGTCGTGAACCGAAAGCAATGCCTTATCTAGAGTTATGCATAAAGTTAGCTCCGCCGGCTTCGCACGGGTCTATGTTCATTAGGAATAATGTAGGATTCTAAAATATTTTTTAAAATCGGTCTAGTTGTTTCGACGACTACTCAATGCAAACAAACAATCAAAACTTTCCAATTTATAATATTAGTACTTATAAACAATGTTCGGTAAAAGTATTGCTCATTTAAGGATTTTTATTCGTATTTTTATGTATTTATTTTAAGTACTTATTCTTATTTAATCAATAATGAGTGGAAAATTTTGTAAGTTGAAATTGAGGTCACGCATGGAACATTTAGCGAGTGGCGATGGGCGCGCGGGGCGCGTAAAATGCGCTGTTGTCGTCATCAGGGTTGGCAGAACCATGCTCATACTAGTACTGCTTAGATTGGTTATGTTCACATGTAATATTGATTGAAAGTTGTTTTAACTTTTTAAATCATACTAATTTAACTTACATCCTACTAATCATTTTAAGCAGTATACACTATTTTAATTAAGACTTCTAGTTTTGACGTAAAATTTGATTATTATTACTGTTTTGAGGTAAATTTTAAGTTTTTTTTTTTTTTCGACCAATAAAGAAAAAGCTAAAGCTAATAACACATTTACAAGTTTAATTCTCATAATAATTGCAAAAACAAATACAAGTGATTTTTTTTTTAATGTTGAATATTAATAATAACTTCAAAATCTATTTAACACTCAATTTATTGAAATCTGGTGCAATTCCTGATAAGTTCTCTAATTTACATGATTTAATTTTGCATTTTGAAAGAAACTATTTTGTGACAACCCTATGAATTTTTGCGATATTAACATAAAATTGCCCATAAATACGTGATTTTTCCAATCGATAATCATTCTGTTCTACCACAAACTACTCTGAAGTATCTTCTACCTATCTGACGTCACTCAGTGATCCAGCTCTCCGCAGTCTTCGAGCGAAGTAAATAATTAGAGTGAGTTTATTCTTCACTTTGTAATTTATCATGTAAGTATCTGAACTAGATTCAATTTGTTTAAGAACTCAGTAGAAATAACTTAACTGTTATAATGCTAGAGTTGATTTAGACATAATTTTTCTAAGTTCCTAAATACCACATCTCAAAAATAGCACTTAGTAAATTGTTTGTATTTTTACAGGTCTGACTCCGAGTACGAATTTCAGGCTGCCCCATCAACAAGCAAGTCAAAGTCTAAGCCAAGGCCCTCTGTTAAGTAAGTTGACATTTACATAGAGGTAACAACACTAAGTAGGTGTTAAATATGGTCTTTTTTGTTTGGTGTATATTTTTGGTTTATGTTTATTATTATGATGTTTCAGATCCGACTCTGACGTTGAGAGCTGCTCTGCGCCCATTAAATCTCAGGGAAAAAGGAAAAGTCGAGCTCCTATAAGGTAAATTCGTGCTACCTAGCTACAATTTATAAATATTTCCTAATTTTACTAAAATAACTTTTATGACTTTACATTTCATGATTTTTGTGGCTAATATCTACCTTAGCTCTAATTCAGTGAGTAGGCCTTCAATAAACAGAGCGTGCGATTAATTCATGTAATATTGATTTCAGATCTTCAAAGAAGAAGGCAAGTAATTTCGACGTGTTCGGGTTGTTGTCCGACGGAGAGGAGGGCTTAGCAAACGAACACGCATCGCGTAAGAGCGGCGGCGGAGGCAAAAGGCTGACCAGCTCGATCAGCAGCAGGGTGGCCAACGGCTCGGTGGTGCGCAGCGCGGGCTCGATAGAGGGAAACAATTACGTCGAGGTTCGAGTTTACTCGGCGCGGGAGGCGCTTGACACTCGTCCCGAGCTGCGGTATACCAAGGCACTGGTCACCTTGAAGTTGCAGTTCAACTCTGACCAACAAGAGTGGGAACTTCTTCAGAAGTTTTTACGGAGGGCCAAAGCGACCTACTTTGCGGATGTGCAACCGACGTTTTACGCCGAAAAATTATTTTAAATAAATATATTTTGATAACCTGACATGTTTTAATAGTTAAAACTTATATGTTTTTATTCACCCTGGTTCTAATAGTATTAGTTAGGTAAAATCAGTTGAATATAATTTTAGAACAGTAGATATATTTAGTGAAATTTATAAGCAATAGGTTAGCATAACCAGGGTTAATAAAATACATTCTAGGTAGGTAAATTCAATTAAGTTAGGTTTTGATATTTTATTTTTCATAATCCACGCTCGATTAGAATATTTATTAGGATGCATTATTGCCCCGCTTGTTCTGTGCATGTGGAGAGTAAACGATGGATGGGTCACCTGCGGAGCACGATGCACAAGGACCGGTGCGTGGGGTTTGGGCGGCCCCGGCACACTCTCGACGGCGTTGACGAGATCTCATCCGCCTTCCGCGGTCGCTGTGCCTCTTATCGCATTCCGGTTGCTAAGCACTTAGAACACTCTTTGCCTGAATCTTTCATACTTAGTACTCGGTGTAAACTTTTCAAACTTATAGAACGGTCTCTAAAAAAACATGTTAGTCTAAAGGTTAATTTAGAATATTTTGCTCATTTCCTTTTGTACAAAAATGATTTACAAGCAGCCAAATCATTCGCTACGAGAAATGTTATGGTTCATCGAAATTCTGATCTGAATAATATATTTCAATCTTTTTTAAATACTATTAAAAAGAAAGTTGAAGAGTTTCAGGAACGAGACAGTGGTTGGACTTTTCTCAATAATATGTATCTGGAGGTAAATATTAATAGATACGATCCATTGAATGGATCTGGATCGTCATTTATAGACTTACCACCAATTATTAAGAAGAAAAAGGCTTGTATAAATGTAAAGAATACCGACAAATATTGCTTTTTGTGGAGTGTCGTCGCGGCTCTTTTCCCTGCTGCAAGGAACGGTGAGCGGACATCGTCTTATCCGCACTTTAGATCTGTTCTCAACATCGAAGGTATGTCATTCCCGGTTACATTTGATGATATTTCTAAGTTCGAAAGTAACAATCCTGGTATTAGTGTCAATGTGTATGTATTAAATAACAATAGTAAGATAGTTGGTCCGATATACAGATCTGAGTTTAGTTCTCAGTCTAGAACTAAAGTTAATTTACTTTGGCTTGAAAATAGCAATAAATCTCATTTTGTTTTTATTAAAAATTTGTCACGTCTTGTAAGAAGTCAGATCACTAAACATCACGGTAAACTTTATTTTTGTGATGATTGTTTACTTTATTTCACGAGTCAAACTTCTATTGATAACCATGTTTGTAGCGGTGTTTGTACTATTCTACCTGACAAAGGTTCTATCCTTCAGTTCAAAAACTTTGATCGTAAACAAGACGTTCCTTTTGTCGTGTACGCGGATTTCGAAACAATTCTGGCTCCTTTTGATGAGTGCGAACCAGATCCTACTTCTAGTTATACAATGCTCCGTCAACAACATATTCCAGCAGCATTCGCATATTATGTAGTCTGTTCGTTTGATTCTAACTTAAACCGTTTTGTACAATATAGAGGCACAGATTGTGTAGAAGTATTTACAAAACGGCTTTATGACGATGTTGAAAATATTTATGAAGTATTGAATGACGAAGTAAAAATGAATTTTACTGAAGACGATGCAAAGGCATATGCTAGAGCATCTGTCCGTCATATTTGCAACCAGATAATATTGTTTGACAAAGTCAGAGACCACTGTCACCTGACGGGACGATATCGAGGACCTGCCCATCAATATTGTAACTTGCGATACAGTGTACCAAAACTCGTTCCTGTTTTCTTTCACAACTTAGCAGGCTACGATTGTCATTTGTTTATAAAACAGCTGGCGGAGAGCGATGGACCTATAAAAGTGATACCAAAAAATAAGGAAAATTATATTTCATTCACAAAGTTCCTAAAGCTTAGAAATGAAAAATTTGCCCAAATACGATTTGTAGACTCTTTTAAATTTTTAGGGACCAGTTTAGAAAAATTAGCAAAGGGTCTCGATACATCAGATTTTGTTTATTTAAAAAAACATTTTCCCTTAAAAGTTGAATTCGACTTACTAACGCGTAAAGGCGTTTATCCATATGATCATATGAAAGATTTCAATTCTTTTTCAGAGAAACATCTTCCAAATAGAAAAAGCTTTTATAATTCATTAACCGATGAGGCAATTAGTGATGCCGATTTTGCGCACGCTAATTCCGTGTGGACCAGATTTAAGATAAAAAATTTAGGAGAATATACCGATCTTTACCTTAAAACAGATGTATTACTTCTAACCGACGTCTTTGAAAACTTTCGCAAAGTTTGTAAAGTTAATTATCAGTTGGATCCTGCATTTTACTTAACAGCACCAAGTTTATCATTTGATGCAATGCTACTTAAAACCGGCATTCAGTTAGAATTGCTAACAGACTTGGAAATTATTCGAATGATACAAAAAGGTATCCGAGGCGGTATTTGTTTATGTTCAACAAGACATGCGCAGGCAAACAATAAGTACATGCAAAATTACGATCAAAATAAGCCAGATTCCTATTTAGTTTACATCGATTGTAATAATTTATACGGTTATAGTATGTGTCAACCACTGCCGGTATCCGATTTTAAATTATTAGAAAGAAACGAAATCGATAATTTGGATATAATGAGTATTCCAGATGATGCTGATTTCGGTTACATACTTGAAGTAGATCTATTGTATCCGGAGAAATTGCATGATTTGCACAATGATTATCCATTTTGCGCAGAAAAGTTTATTCCTCCTGGTGGTAAAACACCCAAACTTATCCCAAATTTATACCCAAAATATCAATATGTCATTCATTATGTTCATTTAAAGACATGCATTGATAACGGGTTGATATTAGCTCGAATCCATCGGGTTTTAACCTTTAAACAAAGTTCGTTTTTAGGAAAATATATCAATCTAAACACGAATTTACGGAAACAAGCTACAACCGTCTTTCAGCAAGATTTATTTAAATTGTTAAACAATTCCGTATTTGGCAAAACTTTAGAAGATAACGAACGTAGAGTTGATGTTAAATTAGTGAATAAATGGCACGATGAAAGCAATAAGACTAAAAAGTTTGTATGTGCTAGCAAATTAATTGCCAGACCAAATTTTCATAGCGCTACAATATTTTCCGAAAATTTAGTAGCAGTTCAGATGAAACCGGAAAGAATTTTACTAGATAAACCGATATATATTGGCTTTGCTGTTTTAGAACTGTCAAAAAGCCATATGTATAAATTTCACTACAATGTGGTAAAACCCATTTATGAAAATAATATTCAGTTATGCTATACTGACACTGATAGCTTCATTTATAAAATTAAGACCAAGAACTTTTACTCTGATATAAAAAATCATTTTCTTAGTTACTTCGATACTAGTAACTACAATGAATCAAATTCATTCGGGTTACCATTAATAAACAAAAAGGTACCAGGCTTATTTAAGGACGAACTGGGTGGTCAAATTATAACAGAGTTTGTGGGTCTTCGTTCTAAACTATATTGCGTTAAAACTGAATCTGTAGTTATAAAAAAGGCAAAAGGTATAAAAAAAAGTGTTATCAGAGACTTGACTTCAACGGATTATAAAAATGCGCTCATTAATGATGAAATAATCCGCAAGAAAAATATTTTGTTTCGATGTATAAAACATGAAATTTTCACCCAAACTGTGAATAAAATTGCTCTCTCGAATGCTGATGATAAACGTTTAATACATCGAAACAAAATATCAACTAAGGCATGGGGTCACTGTCACCACCAATTAGTTTGAATTAAATGTTTAATTAAATTTTAGTTGTACAGATATAAAAATATGTCAGGTTATAAATAAGTAGCTATTTTATTACTTTTTAATTGTTTACATTACCTATTTAAATTTTATTGTATATAATTTAATATTTTTTATTGAAATAAGATTAAGATATTTGTACAGATTGTTTTAAATACATATAAAAATGCTATTTTATTACTTTTTAATTGTTTACATTACCTATTTAAATTTTATTGTATATAATTTAATATTTTTTATTGAAATAAGATTAAGATATTTGTACAGATTGTTTTAAATACATATAAAAATGCATTTTAGTTGTTGATAAGTGGTTATTTTATAACTAGACAATATTACTTACTTTACTTTTTAAGATATAATATAATTGTTGATAATTAAATAATTGTAAATTAAGATACTTTTAAACCATTTATACCCTAATTGTTTTATTGTAAATAAACAGACATAACCAAAATGATTGGTTTTATTTCTTGAGTGAGCAGCATCACCAATTTTTAATAATTGAAGTGTCATCATTAACTACTACATGTCATAACATGTAAAATAAAATTTTAACACTTCGGTTTATAGCAAACCCCGCTTAAATCGAATGCATTATGTGATCATGTGGTCATAACACGTGTTGTATTTAGGTCATGATAAACGATGATCATACAATTTTCAATGGTTTGCAACTAGCAATGCAAAAAATAGGTACTCCTTCATTTTTGTTCATTATTCAAGCAGCCTTTTAGGAAGACGCTCATACTCAAAGCAGTTTCCCTGTACTTCTAATCTTCGTTTTTTGTAAGTATTACGCTACTGAAATAATTTAAGCATTCTCAGCCAATGCTGGTTAGTATGTTTATTTTACTCATTATTGTTTTCTTACAGATAATGGAAGACTTTTCGCAGTATGCTCAAGACCCCTTAGAAAATTTCACTCAGCAGTGCCTTGATTTATTCGGATCCCAATCTCCAGAAATTCCCCTTCAACAACCATCCAAACAAGAGGACTTCACTAGAAAAAGGAGGAAAGGTTCATCCAAACAATTCAATTCTAAAAAGAAGAAAGTCACTCCAAGGTCTTATGTCATCAGTGAAGAGCAGAGAGGAACCAGACTAATTCAGATAAGGGTGTTGGATTTGAGTAGCGAATGTGATCCGCCATCAGAAAGCGAAGACAAAATGGTGCTCAGTGCGCAATACGTGGTTCGCGATCCAGTGGACGAGATTATGGACATGACGGAAATATCTAAAAAACTATGTAGTGATAACTTGTAAATAATTAATTTAGTAACTAAGATTTAATTTACATAAACGTTCTTATTTTGTATTTTTTTATTATTATTATTTTAGTTAAGTTCTTACATTAGTTTTTTAATTGATTTTAAGTTTATGCTCCTATTAAAGTTAAATAAAATATTTCAGTTTAAGAAAGTGGTTTTCTTTGTCATATTAAGGAATTAAAGGGAAACGTGTAAAATTAAAACATAACTTATTGTTTAACTTTTAAATTTTATTACAAGTAAAATTTATAAAACTAAATTATTTTCTAAACACCATTTTTGGATACACAAAACATTTTTCAATGCACAATATTCCTTATTCTTATGAGTGAAACAATTAAATGACATTAAACTTTTACAATACATTTCACTAAGATTTTTTAAATTAGGAATATCCTTATGACTAATATCTATCACGTTTGTATGGCTACATAGATCTTCCACCCATTTAATTTTTTCTTGGCCTTTCACAATAATCTTGCAATCTTTCAATAGGGGTCTAATAATTCTTCGAAATTCCCTATAATCGATGTAACCCTCACTCCACCGATAACCTCTGTGCCGTTCTATCCACCATACATGTTTTTTCTCCTCATTTGTTAGCGTTGAATACGGATATGGAGGTTTGATCAAAAATGTTTGCGTGTGCTCTTGTGTGGCTACAACTAGTTCTTTGACTATAAATTCATTTTTACGATCTTTAAACCCTTGTACATCCAAAAAAACTGTATGGCTATTCATGATAATTTCTTGACGATGCTACTAAGGGGTTTGTATTCAAATATACAATCGTTCAATAATAAGCAATAGGCGGCAGTTTGGTCAGGTATTTCTTGTTCGGTTTCAATTTCAACTCTCACATCTATTGAACCTTTAAGTGTTTCGTGCTGACGTGAGCAATCTATCACAAACATGGGAGCAATATCTCTGAATTGTTTCAAGCTCATCAACGGCTCTGATCGACGTCCGTAATAAGACTGTTGAAATCGGACATATTGTTCGTATAATAAAGTAAACTTGTCTTGAGTAAAACTCACGTTTAAATTTTCATATGGAAAGTAGGTAGAATTTAAAAATACTTTTACGTCACTAACTTTACAATGATCAAACTCTGCCATAGACAAGTCAGCTTTATACTTGCGATTAGTTTGTAATGCAATAATGACAAATCGTGGTTTTTCTATCTGAGATGAAGTTTTAATTGACCATGAATGTTTACGTGATTTTGGAAGTAACGGATATTCATACAAATCCCAATTTCTAAACGGTACTGTAATACCGCGATTCTTTTCTAAATGTTTTAGCAAAGTAATCCTGTCACGATCACAAACTTTAACATGAGGAACTCGCCACACTATTTTACTAAGGACAATATCATCCACAACTTCGCCACTATTCAATTTTAATGCGTTAAGATTTGTATTGCTTCTTAATAAAACTAGTTCATGTTTACAGTTTATTATAATTTTATCATAATCTTCAGCGAATCCTAATATTTTATTTAATGGAATTGAAGCGGAAAATACACCATTGTGAACATTAGTATTTCCGTCCACAGACCAACCCCAAACCCTCGCACATTTCGATTCATTATCATTCAGAGAAAGGTAAGACTTAATTGTTGTTGTTATACCAGCATTTTTAATCTTATCAATTTCAACTCCATTTAGTTCGTATCTGATGTCTTGAAATAAAAACAGCGCTGGGTTATTTGTAAAATGCACACTTGAGACTTCTTTTTTTGTAGTACTATCATAAATATTTGCTTTGCCTTCAATGTATAAAGTGCTAGCTGAAGGTAGTACATACAAGTCTTGTTGGTTAATAGGTATCCTTATTTCATCATTTTTATTAAAACTCGTCACATATGGCTTGTATGAATGGTATTCAAAACTTTCAATGCTGTTATCTGTTTCTGCAGGATTGCATATACTTAATATACTCATCTTAGTAAGCCTATAAATTTAAGGAAATCTTTGTTCTGTTTTGTTAATTTATTTCGTAGCACAAGTGGTGTTACTTTGCGTAGCGTCTTTCTTGGACTGACATTTTTAAAAGTCGTAAAAGGGTTTTTATTGTAATTTCGTGCATTATTTTTTTTGGTAAAATTCAACATTTTTTCCTAAAATGAAGATACAGTTGTACTTCCTCACCTCGTAAATTGATCAGCTTATTTTCTGAGTCTAACAACCTTATGTTGATTGCATTGATTGAATTATGATTAACAGGAAAATAAATTATGTTCTTGGGAACTTCTATAATTCGGTAGCCGGGTGGTACGTTTGGAGCGAATTCGTAAATAATATGACTTGATAATCCGTTTACAAAAGATCCGCTTGCAACATCACATTCGATGCGAACAATGGTCGTTGGTAAAATACTCACAGGATACTGTGACTCGCTACTTATATTCGCTTTTATTGTTTCTTCACCGAATCCTAGGATAGTTCCGATTGAGTTAGGTTTGTCAAAATAAATGTTTTTTGAACATACGAGTTTTGTCTTTAGTGTATTATTATTACAAGAAAGTTTAAAAAGATTAGCTTTAATGTTACTTTTTAAGTAGTCACAAATATCTTGAAGTTCATATGAACCCTCTGGGATGACAACGATTTCATTATCGCCATAGTAAAACTTATTATTCTGCTCATAAATGTTAGGGATTGAATTAAATGTAGAAAAATTTAAGAGCCCGCATTCATATTCTCCTCGTAACTCTAGTGTAGGTGAATAGCTGGTTGTTAAAGCAGCTCCTCGTCCAGTAATGGACACAGTGAAAGACATGTTTAAACTGGAGAAAAACCTAATAACATTCCTATTTTAAATGTTTTTTCCAAAAGGATTTCAAAAAGGAAATACATAAGTGACCACAGTTTACTGAGTCAAATTTTTGATACCGTGGATAGTTATAATTAATAAGTAGACCTTTCAAGTATTTTATTAGTTCTAATGGTGGTTTCAAATTACCGAAACTATTAAAATATTCGCAATAATTGTTTTTCTTCACATAGGCTACCCAATGAGTCCCAAGTTTATCGGAACTATCCAAATTAAATATTGCACATTCTCTACTTTTTGGCTTTGCTGGTAAGGTGTTTCTCATAAAAACACCTCTAAAATATGGAATGTCACTGCTATGTTCCAATATATCCCAGTTTGTCAGTGCTCGTTTGGGTAGCCGCTTACTTAGTTTTTTGATGGCTTTAAGTATAGACCCGATCCTTTTTTATGAGGTTTAATATATAATCCTTTTCCAATAGCAATAGCTTCCATAGCTCTGTTGTGTCGTTCTGATTCTTGGAAACTTTTTTGAGCAGCTTTAGCATCATTCACAGCTTTTACAATGCCTGCAGCACCTCCTGCAAGTGAACCTAAAGCCGATAATCCTGCAAAAATTGGGATAAGTGGCAAGATTCCACCACATTTTGGAACTGGAATCCAACGGGGTAGTCTTAAACTTTTTGCATTAGCAAACACTTTTTTTGCTACCGCGTATGCTGATTTAATAGCTGATCCCTTAGTTTTCGATTTCATTTTATTTATTTTAGAGCGAATTTTTTTAACACCGTTCAAGAACGAATTAACTCCTTTACCAGCTCTTAATTTAGCCTTCATAGCGTTCTTGACAATCCACGATGCAATTTTTTCTCCTTTCCCAGCGTCTTTTGATTTGAGTCGATTTTTAGCCATTTTCAGCAATTCTAAGTCTGCTTTTTGTCGTTTGTTTAAATCACGATTTTTATAAGCTATGTCGTGATACATACAAGCTTGATCTAGCTTATTAATGCCTCGATCTCCTCTTTGTAACCGTTGCTCAAGCTTCGTTCCTGGTCCGCAAAATTGATAACCAGGTAAATGAAACTCGACAGGTAAATGGTTAATTAAACTATCGATAATACCCCTTCCTACCTTCATGGATATAAGTAAAATGACAAAGTAGGTTGTATAGACTCTTTATTTATATCACAATACCAAGGATGATTTATCAACCCAACTATTTTCGTTATCATCGAGACCTAACCACTTCACAAACAGCTTACTGCCTTTTTTCTTAATAACTTTCTCAATTAGATAAAGGTCTGGAAATTTAGTCTTTTGTAATTCGAATCCATAAAAGGAACCTAGAATATTCTGACCATGTCTGTCTTTTAGTTGGTAACTAGGGGGACTAGTATTGGTGATCTTTTGTACAGTAAATAATTCTGAAGACCAGTTAGGCGTGTAGCCCTTACCAAAATCACCTTTATATTTGCTAATACGAACATAATCACCAATACATAGCAATGACTTTCCTTTATTCTTTTGATTGTGTGACTTCAATATGTTAAATTTAACTAAAAGTTCATTGGATTTATTAACTTCTTTAGGTTTAAATTTTGAAATACGATGAACAGAATCATTATAGCAACCAACGACTGAATCCAGATTACTCTTTTCCCACTGATATTTACCATCCATGCTAAATTGTTTGTAAAGTTTACTTTTTAAAGTTCTTATGACTCGTTCTACAATTGATGCTTTCTTTATAGAATATGTTGAATAATGGTTAATTTTGTATTTTTTCATAAGGTCACTGAATGCTTTATTATAAAATTCTTTTCCTAAATCTGTTTGCAAATTTCTAGGAAATCGACTACATTTTGTTAGAATACTTTTCATAGCATTTGTAACACAGGTTTTATCTTTGGATTTTAAAGGGCTTACCCAAACGTATTTAGATAAAGCATCTAAAACAACTAATATGTATTTATAGCCTTTATTTTCATGTGAATATTTTTGCATATCGATAAGGTCTGCTTGCCATAAATCATCAATACCCTTTATTATGGTTGGTCGGCGAATAAAATTTTTTCGAGCTGACTTGTGAAGTTCATCGACGATATTTTTTTTACTCATGTTTTTTCAATTTTTCTTGTAATGCTTGAATCAATTTGTCTACTTCGTGCTTTGTATAATGTGAAGAAAGTAAATGGTCTGATGTAAATCTTTCCAGTTGCTTTATATACACTTTTACATTAGCATGTACTTTATTTAATTCTGCATTTATATCTTTAATTTTCTGGTCGACATATGATTTTTTCACAGCATCATCGTCGTGCTCTGGTGATGATAAACCAATCAGTCTAGCAGATTTCAAGTCAAACCATCCTTCGTCGGACTTTACTAGTACCTCGTTTGATGGCTCAACGTATTCGGAAATACGTAAACGTTTATGAACGTGATGACCAAATTTATCAACATTCATATTCGTGTTTACGCTTTGTCAATTATTAGTAGACTGTATTGTTTCTTGATTGCATTTGATTTATATCTTTAATGCTTTATTGATTATACCGAATTCATAAAGCTCTTCAATTATTGCTGTTATTTCATTGTCTAAACCTGTATTACCCGCATCACGAGATGCAATGAGCAATTTTAATCTCTCCACCAGTTCATTTGGATCATCCCAATATACTAAGTCCACATTCTTTTTAACTTTTTTTAGAAGATTAAGCCCTTTTCCCTGGTGAATATCCTCTGTACTGATGGTGTCACTTCTAGAAAACTTAAACAATGGCTTTATTACATGCAGATATTTTCTTCCTTTGTTGCTGTTTATAGGTTTTTTGGGGTTACAATCGCGCCTATGTGCATTAGTTTCAATCAACAACATTTTATAATTTTGTAGGTCTTGTTCCGTTACTCGATCCAAATTTGGTACATTCCCGAATAATAAATTAACTAAGCCTGGAGTCCTTTTCACCGTTTTACTTCCAATTTTAAAAGTGCTTCCTTGATCGAAAACCCGTGTTTTGCCTAACATAAGTTTCCCTCGATCAAGTCTGACACCATATGGGACAGGTTTCGATGCCTGCTGAACGACCAAGATAAATATTGATTGTTTTTACTCGGAGATGATTCTATTGATTTGAAAGAATCTTCGTGCACTGCATCATTTTCCTGTAAGCATATACCACTAGTTAGAGTTTTGTTGGATACCTCGTTTTGATCAATATCGTCATCGGAAATTTGTTCTTCATTTGAGTGTTGCTCGTCTTCTGAATCATGATCTGTGCTAATATTTTCTTGAAAATCCTCGTCATCTTCGCTTTCACTATATTTCTTTTGTTTTATTATCGGTTCGTATTCAGATTTTGTGAGATCATTATTTTGATTATTTTTTTTAGACAACTCTTTAAGAGGGTCAACTATTGGTTTAAACATAGAGTCTAAAACCATGTCATTGGTCGCCTTTGCATCTTTTATCATTTCCACTTTCCTTTTCACGGCAGCAGCAGACTTAACAATTTGTTCCTTTAGGTTTCTCTCCATGTTGGCTCTACACGGCATCACAAATTAAAGTGACTATATAGCACCTCATCATCTGTTTATTAATGTTCATCAAATACTATGAACGTATCGAATCCCTTTCTATAGCAACCGTTGTTTTTCTCACTGTCTTTGTCAATCACAAGATAACTATGCGGTTTCTCCCAAACTTTTGAACATAATTCGCGAAACTGTATCCAGCACATGTCGGAACCTACGTGTTCGTCATAGACGTGTTTCAAATTAACATCATCTTGTTTGAATAATATTATTAGGTTGGAATTATCTCTTATAAGTTGTTTAGGAATTTTAGTATAAGTTTGATTAATATAAAAACAATCTATATTTTTATGGCGACCCATGGCAAAATAATCTCTGATATTGTTCTGATTTTCACACGCAACGTCATCAAAAATAATTATGGAATCTGTTTTAGCCTCATGAGGACTTAACATTTCACTGTTGTGATTATATTTATAAAGGGATATTCCATCTACAATACTTAAAACATTTTCAAGGAACAAATACTTGGGTTGATACAATGATTTTGAATATATATACAAGTTACGAAAACGGGGTCCATCTTCATGCAACAGAAGACTTATAACTAAGTTAGTTTTTCCACAGTTAGAAGGTCCACAGACGAGGCACCGTATCGTATTTGGTAATAATGTTCCATGGCGTTTAATTTTATTAAGAGGGGCTGGACAAACACATTTCAAGTTTAACGATTCTTTTTGTTTTACAAATTTCATTGCAATTATGCAGTCTGCTTATTATAGAAGCTGTTTATAAAATGATCAGTTCAATAAATTGGTTGTATTTATAAATGGTCTACAAAACTAAGTTAATTCAATGTTACTAATTTCAGACAACTACTTTTCTCACTCAAAAGATTATGTTTAAGTAAATTTTGACAACAGTGTCAGTGTAATTGACGATTTAAACGCATGGGTGAGGTCGCGTCTTAAGTGCAGTGATTTGAGCTTCACATTTAACAATTATAATGTCTTTTTCGATGCGACGCAATTACATCAAAACTGCGCAACTACATCAAAACTGATGAGTGTGGTATTGGGTGTAAAAAATCATCTGAAGAGAGCTCGAGCGAATGCTCGAGTGATCGAAGGATGATTTTGAACGCCCAATACCACACTACTAAGGTGTTTATGGAACTCAATATGAAAAAACAGAAGATCTGTCGGGTATTTCGATAAGTCTACTTAAATCAATCATAAATATCATCTCACCCCACTTAGCAGTACTTTTTAATAACTGCATTGACGAAGGTCAGTTTCCCAACTTACTGAAATTTAGTAAAGTCATCCCGCTTTTTAAATCTGGTAGCAAAAGTGACCCATCTAATTATATACCCATTTCTATACTACCAGCTCTTAGTAAAATCTTTGAAAAAATTATATTAAATCAGCTGCTTTCACAATTTACTTTAAATAAATTACTACATGAGAAACAATTTGGTTTTACTAAACATAGAAGCAGTACTGATGCAGGTGTAGCACTTTTCAAACACATATTTGATGCTTGGGAAAGCAAGCAGGATGCAATAGAAATATTTTGTGATCTTTCGAAAGCGTTTGATTGCGTGGATTATGAAATCCTACTTATTAAGCTGAGACATTACGGTGTTTCAGATATTTCGTCTAAACTTATGCAATCTTATCTCACAGGCAGAACACAAAAAGTGGGTATCAACAGGACCACCTCTTCTGGTGCCACCATTAGCATGGGAGTGCCCCCGGGATTGATATTGGGCCCACTGCTTTTTCTTATTTATATAAATGACCTTCCTTACTTTGTCAAAGACATTTGTGAAATAGTATTATTTGCTGATGATACCTCGTTGATTTTTAGAAGACCCGGCGGCTGGTAGGTTATTATCGCGCGGAAGTACATGGAGTGACAGAGGCCTGCCGAGCGGGCTGTACCGAGTTTGCGTGTACTAAGTTGTTTCCCCGCTCCGCTTTCTAGCCTCTCTCTCACACTCCGCTTCCGTACTCCCTTTTCCGAGATCCACTGTAGCAGAGCGGAGATTTTAAGAAATCCTATTGGCTGATATTGGGATAGCACCGCTTTGCTCCTGGTCAGTGCACAGCAGAATCAATTTCCGGTTGGACTAGTAATACCACGTTCCCTGCGGTTAGGGTAGTAGTTTACTACCGAGGTATTCCTGCCTGTCGTAAGAGGCCACTAAAAGGCCCTTGGGGTCGCGGGGGGGGGGGGGGGGGGGGGCTGTGTCTGTTTCGGTTTGCAATCCCGAGGAAGACGTTAACACGTGTCTTCGGACACAGTAGTCTGTGTTATCGGCACTCGAGTTGAGCTTGCTCCTCCTGCCAGGTGGCCTTGCGCGCCGAAGGGTCCTGCAACGAGTGTCTCCCTTGTTGGAAATCCCGGGTCCCTTCCATTCTGCGCCGAAGATGCCCACCGTCAGGTTTTAGTGGGTAGGGGTCTCTGTTTTCCAAGGAGTTCCGAGTCCCACATATCCCAAGTGTCCCGAACCCAGGGCCTTGAGAATGCCTAAATGCATTTCCTGACGCAAAAAAAAAAGTTATTTATACCATGTGCCCTGTGGTTAAGGGAGTTTAATACTGCCGCGGTAGGAGGTACCTGTTATAATAGGACACTAAAAGGTTCCTTGGGGTCGTAAAACGCACGTGGGGACTGCATCTGTTTTGGTTTACAATCCCGAGGAAGACGGTGAAGGGTGTCTTCGGACAACTGTGTCCGAAGACACCCTTCACCGTCTTCCGCAAGATAACAAAGACCACTGGGTCTTTGTTATCTTGCACTGAAGCTGTGCTTGCTCCTCTCGAGGCCGGCTGTAAGGTGGCCTTGCACGCCGAAGGTTCCTCCCGTTTCGGGGTTCCCGGGTCCCTTACATTCTGCGGCGAAGGCGACCACCATCAGGTTTTAGTAGGTAGGAGTCTCTGTTTTCCTAGGAGTTCCGAGTTTCACATATCCCAAATGACCTGAACACAAGGCCTTATCTAATTACCCATGTCACCGCTGAATAATCCTGAAATGTCAGTGTTTCTTCTCTTTCATGACTTTAAATTCGGTTAAAGAATGGAATTCCAATGCTTAATTCACGTTACTAGTAACTTTAATTAATTTTTACTTTGATGTCGCAACATCTGACGAATTAGTCGATTTCATGGAATGTTAATGAGTTAATCAGAAAGTCATGTAACTGAAATCAATCTGTACTTCAGTATAAATAAAAGAAATTCTGAGTCCGCAGCCCTTCGAGACGATCTCGAGATGACAGTGCTGCCATCTCTCGTCGTTCTCCTGGCGTTGAGTCTCTGCTTGTTAGAAGCATCATCGAAGGTTAGCAGATGGGAAAAAGTTAGTAATCTTGTCTTATAGATTTTGAAGGCTTGTTTAAAAGGGGTTGGAGCTCATTCCAGCTTTGTGTTAAATAGAAAAGGTATAACGGTCAATCTTCTTTTTTTATTGTGTTCACCTAAAGGTGCTCTCTCACCTGGAGCATTTTCCTGTAATGCAACGTTACAGAGTCGAGCATTACATCGGTGAGGGAGGAGCACCGCGCATTACAGTGCGCAAACTGTAATTTGTTGACACAATGTGTAATATTTTGATACAATTTCCCTGAAGTTTTGTTAGGAAGAACTGTTATGTAATGCTCAAAATCGAATCTGAAATATACATTACAGGCAAACGTTCGTCATGACAGGGAGGCAGTACTGTGATGTAATGCTCAAAATCGAATCCGAAATGTAACATTACTGAAAAATGCTCCCGGTAAGGGGCCACCTTATCGCAACGCTGCAGTGAGGTCAGACAGAATGGAGTGACTACTGTTATTTTTTTGCGTCAGGCAATGCATTTAGGCATTGCACTGGATTCTGGACTCTAGGGATATGGTGGGACTCGTAACTCCTGTGAAAGAGAGACCCGAGTACCAATGTTTTCTTACAAACATAAAGTCGTATTTACTATTACTTTAATAATGTGTATTTGTATGCTCTGTTGGTGTCCACGACTAAATAAATATTGTTGCAGCTATGGAGCCGTGGCGGAGGAGGCGGAGGGGGTAGCGGGAGGGGAAAAGGTTCAAATGTTCAACCCGGAAGCGGAGCGGATGTTGAAGCGGGTAGAGGACCTGGTCACGGCGGAGGTGGAGGATGGGGTAGTCCTGGCGCTGATGGTGAAGCCGGATGGGGTTCAGATGGTCGACCCGGAAGTGGTGTAGGCGGAGGTGCGGGCGGTAAAGGCGGTGGTGTAGGCGGCGGTGCGGGCGGAAAAGGCGGTGGTGTAGGCGGGGGTGCGGGCGGTAAAGGCGGTGGTGTAGGCGGCGGTGCGGGCGGAAAAGGCGGCGGTGTAGGCGGCGGTGCGGGCGGTAAAGGCGGTGGCGGCGGTGGAGGAGTTGGTGGAGATGGTGGTGGGTGGGGGACCGGAGAGGGTGACGGGGGATGGGGTGCGAATGGGCAACCCGGAAGTGGGGTGGGCGGCGGAGCAGGTGAGAAACTAGACAACTTGTAATGAAATAGCGCAAAAACTGAAATTAATTTGTTAAGATTTAGAATCAATAGTAACCTAAAGATCAGGACCGCGCATAGTGTTTTACCGTGTACGTACAACCAACCATTTTGTGACAATCTTGCACTATTGGCGGAAATTAAATTTATTATTTTTTATTAGTAGTGTCATTATTATAAAAGATTCATTGAGGCTTTTGTTTAAAAAAAATAAACATGATCTCAACTTTTTTTTTTCAAAGCAGTATTTTATATTATAATAACTTACTTTGTCATAAAGGTGGTGGTGGTGGAGGAAGGGGTGATAATCCTGGCTCTGGTGGAGGTGGCTGGGGCGGAGGAGGCGGCTGGGGCGGAGGAGGCGGGTGGGCCCCTGGAGGGGGAGGAGAAGGTGGCAGCTGGTGGGGACCCAGCGGCGGAGGAGGAGGTGGAGGAGGCGGAGGTGGAGGAGGTGGAGGTGGAGGAGGCGGAGGTGGAGGCGGAGGTGGAGGTGGCGGTGGAGGAGGCGGAGGCGGCTGGATAGCCGGAGATGACAGTGGAGGAGGAAAAGTCAGGTGGAAGCCAGGCGGAGGCGGAGGAGGGGGTGGTGGCTGGTGGCCCCGGGAAGGGTTCTACGGGGGCTATAATAGTGTAAGTTTATCGTTTATTCAATATTCAATTCACGAAATGGTGATTTTTTAGAAAAGTTATTAAACAAGAGTATCCCACCAAAAACATTCTGTAAAAAACTAGCCAAGTCTCGATGGAGCTGCTTGTTTATCTCTAAAAAGTAATGAAATCTAGACAAAGTCGTGCCAAGTCTAAGGTTCCTTACTGCGATTTCTTTATTATTATAGTTAATGTTGTGCGACTTGGCCGTTGAAGGGTACACAAGGGTACAAAATCAGTTGCTCCATGACACCATTGCACCAATCTGTCGCCAAAACCGCTACCCATTGACGATGGAAAACGTTGATTGAATAACCAGTCAATTGTAGGCTTGATAAAGCTGCGTTTACACGTAATGTTATATCTGTTGTAACTACCTATGTTTGTTAAGCGTGATAATAGCCCATACTGGTATTGGTAATGCCAAGGCCAATGGCCATGCCGCCCCCTCCAGGTACCGGTAGAAGAGGTCGACCAAAGAAGCGGTGACTCGACGTCATCAAGGGTGACATGCGTGCCAACAGACTCACCACTGAGGATGCACAAGACCGTGTGTAGTGGGCCAAGAAAATAAGCAAGGCGGACTCTGGGACCTCACACAAAAGTATGGGTTTACAACCGGGATAGACCGCACGGATGATGATGATGATGATGTACCCTTCAACAGCCAAGTCATACAACATTAACTATAATAATAAAGAAATTGCAGTAAGAAACCTTAGACTTGGCACGACTTTGTCTAGATTTCATTACTTTTTAGAGATAAACAAGCAGCTCCATCGAGACTTGGCTAGTTTTTTACAGAATGTTTTTGGTGGGATTTCACTTCTTTTTGTAGAAACGTGGGCATATTGATTTATTATATAAAGCTGCGTACGGCTAGCGCGTACCTGGGCACGCGTAGCCGGTTACGCGTGTCCTGGAACGCTAAGTCCATACTTGCAGCTACGCGTACCCACTTGGGGAACGCGTGCCTCGCGAACTGGCTCGCGCGAGCCGCCGTCAGTCGGTTTTTGGTCGTCGCGTTCAGGTTCGCGGCAGTCCATACAGGAGCTGTTTACGCGTATCCAATGTACCTGTGCCAAGCGTGTCTCGACTACGCGTAGCCAGGAACGCGCTATCCGTACGCAGCTTTAGATTTTCTTATTAGACACATTTTTATTCTTTTTAGGATTAGTATTTTTATTATTACAAATTTTTCTTTTGTTTTTTTCCTGTTTTGATTCTTGTACAGTAGGAACAGTTTTTTGTATTGCCCATTCGCGTTCATTATTCATTATTTTAGACGGTTTAGTTAGACGGTTTAATTTCTGAAAGATCGGCGCGGTATTTACGCATAAGCCGGTTGTATTCGGTGATCTGAAGCTTAAGCTTTTATACTCTTGCAGTCAACATTTACCAAATTTTGAGCGATATTTATATTTTAGTGTAATTTGTTTATTTAATTTGTGTAATGTTTGAGTAGAATAAAGTTAATTGTTCGAATATTTCTTCTTTAAACTTGTAAGTATATGTATAAAAGCCAGTCTAGTCTTATCCAGAGTTTTCCTTTAATCTTTTTTATATGCGTATTAAAAGCAGAAGGGGAGGCATTCGCCCAGCAGTGGGACGCTATAGGCTAGATTAAATTAAAAGATGTGTCCCACTACGCTGGATTTATGCAATGACAGTCGATTTTTTTATGTACCAATAGTAGAAGGGGGCATTACCATATCTCTAATACAGCTGGCTGAGGGTTCTTCATTAGATACTTCAGACCTTCAATTTTTGACATCAAATGAAGCGGCCCACCAAGTTGAATATTTTTTGTAAAGGCGGGATATATGTCGATATCTTCTAATTCTAATAGTTTGGTTGGGCTCTTGTGTTTTCTAATCAGGGTCACCAGATACTCCAGATCTTCGATTATCCTAGTTTTTATAGTTTTCCCTTAATGTGGCCATTAAACCCTCACTCTGTACCAAATTTCTGCTCTCTGAGTTTATGGGAAGTACTAGTTCTATTGTGATGATCATGAGTGAGTGAGTGTCATATATGCGGAACTTTGCTTTCGCTTAACTTCGGAACTAAATGACCTACAGCCTTGAAATTTTAGATTTTAAGTATGTGATTATAGCTTACTGGATGACGAAAATTACTGCGTTCTGGTCTTATCCAGAGGTTCTCAAATAGGGGCCTGAAAATGCGGCGAAATGGTTCCAGTAAAGGATGGTACGGCAGTGTTTGTTCCGCGCTCGACTTGGCGGGGGCACTACCGTGCCCCCCGATTTTATTCAGAGGAAGGATTTTTGTTGGCCATTAAAATAGAAACATGTTAAGAAAACAAATTGTTTTCAAGCAAATTTTACAAATAAAGAAACTCGCTTCTACAATGATATTGGCATATTTTAGAAGTTACGTAAAAACTCAATATCTACATTTTTTTGCCTATAGAAACACTACAAAAATACAATTAGTTCAGTCTTTTAATTTGAACTCTGCTAGCCAGCGCTAAGTATTTGCAGGGTCTCTGTAGTAAGTGCAGTGAGTGCCTCCGCTCCTCGGTTAGCGAAATAATGCGAGATCGAATCCCGAATTCCCGACAAGGTTCCGTGATCAAGATGAATTTTCTATTATATTTATTTTTGTGTCTTCTTTCCAGCATTATTACAACCGGTGAGTTATTTATTATAATTCCAAACTTTACATATAATTAACTTCAAATTTAAATTCGACAATTAAAAAAAAATCAGTAGTCGAATTTAGACGTCGAGCCTCTTTAGAAATGAAAATAAGCATTGTAAAATTGCTAAATTCAAAGCTATTTAGTTCACAATGAACTCCAAACAATGTGATGTGATAATAACTCGATAAGATTTCATAGAATAAAAAAACCTTATCGAATTTAACAGGTTGAAATCGCCAAACAAAGACGTGAGTAACATAAATAAGCCTTACAATTATCCAATCAAAAACAGAAAAAGAAAATTATAAGTAATTGTTAATATTTGTGATTCTTTGCCTAAAATAAATGATATTATATTGTATTGTTCTTGTTTAATGATCGTTTCTATATTGTTTTTAATAGGGCAAAGTGAAAATCTGCCTGCTCAGACCGGGCTATGAGTACTGTTATGGAAAAGAAAACTCGCTTCGTTCTGGGGAGCTGCTTGTCCCTATTTCTCGTCAAGGTGAGAACCGTGAATTCAATTTTGTCTAGTAACTAGGTAGTACCTGCACCCTGGATCCTTGCTAGTCAGAATTTAAGTATCTGGGACATTCCGTAACTGTAAGCCGAAATGATGAGATGAGATAGGTATTGAGAAGGATCGTATACAGTCGTATTATTAATGAGACGAAGTCAACTGACAGCTATCTACTAATGTCACTTTTTGAAATGTTGCCATGACCCGGGACTCGATACCGTCAGTTCAGTGTTATAGCCACTCACTAAGCTACGGAAAGTACCTACTATACGTAATAATTATTTATAGGTAAAATACGTGTTATTTATTATAGATAATTATATTAAGATTGATTTTTTCATTCACTCTGCGTCGACACTATCTTTGTTTCATCGAAACCTTACAAGTACTGGCAACCCTGTAAACTTCATCTCATTAAGGCAGGGCGCAAACGTGGACACTTTTGTGTTTTGTGTGAGATACAAGCTACCGATGAATATTTGATTTATATAGAATCAATATGAAATCATCTACTCCTACGTATGCGCGCATACCTAAACTGTGTCCAATCACCGCTACAGGATACAGCAACTACGGTTGCCTGTGATGGTGTGCCGTGTCGGCAGCCAAAAGTATCTAAGTTTAAGCGCCTTAAAATAGAACTTTGGAGCGGTTTGGTTTTTTAAAGATATTTTCCTTCATCGGAGAGTTGGACAATTTCAAAATGAACACAAAGATGGGTTTGGCCGAATTTGGACTTAATTACCTTATTATTATGAAAAAAATCTTTAAGCGAGTAGATCATGCGCAGAATATTGTTTTTCTGATGAGAAGCAAACTGGGTGTATTCAAATCCCTACGTACGCCAGGCCTACCTGGGAAATGCTCCTACGACCCTTGAATTGCTAACTGAGCGCCGATACCTCTATCACTACTCTTTTTTCAATTTAATTCTTTTTCACTTTTCAGGTATGCGATTAACTGAAGATTAGGTTCACCATTAGATGGAATGATACAGAATACCATGTCAGAACCTTTTCAATGAAATCAAGAATCAACCATCACATAAAATATTGCACCGGTGTCATATCTGTTATGGAAACCGGGAACATCAAAAGCACCAAAAACACAAAAATCTGTTTTTTCAATCATACATTTAAGTTGGTGCGAAAATCGAAACCGCCACTGTGCGAAACGGTTCATCAAAAAGCTCCAATTTAAGAAAAAAAACTACAGATTAAACATGAATAACGCTTTAACAGATTTCAGAAATGAATAAAGCTGATCATTAATTTCACTTTCGTATTTTTATTTCACTGGTCACTGGTCGACTGGCCTGTTGGCGCAATGGCAGCGATCCTGCCTTTAGCGCCGGAGGTCGTGGGTTCGATCCCCACCCATGACAATTATTTGTGTGACGAACATTTGTATTTGTTGTGTGTCTGGGTGGTATTATCTATTTAAGTATGTATTTAGAAATATTTAAGGATGTTTATCAGTCTCTGACGCCCATATTACAAGCTCTACTTAGTTTGGGGTCAGATGATCTTGGTGTGAATTGTCCCAGATATTTATTTATTTATTTATTTTATTTACCTGTGCACATAATTAAGGCGGTTCTAGCTGCCAACTAGCGCCACCAATTGTTATATTTTTATAAATTGTAAATTAGACATTGTTTTTTAAAACTGAACACCTGTCCACTACTTTTCATTCTGTTTTTTAGTTTTAGATCGCGTTTTTGCTTAAAGTGGCCATTTTGCGCAAAAACGCGATCTATGTAAACTTATTTTTACTTGATTAAGCACAGCGAAAGAAGAAGGGAGGGTTATGGTTTTCACCAATATGTGTGTATGTGTTTATGTATGTATGTTCTTCTGATCCCTCATAACGTGTAAATTGCTATTAAAATAAACTAGTTTTCCACCCGTGGCTTGGGCCGCATTATCGTTACATATTATGGCCAAATACTTAGAATCTTTATAAATTGTAGCCTATATTGTAAAGTTTCACCTAAATCCGTTCAGTAGTTTTGGCGTGAAAGAGTAAAAAACATACACACATACATACAATCTCACAAACTTTCACATTTAAAATAAGATTAAGTAGTTACATTTATAATTTTACTAAGAAGTAAGATTTGGCAAATGAAGTTAGTTTAAACCGTCTTGTGTGACCGCTAGTTATGAAGATACGTAGAAACCTTAGATTAAATTAAAAAGTGGAAGATACGGCACTGGCAAGCCGCGCGCGGTCCTACTAAACCGAGTCCAATGGATCGGCTACGGCCCAAACGTGGCCGATGGCGCCCGATCGCGCCTGTGTAGACAGTGCGCTTTTCTCGCTCGCACTATTTAGCAGTTCATCACTCTTTCTTTGTCGTTCGGTGGCATATTGTTTCATTCATAATTAGCGTTGTGTGAGTTCGTGTGAGTTAGTGTGTGTATATAGTTGTAAGCCCATATTTTATTCGACGTTTGTAATAACGTACCATATCTTCCTCTTTTTGATTTAATCTATGCTAGAAACTATGTTTTGGGCCAGTCCGAAAATTGAGAAGCAGTTCTCGTTTAAAAATAATAATTTATTGTCACCCTAATTGTTCCATATCAAGAATTTGTGTGATTGTCATAAAATTCCAGCTTAACTGTGAAAAGAAATATTGCAACCAGCAAATGATTCATTTCCGCAGCCCATAACACAACACGTCTTCACCATTTTGCTAGAAAACACCTAAATTAGCAAATATTCCAGCCGACGCACGCGTTCTTGAAGAAGGAAGACGCCATGTCGCCATTACAGTATTGTTGCCACTATTAAACTCTGAATTCTATCATTATATTTTGACATAACAGAATAAGCTGTAAAAGCCTTGATTTTAATACATTTTCATATACAGGGTGGCCAGAAAAGTGACGTCCAAAATTTTTTTTTAAGTGCCTCGTGTTGAGAGGTATCTGAATCACACCTATATATGTATGTTCTGCGATTTTTTGTAGTTTTCAAGTTACGATTTTTTTTATGTTTTTTTCCAAAATTGCGACGAGATCCTTTTAAAAATTTCAAAAAAAAAAGTAGAGGGTTTCTTGCGGATAAATCTCTACGAACTGTGCATTTATGCATAAAATAACCAGCCTCATAACGTTAATGAAAGTTACTACAAAATTTACCTAAAGTTGAGAATTTATGTTAAGTGAGTAATCATTTAAATTTTCATCTTAAAATAAAAAATCTAAACTGATGATTTCTTAGTTTCTAAGTAGCTTCAGAAAATGCGCTAGAAGCTAAGCTTTCATAATTCAGCCATCAAAGACGAAGCGAGGTAGAAAATTTTTGAATAGAATAATAAAGTCAAAAACTAATCATTGAAAATACTGGAAAATAGCTCATCAGGTTTGGTACATTGGATGGATTGATTCAATAAAACAAAAATAATTGTAAAAAAAAAAAAATATTTACAATAGGTTTTCTAAATGCCCCCCTCCCTTAGAAATGCACAAACGACACCTGCGTAAGAAATTATCCTTTAAATGTCTGAAAGCTTCACGATTTGTTCTAACCGCTCTTTCGGCTTCTTCAATCTTCCCTCTAAGCTCTTCTTCGCTCGAGTATTCTCGGGCGTATGTGGTTTCTTTGTAGTAGCCCCAGATGAAATAATCAATGGGATTGAGGTCAGGAGAGCTTGGTGGCCATCTGATTGGTCCGTTGCTTCCGATCCATCGGTTAGGGTACGTTTCGTTAAGATAACGTCGGACTTGCGTTGCGTAATGACATGGGGCACCGTCATTCTGAAACACCATGGTTCGCTTGAGTTCCAAATTGACGTCTCCGAGCAACAATGGTAGATCGTTTTCTAAGAATTTTTTGTACGTTTCTCCATTAAGTCTCGACGGCAGTTCAAACGGACCAATTAGTTCACCATTGAGGATCCCAGACCACATGTTTACACTGAAACGATGTTGGAATGTGGAAGCTCTCGCATCGTGTGGATTTTCGGTCGCCTACGTGTGCAAATTATGAATATTGAAGATTCCAACACGTTCAAACCGTGACTCATCAGTCCACAAGTTTTTATTAAAAAATCCAGGATCCTCTTGCTCTCTCCGTAACATTGTTTGACAAAAATCAACCCGCAATTGGTGATCTGCTGGCAGTAAAGATTGGACTCGTTGAATGTGGAACGCGTGGTATCCTTCTTCGTGAAGTGTGTTTTGAAATGAATTTTTTTATTTGCTTAAGAGACACGGTAAATATTGTTGGACATAATGTGTTATAGATAGGTACATACGTGCTCTGCCGAAATGTCAGCATGCAAAATTTTCTACTTTATACATATAGGTAATTACTTAATGACAGATAACAGATTCTATTTTAATGTTAGTATAAAAATTATCATTATGACAGGCAAAAACATAGAAAATTAAAATTATTAAATTATTGAATAAATAAGTAGGTACATTGGCATGTTCAGAATATAATGATTACTTCGCCTACGTGTTGTGTCAAAATATTATTTTAGGCTATAAAAACATTTTTCAATAAGCCATCTTCTTAGCTTACGTAAAAACAAAGGTGTGGGCAACTGTCTGATTTCTATAGGAATTCTGTTATATACACGGATGGGCATTATGGAGCAGTGGTTTTGAAGCGTACTATTAGGTTGCGGCACTACCAACTTATGAGGGTCTCTCGGACACAACCTCTGTGCATGAGTTTGTGTTTTAAAGAAATGTACGTTCTGTCTTATAAAACTTCCTATTTCGAGGATATACATGCAAGTCACTGTGAGTAAATTGTATTTCTTGAATATGGTTTCACAAGTATCGCGTGGCCCAATACCACTTATAGCTCGAATACATTTCTTTTGAACAATGAATGCTTTACATACATCAGTGGAGTTACCCCATATGATTATTACGTATCTTAGCACTGACGATACATAACCATGATATGCTAGAAGGGCAGTCTTTTCATTGGCTGTGTTTCTTAAACGATAAAGAGCGAACACGAAACGGCTCAACTTGTCACAAATTCTCCGTAGATGAATCTTCCAATTACAATGACGATCCACTGCAATACCCAAAAAAAATGTATCATTAACTTCATTCAAATCATGTCCTTGGCATTGTATTTTTAGATCGAGACTTTTAGATTTATAATTGAAAAATTGTATATATTTGGTGTTAGAAGGGTTAATAGAGAGATTATTTCTTTGTAACCAAATGTAAATGTTTTCTATCGCTTCATTTATGGAGGTTTCATAGGGCACTGTTTTATTATTATTTGGCACTACAAGTGAGATGTCGTCTGCAAAAAGTACGGTTTCATAATTAGTGGCCTTGGGTAAATCATTGACATACAATAGAAACAATAACGGTCCCATTACGCTTCCCTGAGGAACACCTACTTTTGTTTTGTTTTGTTGAAATGACGAACTGTATGATACAACCTCGTTACTTTTGTCTGTTTTTGCTATTTGAACACTTTGTTTACTGTTGGTTAGGTAGCTCCTGATCCAGTCATGGGCAGGTCCTCTAATACCGTAAATTTCACATTTGTTAAGGAAAATTTTATGATCGACGAGATCAAATGCCTTACTATTTTGTCACACATGTCATTATGGGAACTAGCATTACGACTAAGTTTCACAAAATAGCTATTTTTATAATATTTACATAGATTATCAATTTCATTGTTCAATAAGGATTAATTTATAAATTGATTACATGTCACACTCAATACAATAACAGTAAGGTTCTGGAATGTCTTTAACAATTTGCCTAGTTCAGATAATATATTACAAGGGTTTTTGTCATTTTTACCAACATTTACTACAATAATATCGTTTGCACTAGGCTTGTTACCGTAACTATCTCGGAGTATGTCAGCCGAGAGTGCATTTGATTTTAATTGACTTAGCACTTGGTAATTTTTGTTTTTTCTCGAATTTGTAAGGGTACAAGCGAGGCCTATTATTTGTTGGGCCCCGTATATCCTTATAGTGGGTAAAGACTCCGTATTGTGTAATTTTAGTCTTTTTGGTACTTTCCAATCCATCTTGATAGTGCTGTTGGAAGTTACACATGGTAATGCACTCGATTGAGTTTGTTTAATGTTCAGTTCTAGTGTTTTTAGTTGCTGCTGCAAATTTTGTACTTCCATGTTAGCCTTCAATAAAAAATTGTGTAGCTCAGCTATTAATGATTCTAGTTCTAATTGCTTCTCAATATGTAAACTATTAGGCATTGTTAATTTAACCATGTCGTGTTTTTTTTTAACATGCGCAAGAAGACTTTGGTGTCATATTTTCAAGTGGCACAACATTGCTTTTTGACTTCCTAGCACTTGAAAGCTTAGAACTTGAAGTAATTGGACTTTGACACACGTTTTTTAGTACAAAAATTTATTGTGTGAGTTTGTTTATAGTCTTTTTCAAACTGTTGTTTTCGCAAAGTATATTCTCTCATTCGTTTTGTGTGCTCATTAGGTCAGTAGTAAGTTTCTTTACTTCCTCTTTTAAATTTTGAGTCTCAAAAGTTGGACATCCAAATTCTAAACTTCGTGAAAACTTTTCTTTTGCGGTGTCATCTTTAATGGTGTCCGCACCCGATAGATTTAAATAACTTGATTGAGAACTACAAGTCATAGCCTCGGCAGACATATTTTCGTTTAAGTTATCATTACATTTGAGTACCTCTTGGCTCATGTTTTGCTGATTGTTCTGTAGGTATATATTTATTTTACTCTTTTGGCGTTGTGTAATATTTTCACTTTCATCGCTGAAACCATGAGTATGAGTAGCAGGACTTACTGCCTGGGATATAGATTTTCTATCTGCCAGGAAGCATGAACTGCATTTAAATCTTTTTTTGTTACCTGGTGTCATGATTTTAAAACGTTAAAACGTTACATTTGTGCAGTCTAAATGAAAATATTTATTGCACAATAAGCATATTAATTGCTGTTTATTTGTAATGACTTTTTTGCATTTCATACAATTGGGTGCCATTTTCGCCGCGAAATATGTCCGTTTTGCTACTGTGCACTAAAATTGTCCGCTTTGCTCACGTGCCAATGGTCCGTTCGGTTGCTCGGTGTCTCGATGCGGTGCGGATGACTCAGCGTCCAGCCGCGGCCGGCCGGTTCCGTGGTCAGTTCGTAGCGAGCGCGATGCGTAATGTAAATAATACGTTAGTTTATATTTTTGAAATGTTTCTTCTCATAACTTTGGAGCCAGAACATATATCGTAACACTGTTTTTACTAGCGTAAGGTTCGGAACAATATCTACACAAAAGTATAACGCACTCCTAAAAAAAAATCTTTTTACACTGTTTCTGATTTAAAATGCAGAGAACGAACTGTAACGCGTCTGCTCTGTTGGGCGCTGCGCGCGTGTTGTTGAATAGACGCTCTTGGAATATCCAAAGTCCGAGCTAAACTTCTCGTACTTTAGATGGATTTTGTTGAATTTCTTCAAGCACCATTTCTCTGCGGTCCAGATCAACTCTAGGGACTCCTCCACGTGGCCCATCTCTACCAGGAATGCGACCTGCCATTAGGGTGTTGTGCGTATTAATAAAAACACGATGGTCAGGATATCGCTCCGGTTGTAGTCCACCTCGGCGTCGAAGTTGGTCACGATACAGTCGCGCTGCGGCATGGCCGTTTCCTTGTGAATAAAATAATGCATCTCTGCATATTCACTTAACGTGTAACTCATCTCTAACACCTCCAAGTAAGCACAGTCCAAATCACAATGCGAAACAGAGTCCAATAAACGAGCAGTGGTCAAATTAATCAAAAGCAGCGGAGTCCGTGGGCAAAGCGAGTGTAGTGGTGGAGACAAAATGGTGACACGAGTAGCAGTAAACACAAGGTGAGAACGACTAACGTGATTTTTGTTTATGTCTTAGCGGGGCGCGAGCGCAGCGCCGATTGGCCAGTCGCACTCCCCCCCTCCCTCCCCCCTCATACGACGCTTTGCGGAATCCCGACTACTATTGTGTGAAATGTGTGATAAAGTGTTGCAGTGCCGTTCATTGTTATTGTATTTTAAAAATGTACAAATTCCAAAAGTTTCCACCTCGCTGTCTTTGATGGCTGATTTCAGCAAAAAATACCCTATGAAGTATTTTTTTTTAATATTATTATGAAAGCTTAGATTCTAGCGCATTTTCTGAAGCTACTTAGAAACTAAGAAATTATCAGTTTTGATTTTTAATTTTAAGTTGAAAATTTAATTGATAACTCACTTAACATAAATTCTCAACTTTTGGTAAATTTTGTAGTAACTTTCAGTAACGTTATGAGGCTGGTTATTTTATGCATAAATGCACAGTTTATAGAGATTTAGCTGCAAGAAAAAAAATGGAAGAAACCCTCTACTTTTTTTTTAGAAATTTTTCAAACGGATCTGGTCGCAATTTTGGAAAAAATCATAAAAAAATTCGTAACTCGAATACTACAAAAAATCGCAGAACATCAATAGGGGTGATTCAGATACCTCTCAGCACGAGGCACTTAAAAAAAATTTTTGGACGTCACTTTTCTGGCCACCCTGTATAATAAATTAATCTCACTTTGTTGTCTAAAAACAAAGCGGTAATTTTGCTTTATTATAATTCAGTAACGAACGTGTTGTACTATTAAATCTACTAAACATTTGTTATTAACGAGCGCTGGCAATGTTAAGGAAAGGGACACCCTCGCCTTGTATCCGCTATCTCAGTTTCATCTCAGTCATCATTTGAAATATAAACCTTCTATCCTGGACCATAAAGAGTATTTTTGTATACCCAGTCATACAGATTGCACATTCCAGTTGTACGTAAGTACTCATCACTTCAATGGTGGAGCGTGAGAGGTTTTGCCTCTCTCGTTACACGCCCGGCTTTGCTCGTACAATTAATATGAACATAACATTTTAAACTTTCTTGTTTGTTTTAACTAATTCTAATAAAAACGGGTTTTTGCGTCCGCTCGTGACCACGGTGACATGCAATTGTCACCGGAACGTCGAGAAAATAGGTAAAACAATTTACCGTAGTTTTGTTTGCTTGCAAAAACCAGTTTTTATTAGAATTAATATGAACATATACAAAAATAACTATGAAACAATGAAGTTCATAAATATACCTACACGTGTGATGCCACACTTTAATCCGTTATGCATTTACCGTAACAGCAAGTTTTTAAACGTGAATTTCGAAACAAGTGACGAATCAGCCGATTACACGTGACATTAATGAGTTAATTAGAAAGTCTTGTAACTGGTGCTAAACAGGTACTTAAGAATAAATGAGAATGACTAACAGTTAGTGGTGCTTTGAGCCGATCTGAAGATGAAGGTGCTGCCATCTCTAGTCGTAATCCTGGCGTTAAGTTTCTGCTTTTCAGAAACGTCGGTGAAGGCAAGCGAGACGAGACGAAGGAGATACGTTAGTAATCTTCTTTTTATATAGAAAATGGAATATTGTTAAGAGCGTTGTGGACACTTTAAAATAATGTTAAAATATTTATGAGAATCTTTCAAACCAATGAACTGCAGAATTGTCTGCGATATTGAGTGTAAGTGTGTGTTGTACTCTATTCGACAAATAATTTATTATTTTTGTTATTTTTATTTATTATTATTATCAACACTTACACTATTATTACCGAACGACTTAGCTTAATACAATAGTGTAACTACTCTACCTATTACTTACATGTAACTTAGTACAAATAATACTACTTTTGAGAATTCATTCAGAGAACAAGAAAACAGGTCGATTTTGTCCGCCACTTGATTGAGGGGGTGCAGTGCGCGCGTCAACGGCGCCTTACCGAGTAGGTTGGTGCGGCCGCGCGGCACGGCCAGCAGCGGCGGCCGGCGACGACGCCACACATACCTATCCGGGACACAGAAGCTCACGACACTCAGCACCTGACTATTGTCTATCTTTCCTCGTATCAACCTGATTGGATAGGATGCTAGTGATACCTCTCTCCGTACCCGCAGTTCGTTATACCCCACCATGCCCAACACAAACAGGTTAGGATACATGAGCGGGTAAAAAGGATATACACCATACTTCCTTAAATACACATACCTAGTAAATTTATTCTGTATTCGCTCCATAATATGTCCATTTTCCACCTGTCATGACAGTAAAAACGAAAGGGGTTTGAATATTTTTGTATGGAAGCTGCCATATTTGTAGGTTTTGTCGCCTGTCCCTGTCATTGTCATGTTCAAAGAGGCCTCAGAAATGCTTGCTTAAGTACATTCTAAGTTAATCCCTTTTTTTCAGACCCGAGTTGTGGTAAGTTAAATATCTATACTAATATTATGAAGAGGAAAGATTTTGATTGTTCCAGAGCCATGGTTTATTTCTTTCTTTTCCTTAATAGCTAAGTAAACAGGCTTTGATTAATGAAAATAATATTGTTACATCATAATTATTTACACACCCCATAGCGTCGTGCATAGCCGTGGCGCTGTAGTTGCACTCTCGTAGCCGTTGCGTCGTAGTCGTTGCGTCGTAGTCGTTGCGTAATAGTCGTGGCGTAATAGTCGTTGCGTCGTAGACGTCGTAGTCGTTGCGTTGTAGCCGTTACGTTGTAGCAACTAAGAAAATGAAAATAGGTGAAATAATGTTGAATAGTAAAGCAAAACCTTGCTTTTTAGGTATTTTGAATTAAAAAGAGTTCAGTTATCGATTAGAATGTATAAAATAACTATAATATTGAATTACTTAAAAATTATAATATCTTAAACAATCGAAAAATCATTTTTCTCATTGTAAATATTGTTACCAGATAAGTAGCTATTTTTTGTGTAGCAAAATAATTATTTTCTAACATTATGTCCTGGGTTCGATTCCTGGTGTGTTAGGCAAAATGTAGGCAGCAAATTTTGCTGAATTTGTTCGGGTCTGGGTGTGTGCTGGGAGATGCCCGCGGCTTAAATTCTTGTCTAGTACCTCGTGACACAAGCATATTTTATCTGGGAGAACATAAAAACTGGCGTGTTATCAGGTGCAGTTATGATTTTCGTGACTGTTATATAAATTCAAATAAAATAAATAATAAATAAATATCTGGGACAATTCACACCAAGATCATCTGGCCCCAAACTAAGCAGAGCTTGTATTATGGGCGTCAGAGACTGATAAACATACTTAAATATTTCTAAATACATACTTGAATAGATAATAACACCCAGACACACAACAAACACAAATGTTCATCACATAAATGTTTGTCATTTGTGGGGATCGAACCCACGACCTCCGGCGTCAAAGGCAGGATCGCTGCCATTGACGCAAAAGTATAATTTTTCCTCTATTATATTTTGCATATTCCTTTAGAGAGCCACACCAAATTGTTCAGAAATAGGAAGTCGCCAATTACTTGCTAAACAAAGTAAAAAAACAAATTTTACTGAAAGAGTGAGAGGAAGCGCGCTAATTCAGGGTAAAAAAAATCCATATATAATTATAAAATAAGCAGTTACAGGAAATAACACACATGCACGTAAACACAGCACGCTGTTAAATGTTATAATCGCTTTGTATTACTTTTTGCAATTCAGACCGTGATATGCAGTAGTGGCGGCGGAGGGGGTGGAGGGGCAGGGACGAGCGGCAGGGGCGGTAGCGGTGGCAGAGGGAGCAAAAAAACTTACGAAGTAGATATCTTAACCATTTTTTAAAAATAAGCCAGTGAAAGCGTCGTCTCTTTTATTATTATTTTTAAATTTCCGACTAACTCCCCGGTGATGAAAAACATGAAACCAGAATGAAAACCAGATCAACCCAGATCAACGGTGGAAGGCTCACGATCCACCACCTTCCTATCTTTTACATCACAGGGACAAATCAGATTTCGTTATTATATTCCTCAGTAAGAAATTAAATTAGCAATTTTAAATCAAAAGTAGCAATTTATTTTGTTACAAGACTATCTCGTTATTAAACCATTAACTACACTAACTTTTATGTGTTTTTTTTATAATTGTAAAAGGATAGCCCTTTATATTTTATCGTATCAGAATATAGTATGTTAAATTGTCTTCGTATGTCATTATTTAAAAAAATGTTTTATTGCTGTTGATGCTGTTCTATTGTATTAGGTACAAAACCTGTAATGATAGAATAAGTTTTTGATGAATAAATAAATAAATAAATTAAACCATTCAATTTTAGGTAGTAATCAAACGGTGAGTGTTGCCACACACTATGATTATTTTTACTAAATAGTTTTATTCATAATTTTTAATAATACAACAATAGATATTTAGCATCAGGTATGCTGGGAAAAGTGCCTCACTTATCCTTTTTGTTTGAGAGGTGTCATTGTTGGGATAATTCGATAGATAATTATCAATTTTTGCAAGTGATCTCCGGTGGTTTAAAAATCCGTTAGAGCCGAAGCAACCCGGATAACGGCGGAACGCTCACCTCCTACCTCGTTGGGTTCTATTATTATAAACTCAATTAAAAGTGAGTTTCAGAGTGTTCTGCTCACCATGACGGCAACAATCAACTGGCCTATGGCTAACTCGTTTGGGATATATGTAGTTATATTTAGTGTTGACGGTTTGTTTTTAGGAAGGTATTATCTTCTATTATATTGACTGTCCTTCCTTTCCGTACATGACATTTGTCTGAGATATTGTTCCCAGTACGGAACAGTAGATATTTGTTAAAAACACTCAAGTATAATTGTTAACTCAGGTAGAAAAATTAAACAAACACTGATTAATTAAAACTGATATGTCACAGTCTATTATAAGTTACAGTTGCCAGATAACATAGTAAAATAATTATACAACGAATGATATTTTACAGGCCGAAAGCTAAAATGAATGCGGTAAGTCACATAATTAAAATATGAAGTTTTGGTTTTTGTAATTAGTATCTGTGTTAAAAAGCGCCAAGTTGTGCCAAGTGGTTAACAGAGCGGAGCTTAAGCAAAAAAGCAAAATAAGTGTATCTGAATAGCGCAATGTGTATAGATTGTGATAGTAAAGCAAAAAAAAAAAACATTGAATGACGCGCCTTTTTTTTTTATTGCGTTCATATTCCTTTATGTGCGTGTGTGTGATTTATTTTGCTAAGCATTTTTCATACCAACCTATGGACTGCTGTGTTGTTTGATAATACAATTTAATTGATTGAATAAAAATAGGCCTAACCGATTTTTTAAATATCTTTCAGCAAAAGAAAGCTAAATTATCAGTGAGTAACATTTCTATTTCTATTTTTTTTATTAAGGAAAACAAACAGCTATTTTTAATACATTTGCTCAGTTTAACTAAAATAGTACATTAGCATTTAATGTTCTCACTGTTAAGCAATACATAAAGTAGTGATCTAGAAAACATTGCGATCAAAAAGAAAAAGGCTATCAAAAGAACACATGAAGATATTAACTAAGTACGTATATGTTAGTTTGCATGCTATTACTACACACACACTCACAACATCACATGTAACATGTACTTCATTTTATTCTTTAAAAGAGATCACCGTGGAAATTGTCCTAATGTATCTGGGGTGCTACGACAAACTACCAGTGATACATAAAATAATGTACTATTTGTTTCTAGTACTCATCATTACCCCATTTTGAAAGAAAAATCCGCTGGACTATATTTTTAATACCTACTTATAGTTAAGTCGTGGACTAGAAGCAGAAATTACGCATGCGGTGCGGCTCGGACAGAAAGTCCACTTAGAATAAACCGACACTTTGATCACGAACACAGACACAGTGAGTTTACAGGCGATACCGGTGAGAATCGGTGTCGTGGCCAATCGCATTGTCGCGAGTGTTTTTGTCGAACTTGGTGCGATTTTTACACAATTTATTTTGTTTTTGGCGGGTTCTCTATCAAGTAGGAATAGCCTTACTACATCATTTTAAAAATTCAGAGCAATTATAGTAGCAACCCTAGGCGGTTAGGAAAGTTTAGGTAATTAAACTGGATAAAGGCGAGAGGGGTCTTTCGGTAAACTCTTTATTTTGTGCTAGAAGTATGCGTCATGCTGAGTTGAGTGGTAGCCTATTTGACACTTTTTGTAAATTTTTTTGTCTTTGTTTGTAACCTATGTATATTTAAATAAATTTCTTTCTTTCTTTGTTTCATTCAAATTAAAAGTCTAAATTGCGCCCGGGCGAAGGTGGGGTAGATCACTCGTTCATATAATATAATTCTATTGCCACTCCTCGTCGCCTCGAGGTCGTAGGTTCGATCCCCACCCGTGACAAACATGTATGTGACGAACATTTGTGTTTGTTGTGTTATTATCTATTTAAGTATGTTTTTAGAATTTTTTGAGTACGTCTATCAGTTCTTGACACCTATAGTTCAAGCTCTGCTGAGTTTGGGGTCAGATGATCTTGTTGTAAATTGTTCCAGATATATTTTTTTTTGACAGGAAGCAGGTAACAGGCAGAAAATTTGCGTTTTTCGACCGAGCCAAGAGTACTGCTATGGCAAGGAATCCTCGCCTCCTTCAGCAGACCAGGGAGACCAGTTAGTCCCCATATCCCGTCAAGGTATGACATTGAAAATGAATCTTGCGCTAAATATACTCGTATCTAATAATAAAAAAAAACAGGCATTTACCTTATCTGATCGCACCACAGTGACTCAACTCAGAAACTTTCATAAAATCGTATCTTTTATGAGTCCTGTACGTCTACCACGAGTTGCCACTTGAAATTTACATGATCGTTCGCGTAAAAAAATGTATTGGGATTTGACATTGTCATGTCATGTCATGTCATGTGTCATGCCAAAACAATTTTTTTACGCAAACGTTAACGTTTTAGAGTGGCAACTCGTGGTTGAGTCTAAAAATAAATTATTGAAATATTGTGTAGGTTTATAGGAGGGTATTTGACCATTTTTTGGTTGAGGTGATATCGAAAGACAAATCTTAAAAAAAGAAATATATTTCGAAAGCACCAATACTAATAATCCGAGATACAGCAATTTTAAAAATCATTGTTTTTTCTTGCTCAAAACGCTCCCTACAAACTGCCGCTATGTTGTGACGTCCCACGACATCTATATATATGTAAATATTTCCTTGCATTCTGCAAAACATTTGTTCAGTAGCTAAGTAGTTATACTGAATTTTGCGTTTGAATATGGTTTCATAACACAAGTTGCTCTAAATTGTGTAGATTATCGAATGGTATAACTAGTTACTTTTTTATTTACTTTATTACAAAAATGGATTTGCCCAACCAAGTTTGAAGGGCCATACATAATTTCCTTTTTTTATTTATTTATGTTAAATTGTTTTTGAAATCCGATGATATTGTCAAAATCCCTATTTATCTGTAACTACGCTGCCTATTTATTGTGTCATTATCTACTTAAGTATATTTTTAGAAATATTATTATATTTGACTGGCCTGTTGGCGCAATGGCAGCGATCCTGCCTTTGACGCCGGAGGTCGTGGGTTCGATCCCCACCCATGACAAACATTTATGTGATGAACATTTGTGTTTGTTGTGTGTTGTGTGTCTGGGTGTTATTATCTATTTAAGTATGTATTTAGAAATATTTAAGTATGTTTATCAGTCTCTGACACCCATAATACAAGCTCTGCTTAGTTAGGAGTCAGATGATCTTGGTGTGAATTGTTCTAGATTTTTTTTTTTTTTTTTTTCTTTGATTTATTTGTTTTTTGTCAAATTCCCTATTCATCTGTAACTACTCTTCTAATTTGTTTCAGACTGAGAAGACCCAACGAGAAACCCAGCAGTTTCTTTTTTAAATTATTTATTTTTCACTTTTCAGGCAACAGATTTCGGCGGGATCGAGTTCACCCGTAACCATGTAATGTTTTATCATTTTTAATTGTGAATCTGTAATCATGCCCCCTTTATAGTTTTACTAGCTTTCCGCTCGCGGTTCGTCCGCGTGTACTTTATCATAGCCTATGTGTTAATCTGATGTTAAATCTGTATTGCTGTAAAGTTTCATTTTAATCTGTTTGGTAGTTTTTGCGTGAAAGAGTAACAGACATACCACACAAACTTTCGCATTTATGGAATAAAGTAAGATTAGTAAGATGTGTTACACAACAATAATGAACATACCTGACGATTACTTTTACCAGAAGGAAAATGATATGTCAAGGTTTATTAAAAACTTTTATTTGGAATATAAATAGAAATAGAATTTGAAGGCTCACATACAATAAATAAGAATGTCCGCCTGATTTTGTTTGAGAACCTCGAAATAAAAGTTAAGTACAAAAAGACAGATATAACACTTCAGAAATAATTAATGGGCCTGATTCAGCATGTGTTGCTAGTATTCTGACAGAGCCTGTCTAAGTAGCCGTCCTTCTAGGGGCACGGGCAGATATAGGTAATTATCAAAAAACTTACAGAAACGATATAGCATAGCTAGTAAGTGATGTAGCAACTAAAGTGGAAATGTAAAGTTTTAGATAAACTTTGTTTGAAAACGTTACAATAAAACTCGATTAAAACAAATCAGTTTTTCACTTAAGGCTATGCTCTTTCCCAAGATTGACAATATTTGATCGACTTTGTTTTAAGAAAAAAGTAAAAAAGTAAAGTAAAAAATATCTTTATTCATATAGACTTATAAAAAGTACTTATGACATGTCATGTAACAAAAAAAAATTGTAGCAAAAATATACTGAATAAAAATAAACTTACTTAAAATAATACTATGATAGTTCATATCATAATTAAATATAATGTGACTCTACCACCGGTTCAGAGGTTGTTTCCGATCGAGAAGACTCCGGCAAGAAACTCGATGGTTACTCTTTTCAATCTTGTTTTTATACACAAAAATGGAATTGACAGAGTAAAGTCATAACTACTAAATAGAGAAAAAGATAACTACTAAATTAAAAGATATTTAGGCAAATAAAAAACTGTATGAGTAGGTCAGTGTCTTTAACTAAGGCGACAGCTTTTCTAAAACACGATATACGATAATTTCACCGATAAAAAAAATCACAAAGAAGTATGTCGACGATTTTTTTTGTTTTACTCTCAAATATTCATTATTAACATTTTGCACTTAAAAAATAAATATCTAGATAGGTCTTCGTATATTCTAGGTCGACAACTTTTAAGACTTTTTAATTTGTCTAATGTCATTTCATAATAAATTCATTACACGAAAGCAAAAAAAAAAGCCGCGGCGTTATTCCGTTCGTGCAGAACTAATCAGTGGCCCACCGAATGCTTTATCCGACGGCGCGCTAAATTTTAGCCTTAAGTAGTTACTACATACCTTACTGAGTTGGTCATATAGTTTTTGTAAGTCTTCTCAAAATCACCCGGTATATACGTCTAAAGATAAGTGTAAATAAGTGCAGTGTATGGTTGGAAAGTTTCTGAGAGCCCTATTTCATTGAGTCTTCAAATAAATAAATAAAACGTTTATAACGTTAAACTTAATAAGAAGGCGTATAGCCGGGCCCCTCTTTCCCTTGTGGTACTTTGGGCCCCACGATGATGAGGGCCCCTAAAAGCAGTTTTTAAGATTTAATAGCATGAAAACAAGGTAAATTGAGAATAGAAGGGCCCAGTCATCCTAATGGGCCAGGGCCCCAAATGTGTTAAAGATGGTCTTGAGGGCCTACTCGCTAAGGAAATGTCCGTAGTTTCGGTCGAACGAATTTGTCAAAAAAAACCTACAAAAATGTGATATTCTTGAAAATTGACTTGTTTGGTGAATATACTTGAAAAGAGTCCAAAATACATGATTGCTTGTTAAAATTATCTTCGTTCTCATACTAATTGAGTCTACTTTAGTTTTCCCGAAACTACGCACATTGTGTTAGTGAATAGGTGCTCATAGCTTGGCATGGACTCTAGCAAAGGCTTAAGTTATAAATGTTATGACGAGTTATTCCAGCTTATCCCACCCTCTCCTTTCCACTCCCGTACCACGCGTGCTGGACTACGGCGTCACCCACACACAATTCAACATTTGTTGGCCCGAACTAAAAGGTTCGGTGACTCGTTTCTTTGTCGTACCATCCAGACGTGGAACGCTCTTCCAGCACATGTGTTTCCTTCCTCGTATAGTCCCGGGTTGTTCAAGCGGGGCGTGAAAAGGCATTTCTGCAGGCCTTCAAGCTGAGGATGGCCAGCCCAGTGATTCGTTTGAAATTCGGCTTGTCAACCTCATATCTGGACCTCACGACCGCTTTCCATCAGGTGGAGTGAGGTCATCTTGACGGGCAATATATAAAAAAAAATGCAATTAAATTTGAAAAACAAACACGTTTATTTTCGAAATTTGCGATAAGCTATCATGAAAACTTATTTTTTCCAGGTCTTATGTAACCTGTCTTCTTGGGCGTAAAACTTGAGCAGTCTACTAAACTAATTTTACTTCAAGAATCAAGCAACTACTGAAAGAGGATCCAAGATACAACTGAATCACACATTAACCGATAAAAAACATTAATATTTGAAGTAGCTGCTACAACAGTTAAAAAAATGTAATCCAAGAACTTGTATTTTCATTTACCTCATTTATAACCTCTCGTCTGTTACGTGGCGGATTTCAGCCACAAAAAAATAAGCTAGGTCTGTTACGTGGATGAAATCCGCCATTCCCACAGACACAAATATAAACTATCAGTTTCTAAAAAAATGGTTGCCTGTAAAGTCGGTTTTACGGGCGAAGATTTTACGTGACAACGTCTTTTTCTCGGTAGAATATTTATTGATATGAATATAATTAAATTGCACAATAGGAACAAGGAATTGAATGAAAATAAGAATTGCGGCAGACCGATCATAGTTGAGTGGGAGAGAGACGCAAGGCATTCGGCGGGCCTCTCTCTCGTTCGGTGACTCATCGTAACGTTACCGAGCGTTACACTTTTTCATAAGTGACTCCCAGCCGCAACCTAATTTAAGACGTTGTCACGTCAAAAATGAGGAAACAAGTTACATCGAAAGCACTACACTACATACATTTAATAGTAAAACCAAAATAAACATAAACATTGTATTTATTTAATCTCTTTGATAAAGCACGATATTACCGTCTTTATAAATCAACTACAAAAATATAATACTGTTTATTGTACAATAAAGATTTTCTGATCAAATGTTATCCTAATATTGCAACGCCTGTATACAATACTACTCTGAGTTTACTAAAGGCCTACTCCCGTTCAATTTACGGCTGAAGTTTCGTTTCGTTTCGTCTATTTCGTTTTCACTACAGATTGCACAGGTAGGCACAGGATAGCGAACGAAACTTCGGCGGTGAGTTGAACGGGAGAAGGACGTCAGAGTTGATTTTTTTTATGGGTTTTCGATACAGCACTTCTAGTGAACAGAAATGGAACTAAAATGGCATACAAATTGCAGTAGTCAACTGTAGATGACGTGACGGGAACTCATGGACGCACTGTCTATACGTCTACCAAGAGTTGTACTTTAAATTTATCGTTCGCGTAAAAAAATGTACAGTGATTTGACATTCAAGTCAAGATGTCAAGTCATGTCAAATCCCAATACATTTTTTTTAGGCGAACGTTAACGTTAACGTAATGTGAACGATTAAAAGATTTAAAGTGGCAACTCGTGGTAGAGGTACTGATGTCAGAATACGGGGCAGTTTATTGTTATAATGGTGCAAGTTCGTTGCCGACTTCAAGCAGCAGCAACAGACGACGGGTCGTCGCGACACTACGTTTCTATATATTTCTTGGAAATAGGTACCATGCTGCGTGTCGCTAACTATAGATGGTATTCATAGATATATAGAAAACAGTGCTGTCGCGACGACACGTGGTCTGTTACGGCTTCGAACTCGCTCCTCAAAGATTATCTTTTAATGGATTCAATATTATTGAAAATATAAAAATGGATTTCCCGGTCTCCTAGATGTAGACTTCACAAGTACCAGCTCAATAAATTCTTCTCTTTCTGGTTCTGTTGGTAGAACGTGCCTGTTGGCAACAAATTGACGTGGTTTTGGTGGGCTGGGCATATCTGACAGGATCTGCATAAGCCACACTAAACCGTAAACGATGATGGCGATACTAGCGATTCTAAAAAAATACAAATTCCGTAAAACATAGATCTTGGCGTTTATTCAGTATGTGGTTTTGGGGGCATATTATTTAAATAAATAGTTAAACTCATACTTAGAGGGTAGTGATGTCGCTATGACGATCTTAATCATTGGGTTTTTGACAAAATTATTGGATCCAGGATTTTTTTAATATTATTGAAAAATACTTACGTTAAAAAGGGCTCTATGAACAATTTTAGTTTGTTAATTACGCCTAATTTATTTTTACACGTTTCAAACTTCGGTGAGCAAAATAATTTAAATAACAGAACATAAAGTAAATAAAAATATATACCATTCAAGAATCCACATAATTTAGCTAAATTTGTTAAGAAACCATATTCATAAATGCACAATAATAATATTTCTACTCACATGCCCAAGGTCATTTTGATGTTTTTTTTTTATAAAACGCAAATTGGGGCTCGCAAAAAACGACTGACTTATCTCACCAGGATTTACGAAAGAAATGATACAAACAATAAACTGACCATCCCCGCTTATGACTTTATTCCAGTATGAAAGATGTGAGCGAGCTATAATCATTGTCTTTCACCGGAACCATACGTACGGAATTACTACTACTTTTTGTATCGATATATTATGAATTCTACTCTTTCTAAGGTCTGTAACATGCATTTCAAAAGACATGGCCAAAACAATACCCAGAATTCGCCAGAAATGTCATTTATGTAGTTTAAGGCCTATTATGTACATCAAAAATATATAATAATTTAATGTAGAAATGATGTGGTATACTGGATAATTGAGGATTAATGATAAAATAATAAATATTTATTTTAAATTCTGAAAAATTGATTGTCGCTTTGATCTATGAAATCTTTGGAGTCCGTAATATAAAATAGTTATTATTACGAAGTACTATTTAACTGTTGTAGCTGTATTCATGGTCCCCGAACGTTAGGCAGTTGTGCCCACATCATTAGCGCTGTTTATTCCCTTGCTTGAGCCAGACATGAGGGCGCTTTGCTCCAGCCTGCAGGATTTTTAGATCATGTATGTTTGGATATTAAACAGTAAGTATTAAATAAAAATATCAAAATCTTATCTTGTTTTTTTATGATAGCTACCAAATTAAACAATAATGAACAATAACGAAAACACACAAGCACAACTTAGCGTTGCATAGTCACACACGAGCACAAACACTGTCACACACACGAGCACAAACACTATCACACACAAACAAACACACACCCAAGCACAAAATAAATATTAAAGCATATTAAAATGTTATTGATAATAGCAGTCAAGAAAAATCAATGTAAGTATACAGTAATAACTTCTATACTACGTCGTTTTGGAGGCTGATTTTTATGAAAACGTAATGGGTTTAATATATTGAATTTCGTCGCTGGTGATTTCTGGGTATTTTATGTATGAGTTTTTGGCCATGTCCTGTGCTGTCATGGTGGAGTTAGACGGACCATATTGACTTTTACCCGCGTTTTTGAGTTAACTAAATCTGCTAATATGGGTCTTAAATCGTGTTTAATTCGAGCTCCCATCCAACACTAAAACCTTTTTTTTGGTACACTTCTAAAGTCTGTTACGTTACCCATAGTTGAGCACCTTTCAGATGCTGCCCTGCAATGCAACGTGCCAGTAATGGAAGTGACAGCTTATCTTCGGAGGACTGCACCTAACTTTATCGACCTCTTGGAATTCATTTAGAACTTTTTATTTCCTTGACTAGGCAGTCATTTGATCGCAATCACGCCTGAAGATAAGTGACGATGCGATTTATGACGGTCATTTCGACCTAAAGAAAGTGGCTGGTAGTGACTGAGTGGCAAAAACGGGAGATCGGGCCTTGTGGCGGGCCCTGGGGGAGGCTTATGTCCAGCAGTGGACTGCTATTGGCTGAAAAGAAGAAGAAAGAAGAATGTAGGTTTAGTAAATGCTTTCAGTCTTATCTTCAAAATACCCAGATTGTATTGGTTCCTCTGCTGTTCGCATGCATGTTTGTTGTACTCAACTTTCAGTATTTTTTTACTGAACCAACACAAAACGTGCATAAATAGTGTTGGCTGAACAGATTCTGCTGTTAAATAGTTAGTGTTGCAGAAGCCAATCAAATCCAAAGAATTTGCATGTAATGCGGCATAGAAACTGACGTTCCAAAATCTTTTACAATCACTTTTACAATCTTTTGAAAAAGGATTACTCCCATATCCACAACCGCTAATCTAAAGTCGAGGGCACCTCTAATTGATGCTGCCCTGTCACATGTCAATAGAAATGAAATGGACAGCTATACATGTAAGGGCTGCACAACGTTGATTGACGTTTGTGGATTCAGGCGTATGAGTTTCATAAATCTCCCCGAGAACTTATTTGTAGTGTTATAAAATATATCTTTCACTGGATAACAAGATGTTTTACTTTTGATACATAATTACCTTCAACAATAAATTTGTTTAGACATTATGATCAGATGATTACGTAACCTGTTGTAAACAAACAATCTGTTATACCTATACCAATAATTAGCATTAAAACTATGATTAAAGAACTTAGAATTAACTTTACACTTATGGCGAGGCTGGTGAAGTGGCCAGTACATGTAACATTGTACTTGTATTACTACATTTGAGTTGACATCCTTTCGGACGGAATCTTAACTTATATCTGTAATATATTTATTAAGTATTATTATTCGCCTTTGATCAGCTATCCTTTGTTCACTCAAATCACATAGTGTAGGGAATTTAAAAACCGTTTTTTATAGCAGCAGTCATATCCGTACCAAGCGTCTCCTGAAATACTTTACCAAAGTTAGTCTTCGTCACGGTTTTCAGGTTTAGCCTGCCAATTTCGCACAGTCCTTTTCCATTCTTGCTTTAGAGGTCGAAATACACTAACATCTGCTGGTTGCATGATATGTGTTGTGTTTGGGGGCAAAGCGTATAATATTATGTCGTTTTCTTCACAAAATTGACTCAGTGCCATAGACATATGAGATTTATGTCCATCTACAAATAGTATTACTGGCTTTTTTACATTATTATTTACCAACCATGCATTAAAATCGTTTGCAATATATTCATAAAAAACATCAGATCGCATCCAACCTGTTTCCGTTTTTCCGATTGTCCAACCTTCCGGCATATTGTCTACAACTGCTTTTGGGGGTCTAATGTAGGGAAACACTATAAGTGGGGGACATATCTTACCTGATGCAGTCATCATAACTAAAACGGTAATGGTTTCTTATTCATTACCTCTTTTTAGGCCTGAGAAGCTCGGCAGCGTGCCCTGAGGCTGCTTTTTTGCCGTGCTTCGAGGACTTTACACTCTTTTTAGGTATTTTCCTCGGCGATTTTTTTTTTTGCAGCTCATGGCTGCTTGCCCGTGGCCGCACCCTCATTTTCCCAATCCGATTCCTCACTAAAAGATGCGAACATTGGCGATCCCGCCGGCCTTTTGGGCCGTGAACTTCTCAATGCCTCAGAAACCATACGGTCCAGCTCATCTGCCGAGTTTGTAGTTTGTTTGACTGGCCTGTTGGCGCAATGGCAGCGATCCTGCCTTTAGCGCCGGAGGTCGTGGGTTCGATCCCCACCCATGACAAATATTTGTGTGACGAACATTTGTATTTGTTGTGTGTCTGGGTGTTATTATCTATTTAAGTATGTATTTAGAAATATTCAAGTATGTTTATCAGTCTCTGACGCCCATATTACAAGCTCTGCTTAGTTTGGGGTCAGATGATCTTGGTGTGAATTGTCCCAGGTGTTTATTTATTATTATTATCAGTTGCGCAACAAATAATAACAGTTCAAAAAGCTGGGTTTTTCTAAGAAAAGTTACATTATAGCTACTATATGGTCATGTTCACTAACCTAGGTATTTATTAACAGTTATTAATTTAAACTTTAATTACCAAACACGTTACTAATCAGTCGATTTCACGGGATGTTAAACTTAATCAGAAAGTGTTGTAACTGATACTAAACGGGTATTTAAGTTAAATAAATATGACTCAGGGTTAGTGGTCCTTCAAGCCGATCTCAAGATGAAGGTGCTGCCATTTCTCGTCATCCTCCACACTTCAAGTTTCTGCTTGTCAGATAGCTGGGAGCGGATAAAGGTCCGGAACGATGACGTTAGTAATCTTCATTTTATTGCAAAATGATATTAATTTACAAATAACAACAAATCAAGTCTTCGCTACACTCGATCGCTTTGACTTTCACGTCAATATATATTCTTTTCAAATAATACAGTTGAGAGCCCCTGTGGTTTTCAACTAAGTGGCAAGCAAGTTGGTGCAATAAAGATCTTTCAACTTTGTGTAAAACCGAAAAACACAGATATCGAAGCCTGGTGGTGTAATATGACTCCATATCATCAATCAGTTGTGGCTTTGGCTACCCCATTCAGGATATACTTGTAATCGCATCTTATTTTCAGGAACGTCCTTTAAAAATCTTAAGATAATTACTGTAGGTAGCCTGCCAAGATTGACTTTTAACTTTTGAAGAATAATATATCCAATAAAAGAAAAAATATTGCCTGCTTGGGATAATCAGCCCATTTTTACAGTAGTGTTTTAGAAATTTAACTACAGGTCTAAATATACTTTTTACTTCTCATGGTCTAAAAGTACGCTAATATAGCCCCACGAAGCGGGACTAAAGCGACTACTTTAGTCTCTAGGGAGTGAAAAGTAATTAGTTTTTTAATTTCCTTCATGTGACAAAGACAAATTCAAACAGCCAGTAAGTATACTAAGTACAGTACAGTACTATCTGTGGAGTGTGGACCATCATCATTCGAAAATGTTGAGAGTTGAGTTGAGTTCCATGGTTAGTCCGCAAAAAAGATGGCGCCCTGTGTTTTAAATTGTTAATCTGTGACTGGATTATAAGAAAAAACTGACCGCAAAATTTTCATAATGTTTTTGTACCAAATTTACTATATTTCTCGCACTCAAAGTGAGAATATACAGTTTGCACCTCGACATTAAACGCCAACTTATTATACAATTTCATTGACTCCCTCGGACGCTCGGGACTTCGGGAGTCAAACCACCTCTGATTTTTGTCACAGTGACCATAACGCTCTCTTCTGTTAGTTATTTAAGAGGGATCAAAAGTAATCGATCCGAAAGAGCATCAATTCGTATTTTTTGGAACTAGTTTGTGTGAAATGAAATCGACTATCATAGTCGCCAAAACAAAGAAGATGACACAAAATGTGTGAACTCTTGCTTGGCCAGGTATATGTTAACCAACATATTGTGTTAAACTTGCATGGTAATTTTTTCCTGTTTTTTGGTATGTACACCATACCAAAAAACAGTAAAATATGCGTGTAACAGTTTTTAATATGCAATATCCTTAAAAAGCTACATTTACTTGGTTTATACCAGATTTCCAATAATACACTCTTTTGCAAAAAAAACGGGCACTTCAAATTGTTTTCTTTACTTCAATGAATATTACAAATTAAGAGGTTTTATTATTTTGACGATGTATTGACATGTTATTTTAATCATCCTGGATTGATTCTTTACTATCCAAATTTAAATTTGGAAATTAACAAAAGAAAAATATTGATTGACGTGGATTATTGTAAAAATTGCTTTGCTAGTGGCGCGAATTGATGAAACGATTTTTTACAGATTACCAAAAAAAATTAAAACTTTTTGGATATTTTCTACAAAAAAAATAATTAAATATTTTTTTTACATTGAATACCACTTTCTGATATGACTGATAAGGTGATAAAATTATAGCCCTACTTGAAGAAAGTTGTTCGCAAACTCACGAGTCTCAGCGGTTAAATGTGAGTCGTTCAACTGTCCAGAGGACTTGGCAACGGTATCAAGATACCAGTTCGGTCAGAAGAAGACCTGGTTCGGGAAGAAAACGATGTACAGAACCAAGAGATGACCCCTCTTTGTTGAGGCAGGCGTTGCGGAATCGTAAGGCGTCAAGAACTGAAGTCTGGACCTGAAGAAGAGCCTTATTTATTTATTTATTTATTAGATCACCAACAAGGTTACATTACAACAAGGTAAAATCACTTACATACTAACTTTTCGTGCGTAAATGTAAACTTAATTAAAGGTGATAACGGCATGCATTAGGTGTCAACAGTACATGTAAACTAAAATCTAAAACCAAAAGCCAAACAAAAGTAAAAAGTAAAAATGAAAGTTAAAACAAGAACAGAAAAAATTGTGTCCACCTTAGCTGTGTTAAGGCAGACTCAAAAGTAGTTATTTGTTACTATACGGTGTGGAATATATATCCACACCAGCCGACTTAGACAGTGAATTGCTTTGACGAATCATTCTATTGATTGGAGAAAAATGACCCAAATTTGATTTAGAGCGCCTAGGAACAAATAAATTAAACCGAGATATCCTTGGCAACCTAATCGGTGCATTAATTTTTACTCTAGACAGAAGGTCAGGGCAATCCAAAATCCCATTCACCAATTTGATGAAAAAGCTATGGTTTAACATTCTTCTGCGATCCTGAAGCGAGTTTAATTTGAAATGGCTGAGTCTGTCCTCGTAATGAGGTAGTTTCTTAGCTAGATTGACGCTATATGGCAAATGCCAAAGGAATCTCTTCTGAACACGCTCCAGCTTCTTGATATAAATGTCTTAATGCGGATTCCATGCAACACTACAGTATTCCAAATGGCTGCGAACAAGAGCATTGTACAAAATAACTTTTGTTTTTGGATTTTTAAACTCTCTGCAATTACGCAATACAAAACCGAGCGATCTAAAACCTTTGCTAACAATGCTATCGATGTGTGATCATTGAACCGCAACTTGGAATCGAGTATCACCCCCAAATCGCGGACATTATTCAGTTCTGTAAGTTTAGCGTGGTTTACGTAATAATGCCTTTGGAACAATGTCCCGCAACGAGAGAACTTCATCGTAAAACATTTGTCCGTGTTAAGTGTCATTCCATTAACTTCACACCACTTAACTAAATTATTCAGATCTTCTTGAAGAAGGACAACATCATCCGGTTTATCAATTGTCCTGAGAATTTTGACGTCATCAGCAAATAAGGAACTTTTAGAGTTACCAAAGCACAAGTAAATATCATTGATGAAAGTGTAAACAGTATGGGACCAATGTTAGAGCCTTGAAGAAGTAAGAGGAGTAGAAGTTAGCTTGTGGACGGTCTAGAGGAGGCTTTTGGCTGCCAATCTCAGGATTTACCGCCCGGCCTGGGGCCCTAAATTACTTCGTGAGCACCATGTTGCTCAACTCCAGTTTGCTCGAAACTGTGCTTCATGGACTATGGAGGACTGGAATAAAGTATTGTTTTCTGATAAAGCTGGAATCTCTTTGAGTGGAGAGGACCGATGCCGGCGAGTGCTGTGAAGACCATGGGAACGCTATGCGGAAGTGTGTTACGAAGAAATCAATCCTCATGGCAGATTCTCCGTTATGTTTTTGGGAGCAATTAATCGGAGGACGGAGTGTACGGTTAGTTTTCATAGAAAATAGAACAATAAATGCACACCAGTACATAACGGAAGTCCTAATTCCACATGCACAACCGGCATTACCTGCTAGGGAAGATTCCATTTTTATGGACGACAATGCTCGCCCGCACCGTTCTTCTGGCGACGTGGAAGCGTACATGCAAGAAGTTGGGATCCGTCGTTTAGATTGGCCAGCTCGAAGTCCTGACCTTAATCCAATTGAGCATGTCTGGGATGTTCTAAAGAGCCGGGTCAAATCAGAGCAACCTGCTTCACAAAACATGAGGGAAATAAAAAGAGTCATTGCCGAAGAGTGGGAACGTATTCCTCAAAACGTTATTGAAAACATCGTGGAAAGCATGCTGGATTCAAGCTGTGATTTTGGCAAGAGGAGGTAAATTTTTACGTTTGTAACTTTATTTAATAAAAAAAGTAAAAAAAAATCTTGTCGTTATTGCCCACCACTTCATTGTTTGGCCGTGTACTACATCGGTTTTGAAGATTTCTTCGAAAATTAAAAAAAGATGCCAGGATTCACTTCACGTGGATTAATTTAAACGGTTTTGAGAATACAGACTAAGTCAAACAATTGAATTTTATTTATTTAACTGAAACTGACGCCACCTTAGAACGTAAAGTTCCTTAAGTGTCCGTTTTTTTGCAAAAGAGTTTAGAGTTGCAACACACAACAGAAAACATCATGACGGAAATGTGTCAACACTTTGGTCGGTCAACACAGATTACGCGGTGTAAATTTTTTCGAAACTACAACAAAAAATGCAGGTTATTTTCACTTAACCAGTTGTTACGAACTACTTTTGTGGTAAGTGTTTCCTGAATAGCATAAGAAGTTCTAAGTTCTCAACACAAAAACTGGGCTGAGACACATATTAGCGCAAATGGCAAAATAGAAAGCCAAAATAAGTACGAATACAACAGGAGTGACACTAGTAACAGTGACAGTTCGCTCTGAATGTCTATAGCCGACTGAATTGCCATACTGAAAAATGGACTCGAATTCTGAATAGTTTTGATTAAAGAAAATAAAGTAATTATTCTTAATGTTTGTGTTTTTTCCGAAATTAGTATATTTTTTAAATTTCTAAAATAGGTGAAAAAACACAAACATTAAGACCTGCAGTATAGGCTTGACCAGAAATGGGACATCTCCTTTGAAATTTCCTGCCAGCAATTATCATTTATATGTTGTGCTTTGCAAAGTAGCAAATTGCTAGTGACTGTATTTTTTAACCAATCCTACCAGGTCCAGGCAAACGACCTTTTAACATTGTTCATGAGTGGTCCAGCAGTGTTTTCTAAGTTATTTTTCCACATATTGTATTTTCAGTTGGTAAAGTATAAATTTAATCTTTTAACTATATTACGATATCTTACTTAAATTGGAATGAAAAGTTAAGAGTCCTGGTAAAAGTTCTTTCGTTTGACTATGATGGCGCCGAAGAATTATAAGCAACTAGTCTTCGCCCGCGTAGACTTCATCAAATTACATAAAATCTTTATCAATTGTACCAAGTGATATAAAATGTTGTATTAATGGAAAGTTTTTGAAGTTTTGCGTGAATGATTAACAAACATGCTCACTCAACTCACAAACTTTAGAATTTATAACTGGTAAGATTAGTAAAATTAATCACTAACATCATCAAATTATCATAGAATAGCGAGTGATGATGATATATTAAAATGCTGAATGAAATTGACCAGTTATTAATATGTTGACACTCTTAACTTCTCGTAGTTGACTGCACAGAACTTATAATCAAGTCTAATAACCAGTGCTATAATATAACTTCGACTTTGTAGCTTTCGAAATATATATTTTTTTCCACGTGGCTACGATAGCCTTCTCGATTAAATAAACTTCTCGATTTAAAGTAGGTACGTTTAATAAAATTGAAGTTTATTTTTATTGAGAATAAATATGTTTTTTTTTTATAAATATGCGCCAGACACCACACCTCTTGTAAATGGTCTCGAAGTAGGGATTAATATCCCTGTGTTACGAGTTACCACACAAGGAAATAAGCCAGGGGCGTCTACCAGCACACCCTGACCCGAGTCAATTCAGAAAAGATCGTTTACTGAATTGGCCCGACCGGGAATCGAACCCGGGACACTACGGAAATCGAGGCGAGAAACCGTGCTACAGCGCACTACGCCAATCGTGTCGTCATTCACGTCGTTATTCACGGTCTACTTTTCAAATCGAGAAGTTTATTTTTCTCTCAGATGAAGGAACCACCCCTCATCAATACAAAATATATATACAATATTATTGTTTCTGTTAACGATTGGAATTTAGACCATTGTATGCGAAGCTGGTGGAGGAGGAGGGGGTGGTGGTGGTGGATATTACGGTGGCAATGGCGGGAATGGCGGATCCTCAAAGATGTATCATGTAAGTTTGTGCAATATCAATGTACTGGATGTTTTTTATTCTAAATATAAATATAAATATGCGCCAGACAACACACCACTTGTCATGGTCTCGAAGTAAGGATAAATATCCTTGTGTTACGAGGTACCAGACAGGGAAATAAGCCAGGGGCGTCTCCCAGCACACCCAGACCCGAGCCAATTTAGAAAAAGTCATTTTTCTGAATGGACCTGACCGGGAATCGAACCCGGGACACCACGGAAGCCAAGGCGAGAAACCGTGCTACAGACACTGCGCCAATCGTGTCGTCAAAAAATACTGTTAGGATTAAATAGGTATATAGTAGGTGATGTAGAAGATTCCTGCGATAAAATAATCTTAACTGTTTGTGATCACCAATCCAGATTTGCCTACCGTGGCAATTAAGCCAATGCCTATTAATTGCAGCGGTAACTAATAATTGATTTTTGCTAAAATTTAGTCTTTTATGGTGCGCTTTCCAAACTTGGGTATTTAATAGATAAAAACTATACTTTTCAGTGCCATTATTTTGTACAAGTAGATTTCGATTTTTTTTGATTCTAGAAATTGTATGATCTATTAAAGTTTGTTTCTTACTTACTGAGTTCCTTTGTCGCAGCGACCCGAAGTGGGTCTTGGCTTCCGACACTAGAGAATGCCACAGGGTTCTATTCCGCGCTAACTCTCGCCAGTCATCCACTCGAAGTTCGCGCAGGTCGGCTTCTACAACGTCAATGCGACGGGTCGGAGGCCACTCGGGGCTCCGGTAAATGCCTTCTTAACGTTGCGATCCTCCTCCATCCTCTGCAGGTGACCAAGCCACCGAAGTCTCTGCGCCTTCGTCTCCCCGATGCTATTGGGTTCAGCGACCAGCTCCTCAATCTCCCGGTTTATCCGCACTCTCCACCGTCCCTCCTCTGCCTTGGCTGGACCCAAAATTTTGCGCATGACTTTTCTCTCTCAGCCACCAAGAGTTTTTCCTCTTCTTTCAACGTTAGTGTCCAGGATTCACATCCGTACATCAAGATCGGTCTTATGACAGTTTTGTAGATCCAAATCTTGGTTTTTCTGCTCAGTAGCCTGGACACTCACTTGAAGGGCCTTATGAAGGGTAGTAGGGCGTTTAGGATCCGGATATCAATTTCCTCTTGCCTAGTATTTGTATCCGTTACAGTGCACCCCAAGTACCGGAAAGTTGCGACGAATATCTCCAGCAACCAGATCTTCACGCATTACTCTGGTGTTTTTGTAGCATCTCATGTGGAGATATACTGTCTTGTCGTGGTTAATTTTGAGTCCAATCTCAGCCGCATCCGAGGTTAAAGTTGACACCGCTTGTTCCACGTCTCTTTTGGTCTGCCCATTAGTGCTAGGTCATTAGCATACCCTATCACCTTGTGCCGTCCGTTCAGGAGCACCCCAGCGTTTTATAGAGTTTGTTGGATCAATTAAATTAAAACGAAACAAAGAAAAGCTACAGCTTTTTTGTTAGTTACGAATCGAAAATTTATAGCGAACGAGGCTTTCCCGATGAGTTATAGTATGGAGTTCTTCAAGAGGGTTTTGAAAAGGTTTTTGCAGGGTCAACAACGCGCGAGTGATGGGGTATCACTCGCGCGTTGTTGACCCTGCGAAAACTGGTGTTCGTGTCTTGTCCATAGGCTGCGGTAACCGCTTACTATCAGGTGGTCCGCATGCTTGATTGTCACCGACGTGATGTAAAAGAAAAACGATCTTACCTACTTAGCTTTTGACTTTTTTGAGGTTTTTAAAGCAATTGTAATAAAACAGTTATTTAAACTGGGCCCTCATACATCTAGTCAAGTTCATTCTCTAAATTGAGCGTAGTGAGATATTTCAACAGTAAATATCCAGCCTAGAACAAGCCTTAGTGCCAGATAACCGCTGACTGGCTGAAAATAAAAGATCATATTACGAAATTGCTTGCTACGCTCAGTTTAGGGAATGAACTTGACAAGGTATAGGGGTTTTTTTTTATATTGCCCGTCAAGATGAGGTTGTGAGGTCCAGATATGAGGTTGACAAGCCCAGTCATTCAAACGAATCACTGGGCTGGCCATCCTCACCTTGAAGGCCTGCAGAAATGCCTTTTCACGCCCCGCTTGAAAAACCCGGGACTATAAGAGGAAGGAAACACATGTGGTGGAAGAGCGTTCCACGTCTGGATGGTACGACAAAGAAACGAGTCACCGAACCTTTTAGTTCGGGCCCACAAATGTTGTATTGTGTGTGGATGACGCCGTAGTCCGGCACGCGTGGTACAGGAGTGGGAGGATTGTAATAATTCCCCTGACATTGATAGACATTCAAGATTTAAATGTAGTTTTTTCAGCCGGACAATAATTATAATATTTAAGGTTCGGAGATTCAACTATAATAAGGAAAAAATTTTTTTTCATGTTTTTCGAAATGGAAACTTTTTGGCAAATTGCTTTCAATAAAATCATCAAAACGAAATTAAATCATAAAGATAATTAATAAGTTATTCTCCTTTCAGTACTTCGACCGGTGAGTACCACCATTTAATCTGAACAACGAAATTTCGGAATAAATACAGAAATAAATGTATAATAAGTAATATTCAATAAAGTAATATAAATTACTTTATTCACTGAATATTGCGCCACACCACGTCACCAAACTGCTTATTTTTTGTTGAGAGTATAAGTCCACAAATATAAAACGAATGATATGTTACAGCTACCGGTTAAATTCAAAAACGAATGAAAAAGTATTGGTAAGTAATTTTTAATAAAATTAAAAAACCCTTCATACTTATGTCAAATGGATGACGAAGTGGATCTAGTTATCAGTAGTAGACTATAAGAGGAAGGAAACACATGTGCTGGAAGAGCGTTCCACGTCTGGATGGTGCGACAAAGAAACGAGTCACCGAACCTTTTAGTTCGGGCCAACAAATGTTGAATTTTGTGTGGATGACGCCGTAGTCCAGCACGCGTGGTACGGGAGTGAAAAGGTGAGGGTGGAATAAGCTGGAATAACTCGTCATAATATAATCAATATTTGCAATCAGCTGTATTATTATGAAATAATCACTTGTCCTTTGTGTTTTACAGGATAAAGAACGCTTAAAGGCACTTTGTATTTTTAAACCGGGTGAAAAGTACTGCCCTATTTCTCGTCAAGGTAAGAGTATTAAATTAGACTCCATTTTGATTAAATAGTCAGAATAGCCCTCGTTTTAGTAATGTAAGACCTACAATATTGCAAGTAATATTACTAGGCTAATTTACGATATTTAAGCACACTTATTATGCAGGATGATTGACCTTAAAATGAAAGTTGATGTAATAAATGTAATTTTCACTCAGATAGTTTATACCGAGCATATTTAGATCGAGCCATTCATTTTTTAGATAAGGTCTTTATTATTACATAGTATTACAGTTATTACATAGTATTTAAAAATACGGGAGGCTCAATTTGGTTGCTCGCAAGTATACCTTAGAGATGGACAGACCAAGTTGCCAATACGCTGCAGCACCCCATAACCACTAGTTACTTATTAGTTACTACGTAACAGATAAATCACTCCAAAGTTTACAATTTTGTCATTTGTAAATGCGTGCTGTCATGTGACAGGCATATGTTGCCAGGGCTATCTACCTCTTTCGATGGAGATGTCAGTAGTCAGTGACAGTCAGTGTCATACAGTACGTCATCGCGTCAGGGCCCTGATTCTGCTATTTAAATGCCAATGGAATCTTAATGAAGGGCAGGACTTTGACAGTTTTGGTATAGACAAAACGTCAAAATAATGCAATTCAAATACGATTCCATTGGGTTGAAATATCAGAATCGGGCCCCTGTTCAACCGCAACATTCGCGTACAAATTGACAACGCAGATTTTGACAACCAACTGCCCAATGGGTATGAAAACCTGGCAGCTGGTAGGTAATTATTGCATGCAAGTTTAAGTAGTAACAGTAGCCTGCCATAAGCACAGCGCTCCTTCAGGCAGAAGACCGAAGTCGTTGGAGAGCGCATATTGCAGGAATCCTTCGCGACATTTCTTCTCTCTTTGTGTAAAAAATAGAGCATTGTTTAATGCTAAAAATAAAAAAAACACTTATCCTTCGCGAGAGTCACGAGTGAGGGACTGAGTGGGAAAGACCTGTCCAGAATCTCTTCCTTTTTTAACGCACGGGACGTGGACACTTGTCAAATTTCCTTCATGTGACATATTACAAAGACATTGAATTTAATTGAATACCTAAGGAATACGGGAATCCCCACCTCGAAATCCCGTAATATGTCGAATAGTCGATTTTATTACGACTTCTTACGGAAAAAAAACTATACCAAGGTAGGAGACCGCGGTTCTGGTTGTTAGTACCGATGTCCTGAAGAAGATAAATGATTTTTACTTAGTGCCTCCTGTCGACCTGTATCGGTCTCCGCAACAACCAGCACCTTTATTTTGATGGTTTTACTAAACTTAGGGCCGATTTTTCAATCCTCAGATAATTAAATTTATCTGTTGAATCAAGTTTATTCGAAGGTTAACAAGATTTTTAATTTTTTAACGGTCAGATAGATGTTATCTGCCGCTAACTGAGGAATAAGGTTATCTGCTTCTTGAAGAGCTGGATAAGATTTATCTATGCGTTTTCTTTTACATTTTGCGGTTATGTGGTGTGTCATATTAGATAATTTTCATTTTCTTTAGGAGTTTTGGAGTGTTATTATAATCACAAACTTTTTACCACAACTTAAGACAGCAAAAAAAGCTGAGGTGGTTTTTCTTATACGTCAGTGTCAATACTGTCAATTAGTCAAGCATCAACTTTTGTCTTGTTTCATTCTAACATTGCAATGATGGTATAAGTGCATCTCGCTTGTGGAAAATCAGTGTGAAGTTAGCGATATAAGTACATAGACAATCGATAGATAGCTATTCTTTGGATTAAAGATTTAAAAAACCTTATCTAAAAATTTTTATATACTTTTCAGTAAACGATGTCGGGGATATTAAGTTTACCTTCGTCAGTTTAGAAGATCTATAACACATGGAATAACATCTTGAATTACACTTTTCTGCAATATACTGGTAGTTTTTTTTATCCGTCAGCTAAATAATGCCTCTATCTGTGATGTAATGATAATGGTAAACTTCGTTCGGAAAGTTTAAATAAAGGGTAGGAGTACCAGAAACCTTTTAAGCACTAGAAGTAAATGAACCTGCTTCATCTATTTAAATTCATGAGTTTAGCCCAAATATATACAAGAATATGAGTTGTCACTATTGTCAGTGTGTCGATGTCCAGGGACTGTGAGTGTTAAGCATTATCCTCAACTGATAACATCAAGTACCTGGGAGTAACCATTGATAGAACGTTGAGCTTCAGACAACATGTACATAACCTTGTAACCAGACTAAAGAAACCATTATTCGTCTTCAAAACTCTCAGACATGTAGCTGATCGCAGTACCATCAAAATGGTTTTCGATGCCCTCTGCCAGTCTATCGTTCAGTACTGTATCCTGTCGTGGGGAGGCGCAGCTTAAACTCTCCTTGTTGGTGCTAGTCTTTATGAGTGCGCCACTAGTTTTTGCTTTGATCATATATCTCCTTAGACCATCCTCAAAACGTTTAAAGAACTTAACATAAAAAACGGAGGATTTATGGGGTATTTCTGTTGATATACTTAAGTCAATCATAGATACCATCTCCCCTAGTTTAGCATTACGTTTTAATAACTGTGTAGACAAGGGTCAGTTCCCTAATTTAATGAAATTCAGTAAAGTCATACCCCTTTATAAGTCAGGTGAGAAAAATGACCCATCCAAATAAAGACCTATTTCTATTCTACCGGCTATTAGTAAAATTTTTGAAAATATAATATTGATTCAATTACTGTCTCACTTTGCTTCGAATAAATTATTACATAGTAATCAATTTGGATTTCCTAAAAATAGGAATACAACCAATGCAGGTGTTGCGCTCCTCAAACACATATTTAATGCGTGGGAAGGCAAGTCAGATGCAATAGGAGTTTTTTATGATTTGTCAGAAGCATTTGACTGCGTAGATCATGAAATCCTACTGATTAAGCGGAGACATTACGGTGTTTCAAATATTTCACTTAGCCTTATAGAATCTTACCTCACTGATAGAATACAAAAAGTGAATATCAATGGTACGAACTCTTCCGGTGCCACCATACGTATGGGCGTGCCCCAGGGATCAATATTAGGTCCACTTCTGTTTTTGACCTGCCTTATTTTGTCAAAGACCTATCTGGGATTGTATTATTTGCTGATGACACTTCTCTGATTTTTAACGTAGATAGAAGTAGCGAAGCACTTGACGACGTAAATAATACTCTCTCTCAGGCACTGCATTGGTTCACGAGAACAACTTACTGCTTAATGATAAGAAGAGTAAATGTATCAAATTTTCTATGCCCAATGTAAGACAGGTCGATACCATTATAATCATGAATAATGAGCTATTAGAGATTGCACATTCCACTGTATTTTTAGGAATTACTCTCGATTCCAAGTTACAGTGGGGTTCGCATATTTCTGCTCTGGCAGGAAGACTTAGTTCGGCAGCGTATGCTGTTAGAAAAATAAGTCTCCTGACTGATATCGCAACAGCAAGATTAGTGTACTTCAGTTATTTTCACAGTGTTATGTCGTATGGTCTACAGTTGTGGGGCTCGGCAGCGGATCTCAACACCATCTTTCTTCTTCAAAAAAGAGCCATCCGCTCCATTTACAACTAATTTTAAGGACCACGCGACTCGCTTCGTGAAGTATTCAAAGAGATAGATATTTTAACGGTGTACTCTCAATTTATTTATGATAATGTAGTATATGTCCGTAAAAACTTGCATCTTTTCAAGAAAAACAGTGATGTTCATAAACTTAATACTAGAAATAAAAATAAGCTCGTCTAAGACTGCATAAGGTGGGGAAATCATTTGTTGGTCAGTGTGTAAAATATTTTAATAAGATTCCGCAAACTCTTGTTGAACTGCCTGTTCACAAGTTTAAGTCACAAATTAAAGCTAAGTTTTAATGAAGCGAGGTTATTATAATGTTGAGGATTTCTTAAATGATAAGAATTTGTGGTCATCTTAGGTATAATCTGCTACTCTGCACATTTTTTTTTGTTATGACTTTACTCTGTCAATTCAATTTCTGTGTATATTAACAAGATTGAAAAGAGTAACCATCGAGTTTCTTGCCGGAGTCTTCTCGATCGGAAACAACCTCCGAACCGGTGGTAGAGTCACATTATGTTTAATTATGATATTTACTATCATAGTATTATTGTATGCGAGTTTATTTTTGGTATATTTTCGCTATAATTTTAATTTTTGTATATGACTTGTCATAAGTACTTTTTTTAAGTCTATATGAATGAAGATATTTATTACTTTTTTACTTTACTTTTTACTTTCCTTCCGTTTTCCCACTGACAGGGTCTACAAACACTGGGACCTACTCACTGTTAGACAGTCGTTTATATTGCACTCTATCCTTAAACAACACTCCGTGGCAAGTTATGACCCAGAAACGGTGATTAGAGAAGCATTTAATACGGCTCTCTCCCACAGAAGTCATGTTCTTTGGGCCATATGTCTTTATAAAGCTCAACAAAACGCTCGGGTTATACCCGTTGACTAAATATCAGTGCAAAAAGAAAGTTACCACCTACCTAAAATCCCTAAACTACCAAGAAACCGAGAATCTACTTACTGTCCGCTCGTAACATTACTTAACTAGCTCGTAACACTACTCATCTAACTAAATTTCACTTACACATCGTCGCACTACTTATATACATACCTACATCCATGGCTACACCCACAAAAAAACACACACTCTTACGTCAGTAACTCTGTAACTCTTACGTCTGGTGTCAACCAACACACACACTACTCATTTCACACACTCTAACTGACACCAACGCACACACAACACATCTCACACACTTTTTAATTATATCTTGATTTATATTTAAAGATTTTGAAGTCACATCGACCCGACTGCGGTAGGACACTGGTGACCTGTAACACAGGTTCTATGAACCTACATCAGGCACCAGTCTTTCACAATGTAGTGGAGGTTGACCTCAGCAAGAGCTAGCTGTACCTACCTAGTTTTAAATAACATGTTAGCCTATATTTTGAATGAAAAATAAAAGATTTATTTATTTATTATATTTTAAGTTTTTTTTTATATGTGGAAACGAGTTGTTTCATGACATGCCCCATTACACCTTGCGTCGTCGCACGCGAAGTTTCAACGGATCTTCGGACACGAGACTTCGCGGCGGGAGGGTAATGCGCTGCGCTGTCGGAGCTCCTTTACGTCAACGGAAAGTATTCTAATGCTAGAAAAGAAAACTAGACGTGTGTACACGACATTTTTTATCTTAAGCATGAGATTGAAGGATATCGGCATAGGTTTTTTCATCTCCTTGGTGCTTTTAATTTATAACTTAGTGGAATCGAGGGAGATATCCAAAATATTTTATTGTTTCTACGTGTTCAGCGGTGGCGCAATAAAAGCAACAATAGAAAACGTTCATCCCGATCTATTGTGGAATGAAGACTAAAATCCACGCTGATGTTTGGGTTCACCCTCCTGCGCTGCGACGTCGTGCGTCATCGCAGCACAGCTGAGGCATACAATGCGTTGGTCCGATGCAACGACGCAGGGCAAAGCACTTATGGGGCATCACTTATATCTACAGTGTGTTATTGCGTTGAGTCGACGCAACGCAACGGAGGCGATGTGGCTTCGCTATCGCCTCTGGTCCACATCGGCGACCAACAATAATATGAGCAAATGACACGAGCTAATTAAATTTCACTGTCGAAATCAATCAATCAATCAATCATTTATTTGTTCAAATGTGGGTGACATAAAGGTGACAAGGTATAGATTTAAGTACAACACATCTACCATTTCTGGCTTACAAATTTTGCAAATATTAAATACATTTTCGAATGACGGTCATCAACAACAATTACAAAAATATCATAAATTAAAATAAATTATCACGATAATTAAATGTCAATGTCGATAGTGAAATTCAGCTTGGTCACATTGACATTTTTCAGCTATTTAGGTATTCCGAAACAGAGTAAAAGCATTTGTTAATTAAAATGAAATAAGTTTCTATCAAATTGATTTGCTGGCAAATTTAAAATATCTGTTGGTAGTTTGTTGTATATTCGGACCACCATAGCAAAACTATTTCTACTACACATATTGGTGCGTATTTGCGGCAGAACCGCATGAGGATGTTGCTTAGCAAATTTACAAGCTTCATAGATGTATAAAGAAGGAAGTGTTAGTAAATTTAATTGCAAAGGGAGTGCAATGCTCTTCTTTCGATGCTGCTTTATTTATAGTCCGCGCGGAACTAGTTGGCCGCGCCTGAGGTATGTGTGCGGTGGGACGGGGAGGCGGGGACGCTTGCTGTCATTGCTCAGTTCTTCGCCGTACTTCGCGACGGCAACACGCGTTAAAACTTCCGGTTAGCCTAGACAAAACGCACATGTGATAACAATAACAAGATGAGTCCGCCGATAAAGAAACAATCAAATGAAATCATTTTTAAAGTGCATACGTTTTTTTAAAAACGGTAAGTTGATGTCAATAGTTTAGAATATAAAACTGATGCAAATATACATAAATTAGTATCAGAAGCAAGAGGGATATCAGAACGAAGTGTAAGGAGAGTGATTGCTGAAAGTAAAACTTCCTTACAAAATACGGGAGAAGCAAAATTTAGTTCTCCGCGGAGACCAAACGAAATAAAAAAGAAAAAACAAGTTGATGATTATGATTTAGGACTGTTAAGAAGAAAAATAAATCAGTTTTATACGGTAGAGAAAAAAAATCCAAGTCTACGAAAACTAAATGCTGTGTTAAAAGAGGATAATATTTTAGATTGCGGATTGACTTATTTAAGAGAACTTTTGCACAAACTGGGATATTCATTTAAAAAATGTAAATCGAAGAGATCCTTTTTAATAGAGAGACCAAACATTGTTCAATGGCGAGTGAAATATTTGAGGGCCATAAGAAAGTACAGAGAAGACAAACGAAATATTTTCTTTTTGGACGAAACTTACGTTAACCAAAGTCACAATGTTCAAAAATGTTGGCAATCTTAGTCGGAGCCTGGAACTTATGCAGATATAGGCAAAGGAAGGCGTTTAATAATTCACGCTGGTACCCGGCAGGGGTTAGTTCACGATGCTTTGCTAATTTTCAAATCAGATTAAAAACGGGAGATTATCATGGAGCAATGAACTCTACAAATTTTTACAACTGGGTTGATCAAAAGTTAATTCCTAAACTTCCACCTAACTCAGTCATAGTTATGGATGCTGCTTATCATTGTGTGCAAGTTGAGAAGAAACCGACTATGTCCAGTTTGTAAATTAATATGCAGAACTGGTTGCAAAATCATAACGTGTCATTTTCTCCCACGATGATCAAAGCCGAAGTCTTGAGGTTGATTAATTCGACCCAATCAGAAAAACATTATACGGTTGATGAACTTCTGAAAGCTGCAGGCCATATTGTTCTAAGACTACCTCCATATCATCCAGACCTCAACCCGATTGAGCTTGTGTGGGCAAATATTAAAAATTGCCTGACCAGAGATCACATTAATGCTACATTGGACGAGAAAATTACAATACTGACAAGGCTATTTTCCGAATTCTCTGCCGAACAATGGCAAAAATGCGATGACCACGTCCAAAAAACGAACAAGAATACTGGAATCATGATATGAGATTTGACACTGTGATGGACGAAATCATTATAAACTTACAAGATGATTCTGACTCAAGTTCAGGGAGTTCAGAATCCAGTGATGCAGAGGATATGTCAGAATAATTTCATATAATTGGTTTTTGGTTTATTTTACTATTAATATCAATATAAACTTCTAAAAATTCAATTGTTTGTTATTATTTTTCAATGATGAAACAAATATATATTTATGTATGTTTATTTTACAATACAATACCTTTTTATTGGAATACTTTCTAGTTTGTTAGTTAAATTTAATTCTTTGTTTTTCTCGCTAAATTAGTATTTTGCACAGCCATCAGCATTTCTGTCTCGCCCAATGGTTGACTGGTAGAGAATGCTTATAGCATTAGGTCCGCCTTTTGTACTATTTTTGTGCATTAAAGATTAAATAAATAAATATTGTTACGATATCTCGAGATTGGTCATCACTGTCTAATCTCATGTGCGTTGCGAGCAGTAGGCAACCCACCCCCTCGCCCCTGTCGCCACCTAAGGCGCGGCCAACTAGTTCCGCGCTCACTATACTCCGCTCTCTACTGAATGACGATGGATTTTTAAAATCAAGTGGATTAACAGTTTTAACAGGCTTCTGAATGTATTTGCAGGCCGATGGGACTCACCTCTCTAGGAGAGAATGGTGGAAGGTGGATGCGAGTTCACACTGATATAAATAAATAATATTACGTATTTTTTTTTTGGTGTAATGTACTAACGAATAGCTGTAAGAATGATTACTTACACTATAGGAGTCATTGTTGTAACTCGAAATTAATTATTTGATTTGGTTTGATTCCTTTGTTTATAAACTGGATTAAAATCGATTGAGAATTAGATGGTTTCTATCACTAAAACACTATCGTATCTTTACAGAAGAATGGTGGCACTCTTGGTTTATTCTTAAAGACACTAGACGGAGGAACTTGCGTTTTAAAATTGTTTTGATTTAGTTTGTTTTAGCGATTAAAGTTCTTCTATTGATTCCCTCATTTTTGATCTTATCACATAGTCAAATACATCGAGCCTAATCTACTCCATAGTTCGTATGAAGAGATTATAATTATCATATTCATTATCAGCCTGTAAGTCTACTCTGCTGGTCTTCTTAAGAGAGATGATTAAAAATACGGTAATTCAAGAATTTATATAATTTAAATGAAATAAATAAAAACACTAAGGATAAAACAACTTTATTTTACTCAAATCTGTTGCATAAATTTATATCGTTTTTATATATAATTACAGTACTTACACATTTTTTTATAGGTTGAAGTTTGTTATTATTTTGTAAATTGGATAAGTAGCTTTTTGCAGATGTTGAATTATTGTTGAAGTAAAATTTTATTAAAATACTATAGCATGATTCCTAAATTATCCAATCTACTAAAGGTTAATTCAACTTAATTGCATCCGATACCTGAAAAGTAAATAATAATTATAAAATTAAAGCAAAATTATAAACGTGTAATTTGTTTTTTTCACTGATGCACGGTTTGTCAAATGCACTCTGCAATCTTAGGTACTGGTTGCGGGAATTATATATTTTTTACTGAAGTATAAAATTAGGTGGATTAGAAATTAGGTAATTCGTCGAATAATTAACTACCTACTTTATCTGAACACACCAAAATCAGAATAAGCTAATTACTTACTTACTTACCACTACCATGAGTACCAACTGTACCTATTCCCATACAATCCCATCAAAACTTACCGGGTGATTATCAAATATCTTCCGAAAACGATATGACATACTCAGTAAGTTATGTATATAAGCGTATATAAGCTTTTTTAATACACTTTAATTTTAAGGTTTTCATACAAAACATACCGACCGTTCGAGAGATTTGTATGGTGACCTTGAAATGAAAGTCAGTTAAATAAATTTAATTTTCGCTTAGATTGTTTCTACATTACTCAGTGAGTATGCGATATCGTTTTCGAAATTTATTTCATAATCACCCGGTTTATAGGTGCTCTAAATTATGTTCAAATTCTTACCTTGACGAGATACAGGGACGAGCTCGTCTCCAGTAGGAGAGGAGGTTTCCCTGCCGTAGCAGTACTCATAGCCAGGATGAAGCAGGCAAATCCTCATTTTGCTAGCTACTCCCTGTAAAATACAAGAAGATAATAAAAAAACTGGGGCGTGTCCCAGCACACTCAGCCCTGAGCCAATTTAAAAAGATCTTTTCCTGAATTGACTCGATTGGGAATCGAACCACTACGCCAAACATGTCGTCAGAAGAGCATGCCTGTGGCTAGCAGGAGACTTTAGTTATCGAAACCATGACTCCTTTTGGATCTAGTTTATATTAAAATAAAAATAAAAATCTTTTATTTCAGAGTAAATCCTTAATAGAACAACTGCAATAATTACAATTAAAATGTCAAGTTATGAGAATTATGTCATTTAAAAAGCAAAAAGCATTATTGAAGTCATAACATTAAATTAAACTAATTAAATTACCGAAATTTCGAAACAATCAATATTTATTATTAAAATTCTTACAACTGTCATCCATATACATATTATACACAAGTCACTGAGGACACAATTCTCCCACAAATTTTTCACGTTTTTTGGCGGGTTTCTTTATAATAAGATAAATAAAATACTACTTTTCTATCCCCTCCCTATTTATGCTTGCAAACAGCGAGTCCTGCAATGGTTGCTAGGCAAAGACTACAATACCACAGAGAATCTTTTGGCAGTTGTATCCTAAAAGTAAATAAATGGCACTTACCTTTAAATATATGATCACACGCATACCTCAAACTCACGCACACACACACGCTGACATACAGATATATACACACACACCCATACAAACCCATACACACACACAAACACTCATGCACACACGCAAACACACGATGCATGCATGCATGCATGCCACTTTATGTTTATTAGGTAGTTATATTAAATAAATAAATAAATATCCCTGGACATTATTCCACACAGCGCCATCTAGCCCCAAAGTAAGCTAATTAAAGCTTGTGTTATGGGATACTAGACAACGGATAAACATACTTAAATACATTTTCTTTTGTAAATACACACTTATTATACATAGGAGACACCCAGACCAGTACAAACATGACGGTGACATGTTCATGCACACAAATGTTTGTACTGTGCGGGGATCGAACCCGCGACCTCTGGTGTAGTAGCCAACTTCTTAACCATTACACCAAGTCGGTCAATTCGGTATATTCTTCTTAATTTTTAATGTTTGTTTTTCTATTTATATTAAACTAGTGATTTTAATATTTTATATATTGTAACCGAAATTGAGAGGGTGGGAGCCTGGCGATCCGTCACACAGGGATTACCCTAGTATGGACACCAGTCTCTCACAAAGGTGGCTCATGTTCTTAACTTTAAGTTTAGTTGATAAGTTTGTATGTGGCTTTTGTGAAGAGGAAATAAATTTCACTTAATTATTAGTATTATTATTATACATATATACAATAAATTACTTACAGTGATTATTGCTATACATTAATTTACTATAACATTCGCAGATTGAATGACTTACCTTATTATGCGTTGAGTGCAACCTGTAAAATAAAAATCGTTTCAAGAGCGTTTGCGTTTGGGGGTGGTGGATCGAAAACGTTACATTTTTGTAGGATTTTCGTGATTTTATTGAATTGAAATAAAACTTAAATTTTTGCTCTATTATTGTTTGCATAATACTATATAAAAACACACTGAATCGACAAAATTAGGTAGATAACCAATTATTTGCTTACTTAAATAAAAAACTGTTTTTTTAAATAATTGGAAACGTAAAAAATCACTGTACACAGTTAACTATTATTATAAAATTAAAAGGTGCAGGCAATAATAGAGAGATAAATTATACTTAAATTTGAATTCAGCTATATAATCACAAAGTCTTTAAAAATTGCGACGTTTAGATACGATCTACCCCCAGCAAACGCTCATAAATATTGATTGAGAGCTGATTGCCGCTAGGGTTCACTAGCTACGACAAGCGGAGACTGAGGGCCTGACTGACTTTCGGGGGAACTCGGGTTGGTGGTGTCGCTACACACCAACAGCTCGCCATGCTAGCTTGCAGGTTGATACGACTATTGTTGTTTAAACACACGTAGGTACCTACATCTTTAGTTATTTTTATTCAACACAGTTCGTTAGTGAGTCCGTAAATGAGTAGTTACAGGGTGCATCCCGGAATTCGGAACCCTGGGCGCCAGATTCTACTATTTAAATGCCAATAGACTCATTAATTGAATGGCGTGATTTGGACAGTTTGTAGGTATAAGGACCAAACGTCTCAATCATGCAATTCACATACGATTCCATTGATAAATAGCAAAAAAGTATTTTTTTCCGTTTATAACTAGCCCGGGTATGTAAGACGAAGGCTTTGTTGTAAAACCATAAAGAGAGAAAGAAAGAAAGAAAAAATATGAATTAACCCGATAAATACAAACAAAGAAATAATAGTTATACAATAAACAAGTAGGTGATATAAGCAAATGGTCATTACAAAATTGCAATGGGTTAATCAGGCCACTGCCTCAGCATGTGTCTCTGCAGCACAAAACTGCAGAGACGCTGGTATTCTGGCAGGGCCTGAAACCATCAGTTGTAGCGGAGACTTGATTTCAATTGACGGCACGGTTGGCGTAGTGCGCTGTAGCACGGTTTCTCGCCTTGATTACCGTAGTGTCCCGGGTTCGATTCCCGGTCGGGTCAATTCAGGAAACGATCGTTTCTGAATTGACTCGGGTCTGTGTGTGCTGGGAGACGCCCCTGGCTTAGTTCCTTGTGTGGTACCTCGTAACACAGGGATATTAATCCCTACTTCGAGACCATTACAAGAGGTGTGTTGTCTGGCGCATATTATTATTTATATTGATATTTAATATTTAATTATGAAGGCCTTATGGTCCAGTTGTTTGACAATAGGTACATAGATTACCTATTTAGTTAAGTAACTAAAAATTGGGCTTATGAGTGGACCGTTTTTTTATCACGACCGGAACAGGGGGCCTACTTCCGTTTGTTGAACACGGAGGTAAAATGAATTTTCAGTCGTTTAAAAATATAACTACTTACCGTTCGAAATTGATGTTGAATTTTTAGTAGGCATTCTAATAAACATATTTTATTGTACAAAGTAATAAATCCTATTCAGAATATACTACGTTTTGTGTCATCTTTAACCTTCCGAAGTTTCACGATAATTCGTAAATTTTTACCGGAGTAGGCACCCACATGACTTGCTTCTGAGTACCACATTGTGTAATTTTATGGTATGGTCTCAAGATTAGTGTTATTGAATCTAAAATAATAAGATTAAATGACATTATATGACTATACCCACCGGTCGTAGTACCACTGAAAGTAGATTTTCCGATTATTGAAACTGACCATAATCAATTATGCTGTTCATTTTATCGGTTTGCGGAAACAATCCTAAGATACAAAATTCAAGGTCGATGGTAAGAGTGTACTATAGCTAATATTTTATTAATAAAAAAAAACAAATCATACAATCTAAAACAATAGTATGCCCGTTGCTTTTCTTAAGTGATCATAATTTGACATACTTAAGTATATTTTTTTAGTAACCGCAAACCTCAGTAAAATATGGAAAGAGATATAAAAAAAAATATCGTTATAACATTTATAAAGTCCGCCTTGAAATAAAGTGTGAAACTATCAAAAAATTCTAGTGTTAAATATTAAACAAACTTACTCTTCCTCCCCCTCCTCCGCCACCTCCGCCTCCTCCACCTCCTCCTCCGCCGCCGCCGCCGCCCCCTCCGCCTCCACCACCACCTCCACCACCACCTCCGCCACCACCTCCGCCTCCGCCCCCGCCTCCCCCTCCGCCTCCTCCGCCGCCTCCGCCACGACGCCTTCCTGGATTATTGTGAGTGTTGTCCTAAATTATGAAGAAAAATTGAGATTTAAGAGTGTGGCTTACGGGTTCTCGTTGAGTGCCGCACCATGCAGCGGTACAATGCAACAATCGATTTCCTACTGTCTTTTTTTTATCAGTGAATGGGTTAAGCAATCCATCTCAAAACCCGGGTAGTCCCATATTAAAATACGGCTAGATTCATCTTGGTTCATGTTAAATATGCGACTAACTCTCCGATGATGGAAAGCACCGATAAATAAACAAAGCAACCCGAGTAGATGGTGAGGTTGCTGCAGTAGCAACCTCACCATCTACCATGTTGGGTTCTAAAACGCTTTCTTAGTGGTTCGTTTATGGCGTAAAAACGCCACTATGCGAAATGTAACGCGCATGTAAAATTTTCTCGCTCTTAGGCCTCTTTTATGAAGCTCCAACTACGAAAATACGACTACAACAAAACAGCTACGACGCTACGGCTATATTTATTTTAACTACGAGTGTAACTTATTTTGTAATCGCGAAATTGGGAGAAAAGCATACCCATCATAGCCTCCTATCTACAAGTAAGCGACTATAAGCGTAGAATGACCCATCATAGCCTCCCATCTACAAGTAAGCGACTAAAAGCTTACAATGACCCATCATAGCCTCCCGTCTACAAGTAAGCGACTAAAAGCATAGAATGACCCAACATAGCCTCTCATCTACAAGTAAGCGACTTAAAGCATAGAATGACCCATCATAGCCTCTCATCTACAAGTAAGCGACTAAAAGAATAGAACGACCCAACATACCTCTTATCTACAAGTAAGCGACTTAAAGCATAGAATGACCCATCATAGCCTCCCATCTACAAGTAAGCGACTAAGGCTGGTTATGATACATGATGCTGCAAATGCTGCAATACAATACGTTGTTGAATTACTGGAATCCAGTACCTACGTCTACCACGAGTTGCCAATTTAAATTCACGTTATCGTTAGCGTAAAAATTGACACATGACAATGTCAAATCACAATACATTTTTTACGCGACACTGTACGTCAGTAAACTTTTTAAAACCAAATATTACTAAGCGGTAGAAACACACACATCATTACCTATTTCTAGTCCTTTTTGTTTGCGAAAAAGATTAACAGCAACGTTCATTGTACGATTTTATTACTTCGCTCGCAACCACGTCTTCAACTTTGCGAAACAAAGAAACGTTCTTAAATTGAGTAAAAATAAAGTAGTTTACTAACTATTTCCCGTCTGCTTGCCCTGGCTGATGTTTCTGACAAGCAGAAACTTAACGCCAGGATTACGACGAGAGATGGCAGCACCTTCATCTTGAGATCGGCTCGAAGGTCTACTGACGCATAGTAATTTCTATTTATAGTTAAGTACCAAAATGTAATCACGAACATGACTTTGTGATTAACTCATCAATATCCCGTGAAATCTACTAATTCGTCAGTAGTTTTGTAATTAAAAATCTGTAAGATTTGTGAAATGAGCAAATGCTTCAATTTTACAAACCAAAATATATCAGACCCACGTGTATAGTTAAAATCTACAGGATGTTAGAAATGAGCAGTAATATGAAAGAATATGCTTAATTCAGTTGAGTGGTTAAAATAAATAAACTCTAACCATCATCATCATCAACAGCCTTTAGAAGTCCACTGCTGGACATATGCCTCCCCCATAGAACGCCACAGCGAGCGGCTTTGGGCTAATTGCATCCAGCGGCTGCCTGTAACTTGCACCAAGTCATCGGTCCACCGTGTGGGTGGCCTACCTATGCGTCTTCTAATTCGTGGTCGCCATTCGAGGACCCTTACTTTCCAGCGGTTATCAGTCTTGCGGGCAATGTAACGAATCCCTAACCCTCTTAAAACTAATTTCGCTGGATTGGCATTACAATACTGTCACCAAAAAAATGTGAACCTTAACGCTTTGAAATAAGGTTCATAAATTTCTTGTTTGACATTGCTGCAATGTTTCCCCATTGAAATTCTGTTCAAGAGTCAGGCCCCTGATGAGGCTTGCCAAAGGCCTTCTTATCAAAATTATGTGCCAGGCAGGCTGCGATTAGTTGCAGTGTTGCCAGCGACTAGCTAGTTTTGAAATCCTATTATAAAAGATCTATAGAGCGTGCTTAGACTTAGCTTAGACTTTGAACAGCTGTATCTATCTATGTCACCTTCTTATCGATATTAAATTATTTTTTTACTTAATTTTATAATATTTTTATGAGTTTTTTAACTCTCAGTTTATTCCATAGATAGCTATCTGAAGTATAAAATTAACTGGCTGTTTATCAAGCGAATAGATATTTTAAATTTTTTAATCATCTTTAATCCAAAGAATAGCTATCTTTCGGTTGTCTTTAAACTTATATCGCTAACTTCACACGGATTATCCACAAGCGAGATGCACTTATACAATCAGTGCTATGTTAGAATGAAACAAGACAAAAGTTGATGCTTGACTAATTGACAGTATTGACACTGACATATAAGAAAAACCACCTCAGCTTTTTTTGCTGTCTTATGTTGTGGTAAAAAGTTTGTGATTATAATAACACTCCAAAACTCCTTAATAAAATGAAAATTATCTCAAATGACACACCACATAACCTCAAAATGTCAAAGAAACCGCATAGATAAATCTTATCCAGCCCCTCAAGAAGCAGATAACCTTATTCCTCAGTTAGCGGCTTTATTCAACATATAACATCTATCTGACCATTGAAAAAATAAAAATCTTTTTAACCTTCGAATAAACTTTACTCTACAGATAAATTCCATTATCTGAGGATTGAAAAATTGGGCCCTAGTTAAACATCAACTTATATTAGTAATAATTATAACAATACTCAATAAGTAAGATAATTATTAATGTGATAAGTTAGTGCTTATCAAAGGGGTGGAAACGCACCCTTAGTCCTCTTCACCCCCCAGGCACAAAATCTTACTGAACGACAGCTCTCGCCTTTTCCTAGCATTATTATCTAAACTTGCCTGACCGCCTAGGGTTACTACTATATTCATTCTTATTTTTTTAAATGAAGTAAATAGGTTATACCTACTTGACAGAACCCGCCAAAAACAAATTTTTCATGTAAAAAATTGCACCAAGTTCGACAAAAACACTCGAAACGCGACTAGTCACGTCACCGATTGTCACTGGTATCGCCTGTAAGCTGTGTCTGTGTGCGTGATCAAAATGGCGGTTTGTTCTAAGCGGACTATCTGTCTGGCTGTCCAGGGAACCTACAGGCCAAATGTCAGCTTTCTCACCCACTTTTTCAGCTGTGCGTTTTCTGTCTGTAACTTAGTCAGTTACGGAAGAGTTTTATTTATATTGGTAATGGAAACATATCTTCAACAATCATCATCACAAGTGAGTGGCAGAAGGAACAATTTGATTCCCGTTTAACTATTGCAAATTGAGTTTTATATATCAGCAGAGTTTCAACCTTTTTACGTTATCGTTCGAGTAAAATATTTGTAAGGGATTTCGAACGGCGCCTCGGTTAAGTCAAAATGGAATTAAAAAACGGTACCATAGCATCGGTGATGTTTTCAATTACATTTCGGTTTTTAGGTACATTATCTTTCTTATATTTCGTTATAATTTTACTAGCCCGTTTGTCGCAATATGTATATTTGTAACAGCCTACAGGAATTAGTATCACTAGTTCGATCCCCGTCAAGACAACAATTCGTCTGATAAAAATGTGTTCATGTCGCGTTTGGGTGTTATTTTCTATTCATGCAATTGAAAGCTTTGCTTAATTTAGGGACAGGCCCCTGTGTTACAATCGCTCCTATCCAAACAAGTGAGCTTTTTTGTAAATTAAAGCTTACGCGCATATGATCAGCGGTCTTTTACAATCTCATAAAACTTGTCAAGTTCATTGCCTAAACTGAGTGTAGCGAGCAATTTGGTCAGAAAATATCCAGCCTAGAAGATGTGCTATCCGTTGTTTGACTGGAAATAAAAGATCAATAAAACCTTAGAATAATTACATATAGAAACAGAGTCCGCGCGCCCATTTTGTAGCACCTTCATTGGAGCCATAAATGGCTCCAAAGGGACCGCTCTGCAGTGTTCATTACAGCTCCGCAATGTTCAATGTCAAAGCGCGTCGCGTGTAAGCCAGTAATACTCACGCATGTGTGGATCGGGTGAGTGCTTCATTTCTGACGGGGCGGTTGTATGAAGACTATTTACTTCATAGAAACATACTTCACAGAAATTTAATTAATTTAAAAACAGACATTAGTTTAAAAAGCCTCTGTTGGTTAGATTAGGGTAAAACTGTGACCAATTTTTTTTGCCACTTATGTTCATTCGCCGAAAAGCGAATTTTCGGCGAATGAACATAAGTGGCTACAAAAAATGTTCTCGAGAATACTTCTTACAAAAGCCAAACATTATAAACAAAAAAAAATTGATTTGATATTCTATCTTTGATATGAATATTCTAAGAAATGAATTTTATTTGTAACGAAAATCTATGATTTAAATTTCTTTGAAGTGACTATTCTGCGTATTGATTATTCGATGAAATGTTAATATTAGAAACATTAAGTGAAACAAAATTTCATGAATCGATTTTCTATAAAACAGTGTACAACCCTTGACAAGTTAAATGAGATTGTAAAAAGGCGATCATCATGGCGTAGGCTTTCTTTGGATTGGGACATAGCGTGTGATAATCCAAAGACTTACGATAACGATTTGGCATACTCAGTAAGTTATGTAGAAACAATTAAAGTAATATGAAGTTTATTTAATAAACTTTCATTTCAAGTTCACCATACAAATCAGTCAAACAGTCAATTTTCTTTGTATGAAATCTTAAACCTAAAGTCGATTGAAAGAATCAAATTTTCACTCACACAGTGACTAGGATCTTTTACTGAGTTTGTCACATCGTTTTTGTCAGTCTTTTAAAAAATCACCCAGTATAAAGGTTTTTCCTATTTGCATAATCAATTTACCAAAGAGGCGAATTTACCAATCAAACACGTAATTACTGTTTAGACATAAGATTTTATTGAAATTAAAATTCTTCTGTAAAGACAGCTTTTTTTGTAGTTCATCCCAGCTTGCAGCAGACCCTGTAAACGTTAAAGAAAATATACACAAGTTCACTACCACCACGAGTTTACATCGACGATAGTCGCTAGCGAGTTAGCGACTCTTCGTCTTGTTACATGGCATTTCGTAACAAGGCCTTTAGTGCATGGAAATGGAACTGAAAATGTCATTCACGTTGCCGTAGTTAACTGTCGTAGCTTAATTTTACGGAGACACATGGTAGGGGCACAATTACGCATGCGGCGCGGCAGCCCAGACACCCCCTTCCAACTATTGAGATTTATTTTAGTGGCCCCCCCGACCAACCTCTTGGTTATGCAGAAGGGCACACTATTACTAGCACACCGTGAAGTGTACCAGGGACCATCTGCGGTAGGTCCTGCCGCCACAAAGCACAATGCACAATGCATTACACATTATGGTACTCATAGGCGAGTAGCCCGTGACATATCCCACTCCCATTTATCCAGAATGGTACCGGAGCAGTTATAATCGCTCACCACGCGCATCTCAAAGAACGCTAGCGGCTTCAATCCCCGCTGGGGACATCAGAGAAGCCAACTACCATTTCTCCAAAATGGTGCCGGAGCTGTATAGCACGCTCACGTTTCGATGCACTGCCGTACATCTACCCTTAACTACAGCAGGGTGGCCGGAGAGGCAATCTAGCGGATACCCATCTCCCTGCTATCCAGGCAAGTACCAGAGGAGCGGCAAGCCGCTATAAGGGTTCCTCACTAAGCCCGCATCTAAACACTTAGCAGCTCAACGCCCTAGACCAGTGAATTTAGATACTCGTTGCGCGCGAGAAGGGACGCTCGGTACACACTACCGAGCAGCCGAACATGCCCCACTTCTGCAACTAACCACATGCCACCACGAATCCAACTCCAAGTTGGGGCCTGCCTTAAGAAAGGCAGGCCCCAACTTGGACAACACAACAAGACTCGAGCCGATTTAGAAAAGATCGTTTCCTGAATTTGACCATCAGGGAATCGAACCCGGTACACCACGTAGGTTAAGGCGAAAAACTATGCTACAGCGCACTTCAGCAATCCTGTCGGTAAATACTATGCAAGTTATTCCTCACATGACACAGCACTGCCAATTAAGGCTGCATTTCTACCAGTGATGTGCAGAATGCTACACAGCCTATCCCACAGGATATAGGCTGCGTAGCAGTATGTGTTTGATATCCACCAATAAGAATCGTTTATTTCATAGCTCCTACTTCCTTAGCGACCATTATCAGTAGAAGAGTGGCTTCTAATCCAATTGAGTTACTGATCTTAAAGATCTGCTGACTAACCTAAGTGTCTAAGAAAATATCTCAGTACCAACCGCTCATTTGTCCTTTCCGACACAGTATTCTTCCTTGGCATTCCCTACACAAATCACCTCCTTTCTAGAGGCCTTCAGCTGTAAAGAAGAAACCTTTTCAATAGTATAAGTGAACTTTTATTTTTAGCATTAAACAATGCTCTATTTATCTACACAGATAGAAACTAGAAAAATTCTACCTGTTTCTGGGACTCAAGCGGGATTCGAACCCGCGACCTTTCACAATCCGGGTGACTGCTCTTCCAACTGAGCTAAGGCCGTTATCAGACCTGGCGAATTCATCTAGTGTATTTTACGTTGTAAGCCAACGTTGTTACATCAATGTTAAAGGAACTAGAAAAAATTGACCTGATCCTGGGACCCAGGCGGGATTCGAACCCGCGACCTTTCACAGTGCACCCGCTGCTCTTCCGACTGAGCTACCGAGGCCGTTAACAGACCTGGCGAATTTATATACCTAATGTATTTTACGTTGCAAGCCAACGTTGTTTCATCAATGTTATAGGCAAGCGCCTTTAACCCCCGAAAGGAATATTTTTGGGTTCAAATCCCGCTTGAGTCCCAGGATCAGGTCGATTTTTTCTAGTCTCTATAAATAGGGCATTGTTTAATGCTAAAAATAAAATTCACACCTATAGTTTCATCTTAATCGAAAGTCAAATAATTACAAAAATATTTCTTTCGGGGGTTATAGGCGCTTGCCTATAACATTGATGAAACAACGTTGGCTTGCAACGTAAAATACATTAGGTATATAAATTCGCCAGGTCTGTTAACGGCCTCGGTAGCTCAGGCGGAAGAGCAGTCACCCGCACTGTGAAAGGTCGCGGGTTCGAATCCCGCCTGGGTCCCAGGATCAGGTAATTTTTTTCTAGTTTCTATCTTTTCAATAGTGATTATACACTCGCGAGCAACCAAATCGACCAAGCCGTAACTCTGAGTATAGACTCTGTTTTCAAGAAAAGTATAGGAGATATGTCTAAAGACAATATATTATCTGAAAGCTCCAAACTTCAGCTTTAATAAGATATCATCATTACCAATATCCGTTCATTATTTTTGTAATTAATGATATCTGAACATAAATACAGGAAAAACAGGAATTTGGGAGAGGTAGTTGCGGTTGGGTATTTTACAAATAAAAGAAAATTACATACTTGGTATGTTGATGTGAAAATGAATGCGTTAGAATTGAAAAAAAAAAAAAAATTAGTGTCATATGAAAGCTTGCATATTGAGCTTTCTAATGATATTATTTTTCTTTAAATACCTTGTATACTTTTCGTAAAAACAAAGTTTGTAAGCAGAATGAGGACTTGAGTCGATTTAGTTGCTCGCGAGTTTAGTTTGAATTGGATTATGGCGACTTTGATTAGATACTAGACGGGATGCTATTTTTTATTATTTAAGGTATAAATATTATTCAATGAATATCAGCCGTTATCGGCTCTTCGGAGTATTCGGCGTCATATTTACTACACATACTGAGCTCAGTAGCTAATAAGAATGCCGCGATTGCATTGAGTGGGGTGACCATGAGAAACTCGAAATGAAAATGTAATTTTAATCCTAAAACTTCATATTTGTTACGATGTTTGTACATAATATGAATGAGTTATTTGTTCAGATGTTTTATAAAAATATGTTATTAATACTAGTTATAATATAAAATGGTTAATGTTACAGATAATAGTTAAATAATGAGGTGATAATTATTGGTAACTTTATTTGTTGTGAGAGAGAAGGTACGCAACAACATTTTTGCAGTACCCTACAGGGATCATGTTTTAGTACTGGGGTTCTATATTTAAGATCTTGTAAACCTACATGGAGCAATAAATGATTTGACTATGATAAAAAATCAGAAGATGTCTTTCTTCAGATAATAGCAAAAAAATGTACTTTAACTTATGAATTTCCCACGGTTAAATGAGTAAGTATCCGGCATAATGAATGAAAATTCAATGATCGAAGACGAGCGGCTACATGTATTTTTCAAAGATTTCTTTCTAAGCACGAATACAATGTACGTAATATTAAAATAAAGCAAGACTGTATATTATCAAATTAACAATTCAATAAGTAAAAACAGCTCTAGAACTCATTATCACTTTTCTGTGTATTTTTCAACGGTTTTCTGGAAAACACAATTTGACCTGTTAGTGCGCCACCTACCAGGTCAAATTGTGTTTCAAAACTTTTCCGGGTCTGCTTGTATTTTATATTTTTCGATTGAATTCTATTTACAATATGAATGGGTCACATTAGATACACATGAAGAGCGTTAGCTGAGGGGGGATCGAAAACTTCATTGAATTTAAATAAAACTTAGATTTTTGCTCTATTATTGTTTGCATAGTACTATTTAAAAACACATTGAATTTTCTATAATTAGGTAGTCGCCAAATTAAATGAAAAACCGTTTTTTTTTTTTCAAAAAAATAACTATACGCTTAAAAATTTACTGTAGGTACACAGTTAAAGTTATAATTATGAAATTTAAAGGTGCATTCAATAAAAGAGGGATAATTTATAAGTAATTTGAATTCAGCTAAATAATCACGAAATCCTTTAAAAAACGCAACGTTAACGATCTACCCCAAACGCAAAAAGCAGACCCTCTTAATAAAAATGGAAGCTTACTCGTGAGGACGCAAGTTTTCCTGACTTTGGCTTCGGCTTTGGGATTGGCTTTGGCTTTCGCTACAAATAAAGAATATTTAATTAGGAACAACAGATAACTATACCTATATATACATTTAAAACAGATAACTATACCTATATGCTGAGTGAGGTCCATTTGTTTTTTTGGGCCTCGGGACACCGCTGTCTGATGGTATGGTCTTTTTTTCTGTTTTATGTCTTTTTTTTTTTTTTTTATATTGCCCGTCAAGATGACCTCACTCCACCTGATGGAAAGCGGTCGTGAGGTCCAGATATGAGGTTGACAAGCCCAGTCATTCAAACGAATCACTGGGCTGGCCATCCTCACCTTGAAGGCCTGCAGAAATGCCTTTTCACGCCCCGCTTGAAGAACCCGGGACTATAAGAGGAAGGAAACACATGTGCTGTTGTTAGAGAGCGTCGTGGCCTAGTGGTTCAGCACCCGAACTCAGATCGTGATCGTGGACCAAAATCTTTGTGTTCATTGTTAAAATTCCGACTTACTCTCCGGTGATAGAAATCATCGATAAAAAACCAAATCAACCCGGATAACGGCGGAAGGATTACCACCTACCACGTTGGGTTCTAATACCATTGTTGAAAAGTGGGCTTCTGAGTGTTACGTTCACCATGACGACACAGTCACTTGCCTGTGACTACCCTGATTGGGATAAAGTCGTGATTGTATGTTATGTTAATTATTTTTTTTATAATAATGCGCCAGACAACACACCTCTTGTAATGGTCTCGAAATAGGGATTAATATCCCTGTGTTACGAGGTACCACACAGGGAAATAAGCTAGGGGCGTCTCCCAGCACACCCAGACCCGAGTCAATTCAGAAAAGTTCGTTTCCTGAACTGACCCGACCGGGAATCGAACCCGGGACACTGCGGTAATCGAGGCGAGAAAAATATCCTACTTCTTTTGTGTTTACTTTATAAATTGTAATGTAACGATGTCCTTAAAGATAATAAATGTTTTTCTATTTCTATTTCTATATTTAAATAATCACCAAATTTTTAGAAAATGCTTTTAATCAACCTCGGCACTTCTTACAATTCCTTATAAATTGCCAACTTCATTCCCTGAACTGAGTGAGTAGCGAACGATGTCGTAATTACATTCGCAGCACGATATCTGAGAGGCAGTAAAATGCCTCGAAAAATGATTTGCCTCCCGTCCAGCTGAGTTTTAAGAAGATCAATAAGCTGCCACAGAATTGGCAGATATGCATGTATAGGGTTGATTTATAGAAATAAAAATATAGAAAAAAATGTGTGAAAACATTTTTATGTAGATCGGCAATTCTCAGGTTATGACCTAATATTTAACACAACTTAAACACATTTACTTATATTCCATCATACATTAAAATATGACATAAACAGGGCTATGTTCATAATCAATCACTTATTATTTTTTTTGTTCCAAAAAAACCTAAAGCACTGTTATTGATCTGGATATAAAAAAAAAAGTGTCTAGTCTGCCACCAGTCACCATTAAGTAAAAAGAATTATCAAGCCGATAAAGATAAAATAAAAAATAAAAATTCTGCCTCAAGTTATCAGCTACTGCGATTTGTTCCATAATAATAAATAATAATAATAAAATCATTTATTTGCAAGAATATGATATATAAGAAGTTCTTAAATATTTTAGAGTCCAGCATATCCTATCGACATGTCGATGTGCAAATATTTCACATTTATTTAATTTAATTTAAGACAATTATTATAAATTTTACAAATATTAAAATAATCTGAATTAAATTTTAAACAGTGTCATAATAATAGTATTGTGTTAGCAATGTCAATTTCAATAGATTAGTTCACATAATTTAATTCTAAGATAAGGTATTGTTAGTAAAATGTCAATGTTTGGTGGGTTAGTATACATTATTGTCATTTTAGTATCCAAAAATTCATTTGTCCATTAAGAAATTATACAATTTTAATCGGAATTCAACAAATGTAAATTTTTTAAAGTTGTCAGGTAATTTACTATATATTCTTATGGCCATGCAGTAGCTGTTTCTGGAGTATAGTGTTAACCTTTGTGCTGGGGTATATAGCCTCTCTCCTATTCTGCCCCTGTGTTGATGATAGTCTTTGTGTTTCTTAAATAGATCATCATATTTATGTACAAAATTTCCAATCTCAAATATGTATAAGCAGGGGAGAGGTAATATATTTAATTTTCTGAATAAGGGTTTGCAGCTATCTAAATACTGAGCTCCGCAAATTGATCGAATGCATTTTTTTTGCAAAACAAACACTCTTTGGAAATCTACCGAGTTTCCCCACAAAATGAGTCCATATCTTAGAATGGATGATACTTAGCCATGATAGGCCATAGCAGCTGCTTCTTGCGATGTTACTTGTCTGATTCTGTTCAGTGCATATATAAATCGATCTAGTTTATTAACAAGTAACTCAATGTGTGCTTTCCAATTGCAATAATTGTCCATACTACAAACTAAACAAAGTTGATTTGTAAATATGTACACATAAAGATAACCTATGATGATAAGTTATGATCTGAGTAGCTACTACGAGGCGAACTCACTGAAGCCAAACCCGAGTAAAACGGAGTCTTGCGCATTCCACCTGCGCAACAGAGAAGCAAGACGTAAACTCAATATTGTGTGGCAGTGAGTACCAATCTCGCACAACAACTGCCCGAGATATCTTGGTGTTTCGCTAGACAGATCTCTTACTTATAAGAAGACCTGCGAAAACGCCAAGAAGAAAGTGAACTCGCGGAACAACTTACTGCGTCGCCTTACTATCACCAAATGGGGAGCTACACTTCACGTGCTGCGGACGACAGGGCTAGCGCTCGCCTTCTCAGCTGGCGAGTACGCATCGCCTGTTTGGAGCCGCTCCGCTCATGCCAAGTTGGTGGATGTGGCCCTGAATGACACCTGCCGGGTCATCACTGGTTGTCTTAAACCTACCCCGGTGTCAATGCTATATCCACTAGCTGGTATAGCACCTCCGGAAGTCCGCAGGGCTGTAGCTAGCTCTACTGAAAGGGCAAACGCAGATCGCGACTCACGGCTACGTCTCAGTGCCGCAAAGGCTAAAAAGTCGTCGCAGTTTTTTTGTTTAAAGAAGTTTTATTTCTCATAAGAACAGAGTTCACTTAAAATGAGATACTTACATAAAATGAAAAATTAAAAATAATGATATTATTATATTTTACATTTCATTTTGTCTCCAGTGATGACTGTTACAGTGTACTGATTAGAATATGTTACAAAAGTTAGCTTTTATACATGTGTGGCAAACCGCTCGGACCCATGTCCTAAACAATCGGGGAGTACTTCCCCAGAGATACCAACCATAATGTAAAGATTGACGTGACGTGTCACCTGCGCGCCCTTTTCGCGCTCAGCGCAGAGCGCCGCCGTGATATAGTCGTTCAGTTCATCCGGTGCCTACGCGCAGTTAACACGTACCGTACTCTACCGCAGCTTACCGCCATACTTGTGACTTAACCGTGTTTTTTCCTTTGAATAAATGATAATTCACCGAACCCACACTCGTTTAACTTCAACGAAACCCCCCCGGTCGCTCAAGACGACCACACATGGCGCTCAAAGTGTTATAATCGGGAAATTCACGTGTGAAAAAAGCAATATGGCGTTCAGTTTTAGGCAAAGCTTGCAATAGTTGTGGGTCACTCACTCATTCTGTTGTGTCTGTGAACTTCGACAGTGACGAAAATGCGTACTAGAAGTCAAGAACAGCAAGGCGGGGACGAAGAAGACTTTCTCGACCCGATGGAGCAGCAGCCTCATGAGAATATTCTAGAAAAAGAAAATGGCGACGCTACCCCACGCGATGAAAATGCGGTACCGACCGCGAACTCGCTCAATTATACAATCAGTCAAGACTGCCTAGCAGCTCTCATGCAATCAATGCAACAGTCTCACACATCAGCCATCAAAGAAATCCTGGATTCAGTCTTACAGACTCGCGCTACGTCTACACCAACCCCGACCACGCCTTATGAGGCCCCGGGCGATTTTTCTCGGTGTTCTTCGAGATTTAGCGGCGCGGAATCCAAACCAATAGAAGGTTTCATAGATGCAGTTGAGACATACAAAGACTGTAAAAATATTTCAGAAAAAAATTCAATTAAAGGGCTTTCCATGTTACTAACTCACGACGCCCTTACATGGTGGCAAGGAGTCAAACACGAAGTGTTATCATGGCAGGAAGCCATTGAAAATTTACGCAGTGCCTACGGCGATCGACGTGCCGCTCACAAAATTTATCGTGAACTTTTCGCCAACGAACAACGAAACGAAAATACGGAAATTTTCGTGGCGAAAGCTCGATCTTTACTTGCTAAATTACCTACAGGCGAACTTACAGAAAAAGTGCAGTTAGATATGATCTACGGTTTACCAAACGCACGAATAAGACAACGCCTTAGTCGAGAAGAGAGATTAGCGTCGGCTCGCACGCAACATTGAGGAATCAATCAGTGAATCGGAACGTTCTTCATCACAGCTGATTGCAAATAACTACAAACGAACCGGTAACACGAGTCGCCAACGTAACGAGCATACGATGTAGCGCGTTCCACAGCGCGTCGAGTCTATCACCGGCCCCATGCATCCGTCCGGCGCGCCAAGTAACGCCCGGGCGGCCGCGTCAACTTAGCCGCAGCTCCAGTGTACTACAAGTACCTACTCCGGCGCACGACCGCCGGCCGCGTCGAGTGCAACTCCGCGGCCCGGTGGCGCAGAAGATAACGACCAGAGCTCCAACACCACGATGTCTTCGGGTCAACAACAGTCATCGAAGCCACGCGTTTACTGTGGTTACTGTAAGCTGTTCGGCCACACGAAGGACCGATGTCGTAAGTTGGCGAGAAATGGTGAGTCAAACAATAATCATATCAGTGACGTAAATCAGTGCAATTCCGTAAACTTTTATAGTGTCGATCTCTCGCGTAAACCTAGTGTTAGTGCATCTCAATTAAGCAGAATAAACAAAACTGTAACCCTAGTTTGAACATTACCTGTCCATCTGATAAGATATCTGTTATCAGTGATAAGGGAAACTGTCAGAGACAAGTACAAAATAATAACCTTACTTTCCTAGCTAAATTTCAAACTAATCTTAATTGTTGTTCTAAATTGAAACAAGGCAAGCCAACCTTAAATAAAGAAAATTGTAAATGTCAAACTAATAATAATATTTGTTCAATGAAAGTTAATGAATGTCAAATGGAGATTATTATTCCTTGTGAACAAAAGTTTAAAACTAATAAGTTTTCTGAACCAAATAAAACTGTCACTGTGACTTCGGAAAATGATAAGAAGTGCAGTGCATTTGGGGTGAAGCATCCTTACTCCAAAAATTCAATTTTTGATGTCGACCATGGCTTGTTACAATTAAATTTCAATACTGTTGATTTAATGGAAACACAATATTTGTATAACAGTAGGCATAAACATTTCTTACAAATGTCAGATAATTGTGATATTTCTAACTGTCATATGCTGAGTAAATTAGAGAGTAATAATTTTAATGTATATAAAAAAAGTTCTATTGTTTTTTCGAATCATAACATGACACAAAGTTGCAGTCAAGTTAGTTCTCAGCCAAATTTAAATTTGCCTAATTTTGTAAATAATGATAATTCTCAATCTGCTATTTTGGCGGACAATTATGTTGTTATTTCATGGTCAACACATGAAACTAAGGATGACTATCTAAAAGAAATCAGTTGCAGCCATAGGTCAAGCAACAACAAACAATATTGATTTTTCATGCTCAACGCAACAACATAATGGTCAGGTTTTAAAAGACAAGTGCTTTAATAATAATAAGTTAGTTTTAAATAACAACATTACTTCATTATCATTATGCATTCAACAAAATGAATGGAGTATATATATATTTTTTTCATCTGACCCCAAACTAAGCAGAGCTTGTAATATGGGCGTCAGAGACTGATAAACATACTTCAATATTTCTAAATACATACTTAAATAGATAATAACACCCAGACACACAACAAATCAAATCTTTAGATAACAATATTGTTTCGTCAAGCGTTCAAGAAGATAAATGAATTTTTTTTTTGAAAATAATTGTACAAAAGGTCCATTAATGAATACCTAATAGCCTTTCCTTAAGTAGGCTCAAATTGTTCTACCTTTAATTTAGAAAATGTATGTGACGGAAAAGATATTTTAGCATGTAGTACTAACGATTCACCCGGTAACATTCGCAACTTGCGCCCTATTTTTAATATTGAAGTATTGGGGTTGAATGGAACAGCACTGATTGATACAGGTGCCAAACACTGTATTGCTGGTCAAACGCTACATGCTCTACTCCTAAGTAAAGTACATTATCTAAAGCCTTTCACCCGTCAGAATAAATTTGCAGATGGTTTTGTTCGGGAAATGAATATTCTTACAACGGCCCTGGATGTTAAACTAAAACATAAAGTTATAAGGATACCTTTTATTTTCCCTGATTCTAACAATAATGAATCACTCTTAGGTACCTATAGATTTTATTACAGCTGCAGGAGAAGTGATTGAATTTAGTTCAGACACATGGCATTTCAATGCTGACAAATCACATTTTCAGCTTGATTTTGAGCCCGTCTCAAGAGAGCCTGGTACGTCTTGCGCCGCTGCTGCCGTTTTGAGGAATGATGAGGGTACTATGTTGAAGCCTAGTCAAAAAGTGGAACTAGAGCGACTCCTTCATATGCACTCTCATATGTTTGAGCTAGGGGGAGAGCCCACACCATAATATGCAGAACACAATATAGATGTGAGCACCCGCCAATTTTCGTACCTCCTTACAGACTCAACCCTGCTAAGAAAGAGCAGATGAAACAAGAAATTGATAAAATGCTACAAAGTGGCATCATAGAAGAATGTGAGTCGGCGTGGTCAGCACCAGCGTTAATGGTTCCGAAAGCCCGAGCTGGTATAAGGTTCTGCGTTGATTACCGACGCCTTAACGCTGTTACAAAAACTGACTCTTACCCTCTGCCGCTCATTGATGAGCTTCTACAGTCAACGAAGAAGAACTGCTGCATGAGTACCTTAGACCTTCGCGCAGGCAAGTGAGCGTAAAAGAGCAGGACAGAGGGAAAAACCGCCTTCGTCACACCCCTTGGAACGTACAGATTTAAACGGATCGGCGTTCGGCCTTAAAACTGCACCGGCTACGTTCCAACGGTTGATTAATCGTCTTTGCTCTTGCGCAGCATTGAAAGATGTAACTATCCTCACGTATATAGATGACATTTTAGTCATCGGATAGTTTTAGCACCCATTTGCAAGACCTTGAAGCGGTTTTCAAACGTCTCCGAGAGTTTAACCTTCGCGTTAACAGAGATAAGTGTGTTTTCGCTAGAGAACAGGTTAAGTACCTTGGGCATGTTATAACTCAGGAGGGTGTTGCGGCCGATCAAGAAAAAGTAAGTGTAGTCCGGGATATGAAAGAGCCCAATAATTTAAAACATCTTCGGACATTTCTTCAAACGTGCTCTTGGTTCAGAATGTTTGTACCAAACTTCGCTCAGGTAGCAGAACCACTAACACGTCTGACGCGGAAGAATGTTACGTGGACCTGGGGACTTGCTCGGGCCGTTCTCCTTCAGGGGGAGGATAAAAATGAAAGACCCATAGAATACGCTAGCAGACTCTTTATTACCTGCCGAACGAAACTACTCCACCACCGAGCGTGAAGCTCTCGCAGTCGTGTGGGCAGTGGAGCGTTTCCGATCTTATCTGGATGGGCCTCCAGTTATTATTGGCAGTGAGCATGAACCTTTGCAATGGCTCCTAACCTTACAATCGCCAACAGGAAGATTGGTAAGAAGGGCACTCAAACTACAATCGTTTGATATAAATTTTCAGTATACACCACAAAAAAGTTCACTGTTTTTTTTTTTGCAGAAAATAATTAGTCTGAGTTACAACTGTAGTGGTGTAATGAAAGGCCTATTAATTGACAATTGTTTGATTTCTTAGGTTATCGTGTAACGAAACGAGCCAAGGGAGAAAAAATATAAAGCATCAACAAGTTGCCCAAGCCAAGGACAATTAGGGAGCTAAGAAGATTTCATTTCACAATATTGCACACATAGTGGCCGTGACGATATTGATGTGAAAGTGCATAGGCATACAAAATCACCTATGAAAAGGTATTTGCGTGCACAGCGTTTATTATAAATAATGGTTCGAGAACGCGATGGTTGGGAAAAAGATAAGAGCACGTACATGACAAGATCAGAAAGATTATTCAAACCAGTGCTCAGATTCCGTTGCAATAATGTAATTATATCATCCTCCTATGTTAACATTGCTATTTTTCAAGACTTTAATTTTGCAATAGGGTAAAGTATGTTTTTTTTTAAAGGGGGGAGTACTGTGCCGACCGGTCACGTAGTGAGATTAGGCACACACAGTGTACGTGTATGAGTTCGTATATAAGCCGTAATATAATTATAATGAACCAGACTATTACCAACTGTAGTCTCTTTTTACTGCCATCCCGTCTGTGGTTCTAAAAATCGTGGCGAAGGTGGAATTGAGACACATGATCAAATTCACGTAGCTTGAAGATGACACGTATGCAGAAGGCGCTAGAGTTTATTCAGGAAATTTTCGGTAATATCTAAATAAGCACAATCGGCATAGTCGATAAGCGCAAGAGCGATTTCGGTGGGTATAGGTAAGAATTAACGGAGTCTACTGAGAGAACTTGCTGATGTGAACATTTTCCTGCTCACCTCACCAATCTGTTTTTCCTAGCTCGATGAACTGTCAAGATACACACCCAGGTTTTTGACAACAAGGTATTGATTATGCTTATGTTAGAAGTATTCTTGAATATTGCTGTACCGTCTGGAATCCACATAAACTTCGATGATATATGTTCAGGTAAGCTTGATTGTGTTGAGTTATCAAACAGATTACTGAACTTGAACAATCCTTCTAAGAGAACTCGTCACACACAACTTTTTCACATACCTTTAGTGCGTACCAATTACGAGGCGAATGATATGACTGTGAGATTGCGTAAAACCTACAACAAGTTCTTTTCTGACATCGATATATTTATCACACATCTAAAGCTGTATTTAAAGCTGCAGTTCATAAATCGAAGATTCGATTTTCAAATAATTTAATAAATCTCATTGACATTAATCCTATTATTAATAATAATATGTACCTGACAAAAGGTAGATTTCATTTATCTAATTATTATAAACGACAGATAGCTATGTCGCTATCTTATTTTTTTAACATTTCAGCCAATTATTTGGCTAAACGCTCTGCTTTTATTGAGCAGAATGATACCATTGTACCACAGACTTTGGAACTTGTTCCAAATAATTTAAATTAGATTCAGAGACAATAGAGGTAAACTCTTGCACATTGTTGACAAAAGAGAAGCCCCAAAATAATTTTATAAACTTTGTGCATCAAAACATGCAAGGCTTCTCTGGCAAAGAATTAGAAGTAGGTTTATTTTTAGACTGTATGGATATACATGTCTTATGTTTAACTGAACACTGGCTGAAAAAAAATGAATGCATGATTAGCATTGATAATTATAGTATCATTAGTTCGTTCTTGAGAAGTTCCTCTATTCGCGGTGGGTCACTGATATTAATTCACAATAAGTTTAAATCTAGAGAGCGTAAAGACATAGTAGCACTCTCAATTGAGCGAAGTATTGAACTTGCATGCGCAGAGTTAGAGCAGATTATTATTGTGTGTGTGTATAGACCCCCTTCTGCTGATTATTGTCAGTTCGAAGAGACCATGGAAGAAGTACTGAAAAAGGTTTGTAAATCAAACAAGAAGGTGGTTGTATGTGGGGATTTTAATGTTAACATTTTAGATTCTTCTCAGACCTCTGTAAGATTTTTAAATCTTTTTAAATCATTTGATTTACTTAATCTTTTTGATCAACCAACCAGGATCACCGAGTTAACAGCCACCTGCTTAGACAATATTTTTTGTGAAAATATCTCTATTGAGAAATCAATTATAAACTGTTTGAAATCAGATCACTGTGGTCTATTGACCAAATTTGAGCACCGTCATGTCTCTCAATCAGTGGATATTAGTTATAGACCAGTTACCAAGAGTCGAGTAAAAAAGTTTCAAACGAATATAAATAAAAATATTTCTAACCTACTGCCCCAAGGTCATCATAACATAGATGATCAGTATAGGCATCTCTTTGAGATAATATTGCATGAACATAACCATATTTTTCCTAAGAAGAAAGTAACTGTTGATAATTTTAAGTTTAAATTTAGTGATTGGGCCACTCCAGGCATCCATAAAAGTAGAAATAAATTATATTAAATGGATTAAAAGCTAACTCAAACTGTCAAAAACTAGTTGAGCATGTTAAATTATATTCAAAAACATTCAAGAAATCATGTCATATTGCAAAGTCCATTTTTTTGAGAGACAAAATAAAACTGGCTAAAAATAAAATCAAAGCCACTTGGAACATAATTAATAAAGAAACCTGTAAATCTAAACCTCGCGATCACTCATTCTCTCTCAAAATTCAAAATAATGTTATTGAGTCTGAGATTGAAATAGCAAATACATTTGAAACTTTTTTTTCTAATATACCTATTGTAACTACAAGCACGTTAAATTCTAGTCCACATATAGCTGAGTCCCTGCTAACATCTAGTGTTGATGGGTGCACAAATCAGTTCTGCTTTGATCATGTTGATTCTCATGACATCATCAAGGTATTTAAGGAACTTAATATGAAAAATACAGAAGATTTGTGGGGTATTTCGATTAATCTACTCAAATCAATCATTAATACGATATCACCCCACTTAGCTAAACTTTTTAATAATTGCATAGACCAAGGTCAGTTTCCCAACTTGATGAAATTTAGTAAGGTCATCCCGCTTTTTAAATCTGGTAGCAAAAGTGACCCATCTAATTATAGACCCATTTCTATACTACCAGCTCTCAGTAAAATCTTTGAAAAAATTATATTGAACCAGCTGCTTTCACACTTTGATTTAAATAACTTACTACATGAGAAACAATTTGGTTTTACTAAACACAAGAGCACAACTGATGCAGGTGTAGCACTTATAAAACACATATTTGATGCTTGGGAAAACAAGCAAGATGCAGTAGGAATATTTTGTGACCTTTCAAAAGCATTTGATTGCGTGGATCATGAAATATTACTGATTAAGCTAAGACATTACGGTGTTTCAGGTATCTCATCTCAATTAATACAATCCTATCTTACAGATAGAACTCAAAAAGTTAGTATCAACGGAACTGCATCTTCCGGTGCCACCATACGTATGGGAGTGCCCCAGGGATCTATATTAGGACCTTTGCTTTTTCTTATTTATATAAATGATCTTCCTACCTATGTCAAAGATATTTGTGAGATAGTATTATTTGCTGACGATACCTCGTTGATTTTTAAAGTCGACAGAGGTAAGCAAGCATTTGACGATGTAAATAATACTCTCTCAAAAGTACTATGTTGGTTCACTAGTAATAATTTATTACTTAATGCAAAAAAAACAAGGTGCATCAAATTCTCTATGCCCAATGTGAGACAGGTTGATACTATTGTAACTATGAATGACGAGCCATTAGAATTAACAAATTCTACTGTATTTTTAGGAATAACTTTAGATTCTAAGTTGCAATGGGGTCCGCATATAACGGCCCTGGCAGGGAGACTCAGTTCCGCTGCTTGTGCTGTTAGAAAAATACGACTCTTGACTGATATTGAAACAGCAAGACTAGTATATTTTAGCTACTTTCATAGTGTTATGTCGTATGGTCTACTGTTTTGGGGTTCAGCTGCAGACTTGAACACCATTTTTGTACTTCAAAAAAGAGCCATCCGCTCCATTTACAAACTTAGACCACGCGACTCGCTTAGGGAAGTATTTAAGAAGATCGATATTTTAACTGTGCATGCTCAGTATATTTTAGATAGCATAATGTATGTGCGCAAAAACTTGCATCTGTTCAAAAAAAACAGTGACACTCATAAACATAATACCAGAAATAAAAACAAATTGAAAACTCCCAGTCTTAGGCTACACAAGGTGGGAAACTCATTTGTGGGTCAATCTGTAAAATACTTTAACAAAATACCTCAAAGTCTTGTTGATCTACCTCTTCACAAGTTTAAGTCTGCAATTAAAGCAAAGTTAATGAAACAAGGTTATTATAATGTAGAGGATTACTTGAACGACAAAAGTTTGTGGTCATAGTAGGAATAATCTGCTCCTCTGCTCAATATTGTGTTCTTTTTTCTACTCGCATTGACTGTACTCTGAATTTATTTTTTGTAAAACAAACAAAGTTGAAAAGAGTAACTATCGAGTTTCTTGCCGGAGTCTTCTCGATAAGAAGCAACGTCCGAACCGGTGGTAGATTCACATTATGTATATTCACGATGTGTACTAATATTGTACTATTTTATTTACGTTTATTATTATTATTTCTGTATACTTTTTTTGACATGTCATAAGTGCTTTATACAAGCTTAAATGAATAAATGATTTTTTACTTACTTACTTACTTAGAAGTCTAGTAAGTAATTTAGTCATCATATCATATTATAATCAATTAATGTCTACTACTATCACTACTCATTTCGAGCATCCATGTGATTCAACCACGCAAGACAATACGCATACACACATTACGCACAACAATACCCTTCACTCACACTGCACGTTATCTTGCGAGATTCAATTCAATTTGTATTTCTCATTTGTAACTTGAAAAATTACCTACGTACTCGTAGGTACTGTTGTTAATATTTTAGGTAACATAGAATGTTTCTGTAATTGGCTTATGTTCGAGTAATGTTAATGTCTATTTCGTTGTATAAACGCTGTTGAAACATTCGACTGGCCTGTTGGCGCAATGGCAGCGATCCTGCCTTGAGCGCCGGAGGTCGTGGGTTGGATCCCCACCCATGACAAATATTTGTGTGACGAACATTTGTATTTGTTGTGTGTCTGGGTGTTATTATCTATTTAAGTATGCATTTAGAAATATATAAGTATGTTTATCAGTCTCTGACGCCCATATTACAAACTCTGCTTAGTTTGGGGTCAGATGATCTTGGTGTGAATTGTCCCAGATATTTATTTATTTATTGTTGAATTAAAATAAATAAAATAGCGGCAGAATAAAATTATTTTTTTATCTTGCCACCAGTGGCAGTATATTCATTTTTATTATATTGCCACTGGTGGCTGACTAGATACTTCCTATAAAATATTGATGGAACCTTACAGTTGGCAGCGAAAAACCCCTTTGTGGTCTTCTGGGTGTTGCTGGCCTTACCACACTCGATAGTTTTTCAGATTTTCCCAAAGTTCCTGATATCGGCTTCTGTTCCAGATGAAAAATATATCATTAAAATGACAAATTGAACTCTCAGTCTCAAACACTCGTAAAGAAACTAACAATTACGCTGTATGCTTATAAAAATTAAATACGTCCAGTGCAAGCTGGGCGTATAAATAAAACAAGACAATTTTGCGCTAGACAACACACCAAATGTTATGGTCGAAGCAAGAATAATATTTGTGTTACAAGGTACCGACAAGGGTTTGACTAAGTGGCTCTCCCAACTAGTCCCAACACACCCATACGCGAGGAAATTAAGATAAAGTTAATTTTCTGCAATGACCCGAGTTGACTTGTCCTCCTTACCTCTTCATTTGAAACTGCTGCTTCATGATACTCGGGCTCCTTGAATAACAAAAGAAAACTGAGTTTCAAAATGATTTGTAATATTATGCATCAAAAAGCCGATAAGTCAAGTCTTAAGTCAAAGGTATAAAGGCGAACCCTGGGACCCCACACACTGGTGTGGGTTCATAACCGGGATAGACCGCACGGATGATGATGACGTCAAAGGCATAAGACCACGTTTCTGTGGTAGTGTTTTGAGTAGTTGCCGCAAGGAATCATTCTCGATAGAGAATTTCTTTTAATTTTGAAATGAGTGTGTTTAGCAATATATTAACCGGGTGAGTTTCCAAATAACGCTCGGAAACTGATTGATAAAATGTTTCTATTGCCCTAAGATGTGTTTAATTACGCTCGTGGTCGTGAAATGAACAAAAGCACGTCATAATACAATGAAATAAATCGGTCGTCTTAGTTGAATGTGTAATTTAAATTATTACTTAACAACTTGTATTACGGCGACACTGATAAAATTATCTCAATACATAATTTCACTGTACACGTAGGAATCATTTTCCTCTTTGTGTAAAAGTACTGTAACCCATTAGTAGATGATATTAGTTGCACTCCTTACCTCTTTATAATCTGCTGCTTCATATTCCTTTTAAAAAAAAGGAAAGTGAGAAACAGGCGAATTTATCACAGAATAAAAACATTAGAAAATAAAACTGATGAATGGTTAAAAACCACGAGTAAGTGACTTTTATTTTTAGCATTTATCAATGCACTATTTCCTACACAAAGATAGAAACTAGAAAAAATCACTACAGTACCAATTTAATCCTAGGATCAGGTCGATTTTTTCTAGTTTCTAAGCGCGAGTAAATCTGTAGTTACAGTTGTTTAATTTCAATGCAAGTAAAGCGTTCGTGTAAATATACGATTTTGGTCAAGGTTTTCGACCAATGATCATCTGAAATATATTTTCATTTCAAAATATTAAATTGTAACAATGCATCTTTAGCGGGTGACCTTTCAAACCGTAATGGAAATAAAATAGCTTACTGAGTGTAAGTATGTCATTATATTCCTTATCAAAAATCATGTCATCCGGTATAATAAATTGGTCATTTCCCAACAACCAATGGGAAATTTCTTGCCCTTCAACAGAAAGAGGTTACTTACATCCGATTCGTAGTATACTGGTTCTTCAGATTCCTGAAATGTTCATGAGTAAGCTTTGTTACATGATCCTCCCTACCGCAGGGTGTTCACACTATACCGGAATCAGTTTTGCCATCAGCTGGCTGTTGGTGCTGCCAGATACTGGGCCACTAGTGACGGCCCCTAACCGTAACGAGTAGTGGTGAAGCTGGGTCACTGGGCGACGTCTCAATCGCCAAGTTATCTTCTAGCGTGTGCAAGGCTTTCTTGTAGTACCTGTTCGTGCCTGTGATCTTTATATCATTAGGGAATGGCAAGCTTCTGGGGCCTGATTCAGCTATTTAAAGGCTAATGGAATCGTTATTGAACGGCTTGATTTTGACATTTGGTCCGTACACTTTCACGTTCACCATCCCAGTACAGATTCGTCTGTATAGGGGGCGCTCTGCAACCTTGGCGCGGACTAGGACTGGGAACAGTGGGTAGTGTTTCGGTGTTGGGATGCTCCGTTTTGGCGAGCCATTGTATCACAAACGGGACCCAGATTCTGCTACTTAAATGCCAATGGAATCGTAATTGAATGGCGTCATATTAACTGTTTTTAGTACGGACCAAATGTTAAAATCATGCAGTTCAATAACGATTCCATTGGCATTTAACACATTAACTGTCATGGAGGTTACCGCTGTCAAAGATTTCAATATGCCCATGTTGTGTAAGTATGGTGGTGTGCTGCCGTGCAGCGCCGTATCGTAGCCAGCTAGTAGCAAGTTTGGGGGTTGCTACTTGCCTTGCACGAACTGCCTGACCGCGTCAGGGAGGACTATTGGGTAATCTACACCTCCCTTCAATGAGTCCACACCAGAGAGTCCAAGACTCACAGGTTGCTACCCAATTAGTAACTAGTGGCTTAGTATGTGGCAGCACTAAACGTTATAAATATCCTGGGGACCACTCCGTCGGCATAAACAAGTGGGCCTTTAAGGTCAATGTGTTAAACTATGGGTCGGACGCAGTAGACGCTGTGGACGCTGTAGACGATTTAGATGTGGTTTATTGTGCTTATAGTGCGTCGTGGCCTAGAGGACAGCATCGTGGCCTATGGGTTAAGCACCCCAACTCGGATTGTGGATCGTGTGGTCACGGGTTCAAATCTGACCAGAAACAAAATCTAAGTGTTCTTTGTTAAATTAAGTTTCTGACTTTATCTCCGGTGATGGGAAACATCGATAAAAAACTAAAATCCGTATAACGGCGGAAGGCTCACCACCTACCACGTTGGGTTCTGATACCATTGGTAAAAAGTGGGCTTGAAAGTGTTCCGTTCACTACGATGGCAACAGTCACTTGCCTCTGACTAACTCGTTTGGGATATAGTCGTGATGTTATGTTATACATATAATAAAATGGTCTCACTTCATCTGATTTTCTTCGCTTTCTTGTCCTTCTTTTTGTTGTTCTTCTTGTTGTTGGTCTTTTTACTGGCTTTGTTGTGGATTTCGGTTTTGGGGTTTGTTTCGGTTTCAGTTTTGGTTTCAGTTTTGGTTTCAGTTTCGGTAAATGTTTTGCTTGTGATATTAGTTTTGCTAGCTGCGATATTAGCCTCGGTGCTACTCTTATAATTATTGGAAAGAAAGCAAATTTTCGCTGGCTTAGTTGATCTGATATTGGTTTCGCATCTGGGCCTAGTATATATCCAGGGCTGACTGGTTCCTGCCAAAAGAAGGTACATCATGCACATTAGTTAGAACATAAAATAATGAACTCGATGAATACCGGACGGTATTTAGAAATGAAATGAAATGAAATGATAATTTATTCGTTACAAATCGTAGGTAATTAAAGGTGGTAAATATTTTACAATCCACTCCGATTCACCTGAAAGGTATACGAATATTCCTTTTGACAGTTAAAGGTACATAACATAATTAATTACTTAATTTTCTTACAATATATAGACTTGATTTAACAATATAAAACACTACTTTTCTAACATTTAATCAATAATTACCAACCTAGTAGAGCACATCGTTTAGAAAATGATCAACTTTATAGTAACATTTCGTTTCTAGAAGACCAGCAAGGATAATTTTAAATTTCTGATTTTTAAGATTTTGAATTGATTCTGGAAGTTTATGAAACAGTCTCGATGCCATGCCAATCAAACTTTTTTCCATTGATGCTGTCCTACATATAGTTTTTTCTATGGCAGGTTTTCTAGGGCGGAGGCTGATACCTATTACTGGCTTCACTTTTTTAAACAATTGTGGATTACATTTCACAAAAATACAAAGTTCCAAAATAGGTATATAATAAACATGGAAATGTCAATAATTTCAGAGATTTGAAATATGGTACGCAACTGTCAGTGGATTTGAGATTGCATATGGATCCAACACACCTTTTCTGTGCTCTAAATATTATTTCCCTGTATGATGAGTTGCCCCAAAATATTATTCCATACCGTAGAGTTGACATGATGAATCCATGATACGCTGTTAATACTGTCAGAGAGACAGGCTAGAGATTTTTGTTAACTTATATAACCTGTACAATCTTTTGCAAACTTCGATTGAATGAGTGTCCTGTCTATGTGGACTCCAAGAAATTGAACGAATTAACACTTTCAATAACTGAAGACTTATAATTTGTAACTATTTTACACTGACTGCCTCTCTGGGAAAAATGAATTACTTTGGTTTTGTTCTGTGGCGAAACCCAGGTTAACTCGCAACAAGGTAATGCTGTGTGTATGGTGGGATTGGAATTTAGGCTATCAAAGTCAGGGCCTAAACTTAAGATCATAGATGGAGACTAATCACACTAAACGCTTAAAAAGCGTTTTGGTAGTGTACAATTCATGTAAAAATGTTTATATTTAAATTATTCGATTTCATCCACGTTATTATATTACTTAAAGTATTGTTTATTTTAATGCTATATTCTTGTAAATGGTCCTTTTCGATTATTACAGTACTATCATCTGCAAACAGAACCATTGGAAACCTCGAGGCAACAGTCAAATCATTAATATAAATCAGGAACAGTAAAGGTCCCAGAACGCTGCCTTGTGGGACTCCGAATTTGACATGGTTTCCTTGGGATCTATACCACTCCATTTGCTTGGATCTCACAGATATTTGGTTTAATTCTATGTATTGAATTCTACCCTCCAAGTAAGATTTTGTAAGATTTAGGGCAATACCCCTTATTCCGTAACACTCTAGTTTACTAAGTAATATCCTGTGGTCAACGTGATCAAATGCCTTTGACATATCCATAGAGATGCCGCAAGTTGAAACACGTTTATCTAAGATAACTGTAATCTGTGCTACCAAGTCATATATAGCGGATTGGGTGGACGTGTTCTTACGAAAACCATGCTGTTCCTTCACTAATATTTTATGATTGTCAAAGAAAGAATAAAGTATTTTGTAAATCACTTTTTTAATAATTTTGGAGAAAACTGAAAGTAATGCCACTAGCCTGTAGTTTTTCATATCACCTCTGTCCCCTTGTTTATGCAAAGGTCTAATTATAGCTACTTTCAATGATTCTGGAAATGTTCCTGTACTGAGAATAAGGTTGAAGTTAGCTACTGCTTATGTCATTCCCATACTGTATTTCATATTCTGACAAGTAAAAGCGATAAAAGCGTGTTGTTCTTGCATGGGGCCTTGAGCTGCTGGCTTACTACCGTGAGATTATATAAATTAACATGTTTTCAAATAACATACAAAATCAGTAGATAGTATATTCGAATGTCTGTGAAAATTTCAGAAAAAAATATTTCTTATTCACTCTTAGTTATTTATAATCACCCGGTATAGCTAACCCAAACACCCACGTAATGTGGTAATCCACCGTAAAAAAATATCTGGTTCTTCATACTTTTTATTAGATATCATTTCAGAATCCTGTTTATGAAGGATTTTCATGTGAATTGCAACATAAATAAATAAAAAGACTGCAAAAGAAATAAGTAAATGAAGATAACCTGAGGTACCTCTGATGGGTCTCCCGCGACGTAGAATTGAAAACCCTGAAGCCAGAGGCACAGAAGAAGCGCCGCGTACATCTTCGCAAAGAGCCTGGCATATGCTACTCTAAGTGAGATACCGCATTATTCATTATTGATTAACTACATGTACCAATTTATCAACGCATCAGTACCTACCACAGACTACGTAACAGATAAATCACTCCATAGAAAATTGACAATTTTGTCATTTGTAAATGCGTGCTGTCTTGTGACAGGCAATTATTGCCAGGGCTACCTCTTTCCATAAGGGTGCTCACCCACGTCAGACTTTTTGTAGGACCGATAATCGGGCCGATTTTGTATTTCACTTTATTTCTGACCTGCTTTTTGTCGGACGTGTGCGTTGCTCCATTGCTATCAGTACGTTCTATTTTTCTCCTACAAAAAATCGGTCACCGATTATCGGACGTGGGCGAGCAGCCTTAAGATGTCAGTAGTAGCACAAATTAGTGATGCGCGGCGCTCTGACACATAGCCCGCTTAGAACAACACGCCATTTTTGACACACGCACACAGAGACGTGAGTTTACAGGCGAAGCAAGTCAGTTTCAGTCACGCGGTCAGTCGCACTGTCAAAAACATTGAGATATTATTTGTACGTCAGATATAGAGTTTAATGGTCGAAAATGGTTTCGCGAAAATATCATTTGTGTTGCAGTGTATTTGGCTGTGCAAACACCATACAAAATTGTAATTACATGTTTTTTCATTACCAAATTATGAAGAAAGGTAAGTTGAACTCAATTAACTTTACAATTAAGTAGGTAGTATAAGTAGATAGGTAGGTAAAACATTTCCGTAACTTATCTCATCATGCATTGGTAAAACACCAGTATTTAAGGTATATTCTTTTGTCGAAGCACGCGCGGCCGCCGCCGCCGAACGTTATGCTGTTACTTGCCTACGGTAGGTATGAGGACTGTATGATTAAGCCCAATAAGCTAGCAAGTTGCACCGGGAGCCCGGCTTAGTTAGCTGACGCCTTCTGTAGGTAAATGACTTCGTATAATCTGGCGCTGGTTTTCAGAAAGGTTTTTAAAGGTTCATGAATTTAAAAACATCGCTAGATTATCCTTTACCCGTTAGGAATGTTTAGTCAGAACATTATTATTTTCCCGTTCTGTCAGATCGAGCTTATCGGGCGAATATAGTAGCAACCCTAGGCGATTAGGCAAGTTTAGGAAAAAAGACGAGAGCGCTCCTTCTGTAAACTCTTATTTTGTGGTAGTAGTCCTTTATTATCGCGTCAGTTTAACTGCAACAGTCGGGTACAAATTCTCTACGCGGCTGTTGACAACCAACTACCAAATGGGTCTTGGGAAACCCGGCGGCCGGTAGTTAATTTTCGCGCGCAAGTATATGGAGTGACAGAGGCCTGCCCCTACCATAAGCTTACACCGATGACAGTCGCTGGCATCTGCGGTAAAGTATTTGTATAACATTTTGTGACCGCGCACGGCAAGTAGGTAAATAGCAAGTGAACTAATATTGGAGTTTAATCGTAGTAAAGTCGTAGTAGGAGCACAGGTGCACACGTTGAAATTTGTCCTAAATTAATCCCAATCATAACGTCGATAAGAGTCGATCTGTAATGTAAATTGGTTAAATAAGCCTCGGCCTGGCGGAAAAACGCTAAACTTTTGTCTCAGAACCTTAAGGCTTCCTACGGATTACTCGTCTCCCTTTTAATCTCGTAAAAAGAAATAGGTACTACTACCTATACTACTTTCGCCGTATGATGATATCCCTGACAGTTCATATTTGTCAATGTAATTTAATCGAGTTAGCAAAGGAAATGGAATCGGATTTACCAATTTGTAATTTTTAAATTAATTCTCAATTAACGGGTTATTTATTTATTTCCAAAAATACATTCATAATATAAAAAAAAACTGCCAAACTTATGGCCAATAAGTTATAGAACAAAACGCGGTATCCCGAAAATAATAGTTTTATAATAACACACAAAGCAGACGCACTGGTACTGATGCGAATGACGTGATTACAAATTACAAAATGGTCGCTCCTATTAATCGATTTTTTGTCGATTCAGTAGTGTCAATACACTATTGAATGGCGTTCCTTTTCACGCATCAGGCGCTGTAGATATATTAATTTTATTTCAAATACTTCATTTATTAACAGTTATTAATAATAACAATAATTTACTTGATAAGATTCGAAAGAACAATAGTTTTCTAATAGTTTATAACATTTTCTTTTGCCAGTTTATTTTAATTTAGTTTGAAATAGTATGCGTGACACGGAACAATAAGAGCTGTCAGGCATATCATCTTACAGTGAAAACAGTATACTGAGTTGAAATACCTTATTAACTATCGTGATTTTGGTTTCCAAAAGACGAGATTTTCAGATTCCCAAAGTTAACGGTGTTTTCGTACCATGACAATGTAGGTATTTAATATTTACTGCACCGTAAGCCGTAATGGAAAAAGATTTAGCTTAAAGTACCGAGGGAGATGGGTTCGATATCTACCTATCTGTTCGATATCTACCTATTTGACGACCGACTTGGTGTAATGGTTATGAAGTTGGCTACTACAACAGAGGTCGCGGGTTCGATCCCCGCACAGTACAAACATTTGTGTGCATGAACATGTCTGTTTGTACTGGTCTGGGTGTCTCCTATGTATAATAAGTATGTATTTACAAAAGAAAATGTATTTAAGTATGTTTATCCGTTGTCTAGTATCCCATAACACAAGCTTTAATTAGCTTACTTTGGGGCTAGATGGCGCTGTGTGGAATAATGTCCAGGGATATTTATTTATTTTATTTATTTATACCTAGGACAAAAGTACGCGCGACTATCTAACATTTGTGTATTATTACTCAAACTACTTATCTCCTTTTTTTGTATTTAGAAATATCTGAGTATGTATACGTCGTGGGCCTCTGATACCAGTTATACCAAAATTGTAAATATTTTGTTGGTAAATTGACAACGATAGGTGGCGAGCTCAATTCATGTTTTTGTTACTGAATTTTAGCTTGTTTTACAGACTTTAAAGATGCGCGCCGAGGGATTCGTCAAAATAGATCCCTCACAAACTGTAAAGTAAAAGAAAAAGTGAAAGTAAAAAATCATTTATTCACTTAAGCTTTTACAAAGAAGCACTTATGAAATGTCAAAATTCACAAAAAATATATATAAACGATAATAGACGTAAATAAAATAATACAATGATAGTACATATTCTAAATAAACATAATGCGAATCTACCACCGGTTCGGAAGTTGCTTCTTATCGAGAAGACTCCGGCAAACTTTGTTTTGTTTTACAACAAATAAATTCAGAGTACAGTCAAAAGAACAATAAAAATACATTATTTGAGCAGAGGAGCAGATATTCTTACTATGACCACAAATTCTTGTCGTTCAAGTAATCCTCCACGTTATAATAACCTTGTTTTATCAACTTTGTTTTAATTGTAGACTTGAACTTGTGAAGAGGTAGATCAACAAGACTTTGAGGTATTTTGTTAAAGTACTTTACAGATTGACCCACAAAAGAATTTCCTACCTTATGTAGCCTAAGACTTGGAGTAATAAGTTTGTTTTTATTTGTAGTATTGTGTGTATGAGCATCACAGTTTTTTTTGAACATATGCAAGTTTTTGCGCACATACATTATGTTATCGAAAATATACTGAGCGTGCACAGTTAAAATATCAATCTTCTTATATACTTCTCTGAGCGAGTCGCGTGGCCTAAGGTTGTATATCGACCGAATAGCTCTTTTTTGGAGTACAAAAATGGTGTTAAGGTCTGCAGATGAGCCCCACAACAGTAGACCATACGACATAACGCTATGAAAGTAACTAAAATACACCAGTCTTGCTGTTTCAATATCAGTCAGGAGTCTAATTTTTCGGACAGCACAAGCGGCCGAACTAAGTCTCCCTGCCAGAGCCGTTATATGTGGACCCCACTGTAACTTAGAATCTAGAGTAATTCCTAAAAATACCGTAGAGTTCGTAATTTCTAATGTCTCATCATTCATATTGATAATGGTGTCAACCTGTTTAACATTAGGCATAGTGAATTTAATACACTGTATCGAGCAACGCACACAAAAGACTAAAAGTACGCCGAACGTAGCGTAGCGGATTAAAATGCGCGAGCGTCCGCGAGCAAAATAGAACGAATGAACTACGAGTATGAGCAGTCAACGCACACGGCGGATCTTAATCAGCGTTAAAAATCCATTTGAAATAAAGGTATGGGCCCAGTATTCTCTTTTAAAACGTCTTCTCTTTTGCTTTAACACATGTAAATTACCTACAGCACAACGTAATCTCAGATTAAATACTCTCGGACAACATATGCTCGCACACCGTGTGCGTTGAGTCCGCGGTGAGTCCGCGGTAAATCCGCTGGGGATTTTGTATTCGCGGAGCGTACTTTTTTCTCCTCGTACGTCGTTTGCGCAGGCCTTTAAAGAAGAATATTTTTGACGATTCAAAAGAACTGTAAAAATGGTTCACATGAATAAAGTATTCATGATTTTTTACCATCTTTTTATTTATTTGGTTCACCAGTGATTATTATTTAGGAAGAAGTTACAATCAAACAATATGCAGCTAGTCATAAGATCTAAAAGAGTTTATTACAAATTCTTCTATTGAGACAGCTTTCTAGACGTCAATCCCAGCTTGCAGCCAACCCTAAAAACATTGAATAAACAAATAAAGCAATATATCAGTAGTCAAGTGCAGTGAACCTACTTGTGTTTGGTGTAAATGAGAAAAATTACTTCATCTGTTCTTCGGCCGTACTATATAATGTGTACTACAAATGTGTTCTCATGTAAGTGAAATGTTCATGTATTTCTTTATGAGAATAAATGTTCTTTAACCAGAATACCCCCAAATAATTTTATTTGAGAACCCTACGAATTGATGCTGTCCTTTGTCATGTATAATAGAAACGAAACGGACAGCTTCTACAAGTGGGGGCCCAGCAACACCTATTTTTGTTTTGATATGTCAAAAATGAAAAATGTAAGGGAATGGCATTAGCACTCGTCTAATTGAAATGACATTTGATGTCAGTTCCATACATTTTTAAAGGGCAGTGCCCAAGTTGGCCTATGAACCAACAAACTTTTAACATTTGTCATAATTCTGGCCATGATTTAAGACATAATTATCACTTATTCGATTGTGACGGACACTCTTGATTTTTGATATTAAAATTAAAAATACTGAAAAGATTTATCGTACGAAAACATTTTTTTAATACCATATAAGTTGCTTCGTCTGAGCCCTTTGTGGTTTAGCCATCGCAACAATATTTAATTTACTTTGTATTAACAAAAGAAACCTTGTATGTGTTGTATGTGCAAGAAAATGTAGTTGTGAACTTACTAAGGGCTCTTAAAAATGAGTAACAATACATTACTGTCAATGCGATAGATGTTTCAACTTTTTATTTCAAATCAGAATTTACATTGGCTTAAATCAGCTTTGTGCGAAGCAAAAAAAAAGAAGTTAATGACATTTGGTTGACTTGACACTTGACGCAAAAAAAAATACCGGCATCTGTCTTGCATTTTTCGCTTTCAATTTGCGATGTTGTGTTATTGTTTTTATATTGATCATTTTATTCTTACAAGCCGGCTAAAAAACGGACCTGTAGTGACCTACCTCCTTTTAAATTTAACCGTTTAAAGGCTTTGTAACCTGCACATAGTTATCTCAGCAATAACTACGGATTTACGATCACCGCAATGGAATCAACATTTTGTGTGAATTGTGGCTCAGCTAGTGGTTCCATGGTACTGGCAGAAGTGGCAGATCAACAAAATATGTGCTTGAAGAACGTTAGGCCCACTCACATAAATAAAACTTCGCATTATAATATTGAATATAACCTCAATTTTTTTCAGATTTTTGATATTTAACGAGTTCTCCGAAGTGTCCGTCCATAAACGTTTTGACACTAAAGTGTATGTATTTATGAACCCTAAGAGTTATTTTTCATGACTGTTGGTTCATAGGCGGCAATGTATGGGCGAATGTACACTGTCCTTCGACATGTCGAAACAAAAGTAGCGAGTTGCTCTTGGCTAGCCACTAAGGTCTGCTGAACTTTTGTGCTGTCCTGCCACAGGTCGGCAAATATGAGAGGGACAGATTTAGGCGCTCAACTTTGATGGCCATTTCAGAATTCGGCGCAACGCATCAAATTAAGTCATGTATCTATGACTTAGAGCATTCAGACTGGAGACGTCACGCGAACTTATTTCTATGCAAAAAAGTCAGCCACTTTCTGCGGGGGGACTAGGTAACGTGTGTGCGTCAGAGTCAACACAGATGCATTTTTCGGAGACGTCTCTACACACGCACACTATGAAAATATTCAACGCTGGCATGAACAAGACGCACACAAATACATTCTCACACAGGGGCAACCTGTACATGCACGAATCTTATGTATCAATTTTTTTTATTTTAAATTTAAATCAACAATATAGTTCTTGGCACTAAGTATTGATAAATTTTGTCACTTACTTGTAATGCAATTCATTTCACAGGTGTTTTAAAATAACACATAACACGTTTTTTTTAGGAAAATTTACGAATATTTACTAGGTTAAAGTAAATAACCAAATTTCTATTACCGGATAATTGTCTAACGGGAACAAACCCTCATCAAAGTAAAGGATTTATACGATAAAGGTTTTAAAATTTCATATTATTGAATTAAGAAGAGTTGCGCTTGTTTTAGGACTTACAAGTAGCAAGATAAGATTATGGTACTTATTCCAGAAAAATCGTAACACCGCGATTCAGGAATATTATTTGCTAAATAGCACACCGCCATCTTTTGGTACTCGAACAAAACTAACTACATATACTGAGCCACAGAAATGTAGGTTCCTCCGTTTGCATTCATGAGAAGCGAGGTTTTTTCATTTTTAAACTGCAAGAAAGTACACTAAAAAAAGTAATGTACATAATTAGGTACCAACCGCGGCGCATGATTTCCTTTCCATAACAATATTCTTCATTCGCGTTCCCCACACAAATCACTTGCTTCCCAGGTCCTTTAACCTGAAATAAATTCATTTTGTAACCGGATTTTGACCATCAACCAGTATTCGGCAAGCGTGGTATTGCCAATACCCATCAATTGTAGTGATAACTTGATTTCAATGATCAAGGCCTAGAAGTGGGACAGTATTTAGGCTAATTGCTTGCTTGCTGTTGCTGTAACCGAATAAGTTTCCCAGTTTTTTGAATAAGGTTGTAAGTTTTCGATTCCCCTTTTTGCCCCCAGTGCCCCACCAGTTTGTTACTACAATATTTATACGAGGCCTCTTCTCTCGGAATAGCAGTGGTGGAGCATGCGACAACCACAATATAACTTCTCATCACAGCGCGGGCTATGTGGTCTGTGCCTTCTATTTCCAAGGACCACAGTCGATAGGACCACCCGATAGGAGGGGAACCGCGCTCGCCTAGTATATTATGCACAGAATGTTAATATGACGTAGTGCCACGCCCTTAGATTGAACCAAATAGCAGAAGATACGGCACGTCCTTCAAATTGACAACTAAAAACTGGGGACCATAACGTAAGCTAGACAGGCGTGCGTCAGAGTAAAGTCCTGTCAATCGTACATAGCAACGAGAGTAATTAGGCGACGGGGGCCTGATTAAGGCGGCTCACGCGCTAGAGGCGAGTCACCTATCTTCCATTTTGATTTAATCTAAGGCCACGCTTCCAATTGACGATTGGGCTGAATAGTCTGTGACAAGGACCTGACATCGGCGCGCTGTCAACAAGACAACTAAATGCGTGACATCATTCTAAGCAGACTTTTACATAATGACAATGTATTCCTTCTCCTTTCACTCACAGAGATTCTCATGAAGGCTGGATGTCACTGCCACGTGTGTGCCATATAATAAACTTTTTAATTGAATGACGTGCTAACGTGCTATGCTATATTCAGAATATGCAAATTAATCCACCAATGACGCAAATTTTGTTGATCATAGATGCATTGAAGATGAAGATTGCCCCTTAAAGCCTGTTGAAGGTAAAACCACTATCCGCTAACAAGCGATTGAATTAGACAAAGCGTAGTTAGGTATAAGCTACGAGTATGATGTACTATTTTGGTGTAGGATTTAAAAGCAAAACGTATGATAACATATTAGTCCTCACATCTACACCTCCCGCGAGTAGGTCTTTCTCTTTGTCATTCTGAAAATAAACCAGATATTCAATGAATAGATTTGAAAAGAAAATCAGTTTTGCTTGTCACTCTGTGTGAATTCATAAAGAGGACACCGTCAAAATCGGCCCTAGCATGCACAAACGAATGTCCTTCTATATATTTATATAATTTTTCTATTCATTTTTCATTTTCTTAGCAATCGTAAACGGCCATTCTGTGGTTAGAAACGAAAAATAAAAAGCTCCATAACTGCTTCACAATTTGATATGGTTGGTGGTGAACATGATTGGTGGACGGTTTGTCAAAAGTGATGACAAATTAGTTTCAAGTAATACCAACAGATGGAGTTATACTCCTTCAGATCGCTCTTGTTTCGTCTCAAACAAGCAAATGATAGCAGAAAAGTTTTTTTTTAAATTACTGAATACAATTATTATTTTAGGTTACTTTAAATATTATTTGCAAGTAACCTTATTGTGAAATTATTGTTTGTTTGACCCCAACTATATTTGCAAGAAACATGGGTGTGCATTCACCGGGGCGCTTAAACTTAGTCAAAAAATTTGCTAAGAACAGTGTTTAGCAAAATACACTTTTACTGATATCGAGTTCACTATTCAGAAAGTAGGATATTCTGGTTTATATCTATGAAATAATTTTTATGGAATGTTACTGCGGTAGGTTTTACCGGATTCCCAGGGTTTCCAGGCAGTACTGGTCTTGCTGGACTTCCGGGGGGTCCTGGCAGTTCTGGCCTTGCCGGACTTCCTGGCTTTCCTGGGCTCTGCTTCAGACAAATGAAAAGCCACTAAAAAACAACTGGTTTTAGAAATTCGGCATTACCTGGTTTAGTACCGTTAGTGGCAAAAACAAAAACCGCATTGAATCGATCTGCATTTTTTTTCGGTTTTTTTTTTACCACAGTGATTCTCGGTCATAACATACTTTGGCACTTCTCTCATTTATATTTACTAACAACGCATGCCATAACAATTCATTAGACAGACATACCTTAGCCATACCTTTCATTTGCCATAGTAACATTATGACGTGCCATTATAGCAAGACTCATAGTTATAATTTTTTTCATAATAATTAATAAACATCCCTTTATGTACCCCACCGATTTTTTGCTGGGAATGTTGCAGATGAACTCTTTAGAAGTGAGAAGAGCCCGTTTGGAGGTTTCAACTGCCTTAGCAATCTTGCGGGGATGGTAGGATTCGCCCGAGTGTGTTGAGCAATTGTCCCGTCTATATGTGCCTGATAAATATTTACGTATTCGCTCCGGTCGGAGATATCGGCTGTTCGCTATTCCAACGTGTCGTACAGTAGCTCGTGAGCAATCCCCGCTGTGTCGTATGCAGAGGGCGCTAAACATGTTACTGGTCGCTAACCCTGAATTGGATATATTCATTGACAGTCCTCAATCGCTTTTAAACAAAGTCGAAAAATTGGTGTAATGTATTCCTTACTGTAGCTTTCATAATTATGTAACTGGGATTATCCCGTTTAATTGTGTTAAATAAATAAATAAAAATAAATAAAATTGTATAACATTTTTTTTTCAAATAAACGTAATACTAATACGACATAACCAATTAATCAAATCGAATGTAATCTAGGTAAAACCGACGCAGTCGACCCTGACTGCACGTAGTATTAAGATGTTTTTATTAACTTATAAACATATTGACGACACGGTTGGCGTAGTGCGCTGTAGCACGGTTTCTCGCCTCGATTTCCGTAGTGTCCCGGGTTCGATTCCCGGTCGGGTCAATTTAGGAAACGATCTTTTCTGAATTGACTCGGGTCTGGGTGTGCTGGGAGACGCCCCTAGCTTATTTCCTTGTGTGGTACCTCGTAACACAGGGATATTAATCCCTACTTCGAGACCATTACAAGAGGTGTGTTGTCTGGCGCATATTTATATTTATTTATTTATTTATATTACTTACATTGCCTTCTTTCTGAAATGAAAACAGAAATGTAGGAACCTTATTAGTGGGAACTTTTAACTAAGGACATCATTTGTATTTTATCTCTCTCAGGCAATTGTCCCACCGCCGACGATGAACGAGAAGCGAGTCGAGCTAGAATTAGAAACGAGTCGGCGAGCAGCGGAAAGCGAGTGTGTAGTTCCGATAGTTTTGTCGCTGGGCCATAAGCGAGTGTAAAAAAATATGTACAAAAGGCATCATTAATTTGTCTATTCGTAGTTTTTTTTTTTTTTTTCATTAATATTCTCGATCCAAATCCTTTATTTTCACCCTCATTTTCTTCCGTGTTTTCAGAATTGCCACTGCCACTACACTAATGCTATCATAAAACACATCATCATCGTTGTCTGAACTAGACAACAATGATAATTCAAATGATTATTTGATATTCTTATTTAAATAAGATTCGCACTGTAAAGAAATGACCGCGGCCGCTGGTTCGTCTCTCGGCGTGAGTTCTGCAAGTATCGCTAAGCTAGAACTCTCTTTGATAGCTCTTGTCGTTCGGCGACGAACAAGTGGAGCGAGTCTTCGCCGGGCAGTGTGAGAGGTCAGCGATCAACTATTTATATGCATCTCCTTTGTTTACACAGAATGTATATCTACTGTACGTTTCTTGTGCGAGAAAATAGCCGATAGTTAGTCGTTTCCTCGCCATTGGTGGGACAACTGCCTAAAGGTAAGTAAGAGCACCTGAGTGTGGCGCCTAAACGCCTCAATGTCATTATTTTTTTTCGATGAGAGTAGGGTAGAAAATTAAGCTTTTATACAGTCCCACCGGTGGACAGGGGCCTTCATCATTCAAATCAAATCACGCCTGCCAAATGCGAGTTATTGATCGCAAACCAAAAATCCGTTAACACACTGCCCTCAGCGTGTATGTTATTTAGATCAGAAATATAAGAGTACCTATATTGCATTTAAAAAAATGTTCGACTCGAATTGAATGTGAAGAACATTTAAACAACACAACACACAAATGAAGAAGCAACACCTTTCTGGAAACCGTGGTAGATTCACATTTTATTTATGGATTGTATATTTAATATGTTTATAGTATTACTGTATGTATATTCACTAGTTAATTAGGTTAGACTATTCGAAAGTACTTATATACATACATACATACATACATACCATCACGCCTTTTTCCCAACGGGGTAGGCAGAGACCACATCTTTCCACTTGCTACGGCCCTGACACACCTCTTGCGCTTCTTCCACTCTACTAGTACTCATATTATGTGGTCTACTCGTATTTGAATGAAAATATTTTTGACTTTGTGCAAAAGAATTCATGAACATGTCTGTTTGTACTGGTCTGGTGGGTGTCTCCTATGTATAATAAGTATGTATTTACAAAAGAAAATGTATTTAAGTATGTTTATCCGTTGTCTAGTATCCCATAACACAAGCTTTAATTAGCTTACTTTGGGGCTAGATGGCGCTGTGTGGAATAATGTCCAGGGATATTTATTTATTATTATTTATTTATTAATTGCAATTTATACTAACAATTGCGTTCCCTGCAGGGTAATCAACTTGGGCATCCGAAAGTACTGTGTGATGTCGCTGAAAAATAAAACAGACATTAATTGAATAGATTCGCATTTTTAAATTCAGTTGTGTTTGCTCTTCTGGTCAGCATCTTCGATAGAAACTGTGGGGTAGATATAATATTATATACTTAATAACGACAACTTAGGCCCGTATTCTGAAACAACATCTGTACTTGAGTATAGATCATAAGTGACATTTTTGTGTGAACTGACGTTTTAAAATCTCTACTCAAGTACAGATCAACGCTTGAGTATGGATCGAGAATACGGGCCTTAGTCAATGAATAAGCGGGACGATAACTTGCGACCGTTAAGTGAATTTTACCTAATAACGACAACTTAGGCCCGTATTCTGAAACAAAATCTGTACTTGAGTATAGATCTTAAGTGACATTTTTGTGTGAACTGACGTTTTAAAATCTCTACTCAAGTACAGATCAACGCTTGAGTATGGTTCGAGAATACGGGCCTTAGTAATTGATTAAGCGGGACGATAAGTTGCGACCGTTAAGTGAATTTTACTTAATAACTACAACTTAGACCTGTATTCTGAAACAAAATCTGTACTTGAGTATAGATCTTAGGTGACGTTTTTGTGTGAACTGACGTTTTAGAATCTCTACTCGAGTACAGATCAACGCTTGAGTATGGTTCGAGAATACGGGCCTTAGTCAATGATTAAGCGGGACGATAACTTGCGACCATTAAGTGAATTTTTAGTTTTAGTAATTTAAGCATATCACAATGCACTATTTTCTACACAAGATAAAAACTAGAACAATTCTACCTGATCCTAGGCCTCAAGCGGGATCCGAACCCGCTCACTGATAATGTAGCTTTATATTAGGGAAATATTTTTTTTAATCTTTTCAGTAGTTTTGTAGCCTTATCCAATACATACTAAACGAACAATTAATCAAATTTTTATCTTTATAATATGAGTATAGACTACTAGCAACGTTAATAGAGGTGACTGAGTTTGCTAGTGGTTGGTTACTGCTACATATTGCTATGAATGTGTTGGACAAGTATATTCTTCTTCTTTCGTGTCGATTGCAACACTACATTTTATTATCTGCCACCTCTACAGCATCTGCATTGGCACATATCATTATAAGGTCGTCATCTTAGAATAATAACGTATAGAAGGATAGTCTAGACAACCGCCCGTCAAAAATGAAGCACCAATCCGACCCACACATTGAACGTTGCGGAGCTGTAATGAACACTGCAAAGCGGTCCGTTTGGAGCTATTTATGGCTCCAATTACGGTGCTTCAAAATCTAAGGTCGTCATAGTACCTATACGCTGAAATAAGTCTTACTGAAACTGGTTACGAAACGACCAGTTAATATATATTATATTATGTAAGTGGGTTATTAATTTAACTTTGAAAGATAAAAAAACTGTTTACTTTTTGCGAAAACAAATAAATAAAAGGTAGTAGTAGTACGAGTTCTTAATGTAAGTATCATTTAAAGGAAGCGAGTAAGTATTATCTGAATAAATTCTTATAATTAGCGTAACTTTCAGGTTTATTATATTTACAGAAAATTAATGGAACCTTACTTTTGGCCAAAAAAGAGTAAGGCTATCTGAATCTGGTCTCACTGGCGTTCCCGGCTTTGGTGGCTTTCCCGCCAATCCTGGCCTTATGGCATGAACTTTTCCTGGTATTGGCCTCACTGATCTGTCAGGGATCTGTTCCAGACAAATATTTTTTAATAAAAATAATTTCACTACAAATAGACAGACTTAGGCCCCTAGCTCACAGGCTCCGTGCGTTTTCGTTTCGGTACCGCCTCTGCAGTCCTTAGAATATCCGGGCACTTGTGGTGATGCCCTAAACATTTAACCGTTGTGACCAAATATGGAGTTAATGTCAGTGATCAATGTCAAGTTCTTGTGGTAAGAGCTTTGGCTAAACAGTATTCTCGTTTGGTTTTAACTGTCAGAAAAGCACAAATAGAATTGTGATGATAGGTGATTATTATTTTATACTTCTAGTAAAATGACATGGCGTTTTTCGGTAGGTAATAAAAACTACATAGGTTTTTATAGAAAGCTGCAAAGTCAACCAGAAGCCATCACAGAATATTATATCATGTAAATATTTGGGTTTTCTTTACCCATTGAACTTACGAAAGCCTTGATCCGACGTTGGTCGAAATTACAACTAACATTTTCAAGTGGCGTAAAATCGCCTCAAAACATTAGTAACCACCGGCGAGTTTACCACCTCAAAACATTTGCTGCCCTCTTCTCCTTCATAAATTTAGACTTCGGGTTCCTTTCAGGAATCCTCGCGCCCCCATTACTCCACTTTGCCCGCCTTTTCGAAAAACACTTTTAGGTGGAAGTTCTCCTGTTCCACGATTGTGTAAACTCCTCAATGAGAACAGCCACTTGCTCGGCATACACGCCGATTCGTTTGCCGGACTTAGATCCATCTTAAACCAAGCCTGGCTGGCTGGTTGATGATGAAGTTTTTATTTGTTTGTTTGTTTTTATTTATTTATTTAATCTTCAATGCAAAAATTTACACTAGGCGGACTTTATGCTAAAAGCATTCTCTACCAGTCAACCATCGGATGAGACAGAAATGCTGTTGGCGGTGCAAAATGTTCATTTAGAATAGAAAATTAATACAAAGATTTTATAAATTCTTAAAAAACGACAGATACAACCTAATCAATATAATACATAGAAATACATAACAAATAAATATATACTTTTGTTTTGTTTGTTTGTTTTTATTTTTTATTTGGTGCTCAAGTGCGTACCATTAGTAATTCAATACCTTTTTAGTTTTATTTTTGTATTCTTCTATTGCATGGTGTGTTTGCCTTAAAGGATTGTTACATTATTTTAAATCATTAGTTTAAGTTATTTTGTAAGAAGTTATGTACACAATCGCTGGTGAAATAAATAAATAAATAATTACGGCAAACGAGTTCTGCTAGATGGTCATGACTGAGAGATGGACTTATAGTACCTACGTGGTCTTATTACAATCGCTTAAATCTAAGCAAGATACTTTCCTAAAACGAGTATCGCGAGCAATTTCGCCAGTAAATATCCAGCCTAGAAGAGTAGTGCCAGGTAACCGCTGACTGGCTAGAAATGAAAGATCATTCACGAAATTGGTCGCTACGCTCAGTTTTGCGAATGAACTTGCCAAGTTATAATAAGGGCTATCGAAGCATGCCAGATACTGTCCGCAATGCGGTTGGCCGCTCAGTGTGTAGGGAGCCTAAGGCTACCAGCAGTACGTGTTGAGGGGTCGTTCTTACCTCTTCATAGGAATGTTCCTGAAAAAAACGAAAGGTAAAGTGAAAAACACAAATAGATCACATAAAGTATGCCGAATGCGCATATTATTAATTATCATTAGCACATTGCGGTAAAGTATTTTTTATACTGTCTGTCTGTATTATCAAGTATCGTGGCCTAGGGGTTAAGCAGAGACCGTCGTGGCCTAGGTGTTAAGCACCCCAACTCCGGTCGTGGATCGTGTGGTCCCGAGTTCAAATCTGGTCAGAACCATCTTTGTGTTAATTGTTAAATTTCCAACTAACTCCCCGGTGATGGAAAACATCGATAGAAATCCAAATCAACCCGGATAACGGCGGAAGGCTCACCACCTGAGTTGCCTGCCAAGTTGGGTTCTAATACTATTGGTGAAAAGTAGGCTTCTGAGCTTTCCGTTCACCATGACAACAGTCACTTGCCCCTGACTACCCCGTTTGGGATATAGTCGTGATGGTAAATTCTGTTAAACTGTCCTAGAAAATTCCCACACCTCACAGCACCCATTGTCCATTTTTGTCGTTTTAAAACCGTGTCGTCTTTTTTATTTTTCAATGATAAATACTCATATTGTTATCTAAACATTTATACTTACTGGTTCCCCGTAGAATTGGTTGTTATCGTATTCGTCCTGAAATAGAAATAGTTATGTCCAAACTATGGCAAGTGAGATACTCTAACTGCCTGTTCATAATAGTAGATTTTCAATGAATGTAATTTTTTCGTGACCCTACCTTATTAAGAGAAATTTTTTGGTTGTTCATGTGTCTCTTTCCATAAATACAATTTTCATACAAAAATTACTTTTCGTAGGTCAACTATCTCGATTTAAGTGACAGAAACTCATCGTAGACCTTCAGGCCAAACTCAAAGTTTTTTTTTATAAAATAAGCAAATTTTTGAAATTCCTTAAAATGAGTTTTTTTATTAAATCTCATATGAATATTAAGAATGAGAAAGTATCTCTTTTGGTCTGTCTGTCAGTCTAGATATGAGACGCTTTCACGACGAATACTGGCTGAACTTCTGACCCGATTTTGATAAATCTTTGAATCTTAAACAGAGCTGAACATGATCTTAAGAAACTTAAGCTACCTTATGGGAATCAAGGTTTATTCGAATATTCGTCATTGTTGAAGATTGAAAGAAAATACGTTAACTATTTAATCTAGTTTAGTAAATATAAAATTTTGACCTGTGTGAGGATGGAAATTCATATAGTAGAAGTCTAAACTAAGTAACAAAAAGCTAGAAAAAGCTAGTGATAGATAATATAAAAAATGCAAACTACAAAGTAAATTTCAAACAACCAACTCGTTGGCTCGGTGCGTAGTCACCCTGCCTGCCGAGCTGCTGGTCGTGTACGACTTTTCTATACTGTATCAATCTGTGGAAACTTAGCACGAGCTCTGCAAGTTTGAGGTCAGATAATGTTTGTGTAATATACTTTGTTTGGAAATCGGAAACTAAATCGGGAAACACTATATTTTCAAAAAGCAAAATTTTGTACAGTAGTAGTATTAAAGAAACGGACATACTGATAGCTCTTCTCCCTCACTTATTTCAGTTCCAGGTTTGCCAGGCCTTCCAGGTCTTCCTGAATTTCCTGGCCTTCCCGGATTTCCGTGCCTTCCTGGAATTCCCGGTCTTCCCGGAATTGCCGGCCTTCCTGGAATTCCCGGCGGTCCCGGAATTCCTGGCTTTCCTACTTCTCCTGGCTTTTCTGGGTTTCGTGTCTTTAATAGAATTTTCAATTTACATAGGTACTTATAAACATTCTTAAAAAATGAGACCATATTAAGAACATCCAAGAACTTCAGTTATGTTCCATTATCAGAACATAACTGAAGTTTTAGTCGGAGCTTGTTTTGGATAGGCGATATCCATGCGGTAAGAACTTCCCAATATATGTATTTTTGAAATATTTCTGGACAGCAGACATGATCATAACCCAAACCTAAACAGAGCTTGTACTTAAAGTGCCAAGGACTGATGAACCTACCAAATAATAATATTAAAAAATATATATATTTTTACACAGACTGAAAAAGAAGCAGGCCACTTTTAAGGGGCGGTGAATCGATAACGCTCTACGGAGAAAAAAATAGTAAACAATTACAATACTTTACAATTACAATTGATAACTCTCTTGCCTTAGCAAGTACTACTTACGTAGTGGCTACTTACCCTTAGGTAAGTAGCCCAGTGCAAACTGATTTTCATCATGCTTCCGAGTTGCGACAGTTAATTTCTTTAAAACTGGTATTCCATGAAGACGTACTGTAACCCAATTAAGGTTACCCTACCCTACCTACTATAAGTATACGCCGACGATAGGTGTTTAGTATCTATAGAGTATTTGTAAGTTACGCATATTTTCTACAGTCCCTCAAGTCGCTTAACTACTACAGTTAGTTAATTGTCCTAATTTACGTGACTTAAATATAAAGAAGAGGAAGAACTACGTAGTATTTGGAGTTACGTACAAGCGGACTTCAAGAATACAGTTTACCATGGCTGGTCCAAACCATGAACTTAGTGCCTTCCGTAGGTACTCTTCCGTAGTATGCGAGAATAAAACAGTGAAGGTTCAGCTTATCACAGCCGTGTCACGCCTCGAACGAGGTTGATTGTACTACAGAATAACATGGTCTCACTTCGTTAGGTGGTCTACGTTTCGTTGGTCTTGATGTTCTTCTTGTTCCCGGTTTTGGTCTGCGTGTCGTTACCCTCTTTGATGGTTTTTTTTTAAATTGGCGCCTTAGTTGATCTAACATTGGTACCGCATCTGGGCTTAGTAGATATCCGAGGTTTGCTGGTTCCTGCCAAAGAAAATTGTAACTTATAAATTGAAACAAATACAAAATACAATAGGAAGATATTTGTATTTTGTATTTGTAAGTGAGATGTGTATAGGTGATGAACTATCAGAGTTGCTATAGCTAACTCAGTTACTTACGAAATATGGCTGTTCACCGCAAAAGATCTAAAGGTATATGTATACTCTCAACAACAACCTTTTTTTTAATTCAAAGTGGGTTTGCGTTTGGTCTCAGTCTCGCCTGGTGGTGAGCGATTACCAGGGCAATGGTGGTGGTACACGCTTACTTAGAAAATGTCTATTCACTACCTTAGTATCTTCAAGACCAGAGCCTTGAAGATACCAAAGTTGTAAGTATCCGGAAACACAGATGCAGGGAGCACGTTCCACTCAGTAGTGGTGTGCTGGTAAGTCGACAACATGGTGAATAACTTTCCAGCAATATCCGTGGTAGAAACTTGGTAAACGAACTTGGTAACTTGGTAGTGATTTAGGTACGATATTTAGTGTATGTATCTTTAAATTTATGTATTATGATTATGTATGTGTAATATGTATAATTTTGGTATAAGTATGTTTTTTGTATTAATAGTATATTTTATTTCCGGTTTTATGAGACACTGCCAACACGATTTCTGCTTCGCCCAGTGGTTGACTGGTAGAGAATGCCATTAGGCATTAAGTCCGCCAATTGTACTTTTTCTTTGTGCAATAAAGAATAAATAAATAAATAAATAGAAAGTAGAGTATGGTATAAAGGTAACCACATGTGGCATGCAATAAATAAATAATTAAATATTTCTGAATTCAGTGGCTGTCTTTTATGTTCTCTTTATAAATACGATTTTGAAACGGCATAAAAGCAGCCACTGAATTACAGATGTTATCAATTTAAAATCTATTTGCCAAATTACAAAAAGAACTTAGGAGTTTGGTTAAATTACTAATATTTAATCGCATCTCTCTCTATCCTGTTGGAAAAGACGCATCAAAGTTGTTTAAGAAAGGTTTGAGGCATCTTTCAAAGCAAATATCAAGACAGTTTGAACAAAGAGAAGTTGGGATACTTCACCATCCGTAGGTAATTATGAGTAAATCACTTACATTAAATGGGACGGCAAGAGCTTGTTCGCGTCTGAATTCATCAAAATACTAAAACAAAAACACGACAAATGGCTTAGGATATTAAACTATTTTTTTTTGTTGAGGTGTTATCGCAAGACCTTTCAAAAATATAGACATTGGTAAGAAAAATACTTCGAAAGCGCCAGAACTCCCCGAGAAATAGCAATTTCAAAATCATAATTTTGGACTTTCCCAGAACGCCCTCCTACAAGCCCTTCAAACAGCCGATTGCAAATGACGTCATTTGCTATGAATTTTTTCGAGTCCTGGAAAACATTTACGAGTATATATATTACATTTTGCTTTTATGAAAATGGTATCGAATAGAAAGTATAGTTATTTAATTTACTTTACAATTTCAAAAATGGATTATTCCACCCAAGTCTGAAGGGTCATAAAATGAATTTTACATAAAAGTAAACGATCTAAAAGTTTTTATAGGGCTCTTTTCAAATGTATTTTTTGATTATATTCATTTATATTTAGAATCTGATGATTTGGTCGAACTGACACTCGTACTTAGGTCCGATCTCCACCCAGAAAACATTCAAGTTTATTCTGTGTCTGGGTGTTATTTCCATAGTTTAATTAAGAATGTTGATTTTTAGGTATTTTTATCCTCATAGATAGATATACTTAATTGTACAAAAACAATAATATCTGATTTTTAAACGTAACAATTTATACAATTTAGGTGGCCTTATCGCTAGAGAGCTATTTCTTCCATGCAACCTTAACAAAACCGAATGAAAAGTCGTGGGCAGACATTAAATATTTAAAAGAAGTATTTTTTGAGATATTCCCTTTTCAGTTTTTAAAACAATGTCCGATTTGGAGGTTATGCTCGTCACATGTATGTTTGTCGGGTGGGGATCGAACCCACGACGTCCGGCGCTAAAGGCAGGAATGCTACCATAGGCCAATCAGATGGCAGCATACTCTACTTATTAAAGTATTAGGCAGAGGTCTGATCCCTCGCATAGTAAAACTAGGTACCTCTGGTGGATCTCCAGCGACGTGGACTTGGAAACCCTGAAGACAAAGGCATAGAAGAAGTGCCGCGTACATCTTCGCAAAGTGGTCTGGCAATTCTTTCTTTTTTGCGAATGTGGCATCTTTCTTAAATACCACATTCTCCAATTGTTGATTATGTGCTTGTACTGATTAAGCAATACATCTGCTAACGATGTGTTGCTAAATTTAATGTAGAAATTAGTTTCGAATGAAACCCAATCTAATTGTTGCTAGGGATCAATCAGAAAAAACTGATCGTAGAAACCCTAAGCTTATCAGAGTACAGTAAAACGTTTTTCGCTCATCCTCTACTAATACATACATACATACCATCACGCCTTTTTCCCAACGGGGTAGGCAGAGACCACATCTTTCCACTTGCTACGGTCCTGACATACCTCTTGCGCTTCTTCCACTCTCATTAATCCTTTTATACATGCTCGTCGATTATGGGTACTCCTGACCTGACCTTTTCTGAGCACGTCTTGGACTTATCCTAAGTACGTCCATCTAGGCCTTCCCCATTCAACAGCTCCATCCACCCTCGCCTTGTAAATTTGTTTCGTTAATCGCCTTTCATCCATCCTTTCCATATGCCCAAACTAATTTATTTAATTGATGTTAAATCGAATCATAAAAATACGACGCACATTGACGTGTGAACAGATGCCAGCATATTCCCCCAACCGCATTGATTACGTCCTCACGTCGCGATACGCAAAACGAAATCGATTCGCCTCAAATATCAAACATGCCGATTTCTGACCTACTCGGAGACGAAATCAACATCAATATGCGTATAGCTATAAACCTATAGTACTTTTGTAAAAATATAACTCGAACTCACTCAGGTGAACGAACACAAATAAAAATTGTCATTTTTTATGAAACTAACAAAAATCGCATTTAACTTATCTTAATTTATTGATAGTTTTTAGCCGTCCGTTGAACACGTAATTAGTAGGCAACGTGAATTTTCAGTCGTCAAATAAACATACTTACCTAACGGTCTAAATTTTTGGTTTCTAATAAACATTATTGGACAAATACATGAAACCTATTCATATCATACTGAGTGTTGTGTCCTTTTTACCCTTTCGAAGTTTTACGAAAACCGTGACAGGCCACCGCTTTAACACCACTTATTGCAAACAAAACTAAACCCCTCATATACCTGCACTCCACAGACTCTTAAAGACGGTGTGAGACGAGGCCTGAAAGGTGTGTACGTACCTACACGTGTAGTTCTCGTTGTCGCGTTCTGCAAATACTATCGTGAGATTATGTTGAATAATAGAACTGTTTTGCATTAAAACAAAACAGATATTATGTGTTGAATAAAACACACAGCGTTAAGGTTGAAGAAGCTGTTTGTTGGTTTTGGTTTAAATCTATGAATACTTAAATACCTATAGTCTGTGATACTTTCCTGTTTAGTTCTATAACTTCGCTCCACAGGCGGCGCCACCAGCTTTGTGAAAGTTGTGGTGACAGTTGTTTGAAATCATAGAAGTCCTAACCTCACCAGCATGGCACTTGCTGCAACGCTGTGTGTTTTATTCAACACATAATATCTGTTTTGTTTTAATGCAAAACAGTTCTATTATGTGCTTTTCTAAAACACACAGCGTTGAGGATGAAGACCTATTTGTTATCTGCTGGTGAGAAGTAAATATTATTAATACAAACGCTATGTGATGATTGCATGGGTGCTAACATATTATATTCTGAACAAACTCTGCACACAATGGCTTCATAACTTCTTATTCCAATTTTGTCCACACAATCACATACAAATTCAACACATTAAAAACACAAAATCATATTCTTTAAATTATTTATGATAATATTATTATAAGGTAACACACGGTTTAGTTTTCATTAGAACCACAATACTGATAGTATTTAATCTTATATATTTATACACAGGTGTATGATGTAATTATCTTAGGTGTATTTAACCTTTAATGATCATCTTGATCACTATTTAAAAAGTGAAATAGCAGAAAAATAGTATAACAAGTCCTCTGACTGACTCATAACATAATAGGTCGGTTTTGACGACAATAATGATTGGTAAGTGTGAAGATACTTTTTCAGTTACATAAATCTTTTTGAATTTTTTTGTATGTGTCTATCCTCATCGTAACTTTTGTAGGCAACGGTTAACCTAATGCTACCAGGAGATGCATCTATGGAAGCTTAATAGAAAATAGATTTCATCCATCCTGCTATAATAGTAATTGTGGCTGGTTTGGGCACACCGGTTATTGAAATAAATAATTCTGCTATTTCACCATATCTATTTCTAGTAAACTGGAAAAATGTTAGGGTTTTGGTGTTCCAGTGATAACCACCCAGATTGTTGGCACGTTCCATTATCAGTTTTGAAACCAAATTTAGGCCATAATATTATTTTATTACCTTGAATAATAAAATTAACTCCAGCAACTGAATAGTAATGTCTGACAATATTGTACTCTGCGCCCCGAAGCTAGCAGTAATATAAGACAAAAATGGTACAATAATGTCAGACAATGTACTCTGCGCCCCGAAGCTAGCAGTAGTATAAGACAATAATAGTAGTAATAACATAGGTACTATACTAATTTACCAATGAAATAAAGGTTTTGTTCTAAACTGGAGATTTGCTAGACTTATGCTTAGCAAAAGTATTTCAGAGTCTGGTTGATGAAAAAATCTTTAATAAAGATCTATGTTGAGGTTCTGCACTCAGTGAGAGCGACTGATTTGTTTAGAAAGATAGTAGTACTATTTGCAAAATGTTCCTTTAAAAACATCTAAACCCTTTGGAGGTTTGATCTTATTGGTTCCGCACCAAATAATTCATGTATTTATTAAAGCTCTTTAGGTAGATAAAGTAGATGATTCCCAGCTGCTTTTTAAGAGATTATGCTCACTTAGGCTCTATTCTGCCACTTGTTCACACCATCCTCAACTATACAAGCTTGAAACTGCAACTGGTCCACCTGAGCTGGGCTAAGGCCCGTGGACTTTACTGGTACATTCCGCAGGTATAGTATTGAAATTGGCTCCATCAAGTCTCGAAACCGTAGATGCAGCTGCCAGAAGCACTGGTCCTAATAAGGTGCTATTAGAATGTAACTCCCCTTATTTGCGGTGTTGAGGTGAGCTAGTATTCTGGGTATTAGGTTGGGAATATTTAGGCTAGATTACATTACCACTGGCGACTAAAGGTGTCGTAAAAAAAAGAGCTAAGGCATCGTTTGACTCTAGGGTGACATATCGAGGGACCACAGCGGTTTCTCTGGACGCGAAAAGGTCTACCTCAGGAACTCCCACTTTCTGAATACGACCTCCGTGGCCTGGGGTAGTAGGTGCCATTTCAGGCAGTGTTCAACCTCTTGATAGACAGTCTGCTATTCTGTTTAGCCTCCCCGGGAGGTAACATGCCGACAGCATTATGTTGGGCTGATCGGTTAACTCCATGAGTCTTATTGTTATAATACATTCAGCTCTTAAACTGCAAATGATTTGCATAACAGTTTCCCACTGTTTATTAACTTCTGCTTGTGGACCAAAAATGTCAATTTCTTTATTAATCCTATACCTGCGAACTAAGTAAAGAAAAATAGTAAACAGATATAACCTGTCTGCTCCGCAGGTAAGCGGTAAACTATGAGGAGTAAGCCCCTCGGGATGTACGGCAGCCCAGTTTACAAGGTCCCGAAGACAGTTCTAACCAATTAACAGTGGTATAATAAAGCATTACACGGTCTAGTTAGGTCTAGTACAAGTTTTCTGTAGAATGTAAATAATGTGTTATTTGAAATAGAGACATTCCCCATTAATTTTGAAGGCTACAAAGCCAGGAGATGCAGATGCAGAGAGATTATATAGTGGCTTGCAAAGTTTGTTTAATATCTTAAAGATGCGCAGTTTGGCTTTAGAGCTGGGCTGTCTACCGAGAGTGCAATTTTGAGCCTTAAGCATACTGTCGAGTACTACACCCGGAGAAGAACGCCTATCTATGCCTGTTTCCTCGATCTTTCTAAGGCTTTCGACCTAGTGGATTTCAATCTACTTTGGAAGAAGCTAAAGGAGACAGGCATGCCAGTGGAGGCTGTATCTCTTCTTAGGTACTGGTACAAAAATCAGGTGAACCAGGTGAGGTGGGTAAATAATCTGTCCGATGAATACAAGCTGGAATGTGGCGTTCGTCAGGGTGGACTGACATCTCCGAGCTTGTTCAACTTGTACATTAACGAGTTGATTGAGGGACTCAGCAGTGTCCATGTCGGATGCTACATTGACGGTACCTGTGTCAACAACATCAGCTACGCTGATGACATGGTCCTGCTGGCTCCCTCGATCAGCGCGTTGAGAACGCTCGTTGACATTTGTGAGCGCTACGCTTCGGGGCATGGCCTCAAGTACAACTGTAAAAAAGAGTGAGGTACTTGTGTTTAAGGCTGGTACTCAAAAGCCGACCTTCGTGCCTCCCGTTGTACTTGAAGGCCCTGAAAGTTGTGCGTCAATTTAAATGCCTTGGCCACATGTTAACTGACAACCTGCAGGATGACGTTGATATAGAGCGTGAGAGAAGGGCGTTGGCGGTGAGAAGCAACATGCTGGCTCGCAGGTTTGCTAGAAGCACAATAGAAGTTAAAATTACTCTTTTTAGAGCTTACTGTCAATCTTTTTACTCTAGCAGCCTGTGGGTTAAGTATACGCAACGAGCCTTCAGCGCCCTAAAGGTGCAATATAATAACGCGTTTAGGGCACTGTTGGGACTGCCGAGGTATTGTAGTGCCTCTGGCATGTTCGCAGACGCCCGCGTCGATGGTTTTAATGCCATTATGCGAAAAAAAGCCACGTCAATGTTTCATCGGCTCCGTAGCAGTCCCAATAGGATTCTGAAAATGATTGCGTCCCGCCTCGACTGTCCTATCCAACAGCACTGGGTGAGTGTTGTCACAGGTCAAATATAAATTAACTGTAAGAAATTTAATGTATGCATGACAGTTGTAAGAATTTTAATAATAAATATTGATTGTTTGACTTTAAAAGTAATTCCGGTACTTTATTGATTTTCATTTAATGTCATGACATGACTTCTATAATGCTTCCTTTCTAATAATTTTGTTATCTTATGTTATTCTCATATCTGGACATTTTAATTTTAATTTTAATCAATGCAATTGTTTTAATATGGATTTAATCTGAAATAAATGATTTTTATTTTTATTTATTTTATTATTTTTAAAACGAATAGAGACGGTCTTTATTAAAGGCCGGAATATTTAATGGAATATAATGCTCCAAACTACCTATCAATAGATGACATGGATTGCTTAAAATTTGAATCACTCCTGTTAGAATTCTTACTAGGAGGGTGACGACATGACATGTCGACACGTTGTGTTTAGCTATGCAAATCCGTAAGATATTGTGCCACTTAATTCACCAGTGCATCACGTGCATATTTGGTACTTACGTCTTTGCTTATTTGGGGGTGGACTTGCAATCCCATCCTCGTTTTCCGTCAACATGGCTGAGCAAGTCGACGTAGTAGCAAGTACTTTTACAGTTTTCCATCGCTTCCCGATCTCCAACCAGAGCATTGGGATTCGATTTTTGATGTGTTAGGCGTTAACTATGATCGCTCATTGCGATTAAACGCACTATAGCACTAGTTCACATTTATATTTCACTGAAAAAACATTTTTTTTTCTCGTTTTGTGACTGTTTGTTCACAAAACCACAAACGCTATGATTTCAAACAACTGTAACCACAACTTTCACAAAGCTGGTGGCACCGCCTGTGGTGCGGAGTTATGTAACTAAACAGGAAAGTATCACAGACTTTAAGTAAGTATGCATAGTGTTAGGCATTTCCGAACGCAGCTCTTTAAAAAGCGCGCACATTCCCGCCAAGTCCAACACCGTTTGACAATATCTTCTGTCTCTCTCACTTTATGCCTTGGTTGTAGCTGTGTGTTTGCTCATTCAAATAAATGATTTTAAATGTTCAAAGTGGTTTTCCTGAGCTTCCTTTTTTCTCAGAAGTGGGATTAGGGGACCTAGTGCCTACACAAAAGTTATCTCGGCGTAGTTTTTAGTTTAACTAGTATCTTTGAACACTCGCAAACGCCGGCGCGCCGGTACGCTGCGCCTACAGAAACCGGTTTGAACTTGTCTGTCGGGAAGTTTTCGAGTTCGAGTGATTTGTGTTTTGGATTGTGTTTGTTTTCATAAATTACTGTATGTCAAGATGAGTTGGTGCAGTGAAAGAAGCGACAACAGTGATTCTGATTGTGATAACTTACACTGGGAACTATTAAAGAACATTACAAATCGGCCGCGTGCATCACGTTCTATATGTGCTGAGCCAAAGCGTTTACGACCGTGTGAAGAACCTCAAAGACCTCAACGTATGCGACGCCGCTATCAAAGCGTCGACGACGGCGTCAGGCGGGCGCAGCGCCGGTAGTGGGGGTTGCGGCGGCAGCGGTTACACCATGGCTGTCCCGAGCTCGAGCTGAGTCCGGTGGCGTACCGGCCAGTGCTCAGGTGAATCCATCCCAAGTGGCGGTACCCAATCCGCCAACAGACCTAGGTATGATTTCGCATGCATGTCTAACTCGAGTAATTACATCGACGACCCCGGCTACACCACCGTTGGTGGAAGCTACCACGCCGATGTAAACAGCCCTCCTTCGGCAATGGCTTGCAGTAGCAGTGTCGTGAACGGTGGTGGTAAAAGTAGTTTAAAGGACATATTAATTATGTTTGGCAATATTTGATGAGAGTGCCTACTGCGATAGGTACCTTGCACACTTGCGCACCGGCCGTGAGCGCGCCATGCCCGTCGGCGGCTACTGTACGGCGAGCAGCGCTGACAAGTGCGAGCTGTGCGCGCTCACCGGTAGCCGGCGTACACCGTGCGCCTTTTGCGACGAACATGCAAGGCGCGTCTACTGTTAGCGGGTATTGTGTGCCCGAGGTAGTAACGTCTTAATTCGTCTGACAATAATCTCACTAATACCGCTTGCAGTCGCGAATCGGTTCAACATAGCGCGTTTTTACAGTTCTGATACAGTTGTTGAGCGGCAAGCTTAGTCGGTAGTATACGATGCGTAGGTCCTAATGACCCGTTACCAGACGGCAGACTTTGACCCCCGGTCTACGGCTTCAGTTGAGCAATAGATGGGAAAAATCGAAGGTATTGCAAGTATGTACGCCTGGGATGAGAAAACTATCATACCTGTTTATCTTAATTGCACATCAAAACTTAAGGGGTACCTACGCCTAACAATAGTACGTCCAGCTGAGCGCCTTATACATGGGTTGGAATGATTTTAAAGAACAGCTGTTGATAGTTTTCCTTCCAATAGGAGTAGGGTAAGTTTGAGCTAGTCAATACGATACGAGGTCTCAGGTTTTTATGAGATTTCAGGATAAATAAAGCTGTTACAGAGTGTTACAAAAAACACAAGTCTGTTTGGCTGGAAACAATATGAAACACTATGTTGACTCATAGAGGAGTTATCATGAATGTAGCGTTTAGCACTCATGATGTTGTGATTGACAACTTGTGAAGAAGTTGAAGAAAGTGAAGAAGTTCATGATTGTGTTTTCTTGGCAATCTTCACTAATGTACCAATATGATAATTTCTTATTACACAAGATAAGGTTTACATAAAACCTGGAAAATTAGTAGTATTGCATTTTAGCACCTATTATGGGAAAGTATCTGTAAGTGTTACAGAAAGGTTACTTACCTATAGGATTTTATATTTACAACTGGTGTTCTATGGGTAACAAGAGAAGGTTAATAACAGCTTATGAAAAAAATATATAACTGTTTTGCATTACAACAAAACAACTATAATGTGTTGGAGAAAACACAGTGTTGGCTGTGAAGAAAGCAGTCCTGACATTTGTCATAAATAATGAAAACTTACCAAATTTTTCGTTGTTTTTACTTTGTGGCTTGACACCTGAGGGCCGAGTGCGTAACTTACTCGGCTTTGCAACCTGTCAAGGCTGTCAAATTCAATAGTCTTCTCACCAGCAAGGCCTTGCCTCAACACTGTGTTTTCTCCAACACATAATAGTTGTTTTGTTGTAATGCAAAACAGTTATATTATGTGTCTTCTAAAACACAGTGTTGGCTGTGAAGACCTGTTTGTTATCTGCTGGTGTCAAGCAAAACGCTATTGTTGAATAAAAAAATAATATTGTTGACTACAAGAATATGATTAAAAATAAAAATATTTTATTATTTTAAACGATTCTCTCTATTTATGGATCTATTAGAAAAATATCTTCTTCTTTGCCCTCGCCTTATCCCGTTACGCGGGGTCGGCTTTCTTGATCTTGAGGCTATTATCTATTAGAAAAATATCGACAAAACAATTTCTAACCAAACTTAGAAAACTTTATGTGTATAGAGATAGTCATGCATCCTTTCCTTCCAATTAATCTAACTTACCAAACAATCTAGGTAAGTAGGTACTTAGAGATAATTGTTATATGAATTTCTCATTTTATCCTCAAAAAATAGTATTCCCAAGAATATAGCTACCTTTTTATTGCCTGTCAGTAGGTTTATTATAATATTGTGACAGCTGCAACAATAAATTGTTATAGGTAATCATAGTACCTATATGGGGGCCCATTATGAAGATGGAGTTCTCTCACAGAAACTATGTGGGAGATTCGCTCTATACACGCCCGATCTTCCATAGCAGGAGGACCATTTTGTTCACATGGGAAGGGCCATGGAACTGTTCAATCTACCAAGGTCTTCCGCAGATCCTTTGTAGGTGATGGGTCTTATAGTTATCTGGTTCGGGGAAGCCAGAAGAAAAAGAAGGGCCACTGGGGAACCACTATGATGATTGACTCTTTTATTACATCATGTAATATTCACTTTACATTAGTAAAGTGTGCTAAAACTAGCAGTATCAGGTTAGGATTTGAAAGCCCTCATATCAGTAGATAGTCTCAGGGACGACAAAAGGCGTCGCATAATAAAATTTGGTACTCATCAGTTGTGTCTAAAGCGACATCGCCTGGAACAGCTGCTGTGGCATTTAAAACAAATAATTTTCTGGATCCCCATATATTGAATATGGCCTCCGCGGCCAGGGGCAATAGACGCCAGTCGCGAGCCACCCCACCTTGGACAGGTGGTCAACAATTTTGATTCAGAAGTTTGGTTGCCAAATTTAGGAGTGCCAGAGATCTGAGCGCCTCCACTGTTTATGTCTTAATGGCATGGCATACTACCAGTTTTGCGGTTCAGTTGTTCCAGAATGTGGGCTACCTTTAATGCATTGTGTTGGTATAGGATCGTACCATACACTGCATACAACTCCTTGACATAGGAGTGCCATATTAAATGTGAGTTGAACTTAATGTCTTAAGCTTATAAGCACATGTCGTTCAATCAAGCTCCCCACCCTGCATCCGCTGCGTTGGTGGTAAGGAAGTGTCTGACTTCTTTGTAGCGCACTGCGCTCAGCGGAGTATACTGCACTTAGCCACAGATTCAGTGGTGAACAGTGTTAGACAGGACTCTTTTCACTCTCTGAGATGTCCTCCCTAAAATCCTCTCAGAAACAATCGCATTTTGCAACTTTGAAAATGTCCTCCGGGAACGGTCAATGTTGTAAAGTAAAGTAAAGTAAAGTAAAAAATATCTTTATTCATATAGACTTATAAAAAGTACTTATGACATGTCATGTAACAAAAAAAAAATTGTAGCAAAAATATACTGAATAAAAATAAACTTACATAAAATAATACTATGATAGTTTATATCATAATTAAATATAATGTGACTCTACCACCGGTTCGGAGGTTGTTTCCGATCGAGAAGACTCCGGCAAGAAACTCGATGGTTACTCTTTTCAATCTTGTTGTTATACACAAAAATGGAATTGACAGAGTAAAGTCATAACAAAAAAGTGTGCAGAGGAGCAGATTATACCTAAGATGACCACAAATTCTTATCATTTAAGAAATCGTCAACACTATAATAACCCCGCTTCATTAACTTAGCTTTAATTTGTGACTTAAACTTGTGAAGAGGCAGTTCAACAAGAGTTTGCGGAATCTTATTAAAATATTTTACACATTGACCAACAAATGATTTCCCTACCTTATGCAGTCTTAGACTGGGAGTTACGAGCTTATTTTTATTTCTGGTATTGAGTTTATGAACATCACTGTTTTTCTTGAAGAGATGCAAATTTTTACGGACATATACTACATTATCGTAAATAAATTGAGAGTACACAGTTAAAATATCTATGCAAGACTCAAAAGGCAAATAGGCTTTGAAATTCCTTTATATGCTACATATATATTTTATTTAATATTATTATTAATGTATTCATACTGGTCTGTGTTCCTGAGAGTATTCTAGTGTATACCTGCTCCTGTGTGAGCCATAAAATAGACTTTGGATAATTATTATGCTTACCACAAGTCTCTAGCATCTCAGTATTTCCGCAATCTGAGTGACTAGAATTGACCTGTCACAATGGACTAGACGCTTGTATTTTCAATACCCTGTCATTCAACACCTGTGGCATAGAGGGTTTCCGCAACCTAATTTAACACTGCTGAGAAAATCTGTAGTGTTGAAGAGATGCCAGATGATAACAATAGTTGTAAATCAACCATCAGCGAGGCTCTGCTAATGTTAGTTCAGAAAAGGTATTTGGAGGTTGATTTTCACACACCAGTCCTGGTTGTGCAAAAGTTCACTAGATCTGAATGAAAAACTAGATGAAAGTGTTTTCATCTAGACTTGACTGGACTTCCGCAGTCTTTAAGTTGAATTATCATAGAATCATTGGCCTCAATTCAATCTTGTTTTTTGGTTACCAAAAACATCTTATTTAAGATTTTTGTAAGGAAACTGCAATGGGGGAGAATTAAATGGAACTCTACAATCACAACACATTTTAAATAGTACTGATTTGAAACATTGTCCTTGAGACATCCACTATAGTTCATTCTGAGAATTTTTAACGTGGTTATTGAGATCAAAAGGAGTCTTTGGAGCCAATTTTGATAAATGCATTGTAATACAATTAAAACTTGTAATAATAATTAAGTACAAATAAATTGCATATTATTTAGCACCTACGTTACTCCTGGTAAGTATTAGATAAGTACTTAAGTCTTTACCTGTGACATTAAAAATAACAATGGAGAACGGGTAATAAATTTTATTATGTCTGCTATGCAGTTAAACCATTAATTTTAAATTAGTTGAAGGTTCTCACTATTAAAATCATTTAGCAATATTTAACCACATCCAACAACCACTCTTGCATACTATAGAGTTTTAAAAAACAAGTGACAAAGCTTTATGAATAAAACATATTCTAAGCTCAGCGGTACATTGATATTTTATCAGAGAGTACTGACTGTACATTCTACTGCCCCCTAATAATTTTATACACTCTTACTTGCTTATTGCCCAAGATTTGCAGGGTCACTTCTGCATCTTAAGGGAAAGCAGAATCCGGACAAAAAAGAAAGGGCCAAATTGATCACATTTAAGTCACTCTGCTGGGTTGGCAGAAAACATCTTCTAAACATCTCGCCATTGTTGTTGAATAAGATGTTTCTGTTCTAAATGGCTTAAGATAAACTATAAGGCAGGCCAGAACATATGGGTCTCAGAAAAGGCTATATGATGTAAGTCATATTCAATTGTGCGCACAACCTTGCATCCGCTGCATTGGTGGTAAGAGTGGCTTCTCCTTAGCGCAATCATTTTAATAAAAGTCACACTGACCTTTTAAAGCTTGTGAGCTAACCATTCAATATTGCATTGGAACTTGTATCGAAAGCCTTTTTATAGCTGAGAGTCAAACTATTGTAAATTATGTCGTTTGGATTCACAGGATGTGTAATTTTATTTCCGTCATAGTTGACGCTAAGCCCAATTACAGACACAGCTTAATAAAGCCTTTGTTACACTCGAAATTGGATAGGTAGGTACGCTAACACTCTGTTTGACTAGGTACCTACTAAGTCAAGATAACGTCTGTTCAAGCATTGTTGCCTATGCGAGAGAGATAAATTGTTAATAAATTATAAGACTCACCAATGTTGAATCGATTCGTATTCGGTGGAAATAGCTATAAATGAAAAATAAGAAAAGTTTTCATCCTCCGAAGATGCAAAGGAATCCGAACAATTCGGTTCAATTCCACATGTTCCCCATCAGGGGTAACACAAATCTTGCTTAACTATTTCCAAGATAACACTGTATTTTCATGTTTTTATACACTTTTAAATTTAATGAAAAAAATTGACGTTCAACCGACAAATATCAAAACGCTATTGAATTTGACAGCCTTGACAGGTTGCAAAGCCGAGTAAGTTACGCACTCGGCCCTCAGGAGTCAAGCCACAAAGTAAAAACAACGAAAAATTTGGTAAGTTTTCATTATTTATGACAAATGTCAGGATTGCTTTCTTCACAGCCAACACTGTGTTTTAGAAGACACATCACAATCAAGCACGCGGACCGCCTGATGGTAAGCGGTTATCGCGGCCTATGGACGCGTGCAACACCAGGGGTATCACTCGCGCGTTGTCGACCCTGTAAAAACCTTTTCAAACCCCTCTTGAAGAACTCCATACTATAACTCATCGGGAAAACCTCGGCAGGGAGTTCATTCCACAATTTAAGCGTCCTCGGAAGGAAACATCTCTGAAACCGAATTGTACGAGACCATTGCGGATTCAGAGTGTGAGGATGAATGCCCTGTCGGTGGCGAGCGGTGCGGTGATGAAAAGTAGCCGTGGGCATCATATCAAACAGTTCTTCAGAACAAAACCCGTTGTACAAGCGGTAGAACACGCTTATGGAGGCGAAGTCTCTCCTCAGACTTAACGGCTCTAAACCCCTTGTCAGTTTGGGATCGTCGACAATCCGGATCGCACGCCTCTGGACCGAGTCAAAAGGACTGAGTTGATATCCAGGCGCTCCTGCCCAAAGGTGACAACAGTACTCCACGTGTGGCCTGACTTGCGCTTTATACAGCAGCAGTCTTTGCCTAGAAGTGAAGTACTGCTTCGCCCTGTTTAGCACACCGAGCTTTTTGGATGCCAACTTCGCCTTTTGTTCCAAATGACTCCGAAACTGTACGTCACTATGATATGTCAACGCCAAGGATCCCAATACTACTTGATATGGTAAGGGAAGTGTTCTGAAACTGAGGAGCTACAGTAAATGGAGTTTTCTTAGTGGTAAACGCGCAAACTTGTGTCTTAGTGGGGTTGAACTGGACTAAATTGTCCCGACCCCAATCGGAAACCCAAGCTAGGGTATTCTCGATTTCAGACACAAGTTTAGTTCGACTTTCCTCCACAATGGTACGAGGGATATTTGCTCGGCCTGTGTAATAGGCATCTCCAGTGCTGTCATCCGCATAGCAATGAATACCGTCATTGGACAGCATATCATTGATATGCAAGAGAAACAGCGTTGGAGATAGCACAGAGCCTTGTGGGACGCCAGAATTAATGTCCAAGCTATCGGAGCAACTACCGTCTACTACGGCTTTAATGCGTCTGCTGGACAAGAAACTGGCAATCCATCCGCATAAACCCTCGGGCAGTCCGTAAGATGGAAGCTTTGATAGAAGACCTTTATGCCAGACCCGGTCGAAGGCCTTAGCTATATCTAGGCTAACAGCCAAAGCCTCGCCTTGACTTTCAATGGCCTGAGCCCAGCGGTGTGTGAGATACACCAGAAGATCGCCAGTCGACCGACCATTACGGAAGCCGTATTGGTAGTCGCTTATCAAATCGTGATCCTCTAGGTACCTCAAGAGCTTGGCATTCAACACACGCTCCAAAACCTTTGAAAGAAGGGAGGTAATAGCGATAGGTCTATAATTCGCCGGGTCCGACCGGTCACCCTTTTTAGGCACCGGGTGCACGTGGGCGGTCTTCCACAAAGACGGACATTGCCTTTTTGCGTAGGAAATCGCGAAAAGGCGCGTCAATACCGGGCACAACTCGGGAGCACACACTTTGAGCACCACTGCCGGGATGTTATCCGGCCCACTCGACTTGTGGACGTCCAGATTTTGCAACTCTCGCCGGACTTCTTGCTGGGTTATGCGGATCTCCGGCATAATGTGACCGCACCAAGAGATGGTAGGTGGCACGGCGCTCCCAGCGTCCAAAGTCGAGTTTGAGGCAAAGAGGTTGCCCAAGAGATCGGCTTTCTCTTTAGCACTGTGGGCCAGATTTCCATCTGGTTTTTGGAGTGGTGGCAAAGACGAGCGGCAAAAGTTTCCCTCGGCAGCCTTGGCAAGCGACCAAAAGGCACGACTCCCTGAAGGGTGGCCCACGAGCCGCTCCCCAATGCGGCCGACGAAGACGAATTTAGCCCTGGCGATGGCTTTTTTACTCGATCTCGAGGCAGCATTCAGTTTGCGCTTTGCATCTGGTATAGAGTGATCCCTTTTAGCACAGGCCGCAGTCCAAGCCTTGAATGCAGATTGTTTGAGGCGCAAGGCCTCTCTGCAGTGCTTGTCAAACCACGGCTGGCTCCTACCCCCGACAGCCACTAGCGGATTAGGAATATAGCACTCCATACCCGCCAGGATCGTCTCAGTGACCGCAGCTGCACAGGTATCGGGATCACCAGATGAAAAACAGAGCTGCCTCCAGGGATACGACGCGAAAAACTCACGCAAACCATCCCAATCCGCTGACTTATAGTGCCACACGCGGCGGCGCCCAATAGGCTTACGCTTTTCAGGTGAATCGCAAAGCACTTGGCTCCGGACGACGCAGTGGTCAGACGAGCCCAAAGGCGCATCCACTGAGATGGTGTACCCGTCCGGATGCGAAGTCAGCAGGAGATAAAGTTAATTTGCCCTATGGGTGACGACGTCCGGTACTCTCGTGGGAGAAGGTACCAGTTGCGAAAGACCATAGGCCAAGGCAAACTCGTAGGCAGACCTTCCAGCGTAGTCAGTGGGCAAAGAAGACCCCAACCACTCAGTGTGGTGAGCATTGAAGTCCCCCAGGACCACCAACTCGGCTGTCGGATACTGCTCAATGACTTTGCCGGACGTCACTTGCAGGTGCTCAAAAAGTTGAGTTATGCCCAGATTACCACTATGAGACCTGTAGAGGCACGCGTAGATACGGGTATGGCCACCGTAATCTATACGCACCCACATAATTGACAGGTCCCTGTCTTCTAGCCCTGAAAGACGGCGACAGCAAATGTCCTCCCGGACGAACATGCATACCCCGGCGTGAGGCACAAAATTGTGCTCAAGCTTGTACCCAGGGTAGTGAAGGTAAGATGTATCGGCCGGGCAAGATATTTGCGTCTCGGTCAGGAAAAGCATTGTCGGCTTTGCGGTTTCGAGGTGATGGTGAACCGCGTTGATGTTGGAGTTAAGTCCCCTGATATTGCACATGTCCACACATAACGTGGAATGGAACGCCGCTGAAGAACGTGTCCTTGTTTTAGGTGGCTTCATTATTTTATTTTTTTAGGGGGTTTTTTTTTAAGGCTTGGGGCAGCCGTTGTGTAGACAGCCGAACGGACAAAGACAGGTTGGGTTTCCGCCGCTGGATGAGATGGTTATGTGATTTGCTGGCGCGGTGGACGGAAGGGCCTCCGACCCCCCCCCTTTGAGGTGGCCGGGTCCACTCCGGTCTCCTCCCCCGGCACGACCACCCCATCAGGGACTTTTCGCAAGGCTGGCAGGTCAGCCTCCCAGGGCGGAGATTCACGTGATCCCTGGGTTCGGGACCCCGTTCAGCCTGCGGGCGGTCAGCGGTCAACCGTTTCATCGGGTCTCCCTGGCAACCGCGCCAACATGCCACGCCGATCCACCACAGCGATGGTGACCAACCTCAGGTCCCCCAGCTGTCCACACAACAGCTCCCCGATGAGCTCTGGTACCTTACTCACCAGCAGGAACACAACACTGCCTGAGCAGTGTTATTTAGCTGCGGTATTCTGTAAGGTGGAGGTATTTGCATCCAGGCGGGCTGCTCAATTATAGGTGGATGAAACCACTGTGCCCTACCTCTCTAAATTCCTTCCAGAGGGAGAAACAGTGAATAAAGAATATTATTTAGGCGTCATGAAGCGTTTGCGTGAGAGTATCCGCCGAAAACGTCCAGATTTGTGGCAACACAACTCATGGATGCTGCACCATGATAATGCACCATCACACACAGCCATTATAGTGATAGAGTTTTTAGCGAAAAATTCAACAAAAGTTCTCGACCAAGCACCGTATTCACCTGATATGGCTCCGTCTGACTTTTTTTTATTTCCCAAGTTAAAATTACCACTTCGAGGAAAACGTTTTGAGTCGATAGAAGCCATAAAAGAAAATTCGCTGAATGAGCTAAAGGCCATACCGCAAATAGCCTATGAAAAATGTATGGAAGACTGGGTGAAGCGGTGGAGATGTTGTATTGCAAGCGATGGGGCCTACTTTGAAGGCGATAAAATAAATTGAGATGAATAATTTGTATTTTTTGTTTTATTGACTAATTTCCGATACTTAGTACACAGAAGGTAAATAACAATATTTTTGAAAACTCTGACTCTATACAAAATTTAGCTCAAGCCATCGCCAACGTCGCCACGTCAGCGAAGACACCAAAGGTCAGTTTGCCACTTCCTATTTTCGAGGGTCGTCCGACGGATTGGCTCACATTCAAGAAGATTTACGATGAGACTAGCCCATCGTACAGCCCATCTGAGAACCTTGTGAGGCTCAATGCTGCCCTTCGAGGAGCTGCGAGTGATGCTGTGGTCGTACTTCTTGCTGCCGCACGAGACCCCTTAGAGGTAGTTCGGGCTCTCGAGACTGCATTCGCTCGGCCAGAACAGGTAATATTGACAGAAATAGCATTCGCTCGCGCACTGCCGAAGCTTTCAAGTCACGAGAGCGCGAACGAACTCAATACCTTCGCGTGCAGGGTTCGCAACTGTGTCGAGGTCGTGCGGTTGCTACAGCGGCCAGAGTACTTAGCGTCCCCAGAACTATCAAATGAAATAGTAGGGAAGCTTACCCCATTGCTTCGAACAAGGTGGGCCGATTTTGCTTCTTACTGGGAAGTCACTGGCCCTCATAGGTACAGGTTAGAGATTCTCTCGGATTTTCTTATGCAAGAGGCTAACTTGCGGGCTCGGTATTAGGTTTTTATGACTTCCGACTTCAAGAGTAAGTCCGGCAGCAAAGATTTTTGTCACGCTACCACTTCGTCAGCAACACCGACTGACGATAGCGTGCTGACTGCTTCTGCTGTCGCCTCTCCAGCTACCACCGCCTCACGTCAGCTACCAGAGAAGACAACTTGCGCATATTGCGAGACACCTGGATACGCCGTAAGAACTTGCAAGAAGTTCTGCGCCTTATCATCAGAGAAAAGGTGGGAGTGGATCTCTTCACAAAAATGCTGCCACAAGTGTTTTATCAAGGGTGCCCACCGATACCGCACATGCAAGAAGTTCTCCTGCGAAGTGAAAGGCTGCAGAAACAAGCGAAGCCACCATACACTGCTGCATAAAACTTCTTTGGATTCTGTTGCTGATGATCCGTCCCCTGCTGCCCGTGTTGTTGTAGGTCATAACTTCACCTCGTCTTCTGCCACACCTGCTAGTCGGCCACTACTGAAGATCGTTACAGTTACTGTCACGGGGCCTAAAGGCAGTTTTGATACCTTTGCTTTACTGGATGACGGGTCAACTGCGACGCTTATCGACTCTTCAGTAACCAGCGCTGTCGGGGCCAAAAGTAGAACTAGTCTCATGAGGGTCGACGGCATCAGCGGCATGTCGAAGGAAGCAAAGGTTAGCTTCGTGGACGTAGAGGTCAAAGGACGTCACAGCCTCAATTCGTACAAAAAAAGGTATCACTGCCTAGACTTGAATTGTGTGGTGCACACCTCCTAGCAATACTGATGAAAAAGGGTATTCTATCATTAGCAAGAGAGCACGTATTAATGTATGCATGAACAGACTTCATGGTGGCATTAGGATGGATTCATGGAGATGTAACGCGTTGGAAACAATTCGCAGCAAATAAAGTTGCGCAGATAGTAGAAATCATTCCAAAACCTCACTGGAATCATGTGCGTTCAGAGGAAAATTCAGCGGACTGCGCAACCAGAGGAGCATCAGTAAAGACACTCGTAGACCACTCTCACTGGTGGCAGGGGCCTAAATGGCTTCTTGACTTTGAGCACAATAGCAGTTACATTGCCAGCAAGCAATATCAAGATCCTAATGTGGAAACAAAACAATCCCATGTAAACGCAGCTTTAAACGTTAAGCAAATAACATTAGTTACAGAAATACTGCAAAATCAAAACTCCGTCACTCGAGCAGCGAAAATTATAGGCTGGATATCACGTTTCGTGGCTCGCATACGTCATCGGTCGAAAGAATGCGATCAAGTATTGTCGCCGACTGAAATTACACAAAAACACTTACACAATAATGATTAAAGACACAATGCAATGGTCATGTTCGGTCTAATAGCAAAATAGCAAGTTTATGTTCGTATCTAGATGAGCACGGACTTTTGAGAGTGGGTGGACGGTTAAATAATTCTTATTTAAACATTTAGCAAAGCATCCTATTATTTTAACACAGATAGCCGGATGACAAACCTACTCATCAATCAAACACACATTACCACGCTTCATGGAGGCCCAAGGCTGACTTTAGCCTATCTCAGAGAAAAATACTGGATCTTAAGTGGTATCAACACCGTTGAAAGACAAATCAAAATGTGCGTGAAATGCAGGCGCTACAGTACTGAGAAAAGAGAGCAAATCATGGCTGACTTACCTCGCCCTAGAGTAACACCATCACGCCCGTTTACTCACAACGGCGTCGATTTCACTGGGCACGTTGAGGTGAAGGCTAATTAGAGGTAGAGGTATTAAATGCCTTGAGGGATACGTAGCAGTTTTTTTGTGTCTCAACGAAGGCGGTGCACCTCGAGTTAGTTTCTGACTTGAGTACTCCGGCCTTTCAAGCGGCTTTCCGCCGTTTTTGTGCTCGTCGCGGAACACCGTCACATATGTATAGTGACAACAGCACAAATTTTGTAGGTGCCAATAGACTACTGAAAAAAGAATTCAAGGAGATAGTGGCAACCATTAATCATGAAATCTTCAGCAGCATAGCAGAATAGGACATTGAATGGTCATTCAACTCACCCGCTTGGCCATCTGCAGGAGGCCTGTGGAAAGCAGCAGTCAAGAGTTTCAAACACCACCTGAAAAGAACTCTTGGCGAGCAAAAACTGAGGAGTTTACTACACTTATACAACAAATAGAAGCCTGTCTTAATTCCAGGCCACTGTTTCCCATGACACTTCCTCATTGGCGGAACAATGTTATCAAGACCTTAAGGTGACGAAAATATAAACTTACCCTGTCGTTGGCAACTTGTACAAAGCATGATGAAGCATTTTTGGAAAAGATGGTCCGTAGACTATCTACAGCAATGGGCGATGCCCAATTTTGAAAAAAAAAATCCAATTCCAAAACTATTTCGAGAAATAGCATTACTGAACAGTTTTCAGTGATCAGATTTTGATTTTGTTTCGTATTTTTTGAGATATTTGAGCAAAAAGCTCCTTTGTTTGACCTTTATGACATCACGTCTTTTCGCCTTTTTATTTTTACAATGGCAACACTGAAACCAAACGTCAATTGACAGTTGACTCTTGATGTCATATCTTGACACGAGTTTCGTTCGAGGTTATTGTTTGTTTGCGTTCATTTGATTTCAGTGAAATTTTTGTGTTAAAAGAAGGTGAAATCATTTACAGCCAGAGAGATGTACACAGTTACAACCAGAGTTAATGAAACTAATGACATAATCACAGATGCACATTGTGAGGACTGTGCAGCATCTGCAGGCAACTTCTTTCTTTTCAATGTCTGTTTCTATGTTAGCTCACTTAGTGGCTGTTATGTTATGTGAGACATACACTTGCCCAGTAGTAAAGGAAGTAGACAGGAAGGATGCGTTTGGACAGCAGGTTACAATTTTCCAAGTGAGTCATTCTACTTGCTTTGCCACCGAAAATAAAATAAATTTATAACAGCTGCTTACCTTGCATTACACTACATGCATCTGATTCCCTGTAGCTTGGATCATGCCCACCAGACTTGATACACAGAAGCCCAGGTAAGCTTTCCCATGCAAGATGGCTAGCTAGAGCTAATCGTATATTACGATTATATATTTCTACCGAAAACCCATCGCAAAATCTCGTTATCTTAGCGGCATTTGTCGTAAAATCATATGCCCCGGTCTGGTTCGCCATCAAAGTTCAATCTTCCTGTAAAGATGGTTCAAGACACCTTTGACAGCTTATTTCTAGCACCAGATATTTACCTGACGAGCTACTCAAGATTGTGGATCCTGTCATAATTCGAAACAGTTACTTTGCTCATCCAGAAAACTTGATGCTCAGCTTGATAACAGGTACGCAAAAGCACATCAGAGAACTCGCCGCAAGACGCATTTTGAAAGCTCGTCAAGGGACTCAAAGTACTGTGCCACGACAATTTGAAGTGCCTAAAATAAACTTAAGTGCAAACTCATACTTTGACATGATTGACTGGCAAGAACATTCATATGAACCCCCAATATTAAAAAATATTTCTAATAAGCAGTTACAAGATTTATACAAGATTTAGTTGAAAATGGTGGAGAGGCTATTTTAGAGTTTATGAGATTGCCTTGCCACACCCAGGCAGTGGAAAGATCAGTAAAAGTGGTCACCGAAGCTTCCCTGAGTGTATGCAGCAAAAACACAAGAGAAGGATTTATAAAGTCAAAATTATCTTCACGAAAAGTTATGCCGAAGTTTGACACAGAAAAAGATTTTTGTGTAAAAAAGAGACTGTTTCCTGTTTCCCTTGCTATTTTTTTTTAATTCTGTACTTTTTTTTAATAAAGAAAGAAGCTAATTACCTCCTTTAATTATTTTATACTTTAATTCACGCAGTCACAGTTGAAACATTTAACATGTAATTCCCAAAAGATGTTGTGCAAAAAATCATAATATTGTTTTTTTTTTTAATTTCAAGCCTCCGGCGGGGGCTCAAGTTGTCGTAATAAAATTCCAAAAAAAACGGATGTTATTTGTACTCCCGAAAGGCAACTTATTATTGCTATTCCAATCAAAAATAAGAAAGAAAAAAGTTGCGGCAGGGCCCGTGATTTTATTGAGGATGCCATTTAAAAGACACAAATTATTATATTCACTGTTGGGATCGATCATCTCTCAGATAGTCTGCACATGATCTATCACAAATTGTAATAAACCTAGTTAAAACATTTGAGTTCCCGTCAAACTCGGGAACTGGGCGTAAGGCCTTATAAACCTGATCTGGACTGATTGCCATCTCCTCAGGTATATTATCTAACTCACTAAATTTAACTCTATGTAAATCTAAAGTTTCTTGCCGGCGAGACCTATTCAATACAGGCCCGCTGGATCCGGAGTTTCTCGGATGGAAAATGGTGTAAGATTAAAGGGACTACAAATAGGATAAGTAGGAAGCAACACGAGAACGATTCAAGTGTACTTACATGAACATATTTCGGCTCTCTGTCAGTATCGATGTCTGGATACACCCTCTGGCTGCTCCTTCTAGTTCTGGATTCTCGAAGCGCGGCTTGATAGCCACACGGAGGGCTCGGAACGATACGGAAATCTTCGTGACGAAAACGAGATCGACCGCGAGAATCCTACCGACTGCGCCAATTACGAAAGCTACAGCCGGAGGAACGAAAAAAAACCGAAACGAATTCATAAAATAGATTTATTACTTACTAAAAGAATTACAATAAAACATTAAACCTATTGACTCGATACTCATAGTGGGGGTCGCTCCGGTCACGTAGGCCGAGGTGCAGGGCACGAGGCTCGGCGTCAGCAGTTTCCGTCACTTGCGTCAATTGTTAATGAGGGCAAGCTGATGCAGCATTTGGGGCCGTGTGCAGTGTTGATCGTTGGACTTGCAAGGTTGCGTATTTCATACAGGGCGTGCCCGTAACAAACCTGTAGAGTCGCGGCGTAACATTGTCGCTAAAAACAACATATGTTGTGATAACAGAGTGAGGTATCAGATTCAAGTACAGATTCCGAGGTTGAGAACGCTGTACTTGATCCGGGAATTTCTTGTATTTCGACCAAAAGGGTAAAACAAAGTCGGGTCTTGCTTGCTACCGCGGTGGTCAATACCATGTTAAGAAATGGTCAGATCAATACAAGTCGTGCGTTATTAGACCAAGGATCTGAGTCTTCGTTTGTGACTGAATTAATGGTTCAACACTTGGGCTTAAAGAAAATATAATTATGTAAAAAGAAATATTGTAGGAATTGGTGGAGATTATAGTTTAAGATCCAAGGCTATGGTGAACTTAGAAATTTCATCACGCTTTGACAAAAATATAGTCATAAATGTTAAAGCACATGTTTTACAACCTATTGCCACGCTACCATCTACCAACCTCATTAAACCAGAGCAATAGATGCCCAATAAGATGAATCTCGCGGATCCAGGCTATTACACTTCCAATCGTATTGATTTGTTGCTGGGATCAGAAGTGTATAGTCAAATTATAAAAAACAGGAGTTAAAAGGAGCCCTAATGGCTTACTGCTGGCACAATACACCTCTTTAGGTTGGATTTTGTCAGGTGCTGTAGATAAAACCTCCATTAATAACATATTAAATAACCGGGACTTGTTGAGGAATAACAGTTCTAACAATACAGGGTTGGTAAAGTCTGCCTGCATTAAAACTGACTCAATTACTGTAGGACAAACCTGGAACCGTAGTAACATTAGCTATACGCCTAGTTTACGAAGATCTTGTCACTGCAATCGGTTCACATATAACTTTTAAAAATGTAAATCTGAAATAGTAAATATTTTATGATGCAAGTGATCGCAAAGACTATAATTGTTTTGTCTGCCTACCAATACATCTGGTAGTTGTTTCATGATGCAATGGATATGTTTATAGTGCGCGCGGAACTAGTTGGCCGCGCCTGAGGTATGTGTGCGGTGGGACGGGGAGGCGGGGACGCTTGCTGTCATTGCTCAGTTCGGCGCCGTACTTCGCGACGGCAACACGCGTTTAAAGTTCCGGTTAGCCTAGACAAAACGCACATGTGATAACAATAACAAGATGAGTCCGCCGATAAATAAACAATCAAAAGAAATCATTTTTAAAGTGCATACGTTTTTTAAAAAACGGAAAGTTGATGTCAATAGTTTAGAATATAAAACTTATGCAAATATACATAAATTAGTATCAGAAGCAACAGGGATATCAGAACGAAGTGTAAGGAGAGTGATTGCTGAAAGTAAAACTTCCTTACAAAATACGGGAGAAGCAAAATTTAGTTCTCCGTGGAGACCAAAAGAAATAAAAAAGAAAAAACAAGTTGATGATTATGATTTAGGAGTGATAAGAAGAAAAATAAATCAGTTTTATACGGTAGAAAAAAAATTCCAAGTCTACGAAAACTAAATGCTGTGTTAAAAGAGGATAATATTTTAGATTGCGGATTGACTTATTTAAGAGAACTTTTGCACAAACTGGGATATTCATTTAAAAAATGTAAATCGAAGAGATCCCTTTTAATAGAGAGACCAAACATTGTTCAATGGCGAGTGAAATATTTGAGGGCCATAAGAAAGTACAGAGAAGAAAAACGAAATATTTTCTTTTTGGACGAAACTTACGTTAACCAAAGTCACAATGTTCAAAAATGTTTGCAATCTTAGTCGGAGCCTAGAACTTATGCAGATATAGGCAAAAGGAAGGCGTTTAATAATAGTTCACGCTGGTAGCCGGAAGGGGTTAGTTCACGATGCTTTGCTAATTTTCAAATCAGATTCAAAAACGGGAGATTATCATGTAGCAATGAACTCTACAAATTTTTACAACTGGTTTGATCAAAAGTTAATTCCTAAACTTCCACCTAACTCAGTCATAGTTATGGATAATGCTGCTTATCATTGTGTGCAAGTTGAGAAGAAACCGACTATGTCCAGTTTGAAAATTAATATGCAGAACTGGTTGCAAAATCATAACGTGTCATTTTCTCCCACGATGATCAAAGCCGAACTCTTGAGGTTGATTAATTCGACCAAATCAGAAAAAAATTATACGGTTGATGAACTTCTTAAAGCTGCAGGCCATATTGTTCTAAGACTACCTCCATATCATCCAGACCTCGACCCGATTGAGCTTGTGTGGGCAAATATTAAGAATTGCCTGACCAGAAATCACATTAATGCTACATTGGATTACAATACTGACAAGGCTATTTTCCGAAATTCTCTGCCGAACAATGGCAAAAATGCGATGACCACGTACAAAAAAACGAACAAGAATACTGGAAGCATGATAATTATGAGATTTAACACTGTGATGGACGAAATCATTATAAACTTACAAGATGATTCTGACTCAAGTTCAGGGAGTTCAGAATCCAGTGATGCAGATGATATGTCAGAATAATTTCATATAATTAGTTTTTGGTTTATTTTACTATTAATTACAATATAAACTTCTAAAAATTCAATTGTTTGTTATTGTTTTTCAATGATGAAACACATATATATTTATGTACGTTTATTTTACAATACAATACCTTTTTATTGTAATGAGACGATTCTTCACGCCTGAGCAGCTCTGTCTCTTGTATAAGACACAAGTTCGCTCGTGTGTGGAATACTGCTCTCATCTCTGGGACGGTTCCGCTAAGTACCTATTCGAAACTCTTGACAGGTTGCAGCGGCGTGCTATCCGTATTATTGGAAACCCAGAGGCAACTTTGACCCTTGAGCCTCTCCAATTGCGAAGAGACATTGCCAGACTAAGTGTTCTCTATCGCTTCTACAATGGGGAATGCTCTGACGAGTTATTCCAGCTTATCCCACCCTCACCTTTCCACTCCCGTACCACGCGTGCTGGACTACGGCGTCACCCACACACAATTCAACATTTGTTGGCCCGAACTAAAAGGTTCGGTGACTCGTTTCTTTGTCGTACCGTCCAGACGTGGAACGCTTTTCCAGCACATGTGTTTCCTTCCTCTTATAGTCCCGGGTTCTTCAAGCGGGGCGTGAAAAGGCATTTCTGCAGGCCTTCAAGGTGAGGATGGCCAGCCCAGTGATTCGTTTGAATGACTGGGCTTGTCAACCTCATATCTGGACCTCACGACCGCTTTCCATCAGGTGGAGTGAGGTCATCTTGACGGGCAATATAAAAAAAAAAAAACTTTCTAGTTTGTTAGTTAAATTTAATTATTGGTAAATTCTTTGTTTTTCTCGCTAAATTGGTATTTTGCACAGCTATCAGCATTTCTGTCTCGTCCAATGGTTGACTGGTAGAGAATGCTTAAAGCATTAGGTCCGCCTTTTGTACTATTTTTTGTGCATTAAAGATTAAATGAATAAATATTGTTACGATATCTCGAGATATCGAGATATCTCGAGATGGTCATCACTGTCTAATCTCATGTGCGTTGCGAGCAGTAGGCAACCCGCCCTCTCGCCCCTGTCGCCACCTAGGCGCGGCCAACTAGTTCCGCGCGCACTATTATTAAGTAATCATCAAGTTGAAATCATATGAGCCATTATTGTTCAATAGTATTTTCTAATTGGCATTATTTTAGGACTAGGTATTAATATTTTTTGGTGGTGAAGTAATTGCGAACCTTTCAAGTAGTGTTGAATAAATTGATTAAACAAATGATGTATATTTTGTTAATAATTCTGAAGAAACACGTATCTTGTAAATTGTATGTACATCCTGTGCAGAATCTTTGTAGGTAAAATCAAAGAATTGTTCTCTTACATAGTTTAATTGTTTTTAAATGTTTAATGTTCTTTTTGCTATTTTTGCTTATGTTGTGCCACGGTGGGCGATAGATTTTATTTTCTTGTTTTGTGTTGTTTTAATGTTATGTGATAAGTAGATGATACTGAATGAATTTCAGTAATGTCAATGTTCAGTAATTGTTTTGTCATATTGCCTGTTTTATATGGCTTTTAATTGAAATAGGTTATTCGTTATTTTATGTACCTATGTATTTTTTGTTCTCTTTGTGCCACGGTGGGCGATTAGTTTGCGTAACTGTTTGGTTAAGGACAAATACAGTTTGTCCTTGGTGGGCGACTATGTATAGTCCATTTATGCATAAATTAAGTTTTTCTTGTGCCAATAGATGGCGTTGTGTTATTAAGCAATTTAATATTCCTAAATCGCGGTGTTATGATTTTTCTCCGGTTGTTTAATAGTATTTTATAACTTTGAATAAATGTCGCTCTTTGAAACTACTTTGACGTATTATTTATTCGACCATTGACCATCTGAACTAGCGCTTTGCTGTGGGTTTGTTCAGCTATATTCTTTATGATGCTATTTTCAATGTTTTCACGTTCCTCGAGTTCAACTTCCATGCTCACTTCATTTAAAACCTCGATTTCAGTTTGCAAAATATCAAACTTCGACGAAACACACTCGAAATTGCTTAATTTTACATTTAACTCAGCTATTTGCATGTTAGATATATCTAATGATTGACTAATATGATCTAAATATTTTTTGAACTTGGTTACTTGTCCCTTTTTAGAACTTCTCTTTACAATTAATTCCTTTAAGTTAGTATCTGCCATTATATAATGAATTTAAAATTAAGTACAACAACGTTAAAGTCAAAATGGAAATTGTATGCTATTATACTATGAATAATGAACAGAAGATCTCTAAAATAGTCAGGAGGGAATAAAATAAAAAATCTCACGCTCCTCGTTCTCCGGAAACCGCAGCAGGAACCAGTCAACAAGCCACTCAACACACGCTGCACCACAGCCTTTATTGTTATCCAGCAAGTAGGTAGGTATTTGGCTGGTCGACGCAGCAAGCCTGGAATGTTCGGCAATCACGGTCAAGGACGCGTTTTTATAAATAGATTTATCGTACGAAATCAATTAAAATGAAGATCACACGAGAAATCAATTAAATTACTTATTTATTCCTAATTTTGTCGAAAATAATCTTCGAATTTGACAAAAATCCTTAATAATTTATGTTAGAATGTGGCCAATTACTATGAAATAATGCAATTTATTGCTTTTATTCACTTTGCTGTAACTATATTTAGAGATTAATTACTGTTAATTTTAGGAAATAACGAGAATTTACGTTGTATACGTACTAAGTATCGGAAATTTGTCAATAAAACAAAAAATACAAATTATTCATCTAAATTTATTTTATCGCCTTCAAAGTAGGCCCCATCGCTTGCAATACAATATCTCCACCGCTTCACCCAGTCTTCCATACATTTTTCATAGGCTATTTGCGGTATGGCCTTTAGCTCATTCAGCGAATTTTCTTTTATGGCTTCTATCGACTCAAAACGTTTTCCTCGAAGTGGTAATTTTAACTTGGGAAATAAAAAAAAGTCAGACGGAGCCATATCAGGTGAATACGGTGCTTGGTCGAGAACTTTTGTTGAATTTTTCGCTAAAAACTCTATCACTCTATTGGCTGTGTGTGATGGTGCATTATCATGGTGCAGCATCCATGAGTTGTGTTGCCACAAATCTGGACGTTTTCGGCGGATACTTTACGCAAACGCTTCATGACGCCTAAATAATATCTTTTAATCACTGTTTCTCCCTCTGGAAGGAATTCGGAGTGAACCACACCACGGTAGTCAAAAAAAAACTGTCAGCATCACCTTGATTTTGGAGCTACTTTGCCGCGGTTTTTTGGGTTTCGGCTCGTTTTCGAGACGCCATTCTGAAGACTGTTGGCTTGTTTGCATGTCGTACTCATAAACCCATGTCTCGTCGCCAGTTATTATACGTTTCATAAAGGTCGGATCCGTAGAAGCTCGGGAAACCATGTCTTCAGCGACATGCTTTCGCTGCGCTTTTTGAACAAAATTAAGCTCTTTTGGAATTAGTCGAGCGGCGACGCGTTTCATGCCTAAAATGTCAATGAGAATGTTGTGGACGGACTTAAAAGATATGTTCACCTCACTAGCCAACTCTCTCAGACTCATACGTCAATTTTCGAGCACTAGCTTCTTGATTCTGTCGATGTTTTCTTTGGTCGTAGCGGTTGAAGGTCTACCAGAACGAGGCAAGTCTACTACTACTTCTCGGCCTTCTTTAAAAGCCTTATACCATTCATAAGCCCTTGTTTTCGATATACACGATTCGCCGTAGGTATTTCGCAACATTTTTAGTGATTCACCACATGAAATATCATTCGAAACACAAAATTTAAGGCACACTCTATGTTCAACAATATTTTCCATTGTAAAAATCGCCGAGGACTCAAAACTATCACCAACAAAAAGTGTAGTTTAAAACAAATTAAATGACAGATCCCGCTCAAATTGCGCGCTTAATCAGTACAGTGCTACCAACATGCAGTAAAAAAATTAGAACGACCTCTTTTACGCGGGTCTTTTTATTGACTTAATACCGATACTTTTTACACAAATTCCCGCGTGCCCCAACTCACAGAGAAGTTGGGATGAATTTATCTGCAGGGCTGCACACAATGGTTTGCTTCTGTACAGCTCAGGCTCCGAGCGGGCAAGGCTTGAGGCAGTTTCCCGTAAAGAGTCTGGGCACTGGCTAAATGCCTACCCCTGCACAAATACGGGTAATTGCCTCGACCCTAATACACTGCGTGTTGCACTGGGATTGCGCCTCGGAGCAGAACTGTGCGTATCACACACCTGCCCCTGTGGTACTGTAGTTGACTCACTGGGACACCACGGGCTCTCATGTGTTAGGAGTGCAGGCCGCTTGTCCCGCCACGCCGCTTTGAACGATGTCATTCGTCGGGCCTTCGCCTCCGTCAACGTACCGGCTATGTTAAGAGCCGCAAGGTATCGTACGTGACGACGGTAAGAGACCCGACGGGTTGACACTCGTTCCATGGACCATAGGCCGGCCACTGGTGTGGGATGTGACCTGCGTCGACACGCTGACCCCTTCCCATGTTCCCGCTACGAGTAAACGGGCAGGCGCGGCGGCTGAAGCGGAGGAATATAAAAAGGCACAAAAGTACCAGAACATCGGTTCCGGTTACACTTTTGTGCCTTTCGGCGTCGAAACACTGGGTCCGTGGGGTCCGAGTGCACAGAACCTTTTAAAAAATCTAGCTAAAAAATTGATTTCAACTACAGGTGACCCAAGAGCTGGTAAATTCCTCGCACAACGTGTGAGTCTTTCTATACAACGGGGGAATGCTGCCAGCATCTTGGGTACCTTACCACAGGTGCAAAATTTTCTTAGTAGTTTTTAGTTATATTTATTTTAAGGTTTTCTTTTTAATTTTTACTGTACTGTATATATTAATTATTTAATCGTTCTGAATATTAATAATATACTGTACCTATATGTAAAATGAATATCATTTTTTTTATTGTATAAATGACTCAGTTAAAATTATATTTATTTACTTCAGTAATTTTATTCACTCGATTTTTATTAGATAATTCTTACCTTAGGAGCCTACCTAGCAATTTCAAATGACGACTTTCGTGGTGCTGTCTGAGTAGATTGTGATAGAAATTTTAATTTTCAGATGAAGTTCTTAAACAAAGTTCAACACAGAAACCGTTAAGCAGTTTCCAGAGGGCTGAAAGTGATGAGAATTCCAAGTAGTATATGAATTGTATGAGGTAAGTTTGCGCTTACGAAGTCAAACAAAAAATTAATCATAACTTTTTCACGGTTAGAAATCGGACCAATATTGATAAGATTTAAAAGGTCAGATATTACCCTCACTATGCGCTATTTGATTTGATCTTCACTTCCAGGGATACCCTCTACAATTAATTAATAAAATAACCACCAGAGTGCAGAGCGCGAGTTGCAGTTAGAGAAGTGAATGACTTCACCATCGCGTTTTGCGAGCACGTAAATTTCAATTAGTATGGAATCGAGTCAGCGCCATCTAGCGGCGAATTCGGGCAACATTAAGGCCGCTAGATGGCGTTTACTCGATAACATACAAATCCGCATTTTTTTTCTCGCAAACGCGATGGTGAAGTTATTCACTTCTCTCACTGCAACTCGCACTCGGCACTTTGGAATTGTATTTTGACCTATAATTTTATGCATACATACCATCACAACTTTTTCCCAACGGGGTAGGCAGAGACCACATCTTTCCACTTGCTACGGTCCTGACACACCCCTGACACACCTCTTGCGCTTCTTCCACTCTCATTAATCCTTTCATACATGCTCGTCGATTATGGATACTCCTGACCTGACCTTTTCTGAGCACGTCTTGGACTTGTCCTAAGTTCATCCGTCTAGGCCTTCCCCTTCCAACAGTTCCATCGCCTTGTAAATTTGTTTCGTTAATCGCCTTTCATCCATCCTTTCCATATGCCCAAACCATCTTAGCATTCCCACCTCAATTTTTGTGACAATATCCTCTTTCACACCACAACGCTCTCTAATTATGCTATTCCTCACTTCATCACTCAATGTCACTCCTGCCATACTTCGCAATGCTCTTATTTCCACTGCATTTATCCTACCTTCATCCTTCTTTTGCCATACCCAACTCCCACTTCCATACATAAGCGTCGGCACTAAAACCCCCGCTTAAACAGCCAGTCGCGCCTTCTCTGACACCTTCTGACTGTACATAAAGGCACGCAGCGCTCAATGTAACATATTCCCTGCATTCACTCTTCTATCAATATCACCCTCATGCCTTCCATCCCTCGTGAACCTAGTCCCCAGATACACAAATTATTTCACTTGTTCTACCATTTCACCTCCAATTAAAACATCACATTCTGTCATATCCTCCTCTCTTTCAAAAACCATGGTTTTTGTCTTACTCACGTTCACTTTCATACCTCTCGCTTCTAAGGACGCATTCATTTATTCTTCTTTCCTGCAACTCGTCGGCCGACGACGCCAATATGACTTGGTCATCAGCGTAGAGAAGGCATTTAACAAGCACCCCATCCATTCTCTGTCCATAATCACTGTCTTTCAGATTTGTCAAACAGTCATCCATGAATAGGTTGAACAGCCATGGTGACGCTACACAACCCTGTCTAACCCCTTTATGGATGTCAAAGCAGTCAGTGTACGCCCCGTTTATTCTCACGCAAGCACTGGAACTCTCATAAAGAGATTTCAGTGCTCGTAATTCTCGTATCAGATAGCTGCTTAACCCATGTGCGGATAAACACAACCACAACTCATTCCTTTTCACCCAATCATAGACCAAACATTGCTCCGCTACGCAACGCAAGGAAAAAACCTGTTCCTTACATTCCATTCCCTTTCTAAATCCCGCTTGCGCATACCATATCTTTTTTTTCCGTCTCTTTCACAACCCTATTAATTTTATTAACACCTTAGCATACAGTTTGCCGACAACACTGAGAAGGCTGATTCCGCGTAATTTTTACAGTCCTGTTGTATACTTTTCCCTTTGAAAAGCGGAATGGTCACGGCCTCGCATCAATGTTCTGGTACCCGGCCGGTCCTCCAACACAAATTAAAAAGGCGATACTACTGACTAGCCGCTATGCCTTGCCCGGCTCTCAGCATCTCAATAGACACTCTACCATACCCTGCAGCCTCACCAACTTTCTTACTTTTTAACGCTGTCACTATCTCATCCATACGAATCTCAACCCTCACCTCCATTTTCTTCCATGTATGGCTCAGCTACACACATCAAAAGTGTCTAGGGATCAACATATATTTTTGCAATAACTTTTCTCCTGATTGATATTAATTAAAATTTTCTTAAAGGATTCATCAAATAAAGTGTTTTCGTTTGTCTACAGTAACGATAAACCAAGTCACCTTTGCATTAATAAAGAAATTTGCCATTTTCCTATTAAGGTAAACGCAGGTATTACCGCGGTAGTCAAAAATCTGCAGGTATCATCGAGTTATGTAATATAATTGTAGTTTTAAGCCATTGCAGGCATATTTTACTCAAAAAGTTAAACTTTTATGAAAGATCAATTAATATCCGTTTTTATGGATCTTAAGCGCACTGTGCCTAATAAAGCAGAAAAATAAAACAACGATTAGTTTGCTTTAAGCCGGCGCCGGAGCACGACGTCCATATAAACGCGAGTCGCCAAATGTAAGTACTTTCAATATTTTGCTAAGGTTATTGTGTCGTAAAGATACCATTTAAACAGATTCGAAGTAGGTCACAAGGTGGGTTATAGTTTCAGCCATGATTGTAACTATGTAATTTTCGTTTATTTTGCACTATTATAAAACAGTGAATAAAAATAAAATACCGTGGTGATAGCTTCACAATTTTCTTCTCTGAATGTATTGACCGCGGTATACTCGGTAATAGCATAAATCAGTACCAATAGTTTTATTAAATTTTTAAGAAAATTGTATAAAACAGTAACCCAAATGATTTGGTAATTCGTTTAGGTAATTATGTATTTATCGTAAAAAACTATTTCCGCGATATGAAAATTTCACTAGATCTCTTATTTTTTTGTCTTAAATTGAGCCATAAAAATTAACTTTGTATGGGAGCACTAAATTCAATACGAGATGAAACTTTATTTTAGTCTGTATTTTAAACCTCAGTACTTAATTCAAATATCATGTATATATTTAGGTAACTTTATTGGCTACCGATTAAACTGTTGTTTTGTTTTAAATTAATCTATTTTTATCCCTCGGAATTAGATCATTTACACTATCGCGGATGAAGCTATAACCGATGGTGAAAACAAGCCATTACTCGGTGATAACTTGTATATGAAGCTATTACCGAGTGTTATTACTCGATATTAACTTCATCATAGAAATCTAATACCGACTGATAACAGCATTTATTTTTGAGTTTAGGGTTCTCTAGAAACAATACCTACTTATATGAAATTCAGAACCCTATTTTTACCTAGACTTAGATACCGTTCTAACTTAGGATTTAATTTTTACGTGGCAATGGTACCGACGACCGACTTGGTGTAATGGTTAAGAAGTTGGCTACTACACCAGAGGTCGCGGGTTCGATCCCCGCACAGTACAAACATTTGTGTGCATGAACATGTCTGTTTGTACTGGTCTGGGTGTCTCCTATGTATAATAAGTATGTATTTACAAAAGAAAAATGTATTTAAGTATGTTTATCCGTTGTCTAGTATCCCATAACACAAGCTTTAATTAGCTTACTTTGGGGCTAGATGGCGCTGTGTGGAATAATGTCCAAGGATATTTATTATTTATTTATTTATCTGGTCTGACTTGGCAAATATCTGATGTACCAACCAATTGAAAAGAAGTAGATTCAAACGGTTTCTGTGTAGTATTTTTTTTACATTCATATCAGAACTTGATATTTCGACGTCATCATGATTTACAGAAACATTCTTATGAGTTACGATTTCTTGAGGGACTGAAAACGAAACAAAATTGGTTACAGTATCAAACTCTTCGTGTTCATTTGGTATCATCATACCGTCAGATCCCACATCAAAGTTCAAAACAACCTCTGATATATTGTCGGTATCAATACAATTGTTCTCAAGAGTACAATTTCCTAGCTCTAGGTTATTATTTTTTGATTGTTTATGGTTTCAGTTGTAATATTCTGCCAATATAAAAAAAGGTTTTCAGACTTTGGGTCACCTGTCCAACCATTATCAGCCTCTTTAAAAAAATTCAATGTGAGTGGCAATAATCTGCTTTCAAACTGTTGTTTGAAATTTTCAATATCTTCATTATTAGCACAATTGGAATTATCAGCATCAATATTTTTGTTTTGCTTTGTTAATAGTTTGCTATATTCAATGTTGTTAACGTTGAATGGATGAATACCACAGCATTTGAAGCCATTTTTAATCGTTTCAGGTTTTAAGGATTTATCGAAACATTTTTGGACCTCTGGCGCAAAATCGGTACGTTTTCCGATCGGTACCTATTTACTAGATCTATTCATTCCCGGGGCTGCAAAATACGTAGGTTTTGTAAGGTTATTTACAAATTCAATACTATTCGCCAGTTATAGGTAGGTAGGTACTTGAAAGCGTCGGTGGCCGAGCGGCTGACTGGTCTGCCTATTAAGCATGAGGTACCGAGTTCGAATCCCAATGCCCGCCATGTACCAACGACTTTTTCTGAGTTACCTACACTAACCGATGCTATTACGGTGAGGGAAAACATCGTAAGGAAACCTGCACACTCAGGCGACTTTATGTGTAAGCATGGTCCAAGCTGGTCAAGTTACCCTGTTATTAAGGTCACGGAGATCAGACGGCAGTCACTCCACTGTAATTACCTGATTATGTACAATCCTAGATCATGGTCCAAAGCTATAAAGGTAAAGTTGGCGTAAAGTTACATCAAGCTGACCACCATTTTTTTAATCTATGGGAATAAGAAATCAAAAAATAAACTCATTTTATTTTAAAAGAAAAGAGGTCTTGAATGTTTCGCCGACTGTACCATTGCCACGTAAAAATTAAATCCTAAGTTAGAACGGTATCTAAGTCTAGGTAAAAATAGGGTTCTGAATTTCATATAAGTAGGTATTGTTTCTAGAGAACCCTAAACTCAAAAATAAATGCTGTTATCAGTCGGTATTAGATTTCTATGATGAAGTTAATATCGAGTAATAACACTCGGTAATAGCTTCATATACAAGTTATCACCGAGTAATGGCTTGTTTTCACCATCGGTTATAGCTTCATCCGCGATAGTATTTGAATTAAGTACTGAGGTTTAAAATACAGACTAAAATAAAGTTTCATCTCGTATTGAATTTAGTGCTCCCATACAAAGTTAATTTTTATGGCTCAATTTAAGACAAAAAAATAAGAGATCTAGTGAAATTTTCATATCGCGGAAATAGTTTTTTACGATAAATACATAATTACCTAAACGAATTACCAAATCATTTGGGTTACTGTTTTATACAATTTTCTTAAAAATTTAATAAAACTATTGGTACTGATTTATGCTATTACCGAGTATACCGCGGTCAATACATTCAGAGAAGAAAATTGTGAAGCTATCACCACGGTATTTTATTTTTATTCACTGTTTTATAATAGTGCAAAATAAACGAAAATTACATAGTTACAATCATGGCTGAAACTATAACCCACCTTGTGACCTACTTCGAATCTGTTTAAATGGTATCTTTACGACACAATAACCTTAGCAAAATATTGAAAGTACTTACATTTGGCGACGGTCACGGTCCTGATGAGTCTGTCTTACAACTCTTGCGGTGTGCGGTCGGGCATTATCATGCATTAACTAAAATAAGGGACCGATTTGCACTTGCAGAGGAACGATGACGTCTGATACAATCGTCTCAGCATAAATTTGAGCGTTGAGGTTGCCTCTGATCCAAATCAACTCAGTTCTTCCGCCGATCCAAATACCCGCCCATACCATGATGGTTCCACCACTATAAGGATGGACTTCCTGGCAGGATTTTAATCGCTGTTGGCGTCCAGGGGTTCTCCAGTGTCGTACGTCTTGTATACGTCTTGTATCCGGTCTCATACCAAAACGAGACTAATCAGAAAAGCACACGAAACGCCATTGTTCTTCTGCCCAATTTCTGTGTTCAAGAGCCCATTGATATCGAATCCTACGATTGTGCATTTCTATAGGTGGTACCCTTAGCGGTCTTCGGGAATGAAGGTTCACTTCATGCAAGCGGTTTCTGACTGTTTGGTCGCTAATTAAGTTCCCTGAAGAGTGATGAAGCCTCACGGCTAACATCATGGCGGTTATTGTTGGAGCTCTTCGAGTTGTGATTTGAATGTATCGGTCTTGTCTCCGTGTGGTGCAGCGATACCGTCCTCCATGGCGCTCAGCCACGGTACCAGTGCTTTGGTAACGTGTCCAAAGTCGACTGATAACACTCTGACTTGTATTCAGAGCTAAAGCCACAGTACGCTGCCGGGAACCAGCTTCTATCATTCCCACGGCTCTGAGCATTTCTTCCCTGCTTAAATGACGTCGCCGCTCCATAATAACGTTGGTTTTAATCAGTAGTAGGGAAACAGTAGCACTAATAATGTCTTCAATGCGTTGTATGTTTTTAAAGGGAAAATATTGACAGCTGATTTTCATCTTTTACTCGAATTTGATTGACAGTTCCTGTTTCAAATTATGAAATGCACCAAAAAGGATCCATATAAGTTTATAAAATCATAAATTTATTACAAAGCCACATCTCAATCTCAAGAAATCCGCATAAAAATGCTTGATCCCTAGACACTTTTGATGTGTGTATTTATTCTGCCAAAGCATCATCTTTTTCAAACAAACTTTCAAAATACTCCTTCCACCTCCCTAAGATACTCTTCCTCTTTTAAAATCTTTTCATCATCGCCTCTGATTTTTGTAAGTTCTGATACGGTCGATGCTTACCTAGCAGAACGTACTGACTTCCAGAAAAACTAGACATTTGTCTTGAAGTCTTCAGTAAGCCTCTTATCAAACTTATCCTTGCGTTCTTCCTTACTTTTGTTCACTACATCCTTCACAATTCCTTTCAATCTTTTATACTCCTTTTCCGCTTCAACCACATCTCCATCTGTTGCCTTTTGCATCCTTTGATTAACTCTTACAGCTAACCAATCCAACTACGCATTCTTATGCATACAACCTCAAATTCAAATGTATTTTTACCCGACTGCGCCAGAAGGAGGGATACGTTATTCGAGAGTATGTTTGTACGTATGTACAAGAAATTGTAGACCTTAAAACACAGTTAATGTCTGCGAATAATCTCATTGAGAAGTTAACTTTGGAAAAACTATCGATGCAAAGAAACATCGATGAGCAAGATAAAAAAAATAAGAAATTTCTAGAAATTTGCTCCTTTGGTGGTTCAAAAGTAAATGAAACCATAAAGAAGACAAAAAATTGTATTAAGGGTAAAAAACGGAAAAATAAGGGGGCAGCGGCAAAATAGATTGTACTTTTTTTAACAAGAGCATGACGAACACAATGGCAGAAGACACGTCGGAAAATAACATAAATACTAAAGAAAGAGAGGAAAACTATATAACAAATCACAGCATCATTTCCTCTCCAACAGCTCAGCAAGGATGGGGGGCGTAGCGGGCACTACAAAAATTAGTCGGTGCAGAGTACGAAGTGTGTTACTATTGGAAAAGCCAGGCGAACCTTTGCGATGTTGTAAATACTTGCGTTAACGAAATGAAGACACTGACAAAGTTAGACTATATTATTATTAATAGGGGGTTATAATGATAAAAATCCAATACAATTAAAGAGAAGTTTGCTTGAGTGGGTTAGTCAGAATGTCAATACCAACGTAATAATAAGTGGCCTACCTTGTAATGCAAAATTGAATAGTTATTATTTTAATTATGATATAAAAATGATATGTCAAGGATTTAGTCAAACATCTTTTGTGGGAATGAACTACAAGAAATCCCGTTACGGATCCAATTTTTTTGTATCAGATCTTTGCTTTGCAGTGTATAGACAGATTAAGCACTATTCTCATATGTATTACAATACTCAAACGCTTAATATACCCAGTCATTCTGTAAATGATTGTAATTATATAAATTCTGTTCAAGTAGGTACAAGATGGCACGTGCAAAACACAATATAACAAGTCAGTTCAACCTGCCAGTAATACTTTTTTATAAGTAATATGGTGACAGTTATGCATCAAAACATAGCGGGCTTCCTAAGCAAACGGGAACTGTTGGACATTGCTTTATTTGAATTACTTAAAAAATACAAACGTCCAATAGACGTTGTATATTTGTCAGAAACTTTTATTTTAAATTTTATTTTACTATTAATATCTATCATACATCTTATTCTCGCTTATTTATTAATTCATTGTATTTTTCATTTAATTTAATTAATTCATCATTGTACCTATTATGTATTCATATCAAACTTGTATCCCTCTCCAATGTTGCATGCCAATTGTTTGGTTAAGTGTGAGAAACCAAAACTGTTATTATTTACTCTTGTCAACCACATTTAATGCAATAAAGGTATTCTATTCTATGTATTTTTGTATAATTGTTTGGCACGCTCTTCGGCCTGAATGGCTCAATGGATTTTAGCTTGAGGTGTCGTAAGATTTGGTGTCGTATTTACTGTGATAGTGACACTGGGTAGGTATATCAAAATTTCTAGCAAATCCTTGTGGCTCAAACCCTGTGTGTCTGTCGATTTACCATCGGACGGCACGCGACAGATACGCATAATAACACACACGAGCGGAACCTTTTCTACGCGAATACTCGTACAAATGTGCCAAATTATAAAACTACTAATTTCATCGGCGAATCCATAATTTGAAATTACGGTTTTCCCCGCGCAAAGGGGATTCCCCGTGCACAGATTCGTCGCGCTGCAATATCGCGCTGTTACTCTACGTAATGGGAAATAACCGCGCGCCGCCATAGATTGGGCCGAGTACTCTCTCTCACTAAAGGCGCATCACGAAATCCCATACATAATGTTACTACATACACAAGCGATATCGGCGAAAACTCATGGTTGCGGCACAAACCTTGTTTGGGAGTATGCTTAGTATTATCAGTGTAGGCGAATTCCATCGTATCATCACTCGTCTAGTGCGAAAATGTTGAAAGCTTGTGGCTGCAGGTATCTGTTTCCGATCTATAAAGACAGGGGCCAACTATTAAACTATACCTCATGTTAGGGAATACCCTTATAACGATCTCCTCGTTGCTGGCCAGCAATACAGGAGCCGGAGCGCCGGGATTCGTCACACAATATTTAGGAGTAGATGTAGTTGTGGAATAGTTAATAAAAGATCAGCCAATCCAGTGACTTGTTTATTAAATAGGGTAAAAGTATAGGTAGGAAAGAAGAACTGTAACAAAATAACAATAAATGAATACAAAGAGTCCTAGGTAATAGATTATCTAATAGTAATAGGTAAGTAAATAGGTATGATATGCTTACCCCGATACACGGGTTCCTGTTACTTATAACTGTTTTAACTGTTTACAATAATTGGTTATTTAAAGTATTTAAAAATACACCATCACGTAAGTTATACTTAAACTGGTAATCTGGTAAAATGCTCGCAAACTGTTCAGTACGATGGTTTTGGTAGGACTGAATCAAAAAAGCTGCGCATGCAATGCGAAACAAAAATCAAATTGAATCAAATTTTGAAAAACAAGTACAAAATACTTTTAATGGCTAGCAGTTAAACCATGAAGTTTCCAGCGATCGTGGTGGTTCTAACGTCCACGAGACTAAAGGGAAACGGCATCGTTACAATACCGGGGTGGCCGGCGCAAAAAAAAATCTTTAAGGATTTTTTTTTGAAAGTTAAAGTTAAGTTAAGTTAAAGTTAAGTAAGGTTAAGTCAATCTTTAGTTAAGTTAAGTTATGTAAAAGTTAAGTAAAAAAAATAAGGTAATGTTAACGATGTCGTTTTCACAATAAGTTAAATTTGGAAGATAAGTTGATAGTTACAAGTCAACAAACAAGTCAACAAACAAATCAACAAACAAGTCACTTATTTTATAAAAAATACAATATGAGTAATAACCTATTATTTAATTAAATGGAAGTGCATGATAGAATTTTGGGTAAACGAATGTTTTTTACAGTGAGAAATTTACACTAGGTTGGTTTCGGTTTCATTCAAATACTAACATCCATCGTATCTAACAAAGTCTTAATTCTGTAAGTTTGAATTAAGGCATCAGTTAAGTAGAGAAATCTTATATAATAGAAGATGTTACTCATGAAACTAACCCAGATTAGTGCAGGCATTTAAATATGCCAGTCACCACCCACTGGCTTTTGGTGATCATGTTCAGTTTTTATTTGTGTGATGAATGTCATGTGTAAGTGTTTGTGTTCGGCAAGACAATAACCTCAGTCTAGCACTCATGACATATGGAACTACTCTTCGCATGCCATCAGACTTCTTCGCACCCACCGAAGTAAGAATAGAAGACGCTGACCTAGTACGCCGTCTCTCTCGCACGATGACGTCACTAACACCAGTGCCACAGCAGTCACACTCAACCACTCAGCCGTTTGTGTACAAGGACTTAGCGACCTGCACACATGTTTTCATACGCCACGATGCAGTAAAAACACCGCTAACACCACCATATGATGGCCCCTACGAAGTGTTGAAGCGATACGAAAAATTTTACAAGATACAGTTACCACTTCGCACTACTGTGGTATCACTAGACAGGCTAAAACCTGCCTACATCACACAAAACGAAAATGAAGACAGATCAAGCGCTCCAAGTAGTACCAACGCGACGGCGACTGATCAAGGCTCTGCAACCGCTACGTCAAACCATCCGGTGCAGTCCTACGTCACTAGAAGCGGACGTACTGTTAAGAGAAATGTACGTTTCTCTTGAAGGGGAGTGATGTGGGAGTCATTGTCTCATCAAGCACAGCCGCCGTACTGGCGAGCGATCGGCAAGACATCGCGTTATATTTATAACCTCGTCGCGAGACGACCGATATAGCTATCTCCCTCACACCTATATCTGAGCTCTGCATTCTATCGTCCCGGCCTACACAGTGGACGCAGATCACTAGAAAACGGGTCATATATATAGCCTCTTGTCCCTTTATAAAGGAAAATATGTCTGTAGAGGCTATGACTTGTAGTCCTCAATCAATTTATTTAAATCTATCGGATGCGGACACCATTGAAGATGACACCGCAAAAGAAAAGTTTTCACGAAGTTTAGAATTTGGATGTCCAACTTTTGAGACTCAAGATTTAAAAGAGGAAGTAAAGAAACTTACTACTGACCTAATGAGCACACAAAACGAATTAGAGAATCCACTTTGCGAAAACAATAGTTTGAAAAAGACTATAAACAAACTCACACAAGAAATTTTTGTACTATAAACGTGTGTCAAAGTCCAATTACTTCAACTTCTAAGCTTTCAAGTGCTAGGAAGTCAAAAAGCAATGTTGTGCAACTTGAAAATATGACACCAAAGTCTTCTGCGCATGTTAAAACAAAACACGACATTGTTAAATTAACAATGCCTAATAGTTTACATATTGAGAAGCAATTAGAACTAGAATCAATAATAGCTGAGCTACAATTTTTTTTATTGAAGGCTAACATGGAAGTACAAAATTTGCAGCAGCAACTAAAGACACTAGAACTTAACATTAAACAAACTCAATCGAGTGCATTACCATGTGTAACTTCCAACAGCACTATCAAGATGGATTGAAAAGTACCCAAAAGACTAAAATTACACAATACGGAGTCTTTACCCCCTATAAAGATATACGGGGCCCAACAAATTATAGGCCTTGCTTCTACTCTTATAAATTCGAGAAAAAACAAAAATTACCAAGTGCTAAGTCAATTAAAATCAAAAGCACTCTCGGCTGACATACTCCGAGATTGTTACGGTAACAAGCCTAGTGCAAACGATATTATTGTAGTAAATGTTGGTGAAAATGACAAAAACCCTTGTAATGTATTATCTGAACTAGGCAAATTGTTAAAGACATTCCAGAACCTTACTGTTATTGTATTGAGTGTGACATAATCAATTTATAAATGAATCCCTAATGAACAATGAAATTGATAATCTATGTAAATATTATAAAAATAGCTATTTTGTGAAACTTTGTCGTAATGCTAGTTCCCTTAATGACATGTGTGACAAAATCAATTTTATTATGGAGTGCATTGATTATAATCGTGAATATCTAGATGTTAAGAAAATAAAGAACTTCGTCTTGCGTGAAGGATCGAATACAGTTAATAGTCATAAACAATACAAAAAAGGGACTCCTATACCCTATTATTTTAATCTAAATACTAAAAAAGTTACCAATCTAAGCGAACTCGGGGGCTTAAATAATAATAAAAAAATAAAAGGAACCATCCACTTGTATTTTCCCGGTTCAAATAAAAGAAAAAAACACGTTTTTTCGTGCCTAATCAAGAGAGTTATACTCACTATCCTGTATCGTCAGACTATGAAGAAAACCTATCAAACATTGCAGTCCTTCATCAGAACACTCAGGGGTTGCTGAGTAAATTGAAGGTATTAGAAGTTTGCATTGATGAATTCCAGAATAAGAAAACAGATCTAGATGTGTTATGTTTTTCTGAAACCTTTCTAAAATTAGGAACTGAAACTAACGCTAAATTAAAAAATTACAATATGGCTTCGTCTTCAACAAGGGTCGAGGAGGTGTCTGTATCTTTGTAAGAAAACACATGGATTTTAAACCTCTTTCCATTTGTAAGGACTTTGCAATCGAAAAATGCTTCGAGGTTTGTGGAGTGGAACTGTTACCTCACAAATGCGTTGTGTTGTGTCTTTTTATGATACCTAATAGAGGTAATCCTAATTTGTTTTTTAATCAATTGGAACTACTTCTGCATAAATTGGCAATTAAAAACAAAAAACTGGTCATTACTGGAGATTTAAACGTAAACACCTTAAAAAAAGACGAAACATCTGAATGCCTTGCGAATCTGCTACATGGTTTTGATTTGAAACTGCACATCAATGAGCCTACGCGTGCGCTTTCGTGCATTGATCATATAGCCAGCAATATAAAAGATGCTAAAAGGAACATTTATAAAGTGTATCTTTCTGACCATGAAACCTGCCAAACCCTAACATTCCAAACTAGTTTACATAAGCCTAAGCCACGTTTCTGGTACAGGCGTCGAAGAGACATTTACAATGATAACATAGGCAAATTCATAGATTGTATAAAAGCTTTATCTTGGCAGGACGTCCTTGACGACAATAACCTCGATGCGGCATTTACAAAGTTTCATGGTGAACTATGTCTATTTTACGACTTATGCTTTCCGGAGAAACGTATTAAATTAATGCAAATAACTTGAGACCAAAGTGGATCACTAAAGGCATTCGACTTTCTTGCACTGTTAAACGCAAACTGAGGTCATCCTATTATAGAACTGGCTCTGACGAAACTAAATTGGCCTTTAAAAAGTATAGTAAAATTCTACGGAAATGTATATTTACCTCACAAAAAAATCACAACGCTAATTTAGTAAAAAAAGCCAAAAATAAATGCAAAGCATCGTGGGACGTTATTAAAGATAAATCGGATTGTGTAAGGGAAAATGTGGAAATAGAATCTCTCTATATAAACGGACTAGAAATCAAAGATCCTTACATAATAGCTCAACATTTCAATAATTATTATATAAATTTATGTGATCATCCGATAACACATCATAAACCAGAATATAATCTAATTGATAGACAGAGTACAAGTATATTTTTAAAGCCATGCACGGAATTCGAAATAATAAAGATAATAAGATCCTTAAATAACACAATGTCAGTAGGAGTGGATCTCCTTTCAACACCTGTACTGAAAGCATGTGCCGAATACTTAGCACCTATTCTTGCACATTTTATAAATCTATCATTTACGCAAGGTGTATTTCCCGAGTCACTTAAACATTCTATTGTGAAACCACTATATATGAAAAACAACAGACAAGACTTAAGTAACTACCGGCCTATAACACTCGTCCCTATTCTCTCAAAAATCTTTGAACGGGCTATGAAGACAAGAATCTTACAGTTTCTGGAAAAACATAATATTATAGCCGTTGAACAGAACGGATTCCAAAAAAATAAATCAACTACTCTTGCGGGATACAGATTGATGTGTAATGTTACTAATAATATAGATAATAGAGTCTCAGTTACAGTTATATTTTTTGATCCTAGTAAGGCATTTGATCTCGTCGATCATAAAATTCTCCTTAACAAATGTGAAATTTACGGTATTAGAGGACCTGCCCATGACTGGATCAGGAGCTACCTAACCAACAGAAAACAAAGTGTTCAAATAGCAAAAACAGACAAAAGTAACGAGGTTGTATCATACAGTTCGTCATTTCAACAAAACAAAGTAGGTGTTCCTCAGGGAAGCGTAATGGGACCGCTATTGTTTCTGTTGTATATCAATGATTTACCCAAGGCTACTAATTATGAAACCGTACTTTTTGCAGACGACATCTCACTTGTAGTGCCAAATAATAATAAAACAGTTCCCTATGAAACCTCCATAAATGAGGAGATAGAAAACATTTACATTTGGTTACAAAGAAATAATCTCTCTATTAACCCTTCAAAAACCAAATATATACAATTTTTCAATTATAAATCTAAAAGTCTCAATCTAGAAATACAATGCCAAGGACATGATTTAAATGAAGTTCAATTTTTTTGGGTATTGCAGTGGATCGTCATTGTAATTGGAAGATTCATGTACGGAGAATTTGTGACAAGTTGAGCCGTTTCGTGTTCGCTCTCTATCGTTTAAGAAACACAGCCAATGAAAAGACTGCCCTTCTAGCATATCATGGTTATGTATCGTCAGTGCTAAGATACGGAATAATCATATGGGGTAACTCCACTGATGTATGTAAAGCATTCATTGTTCAAAAGAAATGTATTCGAGCTATAAGTGGTATTGGGCCACGCGATAGTTGTGAACCCATATTCAAGAAATACAATTTACTCACATTGACTTGCATGTGGATATACATGCAAGTCAATGTGAGTAAATTAAAAGTAAAACTGCCTATCGAAATAGGCAGTTTTATAAGACAGAACGTACATTTCTTTAAAACACAAACTCATGCACAGAGGTTGCGTCCGAGAGACCCTTATAAGTTGGTAGTGCCGCAACATAATAGTACGCTTCACGGAAACAACTGCTCCATAATGCCCATCCGTGTATATAACAGAATTCCTATAGAAATCAGACAGTTGCCCACACCTTTGTTTTTACGTAAGCTAAGAAGATGGCTCATTGAAAAATGTTTTTATAGCCTAAAATAATATTTTGACACAAACACGTAGGCGAAGTAATCATTTTATTCTGAACATTCTAATGTACCTACCTATTTATTTAATAATTTAATAATTTTAATCTTCTATGTTTTTGCCTGACATTGTATAATATATATAATACTAATTTAATGATAATTTTTAAACTAACATTAAAATAGAATCTGTTGTCTGTCATAAAGTAATTACCTATATGTATAAAAGTAGAAAATTTTGCATGCTGACATTTCGGCAGAGCACGTATGTACCTATCTATAACACATTATGTCCAACAATATTTACAGTGTCTCTTAAGCAAATAAAAATTTCATTTCATTCATTTCATTTCATTTCATATAAACTTTGAAATTTTGTTAATAAATACTCATTATCAATCTGGAACTCTCGTATTACTCACCTCTCCTGCTACACACCCTCCAAGCGGTTAGGCTCCACACGGTTTTGTAGAATTTGCCATATGAATCAAAATGTACGTCCAATAATTCACTGCATGCATTAAGAGTCCTACTAAGCCTAGGCACAGGAGAGTTAAATCCCAGTACTGTTCTATTTGAAGGTGGACATAAAGGCACCATGGTCTTACGTGGTATTCTAGGTGGTGCGCGGAACAAGAAATAGCTCAGCAGTCTGGGGCAATCTATTTTACCTCTTATCAATTTATACAGGAAAAGCAAGTCTCTCAGTTCTCTAATCATATCCAGAGGACTTATTCTGAAGTACTGTAGCCTAGACTAATATGATTTTAGTGACCTCGCCTTTCCTGCACAAAAAGAGAGATGCCACAAGAAACGTTTCTGTAGACGCTCCAGACGCAAGGTGTGTGCAGCATAGTATGGTCTCCACACCACACTACAATTCTCCAAAGTACTACGCACTAAACTATTGTAAATGAGGATTTTAGTCTCAACCTTGCGAAAATCTTTTACATTCCTAATTACGAAACCTAAAATCCTAGATGTTTTACTGGCTAGGTACTCAATGTGAGGCTTAAAAGTATTTTTTTTATCAAAAAGAACACCCAAGTCCCTAATGGTTTTCACTTCCAGCACTGGGTCACCGTCTATATGGTAATTCGAACTGACTTGATGAAGGTTTCTTGAAAACTTTACATGAAAGCACTTTTTAGCATTGAGTTTCATGTTATTGAGGTCACTCCAGTTCATAAGTTCGTCTAAATCAGCCTGGAGTAGTTCTCCATCTTTTTGATTCTCAATTTTACGGCCAAACTTTAAGTCATCGGCATACATGAACACCTCTGAGAAACGAAAACACCAGGGAACATCATCTTTATACAAGGGAAATAAAATTGGACCCAAATGTGAGCCTTGAGGAACTCCTGAAGTTATTTCATGACTGGCGGATTGCGATCCGTTTACTACAACACAAAAAGAACGATTGCCTAAATAGGAAACGAACCATGAAAACATGGAGCCATGAATACCATAAACTGATAATTTTTGAGCAATAATTTTAATAATAATAATAATAATAATAATAATACATTTATTTGCACAGAATACAGGTCACACAGGTTATTGTTACATTTGTGCTTACAGTACAAATCTATATTCTGCCAGTCTAAGGCATGCAAATGTTATAAGGCAAATTAAACATCAAATTACATTATTTAAATAAATTAACATTTTTTTTTTTTAAATTAACAAATTTTAATTAATTTGTGAGAGACTTTGTCGAATGCCCTTTTGAAATCTGTGTAAATAACGTCGTACTGTTTTACAGAATCTATTACCTTCATTAAGGATTCAGTAAAAGACAAAAGGTTAGTTGTGGTAGATCTTGAACCAACAAAACCGTGTTCTTCTTCGGCAAGATAAAGCTTTAGATGATGTTTGATGTATGGACAGAGCAGTGATTCAAAAACTTTTGCAAATGTGCTAAGGATTGAGATGGGTCTATAATTAGAGATAAGGTCCTCTTCACCAGATTTATGTACCGGGACTACTTTGGCATCCTTCTATTTCGTAGGAAAAACACCAGAAGACAAAGATTTGTTATAAATAAGCATCAGTGGGTGTGAAAGAACAGATGCACAAGAAACTACATAAACAGGAGGAAATCCATCTAGACCAGAGCCTTTTCTAGGGTCGATATTCTTTAGTTTAAACGTTAATGAGTCTTTATCAATGATTGGCGGTGAAAGATGTAACCTATTCACTCGGAGATTCTTCAAGAAACCCTCACCTATTTCATGTTCTTTGTGACATTCTGACGTATAAACGGAAGAGTAGTACTTCGCAAACAGGTCTGAAACTTCATTGCTATTTGATTTTGTCGTCAGTCCATCAGTCATACAGAGAGGGTATACACCAGTTCCACCTCGTTTATTCTTAACATGCGTCCAGAGTAGTTTTGGATTCTGCTTAATATTATCTTCTACTCTTAACATATAATTATTATACAATGTAGTAGCTAACTTCTTACATCGTTTACTTAGAAGTTTCAATTGTAACTCGTCCATTGGATTTTTATATACTTTGAAACGACGTCTTAAATTATTTTTATCTTTCAATGCTTTTATAATTTCCTTATTGAACCAGGGTGGGTATCTATTTGACTTTGGTTTACATTTTGGAATTAATTTTTCAACAACTTTTTGTAGAATATCATAAAACACTTCAATCATAATATCATTAACATCGTTAAACCCTCCGAGCAGAAGATCCCAATCTTGCGCTCTCAAGAACTCACGTACTTGACAATAGTTTGCTTTATAAAAATTTGGCCTCACACTATTGTTATTATAAGGTAACTTTGGCTCCGTTTTGAAAATTGAATCTATATCTAAAGGTGGGTGTAACTTATCAATATTACACAAGGAGCCTACGGATTCGCTTACATTACGAAAGGACATTGAAGATAATACAAGGTCTAGCACACGTCCAGAGTTATTTTTGACAGTATTATGTTAACTCAATTTCCCAACCTCTACAAAATCAATAAAACTTTGGCAAGTATTTGGCAATTTGATGTTATCAGTATCAATCCTACACCAATCAATTCTACTCAAATTGAAATCTCCAACAATGAAAACCTCGACATTTTTACATTTCTCATAAACAGAATTACAATTTTCAATAAAATGATCTAGGGTAGTTAGGTGTACCGGTGGGGGCATATAGGTTGCACATAGAGCTATTTGACGTGGGGCTCGTATATTTCCGACATTGATTTGAATCCAAATATCCTCACATTTACTTTCCCAATTATTAATCCGTATTGACTGAATTTTTTTAGAGACTGCTATTAGTACTCCTCCTCCCTCTTTCTTGTTTACAAATCCAGAAGTCTCTCTATCTCTTCGATAAACATTGTACCTATCGTCAAATAGCTCTCTACTCATCACTGAATTGTTTAACCATGTTTCAGATAAAATAATTACATCGTAATTGCTACAGCATAAATTCTTATAAAATATATTAGTTTTAGTTCTTAAACCTCTAACATTTTGATAATAAATCCTTAAACTATTGAATTTTAACATTTGATAATACTGGGGCATGCCTTAAATCTTAGTTTAAATTAATCGATTGAGATCTTCCGTATTCCTAATATGCATATATTCACTTGATTCATCTTTCCGAACAAAGATTTTCCCACCCCTGACCCACACAAATGTGTATTTTTTTTCTTTGGCTTTAATTCTTGTGTCTTCAGCATGAAGGGCCTTGTTGGCTGGTGATAAGTGCTCGACAACATATATAGGTAGTTTCGGGCCAGATATGCCCAGGTGGCAACTATGTAGCCGATCTTGGGGATTTTTACCTTTATTAAATTTGATAGCAGAGGCAAGCAGTTGATCACGTAGCTTAGGGGAAGCAAGTTGCATTATTATGACTCGGGGACGTGTGCTAGAAGGGGTCACTTTGGCAGTTCGGGTGCAATGTAGTATATCCACATTCTATAGTTCAGTTTACCGTCGTAGCGAGCTGTGCGACAATATTGTATAAGTCCTCGTTTTTATTTTCCGGCACGCATTGCACTTCTAAATTGCACGAACGTGTTTGCTGCTCTAGGTAGTTTATGCGTGCGTTCAAAGTGCCAATGGTCCCCTTCATGTTCTTATTTTCAGCCTGTAAGTCGTAAGTTATTTTGTCTGAGGCTTCCTGTTGCTTCTTTATTTCCTCAAACTTGTTGTTTATAAATGACATAGATTCTTTAATATCTGTCATCTCTTCTCTAATAGGTTTTAATTCTTTGTTGATAGCAAGCTTCACACTATCATTAAATTGTTTTAACATGCTACTGAATTCTGCTCTCACGACTTCTTGTAGCGTAGCTCTTACATCGCCCGTATTAATTGTGATTGCAGGAGGCGAAGGGGAGCCCAAGGCTTGTCTCTTGTTCCCTATGTTAACAGAAACATTGCGCAAGGGCGTGCAGTCATCTTTGGACGTCTTGGGAGCTTGAGCCAAACAGTTTGGGCAGTTCCAGTGCAATGTGGCTCCGTATTCTTGATTGTCAGTTATTGACATGCATGCACAATGAAAAGCCATACAGCAGTTATTACACGTATCAAAATTTTCTTCAGGGGCGTTATTATCCATGCAACAACCCCACTTACGAGATTCCGAGATGATTATCGAAAGATAAACACAAAAACATACAAAAAGTGAAACCCTTTTGTCTTAAACAGGATCGAGCTCACACACTTCGGGTGGGCTTCGCGCCGAAACCACTAGTAGTATAGCGGAGCAAGTTTTCTTGGTAACAGATGGACGAATTTAGCACTTAGGTGTCAAGTTCGTTAGCTACGATCTATGAGTATGTATGTAGTACTCGATGGGAAGGCAAATTAGCAAATATGGTAACGTGTTTGCCGCCGAGCACCGCGTGAGTCAACACTGCGCTTACCCGTCAAATCTTCTCAATAATCGTCGTAGATTTTTCAACAATAATTCGATGATAACTCCCAAAATTCACGATGTCTCGAAACAAATGGGGCATGAACAGATTTGTTATTTATTACAGCACAATATCATGGCTAAATTATACTACTACTTACTAATAATATGGGTAAATTCTCGTCGTTTAATAAATTTTTCACTATGTTACGAATTAAAAAGACGCGAGCGTTAAAAAATGCGTGTTCACTGTGTAACAGTCGCGCGCGCGTAATGTGATTTATGGAGTTGTTATCCGCTCCAAAGGTAAAAATACGACGATTACTATAACATAGGCTTATTTAAGGAGCTGTTATCCGCTCCATAGAGAAAATGACTAATAACTATAGTTATAGACTAGTCGTATTTCCGGCTATAGCCGGAAATACGACTAGTCGTTTTTAAAAAATATATTAACACATAATAATCTTATATGTACAAAATTACGTATTGACATGGTAGTTAATGGTTAGCCGAAAGGATGGAGAGGTATATAAAAACAGTACCTATATAAATCAAGAGATTAAGTAACATTCGTCACGCTTAAAGTAATGATAAATTACAATAAATCAATAACCTCCCGTCAGTCCAATTCCGATGTAGTTCCGGCTGTCTGAGCCACTCATCCTACAGAGATCTCGCTTATCTAGATTGATAACGAATCGTTAGTGACGGCAATCGATCAAGGTTTCGTCGTTTGTGACGATATACTTTCTTTGAAAAATCAAAAAAACGTGGCTCAGACAGCCAGAATTTTGCAATTTCGGCCACTTTCGATCTCAGCTTCTAAACGATTTCAGGGCCCATTTTCTTATCAAAAGGTTAGTGACGCGATTTGTGACGGCATCCGAAGTCATTTCATCCATCAGGATGCAATACTTTTCGAGAAATCTTCAAAAACATGTGGCTCAGACAGCCGGAATCCGGCTGTCTGAGCCACATGGTTTTTCTTGATTATTTCACGAAATATCACATTTTGGACAGATCTTTCTCTACAAAAGGATTGTGACGCGATTTGTGACGCGTCACAAAGCGTTTTGAACTCTCGTGACGCTTCCATTTAGGAGTTATTGTAAAAAAACGTGTTGGCTCAGACGAAAATCTTCCGGCTGTCTGAGCCACCTGTTTTATGACTTCCAGAGGTTCCACGTAGCTGGAAACACTTCTAAACGAATGTGACGGCGATGGAGAACAAGAATTGACGTTTGTGACGGCTCTAAGTGCCTGCAATCAAAAGTTATAAGCATCTCTTTTTTTCCCATACATTGGTGCAAATGCACGAGGCAGGGTGACCACACTGAGCTCTTTTATAGGAATGCAAGGACATCAATATTGTAAATCTTGGCAAAATGTTCACTTATAATGATGAGTGATTGCTTTGTCTTTTACTTACGTACCTATTAATGTAAGTATTTACTTAGTCTACACAATATTATTGCAAAAGGCAATACTATCGATAGTTTTCTAATACCTAGTACGAGTATGAACCGAAAAAATAATAGTATCGTAAAATCACTGGCAATCGTTTGTACAAAACTATCGATAGTATCGATTGTTTTTGGTTTTTGTAATGTTAATGTAGCAGTACTATGTTGATAAGTTTATTAGTTATCAACACGATAATGTTGTTGTTATGGTTTTGTAACAACCTACTGCTGATTGATCCTACCGTGTAATAATATACTGTATGTTGGTGTGTACACTGTAAACTAAAAATAATGCAAAAAAAATATTCTTAATGCTGTTCAAAAACACACTACTATCGAATCGATGGTATCGGTAGTATCGCCTTTATCAATAATATTTCCTAAAATCTAGGTTTTTAGAAATAAGTAATTAGGTATTAGTTCAATCAACATCTAAACATTTTTATGATAACAATTGACGCAGTTGTTAGCGCTGATTTTAATCACCTAAGCAATTAAGACATGATTGTCACGGACAAATAATTGTTTTAAAGATATAGCCAAAATCCAAAATACATAATATGGGCGTGAGAGTATGTGCCTGCTTACGTGAGCGTTTGAAAAAGTGTGTTTATTGTGTAATGCCTACAGATATTTCTGTAGCTATGTTAATCTGTACCGGGTGATTATCAAATAACTTCAGAAAACGATATCGTTTATTATATATAGTAACCATATAAGCGAAAATTATATTTTTTCAATTAACTTTAACATAAATTAATATTGACCGTTCGAGTGATTTGTATGGCGATGACCTTGAAATGAAAGTTGTTTGAATACTTAAATTAAATTTTCGCTAAGATAGTTTCTACATGACTTAGTGAGAATGCCAGACTGTGTTCGAAAGTTATTTGATAATCACCCGGTATATGCATATTGACGACACGAACGGCGTGGTGTCCTGTATCAAGGTTTCTCGCCTTGATTTCTGTTGTGTCCCGTGTGATCGATAGATTATCGATACCATACGTTTTTCCTTCACTATCGATAGACTATCGATAGTGGACTATCGATAAGCAACACTAACTTAAAAATGTTACAATAATTTCTGCCCTAATGCGATCTGCGCCTAAAGCCTAGTTATTCAAATAAAGATTTCAAGTAAATTGAAGTTTTTTATTTCAAAATACACCACATCACAGGCCTTTTTCTTCAAACATTAAAACTGCCCTCGCTGGTACCTCTAAGAAAATGAAGAATGTCGGTAAAGTCTGTTCTTTTGAAATTACAACCAGACACTTCTATTTTATATACTATTGGTATAGAATAAGTAAATATTCACTTAAATAGGTATCTACGTAAGTAAAAGCAGTAAAAGACAAGGCAATTTGTGTACATTTTGCCAAGATTTACAATATTGATGTCCTTGCATTCCTATAAAAGAGCTCAGTGTGGTCACCCTGCCTCGTGCATTTGCACCAATGTATGGGAAAAAAAGAGATGCTTATAACTTTTGATTGCAGGCACTTAGAGCCGTCACAAACGTCAATTCTTGTTCTCCATCGCCGTCACATTCGTTTAGAAGTGTTTCCAGCTACGTGGAACCTCTGGAAGTCATAAAACAGGTGGCTCAGACAGCCGGAAGATTTTCGTCTGAGCCAACACGTTTTTTTACAATAACTCCTAAATGGAAGCGTCACGAGAGTTCAAAACGCTTTGTGACGCGTCACAAATCGCGTCACAATCCTTTTGTAGAGAAAGATCTGTCCAAAATGTGATATTTCGTGAAATAATCAAGAAAAACCATGTGGCTCAGACAGCCGGATTCCGGCTGTCTGAGCCACATGTTTTTGAAGATTTCTCGAAAAGTATTGCATCCTGATGGATGAAATGACTTCGGATGCCGTCACAAATCGCGTCACTAACCTTTTGATAAGAAAATGGGCCCTGAAATCGTTTAGAAGCTGAGATCGAAAGTGGCCGAAATTGCAAAATTCTGGCTGTCTGAGCCACGTTTTTTTGATTTTTCAAAGAAAGTATATCGTCACAAACGACGAAACCTTGATCGATTGCCGTCACTAACGATTCGTTATCAATCTAGATAAGCGAGATCTCTGTAGGATGAGTGGCTCAGACAGCCGGAACTACATCAATTCCGACTGACGGAATGTCAAAAATACCCCTATCTGTCCAATTCCGACCTACGGAAATAATTTTGACGTACCACAGAGGTTCACGGTGTTGTTTATGGCGATTGAGTTTCGTTGCCGAGTAGTTGCAAGTTGAATTTAATCGTAGGATGACAAAACAGGCTGTATGATTATAGTTTCCTTGGCAAACTTCTACCTTAAGAAAGTATCGTAATTTGTCATTGAAATTGTGCATCTGTAGGCGGCCATGACAGCCCGTGACAGACGGGCATGTTTGTTTACGTTCGTTTTGTGAAAAGTGGTTTGGTGTTTTTGTGACCTTCCCGTTATATAAAACAATGGAAACGTAAGTAATCATGCATTTTATAACTTTATTTAACGTGTTCTTTTGGTATTTTGAGAAATCCAGCTTTGTCAAAAAACCCTGTCTGTCGCGTGCCGTCCGACGGCACGGATTCATTTTAAAATGTTTCTTTTAACTAGGAGTCAATATTTATTGGATGTAACATTGTCCCTGTGTTTTATTCGAGTAGTATATATCCTCAAGTTACTGTTTACATAAAATCATAGCCACTAAAGCTGTGCAATCACTATTTATTAACAAGAAACATGAGACCTTGGGTCGCTGACCTTGGCCGCGTGGTATTTAAAATCTTGGCTGTGAATATTTTAAACGAGTATTGTGAGTATTGTGAGGATTATGTGTAATGTAATCAATGGGTTTGTATTATATTCATTGCGTAAACATTCGAAGATATGAATAAAAGGCATTAAAAGAAACAACAATACTTTTTAATACATTTTTATTGAAGTTTAGTTTTGACATGCAGTAAAATTATAGGTACCTTCCACTAAACTTATTATTTTAAAGTAATAGATTAATTATTATATTAGCAGAATTAATGTACAGAAATAGCTAGATAATTTCATTACGCATGTTATCGTACTATTACAAATACGCTAGTCCAATTAGTTTAGGAGAAAATCTAATTCTAGTAAACCCATATTTGGCTCAAACCCCCTGTCTTTCGAACGTCAATTCTTCGTCTTTCACGCAATTCAACGGCAGTTTGAGTTGGTTGAAAATTTGCGTTACGTAATCTAAGGCCCGTATTCTAGAATCGTACTCAAGCACTGATCTGTACTTGAGTAGAGATTTCAAAACGTCAGTTCATACAAAAACGTCACTTAGATCTATACTCAAGTACAGATTTTGTTTTAGAATACGGGCCTAAGTTCATAAATAATTTCTGGTTTGTTCAATTGAAAAATATCCATGTTGTACAACTGGTATTATAATAAGATAAAAATAAGGTATGAAACCTTTTCTTAGTTTGAAAAAAGAAAATGATTTGATCTGAAGATAAATAGCGTGACAATGTCTGACAATGTCAGCTTAGAAGCAAAGTTGACGTTTTATATTGAAAATAGTAATGATTATAAATTATTGTAAAAAATATTGTTCAATTCTAGTAAGATAAATTGATGGAGTACGAAAATAAGTTGAAGAGTGGTGTATTTGGTAAAAAATATTTTGCTATTCGATGTATGTAATGTTTGTAAGTATACTTAGCTTGCGTAAGTCGGCCTCGAAGACCTAAAGAAATACGAGCTAAGCGTGTAGTATCTTGGTTAAGGGTACTCCCCAAAGCCAAGGATGTGGTAACAAACGAGATTTGGAATAACCAAGGGTTTAAACCCCATAGGCAAGCCGTAGAGTAGGTGATGTCTGTAGGGCTGTGGTGTAAATATAGTTAAGGGGTACTGGAAGTATCTTTGAGATAATAAGTAAAGGTAGGTAATAAGTTTGTGAATGTAATGCCTCCGCTACTAAAGCATCGGGAACCGATTACATTTGTAACCAGCAGTAGTAGCGTCGATCGTATTATTGTCTGTAAAATGTGTGTATAGTGATTGAAGTATATTTGGTTGTGAAAACGGTATGGTATAGTGTAATGAAATGGGGATGAATGATAGTACACAAAATAAGGTAGGGTAAATGCACTAAATAAGTACCACACTTAAACACACATTATAAATTGCACAAACGTCCTAAAGTATCTTCTTTTTTCAGTTACTGGAAATAAAAAATATTATTCTTCACTCGTGGGTTCGAGCCGCAGAGAAGAGATATCTTCGATTTTACGTCGGGCGCCATATAACGAAATTCTCGTTGCTGGCCAGCAATACAGGAGCCGGAGCGCCGGGATTCGTCACACAATATTTAGGAGTAGATGTAGTTGTGGAATAGTTAATAAAAGATCAGCCAATCCAGTGACTTGTTTATTAAATAGGGTAAAAGTATAGGTAGGAAAGAAGAACTGTAACAAAATAACAATAAATGAATACAAATAGTCCTAGGTAATAGATTATCTAATAGTAATAGGTAAATAAATAGGTATGATATGCTTACCCCGATACACGGGTTCCTGTTACTTATAACTGTTTTAACTGTTTACAATAATTGGTTATTTAAAGTATTTAAAAATACACCATCACGTGAGTTATACTTAAACTTGTAATCTGGTAAAATGCTCGCAAACTGTTCAGTACGATGGTTTTGGTAGGACTGAATCAAAAAAGCTGCGCATGCAATGCGAAACAAAAATCGAATTGAATCAAATTTTGAAAAACAATTACAAAATACTTTTAATGGCTAGCAGTTAAACCATGAAGTTTCCAGCGATCGTGGAGGTTCTAACGTCCACAAGACTGAAGGGAAACGGCATCGTTACTGTTGGACTTGCATTAAAGGCAAGTCGTTCGTAACTTGGTTTGCTTTGCAGGCCAAGTTACTCAGGGCGCGTGGGTCGACACCACAATGAAGATCCAGGAGTTCTCAGTAATCTTTTATTCATAAAAGACACCAGGGAAAAACAATTACATGTTACCAACATAGGACTAAGGTTATTTATGTACAATAGGTTAATTATGTACAATTAAATACTGATATTTAATAGGCTAACAAAAAGGCAAGGAACGCATGACAGGCCATTGAGAACACAGACATTTAAAGGAAACAAAAGAAACTGTCAAAACATTCCATAGACATGCATAGAAGTGATACCATAAGCTAAACTGGATGGTCTGAGGAGATTACATTTCTAACACTTCCCCTTAAGCTTCACAGACCATCAGTCTTACATTTTTATTAAAGTTAAGGCTTTACATTCATAAGTTTAGTAAACTCTACATGCTTAACTTTACCTAGATGTTTTGTAAGCACATCAGCAACCATATTTTCAGATGGTAGATATTTTACAGTGGCAAATTTGTCTCTGATTAAGTCTTTTACAAGATGGTATCTAACGTCAATGTGCTTACTTCTTTTATGACAATATTCTCTACATTCAAGGAGCTTGTGCGCACTCTGATTATCATTATATATTAAGATATCAACATCTTTACTTGTGAGCTCATAAACTAAGTTTTTGATGAAACATAAGTCTTTACACACATCTCCAATAGATAAATACTCGGCCTCGGTAGAGGATAGGGCTACACATTTCTGCTTTCTAGACTCCCAATTAATTAAATTTTTACCTAGTTCTACAATAAAACCACTGTATGACTTTCTGTCTAGCAGATTATTTCCGTAGTCTGCGTCTGCGAAAGCGGTAATTTTTAAATCACTACTCCTATTAAAATATAGGGAATAATGTAAAGTCCCCGCTAAATACCTAAGGACGTGTTTGGCTGCTAGCCAGTGACTCTTAACAAAAGCATGGTTAAATTGGCTCAATTGACTGCAAGCAAAAGCTATATCAGGCCGAGTACACACTGAGAGATACATTAAACTGCCTAACAACTCTCTATAACGAAATATTTCGTTATCAAGTAGAGCTGCAGTAGTAGAGTCACATTTATCTAATTTACAATTTACCATCATGGGTGTACTTACAGACCTACATTGTTCCATGCCAAAACGCATCAATAATTGCTTAATATATTGAGTCTGATTTAATTTTAAAATGCCTTCAGCTCTATCACGTACAACGCTTACACCTAAACAATTAACAAGGTCCCCAAGATTTTTAACATTACAATATTATTTTTCTAATAAATTAATTAATGAGGGCACACATTCTTTGTCTTGAGTAAAAACATAGAAATCATCAACATATAGAGCAACAACACGTTTCTTAACATAGACACATGGCTCACAGCGACTTTGCACGTAGCCGTTTTCAACTAATAAATTGTTGACATTCAAGTTCCACATTCTGCTGAACAAGGCGGCATTTGCCTTGGCACCATCATTGGTTGTCCGTCGGAACTCTTCCTGCAACAGCCGGGCTCGCACCATCTCTGTTGTAAGAGTACTTGACAAATTTGCAGCTTCTAGACTCGACACCAGTACGTCGTATTCTTGTGGCAGTCCAGAAAGAAGTAGCTCTGCAACTTCCTCATCTGCAATCTTGCGGCCGATGTCATCTAGTTTCTGTGCCAGTGTTGTGACAGCCTCAATGTATTGCTGCATCGAATCATAATCAGCGTAGCTTGCTCGATGCAACTGCCTTAGAAGAACTACTCTCCTGAAGAGACCCTTGTCTTCAAATATTTGTTGCAAGTTGGTCCATGCTGCTTTAGCAGTGTCAGCGGTTCTAATATGTTGTATGCAATGCGGTTTCACCGAAAGGCATATTCTAGCAAGGGCACGTTGACCTTTGGTCACGTCTACCTCGTGCCTTCAACCGCAGCCCACAAACCTTCCATAATTAGTGCATGTCGCATACAAAATTTCCAATTTAAGTAATTGTCCACTCCATCCAGTTTATCGAAGGAGAATGTAGCGTGAGGCACTCGCTCACTCTCGTTGCTGGTCGCCGCCGCCATGGCGTGGTAGGGTAAAGTGAGGTTATGTTACCTTGCGAGAAACCGCGACCGATCTGTCTTGTCTTCCACTTTTTGATGAAGCTTGCGCTGGGACCTTAACCTGTTGGACTTGCATTAAAGGCAAGTCGTTCGTAACTTGGTTTGCTTTGCAGGCCAAGTTACTCAGGGCGCGTGGGTCGACACCACAATGAAGATCCAGGAGTTCTCAGTAATCTTTTATTCATAAAAGACACCAGGGAAAAACAATTACATGTTACCAACATAGGACTAAGGTTATAATTATGTACAATTAAATACTGATATTTAATAGGCTACCAAAAAGGCAAGGAACGCATGACAGGCCATTGAGAACACAGACATTTAAAGGAAACAAAAGAAACTGTCAAAACATTCCATAGACATGCATAGAAGTGATACCATAAGCTAAACTGGATGGTCTGAGGAGATTACATTTCTAACAGTTACACCCTTAACTGAGGAGCAAGCAATTTCGTCAGTAAATATCCAACCTGGAAGATACATTTGTGTCAGGTAAGTAACCACTGACTGGCTAGTAATGAAAAATCATATTTCGAAATTGCTCGCTACGCTCAGTTCCGAAATTGAACTTGGCAAGCTACAAGGGGTTGTAATAAAGCCTCGAGTTTCTCTAAAAAACACTTTTAATAATACATTTTTTTTTTAATTGACTTTTAGAATCCTCAGATTGCTAATTCTTCATTCCGTTTTCTTAGTCTTTTAAATAAGACCCATAAGTTGTAAAAAAACAGTAAGAAACAGGATACCATGATAACGCTGTGAAACAATACTACCACTCGCAAATTTTCACCAGGAGTATCGGTTGGGCCAGGACCACGCGGGCCGCCTTGTTTTCCACGACTTCCATGTGCACCCTTACCCCTACTGCCCCCTTTAAACGCGTCCATTGTTAATCATATAAAAATACAACAATGTGACTGTGATGGATGATGAACGGTGACACAACCACAGATTACTTAATTGTTCCATTACTACGTAATTCAACAGCAACATGAAACCTTTTTGTATCTATAGCTTGGCTATCACAGATCTCATTAGACGATTGAGGGTTTTCTCAAATGGCCTGCGTGAGATGGCAGCACTGTAGCGTTAGGTTCAATCAACTGTCAAGTACATACACTTTTCGTATTTTTAGATTTTTTTTTTGGTTTATGTATTCTTATAAACATTACTTTAGGAATATTGCTTTCTTAAAGGGCATAGTGTTGTGCAGTGCTTATGTGTGCAAATAAATCAGGAGAGCACAAGTCTCCTATGGGAGATACATGCCGATTAAACAGTGGCTTGTAGCCATCCGCAGTGATAAATTTACTCCAATAAAAATATAGCCTCGTTGATTGATATATATTATTAAAGCATGGTTTATTATGCTTAATTAATAAACGTTTTTCTGTGTTTTGTGAGTTGTAGTTGATTATTGTATATTAATAAAGCATGGTTTATTTTGCTTTATTATTATACATTAATTCACTAAAACTCAATGAAACACAAATAACTGCAATTTAGAAGTTAAAAAACCAAATCAAATTGTGTAAACAAATAGATACTAGTACCTTATTTAAACATTCATAGCTATATGTTATTTATAAATCTTGTTGTAAAAGAGCTTCGGATAGTCTACTTATGTCAAACTTTACCAAAAACTATTTATGTTATAACTTTAGACTGATCTTTCAAAACCATGATTAAAATGACAGGTTGAATTTCTCATAATTATTTTATGATTTAAAGTATCTTTATTAGATATTATCTCATAGGTACATATAAATGCTAGCTAACATGAGACTAATCTTTCAAAATCAAAACCTTAATTAAAATAACAGTTTGTTTTAATAGTATTTATTTAATTATTATATTTAAAATATCTGTAAATGTGATATTACCTCTTAAGCACTCAAATTAGGCAGGTAACTAAAATTTGCCATAAGGAGATGGGCAGCAGCGTCTCCGGATAACAGCAGGCCATACTGCGATCGCCAACCCGCCTGCCAAGCGTGGCGATTATGGCAAACCCCCCCCAAAATGGCTGCACAACCAGAAAATCGGCCCCCAGTCCCCGGCGGCCCTGCTATTCCTAGCTACGGCAGCGGCTATGGTAACGGCGGGGCAGGGGGTGCTAGGAATCCCCGGGTAAGATCCGGCTGCCAACAACGACGACTCGACCTGGCAACATATAACACGCGCACACTGAGGCTCGACGCGAAGCTCATAGAGTTGGAAGAGGTAATTAGTAAGTTACATTGGGATATCATTGGGTTATCTGAAGTCCGAAGAGAGGGGGAGGACTCGATAACCCTGCAATCCGGTAACTTACTATACCACCGGGAGGGCGACCAACAGTCCCTAGGTGGTGTCGGGTTCATCGTCCACAAATCCCTTGTCAACAACGTGATTACTATCGGAAGTGTTTCGAGCAGGGTAGCGTACCTGATACTCAGAATATCGAAACGATATTCGCTGAATGTCATTCAGGTCTACGCTCCGACCTCAAAGCACGACGATGTCGAAGTGGAGGCTATGTATGAGGAGATCTCTAAAGCCATGCATAGCTATAAAACCCACTACACGGTTGTGATGGGGGATTTTAATGCAAAGTTGGGGCAACGTTGCGGTGATGAGTTGAGAGTGGGGCAATTTGGATTTGGGCAACGGAACAACAGAGGCCAGATGCTGGCAGACTTCATGGAGAGGGAGAACCTCTTTATGATGAACTCCTTCTTCAAGAAGCCCGTAAGCCGCAAATGGACCTGGATCAGTCCGGACGGTAGAGTCAAAAACGAGATCGATTTTATCATGTCGACGAAGAAGCATATATTCAATGATGTCACTGTGATCAGCGCTGTTAAGACAGGAAGCGATCACCGCATGGTCAGAGGCACATTGAATATCGACCTAAAGCTTGAGAGAGCGCGACTGATAAAATCCACGCTCCGACCAATACCGGCTCAAATTCAAAACCCCGAGTGCTTTCAGCTCGAGCTTCAAAACCGCTTCGAAGCCCTTGAGAACAGCATCGATGTAGACGATCTGTACAACATGGTGGTGGATACTGTCCGTACGGTAGGGTCCAAGCACTTTAAAACCCGCCGTCCCAAATCAAAGAAACTCTCCAGTCAGACTCTCCTACTCATGGATCAGAGAAAAGAAATGAGGCTACAGAACTCAGCGGATGCCCATCGTTATCGGCAACTCAATAGACAGATATCTAAGTCTTTGACGAGCGACCTTCGCCAATTTAATACCCAGCGTATTAAAGAGGCAATTGAGCGGAATAAAGTCTCCAAAGTGTTCGCCAGAGATCTGTCTATTGGGCAAAGCCAATTGACGAGGCTGAAAACTAAGGCAGGTAGCATCATTTCGTCAACACCTGAAATCCTGAGGGACATTGAGAGTTTCTATAGACAGTTATATTCCACGCAAACACCTGTTGAAAGCAAGGCTAAAGATCCTAGAGCCAAGCTTACCCGACACTATACCGAAGATATCCCGGACGTCAGCCTGTACGAGATTAGGATGGCTCTCAAGCAGCTTAAAAACAACAAGGCGGCGGGTGGTGACGGAATCACAACCGAGCTCCTGAGAGCGGGCGGTAAGCCGATACTTAAGGTCCTCCAGAGCTCTTCAGTTCTGTCATCCTCGAGGGAAAAACGCCAAAGGCATGGGGCAGAGGCGATGTGATGCTGTTCTTCAAGAAGGGTGACAAAACTCTCTTGAAGAACTACAGACCCATCTCGCTTCTGAGCCATATCTATAAGCTGTTTTCGAGAGTCATTACGAATCGTCTCGCTCGCAGGTTTGACGACTTCCAACCTCCCGAACAAGCAGGGTTCCGAAAAGGCTATAGTACCGTAGACCACATTCATACGCTGCGGCAAGTTATACAGAAGACCGAAGAGTATAACTTGCCACTTTGCTTAGCGTTCGTGGACTACGAGAAAGCCTTTGATTCGATTGAGACCTGGGCAGTACTGCAGTCTCTCCAAAGGTGCCAAATAGACTACAGGTACATTGAGGTGCTAAGGTACTTATACCAGAACGCCACCATGTCGGTCCGATTACAGAACCAGAGCTCTAATCCGATCCAACTACAGCGAGGCGTGAGACAAGGAGACGTTATTTCTCCGAAACTGTTCACGGCTGCGTTGGAGGATATTTTCAAGCTTCTGGACTGGAAAGGACGCGGCATCAACATCAATGACGAGTACCTAACACACCTGCGTTTTGCCGATGATGTAGTTCTTATGGCTGAGACCTTGGAAGACCTGAACATAATGCTCGAAGATCTCGGTAATGCTTCTCAAAGAGTGGGTCTTAAGATGAACATGGACAAAACAAAAATCATGTTGAATGCCCATATTGCACCCGCTCCAGTTAACGTTGGGAACATTACACTCGAAGTTGTTGACCACTACGTTTACCTGGGACAGACAGTCCAGCTAGGTAAGTCCAACTTCGAGAAAGAGATCTCTCGTCGAATCCAGCTCGGATGGGCAGCGTTCGGGAAGCTCCGGCATATATTTGCGTCCGAAATACCTCAGTGTCTCAAGACAAAAGTCTTTGACCAGTGTGTGTTGCCAGTAATGACCTATGGGAGTGAGACGTGGTCCCTTACTATGGGTCTCATAAGGAGGCTCAAGACCACCCAGCGAGCAATGGAGAGAGCGATGCTTGGTATTTCCCTGCTCGATCGAATCAGAAATGATGAGATCCGCAGGAGAACAAAAACAACCGACATCGCTCGAAGGATTGCATCGCTGAAGTGGCAGTGGGCGGGACACATAGCGCGGAGAACCGATGGCCGTTGGGGCGGAAAGGTTCTCGAATGGCGACCGCGTACCGGACGACGTTCCGTGGGCAGGCCCTCTACAAGGTGGACCGACGATCTGGTCAAGGTCGCGGGAAGCCGCTGGATGCGGACAGCGCAGGACCGATCGTTGTGGAGATCCTTGGGGGAGGCCTATGCCCAGCAGTGGGCGTCGTTCAGCTGAAATGATGATGATGATGATGATGACTAAACGCGTTGACATCAACACGCAAGAATGCGCCCCCTTTCAGCTGGTTAATAGAAGCAGAGAAAGCATTCGTGGAGCTCAAGACTGTCCTATCCACGGCCCCAGTCTTGGCTTGTCCCGACTTTTCTCTTCCTTTTTCAGTTCTCTGTGACGCCTCCGATTTTGGTGTAGGCGGTGCCTTGACCCAGGTGCAGGATGGGGAAGAGCACCCGGTGGCATTCTGGAGCCACTCGCTGTCACCACCAGAAAGGAACTATTCTGCCACGGAGCGCGAGGCCCTGGCAGTGGTGTACGCGGTCGAGCATTTCCGCCCATACCTAGAAGGTGGTAAGCAATTCAAGATAGTGACAGACCACGCGAGCTTGAAGTGGTTCCTCAACTTGAAAAACCCTACAGGTCGCCTGGAAAGGTGGGGTTGCCGTCTGTCACCGTACCACTTCAAAATAGAGCATCGCAGCGAATCAGAGAACATAGTACTGGATGCTCTCTCTCGATCGGTTCCTGTGGCTGTAATAGAACCACAGACCACAGATACTTGGTTTCTTAATATATTTAAACGTTGCAGCGAGCGACCAGAAGCGTCGCCAAATTTCCAAATAATTAATAACAAATTGTATAGATACACGAAACCCACACACAATCTCAGGAAGGATTTTGCGTGGAAAGAGGTCATACCACTGGAGAGAAGACAGTCGATTCTGGCTAAAACTGCTGTATTTCTGGCCAGGTATGTTTCAGGATACTTCTAAGTTCATCTCTACTTGTGACGTATGTTATGCTCACAAGTATACCAACCTATCCACGCCCGGGTTGATGGGTGATCCCCGGGTCTGCTCGCGGCCTTTCCAGTGCATCAGCATAGATCTCGTTGGTCCACTGCCAATGTCGCGGCAGCAAAATACATTTATTTTGGTCGTCGGGTGCTATTTCACAAAGTATTGTTTATTTTTCCACTGCGCCGAGCCACTGGCAAAGTGATTTGTCAACGTTTACAAGACCACGTTTTTCTTGTACATGGTATCCCACAAACCGTCATGGCCGAATGGATCACAATTCACTGGCCATGAAGTTCAGTCTTTGTTTTCCAAATATAACATTCCACCGGTACACCTTGGGCCTGTGTACTGCCCTCAGGTAAACCCTGTTGAAAGACAGAATAGGACAGGCAGGGTTTGGAGGATGCGAGTAAATAGGTACTTGTCTTCCAAATTAGCACCGAATTACGAAAAATGACGCGTTTTACGCAAACTTTCACGGCTGGTCTATGAGCTGGAAGATGAAAACGGGAAGCCAATTGCACGGTAATAGAAGACAGAGATTGAAGAAACCGAAAACTCCGCCTATTATTGTTGTTTGATCAGAGTTCTTAAGTAATAGTCTCAATTCGGACCGAGCCTGAGTATCGACATTCCCGTATAATATAGGCCAAGGTCATCTATTAATAACTTGCGCCTAACTTCATATTAGTTCCTGCATTCCATTGCAGATTGCAGTTGTTATGTTTTTGTACAGAAGATACCTAGTAGTAATTGTTTGTTTTTATTTAGCAATTCATAGTTATGGATTTGGACAAGGGACAATTCCCAATCCTACTTTAGTTGGTGTATTTTTTTGTTAGTTTCTTTAAGTGTTGAATTAAGTTGTCAGAGTTGTTTTTTTTCCTCATTTTCTTAACCCCTATTTTCTTTCAGGATAGCATCTTGTTTGCTTGTGGGTTATTTCGTATTTTTTTAATTCCACAGGGTTCTAGTGGCTGAAGTTCGACGAGGGTGTCGATCGAATTCCCTGCGTGAATTCTTACCGTAGTGAGGGGAGTGTTGTAACGTTGTAATTTTCGCGCACATCAGTGGATGTGTTTTTTCCTTTATTTTATATTCTACTTTCTAGCAAAGGGTGTGTATTCGCCCTATATTGTCTATGCGTTTCCGAACGCATCGCATCGAGTTTTGGAACGTATTGGTGCGTGTTGGTTTGACAACTGCCGAGACGCTTGCTCCGGCCCTCGGGCCGGGGAGGTTATAAATTCAGCGAAGGCCTGACGCCAGCCATACCTCAGCCAGTGACCCAGACGTAAACAACAGCAGACTCCGCCGCCGACGCGCCCCAGCAGGCCAGCACCGCAGTTGACATCAGGCAGACTAAAGTCTGTAGGCCAGTTTTCCTGCAAAGGGTGAACAGCCACGATCGCCATCTTGAAGCTTCAGCAGGCGGTAGGCGCTTGTTGCGTGACTCCTTTCAATAATAATTGTTTTTACAGTGATCTAGACCCGCTGTAACGGTTCGTTACAATAATCTTGAATTATCCTAAAAATAACCATAATAAAATTAATAAAATTTAACAACTACTTATCTGAAGTTATAAAAAAAATATAAATATTAATAAACTTATCCTTAATTATAAAAAAAAATAACTACAATCAAATAAAAACTTAACTATAAATAAAACCGGGCGCAACTGTATGTTATTAAAATATCTGTTCGCGCGAGCTACGAGAAACGATACGGAAACAGGTTCGGTCGATGTATGAGTCCATCCTACGAGCATCGCCGGTGAGATCTGCCTTCGGCAGTCCGAGCGATACTACTAAATCGCAAGGACGTACTACGCTGCACAAAAAAATACACACTCCCGGCTACGAGAGTGTAGTGAACTAAAATAATCCGTATTTATTTTAAATTGTGATTGTGTTACCCCGATATCGGGGTCCCCGTTTCCGATTAAGAAACTAGACGTTTCACACCGCGACCTATCTACCTACTACACGCCTACTAGAGGGCCTTCAATAGTTAACCCCTTCACTGCCGTCGGGTCGGAGTTCTGCACTTTGGCCATCTGAAAGGACAGTGGTGTTGATTATTACCTACTAGACCTGGTGTCGTTTTCGGTTGTTTTTATGAATCTCACTACTACCCTGGAATTATAGTGAACTTTATTTAGTGATTAATTAAATTTTGTAAATACCATAAACACTCTTATTATTTCTCACTCTAAAATTATGTTACCACCCGACTAAAAGGGAAAACGGTACACCGCCACGTAACTAGGAGTTGAAATTGGCGAAGACAGCCTACGCGACAGGTTGTCCTCCGACGGGTGAGTGTTTGAACAGTCATTTTATGTAGGGCCCATAGTGCATAGGTTAGGTTGTGTTCCCTAAACGCGTGTAGAACCCCGTCATGGTCCCCTATTTTGAAAGAGTGCGATCCGTATCTTATATTGCTCTTGTTTCTGACAGGTGGTTCACCGTGGCGGTTTGAAGAAAGGTGAGCGCCGGTTTCCCATCGGTTGTGCACCCCGAGGGAGAACTCAGGGTCGCCGCAGGCCGTCCCAGGACCGCGTGGACAAGCCGCATGGAAACACCTCGTCGACTTCCCACTCAGTACCCCCGACGTGCTACCCCCTTTAGTTACCACTCTGTAGTACTTAGAAATATCTGTTAATAACTCTCATCCAGAGCCACACAGTACCTCATTACTTACCCCGTAATTTTATACTCTATTGTTACCGACCAAGCCAGCCCGAACCCTGGACTTCTCCTTGGAGAGCTAAGTCCATACTTTAAAAGTGTATTTATAAAGCTTTAGGGCATCTTTTTGTAGGAGCCATGTGGTTGAAATTGATTTCCATACCAGGGAGCCTTCAGGGAATAATTTATTATCATCATGAACCTTACAACTCCCGTAGGACATCAAATTTATTAATTTTTAACTAATCCTACTAACCTGTAATCTTGGCTCAACTGAAGGTCAGTACTCGGTCGGGGTATCAAACCCCCGGGCCAAATTCAGGCCACATGGTTTCCGATTTTACCATTGAAATTATATTTAGTGTTAAAATATAAAATAGGATTTATAAACTACAATTAGGATATTTTATTAATAAATTTATTTCCTGTTTTACTGTAACATTTGTTTCTTCTTAAAATAAACCTTACATAACTTTGGTTACTCCCCCTCTGGGATAACTCACTATTCCTAGCTTGTTTTATCTATATTTAATTAATTTCACAACCTCAAACTCATAACTTTACTTTCACTTTCTCTCCCCTCAGGAGTTGTAAAATGATTAACATTACACTTGACTGCAGAAAAATACACACCCCCTTATTCATGAAAGATAAAACAGTCTCATAACACTGTTTTCACTATAGGCCCGTATTCACTTTTTTCAACACGTGAATACGCGTTTTCTCTTAATCACTAAGCACTGCACTAATCACCTGCACTAACTACTAATCAAGGTGAATACGGGCCTAGGTCTTAAAGCACTGTTTAGTGCACAAGAAATTGGTTGGTTGCATAGAGTCAATTGAATCGTTAGTCCTATGGTGTTGGTGTTTAATTGTTGAGATTTTGACTGTGGATCTCAAGTATCAAATCCATCATTGAAGGTGAATTTTATCATATTATCATCACAGTCATAAAGTCACTGCTAGGTCTAATCAGGTTTCTTAAAAAAACACACTTTTATGATATCAATTTTTCCTTTAATTTTATAGAGCTAAATTTCTTCCTCTTCTATATTATTGCGTCTTACCAGTTTTTTTAAAAGGTACCACACGTTGTAAAAAAATGTTATGAAGCACACTGCCGTTAAAACGCAATAAAACAACACTATTGTTCGCAAATTTTCACCAGGAGTGGGTTTGTCTTCTTCCCGAATTGGACGTTGTCTAACAGGTGAATAATAAGGCTTGTTATACATTCATATATAAATTACCTATATTTATTTGAATAATGAAAAAAGTACAACAAAAAATGTGATCGAAAATGACAGTGACGATACAACCAGCCAATAGAATCAACGCAAGCCACCCTCGGCCAATAGCCGAAGAACTCAAGTTTGATTTTATATCTGTGTTTTAGTTTTTTTATTATTATAGATCTGGCTTCGCACGTTTTGTTCAACGACTTCGTTTCGTTTGTTAGTTTGTTTTGTCAACGAAATTCCTTTTAATACGTTATGTAGGTGTTTAATTATTTCCGTTTCCATGAAGGCATATTTGAGTATTTTCCTTAGATCATTCAGACCGGAGACGTCACACGAACCCATTTCTATGCAAAAAAGTCTGCCATTTCTGTGGGGGAAGAGGTAACGTGTGTGCGTCAGAGTCAACACAGATGCATTTTTCGGAGACGTCACTACACCAATGAAAATATTTAACACTGGCATGAACAAGACGCACACAAATACATTCTCACACAGTGGCAACTTGTACATGCACGAATCTTAAGTCAGATTGAAATTAACAACATAGTGCTTGACGCTATTGATAAATTTTGTCGATTAATTACTTAAAATGCAATTCATTTCACAGGTGTTTTATAATAAACGAGCTGCCCAAACAAACTTCATTCTGTCAAATGTTTGACAGCTGGGGGCCTAGCAGAGCAACAAGCCAAACTGTCGACTCAAACGTTTGTTCGCGCGTTCACGTTTAAAATTTTCGCAAAAACGCACTGCCGAGTGGTCGCTAAAATGTAATTTTAGTCTATGGTCATTCGTTCTTTTGGGCGTTGCGTAATCTTTGGTCGGAAATTCGGAATTGTCAAACAATGAACTCTGGAAGTTTGTCAGTGTTGCCAACTTAGTGGATTTTCCACTAAAACTGGTGGTTTTGACCCCTCTATTAGTGGATAAATATTGGTTTTAGTGGCTGGTGGTTTTTTTAGTGGTTCAGACTGAACTTGAAATTATCCTGGAACGTGTAAGCAGCGGTACCGAATGCAGTAGAATGAGGTTTAAAATTGTGGAAAGACGATCACTAAGCCACTCACACGTTTTTAAATATAGGAGAATGTACTTTTACTGTGGTGGCAACACTAACCGGAAGTGACGCGTCAGACGATCTATCTTGCAATATTTTACGGGGAATCCCCGCGAATAGTGTAGCTATTACTAAATGTGTACCTATTAATAGCTACACTATTCGCGGGGATTCCCCGTAAAAAATTTTTTTAGCAGTAGTTTAAAACTCAGCCCAATTGGACTCAGTGTATCGTATGAATTCGTTTTGCGAGATCGTGTCGTGCGTCACTATGCCGAAACCTCAATACACGCAAAAGTTTCGGGATTCTTGGCTTCAAGACCCTCATTTAAAGGATTGGCTTCAAGTGATTGAAAGTACTACTGGTCAAGTAGCAAAATGCAAATTCTGTAGTACGATTTTAAGGAGTCACTATGGAGATTTGAAATCCCATGGAATGTCGAAGAAGCATCTACAGAATATAAAGGTGAACAACTGTTTTTATAATGGTTACGTTTTGCGTTACGTCATTGCACTGTTTTACATATTCTGATTAAATTGTGACAGGTTATATCAAAGCAGCCTAAGCTACCGTTTAAACCAGAGCCCATTGGAAGTAAAAAAAAGAAGAAGCCAGAATTGCACTATTCACAGCCATGCATACTAGTATACGTGTGGTTGATCACTTGGGAGAGGTAATTAATCATAGTCATAAAAAAGATATCGATAAAGTACAACTGCACCGAACCAAGTGCACTGCGGTTATAAAAAATGTGTTGGCATTGCATTTTACTGAGGTTCTAAAACAAGATTTTAAAGATCAACCATTCAGCCTATTATTTGATGAATCTACAGATATCGCTGTACATAAATATTTAGGTTTAATCATAATTTATTACAGTAAAGTACACCAAAAAATAGTATCTACACATTTAGACCTTGTTGAGCTGCATGAGTGTAACGCTGAAGGTATTAAGCTTTAATTAGCTTACTTTGGGGCTAGATGGCGCTGTGTGGAATAATGTCCAGGGATATTTATTTATTATTTATTTATTTATTTTTTCTGCTATAAAGAAAACACTTGAACATTTCGATCTACGACTTGAAAATTTAATGGGAATTGGCACAGATAATGCTTCTGTGATGGTTGGTGTGATTAACGGAGTTTTTACCAAATTGAAAGAAGAGGTACCACACTTAATTTTGGTACGTTGCTTATGCCATTCCTTGTAGCTGGCTGTTTCAGCTGCTGCAAAACAATTTTTACCGAGAAATTAAGAATTTTTGATTAGAGAGACATATGATTGGTTCAGTCGCTCCTCTTCCAGACAATCCATTTATAGGGAGTTATACAAAACCATCAACGATGGTCAGAAACCGCTAAAAATAGTTCAAGCATGTCAAACAAGATGGTTGTCAATAGAGTCCGCTGTATCGAGAATATATATGCAATGGCTAGAGCTGGAAACACATTTTTCTATAGCTAAGGTGCATGAAAGATGTCACACGGCAGAGTTATTGCACTCTATGTATGCGAACGAGATGAATTATGCATACATTTCATTTTCATATCCAATATTAATTGAAATAAACCGAGTTAATATAATGTTCGAGTCAAAAGAATTTTATGTACAAAATTTACAATTTAATTTATCGGGATTGTAAATATACTTTAATCAAAGGGCTGATGCCGTTAGATTACAGTAAGACAGAAGAATTACTTAAATCCATCTTGGTCAATCATGCCAGAACACACACCCACACAAACACACACACACGAAAATGCGCGCACGTTCGCACACACACACACACATCTACATACACATACACCATAGTAATTGCTTTAAGTTTGGTATTTTTCTCCGAAAATTTTAAAATTTTAAATACTAATTCTGTTGAATAAAATGTATGCCATTGTTATGGAAGAGGGGGGCCTCCTGACACAGGTATTTGCACATACCTACTAGGTAGGTCCCGGCCATGGAATATTTTAAAAACTGTAAAATGCTGAAATACACAATTTTTATTTTTTTTTATTTTTTTTTAAAAAAGAAACAGACGACACCAAATTATGCAGTGAGTTGACCAATCTGATAGATATGCTTGTCAGCAAAGTTACGTTACCTACTAATAAAGTTGATATTTTTACTCAAAGTATTCGTGATTTCTTAGATCAAAGATGTTATCTAGGATTCCGATTTGAAAATCAAATACTTGAAATGAGAGAAAAAGGATTACCACGGGAAGAAGAAGAAATGTTGCGGAATAGATGCATTCTATATATAGTAAGTCTAATTGAAGAAATAAAAAATAGGTTGCCAGAAAAGAAGGACGGCGAACTTCCATGTAATTTCAGACCTCTACTTACGGGCCACGTACATAAAAGAAATCGGTAGATGTTTTTAGAACTACGCTAGACTAACAAAAAAGTTAATTGTTTTAACTCTTAAAGCTGGGGTTAAAAAGATATTAAAGCTATAAGGCGAAGGTAGTGAGGTTATATTTTAAATCGCTGGTTTTTAATCATTTTTTAATTATTAAAATGATACTGATGCTTACACATCAGTCAGAATGGATACATGTTCCACTACAATGCAACGTACAATATCCGCATTTTGTCCGACTAGGCACGGTTCCATGCAAAGTGTTCCGTTCCGGAGAATTGCGCGGATGACCGTCGTGGGAAGGCGGACTCCGCGCCCTCCCAGACGGGCCCACGTCTTTGCGACGGGTCCCGTCGCGGGTGTACGAACGGGCTTGTTCAGTCAACAGCGCTACATGATACGTGCAATGAGAACCCTCGATGGGCCTCATCCACCACATCCTCATCCCATGCAAAGGCGCACTGCGAGTTTGTTAGTACGGCCGCGTGCTTCTTCTACTACGCGTATAGCTCGTGCTGCATCGGTGCGCGGCACGAGCGATCTGTCACCCGTTGCCCTTATCACATCATCACAGAACTATAGAACAAGACAAAGGCCTTCAAGGTGAGGATGGCCAGCTCAGTGATTCGTTTGAATGACTGGGCTTGTCAACCTCATATCTGGACCTCACGACCGCTTTCCATCAGGTGGAGTGAGGTCATCTTGACGGGCAATATAAAAAAAAGAACAAAAGAAGTACATTTCTGGTGTACTTATATTAAGTTCGTTAAGCTCAGTATGAGGCTTATTTAAGTTTTACTGCTATGTAAGCTTTGAAATGAAAATCATATTAACTTATTTATGTACATTTATTTAAATAATTTACAAGTGGTCCAAGAATGCAGCAGGAGCTCCGAAATGATCCGGATGACAAGCGTACCCCATGTACCATAAAATGGGCATTATGTGCGAGCAACACCCAACTGTATGATTTCCAGCAGCACAATAACAATAATATCCTAAAATGGCTTCACTCCCTTGTACTACTTAAAGTCTACTAAGTAGGACCCTTCTGTGTATAGACTCAGGTACATGAAGTTTTTCCCGATCATCACACTCTGGAAACAAGCAACGGCCAGCAGAGGCAGCTGCTCTTCTTGTTGTTGTAAGAGCTATTTGAGTGTTTGCTTTATTATTTGCTTGCTGGGTTTCAATTTGATTATGTTTTTCTGCAACAGGTGGTGCAGGTAATTCTGGAGGGATTCTTCTTTCTCTTACAGTTTGATTATTTGATGAAAACGAAAAAAAACTGTTACAAACAATAAAATAATAAAAATTAAACGTAACGCACAGACTAACGTAACGTAATGTGACTGTGAGTGATTCGTTTGACATTGACAATATTGACATTGATGACAACAATGGGCAAAAGGCAAAGAAGTATATTACCATACAGCCTCTTTGTCAGTTTGTTTTTTCACTTTGCACTTGAATACATTCAAAATACAATTATGTGGCTTTAAAATTTTCATTATAGTGTATTTATTTAATTAAAATAGGTCAAGACAGTTAAAATATAACTTACCATAACACAAATTGAAAATAAAATTAATTCCATGATTGAAAACTTCTGCGTAGATTGGAGTACTCTCACAGGAAATAAAACCGTTTAGTTTTTGCACTTTTTGTTGCACTACAGAAAAGTTTTGTTTCATTGGAATCGGGAATAATTTATCTTTGACCTGCCTTCTTTAAAAATCCTGATTATATGGAAATAAATTCAACAAATTTAACTCTATTTATTTAACATGTTTCCGTTTGGTAACGTTTTTGTAAAATATGGAGGCCAGTTTCGCCGCCCTTCTTTGACTTTAATGAAAAAAAATTCTCGAATAAGTGTTGAACAAGCACTTAACCATAACAAAGAAAACCTAATTGACATAATGGCTCAGTTCAATAAAAATGCAGAATTTATAGCACGAGTCGATGATCAATGGCGACAAATTCATTTATTAAAATGGAATGAGAGCAAAGACACTAAGAAATTTTGGAATGAAGTATTGCTTTTCAAAGATGCTCAAGGGGAATCTAGATTTGAGGAATTAGCTACTTTTGCAATTACTCTTTTAATATTGCCACATTCAAATATTAAAATATCAAAAAATATCAAAATAGTTTATTTGGTTAAACAACGAAAACAACTTGTATACTTATAAAATAAATATTACTTATATCTAGCTGATGTCGTAGGTACATTTGAATAAGTTTGTCCCTCGCTACCGCTCGCAGGCGCCGAGCAAATAAGCAAACATGAATGAAGTTCGCGCAGTAGCAAGCAAGTGACTAACAGAACTATTGCGACTACTTAAACTATGGACTTTTTAAAGTACATTCCTTTTTTTGTTTGGTAAATTGACTGGGCTGTGTGCGTATACAATGCACTAGCACCTAAACTAGGCCGAGCCTGTGCTATAGGTACTAGTTCCTTCCTTCTATGATTATAATTAACATTTTAATAGAAAGCGTAGGAAAATAATGAAAGTGAGTCGAACTTATTTTATGTAATCTGTGTAGGTTTGAATTCAATATTTATATTTATTACTTATTTACTTATTTTTGCATGTAAATAAATATTTTAACAAATATATATTATATATATTAATTATGATTAAATATATACATATAGATATAAATAAAAATACATTAATATAGCAATATTAGTTGGTAACAATGTTGGTAAAATATGCTCCAATCAGTATTTATTTTAGTAAAGGATATTTACTGTTTCATTGCGTTCGTCTACGAAAACGTATGGGTTACTTAATAATTTTGAAAACTTCTTCTACTTCTTCATATGAGAGTAATTTAAGCCAATCTTTTGTTTTATTCTTGCAACTATAAAGGTTTAACGTAAATCTTTAGTAAAGTGTTTATTTTATTATATAAAAAGGGGCCAAGGAAACATTGAAATTTATTTATAAAAACTGTGCAAAAAGAAGGTACTGGACAAACTTTTTTTACTCTGCGTGATGATGATTGTTGTGGAATGTATGGTAGTTTCTTGTGTTGGTTAGAGATTGTTTCGAGTACAAACAGTTTTCTGACACTTAGCAGGTCGCATTCAGCATACAATTTAGATGTTGGGTATTTAAATGGTTTGAATGTCATAACTTTGAGCAGAGCTCGTTGAGCTCTTTCAACCGTGATCAAGTTGGTTTTATTCGCGCCTCCCCATGCCGTAATGCAATACAACAAAACTGATTGTGCCAAACATAATAAATGGTTTTTATGAGTTTTAAATCTGCTACTTGACGAAGAGTTTTAAATATATATATTAACTTTCGAGTTCTTTCTGATATAAGATGGATATGCGGTTTCCATGTGAGAGTTTGGTCAAGTATGACACCTAAGTATTTAATTGTGCTTACTCTCTCAAGTTCAGTACACTGACAGGGGCACGTGGTACCTGAAGAACAGCTGTGGAGTTTTATCTCATAGCTATGGACCGGTAGATCACTTATGCGTTTACCAAACGTTACAAATTTACTTTTTGAATCATTTAGGGTGAGTATATTGGCTTGGAGCCATTGTGTAGCACTACGAAGTCCTATTTCTGCTGCGATTTTCACCCCCTCCCATGATTTGTCATAAAATATCATTGCCGTATCGTCTGCATATGTAAAAATTCTGCAGTTTTTTAGTTGTAAATTGCACAATGAGTTTATGTAAACAAGGAAGAGAGTAGGACCAAGCACACTTCCCTGTGGGACACCGTATGTTATCTGCTCGTCATTTGAGGTATAGTCACCGATTTTTACTCTTTGTGTCCTGCAGGAGAGGTAACTGGAAAATAAGTCAAGAACTTTACCACGTACGCCATTCGTTTCTAGTTTGCATAAGAGAAGTGAGATTGACACGGTGTCGAAAGCCTTCGCGAAATCCAAAAATATACCAAGACATTTATTTTTGTTATCTAGTTGAATGCTGATGTTGAACGATTATTTAGCAGTATGAATATAATTAAAAACAAGCAGAGGAATAGAATAAAATTAAATCTTTTATCTGCCATATTAAGAGTACGGTGCGGTTTGAGGTTGTTAGGAAAATGCTGTAACGAATATGATATTCCAATTAATGTTATAAAACAAATTGGTACTAAAGAATCGTATCAATCTGAAAATGATGATGCTGTCAACAAAAATGATTCATCTGAAGAAGACGATTTAATATAGAAAAGCACTTGATTCTGTTTATTTCTCAATTAATGTCAATTTACTATTGTTTATATTGAAGTGGCCTTTCAACATAACCGTAGGTATGGCAGGCAGGCTTCATAGCATAATGAGACTTTCCCCTTTAATGTTTTGTTACACGAAGGTAATAAATAAATTATTAATAATTCTATACCCATTGTTTTCTTTCTTAGTAACGAAAAATTGTTCAGTGGAAAATTTCGGGATATTATATGTAGGGCCGTTTTTTGTTAGTGGTTTTCTGGTGGTTTTAGATGTTCAATCTGGTGGAGTGGAGAGCTAGTTTAACCGTTGGCAACACTGAAGTTTGTTGTTAGTGCTAAAAACAGTGAATAATAAACAAAAATGATATTTATAAGCTTTGAAAACTAACACAAGATAGTTTTTTAATTAATTTAAGTGTTACAAATTCCACTAAAGCATGATCTCTGTGAGATATAGTGCTAAATATCGTAAAATAAAATGTATCTAACCACTAAAGTGCTTCATGCAACCACGGTTGCATGAAAACAGACGTCCAAAGTGCTTTTATGCCACCACGGTTGCACGGCGGCAAGTGGGTCGCTTCGCATACTCAACAGGCTCAAATAACTGAATCACTGGGCCGTTCCGTCCTTTTAAAAAAAAATACATAGACTATGGACAAATGCATCACTCAAAGTCATGCGTTCGTTAAAATAAATCAAAGAATTTTTAAATGACAGTGAAAGAGTATGCTTTGTGAAAACTGGCTGCCGCTTAGCATGGATGATGATGTAATATGTGTTCGTAAATTCCTTAAAAATGCTAGAATTATGCATTAGTAAAGGTGTTGTATATCAAAATAATCTTCAGTTGGCTCTGTTTAAGATCACCAAGTATTTGTCTGAAATGTAGACAAATTGGTAAATCATAATTTTTTTTTGCTGATAATGTGACTTTTTTTATTTTATTTATTTACTTGGTGTTTCCTGATTATTAATACCATGTTTCTTACCAAATATTAGAGATAGGAAACGTATCTTTCTGTTGCTGAACATATTTTTGTTCTTTTTTCGAACATTTATTTTTAGGCATTTATTTAATTTATTCATTTATTTCCGCTGACATCGCGAAATTTATTTGCAAACTTCGAAATTTTTTTATGGTATTTTTTTTAAGTCAAACATGTTTGAAATTATCTTAATTAAGAGGAAAACTAATATTAGGGTGGATTCAAATATAAAAAACATATTATGTCATCGTGCTGTACTCTACAATAAAAAAAATTTCGTTCATTAAGTCGGGTATTTTTCACACTAATGAAGTTTGATATTTTTTGTAAATTATTACTAAGTATGCTAAGCATATTGTATTTAAAATCAAATAGAGCATCTATTCCTCAGTTAGAAACAGTCATTTGTTTAGCTTAAAGCCACACGTGTGACTCATAAATCGCGTTTACATCTCAAGCGGCGAGTGGTCCGGAGTGGTGTCATTTCAAGCGCGGCGCAAGCGCAAAACGGTGATCCCACCCTCCGCGCCAAGCACGTGAGTGGCTAAGGACGCGTACAAATAATAATAGTGTTCGATTCATTTATAAATGGCAATCACCTGAGTTAGGGCTCAGCCTCGGAGTTGAGGCGCGTCAGATAGCAGGGCGTCTGTAGCTGTCCCTAAACAGCATTGGGAGTCGAGTTAGCCGGAGGAAGTTACAGGTGAGTTACCATGAGTAAAATGTTTACTTGAAATAAGATTAATCTATCTATCTGATATCTAGGGGGCTTACAAAGTCATTGAAGTTATGTCACATTAATAATTGGACGTAACCTTTATTGTTTAGTATACCAATCTACTAATCCTTCCAATTAGATGTGTGTGATACAACCCCTTTATCAAACTTCACTTTTAACATTTACTAAGTCACAGTTTACAGTTGTTTCATAAGTTTCTTACACTCTTGTGTGCTGTTTAAATTAATTCTACTTGTTGCTCTTCATTCAGGTCTGGACAGATTGAAAGACTAAAATCAAGAAATAGGCCTTAACACAACAGGGCTATAGCTTGCCTATATTACTAATTTGTGGTTCACCTTATTACCAACCGATGGCAGTGTTGGAAGGAAGGCTGCTATTTATAATGGGCCTCATTGCTGTTCAAGGGATGGTAATTTAATGTAAGTACCTACTGCAATTTATCAGCAATTAGTAAATTTTGTGAAAGCTTTGTCAATAAGTTATAAGAGAATGCCTTTTGGCATCAAGTCTGCCCATTTATTTGTACTTTTTCTGTAATAATGTGTCGGGTAATAAAATCCTTGTTGTGTTATGTAAATTAGATATTTGGTGGTATCAAGCATTCATGATTTGTATTTTGATTTAAGAGGCTACCATAGCCAATAAATGAAGTAGAATATGATAAGGCAAAAGTGAGTTTTGAGTTTGTAGATGTGTTATTATTAAATGTGACATTAACAGGAAATCTATTATTTTGCTAGTGATTGCAATTTTTCTTAGTAAATAAACTTCTTATCATTCATTTAATTATAAGCAATTTAAGACTAGCTATCTGGTAGGATTTTACCATCTTTAGAAAGCACTGTGAATGCTAAATAATAAAATACTATTAATTGGACCTACAGTTGGCCAATAGTGTACCGAGAAATACTTCCTTCTGAACTAGTCAGGGCAAACCTCGTAGGCTCTTGTACTTACTGCTTGAAACACAGCAATATTGAATACACATTGAATAACTTTTTGCAGAAATATCACCTTCTCCACCTACTCTTAGGACCCTTCCTGAACCATCACCATCAAGAAACTGGATTTCACTCAGACTTCTGGTTCTTGGGCCTTCAGCTCGGCCTGCACGCTCCACACCTCTTTTGATAACTTAGTGAAAATATTTCTAACCATTCAGCAATATTGCTTGGGTTGTAAACACCATAATAAAAAATTTTTAAAGACATCATTTTCTTTTCCTTCTAGGTAAATAAGTACATCATTTTCATATTTATCAAAATTGAAGCATTTACAATACTATACTTATATCTAAAAATAGCAAGTTACACACTTACTTCATTTTTGTTATTTAAATTGGATGACCTATGCTAGGGGAAAAAATTTGGAACCACTTTTGAATTCATAATGTTTAGGTGATTTCAAGACACACTTATTTGATATGAATCCTGTGCTGTTATTGTATTAGATAATTGATACTTAAACTGTTATATTTAAATAATCCAACATTAAAAGAGGTCAGGGATATTCATCCTAGCTACTTGTCCGGTAGATAAGGCATGGTATACGGGTAGGCGACCCCGGCCCTCGAGCTAGTACTTTGAAAGTTTGTTTGAAAAAGATGATGCTTTGGCAGAAATAGCTGAACCATACATGGAAGAAAATGGAGGTGAGGGTAAGATTCGTATGAATGAGATAGTGACAGCGTTAAAAAGTATGAAAGCTGGTAAGGCTGCAGGGTATGATAGAGTGTCTGTTGAGATGCTGAGGGCCGGGCGAGGCATAGCTGCTAGTCAGTTGTACCGCCTTTTTAATTTGTGTTGGAGGGCCGGCCGGGTACCAGAAGATTGATGCAAGGCTGTGATCGTGCCGCTTTTCAAAGGGAAAGGTTCACAACAGGACTGCAAAAATTACCGCGGAATCAGCCTTCTCAGTGTTGTCGGCAAACTGTATGCTAAGGTTTTGATTAATAGGGTTGTAAAAGAGACGGAAAGAGAGACTGCACTAACCGGTGCCAGGGGGACTGTGATTGTGGCAATTGTTGGACCAGTGGGAGCCTTAGCGGCGGTATTGTGTGTGTAGTGTGTATCGGCCCGCCGGCCAGGGAGACCCGTAGAAACGGTGGTGCCGCTGGCCGCCCGCGGCATAGTACAGTGGCCCAAAAGGGGTTAACCACCTCTGGAGGCTGCCCCACCAGGTCGCGCATAATCTCGGGGTGGCTCGTCGTGCCGGGTGGTGCCCGGTTCCGGTGGGGCCCGGCGACCACACCCGAGGGGGTACGGGGGCTCTTTGGTCCGGCGGACCGGCCTACACTATTCCACGCGATTAATACTTATGCAGGGCACCACGCTTTGTCTTTCATTGCCTCGATCACGGTCGTCCTTTCACGCCCCTCCCATCCTCCAACTTCTATGGCAGTCAGAAGCATGAATAAACGGCCAACAGCGGCATCCCCATCCCCCACTAACACGCTGTTTGAGGTGGAGTTCGCTAACATCCGCGGACTCCATGCAAACCTCAACGCCGTCCATCAACACCTTAAAACGGCGAGGCCTGCGATGCACTTTTTGACGGAAACACAGATAGGCCGCCCTGCCGATACGTCATACCTGCACTACCCCGGCTATGTGCTGGAAGAGTCCTTCAAAACTAAAGCCAGTGTATGTCTATTCGTCAGGGCGGACATCTGCTGTAGCCGTCTCCGCTGCCTAGAAGACCCATCCTTCTCCACCCTCTGGGTGCACGTTGACCTGGGCTCCACAAGCCGGGTCTATGCGTGCATATACCGCTCCCACAAAAGCGACGCCGAGACAACTCTACTCTTCGAGCATCTGAGTCAGGCCGCAGACAACGCTCAGGCGCAGTTCCTAAATGCTGAAATGGTGTTTTTGGGAGACTTCAATGCCCACCATGAGTCCTCGTTAGGCTCATCAAAAACAGACCATGCAGGCCGAACTGCCCATGCGTTTGCTCTCACGCAAGACCTGACATAACTGGTACACCAGCCCACCCGGGTACCAGATATTGTCGGTCATACACCCTCCTTATTGGACCTTCTGCTGACGAGTCACCCAGCCGGGTATAAATAAAGTGTCGGTAGGTGCTCCATTGGGCTCCTCCGATCACTGTCTGGTTGGTGCTACAGTGCCTTGTGCAGCTCCCCGACAACCTGTGGAGGTGACGCGGTGGTTATGGCATTACTCGTCGGCAGATTGGGACGGATTGCGAGAGTATTTTGCCTCCGTCCGGCGGCAGTGCTGCTTTGGAGAAAGGGATGCTTCAGAGAGTGCATCTGCTATCGCGGACGAGATCAGTACCGGAATGGAATACTACATTCCTTTTACTGATGTCGTCAGTGCTAGTAAAACTGGTCCCTGGTTCAATCGCGAGTGTGCCGCAGCTGTTGAACAAAAACAGGTGGCGAACCGTGCTTGGTCTAGGGCCCAGGCACTCAATGATCATTCAAACCTTGCCTCCCTGAAAGCAGCCTTTAATAAAGCCACCAAGGCCACGAAGAGGGCTTACATTAGAGCAGACGCCCAGCGAATTGCACGGCCAAGAACTCATCACGCACCCTACGGGTAGCCGCTCCTACTGGCGACTGGCTAAACACGTGCAATCTAACTTCTGCGTGCTTTCGCTGCCCCCACTGAGATTTCCTGATGGATCGTTGGCTCATCAGCCGCAAGAGAAAGCCGATTTACAAGCTAACCTCTTTGCGGCAAACTCTTGCATCGATGACTGCGGTGCTGCGCAGCCTGAAATTCCACATTGCGGCTCCACAATGCCTGATATTCGTATCAGGCAGTGTGATTTTCGTGCCAAACTGCATTCACTCGATGTCAGGAAAGCCAGTGGCCCTGATGGAATTCCAGCTGTGGTGCTGAAGAAATGTGCAGCGGAGTTGTCTCCAGTGTTCACTAGCCTGTATCGCCTCTCCTACAATTCGGGTCTTGTGCCGCTGTCTTGGAGGGAGGCGAACGTTCAACCAGTTCCCAAAAAAGGGGACCGGTCTGACCCTGCCAATTACCGTCCAAAAGCCGTAACCTCAGTTTTAGCTAAAGTGTTTGAGCGGATCATAAAACGCAGCTCATCTGCTACCTAGAGGATCACTCTCTCATTCACGACCGTCAGTACGGCTTCCGACCAAAACGGTCTACGGGTGATCTTCTAGCGTACGTAACACACATCTGGGGGGAGGCTATGGACAAGCATGGGGAATCTTTTTGACATTGCCAAAGCTTTCGACCGTGTATGGCATCGTTCGCTTCTTTCCAAGCTACCGGCATATGGTCTGCCACCTCGCCTATGCGACTGGGTCGCCGGATTTCTGGAGGGACGTAGAATTCGCGTCCTTTGCCATGGTCAAAAATCACGCTTTCTCCAGATTAATGCCGGAGTGCCGCAGGGCTCCGTCTTGTCGCCGACGTTGTTTCTTCTGCATATCAATGACATGTTATCTCTTGGTAATATTCATTGCTATGCGGATGATAGCACGGTCCACGCGCGTTATTTCGAGCGCCCTGGGGCAAAGCAGACTGACATCGAGGAGAAGAGGCGAAGTCTTGTTGTTGAGCTTGACGGAGTGTTGGACCGCATTTCAGAATTGCATGCAATCTTGTCGAGTTCAATGCCAAGAAAACGCAGGTGTGTGCATTCACAGCAAAGGCGTCGCCGTTCCTTTCACATCCCACTCTTCAGAGCACCCCGCTACCGATTAAGGATAGCCTAAACATCCTTGGCATGGATGTTCGTAGCAACCTAAACCAGCGGGACTACATTAAGAGCGTCATTAGAACTGCATTCCGTAAACTCGGAATCCTGAACAGAGTGAGACGATTCTTCACGCCAGGGCAGGTCTGTCTTTTATATAAGACACAAGTTCGCTGGTGTGTGGAATACTGCTCTCATCTCTGGGACGGTTCCGCCAAGTATCTACTCGAAGCTCTTGACAGGTTGCAGCGGCGTGCTATCCGTATTATTGGAAACCCAGAGGCAACTTTGACCCTCGAGCCTCTCCAATTGCGTAGAGACATTGCTAGGCTAAGTGTTCTCTATCGCTTCTACAATGGGGAATGCTCTGACGAGTTATTCCAGCTCATTCCACCCTCACCTTTCCACTCCCGTACCACGCGTGCTGGACTACGGCGTCACCCACACACAATTGAACATTTGTTGGCCCGAACTAAAAGGTTCGGTGACTCGTTTCTTTGTCGTACCATCCAGACGTGGAACGCTCTTCCAGCACATGTGTTTCCTCCCTCGTATAGTCCCGGGTTCTTCAAGCGGGGCATGAAAAGGCATTTCTGCAGGCCTTCAAGGTGAGGATGACCAGCCCAGTGATTCGTTTGAATGACTGGGCTTGTCAACCTCATATCTGGACCTCACAACCGCTGTCCATCAGGTGGAGTGAGGTCATCCTGACGGGCAATATAAAAAAAAATGTGTAGAGAAATACTTAGCACCTACAAGAGCAGTCCTAATCTCATTCAATGTAGGAAATTGATAATGAGGTCTCATTATAGCCTGATTAAGTTGTCTTGGATCAATACAAAGTCTAATTTATCCATTCTTTTTAGATACAATTACTAATGGACTTACCCATGAGGCTGGTTCTTCCACACGACAAATAACACCCCCTTTTTCTAAGTTACTTAGTTCCTTCTTTAATACACTTTGTAATTGGAATGGAACACGCCTGCAGGCACTAATCTTCGGAGTTACATCTGGTTTCAGGCTAAAATCACACTCAAAATTAGTTAGACAACCCAGACCCATTAAAACAAAATATAGTCTTAAAGTACAATCAGTCCCTTCAACAATGTCCAAAATTAATTGACAACTGTTTTAATAACTATTTCACTGAGGTAAGCAACACCCAAAATGATACATGCAATAAAAACAATAATACAGTAAAAAATATAATACATAACTCCCTTTATTTGCAACCTGCTGACTTTAATGAAACGCTTAATATAATAAGAAACCTCAAAAACAAAACTAGTTTTGGGATAGATGAAATTCCCCCGTTGTTAGTAAAATCGTGTGCCCGGGAGCTTGCCCTCCCGTACACTTTGCTGATCAACCAATCTTTCGTAGAAGGTTGCTTCCCCGACTCTCTAAAAATTTCAATAGTCAAACCAGTCCACAAAATAGGTGTAAAAACTGACACAAATAACTACCGCCCCATAGCGCTTCTTCCGACATCAGCAAAAATATTGGAATCCGCCATGTCAAAACGGCTCAGCTCCTTCCTTGAAAAGTATAATGTTCTCCATGCTACACAATTTGGCTTTCGTAAAAATAGAAATACTATATTAGCAATCTATCAATATGTACAGAAAATACTTAACTTTATAAACAATAAAGAATACGCGGTAGGCTTGCTCCTCGACATGAGCAAGGCATATGACAGGGTCGACTACAGGATCCTATTGGATAAGCTCTATGGACTCGGCATTAGAGGGGTAGCGTTTGAATGGTTTAGGTCTTATCTTCTAAACCGTTATCAGTACATCGAAATAGAATATACCAACTTTGTCACTGGAATTATTGAATTTGTAAGATCAGATCTGACTCCTGTCACTGGTTCTATTCCCCAGGGAAGCGTATTGGGTTGTACCCTGTTTTTAGTGTACGTAAACGATTTGCCACAATCATTTCCCTTCGAAAGCGTGTCCTTTGCAGATGACATCTCAGTTATTTTATCTTGCACAAATACAAACTCTGTAACAAAAGACTTAGACTCATTATTAGATTCCATTACAGACTGGCTTAATCAAAACAACCTACAACTAAACCTCAATAAAACTAAATTAATTCAATTTAAACCCTACCAAAAAACTGCTATAGAAATGAACTATACCTACAAAACTAATAAATTAGAAACAGTAAATTCAACTACTATGTTAGGCATAGAGATAGATACGCAAATCTCTTGGAAACCCCACATAGAGAAATTGTCTAGCAGATTATCTTCCTTCATATATGCCCTTGGTCGTCTCAAACGTGTTACAGACGTGAAAACTGCTCTCACAGCAAATAATGCTTACGCCCACTCATGCTTTTCCTATGGAATCATACTTTGGGGCAACTGTAGTACTATCCAGGACATATTTATTCTCCAAAAGAGGTGTATTAGAATACTAGTTAATATTAAACAAACAGATTCTTGTAGACCTCATTTTAAAAAACTTAGCATACTTACTTTGTCTTGCCTGTACATATTTGAAGCCTGTAAGTTCGTCAAAAGGAACATCAACCTATACTCTCCCATAAAAAATATTAGACGCAATAATAGATACCAAAATAAACTAAAACTACCGTTTTCTAAATTAAAACTATACTCCTCTGCCCCACATTCAATGTTAATAAAAATATATAACCACATCCCAAATAAAATTAAAAATACTGAAAAATTATTAACTTTTCAGAACCAGCTAAAACAGTTTTTAATCACAAAAAGTTATTATAGCGTTAAAGAATTTTTTGATGTTGATACTAATATTTAGTTCGAAATGGTATTTACATTTCGGATAATCTTGTGATACAGCTGGTAATAATGTACAGCAATAATTTGTTATAATGTATAAGTGTCTAACCTAGCACCTAAGCATAGTCATTAATTTGTAAAGCCCTTTTTAAGGGAAAAAAAAAAAAAAAGCATTGCCCTTACGGGGCGCTACATTGTATTTGTTTACACCTTATGTACGTACTTTATAAGTTCCATGTACTCAATGTAGCAGGCAATAAAGATTTTGATTTGATTTCATTTGACCCTCAAACAAATTACTGTACTTTTTTTAAATATTTTGAGTAGAACTGTCACTTTTTTTTTTTTTATACTACGTCGGTGACAATCAAGCACGCGGACCGCCTGATGGTAAGCGGTTATCGCGGCCTATGGACGCGTGCAACACCAGGGGTATCACTCGCGCGTTGTCGACCCTGTAAAAACCTTTTCAAACCCCTCTTGAAGAACTCCATACTATAACTCATCGGGAAAACCTCGGCAGGGAGTTCATTCCACAATTTAAGCGTCCTCGGAAGGAAACATCTCTGAAACCGAATTGTACGAGACCATTGCGGATTCAGAGTGTGAGGATGAATGCCCTGTCGGTGGCGAGCGGTGCGGTGATGAAAAGTAGCCGTGGGCATCATATCAAACAGTTCTTCAGAACAAAACCCGTTGTACAAGCGGTAGAACACGCTTATGGAGGCGAAGTCTCTCCTCAGACTTAACGGCTCTAAACCCCTTGTCAGTTTGGGATCGTCGACAATCCGGATCGCACGCCTCTGGACCGAGTCAAATGGACTGAGTTGATATCCAGGCGCTCCTGCCCAAAGGTGACAGCAGTACTCCACGTGTGGCCTGACTTGCGCTTCATACAGCAGCAGTCTTTGCCTAGAAGTGAAGTACTGCTTCGCCCTGTTTAGCACACCGAGCTTTTTGGATGCCAACTTCGCCTTTTGTTCCAAATGACTTCGAAACTGTATGTCACTAGATATGTCAACGCCAAGGATCCCAATACTACTTGATATGGTAAGGGAAGTGTTCTGAAACTGAGGAGCTACAGTAAATGGAGTTTTCTTAGTGGTAAACGCGCAAACTTGTGTCTTAGTGGGGTTGAACTGGACTAAATTGTCCCGACCCCAATCGGAAACCCAAGCTAGGGTATTCTCGATTTCAGACACAAGTTTAGTTCGACTTTCCTCCACAATGGTACGAGGGATATTTGCTCGGCCTGTGTAATAGGCATCTCCAGTGCTGTCATCCGCATAGCAATGAATACCGTCATTGGACAGCATATCATTGATATGCAAGAGAAACAGCGTTGGAGATAGCACAGAGCCTTGTGGGACGCCAGAATTAATGTCCAAGCTATCGGAGCAACTACCGTCTACTACGGCTTTAATGCGTCTGCTGGACAAGAAACTGGCAATCCATCCGCATAAACCCTCGGGCAGTCCGTAAGATGGAAGCTTTGATAGAAGACCTTTATGCCAGACCCGGTCGAAGGCCTTAGCTATATCTAGGCTAACAGCCAAAGCCTCGCCTTGACTTTCAATGGCCTGAGCCCAGCGGTGTGTGAGATACACCAGAAGATCGCCAGTCGACCGACCATTACGGAAGCCGTATTGGTAGTCGCTTATCAAATCGTGATCCTCTAGGTACCTCAAGAGCTTGGCATTCAACACACGCTCCAAAACCTTTGAAAGAAGGGAGGTAATAGCAATAGGTCTATAATTCGCCGGGTCCGACCGGTCACCCTTTTTAGGCACCGGGTGCACGTGGGCGGTCTTCCACAAAGACGGACATTGCCTTTTTGCGTAGGAAATCGCGAAAAGGCGCGTCAATACCGGGCACAACTCGGGAGCACACACTTTGAGCACCACTGCCGGGATGTTATCCGGCCCACTCGACTTGTGGACGTCCAGATTTTGCAACTCTCGCCGGACTTCTTGCTGGGTTATGCGGATCTCCGGCATAATGTGACCGCACCAAGGGATGGTAGGTGGCACGGCGCTCCCAGCGTCCAAAGTCGAGTTTGAGGCAAAGAGGTTGCCCAAGAGATCGGCTTTCTCTTTAGCACTGTGGGCCAGATTTCCATCTGGTTTTTGGAGTGGTGGCAAAGACGAGCGGCAAAAGTTTCCCTCGGCAGCCTTGGCAAGCGACCAAAAGGCACGACTCCCTGAAGGGTGGCCCACGAGCCGCTCCCCAATGCGGCCGACGAAGACGAATTTAGCCCTGGCGATGGCTTTCACTGAGTTAACCTTTTGTATCAAATTCATGTGTTTACTAGTTTGTTACGAGTGCAAGCCTCGTCTACGTCACTGCTATGCGTCACCAGTGTGTTGTGCAAGTGCAGGTGTTAAAGATTAAGCAATAGTACCAAAAGTCCATGGTTAGCAGTGTTCGTTCACATTGGAACTTTAGGACAGTTTTCGGGTGCCTTTAAGCTTCAATCGCGGAAGCGACAGGACGTTAGTTAAGACCAGATCAATCGGGATCAAATTAGCATAGTACTGTAATTACTTTAAATAAATAAGTTAAACCTAATTGTCTAGTTTTTGAAAATCCTACCCGACTGCTCAATTCCGTAATTGGCGCAGTCGGTAGGATAGTCGTGTCAGCGCGTGTTATCACACTTCGATCCGCCTGAAAGTCGTTTCGTCGGCGCGTCGACTATTCCTACGCGAAGCGGTCGTCGGATGGTAAAGAAGAATCGTTCTCACTCAACGGCGTGCATCCAAAAATTGATGGCCCACCACAACCTGCAGCAGCACCAGTGGCAGCACCAGCGTCAATCCAGTATGCTAAGCGGCCTGCTCCTGTGAGTTACATCATATTGTTAGTTACGCATTCCTATTGGTTGCCAGCGGCCCCTTTCCTGTCTCCTGTAGGGCGTAATAGGTGGTACTGTTAGGTAGGTAATTTTTTTAGGGAAGTAGTCATATTAGTTTCAAAAAAAAAATTTCCAAGGAATAATAGAGATATTAGGCCGAATCAGCGGCGCAATATCCGACCTATTTCGAGGGACAATCGATTTCCTCGCGATATCGATTTAGCTAGCTTAGAAGATATAGAAGAAGAAGCAATGGCGAACCAACAGCCAGCAGCTTTCGTTGTTCCATTAGACATGACAGACAACATTTGGAAGGATTTAAGAGTAGTATCAGAGTTTGATGGAAATTCTAATGTTTTATTTAGATCCTTAGATATTTGTGACAAGCTTATTTTAACTTATATCAATCCAGCCCCGGGAAATAAATTGAATAATTCCGCTTTACTGGTATTTTAAATAAAATCACCGGGCATGCAGCTAAAACTTTAGTTACAAATGGCATTCCCAAGGACTGGAATGGTATTAGAAATGCTTATTAACAGCTTTTCGGATCACAGAGACGAGACCGCTCTGTATTCAGATATGTCCACGTTAACATAAGGCTCAGACACACCCCAAGTATTTTACAAACGTGTTCAAAGCCTATTAAGCGTTATAATGACCGATGTAGAGTTGCACGATACTATTTCCACTACAGTAGAGGCTGAACGCACTCTTTAAACTAGCCCTTCAAACTTACACTAGAGGCCTTGCCGAGCCCTTAGGCTCACGCGTTAGGTGCATGCGGCCCGAATCATTAGAAAAAGCCCTGGAACTTGCCCAGGAAGAATTGAATATTTTATATCTGCTAAGTAAAGTCGGGAACCCGCCGAATTCCAAGATTTTTTTTTAATCATAACTCATTACTCACCTTTTAACTCACAACATTAGTCACCGATGTCTTTGAGACAGTTTGATTTCCCGATGCCTTATAGACAATTTAGACCTAATAATTTCCCAATGATTCAACAAAGTAATTTTCTTAATAATTATGTACCAGATGTGAATTTCCCTAATAACAATTTCAGGCCTACCGCGCCTTAAAATTTCCGAAATCAGCAAGGACTTACCAGAACTCAATCAGGAATTTTCCCACGCCTATGAGTGGTGTTAGTCACCCAGTTGCCCGCGTAATACCCCCTTCTCAGCCGAATACGCACCCACAGATTAACGTTAATGAATGCGTTGACCCTGAAAATTATTACGACTTCAATGACCTTGACTACCATCAACAGGTTTATATGACTGACCCTGAAAATTACTGTCAGACTGAAGAAATGACTAAACAAATAGACTATCCCGGACTTCGGATCAAACATCCCCAAAATAGAGTTAAATCTCCAAGATCAAAGGCAGTTGCCATTTATTCAAATTAACAACTCTCCTTCAAAGTTTCTGATAGATACTGGAGCGAATAAATCTTTTATTAAACCAAAAGCGGTGGATTTTTTTTTTCTGACTATGATCTGAAATACCTTTATTGTTACCAACATACATGCAACAACCCAAAATAATTATTTCGTGGCTATCCCCTGTTTTCCTGAGTTCAATGATCAAACCCCCATAAAACTCTATGTCTACAGGTTTCATGAATATTTCGATGGTCTAATTGGCTTAGATCTCCTAGAAAAATGGCAATCTAAAATTGATTTAAGTGATCGTGTATTACGAACAGAATACGTAGAAAATCCTATTTTAATGTACAAATCTGGCACAGTTAATTTATTTGACACAATTATTCCTGCGCAATCAACGCAACTTGTTATAGTTCCAACTTCTATTTTTCAAGGTGATACTTCCATAGGGTCCCAAATCATATGCAATTGTGACATCACGGACTGTTGGTCGACCGCCCAAAACGGTCAAGCCTACATAGAAGTTTTAAATCCGTCCCAGAACGATATTTTTTTGTAGTTTAACTGAACCATTACAAGTGCACGTATTTAATGAACAGACTGACTTACCTATGACTCATGACTCCGAAAACGAGCTTTTTCGAGAAGTTTCGTCGCGCTTGCGAACGGATCATTTGAACGCTCAGGAATAGACGCCTAGAATATTCTGACTTATTTTGTCTCGAGGACGAACCCCTGACATTCACGAACAAAATTAAGCACCGAATCACAACGACAGAGGAAATTCCCGTTCATAGTAAAACGTATTGATACCCCTTTGTACATAGGCAAGAAGTCCAGTCACAAATAAAAAAAAATCTCGAACAAGGTATTATAAGACCTTCAACTTCAGCCTGGAGCGCTCCTATTTGGATTGTCCCGAAAGAAGTAGATGCCTCCGGAAAAGTTAAATGGAGACCACAAGGTCGACTTCAGAAAACTCAATGAAAAAACTGTGGACAATAAATATCCTATCCCCAACTTGACTGACATCCTAGACAAGCTAGGCAAGTGCCAATATTTTACCACACTAGACCTGGCTAACGGATTCTACCAGGTGGAAATGCACCCGGATGATATTCACAAAACAGGTTTCAGTGTTGCAGACGGCAACGAGCACTTTGAATATCTTAGAATGCCTATGGGCCTTAAAAATAGTCCATCTACATTCCAGCGCGTCATGGACAACGTGCTGAGAGGCTTACAGAACGTCATTTGTGTAGTGTACCAAGATGATATTCTGGTCTTTGCGATATCCCTCCAGGAACACATGGTAAACCTTCGTAAAATCTTTGAAAGGCTTCGTGACTCCAATTTCAAAGTCCAAATGGACAAGTCCGAATTTTTAAAACATGAAACCGCGTGCCTGGGACACATTATTACACCCCAAGGCGTTAAAACCAACCCTGACAAGATAGCAGCCATTTTAAAATACCCCATCCCCAAAACTACTAGGCAAATAAAAGCAATTTTAGTACTCATAGGGTATTACCGACGTTACATTCCTGATTTCGCCCGTTTAACAAAACCCCTTACAGCATGTCTAAAAAAAGGATCCAAAATTATACTGACCCCTGATTATGTCCGATGCTTTGAACATTGCAAGACATTACTCATAAATGACCCGATACTTCAATACCCAGATCTCTCCAAAGACTTCATCTTGACTACAGACGCCTCAAACGTTGCCCTCGGAGCCGTTTTATCACAAGATTCCATAGGTTGAGACGGGCCAGTTGCCTACCTGGTCTAGACGGCATACCCGGCCGCGCTTGGGTTCTGTCCCTCGAGTGGCTGGGGCCGAGACTGCAGAGCCTGTATTCGGTCTGTCTGTCACAGGGACGTTTTCCGCGCTAGTGGAAAACGGGGAAGCTCGTCCTACTGAGGAAGGAGGGTCGACCATCTGACTCCCCCTCGGCCTACCGCCCGATTGTGCTGCTCGACGAGGTTGGGAAACTTCTCGAGCGCATAATCGCTGGCCGCCTGATTGGGTATCTCGAGGAGGTGGGGCCGGACTTGGCAGGCTGCCAGTACGGCTTTAGGCGTCGTCGGTCCACGGTTCACGCGATCCTCCGCGTGAAGGACATCGCCAGGGAGGCGATGTCGCAGGGTCAAGTGGTGTTAGCGGTATCTCTCGATATAGCTAACGCTTTCAACACCCTGCCGTGGACCTGCATAAAGGAGGCACTACGGCACCACGGTGTCCCCCTTTATTTACGGCTCATCTTGGAAGACTACCTGACAGATAGGTATGTCGAGTTCCCGGGGCGCGATGACTGGCAGCGTTATCCCATGTCGTGCGGTATCCCACAGGGTTCGGTTCTTGGGCCGCTCCTGTGGAACATTGGTTATGACTGGGTGCTGCGAGCAGTCAACCTCCAGGGCGTTGACGTAACTTGTTACGCCGACGATACCCTGGTAACGGCGAGAGGGAACAACTTCCGGGATGCAGCCGTCCTTGCCACAGCAGGCGTGGCGGAAGTCGTCGGCAGAATCCGACGCCTAGGGCTACACGTGGCCCTAGAAAAATCCGAGGCGACCTGTTTTCACGGGCCTCGGAGAGGACCTCCAGCCGGTTCGGCTATCCAGGTGGGTGGAGTCCAGATCCGTGTCGAGTCGACCATGAAGTACCTTGGATTGGTCCTCGACAGTCGCTGGAACTTCCACGCCCATTTTAAGCGCTTGGCGCCTAAACTGGTGCAATCGGCGGCCGCGTTAGGCAGATTGCTGCCCAACATCGCGGGGCCGAAGGCTTCATGCCGGAGGCTTTACGCGGGAGTTGTGCGGTCCATGGCCCTGTACGGCTCACCTGTCTGGGCCGACATCCTGACAAGCCGGTGTATCGCCGAACTGCGGAGACCGCAGCGGGCGATGGCAGTCAGGATCATACGGGGCTACCGCACAATCTCTTACGAGGCGGCCTGTGTGCTGGCCGGCCCTGGGACCTTGATGCGAGGACCCTCTCGGCGGTGTTTCACTACCGGGAGGAGGCGCGTCGGTCCACAGTCCACGGGGTTACCCCAAGCCAGGTTTCATCCTGGCTGGAAGAGTTCCGCACACTTGCTGTGGAGCTCTGGGATGTGCGGCTCGCGGATCCCGGATCGGGCCATCGCACGATCCAGGCGATCCGCCCTGTCCTCACGCAGTGGTTGAATCGGCGTCACGGCGCCGTAACGCACCATCTGACGCAGATACTCACGGGGCACGGCTGCTTCGGGAGTTATCTGTGCCGGATCGGACGAGAGGCTAGCGATGCCTGTCACCACTGTGACGCCAGCGAGGACACGGCTCAACATAGGCTGGAGGTGTGCCCAGCTTGGGCAAACGAGCGCGAGACGCTCACCGCCTCGATCGGGCGCGACCTCTCACTGCCATCCGTGGTTTCTGCCATGGTGGCGAGCGCGAGCTCGTGGGATGCGGTGCTCTCCTTCTGCGACATCGTTGTGTCGCAGAAAGAGAGCGCCGAGCGCCAGCGCGAGCTGGACAATCCCGCCCGACGTCGGAGGCGAGGCCGCCGGGATGGTGGTGCGTAATCCCGGCGGTTCCCTGCGGTAAGGGGACGAGAATACTACCGAGGTATCCCTGCCTGTCGTAAGAGGCGACTAAAAGGGCCCTTGGGGTCACGAAGCGCACGCGGGGGGGCCTGCATGTGTTTTGGTTTGCGATCCCGAGGATGACGGTAACGCGTGTCTTCGGACACAGTGGTCTGTGTTATCGTGCACTGGAGTTGAGCTTGCTCCTCCCGAGGCTGGCTGCCAGGCGGCCTTGCGCGCCGAAGGGTCCTGCGAGGAGTCTCTCCCTCGTTGGGGATCCCGGGTCCCTTCCATTCTGCGCCGAAGATGACCACCGTCAGGTTTTAGTGGGTAGGGGTCTCTGTTTCCCAGGAGTTCCGAGTCCCACATATCCCAGGTGTCCCGAACCCAGGGCCTTAGGTTTAAAGACATTTATTTCTCATAAGAACTACATGGTTCACTTAAAATGAGATTAAATTAACTTTAAACTACTTACATTATAAAACAACATCGCGCAGCACTTTTTTACACTACAAAATGTTAATCCATCTTCCTACAATTCTCACTAAAACAATTTTTCCCATTAGGTATAACACACACTTGTTCGTCCGATCCGAATCTAAACGAAACTGCATCTATGATAGGTACAAAATTGCAAAACAAACCAACAGAACCGAACAAAACACTGGGGTGTGACACTAATTCTTAATGATAGGCATAGGCCAACTAGGTGGGTCAACGAATTATAAAAATACCGCCAACTTCCCGTTCCTGCGTTTGCTTGCACAGCAGACGGCGCAGAGATAATGTTTAAGACCGGACAGAGCGGTCGGTGGAGACGCACTGCATTGTGTATATTATAATTGTTTTTTTTTTAATAGCATTTTATTATTCGCTGACTTTGGAAAGGTTATAAATTTATTCAATCCACACGTTGGTCCATTTGCATGAATCCCGTTATAACGGTATGAACATTACAAAAGTATTATCAATTCGGTAGCTCTTCAATATACTTTTTCAGATTTTTTTTAAAAGAATTAAGGGATACACATTCTTTGATTTCATTGGGCAATGAATTGTACAGTTGCACGCCATCATAGGTTAGGTTCTTTTTGCCATAATTTAGGGTTCTAGGAAATGTTAGACAAAGTTTGTTTTTGTTACGTAAATTATGAGTATAAGTTCTTGCATTTATTGTTATATTTGTATGTAAAGTGTTAGATATGATTCTTTTAATTAATATGCACATATTATATTTATACAATTTTTCTAAATTAAATAATTTTGTTTTTTTATATACTATTTCAGTGTGAGTGGAAAAATCTAAATTAAATAGGACTTTGATGATTTTATTTTGGGTGATTTGCAAATCTTTTAAGGTAGTCTTAGCTGCAGACCCCCAAACTTCAATCAGATATTGAATATTTGACTTAATCAATGCGTTGTACAAAACACTACGTACTCTATGTGGTATACAATTGGAAGATTTTCTCAAGGATGACAGAATAGCCATTAGTTTGTCATTCACATGTTCCACATGAGTTTGCCACGTAAGTTTATCGTCCAGCCAGAGACCCAGATATTTTTCATGATCTGAACGATGAATTATTTCTTCGTTAATTGTAAGTTGATTGAACTCAGGTATTTTTTTGTTTTTTGCACTAAATATCATGTAGGATGTTTTTGATATATTTATAGTAAGTAAGTTATGCAAGAACCAAACGTTGAGTGCATCAAGGTCTCTCTGAGCATCAGCAATGATTTGATGAATGGACTGGCCAAAATAGAAGAGACTAGTGTCGTCAGCATACAAAGTCAGATTTCCGGTAAGGCCTATATTGCCAATATTATTAATATAAATGAGAAAAAGTAACGGTCCAATAATTGATCCCTGTGGTATGCCAAAGGAGATTTTGTTTGGACTACTTTGAAATTTTCCTATTTTCACCACTTGTGAACGGTTCTCGAGATACGATTCAAATATTTTTAAAGCAGAACCAGTTAAGCCTATGTTTTCTAACTTTTGTATCATCTTAGTATGACTTATCGTATCAAAAGCCTTTTTAAGGTCAATGAAAACACCCAAAGCTACTTGTTTTTCATCAATATTTGATCTTATTTTAGTTATCATGTCTACTGTAGCTGTCAGAGTATTAGACTTTGGCCTGAATCCATACTGCTGATCACATAAAACCCTTTTGAGAAAGATAGTCGAATAACCGACTGTAAAGGACCCGTTCGAATACCTTAGAAAGAACTGGAAGCACTGATATAGGTCGGTAATTTCCTGGATCGGTTTTTTGACCCGATTTATAGATGGGGCTGACCTTTGCGATTTTAAGAGAATCTGGGAAGATACCATTTATCAAACAAGCATTTATACAACGTGTCAAGCCTTCTATAATGTTTTCTTTCATACACTTTATTGCTTTGGTGCTGGTGCCATCAAGTCCGGTACTCACATTACCGTCCATTTGGTCAATGATTTTTGAGACCTCTTCCTCATTACATATGCTGAGCTGTGACAGCGTTATGTCATGTACGTAGACGTTGCTGTACATTAGAGTGTGCTGAGTACTTGTATGGAACTTATTAGGTATATTGTGGGCTAGGGTACACCCGACTGTTGAAAAGAACTCGTTAAAGATTTCACAGACCTCTTGGCCTTCCGTAATAGAGGCGGTACCAATTATTAGTTTAGGAATAGTTATTTCGGGACGAGATTTATTCCTTGCTAAAGTATTTAGGAGCTCCCACATTTTCTTAGAATTGCTAGAGCATTTTTTGAATAATGCATAATAATACACTTTTTTCGCTGATTTTATGCTCTCTTTAACATTCTTCTGCATATCATTGAAAGTTTTCTTCAACTCAAAGTTATCTGGATTCCTTTTCAAATTTTGCCACATTTGATTACGCTTGTTTATTGCAGCTAAAATATTACCATTTATCCAGTCACTTTGAGGTGTATTTGATACTTTCGTTCGGGTAATTTTATATTCACTTATGGTCTGGATAATTTTCTCTTCAAATTCTTCGTAACTGTTGTTTTCACCTATGTTGTTTATTTGTGACGCATTTTTGCACAGTCCTTTGTAGTCTAGGGCTGAGTATTCAGTGCGCTTGATTTTTGATGCATTTAGTTTTGAAATATCCAGGAACAAATGTCTATGATCGGAGAGTGATGAGTCGGCCAATGAAAACCAGAAGCTCTGGTTTTTGACGTTGGTACTTATGTGGTCCAAAACAGTATTTGTGGTTGGAGTTATCCGTGTGCCAAATGTTTTGGTTACTTTATTTAACATCGAATAGCCAGAGTGTCTTAAGATATGCAAATATTGTTTAGAATTATTATTATTTTCTAGTATATCGATGTTGAAATCACCAAAGATCACAAATCTCTTCCTTTTTACCAGTTGTTTAGAATATGTGTCTAGAAATTCTTTGATATTAGAGTCTGGTGGCTTGTAGATGGCCCCAACATCTAAAGATAACTTGTTTATATGTAACCAAAGATAATGATTCCCATTTTCCATTAAATCTGTTGTGACGTCATACTTGATTGTTTTGTGGACATATATGGAGACTCCACCGCCTTTGCTGTTCGGCCGAAAGTTAAAAACATGATTATATTCAGGGAGGGTATACAAAGATGCATCATCATGGGATGTAATCCAAGTTTCAACAAATATCATAACATGTATAGTCTTCGGAATGGCTTTTAAGATGCACTTTACTTCATCAAATTTTCCTGGCGTGCGGATACTCCGAAGATTGGCATAAAAAAATCTTAGTGCTGAGGAGTTTCTAGGAAGGTCCTTGTATTGATTGACTAAACAATACTTCGTAGATTGATCTGTATCATCAAAAGCGCCTTGTTGTAGGTCACCTAGTTTTTTGGCAGATTGGTTGGATTGGTTTTCTTGATAATTCTGGGTATACCTTTTACATATTTTATTATGAGATCATTTTCCCCGTTGTCTTTGTTTAATTTCATCCTTTAAGGATTGTAAATAAGATTTCTGCGATGGAGTACTGTCGGAATACATATAGATGTTTTCCGGTAGTTTGGACTTATTGCGCAAGAGTGACCGTGGTAGTTCTACATTGTTTTTTAAAGGATTATATTTGCCTAATCTCATATTGCTCGTCGGTTTGGGACAATTTTCAATCATGCCCGATAGAATTGCTGATACCCTCTCATCCTCGTACCTACGTCTTGAGGCCAAATTCTTGTCATCATTTTCCTGTATACCCACAATAATAATGTTTTTTTGACGGTCTGTTCTATCTGCAATTTCAGAGAATATTTCTTCGTGTGTAAGAGATGGCGATTCCAGTGTTTTGTTTTCTTCAATATTTTTTAATAGCGTTAAATCATTTTCCATTAGATTTACTTTATCTAGAGTTTTAGTGTTTTCAAGTTTCATTGCTTTCACTTCATTGTTGATTTTATTAATCTCTTCGGTCAATTTTCCTGTGGTAGACTTTATTGCCTGGACCTCTTCTTTCATTTCTGTGATGTCTTGACTTATCCGAGTAAGATTTTCATTTTGTTTTTTTCCAAATTCTTGGAGGAAACTCATTATTTCTTCACGGAATTCCTGTAAATCTTTTCTGTACTCATATTCGTGGCTACGCTCTTTTCGTTTTCTGGACTGAACGTTGATGTACGGCTCTTCCTGATCATTAAAATATAGGTTGGGAGTTGAGCCGCCACCGCTACCGCTGCCGCTCATCAATGTTGTGCTAGGCGGAGTTCTCTGCAGACTCATCGTGGTATTGTTCGTGTGCGTGAGCGGTGCCGCTGCCTGCTATCTCACCTGCTAATGGTATGGCGCGATGAAACGTGTAGAACCAGTAGATCACACGTACAGTTCTGTTAAATAGTAATATTGCACTTTGTAGCACTCACAGTTAGGGTTCACTTTTGCTTAATTGTATTTAAATATTACTTATTCGATTTAGTCGCTTAGTGAACACGTCCACTCACTGCGTGCGCGTGCGCGTATCTCGGCCTTGGGAATGCCTAAATGCATTTCCTGACGCAAAAAAAAAAAAAAAGGCCAGTTGCCTACGCATCTAAAACTTTAAATAATAGTGAACTGAACTACTCCACAATTGAGAAAGAATTGCTTGCGATAGTTTGGGCGACGAAGTACTTCAGACCCTACTTATTTGGGCGAAAATTCAAAGTTGTTACGGGCCATCGGCCACTGCAATGGCTTCTCGACTTACGCGAACCGAATTCTCGCCTAACTCGATGGCGACTCAAATTGGCAGAAGATACCTTCTCTATCAGTTACAAAAAAGGTAAAGCGAACACCAATGCTGATGCTCTGTCTCGCATTGAAATTCACAATGAGGAGTTGGACTCTGTAGTTGTTAATGTTAGCGACTCTTCGTCAACCCCATCAGTTGTCGAAATTAACGACTCGTCATCCTCGACAATTACCGCCCCTGATGACAGACTTCTGATCAGCCAATCCTCGACTGATACGGCACCAAGCATGAGACCACTCAGTAGTAAATAACGACGACTTACCATTTCTAGCCGATTTCGAAGAAGGCACAGTACATACCAGTGTTGAACACCCTGTACTCGAATTACCCGTATCAGAAGACCCCTTAAATAAATTCAAAAGACAGTTAGTTATACGCGTTAATGCGAACTTCTGTGACGCCAAACCCAAAACGACCACACCTTTTGAAACCTACAGAAAAACAACGGTTCGGATTTCGGGAAATAACCTGGAACGAGATATTAAAAATATCGTAAAAAACCACATTGACGGCTATCTTGGTACAACCTTTAAATAAAATGTACGACATTGTTCCCATCTTACAGAATACTTTCAAAAATGCTTCAGCTAACTTAGTACTTGTCAAAAAAGAAATTCAAGATATTTACGATTTTCTCAGCCAACAAGATATGATATCAAAGTACCACGAAGGAAAAACTAATCACAGAGGCATACACGAAACACATTTAGCACTTTCCCAACGGTATTTTTTGGCAAAATTTAAAGAAAGTGTAACCAAATATATAAATCAATGTGACGTATGCAATCGTGCCAAATATGACCGCGATCCCCCACAACCTAAGTTCCAAATTGTGCCCCCACCCTTCAAGCCGTATCAAACGGCCCACGCAGATGTACTCACCATGGAACAGGATAAATATCTCACGATTATCGACTCTTTTTCAAAGTACGCTCAAGCATACCGACTACCAGATTGCACTGCTCCAAATATAGTTAAAGCACTTTTAACATTTTCTACTCATCATGGATTCCCAATGTGCTCAGTAACAGATCAAGGTACAGAATTCGTGAACCAAGTAGTTATCGAGTTCTTGAAATTACAAAAAGTGCAGCATCATAAAATAGCTGCGCATGCCCCTAATGAAAACGACATGGTGGAACGTTTCCATAGTACACTTCTGGAACACATCCGGCTGTTAAAATTACAACACAAAAATGAACCCGTCCAAAATTTGATACCTTATTCATGCAATAATTGCATATAACAGCTCTATCCATAGCCTCACAAAATGCCGACCATTTGACCTTATATCTAGACATTTTGACCCTAGAGACCCGACTGACATAGATTTATCGGAGCGTCTCTTACAACAGTATCTGCAAGAACACCGTAGTAAAATGGACACAGTTTACAATATCATACATGACTCATCTCACGCTGAGCGCACAGCGATAATGTAGCGGCGTAATTTAGATCGCGAACCTGAAACTCAGTATAGCCAAGATCAAATAGTTTACGTTAAAAACCCCGCAGCTGATAGACAAAAAACTGCACCACGTTACACACAAGATAAAGTTATTTCCAATCTACCTATCCATATTTATACATCCAAAAAACGAAGCCGAGTTGCCAAGACTCGACTGAAACGCAATAAAAAGAATAAAAATACTACATTGTTATAGGATTCTGCTCCTCATAACGGACCTGGACCGAGCACAAACAAATCCACTGACTTTAAACACGATCCGACTTGACGACCTTTCTGACGGACCTGCAATTCTCCCATTTAAACTTGGCTCAACCAAAATCATTTCCCATGACCACACCTTTCTTCAGGAAATTAACCTTGACGAAGTCATGCAACAAATTGGCTTATTGCAAACCCAATTAACTAACTTATCTAATAAACTTACCAATAGCGATTTTCTTCTATTTAAACATCAAATAGTATATTTGTTTACTAAACTCAATAAAACTTCATTAGAGCTAGAAACGTTTGAGCCTAGAAGAGTAAAAAGAGGACTTTTTAACCCACTGGGAACATTTATTAAGAGTATATCAGGAAACCTGGGCAACGAGGACGCTCTGAAATTCGAAAATGCTCTAAAAATATTGCAAAAGAATGACTTGGAGCTTTCTGCTAGTTTCAATAAGCATATAAGTTTATATAAGGAAATGACTCTCCAACAAACTCATATTTCAAATTATATCACTTTTAATCAAACAAAATTAGAAAGAGCTATAATTTTGACTAGCAATGCATCTGTAACTAGCAAGGAACAGATGTTTCAGTATGCTCAAGTTTCGCTATTGTTCAGTGTTACTGAAAACATTCAGGAACTTTCTTTTGAAATTCGTAGATTAAGTAATATTATAGCCTTTAGTCGTACTAACGTAATGCACCATTATATTTTATCAATCACTGATTTAACTAGTATGCTGAGCCAGCTTAAAAATATATATAACCCTGGCTCATTACTAAAATTAGATATTATTATGATTCAATTACCTTAGGTTCATATTGTATTGATAGGAAAATTGTTATTGTCCTTAAATTTCCTATAATTTCGCTAGAAACATACGACCTATATAGACTTTGTCCCGTTCCTAATTAAAACTCCGAAATTATCCTTCCACCTTTCCCTTTTATGGCATCCAATTCCCAGGAATTTCCGTACATGGAGGCTGAATGCCCGAAGATCGACACCCGGTACGTCTGAAAGCAGCAGCTTAGCCATCAAATCCGAACACGGAGTGACTGCATCTTTAACCTCATCTATCATCAAGAGCCTGGAGACTGCCACTCCCACATATATCTCGCTCCTGAAAGACGCACTCTTGGAACTCGATAGCCAACATTACATTCTATCCCTACCTAGAGAAATCAAAGTACAAATATCATGCGCACGAGAAAAGTACCATCTGCTAAAGGGGAGCTACTTAGCAACAATTCCACGAAATCGCAGCATTCGAACACCGGAATTCACAATTGTTAACACCGATGACAAACTTCGAGGTCAGGCTGTTGAAATAATGACATTCCCACATTCAATCCCGATGTCAGCTAATTCAAGGAACCAAATGCCACATTATAATTTCACAACAATTGATTTGAACCAGTTGCACAATATTTAACATCGATTAGTTATGGAACCACGTGTTCAAAATCAGCACCGTCGACTCATCCAGCCTGTATCACACCACGATACCTACCTATATCATCATACTGTTAAGTGCACTTGCACTTATTAGTCTGACTTATTACCTGAAACGCCGAACAAATCAAAATGAAAATGCATCTACACAATCTCAGGGCATAGAAATGGCTTCTACGACATCTATTGAAGATAGAAGAGCCGCAACATTTGCTCTCAACCTTCGCAAATAGTTGCTCATCTAGGAGGGGAGGTGTTACGAGTGCAAGCCTCGTCTACGTCACTGCTATGCGTCACCAGTGTATATGTGTTGTGCAAGTGCAGGTGTTAAAGATTAAGCAATAGTACCAAAAGTGCATGGTTAGCAGTGTTCATTCACATTGGAAATTTAGGACAGTTTTCTTGTGCCTATAAGCTTCAATCGCGGAAGGGACAGGACGTTAGTTAAGACCAGATCAATCAGGATCAAATTAGCATAGTAATACTGTAACTACTTTACATAAATAAGTTAAACCTAACTGTCTAGTTTTTTAAAATCCTACCCGACGGCTCAATTCCGTAATTAGTTTCTCTGCCTATTATGTTTTGACATTTTAAATGTATTATGTGAAAATTAATGTCATATTAATTATTTTTGTAACTGACATGTTAATTACATTGGCCTACAGTTGGTATAACCTCCCCACTAAAGATATAGTAGATATAGTAAACACACTTTTTGTTAAACCGGAGGGTGGAATATTAATATTTTTGAAGGTTTGGTATAATATTATGTTATTGTCAGCCCCAGAGTCTAACAAAAAAATACTTTTTAACCATAAATTAACAAATCTACCTGCCATGGTTGGTCATTACAAACATTTGAGCAGACATTATTGACACAGTCAAGAGCACCTATAAACAAAGTGTTGGTAGTCACCAGCTCCTTTTCACACTCTTTCTCTAATGCTTTCACTGATTTCATTCGGCAAAATTTGCTAAAGCGATTAAATTTCTTGCAATTGTGACACTGGACTCCTTTCGCAGGGCATCTATATTGGTGTAACTGCCCACAACGACCACATTCCTTCTGTTTGGAGGCTCGATTTGTTAACTGACCCAAGCTTTATTTGATCGGCTACGTGGTTAACATTACATTTTAAAGTCAACGCATCCAGTTGATTTTTCGGAGAATCTTCAATCTAATCTTTCTGGTGATAATGACACAACCTGTCCAACTTTAAATGTACCTAAGTCTGTGCCTGAATAACCAATTGTTGATGAAACTGCTCGTAGATCTAGATACGGGCGTTTGTATAAAACACCTGCTAGGTACCTGTAAAGAATTGTGGCAAACCCATAGCTTTGTTTGATCGGCTGACATTATAGTTCTGAGTGTCTTTGACTTGTCCTGCGAAGTTAGTTGACTCTTCTAAAACTTTTGATTGTTTTCTTGTTTCTTCAAGATGTTCGGCTAGGCATAGGGCTTTACCTAATGATTTGGGACATTCTACAAGGATTTTTTCTTTTAAGTATAGATTCTCATTATGTAGGTGTGAAAATGTCTCTAAGCAAATCCTCTCGAAGTGTTCCTAGTTTGCACTGATAGCTGATGTTCTTGAGATCCGTGATGTAATCATCAATGGTTTCGTTCACACCCTGTCGACGATTGAAAAGTTTGTGCCTCTCCATAGTAACCTTGATTTTAGGCATAAAATACGACTCGTACCTTGACAGCAAATCTGCGTAACTCACTTCATCCAGGTCTATGTCAAATGAGTAAAATATGCCCAGCGCTTCGGGACCAATGAATTATTAATAAGATAAATAAATTGCAGTAAAATTGCTACCTTTCTTTTGTTGTCCTCCTGTTCCAAATTGGAAGAAGTTAGCCCTTAGATATATTTTCAGTCTATTTGCCCAATTTCACCATGTGAGGGGCATGTTATTGCTTTTCAGATCGAGTTTTTCCATTATGCTGAAACGACTGCTTGAGCTAAAATCTTCAAATATTTGAGCTTTTCTATCCTGATCCTGAGACATTGGTTGGACTTACTTTTGTTGATTAATCTTGATATTTATTCAGCGCAACGCAATGGTTTGCACAAAATGGCGACACGACGTACAGTTATTATTATCTTCATTACCTACATATTGTTGTTGACGAATGTCGACTTGACACGGACCTGACGATGAAGTGCTTTACTTCTGACACCATGTTAGGACATGGGTAATTAAGCAAAACACGCGTAGTCTGTTTTCTTTACTCCTGTTTATTGATTACCTATTTTATACTCTCAGTGCTCCGGCTGCTATGTCCAAGAGACACACTACAGTGTTGCCAATTCTTACTATATATAACAAAAGTATTTCTTCACGCCTGAGCAGCTCTGTCTTTTGTATAAGACACACACAAGTTCGCTCGTGTGTGGAATACTGCTCTCATCTCTGGGACGGTTCCGCTAAGTACCTACTCGAAGCTCTTGACAGGTTGCAGCGGCGTGCTATCCGTATTATTGGAAACCCAGAGGCAACTTTGACCCTTGAGCCTCTCCAATTGCGTAGAGACATTGCCAGTGTTCTCTATCGCTTCTACAATGGGGAATGCTCTGACGAGTTATTTCAGCTTATCCCACCCTCACCTTTCCACTCCCGTACCACGCGTGCTGGACTACGGCGTCACCCACACACAATTCAACATTTGTTGGCCCGAACTAAAAGGTTCGGTGACTCGTTTCTTTATCGTACCATCCAGACGTGGAACGCTCTTCCAGCACATGTGTTTCCTTCCTCTTATAGTCCCGGGTTTTTCAAGCGGGGCGTGAAAAGGCATTTCTGCAGGCCTTCAAGGTGACGATGGCCAGCCCAGTGATTCGTTTGAATGACTGGGCTTGTCAACCTCATATCTGGACCTCACGACCGCTTTTTATCAGGTGGAGTGAGGTCATCTTGACGGGCAATATAAAAAAAAAAAAGTGATATGTCTTTTTTATAGACTATATTTTCCAATGCTTAAAATAAAAGTTAATTCTTTAAACCAAATCAAACTAAACTGGATAACCAGAGGTCTGAAAGTAGGCTGTAAAAATAAACGTAAAATTCGCTATACATACTACGAGTATAAAAACAAAACAGAAACAAATAAATTGAGTTATATAAAATATTCTGAGATATTGAAAAAATGTACTTCAAATTCAAAAAGGAATTCTAATATTAAATTAATTAATAAAAGTAAGAATAAATGCAAAGCTTCATGGACAGTAATAAAAAATGAGCTGAATGCTGTACACAAAGGTAACAGTATAGAAAGAATTGAAGCGAACAAATCGGTATTGACTGACCCCCTAAGCATAGCCACTACATTTAATAACTACTTTATAAATTTAGCAAATTAAAAACAAACTGACCAACCAAAAAAAATAATAAGCACCAAGCAAGTATCAAACTCGATTTTTTAACACCTTTGTCAGAAGCAGAAGTCAAAAGAGAAGTTATGTCCTTAAAAATTACTAGCTCGGAGGGATACGTTGAAATCAATACTAAAATTATAAAGGAATGCATCACTGAAATCCTTGCTATTTTGACTCATTTAGTAAAATCATCATTCATATCTGGTAGCTTTCCTGAACTTCTGAAGCGGTCAATCATAAAACCTCTATTCAAGAAGGGTAAGAGCGAGGATGTGAATAGTTACAGACCCATTGCACTGATTCCGATATTTTCAAAAGTTTTTGAAAAATGTATGCACAAAAGACTCATTAGCTTCTTTGATAGGTTTGAGATCATTAGTCGTGAACAGTATGGCTTCCAGAAAAATAAATCCACAACTTTAGCCTTGCATCGTCTTGTAACGACTCTCATATCCAACGTTAATGCCAAGAACTGGACCACTGCTCTCTTCATTGATCTATCAAAAGCCTTCGATCACGTTTCGCATTCGTTATTATTACAGAAAATGGCAGCAGTTGGAATTAGGGGGCCGGCTTTAGAATGGATAGAGTCTTACTTGACAGGCAGGCAACAATGTGTGGCTATAAATAAAATGAACCAGCAAAACGAAATGATCTCTCACTTTTCTGAATATTCAATTCAAAATTCAAATTCAAAATTGTTTATTGTGCATACCAAAATACATTAATTTGTACACAAAAAGAACGGTTGGAGACCGTAATGAATGATGTTATTAATAACAATAAATGTGGGTACAAATTAGCAACGACATCCTTTACCTCCCGTGCTTGTGCTTGACTGAGTTACGGCAAGGTAGTGATTGTCGTCACATTAATAAGGTACATTTTAGAGCTGCGCGTAATCCCTTCACATGCAGAATAGAATTGCGCGTTGAGTAACCAACAAATTTGCATAGTACAAGCGAAAAAAGTACATGGTACGTAGCAATATAAGAAAACTGAAACTAAATCAAAATAAACTGATATGGTTAACTAAACCAATAATGAAATACGATTCGATTGGGTCAGCCAATGAAAAATGTAATGTTAGTTAAAGTAAAACATTTAAATTATTTAGGGTAATTACATGCATGTATTTCAAATAGATAACCTACTAATATTACAAATGCGAAAGTTTGTGAGTAAAATGTAATATGTATGTATGTATGTGTGTGTGTTTGCCACCCTTTCACGCAAAAACCACTAAGCGGATCTAGATGGAACTTGAGAGTAATACGGCATAATAATAACAATATAGGATGCGGTGTGCCATAAGGAAGCGTGCTGGGCCCAATTTTGTTCCTCATCTACATCAATGACCTCGTTGATGTAACAGACAACAAATGCGTTTTGTTTGCGGACGATATTTCCATGATTGTTACGTCAGATAAAACAAGTAAAACAATTACTGATCACGTTATGGACATAAATGGCACTATTGAAAAATTTATTGAATGGCTTGACATACACAATTTGAAAATTAATTTAATTAAATCCAATTATATCCATTTTAATAATTATAAGAATATTAGTTTGAATAAGAATGACGTACACTATAAAAACACTAGCATTGATGAAGTGCAAAAAGTTAAAATTCTAGGATTGACTATTGATAGAGATATAAATTGGAAAGCACATATAGAAAATGTTTGTAACAGAATGAATAAGTTTGTTTATGCATTACAGCAAGTTAAAACTGTTACAACTTTAAAAATTGCCATTGATGCATATCATGCTTATGTTGGATCCATATTACGCTATGGGTTCAATTGTTTTGGGTAATGGTACCAGCATCAATAGAGCATTTAGTGCACAAAAAAAAGTGTGTAAGGGCAATTTGTGGTGTCTTGCCACGTACTTCCTGCAGACCCCTTTTTGAAAAACTTAGAATATTAACATTAACATCTCTTTATATTTATGAAATTTGCGTATTTGTACAGCAGAATTATGAGTTATTTAAACGGGCATATCAGATATACACTAGAAACCGTAGAAAGCCTCATAGACTAGTGTTACACGATACTCCAAAGACGATGCAATATAAGTAGGAGTCTATTGGGAATTCTAATTCACGTTTTTCGTCAAAATTCGCTCCCTCCGTTCGCTCATTCGAAAAAAGTGAATTAATCCTTCCCAATATACACCAATAGATTACAAATTCATAAAAACATACCAGTGAATTTGTTTCCCCAGAGATCCAGTGTTTCACAAAGATCACAACGTACACTGCATTGTTGAATAGATCAGGCATGGTGAGAACCGCTCTTCGAGACCCGATTAGAATATGACGGCACCATGAAACTGCAACGACCACAGACCGAGTGGTGGTTTCATGCCAGATTGGTCGTGCCTAAATCAGTAATATTCTATTCGAAATCATGTCATCCAGCAGCAGCATAGTTAGTTACAGTTATGATAATGAGAAATGTCGGCACCACGAAACTTCACTTGTTCCTTGCTTGGTGGAACAGTGATTCCATGCCTGATTGGTCGTACGGACAAATCTGAATGCAAAGGGCAGATAACTATGTGCTTTAGACGCAAAACCTCGAAACGGTGTGCGGGAGCCACGACGATTATCATGACTGACAAACTTCTAGCAATCCTGTTAAAGAATGAACAGATAATTTCAGGAAGGCACTGATTATAAAGGATAGGTAATATTATTTATGAACGATATTTTTTGTAGTAAGAAGGTCTACTCCCGTTCGTCAAAAACGTAGTTACGTGTTTTTTCAGTCGTTATAAAACATATTTACCGTTCGAAATTTATGTTTATTTTTTTGGTATTCTCATAACCGTATTTACATTGTACAAAACATATAAAACCTATGCATAACATGCTACGTTTTTTTAGCCTTTAACCACTTCCAAAGTTTCACGAAACTTCGCAAATTTGTACCGTAGTAGGCCCCCTGTTTACATGCACTGTCATCATTTCTTAATCGGTCCGCCAACGTCGAGCGCGGGGCCTTGCTATCTGACACCTCTTCGTTACACATACCTAATGTACCGATTCCTGATTGTTAAACTAAATTGATGAATGAAACTTGATATGGGGCCTTTTGGTGTAGGCTGAGTGTAGGGTGGTACTTTATTTTTACGATTTATTTATTAAATTTACAATACATGCGAATCAGTGGCTAGAAATAAAGTAGAGTAATTAACTTATATACGCTCCCACTACTGACTTACGACCTCCATCATTAAGGAATGTCATCACTGCATATTAGCCTAATCACCACGTTTGCCAACTAGTGGTGTGATGACAATAAAGGTTTTTGTACCCGAAAATCCGATAGCACTCCCGAAATGGGATTTGAACCAAGGACCTCCGGATTCGGGCGGAGCTCTGTTACCACTCCACCAAGAGACGCTTTCGTTTTATTCAGACTGAACATTGACACATTCATATAGAAGTGGACTAATGCTTGAATACTTGCTAGGTTACTCATGTATCAGTTATTACCTTTTTCGGCATTTGCTCTCTTACTTCACTCGAACATTCGAAAAAAGTAAATTTTTAATAGATTATATATATATCATAAAACATACCAGTGATTTTGTTTCCCCAAAGATCCAGTGTTTCACAAACATCACGACATACACTGCATTGTTGAATAGATGAGGCATGGTGAGAACCGCTCTTCGAGACCCGATTAGAATATGACGGCACCATGAAACTGCAACGACCACAGACCGAGTGGTGGTTTCATGCCAGATTGGTCGTGCCTAAATCAGTAATATTCTATTCGAAATCATGTCATCCAGCAGCAGCATAGTTAGTTACAGTTATGATAATGAGAAATGTCGGCACCACGAAACTTCACTTGTTCCTTGCTTGGTGGAACAGTGATTCCATGCCTGATTGGTCGTACGGACAAATCTGAATGCAAAGGGCAAATAACTATGTGCTTAGACACGAAACCTCGAAAGGGTGTGCGGGAGCCACGGCGATCACTATAACACTGGCGCAATAATTGAATTAGACCAGAAGCACTATTCTGAGAAACTCGCTTCGAATCTCGCACACTGAATCCGCTATGAGATTCAAATTGCGTAGTCTATAAAATGTGTCAACGATAATGTGGAACCCTACAGATAAATATATAATAAAATAATAGTAAAATAAACCTTTTTTGACGAGATTCTGTCATAAGGTATGTATAAATTGTAATAATATGAGTAAAGGCAATTTGCTCACCTGAGTGAGTTCGAGTTCGAACTTGTTCAGAATCGACCTACACAGTAGTAATTAATTTACATCGTTGCAACAAAGGTTCTGTACACTTTTGACTCGAAACTTTTAATATTTGTTTTGTTTAACACAATAATTCAACTAACTACCTAGTTAAAACGTGGTTGAAATGCTGATGTTTACATAATGAAAACACTCTCAGCTCACATCTTCAATATATACATTGTTTAAATACCGATGCGATGGGTGCCTAATTTCTTATCTTGCAATAAGTGCCTTAGAAACTTGTACTTACAACCTTATGCGTAGTACAAAATCTGTTATTTTTTATATTTAAGTGGTTAGTAAAAACCAAAGGAGTTAAGACTTAAAATAGAAACCGACACAAGAATAATTCATATCTCAATGACTGATTGGTAGAGAATGCGTTGTAACTTTAAGTCTACTTTTTATACGTACGTTCGTAAAAAGTAACAAAGGAACCCTAATATGCAACAGGGCAATATGTATGGCACTTTGTAAAAACAAGCTACCACATTTTACTGACGTTGCAGCTTCTACTTCAAGTACAGTCAACAACATTAACATTGAAGATTCATAATTCAAGCAAATTTACAATGTATGTTATAAAACTGACACGATTGGCGTAGGACGCTATAGCACAGTTTTTCATCATGATTTCTGTAGTGTACTGAGTTCGATTACTGGTGAATAATTCAGGTAACGATCTTCTCTAAATTGGCTCGGGTCTGGGTGTGCAGCTGGAAGATACCCCTAGATTATTCATTGTCTAGTGTACCTACACAAGAATATAAGGACAGAATTACTTCGGGACCAATAAAAGTGGTGTGTTGTCATGGGCATTTTTAATATGTTTATCAAAACCGACTACTACAAGCATTGAACTTAGGTACATATAAATCATTTTATATTAAACCGTGGAAAATAACAATTTTCATATTTTTTCAAATAAACTTTACGTCAACTGTACTAATCGAACCTATGAGCCGACATAGACAGTAAATTGATATTTTTATTTTTTCACGTAAATTTATTACTAAAACCATATTATTGCTGACATCTAACAATATTTGGACAGTGTTTGCAAACCATTTATTGGAACGACTTTTGAGGTCGTTTTTGTGTCAATCATTACCTAATATTATTCGAGTTTTACGATGAAATTGTTTAGCACCCCTTTGCAATATTTTTGTATAAATTGAGAGCTATAAATCAATAAAAATCATAGCATCAGTGACAGTTGGTGATCATCAAGAAGTTAATCTCCAGTTTTTGTGGAACAGCAAGAGAACTGACTTAGCAGCAATCAATCATGTTCGTAAGTTTTATTATCGATTCACTTTGTTAAAATGATCTAGAGTGTATTTGTACATGTATTATTTTTATTTGATCGTTTACCGTTAGGTCTGACATCGGGTACAACTCCGAGGTTGAAGACAAGGGCCGGGCTGCGTATAAGCACTCTGAGTCGGACGACGAACACTTCAGCCGACGAGCACGGAAGGCTACAACCGGACTTTACGACTCTGAAGACGAGTGTGCTAAAAAACGGTGAGTTAAGTGGCTTAGCTGACTGCATCCAGTATTGACTGGCCTGTGCATAAAAAGTAGTGATCATGCCTTTGGCACCAAAGTCCTTGGGTTCGATTCCCACCATGGACGAAAAATTATTAATGATCTTGGTGTGAAATAACTTATTTCTTTTTATGACTAAACTTTGTCCCTTATTTCAGTAGCAGCAAGACAGTCAAAAGGCCTGGAGTAACCAAGCGGAAGTCGACTGTAAAGCTGAATAAAGAACTCTTTGACACGGACGACGTAGTAAATAAGCGGTAAGATTTTATGTTCAATCATAGCAAACAACGTGATGATCACTTGATGTACAGAACTTTTTCAACATACGAGTAACATTAATAAATATGAACTTTTATAATGATGAACTGTTCATGCTATACGGTACCTAAAACCTTTACAGTTAGGTGATACATCTCTCATTCAGTTCGGTGGCACAGTTGATCATTATTAAATCTACCAAGCTACAGTAACACTTTCTATATTAGCATAATTATTTTTCATTTCAGTTCAGTGAAAAAATCTGTGAAACGCAAGGCAGCTGAATGCGCGGAGAAACGAGCACGACCTGACGGGTGGAGCCTGGACTTGGACGACGCGTCGGAGATCGAGGCCAGTCGCGCACGCGCCACGCCCTCGCTGCAGTCCGTGCTCACGCGCCGCGTGGCGGACGGGAGCCTGCGCCGCACCGCCGACTTGGTCGGCGACCAATTCGTGGAGCTCCGACTCTACAATACGAAGGACATTAGGTCGGTAGCGGTGAGGGATCGCTGGCAGAAAGCGGTTTTGTCGCTCAAGTACCAGACGGATTCTGACGCCGACGAGGTGGACTTCCTGCGCCAGTTTGTTAAGCGAGCACGCGCGGAATTCGTGGAGGAGGGCTCATTTTTTTCCGATAAGAAAAAGTGAAACTCACAAACAATTATAACTTACGTTATATTGTGTTAGTTATAACAATTAGTTCTTAGATTATAAAATAAATATATTTCTATATAGCAATAAGTGTCCAATCTATTTAAATTAATTTTAAGCGACCTTTTCATAATTTTTACAATAACGATGTCGAACAGATCGATATATTGTTCTGTTTGTGATATTTCTGTTAGAAGCAAGGCATTCTCAGCTCATCTTAAAAGTACAATACTAAATAACTCTGCCATTGAAGTCAGCGATGGTGTTGAGAAAATAGGTAGTGCTTTCCGTAGTCGCATCGCGACGTACAGATTGCGCCTGAGTGGCGCTGATGCGGTGAGCGCGGCGCAGGCACCAGCCTCGTTCCTGCGTGGCCTGCGCGCACGCGCAGCTCAGCTGCTGCGGGCGCGCCAGTTAACTTACAATAGCATCAAAGTCAACTTTGAATTATTCGCTGAATTTCAGTTAAGAACCAATGATTCCGACAAGTCCGAAATAAAGTCTTTCGCCACGGAAAACATGGTCCTAAATAACAATTTTGATTTTGAAGAAGTTTTTTCTCAAGTTATCAACGTAATTTCTTCCAAAGTTGACGAATTTGAAGAACGAGACAGCGGCTGGTTATTTTTACGTAATTGTTACTTAGAAATTAACATTAACAAGTACAACCCTCTGCGAGCATCTAGATTTATTGATTTGCCGAAAGCATTGAAACTCAAACGTGCATGCATTAACATTCAAAATAAAGATGAGTTTTGTTTTTTTTGGAGCATAATGGCAGCGTTATTTCCTGCTGACAACAACGCGCATCGAATTTCTTCTTATCCTCATTTTAAAAGCATACTCAATGTAAATAATATATCGTTTCCGGTAAAATTTTCCGATATAAAAACGTTTGAAAAAAATAATCCTAATATATGCGTTAATGTATATGGACTTAAAAATAAAACTAATATTGTGGGGCCATTGTACCGCACGCTGAGTAAAAAAAGAAATCACATAAACTTGTTGTACATAGAAAGAGGTAATCTTTCACATTATTGTTTGATTAAAAACCTAAGCCGTTTAATGAGGTCGCAAGTAACAAAGCATCATGGTAGAATATATTTTTGTGACGACTGCATGATTTTTTTTCAAAATGAATGTAAGTTAAACGCTCATGTATGCGGTGGTGTTGCGACTATTTTGCCAAAGCAAGGTACACTTATTCAATTTAAGAACTACGAGAAAATGCAAGACATGCCTTTTGTCATTTATGCAGACTTTGAATCTTTATTGCAGCCCAGTCCTGACGGACCCAGTTCAAATTCGACGAAAGCGTTTCAAAAACACGTTCCGGCTGCCTTTGCTTATTATGTTGTTTGTTCATATAATAGTTCTTTAAATAGATACGTATCTTATCGCGGTGAAGATTGTGTTGACGTTTTTATAAAGAACCTCAAAAAAGATGTTTCTAAAATTTTACAAACTTATAAAAATACAATCCCTATGAAAAAACTAAACCCACAAGAAATAGGAGCATTCATGGAATCAAAACTATGTTATCTATGCAATCAATTATTATTCGATGATAAAGATATGGACCATTGTCACTTGACTGGTAAATATCGCGGCGCAGCTCATTCTTACTGCAATCTTAAATATCGTTTACCACAATTTGTTCCTGTATTTTTTCATAATTTGTCTGGCTACAACAGTCATTTATTTATAAATCAACTGGGGCAAACATCGGGGCCAATTAAAGTTATAGCTAAAAATAAAGAAAACTACATATCGTTCACTAAGTTTTTTACGACACATGACAATAAACATATGGCGGTTCGTTTTGTAGACTCTTATAATTTTTTGGGCACAAGCCTAGAAAAACTCGTATCGAATTTAGATACGGAAGACTTTGTGCATTTACTAATTTTTTTTCCAAAACGTGAGAGGTTTGAATTATTAAGACGGAAAGGCGTATATCCGTATGAATACATGTCTAACTGGGAGTCGTACAGAGAGAGAAAATTACCTCCACAACAATGCTTCTATTCCAGTTTAAGTAATACCACTGTTTCAGAATCTGATTACAACCATGCTAAACATGTCTGGAATGAGTTTAATTTAAAAAAATTAGGCGAATACACAGATTTATATTTGAAATCTGATGTGTTGTTACTAGCAGATGTTTTCGAAAAGTTTCGTTGCACTTGTAAAACTAATTACAAGTTAGACCCATCGTTTTATCTGACAGCCCCTAGTTTAAGTTTTGACGCAATGCTCCTTAAAACTAATGTGAAACTTCAGTTAATTGATGACTTAGAAATAATTAGATTAATACAGAAAGGTATCCGCGGAGGGGTATGCCTGTGTTCTACGAGATATGCAAAAGCAAATAATAAATATTTATTAGATTACGAGCCGTCATACCCCGATAACTATTTATTTTACATAGACTGCAATAATTTGTACGGTTATGCGATGTGTTCCTATTTACCTCATTCGGATTTCAGATTATTAAATACCTCAAACATTAATCACTTTGAAATCCTTGAAACGCCTGATGATTCCGAAGAAGGCTATATTTAAGAAGTTGATTTGGAATATCCAGAAACTTAACATGACCTGCATAATGAATTACCGTTCTGTCCACAAAAGTTTTCACCGCCAGGATCTAAAACTTAAAAGCTAATACCGAACCTATATGATAAATTTAAATACGTCATCCATTATGTGCACTTGAAAACGTGTTTATCACATGGCTTGAAGCTCAAAAAAATTCATAGAGTAATTAAATTCAAACAAGGCCCTTATTTAAAACAATACATTGATTTAAATACGGAGTTACGAAACTATATTGAAAGGAGGTCACTAAGTTGGTACCTGTAAGAACATGATTAAACTGGTTGAGTAAACAAAAGTGCACGTGTTTACGTGTAATGCAAAATCAGCACATTCATTTTAGGTAGACATTGGTTTTGTGAATCATTTTAGTGCATTCGAAAGTTAACTACTGAGGAAGCTACACGAGATTCTATTATTGAGTTTTTGAAAGCGAATCAAAATGGAAAACTTGTTTGAACAATACGCGCAAGACCCTCTTGCCGACTTTGACATTATGTATCCGGAGCTGGCTAAACAACAGCGGGAACCAAAGAAGAAGAGATCAAAACGTCCAGCTGCAAATCAAGAAAACCCTACGTCCTCCAAGAAACATTGCTTACAAAATGCATCCTCCTTCGTGTGCAGCAACGAAACAAGACGAGGTATTCGACTCATTCGGATAGAAGTGGTGGACCTGGAAGACAGTCGTGGTGCAGTGCAAAGTGAAAATGAAAATGAAAAAGTACTTAACAGTGCTCAGTACGTTGTCACAGATAACTTTAATCCAATTATGGAGCAAACGGAACACTTGATTTCTAATATATGTAAAAAAATCTGTGATGATAATATTTAAAATATAATTGTTTAGTTTATTAAGTTAAGAAATGATTAGGTTAAGTAGAATATGTATTGTGTTAATTAAGTAATAATAAAAATGTTGAAATATTTTTTGGTCTTATTTTGACTACCTACTTGATTTAGAGTTTAGAGAAAAACTAAAAAAACAAGTTTTAATTATTAAAATTTATTCACGATACAAAACATATCATTACACAATTAATTACACACAGTTATTTAAATACCACTTCTATATACAAATTGCATTTTTAAGCGCGCATTCGCTGTTATGACTCAAACAATTAAAACTCGATCTACATTTACAATATGTAGAATATAATATTGAAAAATTAGGACTACCTCGGTCTTCTATATCTATTAACATATAAGTTTCGCACAGCTCCTTTATCCATTTCTGTTTCTCGAGACCTTTCATTACAATTGTTTTATTTCGTAAAATTGGGATTATTAATCTCTTGAATTCTCTGTAGTCAATATTACCCTCACTCCAAGTAATCCCTCTGTTTCGTTCAATCCACCTCACTCTCCTTTTTTCCTCAGGAGTTAATTTTGAATACGGATTAAAGGTTTAATTAAAAACACTTGAGTGAACTCATTCGTAGATAAAGCAAACTCCTTTATTATGAAGTGATTTTGATAATCTTTAAATCCTTGAATATCAACAAAAATAATTTGGTTCATTATTTTTCAAACAATAAATGAATAGATAATATTAATATTTTTGCAGCACAAGGAGTTCGATTTACATTCTCAGTATGACTGTTGAAGGTTCTAAACATTCACTATTATATTAATAACATCGAAGATTCTTCACGATAGTTTTTTAACCAGGTTACTCAGCGGTTTATACTCAAATATGCAATCGTTTAATATAAGGCAGTAGGCTGCTGTCTGGTCAGGAATCTCTTGATCTGTCTCTATTTCAACTCTCACATCTATCGAGCCCTTTAATGTTTCGTGTTGTCGAGAACAGTCTATAACAAATAATGGAGCAATGTCTCTGAATTCCTTTAAACTCATTAACGGTTCTGCTCGGCGCCCGTGATAAGATTGTTGAAATCTAGCGTATTGCTCATAAAGCAAAGTAAACCTGTCTTCTGAAAAACTGACATTTAGTCCCTCGTAAGGATAATATGTCGAATTTAAGAAAACTTTTACATCCCGTACATGACAGTGATCAAATTCTGCCATAGACAATTCAGCAGAATGTTTACGATTAGTTTGTAATGCAATTACAATAAATCGTGGTTTTTCTACTTGTGATGAAGTTTTGATGGACCATGCATGTTTACGTGTTTTTGGCAGCAACGGATATTCATACAAATCCCAATTACGAAACGCTAGTGTAATAGCTCTATCTTTTTCCAAATGTTTTAATAAGTTTATTCTTTCGCGATCTGATACTTTGACGTGTGGAACTCGCCAAACAATTTTGTTGATTATAATGTCGTTAACCACTTCACCTGTATTTAATTTCAATGCATTGAGATTTGTATTGCTTCTCAATAGCACTAGCTCATGTTTACAATTTATTATGATTTTTTCATAGTCCTCCGCAAAACCCAACATTTTATTCAAAGGAATTGACACAGAAAATAATCCTTCATTATTATTTGAACCTGTTGTTGACCAACCCCAAGCTCTAGCACTTTTGGATTCATTTTCATTCAACGATAGATAAGACTTCATGGTGGTAGTTACGCCTGCATTCTTTATTTTATCTATTTCTATCCCATTTAATTCGTAGCGAATATCTTGAAACAGAAATAATATAGGATTATTTATGAAATGCACACTTGATAATTTTTCTTTTTTGCTGTTATAAACATTAACTTTGCCTTCAATATACAAAGTACTGAGTGCAGGCAACACATATAAATCTTGCTGATTAATTGGTATGCGTATTTCATCGTTCTTGTTGAAACTTGTTACATATGGTTTATAGGAATGATATTCGAAACTTTCAATGCTGTTATCGTACAATGTTTGTTGAGAAATATTGAGAATATTCATTTTAACCAGCCGAGTAGCTTCAGAAATTCCTTATTGTTTTTAGTTAACCTCTTTTTGACCGCAATCGGTGTTCTTTTGTGAGATGATCCTTCAGAACTGAGTTCAATACTCGATGTTGGGGGGTTTTTATTGAAATTTATCATTTTTTTCTGAAGTGTAAATACAGTTGAACTTCTTCACCACGTAAATTCACTTGGTTGTTTTCAGAGTCTAATAACTGTATATTAATTTCACTTATTTAACTTTGATTAATAGGAAAATAAATTAAATTCTTAGGTACTTCAATTATTCGATAGCCTGGTGGCACATTAGGAACAAATTCATATACTATATGACTGGCTTTTCCATTCCCGAATGATCCGCTCACCACATCACATTCAATGCGTACGATGGTTGTTGGTAAAATACTGACAGGATACTGAGATTCGGTACTTTTAAACGCTTTTATCGTTTCCTTGCCAAATCCTAATATACTACCAATGGAATTACTTTTTTCGAAGTTAATTTCCTTGGAGCAGTATATAGCAGTCTTCAAAGTATTGTTGTTGCAACTTAACTTCAATACAGTATTTTTAACGTTACATTTCAAATAATCACAAATATCTTGAAGTTCATAAGATCCTTCAGGAATTTCAATAACTTCATTCTTGTTATAATAAAATTTATTGTTTCTTTCATCAACATTAGGTATAGAATTAAATGTAGAAAAATACAAGAGCCCGCACTCATATTCTCCATGTAGTTCCAAAGTAGGGGTATAATTTGTAGTCAAAGTGGCACCTCTACCAGTTATTGATACAGTGAAAGACATCTTTGTACTGAAAGTAAGCTTTATTTCAATCATTATAAAAATATTTTTTCCAGTAATCTTTTAAAATTTCAAACAAAGATGACCGCAGTTCGTAGTACCAAAAGTTTGATGTTGCATGTAGTTATAATTTATAGACAAATTGTGTAAATAATTAATTAATTCCAATGGAGGTTTCAAGTTCCCAAAGCTGTCAAAATATTCGGCGTAATTGTTTTGTTTCACGTAGGCTACCCAATGTGTTCCGGGATTTTCAGAGCTATCCAAATTTAAAATGGCACATTCTATTTTTCTGGGGTTAGAAGGTAAAGTGTCTCTCATGAAAACACCGCGAAAAAATGGAATCTCACTGGCATGTTCTATTATATCCCAATTACTGAGGGCACGTCTAGGTAGCCGTTTAACTAGTTTTTTGAAGGATTCAAATATAAGCCTGCTCCTTTTTTGTGAGGTTTGATATACATGCCTCTTCCAAGTGCCACCGCTTCCATCATCCTATTGTGTCGTTCAGACTTTTGAATCGTTAACAGCTTTTGCTATACCTGCTGCCCCTCCAGCCAATGAACCCAGAGCAGATAATCCAGCAAAAATAGGGATAAGTGGTAAAACTCCTCCATGTTTTGGTATAGGAATACAGCGGGGTAAACGTATTCTTTTTTTGTCTGTAAATAGTTTCTTTGCAGCTGCTTAGGCATATTTGATAGCTGAGTGATTGTTTTTAGATTTTAGTTTTTTTAATTGAGATTGTATTTTCTTTATTCCGGCCCTAAATGACTTTACACCTGAACCGGATTTGATTTTCATTGCATTTTTTACTATCCAGGAGGCAATTTTTTCTCCTTTTCCAGCATCTTTTGATTTTAATCTTCTTTTAGCCATGTTTAAAAGTTCTAAGTCAGCCTTATGTCGAACTCTAGAATCACAATTGTTATAAGCAATATCGTGATGCATACAAGCTTCATCCAATTTGTTTATGCCTCGTTCACCCTTGATCAATCGTTTCTGAAGTCTGGTTCCAGGACCACAAAATTGATATCCCGGTAAATGCAGTTCAAATGGTAAGTTATCTATAAGCTTGTTTATAATACCACTGCCCTCCTTCATTGATAATAATAAAGTGAATGGGAGAAATAATAATGTATTATATATACTACAAAACCAATTCTTTTTGGTCAACCCAACTGTTTTCTTCGTTAATTAAACCCAACTATTTTACAAAAAGTTTGGTTCCTTTTCTTTTTATAACTTTAAAATTAGTTCTTTGTAATTCGTATCCGTAAAAAGATCCTAAAATGGGTTGCTTGCATTTATCTTCTATTTGAAATGTTTGAGGATTTGTTTCGTTAACCTTTACCACGCGAAAAAATTCTGTGGACCAATTAGGGCTTTGTATTTGCTTATACGTACGTAATCACCGACTCGAAACGTAAATCTTTGACTTCTTTTATGTTTTTGTGTTTTAATAATGTTAGAGCTGACTAAGACTTCATTCCAGCTATTAACATCAACAGGCTTAAATTTAGTTATACGATGTATGGTATTGTTATAGTGCTTCACCACGGAATTCAAATTATTTCCAAACCACTGATATTTTCCGTGTAGACTAAATAGTTTAAAAAGATGAGACTTTATCGTTCTTATTACTCGTTCTACTATGGATGCTTTTTTTACAGAAAACGTAGAATAATGATTATTATTATATTTTTTTATTAGCGGTTTAAAAGTGTCATTGTAAAACTTTGTTCCTAAATCGGTTTGCAGATTTTTTGGACTTCGTAAAGTACAAGAAAATACACTTCGCATTGCAATCATTACACAATCCTTTGTTTTAGATTTTAGGGGTTCAACCCATACGTACTTAGACAAAGCATCAATTACTACAAGAACATAATTATATCCTTTATTAAAATGAGAATATTTTTGAAAATCTATGAGGTCAGCTTGCCATAAGTCATCTATCCCTTTTATCATAGTAAATCGTCGAGGAAAACTTCTTCTCGCTGCTTTATGGAGTTCGTTAACAATGTCCAGTTTACTCATTTTTACCCGCTTTTGATTGAATTATTTGATCTATTTCAGTTTTTGTGTAATACAAGGTACTCAAAGTATTTGATGTTGCCTTTTCTAAGCCTTTTAAGTACTGTTTAACATCAATTTGAATTTGTTTCATTTCATTTCTCAGTTGTTTAACACATTTATCCACGTATACTTTATTAACAGCTTCGTCATCCTTCTCAGGAGATCTTAATCCCTTTAATCTTGAAGATTTTAAATCAAAGTCCTAGTGACTTTCCGATCTAAGTGAAGTATCCGTGAGGTAGTCAATGAATTCAGATATCCGTAGACGTTTATGAACGTGATGACCGAATTTATCTATGTTCATTGTGGTCTTGATGGCATCTGTTTGGTTTTGTGACTGCCTAATTTTCCTGATGGGAGCTTTATATATTTTAAATCTTTTGTAATTCCAGCTTCGTGCAGTTCCTCGATTATTGCATAAATTTCGTTTGGCACTCCAGTGTTACCCGCTGCCCATGATCCCAGAAGTAATTTTAATCGTTCCACTAACTCATTAGGATCATTCCAGAAAACCAAATCAGTATCACTATGGACTTTCTTCAAAATATCAACACCTGCTCCTTGTAGATTTTTTTTTTTTTTATTCCAAAGAAAAACACTCTTATTATCTAAATACAGAAAACCTGCCAAACTACTATTGCAGTTTGTCGGCAGCAGTTCTCGTAGGACAATTTCGAGATAGTTATTATGTGGGTGTTTCGCTTAATTACATCACAATTATCATCATCATCATTATCACTAAACTAACCTAAGCTTGCATAATTAGGTAATTGGGACCACTATAAACTATATCTAACAACAATTAATTAACAATTACACACAAAAGGCACAGCAGATAACAAACTACAGTTAGGTATTCAGTACGTCCACCACGAGTCGCCACTCCAAACCCACGCCATCGCCCGCGCAAAAATCCGTACCGGGACTTGACATGACATGACATGACAATGTCAAGTCCCAACCCCACCCCCCACGCGAACGACAACGTAGATCCAAATCGGCAACCCGTGGCAGACGCACAGTTCAGTTATTTTAAACAGTAGACGTCATGGACACAGCGACAGGTAGTGCTTCTTGAGTCTGCATTTTAGACTGTTCCTAGAGGCAGATGAAGCATCTTGCACTATGTCCGCCGGCAGTTCGTTAGTGAGAGTTGGCACTAGCCATCTTCGTTCTCGTTTTCCAAAGTAGTTATTTATTTTTGGAATAACAAATTTATTTTTCCTCGATAAACGGGTAGGGTACGTATGGACCCTCTTCTCTTTAAATTCCGTAACATATTGCTGTTCAAGTACAAGTGCCATTTTTACTTTATATTCTACGGGTAGGATTTTACATATGCCAAATAATAGTTCATAATTCTTATTTAGTAACTTTTTGGTACAGTTATTGATTAGGAGTTTTAACATTCTAATTTGCAGTTTTCTAATTTTATTTAAATGTGTAGGGAAAGTGAGTCCATACGCGTCCAGACCGTAGGTTATCGTAGCATCGGCCAATGAAAAGTACAGCATGAACAAAACATTCTTACTGACCATATTTCTCAAATTGTATAATTTATCCATTATTGTACGGAGCTTCGCACATACACTATCTACATGTAAATTCCAAGTAAAGTGTTTATCAATTGTCAATCCAAGATATTTATATGACGTTACCTGCTTTATTGCTGTACATTGACAGTTTATACCATTTTCATGTAGACAATAGTGATTATGCCCTATTATATTTATATTTAATGACTTATGTTCATTATATGGAGAACAAATTAACATACATTTAGTTTTGTCTATGTTAAGAACAATGCCATTATCATGCGCCCAGTAAATTATGTTGTTAAAGTCCTGCTGCATTTGACTCTGTATTTCAGTAAAATCCCTGCCGCTGTACATTATGCATGTGTCGTCAGCGTACATGTAGGATTTACATTTTTTTATAACATTAGTCATGCTGTTAACATGCATTATGTACCCGACAGGGCCGTAGATAGAACCAGTTGGTACCCCGTATCGAATGACACCACTTTCACTTTCCGCCCCACATACAGCTACTTTAAGTGACCTATTCTTTAGATACTGGCTAAACCAGGCTTTGACAGGTCCTCTGATACCACACTCATCCATGGCCTTCAAAAGGCCTTGATGGTCTAAAGTATCAAAGGCTTTCCTGAAGTCTATAAAGATGGTCATAACAATTTCTTTTTTATTGAGGCAGCCATTGACATCATCTGTGAACCTTGCTAAGGCTGTGGCTGTGCTTCTACCATTTCGGAAACCATGCTGAGCATCTGACAACAATCGATGTTTTTCAAGGAAATCTGTTATTTGACTTACAATTACTTTTTCAACTATTTTGTTTATCACATTCAAAATGGCTATCGGTCTATATTTAGCATACTCCGCATGGGGTCCTTGTTTGTATATAGGTCTTATAATAGCTACCTTAAGTTCACAGGGGTATACGCATTTCCTTATACATAGATTGACAAAATGAGCTAATACAGGACTTATTTTTCTATTTATGACTTGCAAGTCTCTGACACGGATGCCATCGGATCCCGAAGCTTTATTTTTATTCAAATTATTAATAATTTTTGACATTTCTGTTTCTGACACGGGCCTAAACCTAAAACTGACCTGACTCTCTTTAGCATACGAACATCTGTCCAAAAAATAGGTCTGGCACTGATGCTTAATACTATCTACTTCTTTCGTAAATGTGTAACAGAATTTATTGCAGCCAGCTACGTTCGTCTGATCTTTTAATATATATTATTCGATTATGCTGTCAACACTTAATTTTTTTCTACCTAGCCAGTCATTTAAATTAACTCATATTTTCTCATGTCTCCATTACATTTTAGTATACTTTCTTTTCTGTATTTATTTTTAGCCTGATTGATTAGTTTATTTGTTAGATTTCTTTGCCTAGTGTATTCCAATCTACGGCTATTGTCTTTTGGTTTAGCTTTCCACTGTCTATATAACATATCTCTTCTTGCAATCATAATTTTTAACTGTTTACTTACCCAGACTTGGGGGTCTCGCTTTGTTTGAATTTTTTGTTCAATAACACTTTCCTTGTAAATTACACTAAATCTATTTCTTAGTTTTTCATAAAGTATAATAGGGTTGTCTATACACAGTAAATCTGACCACTCACTTAACTGTAACTTATCGTACACACTGTTATTATTAATACCTAACTTTGTCATAGTTCCCGTTCTATTCCTAGCCAAATCAGCTGTTATTCCGATTACGTAATGATCGGCGACGTTCGTCATAACGGTGTACGCGTACAGAGCTGCAGCCACCGCATTTCGCACGAAGACGTGGTCGATGCAGAACGCAGACCGTCGCTGTACTGTCACGTTCTCGCGCGTTACTCCGCGTAAGCCACACTGCAATCCATGTTCACTCATCATATCCAGATATGTCCTTGCACAAGCGTCCTGTTGTTGTTCTAAAATGTTGATGTTCATATCACCTATCACAAGTGAATCATTCGGTATGTTATTTAATAATCTATTCATTTCATGTATGAAACTTAACCTATTCGTATGAGGTGGTCTGTACACCACCATAATTGTAGTATTATAGTCATTATAAGTAAGTAAGTAAGTAAGTAAGTAAGTAAGTAAGTAAGTAAATCATTTATTTGCTAAGAATACATTGAGAAAAAAACGATGGTAAAACAATGTCTGGACGGTGTATTCGGCCTGCAGGCAGGCGTGCAAATTATTCGTACTACGAGTACATACGAGTAAAACATTTGTTATTCGTGCTAGTATTACATATTTATGCAAGTACCATAAAAAATCAAATATTTTTTTTTGCTTAATCAAACAAACAGTAGCAAAGTACTATATTCAAAACTATTTTACAATAAAAACTTTAACTTATCTACATTTGAATGTACTTACACATAGTAAATAAGTAAAATAAAATTTGAAATATACACTAATTAACTTGAGTATTCAACCCAGTCTTGTAAAATTAAAACGCTAGCTGTATATTCCTATACTAAACTAACTTAGTTAAGTACAAAATAAAAATAAGTTAAAACTACAAAGACAGTAAATTATACTACAAAATCTAGATCATGATACAGGTATTCTTTCAAATTATAAAAACATTTATCAAGCAGCCATTTTGTTAGGGTTTTGTTAAGTTGATGATCTTCAAGATTTTTCAATGATTTAGGTAATTTATTAAATAGGAGAAGACACATATTATATGCATTTTGTTTATATATGTAGCATTGACTAGGAGGTTTGTGTAATAAATGTAAATATTGTTTCCTAGGTCGTCTGCGAGATACTTCAGTATGGTTTTGAAAGTAGTGCGGGTGTGATTTGACAAGGCAGCAAATGTTTTTTATGAATAGACCGGGTAGTGTTAAAATGTTTAGTTTTCTAAATAACGGCTTACAACTGTCTAAGAATCCCATGTCGCAAATGGCCCTTAAACATTTTTTCTGAAGCCTAAACGCTCTTTCAAATTCTACTGAATTTCCCCACATAATAATACCGTAACTTAGAACGGAGGATACGTACCCGTGATAGGCTGTTAAAGCAGCCTCGGTTGAAACGGTTTGCCTCAGACGTTTCAGTGCATACACGTATCGCTCTAGTTTGTGACAAATGAAGTCGATATGTCCTTTCCAATTTAAGTGCTGGTCAATTATTAAGCCTAAAACATTTATGGTGTTTACTTTTTCTATTTCTGTGTTATTATATTTTATCTGAAATTCTGTCTCCGTAGTGTTATATGAGCGGAATTCCATTACTTTGGTCTTACATTTATATTTAACTTATTTAAATTCAGCCACTGTATGATGTCGGAAAGAGCTTTATTTGTGATTTGTTCCATAGATTTCTTATCATTGCTTTTTATAAGTAAAGTTGTGTCGTCTGCGAAGAGTATGGATTTATGTTGAGTTGCATGAGGTATGTCATTAATATAAATTAAAAATAATAAGGGAGCGAGAATACTGCCTTGTGGGACGCCTGTGTTGTTGAATAAATAAGTTGATGAGTAGTTTTTTTTATAATAATGTTTTCATGAGGATTAGTTTGTATGATTTGGGTGCATTGCAATCGGTTTGTTAAATAACACTGTAGCCATTGGTATGGTTTACCTCTTACACCATATTTTTCAAGCTTGTGAAGCAAAATGTTATGATTAACAAAATCGAATGCTTTCGACATATCGAGGAAAATGGCTGAAATTGGTGTTTTACTATTTATAGTTTCCGTTACGTACTTAATTAGGTCGAAGCATGCAAGAGAGGTAGAACTACCCTTACGAAATCCAAATTGCTGTGCATGTAGAACCTTGAATTTGATAAAAAAATCGTTCAATCTTTTGTGCATGGCTTTTTCTAGTATTTTAGACATTACCGGTATTATAGTTATAGGTCTATAATTATTCATATCTAACTTATCACCCTTCTTTTTAAACAGCGGTTTGACAATAGACATTTTTAATTGCTCTGGAAAGTGCCCTTGTTCGAAAGATAGGTTAATAATATGGCTGAGTGGATGACAAAGGTTATAAGCACTTAGCTTTAAAATTCTAGTAGTTATGTCGTCATGACCGCTGGATTTACTGTTATTTAAGGCCATCATGATGTTATATGTTTCACTGTTAGATATTGGAGTTAGGTACATTGTGCTTATATTTTCGGGGATGGAAATTTGTGAAACAATAGCATTAGAAGAATTATCGGTCGTAACATTTATAAAATAATCATTAAATAGTTCACAGATTTCCTGAGGATCAGAAAGAGTCTCGTTTTTAAAATTTATACAGTTAATGTCATTGTTATGATGATTGTTAGATATTGTAGATGAAATTGTATTCCATATCGTTTTTGAGCTTTTACCATTTTTTTTAAAATATTTCTTATTAAGAATTTTTTGAGAGGTAAAGATACATTTTTTTAAGATAGTATTATACTTTTTGTATTTGAATTTTATTTGATTTTTGTCAAGTTTATTTTGGCGTGAACTGTTGCAGTATTTAAGATAGAGCTGTCGTTTAATAATACATGATTTTTTTAATCCTTTACTTAACCATTTAAGCTTTGTTACCCTGCTATTTATTTTTACTTTTATACATGGAAAGCACAAATTGTAGAATAAGCGAATCGTATCATAAAAAATATCAAAAGCTTTTTTTGTATCTTTGGTGTTTATAACATCTGCGAACGAAAGAGCTGATATGGCGTTAATAAATTTATTTTGGTTCTCTTCGCTATAATCTCGCTTATGTTCAAACCAGGTAGTAAAAGACTTTTGTTTTTTTATATTTAAAGATAATACTTGAGCAGTTTCATGGTCTGAAAGGCTAAGATATAAAATTTCAGTCTCTGCATTCTTGGTGTTGCTGGCTATTTGATCCAAACAAGCATTTCTTCTGGTCGGAGATTGAATATGTGCAGTGAAATTATGATTATCTAAAACCGCTATGAGATCCTTAGAAAATGAGCTATTTTTAGATAGATCAATGTTCCAGTCCCCACACAACACAATTTTTTTCCTAGTATGTTTCGAAGCTAAGAAGTGTAAAAGTTGATCTAGTTTGCCAAGAAAGTTATTAATATGAGACAAAGTGTGATTTGGGATTCTGTAAATTGTTAAAATGATGAGATTCAGACCAACTATTTCTGTTCCACAGCATTCAAAGTTATATTTTGTGGTTAATTTCGGTGGGAATTGAAGTGGTTTAACTTCCATTGACTTCTTTACCAGAATACAGGTACCACCTCTACTTATTTCGCGACAAAAAGAGGCAACTAATTTATATCTAATTAGTTTAACGTTATTTTCTGAACCCAATTTCACATTTGTTTCTGAAAAACATAAAACATCAATATCTTTACTATTTTTTCCTAGCTCATTTATCGTGTAGTCTATTAAATCAGCTTTACCGCATAACCCCGCGATGTTTTGGTGTAAAATCCGTAATTTATTTCTGTCTTTAATTATTTTTTTCCTTGGTGAGTTTGATGAAAAAGCTTCACGAATGTTGTTTTGCTCATTTGCTTTAGGGACGAAAAAACTTGTCTTGGTTCTCTTTCGTTAGTTTGTCGTCGCAACTATTGTAATAATTTGATATTTCTTTCATTGAATTCGAGATATCGTTGAAAATAGTAAACCATGCTCGTTTGTTTATGCATCCATTTACACTTTGGAACATTTCGTATGAGTATGATAGGTTTTTGTTTGTATCTAATAAATATGTATATTCGTTATTTAAGTTATCTAAATAAAGCATTTTATTAAATGTTTCTATTCTTTGATTAAAGATATTGAAATAGTTACCCAGCTTATAATTAGGAACACAGATTATAATATTGGTGTGTTGCACTTTCTTTAGTCGGTTTCTAATATAACTTATTTTTTCAGAGTAATTGTCTGAAAACATAAAATCATTTTCTCCAATAAATAGTACACAGTAGTCTTTCAGTGAAAAGTCAGCTAGTTTACTTTCTAAGCCACTAAAAAGTTGTTGTATTCCCCCACCAGGTGTCGTGTAGTGACATAATTCTGACCGTGGAAAGTAACGATGAGCCAAGTTTAGTGTTTTTTGTTTGTTGTCATTACTAATTAAACAAATCTTAGGCAACATTAGTTTTTCTTTAGTCACATGTTGGCTTTCTGTTGTGATACTTGGACTAGAAGGATCATGCAATGGACTGTCAGTTGCCTGATTTTGCGTATTGAACACAGTAGATGTCGCTGTAATTTTCTCTTCTCTACAATCCGAAGTGACGATGCTCGTGTGTATTTTATGATTTTTCCTTCCTATTAAGGGCTTGTTACAATTTAGTTTTTCTTTCGAACAATAGTCATCCAGCTTCTTACTAAGAGACTGGTTTTCAGTCTTCAAGTTAATGATAGTACTGTCTGCGATTGCTAATTTTTGTTGGAGTTTTTTAATCTTTTTTTCTAAATCTTGTATTAAGGCGTTATTATTTGGTCTCAAGTTTGAGTAGCTGCTATTTTGGTTACTCGTTGGTGAGGCGGGTAGTGATTCATACTCCTCTTCATCGTTTTCATCGTTACTCAACTCCTGGAACGAATTTTCTGTCACGACATTTACTTTATATTTGTTGCGATACGTTACGTAGCTTTGTTCTTGTAATGCACCTTCAGATGGCGTAACGTGGAGGCTACTGCTGTTTTGTGACATTGTCTCTTCCAGTTGCGAAATAGAGTAGTCTGGCGAACCATTCACTGGGGTTCTGGGAAGTTCAATTGGGGAGGAAATATCCGATTTAGTCATGCACTGCTTGCATTGGTAAGATTTTTTATTCTCTGCTGTCATTATTCGAAAACGTTGAAATGTAACATTGGTACAATCCAAGTGGTACTGTTTGTTACATACGATACACGTTAAAAGTTGTTTGTTTATTATGGGCTGTTTGCATTTTTTGCAGCACAGTGCCATCTTTCGGTGAAACTTAGAACTTCTAGTCAGTCGAAATAGCAATCAATCAGTCTGAGCACGGCGAAAAGTATAAGATAAGCTTAGTCACTTCTTATAGATGGAGTTAACTTTAAAAAGTTCGAATCTTTTCAGGTAGATGGGGCTAGCTGCTTATTGATAAGAGAGTTCATTGGTGTCAAATTTTGAAACCAATGAAACAATAACGGAACAGTTTTATTGTTAAGAAATTTGTAGAACTTACACTCAAAAGTCAGAGATTTAATGTAGATATTAGCACATTATTTACTCGTTTTACTGGCACTTTTAGTATCTGAATAGTTTCTTTTGTTTTGTTGAGTTGTTTTCAAACTTTGCACACGTAACTAAACGGTTTTTTCAACGTCAGCTGTAATATCTCAAATTAAGCACATTAACACAGTTATTCGCAACACATTTCTCACTCATCCACCTGTTTTTTGTAGATTTGTATCGTTTTTTCTATATTAATGTGGAAACCATCATTCAAAAGTTTAACCGCCAGTTTTGAAAATTGCAGTTTTTTACGTTAATTCTTCACTTTGGATATGGATAACACTTTCACACACGTATTGCATTAAAACTAAACTGAATAACTATAAATAATTCCGTTAATAATAGGATTACTATTTTTTAACAATTAATTTATCAGAGCTCAATGTTTACGTGACGCTAGCGCCATCTTCATATAGTATCTTCATAAGTAAGGGTACCAGTTATTATCTCACAGTGTACCATTTTCACATCCTTTCCTGTGAATATTATGTCAGATCTTACATACAATAGTACCCCACCTCCACGTCTTTCTTCTCTTGTCCGAGCGTACATATTAAATCCGTTTATTTTGTACATGTATAGTTCGCTTTCTTTGATATTTATTTCTGTTAGACATATTATATCCAGACTGTTGCAGCAGTCCTGCAAAGTCACTAATAATTCATTAGAGTGTCTCCTTAGTGAACATACATTTACTTGAATTATATTAAAAGACAGTTTTTCTTGATTTATGTAAGAAGACCATGACTGTACGTCTATAAATTGCGTAAACTCAATATCATGGAGTTGTGGCTGTTGGTCAAAATCAGACGCCATTTTAACTTTCAGTTTTTGTTATTTCGTTTTAATTTATATTTATGCAAAATAAACAAATGTTTCACAATCGACAAATGTTAAGTGGCGCAAATGGATTATTTCTTACTCTTGTTTTTTTTGTCGTGTAATAAATGAGTCAATATCGTTCTCAAAATTTATTTGTATATACACAGTCAGGTCATAAGTATTCTCACACAGTAAAAACTTTTCTTTTAGAATGCTGGCCACAAAAAAGTTTATTGAATTCGAATTTCGAATTGTTCATGAAAATAAAAATGTATACTTTTAAGAATTTCACTCATTTTTAAATATGGAGCGGACGCTTAAAGAAGACCGTGTTGCAGTTATTGCGTTGCATCGTTGCGGTTACGCGCCAATTCAATTTTTTGACATACTGAAAAATTTGAATATAACCAAAAGATTCGTTTATCGTACCATCAAACGATACAATGAAGACGTGTAGATGACAGGTCAAGAAGTGGTCGCCCTCGGTCTGTTAGGACTCCAGCAGTGATAAAAGCTGTGAAGGCGCGAATTCAAAGAAATCCCAAACGTAAGCAGAAACTGTTGGCCCTTCAGATGGGGTTAAGCAGAACCACGGTGAAAAGGGTGTTAAATGAAGACTTAGGGCTTCGGGCATATCGAAGAAAAACAGAACATCGTTTGAATGCTCGTCTAATGGACCTGAGACTGGAGAGATGCCGTGCTTTGTTGAAGCGGTACGCGGGAAAAAAATATCGGGAAATTCTTTTTTCGGATTTAAAAAATTTTACCGTAGAAGAGAGCTACAACAAACAAAATGATAAGGTGTACGCACACAGTAGTGAAGAAGCGAGCAACCGTATTCCGCGTGTCCAACGAGGTCATTTTCCATCCTTGCTCATGGTATGGTTGGGAGTTTCTTATTGGGGCTTAACAGAGGTACATTTTTGTGAGTAAGGTGTAAAAACGAATGCAGTTGTGTATCAAAATACAGTCCTGACGAAACTTGTGGAACCTGTTTCTCATACCATGTTCAATAACAGGCACTGGGTATTCCAACAAGATTCGGCGCCAGCTTATAGAGCGAAGAGCACACAAGACTGGCTGGCGGCGCGTCAAATCGACTTCATCCGGCACGAAGACTGGCTCTCCTCCAGTCCAGATTTGAATCCGTTAGATTAGTAAAGTAAAGTAAAAAAGTAAAAAATATCTTTATTCATATAGACTTATAGAAAGTACTTATGACAAGATATGGCAACACTTGGAGGAAAAGGCGTGCTCAAAGCCTCATCCCAAATTGGAGTCACTCAAGACATCCTTGATTAAGGCAGCCGCCGATATTGACATGGACCTCGTTCGTGCAGCGATAGACGACTGGCCGCGCAGATTGAAGGCCTGTATTCAAAATCACGGAGGTCATTTTGAATAAACTTTAGTGTCATAAGAATCTATGTTTTGTTAAGTTCATTTTGGTATATAAATGGTTACTTAATGAATAAACTTGTTTTAATTATTTTACATTAAACATGTGACAGATTTTATGACCTGACTAGGTATATTATATTTAATATCTTCTCGTTCTCGTTCTTCTTAATTAATATTCTTGAGTTTTGTATCCAGATATACTGGTACATGTCTTTCAGTTTCATTTTCGCGGTCCAGAACAACTGACGCATTTGCCGCGTTATGTTTTCGTTTATAAATATAGTTATATTGTTATTCTTTTTCAGAATTGCGTTGTTGGTAATGTAGGTAAAAACCCTTTTCTTACATCTGAGCCAGTCTTGGCGTGCTTCAGCCGTGCTCAGAGAAACTATAATAGGACGGGGTGCCTTGTTGCTGTCTCCTGGTACTCGTTTAGCCTTAACCACATCTCCCATTTTTAACTCCAATTCCTTTGCAATTTTTCCGACGGTCTCCATCACGTTCTCTCCCTCAGCATTTTGCATGTTCACCAGTTTGATATTCAGTTCCAGCTCTTTCTGTTCTAGTTTCATAATCCTCTCCTCAATGGCTTTATTATTTTTCTCTAAATATATATTCTTTTGAATCAAATCCTTCATTTTATTTTTATTTATTTTCATATCCTCGTTATGTACCTGTACTGAGTTTTCTAAGTCCTCATATTTTCTACCTAAACACTCCAACATGAACACAGATGTTTCAGTGTTCATGTTGGCTTTCTTAACTTCAGCTATCTGTTTTTTTTAACTCGAACATATGCATGCATTGATGACGGAAATCCTGCTCTTCTTTCATCGCCGCTAACATGCTCGTCCAGGTAGTAATTTGTTCCTGCAGTGACAATACATTTTTATTAATTGTTTCCATGCTGCATATTTATTTTTGTGTAGACTCCTGTGTACGGGATGAATCGCTATCGGTAATATAAGTTTCGCGTATAACACGTGAGAAAGTTGGCCAAGATGGGATGTCTGAAAATAAATTGTCGACACCGAACAAAAAGCGGACCAAGGTGCAACCAATCACAGATTTAGATAATTGTGCTAAGAATGCGATTAGAAATCATATTTATGATTATTATAGAAGAATGGAGCTGCCCACATTGCTCAAGCTTCTAAAATAATTAAAAGAAGCTGACTTGTTCAAAGGAGGTATAACTTCATTGCGGCAAGTTATAAAAGATATTGGTTTTGTTTACAAAAAAGTTAACAAAAGGAAGATTATTATGGAGAGGACTGACATTGCCCTAGCAAGATGTACATTTTTGAGGAAGGCCAAAAACATAAGAGCAAAGTTGTCTTTTTGGATGAAACGTGGCTAAACGCCAACCATTCTGTGCAGAACAGCCTACGTATGCTAGACAATGACAATACGTGATAACAGTGATAACAAGATTACGAGTTAAATATTGTGTTGGTTATCGTGTAGTATTGTATTCTGCGCACATAGTAGATAGTGTTTATGTGCCTAGAGTGATTATAGTTTGGGCTAGATTCATTGTGTTAGTTAACTATGTATTACGGAGAATACTAGTTAAGAATCAGCCGTTTTATGTTTGTATAGTTCATGTTGTGTTTATAGTCTATTTACATAAGCTCATAGCTTAAGAGTATTTGTTTGTTATGTGTAGTGTTAAACTTTGTAAAACCCCAAGTGATTTCTATTCTATTGTGTTATGTTTGTTGTAATCAGTGAGTGGTCACTCAAGTTTGGTGTCAAAGTTAATCCGGGCAAGTGTCAGGCTATAATGTTTGGTAGCTCCTATCAGTTGCGTGCGGCTGGCTGTTCACCTATTACTCCGGTAGTGATGGACTGCGACTTGATACCATTTTCACCATGCGTCAAAAATCTCGGTCTTTTCATGGACAGCACACTGAGCTGGGGCCAGCAGGTGAAGGAGATGAGCAGAAGGATAACCTGGACGCTGCGAGCGCTTTACCGCTTCAAAATTTTTCTACCAGTCAACACCAAAGTTCTACTCGTCCAGGCTCTTGTCCTGCCTATTCTCGACTATGCTGATGTTTGTTTCACTAATATCTCACAGTAACTTCTCAACAAACTTGACAGACTCCTGAATAACTGTATCCGCTTTATCTTTGGATTGCGAAAGTACGATCACATTTCTTCTTATCGATCTGAGCTCAACTGGTTACCGATTCGTCAACGCAGAAAAGTGAGAATTTTGTGTGTTCTTTTTTCTATTCTCTTCGATCCAAACTCTCCGATGTACCTAAAAAATAAGTTTCAATTCCTACACTCGTCTCATCAAAAAGATCTCCGTTCAAGTGAAACTTTAGCTCTATTTACACCCCTTTTCTTTTCCTCCTACATGTCAAGCTCCTTCAGACTGTCTGCCATACGGCTCTGGAACTCTCTCCCAAGCAACATTCAGAAATCTACCTCCAAACTTGCCCTGAAGAGGTCGTTGCGTGAGCCGCTGATTCAGTAAACCATTTCATTGAGTTCAGATTCAGGCATCTACGTTTAACTCTCTTAAATGGCAATTTAATTTAATTTCATATTATATATTATTATTTAATATTATATTAGTATATTTCTTTTCAATGTATATAGATAGGTATATTTGTTTGCATGATAAGTATAATAAGTATATATAGTTTATATGTATTTATGTAGTATACTATGATCTATATATGATTTATTTAAGTTTACGAATTGTATTAGGTATTTGTTAGTTTGAGTATTACTAGGTTTTAAAGTTTTAGTTAAGTAACAAATTTGTTGTTTGTATTTTATTGCACCAAATTCCATACGTTGCACAGCCCAAAATTTGTATGTTCTCTGTTAAACCTTGCGGTTGACTGGTAGAGAATGCCTCTAGGCATTAAGTCCGCCAATTGTACCTATTTTTATAAATGTGCAATAAAGAATAAATAAATAAATGAATAAATAATGATTAGTTCTATTTACATTGTTGTGAGTTTCCCCAATAAAATATATGAATAATAGTGTTTCATTGCCAGTTAGGTAGAAATAAGTAAATAGGAATAAGTTGTACATAGAAGAATATTAAATAGGTTTAAGTTTTAACAATTAATACATAACTTTCTGCTAATATTGCCAGTACAGGGGGGAAGAAAGGTTGTCTCGCTCGCACACTTTTCGCGCATCGCAATAGGCGGACGCGATACGATTTGCGCGCGGCATTAGTCTACTGATTGTGAGTGAGATATTGAATACAAATCAAGGGCCATAACAGAGGCCATCATGCACTCATCTGGAAGACTTCGAGCAGTAAACAAGAAAACCTGAAGAAGTCAGCAAGAACCTGAAGGAGTCAGCAAGTAGTCAAAATTAGCTGGCGAAGAAATGGAAGCCTGGATCAGCGTAGCCGTCTAGTCTGGGACCTGAACGAATCGTCGCATACTGGGGAAACAACACATCGTGTAACTGGCAGTATTGGCAGCGGGTTCGCAATTATATAAACCCGTTGTCTATTATTTCCCAACCACGTAATCCACCCGAGTCAGTCACCGGCCCCCGAACGTACCCATCGCACTGTTCGTTGTTTCTATACAAGGAGTGAGTTTTTCAACAGTACGGTTCGGTACATTTTGGTCCTTCGAGCCGGATTATTTTGGATTGGCTTGGGTTTTGGTGATTACTGTTTGGGAATAGTGGTCAACATGCCGGTTACACGCTCCATGTCGGGTCGTCCGTCGGGACGCGCTACGCCCAGCGAGCGTAATGCCACGCCGTCAGCCACGATTGAGCAGCCCGAGGGCTCGCCTATCCACGCCGCTGGCGTGTCACCCCGAGAGCCTTCCGCACCTGATGGGCCGCCGCCCGCGGGAGTTATAGCCTCGGAGGGGGCGCGCACTGGGGTCTGTCCGTCAAGAGGGCAGGACCTCTCTCCGGTCAGCATCACTACGAGCTACGACTCGACAAGCACGCACACATGGGACTATGGAAGCACAACTCAAACAACAACCCGAGAGTGTCATCAAGATGAAGCAGGGGCCCGCCCAGCGACCCCTGCCACCCAGAAGCCGAGAGAGGGGCGCCTCCTCGGTCTGCCCGACGATCGACCAAGTCTCGTCGGTCGCGGCTCGCCAAGGCGAAACAAGAGTTACTACGCCTCCAAGTGGATCTTGCTGCCGCCCGTGTCGCCACCCTTGAAGAAGAAAGCGATGCGGAGAGCGGAGAAGATGGAACAACTACGAAGCGAGATATAGTGCGACGGGTTACGGACTGGCTGGACAAGAGCCAGACGATGGCCGAGGCTGAACAGCTGTTCATGCCGACGCAGAATGAAGAAGACAGAATAACGGTGCCGCCACAGAAGAGCGACGCCCGCCGCCCCACACCGGGAGATGCGGCTGTCTTCAAGCAACATTACGAGTTGCGAGAAAAAACGGAGCACGCGAGTAGGTAGTTATTGAAATTTTACCCCAGCTTCATTCGCTCGGGCTTAAGCCTTCTCTCACTTCGGTGTGGTAGCATTCCCAATAACTACCCCAGTAAGATCTTATGCAAAAAGCTATGATCGCTTGTAAGTTTTGACTGGTTTTCATCGTTTTTACCTTCAGGATATCACTAAGAAGGCTTTTTAATAATTTGTCATAATACATTAATAACCATTTTGTTACAAACCTTTAAACAGGACAGTTGAGTTTGATAGCTGCTATGAAATTTCTTAAACAAAAAGAATCATTAAAATTGGAGTGTGTCGGTCCTGCATTATTAAAAGAACCAAAGCGTCATGGAAACTTATTAACAAACACAATACGTAGCATCGTTTGCGGACCTTCAGATTGTGGAAAGACCAACTTAGTAATAAGTTTATTGCTACATGAAAATAGCCCTCGTTTTTGTAACCTTTATGTGTATTCCAAATTATTATATCAACCGAAATATATTTATTAGAGAAGGTGTTGATAAGTTTCCAGATATATCCTATAGTAAATATAACCATAATAACAAGATCATAAGTCTACATGAAGCATTACCTAACTCAATAATTATTTTTGATGATGTAGCATGTGAGAAGAAAAACAACATCCAAGATTATTTTGCCATGGGACGTCATAAAAACATTGATTGTTTATATTTCAACCAAACTTATTCCAAAATTCCTAACCAACTTATAAGGGATAACTCTAATTTCATAATATTATTCAAGCAAGATGATAAAAAATATAAATTAATATATAGATATAAATTTAAAACACGTTTATGATGAACATGTAGGGTCTCACATGTCATGGTCTCAATTTCGTGAAATGTGTTCAAACGTTTGGAGTAAACCTTTTAGTTATTTGGTGATTAATAAAGACTGGGAAAAGAACAAGAGGTGTTATAGAATGATGTTTGATACATTTGCAGTGGTGCAATAATCGAGGAATTGAGAGAAGCTGGTATCATTAATAAAACCTAATATAAATAAGGTGAAAAAACAATCAGTACTTAACAACAGCTGTAAAAAACTAACATGAATATAGATAAATTTGGGCATCATGTACATAAGCGTTTACGATTAGCTGAATTAACTAATACTTACCACGAGACATTAGTGAAATCAGAAACAGGAGAGTACGATGTAAAATCATCGAGACTGAAAGGTTTAGTATCTCCTGAAAAGACGATGGAGCTGTGAATGAAGCTTACGTTGATAACATTATTCAGGAAGTTAATAACGAAATTATCAAAGTTCACAAAAACGTTAAACGTTATGAAAGACTTGGAAAAATTGACCTCCGAGAGATTAAGTACTTTGTGTTACTCCAAAGAAGAAATAGATCATATGATTAAATCAATTGTTAATAAAAATGAGTAAACAAGATATAGTCAATGAACTTCATAAAGCAGCAAGGAGGAATTTTCCCCGTCGATTTACAATTATAAAAGGAATTGATGATTTGTGGCAAGCTGATCTTATAGATTTACAAAAATATTCTCTATTTAATAAAGGATATAAATATGTGTTAGTAATAATGGGTTGGTCCTTTAAAATCGAAGGCGAAAGATGCAGTCATGAATGCAATGCAAAATGTTTTATCTCATTCATCACGAAAGCCTAAAAATTTGCAAACAGATATGGGAACTGAATTTTACAATGACGTTATTAAACAATTAATGAAAAAATATAAAGTAAATCATTATTCCACTTACTCCATTAACAGAAGCTTCAATAGTAGAACGCGTAATAAGGACAATAAAATCCCATCTTTATAAACTTTTCAGTTTATATGGACAATATAAATGGCTTGGAAATAATTTGAACTCTGTTGTACAGAATTATAATAAAACTATACATCGCATTACGAAATTTAAACCTGTTGATGTTATTAAATCAAACGAAATGATAGTGAAGTTTAATATGATACAATGAAGGAAGGAAGTGGTATTATCAACAATTTAATTAACAATTTACCTTTCGAATTACATTTACCTGGATATCAATTTTGTGGTCCCGGAACTGAATTATAAAAACGGTTACAAAGGGGTGATAAAGGTATAAATAAATAAGATGAAGCCTGTATGCACCACGACATTGCCTACAACAACAGTGATTTGAACATTCGACGAAAAGCTGATTTAGATCTTTTAAATATGGCTAAGAAAAGACTAAAATCAAGAGATTGTAAAAAAGGAGAGAAAATTGCTTCTTGGATAGTCAAAAATGCAATGAAAGCGAAACTCAAAGCTGGCGCTGGTACGCGTTCATTTATGTCAGTTGTGAAGAAAATAAGAGGTCAATTAAAGAAACTGAAGACGAAAGACGATCTAAGTGCTATTAGCTATGCTTATGCAGCTGCATAGATGGCGCTACCGTCATCATGTAAACATTGGCTCTGTGTTAAATTAATGATTAAAAATAGTAAACATAACTTTTTTGAGCTTTACAACTCTATTTTAGTTGAAAAGCAGTATAAATACTGTGAAGAAGTGTTATCTGTGAAATTCTAAACGGCATCAGTGAGAAATTGACTCAAAACTGTGTGACCAGTGAATCAACCAATAAGTTGCATATTTCTTCTCTTTTCGAACAAATATTCAGTGAAAAACATCAAAGTGACTGTAGCGTAATGAAACCAACTGTGTGGCTACTTTAATGCAACTTAAATGCATGATTCCAAGACGACAAACAATATGACGGTTAGTTTTTATTTGAATCTACTAAGAGGTCACGGTATTTCCAACCTTAACTTGATACACACTGAAGTAACATTTTCGTGAACCCAAAATAACGCCATCTATCCAGGACAGCAAGTACTTCCAGCTAAATTATATGCACTACTTAAACCAGTGAGTAACATTAAAAAGCAAACTGGTTAGAATAAACAACGACAATTGCAAACAATACTAGAACAAATTAGTCATACGTCACCGACACGAAGTGGCTACTAATTTCATCACTTTGGCAAGGCAACCGGTTGGTGGAACTGTGGCGGCGGTCGACATACACATCAGTCAATCGACGGGTCCCATGTTCAAAACCAGCCACTCGGACTTTTCTGAGTTTTTAGAGTTTTTTGTATGCAATTTATAATTGAGTCAAATGAACATTGAACTTTTGAAGATGGCGCAGCGTACTACTCCAACAAAACGATGCGTTAATTGCAATAACACCATAATAAACAAACAATTTGTTAAGTGTTCAGTCTGTCAAGATATTTATCACATTGATTGTTCAAACATAAGCTTTGCTCGATTTAAAATATGGACTAGCGACAATAAAAAAACATGGAAATGTAAACAGTGTGCTGGCAATCGCACCGCACCAGTCGTCAAGGGTAAAAATAATATAAGGACGTCACCCAGTCAGGAAAATAATATAACTCTGCGGCCCCATAGAATAAACCCAAACAAAAATAATTTAAGCAAGGTTAAGACTGTGTTAAGCCCACATAATGACACGATTTCATCCCCTCATTCTGAAAATTTAGCTGTTCAAGATGCAATCTCTCCGCAAAAAGTACCTAGATCATTATCAATGGAGCTTCCAATTGATTCTTCAGAAAGCATTTTTCAGTCTCTAGAAGATCTATCAAAAAGCTTAGAATGTGTTGATGATCTTGACATTGTACAGGAATTAAAGTTAAAAATAATCAACCTAAAAACTAGTCTACAGAGCTGTGAACATGAATTAGAAAACACAATAATAGAGAACAATCAACTGAAGCGTGACATAGACGCACTATCTCATGAAATCCGTCTTTTGAAAAGCATTTGCTGATCCCCACAACGGTTCAAAAAGAACCGCGGGAGCTCATCATCTACCTCTAGCCCCGGCCCGTCAGAGTGTCGACAAATTATGGCTTTGGAGCAAACCATAGCTGAACTGCAAAGAGATTTAGTAGCTGCAAATGAGGAAATTTATAATTTAAACAAAACAATAGTGAGCCTGGAACGGAGCGTACAGTCTTCACAAATACCAAAAATTACTCAGCAGGATAGCGCAAGCACCAAAAATTATATTAAAGCTACACAACAAGTGAACCATGCAAATGCGATACAAAAACCCAAACTATGTATAATTACAAGTGATAAGAGCATGAGAATATTACAAAATATAAATGGGCAAAGCACGTATGATAACTTTCAAGTCTTACACTATGTTACAAGTAATGTTGGAATCAACATTTTGATGAAGGGCATTGATGTTAAGCTGAAAGACTATACAAAACAAGATTACTGTGTTATCATGATTGGGGAAACAAATTTTAATAACTCTCAAGATTATAGAAGACTGGTAAAGAGTATGAAAGAAAAACTAGAGGCCGCCACAAATACAAATATTATACTTACTACACCAACATATGTCTGTGGTAAACCCCTTTTTAATTATAGAGTAGAAATTTTCAATAACATGCTTCTCCGGGATATGTTGACCTTCAACTATGTATATGTTATTGACTCTAATAAAGATCTAACTTTAGATAAAATGTTTTCGCGGATAACAGGGAAAATCAATAGATACGGTGTACAAAACGTGCTCAAAAGGGTCGCTGATCATATTTCAGCACAATCTGTAACTGATTATCACATTAAAGCGACAAAAGAAGTCAATGGGGAGGCAGAAAATAGTAATACACAGGAAAACCAGTTTTTTCTTTTATAATCACTTGCACATTTTGCATCAAAATATATCAGGGCTTATAAACAAAAGTGATGAGTTATTAATACACTTAGATGAACTTGAAAGGCTTCAAAAAGCAGTCGACATCTTATGTGTCACTGAGCACAATATGACACCTGAAATAGAAGGTTATCTCACTCTACCCAATTTCACATTAGCGACAAGTTTTTCACGCGATAAAAAACGTGGAGGAGCTTGCATTTTAGTAAGAGTAGGACTACAGTATGAAGCTTTAGAAAACATCAAGAAACTCTCTGTCAAATGTATAATCGAATGTTGTGCCGTAAAAATAAGTAAACATAACATTATAATAGTCTGTATATATAGAGTCCCTAACTCAAACAGTTCGAGCCTTGACATTTTTCACAGAACTCTTGAACGCATCTTAAGTGCTGTCTGTGATACTGGAAAAAATAGAGTCGTTATATGTGGCGATTTTAATATCGATATTTTAAAAGATAATCAAAAAACCCGTGATTTTAAGTACCTATTGCTGAGTCATAACTTGAGACTTGAAATAAATATGCCGACAAGAGCTAAAAGTGGAACTTGTCTTGATAATTTCGCCCACAACATAAAAAGATGCAAAGGGGAAATTATTGAAACTGCTTTGTCCGACCACACAGCCCAACTGCTTGTATGTCCTGTGCGGAAAACGTGTGTTCTTGAAACATGGCGAATAAGGAGACGAGATATTAATGAAGAAAACCTAAAAATATTCCGTAAATATGTAGAAAGCCTAACTTTCCATGAAACATTAAGTTCTCGTGATCCTAACAAGGCGTACAACGCATTTTTCGAAATATTTAAATGTCTGTATGATGTATGTTTTCCCTATAAAGTGATTAAAAAGAGTTTAAAAGTAAAACAAAAATGGCTCTCCAAAGGAATAAAGAAGTGCTGTAGGAAAAAAAGAGAGCTGCTTTGGCAGGCTAGATCCAAAAAAGATGAAGGAAGTAGGACTGCATTAAAAGGTTACGCGACGAGGCTCAGAAAAATCATAAAACTGACCCAGCGCTCACAAAATAGTCATTTTATCAATAATTCTAAAAATAAATCTAAAGCTATGTGGACAGTGATTAATAACTCTAAAACTTGTTTGCCGAAAGAACCTATAAGTAAAATAAAAATTGGTGATAGATACATTACAGATCCTTTAGAAATTGTTAATAATTTTAACAACTTTTTCATAGATGATATTAAACAACACCAAACCAGTAACCATAGCGATAAATCCAACATTGAAAACAATCCGTATTCGATTTTCATGTATCCTACAGGATCTTCTGAGGTTTTAAATATCATAAAAAACTTAAGAAATACAACTAGCGTTGGATTTGATGACCTGTGCACAAAAGTTATAAAACATGTCGGTGATTTAATTGCAGTTCCCCTCAGTCACGTTATTAACTTGAGTTTTAGTACAGGTATTTTCCCAACTAATTTAAAACTTGCTATCGTCAAGCCACTCTATAAAAAGGGCGACAAAGAAAATATCACCAATTATCGTCCGATTGCTTTGTTGCCAGTGTTTTCAAAAATCTTTGAAAAAATCATTTACAACCGGCTTTATAACTTTTTAGAGAAACATGAGGTACTAAGTAAAGAACAGAAAGGATTTCGTAAGCATACTACAGTAAATTCAGCCATATATCATTTAGTAGAAAAAGCTCTGCAATGCTTAGATAGAAGGATACCGTCATGCGCTGTATATATGGACATGACGAAGGCATTCGATCACGTAGATCACAAAATCCTTTTAGAAAAGCTAAGTCGTTGTGGTATTCGTGGCAATGCTCTGGATTTGATATCATCTTACCTACACAATAGGAGCCAACATACTAAACTCACTCAAGTTTGCGTGTCTAGCAAGGCAGAAAAAACATTTACATCTGAAAGCAAGCAAATCGAGTTTGGAGTGCCACAGGGCAGTGTGTTGGGTCCATTGTTATTCATAATTTATATTAATGATTTTATTAAGGCTACCAGGCATCCTATGATATTGTTTGCAGACGACAGTACTGTATTTATACAGTCAGACGTTGACAATTATGGTAATTTCCAAGATGACATAAGGAATACAATAAGGGATATCATTGAATGGCTGGAATCTAATAATTTAAAAATTAACTTGGGTAAAACTAATTTAATGTATTTTACCCAAAGACGAGCAAGTCCTAATTTTAAGATAGACTACAATGGCAGCATAATAAATGACATTAAAGTTACTAAATTTCTCGGTATATTTATAGATAGTGATATGTCATGGGAATCCCATTCAATCGAAATCTGTAGGAAACTGTACATATTCTCATATGCACTTCACAAGCTAGCTAAGACAGCTGACCGAAATACAGTTTTGGCTGCATACCATGGTTTCGTTGCCTCAAGTTTACGCTATGGCGTGATATTTTAGGGTAACTCGACATACAGGGAGTTGCTAATTAGAGCCCAAAAACGTTGCATTAGAGCTATTTGCGGTCTAAAGCCTACAGAAAGCTGTCAACCATATTTTAGAACTTTAAAATTGTTAACATTACCGTCTCTGTATATTTTAGAATTGTGTATTTTCGTTAAGCTGAATCCTCATTTATTTGAAAAAAAAGTGCATGCCCCTAATCTTCGACCAAGAAATTCCAAACTTTGTACCAAACCGTGTAAAACAGCATTAATGCGAAAAAGTATACTCACAATGGCACCTAAAGTGTTTAATAAACTTCCTGAACCACTGAAATACTACAATATTAATAGATTTAAATGTGTACTGTCGAGATTGTTAGTGGAAAAATGTTATTATGATTTGAATGACTACTTTATGGACATTAATTTTGAATTATAGACATTTCATATACTATATTATTATTTTTTTGATTTTATTTGTTTTAGAATAACCTTTTGTTGACACTATTTGTAATTGAGTGGACATTAATTTGACCCAATTATTTATTTTGAAACATTAATGACATTTTTTTAATTTATTATTATTATTTTATTTTGTAATTCTTATACCTTGTAAAAAAGACTTTATTAATTTTAATTTGTGTTAAATATTTCGTATGCCGCAGAAGGCGCATCATGGAGTTCTTTTTAATGTTATCAACTTGTCAGCTTGTACCACCTGTGATGACGAATAAATGAATTTGAATTTGAATTTGAATTGCAAAAAAGCAATTTAAAAACAAAAAAGGTACACGTTTGCCACGCTGCATTCCTATTCCAAAAAGTGGAGGGCTACTACCTTTAATTACAATTTTCGCTGGGTTGTCAGCTTCGGGCTCTCTGGCAGGTGGTGCAGCAGGTATAGCAAAAGCTGTGAATGATTCTAAAGCAGCACAAAAAAGTCTTCAAGAATCTGAACGCCACAATAGAATTATGGAAGCAGTAGCCCTAGGTGAAGGGTTGTACATCAAACCTCATAAAAGAGGTGCAGGATTATATTTGAATCCTTCAAAAAACTAATTAAACGGCTACCCAGAAGACCGCTTACAGATGAAGATATACACACATCAAAAGTGTCTAGGGATCAACATATATTTTTGCAATAACTTTTCTCCTGATTGATATTAATTAAAATTTTCTTTAAGGATTCATCAAATAAAGTGTTTTCGTTTGTCTACAGTAACGATAAACCAAGTCACCTTTGCATTAATAAAGAAATTTGCCATTTTCCTAATAAAGGGATTTTTGACATTTGAACCACTAACATTAAAGTTCGAAAAAAAGACTGAAATAACAGTTTTCTTTAAAATTTTATTGGGTAACTTAAACAATTAATAATCCGTGTTTCTACCGCGAACACTAACAACACAAGAACATCGGTTTGGCATAGGTACTCAAAATGAGTTCATCCAAATCACGCTGTGGAATGGCCGCCCATGTTCTTTGCAACAACAATAAAAGGTCTTCTTGCGACTGGATACCCTCCATATTCGGCAGAGCTCTTCTCTGTAGCATATCCCATGCATGCTCAATCGGGTTCAAGTCTGGCGACTGAGCAGGCCAGGGCAGGACATTGATGTTAGCTGCGGCGAGAGTCTGTCTTACAACTCTTGCGGTGTGCGGTCGTGCATTATCATGCATTAACTGAAATAAGGGACCGATTTGCACTTGTAGAGGAACGATGACGTCTGATACAATCGTCTCAGCATAAATTTGAGCGTTGAGGTTGCCTCTGATCCAAATCAACTCAGTTCTTCCGCCGATCCAAATACCCGCCCATACCATGATGGTTCCACCACTATAAAGATGGACTTCCTGGCAGGATTTTAATCGCTGTTGGCATCCAGGGGTTCTCCAGTGTCGTATACGTCTTGTATCCGGTCTCATACCAAAACGAGACTCATCAGAAAAGCACACGAAACGCCATTGTTCTTCTGCCCAATTTCTGTGTTCAAGAGCCCATTGATATCTAATCCTACGATTGTGCATTGCTATAGGTGGTACCCTTAGCGGTCTTCGGGAATGAAGGTTCACTTCATGCAAGCGGTTTCTGACTGTTTGGTCGCTAATTAAGTTCCCTGAAGAGTGATGAAGCCTCACGGCTAACATCATGGCGGTTATTGTTGGAGCTCTTCGAGTTGTGATTTGAATGTGTGGTGCAGCGATACCGTCATGGCGCTCAGCCACGGTACCAGTGCTTCGGTAACGTGTCCAAAGTCGACTGATAACACTCTGACTTGTATTCAGAGCTAAAGCCACAGTACGTTGCCGGGAACCAGCTTTTATCATTCCCACGGCTCTGAGCGTTTCTTCCCTGCTTAAATGACGTCGCCGCTCCATAATAACGTTGGTTTTAATCAGTAGTAGGGAAACAGTAGCACTAATAATGTCTTCAATGCGTTGTATGTTTTTATAGGGAAAATATTGACAGCTGATTTTCATCTTTTACTCGAATTTGATTGACAGTTCCTGTTTCAAATTATGAAATGCACCAAAAAGGATCCATGTAAATTTATAAAATCATAAATTTATTACAAAGCCACATCTCAATCTCAAGAAATCCGCATAAAAATGCTTGATCCCTAGACACTTTTGATGTGTGTACTAGAACATGCGATAGACATTCCATATTTATCTCAACCACACAAGATTGAGTGCGGAATTTTAAATTTAGATAGGTAGTTCTGATCGTCCTGGAACTCACTGGGTAGCGTACGTTAAAGATAATAATTATGCTGAATATTTCGATAGCTTTGGTAACTTAAAACCACCTTTAGAGTTGATATATTATTTGAAAAACTTATCCTTAAACTATAATTACTTATAATCAGCAGCAGCAGTTTGATACTGTTATTTGTGGTCACCTCAGTTTATAGTTTTTAAAAGACTATTGGAAAAAACATTTATATTAGGATTAAAATGAAAATCTTTAAATATAAATATCTAATAAATATCTGGGACAATTCACACCAAGATCATCTGACCCTAAACTAAGCAGAGCTTGTAATATGGGCGTCAGAGACTGATAAACATACTTAAATATTTCTAAATACATACTTAAATAGATAATAACACCCAGACACACAACAAATATAAATGTTCGTCACACAAATATTTGTCATGGGTGGGGATCGAACCCACGACCTCCAGCGCTAAAGGCAGGATCGCTGCCATTGCGCCAACAGGCCAGTCGAGTACAAAAATGTCTTTGTCAGTACAAAAATGTATTTCACTGTATCAATTACCGGAAAGGGAGAATCTTTGGTAACAAACTACACTCCCACTTTGGAACTACCTGGTGAATACGTGTGTGGACTCCTGTACTGTTCTACATTCAATTCTATTCCTAATGTAGACGAAAAAAACAATAAGTTTTACTACGGTGAAAATGAAGTGATTGAAATTCCAGAAGGATCTTATGAACTTCAAGATATTTGTGACTTTTTAATAAGTAACATCAAAAATGCTGTTTTAAAAAAAAATGTAATAACAATACACTTAAGACTGCTATTTTCTGTTCCGAAGATGTTCACTTTAACAAAACTAATTCAATTGGTAAAATTCTGGGTTTTGGAATGATCACAATAAAGGCCAATATAAAAACTGTCAGTATCTTATCAACAACCATCGTGCGCATCGAATGCAACGTAGTGAGTGGATCATTTGTGAACGGGAGACCAAGTCATGTTATTTATGAATTTGTACCTAATGTTCCACCTGGGTACCGAATTATAGAGCTACCCAAAAACTTAATATATTTTCCAGTCAACTACAGTTCAATCAGTGCAATTACTATTCGTTTACTAGACGATAATAATAAACAAGCTAATTTACGTGGTGAAGAAGTGCAATTGTATCTACACTTTCAGAAAAAATATAAACTTCACTAAAAACCCCTCTACATCTTGTATGTATTCAAATCAGTTCTAAAAGATCAACTCTAAAACGAGCACCGCTTCAATGAGAAAGAAGCTCACAAAAACAATTAGGAATTTCTTAAGCTGATAGGTTTATTAAAATGAGTATATTAAATATATCTCAATAGACATCATACGATAACAGCATTGAAAGTTTCGAATTTCATTCAAACAAACCATACCTAACAAGTTTTAACAAGAATGATGAAATACGAATACCAAATAACCAACAAGACCTCTATGTGTTGCCCTCAGTCAGCACTCTATAAATCGTGGGTAAATTTAAGCTACAGTTACACATGCTTATCTACTGACACACTCGCTTTTTATTAGCATGCTTTTTTTAAGTCTGTTAATAAATGACCGTGCTCAAAGCAAAGGATTGAACACACAGTCATGCTTTTTAAGCACGGGTTCGATTCGAAATAGTGTTGTTGCAACAGCGATAGTTTCGATAGCGAGAGGACTATCGACCCGTGATGATACTATCGATAGTATCGATACTGAGAATAAAGCGATGCTATTGACCTTTTTCGATACTATCGATAGAATCGTGCCATTAAAGTCGATGCTATCGATACTATTTATAACTATCGATACTATAGATAGTTTTTATTTAGTAACTATAGAGGTATTTTCGATACTATCGACTGGAAATAAAACGAAACCTTGTATGAGCTTGCAGTATTAGCGTAAAATGTTCGACTTATTGCTCTTCTTCTGACAGGAGGTTTAACGTGGCGGCTCAAGAAGAGGCGAGCGCCGGTTCCCCATCGGTGGTGCACCCCGAGGGAGCACCGAGGGTCGCCGCAGGCCTTCCCAGGCCCGCGTGGACACCGCGTGGACCTCCCACGTGCTACCCCACGTACTACCCCACGTGCTACCCCACGTGCTGATCCCCTTTTTATCAAAGCCTCTGTAGTACAAAGACTTCCATTTAGTTTTCATTCAAAGCCTCACAGTAATAACTTCAGTAATAACTTTAATTTAATAATTTATATTGTTACCGACCAAGCCAGCCCGAACCCTGGACTGCTCCTCGGAGAGCTAAGTCCATACTACAAAAATGTATTTTTAAAGCCTTAGGGCATCTTTTTGTAGAAGCCGTGTGGTCGGAATTTATTTTCATACCAGGGAGCCTTTAGGGAATAATTTATTAACATCATTAACACTTGATGGTGCAGGAGTGGGGATATCACTGTTACCCGAAGCCTCACCTACAAGACCCGCCTCTGACAAGTCTGGAACTAACCGTTCAGGTTTCTGTTCCTGGCTGGACCTGAAGGTGGACATCAGCTTATCCATCTTTACCGTGATGGTTTCTAACTCCTGCTCCAGGTGTTCCTTCAGTTCCAGCTGCTCCTTCTCTTCTGGCTGTATCCTGCCTAACCTATGAAATAGGTGGTTACCTAAATTACAAATCCCCATTGCGCCAACAGGCCAGTCAGAAATATGATTATAAAATATTATTATAAATATGATTGACAATGTCTCATACTCTAATCCACTGCTGAACCAAAAAGTAGCGGGTGTCAGCTAGTGGCGGCGCAAGGCCAAAATTGTATGTGAGCAAGATACATTTTGCGAGGCTCTCTGCTCTCGCAAAAAGACTTATTATTTAAAATAAAAAACCACTTGACCCATGAAATTTTTATTTATGTATAAATAATAAAGTTTCAAAAAAACAATGTTTTTTACACATTCATTATTTAATTACAGCCTCAATTCCGTTTGTAAGCTAAACAATGTAATTCATTGGTAATGAATAAATTCATCAACAAAAAAAAAATTAAGTGCCCTCAACCTATTGTAAATTTTAAAGCCTGCACAGACGACGGGTTATCCGCGGCGTACTTCTTTGTCCGTCAAAATAGATCCCTTACATACTGTACTGAGTAACGCACACGAACTACTAAAAGTACGCCGAACCAAAAATCTGCCGAAACACCGCGGACGCCCAAGGAGCGTAGCGAATTAAAGTACGCGGGCATCGGGTTGGACCCAGTCTTTTCTTTTTCTTAAACTTCATGTAAATTACAACACAACGTGACTGATTGATTTGACTTTTATCAAATACTTAAAGCAATAGACGATGCTTTAATTTACAAATAAAGTGGCTACCAACGATTTCTTCATTTAAGGTGGTTCGTCCCGGTTGCCTTCCTCTCTTTTCTTGCTAGAGGCGCTACTTAAGCAAAACAAAGGTTTTATTCAATTTACTAGCTTTCCGCCCGCGGCTTCGCCCGCGTGAACTTTATTTTTATGTCATACGGATTTTTTTCCGACTTTCGATACTTGTTATTCACAAATCCCGTCTTAGTTAGCACCTACGTCCTCAGAGTCTATTAATCCAATTAATGTGTTGTGATGACCAATCAGCGTGACGGATAGGGAGGCCTGGCTCTAGGTGTGAATTCGTTTCTTTCTGTCTGTAAAGCATGAATAAGTAAACGGCTATTAAGTTTACTTCATTTTAGTGTTTACGAGTTTGATCTAAAGACTGTAAAGACCTAGTTTTGGATTACCTACCTATTTATAATTCTAAAGTATAAAACATTTTTAGCTCAGGAATATTGCAATAGTTCTAAAAAGCTAGGTAAAAATAAAGATGTCGGAATCACATCTTCGGGCATTTGTTTCGGAGATGCTATGTGAAGGGAACTATCACCCGATTATCTCAGTTTTGTGAATCTAAGGAATGTTTTGCAGGTTCTTTTGAGTATTTGCGTGCTAAAAGCCACAATCTTGCAGAAGCGTTCAAGGAGTATCAATCTTTTAACAAAAAAATTGTTAACCTAGACAGTGATGATGAAGAAAACTACGGCGATTATGAAGAGAAATACTATAACAGCATTGCCTCACTGGATAGGAAATACAGGCTAAAAGTTCAATGCTTAATTCAATTCCTCAGAAAAAAGGAGAGTTCCATAAGTTACCAAAAAATAATATGCAATGTTTTGATGGTAAAAAATTATTAGACTACTATCCATTCATAAATATGTTTAGATCAGTAATACACGCCGATACTAAATTTAAAGTCTTGGTAAAACTTACGCACTGTTTGGGTGAGTTGAACGCTATTATTGACAGTTGTGATGTTGGATATGTGTAAATGTATCCGTTAATTACAATGTGTTTTGGTCTGACCACTTTCCACTGGAAATGACATGTTATCTCAGCGTATTGAGGTCCAAAACTGTTTATTGTACTAGTAATCAAAATAATGCGATTCAGTGGGGAGAACGAGATGATTACCAAATATCACAGTATAAAAATTATTGTAACACAAACTAAAGCATATTGATTTCCCTGCTATTTTTTAGGATGTGCCAGTACATCCTAAAAAAATACTAAAAAACTAATGTAATATTATTGAACATCGGAAAAAACTTGACGAAATGTATAATGAAATCGTAAATATTTTGTCGGACGCGTCTGTAAATATTTCTGTTAAGAAAAATACCAAAAGTAAAAATAAATATGTATGTGGTTGGAATAGGCATGTAAAGGCAGCACATAAAGAGGCGCGTCTGTGGTTTCACTATTGGGTGCTTAATAACAGACCTCGTGAAGAATATGGATATATTTAAGATGATGTGCGAGTCTAGAAAAATCTTTAAATCTAAGTTAAAATGGTGTCAAACAAATAAACTGTATAATGTGCAGTGTCAGGTCTACACATTAAAGATTTGATATGCTGTGAGTGCCGAAGACTGATGCAGATGTAAGAAATGATAAGAGAAATGTCGATTGTCGTAGTCTTTAATCAACACTAAAATTATAAATTGATTATGCTAATTACAATGACTAATTAAACTAGGTCAAATCAGTATGAATCGCCGACGTCGTTAAAATGCAATACTATGCAAATGTACAGGGTTTACTCGTACATATTGCCGACTCAAAGAGAAGAAGATCATTAGGGGCTGTCATTAATAGGGATCTTAAACTGAACTTGTACTGGCGTTGACTGTAGAGGGATGTCCAGCCGGTCTTGACTCACACTGCTGGGGCGGGGGCGCGGCGTGGGTTCAGGTGCCGCGACCTGCTGCTCCTCCGTGTCCACTGTCTTCGACGTCGGATGTATCTGTACGTGGCTCCAATGCCAGCCACTGCTACCGTAGCCAGCAGAATGTATATGACGGTGTAGTGATGAATGTCATGATAGGATATCTGATCATTTATATAACTATCTTCCTTCAGGTTTGCTATTCGATCGCCGACTGCTCTAAGTTCCGAATCCTCCAGCTTCTCTGCGTCTGTGCTGTTTGTTTGTGGTTGTTCTAACCTTATGTTAAGTATCGAGTTTATAGCGGGTATCTCAAGTCGTCCCTTAGCTTTTCTAAACTCCAATCTGTTTTCAAAATATGGGAATAAATGACGAATTTCTCAGCTTTGATAACGCAATTGTCAGAAACGCTGACTAAGTTAGCTCGCGCCAGACTGTATGTCGTAACTTGATCGGCGCATATCGCTCTCAGACTGCAGTTATCGCAACAAAAATATAAATAGGTCTTCAACCTTTTCAAGTTTACCCACTTGCTCTCACATGCGACGTTGCTTGTCTGGCATTCATTTTTATTCTCTCTGGTTTTTATGCATAAGTCTTTGTCTGATCTCATGGAATATATGGGAGTTTGTAAATAGCACATAAATGTCTCTGAATTGAAGAATGTCCTCAACTGTCACGGTAAGGCGGGAATCCTTTTGTATGTTCATTCCTACATATTCAGACAGTGGAATTATTTGTATCACGTCGTTATGAGTTTGTTGTGGTACTGGAATTATTTTATATATTTCGTAATTGTCTCTGCTGACAAGTGGGAGTCTTATTTCGAATAACATGTAATCACTTGTCATTCTGGCCTTGATTTTTAACACATGATATATGTTTTGGAAATCAGTCAGGATGTTTTCAATCGGTAGTATGGCGTCTTTCGAAATCTGACTAGTAATAATGTTGAGCTCGTTTTGTTATTGCTGTGGCGTCATTAGATGCTTCGGCTTTACATTGGCTTGACCCCCCAGTCAAGTCATCATTTACAGGTAGAAGTACAAGTTTGTTATCGGGTCTCTTCATAATGGTGTTCTGGGTCTTCAAAGTGACGACTCTTACGTAGTCATCCTGTCCTGGGTGTAATTATTGTACCCGACCTAGCATCCACCTTCCAGGGGGCGCATTGTCGTCCTTAATGAGAACAATGTCATTTATTTGCAAGTTTTTGCAGGGAACTCTCCACTTGGACCTGTTTTGGAGTTGTTGTAGATAGTCCATGGACCAGCCTCTTCAGAATTGCTTATTCATGGCCTGTACCAATTGCCATCGTGCTTGTAAATTAATCATGTCAGGTTCAGTTTGCGGTCTGGAAAGGAGGGACCCTCCTACGAGAAAATGTCCTGGTGTCAAATACATGTCGTCGGGGTTTTCTGTCAACTGGCATAGAGGCCTTGAATTGAGACATGCTTCAATCTGATGTAGAAGGGTGGTGAATTCTTCATACGTTAGTCTATGCTCCCCAAGGACTCGCTCAAGATGGTGTTTAAAGCTTTTCACGGCACTTTCCTAGATTCCACCTGCGTTGGGCCATGCAGGAGCGTTGAAGTGCCAGGTAATGTCCATACTATTGTCATTGTGGCCAGAGCACTCTTTTATTATTTGAGAAATTTCTCTGTTCTCCTTTTGCAATGTTTTGGCTGCTCCTACGAAATTAGTACCATTGTCGCTATATACGTTGACAGGGGTTCCTCGCCGGGCGCACATCCTTTTGAATGCGGCCAAAAATGTCACTGTGCTCATGTCGGTTACCAATTCAAGGTGTACTGCCTTTGTGCTCATACAGACGAATACCGCAACGTAGCCCTTTGTCGTCCTGACCCCTCTGCCCTTATTTAATTTGAGCTCTACGTGACCCGTGTAGTCGACCCCCACATTGGTGAAAGGGCGAGATGGTGTAACTCGTACTTGAGGTAAGTCGGCCATGATAGGTTGTTGGTGTGTCTGACTGTAACGTTTGCACTTGATGCACGTCCTCAATTCCCGTTTCACACATCTAAGGCCACTTAAGATCCAGTATTTGTCCCGGACGTACGCCAATGTGAGCTTCGGGTCTCCGTGTAATGTGTAAAAGTGAGCTTTTCGAATGATAAGTCCAGTAAAAAGGCTTCCAGACGTCAGAAGGATGGGATGCTTTGCAGAATAAGATAGGTCAGAGTGGCTTAGTCTGCCACCAACTCTCAGGATGTCTTGTTGGTTTATGAAAGGGTTCAGGCTCGCAATCTTGCTACTACTCCGCACGTGACCCTTTGCGCGAAGGTCCTCAAGATCAGATTTAAATTCCTGTGCTTGAATAGTCTTAATAATCAAAAGATAAGCGGCTGGCATTTCACTCGATGTTAGTGAACTCGGACATGAACTTTGCACTTTACGCAAACGCGCGATGAAACGCAACACCCAGCAAATTGTTCTTATGACTTTGTCAATGGTGCTATTTTGCGTTAGTAATTCATTTATTAGAAATGAATTACACACATCAAAAGTGTCTAGGGATCAAGCATTTTTATGCGGATTTCTTGAGATTGAGATGTGGCTTAGTAATAAATTTATGATTTTATAAATTTATATGGATCCTTTTTGGTGCATTTCATAATTTGAAACAGGAACTGTCAATCAAATTCGAGTAAAAGATGAAAATCAGCTGTCAATATTTTCCCTATAAAAACATACAACGCATTGAAGACATTATTAGTGCTACTGTTTCCCTGCTACTGATTAAAACCAACGTTATTATGGAGCGGCGACGTCATTTAAGCAGGGAAGAAATGCTCAGAGCCGTGGGAATGATAGAAGCTGGTTCCCGGCAACGTACTGTGGCTTTAGCTCTGAATACAAGTCAGAGTGTTATCAGTCGACTTTGGACACGTTACCGAAGCACTGGTACCGTGGCTGAGCGCCATGGAGGACGGTATCGCTGCACCACACGGAGACAAGACCGATACATTCAAATCACAACTCGAAGAGCTCCAACAATAACCGCCATGATGTTAGTCGTGAGGCTTCATCACTCTTCAGGGAACTTAATTAGCGACCAAACAGTCAGAAACCGCTTGCATGAAGTGAACCTTCATTCCCGAAGACCGCTAAGGGTACCACCTATAGCAATGCACAATCGTAGGATTCGATATCAATGGGCTCTTGAACACAGAAATTGGGCAGAAGAACAATGGCGTTTCGTGTGTTTTTCTGATGAGTCTCGTTTTGGTATGAGACCGGATACAAGACGTATACGACACTGGAGAACCCCTGGACGCCAACAGCGATTAAAATCCTGCCAGGAAGTCCATCCTTATAGTGGTGGAACCATCATGGTATGGGCGGGTATTTGGATCGGCGGAAGAACTGAGTTGATTTGGATCAGAGGCAACCTCAACGCTCAAATTTATGCTGAGACGATTGTATCAGACGTCATCGTTCCTCTACAAGTGCAAATCGGTCCCTTATTTCAGTTAATGCATGATAATGCACGACCGCACACCGCAAGAGTTGTAAGACAGACTCTCGCCGCAGCTAACATCAATGTCCTGCCCTGGCCTGCTCAGTCGCCAGACTTGAACCCGATTGAGCATGCATGGGATATGCTACAGAGAAGAGCTCTGCCGAATATGGAGGGTATCCTTAAAGAAAATTTTAATTAATATCAATCAGGAGAAAAGTTATTGCAAAAATATATGTTGATCCCTAGACACTTTTGATGTGTGTATTATGATGTAAGGCTGCATGTACAACTGCCTTCTTTATTTCGATTGCAGGAGTTTCATATGTCTTGGTCGTGAGTTTGGTTTTGTCAAAATTTGTCAGCCATCCTGGACCAGTCCACCATGGTAAATGCTTGTCCAGGGATTTTGTCGTCATTCCTCTTGTCGCACAGTCTGCTGCATTTTCTTCTGAGGAGACATGATTCCAACATGTCGGTGGTATAGTGTCTGTTATTTGCTGAACTCTGTTTGCTACAAATTGCTTCCATTTTGCCTTGTCGCCATGAATCCATCCTAGGACGATCATAGAGTCTGTCCACGCAAACATGCTCATGTTCTCTGTCGATATAGTTGCTGTTACTCTTTTTACTAATTGTGTCAATAATAACGCTCCAAGTAGTTCCATTCGTGGTAACGTGATTTGTTTATTGCAAGGCGCTACTTTGGTTTTTGCAGCAACAAGCTTCGATGTGTATGCGCCTTTATGATTTTCCGTCACGATGTAAATTGCGCACGCGTAAGCTTGTTCCGATGCGTCGCAAAATCCGTGGAGTTGGTATTTCTTTTCTGTATCGCCCATATGTCTCGGAATGGTAAAATTACAAATATTATGTAGGTCATGTCGCAATAATGACCATTCGTCTTGCAATGTCTTGGGTAGTTCTTCATCCCATGAAATGTCAGATGTCCATGTCCTTTGAAATAACAGCTTGGCTCGAATCGTGAGTGGAGACAGCCAGCCTAAAGGATCAAAATAGAAATATAATAATAAAGGAAATAAAATAAAAAAAAATAAAAAAAATATCCTGGATATTTCAGATAGCATTTGTCGATTTCTTGTCATTGTCTATTATGTTTCTAAAGGTAAATGTGTCTGATGTTGGTGTCCATCTCAGCCCCAAAGTTTTACGAGATTCGGTGTCCTTGAACTCGAAATGCGCAATGTCCTTTTGTTCTGTTGATAATTTAGAAAGTAGGTCTGGTTCATTTGATGACTATTTTCTTATGTTCATGCCAGCTGTTTTCAAAACAGCTGTTATTTGGTGTTGTATTTTTTTCAATTTTTCTAAAGAATTATGTCCGGTCATCAAATCATCCATGTAGAAGGACTGCTCCAGTTCGAAAGCTGCCAATGGATGTGTGTTTGCATGATCTCTCCCAATTTGTTTCAAAACTCTCATTGCGAGTAATGGTGCAGCCTTCATACCATAGCTAATCGTTGTGAGTCGATATTCCTTAAGAAAAGTGTGTGGCGTGTCTCTCCAGAGGATTCTTTGTAGATCTTGATCACAGTCACGTACCATTATTTGTCGGAACATCTTTTCTATGTCAGCTGTCATTACGTATTTATGTTGGCGCCACTTTAATATTAATGTTAACAAATCCTGTTGTAAGTTAGGCCCACAGTACATGAGGTCATTGAGGCTGTATCCTGACGAGGTCTTAAACGAAGCGTTGAACACGACCCGCAGTGACGTAGTGGTAGAGTCAGATTTCACTACTCCGTGGTGTGGTAAATAACATACAGGTTGATTGTTTGGTGTGCCACAGGATGTAACCTCCTGCATGTGGCCCAATTGGCGATAATCTGTCATGAATTGCTGGTAGCTTTTATGCAGCTGATGTTCCTTAGTCATCCTTTTCTCAATTTGTTTAAATTGTGCTAGCGCCTTAGGTTTAGAAAAGCCTATGTTTTGTTGGTAGTCTGGTTTCATGGGTAATGCGACCTCGTATCTGCCATGGATCCACTAATCGTTTTGTCGTAGCTTCAAAGAGTTTCTCGCAGCGAATATCTTCTTGACTCAAAGGGCTTTCTTCGGAAATATCTTCTACTTCCCAGTATTTTGACAAGTCCGCAAGTTTGGTCAATACTACATTGCTGCTAATATCTTCACATTGCCTGATAATATCCATCCGAGTAGTGCTTGTTGTGCTATCGGTGCTGTCGGTGGTCCTTTGATAAGACCACTCAAAATGATGTCAGAATAAACGCTCGCATCTAGCAAGATGTCGATAGGTTTGGAGATATTGTACTCCGGGTCTGCTAACTTCAAGTGTTGAAGATGCGACCATGTCTGTCTAGGGAAAGAAGCGTTAGGCAGGTTGCTTATCACGTGTTTGATAACCAGAGCTTGCGTATGGAATGTGTAGTCGTCGTGAATTGAACTGCATTGTAATGATACGACCCCTTTTCCTTGCTTAGAACCGAAGCCAATGCCAGATACTGATGCTTGATATTGTCGTCGTTGTAAGCCTAATAGCTGTGCTGCGTTTTCGGAGATGAGTGAGATCTGAGATCCCTGATCTAAAAGGGCTCTCAAGGTGATAAATTGTCGTCAGATCCCTTAATGCGTAGCGAAAGGGTTGTCAGCAAAATTTCTTCATCATGCGTAGCAACATGATTGACAAATTTGGAAGTTGTCGCCTTGTTTACGGTTTCAGCTAGCGCGTTTGCGGACGGGTTCATTGCATCGGTGACACGCTCGTACCTAATTGTTGTATCGTGCAGTATCGTATTATGTGCCGCGTTGCATTCTTTGCATCGTTTCACCGAAGTACATTTATAATAATGTTGATAAAGACAATTATGGCAAATTTGTAATTTGTTAATTATCCTTAGCTTATCTTCTGAGGTCTTACTCAAGAACTTCTTGCATGCGTATAGGTCGTGCTCAGAAGCACAATACGGACATTTCCTTGTGAATGTCGCAACTGTCTGATAATTCTTAAACGTCGATCTGGGTTGAAAATTAGGGTTGCTGTACGCCGGTTTATAAGAAGAATGCTGGATGGGCCTTATTGGTGTATAAATTTCCTTTTCTCGTTTATGTAACGGTTCAAGGGCAATAAATTTGTTTTCAATGAATGCCATGAGCTCATCGAATGATGGTAACTCTCTTGGTTTTTTGCGTGACTCTTTATAATCCGTGTATGTATCGGGGTCCAGCTTCTTGACAACCAGATGAACCAGCATAGGATCCCAGGTAGAGGTGTCAATCCCGAGATTATGGAGGGCGTGGATGCATTCCATTGTGGTGTCGTATATCTTTTTCAGCTCCTGCGATGATTGTTTATGTACTGTCGGTTGGTTCAAGAAAGTCTCTATTTGTTTAGTGAACAATACTTGGGGGTTGTTGTAACGGTGGAAGAGAAGGTCCCAGGCAGTGTCGTAGTTGTCGCATGATATGTTAAGATGTTGTATCAAACGTTCTGCTTCGCCCTTAACCTTGCTTTTCAGATGTTGCATCTTCTGCATCTTTGTCAAGTAGTTGTTAGCATGGATTGTCTCAGTAAATAGATCGCAGAATGTAGGCCATTGAATGTAGTTGCCGGTAAATCAATTTGCGGCACAGATCGCTGACTGTGATTTGACGAAAACATTTTCCTGTTTAATGCTTTTTTCGTGTCCTTGAAAATCATTTCCATACGTTGGAATTCACCATCATAGAAACTATCTTCTCCTTTTAGTAGGTTATCGATTTTCAAGTGGAGTTCGTCAATAGTATGCCACCGATGCTGTATGTTCTTCAGCTCGTCTTCGATTTCCCACTTTTCAGAGATGTCAGTGATATCGATATTGTCAATAAGACGTTGCAGTGCTCTGAAATTCGTCCTCTGCTGAGATAACAGATCTTCCAGCCGATCTGAAGGATGACTATCCGCCTTTCCCGCATCGGCTACCGGAACATTGAATTTCATGTCAGATGCATTTGAGAGTGGGATTCTCTTGAAAGAAGAAATTGTCTCCCTTGTACTGTCAAAATATTTCTTGAACTCATCAAAGAAGTTTTTCGCAAAATATTCATACTTGTCGTCTCTATGCTGTTCTAGCTCGGAGTTGTTCTGCAGGAATTCACCCCACATATTGTCCAATGCTTGTACACGTAATCAAATGTAGTCACTTGTTTTCCTGGACTCACTGTCCTTGCGAAAGTTGGTGAAAATCCTTTCAACTTCATTGATGATAGTGTTTTGGCGGTTGAATAACACCTCCATGTCGTTAATGTCAGATGATGATGAACTTAGTAAGATTTGCAGCCTCTGCGTAGTATGTGCGTCACCCTTCTCAATTCGATCGGTGATACCCGCTTCTGGGTGGCCGACCAAACCGATACGCTACTAAACTTAAGCAACAAACTCACCAAGTCAATGTCGAATATGTCGATTAATGTCGTGTATTCTCCAGATGTCGTGGTTCAGTGTCGCTCGAAGGACCATGTATAATGATGTTGATAAAGACAATTATGGCAAATTTGTAATTTGTTAATTATCCTTAGCTTATCCGGTTCGAAGGACCATGTATAATGTGCAGTGTCAGGTCTACACATTAAAGATTTGATATGCTGTGAGTGCCGAAGACTGATGCAGATGTAAGAAATGATAAGAGAAATGTCGATTGTCGTAGTCTTTATTCAACACTAAAATTATGAATTGATTATGCTAATTACAATGACTAATTAAACTAGGTCAAATCAGTATGAATCGCCGACGTCGTTAAAATGCAAATGTACAGGGTTTACTCGTACATAAACAACAAATACAGTTAGACATTCTAGCTATGCATCATTCACAAAAAGAATTTTCTAGTTTTTGGAAACACAAAAAAGCTTAATCCTAAACCTGGTGTTCCTATAAGTGTTGAGGGGTTAAGGTTCAACCATCGTTGAGCTCAGTTGCCAATAACAATTCTCAGCAATGCTATCCTGGTGACCTTACTTCTTCACCAGTTCTGATAACAGCAGGCGAAATTAGATATGTACTTAGAAAAATGACTAGAGGCAAATCTCCTGGCCATGACCACCTTAGTATTGAATACTTGCTCTTTGCAGGCTCGCACCTGCCTCGTGTCCTAGCTTTGTTTTATTCCCTTTGTATGAGTCATGAATATTTACCGGATTATATGTTAAAAACAATGGTCGTGCCTATTATTAAGAATAAAACTGGAAACAGTAGTGAGAAGTCAAATTACAGACCTATATATCATTGGCTAAGATATTAGCAAAAGGTGCTGGACAGGCTGCTTGACCAGCAGCTGCGTAAGCATATTAAGCTTCACGATGCGCAGTTTGGCTTTCCACCCGGCCTTTCTACCGAAACTGCCATTCTATGCCTCAAGCAGACTGTCCAGTACTACACTAGCAGAAGTACACCTGTTTATGCTCTATTTCTGGATCTGAGCAAAGCCTTTGACTCGGTTCAGTACGATGTTCTTTGAGAGAAGCTTCTTAAAGAAACAGATGTACCCAATGATTACATAAATATATTAAAATACTGGTATTTGAATCAACGTAAGTGGGAGTCTATTGGGAAGTCTAATTCACGTTTTTCGTCAAAATTCGCTCCCTCCGTTTACTCATTCGAAAAAAGTGAATTAATCCTTCCCAATATATACAAATAGATTACAAATTCATAAAAACATTGTTAGGTACGTAGCAATGAGACAACGGTTGAATGCAAACTGGTTTATTATTCGCCCACCGCCGGGACGCGCACTATAGGTACATAACACTTTCCCTTCCTAAAACAAAGACTAATTCTCTAGTTACAAAATACTAAGTTAACAACAAATAAACTGTCTTAAACTAAACAGCTAAATATACCTACTTATATAATATCTTTACCTAGTAACAAATTGCTTAAGTTTTTCAGAGCAACGTATAGCAGCTTCCCTGCGCGGTCTATTATTCCGTTGTACAGTCGGAGACAGTAACGGTAAAGGCGAGGCCCGCGTCGGCGATGCCGTGTCCTCGCTCGCAGTTTCCTCCGCACTATCAAAGGACTCGTCGTAGTCCTGGTCACCACCACCCACCGACATGTCTCTTGACCTGTTAGGCGAACTATCTATGACACGGCTGAGTGAATGACGTGGCTTTCTAGCGAGTATCTAGACACTTGGAACCAGACAGATCTGAAATTGCAGACAGACATATCTTCAGACAACGAACCCAACGTCAAGGAGAAAGTGTTCGCGAATACCTGCAATCGTTAAAACATTTAGCAAAAACCTGTAATTTCGGAGATAAGTTGGAGGAAAACTTGCGCGACCAATACGTATCGGGTCTGCACAATGAGGACATGAGATCAAGGATTTTCGCGGAGAAGAATGTAGACTACAAGCGGGCCGTGGAACTCGCACAGGCGCTGGAGGCGGCGGAGCGGCACGCGGCCACGGCAGGCGCAGGCGCAGGCGCAGGAGCTGCAGGCGCACGGGCGCACGACGACGGCTTGCACCGGATAGGCGCGGGCGGCGGCGGGGGCTCCAGGATGAGCGCAGGAGCGCCCCGGCCGCAGCGCGCATGCTCACGGTGTGGTAAAGTGGGACATTCGGAGGGCAAGTGTCGTTTTAAGTACTACAATTGTGATGAATGTGGTCAACGAGGCCACTTAAAATCAGTGTGTGTGAAAAGCAATAATAATAAAGTTAGTGGCAGGAACCCAACGAAAAATCAATTCTTTTTGAACGGGTCAGATTCGGAGGATGAAGGTTGTAACTTTTATAATTTAGTAGTTAGTAGTGCCGGTGACGGACCTTATTTTGCCAATTTAAAGATAGAAAACGTTTTATGTAAATTGGAGATTGATACCGGAAGCAAATTATCAGTTATTTCAAAAAAATATTACGATAGAAATTTCTCGAACATACCAATTGAACAGAAACAAATAACTTTAAAATCATATACGGGAGACGTCATCGAGACTTTGGGTTTTATTAAAGTCAATGTTAGTTGTGGCGAAAAACAGGCGAATTTAAATTTATTTGTTATTGAAAACGGGGGGCCCCCATTGATGGGCCGAACGTGGATAAAACATTTAAAATTGGGAATAGTAGAATGCCACAATTTAACCGAGGAGGACTTGATGGCGACTTCCTTGCGTAGAGAATTTCCGGAAGTATTTGCTGAAGGTTTAGGTACGTTCAAATCTAAATTTAAACTGTATTCAAAGGACGATTCACCTATTTTTGTAAAAGCGCGACCCATACCGTTAGCATTACGAGAACCGGTCGAAAGGGAGCTCGAGCGATTGCAGCGAGATGACGTCATATACAAAGTTGAGCGGTCAGATTATGGCACGCCTATTGTTCCTGTTATTAAGACGAACGGTAATATTAGATTATGCGGCGACTACAAAGTCACAATTAACCCACTTTTAAAAGATTATCATTATCCGCTGCCACGTATCGAGGATCTTTTCGCCGTGTTGGGAGGGGGTGAACAATATACTAAATTAGATTTATCCAGTGCCTTCCAACAATGTATTTTAGACAGAGACTCGCAACCGATGACTGCCATTACCACACACATTGGTACGTTTGTGTATAAGCGCGTACCGTTTGGTATTAAGTGTATACCCGAAAACTTCCAAAAAATTATGGAAGAGACCCTAAGTGGCCTATCCTCGACTACGGTATTCGCGGACGATATCTGTGTCACGGGGAGGGATAAATCATCCCATTTATGGAATTTGAGGGCAGTGCTACAAAGGCTTAATGAAAATGGCTTACGAATAAATTTTAGTAAATGCCAATTTTTCAAAGATAGTGTCACCTATTTAGGGTACAAAATTGATAAGTTTGGTTTACATACAGATAAAAAAAAAATTGAAGCCATTGTAGCTGCACCCATACCAAATAATGTTACCCAGTTAAAAAGTTTTATGGGGCTGGTAAACTTTTATTCAAAATTTTGTGTAAATATGAGCGACATTTTAAAACCCATGTACGATTTATTAAAAAAAAATGTTCAGTGGTATTGGACAGCGGATTGTGATCGAGCTTTTAATAAAATAAAAAAGGTGTTAAGCAGCTCCCCTGTACTCGCGCACTACGATCCGGGCTTAGAATTGATTTTGTCGGTAGACAGCAGCGCGTACGGCCTCGGGGCCGCGCTCACGCAGAGGCGCGCGGACGGCGCCGAGCTGCCGGTCAGCTGCGCCTCGCGCACGCTCAACAACGCCGAGGCGAACTATTCGCAAATTGACAAAGAGGCGCTTGCCATCGTATTCGGAGTCACTAAGCACCACCAATATCTTTACGGAAGACATTTTACGTTAAAGAGTGATCATCGCCCTTTAAGTTATATTTTTGGTGAGAATAAAGGTTTGCCGGTGACAGCCGCAAGCAGACTACAGCGTTATGCGGTTAAGTTAGCGGCGTATGATTTTTCCATAGAATTTGTTAAATCAGAAAGAAACTGTTTTGCCGATGCTCTTTCTCGTCTTCCCCTAGAATTGACGAAAAAACAACTACGGGAGGAAGGCGAAGAAGGTAGGTATCTGCATTATGCACAAGAAAGCTTCCCCATCAGTTTTATCGACATTAAAACGGAAACGGGGAAGGACGCACTTTTAAGTAAAATCTACGGATTTATAATGTACGGTTGGCCGAGCAACTATACATACAATGATACAGAAAAAATATATTTTAACAAAAAAGATCTTTTGCACATTGACCAAGGATGTTTAATATGGGGTTATAGGATTGTTATTCCAAATTCCTTGAGAAATTGCATCATGAAAGAGATCCATGAGGGCCACCCAGGCATAGTTAAAATGAAACAAATCGCTCGTAATTACGTTTGGTGGGAAAATATAGATCGAGATTTAGAACAGGTGGTGCGAGAGTGTTTACCGTGCCGGGAGCTGCGGCCCGCGCCCCCCGCCGCGCCCCTGCACTCGTGGCCTTGGCCGGCGGAGCCATGGGCACGATTACACATAGATTTTCAGGGCCCATTCAATAGTAGTTATTACTTTATAATAATTGATGCACACTCAAAATGGATTGAAGCAGAAAAAATCAATTCAACCTCGGCCAATGCGGTTTGTGATAGTTTAAGATCTCACTTTTCTCGTTTCCGTTTACCTAAACGTGTAGTAAGTGACAACGGACCGCCATTTTCATCTGCCGCTTTTGCAGAATATTTAAAATGTAACGGTATAAAACATACTCTGGTGCCACCGTATCATCCTACCAGCAATGGAGCCGCAGAAAACGCCGTGCGCACCATTAAAAGAGTACTTAAAAAAGCGGAATTAGACAGAGAGGACATAAATAAGGCGTTGAGTCGATTTTAATTTATGTACCGTAATACCGAGCAGAGCACGACAGGGCGCGAACCTGCGGTCGCTCTGTTGGAAAGGCGGTTGCGCGGTCGATTAGACCTGCTGCGGCCCGACGCCGCGGAGCGGGTGCGCGCGCGCCAGCTCATCGAGGAGCAGCGGGACGGTGCAGCGTTACGGGTAGCACAACAACACCAACCAATATTAGTCAGAAATTACTCTAAGTCGGGTAATAAGTGGGAAGAGGGTGTTGTTAATAGGCGAATAGGACCGGTGGCCTATAATGTGACAACTAAAGACGGGCACACACACAAGCGACACATCGACCAGATACTCGCTAGAAAGCCACGTCATTCACTCAGCCGTGTCATAGATAGTTCGCCTAACAGGTCAAGAGACATGTCGGTGGGTGGTGGTGACCAGGACTACGACGAGTCCTTTGATAGTGCGGAGGAAAGTGCGAGCGAGGACACGGCATCGCCGACGCGGGCCTCGCCTTTACCGTTACTGTCTCCGACTGTACAACGGAATAATAGACCGCGCAGGGAAGCTGCTATACGTTGCTCTTTTACCAGCTTAACTAAATCCACAAAAGATTTGGATTCCGGGGTATTCGGGGAACACAAGTCGCACATTAGTTCGTAACACTCCGCGCCTACAACAGTCACCAACGTGGCCACGTGTAGTGTGTCGGCGATGTTACTTATTTAGTGCTATAAACTGCTTCACCCGGCGTACATACGCATCCCAGTTATTACTTCCAAAGTTATACGGTTCAATACTCCCGATAGGCATTTTATTTGTTAAAAAATAATGCACACGCGTGGCAATTTAACCGCTCGTCGCCAGTGTTAGGTACGTAGCAATGAGACAACGGTTGAATGCAAACTGGTTTATTATTCGCCCACCGCCGGGACGCGCACTATAGGTACATAACAAACATACCAGTGAATTTGTTTCCCCAGAGATCCAGTGTTTCACAAAGATCACATTGTACACAGCATTGTTGAATGGATCAGGCATTGTGAGAACCACTCTTTGAGACCCGATTAGAAGGGTTAGTGGAGTTTCGTCATCACAAAAAAATGGTGTAGTTTGGTCATTGCTCTAATAAATTTGATTAAGATGTGTGTAGTTTCGTCATCAACTCAAAGTACAGCCCGCACCGCAGTGTAAACAAAAAAATAATGTATTTTTTCTTAAATTCACTCGAATAGTTAGTTAGTTTATTACTAGGTAAAAATAAAATGCTTCAATTGATCAATATAGACCCGCAGCTTATTACTTTTGGTGTTGTTAAATATTACCATAGTATTTGGCGATTGAGGAGAGTTTATTGTCGGTATCTGTTTTATCGCAAATAAACAATCTCTGGGAATCTATCTATACGGGAGTTTGTGGTCATTCCTAGCGTGTGCGTGCCTCACCCGGTCGGCGGCGTCCAGGTCGCGCAGCATGCGGTAGGCGTTTGCTTGCTAGATCTACATTCCGAACCGGTGGTAAAGTCGTGGGTTCATGGTCTTTTTTTATATAATTTGGAGACCTTATTTCTTGTATATATCTTTCGTCATTCTATCTAAACACGGTTAATATAAGATGTTAAAAATTAAATTGTATAACATCTAAAAATCCGTTTATATTGACCAAATTAATAAATTCGGTTCGGTAGAAATTCATTCATCTCTTTCTCACAAAAATCACATGCATCACCAAGCTATTTATTATATTTTAACAATTACATATCACATCGATATTTGGCCATAATTAATGTGGTAAGTAATCATTTTACTAAACAGTATTTTGGAAAAGCAGCTTAAAAGAGTAGAATAGCTAACAACTGTTAAAAAAACCGTTTATATATTCAAAGGAGTATTTGGTAAGTTCAGAAACAATCACATACACTCTTCCCTAGAGAAGATATAGCTGCTAATTGCGACTACAGTCTGGTGGCAGAAATAAGTTATGATTTAGTTTCTAATTAAAAAAAGGGTGTAAGAATACATTATAAAATGCATGAACATATTATTTTTATTTCCAAAATATTTTTTGCGAAAATAGATTCTCTATGAAACACTTTTACTCCATTATATGTTTAATCGGTAAATATTCATATCACTAGAAACTTCAAAGCCCAAACGTCACTCTACCCTTCCTTCATGAAATTGACTAGACTTACTTTAGTTGGCCATCTACCCTTAGTCAAGCTCATTGGGCGTGCTTAAGAAACAAGAATACGGATTCGGGCCCATGTACGAGCACCAATAATTGTGCTGTAAGTAAATTTAAATAGTATATACATTTATGAACTATACATTGTATATCCACGGATGACTTTTTTACTCGTCCGTTTGTATATCATTAGGTTTGCAGATAGATTACCTACAATTTTGTAGTACTTTAATTAATAAAGATTGTTTTATGACTAAGCAGTGTGCGAGAGAACACAAGGAATAGGGTTACTTCTGACTTTCTTAGGAAATATAAATTAAATAAAACACGTTTAAGTTATGTTTCTACGTTTTATTATACCTCTTTATATATCTAAATAACTTGTGATTTAAAACGAAAAAACACTTATTTGGGCATGATTTCACAGGTTTTCACTGTTTTTTGGTGTTGAAATAATAGCAAAACCCCTCGATCACTCGCGCGGTTTTTAGCCACAAGAGCACTTGCGGGGTGTTGGGGCCACCCCATATACTCAATCACGATTTTTTTAACATATAGTATCAGTTAATAAGACATTTTATAATCAACTTTGTATACTCTCATAAAAAACATTATAATAATCAGCCTTTTTAATTTGCTTTAATATGACCTATCATAAGTGCTTGTAAAAGCTTACATGAATAAATATATTATTTCATTTCATTGCACAAAATAGAGCGCTGGCGGGGTGGCGTGACCACCCCACACAAACTTTGACACGTTCTCACACCGCAAACGAAAGCTATTTTTTGTTGGTTTTTTGAATCACTTTGTATAAAAGTTATAAAAGTTTGTATAAAGTTTTTGTATCAAAGTGTTTTTCTATGGGGTATACCCAATAAGAATTACATCATTAATAATTAATTTAATGCAAAAAAAAACAAAATGAGTCGCATTCAGTTACTTTTTGGTTACAACTCTATGGTTATGTTTTTTCTACTTTCGCACAGGGGTTTGAACAGTTTGGTATGAAAGCTGGCAGCAACGTGCCACCATTTTGTTTTTCTAAGAAGTTTTTGTATAGTTTTGCTATCTAAACTAATATTATAAAGAGGAAAGATTTGATTGTTGGTTTGTTTTTTGGTTGTTTGTTTTATTTTAATTTTCTGATTTTTATCTATTTTGTTTTATTATTCATTTAGACATTAGCTCATTTTGTAAACTGTACATCATTTTCAAGAGCCGATCACTTATGACGAAACTACACCAAATTATAATATTTTATTTTTCAATGACCAAATTACACTCAATGTATGGAAGTTAAAAACAGTGACGAAACTACACTGTGACGAAACTCCACTAACCCGATTAGAATATGACGGCACCATGAAACTGAAACGACCAAACCACCACATGTGGTTTCATGCCAGATTGGTCGTGCCTATATCAGTAATATTCTATTCGAAATCATGTCATCCAGCAGCAGCATAGTTACAGTTATGATAATGAGAAATGTCGGCACCACGAAACTTCACTTGTTCCTTGCTTGGTGAAACAGTGATTCCATGCCTGATTGGTCGTACGGACAAATCTGAATGCAAAGGGCAGATAACTATGTGCTTTAGACGAAAAACCTCGAAAGGGTGTGCGGGAGCCACGGCGATCACTATACACTGGCGCAATAATTGAATTAGACCAGAAGCACTATTCTGAGAAACTCGCTTCGAATCTCGCACACTGAATCCGCCATGAGATTCAAATTGCGTAGTCTATAAAATGTCTCAACGATAATGTGGAACCCTACAGATAAATGTATGATAAGATAATAGTAAAATAAACCTTTTTTGACGAGATTTTGACATAAGGTATGTATAAATTGTAATAATATGAGTAAAGGCAATTCGCTCACCTGAGTGAGTTCCGAGTTCGAACTTGTTTAGAATCGACCTACACAGTAATAATTAATTTACATCGTTGCAACAAAGGTTCTGTACACTTTTGACTCGAAACTTTTAATATTTGTTTTGTTTAACACAATAATTTAACTAACTACCTAGTTAGAACGTGGTTGAAATGCTGAATGCTTTTCTGGCTGCGTTGCGACGCTTCACGTCCCGCAGAGGTTTGTGTACTGATATCTATTCCGATAATGGAACGAACTTTGTTGGATGCAATAATTATCTCAAAGAACTATATGCCTTTTTACGAAGCGACTCGGTTCAAAAGGATTTGAATAATAAATAGCTTAATCAAAAAACATTACTTGGCACTTTCACCCCCCGACTGGTAGTCATTTCTCAGGTCTAGTTGAAGCGGGTGTGAAAAGTTTTAAATCACATTTATTTCGTGTTATCGGGACTCGTACACAAACGTACGACGAAATGCATACTTTGTTGTGCCAAATCGAGGCAGTATTGAACTCGCGCCCGTTGTGCGTTTTAAGCGCTGATTACATAGATCCTACACCATTGACTCCATCACATTTTTTGATAGGAGAACCTTTGACTGCGTTACCAGACGTATCGTTAGTAGATTCGAATCCAGACCGCCTGACTCGCTGGCGTTGGATTCAACAATGCATTCAGCACTTTTGGAAAAGATGGAGCCGTGAATATTTGCATGAGATGCAACAAACTAGTAAATGGTTTCATGAACGCGGACCACCAATTCGTGAAGGCATGATTGTTGTAGTTTGCGATGACAACCTTTCTCCGCTGCAGTGGAGGCTCGCTCGTGTTCATGCGTTGCACCCCGGCTCTGATAACATAACTCGCGTTGTTACGGTACAAATGGGCAACACATTTGCTAAACGTCCTGTTGTCAAACTGTGTCCCCTTCCTATAAATAAAATTTTAGTTTGGTTGCATAGAACAATATCGTAGTTTAGTTCGTAGTATTACAAAAATTAGTTAAGCTTAGTTGTATTTCGATTTCAAATCGCTCTTTCGTTAAAAGAATCTAGTTCTTTTAAGGGGAGCGGAATGTTCCGTACCGGAATATTTCATTTAGTTTGTTTGAAGATAACACAACTTGGAGGGTAAACCACAAACTTTTGTTGATTTTTTATTTTGCCTACTGTGGGTAGCCCTGTTTCTTTGAAGCATCAGTCTCAATCTTGAGGCCGCTCCAAACACTCGTCGCGCTTTCGAACTTTGTCCATTTGGAGCATCACACCATTATCTACAAAACTGTTCGTTCTTGTGGAACCTCTCGTGAGTGCAAAATAACAGTTGATCGGTTAAGTGACACAACAGTGACCAACCACCACGAGCTCTCTGCCTTTACCAGCGACCTTCTTGTACGGGATAAGAATAAGGACAGGAGCAAGCCTCATCTCTAGAGAGACAAGCTGATGAGAGGTCAGGTAAGCCCCAGTAGGCCCTTATTTATCCATAACATGTATCTACCTACAAGATGGCAAAAAGTAATCGAACAAAATGGCACCTACATACTTTAGTTAAATGTAAATAAACTATGATAAAAAATGTTCTGAATTTTCTTAAAAAATGCGAAGACACTTTTTCCCCGACCTATTAAAAATTAAATAAATATGGGCCAGACAACGCATCACTTGTCATGGTCTCGCAATAGGGGTAGATATTACTGTTACGTGGTACACAGACAAGGAACTAAGCCAGGTGCGTACCGGCTACCAGCACACCTAGACCCGAGTCAATTCAGCAAAGATCGTTTGCTGAATTGATTCGACCGGGACTCGAACCCGGGACACTACTAAAATCGAGGCCAGAAACCGTTTGACAGCGCAATGCGCTAATCGTGTCGTCGAGTATTATTTTTTATATTGCCCGTAAAGATGACCTCACTTCACCTGATGGAAAGCGGTCGTGAGGTCCAGATATGAGGCTGACAAGTCCAGTCATCCAAACGAATCACTGAGCTGGCCATCCTCACCTTGAAGGCCTGCAGAAATGTCTTTTCACGCCCCGCTTGAAGAACCCGGGACTATAAGAGGAAGGAAACACATGTGCAGGAAGGGCGTTCCACGTCTGGATGGTACACCAAAGAAACGAGTCACCGAACCTTTTAGTTCGGGCTAACAAATGTTGAATTGTGTGTGGATGACGCCGTAGTCCAGCTCGCGTGGTACGGGAGTGGAAAGGTGAGGGTGAAATAAGCTGGGATAACTCGTCAGAGCATTCCCCATTGTAGAAGCGATAGAGATCACTTAGCCTGGCAATGTCTCTTCGCAATTGGAGAGGCTCAAGGGTCAAACGGAGAAGAGTGTGCAGGATGTTATCACCCTGCTCAAGGATACCGATCCGGATGACGTGCCTTTATTCGTGGCGAAGGAGCTGCACAAGCTTCCCCCCGTCACGTTCGTCCACGTTAACGTTACCAGGCTGTCGAAAGACATCAACTTCCTGAAAGCGAGCCTGGCTGAAGTTGTGAGCAAGGTAGAAGTCTCGGAAACCACTATCAGTGAACTACGTGCTCAGGTAGTGTTGTTAAGTAACACTGTTTTGGTAAGTAGGTCACCAGAGGCCTATAATGTCAACACTCGTCGCGGGGCGCAAAATGCATCCGTCAGCAGTGTCGAGTCGGCGCATGTTTCGTCACCGGCCATCGACAACCGCGATGCCCCGCTCCCCGCCGCCTGCCCCTCCGCCATGCCTAAGGTGTCACGCGCCTGCACGTCAACACCCCAGCGTGCTTACGCCACTGCAGCAGCAAGCCGATCCGCCACCCAGTCTCTACGGCCTGAGCGGCGGCCGCCCCAGGAGAAGAAGGAAAAACGGCAGGAAGTTATCGAGCGTCCTGCACTGCGAGCGTGCAACACAAGCACATCTTTGCGACGATGAGGGCTTCCAAAAAGTGGAAAGAAAGAAGAAGAAGCCTGTTTGCCGCAATCTTTGTGGTGTTGCGCTGGCTGGACCGAAGCTGCGTGCTGCAATACCCACGACGCTGATGTACGTTTCTTGCCTCCATTACTCTACGAAGGCTGAGGCAATCGCAGAGTACATAAAGGTCACCACCAAAGCTAACTTCACTCTGAGGGTCGAGCGGTTGGTATCCCGCCATAATGTGAATTTTAATTCATTTGTGGTAAGGGTGCCGACTGAACATCTATCGACCTACATGAAAGAGGAGTTTTGGCCGAAAGGTGTCATTTACCGGCGCTTTCGAGGTCGGTTACCGGACACCATGATACGTCTCACGTATCTCTAAGTATCAAATAAGTTAATTATAATATTTAATAATGTATGTTAGTTTTTAAGGTATTTATCTATGGGCCGATTATATTTAGTTTAAATCTTTGAATGTAATTTGTTGCCTGAAATAAATGATATTCTATTATATTCTTCTAAAGTTGCCTCTGGGTTTCCAATAATACGGATAGCACGCCGCTGCAACCTGTCAAGAGCTTCAAGTAGGTACTTGGCGGAACCGTCCCAGAGATGAGAGCAGTATTGCACACACGAGCGAACTTGTGTCTTATACAAAAGACTGCCCAGGCGTGAAGAATCTTCTCACTCTGTTCAGGATTCTTAGTTTACGGGATGCAGTTCTAAGGACACTCTCAATGTAGTCCTGCTGGTTTAGGTTGCTACGAACATCCGCCAAGGATGTTTAGGCTATCCTTTATCGGAGGCGGGGTGCTTTGAAGAGTTATTTTACTAAATACTTCATGTACTACCACAACTAATAGGCCCATTTGTTCTACCAGAAAGATTAAATGGTGCCACATACCTCAGTTTTTTGAGGGAAAATCTGCCCGACCTTATGCTGGATGCTCTGCTCGATGTTAATTTGGAGTTGCGCAATCGAAAAGTCCGTTAACACGCCAGTAGTTAAAAAGGGATAGTATGAACAATGTACGAACGCGAGAGCAGCCAAGGGAAGACTAACAAAACAATTTGTAAACTTGAACAAAGGGATCAAAACTGGTATCTGTAATGACGTCTGATGTCTTAAGACCGATTATCTCAAAGTAAACTTTTTTAATGCCATTGGAAATCAATTGAGTTCATGACTGACGAAATTTAATTTAATATTAAAATCCTCCCATTTCAGAATATTTTTTTTTGACATGAAGCTCTTGTCGTTGCAATTTTACAAGTAGTGGGTCCACATGGTAGGCAAGTTTTTGAAATGGGTCCTGAAGTTTTATGTTATGTGCTTTTTTGGAGTTACACCACACACAATAAAGGAAGAAGTAAAAAATCATCAAAATAAAAAAAGTTCACTGTTTATTTTTTTTTGCAGAAAATAATTAGCCTGAGTTACAACTGTAGTGGTGTAATGAAAGGCCTATTAATTGTTTATATTAACAAAAAAAAATCAAGGTTCTAGTAATAATACTTTAGGAGAAATCATTAAAAAAATGCGTCATTTTGGGTACTAAAAAAAATTTTGAAAAATGCTGTTTTCTCGAAAACTATAAATTTTCGCGGAACATACATAGGGGTCCTTAGAGCAGCCCCAGGACCCCTCTATCGATGGTTATCGTTTGGACCACATGAAACCCGACACCGTGTATACAGTACCAAAAGGCACTAAGACAAAAAATATAATTAGATAGCAGAGCTGATAAAATGACTCGTATCTTAGAATGTAGATTATCTTCGTTAGAGGGTCGTGGGTTCGATCCCCACCCATGACAAACATTTATGTGACGAAAATTTGTGTTCGTTGTGTGTTTGGGTGTTATTATCTATTAATGAATGTATTCAGAGATATTTAAGTATGTTTATCCGACTCTGACACCCATAGAACAAGCTCTGCTTAGTAAAATGGCGGAAACAGCGGGACCGAACCGACGGCAAATCTAATACGTCAAAAGTTTTTTTTCTATTATAGTTTACACGGCTTGGGCATTTGCAACGTCAAAAGTTCTGTGATTAAGGTAGCTTTAGCCTAGAAAACTAAGTACCAAGCCATAAAATAAATCTTTAAAAAATTAACCAAGTTGGCGTTGAAGCGACAGGGTAGCGGGAGGGGATGTAAAAGTCATGTATCATTTTCCCCCACGTCTAGTATTTTTGTAGGCAACATAACCAGCCGTGGTTATGTCAATGTTTATTTATTTATTTATTTATTAGGTCTACCAACAGTTTTATGTACTGATACATGCACTTAAACAACTTATAATACTTTAAGAAATTAAATACAAAAACTATTTACTGGTAAACACCACATGGAAAAGTAAACAGACTAATAACTTAAAACTACTTACTTAACTACTTACTGAATTTTGATACTCAATATCTAAAACTTTACATATTTGGTACCTAAATTTAACATCACCAGCTTATAGCATTTCTTTGTTAAGTGTACGCGTAATTCCCTGAATTGAATCATTGAACAGATCTAAATGTTTGCTATGCTGATTCACTAATTTGCAGAGTCGTGGTATAGCAGCGTTAGCACCATGAACAGTACGGCGAAGTGGAGGGCATAGTGGTGTAATTGGCTGACGCGGGTTACAACGAGGCACTTTATCCTAAATTTGTCTAAAAGTGTAGGACTATCAATTTTGTTAATAAATATATTGTATGTGAATTTAATATCTATCAGATCGAATCTTTTATTTAATGGTAACATACAGAAATGATTCAGTCTTTCATGATATGATCGTTTTTCTTTAGCCAATCCTATCGAGTAATCCAGGTGCCACATAAACCTTTTTTGAACTCGTTCTAGTCGCAACATATGCACCGCGTAATGTGGACGCCATACCACGCTGCCATACTCTAATATACTTCGGACCAAACAGTTGTACAACATTATTTTCATTTTAGGATTCTTGAACATCTTTGTGTTCCTGATTATAAACCCTAACATTTTATATGATTTCTTTGCGATGGCATCTATATGCGGAACAAATGTTAATTTTTTATCAAACTAGACGCCCAGGTCCCTGATGGTGCTCATTTCTTTTAAATCTATGCCACCAATTGAATATTGTGTTTGTAACGGGCTAACTTTACGTGTAAAAACTAGTTGCGAACATTTTTTGGCGTTTAGTTGCATACCGTTATTACTTCACCATTCTGATAGTTTGTTGAGATCTTGCTGCAGAAGATGAGCATCATCCTTCGTTCTTACTAACCGTGCAACTTTCAAATCGTCCGCGTATAAGAAAGGTGTAGAGTTTTCTAGGCATTTTGGTAAATCATTTATGAAAATGTTGAACAAAAATGTTTATCAATAAATGTTAAAGTTTTACAAGTTATTTTTAGTAGAAAAGTTGCCAGCCATTTTTAAGGCCAAGAAACTGCTTGAGATACAGACAGCACATGCGTCACTTCCGGTAAAACTTTAAAAAATCATTACTATTAAATGAATGAAACAAAAAAAAATACTCAAATACTTTCTGTAAATGGCCTATATTTTAGAAAAAAAAAATAGCTTCTAAAATTCTACCATCGCCCATTCACTCAACTGTCTCGACAAGAATATACAGGTCACGCATTCCTCCTTCATCCAGTAAATATTCTCACACAGTCTTCTCAAGCGATCAATAGATAACAAACAACGATGTTAACCGTTGATTGAACTGAATAAAATCTTAACATTTTCATTTTCGTTAAGCGATTATAAATAGGTCACTTGCTTCTCGATGATCCAGTTAACATTCATAGGTAGTAATAAATAATCTAGTAAACATGAATGGTTCACTTGTTCCTCAATAATCCAGTAAACAATCATGGTTTACTCAAGTAATAAATAATTCTGTGAACGCGAATTGTTCTCGCATTCTTCTTTAATCCAGTAAACATGCCTAGTTTACTCACTTAATTATTCATCCAGAGAACATAAAGAGTTCACTTAGGCGAGCTTTAAATAATCGAACAAAAACATCATTGTGTCCCAATCTAATAACTTGTAAACAGATATTGTAATACACACATCAAAAGTGTCTAGGGATCAACATATATTTTTGCAATAACTTTTCTCCTGATTGATATTAATTAAAATTTTCTTTAAGGATTCATCAAATAAAGTGTTTTCGTTTGTCTACAGTAACGATAAACCAAGTCACCTTTGCATTAATAAAGAAATTTGCCATTTTCCTAATAAAGGGATTTTTGACATTTGAACCACTAACATTAAAGTTCGAAAAAAAGACTGAAATAACAGTTTTCTTTAAAATTTTATTGGGTAACTTAAACAATTAATAATCCGTGTTTCTACCGCGAACACTAACAACACAAGAACATCGGTTTGGCATACTCAAAATGAGTTCATCCAAATCACGCTGTGGAATGGCCGCCCATGTTCGTTGCAACAACAAAAAAAGGTCTTCTTGCGACTGGATACCCTCCATATTCGGCAGAGCTCTTCTCTGTAGCATATCCCATGCATGCTCAATCGGGTTCAAGTCTGGCGACTGAGCAGGCCAGGGCAGGACATTGATGTTAGCTGCGGCGAGAGTCTGTCTTACAACTCTTGCGATGTGCGGTCGTGCATTATCATGCATTAACTGAAATAAGGGACCGATTTGCACTTGTAGAGGAACGATGACGTCTGATACAATCGTCTCAGCATAAATTTGAGCGTTGAGGTTGCCTCTGATCCAAATCAACTCAGTTCTTCCGCCGATCCAAATACCCGCCCATACCATGATGGTTCCACCACTATAAGGATGGACTTCCTGTCAGGATTTTAATTGCTGTTGGCGTCCAGGGGTTTTCCAGTGTCGTATAGTAAGTAAGTAAGTAAAAAAACATTTATTCATTTAAGCTTGTACAAAGCACTTATGACATGTCAAAAAAAGTATATAGAAATAATAATAATAAACAAAAATAAAATAGTACAATATTAGCACACATCATGAATATACATAATGTGAATCTACCACCGGTTCGGACGTTGCTTCTTATCGAGAAGACTCCGGCAAGAAACTCGATAGTTACTCTTTTCAACTTTGTTTGTTTTACAAAAAATTAATTCAGAGTACAGTCAATGCGAGTAGAAAAAAGAACACAATATTGAGCAGAGGAGCAGATTATTCCTACTATGACCACAAACTTTTGTCGTTCAAGTAATCCTCTACATTATAATAACCTTGTTTCATTAACTTTGCTTTAATTGCAGACTTAAACTTGTGAAGAGGTAGATCAACAAGACTTTGAGGTATTTTGTTAAAGTATTTTACAGATTGACCCACAAATGAGTTTCCCACCTTGTGTAGCCTAAGACTGGGAGTTTTCAATTTGTTTTTATTTCTGGTATTATGTTTATGAGTGTCACTGTTTTTTTTGAACAGATGCAAGTTTTTGCGCACATACATTATGTTATCTAAAATATACTTTTTTTTTGCTGTGGCAACACCGGCTGTCAGTTGTCTTCGTAGTGTGCAAATTTTAATTAATTTAATTTTAATGTTTTTTCCTTAAAATCAGCGAAGTTTATTAGTGATTTAGGCTGTGTTTAGCTTAAATATCAAGTGAAAATAATAAATCACCCTCCTGGTGTACAACTACTTCGAATCTAAGAAGAGTCTGCTGCCGGGCGGTTGCCTTACAAATTTACGTTCAACGGATTCAGGGGAGTATTGTTTACTTTTCAATTTTACTTTCTAAAACAACAGTGGAATACTAAAAACAGACCACGGTGAATTTTGTACTTCAATTACTCATAAGATTGTTATTTATTCAGTAGAATTAGGTTTTGTATTTTGACTTTCAGTTGATTACATTGGTGTAGATCCTGAGTATTTATCTACTTTTTAAAACATTAAACACTGCACACTGCTCATTAAAGTGAGACACGTCAAATTACAATACGATTAGGCATTGTTGTTTGTCTCTTCGCTTGACTAAAGTGGAAGCAAAGTTAACCTCCCGCCTCAGTCAATTTACACTTTACACTAAACAATATTGTTTCAAACTAACACATCTAATACTTCATTAGCCAATAACACACAAAACTCATCATTACTTGTTAGCATAGATACTCATTTCCTACCCTACTATTTATTTAAAAAAAAATAAGATTTTATTTAACTGAAAAACATAGTTTATTTTTGAGAATTATTCAATTTAACCTATCAATGTTTATTTCTCTAGGTTAGGACTAACATATTTGTTACTAGTTGAACTGTTGCCTGGTTAAGTGTCCTACTAGGAACAGTATTTTCTATATACTTCTTTAATATAATTTTGCTAGTATACTGACACCACTTCCCTTGCTTTCAGGGTGACAGTGTAAGACTCTTCGCACCCTATAAGTGACCTTGGTGTCTGCTGGCCCCGCTTCACACAATTTCAGTTAGAGGATTGCATCAAGCCCACTTCAAGATGATGACCCGCAGTAAACTCGCTGAGTTATACAAGCAGGCATGCCATGACCTCAAGGTCGCAAGGAGCGACAATGTCCAGCTGCTTGAAGAACGCGCAGATAGTGAATTGGAAATAAGAAATATTGTCGACAAGAACAGCAAACTTAAGTGTGACCTTGCAGAACTGGAGATCAAGTACTTGAACATGGCTGATCGGTGCACCCAGCTGCAGAAACTTGTTGATTCTTATAATGCATGCAATAACACCCACGAGCTAGCACTAAATCGGATTAATGACTTGGAAATTAGTTTATATGAGTCACAAAAAACCATTAGACAGTTAGAGAGTGACAAAAATTGTACAATTGAGAGTGGCAATCAAAGTTTATTTGATGAGTTAGCTTTAGCTGATCCAAATATATGTCCTAAAATAATTCCTATGGTTGATCTCACATGTGATGATTCAGTCTCTGAAACTAGATTCTATAGATTTAATAGCAACAAAAAGTTAAAGAAATATATTAAAATTAATAAATACATTAACAAAACTAAAAAATTAGTTAATAAACAGTTGGACATCAAGAAATATAATATTTTAAGAAAGGAAAAGTTAGATTTAATCTCTGAATTAGAACAAGGTAGCTTACTATTAGATAGTACTAAAATCTCCTATGAAAATGAGACCATGGCTCTTGAGCATAAGATTGCTTGCTTAGAGAGTTCTCTGAGGGACACCAAAAAAATGTATGATATATCCCAAAAAGAGATCAGTGAACACATATTAGCTGCCACAGAATTGTTAAAGATGTCAACTTACAATGCAGAGAGGTTTGATTCGCTTATAAGTAAACAAATCACTTGCAATAATTGTTATCAACAAGTAGTGGAGATGGATACTGAATTGTCACGTGTTGAGGCCACGCCAACTGACTTATCAGAGCCTGCTAAAGTGGATAAATGTAATACTCCACAGGCTGCTCCAAATAATACTTTTATATTTTCTGACGAGCTAGGCCAAGGATTAGGCATATTGTTGTCTAAAAAATCGAATCAACAAGTAATAAATTTATGCCATCCAGGTATGTCCTATTCTGACCTAGTTAGTAACATCTCAAAAGAGAAGCTAGGGGTAAACTCCACTGTGGTTGTCTTTCATGGAGACTGCCGATCATTGACAAAAAAAGGGTTAATTAAAAATATTGAAACAATAATGGGCATTCAATCAAAGAACAAGTGTAAATTTATTTTGTGTGCATTCCCATACTCAAGTACCTCAAGTACTTCAAGTCAGAACAAGGTCATCCAAGACCTTAATTTAACTTTGTATAATCTGACATGTCGTCATAGTGACATTGACTTTTTTGATACAAATCTGTTTGTACCATACTTTAGGTTAACTGAAGATACTATGTATCTTCCCATTAGGACTAAGCAGAAACTAGCTACTTTGTTAGCAAATAACATTAACAATGCCGCTATTGGCAGTATTTTCTATTCTGACATTAGTACTAGTACTAATTTATCTATTTCATGTGATGCTCCTTCAGCGTCTTGTTTAAACTAGGACCTAGGACAACAGCCAAGCCCAAATACTTGAATTTATTCCACCAAAATATTCAAAGCTTGACGGGCAAAGATTTAGAAATAGAACTATTGCTGGAAAACCAAAATATTGATATTTTATGTTTTACTAAACATTGGCTGACTGATGAAAACTATCAGTCTTTTGTCCTTAATAATTTTAGATTATCAAGCGCGTTCTTTAGAAAAACCACTATTCATGGTGGTTCATTAATTTTTACTGCAAATAGTTTGAAATGTAAAGATCGCACTGACATTGTAGGCCTGTCCATAGAGCGTATTGTCGAATTGTCTTGTGTTGAGTTAGAGGGCTTTGTTGTGATAAGTGTATACCGTCCCCCAAAAACTAACTTAAATAGATTTGAGACAGTTATGGAGGAAGCTTTGGGTAGGTTAAGTGCTAAGTCTAAACCCATTATTGTGTGTGGTGATTTCAATATAGATTTGCTAGTAAACTCATCTGAAAGCAATAGGTTATTGTCGCTATTTAAATCCTTTGGTCTGGATTATCAATTCCATGAACCCACGAGGATAACAGCCACCACATCTACTTGTCTGGATAATGTATTTTGCAACTGTGTACCCATTGAAAAGGCAATAGTAACTGAATTAAAGTCTGATCATTGTGGGCAGAAGATAACATTTTTAGATTTAACTAACAATAGCGTTAATTACAGGAAAATAACATGTAGACCGAAGACGGGTAATCGCATTAATAGTTTTAAAACTAATTTAAAGCATAAAGTATCTTCCATTACTTATAAGCAGGGTGACCCTGATGCAGACTACAAAAGACTGTTTGATTGTGTTAAAAATGAATTTGATGCTTGTTTTCCCACCAAACAAGTTACTTGCAGAGTTCAATCTAAGTTTTGTGAATGGGCCACGCCTGGAATTTACAGGAGCAGACGTAAAATGTATGAGTTGTACGGCATGAAAAAATACAATTTCGATCCACTTTTTGTTGAGTATGTCAAGAACTACTCCAAAATATTCAGAAAAGCCTGCACTACAGCTAAGGCATTGCACATTCGTGATAAAATATCAAAGTCCACTAACAAAATAAAAACCACTTGGGACGTCATAAATCACGAAACAGGTAAAGCTAAACAGCGCGATACCTCATACACTCTTAATATTAACAATAACATCTTACAATCAGAAGCATCTGTTGCTGAAGCATTTGATAAGTATTTCAGTAATATACCTATAATCACTACAGCTTCATTAAATTCCTCACCAACTAGAGCGGAACATTTGTTGAAAGATAATGTATCTTGTTGCAGGGTATTCTTTAAATTTAAACATGTTAAGTCACTAGATATAATAAAAGCATTCAGATCAATTAATTCAAAAGATACCGCTGATCTTTGGGGTATATCAGTCAAAATTGTTAGCCACATAATTGACGTGATTGCCCCGTATTTAGCCGTAATATGCAATGATTGTGTTGATGAAGGTGTTTTTCCAAACTTAATGAAACACAGTAGGGTTGTACCACTTTTTAAATCAGGCAACAAACAAGACCCAGGTAACTTTAGGCCTGTTTCAATCCTACCAGCTCTAAGTAAGATCTTTGAAAAAATCATTCAAGAACAACTATTAAGCCATTTTTATGAGAACAATCTCTTACACAGTGAACAATATGGATTCACGAGAGGCCGTTCTACTACTGATGCTGGCATTGCACTTCTAAAACACATCTTTAGGGCTTGGGAGAATTCACAGAACGCTCTTGGCGTCTTCTGTGACTTGTCCAAGGCCTTTGATTGCGTTGATCACGATACACTTATACGCAAGCTTGATTTTTACGGGGTTAGGGATAATGCTTTAGATTTGGTAATTTCGTACCTTAGTTTAAGAACTCAAAAAGTTGATGTTAACAGTGTACTGTCTACAGGATCACAAGTTAAAATGGGGGTCCCTCAAGGATCCATTCTAGGTCCATTACTATTTCTGATATATATAAATGATTTACCTTTTTACTTAAAAGATATTTGTGATGTTGTATTGTTTGCAGACGATACATCTTTAGTTTTTAAAACAGACAGAAATAAAAACCTTTTTGATGATGTTAATGACGCACTTTCAAAGGTTTTACAATGGTTCACAGTAAATAATCTACAGCTTAATGCAAAAAAGACTAAATGTATTAATTTTAAGTTGCCTAATGTTAAAGATAACCATTAGTCTAAAAATTTATGGTAATACTATGAAGCTTGTAGATACAACAGTTTTTCTTGGAATCACACTAGATTCAAAACTGCAATGGAACCCTCATATAACAGCTCTCTCAGGCAGACTTAGTTCGGCTGCATTTGCAGTGAGGAAAATCAGGTTATTAACAGATGTTGATACTGCTCGTTCAGTTTATTTTAGTTATTTCCATAGTGTAATGTCTTACGGCATTGTACTTTGGGGTCAAGCGGCGGATATACAAACCATCTTTATCCTCCAGAAGCGAGCTATCAGATCCATCTTTAAGCTTCGTGCACGGGCTTCACTTAGGGAGATTTTTAAGGAAATTGGTATCCTCACTGTAGCGTCACAATACATTTACAATTGCATTGTTTTGGTCAGAAAAAATATTGGTCTCTATGCTAAACACAGTGACATACATTGCAGAAATACTAGGAATAAGGATAAAATTGCACTTCCACTCTTTAGGTTACAAAAAGTTTTAGGATCCTTTATGGGGCAAGGTATACATTATTACAACAAAATTCCAAAAACCATTTGTGACTTACCTTTACATAGATTCAAAAATCACATCAAAACAGCTTTATTAAAAAAGGGCTATTATACTACAAAAGACTACCTTATAGATAAAAATGCCTGGGTATAAGCGCTCTGCTCGATGCGGGATTAAATAGCTCTATTGTAACAGATGTTTTATTGTAAGAGTTAATAGGTACCTAGTTTGTATGTACTGACTAACAATTTTTGTTTTTGAATTGTTTAAATGAATTCTTGTCATTATATTCTTTTATGGTTGGTTTTTTCTCTTTGTTTTATATTCTTTTAGGTTTATTTGTATCAAAATGACACACTGCTTGTACTTTACTAACGCCTGTTGTAAACCCAAAACAAGTTTAAAAGAGTAACTGCTGAGTTTCTCGCCGGGTCTTCTCAGCAAGAAACAACTCCGACGCGGTGGTAGAGTCGCATTATGTCTGTATACTGTTTATTTACATATCCATATTATTATGGTATTTATGTCTATTATTTAGTATATTTTGCTGTAAATTTGACGATTTGAAAGTACTGATACAGTCTATTTGAATAAAGTTATTTGAGTTTGAGTTTGATACTGAGCATGCACAGTTAAAATATCGATCTTCTTAAATACTTCCCTAAGCGAGTCGCGTGGTCTAAGTTTGTAAATGGAGTCGTGTACGTCTTGTATCCGGTCTCATACCAAAACGAGACTCATCAGAAAAGCACACGAAACGCCATTGTTCTTCTGCCCAATTTCTGTGTTCAAGAGCCCATTGATATCGAATCCTACGATTGTGCATTGCTATATGTGGTACCCTTAGCGGTCTTCGGGAATGAAGGTTCACTTCATGCAAGCGGTTTCTGACTGTTTGGTCGCTAATTAAGTTCCCTGAAGAGTGATGAAGCCTCACGGCTAACATCATGGCGGTTATTGTTGGAGCTGTTCGAGTTGTGATTTGAATGTATCGGTCTTGTCTCCATGTGGTGCAGCGATACCGTCCTCCATGGCGCTCAGCCACGGTACCAGTGCTTCGGTAACGTGTCCAAAGTCGACTGATAACACTCTGACTTGTATTCAGAGCTAAAGCCACAGTACGTTGCCGGGAACCAGCTTCTATCATTCCCACGGCTCTGAGCATTTCTTCCTTGCTTAAATGACGTCGCCGCTCCATAATAACGTTGGTTTTAATCAGTAGTAGGGAAACAGTAGCACTAATAATGTCTTCAATGCGTTGTATGTTTTTAAAGGGAAAATATTGACAGCTGATTTTCATCTTTTACTCGAATTTGATTGACAGTTCCTGTTTCAAATTATGAAATGCACCAAAAAGGATCCATATAAATTTATAAAATCATAAATTTATTACAAAGCCACATCTCAATCTCAAGAAATCCGCATAAAAATGCTTGATCCCTAGACACTTTTGATGTGTGAATTTCACTCATAGATCAAAAGTAGCTAGTCTATCTATTCAAGCCTCAAACTAGTACTCCATAACGTGAGGGTAGATTGAACTGCTAAGTCTTCACTACTAAGCTCTCTTATGTATTGTATCAATAAACTTTTCATTTTAATAATAAGCTCATGATTGCACTTATAGAGTACCTACCTGTTCACTAAATCTGTAACAAAGATTGAAATTACGAATAATCATTTGCTAAACGGTATTAATAAATCATTCATTGATTGTTTTCTTTGCGAGTGCATCTTGTTCTAGTAAAATATTCACACTGCCTCAACCTGGAAATTCGCAAATGTATGCACTGTCGAAGAGTAGCCTCGACCACGTGCAATGTAAATGCATGATGCAGTATGAAATTAGTCAACACCTTGCACAGAAAACTCATTATATCGTCTTTTTAACCTTGTTTTAATCACTAAGGAATAACATAGAAAGTGAAAGAGAAAGTGAGCGTACATACCTTGGTGTATCCCGCTTTTTAAGTATAAAGAAAAACTCCAGTCTTCAATATATAATTTTATTTCACGGTAACTTAAACTAGGTAACTTTGCTTTCACTGTAACTTACACAAATTCACAACTTGAGTAGTTTACTCTACGACGGTCTAAATACGACTGCCCGTGCAACTGACTCTCTGTTCGCGTCATGCCCCACTACCCATCCCCGTATTTCCCAACAGAGCGTTGGCGTTGGCGGGGCTGGGTAGTGTTGCCAGTAAGTAATAAAAAGTATTACCACGTAAGTAATTTAATTTAAATCATGACAGAATGCTCTAAGTAAAATACTCAAATATGCCTTCATGGAAACGGAAAAAATCAAATACCTACTTAAACGTATTATAAAGGATTTCGTTGACTAAACAAAATACCAAACGAAACAAAGTCGTCGAACAAAACGTGCAAAGCCATAAATTTTATAATAAAAAAAACTAAAACACAGATAAAAATCAAACTTGAGTTTTTCGGCTATTGGCCGAGGGCGGTTAGAGTTGATTCTATTGGCTGGCTATATCGTCACTGTCATTTTCGATCACATTTTTTGTTGCATTTTTTTATTATTTAAATAAATTTATACAACAATGAGACACAAGCCTGGACCTTATTATTCAACTGTTAAACAAACTGGAAAGCAGAGAGTAGCAACTCCTGGTGAACATTTGCGATTAATCGTACTTATGTATTACATTGCGGCGGCATTGGGCCTCATTTTATTTATTTACAACGTGTGGTACATAATAAGAAAACTGGTAAGACGCAATAATATAGAAGAGGAAGAAATTTAGCTTTTTATGAACTAAAGGAAAATTTGTTGTTATAGAAGTGTGTTTTTTTAAGAAAACCTGAATTAGACCTAGCAGTGACTTTGTGACTGACATCGTTGGTGTATTTAATTTTTGCACAGGTGATGATATGATAAAATTCACCTTCAATGATGGGTTTGATATTCGAGATCCACCGTCAAAATATCACCAATTAAACACCAACACCATAGGACCAACGATTGAATTGACTCAATGGAACCAACCAATTTCTTGTGCATCAAGACGCTTCAAGACCAAGGCCCGTATTCACTTTGATTAGTATGAATAAGGGGGTGTGTATTTTTCTGCCGTGAAGTAACGGTTACCCATCGTTCTTGTTAAAATGTAATTTACTTGGGCGCAAATATTTTATGCTTAGTCGTTAATTTTTAAACCTAGCATTTTATTATCAAAAAAAACTTTTTTTATTAAGCTCGCAAACTTTTGAATCAATTAAATTATGAAGACACGATTGGCGCAGTGTGCAGTGGCACGGTTTCTCGCCTTGACTTACGTGGTGTCCCGGGTTCGATTCTCGGTCGGGTCAAATTAGGAAATGATCTTTTCTGAATAGACTCGGGTCTGGGTGTGCTGGGAGACGCCCCTGGCTCAAAAAGTTCGCTGAATGTGGAACGCACCTTAGCCTACACTATTTAAAACTGGGATTCAATTTTTTTCGTATTAAATCTATCCGATAAAAATTTGTGAATAAATACAATACAAAAAGTAATTGTTTTCATGAGTAGATTCATTGTTAGCTAGAATTTCATTTAGATATTTAAGTGTGAGTCTTACTTAATGGTTGTTTTTGTTAAACATTCTCGAATATCCTAAGTCCCTGTTAGTTCTCATGACCATAAATAATACTAATAAAAAATAATATATGTGACTGTTTGGTCCAATAAATTGGTCCAAAATGTTTGTTTTGCTGAAAGGTGAAATGACAAGGTCTAGTGGTTGGTGTAAAGAAATCTGTTTAAAAAAATGAACAAGTGTGAGTCCGACTAACTGAGGGTTCCATACCTATAAATTTAGATATTAAAATATATTCTTCATTGCAAGAGAGGAACATGTACGAATGGCGCAGTTAATGCCTGAAGGCATCAGTTCTATATTTATCCTGTTGGTTGATCTGTGAGACATTACCTTTTCTTAAATACTGATTTTATAGCAAGGCCGCAAGGGAAATAATTTATAGGTTTTGATTATCTGAAAGTTTCGGAATATTATGTGAATTACATTGCAGTGTCTTTTGTTTGCGTTGACTTAGAGGTCTGAGTTTTGCAATTCTAACGAATAGTGAAGTTTAATGTTTGAAATAGACTTCGGCTTGATGCCTCTACGCGTGACTATGAGGTAGGATTTTGAAAGTCAATTAGACGGACACAAGAATATTATTTTTTAGTGGCTCTCTTTGTCATTCAACGTACAAAACGTACAAAAGGCGGAACACTAAAATATCCAAGTACTTGTATTTCTCAGATTAGTAATTTAACGTTGTTAAGAATTCTGTCAGCCCTTTACAATTTATGACCTCAAGTATTATTTCACTTTAACGCCACATGTGCAAGGGTCCAGTGTTGTTTTTGTGACATGTTTTAAAACAATACATTTAGAAATTCTCATGTTCAGCATTCGCACTTAAGGGTAATAAATCTCTGCTTTTTATTGAGGAACTTAGTTTGCATTATGATTTGAGAATCGGTAGGGAGGACCGGATGTTTTTGGTCGTGATAGAGTAAGGATCTAGGCCTCAGACGGTCAAAAGTGTTTTAGTTTCTTCTATTTATCTAAAATAGAACATTAATTGTAGAATCAGTGAATTAAGACACGCAGCATCATAAGGTCAGATCTTTCCGTTATATATAGAGCTATAAGAATGCTAGAAGATCTAGATTTCCATGATTTAGTAGGACAGTCTTTATTTGGCAGTGAAATAATCAGGTCAGGAAGTCAGATATTCAGGGTTAGGTTCAGTAGTAGTTTTATACAAAAGTGTTATAGTTGATTTACTCAATATTTGTATTATCTTTAATATTCATAAATTATAGAATCACTGAATTTAGAGACGTAGCATTTTAGGGTCAGATCTTTTCCTTATAAGAGCTATAAAATTTATTTAAAAAAATTGTTGGAATTTTATTTCCTATTAAATATCAAATATAGTGCAAAATATTCTTTTAAAACTAGTAATTATTTTATTAAACAGTTATATGTTTTATGTGTGTACCTAATAAATATTTACCGGATGAAATCTAGTCATGGTCTTAGCATTAATTACGAACATCAAAATGTTGAGGCTTTCTTTTAATGAAAGTAGTACTTATAGAGATAGTACAAGAATTAGTATTTGTATATCTGTTTTACATTGGTAAGGTAATTAGTGAAGTTCGCCTTCTCATTTATTTAATTCACTGATATGGTCTGCGTAGTCCAGAATGGAGGTGTTCAAAATACATTTTGTTATACACATTACCATCTTATAAGCAATATTGTGTGGAAAAGAGGGATGTTTCTTTGGCCGCGTAGCAGTATACCTAATATTAATTAGGGTATTATATCAATAGTAGTAGTAGTAGTAGACTCAGCGGGAGGCACACACATATGTGTGTGCCTCCCGCTGAGTCTACTCGTTATAGTTATAAGTCGTGGCTGCGTAGAAGTAGGGTATGTGTGTTGCCTGGCTGTTAGGCCGCGTAGCAATACGTGTGTGCGTGGCAGCTGGACCGAATATCAATACGTGTGCCTGGCTGAGTTTACTCTTCTCGTCCATTGATTAGCCGAAGATTTGAGCGTACCAAGTCCTAGGACCTCCATCCCCTGACAGGTCAGGCTATAAACGCCGCTGTAAACGAATGGAACCTAGAGATGAGGTTTAGTTTTTATGTCCCGTTAATCAACTCTGCTGGTCAGTGGCTAACCACTGCTGGTCAGTACTCCACATGATAATTGCTAGCTTATACTAGATTTTGTGGGGGTCCAATGCCTAGTATGAGTGAATTTTCTTTTTGTATTTACTACCAACATCTATGCTGGACTAATTGCTAACGTTACCTAATGATAAGAACAATTGATTTTAACAAGGGAACTTGACTAAGGTTCTTAGATTGCTTTTGGCAAATATTTTTGATTTTAGCAGTTATTCAACTTGTATTTATAAGTGTTGATTCACTTAAAACTAAAAATATGTTATCTTATTATAACAATTGATTTTAACAAGAGAGCTTGAAGCTTGAGCTTGAGATGAGATTGCTTTTGCAAATACTATTGGTTAATTTAACCTATTACTAAAACCACTTTTGATTTTAACAGTTATTCAACTATTTATAAGTGCTGATTCACTTAAAACCAAAACATAATAATTTAAACTATCCTAGTTCAAATTAAACCTTATCCTTCAAACCTAGCTGCAAGATTTATTGCAAAGCTAATTATTGACTATTTTATATAGTTCAATCTGAGTCTTGGTGGTGATGCCGCTTGATGGCTGTGAATATGTACATTTCATATCACATTAAATATTACAAATCTACAAATACCTATGTGAAGGCATCTTATCCCTCAGTAACGCCATGTACCACTCCTTACTCTACATATATTATGTGGCGGTATTCTGCTTTAAGCCAATACCCTTTTCCACACCAAATTATACAAATTAGTGGTAGTATTCTGATTGATAACAAATATGCTTTTTCCCCACGAACAAACTCAAACTTCATACTAGCTTTCCTGTAAGTGACCTAGCTGGCCATTGACTCGAGTATTTTGTTAAGTTTTCGTGAATTGAATTATATTCACCCTAAAGACGATGTTTTTGATACAACAAACAACAACAAATACAGCCATATACGTCCCACTGCTGGGCACAGGCCTCACCTCAACTATGAGGTGGTACAAGCCATACTCCAACACGCGGGCTCAGTGCGGATTGTTGGAGAGGTGAATGTAAGGCCAGTGATAAACCTTACCGTCAGATGTTATCAAGCCGCCTTTTTAAGCCTCTGACTAGGCTTCACGACTGATATCTTGCGACGTCAGCCGGGACCAACTGTTTAACGTGCCTTCCGAAGCACGGAGATGCCCGAAAAACGCATCACTTAATTTCGGTCGGGATGGTCACCCATCCATAACCCGACCTGTCTGGCGTTGCTTAACATCGGATCGTTGCCGATCCGCTGCCGTCACTTAGCCACGGGCACCTCGTTTTTGATAAGTCCTATATTATTTGATCCAAGGTCTGCTTTTGCGAATGTTTATCTACAATCGTCATCAACATGATGTACAAGTTGACAAGTCATGAAGTATCATGCTACCAATGATTTATATTGAATTATTTCATTTTAATTAATGATGATTCATCTACAGAATGAAGTACGTTGGAGCTGGGTTTGACATCCTGTTACACTCCTACAATTCAGTGTTTCAATTGTGTTTTACACATCGTCACACCACAGTTTATGACTGTCACTACAAATATCCTCAATGCTATTTCGGGGGGAGGCGCGAGCTGGTTGGCCTTCATCTGTCTAGAGCGGGGTGGAGCTCGTTTGAGAAATTTCCTAAAATATTTTGATTCTTTTAACTATATTTAATGATTCTAGATATCAGCTTTTCACTCTAATATCAAATTCTGCACTATATTAAAATCATAATCAATATTTATTGGGTACATACATAGAATAATATATACCTACTTGGTTCCGAATTCAGCAATTCATTTTAAACTTGTTATTTACTCAGGTACTTCTGAAGAGTTACTAATTTAACTGTCTTTGATTTCATGTTAGTCTTTGATTAGGTGAGTTAGTTAGTCTTGTAATAAATAGAATGTCTGAAACAGTTTTACATAGCATAGTAGGTTCTTAATTGTCCAATCAAACTTATAATTAGCACTCACATACCTCATAAAAGAATATTGAGTTACTACAGTAATAAATACTATTTACACAACACAACGTAGACGGTTCTACCACTATTAGACGATCACAACCATTTGGCCATTTATTTTCAAGTTAGTTACATGTTCGATCATGTATCTATTTTAATTATTGATAATTTATATCGATATGTTTATTCATATTGATTTGGGTAGTAAAACTTTTTAAACTGTGATAAAATGTTGAATTTGGTGAGAGTTAGTGAGGGGGGGTTGTTACAATTTGGGTAGGTATGGTGGCGGGAAAGGTAACTTTTTCTAGCTACACTAGTTTAGGCATTCATTAACGGTATAATTACGAAGTTTCAATAAAATCAGCCCTCTCACTTCTGTTCAACTACGGTTCGCTATCCTGCTCTCGCATTTAATACCTGTGCAATCTGTAGTGAAAACGGAAATAGCGCAAAAAATTTCGGCCGTAAGTTGAACGGGAGTAGGCCCTCAGGTGATAATCTACTAAGATACAAGTCATCAAACCATTCGATCTGAAGGACAATAAAATTCTCACCATAGAAGAAATTGAGTTTCAACACTCCGTTGGCGCTAGTTTTTGGCTCTCTGTAGTGAAAATATTAACAAAGTTTTAGACCCAATTGTGATTAGAAATAAAACTTGAGTTCATTATTATGACCATGGGCCCAAACAGAACTCCATTCAAGGGCACAAAGAGGTTGAAACTTCGAGACCATGACAAGTGGTGTATTGTCTGGCACATTTCTAATTAAATGAGAAAGGAAAGTAGGTATAAAAAAATCAATAGAGCTACCAAAGGTTTAGTTCGTTATTATCTTAGATATTTAAAAAAAAATATCTGGGACAATTCACACCAAGATCATCTGACCCCAAACTAAGCAAAGCTTGTAATAAGGGTGTCAGAGACTGATAAACATACATAAATATTTCTAAATACATACTTAAATAGATAATAACACCCAGGCACACAACAAACACAAATGTTCATCACATAAATGTTTGTCATGGGTGGGGATCGAACCCACGACCTCCGGCGTCAAAGGCAGGATCGCTGCCATTGCGCCAACAGGCCAGTCAGAAATATGATTATAAAATATTATTATAAATATGATTGACAATGTCTAATCCACTGCTGAACCAAAAAGTAGCGGGTGTCAGCTAGTGGCGAGTCAGCGTGTGGGCAAGATACATTTTGCGAGGCTCTCTGCTCTCGCAAGAAGACTTATTATTTAAAATAAAAAACCACTTGACCCATGAAATTTTAATTTATGTATAAATATTAAAGTTCCAAAAAAACAATGTTTTTTACACATTCATTATTTAATTACAGCCTCAATTCCGTTTGTAAGCTAAACAATGTAATTCATTGGTAATGAATAAATTCATCGACAAAAAAATAAAATTCTATACTGTTGTGGGGGGGGACACATACGTGACGACATCAGGGCGACCGTTCATGGCGCCTACAAGCCGACTACTGGAAACAGCGCGAACGTATTTAGTATTTACGTACTGCACCGGCCAGTCCGACAGAGACAGAACATCTATCGCTAGCTGTTTCGTTCAACTCAGTTCTGCAGATATCGCAAGGTAGTTGAATTTTGCACACGAGATAGAAGTAGCACGCTGTCCCTTTTTACGCGATTCTGCAAGGATTTGTGCGGTAGACATATTTTCATATTAATAAGATATTTTTATGTACCAATGTTTGAAAATGTAAAATAGTATATAAGGAGGCGGAATAAATAGCCAATTATTCATTCTGCAAATAGCGTTTCACTTAACACATCTCAAGCAACCCAACAGTGGTGACCCCGACGTGATCCAATACCTAGGATTCAAGACTTCACATACCAGCTTCATGACATGAAAATCTTTTCCAAAATTGACCTGAAAAAAGCATTTTTTTGGATACCAATGGCTACAGAAGATATACAGAAAACAGCAATCAGAGGCCAAAGGGTGTGACCCTTTAGCCTCTTCGAATTTACACGCATGACCTTTGGACTTCGAAACGCGCCACAAACCTTCCAACGTTTCATGCACGAAGTCCTACAAGGCCTAGATTTCTGCTGTTACTGTTTTGTTGATGACCTACTCCTGTACTCGAAATCGGAAGAAGACCATGAAGCACATCTTCGACTCGTCCTACAACGCCTATCTGACTACGGCGTCGGAATCAATGCGGAAAAATGCAAGTTCGGCGAACGAAAACTGAACTTCCTGGGATATGAAGTTACAAACAAAGGCATTGCCCCTACAGAAGAGCGCGTCCAGACCATAATGAACTTTCCAAAGCCAGAAAATATACAAGATCTACGGCGTTTCCTGGGGATGCTTAACTTTTACCACGACTGCCTACCAAAGCAAGCTGAAATTCAAATTCATCTCAACGAGTTACTTCACAATAAAAAGAAAAAAGATAAGACGCCTATTGAATGGACACTACAACTGGAAGAAGCATTTGTCAAATGCCGTCAAAGCATTGCAAACGCCGCTTTATTAACCCATCCAGTAGCTGGCGCTTCCCTTTCAATTATGACGGATGCCTCGGATCTAAGTGTTGGCGCAGTTTTACAGCAGAAAGTTGATGATGTATGGAGGCCCCTGTCGTTCTTTTCAAAAAAACTGAGCGACACACAGAAGAGATACAGCGTGTATGATCGCGAGCTATTAGCGATCTACATGTCTGTCAAATTTTTTAGAAGACTGATAGAAGGAAACGAAGTAGTTGTCTACACAGATCATAAGCCACTTTCTTATGCATTAATGAAGCCAATGACTGCCAGCGACACGCCACGAAGGGAAAGGCAACTTCTCTTTATCAGTCAATTTTGTAACCGAATACAGTACATCAATGGTGAAGAAAACACTGTAGCCGACACGCTGTCACGTATTTCGGCCATAGATTGTCCAGCTCTAATAGACCCTAGTGAGCTAGCCGAGAAACAGGCCGAAGACAAAGACCTACAACACCTGCTACTAAGAAAAAAATACAAATTCGAAATGTTGATGCTGCCTGAACAACGAAAACATATATATTGTGAAGTATCGTCCAAGAAACCACGAGTCTACCTGCCTACAAGTTTTCGTGCCATAGCATTCAAAGCGTTGCACGAGTTGAGCCATCCAGGAGTACGCACAACGCGAAAAATGATAACTGAGAAGTATTTCTGGCCAGGCATGAACAAAGACGTATCTGTGTGGACCCGAGGCTGCCTAGCATGTCAACAAGCAAAAGTAAATCGTCACACAATCACGCCACTCGTGCAATTTCCAGCATCAGGCCGATTCGAACACATTCACATGGATATCGTTGGCCCGCTGACACCATCCGAAGGCTACAGGTACCTAATTACTGTGGTCGACCGGTGCACTAAATGGCCCGAAGCAATACCAGTGAGTGACATAAGTGCTGAGACAGTAGCAAGAGTACTGTATGACAGTTGGATTGCAAGATTTGGATGCCCTCTGCGTATTACTACTGACCAAGGTCGGCAGTTTGAGTCTGCACTGTTCGGAAAACTCATGAAAAAACTCGGTATCACACGATTAAGAACCACTGCCTATCACCCCCAGTCAAATGGTCTCGTGGAACGTTGGCATCGCACATTAAAAGCAGCTTTGATCGCAAGAGGAAACAGAAGTCAATGGGTTCAAGAATTGCCAACTGTACTACTAGGACTGCGCAACGTAGTACATAGACAAACAAACTACAGCGCCGCCGCAATGACTTACGGAGCCACATTACGTTTGCCATCCGACTTGTTTATATCTACAAAGACTGCAAACAACAATGACGATCCGACATTCATTCGTCAATTAATGGAAACAATGTCATCATCACTAAGCGACAGGGCAGGTGTGTCTGTCTCACAACGCACGAACTTTATTCCCGAACAGCTGACTACATGCACACATATATTTATACGCACAGATGCTAACCGCAGGACACTAATACCACCATATGAAGGCCCGTTCGAAGTTATGGAAAAACACGACAAGTATTTCAAGATAAAACTCCCGAACCGAGAAGCAAATATTTCACTAGATCGACTGAAACCCGCGTTCATGTTGCCAAACGAAGAGAAGCCTGAAGATCTTCTATATGTAACTCGTTCCGGACGAACTGTTAAACCTACGAGAAGTGTACGGTTTTCTTAGCGGGGGGTACTGTGGGGACACATACGTGACGACATCAGGGCGACCGTTCATGGCGCCTACAAGCCGACTACTGGAAACAGCGCGAACGTATTTAGTATTTACGTACTGCACCGGCCAGTCCGACAGAGACAGAACATCTATCGCTAGCTGTTTCGTTCAACTCAGTTCTGCAGATATCGCAAGGTAGTTGAATTTTGCACACTGAGTTAGAAGTAGCACGCTGTCCCTTTTTACGCGGTTCTGCAAGGATTTGTGCGGTAGACATATTTTCATATTAATAAGATATTTTTATGTACCAATGTTTGAAAATGTAAAATAGTATATAAGAAGGCGGAATAAATAGCCAATTATTCATTCTGCAAATAGCGTTTCACTTAACACATCTCAAGCAACCCAACACTGTATTGAGTCTAAATTTGAGAACTACTAAAAGTACGCTGAACCAAAAATCTGCCGAAACACCGCGGACGCCCAAGGAGCGTTGCGAATTAAAGTACGCGTGCATCGGGTTGGACCCAGTCTTTTCTTTTTCTTAAACTTCATGTAAATTACAACACAACGTGATTGATTGATTTGACTTTTATCAAATACTTAAAGCAATAGACGATGCTTTAATTTACAAATAAAGTGGCTACCAACGATTTCTTCATTTAAGGTGGTTCGTCTCGGTTGCCTTCCTCTCTTTTCTTGCTAGATGGCGCTACTTATGCAAAACAAAGGTTTTATTCAATTTACTAGCTTTCCGCCCGCGGCTTTGCCCGCGTGAACTTTATTTTTAAGTCATACGGATTTTTTTCCGACTTTCGATACTTGTTATTCACACATCCCTTCTTAGTTAGCACCTACGTCCTCAGAGTCTATTAATCCAATTAATTTGTTGTGATGACCAATCAGCGTGACGGATAGGGACGCCTGGCTCTAATTCGTTTCTTTCTGTCTGTAAAGCGTAAATAAGTAAACGGCTGTTAAGTTTACTTCATTTTAGTGTTTACGAGTTTGATCTAAAGACTGTAAAGACCTAGTTTTGGATTACCTACCTATTTATAATTCTAAAGTATAAAACATTTTTAGCTCAGGAATATTGCAATAGTTCTAAAAAGCTAGGTAAAAATAAAGATGTCGGAATCACAACTTCGGGCATTTGTTTCGGAGGTAGGCTATGTGAAGGGAACTATCACCCGATTATCTCAGTTTTGTGAATCTAAGGAATGTTTTGCAGGTTCTTTTGAGTATTTGCGTGCTAAAAGGCACAATCTTGCAGAAGCGTTCAAGGAGTATCAATCTTTTAACAAAAAAATTGTTAACCTAGACAGTGATGATGAAGAAAACTACGGCGATTATGAAGAGAAATACTATAACAGCATTGCCTCACTGGATAGGGAAATACAGGCTAAAAGTTCAATGCTTAATTCAATTCCTCAGAAAAAAGGAGAGTTCCATAAGTTACCAAAAAATAATATGCAATGTTTTGATGGTAAAAAATTATTAGACTACTATCCATTCATAAATATGTTTAGATCAGTAATACACGCCGATACTAAATTTAAAGTCTTGGTAAAACTTACGCACTGTTTGGGTGAGTTGAACGCTATTATTGACAGTTGTGATGTTGGATATGTGTAAATGTATCCGTTAATTACAATGTGTTTTGGTCTGACCACTTTCCACTGGAAATGACATGTTATCTCAGCGTATTGAGGTCCAAAACTGTTTATTGTACTAGTAATCAAAATAATGCGATTCAGTGGGGAGAACGAGATGATTACCAAATATCACAGTAAAAAAAATATTGTAACACAAACTAAAGCATATTGATTTCCCTGCTATTTTTTCAGGATGTGTCAGCACATCCTAAAAAAATCCTAAAAAACTAATGTAATATTATTGAACATCGGAAAAAACTTGACGAAATGTATAATGAAATCGTAAATATTTTGTCGGACGCGTAAATATTTCTGTTAAGAAAAATACCTAAAGTAAAAATAAATATGTATGTGGTTGGAATAGGCATGTAAAGGCAGCACATAAAGAGGCGCGTCTGTGGTTTCACTATTGGGTGCTTTATAACAGACCTCGTGAAGAATATGGATATATGTATAATAGCCTACGTTGTTTATTTCAAAACATTGAAATAAATAAACATGCATACAGTACTTACGTAATTTTTCGCCATTTTAGTTCCGTTCACTTAACACTTAATCACCTAATCACTTTACCTGAAATCGTAATTTTCTCCTGAAAATTTTCAAAACAGTTTTACACAAACACTATAGGACATCGAACAAAAACAATCCTATCTACTTATAGGACAGTTTGTTGTCTATAACGATGCATTTAGAACTATTTCACTAATCATTCCAATACCTAACACAATTTACACTTTTTGTCAACACAGCAAAAAAAAATAACCTCCATTATCCAAGGATTATTAAAATTTTCGATTTTAACACTTTACAACGCAATGTTTCACTGCAATCCTATTGAAATAAGATAAAACACATCACGAAGTTAACATGAATGTAATTACATGTTAATTTGAATAATTACGGCTTTTTTCGCGATTTAATTTATATTACGGTCACTTTCACCATTAAAAATTGAATCTCACCAACTCATGTTGACAAACTTGAAAAATGGAAACTAAAATATTTTGTCTGTGGAAGTTGCCAGTATGGGTATCGTTCCTTCAGAAATCTATCTGTCTTTTTAAAAGGACACGTTCCAAAACACACTCCGTGACTTGAGTCAAACAGAATAATCGATTGAAGTGGTCGACTCCCGTGCGTTTGCGAACGCAGCCATAATGCGTATTTTGACGCATTAGGCACTTGGGCTATTTGACGTTTTGCGTATTTTGACGCATTAGGCAATTCACGGCCAGTTAGCCGCAACTCGCCGGCCGGCCAGGGGAACCTGTGACGCACAGGCGGGGGAAGGGTGTGCGACTGATCCACACGCACTCACTGCTTGGACTCGCTAAACTTTGGACCGGAGCATACTAAATACTTATTGTTCCTTTCTAAAAATCTGCCTAAGTCATTGTGCCCTAAGTATTATTTCTATATCCATTTCTCTTTCCATTTTTTTTTTGCGAGACAAAATAAAACAGGCTAAAAATAAAATCAAAGCCACTTGGAACATAATTAATAAAGAACCCTGTAAATCTAAACCTCGCGATCACTCATTCTCTCTCAAAATTCAAAATAATGTTTTTGAGTCTGAGATTGAAATAGCAAATACATTTGAAACTTTTTTTTCTAATATACCTATTGTAACTACAAGCACGTTAAATTCTAGTCCACATTTAGCTGAGTCCCTACTAACATCTAGTGTTGATGGGTGCACAAATCAGTTCTGCTTTGATCATGTTGATTCTCATGACATCCTCAAGGTTTTTAAGGAACTTAATATGAAAAATACCGAAGATTTGTGGGGTATTTCGATTAATCTACTCAAATCAATCATTAATACGATATCACCCCACTTAGCTAAACTTTTTAATAATTGCATAGACCAAGGTCAGTTTCCCAACTTGATGAAATTTAGTAAGGTCATCCCGCTTTTTAAATCTGGTAGCAAAAGTGACCCATCCAATTATAGACCCATTTCTATACTACCAGCTCTCAGTAAAATCTTTGAAATAATTATATTGAACCAGCTGCTTTCACACTTTGATTTAAATAACTTACTACATGAGAAACAATTTGGTTTCACTAAACACAAGAGCACAACTGATGCAGGTGTAGCACTTATCAAACACATATTTGATGCTTGGGAAAACAAGCAAGATGCAGTAGGAATATTTTGTGATCTTTCAAAAGCATTTGATTGCGTGGATCATGAAATATTACTGATTAAGCTAAGACATTACGGTGTTTCAGGTATCTCATCTCAATTAATACAATCCTATCTTACAGATAGAACTCAAAAAGTTAGTATCAACGGAACTGCATCTTCCGGTGCCACCATACGTATGGGAGTGCCCCAGGGATCTATATTAGGACCTTTGCTTTTTCTTATTTATATAAATGATCTTCCTACCTATGTCAAAGATATTTGTGAGATAGTATTATTTGCTGACGATACCTCGTTGATTATTAAAGTCGACAGAGGTAAGCAAGCATTTGACGATGTAAATAATACTCTCTCAAAAGTACTATGTTGGTTCACTAGTAATAATTTATTACTTAATGCAAAAAAAACAAAGTGCATCAAATTCTCTATGCCCAATGTGAGACAGGTCGATACTATTGTAACTATGAATGACGAGCCATTAGAATTAACAAATTCTACTGTATTTTTAGGAATAACTTTAGATTCTAAGTTACAATGGGGTCCGCATATAACGGCCCTGGCAGGGAGACTCAGTTCCGCTGCTTGTGCTGTTAGAAAAATAAGACTCTTGACTGATATTGAAACAGCAAGACTAGTATATTTTAGCTACTTTCATAGTGTTATGTCGTATGGTCTACTGTTGTGGGGTTCAGCTGCAGACTTGAACACCATTTTTGTACTTCAAAAAAGAGCCATCCGCTCCATTTACAAACTTAGACCACGCGACTCTCTTAGGGAAGTATTTAAGAAGATCGATATTTTAACTGTGCATGCTCAGTATATTTTAGATAACATAATGTATGTGCGCAAAAACTTGCATCTGTTCAAAAAAAACAGTGACACTCATAAACATAATACCAGAAATAAAAACAAATTGAAAAATCCCAGTCTTAGGCTACACAAGGTGGGAAACTCATTTGTGGGTCAATCTGTAAAATACTTTAACAAAATACCTCAAAGTCTTGTTGATCTACCTCTTCACAAGTTTAAGTCTGCAATTAAAGCAAAGTTAATGAAACAAGGTTATTATAATGTAGAGGAGTACTTGAACGACAAAAGTTTGTAGTCATAGTAGGAATAATCTGCTCCTCTGCTCAATATTGTGTTCTTTTTTCTACTCGCATTGACTGTACTCTGAATTTATTTTTTGTAAAACAAACAAAGTTGAAAAGAGTAACTATCGAGTTTCTTGCCGGAGTCTTCTCGATAAGAAGCAACGTCCGAACCGGTGGTAGATTCACATTATGTATATTCACGATGTGTACTAGTTAATATTGTACTATTTTATTTACGTTTATTATTATTATTTCTATATACTTTTTTTTGACATGTCATAAGTGCTTTGTACAAGCTTAAATGAATAAATGATTTTTTACTTTACTTACTTTTACTATAATAATAAAAACAGAAATTATAGTTTATAGTGAAGTTACGTATAATACGGAGGTGTAACCCCATATTGGTAAATTTTCGGCGCTAGTGTGCTGCTTCTACTGGAAGAGGTGCTTCTTCTCTTCCTATGAGTTTCCTCCGACTCCGACAGGCTACCCATTAAAATCTTGTTGGCTTCTGCCCTTGTGTGCAAAAGTGGGCTTAGACCTTTAATCGACTCTTTGAAGAGTTCCGTCCGAACTGCTGAACCCCTTATTCGGTTAGCTATAGCTGGCGGGCTAATAATTAGCGCTCGCGTAAAGGCCCAGTCTAGCAGCTCAGTCCGGATTTCCTTATAAGCCTTTTCGGATAGGTGGTCTGCCTCCGGGTTAAAGGCGCGGACTAATCCTACTGTCGGCAAAGCAAACAATAGCTTGTTTAAAATGTTTGCTTCGAGTTTCTCCCCAAAGATTTCTTCCTTGGTCGATATGCACACCTCCCAGCTAGTCCATCCTTCGGGTAAATGTTCCTGCGCCAAAAGCTTGACCCGGTTCAGGATCTCTTCTTCCTGTTCTGTTACTCCGCGTTCGTCCAATAGGATCCCCAAAGTGACGAACTCTTTTCGTTGCGCCATCTGCAGGAGAAAGAAGCCATCACCGGGTGACAAACCAAGTTAAGGTAACTTGCGGTTAGGAAACAATAGGGGCTAAAGTGACCAAAACAGACATAGCGAGCTGTAGGTCGACTTATATTATTTTATTGTATTAGCCACACGGCGTCCCAATATTCGAGCCGCGCCGCCCAACAATTCGAGCCGCGCCGCTCAACAATTCGAGCCGCGCGTCTCAACCTAGCGAGCTGCGCGGCTCAAACTAGCGAGCCGCGCCGCCCAATTTGTGAGACGTGAGGCGCACCGCTCAACCGGTGAGCCGCGCCGCCCAAACACAGGGCCGCGTCGCTTCGATATGTGGGCCGCAACACACCGGGTTAGTTAAGCGTGAGTGAGTTGGCAAGTATGCACGACAGTGGCTGTATGGCCGACGTATCGTATAGCAAAGTGATCGTTTGTGAATGGTATGTTCGCCAAACGTCAAAGTATTAGTCACAGAATTGCACCATGATTTTATATCCAATAGCTGCGTCTAAAACACATAACACACTAGGGCTTCCAAATACCGGATATTTACAATACCGGTATCAATACCGGAGTTTTTTTCGAATCCGGTATTAATACCGGTATTACGGTATTGAGGTTTTTTTTTTTTATGTAATAGGGAGTGTAACGGTTCTTTTATTTATCTTACTTCAAACTATCAAAATGTAACCGAGTGAAAAAAAAACAATAATAAATTATTTCCATTATTATATTTAAAAAATACTAACTACATAAAACTTAAAATCAATCTTAATAGTAATTTTAACCTAAATATTTACAAAATGTCTAATTTACAAATGGGTAAAAAAAAAAATATATTCATTAAATAAACAAGCAAAGTCGGGGCGAACTGCTTGTTTAGTGTTTCTATTGTTCCTGCGAATACGCGGCGGCGGCCGGTCGGTTAAAAGCGTTGGGAGTGGTAGGGACCGATCATTCGTTCGGCAGCACCGTGACTACAGCACGTACGGCCGTAACCTATTCTCACTAGAACCGTTCAAATAGCTGCTAATTTGTACAAACCTAATATATTTCTAGTAAAGTTTCTAGTAAGATTTAAGAGTGCATTAGTGAATCCCCCGTATTGGGTAAGTGTTGCAAAGCTTGAACTTGCTTTTTGTTGTAGCCTCGAGTGTGTAAAAGTGCAAATCATTCCTTGGTGTGAAAGATGACTTGCCGTTAATTTTCAACCGACCTCAAACAAAGAGGATGTTATTACTGTATTTACATTTTGTTTCTAATCAATATAGATTCGTACATTTACACACCAATTAAATACTTGTAAATGATTTTCAGTAGGTGCTTTCTTTTAATTTCAAAAGTAGACTATGCTGTAGTAATAGGTATAGATGCCTGCTTACTAACGTTTCGTGAAATTCTCCCTAATTAAAATTATTGTTGTTACAACTAGAACAAATAGAGATCACGAAACGTCTAGAATAATTATGTCGGAAGGGCATAACTTACCGTTAGATTCTGTTAGGAATGTTTATCTACCTACTTGTTTCTAACTGTTTCTTTATCATCAAATTTTGCTTGTTTGACTGCCTCATCACTGATATCACTATTTATGCTAGTCATTCCATCTGTACCTGTATGCTTCGCCTCAACATGCACCGCTTTCGCAGAACGTGGTGTCGCAGTCAAACTAGAATTGTCGAACTGTGGTGAAATATCTGGTTTGGTGTAATTGCAGGGGACCTACCTCCCACTTGGGATTCTATTGAAGAACTCAAGATTATCACAGCGCGGGTCAGCTGCCTATCGCGAGTTTTCCTGCTACGCTGCTTTGCCGGTCTACGCTCCACTTCAAGACATCCAGGACAGTGGTTGACAAGGACTTAATTGAGTGACGGTTGTTTAGTGTGCGGAACCCACGCCCGAATAATGTAGCTAAATGGAATTAAATCTAAATATCGAATTACTGCCTACTTATTTAGAATACCCGCCACATTGGCGCCTGACTGCAGGTAACATTAGCAACCGTTCCACTTAATTAATGTCTTGCGCATATAGTATTTATCCTTGGTGTTGGCCTTAGTTCCTAGCTTTTAGTAGCTTTTCTGTTATTGTGTTGTCATTCTCTGTTTAAGCCCTGGTGAATGATAAAAATATTTTAATATTTTTATTTCTCTCTTGGGTTTTTTTTATCTGCGTTTTTTTTATAGTTTTCTTGTGTTTTATTTTGCCATTGTTATTGTTTCTCTTTGTTGAATATAGTAACGCTTTTTAGCACGCTAAGCTAATTAATTGTACTGCAACATTTACCCAACACGTATATTACAATCATGGCATACTCCGTTAAATTTCTGTCATTGCAAAAGGCAGAATTGCAATATGAAGTTGAACTTCGAGGTGGTTCCGGAGAATCTGTTCAAGAGCTTCGGAAGGAAATAGTTAAATTGGCTGTATTATTACCGCCTGAGGATATTTTTGAGTCACACTTAACTCCAGTCGACGATTTGAAACAAATAAAAGAATCACTCATAAAATCACTCGGCACTTTAACTACATTGAAGTCTAAATTTGATAAAAATGTCTTCAATAGAACGGAGAACCTTTTACACCATATATTCCATCGGCTCAATAGAGTTGTTAGTACGCCGGATGTAAATGATATTTATAAAAGCTGCGCTTCTAATCTGAATGCTCAACTTTCTGAATTATCATCGTTAAAGCCTATGGCTTCTCAGCCAAACCCTGTCAACAGTCACGAGAATGTTTCGGACGCTATAAATACCACAGTTGTAACTTGTGACCGTAATTTGTTTGCGGATATTAACAAACTAAAGTATTCTGGTCTGACTTGCGTTCACGCTTTCATACAAAAAGTTGAGGAATTTGTACAATCTAGAGGTATCCCGTATGAAAAAATACTGTCTATGGCGTATGAGGTTTTTACAGATGATGCGTTACACTGGTACCGCTTTAATAAAAGTAGGGTTCACTCTTGGGTTGAATTATGCGTTTTGCTTAAAGAAGATTTTGGACCTAGTGATTACGACTACCGTTTGGCTAGTGAAATTCGTTTGCGCACCCAAGGTGAACAAGAAAACATAACAATTTATTTGTCAATCATGCATGGAATGTTTTCACGGATGACAAAAACCTTTTCCGAAGAAGAAAAATTAGAAATTATTACTCATAACATTCGTCCATGTTATGCAAATACATTGGCAGCTTCTCCAAAAATTAAGTCTCTTGATGAACTTAAAACTATTTGCAGGAATTATGAAAGCGTTTCATCTAGATCATCCCATTTTCATGAACCACCAAAAGCAAACAGTTCTACTGTTGCCCCTGAGTTTGCTTACAAGCATAAACTTCCACTACCTGGTAGATATAATCAACAGACTACATTGTATAATGATAAGGATTATACTCAAAGAAATAATTACACAAACACCAATAACTATTACAAATATAAATCTAATTCTAATAGTAGTAATGTTAAGGAACCTAGTAAAATTTACAATTACAATATACACGATAAACAGAACGAAGTCGGAGCCATGTCATTTGAGTCTAATAAGGTGTTCTGTCCTAGATGTAGATCGGATTCACACTCCCTTGGTAATTGTAAGCAGGACCGATTCTTGATTTGTTTCAAATGTGGCAGGAAGGACGTTCGCTACCCTGATTGCCCTGATTGCAATTCTGGCGATGGGAAACAGTCAAAAAACTAAAAAGTATCGATTGGCGCGCTCGTGATAAAGATTGGTTGGATTGGCTGAAATTTATTAGAAATTTTTCAACATTCAACAACATCGCGTCAATCGATAATGAAAAAAATGAATCTACTCACCTCGATAAAACTCGAGCTTATGTAGACATTAGGGTTTTAGATGAGCACTTAACTGGACTATTAGATACGGGCTCTTGCGTCACAATTTTAGGGAATGGTAGTCATGATAAACTGCTTAACGCAGGTTTTACTTTACAGAAGTCGTCACATTCCGAATTTATAACTGCAGGTGGCGAGAAACTTGAATGTCTAGGATCTATCACCTTACCTATACAATTTCAAAATAAAACTTTTTTTGTAGAAGTTTTCATCGTACCAAAAGTTAAAAATTCATTAATATTAGGTATAGACTTCTGGCGTACGTTTGGACTATTTCCCAAACACTTAGATGCTATTTCTTTCTATAAAGATTCTGAAATTTCTAATATCACACACTCAGAAACTAATCCTGATGCGTTATGTCCTTATGAACATCTAACAACGGAACAAAGAAATTATGCTGACGAAATGATTTCACAGTTTCGTAACATTTCCTATGAGGAGCGAGGTCTGGGACGAACATCTGTCATAGCTCACTGTATTGATACGGGTGATGCTGCCCCCGTACGTCAACGCTATTACAGAATGTCTCCTGAGAAACAGCGAATTTTGATTGAACAGCTTGATGAGATGATAAAAGATGATGTAGTAGAGCCTTGTGAAAGTCCGTGGTCCTCTCCTGTACTACTGACACCTAAAAAGAATGGTGAACTTAGGTTCTGTCTTGATAGTAGGAAACTAAACTCCATAACTAAGAAGGACGCATATAGTTTACCTTATATCACTGAGATTTTAGATAACCTTCGGGATGCTAAATATCTCAGTAGTATAGACCTGTCCAAAAGTTTTTGGCAGGTCCTTATTAAAGAAGAGGACAGGTGTAAGACCGCATTTTATATTCCATCTCGCGGAACCTACCAATTTAAGTGTATGCCGTTTGGCTTGACCAACGCACCTGCCACACAGCAAAGACTTGTCGATTACCTGTTTTATGGGCCAGAATTTGAGCATAAGGTGTTCGTTTATGTTGATGACGTCATCATTGTTTCTGACTCCTTCCAAAATCATATATTACTTCTAAAAAGAGTCCTAGAAAAACTAAAGATGGCCAACCTAACAATTAATATGAAAAAAAGCCAGTTTTTCCGGAAACAGCTAAAGTATTTGGGATATGTAGTGGATTCTTTAGGACTGCGTGCAGATCCTGAAAAAATAAAATCTATAACAGACTATCCTACCCCTTCAAATCGTAAAGAAGTAAGACGATTCATAGGTGCAGCCTCATGGTACCGCAGATTTATTCAGAATTTTAGTAGTCTAGCTGCTCCCCTCAACAAACTAACCTCTCAAGGTAAAAACGCTCCTGCCTTCTGTTGGTCTCAACAAGCTGATGAAGCCTTTGAGAAACTGAAGGTTTGTCTGGCTTCTTCTCCTATACTGTCTTGTCCTAATTACTCCGAGCCCTTTGAAGTCCATACAGATGCCAGCGATTACGGAATAGGAGCAGTATTAATCCAAAAAGAAAATGGTATTGAAAAGGTAATCGCGTACATGAGTAAATCTCTGACTAAACAGGAACGTAATTACAGTGCCACGGAGCGTGAAGCTTTGGCCGTCCTGGTAGCAATCGAACACTGGAGATGTTACTTAGAGAATGGTCTCAAATTCACAGTCTATACTGATCATTCCTCCTTGAAATGGTTTTTGAATCTCAATAACCCTACTGGAAGACTTGCTCGCTGGGGTATACGTCTTTCAACTTTTAATTTTGAAATAAAACACCGTAAAGGAGCTGATAATGTAGTTCCTGACAGTTTGTCTCGCTCTGTACCTATAGCAGCTATTAATGTATCTGCGAACGGTATGCCAAACACTAAAGATGAATGGTACCTTAAAATTTATAATGGATGTATGGATTCTCCAACATCTTTCTTAAACTATCGCTTACAGGATGGCAGACTTTATCGCTACAGGAAGTCCCTTAACCCGCTTACTAGAGAATTTGATTGGAAAGAAGTCGTACCTTTTGAGAATCGCAAAGATATCATTTCTCACAATCACTGCGATTTAATAGCGGGACACTTTGGCATTTTTAAAACGTACAAACGTTTGTCGCTAAGATATTTTTGGCCTAGCATGCATCATGATGTGTCAGAATTCGTGTCATGTTGTGACATATGTATGTCTTATAAGTACCCGAACCATGCCTCTTTAGGAGTTATGGGTAGACCAAAGGAATGTTGTCGGCCATTTCAGATGTTGAGCATCGATTTAGTTGGACCTTTACCTACAAGTAGAAAACAGAATTCATTTTTATTAGTTGTCACTTGCTGTTTCTCTAAATATTGTATGATTTTCCCTATTCGCCGTGCTACAGCTGATATAATTGTTAGGATATTGGAAGAGCACGTTTTTCTCGTACATGGTGTACCGAGTACGTTATTGATGGATAATGGCAGACAGTTCACTAACAACATGATGAAACAATTATTTACTACCTATAATATTCCTAATATTTTCTACACTCCCTTGTATACACCTCAGGTAAATACAGTGGAACGCTATAATAAAACCATAATCACGGCTATATCTACGTTTATTGAGAACGATCATAGGTCTTGGGATACCAACATACCAAAAATTCAATTCGCTTTAAATAGCGCGGTAAATGAAGTGACGGGTTTTACACCAGCGTTCCTAGTGTACGGTCGTGAACTTATATCTTGTGGTTCCCATTACATTGACGCAGATGTCGAGGATCATCATATCGTCCCCGTCGTGTCAAAATTAAATAACTAACAAAACCAAAGTTCTGAGATATTCACGTTTTTGTGATTTTTTTCATTAAAAATAGCGATAACTTTCTAAGGTGAAGAAAATTTACGGTCAATCTTTTGATATGTTATACAACAGGTTTACCTTCATAATTTAAATTGTCTGTCGTGTCGTTATTTTGTATTGTTTTAAATAGAAAAATAAAAAAGTAATTATTTAGTTTTGCCACAAACGTATTTTACAACTAAGTTGCAGTTATAACGCTTTTGTATGTCGGTTATCAAGTTTTGCCACAACCAAAAAATAACTCATACGAATATTTCCAGTGAATAAGCAGACTTATTTAATTTTGCTACACTTTTACTGTCATAAATTTTGTTGTATTCGTTTTATTTTATTTGATGTATGAATGCAATTTTAGCGAAAAAAATCTATAAAAACAGTTAAATAATACTAAAATGTACTTGATTAGCAAATTTTTATTCAACAAAATCAAATTGGTATGGTTTCCACATAATTAAAATAAAAAACCAACATTGAAATTAAAACAAACATTTAAATGATTATCAAAAATAAAATAATTCAAAAACATTAAAATTAAAACGATTTATTATCTAACAATCAACGTTAGATTCCATCAAAATAAACTGATCCAAAAACAATAAAAATGTAAGAATTCAACAACATCTGACAATAAACTTCAGATTCCAATTAAAACAAACATTAAAATATCAAAATTAAAATAAATCAATAACAAAGACATTGTATGAATAATAGATAACTATTCAGATTCAACATCTGACTCATTGACATCTGGTTGACCTGATGATGCAGGCAAACTTTTATACCATGCGTGTAGTTCACGAGGAATTATATTTTTATGGCAAAGCATCAGCAAATCAATCCTTCAATCCTTTTTTTTAGCATTAGTAATTGGTAACGTTCTGGTATAAGCACTTTGAAGGCAATGTTCAGTAATTGTAGCAGCAGGAGTACTTCTCGTTTGTCGGCTAGGCTTGTTTAACGTATCTATAGATAAATATGGACCGTCGTAGCCATATCTAAATTTAATAATTCCTGGAAATTGTTTTTCAAAGTGTAAACATTTGATTTTTAACCAGTTTACTTTCTCATTTCCATCATCAGTTAAAGTCCTGTTTTTAATCATTTGTGACGCTAATTGTTTAACATCAATCATATCTTTGTAAGTCAACTCCGTGACGATGTAGGGACTCCTGTTTGAGTTGTGTCTTTTGGAACGAGCTCGATGCATAATAGCTTTCCAATCTATCACTGAATAGACTTCGGTGTGCCTTTTTTCCTTCTCTATTGCACTGTGCATCGAGTCTACTTCCATGAAGCTATGTCCACTCTCAAGATATTTCTGTTCTATCACATTCAGATGTGGATGTGATTGAATAAAGTGCAACAGGAATGCAGCCATGTACTGATTCCGGTTTTGACCAGAGCAGGTATCGGAGTAAATAGTAATGTGAGTTACTTCTTCTGGTACATTTTTAATCCAATTATTTAATGCCGAAGCAATTTCTATGCTTCCTCTTTTACCATTTATTTCTGTCTAAATCAAACAATGTGCTTTGTTCTCTGGTGGCTTGAACTCATAAATTGATAAATTATATAAGTTAAGTTTACGACAATAATATAACAAGCTATCTGACGTAGAAAGAATTTGCAGAAGACTTTGTAGGTCCATTGTGATGCATAAATAAGATGCATCTTCTTCTGACCTCTTTTTATCAATGTCTTTTGATTTATAGGATGCATCTTTCCTTCCTATGTGTTCTTTGTACTCATTTTCTAAAGCTTCGTCCCGATCTGTTGCGCGGTTGTATTTGTTACACAGACAGCACTGATCTTTTTTTGGATGAAAGAAAGATAAGTTATACTGTGTACCAAAAACATTCTTGTAAATATTGAATTTAACCGGCTCTTTATTTATTTCTTTCATTTTGCCTTTATATAAGTTGTACATTTTAGCAATTGATAAATTTGGGTCCAAGTATTGTTTGGATGATTTCTTTCAACAATATAGGGATTCAACTACAGCAAAACTTTCAATGTGTTTTTTTACTTCGTCTACTTTTTCATCCGTAGATTTATTAGAGGGTTGATGCTTACCACGTCTGTCACAGGAATCAAATGCCCCCAAATTATTTATATTTCTGACTGCTGTTTTGATAGGCCCAGAAGAAATACATAATGAAGACAAGAAAAAATTTTTACAGACACGTACAAATTGGGTTTGTTCTTTGAAAAAACCATTTTCTCTAGAAGAAGCACGTTGTTTTTCTGGAGGTAAGTTTTTCAAGGTTCTTCTTACTTCCTTCAGTTTAATTATTTTTAAAAGAAACTCTTTTTGAAGCCTATAGTCGTTAATTTTCCAGTACACGTTACATATTTCTTTACGTTCTTCTTCTGAAAAAATATTAGTACATTGGTATTGGCAGGTACTGCTGCATTTTGGTTCTTTAGGTACTTTCGCACTATGAACTTTCCCCTTTCTATCTTTATATGGTAAGCCATCTCTTTTTTTCTCTAATTCTTTACTTCGTTTCCAGTTCTTAGGATTACTTTTTTTCCATCTGCGTTTTTCTCTAGACTTTGCTAGATTATCACTCTCCAGTGCATTGTCGTGTACATTTACCAAATCATTATTATCAAAAGTTGCATCTGTTCTTTCTTGTGTTTGATGATTAGAAGTACTTGGAATGCTATTAATCTGAACTTCGGTAGCAATTAATGGTTCATTTTCTATGTTAATAACAGAAAATGATTCAAGTGATATTGTATCTTTATTGGATCCGTCAGATACATTACTAGGCTTTATCGATTTCTTTTTTTTGATTTTTCTTTTATTGTTATTAGTCTGTATGGAATTTGATTTTTCAGAATTACTTGTAGAATCTAATAATGCTTTACGCTTTGCTAATCGAACACCGCCTTCTTCACTATCTAAAATCCATGAACTTCCAGAATCAGAAAATGGTTCTTCCTCAGTCAGTGGTAAGATATCGATACCAGAAATATACTAAATAGTGAAGTCATTCGGTATTTTATGTTTAATAATTAAACACACATTAAATATTGTTACAGGAAATGTGATTATGTAATCAATTAAATCTGCTTGTTTTATTATTTAATTCACTGTTTCAAACGGGAAAAACTAACTAAGTGCACTTATCAATTTTTAAATTATGTTATAATTACAACGTTTCTAATGAAAAATTTAACAAGAGCATTTGTTTAATTTTGCCTTAACCAAATTTTGTAACAATGTTTCAAAGGGAGTTGTGGCAGAATTCAACAAAGTAACTTATTGACTTTGTTTGTATTGTCGAAGCCCTTAGATGTAGTTATTTAATTTATTTACCAGTTATTCAGTTGTTCCACGGAAATTCTAAAACAAACCTTGTTGTAATGGATGGTCAATAGATTTACTAAAATGAAGATATCTTTGCAAATATCATACATATCGCAACGAGATAGAGACCAAAATGCAAATCACAGATTCTATTATTCAAAAATCAAAAAAAGTTAATTTCGGCAAAAGTGTCAGTTATTTAATTTTGACACGACGGGGACGATATAGTCTTCTCACCTCGAGATTCATATGCTGAAAATCTTAGCCAACTACGCAAAACTTTCGATAAAGTTCAGGCTTCCCTCATTAAGGCTGGTTGTGTTGGTTGATAAATGATGAGTACTACGATTGTCTCTGATAACTGTACTTTAATTTCTTAAATAATTTACAAAAGAGTCGTGCTAATTTGTACATGAGACGAAAACCGAAAAACGAATGGTGGCCCGCGCGGACCGTCCTGTCCCCCCTACACCGTCCGTGACGTCACACGCGACCGCCGCTAGCGCCGTAGTGGTGGTCGGTGTCAGACGCGCAGACATGCCCCCCGCCTTGGAGTAGCAGCCTCCAACAGATGTACAGCAGAAGGAAGGGATCTTCATCGTGGTTGGTTTTTTTTATTCTTCATTTAGCAGCGGGCACAGCTTCTGGTAACCTCCTTTTATGACTCCGTTACTAGTATAGATCTCCGCTACTCGAGCCAGTCCATCAGTTCCTGGGTATGTGCGTGTTACTCGTCCTAGACGCCATTTGAGGGGTGGTAGGTTGTCCTCCTTTACAAGTACCAGAGTGTTAGGTGTGATGGTGTTTTGATTGGTCTGCCATTTTGTCCTGGTCTGTAGTTCCCCGATGTACTCTTTTGTCCAGCGACGCCAGAAGTTTTGACGCATTTGTTCAACACGCTCATAGCGGTTCAGATATGATGTAGACGCAGTCGTAACATCTTTGTAGGCAGGTGCGACGAGCGGCCGGCCAACCAGGAAGTGGGCTGGTGTGAGCGGAAGTAGGTCATTGGGATCGGTAGACATGGGATACATGGGTCTGGAATTTAGGATCGCTTCAATTTGTGCTAATAATGTGAAATACTCCTCATATGTGAGGTTCGCGGTCCCTAACCGACGGAGATGGTGTTTGCACGACTTAACCCCAGCTTCCCACAAGCCACCAAAATGAGGCGAGTAAGGCGGAATGAAGTTAAATTTAATATTTTCGCTAGCCGTGAAATTTAATATAATGTTTTCATTATTAATTAAAAAATTTGAAAATTCCTTAAGCGCACCGACAAAGTTTTTTCCGTTGTCGGAAAAGATCTGTGCAGGTTTTCCACGACGAGAGAAGAACCTTCTTAAAGCCAGTAAATATGCCTCCGAGCTAAGGCTCGTAACTAATTCTAAATGTACTGCACGAGTTGTAAAACAAACAAAGAGACAAATATAACACTTGTCCAACCGTGCCCCTCTTCCTTTCCGGTTCAATACGAATACAGGTCCCGCGTAATCGACCCCGCAACGTTGGAACGGATACCCAGGGTCCAAGCGTTCAACTGGTAAGTTACCCATTTTTACTGATAATGTTTGTCCTCTCTGACGTGTACATGAAATGCACTTATGTACGATTTTTTTTGCAAGATCGCGACCTTTGAGTGGCCACCAGTTGTCTCTGATTGTGGCAAGGAGCAACTGAGGTCCAGCATGGAGCAAACGATTATGTTCGAACCGGAATAAGAGTTGAGTAAAAATGTGCTTTGAACATAATAATATCGGGTGTTTCTTATCGTATGAGAAAGTCGCAGAATTTTGCAATCTACCTCCCACCCTAATAAGCCCGTCTTCATCTAAAAATACATCTAAACTCGATATGCTCCTAGACTTTATAGGTAATTTATTGAATAAAGCGTTGTGAATATCTGTAAAAAGATCCTGTTGTGCAAGTTTAGCTAAAACTAAAACGGATTTATCAAGCTCCTCATATGTGAGCAGACCATAGTTACGTTGTGATTTATTTTTAGTGCGTGAATTGTTGATAAAACGCAACACATAGCCTACTGCACGTCTCATCCGGTTCCAGTTAGAAAAGCGTTCAAAATTTAAAATAATGACTTGGTTTGATTTAGTTACTAATGAAATTGTATTTGATTTTAGTTCAGGTAAATTACTAATATTAATATTTTCGTTATGGTTTTTAGTAAAATTATTTTTAATTTCGCGTAAAAATGTTGGCCCCTGCCACCAAATATCAGATTGTTGAAGTGCGTCGAAAGTCAACCCACGAGATAACCAATCAGCTGGGTTGTCCTTGCCAGCAACGTGCAGCCACGGTGTCAGTTCGTTGATTTGTACTACTCGATTCTGAACAAACGGTTTTAGAAGTTTTGGTGACATTTTAATCCAACTGATAGCTATCGTTGAGTCAGACCATAAATACACTTTATTAAAGCTTATTCGCAATGAACCTATAATTTTTTGATACAATTTAGCACCAACTAATGCACCGCAAAGCTCAAGCCGCGGTATTGTTACTGTTTTGATTGGCGCGACTTTGCTTTTTGCACAAAGTAGTCTGACTACTACTGGTGAGTCATCGCTGTAGGTACTGACGTATGCGCAAGCCCCGTACGCGTCCTGTGAAGCGTCGGTAAATATGTGTAAATCAGTATAATTGGTGTAAGGCCCTCTCACGTGACGAGGTATATGAATTTTATGTAAAAATTGAAAAGTTTGTATGAAATTTTGCCAAAATATTACAATATCATTAGGAACTGGGTCGTCCCAGCCCAACTTACACAGCCATAGCTTTTGTAGCATAATTTTAGCTATGATTATTGCCGGCGCTAACAAACCCAGCGGATCATAAACCTGCGAAATAATTGATAAGATGACGCGCTTGGTAACATTAGCATCAGTTGTGGTAATTTTTGTCGTAAAGTATAACAAATCTTCTGAATTTGACCACCCTAACCCGAGCGTTTTAGTCAGACAATTCTCGCCCAATGACAAATCCTTCGTATTATTATTTGCCGAAGGTTCTAGATTAAACATCCATTTACGTAAGGGAAAACATGCAGACTTTAAAACATCGGAAACCTTATTACAAATGCTCAATAACGTATTCCTATCGTCACAACTTGTCACCAAATCATCCACAAAGAAATCTTCATTTATTACGCGTTCGATTACGTCATCCTTGCATTCCAGCGCCAACTGTTTTATGCATCGAATGCTTAGATATGGCGCAGACGCAGTGCCGTACGTTACGGTGTTAAGTTGGAATACACCGAGTTCATCTGTTTTATTTTCACGCCAAAGAATTAACTGAAGATTTCTCTGGTCAGACTGAATATTGATTTGCAGGTACATCTTCTCAATATCAGCGCACGCAACATATTTGAATTGACGAAAACGCAACAATATGGAAATAACATCATTTTGCAAACATGGACCGACCAATTGAATATCATTAAGCGACTTTCCAGATGTTGTTTTCGCACTTGCATCGAATACCACCCGCAATTTAGTGGTAGTGCTGTGTTCCCTCAAAACCCCATGATGAGGTAGAAAATAGTTTGGGAATGAGCATTTATTAATGCGGCTCATATGCCCTAAATCTAAATATTCTCTCATAAAGTCACAATACAACTTTCTATATTCAGGTGAACTACGATCTAATTTACGTTCGAGCGCGAGAAATCGATTCTGCGCGAGCGCATAAGAATCTCCCAGTGTGTCACTGGGCTCTGCTAAAGGGATTCGCACGCAGAATCGACCCGTACTGTCACGATACGTAGTCTCTTTGAATAAATTATCGCATATCAATTCGTCTTTTGTGAAGTTGTGCTGCGGAGTGATTTCTTCTAACTCCCAGAATTTTCTTAGTTGTGTGTCTAACGATTGTGAATAATTACACTGGACTTTATTGATGCGCGATGATTTATTGTGAATTATCGGACCAGATATTACCCATCCCAACTTAGTGTTTTGTAGATACGGGCCAAAATTTAAGCGAATTAACCCTTCGTTTAATAGGTCCCAAAACTTATCTGCGCCTATCAATAATTCAATCTCAGATTGTGATTGAAAGTAAGGATCCGCTAACTGTACATGGTCAGGGATACTGATTTGCGAATTTGAATTTAAAGCAGGCAATTGAGCAGTGATTTGAGACAAAACTAAACAGTTCAAGCGCGTATTGTAAGCTGTAATTTTCGATCTCAAACTGACATTGCACGATTTTGTCGAATGAGTCACCGAGTTACCTACTCCGGTGACTTGAACGGTGGACTGTAACAAGGGAATCTTGAGCTTATTACATAATGACTGCGCGATAAAACAGTGCTGACTGCCGTTGTCTAATAAAGCGCGTGCCGTATGATACGTATTGTTGACATCCGCGATTTCCACTAAAGCCGTGGACAGCAATACATTCTCTAATAATGAATGAGATGTGTTATTTTCAAGCGAATTTGACGAGTAAGATGCTGAATGTAACGTTGTCGTATTTATACTAGTTGCATTTTGCAACAAATTGGGCGAAATCTGTAAGACAGCTGACGATGTTGATGCACTAGTTTCATCAAGATAGTCACCATGGATCAAACTGTTGTGTTTTTGATTACACAGCTTACACGGACCGAACCAGCACTCTGATACGACATGACCCGTGCGTAAGCAATTATTGCATAACTTTTTTTCTTTGACAAAGTTTAATTTATCCTTATGAGACAGATTTAAAAAGGAATTGCAAGCATAAAGGGGGTGATTAGAGTTGCACATGCTGCAATTACGTGAACGTTTAGAATATGGCGCATTAGACTTGTTCGATTGCTTATTCTGCGTAGATACAAAACTATGCGACTTGCTCTGATAATTGAAACGGTTTTTTTGTGTGCTGTTATCAGGTACGCTGCCTTTACCGTGCGACGTATTTATTGTTTCCAAAACATCGGCCCTATTTTTAAGAAATTCTATTAAGTTGCTTAATTTCAAACGTGTGCCAGACTGATTTTGGTTAACGAAGGTACTTTTATAATTCTCCCATTCACGTTCCGTACACGAATCTAGTTTTGTAGTAATTAAATAAATTATCAAAGTGTCCCACGACTCAGTCGGCTCGCCAAGGGTACTAAGGGCACGCATATTTTTTAAAAGATTATCTATTAATTTACGAATTTGCCCTGATGACTCTTTGTTTAATGACGTAATATTAAATAATGCCTTGACATGATTTTGCACAAGCAATCGGTTATTATTGTACCTATTTTCCAATAAATCCCAGGCAATAATATAATTTTCAGATGAAAACTCTAAAGATTTAATAACCAATAATGCATTACCAGTAAGAGACGAACGCAGATAATGGAATTTTTGTACGTTGTCGATTTCTTTCGAATTATGGATTAGAGACAGGTAGGTATCGCGGTATTCCAACCAATGGTCGTATGAACCGTCAAAGGAAGGTAGTGAAATAGTTGGTAATTTGATTACACCCGAACCAGTAGAAGAATTACTTCGTTTCTCAGGTTTATTAGCGTTTATTATGCATTTAGACTTGGCTTCATAGGCATAAAACCGATTCTCGAAGGCTTCTCGCTCGCCTAGCTCTTTTTCAATTTGAAAGTCGGGTACGTTACCCTCTATTTCGTCTTGAACTTCGGAAAAACTGGTTAGCAACAATTCTGCCTTTTCCAAACGCGATTGCAATTCTGTTCGAATGGCCTCAGTTACTTCTAAATGTTCTAAAGAATCTACATACTTCGAAAATAATGTAAGTTTGCCACGAATGAGACCTCTTTTTTTATTGCAATCTCTTAGAATATCTTCCACGCTTTCAGTATGGGTTAATGAATGCCTTTTATTGGTCATTTTGGCGTTTGTGAAACACTAGGGATAAGAAGGTACTTACGCGAATTACGCGATTGTGGTTGACTTTGCTCGTTTCAAGGTCAACGGTGTTGCAACTGTTATTTAGGTACGACGTAAACACAATATTAGCACAAATTAAGCACGAAACACTGTGGAATTAGGCGATGAAAGGAAAAAGGATGATTGACCTGACCGTTTTATGCTGGTCCCGATGGTGCCTTTTCTTCGTGTCCGATTAATGCTGTTGATCACGACGGCTGCATCCGGCGCTGAAGGTCCAAATTATGGTTGTGTTGGTTGATAAATGATGAGTACTACGATTGTCTCTGATAACTGTACTTTAATTTCTTAAATAATTTACAAAAGAGTCGTGCTAATTTGTACATGTGACGAAAACCGAAAAACGAATGGTGGCCCGCGCGGACCGTCCCCTACACCGTCCGTGACGTCACACGCGACCGCCGCTAGCGCCGTAGTGGTGGTCGGTGTCAGACGCGCAGACAAAGGCACATTCGAGGAATTGTAGTCATTATAATCTTAGGAAGAAAAACGTAGACTTTAATGTGGGCGACATCGTATGGAAACGCACCTTTTATCACAGTGATAAAGACAATAAGTTCTCGAAAAAATTAGCACCTAAATTCATTAAATGCCGCATCATAGAAAAGAAGTCGAAGCTAGTATATGAACTAGAGGATATGTTGGGCAACAGATTGGGAGCATGGCACATAAAGGATTTCAAATTGAATTAACTTATAGAGTAGTTTCAGTGTTAGGTGATTTTATAAGTAAAATCCTAACCTAAAAAGGGGGGTATGTAACGGTTCTTTTATTTATCTTACTTCAAACTATCAAAATGTAACCGAGTGAAAAAAAAAACAATAATAAATTATTTCCATTATTATATTTAAAAAATACTAACTACATAAAACTTAAAATCAATCTTAATAGTAATTTTAACCTAAATATTTACAAAATGTCTAATTTACAAATGGGTAAAAAAAATATATATTCATTAAATAAACAAGCAAAGTCGGGGCGAACTGCTTGTTTAGTGTTTCTATTGTTCCTGCGAATACGCGGCGGCGGCCGGTCGGTTAAAAGCGTTGGGAGTGGTAGGGACCGATCATTCGTTCGGCAGCACCGTGACTACAGCACGTACGGCCGTAACCTATTCTCACTAGAACCGTTCAAATAGCTGCTAATTTGTACAAACCTAATATATTTCTAGTAAAGTTTCTAGTAAGATTTAAGAGTGCATTAGTGAATCCCCCGTATTGGGTAAGTGTTGCAAAGCTTGAACTTGCTTTTTGTTGTAGCCTCGAGTGTGTAAAAGTGCAAATCATTCCTTGGTGTGAAAGATGACTTGCCGTTAATTTTCAACCGACCTCAAACAAAGAGGATGTTATTACTGTATTTACATTTTGTTTCTAATCAATATAGATTCGTACATTTACACACCAATTAAATACTTGTAAATGATTTTCAGTAGGTGCTTTCTTTTAATTTCAAAAGTAGACTATGCTGTAGTAATAGGTATAGATGCCTGCTTACTAACGTTTCGTGAAATTCTCCCTAATTAAAATTATTGTTGTTACAACTAGAACAAATAGAGATCACGAAACGTCTAGAATAATTATGTCGGAAGGGCATAACTTACCGTTAGATTCTGTTAGGAATGTTTATCTACCTACTTGTTTCTAACTGTTTCTTTATCATCAAATTTTGCTTGTTTGACTGCCTCATCACTGATATCACTATTTATGCTAGTCATTCCATCTGTACCTGTATGCTTCGCCTCAACATGCACCGCTTTCGCAGAACGTGGTGTCGCAGTCAAACTAGAATTGTCGAACTGTGGTGAAATATCTGGTTTGGTGTAATTGCAGGGGACCTACCTCCCACTTGGGATTCTATTGAAGAACTCAAGATTATCACAGCGCGGGTCAGCTGCCTATCGCGAGTTTTCCTGCTACGCTGCTTTGCCGGTCTACGCTCCACTTCAAGACATCCAGGACAGTGGTTGACAAGGACTTAATTGAGTGACGGTTGTTTAGTGTGCGGAACCCACGCCCGAATAATGTAGCTAAATGGAATTAAATCTAAATATCGAATTACTGCCTACTTATTTAGAATACCCGCCACATTGGCGCCTGACTGCAGGTAACATTAGCAACCGTTCCACTTAATTAATGTCTTGCGCATATAGTATTTATCCTTGGTGTTGGCCTTAGTTCCTAGCTTTTAGTAGCTTTTCTGTTATTGTGTTGTCATTCTCTGTTTAAGCCCTGGTGAATGATAAAAATATTTTAATATTTTTATTTCTCTCTTGGGTTTTTTTTATCTGCGTTTTTTTTATAGTTTTCTTGTGTTTTATTTTGCCATTGTTATTGTTTCTCTTTGTTGAATATAGTAACGCTTTTTAGCACGCTAAGCTAATTAATTGTACTGCAACATTTACCCAACACGTATATTACAATCATGGCATACTCCGTTAAATTTCTGTCATTGCAAAAGGCAGAATTGCAATATGAAGTTGAACTTCGAGGTGGTTCCGGAGAATCTGTTCAAGAGCTTCGGAAGGAAATAGTTAAATTGGCTGTATTATTACCGCCTGAGGATATTTTTGAGTCACACTTAACTCCAGTCGACGATTTGAAACAAATAAAAGAATCACTCATAAAATCACTCGGCACTTTAACTACATTGAAGTCTAAATTTGATAAAAATGTCTTCAATAGAACGGAGAACCTTTTACACCATATATTCCATCGGCTCAATAGAGTTGTTAGTACGCCGGATGTAAATGATATTTATAAAAGCTGCGCTTCTAATCTGAATGCTCAACTTTCTGAATTATCATCGTTAAAGCCTATGGCTTCTCAGCCAAACCCTGTCAACAGTCACGAGAATGTTTCGGACGCTATAAATACCACAGTTGTAACTTGTGACCGTAATTTGTTTGCGGATATTAACAAACTAAAGTATTCTGGTCTGACTTGCGTTCACGCTTTCATACAAAAAGTTGAGGAATTTGTACAATCTAGAGGTATCCCGTATGAAAAAATACTGTCTATGGCGTATGAGGTTTTTACAGATGATGCGTTACACTGGTACCGCTTTAATAAAAGTAGGGTTCACTCTTGGGTTGAATTATGCGTTTTGCTTAAAGAAGATTTTGGACCTAGTGATTACGACTACCGTTTGGCTAGTGAAATTCGTTTGCGCACCCAAGGTGAACAAGAAAACATAACAATTTATTTGTCAATCATGCATGGAATGTTTTCACGGATGACAAAAACCTTTTCCGAAGAAGAAAAATTAGAAATTATTACTCATAACATTCGTCCATGTTATGCAAATACATTGGCAGCTTCTCCAAAAATTAAGTCTCTTGATGAACTTAAAACTATTTGCAGGAATTATGAAAGCGTTTCATCTAGATCATCCCATTTTCATGAACCACCAAAAGCAAACAGTTCTACTGTTGCCCCTGAGTTTGCTTACAAGCATAAACTTCCACTACCTGGTAGATATAATCAACAGACTACATTGTATAATGATAAGGATTATACTCAAAGAAATAATTACACAAACACCAATAACTATTACAAATATAAATCTAATTCTAATAGTAGTAATGTTAAGGAACCTAGTAAAATTTACAATTACAATATACACGATAAACAGAACGAAGTCGGAGCCATGTCATTTGAGTCTAATAAGGTGTTCTGTCCTAGATGTAGATCGGATTCACACTCCCTTGGTAATTGTAAGCAGGACCGATTCTTGATTTGTTTCAAATGTGGCAGGAAGGACGTTCGCTACCCTGATTGCCCTGATTGCAATTCTGGCGATGGGAAACAGTCAAAAAACTAAAAAGTATCGATTGGCGCGCTCGTGATAAAGATTGGTTGGATTGGCTGAAATTTATTAGAAATTTTTCAACATTCAACAACATCGCGTCAATCGATAATGAAAAAAATGAATCTACTCACCTCGATAAAACTCGAGCTTATGTAGACATTAGGGTTTTAGATGAGCACTTAACTGGACTATTAGATACGGGCTCTTGCGTCACAATTTTAGGGAATGGTAGTCATGATAAACTGCTTAACGCAGGTTTTACTTTACAGAAGTCGTCACATTCCGAATTTATAACTGCAGGTGGCGAGAAACTTGAATGTCTAGGATCTATCACCTTACCTATACAATTTCAAAATAAAACTTTTTTTGTAGAAGTTTTCATCGTACCAAAAGTTAAAAATTCATTAATATTAGGTATAGACTTCTGGCGTACGTTTGGACTATTTCCCAAACACTTAGATGCTATTTCTTTCTATAAAGATTCTGAAATTTCTAATATCACACACTCAGAAACTAATCCTGATGCGTTATGTCCTTATGAACATCTAACAACGGAACAAAGAAATTATGCTGACGAAATGATTTCACAGTTTCGTAACATTTCCTATGAGGAGCGAGGTCTGGGACGAACATCTGTCATAGCTCACTGTATTGATACGGGTGATGCTGCCCCCGTACGTCAACGCTATTACAGAATGTCTCCTGAGAAACAGCGAATTTTGATTGAACAGCTTGATGAGATGATAAAAGATGATGTAGTAGAGCCTTGTGAAAGTCCGTGGTCCTCTCCTGTACTACTGACACCTAAAAAGAATGGTGAACTTAGGTTCTGTCTTGATAGTAGGAAACTAAACTCCATAACTAAGAAGGACGCATATAGTTTACCTTATATCACTGAGATTTTAGATAACCTTCGGGATGCTAAATATCTCAGTAGTATAGACCTGTCCAAAAGTTTTTGGCAGGTCCTTATTAAAGAAGAGGACAGGTGTAAGACCGCATTTTATATTCCATCTCGCGGAACCTACCAATTTAAGTGTATGCCGTTTGGCTTGACCAACGCACCTGCCACACAGCAAAGACTTGTCGATTACCTGTTTTATGGGCCAGAATTTGAGCATAAGGTGTTCGTTTATGTTGATGACGTCATCATTGTTTCTGACTCCTTCCAAAATCATATATTACTTCTAAAAAGAGTCCTAGAAAAACTAAAGATGGCCAACCTAACAATTAATATGAAAAAAAGCCAGTTTTTCCGGAAACAGCTAAAGTATTTGGGATATGTAGTGGATTCTTTAGGACTGCGTGCAGATCCTGAAAAAATAAAATCTATAACAGACTATCCTACCCCTTCAAATCGTAAAGAAGTAAGACGATTCATAGGTGCAGCCTCATGGTACCGCAGATTTATTCAGAATTTTAGTAGTCTAGCTGCTCCCCTCAACAAACTAACCTCTCAAGGTAAAAACGCTCCTGCCTTCTGTTGGTCTCAACAAGCTGATGAAGCCTTTGAGAAACTGAAGGTTTGTCTGGCTTCTTCTCCTATACTGTCTTGTCCTAATTACTCCGAGCCCTTTGAAGTCCATACAGATGCCAGCGATTACGGAATAGGAGCAGTATTAATCCAAAAAGAAAATGGTATTGAAAAGGTAATCGCGTACATGAGTAAATCTCTGACTAAACAGGAACGTAATTACAGTGCCACGGAGCGTGAAGCTTTGGCCGTCCTGGTAGCAATCGAACACTGGAGATGTTACTTAGAGAATGGTCTCAAATTCACAGTCTATACTGATCATTCCTCCTTGAAATGGTTTTTGAATCTCAATAACCCTACTGGAAGACTTGCTCGCTGGGGTATACGTCTTTCAACTTTTAATTTTGAAATAAAACACCGTAAAGGAGCTGATAATGTAGTTCCTGACAGTTTGTCTCGCTCTGTACCTATAGCAGCTATTAATGTATCTGCGAACGGTATGCCAAACACTAAAGATGAATGGTACCTTAAAATTTATAATGGATGTATGGATTCTCCAACATCTTTCTTAAACTATCGCTTACAGGATGGCAGACTTTATCGCTACAGGAAGTCCCTTAACCCGCTTACTAGAGAATTTGATTGGAAAGAAGTCGTACCTTTTGAGAATCGCAAAGATATCATTTCTCACAATCACTGCGATTTAATAGCGGGACACTTTGGCATTTTTAAAACGTACAAACGTTTGTCGCTAAGATATTTTTGGCCTAGCATGCATCATGATGTGTCAGAATTCGTGTCATGTTGTGACATATGTATGTCTTATAAGTACCCGAACCATGCCTCTTTAGGAGTTATGGGTAGACCAAAGGAATGTTGTCGGCCATTTCAGATGTTGAGCATCGATTTAGTTGGACCTTTACCTACAAGTAGAAAACAGAATTCATTTTTATTAGTTGTCACTTGCTGTTTCTCTAAATATTGTATGATTTTCCCTATTCGCCGTGCTACAGCTGATATAATTGTTAGGATATTGGAAGAGCACGTTTTTCTCGTACATGGTGTACCGAGTACGTTATTGATGGATAATGGCAGACAGTTCACTAGCAACATGATGAAACAATTATTTACTACCTATAATATTCCTAATATTTTCTACACTCCCTTGTATACACCTCAGGTAAATACAGTGGAACGCTATAATAAAACCATAATCACGGCTATATCTACGTTTATTGAGAACGATCATAGGTCTTGGGATACCAACATACCAAAAATTCAATTCGCTTTAAATAGCGCGGTAAATGAAGTGACGGGTTTTACACCAGCGTTCCTAGTGTACGGTCGTGAACTTATATCTTGTGGTTCCCATTACATTGACGCAGATGTCGAGGATCATCATATCGTCCCCGTCGTGTCAAAATTAAATAACTAACAAAACCAAAGTTCTGAGATATTCACGTTTTTGTGATTTTTTTCATTAAAAATAGCGATAACTTTCTAAGGTGAAGAAAATTTACGGTCAATCTTTTGATATGTTATACAACAGGTTTACCTTCATAATTTAAATTGTCTGTCGTGTCGTTATTTTGTATTGTTTTAAATAGAAAAATAAAAAAGTAATTATTTAGTTTTGCCACAAACGTATTTTACAACTAAGTTGCAGTTATAACGCTTTTGTATGTCGGTTATCAAGTTTTGCCACAACCAAAAAATAACTCATACGAATATTTCCAGTGAATAAGCAGACTTATTTAATTTTGCTACACTTTTACTGTCATAAATTTTGTTGTATTCGTTTTATTTTATTTGATGTATGAATGCAATTTTAGCGAAAAAAATCTATAAAAACAGTTAAATAATACTAAAATGTACTTGATTAGCAAATTTTTATTCAACAAAATCAAATTGGTATGGTTTCCACATAATTAAAATAAAAAACCAACATTGAAATTAAAACAAACATTTAAATGATTATCAAAAATAAAATAATTCAAAAACATTAAAATTAAAACGATTTATTATCTAACAATCAACGTTAGATTCCATCAAAATAAACTGATCCAAAAACAATAAAAATGTAAGAATTCAACAACATCTGACAATAAACTTCAGATTCCAATTAAAACAAACATTAAAATATCAAAATTAAAATAAATCAATAACAAAGACATTGTATGAATAATAGATAACTATTCAGATTCAACATCTGACTCATTGACATCTGGTTGACCTGATGATGCAGGCAAACTTTTATACCATGCGTGTAGTTCACGAGGAATTATATTTTTATGGCAAAGCATCAGCAAATCAATCCTTCAATCCTTTTTTTTAGCATTAGTAATTGGTAACGTTCTGGTATAAGCACTTTGAAGGCAATGTTCAGTAATTGTAGCAGCAGGAGTACTTCTCGTTTGTCGGCTAGGCTTGTTTAACGTATCTATAGATAAATATGGACCGTCGTAGCCATATCTAAATTTAATAATTCCTGGAAATTGTTTTTCAAAGTGTAAACATTTGATTTTTAACCAGTTTACTTTCTCATTTCCATCATCAGTTAAAGTCCTGTTTTTAATCATTTGTGACGCTAATTGTTTAACATCAATCATATCTTTGTAAGTCAACTCCGTGACGATGTAGGGACTCCTGTTTGAGTTGTGTCTTTTGGAACGAGCTCGATGCATAATAGCTTTCCAATCTATCACTGAATAGACTTCGGTGTGCCTTTTTTCCTTCTCTATTGCACTGTGCATCGAGTCTACTTCCATGAAGCTATGTCCACTCTCAAGATATTTCTGTTCTATCACATTCAGATGTGGATGTGATTGAATAAAGTGCAACAGGAATGCAGCCATGTACTGATTCCGGTTTTGACCAGAGCAGGTATCGGAGTAAATAGTAATGTGAGTTACTTCTTCTGGTACATTTTTAATCCAATTATTTAATGCCGAAGCAATTTCTATGCTTCCTCTTTTACCATTTATTTCTGTCTAAATCAAACAATGTGCTTTGTTCTCTGGTGGCTTGAACTCATAAATTGATAAATTATATAAGTTAAGTTTACGACAATAATATAACAAGCTATCTGACGTAGAAAGAATTTGCAGAAGACTTTGTAGGTCCATTGTGATGCATAAATAAGATGCATCTTCTTCTGACCTCTTTTTATCAATGTCTTTTGATTTATAGGATGCATCTTTCCTTCCTATGTGTTCTTTGTACTCATTTTCTAAAGCTTCGTCCCGATCTGTTGCGCGGTTGTATTTGTTACACAGACAGCACTGATCTTTTTTTGGATGAAAGAAAGATAAGTTATACTGTGTACCAAAAACATTCTTGTAAATATTGAATTTAACCGGCTCTTTATTTATTTCTTTCATTTTGCCTTTATATAAGTTGTACATTTTAGCAATTGATAAATTTGGGTCCAAGTATTGTTTGGATGATTTCTTTCAACAATATAGGGATTCAACTACAGCAAAACTTTCAATGTGTTTTTTTACTTCGTCTACTTTTTCATCCGTAGATTTATTAGAGGGTTGATGCTTACCACGTCTGTCACAGGAATCAAATGCCCCCAAATTATTTATATTTCTGACTGCTGTTTTGATAGGCCCAGAAGAAATACATAATGAAGACAAGAAAAAATTTTTACAGACACGTACAAATTGGGTTTGTTCTTTGAAAAAACCATTTTCTCTAGAAGAAGCACGTTGTTTTTCTGGAGGTAAGTTTTTCAAGGTTCTTCTTACTTCCTTCAGTTTAATTATTTTTAAAAGAAACTCTTTTTGAAGCCTATAGTCGTTAATTTTCCAGTACACGTTACATATTTCTTTACGTTCTTCTTCTGAAAAAATATTAGTACATTGGTATTGGCAGGTACTGCTGCATTTTGGTTCTTTAGGTACTTTCGCACTATGAACTTTCCCCTTTCTATCTTTATATGGTAAGCCATCTCTTCTTTTCTCTAATTCTTTACTTCGTTTCCAGTTCTTAGGATTACTTTTTTTCCATCTGCGTTTTTCTCTAGACTTTGCTAGATTATCACTCTCCAGTGCATTGTCGTGTACATTTACCAAATCATTATTATCAAAAGTTGCATCTGTTCTTTCTTGTGTTTGATGATTAGAAGTACTTGGAATGCTATTAATCTGAACTTCGGTAGCAATTAATGGTTCATTTTCTATGTTAATAACAGAAAATGATTCAAGTGATATTGTATCTTTATTGGATCCGTCAGATACATTACTAGGCTTTATCGATTTCTTTTTTTTGATTTTTCTTTTATTGTTATTAGTCTGTATGGAATTTGATTTTTCAGAATTACTTGTAGAATCTAATAATGCTTTACGCTTTGCTAATCGAACACCGCCTTCTTCACTATCTAAAATCCATGAACTTCCAGAATCAGAAAATGGTTCTTCCTCAGTCAGTGGTAAGATATCGATACCAGAAATATACTAAATAGTGAAGTCATTCGGTATTTTATGTTTAATAATTAAACACACATTAAATATTGTTACAGGAAATGTGATTATGTAATCAATTAAATCTGCTTGTTTTATTATTTAATTCACTGTTTCAAACGGGAAAAACTAACTAAGTGCACTTATCAATTTTTAAATTATGTTATAATTACAACGTTTCTAATGAAAAATTTAACAAGAGCATTTGTTTAATTTTGCCTTAACCAAATTTTGTAACAATGTTTCAAAGGGAGTTGTGGCAGAATTCAACAAAGTAACTTATTGACTTTGTTTGTATTGTCGAAGCCCTTAGATGTAGTTATTTAATTTATTTACCAGTTATTCAGTTGTTCCACGGAAATTCTAAAACAAACCTTGTTGTAATGGATGGTCAATAGATTTACTAAAATGAAGATATCTTTGCAAATATCATACATATCGCAACGAGATAGAGACCAAAATGCAAATCACAGATTCTATTATTCAAAAATCAAAAAAAGTTAATTTCGGCAAAAGTGTCAGTTATTTAATTTTGACACGACGGGGACGATATAGTCTTCTCACCTCGAGATTCATATGCTGAAAATCTTAGCCAACTACGCAAAACTTTCGATAAAGTTCAGGCTTCCCTCATTAAGGCTGGTTGTGTTGGTTGATAAATGATGAGTACTACGATTGTCTCTGATAACTGTACTTTAATTTCTTAAATAATTTACAAAAGAGTCGTGCTAATTTGTACATGAGACGAAAACCGAAAAACGAATGGTGGCCCGCGCGGACCGTCCTGTCCCCCCTACACCGTCCGTGACGTCACACGCGACCGCCGCTAGCGCCGTAGTGGTGGTCGGTGTCAGACGCGCAGACATGCCCCCCGCCTTGGAGTAGCAGCCTCCAACAGATGTACAGCAGAAGGAAGGGATCTTCATCGTGGTTGGTTTTTTTTATTCTTCATTTAGCAGCGGGCACAGCTTCTGGTAACCTCCTTTTATGACTCCGTTACTAGTATAGATCTCCGCTACTCGAGCCAGTCCATCAGTTCCTGGGTATGTGCGTGTTACTCGTCCTAGACGCCATTTGAGGGGTGGTAGGTTGTCCTCCTTTACAAGTACCAGAGTGTTAGGTGTGATGGTGTTTTGATTGGTCTGCCATTTTGTCCTGGTCTGTAGTTCCCCGATGTACTCTTTTGTCCAGCGACGCCAGAAGTTTTGACGCATTTGTTCAACACGCTCATAGCGGTTCAGATATGATGTAGACGCAGTCGTAACATCTTTGTAGGCAGGTGCGACGAGCGGCCGGCCAACCAGGAAGTGGGCTGGTGTGAGCGGAAGTAGGTCATTGGGATCGGTAGACATGGGATACATGGGTCTGGAATTTAGGATCGCTTCAATTTGTGCTAATAATGTGAAATACTCCTCATATGTGAGGTTCGCGGTCCCTAACCGACGGAGATGGTGTTTGCACGACTTAACCCCAGCTTCCCACAAGCCACCAAAATGAGGCGAGTAAGGCGGAATGAAGTTAAATTTAATATTTTCGCTAGCCGTGAAATTTAATATAATGTTTTCATTATTAATTAAAAAATTTGAAAATTCCTTAAGCGCACCGACAAAGTTTTTTCCGTTGTCGGAAAAGATCTGTGCAGGTTTTCCACGACGAGAGAAGAACCTTCTTAAAGCCAGTAAATATGCCTCCGAGCTAAGGCTCGTAACTAATTCTAAATGTACTGCACGAGTTGTAAAACAAACAAAGAGACAAATATAACACTTGTCCAACCGTGCCCCTCTTCCTTTCCGGTTCAATACGAATACAGGTCCCGCGTAATCGACCCCGCAACGTTGGAACGGATACCCAGGGTCCAAGCGTTCAACTGGTAAGTTACCCATTTTTACTGATAATGTTTGTCCTCTCTGACGTGTACATGAAATGCACTTATGTACGATTTTTTTTGCAAGATCGCGACCTTTGAGTGGCCACCAGTTGTCTCTGATTGTGGCAAGGAGCAACTGAGGTCCAGCATGGAGCAAACGATTATGTTCGAACCGGAATAAGAGTTGAGTAAAAATGTGCTTTGAACATAATAATATCGGGTGTTTCTTATCGTATGAGAAAGTCGCAGAATTTTGCAATCTACCTCCCACCCTAATAAGCCCGTCTTCATCTAAAAATACATCTAAACTCGATATGCTCCTAGACTTTATAGGTAATTTATTGAATAAAGCGTTGTGAATATCTGTAAAAAGATCCTGTTGTGCAAGTTTAGCTAAAACTAAAACGGATTTATCAAGCTCCTCATATGTGAGCAGACCATAGTTACGTTGTGATTTATTTTTAGTGCGTGAATTGTTGATAAAACGCAACACATAGCCTACTGCACGTCTCATCCGGTTCCAGTTAGAAAAGCGTTCAAAATTTAAAATAATGACTTGGTTTGATTTAGTTACTAATGAAATTGTATTTGATTTTAGTTCAGGTAAATTACTAATATTAATATTTTCGTTATGGTTTTTAGTAAAATTATTTTTAATTTCGCGTAAAAATGTTGGCCCCTGCCACCAAATATCAGATTGTTGAAGTGCGTCGAAAGTCAACCCACGAGATAACCAATCAGCTGGGTTGTCCTTGCCAGCAACGTGCAGCCACGGTGTCAGTTCGTTGATTTGTACTACTCGATTCTGAACAAACGGTTTTAGAAGTTTTGGTGACATTTTAATCCAACTGATAGCTATCGTTGAGTCAGACCATAAATACACTTTATTAAAGCTTATTCGCAATGAACCTATAATTTTTTGATACAATTTAGCACCAACTAATGCACCGCAAAGCTCAAGCCGCGGTATTGTTACTGTTTTGATTGGCGCGACTTTGCTTTTTGCACAAAGTAGTCTGACTACTACTGGTGAGTCATCGCTGTAGGTACTGACGTATGCGCAAGCCCCGTACGCGTCCTGTGAAGCGTCGGTAAATATGTGTAAATCAGTATAATTGGTGTAAGGCCCTCTCACGTGACGAGGTATATGAATTTTATGTAAAAATTGAAAAGTTTGTATGAAATTTTGCCAAAATATTACAATATCATTAGGAACTGGGTCGTCCCAGCCCAACTTACACAGCCATAGCTTTTGTAGCATAATTTTAGCTATGATTATTGCCGGCGCTAACAAACCCAGCGGATCATAAACCTGCGAAATAATTGATAAGATGACGCGCTTGGTAACATTAGCATCAGTTGTGGTAATTTTTGTCGTAAAGTATAACAAATCTTCTGAATTTGACCACCCTAACCCGAGCGTTTTAGTCAGACAATTCTCGCCCAATGACAAATCCTTCGTATTATTATTTGCCGAAGGTTCTAGATTAAACATCCATTTACGTAAGGGAAAACATGCAGACTTTAAAACATCGGAAACCTTATTACAAATGCTCAATAACGTATTCCTATCGTCACAACTTGTCACCAAATCATCCACAAAGAAATCTTCATTTATTACGCGTTCGATTACGTCATCCTTGCATTCCAGCGCCAACTGTTTTATGCATCGAATGCTTAGATATGGCGCAGACGCAGTGCCGTACGTTACGGTGTTAAGTTGGAATACACCGAGTTCATCTGTTTTATTTTCACGCCAAAGAATTAACTGAAGATTTCTCTGGTCAGACTGAATATTGATTTGCAGGTACATCTTCTCAATATCAGCGCACGCAACATATTTGAATTGACGAAAACGCAACAATATGGAAATAACATCATTTTGCAAACATGGACCGACCAATTGAATATCATTAAGCGACTTTCCAGATGTTGTTTTCGCACTTGCATCGAATACCACCCGCAATTTAGTGGTAGTGCTGTGTTCCCTCAAAACCCCATGATGAGGTAGAAAATAGTTTGGGAATGAGCATTTATTAATGCGGCTCATATGCCCTAAATCTAAATATTCTCTCATAAAGTCACAATACAACTTTCTATATTCAGGTGAACTACGATCTAATTTACGTTCGAGCGCGAGAAATCGATTCTGCGCGAGCGCATAAGAATCTCCCAGTGTGTCACTGGGCTCTGCTAAAGGGATTCGCACGCAGAATCGACCCGTACTGTCACGATACGTAGTCTCTTTGAATAAATTATCGCATATCAATTCGTCTTTTGTGAAGTTGTGCTGCGGAGTGATTTCTTCTAACTCCCAGAATTTTCTTAGTTGTGTGTCTAACGATTGTGAATAATTACACTGGACTTTATTGATGCGCGATGATTTATTGTGAATTATCGGACCAGATATTACCCATCCCAACTTAGTGTTTTGTAGATACGGGCCAAAATTTAAGCGAATTAACCCTTCGTTTAATAGGTCCCAAAACTTATCTGCGCCTATCAATAATTCAATCTCAGATTGTGATTGAAAGTAAGGATCCGCTAACTGTACATGGTCAGGGATACTGATTTGCGAATTTGAATTTAAAGCAGGCAATTGAGCAGTGATTTGAGACAAAACTAAACAGTTCAAGCGCGTATTGTAAGCTGTAATTTTCGATCTCAAACTGACATTGCACGATTTTGTCGAATGAGTCACCGAGTTACCTACTCCGGTGACTTGAACGGTGGACTGTAACAAGGGAATCTTGAGCTTATTACATAATGACTGCGCGATAAAACAGTGCTGACTGCCGTTGTCTAATAAAGCGCGTGCCGTATGATACGTATTGTTGACATCCGCGATTTCCACTAAAGCCGTGGACAGCAATACATTCTCTAATAATGAATGAGATGTGTTATTTTCAAGCGAATTTGACGAGTAAGATGCTGAATGTAACGTTGTCGTATTTATACTAGTTGCATTTTGCAACAAATTGGGCGAAATCTGTAAGACAGCTGACGATGTTGATGCACTAGTTTCATCAAGATAGTCACCATGGATCAAACTGTTGTGTTTTTGATTACACAGCTTACACGGACCGAACCAGCACTCTGATACGACATGACCCGTGCGTAAGCAATTATTGCATAACTTTTTTTCTTTGACAAAGTTTAATTTATCCTTATGAGACAGATTTAAAAAGGAATTGCAAGCATAAAGGGGGTGATTAGAGTTGCACATGCTGCAATTACGTGAACGTTTAGAATATGGCGCATTAGACTTGTTCGATTGCTTATTCTGCGTAGATACAAAACTATGCGACTTGCTCTGATAATTGAAACGGTTTTTTTGTGTGCTGTTATCAGGTACGCTGCCTTTACCGTGCGACGTATTTATTGTTTCCAAAACATCGGCCCTATTTTTAAGAAATTCTATTAAGTTGCTTAATTTCAAACGTGTGCCAGACTGATTTTGGTTAACGAAGGTACTTTTATAATTCTCCCATTCACGTTCCGTACACGAATCTAGTTTTGTAGTAATTAAATAAATTATCAAAGTGTCCCACGACTCAGTCGGCTCGCCAAGGGTACTAAGGGCACGCATATTTTTTAAAAGATTATCTATTAATTTACGAATTTGCCCTGATGACTCTTTGTTTAATGACGTAATATTAAATAATGCCTTGACATGATTTTGCACAAGCAATCGGTTATTATTGTACCTATTTTCCAATAAATCCCAGGCAATAATATAATTTTCAGATGAAAACTCTAAAGATTTAATAACCAATAATGCATTACCAGTAAGAGACGAACGCAGATAATGGAATTTTTGTACGTTGTCGATTTCTTTCGAATTATGGATTAGAGACAGGTAGGTATCGCGGTATTCCAACCAATGGTCGTATGAACCGTCAAAGGAAGGTAGTGAAATAGTTGGTAATTTGATTACACCCGAACCAGTAGAAGAATTACTTCGTTTCTCAGGTTTATTAGCGTTTATTATGCATTTAGACTTGGCTTCATAGGCATAAAACCGATTCTCGAAGGCTTCTCGCTCGCCTAGCTCTTTTTCAATTTGAAAGTCGGGTACGTTACCCTCTATTTCGTCTTGAACTTCGGAAAAACTGGTTAGCAACAATTCTGCCTTTTCCAAACGCGATTGCAATTCTGTTCGAATGGCCTCAGTTACTTCTAAATGTTCTAAAGAATCTACATACTTCGAAAATAATGTAAGTTTGCCACGAATGAGACCTCTTTTTTTATTGCAATCTCTTAGAATATCTTCCACGCTTTCAGTATGGGTTAATGAATGCCTTTTATTGGTCATTTTGGCGTTTGTGAAACACTAGGGATAAGAAGGTACTTACGCGAATTACGCGATTGTGGTTGACTTTGCTCGTTTCAAGGTCAACGGTGTTGCAACTGTTATTTAGGTACGACGTAAACACAATATTAGCACAAATTAAGCACGAAACACTGTGGAATTAGGCGATGAAAGGAAAAAGGATGATTGACCTGACCGTTTTATGCTGGTCCCGATGGTGCCTTTTCTTCGTGTCCGATTAATGCTGTTGATCACGACGGCTGCATCCGGCGCTGAAGGTCCAAATTATGGTTGTGTTGGTTGATAAATGATGAGTACTACGATTGTCTCTGATAACTGTACTTTAATTTCTTAAATAATTTACAAAAGAGTCGTGCTAATTTGTACATGTGACGAAAACCGAAAAACGAATGGTGGCCCGCGCGGACCGTCCCCTACACCGTCCGTGACGTCACACGCGACCGCCGCTAGCGCCGTAGTGGTGGTCGGTGTCAGACGCGCAGACAAAGGCACATTCGAGGAATTGTAGTCATTATAATCTTAGGAAGAAAAACGTAGACTTTAATGTGGGCGACATCGTATGGAAACGCACCTTTTATCACAGTGATAAAGACAATAAGTTCTCGAAAAAATTAGCACCTAAATTCATTAAATGCCGCATCATAGAAAAGAAGTCGAAGCTAGTATATGAACTAGAGGATATGTTGGGCAACAGATTGGGAGCATGGCACATAAAGGATTTCAAATTGAATTAACTTATAGAGTAGTTTCAGTGTTAGGTGATTTTATAAGTAAAATCCTAACCTAAAAAGGGGGGTATGTAACGGTTCTTTTATTTATCTTACTTCAAACTATCAAAATGTAACCGAGTGAAAAAAAAAACAATAATAAATTATTTCCATTATTATATTTAAAAAATACTAACTACATAAAACTTAAAATCAATCTTAATAGTAATTTTAACCTAAATATTTACAAAATGTCTAATTTACAAATGGGTAAAAAAAATATATATTCATTAAATAAACAAGCAAAGTCGGGGCGAACTGCTTGTTTAGTGTTTCTATTGTTCCTGCGAATACGCGGCGGCGGCCGGTCGGTTAAAAGCGTTGGGAGTGGTAGGGACCGATCATTCGTTCGGCAGCACCGTGACTACAGCACGTACGGCCGTAACCTATTCTCACTAGAACCGTTCAAATAGCTGCTAATTTGTACAAACCTAATATATTTCTAGTAAAGTTTCTAGTAAGATTTAAGAGTGCATTAGTGAATCCCCCGTATTGGGTAAGTGTTGCAAAGCTTGAACTTGCTTTTTGTTGTAGCCTCGAGTGTGTAAAAGTGCAAATCATTCCTTGGTGTGAAAGATGACTTGCCGTTAATTTTCAACCGACCTCAAACAAAGAGGATGTTATTACTGTATTTACATTTTGTTTCTAATCAATATAGATTCGTACATTTACACACCAATTAAATACTTGTAAATGATTTTCAGTAGGTGCTTTCTTTTAATTTCAAAAGTAGACTATGCTGTAGTAATAGGTATAGATGCCTGCTTACTAACGTTTCGTGAAATTCTCCCTAATTAAAATTATTGTTGTTACAACTAGAACAAATAGAGATCACGAAACGTCTAGAATAATTATGTCGGAAGGGCATAACTTACCGTTAGATTCTGTTAGGAATGTTTATCTACCTACTTGTTTCTAACTGTTTCTTTATCATCAAATTTTGCTTGTTTGACTGCCTCATCACTGATATCACTATTTATGCTAGTCATTCCATCTGTACCTGTATGCTTCGCCTCAACATGCACCGCTTTCGCAGAACGTGGTGTCGCAGTCAAACTAGAATTGTCGAACTGTGGTGAAATATCTGGTTTGGTGTAATTGCAGGGGACCTACCTCCCACTTGGGATTCTATTGAAGAACTCAAGATTATCACAGCGCGGGTCAGCTGCCTATCGCGAGTTTTCCTGCTACGCTGCTTTGCCGGTCTACGCTCCACTTCAAGACATCCAGGACAGTGGTTGACAAGGACTTAATTGAGTGACGGTTGTTTAGTGTGCGGAACCCACGCCCGAATAATGTAGCTAAATGGAATTAAATCTAAATATCGAATTACTGCCTACTTATTTAGAATACCCGCCACATTGGCGCCTGACTGCAGGTAACATTAGCAACCGTTCCACTTAATTAATGTCTTGCGCATATAGTATTTATCCTTGGTGTTGGCCTTAGTTCCTAGCTTTTAGTAGCTTTTCTGTTATTGTGTTGTCATTCACTGTTTAAGCCCTGGTGAATGATAAAAATATTTTAATATTTTTATTTCTCTCTTGGGTTTTTTTTATCTGCGTTTTTTTTAAGAGTTTTCTTGTGTTTTATTTTGCCATTGTTATTGTTTCTCTTTGTTGAATATAGTAACGCTTTTTAGCACGCTAAGCTAATTAATTGTACTGCAACATTTACCCAACACGTATATTACAATCATGGCATACTCCGTTAAATTTCTGTCATTGCAAAAGGCAGAATTGCAATATGAAGTTGAACTTCGAGGTGGTTCCGGAGAATCTGTTCAAGAGCTTCGGAAGGAAATAGTTAAATTGGCTGTATTATTACCGCCTGAGGATATTTTTGAGTCACACTTAACTCCAGTCGACGATTTGAAACAAATAAAAGAATCACTCATAAAATCACTCGGCACTTTAACTACATTGAAGTCTAAATTTGATAAAAATGTCTTCAATAGAACGGAGAACCTTTTACACCATATATTCCATCGGCTCAATAGAGTTGTTAGTACGCCGGATGTAAATGATATTTATAAAAGCTGCGCTTCTAATCTGAATGCTCAACTTTCTGAATTATCATCGTTAAAGCCTATGGCTTCTCAGCCAAACCCTGTCAACAGTCACGAGAATGTTTCGGACGCTATAAATACCACAGTTGTAACTTGTGACCGTAATTTGTTTGCGGATATTAACAAACTAAAGTATTCTGGTCTGACTTGCGTTCACGCTTTCATACAAAAAGTTGAGGAATTTGTACAATCTAGAGGTATCCCGTATGAAAAAATACTGTCTATGGCGTATGAGGTTTTTACAGATGATGCGTTACACTGGTACCGCTTTAATAAAAGTAGGGTTCACTCTTGGGTTGAATTATGCGTTTTGCTTAAAGAAGATTTTGGACCTAGTGATTACGACTACCGTTTGGCTAGTGAAATTCGTTTGCGCACCCAAGGTGAACAAGAAAACATAACAATTTATTTGTCAATCATGCATGGAATGTTTTCACGGATGACAAAAACCTTTTCCGAAGAAGAAAAATTAAAAATTTTTACTCATAACATTCGTCCATGTTATGCAAATACATTGGCAGCTTCTCCAAAAATTAAGTCTCTTGATGAACTTAAAACTATTTGCAGGAATTATGAAAGCGTTTCATCTAGATCATCCCATTTTCATGAACCACCAAAAGCAAACAGTTCTACTGTTGCCCCTGAGTTTGCTTACAAGCATAAACTTCCACTACCTGGTAGATATAATCAACAGACTACATTGTATAATGATAAGGATTATACTCAAAGAAATAATTACACAAACACCAATAACTATTACAAATATAAATCTAATTCTAATAGTAGCAATGTTAAGGAACCTAGTAAAATTTACAATTACAATATACACGATAAACAGAACGAAGTCGGAGCCATGTCATTTGAGTCTAATAAGGTGTTCTGTCCTAGATGTAGATCGGATTCACACTCCCTTGGTAATTGTAAGCAGGACCGATTCTTGATTTGTTTCAAATGTGGCAGGAAGGACGTTCGCTACCCTGATTGCCCTGATTGCAATTCTGGCGATGGGAAACAGTCAAAAAACTAAAAAGTATCGATTGGCGCGCTCGTGATAAAGATTGGTTGGATTGGCTGAAATTTATTAGAAATTTTTCAACATTCAACAACATCGCGTCAATCGATAATGAAAAAAATGAATCTACTCACCTCGATAAAACTCGAGCTTATGTAGACATTAGGGTTTTAGATGAGCACTTAACTGGACTATTAGATACGGGCTCTTGCGTCACAATTTTAGGGAATGGTAGTCATGATAAACTGCTTAACGCAGGTTTTACTTTACAGAAGTCGTCACATTCCGAATTTATAACTGCAGGTGGCGAGAAACTTGAATGTCTAGGATCTATCACCTTACCTATACAATTTCAAAATAAAACTTTTTTTGTAGAAGTTTTCATCGTACCAAAAGTTAAAAATTCATTAATATTAGGTATAGACTTCTGGCGTACGTTTGGACTATTTCCCAAACACTTAGATGCTATTTCTTTCTATAAAGATTCTGAAATTTCTAATATCACACACTCAGAAACTAATCCTGATGCGTTATGTCCTTATGAACATCTAACAACGGAACAAAGAAATTATGCTGACGAAATGATTTCACAGTTTCGTAACATTTCCTATGAGGAGCGAGGTCTGGGACGAACATCTGTCATAGCTCACTGTATTGATACGGGTGATGCTGCCCCCGTACGTCAACGCTATTACAGAATGTCTCCTGAGAAACAGCGAATTTTGATTGAACAGCTTGATGAGATGATAAAAGATGATGTAGTAGAGCCTTGTGAAAGTCCGTGGTCCTCTCCTGTACTACTGACACCTAAAAAGAATGGTGAACTTAGGTTCTGTCTTGATAGTAGGAAACTAAACTCCATAACTAAGAAGGACGCATATAGTTTACCTTATATCACTGAGATTTTAGATAACCTTCGGGATGCTAAATATCTCAGTAGTATAGACCTGTCCAAAAGTTTTTGGCAGGTCCTTATTAAAGAAGAGGACAGGTGTAAGACCGCATTTTATATTCCATCTCGCGGAACCTACCAATTTAAGTGTATGCCGTTTGGCTTGACCAACGCACCTGCCACACAGCAAAGACTTGTCGATTACCTGTTTTATGGGCCAGAATTTGAGCATAAGGTGTTCGTTTATGTTGATGACGTCATCATTGTTTCTGACTCCTTCCAAAATCATATATTACTTCTAAAAAGAGTCCTAGAAAAACTAAAGATGGCCAACCTAACAATTAATATGAAAAAAAGCCAGTTTTTCCGGAAACAGCTAAAGTATTTGGGATATGTAGTGGATTCTTTAGGACTGCGTGCAGATCCTGAAAAAATAAAATCTATAACAGACTATCCTACCCCTTCAAATCGTAAAGAAGTAAGACGATTCATAGGTGCAGCCTCATGGTACCGCAGATTTATTCAGAATTTTAGTAGTCTAGCTGCTCCCCTCAACAAACTAACCTCTCAAGGTAAAAACGCTCCTGCCTTCTGTTGGTCTCAACAAGCTGATGAAGCCTTTGAGAAACTGAAGGTTTGTCTGGCTTCTTCTCCTATACTGTCTTGTCCTAATTACTCCGAGCCCTTTGAAGTCCATACAGATGCCAGCGATTACGGAATAGGAGCAGTATTAATCCAAAAAGAAAATGGTATTGAAAAGGTAATCGCGTACATGAGTAAATCTCTGACTAAACAGGAACGTAATTACAGTGCCACGGAGCGTGAAGCTTTGGCCGTCCTGGTAGCAATCGAACACTGGAGATGTTACTTAGAGAATGGTCTCAAATTCACAGTCTATACTGATCATTCCTCCTTGAAATGGTTTTTGAATCTCAATAACCCTACTGGAAGACTTGCTCGCTGGGGTATACGTCTTTCAACTTTTAATTTTGAAATAAAACACCGTAAAGGAGCTGATAATGTAGTTCCTGACAGTTTGTCTCGCTCTGTACCTATAGCAGCTATTAATGTATCTGCGAACGGTATGCCAAACACTAAAGATGAATGGTACCTTAAAATTTATAATGGATGTATGGATTCTCCAACATCTTTCTTAAACTATCGCTTACAGGATGGCAGACTTTATCGCTACAGGAAGTCCCTTAACCCGCTTACTAGAGAATTTGATTGGAAAGAAGTCGTACCTTTTGAGAATCGCAAAGATATCATTTCTCACAATCACTGCGATTTAATAGCGGGACACTTTGGCATTTTTAAAACGTACAAACGTTTGTCGCTAAGATATTTTTGGCCTAGCATGCATCATGATGTGTCAGAATTCGTGTCATGTTGTGACATATGTATGTCTTATAAGTACCCGAACCATGCCTCTTTAGGAGTTATGGGTAGACCAAAGGAATGTTGTCGGCCATTTCAGATGTTGAGCATCGATTTAGTTGGACCTTTACCTACAAGTAGAAAACAGAATTCATTTTTATTAGTTGTCACTTGCTGTTTCTCTAAATATTGTATGATTTTCCCTATTCGCCGTGCTACAGCTGATATAATTGTTAGGATATTGGAAGAGCACGTTTTTCTCGTACATGGTGTACCGAGTACGTTATTGATGGATAATGGCAGACAGTTCACTAGCAACATGATGAAACAATTATTTACTACCTATAATATTCCTAATATTTTCTACACTCCCTTTTATACACCTCAGGTAAATACAGTGGAACGCTATAATAAAACCATAATCACGGCTATATCTACGTTTATTGAGAACGATCATAGGTCTTGGGATACCAACATACCAAAAATTCAATTCGCTTTAAATAGCGCGGTAAATGAAGTGACGGGTTTTACACCAGCGTTCCTAGTGTACGGTCGTGAACTTATATCTTGTGGTTCCCATTACATTGACGCAGATGTCGAGGATCATCATATCGTCCCCGTCGTGTCAAAATTAAATAACTAACAAAACCAAAGTTCTGAGATATTCACGTTTTTGTGATTTTTTTCATTAAAAATAGCGATAACTTTCTAAGGTGAAGAAAATTTACGGTCAATCTTTTGATATGTTATACAACAGGTTTACCTTCATAATTTAAATTGTCTGTCGTGTCGTTATTTTGTATTGTTTTAAATAGAAAAATAAAAAAGTAATTATTTAGTTTTGCCACAAACGTATTTTACAACTAAGTTGCAGTTATAACGCTTTTGTATGTCGGTTATCAAGTTTTGCCACAACCAAAAAATAACTCATACGAATATTTCCAGTGAATAAGCAGACTTATTTAATTTTGCTACACTTTTACTGTCATAAATTTTGTTGTATTCGTTTTATTTTATTTGATGTATGAATGCAATTTTAGCGAAAAAAATCTATAAAAACAGTTAAATAATACTAAAATGTACTTGATTAGCAAATTTTTATTCAACAAAATCAAATTGGTATGGTTTCCACATAATTAAAATAAAAAACCAACATTGAAATTAAAACAAACATTTAAATGATTATCAAAAATAAAATAATTCAAAAACATTAAAATTAAAACGATTTATTATCTAACAATCAACGTTAGATTCCATCAAAATAAACTGATCCAAAAACAATAAAAATGTAAGAATTCAACAACATCTGACAATAAACTTCAGATTCCAATTAAAACAAACATTAAAATATCAAAATTAAAATAAATCAATAACAAAGACATTGTATGAATAATAGATAACTATTCAGATTCAACATCTGACTCATTGACATCTGGTTGACCTGATGATGCAGGCAAACTTTTATACCATGCGTGTAGTTCACGAGGAATTATATTTTTATGGCAAAGCATCAGCAAATCAATCCTTCAATCCTTTTTTTTAGCATTAGTAATTGGTAACGTTCTGGTATAAGCACTTTGAAGGCAATGTTCAGTAATTGTAGCAGCAGGAGTACTTCTCGTTTGTCGGCTAGGCTTGTTTAACGTATCTATAGATAAATATGGACCGTCGTAGCCATATCTAAATTTAATAATTCCTGGAAATTGTTTTTCAAAGTGTAAACATTTGATTTTTAACCAGTTTACTTTCTCATTTCCATCATCAGTTAAAGTCCTGTTTTTAATCATTTGTGACGCTAATTGTTTAACATCAATCATATCTTTGTAAGTCAACTCCGTGACGATGTAGGGACTCCTGTTTGAGTTGTGTCTTTTGGAACGAGCTCGATGCATAATAGCTTTCCAATCTATCACTGAATAGACTTCGGTGTGCCTTTTTTCCTTCTCTATTGCACTGTGCATCGAGTCTACTTCCATGAAGCTATGTCCACTCTCAAGATATTTCTGTTCTATCACATTCAGATGTGGATGTGATTGAATAAAGTGCAACAGGAATGCAGCCATGTACTGATTCCGGTTTTGACCAGAGCAGGTATCGGAGTAAATAGTAATGTGAGTTACTTCTTCTGGTACATTTTTAATCCAATTATTTAATGCCGAAGCAATTTCTATGCTTCCTCTTTTACCATTTATTTCTGTCTAAATCAAACAATGTGCTTTGTTCTCTGGTGGCTTGAACTCATAAATTGATAAATTATATAAGTTAAGTTTACGACAATAATATAACAAGCTATCTGACGTAGAAAGAATTTGCAGAAGACTTTGTAGGTCCATTGTGATGCATAAATAAGATGCATCTTCTTCTGACCTCTTTTTATCAATGTCTTTTGATTTATAGGATGCATCTTTCCTTCCTATGTGTTCTTTGTACTCATTTTCTAAAGCTTCGTCCCGATCTGTTGCGCGGTTGTATTTGTTACACAGACAGCACTGATCTTTTTTTGGATGAAAGAAAGATAAGTTATACTGTGTACCAAAAACATTCTTGTAAATATTGAATTTAACCGGCTCTTTATTTATTTCTTTCATTTTGCCTTTATATAAGTTGTACATTTTAGCAATTGATAAATTTGGGTCCAAGTATTGTTTGGATGATTTCTTTCAACAATATAGGGATTCAACTACAGCAAAACTTTCAATGTGTTTTTTTACTTCGTCTACTTTTTCATCCGTAGATTTATTAGAGGGTTGATGCTTACCACGTCTGTCACAGGAATCAAATGCCCCCAAATTATTTATATTTCTGACTGCTGTTTTGATAGGCCCAGAAGAAATACATAATGAAGACAAGAAAAAATTTTTACAGACACGTACAAATTGGGTTTGTTCTTTGAAAAAACCATTTTCTCTAGAAGAAGCACGTTGTTTTTCTGGAGGTAAGTTTTTCAAGGTTCTTCTTACTTCCTTCAGTTTAATTATTTTTAAAAGAAACTCTTTTTGAAGCCTATAGTCGTTAATTTTCCAGTACACGTTACATATTTCTTTACGTTCTTCTTCTGAAAAAATATTAGTACATTGGTATTGGCAGGTACTGCTGCATTTTGGTTCTTTAGGTACTTTCGCACTATGAACTTTCCCCTTTCTATCTTTATATGGTAAGCCATCTCTTTTTTTCTCTAATTCTTTACTTCGTTTCCAGTTCTTAGGATTACTTTTTTTCCATCTGCGTTTTTCTCTAGACTTTGCTAGATTATCACTCTCCAGTGCATTGTCGTGTACATTTACCAAATCATTATTATCAAAAGTTGCATCTGTTCTTTCTTGTGTTTGATGATTAGAAGTACTTGGAATGCTATTAATCTGAACTTCGGTAGCAATTAATGGTTCATTTTCTATGTTAATAACAGAAAATGATTCAAGTGATATTGTATCTTTATTGGATCCGTCAGATACATTACTAGGCTTTATCGATTTCTTTTTTTTGATTTTTCTTTTATTGTTATTAGTCTGTATGGAATTTGATTTTTCAGAATTACTTGTAGAATCTAATAATGCTTTACGCTTTGCTAATCGAACACCGCCTTCTTCACTATCTAAAATCCATGAACTTCCAGAATCAGAAAATGGTTCTTCCTCAGTCAGTGGTAAGATATCGATACCAGAAATATACTAAATAGTGAAGTCATTCGGTATTTTATGTTTAATAATTAAACACACATTAAATATTGTTACAGGAAATGTGATTATGTAATCAATTAAATCTGCTTGTTTTATTATTTAATTCACTGTTTCAAACGGGAAAAACTAACTAAGTGCACTTATCAATTTTTAAATTATGTTATAATTACAACGTTTCTAATGAAAAATTTAACAAGAGCATTTGTTTAATTTTGCCTTAACCAAATTTTGTAACAATGTTTCAAAGGGAGTTGTGGCAGAATTCAACAAAGTAACTTATTGACTTTGTTTGTATTGTCGAAGCCCTTAGATGTAGTTATTTAATTTATTTACCAGTTATTCAGTTGTTCCACGGAAATTCTAAAACAAACCTTGTTGTAATGGATGGTCAATAGATTTACTAAAATGAAGATATCTTTGCAAATATCATACATATCGCAACGAGATAGAGACCAAAATGCAAATCACAGATTCTATTATTCAAAAATCAAAAAAAGTTAATTTCGGCAAAAGTGTCAGTTATTTAATTTTGACACGACGGGGACGATATAGTCTTCTCACCTCGAGATTCATATGCTGAAAATCTTAGCCAACTACGCAAAACTTTCGATAAAGTTCAGGCTTCCCTCATTAAGGCTGGTTGTGTTGGTTGATAAATGATGAGTACTACGATTGTCTCTGATAACTGTACTTTAATTTCTTAAATAATTTACAAAAGAGTCGTGCTAATTTGTACATGAGACGAAAACCGAAAAACGAATGGTGGCCCGCGCGGACCGTCCTGTCCCCCCTACACCGTCCGTGACGTCACACGCGACCGCCGCTAGCGCCGTAGTGGTGGTCGGTGTCAGACGCGCAGACATGCCCCCCGCCTTGGAGTAGCAGCCTCCAACAGATGTACAGCAGAAGGAAGGGATCTTCATCGTGGTTGGTTTTTTTTATTCTTCATTTAGCAGCGGGCACAGCTTCTGGTAACCTCCTTTTATGACTCCGTTACTAGTATAGATCTCCGCTACTCGAGCCAGTCCATCAGTTCCTGGGTATGTGCGTGTTACTCGTCCTAGACGCCATTTGAGGGGTGGTAGGTTGTCCTCCTTTACAAGTACCAGAGTGTTAGGTGTGATGGTGTTTTGATTGGTCTGCCATTTTGTCCTGGTCTGTAGTTCCCCGATGTACTCTTTTGTCCAGCGACGCCAGAAGTTTTGACGCATTTGTTCAACACGCTCATAGCGGTTCAGATATGATGTAGACGCAGTCGTAACATCTTTGTAGGCAGGTGCGACGAGCGGCCGGCCAACCAGGAAGTGGGCTGGTGTGAGCGGAAGTAGGTCATTGGGATCGGTAGACATGGGATACATGGGTCTGGAATTTAGGATCGCTTCAATTTGTGCTAATAATGTGAAATACTCCTCATATGTGAGGTTCGCGGTCCCTAACCGACGGAGATGGTGTTTGCACGACTTAACCCCAGCTTCCCACAAGCCACCAAAATGAGGCGAGTAAGGCGGAATGAAGTTAAATTTAATATTTTCGCTAGCCGTGAAATTTAATATAATGTTTTCATTATTAATTAAAAAATTTGAAAATTCCTTAAGCGCACCGACAAAGTTTTTTCCGTTGTCGGAAAAGATCTGTGCAGGTTTTCCACGACGAGAGAAGAACCTTCTTAAAGCCAGTAAATATGCCTCCGAGCTAAGGCTCGTAACTAATTCTAAATGTACTGCACGAGTTGTAAAACAAACAAAGAGACAAATATAACACTTGTCCAACCGTGCCCCTCTTCCTTTCCGGTTCAATACGAATACAGGTCCCGCGTAATCGACCCCGCAACGTTGGAACGGATACCCAGGGTCCAAGCGTTCAACTGGTAAGTTACCCATTTTTACTGATAATGTTTGTCCTCTCTGACGTGTACATGAAATGCACTTATGTACGGTTTTTTTTGCAAGATCGCGACCTTTGAGTGGCCACCAGTTGTCTCTGATTGTGGCAAGGAGCAACTGAGGTCCAGCATGGAGCAAACGATTATGTTCGAACCGGAATAAGAGTTGAGTAAAAATGTGCTTTGAACATAATAATATCGGGTGTTTCTTATCGTATGAGAAAGTCGCAGAATTTTGCAATCTACCTCCCACCCTAATAAGCCCGTCTTCATCTAAAAATACATCTAAACTCGATATGCTCCTAGACTTTATAGGTAATTTATTGAATAAAGCGTTGTGAATATCTGTAAAAAGATCCTGTTGTGCAAGTTTAGCTAAAACTAAAACGGATTTATCAAGCTCCTCATATGTGAGCAGACCATAGTTACGTTGTGATTTATTTTTAGTGCGTGAATTGTTGATAAAACGCAACACATAGCCTACTGCACGTCTCATCCGGTTCCAGTTAGAAAAGCGTTCAAAATTTAAAATAATGACTTGGTTTGATTTAGTTACTAATGAAATTGTATTTGATTTTAGTTCAGGTAAATTACTAATATTAATATTTTCGTTATGGTTTTTAGTAAAATTATTTTTAATTTCGCGTAAAAATGTTGGCCCCTGCCACCAAATATCAGATTGTTGAAGTGCGTCGAAAGTCAACCCACGAGATAACCAATCAGCTGGGTTGTCCTTGCCAGCAACGTGCAGCCACGGTGTCAGTTCGTTGATTTGTACTACTCGATTCTGAACAAACGGTTTTAGAAGTTTTGGTGACATTTTAATCCAACTGATAGCTATCGTTGATTCAGACCATAAATACACTTTATTAAAGCTTATTCGCAATGAACCTATAATTTTTTGATACAATTTAGCACCAACTAATGCACCGCAAAGCTCAAGCCGCGGTATTGTTACTGTTTTGATTGGCGCGACTTTGCTTTTTGCACAAAGTAGTCTGACTACTACTGGTGAGTCATCGCTGTAGGTACTGACGTATGCGCAAGCCCCGTACGCGTCCTGTGAAGCGTCGGTAAATATGTGTAAATCAGTATAATTGGTGTAAGGCCCTCTCACGTGACGAGGTATATGAATTTTATGTAAAAATTGAAAAGTTTGTATGAAATTTTGCCAAAATATTACAATATCATTAGGAACTGGGTCGTCCCAGCCCAACTTACACAGCCATAGCTTTTGTAGCATAATTTTAGCTATGATTATTGCCGGCGCTAACAAACCCAGCGGATCATAAACCTGCGAAATAATTGATAAGATGACGCGCTTGGTAACATTAGCATCAGTTGTGGTAATTTTTGTCGTAAAGTATAACAAATCTTCTGAATTTGACCACCCTAACCCGAGCGTTTTAGTCAGACAATTCTCGCCCAATGACAAATCCTTCGTATTATTATTTGCCGAAGGTTCTAGATTAAACATCCATTTACGTAAGGGAAAACATGCAGACTTTAAAACATCGGAAACCTTATTACAAATGCTCAATAACGTATTCCTATCGTCACAACTTGTCACCAAATCATCCACAAAGAAATCTTCATTTATTACGCGTTCGATTACGTCATCCTTGCATTCCAGCGCCAACTGTTTTATGCATCGAATGCTTAGATATGGCGCAGACGCAGTGCCGTACGTTACGGTGTTAAGTTGGAATACACCGAGTTCATCTGTTTTATTTTCACGCCAAAGAATTAACTGAAGATTTCTCTGGTCAGACTGAATATTGATTTGCAGGTACATCTTCTCAATATCAGCGCACGCAACATATTTGAATTGACGAAAACGCAACAATATGGAAATAACATCATTTTGCAAACATGGACCGACCAATTGAATATCATTAAGCGACTTTCCAGATGTTGTTTTCGCACTTGCATCGAATACCACCCGCAATTTAGTGGTAGTGCTGTGTTCCCTCAAAACCCCATGATGAGGTAGAAAATAGTTTGGGAATGAGCATTTATTAATGCGGCTCATATGCCCTAAATCTAAATATTCTCTCATAAAGTCACAATACAACTTTCTATATTCAGGTGAACTACGATCTAATTTACGTTCGAGCGCGAGAAATCGATTCTGCGCGAGCGCATAAGAATCTCCCAGTGTGTCACTGGGCTCTGCTAAAGGGATTCGCACGCAGAATCGACCCGTACTGTCACGATACGTAGTCTCTTTGAATAAATTATCGCATATCAATTCGTCTTTTGTGAAGTTGTGCTGCGGAGTGATTTCTTCTAACTCCCAGAATTTTCTTAGTTGTGTGTCTAACGATTGTGAATAATTACACTGGACTTTATTGATGCGCGATGATTTATTGTGAATTATCGGACCAGATATTACCCATCCCAACTTAGTGTTTTGTAGATACGGGCCAAAATTTAAGCGAATTAACCCTTCGTTTAATAGGTCCCAAAACTTATCTGCGCCTATCAATAATTCAATCTCAGATTGTGATTGAAAGTAAGGATCCGCTAACTGTACATGGTCAGGGATACTGATTTGCGAATTTGAATTTAAAGCAGGCAATTGAGCAGTGATTTGAGACAAAACTAAACAGTTCAAGCGCGTATTGTAAGCTGTAATTTTCGATCTCAAACTGACATTGCACGATTTTGTCGAATGAGTCACCGAGTTACCTACTCCGGTGACTTGAACGGTGGACTGTAACAAGGGAATCTTGAGCTTATTACATAATGACTGCGCGATAAAACAGTGCTGACTGCCGTTGTCTAATAAAGCGCGTGCCGTATGATACGTATTGTTGACATCCGCGATTTCCACTAAAGCCGTGGACAGCAATACATTCTCTAATAATGAATGAGATGTGTTATTTTCAAGCGAATTTGACGAGTAAGATGCTGAATGTAACGTTGTCGTATTTATACTAGTTGCATTTTGCAACAAATTGGGCGAAATCTGTAAGACAGCTGACGATGTTGATGCACTAGTTTCATCAAGATAGTCACCATGGATCAAACTGTTGTGTTTTTGATTACACAGCTTACACGGACCGAACCAGCACTCTGATACGACATGACCCGTGCGTAAGCAATTATTGCATAACTTTTTTTCTTTGACAAAGTTTAATTTATCCTTATGAGACAGATTTAAAAAGGAATTGCAAGCATAAAGGGGGTGATTAGAGTTGCACATGCTGCAATTACGTGAACGTTTAGAATATGGCGCATTAGACTTGTTCGATTGCTTATTCTGCGTAGATACAAAACTATGCGACTTGCTCTGATAATTGAAACGGTTTTTTTGTGTGCTGTTATCAGGTACGCTGCCTTTACCGTGCGACGTATTTATTGTTTCCAAAACATCGGCCCTATTTTTAAGAAATTCTATTAAGTTGCTTAATTTCAAACGTGTGCCAGACTGATTTTGGTTAACGAAGGTACTTTTATAATTCTCCCATTCACGTTCCGTACACGAATCTAGTTTTGTAGTAATTAAATAAATTATCAAAGTGTCCCACGACTCAGTCGGCTCGCCAAGGGTACTAAGGGCACGCATATTTTTTAAAAGATTATCTATTAATTTACGAATTTGCCCTGATGACTCTTTGTTTAATGACGTAATATTAAATAATGCCTTGACATGATTTTGCACAAGCAATCGGTTATTATTGTACCTATTTTCCAATAAATCCCAGGCAATAATATAATTTTCAGATGAAAACTCTAAAGATTTAATAACCAATAATGCATTACCAGTAAGAGACGAACGCAGATAATGGAATTTTTGTACGTTGTCGATTTCTTTCGAATTATGGATTAGAGACAGGTAGGTATCGCGGTATTCCAACCAATGGTCGTATGAACCGTCAAAGGAAGGTAGTGAAATAGTTGGTAATTTGATTACACCCGAACCAGTAGAAGAATTACTTCGTTTCTCAGGTTTATTAGCGTTTATTATGCATTTAGACTTGGCTTCATAGGCATAAAACCGATTCTCGAAGGCTTCTCGCTCGCCTAGCTCTTTTTCAATTTGAAAGTCGGGTACGTTACCCTCTATTTCGTCTTGAACTTCGGAAAAACTGGTTAGCAACAATTCTGCCTTTTCCAAACGCGATTGCAATTCTGTTCGAATGGCCTCAGTTACTTCTAAATGTTCTAAAGAATCTACATACTTCGAAAATAATGTAAGTTTGCCACGAATGAGACCTCTTTTTTTATTGCAATCTCTTAGAATATCTTCCACGCTTTCAGTATGGGTTAATGAATGCCTTTTATTGGTCATTTTGGCGTTTGTGAAACACTAGGGATAAGAAGGTACTTACGCGAATTACGCGATTGTGGTTGACTTTGCTCGTTTCAAGGTCAACGGTGTTGCAACTGTTATTTAGGTACGACGTAAACACAATATTAGCACAAATTAAGCACGAAACACTGTGGAATTAGGCGATGAAAGGAAAAAGGATGATTGACCTGACCGTTTTATGCTGGTCCCGATGGTGCCTTTTCTTCGTGTCCGATTAATGCTGTTGATCACGACGGCTGCATCCGGCGCTGAAGGTCCAAATTATGGTTGTGTTGGTTGATAAATGATGAGTACTACGATTGTCTCTGATAACTGTACTTTAATTTCTTAAATAATTTACAAAAGAGTCGTGCTAATTTGTACATGTGACGAAAACCGAAAAACGAATGGTGGCCCGCGCGGACCGTCCCCTACACCGTCCGTGACGTCACACGCGACCGCCGCTAGCGCCGTAGTGGTGGTCGGTGTCAGACGCGCAGACAAAGGCACATTCGAGGAATTGTAGTCATTATAATCTTAGGAAGAAAAACGTAGACTTTAATGTGGGCGACATCGTATGGAAACGCACCTTTTATCACAGTGATAAAGACAATAAGTTCTCGAAAAAATTAGCACCTAAATTCATTAAATGCCGCATCATAGAAAAGAAGTCGAAGCTAGTATATGAACTAGAGGATATGTTGGGCAACAGATTGGGAGCATGGCACATAAAGGATTTCAAATTGAATTAACTTATAGAGTAGTTTCAGTGTTAGGTGATTTTATAAGTAAAATCCTAACCTAAAAAGGGGGGTATGTAACGGTTCTTTTATTTATCTTACTTCAAACTATCAAAATGTAACCGAGTGAAAAAAAAAACAATAATAAATTATTTCCATTATTATATTTAAAAAATACTAACTACATAAAACTTAAAATCAATCTTAATAGTAATTTTAACCTAAATATTTACAAAATGTCTAATTTACAAATGGGTAAAAAAAATATATATTCATTAAATAAACAAGCAAAGTCGGGGCGAACTGCTTGTTTAGTGTTTCTATTGTTCCTGCGAATACGCGGCGGCGGCCGGTCGGTTAAAAGCGTTGGGAGTGGTAGGGACCGATCATTCGTTCGGCAGCACCGTGACTACAGCACGTACGGCCGTAACCTATTCTCACTAGAACCGTTCAAATAGCTGCTAATTTGTACAAACCTAATATATTTCTAGTAAAGTTTCTAGTAAGATTTAAGAGTGCATTAGTGAATCCCCCGTATTGGGTAAGTGTTGCAAAGCTTGAACTTGCTTTTTGTTGTAGCCTCGAGTGTGTAAAAGTGCAAATCATTCCTTGGTGTGAAAGATGACTTGCCGTTAATTTTCAACCGACCTCAAACAAAGAGGATGTTATTACTGTATTTACATTTTGTTTCTAATCAATATAGATTCGTACATTTACACACCAATTAAATACTTGTAAATGATTTTCAGTAGGTGCTTTCTTTTAATTTCAAAAGTAGACTATGCTGTAGTAATAGGTATAGATGCCTGCTTACTAACGTTTCGTGAAATTCTCCCTAATTAAAATTATTGTTGTTACAACTAGAACAAATAGAGATCACGAAACGTCTAGAATAATTATGTCGGAAGGGCATAACTTACCGTTAGATTCTGTTAGGAATGTTTATCTACCTACTTGTTTCTAACTGTTTCTTTATCATCAAATTTTGCTTGTTTGACTGCCTCATCACTGATATCACTATTTATGCTAGTCATTCCATCTGTACCTGTATGCTTCGCCTCAACATGCACCGCTTTCGCAGAACGTGGTGTCGCAGTCAAACTAGAATTGTCGAACTGTGGTGAAATATCTGGTTTGGTGTAATTGCAGGGGACCTACCTCCCACTTGGGATTCTATTGAAGAACTCAAGATTATCACAGCGCGGGTCAGCTGCCTATCGCGAGTTTTCCTGCTACGCTGCTTTGCCGGTCTACGCTCCACTTCAAGACATCCAGGACAGTGGTTGACAAGGACTTAATTGAGTGACGGTTGTTTAGTGTGCGGAACCCACGCCCGAATAATGTAGCTAAATGGAATTAAATCTAAATATCGAATTACTGCCTACTTATTTAGAATACCCGCCACATTGGCGCCTGACTGCAGGTAACATTAGCAACCGTTCCACTTAATTAATGTCTTGCGCATATAGTATTTATCCTTGGTGTTGGCCTTAGTTCCTAGCTTTTAGTAGCTTTTCTGTTATTGTGTTGTCATTCACTGTTTAAGCCCTGGTGAATGATAAAAATATTTTAATATTTTTATTTCTCTCTTGGGTTTTTTTTATCTGCGTTTTTTTTAAGAGTTTTCTTGTGTTTTATTTTGCCATTGTTATTGTTTCTCTTTGTTGAATATAGTAACGCTTTTTAGCACGCTAAGCTAATTAATTGTACTGCAACATTTACCCAACACGTATATTACAATCATGGCATACTCCGTTAAATTTCTGTCATTGCAAAAGGCAGAATTGCAATATGAAGTTGAACTTCGAGGTGGTTCCGGAGAATCTGTTCAAGAGCTTCGGAAGGAAATAGTTAAATTGGCTGTATTATTACCGCCTGAGGATATTTTTGAGTCACACTTAACTCCAGTCGACGATTTGAAACAAATAAAAGAATCACTCATAAAATCACTCGGCACTTTAACTACATTGAAGTCTAAATTTGATAAAAATGTCTTCAATAGAACGGAGAACCTTTTACACCATATATTCCATCGGCTCAATAGAGTTGTTAGTACGCCGGATGTAAATGATATTTATAAAAGCTGCGCTTCTAATCTGAATGCTCAACTTTCTGAATTATCATCGTTAAAGCCTATGGCTTCTCAGCCAAACCCTGTCAACAGTCACGAGAATGTTTCGGACGCTATAAATACCACAGTTGTAACTTGTGACCGTAATTTGTTTGCGGATATTAACAAACTAAAGTATTCTGGTCTGACTTGCGTTCACGCTTTCATACAAAAAGTTGAGGAATTTGTACAATCTAGAGGTATCCCGTATGAAAAAATACTGTCTATGGCGTATGAGGTTTTTACAGATGATGCGTTACACTGGTACCGCTTTAATAAAAGTAGGGTTCACTCTTGGGTTGAATTATGCGTTTTGCTTAAAGAAGATTTTGGACCTAGTGATTACGACTACCGTTTGGCTAGTGAAATTCGTTTGCGCACCCAAGGTGAACAAGAAAACATAACAATTTATTTGTCAATCATGCATGGAATGTTTTCACGGATGACAAAAACCTTTTCCGAAGAAGAAAAATTAAAAATTTTTACTCATAACATTCGTCCATGTTATGCAAATACATTGGCAGCTTCTCCAAAAATTAAGTCTCTTGATGAACTTAAAACTATTTGCAGGAATTATGAAAGCGTTTCATCTAGATCATCCCATTTTCATGAACCACCAAAAGCAAACAGTTCTACTGTTGCCCCTGAGTTTGCTTACAAGCATAAACTTCCACTACCTGGTAGATATAATCAACAGACTACATTGTATAATGATAAGGATTATACTCAAAGAAATAATTACACAAACACCAATAACTATTACAAATATAAATCTAATTCTAATAGTAGCAATGTTAAGGAACCTAGTAAAATTTACAATTACAATATACACGATAAACAGAACGAAGTCGGAGCCATGTCATTTGAGTCTAATAAGGTGTTCTGTCCTAGATGTAGATCGGATTCACACTCCCTTGGTAATTGTAAGCAGGACCGATTCTTGATTTGTTTCAAATGTGGCAGGAAGGACGTTCGCTACCCTGATTGCCCTGATTGCAATTCTGGCGATGGGAAACAGTCAAAAAACTAAAAAGTATCGATTGGCGCGCTCGTGATAAAGATTGGTTGGATTGGCTGAAATTTATTAGAAATTTTTCAACATTCAACAACATCGCGTCAATCGATAATGAAAAAAATGAATCTACTCACCTCGATAAAACTCGAGCTTATGTAGACATTAGGGTTTTAGATGAGCACTTAACTGGACTATTAGATACGGGCTCTTGCGTCACAATTTTAGGGAATGGTAGTCATGATAAACTGCTTAACGCAGGTTTTACTTTACAGAAGTCGTCACATTCCGAATTTATAACTGCAGGTGGCGAGAAACTTGAATGTCTAGGATCTATCACCTTACCTATACAATTTCAAAATAAAACTTTTTTTGTAGAAGTTTTCATCGTACCAAAAGTTAAAAATTCATTAATATTAGGTATAGACTTCTGGCGTACGTTTGGACTATTTCCCAAACACTTAGATGCTATTTCTTTCTATAAAGATTCTGAAATTTCTAATATCACACACTCAGAAACTAATCCTGATGCGTTATGTCCTTATGAACATCTAACAACGGAACAAAGAAATTATGCTGACGAAATGATTTCACAGTTTCGTAACATTTCCTATGAGGAGCGAGGTCTGGGACGAACATCTGTCATAGCTCACTGTATTGATACGGGTGATGCTGCCCCCGTACGTCAACGCTATTACAGAATGTCTCCTGAGAAACAGCGAATTTTGATTGAACAGCTTGATGAGATGATAAAAGATGATGTAGTAGAGCCTTGTGAAAGTCCGTGGTCCTCTCCTGTACTACTGACACCTAAAAAGAATGGTGAACTTAGGTTCTGTCTTGATAGTAGGAAACTAAACTCCATAACTAAGAAGGACGCATATAGTTTACCTTATATCACTGAGATTTTAGATAACCTTCGGGATGCTAAATATCTCAGTAGTATAGACCTGTCCAAAAGTTTTTGGCAGGTCCTTATTAAAGAAGAGGACAGGTGTAAGACCGCATTTTATATTCCATCTCGCGGAACCTACCAATTTAAGTGTATGCCGTTTGGCTTGACCAACGCACCTGCCACACAGCAAAGACTTGTCGATTACCTGTTTTATGGGCCAGAATTTGAGCATAAGGTGTTCGTTTATGTTGATGACGTCATCATTGTTTCTGACTCCTTCCAAAATCATATATTACTTCTAAAAAGAGTCCTAGAAAAACTAAAGATGGCCAACCTAACAATTAATATGAAAAAAAGCCAGTTTTTCCGGAAACAGCTAAAGTATTTGGGATATGTAGTGGATTCTTTAGGACTGCGTGCAGATCCTGAAAAAATAAAATCTATAACAGACTATCCTACCCCTTCAAATCGTAAAGAAGTAAGACGATTCATAGGTGCAGCCTCATGGTACCGCAGATTTATTCAGAATTTTAGTAGTCTAGCTGCTCCCCTCAACAAACTAACCTCTCAAGGTAAAAACGCTCCTGCCTTCTGTTGGTCTCAACAAGCTGATGAAGCCTTTGAGAAACTGAAGGTTTGTCTGGCTTCTTCTCCTATACTGTCTTGTCCTAATTACTCCGAGCCCTTTGAAGTCCATACAGATGCCAGCGATTACGGAATAGGAGCAGTATTAATCCAAAAAGAAAATGGTATTGAAAAGGTAATCGCGTACATGAGTAAATCTCTGACTAAACAGGAACGTAATTACAGTGCCACGGAGCGTGAAGCTTTGGCCGTCCTGGTAGCAATCGAACACTGGAGATGTTACTTAGAGAATGGTCTCAAATTCACAGTCTATACTGATCATTCCTCCTTGAAATGGTTTTTGAATCTCAATAACCCTACTGGAAGACTTGCTCGCTGGGGTATACGTCTTTCAACTTTTAATTTTGAAATTAAACACCGTAAAGGAGCTGATAATGTAGTTCCTGACAGTTTGTCTCGCTCTGTACCTATAGCAGCTATTAATGTATCTGCGAACGGTATGCCAAACACTAAAGATGAATGGTACCTTAAAATTTATAATGGATGTATGGATTCTCCAACATCTTTCTTAAACTATCGCTTACAGGATGGCAGACTTTATCGCTACAGGAAGTCCCTTAACCCGCTTACTAGAGAATTTGATTGGAAAGAAGTCGTACCTTTTGAGAATCGCAAAGATATCATTTCTCACAATCACTGCGATTTAATAGCGGGACACTTTGGCATTTTTAAAACGTACAAACGTTTGTCGCTAAGATATTTTTGGCCTAGCATGCATCATGATGTGTCAGAATTCGTGTCATGTTGTGACATATGTATGTCTTATAAGTACCCGAACCATGCCTCTTTAGGAGTTATGGGTAGACCAAAGGAATGTTGTCGGCCATTTCAGATGTTGAGCATCGATTTAGTTGGACCTTTACCTACAAGTAGAAAACAGAATTCATTTTTATTAGTTGTCACTTGCTGTTTCTCTAAATATTGTATGATTTTCCCTATTCGCCGTGCTACAGCTGATATAATTGTTAGGATATTGGAAGAGCACGTTTTTCTCGTACATGGTGTACCGAGTACGTTATTGATGGATAATGGCAGACAGTTCACTAGCAACATGATGAAACAATTATTTACTACCTATAATATTCCTAATATTTTCTACACTCCCTTGTATACACCTCAGGTAAATACAGTGGAACGCTACACGCACAATTCGCTTTAAATAGCGCGGTAAATGAAGTGACGGGTTTTACACCAGCGTTCCTAGTGTACGGTCGTGAACTTATATCTTGTGGTTCCCATTACATTGACGCAGATGTCGAGGATCATCATATCGTCCCCGTCGTGTCAAAATTAAATAACTAACAAAACCAAAGTTCTGAGATATTCACGTTTTTGTGATTTTTTTCATTAAAAATAGCGATAACTTTCTAAGGTGAAGAAAATTTACGGTCAATCTTTTGATATGTTATACAACAGGTTTACCTTCATAATTTAAATTGTCTGTCGTGTCGTTATTTTGTATTGTTTTAAATAGAAAAATAAAAAAGTAATTATTTAGTTTTGCCACAAACGTATTTTACAACTAAGTTGCAGTTATAACGCTTTTGTATGTCGGTTATCAAGTTTTGCCACAACCAAAAAATAACTCATACGAATATTTCCAGTGAATAAGCAGACTTATTTAATTTTGCTACACTTTTACTGTCATAAATTTTGTTGTATTCGTTTTATTTTATTTGATGTATGAATGCAATTTTAGCGAAAAAAATCTATAAAAACAGTTAAATAATACTAAAATGTACTTGATTAGCAAATTTTTATTCAACAAAATCAAATTGGTATGGTTTCCACATAATTAAAATAAAAAACCAACATTGAAATTAAAACAAACATTTAAATGATTATCAAAAATAAAATAATTCAAAAACATTAAAATTAAAACGATTTATTATCTAACAATCAACGTTAGATTCCATCAAAATAAACTGATCCAAAAACAATAAAAATGTAAGAATTCAACAACATCTGACAATAAACTTCAGATTCCAATTAAAACAAACATTAAAATATCAAAATTAAAATAAATCAATAACAAAGACATTGTATGAATAATAGATAACTATTCAGATTCAACATCTGACTCATTGACATCTGGTTGACCTGATGATGCAGGCAAACTTTTATACCATGCGTGTAGTTCACGAGGAATTATATTTTTATGGCAAAGCATCAGCAAATCAATCCTTCAATCCTTTTTTTTAGCATTAGTAATTGGTAACGTTCTGGTATAAGCACTTTGAAGGCAATGTTCAGTAATTGTAGCAGCAGGAGTACTTCTCGTTTGTCGGCTAGGCTTGTTTAACGTATCTATAGATAAATATGGACCGTCGTAGCCATATCTAAATTTAATAATTCCTGGAAATTGTTTTTCAAAGTGTAAACATTTGATTTTTAACCAGTTTACTTTCTCATTTCCATCATCAGTTAAAGTCCTGTTTTTAATCATTTGTGACGCTAATTGTTTAACATCAACCATATCTTTGTAAGTCAACTCCGTGACGATGTAGGGACTCCTGTTTGAGTTGTGTCTTTTGGAACGAGCTCGATGCATAATAGCTTTCCAATCTATCACTGAATAGACTTCGGTGTGCCTTTTTTCCTTCTCTATTGCACTGTGCATCGAGTCTACTTCCATGAAGCTATGTCCACTCTCAAGATATTTCTGTTCTATCACATTCAGATGTGGATGTGATTGAATAAAGTGCAACAGGAATGCAGCCATGTACTGATTCCGGTTTTGACCAGAGCAGGTATCGGAGTAAATAGTAATGTGAGTTACTTCTTCTGGTACATTTTTAATCCAATTATTTAATGCCGAAGCAATTTCTATGCTTCCTCTTTTACCATTTATTTCTGTCTAAATCAAACAATGTGCTTTGTTCTCTGGTGGCTTGAACTCATAAATTGATAAATTATATAAGTTAAGTTTACGACAATAATATAACAAGCTATCTGACGTAGAAAGAATTTGCAGAAGACTTTGTAGGTCCATTGTGATGCATAAATAAGATGCATCTTCTTCTGACCTCTTTTTATCAATGTCTTTTGATTTATAGGATGCATCTTTCCTTCCTATGTGTTCTTTGTACTCATTTTCTAAAGCTTCGTCCCGATCTGTTGCGCGGTTGTATTTGTTACACAGACAGCACTGATCTTTTTTTGGATGAAAGAAAGATAAGTTATACTGTGTACCAAAAACATTCTTGTAAATATTGAATTTAACCGGCTCTTTATTTATTTCTTTCATTTTGCCTTTATATAAGTTGTACATTTTAGCAATTGATAAATTTGGGTCCAAGTATTGTTTGGATGATTTCTTTCAACAATATAGGGATTCAACTACAGCAAAACTTTCAATGTGTTTTTTTACTTCGTCTACTTTTTCATCCGTAGATTTATTAGAGGGTTGATGCTTACCACGTCTGTCACAGGAATCAAATGCCCCCAAATTATTTATATTTCTGACTGCTGTTTTGATAGGCCCAGAAGAAATACATAATGAAGACAAGAAAAAATTTTTACAGACACGTACAAATTGGGTTTGTTCTTTGAAAAAACCATTTTCTCTAGAAGAAGCACGTTGTTTTTCTGGAGGTAAGTTTTTCAAGGTTCTTCTTACTTCCTTCAGTTTAATTATTTTTAAAAGAAACTCTTTTTGAAGCCTATAGTCGTTAATTTTCCAGTACACGTTACATATTTCTTTACGTTCTTCTTCTGAAAAAATATTAGTACATTGGTATTGGCAGGTACTGCTGCATTTTGGTTCTTTAGGTACTTTCGCACTATGAACTTTCCCCTTTCTATCTTTATATGGTAAGCCATCTCTTTTTTTCTCTAATTCTTTACTTCGTTTCCAGTTCTTAGGATTACTTTTTTTCCATCTGCGTTTTTCTCTAGACTTTGCTAGATTATCACTCTCCAGTGCATTGTCGTGTACATTTACCAAATCATTATTATCAAAAGTTGCATCTGTTCTTTCTTGTGTTTGATGATTAGAAGTACTTGGAATGCTATTAATCTGAACATCGGTAGCAATTAATGGTTCATTTTCTATGTTAATAACAGAAAATGATTCAAGTGATATTGTATCTTTATTGGATCCGTCAGATACATTACTAGGCTTTATCGATTTCTTTTTTTTGATTTTTCTTTTATTGTTATTAGTCTGTATGGAATTTGATTTTTCAGAATTACTTGTAGAATCTAATAATGCTTTACGCTTTGCTAATCGAACACCGCCTTCTTCACTATCTAAAATCCATGAACTTCCAGAATCAGAAAATGGTTCTTCCTCAGTCAGTGGTAAGATATCGATACCAGAAATATACTAAATAGTGAAGTCATTCGGTATTTTATGTTTAATAATTAAACACACATTAAATATTGTTACAGGAAATGTCATTATGTAATCAATTAAATCTGCTTGTTTTATTATTTAATTCACTGTTTCAAACGGGAAAAACTAACTAAGTGCACTTATCAATTTTTAAATTATGTTATAATTACAACGTTTCTAATGAAAAATTTAACAAGAGCATTTGTTTAATTTTGCCTTAACCAAATTTTGTAACAATGTTTCAAAGGGAGTTGTGGCAGAATTCAACAAAGTAACTTATTGACTTTGTTTGTATTGTCGAAGCCCTTAGATGTAGTTATTTAATTTATTTACCAGTTATTCAGTTGTTCCACGGAAATTCTAAAACAAACCTTGTTGTAATGGATGGTCAATAGATTTACTAAAATGAAGATATCTTTGCAAATATCATACATATCGCAACGAGATAGAGACCAAAATGCAAATCACAGTTTCTATTATTCAAAAATCAAAAAAAGTTAATTTCGGCAAAAGTGTCAGTTATTTAATTTTGACACGACGGGGACGATATAGTCTTCTCACCTCGAGATTCATATGCTGAAAATCTTGGCCAACTACGCAAAACTTTCGATAAAGTTCAGGCTTCCCTCATTAAGGCACATTCGAGGAATTGTAGTCATTATAATCTTAGGAAGAAAAACGTAGACTTTAATGTGGGCGACATCGTATGGAAACGCACCTTTTATCACAGTGATAAAGACAATAAGTTCTCGAAAAAATTAGCACCTAAATTCATTAAATGCCGCATCATAGAAAAGAAGTCGAAGCTAGTATATGAACTAGAGGATATGTTGGGCAACAGATTGGGAGCATGGCACATAAAGGATTTCAAATTGAATTAACTTATAGAGTAGTTTCAGTGTTAGGTGATTTTATAAGTAAAATCCTAACCTAAAAAGGGGGGTATGTAACGGTTCTTTTATTTATCTTACTTCAAACTATCAAAATGTAACCGAGTGAAAAAAAAAACAATAATAAATTATTTCCATTATTATATTTAAAAAATACTAACTACATAAAACTTAAAATCAATCTTAATAGTAATTTTAACCTAAATATTTACAAAATGTCTAATTTACAAATGGGTAAAAAAAATATATATTCATTAAATAAACAAGCAAAGTCGGGGCGAACTGCTTGTTTAGTGTTTCTATTGTTCCTGCGAATACGCGGCGGCGGCCGGTCGGTTAAAAGCGTTGGGAGTGGTAGGGACCGATCATTCGTTCGGCAGCACCGTGACTACAGCACGTACGGCCGTAACCTATTCTCACTAGAACCGTTCAAATAGCTGCTAATTTGTACAAACCTAATATATTTCTAGTAAAGTTTCTAGTAAGATTTAAGAGTGCATTAGTGAATCCCCCGTATTGGGTAAGTGTTGCAAAGCTTGAACTTGCTTTTTGTTGTAGCCTCGAGTGTGTAAAAGTGCAAATCATTCCTTGGTGTGAAAGATGACTTGCCGTTAATTTTCAACCGACCTCAAACAAAGAGGATGTTATTACTGTATTTACATTTTGTTTCTAATCAATATAGATTCGTACATTTACACACCAATTAAATACTTGTAAATGATTTTCAGTAGGTGCTTTCTTTTAATTTCAAAAGTAGACTATGCTGTAGTAATAGGTATAGATGCCTGCTTACTAACGTTTCGTGAAATTCTCCCTAATTAAAATTATTGTTGTTACAACTAGAACAAATAGAGATCACGAAACGTCTAGAATAATTATGTCGGAAGGGCATAACTTACCGTTTGATTCTGTTAGGAATGTTTATCTACCTACTTGTTTCTAACTGTTTCTTTATCATCAAATTTTGCTTGTTTGACTGCCTCATCACTGATATCACTATTTATGCTAGTCATTCCATCTGTACCTGTATGCTTCGCCTCAACATGCACCGCTTTCGCAGAACGTAGTGTCGCAGTCAAACTAGAATTGTCGAACTGTGGTGAAATATCTGGTTTGGTGTAATTGCAGGGGACCTACCTCCCACTTGGGATTCTATTGAAGAACTCAAGATTATCACAGCGCGGGTCAGCTGCCTATCGCGAGTTTTCCTGCTACGCTGCTTTGCCGGTCTACGCTCCACTTCAAGACATCCAGGACAGTGGTTGACAAGGACTTAATTGAGTGACGGTTGTTTAGTGTGCGGAACCCACGCCCGAATAATGTAGCTAAATGGAATTAAATCTAAATATCGAATTACTGCCTACTTATTTAGAATACCCGCCACAGGAGCAAACGAGCTAGAAGGTCACCTGATGGAAAGTGATCACCTCCGCCCATGGACAACTGCAACACCAGAGGTGTCACCGATGCGTTGCTTGCCTTTTAGATGGGAATACGCTCTCTTCTTGAAAGCCCCGATGTCATATCCCTTTGGAAACACCGCCGCAGGAAGATCATTCCATATCTTGGCTGTACGTGGAAGAAATTGGCGCGAAAAACGCACGTTTGTTGAGCGCCAGCCATCCAGGTGATGAGCATGGAATTTCAACTTATGGCGTGTCGTGCGGTGATGAAATTCAGCGGCAGGTATAAGATTATGCAGTTCGTCTGATCACTCCTCATTGTAAAGACGGTAGAACACGCAGAGTGATGCAACGTCTCTCCGTGGGGCCAAGGGATCCAAGCGTTCGGAGATCACAGGGTCGTCGACAATTTATAATTATTATTGTTAAATGCGAAAATAAATATATTATTGTTAAATATGGAAATAAAGGTGAAAATTTATAATAATTATTGTTAAATGCGTTTTGTGAAAAATTAAGCTGAAATAGTAACAGATTTCATTGAAAATGAACTTTTATAAAAATATAAAGCCTAATTATATCGATTTCAGTGATTTGTTTTATGCGTTTATGATTTTTACAAGTTAAAAAGTAGGTAAATTTATAAATTAAAACTATGTTACCTTTTTAAAATCTATGAAAAATGTAAAACAAAAGTAATATTTTGACCTATCAAAATGTTTACTACTAACCAAAACACTATCAAAAATCGTAGTCATAATTTTTTTTCCTTACTTATTGTTGGGGCAAAAAACTACTTTGAAAATTTGGTTGATTGTCAGATTTGTCAGCCTCACGACTCAAAATAAACCATTAGTTTTAAACCTTAATATATCAGTAAAGGTTTATAATTATGATCGAGTATGGCCTATTCATTAAAAGGACAAATGCCACAAACAACGCATCTATACTAATATTATAAAGAGGAAAGATTTAACTGTTTGTAACAAATAGGCTCTGAAAGTACTATTTTAAATATTCATTCACCAATATAAAGCTACATTATTAACCAGTGACATAGGTTTTTTTTTTATTTATTCTTTATTTTGACGGGAGAAACAGCCGACGGGCTAAAGCCGTGGACAAACAGCTAGTTGTAAAATAAAGTAAGATACAATTTTGTTGAATTTTAGTCGAATGTGAGGGTCGAAGGAACGCAATAACTGCGACTTTATTTTCATTTATTTCAGTAGATAAGGTAATCCCGTCCGTTAAACCACTATTTTTGGTAAAAAGTGTGCAGATTGGCCAAAAATAGGGGACATTTAGCAGTTTATTCGTGAGAATTCCAAGCATCGACACTTACGGTATTAAAACCGGTATTGGATTTCAATACCGGTATTGAGAAAAGGCCAAAAAATCGCCTAATACCGGTATTGAGCAATACCGGGATCCCGGTATTGGAAGCCCTATAACACACACAAAAGACATAAAAAAAGAAAGACAAACGACTTACCGCCTTGTTTGATAAATCCTTCTCAAACTATTCACAAACGTTACAACAACGTTTACTTGTTCAAATGAATTTCAGATGATACTATTAACACAATATCGTAGAGAGTCGTATTATTTGTAATAGCAAGTAGTAGCACGTGCGCACGCCAGCGTAAAAGATAGCGTACTGAGGATTGCGGGCGAACTTCGCCCGCACGCCTGCCGCCGCCGCGAGCGCGGGGTCAACGACCCGCCATCACCGCACACACGGAGACAAAAGGGAGTAAGTAGCTAGCTTGTGTGTACACTAGGTAAGGTAGGTAATCTCCGAAAGGTCAAGCCGAAGGCACAGAGCTGAAATAACTTTATTTACTAAAGTAAACCGAGCTAATTAATAGGAATGTAAGTAGGTAAGTAGGGTCACCGGGTAAACGGTGGGTCAGTTGGGTACAGTGGGTCAGGCACGTATTGACGAAACCGCTATAGGTACCGCCGCCGCTTGTCCGCTCAAGGGAGCTCCCCCGCACGCGATACACTCTCGCCCAGTTCCCGTGCCGCTGCGTTCATCGTAAGACGTTTGGCGCTTGATTTTGCTGAGACACGACTAAAAGTTTTTAAAATTTGAGTTGGTATTTTGTTTATAATTCCTAACTTATTATAGATATCGATAAAATTGTACTATCGCACCAATGCCTTGTTAGTATGCTATAGCACAATTAAAATTAACTAGCTCTTCGTTCTTAGCATGTTATTTCTTGTTTGTATTAAAAATGGTCCTATGGTCAAGAGTGGGTCTGATTCACTGTGTACATAGTGGGTCGCGAATCACTGTGTACTTTTTGTTAAGCCGATGTGCATGGTTCTGCTAATAAATGATAACATTTGTTTATTGTTATTGTTTGGTTAAACCATAATAAAAGGATAGAAGTAAGCCAAGTCGGGCCCCTACCATGCGATAGTTTCCTAAACACGTAGGGCTCTTGCATGTAGTTTATACAATCGTCAAAAATGCAGCGTTAATATAATTTCCTTTATCAAAATTAAACTTGCTGAATCCAGGTAAATCATAAAACACACTATTGTTTTGTTTATTTTTCTCGTTACACACTGAATTGCTTAGATTGCTATAGCCTGCCAGCTTATTCCGATTTGTTAAATGCCCACACGTAACATAACTGCCCTTTTTAGTTATTTCACTGCTCAATATTTATTCAATGATCCCTTTCAATTTATTTATGACCAATTTTTAACATACCAAAACTACTACCTATATACAACTGCTAAGTTTAATCATAGCCTTTAGTTTAGTTCAAAAAAAATGTTAAACCCTAATTTTAATGGTAGGGGGCGTAGTGAGTAGTGATCTGACCTACAAATCGTATCCGATTACACAGAATGTAATGTGAAGAAATCATAGGAAAATAAAAGACAATTCTGGATTTGATGAGTTCTTAATAAGACATCCATATTCAATCACTGAAATATTTACGCATACTATTTGTAGCAATTTTTGAGCTTGAATATAGGACGTACTTGTACAGGCACACTAAATAAAAATTTACGCACGGCGCAGCCACGACTGTCGCCCCACGAGCTACCCAAGACTTTGTTAGTGTGTGCGTGCGACGCGCGTAGGTACGGACATAGAACAGGCGCACTCGCATACAAAAACCGCGCTCGAAGCGTCTTATATAAACAACGACAATCAACTAATACGTCGAACTTAAACTATGTAGAATTGTTAAAATTGTAATACGTGATAATCCATATATTCGCAATTTCATATTATTTTTAATGTTTTATGAGAAGTGAAGAGCCTTAACAAAAAAATAATAATTTCATGCTAGTGAAAACTAAATAAAATATTATCTCTACAAGTTTTAAGATTCAAGGTGCCTAAAGCATAATGCCGATTTAGTTTTTTTTATTAAATATATAATTTACTAGTCAAACCCCTAGGCCCATTGTGTACCAGGGGGTGATTCATTGTTCACCACCCGGTGTACACAGTGAGTCAATTCTGCCTTTTTAAAAAAACCCTGATTACTCTACTGTCCCCTATTGGAGAATAATGATTTAGGCATATTCTGAAAGTTAATGAAATACACAATCCACCAAACTTAATTTCAAGCCAATCTGAATGGTAGGTTGAGAGATGTGAGTGTTCAAAAAAAAGTGACCCACCGTTTACCCGGTGACCCTACGTATTATAATTAAAGATTCCTATTTCGAATAATTAATGTCGAATAGTGGAGTGTATACGAATATAGGATTATTGCGGCCGGATTTGAATCCAAATAAACAATAGTTTGTTTACGTTTGATCCGCAATAAACTTGAATAATTTTAAACCAGTTGTAAGATTGTCACAGCCGAGTAGGTTTTACATAAACTTTGAAACTTAGTTTAGATTGTCTACGTATGATCTATATTATTATCAAATATGAAAGCCGACTAAAATATACGCAAACACCAACACAGAATATGTGTATGTAAGATCCGTAACAACTTTACAGCAGATAGCCTAATGTACTTTATCACAGCCGAATAAATTATACATAACGAATAGTTTGCTTATGTATGATCCGTAAAAAAGCGTATTTGAACTTGATATGAATACTAAGGTAATAACAGCCGAATAAAATCTACCTAAACACCGAATGGATTTAGATATTGTTTAGTTAAGATCTATAAAACCTAAAATATTCTACGATTATGTTATGATCAACGCTGCGAAACCAACAACTACCGCTTATTGCACCGAGTGAATGGAAAACAAGCTGATTGAACGATTGATTAAAACGTTCGAGAAAAGATACGAATAGTTCATCAATTTAACGCAAAATGGCCGAATGCTGTTAACTCGTAGGTATTTCAAATATTTCAACAGTTTTCTTTCCGTAGTGTTAGCTACAAGGCTGAGAATTTGCCTATTAAATCACATTACCATTAATTAAAACATTATTGTGCCTAAAAGTGACTTTGAATAACGTACGTGAAAAAAGAAGTCAAGCCTATTTAAAAACAGGCGCCATTCTGACGTCGGCGGTCATCGGGAAAACATCGTGTCGGTGCCTGCTTGTGGATGTATTCAAAAGAGAATCAGTTGTAAAGTAATAGCATTAAAGGTGTTAAATTGGGCTCAGTGAGTATAATTTCCGGCATTATCCTGAATATACAATAATTCAGAAGTGGTAAGAACGTTGGAGAAATCATTGGGGTATGTACTTTGTTCACCTTATAATTTGACTGACTTTTATGGAATATAATCGTATTCCATACTGTACCTACTAGAGCTTTCTATTTAAAGCAATAATTTTTTTATGCGTCGAAACAACATTAGGCTTGAGGTGTTTCAATTGTACCTACATGGTAACCTAAAAATACCTATTTTACAATAAGAGGGTTAATCTCGTTGTTTATAATTTGTCTAACTGATAACAGCCAATCACATTACGACAGTCTAGTGGCATAGCACTAATGGATGTTAGTTGAGGTATTGGGTTCGATTCCCGGTTTAAGCAATATATCTCAATCTGTTCTAAAATAAAATTAGCTGGGACTTGTGAATCTTGTGATTATCAGCCCGTGATTGGGGGGCGTAATGATTGTGCTTGGCGTTTGACCTGCGGTGTTTCGCTGGTAGATTATAGCAATACTGCCTTCAACATAACTGGGTACGAAATATTATTATGATTGTATGATCTTCACATTTATTTTTATTTTGTTTCGTCTGTTTCTTCCTTACTAACCAACTCTGTTTAATTCTACAAAAAAAAACATAACATTTGAGTTTAACGAAAAAATTCCACCACAATAAGCCAGCCTCTATATCACTATGTCTTCATCGAAGACGTCTCGTTACACCGCCTTTAGAGAATGAAAGCAAGATGAGATCATCTCGCTGTCGCGATCAACCTTTGCGGAGGCGAAGGCCTCAAGTGAGTTTAAAGGATAAATACCGACGCAACCGTGATACTTACCGTAGTAGATCGCGTCGTAGGCAGCATACTGTTGCGAATCGTCGTAGGCAGCATACTGTTGCGAATACCCACGATAGCACACGCGACTAAAATGGAGAAGACGAAGGTCGGCAACTATATAAACACCGAAGATATTCGATCACACAGATCAGACCGGTAGTACTGATTGTTGCATTGACTCATCAAGGTGCTCTTGGTTCGAGAATAGAAAACGACAGCGATCTCGTTCCGTGACCACAGACAATTCAGTGTCATCTGAATCGGACTCAGAAACCTCATCGTATAAAAGGTAGGTACCGGTAGGGCAAATACAGGAAAAGGCGGCGACAGTCCGGAACTAAATCATCTCGAGACTATGATATGCTCAAGAAATTCGCGCGACTATTCGGCAAGACCGACCAGCCTTTTGAAGGAGTACAAAATGCCATACCTGAGTAAAACCCGAATGCAAACGACTAGTCAGCCGTTAACTGGATACGTAAAGTTAATGAAACGGCCAAAATGTATAAATGGAGTGATAGACAAACCATTTTTTATGCTATTCCCAAATTGACAGGCCATGCCAAGAAATGGTACCAGCGAGAATGGCCAAAGAAAATAGTAAAAGCTTTCCCTGATGATCAGAACTATGCGGATCGACTGACAGAAATGTTAGAGAGAAAAAGTAGAAAAGAAGAGTCACTCGAAGATTATTACCATGACAAGACGAGACTGGTGAAGCTGTGCGGTATTGATGGGCGTAATGTGTTTGACTGCATCATCAACGAAATATTTCATTTTGAGATTCGCCTAAATGATCAAGGCTCCAGTTTGAAGAGGCTCAACTGCTCAAATATCTTCGTCGAATTTCTAAGAAAAACGATGGATCCTACCGTAGAAGTAAACAAGGCAAAAGTTATGAACATACAAGAGCTGGAGCCAAATCATCTAATGTTGGAACTCAGAGAGCAGCTACGCCGCCACGAGGAGGAGTTCGGACAATTCAATGCTATAACTGTTTAGAATTAGACCACAGATCACGAACATGCACTAAACCTATAAAAAAGGGATAAGTGCTCTTGATTAGGCCATGGCAGTCAAAAATGTGAATTGATTAGCAATAGTCGAGGACAAGCCAACAATTTCAAAGACGTGGTCGACAGTAAATCAGACGTCACGCAGAAGGTTTTGAAAATTTCACCCGGTGATCAAAAAGATAGCAAGTATCGAAAATCTATTTCTCTAAATAATATTATTATTAAGCGCTTTGCATATATTGATTTAGGTAGTCAGTGTACATTAATTCGTAAAAACGTAGCCGATGAATCTAATTTATCAATAGTTAAATCCAGTACCGCTTATTAAAGGTTTTGCTCTAAGAAGCGTGATACATTTAGGCAAAACACGTGTGAACATCATAGTAGACGCAGTAGAGGCAGATGTCGAAGCTTTTGTAGTTGAGGACCACTTACTAGATACTGAGGTCCTGATAGGACAAACTCTGTCTGAACTGCCTACGGTAGTGGCTCATAAAACGGATTCGACATAAAATTGTACTGTGATGATTCAGAGGCGGAAAGAGTTAATCTTTACTGCTGCCAGGATATCACAATGCAAGTTGTTGTCACCCTTGGGCAAGAGCGCCTGGATATCAACTCAGTCCTTTTGACTCAGTCCAGAGGCGTGCGAGCCGTGCGACCCGGATTGTCGACGATCCCCAACTGACGAGCGGTTTAGTGCCGTTAAGTCTGAGGAGAGACTTCGCCTTCCTACAGGGCTTTCATCCTCACACTCTGAATCCGCAATAAATATCCCTGGACATTATTCCACACAGCGCCATCTAGCCCCAAAGTAAGCTAATTAAAGCTTGTGTTATGGGATACTAGACAACGGATAAACATACTTCAATACGTTTTCTTTTGTAAATACATACTTATTATACATAGGAGACACCCAGACCAGTACAAACAGACATGTTCATGCACACAAATGTAAATTGTAAATTTACAATTGAGGCGCCACTGATGTTGGAAATTTCCTTGGCAAGATACGCGGGGATTTACGTGAGCCCAAACGTGTTCATTATGGATGTTAGAAATCCCGCTCCTAGTGAACGTAGCCTCATCCGTCCAAATAACACGGTTCACGTAGTTCGGGTCGACTTCCAGTTGCGCTAGGTACCACTGACAATTCCCTGCGGTTAGGGGACGAGAATACTACCGAGGTATCCCTGCCTGTCGTAAGAGGCGACTAAAAGGGCCCTTGGGGTCGCGAAGCGCACGCGTGTGTTTCGGTTTGCGATCCCGAGGATGACGGTAACGCGTGTCTTCGGACACAGTGGTCTGTGTTATCGTGCACTGGAATTGAGCTTGCTCCTCCCGAGGCTGGCTGCCAGGTCCCTTCCATTCTGCGCCGAAGATGACCACCGTCAGGTTTTAGTGGGTAGGGGTCTCTGTTTTCCCAGGAGTTCCGAGTCCCACATATCCCAGGTGTCCCTAACCCAGGGCCTTGGGAATGCCTAAATGCATTTCCTGACGCAAAAAAAAAAAAAAGGTACCACTGACAAAAGGTTATTCGCGGCGCAAAGTCAGTAGGAATCAATTCCTGTGTGCGGCGGTAGTGGTACGGATGTTGACCGTCATCTTTCAGTATGTGCCAAACTGAAACATGGTTCATTCCAAGTCGCGCCCCGGCGCGCCTGCTACTGGTCGTCGGTTCGTCTTCAAAGAGTTGCAAAACTTCTTCTGCACGCATTTCGTTTGGATTTGGGCGTCCACTTGCACCCGAACGATGAAAAGAGCCCGTAGAATGGAGACGTCACCATATCGCGGAAACACTAATACGACGGCAGCCGTCGCTGCTCAGCCGCCGCGCCGGTCTACCTTCGAGAAACCGTTACCGATAGAGTTCACGAGCTTGAGCTAAATTCCCATCAGCTCGACCCACACACAACATCATTTCATAATATTCGGAATTAGAAAACATTGCTATTTTAGCAAAAAAGCACAAAACACAAATCTTTCGAAAGTAGGAAAACACACCGATCACGCACGAAGCTTAAGAACGACTAACTGAGAAAATAAAAGTCAAAGAAGAGCCGACGACGGGCGGTGGCGAGTCTTTGTCGGTGTTTCCGCACAGTGCACAGTGGTGCGACTGCGAACTGGATCGTGCCATATGATAAAATAAATTTTCCAAAATTTCAGTAGCCAAACGAATTTTTGCAACTCATTATTATGACTATGCAATATTTGGAATGATTTTAGTACGCAAATTTTAATTTCGCAGGTAAAGCAATGTCGCAATGTCGTTTATGTACCTTGTCTACCAAATTACGTCTCCTTTTTAAATAAAAGAAATGTATTGAATAATTCGGTTTATTGTCATATCAACATTCTAACGCGTGACTTCTTTCTTTGTTAAAACTGTCAAAGCCTATGTTAACAAAAGAATTTCAAATTCATAAAAGATACCTTGTGGTTGAAAATCACTCAAGTTCAACTATACGGATAAAGGCCGTATTCACTTTGATTAGTGCGATTGAATGGAACACTACACTAATCACTCGCAATAATCCATCGCTGCCTACACGTGTTTTCTCATAATCACTCACAAGTCAATAATAAGTTATTACTAATTTTATGAATGACGGAGGAACGGTTCATGTTTAAGGTACTATTTGGAACCAAGCTACCGACTGCAACTGCCGGCAGCACATGCAGCGTCTCATTGTCACTTCATGGTGAGTGACATAGATAACAATGGGACGCTGCTCATGCTGTTGGCAGTTGCAGTCGGCAGCTCGGTTCCAAATAGTACCTTAATTTATTTATTTAAGGAAAACACTACAAATTACAATCATGTTAGGACATTGCACTTGTTAAACGGTATTGTACTAGATAGTATTCCTAAACGTGTTTACACGGGAACATTAAATGGGGGATATTTTTTATCTGTTATAATATTATGCAAACATAACAATCACCTCTAATAAACTTATTGCACATCAGAAACATGACTGTTCTACAATTAAACTACTTATTAAATAAACATTATTTATTATAAATAAATATTATTTATGCGCCAGACAACACACCGCTTGTAATGGTCTCGAAGTAGGGATTATTATCACTGTGTTACGAGGCCCCACACAAGGAAATAAGCCAGCCTCCGAGCACACCCAGACCCGAGTCAATTTAGAAAAGATCGTTTCCAGAATTGAGCCGACCGGGAATCGAAACCAGGATACTACGGAAATCGAGTCGAGAAACCGTGCTACAGCGCACTACGCCAACCGTGTCGTCGAAACTATCTTTTTAAATCTATGATCTGCATAAGGAAGAAATGCCACCTTGTCTTTGACTGGGCCTCAGTGTTTAGGCGTTCTGATACCAGTGTCAATAACGCGTAGTATTTCTCCGTACCTTTATTTAGCCGCCTTGTTTAGTTTAAGCATACTAAAGTAATGGCATCCCGTGATTAGGTTCTAGCATTACCTTGTAATAAGTTTACGTTGCCGTGCCGTGTAGTGCCGGCACATAAAAAAGAATAGCACTACCCCCTCTCTTCCCGTGGGTGTCGTAAGAGCCGACCGAGGGAAAATTGCCATAAGGAGATGGGCAGCAGCGTCTCCGGATAACAGCAGGCCATACTGCGATCGCCAACCCGCCTGCCAAGCTTGGCGATTATGGCGAACCCCCCCCCCAAAATGGCTGCACAACCAGAAAATCGGCCCCCAGTCCCCGGCGGCCCTGCTATTCCTAGCTACGGCAGCGGCTATGGTAACGGCGGGGCAGGGGGTGCTAGGAATCCCCGGGTAAGATCCGGCTGCCAACAACGACGACTCAATCTGGCAACATATAACACGCGCACACTGAGGCTCGACGCGAAGCTCATAGAGTTGGAAGAGGTAATTAGTAAGTTACATTGGGATATCATTGGGTTATCTGAAGTCCGAAGAGAGTGGGAGGACTCGATAATCCTGCAATCCGGTAACTTACTATACCACCGGGAGGGCGACCAACAGTCCCTAGGTGGTGTCGGGTTCATCGTCCACAAATCCCTTGTCAACAACGTGATTACTATCGGAAGTGTTTCGAGCAGGGTAGCGTACCTGATACTCAGAATATCGAAACGATATTCGCTGAATGTCATTCAGGTCTACGCTCCGACCTCAAAGCACGACGATGTCGAAGTGGAGGCTATGTATGAGGAGATCTCTAAAGCCATGCATAGCTATAAAACCCACTACACGGTTGAGATGGGGGATTTTAATGCAAAGTTGGGGCAACGTTGCGGTGATGAGTTGAGAGTGGGGCAATTTGGATTTGGGCAACGGAACAACAGGGGCCAGATGCTGGCAGACTTCATGGAGAGGGAGAACCTCTTTATGATGAACTCCTTCTTCAAGAAGCCCGTAAGCCGCAAATGGACCTGGATCAGTCCGGACGGTAGAGTCAAAAACGAGATCGATTTTATCATGTCGACGAAGAAGCATATATTCAATGATGTCACTGTGATCAGCGCTGTTAAGACAGGAAGCGATCACCGCATGGTCAGAGGCACATTGAATATCGACCTAAAGCTTGAGAGAGCGCGACTGATAAAATCCACGCTCCGACCAATACCGGCTTCAAAACCCCGAGTGCTTTCAGCTCGAGCTTCAAAACCGCTTCGAAGCCCTTGAGAACAGCATCGATGTGGACGATCTGTACAACATGGTGGTGGATACTGTCCGTACGGTAGGGTCCAAGCACTTTAAAACCCGCCGTCCCAAATCAAAGAAACTCTCCAGTCAGACTCTCCTACTCATGGATCAGAGAAACGAAATGAGGCTACAGAACTCAGCGGATGCCCATCGTTATCGGCAACTCAATAGACAGATATCTAAGTCTTTGACGAGCGACCTTCGCCAATTTAATACCCAGCGTATTAAAGAGGCAATTGAGCGGAATAAAGGCTCCAAAGTGTTCGCCAGAGATCTGTCTATTGGGCAAAGCCAATTGACGAGGCTGAAAACTGAGGCAGGTAGCATCATTTCGTCAACACCTGAAATCCTGAGGGAGATTGAGAGTTTCTATGGACAGTTATATTCCACGCAAACACCTGCTGAAAGCAAAGCTAAAGATCCTAGAGCCAAGCTTACCCGACACTGTACCGAAGATATCCCGGACGTCAGCCTGTACGAGGTTAGGATGGCTCTCAAGCAGCTTAAAAACAACAAGGCGGCGGGTGATGACGGAATCACAACCGAGCTCCTGAGAGCGGGCGGTAAGCCGATACTTAAGGTCCTCCAGACGCTCTTCAGTTCTGTCATCCTCGAGGGACAAACGCCAAAGGCATGGGGCAGAGGCGATGTGATGCTGTTCTTCAAGAAGGGTGACAAAACTCTCTTGAAGAACTACAGACCCATCTCGCTTCTGAGCCATATCTATAAGCTGTTTTCGAGAGTCATTACGAATCGTCTCGCTCGCAGGTTTGACGACTTCCAACCTCCCGAACAAGCAGGGTTCCGAAAAGGCTATAGTACCGTAGACCACATTCATACGCTGCGGCAAGTTATACAGAAGACCGAAGAGTATAACTTGCCACTTTGCTTAGCGTTCGTGGACTACGAGAAAGCCTTTGATTCGATTGAGACCTGGGCAGTACTGCAGTCTCTCCAAAGGTGCCAAATAGACTACAGGTACATTGAGGTGCTAAGGTACTTCTACCAGAACGCCACCATGTCGGTCCGATTACAGAACCAGAGCTCTAATCCGATCCAACTACAGCGAGGCGTGAGACAAGGAGACGTTATTTCTCCGAAACTGTTCACGGCTGCGTTGGAGGATATTTTCAAGCTTCTGGACAACATCAATGGCGAGTACCTAACACACCTGCGATTTGCCGATGATGTAGTTCTTATGGCTGAGACCTTGGAAGACCTGAACATAATGCTCGAAGATCTCGGTAACGCTTCTCAAAGAGTGGGTCTTAAGATGAACATGGACAAAACAAAAATCATGTTAAATGCCCATATTGCACCCGCTCCAGTTAACGTTGGGAACATTTACCTGGGACAGACAGTCCAGCTAGGTAAGTCCAACTTCGAGAAAGAGATCTCTCGTCGAATCCAGCTCGGATGGGCAGCGTTCGGGAAGCTCCGGCATATAGACACATAGCGCGGAGAACCGATGGCCGTTGGGGCGGGAAGGCTCTCGAATGGCGACCGCGTACCGGACGACGTTCCGTGGGCAGGCCCTCTACAAGGTGGACCGACGATCTGGTCAAGGTCGCGGGAAGCCGCTGGATGCGGACAGCGCAGGACCGATCGTTGTGGAGATCCTTGGGGGAGGCCTATGCCCAGCAGTGGGCGTCGTTCGGCTGAAATGATTGATGAATGAAGTTTACGTTTACAGTAAGAGTTTGCTGAATTAGAATACACGATTAAATATGGGGAACTTGGACAGGACAGGGTGACTCGATTGATTAAGCTTCTGTATCGAGTAGACATACGAGTCGTATTAAATTGTTATAGACATCTTAGTCTTTGATAGTTTATACTTACATACAGAAGAAAAATTTGACCACCAAAAGTTCGACATACAAAAGGCATGTTGATTTAGTTTTAAAATTATTTGTTAATTATTTATGTAATGTTTGGTCCGGAATTAGTACGCATATTTCGGCCCACTGTGTGTTCTTGCTCGTTTTGGCGGGAAAGCATGGACTTGTAATAGGAGCGGTGCGCACGAGATGGCCGTTAGAGGGGGTGGGTGACGCCTATTCTATTGTTCCCGAGCGTCTGCCCACTATATGAGGTGGCCAACACTTTCTTTGGGTAATGCATTTTGTAATTTTTTCATTGATTTAAGATTTGAAGAATAAAAGTACGGGATGATTTTGTAATATGTTTATTAAATAGTCCACTTAACTGTCAGAAACCATACTCATGAGGCAAATTAATTAAACAAAAGAGTAAATGAAAACTGTTTTTTTAAATGAATAGTTAAACACTTGGCCGCAATCCCACCTGGATGATAAGTTAGAAACGATGCGGCCGAGGATGGATCATGTCTGACTGGTAACAGCCTGTTCATTTACTCTTTTGTGATTGATTACTGTCAAGGTCTAGCTAGGTATTTACGTGTTTTGAAATATGGTTAAGGATACGCGAACGTCACGTTTCTAAGTGGCTTCGCGGCCTAAGAATAAAAAAATGGTTTTTGTGCGTGCAGTAAACACAGTAAAGTAAAAAGTAAAAAATATCTTTATTCATATAGACTTATAAAAAGTACTTATGACAAGTCTTATACAAAAAAAAAATGTAGCAAAAATATACTGAATAAAAATAAACTTACATAAAATAATACTATGATAGTTAATACAATAATTAAATATAATGTGACTCTACCACCGGTTCGGAGGTTGTTTTCGATCGAGAAGAGAAGTGCGACATACATCGGAAGCGCGCTCCGGAGTCCGATCCGATAATTTTTTAAAACTTAAACTTAGAAAATGTTCGGCATTCAATCTTTGTTTACCTATGATTTACGGCACCCTTCAGTAAATACTCCGTGTTAATTAGCTTGGGTTTTAAAGGTTCCAAACGATGTGCTAACTTAAAACAAGCCAACAAAAAAAAATTACCTAAGTAAGTGAAAATGTTAACAATCACTGTCGATTAGGGTTTCGTAAAAGAAACTGAAAATCCAAAATGCTTGAGCGCAAGCAGTGATGTTTCCCTAGCACTTCTGCTTCCGCGTTGGCCTTCTTTAAGCGCTGCCTTACTAAAATGTCTGACAAAAGGTACTTTTTGATTATTGTTTTTTTTGTTATTATTGTTATTGACAACTGAACTAATTGAAAAAAATAATTATTAATTTATTAGTACAGACGCGTTCACATATCTTTACAAAACCATTGCAAAATGGGTCTTATGCCAGCAGCATAAAGTGACCCTACGTAAAGGTTGATGTGAACGCTTTTAGCGCCCGCAGCATGTTGCCTAGAAAGAAACGTAAGTACTAAATGAAGTTAGCTAAAACATAGTGAAGTTTTTACAGCCAGGTTACTAACTTGCAGTTTATCGACGCGTCCCACGCGTTTATTGTGGCGGCGATACTCGCTGAAGGATTCACCGCCACTCCACCCGTCTCGCATCAACATCGTTTAATTGCCATATGTTTATGTTTACGCGTGCGATTATAAGTGCCGCCCCACGCGATGCCCCGCGGCTCCGTAAATGAGGCATTATGGTGAACTTCCTGCATTTTTATACGGAACACAATTTAAAGTCTTACTCCTGGTACCTTCCCTGGTACCAAACGGAGAAGGAGGAGTAAGCTAAAGATGGGGGAAAATGTGTATTCATAGATTAAATAACAACAGATAAGTTGACTGAAAGTTCGATAATTTTACGGTTTTTTTTTTCTGCTGTTTAAAAATAGCATCGAATAAATGAATTATGAATGTTTGAAAACTGACATAGTATATACTAGAATCAGAATCAGAATCTGAATCTTTATTTGCGTAAAACATGGTATTTGATGATGTTACAACATAAGAGAGTGCACATGTTTGTAGTCATGTTGCTATCGGAAAAAAATATTAACTTAAGTGTTTTTTTTCTTTCAAGTGCTATGGACAAAGTTTTTATAAAATTATCTCAAATGTACGTACATGTGAAGTGTTAGTTAGTACCTACCTATTTTAAGTCTACTGTTTTGTATTTAACGCACGAACATGCTTCTAACACGTCGATAAGGAAGTAGGCACAAAATGCGGCTAAATGACATTCTGAGAAATACAGTCTATGATTTGCGTTCGATGACCCGCTGCAGCTGATCGAAAGTGAGGGAATTCATATCGATATTTTCGGAAACTTTCGATGTACGTTTTTTCCAAAACTGTTCAAGATACGACAATAGGGACAACGGCTTTTAGTTCAGATTTTTTCAGTTTCTGTGCCATTTCAGGCATTAGGACATTTTTTTAAACGCCCTGTATATCGCACCGCCGCCGCCGCGGGCGATTGATTGACAAAAAAAAACATCTAATCTTTCCTCTTTAGAATATTAGTAAAGATTATATCAATTAGATACGAGCTGCCCAGACAGACTTCGGTCTGTCAATTGTTTGACAGCTGTAGGTCTACCACGAGTTACCAATTTAAATTTACACTATCGTTCGCGTAAAAAAATTGTATTGGGATGACACATGACATGACATGACAATGTCAAATCCCAATACATTTTTTTACGCGAACGATAATGTAAACTTAAGTGGCAACTCGTAATAGACGTAGTGTCCATTTTGCCTGCTTTTCTCCGGCTTGATTTACATTTATTATTATTTGTCAGTGAATTTTTTGTTCAATCATAATATAACAATATAGCCTTTTTCACTCCTGAATAATTTAGCTTTCTGTTAGTGAAGAAAATTTCACGATCGAATCAGGGTGCAGGATTAAATCAGGAGTTGAAATAATTTCAGTGTATTGTAGTCATGTAAAGAAGGGAATCAAATTTAATGACAGGACAAAAAAAGTAAAACATAAAAGGGCGGGAAAACGCTTTAAGTTGATGGCGCGAAACGAAACGTATTTTTGGTACTGAGACGCGCGGGCCGCGTTCCGTTCTTCTTGATCTTGAACATTCCCCCGGGCGCTGGAAGCTTGCCTTTCAGCCATCATTCGGTGCAGATAAAACTGGGAGAGGACAGATTTTACTGAATGATCTTCTGACCACTCCATTGGTGGTCCTGATGTCAGCTCCTCGGCTGATGCCGTCTGAACCTGGGTGAAGAACTCTACCCAGCCTCCACTTCAATGGGGGTAGGTTATCATCCTTCACAATGACCAGAGCATCTAATTTAAGTGTTTCGTTGCTCACCCGCCACTTCGTTCTTTGTTGGAGTTCCGCAACATATTCGGTACTCCATCTCTTCCAAAAATGCTGACGAAGCTTCTCGATGCGTTCGTATCGGGTCAGGTGACTAATGTTACGATCTTCATAATTACGGCATGGAAGGGATGTAAAAGGGCGCCCAATGAGGAAGTGAGGAAGTGGGCTGGTGTTAATGGGGTTAAGTCTGCTGGGTTTGATGATAAAGGGGTGAGTGGTCGAGAGTTCAACACGGCTTCGATCTGAATTAGTATGGTGCTAAGCTCTTCATACGAGTATGTCAAATTACAGTCTCCCAGCACTCTTTGTAAATGATACTTTGTAGACTTGACACCCGCCTCCTAGAGTCCACCAAAATGAGGCGAATAAGCAGGAATAAAGTGAAGATCTCAGCCAATGAATTGCAATTAGACTTAAGAAACTGATATAAATCATTATATGCTCCAATAAACGATGAACCATTGTTAGAATAATTATTAGATGGTTTTCCTCTACGGGACATGAACCTGCGTAGCGCAGAAAGGAAATTATTTCTCGTTAAATCACCTACCAATTCGAGATGAATAGCTTTGGTTGTAAAACACACGAATATCAGAATATACACTTTGACGATCCAACAGCCTCTGCCTTGTCGACTAGCTGACAGAATTGGGCCTGCGTAGTCGATTCCTACGTTTTCAAACGGATATCCCCCCGGTGCGATTCGCTGCTGTGGTAAGTTACCCATCAGTGGCGCTACCACACGACCCTTTAGGCGAGTGCATTTTATACATTCGCGATAGCAAGCCTTTGCTAAATTTCTACCACCAATAGGCCAGTAGATTTCTCTAATTGACGCAAGTAATGACCGTGGCCCAGCGTGCATCAACTGTAGATGTGGGGGAGAGTCGGTTATATCGTACTACTTTTTACTTTAACTTAAATATTTCGACTATGGCAAGACAAGAATAATTAATGGATATGCAAAATAAAGTTTTATATTTTACCTTGTTAAGCCCGAGAAATCAGTTCTATATGTTTACTCTAACATCCTTAAATGTGTTTTTTCATAAAGGACTGCCATCGGTACGATTTAGCCGACTAGTCGTTTTAATCTTACCACCAAGTTTTTAAATCGTACCATGGGTGTTTTAGTCGTACCGCTGAATTAAAGACAGTAAAATTTTTAACCAAATTATTTATTTTTAACTCTTAGGTAATAAATAAATATTATGAATACCTCTTAGGTGATAAAGGAACAATGTTATCAACACATCTATAAGCTTTCTTATAAGAATAACATGATTGTACTATAATATTGAGATCAATCAACACAACTATAATAATATTGAGAAAAAATACAGTTTAAACTATATTAATATAGTAACGTGAAAATATAAAAGTTTTGTTAACAATGTTATTTGTTATATAATGATTGTAGTTTTCTGTGTCGTCCTTTTCTTTATTGTAGTTTTCTTGGTCGTCCTTCTCTTTATTGTAGTTTTCTTTGTCGTCCTTTTCTTTATTGTAGTTTTCTTTGTCGTCCTTTTCTTTATTGTAGTTTTCTGTGTCGTCCTTTTCTTTATTGTAGTTTTCTTTGTCGTCCTTCTCTTCATTGTAGTTTTCTTTGTCGTCCTTTTCTTTATTGTAGTTTCCTTTGTGGTCCTTTTCTTTATTGTAGTTTTCTTTGTCGTCCTTTTCTTTATTGTAGTTTTCTTTGTCGTCCTTTTCTTTAGTGAAGTTTTCTTTGTCGTCCTTTTCTTTATTGTAGTTTTCTTTGTCGTCCTTTTCTTTATTGTAGTTTTCTTTGTCGTCCTTTTCTTCTACCTTTTCTTTTTACTTTAAGTCGTCTTTTTTTCAAACTTAATTCTTTATTTTCATAAGCCAGAATAGCTCTTTCTAGGTCCTCCTTGTTCCAATTATGATATTTAATTTTAGCTTTTGGGTCCGTCATCTATAACAATATAAATACAGCTTGTAAAATATAAGTACTTTTAAACTAATCGGCTTAATCGTACCAGTACAATTTACCCAATTGCAAGTGGTACAATTTAGCGAAGTAGGCCATTTTCAAAAAAAAGCAACAGTCCGGCATAACCTTAAAACTTAGACACGCAACAAAAACCACCAATGATCTAGTATACAATTGTAATAACATAAAGAAAACTGTGTATCTCTATCTTACCTTGTTACCGAATCATTTCCTTACGAATTTACGACAAAATTTGCAATAACTTCCACAAAAAAATGATTTTTTCATTCACGCGCACAGTTGTCAAGTCACGTCAATTACAAATGGCAAGTGGCGGGGGGTTGCGCAGGGCCACGATTTCGTGTTGCTAGTGTAGAAAAAAATACCCATTGAAAGGGAAATTTAGAAGTAGTACGATTAAAATGGCAGTACGATATGACGAACTCTCCCCTGTATAATTAAAAATTAATTTAGTTAATCGATGAGTGGACTGTAAAATAATAGGATGTTTTTTATCATATGAAAAGTTTTGAATTTTCTAAGCGACCTCCAACGCGGATAACATTGTTTTCATCAAGAAATACATTTAACATCTTTAATGAACTACTTTTGGGTAGAGATTTGTTCTCTAATAAAGTCTTATATTCGCTAAACGATTCGCGTTGTGACGTTTTTATAATAAAAGTAAGCGCTGCTTGCAATTCGTCATTGCTGAGATAACTAGTGCTAAACGATTGCTTCTTACATGCGCTGAGAAAGCGCAATACGTACGCTACAGTACGCTGTAACCTAAAGAAATTTGAAAACCGTTCAAAATTAATAACACTGTGATCAGTGTTCGCTTCGTCTATCGTAGCTGATTTACTGGTTTCCAAAACGTGAAAGGAAACTTCACTGCAAGTTTCCGGCAAACAATTTGGTAGTTTTAAGTGACAAGGCCACTTTGAGTGATCCTGCTTTAAAAAACTAGGACCTGACCATCATTATCAGTTGGAACATGCCTCCAAGTGTAATTACCTGTTTTTTCTAAAATGCCTGCAACGCGATTTCGAACGAACGGTTGCAGTTTACTAGGAAGCATCTTTAACCAACCTAGTACGATGGTTGAATCACTCCAAAATGTGACATTATCATTAGAATTACGAATTGAACTAGAAACCTTATCAAAAGACGAGCGCCAGCCAAAGCTCCGCACAATTCAAGCCGTGGTATCGTAGTTGGCTTTATGGGGGCTACCCGGCTTTTAGCTAGCAACAAACGCACTAACACCTCGCCATTATCATTCACACTACGGACATATAGACATGCGCCATAGGCTCGTTCCGATGCATCCGTAAAGATATTATGTAACTCTAAAGATTTAAACGAGTCACAGACGACCTCACGTGGAATGCGCAGATTGTGCAAGGTGGGTAATTTTTTTATTATGTCAGACCATATCTTATTTATCTCTGGTGATAACTGGTCATCCCAAGCCAGTTTGTGCAACCATAACTTTTGTAACAACATTTTCATTTGGATTACACACTGAGATAATAATCCCAAGGGATCAAATATTTTTGCAATGACTGATAACATGTCACGTTTATTATTTCCTTTTGAAAGAAGTCCTTTATCGATTGGGAAACATAAATCATCAGAATTACTGTTCCAATTAAGGCCTAATGTGATACAAGTCAGAAGTAAGTTGGGGTTCGTTAGACTTACATTTTCTTAACGGCATACAAGCGGAAGCGAGTGCCGCAGTCACCTGTGTTCGGATAGACATAGCTTCACTTAAATCATTGCTGCCAGTAAGTAAATCATCAACATAAAAGTCATGACTTATGATTTCAGCAACTTTAGGATTGTCACATTCAAAGTTTCAAACCCTACCTGTTTTAGACATCGAATAGCTAGAAAAGGAGCAATAGATGTACCGTACGTCACGGTGTTTAATTTATAAAACTTAATAGGTTTTGATGGATCATCACGCCATATGATTTGTTGTAATTGCCGGTCGTCAGGGTGCACAGCTATTTGCCGATACATTTTCTCGACATCTGCGGCTAAAATGTACTTGTGAATGCGAAAACGAATCGAGATGGACAGCAAATCATCTTGCACAGTTGGTCCTACGCACTGAATGTCGTTACAGGAAACACCTGAACTAGAAGGGCTACTCGCATTGAAAACGACCCGAAGTTTCATTGTAGAGCTAGTATCGCGAAGTATACAATGATGCGGGATGAAATAATTAGCGCCTTCTAAATTACGATCATTACATTCAGTCATATGACCTAAATTTTCATATTCCGACATGAACTCTTTGTACATTTTTCCTAGTTCGGGGTTACTCCTTAGTCGACGCTCTAAAGAACTAAAACAATGTTTAGCACGCTGTAATTAATCGCCTAGCACGTCAGGATTTTGTTTGAGAGGAATTCTAACACAAAAACGACCGTTCGCCTGACGAGTTGTATTTTTAAGAAAATCATTCTCACATAACTCTTCTTCTGGAGAATAATAGGATGACTTAGGATTAACTTCCTCTAATTGCCAAAAACGTGTAAGATCGGACTGAATATCGTGGATCTTTGTGAAATTACATTTAGGAGCAGAAGTTACCCCAGTAGCAATCGGACCAGAAACTATCCACCCTAGCCTAGTTTCAACTAATGTTGGCCTTCCTTCACCTAACTTCAAACGCTGCGACCCTAAGAGATCCCAAAAAACATCAGCACCGATTATTAAATCGATTGAAGCGGGCGTGTGAAAATTCGGGTCTTCTAAGCAGACATCTGAAGGGATTTTAAAATCACTTAAATTAATCTGATGGCTAGGAACTTTGTCTGTTGTTGTGGGTAAAACAAAGCATTGCAATTTTACCGAGAAACTATCATCTAATGATTTAATAGGTACTCGATACAGTTTACTCATGTGAGATGAGATATTATTTATCCCTAAAATAGACTTGCCTATACACTCGGGTTGCAGATTTAGTTTCTGAAACATACATTTACTTATAAGACCCAACGACTGCCACTGTCAAGTGGTGCGCGAGCTAAATGCCCACAATTATTATCGTCGTATAACTTTATCAATGCACTACCGGCACTGCTGTGCTCAAGTGGAGGCTCCGCGACGGTAGCTGAGAATGACACGTTACCATTAGCCACTTTAGAGGGTGAAGCCTTCTCTGTAACACTGTTACTAGCAATGCGCGGCGACTCATCGTGTGAAACTGGATGTTTATCAAAATTATTATTTATTTATTTATTTTCAACCGTGCATCATTAGTTAAAGCCAAAAATTGAGAACAATCATTTAAAGAATGGCTGTGTTTACACAAAGGACATGACAAACTTAATTCAGATTGTACGGTTTTAGATTCGTTGCCGTTGTTTTCCAAAGAAATCATGGTTTTTAGTTTTGTGTTGTTTTTATTATTCAAAAGATTCCTGCATGTGACCGTATTGCGTGATAATTCTAATGTTTCCAGTAAGTTAGACCGATTCCTTAGAAAAGTAATGAAAGTCGAGAATGTTATAGGCTCATTACCGTCTAGTCTACCTTTGAGCTCCTCCCACTCACGGTAAGTCCTTGCATCGAGTTTTTGGGTAACTATATAAATGAAAGTGTATCTCACTGATTAGCTGGTTCGCCCAACGATTCTAATGCCCGCAGGTTTTGGTTTATTCGGTCAATAATACGTTTTAAAATAGATAACGACTCCTTCGTGATTGTTTCGATGTTAAATAAAGCTGCAACGTGATTTTGAATTAACAAATGCTTGTTATCGGAACGCTCACGTAGGAGTTTCCATGCTATGTTATAGTTTTTAGATGAGAACTCAATTGATTGAATTACCACAGCAGCAGAACCTTCTAATGATGCCTTGAGGTAATGAAATTTATTAATTTCGTCTATTTGACAGTTCGAGTGGATGAGGCTCGTAAAAGTGTCACGAAATTCGAGCCAATTGTCGTATGATCCACTGAATTTCGGTAGTTGAATTGTAGGTAACTTAACGAGCTTAAAATTGCTACTTTGGCCCTTATTCGAATGATTAGAACTTATTCGATAACATTCAAATTGGTCTAACAAATCCTGAGCTTGAGCAACTGAAGTGAAATACCTGGATTCAAATTCATTTCTGTCTGAGTATACATTCTTGTCATCAGAACAGCACTCCAATTCCAATTGTACCTCGTCATATTTGCCTCTGATCTTGACTAATTGGCTTTCATCACGTTTTTCAGACATTTTGGGAGACGAGTAGCCAATCTAAAATGTTACAAATAACAAAATTACAACAGAACTAAAATTATACAATAACTTGTTGAACAATAAGATAATAACCGAACGTATTTCAATTACCTACTTATGACAATTACAAGACCATATATTTTTTTAAATTTTCCTACTAAAAAAAATTAGTTACACACTTATTAGGAACATCAAACCATAAATCAATTTAAACTACAATGAAATATATTTATTACCTGCTCATACTTTAATTAATTCGCAATCAAAAATTAACAACAATATAGTATGTTCAAGTTACTCAGTAGTTAAATAAATAGCTTATAGCTTTTAACATAAATGAAAGTAAAATAACACAAACATTGTTTATTATGCGATGGAAAGAAAATAATATTGCTCTAAAGAAACCTAGTAGCAAATTGAGTAGGTTCCTGACCTTCTAAAATACACTGTTTAAACCTAAATACTACCTGAATGAGTGTTGGGTTTAGAATAAATAATTTTTAATAGCTTTAGCACTGTTTTGCTTCGCTTTGTGCTCTTCTCCAAGTAATCTTCTTAGTTAGTATTATCGGCACTCTATTCCTTTATTTCTTGAAAATTAATACCCATTAACACCAAATCCTTATGAATTATCAGTTTAATACTTCTATTGAACTTATCCGGCGTCTATAAGGACCATCTGCAGGATTAAATCAGGAGTTGAAATAAAAATCAGTGTATTGTAGTCATGTAAAGAAGGGAAACAAATTTAATGACAGGATAAAAAAAGTAAAACATAAAAGGGCGGGAAAACGTTTTGAGTTGGTGGCGCGAAACGAAACGTATTTCTGGTACTGAGACGCGCGGGCCGCGTTCCGTTCTTCTTGATCTTGAACAATCAGTAGTTTAGTTCTATTCAATACAAACAAACAAACAAAAATAACAATTAAAAAGATCTTACCTACTTTTAATATTAGTACCTATAGATGATAATATAGGTAAATGAAGCAGATGTGTTTTAACTAGACTCGCAAAAAGTTACTGACAGCGCTTCCAGCCTGATAAAACATTTGAAGTGCAACCATTAAGGCCTGAACAGACGAGGGATTATCCGCGACGTACTTTTTTGTCCGTCAAAATATATGACTTACAAACTGTATCGAACAACGCACATGGAGGACTAAAAGTAAGCCGTACAAAAAGTCCGCCGAATGTCTGCGTACGCCGCGACGGACCGGAGCGGACGAAAGTAAGTGGGAGTCCGCGAAAAAATAGAACTAACGAACTATGAGCAGCAACGTACACAGCGGACTTCAGTCCGGTATGTGGTGTGTGGTATTATCTTTTATATCGTCTTTTTTTACTAACTTCATATAAATTACAACACAACATTTTCTCAGAATACTTGCCTCTTTATCCTGCGCTTCACTAAATTTCTGGACAACAATGATCGCACACCGCGTGCGTTGAGTCCGTGGTGAGTCCGCGGCGGACTTTTTTGTAATAGCTCATTATAAATGCTACCTGATAATATATAATAATAAATAAATCGATAACATGTATTTGAAAATTGAAAATCATTTAGTGTCCTGTTAATGCAATGGAATGGAAGCGATACTTAGCGGTTTAAATTGCGAATCCAATTTGAGGTTGGGTGAACATTCAAGTTTGTTTTGTCTGGTTATTATTTCTATTTATTTCGTCTCTGACATCTTTGACAGATAGTCCGCTTAAAAAAACCCTCAATTTTGATCACGCACACAGACACAGTGAGTTTACAGGCGATACCGGTGAGCATCAGTGTCGCTGACAGTCGCAAGTGTTTTTGTTTTTGTCGTACTTGGTGCAATTTTTCACATGATGGTTATAACCTACCTTCTTCATATTAAAAATTTAGCGCGAATAATAGTATACCTAGTATTAACCCTGGGCGGTCACGCAAGTTTAGGAAAAAGGTGCGAGCTGTCCTTTTGAAACTCTTTATTTTGTGCTTTTGATTAGTTTCGAATCAGATGATCTTGGTTTACACAGTTCCAAAAAAAATATTAACTTTAATTTTCTCCTCAGGCCGCCCAACAACGAGGTTCAGGCTGCCTGCAGAGGTCTGACTATGAAACTGATATCACTTTCCAGCTACGGATGTGTTTGTTAGACCGGGTGAATATTTTTGATGTGAGGAAAATTATAAGAACAATGAAAATTGCGACATCAAACGCAATAAATTGCAAAGGGTTCAATAAAATAGATGCAATTAAATGAAATCGAAATTGCTACGTCTAATGCTTAAAGCATTCAGACGCTCTAAGGTCGCATGTCAGAGACCCTAACGACACAATAACAGCTAAAACGATACATCAAACATCAAACCGATAACATTGAATGTCACGACAATGAATAACTGATGTCGTACTATCCATGCATCGTATAGTTATATGGTAAACATCGTTATACGTGGTGGTTTGGATTTAGAGCACAAAAGGTTTTACTAAATTCGGTCGCAAACAAACTTGACATGCGTTTTTCAAAGCTAAATCCAATTTCACGTTGAATAATACATCGTCATTGGCCTTAAATTAGCTGCAAATCTTGCGAGTGACTAGCAATCGAGTCGGGACGTTCGGGTTGCTATTTAGAGACAGGGGGCGCCGCTGTCAGCGCCACTCTCATTGAAATATTTAACATTTTTAAAGGATCTAGGATATTGTTATCTAAATAAGTTTGACCTTCATTTGACCCCAGAAAGGCAACGTACTTAAAGAGTACATCAAGGTTAAAGAATATGAAGTCCATGTTCATATTGGACTCTTGACGGTAATCTAATTGACATCTCACAATTGAAACCTATTGGGTCGTATAAACGTTCTGTCATGTGATTGGTTGATAATCTATCCATCAACCAATCAAGTGACTTGATCTGTATCATACGTGAGATTTTTAGCTGGGTGATTCTACTACATGGTATCAATGGTGTTTGCAAGATAGCAGATTTTAAATTCCTCCAGATGAAAAATATTCTTTCACAAGGTCAAATTTACGCCCATTTCCCAGACGGGTAGGCAGGACTTAAAATAGCCATTCGCTATAATCCCAACCGTTTCAGGTAAGGCTTGGTTGCAGAACTTGGCGTAATAAATTGTATCTTATGTCTACTTCTCATATTCTCGAGAGATGCTACATGATGAACGGCGAGCTCTGTTTCAGCCGTAAGTGCAGTGCAGTAAATCAGTTATTTTCTCCTCATTATTTATTTACCACAAATCAGGGAAAAACACATGTGGGAACACTAAGCGAATTTGTGACGTCATGAGTTCGCAATGTTTAAAAATTAATAAAAAATTAGCTAGATTTAAAAAATATTCAAATTAATTTATTAAAATAGGAAAAGGTATTGAATAAAAGTATTATAAAATACCTAAAAATTTGTTCCCATAACCAATTGTTTCTTTGTATACGAAATACTTAATAAATAAATAAATGAAAATGATAGGTACAGAAATATATTCATTAAATTAAATATTGTCATTTAAGGGCATGTACTCGCTTTGCTGCGGTGGTCAGGTAAAATACCTGAAAGCGACTGCTACATGGTAACAAACAACAATACAATATACGCGACGGTCGCTCCGACCGCGATCGTGTAGCACCCGCCTAGGCCGCTTTTGTCACCACCGGACTGAGTTGCCATTTCAGGAACTAAGCTAGATTTCACGGTTTTATTGGTTTAATTATTTAATTTACCTAATAAGTGGGCAGGTACAGAAAATTTCTACTACCTACTCGTTTATATAAACGCGCTAAGTTTTAAAAAGATTATTGTCCAATTTGTGTACGTTACTCCAGCAGGACAGTAGCAGCTTCTAGAGTGATATTATTGAGTGATATTATAACGTAATCTAGTATGAATGTGCGCCGCATAAAAAAAATTGTGCATGTTGTCGTTTTAGAAAAAAAAGATCCCTGCTGGAGTAAAAATACGTTGTTCTTGTAGAAAATTCTTAACGAATCACCAAAGAGAGAAATATTGTGCATGAGCAGATAGCTTAGACGTATGGGGAAATGTGTGCCATGAACATAATATGTGCTTCTTCAGGTTTTTGAGATATTACGTTTAACTGTAGGGTTAACGTTTTGCAGAATTCCTCCAACCATTTGTAGTATGTCTGTAGAATTAACATACACGAGTAGCTCTTGATTTGTGCGTGTGTGTGACAAAACTAGATTTAAGAAAATATTTAAACATGGCAATCGCGTTTTTTTAAGCTCTGATAAAATCCCAGCACCTAAATGAAAAACTGTATAATAATAATATATTTTATTTTTTATTTCTTTTAGGTTTATTTGTATCAATAAACTTATACTTTACTAACGCCTGTTGTAAACCTAAAACAAGTTTAAAAGAGTAACCGCTGAGTACCTCGCCGGGTCTTCTCAGCAAGAAACAACTCCGACGCGATGGTAGAGTCGCATAATTTCTGTATACGCTTTATTTACATATTCATATTATTATGGTATATATGTTTATTATTTAGAATATTTTGCTGTAAATTTGACGATTTGAAAGTACTGATACAGTCTATTTGAATAAAGTTATTTGAGTTTGAGTATTTCAAGTAACACTACTCATTTCATTTGCTTGTAACAATTGTACTTATAACTATATTAGTAGCAATCAGAAAAAAAAAATATAAATAAAATAATAATAAATAATAAATATCTGGGACAATTCACACCAAGATCATCTGACCCCAAGCTAAGCTGAGCTTGTAATATTGGCGTCAGAGACTGATAAACATACTTAAATATTTCTAAATACATACTTAAATAGATAATAACACCCAGCCACACAACAAATACAAATGTTCGTCACACAAATATTTGTCATGGGAGGGGATCGAACCCACGACCTCTGGCGCTAAAGGCAGGATCGCTGCCATTGCGCCAACAGGCCAGTCGAAAAACAAAATAAAATAAAATACTTAATATGTAGTTATTAACTGTCAGCATATAAGCCCCTGCCTCACCACCCCGGCAGATGTCGTGCAGCAATGACCTATATACTGGCAGTCCAGCCTACTTGCAATCATTTCCAAGACGCTGCTAGTGCTGCCCCGCACCCTGCGCACCAGGGAGGCGCACCGCTTCCGCATGGTCGCATGAAAGCAATCGCGCTTCTGCAAACATCCCCGATGCGCTACAGAAGCAAGGCAACCCAGCAGCATCCTGAAAGCGTTGTTAAATTGGACTCTCAGGGCGTTATAGGACCAATGAATACATTTTGGCCACAAGCTGCACAGTAAAAAGAAGTACAGTAGGCTCTAAAGAGAGTTATTTTAACATCAGTTGTGGAACCTGCAAAACTGCGAGCCAACATGTTTGCCCTCACTGATAACGCCCTGCGCTCCCTTTCAACATCATCATCATCTTTAAGGTCTGCCGTTAATATATGACCCAGATATTTAAATTTACGTACCCATTGTATTAACTCACTGACAACTGTTTACGATCCATCTTGATACGTATAATAATCATGAAAAGTTTCAAAAGTTTACAATTTTGTAAGTACTTCATTGAAGTAAAGTAAAGTAAAATCATTTATATGCGAGAATACATTTGGGTAAATGATATTTTAATGTGAACCTAGACATAGTATTCGGCCTGCTAGCATGCGTTCAAATTCTTGTATTATTTTAAGAAATATTTTTTTATTACAAAATAATGTCGTAACTATTAATGTTAAGTTGTTAACACCATTAAGAACAAACGTTTATTTTACAAATCTTACAACATTATGCATTGATAATTCTATCCACTAAAGTGCTTTCTGCAACCACGGTTGCATGAAAACAGACGTCAAAAGTTGCACGGCGGCAAATGGGTCGCTTCGCATACTCAACAGGCTCAAATAACTGAATCACTGGGCCGTTTCTTTCCTTTTAAGAAAAAAATACATAGACTATGGACAAATGCATCACTCAAAGTCATGCGTTCGATAAAATATACAAATAATTTTTAAATGACAGTGACAGAATATGCATGGTGAAAACTGGCTGCCGCTTAGCATGGATGATGATGTAATATGTGTTCGTAAATTCCTTAAAAATGCTAGAATTTTGTATTAGTAAAGGTGTTGTATATCAAAATAATCTTCAGTTGGCTCTGTTTTAAAATATGAGTATTTTTAAACAGATTTTCATAAGATCACCAAGTATTTGCCTGAAATGTGAAAAAATTGGTAAATCATTCTTTTTTTTTGCTTATAATGTTACTTTTTTATTCTATTTATTTACTTGGTGAGTCCTGATAATTAGTACCATGTTTCATACCAAATATTAAAGATAGGAAACGTATCTTTCTATAGCTGAACATATTTTAGTTCTATTTTCGAACATTTTTTTTTAGACATTTATTTCCGCTGACATCGCGAAATTTATTTGCAAAGGTCGAATTTTTTTAATTTTCTTTTCAGGTCAAACATATGTTTAAAATTATCTTAATAAAAAAGAAAACTAATATTATGATGGATTCAAATATAAAAAACATATGTCATTGTGCTGTATTCTACAATAAAAAAAATTTCGTTCATTAAGTCGGAAATTTTTCGCACTAATGAAGTTTGATATTTTTGTAAATTATTACTAAGTATGCTAAGCATATTGTATTCAAAATCAAATAGAACATCTATTCCTCAGTTAGAAACAGTCATTTGTTTAGCTTAAAGCCATACGTGTGACTCATAAATCGCGTTTACATCTCAAGCGGCGAGTGGTCCGGAGTGGTGTCCAATTTCATGCGCGGCGCAAGCGCAGAACGGTGATCCCACCGGCCGCGCCAAGCACGTGAGTGGCTATAGTAGGTGTACAAATATACTAAACAAAACTTAACAATGGAGTTAAAGTTGCTATTAAGTATATACAATTTTTTTATATATTTACATTTATTATTGCTACAAATAAGGATATTTATAACCATTAATGTTGACACCATTAAAAAAAAATATTCACATTATTTATCCCATAGTTGGTATATGTACAAACATAAAAAATTAAAACATGACAATAAAATTAAAGTTTATTTTAAGGATACACAAAATTTAAATATTTTTACAGTTAAAGCAGCCTCTGCAGATATTGTTTGTCTCAGACGTTTTAATGCAAAAACGTAGCGATCTAGTTTGTTGAAGATAAACTCAATATGTATTGCGTACACTTGTTGGGTTGAAACCTTGGCACTCGTGCAGGGATCTGTTCGTAAAGCAACGAATACTGACGCACTACTCAGTCTATTTATTTGAAATAATTACTTTCAAAGGAAACAGTATCGTAGATTTTTAGTGCGTGGATGACAGTTAGCGAAAGAATTTAGTAGGCCATCAGAACGTGGTGCCTCGTCACATGGCACATCCAAAAAAGGACCCGCGTGTCATTGGCCCTACTTACTACAACCGCCTACCTAGTGCATTAAAAATGAGCAATCTGACGATTCTGGCGTCAGCTGAGAAACCTTTCGTCAGACAATCCTTTTTATTGCACTGACGAGTATTTTAATGGTAGTAAATTTTAATTGATTCATATAAAGGTGTATTTATTTTTCCGATATTTGACATTGTTATTAATTTGATCCTGTTTTAGTGTTCTTTTATTTTATTTATATTTTGTTTTTAGAAATGTATTTTTATTGTTTCTGTTTGGTTATTATTTTTCTGATATTTGTTTTGTATATATTATTTTCTTTGACGATCTCATCTATTGATTCTCATATATGACATACAATATAATTTAATAATGAGAAATAAATAAATCTAATATAATCTAATCTTATAAGTACTACCTATATGTAATTGCATTCATGAATGCATAAAATAACTTCATGTATATATATATATATATATATATAATTATCTCACTATCTCACACTACCTTACCTATTTTCTCTTTTTAATCTTGTCATTTCCTCTACCTGCAGGTTGTCTGGAAGAGATCGCTTCCTAGCGATAAGACCGCCTACATTGTATTTACAATGTAAGATTATGTAATGCTTATGTTAAGTATGATTTTGTTGTACAATAAAGTATATTTATCTTATCTTTATCTTATCTTATCTTATCTATACTCTAAGTATTAGATTAAGATTCAGACTGTTTTTTTGTTTTGTTCTTGTTTTATTGTCGAATGTATATTTCTTTTGTTTCTTGTTTATTTTGATACTAAATAAACTTTTTTCCATTTATATTTTTTTTCTATTATACGTTACGTATTCCACTCTGAACTCACTCTCACACTCTCAGCTCTCACTAGCAATTGAAGCTACTTTCCTGCATGAGCATTGCTGGAGTAACGTACACATTCAATTTGGCCCCTTTCCGTCAGCCCAAATATGGGCATATGTGATAAGTCAACCTGATTGGCCAGCTAGTCTCATCGTAGCTGTGAGTCACTTCAGATTCAAGTAGTATTTGTCAGCACAGTGCTTTAGTATTATTATTTGATACGTTGTTAAAAGAACGATTGTAGTCTTATCTTATCATTCCAAGATCAACCCTGGGTAACATTTAAACAAAGTGAGAAGTATTTTTCTTCACAGTATTATCGCGTATTGTAACGTCAAAAGCTAGAATTTTTTTTTGAAGGTTGTTAATCGTGTTTGAACGGTCAAACAAGCTTAATTCATTAATTTATTGCTGATATAATTCGTATTTTTTTTATTGCTGATATATTTGATAAAATATCTGCTAATTAATAAGCGTATAAATTAGGTTTTTAATAAATAATTTGTGCACAACAAATTGTCTTAGAAGATTGGATGTGTGTTGACTCACGCTTTTAATTTTGACACATGTCCTGATTGGCAGCCACGAAATACGTGTAGCCAACATCCGAACGTTCAGTGTCGTTCCGGTCGTCGTAGTCGGGTGTCGGTGAAGTTTAGTGGTGAAATTTTCACGTGTTTAGCATCAAAAAATGGTAAGTGATGGGAATAATCTGTGATGTATAAGGACTTGGTGTGGTTTCCTAGTTTAGTAGTGCAGCAATTGGATCTTTGACGTTGCAAATACATCGTAACAATTTGTCCAGTGACCGGTGCCGCCATATTTTGCACAACCCTCTGTTAAGTTTGCACGCCTTTTCGTAAAATTAGTTGTCATCGTTCAATGATTTTATGCGGTATGCCACGTGTTGTGGTCTTAGCTCCGCCCTAGGGTTTTCCTCCGCGATCAAGTGCTGGATAAAGAATATTTGTTGGTTAGTGTAACGGTGTTAAATTTCACTTGGCGGAAAGGTTATTCGTACAACGCCTATTTTGACGAATCTGTAGTCCTCATAACTGCTATAAGCGGTCCGGGCGTTCTCTGTCGTCCTCTCGTCCTGGACTGTTTCATGTGTAGCAAAGTACTTCGTCGTTTCGGGAGCGTCGAACTTACCAATGCATCGTCGCGCAATCGCATTTCTGTTGACCATATAAGGTATAGCGATGGTGCGGCTGGCTATCACTCTGTTTCTGTTGGCAATCTATTTTGGGGTGTTTAAGCGCTACTCGACTGGTTTTGGGCACGCCTTTACATTGACCCCACAATCAGAATCTTAATGAAACAGCTAGAGAGTATTGCTCTCATCAATGTCAAGGTCATCAATTCTCGCACCTGTAGTTAATAAAATATATATATCTTTAAAACTACCCCTACAAAGGCTGTAACGTTTTTAACCTATGGTCTTGAATGCATATAGTAAATCCTTATCAGAATTATAAATAATCCCATTGTCACATTTGTATGTCTTGATAAATTGTGCATATTTTCAACGGAAAAGAGCAATTCACTTGGTGTATGATGTGATGAATCATGTTTTATAGGTTTGCAATGAATCACTAAAAGGTTCAGTATCCATATCCAGACAATTCTATGTGGTTAGATATTGATAAAAGTAGTTACTTAAGTTGATTTTATCTCCATGTATTTATTGTGTTGCCGTAGAAAGGGCACACATTGTTCAGTCACATTGTATAAAAGCCCTACTAACAACACCCAATGTTAATTGAAATTTAGTAGGTTCAATTATAATTAGAGATCGCACGAATATCTGGTCACTATCCGGTATTCGGTGTAACCAGCCAGAACCAGATAGTGAGGCTGTATATCCGGCCAAGCTGGATAGTGCTAACTATAAGCATTGCTGTACAATATTTAATTGTGCCGATGACAAGTTTTCAAAATGCAAGAGTCTACTTTTTTCTGATACATAAACAGTAATTGCACTCTTCGGTTCATGCAAGCGCTTGAGAACGTAAAAGTCGAATTACAACCCTTGATACATAACATTTTAAACTTTCTTGTTGCATTTTATTTAACTAATTATAATAAAAACAATTTAGCTTAGGTAATATTGTTTCCTTGAATACAACTTGATAGAGTGAATGCTTGAGTAAACACAGATCTGCCTTTATTAAATAAAGCTTTGAATGACTGAAACTGAACTGAAAACTGTTCGCATTGCAGCTGTCAAAGTTTCTGAGACAATGAGGGCTTCAAAAGATTCACAACAAGTTGCAATGTGTGGATAAAACACCCAATGGATGTCAAGTTTGTATTGTTAATGTCTTTGACCATATTTGTGGAGTTATCGTGAACAATGGCCTCAACTTATCTAAATGGAATACCCATTTACTAACACTATTGTCAATTTCTGTATGATGTTTCGGTATCCAGCTATCCGGCTGAACCACTATCTTGGACATCTCTAATAATAACACTTTAACTTGCCACATTTACAGTCATTGAAATCGAATAGGCCTGTTTTGACACACACACCGTGGCGTTACTAGGGATGTGAGTGAACCCCACCGTTGTTGGTAACCTGATTACCGATTCCCGGACAGGGTTGCTGTGGATTCCTGCCTGAGGTCTTATTTTACCTACCAAAAATTTTATTAAACCTTAACATGTTTATTAGGGTGCGAAACAAAATTCTAAATAAGCACAAGATATGAGTGATGTAGTAACGATGCGTAAGCTGCGTGAATGGTTGGTGGATTGTTGTATCTAAAGTGTTAATGATTTATTTACTCACATTTTGCATGCTGATAAAGAATAGTCTGTGTTTATTAAGTTGAATTAATATTTTTGTGTAGAAGTGATTCTGTCCCGTTTTAGTAAGGAATTGGTAACATTACTATTATTTAAAAAAAGAGGACTGAGGACGTAGGTACCTAACTGTTTTTGAAACGTTTCAAAGTAAATATCATATTTCTTACAATGGCGTGAAAATTTAAAAAACCCAAAATATTTTCTGACATCACTTACCGCGCTCTTCGATTAAGTATTCATTTTAATGCATTAACTTAAAAGTTTTTGTACTGTGTATAGCTGAGTTCAACGGTCTTTGCTAGCTGTCAAAACGGGCCTATTAGATTTCGTCGACTGTAGGTGTGTAGTTTTATTGAAACTGTAAATTCACTAACTATAAGGGCTTGCAAACAAATTCACAAACTTCTATAGGGGAATAAATTTGTTTTTCTTTAGCCATTACTTATATTTACTTGAAATTAGGGAACAGTAAAGATTTCATAAAAAACCGTTTTGTCTTTTTGATTGATTTTGACGAAGTGGTAGGTAGTTTAATGGCCTGGATTGTTAATAAAAGTTAAAGAATACAGATTTTTTAATATCGAATTTCAGGAATTCTAAACCTTTTTTTTTTTCAAATCGCATAGTAACTAATCAACGCTGTTTCACATAAACGATAAAACGGTTCATCAAAAAATCTTTTCCATTTTGCTTTTGTTACCCGAACAACCATTCATCAATTAAGTACACATTTCGCATGAATTGTATAATAACAATTACACTTTTTATCGAAATATGTTCATAACGCATATTGGCCTACTCAAGTACTGTTTCATAGATTGATTTCTGAAGTCTGTGAGTCGTTATTCAATAGCATAGTTTTTTACTTACTGGTTATCTCTTCAGTAAAAAAACCATTTTGTGATATAAAACTGTGGAAATCAAATTAGGGATACCAAACCACCGATATAACAAAATATCAATGAAATGAACAAAATACGGAAATACAATTTGATGAATAAGTTTTATGGGAAAGACTATTCGTGGAAATGAATTTGCGATGTATTGCAATTTGCTGAGTTGTTACTTATTAAAAAAAACATCTGCGAGCAGTTTTATGGGAAATTAAATTTGTTGTAATAAATTGCGATAAAGTGATGGATCCCCTTTTCACACTCATCAAAAGTAACTTAAAAGAAAAGGAGATGTCCCAAAATGAATGGAGTCTTAGTCAGGTCTATGTACACCATCCAAATTATAGGAAAAAATACGTAGAACGGTTTCTAATTATTCAATTTCCTTAAAAGGTATGTTTACTTGGTCCTACAAACAAGATTGCAACACACAAAGAAAAACATTACTAACTAATATAGATTACGCGGTGTCAATTTGACAAGACTACAACAACATGCAGGTTATTTTCACCTAGCAAACAACGGTTGTTGTTGCCTGGATAAGTTCTCAAAACAAAAACAGATTCGAGACAAATATCAATGCAAATTGCAAAATCAAAAGCCAATATAAGTACAATCACAACACAAGTGACACTAGTATTCTCCATCCTAAAATTTCCCGTCCTCTCAATCTAAACTTCCTTCTATGCTCTTACTCCTTTTTAAAATATATGCAATGTAAATACGTCTAAACTTATTATATCAGACTGTAAATTACTGTACAGTATAGACTACAAAATTCTCATGTAAATATATTTATTTGTAATTTGTGACGTCTCTGTGCTGTCCTACATTGGGTTTTTTTAGATGGATTTTGGTAATGATCTCAGTTAAAACAGAGCATTCAAATTGCGTAATCTTTAACACCGGCCAACTGCTTCTGTGTCATAAAACATTGGGCGGGATAAATCAAAGAAGACAAATAAATAATTGTGATTATGTCAACGAAAAAACTTGGCATTGGCAAAATCAATATGCTGGAAAAGCACTATTGCTGAGGCCACACTGAAAAAAAAAAATGAATTGCCATATGTACTGAAATAGGACTTGAAGACTGAATTGTTTTTATTAAAGAACCAGAAAATTATTATTCTCATTATCTGTATTTTTACTGGAATCAGTAGATTTTGCTTCATTTTTTGAATAGGTGTACAGACTTGGCCAGAAATGGGGCATCTCCTTTAATGAAAAAATTAAATAAGGGGATTGTAGGGCAGTACAAATTATTTCACACTTGTCATAAGTTTTATGCCTTCCTAGGTATTCTAGATATTCTTGCAACAACTTGTAAAATAAGTTGTGAAAGCTACAGCTGGTCCCCTTTAACTGAGATACCCATAAAGAGTAGAAGATTGTCGGCTTAGATTGCAAGATAAACATAATATCGTTTATGAGTGATGTTGGACACTGATACAAAACCAATTTGGGTTCTGATGCACTTGGTGAAAAGCCTCTGAGTGTTCTGTTCATCATGACAGCAACTGTTAACTTTGCCCCTAATTACACTGTTTGGGATATAGTTGTTGTGAGTGTATAATAGTGTGTATAATAATGGCCACTAAACAGTCATGATCCAAGTACCTAGTTGATAACACTATATCTGTGTTTTTTAAACCTCCTACCTTAATGTTGACTCATGTCATGCAAATACTTGTTTTCCTTTTTAATTATTCTGTTGAAATAACAGTTAATTTTAACTTAAATAGGGTTTTTTCAAGATAATGTTGGTATTGTGGGCCTGTTAATAAACTATCAGGTAGTTTTTGATTGTAGAAACATGTCACTAACTACTAAAATTGGGATGTTGCCACAAATCTATAGCGTACCCTTTATTCTTGTTACTTAGTAAATTTTACTATGTCAAAAAACTAGAGAGTGTTTTTTCCATACTAAGAAAGAGAGAAAAACAGTAGGTAGGTACTTTAGCTGCGCAAAATTTTATCCATTAAAATGTTTAGTTAATCCCTTTCCTATAATGTTCCCCAAATCGGATTTTAAACTTCTATAAAGTTAACAAATACAAGCTAATGAATGAACGCCCTTAGTTGCTCTTGCATCGCTACGACCCGTCCCGTCCATAATATTTAGTGTCCAGAGTGACTCATTTAATGAGTTCATTCACTCTTTAACTCAGTTTCTAGGAATTGCATCCTCATCAGTCGATCACCTGTAAAGATCAGTAGCTTCATTAAAGGTCTCAGTAAATATTTTGTGGGCTGGCTATCAGCTGACAAGAGCAATGTCAGTGACGCATCGACGGAGCTCGCGTGAGGTCGTTCACCCCCTCGACGCACCCCTCCCCGTCGCCAAAAGATACGTCACTATAATGGGATGCTGCGTCGCGATACGGTACGTAACGATCCTATGTGAATAAATCTAGGTTTATTAAATACACATATGAATATCAATGTAGTAAAACTTTAAGTTTTCAAAATTGGCTTGGGTTTGGGTAATCTATGGGTCCTGGGTCTGCTGAGAGACGCCCACCTTACATCCTTGTCAGGTACCTCGTATCGTAACGTAAGGATATTATTTATCCTTACTCCGAGACCACGGCAGTTGGTGTGCTGTCTGACGCATATTAAATAATTTATAAACTGTTTTTGGAACATATATTTTTTTACGGGGTGCGGCGCTCATTTGCTCCTGAGTGTAAGTTCAAAACAGTTTTATTTTTTATTTTAATGGTTTTTTGTACCATACCAGCATATCATTGCAGCATCTATTGCAATTTGCAACGTCAATATTATTTTGGTTATAATCCACAAAATATAAAAACGTGAGTGACTTGATTTATTTGCCTTTAAATAGTTAAAATTTGAGAGATGGCATGCTCAATGACAGTTTGTTATTTAACTCTATGAAAGCCTAGTCTGAATGGAATCTTCGTACCACATATATGTTTACATTTTACGATAATTTTATCATCTAAAAAGGTGGTTACTACGTTGCACTTGCACATTCGGATACCCTCTTAGAAACTTTCTGAATAACTCTTGGATGGAATTTGCTTATCTTCCAAATTAAGGCCTAGTATTAATTAACAGTATATTAATAACCAGTTATTTTTTCCTTAATGATTCACTCTAGGAAACCTTCCTTAATGACATCGAATAGAGCAATGTTTACCGAAACAAATGAGTATTAGGTACATGTATATTCCAAGAAGATATTTTTTTTATAGCTTTATATGTGGGTACATCATATGAGGCGAAATAAGCTGCATTAAAAAACATATTTTACATATAATATCGGGGTTGTGGCCATATGCGGACTATATAGTTCGCGTCAAACTTCTGGTATCTCAAGTAATACACGAGACAGTAAATTACATGATCGAAACCACTTCAAAGGGGACTGTTAACTGTTAGACTAAATGTGATGGAACTATATGACTGTGTGTAAGACCTTTTGTAACCACTTTTATTGCAAATAAATTCTGATTCTGATTCTGTTTATCCCGGTTGTGAACACTGGTGTGTGGGGAGGGGTCCCAGGGTCCGCGTTTCTTACTTTCTTGGTCCACTTCTGAATATTAGTTCGCATCGCAATCTTAAAATACGGGAAGTATTTATAGATTACACTGGGCACTGCAATCTTACTTGTACTTACATGTCCTGCTCTTTCGTATTTTTTTTCCGAAAACGATTTAAAGGTTTTACACTTTTTCACTTGAATTGCAAAACATTTTATGGTACGGTATGATATACGGTCGCTTACACGCCCGCTACCTTCCGCGCTTCAGAAAAGCAGACGAACTCTGGCTTATTGCGGCGTGTTCGCTCGAACCGGTAGTGGTGAGTCTGTATATGTGTGGATTATACGAGCTTATAAGCGCGTCAACACTCGTACATGTAACGCGTGTGGTAAGAGGCGCGCCTGTACGCGCCTACATGCGCTTTCTTATACGTGCGTGTGAAACGCTACTCTGAAATCGCTTTAAATCTTATTTTTCGGTATTTGACACTTCTAGGCTATTATTTGACCAGCTTGCTTTTGGCAAACTCCTTTGTTGCCCACGTTGATCTAATTCTTGTGAATGCATCCATCAAAACTGTAACGCGCGCGTTTCTGGGACGTTAATCTGTTGGTGACATTAATTCTGAAATACTGATCGAGAGAGCTGATCAAAAATAGATCAACTTAAAATCCGTTGCTGTTATAATCATGCGTATAAATAACGGATTCGTGAGTCAGAGTACCTACGTTTAAAATGCGATGTCGTGCGTTGAACAAAACAGCTAAAATATTACTGAAAAATTGAATTCAGTTGGCGAGGTTCGAGCTAAGTTTCGGAATCTCGGAATGTCACCAGAATTTTTAATTAAAGGAAAGCCTATCGTGAACTCTTTATTTATTTAGGTACACCGACAGCAAATCGTACATTACAATTATACAAAACATCAAAAAGTAAGTAAGTAATTAGCCTATAAACTGTCCCACTGCTGGGCAAAGGCCTCCATCATTGAAATCAAGTCATCGCTACAATGGATGGGTATTGGCTTAATCACCACGCTTTCCAAATGCGGGTTGGTGATCACAAACCCGGACTATGTTTCGAAAAATCCGAAATCACACTGCCCGACCTGGGAATTGAACCCGGGACCTCCGGAATTCGGGCCGAGTTCTGAAACCACTCTGCCACGGAGGCGTTACAAACATCAATCATTAAATGATTGAAGTAAGTCGAATTAGCTGCGCAATGACATTTGCAATGCAAAGCAATGACCAAGAAACGTATGATTCATCGTAATAGAAGTCATCGCTACGAGTCGTTAGGTAAACGTAAAAAAAATCGTGTAAGGTTTTATGACGTCGCCAGGTGAATGAATTTTAATAAGGTTCCGGTATATGACAACGATGAGTCAGCGTTTTCATCCTGTCCTTATTGTGATGATAAGTCACCTGCGGGACAACAAATACTCCAATCAAATTATTATTCGATTTTTTGTCACTTCTCTATTTTGTCTACCGTTCCTAACATGGCAGCAATTCTCGGAACTTGATGTTAGGTTGGGGAAAAAGTCTTTTCGCATATAGTATGTATGAACTTGTAATAAAATCTAAATACTATTTGTATCTGACTGGTTTTGGTATCGTAGTTTAAATTTTAAAGAAGATAATTCCAAATTCAAATTAGGAGAATACGTGATTTTCATTTGTTTTTCTTAGTGTCAAGATTCGATATATTTTAAAAATGTACTACAAAAAAGGTAAAAATGCAACGCAAGCCGCTCAAGGGCTCTATTTACGGATAAAATGGATGCCATTTTCGAATAAGTGGAGCAAGTTCGGCATATCAGTAGTTACGACGTACATACCTGAAGAACTGGGCATTGACCACAAAACAGTTTTGGCGCATTTGAAAAAAACTGGGTACACAAAAAAGCTCGATATTTGGGTACCTCATGAGCTCACTGAAAAAACCTAATGAACCGTGTACTCATTTGTGATTCTTTATTACGACGTGATGAAACCGAACCATTTTTGAAGAAGATAATGCTAATGAAAAGTGTATCACGTACGACAAGAACGTGCGACAAAGGTCGTGGTCAAAGGCTTCGGACTGTGGCGAAACCCGGGTTAACTCGCAACAAGGTGATGCCTGTGTGTTTGGTGGTATTGGAAGGGCATTATTCATAATGAGCTGTTTTCACCAGGCAGGACCATCGGTTCTGAACTCTACTGCGAACAACTGATGAGATTAAAGTAAGAAGTTGATAGAAAGCGGCCGGAATTAATCAATAGAAAGGGTGTGGTTTTTCATCATGATAACGCTAGACCTCACAATTATTTAGCCACTTGGCAAAAATTAAGCGTTTGGCTGGGAGGTGTTAATGCATCCGCCGTATAGTCCTGACCTTGCACCTTCAGATTTCCACCTGTTGCGGTCTCTTCAGAATTCTTTAAGCAGTGTCAGGTTAACATCACGAAAGGACTGCCAAAACCACCTGTCGCGGTATTTTGTTCAGAAGCCTCAAAATTCCTATAGCAGGGGGATCATGTCCCTCCCTACCTACAAGATTGTAAAAAGTAATCGAACAAAATGGCACCTACATACTTTAGTTAAATTCAAATAAACATAATAAAAAAAGAGTTTTGAATTTTCTTAAAAAATGCGAAGAAACTTTTTTCCCCAACCTTATATTTTGTATAGGAATTATTCAATTTTGTTGACAGATCCTAACGTGGTGCCTTATTTTTGTCGTGTTTTCGAAGTGATGTCTCGTGTTTTAACTCGTCGATCATTTTTGTCAACGATAAACCAATCAATAATGCATTAAAATAACATGAAAACAAGCGGCGCGGTGCGTCAAAATGCTGACGTTTTTTTTAAGTGCAATAACAAAGCTATGCATTTATGAGCCGTCGCCATTTAAGCTATAGTGTACATTTTACATAAAAATATTAAGAGACCTACCGACCTTGTTGGGTTTTAATACGCTCAGCAAAACTTTTGCTGTGGTGTTCCGTTCACTAGGACAGAACAGGCAAGTCCAGTCACTAGACTAACCCGTCAAAAGGCAACTTGACTCGTCGTGAGACTGCGTTTCTTTTATTAATTCAAGTGTGTCTCGTCTAGAAAGACGTTTCAGAATTAGGGGTCTATTATCCTGTCGAGAAAACTTTCGACAAAATATATGGTTAATAACTGGCCCACGTGCGTACACTACATGCGCGTTCTATTTAAATCTACGGCCAATGTCTCGGATAAATCTATTTTTACGAACCACGGGAGTCGCGGTTGTCAGATCCTATCACCGGTTTTACTTCTAATGGGTATGGGTAAACCTATTTAGATCGATATCTCTACCCTAAAGGGGGTCCCTCACCTTGAGCGTTTTTCTGTAATGTAGCATTTCAGATTCGATTTTGAGCATTACATTACAATACTCCCTTACAAAACTTCAGGGAAGTTGTATCATCAAATTGCGCACTGTAATGCTCGATGCTTTTCCCTCACCAACGTAATGCACGAATTTGTAACATATCAGTTTGCGCACTGTAATTCTCGTTCTCCTCCTTCGCTGATGTAATGCTCGACTCTTTAACGTTTAATTACAGCAAATTTCTCTTATCTGGCCAGGATATATCGATTTGGCTTTAAAACTTCATTCTCGGCTGTTTTCTGTTTATTGTGTAAGCTATTCATAGCTCACGCTAGGTATTTAGGAAGTTCTTATTCCAGAATGTGCTGTAAATATTTTGATAGATACAATAATATCCTAGCTAGACGATTACTTTACAAACGAATGTAACTTCACAAACCAGATGACTTGAGTAACTGAAGCTACATCCTGGTGTATTCATTCGTATGTGTAATGGGATTATTCAATAAAATAATGTGTAATCTAATCATCATTATTAATCAGTTCCGATTCAGTATGCACATGCCACCTGTTCAAACAACCATCAAAACAATCCATTCTTAAGCAGTAACAATCACAAAATACAAAAACATTCTGAAAGAGCTTGACATTCATCTTGATTGAAAGTGAAAAATAGATAACGGTTTGTTATTTGTGGATTCTGATAAAAAGGGTTTGAGTCTAGGTATAACAGTACTAGTGTACGGTGATCCGGTTGATTTGCTATGTCATGTTTGTATTGTCATCCGCAAGCAAAGCATGGTGATCGTGCAATTTCTTTATTGGCTGATATCAAACTTTCTTATCATAATACTCTACACTTGAACTTCAACAAAACTATTCATAAAATTACTCAATAAATTCTGTGAAACAGTGGGTGACACCCTGAAAGATTAAATCTGAAAACAAAATATGAAGCCCGGCCAGGATATTTGTGTCAGACACAGTTGCAATATTTCCAGTACTATTTGTCTAGTCATGCTGCCTTGACTTTCCCTATATGAATCAGAAATATTGCTTGCTTCTGTCTCACTCGTTCTACCTTGCTAAGTTATTTCGTGTAAACAGTGCACTGACCATGAAGTGGCCTAAAATAGCATTTAATTGAAATATATCGCCAGCTGCCTCGAAGTATAATATTCGAGTTACAGCATATTCACATTTAGAACTGACGACTACAATAATTTCGACACGCCGACGCGAACACTAGTCGACTGAGACTCTTGACTGAGTGAGTATCTATCTACGCATATGATCGACATTAAGCGTCTAAATCTGAGATAACTGTCTTTGAAGCTTACTAGCTTGAAATTACATTAATTTATTTGTTGTATGTTGAGATTTCAGTTGCGCATTATTTTAAAGAAACCATTTTTTCGTTAGTGGTTCTTTTTTTAACTCTCGACCTTTCTTAAAACTTAACTGCCGTTAATTTTCTGTGCCAATTATTATCTACAAAACAATTACAATTATTTTCCTTCTTCAAAACACAAGCGACTTAATACAAATAGCTGAAACAACTGCTTAACCCATTCACTGCCGAATAAAAAGGAAATGGATTGTTTAAACGCACCGGTGCGTGGTGTGGCATTAAACCAGTTAAAATGCATAATCATAAAATTATTCAATTCGCTATCATTTACAGTGAGGACTTATTTGCGAGAGATCCACAATCCTTAAACTATTGTTAAATGTGTATTGATTTAAACTATTATTTCAGTAGGTCATGATAGAAAAGTCTAGTGCTAAGCTACTGGCTTTTGTCGCCCGACATTATGGCTGTTACATGCATCTATTTTAAACCTCTTTAAACAATACGATAACAAAAAGCATGCGTACCACCTGCTGGAATCATCTCATCACTCGCGCGTTTAGGATTTTGTATGCTAAAGAGACCTTTTGGATAGAGAGCATTATAATAAGGCTCTCCATCTAAGTAACAAGCTTTGTGTCTAGATCACATAGCGGTCAAAACAGTGTTATTTAGCGGTGGTTTTCCTCACAATGAAGGTATTTCCATCCATTAGGACAACTCATTTATGAGTCAAGGGATCCGATATGCCCTACTTCTTAACCTTCAAATAAGAAAGGCGGACCCTGGGACCCCACACACTAGTGTGGGTTCTCAACCGGGAGACGGCACGGATGATGATGAGGACAACTCATTTATGAGTGAAGGGATCCGATATGCCCTACTTCTTAACCGTTATCTAGCAGTCCGTCAGCAGCTTCGCCCGCGCAGACTGTCTTTCCCGTCCAAATATAGCCTAAAAAATACATAGTGTCACTCCCTGATTATGTAGCTTCATATTGGTGAAATAATTTTTAGTATCTGTCTAGTAGTTTCGGAGCCTATTCAATACAAACAAACTGACATTAAAATATTTGTATAAATTAACGTTCACAGCAGTATGTGACTTCTCACAACAGCCTAACAAACTCTCGTTTATATATTTGTGGCTAATGATTTGCTAAGATATTTCTGAAGGTTTTGGAACGTACAGATATTTATACTGTTTTCAGCGGATTAATCTTACATTTACCACTATAATGTAACTGTAAATGATACCTTAGTAACTCAATATTTTTCTCTAGTGTTTCTGAGTCTGTGGTTGTGTTGTAATTCTTTATATCATGTTGGTAGAAGGTCGTTTCTTGCGCAAAATGAGGCTGGTAGGTAGTTACAATAAACCATTGGATGAGTTAGCTACAAAACATTTTACACGCCTCATAAAACGGAATGGTCCTTGTACTAAACTATATCTAATTAAACATTAACTTGAATCTCTTCATTTTGCCTTGGATTGACAGAACATATAAGATTCGGTTACTTCTCAAGATCTGAGTATTTGATGATGAAATAAACTCTAAAGTGAACTACTCAATCTTTTTCGCGTCTATTAAATGTACCTATAAACATTGAAATTTGGGCACCCTAAGCTGCCGATGTTAGCCCGATTTTGCAACGGTTTCCTAAAGTTCGACTTGCATATCAAGCTTTATATATGGCGGCACCTTATCAAAACATACACTCATTTTGCAATTTCACAAGTGCTTCTTTGTAAAAGCTTAAGTGAATAAATGATTTTTTACTTTACTTACTTACTTTACTTGTCCGTTCACAGGTATTGATTTTTTTGTTCAGTTAATCATTGCTACCTTCCCTATTTCCAGGCGTCTGGAGTAACAGTGTCGGACGCATGTAAAACGACGTACGAGGAGATAAAGAAGGACAAGAAGCACCGCTATGTGGTGTTCTACATCCGTGATGAGAAGCAGATCGACGTGGAGACCGTCGGCGAGCGCAACGCGGAGTACGACCAGTTCCTGGAGGACCTGCAGAAAGGAGGCACCGGCGAGTGCAGGTAAATAAACAATGAGTCGGGAAGTCCAGATCAAATCGCATTTCTGACATCTTAGGGTGCGTTTCCATCAGAGATGTGCGAGGAATGTTTGTGTTAAGAGGATACAGCACGGTCGAGAGAATTGAAAAATAGGTATTTATAAAATCTATTGCTGTCTTTTGCAAACCTAGAGCTTCGTGCAGAGTGCTACAGAGACAGATGCAAATCGGACCGAAATTACCTATCAAAAGTACACAATATCGACGTTTCGTAGTCCCCTGATCCCTTTTCGAAAAGTTGACCGGTTTAGCTACTTTTTTCGTTAAATATCAAAAAAGGAATGTGGCCGTGTTAAACTAGTCAAATTAGTTTTAAACCCAGTATGTTTAAACCCAGCGGAAAATCTGGCCATTTTTTTCGATTATTGAAGGTTCATATCTTTTATAATAATACATTTATTAAAAATAGGAAAACATAGAGACATGCCAATAGTGGTAATAGATTTTTGGGAAAAAGTTATTCGTCTACTAGCATTATCCAGGAAGGAAACAGGGGACTTCCTTCTGTATCCTCTTAAGAACAAATAGAATTGTTTCATTTTTTTTTTTATATGGCCCGTCAAGATGACCTCACTCCACCTGATGGAAAGCGGTCGTGAGGTCCAGATATGAGGTTGACAAGCCCAGTCATTCAAACGAATCACTGGGCTGGCCATCCTCACCTTGAAGGCCTGCAGAAATGCCTTTTCACGCCCCGCTTGAAGAACCCGGGACTATACGAGGAAGGAAACACATGTGCTGGAAGAGCGTTCCACGTCTGGATGGTACGACAAAGAAACGAGTCACCGAACCTTTTAGTTCGGGCCAACAAAATGTTGAATTGTGTGTGGGTGACGCCGTAGTCCAGCACGCGTGGTACGGGAGTGGAAAGGTGAGGGTGGGATAAGCTGGAATAACTCGTCAGAGCATTCCCCATTGTAGAAGCGATAGAGAACACTTAGCCTGGCAATGTCTCTACGCAATTGGAGAGGCTCAAGGGTCAAAGTTGCCTCTGGGTTTCCAATAATACGGATAGCACGCCGCTGCAACCTGTCAAGAGCTTCGAGTAGGTACTTAGCGGAACCGTCCCAGAGATGAGAGCAGTATTCCACACACGAGCGAACTTGTGTCCTATACAAGAGACAGAGCTGCTCAGGCGTGAAGAATCGTCTCACTCTGTTCAGGACTCCGAGTTTACGGGATGCAGTTCTAATGACGCTCTCAATGTAGTCCCGCTGGTTTAGGTTGCTACGAACATCCATGCCAAGGATGTTTAGGCTATCCTTAATCGGAATTATTCATGCGCCTAGCTTCGCGATTCTATTGGTTCTTAACAAACACATTCCTCGCAACGCATCCTCGCACATCTCTGGTGGAAACGCACCCTTAAATACGCCTTCTCATTAATTTGTCTCTGGAAAAGTTTAACAGGCAATATTCACCTCTATCTTTCATAAAGACACGGTTCAAAATCCCGTGCGCCATGTGGGCCCCACATGGATCGGTATAAGTAAAGTCATGTTTACACGTTTTGTGGGCGGGGTGCACATGGATCGTCCGAAGCGTTCATCTTTAAAGAGTTATGCCCAATTTCAGCTTTTTTCATAATGCTCAAACAAAAATCTTTATAAGCTTTTATAAAGTCATCATATCTCTATAGTAATATTATAAATAGGAAAGATTTGTAATGAACAAACTCAAAAACTTGGCACCTCTTTCATCTAAGAAAAAATGTTATCACAAAACGAATGCACTAAAGTTATTCTTACTCACTTTTCAGATATGGTCTGTTCGATTTTGAATACACGCATCAGTGCCAAGGCACGTCTGAGGCGAGCAAGAAACAGAAGCTGTTCCTCATGTCATGGTGCCCTGACACCGCGAAGGTCAAGAAGAAGATGTTGTATTCCAGGTATGTTGCAGTTACTTTAGGTTTTACAGATATTTTGTTAGTGAGGAGGCCTCCAGCTCAGACAAGCTTCCGTACTCTTGTAGTCCTGTCGCAGGATAGTGAAGATAACCCTGGGATTACATAAAATCCCTAGGATTACCACGGAATCACAAAAGATGTAAAATTTACCATCTGCTGGAATCACCTTTTAATTATATTATTTATATACAAAAAGAGGGCAGTGTTACTAAAAGGGCATAGTATTGGAAGTTCACTGTCTGGCTATATTTTATGTGGAATGACTACACCCTGTACAAAACATATATATGATCTATTTGATACATAACTTCATCATCATCATACAGAAAAAAATATTGTAGTTTTTAAGATAACCTTTTTATTTGTCCTTTGAAATCTGTAAAATGTTTAAAATCGAACCACTTCCATGCAACGTGTTAAACCGAGGTGCTTGTTGGGCGATGATGTCACATTCATTTTACCTTTAAATACTAACTTTACACAATGTAGGGAAAACATTATTCCTAATCTTTGAAGTGGCTGATATGATATCATATCAATCAGTAAACAAAAATTCGCTTATCAGGCGATTTTTATTAATTGGCATGAATGTAGGATATACATTTCAAAGTGTAGGACATTTTACGAATTGGATGTTTTAAGAATTAGTTGCATAACAATGGAACATGAACTAAGGCAGCTTTTGGCCTGTTGAGCCCGGGACGTAACTTAACACTAGCCGCCATGAGGGTCACCGATGATCGGCAGACAATAGATCTTCTATGTGTCTGGTTCAGTCAAAGACTTGAAACTGAATTCTTAGCTACACCAGGGCCACAATTCTCTTAAGTAGAATAAAATGTATGTTTATGCGAATCGAAATCTTAGGTGGAGTAGAAAAAATATTTCCTAATGGTATTGTCTCAAAATGGGCCTAAGTGTATCCCAAGTTGTCACCCTGATAGTTAAGTAGCTCTTATGATATGAAAATCTCGCCGAAAGCGTTTTATTTGTCTCTGGAAAGCGTTCCATGACTGTGTTCATTGAATTTTGACTTTCTTGAAGCCTTTTTAAGGCGTAAGTTGTTAAAATGCAACTCTCAGTCTTTGTTTCAACAAGTCACCTTCCCATAATAACCGGTACAGTTAACAGCAGAAGTAAGTCATAATTTAACGTGGTAAAATTGATGATTTACAAAAACTATAAAGCTTATTTAACTACTAACCCCCATATTCATGAAAGATAAAACAGTCTCATAGCACTTTTTTCACTATGGTAAAGTGGTCTTGAAGCACTGTTTACTGAGACACTAATGAGACATTATCATTCATTATAATGGATGTAGTTATGCTGTTTGTGATCTTTTTTTTAAGTATTTTTCATTCATGAAAACAAATTGGAAGTTTGCGTAATCATCATTTACTTTTGCTGTTGACTGTACAAATGTAAACCTGCGAGACGTAGGGTGCGTTTCGACCAGAGATGTGCGAGTAATGTGTGTGTTAAGACCCAATAGAATTGTTTCATTCACCTAGCTTCGCGATTCTATTGGTTCTTAACAAACGCATTCCTCGCAACGCATCCTCGCACATCTCTGGTGGAATTGCACCCTAACTCTATTAGGAGAGTGGTTAATAACGTAAAAAGGGTCTGTTTTTTGCAATTCATAGTAAATTGACAAAATATTTGCGACGGCACGATGGCGTAGTGCGCTGTAGCACGGTTTCTCGCCTTAAATTCCGTAGTGTCCCGGGTCAATTCAGGAAACGATCTTTTCTAAATTGGCTTGCGTCTGGGTGTGCTGGGAGACACCCCTGGCTTAATTCCTTGTCTGGTACCTCGTAACACAGGGATATTTATCCCTACTTCGAGACCATGACAAGAGGCGTGTTGTCTGGCGCATATTTATTTATTTATTTCTTCGTTCTAGCTCTTTCGACGCGTTGAAGAAGTCTCTGGTGGGCGTGCAGAAGTACATCCAGGCCACCGACCTCTCCGAGGCCTCGCAGGAAGCGGTGGAGGAGAAGCTGCGCGCCACCGACCGCCAATAAGCGCATTCACGCCACCGCCGCGCTACTGGACATACACCTTCCCGAATATGAATGGAGTGTAACGAATCAGACGAAATAATTGTAATTCTGCTAAATTCCAACCCGAATCGGACACATTTTTACTTTTACTCAATATCTATAAAAGTCGCATTTAACGTAGTTAATTTCATGAACACGGTCAGTAAAGCGCCGTCATCTTATCGAATTTGCAGGCGAGTTTCGAAGTGAGTTTTCCAGAATAAGCCCGGTTTCCACAAAAGCGGAGAGGAGGGATGTTTTGATAACCAATCAGATTACTTTACTTCCGGCAACTGTCTTTGAAATGTGGAAATAACTAAATCTTATTGGTTATCGATACATCTCTCCTCTCCGCTTTGATGGAAAGCAGGCCTAAACAGGCTGTTCGTTGCACCACATGCGCATCATGCAAGGCACCAGCAGTAGTCAGTATTCCATTCGGCGGCGGTCGGGCGCCGCGAGCATCGCATAGGTTATATGTATCATTGATCCTTAGCTTCAGTCAGAACCGTCGCTGGGACCCCTGTACAGGACCTAACTGTATCTCAGCGACATTATAGCAATTAAGGGATTCTTATATAATAATTTAAATTATACTAATTATATCTATATTTTTTCCTATAAATTAACTAAAGAGTAAGTTAAGCTCAAACTAAATTTAATAGCAGCGGCGTGACGTCGCGCCTTTTGTTTTTTTTTATAAAATACATAATAGCGAATGCCGGTCGGCTTTTTATACTATTTAGATTGTAATATAAAGGTACGGTTTTATACAATCGCCTAGTTTTCGTTTGAGACTCGACTTGCTGACGTAAGCTTGTACCACACGCGGCTGACGTTGATTGAATAAGTATTTTATACCCAATATTCTGAAATACACTCGGTATAAGTAAATCGATTGTTTTATTTTATATACCTATTTTCTTTTTCTACGTGGCATGCATTGTTAGCCGCTGATGGCTTTCACAATTTCACCGGACAAGTGGGTGAGCAGAGGGCTCTGAACCCTAGTTTTTATATACCTACACTGCATTGCTCGTACGCACAACATAACCACAAAATTATTAAAAGATACAGTAGGTACTACATCAATATATCATGAAGCTTGGGTGCCGTACGCCTTGGAACATAATTTAATCGAATTCTCTATGAAGAAGCCCTAATGTGAAAAGCGATAATCTAATCTTAATTAGCCGTTATGATCCCACTGCTGGGCAAAGGCCTCTCTTCCCTCCTTTCACATACGTCTATCTAATGTTCGAAAATTACGTAAATGACGCTATTGGAATGCCAATCCGGAAAATTTTTGGATTCGAGAGTCTGTACCTACGGCCTCCACGAGTAGCCACTTTAAATTTACCTACGTTAACGATGGCATAATAATTTGTATTGGGATTTGACATACATGACATGACAATGTCAAATCCCAATACATGTTTTTACCCGAAAGATAATGTAAATTTAAATTTGCAATTCGTGGTAGACGTACAGGTCTCTGTAATTTGTCGTGGTAGAACTGAAAGGGAGGGCCTATGCCCTGTAAACTGCCTAGCCTATGAGCTGTAATTCGTACAAAGGCGTTCACATAAACCTTCACTTAATAGGGGCACCTTATGCTTCTGACATAAGACAAAGAGACCCATTTTGTAAAGCTTGATGTGAACACCTCTGTACAACAACGCTTCCATTTAGGAGTTATTGTAAAAAAAATGGTTGCCTGTAAAGTCGGTTTTACGGGCGAAGATTTTACGTGACAACGTCTTTTTCTCGGTAGAATATTTATTGATATGAACGCGCGCGGCAGACCGATCATAGTTGAGTGGGAGAGAGACGCAAGGCATTCGGCGGGCCTCTCTCTCGTTCGGTGACTCATCGTAACGTTACCGAGCGTTACACTTTTTCAGAAGTGACTCCCAGCCGCAACCTAATTTAAGACGTTGTCACGTCAAAAACGTGATGGCTCAGACGAAAATCTTTCGGCTGTCTGAGCCACTTGTTTTACGACTTCCAGAGGTTCAACGTAGCTAGAAACACTTCTAAACGAATGTGACGGCGATGGAGAACAAAAATTGACGTTTGTGACGGCTTTTATGTGCCTGCAAACCGAAGATAAACGAATTTCTTTTTTTTCCATACATAGGTGCAAATGCACGAGGCAGGGTGACCACACTCAGCTCTTTTGAAGGAATGCAAGGACATCAATGTTCTAAATCTTGGCAAAATGTTCACTTTAATGATGAGTGCCTTGTCTTTTACTTACGTACCTATTTATGTAAGTATTAACTTAATTACAAAAAGTTTTAGGATCCTTTATGGGGCAAGGTATACATTATTACAACAAAATTCCAAAAACAATTTGTGAGTTACCTTTACATAGATTCAAAAATCACATCAAAACGGCTTTATTAAAAAAGGGCTATTATACTACAAAAGACTACCTTATAGATAAAAATGCCTGGGTATAAGCGCTCTGCTCGGTGCGGGATTAAATAGCTCTATTGTAACAGATGTTTTATTGTAAGAGTTAATAGGTACCTAGTATGTTTGTACTGACTAACAATTTTTGTTTTTGAATTGTTTGAATGAATTCTTTTATGGTTGGTTTTTTCTCTTTGTTTTATATTCTTTTAGGTTTATTTGTATCAAAATGACACACTGCTTGTACTTTACTAACGCCTGTTGTAAACCCAAAACAAGTTTAAAAGAGTAACTGCTGAGTTTCTCGCCGGGTCTTCTCAGTAAGAAACAACTCCGACGCGGTGGTAGAGTCGCATTATGTCTGTATACTGTTTATTTACATATCCATATTATTATGGTATTTATGTCTATTATTTAGTATATTTTGCTGTGAATTTGACGATTTGAAAGTACTGATACAGTCTATTTGAATAAAGTTATTTGAGTTTGAGTTTAATCTATCTATACAAAAAATAAATAAAATTAATTTTATTTATAACACTTTAAAGTGTCTGTTTGTAATTTCAAAAGAACAGATTTCACTGAATGTATATGAAACAATACTATACGGTAACTACATCAGAAAATCTATTTTTAGAATTTAAGTCTGTGTTCGTTTGTTCCGAGTAATCTCTGGAACGGATGGACCGATTGTGGAGGGACTTCCACTGGCAGATAGCTATAATGTTATAGGGAGTAACGTAGGCTACTTTTATTTTAAAATACTATTGATAAAGATGATACTACTGATACCATCAATAGTTTTACATCTAATACCATCGATGGTATTGTGTTTTTAAACAGCATTAAGAATAAGAATATACCTACTAAGAATAATTTCATTGCATACATTTAGTATACAGTACACCAACATACAATATATCTTCACACGGCAGTATCAATTAACAGTAGGTTGTTACAAAACCATAACAACAACATTATCGTGTTGATAACGAATAAACTTATCAACATACTCGTAGTACATATTGCTACATTAACATTACAAAAACCAAAAACAAACGGAACTATCGATAGTTTTGTACTAACGATTGCCAGTGATTTTACGATACTATTATTTTTTCGGTTTATACTAGGTATTAGAAAACACTATAAACGAGCTTTTATACTGCAAAAACGAGCAATTAGGGTAATTGTCCGTATAAAGCAGCAAGAATCGCGTCGAGAACATTTTAGAAAGCTAAATTTATTCGTGGCACCCTCCTTAAACGTTCTTGTAGTCTAATGTAATTTTGCCAAACACATTAGTCAGTATGAGACAGAAAAGAGAGAATGCGAGACGAAAAGACTTCCAAAGGTGATAAGGCCTAATTTTGTCATAGTTAAACATTGCGCGCACTATTAGGCGATCAAACTGTTTAACAGATTGCCAGCTGACATATAAAGTTCAGTTTACCATTCAAGTTTTAGAAGTACCCTCAAATCGTTTCTTTTGGAAAAGTGTTTGTATAGCGTGGCGGAGTTGTAGGTTATTGTTATTGTTATTATTGTTTTATTTTTGTAATTTGTTTCGGAATGTTTGATGTTTTGACATTTTTTTTGCCAATTTAATCTAATTCTAAACCGTTGACTACTAACCTTATAATTAATAATTGTTCTATTGTTAATGATATTATGTATGTTGTATTTGAATAAATTAATTGAAATGAAACTAGTATTGCATGCAAAACTATCGATAGTATCCATAGTATTGCCGTTTTCAATAATATTGTATAGATTAAGTAAATACTTACATAAATAGGTACGTAAGTAAAAGACAAGGCACTCATCATTAAAATGAACATTTTGCCAAGATTTAGAACATTAATGTCCTTGCATTCCTTCAAAAGAACTGAGTATGGTCACCCTGCCTTGTGAATTTGCACCTATGTATGGAAAAAAAAGAAATGCGTATAACTTCGGTTTGCAGCAAGAAGGCTAGAAACTAAGGAGAGATAACTCCCGAAGTGGGGGTAAGCTTTCGAGGGCCGAAAGTCGTATACTCTGTGCCGGGCAAAACGCTGTATTGCGCATGTGCAGCGGCAGCTATTTGTCATTGCATGGTCACATGGTTTTGTTTTGAACGGTGTCACGTGCGACAGTTGTTGTTTTTTGTTGTTTCCCAAGTGAAGAAAGATAAGATACAGAATTAATTCATATGATGGCAATGTTGTTGATTTTATCTCCAGAGTAATTGCTAATTTCAATTAATCGCCATGGGGCGAAGAACTTGTTTTTTGTGTTATATGTTTTGTTTTTGACATTTTCGAGGTTGTGTTGACCAATTTTGACACTTCGCGAGTATCGCGGCAAAGAAGCGTAATGCGCATGCGTCACTGTGGGATACGGATTTAGTCCAACCCTTTCCAGGGAGTTATCTCTCCTTAGTTTCTAGCCTTCTTGGTTTGCAGGCACTTAGAGCCGTCACAAACGTCAATTCTTGTTCTCCATCGCCGTCACATTCGTTTAGAAGTGTTTCCAGCTACGTAGAACCTCTGGAAGTCATAAAACAGGAGGCTCAGACAGCCGGAAGATTTTCGTCTAAGCCATCACGTTTTTTTTACAATAACTCCTAAATGGAAGCGTCACGAAAGTTCAAAACTGGTTGTGACGCGTCACATATCGCATCACATTCCTTTGATAAAGAAACATCTGTCTAAAATGTGATATTTCGTGAAATAATTAAGAAAAACCAAGTGGCTCAGACAGCCGGATTACTGGCTGTCTGACCACATGTTTTTGAAGATTTCTCGAAAAGTATTGCATCCTGATGGATGAAATTACTTCGGATCCCGTCACATATCGCGTCACTAACCTTTTGGTTAGAAAAGGGGCCCTGAGACCGTTTAGTTAGAAGCTGAGATCGAAAGTGGCCGAAATTGCTAAATTCTGGCTGTCTGAGCCACGTTTTTTTCATTTTTCAAAGAAAGTATAGCGCACAGACTAGTTTTTTTTTTTTTTATTATTATCATTTAATTTGTGTACAAAAGGTATTACAAACATATTACAACGTTAACAACTACATTAGTCGGAGACTGTGTCGCAGTTATTAGCGCCCACCTCGAACTTTACAATACAACAATAACAATTTAAACACAAATATACATAATACATTGTGTGTGTGTGTGTGTGTGTGTGTGTGTTTAATGTACTACATTTTACTTATAAAGAGAGACTCCACATCATCATATTTTAAGCTGAGTAACCACTCGGTCAAAACTTTTTTACACTCGCGTTGTTATAAACTATAGACTCGCAATTTATAGTTGATTTTGTTATAAAGGACTGAGCTGAGGTACAAATAGTGTCTCCTAGTTAGGTCACTGGAACATTTCTCAACTTTACACACTCTATTGGACAGTCTAGTATTTGAAGCTAACTCCGGATCGTAATTACAAGACTTGTGTTTACGTAACATAACGCTCAAAACAAAAATTTTGCGAACAGAAAGAACCTTCCACAGCTCATAAATTTGCACGGTTGGATACCAGATCGGCTTAAAAGCCATTACCTTCAGCACTAGTCGTTGTGCCCGTTCTATTAGCAGGAGATTAGTTTTACATGAGGATCCCCAGACGGCAATGCAGTAACTCAGTATAGATTGAGCTAGAGATAAATAGGCAGTCTTCAATGTAACCTCATCAGCACTACCCCGCAGTTTACGAAAGACATAAACTAGTTTCCTAACACGAGCAGATACCGATTTGATATGTTCCCCCCAGGACATTACACTGTCAACAACTACACCCAAGTACTTCACACTATCTACACGTAAAATCTCAAAACAATCGCATGTACTATACGAGGGATTAACTACGTTATGACAATTATTAACGTGGGCTGACATTTTAAAAGAGGAATCAGGCTGTGACTGTAGTCTTGGGGCAAATGTGACAAAGCAAGTCTTATTGAGGTTGAGAAGGAGGGAGTTATTGGAAAGCCATGCAATAACTGTTTTTAAGGCATGCTCCGCGTGAATACGAGCTTCCTCCCAGTCACGTCCATGAACAAGAATCGCTGTGCCGTCGGCGTACGTCACAATTTTGCAGTTTGGCAATGACAATTGACACAGTCCATTTATGAATATGAAGAATAGGGTAGGCCCGAGTACACTACCCTGGGGAACTCCAGACACAACAGGTCTCTCATCACTTGTAATACCATTGATAGTGACGCACTGGGAACGGCCGTTTAGATAACTTTTAAGTAGTTCAAGCGCCAAACCACGTATCCCCAAATGTTCGAGCTTATGCAAAAGTTTTGGGACAGAGACAGTGTCGAAAGCCTTGGAAATGTCCAAAAACAGGCACAATGATTTTAATTTCTTGTTTAAGTTTTTAGCTATTAACCCAGTAAGTTCGAGAACAGCGTCCTCAGTTGATTGTCCCGTTCTAAAGCCAAATTGGTTTGCTGAAATTACTTGTTTCGAATCTAGAAAATTTAACATTTCATTTCTTTTATTTATGATTTTTTCTAACATTTTTGAGAAGATAGTAAGTACGGAAATGGGCCTATAATTAGAAACAGTGTCCCTGTCTCCACCCTTGAAAATAGGGTGAACAACAGCTTTTTTAAAAACACTTGGAAATACACCAGATGTAAGACTAAGATATTAAATCACGTGCTTAACATAAGTTAAGCACGTGATTTAATATTGGAATCAGGACAGCTCTACAATTTTTTACAAGGGTTACAGGAATTCCGTCCCATCCAACAGCATTACTTGATTTGAGACCTACAATTATCGAGTTAATTTCCTCTTCGTCAGTAGTGAATAAGGCCATTGATCCTAGACAGGACAACTCAGACCAACCCAGCGGGAACGAATAAACGCAATTGAAGGAGGATCGCGTTTCCAAGTCAGATTGAGGACCAACATTGGTAAAATATCTATTTACAGAGTCAACGGAAGCTTTTGGATCTCCAGACAAGGACAGAAGTGCGTCAGAAGGGTTCTTTTGATTCAAATTTGTTATCGATTTTATAACATTCCAGGTACCTTTAACACTATTCCTATTAATATCAAACTGAGAACGCTCATACGCTTGTTTAATTCTTTTCAATAAATTGTTACAAAAGTTTTTGTAGCGTCGATATGATACATTGATAATATTGTTAGTTGGGTCTTGTCTAGACTTGCGAAAAAGTTTGTCTCTATGACGGATACAGCGCAGCAAACCTGGCGTAATCCAAGGTTTGACAATGCGTTTCCTGGATGGTATATTAACTAGACAAGAGTTCGATTTACCTACATGAGACACAATATTAACCAACGATGTTGCTGCGTTTTCAGCGTCACAGCCCTGTAAAACAGATGAAAAATTAGCCTTATTTAGATCCTCAATACAGGCTGCAATATTAACTCGAAATGAAGTACGGTTACGTTTTAAATTATTGATGTTACATTGTCCAACACTAAGCAACACTGGCGCGTGATCGGTAAAAAGGGAACCGAATACCAAAGCAACGGCACTTCTGTCAGTTCTTAGAATCACGTGGTCGAGACAATTTAGATTACGAGTTGGAAAGTGATGACCTGGTAACATGGCATGAGACGCTAGCAGATTAAGGTATTTGTCAGCATCACCATCATTATCAGCAGGAGTGATATGAATATTTAGATCACCAGTTAGTGCCACTGTTTTAAAAGACCGAAGTGAGGGCAATAGGCGGTCAAGTGAATGCAAAAATTTGTCAATGTTTTTGTACGATGGAGAGCGATAGATAGCAATAATGGCAATTTCAGAAGAGAGTTTTATGACTAAACAGTTTGACTCATCAATCTGAGGCTCCTCAACACATGCATGTATGGTGTCTTTTAGATAAACAACAACCCCTTCGTTTTGGTTGTTAAATTTAGAACGATATGATAGATAACCAGGAATATTTGGATTAATCGAACACTTGCTCAACCAACATTCGGACAGAACTATAATATCTACTTGGAAAGAAAACTTCTCCAAAAGAATGCACAGGCCATCAAAGTTGACACTGTTACCAATGCTTCGTATATTAACCTGGAGAACTTTCAAAGTACGGGTTACATTTGGCAAGTAGTCAATAGAATTTTCCGGTGAACAAGTGTATGCTCTACAGGCCGCTACCTGGTCTAATTCTGAATGTATCGTTAGTAGCTCATCCATATTCCAAGAAAACACGACAGCAAAATGTGTACAAACAACTAGATAAACAGGTAAAATATGTCTTTTCATTAGCGAGTATGAACGAATATTTATTTGAGTTTTTTAGAACGAGTGTATAGCGATGTGTGTATAAGTGTAATAATAAACATGAGGGTGTGTGTATATGTGTGTATGAAATTACAGAACTTGGATAAAACCAAACTAAAAAACAATTTAGTAACAAGATTACTATGGAAAATTGTTCAGGTAAATGATTAATACTAAGCATGCAAGCCAACCTAGGAATTACAAATAGTCACTTTTGTTTGACAAGCTTCTGAAAGTCCGCTTCATCCCTTATCCAGTGTAGGGTGGCACCTTCCTTCTCACGAATAAAAATCTTTCCGTTTGTTGACCAGCAATATTTAAAATCGTTACTGTTGGCAGTATAGCGTCACAAACGATAAAACTTTGATCGATTGCCATCACTAACGATTCGTTATCAATCTAGTTATGCGAGATCTCTGTAGGATGAGTGGCTAGGACAGCCGGAACTACACGGATTGACCACCTGACAAGTGCAAGCCTGTAGGAACGCAGCCAACACTCTGTGTTATTATAATATTACCAACCAGTCAATTCAGCGTCGCGTCTTGGTGTTAATTGACCTTAAAGCTACAGTTATGCTACAGTTTTGACGACCGACTTGGTGTAATGGTTAAGAAGTTGGCTACTACACCAGAGGTCGCGGGTTCGATCCCCGCACAGTACAAACATTTGTGTGCATGAACATGTCTGTTTTGTACTGGTCTGGGTGTCTCCTATGTATAATAAGTAAGTATTTACAAAAGAAAATGTATTTAAGTATGTTTATCCGTTGTCTAGTATCCCATAACACAAGCTTTAATTAGCTTACTTTGGTGCTAGATGGCGCTGTGTGGAATAATGTCCAGGGATATTTATTTATTTATTATTAGTTACACATGCTCATTAGCACGAAAGCATGCTACTAATGAGCAAGTGCTACTTAGTAGCACGTGTGTGTCGAAGCCTTGCTAGTTATGAGCATGCTACTTTCGAGTATGCTCAAAATCGACAGCCGTGCGATTTATGAGCATGCTACCTGCGGCGCGGGTGGAAGGGGGCGTGCTTTTAGCACGTGTGAACAGGTTTGCTTATTGAGCGTGCTACTAGGCTAGTATCCATTGAGAACTGGTATAGAGATGTCAGTCTCGGTTTAGTTATATAGCGAGGTTGTGGTTTATCTATACTTATTATATTTTAAAGAGGAATGATTTGTTTGTTGGTATTAAATGTGCTCCGAATCTACTGGATCGATTTTAAAAATTCTTTCACTATTAGAAAGCTATACTATCAGGGGCCATATTACAATCTCTTATAGCCGGTCAAGTAAATTTCCTAAACTGAGGGTAGCGAGCAATTTCGTGCCTAAAGGATGCATTTTTATTGACAGGTAACCGCTGACTGGCTGAAAAGAAATCGCTCGCTACGCTCAGCTTAGGAAATCAACTTGACTGGCTATATGAAATGGTAATACGGCCCCAGGTAGTGACATAGGCCATGTTTCTTTTTAATTTAGGCTTTAAGCTATAAATTCGATAGTATCAAAACTGTCGGTAGGATGCGTGTCGATTGTATCGATACTATCGATAGTTTTGCCCTATCGAAAGTCGAACATTTAACGCTGATATTGCAAGCTCATACAAGGTTTCGTTTTATTTCCAGTCGATAGTATTGAAAATACCTCGATAGTTACTGAAGAAAAACTATCTATAGTATCGATAGGTGTCGATAGTTATAAATAGCATCGATAACATAGACTAATGGCGCGATTCTATCGATAGTATCGAAAAAGGTCAATAGCATCGCTTTATTCTCATTATCGATACTATCGATAGTATCATCATGGGTCGATAGTTTCGATAGGACTATCGATAATACGACTAATTTTCAAGGTCAACTATCACTATCAAAACTATCGCTATCGCAACAACACTATTTCGAATCGAACCCGTGCTTAAAAAGCATGTGTGTTCAATCCTGTGCTTTGAGCACAGTCATTTAGTAGCAGGCTTAAAAAAAGCATGATAATAAAAAGCAAGTGTGTCAGTAGATGGGCGTGCTCATATGATGTGTAACTGTAGCATAAGTCTAGTCCCAGAAGAAAATCATTAAGAGCCCGCGCAGTCAAATTCAGATATGTCAAAATCTACGCGAGAGTCAATTTCAACTAGCACACTGATGTAAATGCGGCTGTATGTGTAAGCGCTAGCTCGAGCATAGACTAGTAGGACGAAACAATTTTGATACGTTGATTTTATGTCAATTTTTTTACTATGCTCTATTTGAAAGTTTGTATGTAGTAGGTAAGTCCGCCATTTCTGGACTTAGAAGTATGAGAATTTGAACTTGGCTTTTAATTCAAAAATTAAAACAGCGGGGGGACACATAGATAGATATATTCTTCATTGCTTACCCAATACATACCTTTCACATGCAAGTACATCATCGAGGATTGCAATCATCATGTAATAATAATATAATAATAATAATATATTTATTTATTCAGATAACAATGATCCATTGGTTAGTAACAAAAAACTTAAAGCTATATTAGTGGGTATCGATTGAAATTAAACATAAATTAGGTATTAAGTAGTGGTAACATTAACTGACAAAATAAATACTTTCCGTGTTTGGGTTTATAGTGGTGAGTATCCAGTGCCTCAGTAGAGTACTGTCCCACCTTGTAGCCAAAACCTTTATAAGACTGTTAGGACTACCCAGCATTCTGGTTTTTAAGGATGCAGATTTTTTACGCAACACAGCGTGTTAACCGTCTACACGCGTGTCCGCAAACATGCCAGACGCACTGCAAAATCTCGGCAATCCAATCAGCACACGGAACATATTATTATAGAGCACACGTAGGGCGTTGAAGGCTTTCTATGTATAGTCGACCCACAGTCCGCCAGTGTAAAAAGATTGCCAGAATGATTTAAATAATGTGACTTTAACATCACTTGTACAACCGGCGAACCTGCGGGCCAGCATATTGCCTCTTACAGCCAACGCTCTACGTTCCCTTTCAAGGTCGCAGTCATCTCGCAAATCTTCAGTTACCGAGTGTCCCAGGTATTTGAATGTAGGTACTATTTTTAAGTTCATACCGTCCAATCGGATGGGAGGCACCTTTTTAAGAAAGTTGCCGCGCGACCTGAACAATACGACTTCACTTTTTTGCAATTGTACTTTAACCCATGCGCATTTGCGTATCGTTCACAAGTGCGCAGCAACTCCCTTAACGCACCGACAGATGGGCTCAGCAGTACCATATCATCCGCGTAACTGATGTTGTTGATCATTTGACCATCTATAGAACATCCCGCATGCATACTGCTAAGCCCAACAATCAGCTCTTTAATATAGAGGTTGAAAAGCTTGGGTGACGTTAAACCTCCTTGCCTTACACCGCATTCTAACCGATATAAATTTGATATTTCGCCAGCCCACTTAACAAAGTTATTCTGTTGATCGTACCAATGCCTGAATATGTCAACAAGCTCCCTAGGCATTCTCGTAGCTTCTAGCTTGTTCCATAGTATCTGATAGGAAACCGTATCAAAGGCCCTTGAAAGGTCAAGGAAGCATCCATAAACGTTCGTTTTTCTTCGCGTGTAGTACCTGACGGTCTCCTTAAGGGTATAGATGGCACTTTCAGTAGAGAGCCCGGCCTTAAAACCGAACTGTGCATCATGCAAATGTACATAGTTGTTGGTCAAGTAGACCGTCAAGCACTTTAGCAGCCACTGCGGCCAGTGAAATTGGCCTGTAGTTGTTCCTATCAGATACATCCCCAGTCCTATCCTTTACAATGGGTATGACAACTGTTCGCATGAGATCTGCAGGCATATAGGCATGTCTTATACACATATTATACAGCATACTAAGAACACGAGGTAGGTGGACGCCAGCGTGTTGAAAATGCTCGATGCCGATGCCATCGTGACCAGGGGGACTTTCCTCGAGTTAAATTCTTTATAATATTTCTAACCTCATGTGCCGTGAAATATATGAGAGCCACATGGTCCCACTGCTGCACAGCATCCAGCCTCTCCACACGTGCGCCAGCCCTCACAGGTCGGTTAGGGGTAGGTGAAGCTTTGACTCTAAAATGTTCCCCAAACAAATTGGCAATACCTTTAGGATCACTGATGCCATCTGCACAGTCTGTTGGCATATAAACACTACAGACCACAAATGTTATATCATTAGTTATCACCTTTACAGCAACTATGCGATTATTATTTGACGACAACACAGACACATTTCGAAATAACGACTTACGCCATATAATCGCAACACCACCGTGCGGTCGCCCACGCAGTACGCCTGAAGATAGGTCCACAGTTGATGATCCAGTATAACTAAACTCGGGATGAATTTTTCCCAAGAACGGGATATCGTAGGGTAACAACCATGTCTCCTGCATGCAAACTATATCTGCCTGGTCACACAACTTTGAAACTTCAATTTCCGCAGTTTTTATGTTTTTGCAATTGTAACTGATTATACTAATACTTGATTTTTCCATGTTATTACTTTCTTTTCTTAACTCGCTAACTAATCTTTATATACATGCTTAGCCACAATGCTGTTGAACTGTGCGGCTCTATTATTGTTGACATCCCTAAGTAAATTTTTCGCATGTAAGGATATCTGGGATACATGAACTATAATTTTCCCAAACAATTGCAGAATAATTTGTTTTGTAAGACCGTTTTGACCAACAAGCATCGGCTACTACCGTGATTGAAGGAATTCCATTAATAACATCTCCACTTTCAATGGCTAGATCGGTTTCTTGCTTAGCCGCCTCTTTCATAGATGTCTCTGCAGCAACTTCCCATCACTTGGATACGTCACTATGATATTTCCAGTAAGATTTTTGAGTTAAGTTGGGAAGACCCATTGCAGTTAATAATTCATTTGGGTTTGTCCAACCACAGCATGATTTGTGGTCATCTCTTTGGGAAAATTGTTACTAAGATATACTTGAAATTCCATGTTGCACATATTACAACTAAAGTGGATTACTGACGATCCAAGCCAATAAGCATTTCTTTGGTAATTTGGACGTTACTTATTGAACAACCGTATCCCGGATCATAATTAGATATATTTGTAATTTAATCAAATAAATACATAAAATCAACAATTCTTCTTCCTTCGATTTGAAATGGAGGAATGTTTGGTTTACGCGGTTCCACTTCCTAAAATCAAGAAAATAACCAATGTTAATTAAACTAGTATCATAAGGTTGACAACTCAACCCTGTGATGCTGATATTTATTATAATTATCAACGATATAAATACCAATTCAAACTCTTCAATACTTTTCATTTCTTCTAAATTATAATTTTGTTGCTCTTCATTCGTTGTTTCTAGGTCTGCTGTTAGTGCGTCAAATACCTTATAAAAGAAAAAAATAGCACTTTAAACAACTAGATTGACTAAGTATTTTATAACATAAAGTAAAGTCTTCAAATAATTAATACATTCAAACTGCTATTTAAATCTGTTTTAACTTGTGCTATTAAGGCCTTTCATAAAATTTACAAATGTTCATAGCTTTAAAATAATGGTTTCAACTTTCAACCTCCATTCAAGAGGTTGAAATTTGCAAATATTAAGCGTATAGTGTTATCCAGCCAAGCTCTATCGACCTGTGAAAATCGCTTTAAAATTCGTTTAGTAATTTCAGAGATGTGCGCGAACAAAAAGACAAAAAAATAATAAAAAAACACCGACTTCTCATAAATTACCTTTAACTTATCGTTTCCTCTCATTTTTTCATGCATACCTACCTGCAATGTACAGACACACCGGGTTCTACTATTTTATCATAATTATGTATATTGATTGAACTATGTATACCTAATTAATATTCCGTCTACCTACTTTACTCACACTGCCATCATCATATTTTTTGTAGCAACACAGGAATCGCTTTTCTCTAAATATTTATTTGATGTTGGTTCTTTGTTTTTCTCCTCAATTATTTTTAGCCTGCAAAAAGTTAAATAAAACTTGTAATAGAACCCTAAAAATATACCCACATCGCAAATTAAATAAATTTCAGCAAAATATTATAAAATTAATTTACTTTTTCACTTGCCTGGCATTCGCTGTAGACTTAGCATTTTTACTGCAACTGTACTTTTTGCGTTTGTTACCCATGACTAAAAGACAATTAATTTTTATTAATAAAGCGTTATTATAACTCATAGAAATATTATCTAGAAAACATAAATCTGAGCACACACAATAACAAAAAAAAACATGTAAAAACCAATTTAATATTTTTAAAAAGAACCATTAAAAAAATAGTTAATTTGCTAAATCACATAAACGCCAGTATTTGGCAGTATTAGAGCCACAAACATTGATCTTCCCAGCATCTCAACGACCATAGTCCAAGTTCGAGATCAATGCCCTGTAAAGCTTCTTAACAGCCACTTAAAAACCATATTTGCCAAGAGAATTTCTTATTGGGACAGGAAGTTTGTTCTCAAGATCTATGTACAAAGAAAGGTCGCTTTAGGGGTGTCAGGTAGCGTTGTCATCGAAAAAATCGATAAATAAACACACTGGCCAGCTTTAAACATTTACTAAAACTTAACAGTATAACTGTAACACTAATAAGAGTTAAATGTTTCAACTACTCGGAAAAAGCAGCGTCCTATTTTGCCTCATTTGTACTCCACTCCACGAATTCAAAACTTACATAGGCCACTCCATAATCGGGGGCCTGACTCGAACAGAATTTCATTAGACAAGCATTGCAGAAATGTCAAGCAAGAAACTTTTAAACCTTAATACAAGGCAAGGTTCAAAAAAATGTTTGGTGACAGTAATCTAATTGCCAATCCGGCGAAATCAGATTCAAGAGTCAGGGGCCTGATAGTGAAGAAGAGCACTGGCGTTTTATGTTCAAATTAATACAATGAAATGTAGCTACCTGAAGTAACTCTGAATGCAGAGGAAGAAGCTCATGATTTGTTAATTCGGAAGGATTTTAAAGTACTGATAGATATAAAAGGCTGCGACCGTGGTTATACGTTCGCAATTGCTCGAAAAAAGAAACTGAGCTGTTATAACTTTATCATTTAAAAACTAGGTCATATTACCTTTTCTGTGACTAGGGCCCATATTCTAGACTCATACTCAAGCATTGATTTGTACTTGAGTAGAGATTTGAAAACGTCAGTTCATACAAAAACGTCACTCAGATGTTTACTCAAGTACAGATTTTGTTTCAGAATACTGGCCTAGGTGGCAGCAAATCAAACGCTACATTCCATACCCGACTCCATGTGCACGTGCTGCCAAGCGGTCGGCTACATTCCATACCCGACTCCATGTGCACGTGCTGCCAAGCGGTCCGCTACATTCCATACCCGACTCCATGTGCATGTGCTGCCAAGCGGTCCGCTACATTCCATACCCGACTCCATGTGCACGTGCTGCCAAGCGGTCGGCTACATTCCATACCCGACTCCATGTGCACGTGCTGTCAAGCGGTCCGCTACATTCCATACCCGACTACATGTGCACGTGCTGCCAAGCGGTCCGCAACATTCCAAGCCAGACTCCATGTTCACATGCTGCCAAGCGGTCCGCTAAATACCATACCCGACTCCATGTGCAAGTGCTGCCAAGCGGTCCGCTACATTCCATACCCGACTCCATAATGTGCATGTGCTGCCAAGCCAAGCGGTCCTCTACAATCCATACCCGACTCCATGTGCACGTGCTGCCAAGCAGTCCGCTACATTCCATACCCGACTCCATAATGTGCATGTGCTGCAAAGCCAAGCGGTCCGCTACAATCCATACCCGACTCCATGTGCACGTGCTGCCAAGCGGTCCGCTACATTCCATACCCGACTGCATAATGTGCATGTGCTGCCAAGCGGTCCGCTACATTCCATACCCGACTCCATGTGCACGTGCTGCCAAGCGGTCCGCTACATTCCATACCCGACTGCATAATGTGCATGTGCTGCCAAGCGGTCCGCTACATTCCATACCCGACTCCATGTGCACGTGCTGCCAAGCGGTCCGCTACATTCCATACCCGACTGCATAATGTGCATGTGCTGCCAAGCGGTCCGCTACATTCCATACCCGACTCCATGTGCACGTGCTGCCTAGCGGTCCTCTACATTCCATACCCGACTCCATAATGTGCATGTGCTACCAAGCGGTTCGCTACATTCCATACCCGACTCCTTGTGCAAGTGCTGCCAAGCGGTCCGCTACCGTGGTCCGTGGACTTGAAGCTGGCGTGCGCGGACGGCACTTTCGAGTGTTTCGTTTACCATGACGACACAGTCACTTGCCTCTGACTACAACGTTTGGGATAAAGTCGTGATGGTATGTTATATTATTGATATTCAGACGCAGTGACGCCACTGCATAAAGCTGATTTTAAGGTAACTTTAAACTCTCAAGTTTGATAGATTCAAAAACAAAACCTCTTGTTATTTCTAACGATCGCCTCTACTTCGATGCAAAAAAGCAGTCTGTATTTGCAAACTCGCTCAAAAAACCGTCGCGCTGTTGACGTCACCGCAAACTATCAGCTTCTTTTAATTCTTACATGGAAACTTAATTGTTTTAGTTTTAAATTAATAAGTAGTTTATTAATAAGTAAATTGTAGATAAAATTGTAGATTTTTATTTATTATATTCTTTGAAAATATTTAACATTATGGGAAGAATTTGTGTAACTTTAGGTTATTTCATATCTTAATTATTACAAAAAATAGCAGAGCAGTAAGGTCTTACTAAGTAAATTAGTAGTAGGAAATACTTATTAATCAGAACTTTTTGTGCATTTGGATCGTTTTGTAACAACTTGTTTGAAGCTTCTGAAGTTGTTCTCAAATCTACGTGTCCTACTTTTTTCACGAGACAAATAGTTTTAAATTTTCCTCTACAGAACATATACATTTTATAAATTTCCTTATTTGTTAAAATCACAATAGAATATTAGAATAAGTCTGAAGTTATTGTGGCAGATATGTTGGTTGTAAATATGCTTTGTCTGACCAGACTTTGTAAGTAAGTTTAATAATATGTAAGTATTGGACTACAAGTGACTATTACAACTATTTTTTAATGAACTTTCTTACATGAATCTGGTAGGACAAGTCATAATTTCTGCTAAGTAAAATTATATACATTATTTATTTCATTAATTACAATTTGCAGGTATAATTTCTATAGACATCAAAACGTTAAGAACATTAAGTACTAAATTATGGCCATTTTTTCGTATTCATCTTGATGGGATTCCTTTTTATTATATCCAGGGCGTGACATAAAACACCTTTTGGAGTGAATAAATCTACGCAAACTTACATTAATATATAATCGCTAAGCGACATCGATAAACTTTATTTATTTTAAATCAATTCCAACAACAACCTTGAAACTGAATTCTTATTTATCCATCCTGCTTCTTCAGCTTTTCTTTATTTTTCGTCGAAACCAAATGAGAAAGGTTTAACGCAAAAAGTCGCCGCTTTATTCATCCACTTCCCTAAAACTGAACATTAGACTTGGCTTGACCAGTCAAATTGGACTTACAAATCAAACGCCTTTCAGTCCTTGACCCAAGTGTTAATATATCAATAAATATATATATGTAACACATTTATTTCTTGTAGAACCAATATGTATTTCTTTTTATTTAAATACTGATGGTGCTAATAGTGTCCGCAGGGGCTGACGTTACGACGGGCTGCTGTATCGACGGGTCCAGAAGAGGAATGCTGTCAGTTGTCCTGAAATTGAATAGTTGATGTTAGTAACGTGTTAATTGTGTTAATGTTAAATTACATAACATAATATTTGACTCAATTTAATTCAAGACACCAATGACAGCCAGTACCGTGGATTTCGGTACAGAGCGGCTCTAGTGATTCAAAATGGAACCAAAAATAATAATAATACATTTTTGAATGCAACGATCATCGTTTATGACACGGAACGGGTAGAGGTACTAGATAAATGTAGTAAAGTAATTAGCCTATATTTTTGTCCCACACTGTCCAGGTGCCCGTGGCTGAGTGACGGCAGCGGATCGGCAACGATTCGATGTCAAGCAACGCCTGTCAGGTCGTTTAATGGATGGGTGACCACCCCGACCGAAATTGAGTGATGTGTTTTTCGGGCATCTCCGTGCTTCGGACGGCACGTTAAACAGTTGGTCCCGGCTGACGTCGCAAGATATCAGTCGTAAAGCCTAGTCCGAGGCCTCAAAATGCGGCTTTAATCCATCTGACGGTAAGGTTTATCACTGGCCTTACATTCATCTCTCCAACAATCCGCACTGAGCCCGCGTGTTGGAGTATGGCTCGTACCACCTCATAGTTGACGTGAGGCCTGTGCCCAGCAGTGGGACGTATTTGTTGCAACGTCTTTGATAGCGTCATTCATGTCATGATCATGACTCATGCATGATACATGTAGGAACATAACATACATACATACATAAACATACCTTTACCACTTTATCCCAAACGGGGAAGTCAGAGGGGTATATGTTTACATAGTACGAAACAAAGAAGTTTCCCGCTCACCCAGACCGACCCTATTTAGAAAATATTGTTTCCTGAATTGATTCTACTGGAAATCGTACCCAGAACCGTACGTGAATCAAGGCAAGGTGCTATAAGTAAGTAATAGAAGAATATAATAGAATATAATAAACATTTATTTGGTAAACTACACACAGAAATAAAAATAAATAAACAAAAAGAAAACACAAAAATATTAACTATACAAATAATACAATGTGTGACATAGCTACCAAAATGGTTACCACTCAGCTGCTATGTCATGGCAGAGCCATGACGCTGGGTTTCAGTGGTAACCACCAAGGTGTGAGGACGTCACCAGTCTATACACAATTAAAAGTTTAATTTAATATTGAATATGTGTTTCCGAACCAATACAATCTGGGTCTCTTCAAGACAAGAGTGAATAGGCATTTACTAGGCAGACATGTACCATCATAGATCGCATCGTCACTTACCATCAGGTGCGATTGCGATCAAATGACTGTCTAGTCCTATATAAAAAAAAAAGAATAATTTGTTACGGCCTAAAATATCACATTTGGTGATGCGCGTGGGAGTGTGTATGTATCTGGATATGTAAAGTAAAGTAAAGTAAGTAAAGTAAAAAATCATTTATTCACTTAAGCTTTTACAAAGAAGCACTTATGAAATGTTTATGAGTGAGTGTTTGCAAGCTAGTGCGTTTTTGTGAGAGAGTGAAAGTTGATATTATATAGGGTACTATTAAGGTACGGTACAGTACGACTACTTAAAAATCAGACATTTGACTATCTATCAGGATTTTCCTAAGACTTAGTTTAAAAAAGTCCGAAGATTTTAAAGACCGCGCACCACGCCAATCGTGTATGTATGTATAGCAAAAGTGTAGCTCTTTCACAGAATACGCGTTCACCGACGTTTCTTACCGGGTCCTTTCAAGATTGGGTTCGGTGATGACTTCCTCGCAGCACGGCGTCAGAGTATTCTTATTGCGCACGATGGGAAGCGTGGTGCAGATCGTAGCCGTCAGATATATGTACTGAAACAAACAGATTGGTTTTTACTTGTTCGGCTTGTCATCGTAAAAGCTATCGATCTATTAGTTGTTCATCTTAATTTAACCTAAGGCTGCGTTTGGTATCCACCAATCATATTAATTTACTACACGTAGTAAGCACTGGTAGAAACGGGTTCTACTAAGCTATGTTTTTTTAGGAATAATATCAAAATGCGCCAGACAACACACCACTTTGTTAGTCGAAATGGGTTTTGTTTCATTGAAATTATTTTTAATAAGTTATATTGGAGTTCGGGTATACGGTTAGGGACTCCAAAAAATATTTTAAAAAAAATTGGAAAATTGGACTGATTAAGATGAACATGAAGACGTAATAGACTTTGAGAAACTGTATGCATGTCCCTCAACGTCATTTGGATCTGGATCTTGTCTTCAAGGCTTAGATGTTGACGAGTTGGAGGAGTACCTAAGTAAACCCAGAACAGCCAGCACGGAAGACATTTTAGAGTGGTGTAGGACACATGAGACAGAATAACCGTCTTTATCGAAGATTGCCCGTGATTTTCATTCAATACCTGCACTTCAGTGTCTGTTGAGAGATTAATTTCTAAAGCGTCATTAGTAATTAGAAAACATAGAAATAGGCTGCGTGATGGGTCAGCCAGATGCTTACTTTGTATTAATTCGTGGTCAAAAGAATTAATATAAAGTAACAGTAATGTCAAAGCTATTGTGTACTGCTCTGTAATTTGATTTGTGTTGTATTTTTATTTAAATGAATGTTTAATTCAATAAATACTGTTCTGTAATTTAATTTGTATAGTATTTTATTTTTTACTTAAATAAATGGTATATTGTATAAATTGTGTAACTCTTTTATTCCATTGCATATAAGGTGAGGCCTTGGCTGTCTATCTATCTCTTTCTAGACATTCAAGGGGGTCCAAACATACACATCAATATTTTTTTTTAGCTTCTGTATAATGTATCTAAAATTGTTAAAGTTAAGTTAAAAGTCAAGTTAATATCATTAATTGGTTTTACTATCTGTTTTAACCATCTTTTAACACATGTAAGCTAATTAAATGTAAACGTTTATTATGGAACAGACTGACTCCCTTATGTCACGGTAGATACGAGGGTCATTCAATAAATACTTAGCCTACAAAAAGTAAACGAAAATTTTGGAATAGTGGCAATTTATTTTTCAACATAGTCTCCTTTTAGTTCGATACACTTAGCCCAGCGATGCTCCAACTTTTTTAACCCGTCCGAAATATCGTTTTTGTCAAACTCTGCAAAATAGGCCTCCGTGGCGGCGATGACCTCCTCATTTGATCCATATCTATTCCCGGCGAGTGATTTTTTCAGATTAGGAAACAGAAAGAAGTCACAAGGGGCCAAATCTGGAGAATACGGTGGATGGGGCAGCAATTCGTAGCGTAATTCGACCAATTTGGCCATGGCAACGGCAGACGTGTGAACCGGTGCGTTGTCGTGGTGAAACAGCACTTTTTTCTTCGCCAGATGGGGTCGTTTTTTCTTTAATTCGGCGTCGAATCGGCCCAATAAATCGGCATAGTAAAGCCCTGTAATTGTTTTACCCTTCTCGAGGTAATCGATGTAGATCACACCTTGTGAATCCCAGAAAACGGTGGCCATAACTTTTCCGGCCGATTTTACAGTTTTCGCCTTCTTTGGAGCACGTTCCCCGGTCTGGATCCATTGTTTTGATTGCTCCTTGGTCTCTGGTGTGTACCAGGTTTAATCGACGGTCACAAAACGACGCAAAAACTCCGCTGGATTCCGCTTAAACAGCGCCAAACACGTCTCCGATGTGGTTTCACGGTTGCGCTTGTTTTCCGGTGTGAGTAAACGCGGCACCCATCGCGCCGACAGCTTTCTCATGCCGAGTTCCTCGTGAAGAATATGATGCACTGTTCCTTCTAAAATGGCTACAGTCTCAGCTAGCTCCCGAACCTTCAATCGGCGATCTGCCAATACGAGATCATGGATTTTTTTAATGTTTTCCTCCGTAGCAGCTGTTTTCGGTGCACCTGGACGTGGTTCATCAAAAACCGACGTACGGCCACGTGCAAACTCGTTGAACCAATTCTTGACGGTGGCCATCGATGGAGAAGAGTCACCGTACACAGCATCCAAGCGCTCTTTGATTTCGATGCGCGTTTTCCCTTCCAAAAATAGGAATCGAATCACCGAACGATATTGCTCTTTTTCCATTTTTGTAAAACCGATCGACACGTTCGCTTCCATAAGTTGTCAAATTAAAACAAATGAAGGGATTGGAATGAAAATTTGAAAAAAGAATTAAAAAAGAATGTGCTACACTGTGGTAAAACTCTTTTGAAACTACAGCGCCCTCTGGCGATGAGGCTAGGTACTTATTGAATGCACCTCGTAGCTCAGTTGGTTAGAGCATCGGCACGGATCGCTTAGGTCGTGAGTTCAAACCCCACCCGGTGGCAGATAATTTTTCGAATTTCTCAATAAATGTTTAGACATTTATTAATTTGGTTATGTTAATTCAAGCTCAAATGTACTAACTCTGTTACGTTGTTATAAGATATAAATGAACGTTTAATAAATAGCAATAGGCATAAAGGTAATTGCGAGACTAGCGAGACTCTTGTTGCAAGACCAAGACTGGGAGCGCAATACCAAGACCAAGACCAGGTGTATTGGCGCAAGACCAAGACCAAGACTGGCTAAGTCTCGTCTTGTTCTTGTATTTGGGCAACACTAATAATGGCATTGGACAGTTCGCCAGACAGGCTGGTACTAAGATGGCTAGCTAGACGGTTAGCTTCCTGAACTGCCCGACAGGGAATTAAACCCGGAGCACCACGTAAGTCTAGGCGAGAAACCGAGCTGCAGCAAGCTATGCCAATCGTGTTTATGTGTTGTTGCGATAGCGATAGTCTATCAATAGTATCGTGATAGTATCGAAGATGGTACTATCGATAGTATGACTGATTTTCAAGGTCATCTATCGCTATCGCAACAAACCCCCCCCCCCCCCCCCCTTACCTCCTCAGTGTATTCTGTAATAAAATACTGTAATATGATGACCAATCTTTGATGCTTAGTAGAATAGTTATCTTTAAGTTTTCTATGTTTATTATAAGGTACTTAGGTAGTTAAAGTTACCACTCTGTTTATGCTATCTTTAACTTACCATAGACACAACGAGAATAAGGTAGATCGTCGGGGTAGACCAGTGAGCGGCGTTCTCTATAGCCACTACCCCCATCACCCAGTTGACGGCGAAGAACGGCTCCAGAACTAAACACAGGTGCAGGTAGCTCTTCAGCTCGGCACCCTCGGTGTTCCAGCTCCACTTCCAAGAAAGGTTGTCCATATACAGCATATCCAGGAGATTCTTGTCTTGCATGGTCTTGGCGTGAACGTTCTGTAGACAATCAAACACTTTACCTGCCAGACCTACGACGAATACTGGATGATTATTCATACCGTAAGGAAAATTATATGGTAATACCGTGTAACTGTGTGAGTACTTGTTCAGGTGATGTAAAATTATTTAACTGAAAATTAGTTTTGACTTTTGTTTATTTTCGGGACAAAATCAAACAAAATACGGTTTTTTCTTGTGTAGAAATATTAAATTAAAATATCCTATAAAATAACATTTCTCACATAGCTTGTTCCTACATCACCTACTGAGTTTACCTTTTTTTTTCTTACGTGATATTATGATATTTACCCGGTATTCAAATTTTGGAATCCACCATACACAGTGTTTTATGCAACATAAACTTTTATTTAAAATTTGGGATGAGATTGATTGATTTGATAAAGCACAACTACGTGTTTATACGTATGATACACGTGAACACGTTCCTCAGTTCCCTAAACTAGTCCAGGAATACACGTAAAAATAACTGTTAAATATAACTGTTATATTTAAACTTTTGATTAGCGGAACAGCTAGATTTATCACAAAACTAAAAAAACTACTAAGTGCCAAACTATTCAATATTGGCAACACTCACATCAATCCCACCGTCACAACTTCCGTCATTATTTGCCATGCCCATATTTCCGTAATGACACTCATCTTCACTGAAAATGTATTCTTTATCCAAGGTATCTGAACTGTCTGTATTTTTCCTGCTGCTTCCTGGGGTGTACATATCCAATGTATCGATACTCCCATTTCTGTTATTATCTAAAACCGTTTCCATAGGTTCATTCTTAGGCCAATTTGCAATGTGGTGATCGACTAACTCTTGTATCTTGGCTGTAAGCATTTCAGCTTGTTTTCTATTAACGCTCTGAAGTCCTAAAATAATGATTCCTGTGTTTATCAAGATCAACATCATAGCAGGAACCATAAATCCCATCACCATGCCCTTTTCTATCGACATCCAGCAATAGTGCTTTATCTCGTAATGCTCCATCGATAGCGCGTAGTTAAACTAAAACAGGGGAAAACCACGTAATGGAGAAAATAAATGGAGTATGTATTCATTTTTAAGAAATGGTAAACTCAAACTCAAACTCAAATAACTTTATTCAAATAGACTGTATCAGTACTTTCAAATCGTCAAATTTACAGCAAAATATACTAAATAATAGACATAAATACCATAATAATATGGATATGTAAATAAACAGTATACAGACATAATGCGACTCTACCACCGCGTCGGAGTTGTTTCTTGCTGAGAAGACCCGGCGAGAAACTCAGCAGTTACTCTTTTAAACTTGTTTTGGGTTTACAACAGGGGTTAGTAAAGTACAAGCAGTGTGCCATTTTGATACCTAAAAGAATATAAAACAAAGAGAAAAAACCAACCATAAAAGAATATAATAACAAGAATTCATTTAAACAATTCAAAAACAAAAATTGTTAGTCAGTACATACAAACTAGGTACCTATTAACTCTTACAATAAAACATCTGTTACAATAGAGCTATTTAATCCCGCATCGAGAAGAGCGCTTATACCCAGGCATTTTTATCTATAAGGTAGTCTTTTGTAGTATAATAGCCCTTTTTTAATAAAGCTGTTTTGATGTGATGTTTGAATCTATGTAAAGGTAACTCACAAATGGTTTTTGGAATTTTGTTGTAATAATGTATACCTTGCCCCATAAAGGATCCTAAAACTTTTTGTAACCTAAAGAGTGGAAGTGCAATTTTATCCTTATTCCTAGTATTTCTGCAATGTATGTCACTGTGTTTAGCATAGAGACCAATATTTTTTCTGACCAAAACAATGCAATTGTAAATGTATTGTGACGCTACAGTGAGGATACCAATTTCCTTAAAAATCTCCCTAAGTGAAGCCCGTGCACGAAGCTTATAGATGGATCTGATAGCTCGCTTCTGGAGGATAAAGATGGTTTGTATATCCGCCGCTTGACCCCAAAGTACAATGCCGTAAGACATTACACTATGGAAATAACTAAAATAAACTGAACGAGCAGTATCAACATCTGTTAATAACCTAATTTTTCTCACTGCAAATGCAGCCGAACTAAGTCTGCCTGAGAGAGCTGTTATATGAGGGTTCCATTGCAGTTTTGAATCTAGTGTGATTCCAAGAAAAACTGTTGTATCTACAAGCTTCATAGTATTACCATCAATTTTTAGACTAATGGGGTTATCTTTAACATTAGGCAACTTAAAATTAATACATTTAGTCTTTTTTGCATTAAGCTGTAGATTATTTACTGTGAACCATTGTAAAACCTTTGAAAGTGCGTCATTAACATCATCAAAAAGGTTTTTATTTCTGTCAGTTTTAAAAACTAAAGATGTATCGTCTGCAAACAATACAACATCACAAATATCTTTTAAGTAAAAAGGTAAATCATTTATATATATCAGAAATAGTAATGGACCCAGAATGGATCCTTGAGGGACCCCCATTTTAACTTGTGATCCTGTAGAGAGTACACTGTTAACATCAACTTTTTGAGTTCTTAAACTAAGGTACGAAATTACCAAATCTAAAGCATTATCCCTTACCCCGTAAAAATTAAGCTTGCGTATAAGTGTATCGTGATCAACGCAATCAAAGGCCTTGGACAAGTCACAGAAGACGCCAAGAGCGTTCTGTGAATTCTCCCAAGCCCTAAAGATGTGTTTTAGAAGTGCAATGCCAGCATCAGTAGTAGAACGGCCTCTCGTGAATCCATATTGTTCACTGTGTAAGAGATTGTTCTCATAAAAATGGCTTAATAGTTGTTCTTGAATGATTTTTTCAAAGATCTTACTTAGAGCTGGTAGGATTGAAACAGGCCTAAAGTTACCTGGGTCTTGTTTGTTGCCTGATTTAAAAAGTGGTACAACCCTACTGTGTTTCATTAAGTTTGGAAAAACACCTTCATCCACACAATCATTGAATATTACGGCTAAATAAGGGGCAATCACGTCAATTATGTGGCTAACAATTTTGACTGATATACCCCAAAGATCAGCGGTATCTTTTGAATTAATTAATCTGAATGCTTTTATTATATCTAGTGACTCAACATGTTTAAATTTAAAGAATACACTGCAACAAGATACATTATCTTTCAACAAATGTTCCGCTCTAGTTGGTGAGGAATTTAATGAAGCTGTAGTGATTATAGGTATATTACTGAAATACTTATCAAATGCTTCAGCAACAGATGCTTCTGATTGTAAGATGTTATTGTTAATATTAAGAGTGTATGAGGTATCGCGCTGTTTAGCTTTACCTGTTTCGTGATTTATGACGTCCCAAGTGGTTTTTATTTTGTTAGTGGACTTTGATATTTTATCACGAATGTGCAATGCCTTAGCTGTATTGCAGGCTTTTCTGAATATTTTGGAGTAGTTCTTGACATACTCAACAAAAAGTGGATCGAAATTGTATTTTTTCATGCCGTACAACTCATACATCTTACGTCTGCTCCTGTAAATTCCAGGCGTGGCCCATTCACAAAACTTAGATTGAACTCTGCAAGTAACTTGTTTGGTGGGAAAACAAGCATCAAATTCATTTTTAACACAATTAAACAGTCTTTTGTAGACTGCATCAGGGTCACCCTGCTTATAAGGAATGGAAGATACTTTATGCTTTAAATTAGTTTTAAAACTATTAATGCGATTACCCGTCTTCGGTCTACATGTTATTTTCCTGTAATTAACGCTATTGTTAGTTATATCTAAAAATGTTATCTTCTGCCCACAATGATCAGACTTTAATTCAGATACTATTGCCTTTTCAATGGGTACACAGTTGCAAAATACATTATCCAGACAAGTAGATGTTGTGGCTGTTATCCTCGTGGGTTCATGGAATTGATAATCCAGACCAAAGGATTTAAATAGCGACAATAACCTATTGCTTTCAGATGAGTTTACTAGCAAATCTATATTGAAATCACCACACACAATAATGGGTTTAGACTTAGCACTTAACCTACCTAAAGCTTCCTCCATAACTGTCTCAAATCTATCTAAGTTAGTTTTTGGGGGACGGTATACACTTATCACAACAAAGCCCTCTAACTCAACACAAGACAATTCGACAATACGCTCTATGGACAGGCCTACAATGTCAGTGCGATCTTTACATTTCAAACTATTTGCAGTAAAAATTAATGAACCACCATGAATAGTAGTTTTTCTAAAGAACGCGCTTGATAATCTAAAATTATTAAGGACAAAAGACTGATAGTTTTCATCAGTCAGCCAATGTTCAGTAAAACATAAAATATCAATATTTTGGTTTTCCAGCAACCAGGGTACCAGGTAACCAGGTACCTATCTAATGCTGATCTGTGTGTGATGCTGTGATGAAAGAGATGAAAGTTAATGTTAATGTGACCATTGGTCTATCGTGGCTCTACATTCGCATCAGAGTGTTAAAAATGTCTTTGACTGACAGTCCACTTACCATAACCACCAAAGCAGGCACTCCGTAGGCCAACAAGTAGTTGTACTTCAAGGGCAGAAGAGAGTCACAAGTACAGTATTCAGCTACCGCAGCTGCCAATGCGAGTATCCACATCGCGCAGGATACGTGCGTGTAGTGAAGTAAAAGGGCAACTCTTTCGCATTGAGGAGGAGAAGAAACACCCTGTAAATGTTATTTTTAATTCGATTGTTTTAACTATCTAATAAAGCTAAAAATTACCAGCTGCTTACATTAAGACACTAAGCCATAATATTCACTTACCACTACAGCCTGTATGTATATCAAAGTGCAAGCAATGAGGCAGCAGCACAGGTTAATGTTAATTGGATACAGTTTGCTGCTACGTCTGAACTCTGCCGCGTAGTCGCTCCACATCAGCCACATTACAGCCGAGATTAAGAGAACAATGGAAATTCCGCTGGATATGAAAATCTACGAGAAACGAGTCATTCAAAATAGGTTAGTACTTTTTTATTAAAGCCCTAAATTTTTAGACAATAATACCAGACAGTTAATATCTTCGATGGTGTTTTTAGAAAAGTAAAAAAGTCATCTATTGCGTATATCACCAGTTCTTGAACATACAAAATAAATAAGAGGTCAGTCATGAAAAGAATACCAATATCATCCATTCGTTCCTGACCCCATGGCAGCTATTGAATCCATACAAATAAGTGACACTGTCAATAATGTTGTGCTCCTTGAGATCTCCATCTGCAAGCGAGTCATCAGGAAGATCGACTTCGATCTCGGTCTGCTTAATTTCAGTAGTTTTGCTGTAAACAACTGCAAGAAAAATAACTTTGATAAAAAAAAATAAACAAAGATCCAAGTAGAAAAACTACGCTTGTTCAGCTAGAATGCACCTCATGCCATCATAGTTATAAGCGTCAAAATACAAAAGTAGAACTTGCCTTTGTTACCCTTGGCTAAGTATTCAGGATTCGGGTACAATGGTGGATTATCATCGTAAATGGAAGACGTAAAGTTGGAAACCACTCCACCATACTCCGAATCATACGACGTAATATCGTAGTCGGCGGGTCTGTCGTCCGCTCGAGGATAAGTCACCTTATGGTATTTTACAGATACAGGCTGGAATGAGCGGTATGAAGGCAGTTTTTGTTTTTGGAAGAATGCATCATCAACACTAGAACGTCGCACGTGATGCGATGTTTTGTTTTGCAGGGAACCTGTAAAGGATACTGTTTTGAGAGTAAATCAAAAGTTCGAAATCTTGGCACACCCAACTTAAACTCACCACTTGACTCTACAGTAAAATATTTCTGTTTCATAAAAATGAAAATAAATATAATTCTCAAAACATTAGAGCTCATTTTGTAATAATAGGTTTAAAAATGTTCTATAAACAGCCTCATGTTGTTGTTTCACATTTTCAGTAATAAACACTGTGAACTATCAGGTTTGTTTGTTTTTTCATCAATGGAAAATCGTCACAGTTTTCGCGCAAAATCAATACAGTACAATACGTTCCGTTTCAAGTAGCGCAGGAAATTGTGTCTGAAGAGTTATTTTTATTTAAAAAATATCCTAAAGGAGAATTTGCAACCTGTTAAGAAAATTTAACGCCTTCAATTAAATAAATAGCAATCATTTTATGATTTTATTAAAATTAAACTCCATGTTAATAGTAGAAAAAATACGAGGCTTACAACACAGACTAGGGAATGTCATCACACACCCCCACCCACGGCACCCACCTGTCATCATCTGTCATGTTTTGCATCAAACTCAAAACGCAATAGTTTTTGCAATGTAACCAAAAATAGATCCAAAATGAGTGCAATATTAAAATTTATCCGTGAGAACCACATCCTGGCTCTTATAGAACAGACCATTGCCAAGAAAAAGTCTCGGTTGAGTCTGAACGCTTACGAAATCACTGAAATACCAAACCTTTTGTATACCTGTTTAGAAGTCGAGCATTTGTATCTGCATAGAAACAAAATAACGTCCGTGCCAGTGCAAATAACTCAGCTAGTAAACCTAACGACCTTAACCCTAGATTATAATAACATAAGTTCTCTGCCAACAGAGATAGGAAACCTAAAAAACCTAGTGAACCTGAACATAAGTTACAATCCCCTAGAAGTGTTAATACCGGAGATTGGTGAGCTTGAGAACCTGGAGGCGTTCTGGTGCAATAGGATAGGGCTGCGGGAAATTCCTAAGGAGATCGGCAAGTTGGAGAAACTAGACACCTTTGGAGCGCGCGGGAATGAGCTGAAAACAATTCCAGAAGAGATGACCAAACTCTCAAAACTAAGGTACTTTCTAAACAGACAAACAGTATTCAATTTTTGATCAATTCAATCAATAATCAATGTTGTTAATTTGTAATGTTTTTCGTATGCCTTTGAAGGCGCATCATGGAGTTTATTATTAATTTACCACAAATGTACAATACAAGATAGTACTACCTGTGATGACAAATAAATGAATTTGAATCCAATCTTACAATGAATTTAGGATACTATGATATTCATTGCTCAACTTGTGGAGTACACTATGTATGTAGACCCTAAAAAAAAATTGAGTTATGAAAAATTAGTTTCATGGAGATATGAAGCAATTCTTCCTATCGTTAGACTATTAAAAACCATTTCAACAGTGTGACAGTTTGGCTGAAAGCATCAAAAATAATAAATAATCCTCCCTACCTATCCACCCCATCCATTCCTCAAAAGTAATGTTATACTTAGTCTCACTATTTAACATGCTCACTAATTCAGAAAAACAACTATCAATATTTATCTTCTATCTAATCTTGAATTCTTTTGGCATAAGTAAAAAAAATTTACTTCCAACAGGAATGAAAATATTTTAAATCTCTGCTGCTAGATAAATTAAATGTTATTGTGTACCCTTCTGGTATTTTTTGTAGCATCAAAGCAGCTGTTGGGTCTCTAAACACTGTCATGTTATTAAAAAAAAAACAACATAATGTCTGATCAAAAATTAAATATTTCTAAGCTTGTGTGAGTAATATTATATTACTTGTATTTATTTAAGGTTTTTTGAGAAAGGTTTATCCTACAATATTATTTTATATTTTCAATTTATCATTGAGGTATTATCGTGGTTGTAAATATTTATAGAAATTAAATTTCAAACCTAATTGAAATCCTTAAAAATCCTCTATCTTCAGATGGCTGACTCTAGAAAACAACCTCATAGAATCACTACCGGAATCAATGGACCAGATGGAGGCACTGGTGCATTGCAATTTACGCAACAACCAACTGCAGGAATTCCCTGCTTCTCTCCTACGCTGCGCTGACCTTATGTTCCTGCACTTAAATAATAATCAGGTGAGTTCTTGCCATAAGAAATAAGTATTAATTTTTATTTGATTTGTTATGGTACAGGGTCAAAATTGCTAAATGGGCTGTGTGTATGTTTGCAAGCAAAAAGTGCCCACATGTAAAGCTTGATTTATTTATTGATTTAAATATTACAATATTGTGTCACAAAAATAAATCTCATCAACTTGCAGGAGCAGTTTGTTGGCAAGTTAACACTTATTTTTATAATGTAGTCGTAATACAGTATAAGTATACCTAAACCATGGCTAATCTATTAGACTTATGTTAAATAGGAGAATGATATTCCGTCTGTTTCAGATATCCCGTCTCCCAGAAGGCTTTGACACCAGTCTACTATCAGTACTAGAAATGATTGACTTAAGGCTAAATCCGATATGTGAACTTACACACCTGGTAAGCATATATTTATGAAAACACTAAATAAAAAATTATATCAGTCTGTCCTTTAAATAAGGTGAAAGATTTATTTATGTATTATTTTTGAAAAACAATAAAAAGTACATAATGCTTATCTACAAGTCAACCAGTTAAAGAGTCTTATTAACAGTATAATTACTATTACTTGTTCATCATATCAAAACACTGTCCATCGAAATTTTGCAGATATGATAAATATTACATAAAATTTGCACGATAAGTATTAAATTTTCCCAGGAGCATCCTCTAGTCCGCTACACAGAAGAGTTGCCTGTACAGGAAGGGGTCGTAGACTTATCCTCAATGGCGTCAAATAGCAGTCGCCACGGAGTACAGGCGTTGGCTATCAACGCTACAGCTCTTAGGCTTCCAGCGGTCCCAGCTGGGAGACAAAACGACCCACTTGTCATTGGTAAGTGTAACTCAGCTTAACTTTGTGTTTACAAGCAGTGAACTGCCGTCCTATACTGCTTGTGGGCCAGCAGGAAGGGAAATGTGCCATCATTCTTCTCATTCTATTACTTACTAAGAGTTCGGTAGTGTGGTATTTTTAAGTCTAGAGTAACTAAATGCTGAAGATGTAGAGTTGCATATTGCACATTGAATATGAATAATTCTAAAAACCAAAGCTAATCTCGTTTCCCTTCCCTTTTACAATCCTTAAAAACGTGATAAATTTTACTGAGTTTTTATCAACTACTAGTGCGTATGCCATATCATAAAGTATAGTATAAAAAATCAGCCAGTATAAAATCCGAGTGTCATCTGTACATATAAGGACACATTACTAGAGTGCTATCCATTGAACCTCAACGATACTCTACTAGCGACCACTGTCTGCAGATCACGCAATGAATGCCAACCAGCTGCGACTGCCCGGCGCGAGAAACCAGGACCCGCTCCTCGTAGGTATGTAACAAATCAAAGTAATGTGTTGGTCTGAAAACCCATTTGATCGAGTTCAGAAACGATAGTCCAAGTTGAGGCCCCTTCAAGCTGAGGCTGTCTTATGCTGCTCAACTTTATGAGTATTCGCATAAGAGTACTTAAGAGTACTGGAATTGGGGTTTTTGTGCCCAAACTGTTAAAAATAATCAAAAAATACACAAAAAAAGGGGCATATGTGAACTTTAGTTCGTTTAGGCCCAATTTTTCAATTCTTAGTTTATTCCCTAGATAGCTAACTGAAGTATAAATTTAACTGACTGTTTATCAAGCAAATTGATATATTCAATTTTTCAATCGTCTTTTATCCAAAGAATAGCTAACTGTCGTTTGTCTTATATCGCTAACTTCACACTGAATATTGGCCTTTGATCTTGGGTTGCCTTTGATCTTGGGCTAACACAAGACCATTAACCCGGCCTCGGGGGAGAAAGAGTCACCTTCTCTATCACCCACCGGGGTAATTCCTGTCCGGCGCGTCCACGTCGCGGGGGTGGGCACCCCTCACTTCAGTAAGCCGGAGTGGGGTGATGGCCAAGTTCGGACAGGGACCCAGTTCCGCGGGGTATAACGCGGCGCCCGTGCCCAGGGTTACGGGTGAAGTCCTCAACGGCTGAGAAGGCGGAGATGGAAGGCATTGGTACGGTGGATCAGGCGGAAGAGGCAACGGATCTGGGGTACCGTAGGCGACAGTAAGGTGCAACCTGAATGAGTCGGCAACTCCTGCAACCGACTCGACTCTATACGTGGTGACATGTCGCCCCTGTGGATACAGTCGACGAGGTCGAGAGGGAGCCATAAATGCTGGGCAAGTTTGTGGTTCTAAAAATTGCGTCCCAGGCGATGCAGTGTCTGCGGAGAGGATACTCCGCTCGTGTCTGCAAAGGTGCGAATAACAACACGGGGAGTCGCAGTCACCGGTTATAAGCCACGCGCTAATGGACGTGTGCGCGGGCGCCAGGGGTGACTCTCGACGGTGGGATAGTCCATCGTGACTAATTGACTAGTTAACGCCCGCCAAAGCTGGGCAGCCCCCGGACAATAAGTTACTAGTCCGTCCCCCATCTTGCGCTCCTATAGGTGTGTGGAGCAGCAGGCATGTCACAGTGGCTGAAGCAGGTTGGGTAATTGAGGCACCTAGCACAAAGACAAATTTTAATATAAGTATCAAACCAAAAATAACGCGATTTGCCACCTGGAATGTAAGAACTATGTTACCCCGATATGTTGCACAGGGAGACGATTTACCCATGGACAGGAAAACAGCCAGAATTGACAGGGAGCTACTTCGCCTTAATATAGATGTGGCTGCACTACAGGAAACACGCCTCTCAGACGAGGGCAGCCTGCGGGAGAGTAATTACACTTTCTTTTGGAAGGGGAAAGACGCGGAGGAACGTCGCGAGCATGGCGTTGGATTTGCAGTTCGCAATGGCTTGGTTAACTGCTGTGAGCAACCAATCTCTGTTTCGGAGCGATTGATGTCCATCAGATTATTGACAACTTCGGGGCCTGTCACTGTTATATCCGCATATGCCCCCACCTTGAAAGCGCAGCCAGAAGTCAAAGACAGTTTTTATGAACATCTTAGTCAACTCATAAGTAAAGTTAATAATACAGACAAGTTATTATTATTGGGAGACTTCAACGCGAGGATTGGGCAGAGTGCTAGTGACTGGCCTGACTGTATTGGTTCGCATGGCATCGGCAACATGAATGAGAACGGCCAACGTCTTCTCGAGTTTTGTACTTTTCATTCGCTTTGCGTCGCTAATACTCACTTTCGGAACAGACTTACACGTAAGGTATCTTGAAAACACCCGCGCTCAGGTCACTGGCACCAAATCGACTTCATTATAACACGACGACGTGACCTACGCGACATTCTTAATGCCCGCACTTATCATAGTGCAGACTGTGATACAGATCACTCTTTAGTGTTGGCCAAGACTCGCCTTATTACCAAAAAGATACACTCCAAAAAAGTAGTTCGCCGTAGGGTGAAGTTGAACACAGAAGCGATTCATGACGATGTTCTCTATAAGCAGTTCAAAGATAAAGTTGAGGGTAAACTGACTCACGAACAGCTATGCAGCACTCGAAATGCGGAAGCTATGTGGCATCTGACCAAAGCTGTTCTTACAGAGACTTCCTTCCAAACCTTTGGGAAACAGGACAGTGCTCAAAGTGACTGGTTTACTGACAGCGAGAGTGAACTGCGGCCTTATGTAGAACGAAAACGGAACGCTCGTATAAATCTGTTACACAATCCTAATTGTCATAGTTTAACGTCCGGTTACAAATCTGCAAAAGCAGATCTCCAACGAGTATCTCGAGAATTTGCGAATCGGTACTGGAATAGGCTTTGTGAATCCATACAGCACTGTCGTGATATTGGTGATTATCGGGGCATGTATCAAGGCATAAAAACTGCCACTGGACCGACAGTGAGAAAGCGTGCAGCTATTAAAGACCTTAATGGGGATCCCATCACAGACTAATTCCTTCAACTCGATAGATGGACTCAGCATTATGCCAGTTTGTACTCGGAGGGGGTGAGCATTGGTCCAGAGGCTCTACGCGATCTGCCAACCTTTCCTGTCATGTCAAACCTCGACGATCCTCCTACTGTAGATGAATTCAAGGATGCACTAAGGGAATTGAAACTAGGTAAGAGTCCAGGGCGCGATAACTTACCGGCTGAAATTATTAAGCTCGACTGTGTATCACCGGCATTATACCAAATTCTTTCGTGTTGCTGGGATGAGGGTACTATACCTGAGGATATGAGAGATGCGGATATAGTAACCCTCTACAAAGGTAAAGGCGATAGAGGAGACTGCAATAATTATAGAGGAATATCACTTTTGAGCATCGCCGGCAAGGCTTTCGCCAAGGTAGTTCTGAGAAGGCTGGAACATTTGGCTGCTCAGATTTATCCAGAATCACAATGCGGATTTCGGCCAGGCAGATCCACGACTGACATGATATTCACTTTCCGCCAGCTCCAAGAAAAATGCCGCGAACACCAAATTCCCTTGTTTATGGCTTTCGTTGACTTAAATAAAGCCTTTGACACTGTAAGCAGAGAGGGTCTATACGATGTATTGGTAAAGATTGGATGTCCACCTACTCTATTGTCCTTGGTTAAAGCCTTACACGACAATATGTGGGGCTCTGTGATTTTCGATGGTGATGCGTCTGCACCTTTCAGTGTGAATCGTGGTGTAAGACAGGGATGTGTTTTGGCGCCGACACTTTTCGGGATTTTTTTCTCTGCTCTCCTATTAGTAGCCTTTAAAGATTGCGATGTCGGAGTACATCTGCACACGAGAAGAGATGGCAAATTATTTAACATCAGTTTATTAAACTCTAAAAGAAGACGCTATGAAGTAGTTGCTCGAGAACTTCTTTATGCCGATGATGCTGCACTAGTCGCCAACTCAGAGGAGGAACTGCAGGAGCTTGTGACTAGGTTTGGTCGCACTTGCCATCAGTTCTCGATGAGTGTCAACACCAAGAAGACCGTCATTATGGTACAGGGTGCAAACCAGTTACCAAACATTACCCTAGATGGCGCTGCGTTGCAGGTTGTGGACAGTTTCTGTTACCTGGGCTCCACCACAGACTCTAAGCTTTCTAACGGCAGAGAACTGGATGCTCGCATTGGTAGGGCCGCGACGGCATTTGGAAAACTCTCTGCACGTGTCTGGAAGAACAATAAATTAACCATTGCCACGAAGGTCCTTGTCTATCAAACATGCGTCCTAAGTATTCTCCTGTACGCATCAGAGACCTGGACTACTTACTCCAAGCAGGAGCGTCGACTTAACGCCTTTCATATGCGGTGCCTGCGATCTATTCTAGGCGTTACGTGGGAGGACAGAATGACGAATGAATCGGTTCTCTCAAAAACAAACTGTAGCAGCATCACAGCAATTTTGAAACAGAGACGACTCCGTTGGCTGGGCCATGTCCGTAGAATGGGTCCCGACAGATTGCCGCGTGAGGTCATGCTTGGTGAAATTGCTAATGCCAAAAGATCTGTAGGCCGTCCAATGTTGAGATTCAAGGACTCCTGCAAGCGCGACATGAGTTCCTTTCAAATCGATCCTGACACCTGGGAGAAACACGCCAACATGAGACCAGAGTGGCGTCATATTGTAGCCCTTGGCATGTCACAGCATGATGGGGCCTGGCTGGGACAGCTAAAGAGGAAAAGACTTCAACGCAGTGCCGCGACTCCCCCTGGCTCTCGATTCGTCTGTGACAGGTGTGGCAAGAGGTGTCGTGCTGCCATCGGACTTTATAGTCACCGCAGACGTTGCACCCCCCAAAATTTACCCCCGTGATGCTGCAACAATCATCTGCAAAGATGCTGTGGCCAATAATGAATGACACTGAATATCCACAAGCGAGATGCAGTTAAATAATCATTGCAATGTTAGAATGAAACAATAAAAAAGTTGACGTTTGACAAATTGACACTGACGTATAAGAAAAACAACCTCATCTTTTTTTGCTGTCTAAAGTTGTGGTAAAAAGTTTGTGATTATAATAACACACCAAAACTCTTTAACAAAACGAATATAATCTCAAATGACACACCACATAACCACAAAATGTCAAAGAAAACGCATAGATAAATCTTATCCAGCCCCTCAAGAAGCAGATAACTTTATTCCTTAGGTAGCGGCTTTATTCAACAGATAACATCTATCAGACCATTGAAAAATTCAAAATATTGTTAACCTTCGAATAAACTTTATTCTACAGATTAATTTCATTACTTATCTGAGGATTGAAAAATCGGCCCTTACTTAGGTATAATTAATTTTATAATAATAATAATAATAAGAAATCTTTATTTACTAGAAACACGGTACAATAAATGATGGTTAAAGTTAAAATAAAGTAGAATCACATGTTTCGCCAAATATATGGCATGTAAAATATTTTAATTAATAAGCTCTCCAACACTATAAAAATTCTTATCTATGAGCCATAAATGTAATTTTTTAATAAAATAAGGGAACTCCCAATGACTTTATCGTTTCTGGAATTTTGTTAAAGATTTTGATACACATATTTAAACAATTCCTCATTTACAAAGTGGTTCTGGGTGAAAATTTTAATACTAATCTATCAGGATTCCTTTTATTACGAGGATTAATGTCACCAGCCCTATCAAACAGTCTTTGATTTGTTTTGACAAATTTAGCAATTTCGAAAATGTACAGGCTTGGTAATGTCAAAAGCTTCAGTTCCCTAAAAAGTGGTTTACATGTCTGGAAAGGTGGTAGGCCGTAGATGGCACGCACACATTTTTTTTGGGCTACAAATACTTTACGCACATCTACACTATTTCCCCAGAATACTAAACCATACCGTAATATAGAAGCGACATATGCATGATAGGCAGCAAGGACTGTACTACGGTCCGCTACATGGCGAAGTCTACCTAAAACATATACAAAGCGATTAATTTTGTCACATGTTTGCACAATATGTGGTTTCCAATTAATGTCCCTATCTATTTGCAATCCCAAAAATTTTACATTATCAGCCGATTCTATTTGTGTTCCTTTATATGATATATTTAAATTGTTATTTTTAAGTTTGTTAAATTGTATAAAATTTGTTTTAACTAAATTAATTTTCAAATTATTCATTTCAAGCCATTCAATAAGATTACTTAACGTTTTATTAATTTCAGTTTCGTGATGGGTTAGACCTTCATTCAAATTAGTTGTTATTACTATCGATACATCATCAGCAAATAATATGGTTCTATGAGGCGTTAAATCCATTAGGTCATTGATGTAGATCAAAAATAGGAGTGGCCCAAGTACACACTTGCGGAACTCCAAATTTATTACACAAATATTTAGATTTATGTTTTTTTATTATATTTTTATCGTTTGCCATGGATATTGACACATACTGTTGTCTGTCACGCAAGTATGATTCTAGCCATTGATGAGGTAAACCTCTTATTCCCATCATCTCTAATTTTTGCAACAATATGTCGTGATCAACGAGATCAAATGCCTTTGACATATCTAGGAACAGAGCTGTAGTCATCTTTCTCATGTCTACGTTAGTCAAAACCTCTTGAAATAAGGCAAATACAGCAAGATTAGTCGATTTGTGTTTCTGAAAACCATATTGATCTTTATTAATTAAGTTGAAAGACGAACAATAGTGCATTAACCTAGTAAACATACATTTCTCAAAGATTTTTGCTATTATTGGTATGAGAGTTATAGGCCTGTAATTACTAATGTCGTTTATGCTGCCCTTTTTATGCAACGGCTTAACAACTGACAGTTTCAATCTGTGGGGATATTTTCCACTTTCAAATGACAAATTTATAAGGTAAGTTAGAATAGGCAATAACTCATTGACGCATTCTTTGATTACCTTAGTGCATATTTCATCATGACCCTCAGAGTTTGTATTTTTTAGAGAAATAACTACTTTCTTAACTTCATCTTCAGAAAATGGCTTTAGATACATTGACAAACCTGATTTATTTGCTTCTACTCGTCTATTATAATTCTTCGAAGATTCACTTCGTACTGTTTTGTGTGTTGAATCAATAAAATATGCATTAAATATAGTTGCTATTTGCTCGGGGTCATATATTGTCTCTTTGTTAACTTTAATTTTTTCAATACCTTTATTAATTATTTTGTTTTCTTGGTTTTTAATAACTTGCCATGAGGCCCTACATTTGTTGCAACTATTTTTTATAAATCTATTGTTTTTATTTTTTTGCGCTTGATAAATACATTCCTTAAGAATTTTTGAATACTTGAAATAGTTAACTTTTGAGGTCATAGTCTTATATTTATAGTATCCAATTGTAAGCGCACGTTTGGTTTTACAGCTTTTTCTAAGACCAACTGTTATCCAACTATTTCCAGAGGTGTCATTGTGTAATTTTCTTTTTAGCTTTGGAAAACACAAGTTGTAAAAAAGTTGAAATTGCTTATGAAATGCGTCATAAGACTTTTCGAGGTCATTCTCCATGTATACTTCATGAAATGATAATCTACTAATGCTTTCACGAAACAGTTCTATGTTGTCTTTGCTGTAGTCTCTTTTATGCTCAAAGATAAGTTTAGGATTGTCGACATTATTTCCTACAGGGATTTTCAACATTTGAGCTGTCTCGTGATCTGACAGCCCAAGAGGTAAAACTGATCCAAGAGCTTCATCAATATTACTTAATAGAAGATCTATACAAGATAGCCTTCGAGTTGGCTCATTTATGTGAAAAGTCAAATTATAGTTTTTAGCTAGATCTCTCAAGGTGTTTGACGTTTTGTCTGACTTCAGGATGTTAATATTAAAATCACCTACAATAACTACTTTCTTTTTCCTACATTTATTTAGTTCATTACGTACGGTGTCGAGTGTCTGCAAAAAAGTAACAACATTCGATGTAGGAGTTCGATACAGACACATAATTATTAAATTGTTAGTTGGTATTACAATAGCACAACACTCAAAGTTTTTAGTCATAGCATGTTTAACTACAGATGAGTTTTTTTTTAATACTAGACCCTTCCTAGCAAGTATACAGACACCTCCCCTTTTATTTTCTCTACTAAAATAGGTAATACTAGCCAGATCATAATCGAGCAGCTTGAAACTATTTTCATTACCAGCCTTTAAGAAGGTTTCAGTGAAACATATCACATCAGGTGTGTTAGTTAAGTCTTTGAGATCTGCTAACATTAATTCTAGTATATTCTTTTTTGACATAACACTAGCTATATTCTGGTGTAATATTTTGAACATGTTCTTTTCCGTTTTATTAACGAAAAAAATTAGTTTCTGTAGCAGTTAAACTAGGTTCAATTTGGCTATCAGTGTGGTTATACAGATCTATTTCCTCAATCAGGTTTTTATGGCTGTTCAAACTCGGGTGGGCAGGTCAAATTTTAAAAGGGTAAAATAAATAAGAATAATTATACCTTTCGATAATCCACACAATTAATAGTAACTTTTGTTACATATTTATAAACGCAAAATTTAATATAGCTGCCGAACAAATGCATAGAAATAGGCGACCTGTAACGTCATTATCTTGCGCCAGTTTGTAGGGAGCGTTTTGGGGCATGTCCAACAATATGATTTTTATAATTGTCATTTATCTCGGGGAGTTTTCGTGTTTTCGAAATATTTCTACCAATTCTGTTTAAACCAATGTTTCTATTATTGAGAGGTCTTTCGATAACACCTCAACAAAAAAAATCAGCTACCATATTGACAAGTTAAATAAAGAGCCACTCTCGCGGCAGCAGTGCCCCCTTGTCGGAAGTGACGTGAGAAGTGAAGTCGGAAGTGGCTTTTCGAAACATACATAAATCTGAATAGATATCGCAAGGCGTGTTTACTTTTTTGAAGCTTATTTTCAGGCTTTAGTGATAGTGTAGTTTATTTTACGATGTTTATTAGAGGTATGCTTCATTATTTTATGTTATGAAAATTACATCTTATTTTATTTATTTGTTAATGTGTATGCTCTAGCAGGTTTATTTTAAATGTTTTATTTATTGTTTATTTCAAATTTGGTACAGGTATATTAGGTTCACCACCTTTGTAACTACTGACAAAATAATAATTTTCTCAATTGGGTGATTGTGCGTCGAAATAGGCGTATTACTAGCGTCCTACTCAATTCATGACTGCCGCTTACCATCAGACGGATCCCATTCTTGTTTGCCATCGTCCTATAAAGAAATCATTTGGATTTCCAGCGGAAATGGACCTTGACGCATCATCTGTGGAGTCATCTGAGGACTGGGAGAACAGTGTGAACAGCTCCGAACTGGACGTTCAGTACCAGAGCGATGAGGAACGGGCTGAAAACGAGGTGAGTACAGAGAAGAAGGAATCACCAAGTATTCCAATTTTGGAAATTTGCATGTCCCTGGAATCTATACTAAGATTATAAATAGGAAAGATTTGAATGCGTGCTGGACTACGGCGTCACCCACACACAATTCAACATTTGTTGGCCCGAACTAAAAGGTTCGGTGACTCGTTTCTTTGTCGTACCATCCAGACGTGGAATGCTCTTCCAGCGCATGTGTTTCCTTCCTCGTATAGTCCCGGGTTCTTCAAGCGGGGCGTGAAAAGGCATTTCTGCAGGCCTTCAAGGTGAGAATGGCCAGCCCAGTGATTCGTTTGAATGACTGGGCTTGTCAACCTCATATCTGGACCTCACGACCACTTTCCATCAGGTGGAGTGAGGTCATCTTGACGGGCAATATAAAAAAAAATTTGTTTGCATTGAATGAGCTCGGAAAAAAAAACGATATTTACTATATTTTAAAGGAAGAAATAGTCTACGTGGGCTAGGCCGCTGACGGACAGCTAGTACTTAATTTATGATTTCCCTAGATCGTAGTATTAAAATCCAATTTTAATAATGCCTAAATTATAAATTATTTAAAATATATATACATACGTGTTAATGAAAAAGCGCAAAACCTGAAATTAGTTTGTTTAGAATCGAGAGTAGAATCGATTCCACGAATAAAAAATAGGGGTAAAATTTTAACCAAAAAAATATTTTAATAATCAAAAAAGCAAATATCTTCGTAAATAATCCGCGAAAATTAAATTTAGTAATTTACATAATTATTTTATAATAAAAATAAGTTAGGGTGTCTGAGGTTTTTCGCTTTTCATTTAACACGTTGTATCTATTGAATCATTGGTGGCAGCCATTACAATACTATCCTTCTCTCAAATCATTGGTTGTTGGTCTCACTCATTCCATTAACCTCTTTAATTAGTCAGTGTATGCCATTGGGTGAATTGTCCAATCAGTTAGGTACTGAATTCCTTGAGCTCATCTTTCGACCAAATCGGGTTCATTCTGGATCTTCGAAAGAGCAGACTGACAATTTATGCTAACATTGTAACTCATTCCATAATAAGTGACAAATAGTATATTGTAAGCTTATGGTGGTTACCCCTAAAAGAACGGAGCGCTACAATTTTTTTTAACTGCAACAACATTCAAATTAAGTATAAGATATGTGTTGTTATTATACCGGTAATTATTTAGGTGTAGCAACTGATAGTTTTTTTTGAACATACATTTTATGGATTTCCTAAAAAAAACAGATGGACCTTCCTATTTTCGTAGAAAAATGATGAAATAAAAATAATTAAAAACGCTATTGAGTATGGAATATCAATTTCCTTACAGTTTAACTGATCATCCAGTAGAATACATGTTCATCTTGTTATTTAGAACATTTCATGCAACACACACCTTGGAATCTTACTTTGAAAGAAACCCACCCCAAATTGCTTTCCTCACATGCATGTTCCATCACCCGGACGGCGTTGTTAACACGCTCACGCAGATCGCGCAATTCTTCCAGGCCGTTGGCATGGTGCTGCCAGAGCTGTCCAGGTACGCCTCCACTGCCAGTTGAGGATCTATGTCAAGGACCGCAATCGCTTGCAGGTAACCGGCGATGAGTTGGACATTAGGCAACTTTTTAATAGCCTTATTACAATCGCGTATATGTAATCAAGTCAATAACCTAAACTGAAGTGTAGCGAGCATTTTCGTCAGTAAATATTCAGCCTAGATACATTAGTGCCAGGTAACCGGTGAATGGCTGGAAATGAAAGTTCATAATGCGTTTAGGTTTAAGAAGTGAACTTGACAAGTTATAAAGGATTTTAATAAGGCCCCTGGTGTTTTTTTAACGTAAGGAAAATTAAAAGGCACTCTTGGAAAATATATTTGAAATGGTACTAATGAGACATAACCAGGACCTAACAAGAATATAAATTAGGTGAAGTTGGGTTGAGACTGCTCTATCTATTTACTAAGCTTGTCATATTATTTTCCTTACGGTAAATCATGGGTATAATTATATAAGAGGTCAAAATTCTTAGTGTCACCAAATCCTTAAACAATTTGGCTTTTGAATATTTTTGTAGTATGGTAAATTGAACACCATTTTGAAGCAATCCGGCTCTACTTTGAAGCCCTACCCCTCGCTCCCATAAGACTGATCTCTTGTTATAAATACACATTTTATTGACATTCAAATTGAAGCCACTGCCCTTCATCAAGCCCTAAACATGACCAATTGACATATGGCCAACTTTCATGGTGATGGCCATTTTAAAATGATATTTGTCAAAAAATATAATTTTGTTCACAATTCGCTGTTAAATAAAAATAAAAACACCTTTTTTTGATAGTAGTCAACAGCAAAGGTAAATGATGATTGAACAAACTTCCAATTTGTTTTTATGAATGAAAAATATGTAATAAAATTAATGAAATGTCTCATTTATATATATATTAATAAGCTTTATAGTTTTTGTAAAATCATCAATTTTGGCACGTTAAATTATAGAATAGAATAGTAATAAATTTATTTTGACACTTAAAATATACACAGGTTACAAAGACACTTAAAATATACACAGGTTACAAAGACAAAAAAACATTACAAAAAGTGTCAAATAGGCTATCAGCATGTGCCGCAGTGAAATAGCACCACGACGCTGTTTTTTAGTGGATTATCACTTACTTCTGCTGTTTACTGTACAAAACACGAATACTAACTTTTGTATAGTTAACTTCATGTATAAATTCCACATGACAAAGATAATAAATACCTTACCTCGCTTACTTATTTGTTGATCTAATGTTTAAAAAAAAGTGTAATTTTCAAGTTATGATAATCCACATTTTAAACCTATATTCATCGCCTTTGAAAATACTATTAAAAAGCTCGTGTCAACATAATATTATTTACTGTACCTGCCTGTACCATAGTTAAATGTGCTAAACAAGAACTGTACAATAATTGCGCACAAATATGATCTACATATTATAAATTTTAATACCCACTTATTGATATATTTTCATATTTATGTATAGACTAAGATATTATTATAAAAAAATTATCGTTGTATAGATAGAGCTATATACAAAGGCGACGATTATACGACTATGAATGAAAAAACGGACAATACTAAACCATACGAGTATTTTTTTAAACTAACTCAATAGCACAGCCATACATTTATAATCGTATAGACGGCGCTACTCTGTATCAACCTTAATAATCATGAACGTTCGTACTTAATATTGTAAAACTCATTGTAGAATAAAATACTTCGCTTGGTTTTCTCAACAACAGACTACGTCACTATGCTCAGAGGCGCTGGCACGAACCATTGACACCTACTTATTAGTATCGGTAACGTGCTAAAGGCCCGTTCCAAATCACTCTTCGCAGAGTAATAGCCTCGTCTGATAGAAAGGGACAAAGCGAACAAAACTTTGGTCTGACAGCTGTCAGATGAATTTCATCGGGCTCCAGACACCGGTAGAATTCGCACTTGTCAGTGATAAACGTCACCAGAACCCGTTCCGAAATAACTAGGAAACTTTCAGGTGACAGCTCGGTCAGCCTTGATTTCATTCGGGTTCGAGTGATTTTCACTCCCCAGAGTGAAATTCCACTTGATTTGGAACGCAGCCTAAGTGTTAAATAATTATGTTGATATGTCAATAAATTAAGATGAGTATTAAACACGTCCACTTAATTTGGTCAGTTATTAAGCCTCGTATACATAAGGCAACATTTGACGGCCGACATGTTGCACAACGGTGTTGAACAACAACGCGGAACTCTCTAAATAACGTTGTCTGTCCTCGCAACCGCCACAACATTGCCGATCTTGTTGAGCGTCACGTGTTGCGCGTCAAATGTTGCATAATGGATACGAGGCTTTAACGTTAGCAATACGATAACGTAGCTGCCAAAGTTTGTGCTACCCCTACATGCAACTGTAAGATTCATATCATATATTATAGAATGAATGTTAGACTGAATTAAACTTAAATTAAGCATTGTCTATAGTCCAGTCTTTTTCAAATCTTAATCTTAATTAGCCGTTGGGATCCCACTGCTGGGCAAAGGCCTCTATTCCCCTCTTCCACACAGATCTTTCTTTAGCCTAATATTAAAATAATTATATATTTTTGTGTAGAAAATAGAGCATTGTTTAATGCTAAAAATAAAAATTCACTTAGTTATATATTAATCAATGTCTTACTTCCTTGCATCTGCTGTTCATTTCATCTCTATGTGAAGACAATAGTAATTAATCAAATTGGACTTTAAAATTATTGGACTGACTGGACATTAAGATTTTTCAAAACTGGCCTAAATTGTACAATTTTTTTAAATTGTTGAACATTACTGTTATTGTTTGTTAGCACAATAAAGTATATCTATCTAACGATATTCGATAAAGTTAAGTTTGTGAAAGTAACTTTGGTTAAGTATGTATTTGTGAAAAATCGCGTATTTTTTTTTTTCGCAAAGTAAAACTTCGAAATCGTAAAAAAATAATCTTTGAATATACGCGGACCAAATTCTTGCTATACAGAATGGTTCCGACCATACGACAATAGTTGTAATAGCTACTTAAGTCATTTGTCCTAACAACTTAATTTTAATTTTGATTATTCGTTTAAAATGTATAGGCCTAGTGTTGTCTTGCATTGTTTTTTCATTTATTGTCGTATGGTCCCGCCCGACTCTGTATGTTGATGCAAAACTCGCCAAAAATACAATTGACTAGCTTTTTATAGTATATTATAGATCGAGGTACTAAAGCCATAATATACCAGAGGTGGTTTGACTCCCAAGCGGGCGAGGGAGTCAATGAAACCGATGGTAGGTATATTAAGTTGGCGTTTAGTCTCGAGGTGCACTTTACTTTTCACTTTGAGTGCGAGAAAAATAGTCAATTTAGTACAAAAACATTTAATTAATATTACTTAATAAAATAAAAATCACAAATGTTTCTTATTCCTCCAGTCCATAAAACTTTCGTAAGTTTTTAGGTAAATCTCCCGCGATTTTGGCGGCAAAAGAATATCTATTATGTCTTTTTCTCTTTGCTCGGCGTCAAACTCTTCACTGTCACTGGACATTCTTAATAAATTTATTTAAAACCGAACAAATTTACATTTGACAAAAATACTGAAATTTACGCGGTCAGTTTTTCCTTTTAAACCAGTCACAGATTATCAATTTAAAACACATGGCGCCACCTTCTTTGCGGACAAATCATGGAACTAAAACTCAACATTTTCGCAATGAAGATGGTCCGTCCACACTTCACAGATAATAGTATATTTATTTACTGGCTGTTTGAGTTTGTCTGTGTCACATGAAGGAAATTAAAAAACTAATTACTTTTTACTCCCTAGGGGCTAAAGTGGTCACTTTAGTCCCGCTTCGTAGAGCTATATTGGCGTACTTTTAGAGCATGAGAAGTGAAAAAGTATTTATTATGTATTATATTCGAAAAACTAGAAAATTTACGCCAATTCAAAAAACTCCTTGTTGGTGTTAATATTATCATTGTAAAATTAACATGTATATACTGCAAAGCACAAAAGGGGGTAAAATATTTAAAAGGTGCTATTATGAAATATTAGTGTTATGAACGAAAAGGTTTAACTAACATAAATTAGAAACAAATGTATACTTTTTTATCAACCTTAATTCTTTCATCAATAAAACTGACATAGTTATTCACCATTATTCACTAACTACGATTGCAAAAAACATGCTTTGTTGACACAGTGATTATTGCTATTTCATGTTAAATACTGCATTATCATTGGCTGACGGACTGTTAAATAGCGAACAAATCAGCAATCGAGTCGTTAATATTGCAAGTTAGACACACAGGGATGGGTTATTTAAACACAAGTGCGAGTTCTTATTACAAACTTTAATTTCATCCTAATTGTATGTATTTCAAAATTCATAGTATTTATTTTTTAGGAAATGTATGAAATAACATAGCACTATTTTTGACAAAGATTTAGGCCTCGGATGCATTAGGCAACAATTGACGCGCCACATGTTGCATAACATTATTGCTCAACGTTGTTGAACAGCAACGCGGAACCTTTTTAGCAACGTTGCCTGTCTACGCAATGTTGCGCTCTAGCTGGAAACACTGCTTGTTGTTTGCGACGTTGCCGGTCATGCTGAGTGTTAAGTCAATTGTTCCCTAGTGGATACGAGGCTTTTAGAACGTGTATGCATATTGTTGTTTTTGTAAATAAAATCAATCCATGCATTATGTTCATTAGGTACTTTTGTTTTTTCATTGTTTTCAGCATCAAAATAAGATAATATCTACTTCTACACTAGCTTAATTATACAAGCCCTTTGGCCGGGAATGTTTTTGTTAAGGGAGGGTATGGATTCTATAGAAAAAGTTAGATAGGTATTTAATTATTTCATTTTAAATTGTGTATATCTTCAATGTTTACAAAATTTTAATCGTTCATTATATTATCATGTACATATCATTAAAGATCAATGTATGAATTATTATGGAATGTGCAGGTTTATCATAAAAATAAATAGAATTGCGTGAAGGACAATGTTCATATGTGACAGCATAGATTTACTTACTATCTTTATTAAGTGATTTGTAAATAAAACCGAACCAATAAACCTATGGAAAACAATATATATTGAAGAACAAACTGTTTGTTAATGCCATGTGTTCACGCCGAATAACAAAACTTTAAGGTTGTATGTACCTCTATACATATAGAATATTGCTCATGTAAGACTTAAAATGTAACACAATAAACAATGTAATAAAAACTGATTTTATATTTCTACCCTCAAAATCCTGTCATTTTATACAGTAGCATCATATGTTCTGTGAGTAGTAAGCAGATTCAGAGCACAAAATAAAGAGTTTACAGTAGGACCGCTCGCACCTTTTTCTAAAACTTGCGTGAACCGCCTAGGATTGCTACTATACTCGCTCTGAATTTTTAAAATGAAGTAAGTAAGTTATACCTACTTGACAGAACTGGCCAAAAACAAAATTCATCATGTGAAAAATTGCACCAAGTTCGACAAAAACAAAAACACTCGTGACAGAGCTACTTTCCGACTCACCGAAGCTCACTGACTTCGCTTGTAAACTCATGTCTCTGTGTGCGTGCGTCAAAAATGGTGTTTTGTTCTAAGTGGGCTATCTGTCAGAGCGCCGCGCATGTCTAATTTGTGTTCAGAGTGAGGACAATTTTTAAAAGACAGTAACATCAGACTACCACAATTTATACCTTAATAAAAAATCTGCAGGAAAAATCTATTATACCCGGTAAATATACCTGCCGAAAGAGAAACTACATATCACAAGGTTATGAAGAATCTGATCAACCAGAGGCTTATATTAAAAAGAATATTTATTTTATTATTAATAAGAATTATCAGAGCAAGATTGTTAATATGGATAATTTTTGCTTATCCTTATATAATTTATTTACCTTTTAATTTAAAATTATTAGTTATTTATGTGAGAATTTTAGGCATAGTTATAGGATTTAACTCTTATCCAATTTAAAGAAATTAGTAGGAAGGTATCAATAAAAAACATTTTCAATTTCAATATCAATTTTATTTATATTACCATTGTAAAATCTATCACATACATCGATCATGATCAAAGCGATAATAACAAAATAACTATTCATTTGTGTATAATAACTATAACTAAATCTATACAACTAGGAACCCGAAGTAACAATTAATATAAAATAATTTGAACTTTTTGTAACTATTTGAACCTTCAACTTAACAAAATATTGAATAAAATTTATAACGATTATATGTCATGGAATGTCGAGTTAAAAAGGCAAATTTAATTATGTTACTTATCTTAATAAAGGCACAGAAGATTTAGTCCGGCTTCCGGGACAAAAAAAGGTTTAGATAACGATCAATATGGTATTATTCATAATTCAATTTACTATTATTAACTGAAATATGTGTTAGCATCCATCAGCTCATACATAATACGCACTACATTAGCTGAGGCCTTTTTTGTTAATACTACTAAAGAAATCTATGCTACTACACACTTTTGCATATTGTTTTAAGACTTAATCAAAAAAAAATCATCTTGCATGTTATATTGAGCCTACTAAAATAATAACCGTAATTAAAATTTCGAGTGTAAGAGTGTTGTAAAAATTGTTAAATCTTACTTTACTTTACTTTTACTTTTATAGTTTAATGAAAAAAAAATGTTTTATATTACAAAAGCCCACGGAAGAGAGAGAGAGAGAGAGAGAGAGATAATTCGTAAGTTTCCATCAAGTAAACTACGATAGTTAACTACAACAAACTGAACTTTTTAGTTCTATTTCTATTCACTCGAGGCGCTGTTAGGAAATTTCATACAAAATGCAAATACTCAACAACAGATGTAAGCGACTGTCGGTATAAACTCATGGTAGGGGGCTGATTTGAATGAAAACTCAATCACAAATAAAGAGTATACAGAAGGACAGCTCCCGCCTTTTCCTAAACTTGCGTGACCGCCCAGGGCTACTACTATATTGGCTCTGAATTTTTAAAATGAAGTAAGTAAGTTATACCTACTTAACAGAACCGGCCAAAAACAAAATTCATCATGTGAAATATTGCACAAGTTCGACAAAAACAAAAACACTCGCGACAGTGCGGCTGGCCGACTCATGAAGCTCACTTTGTCTGTGTGCGTGATCAAAATGGCGGGTTTGTGCTAAGCGGACTATCTGTCAGGCGCCGCGCTGCATGCGTAATCTGTGACCCAATGGAGTCCGTTTTACAATTTGACATTTCTCAGTCGTATTAGTTTAATGATTTATTATACTTCTTTGTCTCTCCTTTTTCTGTGTCAAACACAGCTCAATTAAATCGTTTCGGGTAGAAAATATCACAAAAAATTGTTTTATTAATTCATCTAGTGTCATACATATTTAAGCTTCTGAGAAATTGCCGTAGTTATTCGTCCCGAGTCTCTAAATAAACTAACAATTTCTAATGATGTGTATTCCCTCAGATAGACAAAACACTCCCAGTGATAAATGACACCTTAAAGTCTAGGCACAAAGTAGTCATATGTTATGCGGTTATGTACTCTTCTTTGGATCTTCGAGATTCTGCAAATCTTCTAGCAGGCTATCATCATCCAAGAACAGAGAAGAATCTGTAAAATAATTTATGGTTCAGATAAACAAATATGTACGTATTTTTCTCGATTACTTGCGTGTCGACTGTCGCTAGTATACGAAATACCAAACCGTCTCAAATAATCATAATATTATGCATTGTTGTATCGTCAACAGTATCTAAGGGTAAGTAGTAACATACATACCATCACGACTTTATCCCAAGCGGGGTACGTGACCGTTGCCGTCATGGTGAACGGAACACTCAGAAGCCCACTTTTCACTAGAACTTCAATTAGAACCCAACGTGTTAGGTGGTGATACAATGAACACAAAGATTTTTTGGTTCTGGCCAGATTTGAACTCGGGACCACACGGCGGGGTAAGTAGTATGTATATTATGTATTATGTGAATTTATGTACCTAGTCCTATGATGTATAGATATTTATGATTAAACTTATTTTTAACCGACTTCAAAAACAGGAGGAAGTTCTCAATTCGGCTGCATGTTTTTTTATGTTTGTTAGGAACATAGCTCAGAACTTTCGACTGGGTGAACCGATTTTGATGATTCTTTTTTTTAATTTGAAAGCTGGTGCTTCTCGTGTGGTCCCATTTGGAACATGAGAACACCTTAGAGGTCTTAAATCTAGATAAACGATGTGCGCGACAAATGGACGAAGAACTCAATACCACGCTAACCGATTTCAATGATTCTTTTTTTAATAGATAGGATCGAGGGTAGTCTGGTAAGAGTTTGGTTAGGTTCTAATTATGGGATCCATGACAAAGTAACGGAACTCTTTAATTCTTAGGAGCAAATGAACGATACTTTTCCGATGTATAAAATGAACAAGAACCGATTCACTAAAAATCTAGAAATAAACAAAAATGTTAACAAAAAGAAAACCAACTTCAAAAAAAACTATTCCAAACCTGATTAATTTGCACATAACACAAAAAATAATTTTATATTCTTCTACTTAAACGTGAGATGTAAAAAAATTCACTTTCACTTCATTCACTTCATTCAACATTCATTCAAATTCCACTTCGGGTACCAGCGCTAAGGAGATGCAATCTAGGAAGAAGATTACAATGGGCTATTGCACACGAAAACTGGAACCATTCTCAATGGTCACTTGTGCTTTTCAGTGATGAATCCAGGTTTGGATTTCATCCTGATTCGCGAAGAGTACGTGTTTGGAGAGAACCTGGACGTTGGAATCGACTGCAGCACCCACAACAAGTTCATGCATATCAAGGTGGCACGATTATGGTTTGGGCAGGAATTCGTCTCGGCGGTAGAACGGACCTCGTTTATCCAAATATTAGTTGGTTTATCCAAGTATTGACTGCTCAAAAATACCGAGATGAGGTGCTAGAGCCTGTAATCTTGCCCCACAGACAGCAAATGGGACAAAATTTCCAGCTAATGCACGACAATGCCCGTCCACATACGGCGCGTATCGTTACAAGTTGGTTACAACAGCATGAAATCCAAGCTTTAGACTGGCCTGCACAATCCCCTGACTTAAATCCTATTGTGCATGCCTGGGATATGCTTCAGAGAAGAGCTCTTAGGAATTTCCCTGAAGATATTGTGAATGAAAACCAGCTTTTCTTGCATCTTAGCAGGACTTGGGACAGTATTCCACAACAGGATATTGACACCCTTGTTTTGAGTATGCAGAACCGCTGCAGATGTGTCAGGAGAGTCTTAGGTGGATCCACGGATTATTAATTTACGTTTTCAACAATTTTTATAAAAAAAATAGTTGTTTTGTTCAGGTTTTGATGTTTCAAAAATAAAGTTAAGATTGAAATTTTGTCTGAGTTTTTCCTCTTCTTCTAAGTTAATTTTTTTAATTTTAACTTCATCTAAAAGTTTATTTATCAGATTAGTTAGGCTATTAAACAAGGTTTATTTTAATGTGTAGGTGTCTTAACAAAAAGTTAATAGAATTTTGGTTATTTAGATTTAATTGAAATATCCCTAGACCATGTTGATTTGTGTATATCCCCGTTGCATACAGTTAATATACTGCCTGACTATTTAGTTTATGCTATTAATAGTATTCTACAAAACAAATCAACAGATATTTATTTATTTGTATTATGTAGTATTGTAGTGTATACTTCTTTCATTTGTGACATTACCTTTATACCGCCTGTTTTGAGCCCTTTGATTGTAAGAATTGTTGGTAAACCAACAAAAATAAATGCTTAAGGGCGGGATTGATAATTGGGCAGTAACATTTCAAAATTCCTTTGCATTAAGTTAATAATTATACAGAGTGTTCCTGGAAGTAAGGATCAAATCAAAATAGCGCATAGCTGGCCTGGCGTCATTTCTGAACTTTTTAACCCTATCAATATTAATCCGATTTCTAACCGTTAAAAAGTTATGATCATTTTTTTTTTCAGAAAAGCGCGCAAGTCCATACAAAAATAATTATTCAAAAAATGTCTCAAAGGTACCAACTTATTTTTTTATCCAAAAGATCAGCAGCTGATTTGTAGGTAGTTGTTTTGTTGAGGATGTCTATTTTTGAAGTAATAATAATATCGCAAGAAAAAATCTTAATCAAATAAATTATTCATGTTCGAGCAGATGTACTGAAAAAAAACTACTACTGAAAGTTGTCAAAGTATTTTAAAAAGTTGCACATTTAATACAGATTCTTTAAAGCTATAAATTGTAGAGTAATTTCAATAATTTCTAAAGTTGTGAGTATTTTAAACAAGAAAGTCGTCTTTTTTGGAGTTTGTCATTTTAACCTCGTTGGATAGAGCAGGTGGAGAAGGATCTCAGTCCCTTACAACAATCCCTTAGTAGTTGAGGCGGCAAGATATTTGCCAGACACAAATAGTGTCTCGGGGGACGGCGTCGTCCGCGGGACGTTTTATACGACCCGGACGACCCTATTACCCTGGCCATCGCCAATCACCATAGACTGACCGCGCATTCCACACACATACAACCGAGCTTCCGTCCGCACCGGCGCGGGCCCGCGTCGCGTCTTCCTTTGAATTCCTTTTCTAGATACCGGCACGTGCTGGGTAGATTCTCTCCTCATAATGTCAGATTAGCCTCGAGTAACGCTCTGAGTCGAGGTTCTACCCCACAAGGGGGGCCTTAGAGTGCTACTTTAAATATTAGGGTTGAGAGCCTTCTGCGCTCACCCTACAGACCGGTGAAGCTGCTAAGGCCGTCGAGGCCAAGCAGCGGCGTCCTTACAAAAAAAAAAAGAAGTCCCTTACAATGGCCCGACTGGCGACGTGGCTGAAGATAGAGCAGAGTGGCAAAATCTCGTGTCGATCCACTCGATCCACTTCGGGTCGCTGAGCCAGCGCAGTAAGTAGTTCTTTTTTCTTTGAGGATTGATGATACACAACAACAACAAAGGATTTCTGATTTACAACTAACTTTCATAAGATTGGATTATCCACGTTCAAAATAAAATTGCGTAAATGCTTATTAATGAAATGCTTTTACTCTATCAAGGAATATTTAGCTTCTAAAATTGACATAACATAATTAATTGTGACACAAAAGTTCCCTAATAATTTTGCATTGTTTCATCTGACATTCACATGCCCTGCGCTTGACAAAATAGACGCTTAAAATCACCACCACTGTATTTTATGTGAATAAATATTATTTGATTTGATTTAATAAAGAGTAATGGAAATTTAGAATGTTTAATGTATGTGTTTAAGTAAATTCGTTTTGTATGTCACTGTATGTTGAATTTGATTAAAATGAAATGACATATTTTGTAATTTATTTACCAATTAATATGATTATAATAACACACAAGATAATATGTATTGTATTTTATAAGAACTTATGAATTTCATATGTAACATTTGCATGCCTGTTATGGTGAATTGTGCGGACTTTGCTATTTATACCAACTATTGTACCACTTTTCGAGCGAATAAATGAATCTGAATCTAAGGCAGAAAGTGATCATAAATTAATTTTCGTGGAATTATCAAACTTCATTTTGTAGAAAATAATTTTGAAATATTTACTATGTTTTTATTATTATTTTTATTTAAATTAATGGCACCAAGTTTATGACCGTCCTTCATTTGTCAGAACGTAACATAAAATGGACTTACGTGCAAAAAAAGATAAATAGGCTGCAATTACAAACTCCAATAAATACGACTTTTTTCTTCAAAATACTTATAACTTTAGTAGTTATTAGAATAACTCAGCAATTTATACTTTAAAAGAATATGTAATAAATGAGCAACTTTTTTAAATACTTTTTAATCGTTGGTAGTGTAACATCCGCCCAAGTCGTCATTTTGCCATAAGCTTTTTTTGCCCAAATAAAAATGTTAGCTGAAAGAATAAAAATTAGGGTTATCTATAGAATAAAATAATAAGTACCTTCTCTCTCGAGTTTCACTTTTCCCGCGAATCTGAAGTCGACATCCTCAGCTTCCGATTTCACTGTAGCGCCGAATTTGCTCTTAAAATGATAACGAATTAGTTACAAAAAGGTATTCAGAAAAATATTTAAAATAGTATTTATAAGAAATCGTAAATCTATAACATATTACTCAGATATATGACATATGACACATCACATTTTAAGCTGATGTATTAAGATATTGAGAAGAAAATAACAGTCCACGGTAAGATAAGTTATTCATACGCTCATAGCAATAAGCAACCCGTTCCAACTATTATAAGATATAAGTTTTGACATATAATGTCATACTGATTGGACTAGGCATGTGGTCTAAAAAGTCGGTACCAAAAATTTGCCATTCATAAGAGATTTCGATTTACATCGATATCGATTCTATCTAAGGGATGGTAAACGATTACCTACAGGTTTTCTGAATTAGTATCAGAATACATTGAAACATAATAGAACACGTAATGAACAAGTTTATAATAATAATAATAAAATCATTCATTTTCTCTTACAAAGGTACAATATTGAAATACAATTTCTCCTATAAACTAATTGCCATATGCCTTGTGTGTGAGAGACTGGTGCCTGATATAGGTTTGAGTATAACCCGTGTTACAGGTCATCAGTGCTCCACCCCCCAGAGTTGGTCTGGGTAATACACACGTTAGTGATGATGGTTGATGAGGAAACTATGCGTGTTAATTATTGTTTTTTTTTTACATTATTTGTGAATAAATACATTTAGGTTAGTAATGAGAGTGAGTTTATCATGCGAGGTTAATCTTTACCTAAAGAGTATTTCAACATTATATTTTCGGTTAGATGATTATTTTCAGTGTTTTAATTGATTAAGTATAGTTTTTTTTTTAATTTGTATTTTCTTATATTTTCATATAAATACACTTAAATTGAATGGTTCAGTTTTTTTTTTACTTTTTATTTATTATTGTACTTATAGTTGTAAATAATTTAATGAAAATGAATTGTATAGTTAAATGAATTGTATTTTAAAAAAATAAGATAAAATGGAGATTTTAAGTATTTTTTCAGCTGTGAAACATTTATGTCTCTTGTCTTTTTAGAAATGAAAAATTTACACTTAGTTATTAAATATTTATAGGTGCGTTCAGAAATTTGTCCGTTTCACAGCTCTAGCATGAGGTCCTGTTCGGAGAGAGAGTCTCTTTAGACTGTTTTGTTGGAATACAAAAGAGTAATGTTTCAGAAAAAAAAAACGATTTTTTTATCTGGGGATTCTACAAAGAGCTAGTGTATTACAAAGAATACATTACTATCGAAGAATTAAAAAGAAAAACTAAGAGAAGCACAAGAGACAATAAGACAAAAAGGCGACTCCTTTCAACGTCTAAGAAGACAGTTTATTAAACGTTGTCGTATGTGCATAGCTGAAGGTGGACGTCACTTCGAACATTTATTATAGTAAAAAATACATAATAAAGTATTTTTGTAAAATCGTTGATATGTTTCTACTTTATTTCATGTTATCCTCTAATTTTCTGTAATGAATCTATCAATTATTGAAGGTGCCAAGTCTTCGTTCCAGAGTCGTCAAAATAAAAGTAAATAAGCAATCGAAAAGTCCGTTAACACGCCAGTAGTTAAAAAGGGATAGTATGAACAATGTACGAACGCGAGAGTAGCCAAGGGAAGACTAACAAAACAGTTTGTAAACTTGAACAAAGGAATCAAAACTGGTATCTGTAATGACGTCTGATGTCTTAAGACAGATTATCTCAAAGTAAACTTTTTTAATGCCATTGGAAATCAATTGAGTTCATGACTGACGAAATTTAATTTAATATCAAAATCCTCCCATTTCAGAATTATTTTTTTCGACATGAAGCTCTTGCCGTTAGCTGATTGAAATTTTACAAGTAGTGGGTCCACATAGTAGGCAAGTTTTTGAAATGGGTCCTGAATGTTATGTGCTTTTTTGGAGTTACACCACCCTAAAGATAGAAGTAAAAAATCATCCAAATAAAAAAAGTTCACTGTTTATTTTTTTTGCAGAAAATGATTAGCCTGAGTTACAACTGTAGTGGTGTAATGAAAGGCCTATTAATTGTTCACATTCACAAAAAAAAACCAGGTTCTAGTAATAATACTTTAGGAGAAATGAATTAAAAAATGCGTCATTTAGGGAACATACATGGTTTTCGTTTGGACCACATGAAACCCGACACAGTGTATATGTCACAATTAAAAGTACCTTATGCTGCTGACATGAGACCCATTTTGCAATGGTTTTGTAAAGGTTGATGTGAACGCCATTTATTTAAGCGAAGATATTCAAGGTCGGAGGATAACAAACGGATAATAAAAGACAGGACTACTTAAAAAAAAGTATAATCAGTAGGTACTGTCATATCAGGTACTCGAGCTGTCACTATTAACATTAATTATTATTTCGTTTACAATTATTCTATCAATATTAACATCTCTATCGAAGTCATCCATCGTGATTTTTTAGTTTTTTCGACGACTTTGTGACGCGGGCACATGTTTCCTTTAATAAAGTATCAATTTTTTTCACACTTTTTCAAGGAAAAAAGGGAGGAAGAAGAAAAGAGTTCGTATTTTCTCTTAGCATAGCATTAGCCTGTAAAAAAACACTAAATTTATTTCATGTCCGAGTAAAAAAACAATTTAAATTGCACTTAAACCCATTCATAAAATAACCCACCTTTGACTTGGACCCAAATCAATTCAATGGCATTATATTGGCAGTGATAGGGAGGCAGCCTGATAACTTTATGACCATGTTCCTTTGCTAATTCATCAATAACATATTGGGGTTTTATCGGTTTATGTTCGTTTACTAAATTCAGTAATTTCACTTTCATGGTCACATCTGCCTCCACACCATTTTGTTGCAGCTATTTCACTAAATCTGCCTTCTTATTTGCCTGAGGTGGCGCTTTATTTATTTGGACGGAATGGTATGGGCGCGTTGTCCATTATAATAGTGCTATTCGAAGGAATATTCTGGATTAAGATGTGAAACCATGCAGTAAACTTTTCTGCATCCATTTCCTCGTGGTATTCATTGGTGCTCTTGGATTGAAAGGCCAGTAAACAATTTTCTACAAATCCTCCTCCCGCTGTTCCTGCGTGGCAAATTATGAGGCGCCCACCTTTACGCACAGGTACTTTTAAGCAAGAAGCTTCGGTATCAACTGTCCGTGTCTGTGGTAATGTGTGATTGGTGTTTAACCACGTTTCATCGATGAACACTACGTTGTCCCAAGCAGTGATTTTTCTAATTTCTCTCAGAATGGATATTCTTTGTAAAACAATATACTTTCTCTCCAACTCAATTTTATGTTTATCAACTTTTTTGGATTGAAAGCCTATTTCTCTTATGGTTCTTCTCAAAGACTCCAAACATCCTTTGTAAAAACCAGCACCTGCTAAGGTTGCTCGCAACTTAGTCAAAGAAGGATATTCCCTTTTCGTGAAATAGCCGTAGACGTGGTTTCTAATGGCGTCGATATCGAACTGATCTATGCCAGTCACAGGTTTCTGCTTTTTTCGCTTTTTCGGCGTGCGAAGTTGATTTTCTTCACTGCCTGAAGGTCCGTACTTTTCAGTGACTATTCTGCTGACGGTACATTTGCCAATACCAAGTGCTTCACCCACACGGTCAAGCACCTGTGTCACAGGAAATAGAGGCCCACCGTTTTGAGACTCACGCTCGAAATGGTTGTAGTTTTACAACTAACTCACGAGACTGGCTATCCATAGTGCGACTACCACTACTACGTCCTCTTTTCGACATGATCACTTGCTTATTCAGAGTCCAGTACACTTGCTACGGTCAACGAATAAAGTAGAATCAGTCCGAAAAGTAAAGCCAAGTCACAAAATGAGCACAGAAGTACACAAAGAGAAGAACACAAAAAGCACGCTCAGTCAGCTTCCGAGATGGCGAGAGACTGCACCAGAGACAAATACTGCCCTACCGAAAAGGACTGCACGTCCATAGATAATCTAAGGGCTGTTTTTTTTCACATTGGCCCTAATGCCGATTTCACACCTGGCCTCCCTGAAAGCAGCCTTTAAGAAAGCCACCAATGCCACGAAGAGGGCTTACATTAGAGCAGACGCCCAGCGAATTGCACGTGTTGGCCAAGAACTCATCACGCACTCTACGGGTAGCCGCTCCTACTGGCGACTGGCTAAACACGTGCAAACTGTGCCGCCTGAAATTCCACATTACAGTTCCACAATGCCTGATATTCGTATCAGGCAGCGTGATGTTCGAGCCGTACTGCAGTCACTCGATGTCAGGAAAGCCAGTGGCTTTGATGGAATTCCAGCAGTGGTGCTGAGGAAATGTGCAGCGGAGTTGTCTCCAGTGTTCACTAGCCTGTATCGCCTCTCCTACAATTCGGGTCTTGTGCCGCTGTCTTGGAAGGAGGCGAACGTTCAACCAGTTCCCAAAAAAGGGAACCGGTCTGACCCTGCCAATTACCGTCTAACAGCCGTAGCCTCAGTTTTAGCTAAAGTGTTTGAGCGGATCATAAACACGCAGCTCATCCGCTACCTAGAGGATCACTCTCTTATTCACGACCGTCAGTACGGCTTCCGACCAAAACGGTCTACGGGTGATCTTCTAGCGTACGTAACATACATCTGGGGGGAGGCTATGGACAAACATGGGGAATCCTTGGCCGTCAGCCTTGACATTGCCAAAGCTTTCGACCGTGTATGGCATCGTTCGCTTCTTTCCAGGCTTCCGGCATATAGTCTGCCACCTCACCTATGCGACTGGGTCGCCGGATTTCTGGCTGGACGTAGAATTTGTGTCCTTTGCGATGGTCGAAAATCACGCTTTCTCCAGATTAATGCCGGAGTGCCGCAGGGCTCCGTCTTGTCGTCGACGTTGTTTCTTCTGCATGTCAATGACATGTTATCTCTTGGTAATATTCATTGCTATGCGGATGATAGCACCGTCCACGCGCGTTATTTCGAGCGCCCTGGGGCAAAGCAGACTGACATCGAGGAGAAGAGGCGAAGTCTTGTTGTTGAGCTTGACGGAGTGTTGGACCGCATTTTAGAATTGGGTGCATGCAATCTTGTCGAGTTCAATGCCAAGAAAACGCAGGTGTGTGCATTCACAGCAAAGGCGTCGCCGTTCCTTTCCCATCCCACTCTTCAGAGTACCCCGCTACGGATAAAGGATAGCCTAAACATCCTTGGCATGGATGTTCGTAGCAACCTAAACCAGCGGCTAAACTGCATAGCGTAAACTCGGAATTCTGAACAGAGTGAGGCGATTCTTCACGCCTGAACAGCTCTGTCTTTTGTATAAGACACAAGTTCGCTCTTGTGTGGAATACTGCTCTCATCTCTGGGACGGTTCCGCCAAGTACCTACTCGAAGCTCTTGACAGGTTGCAGCGGCGTGCTATCCGTATTATTGGAAACCCAGAGGCAACTTTGACCCTTGAGCCTCTCCAATTGCGTAGAGACATTGCCAGGCTAAGTGTTCTCTATCGCTTCTACAATGGGGAATGCTCTGACGAATTATTCCAGCTAATTCCACGCTGACCTTTCCACTCCTGTACCACGCGTGCTGGACTACGGCGTCATCCACACATAATTGAACATTTGTTGGCTCGAACTAAAAGGTTCGGTGACTCGTTTCTTTGTCGTACCATCCAGACGTGGAACGCCCTTCCAGCACATGTGTTTCCTTCCTCTCATAGTCCCGGGTTCTTCAAGCGGGGCGTGAAAAGGCATTTTTGCAGGCCTTCAAGGTGAGGATGGCCATCCCAGTGTTTCGTTTGAATAACTGGGCTTGTCAACCTCATATCTGGACCTCACGACCACTTTCCATCAGGTGGAGTGAGGTCTTTCTGACGGGCATAAAAAAAACACGAGGGACAGTAAGGCAGAACAGTTGAGGGAGGGCAGTGGCGTTCACACGGGTGCGGGTGGGCAGAACAGATAACATTGACAGGCATATTGGCAGAATAACAGATAATACTACATATATGACATTCAAGACATACAGAATTAATAGTTTCTAGAATAGAATAGAATAGAATACCTTTATTGCATTAAATGTGGTTGACAAGAGTAAACAATAACAATTTTGGTTTCTCACACTTAACCAAACAATTGGCATGCAACATTGGAGAGGGATACAAGTTTGATATGAATACATAATAGGTACAATGATGAATTAATAAAATGAAATGAAAAATACTCTAGTGCGAGAGGTTGCCCCGAAAAAATATAAACGGCAGGCTAATCACTGTCCTGCCTTGATTACTGGCACGACAGTGCTGTCCTGTCTCGGCGAGTACGTTCACACAGTAGCAGTACTGTTCTGCCCTCACTGTCCTGCCCTCATGTGAAATCGCCATAATACACATGGGATATTGAATTACGATATACCTATTTAAAAAAGCAGTTGGCGCCCTACGTTGTACTAATTGACAGTTTACAATCCTCGTTATATTATTTATCTACCAAGAAAGCTACTAAATTGTATATTTATAAAATGAAATGTTTGATTTTTCGTGAATTCCCACAGATAATTGGTATGAACGTGAATTTGAAATGTCCCAATACTATGGTAAAGTACCTAACGCCACAACATGTGTACCAGGGATGTTACGAATATCATATTTTCGACATTCGCGAATATTGGTCATGCGAATGTGCGAATGCGAATACGAATATTCAGGTAAATCATTAAAATAACAAATAATACTAAAGAAAACTACGTCATCACAACATTTATTAATAATGATGCATATAAATTGTAATTAAGGCATAGTAAGTAGTTAGGTAAACATATCAAATCAAATCATACATAACATAATCTTTAGTAGTCAAATTTTAATAATGGTGAATTATATTTAACGAAAAGTAATTTGGCAGCCTTTTCTCCCATGAGGCGATTTCTGAGTGGCTCATAGATGAGCCCGGCTGCACTAAATAATTGCTCACTCGCAATGCTGGTAGAGCGCTTAAATATTTCCGAGCAAGAACTGTCAATTTGTCAAATTTTAATTTACTTTTCCACCAAACCATAGGACATTCATCGATTAGGGCGCGTTTTGCGCGAGCATGCACCGACTTGCACAGATTCGTATTCGCAAAACATTCGCATCGTTCGATGCGAGTGCAAATATTGACGCGAATTTTCAAAATGATGCGAAGCATTCGCTTATGCGAATGCAAATACAAATATTCGTAACATCCCTGATGTGTACGACGTCAAGAGAAAACATGTTTTCTGTTAGTTATCCATGATTTACATTTCTGAGCAACAAAATGGTTTTTTGTGATCATAACTGTGAATCAGTTGTAGTGAATTGAGTAAAACATCCTAATTCATGTGTACCTATTTACGATAATTAATGTTTGAAGTTTTGTGAATACGCTAGTACGATGTGATTTCACTGTGACAACCATGGAACGTCAAAAGATATATCTTAAGCCTCCTCCACACGTCGACAGATGCGTCCGCGGACGTTGGCAGATGTATCAGCAGATGGATCTCCACGAGCAGTCCACGTCCGTTGGCCGAATAGTCGGTGTTAACTCTCGATAGACGGAACATGTAGGTACACAACATTGTTAAAAAATGATGTTGAGACTGTAGCTGCTGCAGCTATATATTTGTTTAGTACCTACTTTTAACTACTGTTTGAGTGTGCATCATAGTATAAATATATAAATAAAGAAAATAAATTTAAATGTTTCGTCAGTGCTCATAGTCATTTTAGACAACGAGATTTTTTCGTTAAACCGCAAGAAGCACGCATGCACTCCCATTCGCAACTCCGTACTGACTGATGCGTTGTCAGACGTGTGGACAGTCACCAGGCATCTCGCTGGAAACCCTTTGATGTGTGCCAAAAAACCGACAACAAACGGATTGGCGGCAGACGCGTCTGCCGACGTTAAATACCTACCACAGATGCGCAATTTTACCCATTGCATCTACACGTTGGCGGACGCATCCGCATATGACATCGGCAGGCGCATCTGTCGACGTGTAGAGCCAGCATTAGAATAGTTGGACTGTAAATACTTTATTCGAAAACCAAAAAAAAAACAAAAGTTGAATTGTGACTCAGGTCATCCCAACTGTGTAGTTTCAACACAATCAAGACGCTAACTAGATGCCAATCTGTAATTCAACCAGACCTTAAGCTCTAGCCAAGAGCAACACACTACTTTCAAGTCGACATGTCAAATTGAAAAATGTACGGGAATGACATTGGCACTTGTCTCATAGAACTGACATTTGATGTCCTTTTCATACGCTTTTAAATTTGACATGTCGAAAAGACAGTAGCGTGTTGCTCTTGGCTAGCCCCCTTGGCGGCAAACGCCCAATCATGTTCTATATTCTTTATAACTTTCAAATTTACGTTTTAACGTGGTCTCATCGATGACTAGCTTTCCGCCCGCGGCTTCGCCCGCGTTATAGTTATAAATATATATATCGTGGCGAAATTAAATAAATTCCTTATAAATTGTAGCCTATGTGTTATTCTGATGTATAAGCTGTATTGCTGTAAAGTTTCAGCTAAATCCGTTCAGTAGTTTTTGCGTGGAAGAGTAACAAACCTACATACATCCTCACAAACTTTCGCAATTATAATATTAGTAAGATAGAGGGACTAATCGAACTTGCGGTCGAATCTTGAACTAAAATTTACCTTGACAAAGTCGGGCAGTCCGTCCTGCATGTGGTACCAGCTGAGGATGAAGATCAGCGACACGAAGAACAGGTTCGTACTGATGCCTGCAACCACAACACGTCTGCACTAAGGTTACTTACTTAAGGCCGAAATACACCGGATTATACGCTCTTGTAAAAACACCGATACTTCTAAAATACCATTGGTATATTCGTGTAATTCTGCCACTGGTTCCATGAAAGGTATCCATTATGAATATTAATTTGTTACATGTGTTTTACAGGACCTGTAGGTGTTGAAAGATGAACGTATCGGTCCCGGTAAAAACAATGAAAAAGGCTAATACCGCAAATAGCGCAGTGGAGCTCGAGCTATCGAGTAAAAAGTAAGATTTTTGTAGTATTGACGCTTGCAAATATCAAAACCTATAGGTAGTCCCGTTGACTTAGAATCATGAAAGGAGATGTCCTATTTCTGGCCAAGTCTATGTACACCTATTTAAAAAATTAAGAAAAATCTACTGATTCCGGTAAAATACAAACAATAAGAATAATTACTTCATTTTCTGGTTCTATAATAAAAATGATTCAGTATTAAAGTCTTTTTTCAGTATGGCAATTCACTTGTCTATAGACATTCAGAACGATCTGTCACTGTTACTGGTGTCACTCGTATTGTGTTCGCTTATTGCATTAAAAAAGAAAAAAAATGTGTTTGCTTCGTACATATTTAGGATTTCGATTTTGCAATTTGCACTGATATCTGTCCCAGCTCTGCTTTTGTTTTGAGAACTTAGAACTTCTAATGCTATTCAGGCAGCATTAACCAAAAAGGTTGTTCGTCACAACTGGTGTAAACCACCTCCATGTTTTTGTTGTAATCTTGTCAAAATGACACCGCGTAATCTGTGTTGACATATTTCCGCCATGATGCTTTTGTCGTGTGTTGCAATTCTACTCATTGGAAATCTTGTTTGAACCTAGTAAATATAGTTTATTAAGCAATTGAGTATTTAAAAACTGTTTCACGTAGTTTTTCCTATTTTTTGGTACATAGACCTGGCCAAGACTTCATACATTTTGGGACATCTTCTTTAAGACTGCAGTAACAGCACAAGTAAAAACATAGAATTTTTTTTCGGCGATCACTATTGCCACTCACCAACGACAGCGGAGATCTTGGGCCAGTGGAACATGAGGTAGCGCAGTCCGGTGAAGTGCGCCTGGATGTGCAGCTCGCAAGTGTACACTTGCGCGTGACGCGACTGCACTTCTACATACGCGTCTGTTACTGGCAAATTCTGTGTATAAATACATGAAAGTGTTTTGATTTCTTGCGACAAATATGCATGAGACGAATACTTATAAAGGCTATCCCAAAAATTAGTGATAAGCGTAAGCCCATTGCAGTGGTAGAGCATCACCAGGGATACCCGAATCACCGCTTTGTATGTTCCGCAATTATAGATTTTCGAAAAATAGTAAAAAAATCATTACTCGAAAACTACCACCCATGTATATAATTATTTTTCATGTGATACTCTACCTACCACTGGGCTTCCTCTTATCACAATTCTTGCGTATATAGGTACCTATGTGTTTGTGTCTCAGTTATAAATATACAGGGTGGTCCAAACATACACGTCAACATTTTTTTTAGCTTCCTCACACTTAGAGGTATCCGAAAATACCCCATATATGTTACCCATTTTTTTGTAGTTTTCGAGTTATCATTTTTTTAACGAATTTTTGAAAATTTCTGGGTTGAGGCACTTTTTCGGTCACTGTAGCGCGATCTGTTGAGATAATAGCCTAATTTTTGTTTCTTTATTAGCTGAATAATAGCGCTAGAGGTTATGATGAATTCACATCCCATAACTCTAGAAAAAAAATAGGAAATTGAAAATTTAGAAAGTCTGTTTTTTCCCTGAATTTTGAAGACCGTTTTAAAAAAAAGATTTTTTTTTTAACGACGTCATATCTATGCGAAACCAAAAGTCACCATTTTGAACACTTATTATGACGTTTTTTATAAATAATTCCATTCAGTTAAGTTGTAATCAAGTTTTAGTTGATACACCCACCTGAATTTTAAACTTCTGACACTTTGAATGAAAATTAAGGTATGATGCCCTTGAAGTTACTTATTGAAATTTACATGGTAAATAGTTAACACTATTTTTTTTGAGTTATGATAAGCGTTATGGATCTGTATTCTTCAGAATCATCTGGCCCTATTATTCATCTAATAAAGAAAAAAGAACAGGCATTTACCTCAACAGATCGCGCTACACTGACCGAAAAAGTGACTCAACCCAAAAATTCTCAAAAATTCGTAACTCGAAAACTACAAAAAATCAGGTAGGGTAGTTTGGGATACCCCTGGGTGTGAGGAAGCTAAAAAAATTATTGAAGTGTATGTTTGGACCACACTGTATATAGTTTTTTTTGAAAGTATGTTATGAGTATCAGTCCCTGACACCCGTGGTAGAAATTCTTATATCCAAAGATATTTTTTATCGACACCAAACTCAGTATCGCATAGGATATTATTAAGATTGTTTGACACGTGTGGCGCCCAACGAGTAAGAAAACTTATATGCTAAATTAATGGGTTGGATTTAGGGGTAATGTTTACCCACGATTAAACCTTTAATTATTGTAATTAAGCATACCCGTATACCTAAAACATGATAATTATTCATAAAATCTTATCTTTCAGTCGTCGATGCACAGTTTCATCATATTCCTAATATAACATGATTAAATTAATTAACATGATAATATAGCAGATAACATGATTGTCGTGTTACCGTTATCTACAATTCGTTCTTAGGGATTTATTCAGGTAACCAAGTAGCACAATCATCTACCAATGCTCTACTGCAACATATGAGGTGCATTCAATAAGTACCTAGCCTCATCGCCAGAGGGCGCTGTAGTTTCAAAAGAGTTTTACCACAGTAGCTCATTCTTTTTTAATTCTTTTTTCAAATTTTCATTCCAATCCCTTCATTTGTTTTAATTTGACAACTTATGGAAGCGAACGTGTCGATCGGTTTTACAAAAATGGAAAAAGAGCAATATCGTTCGGTGATTCGATTCCTATTTTTGGAAGGGAAAACGCGCATCGAAATCAAAGAGCGCTTGGATGCTGTGTACGGTGACTCTTCTCCATCGATGGCCACCGTCAAGAATTGGTTCAACGAGTTTTGCACGTGGCCGTACGTCGGTTTTTGATGAACCACGTCCAGGTGCACCGAAAACAGCTGCTACGGAGGAAAACATTAAAAAAATCCATGATCTCGTATTGGCAGATCGCCGATTGAAGGTTCGGGAGCTAGCTGAGACTGTAGCCATTTCAGAAGGAACAGTGCATCATATTCTTCACGAGGAACTCGGCATGAGAAAGCTGTCGGCGCGATGAGTGCCGCGTTTACTCACACCGGAAAACAAGCGCAACCGTGAGACCACATCGGAGACGTGTTTGGCGCTGTTTAAGCGGAATCCAGCGGAGTTTTTGCGTCGTTTTGTGACCGTCGATGAAACCTGGATCCACTGGTACACACCAGAGACCAAGGAGCAATCAAAACAATGGATCCAGACCAGGGAACGTGCTCCAAAGAAGGCGAAAACTGTAAAATCGGCCGGAAAAGTTATGGCCACCGTTTTCTGGGATTCACAAGGTGTGATCTACATCGATTACCTCGAGAAGGGTAAAATAATTACAGGGCTTTACTATGCCGATTTATTGGGCCGATTCGACGCCAGATTAAAGAAAAAACGACCCCATCTGGCGAAGAAAAAAGTGCTGTTTCACCACGACAACGCACCGGTTCACACGTCTGCCGTTGCCATGGCCAAATTGGTCGAATTACGCTACGAATTGCTGCCCCATCCACCGTATTCTCCAGATTTGGCCCCTTGTGACTTCTTTCTGTTTTTTAATCTGAAAAAATCACTCGCCGGGAATAGATGGATCAAATGAGGAGGTCATCGCCGCCACGGAGGCCTATTTTGCAGAGTTTGACAAAAACTATTTTTCGGACGGGTTAAAAAAGTTGGAGCATCGCTGGGCTAAGTGTATCGAACTAAAAGGAGACTATGTTGAAAAATAAATTGCCACTATTCCAAAATTTTCGTTTACTTTTTGTAGGCTAAGTATTTATTGAATGACCCTCGTAGGTCTCATTTACTAACTGACGGTTACTGGGCAATACTAAGACACCAATAATTCAGCTAAATTTATTTATTTTGAAAAACTGCTTTAAGTAATATAAATATATTCTAATATATATATATATATTAAATGTTGATTGCAACAGCCATCACAAAGACAAAGATCACCATTATCTATAAAGGTCAACTAAAGTTTCTCTACAAACTTGTTTTTTTTTTTGTATTAAGGTATTACTTTTAGCAATTAAGCTGCCAGTATTTATCACCGACATGATTGTCTCTTTCTCTCTAAATCTACAAAAAATAAAACAAACAAGAAAAGAAAAAGAAAAACATTCAGACTAACCTGGTCATCTTCAAAGTCGCTAAAGAGTTCCACATGTAGCATCTGCTTCTCCTCATTGACTCCAGAGAGCAGTAGCGGAGCAAAGGCTATTGTTCTCATCAACTGATGAATTATAGACCTAAAAATAATTGTGCTATTTGAAGTTACTCTTAGTTTTAAAGTTTGAGAATAGACCTGGTTGAGTAGCCTACCTGTGTCGCAACATGGCCGACCGGCACGAAGAGGAGACAAGGACCCCGCCTTTTGCCCTCATCTGTGTGCACACCATAAACATGCCTGAAACAACTACGAAGCGTTAAGTCCGCCCTGTGCCTTTGCATTTGAATCATGGAATTAACTCTCTGCTTCTGACACTAACACATAAAATAAACAAAAAAAACATTTTAATTTTGCTAAAATCTTAGAGCGCCCCCACATTAGCGTTATTTGAGCATCAGCGCCGGCGCGGCGCTGGCGCGACGCCGACGCAACGCTAGCGCAGCGGCGCTGTTCAACACGGGCGCTTGGCGCTTGACGCTCGTCGAACGTCGGGATTGCGCTGCGCAGGCGTCGCGTTGGCGCGACGCTTGCGGAGCGTTTTTTTGTAAACAGTGCAATGAATAACACAATTGCTTAGCTTCGCCATTAGCGTACACAAATTTTACTTACATTTCTTCCGGTTTGTCGCTGACGCTTAAAGAACGCTAGTAGTGTGGTGTCTCTTAAAGAGCTAAAATTTTAACTTTAGGATATCAAATCTAGATAATGAACATAGATAAAATAACACAATATTGTTATTAATACAGATTGAAAGCATAATAGGCCTACCTAAATCTTTATTAATTTGAGATTCTGGCATTTCCAGCATCAGTTTGATGCGGTAGGGCTGGGCTGCCATCAGCATGGAACTTCGCTTCGTCAGCTGGACATGAGCTGAAGGGAAGGAGCATATGCCCATTTGCTCATCACATGACCTGAAAATTATTTTCAACAAAAAAAACAGTTAAAACATGGTTCCTAGCCTAATGTTGAAATTAGTTTTTGAAGTTTTGGTAATAAAGGGTGCTCATTATGAGTGCACTTGTTTATTTTAAAATAAAAACACATATTTTATGAGCAAGTTATGATATTTTTATTGGATTGTAAAAACAATGTTACGATTAAGTATGGAATAAAATATCCGGCAAATGACAGGCCATTATCTATCTAAACATTTTTGTCTCACATTTGTATCTCACAAAAGTAACTCTGATTTGAACTCAGAAACTGTTTCTGAATAGGCTAAGACGATTAAAAAAAAACGATTTAGTCCGTCAGTTAGATTAACAAAAAGTTCTGGATCCATATTTTTCTTTTTTTTCGTAAACGAAAAATTACGACGATACAGTGGGTTGAAGTTTCGCGTGACGTCACGCCTAGTTAAAATTTTTACTTAGAAGTGATGTTACAAGCCCCCACTCCGGAACTTAAATGCTCTGTATCTTTGTATTTTTTTACTAATTTGAAAATGCGAAACTTTTCAAAAAGCAAGTTCTGGGACAGAATGATAATATTTTACGTTAATTAATAAAACTATTTAACATTAATCCACTACATAATAAGTTGCCTCTGCAAAGAGGAAACAAACTAATTGTCAATTTTTACAATTGATAATTGGTATTCTTATTTTATATACTTAAATACACAAAAACAAGTATTTCCATGAAATCTTTAGACTAAAATTGATAGCGTAGCTTGGCCTGACATCAATTACTGAAAAAAACAGATATGTAATTGAATTTTCTAACAAAAAGAAAGACTTACTTAAACTGCAAATGCACTGGTCTCACGTGTGTAACGTTCGGCATGTATGTGTAATAAAAAACCACATACATAAATATAGAAATCCACAATATAGCTGACAAAAACACCGTGATTACAGCAGCCCTGTACAATAACTCCTTCGCACTACTGATTCCTTCATCTGTCTTCTTTTTGTAACCAAAGTACTGTCGCGCAATGAAAACCTCCACAGGTATTCGGACGTAGTCTCGAAAAATCTTAAATGGATTTAATAAGTCCAACAAAGACATGTTTACCGCCTGAAGCGACTCGAGATATCATTTAACTAAACAGCGGTCAAAGAAGCGGATCTAATACAATTTGGGGGTAGATAAAGCGTTGTAATAATGAAGATAAATCAAGTCCTTCGTAGATAACTTGTGCGTAACTTTGTATGAACTTTATATGACGTCATTAATAATTTTGTACGATTAATGTTCATGTATATGTTTAAAATGAAAGCAATAAAACCATAAAATAAGTAGTTGAGAGGTTCTTAGAAGTTAATTTCAAACTTTTATCCAATACGAATGTAAAGTAAACATTGATTTTGGAAGGTAAATGTCCATGACAAATTGACAGTGACAGTGTTTTTTTTAATTCATTTTGTTGTGGCATTGCCGACTGGGTCATCAGCCAAATGTGAAAACGTAAACAAACAAAGCTGGCAGGAAAAAAAGTAGGTGTGATAACGGACCTAACTTTCGACATTGTAACTTACAACTTTTTTGTTAAAAAAAGAGAGGGAAACCAGTGTTACTAGGCGTAAAACGTGTATTAACTGCAAAATAAGCAATGGTTCTCTCACCACCTTGCCGGACAAGGCTTGGAGCACAATGGTGGTTTTATTGGAAGGTAAAACAACTTCATCATTATCACCTTGGTTTCGATTCTGAGGAATCCGAGGCCGTAAAACAGAAATTAGAAAAAAAGTAGCTGTCATTGGTTGTCACTGTCAAACACGTCAAAAAGATGTCAAATCAAATTGTCAACTATTGTCGAGCAAAGCAAGTCAATTCATAAATTTTCCACTACACTAGAATTTATTTCTCAGGTTTATCAAATTTAGGATTATTTTCTTTCTTTTTGCCTGTTATTGTGGAATTTACTCAATAAAAATAAAACTGTATGTACAACGTTAGTAAGCGTTGTCTTTATTAGTAGACACTGTTTGTATGAGCGCTCGTATGTTTTGTTTAGAATGTTTTGATTTCTAATAGCAAGATGTCTTCAACTTTGGAAAGCGAGGACCTTGAACATGTCCAATTGGTTCGAATGGAGGATGTGCAGCCATCTCGGGAGAGGCTTCCTGATCACATATATACTACTGAGGTGAAAGAAGACCTTGAGACTTGCATAGTTGACAGTCTAGACTATGACAATGAGTGTGTGGTGGACGATGATGACTCGAACATTGGCAGTATGGTCTCTATACACTCTGAGGAGGTTATCCAAGATGAAGATATAAAAGATCAAGATGAAGAAATTATGGAAGACGTTTCTGAGGTGGTTGAGGATAATGAGACAGACAGTTTTGAGCTGATTGTGCCTGAAGCCTTAAACCCAAGAAAAGTTGTTGTTGTAAGTAAATATAATGTTAAACTTTTTATTTACTAAAATGGCCATTCAAATTCTTTAATTCTCATGGAGTGCAATAAACTGATTGAATTGAATTGAATATATAATTCGTTACATTTTCATTAATATAATTCTGTACATAGCAATCTGTATGAATAATTTATAGCTAAAGCTAAAAACAGTAAATTCTTAGTTAAGTATAACAAAGGTAGGTAGGTCAAATATATTATATAATAAGGTTGTTGTTATCCTATCTGTAGAGAAACATACTAAACTTTCAAAATATTTGGTTTGAATACCTGATTCCCCCCCTTAAAATGTATTGTTACTGCTCAACCAAAAATGGGTGATGTTATTAGTGTTAGATTTATCTATCCCGTAGGACAGGATAATTTAATTAAACTCAACCGAATTAATTTCACATCTTTAAATTGCAGGATATAGACATAAAACCGCCAAAGGCAAAAAAACAAGCACCAGAAAGTTGGCCAACGTTAGAAATTTTGCCAGGCGGAGTCATAAACCATATAGAAAAGTGTGAATATGAGTCACAGTCTGACACCAAAGAGGTTGAGGGTGAAGGTGGAGATATGTATGCCTGCGCAAAGTGTTCCCGGACCTTCAAACACCTATTCTGTTTAGTGAAACATGTCAGAGGGCATGAGAAGCAGAAAAAACAAGAGGAGCCTGATTTATCCAAATTATGTAAGTATTAATTTTATTGAGCCTATTAGTCATTATTATTGATATTTATAATTGAGTCAAAACTCCATTAATTTGTCAGATATTCACAGTTTTTAGCTTTGTTCTCACATATTACAATTTTCGAATTTAAGCTGTGTGCACACGGAAAACCACAAGCACCCGGCCATCTAAAATAAGAGTGGCTACGAGCCAGAAAGAAGTCCCTACAAAATGTATGTAGTGATATTTGCTTGTTGTCTTAGTTACTTTGTTTGTGAAATATATATTCTTTATATATGTTACCTGCAATGTGTATAATCCGACATTGTATACAATGACTGCCAATCTTCGATCAACAATAACACTAGATTAAGCCTCAGGAAGAAAAAAACAGTCTAAAAATGGCACCAACTGATTGTGCTATCTTTTGTCTTGTTCATAGTGTGAATGAGACAAAAGATGAGAAAAAAGATTTTAAGTTTTATTTCAACCTAATTCAGGCCTTGTACACCAAATAAATTTACAGAAGGACCGCTCGCACCTTTTTCCAAAACTTGCGTGAACCGCCTAGGGTATACTATATTCACTCTGAATTTTTAAAATGAAGTAAGTTATACCTACTTGACAGAACGGCCAAAAACAAAATTCATCATGTGAAAAATTGTCCAAGTTCGACAAACACAAAAACACTCGCGACAGTGCGACTTTCCGACTCACCGAAGCTCACTGACTTCGCTTGTAAACTCATGTCTGTGTGTGCGTGCGTCAAAAATGGGGTGTTGTTCTAAGCGGGCTATCTGTCAGAGCGCCGCGCATGTCTAAGTTGTGCCTTGTACGTAAGAAATAAAACGCAGTTTTTATTATATTGACACCTTTTTACGATATAAATTTTCAAATTCAACCTCATTCTGAAAGCAATGAAGAAAAAAATAAGTGACATAAAATTTGACTTATTTCATTTCGAATTTTTGACACTGTTGACTTTACTACCCCGAACAGGGTATGTAATGGAGTCACACTTTGTATTTTTTATCACTACAACTAAAACTAATTACAATTTTAAGGTACTAATTTTTTGTAACCACTTTCCACATAATTGCAATGAAACTTTGACTTTGACTGACTACATTACAGACCGTAACGCGACGCTAAGCGACGAGTAAAACTGAATTTTGATTGCGTGTTTTCAGAAACCGGTTCTACAACTTTACTATGAAGCAGAAATTAGCAATCGATAGTTTACACTGAGTTATGTTAAGTTATTTTAATATTTTTCGCAAATTAATATCAAAATTAATTAAATACTTACTTATTTAATGAAACAAATTTAATCGTAAGCATACTTATTTTTTCGAGATCTATAGGTACCTACTTAAATAGATAATAATAACCAGACACAATAAACACAATATTATTATGTTCGTCACATAAAAGTTGGTTATGGGGGGATCGAACCCACAACCTCTGGCCACAGATAAACGGGTCGCCAGAAAATCGATGAATAAAAAATAACATTTTAAAATACACACATCAAAAGTGTTTAGGGATCAACATATATTTTTGCAATAACTTTTCTCCTGATTGATATTAATTAAAATTTTCTTTAAGGATTCATCAAATAAAGTGTTTTCGTTTGTCTACAGTAACGATAAACCAAGTCACCTTTGCATTAATAAAGAAATTTGCCATTTTCCTAATAAAGGGATTTTTGACATTTGAACCACTAACATTAAAGTTCGAAAAAAAGACTGAAATAACAGTTTTCTTTAAAATTTTATTGGGTTACTTAAACAATTAATAATCCGTGTTTCTACCGCGAACACTAACAACACAAGAACATCGGTTTGGCATACTCAAAATGAGTTCATCCAAATCACGCTGTGGAATGGCCGCCCATGTTCGTTGCAACAACAAAAAAAAGGTCTTCTTGCGACTGGATACCCTCCATATTCGGCAGAGCTCTTCTCTGTAGCATATCCCATGCATGCTCAATCGGGTTCAAGTCTGGCAACTGAGCAGGCCAGGGCAGGACATTGATGTTAGCTGCGGCGAGAGTCTGTCTTACAGCTCTTGCGGTGTGCGGTCGTGCATTATCATGCATTAACTGAAATAAGGGACCGATTTGCACTTGTAGAGGAACGATGACGTCTGATACAATCGTCTCAGCATAAATTTGAGCGTTGAGGTTGCCTCTCATCCAAATCAACTCAGTTCTTCCGCCGATCCAAATACCCGCCCATACCATGATGGTTCCACCACTATAAGGATGGACTTCCTGGCAGGATTTTAATCGCTGTTGGCGTCCAGGGGTCTCCATTGTCGTATACGTCTTGTATCCGGTCTCATACCAAAACGAGACTCATCAGAAAAGCACACGAAACGCCATTGTTCTTCTGCCCAATTTCTGTGTTCAAGAGCCCATTGATATCGAATCTTACGATTGTGCATTGCTATAGGTGGTACCCTTAGCGGTCTTCGGGAATGAAGGTTCACTTCATGCAAGCGGTTTCTGACTGTTTGGTCGCTAATTAAGTTCCCTGAAGAGTGATGAAGCCTCACGGCTAACATCATGGCGGTTATTGTTGGAGCTCTTCGAGTTGTGATTTGAATGTATCGGTCTTGTCTCCGTGTGGTGCAGCGATACCGTCCTCCATGGCGCTCAGCCACGGTACCAGTGCTTCGGTAACGTGTCCAAAGTCGACTGATAACAATCTGACTTGTATTCAGAGCTAAAGCCACAGTACGTTGCCGGGAACCACCTTCTATCATTCCCACGGCTCTGAGCATTTCTTCCCTGCTTAAATGACGTCGCCGCTCCATAATAACGTTGGTTTTAATCAGTAGTAGGGAAGGGCACTAATAATGTCTTCAGTGCGTTGTATGTTTTTATAGGGAAAATATTGACAGCTGATTTTCATCTTTCACTCGAATTTGATTGACAGTTCCTGTTTCAAATTATGAAATGCACCAAAAAGGATCCATATAAATTTATAAAATCATAAATGTATTACAAAGCCACATCTCAATCTCAAGAAATCCGCATAAAAATGCTTGATCCCTAGACACTTTTGATGTGTGTATGTGAAAAGTGAATAAAATATTAAATTTAAAAATACTCCATAAATTCACTGTTCTAAGGGGATGCCTTTATGTTGGCCAAACATTGGCCAAAATGTTGGCCTGTGGGTAGACTTTATTTTTTATTTTTTTCAGTTGGGTATTTCATTATTTGTAATATAAAACACAGTTTTTTTAGCGAAAGTATGATATTCCGTCCGATACATATTTTACTGATGGTTATTTCTACAGTTTTCGTAAGCACACTCAGGCATTGTGGCATGTCAGCTCGTTGCACAGTGGTCCGGATTTCGGATATGGTGAACTTAGGACCCAAGGGTAATATTTCGAGCTGGAAAAATTATTGCGGACAGAATGACAAGTGAACGCTAATCAACGTTTATTTTAGTAGTTTTCATAAAATTGTTTATTTTCGCGAAAAAAAATATTGAAAAATAAAATGTATGGAGGAAAACTGAATTTTGTTTTTTGCTCCAAATGTTCAAAAGTGTTAGCATTGAAACCTTTTGTATGTTATTGATAACACTTATTGGTTAATTCCACAAAGATTTTTTTCGCATATACTACAATTTTATAAAAAGTTCTAAAACAAACGTTGATAAGCGTTCCTTTATTTCTCCGCATGATTTTTTTCAGCCCGAAATATTACCCTGGGTCCTAAGTCCACCATATCCATTTTAATTAGTTAAAATGCAACAAGAAAGTTTAAAATGTGAAATAGAAATAAGTTCCCACTTTTGAAGTGGGACGTTATTTGCTCGGCCATTTTTGACGCCCTGACCGGTTATCTAGTGTTATTGTTGATCGAAGCTGCCAATACAATAAAGCTTGCTAATTAAGGGCAAAATCTATTTATTTCGCACATTGCCGGAAGACCACTGGGTTATTCTATACAATAACGAACATACACGTACTGGTCTCATTTTCTTTTTTTGTTGCTTGAATAAAAACATACACATTGATTTATCTTTTCTACCAAAAATGTATGCCAAAGGACGTTTTACACACATTGCCGGCTGCGCATCTGGCATTGTATATACACATTTTCGGTAACATATACATTGTGACCCGTTCGTAGTGTAACAAACTTTGAGGCGGTAAACTAGGATTAAATTGATTGCTTATTATTTATTGTAGAGCTATGATTATTTTTGGTTAAATACTTAAATTAATATGCTTTAATTTGAAAATGAAATAGCTACTAATATCTTCTTCATTCGAGAAAAAAAAACAGTTTTTTTTACATATTTTATTTTTTTAAGATTAGATCGTAACATATTTTTGAATTGATTTCAAAACTACACTAAAATCGCTACAAATCACTGGAACATACTTAAAAACATCCCAAAAAAAGCACCAACAATGAAGAATGCTAATCATTTTGATTTTTAGCTCTTCGTATTCTCTGTTAAAAATAAAAAATACGTGAGAAAGAATTATTTCGATACGTTTAATAGTTTTTGAGTTATGCAATTTTAAAATGGGCACTCCGCACGGAATTCCCTCGGGCCGCCCTCGATGCCTATGACGTCATACAGTGACGCTCTGTTCGGTCGCCCGTACGTTTTAAGAGGAATAAATGAATAATTTGCATAAAATATATTCAATCCTAATAGTGGAAAATCATGTGTTGTGCCAAATACAACCACCGATGCACCGGAGAAGCTGTTATTTTCCGTTCCAATAGATGTACAAATGAGATAAAAATGGATAAAAGCCATGAAGAGGTTGGATCCGTTTTCAAATAAAATCACAGTTGATTGTTGTGAGGATCATTTTAACATAAGTACAGTTTAAGCAGACAATCTACTATGTTTCTAATATCCTCTTTTGTAGTTTGCATTTGTACTTAAATCAGGCCAGAGGTACAAAACCTTTAAAGTTTTCCGTTATTGTGTTTATACCTATAGTCGAGCCAGCGAAACGAAAAAAGAATGTAAACAAATGTTGAGGGGTTCAAAACATTTTAATATTATTTTTTTAGTCATTCTACATGATATTTTGGTAACCCCGCTAAATTCAAGTAATAATTGTGGGTGGTTCATAGTTGATTTCTAGGGTGGACTGGGATGTTCTGCCTTCAGTTGTATTTGATGGCGTTGTAGTACCTTTTAGTAAGACTGTCAAAAAATTAGGTGTTTGTATCGACAATACATTAACTTGGACAACTCAGGTTTTTTAGGTTAGCCGGAAAATGTTTGCTGCTGCAGGTTCTTTAAGTAGGCTTCGAAATTTCTTGCCAATACAGAGCTCAACTGGCTTCCTATCCGTCTTCGTCGAGATTCCCATGTTCTTTTTCTTCTTTATAACATCTTATTTAACCCTTTGTCGCCACTTTACCAGTACGAGGTCAGGCGATGCGGTCATCTAAGAAGCTTCACCTTCAATTCCGTCCTCATTCCTCACACTCCTGCACACAGTCGTTTACGGTTAAATCTGTACGACTTTGGAACTCCTTACCCTTTTTGATTAGGGAGTCAGAGTCTCCATCTATTTTTAGAAACAGGATTAAAGCACATTTCCTGGCCCTTCAACACTCCTGCATTATCTCCTAATTTCTTACCTCCTTTTACTTCTCGTCTGTTTACTCAACTCATTTTCCCTTTCTGATCTCTTTGGTTATTGGTAGGCTAATTAGTACGTATCCTGTATTATTATTTTGCTATTTAAATGTACATTTGACTATTTTTGTGCACATACTTACCCTTTATTTAACATTTTCCTCTACTTCGGTTGTCTGGAAGAGATTGCTTTTTAGCAATAGGACCGCCTAATTGTGTCATCTTACTATTTCGTGTAATGCCAACCTTTATTGTTATTTTTGATGTGCAATAAAGAATATTTATCTTATGAGTATAAATTTTAAACTATTCTAAAGCTCCTCGGAATCGTCTCTTTTGAGACGAACATGATTCGTCAAAACAAATGTTGATGTCTTCTGTACTGAGTTTTCGTGTACCACGAGTCACGAAATGTAAGCCGTAATCGAATACTGGATGACATTAATTCATACAAGAGATATTGACCGATAAAATCGCTGATAAATGATATGGTGTAGAACGTACACGGTTTTCCGGTGTGATTTTACATTTGACCGTAGAGTCACCTGCTATTTTAACTTGCACATAACCAATAGATTCATCACCATAGCTGTCTTTTTCCGATCTGAAATATGTGAAAGAAATGTAGAAAACAATACTTATAAGACATTTCTACTAAAAAGGTTAAGTGCATCTGTTCAACTTGCTGCATTTGCAACTTGACGTGCTCCTGTACTCAAGTAGTAAATAAAACATTATAGGATAACTGTATAACATACCATCACGATTAATCTCCCAAACGGGGTGTAGCAGAGGCAGATGGCTGTTGCCGTCATGGTGAATGGAACACTCATTTACAATAAATGCATCTACTTTCTTAATACATACCTATGTAAGGCAGCACTCAACTTACCTTTGCATTTTTACTAATCGCATTTCAGCGGCAACGAAATTAATATGCGTCGACAAATAATGGGCAACAATAAGCCCATCTATTTTAGGCAGATTATCCGTTTGCCCTTATTCAAATCCTTCATGCACTGTACTGTACTTAAATATTTTAATAGTTACACACACTATGACCTTAACAGTACATTAATTGACGGATGAAACAAAATAGAATACCCTTCCCTAGTATACACCTTTTTTTTTATTATCGTGAGGAAATCCTCATGGATACCTCGCCGCCCGGGGGAACGACGAGGTTATGTCGGACTTCTACCGACTAAAACCCCACGGTACTCGACCTCAACACTTCAGCGGCGAGGCGGGGTCCCTAAAAAATTTCGCAACGCCCCGCCGCCAGTGCTTTTTCGTATTGGGGCCCCCTCCAGCTGACCCCCCAGTAAAGGGGGGAGGCCACGGAAGCGCCTGGAGCACACAGATACTTCCGCGGTCGTGGTGAAAGCCGTGCATTGCGGGCAAAAGCACCCCCGTACTCAAGCCCGCTGGCTCCGACCGTACGCGGGCCCTACTAGGTTCCCAACCACGATCCACCTAACAGGTGAATCCGCTGCCGCATCTGGCGGTGCGGCCCCGCCGAGCCGCAGTGCACAGGGGGGGCTAGCCCGGATCACCGACCCCCTCCAAACGGTTGTGCACCGCGGCCCTTCACGCCCTAAGGGCGCTGTCATGCCTGAGCTTTCTCAGCTTCCCGGTGGTTCCACCTGCCACCAGTACTAAGCCCCTCCGCCACGACACAAAGTAAAATAAATTGTAGCTTTTAGCTTTTGTGGTTGTTTATAGGGTAAACATTTTCAAATTATACCCTGTTCTTTCGTTCTTTTTTAGAAAAAAGCACTTAGGCGGGGTTCCTCCGGGTTTCACCTGGACACTATTTGAATAAGTCCCCCCGGACGCTCTCCAACCAATTACCGTGCCGTCCCTGGCGGATGGCCCAGCCTTCACGCCGGGCCTCCTCACGCAACAGGGGCATCCCGGTATACAGGGACACCTCCAGACAGGAGCACCGTGCAATGGGGTGAAAGCCCCCCGACTTTAAAAGCGCCGTCTTCACTCCCCGCCGTCTGCGTCGAAGAGGGCCCGCCTGAGGATCTTCCTCCCGGGCCCTCTCCGCTGTCTCCTTCTGCGACATCACCTCTTCGCAGAGACCATCGCCTCCCACCCTCTCTCGCTTACCAACATCGCCCGTATCAGGGCCGGGAGCGAGAGGTCAGTGTCAACCACATACACTAATGTGCGACGCTGCACCGCCCAAGCAGTGCACACCTCAAGGGTGTGCTGGGCGGTGTCCTCCTCGGCGTCGCACTGGTGGCACCTCGGGGTGGGCTTCCTTTCGGGCGATGTCATGCAGATACTTTCCAAAGCAGCCATGTCCGGAAAGTACCTGCACCGGCCGGTACGTAAGGGGCCTCTTCCCTACGTACCCACTGGTCGAGGACCGGCCTTATCGCGTCTATGGTTAGTCGGCCATAGAGCGGGTCGGCCAGGTCCTCCGCCCACCTCAGCAGTAGCATGCTCTGGGCACGCCGGCGCACTCCCTCAATGTGCTACACAAGCCTAAAAAAACTATAAAAAATGATTAATTAATATTGAACCTAAAAATATTTAAATGTATTAACTCGATTGAAAGTTCTTTTCAAATAAAATCGATGAATACTTCAAATCGAATCGGTAACGTGTGAGCCGTGACTAATTACGAACTGTCTATAATTTGTCAAATAGAAAATAAACGAATGGACAGGGTATAAAGCATATCTATTAATTTAGGTAGGTATTTAACAAAAAATAATCATAGCTCCAGAACTAGCTATTACAAAATTACAAATAAATAAAAAACTGAGGGAAGAATTTGAAAAAAAAAAAACCTGTAAAACTTCCAATAATAAGTTGCGGCCTTCTTTTTTTTGTCGATGAAATGAATCCTCGTTTATAGCCTCAAAGTTTGCTACACTACGAACGGGTCACATTGTATATCTATAATTAGAATACACATGTAAATTATTAACTTATTATAGAAAAGAAAAATGTTCTTAATCTAGAAAAAAAATATGCTTTAAAATAATCTTTTACTATTTTTGCGGATAAATTAAAGCCAATTTGCTTGTAACTTGTTCATTGTTGATCAATGCTTTCTACAGTTCATTGCTCTCAAGGCCAGGACATCTTTCTTTATGTGTAGATGGCAGTCATATTGTGGTAATATCTGCGACATTGTTCCCTGTGATGTGACGGTAAGTAATTTGTTACTATTTAATTGTGCTTGTTATAGATACCAAATTTGATATTAAGTAAATTGTGTAGTAATTCTTGCATATTTATTGCCATAATATGGTCTGCGGTAGCGCTTAGTTTTGGATGATCTGGTTTCGGTAGAATACTTTTAAGTATGAAGTGCAATAGCAGTATTTAATTACAATTTTTGAGCGCATAAACGTGACTTATGAAAAACAGAACTGTTTTTTTTCTTCGCGGATCTACGTTTAAGCGCTCGATGCGTGAATTCAAATAAAACTGGCACTAGACTCTCTGGTTTCTGCCAATTATTGAATTAAATCTTTTATTAGCCTGGACCCTGACTCCACAACCAAATTTCGCCGGATTGGCATTACATTACTGTCACCAAAAAATATTTAAACCTTAACGTTTTGGAATAAGGTTCATAAATTTCTTCTTTGAAGTTTCTGCAATGCTTGTTCAATGAAATTCTGTTCAAGAGTCAGGCCCTTGTTCCATAAGGTTGCATGAGCCTGTTATATTGAAATAAGTACTACTTCTTGGCTGGTACTTTGAATTTTGATAATGCCTTTTTGAATCTCTTTTAGTGATCGGAATAAATACATTATTTTTATTTCAGGGCCGTTAGAAAAGGAGATCCTAAAAACAATCAATATACGAAAATCAAGATTAGGATTAGACAAGAGCTATAAAACGCTCAAACTGCTCAAAGTTAAAGTATTGGCGAGGTAAGTACACCAGGCGTCAGACCATAACCAACCATTTTTTTTGTGCTGAACTCTTATGTAGCGCGCGAAGTCTTAGCCGCCTTCAATGGACGGCCGTTGGCAACCAAATAACAATAGACCGGTCGGTAGCTCCGACCAAGGTCACCTCTGTTGGTGGTGTTACTGGCGACCGTGTAGCACCCGCATGAACTTTGTAGCATTATTGAAGGCGGCTAATAGGATTTCGCGCGTTATTTAAGAGATCAGCACAAAAAAACTGGTTTTAAAGCAAAAAAAAAGATTAAGGGGGTCTTATCGCTAACAGCGATTTCTTCCAGACAACCTTTAGTAGGGTAATTGGTACAGGAGGAAACATTTTGTTTTAGCATTTAACACTGCTTATTTTCATATTTAAAGATAGGTGAACTAGATAAAAATCCAAATTCAGCCCTAGATGTCAAGCGGGATTAGAAACCGCGTCTTCCGCAAACTGGGCGCCTGCTCTTACCACTAAGCTACTAAGCCTCCCCTTGCGGTAGAATAAGGGTGCGGTTCCACCAGAGATGTGCGAGGATGCGTTGCGAGGAATGTGCTTGTTAACAACCAATAGAATCGTGAAGTGAAGGTAAATGAAGCGATTCTATTGGTTGGCAACTAAAGTGGTCAATGGCGTTCAAAAGATTAACCAACACATTCCTCGCAACGCATCTTAGCACATCTTTGGTGGAAATGCTCCCTAAAACCGCTTTCACATTAGGGCGTCAGCAGCGCGGCAGCATCGGATGCCTTTACATTATAAAACATACACAACGTGTTAATGAAAAAGCGCAAAACCTGAAATTAGTTTGTTCAGAATCGAGAGTAGAATCGATTCCACTAATAAAAAATAGGGGTAAAATTTTAACCAAAAAAATATTTTCATTACGCCGTGTTTAATCATTACATAACTCTATTATTGCGGCGCCATGCGAAGCGGGAACGTCGCACTAGCTCGCGCGTTATTACCATAGACTTTAATTTTGCAACAAGGACAAGAAACAAAAAAAAACGAATATCTTCGTAAATAATACGCGAAAATTTAATTTAATAATTAACATTATTCTTTTATAATAAAAATAAGATAGGGTGTCTGAGGTTTTACGCTTTTTAATTAACACGTTGTATATAAATTTTTAATTTGTTATTTATTCAGCAAATACATTAACAATGAAAATAGTTAAGATACCACATAAACTCGTTCGAGTTTTACCGGGCATCCGAGCCGTCAACGTGGTTTATTCTTACGTAGGTACTAATCTATTTATACTAGTCTATATCATTAATCACTAGAAAAACAATAAATTAAAAAGATGAAGGTAGGTGGTTGTTTTAGCAAATTGGATTAGTACGCTGCATTCCCCGCAATAATGTATAATTCGGTGACGAACTTGCTTATTTTACAACATTAGCTCGGCGCCTACTGAATGTACTCGTAGCGACTGCCGCGCGCCGCCCACGCCTGCTGCCGCGCGCGCTGTCGTTAAATGCCTGCGCAGACGACGAACTTTTCTCCGCAGCGGAGAAAAAGGACACTACGCGAATAAAAAGTCCGCCAACGCACACGGTGTGCGAGAGAATTTAAATATTCTGAGATTACGTTGTGCTCTAATTTACATGAAGTTTAAGCAACAGAGAAGAGAATATGTACTGGGTTTATTACTTTATTTCGAATCGATTTTTAACTTGGAGTAAAGTCCGCCGTGTGCGTTGACTGCTCATAGTTCGTTCGTTCCATTTTTTTCGCGGACGCCCGCGCACTTTAATCCGCTGCGCTCCGTGGGCGTCCGTGATGTTTCGGCGGACTTTTGGTGGGGCGTACTTTTAGTCTTTCGTGTGTGTTGCTCGATACAGTTTGTAAGGGAACTATTTAGACGGAGAAAAAAGTACGCCGCGGATAATCCCGCGTCTGCGCAGGCATACACTCGCGAGCAACCAAATCGACTCAAGCGCTACCTCTGCATTCAAACATTGTTTTAAGTAAAAGTATACAACATTTTAATAAAAATGATGTCATTTGAAAGCTTGAAACTTCAGCTTTTATGAGATATCATCATTATTAATATCCATGTATACTTTTTTTTATTATTGGTGTCTGAACTTAAATGGGGGAAAAATAGGATTTTGAGTAAAGGAGTTGGGTTCAGAATTGACACTAACACGTTTTTTTTAAGAAGTATAAAATTTATTGGTTCAGTATTTGGTATTGATACAGCAGGCTGACTCAAGTGGAGCGACTACTCGCTGACGGAGTCCTTGCTGCAATAAGGCAACAACTTGAGCGGCTTCTTGAGGTGTGGTATCCATGGTTTCTTGAAAACAATGAATGCAGGTTGCGGAGATGTGTATCGGTCAACTGTTGATAAGCGACTGAAGGGTCACGGAGGTTTTTATAGGGGTAGAGGGTAGCGCAACTCGCAAGTAGCGGAGTGAGTAATGTGTCCCATACGCCCTAATTTCGCAAATGAACATGTTGGTACTAGAGATGTCACGAATATTCGGCAACTATTCGGTATTCCGCCTATTCGGCCACTTTTTTTGATATTCGGTATTCGGCCGAATAGTACGTATTATTCGGCCGAATTCCGAATATCAAAAAAAGTGGCCGAAAAGGCCGAAAAAAAATAAGAATCATCTAATCATGAAAAAAAGACACGTCATATTACTCAAGATTATATATATATATATATATATCACCATATTAGTCAGTAAAATTTATCAATGGTAAGTTGTGATAGATAAAAACAAACTTTTCAGCATTTATTGGTAGGAAACGATTACGCTTTTCGTCGTAAATGATACCAGCTTCAGAAAATAACCTCTCACTATACACACTACTCCCAGGAGAAGAAAAATAAACTTTAGCAAATTTCGAGAGCTTGGGATATTGTTTTTCGTTTGCTGACCACCACTTGTAAGGATCAGCCTACCGATCTAGGCGAACTGTTTTGAAATAAAAATCAACTCATTTGCCACATCATTCTTCTCCACGTCCTCCTCATCATTAACATTTCGCATATTATCTGTAGAGACTTCCTCAAAAGCAGTTCCAGATACTGTCGTGTATTTCAATAGTCTTATCATTTTTATTCAAGTTTCTTTTTTTACAAAGTGGCGAAGCAAGCATTTTGTGCCGAATATTCGGCGCTTCAGCCGACAGCGTTGCCGAATATTCGGTATTCGGCCAAATAACTATTCGTGGCAACTCTAGTTGGTACTTGTTTTATTTATTGGTGTTGATGTTTTTTTAAAGCTTAGGTTTCAAGCTTTCAAACGACATATTATTTTTATTTAAATGTTGTATACTTTTATTTATAACAATGTTTGAATGTAGAGGTAGCGCTTGAGTCGATTTGGTTGCTCGCGAGTGTAGTAGGGAAACATCGCACGACCGTCTCGCTGCTAAAGTTGCCTGAATGTAAAAGCGCACTAAAGATTTAGCATGCATGCATTATTTCGCAGCTATAAATAATATAAGTATCTTCTTTTTTCAGGATGGCAGAGGCAATGGCAAAAGTTGGAACTGTCGAAGATATTTCACAAATAAAGTTTGTGATTTCTTACTCAAGGCTTTTATTTTTTCATAATAGACGTGCCTAGTTTGTTTTACCCAAATTTAGAGATAGCGAGTATACAACTACTTAAGATAATTTAAAGTATTATCTTAAGTAGTCAAATAAGGCGTCCATTACTTTATACTACAGGTATATTCATACCCTAGGTGGCTAGGTCGTCCTTCCACCTGAAGGACCCACGCTGCGTTCGTCTTGAATTCTCCATTTCTTACCTTTAGTTTAGATAAGCTAAACTTAATGCAATCGTGCAGTGTTATTTGTTTGATTTACCTTTATTTTACAACAGGGGTTTTGCACAGAATTAAGTGTAGTAAAATATAAACCCAATATTCAGTTTACTTTAACTTAGAGGTCTATATATTGTTAAACCTACCAACAAAACGTGAACGCTTCTGTAGATACTAAATCAATACACAAAACGTCCATAGTTTTTGATTTATCAATATTCTCAAATAGTATTTTTTTTAAGTAAGCGCCACCACTTTCAAAGTAAGGATTGATGCCCTTTTAATACGAGGTACCAGACAAGGATTTAAGCCCAGACCAGAGTCAATATAGAAAAGATAGGCGTAGTGTGCTGTATGTAGTTCAAGATCGACAGTCGCGTCGCGCAACAGTATATAAATTGCATCGCCTTATGTACGGGGTCCATCAGTGCTACTGCAATCTTGAAACCAATATCAACCTATAAAATTATGGTTCTTAAATTATTTCTACATGATTATTGATTGATTAAATGAGAGTTTATATATTATTTCAGGTGCACCAGTCAACGGTAAATTCGTCTGTATTCACGCAACCAAAAAGCCTACGATCGTCTCAAGAGTGAGTAAAAAGAGGGTACCAAAGAAATCGAAATCATAGCCTACGTTTGTTAAAAGTTTTTATAAGTTTGTTAAAGACAGCTGATGTCTATTAAGGGTGGCTGTGGAAGTAACGTCTGAAAGAATAATTAAGACGCCTTTTAATAGACTAAAGAGCGTTCGTTTATGAAGATTGGGAGTACTCAAATTTAGTTTTTCTCCTTTCACTAGTTAATTTTATATGAAGCAACAATGGTTATTGCAAACATCTCTATATTTTTAAAATGGTCATAGCTCGTTTTGTTGCTGAGCAAAATAGTAGAAATAAAGTTTTCAATCACTCATTTTCAAAATTGAGTTGTAAAATGTTGTCTATCCTACTGTAACCACTCTTGGCTTTATCTTTATGGTCTAGCCTTTGCTACAGTGCGCCACCCTTATTCGGCGCTTTGCGACGAACACTTTTTCATACCTGCACAGTCTTCCTTAACTCTACCCTTGGTAAATTAATTTAATTTTAGACGACATTTTCTTGGACACCCTGAATACATTTATATCTAGAGTAAATTATCATAAGTCCATACTTATAGTTGCAACGTCTTCATGCAAGCACGAAGCCAATGCCAGTGTGAAACAAGTCGGTGACTGATAAAATCTAATTAAGCTTGTAAATTAATAGTAAACCAACTGTTAAAGTTTTCTGACATTAACAAAACTAGGTGTGAGAAATCACGTTGCTCGATGTGCAGCTATTATACATGTCCACGCTGCATAATGCATACGTTGACGCAAGCGGCCAATTGCATTCCATTACCAAAGCAAATCAGATCTTTGAAATCGATAACAGTTATGATCTAAGCAAACAACTTGATATGCGATTCCCTTTAGTAAGTTGTCTTAACTGCCTTAGGCCGAGATCTTTAGTCGTTATTTAGCTAAGAACAGACTTATCGCATTATCATATTCCGTATACGAATACGTAAGTTGGTGTTTAACTAATACAACAAATATTGATAAGAAGTTAGGTACTGATTCAGATAGTGTTCAAAGTCTAAGGTAAGTCTAAGTTTAAGCTAAGCACGTTCAAGATCTCGGCCTTAGACCGCTAGCTAACTATATTAGCTAAATCTGCGCTAAAATAGGACTGACTATTATTATGCATCGTAGAAATTCCTAAAGAAATGTCTTTTACTCTCGGATTGATTACTGAGTGTTACAGGTATTGGCTTGCTTATTGATCGTTACGATCCGTCGTTCCAGGGTATGTAGCTACTCACTAACACAATGTCCGTAGTATCGGGCTAACTAACATTGCTTGATAAGTATGAAAACGAAGATGTTTTTAACAACCATCATGTTTTTTGTACTCTTATGATATCTATACCAATATTATAAAGCTGAAGAGTTTGTTTGTTTGTTTGCTTGGACGCGCTAAACTCAGGAACTAGATACTGGTCCGATTTGAAAAATTCTTTCAATGTTAGATAGCCCATTTATCGTGGAAGGCTATAGGTTATATTATATCATCACGCTAAGACCAATAGGAGCGGAGCACTAATGAAGAATGTTTCAAGATCGGGGGGTTTTTTTCGTTTTGAGAGCTTTCGCTGCGTGCGCTGCGTAAACTGTTAAAGTTTCGTAAAAATCATGTATCACAGAATTGTTCCCCTTTAAAAGTGCTAATAAAAAGTCCGCGGCAGCATATGTCATATTTTTTAAGGTTGGCTCTATAACCTTTTTTATGCTAACCATTATGCATTATTAGCGACGGTTTTTTTTTTATAATAATCCTTATCAAAATAAATGCGTGATTCATCACAAGTTTTTTTTTCTTTCGCAAATTGCCCTTTACTTCATTCGATTTCAATGAATATCTTAGGAGATATCGCAGTTTTAAAATAACATCGCAGCAAAATAAAGATAAAGTACTGCGCGCGCATTTACGATGTGCAAGGCCAGCGGGCAGTCATCAGGGGGAAGGGGGGGTGGCCCCCGTTAGCTCGAAGGAGTCTCAATTTTTTCATAGGAATAACCACGCGGACGACGTCGCAGGCAACAGCTAGTTCACCATAAAGAAATAAATTATTGTAGGTTCTTTTGACACATTAGTTTGACCGAAACTACGGACATGACGCTTGCAACTAGGCCCCAGATCGATCGCAACGACGAATCCTTAGTGTTACTGAAATCGTTTACGATCTTGACATACACCAAACGATTCGTCGTTATGATCCACCTGAAACGTCGGATCGTAAAGACCAATCGCACTGTGTATAGAGGGCTCATAATATAAAGAATAAATATGTTTTAATTTACACTGTGTGTGTGTGTGTGTAAGTAAGTATATCATTTATAGTAAAGAAATTGTTAGTTATTCTTAGTTTATTAAAGTGCTACAATTTGTTTCCAAATCTTTGTCCAAAGCACATGTGTGATAGTTTTATTGTTTGTCATCATTATATAGTATGTTAATATAATTGTGTTAAAAATATTATACTAAGTAAGCATTGGCCTGAAGCGATTTCAGCAAAGTTTTAACTTGTAAGTTATGTAAAGTGTAAGCATATTGTATAATATAAAAATTCACCCTTTTAGCTGACCGTATGTCGCAAGTAATCACTGATTGGCTGATTGCAATTTGTTAAGATATTCTAATTATGTTTTTATTCAAATAGAATTAATAATCTTAGTTTGTTGTAAATATATTTTGTTGATTTTACCTTCCATATTATTCTGGATTTGTTAACGACTAGTTTAAGTACCTATTTTTATAAGTGGTCTTTCTTTCTTTTTTTAAGGGGCCAGTATTTTAAAAGTTATTGAATAGTCAATTACAATAGATCTAAATTAAAGTTTGTTATAAAATGAAACGTTTATAGAGTTTTTCAAAATAAATTGTTTATTAACAATCAAAAATATATTTTAATTCAACAATATCAAACACACACATTTTTTTACTAGAAAGTCTGCCGATAGCCGAAGCTTCACGCCTAAGACAACCTCTCAAGTATGTTTTTAGCGACAGCATTATATATTTTAAATTGAAGCGCATTGATTTATTCTGCTGATACTGACTGATCACGCCTTTAGCATAGGTTTATAATGTGCGCCAGACTCGAAAGAGGTTGCATTAAGATCTTCGCCACATCAAAAATATTAATGTAATTTTTATTTTATCTTATTACATTTCAGTATATTCCTCAGTACATTGTAGTGTACAATTCAATGTATTTTTATGTATAAAATGCATTTTTCTTAAACAGTATATTTTACATGACATATCTAAATCAGTCTTCTCAGTTGCTTCAGTTCCAGCTGTTTGGCCAACAACTTTTCGTTGTCCAAAACTTTTGTCCATTCGCTTGCGGTTTTTAAATAATGAACACCTGCAAGCTTAGTTTCAAATTTTGCTATGTGCTCTTCTAATTTGGTTATTTTCTTCTGTAATTTATCTTTTGCAGCACTAACAGCATTATCTGCATTGTCTCCAACAATTTCAACGCTTACTCTTGTATCCTTATCTAGGACTCCGCTCACACAGTTTTTAATAGTATCTAAATCGAACTGTATAAGTCCACATCTTGTTAAGTTTAACACCACCCTTTCATTGTATTTTATATCAGATAAAAGATTGTCATCTGTCGTCGTAACTTGTATTGAAGGTCTATGTTTATTTGAGATACCATAAAGACCTTTTAACTCTCTGACTAGATTGATCGCACTTAGCAATTTGCCGACTTTCGCCTCCAAGTCTATATTTATCCAATGACTCAAATCTTCTGTTTTTGGGAAGTCCAGGTAAGGCTCTTTACTATCATTGTAATTAATTATGATGTTCCTTTGAAACGCAGGTATCTTCGGAATTAGTTCATCAGTTAAATATACCATGAATGGAGCAAGGCATCTTAAGGACGTGTTCAATACGGCAGAGAGAGTATGAGCGTGTGCATATCCCACTTTGCTGTTTTCATTTTCAAAGCCTGGTTTCGTTGCTTCCAGGTAGATATCACAAAAATCACCGTAAATAAGATTTCGTAGAGCTTTAGTTGCTAAATGAAAATCATTGGAATCCATGGCATTGTTAATGTTTTCTACCATATTAGCCAGACGACTTAAAATCCATTTATCGAAATAAGTAAGATCGTCTTCAGTGATTCTCTCCTGAATTATGTTTAGTTTTTGAAAGGATAGTTGTGTGTACTTGATACTTTGCCAGATTTTGTTGCAAAAAAGTTTGTTAGCGTGGCACATGTCGATATCGAAGTTTACGAAATGGGACTTAATGTCATTAGACAGTAGAGTGAATCTGAGAGCGTCTACGCCACATTGAGGAATGCCATTAGAGTTTGAATAGTTTGACTTATGGTAAGCGAGAGCTTTCTGTTTTTCATCTTTATTCAATACTCCGTTTCTGTGCATTTCTTCAGTTTTCATTTTTAGGTTCTCCATCGATATTCCATTGATTACGTCTATAGGATCTATAACATTGCCTTTGCTTTTGGACATCTTTGCTCCTTTATTGTCACAAATAATACCGTGCAGCAAGACATTGTTGAATGGTAATTTTCCCGTTAATTCTGTACCAAGAATCACCATTCTATGAACCCAGAAGCCTAATATATCGTGTCCAGTCGCCATCAGATCTAATGGATAGAATTCTCTATAGTCTTCATTGTAGTAATGGTCAGGCCAACCTAGGGCAGCGAATGGATATATTCCAGACGAGAACCAAGTATCCAGGACATCAGTATCTCGTTCCGTTTTAATTTCACCTGGCAACGTTCGCAAATGTCTTGACGCCTGTAGCTGCGCTGACCTTTCGTCGTTTGCCGCTATCCAAATGATATTTTTTTCCACGCTACACTTATAAGCTGGGATTTGGTGACCCCACCACAGTTGCCGAGATATACACCAGTCCCTATCGTCTCCTGTCCAGTCTAACCAATTTTTGATAAATTTCTCTGGTTTAATTTTCAACTTGCCTTCTTTTACTATTTGCGATGCTCTCTCGTTCATCAGACTGCACGATAGGAACCATTGTTCTTTAGGTAAATATTCTATGATGTCCCCAGTTCTGCTACACACGGGTAACGTCATTGGATGCGGTTGAACAGTCCTAAGAATGCCTAAATTGATTAAAGCCTGAACTATAATTTCTCTGCAGTCGTATTTTTTTAGATCGTTGTATTTATCAGCGTTCTGTATGCGGCCTTCTTCGTTAATAACTTGTAGGAGGGGCAAGTGATGGTGTTTCGCGATTTGGTAGTCGACTTTGCTGTGCGCAGGAGTAATTTTTACGGCTCCGGTGCCGAACTTCATGTCCACGAAGTCGTCTGGCACGACTGGGAGCGTGGTGTCGCGGAAGGGATGCAATACTCTCTGACCGATCAGATGTTTGTACCTGAGAAATATTTTTTTATTTTAATTTCGACTGCTACTGTATACAGTGCCTATATTATATCGAAATACGAAAGTTTTTGAATTAGATATGGTCCTTCGAGCCTGATTAGAATCTGCCTAATACATTTCTCACATAAGTCTTATTTTATTTGCTGAAAACACCAACAGGGTATTCTGAATTTTTATAACATGTATATTTGAAAAAATAAATAAATTATGTGTTGTCTCCAAGACCTTCATCAAATTCATGAAAGATCAGTTGTGAGAAAAATTAGCAAATGCAAATTGCAAAGATACCTCTCTTAAGCAAACTTAGTAACGAAAAATTTCATTGTTGTATGATTAAATAAATATCAGTTGTCTTCATGAATGCCCTTGATTTGAAGAGTTAGAGAATCAGTTTGAATTATAAACAAACCTCTCATCATGAGGATGTACTGCTATGGCTGTATCACCCAACATTGTTTCTGGCATAGTTGTAGCAACCACAATCTCCTCATCGCTGTCAAATACTTTATATGCAAAGCTGAATAGTTGACCAAACTTTATTGGTCTATTATACCCTGGGACCTTCATTTCTGTTGCTCCATCTATTGTTAAACTATCAACTTCAATATCAGAAACTGTTGATTTGAGTGCATTGCACCAATTTACTAAGGCTTTTTTCCGATATATCAGTCCATTTTGGAACAACCTTATGAATGCTGTGTTGACAGCATTAGTATGCTTTGGGTCCATAGTGAACATTTGCCTGGACCAGTCTAGGGAACAGCCCAGGGTTTTAAGTTGACCACAGATAGTGTCTCCATGTTTTTCTTTCCATTTCCACACCTCATTGACAAACTTCTCCCGACCTATAAGCATGCGGCTCATATCTTTTTTGCTTTGTAAGTACTTTTCTACTACGCCCTGTAAATGATAATATCTGTAAATTAAAACCAGTAAACTATCATGACTATCTTCATGAATGTTTGCTGGTACTACACACAACACAGACACACAAATATGGTCAAATATTTATTGATGAGTAACCAAGAAATAAAATGAAAAATGAAGGTTAGCATTACAAAAGATAGAAAGATTATTCAATTCAAATTAATTGTATTCAAGATCCATGAGTTAGTAATACAGATGACTTAAAAACTAATGTCAGAACTTAATACCTATTAACCAAAATAAATACGACCAATAAAAAATGAGACACTCGGCCTGGGCGAGTCAAGAACAAAATAGTCCTATTTGACCATAACCCGGTTGAAATGTCTCAGAGGATGTGTAAAGAAGATTTCAGAACATAATAATATGTGGAGATGACTGCTGATAATTAAGGGCACATGAAGAAAATTGGAAATAAGGTTTGTCTGTTTTTAGATTTGGATGAAGTTACAAAACTTTTATTCATATTAATTTTATGAAAATCTAACACTGTAATTGAATTGCCGGCAATAAATTAACCAGAAATACTAGTCACTAATATAAAGTATTGAAAAAGAAAGTAAATGTTATTCTCTTACTTGTGTTGCAATGCCAGCATGGTCTGTGCCAGGCAGCCAAAGGACATTAAATCCTTGAGATCTCTTCCTTCTCACAATCACATCTTGAATCGTGCAGGCTAATGCGTGGCCTAGAAAGAAGCTTCTCATTTCAGTACGTTATTCTGCTCTTGAGAACTCACATCATCAGTTCATAAAAAGTATTAAGCATATTGGGATAAGTTAAGGCTGATGTGCATTCAATGTTATGGTTATTGTAACCTTAACATTATTCTTATGGTTTAAATCAATTGCTATTAAGACTCATTTTACAGCTATTTTATGGTTTGAAAAATGAGTTCTTAATTTTGATCTGACCTGCTAAATAAACTTAGTTTTATTGCCTAATTCGAAGTATGAAATGAGTTCAAAAACAAACCTAGAACTTACCCAAATGCAACTTTCCAGTAACGTTAGGGGGTGGGAGCACCATGCTGAAGGGCGGCTTATCGCTCATGTTCTCTGCCTTGAACAGTCCTTTCCATTCCCATTCATCATATTTGCCTGTTTCTACTAATTCAGGTTTGTAAGCCGCAGCCGGTAAGTTTTCCTTCAGAACTATCCTTGTAGTGGTTGAAATGTATCGCAGATTCATATTTGAGCAGAGAACTATATAGTTTCGTACTCGTGATAACATTTTTAATTAATAATTTGCAAATTTTTGCAAAACTAATAATTTTTTTACACTGAGATTTTGGTCTATAAAATCTGTCAAAGTCAGCTGTGCTGTCGCCTGTCTGTCATTTGTCAAACTCAGACAAATCGTTTTGCGTTTCGTTTCTGAATGAGAAAAATATCTAGAACAAAACACTAACAGCTTACAGATTAACGGAACAGTTGCGCCGCGCGCGCAGCACAAACTTCCGTTTTACTTCACATAAAAAAAAAATGTTTTGAGCACGTTCAATCAAGCCGAGACTTGTGAGGGGCGACTTCTGGAAATAACGGTACCTATTGATTGTTCATAGTAATTCCACTTACAGAGGAATTGGGACCTTGCTTGCCCATAATGTAGTATGTGTGTGTTAAGTTGGTGGCGAAGGGTATATTTTATTATGTAGAGGGAAAGCGGAAACTAGTCGGCCCCTCAGCTCAGTGACAAATACGAGTATATGCTGTAGCGGTACTGTAAAACAGAAGTAGCAAAATGCATTCAAAATAGGAAGTATTAGCAGTACCGTGCCCATGTTTAAACTTTAAACGGTTTTGTGGAGTACCACAAATCTGACCTCAAATATCGGTATTTTTATTAAACCATCGGTAATATTTTATTAAAGCTGGACGACGACCAACACGACGTTGCCGCTCCGCATACACGTGTCGTCGAGGCCCGCGGAGCGGCAACAGCGCAGCGTGCATGCTACTTGGTTTGTTTGTTTGTTTGTTCAAACGATTTTCGTATGTGTTTGCTTGGGTCGGATCGGAAACGTCGCATTTTTAGTAGATTTTCGTATTTTATCGCCGAATTCAAATTAAAGTATAACTTATCTCTGTGTTAAGTTCTACACCTTGTTATTTATAACTGATAAAGTTAAACTTTAATTAACGGTGTTTCCAGATAGCCGATTTAAAATTCCCCCCGGTGAAAAATATTTTTCCACAAAGTTATTTTTAATAATACGTAAGTACATTATTTTACGCTCATTGCCCAGACGGGTAGGCAGGACTTAAAATAGCCATTCGCTATAATCCCAACCCTTTTAGAACTTGGCAAAATAAATTGTAGCTGAAGTCTACTTCTCACATTCTCTTGAGATGCTACATGATGAACGGCGAGCTCTGTTTCAGCCGTAAGTGCAGTAAATCAGTAATTTTCTCCTCATAATTTATCTACCACGAATCGGGGAAAAAACACATGTGGGAACACTAAGCGATTTTGTGACGTCATGACTCATGAGTTTGCAATGTTTGAAAATTAGTAAAAGATTAGCTACCGGCTAGATCAACAAAATAGTAAAAGGTATTTAAAAAATATATAAAAAAAATACAATACAATTTCAAGATGAAGTGAGTACGCGCAGCAAAATTTATTAGAGATGTGCCGGTATATTAGCCGAATGTTCGTATTCGGTTGATATGGCGAACTATTACCAAATGTTTAAATAACATTTAATTTTGATGATTATTGTGCACCACACCCAGCCAGGAGTTAGGACTAAGCTCGATCCAGTCAAACCCGCAAACCAGGAGACGCGATTTTTGTTAGGAAGGACACGCTCTGGGAGGATGTTTTAATTATTTTTAATCTTAAAAAAAGCGTTTTAATAAACGTTAATGTCATTACAATGAATTACAAATTTAAACAGTTTTTGTAAATGTAGGACGTCGGTAACACTTCTTTGTGTAGCAATTATTTATTGACAGAATAAAAAAGATTACCTCCACCAATCACTTTCAATAGTGTTAATCAAATAAACTGACGTGATGAGCTGTCTCGTTACGGCCTTTAAACTGAGCGGAGACCATTTTGGTACCTTTGTCTATTATGTTATGATTCAGAGTGTATTTTTGTTTTGCTGTCGAATGTATGTTTTTTTTTGTTTCTTGTATATTATTGGTACCGAATAAACTTTTTTCTATTTTTTTTCTATTTCCATGAACTTGTTTTTTTTAGAAAACTTAAAACTAAATTAAATTTAAATGAAGTAAAAAATATATATAGAACACTGCTTTTTCAGATTATTTTTTTAAAACAAATTCTACTTCAATCTTCTTAGCCCATTTCAATCTGGTTTTCGATCGCGGCACAGACGCTGTTACAGCCCTACTGAAAATTACAGATGACATTATACATGCCATGGAGCATAAACCACATATCCTTCTCATTTTTCTAGACTTCAGCAGTGCATTTAACTCAACTCAGTCTCCTAACATAATCTCCACTTGCAATAGAATGGTTTAGCTCTTATCTTATAGGTGTCGCTATCAGTGTGTTCGTGCTGACTAACATCATCAGCACGAACACACGCACTGATAGCGACAACTTTTAAATAAACGTGAATGTACAAAAGCTTTTGTACAAAGCAATCAACCCAGAATTTTAGCATAACCTTAAAAATTCAAGTCCCTGATTTTTTAAAAATGAAGCCATTACAGGGACTAAAATAACTATGTACCGACACAATACAACAAATATTTAAATGATAAAATCTAACCACACTTCAAAAATACTGAAAATTTATAAGATTTTAAATAAATGATTTTGTTTACCTACTTCACAAAATGGCGAAAATATGGCATTTGTGTTACACAATGCCATCTGACGGTACTTTGTGTTATAAATATCTTTTAAGGGGATTTCACTAGAGGGCGATAGTAGTTGTGAAGGCATTAGTTTTCGTTAAATGTCAATTAAATGCTATTACCCCATGATCGCCTCGGTTGACCTTACATAATTAAAATTCAATGTTTTACAAAGAGGTTCAGTGTGGAAATAAAGCACTCATAAAACGTTTTACATTTATTTAAATCAAAAGAATTGACAATAGTTACATACTTAGCTAGGAATTTCATTTTCCAATCGAAGTCTTACAAAATTATCACATTAAAATATAGGCCTTATTCTAATGAATTTAAAAGTTAAATAAAATCGCTTTGCGATGCAAGGGTTGCAAATAAATATAATTAGAAAGCACAATTTCGTCTTTCAGACAGCACGATATAATATCTTTAGCTGACTTATTTCTACAAAACACCTTACTAGCAAATTTATAGATAGACATTTATAATATTAATATATATGTAAAGAGGTATAAAATATGAAACAAAATAATTATGCAAATTATAAAGAGAACTATATTCTCTCAAGCTAAAGCACCTTGTGCCATGGACTTAAATACTATTTTACTTTAATTATTCATAGGAATCATTACATACTAACTTTAGTATTCATCATGGAATCACTGACATAGAGGTATAGGAATTCTTGTTTTCGCAAAAATAGATTTAAGTTTTCAGTTGCAATGATGTACCAAAATGGTCAGTAAATGGAGTATAAACTAAAATGTACCATACTTAATAAAAAAATAAAGAAACAGTGTAGGTACAGAGGCGTTCACATCAACCTTTACATAGGGGCATCTTATGCTGCTATCTTAAGACCCATTTTGCAATGGTTTTGTAAAGGTTGATGCGAACGCCTCTGTACACCACAATCCTATAATTAAAATTGTTGAGGCTATTGGTGCAAAATGGTTCCAAAATGGAGGATGTTATGGTCAATGGAAACCAAGAAACTTAAAACTCCCCACATACAATAAAGGATTTATAGGCCAGTAGAATTAAGCAAAAAGTCATTCAAATCTCTTATGTATGTATGTATATTTTTATTGTATTTTGACGGGAGATAGTTCACTCGGGGAAGCCGCTGACGGACAGCTAGTGTTTGAAACAAGTGGAGCAGCTGATGTGTGACTGGGCCACTATGCATATTGTGGAGGTCCCTATCCTCACTGACTACCACACACCACAGCCTTCTCATGCCCCCGTGACACCTCAAGGGCTGTGGGAACAAGCGGATGGTTTTACACAAAATTCTAAAATACGTACAACTTTGAGGAGCAACAGCATGAGAACAAAATTAAACGCTCTACAACTTTTAAGGAGATCACTTTTCGATAATTTTAGTCTTTTACGAGATATAACCGTTGTAACGCAAAAAAAACGTTTTTGGGGTTCACTTTCACCCCCATCACTTATGCGCAACACCATTAATGGGCAACAAATTAAGCCATTAAAGCAATAAAACCTTTTGTAGGACTTAAATCTGACTTCAAATCTAATCCTACTGGCCTAATAAACAATTATGTAATAAAAGAGCCAGGTGTGATTATGGAAAATGATAATTAATAAGTCAATAATAGCAGAATAATGAGAGATGAGATGACATTCCGATTGAATGAATTTTCCGATGAATTTCCTGATGAATTTCCGTTCAGTTTAAGATTCCTTTATTTACATTAAAATTAATAGTATAAATACGTTTCAATATAAAGTGTATTTATTTAAGGATGTCCTAAGACCAAAACAAACCTGACCTTGAACACTTATCTTGAGTTTCCAAAGAAATCACTCAAATTTATTCACACTACAAGTGATTCATTCATTAATCATATTACACTGCATCCTTTTTCAAAGTAAATATCACATAATTCCCGTCGAAAACTGCAAAACAATCAAGTTAACCATAACTTAACCAAAATTTCTGTTCCGATTTTGACAGCTCTCAATTGATTTACTAGTGATGGGGTATAACAATGAACCAATTGAAGTTAAAAAAATTTCAATCGATAAAGTATTTACTGAGTATTATTACTCGTGAAAGTATTGTTAACGGAAAACGGAAAATAGGCAACGGGCAGCCACACTGCTAGTCTGTAAAAATCGCAGATTGTTTATTATTTAATTCTAATTAAACAGTACTGTACGCAGGATCAATTCTATTGTTGCGTCAAATGTATCGCCTTTGTTTTTCTTTTTAATATATTAACAAAAAGTGTTAGTCATTATTAAAAATTAATCACAAAATAAAATAAAAAGAACTAAAATGACAGTTCAAAAACAAATGAGAAAAAGGCGACCATTTCTTTTTCCTGCCAAATTGTAGAATTTTTCATAAGATTCATAGAGATAAAATTATGTTCATGAAAATCAGCAATCCAGTAGGCTGATTATGTAAAGCTATTTAAAACAACAACCGTTACATTACTGCTTTAGTAAGAAAGCTGTCATATTGATTCTCACAAAAGTAACAATGTAACGATGATTTCAATCAAATTTCGACAGTTGTAGTAAGAAACGATTCAGTATTTGTAGTAAGTAAGTATTACCCTTTATCAAAATTGATATTTTTTTAATAAATATATTTTTGTATGTATATGTATCTTTTTTTAACTATACCAGTATTCAATGTACGATAATAACAGTCAGTAAAAAAGAAAACTATAAATAAGCGTTAAACTAATGAACTGATCTGAAAAATCGAGAATATCGAACAGATAACGAATTGAATTCAATTGATAATTTTGTGCCCAACTATATAGGTGATTCCAAGGTCAGGTTTGTTTTGGTCTTAGGACATCCTTAAATAAATACACTTTAGGTACCCCTGATTCCTGGACTTTATCATTTGAAGACAGCTTTCACTCGGACACCGAAGCCCCATCATTGTAATTCCATTCATGGACAGGAAAGTACATCTGCAGAAGCGTCTTGTAGATGTCTACATCAACCGGCATGAAGGTGCAGAATATGATCCTTTCCATCTCTTCGTTGGCTTCCAGAAATTTCCTAGCAGTGCGTAGGGCAACATGGGCAGCAAGGCGGTTAGGGAAACCGTATATGCCGGTGGCGATGCAAGGGAAAGCAAAAGATTTGATCTTGTATTCCTGGTGGAAGGAAAGACTTTTCTCGTAGCAAGATCGCAAGTCTTTAACGGAGCCATCACGAGGGCCGACTGTATGTATCACATCTGCAATGAGAATAAATTTCAAGTTTGAGAAAAAACAGAATGAGAGTCAATAACATATTTTGCTGGCCCAAGATACAGCTTAGAGCACTGGAACAATGTGAAATGTGGGCGTCTTAGCCTTTAACCGACGACGAGCGGTCTCACAAACCGCTGCGGTTTTCAAAACTCCCAGACTGGTATGTTATACTTTGACGACACGATTGGCGTAGTGCGCTGTGCACCGTTTCTCGCCTTCAATTTCGTAGTGTCCCGGGTTCGATCCCCGGTCAGGACAATTTCGGAAATAATCTTTTCTAAATTGGCCTGGGTCGGGGTGTGATGGGAGACGCCCCTGGCTTAATTCCTTGTCTGGTACCTCGTAACACAGGGATATTTTTCCCTATCCTATCCTTCGAGGCCATGACAAGAGGTGTGTTGTCTGGCGCATATTTATATTATACTCACTCCAGTGTCCCAAGCGTCTCAATCCTTTAGATTTTGCTTCCAATCACGCCGTAGCGGAGTGTAGTTTCATCGGCGGAAGCGATTCTGGTAAGTTATTTCGATCTAAAATTCAACCGCGGTCTGTGGGACCGCACGTCGCAGACTATGTAACTTTTTTATGCCTTAATTTTGACTTGTCTTTTGTTCTAGACCACAAATTTTGACCAAAATGTACGTCACCTCAACCTGGATTAAGAAAAGAAGGGTCTTCTGGCAAATATAGTTTAGTACTTTTTACAACTTCTACCTGGGTGAATTTGATTAAAAGTAATCAATCTACTCCTGTAAACGACTATCAAATGACATAAGTATGGATCACGCCTCGCATATGTGGGTGATTGCTGTAAAAAAGACGTGTGCTTGTTGTCATCAAGATTGAAAAGGAAATCATCCTACAGATCCATATATAATACATAATAGAAAGTATGTCCTCAATCTGCATAATTTTCAGTTCATCCTAGGTCAAAAACAAAATTTCAGCATAAAACTATGTCCAATGGTTTTCATAATTTCGTAATCTTTTATTGTACAGTCAACAGCGGAAGTAGAGTAGGTGAGAAGATAATCTATCGTGCCAAAATTAATGATTTTACAAAAACTATAAAGCTTATTAAACTACTGCCAAGTCCATGTTTTTGGCCAAGTCCATGTTTTCGCGAGTCAAAATAAAACAAGCAAAAAACAAAATCAAAGCGACTTGGAACATTATAAATTAAGAAACTTGTAAGTCCATCCCAAGCAATAACTCTTTCTCACTTAAAATTAAAGATAATATTATTAAATCTGACGTTGATAGGTATAGCTAATATATTTGAATAATTTTTGTTTAGGTTACCTTTTATTACTACCAGTAAACTAAATTCTAGTTCACTGCTAGCTAGTTCTCCTAACATCAAATGTTGATGAGTGCACCACTAGTTATTGTTTTGATCATATATCTCCTCATACGATCCTCAAAACGTTTAAAGAGCTTAACATAAAAAAACAGAGGATTTATGGGGTATTTCGGTTGATATACTCAAATAAATCATAGATACAATCTCCCCTAGTTTAGCGTAACTTTTTAATAACTGTGTAGACAAGGGTTCCCTGATAAGTCAGGTGATAAAAGCCATCATCATCATGATCATCCGTGCGGTCTATCCCGGTTGTGAACCCACACTGGTGTGTGGGGTGCCAGGGTCCGCCTTTCTTATTTTCTTGGCCCACTTCGCGCGGTCTTGTGCATCCTCAGTGGTGAGTTTGTTGGCACGGATGTCACCCTTAACGACGTCAAGCCACGGCTTCTTGGGTCGACCTCTTCTACCGGTACGGGGCGGCATGGCCAGACATTTGTTGCCCACGTAGTTTGCCGATCTCCGTGATACATGACCATACCAACAAAGTCTGCACTCCTGCAGCTTGTCTGCGATGTCACGAACACGAAGGCTACCGCAGATGCGGGTGTGACGCACGCGATGTTTGCGTGAGACTCCACACATCCACCGCAGCATCTTCATTTCCGTGACGCGCAGGTCCTGCTTCTGACGCTCTAGAAACGGCCATGTTTCACTGCCATATAAAAGGACAGGCCCAATAATGGTTTTATAGACCTGCCCCTTCAGCTTGATCCATTGTGAAGTCACAAATGACACCAGTCACCTCACGCCATTTGGCCCAAGCGGCGGAAATTCGGGCTCTGACGTCGCGGTCGATGTCCCCGGACGCGCTTAACACAGATCCCAGGTATTTAACACGGTCCGTGCGCTCGACCACGTCAACGCCTATGCGGACAGACTGGGTATCTGTGGTGTTGCAGGCCATGTACTCCGTCTTCGCCACATTAAGTTTCAGACCGCCGTTTTCAAGTGATTTTTTCCACTTATTCACCCGTTGTACCAGCCGCCGAATCTGCTAGCGCTATATCATCAGCATACATAAGCAACCAGGGTGGTTGCTCATGGTGGTCTAGGATGCTGTTTGACAGAACGTCTAATATTACGCTGAACAGAAACGGGCTAAGGGAAGGGAAGCGTGTCACCAACCGCAGTTCTAACTATGGAACTGGAATCGTGGTACATGTCCCGGATAATGTCAATAAAGACTTCGGGAACGGCCCTGGACCGCAGCGCCCAGCCGATCATCTCACGAGGGACACAGTCGAAGGCCTTCTGCATGTCTAACAAAAGTAGATGCAGAGGTGTATTCTTCAGTCTGTATCCCTCCATGAGCTTTCTTAAGGCAAATATGGGGTCCATGGTCCCGCAACCCAGTCGAAACCCATACTGACATCCCGAGATTGTACACTCCTGTCGGATCCGAGAGTCTACAATGCGCTCGAGGAGCTTCATGGTGTGGGACATCACCTTTATGCCGCGATAATTGCTGCACTCCTGCACCGAGCCCTTGCCCTTGAAGACTGGCGTGATAATGCTCAGTCTCCATTGGTCTGGTATCTTCCCGGTGAGGAGAATGCAATTGAAAAGGTGGGTAAGTATGCCCACACCACGAGAGCCCATCGATTTCCAAGCTTCGATAGGGACTCCATCGGGTTCGACAGCTTTCCGGTTCTTCATGCGGCGAAGAGCCGACTGGACTTCATCAGGCGTTACCGGGGGCACTAGTCCTTGATTTGAAGTCCTGGAGATCATGGGATCTGACTCCTTCAAGCAGCTACTACCTGGTTCGGGGCGGGCAGCGCTCCCGGCATTTGCCTCGAGGCTTCACTCACAGGTCTATCACAAGTAGACGGTGTGGAGCAAAAAGACTCTCTCCGAGTATGACCTTACAGTTAGCTACCTTGCTGATCTGGGTCTCCTAGTGAGAAAGTAGTCGATCTGGGTTGCGCTCCTACCGCTCTTGTAGGTGATCAGATGCTCGGGACTCGTTTTGAAGCACGTGTTCACGACGGCCAAGTCGGCAGCCATACACGTCCGGAGAATCTCTTCGCCTTCAGCGTTACGACTGCTAGAACCACCGTGAACACGCCCGTATTCCTCACACTGTTCACCCACATGACCGTTCAGATCGCCACCCAGAACGACGCCTTGGGACAATGGAATAGTGCACAGTAGTTGGTCGATTTGCTCCCAAAAGTGCCTTATCCGAATCGCTACAACCGACCTGCGGTGCGTAGGCACTTATTAAATTGGTCGTGACCCCTTCGATAAGCACCCTCACGACCACAAGGCGGTCGCTAACACGATTTACTTCCAAGACACTATTCTGCAATTCCTCGGACAGCACCACCCCCACTCCATTGGCCCCACCAGGAGAACCCGCGTAGATCAGCTTGTAGCCGTGCCCGATGTTCCGGGACCTGTTGCCTCTAAAGCGAGTCTCCTGCAGGAACGCCAAGGCCACCCTCCGCCTGGCGAGCACATCGGCCAGCTCGCGAGCGCGTCCCGTCAGCGTGCCAACGTACCACGATGCGAAGCGGACCTTCCTCTGGACTAATGTCTTTAACCGGGGTCGCCCATGGCCCGGTAGCCCTAACCCACTTAACACAGGAGTAGGGCGATCCCCCTGCGCGTCGTTTTCCGGCGACGCCCTATCCAAGTCGGGTACTCTCTGCTGACTTTCCATTTAGTGTGTGGCTTGAGTTGGCTTCACGGGAGCGACTGCCATCTGACCTCCCAACCCATAAAGGGGAGCCGTCGCCAGAGCCTCCTTCGTTGATCAGCAGGGTGCACCAGCTTGCAGGCGAGGTTGGCTTGGGGCCCGAAGATGTTGGAGGACACCTTTGGGGTGTAAGGGGGTCACTTTTCGTAGGTGAGAAAAGTGGCCCATCCAATTATAGTCCTATTTCTATTCTACCGGCTATTAATACAATTTTTGAAAAGATAATAATGAATCAATTACTCTCTCACTTTGCTCGTAATAAATTATTACATAGTAATCAATTCGGATTCACTAAAAATAGGAATACAACCGATGCAGGTGTTGCGCTCATCAAGCACATATTTGATGCTTGGGAAGGCCAGCAAGATATATGCAATAGGAGTTTTTTTATGATTTGTCAAAAACATTTGACTGCGTGTAGATCATGAAATTCTACTGATGTAGCTGAGACATTACGGTGTTTCAAATATAGAACTTAGCCTTATAGAATCTTACCTCTCTGATAGAATACAAAAAGTGAGTATCAATGGTACGAACTCTTCCGGTGCCACCATACATATGGGCGTGCTCCAGGGATCAATATTGGGTCCTCTATCTATTTAAATGACCTGCCTTATTTAGTCAATAAAAAGTAAATAAGACCTATGTGGGATTGTATTATTTGCTGATGACACTTGTCTGATTTTTAACGTACATAGAAGTAAAAAAGCACTTGACGACGTAAATGATACTCTCTTTAACTAAGGTAATGCATTGGTTCACGAGTAACAACTTACCGCTTAATGCTCAGAAGTTTCTATACCCAATGAAAGACAGGTCGATACCATTATAAACACGAATAACGAGCCATTAGAGATAACGAATTCCACGGTATTTCTAGTAATTACTCTTGATTCCAAGTTACAGTGGGGCATATTTCTGCCCTGGCAGGAAGACTTAGTTCGGCGGCTTATGCTGTTACAAAAATAAGGCTCCTGACTGATAATGATATTTTCACAGTGTTATGTCGTATGGTCTACAGTTGTGGGGCTCGGCAGCGGATCTCAACACCATCTTTGTTCTTCAAAAAAGAGCCATCCGCTCCATTTACAACCTTAGACCACGCGACTCGCTTCGTGAAGTATTCAAAGAGATAGATATTTTAACTGTGTACTCTCAATTTATTTATGATAATGTAGTATATGTCCGTAAAATCTTGCATCTCTTCAAGAAAAACAGTGATGTTCATAAACTCAATACCAGAAATAAAAATAAGCTCGTAACTCCCAGTCTAAGACTGCATAAGGATAGCATAGGGAAATCATTTGTTGGTCAATGTGTAAAATATTTTAATAAGATTCCGAAAACTCTTGTTGTACTGCGTCTTCACAAGTTTAAGTCTCAAAATTAAGCTATGTTAATGGAGCAAGGATATTATAGTGTAGAGGATTTCTTAAATGATAAGAATTTGTGGTCATCCTAGGTATAATCTGCTCCTCTGCACATTTTTTTTTATGACTTACTCTGTTCATTCAATTTTTGTGTATAAAAACAAGATTGAAAAGAGTAACCATCAAGTTTCTTGCCGGAGTCTTCTCGATCGGAAACAACCTCCGAACCGGTGGTAGAGTCACATTATGTTTAATTATGATATTTACTATCATAGTATTATTTTATGTACGTTAATTTTTATTTAGTATATTTTTGCTATATATTTTTTTGTATTTGACTTGTCATAAATAATTTTTATAAGTCTATATGAATAAAGATATTTTTTACTTTACTTTAATAAGAATATAATTGAGACATTTCATTCATTATAATGGATATATGCTGCTTGTGATCATTTTTTTCGTATTTTTTATTCATAAAACCAAATTGGAAGTTTGATCAATCATCATTCACTTTTGCTGTTGACTGTACAAGAAAACATTTTTTTTTTGTTTCTTGTTTTTATCTTTATAAGTAAGTAACTTTTTCTTGACCTCAAGTGCAATGCATATCTTTTATGCGGTTTTTTTTTATATTGCCCGTCAAGATGACCTCACTTCACCTGATGGAAAGCCCAGCCATTCAAACGAATCACTGGGCTGGCCGTCCTCACCTGAAGGCCTGCAGAAATGCCTTTTCACGCACTTTGAAGACCCCGGGACTATACGAGGAAGGAAACACATGTGCTGGAACAGCGTTCCACGTCTGGATGGTACGACAAAGAAACGAGTCACCGAACCTTGTAGTTCGGGCCAACAAATGTTGAATTGTGTGTGGGTGACGCCGTAGTCCAGCACGCGTGGTACGGGAGTGGAAAGGTGAGGGTGGGATAAGCTGGAATAACTCGTCAGAGCATTCCCCATTGTAGAAGCGATAGAGAACACTTAGCCTGGCAATGTCTCTACGCAATTGGAGAGGCTCAAGGGTAAAAGTTGCCTCTGGGTTTCCAATAATACGGAAAGCACGCCGCTGCAACCTGTCAAGAGCTTCGAGTAGGTACTTGGCGGAACCGTCCCAGAGATGAGAGCAGTATTCCACACAAGGGCGAACTTGTGTCTTATACAAGAGACAGAGCTGCTCAGGCGTGAAGAATCGTCTCACTCTGTTCAGGACTCCGAGTTTACGGGATGCAGTTCTAATGACGCTCTCAATGTAGTCCCGCTGGTTTAGGTTGCTACTAACATCCATGCCAAGGATGTTTAGGCTATCCTTAATCGGTAGCGGGGTGCTCTGAAGAGTGGGATGGGAAAGGAACGGCGACGCCTTTGCTGTGAATCCACACACCTGCGTTTTCTTGGCATTGAACTCGACAAGATTGCATGCACCCCATTCTGAAATGCGGTCCAACACTCCGTTAAGCTCAACAACAAGACTTCGCCTCTTCTCCTCGATGTAAGTCTGCTTTGCCCCAGGGGACTCGAAATAACGCGCGTGGACCTTGCTATCATCCGCATAGCAATGAATATCACCAAGAGATAACGTGTCATTGATATGCAGAAGAAACACCGTCGGTGACAAGACGGAGCCCTGCGGCACTCCGGCATTAATCTGGAGAAAGCGTGATTATCGACCATCGCAAAGGACACTAATTATACGTCCCTCCAGAAATCCGGCGACCCAGTCGCATAGGCGAGGTGGCCGACCGTATGCCGGAAGCTTGGAAAGAAGCGAACGATGCCATACACGGTCGAAAGCTTTGGCAATGTCAAGGCTGACGGCCAAAGATTCCCCTGGCTTGTCCATAGCCCCCAGATGTGTGTTACGTACGCTAGAAGATCGATGAATAAGAGAGTGATCCTCTAGATAGCGGATGAGCTGCGTGTTTATGATCCGCTCAAGCACTTTAGCTAAAACTGAGGTTACGGCTATTGGACGGTAATTGGCAGGGTCAGACCGGTTCCCTTTTTTGGGAACTGGTTGAACGTTCGCCTCCCTCCAAGACAGCGGCACAAGACCCGAATTGTAGGAGAGGCGATACAGGCTAGTGAACACGATAGACAACTCCGCTGCACATTTCTTCAGCACCACAGCTGGAATTCCATCAGGGCCACTGGCTTTCAAAAAGTGTCGTGTTTTTACTAAACACGAATTACTTTTGTTCATTCGGCCTATCGCGATCGTCCTAGGATTTACGCAAAAAGGCGGCTCTTCCTATCATCCTACGACATATATACATATTTGTATTTTTTTGTCATTCATGATATAATTTACCCAAATAATATAATATAATTCACTGTTTGTAAATAATAAGTCGCGTTCCGCCCATTTGTATGCAGATATAATACTGGATAAATAATACCGTGCCTGGGTGCTTATAGTAAGGATATATCCAGACAAGGTTTACGCAACGGGAGCCCCCCAGTGCACCCAGACCCAAACAAAGTTAATTTTCTGAACTGATCCAACCAGGAATTAAAACCGGGATATCACACAAGGCAAGGCGATAATTGAATGCTTATAATATGTTCGAAGTGCTTGCGAACACTAGGCCTGCATTATGTAAACATTTATACAATAATTCATACTTACATTTTGCAGGAAGATTGTAACCTCCAGTCACCTTGGCATCCCCTGTAGTGCAACCATGGAGTGAGTTACATTCCTCCTAGAAAATGTTAATTATCATGAATGAATGAATTTCTAAAAACATTTAAAAATCTAATCAGACCATTCTAGTAACAGTTTAGTTTTTAAAAAAGTCACAAGATGGTGTATGGTCAAAAGCATAAACATACATATGTTTTCAAGACTCAAAAAAAATCTGAGCAGAACATTAGCCACAAATATCTATATGAAAGTTCATACCAACTCTTTGTTAAATTGTTTATCATGGCTAAGGTTATGCCTAAATATTTTAAAAGCCTTTGAACTTAAATTTATGTTTTTGACTATATAGTCACATTCAATGATTTAGTTAAGTGGATAATGCATGTCTAAATTGAAGCTAAAACATTACATTACATGGCACCCATGTCACAGAGACATTCTGTTTTCTCTCTCTCTGACATATTTTAAGCAATTTAACTAAGGAAAAAGTGAGCTAAGAATGATGTTAAGCACACATATCCCTGTTCCCTTGACTTGGTGCTGATTCAGAGTCCTTGTAATTCAAATGTCATTGGTCATATTCAAGTATTGATAAGGTACAGGAAATACCTGTAGAAAAGGCCCAGCCGCACGATGTATAGCTCCGTCCACCCCTCCACCTGCTAAGAGTTTGGAGTTGGCAGCATTCACAATGGCATCTATCTAAAATAAAAATGAGTCCATCAGCTAGTAATAAAAATACTGACTTTGCATACAAAAAATATTGACCTTGCGAGTGATTTGTATGGTGACCTTGAACTTAAAGATATTGAAAAAATCTAATTTTCGCCTATCTAGTTACTACATTATTAACTGAGTATGCCATATCGTTTTCGGAAGTTATTTGATGATCACCTGCTACAATAAATTTGGTCAAAAACTGGTTAAAATTTCATCAGATCAATAAACTAGGATTATGAACTATGAACATATTTCATTGATCCAATTTAGCAGGGATTTAGCAGAGGTGATCATAACATAGGTACCTACCTCAAGTTTGGTAATGTCTCCCTGGAAAATAGACATCTTTTCAGATAATATTATGTTCTTTGAGGTGTCCAGCTTGATCTTCTGGAACTCGGTGAGGTCATCCAGGGTAGGCTTCAACATCTCAATATCTTTATTTTTCACAACAAACTTACACCAGGGGTCAACTCTATCAAGTATGATGTATTCGCTGGTTTTATAAAACTTCCTTCTTTCTTCTAGAGGCATGTTTAGGATTTTATTCTTTTCAATCTTCCATTTATTCTGTGTAGTCATTTTTACCAATGAATAACAACGAACTTGTACTTGTTGCGCTCGATAATTCCGGAATACAGAAAATAAAATGTTAGGCCTCCTCAGTCTCACCGGCAAATTCATTTTAGGGATGCCCGATTTGAATCAATCTTTTAGAAAATCGATTCATGACATTATGATTTTCCGATTTGTTGGATCGATTTACCACAATACGATTTTCACTCAGATCGGATTGTATAAATAAATCGTACCAATAAAACACAAACAATGATGGGAAATTTGCAAGTACCTTTGCACCTAAATCAGAGTAAGATTACGCCTACTTCTCTTCATTTTTTTTTTTTAGTTTTGCATTACCTCCCTAAGACTGACCCGAGTGTGAACCAAGCATGAAATGAGGGTACGAATTAATATTTTGTTTATTTTATACCGCCGTGAATGTTATTGTACTGAGACTATTTAGGTTCATGTCATTTACCATAAAACTACGTTACGTTTCTCATAGAGGTATATGTTGTGAGCGTGGCCTATAATTTAAAATATGGTTTTAATATGGCTCTGCCATCAAAATTGAGCGTTTGTAGCTTTTTTTGACTTATTGAGTACAACACAAAGAAAATACAAAATTAAATTCAATTGAAGAAAGGTATTTAGGTATATTTTGACGTGACAACGTCTTAAATTAGGTTGCGGCTGGGAGTCACTTATGAAAAAGTGTAACGCTCGGTAACGTTACGATGAGTCACCGAACGAGAGAGAGGCCCGCCGAATGCCTTGCGTCTCTCTCCCACTCAACTATGATCGGTCTGCCGCAATTCTTATTTTCATTCAATTCCTTGTTCCTATTGTGCAATTTAATTATATTCATATCAATAAATATTCTACCGAGAAAAAGACGTTGTCACGTAAAATCTTCGCCCGTAAAACCGACTTTACAGGCAACCATTTTTTACAATAACATTTATGTAAGTATTTAGTTACAATACCCGAACATGCAGTCATGTGAAGGCACACGTATCACACGTATTAAATGTATGAATTTTTCGCTGCTAGATTAACCTTTATGTATTTGTTGCACTTAGTTATAAATATATATTATTTAAGATATAATAAGCATGTAATAGTGTAGGCAGATGTTGGTTGGTCTAAATAAAAAAAATAAACAATAAAAATGTTCAATTTTTCTGATTGCCATTTTCATAGTACACACATCAACATGAACTAGGGATATTTAAATTACCCCTAGATAACTAAAATTCCATTAACTTTTTATTAAGACACCAACACATTAAAATAAACCTTGTTTATTAGCCTATCTAATCTGATAAATAAACTTTTAGATAAAGTTCAATTTAAAAAAAACTTAGAAGAAGAGGAAAACTCAGACAAATTTCACTCTTAACTTTATTTTTGAAACATCAAAACCTAAACAAAACAAATATTTTTTTTTTTAAATTGTTGATAACTTAATATTATTAATCCGTGGATCCACCTAAGACTGTCCTTAAGTCAGCGGATTGTGCAGGCCAGTCTAAAGCTTGGATATCATGCTGTTGTAACGATACGCGCCGTATGTGGATGGGCATTGTCGTGCATTAGCTGGAAATTTTGTCCCATTTGCTGTCTGTGGGGCAAGATTACAAATATTACATCTAGCACCTCATCTCGGTATTTTAGAGCAGTCATATTGCCTTGTATCCAAACGAGGTCCGTTCTACCGCCGAGACGAATTCCTGCCCAAATCATAATCGTGCCACCTTGATATGCATGAACTTGTTGTGGGTGCTGCAGTCGACTCCAACGTACAGGTTCTCTCCAAACGCGTACTCTTCGCGAATCAGGATGAAATCCGAACCTGGATTCATCAGTGAAAAGCACAAGTGACCATTGAGAATGGTTCCAGTTTTCGTGTGCAATAGCCCATTGTAATCTTCTTCCTCGATTGCCTCTCCTTAGCGCTGGCACCCGAAGTGGCCTACGAGCACGTAGGTTGGCTTCATGCAGTCGTCTTCTCAAAGTTTGACCGCTTACCAGCAAACCATACTCTCTCTGTAGCCTTTGAACCAATTGCATCGCCGTTACATTTGGTTGACTTCGTGCAGCATTTACTATGAATCGGTCCTGTACATGTGTTGTAATGCGTCGAGGGCCTCGGTGCCGTACCACCACTTCCCCCGTGACACGATAACGTGACCAAAGCCTAGATATAACGCTCTGACTGGTTCTCATGGCTTCAGAAACCGCAATTTGGGTAGCGCCAGCTTGAATCATGCCCACAGCTCTTAACATTTCGTTCCTGGTCAAGTGTCTACGTAGCATGATTAAATGAACACCGAAGATGCGTTTGACAAAGGTGTATAGAAATTTATGGAGTTTTAATCAAGTTAGAAGTTCGTGAAGATTTACTTCTTTTGAAGGAATTCAATGAATGCGAATTTCATCCTAAAACAAAATCTTTTATATACAAATTTGAATTTAAAAAAGGAACTTAAATAATGTTTTTATAATATGTCATTAATAGTTTTTTTGTAAGGCCAGTACTTTTTAAGTTATTCAAAAAAGTTTTATGTTATACCACTAGACCATGTTGTTTTGCTTACTTAATATCTTCATAACCAAGTGGACGAAGTCATGGGCAACGGCTAGTATAGAATATAATCCCCCCCCCCCCCTTCATGCAATTTTCTAAGGCTAATCGACATGAATGGCAGTGCCATCAAATCAAGTGATTTTACTAACATATTAAGTTTTATAAAAGCTTGCAAAAACCGTTATTAATGTAAATATAAACAACATTATTACGCCTTTTTATTATTTTTTGAAAGTATGATACGATTTTCCAAGATCGAATGAGATCGATTCAACGTAATACGATTCAGATCGTGAAGCGATTCCCGAAGTTACGATCAAATACGATCCGAAAGATTAATTCATAACAAAAGATCGGGGTAATTCATTTGCACAAACAAGACAGTTCTTTTACCAAAAAGTGTCGTTTTATTTACCTAAGTTTTATAATTAGGATAAGATAATCACGTTCTATCAATATTATAAAATAAAACCATAATAGAACAGGCCCTGATAAAATGACATTGACATTCTGCTTTTCAGGTTCAGGGCTGTCAATTGAAGAAAATGATTGGTGTAAAATGAACATCGATTACTGAAAATGTGAAGATCACACATCTCAGAACATTACTGAAATTTATACGACAATAGGTCATAACTTACCTGTCTTTTTGACAGTATATAATTTTGAGCTTATACAACTTACTTATTCACTAGTAAGTGTGAAAAAATTCATAAGTACTACATAACATGAATTATTGAATTAGACTATAGCTCACGGTTGGGCATAGAATCCATCAATAAAAGTAACTTTTCGCTTTATCTGATGGGTATTGGCTAAATTGCTTCGTCTGCCAAAATAAAGGTTGGTGGTTAGGAACATTATTATTTAGGAATATTTATTATTTAATATTTAGTGCACAAAATAGTATAAAAGGCGGACTCAATGCTTAAAGCATTATCTACCAGTCAACCATTGGGTGGGACAGAAATGCTTTTGGCGGTGCTAGTATCTGTGTTTGAGAAGAAAACAAAAGCAACAAAGATACTAAAAACGACAATAAATAACCTATACTTACTTTAAATACCTAATAGTATTAGGCTATTAACTAGATATATCCATCAATAAATCAATCTAAATATACACCCATAAAAAATAATATTTAAATAACATACTCACTTTTCCATTAGAATTGAAGAAGATGGAGGAAAATCTAAGGGAATTACATAGAATTTCTCAGATACTAACGGGCTGATTTTTTGAAAGGCTTTAGTTTGTGACATTTAAATGGTGTCAGGCAGCTTATTCCACAGTATGATGGCTGCAAGAGTAAAGGAGTGGTCCACGAGTGTATGGACTGGGAATATGATTAAAATTTAACACACTTTAGCTGACCCGGGATTTTGAACCCTGAACCACCGGATTTTCGAGTCATCCGAAAGCTCACACCACTCATCCACAAAAATATTTATACTCATGATTCGTAAAAGTCGTGAGGTTAGGCATTATCAATTAAATAAATAATTGTAAATATGGGCCAGAGAATGACCTGACCATGTTACGAGGTAATGGCCAAAGATACAAGCCAGGGTACATGGCGTCTCACTCAGCCAGACACGAGCCAAATGTGAAACGTTTGTTTCCTGAATTGGGTATTATTTTGTCTATTTTTTGATGTGTTATCGAAAGAACTTTCAATAAATATTTTTAAGAACATATTCCGATAGCACTAAAACAAATCAAATCAAATCATTTATTGCAAACTAAGTGTACATAGGTGGGTCCATTATGTTTAGTGCTTACAACTTAGTTGCTCTTTTCGAGCACTGCAACTTAGGCAACATGCTATGTAAGTAATTATAGTAATAATACATAACTTACATTATAACAGTATAAACATATGAATAACATTTAAATACACTCGCGAGCAACCAAATCGACTCAACCAAATCGACACTCAACACAAAACCTCTAGGTGTTGCAATTTTGAAAATCACTGATTTTGGACTTGCCCAATACGCTCCGTCGCAATGTAGTGACGTCACATGACAACATTCAACATGTTCTGAAAAATATTTGTTCAGCAGCTATACTCAATCTTGTGTTTGTGAAAATAGTATCAAATCATTTACTAGCTTTCCGCCCGCGACGTCGGCTACGTTATCGTTATATATTGTGGCCAAATTATATAGAATCTTTATAAATTGTAGCTCATGTGTTATTCTGATGTGTAAGCTGTATTACTGGAAAGTTTCATCTAAATCGTATGTAGTTCAGAAGTTTTTGTGTGAAAGAGTAACAAACATACATACATACTTCCTCACAAACTTTTACATTTGTAATATGAGTAAGAAGTGAGATAGTAAGATAACGTATTTATTTATAATGTTACTAGCTTATCGCCTTCGGCTTTGCCCGTGTTATCGTTATATTTAATGGCCGAATTACATGAATTTTTTTTTTTACATGTTAGTCAAGATGACCTCACTCCACCTGATGGAAAGCGGTTGTGAGGTCCAGATATGAGGTTGACAAGCCCAGTCATTCAAACGAATCACTGCGCTGGCCATCCTCACCTTGAAGGCCTGCAGAAACGCCTTTTGAAGAAAACACATGTGCTGGAAGAGCGTTCCACTTCTGGATGGTACGACAAAGATACGAGTCACCGAACCTGTTCTAATGACGCTCTCAATGTAACCCCGCTAGTTTAGGTTGCTACAAACATCCATGCCAAGTATGTTTAGGCTTTCCCTAATCGGTAGCGGGGTGCTCTGAAGAGCGGGATGGGAAAGGAACCGTGACGCCTTTGCTGTGAATGCACACACCTGCGTTTTCTTGGCATTAAACTCGACAAGTTTACATGCACCCCATTCTGAAATGCGGTCCAACACTCCGTCAAGCTCAACAACAAGACTTAGCCTCTTCTCCTCGATGTCAGTCTGCTTTCCCCTAGGGCGCTTGAAAAACGTGCGTGGACCGTGCTATCATCCGCATAGCAATGAATATTACCAAGAGATATCATGTCATTGATATGCAGAAGAAACAACGTCGGTGACAAGACGGAGCCCTGCGGCACTCCGGCATTAATCTGGAGAAAGAGTGATTTTCGACCATCGCAAAGGACACGAATTCTACGTCCCTCCAGAAATCCGGCGACCCAGTCGCATAGGCGAGGTGGCCGGCCGTATGCCGGAAGCTTGGAAAGAAGCGAACGATGCCAACACGGTCGAAAGCTTTGGCAATGTCAAGGCTGACGGCCAAAGATTCCCCATGCTTATCCATAGCCTCCCCCCAGATGTGTGTTACGTACGCTAGAAGATCACCCGTAGACCGTTTTGGTCGGAAGCCGTACTGACGGTCGTGAATAAGAGAGTGATCCTTAAGGTAGCGGATAAGCTGCGTGTTTATGATCCGCTCAAACACTTTAGCTAAAACTGAGGTTACGGCTATCGGACGGTAATTGGCAGGGTCAGACCGGTCCCCTTTTTTGGGAACTGGTTAAACGTTCGCCTCCTTCCAAGATAGTGGCACAAGACCCGAATTTTAGGAGAGGCGAGAGGCTAGTATAATTTCTTCACCACCATAGCTGGAATTCTATTAGAGCCACAGGCTTTCCTGACATCGATCTGATCTTTATGAATTATTTGTCGCCCATGTGTTATTCTGATGTATAACCTGTTTTACTGTAAAGTTTCATGCAAATCTGTTCAGTAGTTTTTGCGTGAAAGAGTAACAAACATACACACACATGCATACTCACAAACTTTCGCATTTATAATATTACTAAGAATTTATAAGAAGTACTCGTAAGATTAAAATTATTATATTCTCGTTTATTCAGTTTAAAACTTAGGTATAAAATTTGTACAGGATTTCTATAAAAATAAAGATTTATAACAATAAAACAACAATTATAATTATAAAAAACTTAGTAACTACAATTATAAAACCTAAGATTATAAAAACAATGATTTACAAAAACACTATAAAAAACCTTAACCTAGAGTGTCGCCGGCAGCGGGGCAGGCAAGGCCTAGATTACCGGTGGTTAGGGCTCCAGGGAGAGGAACCTCCTGACAATGCGAGCCGTTTCCTGGAGCACCGCTTTCTGCACTTGACCCTTGACCCAACCGCTAAGCGATAGCCTCTCGAAGTGTTTGTCGAGGCTCTCCGCTATTAAACCCTTCGCTGATACGACTATTATTATTATTATTTTGATATTTATACTATGCATCTCGGCATACAAGCCGGTTTGTGAGGAAAATACGGGCCAAAGCCAAGTAGTATTCTCATTTTTTAAGTAATACTACACAATTGTCGTAAAATCCTGGGGATGTTAGAGTTCTTCTGTGAGTGTGATTGTTTGTTTGGGGTTGAGTTATGTGTAATGATTGATGAGATAAGTATGAACGTGAACTGTGTGTTTCTGCTAGGTGTTAGTGATGATTGTTTGTCTGTGAGTGCGATGTATCATCAATCTGCAAGAATTTTTTTTTTATTATCAAGTAATAAGTAAGAAATTAGTAATATAGTAAGATTATAGGAAGTACGATTTATTAAGGTACACCAACAGCGAAACATTAATTACACTTTAACAAGAAACTAGTCATGGTGTGTAGCATTACATGTAATTTTTCAATTCTAGACTTACTAACTTGGTGCATCTTGGTGGTTTGTTCTTCGACTCAGCATTGCTTAATGTTCCTATCAAATTAAAATAATTTATGAGGATGAATGATGAAGAATCGATAATCGAAAAGGCGTTTTTTATTTTTTGATGGTATTATCTGACAGCCCTACAATTTCTGTCAAACAAGATTTCTCCACGTAACGCACGCTGCGTTTTTATCGAAATCTTCAAAAACCCTCCTTTAATTAAAAACTTATCACCAGCAATGATCGTTTAGTGAAATAATTAAGAGTGTCGTTACTCTATTTTTACCGTATTACTTCTCAACACGGCCAGGTAATTCAATAAACTATCGGATTACTAGTGTCTATCATGTCACCGGTCTTTGTCTACAATATATTTTTATAATCACTTAGTTTTCTCGTTGTTGCAGGATGAAGACCCTGTGCCTTCTTCTGGTCGCCCTGCTGGCGATCAGCTGTAGCTTTGGTGTCGATAGGAATAATTTTAAGACCTGTGAGCAGTCTGGTTTCTGTAAACGTCTACGAGCGTTCAAGCCAGAAAAGTCCCAGTATATTGCGGATTTCTCCAATGTTTTGATTCATGACAACCTAGCTTTTGTCGACGTAAAGTTTGTAGACCTAGAATCTGAGCAGAAGACAGTCTTGGTAAGTGATTTTACCTATGTTTTTAGTGTTACAACTGATAAGTCTGGTCAAGTGTGTTGACGGCCTGTGCTGGACGCCGGCCAAAAAGCCATGATGTAACTCTTGCATTGGGTGTATTTACCTGCATGGAATATTATTTATAATGTGACAGTGGTAAAGTTCCAATAACTGCCAAAAGATTAGGAAAGTACTTTTTCGGTGGGATACAATATCTTCAATATGAAATGATTGTACTAACAAATATAAAATAAATGACTAAGAAAAATCATTTTTGGTGTAAATATCCCAAATATTATCACTGACTTATATTAACTATTTGATTCTATCATAATCTGCTGAAAAACTTTAACAGTTTTCTGAAAGTTACCTGCCCACTAATTTGTGATATTTTTATTGTTGATTTATGTAAACAGTGAATTGAAAATTTTTAGAACATAATTCAATTTTTGGTAATTGGGTACATGCTGAACAAAGTATTTCTTTAGGGGCTAAAAAAAATTTTAATAAAAAAAAACCAACTTCAAAAAGAACTATTCCAAAACTAAGCACCAAAAAGTAAAGAAATAATTGCGCATTCTTCTCAAACTTATAGGATAATATAATGTAGGAACAATTATTGTTATTGTTAGAGTCGGTGTCAAACACAACCAAGGCTTTTAATTAAACCAGTATATTTCGAAACATTTTTGTCTTAAATGCCTGAAAACATTGGTTTTGTTCACATTTCAACGGGAAACTAGTAAAAATGCTTTTTTGGAAGAACAAAATTTAAGTTGTTCTTGGTCAATACATTTAACATTGCTTATCATCATAATTTACTGTTTCTTTTCGATACCTTTTAATTTCTTCCATATTGTTCAGTTTTTTTTTTGGTGGCTCAGCTTAGTCACGAAGTAGGTAATTTGGTACAAACCAGTTTTATTAGAGTTCTCATACACATTCTCATTTTGGTTTGTTCTGAACAAAATCCTATGCAAGGAACCATTGAAACATTATTTTTAATATGGTTCCTCCAAGCCCTGATCACAACACATTTTAATTGGATTTAATTCAATCATACATACACTCACACATTCACTCACGCACACAAATCTGCAAGGAACTGTATTAGTACTTTGTTTTAATTTTTTTTTGTTTTTTAATCTTTTACTTTTATATTCACACAGCTTGTAACTGTGCTGGCCACGAGTAGGGGGGCCTGGTGACCTGTAGGACAGGTTTCTATTTTCAAACCTATTTCAGGCACCAGCCCCTCACAAAATGTAGACTATATTCATTTTTTAAACCTAAAATTAGCCCTAAGTACCTATAATTGTGAATGGATTGAATGATATTTGAATTGAATTGAATTGGGTTCCCAAAGTTCTTTTTTGCCTATTGCCTTCAAGTTTTTAATAAATGCTTGTTGGTTTATCAGCACAAGTTCGTGCTGAAGGTGTCTGCGTTAGTAGACAGCACATTCCGTGTGGAGATGGAGGAGGCAGAGCCGCTGTACCAGCGCTACTCGCCGATGCTGGCGCTCAAAGACACACCCTTGGGCGACGAGTGAGTTACCATCTCTATAAAACATTCAACTGAGTTATCAAAATAATTCTTAAACAAGCATGTTGAAGTACCAGCTTTAAGGGCCCTTACACATTGCGAAAAAGTCGCGATACAAACGCGATTCAGTCTCGATGCGGTAACGATACAAGACATCTACCTTTAAACACACTATGCAAAAAGCAGCGATACAATCGCGATGCAGTCGCGTTCAGTGGCTGGCTGTGATACAGTCGCGCGATACAGCATCGATGTAAACGCGATACAGGATCGATACAAACGCAACGACTTAAAACTGTTCAGTATTGCGTCGACAGCCACTATTGCCGTCTGAATCATTGCAAGCGTGCGTGTGCATCGCAACTCACGCGCGGCTGCTTCGAAGCAAACGCAATGCAGCAAGAGCTACAAACGCGCGTTTCCATCGATTCAAATGCGCGTATGAATCGATACAAAACATGTTAATCGCTGGGGTCGCGATGCAGTCGTGCGACTGTCCAATGCGCGTTTGTATCGCTGCAAAAAGTCGCAATGTGTCTTAGTCGCAAGAGGCCTTACGGAATATTTTCCATAATTTTAGTAATTATTTCTTCAAGAGAAGTTTTAAGATTCTACGAGTAACTGAAATTGAATACTATTCAGAACCTTTTTACACTAGCACTTTGTTTGTCCGATTTAGTTAAACTGTTAAAAGGCTTCATAACAAATAAAACTGGTAAAGTAAAGCAAAGTAATTAGCCTAAATACCGCCCAACTGCTGGCCAGAGGCCTCCATCATTGAAATCAAGTCTTCACTATAGTCGGACCAACTCTACACTCCACTTTTTCCATTTCATTTGGCCACAAGTTGCCCATCAGCAAACCGTTTTTGCTGCCCGAAATATTTCTGAACAAAAGCATTCTTTTGCTAACCATTTATGTGGTGTTTTGCAAAACAACAATATCTTTTTGAAACAGGTTGAAAGAAGTGTCCAAAAAGGCTGACAAGCTCGTCCTTCAGAACTCCAAGGGGCACAGAGTAGTGATCCATGCCAACCCGCTGAAGATTGAGTTCCTGGATAAGGAAGGCGAGGTCGTTATGGTCATGAACGAAAACTCGCAGCTGCTGGTGGAACCCCTGAGGAAGAAGGTCGAGAAAGATGAGAACGGCGATGTCGTCGAAGAGGTAAATTAAAGTCCAGGGGCCTGATTCTGCTATTTGAAGGCCAATGAAATATTTTTTTAATTTAATATGTAATGGCATAATTTTTACATCTGGTCCATAAAACTTGTCAAAATCAATCCTTTCAATTACGATTCCATTGATATTTAAATAGCAGAATCTGGGCCCTGTACCTGACCCAAACTTGACTTGACTATCTATAAATCAATCATACTTGACGACACGATTGGCGTAGTGTGCTGTAGCACGGTTTCTCGCCTCGATTTTCCGTAGTGTCCCGGTATCGATTCCCGGACGGGTCAATTCAGGAAACGATCTTTTCTGAATTGACTCGGGTCTGGGTGTGCTGGGAGACGCCCCTAGCTTATTTCCTTGTGTGGTACCTCGTAACACAGGGATTTAATAATCCCTACTTCGAGACCATTACAAGAGGTATGTTGTCTGGTGCATATTTATTTATTTATTACTTTACTTTCTTAGTAAGACTGCCTTACCGACATACAAGAGTAAACTTTTTAAACAAATGACGAGTCAGTCATAATATACTGGTTGAGCCAAGGCCCTTCCAAACTAAAATCCTGGATTCGCAACTGCAGACTCATAGGTAGTATATAGGAGTATCCACGCATGTCAGATTCTAGTTTAATTATGTTTAATTAGTCTAAAAAATATCTGCGACTAATATGTGGGATCCGTTTGAAACAATCGCCTTTGTTTTGTTCTACTGTCAATCACAGCTTAAACTACTGATAGATAAGTAGATAGTATTATTTATTGCATATCAAACAAAGAAACATTGAAATCAATGCATAATTTAGACTTCCTTTATTTATCACTAATTAGGTGTATTTATTACGTGATAAGAAAAGTCGCCGCTTTCTGCAAAAATTGTATATTTAACACAAATATATATATATATGCCTGTTCAACTGGATCAATTCTTCCTGAGTATTTTCTTAGGCCCGTATTCAAAAACAAAAATTTGTACTTGGGTATAGATCTGAGTGACGTTTTTGAATGAACTGACAATCTCTACTCAAGTACAGATCAGTGCTTGAGTACGATTCTAGAATACGGGCCTTAATGTTATATTTTATCACCCCATTTCGATGCATGTGAGTCCGTGACAGATCTTGAATCAACAGCTTGCACTTAAGGGTCCGAACGTCGTATATTTCGGAGATTTTCTTGCGTATTTTCTATTTTTTCTCTACTGGTATGCACACTGTAATTTTAAAAATATAACTCTAAGAATAGGTATACTATACTTTTTGCTATTCATCACACATATTCATTACAAAAAAATATTTACCTATTAAGCATTGGCTACTACCTAATATGTCACGATTCAATGTTTTTATAAAAAGTAAAATATGGCATCGGGAAAAATTACGAAACTTCCAAAAATGCGACTTTGCCAATAGGGCTTTCAAAATTACGGATATGTTAATTACGTAACTAATAATGAATTTTAACGGTCTAATTACGTAACTACGTAATTACGTAATTTGTGAGATATTTTTTAAATCAAATGTGTGTAATAGGTAGCAAAAGGACTATGAAACATGTGAGAAAAGAAAAATTACATTAAAAAAATATTTTTATTTTAAACAAATCAACCGATCAATCAATGTACCTGCCTTTAATATGGCCTTAACAAGTTATAATTATAAGTAAACAGAAACGAAACGCTTTTTACTTATTCCTTTGTTCCTATAAATGAGACCTTATAAACGACAACGCATTTAGTGTATTGTCGTTTAAAGAACTTCTCAATTTACTACACAAATATACAGCCGAAAAAAAAACTCGCTCTGCTTCAATACTTGTTAGTGTAATCGATAATGAATAATTATACGCTGCTGTTAGGTAAACTCTGCGACCACCACCAGCGCTGTCATAGATTCACATTTCCACTCTAACGATGGACTCAAAATCTTTGTTAACTGTAGATTTGTTTTTATTTACTTCTGTCTTAGCTTTGCTTATCTCTTTTTCTAATTCCTCGGCCACAGTTAACTCTTCGTCACTAGAGTCTGTAAGTGCTATGCTTGATTGTTGCCCTGAACCTTGACTGGTCTGTACAAATGTTGTGTTAGTTGTAATTTCAGCCTTTCTAAAAATTTTGTAAAATATTTCCTTATATAATCTGACGTCGGTTTAATGAAGGTTTCTGTTTCTTCGGTTTCATAAAATTCTTCATTGTTATGTAAGTACTGTAAAGTACCAGATACACTCGTTCGTCTTTCTTTTATTCTTTTTCTGAGGGAAGAAGCAAGCTTTTCACTGAGTTCGTTGGACTGACAATCAAGTTTATTTACCATAAACTGAAAGGCAGCATCTTCCGTCAATAAATTTAAATCGCGGCGACACAAAGCCAACACCGTGGTTTTCATTACATCTAAACTATGATAAATATCGTGCAGGTCTTGGATTTCTTTTTTTGTAAAACTCAAATTGGATTTTAAATCCAGTAGTGCCTTCGCAATACATGATTTCAATTTCAAAAACCGACCAATCATATCAGACAATCTGTTCCAACGGGTTTTGCAGTCGAGTATAAGATTTAAGCTCTTTCCATGCTCTTCCGCAGAGTATTTTTGCAACAAGTCATTTTTCAAAGGTGACTTTTTAAAAGATTTAACCAAATCACGTACTTTTTTATAGTATCTTTGTATAGAAATTCAGTTTCTGGAATTCTTGGTACTTCGAAATCAAATCCTCCGTAGTTTTCCTCAGAATCTTCAGAGTCATAATCCAGTTCATTATCTTGTGGTTCTAGTTCGGGAGTTGACTGATTCTGTGACTTATATAGCACATCAAGCGCCGCAAGTTGTATGCCGTGGGCAAAACACAATTGCGGTGGCCATCAAATTTTTTTCCTATCTTAACCATCACATTGGCTCCGTCTGTTGTGAAAGCAATTATGTCTTCAAGGCTAAGTTCAAAGTTGCTCAAATGTTCTTAAATCAATTGAGTTCCTACATCTGCGGGCATTGAACCCTGTGTTCTCACCAGCCCTAAATTTTTGTATTTAGTTGGCTCTAGATCTTTATTGTGGATATTTACATTCATAAACCTTTTATTTCGCGTAGAGGTCCATTCATCGAATGTCATTGTGAACATTTAGTTTTTGAACTTCATCTCTTTTAATAGATTTATCAGCGTTTTTTTTGTGCCATCATCACATAGCTCTAAAACTATCTTAGTTATAGTTGTTGGCGATCACGGTAGATCATAGCCAAATTTTTAGAAAACATGCCTGAAGTCTTCAGAAGTACAGAATTTGCTCAACGGGATACCATCCAATGCTGCCATTCTAGTGACTCTTAACTTCATGGAAGATTCACTCACATAATAATCCGTGAGTTTAGTTTTCTTTTGGGATGGTGCTTCTTGTTGGGACCCCCCCTTCCTTTTTTCTTGAATTTGAGCATGATCGGTTTTTGAAGTAGAAGTACTCGCTTGTGGGCCGTGTGGCACCTCAGTGATATGTTTGGCCCGCAAGTGAGTATGTAACGCTCCAGTCGCACCACCAGGCGTTTTTAAAAACTCCCAGTAAACTGTCTTCTTCGTTGACGACCTAAAACAATTACAACAATTTATTTAATAACTAGCTTACTACCGGGTGGTAGGGCCATTTTCCAAACAATAACTAATTCTTTACAAAAACCTCATTGAACTGTTGCTCTGGTATAACGTAAAAGGAGGAAAAATAAATAAACAACACTAGAAAGTACTGAAACTGAATAATATTCGCCAAAACTTCAGCTTCACCTGCCCGTTACTAATTCTGCACCTACATCATCTTTGTCCTTTCATGCTGAATGTGGCTTTGGAACTGTATGGTTCCACATCCGCCGTTTTGTGGATACAGGTGTAACTGTAGGTATGTATGTAAACCCTGCATGATTTTTCTCACATTACACAAAATTCCACATAATTTTTATTTCGAGAAACTTCATGAAAGAAAACCACGCGCGCGTAGTTAAATACCTATTCAAAGTTAAGGCTGAAGCCGCGCTGGGAAATACCCGGAACCACAAACTATACTACACACATCAAAAGTGTCTAGGGATCAACATATATTTTTGCAATAACTTTTCTCCTGATTGATATTAATTAAAATTTTCTTTAAGGATTCATCAAATAAAGTGTTTTCGTTTGTCTACAGTAACGATAAACCAAGTCACCTTTGCATTAATAAAGAAATTTGCCATTTTCCTAATAAAGGGATTTTTGACATTTGAACCACTAACATTAAAGTTCGAAAAAAAGACTGAAATAACAGTTTTCTTTAAAATTTTATTGGGTAACTTAAACAATTAATAATCCGTGTTTCTACCGCGAACACTAACAACACAAGAACATCGGTTTGGCATACTCAAAATGAGTTCATCCAAATCACGCTGTGGAATGGCCGCTCATGTTCGTTGCAAAAACAAAAAAAGGTCTTCTTGCGACTGGATACCCTCCATATTCGGCAGAGCTCTTCTCTGTAGCATATCCCATGCATGCTCAATCGGGTTCAAGTCTGGCGACTGAGCAGGCCAGGGCAGGACATTGATGTTAGCTGCGGCGAGAGTCTGTCTTACAACTATTGCGGTGTGCGGTCGTGCATTATCATGCATTAACTGAAATAAGGGACCGATTTGCACTTGTAGAGGAACGATGACGTCTGATACAATCGTCTCAGCATAAATTTGAGCGTTGAGGTTGCCTCTGATCCAAATCCATTCAGTTCTTCCGCCGATCCAAATACCCGCCCATACCATAATGGTTCCACCACTATAAGGATGGACTTCCTGGCAGGATTTTAATCGCTGTTGGCGCCCCGGGGTTCTCCAGTGTCTTATACGTCTTGTATCCGGTCTCATACCGAAACGAGACTCATCAGAAAAGCACACGAAACGCCATTGTTCTTCTGCCCAATTTCTGTGTTCAAGAGCCCATTGATATCGAATCCTACGATTGTGCATTGCTATAGGTGGTACCCTTAGCGGTCTTCGGGAATGAAGGTTCACTTCATGCAAGCGGTTTCTGACTGTTTGGTCGCTAATTAAGTTCCCTGAAGAGTGATGAAGCCTCACGGCTAACATCATGGCGGTTATTGTTGGAGCTCTTCGAGTTGTGATTTGAATGTATCGGTCTTGTCTCCGTGTCGTGCAGCGATACCGTCCTCCATGGCGCTCAGCCACGGTACCAGTGCTTCGGTAACGTGTCCAAAGTCGACTGATAACACTCTGACTTGTATTCAGAGCTAAAGCCACAGTACGTTGCCGGGAACCAGCTTCTATCATTCCCACGGCTCTGAGCATTTCTTCCCTGCTTAAATGACGTCGCCGCTCCATAATAACGTTGGTTTTAATCAGTAGTAGGGAAACAGTAGCACTAATAATGTCTTCAATGCGTTGTATGTTTTTATAGGGAAAATATTGACTGCTGATTTTCATCTTTTACTCGAATTTGATTGACAGTTCCTGTTTCAAATTATGAAATGCACCAAAAAGGATCCATATAAATTTATAAAATCATAAATTTATTACAAAGCCACATCTCAATCTCAAGAAATCCGCATAAAAATGCTTGATCCCTAGACACTTTTGATGTGTGTAGATTGAATTTATTGTATACGGGGAATACCCGCTTGTTAAGTTCCATTAAATAATGTTTAATGTTGCCACCAATAAGCTGCTAGTTTGTGTTTTTTTTGTTTCAATAAGTTATTTTTATTGTTAACTAAAAATATCCTACAATTACTTAATAACGGAATGGAAGCCCTAGACTTGCCAATCCGCCACCAGCGGGCTTTTAGAGCGGTTTCAGAACAGTGTTTTATAAGCTCGTTTTTAGAAGCACAAGTAGGCGCGTATAGGCACGCTTTTTGCCACACGCGTTACTCGGACGAGCATTGTCGTGCGTATAAGCTCGTATATAATCCACGTAGATACTGCCTCACAACAACTAGTGCGAGCGAACACGTTGCAATAAGCCTGTGTACGCGCGTGTAAGTGCGTAAGTAACCGTCTCGTGTCGGTATAGTTTGCGTCAAACTTCTGAACTTATTTTTCATAGGAAAAAATAGGAATACGGGGTCGTGAGGAACAGGGTGTGAAGTTCCTCATCCACCATTGAAAAGGGAGGATCCTCCGACCAGACGGGTGTTGTGTCTGGTGGGCTACTGCCCGACGGTTGTTGTCGGGTTCTTGTATCTATGTTCAATAGCTCGGATAACTTTGATATCGCGATGTAAAATACGTCAGTTCTTAGTTGGCATGTGGTGAGATAGATGTCGCTACAGGAATTTTGACGCAAACTAATACTATTTCTCGATCTCGTGTACCGATATTCTCAAGTGCCAGCGATCATTGAAACGTAGCTGTTGATCCCGGCTTATCGCATACGTGACCGCCTAACACATTGTTAGATGTCGCGATTAATTTTGCTTATCATCATGCTTTCAACATTGTACTAGATTGAATTATTGAAACTGCCTAAATATACGGAAGTGTGGAGAATGTAAATGATAGATAGATAGTATTATTTATTGTACATTTAACAGAGAAACCTAAAGCTTAGTATTACATTAAAACAATGCACAATTTAGGCGGCCTTATATCGCTAATAGCGATCGCCACCAGGCAACCTATAGGTAGAGGAAATATAATTTAAGAGTGGCAAGAATGTGCATAAATACGTAAACTTAATAACATAAATAAAATTAACTTGATAATATTCTATAGTATGACATGATAATTTTATCCACATGATCTAGTATTAGTAGTTATTTTCGTATCAAATGATTTTACGAATATCTTATTAAGTTTAACTCAGCTTTTTAAAGTTTTCAGCATGTGATGTGAATCTCAAGTTATATAATCCTGTTATATTTTAATCGTATAAGTTGCATTAAAAAATAAATAGTATTGTTCGCTAATGCTGGTATGCACAGAAAAACTGATGGACATGAATTCTAAAGTATCCTTCATATTCTACTTTGCAATAGATTTTTCAGAAAAGTATAAAATAACTAACCTTATGCCTAGAAGTATTATCTACCTACAGGTTAAACTAAAACTCATAAAAATACATAGCATTAACACATAAACACTAATATGTTTATAATTACAACAGCAGCGTTATCATTATGTATTCATGTGTCATTTTGTGATTAATTCTAAATTAATAGCCTACGTGAGGTCAAACCGTAGTGTCAACACGCGTAATAGTTAATAATTATGTTTTAATTATGCTCCATAGCATCATAATAATTATTGTAGGTTCACAAATGCGTATGATGCAAAAATTGATAAGGGTTCTTCTATATCGCATTTTAGGACACCACGTACACTTGCAAGAGATTAAATAATCCGTATGTTGCCTTCTTGCCGTCGTATCTTAGATATTTGTTTTTCAACTTGAATTGAACAAAGTAGAAAACTTCGCTCCTGTTATCGAAATAAGCTGCACAAGGATTGTTGGAGAGGCTTTTCTGAGACCGAGCCGCCCTAATCCCTACTAAGCTCAACGGCTGTCATCTAGTCTAAACTAATATTTTTAAGAGATAAGCGTTTGTGAGTTTGTATGTTTGGGGTAGGTAATCTCCGAAACTACCGAACCGATTTCAAAAATTATTTTACTGTTAAAAATCTACATTATCCCTAATTGCTATAGGCATATATTTGTTTTAAAATAATTAGTTTTCAGCCAGATAAATAACATTTATAAAGTAATCGAAACAAAGAAAAAAAAATGTGCGTGCGCTGGCGCCACTGTTTATTACACATGCATACTACAAAAATAAAGGTTCTTAGTAGATCCATAAAAAAGTCTTCGACACAATACATCTATCTTTTATGAATAAGTAGCTATAAGGTATGTTATGATGATATGTTAAAAAAAAATGTAAATTAAAAGGTAGATTTTGAGAATGATTACTACACAACCATATCAATCCTTATTATGATTAAAAGTTTTTTCATCATTGAGTTAATTTAACGGAAGATAGTTTTTGTCCTTTACAACACATTAATTGGATTAATACATTCTCATATATCGTGAAATTAAAAAATACGCACGCAAAAAACCCAACGTGTGAGAAAAATTAGTCCACACGGGCGAAGCCGCGGGCGTAAAGCTAGTTTTCTATAAATAAGTATGTTCTGACAGGAGGAAGAAGGAATGTGGAGCGAGAACTTCAAGTCGCACCATGACAGCAAGCCGCGCGGTAACGAGGCCATCTCCCTCGACATCGGCTTCCCTGAGGCTGACCAGGTCTATGGTAAGTTCTTCAACACCTAAACAAGTATGTTCTGACAGGAGAAAGAAGGAATGTGGAGCGAGAACTTCAAGTCGCACCATGACAGCAAGCCGCGCGGTAACGAGGCCATCTCACTCGACATCGGCTTTCCTGATGCCGACCAGGTGTATAGTAAGTTCTTTAACAGTTAAATAAAAATTAAGTAATACCAGTTATTAAACAATTCCAAAAGAAAAACAGCTTAGCAGTTAAATTATAAGCGCAAGCCTATATTTTTTTTTCTATGCATTTAATCCTAGTTTGATACCAATGGCTCGCACTGTATAAAACTCTACTGTTACTAAGTGACTGACAGACAACGCACAGCTGAAGTACTGGGCTTGGAGAGCTGTACTTAGGCATGTATGGTCCTTGGGAAATAAATTTTTTTAATTTTTGATGTTGAAATTGCTTTAATTTTTCCCATTATTAATTTATTCAAATTAACAAATTTTGTTCTTTGATCAAAAATTAAGGAGCACACTAAGAAATAATTTTCCGAAATTCTTAGAGACTGCTTAGTGCGAGTTGCACAACGAGATTCGAATGACTTCAAAATCACGATGTTGCCCTATTTTGCCGCTAGGTGATGTTGACTCGTTTTTTTTTTTTTTTTTATACTACGTCGGTGACAATCAAGCACGCGGACCGCCTGATGGTAAGCGGTTATCGCGGCCTATGGACGCGTGCAACACCAGGGGTATCACTCGCGCGTTGTCGACCCTGTAAAAACCTTTTCAAACCCCTCTTGAAGAACTCCATACTATAACTCATCGGGAAAACCTCGGCAGGGAGTTCATTCCACAATTTAAGCGTCCTCGGAAGGAAACATCTCTGAAACCGAATTGTACGAGACCATTGCGGATTCAGAGTGTGAGGATGAATGCCCTGTCGGTGGCGAGCGGTGCGGTGATGAAAAGTAGCCGTGGGCATCATATCAAACAGTTCTTCAGAACAAAACCCGTTGTACAAGCGGTAGAATACGCATAAGGAGGCGAAGTCTCTCCTCAGACTTAACGGCTCTAAACCCCTTGTCAGTTTGGGATCGTCGACAATCCGGATCGCACGCCTCTGGACCGAGTCAAAAGGACTGAGTTGATATCCAGGCGCTCCTGCCCAAAGGTGACAGCAGTACTCCACGTGTGGCCTGACTTGCGCTTTATACAGCAGCAGTCTTTGCCTAGAAGTGAAGTACTGCTTCGCCCTGTTTAGCACACCGAGCTTTTTGGATGCCAACTTCGCCTTTTGTTCCAAATGACTCCGAAACTGTACGTCACTAGATATGTCAACGCCAAGGATCCCAATACTACTTGATATGGTAAGGGAAGTGTTCTGAAACTGAGGAGCTACAGTAAATGGAGTTTTCTTAGTGGTAAACGCGCAAACTTGTGTCTTAGTGGGGTTGAACTGGACTAAATTGTCCCGACCCCAATCGGAAACCCAAGCTAGGGTATTCTCGATTTCAGACACAAGTTTAGTTCGACTTTCCTCCACAATGGTACGAGGGATATTTGCTCGGCCTGTGTAATAGGCATCTCCAGTGCTGTCATCCGCATAGCAATGAATACCGTCATTGGACAGCATATCATTGATATGCAAGAGAAACAGCGTTGGAGATAGCACAGAGCCTTGTGGGACGCCAGAATTAATGTCCAAGCTATCGGAGCAACTACCGTCTACTACGGCTTTAATGCGTCTGCTGGACAAGAAACTGGCAATCCATCCGCATAAACCCTCGGGCAGTCCGTAAGATGGAAGCTTTGATAGAAGACCTTTATGCCAGACCCGGTCGAAGGCCTTAGCTATATCTAGGCTAACAGCCAAAGCCTCGCCTTGACTTTCAATGGCCTGAGCCCAGCGGTGTGTAAGATACACCAGAAGATCGCCAGTCGACCGACCATTACGGAAGCCGTATTGGTAGTCGCTTATCAAATCGTGATCCTCTAGGTACCTCAAGAGCTTGGCATTCAACACACGCTCCAAAACCTTTGAAAGAAGGGAGGTAATAGCGATAGGTCTATAATTCGCCGGGTCCGACCGGTCACCCTTTTTAGGCACCGGGTGCACGTGGGCGGTCTTCCACAAAGACGGACATTGCCTTTTTGCGTAGGAAATCGCGAAAAGGCGCGTCAATACCGGGCACAACTCGGGAGCACACACTTTGAGCACCACTGCCGGGATGTTATCCGGCCCACTCGACTTGTGGACGTCCTGATTTTGCAACTCTTGCCGGACTTCTTGCTGGGTTATGCGGATCTCCGGCATAATGTGACCGCACCAAGGGATGGTAGGTGGCACGGCGCTCCCAGCGTCCAAAGTCTAGTTTGAGGCAAAGAGGTTGCCCAAGAGATCGGCTTTCTCTTTAGCACTGTGGGCCAGATTTCCATCTGGTTTTTGGAGTGGTGGCAAAGACGAGCGGCAAAAGTTTCCCTCGGCAGCCTTGGCAAGCGACCAAAAGGCACGACTCCCTGAAGGGTGGCCCACGAGCCGCTCCCCAATGCGGCCGACGAAGACGAATTTAGCCCTGGCGATGGCTTTTTTACTCGATCTCGAGGCAGCATTCAGTTTGCGCTTTGCATCTGGTATAGAGTGATCCCTTTTAGCACAGGCCGCAGTCCAAGCCTTGAATGCAGATTGTTTGAGGCGCAAGGCCTCTCTGCAGTGCTTGTCAAACCACGGCTGGCTCCTACCCCCGACAGCCACTAGCGGATTAGGAATATAGCACTCCATACCCGCCAGGATCGTCTCAGTGACCGCAGCTGCACAGGTATCGGGATCACCAGATGAAAAACAGAGCTGCCTCCAGGGATACGACGCGAAAAACTCACGCAAACCATCCCAATCCGCTGACTTATAGTGCCACACGCGGCGGCGCCCAATAGGCTTACGCTTTTCAGGTGAATCGCAAAGCACTTGGCTCCGGACGACGCAGTGGTCAGACGAGCCCAAAGGCGCATCCACTGAGATGGTGTACCCGTCCGGATGCGAAGTCAGCAGGAGATCCAGTAAATTTGCCCTATGGGTGACGACGTCCGGTACTCTCGTGGGAGAAGGTACCAGTTGCGAAAGACCATAGGCCAAGGCAAACTCGTAGGCAGACCTTCCAGCGTAGTCAGTGGGCAAAGAAGACCCCAACCACTCAGTGTGGTGAGCATTGAAGTCCCCCAGGACCACCAACTCGGCTGTCGGATACTGCTCAATGACTTTGCCGGACGTCACTTGCAGGTGCTCAAAAAGTTGAGTTATGCCCAGATTACCACTATGAGACCTGTAGAGGCACGCGTAGATACGGGTATGGCCACCGTAGTCTATACGCACCCACATAATTGACAGGTCCCTGTCTTCTAGCCCTAAAAGACGGCGACAGCAAATGTCCTCCCGGACGAACATGCATACCCCGGCGTGAGGCACAAAATTGTGCTCAAGCTTGTACCCAGGGTAGTGAAGGTAAGATGTATCGGCCGGGCAAGATATTTGCGTCTCGGTCAGGAAAAGCATTGTCGGCTTTGCGGTTTCGAGGTGATGGTGAACCGCGTTGATGTTGGAGTTAAGTCCCCTGATATTGCACATGTCCACACATAACGTGGAATGGAACGCCGCTGAAGAACGTGTCCTTGTTTTAGGTGGCTTCATTATTTAATTTTTTTAGGGGGTTTTTTTTAAGGCTTGGGGCAGCCGTTGTGTAGACAGCCGAACGGACAAAGACAGGTTGGGTTTCCGTCGCTGGATGAGATGGTTATGTGATTTGCTGGCGCGGTGGACGGAAGGGCCCCCGATCCCCCCCCCCTTTGAGGTGGCCGGGTCCACTCCGGTCTCCTCCCCCGGCACGACCACCCCATCAGGGACTTTTCGCAAGGCTGGCAGGTCAGCCTCCCAGGGCGGAGATTCACGTGATCCCTGGGTTCGGGACCCCGTTCAGCCTGCGGGCGGTCAGCGGTCAACCGTTTCATCGGGTCTCCCTGGCAACCGCGCCAAAATGCCACGCCGATCCACCACAGCGATGGTGACCAACCTCCCCCAGCTGTCCACACAACAGCTCCCCGATGAGCTCTGGTACCTTACTCACCAGCAGGAACACAACACTGCCTGAGCAGTGTTATTTAGCTGCGGTATTCTGTAAGGTGGAGGTATTTGCATCCAGGCGGGCTGCTCAATTATAGGTGGATGAAACCACTGTGCCCTACCTCTCTCTAAAATCGATGCCGACGAATTTGCATTTACGTGCTCGCAAAACTCGATGATGCAGTCATTCGAATTTTTTTGTGCAACTCGCACTAGGCACTCTGTCGAGAAAAAACGAGATGTCACGTTTATGTGCATAAGTCTAGCAATAACTGATCACTTCCAGGTATCCCCGAGCACACAGACAAGTTGTCGCTAGTAACAACCACGTCGGGCGAGCCTTACCGCCTCTTCAACCTGGACGTGTTTGAGTACGAGCTGGACAGCCGCATGGCCATTTATGGAGCTATTCCAGTGCTGTACGCTCATGGGTGAGTACTTAAATGCTCCAGACAGCACCCTTATTGGGTATTTGACAAAAAATATCGCAATATTTTCAGAAGAGCTCACAACAATAGAATAGACATATTGCAATATTTAAGCGATTTTTACCTATGCGCGACCAGAATGCTGACGCGTCATAAAATATTCTTAACCAGTGAACGCCCTTTTTTTTGCTGCGATAAGCACTTAAGAGTGTTGTCGAGTGTTGTTTTTGTTCGCATGACCAGATGTTTACACTTACGGCGACTCCAGTTACATTTCTAGGAAGGGAACAAAACAAGGTTACACCTTATAGCTTGTTGATACTTTTACGATGTGTTTTGATTTTATTATCATATCGTTCATAGCCGAACAAAGAGTCCGCACGTTTAGATTTTTGTTCCGCTTGGATTAAAACGAATGTAACATATATATCAAAGAAAAAATGTGGATCATTATATTCTTACGAATTATCGCCTAAACTATTTTTTTAAAAAGGAAAATCGAGACTAACTGAAAATAGAATTTAATTACTTTAAACTTGTAAAAATCAATTAACAAAAATTAACACAAAAATGTCGAAACACAGATCGTGAAGTTGTTGCTTCGATGCCGGCGCGCGCAGAAATGAGGGCGTTCGCAGGGTGACGCTGGCTTTTATACCCTTGGTAGGCATAAAATTTCCTCATTTGTTATACGGCCTCTCCTGACAGGAGTCCGTCCTCGGGCTCCCTTCTGATGGGCTTGAGTGGCTTCTGTCATTAGTCAAGCTCGGGCATGGAGAGTCCTATGGCTGGTCGATCTTCAGGCGAAGCGTGGACGCGTAGCTCATCCGCCACGCTGCGAGGTTCCTCGAGTGAAGTGGGGACACGTGGCTCGTTGGCCACGCTGTGTAGATGCTCAGGTGAAGCGTGGGCGCGTGACTCATCAGCCACGCTGCTGGATTTGTTGCTCAGGCCTTGCGAGGTGTGACGCTCCCGACGTGCTAGGCTGCTGTCCATCATCAGCCGGGTGATCGACTGGCACAGGCTGCCCCGTAGTGGCGAGAGTAGGCCCCGCGTCGTTAGTGTCTGCATCTGTACAAAATAACAGTAAAAATATGCCTAACCCAGTAGGCGCTATACACGAAGCATCAAACATCAATCGAGACAGAGGCACTACGTGAAGCGTATCTCATTACAAAAGCTAGAGGCACTACGTGAAGCATAGCTATACAAATGTCAAGTCAGAGGCGCGACGTGATGCGTAACTCGACAAAACCATAGACAGAGGCACTACGTGAAGCATGTCCACCAACAGTCGAAGGAAAAGAGGCACTCCGTGAAGCTTATTCCAACACTGCTATAACAGAGAGTTAACTCACCATCGAAGAAAGCAGCGCAAACTTCGGGGCTCCACTCTCCTCGCCACGGAATCATAAACTCCGCCGCAGCCTGGGTCGACTTCCCATATGACCCGGCCAGGAGCTGCAGCTCATAGCGCCCATGAGGTAGTGTCTTCAACACGCGGTATGGGCCGCGCATACAGGAGTCCAACTTGCCAGTCGACTGCGCCTGTTTTCAAACAAACACTAATGAATTTAGTTCAAAACCACGGGCAGGCTTCCTGCCTTGATTTACATAAGCATCTTGTTTTTGTTGGTTCTTCTTCAACCTCTCCGACGCTCGTTGTCGACTCATTTCCCGGAGGGCCTCTCTATTAGGGCTGGAACCCTCAAGTGCAACGTCTCGTACTATGTTCCGGATGACTGGGGTGGCTGCATCAATGCCCACCAGTAGATTGAGAGCAGAATCCTGAGTAGTCCCTTGTTTGGTTATATTCAACACTAGTTGAATTTTCCAAATCATGCTCGGCCATTCGCGCTGTCTGTAGTTGGCCTCGACGCGTATCATGTTAAGCACCGTCCGGCAATAGCGCTCAACTTGCCCGTTTGCTTGGTGCATTTCAGGCGTTATAAAATGCGTGTCACATCCCATGTCCCTAACCCAATTAAGGAATTCAGCACTTTGAAACATGCGACCCCTGTCAGCCACAATCAATCTAGGAGTCCCAAACAGGGAAATGACATTCTTAAAATGACGTCATAGCTCATCAGCATCTTGCCGATACATCGGGTACAGTAGACAAAATTTGGAAAAAGCGTCTATAACTATTAATAGATGACGGAAACCGTCAGCTTCGGGAAGGGGCCCTAAGGTATCCATATGAATGGTATCGAAAGGCGCGTCCGGCTTTTGCCAAGAACTAATAGGCTGTAACGGAGCTCGTGCCACTTTCTTGTGGGAAATACATACCAAGCAATGCGCTATATACTTTTGAACGAAACATCGAAGGTTTGGAAACCAAAAGTGCTTTAATATTAAGTTGATTGTCTTATCTACCCCAACATGTTCGTGTTCGTCGTGAAACATACGAAGGAGACTCAGTCTATGGCCTTTCGGGATATAACAAAGTAATCGGGAAGGTTCACCAGTAGACGAGTACTTGAAATAAAGGATATCGTTCCTAACAATATGACGCGTTGCATCTAATTCTCCGTCAGTCAGTTTTTGTATGAGGTCTCTAGTCTCCTCATCAGATGCTTGAGCAATCTGTGCCCAATTTCGTGGCTTTTGGACAGTACATACGTTAACCGGGTTCCTACTAAGATAGTCAGCGTGTGACAACGACGTGCCCTTCCTGTAGTCTAGCCCGAAATCAAAATCCTGCAGGTATACCCACCACCTGGCCACTCTGGGTAATAAATCCTTTTTCCGTTGTGTAAGCTTTAAAGCATTGCAATCAGTGACCACAGTGAAGCGTACACCTACAAGATACGGTCTAAAATGTTGGAGCGCTTTAACTACGGCGAGAGTTTCGAGCTCGTACGAATGGTACTTGCACTCCGCTCCTTGTGTCAGTCTACTAAAATAAGCTACCACACGTTTATAACCCCCCTCATGAACCTGCATTAGTACCGCTCCGTAACCTATCGAACTCGCGTCCGTGTGAACTTCTACTGGCAAAGATGGGTCGTAAACCGCAAGGACAGGTTCGCTAGTCAGACATTGGATCACTTCATTACGAGCAGCTCGCTGTTCGTCACCCCAGTTGAATTCTACACCTTTCCTAGTCAAGGCAGCAATGCAGGCAATTTTCTGGGCAACAACAACAACAACAAATCCAGCCTTATACGTCCCACTGCTGGGCACAGGCCTCACATCAACTATGAGGTGGTACGAGCCATAATCCAACACGCGGGCTCAGTGCGGATTGTTGGAGAAAGCTGTTGTTTCTGGGCAAAGCCAGGTATATATCTGCGAAAATAACTGGCTAAGCCCATGAATTGACGAACCTGCTTGATATTTCTTGGCTCTGCAGAATCTACTAAGGCTTTAATTTTATCATGGCTCGGCCGTACCTGCCCCTGAGAAATAGTTCGACCTAAATACTCAATCTCGGTCACTAAAAACGAGCACTTTCGTAAATTAATTGAAAAGCCTGCTTTTGTTAAAGTCAATAGTACCTCGCGTAACAAAACTAAACCCGCCTCAATTGTCATGCTCAGGATCAATACATCGTCAATATACACGAGAACGTCACCGGAATCTATGAGATTACGTAACGTTTTTGCGATTATTCGTTGATACACGACCGGAGCGTTAGCTAAGCCGTAGGGCATTTTCAGATACTCAAAATGCCCCTCGGGCGTTACGAACCCGGTAAGTGGAACTGAATCCTCATGGACGGGGATCTGGTGGAATCCAGTCGCCATGTCCAGACTCGAAAAGTATGTATTTCGTCCCAACCTGTCTATATAATCGTCGATTCGCGGCAATGGAAATCGATCCTTAATGGTAACTTCATTTAGCTTTCGGTAATCGACACACATTCTGTCTGATCCGTCCTTTTTTTTACTAAAAGAATCGGGCTTGCATAATCAGAGTCAGATTCTCTAATGATTCCTTTCGACAACAAATCATTAATAATCTCGCGTACTCGAAGTATTTCTGCATGAGAAAGACGATACGGCCTATAATAGACGGGAGCATTACTATTTAACTTAATAGTCATGCTGCCCGTATTTACGGTAGACGTCGCAGTACCGGTTATAAAGTGTCGAGAGAACTCATTAATGACCGCTAGTAATTGTTGCAATTGATCACTATCGAGAGAAGTTTTTATTGAAATAGACGGGTCAGACTGAATCACCATGACTTCGTTAACACTACTTATCTTACGCGTAAGTGACTGATAGTCACGGGTACGAACGTACTGTACGCTTTCTCTATTCAAAACATCGGTACCTACGATTATCGGCGTATTCATGAACTCGGATGATACTACAAACAAATCTACTTCTAATGTAATGCCGTCAAATTCAATAGGTAAAGTGACATAGGACGTACTTTCAATCTCTTGACTCCCTAGCCCCTTTAGTATGCGAAAAGTAGGTTTTTGTGAACATTGAAAATGCTTTAGCAAAGATAACGAAACTAGTGATATGCTCGAACCACTATCAATAAGAACGTCCGCCGGTATGCCCTGAATAACGGCTACAATAACATCTCGATTGTGGGTAGTTTCGTTTTCGCGGCAAAAATTAACATCATTTTTATTTCGCGTCTCAGACTTTTGTTTGGCAAAGCACGTATCAATTTTGTGACCGGGTTTCTTGCAATAAGAGCAAGGTTCTGATCTCAGTGGCGTAAACACGGGCTTTGAATTCGAATCATTGTTATTAGAACTTGTCTCTAAATTCGTTTTAGGTTTCTTATTGCAAAAAGCCTGTCTATGTCCTGATAAACCGCACGAAAAACACTTTCCCTCGTCCAACCTACGCTTTCTCAAATTATTACTGGAAACACTTTTGTTTTTATTAGAAAATTGTTGTGAAGCAGCCGTTCGCATATTAGAAGTTTTAGAAGTACTAGGCTTTACATAAATCGAGAAAAATTCGACCAAGTTGGTTGGTTGCAACTTTGCATTTGTGGCGGATGCTCGAATGTGTGGATCAGTGATACCGCGTATAATAATTGCCGTAATAAGTTCGTCACTGAGCCCTCGAACTATGCGCAAGCGAAGTAAGGAGCGTCTTGCATAGTCAGCGTACGTGGGGTAATTATCTGAATTAGTCTGCATTACATCAAACAAAATATTTGCAATGTCGAGCGTTTTAGGACACAAGGGCTTAAACTCATTTTTAAAACTGCTCCACGTACGGTCACTCGTTACCCACTCACTTAACCACGTTCGGGCATCGCCCTTCAAACAGTTTCCTATTCGCAAAAGACATTCATAATCACTCCAATTATTTAAACACTTAGCGCGATCGACTTCTTCACACCAGTCATCAATATTATGCAATTTGGGATCAAAGTTGGAAATATAAAAAGGTTGGTTCGACCTTACTGTGCTGTTTATCGATCGAATCGCATCCACAATTCGATCCGTTACCGTCGCGGGCACGCTGACATCACTAGTAGCGGATTCCGGCACCAACTCCGAGTGATCCACACGACGTTCAGGCGGCACCGTAGGCGGCGGCGGCGGCATAGGCGGCGTACGGCAACGCCCTAGGCAACAGGTCGGAACCGGCGGCGTTGCAGTGGAGCGAGCCTCTAACGGAGAAATCACGCGCCGGTGCGGCGACCGTTCGCGGCGCCGCACTGGCGGGGAAGCCTGGCGCCGGGGTGGCGGCGAGCGCGGCGGCGGCGAGCGCGGCGACTTGCGCCGGCGGCGCGAGGGGCGCGATTCGGGGGGCGTGCGTCTTTCAGATGACCGACGCGACTTACCTGTCGCCTGATTTTCCAAAACCTTGAGTCGAGCCCGCATCGCCTCCATTTCCTCCTTCATGTTACCTTCCGAACTATGATCACGGCGACTGCCATGGCGAGGATCTCGGCGGTGGCTTCGACTGCGACGATAATCACATTCCGACATTTTTGGTTTTTAATTAAACAGAAATTTGTTAGAAAACAAGTAGGTAGTAAGTAAGTGGGATAGGATCGTGGATCCTATCCCACTTCTGATCTTACGAATTATCGCCTAAACAATTTTTTTAAAAAGGAAAATCGAGACTAACTGAAAATAGAATTTAATTACTTTAAACTTGTATAAATCAATTAACAAAAATTAACACAAAAATGTCGAAACACAGATCGTGAAGTTGTTGCTTCGATGCCGGCGCGCGCAGAAATGAGGGCGTTCGCAGGGTGACGCTGGCTTTTATACCCTTGGTAGGCATAAAATTTCCTCATTTGTTATAATATATATATTCAGAATCTATATAAAAAGACCTTTCTAATATATGTATAATACAAGTATGTGTTCATACTAAACATTTAACAAGTTTGGGGTTGAAGTTACGTAATGTTCTTCTCCGCGCGCCGTTATAAATTGCACACGTCGGTGTATAGAAAATTTTATTGCAATGATACTATTAGTCCTATTCATTTAGTTATTCCTTTATTCTTTGGGTAAAGTATCTAAGAACGTTGTGTGTTTTTATTATGTTAATTGAATGAAAATCCTACTTTGTAGAAAATGATAAACGAAAAGTCGGAAAAAAAAATAGGCAAAAAAATCGAGGTCACGGTAGTTTGGTACAATGTATTTTATAATTTACCTAATTAAAATTAAGGAACACACTAATAACACACTAATAAAGTCTAAGAAATTGCCTTTCCTTTGATATAACTTTTAGGGACACTTGGCTTACAAAAATAGTCTTAAAAAAATGCCAAGAAAAGTAATGACGGCTTATCAGCAATAGCTATCGTGAAGTGCCGCGGCCGTGGCAGAGTTGTTTGATTGTGTGAGTATTGATTCATTGGTATAACAATGATAAAATATAGCAAAACAGACAGAAATGGATTCCTCATAAAATAACCTTTCTAGATATGTATGGTAGTAATGGTTTGTAACCACTAAATCGTGTAATAATTGAGTTAAAACCTAAACCGCGCCATTGCCGTGGCCACGCGCAACTCCACTTCATTTTGAAAACCTTTTTTACCAATGATTATGACGCGAATCACACTTCTCAATATTTGTTATTACTAGAAACACTTTAAGTTAACAATTAAAACACTTTATTTACCTTTTCAGAAGAAAAATCCTCAAAATTTCGTTAAAACCGGCACTTGCATTTTGTATCAACACGTTGCGACCGAACGAATTTTACGAATGTGAAGTTTTGACTTTGAAACAGAGCTAACTTCTTTTTTCCACTACTAACCCACAGATTATTTGTATTGAACGAACGTAGAATTTATTCATCTATGGAAATAAAATACGGCAGACTAAACTGACACTTATTTTTAAAGCGATAGGGTATAAACAGTGTAAGGTCGAGATGACATCTCAGAATGCCACTGGTCGTTAAAGGAGAAATTTTACATGGCATCACCTGATGCCACTGGTTTCGAGAGAGTATCATTTTTTTTGGACTTGCCCAAAACGCTCCTTACAAACGGACGCAAGGGTGACGTCACATCACGCAGCTTCAGTTCTATTCTTAGAGCATTTAGACCGGAGATGTCACGCGAACTTTTTTCTATGCAAAAAAGTCTGCTATTTTCTGCGGAGGACGAGGTAACGTGTGTGCGTCAGAGTCAACACAGATGCATTTTTCAGACGTCGCTACACACGCACACAATGAAAATATTTAACACTGGCATGAACAAGACGCACACAAATACATTCGCCCCCATGGCAACCTGTACATGCACGAATCTTATGTCAGATTGAAATAAACAACATAGTGCTTGACGCTATCGATAAATTTTGTCGATTACTTATAATGCAATTCATTTCACAGGTGTTTCATAATAAACGAGCTGCCCAAACAAACTCAGTTCTATCAAATGTTTGACAGCAGTTTTTTCATCTCAATAGATGGAGAAAATAACAAAAATAAATAATTATCTATTAAGTAAATAAATATCAAAACTTAAAATTTAACTAATAATTTTTACGATGAGTCTCTTTTTCGGACATAGTGGCGTGACTAGGCCTTTACGCCTAATTTTTCGTTCACCATTAAATAAACATCTACATCCATAGGGCTAATCAAAGCTCGACTTATAACGCAAGCTGGACTTTTTTCCGAAACACTGTTTTTTCCCAAAGCTTTGAATACCGTTTAAAAAAATTTACTTTTTTTAATTAAATTTTTTTTTAATAACTTAACTTTCAAAATCTATCAACTATTTAACATGCTGATTTCTTCAAGTAGTAATTTAAATCATCATCCTTAAGCCTCCACTTAAAGTATCAGAAAGAGTAAAATCAAGTTTTAGGGTATCAAATAAATCCTACTTATAGGTAAACTAAATGAATTTATATACAAAAAAATATGACAAAAAGTTTTTCATTTGGCGACTATTTAAGAAAATTCACCTAACTAATCGTTTTGTAGCCGTCTTAGACGTGATTGCGACGTATGGGGATCAATTTTGGTAGCTTCACATTCTTGAGTATTAGGTGGTTGAATGTCTTCAAAGGTTGCATGTATTCTATTTAAGGGTGTTGACGTGTGTTGTTCGATATTGATTGGTAAAAAGATTTTAGATCTATAAAATACCTTATTTCCGAATAATTGTAAGATGTTAAAAAGCCGTGAAGATAGAAGAAAAAAAATTCAAAAGTCACAGTTGAACGCTTCCACATTTGACGTTTTTTTGCTTTTATTTTATCCAAGCAACAGAAAAACAGAGAAACGTAAACATGCGAAAGAGTTCTAGTAAATGAAGGTTTATACTACTTAAGTACGAATGCGTTATCTTCTAGTTAAGCTGGTTCTGGTTGATAAAAAGTTCCAAAAGCCGGAGTAACGTTGACAATGCCTGTGGCAAGAACAATAGCAAAGGTGAATTTTAACTGTCATAACTGCTAATAAAAAAACATACCTTTGATAAATACAAAGTGCAGCCCACTGTTCTAGTCTCTTCTTGCTGTTAACTTGCATGATAAAAGCTAATATTTCAAAATGCAGTAAGCAAATTGTGCCCGTGCATTTTTACAAATATCAGCTATTTTTAATTATATTCAGGAAATACACAACATAATTAATAATAGTAAATATGCAATCGGAATACTAATATATATGACAAAAGCCTTTGATGAAGTGCAATATTGAATATACTGTATGAAATAGGAATGCGGGGTGTAAGTCACAATTGGCAAATCAAAATCAAATCTTAATAATAGAAAACAAACAATAGAAATCAAATACTTACACTAAAAATAAAAATAAAAAATATCTCTAATAGTTAATAAATTAGATCTAATACCACACCTGTAAACAATTTGCAATATCAAATACCCCAAGGCAGTGTGTTGGGGTGTCTTTTATTCTTAATTTATATATAAGATTTTGCCGAAGCTTTAAATTAATTATTAATTTGAACTTGTATTTTGACGTACCAATGTTATGCAGTGTAACGAAATGGCCAATAAATGAATTGAATTGAATGAATATTGTGTCATGTTTGCGGACGACATATCTATCCTTATATCCGGTCAAGACCCTACAAATCTTGAAAAAGCAAAAAACTGGTTTTCCGAACACTATTTACGAAGAAACATGTCTAAAACAGAAGTAATGTCTTATCAGAAACAACAACTAAACTTAAATCTAAAATTGAACTTCGACAACAAAGATTTTGTACTAAATAATGTAAATGAGCACACGTTACTAGGTCTTATCATTGATACCAATGTAAACTGGAAACACCACATATCAAAAATACACCGTAAATTGAAGCAGCTTTTTGTATGCGTTACGAGAAATAAAGAAAACCACTGACTTAGCCATTGCGATCACAACTTATTATGCCTACGCATATGCGTGGCTCAATTACTTCGTTATCTTGTGGGGCAGTAGTTCCGACGTACCTTGTTTATTAACAATGCAGAAACAACTTATCTGAATACAAGCCAACATAGACAGTACTACTTTAATTATTTTGGCATTTTAGAAATGCTTGTTTTTCAATATTCAAATCAATCTCGAGCGGGAATCGAACCCGCGTCTTTCACAATCCGGCATCTGAGGTTTCGGTAGTTCAGTGGTTTAGAGCAGTCACTAGGATTGTGAAAGACGAGGGTTCGATTTTCGCTCGAGATCATCAAGGTTCGAAATCGTTTTTTTCCAGTTTTTCTATCTTTAGAGAGACAGTACTGATAGCTGTAGACCCTATTTTGAAAAATATAAAATCCTAACTCCTGCATATATATCTTGGAAATATGCAAATTCATTCGCTAATACCCTAACCTATATACAAAACACGATGACAATATCAAAAAACATCAACTTCGTTCAAAACGTTCAACTCGCAATGTACATCGTGCGTACTCCTTGATTATACGTAACAGCCACGCACCGGCACAAAAGCGCAGGAGCGGTCTGTTGCACGCGTTACATTGCGTAGTCCGTTTTTAGGCTTCAAATTGACACCTTTAAAAAAAAAATCGTTTCTCATCAATGATTATTTTTTTCTGTGACTTGATTTAATGGTCTGAGTGCTTAGACGCCGGCTTCGTTAAGGGCTTTTTTACACCCTGTATATCTAAATATTAATAAGAAACAATTTATAATGCGGTGTATTGTAATTTGTTATTATAAATGGTTTTCCTCCTCTCTATTGTGGTTGTGCCCGACAGGGTTCATGGTGATCTATTTAATATTATTGTAAGATCTTGAATTACACTGTGAAATGCAATATAGATTTGAGTATTGAGTACCTTTAAATAACAACGGACTGCCGATATCGGGTCCCTGGTTTTGGCAACATTATTTCACAAAGTGACATTATCAGCTGCCACTTTACTTACTAAAATGAAAAATACGACTTTAGTAGTTTATAACGATAATTATATTTCAGATCGAAACGGACAGTGGGTGTATTCTGGCATAACGCGGCCGAGACCTGGGTGGACATCGTCAACTACGCCGACGGGAACGTGGTCTCTTCCCTCGTCAACCTGGTCACTGGCGGACAGAAGAAAAGGATTGATGCGAGGTTAGTATCTTTGACCAGTGTTGGGGTTTTTTTGGACGGGACTTTGTCGAATTCTGTGCATTAGGGGTGTAAAAAAAGTACGAATCATTAAAAAATTGTGGATAATATCGAAAGTTAGAAATTAGAAAAATTAAAACGTTGGTCCTATGGTTCGAAAGGGACTCCAACCTGCGCTTTCCGCACTTCAGGCGAAAATTAAAAATGCTGAAAATAAAATTCAGATATTGTTGATAATATTTTAATATAACTTTAATGCCTAAAACTTCACGCCTATATAATGAAACTATCAAAATAATACATCTAAAGTTATTAAAATAAACCTAAAACTAAAAACCTAAAAAAATATAATTTAATAACTAAAATATATTATTAAAAGAAGTCCCTTTAGACAAGGTTAATATAACTATACTTCATTCATTATAATAACATTAGAAATAAGAAATTTCTGATTTTCGTGTGAAATTAATCTAAATAACCACTCTATTCGTTCCAGATTCATGAGCGAAGCGGGTCTCATCGACGTTTTTGTGATGATGGGCGACAAACCAGCCGACGTGTTCCGTCAGTACACGAGGCTCACTGGAGCCGCGCCGCTGCCGCCGGTGAGAATCATCCTTTTCATCATTAGGAACATCGTTCTGAGGGTTATATTTGGGAACTTTACCTACCTACCACTTTAGTCCCTAGGGAGTAAAAAGTAATTAGTTTTTTAATTTCCTTTATGTGACATAGACAAACTCAAACAGCCAGTAAAAATATACTATTATCTGTGGAGTGTGGACCGTCTTCATTGCGAAAATGTTGATAGTTTTAGTTCCATGGTTTGTCCGCAAAGAAGGTGGCGCCATGTGTTTTAAATTGTTAATCTGTGGTTCAGTTCAGAACAAAAAACTGAGCACGAAATTTTCAGAACTTTTGTCAAGTGTAAATTTGTTCGATTTTGAACGTTTTTGTACTAAATTGACTATTTTTTATAAAGTACAGTTTGCACCTCGAGACTAAACGCCAACTTAATATACCCTCGGTTTCATTGACTCCGTCGCACGCTCGGAAGTCAAACCACCTCTGATATATTATGGCTTCGTTTAGACCCTCGATATAAAATATACTATTAACATTGTGTAGTAAATGGGGATGACTGACAATAATATAAAAAGTTACAACAACATTATACCCTAGTTTTGTGGGTATGCAAATGTAAAGTTATACTCAAATTATGCTAGCTAATGTTATTAAAAAAATATTTTTAGTACTTATAGTAATTCTCGGAAATTAGATTAAAAGTAGAATGTTAAATCATTAGCAATTGAATTTACAAAATACAAATAAATTCAAATGTCAATATTGACAGATTACAAATTATTATTACATACGTACATACATATCATCACGACTTTATCCCAAACGGGGTAGTCGGAGGCAAGTGACTGTGTCGTCATAGTGGACGAAACACTCAGAAGCCCACTTTTCACCAATGGTATTAGAACCCAACGTGGTAGCTGGTGAGCCTTCCCCTGTTATCCGGGTTGATTTAGTTTGTTATCGATGTTTTCCTCAACGGAGAGTTAACAATGAACATAAAGATTTGGGTTCTGGCCAGATTTGAACTCGGGACCACACGATCCAAGATCTGAGTTCGGGTGCTGAACCACTAGTCCACAAAGCTTATTTTTACATTAATTACGGAAGCTGCAACCGGAGGATGTAAAAAAACTAATTTATTTAACTATCTTTAATAAAAGCATTACAATGGTTGACTATAAACTAGCCTAAAACTAAGTTGCGACGATGTTCAAAGTAAGAACAAAAGTGACTTAAAAATAGAATAATTTATGGTGACGGAATACGACGGGCACGTTGTGTTGACGCTGCGGCTCGTGCAAGCGCGGCGAATGGGGTCACCGTTGCTATGTTGAAATACTCGTGATAATAATAATTAAAGCTTTATTTCAGACATTACATACATAAAACAATTAAACACAAATTTACACACAATTAGTACTTACAACATACAAATATTAACACAAATATAAAAAGAAAATTAACTTAAGTCACTAACCCTGTAACTACACCTACCCAGTGTTTTTGAATAGGGCAGTCAAAACGAGCTGATATTGTCATTAGGATACTGTTTTGTCTACCCCGCATTCTTTGCGGCAGTGAGGCAACCCTCTCACGCATTATAGCGTCCGCACTGACTTGCGCGAACATGTTAGATGCGCTGCAAAACCCGGCCGTCCTAACAGCATCCTAAGCGACTTGTTGTAATCGTGCTCGATTAGTATATTGAACCCACAGGCTACTGGAGTAAAAAGATTGGCAGAAAGCTTTAAACAAGGTTGTTTTTACTGCTTCAGTGCATCCAGTAAACCTGCGAGCCAACATGTTACTCCTTACCGCCAATGCCCTACGCTCCCTCTCAACGTCGCTGTGAGCAGCTGTTCGGACACGAGGGGCATGACAAAAGGTGATCCATAGTCTGCGGGGATGCACTGCATTCGCACACATTCTTTGCACCCTCGATGTATCCCCATCTGAAAAGGTTGTCCTTGCAGCGACCGACCCGTGTCCGTAGTCTGTTCAAGGTTTTCCAGGTCGGTCGCGTCAAATCATGGCCAGGCGGTAGACATTCCGAAGGTGCAACAATAAGCACCAGGTTGCGTTGCACGCCACAAACCGATTCTTTGCTATGGGGTGCCAGATATGGATCACCTTTTGTCATGCCCCTCGTGTCCGAACAGCTGCTCACACGATAACCTTAAATGTGCTAATGCTGAGGCTGTTAAGGTGGCAGAATACTGGTCAAATGAAATTTAATGTTGCTGTCGACACGAAAGAAGAAGAACGTCGCTGTCATCTTTTAAGTCGTCTGTTTTAGTTAGGGTTATGTAATTGATGATTACAAATGATTGAATAGTTTAGTTAAGCAGCAGCGTTGTCCCGCCAGAGGTTCGCGCTCGGCTACCACCAGTGCCGCTGGAACTACGTGGACGAGGACGACGTGCGCGGCGTCGACGAGAACTTCGACGTGCACGACATCCCCGCTGACGTCATCTGGCTGGATATCGAGTACACTGACCGCAAGAAGTGAGTAGTAATGAAAAAGTTTTTTTTGTTCAGTTTACTACAATAACTAAACCCTTTCCGATCGTTTATTTAACTTCTAACAGATCACGCACATAAAGTTTTGTAAAGATTTTCGTAGAGATTGTGTTAGTTTTTTTTTCTTTGGTAATAGTCGTATATATGACGACGAATAGCATCAGCGTCAAAATTGTCAACTGCTGTCACTTTACAGGGCTGACGTTTTTTCTTAGGTGTAGATAGCTTATTCTGTTCCATGCCACTGCTGCCGTAGCCTTCTTTCGCTATGTTTGCCACTGTTGGAGCACTAATACCTAATGCTGCTGCAACACGGTCTCTAACTTGAGTCAGTGGTATAAGAGGCCCACCATTACGGCTTTCCTTTTCAAAATATTCACGAAGTCGCTAGACAAACTCTCTTGTTTGTCCTTTAAGTACTTTATTTTTTGGCATTTTGACAGTAACGAAGGGAGAAAAGATACGCTCAACTCAACCAAACGTGAGAATTCACAAATAAATCAATACGGTGGAATATAAATACTCAACTCGACGTATGAAAATGTGGATTAACACTGACAACAAAATGGCGTCGCGCGTCGCCGCCGCGTCCAGTGTTGCCGTTTAATAATCGATAAAATTACGAAATTATCGATAAAATAATGAGTGTGTTAAATCGATTCAAACTTCTTCATGAATAAAATCGATCGATAAAAGAAATCGAATCGATAACGGGTCAGGGTATCACTATTTGATTAAGTATCTGTCAAAAGTTAAATAAACGACTGGAAAGGGTATAAGCATTTGAGTTTTATGTTTCTGACCAAGAATTTAAACTTTGTTTACTGCCTTTAAATTTGATATCACAAATAGGCCACATTATAGAGTGTGACCCGTTCTTCCGAGGGTCCGCTTCGCATCGTAGAACGTAGGCACGCTGACGGGACGCGCTCGCGAGCTGGCCGATGTGCTCGCCAGGCGTAGGGTGACCGTGGCGTTCCTGCAGGAGACTCGCTTTAGAGGCAACAGGTCCCGGAACATCGGGCACGGCTACAAGCTGATCTACGCGGGTTCTCCTGGTGGGGCCAATGGAGTGGGGGTGGCGCTGTCCGAGGAATTCCAGAATAGTGTCTTGGAAGTAAATCGCGTTAGCGACCGCCTTGTGGTCGTGAGGGTGCTTATCGAAGGGGTCACGACCAATTTAATAAGTGCCTACGCACCGCAGGTCGGTTGTAGCGATTCGGATAAGGCACTGTTTTAGGAGCAGATCGACCAGCTCCTATGCACTATTCCATTGTCCCAAGACGTCGTTCTGGGTGGCGATCTGAACGGTCATGTTGGTGAACAGTGTGAGGAATACGGGCGTGTTCAGGGTGGTTTTGGTTTTGGCAGTCGTAACGCTGAAGGCGAAGAGATTCTCCGGACGTGTATGGCTGCCGACTTGGCCGTCGTGAACACGTTCTTCGAAAAGAGTCCTGAGCATCTGATCACCTACAAGAGCGGTAGGAGCGCAACCCAGATCGACTACTTTCTCACCAGGAGAGCCCAGATCGGCAAGGTAGCTAACTGTAAGGTCATACCCGGAGATAGTCTTACTGCCCAACACCGTCTACTTGTGATGGACCTGCGAGTGAAGCCTCGAGGAAAATGCCGGGAGCGCTGCCCGCCCCGAACCAGGTGGTGGCTGCTTGAAGGAGCCAGATCCCATGACTTTGCTGCCGCTGTCGGTGACCTGCGCATCGCAGCGGATAGTGAGTCCGGGCAACAGCTCTGGCATAGGTGTCAGGCAGCTAACACCGGGGCGGCGAGGGTGGCGTTGGGTGTGTCTCGGGGTGGACGTGGGCTTGACAAGGAGACCTGGTGGTGGAACGAAGCAGTCAGAAGAAGATCAGGGTAAAGAAAGCCCTCTTCAAAGCGTGGCAAGCGTCCAAATCTCCTGAAGATCGCGCCGCGTACAGGGATGCCAAACGTGCCTCTAAACGAGCTGTAGCCAGAGCCAGACGTGACCACTTACGTCCTTTGTACGATAAGTTGGAGTCGTCTGAGGGGCAGAAGCTCGTTTACAAGTTGCACGTTCGAGAGTCAAAGTGGCCCAGGATATTTCCATGTGCCACTGTGTAAATTACACTCTAGGTAACCTGCTATGAGTAGACGGTGAAGGAGAGATGGCGCTCTTATTTCCACAAGCTGCTCAACAAGCAGCACAAAGAGGTGCAGCTGAATTCCCTCTAAATCAGGGACTAGTGCCACCGGTAACGCCTGATGAAGTCCAGTCGGTTCTTCGCCGCATGAAGAACCGGAAAGCTGTCGGACCCGATGGAGTCCCTATCTAAGCGTGGAAATCGATGGGCTCTCGTGGTGTGGGCATACTTACCCACCTTTTCAACCGCATCTCCTCACCGGGAAGATACCTGACCAATGGAGACTGAGCATTATCACGCCAGTCTTCAGGGGCAAGGGCTCGGTGCAGGAGTGCAGCAATTATCGCGGCATAAAGGTGATGTCCCACACCATGATGCTCCTCGAGCGCATTGTAGACTCTCGGATCCGACAGGATTGTACAATCTCGGGATGTCAGTATGGGTTTCGACCGGGTTGCGGGACCATGGACCCCATATTTGCCTTGAGAACGCTCATGAAGGGATACAGACTAAAGCCGAAACAACAGAATTCCTAACATTTAAAAACACGAAAGTTATTTTTCCGAAAGTCACAAATCCGATATTTCAAATTTGCGAATTTCATTAGTACGAAGAATTGAAAATCCGAAGTTTCATTGGTTTTAAAGAATACACCTCTGCATCTACTTTTGTTAGACATGCAGAAGGCCTTCGACTGTGTCCCTCGTGAGATGATCGGCTGGGCGCTGCGGTCCAGGGCCGTTCCCGAAGTCTTTATTGACATTATCCGGGACATGTACCACGATTCCAGTTCCATAGTTAGAACTGCGGTTGGTGACACGCTTCCCTTCCCCTAGCCCGTTTCTGTTCAGCGTAATATTAGACGTTCTGTCAAACAGCATCCTAGACCACGACGACAGAGCCCGAATTTCCGCGGCTTGGGCCAAAGGGCGTGAGGTGACTGGTGTTATTTGTGACCCCAAAATGCCGATCAAGCTGAAGGGGCAGGTCTATAAAACCATCATTAGGCCTGTCCTTTTATATGGCAGTGAAACATGGCCGTTACTAGTGCGACACAAGCAGGAGCTGCGCGTCACGGAAATGAAGATGCTGCGGTGGATGTGTGGAGTCTCACGCAAAGATCGCGTGCGTAACACCCACATCCGCGGCAGCCTTCGTGTTCGTGACATCGCAGACAAGCTGCAGGAGTGCCGCCTTCGTTGGTATGGTCATGTCTCACGGAGATCGGCAAACTACGTGGGCAACAAATGTCTGGCTATGCCGCCCCCACCAGGTACCGGTAGAAGAGGTCGACCCAAGAAGCGGTGGCTCGACGTCGTTAAGCGTGACATGCGTGCCAACAGACTCACCACTGAGGATGCACAAGACCGCGCGAAGTGGGCCAAGAAAATAAGAAAGGCGGACCCTGAGACCCTACACACCAGTGTGGGTTCACACCCGGGATAGACCACACGGATGATGATGATGATGATGATGATGATGATGATTCTCTATTGCACAAATATAACAATTACAAAAATAAAGAGTACAGTTTAGACTTATTATTTTGTTACAGGGGCTTCAATATTTTTTCAAGTTCTAGAGTTATGTCATGATAATCATGAAAATCTTCCAAAAATGCGACGTATCCGATCTTAGCTTACGCTCTTAACGCCTCTTGTTCATCGCAGGTATTTCACCTGGGATATGGAGAAGTTCCGTCACCCTTCAGAGATGGTGGCCAACTTGACCGCTAAGGGTCGCAAACTTGTGGTCATCATAGACCCGCACATCAAGCGAGAAGCTGGGTACTTCGTGCATGAAGATCTCACGGAAAAAGGGTTCTATGTGAAGGATAAAGCAGGAAAGGATTATGATGGTACGTGTTTAAATGTTATATCATCAGACCTAAATTGGGCCTAAACTGTCGATTGTTTTAATGTAATACTTAGCATTAAGTTTCTTTGTTAAATGTACTATGAAGAATATTATCTATCTATCTATCTAGACTTACCCAATGATTTTCCTTATCTGGATAATGTACGTCATACAATTGAAAAGCTTTAACATGGCACACGTGTCAGTGACATCCTACCTTCTGTCCCTTTTTGGCATGTATTGGGTGAAAAAAGTAGGAATACATCGTAACTAAGAACTGCAACAAGTGTGCTTAGAATGACGTTAAGCACATTTTTAGGGTGCCGTGCCTCGAAAGGAGAAAACGGAATCCTTATAGGATCACTTTGTTGTCCGTCCGTCCGTCTGTCTGTCTGTCAAGACCCTTTTACTCAGGAACGCGTGGAGATATCAAGCTTTAATTTATATCAAATACTCAGGTCTACTGTCCCTTAGAGCTGTGAAAAAATCAAACTTCTAAGCCACACAATCAAAAGATACAGCCGTTTATGCCGCAAATGTTCGACCCTCGCAAGGGAATCAAAACCTACAGGGTACTTCCCGTGAACTTAAAATCTTGAAATTTGGAACGGAGCAACGTCTTATAGCACAAATAAAGTAAACATTGCGAAAAATTTTTAGTTATATCATATAATAAATATACCTACAGGTTCGTATAGAACCCTCGGTCCGACTCGCTCTTGGTCGGTTTTTTTCTGTTCTTTTTACTGAGCGGAGTCCTTGTTATTAAAAGGTCATTAGGTTTACCTCAAATTAATGCCAGGTGATTTACACTTTAACAAAAAAATATATGGCACACTCAGTAGGTGATGTAAAATTAAGAATAACTATTTTTGTTAAAATTTGAAAGAGCTAAATAGCGAACTGGTGGTCATAGACCTTCACATCAAGCGGGGAGCTGGATACTTCGCAAAGGGCTTCTATGTGAAGGATAAATAAGGGAAGGACTATGATTGTACGTGTTTAAATCTTGCATTGTGACCTAATATTGATACTGGGTGATTATTAGTATCGTAGGGATAATTATATGACTTATTCTTATTCTGACTTAATTGTTTTTAAATAAAATTAATACTTATATGGAAATGGACGCCTGTCCATTTATTAAGGGCCTCCTTAAAAGCTGAACTTGAGTATTTGTTTTGTTTTGAGTAAGTCAGACATCCATTGCTAACTATCCTCCTTCATAGATTTACAGATCAGCCGATTGTAGGCCGCCTGCATCCAACAAAGACCTGCTAATTTAAAATCACAACTTTCACACATGTATGTATCTAAAAATACAAATTCTTCAACAGAATTGACTAGATATAGTTTGCGAATTTTGAGGTCTAATTCGACGTCGTTTTACTAAATATAAATAAAATAAATATTTTAACCTCTTGTAATGGTCTCGAAGTAGGGATTGATATCCCCGTGTTACGAGGAAATAATAATAAGCCATAGGAGTCTTCCATTTAATTAAGCACTTAATTTTTTTGTGGATGACCGTTTTAAGATGGTAGCCGAGCTAGTCACATAGTCTTGCAAAGGCGTCCCACAATTTGTGGTCCCACAGTTTTCTTTGTGGCTCTTGCATGTCCCATCATTTATACTATTTATTTATTTAAAACTTCTGTCTCCAGGTTGGTGCTGGCCGGGTTCGTCCTCATACATCGACTTCCACAACCCCGACGCGTTTAAGTACTACTCAGAGCGTTACCGATTCGAAAACTTCCCTGGGACAAGCAAAGATGTACACATTTGGAACGATATGAACGAGCCTAGTGTGAGTATATTGCTGAGAACTCACCCAGAGCCGTAAAAACACAAAATTAAGAAATTGATCATTCAACTCTGTGATTATTTATATTTTAAGAAAATTGACTGAGACTGAGTATCAGTAGGTAAATGTTAGTTTTACAATAATAGTAGTCACTATAATTATTCTATAGAAAATCAAACAAACTGTATTGTTTTTGTATCAAATCCTTGCTTGAAAGCAAAGCATAATTCAAAAAGACACTTTATCCTTAAACTATGCCATACAATTTTCATAAAGGTAAGATAAACAGTATAATGTCTTAAGTCCAATTGTATTATTTACCATGTATGTAATTGATCTGATTAAACTAAACATAGCTTGTACTGAGTGTCAGAGACTGATAAACATAAAAATATTAAAACACAAAAAATACAACATATTGATGAGCATAATCATCTTAATGCGGTTTAATTAATCGTGAATCAACAACTAATTTCAAACAATTGCTGATAAGCTGACGTTTGAAAATATTTTTGAATAATGCTACTCTGCTCTTACTTTGTTTAAAAACACAAAAAAAGTAGATCCTAGTATTAAAGTTATTGTTGAGCACTCTATATTTGGCGCTATAGCAATATATGAAGTAAACAACAAGTATCCGAGCCATACAGTATCGGTGTAATTAACACCATTAGGGAAAATAAATCAAATTTCGACCCGAAAAAAGTTTAATTTAGTAAAACGCTAAAAGCAAAGTAATATTGGCAGGTTTTCAACGGACCAGAAATTTCCATGCCAAAGGACAATCGCCACTGGAAGGAAGTCAAAGAGGGAGTGACTGGCCTCGATGCCTTCTGGGAACACAGGTATTTATATTCTTATTATCTTAGAATAATTACGCATAGAAGGCGATTTGCCTTTTTGATGCCACAAATTTGGTCAATTTCTAGAGGTAAGAGCTTCTTCAAAATATTTATTTGTGCAGTAAATAGTTGGAACAAAATAAAACAGAAGAAAGTTGGAAGAAAATACTGAAAATTGTGATTACATGTGATACGAATTATTATTTTGACAGGTGATTGTGACATCACAAATGAATCTTTTGTATGGAACTATCCTTCTAGGTGTAATTATTCTAAGCTTATTATAAGCAGAGGTTAGAGGAGTTAGATGCGATGAAGGTGCGCGTCGTTTCGGAATAGACAAGCTCTAGATGTGGGCAGGTATCGCAGTAAATTGCTTGATGCAGTAGTGACGTCAAAGAATTGACTAAATTGGCTACAATTTTGGAATTAAAAAAAATATATTTCAGCCCATTTCGTCCCACAGTATAGTTTGGAAACGTTGAAAGGACATCGCTCGTTCCCCATACATTGAATGCTCCAGGAACGGACAGCAATGAGGAAATACTCGTTGTGTTCGGAATCATTCACGAATTCTCATCAGGCATTTGCTGAAACACGAACAACTTTAGGAACCGTGGGCGCCTACTACAGAATGTATTAGATTTTGAGGTTATACTTAATCGTAAACGATGTACACTTTTTGTTATGTTCTGATAGATATATTATTTACCTCTATGTAAGAACTTAAGTGATATGAATTAAATGAACATAAATAGTAGATTGTTAAACAAGGTGAGAAAGTTACCTTTTCAATGCACGAGATGGTTTGGCGCGCGAGCGTAGCGAGAACGCTAATAGTTCGAGGGCATTGAAAAGGTCTTTCTTCCGAGGTAAACACTCTGCTTTTCATTACGAATATAAGGAAAGTAAATAAAAATCAGATACATAAGTTCAACCAAATAAACTTCTCACTCGATTTACGAAACAACTGAATGAAGTTCGAATAGTTGCAATCCCGCCTTTTTTTTGTCTGTGGAATTCAACCATTTTTTTTTAATACTGGAAAAAAAGCATACTTAGACAATGATGATGGAATTCCCCCGCCTTATTTTATTTAAAGAATTGTTTTTTTCATATCTATCGTAAATGCTTAGCCAGTGTCCCCACCTTAGGGTATTTTACCCTAAATTTAGGGCATTTTTACGCGGTTAGGGTATCTTTTAGGGTAGAAAATTATTTAGGGTATTTTTCAGGGTAAAATAAATTTATAGGGAATTTTTAGAGAATGTTAAAATTCCTTGCAAGCAAATTGGTGATTGATTGAATACGTGTTTCCGAACGTATACCCAACTTGTGACGATGTACGTGTGTTTATGTCGTGTCACGTAAAGCGCTCTGGGGCTCATCCTGCGCACTAGACAATTTATGGACCTAATTGGTGCCCATTGGTTGTACGAAGCGAGGAGGGGGAGGCACCGCACGTACGAACCAATGACGCAAGGGCACGAGCCTTGCGGCATTGGTTCGTTATTTGACACATGCGCGAACAAGTCTGTCCTGTCTTCCAGGGCGCTTTTTACGTGCCGCGAGCTATAGATACCGGGCTCTTCCGCTAGCAATAGACAAGAATCTCATCTATTTTTCTCTTTCACACTCGAGGGTTCGTATACGCGGAAGAGAGATATCGTGTGAGTAGAGAAACCGGTTTATTCATGCATTCCACCCACGCCACCATACCATCTTTGCATTGCATGCGTCCGTCGTCGTGTTTTGTGACGTCTTGTTTTGTTTAAAGACCGAAACAAAAAAAGTTTTATCTAGGAAAGATGCCTCCTGAAACCACTAAATATAAACAAAAATATAGCTGCCAATGGGAAACGGACCCTTTACTAAAAGGTAAGAGCCATTTATGTTATGATAAAAATATTCTCGTATTCTTTCAAGCGTTCGTTAAATAGTATTAATTGTGTATCGGATTCCAGTAGGTATCCTTTTGCATTTTTATTAGGCAAGTACGATGTTAAGCAAGAAATAAAGAACTTGCAGGCAGTTCCATATAAGCTAAACTATTTAGTAATCTGTGGCGGTTCTTCTACGAATCTTTGTCAACTGAAAGCACATACTTGTAATAATAGAATATGTAGGTCTGTGAGTTTACGAATATTCGCAGCTCGCAATGTGATTGACAGAAGTTAAGCAATTCCTTTTTTTAATAAAGTTTTTTACGGCCCTGGATACTAGTCCTTTGTATCACATTCGGTCTCAGCTCAGTGTTACCAAGTAAATGACATTTACCCAAATATGGAGAAATTTTGCTAGTTGATGTTGAGCCTATTTTATTTTTGTAGATTGGATTGCTCCGGATCCTGCAGGAGAAAATAGTGCATACTGCAAATACTGTCATGTATCCTTAGTCCCGCATAAAAAGAGCCTACTATATCACGCTCAGAGTAAAAAACATGAAAAAGCTGTTTCTTTTAATAAAGCAGCAAAATCTTGTCAACAAATCACATTTAAAAAGTTAATACCAGATGAAAGGAAAATTGCCGAATTGAAGATAGCCGCATACATTGTCGAACATTCTTCAACAACAAATGTTGACCATTTGGGTGAAATACTCCCCAAACTTGACCCCAAGTCCGAAATCTTAAATAATATAAAGCTGCATAGAACTAAATGCACTATGTTAATAAAAAACGTTCTGGGTCCATGTATGTTTCAAGATTTACTGGAAGAAATTGGAAACTCTCCTTATTCCTTAATTGTAGATGAAACTACCGACATAACTACCACAAAGGTGTTATGTATAATGATCCGCTTTTTTTCAAAGAAGAAGAATGATTTGGTTACAACCTTTTATAGAATAGTCAAAGTTACAAATTGCGATGCTACATCTCTTTACAATTTAGTCTGCTCCACTCTGCAAGAAGATGGACTTCGTGTCGAAATGTTAGTTGGCATTGGTTTAGATGGAACTAATGTCATGATAGGGAGAAATCATTCCGTTGCCGCTCTTTTGAAGCAAAAGGTACCTGACCTTATTGTGATAAAATGTACAAGTCACTCCTTGCATTTATGTGCAGAAAAGGCGGCGGAAACTCTACCACGTCAACTTGAGTTTCTGATCCGTGAAACACATAACTGGTTTGCCTACAGTTCCAAACGTCTGGATGTGTATAGGGATCTATACGAAGTAATGAATAGTAGTACGAATCCAAAGAAAATTGCAGGTTTCTGCGGAACTCGTTGGCTAGCGCGATACAATGCCATTACTACAATCCTCGACCAATGGGAAGAGTTAAAACTTTTGTTCTTACTCGCAAAGAGGGAAGACAAATGTTACATGGCAGAAAAAATACATGATATTATGAAATGTCCTGTATTCAAATGCTACCTTAATTTTTTGAAAGAACGATTGAAACCCGTTACTAGTCTCAACATGTTATTTCAGAGTGAAAATGTAGAATCTGTTAAATTACTGGAGGACGTTTATTTGTTATTGAGAGGGTTGCTACAGAAACTGGTTGTACCAGCACAACTTGAGAAAGTGAGTGATAAAGATTTAATAACATTTGACTTTAAGCAATATTTAATGCATACAGGTGCTATTAACCTTGGACATGACACTGAGGTCCTATTGCGTGGAATAAATGAGAATGAAGCGTGCGAACTTCGTGACCGCTGCAAAAACTTTATGGTCACTTTGTGCTCAGAGGTGCAAAGTAGAACTCCTGAGCACATTCATATATTGAAGTCGGTATCATTGTTGACCCCACAAATTGCCACCTCGCAAGTGAAACCTGCACTGACACTTTTTCTGCAAATGTTCCAAAGAGAGGAGGTGTATGGTAATAAGACTGAAGCAGAATCCGAATGGCACAATTTACATCACAAAGAGTGGAGCAATACGTCGTCCAGCGTATCATTTTGGGCTGAGGTTAATGAGGATTTAGATGCAGGAGGAAATAGGAGGTTCGCTGCCATCTCTAAATTTGCTTTGGCTGTATTGTCAATGCCGCTATCAAATGCTACAGTGGAAAGAGCTTTCTCCATTTATTCGATTCTCAAAAATAAGCTTCGAAATCGATTACCTCTTGAGATGCTGCAACATTTGATGCTGGTGAGGTACAGCTTAAAAATCAATTATAAATCTTGCGTTACATTTATTCCGACTGACGCAATGTTAAAAAAAATTTCGAACGAAATGTACGATACAAAGAAAAAAAATACTGCAGATGACATAGAAGCCCAGACTACTATGGACGCTTTCCAAGAATGTTTGGAAACAGTGTAGTAGATTATATATTAGTCTATTAATACATTACATTTATACGTAAGTTGATTTGTTTTTATTTCAAAAAAATTAGGGTAAAAAAAAAAAGTGCCTAAATTTAGGGTAATTTCGCCGAGCGTTGGGGTAAAAAAAAAATCTAAGGTGGCAACACTGTGCTTAGCTCAAAGGACAGTGTCCAAGTTGGCCTATGAACCAACAAACATTTGACATTTGTAATAATTCTGGCCATGATTTAAGACATAATTATCACTTATTAGATTGTCACGGACACTTCTGATTTGTGATATCAAATTTAAAAATACTGAAAAGATTTATCGTACGAAAACATTTTTTAATACCATTTATGTTGCGTTCGTCTGTGCTCTCTGTTGTTTAGCCATCGCAACAATATTTTAATTTACTTTGTATTGACAAAAGAAACCTTGTTTGTGCAAGAAAATGTAGTTGTGAACTTACTAAAGGCTCTTAAAAATGAGTAACAATACATTACTGTCAATTCGATAAATGTTAAATCAACTTTTCTTAGATCAGATTATATTAAATCAGATTATACATTGACTTAAATCAGCTTTGTACGAAGCCAAAAAAAAAGGAGGTAATGACCTTTGGTTGACTTGACACTTCAACGCAAAAAAAAATACCAGCATCTGTCTAGTGTCTTGTATTTTTCTTGGGTGTTTGCACGCGGCGCCTCGTAGTAGCTTCAGCACGTACGTGGCCAGTGCGACGATGACGTAACCCGGCTGCGTGTCGCTCATAGGGTTGCGAATACTGGAATGTGAAGCGCTTGCGTGTGCCACGTGGGTACCTATAAATACTGTAAACAAATACGCTTTTTCGTGGTTTTTTTTGTTAATCACTACATAGTATAAAACAAAGTCGCTTTCAGTCTGTCTGTCCCTATGTATGCTTAGATCTTCAAAATTACGGAACTAATTTTGATGCGGGTTCTTTTAGATAGAGTAATTCAAGAGGAAAGTTTATATGTATATAACATACATAATAGGGTAGAGAAGCACTGATAATTTTAGAGGTTTATATTGTGATGTCGTAAATAAACACATTTTTTTGCGCTTACATTGCAAACGCTGGCTGAACCCTACGACTTAAGAGATAGATCAAAAAATGTATTGCAGTATTGTACACCTTAAAAAGGTCTACAAAAAAGTCCGCGATGGTATATATCTATCACTTACGGCGCCACCAACACACAATAACTATTTTTTATCCTTTACTTTTCACGAGACACATGGCTTATTTACGAAGCGATTTTAAGCAATACTGCATTAATACTTTTCAAATTAAGTAGCTTAAATACATTGTGCATTCAATGTAGATCAATATGACCCTTTGTAGCATGTAATTTAAATGAACATTTTCGAAGATATTACAGTTTTAAACTTCCGAAAATAAACTGTTGAGTCGGTCGCGTCCTGCGTACTGCGTGCGTGACACTACTAAATTGTCCACACGGGCGGACCGAGCGAGTAGGTGAATAAGTAAACCGAATTACGTAGTGACACAGGCCTGGTATTACTACGGCCGTGGTATTATTTCTAAAGCCGTGCTGTGGGTCGGAGATATGAGCGCCGACTTGCGCCTGCACCTGCCTCTGGATGGCTGACTCGAACACTTTCGCCGCTGTCGATAGCACAGTCACAGGTCTCTACTCACGTGTCACGTCAGGGCCTGCCTTGCCTTTCGGTACCGGAATGACTCTTGTAACCTTCCATCTCGCCGGAAATGTTGCTTGCTTTAGGCACATGTTAAAAATATAATGTAGTGGTTCTGCCAATGTCCAGCTGCAATCTCTAAAAAGCCCTGATGACCGTTTTGGTTTAAGGCGAACTAGCGCCTCTCTTATCTCGCGAAGACTCAGAGCATCCATGTGTACACGCGCATTGGCCGTATCCGCTCCGTTTTCAGCTTCGGAGAGTTCCTAACTGTACACAGACTGAAAAAAATCTGCAAATTTCTCTGCCACCTCATCATCCCTTAATACTCACCGTCTTTTATGATCCTTTGTCGATCCAACCTATTATTTTTAGATTTAAAATACAGCCAAAATGATTTAGGGTCCTTTGGTTATCGATATCTGTACTCCTTGCTTGCTGGAAACCAAACTGTTGATTTAATTTTCCCTTACTGTTTCCTTACAGATTACAGGTTCGGTTTGTTAATATATAACAAAGCCGTATTGTTATTAGTACCCAATCTCAGTTAAGTAATTAGTAACAAAAATACAGGGTGTAAGAAATGGCTTGGCAAAAACCTAACGGACGTAGGCCATGAAACTGAACTACTTTCCCCTAGGAAATACCTATAGGAATATATTTTCATTGGGGAAAGTTGTACAGTTTCATGGCCTACGTCTGTTAGGTTTTTGCCAAGCCATTTCTTACTCTGTATTATACTGTTTAGGTAAGTATACAGGATGTAACAGAAAGGTAAATAATAAAATACGTGGAGAAATATGAATTACGTTATAATAAAAATTTTAAAAGGCTTCCAAGAAGTTTAATGATTAGTGGACTGAGATTACATATTACTAATGTTTGTAAACATTTTTGAACAGCACCATAAGCTCTTAATCCTAATCTTTTACATCGATAGTCTCTTAATCTCTTTTACTAAAAACAAATGCTGCGCTGCACTCTTGCCAAGGGTATTGAACCCTTCCAGTACCTGCTTAGACGGGCGCCACAGATTTTTGGACTTCGATTTTGTCTTAGATAAGTTCGATGATGTCAACAAAAACTGGAGTGACATGAACTCCACTATGTCCATGATTTCATTGTTTTCTGCAAATTAACATGTATTTAGATAAAAGTAAAGTTCCATAGACAGTAATAAAACAATGTACCTTTGTGTGTATGTTTAATGTATAATAACAATAATAAGTTTCAGATGGAGAAATTTAATTCGGAAAAAAGAATTTTAGTTACTTCATCACGTCAAAACGGCTTGACGAATGTATAAAATCTTGCACACAGATACCAAACTATGAACTGGAATTATTATTCATCAATAAAATCTAATAAAATCTAGGCTAATAAAATCGAACTGAACACGAACGAAGTCATCACGAGCAACAGCTAACTAGTGTTTTGATAAAAATAGCTAAATATGAAAATAATACTTACGGCTATCAATACTTTCTAAGACGTCTTTCAAATGAACAATTTTCTGAAAATTTAATAATTTTTGGTCTTATCAGTAACCAATTTTCTATTAGTTTTAGGTCATTGTCAGGGTAAAGGGCCTTGAAATCTTTTAAAAGCTGAAAGAAAAATAATTATTAACTTTACAGAGGTCATGTGATAACAACGAAGTCTTAAAAATTAAATCAAAATAAAAAATCTGATCAGTTACCAAGAATATGGCTCCAGGTTGGTTGAGAGCTTTGAATTCGTCATATTACTGTTGTATTGTTAAGTTTTTGGACTGTAAGAGAGTCAGTCGTTCCTTGATTGTGATGTTCCAATATTGTTCTACTACACACATCAAAAGTGTCTAGGGATCAACATATATTTTTGTAATAACTTTTCTCCTGATTGATATTAATTAAAATTTTCTTTAAGGATTCAAAAATAAAGTGTTTTCGTTTGTCTACAGTAACGATAAACCAAGTCACCTTTGCATTAATAAAGAAATTTGCCATTTTCCTAATAAAGGGATTTTTGACATTTGAACCACTAACATTAAAGTTCGAAAAAAAGACTGAAATAACAGTTTTCTTTAAAATTTTATTGGGTAACTTAAACAATTAATAATCCGTGTTTCTACCGCGAAAACTAACAACACAATAACATCGGTTTGGCATACTTAAAATGAGTTCATCCAAATCACGCTGTGGAATGGCCGCCCATGTTCGTTGCAACAACAAAAAAAGGTCTTCTTGCGACTGGATACCCTCCATATTCGGCAGAGCTCTTCTCTGTAGCATATCCCATGCATGCTCAATCGGGTTCAAGTCTGGCAACTGAGCAGACAGGCCAGGGCAGGACATTGATGTTAGCTGCGGCGAGAGTCTGTCTTACAACTCTTGCGGTGTGCGGTCGTGCATTATCATGCATTAACTGAAATAAGGGACCGATTTGCTCTTATAGAGGAACGATGACGTCTGATACAATCGTCTCAGCATAAACTTGAGCGTTGAGGTTGCCTCTGATCCAAATCAACTCAGTTCTTCCGCCGATCCAAATACCCGCCCATACCATGATGGTTCCACCACTATAAGGATGGACTTCCTGGCAGGATTTTAATCGCTGTTGGCGTCCAGGGGTCTCCATTGTCGTATACGTCTTGTATCCGGTCTCATACCAAAACGAGACTCATCAGAAAAGCACACGAAACGCCATTGTTCTTCTGCCCAATTTCTGTGTTCAAGAGCCCATTGATATCGAATCCTACGATTGTGCATTGCTATAGGTGGTACCCTTAGCGGTCTTCGGGAATGAAGGTTCACTTCATGCAAGCGGTTTCTGACTGTTTGGTCGCTAACATCATGGCGGTTATTGTTGGAGCTCTTCGAGTTGTGATTTGAATGTATCGGTCTTGTCTCCGTGTGGTGCAGCGATACCGTCCTCCATGGCGCTCAGCCACGGTACCAGTGCTTCGGTAACGTGTCCAAAGTCGACTGATAACACTCTGACTTGTATTTAGAGCTAAAGCCACAGTACGTTGCCGGGAACCAGCTTCTATCATTCCCACGGCTCCGAGCATTTCTTCCCTGCTTAAATGACGTCGCCGCTCCATAATAACGTTGGTTTTAATCAGTAGTAGGGAAACAGTAGCACTAATAATGTCTTCAATGCGTTGTATGTTTTTATAGGGAAAATTTGACAGCTGATTTTCATCTTTTACTCGAATTTGATTGACAGTTCTTGTTTCAAATTATGAAATGTACCAAAAAGGATCCATATAAATTTATAAAATCATAAATTTATCACAAAGCCACATCTCAATCTCAAGAAATCCGCATAAAAATGCTTGATCCCTAGACACTTATGATGTGTGTATATCCCATGGATCTGTACAGTGTTTTAGCCAAAGTATTTTATCATGAAGGTAAATAATAAATAAATAATAAATAAATATCTGGAACAATTCACACCAAGATCATCTGACCCCAAACTTAGCAGAGCTTGTAATATGGGCGTCAGAGACTGATAAACATATTTAAATATTTCTAAATACATACTTAAATAGATAATAACACCCAGACACACAACAAATACAAATGTTCGTCACACAAATATTTGTCATGGGTGGGGATCGAACCCACGACCTCCGGCGCTAAAGGCAGGATCGCTGCCATTGCGCCAACAGGCCAGTCTAAGGTCATCTGCAGATTCTGGTAACTTCAATGTTACATCTTGGACACTGTTGCTAGGCCCTGGTACCTCCAGATTGCTCCTGGTACCTGTAGGTGATGAATTTGCGTTTTTTTCTTTCTATTTAATGAGACCAGCGCAGAACAGGAATAAACTTGTTTGCTTGCTTGCTTTGGCTTTGCCACACGCGCTGTCCATCCCCCTTCCCCCACATCGCCTGAGGCTTGGTTACACATAAACAATCTGTTTTTGTTGGTGGCAACAAAAAAATGATTACTGGTACTTCAAAAGTCAAGTTACGTTTAAAGGAAATTAAGTTAAATTAGCAAATGTGTTCGCAAAGTTCTTTTTTTCTAAACTTGTGGGCAATTAGGAACAAAACTATTGTTCTAAGTTATTGTTAATAGATATAATCAAATAGTTGTTGTGAACAAAACTGATTTTGCAATATCTAAGATAAGTTTTGTACATGGTTGATACGTATTGATGAATTAATATTAAATTTACGGATTTGTTAAAAATAATCAGACACGTTGTTTGATATTAAGCACAAAGTTTAGATGTGTGCAGAAACTGGTTTTATTGCTGCAACTGCGCTAACGCTAACTGCTGGTTCCGTGCTTGTCTGTGGGATAGTAATACTCGCCTCCGTCATAGGTATAGCGGGTTTCGTGGCCCCACCACTCTTCACGTCACGCGTATTAGGAATAGGGCAGTTATTATTAACTTTCTTTGCAGATTTTTTAGTGGTAATATTACTTTGACTGCCGACTATTTTAGCTAATGTACATGGAGGGTTAATGACATCCGTATTCAATACTCGTGGCGAGCTATTTTGGGAGACCTTTGACTCGAGTTTTTCCTCCATTACCTTCATTATGTTTATTAAATGACCCAGGTCGATTTTGGTTTGGGGGAACTGATCTTGTGGATATTTTATCGCATTTTCTGGGCTTTCTAAGCGATCTACCATTTCAGAACGGAACAGCCTTAGTTCATTCAAAAATGCCGAATCGACCTCCTCATCCATCAATACCGGTGAGAATGTCTGATGACTTCCGCGCTCGGTGCTTACATTGCTGATCGGCGTAGAAGAGATATTCGCGTCAGTTCTAGCCGCTCGGACAGGTGTTTCCACGTTTAAGATATAGTCTAGTACAGTCTGGGCATACACATTTCTTCTTGTAGGTTACGTTAAATGCTCCATAAACATCTGGGCCCTGATTCTGCTATTTGAATGCCAATGGAATCGTAATTGAAAGATTTTGCAATTAAACTGTCAAAATCCTGCCATTCAATTACGATTCCATCGACTTTTAAATAGCAGAATCAGGCCCCTGGTGTAATGGTTAGACAATTCACGTCATACTTTTTCTTACAATCAGCATTAGAGCATTCCATAAAGTAATTATTCATGATGGTCGAACAACAAGCGCTGCATTCACTTGCCATATTCATTTCAAAACAAACTCAAACTCAAATAACTTTATTCAAATAGACGTATAGTAACGGTAAACCGTTATCAGGCTGTAGTGCGACAAGGACGAATTATTTTTCGCGCGCAGCCCGTCTCTTTCCCCCGAGGTGAGGAAAGGGTTACCTCAGCTTCGTTGCATGCGCGAAGTTGCACTCGAACTCACACGTTTAATAATTAATTGTAAAAAACGAGCACTCCACTTTAGGACTTATTACACTTGATGTTTAAACACTTTAGAGGTCGATATTGTATGAATTAGAACTCCATATTTTGGGTAAAACGAAAAACACGTCCGCTTTCAAGGTCTACTGGACGTTATATATTATTTCTACGAGGGGCGTTCAATGTATTCTCGGTATCGAGGTAATATACTAATGATTAGGGTAATTAAATTATCTCATTAGTTTATGACACTCATTGAGGGTATAAATACAAAATTTTATTTGATTGTCGCCATTAGTATTCAAAATATCACTTCGAAAAGGCAACTACGATGGCTGATACGACAATGTTGAAAAAAATCGAGCATCGCGCTGTGATAAAACTCCTCACAAAACAAGGAAAGACTCAAAAAGTAATTCACGAAGAAATAATGGCTGTTTACCAAGATTCTGCCTCTTCATTATCTACAATTTAGAAGTGGGCAAGTGAATTTAAACGGGGTAGAGAGAGCATAGAAGACGACCCTCGTGCCGATGGGCCGGTTAGTGCCGCTACTGAAGAAAACGTGAAAATTGTTGAGGAACTTGTACTCGAAGATGTCCGTGTGAGAGTGAAAATAATAGCAGAAAGAACCAAGCTATCCGTGGGAACCATTCACACTATCCTTCATAACCATCTGAATTTGTCAAAGGTCAGTGCAAGATGGGTGCCGCGAATGCTCACAGCGGTTCAGAAACAAGTGCGAGTTGATTGTTGCAAGGAGTTTTTGGAGCTCTGTGGTGAAAATCCGCAAAGTATTAATGATCGGATTGTTACTAGTGATGAAACGTGGGTTCATCACTATGATCCTGAGAGCAAGCAGGAGTCTATGCAGTGGCATAAAAAAGGAACAGTCCCACCGAAGAAGTTTAAAGTCACCCCATCCGCCGGAAAGCTCATGGCCACAGTGTTTCGGGATTCCAAGGGAATCTTATTAATTGAGTACACAAAAAAAGGTGAGAGTATTACTGCACGACAACGCGCCTGTTCACAAGGCGCGCATTGCCAATGCTGCTGTGCGGGATTGCGGATTTGAAGAAATCAATCATCCACTCTACAGCCCGGACCTAGCCCCTAGTGGTTATTTTCTGTTCCCAAATCTCAAAAAAGAACTTCGAGGCAAGCATTTTTCCGACGATGAAGAGCTAAAGGCGGCTATTAACGATCATTTTTCATACCAGGAAGAAAAATATTTTTTGGTGGGAATTGAAAAGAAATTTCCAGGACAAATAAGTATGTTCAGGTCCTAGGGGACTACATCGAAAATTTTATTCAGAATTTCCTGCTTATTCTTTCATGCCTACACCGAGAATACATTGAACTACCCTCGTATAAGCATAATTTCCTCTGCCTCTATTTCGTTCAAAATTGTAGCGGCCACGTTCAAGACCACGATGTCCGCGTCCACGACCACGGTTTCTGTGCCAACATTCTCTTTGCACATGTTTAGCTTTTTCACAAGTAAAACAAGTAGGTTTGTTCTCAAAATTTGCTTTAAATGCGTTTGATATATCCGGTATATCTTCATCTTTACTAACTATTCTCATTTGAATTTTTCTTTTCAAGTATTCAACTGTCCTCTCCTTCTCCGGTTGTACGTCTATTAAATCTCGTAATGCTTTTAGCATATAATTAAATTTTACGCTTTCTGTCATTAATTATTTTGAGAGAGTCTAAGTCACTGATATATTCTAGCTGCTGATTCGTAATCGCGCTGTATGTATAGTTTGTCGCTTCAATATCCATCTCATTTCATGATGCCTCATTCTCATTATCCATTTTTAATCGTACAGCAACATCCTTACATTTTTTAAATTGAAAAAAAATCATTCTACGTATTCTCCGATTTGAATAATCCGCTCCGTCAAAAATTGGAATTACGATATTACTTATTTTTAATAATTATTATCCACTTACTTGGTTCCCCACACGTAAACAACTACGGTCTGCTACCATGTTAATATATTTATAGACGAAAGACTGTAAAATCAGATTTATTAATTATTCACAATAACATCTTGTCGACAGATCATTTTACCATTTGCCAAATATGAATCTTCATTGCATATACAAACTCAAACTAACAGTAACCTGCCTAGCGCCATCGCTTCGCCAGCGAGCTTTGCTTTGTCTACAAGAGGCCTGACAAAGGCTATATTTTGACGGGAAAGACAATCTACGCAGGCGAAGCCGCTGACGGCCAGGTCATTAAATTAAAAAATAAGTAAGTAATTATTATTTTTCGTATAATTTATTTATTGTATTGATTGAATGAATTTTTGTTTTTTGTTACTATTCACTCGCAGATAAACCGTGCAAATGGTTTTGCGAGTATTTATGTAAATTTTAGATATGAGAAGTGAATAAATAAATAAATAAATAGTCTTAATTATAAAAGACAGCGATCGATGAACACTACACGTAAAATATAATAGAACATAGGTTCTTAGGTTAAAATTAGGTTCGTCATAATATTGTACAATTGCTTGTTATAATAACGCCACGTAAAAATGATAAACATAATCAAATACAGAAAAAGATACGAATTCACAATTAGGCAACGCTAAACACAAGTAGTCAAATATTTGTAAGTCAAATATGGATTCATTTAATATGATATCTATATATTTCGCAATGGTAGCGCTCACCGATTTATTATTAAAAAAATATTTAACGTCTGGCAGTTCTAGAATCTCCGTCTTCATTCTACCTGTAAAGGTACATACATACGCTCACGAGTCACGACTATATCCCTAACGGGGTAGTCTGAAGTAAGTTGGCTGTTCCCGTCCTGGTGAACGGAACACTCAGAAGCCCACTTATCACTAAGCGTATTAAAACCCAACGTGGTTGTGAGTGAGCCTTCCGCCGTTATCTGGGTTGCTTTTTTATCGGTGTTTTCCATTCCAGTTGGTACAGTCTGAAAAGTTGAAATGATGATTGAACAAACTTCCACATTGGTTATGAATGAAAATAAAAACAGCGTTTATCGGAATACAATTTAAAAGTGATATCCAGTTTCTTATAGTATGATTGATGTATGGAATTGAACGCTGTGAAAAACCGTATATTGGTAAATAATTAAATATGATTGATAGTTTTCCTAAACTCATAGGTTTCGCTCGATCCGTAGATTTATGACTTCGCTGTGCTTTGAATTTTTGTCGTTGGAATAGAACTACAGCCTCCTTGAAATGCGTACTCGTCGTGTTTCAAAACCAAGCGATGATGACATTAAAAAGCAGATTGTCAGATCAGTCATTAAGTTTTTTGACATCATGAATTCGACGAATAGAACAACTACAATAGACCCAACTTGGGCTAAGTATAATTCGCAATTACCTAATGCGATCATCTTGTGCAGAGTGGGTTTAGCTCTCGGATTAGTCTCCACAATTGTGAGAATTGATTGGTGCAAATGGTACAGATCGTGTCGGGGTCTCTTCAGGAGCTCGTAGTACCTGTAATTGCCAGGCTATGAATTGAAAGAATAGACTGAAAAAGCAAATAAGAAAACAAACTAACAAAAAAATTTAAACTTATGGATTGGGATACTGATAGCAGTAGTTAGGTACTAGAACTTTTTTGTGAAATGGTGCCACTCTCGCCCATACAGGTCCTTGAAAGACTTATAAGAAATTGTTTATATTTGAATTTTATGTCGGTTGTAATGTTTATTAAAGATTAGCATAACCAAATGAGCTTCATTTGGTTATGCTAATCTTACGCATACACTGATTTTTACGAATTTTAATGAAACGTATATTTTACAGAATTAATTATTTTATGTGAATGTTGATCTCTCAATTGTTTAAAGTAACTAGTAGTAATAAAAGTGAATAAATGAAAGATTGCTTTTTAATCTCGGGATACTTACAAGAGCTGAAAAATCGTTTAATTAATTTCAATTGGTAATTTCGCAATATATTTTAGCGTAACCGGATGCAACATCCAGCTACGGCAGCTATGCAAGCATTGAACTGTTATTTCATAATTTTAGTTAATAATTTATATTTGGGGATGACTCCCCTTTATGGGTTGAGAGGTCAGCCCACCGATTCAGAACAAAGTTATCGACCGGATTCGGTTAATTTATATTATTTTTAATTCAGTATTTAAGTATGGCTAGTTTTTTATAAGTTCGTTTCAAAACTTAAAGGCCTTTGGCCTTACATATAAAAATATTGATTGCTACCGTTAAGCGGGTAATTAACTATAATTAAAACAAACTTACCGAATCGGTCGATAACTTCGTTCTGAATCGGGGGGCAGATGGCAGTCGCTCCCGTAAAGCCGACTCAAGCCAAACAAAAATGGAAAGTCAGCATAGAGTACCCGACTTGGATATGGCGTCGCCGGAAAATGACGCGCAGGGGGATCGCCCTACTCCTTAGGCGTCAAGTGGTAAAGATTGATAACATTATTAGCCCCCCTCAGAATGTCACGTTCGGTATTCCTCAAGGCTCTATAATCGGACCGTTACTTTTTTAAATATATATTAATAACATTAATAATATAGGGATTTCTGGCCACTTGACTTTATACGCGGACGATACGTGTCTCTTCTACTTTGACAGATCTATCGAAACCATGATATCTACTGCACAAGCAGACCTCAATAAGCTGAGAGAGTGGCTACAGTATAATCTATTAACAGTAAATGCCGAAAAAACATCATACATGATTTTTAAAGCAAAAAATAAACCTTTACCGGACTTTACACCACTTCAGGACTGTGTACTGAAGCGTTCCAATCGGGAAAGATACTTAGGTCTTTGGATTGATGATGAGCTGACTTGGAAAGATCACATACAACATGTTCGATCAAAATTGACGGCGGTTCTTCTTTGCGTAGGGTGTCGCATTGTATTCCGAATACAGCACGAACGTGATATACAATTCATTGGTAAAATCACATCTTGAATACTTGATAGAAATATGGGGATCCGCAGCAAAATCTAATCTTAATAGCCTGCAAAGGACTCAAAATAAAATAGTCAAGATTCTATACCGCTAAAATTATCGTGCACGAACAAATATTAAATATAAAAACATTAAATTATGGAATATAAATCAATTATATACATACTACACTTGCATACTGGTCAAGAACATTTCTACAGACACTATTCACTCCAACACACAAATACATAAAAAAACAAACACACACAATTTAAGGAATAAAAATAAACTCAAACTTACCTCCGTTCGAACTAATTATGGGAAGAAAACAACTCTATTTGAAGGAGTACAGCTGTACAATAACTTACCTAATGCAATTAAGGAATGTGACAGTGTAGCAATGTTTAAAAGGAAACTTAAAATGTATATTTCCACATTTTAAACCTTATATTAAATAAAACATACGTAATATAATATATTTGGTCTGGTTATAACCAGAGGCATTAAATGTATTAAATATTAAAAAAAATCTATAACTCATTGTAAGTGAAACTGTAATGTTTTTTATGAGTAATAAATGTCTTTAAACCTATAATGTCAATATCGACCTCGGGCGGGAACGGCCCTGGACCGCAGCACCCAACTGATCATCACACGAGGGACACAGTCGAAAGCCTTCTGCATATTTAAAACCAACTCTCACGCGAAAATATGCCAGTGATATTGAAAAATTTATAGAAAAATGCTTAATGCTTGCGTAATCTTCATTAGTAGCTGATCTGATATCTTTAAAACCTCTATACGTTCGCAATTTTGTTGTGATGTACCTATAACGGGTTTTTTAGATAACTATGCAAAACCCGAAAGTAACGAAAGAACCGGGTTTTAAATTTACTTAACCCGGTCCTTGAGCTGTCGAAATAACCCGGGTTTTCCCGGTTCTTTCGGTTCTGCGACTACCTGGGTCAAACCCTAGTGCCAACTGCCAACACTAATAGGAAAATAAATATGAGCATTAATGTTTTTTCGATTTGAAGTTGTAATACATAATTGTATTTAACTTCTTTTGAATTCATAATCATAACACTTAAGTGCTTACATAGAGGTAAACAATATATCAATCAGAACATAACAAAAAGTGTACATCGTTTACGATTAAGTATAACCTCAAAATGACGAGTCACCCAGCCGGGTATAAAGTGTCGGTTGGTGCTCCATTGGGCTCCTCCGATCACTGTATGGTTGGCGCAACAGTGCCTTGTGCAGCTCCCCCACATCCTGTGGAGGTGACGCGGCGGTTATGGCACTACTCGTTGTCAGATTGCGAGAATACTTTGCTTCCGTCCCTTGGTGGCAGTGCTGCTTTGGAGAAAAGGATGCCTCAGAGAGTGCATCTGCTATCGCTGACGAGATCAGTACCGGAATACTACATTCCTTTTACTAATGTCGTCAGTGCTAGCAAAACTGGTCTCTGGTTCAATCGCGAGTGTGCCGCAGCTGTTGAACAAAAACAGGCGCGTACCGTGCTTGGTCTAGGGCCCAGGCACTTAATGATCATTCAAACCTGACCTTCCTGAAAGCAGCCTTTAATAAAGCCACCAAGGCCACGAGGAGGGCTTACATTAGATCAGACGCCCAGCGAATTGCACGTGTTGGCCAAGAACTCATCACGCACCCTACGGGTAGCCGCTCCTACTGGCGACTGGCTAAACACGTGCGATCTAACTTCTGCGTGCCTTCGCTGCCCCCACTGAGATTCCCTGATGGATCGTTCGTCATCAGCCGCAAGAGAAAGCCGATTTACTGGCTAACCTCTTTGCCGCAAACTCTTGCATCGATGACTGCGGTGCTGCGCCGCCTGAAATTCCACATTGCGGATCCACAATGCCTGATATTCGTATCAGGCAGTGTGATGTTCGTGCCGAACTGCAGTCACTCGATGTCAGTAAAGCCAGTGGCCCTGATGGAATTCCAGCTGTGGTACTGATGAAATGTGCAGCGGAGTTGTCTCCAGTGTTCACTAGCCTGTATCGCCTCTCCTACAATTCGGGTCTTGTGCCGCTGTCTTGGAAGGAGGCGAACGTTCAACCAGTCCCATAAAAGGGGACCGTTCTGACCCTGCCAATTACCGTCCAATAGCCGTAACCTCAGTTTTAGCTTAAAGTGTTTGAGCGGATCATAAACACGCAGCTCATCCGCTACCTAGAGGATCACTCTCTTATTCACGACCGTCAGTACGGCTTCCGACCAAAACGGTCTACGGGTGATCTTCTAGCGTACGTAACACACATCTGTGGGGAGGCTATGGACAAGTATGGGGAATCTTTGGCCGTCAGCCTTGACATTGCCAAAGCTTTCGACCGTGTATGGCATCGTTCGCTTCTTTCCAAGCCTCCGGCATATGGTCTGCCACCTCGCCTATGCGACCTGGTCGCCGGATTTCCGGAGGAACGTAGAATTCGTGTCCTTTGCGATGGTTGAAAATCACGCTTTCTCCAGATTAATGCCGGAGTGCCGCAGGGCTCCGTCTTGTCGCCGACGTTGTTTCTTCTGCATATCAATGACATGTTATCTCTAGGTAATATTAATTGCTATGCAGATGATAGCACGGTCCACGCGCGTTATTTCGAGCGCCCTGGGGCAAAGCAGACTGACATCGAGGAGAAGAGGCGAAGTCTTGTTGTTGAGCTTGACGGAGTGTTGAACCGCATTTCAGAATGGGGTGCATGCAATCTTGTCGAGTTCAATGTCAAGAAAACTCAGGTGTGTGCATTCACAGCAAAGGCGTCGCCCTTCCTTTCCCATCCCACTCTTCAGAGCACCCCGCTACCGATTAAGGATAGCCTAAACATCCTTGGCATGGATGTTAGTAGCAATCTAAACCAGCGGGACTACATTGAGAGTGTCATTAGAATTGCATCCTGAACAGAGTGAGACGATTCTTCACGCCTGGGCAGCTCTGTCTCTAGTATAAGACACAAGTTCGCTCGTGTGTAGAATACTGCTCTCATCTCTGGGACGGTTCCGCCAAGTACCTACTCGAAGCTCTTGACAGGTTGCAGCGGTGTTCTATCCGTATTGTTGGAAACAACTTTTGGAGGCAACTTTTACCCTTGAGCCTCTCCAATTGCGTAGAGACATTGCCAGACTAAGTATTCTCTATCGCTTCTACAATGGGGAATGCTTTGACGAGTTTTTCCAGCTTATGCCACCCTCACCTTTCCACTCCCGTCCAAGGCGTGCTGGACTACGGCGTCACCCACACACAATTCAACATTTGTTGGCCCGAACTACAAGGTTCGGTGACTCGTTTCTTTGTCGTACCATCCAGACGTGGAACGCATTTCTGCACGCCTTCAAGGTGAGGATGGCCAGCCCAGTGATTTGTTTGAATGACTGAGCTTGTCAACCTCTTATCTGGACCTCACTACTGCTTTCCATCAGGTGGAGTGGGTTCATCTTGACGGGCAATATAAAAAAAAATCTTAAACATTCTGTAGTAGGCGCCCACGGCTACTTAAGTTGTCCGTGTTTCAGCAAATGCCTGATGAGAATTTGTGAATGATCATAATATTCATAATCATAATCTTAATCATTTATTGTTGTTTTATGCGGTACATAGGTTATTTGTAAAAAAGTTTCACACATAAACCGTTGACATCTTTATATGCCGTAGACATCTGTTTAAATTTGTATTTTATTTTGTTTTTGTTTCAAGTAAATATCTTTTATGTCGCCGTTATTAGTTTTCACAATTTTGTACGCTTATGCCTATTGTATTTTTATTTTTATCTAATTTTCTTTTTTGACAATTATACCACATGACTGCAATTAATTGAGAAGATTAAGTTAGTTTTGAGTTTTGGCACCAATGAGCCATGAATGAGCCCACGCGCAGCTCTGAAGGCTGTCTACCTGCGGCCGTTTGTTATTTCTTTTCGCGCTGCGATCCAAACTCGGGGGTCATGCAAGTTGCGTCATCGCCGCTCACTTTGCGCTGTCACAAAATAAAAACAATCACACTATACAACCGGCACGGCATCACTTATCTATTTATTATTGTATTACACTTCTTCACACTACACAATACATTTAATTACTCACCATACTTTTACTTACCTCAAATATTTATTTTACTTATTTTTAAGGCACATACGTGTGCCCACCGTAAGTGTCCGTGAGTCTACTCATTTGGGGCCCACTGAAAATCAGCGCCTGGGCCAAAAAGCCCAGGCTGAATGCTGAGTGAGGTCCTTTTATTTTTTGGGCATCGGGACGTCGCTGTCTGATGGTATTGTTTTGTCTTGTTGTTTTATGCCATGTATGTTAACCCTTAAGTATTAGTGCCCATGTTTTGACACCCTTTATATGCGCCAGACAACACACTTCTTGTCATGGTCTTGAAGTAGGGATTAAGCCAGGGGCGTCACACCCAGACACCCAGATCCAAACCAATTTAGATAAGAATATTGTTTCCTAAATTGACTTGACCCTGGGGAATCGAAAACTTAACATAGTGCTAAGTTTTCCAAGTCCAGGCGAGATACCGTGCTACAGCGCACTACGCCAATCGTGGAAGGTTTTCTTAGTGATTTTTTATTTTTAGCATTTACCAATGCTCTATTTTCTACACAAAGATAGAAACTAAAAAAAATCGACCAGATCCGCGGGTTCGAATCCTGCTTGAGTCCCTAGAATCAGGTCGATTTTTACTAGTTCCTATCTTTTTACGGATTTTTTCCTTCATCGGGGAATTAGCTGATTTTTTTTACAATACACATAAAGATAGTTCTAGCCAGATTTGAACTCCGCAGGCGTTCCGAGCCCGAGTTAGGCCTTTTGCCATGACGCACTCTATCCATATCAAATTTATATGTGACTGTTTATTTATATTTTAGGTGGGGATTTCCTTATACTAGGTATAAAGGATCCCTACTAACATTTTTGAGTCCTTGTAACTCGAAAGAAATAAATTTAATTTTAATTATCTTTTCTAGACACATTCACAACGAGTACGGGCTGTTCCAAATAAAGGCTACTCACCAGGGCATGCTGGACCGCGCTGACCAGAAGTACCGCCCCTTCATCCTCACCAGGTCTACATATTCCGGCACTCAAAGGTAAGTGGGCTTAAGAAATGGAATAAATAAAAATATCTGGGATAGTTACCAGCTATATCTGACGCGTTCACATCAATCTTTACAAAACCATTCCAAAATAGGTATTATGTCAGCAGCATAAGGTACTATATAGGTGCTAAAGATGAAAAAAAAAACGTACTCAAATAGATATTAACACCCTGACACTCAACAAACACAATGTTCATCACACGAATGTTTGTCCCGGGTGTTGATCGAACCCATGACATTGGGCAAGGATCGCTCTCATTGGCAACCGGCCAATTAACAAGGTAGGTTTTAAATCAAAATTGTCTATACATTGTCATCAATTATTTTTTTACAAAACACAATCAAATATTAGTGCTCACGACAGCCAATTAAAACTTTATAAATAGATAGTCAGATTAAGTCATATTACATCTTGACAGAAATGATGAAAAGTAAATCTAAATTCGACGATAGAAGCGTGACTAAATGAAGCAGCTTCAAAAGAGATCTATTTAGTTAAACGTCTGTACAAATACTCTATCATTCCCTAGATACGCAGCAGTGTGGACTGGAGACAACGCAGCCGAATGGGGTTTCCTAGCGGTGTCAGTGCCCATGTGCCTGTCTCTTGGAATAGCTGGCATCAGCTTCTGCGGATCAGACGTCGGCGGCTTCTTCAAATACCCTGAAGCTGAGCTGATGACCCGATGGTATCAGGTGAGAAAGCTAAAGCTAATCAATTCTGCAATCAATGAATATTAATATCATAATACCTAATCTATACAGGGTGTGACGAAACTCAAGTTCCAGCTGTTATTGGGTTGATACCAGTTTTAAAAAACATTTAATCTTAGTTTGTTTTTGTATATTTTTGTAAATATTTAAAATCGACAGCCTCGACCACGTTTTAGGGTACTGTAATCAGAATCACAAATATCAATATTTTACAATGTTTTAAAATTAATGCGATTGATTGCACAATTCAAGTTTTTTAATCGGTGCAACATTTGACAAACTTTCTTCCATTGCGCGGTCAAATAGCTAGTGTGAAAGGCTTTAAAATCCAACTAGTGTCGAAAATTACATCAGTGACTGAAGTCAACTGAGTGACTGACTGTGATTTACTGTTAAATTGGTCAGTTTGGGGTGTTTTTTTGTTCTTGGTATTGATAAAGGCTTATCTAAGGTACAACATCATATTATCTAGACAAATTACGACTGGGTGAACCGATTTTGATCATTCTTTTTTTATTTGAAATTTTAATTTGGTCTAGTTCTGCCAGTGGCATCTTTTAAAATTAATGCGATTGATTGCACTATTCAAGTTTTTTAAGTGGTGCAACATATGACAACTTTCTTCCATTGCGCGGTCAAATAGCTAGTCTGAAAGGCTTTAAAATCCAACTAGTGTCGAAAATTACGTCAGCGACTGAAGTCAACTGAGTGACTGACTGTGATTTACTGTTAAATTGGTCAGTTTGGGGTGTTTTTTTGTTCTTGTTATTGATAAAGCCTTATCTAAGGTACAACATCATTATCTAGACAAATTACGACTGGGTGAACCGATTTTGATCATTCTTTTTTTATTTGAAATTTTAATTTCGTCTAGTTCTGACAGTGGCATCTATGAGAATGTTTTTTTTATTTGAAAGCTGATGCTTTCCGTGTGGTCCTATTTCAATTTGGTTCAGTTCTGACAGTGGCATCCAGGAGAAAACCATATAAGTCTTAAATCTAGATAAACTATATGTGCGACAAATGGACGAATTACTCAATATCACGTCAACCGATTTCGATGCAACACTAAACGTACAATAACAATTATCAATAATTATGGAGGTAGGCCAGGTTGCACTCCGTACGCGTTCAACGTCAGCCCGCTCACGACATCTCAATAACACCGACATAGCGCACAACTGGATAATATGCTGGATGGTTGTCGCAGGTTTTGGTTAACTAAGTGAGATACATACGTAAATACTTATAATTTTATTTTAACTAACTTTAAATGAGCTTATTAAATAAATATGTATTCATTTTAATTAAGATGAAATATTACATTTTTTAACAGTTTATGAGATTATTAATTTTAATTATTTGTTAATTTATTCATTTTATTACTTTGTAAATGTAGTGTTTAAGAAGTATTTTATATGTCAAGGTGGATTTTGCCTTTTTAATATATTTTGGAAGTTTGTTAAATAACTGCACCCTCAAATAAGATATTTTGCTTACCATGGTTTGTTCGAGGCACATGCAAGATTAGGTTATTTGCACTTCTCAGTTGTTTTTTTTGTATTTGGTGTTTTTTGGTGAAGGTAATTTGTGTGTGTATTTTCTTGTTCAAAATTTTCCGTATAAGTATGCAAGTATTGTAAGTATACGATTGGGTAATATTCATTAATTTAGTTTCTTTATATATTTTAACCGTTGGTGTGAAAAAGTTGTAATTAAATAATCTTTTAATCAGTTTATTCTGCGCTGTTTGTAACATGGTTTGGTTGGTTCTGGCAGCAGTTCCCCATACTTCTATGAGATAATCTAAATGAGGCCTAACTAATGCGTTGTATATAGTGTATCGTACTTGCCACGGAAGACACCTAACTATACCACGCAGTGCTCCTGTAAGAGACTTTATTTTGATTTTATTTTTTCCAAATGAAATTTCCACGTCATACTACTGCCCAAGATTAATCCTAAGTATTTTTCTTGATACACTCTATTTATGGGTAAGTTATTGATGTAAGAGGTGTGAATTTTAGCTGTAAATATAATATAATTTGTTTTTGCAATGTTAATCGTTAGGAGGTTAGATTAGAACCAGGTATTTAAATCATTCAAATCTTTCTGTGCTGATGACTACTGATGATGACTATGAAGATGACTGACTGATGTTAAAACTGAGTCCAATGTTTTTCCAAAATAAAACGAGCTGGTAGCCATACTGCTTCCTATACAAAAAACGAATAAAACGTCGAAATCGTTTGTGGAGACGACTTGAGACGTTTCTGAGTTTCACTCTTTCAAATATTTTTGATATTGTTGGTAGGACTGAGATGGGACGATAATTTCCTGGTCTAACTTATTGAAGATAGGTGTTACTTTTGTAATTTTTAGTGAATCAGGGAAGGATCCCGCCTTGAGACAAGAGTTAATGCAATTTGTTAGCTCATGCAGCACATGTTAGCACATTTTTACCACATTTTATTGCCTTAGTGCCTATACCGTCAATTCCAGTACTCGTATAGACATACAGTTTAGTCTATCTATTATCTTAGCTACTTCATCTACGTTTGTTGGCAACAGTTGAGTTAGAGTTTTCGAGGTGCTACCAGTACATCCAGTTGCGGCACAACCGGGGCACAGAGGATCTTTAATGAGATGTGTTTAGCTAAGTTCGAACCGACATTAGAGAAAAACTTATTAAAGTGTTCACAGATATCCTTAACGTTGGTGACATATCCGTCTTCTGATTGTAATTTACTTGACCCTGAGACTTCCTTTACTTTGTTATTTGATAGATTATTTATGAGTTTCCACAGTTTTGCTGGTTTTCCCTTGGAATTGTCAAAAGATTTCATATAATACTTGCTTTTTGCATCTTGTGTATTCCGGGCTACTTCATTTCTTTACTGTTTGTATTTATTTTCTATTGTTTTATCTTCGGGATTCTTTTTATGCTGAATCCAAAGTATATTTCTTCCAAAGATTCCATTTATAACATCTTGTCTTATCCAATCTTGCTTTGGGGGATTAACTATTTTAGTTTTCACTATCTTACATTGTTTAATGCAACTTAATATTCTTTCTTTAAATAGTTCGTAAGAGTGTCGATCGTTCGTTTTTTGATTGTCTTTCATAGCTTTATTTAGATCACACATAAACACTTAAACGTGAGATGTAAAAAATAGGTATATTGCTAGGTATATTGTGCTGACACTGACTCCAACAATAACAATAATTGTATTATACCTACATTATATTATCGTATAAGTTTTACAAGAATACGCAATTATTTTTTCACTTTTTACTGTTTTGTTTTGGAATAGTTTTTTTAAGTGTTATTTATGATAAATAATTTGCATAAGATTGTTCCATTCACTCATTTTGCCTTGACAGTTATTTTGTTTTACCAAAACCTGACAACCCAATGGAAGTCAGTTTGCTACGTCTAATAATAAATACGACTCTATCTTGTACTGTTGGCCCCAGGCCGGTGCGTACCAGCCGTTCTTCCGCGCGCACTCGCACATCGAGACCAAGCGCCGCGAGCCGTGGCTGTACGAGCCCAGCACTACCGCGCTATTGAGGGACGCCAATAGGAAGCGGTACGCGCTCATCGACTTCTGGTAAGCGAAACTATATTCATTGTTGAAAGTTGTTGTATCATGTAATCGAATAGAGTGACCACTACTTAATCCACTCACTCGTCCACACTGCAGTTTGTCATCAAATGGTCCCTTTTCCAGAAATTGTATGCCCCAAAGGCCATTTATACAGGGTGGCCAGATAAGTGACGTCCAAAAAATTTTTTTACGTGCCTCGTGTTGAGAGGTATCTGAATCACCCCTATGTATGTTCTGCGATTTTTTGTAGTTTTCAAGTTACGAATTTTTTTATGATTTTTTTCGAAATTGCGACCAGATCCGTTTGAAAAATTTCTAAAAAAAAAAGTAGAGGGTTTCTTAATTTTTTTTCTTGCGGCTAAATCTCTATAAACTGTGAATTTATGCATAAAATAACCAGCCTCATAACGTTAATGAAAGTTACTACAAAATTTACCTAAAGTTGAGAATTTATGTTAGGTGAGTAATCATTTAATCAATCCACGAGAACTACTGCCGACAAACTGTTTTTCAGTTTGGCAGATGTTGTGAAAAAAAATAAGTGTTGTTATATGGAAAAAAAAAAAATTCAACTTAAAATTAAAAATCTAAACTGATAATTTCTTAGTTTCTAAGTAGCTTCAGAAAATGCACTAGAATCTAAGCTTTCATAATAATGATAAAAAAGTATTTTTCGCTGAAATCAGCCATCAAAGACGAAGCGAGGTAGAATTTTTTTGAATTTTATTAATAATAAAGTCAAAAATTAATGATTGAAAATACTGGAAAATAGCTTATCAGGTTTGGTACATAATTTGGATTGATTCAATAAAACAAAGATGATTGTAATAAAATTAAATTTATTTACAATAGGTTTTCAAAATGCCCTCCCACAGAAATGGACAAACGACACCTGCGTAAGAAATTATCCTTTAAATGTCTGAAAGCTTCACGATTTGTTCTAACCACTCTTTCGGCTTCTTCAATCTTCCCTCTAAGCTCTTCTTCGCTCGAGCATTCTCGGGCGTATGTGATTTCTTTGTAGTAGCTACAGATGAAATAATCAATGGGATTGAGGTCAGGAGAGCGTGGTGGCCATCTGATTGGTCCTTTGCGTCCGATCCATCTGTTAGGGTACGTTTCGTTAAGATAACGTCGGACTTGCGTTGCGTAATGACATGGGGCACCGTCATTCTGAAACACCATGGTTCGCCTGAGTTCCAAAATGACGTCTCCGAGCAACAATGGTAGATAGTTTTCTAAGAATTTTTTGTACATTTCTCCATTAAGTCTCGCCGGCAATTCAAACGGACCAATTAGTTCACCATTGAGGATCCCAGACCATATGTTTACACTGAAACGATGTTGGAATGTGGAAGCTCTCGCATCGTGTGGATTTTCGGTCGCCCACGTGTGTAAATTATGAATATTGACGATTCCAACACGTTCAAACCGTGACTCATCAGTCCACAAGATTTTATTAAAAAATCCAGGATCCTCTTGCTCTATAAACAATTAACTGTTAAGAATTAACAGTTAATTGTTAAGGATAACATTGTTTGACAATAATCATCCCGCAATTGGTGATCTGCTGGCAGTAAAGATTGGACTCGTTGAAGGTGGAACGCGTGGTATCCTTCTTCGTGAAGTATGTTTTGAATAGACGCCCTTGGAATATCCAAAGTCCGAGCCAAACTTCTCGTACTTTTGGATGGATTTTGTTGAATTTCTTCAAGCACCATTTCTCTGCGATCCGGATCAACTCTAGGGACTCCTCCACGTGGCCCATCTCTACCAGGAATGCGACCTGCCATTAGGGTGTTGTGCGTATTAATAAAAACACGATGGTCAGGATATCGCTCCGGTTATGGTCCACCTCGGCGTTGAAGTTGGTCACGATACAGTCGCGCTGCGGCATGCCCGTTTCCTTGTGCAACTCCATAAAAATAATGCATCTCTGCATATTCACTTAACGTGTAACTCATCTCTAACACCTCCAAGTAAGCACAGTCCAAATCACAATGCGAAACAGAGTCCAATAAACGAGCAGTGGTCAAATCAATCAAAAGCAGCGGAGCCCGTGGGCAAAGCGAGTGTAGTAGTGGAGACAAAATGGTGACACGAGTAACAGTAAACACAAGGTAAGAACGACTAACGTGATTTTTGTTTAGGGCTTAGAGGGGCTAGAGGGCTGCGCGGGGTTGCGAGTTCAGTGCCGATTGGCCAGTCGCACTCCCCCCCCCCCCCCCCCCCTCATACGACGCTTTGCGGAATTCCGACTACTATTGTGTGAAATGTGTGATAAAGTGTTGCAGTGCCGTTCATTGTTATTGTATTTTAAAAATGTACAAATTCCAAAAATTTCCACCTCGCTGTCTTTGATGGCTGATTTCAGCGAAAAATACCCTATGAAGTACTACTTTTTTATGAATATTATGAAAGCTTAGATTCTAGCGCATTTTCTGAAGCTACTTAGAATTTTTAATTTTAAGTTGAAAATTTAAATGAAAACACTTAACATAAATTAATAATAATAATAAATATCCCTGGACATTATTCCACACAGCTCCATCTAGCCCCAAAGTAAGCTAATTAAAGCCTGTGTTATGGGATACTAGACAACGGATAAACATACTTAAATACATTTTCTTTTGTAAATACATACTTATTATACATAGGAGACACCCAGACCAGTACAAACAGACATGTTCATGCACACAAAATGTTTGTACTGTGCGGGGATCGAACCCGCGACCTCTGGTGTAGTAGCCAACTTCTTAACCATTACACCAAGTCGGTCAATTGGCTGGTTATTTTATGCATAAATGCACAGTTCATAAAAAAAAAAATGAGTGTTAACTTGCCAACAAACTGCTCCTGCAGTTTGGCGAGATGTATCTAATTAAGACAGTGTTATGTTTTCTTGATTAATAAATAAATAAATAAATAAATAGAGATTTGGCCGCAAGAAAAAAAATGGAAGAAACCCTCTACTTTTTTTTTTGAAATTTTTCAAACGGATCCAGTCGCAATTTTGGAAAAATTCATAAAAAAATTCGTAACTCGAAAACTACATACAATCGCAGAACATACATAGAGGTGATTCAGATACCTCTCAACACGAGGCACTTAAAAAAAATTTTGGACGTCACTTTTCTGGGCACCCTGTATACATAACTAGCTTCTGCCCGCGACTTCGTCCGTGCGGAATGATGAAAATTGATATATAGCCTAGAGCATTCAGACTGGAGAAGCCACTGGCAGGCTTTCCCCTCTGCCAACCGCACATGATCGCCGATCATGCTGGTTAAACAGGGTGTCCCTGGAAATAAGGATCAAATCGAGATAGCGTACAGCGGGGGTCATTTCTGACCTTTTTAACGCTATCGATATTGGTCCGATTTCTAACCGTTAAAAAGTTATGATAAATTTCAGTTTTTTTCAGAAAACCACCTATATCCGTACAAAAATAATTATTTAAAAAAATGTATCAATGGTACTCACTTATTTTTTTTGCCAAATGGTTAGCAGGTGATTTGTCTTACTTTAAATAGGTATTTTATTGAACTAGAAAACACATGTCAATATAAAAACTAAAAATATTGCAAGAAAAAATCTTGATTGAAAAAAAATACACAATGTTTATAATAGCTAGTCAAAGTCACCAAATGAACTATCTACTGGTTTTAGGTTAGTCAGCCAAGTATTTTTTTACATGATCCGGTAATAGATATTTAGTTTTTCTCTTTATCCTAATGAATATTCGTAAATTTTGCTGACAATAAAATGTGTCATGTGTTATTTATAGAACACCTGTGAAATGAATTGCATAATTAATAATCGGTAAAATTTATCGGTAGCGTCAAGCACTAGGTATGTTGTTCATTTCAATCTGACATAATATTCGTGCATGTACAGGTTGCCACTGTGTGAGAATGTATTTGTGGACGTCTTGTTCATGCTAGTCTTGAATATTTTCAAAGTGTGCGTGTGTAGCGACGTCTCTGAAAAATGCATCTGTGTTAACTCTGACGCACACACGTCACCTCGTCCGCCGCAGAAAGTGGCAGACATTTTTGCAGAAATAAGTTCGCGTGACGTCTCCGGTCTGACGGAATGCTCTAAGCCTCTTCCTCGGTAAATGGGCTGTCTAACACTGAAATAATTTTTCAAATCGGACCAGTAGTTTCTGAGATTAGCGCGTTCAAGCAAACAAACTTACTACAGATAATAGAATAACGTTTAAGTTTTACCAATGTTTTCACTAATTTAAATAATTTAAATAAATAAATATCTGGGACAATTCACTCCAAGATCATCTGACCCCAAACTAAGCAGAGCTTGTATTATGGGCGTCAGAGACTGATAAACATACTTAAATATTTCTAAATACATACTCAAATAGATATTAACACCCAAACACACAACAAACATAAATGTTGGTCACATAAATGTTTGTCATGGGTGGGGATCGAACCCACGACCTCCGGCGTCAAAGGCAGGATTGCTGCCGTTGCGCCAACAGGCCAGTCTTTTCAGCCTTTATTTTTAATTTTGCCTTCCTTTTCCCTGTAAAACCATTTCCATCCCCATATCAGTTTCTTTTGTACATTCAAGTGCTTTGTATATTATTTTTGTACTTGGGAATTATGCAGTATCTTATTTAAATTTACCAGGTACACATTGTTTTACGAGCACACCCGCGACGGGTTGCCCGTGATGCGGCCGCTGTTCCAAGAGTTCCCCACGGAAGAGGCCGTGTTCACCATTGATGACCAGTATTTACTCGGTAGGGAATATTGTCTGATTGTTATGTTGATGTTTGATTATTCTTTGTTGCACTTGAAAACAAATACAAATGGCGAAGCTAATACCCGGAGGCAGAAGGGAATATTTTTTTTAGTTTTATGCTTATCCGAATCCTTTGCCTCTGGTCCGAGTTGGAACTATAGCACTGAGTGCGTATTTTAACTTAGAATCTTAATAAAAATTAAATTCCACAGGTCATGATTGTTGGAACAAATCTGTAAAATTTTAGAATGATGTGTTTGTATTTTAAAAAATATATATGTTTTGTTTTTTGTGAATAAAATTATTATAATGAAAGTAGTGACTAGCCTATATGCCGTCCCACTGCTGAGCGAAGGCCTTCATCATTAAAATCAACTCATCGCTACAATTAATGTGTATTATTGGCCTAATCACCACGCTTGGCCATATGTGGATTGACACAAACAAGGGGTTTGGTTATAAAAATCCGTAAACACACTTTGCCAGACTCTATATTTTAAGTAAGGACCTGGACCACAGATTACTTAGGAGTTACTACGTATCAGATCAAACACACCATATGTACGTCAGTTCAACCGCAAGATTCGCATACGAATGCTCTACGCGGCTGTTGACAATCAACTGCCAAATGAGTCTTCCAAGACCCGGCGGGTGGTAGGTAGTTATCGCGCACAAGCACATGGAGTCAGAGGTCTGCCTAGACCATATAAGTTAATGCAAAAATGGTATAGAAAATGTGAACAATTTTTTTTGGCGCTGTTAAGACACCGGTTTCGAAGTAAGGATGAATATCCTTGTGTTACGAGGTACCATATAAGGATTAAGCCAGAGGCGTCTCCCAGCAAACCCCAGACCCGGCCCTACTTAAAAACGATCGTTAACTGAATTGACTCTATCAGCATGGCTTCTTGACACAAGTCAAGGTGTCAAATACTTTTTCTTAAACATGCTCGGAAATATTGTCATTACTTTTGAATAAAGAACACGCGAAGTATCATATTTACGTAGACTGAAAACCCAAAATCACTTCCCGGCGCGTTCTTTGAATTTCGAACGAAGAGCGCGCCGGCAATGTTGTATGAAACGGTGTGCTGTTTGAATTTAGAACTCTTTCATCTATCGTACACATTGCGTTCTCGTGGCTGTATAGCCACAGATGCGTTTACCTTTCGGCATAAATTGTAAAATAAAAAAACAAATTGGCGGTAAAGCGGAGTTGTTATTTTGTTAATAATATTAATTAAATTTATTATGTAAAAGGCCCTTTTTATTTCCTTGCATTTTTTTAAGAAAAGCACTATATATGCCTCGGCCGAAATGGCAATTGCCTGTCTCGTATCATTGAAGTCCTCGCCTGCGGCTGGCTCGGCCTTCAAACTCATACTCGACCTGCAATTGCCTATTTCGCTGCCTTTGCAATAATGTACTATTGACGACCACGATTGTCGTAATGTGCAATGTGGCATTGTTTTTTCATGCCACATTAAATTTTGCGTTAGTGAATATGATTTTTAGGAACGTTGCTATTAATTGTTATAATTTGTGTTATATACCCTTTCGTTAATTTAAACCACATTTTTTCTCATGTATCATTATATCCCACAGGCAACAAGCTGCTGGTCCGGCCAGTGGTATCGGCGGGCGCGACCAGCGTGCAGGTGTACCTGCCGGGCGCGGACTCCAACACTATCTGGTACGACGTGGACACGTACCAGCCGCACCGCGCCCATGGGTACTTTAACCAGGACGTTAATATTGCTAAGGTAATATACTTTTTAACATATTTGCTCGTAAAGGGTCTCTTATTTCACCAATTTCAATATCGTATTGTATCTCATTACGCACTTGTGCGTTATTGTAATGTAAAACGCACGAGTTTTTTTTTTATTAAGGTATAACGCACGGTTCATCAAGATGCTCTCTAAAACGAACGGTACTTTTTTAAATCTTAGCAAAGAGTTTTTATGTCAGAAAAGAGGTCAACATTTTATGAATAAAATTTACTTTTGGAGATAAAATATAATAAATAAACATTTAATTCTTTGATTTATTTAATAAATTACAACCACTTTTCTGTAGCAAAAATACAAAAATATATTTTATGCCTTTACCTTAAAAAAAGCGCTGATGCGCGCGCATTGCTAATTTGTGCACAAGTAATTTTTTTTATAACTGCTTCAACAAGTGATTAAAGATTATTTCGTTAAAAAAAGTCCAAGTTTTATTCATTTCCTAGCAAATATGTTATAAAACGTCGTATAACATACGTGCGCTTTGATAATTACAGCCTCCGCTCTCTTGTAGCAGTAAGCAATATCGCCTCGACTGTAATTTTCAACTTACCGCACTTGTATCATAATGTTCTATTATACTTTCAAGTGTAACAGCACTTGCGATTATTAGTCAGCAAAGTTTCTGCAGGGAGTGTAAAATGTTATTGTTTGTTTTGATTTTAACATGAATCATATTACGCGTTTAAACTCATTTTTCGCATGGACATTCTTTTCCATTTCAGCTGAGTGCATAACCCATATCAGCACATAAGGCTACTTTTACGATTTTAATGCATAATATTGTGAAAATTATAGTCTTGCCAATTAATTCTCTAACATGCGACGCAACTCTATAGTTGCTGCATTGTGAAAGTTTGTCAGCCAAGCTGATGCGTTAGAGTTCATTAACTAAACTCCTAATTGAAGAAGTAGAAAAACTGCCAACTGACGGCACTCGTTTTTGTTACTTGATCCATGAATTAAAGGGTGCATGAGTTTAAGACTGAATAAATGTTTTACTTTAATTTAACATAATGCAGTATTAGTTAAGATCGCAAGTTGCGATACAAACTACTTTGAGATATTATATTCTATTGAGGAAAACGTCAGTTGAAAATGAATGGCAACAATAGGGATGTCAACAACATTAAAAAAGGCATTCTGTTTGGTCCGTTCGTTAGACCGTCTAAAAATATTGGACAGATATTTTTCGCCTTATCAAATTAATAAATAATACAAAGATACAGAGCATTTAAGTTGCGGAGTGGGCGCTTTTAACGTCACTTCTAAGTAAAAATTGTACCTAGGCGTGATGTCACGCGAAACTTCAGCGCACTATATCGTCGTCATTTTTCGTTTACAAGAAAAAATAAAAAATACGTGTCCTGAATTTTTTTGATAATCTAACTGACGAACTAAATAGTTATTTTTAGTCGTCTAGCCTATTCAACTTTGACATATTTTTTATTTTCAAAAACATTTAACTAGTTTTTGATGTTTTCTTTTGCTTAGCCTATTAAGTGTACAATATTTATTGTTGTCATATTATTTTATATATTATTTTTCGTGTGAAATCCTTTTTTATTATTAATGTGCAAAATGAAACGAATAATTTATTTTCTAATCAGATCCCAGTGTACCAGCGCGGCGGCAGCATCATCCCGCGCAAGGAGCGCATCCGCCGCTCCTCCGCGCTGATGGCCAACGACCCCTTCACGCTGGTGGTCGCGCTCGACGCGGCTGTAAGTACTGAAAATGTCCACATGTTCAGAAACAAACACCTAACGTGTCATAAATCTAGAGTCATCTCATGTCTAATTGTCTATAATTAAGTTTTTTTGTATTATTCTTGGTTTGATTTTTATTACACGATCTAAAGGTAAACTGTGAATTGTAAAAATATAACACTTTAACTGTAGAAATAATCACGTGAAATATTAAGAATTTTCACCTTCAATCAACTTATCATTAATTCAAATTAACAATAACATCAGTCAAAAAAAGTCAAAATATCTTTATTTTACTAGATCAGTTATAAGCACCTTTAAATCGTCAAACATCAAAAAAATAATGAAAATGATAATAAAATAAACACGATTTCTAGTGTATTCAAAAATATACGTTTATCAAAATGTTGTGTGTTGTATTTGTAAAAAGCAAAAAGTATAAGGAAACCTATTTCTATTATTCAAAATAATTTGACCTAAAAAAAGTTCTAGCTGCCTACAGTTGTTTATCCATATGATCAGTAAATTAAACATAACACACGCTCACTGCTTAAATTAATGTTTTTACTGTATATATTTTAGTTAACTTACATATTTTTAGTCCCGAATCAATCGATGTTTAATGTCTTCAATATAATTTTGTTTAGAACACAGCGGAAGGCACACTTTACATCGACGACGGCGAGACGTACGAGTACCGCAAGAACAAGCACATCTACGCGCGCTTGTTATACTCTGAAAACGAGCTGTCATACACGTGAGTACTAATCAAAGTTGTTCAATTGTCTTAACGTTTTGCAATTCTCCAAGTGTTAAGGATTTCAACGTTTTTAAAACAAATCACAAATTTTCGTAACTGCGTTCATCTTTCTGCGTATCTTGTGAACTTCTAGCGCCATCTAGCGAGATTTTTGGCAAACGCTTGACGTTTTGTCACATTACTGAACTAGAGATATAAAATGACTGCATTTGACTGTTAAATTCAGTTTTTAACCATCAGATCACAATGACCAACAATTTGTACAACACTCGACAAACGAATTCAAAGTATGGCATAATAGTTAAAATTAATAATAAGACAGTAGTATAGTATTAGGGTCAAATTTTTATTCGTATTTAAAAAAATATATTATAACCTTGGTAACGATACCAAAACGAGCAAATGAGTTGTAGATAGTCCAAGAGCTTAAAAAAACCATCTATTATTCAGTGCACGTTAATTGCTCGCAGGTTCATAAACGACAAAGCCCACTATCCCACCCGGTCGTGGGTGGAGCGCATCGTCATAGCCGGCATGAAGCGCACGCCAGTGTCGGCGCGCTTGCTGCAAGGGGACAAACACGCAGCGCTGCAAATGACGCTACACAAGGTACAGTTAATTCACTACACTACACTAATAGTCACTAAACTACACTGCACTACAGTGACAGTCACTACACTACACTAATAGTAACTTAACTACACTTCACTATAGTGATAGTCACTACACTACACTAATAGTCACTACACTACACTAATAGTCACTACACTACACTAATAGTCACTACACTAATAGTCACTACACTACACTAATAGTCACTACACTAATAGTCACTACACTACACTAATAGTCACTACACTACACTAATAGTCACTAAACTACACTGCACTACAGTGACAGTCACTACACTACACTAATAGTAACTTAACTACACTTCACTATAGTGATAGTCACTACACTACACTAATAGTAACTAAACTACACTTCACTATAGTGACAGTCACTACACTACACTAATAGTCACTAAACTACACTGCACTACAGTGACAGTCACTACACTACACTAATAGTCACTAAACTACACTGCACTACAGTGACAGTCACTACACTACACTAATAGTAACTTAACTACACTTCACTATAGTGATAGTCACTACACTACACTAATAGTAACTTAACTACACTTCACTATAGTGACAGTCACTACACTACACTAATAGTCACTACACTACACTAATAGTCACTTAACTACACTGCACTATAGTGACAGTCACTACACTACACTAATAGTCACTCAATCACACTTCACTACAGTGACAGTCACTACACTACACTAATAGTCACTAAACTACACTTCACTACAGTGACAGTCACTACACTACACTAATAGTCACTACACTACACTAATAGTCACTACACTACACTAATAGTCACTAGACTACACTAATAGTAACTAAACTACACTTCACTTTAGTGACAGTCACTACACTACACTAATAGTCACTACACTACACTAATAGTCACTTAACTACACTGCACTATAGTGACAGTCACTACACTACACTAATAGTCACTAAACTACACTGCACTACAGTGACAGTCACTACACTACACTAATAGTAACTTAACTACACTTCACTATAGTGATAGTCACTACACTACACTAATAGTCACTAAACTACACAACACTACAGTGACAGTCACTATACTACACTAATAGTAACTTAACTACACTTCACTATAGTGACAGTCACTACACTACACTAATAGTAACTGAACTACACTTCACTATAGTGACAGTCACTACACTACACTAATAGTCACTACACTACACTAATAGTCACTAAACTACACTGCACTACAGTGACAGTCACTACACTACACTAATAGTCACTAAACTACACTGCACTACAGTGACAGTCACTACACTACACTAATAGTAACTTAACTACACTGCACTATAGTGACAGTCACTACACTACACTAATAGTCACTACACTACACTAATAGTCACTTAACTACACTGCACTATAGTGACAGTCACTACACTACACTAATAGTCACTCAATCACACTTCACTACAGTGACAGTCACTACACTACACTAATAATAAAAAATAATAATAATAAATAATAAATATCCCTGGACATTATTCCACACAGCGCCATCTAGCCCCAAAGTAAGCTAATTAAAGCTTGTGTTATGGGATACTAGACAACGGATAAACATACTTAAATACATTTTTTTTTTTGTAAATACATACTTATTATACATAGGAGACACCCAGACCCTACACTACACTAATAGTCACTAAACTACACTGCACTACAGTGACAGTCACTACACTACACTAATAGTCACTCAATCACACTTCACTACAGTGACAGTCACTACACTACACTAATAATAAAAAATAATAATAATAAATAATAAATATCCCTGGACATTATTCCACACAGCGCCATCTAGCCCCAAAGTAAGCTAATTAAAGCTTGTGTTATGGGATACTAGACAACGGATAAACATACTTAAATACATTTTTTTTTTTGTAAATACATACTTATTATACATAGGAGACACCCAGACCCTACACTACACTAATAGTCACTAAACTACACTGCACTACAGTGACAGTCACTACACTACACTAATAGTCACTAAACTACACTGCACTACAGTGACAGTCACTACACTACACTAATAGTAACTGAACTACACTTCACTTAATTGACAGTCACTACACTACACTAATAGTCACTACACTACACTAATAGTCACTAAACTACACTGCACTACAGTGACAGTCACTACACTACACTAATAGTCACTAAACTACACTGCACTACAGTGACAGTCACTACACTACACTAATAGTAACTTAACTACACTTCACTATAGTGATAGTCACTACACTACACTGATAGTCACTAAACTACACTGCACTACAGTGACAGTCACTACACTACACTAATAGTAACTTAACTACACTTCACTATAGTGATAGTCACTACACTACACTAATAGTCACTAAACTACACAACACTACAGTGACAGTCACTATACTACACTAATAGTAACTTAACTACACTTCACTATAGTGACAGTCACTACACTACACTAATAGTAACTAAACTACACTTCACTTAATTGACAGTCACTACACTACACTAATAGTCACTACACTACACTAATAGTCACTTAACTACACTGCACTATAGTGACAGTCACTACACTACACTAATAGTCACTAAACTACACAACACTACAGTGACAGTCACTATACTACACTAATAGTAACTTAACTACACTTCACTATAGTGACAGTCACTACACTACACTAATAGTAACTAAACTACACTTCACTTAATTGACAGTCACTACACTACACTAATAGTCACTACACTACACTAATAGTCACTTAACTACACTGCACTATAGTGACAGTCACTACACTACACTAATAGTAACTTAACTACACTTCACTTTAGTGACAGTCACTACACTACACTAATAGTCACTACACTACACTAATAGTCACTTAACTACACTGCACTATAGTGACAGTCACTACACTACACTAATAGTAACTTAACTACACTTCACTACAGTGACAGTCACTACACTACACTAATAGTCACTCAATCACACTTCACTACAGTGACAGTCACTACACTACACGAATAGTCACTAAACTACACTTCACTACAGTGACAGTCACTACACTACACTAATAGTAACTAAACTACACTTCACTATAGTGACAGTCACTACACTACACTAATAGTCACTACACTACACTAATAGTCACTAAACTACACTGCACTACAGTGACAGTCACTACACTACACTAATAGTCACTAAACTACACTGCACTACAGTGACAGTCACTACACTACACTAATAGTCACTCAATCACACTTCACTACAGTGACAGTCACTACACTACACTAATAATAAAAAATAATAATAATAAATAATAAATATCCCTGGACATTATTCCACACAGCGCCATCTAGCCCCAAAGTAAGCTAATTAAAGCTTGTGTTATGGGATACTAGACAACGGATAAACATACTTAAATACATTTTTTTTTTTGTAAATACATACTTATTATACATAGGAGACACCCAGACCAGTACAAACAGACATGTTCATGCACACAAATATTTGTACTGTGCGGGGATCGAACCCGCGACCTCTGGTGTAGTAGCCAACTTCTTAACCATTACACCAAGTCGGTCGTCCGCTAATAGTCACTAAACTACACTTCACTACAGTGACAGTCACTACACTACACTAATAGTAACTAAACTACACTACAGTGACAGTCACTACACTACACTAATAGTAACTTAACTACACTTCACTATAGTGACAGTCACTACACTACACTAATAGTAACTTAACTACACTTCACTATAGTGACAGTCACTACACTACACTAATAGTAACTTAACTACACTTCACTATAGTGACAGTCACTACACTACACTAATAGTAACTAAACTACACTTCACTTAATTGACAGTCACTACACTACACTAATAGTCACTACACTACACTAATAGTCACTTAACTACACTGCACTATAGTGACAGTCACTACACTACACTAATAGTAACTTAACTACACTTCACTTTAGTGACAGTCACTACACTACACTAATAGTCACTACACTACACTAATAGTCACTTAACTACACTGCACTACAGTGACAGTCACTACACTACACTAATAGTCACTACACTACACTAATAGTCACTTAACTACACTGCACTACAGTGACAGTCACTATACTACACTAATAGTAACTTAACTACACTTCACTATAGTGACAGTCACTACACTACACTAATAGTAACTGAACTACACTTCACTATAGTGACAGTCACTACACTACACTAATAGTCACTACACTACACTAATAGTCACTAAACTACACTGCACTACAGTGACAGTCACTACACTACACTAATAGTCACTAAACTACACTGCACTACAGTGACAGTCACTATACTACACTAATAGTAACTTAACTACACTTCACTATAGTGACAGTCACTACACTACACTAATAGTAACTGAACTACACTTCACTATAGTGACAGTCACTACACTACACTAATAGTCACTACACTACACTAATAGTCACTAAACTACACTGCACTACAGTGACAGTCACTACACTACACTAATAGTCACTAAACTACACTGCACTACAGTGACAGTCACTACACTACACTAATAGTCACTAAACTACACTGCACTACAGTGACAGTCACTACACTACACTAATAGTAACTTAACTACACTGCACTATAGTGACAGTCACTACACTACACTAATAGTCACTCAATCACACTTCACTACAGTGACAGTCACTACACTACACTAATAATAAAAAATAATAATAATAAATAATAAATATCCCTGGACATTATTCCACACAGCGCCATCTAGCCCCAAAGTAAGCTAATTAAAGCTTGTGTTATGGGCTACTAGACAACGGATAAACATACTTAAATACATTTTTTTTTTTGTAAATACATACTTATTATACATAGGAGACACCCAGACCCTACACTACACTAATAGTCACTAAACTACACTGCACTACAGTGACAGTCACTACACTACACTAATAGTCACTAAACTACACTGCACTACAGTGACAGTCACTACACTACACTAATAGTAACTGAACTACACTTCACTTAATTGACAGTCACTACACTACACTAATAGTCACTACACTACACTAATAGTCACTAAACTACACTGCACTACAGTGACAGTCACTACACTACACTAATAGTCACTAAACTACACTGCACTACAGTGACAGTCACTACACTACACTAATAGTAACTTAACTACACTTCACTATAGTGATAGTCACTACACTACACTGATAGTCACTAAACTACACTGCACTACAGTGACAGTCACTACACTACACTAATAGTAACTTAACTACACTTCACTATAGTGATAGTCACTACACTACACTAATAGTCACTAAACTACACAACACTACAGTGACAGTCACTATACTACACTAATAGTAACTTAACTACACTTCACTATAGTGACAGTCACTACACTACACTAATAGTAACTAAACTACACTTCACTTAATTGACAGTCACTACACTACACTAATAGTCACTACACTACACTAATAGTCACTTAACTACACTGCACTATAGTGACAGTCACTACACTACACTAATAGTCACTAAACTACACAACACTACAGTGACAGTCACTATACTACACTAATAGTAACTTAACTACACTTCACTATAGTGACAGTCACTACACTACACTAATAGTCACTAAACTACACAACACTACAGTGACAGTCACTATACTACACTAATAGTAACTTAACTACACTTCACTATAGTGACAGTCACTACACTACACTAATAGTAACTAAACTACACTTCACTTAATTGACAGTCACTACACTACACTAATAGTCACTACACTACACTAATAGTCACTTAACTACACTGCACTATAGTGACAGTCACTACACTACACTAATAGTAACTTAACTACACTTCACTTTAGTGACAGTCACTACACTACACTAATAGTCACTACACTACACTAATAGTCACTTAACTACACTGCACTATAGTGACAGTCACTACACTACACTAATAGTAACTTAACTACACTTCACTACAGTGACAGTCACTACACTACACTAATAGTCACTACACTACACTAATAGTCACTAAACTACACTGCACTACAGTGACAGTCACTACACTACACTAATAGTCACTCAATCACACTTCACTACAGTGACAGTCACTACACTACACTAATAGTCACTAAACTACACTTCACTACAGTGACAGTCACTACACTACACTAATAGTAACTAAACTACACTTCACTATAGTGACAGTCACTACACTACACTAATAGTCACTACACTACACTAATAGTCACTAAACTACACTGCACTACAGTGACAGTCACTACACTACACTAATAGTCACTAAACTACACTGCACTACAGTGACAGTCACTACACTACACTAATAGTCACTCAATCACACTTCACTACAGTGACAGTCACTACACTACACTAATAATAAAAAATAATAATAATAAATAATAAATATCCCTGGACATTATTCCACACAGCGCCATCTAGCCCCAAAGTAAGCTAATTAAAGCTTGTGTTATGGGATACTAGACAACGGATAAACATACTTAAATACATTTTTTTTTTTTGTAAATACATACTTATTATACATAGGAGACACCCAGACCAGTACAAACAGACATGTTCATGCACACAAATATTTGTACTGTGCGGGGATCGAACCCGCGACCTCTGGTGTAGTAGCCAACTTCTTAACCATTACACCAAGTCGGTCGTCCGCTAATAGTCACTAAACTACACTTCACTACAGTGACAGTCACTACACTACACTAATAGTAACTAAACTACACTACAGTGACAGTCACTACACTACACTAATAGTAACTTAACTACACTTCACTATAGTGACAGTCACTACACTACACTAATAGTCACTCAATCACACTTCACTACAGTGACAGTCACTACACTACACTAATAGTAACTAAACTACACTTCACTATAGTGACAGTCACTACACTACACTAATAGTCACTACACTACACTAATAGTCACTAGACTACACTAATAGTAACTAAACTACACTTTACTTCAGTTACAGTCACTACACTACACTAATAGTAACTAAACTACACTGCACTACAGTGACAGTCACTACACTACACTAATAGTAACTAAACTACACTGCACTACAGTGACAGTCACTACACTACACTAATAGTAACTTAACTACACTTCACTATAGTGATAGTCACTACACTACACTAATAGTAACTGAACTACACTTCACTTAATTGACAGTCACTACACTACACTAATAGTCACTACACTACACTAATAGTCACTTAACTACACTGCACTATAGTGACAGTCACTACACTACACTAATAGTAACTGAACTACACTTCACTTAATTGACAGTCACTACACTACACTAATAGTCACTACACTACACTAATAGTCACTTAACTACACTGCACTATAGTGACAGTCACTACACTACACTAATAGTCACTCAATCACACTTCACTACAGTGACAGTCACTACACTACACTAATAGTCACTCAATCACACTTCACTACAGTGACAGTCACTACACTACACTAATAGTCACTAGACTACACTAATAGTAACTAAACTACACTGCACTACAGTGACAGTCACTACACTACACTAATAGTAACTTAACTACACTTCACTATAGTGATAGTCACTACACTACACTAATAGTCACTAAACTACACAACACTACAGTGACAGTCACTATACTACACTAATAGTAACTTAACTACACTTCACTATAGTGACAGTCACTACACTACACTAATAGTAACTAAACTACACTTCACTTAATTGATAGTCACTACACTACACTAATAGTCACTAGACTACACTAATAGTAACTAAACTACACTTCACTACAGTGACAGTCACTACACTACACTAATAGTAACTAAACTACACTGCACTACAGTGACAGTCACTACACTACACTAATAGTAACTTAACTACACTTCACTATAGTGATAGTCACTACACTACACTAATAGTCACTAAACTACACTGCACTATAGTGACAGTCACTACACTACACTAATAGTAACTGAACTACACTTCACTTAATTGACAGTCACTACACTACACTAATAGTCACTACACTACACTAATAGTCACTTAACTACACTGCACTATAGTGACAGTCACTACACTACACTAATAGTCACTCAATCACACTTCACTACAGTGACAGTCACTACACTACACTAATAGTCACTCAATCACACTTCACTACAGTGACAGTCACTACACTACACTAATAGTCACTAGACTACACTAATAGTAACTAAACTACACTGCACTACAGTGACAGTCACTACACTACACTAATAGTAACTTAACTACACTTCACTATAGTGACAGTCACTACACTACACTAATAGTAACTGAACTACACTTCACTTAATTGACAGTCACTACACTACACTAATAGTCACTACACTACACTAATAGTCACTTAACTACACTGCACTATAGTGACAGTCACTACACTACACTAATAGTCACTCAATCACACTTCACTACAGTGACAGTCACTACACTACACTAATAGTCACTCAATCACACTTCACTACTGTGACAGTCACTACACTACACTAATAGTCACTAGACTACACTAATAGTAACTAAACTACACTGCACTACAGTGACAGTCACTACACTACACTAATAGTAACTTAACTACACTTCACTATAGTGATAGTCACTACACTACACTAATAGTCACTAAACTACACTGCACTACAGTGACAGTCACTACACTACACTAATAGTAACTTAACTACACTTCACTATAGTGATAGTCACTACACTACACTAATAGTCACTACACTACACTAATAGTCACTTAACTACACTGCACTATAGTGACAGTCACTACACTACACTAATAGTAACTGAACTACACTTCACTTAATTGACAGTCACTACACTACACTAATAGTCACTACACTACACTAATAGTCACTTAACTACACTGCACTATAGTGACAGTCACTACACTACACTAATAGTCACTCAATCACACTTCACTACAGTGACAGTCACTACACTACACTAATAATAAAAAATAATAATAATAAATAATAAATATCCCTGGACATTATTCCACACAGCGCCATCTAGCCCCAAAGTAAGCTAATTAAAGCTTGTGTTATGGGAGACAACGGATAAACATACTTAAATACATTTTTTTTTTGTAAATACATACTTATTATACATAGGAGACACCCAGACCAGTACAAACAGACATGTTCATGCACACAAATATTTGTACTGTGCGGGGATCGAACCCGCGACCTCTGGTGTAGTAGCCAACTTCTTAACCATTACACCAAGTCGGTCGTCCGCTAATAGTCACTAAACTACACTTCACTACAGTGACAGTCACTACACTACACTAATAGTCACTCAATCACACTTCACTACAGTTACAGTCACTACACTACACTAATAGTCACTCAATCACACTTCACTACAGTTACAGTCACTACACTACACTAATAGTCACTAAACTACACTTCACTACAGTGACAGTCACTACACTACACTAATAGTCACTAAACTACACAACACTACAGTGACAGTCACTATACTACACTAATAGTAACTTAACTACACTTCACTTAATTGACAGTCACTACACTACACTAATAGTCACTACACTACACTAATAGTCACTTAACTACACTGCACTATAGTGACAGTCACTACACTACACTAATAGTAACTGAACTACACTTCACTTAATTGACAGTCACTACACTACACTAATAGTCACTACACTACACTAATAGTCACTTAACTACACTGCACTATAGTGACAGTCACTACACTACACTAATATTCACTAAACTACACTTCACTACAGTGACAGTCACTACACTACACTAATAGTAACTAAACTACACTACAGTGACAGTCACTACACTACACTAATAGTAACTAAACTACACTTCACTATAGTGACAGTCACTACACTACACTAATAGTAACTAAACTACACTTCACTACAGTGACAGTCACTACACTACACTAATAGTCACTAAACTACACTGCACTACAGTGACAGTCACTACACTACACTAATAGTAACTTAACTACACTTCACTATAGTGACAGTCACTACACTACACTAATAGTCACTAAACTACACTTCACTACAGTGACAGTCACTACACTACACTAATAGTAACTAAACTACACTACAGTGACAGTCACTACACTACACTAATAGTAACTAAACTACACTTCACTACAGTGACAGTCACTACACTACACTAATAGTCACTAAACTACACTTCACTACAGTGACAGTCACTACACTACACTAATAGTCACTAAACTACACTTCACTACAGTGACAGTCACTACACTACACTAATAGTAACTAAACTACACTTCACTACAGTGACAGTCACTACACTACACTAATAGTCACTAAACTACACTGCACTATAGTGACAGTCACTACACTACACTAATAGTAACTTAACTACACTACAGTGACAGTCACTACACTACACTAATAGTAACTTAACTACACTTCACTATAGTGACAGTCACTACACTACACTAATAGTAACTAAACTACACTTCACTTAATTGACAGTCACTACACTACACTAATAGTCACTACACTACACTAATAGTCACTAAACTACACTTCACTACAGTGACAGTCACTACACTACACTAATAGTAACTAAACTACACTACAGTGACAGTCACTACACTACACTAATAGTAACTAAACTACACTTCACTACAGTGACAGTCACTACACTACACTAATAGTAACTTAACTACACTTCACTATAGTGACAGTCACTACACTACACTAATAGTAACTGAACTACACTTCACTTAATTGACAGTCACTACACTACACTAATAGTCACTACACTACACTAATAGTCACTTAACTACACTGCACTATAGTGACAGTCACTACACTACACTAATAGTAACTGAACTACACTTCACTTAATTGACAGTCACTACACTACACTAATAGTCACTACACTACACTAATAGTCACTTAACTACACTGCACTATAGTGACAGTCACTACACTACACTAATAGTAACTTAACTACACTTCACTATAGTGATAGTCACTACACTACACTAATAGTCACTAAACTACACTTCACTACAGTGACAGTCACTACACTACACTAATAGTAACTTAACTACACTTCACTATAGTGATAGTCACTACACTACACTAATAGTCACTAAACTACACTTCACTACAGTGACAGTCACTACACTACACTAATAGTAACTTAACTACACTTCACTATAGTGACAGTCACTACACTACACTAATAGTAACTAAACTACACTTCACTACAGTGACAGTCACTACACTACACTAATAGTAACTTAACTACACTTCACTACAGTGACAGTCACTACACTACACTAATAGTAACTTAACTACACTTCACTATAGTGACAGTCACTACACTACACTAATAGTAACTAAACTACACTGCACTACAGTGACAGTCACTACACTACACTAATAGTAACTTAACTACACTTCACTATAGTGATAGTCACTACACTACACTAATAGTCACTAAACTACACTGCACTACAGTGACAGTCACTACACTACACTAATAGTCACTAAACTACACTGCACTACAGTGACAGTCACTACACTACACTAATAGTAACTTAACTACACTTCACTATAGTGATAGTCACTACACTACACTAATAGTCACTACACTACACTAATAGTCACTTAACTACACTGCACTATAGTGACAGTCACTACACTACACTAATAGTAACTGAACTACACTTCACTTAATTGACAGTCACTACACTACACTAATAGTCACTACACTACACTAATAGTCACTTAACTACACTGCACTATAGTGACAGTCACTACACTACACTAATAGTCACTCAATCACACTTCACTACAGTGACAGTCACTACACTACACTAATAATAAAAAATAATAATAATAAATAATAAATATCCCTGGACATTATTCCACACAGCGCCATCTAGCCCCAAAGTAAGCTAATTAAAGCTTGTGTTATGGGATACTAGACAACGGATAAACATACTTAAATACATTTTTTTTTTTGTAAATACATACTTATTATACATAGGAGACACCCAGACCCTACACTACACTAATAGTCACTAAACTACACTGCACTACAGTGACAGTCACTACACTACACTAATAGTCACTAAACTACACTGCACTACAGTGACAGTCACTACACTACACTAATAGTAACTGAACTACACTTCACTTAATTGACAGTCACTACACTACACTAATAGTCACTACACTACACTAATAGTCACTAAACTACACTGCACTACAGTGACAGTCACTACACTACACTAATAGTCACTAAACTACACTGCACTACAGTGACAGTCACTACACTACACTAATAGTAACTTAACTACACTTCACTATAGTGATAGTCACTACACTACACTGATAGTCACTAAACTACACTGCACTACAGTGACAGTCACTACACTACACTAATAGTAACTTAACTACACTTCACTATAGTGATAGTCACTACACTACACTAATAGTCACTAAACTACACAACACTACAGTGACAGTCACTATACTACACTAATAGTAACTTAACTACACTTCACTATAGTGACAGTCACTACACTACACTAATAGTAACTAAACTACACTTCACTTAATTGACAGTCACTACACTACACTAATAGTAACTAAACTACACTTCACTTAATTGACAGTCACTACACTACACTAATAGTCACTACACTACACTAATAGTCACTTAACTACACTGCACTATAGTGACAGTCACTACACTACACTAATAGTCACTAAACTACACAACACTACAGTGACAGTCACTATACTACACTAATAGTAACTTAACTACACTTCACTATAGTGACAGTCACTACACTACACTAATAGTCACTAAACTACACAACACTACAGTGACAGTCACTATACTACACTAATAGTAACTTAACTACACTTCACTATAGTGACAGTCACTACACTACACTAATAGTAACTAAACTACACTTCACTTAATTGACAGTCACTACACTACACTAATAGTCACTACACTACACTAATAGTCACTTAACTACACTGCACTATAGTGACAGTCACTACACTACACTAATAGTAACTTAACTACACTTCACTTTAGTGACAGTCACTACACTACACTAATAGTCACTACACTACACTAATAGTCACTTAACTACACTGCACTATAGTGACAGTCACTACACTACACTAATAGTAACTTAACTACACTTCACTACAGTGACAGTCACTACACTACACTAATAGTCACTACACTACACTAATAGTCACTAAACTACACTGCACTACAGTGACAGTCACTACACTACACTAATAGTCACTCAATCACACTTCACTACAGTGACAGTCACTACACTACACTAATAGTCACTAAACTACACTTCACTACAGTGACAGTCACTACACTACACTAATAGTAACTAAACTACACTTCACTATAGTGACAGTCACTACACTACACTAATAGTCACTACACTACACTAATAGTCACTAAACTACACTGCACTACAGTGACAGTCACTACACTACACTAATAGTCACTAAACTACACTGCACTACAGTGACAGTCACTACACTACACTAATAGTCACTCAATCACACTTCACTACAGTGACAGTCACTACACTACACTAATAATAAAAAATAATAATAATAAATAATAAATATCCCTGGACATTATTCCACACAGCGCCATCTAGCCCCAAAGTAAGCTAATTAAAGCTTGTGTTATGGGATACTAGACAACGGATAAACATACTTAAATACATTTTTTTTTTTGTAAATACATACTTATTATACATAGGAGACACCCAGACCAGTACAAACAGACATGTTCATGCACACAAATATTTGTACTGTGCGGGGATCGAACCCGCGACCTCTGGTGTAGTAGCCAACTTCTTAACCATTACACCAAGTCGGTCGTCCGCTAATAGTCACTAAACTACACTTCACTACAGTGACAGTCACTACACTACACTAATAGTAACTAAACTACACTACAGTGACAGTCACTACACTACACTAATAGTAACTTAACTACACTTCACTATAGTGACAGTCACTACACTACACTAATAGTAACTTAACTACACTTCACTATAGTGACAGTCACTACACTACACTAATAGTAACTAAACTACACTTCACTTAATTGACAGTCACTACACTACACTAATAGTCACTACACTACACTAATAGTCACTTAACTACACTGCACTATAGTGACAGTCACTACACTACACTAATAGTAACTTAACTACACTTCACTTTAGTGACAGTCACTACACTACACTAATAGTCACTACACTACACTAATAGTCACTTAACTACACTGCACTACAGTGACAGTCACTACACTACACTAATAGTCACTACACTACACTAATAGTCACTTAACTACACTGCACTACAGTGACAGTCACTATACTACACTAATAGTAACTTAACTACACTTCACTATAGTGACAGTCACTACACTACACTAATAGTAACTGAACTACACTTCACTATAGTGACAGTCACTACACTACACTAATAGTCACTACACTACACTAATAGTCACTAAACTACACTGCACTACAGTGACAGTCACTACACTACACTAATAGTCACTAAACTACACTGCACTACAGTGACAGTCACTATACTACACTAATAGTAACTGAACTACACTTCACTATAGTGACAGTCACTACACTACACTAATAGTCACTACACTACACTAATAGTCACTAAACTACACTGCACTACAGTGACAGTCACTACACTACACTAATAGTCACTAAACTACACTGCACTACAGTGACAGTCACTATACTACACTAATAGTAACTTAACTACACTTCACTATAGTGACAGTCACTACACTACACTAATAGTCACTACACTACACTAATAGTCACTAAACTACACTGCACTACAGTGACAGTCACTACACTACACTAATAGTCACTAAACTACACTGCACTACAGTGACAGTCACTACACTACACTAATAGTCACTAAACTACACTGCACTACAGTGACAGTCACTACACTACACTAATAGTAACTTAACTACACTGCACTACAGTGACAGTCACTACACTACACTAATAATAAAAAATAATAATAATAAATAATAAATATCCCTGGACATTATTCCACACAGCGCCATCTAGCCCCAAAGTAAGCTAATTAAAGCTTGTGTTATGGGATACTAGACAACGGATAAACATACTTAAATACATTTTTTTTTTTGTAAATACATACTTATTATACATAGGAGACACCCAGACCCTACACTACACTAATAGTCACTAAACTACACTGCACTACAGTGACAGTCACTACACTACACTAATAGTCACTAAACTACACTGCACTACAGTGACAGTCACTACACTACACTAATAGTAACTGAACTACACTTCACTTAATTGACAGTCACTACACTACACTAATAGTCACTACACTACACTAATAGTCACTAAACTACACTGCACTACAGTGACAGTCACTACACTACACTAATAGTCACTAAACTACACTGCACTACAGTGACAGTCACTACACTACACTAATAGTAACTTAACTACACTTCACTATAGTGATAGTCACTACACTACACTGATAGTCACTAAACTACACTGCACTACAGTGACAGTCACTACACTACACTAATAGTAACTTAACTACACTTCACTATAGTGATAGTCACTACACTACACTAATAGTCACTAAACTACACAACACTACAGTGACAGTCACTATACTACACTAATAGTAACTTAACTACACTTCACTATAGTGACAGTCACTACACTACACTAATAGTAACTAAACTACACTTCACTTAATTGACAGTCACTACACTACACTAATAGTCACTACACTACACTAATAGTCACTTAACTACACTGCACTATAGTGACAGTCACTACACTACACTAATAGTCACTAAACTACACAACACTACAGTGACAGTCACTATACTACACTAATAGTAACTTAACTACACTTCACTATAGTGACAGTCACTACACTACACTAATAGTCACTAAACTACACAACACTACAGTGACAGTCACTATACTACACTAATAGTAACTTAACTACACTTCACTATAGTGACAGTCACTACACTACACTAATAGTAACTAAACTACACTTCACTTAATTGACAGTCACTACACTACACTAATAGTCACTACACTACACTAATAGTCACTTAACTACACTGCACTATAGTGACAGTCACTACACTACACTAATAGTAACTTAACTACACTTCACTTTAGTGACAGTCACTACACTACACTAATAGTCACTACACTACACTAATAGTCACTTAACTACACTGCACTATAGTGACAGTCACTACACTACACTAATAGTAACTTAACTACACTTCACTACAGTGACAGTCACTACACTACACTAATAGTCACTACACTACACTAATAGTCACTAAACTACACTGCACTACAGTGACAGTCACTACACTACACTAATAGTCACTCAATCACACTTCACTACAGTGACAGTCACTACACTACACTAATAGTCACTAAACTACACTTCACTACAGTGACAGTCACTACACTACACTAATAGTAACTAAACTACACTTCACTATAGTGACAGTCACTACACTACACTAATAGTCACTACACTACACTAATAGTCACTAAACTACACTGCACTACAGTGACAGTCACTACACTACACTAATAGTCACTAAACTACACTGCACTACAGTGACAGTCACTACACTACACTAATAATAAAAAATAATAATAATAAATAATAAATATCCCTGGACATTATTCCACACAGCGCCATCTAGCCCCAAAGTAAGCTAATTAAAGCTTGTGTTATGGGATACTAGACAACGGATAAACATACTTAAATACATTTTTTTTTTTGTAAATACATACTTATTATACATAGGAGACACCCAGACCAGTACAAACAGACATGTTCATGCACACAAATATTTGTACTGTGCGGGGATCGAACCCGCGACCTCTGGTGTAGTAGCCAACTTCTTAACCATTACACCAAGTCGGTCGTCCGCTAATAGTCACTAAACTACACTTCACTACAGTGACAGTCACTACACTACACTAATAGTAACTAAACTACACTACAGTGACAGTCACTACACTACACTAATAGTAACTTAACTACACTTCACTATAGTGACAGTCACTACACTACACTAATAGTCACTCAATCACACTTCACTACAGTGACAGTCACTACACTACACTAATAGTAACTAAACTACACTTCACTATAGTGACAGTCACTACACTACACTAATAGTCACTACACTACACTAATAGTCACTAGACTACACTAATAGTAACTAAACTACACTTTACTTCAGTTACAGTCACTACACTACACTAATAGTAACTAAACTACACTGCACTACAGTGACAGTCACTACACTACACTAATAGTAACTAAACTACACTGCACTACAGTGACAGTCACTACACTACACTAATAGTAACTTAACTACACTTCACTATAGTGACAGTCACTACACTACACTAATAGTAACTGAACTACACTTCACTTAATTGACAGTCACTACACTACACTAATAGTCACTACACTACACTAATAGTCACTTAACTACACTGCACTATAGTGACAGTCACTACACTACACTAATAGTCACTCAATCACACTTCACTACAGTGACAGTCACTACACTACACTAATAGTCACTCAATCACACTTCACTACAGTGACAGTCACTACACTACACTAATAGTCACTAGACTACACTAATAGTAACTAAACTACACTGCACTACAGTGACAGTCACTACACTACACTAATAGTAACTTAACTACACTTCACTATAGTGATAGTCACTACACTACACTAATAGTCACTAAACTACACAACACTACAGTGACAGTCACTATACTACACTAATAGTAACTTAACTACACTTCACTATAGTGACAGTCACTACACTACACTAATAGTAACTAAACTACACTTCACTTAATTGATAGTCACTACACTACACTAATAGTCACTAGACTACACTAATAGTAACTAAACTACACTTCACTACAGTGACAGTCACTACACTACACTAATAGTAACTAAACTACACTGCACTACAGTGACAGTCACTACACTACACTAATAGTAACTTAACTACACTTCACTATAGTGATAGTCACTACACTACACTAATAGTCACTAAACTACACTGCACTATAGTGACAGTCACTACACTACACTAATAGTAACTGAACTACACTTCACTTAATTGACAGTCACTACACTACACTAATAGTCACTACACTACACTAATAGTCACTTAACTACACTGCACTATAGTGACAGTCACTACACTACACTAATAGTCACTCAATCACACTTCACTACAGTGACAGTCACTACACTACACTAATAGTCACTCAATCACACTTCACTACAGTGACAGTCACTACACTACACTAATAGTCACTAGACTACACTAATAGTAACTAAACTACACTGCACTACAGTGACAGTCACTACACTACACTAATAGTAACTTAACTACACTTCACTATAGTGACAGTCACTACACTACACTAATAGTAACTGAACTACACTTCACTTAATTGACAGTCACTACACTACACTAATAGTAACTGAACTACACTTCACTTAATTGACAGTCACTACACTACACTAATAGTCACTACACTACACTAATAGTCACTTAACTACACTGCACTATAGTGACAGTCACTACACTACACTAATAGTAACTTAACTACACTTCACTATAGTGATAGTCACTACACTACACTAATAGTCACTAAACTACACTTCACTACAGTGACAGTCACTACACTACACTAATAGTAACTTAACTACACTTCACTATAGTGACAGTCACTACACTACACTAATAGTATACTATGCAGACGTTTGCACTTCTAATCTGTCCCAAGGTCTCCTTGATAAACTTGAACGTCTGGTAAACAGTTGCATTAGGTTTATCTATGGTGTACGAAAATACGACCACATTTCTCCCTTTCGTTCTCAATTAAAATGGCTTAAAATTCGTCACCGTAGGAATTCTCGAACGCTCTGTTTACTTTTTAATATTCTTAGTAATCCCAATTCCCCTAGATATCTGAAATGTAATTTTAAGTATAGGCGCGAGTGCAGCACGCGCAACCAGCGCTCGCATAGCCTTTTGCTGCTTCATACTCCTCTTCATACGTCTTCCCATATGTCGAATTCTTTCACATTAGCTGCCATTAGGCTATGGAACTCGCTGCCTAATAAAATTAAATTGTCAACCAGTAGGTTTTCCTTCAAAAGAGCAATCCATAACTTCTTCATAGATAAACCTTAACTCATTTAACCAAACACCCTCCTTTCAAGGCAATATTTTAAGATTTAGGTACGATATTTAGTGTATGTATCTTTAAATTTATGTATTATGATTATGTATGTGTAATATGTATAATTTTGGGATAAGTATGTTTTTTGTATTAATAGTATATTTTATTTCCGGTTTTATGAGACACCGCCAACACGATTTCTGCTTCGCCCAGTGGTTGACTGGTAGAGAATGCCATTAGGCATTAAGTCCGCCAATTGTACTTTTTCTTTGTGCAATAAAGAATAAATAAATAAATAAATAAATAGTAACTTAACTACACTTCACTATAGTGATAGTCACTACACTACACTAATAGTCACTAAACTACACTGCACTATAGTGACAGTCACTACACTACACTAATAGTAACTGAACTACACTTCACTTAATTGACAGTCACTACACTACACTAATAGTCACTACACTACACTAATAGTCACTTAACTACACTGCACTATAGTGACAGTCACTACACTACACTAATAGTCACTCAATCACACTTCACTACAGTGACAGTCACTACACTACACTAATAGTCACTCAATCACACTTCACTACAGTGACAGTCACTACACTACACTAATAGTCACTAGACTACACTAATAGTAACTAAACTACACTGCACTACAGTGACAGTCACTACACTACACTAATAGTAACTTAACTACACTTCACTATAGTGATAGTCACTACACTACACTAATAGTAACTAAACTACACTGCACTACAGTGACAGTCACTACACTACACTAATAGTAACTTAACTACACTTCACTATAGTGATAGTCACTACACTACACTAATAGTCACTACACTACACTAATAGTCACTTAACTACACTGCACTATAGTGACAGTCACTACACTACACTAATAGTAACTGAACTACACTTCACTTAATTGACAGTCACTACACTACACTAATAGTCACTACACTACACTAATAGTCACTTAACTACACTGCACTATAGTGACAGTCACTACACTACACTAATAGTCACTCAATCACACTTCACTACAGTGACAGTCACTACACTACACTAATAATAAAAAATAATAATAATAAATAATAAATATCCCTGGACATTATTCCACACAGCGCCATCTAGCCCCAAAGTAAGCTAATTAAAGCTTGTGTTATGGGAGACAACGGATAAACATACTTAAATACATTTTTTTTTTTGTAAATACATACTTATTATACATAGGAGACACCCAGACCAGTACAAACAGACATGTTCATGCACACAAATATTTGTACTGTGCGGGGATCGAACCCGCGACCTCTGGTGTAGTAGCCAACTTCTTAACCATTACACCAAGTCGGTCGTCCGCTAATAGTCACTAAACTACACTTCACTACAGTGACAGTCACTACACTACACTAATAGTCACTCAATCACACTTCACTACAGTTACAGTCACTACACTACACTAATAGTCACTCAATCACACTTCACTACAGTTACAGTCACTACACTACACTAATAGTCACTCAATCACACTTCACTACAGTTACAGTCACTACACTACACTAATAGTCACTAAACTACACTTCACTACAGTGACAGTCACTACACTACACTAATAGTCACTAAACTACACAACACTACAGTGACAGTCACTATACTACACTAATAGTAACTTAACTACACTTCACTTAATTGACAGTCACTACACTACACTAATAGTCACTACACTACACTAATAGTCACTTAACTACACTGCACTATAGTGACAGTCACTACACTACACTAATAGTAACTGAACTACACTTCACTTAATTGACAGTCACTACACTACACTAATAGTCACTACACTACACTAATAGTCACTTAACTACACTGCACTATAGTGACAGTCACTACACTACACTAATATTCACTAAACTACACTTCACTACAGTGACAGTCACTACACTACACTAATAGTCACTCAATCACACTTCACTACAGTTACAGTCACTACACTACACTAATAGTCACTCAATCACACTTCACTACAGTTACAGTCACTACACTACACTAATAGTCACTCAATCACACTTCACTACAGTTACAGTCACTACACTACACTAATAGTCACTAAACTACACTTCACTACAGTGACAGTCACTACACTACACTAATAGTCACTAAACTACACAACACTACAGTGACAGTCACTATACTACACTAATAGTAACTTAACTACACTTCACTTAATTGACAGTCACTACACTACACTAATAGTCACTACACTACACTAATAGTCACTTAACTACACTGCACTATAGTGACAGTCACTACACTACACTAATAGTAACTGAACTACACTTCACTTAATTGACAGTCACTACACTACACTAATAGTCACTACACTACACTAATAGTCACTTAACTACACTGCACTATAGTGACAGTCACTACACTACACTAATATTCACTAAACTACACTTCACTACAGTGACAGTCACTACACTACACTAATAGTCACTAAACTACACTGCACTATAGTGACAGTCACTACACTACACTAATAGTAACTTAACTACACTACAGTGACAGTCACTACACTACACTAATAGTAACTTAACTACACTTCACTATAGTGACAGTCACTACACTACACTAATAGTAACTTAACTACACTTCACTATAGTGACAGTCACTACACTACACTAATAGTAACTAAACTACACTTCACTTAATTGACAGTCACTACACTACACTAATAGTCACTACACTACACTAATAGTCACTAAACTACACTTCACTACAGTGACAGTCACTACACTACACTAATAGTAACTAAACTACACTACAGTGACAGTCACTACACTACACTAATAGTAACTAAACTACACTTCACTACAGTGACAGTCACTACACTACACTAATAGTAACTTAACTACACTTCACTATAGTGACAGTCACTACACTACACTAATAGTAACTGAACTACACTTCACTTAATTGACAGTCACTACACTACACTAATAGTCACTACACTACACTAATAGTCACTTAACTACACTGCACTATAGTGACAGTCACTACACTACACTAATAGTAACTGAACTACACTTCACTTAATTGACAGTCACTACACTACACTAATAGTCACTACACTACACTAATAGTCACTTAACTACACTGCACTATAGTGACAGTCACTACACTACACTAATAGTAACTTAACTACACTTCACTATAGTGATAGTCACTACACTACACTAATAGTCACTAAACTACACTTCACTACAGTGACAGTCACTACACTACACTAATAGTAACTTAACTACACTTCACTATAGTGATAGTCACTACACTACACTAATAGTCACTAAACTACACTTCACTACAGTGACAGTCACTACACTACACTAATAGTAACTTAACTACACTTCACTATAGTGACAGTCACTACACTACACTAATAGTAACTAAACTACACTTCACTACAGTGACAGTCACTACACTACACTAATAGTAACTTAACTACACTTCACTACAGTGACAGTCACTACACTACACTAATAGTCACTAGACTACACTAATAGTAACTAAACTACACTGCACTACAGTGACAGTCACTACACTACACTAATAGTAACTTAACTACACTTCACTATAGTGATAGTCACTACACTACACTAATAGTCACTAAACTACACTGCACTACAGTGACAGTCACTACACTACACTAATAGTCACTAAACTACACTGCACTACAGTGACAGTCACTACACTACACTAATAGTAACTTAACTACACTTCACTATAGTGATAGTCACTACACTACACTAATAGTCACTACACTACACTAATAGTCACTTAACTACACTGCACTATAGTGACAGTCACTACACTACACTAATAGTAACTGAACTACACTTCACTTAATTGACAGTCACTACACTACACTAATAGTCACTACACTACACTAATAGTCACTTAACTACACTGCACTATAGTGACAGTCACTACACTACACTAATAGTCACTCAATCACACTTCACTACAGTGACAGTCACTACACTACACTAATAATAAAAAATAATAATAATAAATAATAAATATCCCTGGACATTATTCCACACAGCGCCATCTAGCCCCAAAGTAAGCTAATTAAAGCTTGTGTTATGGGAGACAACGGATAAACATACTTAAATACATTTTTTTTTTTGTAAATACATACTTATTATACATAGGAGACACCCAGACCAGTACAAACAGACATGTTCATGCACACAAATATTTGTACTGTGCGGGGATCGAACCCGCGACCTCTGGTGTAGTAGCCAACTTCTTAACCATTACACCAAGTCGGTCGTCCGCTAATAGTCACTAAACTACACTTCACTACAGTGACAGTCACTACACTACACTAATAGTCACTCAATCACACTTCACTACAGTTACAGTCACTACACTACACTAATAGTCACTCAATCACACTTCACTACAGTTACAGTCACTACACTACACTAATAGTCACTAAACTACACTTCACTACAGTGACAGTCACTACACTACACTAATAGTCACTAAACTACACAACACTACAGTGACAGTCACTATACTACACTAATAGTAACTTAACTACACTACAGTGACAGTCACTACACTACACTAATAGTAACTAAACTACACTACAGTGACAGTCACTACACTACACTAATAGTAACTAAACTACACTTCACTACAGTGACAGTCACTACACTACACTAATAGTAACTTAACTACACTTCACTATAGTGACAGTCACTACACTACACTAATAGTCACTACACTACACTAATAGTAACTGAACTACACTTCACTTAATTGACAGTCACTACACTACACTAATAGTCACTACACTACACTAATAGTCACTTAACTACACTGCACTATAGTGACAGTCACTACACTACACTAATAGTAACTGAACTACACTTCACTTAATTGACAGTCACTACACTACACTAATAGTCACTACACTACACTAATAGTCACTTAACTACACTGCACTATAGTGACAGTCACTACACTACACTAATAGTAACTGAACTACACTTCACTTAATTGACAGTCACTACACTACACTAATAGTCACTACACTACACTAATAGTCACTAAACTACACTTCACTACAGTGACAGTCACTACACTACACTAATAGTAACTTAACTACACTTCACTATAGTGACAGTCACTACACTACACTAATAGTAACTAAACTACACTTCACTACAGTGACAGTCACTACACTACACTAATAGTCACTCAATCACACTTCACTACAGTGACAGTCACTACACTACACTAATAGTCACTAGACTACACTAATAGTAACTAAACTACACTGCACTACAGTGACAGTCACTACACTACACTAATAGTAACTGAACTACACTTCACTTAATTGACAGTCACTACACTACACTAATAGTCACTACACTACACTAATAGTCACTTAACTACACTGCACTATAGTGACAGTCACTACACTACACTAATAGTAACTGAACTACACTTCACTTAATTGACAGTCACTACACTACACTAATAGTCACTACACTACACTAATAGTCACTTAACTACACTGCACTATAGTGACAGTCACTACACTACACTAATAGTAACTTAACTACACTTCACTATAGTGATAGTCACTACACTACACTAATAGTCACTAAACTACACTTCACTACAGTGACAGTCACTACACTACACTAATAGTAACTTAACTACACTTCACTATAGTGATAGTCACTACACTACACTAATAGTCACTAAACTACACTTCACTACAGTGACAGTCACTACACTACACTAATAGTAACTTAACTACACTTCACTATAGTGACAGTCACTACACTACACTAATAGTAACTAAACTACACTTCACTACAGTGACAGTCACTACACTACACTAATAGTCACTCAATCACACTTCACTACAGTGACAGTCACTACACTACACTAATAGTCACTAGACTACACTAATAGTAACTAAACTACACTGCACTACAGTGACAGTCACTACACTACACTAATAGTAACTTAACTACACTTCACTATAGTGATAGTCACTACACTACACTAATAGTCACTAAACTACACTGCACTACAGTGACAGTCACTACACTACACTAATAGTAACTTAACTACACTTCACTATAGTGATAGTCACTACACTACACTAATAGTCACTACACTACACTAATAGTCACTTAACTACACTGCACTATAGTGACAGTCACTACACTACACTAATAGTAACTGAACTACACTTCACTTAATTGACAGTCACTACACTACACTAATAGTCACTACACTACACTAATAGTCACTTAACTACACTGCACTATAGTGACAGTCACTACACTACACTAATAGTCACTCAATCACACTTCACTACAGTGACAGTCACTACACTACACTAATAATAAAAAATAATAATAATAAATAATAAATATCCCTGGACATTATTCCACACAGCGCCATCTAGCCCCAAAGTAAGCTAATTAAAGCTTGTGTTATGGGAGACAACGGATAAACATACTTAAATACATTTTTTTTTTTGTAAATACATACTTATTATACATAGGAGACACCCAGACCAGTACAAACAGACATGTTCATGCACACAAATATTTGTACTGTGCGGGGATCGAACCCGCGACCTCTGGTGTAGTAGCCAACTTCTTAACCATTACACCAAGTCGGTCGTCCGCTAATAGTCACTAAACTACACTTCACTACAGTGACAGTCACTACACTACACTAATAGTCACTCAATCACACTTCACTACAGTTACAGTCACTACACTACACTAATAGTCACTCAATCACACTTCACTACAGTTACAGTCACTACACTACACTAATAGTCACTAAACTACACTTCACTACAGTGACAGTCACTACACTACACTAATAGTCACTAAACTACACTTCACTACAGTGACAGTCACTACACTACACTAATAGTAACTTAACTACACTACAGTGACAGTCACTACACTACACTAATAGTAACTTAACTACACTTCACTATAGTGACAGTCACTACACTACACTAATAGTAACTAAACTACACTTCACTACAGTGACAGTCACTACACTACACTAATAGTCACTCAATCACACTTCACTACAGTGACAGTCACTACACTACACTAATAGTCACTAGACTACACTAATAGTAACTAAACTACACTGCACTACAGTGACAGTCACTACACTACACTAATAGTAACTAAACTACACTACAGTGACAGTCACTACACTACACTAATAGTAACTAAACTACACTTCACTACAGTGACAGTCACTACACTACACTAATAGTAACTTAACTACACTACAGTGACAGTCACTACACTACACTAATAGTAACTTAACTACACTTCACTATAGTGACAGTCACTACACTACACTAATAGTAACTAAACTACACTTCACTACAGTGACAGTCACTACACTACACTAATAGTAACTGAACTACACTTCACTTAATTGACAGTCACTACACTACACTAATAGTCACTACACTACACTAATAGTCACTTAACTACACTGCACTATAGTGACAGTCACTACACTACACTAATAGTAACTGAACTACACTTCACTTAATTGACAGTCACTACACTACACTAAGTCACTACACTACACTAATAGTCACTTAACTACACTGCACTATAGTGACAGTCACTACACTACACTAATAGTAACTTAACTACACTTCACTATAGTGATAGTCACTACACTACACTAATAGTCACTAAACTACACTTCACTACAGTGACAGTCACTACACTACACTAATAGTAACTTAACTACACTTCACTATAGTGATAGTCACTACACTACACTAATAGTCACTAAACTACACTTCACTACAGTGACAGTCACTACACTACACTAATAGTAACTTAACTACACTTCACTATAGTGACAGTCACTACACTACACTAATAGTAACTAAACTACACTTCACTACAGTGACAGTCACTACACTACACTAATAGTCACTCAATCACACTTCACTACAGTGACAGTCACTACACTACACTAATAGTCACTAGACTACACTAATAGTAACTAAACTACACTGCACTACAGTGACAGTCACTACACTACACTAATAGTAACTTAACTACACTTCACTATAGTGATAGTCACTACACTACACTAATAGTCACTAAACTACACTGCACTACAGTGACAGTCACTACACTACACTAATAGTAACTTAACTACACTTCACTATAGTGATAGTCACTACACTACACTAATAGTAACTACACTACACTAATAGTCACTAAACTACACTGCACTACAGTGACAGTCACTACACTACACTAATAGTAACTTAACTACACTTCACTATAGTGATAGTCACTACACTACACTAATAGTCACTACACTACACTAATAGTCACTTAACTACACTGCACTATAGTGACAGTCACTACACTACACTAATAGTAACTGAACTACACTTCACTTAATTGACAGTCACTACACTACACTAATAGTCACTACACTACACTAATAGTCACTTAACTACACTGCACTATAGTGACAGTCACTACACTACACTAATAGTCACTAAACTACACTTCACTACAGTGACAGTCACTACACTACACTAATAGTCACTCAATCACACTTCACTACAGTGACAGTCACTACACTACACTAATAGTCACTCAATCACACTTCACTACAGTGACAGTCACTACACTACACTAATAATAAAAAATAATAATAATAAATAATAAATATCCCTGGACATTATTCCACACAGCGCCATCTAGCCCCAAAGTAAGCTAATTAAAGCTTGTGTTATGGGAGACAACGGATAAACATACTTAAATACATTTTTTTTTTTGTAAATACATACTTATTATACATAGGAGACACCCAGACCAGTACAAACAGACATGTTCATGCACACAAATATTTGTACTGTGCGGGGATCGAACCCGCGACCTCTGGTGTAGTAGCCAACTTCTTAACCATTACACCAAGTCGGTCGTCCGCTAATAGTCACTAAACTACACTTCACTACAGTGACAGTCACTACACTACACTAATAGTCACTCAATCACACTTCACTACAGTTACAGTCACTACACTACACTAATAGTCACTCAATCACACTTCACTACAGTTACAGTCACTACACTACACTAATAGTCACTAAACTACACTTCACTACAGTGACAGTCACTACACTACACTAATAGTCACTAAACTACACAACACTACAGTGACAGTCACTATACTACACTAATAGTAACTTAACTACACTTCACTATAGTGACAGTCACTACACTACACTAATAGTAACTGAACTACACTTCACTTAATTGACAGTCACTACACTACACTAATAGTCACTACACTACACTAATAGTCACTTAACTACACTGCACTATAGTGACAGTCACTACACTACACTAATAGTAACTGAACTACACTTCACTTAATTGACAGTCACTACACTACACTAATAGTCACTACACTACACTAATAGTCACTTAACTACACTGCACTATAGTGACAGTCACTACACTACACTAATAGTCACTAAACTACACTTCACTACAGTGACAGTCACTACACTACACTAATAGTAACTAAACTACACTACAGTGACAGTCACTACACTACACTAATAGTAACTAAACTACACTTCACTACAGTGACAGTCACTACACTACACTAATAGTAACTTAACTACACTACAGTGACAGTCACTACACTACACTAATAGTAACTTAACTACACTTCACTATAGTGACAGTCACTACACTACACTAATAGTAACTAAACTACACTTCACTACAGTGACAGTCACTACACTACACTAATAGTCACTAAACTACACTGCACTACAGTGACAGTCACTACACTACACTAATAGTAACTTAACTACACTTCACTATAGTGACAGTCACTACACTACACTAATAGTCACTAAACTACACTTCACTACAGTGACAGTCACTACACTACACTAATAGTAACTAAACTACACTACAGTGACAGTCACTACACTACACTAATAGTAACTAAACTACACTTCACTACAGTGACAGTCACTACACTACACTAATAGTCACTAAACTACACTTCACTACAGTGACAGTCACTACACTACACTAATAGTCACTAAACTACACTTCACTACAGTGACAGTCACTACACTACACTAATAGTAACTAAACTACACTTCACTACAGTGACAGTCACTACACTACACTAATAGTCACTAAACTACACTTCACTACAGTGACAGTCACTACACTACACTAATAGTAACTAAACTACACTTCACTACAGTGACAGTCACTACACTACACTAATAGTAACTTAACTACACTTCACTATAGTGACAGTCACTACACTACACTAATAGTAACTTAACTACACTTCACTATAGTGACAGTCACTACACTACACTAATAGTAACTAAACTACACTTCACTTAATTGACAGTCACTACACTACACTAATAGTCACTACACTACACTAATAGTCACTAAACTACACTTCACTACAGTGACAGTCACTACACTACACTAATAGTAACTGAACTACACTTCACTTAATTGACAGTCACTACACTACACTAATAGTCACTACACTACACTAATAGTCACTACACTACACTAATAGTCACTTAACTACACTGCACTATAGTGACAGTCACTACACTACACTAATAGTAACTTAACTACACTTCACTATAGTGATAGTCACTACACTACACTAATAGTCACTAAACTACACTTCACTACAGTGACAGTCACTACACTACACTAATAGTAACTTAACTACACTTCACTATAGTGATAGTCACTACACTACACTAATAGTCACTAAACTACACTTCACTACAGTGACAGTCACTACACTACACTAATAGTCACTAAACTACACTTCACTACAGTGACAGTCACTACACTACACTAATAGTCACTCAACTACACTTCACTACAGTTACAGTCACTACACTACACTACAGTGATAGTCGACCCACTATACACAAATAGTAAACTACAGTAACAGTCCACATAATAGTAATCTCCACTAAAAACAGTAACAGTCCACACTTAACGACAGTGATAGTCCACACTTAACTACACTGACAGCATACACTACAAGAGTCTACACCGTATAGACTTAAGCGACTTTGTAATCTTGCGGGAATTTTAGTGAAAACAACGTAAACCCACAACTTTATCCCAAATTAGGTATTCAGAGACAACTTGACAGTTTCCTTCTTGTTGAATATTCAGAAGCTACCCTATCTTTACACAATAAGCATATATAATGTAATGTAACATTTAAATAAATAATGAAGTATTTTCTCCCTTTTCAGGGCAACGATGTCCTTGTTATAAGGAAGCCTGGAGCGAGCATGGCTCAGCCATGGAAGATCGAATTCACTTATTAGGTGAAAGCGTCAAAAATATCATAAACAAATCAGGGACGGGACCTGTCATAGACAAAGTCACTTGTAGAAAGCTGTATACATTTTCTATCGTGTACATCTTTTTCCTTGTCACTTAGGTCCAAAAAACCGCAAATGTCGTCCATATCAGTGCGTTTGGTTTGCATTATTATAAACATTGGTACATTTAGCAAAAGTCAAAATTCAGTTTCATAACATGATTGAATGTTCATCGATTTTTGTTGCTGAATGTACATAGCCAAAGCTACTATTTATAAAACAGTTTTAAAACGAACGAAACGCATTGTATAGTCATATGATCGTAACAGTATCTATCAGTGATTTTAGACTTTACCTATCATTAGTATGCATATTACTGTAATTCATTATTACACTTTAGAGTTACTGAAATCGCACTTTGGTGTCAGCAATTTAATAATTTGAGTACAGTAATAATAAATTTGTGATTGTTTTTATGTTTTTAACTTAGTTGTTTTATTTATTACCATAAAAACTTGGTCAGTGTGTTTTTTGTAGAAAATACCCTTCAAAATGTAAGTACTTGTAAACTTTATAATGATTTATATTCTCGTACAAACTAAATGAAGGCTGATCAAATTAAACAGTTTAAAGGGCCTCCATAAACGGTACGATCGATCTTTACGATCCGTTGTTTTAGAAAAACGACGAATCGTTAGGCAGGGCGCAAACACTGGACACTTGTCTTGTGTCAGATACAATCTACTGATGAATATTCGATCTATTGAACCAGTGTAAAATCATTCAGTCCCTGCGCATACGTAAACATTTTTTGTGTCCAGTTGCTTCCACTACACAATACTAATGACGATCAAAAAGTGTTCGGTGTCGGTAACTGGGAACTGGTTTCCGCAGCGCCTTAGTCTATGTAAAGATCGTTAGCGATTTCAACAACTAGACACTAACGATTCGTCGGGTTGATCGGTCTAAAATGACTGATCGTAACGATCAATCGTACCGTACGTCCTTTAAACAGTAAAATCTCATGTCACAGCTAATAAATATAAAATAAATGATATCCCTGACAGTTCATAATTGTCAATTATAGTGATGTAACGAATGTAATTTAATCGAGTTGGCAAAGGAAATGGAATCGGATTTACCGATTTTTAATTTTTAAATAAATTCTTAATAAACGGGTTATGGCTATATAAGTTATAGAAAATGCGGTATCTCGAAAATAATAGTTAAAAATAGCACACAAGGCACTCGTACTGATGCGAATGACGTGATTACAAAATGGTCGCTCCTATTCATCGATCTTTTGTCGATTCAGTAGAGTCAATACAATATTGAATGGGTTCCTTTTCACTCATCAGGCGCTGTAAAGATATATTAATTTAATTTCATTTATTAACAATTAATAATAATAACAATAATTTACTTGATAAGATTCAAAAGGACAATAGTTTTTTAATAGTTTATAACATTTTCTTTTGCCAGTTTCTTTTTATTTAGTTTGAAAAAGTATGCGTTACACGGAACATTATGAGCTGTCAGGCACAGTGAAAATAGTATAATTACCTTATTATTGTGTTGATCAGCCTTTCAGAAACTAGGGGCAAGTGCATAATAAAATACTCTCTATACATAGTAACTTGTAGAGACACCTATGGTTTTGTAGTACAGGCTTTTTGTTCACGTGTGCTCATTGGCACGAAAGAATAGCATTTTTTAAAATTTATAGCTAATAAATTTGTGGTGAGGAAATCTTTTTTTAGAGGGACTACGAAAACATGTGAGGCTTTAGTTGTCGACACTCTGTATCCAAATTGAAAATAAATAATCCGTAGTGTGATTTTATAATGTAACGCAATTTTATCCTGATTAAGTATCCTGAAACCCTCAGAATTAACTTGAAAGTAAAATCGAGACTTCTAGTTTGTTTAGAATTCAAAATGAAACTTTAAATATTAGTGATGCCGCTAGGTGGCGCTACTAAAAAAACGCTTATTTAGTTTAATAGAGAGAAAAGATTATTGTACTATACCATTTTGTACAATGTTATTTCTCGCGCTAGTAGCGACATCCATTACATATGTAAACGTTTAGTTTTCTAAACAGACGGGTTGTTTGGTTCCGTGAGGTCATAAAAGAACGGGTAATGACGCGGGAGTGTTTATCATATATGTGATAATAAAATACATTTTAATATTCACTCGTTTTATTTCTGCAATCATTCTGGAAGTCTTATTAATTTGCAATATTCTACAATATATTAACAAAATAATAAAACGATCACTATAGCACAAAAAAAATCGGAACTTCCATAGGCTCACCACTGGTTTTGTTATCAATTTAAAAAGCAGGTCCAGCCTTCTTTTCGAGGTTACACAATAAATGTGGTATCAGAAAAAACGGTGTTTGAATAGGTATTCATAAAGTTTAATTTTGATTGAAGGGGTATATTCGTTTCTACATCACGTATTGAAATGTTATATTCCTTATGGTAAATAAATCATTCAGTAGATATGTCTGTGGATTTTCCTCAGCTCTCTTAAAGTTTGTCCAATTTAGGATGATAATGTTGACAGCTTTCAATAGGGACTCGCGATAGTAGTTTATAATCGTTAGTGAATCTATTCGATTATCGATTTAGTATTTCATAGAACTTGGAATCGTTAGTTTATACAGTTAAACAAAGGAAATGTTATTCAATTATTTTAATGAGCAATAAAGAGATAATTAAGTAAATAAAGATATATTAGCGAATTAAAAATAAGGCAGGTATTAGGATTTGAAGTTATTACCTACTTATTTATGGTGCTCACCCTAAATCACTTTCATAATCATTGTCGTCATTATCACTAGAAGAGCTCATATTAACATCGCAACATTTAAGTTCAAAAACTTTATCATGTTTAATCAATGTTTTTAAGAATAATCGTATGATAGATAATTGCAAATGCCTTTGATACTAATCAAAATTAAACTGTACCTATTGAAATATAATGTGCTAGCCGCCCTTAATCTAAAATTTAAACGTTAGATTAATTTTAGTTTACAACCGATTTTCTATTGCAATTCGTTTGCAAGGCACTTCACTAAGTGGGCGGTACCCGTCAATAAAGTACGATATTATCTGTAGTATGTACACTTTACGGAAAAAAAATGCAATACTTTATAGGCTTGACCTGTCAAAATCATCATCCTAAATTGGACAAACTATAGTCATTCACTTATGTGAAGTTGTGAGCATTAAAAAAAATATGAATACTTAATCAATCACGACATGGCAAATTGTATTATCTTTTGTTTGTTCGTTTATGGTTTGATACCATAATAATGCACTATGTGATACTGAGGCGTTCACATCTTTACAAAACCACTGTAAAACAAGTCTTGTGTCAGCAGCACAAATATGTGAAGGTTGATGTGAATGCCTATGTACAGAGGCGTTCACATCAACCTTTACATAGGCCTTATGCTGCTGACATAAGACCCATTTTGCAATGGTTTTGTAAAGGTTGACGTGAACGCCTCTGTACCATAGCACACTGTTTTTTATGCCTAAATCCAGCTGTGGGAATTCTTACATCTAGGAACATTACAAATAATAGGCACTCAACATAACAACTAGGACCTTAAAATATTGTCTAGTTTTACTATAAAAGTTGTATATCACTTTAGTTACAACCATACAAAAAATAGCCAAGAAATAAGAACCATAGCGGGTGATGATTATTTATACCGTTAGGAAAATGTCATGGCAAACTCATTGGTGTTGATGATGTAGATACTATTACCTTTTTGACCACTTTTATTCTAGGTCCTCACACAAAATCAAACTGACAATTGGTAATTCTGTACCTATGAAAATCTTAAAATAAACGTAAATTAAAGAATTTTGAATATTACTCAGATAGGTTCTAGTCCAGGTACATCAACTATTAAGTACCATCAGACGAGACTGAGGCCAAACGCAAACCAATTTTGAATAAAAAAAAAAAAGGTATGTCTTATACGCCTTATATTTTCCCTTACGCATTTACGCAGCAGTTTTTTGCTGCAATCTGTACGTTAAATTACTACAACAAAATATGTTACAATGAAAAAATGTGAACAAACCAACCAAACCAAAAAAGTGAGATGAAGAGACTGATACCGCCAAAATGCCAGCCTACCTTAGCTGCTTATTAGAGGGTAAGTCCTTCAAAGATAATCAAATCGTAGAGGTATCAGACATAATGAATGGTGGTTCGCAGCGCCAAGAAAAAACGATACACCGATGTCACAAGTTACCGGAATTCAGAAAAAAACTTAAAAACTACACTTTCTACATAAATATTATAATGTCTTCAAAAACAATGTGTGACAAAGTGAAAGAAGAACCAAAAGTTAAATGAATCAACATTCATGCTAAAAAGGTTCATAGCATTACTTTGCATAATATTAACATATTAGACTAGCTATACCAAATTGTGTATCGACGTGAATATAAAATAACTACTTAAATGTAAGTCACAGATCACAGGAAGCCTTTATATGCTTTTACAATCTATTCTACCAACTTCCATCACATATTGCACGATTTGCACGCCAATCGCAAAAAAACATCATCCTTGTTTTTATAATGTTATATTTTTATAAACTTTGAAGTTTTCAATATGGTAAATCTTTTTGTAATAATAATAATAAGAGCTTCTAAATACTTATCCTATTTTGTACATTACATGATTTTATTCCTGAGATAGGCGACAGAGTTATTTAAAGAATATTCTACTGGGTTTATCATCATTGGGGAATTCTATGAACGGGTGTGTTTGTTTGTGTTCTAGCATCGCGCTTTCGGATGCGAACGATTCTCCACAAATATCACAGGGCACTTCATCATCGCTACCACTATTTTCACTGCCCCCACCTTCATCCGTTACAGATTTTTCCTCTTTTTCGACGGCCTGAGACGTCGACTGTTCTTCTACCAAACTTCGTCCACTCGCTAAATACTCTTTCATACTCAAATGCTTCGCTGAAGACTTGTGTTGCTTCAGCCGGTTCTCCGAGCTGCACTGGTACTCACAAATGAAGCAGACATACTTCATATCTCCAGTGTGTATTTCCGCGTGTGCTTTCCTCTTCTCTTGCGAAGAAAACCGGAAATCGCAAAATTTGCACGGAAACTTCCGCTCCATTGAATGTAACCTCATATGTGAAGTTAAGGCTTCCATATCCTTGCAAACTTTCCGGCACTCCAAGCACATTATACCCTTAACAGCGGGCTCTGATTCTTCTACCGTTTCACTGTGGTGTACTCTTCTATGAGAAGTTAACCCCTTCTGACTTATAAACACCCTTCGACAATCTATGCATTGGAACTGGGGATCAGCTTTAACATCTGGACTATGTTTTTCAATTTGATGCAAGGCTAGTTTATCAGCCTCGTGGAATTGTAAACCGCAATCTTCGCACTTCCAAGCTTTTACTAATAGCGAAAATGCTTCAAGGACGTCAAGAACAGATTGCCCTTCAATGTCTGGGTGGTAAGTTTTGATATGGTCTCCAAAATCGTTGATCCTTGCGAAGGTGTTTTTACAGTGCAGACAAGTGTAGGGGCTTGTATGGTCGTCCATTACGTGTGATTTTAACTCTGAGAGTTCGCTGTAACTATTCTCGCACATGAAACATCGTAATTTCTGTTTGCCATGCACCACCTCAGATATGACCTTGTATTCCATCAACTGAACTTTCTGATGTATCTGCAAATGTTTGAACAGCTCTTTGCGCGTGTTGTAGTCGGTCGGGCAGAATTTGCAGTGGAATCTTTTTCTGTGCGACCGTTTTCTATGCACCGCTAAGTCATTCTTATTTGTGAAATTGCGCAAACATGTGTTGCATTGATAATAAGGGTTCGTGTCTGAATATATGTTATGGGAACGCAGACACGTCTCCATCCGACTCCTCCTTTGAAAGACTTTACCGCAAGTGCACTCATATCCTTCTTTCTTAATATCTGACCCCTCATTCTTCACTTCCGCAGCACATCCTTCTGTTTTAACAATCTGTGCTGGCGGCACTTCAATCTCCCATATATTGTCCACTTCAATTTGCTTTTTGCGATTCGCCTTTCTAGTTTGTAATCCTTTGATAACGCCCTTGGCCCTTTTTTCAATACTCTGATGGATTGCGAAATGCCTTTTCAGCAATGCACGTGTTTTACATTCTTTACTACATTTCGGACAAGGATGCATTTTCCCAAGATTTGTTTTCTTTAGTTTCTTTGCTTTCAGCAGGCCATAGGCTTCCTGCTCTAACGACAGAACATTGCCTGTGATGGAATTAAGTTGGAACATATCTTCACTGTGGATATTGTCAGTATTGTATGATGTTGGTAGAATTTCTTCAGGGTTACCCATTTTGGAAAAGGGCACAGAAAGGGTCCCATGTTGCATGGGCAATATCTCCATGACTAGAGTGTTAGTCGTTCGTGATTCTATAAGTCCGTCTATAGCGTTTGTGACCGTCGAAGTAGTGTTAAATAGTTTGTTTGAAATCAAGTGTGTTTCGGTCACTAGAGCAGACTCATTGATGTTTCCGAATTCAGTCGGATGTTCCTGCAAAAATAAATGAAAGTAAAAATTTAGAAACTTTCATCTAAATAACTCTAGTCATTCAAGAGCCAGTTATTTTTAAGCATGTTTCAGGATAAGACTCCTCAAGAGATACAAAGATCAAAAGCAAACCTATGTCAGTTAAATAATCCTGTAGGGAATTTCAATGTTAGGGAAATATAAATAATACGCACCGAGGCTTAGAAACTGAGTGCTGAATGCGAGTTTACAGTGGGCGATGCGAATGACTTCACCATCGCTATTTGCGAGAAAAAAAACGCGTATTTGTATGGCATCCAGTCAGCGCCATCTAGCGGCCTTAATTTTGCTGACTGAATGGCGCTGACTCGATTCTATACTAATTCGAGTTTTTTTCTCGCTCGTTCTCGTTCGAACGTGAACAATACCAAAACGTTCTGAGACATTTAGTGCGATACAATACACCAGTGTTGAGTGCGAGTTGCAGTGAGCGATGCGATTTACTTTGCCGTCGCGTTTCGCGAGCACGTAAAATGTTAAAAAGTATGGCGTCGAGTCAGCGCCATCTAACGGACTTAATATTTTCCGAAGTCACCGCTAGGTGGCGCTGACTTAATGCCACACAAATTGACATTTACGTGCTTGCAAATCGCGATATTCGCATCTCTCACTGAAACTCACACTTAGCACTCTGAGGTTAATTTAAATTAGTTAAACTTCGACCACACACCTTTGATGATTTGTTGGCATTGATCCCAACTATAGTTGTGAAAAACCCGTTAGCTACCGTTACTTAACCAAATTTATGGTTAACTACCGATAAAATGCAGTTATTAACGGTTAATTATCCGAGTGCGACCGAGAAAAAGAGTACAGTTCTTCAAGGTAAATAATAGGCATCGACTAACTTTGTGTTCCCGAAGATGACCGACCGAAACTAGGCAACTGGATGACAGCGCTTCAGTAAAATAGCGAGACGGCTATGACATTGACATTTATTTGTTTTAGAAAACAAAAAAAAAATGTTTTTAAAATCTTTTACTTTTTAAAATTGTTTTTGTAATAATTTACGATTGTTTCCGAAATTCCGATGTTTTCCGATGCCCATTATTTGTCTTGAAGTACTGTAAATAATCTGTCTATTTATTGTTTTGTCAACTCCTAGGTGAAGCTTCCTTCTTACGGAATTCCCATCACACTGTGTGACTGGATATCCGACGTCTTAAGGGAACAGTCAATAATAGTGCCGCCGGCGCCATCTGGTGGTGGTATTTAACCGTAACAAGCATAAAATGCGGTTAATTAACCGTTAATAACGCATTTTTAACCGCTTTGTTAAGATCGCCAATAACCAGCTTCGCATCGATAATCCCAACACCTAGTAGGTAAGGCTCGGTTTTCACCAAAGCGGAGAGGAGAGATGTGTTTTGATAACCAATTAGATTACTTTATTTCCACATCTGTTTTTGAAATGTGGGCCTTAAACTTTTTTTAAAGTAAACACAATGTTATCTCAGAATTACTGCTTAAAGTATCCATCAAGGTTCTAGATTCACCAGCTTAACCCTTGTTAATTCCATATTTTTTTGATGATAAAGTTATTTAGAATATAGTATCAGCAGAGAATGTAAATGCTAACTTGACTTGTTTCCATTAATATGAGATAAAAAGGATGGTAAAAAATAATACAGGGTGACCCAGATTCAGTAGTCCAAATATATTTTTTCATCTGTCTTTTAAGATTTTAAGACCTAAACAAATGTTGGAAAGATAAACTGGGCCACCCTGTTTAGCTAAAAAATTCTTACCTGAGGTCCCTCTTGACATTCGGGTTTGATATGAATCTCCTCTTGCAAGCATGTCTCAACATTGCCTAGAACAGATATATCATTGCTGTCCATACTTTGGGAATCATCAAAATTAGGATAATCATAAGAGACAAGAGATTCTTCTGTTATCATTTCTTCTTTTACACTTGTATTACTATTTTGATCAGTTTCAGTTTTTGTTACTATTTCATCAGTCATTAAATTTTCTGTTGAACCAGGCTGATCTGTATCTAAATTAGTAGCATTTTTTACTATATCTAGAGGTATTTCATCTTTAATGTGCATGTTTTCATTAGAAAAATCATTTTCAGTGTATTGTTCAATCAATAGCTCATTTTCTGATTTTATTTGAACCATCACATTTTGGTGTTCACTCAAATTGACTTCTGAAGGTTCAATCTTTAAGTCAATATGTTCTGATAGTTGGTTGATGGGATTTTCACCACTTTCATGCAGGCTCTGCTTTTCCATTTTTCTGCAATAAACAGCTTAAATTCAATAACATATTAATCAGGGTTCGAAAATATCCGAAATTTATTATAAATATCAAAATATCGGATATTTATGATATATATCAAAAGGTTGATATATGTATATCCATTTTGTATAAAAGCCATATCATTATTTTATTGTATTATTTATGTATACTATTTGCACATGTGTTACATGAACTTAATCACTTATTTAAAAAAAAAAGTTTTTAACGTTTTTTTAATTTAGGTACTCAGATAAAGTTATTTCATACTTCCCAAATACTCAATTTCGAAGTAAAATCGTTTCTGCACTCTGCCAATTACTTTCTTTGTAAAACATAAAAGAAACATAGAACAGACTAACCCTTTCGTAACGCAATTTTTCTGACACGACTGATGCCATTAATGCCGGCAGAAGTGTGCTATTTATGGATTAGAAGTATTAGAGTATGTTTCAACTCAAATATTAGATTTTATTTAGTTATTAGAATACACGTGTGTAATTTAAGGAGCAAGCAGTGTTTATCTGTAAATCCGTCGTGCAATGATTTTAAGTGCCAAGTGAAATACAGTAACGAATGCCAAAAATTACTGTAATATGGTTTTTTTAATCAATTTTTGTTTTGATATATTAGGTTGGGGAAAAAGTCTTTTCTGCTATTTGTATTCGGCTGGTTTTGGTATCATTAAAAGTTTGAATTTTAAAGAAGATAAATTCAAATCAGGAAAATTTTCATTTGTTTTTCTTACTGTCAAGATGAGTGAATCTAATGAAGAAATTCGATACATTTTAAAATTTTACTACAAAAAAGGTTAAAATGCAACGCAAGCCGCGAAAAATTTGCGATGTCTTTGGACCCAGTGCAGTGTCTGTGAGAGTAGCACAAATTTTGTTTAAGCGTTTTCAATCCGGGAATTTTGATGTCAAAGATGCACGTCGCTCTGGTCGCCCCGCCCTATTACGGATAAAATGGACGAAATGGAAAAAGTGGAGCAAGATCGGCATACCAGTAGTTACGACGTAGCTGAAGAACTGGGAATTGATCACAAAACAGTTTTGTCGCATTTGAAAAAAACTGGAAACACAAAAAAACTCTATATTTGGGTACCTCACGAGCTCACTGAAAGAAACTTAATGAACCGTGTACTCATTTGTGATTCTTTATTACGACGTAATGAATGCGAACCATTTTTGAAGAAGCTGATAACTGGTGATGAAAAGTGGATCACGTACGACAAGAACGTGCGAAAAAGGTCGTGGTCAAAGGCCGGTCAGGCTTCACAGACTGTGGCGAAACCCGGGTTAACTCGCAACAAGGTGATGATGTGTGTGTGTGTGGTGGGATTGGAAGAGCATTATTCATTATGAGCCGTTACCACCAGGCAGGACCATCGATTCTGAACTCTACTGCGAACAACTGATGAGATTAAAGCAAGAAGTTGAGAGAAAGCGGCCGGAATTAATCAACAGAAAGGGTGTGGTTTTTCATCATGATAACGCTAGACCTCACATATCTTTAGCCACTCAGAAAAATTAAGAGAGTTTGGCTGGGAGGTGTTAATGCATCCACCGTATAGTCCTGACCTTGCACATTTAGATTTCTACCTGATTCGGTCTCTTCAGAATTCTTTAGGCAGTGTCAGGTTACCATCACGAGAGGACTGCTAAAACCACTTGTAGCGGTATTTTGATCAGAAGCCTCAAAATTCCTATAGAAATGGGATCATGTCCCTACCTACAAGATGGCAGAAAGTAATCGAACAAAATGGAACATTTAATTAAATGTAAATAAACTATTTAAAAAATGTTTTGAATTTTCTTAAAAAATGCGAAGAAACTTTTTCCTCAACCTATATCATAAAAAAACATTTGATATTTATCGGATATATATCAATGGATATATATCCTCGAACCCTGATAGTAGAGGAGAGTAACTAAATGTGGGCTAGTGCTTTAATATGGGCTAGTAACAATTCACGGAAACCTACAATCGAAAGACGCAACAAACGACGATCGTTCTCTCATTAATTCGCTCTAACAGCGCACTCACTCATTCTAGTCAGTCGCACGCGAGCTGTCGCTAGTATCCGCCATTTTTGTGTTGCTTCTGTGGAAAAACTTTTTGCGGAACGTATCAATGTGTTATTTAATTAATGAAAATTAGGTCTAACTACTGTAACTATGTGTTTTTTTATTTTTTTTTATATTGCCCGTCAAGATGACCTTACTCCACCTGATGGAAAGCGGTCGTAAGGTCCAGATATAAGGTTGACAAGCCCAGTCATTCAAACGAATCACTGGGCTGGCCATCCTCACCTTGAAGGCCTGCAGAAATGCCTTTTTCACGCCCCGCTTGAAGAACCCGGGACTATACGAGGAAGGAAACACATGTGCTGGAAGAGCGTTCCACGTCTGGATGGTACGACAAAGAAACGAGTCACCGAACCTTTTAGTTCGGGCCAACAAATGTTGAATTGTGTGTGGGTGACGCCATAGTCCAGCACGCGTGGTACAGGAGTGGAAAGGTGAGGGTGGGATAAGCTGGAATAACTCGTCAGAGCATTCCCCATTGTAGAAGCGATAGAGAACACTTAGCCTGGCAATGTCTCTACGCAATTGGAGAGGCTCAAGGGTCAAAGTTGCCTCTGGGTTTCCAATAATACGGATAGCACGCCGCTGCAACCTGTCAAGAGCTTCGAGTAGGTACTTAGCGGAACCGTCCCAAAGATGAGAGCAGTATTCTACACACGTGCGAACTTGTTCTTATACAAGAGACAGAGCTGCCCAGGCGTGAAGAATCGTCTCGAAATAACGCGCGTGGACCGTGCTATCATCCGCATAGCAATGAATATTACCAAGAGATAACATGTCATTGATATGCAGAAGAAACAACGTCGGCGACAAGACGGAGCCCTGCGGCACTCCGGCATTAATCTGGAAAAAAGCGTGATTTTCGACCATCGCAAAGGACACGAATTCTACGTCCCTCCAGAAATCCGGCGACCCAGTCGCATAGGCGAGGTGGGAGACCATATGCCGGAAGCTTGAAAAGAAGCGAACGATGCCATACTCGGTCGAAAGCTTTGGCAATGTCAAGGCTGACGGCCAAAGATTCCCCATGCTTGTCCATAGCCTCCCCCCAGATGTGTGTTACGTACGCTAGAAGATCACCCGTAGACCGTTTTGGTCGGAAGCCGTACTGACGGTCGTGAATGAGAGAGTGATCCTCTAGGTAGCGGATTCTTCTTCTTGGCGTGTCGATGGAACACGAAAAATAATCTCTTGCGGCTGATGAGCCAACGATCCATCAGGGAATCTCAGTGAAGGCACGCAGAAGTTAGATTGCACGTGTTTAGCCAGTCGCCAGTAGGAGCGGCTACCCGTAGGGTGCGTGATGAGTTCTTGGCCAACACGTGCAATTCGCTGGGCGTCTGCTCTATTGCAAGGCCTCTTCTTCTTTTGCAGAATTTAAGTTTAATTTTATGATTTTCAGTCGATTTATTGCTTGTAATACATGATTTGTAAAGTACACGATCCAGTTAATTTTAGTAAAAAAATTCGAATATGGGCTATGACTTATATCCTATCCTATCCTATCCTATTTGATTCAGATAGTGAACTAGATGCCCCTATAGTAAGAGAGGCTCCTGACACTGCCGATCGATGCAGCGTATATGTTTTGTCAAGAACCGAAAACGCAGCAGGAGAACTGTGGGTCAGATGTTTAATGTCAGAGCTCTGGGCACATAATGACTGTGCTGGGCCAGAGTTTGACACCTGGATATGTGATTTTTGTAAGTAAATTATGTGATTTCTTCCATCTATATGATCTCTTATAAGATAAATATTTATAATTGTTATTTCCGTACAAGATATTATAAGTTTCTATTTTTAGCCCATATTTGAGTACCTGTTCCATATTTAGCGTCTATTTTAATATTTCATTTAATGCTCAATTTAATAATATATTATAATATTAAGAACATAAGATTGTTACTTAGCTCTTTAAAAATGTATGTGTGATTATTTTGACGTTTAATAAATAATTAATTTTTTAATCGTTTTTTATTTTTGAAGCAAAAACAAATGGCAGGCCATATTTGGATACTCTCCTCTAATCTTCACATAATGTACACAAATGATCTGAATTGAGATCAAAAAGAGATTAACTTTTGAGTTTTGCCAACTTTAAGGCCTGCGCAAACGAGGGTTTATCCGCGGCGTACTTTTTTCTCCATCGAAATAGATCCCTCACAAATCTCTCACAATCTCAATCTAGCAAAGGACACGGACAACTAAAAGTACGCTAAACAAAAAGTTTGCCGAAACACCGCGGACACCCATGGAGCATAGCGAATTAAAGTACGGTGTCCGCGAGAAAAATAGAACGAACTAACTATGAGCAGTATTGGCGGATTTTAGTTCGCGTTGAAAATCGATTCGAAATAAAGGGATGGACCCAGTATTTTCTTTTAAAAGTCATCTTTTTTGGTTAAACTTCATGTAAATTACAGCACAACGTAATATTCGAATATTTAAATACTCTCGGACAACAAATGATCGCACACTGGGTGCGTTGAGTCCTCGGTAAATCCGCGGCGGACTTTTTATGCGTGGAGCGTACGCGAGAAAAGTCCGTCGTCTGCGCAGGCCTTTATTGTAAGCACTGGTTGGTTGTAGCTGAATATACTCTTTCTCAGCTATCACCTTCATTACATGAATGAAGGTAGGTACTACAGGTGTACGGGTCAGTTAGCACATTAAGTCCATAATTAACAGCGACTGTTGCAAGGTGGAGGTATTGAAAGCACGTGGCTCATATGCTTCATTTAAATTGATACTTTCATCCAAGCTCTCGGAACAGCTGTCGAGTCCAGAGTATTGGCGCGCCCGCATGAAACCTTGGCGCCAGTCCTTTCGTCCAAAGGAGAGACTTGGAGCAGACAAGTGACTTGTCATCAGACATTGACATAATCACCTCTTCTCACAAATTCCCAGATTTTAACATCTTCTATCAAAACATTAGAGGTCTCAAGACAAAACTTAAGACATGGAATACGAACCTGTGTATCAAAGATCACGGCATTGTTGCTGCCACAGAAACTTTTCTAGACACGTCTGTACATGACGCTGAACTGTCTGCGAGTGGTTGGAACATTATTAGACGCGATCGGGGCTCTTGGGATGGAGGCGTGCTTCTCGTTTCGAGGCCCGGCATAATTTTGACTCGCCAGACGGAATTAGAGACTGCTTCTGGTGAAGACTTATGGGTCAAACTCAGACCAAATGGTCGAAACATATTTATCTGTGTCATTTACATCAAACCTACTACTTCTAAAAGTGAATATTTTAACTGGTTTACTAAAACTGAAAGATTTATAGCTAGCCCGAACGATACAGTGTACATCATTGGAGACTTAATCTTAATAGTGTGTCTGAGAGTGTTCGTAATTATTTTCTGTCGTTCTGTAACTTAACTGAATACAATAATGTCTATAATGAATATAGTGGAAAGTTAGATGTTGTGCTGAACCAGGAGTGCAGTGATACTATTATTGTTAGTGAATAGTGTAGGGTTTGAAATAAATAAATAAATCTGAGTGTGGGGGGAAAGTACGTGTAGACAGATATCATCCCGCTTTAGACATTACAACTTCGCGACTTTTACCCGCTCAAAGCCACTTCCTAGTAATATAGAGTCTTCTACATATTGGAACTTTAATAGAGCTGACTACAATCAACTTTTTTTAGAGGTGAGCAGAATTGATTGGTCTCCGGTATTATTAAGCACAGATGTAATAGTAGCTACGCAAATTTTCTATGAAAACATATATGATGTATTTATTAAGGTAGTTCCTAAAAAACGAAGGTCAAAATTGCATTCAAAACGGTTTCTGGTCTAGTTCAACGTAGATATACCTGATAAAGGATATTCACACGAAAAGTAACACCGTGCTTGGAAAACATTCAACTGTCCTTCGAAATATGATGAATTCAAAAAACTTCGTGCGTCTTTAAAAGAGCGTATAGCATTAGCTTACTCTGAGTACATTCATTGTTTAGAAACCAGCCTTAAGACAAACCCCTTGAGCTTTTTGGAATTACGTATCGAGTCTTCGCAGTAGTGGTGGTTTTGAACCTAATGTCACTTATAAAGGTAACACTCACTCAGGCGCCGGTACTGCCGAGGCCTTTGCAAGTTTTTTCAAAAGTGTTTACATTACAGATAAAACAAAAGCTGATATTAGTAATTCGCTCCCAGAAGTAGACACGTGCGTACATACTGAACGGTACACTGCAAGTAATATTGAGTCAGCCATAAAAAAACTTAAAATACATAGTCGATTGGTTCTGACGGTATACCTAAAACATTTGTAAAGGTTTGCAGTGAACTTCTAAGTATACCTCTTAGTTATATTATAAATTTGATTATAAATACATCAACTTACCCGCCTTGATGGAAAACGACTAAATTTATACCGATCCCTAAATCAAGCAATAAAACTTCGGTTGAGAACCATCGGCCTATAGCAATACTTTCGGCATTTACTAAGATATTTGAGATACTGTTGCATAAAACCATAAATGACCAGATTCAACCATACCTTTCGAAAGAACAGCATGGCTTTAGGGCACCCAAATCAGTAAATACCAACTTACTTACTTTAACGCAATATGTAGTAACTAGTCTTGATAGCGCCAAAAAGCATTCGATCGCGTTGATAACAATATCCTCCTAGCTAAACTTCACTCTTTAGGATTTCCTCAACAAATGTTACAATTATTGGAAAGCTACCTGGCAGAGCGACACCAATATGTCAGACACGGGTGTTATGTATCGGAGCCTTATGGTACTACTTCTGGTGTCAATCAGGGATCGATATTGGGATCCTTGCTCTTTCTTCTGTTCATTAATGATGTTATCGGGGTCATTAAATATACAAGGTGTCTCTTGTATGCTGATGATCTCAAAATTTATATAGAGATTGAGAACGAAACTGACTGTAACCTCTTACAACAAGACATAGAAGCCTTACTCGAATGGAACAAGCGCAATAGGATGGGGCTCAATCTCTCGAAGTGTTTTGTAATGTCGTTTACTAAAAGACACCCACCGGTGGAGTTCAAATATCAGTTTTGTGACAACAATATCTCTCGAACCATCACAATAAGAGACCTCGATGTAATTTTTGATCCTGCCTTAAACTTCAACCAACACATAGAGATTACTAAGGAATGTTTACGTTTGGGTTTTGCACTTCGTAATATGCATGATTTTCGGGATCCTCATGTCATGAAACTTCTTTAATTACATTAATAAAATAAAAAAATAAATAGTAAATAAAATAATAATTATAAATTGACATTAATAAGAAGTAAATTAGAGACTAGTTCATGCGTGTGGGACCCACACAAAGCTAAATATAAGTTAATTTTAGAAAAAGTACAGATGGCCTTTTTGAGATACCTATACAAAAGAGTATATATCTGTATCCCACTAAATTTCTATTGGGTATGCTTGGTGTGTGTTCGTTGGAGGTGAGGCGTCACAAAGGCTTAATTTTAACAGCTGTGAAGGTCTTACGCGGCAGGGTTCAATGCCCTGAGCTTCTGGAGCAACTTCGGTGCCGGACCACAGTGTTCTTCGCCGTGCCTGTCGCCAGCGCCGTCTGTTCACGTCGCCTTCGGGCTGCACTGTCGCGTATGACCACTCACCTGTCTGTGAGATGCACGCCGGTCTCAACGCACTCCTGAGTCAACAGCCTCACTGCGACGTATTTAATAATAATTGGGGAAGCGTTCAGGCTAAATGTTTATATATTTGCCAAAGGGGAGCCCGCTTTAAATACCACCCTTTAAGTTGTTAAATTGTTTCTTATGTTCTTGTGTTTTTTTTCTTTCCTTTATTGTTATTTGAAATTATGTTTTTTGTATTTGAAAATTGATATTTGTTTGTAAAATGTTTTTAAATTTGTGTTTAGTTTGTTTGTAATTAGTGTGTACATAGTTTGTAATGTAATTGAGTGTTGCCCGTGTAACTAATTATAATAAATAAATAAATAAAATAAATACTCAATTTCAATATTTATATTTATTCAAGATTTTACTTTTATACATTTATTGTTATGAATTACTTTTCAATTAATCTAGTTTGATCAGAATGTGAAGCCTGCAATTTAATTAACTAAAACCCTGTAATGTCACATTTCCTTGCGTATCTGAGTTTGCAATAATTGACTAAGGTATGATTCGCACCGAACGCCGCGCGTCGGAACGCATTTATAAATTGGTATGAAATTTAAAGTGTATCAACAGTAGTTTAGTTCCATATTGGGGTGCGACTTCGAAAGCCGATCTTGAGCGCATTCCGTGGAACTATATGAATTTTATGTAGATTTAAAGCTTATTTCCTTTGTGGACGCTTCGGTTTCCCTAAATTAAAATATTGCACTCCAACGTGCGACTTGGACAGTGTGAATTGTACCTAAGCCATCTTCCTCATGGATTTTTTAGGTTCCCTGTTATAACAAATTTTAAATAAGTATTGATTGATGCTTTGAAAAAATATTTTTGTGGAAATAGAGACATAAAAGTTTATATATAGATTTTAATTGTTAGATGCTGAAATCACATTTTAATGAGCTGTATTTCGTTTGTTAGTACAATCAGAGTCTTATTCCTACGTAGTTACGTGACAAACACATACAGAAAAATTATACTAAGATATTATCATAAAAGATGACCTAACCCAGGCTAGTTTTATTTTTACTAACCCTTAAATCAAATATGGCATTAAAGACCCCACATGCCCGGAGTGCATGGACAGCAAGGAAACAATTTTCCACCTACTCGCCGAATGCCCGATGTACTCACACATTCAATAGGAACTCATAGGGTCAGACTTGTTAGATGAAGAAGATCTGAAAGAACTGATGGTGGACCAGATAGCAAGATTCTGCAGAGCAACGGGAAGATTCAACGGGATGCTGTGAAAATGGGACAACTTAAAGACCCCCTGTAAGGGAGGCCCGGGGAAATGGGTGAAATGGCCCACAACAAGCGGACCGATCACCCGGCCCACTGCCAGCGTCCCCAGTTAAAATAATAATAATTAAACATCTACGCAACAAAAGTGTAACAATTTGGACTTAGTTACAAAATAACAAGAACTTTCATATTATTATTTTACTCAGTCCAGTATTGCTGATCAGATAAGTGACGGTACATCAATAAAATTATGTTTAGATTGTGATAGGGATGTAGATTTGCAATTCATGCAGTTAACTGAGGTGAAACATCTAAGAAATAAATTAATTCTAATTTCATTTACCTCTATTGGTAGACTTTAATTCCTACGGTTATTGGTTTACGTAAAAATATCCCACTACTACTCAGCATTTGTACTTACTCATTATTTGCATAGACGCTTGTGTTATGGATATTTAACACAATACACAAAAAACTAAAATAAAAAGTGTAAAATCGGCAACAACTTTATTTTTTTTGACGTTTGTTTGACATTCCATTTTTTTTAAATTTGGGTTTGCTGTTCGTTTTGTTTTCACAATAAATCTAGATTACTGCGTATCGTATTTTTTGGTTTGAAATGTATTTTCAAGCTAAAGGAAAGTGAACATAAAAGTGCATAACCCGTAAACTTATTCAAATTTATCATCCAATGTCATTTTATCAATTCTTCCCTTAGTTGCTTTTAAAAACCATCCTTAAAAATGTTGCCATACAAAAATTAAGGATTATAAAATGGCGTCTTCGAACGTTTCGCAAAAGTTTGACAAGGAAATTAATGAATTGTGAAACGCAACTTTAGTAATTGAGTGGTAAAATCCGAAAATTGTGTTGTGAATGAAAGTATTTTTAAATTACCTATTTAATAAAATGGTTCTTTTCATCAGGGTTACAAGAAAGTATTCACGGAAGATATGGCTAAATGCGTGGATTTGAAACTTGTAATAAAACATCTCGCGAATGGAAGTTTTGGTGACAATTTATGTCGAGTCTGCTTGGAGCCTCTCACAGAACATCGCGAAAACATATTCACCAGTATCTGTAAAGAAGGGAAAGAGTACTGTATTGCTGACGTGCTCAAGGAGTTATGTGACATTAAGGTTAGTTACTTCTCTGTTTCAAGACCTTACCAAGGTTTGTTCCCCTAGTTTTTCATACTGCATTCAGGGCTTGTTAAAATTTTGACTTTGTAGCAACATCTCATTTGATTTATATTTATTTTATCTAAGACAGTATGTAATTTGCATTTTGTAGCTGATTACAAGCTTTTCTGGCCTTTATGATGTAATGTAATAATCACCTGATTTATTAAACCTTGTAATGAAGTGGTAATTGTAGCAGCCACACAATTGTGGTACACAATTGTGGTAGCCACATCATCCACTATTCAGGTAGACATCTGTTCTATTACTATTATTGCCAATACCTGGTCTACTGTCCTATTTGCCCTACTGGCATTCATCCTAGGATAGTACTGATTTTTTCTTAATTTCAGATTGCTGACAATGATCATTACAATGTTTGTGGTGACTGTTTCACTACTGCTTCAATTGCTTACAAATTTTGTTTAAATGTCAAAGCGAATGAAGAAATGCTTCATTACTATACTGACAAACTTGCGGAGCATGTAGAAGAAGTTCCAGAAGATGCTGTAGCAGAATCAGTTTGCATATCTTTGCCTGAAATTATAATGGATTTATTTGACTATGATTTTGAAGACATAAGATGCAACAAACTGGTTGGGGTTAGTAAAAAAGCAACTAATGATAAAAAAGCCAATAAATCAACTAAGGTTAAAAAAGAAAAGGTACAAATGGATGATGACAATATAGTAGTTGTAATGGAGGAAGAAGGGCCACCTATCTTCTACAAGTTGCAAACTGATGGTAAACTTGTCATGATAGATTATGATGAAAAATATCTTAAAGCTTTAGGAGTTAAACCAAAGGAGGAGATTAGAGAGAAACAGAAACGGAGGAAGCGAGAACCTATGACATATAAGCATTGCCTTAGATGTCCAATGAAGTACATGTTTCTTGCTAGATTGAAAAAACATATGCTCACAGTACATAAATCTAAATTGTATTCATGTAAGGTTTGTATATCTCTTATTATGACATATACAAACACTTGTAAAATTGGGATAAATCATCATCATTCTGTACCCAAAAAATGTTCACATTAGAACACGAGACTCTTAATGCTGGCAAATCCAGCTATTTTTATGTGTTGGCGGTTTTTTGAATCAAATAGACTGCCTAGATCTCTGCCAATCCTATTGAATTTGACCCGAAATGTGCAACAATAAACTAAACAAATGATATTTCATGAACTTCAGATGAACAATTTTTTAGTGTGCAACATCCAGACACATCACACAACATCCACCTATCTTTCCGGATGATGTGACTGGCAACCGAAATCAAAGTAGTATCAGTTGTAGGTGGTAGTGAAGTAATTATTGATTGAATGCAGGCGGCAACTGCAGCCCAATTGGTGAATAACCACAGATTAATGCAAACCAGAACTGTTGCTTGCTGTTGATTGTAGTTGCCAATGTCTTGTTTTAGAATCACACCCTTAGGCATACACTGGCCAGATTTGTGGCATTTGGTGCATTTCGTTCAAATATGAACTTAATATTTTTCAGATTTGTGAAGCATTAACAGAAGATGACAAGGAACACCAATTTCACATGAGACTTCACACAAGTATCTACAGGTGTGATGAATGCGACATCAGTTTCAGGAGACGAGGCACCATCATTAACCATATGAAAGAGCATGCCAAATACAAAAATAATGAGGATATAAAATCTAAATTTACCTGTAGATCCTGTGGAGTAATTTTTGATGGTGAAGAAGCTCTCAAAGTACACTCTGACGAGAAACATTATAAGAAGTTTACATGCTTCTACTGTGGCAGGATGTACAGTGTGGAAGCCAGCTTGGATGCTCATTTGAAGAAGCATGAAAAGATACTTAAGACTACTGAAGCTATGTAAGTAAAATAATGAAACCTATTTTACTTAAAGTGGTGATAGGTTATCAATATGTTTTTTACTTGAAGAAACTTGAGGCCAGGAAGTAAAAGATAAGATTCCTGCCCAGGATAAACATCCTTTTATCGAATGTTAGTCATTGTTCTGTGTATGGATGTTAACACCCATTTATCAATGTGTTTAGCATTTTTTATAACGCTCTGCTTGATTTGGGGTCAGAAGCTGGAGTCTGTGTAAGCCGGGCCATAAGTAATGCACTCGGCGTCAAAAAAATCGCACCTTTTAAAAATCTTCTTTAAAAATTCTTGAACCTTATTTAGAGGATAGTGTTGGGTATCATCAGAAAGGTAACAAAAAGGAGTATCAAAAAAACAATTGAATTTAACTTTTGTTTAATTGTTATTACAGAAAAAACATTAAAATTGAAGAAAATACAAAAATCCTCAATTAAGTTCCACTTAACAATAGATAATTTACAAAAAAATGACACAATAAGTAACTTAAAATTAATTTAAAAGGTAGTGCTACCCCCCCTTGCCCTGATGACAGCTTCCATACGCCCCCTCATGGACCTCACCAATTTCAGGAGCTCTTCTTGAGGGATAAGCTCCCATTCTTCAATCACCGCGTCTTACGAGCTCCTGGAGGGTCGAAGGAGCAGGATCCCGAGATCGGACCTTCCGTTTAAAATGGTCCCAGAGGTGCCCTATCGGATTCAGGTCCGGACTTCTCGCTGGCCACTGCACCACAGAGATCTGGGACCTCTGCAGAAAGTCGCCCACGATGGCGGCAGTGTGAGCGCGAGCGTTGTCGTGCATTAATGTGAACCCCTCTCCAAAAGAATCGGCATAGGGTTGACATGCACTTCCAGGATCTCTGTGACATAGCAGCGAGCAGTCAGCGACCCTTGTCCGCGAGCACCTCCAGTCCGGGAGACGCAGACAAGGTCGGTTTTGTCGGCAGCCGACATTCCGCCCCAGAACATGCAGGATCCGCCCCCATATTCCACCGTCTCCTGAATGCAGGCTTGGGCGAAACGTTCACCCTGTCTTCGGTATACTCTTCTGCGTCGGTCGTTGCAGAAGAGACACACTCTCGTCTCGTCTGAGAAGAGAACTGCACTCCACTGCTCAAGGGTCCAATCGACGTGGTCACGAGCAAACTGTAAGCGGGCTGGCCGATGCGCTGCAGTCAATTTAGGACCCGTAGCAGCTCTGGGCCGCTATCTTCTTCTCCTTTAGTCTTCTTCTAACCGTATAGACGCTCACGGTGCGTCGGCGCACTGCCTGGAGCTGCTATTGCAATTCAACAGCATTGGAGAAACGATTTCTCAGAGAATTCGACACAATGAATCGGTCGTCTCTTTCCAAAGTGCAGCGACGTCTACCGGACCCAGGTCTCTATGAAGCGCTGGTACACTCTTCGAACCGAAAAACGGCTCAAGTTCATTTGCCGCCCGACATCACGCTGCCGCATCCCTGATTGCAGTAGTGCTACCACTTGGGCGGCTTCATCAGCTGTGGTATCCATCTTCGAGGTGTTTTTTCTGCTGGTAAATCTGTGTGGGTGTCCACTTCAAGGGTAAATTAGCGAATGACCCACATTCCTCGGGTCTTCTTCTTAGCGCCTGGTGTGGCGTCGGTGAAAACGGTCGGGGCAATGGCCCCCTGCGGTGGTATCCTTCGCCAGCAGTTAAGACGGCTGGGGCCTGCGAGCTTGCGGCGATGAATGATTTGCGGCGCTGGCGAGGCTTCTGCCTGCGAGCTAGCGCTGCGCTGGGTGTAGGCGTGGCCGCTCTGTGGACGAGGCCGCTTCCACTGCCACTTGGAAGCGCCTTTCCTCCCTAAGGTGACCACAGTCTCGGCTATGCGAGTCAGCTTCCGTCGGGGCCAGGCGTCAGCAGCGCATCAACACCTTTTAACGGGCGGATGCAGCTGTTTTTGTTGTTACTTTCTTTTCCGGTGTGCTGTTTGTCTGAGGGAGCTAGCAGTCAGAGTAGAGGTCTGCTAGCCCCCTTAGGATGACCGAAATCGGGTTGGCTCCTGTACCATTTCCAATACGGCCTGGAGCGTCTCGATGCACCACTCGAGGGCCTTTATTTTATCCGGCTGCGTCCGTCCCATCCGGTTTCGCCTTCGCGCCTTTAGTAGGTGCGTGGGCAGGAGCCGGTGTCGGCGCGGTCGCAGGTGTAGGCTGAGTTGTTTGCGGGGGTGCGGCCTCGGTCTTGTTGATCGCTTTGGGCTTCCTCCGTTGGCGCCTCCTGCGCCTCTTACGGCGTTTCCCGGCCTGCCTGGCCGCGTCGTTCGCGGCTGCCATAAGGCCGCCAGGGGCGTCGGCCTCTTGTATCTTCTCGCGTCTGTCTGGTGCTGTACCGGCCGTCTTGTTCCTGCATTCCTTCCGGAAAACAGGACAGCCGGTACTATTCGCCGGGTGTGGTCCCCCGCAGTTCGCGCAGGTGGGCGGCTCCTCTCGAGGGCGCGGGCAGTCGCGGGCGGCGTGTTCTTCACCGCATCTCACGCAGGCCTGCGCTCGGTAGCATTGGTGTGAGGAGTGCCTGAAGAATTGGCAGCGGTGGCATTGCGCTGGTCCCTTCCTGCCCCTCCTGGCTTCTATGACGACCTCCGGCATGTCCAATGTCCAATAGTTCGGAGGTGTCGTAGATTTCGGCTTTGCAAGATATGCGGCGCAGTTGGGCGAAGTATATGCAGCCGGGGCGGCTGCTTCTCGACTTTACTTGCCGCACATATTCGACCTCGTAGCCCTTATTGATGGGCTTGCTTGATGTCTTTGGGCTCGGTGTTGGTAGGTAGGCCTCTGATAGCTACCTTCAGGCTGCGTTCCGCTGGGAGCGAGTAGGTGAACCAAGATATTTTCTGCTCTCGCTCCAGTTTGGAAAGGTACCTCGCGGTATTCCTCCTCGTGTGCGGGGAGGAAACGGATACCTTTTCCAAACGGCCGGGCGATCGGCGGGTGCCCAAGCTTGGCTCTCAGCGCCTTGAAGTGCTGGGCCCAGTCCGGTGATACCTCCACTATAAGTGGAGGGTATTTTTGTTTTTTCTCCGCAGGTGGTGGGGCAGTCGGCGTTGGTGATGGTGGAGGCGTCCTTCGTGCCGGTCCAGCCGTGTCCATCGGCGAAAGGTCCAGTCGCGGCAGAGAGTGCTGCGGCTGGTCACTAGGCGGCGAACGATACAGGTACGGCGGTCGGCGGCGGCGTCGGCATTGGCCCGCGTATGCGGGGGGCGCGCGGGTGCTGTGGCGGGGTCGCATTGGCGTCGCGTGCCGGTGCAGCGAGCCCGCGCGCGGGAGCTCGAGCTGCGGGTGGCGCGGGCGCGGCGGACGCGTGCCTCGCGGCTGGCGAGGAGCGCGTGGCGGGCACAGCGGGCGCGGGCCGGGCGGCGGCGGGCGTGAAGGGTGTGGCGGGCGAGAAGCGCGCGGCGGGCGGCGCTTGTGTTAGCGTCGGGGGTTTCTGGAAGAGTCCTCGCAATTCAGGCGTCGACCTTTCGTACCGGGCCACCAGTTCCCGACTTGGGGTTGCTGTGACGATGGATGGGTCCAGCGTTGGGAAAGATCTGGTTTCCTCAGCCCCATCCTTGATCTCGCCTTGGTGTAGTGTGTTAAGGGCCTGTGCTACGTGCCTTACTTGATCCGCATGCGGAGTCTTCCGGCGGATGAGCTGCGGCCGGGTACACTTCCTTACGCCTGGTGTTCTCGGCATTTCTGCCGACTACCAGAGGGCCGCCTGCTATTCCCTGGCTATGCGGTTAACGCATTTCCTAAGAAGCGCAGGCCGTCCCCTTTGTACCGAAACACTTGTGTTTATCTGTTGCCAGATAAAAACAAATGTTTCGGCGGGTAGTGGAACCTCGTTAGAGCGAGAGGTTCCGAGAGCAGGACGCCGCACAGAACAACATTTTTTTCTGTGGGTAGTTGGGCCTCTTCGCGTTAGAGCGGGACAGACGACCAACACTGATAGAGCAGTAATGTGGTGGCCGCTGATCGCTACTAAGGCTAGTCGTGGTGTGGTTCTAACAAGTTGTTAGAGTAGGCTTCGGGTGTGGGGTCGTAGGTACTCTGGCGACTTTTGGCGCAGCAGATTCCGCCGCTTTCACCGTTGCCTTTCCCGGTGAGACCCGCCGGTGGGAGGCCAGGAAAGAACAACAGTTCCCACGGGAGTCCGCTTTGCCGAGTGCGTAGGTGAAGTCCGAGCCAGAGTGAGTACCTACGAAGCCGATCCTGACCCACATTGACCCCATGTTGACCCTTTTATACCCACAAAGGACGCGCAAATAGCGACTCTTACGGGAAGCAAAAATTACATCAAATTTTTGTGGCATTAGGTTTGGTTTTTAATGAAAAGTAATGTTTTTTATTAAGTTAATTTAATAAACTTTGAAATTACATCATTGGCGCGGCTACATGTTTATATCAGGAGTTAATGACATTTGAAAGACATTTTCCCAGAGATTTTTTTAACGCTGAGTGTACTTATAATGAGAACTGAATATCGTTAACCAGCCGCAAGCACGCAGACAAGCGTTCGTTCACGGCCGCCGAGGCGCGCCAGCTGGTCGCGGCGCGCGCGCAGCCGGCGCCCGCGCAGCCGGCGCCCGCGCAGCCGGCGCCCGCGCAGCCGGCGCCCGCGCAGCCGGCGCGCGCGCTCACGTGCGAGCAGTGCGGCCGCGGCTTCCGCGGCGAGCGGGCGCTCCTGTGGCATGCGCGACTGCACAACAATGAGCGGCCGTACACTTGCGAGGTTAGTCAATTTAAATAATCGCTATTGGATTATGATGGTCTTTTTACTTTTTAGAATGATGAATTAGTAGGTATTTTGGCTGGTTAAAATATTAAATTTTTCTATCTTTGGTTTTTACTATTGTTTACTGACTGATCGATTAGAAGTCTATGATCCATATTATGTAATTTTTTCAAGAAACTTTTCCTATTTCTATCGCAACAAAGATCCCAATACACAGTGTCGCCATAAAAAAAGTAAAAAATATATATATAAGTTGAGTCTAAAGTTACAAAAACAATTATTTTTAGTGCCTGTCTGGCAGGCAGAAAGATTTTTTGTGAAATGTTTTTTACGATCGATTTTGTGTTCTATATGAATAGGTATAGTTCGCGTGCGGCAAACTTCTAGTCTGCTCTGAACGAATAACTTCAGAGTGAACTAGAAGTTTGGCGTGAAATACCACACCTTTCAATTTAATCTATGATCAGGTGTGCGGGCGCGGCTTCGTGTCCGCCAACCGGCGCAACCAGCACGCTAAGTGCGCGCACACGGTCCCCGCGCGGCGCTGCCCGCTCTGCCCCGCTCTATTCCATCTTAGGTCTATGGTCAACACGCATATCAAGAAGGTAAGGGCTTGTTCAGAGTGCCGAGTGCTAGTTGCAGTGAGACATGCCAATGACTTCACCATCGCGTTTTGCGAGCACGTAAATGTCAAGTATGGCATCGAGTCAGCGCCTTCTAGCGGCAAATTCTGACAACATTACGGCTCACTGAAATCGCACTAGGCACTCAAGTGGAGCGTTTTACGCGCTATTTTATCGCACGATATAGGTTACACTGCTGCTTATATTGCACACTCAACAAATAGCTTAGTTCTCAGCGGTCGATGTATATACAACGTGTTAATTAAAAAGCGCAAAACCTCAGGCACCCCAACTTATTTTTATTATAAAAGAATTATGTAAATTATTAAATTTAATTTTCGCGGATTGTTTACGAAGATATTGGCTTCTTTTTGTTTTTTGTCTTTGTTGCAAAATTAATAAGTCTATGGTAATAACGCGCGAGCTAGTGCGACGTTGCCGCTTCGCGTGCCGCCGCAATAATAGACTTAAGTGATGATTAAACATGGCGTAATTAAAATAATTTTTTGGTTAAAATTTTACCCCTATTTTTTATTAGTGGAATCGATTCTACTCTGGATTCTGAACAAACTAATTTCAGGTTTTGCGCTTGCTCATTAACACGTTGTATACAATCGCGCGTTTGTCTGGACAGTGTCTAAGGGCCACGAGAATGTGAACGGGTTTGAAAGCTGGAGTGGTAGAGTTTAAACCTGGTTTCACAAACCTTTATTGTACTAGACAACGTAAGTCCCTCGGTTTGTATGACAACCCAGCGTGCCAGTTCTTTGACACAAACTGTCACGTCAAAGTAGCGGTTTAGTGAAGGCAATGCTTCTATCCGCGCGAAACCGATTATAAGGCGGTTTAAAAGTTCAATTCATAAACATTTATTAATCGATTTCGTTATAATTTAAAGAGAAATGACAAATGTAATGTATCTTGAATTATTTTATCAATTTTATTGTTCTTTCAAGTTGCATGCACTGCACTTAAAAAAATACTTTTTAAAGATAGCATTTGTTATATTTTTGATTAATGTAAAGACTAAGGGCCTCAAGTTCCAGTAAAATCATAAATACGTTTACTACTTTATTTTAGATAAATATTTTAGTGCAGAAAAGTTTTGATAAGGATTACTGTAAAGGGGCAAAATCTTTAACTTTGCTATCATTTAGTTAGGTACTGGAAAAAATGCTTTTTTTTTATCATTATTTTAGCGCCAATAGGAATATTATAATATTTTTTTGCAATTAAACATGTGACACAACAGTGTGACCAGAATCTGCAATGTATAATGATTTATTCACTACACACCAAGTTTGATGAAAGGAAACGTCTCCATCATCTTGTCTATTATTTCATGACGAGTTTTTACAGTGAAATATTCCACAATTGTAGCCGCGAGGCTCGCGGAAGACGCGGGTTCGAATCCCGCTCGAAATCATTAAGGGCCGAAATTTTATTTTTCTAGTTAGATATATGTATTTTTAGATTTTTCATTGATATAAATAAATAATAAATATAAATAAATATCCCTGGACATTATTCCACACAGCGCCATCTAGCCCCAAAGTAAGCTAATTAAAGCTTGTGTTATGGGATACTAGACAACGGATAAACATACTTAAATACATTTTATTTTTTTTGTAAATACATACTTATTATACATAGGAGACACCCAGACCAGTACAAACAGACATGTTCATGCACACAAATGTTTGTACTGTGCGGGGATCGAACCCGCGACCTCTGGTGTAGTAGCCAACTTCTTAACCATTACACGAAGTCGGTCGTCAATTTTTTGATTGATTGATTCATGAGATTTGTACGAACTTTCTCAGTTATAAAATTGTTCTCATATTTAGTGATAGAACATAGCATCACCCATATCCCAGACGCGGTAGTAACACTCAGAAGGCCTCTTTTCACTAGTAGTAATTAGAAAACTAGAAAATAACTTGTTTCGAATCTTGAACATATCCCGCTTGTTATCTTAAAATGTTTTATTAAAAAAATACCAATGTGCAAAACATAGCTGAGAAAAAAAGATAGATACTTCTATTTCGAAGTAGTGTTGTAAGAAACTCGAGTCTGTTAGTCTTGATTTCGAGACTTGAGTAGATTTTCAAGACTATAGGACTCGATAGTCACATGAGTCCGAGTCCTTTGAGTCTCTTCTGAGTCCTTTCGAGTCTTGAAAACGGTGCGTTGTACTAAATTTAGTAGTCGCAATTGCGATCGTAGAAGCTTGACTAAATTAAAATGGGTCCACACGGGAAGCACCAGCTTTCAAATAAAAAAAGAATCATCATAATCGATTCACCCAGTCAAAACTTCTGAGGTAACAAACACACTACAGATACTACTACACATACTACAGAGAATTTAACACATTTTTGAAAATCGTCTATTTTTCGAAGCTCAGAGCAAGGCAAAGATTATAGATAGATAAACAGTGTGAATGCCAAAGTTGTAGAGAATTTTATAAGCTTTCATTATGTAATACGACAGAATTTCGTACGATGCACCGTTTTCGAGATGTAATCGAAAAACGGGACTTTCTTAAATAAGATTCCAAGACTCTAGTTTCTTACAACACTAATTTGAAGTCAACAAAAAACTCATGAAAATTACGAATATGCGACATCTGGTTCTCAGGTGCACCTGAAGAAGAGCAAGCGACGCACGCGCGCGGTGCGCCAGCAGGACGTGTTCTGGCACACGGAGCCCGTGCCCATCGGCGAGCTCAGCATCGAGCTGCAGAACGATATCCTGGAGCTGAAGGCTGCGCAGGAGGAGGCCAATAACGAGATCGATGTGAGCAGATAGGCAGTTTTTTCAGATTATAATTATAATTGAAACTGAGGCCACCAGAACCACAAAATCAGCCTTACAACTTAACAATGTTTTCACTTTTAATGTACAGAAAATTGTCTTGAAGGATTGTTTGCTTCTATGAAGAATGGAGTTTGTCTGTTGACATCACTATACTGCTTGGCGATTGCACAGTCGACTTAAAAGCAGTGCAAACATTTACTTATTTGAAATCATAATGGACGTTTGTATTAGTTTATATTTTGTTACTGCGCCAAAGAATAAATAAATAAGCTACCTTCTCATCTTTCAAATTAGATTGTAAAGGGTACAAATATTTTGTTTACAAAAATAAGGTTTGTGAACCTAATAAGTATTATGTTCACCCTCAAAATTATAGGTTACACCAAAAAATTCAAAGTCATCCAGAAAAACGCATAACAAATAAAATGTAACTTGTATCTAAAAAAGTGATGCGTCAACTGTAAAATGTAACTGCATACCAAAATTTGTAAATGTTTACCAAATTTGACATACCCAATCACAGAAAACTAAACTATTGAGGAGTGATATAGGCTATATTTTATTACGATTGCACAAGAAATTCAGTGATTACTATTACTACTATTATTTTAGTATTATGTAAATCAAGTCGGAGAAAAGCGGAGATATGATAATAATATGGCAGCTGTCAAACGTTTGACAGAACGAAGAAGTATTTTAAAATACTAACGAAATGGTTATATTTAGACAACAGATTTGAAAAAAATGGAGTTAACCTTTTGATAAACATCAACTAAATGTGTGATAAAGATACATTTTCAGGGGTCAGTCGCTATATTTGGCGAACATTGAGTTAATTAAATGAGTAAAAAAATTTGGTGAACATTTACCAATTTTGGGTTACAAATAATAAATATCAGAAGTTAGTATAGGGTGACGAGCAGCGTTTTCAGTAAGACACCTTATTTCACAGCGTATCACTTTATTGGTTATCTAATTTGACATCAAGATTTACACCAAGACTGCCAGCTTTGGCTTTTCACGATACTTTTAAACCGTCTTGAATTTCTAACTTCCACGTTGGTGTCGTTTCACAACTTCTCATTTAGCCGGAAATGTATTCAAATATTTCGACGGAAATACAATATTTTTAATAATAATTCTACCGGAAATGAGTTTTAATATTCCAAGGGAAATACAATATTTTACGGACAAAAATCCTACCGGAAGTGTGCTTTAATATTCCAATGGAAATACATCATTTTAACAATCAATAATTCTACCGGAAATTCTCATTGTTCATACAATTTATATTTTCACCGGAAATACTATAAAATTATTATAACATTACGTAACTTGTTAGAAATATGTTGACAATACACAGAAACTAAATAAATCATTTAATAAAACTTAATTTTAACAATATGAATATAAATTGCAAAGACTACAAAGATAGAATATGTGATGTGAACGGAAGTACTTAGTATTCAATAACAATAAATTATCCTTAAATATTTAGCCTGTATTACAGTTAATAAAATACTAAAATTGAATATTACAATGCAAATTCTTACACAAATATATTTTTTTGGATGTCACTTTTAATCATCAAATGTGGTGAACAGTTAAACTTTAAACTTATGCCGTTTCTAAATGTTTCATTTTTGTTCCAGATGTTCGAGATAAAACATGGAAAATAGTGTGTTAATATGGTGCTGACAGGGTGATGTGTCGTTACTTTAACACGAGCGATGGGTAACGTTTGGTCTTTGAAGTTTCTAGTGATGTGGTAACGGTAATATCGTAGGAATATTAGTCGATTAAAATATTAATCGAGATAAATTTTCCAATAAAGAGAATCGATTTTAGCAACAATGATTTTGGGAAAAGAAAAATAACGTTTATTATCATTTATTACTCCATTTCTTTCACAGATACATTTTCCGAAGAATCTCTTGATTCATGATTACCATTTATTACTAATTGAGAATCTATATTGTCGTCGTTAATATCTCTTTCCCACTCATGTACTCGTACTGAAGTTTGATGAGACAGCGACCTGCCAGTGTTGCCAGAGAAAAAAAAATATTTAGAAGGTTTAACTAAAATTATAGTAAAGTTTAATGACGTAAAAAAAACTGTGAAAAACAATGAATAACTACGGCCACGAGTTTGTGTGTTGCCTAATTATTTTACGACCTGAAAGCCGTAGAACGGGGAATACGATGTCGTAGCTATGGCAAGACTGCGAATGACCGACCGACTCATGCCATGCTTTACCAGTGTCGTCATTCCTAATTTTAGCTTCTAACAAATTTAATAAATGTAGATTCAAAATTGTTTAAAAATTAATTATTGAGTGTATAAGCCATAAAATGTATTGATGAATCAAATTATAACCAAATCGAGGATCGATTCTGTTTATCATATGAAAAATGTATCGATTATAACCGATTTCTTTGTGTCAATCTCACCACGAAACCGTTCTAATTTACGAGTTTGGTAATTTAAAAAGAAATTAGATTTATGTTTTTTTAATTTCAATTTAAATCATTTCGAATACCGCAAAGCAGTATTTTATTTAAAATGTAAATTAAAACAATACATATTTTAAGCATGTATTTGAAGAGTACAGGGAAAGAATGATCAGTCACTTTTTATAAATTCGGAGATAAATGATTTTCTTAACTTAAAAGACTCTTAAGTACGAAATGACACAATAACAATAATTTCTGTCCCCAAATCACTGCTAATACTTTGGTTATGTAATTTACAAAAAAAATACAAATATTTTTTAAGTTAAGTGTGTTTTGTGTGTTATGTTATGTTGTTTTGATAGATGTTTTGTTTGTCAAAATTATTTATTATTTTTCAAGTTCAGACCCATACTTAAATCATATAATGTCATGTCACAGAGCAGAGAACATCAACTGACGTTTAGATCATTCATTCGAAAAATTATAAAAAGGATCAGTCTTCGGACTCTGATCATTTTTAACTTTTACCGCTTGAGACTATTATCACTAAAAACTTTCATGTAAAAAATAAAACCTGATTTTACGGGACTTCGTACGTTTATATTCTTTTCATGCCTAGCGACAGGCAAGCTTAGCATCTTACGAAGTAGATGGCGTTATTAACCTAAAATCAGTTTTAAGGTTGACTTTGATCGTTCTTTCCCTGTGCTCTTCATTTGGTATTAAGTCTTCTTTATAGATTATCAGTTTGTAATGTATTCGAATACATCTTGCGTGAAACATCTTCAAGTGTTGCAGTACCCATCGCTCGTGAAATGGACTATATGAAACATTCGATTTAATTATTATTGGGTTCCAGCAAAACTCAAATATGACCGAACCTCAGTATCTGCCCAATTGGATACGTTTGATTTTTATGCCACTGGTCCGGTTAAAGGCCTGCGCAGACGAAGGACTTTTCTCCGCGGCGATTTTACCGCGGACTCAACGCACACGGTGTGCGTACTTTCGTTGTCCGAGAGTATTTAAATATTCTGAGATTACGCCTGCGTACGCGAAAATAAAAGTACACTCCGCGAATACGAAAGTACGCTCCGCGAATACAAAATCCCCCGCGTATTTACCGCGGACCCACCGCACACGGGGTGCGATCACTTGTCGTCCAGAAATTTAGTGAAGCGCACGTTATGGAGGCAAATATACTGAGATTACGTTGTGCCTTAATTTACATTAAGTTTAAGAAAAAGAGAGTCAATCCTTTTATTTCGAATATTTTCTTTTGAATGGATAACGAGAAAATTTATCACGCGTACTAGGTGTGAGAAAACTATTTTTGCTATTGCCTAAGTTATTTTTTTTTATAGTTCCTTTAACAATCAAAAATGTATTTTAAAATAAATAATTCATGAAAGTCGGACTTATGTTTTGAAACGTGTGGCGATCCTAATGATTGGTGCAGAGCATGAAATTATTTAAATAATAATATTCCGAGAGTTCGGCGCTTTGAAGCGACCCTACATTAGGGATTGGTAAACGCCCGGATTAAAATCCACCGCTGGATTAAAACCCATTTTTGCTCAATAAACGCCGGGCGTTAATTTGTTCCCTACACTCAGTGTTTAATCGGTGACAAAAAAAGTTATAGCAAGTTGAAATACGAACTTAATTTAAATGTTTGCACAAAAAAACATGTAGAGGTTATTAAACAATAAAAAAAGGAAAAATTACTTCGGCACCGAAAACCGGTTGTGTGCGGCACGGCAGCTATTGTGTGTGCGAAGTGAAACCGGGGCAAGGGGCGCGGGGTGACATTCGATAACACACCACGGTTCTCTACTTGTTTACTTGAGCACTCTGAGTGCACGTACGCTGCAATTTGATTTAATTGTGAAGTGAGATAACAAACTACCCGGCATTGTTTAATTGTGATCTGATCCCGCATTCCTGAATGACCTCGGCTTGAACTGGTTTTGTCTTCGTAATACAAGTTGTTGTAAGTATAAAATGCTCTATATTTATAATACTGACGATTTTTGTTTTTAACTTAATGAAATCAACTATGATTCACTTTCAGAATCGAACAGTTACTTTATAAAATCTGGCGTTTTTAACTATACTTATTTAACTTTAACTGTAACAGAAAATGCCTAGACTTAATTAGCGTTACTTTCACCAGTAAAAGCATTGACGATAATTTTATACTCAGCATTAAGTATCTTAAATTTGTTTTAGATAATCATGGTGGGGAGACCAGAAACTACCCAGGTCTGGTGTCATTTTAGAGAAATGGCTGATGGACCTACTTGCAAATATTGCGAGAAGCATTATCGAAGAGCGCATTTGGCAAAAATGAAGAGACATTTACTAAAATGCATCAACTGTCCTGAGGAGTGCGAAAGGCAGATGAGAGCCACTGAATCTGAATGAAGGAATATCCAAAACAAAGAAAATGAGAATCAAACGAAGCCAAATGTACCAACTGAGAATGCTCACAACTCTACAGATTTACCACAAATACCGCTGTCAGATGGAATCAAGGAAAACCTCCATACATTACTAGCTAAAGCTGTATATGTTGCCGGCACACCACTTTCACCACTTTCAATGGTTGAGCATCCTCTTTGGATCTTTTTTTTCGAAAAACTTCAACCACTGTACAAGTTGCCGCCAAAAAAACAATTTCTACGACCATTTTAGAAAAAACATATACCAGCATGCACCGTGAACTGAAAGAAGACTTGATGACTCAAAAGTGTTTGCATCTGCTCCTGGATGGCTGGTCAAATTGCAGTAATGAAGGTATTAAATATCAAAGCTGGAACCCATTTTCGTAAAGAGTATAGCCTCAGAGGATCATCGGCACACAGGCGAATATATTTGCAATATAATTTTGGACGTCCCAAATGAATATGGTTCTCACAAATTCGCCACCCTCATCGGTAACAACGCGAGTAATGTGCAGAGAGCATTCCTTCTCGTCAAAGAAAATCATCCTCACATAGTAGGACTCAACTGCAATGCTCACACACTTCATTTTCTATGTAAAAACATAATGAAAATCAATGCGTTGAATGCTTTTAAAGATATGGCTACAAACATTATAAATCGTGAAAGAAAAAAATGTTGGCGAAAGTTTGAAATTACCCTGCGATACCCGTTGGGGAAGTCATTGTATAAGTTTTCAAAGTATGGAAAACACTAAAGTGACCCTTCAAACCTTGGCTGTCCATGAAAAAGCTACAAACTTACCTCCGGAAGATAAATCAGCATTACTAGATGAAGATTTTTGGACAATGTTGAAGCACTGCCGCCTGATTTTGGAACCCATTACAGAGGCTATAGTATGGCTAGACTCCAATGTTGTCATTGCACACCATGCACAAAGTTTTTTTAACTTTAAAAAACATGAAATCTAAGTTACTTTTCTGTTTGCCAGAAGTAACAATAGTTGAAAACGACGTCAAAGAAAAGATTCTAGACAATGTCAATCAGAGTATTCTAATGTGCCTCAAGCCCATACAAAATAATCGGAAAAAACTAGATTGTATAAGACCATTTGTTTCTTCGATATCAACATAGCCTTAAATCCTTAAGCTTGATTAAAGCTAAAACTTTTCGTCCTTGATGAGTGAACATAAGTTCATAGTAAGTAGTACTAATCCGTACTGATCATACATGCTATGAAATTGCCGTATAAAATCTAGGTACGACTTAGGTATAGCGTAGCACAAAAAGCGATCAGCCTTTGACGCCTTTTTTTTTGCGGCATACTTATTAGACCCTGCTGAACAAGGAGCAGAGCTGGATGAGAATCAAGATGTAGAAGCCATGGAATTCATTTCTGAGGTAGGACAAAGCATTGGATTAACCGTGACGCCAAATTTAGCGTCCTACAGATCAAGATCGGACTTTTAGAGCCGAAGAATTTTATGGGAAAATGTAGAGAAAATAAAACCAACAACTTGGTGGAGCGGCTTATGCGGGTCCACTGCATTAAGCAAAGTGGCTGTGCGAATCCTCACAGCACCTTGCACTTCTGCTGCAGTTGAACGGTCATTCTCTACTCACAGCCACATTCACAATAAAAAAAGAAACCAGCTGACGACTGAGAGAGCAGCCAAAATTGCTTACATATCCTATAATTGGAATTTTCTCAATAAGAACGGAAACAATATCGACAAAGATGGTGACTATGGGGAATGCATGTGTGTTACACCTCCGACTATAGGCACACATGCACAGCGAACGGATAGTTCAATGGACACTTCTGACTCCCCTCAACCATCGACCTCAGGCACTGCCACCACCATCGATTTTTTAGATTGTGGTCACATTTCAGACTCGAGTAACAGCGATGACTGAGTCAATTCGTTTTCTATTTGAATTTTACATTAATATATTAAGGTATTATGATTATTTATTAAGTTTGAAACTGTTAAAAAAGTATGTTCTCATCTAGTTTTTTGTAACATAAATGAAGAGTAAAAATAATGAATATTACATCAATCAATAAAACATTTTGTCTTTTATTTAATATAGATTTTCGCCCGCGACATCGCCCCGCGTGAACTTCATATAATCTTTAAAAATTGTAGCTTAAGTGTTATTCTGATATTATCTGTATTACTGTAAAGTTCAATCTAAATCCATTCAGAAGGTTTTGTTTTTGTGTGAAGTAACAAACATATACAAAAGTCTTTCGTCTAAAGTAAATCCTTTTATGTATTGTATAGCTCTGCATGGTAACTCCTGTCAAGCGACAGAAAGAGATATTCCAGTGAGTCGCGAGGCGAGGGTTTAAACGGGCGCGCGCGCGCGGCTCGCCTCGCGTACTCATTGCAAAAAATTCCTGCTTCGGACGGAAGCGACCGCGCGAGCCACGAGGCGAGCCGCGAATGTAAGAGCTATTAGGTATTCAATTCAAGTATTCGTACACTGACATTGCCTACATAATAAAACAATCTCAGAATTTTCTTTTCTCCGTTTATGTAGTTCATAACTAAGCAAAGAAAGTTTAAAGTATTAAAAGCGAGAATCGAAGTCGAACCCGATCTATGTATGTGTATGTTTTATCCTGTTCTCGTCATTAATATTTTCCGAATGAGTTTTTGCAAAAAAAAAATTTGTAATTTTCATTTATGCCCGCCAAAATGGGCAGAAATCCATTTCTGCCCGATTTAAATCCTTTCTGCCCGATTGAAACCCATTGGGCATTAAAGACAGAAACCCATCGCCCATCTCTACCCTACATTATAGTTTTGTAAACATTATTCCACGAATATCTTTTATAGTAAGTACCTACACATGAAAACCAAAATGGGAATGTTGACATTTAGTAAAAAAAATACAATTGTACCTACTATAAACGGAATTGTAATTACTTACGAATCAGAAGTTAAGACGATTTACTACTTTTCAAGTGTGTGAATTGAGTAAGCATTTAAAAAAAATCACTGTTCAAAGACAAATGCAAACTTAGCGAGTCGTTTTGTTATTAAATCCTACATAGCTTTTACTTAAACGTATACATATATTGGCATGGGGTCATCCACACTGAATTATTGTGATTAATCACGAGTAAATAAACAAATAAAACTTACCATATTTTGTTTTGTCCTTACTCAACATTGATTCCCAAACAGAACTAGAATAAACCTCCTGACATACTTCGTTCCATAAATTTTCGTTAAATTTCGGTCGTGATACTCTTTTCTTGAAGTATCATACAAAGGAGTTCTTTTTTCAATTTCAGATATTAAAATTGTACAATCTATGTTGTGCGCCATCTTTATCGTTGCATACGTACCTACAGTCGCCATCAGAAATATTTTAGCAGACAGGGTGCCCATAAACATCTGAACTATTTAAAAAGCCCATAAGCTCTTTACACCACAAGTTACGAATAATATTTTTACATTCATTACATCATTTTAATCTGAGCAGCTTGTCAAACATTTCTATACGTACTAATAACCAAAAACAACTGAATATTTACTGTTTGAATTCGAAAGTGTATTCTTCATCTATACTACTAATGATATTAAAAGAAAAAAAATATTGTTTGTTTATTTGTTTTACATAGGTTCTAAAACTACAGGCTATATCTTAACGGGAGAAATAGTCAACACGAGTGAAGCTGATGACCGACGGCTAGTAAGTAATAAAATAATCAAAAACTAAAGGACCAATTTTCAAAATTATTTAAGCAAAAAACTTTATTTTCATTAAATATCAAGAAACAAGTAACATATTTTAACGGGAGAAAACAGGACAGCCGAAATTATATAGTCCTCGTAGGCGAAGCCGCGTGCGAACAGCTAGCGTTTTATATTTACAATATGCAAAGTGTTTGTCTGCGTAGACACTTGAGGTTTTAGGTGTTCAGATATTTTTGGTTATTTGTGCGTATAGAAATTATTGACAAACTGCTGGTCAGATATTAATGTTCAGATATTATTAGTAGTTTGTAGTGTTAAGAACTTATGGACATTTTAAATTGTTCACAAGTATTTGGTCACCCTGTCTGCTACAATATTCATATATTCGATGGTGACTGTACTTCACTCTCGAGCGCTCAACGCAGACTAAAATCCGCCGTGTGCGTTGATTGCTCATAGTTCGTTAGTTCTATTTTTTGCGCGGGTGCCCGCGCACTTTGATCCGCTACGCTCCGCGGTGTTTCGGCGGATTTTTGATTCGGCGTACTTTTTAGTCTGTCTTGTGCGTTGCTCGATACAGTTTGTACGGGATCTATTTCGATGGAGAAGAAAGTACGCAGCGAGTAATCCCTCGTATGCGCAGGCCTTAAGAAAAAAAAGGCGTTTTAAAAGAGAACAATGGCTCCATCCCTTTATTTCGAATCGATTATTAAAGCGGACTATAGTCCGCCGGGTTGGTTGACTGCTCATAGTTCATTCTATTTTTCCGCGGACACCCGCGTACTTTAATCCGCTACGCTCCGTGGGCGTCCGCGGTTATTCGGCGGACTTTTTGTTCGGCGTTATTTTAGTCGTCCGTGTGCGTAGCGCGATACAGTTTGTAGGGGATCTATTTTGACGGACAATAAAGTACGCCGCGGATAATCCGTCGTCTGGCCATAACTGACTGTTGACTTCTTTTTAGCTGTATACCTAACATAATCATGAAAATATTAGGTTGGGGAAAAAGTCTTTTCGCATAAATTATGTATGAACTTGTAATAAAATCTCTTTGGCTATACTATTTGTATCTGGCTGGTTTTGGTATCATTAAAATTTTAAATTATAAAGAAGATAATTCCAAATTCAAATTAGGAAAATGTGTGATTTTCATTTGTTTATCTTACTGTCAAGATGAGTAAATCTAAGTCAAAGTCAAAGTTTTATTGCACTCATGGGTTGACAAAGTTGTTACAAAAAATTAAGATGATGATTAAATTTAAATAAAAAATAATTTCTAATGAAGAAATTCGATACATTTTAAAATTTAACTACAAAAAAGGTTAAAATGCAACGCAAGCCGCGAAAAAAATTTGCGGTTTCTATGGACCTAGTGCAGTGTCTGTGGAGAGTAGCACAAATTTGGTTTAGTCGTTTTCAATCCGGGAATTTTGATGTCAAAGATGCACGTCGCTCTTGTAAATATACTCTTGTAAATAATTACGGATAAAATGGATGCCATTTTAAAAAAGTGGAGCAAGATCGGCATATCAGTAGTTACGACGTAGCTGAAGAACTGGGAATTGTGACCACAAAACAGTTTTGGCGCATTCGAAAAAAACTGGGCACACAAAAAAAAATCGATATTTGGGTACCTCACGAGTCAATGAAAGAAAGTTAATGAACCGTGTACTCATTTGTGATTCTTTATTACGACGTAATGAAACCGAACCATTTTTGAAGAAGCTGATAACTGGTGATGAAAAGTGGATCACGTACGACAAGAACGTGCGAAAAAGGTCGTGGACGTGGTCAAAGCCCGGTCAGGCTTTACTGTAACGAAACCCGGGTTATTTATTTATTCTTTATTGCACATAATCTATGTTACAAAGGGCGGACTTAATGCCTAGAGGCATTCTCTACCAGTCAACCACACAGTCAGACAGATATTACAGGCAGTGCTAAAGATAAAAGTTTTAAATAAGGTGTACAGAAGGTGAAATGGTTTGAATCAAAATAAGAAGATTTCAAAGAGATTTCATAAACGTAATATATACATAATAATAGCAATTACACATTATATAGATAAAAAGTAAAATAAAATAACACACAGATGACAGGTAGATCCAAGAGAATAACAAAACTACAGTTCTTGGGGCGTCAATCTTTTAAAGTACGCACGCAAAGCCTTTTTAGATGGATATTTACTGCACGCATTTCTAACCAAGAACGGCAGTTTGTTCCAAAGTCGTATTGCCGATACAGTGAAGGAACTAGACAAAAAGCCAGAAGAATGAGCGGGTGTAAGGAGAGAGAGAGAGTATTTACAGAGCGCAATTGACGACTGTGCGAGTTATGAAGGAAGAGAAATTTATTTTTTAAATAAGCAGAAGAATTAGGGTCAAAGAGGATTAAGAAAAGGGTGCACAAAATACGAATGCATATTCGCTGACGGATAGGTAGCCAGTTTAGCTTCAGCCGGAAGCTAGAAACATGGTCGGGATAACTCGCAACAAGGTGATGCTGTGTGTGTGGTTGGATTGGAAGAACATTATTCATTATGAGCTGTTACCACCAGGCAGGACCATCGATTTTGAACTCTACTGCAAACAACTGATGAGATTAAAGCAAGAAGTTTAGAGAAAGCGGCCAGAATTAATCAACAGAAAGGGTGTGGTTTTTCATCATGATAACGATAAAATTAAGAGAGTTTGGCTTGGAGGTGATAATGCATTCGCCGTATAGTCCTGACCTTGCACCTTCAGATTTCCCCCTGTTTCGGTCTCAGAATTCTTTAGGCAGTGTCAGGTTAACATCACGAGAGGACTGCCAAAACCACTTGTCTCGGTATTTTGATGAGAAGCCTCAAAATTCCTATAGCAATGGGATCATGTCCCTACCTACAAGATGGCAAAAAGTAATCGAACAAAATGGCACCTAAATACTTTAGTTAGATGTAAATAAACTATATTAAAAAATGTTTTGAATTTTCTTAAAAAATGCGAAGAAACTTTTTCCCCAACCTATTACATATTCTGTGTATCTTTACCTCCTGCAGTTTTCTTAAGTAGGGTTCATTTTACAACTAAACAACATGCCTAATTTAAGATTAGAGAAATAAATAAGAAATAAAAAACTTTACTTTTGTATACATATTTATTCCACTTTTTTTTCAATATTTTATATATTTTCTCATTTATAATAATCAATTGGCTATCGTTATATACAACTTACACAAATCGAGAAGGTCCTTACCAACAACTACATTGAGTCTTATATCTAGGTGGAATCATTTTGTTTATCATCTAAGTAAAAGTGCGAAAATGTGCCTATCGTATAGTAAGGGAACATTGGGATTTAAAACAGCAATACTTGTAAGGTTTAGGAGAATAAACCTAATTTTAAATAAAGCAGAAGAAACTATTGCAATTTTCAATAGAATTTGTAATATGGAACCTTTTGAATACGTTACTCGACAACATCTTAATTGATAATAAATAAGTGGCCATAAATAACTGGCCTCATGCTGACATGTCTGAGTTGCTTGTAAAATTAAAATGTTATACCTAACCCAAATCCGTATAATTGTTGAAATGTATTTTAATCATTGCACCATGGAAACAGCCTATCAGTTGAGCTACTGGACAAGTTTGACAGTGCCTATACTTCATTCATTGTAACATTAGAAATAAGAAGCAGGGGTGCTAAATTGTAACATTAGAAATAAGAAGCCGGGGTGCTAAATGAATGACGTTGCTATGATAATGACATACCTGAGTATAACCTGGCAAATTGAAAACTCCTTCCGCCATAACGTATGAATGGATTATCTAACATTTTAGATTTGGTAGAGTTATATTGACAGTAAAAATGTCATCATCATCCGTGCGGTCTATCCCGGTTGTGAACCCACACTGGTGTGTTGGGTCCCAGGGTCCGCCTTTCTTATTCTCTTGGCCCACTTTGCGCGGTCTTGTGCAGCCTCAGTGGTGATTGGTGAGTCTGTGACAGTAAAAAAGTGTGCGAATAAAAACTGCTACTTTTAGGTTTTTACATCGACAATATAGTTTGGTGCAAGACAAAATAATTTATTTAAGCAAAAACCTCATAAATTCCGAAGTTACTTTACTTTAAAATTAGAACAGCTGCTATATAGGTAGATATTAACGAATTCGGCATAAATCTTAAAAGTAATAATGTTTACTGTGTACTTTTACCACAAAGTGTACCCTAAAAAGAACTTTTTTTACTTCTGTCTAATGCTATATGAATGGAGTATACATAAGTCCAAGAATGTACCTTTTAATTTCAAATTAGGTAGTTGTCCAATTATTTTAAGGATAAACTAGCTTCTGCCCGCGACTTCGTCAGCGATATAGCCTATAGTCTTCCTCCATAAATGGGCTATCGAACACTGAAATATTTTTTCTGATCGGACCAGTAGTTCCTGAAATTAGCGCGTTCAGGCAAAAAAACAAACAAACTCTTCAGCTTTATAATATTAAGTATAGATTAACTGTCTTGAAATAGGTAATAATTCACCAATATGGCAAAGTTACGCAAACTCGTAATAATTTAAATTTTAGAGACATGCAGCTTGATGTTATCGAGTAATTATAATTATGAGCTCAAAAGTAACAACCACAAATGACACCTTTCACAATGGTTGATGTGAAAAATCACGAAAAGGCGGTTCAAGTACACGGAATTAAGTAATCGTGTCTATATTTATTTATAGAAAATTTTTCCTACTATAAAATATCGACATTTAAGTATCTAAGTACAAATATTGCACTTTGCAAGAGGTGTATTTATATGGGATCTAAAATAAACAATGGATTTCTTCCACTTTGTACCATCTAACCGTTTGCAAGGAAGGACTTCAAAACGCAGCAAACATCACGTTTATGCAGGATGGGATTGTATTAATATTTGTAGCAATGCATTGAAATTACTACTGACCAAGATATTTACAAATGAGAATGTATGTGGCAAGTTTATTTTAACCAGTCTCCTTGCAAACGACAGTTAACTTTGTTTGATTGAACGACTTACTTGGCTGCAACATCGACTTCGCCCGGCGTCGACATCTGCGAACAAACACACCGGCAAACGTAAAGAACGGACCCTCGCAAGTCACTAAAAATTAAAAAATATTAACTCCTACATTTTTTTCAACAATTTTCATAAAAATGCATCGACTAAACCTAGTGTATTGAAAACTTACGTAGTCACGACGCCAACTCGTCGTTCGCGAGACATCTAAAGAGAATACGAGTAAAAATATACTTTTTATATAAAACCTTACTCTCAGACAATTCTTACGTTTTAATAAAATATTTATGTATTTCTAGAAAGTTATCATGATCTCGCCGCTTGCTAGCGGGACGCGTCCATTTCATATTTCTCATAAGCCTAACTCTGCACCTGCAAAATCGCATCATTATGTATTATAAGATCGATTTTACTTCTATCATACGTCGAGACGACCTAACATAATAATATTCCTGGCTTATCGTATCTTCCTCATTGAAATTAATGGATGTACGCGAATTAGTAAATGTGCTATAATGAGTCAAAATGTTTTTATCAATGTTTGTATGTATCCGACGTCATACTGTCACTTTGGCCTCATTTACAAAGACACGGCAAACTCTATTATAAAGTTTCAATCAGTAGCGGGATAAATTTCTCAATCTTCCTCAATTAGTAGTTCTCTGGTTTAAAAGTGAAATTGAGTGAATGCGACAAAAGTCGCGACTTCGCATTCGATCACTTACCGAACAATAAATTAACCTAAGAGAGAAACTAAGGAATTATCGCATTAAATATGAATATGATTCTTTTTACATAAAAAATATTCGTCGCCGATGAAGATGACTATGTATAAACCCGTGTAATAATTGATCCAACAAGCACATTATCACTTGAGGATAGTTCCACGGATGTGTTTAATTATTTCCAACACATCTTCTCTTTTTGTGTTAATCAAGGAAACATCTGTCTCAATTTGGTTGACTTCTGTCAGATTTAAAAAATGGGGGTAGTTCTTAAACCTTGAATTATTGTTATCTAGCATTCGCGAGGCTTTTCATCAAGGCAGAAATATCCGAACGACCCTAGTATGTTCTAGTATTTCCATCATCGATAATGCCTTTCAAATAGCGTCACAGATCACATCACTATCACTTCACATTCACTACGGTCACAGCGAGGTTTTCCGCTTCTGGCGCGGCGGGGCCGGCCCGTATATGAACCGGCGCCGCCACGCCTCGTACTGCTGGTACTGCTACGTGCAGGCAATGCCGGGCGCGGGGGGGCCGGGCGCGGGCGCGGGGGGGCCAGACGCGGGCGCGGGGGGGCCAGACGCGGGCGCCGCCTCCTTGTCCGCGGGAGGGGGCGCGGTGCCGTTCTGCATGTTCACTTCGTACACGTTGGAGGAGTTGGAGTCTTCGTTGTAGGATAGGATGCTTACTTCGTCCGTCTGGAAAGATTGAGGGCTATTTATTTTTTTGTTATAAATCGGCTTGAAAAGAATTCACTGATCAAATATTGTTTGTCAAATAAAGCTTATTAGAGAATAGTAGAATTTTACATGAATAATAGAAACTGCATGTCCAGCTGTGGGGCGTGTAGTAGGTAGGTTGCTTATGATAATGATGCCATGAGGCCACCAGAGTGGCCCAAGTGCATTTTTTTTAAATTTTGGGACACTATTTCAATTATCAAGTTTTATTATTCATTTCAAAATCCAAAAAAATGCACTTTGGCCACTCTGGTTCTAGGGGCCTCAATTATAATTCCTTCACACCTACCCTCTTTATTGCAATGAACTTAGGCCCGTATTCTGAAACGACGCTCAAGCGCGCTTTGAACTGTGATTAGCTGATCTACTCTTGAGTTTATTTTATTATTATTATATTGAAATTTATATATCTCCACTTGAGGAAGTGGGTGGGAAAAATGTTATGCGGGCCTTAGCCAAGCATAACAGTCCCATAAGAGGATGTGTCAGATGACAGAAATTTTCTGGTGATTCTGCACGTATTCAGAATAACTGCCTTTTGAAGTAGATTTGATATGCTTTCAGGTATGCCAAGAACCTTCAAGCTCTTATGCAAAACTATGGGGATCACGCCAGTTGAGGAAATAACTATTGGTACAACGTACACTGTTTGGGCTTGCCATTGCCTTTTTAGTTCAATTGCCAGGTCATTGTATTTGGCAATTTTTTCTGATATAGTAGATTGTACATTGTGAGTATTTGGAATCGCGATGTCTATCAGGTAGACAATTTTGTTGTTTTTGTCGTGCAGTGTTATCTGGTCTGTTGAAATAAATGGTTTTGTCAGTGATAATGGTACGGTCCCAGTATATTTTTACGTTACTGTTGTCTAATACTGTGCTTGGTGAATATTTGTAGTATGGGAGTTTTTTGGGAATGTATTGGTGTGTGAAAGCTAGTTGTTGGTGGATGATAGAGGCAACTTGGTCGTGTTTATTATTTTATTATTATTTTATTATTATTTTTTTTTATTTTTTTTATTATTATTATTATTTTATAATTTTTTTTCGAATCTGTTCTTGAGTACGTTGCTTATTCTAAAACTAATTTAAAACGGGTCTCAGTTGAATCGAGTTTCAAACAAGATTTGAGTAGAGGTTACTTTTTGTCTATGAATCAGGCTTGTTTTCGTTCGCAATTATTCATTTTTACCTCTTTTCAACCGACTAATCCAAAACAAAGCACTAAAAAGTAAAGAAATAATTGCGTATTCTTCAAAAACTTATACGATAATATAATGTAGGTACAATTATTGTTATTGTTGGAGTCGGTGTCAGCCAATGTAGGTATGTAACTACCTACATACATACGTAAACGTGATATGTAAGAAATAGGTATATTGCTAGGTATATTGTAGTGTTTCCTTAGCTGACACCGACTCCAACAATAACAATAATTGTACCTACATCATATTATCGTATAAGTTTTAGAAGAATACGCAATTATTTCTTTACTTTTTAGTGCTTTGTTTAGAAATAGTTTTTTTTGAAGTTGTTTTTTTTTTGTTAAAATTTTTGTTTCTACGTTCCATTACATGCAAATACTACGTTTTTATTGTAAAAATTAAACCGATACACAATGGATTTGCACCAAGGAAAGTTTTAAGTAGCCTTTCAATACTTAACTTGTTCACATAATGTAATTATTACACTGAAACTATTTCAATTTAAGTTTTTATTCATTTATTTATTTATTCTTTGGCGCAGTAACAAAATACAAACTAATACATACATCGATTTTGAGTACATTGTAACATGGTCAAATTTGCATTTCGATGACAACCGCGCACAACGTTCAAATAGATTTAAAGAAAAGAATTACAACTTAAATTAAAATCTCACTTCATTTTGTGAGAATGCATTTCGAAACCCTCCGAATTTCTCAAACTGTTGAAAAATGATGTAGCACTCTGATGAAAGATGTCTAGATCATTGCACAACAAATTATAATTTCTGCAAATGCGTGTCAGGGGACTATTTTGTGACACATTGTTCCTCGCCAAAGGCACGAAAAATAAATGTTGTCTGCGGTTTGACTTAACAGGTATTTTCAGTGAAACATGGCCCAAAAGATTTGTCTCAAGTTTTGAGTTGACTATCTTATACAAAACCAAAAAGCTACCAATATGCCGTCGAGTTTGCAGTGAGTCCAGCTCAAACCTCGCAAGTCTATCGTTGTAAGTCGTCAACGTCTTTCTGAGACCCATCCTAGAACACAAGCCGCGAACAAACCGTTTTTGAAGAGATTCTAACCTTTTTATTTGGTCACCTTACTACGATAGTAAGGTGACCAAACAATACTACAATATTCGAGGATACTCCTGACTAGTGAAGTATACAAAATCAGAAAGCTTTTACTTTTGCGGAAAGGCTTCGTTATGCGGTATATAAATCCCATAGTTCTCCTCGCTTTTAAGACGACAGCATCATAGTGGACTCTGAATGACAGCTTTGAGTCAAACCAAACTCCCAGATCGCGCACAATATTAACGTTTTCTAATGGGACGTTGTGGATTATGTATTCAAAGGCGATGTAGTTGATCTTCTTACTAAACGTAATGGATTGACATTTCTTTATGTTAAGGGACATGTTATTCGTTTCACACCAGTACTCCAATCTATCAATATCCGATTGAAGAGCCTTACAGTCATCAATGGACTGTATTCTATTAAAAACCTTTAAATCATCAGCGTAAGCCAAACATTCACAATGGAGCGTTTCTATAAGGTCGTTCACAAATATTAAAAACAATAAGGGTCCCAAATTTGAGCCTTGAGGGACGCCAGACACTGCCTCAAATGGAGCCGACTCGTAACCACAGATAGTGACCAACTGGGAGCGATTCTGCGGATAGGAATGGAGCCATCGTAAAAGCGAGCCATGAATACCCATATGCTCGGCCTTTGCGCAAAGTATATCATGATCTACACGATCAAATGCCTTGGCAAAGTCTGTGTAGATTGAATCGACTTATCCATTCTCATCGAAAGCCGTGCCTAGGTAATGTAAATAACTTAACAGATTGGTGGTAGTGGATCTGCATTTTACAAAACCGTGCTGGTTAGAGCTAAAAAGGAGTAAATATGCGTGTAAACCAGACTTTCGAAGATTTTGGCAAAACAACTAAGCACACTAATGGGTCTATAGTTTGTTACATACTTCTTGTCTCCAGATTTGTGAATGGGTACAATTTTTGCAACTTTCCATAAATCAGGGAAAATACCTTCAATAAGAGACTTGTTAAAAATCATAGCTAGTGGCCTAATGAGTGCCGACGAACATCTCTGCACAAAAACAGGGGGAATACCATCAGGGCCAGCTCCCTTTCCCGTGTCAATTGCCTTCAGGCCAGTTCTGATGACCTCGTCTGTGATATTGGATCCAGATAAGACATGGCAATTTCGCGAGAAGTCTGGGACGTATGTGGCTTGAGTAGGTCGGCTATAAACAGATGCAAAAAACTCCGCAAACAAATTAGCTATGTCAGGTCCACTATCCGCAGCTTCGTCCTGATAAAACAGTTGCCTGGGATAACTATTTGTGACTTTCTTTGACTTTTTATCTTGATATTTGTTAATTTATGCTATAAACTGTAACGGAACGCCCCCTCCCTACATATAGATTTGCATAACCACTTTGCATTTTTATAGGTACTTAATTTCTTTCTAATTATGGTTATTTTACAAATTGTAGTTAATCCAGGAATGAGAAAATGAAATTATCTTAATTTATTGAGGTCGTCAAAAATATCTAACCTTGAAGGAATCCATCGTTTTTGTCAAGCAAATCTACTCAAGCGTGGTCAGGAGGTCACTTGCGTGATCACAGATCAAATCTGTACCCAGGGGCGGTTCTAGAATAAGATCTCTGCTTAAATAGAGTTTCAAGTCAAGATTCACGCTCGAGCGTCCTTTCAGAATACGGGCCTTAGAGTATGTTGTGCCTACATGTTTGGAGCTACGATCTAGATTTGTACTGCTAACACTTATTTGTCTATTATTTACAGTGACTTAAAATGTGAGCCAACAGTGAGAGGTGGTGGGTGATCTGAATCTAGGTTATGAACTTTCTTTGTTGTAAACCAGAAATGTTGTAGTACTATTTGGTTCTAACTATTTCCAAGCAGTGGGATGAGTTTGAGATACTTATGATGATGATGTTACACGGATCGGATTGTAATATACGATATTCGGCATAAAAAAGACACTTTTCCAGTCAGTGAATCCCATTTTAAGTCAGAAATCTGCCAGAAGATCTTGCCCCCTAATCGTACAATGTTGGTGTCATGATGGGCTCACTAATTCTAAGCATAATGTTTCATAATTCTGATTTTCCTAATCGTCAGGAGCCATAATATTGTGTGGCATATTTACAGATATCCTAATATAGTGTGGGCTAAAATTGTTTGGAATAAGTATTACAACGCATAAACTCGAAAGGCAGAATAATTAAAATGGATAATGTATCAAAGCATAATAATCAAAACGAATAATAAGTATTATTTTTTTTATTTAAATTGGGTTTGCGTTTCTCAGTAGACATCACATTATGACAATGAACATTATGCTTAGAAAAAATATATATTTTTACTACAGTTACCATACTCTAACTAACCAAGTATAATAAGTAAAGTTTGGTTGTGGCGATGGGGTTGCAGTTCTAACCTAACCTAGCTATTTCGGTCGAATTGACCTACCCTAACAAACCAAGTGGAATTGGTATTAGGGATTTTATATGCCATCTAATTATGCCATCTTAAATTTTGATTTAAAATATTAGGATTAACTATATTATGCCAAAAGTAATTAGGGCTTACACTACTTAAGCTATGTAATATTATATTATGAATTCAGACTGTTATGCTCAGTCATCGGATAATCGGATGCATATGACGACACGATTGGCGTAGTGCGCTGTAGCACGGTTTTAAAAGCGCACTCCATAATAGCCAACACCTCAACTTTAGGTAAATATGCATCCGATTATCCGATCACTAAATTGCTACATAAAAGTTATGCCAAGCATAAATTATGAGAAGTTGATGTTATGCTTTACGATGTTATGCCTAATAATTTATGCCAAGCGACTTTAGGATAATCGACGTTACGCGAAAAGTTAGTCCATCTTCATGATGTCATCGTACTTATTGGCACAAAAATGTATTGTGACTGATCTCCTTTTCACTTCATGCTTTATTAGATGAATAAAAAAATGTAGTTAAAAACAATGACACAAAAGTATTTGAATAAAGGGTTTGAATTTGACTGACTGTCATTTACGGTCAAATTGGTCAAAAGCATTTTTGGTCAGTGAGATCTTCTGATGCTTGATTCAATTGGAAAATAATTAAGTCAAGTTTGGTCAGATTTGTTTTGCATCCCTAGTCAAATCTTTCGAATAAATCCTATTTATTTACATACACTGCTCTCGGGGAGTCGCTTCGTCTCGTTGGACGCGGCGTGAATTATTTTTTTATTATTACAAACTTAAAATCAGTGTTGAAAATGACCGTAGGGACTGAATTTGACGGTGAGAGAGATTTGTTGGTTGTTGACAATAATTGAGCCATACACCGGGTGATTATCAGAAGGCTCACAAAAACGATATGGTATAGGTACTCAGTTGGTATGAAGAACTATCTAAGTGAAAATAAAACGAATTATTCAATACACTGTCACCATACAAATCAGTCGAAAATTCAGTATTTTTTTATTACGTTTTTAAAAGTTAATTGAAAATATCGAATTTGGCATATCGTTTTTGTAAGTCTTCTGATAAGTATTAGGGTTAGGACTAACATTGCGACTTTTTGCAGCGATACAAACTTGACAGCCGCGTGACTGCATCGCGACCGCAGCAATCAACATGTTCATACGTGCATTTGAATCGATGTAAACGCGCGTTTGTAGCGTTTGCTGCATTGCGTTTGCATCGAAGCAGCCGCGCGTGAGTAGCGATGCGCACGCACGTTTGCATCGAAGCAGCCGCGCGTGAGTAGCGATGCGCACGCACGTTAGCATCGAAGCAGCCGCGCGTGAGTAGCGATGCGCACGCACGTTTGTATCGAAGCAGCCGCGCGTGAGTAGCGATGCGCACGCACGTTTGCATCGAAGCAGCCGCGCGTGAGCAGCGATGCGCACGCACGTTTGCATCGAAGCAGCCGCGCGTGAGTAGCGATGCGCACGCACGTTTGCATCGATTCAGACGGCGATTGAACGTTTTGTGTCGTTGCGTTTGTATCGATTCTTTATCGCGTTTACGTCGATGCTCACGACTGTATCACAGCAGCTACGCGGGGCGAGCTACTGAATTGCGACTGGATCGCGATTGTATCGCTGCTCTTTGTACAAGTGTGTTTTTTTTTATGTAATAGGGAGCAAACGAGCTAGAAGGTCACCTGATCGAGAGTAATCACCTCCGCCCATGGACAACTGCAACACCAGAGGTGTCACCGATGCGTTGCTTGCCTTTTAGATGGGAATACGCTCTCTTCTTGAAGGCCCCGATGTCATATCCCTTTGGGAACACCGCCGCAGGAAGACCATTCCATATCTTGGCTCTACGTGGAAGAAATTGGCGCGAAAAACGCATGGTTGTTGAGCGCCAGCCATCCAGGTGATGAGCATGGAATTTCAACTTATGGCGTGTCGTGCGGTGATGAAATTCAGCGGCAGGTATAAGATTATGCAGTTCGTCTGAACACTCCCCATTGTAAAGACGGTAGAACACGCAGAGTGATGCAACGTCTCTCCGTAGGGCCAAGGGATCCAAGCGTTCGGAGATCACAGGGTCGTCGACAATTCGAGCGGCTCTCCGCTGTATACGGTGTGTGTAAAGGTAGATATCTTGCGACTGTATCGATACTGCATCGCGGCTGAATCGCGTTTGTATCGCTACAAAAAATCACAATGTGTAAGGGCCCTTATAATCAGTTAGTCATTTTGCTGTCAAATCTATACTCAAATTATAAAGCAGAAGAATTTGTTTGTTTGCTTGAACGCGCTAATCTCAGGAACTACTGGTCCGATTTGAAAAAATATTTCAGTGTTAGATTTACCGAGGAAGGCAGGCAGTATCTTTTTAAAAAATGGTACTCAGTTGAAATACCAGGTAGGAAGGAGTGGGAGGATGGCACTCCTGCAAATTTCCAAACCGGAGACATCGTGTGGTATACTGAGGGCTCCAAGATAAATGGGCGGGTGGGCTATGGAGTCTATGGTGAAAGACCAGAAGCGCAGATTCACAGCAGTCTGGGCCTACACGCCACCGTATTTCAGGCCGAAATGACCGCCATCTTGCACAGCCCACAGGAGAACCTGGAACGCGCTTTTAAAAATAAGAGTATATAATATACTATGACAGTCAGACAGTGCTTAGAGCGCTTGACGCAGTTGAAACCAACTCAAAACTCACCCTTGATTGTGCCGAAGCCCTGAACAAACTCAACAAAAGGCTGGGTACCGGAACACTGTGATATCCCAGGTAACGAAACAGCAGACGAACTGGCTAGGGCTGGTGCGGCAACCATCACACATGCCCCTGAGCTTGTGATGAGTATACCCAACTGCGCCCTGTAGGCAGCCGCTATTAGCCCGAACGGAATACCTTAGCAGGTATCACTGGACCAGCAGCAATGGTATGGTACATGCTAAGGCACTTATCGAAGGCTACTCACATAAGTTCACCACAAAGGCCCTTGGACTAAGAAGGGGACAGATAAGAATCCTTATCAGAACCCTTACGGGGCACTGTAGGCTGAACAAACACGGACACAGGGTTGGTATCGCTGAGTCACCAACCTGTAGATTCTGTCCTGTAGTGTCTGAAGAGGAAGAGACCCCGGTCCGTGTCCTATGCGACTGGGATGCTTTAATACACAGCAGAAGCCGCGTTCTCGGCGGGCACAAGCTTGCCCCTTCGGACGTTATTGACGTCATTCCCAGGAAAATAATTCAGTTTATGATGGCTGTAGGCCTGGAGAGTGATCTTTGATGGGATGATGACCACAATAGATCAATCCTGGTCGCAGTGGTCAATCGCTTTGCCGACATCCTAATGCTAAACGAATAACGAATAGGCTATATATCATCACGCTAAGGCCAATAGGAGCGGAGCACTTATGAAGAATGTTTCAAAATCCTAAAAAAAGTCCGCGGCAGAATATGTTTATCTTTTAAGGTTGACTCACTATAACCTTTTTTATGCTAACCAAATTTGTACGTAAATATTGCATTATATGCGAAGGTGTTTATTTTAAAACGAAATTGCCCTTTACATCATTCGATTTCAATAAACATAGGAGATATCGCAGTTTTAAAACAACATCGCAGCAAAATAATGATCAAGCACTGCACGCGCATTTATGATTTGCAAGGCAGTCATGAGGGGGAAGGGCGGTGGCCCCCGTTAGCTCGGAGGAGTCTCAAATTTAGCATAGAGATACCCACGCGGACGAAGTCGCGGGCAACAGCTAGTAAAATATATTTGTCTACATACACTGCTCTCGGAGAGTCGCTTGGTCTTCTTGTTGGGCGCGGCCTTGGGCGGCGGCGGCTTGCGCTTGGCGCCCGACGTGGTGCGCTCGCGCTTCAGCAGCGACGCCGACAGGTACTGCGACAGCTGCTTGCGCCGGACGTGGCGGGCCTGTAGGGGGGTGGGGAATACATTAGTATCATTATTGATGACTGTGACGACACGATTGAAGTAGTGCACGGTTTCTCGCCTCGATTTCCGTAGTGTCCCGGGTTCGATTCCCGGTCGGGTCAATTCAGAAAACGATCTTTTCTGAATTAACTTGGGTCTGGGTGTGCTGCGACCCCCTTTGGCTTTTTTTACTTGTGTACGAGACCATTACAAGAGGTGTGTTGTCTGGCGCATATTTATTTATTTATTATTGCAAGATTTGCAAGTACAAAAGTAATATTAGGTGCGACAGAGAAAGATATAATTTTGATTGTGATCAATTTTTTCATACACTGGATATACCACGTCATACAATTGAAACGCTTAAACATAAATAAATAAATAATAAATATCTGGGTCAATTTACACCAAGATCATCTGACCCCTAACTAAGCAGAGCTTGTACTATGGGCGTCAGAAACTGATAAACATACTTAAATATTTCTAAATACATACTTATATAGATAATGACACCCAGACACACAGCAGCACACTGAAGGCAGGATCGCTGCCAACCGGCCAGTCAAGCAACCAAACATCGCACACGCCTGGAAGTTACATCCTGATTTCTGCCTCTTTCTGACATTCATGGCCAGAATACATTTTAATAAAAGAAAAAGTGTGCTTACAATCACACCAAGCACACTTTTTTCTGTTCCTGACAGTTCGTAATGTATGGAATGGATAAACCTAAATTACTACTCAAACCGATTTAAAAAATATATTTTCTGATATAAATCTACTTTATCAGCTAAGAACAGGCTATATTTCAATAGGAGGAAACAGGAGAGCCAATTCATGAATTTTATTTATATTTATTTATGTTTTGTAAATAAATTTGAGCAACTTGATATAAAACTAGCAAAGACATGTGGCTCTCGTCATAAATGTTTAGTTGATTTCACGGTAGAGTCTTACGCTCATGTTTTGTTCATAATAAAAAATTCCCAACATAGATCGAATCCTCTGGCTTAGATTCATCCCAATCCTAAAGACTCATTTGTTATAAAATTACAGCATAAGATAAAACTATAAAAAATATAATTACAGTTTTCTCAATCAATTACAATTTTTTTAATACACACCTCAATGGTCATGCCTTCTCGCAGCATGTTAGCATTCTCAGCCTGGTAATGTACTGCCTTTGTGAACGATGAAATGTCATAAGTGAGGTCCACTGTGACATTGGTCTTCTCAAACACAAGGCCGATGAACCACATCGAACAGAAGTTGGGGACCACTTCAACCTGGTGACAACAAATATAATGTGAACATATTGTTTTGGATAAATATGGTGCACTTGAATTCAGTCAATCAAAGCTTTAGAGTTATAAAAAAATATCTGTTGTGAAATTCAACTCGCCTATGCGAACATAGTAGCGAAATAAACTAAGTATGTTTATATTTTGATACATTGCATTAAAAGTTGTGCCCAACTTATTGGTAGGAGTGTGTTCACCTGAGTGAATTTGAGTTTGAGTTTTCTCTGGATAGCACTATTTGTGCGTTTTGTATCGTGGTTAGTTTTTAATGAGAAATTAAGTTAAGGCCGGTATTCACTTTGCTTAGTAGTTAGTGCAAGTGCTTAGTGTTAATAGAAAACTCGTGTGGACACCGAAAGATAAGTGCAAGTGATTAGTATGCTGCGTAGTAAAGCGATTAGAAGCGTGTCCTATTTTTTTGCGATTGGAATGAGAGTCCCTCGTCCCGCGCGCCTCCCATTCCCCTCACTCGCCGCGTTCCTGCCAATAAGCACGTCTGGACAGCAGGTGTTAGTGTTTAGTGTTTAGCGTTATGCACAACTTTCAAAAAGTGGCGAAGTAGGTAAAATATGAATGTCTTTTAAATTGTAAAGACCTTAGGTACAAAACTAAAGGTGTCCGAGATAAACTAAACACATCCACTAAACAGAATTGGACACTAATAGCACTACGCACCTGCACTAATCAATCGCTCCTACTAAGCAAAGTGAATACCGGCCTTAACTTAGTAGAGCAATCAAAACACAACAACACAACAACTGTTAACTTTACAAAAAAAAATGGAAGCTTTGATTACTAACCTTGTCATCTCTGTTGGGCTCTGATGTGGGGTTTGTTTCTTTTGGTGGTGATCCTGTAAAAAAATCTGGTTATTAAAAATAATTCACTGGGTATGTGACTTACTGCTGGCCAATTTCTTTTTGTGATGAAATGAGATCATTTTAATTTTCTAAGGTTATACGAATTTGTAACAAGAATTTATTTTTAACAAGATATTTTAATATAGGTGCGTTAAAATCGACCATCCTTTTGTGTTCTTGTGAAACACGATTTACACGTATTTTGGATGTTATTTTTGAAAGTATTTAGTTTCCTATTTTTACTTAAACTACGTGGGCAACAAATGTCTGGCCATGCCGCCCCTGCCAGGTACCGCTAGAAGAGGTCGACCCAAGAAGCGCTGGCTCGACGCCGTCAAGGGTGACATGCGTGCCAACAAACTCACCACTGAGGATGCACAAGACCGCGCGAAGTGCGCCAAGAAAATAAGAAAGGCGGATCCTGGGACCCCACACACTAGTGTGGGTTCACAACCGGGATAGACCGCACGGATGATGATGAATGCAATCATATAATAATGTATTTTTTCACTTCTCATGCTCTTAAAGTACGCCAATATAGCCCTACGAAGCGGGACTAAAGTGACCACTTTAGCCCAGTAAAAAGTAATCAGTTTTTTAATTTCCTTCATGTGACATAGACGAAATCAAACAGCCAGTAAAAATATACTATTTATTATCTGTGGCGTCTTCATCGCGAAAATGTTGAGAGTTTTAGTTCCATGGTTTGTCCGCAAAGAAGGTGGCGCCATGTGTTTTAAATTGTTAATCTGTGGTTCAGTTTAGAAGAAAAAACTGACCACGAAAATTTCTGAACTTTTGTCAAGTGTAAATTTGTTCGGTTTTCAATGTTTTTGTACTAAATTGACTATTTTATCGCACTCAAAGTGAAAAGTACAGTTTGCACCGCGAGACTAAACGCCAACTTAATATACCCTTGGTGTCATTGACTCCCGAGACCTCTGGTATATTATCTTCATTTAGTCCCTCGATATAAAATATACTATAACTTACCAGGCGGCCCGTCGTTGGCGTGCAGCGGCACGGAGTTGTGGCACTCGGGGTGGACGTGCGCGATCGTGATGTGCTGGTTGCGCTCCAGGGTCGCTGCACACAAATATACACATTAGGATTAAATATATCAATACCGGGTGATTATCAATAACTTGTGATGTAGTAACTACGTAAGCGATGATTTAATTTTTTCAATTACCTTTAATTTTTTCATACAAAAAATACTGACCGTTAGAGTGATTTGTATGGTGACCTCGAAATGAAGTTAGTTAAATAAATTTAATTTTCGCCTAGATAGTTCCTATATTACTTAGTGTATCATATCGTTTTTGTGAGTTTTTTTGAAAATACACGTTGGTATCTAACTTATGAATTTAAATTTATTTATTATCTTGAAAAAGAAAGATAACCGAGAATGAAGATGTGCTCACAAAAATTTGGTGTTAACTTATCAGTTATTACCATGGTAATAAACGGGTGGGAAAAATAACAAACGAAACAGAGCATGTCCTATGAGGCTTAGACTAATAATAAGACTTGGATAGTAGAAAAATCACTGCTTACATTAATATTTTTGTATTCATTGACAATTTATTTTGTGTAGGACATTTGCATAATAATTTGTTTATTTTCTAACGTTTGACGATCTTATTGTGAAAAATCTTTGATCAAGCATTCAACATAATTTACTGTGAGTTTTTGCAATGTGATATAAATAAAAAGAACTTTGCCTCGAGAGCTCGGATACGACAGACGTGCCTTCTAGTGCTTTTAGTTGTTTTTTTTTTCATCACCTTTACAAGCTGATGAATAACAAAATAGATTGCCCCAAGCTTATTAATAAATTAGATTTTAATATTCCGAACAGAATACCGCGGTATCCTTGCGGGCTGTTTAGGAAGAAATTTTGTAGGACGAGAATGGGCCACGACTCGCCCGTTATACGTCTGTCACGCCTGTATAACGATCTCATACAAAAGATTCCAGAGCTTAATGTTCACCATCTCAGGCTTTCGAAATTCTTGAGTCTTCTTAAAAATTGTGACGTACCTTTAGTTAGTCCATAAGTTTCTCTAAATACTTACATTAAAATATTATCTTTTTTTTGTATAAATATAACTACTGTATAATTTTACGAACCAAATATCTACTTTTTTATTGTTTGCATGCTGAGATTACCTGTTATCTTAAGAACAGTTAAACACCCAAATGTACATGTAATACTGTTTCTTATGTAGGTAGTCCAATAAATAAATTAGTGTCTACCCGCGTTAATTAATAATTTTGGTTGGAATAATCTTTTAGGTTATTCAGTGTCTTATTTTTAAAAATCATTTTCACTTCTGATTTATCAGAAACATTTAATCAAAGAGAAAACTGCTGCCAAAAAGCTTGGCATCCTATCCAAGCTTAGGCGGTATTTCACATCGGCGCAGCTGCTCCAGTTATATAAAGCGCAAATCCGGCCATGTATGGAGCACTGCTGCCACCTCTGGGGTGGGTCCGCTAAATACCAGCTTGCTACTCTGGACTCGGAGGAGTCACGCGCCGTGGGGCTCATTAATGATCCGGCTCCCTCTGCCGGGCTGCGGGATCTAGAACACCGGCGCAGCGTTGCTAGCCTGTCGGTGTTTTACAGGCTTTATTTCGGGGAGTGTGCGAGCGAACTGCATGAGTTGGTTCCGCCATCTCCTTTTCACCATCGGAGCACAAGACGCACATTAGCCTTCCATTAGCGTTGTGGATATTCCAGCCATTCGCACAAAACGTTTTGCGAACTCCTTCTTATTGCGAACAGCAAAGAAGAGGAACTCGATGCGCATGTGTTTCCGAACCAATACAATTTGGGTCTCTTCAAGACAAGAGTGAATAGGCATTTACTAGGCAGACATGTACCATCATAGATCGCATCGTCATTTACCATCCGCTGCGATTGCGATCGAGTAACTGTCTAGTCCTATACAACGTGTTAATTAAAAAGCGCAAAACCTCAGACACCCCAACTTATTTTTATTATAAAATAATTATGTAAATTATTAAATTTAATTTTTGCGGATTATTTACGAAGATATTCGCTTTTTTGTTTTCTTGTCTTTGTTGCAAAATTAAGAAGTCTATGGTAATAACGCGCGAGCTAGTGCGACGTTGCCGCTTCGCGTGCCGCCGCAATAATAGAGTTAAGTAATGATGTGGAATCGATTCTACTCTCGATTCTGAACAAACTAATTTCAGGTTTTGCGCTTTTTCATTAAAAGTTTTTCTTATATTCCAGTTTTACATATAAAAACAAACACAAAAGAAACAAAAAAAGGTGCCTTCACTCCTATGAGAAGAAACATGAATGTAGCTATACTCACTGATGAGATGCCTGATCTTGCTCTCAATGAGTCCGCACCACTGCAGCTGGTCGTCCGTGCCGCCGGCGGCGGCGAGCAGCACGATGAAGTGCTTGTAGCGCGAGAAGAAGTGCGGCGCCTCGAACAGGCGCTCCCACGCGCACTTGCCGAGCATTATCTCGTCGGTTATCGCTAGGCCTGGGAGATAAACAATAGCTAAATCTCCAGGGAATTTAAAAAAATGTTTTAATGGATAGTATTTAATGGAACGACATACTAACATAACCAACGAAATTACTATTTGAGCCTATAAATATTCTGAAATCAGTCTTTTAATAATAATAAACACGAGTCGTCTCACTCGAAAGTTCCTGTCATCCGGAACCACAACCCTAAATCTTATGGCGCTTGACTATTATTATTGTTTCAACTGGGGACGCTGGCAGTGGGCCGGGTGATCGGTCCGCTTGTTATGGGCCATTTCACCCATTGCGCCCTTGGCGCTTGACTAAGGTCCGCGTCTTAGGAATATATACCCGCCTTGTGAAAGGTTGGAGAAAGATACATCTTTACGAAATAATAATAATAATAACTTTATTTCCTCACCATAAAAAAACACATTTTGGATTACACAAGTTAACTTAGAAGTAAAGAGAAAAAGACAATTAAACCATACAGAGCACTATTTTATGGTGGATGGATACCTGAACTAGGAAGAATCCTGTATCTCAGGTTATCAACCCTCCACCCCAACAACAGGTTCTTAATATAAGGTAGGTTCTATATTTTGTGGCCGACATGTTGATTCTAAGGTCCGTATTCTAGAATCGTACTCAAGCACTGATCTGTACTTGAGTAGAGATTACAAAACGTCCGTTCATACAAAAACGTCACTCAGATCTTTACTCAAGTACAGATTTCGTTTTAGAATACGGGCTTAACACGCATTTAGGTTTAAAGAATATTTATATCTTCATTAAATTAAAAACCATACAGTCACTTACATGAGAATTTCACAGGTGTGGGTAAATACATATTTGCCCAGTAGAAAATAAATGATTTGGGAATAGTCTTCTAGGTAGGTGTACTTCCTTACATATGTTCATACAAATTCAGTGTTCATATTGTTTTACATTTACTTCGTACATTTCAGTATCTTGTAGTTGCTAAGTTTATTATTTGTCGTTTTTAATTAGTGTTTAATTGGTGTAATGGTTTTTTTGGTAACAAACAAAAGACTCACGCCCGACATTTAGATGAGAGAAAATTTAATTTTTTCAACTTTTCCTATCTTTAGATATTGAAAAGAAGAATTTATTGTAAATGCTAAAATCAAAGTGCATAACATAACATAACATGGGACCGATTGAAAAATAGGGAAAAGTCAGTACGTCCGTACACAATGTTCGAGCAGGTTTCATAGAAATATTAATCGCTTTATATTTAATCAGAACTTAAAGAATAAAAAAAAAATTGTTTAGTGTTAGAATTGAGTCACAATAACTCTATACTGGATGGATTTAATATCTTCAGTTTACGTCATTTAAATAATAACCACTGACGCAGACTTGAACTGCGTCATTTGAGGTCAATTGTTATCGCCTGCACATGCAAATAGCTTGTGTTAACAAGTTCAAGAGCGAAAATGTACCCTATAAAACTTCTGATAAAATAATGGGACTGGTTTTGTATCGATGAAAATACTGACAATTGATTGTAAAAGTAAAAACTGATAGTATTTCCACTGTTGCTATTGAAATTTACCCCCCATACATTTTTCAATAACTTTATTAAATTTGTAAATATTTTAATTTTACTTTATTCGAAAACAATTATTATTTTTCACATAAAAAGAAATTTAGAAAATTATTTTACAGGCAACACTCGCCGGCACTGACATAGCGCTATAAAAACTAAATGAACACTTACCAAGTCTAAATTCTTCCATGATAACAGTTCTTGTGGAAGCGGAGACGTTGAATGTGGAGTTCTGTTGCGGGTATGCTGGAGTGATGATTGGCATGAGGTGGTAGCGGTCTGCAACGTTCACCTGCAAGGAAAGGCACAAATAAAATAACACATTAAAGAATTAGTTTTTTTACATACAAATCGAAGCCACAATAAAGGTCCCGAAACCGCCTCCTATAATCATCTATGGCATTGAAGATCTCACCAAGCTAACTGAGCTTCTAGAAAGCGTTGCCGGCAAAACCGATTTCGTATATAAAATAGTCAACAAAAACCAACTCCGCATCAACTGTTCTAGCGTGGAGGCTTATAAATCCATACTGAAAACAATCCGAGATAAAGGACTTATTGGACACACTTTTAATAGAAAGGATAAAAGACCCTTTAGAGTTGTGATTAAAAACCTCCATCATTCCACACCTGTTGATATAATAAAGGAAACTTTAGAGGAGACAGGAAACGTAGTTATTGGGGAAATTATTAATGCAAAGTATGGGCCTGAAAAGAAACCTACCTCGACATTCTTCGCCACCCTACAACAAAGCTGCAACAACAAAGCTGTAAAAAGCATCAAATACATAAGCCATCAATCAATCTCCATAGAAGAACCACGAAAACGAAACTCAATCGTTCAATGCCAAAAATGTCAGCAATATGGCCACTCCAAAAACTACTGCATGCGACCATATCGCTGCGTGAAATGTGCTCAAGGACACAGAACAGCAGACTGTCCTAAGACTGATCGCAACACTCCAGCAAAATGCGCTCTTTGTTTTCGTGCACATCCAGCTAACTTTAAAGGATGCGAAGTGTATAAAGAAATACTATCTAGAAAATCAAACAAGCAGGCGCACATAAAAAACAGAACGCAGACAACAATGCATGATAATTTAGATAACAAGCACATTTTAGAAAGTACAGCACCCGCAGCTAAATTTGCCAATAAACCGGATAATCAACTCAACAACTAGAAAATAATGAGGAAAAAGCAAACCCACATACCAGAAAAAGGGCAAGTTATGCCGATACACTGAAAAACAACCAGAACACCAATAACGTGGAAACTACTATGCAAAATAAATTAGAAGAAATGCTTCTCAAACAAGCGGAAAAGTTTGAAATTATCTTACAACAAATGAGCACTCTGATTAACCTCATAACAACTTTAGTAGCCAAAATGCCGTAATGGCTTCCTTAAAGATAGCTACCTGGAACATAGACGGGCTATCTCATAACGTGGAAGAGGTAGAAGTCTTTTTAAATTCACACAACATAGACATCTTATTAGTGTCTGAATCTCACCTGACTGACAACAACAGTATTCATATACGCAACTATAACATCTACACCGCAAACCATCCAGATGGCACAGCACATGCGGGAGCGGCCCTCATTGTGAAGTCAAATATAAAACACCATGAACAAACACAGTTCAAGAAGCCTCACATTCAAGCAGCAACTGTAGCTATAGAGGATCGAAATGGATCATTTAATGTAACCGCCATATACTGCCCTCCAAAGCACATAATAAAGGAGGAACATTATGATGAGCTCTTCAGCTCACTGGGACTACGCTTTATAGCTGGAGGGGATTGGAATGCCAAACATGTGCACTGGGCCTCTAGACTTACCAGCACTAGAGGAAGAGAGCTCAAGAAATCTGTAGATAGGAACCACTTGATAACAATCTCAACTGCTGAACCGACTAATTGGCCGACTGATCCAAACCGCCTTCCCGACGTTATAGACTTTTTTATCGTTAGGGGCCTCTCGAGATTATCCCACTACACAGAAACTTGTCTGGATTCTAACACCAACCATGTACCGGTAATTCTGACTCTCGACACTGCTATCATGAATATTGAACATGACAATAAACTCTACAACAAGCGTACCGATTGGAACTCGTATCGGGAATTGGTTCATGAAAGATTGGATTTGAAGGTAAATTTAAAGACCGAATCGGACATTGACAATGCAGTGCGCAAATTAACATCAGTTATCCAAGAAAGTTGTTGGATCTCCACCCCTGAAGTCATCGATCGTCCCCCAAAAAGTAAAACATACTCTGATTCCATACGACAGAAGATACTAGAAAAAAGGAGGCTACGTCGAGTATGGCACGTTAGTAGGCACTCTAATGACAAGAGGGAACTAAACAAAGCCATTCGGGATTTGAAAAGCCTTATCAGGGAGGCTAACGAGGCTGCCTTGGATACTTACCTGGAAAGTTTAGCACCTACAAAGAGCACCAATTACTCACTATGGAAAGCCTGCAAAAACCATGATAGACCTTTATGTCAAAAACCACCACTACGCACAAGTGACGGTCAGTGGATTAGAACCACACTTGACAAGGCGGAAGCGTTTGCAAAGCATTTGAGTCAAGTATTTGCTCCCAATGATCCAGCGGTGAATGCAGATGATACAGAGATTGACTCGACTCTAAACCAAGACTTTCAACTGGATATCCCCCTAAAACTAGTGACACCTAAAGAAATATTCAGAAACCTCAGATCACTTAAGAATAACAAAGCTCCGGGATATGACCTCATTGACAAAAAAGTTCTCGAAGAATCACCGCGTAAAGTAGCCGTATACCTAACAATGTTATTCAACGCTATAATGAGAATTGGATACTTTCCAGACATATGGAAAGTATCAAATGTTATAATGATGCACAAACCCGGAAAACTGATTCACGAAATAACATCATATAGGCCTATCAGTCTCTTGCCGATTATGTCAAAGCTACTTGAAAAGTCGCTTCTACACAGAATGATGAAAGTTATAAAAGAAAACTCAATTATCCCGGAACACCAGTTTGGTTTTAGGAAGGAACACGCGACTGTTGAACAAGTACATAGAGTGTGCAGAAAGATAAGAACGTCTCTGGAGAAAAAAGAATACTGTTCATCGGTTTTTCTTGACATTCAACAGGCTTTCGATAGAGTCTGGCATAAGGGTTTGCTCTACAAAATAAAAACAATATTACCACACACATTTTATCCAATTCTGAAATCCTATCTGGCCGATAGATTTTTTCGAGTGAAGGAGAGCATTTGCTCATCCAAACTGCATAAAGTATTAGCAGGAGTGCCACAGGGATCTGTACTGGGACCAGTCCTATACACGCTGTTCACACATGATTTGCCACAGACCCCAGGAGTTACTATAGCCACCTTCGCTGATGACACAGCCTTACTCACCTCAAACAAATGTCCTACTACAGCTTCCCAGGTTCTGCAGGACAGTTTGAATGAAATTAAGGAATGGCTTGCCAAATGGAGAATTGCCGTCAGTGTATCCAAATCTGTGCACATAACGTTCACCCTGCGCAAAGAAGATTGTCCTCCAGTCATGTTAAATGGCGTTCAGCTACCACATCACCAAACAGTAAGGTATCTGGGCATGCACCTGGACCGCAGACTTACATGGAGAAAGCATGTTGAAACCAAAAGAGATGAGATCAACCTAAGATACAAGGGACTCTACTGGCTGCTAGGACGTAACTCAAAACTATCTCTAGACAACAAGTTGCTCATATACAAAACTATTCTGAAACCCATCTGGACATATGGAATACAGTTGTGGGGCTCTGCTAGTGCCTCCAACATTATGATTATACAGAGAGCCCAGAACTCCATTTTAAAACAAATATCTAATGCGCCATGGTTTATAAGAATAACAGAGGTGCATGAAATTCTGAATATTCCAATGATAAGAGAGGAAATAGAAACCCACAGAGCTAACTATAGATTAAGACTGTCGAAGCACCCGAACCAACTAGCGGGGCAGCTCACTATCCCTGAAACCATGCGTCGGCTTAAAAAGCGACGGGATATCTTCGACGATTAGACCGCAATCCGATAATGACAAAGAAAGGGCTGGCTCTGCTGAGAGCAGCGCCCTAAACGACCAAACTCACTTACCTCATCTGCTCATAGTCTGAAATGGCTGATTGCATGATAAAAAAAATTCAAAAAAAAAAAAAAGTTTTTTCACACATTTTTGAAATTTTTATTTACTGACACTGACATACCGGGTGATTACTTACACCGTGAGAAATACGTCAACACAATTTTATCAGTAAGTGATGCAGAAACTACATTAGCGACAATTCGATTTTTTAATCAAGTTTTAGATTGACATAGAGGTTCATAAACAAAATCAGTCAGATATTACCATTTTGTGCATAAAAATAAGTTATTTAAAAATATCTTATTTTTTCTACATCACCTACTGATTATGCTTTATTTATTATGCTATTTAACTTACGGTACAAATAATCAGCTAGTTTAAGATTCTGGTGAATTAAAGCGAGTGACCATTCTTTTTGATGATAACTTTTTTTTTTAACTTTATTTTACAACGCGATCTATCCGATGATATAAAGCGATGGGTTGTGAGGGTGGTGCTAAGACTTGCATGGCATAAATGCATGACTTATCCATTTAAGTTAAGGAAGAAGTTCCCGTGGGCACCTTCTCTTCAGTCTGTCAAAAGTTGGAGCACTTTTGAATAACTCCATTGCCAGGAGGTTTGTATGATTTTTCAATCTGTCTGCATATCTTATTGCAGTTCTAGCAATTTCCTGCTTCATTGTTGGAATGTTTAGGTCACGGTGCAAGTGAATGATAACTAAAAGGTATCAATTCCAAGCAATTGTACATAGCAAACATTGATGTGATAATGATGGTTTGCACCGTGAACATTCACAAAAAAAATCATTATGCACTCACCCTAGGATCCCAAACAGGGAAGCCCAAGTTGACGTGATCGGGCTGCTTCAGCAGAACGGGCTGCGGCCACTTCCACTGGCTGAAGACCAGGAAGAACTTGTGCACCAGCGTGGCGGGCAGCGCGTTGGGGTACAGCTGGCACGTGCGCGCCACCAGCATGGCCCACGACACGCCGCCCAGGTAGCCCAGCGTGTTGGAGTAGATGCCGTGGCCTGGGGGGGAGATGGCTACGTTATTTTCTATTTATGTATACAATTTTGAATGAAAGATAAACTGCCCTGAAAAGGCTCGAGAACAGCTAATGATTCAGAAAATTGATGACAGGAGCAATACATTCAGTCAATAAAGTATCGGGAATGGATGATTTGTTTATGGTCCCAAATTCAAATTTTTGTCTTTTTAGTTGTTGTTAGATTGGCACAACTGTTTTCCATTTTGGCGCGGAGTTTGAGTTGCATCTGTTATTCATATCAAATACAGTGCTGTTTTTAGTTATATCATGTCTAGTGTGTGTTGCGAATTTCATAATGTACAAAAACATCGAACGAGTTTGTCTTAAATTTTGCATCGCCAATGGAATTTCGTGTTCAGAGTCACTGAAAATGTTACAGAAGGCTTACGGTGAATCGACTTTATCATAAACACGTGCTTATAAGTGGTACAAAGCGCTCAAAAACGGTCGAGACCAAATTCGACGAAAAATGCCAGATTTGTGGAAAGAAAATTCTTGGATTTTCAACCACGATAATGCGACTTCACACAAGGCCATCATTGTGAACGAATTTCTGAGCAAACACTCAACAAATGCCATCGAGCAACCACCATATTCACCAGATATGGCTCCGGCCGATTTCTTTCTTTTTCCTAAACTCAAATTACCACTTCGTGACACCCGTTTTCAATCGGTAGAAGTCATAAAGGAGAATTCGCGGCGAGAACTGAACTCAATTCTGGAAACAGCGTTTAAAAAATGTTTTGATGATTGGATTATTTGTTGGCGTAAGTGTATCGTTTCTGAAGAAGCATACTTTGAAGGTGATAAAATAAATTTGGATGAATAACAAACATTTTGTGTATTTTTCATCTCTTCCCAGTACCTTCTTAACAGAGTAGTATTTCAAAATAACAGACAATTGAAAAAAGGGTTATTTTGTAACAATGACATAAAAATAAACCGCCTTCAGTAGTTTAAACATTACGAAATATTTTTTTAAATTTCAAAAACCAAAAATCATCAATTCACACTTTCGATAAGTCTTGAGTGTAAAATCCTAAGAGGTTTTATTAACTTTTGTGAATATTTTTTTATTTATTTATTAGGTACACAAGACAGAATTATAAAAGAACATCTATGTAACATCAAGTCGTTTTTGAACAAATTTTTGCTTTGACATAAGTTAGCAACTACTGTAAGTTTGATAAAGGGATAACTCTACGTATTCTTCTTTATCTATTCAATATAGACAGTGTACTCACGTTTAGCCCAAAGCTTGATGGCTCTCAGCGCCAACCGGAAGTTGCCGATGTTCGGCACGAGGCGCAAGATCTCGTCGGTGACGCGGCATCCGTTGAGCGAGCGCACGCACTTCTGGTCCAGGTTCTTGAGCAATGTGTCGTCGCGGAGGTCGAACGAGTCTGGAGGAGACAGGTGGTATTCAGATTTGCACGAAATACTATCTGTGACTACACAAAAGGTCACTGTCAAATATGTAGGCTTTTTGCTCCTTATAATTACTGTCGAAGCAGGAAGCATAAACATAAGGACGACGTAGATATAGAGAGGGAGCGCAGGGCACTGGTGGTTCGTGGTAACATGCTGGCTCGTAGGTTTTCCCGCTGTACGGACCTGGTTAAAGTCACGCTCTGTAAGGCGTACTGCTAGGGATTGTACACGGGCGGCCTATGGACGGCGTACACCAAGAAATCCATAGAAACCCTGCGCGTCCAAATATAACAACATCTTTAGAATGATGTTGGGGCTTCCTCGCTGGTGCAGTGCCTCTGAAATGTTCGCACAGGCACACACAGACGGCTTCCACGCGGTATTTCGCAAGAAAGTCGCATCATTGATGAGGAGGGTACGGGGGAGCCACAACAGCATCCTGAAGGTTGTCGCTGAGGACCTCAGAGCACCTGTGCTGAGACATTTCAACCGGGTGATGGTCAAATAGATCTATTTCGGTCTAGGGCCGAGTGTCTCATTTTTTATTGGTCGTATTTGTATTGATTAATAGCTATTAAGTTCTAACATTCGTTTTTAAGTCATCTATATTACTAACCCATGGATCTTGACATCCTAATAAATAAAAATAAAATTGAATTGAATTGAATTGAATAAACTGTTTGAATTGAATTAGAGATGCGTTCCATAACAAAAGGAATTTCACTCTCAGGAGTGAAAATCACATTAACTCGCTAAATTGAACCCGATTAAAAACGAGGTTGATCGAGCTATCACCTGACAGTTTCCTAGTTGTTTTGGAACGTATTCGGGCGAACTCTATTTTCACTCTGACGAGTGCGAATTCTACCGATGCGTGGAGCCCGATGACATTCACCTGACAGCTGTCAGAAAAAGTGCTTTCGATTCACTTTATTTTTCTTCCACCCTTGCCACGTTTGAATTGATTCTGTATAAGCTTCGCAGTGTGTTTTTAAAGCAGCTGTACACTTCGCTTTAGACAGTGGGTTTTTTTAATTTCCAGTAGCTTTTTCAGAATAGCTCCACAGATGACAATAAGATGGCGTCCAGCTCTTCTTTTTCTCAAGACGGGAACCAGCTAACGGCAAAGTAATATGAATGAGTTGATCACTCATATTACCTATTTATTTCATCTCATCGCATGTGAACTCACCAGGTATCTCCTTCAACGCCAGGCGGGCGAACAGCAAATCAATTTCAATTCCGTCAAAGTTCATCTTTATCACCGGCACGAATGCGTCTTCCACGGCTCTCAGGTCTTTTACCTGCAGAAAGTAAAAGTAAGTAAGATATATTTAGTTGTACTTTGTATCCTTTTTTTAATCGCTTTTAACAAAATCGAAGAATCGGTGCAATGTATTCCTTCCCATAGCTTCCATAATTATGTAACTGGGTTTGTCCCGTTTAATAAGTGTTAAATAAATAAATAAGGAGGGTTTTGGAATTAGTGGCGCAAATTAAGGTCCTCAATCTCTGCAGTTTAGGCAATTTTTTTAAACATGAACCATTAAATATAAATATGATTAGTTATGGTAAGGTTTGCGAACAAAATCAGATGAAAATTCGTATTTCTTGTACGGAAATGAAAATCATAGCATAAAAGTTCGAATCGAAATCGAATATGCTTCTAAATAAGTTTACCATCATCATGGTTACAAATAGAGATAATATTTCAATATTTAAATACCTGTGGCTGTGTCTTGAGCATGTCGTAAAAGGAAGCGAAGTAATCGGTGCGGTCGATGTGACGCGGCGCCACGCACAGCGCGTCAATGTCAGCGCCGCGGTGGTGGACCTGATGGAAATATCATGTCTGGTTACCAAGCAATCCAAATGCGATATCATCTACATATAGCAATAAGAGAAAAACAGGGGCCAGGTCACCAAACGGTTGCGAGTTCCTCTCGCGCCCGTATTTTTTTAGATTTTCAATTGAGGGGGGATATATTGCCATCAGCCATATGTGTTGTGTTTGAAATGTGGTTGAAGGTTAAAACTTTAGCGGCCTCCAGCCTAGACAAAAATAGTAGAAAGTATAAGAATTTAAAAAAAGTTTAGTTATAATTCACAACTGCTACGTTCCCCCTGAGTGTACCGATAGGCAAGAAACAAATCGAGCATATGTGCGAAAAGTGGAAACGCTGCGGTGTAGAATTCAAATCGATTATATTTAGGATTCAATAAAGTATCAGAGAGTTTGTAAAGTCAGTGACTTCAAGGGTAAAATAAAAACCTTACCATCCTAACTAAAGCTTTTCCAAAGTTAATAATGAGGTACTATACTATTTTCACTGTAAGATGATATGCCTGACAGCTCTCATTGTTCCGTGTCACGCATACTATTTCAAACTAAATAAAAAGAAACTGGCAAAAGAAGATGTTATAAACTATTAAAAAACTATTGTCCTTTGAATCTTATCAAGTAAATTATTGTTATATATTATTAACTGTTAATAAATGAAGTAAATGAAATGAATATATCTTTACAGCGCCTTCTGCGTGAAAAGGCACGCCATTCAATAGTGTATTGACACTACTGAATCGACAAAAATCGATCAATAGGAGCGACCATTTTTAATCACCTCATTCGCATCAGTAAGAGTGCGTCTGCCTTGTGTGCTATTTTTTAACTATTATTTTCGAAATACCGCGTTTTATTCTATAACCTATCAGCCATAACCCGTTAATTATGAATTTATTTAAAGATTTAAAATCGGTAAATCCGATACCATTTCCTTTGCCAACTCGATAAAATTACATCCGTTACATCACTTTAACTGACAATTTTAAACTGTCAGGGATATCATCACACGGCGAAAGTAGTATAACAGGAAAACTACCCATCATTGAAATCAAGTCACAGCTACAATGGGTAAACGAATACCGTTATTTCATTAAAGTTGGCTATAACTTTGAAAATCTTCATTCAATAACTTACCCCAAGCCTGTAAGATCCGAAAGTGTAGATATTCCCCCCGACAGTATCAGCGACACTAGGCGGCATGTTCTTGCGCAGCGACTCCTCGCGGATCCAGTTCCTCACGAGGCGGTGTAGCGCGCCCAGGACTTCCATGCGGTGGTGCATTTCCTGTTCGGACTCGAACACGCCGAAGGGGACCAGGCAATCTTTCAACTCATTCGTCTTTTCAATGTCGATAGGCTTCGGACCTGTGGCACAAGATGGAAATAAAATTGTTAAGTTTGTTCACTTAAGAAGAAAAGCAATCGCTCAACTCTTGGAAAGGTATTTTAGTTAGTTTTGATAACCTTCTTCTTGGTAGGGAATAAATCTGATGTTTATTTTGCTTGGAACAACTAACAAAGATTACTGCTGGTTCAGTCAGTGTGCTTGAGAGACTTTGCAAGTTCAGTTGTGAAAAGGCTACTCATATTCGATTTTTGGCTTCTGCCTTTTTATCTTATTATTAAAGGTAAATGGATGCATGATTAAGGTAGAATGGTGACCATGGACTGGAAGCTGGCCGTCCCTAACCATTCAGCCTGAAATCTATGTGGATGCATATGTTTGGGGCTCATGGCTGCGAATAATGATGATGGGCCATACAATTTGGGTTAGAAACAAAAGATTTTACACACCTGCCATAGAAATAGCGGAGGTCATGCCCAGCGTCTTCAGGTTCTGCTGGTTCTGGTGCTCGTTAGCCTTCCCAGCAGTCTGGTGGTTGGTGTTCGAGTGGGAGTACTGCGACGCTGGCCACATCTTGGCGATTTCGGTTCTCTTATTATACGTGTATCATTGGCTTAAAACTAACGGTGGGAAATGTCGATGTTCCTATGCTCTCCTAGGGAACAACTGTTGGGCCTTCCACCGAAATCTGAAACAAATGTTTATGAATTGCAATCAAGGAAATTTGTTTTAGTTAGACACCGTTGAATGACACATTCTTATAAGAATAAGAAATAATATAGGAGACTGGAGAGAATGATTCCCAATAAGGATAAATAAAATCTATTTGTGTATTTCCCAGCAAGTAGTGTTTTAGAACTGGATGCGTCTTGGATAGGAGGAACAGGACAATAATGAAATTTGGACATTGGTTAGAAAGAAGTCTGCATGAGATAGAAATTGATGATGTGCACTTGCTTGATCAACTGCTTGATCGGCAATAGAATCAGAGAACGCATAAAGGTATATATATATGGGCCTCTGTTATATATCACTTTTGTAATGTATAATATTGCCTGAAATAAATGAGTTACTGTTATTATTGTAATGGGTATTAAATTAGCCATCTAAATCGAGTTTCTTGCCGGAGTCTTCTCGATAAGAAGCAACGTCCGAACCGGTGGTAGATTCGCATTATGTTTATTTAGGATAGGTACTATTATTTTATTTACGTCTATTATTGTTTATATATTTTTTTGTGAATTTTGACATTTCATAAGTGCTTCTTTGTAAAAGCTTATTTTTTACTTACTTACTTGAATTTAGAATAGATGATGATTAATGCTAAGAAAATATTTGTCATTAAATGATAGGTTGGGGGAAAAAGTTTCTTCGCATTTTTTAAGATAATTTAAAACATTTTTTAAAATAGTTTATTTACATTTAACTAAAGTATGTAGGTGCCATTTTGTTCAATTACTTTTTGCCATCTTGTAGGTAGGGACATGATCTCATTGCTATAGGAATTTTGAGGCTTCTGATCAAAATACCGCGACAAGTGGTTTTGACAGTCCGCTCGTGATGTTAACCTGACACTGCCTAAAGAATTCTGAAGAGACCGAGACAGGTGGAAATCTGAAGGTGCAAGGTCAGGACTATACGGCGGATGCATTAACACCTCCCAGCCAAACTCTCCTAATTTTTGCTGAGTGGCTAGAGATGTGTGAGCCCTAGCGTTATCATAAAAAACTACACGCTTTCTGTTGATTAATTTCGGCCGCTTTCTCTCAACTTCTGGCTTTAATCCCATCAGTTGTTCGCAGTAGAGTTCAGTATCGATGGTCCTGCCTGGTGGTAACAGCTCGTAATGAATATTGCCCTTCCAATCCCACCACACACACAGCATCACCTTGTTGCGAGTTAACCCCGGTCTCCCCACAGTCTGTGAAGCCTGACCGGCCTTTGACCACGACCTATTTCGCACGTGATCCACTCTTCATCACCAGTTATCAGCTTCTTCAAAAATGGTTCGGTTTCATTACGTCGTAATAAAGAATCACAAATGAGTACACGGTTCATTAGGTTTCTTTCAATGAGCTCGTGAGGTACCCAAATATCGAGCTTTTTTGTGTACCCGTTTTTTTCAAATGCGCCAAAACTGTTCATGGTCAATTCCCAGTTCTTCAGCTACGTCGTTACTACTGATATGCCGATCATGCTCCACTTTTTCAAAAAATGGCATCCATTTTATCCGTAATAGGGCGGGGCGACCAGAGCGACGTGCAAATTTGACATCAAAATTTCCGGATTGAAAAAGCTTAAACAAAATTTGTGCTACTCTCAGACACTGCACTAGGTCCATAAACATCGCATTTTTTTCGCGGCTTGTGTTGCATTTTTACCTTTTTTGTAGTAAAATTTTCAAAATGTATCGAATTTCTTCTTTAGATTCACTCATCTTGACAGTAAGAAAAACAAATGAAAATCACACATTTTCCTAATTTGAATGTGGAATAATATTCTTTAAAATTCAAACTTTTAATGATACCAAAACCAGCCAGATACAAATAGTATAGTCAAAGAGATTTTATTACAAGTTCATACATACTATATGCGAAAAAACTTTTTCCCCAACCTAATATAATGTTGTGCCCGCGAAAAAGACACGAGCTTGTAACTATTACATAGTTTGTAAAGGTAGCAGACATCTCTTCCCTGGTTAGTTTACTGAAATGGCTAATAAGAAGAAATATCGCTTAGTCTTAAGTCTACAGTAAACTTATCTTTTAATGAGTGAACTTCGCCTGATATTTACTATAGAAGCACTTTTATCCAATTTGACCAGAAGCAACAGCAAACAAACACGTCCAGGATTCCAAGCCAATTAAACGCATAAATCCAACTGAGCCATGAAGAATCCTTTGGAGGCATTTTTTTACAGTACGGGATGATAGGGCTAACTAAGTTCGTTTATCTATGATGATTAATCAAACACAACCATTAGTTACTAATAAGAGCGGGTCCTTTACGACTTGGTTAGAGTGACTATTGCTGTTAAGAATGAACAGCTCAAAAAAGTATTTGTATGGGCTTCTGCTATATTTAAAATTTAGAGGATCGGTTTAAACTATGCACACTTAAAGAGTTATGCCTTGGCTTTTCCGCTTGATGCGTCCTAAATAATATACAACGGATCAAGAAGAATTTTGTAATATTTTTCTATCGAAGAACTCAATCAATAACGCTATTTTGCAATGAAAGAGTTATTTATCTGAAATAACCTCCTGGATTTGTTTGAAACAACTTACTAGCACTATTTATTTAAAAACCGAAAACAGCACTTTACGCAAATTATCAAAACACGTCCGAACCAAGTGAACGCGGAGACGTATCTGATAACTGAACAGTCAATTTTATTATAATATAACTCGACCGAGTACCGAGTCGAATGAGCGCAGAGACGTAACTGACGAGTTAAGTCGGATAGTACCACAGAACAAAATATAGTGCCTTGCCTTCCTTGGAAGGCGTAAGCGGTGGTGGGGATGAAGCAACTGAGTTTAGTAATTTGGTTACAGATGGCAGCAAATCAGAGTTTGTTTAATTTATTTATTTAGTGATAATTTTCGACGCCTGGTGGTGCTAATATTATTTTTCTAGATGGGATTGAATATTAAAAAGTTTATTAAAACATGTTCAATCATATATTACATGGCTATTTCAATATTTTTTTGACACAATTACTTATTTCTTGAGATAACGAAAAATGCCACGGACGAATTTTAATTATTTATTAAAAACCGGGAAGTGCGTTATTCCTTCTTGTAATTTGGTATTATTTATTTTCATATGTATTAAACCTCACACCGTTTTGGACAAAAATTAGTGCCAACTACTGTGATTCAAAACTTTTTTTCATCTTATTAGAAGTAACAGGAATACCCTAAACTCAATTGATTTTATTTATGAAACCATGGGTTTCTTTATTTTCCTTTTTTTTATTCGATAACTGCATACCAACTTTATCCCAAGCGGGGTAGTCAGAGGCAAGTGACTGTGCCGTCATGATAAACAAAACACTCGAAACTCACGAAGCCGATATTCGATAACTACGTATTGGAAATATCTACTTACTTGAGTAGTTTTTATATTTTTACACCACACAACACTTAAAAAAAACATACAAACTCGACCGAACTGAGTGAACGCGGAAGCGAAACTGTCAACTGGTCAGATAGATAAGTCTAAACTATTTATGCTTTCTTTACCTCGTGTGTAGGTGGGGGTAAATCATTTTTTTGGCTGAGACCAATCATAATTAAATAATTACTATTTTGATTGATAATGATTTCCTTTAAATTGTAGTTAGAATTATTTCATAGTTTTGTATAATTATTATTCATCAGTGATCGAATATTATAGCGCTTATTAAAGTAAACTTCTAAAGAATAATATTGATGTTTCTGAATGAAATCATTTGTAAGTATGTCACAATTTATAAATAAATTTGACAAAAAAACTTAGTAGAACTTCTCGTGTAAATGTTTTCTTCATTGTCCGATGCATAAATACATCAACCTACAGAAAAATTGTTAAGTCATCCAAGGATAGAAACTAGAACCATTTAACTCATTCCTAGGGAGTTTCTATTTTAAGATGTACAATAAAGATTTGTATAAGCTAAAAATAAAAGTTCACTTGTTCAAACATGTTTTCTAGTAATTTACTGAGCAATCGCAAGAATCTGGGAAAGTGTAAGTTAGCTTAGAATATATTATGAAATATATCTGTTTTTATGTTTTTATTATTTAAAATTAAAAATACCACGTGAAAAGAAGTAAATGGGTATACGTTTCTTTTTAATGACGAACTACTATTCACATCACCATTTGATTCTTGCATGCATTTAGATAGCAATACTTATTAGACTTTAGGCCATCAGTTTATACAGCATTAGTATCATAAAAGCGGTTACCTATTGAAACGCATAACGTTTTTAGCCATAAACTAACAATGCATACTGTTAGTGGCCATAAGTCATTTGCCATAAGCCTTTAAAGCATAACTTCATAACGCATCATAACATAAAATAGCCGAAATTTGTAAAGCATAATTAAAGAAAGACGTAATTTTGATAAGCATAAGTATCAAAAGGCATATATTTTTTTTGCCATAATATTCAAAAGACATCCTCTTCAAAAAGCATACATTCACCATGATATGCAAGCATGCTTGCTTGCACGTATAATACTAAATAGCGAGTTTTCTGGCGTTTCGCCGGCCGCTGCCGCGGCACGCTCGCTTCGCTCGCTCGGCTTGCGCGTTGTTTGGTCGCAGTTATAACCTAACCTAAACAATGAACGATATAACTAAAATAAAGAGAAAAAAATTCGGAGGCTAAAATAAAAATATCACGAACAGGCGTTTTGGGGTTAGAAATACTACCTGCGCTTTTGTGCCGTTGCGTGGCTGTTACGTATAATCAAGGGCTACGCACGATGTACATTGAGAGTTGAACGTCTTGAAGCAATTTTTTGTTAGGAAATACTTGAAATTTTGATAATGTTGCTTAGGACAAAAATTAAGTAATAATGATTAAAGTTTGTTTTCATTAAAATCTTGAGATTTTTTCTTTGACTTTGACCTTCAATAACTTGGTAACTATTGAGTTCCCAGGTATAGTCTAGAAAGAAAAAATGGTCCTGATATTGTGCAGAATACGTAGGTTTCGGCTTCGTAATGGGTCTTTTTACACCCTTTATTTAGAAATATTTGAGTAGGTACGTTTATCCGGATGATCTGGTGTAAATTGTCCCACATCATACATTTTCGTCACATGTATGTTCGTCATGGGTGGGGATTGAACCCACCGTACCACGCGTGCTGGACTACGGCGTCATCCACACACAAATTCAGCATTTGTTGGCCCGAACTAAAAGGTTCGGTGACTCGTTTCTTTGTCGTACCATCCAGCCGTGGAACGCCCTTCCAGCACATATGTTTCCTTCCTTTTATAGTCCCGGGTTCTTCAAGCGGGGCGTGAAAAGGCATTTCTGCAGGCCTTCAAGGTGGGATGGCCAGCCCAGTGATTCGTTTGAATGACTGGGCTTGTCAGCCTCATATCTCGACCTCACGACCGTTTTCCATCAGGTGGAGTGAGGTCATCTTGACGGGCAATATAAAAAAAAGATAATATAGTTTTAACTTCATGTAGATCCATTATAACACGTGTTCACGGACGAACGTGTATACACGGATTGACTACATCAAGATTGAATGTGTAATGTTAATGCTGTAGTCGTGATCAGAGCTACACGATCGCGGTCTAAATTGACAGTGTACGCATACACATTCGTTTTCCAAACCTTTTTCAATTAGTTTCATCTACAGTCTCATTACTAATATTATGAAGAGGAAATATTTAATTTGTTTCTAATGAACTAACTCAAAAACGACTGGACTATTTTAAAAAATATAATCCAATATTAAGCTAAATATTCAGCGAGTAAAATTAGCTATATTTTAAAGGACGAAGAGGCCATGCTGGCAAAGCCACTTTGTCACAATATAACGAAAAATACCACGAGCGAATAATAAAAAAGTCGACAGTAAAGAGTTCAGATATTTAGGACGATAAAACTTACTAAAAAAATAATTCTAGTTTTTGAAACTAAATGACAAAGTCCAGGTAAAGAGCCTAATGAGACGGACGTCGGTGTCTATTGATATATTATTTTAATTGTAATTAATCATATATTATGCATTAGCTAAAAGCCGCATAGCACAAAAAACACGTGTCGTCAAAGAAATTCACTCTTTCGACATTACAAAAGAGTGAATTTCTGCTCCACGGCTCAATTTTGCATTCTGTATATTCAAAGTTAAGTTTTTAAAACTTAGCCAAAGTATTTTTGCAGCAAGATGACAAACTACTTAACTACTGTAGTTAATTAATGAAGTGTATAATGCAGCATTAATTAACTATCTAACATAATATAATAAATAATGTATAACTCTCTTGAGAATTAGGGATTTTTGGAATTATTTAACAATATTATTAATACCTTATTAAAGGGTACTTGAATGATAAGGTAAAGCGGTTGAGTTAAGGTTTTAAGGTACTTATACAACACAAAAATTGAAAAAAAAATACCTAGTTCAAAAACAGCACTCAAAATATGTATGAGATGATAATTATTTTAAGAATTTAGTAACTACATGATATTTTTTATAAGACGCCGACAGACACTTCTTCTGCTAGTTCGGAAACCATATAAATGTTTGATTGAATTGAACTAGTATATTGCAATTATTTATGACCATAGATTGTCATAATCATAACAATGTTGCCAGCCACTTAATTAGTTTTTACCTAAAACAAAAAAGATCACTGTTATTAAAGAACAATGACTTGACAGAGTTTATGTCGCGCACCTTTTGATTTATGTTTTATTTTATTTAGTTATATTTAATGTAGAAAAGGGTTTCAATTTCTACAATATTATCTATTGTTTTTCAAAGTTGCAGCTGTAAGCATTACTTATAAGAAGGAAATCATTTAATTTTGGTGGTTTTTAATTAGAATTTAATTTAACTAACTAAAATTAAATTCATTAGAACGGAAAACACACAAGTTCTCACTTAGTCAACCGTAGCGAGTTTCTATTCTAGGGTTTAACGATGTTTTCTAAACGTAACAACAATAGACAATAAAGAAATATAACTAAAAATCTGTCACAATTACCCGATCAAATTATCGCTAATTATACACTTCTAATCTTCTATTCTATTGTTCACTAAATCTGTAGCTTATGGATTATTTTCGTTTCGTATAAGAAAAAAAATGCAACGTGGTATTTACTTATAGCCACTTGTTTATGACGAGATCATCTCTATCCATCTTCGCATGACTCAGTGTTGCCAAAATACGACGTATTGGGATTTTATTATCAATAACACGAAATAAATTTTCGACTCTAGTTTTTTTGTTCTAAATGACTTACGTGCGATTATGTTGTTAGCTGCTGATGGCTTTCACAGCTTCACCGGACAATATTTTGGATTGAGAGCCGTCCGGTGAGCGAAGGCTCTCAACCCAAAATATTTAAGTTAAGTGGCTTAGGCCGTTACTATGGGAGATGGCAAACGGACGTATTTCGACTCCGTGAAGTTCGTATAATGAATTACAATAGTACCTACTTCACCGTTGCATTTATTAGTAAGCAGTTCGTCTTGTGGCAGATGGGCATGGCTACTGACTGTTCTGCTGTGAGATAACTCAGATCAGTAGGGCTATTCTGAAAAACTCATTCCGAACCTCAACCAGTGAATCCGCTGTGAGATTCAACTTTCGCATCGTGTAAAACTGAATAACGACGAAATGTCGCCTTTCTGATGAACGTGTTTATAATAGAAAACTTTTAATGAGATTTTGACATTAAGTTTATATAAATTGTGCGTTTATAAGCAAAAGTGTGTTCGATCACCTGTGTGAGGCTTCGAATTTTACAGAATCAAACTACAGCAGAGCCATTCTCTAAAAATACGAACTCAAATTCCCTCAGGTTACCTAGAACATAATTTTACGTATAAAAAAAAATAACAAAAAAAAACACACTTCAAAAAAAACTATTCCAAAACAAAGCACTAAAAAGTAAAGAAATAATTGCGTATTCTTCTAAAACTTATACGATAATATAATGTAGGTACAATAATATTTTTGTAGGAGTCTGTGTCAGCCAAGGAAACACTACAATATACCTATAGTTAGACCGCATAATTGAGTCCTCGCCTGCGGGGTACAGGGGCGCGGGGGTAGGACGAGAACGGGGGCCGCGGGAGGTGGCAGAACACCTTGCCTGCCGCCCGCACCTCTCCCGCCCCCCGTTCTCGTCTAACCCGCGCCCCTGTACCCCGCAGGCGAGGACTCAATTAAGCGGTCTAACTATAGCAATATACCTATTTCTTCCATATCACGTTTTCGTATTTATGTAGGTATAGTACGACCGTCTAAATCAGTCTTCGCCTGCGCGGTACAGGGGTGAGGGGGTAGGACGACAACGGGGATCGAGAGAGGTGCGGGGGCGGGCGCGCGAAGCGTTACGCACATGAGGTGAACGTAATAGACAGTTCTTAAGATTTATGTGACGTCATAGTGGATTTTTATATATTTTTTAAAGCAGTGACGGTAAATTTGAATGAAACAACTAATTTAATATTTAGGTAACAAACTATTATATTGTTTATTACAAGAATCATCAAAACCAAAAATCAAATCATCGAAATCAATCACAAATGTCCATATCAATATCACTTGAACTTGATTCTTCACTTTCGGAGCAGCCATCCTCAGAATCATCAGAATCGTTCTGCACATTAATAATAAAATCAACAGCATCATCTACAATACCATCATGTTTGCAGTATTCGTCCTCAATTATAATTAGGTGGTTAACGCAATGCTCCCACTTTTCTGCAGAATATTCAGCAAATAATCCCTCTAATATACTTTTTTTTTGGTCCAAATTAGAGTCGACACTTTTTTGAGCTAAGTGTCCTTTAACATCACCCCAGACTAGTTCAATGGGGTTCAGGTCTGGGTGGTAAGGGGGCAAACGAAGCACTTCATGTCCGTTTCTTTTTAATAACTCGTCAATTTTATAAATGTCTTCTGTGAAATGCCTTTTAATTAATTTATATAACTCATCCTTCCTTAGTTTATCATCAAATGGCACGTCATGTCGTCGTAGCCATTTGGATTTGAATATTACAAGTGCCCCGTCTACAAATCCAGTTTGGCCTCCACAATGAACAATGATCAAACGGTCCCCTTTACCGATATTAGACAGCACGCCGTGTTCATCCTTTGATTGCCAACACTTTGATACGTTATGAGACGCATTGACATAAGTTTCGTCAAGATATATAATATTTCTTCCTTCCCTACGATATTTTTTTATAGACTGTAGGTATTTCCACCTCCATGATGTTATGTTTGGCTGTTCAATAGTTTCCTTTTGGATCCGCATTTCTTAAATTTGAAACCAAGATCATGTAATAATAGCCTTAAATATTCCCTTCCGCAGTGTAATATATTCTCTTCTCTAAGTATAACATTCAAAGTTTTTAGAGTTGGTATTTTTTTATGAATTGTATAAAATTAAGAGACTTTTCTTTTTACTACTCCTTTTGCAAAATCGTCTATTTCAACTCTTTTTCTGCGCACTTGTTTTGGTTTTTTTGGTGATTTAAATATTTCGTTATCTTTCAATAGTCTCCTTTGTTGTACAATTCTAGATACAGATTTATCCGATAGTCCAGTAACCTCTGCTACGGTTTTGTTCAAATTTATATCTTGCAGATATTCAGTGGAATTTGGATCCAGTTTCTTTTTTCTAAAATATTCATATACGTTAAAAGCCATTTGCTTGCACTGGCTATAAATTTTATGTCCGAAGATATTTCGACTCATCTTGAGAATGTAATCTCATGTATAACTGTCGTAAAGCGTCCAGAACTATCAACACGAGTGATCGCTAACCGTGTAGCGAGCGTACTGAGTTGTTACAAAAATGCACCTGCCGCCCGCACCTCTCTCGGTCACCGTTGTCGCCCAACCCCCGCACACCTGTACCGCGTAGGCGAAGACTGATTTAGACGGTCGTACTATAGTTACAAACCTGGTTCTCTATTTTGTCTCATAATTTTTTTATCCATAATCTGACATGCCATAATGTTTTGTGACCTAATCATCATTTGTCCGAATGATAATTAGCCCTAACTCAATGTCTCATAATATCACTTGCCCTAAAATCGAAATACCTAAATATAATTTGTCCTAAAATTTTTTGCTATAAATATTACAATCTATAATGTTTAAAAGAAATAAAAGGCTTTTCTATAACATTAATAAGTCCTAACGTAATGTGTCATAATTTAACAGGCCCTAATCTAAATATTGACACCCGACTGACACCTGAAGTATTTCCGGTGGTCATAAAAAAAATAACCCTCAGCTACTGACACTCGCAGGATTTCCGGGTGGTCATAAAAAAAATAACCCTAACCTACTGACACTCGCAGGATTTCCGGGTGGTCATAAAAAAATAACTCTAACCTACTGACACTCGCAGGATTTCCGGGAGGTCATAAAAAAAAACCCTAACCTACTGACACTCGCAGGATTTCCGGGTGGTCATAAAAAGAAAATAACCCTAACCTCCTGACACTCGCAGGATTTCCGGGTGGTCATAAAAAAAATAACCCTAACCTACTGACACTCGCAGGATTTCCGGTTGGTCATAAAAAAAATAACCCTTACTTACTGACATTCGGACTAACATACATTATACAATTTAACACTTAGGACATGTGACTTTATAGCAAGAAAAATTAAGATATCTAATTATTATAGCACCCGATATTATGACACAAAAGCATTAGAATTAAAGACAATTAGGCATGATAAAATTTCGTATATTCGAACATTATGGATAGTGATGATTATAGCGACAGCGTTAGGGATTTTGAATTTCGGACTAACAATTTTCGAAGAAGAAGGGACTACCTACAAACCTACATTGGCCATTCGGGAAGCACCAGCTTTCAAATAAAAAAAGAATGATCAAAATCGGTTCTCCCAGTCGAAAGTTATGAGGTAACAAACATTAAAAAAAACATACAGTCGAATTGAGAACCTCCTCCTTTTTTTGAAGTCGGTTGAAAATATTATTTATAATAAATGGATGGAGAATATCTATCAATAAACACTAAATCAAAAGAGCAGCACCTGGTTTTCATACAGAACGGAGGTACTTGCATTATCTATTTCGATTTAATCAGTTTTATAGTCACAGAATAAAATAAAAACAGAAGACGCACTTTCGACACAATTGTAATACAGTATCAACATTCGGTGCGCGCCAATACGGTCCAAAACAACTCTGCACCTGTACTCGTACCTAAATCTTCCAACGGCCGGGACAGTCGAAAGTAAATCTTATATCTAAGGCGCTACGAACGCTCGCCGTTGGCTTTGTGCCACCAGTGACGCCTGCGTGTGATTGAATGAAATTCGTTCTCTCTCCCGGTTCTATGTGCCTTAGGACGGTTACGGCGTCGAGCAATATGCTCCTCCCCAGGCGTCTTCTCGTGGGGGGCAACACCCCACGGTAATAGATTCAGATTATTTATTTCTTGCCACAGAAGGTCCTAAACTAATAATTAAATCTCTTCATTTTTATTTGTAGTGTTTAGCTCAAGGATGTGAGGAGTAAGGCTCAGTAAGAGAAGCCACTACTACTGCCATATAAATAAACGTTTAGCCGCCCTATGTGTATGATATATACATAAATAGAAATGAATAGTTAAATAATCTGTTGCTTAGCCCAAAATTCGACGGCTCGAAAAATTTGGGCTAATTTTTTTTTAAATTTTTGTTAAGGCTCTAAGGAGGTTCCTAGGGAAAAAAAACCGTAAAAATTACGCGAAAAATAATAAAACTAACACTTTTCTTTTCCCATACAAACCTTAGACAGAACGAAGTCTGTCGGGCAGATAATTGATAATAAAAATAATTGTTTGGTAAAGGAAGACTTTAAACAATACACTTTGAAAGTTATGATTCGTTTATTTCACTAAATTAATAGTTTAAAATAATATTAACAAAATTCGAGAGCGTCGTGGCCTAGTTCAGTACCCGAACTCAGATCGTGGATCGTGTCGTCCCGAGTTTTTGTGAACATTACAAAACTTATAACATTACTAAAATATTTCTCTTATGTGTAGTATTTGAGTTTTCCTACAATTTTTTTAATAAGTTCCATAACAATCGGTGATTTTATGTTTTGGGAGTTATTGAATATTACAGCTGGTAATAACTACCAAAATGTGTTCAGGTAGGCAACACTAGGGCAATCCAATCTCTGTATACCGGGATCCCGCATGTTTTTTTATTCCCGGTCACTGCAGGATCCGCGGGATTTGCGGGATTGAAAAATGTTACGAGCACACGGAAAAGAACACGTCTATTCAAGCTCTGACATTGCAAGAGGAACTAGAGCAGACTTTAAACTCCGCAACAAAATGAATGAAATTTTTGTCAAAATTTTTGCCCATCCACCGCTCGAATACCTCTGATCGAAACCATAATTAGGAAAGAGATAAATATTTAACGTTAGCTCACAATGCCCTAAAGTCTATAGTGCCTACAAGCTTAGAAGCGGAGCGAGCGTTTTCCGCTGCCGGTTATCTTGCAAAATACGAAGTGTTTTAGAAGAATACACTATTATTTCTTTACTTTTTAGTGTTTTGTTTTGGGATAGTTTTTTTTTTAGTTATGATTTTTTGATAGTTTCTAGGTTGGGAAGAGCAGAAAATGTAAGTCTTTGAAAATCATTAAGTAACTTTTTTTTTAACGGCCTCTCAAATTCCGGAAAAAACAGCCACTTTTTCAATTTCCTTTTTTTAGACTTTTGATAAGCGTCATGGATGTAAATGCTTCAGAATCTTACTTCTTACTAATATTATAAATACGAAAGTTTGTGAGGATGTATGTATGGATGTACCTATGTTTGTTACTCTTTAAATGATGCCCACAGCTACTTTTTATCATTGCACCGCTCGCCATCGACAGGGTGTTCATCCTCACACATTGGAACCCCAATGGTCGCGCACAGTGCGGTTTCAGAGGAATTGCCTCGCGCGAACAATGCGATCGTGAAATGAGCTCCCGGCCAAGGTTTTGAAAGTTAGTAGGTCTGTATCTCCTAAATGGTCGGCAACGCGCACGTTGTGCCTCTGGTGTTACAGGCGTCCATAGGCTTCGGTAACTGCCTACCATCAGCGGCCCGCCCGTAAGCTTGTTTGCCACCTTGTGGTATAAAAAAACACATCAGAATAACACATAGGCTCCAATTAATAAAGATTTTATGTAATTGGGCCATATAATTAATATTAGTCCACAGATGAAAAAAAATCAGACACATACGAGGGTCATTCAATAAATACTTAGCCTACAAAAAGTAAACGAAAATTTTGGAATAGTGGCAATTTATTTTTCAACGTGGTCTCCTTTTAGTTCGATCCACTTAGCCCAGCGATGCTCCAACTTTTTTAACCCGTCCGAAAAATAGTTTTCGTCAAACTCTGCAAAATAGGCCTCCGTAGCGGCGATGACCTCCTCATTTGATCCATATCTGTTCCCGGCGAGTGATTTTTTCAGATTAGGAAACAGAAAGAAGTCACATGGGGCCAAATCTGGAGAATACGGCGGATGGGGTAGCAATTCGTAGCGTAATTCGACCAATTTGGCCATGGCAACGGCAGACGTGTGAACCGGTGCGTTGTCGTGGTGAAACAGCACTTTTTTCTTCGCCAGATAGGGTCGTTTTTTCTTTAATTCGGCGTCGAATCGGCCCAATAAATCGGCATAGTAAAGCCCTGTAATTGTTTAACCCTTCTCGAGGTAATCGATGTAGATCACACCTTGTGAATCCCAGAAAACGGTGGCCATAACTTTTCCGGCCCATTTTACAGTTTTCGCCTTCTTGGAGCACGTTCCCCGGTCTGGATCCATTGTTTTGATTGCTCCTTGGTCTCTGGTGTGTACCAGTGGATCCAGGTTTCATCGACGGTCACAAAACGACGCAAAAACTCCGCTGGATTCCGCTTAAACAGCGCCAAACACGTCTCCGATGTGGTCTCACGGTTGCGCTTGTTTTCCGGTGTGAGTAAACGCGGCACCCATCGCGCCGACAGCTTTCTCATGCCGAGTTCCTCGTGAAGAATATGATGCACTGTTCCTTCTGAAATGGCTACAGTCTCAGCTAGCTCCCGAACCTTCAATCTGCGATCTACCAATACGAGATCATGGATTTTTTTAATGTTTTCCTCCGTAGCAGCTGTTTCCGGTGCACCTGGACGTGGTTCATCAAAAACCGACGTACGGCCACGTGCAAACTCGTTGAACCAATTCTTGACGGTGGCCATCGATGGAAAAGAGTCACCGTACACAAGCGCTCTTTGATTTCGATGCGCGGTTTCCCTTCCAAAAGTAGGAATTGAATCACCGAACGATATTGCTCTTTTTCCATTTTTGTGAACCCGATCGACACGTTCGCTTCCATAAGTTGTCAGATTAAAACAAATAAAGGGATTGGAATGAAAATTTGAAAAAAGAATTAAAAAAGAATGTGCTACACTGTGGTAAAACTCTTTTGAAACTACAGCGCCCTCTGGCGATGAGGCTAGGTACTTATTGAATGCACCTCGTATCTCAACAGATAGCGCCACAGTGGTAGTCACATTATTTTTTTTGTGAAATTTACTATCAATAAAATCAATATTATTATTATTTTGTGACAGATATCAGCCAGACCAAACTTATGAAATCAGGATTCATCAGTGCGATCGCCAAAATCCAAACTGTACATGTCCTGTGATTGATAGAGTAAGATCAGCGAAGTATCTTGGAGTCATGTTAGATCAAAGACTTAACTGGCACCATCACATTGATTTAGTCTCAGGGAGATTGCGAAAATTGATTTGGGTCTTTAAAGAGCTTAGACATATTGCTGATAATCAGTTATTGAATGAGGTATATGTAGCATTAGCGCAGTCAGTTACTATTTACTGCATAACATTATGGGGAGGAGCACTTAAGACCAAATTCTTAGAGGCTGAACGTGCTCAAAGATCATTACTAAAAGTAATGTACTTTAAAAAAAGAAGATTTTCTACTCACCGTTTATATTTAAATGCAGACTTACTCACAGTTAGGAAGCTATACATTCTACACACTGTTCTAAAAAAACATAAATCTTTGGGATACTGCTCTGAAAAAGAGAATAAAAGAAGGAAAGATAAGGTGGCCCCGCAATCATTTGTTCGCACTCGGTTCGCTGAGTGTCAGTTCCCACATTTATCTGCACAAATTTACAATATAATTAATAAAATTTTAAAATTAAACGCATGGTCTGCAAGGGAGTGTAAAATGGGACTAACTAAATGGTTGAAGAGTCTGGATTATAATGAGACTGAAGAAATTCTCAAAACTCTGGCTTTTTAGGATTAAGTGGCTTATTCAGTTTGCTTGTAAAACCCCTTTGGGTTTTGGACACACACACATACAGACACAACACTCAATTACACTATACAAACACACTACTCACACACACACGCACACTTACACAAACATACACACATCCTTTTGTTCTTAATAATGCTTTTATTTCCTTTGTTTCGTTTTCTGTTTAGTTGAAATTAAAATTTAAAAAAAAAAAAAACAAAACTGTTAGTTTTTGTCAAATCTTTAATTGCAACTTTCTGCGCAAAGTGTGATTAATAAGTTATTTAAATGATAATATGTTTTAGCTAAGGAAGAGTGGCTTCTTCTAACACAGGTGCTTCCGTACCTAATAGAGGAAATCAACACCAATTTGTAAACAAATAACTTGAAGTGAATAAATATTTTTGTAATTTGTATTTGTATTGTATTTTATTTACTCTTATTTTTTCATTTTCAGTGACCGAAAAAGTGAATCCACACAATAATTTATAAAAAAACTTGTTAAAAAAAACATAACTCGAAAACTACAAACAATCCGGTAACATACTCGTACATAGGGTATTTTTAGATACTAAATAAAAAGTATAAATTATTAAAAACTAATCTGAATTTTGATTCATCAAACATTGCACCATTAACTGATAGTTAGACGATAACAAGCAGATATAAAAACAAATTATATGTATAGTCTTTTTCGTTCCTTTTCTGACAAATGTAAATTTATGCTAAACTTTGACTAAATAAAGCCATCATAAGTAAAAATAAGACATAAATCCTTGGAAAAGGTTTGTGTTTCAAATAGGCTGCGCTGTCAAGATATAGTTTGCTTCAAACCGGAGCCCTGAATTACTATTTTTTTCTATGAAAAATAGGTTTAGTTAGAACCATAACTAAACCTATTTTTCATAGAAAAAATTGTAATTTGGGGCTCATCCACACCAAAAATTATTTTCATAATTTGCCCCTATACAGTCAACCACAGCTTAAAAAAATTACTCCTTGACCTAGTATGATTTGGGTGGATGCTGAAATGAGAGGATTTCTCAACTTTTGGGGATGATACAATTAAGGGATGTAAGGTTTTTATGATCTATCTCTCTCATGCATTCAAGCAATGTCAAGTAAAAATTAGATTTATTAAGTAATTTTAACACGAACTTCAATCCTTGCTGTAATGTAACACACAACAGTGTGTTTGAACACAAATCCTATGTCTATTATTATCAAATTCATCCATGTGATAGGTATTGTTTTAAAAACAAAGACAACCTGATAAGATAACCTGTTACAAATCTTTTAGTAGATTACCAGCCAATGTGATGGATGGTAACGTTCAGAGCGCTAGCGAAGACATAAGTCAGTAAGATAATGTTGAGTCGTAGAAATCAGTTATTCACGGGCACGAAATCCATGGTTCATTCAACCTACTTTTTAAATGCTACCAATATTTGGAATCTCCCACCCTCTAACCTAATCCGAAAAGAGTTATTCCTGTTTTCGTCAAATACTTCAGAAACATTAAAACATTGCAAAGATAACACTAATACCTACCAATAGACCCGTGGATGAAATCTTTTGTTATCCAAAGTCACGATTTACGAGGTCAAAACATAAGTCATTAGGTACTTCTATGAACGAGTAAACCTTGTAAAACTATAAGAATTAAGACGATGTGTACATACAGAGCTTAACTAAAACTATTTTTACAAAAACATAGGCATTACCTTCGCAAAAACTAAGAAAGCTCACGTTGTCTTAGCAAGCAGAAACTACGTTTGTGTCTCATTGAACGTGTTCACCATATCATAGCAGACAAATGACTTACCAAGTAAACAAAATGTGTATTACATCCCAGGACACTTTGCACAGACAACTAATTCAACTCATAATAAACGAAAGAACCAAACATTACATTCCAAACATGTACCCAACAGTCGCCAACAACAAGGCAGCCATTTTTATTAGGTAGGTAGTAGTAAGATGGTTTTTAAAATAGGGTTTTTACGGCTCTGGGTTAGATGGCGTTTGCAATTCTTGCCATGGCAAAAATTGTGTTGCAATACATATTTTGAATAATCTACCAATACATGCATCCAAAAAAGAAATATTCCCTCATAGTATGAAACTAATTATATGCAGTTGAAGAAATTTATTTTTCCTGGAATGAGGGTTTTCGATACTTTTTCTGTCACCAGTCAGCGCTGTATAGTGCCGTCAGTGTGTATTTAACCAAGTATTTTATTTGCTCTAACTATGTACTTGTTTGCAACAAACACAAAATTCATATCCCATATATTCGTACCGAAAATATAATTGTTTTTGGAAATTATTTTTATTTAGAGGTGTTATTGATTTTATCATGGATATAAATGATAGAAAGAAGTCGCTGACCTAAAGATTGAGTTCAAAAACAGAGGCGCAAAAGCTACTGGTACCATAAAGGTAACTTAATATTTGTTTACACAATTTGATTTGGTATTTGTGTTTTATTGAGCTATAGTTGATTAAGTATTTTAATAAAGCATAATAAACCATGCTTTATTATTGTGCAATAATCAACTATAACTTACAAAACACAAAGTACGATAATAATAAAGCATGGTAAGCCATGCATTCATTAAAATAAATATTTTAGCCACTGAACATGCAAATAAGAAATTCTCAGTTTCTGGAAACACACAAAAAAGCTGAGTCCAAGGCCAAGTGCTCCCGCGAGCATTGAGGGGTTGATTGAACCCTCTCAAATAGCAAATATGTTTAAGGAGCAATTAAGATTTTTTTAAAGAACGGTTGAATTTAAAAGATTTCTCTCATACAAATGTTATAGTTGTACCACCCACTTACAAATGTGGGGCACCTATTTAACTATAATATTTTTTTATCAAGCGTTGTCTGTGTATATCAATGTTTTTATTGCATCGACTCAAATAAAGATCATAACTGATCTGACTATAGTATGTGTCTATTCAAATATCTTCATATGACTTATGTATATTATTAGGTTTATTTTATTTATGTTATTAAGTTTACGTATTTATGCACGTACTTGCCATTTTATATTATATTTCCTTTACCAGTAAGTTGCCTGGTAGAGATCGCCATTAGCGATAAGGTCGCCTAAATTGTGCATTATTTTAAATGTAATAATTAGAATTAAGTTCCTTTTGTAAAATGTACAATAAAGAATATTATCGATCTATCTATCTTACTAGCAATAAATTTTCACCAAGGACTGGAAAATTAAATGAACATAAACAGGAAGAGTTATTGTGCTCAATAAGATAATTGGAAAAAAGCATTTTCCCGTTGATGTAATTTGTCTTTGTGAAACGAATATGCAGGCAGGTTCAGAGAAAAAATTACGACTGAATGATTATGCTATGGCTGCTTTCTATTCTAGACGTCAAAAGAGACTGGGTGGTGTCGCAATTTTGATAAAGAAAGATATTGAGTATAAAGTGAAATTGAAAAACTATCGCAGATTTATATTTTTGAGTGCGCAGGTGTTGAACAGATTAGGTATGGCATCATTATAATTTGTATTCATACAAACAAAACGCCCATATCAACTACCTCGTTATTCTTTAAAAAGTTAACGGATCTTCTACATTTACATTCCAACAAGAAACGCAAGAAACAGGTAATATGTGGCGACTGGAACATCAACATCATGACCAAATCTAACATATCAATGGAATTAAAACAAATTATGGAAAATTATAACTTATATTTAAAGATAAAATTATCAACCAGTTTAACCAGCACCACGGAGACTTGTATAGATCAAATAGCATCGAATATCGTGAACAGTGTCCCAACAATACAAGATTTAGGTTTATCGGATCATACCGAACCCTATTGATTGACCTCAAACCCTATTGATTCCTATTAAAGCAAGAAGACGTCCTCCTCCGGTGTGCTGGTTTGAATTCAGACGTGATTACTGTGCAGAAAATAAGGCAAAGTTTTAGAATGTTTAAGAAATGTATCCTTTTCAGAAGTTTACAAGTTAGATTTAAATGCTAATGAATGTTTTAACGAGTTTTATGTTATATAACATTTTTATGATCTTCGTTTTCCTATGGGTAAAATTAAAATGACATCAAAAAGAACTTCAAATAAGTGGCTAACACGAGGTATCGTTAAGAGTTGTGACAAAAAAAAAAAAATTAAATACCGTAGTAATAAAAAGCAATACACAAATCTGTAAAGCTGTATGGAATATAATTAATAGCTACACCAAAAAATATTCTCGTAATTCTATAACAAAGATTTGTACTGAGACAGAGGAATTTCAGGACCCTCAAACAATTTCCGAGTTATATAATAATCATTTCATTAACAGTATTTCTGGAAACTGTTCAGTTAATTTAATTGATAACAAAGGTTTCTTTGAAGATCTAGACTCGGTTACTTCAAGCATTTTTCTTTACCCGGTAAATGAAAGTGAATTAGTTGGTTGTATGGATGATAATTTTGACAGTTCACGCCTATGAAGTATTGTATTTTTTTTCGGCAAAGTGTACTACAGATAATATCGTACTTTATTGATGGGTACCGCCCACTTAGTGAAGTGCCTTGGAAACAAATAGCAATAGAAAATATAAGATCGGTTGTAAAATAAAAGTAATCTAGCATTTAAATTTAAGATCAAGGGCGGCAGGCACTACATTTTATTTCAATACAGTTTAATTTTGATAAGTACTTAAGTTATTTCATATTATCTATCATACGATTACTTATTCCTACTTGATTAAATATTTAAAAAAAAATTAACTTAAATATTATTCGATGTCAATATGATTAGTTCTTCTAGTGATAATGACGATAATGATCCTGTAAATGATTTAGGGTGTGCGTGCACCATAATAATAAAAGTAAGTAATTAATAACTGTAAATCCTAATAACCTACCTTATTTAGTTCACTAATACATTTTTATTTATTCAATTGTATCTTTATTGCACATAAAAATATTTAAATAACATTTTCATTGTTTATCTATTTTAAAGTAACGATTCCAAGTTCTATGAAATAATAAATCGATAATCGAATAGATTCACTAACTATTAAAAACTATTCATATTGAAAGCTGTCAAAATTATCATACTAAATTGGTCATACTATAAAAACTATTAAAACACTCACTAACTCTAAATCAGTAGGTTAAGATGTTAAAAACACTGATAATGTGAAAAGTAGTATCAATACTGTAATTCGGCCATTAAATTTCGTTGTTATTCGGTTCTTATCTGAAGGTGTATTTTCTGACGTTCTGAAAAGATCTGTGGTATAACCTCTTTACAAAAAGGCAAGATGGCAATGTTAAATAATTACAGACCTGTAACACTCATACTAATTATATCCGAAATCTTAGAAAAAATCATCTGTTCTAGATTAGTAAGATTTTTAGAAAATAACAATGTAGGTACTTAAAGATGAGCAGTACGGATTTAGAAAATGTAAATCTACGTCTCTGGCTACGTTTCAGTTAGTAAAATCAATCACAAATGCTCTTAATGATAACGTCCCTGTAACTGTTCTGTTTCTTAACATGACCAAGGCCTTCGATTTTGTCTGTCATAAAAACTTGCTTGCAAAAAATTATAAATATGGCATACGTGGCCCTTGTTATGATTGGATCAAAAGTTATTTGTGTGGAATAAAGGAATGCGTGAAAATAGTGAAAATAGTGAAGTATTGTCCAGAGAGCAAATCAGTCCGTAATTTTCAATCTTTGTACAGGGCTAAGAATTTCGGTGTGCCTCAGGGTAGTGTCCTCGCGCCCTAGTTATTTCTCTTGTATATTAATGATTTGCCGAAAGCTATTTCGCATGAATGTATTCTTTTTGTCGATGATACAACAATCATATTCAAAGGTGTTAAAAATGGCAATGTTAAAGATTATGAAACTGACATAAATAGGTTATTGGAAAAAGTTGTAGGATAGCTTGACAACAATAACTTAAAAATAAACATTGAAAAGACTAAATATATACAGTTTGATAGTTATAAAAAAGGGTGACTAAATCTTAACATACAGTACGATGGGAAAAGTATAGACGAAGTAGCCCACACGAAGTTTTTAGGCATAACGATCGACAAGTATTGTAACTGGAAACCTCATATTGACAGTGTTTGTGCAAAATTAAATAGTTTTGTTTTTGCGTCGAGTCGCATTAGTCAGGTAGTAACTGAGGAAGCTGCCATTACAGCATACCATGGTTACATTCATTCTTCCTTACGATATGGAGTGCTAATGTGGGGGAATTCAGTGGACCGAGACAGGGCCTTTATTCAGCAAAAGACGCTCTTTATTCAGGAAGAAGAAGACCTTTATTCTTCTGTCTTGAGAGCAATGACAAGGGGTAGATCACCTGGACATGATCCCCTAAGTCTGGAGCACCTACAATATGCAGGCATGCAACTACCGCGTGTGCTAGGAATGTTTTTCTCTTTGCCTGCGACACAGCTACTTGCCGGATAATATGCTAAAAATTGTAGTCGTTCCTATTGTTAAAAATAAAACTTTTAGTGTTAATGACAGGTCCAACTATAGACCTATTTTTCTGGCGACCATAGTGGCGAGGGTGCTAGACAGGCTGCTTGAGCGACAGTTAGGTGAGTGTGTCAGACTCCATGATGCGCAATTTGGGTTTAGACCCGGTCCCTCCACCGAAACTGCTATACTGTGCCTAAAGCAGACTGTGCAGTACTACACTGCAAGGGAGACGCCAGTCTATGCATCATTTTTGGACCTGTCAAAAGCCTTCGACCTCATTCAATATGAGGTCCTATGGAAAAATTTAGCTGATGACACTGTTCTTCCGTACGAGTATATCTCAATATTGAAATATTAGTACTCACATCAGGAAAACTATGTTAAGTGGTCTAGTGATCTATCTAATAAATATAGGCTGAGATGTGGTGTTCGGCAAGGTGGTGAAAGCGTGCCAACGCTATTCAGCTTGTACATGAACGGGTTGCTTGCTCCTCAATCAGCAGTGCTGAATTCGGCTGTTCTGTTGATGGTACGTTTGTCAACAGGGGCACTGCCCCCCGATTCAGAACAAAGTTATCGACCGATTCGGTAAGTTTGTTTTAGCTATAGTACATGACCCGCTTACCGGTAGCAATCGATATTTTAATATGTTGAAGCCAAAGGCCTTTAGTTTTCATAATCTAAATTATATGAAACTACCTATCTTAAAAAAATAATTAAAAATAAAATAAAATAACCGAATCGGTTGATAGTTTTGTTCTGAATCGGAGGGCTGAGCAGACTGATTGGCGCTTGTGAGAGATATGCGCCGGAGCATGGTTTAAGGTACAACAGCGCTAAAAGTGAGTTGCTTGTCTTTGAGGCTAAAAACAAAACGTATAAAGTACCAACAATAAAACTCAATGGCACCCCTTTAAGACAAGTACAGAGCTTTAAGTACCTTGGACACTGGGTAAATAAATCATCAAAGGATGACTTAGACATAGAGAGGGAGCGTAGGGCGCTGTGCGTTAGGGCTAATATGTTGTCCCGCAGGTTTTTGCGTTGCACTAGGGAGGTAAAGCGTACGCTTTTCAAAGCGTTTTGTTACTCACTTTACACGTTTAGCCTTTGAACAAATTACATTCAACGAGCGTAAAGCGCCCTGCGCACTCAGTATAATATCGCATTCAGGGAACTGATGGGGCTGCCCCGTCACTGCAGTGCGTCTGGTATGCTAGCAGCAGCCGTAGTTGACAGCCTCTTGGCTATCATTAGGAAACGCATTGCGTCCCTGGTGCGGCGGGTACGGGGCGGCTCCAACGGCCTCCTGAGGGTGGTTGCGGTGAGGCTGGACACGGACAGTGTCATTATGCAACACTGGACTCAGGTCCAACTTGCCAAAGACACTAATATTAAGGACAATAATTAACAGGTTAGGGAAAAAGTTTCTTCGCATTTTTTAAGACAGTTCAAAACATTTTTTAATATAGTTTATTTACATTTAATTAAAGTATGTAGGTGCCATTTTGTCCGATTACTTTTTGCCATCTTGTAGGTAGGGACATGATCCCATTTGCTATAGGAATTTTGAGGCTTCCGATCAAAATACCGCGACAAGTGGTTTTGGCAGTCATCTCTTGATGTTAACCTGACACTGCCTAAAGAATTCTGAAGAGACCGAAACAGGTGGAAATCTGAAGGTGCAGGGTCAGGACTATACGGCGGATGCAATAACACCTCCTAGCCAAACTCTCCCAATGTTTGCTGAGTGGATAAAGATGTGTGAGGTCTAGCGTTATCATGGATAGAGGTCTCGCCTGCGGCTCGGCCTTCAAACTCATACTCGACCTGCAATTGCCATTTCGGCCGAGGCATATATAGTGCTTTTCTTTAAAAAATGCAAGGAAATAAAGAGGGCCTTTTACATAATAAATTTAATTAATATTATTAACAAAATAACAACTCCGCTTTCCCGCCAATTTGTTTTTGTTTATTTTACAATTTGTGCCGAAAGGTAAACGCATCTGTGGCTATACAGCCACGAGAACGCAATGTGTACGATAGATGAAAGAGTTCTAAATTCAAACAGCACACCGTTTCATACAACATTGCCGGCGCGCTCTTCGTTCGAAATTCAAAGAACGCGCCGGGAAGTGATTTTGGGTTTTCAGTCTACGTAAATATGATACTTCGCGTGTTCTTTATTCAAAAGTAATGACAATATTTCCGAGCATGTATATGAAAATACAATTATTTTATGTATCTGACAGTTGATCAGACCTTACGCTACAGTGCTGCCATATTCTTATAAACTTTATAAATTCTGACCATTTCAGAAAACTCTCATTAGAACTTATATTAAGTAACAATACTGCTTTTTGATCCCGACAGAGGGCGTTCTAAGCAACTGAACCCAAATTATCTGTCAAAGCTGTCAAATCCCAAACAAAATAACATAGTGAAGGTTTTCGATAATTATTGTGCCGCTTCAGGTTGTAAAAACAAAGGGAATCATGTATTTCCAAATGATACTTAGCTGAGAAAATTGTCCAGTCACAGAAGGAACAGTCTCCCAGAAGGAAAAATTGAAAAGCTTCCGACTCATTGAGGTTATTTTCTGATTATTTTAAATACGGTGACTATTACGGTGGAAATATAGCACAAGTACTCGTAATACGCCCTGTACTCATTACAAAAAAATATTGTACTTTGTTATCACTATTACAATAAAAACCGTACTTTTGTGGCATAAAAATGGCTGTGACTCGAGTGATTTTGTAGGTTGAAAACTGACAAATTCAAAGTCTCTGGGAACTAATTGTTACATGCATATCGAAACGTCATGCATGTATTACACTAAACTATTAGTAACAGTAATTATAGGTTCAATTAGTTCAGAAGACTCCTTTAGGAAGTTCGAAATTTCATCGGAATAAAACATTTTTTTAAACTTCAAGCGTCAGTAAATTCAAAGAAAACAGAATTTCATTATCATTATAGTAATCTACAATCAATTACGCTAGTTTGGGGGGTCTTGCGAAAAACCGAAGAAAAATATATTTCAGGACGGGTCGGGTCGCTGGTGGCGCCCATTTGCTTTGCGTTTTGTTCCCCATTCTAGGAAAAATAAAATTCCAATTTACAAGGCAATAGCAAAGCAACGAAACGCCAAAAGGATGCGTTCATATCATTCGTTATTTTTGCGCATGTCTATTGGCAGTTTTTTTCAGTGACGTATCCTCAAACGTATCGCAAACTCCGTTGAACTGAACTTGTTCACATATCACTATCTCGTTCCATGTGATACAAAAAGAAAGGGATTGATATAGAGCCGGTTGATGTTTTCGTGTCAGCCTTGTGCCCATTTACGAGGAGTAGTAGGTAAAATCCGCCATCTTGAGAGTGTATTCAAGAATGTGAGGACTTTTAGAGGATTTAAGTGAATGTTTTAGTAATTTTACTATTAAACGTACAATTATTTCATTGTCGTTAGATTCGTAACAGCTCAGACGAGCAGTCGCGTGAAATAAATCGTGTTGCCCATCGATAAAGGCCTGAAACGCCGAATTCCTTCATAGTGTTTATGTGACAGGAGAAGACACCGTAAGCTTTCTATTAGTTTTTTGCGTGTCTCTCATAAAGTCTATTTCCGTTTTACATCTCGGCGATCGTTAGCATATCGTGAAAGTGTTTGTAGTTCGCGTATCGAATCCTGGTCGCCGTTGTAAAGTTTCGCGATGTATTTTGCTGGTGAAAAATGCGGTTAGATGGGCGTTGTTGGTCGGTTTGTGGTGCTGTGTCGTCCTGGTGAGGGTTGGGGCCGGTCGGGCGAACAAAACGCTTGGCTGGTGCGGAGGATGCGAGAGGTGACGGCGGGTTAACGGGTTGTTTAGTGTTTGAACTGGTGGACTTGCCAAGATGTCGACGACAATGCGGCCGACGCTGCAGACTGTGCCGGAGTCCCTGCCGGCAGACCATGTGACGACTCCGACGCCGGCGCCGCCGACAACCACCGTGGCGACTGCGCCTACAAGGGAACGGCCACTGTTTTCGGTAAGTCCCTAATTGCTATCAGAAATTTTAATCTTATCAATACTTCCAACTATATGAACAGCCTTTACTCACTTTAGTCCTCAAATATGTGTGTTTATTTGTAATCCCACTTTGCCTTTTGCCCTTTCTCAGATAGGCTCGTTGTTTACATAGTTGTGAAGTTGTATTGGATTAACATTGTGCATTTCCCTGTCTCAAACTTTGATTGTGTGATATTTGACTTAAAGTTTGAGTAATTGAGTACAATTTTATAATAATTTTAAGCAGACAGGTATTTCATCAACAAGAGATTAAATTGAGCAAACTGGGCTTAGAAAGTATAGGCAACGTTGCATGTCTTCTTGAGAGCTGCCTGGTTATAGGTCAAATATGTTTGGTTTGCAGAAGTAAAGAAAAGCTTACTTGGATATAGTTATAAATCACATCTTGTAATACATCATTCACATACATTTTATAACTGATAAACAACTGGTTTTATTTCCTTGTTGTAATTATGTAACCTGAACTAATTTGTGTACTTAGATTCCTAAATTAAATTCTTACTTGCTAGAATTTAGAGATACTTCTTACATCAGTCTTAATTGAAACTCAAGCTTGTAGGAATTAAAGCATTTATTAATGTTTTTAATTTCCATGAATTGCTGTAATTGCATTCATTTAAAATGAAGTAGGTACACTAAAAATTCATTTCCAAACTTATTTTTTTATCAAACAACCTTAGGTAGACCATTGCCTACTAAGATTCTCTTCAAATCTTCACTCGTGAATACCTGATGAATGTAATATTTTAACATTCTTTAGTGTAAAGTAATTACCTACTGCAAAACAAAAACACCATAATCTTTCATCAAGGTGAAGCCCATTATTTATCAGTATAAAGATATGACCACATGTAGTAATCTATCCATTGTAACAATGTGAGGTAAACCCAATGTGAGGCGAAGAAAGTGTGTTGCATCTCCTAAGCTCACAATTTTTATTCAAAACAATAGCAATTAACACATTGGTCGCCAAATGACCGGCAAACAATAGAATATCTATTGTGTCTCGTTCCGCGGCGACGAATGTGTTAAACATCATTTTTTATATTCAAAAGTAATGCACTGGCTATTATCTTAATGCATATTTAATTTTAAAAAATAAAACTGCAAAACATTCAGTATGTCATTAAAAAAATAATAAATGTTCTGTTTTATCAAAAAGTAAAACAGATGTGTGAACCAATCATAATCATTTGTCACGGTATGAAAATAAATTATTATGTTCACAATTTATTTTTGCTGATTAATAATGGCAATCAGCTTATTGTAGGTACAGGGTGTTTTTTACAATGTTAGAAAAAGAGAAATAGTTAAGTATACAGTTTTTTCACATATTCAACTGAGCAAAAAAAACACATGGAATGATGTTCAAAATTATTGTCTATTGTTGTATGATTACACTACATTATACCATAATTTCGTATTCTGCTCTGATCACACAATTTTGTTTCGACAGGGAAATCAACGATCTGCTTACTGCCTTTTTATTGTCTGTGTTTCGTTGAATCAGTGTTTTTATTCTGTGTCTGCAATGTTTTACTGAATACTTGACAAGCTATTGTATATATTGTAATTATGTTTTTACTGTTACAAATTTGACTAAACATGTGTCTTAGACTATAGAGTGTGTGTGTTGAAGCGCATTTTTGAATTGGGTACAGAAAGTTAGTGTCTGTTCAGGCATTAAGGTCCAAATTTGTATAGATTTTTGACAATAGACTGGCTGGTCACAAATTCCATGGAGCAATACCAAATCCAGACAAATTTGAACCCAACTTCCTGTATTGACACTACAGTTTTAGTTACCTTATCTTTTTGATGTAAATCATACTTAATTTATTGCACAAAAAGATATTTGTCATTGATCATGTTATTTACTTAAGTTCTTATAAAATATGGTAAAAGGATATTGTTGCAGTCTTCATATTGAACCTTTGCTTATTTAAACTTTCTTAGGTGTAATAAATGATCTTTTAAAACTAATTTATCTTCAAAAACTCTTTCAAACTGTACTTAACTCACAAAAATATTTTCCACCATAATGCATAAAAATGTTTACTGAATTGAGCAGCACTCAACAAATAGCATTCCCTATACCAATATCTTTATTCTTAAGTAAGATACCTAATACAGGACGCTGTTTACGCTGAAGCGGAGGCTACCTCATGCATAAGCTATTAGGGTTGCCAGCTGTAACTGAATTGATCAAGTTTTCGCTTCGTCTATGAATGCACATTGATATCAACTTCATGTTATCTTATCATACATAAAATGTGAATGTTTATGTTCTATACATTGCGAGTTTCTGATCGCCAGGTACCTAATAGGCTAGACAACTAAAAAAATCTATTTAGTCCGTCAGTTAGATTATCAAAAAATTCTGGACACGTATTTTTTCTTTTTTCTCGTAAACGAAAAATGACGACGATACAGTGCGTTGAAGTTTCGCGTGACGTCACACCTAGGTACAATTTTTACTCAGAAGTGACGTTACAAACCCCCACTCCGGACCGGAACTTAAATGCTCTTTATCTTTGTGTTTTTTTAATTAATGTGATAAAGTGAAAATTAATCTCCAGTATTTTTGACGGTCTAACGAACGGACTAAACAGAATGCCATTTTTTTAATGTTGTCGACGTCCCTATTACAAATATTCCCACTATCTGCATTTTTCGTGTTAGTTTTAGTTGTTATAAATGTATGGCTTAAACCATACCAACCTTCCATCAAGTCTAATATCGATCCGAATACGAAAATCGCCGCAAATTATTATGATGAAAAATTCTGGCTAATTAGTTACACGCAACGCCTTAGCTAATTGAAGTACTCTAAAATCTAGTTAAAGTGAATATTGTTTAAGACTATTACTTGAGCCTTTCACCATGCTTGTTTTTCATATCTAAAGATAGAAAAACTGGAAAAAAACGATTTCGGACCTTGATGATCTCGAGCGGGAAACGAACCCGCGTCTTTCACAATCCGGGCGACTGCTCTAAACCACTGAGCTACCGAAACTTCAGAGGGACGAACGAATCTTTCCAGTATATGCTTACGTTGCAAGCCAACGTTATTCCATCAATGTTTCAAGGCAAGTACCTATAAACATCCGAAAGAAATATTTTTACAAATATTTAAACTTTCGATTAAGATGAAATATGCTATTCCAGTTTTTTCTATCTTTAGTTATTTAACAATAACAAAAGATAGAATCAGATATTTCTTATTTAGACTATTCACTGTTGGCGGCCCTAACGCAATTCAGAGGATCCACTCAATCTTCTTTCCTCCATGTAGGTTCTAAACGTGTTTATACTTTGTTTACGCTTTTTCTTGGCCCTTTTCCACTAACTGACCATAACATTGCTGTATTCGAAGTGCAAAAGCATTAGTATGGTCGAATAGTAGGGGTCTTTTGGTTTCCTTTTTAGGGATTACTACTCCAATTGTGGTCGTTGTCGGTATTACAGGCAGCCTCATGATGGTCACCAATGAACATAGGAGAGGCCTCTAGACTTCCGGATAGTCTGTTGTGACTGTACGGGCACCAAAATTCTTTGACTTCCTGGTTTCGGCACCGATGAAGATACAGCATTTATTTACCATATTCAACAATGATACTTTCACATCTGACCTGATTATAATCGCAAACAATAACCTTAAAAACACGTATTAAACGAATCGATAAAAAAGTATCATGCACTCTACCAGGGCCGTATTATGTCACGAGATGCAGGATCTAAATTTAACACCAACTGGGAAACGGCGTGGGTTTCTGTCTTCTACTTAAATATACGGATATTTGAGTACGGATACGGGGGAATAATTCACTCAAAATGGTTTATCGAACGATAAAAGCATAACGAACCCTTATATTACGAAGTATCTACTTCTGTTTGTCCAGTTACGGTGATATGAAAACTTCGTAAACTTTATAGGTCATTGAACCAAGTTACGATATATATTGTATATGTATATTGCGTTGACAGCCTTCTGCGCCTACCCTTAAGTCACTTAGAAAGAAGTTACCAGTGAATTAAGGCATTTCGGTTAAATTTGACAGTTTTTTGTTTACGCTCACCAAGACCCACAGGGTTATTTACTTCAACAGGGTATCTTGACCAGATGACCAAAGACTTGTTTCGTCAATTATCACATTCTGCAATCGCTCTTCTACGAACTTCAAATTTGACGACGCGATTGGCGTAGTGCGCTCTAGCACCATTTCTCACCTCAATTTCCGTAGTGTCTCGGTTTCGATTCCCGGTCGGGTCAATTCAGGAAACGATCTTTTCTGAATTGACTCTGGTCTGGGTGTGCTGGGAGACGCCCCTGGCTTATTTCCTTGTGTGGTACCTCGTAACACAGGGATATTAATCCCTACTTCGAGACCATTACAAGAGGTGTGTTGACTGGCGCATATTATATTATTTATTATTATTAACTCCCCGTCCGAGCTTTATTCAGAAGTTGAATTATTTTTTTAATTCTATTCGATTTCATGTAAAGAAACAGCGCTAATACTCTTTAAATAATGATGAAACCAATCTATTATGTACATTTTTAAAACTATACGAATAAACAAACAAACATTTGTACTGTATAGATACTATATTTATCTAGATTATGTATGAAAATTTCCCCGAAAACTTTCCTTCTGCTAGCTCAGTTTACTGACGTGATATTCGTTTTTATTCCGCCATTTATAATGAGCTGGTTCTGAAATAGTCCTATAATAGCAGCTAGCCCTAGATTAGATAATGCCTAACAAGCTTTGCGTAGATTGGCCAGACGGGTTAATGGAACGTCTACCACTGCAGTTATCAGCATCTAATCGCCAAGTATTTGCAATTCCAACATTGCGATGTGGTTAAGGAGTATGAGGAGAGAATGTAGACGAAAAGAGAACGTCGACAATCTTAGTTAATGTCGATTTTTTATTTCATCACTAATATTTTGACTTGACAGCTCCTGACCAATAAAACACTGGGTCTGCTGCACAACGAAAAAATCGATTAATCGTGACATTTGTCGTATCTATCGTATCTCGAGATTATGAGTTAAGTTGGAAACGAATGGTACGATTAATCGATTCACGTTGTTCTGGAGTAGACCTATTTGTTTCGTTTGTCAGTGCAAAATTAAAAAAGATATTATGTTCATGGCAATCGGTAGTAGATTCCTGAATGCACTTAAAAACAGTACAACACATATCTCTCTTTTTAACGTTAGGCAATACACAATAAATATATCTATATTTATCGAGACTGATCATTTTACAGGTTTCCAGTGACTCGCATAAATACGAGTAGTATCATTCAATTGAATCTGATTGTGGGCGCATAATAAACTGTAAAGCGCTTGAAATATTTTTCAACCGTTAAAACAAAAAATCATCTGTAGTTTTGACAGACTGCTTGTGAGAATATAAACGCATGAGTATGAATCATTTATTACGATAATATGACTAAGTAGGTTACATAAATGAAGTTTCAAAATTATTCTGATGAAACCGGCGGAGTTTTGCGCCGTACACTTATTTCGTTTATTTTATAACAATGAGTGTTGAATAAGAGCTACCCTTTTTATTTATAAAAAAACGCAATCGGTTTTATAAATCTTTCATTTTAATGTCGTATTTTGCCTCTTTTATTGATTGATTGAAATAAAGAACCGTTTAAAAGTTTTTTTTCATTGATGAATATTAATATTGTCCGGGTTATTATGTTAGTTGGAAACATTGAGTATCCGATACTTGTTTAGTAGCGGTCGGATGCTCTAAGTGATTATTTATCACATTTAACAAAAGGCCTTTCATGGGATAAAATAAGGCTCTGAAGTTTTTAGCTAAAAGGGAAGGCACGCACTTAACTCTAACAACGTTCATCCCTTTTATGTATTTTAGGTAACAAACAATCTTCATGCTTTATCTCATTTTAAATGTTATTTTTGACCATCTATTTCTAATACTTATTTATAACTTTTGAGAATGATTACTGTGTCAGGTAGACGGGATAGCAAAAAACTAGGCTCGTATAATCGTTCCCTATTCGTTACTGAACCACAAAATGACATATTTCAGCAAACAAATATGACTAAATGTTTTCGCTTCAAATTTCAATGTAGGTGTCATTTTACTAGGTGGTTCGGATTATCGATCGAGCAAGTTACCTCATATTATTTAACTTGCGTCACCCATGCGACGAGTCCCTTTCTGTGTTAGCCTGACCGTCCACGGTAGCAAAGGTGCAAAGATGCGTATAATCTGTCACACGCTCGTGCTGCTTACATGCAAAAATCCTTCGGCGGTGCGGGAGCGACGCTGTATGTAATTTGTAGGTATGTGAGCTGCAAAAAAGGATGACTGCTTATGTTATGGAAGGGCTTGCCTTGGGCTAAATATTGTTCTTAAAACTATACCTGTATCTGTGTTTGCCGATAGGCCTGTTGAATGCTTTTTTATTGTTGTATGTAAAACGGCGAATCTGTAGATGTTAAATTGTAGTGTTGAATAAATGAACAAATCTTATGATAGGTAAGCTACCTCGTGGACAGTGGCGCTTAGTGTGCAGTCCTATATCGAGACCTGCCTGCGGAAATTCGATAGCCGTCGACGAAGAAGCGTACATGCAAAGTGTAATTACGAAATGACATGTGTTACAACTAGTCGTGTACACTATTTTAACCGCTGAAATCTGGCATAACTGCTTCAAGACGGGATAACGTAAGGCTCTTTTTTACCTCTCCCTTAAATTTGAGATGACATTATTGAGTACTAAGCACCCGTGCCTACATATCAGTTAGTTAATGTATTTGTAATAATAGTAAAAACCATATAAATATACATTGTGTAGTCTGCAAGTACTGTACGAAAAATAGACTACTGTAAAAACTTACTTCTTATTAGTGCAAATTAATATTATGGGAAATTGCTTTACCTAATCTCCTGAATTTGACTTTCTATCAGAATGCTTGCTAGCGATAATCTACTGCTGTCAAATTATTTGACGAGTTTGGTAATTACGTCATTGATTTGTTTCGTCTTAGATGTCCCTTGCGCGGAACGGTCGCGGAAATGCGATAACAATCGACGACGATGCGCAGACGCACGCGATGTGTAATAATTACGAAACTGTTCACAACTCGACATGCTGGCACTGCGCAGATATGGGTTTGAAGTTACCGTTTGTCTGCAGTTTGTACTTAAATGTCTCAGTTATTATAAGATATTAGACTTCTATCTGGTTCAATGCCGCATAACGCACAGGTGCGTTTTAACAATCGATTTTCTATGGTCTTTTTTATTCGGCAGTGAATTGGCTATCTCTGAAATAAGTGTGAAAATATTTATTCTGTTTGATTTAGGAAGCTAGATTCTTACCGCCTGATTGTGGTCTTAAAAACATAAAGAGAACTTCAAGACCACTTTACTAGTAAACATTTACACTGTCAAATAAATACTTAAAAATAGAGTGCAAAAGCTGCAAATGACGTTTAATTGTTTCTCTTTAGCGCCTTATAATCATACATAATTTTATTTATTATACATTGAAAGTATCATTTATGATTCTGTGTCGTTCAGAACTGCAGTAATTATTATATCCCCAGCAAAATTAGGATTTTAACTTTTTTTCTAGATAGCAGTATTTTTAATTTTACTTTTCTATTAAAAGAAACCAAAAGAGATGTCAATCAATCGTGTCATTGACCTCTGTAACTGCTATTTAATTTAACTAAAGTTACCATCACTCAAGAGTTGCATAATTCGGCCGACTTATACGGAAAGCAATAAAAAGCCAATGAAATTTTCACTGCCATTACTGCCACGATTCCCAGAAACTGTTTTTCTGGACCGTCGCGTCGCGAAGCGGGGACGCAATAATTGTTTACCCTTACTATCGTTTTTTGATCACGCGATATACGATATGCCAATGAGTAGGGCTTCGATGCGTTATTTGGTCAGTGACCTTACCCGAAGCTACAACTGACTACAGGAAACTTCTGAGCCACGTAGGTGCATTTTGGCCAGTATATTAGCAACCTTTTCAACATAAATCTGTGGTATTTCTATGTTTCGTACCATTCGCCTGTATACGATACGACAGGCGAACGGTGGCCGGCAGCAAGTCAAACCTTTTGCCGGCAGTTTTACACTTTAAATTCTTATACATTTAAGAATCGCTGTGTTTTTAAGCCTAAAAACTGTCACTGTAGTTTATTAATTCATGAAAATGGTGAAGGTGAGCGCTTGAGCCACTTCTGCGCAATCAAAACAAGCATAAAGGCCACGATTTTGTCTTACAGTATTGCAAAATACAAAATAAGTTAAATCACATTTTCTTTATCATTCTTTAAATCTCATAGTAAGGGTCTGCAAAGCAGAACCTTAGCCTTACAGCCAGTTCCGACCGCCTCCTTAAAAGGCCCGTGAGAGTTGACAGTACGGACGGCTTGTCGTATTGGCAAAAAATACTTTCTAAAGTATTTACAAGCGCCTTGAATGTGATAATTTATTGAGCAATTTGTTAAGTTAATTGACAATGACATATTGCGACTGAAAAATAACCTGCGTCTTGATTAAACTAAAAACATCTCTTAAAAGGAAACTCTTAGCTAAACAACGTCCTGAAAAATTTGGTTACACATTAGTTACTTATAAAATGTAGCGAAAAAACTTAACGAATTACTAATTTTTATGACAGTTCTACAGTAAAAAGTAAAACAACAGGAAAAAAAAATACTAGTCATTGTGCTTTAAAAATGTTTGCATATATAGCAGAATTGCCGCAGAAGTTGCGTATTATAATCTTTCTAAAGGTGCTATACAGGAAATTATGCTTATTTAATGCAGTGCCCATAGCTTATTCCTTTCATAACTTTCAATACAGGGTAATTAGCAATAGACTTATAAAGGCACGGCTTACTATAAAACATTTGCTTTTAACCACATTTACAAGTGGCGTAGCCATAATCTGCATGTAGCACTCGTGTATTGCAAATGTAATGGTCATAGTTGGCTAAGACCACTTTCTGTTCCTTACTGTTTAAAAAAAACACCCATTTACGTAGCGTAAATGGAAAAAAAGATACATGCTCCTGTAGTTTTGTTTTGCTGCTATTAAGTTAGGTAGTCAGAGTTCAGCGGTAAGCTGTGAGGTCACCTTGAGAACCTGAGGTATGCTGATTATACCACTTGCTGACCGCTCTAGGGTTCCCGGCCCTCTTTCACGTCTGTCTGCATAGCTGCGTTACAAGTGTTACAACCGAAATAGAAGATCCTATAAAGATTACCTTTTTTAATAATGGCTACACGTTTCACGTCATGGTGTTACCTAAGCCAGCGTCCATTTTATTTCATCCGGAACAGTTCCCAAGTTATAGGATTAGGTACTTAATGTTATCCGATTAGGGTAGCCATATCCGGCTAAAGAGGGACACGCACGCAATATCAAGAAAGATATAACTTTTTATCACATACATACATACCATCACGCCTTTTTCCCAACGGGGTAGGCAGAGACCACATCTTTCCACTTGCTACGGTCCTGACACACCTCTTGCGCTTCTTCCACTCTCATTAATCCTTTCATACATGCTTGTCGATTATGGGTCTTGGACTTGTCCTAAGTACGTCCGTCTAGGCCTTCTCCTTTCAACAGCTCCATCCACCTGTTAATATGATGATTACCATCAGATTTGTCTTAATGTTTCATAAGTACTTTTAGACCCGTAGCGCTGGGTTTTGAGGTTTTGAAAATAGTAAAGTTCTTTTTTTTTGGCATGTAGTTTCGGAATCTTTTGTCCAACATTAATTTGTGTCATCTTGGGTAGTCGCATAGGTAGAAATTTAGGTATTTGTCTTTTCGGTCAGTATTGGACAAAAAAAAATTAGAGATGAAAATTTTTATACGAAAGATATGATACTATAAAGATTTTTAACTTTAAATTAATTTTTGTTTTTATTTTAATTAAAAACTATGACATACAAATAGTCAAATTGCTGATTATGCGACAGTTAGATGTGACACAAAACGCAATAATAAGCTTCTTAGGTACGATTCTATCTACAGGCAAGAAATAAGCAACTTTAGAATTTTTTGAAACTTATGACCTCTAAATAGCCTAGCGCTGCGGGTTAACTTTATTCATGATTCCAAATGACAACGCCGTTTTATTGTTTACCCAAATTCGGAAACGTTACTCATCGTTCAACAACTCACACACGGCTCTCGTTTTCCGGGGCAAAACGTGGTCGGAAGTCAAGAAAGCAGCGGAGACTGGTTTAGTTACATAAAAACAAAATACAAAATGTATAATTATGAAACCTAAGCTTAAATTAAAGTTATAAAAACAAAGATTTACATATATACTATAAAAACCTTAACCTAGGGTGCCGCCGGCAGCAGGGCAGGCAAGGCCCAGACTTCCGGTGGGAGCCGTGTCCAGGAGTACCGCCTTCGGCATCTGACCCTTGACCCAACCGCTGAGCGAGAGCCTCTCGAGGTGTTGGTCTTCGCTATTAAGCCGTTTGCCGATACGACTATCATATGATTATTAACTCAGGTTGGGATTTACATATTTGTGCTACAACTTTGTTTGAACCACGATACAGCAGACCGTCGTAAATGACTGCGAATTCGCTAAAAAGGGATAGCCGACAGCGGGGTCTGTCCGTTTGTTAACCATTTAATTAATATAACCTTATCACTCGTAAAATATAAGTACACCACTAGATATAAGTTTACTAACAAATTATGGATCTTGTAGGTGTCCGAAAAAAACATTTTTATTTATTAATTATTTAAAACGTGAGTAATATCAGTTTATCTGCTGCTCTGCCACTTTCTGTTCTTTTGACATATTTTGAGAATCGTTTCAAAATAGCTCTCTCAGTACTGGTGCGATAAACTCTTTATAAAATAAGAGTAACAAAGACCGATGAAATTGATGAAAACATTTTCATTTCAGCGAGAATAAAAAAAGAACACAAAGATATACTTGGTCACCCTAATACTGACTCGTTATTGAACTTCCTCGTACCGAAATTCTGGAAATGAAATTGTTGGGATTTATGCGGAATATCCGTGATTTCCCTTGGTCTTGCTTCGTTTCTGATATGAATTGATATCGGAACGTCTTGAAATTAGTTCCATTACCGGCTGGAGTAAATATGATACAGATTATTTTTTACAACCAGGCCTGAAGTTGATGGAATCCCGATTTGGATAGCTAAAGTTAATCATGGTAGATTATCAGAATATTAGCTGTGAATATCAAAAAATTACTTCTGGTTGATGTAGCGATAGATCAGACGAAAGGAAAAGAACATATTCCATCCTCCAAACGTTAACTAGAAGTGGAACTGCTGCTGCAAGACTTCAAATGTGAGATCTGCAATTCTGCAAACATGACTTCTCTAGAAAGTAAACTGAGTCTTGCTTTACAAGAATGTGCACCCAAAGAATGTGAAGACCGAAACAAAAATGGCGTAACTGCCCCAGTTGCAAAAAGACAATGAAATCCGAGCCCCCATTAAATCTTCCTGTCGCCGGAACTTTCACATTTGAAACGCCATGAACTTGAAAATTCTCTGCAAACGATTGTTTTAGAAGTGAATAATATTGACATCATCTTTTTAAAATGTGTAGGATAAAAGCAGCTATGCAAGGCAGGCAGATCGACATATTTCACGTATGTTGTACCTGTGATCGTTCATTTACAAAATTAATTTGAAGGGCAGGATTTTTTACACGAAATAAGTAATTTAATTGATGACTCAATTGATAAGGCTACATTTGCAGCTCTAAAACAAATACATCATCACATCATTCATCATGCTTTATTTGCTAAACCTTCATACTCAGCGAAGAAACATCCCAGGCTAAGAAATGCCATCTCAATCTTACCCTGTAGGTTCACATCATTTGGGTAGTTGTTACCGATATTCGCTAAGCTTTGGGACTTTGTGAGGCAAGTAGAAGCACCATGTAACGAAAACCTTTCTTCTGAAACATGCCGCGTAGGAATGCAATGAGAAACAACTAGTGATGAAAGAGATTCGAGTCCTTTAGCCGTTTATAAAGACTAGCCTCCTTTTACACGACTCGACTCTAAAATTGAGACTACTTAAACAACTAAAACGACTAAAAGGCTTAAACGACTGGCGAAAAAACTAGCGTATGAGCACAGGATAAAGTTATGAGTAAAGTTGGAATTAAAAACTTTCTAGGCTGAAATGAGATTACTCTTTTTCATTATATGAAGTGAAACTATGTATTAAATGAATAATTGACGTTAGGTTCTATAATAAAAGCACTTGTTGCATCAACTCACGCATTACGACTCGACTCCCGAGGCGTTAAGTCGCCAGTCTTTTAAGTCCTTGTTTAAGTAGCAGCTCAGTTTTAACCTTAAAATACTTGGACTAAGAAGGCTAGTCTTATGACTTAAGGTTGGAGACTAAAAGACTTAGTCAGTTGTGAGTCGTCAAAACTATGGCGAGTCTTTATTAAAAGCCCTAAAAGACTGAGTCTCTTTCATCACTAGGAACAACAAATAAATGCCGTTTTCTCTACATTATAATAAAAAATGTTCACAGTAGAGATTTATGGAATTATGATATCAAGAAATTTACTTATTAAATCAAAAGTTGTTACAGACATCCGCTGGCAAGTTTTTCATTTTTATTTTCTAAACCTAAGTCTAGGCCACTGGCATATGCAAGAATGGCTAGATGTTACGTAAAGCCAAATATAAATTATGCAAATTTTAATTCCGAACCCGAATACTTACGGACGGAGGCGGTCGCTGGAGGGGTGTGGTGCGGAATAGGATCGGAAACAGGGTTCCTAAATTGAAACGATAAATTGGTTCCTTTGGGAATATTCTGGATTTGGTTGATTAGAAGCAAGCAGAAGTAGTTAGATTACTGAAAGACATGATCGCCTCTCATGACGAAAAACTACAACTAAATATAATTATTATAATAATGTATGTTTTTGAAAAATTCTTACTCTGCGGAGTCTGAATTTAGGATGAGTCTGAAACAAGAACAAATCGTCTAGAAAAGTAAATGTTTAATCCCGATTTAGTTTCGCATCAATAGGCGATCCATGTTAAGCGGTGGAATTGTGTAATCGATTTGATTTCAGGGGGGCTAGCCAAGAACAACACGCCACGACGATTTCTGCAATCGAAATCGTTCAAATGTATGGGGATGACATAAGCTGTCACTTGCGCATATGTCATCCTAATACATTTGAACGATTTCGATTGCAGAAATCGTCGTGGCGTGTTGCTCTTGGCTAGCCCCCCAGTATTTATTAACATTTAGAAATCGTTCAAATGTATGGGGATGACATAAGCTGTCACTTGCGCATATGTCATCCTAATACATTTGAACGATTTCGATTGCAGAAATCGTCGTGGCGTGTTGCTCTTGGCTAGCCCCCCAGTATTTATTAACATTCAGAAATCGTTCAAATGTATGGGGATGACATAAGCTGTCACTTGCGCATATGTCATCCCCATACATTTGAACGATTTCTATTGGAGAAATCGTCGTGCCGTGTTGCTCTTGGCTAGCCCCCCAGTATTTATTAACACTCAGTATGGACAGATCCCATGAAAATGGAGGTAACTCAGAAGTTCAAGTTGACAACTTCTAATCGTTTAAAGTGATTGTTTTCGGATATCCTAAAGTAATTACAACCGCGTAAGACAAAATTAAAGGATTATCCCTTTTAAGGATTCGAGCCATTGCGTCCGTGACTTTGAAACTCATTAATAAATAGTATTGTTAACAAATTTGTTCAGTTTAACTCATTCCCTAGTCGCTTCGAATGTAGTCTGACACGTTTAGAACTTGTTGAAATTTTATATGAAAATTATTTATTTTACACTTGTCAGGTGTGTAATATCATGGCTATTATTATATTATCGTTTTTCTTGTAAAATTTTGAAAGATAGTGGCCCCAACATCATCAGGTTTTATTTTTTATTCATTCATTTGTTGTAACCAGGAACAACGAAGAAAAAATTATATCCTACGGAACCTTTTGAAATGTTTCGAAGTTGAGAACCTCTTAACGAGATTATACGAAGACTTGTCGCGTTCGATGCTCAGTTTAGTTACGCAGCGAAGTTTCCGTTCGACAAGACGGTCAATTATAACGATGTGGGAAACTATATTTGGATTACACTTAATTCTGTGGAAATGGCTCGCTATTTTGGGTGCACTGCGGTGAATGAAAAATGATTTTACCATGCTGCTGTTTCGAGGTACTTATTTAATTTGTATTTTAATTTATTGAGAGTTCCATCATCAGTATTCTTGCCTTATTCTTAACCTTTGTTGTTTAATGTGTTTGTTTGTTGAATACAATTATGCCATCGTTGTGATAGGTGGAGCTTGAGCTCTCGTTTTAACTAGTAAGCTGCCGCTGGCTTTGCATGAAACAAAAGATCGATGGTTGACATGTAGATAATACAAACAAACAAATATCTGAATTGTGGTAATCGTTGCGTTAATGTTAGTGGATATGTAGACATAATTATCTAGATAGATTTTAAAAAAGGAGGCACTTATTATTCTCTCCATCAGATCCAATTTATCATGCCATGAATATATATAAATAATATTAATTCAATTAAACTGAAAGCATTAAATGGCGTGACATCCGTCTGTATCAGTGAAAATTGTAGAAGTTTTCAAAGGATTTATAACACAAGTTTCTTAGACTGTGCAAAGTAATTTTAAATCCTCAACTAATCTTGTTTCTCTTATTATTATTATTTTGATTTATGTTATTATGACTAAGTGACTTGACGTCCCACCCAAACTATAACCTGTTTTCGCTTTATTGCCATGAGTAGTATAAGTATGTATGTTGTACTTGTTCGACAATACTACTAATTCTTGTTCGACATTTTTAATCTTCTCTCCTTTTAATTGTTCTAAAGAAAAGATACGAATACGCTCAATAAGTTTACAGTCACCTGCATTAAAAACTCAGTCATACTAAAATTATGGGAACAATAATATTCTACTTCTGGATTAATGCTCCTTGTGTTGCACACGTCCATAGGCCGCGGTAACAGCTTACGATCTAGCAGTCCGTCAGCTTGTTGATCACCGAGGTAGTATTAAAAAAGAAGTGTTGACAAAGTTAGACTGACAGGTTTCTAATTTCTAAACAGTACCTACAGCTGTTTTGTTTGAATTGTCTCTTAAAAGCGTCACTCACGACCGCAAATTGATATTTATGTTCATATTAATTGCAGCTAATGATTTGTTCCGTGCCCGGCCCATTCCCATTGGGCAGTACCTCTACATTCCGTTAATTAACACTGTTACGTCACACTTTATTGTTACAAACTACTTTATTTGACTAAAATTAAAATACTTGGTTAATAGTTTGAGCTTTTTAGTTAATTGGCCAGGCCTGCGTAAATATTTAGTCTGTGGTACCTTTATAATTATGATGTTGCTATTTAAGTGCATTCGTTAACGTAAGAATAATTGAAACATTATGTTTGTATGAGAATTTATTAAACAGAACTTGATTGCAACTGGGGCTTTCTGTTGCACCAAACGAAAGCTTTGAGTGATGTCTTTTTGCCTTATTTGGCCAATTTCATTACTTGCGATCTGATCAAGACTCCTTATACAACCCACGTGCGCTTAATAAACAAAGATTCAAGCAGAAATGGCCGAAAGAAATAAATGCCAGAAAATATTGGTACAATGAGTGCAATACGTACAAGGTTGAAAAGCCTAATTCGCCTATGGTGATTGCTGAATCAAATGTGTTACATTTATAGTTTGGTTACGTTGATAAACGCATTGTTTATGCGGCTACACACATGATCCCATCATATAAGAGGAGTCCAATCTAGTACGAATGCAATATTTGCCTATCCGTCACTAGATCTCCGTTATAACCGCTGTCTGCAGAACCGGGAATGCATCTAAATGACATCAGAAGAAAAAGGAATAAAACTGAACCTTGTGGTACTCCAGGATCCATGTTGTAATAACAACGAAGCGCATAAAAACGAAGATTTTCGAGAGGAAAGTTCTCAGTATATTATGACGTTTCAGCTTGCAAATTGAATGAAATTTCGTCTGCGAGTTGACAACCCCTAAACACTCCAAATAAATATATCGAGGGCAACCTACCTACGTAAAATTAAATTATAACATGACAAGGATCTTCATTCTGGTTTTATGTTTTAATTTCACTCTTTGAGAGGGACTCTGTCAACTCCGAATACTAGAAAGGTCGACCACCAGTTATTTGTTTTAATCTGGAATGAAGACGTAATTTGTTACCGAAATTATAAATAAGAAAATTTCACCGAAAGAAAGTGTTTAGTTATTGCGATACCTAAGAAAAGATCCGTCAAACACGTTAATGTTTGAATCACGGAAAACAAGTCGGTTTTCCTTACTATTAAATTGACATTTCGGATTATCAAGAATGTTTTTCACGAAGCATGGAAAAGCAGCTACTGTGGTGCTAGGTTATAAGTTCAGTGTGCTTGATTGTAAATATAGTATATGTATCATTCTCATCATGGACAAAGTTGTCTCGCATAAGCATTCAATTCAGTCTCAAGCTAAGTCGTTGTCAACGAGCGCTTCGTATCGCCTCTGAATAATTATCTCTCACGCATCATGGTCAATGAGCCTCCCCCCTTTCCCCCACTACCATGGTTCGCGCGAACTTGACCGCCGTTCGATGACTCATCTACTGGTTACATCTACGATGCGATTTCGCTCGATAGCTCTTTAGCATAATGTATATGTGAGCGAGGCAAGTTAACATGTGGCCGACTGCTTATTTCTCTAACGTCTGAACAATTCCTGAGTGATATCAGCAATACTATCATGTAATGCCTGTCATACATAGTTGAGGAATTGACCTTAGTGCTTGCTAAAAACGTCCCATCATTTCTTAAGTGGTCCGATGTTTCTTGAGTCCTATAAGGCTATTCTTGGTTATCCTGGCTGCACCTATTTCATTTGTCAAGCTTATATTGGACACATAGACACATTCAGCATTTGTATTAATTTTCGTTTGTTAAGAATAATACGCTGCTTATGTTTAGTAAAACAGCAAGATTAGCATTTTAATACATGTGACTTATTAAATAGCCACTCATTTGCCTAGCTGACATCATCATTATTGTATATTACGCATATCTTTTAGCGTTAGGATCAACATCAGACATTGTATAAAAACTTTTGACTTAATCGAAATTCAAATGCTCACAGAACAATGTTACCAGATAAGCAACAATGAGACTGCATCTTGTGGGATGCATTTTCTTTCTTGAAGTAAGAATTATATATTTTATTCAACCTGTTGCAGGAATTGAAAAATAACTAGGAACCTATCAAAACTTTCAAGTAATGAATTTCTCTGTGGGCTTCGACGATGCATGCTTTAGGTTATAATACGTTACACGATAACTATTACATTGTGCTAGTTTATCATGTTTCGAAAACTAAGAAAAGTGAGTCGAAAGGGAACAAGCTTCTACAGCTTCCACGTCAAAACGATGAATTGTTATAAAAACGATTAATAAAATAGCTGAAACTGCATACTATATCTCAATATACGTGTGACCGCAAAACGCGAACGTTACATAACGAGTATTGCAAACGCAGCAATGTTTCGCTCGGAAGTTTGCGCAAGCGATTATGATTGTCATGGACTAGATACTCTAAATGAGATTACGGGAATGCATGTATTTCTTTCTTTAAACAAATGTATGATCGATCTTTGAAAATGCGTTTAAACTTATTCATATTCTTCTATCACGCTGGTCATTGCAGGGCTTCCCTGAGCTGCCATCGCAATCTGGTCTACTTCTGATATGGACAATAATTTTGTATGTATGTTAAATTAGGAGAGGCTTTGACATTGAGCTAGCCTTTTTGAGGCTTTTAAGCAAGTAAAATTGAACTTTACCAAATTAATGTAACATACTCTGAAAAACTTCCAAAATTCCATTTGTAATTGTAGACTAAGAATTATCTTCATCAAAATAATACCTATTTACTGGGTAAGATCCCATTTTATTGTATTCGACTCTTTACTGTACAGTTTATCATGAATCTGGTATAGTTTGTTTACAATTTTTAAAGAACTGCACCAAGTTGTGTTTGGATAAAATGTTGCCTTTAATCGACAATGGTTTTCTCTCTAAAAAAATTGTAATGACACCCGAGTACCAGATCAGCATAGTCGCTCAGAGCTAGACTCGCAAGTGGGACTGCTTTCTCTGATTGCATCGTGACAGGGTCGGGATTTGGTGCGACTGCATCTGACTGCAATTTGCAAGAGGAAAGCTACGCAGTTGACACTCGACTTGTGGTTGGTCCCCTAATTGATTAATTTCTCCGCTTGTACGTTCACGTTGACCTCGATTAGCTTTAATTGCTGCATTCTCATTCAATGTGTAGAACTTTGACCTAAGATGTTCTTTGACAACCATTGCCGAGAATATTTCATCGAAAAACATAAATTTCCAGTGTATTATTCATTTTTAGTAACAAATAAACGAACAATGCCTCTTCATTATCAATTCATACGCAGCGATCATTCTTCAACATCTCTATAAGAGGAAACTTGGCACGCCACGCCACGACGTTCCTCCTTTCACACCTCAATAATTACGCAACCATGTTTACTACCATATCGGTTCTTCAAGCGGGTCGTGAAAAGGCATTTTTGCAGGCCTTCAAGGTGAGGATCGCTAGCCCAGTGATTCGTTTGAATGACTGGGCTTGTCAACCTCATATCTGGACCTCACGACCGCTTTCCATCAGGTGGAGTGAGGTCATCTTGACGGGCAATATAAAAAAAATCGGATCCGTGTTTGCTGCGAATCACCAGCCAATGATAAAAATCGTTTACTATCAGCGGCGGGATTTTTGGGCATGCAGCCAGCACTTAATGCACTGAGTGGACAACCAGAACGTACTGACGTATCGCGAGAACCAATGTCACGTCACGATCTTCCGGTGCTTGGAAAACACTGTATATTTTACAAATTAACCTCATGCTTATATTTCGTGCTTTAGTTTGATTGTAAATCAGGTCCAAATTATAGGGGCAATTTTTACATAAAATACCATGCGGCGGAGCGCAATCGATAATTGAAGCTTACAAAGCAGGAAGTAGAGATCAAATTTGTTTGTAATTATTTCCTTTCTTAAAGTTGAAGCATTAATCAGTGTAAAGACTTTTAAATTGGTTAACCAATTACAAAAAGCTTTTGTGCATAATTCGAAATCGAGATTAAGAGGAATAATTTCAAATTAGAAGCATCTGTAAATTCTTTATAACGTTTCTATTCATCTTTGAATTTGCTCTTATTTCCGCTCCAGAAGAAGCTTTGGCTTAAACAAAGAACTTTAGCAATTTGAACGTCCTAAGTAAATTTGCGGAAAGCGAGATTCCTAGATTGAGTTATCCTAATCCTAACAAGGGCGTTGTTAACTAGACCGCTAGCTTGTTCTAGCATTTCAGTTTATTGCCGGAAGAGTCTGTTCTCCATTTTAATGGTCGTGCCACACATCGCGTCCTGTGTCTGTGGATATGGTGCTCTGTTTTAAAATTAAGTATTTCGGTAAATAAATATCTGAAGTTAACGAACGAGTGTTCGATACGATAATTTATTCAAATCACAAGTTCCTAGCAGTTATTGCTTGCAACAAAAGCTGAATGGGACAGTACACGATCACAATATTCATCTACACTTTTTTCATATTGTATAACTAACTTCGACGACTCTTACACATCCCTTGAGAATATTGTTGTTCTGATTTGAATCATAAATTAATCCTTTGCCTTCTTAAGTCAGTCGGAGTTATTGCGTATGTTTTGATTCATAAACTTTTCAGAGGTTTTTCATAAGATTAATTTTCTGCCAGTTCCGCCCGTTGCATCATAATGAACCGGAGTGCTCCACTAACTATAATTCCACATTTAGATCTGTCTTGCCGTCGTTTACTTATGCGCTTATTTTTGTCGACGTTCCTAATGCGTTAGACATGTTACCATATCCATAACTAACCGTGTCTGTGGTCCATAAGGATAGTGTAAATCAGCTTCGTTATTAACATTTTTCTTTTAACTTCGTATTTAGATCAAACTAGAATTGGGTAAATGCATGGATCAATAATGACTTTTTAAATTATTTCGACTTATTTTTAATTGCTGTAGTGAAGTCGGCTGTTGCACAGTAGTAGTTACATTATATTAGGTTGGGGAAAAAGTCTTTTCGCATATAGTATTTATCAACTTGTAATAAAATCTCTTTGGCTATACTATTTGTATCTGGCTGGTTTTGGTATCATTTAAAGTTTAAATTTTAAAGAAGATAATTCCAAATTCAAATTAGGAAAATGTTTGATTTTCATTCGTTTTTCTTACTGTCAAGATGAGTGAATCGAATGAAGAAATTCGATACATTTTAAAATTTCACTACAAAAAGGTAAAAATGCAACGCAAGCCGCGATAAAAATTTGCGATGTTCATGGACCTAGTGCAGTGTCTGTGAGAGTAGCACAAATTTGGTTTAAGCGTTTTCAATCCGGAAATTTTGATGTCAAACATGCACGTCGCTCTGATCGCCCTATTCGTATTACGGATAAAATGGATGCCGTTTTTGAAAAAGTGGAGCAAGATCGGCATATCAGTAGTTACGACGTAGCTGAAGAACTGGAGATTGACCACAAAACAGTTTTGGCGCATGTGAAAAAAACTGGGTACACAAAAAAGCTCGATATTTGGGTACCTCACAAGCTCACTGAAAGAAACCTAATGAACCGTGTACTCTTTTGTGATTCTTTATTACGACGTAACGAAACCGAACCATCTTTGAAGAAACTGATGACTGGTGATGAAAAGTGGATCACGTACGACAAGAACGTGCGAAAAAGGTCGTGGTCAAAGGCCGGTCAGGCTTCACAGACTGTGGCGCAACCCGGGTTAACTCGCAACAAGGTGATGCTGTGTGAGTGGTGGGATTGGAAGGGCATTATTCATTATGAGCTGTTACCACCAGGCAGGACCATCGATTCTGAACTCTACTGCGAACAACTGATGAGATTAAAGCAAGAAGTTGATAGAAGGCGGCCGGTAATCAACAGAAAGGGTGTGGATTTTCATCATGATAACGCTAGACCTCACACATCTTTAGTTACTGAGCAAAAATAAAAGAGTTTGGCTGGGAGGTGTTAATGCATCCGCCGTATAGTCCTGACCTTGCACCTTCAGATTTCCACCTGTTTCGGTCTCTTCAGAATTCTTTAGGCAGTGTCAGGTTACCATCACGAGAGGACTGCCAAAACCACTTGTCGCGTTATTAAGATCAGAAGCCTCAAAATTCCTATAGCAATCGGATCATGTCCCTATCTACAAGATGGCAAAAAGTAATCGAACAAAATGACACCTACATTCTTAACCTAAATGTAAATAAACTTTATTAAAAAATGTTCAGAATTTTCTTAAAAACTGCGTAGAAACTTTTTCCCCAACCTATTATTATATTACAGACATTTTGACTTCGAAATATCAAAATAACGGCTTTACTAGTTAGTAAATAGTACATATAGCAAACAAATTAGCTCCTATATTAAGACGAGTAGCGTCGAATTCGGTCCGATTCCAACGCTCATGACAATAGACAGGTTAGTCACCTGCGCGGGAGCACGTCCCATGGCTTCCGCGCTGGTGACGTCACGTCACTGCGCGTGCGCGCCTACGGGTCGAACGTTCGTCGCGGGGTGTTGCCAAGTAACAATTTTGTCGAATTTCCGTAGAAAATATTTTATTGAGCGGTCAAACTTACTTTCACGAGTAAGAACAACTTAAAGTCGGAGATTTGCTGGTGACTAATAGACTAAATCAGGCGATCAGTCGTAAATTGTATTTTTTTTTAATGGAAACTGGTGTAACACTGCATGTCAAATCAAGTATGGAACAATTTGTCTTTTATTTTGAGAAGGAACTTTTATCTTGTTAGGTTGATTTGTAAGTGTAATATTTTATTCGAGGGTATTTGTGGACTCTACATTCCCTGCATTCTGATTTCGTCGCATATTTTCTCCGTGCTATTTTTGTGATTCAGGAAGTTATTTTTATTAGGTTTCGTATGGCATTAATTCTTTACGTTTATAGATAGATTGGTTGGTTTTGTTCATAAAACAAGCTCAAATTAAATTGTAGGAATTCTGTTAAATGCATTGATTTGATTTTGGCATTGAAAACTGGCTGCCGTAACTACTACAGCAAGTGGTTTTCAATTTTGTTCTACTTATACATACATAAATGAACTTTTCTGATTTGACTCGGGTCTGGGTGTGCTGTAAGACGCCCCTGGCTTATTTCCTTGTGTGGTACCATAACACAGGGATATTAATCCCTATTTCGAGACAATTACAAGAGGTGTGTTTGTCTGGCGCATATTTATATATTTATAATGAAATAAAAAACATACAAAAAGTGGGAGAAGCGACAGAAGTATGTCATGCATAATCGTGCCTCGTGTTTTCCCTCGGCCTAAAAGGCGTAATGCGTGTATGGCCACACCATGCTCCTGACGCTGCTCATCGCTCTGCTCCTAGCGCTACACCATGCTCCTGACGCTGCTCATCGCTCTGCTCCTAGCGCTACACCATGCTCCTGACGCTGCTCATCGCTCTGCTCCTAGCGCTACACCATGCTCCTGACGCTGCTCATCGCTCTGCTCCTAGCGCTACACCATGCTCCTGACGCTGCTCGTCGCTCTGCTCCTAGCGCTACACCATGCTCCTGACGCTGCTCATCGCTCTGCTCCTAGCGCTACACCATGCTCCTGACGCTGCTCGTCGCTCTGCTCCTAGCGCTACACCATGCTCCTGACGCTGCTCATCGCTCTGCTCCTAGCGCTACACCATGCTCCTGACGCTGCTCGTCGCTCTGCTCCTAGCGCTACACCATGCTCCTGACGCTGCTCATCGCTCTGCTCCTAGCGCTACACCATGCTCCTGACGCTGCTCATCGCTCTGCTCCTAGCGCTACACCATGCTCCTGACGCTGCTCTACGCTCTGCTCCTAGCGCTACACCATGCTCCTGACGCTGCTCTACGCTCTGCTCCTAGCGCTACACCATGCTCCTGACGCTGCTCATCGCTCTGCTCCTAGCGCTACACCATGCTCCTGACGCTGCTCGTCGCTCTGCTCCTAGCGCTACGATGTTGCCCGCTCTGTATGTCTACCGTGAGCTTACACCAACAGCTGCTAGCTTCCGCGTTTACGTTTTTGCATGGGATTTGGGTACAGTGCCCCTAGCGATTAGAAATGGAACCAAAATTGGCATGTTCTAATTTCTGAAGTCAAATATCGTAGTTTACGTGACTAAAGTAAGAGTAAAGCCTGTGGTTCCATTTAGGAAGCCGTTTAAGCTGTTAAGACGGCGAGAGTTACAATGCGTCGATCCAAAGAGAAGGTGCCTCCTGTCTAATTCCTGTTGACTGAGGAGGCGAAATGCCTTCCTACACCCGGAGGGGCAATTTCGGTCAAAGGGTATGCCATTTTTAGCGGCGTAGGTTTAAGGCAGTCCATGATAGTCCTGCAGGTCTCATTCACTAGTAGTAGGTAGGCATGACTAGTGATCTCGCCATACTACGTTTTTGCCTCCTTTCCTCGCAACTTCTCATGCTGTTTAACGAGTGTGAGTGCATACAAACTGCAAGGCCATAAGTGTTTTGTGGGCTAATCTAAGCTTTAGACTGGTATGTTTCGCGACAGGCAATTCGACACTGTCCGGGTCGTGTTGCGGTTTCCGACACGTTGCAGAACGCGACACCGCAACATGCGATTACGATGCAAAGTGCACGTCGTGTAGGTTTTCTACAAAAGGACGCCACGGTATGAATCACTGACATTACAGAATACGTGTCTTTGAAACAGTTATAATGATAACGTAGTGTTGTCTATCCTAATTTACTATTCGATTCCTATCCATGTTACGGTTAAGAATGAATGAGTTAGTAAAAAACTGGGCTCTGATTCTGCTATTTAAATACCAATGGAGTCTTAACTGAACGTGATTTTGACAGCTTTAGTATGGACCAACTGTCAAAATCTTGCTATGCAATTACGATTCCATTGGCTTTTTAATAGCAGTATCGGGCCCCTGATGTTTCGTGAATTCGTGTGACCTAGAGTACTGACGATTATAATAACACTTTTTGGTTGCTCATACCCATATATTTGAATAAATATCAATAAAACCTACTGGGCTTGGTGGGTGAAATATGTTTTAATCAAATATTTATAAGACATACTGCTTGTGTCCGAATCGACAAAAAAATACGTTCATTGTACAATGATTGTTGCTGATGGTCGTATACGAATTTAAAATATACTATTGTGTCCAGACACCCCATTCTTACGCTAATAACTCGTAACAATTCCGATTTGTAAGCTATGTTATCACAATTAACCATAACGCCCACAACATAATTGTATTGTACACAGGCGTCTGACGGATGACTAACACAGCAGACGTGCGCGTGCGTCGGCCTATCTAATTTCACAGTCGAGCGCATGGCGGCGTTTTGCTCACGTATGTTACGACATCTAGCGTCTAGGCTAGACTCGATCAATGGAGAGATCGTTCACCCTTAACCAACAGCAGTACTTCACTGCTGTTCGCCTTCAGTGACGAAACACGTACCTGTTGTTTAGTATATTTTTTATTTGATTTATTTAACTTTTTTAATGGTACAGACAACATTGCAAAATATCTCCGACGTACACACACCTATGATATGATTTCTTGGTAAAGGAAAATTAAATAATTACGTTGAGTTTAAGGTATTACAAAGTCAAGGCACAAATTAGACATGCGCGGCGCTTTGACAGATAGCCCGCTTAGAACAACACGCCATTTTTGACGCACGCACACAGAGACATGAGTTTACAAGCGAAGTCAGTGAGCTTCGGAAAGTCGCACTGTCGCGAGTGTTTTTGTTTTTGTCGAACTTTGTGCAAATTTTCACATGATGAATTTTGTTTTTGGCCGGTTCTGTCAAGTAGGTATACTTACTTCATTTTAAAAATTAGGAGCGAATATAGTAGTAACTCTAGGCGGTTCACGCAAGTTTTGAAAAAAAAAGGTGCGAGCGCGCGGTCCTTCTGTAAACTCTTTGTTTTGTGGTCAAGGGCAGAAATAAACTGAAACGTAGGAAATTATGATACAGAAGAAAAAAAAAGTCAGAGCTGAAGAGGGACGCCGGGACAGAAATTCATTAAACAAGTGAAAGAAATTGCAAACTTACGCCGAAATTGAAAATACTGACTGAGTCCATAGAGGAATAGCACTTGCTCTCCCGACAATAATAAAGCTTCTAAATCAAATGATGATTTTACCAACATCTAGACTCGCCATCGTTACCTGTCTTGTGACAGCCTCAAATTAATAAATACAATTAATTGTCCATGTTCATAAGCTTCAGAGCGTCTGCACGACGTCGGAAGTTAAGCTGACTTGTATAGAGTTTGTATTTCGAGCATAAGTCCCATTTACGCCCAAGGACGCCCGCATAGATTGCCTGACCGCTGTTAATATGGACACAACGGGCTATTACAATTTGCGAACTTTATCCAAGCTTATATTAAGTTTTGATTAAACTTTTTGATAAATATTACGTGAAGCCTGAAGTTTACGGAATTGGGAGTTCCATATTTAGAAAACACGGAGTGAAATAATTGCAGCCTCTGTCATCAAGATCGCCATTCACAACTAATACATATGCGGACGGGAACAAGTAAAACAGCCAATGGTTCGTAACGCACTGTTTATTGAAAATTGCAAAGGTCAAGGACACAACGCGGGAGCCGCGCGCGGGGCGTGCGGGGCGCAGCCACGCAAAGACATTGTTTAGCTTAATTCCTAACAACAACCATTGCATTGTACTAAGCTAAAATCCTGCGACTAATTACTCTCAAATTAACTCCATTCCAAAAATTGTCTGTTCTTAAAGAAGTAGAGTGCATACATATACCATTACCCATAAAACCTGTGAATTAATTAAAAAAAAAGTAGAAGATAAACTTGAACTGGCTGTTCCGTATGGAAATATATCTTGAAGTTTATAGTAATGTAAGTGGCGATCGTCAAAAAGACAAATCCTTATCGTAAACAAGACTAAGTGCGTTTTCAAATCATTTTTATCGAATTATCATGTCCTCAAGTTGCTCTTTGTTTATATTCGTTGATTACTTTTCAGTTCAAAAGCCCATTGACTCGGCATCGGAGTTAAACCGTGTAAAATTGATTTTTCACGACGTTCATGAAACAATTTACTTACGCATACATACCGCCTAGGTTACCTATCTCACTACGAAACATATATTACCAAAGTTAGTGGACTCCACTTTCCGGCCGAGCGGAATTAAACAACTTTTTAACGTGCCCGTTCGGTTTTATTTTATTCCTTGTTGCGATCTAGTAGCTTGCATTTCGTCGTGCAATAACCGGTACTCAACCAACTTGCAATATTTCATTCATATTGCGTGGGATGAAACAAGAAACTATTTGCCGTACGGTGCTCCTACCGGCAGGCAGCTGAATTTTTCATGTTCCGATACGAACCTTCGCCACCTCTGGTATGCTTTTCGTGCGAGCAGGCGCTTCTGCTACTGCATAATAGATGGCGCTACGAGTCGCGGCGCACGGTTCTATTGATTCGCTTTATCTGTCACGTTCAAATATAATATTGATTGTTCCACGATACAGATGTTTGTAGAATACTCTTGTTATCTTGTAAGTTTGTAAACGGTCTGTGTTTTCTATACGCTGTAGTTGGTTGGCTGTAGTATTATCTTACGATTCTGATAGTCTTTTCTTTACCGTTGATTCAATTATTCAACCCCTCTCGCCACTACTTGACATTGGCCAAATCAATTTGCTGTATATGCAAGATTGCAGAGGACATTAATAAAAATATATATATTCAACTTACTTATTATATATCATTGTTTGACGGCACGATTGGCGTAGTTCGCTGTAGCACGTGTTTCGCGCCTTTAATTCCGTAGTGCCCCGTGTTCGATCCGCAGTCAGGTCAGTTCAGTACGTTTACCACCAACCAACGCGTAACAAATTGTATTAGGATTTGACATTGTCGTGTCATGTCATGTCAAATCCCAATACAAAATTTTACGCGAACGATAATGTAAATTTAAAGTGGCAACTCGTGGTAGACGTACAGGAAACGATCTTTTCTGAATTGGCTTGGGTCTGGGTGTGCTGGGAGACGCCCCTAGCTTAATTCCTTGTCTGGTACCTCGTAACACAGGGATATTTATTCCTACTTCCAGACCATGACAAGAGGTGTGTTGTCTGGCGCATATTTTATATGTATTTATTTATTAGAGGCATTGAATAAACTATCTTTACATGTGCATTAAAAGCCTTCCATACGTCCATCCATACCATTGCTTCAACAGGCCAGTCAACATAAACCAGCGCTGATGATCTTACGAAAATGCAGTCAGGTCTATTCGTAAAAATCTTTGTAATCAGTAGGTACAATTACATTGTAACGTACGCTATCAGGCGCTAAGCTAGCCGTAAATATAATTACTAAGCTTGGACTAAAATAGAACCCGCTTCCTAGACTTTCCGTTCATCTGTGCCTTTTTACTACACACTTAACATATATTCAACGACATCCTTTTGATACGTCCATTTTTTGCAAAACATCCATGACATACAATCAAGACATGAATCAAGTCAACACTATAAGTCGGCAACGTGAGAGTGACACATCTGTATGACTACCATGAGTTGACTTACACCAATATGACAGCGACTAGCGTCCGCGTAAAGGCCCGCATTTCACTTTGATTAGTAGTAACTGCAGGTGATTACTGCAGGTGAATGGTGATTATGAGAAAACACGTGTGGACAGCGATTGATTAGTGCGATTAAATAGAACACGCTTCTAATCACTTCTCTACGCGGGACACTAAGCACTCGCAATAATCTATCGCGGTCTACACACGTGTTTTCTCATAATCACTAAGCACCTACACTTATCACTTGCACTTGCACTAATCAAAGTTAATACGGGCCTTAAGCCAGTTGACGTTTATGTATGGGATTTCGGTGCAGCGTCCCTGGTGTATAAAAATGGAACGAAAAACGCACTGAACGCAAAGATCGCCGTCATCTTCTTCTTAGTCGGGCTCTCTTGGCAGAGTGGTCGTGGCTGCTGATGGACAGGGTTGCGGCTCGCCGTCGCCGCTGGCTTCTATGGCAGATCGCCGTCTACGTGACCGAAACTCATGGTAGAGACATACTGTATGAGGAGTTGGTCAGCAATGCTGACCTATTAAGTTTTTCTCAAAATCCTCTTGAAGAACTCCGTGCTTAACTGAGTAACCCTCGGTGCACTCACAATGTGAAAACCTTAGAAATACCAACTTTGTCTATCGCTTAACTAATTTAAAACCTGCTGTGCAGCAGGTACAGTTCACGTCATCCAAAAAGAACGCTGGATTTAGAGCCGAATCGGTGGTGTAAACTCTCTCATTCATACCCTACCTGACTAGTGCGCCGAACCATCCTTTCCACAGTCGCCAAGCGTTCTTCTTATTCGTATCGATAATCCCAGTGGCTCTATAGGCTTGTTGTTGGCAACTATATTACCGTGGCCCAGTGCCCCGCTACTGCTATCCCGAGGGAGGTGACTTCATACAGTTCTTGAAGGGTGCAGCTGGCGGGGCACTGGGGGCAGAACAACAGGTGCTGCATTGACTGCTCTGGGGCACCACACTCGCATTGTACTCCGTCTGGTGAAATGTATCTACTGAGGTTACTCCTGCAGCGGCCCACTTCAGTTCGGAGCCGGTTGAGTTACTTCCATGTGGGCCACGGCAGGTCGGAGCCAGATAGTCAGATGGTGGAGCATGTATCTCCTTCCACATCTTGCTTCGCGCTTCACCTGGAGAGCACGTTATAGCCAGAGTGCCTCGAAGGAAACTGTTACGGCTTTTAAGACGGGAAGCACCAAGGTTGGAGGCATAAAGTAGGTGTCTGCTATCACATTCCTGCCTCTTCTTCTCGACCGCGGAGGCAATATGCCTTCTCACAACTGGTGGAGCAATACCTGAGAGCGGGTATACATACCTTTGTGAGTGGCGTAGGCTTAAGGCAGCCTGTGATCGTCCGGCAAGTCTCATTCAGGGCCACATCTACTTGTTTGGCATGGGTAGAGCGATGCCACACTAGGCATGCTTACTCACCCGCCGAGAAGCATAATGCCAGCCCCGATGTACGTAGGACATGCGGAGAGGCTCCCCAGGTGGATGAGGTAAGCCGAGAGGGAAGGTTATTACGCGAACCGACTTTTTGTTTGGACTTAAAACAGTGCTTTTCAAAGGTTAGTGATCTATCTGAGGTCACTCCTAGATAAATCGGGTGGTCTGAGTGACGGATATTGATGTCGCGCCATTTAATATGCAGTTTTCGGTGATTTCGAAGATGGAAGATGGATTGCGTTAATTTTACGTGACGGGATTTCTAGCGATGGCATTATGCTGGAAGGCAAATGAAAATGCTGTGTGGAGTGCACACCCGTTTGCTGACGCGCTTCGCCGCCATCTTGTCCGGTTTCCCGCCAATTGGATGATTGCGCGGGAGTGGCAGCGGCTCGCGAACGTGTCAAGGTGACTGACTGATGATCCTGTATCGTTTTGCAATAACTTCTGACTGTCGAAGGCTCGGCACGACATCTGAAGTGTGATTGGTGATTAGATATTGTTGTAAGTTATTTGTGTACAGCTGACAAGCGTAATTTGATTTAAGAAATGGCTTGCCCTTCAAATGTATTTATTTAAAGAAACTTAAATGTGAAGCTGTCTAAAGTTTCCACAAAACTTGAAATGCAAGCTATAAACGTTTCTTGCTGCACAGCAATATAATTTTAACGTTACAATTTAACATTTTAAACCCATTGAAGTTCACATTTTGTGCTCCTTATGAATGTGCTCACAAATAACTCTTACTTAGTTTTTTTTTTTTACTTACAACTGATAAAGTCAAATAATGTTGCAAGTCAAGAGAAACTAAGCAGGGCTACGTCGGCGTCGGTAATCCTGGTTTTACTAATTTCCTTTAAAATAAAGCGCTTATTCAATTGAGCATAAGAAGTTTCTAAAGGCATAAACCTCTGCCTTTACTAAGTGAGGTTAATTGGCCTAAACATTTAACTTGAATGTAACCATGTGTTTCTAATAATATGAAAAAAAATTGATTTTCCCAACACTAGGTGAAGAGGTTATCGCAGAAAAAACTCTCCAGCTGAACTCTGAACATTAAATTTAATCGAAATAAATAAAAAAATATCGCCCAATGTGTTGCTAAGCACAAAACTCAAGGACGGCTCGCTCGAACAATCAGACAATTTTTTTTTTGTTAAGTCACAAACATGGAGAGAAAAAACTTAAAAAAACAAGGAAAATAATAAAAACAACACTTCTTTTCCCAAACAAACCACTCTGTTCCACCTGTCAAACATTGACTGCGACAGGCCAATAACTTTTGACAGGACCAACTCTGTCGGGGCAGTTAGTAATATAAAAAAAAACTCTGGATTAAATAAGCGAAGCGCGGAACATGCCGATGCCTTCTCTAAGGTTGTGTAGGGGTCAATGCCATGGATCCTTTGATCAGTAGTATGATTATGCTTGACACGTGTGCTCACTGATGTGTTTACGGTAAATAATTTACCTCATGTATACTCCATTCATTATAAATTACAGAACTAAAAATGGTTCTTTTTCGGGTACACTTTGTGGTAAAAGTACAATAAACATCATTACTTTCAAGATTTATGTGAATTTACTCGTATATAAATCAACAGGAATAGCAGCTGTCACACTTAATCATTGTCATTTAGAGTACGTAACTTTTGAATTCATGAGGCTCTTGCTCAAATAAATTATTTTGTCTTGCATCAAACTATATTGTCGATGTAAAAACCTAAAAGAAGCATTTTTACTGTCACTATAACTCTACTAAATCTAAAATGTTACAAATACACAATCCCTTCATACGTGGTGGCGGTTTCAATTTTGCCAGGTTATACTCAGGTAAGACATCGTCATGGCAACGGCGAATGCAAATTGTCATTCATTTTAGCACCCCTGCTTCTAATTTTTAAAGTTATAATGAATGAAGTATAGATCTATTCAACATAGTGCTTTTGGTTCCGTCTTAGGAAGCTTTGTCGGCCGAATAAGTGTCGACGGTAGCTGATATATATTTTTTCTCTACACCTAATTGTGAAAGGATAGTATTTAATGGAACGACATACATGCTAACCTAACCACCAAATATACTATCTGAGCCTCTAAATGTTCTAAAATCACATACATATTAGTTCTGGGGCGCATTTCAGTATTTTTAGTTGCTCAGTTTATTATTCCTCATTGGGAAACCCTCTATCTCCCCTAATATTAGGAGAAACTACTATTTATGACATTTATACTAAGAGAGAGAAATAAGCCGAATCATAGTTTAATTTCTTGTTATACAAGGATATACCTACTATAACTACCATATTAAATAAATAAATAAAACATGTTTTTTAAAATAATTGAATTAAATAATTAATTCACTGTATGTTTATGTAAAGAAATATTTCCCCAAGTACATACTACTGAAATTGCCGCTTGGCATTACTATGCAACTTCACGATTAGGTAATCATTCACAATCTCATACAATTGTATGCTGTGTAACTAACTAGGCAGTGACGGTGAGTGACGCCAGCGCATCGTATGCGCTTAAGGATGCGCCGATCCGATGTAGGATCGGATCGCGAAATTCGCGAACGTACAATCGATGTTTTAAACGTTTGAATAAAGACATTAGATTTTCATCAGAAAATGTTCTTTTTGCTATACTCGTATTAAGTATATTAGTTAATTAAGCTTTATGTTAAACGTTCTCTACTAGTTAGTAACTTTCAGTTAGCTAATTTGACTTTTTGTGAGGGTCTCAAAACTAAGATGTCAAATCGTGGCACAACGAACATTGGCACGTTTAAATATAAATTTGTGTTATTTAAGTTTAATTGAATAACATGATTAATTAGAATGTTATTTAAAATGAAAATACCATAAAATTAATAAACACTTATTCATTAAATAAAAGCGCATAAAAACGCGCAATATCGACATTCCGATTCCAGAAATCGGATCAAAAGCAAACTACGTACATCGCATTCACGCCTATCGCCATTTGTCTATCTATTCCGACAGTCGGCCCGTATTTGCTGATGATAACGCTGTTTACCCGCTCAGGTGGTAGGAAATTTCCCTGGTAGTAGATGCACAGGTGGAGGGAGAGATGGTAGGGTCGATGGCAATTGATAGTCTGCTGTCTGGTAATATGTAACCTGAAATAAATTGTAAAGGAACCGTCGTAAGATATTTTTTTCTCATCTTTTGGGTTTACTTAGTTGCTGTAGTAAGGTATACACAAATTATTTAACAAGAAACGGTTTTGGGCCCCTTTAAAGCCCTTTTTAATAGTTTCACATTCATCAGCTATGTCAAGTATAATGATAAATTAATTATCTATGAATTGTTTTTAGCCTACCAAATAAATCGATACCTAACGTCGAAATTCTATTAACATAGTTAATAGTCAATTTATATTCATCAATTTAAACTTGTGTTCATGCAAACAGTCAAGTCTAGTTTGCATAGAAATCTAGGTTTGATTAAAGTTATCAACTTAACCCTTGTTATTATGAGTTGAGTTGAAATTGTCTTCGTTTTATGTACATGTTCTTGCATAACCTTTAATTTAATTTTTGATTTTGTGACGAAGTTGTATTCATCTAAATTTAATATTTATTATTTCGATATTAACCATTATAGCAACTAAATACTGAAAATGGTGGTAATATTTTATCGCAAGCTTTTATTTTATATATTCAAGCGATGTCATTCGCTGTTTTCATCATGAATTCTGATTTAGATTCCCAGTCACAATAAACACAAGTATTTGTTCCATGTGGTACTTGAATTAGACTCCCACACACTGTAGTTACCTTAAAATATGCATCGGTCAAGAACTCATGGTATTAGAAAAAAATATAAAAATACATTGAAATGAAACAACTTCACGGATTCTACTCGCGGAATTTATATTTTTACATTTTTTAACCCGACATTTCGACTCCTTTACAGCAGGATGAAATTTAAAAATATAAATTCCGCGAGAAGAATCCTTGAAGTGGTTTTATTTCAATGTGTAGTGTTCGTGTAAATTTAAGAAAACTAAATATACAAATATCCCTGGATATTATAAACAGCTGACTCAGACTGGTATCAGATAAAGACAAACATACCTAAAAAATCGAATTAATTTAGTTTTATTAGGTATGTTTATAAAAATCCAGTCATAGAACATTCACACAAAAAACAAACATAGAACTTGTAGGGGTCACGTTGTGCATGCGCAGCGATGAGTAGAATTAAGTACTGTCTGTATTAATTAATTAATTAATTCTGTCAAAGTAATAAAACAAGTTGGTTTTAACAAAGAATCTTTAATTGTTGCTCCCGTATCAAGGTAACCCCAAAAAACTCACAAACTTTGTACTTAGACAATACTTCTACCAATTAGGCTAGCCTGCCAGCTAAACTAAACTAAAAACCACACTACCATTTCTTTTTTGGAATAACCATAGCTGAACCGATTACGATAAGATAAGATAAAATTTATTGCACAAACAACATATTACAGTTTCATTCGAATAAATTAGGTGTACAATATAGGCGGCCTTATCGCTAGTAGCGATCTCTTCCAGGCAACCTTTAGGTAGAGAATCAGGAAGAAAATTAAGTGACGGTGCAAGATGATAAATAAGAGATGCAATAACTAATTTACTATACCAAAAATAAACAAACGTACTTTAATAAACATACATACAATACCGAAGCAAAATAATAAACTTACATATACTTACATACTTATCAATCTTATCATACATATCATACATATACAATAAGGTAAATAAATAAATAAGATAAATCTCAACTAATTTTGTAAATTAGGACAATAAAACTGCTCTCTTTATCAAGCACGGCTAGAGACAAATTGGCCGGTGTCACAACAACACAACGTGATAAGCAACTCGACAGAAGCCAAACGTCAGTCCCACTAAATGTCAAGGCTGTCAGAGGGTCTGTACAGGAATAGAACCGACACTGAGTGCGTGTAGGCAAAGGGACGCGGTGCTTAGTGGTCGTGGCCTAGTGGTTCAGCACCCGAACTCAGATCGTGGATTGTGTGGTCCCGAGTTCAAATCTGGCCAGAACCAAAATCTTTGTGTTCACTGTTAAATATCCGACTTACTCTCCGGTGATGGAAAACATCGATAAAAAACGAAATCAACCCGGATAACGGCGGAAGGCTCACCACCTACCACGTTGGGTTCTAATACCTTGTAAAAAGTGTTTGTATTTTTGGACAATGCGAAAGTATGAATAATGATATACAGGAAAGGTGTACAAACAATGAAAACTTGCAAGGGATGATCATTATAATCTTGAAGAGTTAACTACTTTCGGAGCTATAATCATATACTTATATGGACAATTGAAATTATTAGTCTCTACAATTGCATTTTTCATATCATAGCAATCGTTTTGACGCATAAGTTGTCTTTTTGTCCAATCACGTATACAAAAGTTGGTCTATAAAACCATCATTAGGCCTGTTCTTTTATATGGCAGTGAAACATGGCCGTTACTAGAGCGACACAAGCAGGAGCTGCGCGTCACGGAAATGAAGATGCTGTGGTGGATGTGTGAAGTCTCACGCAAAGATCGCGTGCGTAACACCCACATCCGCGGCAGCCTTCGTGTTCGTGACATCGCAGACAAAATGCAGGAGTGCCGCCTTCGTTGGTATGGTCATGTCTCACGGAGATCGGCAAACTACGTGGGCAACAAATGTCTGGCCATGCCGCTCCCGCCAGGTACCGGTAGAAGAGGTCTACCCAAGAAGCGGTGGCTCGACGTCGTTAAGGGTGACATGCGTGCCAACAGACTCACCACTGAGGATGCACAAGACCGCGCGAAGTGGGCCAAGAAAATAAGAAAGGCGGACCCTGGGACCCCACACACCAGTGTGGGTTCACAACCGGGATAGACCGCACGGATGATGATGACGTATACAAAAGTTTAAACAGGATGAATATTGTGTTTAAATAAAGCCTTCTAAAATAGAAGACTTAATCTATGCTTAATAGATTAATTCTCAAAAGTAGTTTGCATGGCACAATGACCAACGCGGAAATCTTACATCGTCTTTAACAGCGGACAATTCAAATTGCCCTTGGCATTTACGTGAAAGACTGATGAATTAGGCATTGTGCTATGAAATTCTGGAATTCTTCTAGCAAGCTTCTCGTGGATTTTAACTTTGTCAACTCTGTATTAAAAAGATTTAAATTTGTAAATTTTTTAGCGTTTGATCGATTTGTACATACGTTTTGAGAAATATTTAAGTGAGTTCGTCTATCAGTATTTGAGACACATTCAACTTTAAACTCAAGAAAATAATAGGAACAGTTGGGACTTAGTACAAATATTTCTTTAGTTAGAGAATGTAGATGGTTTCACTTTATGTTTCGAAAAAAGCTTGTTTTTTTGCAAATTTTTGATACTACATTTATTCAATGAAGGTATGCCGATAGACTATTACATATATTTCACATTTCAAAAGTTACCGAATTCCCGTCACATCTTAACATTACCAGAACATGTGACTAAGTTGCAAATTGGCACGGAAACGTGGAGAAATGGAATTGCCATCATAAGAGCGTTCGAATCTTGTCGACTTGAGAACTAAACGAACTTGAGTTTGAGATGTCTAAGCGCCACAGGCCACTAGGCTCGCAGCTGCATAATAAGCTTTGCTAGCTTTATCCGTCATAATAAGCTTGCTTGCATCAGCTACAAATTGCATGCAACGACGCTACTGATCAAGGGGCTATGCTACTCACTAAGTGTCCGTTGTTTTGGCATAACGAAAGTGTTAATAAAACCAACTTTAATGTGATATCTTCGAAGAATTCATTAGTGTGTGAGTATCATATTTAGAAGTACGAAATACATAAAAATCGTATGTTGTTTTCATACTGATTAAGACCATGTTAGTTTACCTGAAACTATGGACATCTGCCGACCATGTTTGGCAGTTTTGTATGTAAGCAGCAAGCGGGCGTACAGCAAACGAATTTTACCGAATATACATCTATGCAGCTACGCCTCCGTAGACAGTAGCGCTTAGGGAACTTTGGATTGAGTTGAGATGTCTCAGTTGAGACCACTTTGAGCGCTGAATTGTGAAAATGGCATTGGTTATCAAGTCTTTTTTTAGCTCAGGATAGTTATTGGAATTTAATTAACTTGTCTAGACTGCGATCTAATGGAATTTAAATCTATTGAAAACTGTGATCCCGAAAATAGAAGAAACATTAAGAGCCATTTTCGTGTAATGTTTAACCTTTTTTTCGGTTAAACGACAACCGATAGTTACGAGTTACGATAAAGGGTAGGAAAAAATCAGTTTTTATAACTGATTTTTTCCTACCCTCTTCTCGTGTTGGCTTCTGTGCAATTTCATCTCTTTCGCTCTTTATAAATATAAATAGATATCTGTGACAAATAACACCAAGATCATCTGACCCCAAACTAAGCAGAGCTTGTACTATGGGTGTCATGAACATACTTAAATATTTCTAAATACATACTTAAATAATAAATAACACCCAAACTCCAGACACACAACAAACACAAATGTTCGTCACATAAATCGCTACCATTGCACCAACGGGCCAGTCAAATCAAAGTGGATGCCATTAGCGATGGCACCGCGTAGGCTACAATGTCTCAAAGTACCTGTTAGATTTTTGTAAATAAGGAAGTTACGTATAAGATAAATGTTTTAAAATAGCCTATTATTTTTTGGCTTCAGTTATTCTATTCCCATCCATCCTCCACTTCGCCAAGTTAATTACGACCGAAGTCACCGATCCTTCACGAGTGACGTCACACCACTCTCCCATTTACTCCTCAAGATCCTAAACAAGACGTTGTCAAGGCCTCTCGCCGGACAGCTTCAATTATCCACTGGAGGGTCACGATGCCGCCTCGTGACTCCGATTGAGGATGTATGGATCGCTTAACGCTCGGTGGCACTCTTGTCACCTGCATAGTGTGGTGGATTCGTGTTCACGTACTTCATCGGTCAAGCAGGCTGTTAGCGCGTAGTCGTTCACTATTTTGTATTGCATGAACATTTCTTTGTGCCTTCGCAGACCTTAGAGCTATGCTTTCGGGCTTTTAGTTCAAATAGCTAAAAGTGTTTTTTCATAGTTTCATAGCTTTTCACATCAGAGCCCGAAGACTCGTTAGCACTCTTTTTCACGTTTCAGTAACCGTTTTTCCGCCTTAAAGACTGATAAAAATGCTGTGCTTAAAATAATCGACTTGCCTCGTAATGATATTAACTGAGTTATTATGAATTTATGATCTTGCCTTACAGAAAGAACTGATAAACACCCAATTTCTATGAAAATAAACTTGTCGGACTTTTTCATCACCCGAATTGTATAGAAGGAACTAGTGTAGATGGCGTGTAAATATTTTAAATCGTACCGATAGCTACCCAGCGATAGCTCTTAGGATCATCATGACGCTTGTGTTTAGGACAAGGACCTCAATCATTGCTATGTTGACGTCACCACCATCAGTAAAATAATTGCCAACATACTGTCATTCTCAGGGACCAGAGCGGATGAGAACCGCGGCTGGGTGTGACCTGAACACGCTCCAATTAACCCACCCTAGGTGGTGTCGGTTCGATGCCCGCTCGAATTGGTTTGCCTTTTATTTGGTCATTGCCTTCCACTGCAGCCAGTACAAGTGTAGAAAGATTGTTTCAAATCACTACTGGCGAAAATAATCATCAATAATCTATAGCAAACATTTCTGAAATATCCTGCACCAAGGTCGTCTGAACTCGAACTAAGCTATTTATTCATTAGTAATTAATAATGAATGTATCTTCTAAAAGCACAAAAGACTTTTCCTTTAAAAAAAAATCAATCAATCAATCAATCAAATAATTTATTTCGAGTTACAACAATGACACATATAGTGTGAGTATTAAAATAATGATTCTTATACCTATTTGTTAGTACATTACACAAAAAATACAGTTCCATAACATTATTAATTCACATCTGTGTGAACCCGCATCCACCTTGCTAGGAGAGGAGAGTCCCACCGGCCTGCAAATACGCTCAGAAGCCTGTTAGGGCTGCCGCGACTCCGCGCAAGCAGGGAGGCGCACCGCTTGCGTATGCTGGCTGCAAAGCCATCAACCTGCGCATCTGCAAACATCCCTGATGCGCTGCAATATCGCGGCAGCCCCACCAGAATGCTGAACGCATTGTTGTATTGCACGCGTAGCTCACTGTACGTCCGCCGCGTAAAGCTAACCCATAGGCTGCACGTGTAGAAAGACTGACTGACAGAAGGCTTTAAAAAGCGTTATCGTTACTGGTAAAGTACAACGTGCAAAATGCATGTGGTGTATTATTAATGTGACAGGAAATCTCTCTTTGCTGTAAGTACCGGAATAACTTGAGCATGTACGTTAGGATTAAAATACAAAAAAGTAATTTAAACGCTTCAAAATAGCGAAGTTCATGAATCTCGCTTCAGAAAACCTGACAAACCTATTCTCAGTGCATCTGTTAACTGTCACGTATCGCCTAACTACACACTTCGTCACTGCTTATGTTTGTCCACTTTTGTCGCACGATAAAAACAGAAAATCACTGCAATTAGTCGCTACGCTAACTAATTGTAACTATCATTGCCGGTTAACTATTGGTTCGCATGTCTTTCGTGCAGTTATTGCAAATTATCGTAATTTATTCACTTGCGGTCTCGATCGGGTCCCTATGAGCTGCGCCTGCGCACAATATGTCGATGAACCGCTGATTGAGATTCGTGGAATGACGGCAGAATTTATTGGTTTTCTGTAATTGTTTGGCGACACGATTGACGTACTTAGTGCGCTGTAGCACGGGTTCTCGCCCTGACTTGCTTTGGTGTTCCGGGTTTTCAGGAAAATAACTCTTTTGAATAGGCTCAGGTCAGGTTGTGCTTATAATAGTTGGTAAAAACGCGTTACAATTTGACGGCTTTTTCATACAACGCTGGTGGCAAACAAACATGCGGACCTTGCGGCATGGTACTACTTACTACTGGTTTTTATTTATCGGCTGTCGTTATTATCAATAAAATCCGCCGTAACCAAGTTGTATGAACACTCGGCCCGATTTCCATATCTCCTGGATTTTAATCCAAGCGAAGGTCGTTGAAGAAACCCCTGACAAGTAGTGGGACTAGTGGGACAGTATAGAGTAATCATCACTACTATCATTAATAGATCATAATCCTTATTTTCACAAGCTCAATAATTAGCGTCCATACAAAAAGAGGTGATAATTTTATTCCTATAAAAGAGGTCTTTACTCCACAATGTGTGTCTTTACAAAATTGCACCCAGAATATTTTCTGAAACGTAGTGATATTATCAAACGACAGAAAAGAGATAAATTTATCAACATGTTATACCAACCTGCGTGTCACAAATACATATATAAAAATAATATATACAATATGTGGATTTCTATATACAACAGCTTGCCGAACGAATTGAAAATATAAAAACCTAATGTATTTAAGGAAAATTAACAATATGGCTATTAGAAAAAATTTTTTATAGTGTTATGGAATATACAGAGTTTTGTTCAAAATTATGTAAAAACCAGCTAGTTAATTAAACATTTACACGTCTGCATGCAGACCGAATACAATGGACAATTTATGCTATATTTTAAGACCTTTTTGACATGTATTCTTGTAAATAAATATTTTGACTATGACAATAATAGGCTAGCCAATACTCCAATGTGGCAATCCTATGATTTCTCCAACAGCACCAATTAGGTTAGTTGCACACGAATGCCTGGCGTATTGTTCCCTGGCACAGGTGCCAATATCTGAAGTAAGGCTCGTTACGTCCGCAGTGTGCGCCGGCTTTACACGCTCCACCGAGTGTGAAGCGATTCGCGCCGCGCCATTGTGTATCTCTTAAATTTCGGTTTTACACGCCTTTTCATTAGCTTGTGCATCATTTTTAATTAAGCAATTTACAAGACAAATTGATTTTATTTTAATCCTATTCGCTTAATACTTAGAGAGGATTTTATGAAATTGTCCTCTTTTTAGCCAATATATTGCATGTAATAATTTTTCTATGCGCAAAAAACTACTCGAATTTGCGTCGCTGCCCCTAGCGAAGGCACTGAAGTGATTTTCTACTTATGTCATCAAAGGACTTACGAATTGCCTCTTTCATGCATAAGGTGCTAGTTGAGTTTGCGACTCGAAGTAATATCTTTGAAGTGATCAGACACATTCTGCCCTTGCGGGGGCAACTTTATTACTATTTTAATGAAAATATCATCACTGTAGTTCTTATTTCGTCAATATTAACATTTGCAAGAGTTTTCACTTAAAAAATAGCACATAGCCGGTCTTTTAAATTCATGAACGGATTTTAAAACACAGTGCAATTTAGTATACATTAATTTCATTAAATATTTTAAAAATTTAACGTAACAAGTGCCTGCCACCTTGGTCGGTGGACGATATCTAATCGTTTATCGTTTGTTTACTCGCGTTCGAGTTGTATTTGTCCATTACATTTACATCCAACCAAACACTTTTAACAGAAAAACGTTAATAATGTTTGTCACTTACGAATTTCATTAATAAGCACTATAAAAGTGCATAAATTTTTCTTAACACCAGAAATTATTTTCCTTGCGTGGCATCAGTGGCATGTGACTTTGCTGGCTATACCTCAAAAGTTATTCGTTTTATATAAAGGAGCCAGACATATTACCGTATATACAAACAGCAGGACGAAAACATAAGGGCGTGGCCAGGACTACCTACCAGCACCGAATCGCAGCGCGCGAGAGCACCCGAGCACCGAGACGGCAGTTGCGCTCCACGGTATCGCGGCGCCGCACGCTAGTCGAACGACCTTCCCTCATTCAAATTTCGAACGCGTGCCCGCGCCCGTTTTCCCCGTTCGAAAATAGTGCCGTGCTCGTTCTTTCACCGTGTGCATTAAGCCTTACTATAAAATTGTGCAGTGTTGTGATACCTCGGATCATTCTCCATACGGAGATTGATTTTAGAAGGTTTCATTCTGTTGGATATCGCACTGGATTCTTTGTTTATACAACAGTGTTAGTATTACGTGGGTTTGTATTGTTTTGTTTTTAGTCACGTTGTGCGGACGGGTTTTATATAATATTATCTACACACACGTATTAAAATATGCATTGTTTTCTTATCTGTGCACCGCGGATGCGTATGAACGTTGCGTTAAAAGTACTTCAAATCGATGATTATTACTTAAATAACTGGACAAGTGAAAATAAACGTACTTGTACAGACAACACCACCTGCCACAAGCTGTGTAATTTTCAAACGTATATCGAAACTTAAGAAGTACATAGACAGTTTGTGGTAACTCGATGTGCTCCATGCATTTGTAAACAAAAATACCTATATCTGATTTTTTTCAGTATTTGTTCTACCCCGATAAACATGAGAACAAAAATGCGTGAAGACGTGATAATTTAAGGCTTGACCCTAAAGGACCTTTAACTGATAACTCATGACAGACCCTTCCGTAACTTGTTGTACTGTAAACACAAGATTTGTACAAATAAACGTACTAAAATTTTCAACAATAATGTCATTTTCTAGATTTTCTATTTCAATACATTATTTCTATTCACATAACCGGCGTTCTTTGTAAAATGCATCACAGTCATTTTGGGACAGTGATAAAGTTTAGACCTTATGATATTACGTGTGAAAAATGTTTTGTTGCTGTGTCCTATCGCGACGTCCCTCAGGTTTCCGTGCAGCAGCACTGTTTCCGTGTAGGCATGACATTTTTAGGTCAACGAAACATTTTGCTGCTTCTGTACGTTTTAATCATTGAATTCATGCATCTGGAAAACATTTCTGTTTAAGTAGGTATTCTGTCGACTTCAACGCAGGGGTTAGAAGCGCGCACTGTACTTAGGGGTCGTGGGATTGACTTCCACTAATTGAACTTTTTAAGGGCAGGGCTGTTACTTAGAGAGGGACATCGGACATTAGAGAGAAAAATAACCAAGTAACAGACAATTTTGTAGGATAAAAGTGTTTGCTAACAGTCAAATATGATTAGTATTATATTCTTTAAGGCACAAGTCCACTCTGCATACCTACTGTAGCCTCAACGTAGCGTGAGTTGTGTGCACGCGCACAGAATACCAACAAGACTCCATCCGCTTATGGCTGTCGTACGGGCTCAAGCCATCACCAGCCGCCTATGGGGACGGCTACCATGGCTGCGTTCTGATTAGGTAGGCAGAAGCGAATCTGAGTGTGTGTTACAATAAGTTTAATAAAGTAAAATGCAGTACACGCAAAAATAAAATTGCTCTCTGACACAAATACTGGTAGCGTTACACAGACAGACAGTACTTATTTGAGAACATCTAAGTGCCGGCTGCACAGTGAATGAATCAACAATTCCCTCGTTGTCGGTATTCGAGTGGTTTATTAGGAAATCGCCAATTTGATCGACATCTATTCGTCATCGTCCATTCCCGTTAGACGCCCACAGAGATCGGTACTTACCGAAACGGTCTGGACCCTTTCGGTAAGGGTAGTAGGCAGTAAAACGTGTCCGTACCTATACTCTTATTTGAACATTTATGTTAGTATTAAAAGGTCCTCTGCCTCTATAAACGTTTTATAGCTGCAATCTTTCAAACTTCGGCAAACCAAAAGTAAAGCTACGAAATATTATTAATATCAGAATATATTCCTTATCGCACAAATAAAACCTTACAGAAATTATAGTTACAAAATGTTTAAGGTACAAATTAAGGGCCTTTATCGCTAGAAACTATCTCTTCTAGACAAACTTCAGATAGAGAAACGAAAAACAGATGAGGTTGTACTGTATTATGTTTCTAATTTTTTTACCTAAAACAAAGGAATTGATTGTTTACAAAATCAGGTATCGATCAAGAAACTCTTTCAGTAGACCTCGATAGCCATTCAGTCAGTAGTCTACTGTCTAACAATTAATGTTAACACTTGAATTATACCTACTACTGCGATGTTTCACCCAAGTAAAATTCCATTTAGATTGTAGACAAACCATTTGCTGTAGATTTATTATATGGACTTGATTGTCAAGCAAAACCAACGCAAAACATAAACGTGAAGGACGCAATTAAAATACACGAAGATATTTTTAGAACAGACGGGTCAGATGTAATTGAGCATAATACGAAATCCACGCATTTTATACCTATTTAGTATGAAACATACACTGCTTATCACCTACCTACGCGTCTTGCGGCATTTACAGTTTTTGACAGTAGCGAGTGATAAATTCATCACATTACTTCTAAACATATGTAAACACATTTAAATTTATGCAGAAATGCAGATGTTAAATCAAATATCCGTGACAGGACTAGTTTAGACGTTGCGATAACGTATAATAATGGACACCACAATCAAGAAAACTGTTTGTCTACAAATAGGCATCTAGAGATCTGAAAGCATGTGTCCTGAATGAGACCGAAAATAAATATCAATATCGTCGATAACAGAAGGCTGTTGGCTTTTTGCCGTCTCTCGCTGAATAACACTTTACTTAGATTTGACGACCGACTTGGTGTAATGGTTAAGAAGTTGGCTACTACACCAGAGGTCGCGGGTTCGATCCCCGCACAGTACAAACATTTGTGTGCATGAACATGTCTGTTTGTACTGGTCTGGGTGTCTCCTATGTATAATAAGTATGTATTTACAAAAAAAAATGTATTTAAGTATGTTTATCCGTTGTCTAGTATCCCATAACACAAGCTTTAATTAGCTTACTTTGGGGCTAGATGGCGCTGTGTGGAATAATGTCCAGGGATATTTATTTATTTTTATTTATTTAGATTACAGCCATTGTTTCAAACTACGAGTATATCATTCAGACAAGTAAAACGCAATGAAGTTCACGTTGCACCACCTTAAGCATAATCTGTATAAATCATTATTAAAGTGTAATGCAATGGTTGAATTGGCAAATATAGGCATTCATCGCGGTGAATACAAAGTACTCGTTGTGATAATAGTTTAATCTTTGACAAGTAACACGAGACTGGATTGAATTAATTGATCTTACGATTCTTAGTACGTGTGTTCATGTATTTTAATGTTGTCATTTGTCTGGTCGGAGGAAGTTTCCTTGTTGACGTTTGTGTTATTAATTAGTGATTGCAAATTATGTTTATTATCTATCTATACCATGTTTTTATTGATGTTGAGTGAATTGCAGAGACTTGGAACGTGTGTGCTTAGGCATATTATACGCTTAGCGGCGTAGTTTTATTCAATGCCTGTTGAAGTAAGAACTCAATCATATTGCGATAGTTTTAAGCAATTCAATGAACCATCCAGACGTGGAACGCTCTCCCAGCGCATGTGTTTCCTTCCTCTTTCAGTCCCGGGGTTTTGTAGCGGGGCATGAAAAGGCATTTTTGCAGGCCTTCAAGATGAGTATTAAAAGCTCAGTAATTGCTTTCCATTACTGCGCTTGTGAGCCTCGTATCTGGACCTCACGACCGCTTTACATCAGCCGGAGTGAGGTCATCTTGACGGCCACTATAAAAAAAATGTTATGAATTCACAGGCCTAAATAATTTCTGTCTATCTGTCGTGCTCGTAGACAGTTTTACTAAACCTCATAACAGATTTTGTTGTATTTTCATCATCATTTAGACTGCTTTCGGTGAATGAGCTTTCAAATTATATTTAAAGATCGCAGGAAAATTCGTATAAAGTTAGGTCTGTAGTGTGATCATTATGCAGTTGATTTTTTTCAGCAGAGAAGAATTAAGACTGTCAGCTCCGGGCATAAAATAGGATTTTATTTCTTACGCTTTAATGCGAATTTTATTCTTTAATTTTAAACAAGTCATAAAAATTCACGACCAAGAAGTGCATGTTTGCAATGACTTATAAATTCAAATATTTCGCTGTCTTGGAATATCAGTTCATTGAAACTTTTTGTTAAATATTTACTACAATAAATTTGTAGTAACTTTGTTTGGATTGCTATACCCCTGATGAACGACTCCATATATCTTAAAAAGTTACTGTATAAAATGCGATCAATTCTTTTTACTTGGCCGGTCCATGATTGCGTGAAATGGAGCGTAAGAAGCCACCGAGGCAATGCCAGATCCCTCCACTCCATTAAGGTTGTAAAGCGTCTCCATCAGCCGAACTTCGGTCACATTAACGCGAATGTCTGAGCATCGGCTTTTTCGCCTCGGAAATTACTCTGGTCTTTATTCTACTGGACCTGTAATAAAGCGACGACGCGCGACGGTTAGTTTTGTAACCACAGAAATAAAGTGAAGCAAGGCTCTCCGTTTGTATGAAAAGCCGTACACCTAATCCGTTATCGGCCGAACTAAGCTCGGCCGTCATCGGCCGATCAAATCATACATACGAGTATGTAAATAAACGATACGCGTACACCTAAACCGATTTTGTTGCCCGATGGCGGACAAAACTACTGATACTAATCGTTTGACTCGGCCGATAACGGATTAGGTGTTCGCGAGCCGTTAGTGTGAACACATGAGTAAAGTCGTGGTGCCGTTTTAGTGATAGGAATCCGCCATTTCTCAACCGATTTTATTTTAGTTCATTAAATGATAAAAATAACTACTACTCAAATGAATTACGCAGAATTCTATCATCAAGTTCTCTTTGCTCAAGTTCGTAATCGTATTTGTAATGTGGAATGAGGCTCCACGTTTTCCTTGGCCATTTAATCATCTTGTTTGGCATTACCTTCCTCAATCCCAGCATTGGTGGTCAATTACCTTGCAACCGTTTTCCTGTACTGATGGCAAACCAGCCTTTAAACTCAAAAACCTTGCTAATCGACTAGCTATTGCCCGCGACTTCATACGCTCGTACCTGTTCTTTCGTTCCCATAAGCATTTCGGGAAATCCTTTCTCAGTTCCGGACTCTTAAAAAATTTCAGCTTTCTACGTTAGTCACTCAATCACTGAGTCAGTAACGGAACCTTGGTATACCTTGATTTTGCATCCATGTGCAAGTGCTAGACTGCAGTAGCTAAATCTTGATTTATCCGTTTTAAAATGAAATCACAATGTACAAACTTATTGTGTCATAATTTTCACTGTGTTAATTTTTTATTAACCGACAACTTAAGAACTCGCCTTGCCCGCTTAACTTTTTTTGCTTACCACAACCCAATGGTCCCTTACGTCATCCTTGTATAGAGAGACGGACAGGCGGTTTGGGCAAACCGATTATGGTTGCGTGGAGTTTTTGTATGTATAGTATGACTTACCTGTTTGTATTTTGTATCATGTAAGAAAATATCCGTTACGTCATCTTAATTTGTGGAGAACGTTGTGTATGTTGCGGTTTAATAAGAAAAAATCAAAGAAAACTCCAAATAACACTTCCGTGACAGAGTGGTGTAAACGCTCGTCCTGAAATTCAGCGGTTCTAGGTTCGAAGCCAAGGTAAGGCTTTTTCCCTGCGTTTTAGGATCTTTCGGAACATAGCCCGAATTTCTGATCCCCAACCCCCATTTGGCAAGCATAGTGATTAAGTCATCATTACCTGAATGGTGATGACTAGATTTCAGTGATTGCCTTTGCATTGTTTCTGTTAAAAACAAAAAAATGTAAACTAGAAGGGTAAATTCACTGGTCAAATCTATACTAGGTACAGGCAACGACTGAAGCGTAACAGTGAACTTGCAGTATGATAAAACGAACCCGTTATTTGTTACAAGTAACAGTGGACCACCAGTCAAGCGGTTCCTGACTATTCCTGACAGCTAATGGCGTGTACTGAAACAATTGTTATTTTCATCTGCTGTGTTTATCTGAATTTAAGGGCAGCAACATGAATTACTTACACAACATATTATACATTGTCGAAGAAGCTCTTCTGGCACAAGTACCCTTATAAATTTCCTAGATAAGTTCAACAAAGCTTAAATGCAAGGTACGGTTAGCAACAGATATTAGTCATAGTTGCTCCCATTATAACTGCCATCTATCATTTACCTTATACTTGCTATGAACGCTTGGAAAAAGTTAAAGGTACTAAAGTTTTGAACTATTTTCGTCGCTGACTGTACCCATATAGCACTAGATAACGACATTCCCCCCAGATTTATGTCTGCTCATTTAATAAGCGCTTATACTGTCGAGTGCATGAATCCCCACAATTCATTTTCATTGTAACAATTCTGCATCTGACAGTACATTTTTGGCCGTCAAAGCATAAGCTACTTTAGTATAAATTATCGTCAGGTCGCTTTGACTCTCTAGTCACTGCTGACCATAGATCTCTTCAAAAGAGCTATCGTTGAATAAAATAGTATATTTTATATCGAAGGACTAAACGAAGCCATAATATACCTCGGGAGTCAATGAAACCGAAAGTATATTAAGTTGGCGTTTAGTCTCGAGGTGCAAACTGTACTTTTCACTTTGAGTACGAGAAAAATAGTAAATTCATTACAAAAACATTTAAAACCGAACAAATTTACACTCGACAAACATTCTGAAATTTTCGCGGTCAGTTTTTTCTTCTAAACCAGTCACAGATTAACAAATTTAAAACACATGGCGCCACCTTCTTTGCGGACAAACCATGGAACTAAAACTCTCAACATTTTCGCAATGAAGATGATCGGTCCACACTCCACAGATAATAGTATATTTATATTTACTGGCTGTTTGAATTAAAAAACCAATTACTTTTCACTCTCAAGAGACTAAAGTGGTCACTTTAGTCCGCTTCGTAGGGCTATATTGGCGTACTTTTAGGACATGAGTAGTGAAAAAGTTAATTTAAGTCTTCTGCGTCTAAATTGCTTACACATAATAGTACAAAGTTTAGTTGAAGTTGACCATTCAGTTTTTGATTAAGGTTTACGTGATGCGGAAACACACAAAAAGACAAATTCTATAGTTGTGTCAATTAACTTCAGTGTTTTTCATATCATCGCAATTGATTTTTCCAACATACCGTAAAACTCTTGTTCACTGTGATAATGACATTCATATGGAAGAATTCAATATTTAATTATCTATTACTCATAAAATCGTCTAACAATGGACTATCTCCCTTGTTGGGTAAATGATTCATACGTGGGTGCTGAGATATAATTATTCAGAGCCTTGTTTGTTTAGAATAGGTGCCTCGAAAGCTCCAGGTTCTCATCACTGATTCGGCGAGGTTAGTTTGCCTAGATGTCAAAATTTTATAATATTGGTAATATTGGGTTGCCTGTGGAGAAAACATCCCATTTCAAGGGCCTTGACTGGCAGCTTTAAATGTCGATACCAGCTGAAAGAAACCACTGAGAAAAACAAATTATGCAATCAATGTCAGAAGACACATAGCTTCAAATATGCGATGGTGATCACTAAAGCGTCAGATCATAATACTGTAACTATGACAAATCTGGTTAAACAAGGAGTTAACAAAAGCAGATGTCTGCGTTGAGTCAAGTTACCTAGCCTCGTGTAGTATATAAATAAATATCTGGGACAATTCACACCAAGATCATCTGACCCCAAACTAAGCAGAGCTTGTATTATGGGTTTCAGAGACTGATAAACATACCTAAATATTTCTAAATACATACTTAAATAGATAATAACACCCAGACACACAACAAACACAAATGTTCATCATATAAATGTTTGTCATGGGTGGGGATCGAACCCACGACCTCCGGCGTCAAAGGCAGGATCGCTGCCATTGCGCCAACAGGCCAGTCAAATGTTTCAATAATAAAGTTATACATCCCTATTTTCAAAAGAATAGGAAATCTTGTGTTTAATTACGAAACTATTTCTAAAAGCGATCCTAATTTGAAAGCATCGCATGAAAGCGTTGCATGAAATATTTCTCAAATAGAAATCCAACCGTGCTTTTGTAGAGTTTGATCCACTTACCAACTATGCCAGCTTCGCTGAACAGTGCTCGCTCGATATACGTAGGGTTTTGATAAAAAACTATGGAATCCGGATTATAACTCAAATCTTTTTTGTGACTATAAAACTTTGTGAAACAAAACTGAGATGTGATCGCTCCACAAACTGAAGGCATGCATAATTTTGTTGAGTATTGGTTTGACAGCTACAGATAAATCTAACTTTTTAAAAGAGCCTAATTCTATAACTTGTTAATCACATCAACATTAGGTTAAATATTGTCCATTAATTTTTTTAGTTTATGCTCGTCTGTCAAACGCCAACCATCATCACACTTTCTTAAATCATATCCGGTTATGGTAGTTGATGAAATGTCAATTGTCCGTCTATTTATTTGTATCCTGTGCATGAGTTTCATAAAACCACTTTATCAACGGAACTAAATAACCACAAAATTAAATAGCACCAATCTAAAAAAGTTGGACCACATGGCAACCCTACCGCCCCGTCCAACTTGCACGTTGTACATTCACGAGTATGCAGTATGATGCATTGTTAATTTGTTACATGCGTTAGGCATTATTATGACTTTCATGGTACAGCTGTTATGTGAACTGTTCGCTCATGAATGTGACAGCGATTTGCTACCGCAAATTCTCGTAGAGCCGTCATATGCTCAATGACAACAGCATTTCGAGGCTGGGAGAAAAAAAACTCTGTTTTAAGCTATCTGTTACAGTGATTTATATGGCTTCTAAAAACTAAAACCATATTTAATTCCGAAACTTCGCATGAACTAACAAACAAAGTATCTCAGACGATGTTCGTCAACCCGTTGCGCCTAAAGATTTTGGTCACTTTTCTGAGCTTATTCTATACAACTAAAATAAAAGTGTAAGAAATTGTGAAACATGTGTATCTTTGCATCACACACTACTGGGTTTGATACAAACAAGTATAATATACTCGTAGTACAGTATACAATAAAGAGCATTCATGAATAATAATACCGAGAAATTTTATACCTACCGTCTGGCTTATCTCATCTCAGTGTTATCAGGTCCCCTATTAATGTTATCAGGCGTCGATTTAATCTTATAAGGGCATCTTATCCAGTTCGTATCTTTCGTATTTGAGTATCCAGTAGCTTAGCTATGTTTGCACGTAAAGGTAAATTAATGTTCTATTAAAAAAGACCAAACATAGCAAAGTTAACAAGGTTGCTTCAAGCTTAACCCCAGAAAATATTTAAATCAGCATCAGATTCAAGTTTTCGACTTTGAAGTAACAACTTGCGCGAAGATCAACTGAGCATTTGTGAGTCAGTCCTAGAGACATGACGAAGTGTCTGCTTTTGTAGACACTTCGTCATGTCTCTCGGCTGATAATTAGTGTTTCACCTAGACAAAGGTCTTCTGATGTCAATTGACGATAAAGTCGATAGTTGATGCACTATAGGTGGTAAATGGTAGCTAGATCCGCGGGCACTGGTAATCTTAATGGCTATATCCTGCCTGCATCATAATTATGTTTTGCACAAGATATGTTTCTTCATTGAAACTTTAACTTATTGATAATATCTTTACATTGTAATCCATGACCCTTCGCCATGAAGCCGAGTAAACCGACATTATCATTATCATTTTCGAAGGCATGTACTTTTTGTGATGCATGGCTCAAATATCAACCCTTGGCACGACAAATATCAATTTTCTAAGGCTATAAGACCAGTCAATGTTCTTAGCTTGAAATGCGAGGTCTCATGTTGTGTTACTTGATATGTTCATGCCAAGTGGCATTCCGGTTGGTATAAACAAAGCAAAACAGGAGTGGAATCATTCCACTTCAAGGAAGTTTCTAGTGGAATCTGTAATAACAGTCGTTATTTGATATCCATATTGGAGCAAATCCCTATATTCAGATTTCACACTACATCTGATTCTGAAATTCATATCATACGAGTATAAATACTTCGTTCGTACGTGCTACGTAGATCGTTTGATGTTACGGAGAATTCGATGTTATAATATTATGTAGTAGTGAAGTATACAGGGTGTCCCGGGTAACCTGTACCAGCGACGATCTGTGGTCTGGGGACGCCTATCGATAAAACCCAATGTATGTTCCGCGATTTTTGGTAGTTTTCAAGTTATGATGTTTTTTACGAATTTTCTATAATTTCTGTATTGTGTCACATTTTTGATTACTGTGGCGCAAATAGTTGAGGTCCAAAAATGACAGATTATACAAGAAATGTAGAGTACCAAAATCAAAAATGGCACAGTAGTGTATTTTATATACTAATAATAGTAATTAGCATTTTAAGGGTTTCGTACCTCGAAAGGAAAAAACGGAACCCTTATAGGATCACTTTGTTGTCCGTCTGTTCGTCTGTCTGTCTGTCAAGACCCTTTTTCTCGGGAACGCGTGAAGGTATCAAGCTGGAATTAATATCAAATACTCAGGTCTACTGTCCCTTGAAGCTGTGAAAAAATCAAACTTCTAAGCCAACGGAATCAAAAGATACAGCCGTTTATGCCGCAAATTTTCGACACTCGCAAGGGAATCAAAACTTTGATTCCCGTGCGTGTTCTCGTGTGTTTTGATTCCCTTCCGAGTTCCGTGAACTCAGAATCTTGAAATTTGGTACGAAGCAACGTCTTATAGCACAGATAAAGAAAGAATTGCGAAAACCGTACATTTTTAGTTACATCATGTAATAAAAATATTTTTAATAAATATACCTACAAGTTTGTACGAAACCCTCGGTGCGCGAGTCCGAATCGCACTTGGCCGGTTTTTTTCTAAAATCTACCCACAGAAGCGTTTTCAGTGAGGTCATTACACGCGCCTCCTTTGCTTCTATTACTCTTTATTCAAGTCGTTTCACGGTCCCTATAGGCTCGTTCAGAGTAAATTCACCGCAGGTGAAGATCAAATATCGTTACTGGCCGACGAACTCATTGCTAGGGATGAAGGAAATAACTCTTATCGATAACTTGCTTAAAGTACGTACCTAATCTTATTAGAACGGAGAATTTGATGTAGTTTTTTAGTTTTGTTATTTTCGCAGCATATAACTTATTTTGAGACTCTCCCTTTAAAAATCACTTTATGATGTACTACAGCTTTAGCTAATGAACTATTATATTTAATACTTTACTAGATACATTTAAAGTCCCTTGCTTCAATTATACTCCAGCAGTACCTTCTAATTGTGTAATTACAAAAGTAAAACCAAATGGTCTTAGGGTTCTCACCTAGACATATATACTGTTTTTTAGAATTAGTTATACCAAAGGACTACTTTTTTTACCAAGAAACTGCTGAATTAACGTCAAAACTTTACCTCTTCAATGCTATTGAAATGACCTTCCCCGATGTTGAGTCAGTTGTAGTTTCAAGAAAAGGTGTCACTTGTTACTAATGTTCAGCTAAACAACGTAATTTTTATGCTTTCGGTAAAAATCTGCGTCCCCACTCTAAGATCGTAAACGAAAACGCGCGTTTGTTTTTATTTTCACAAGCTACGGACGTAAATAGACAATATTGAAAATGAAACCGAAGCTAATCCGCTATAGCTTAAACAATGTGAAATAACGTCGGCTTTTTCTCTTTCGCATTATTTTCGTTAAAGATAATTAATTAAGGGCCCTAATGAAGAACACAATGTTATGTGCATGTTTATAATTAAAACATGAGGTTATTCCACCCCCCGTAGGTTAAGATTACTATATACAATGTCTTACCGAATATACAACCTTGTGGTATTGCAAAAATTCAACGAATGCGGGTCTAATATTAGAGAACCGGTCTTGCGACCTTGCACGGCGCACGGACGTGTCTTTTGACCCGTTCGCGTGACGTCATTGGACCTCTACGCTTTTAGGCATTTGACCTGCAGAGTGATAATTTGACAGTTTTGATTATTGTTCCCGCTTTAGGTCCAGCAACATAAGGTAAAAATGCTTATTTCTGAAGATTTTCTACATTTCATTCATGAAGGTTGATGAAATACTTATTCATCATATCTAAGTCCTTTCCTATAATGCGATTAGATATGATACTTATACGAGTATGAGTAGAATGTTACATTGTGTGTTGTGAAATCCGTGTCAGTGGTATTAATACTTGTGACATTTAAATCTAGGACTGCATTCAGAATGATGTGATCTAAACAGTAAAAAGTAAAAGTTTCATTTGGTTTTATTTTATTTTATTTTGAATTATTATTTTAACTTGGTTTTTGCTTGAATTGTAATTGTTTTTTTACTTATTTTTAAGATTAATTTTATTATTATTATGATTTTTGTTAACTGTTTTAATATGGATACTGTCTGAAATAAAGTGTTTTTTTTTTGTATTTTTTTAAAAACCGAGAACTAAATTTACATTAGAAATATTTTGCTTTCATGCAACCATGATCAATCTGTTGTAATTCAACGTCTGTTAATCCGATTTGTAGTTATAATTAACAGCTTTTTTAAATGTGTAATTAAAACAGAACGGTTAATGTGGTTCTCCAACGACAATATTTTAGTAAGATATCTAATTAAGAGGAGGTGTCTGTTGGTGAGGTTAAATTAATGTTGGGGTTCCAAAACATTTTGTCGCGTAATCCCAGAATCTGCGCTGTGATTTATAACCAAAACTATACATTTTCAGGGCACATCTGTGTTTTCACTGGTTCGCTGCCATGTTTTAGGTTTAGAGTTCGAGTAAATTCGAATCTGGATTGAGATTAATGTCGATTTGTTTTTCCGTAAACACGTCTGAGAGTTTTGACAAGTCATATATCATCATCGCTGATTGGAATGCTGCATTTTATCTTTGGGTGGTCGGCTGTGGGCCTGAACAAGCTTGAATCAGATTTAACCGATTTTTTCCCGTTTGATTATGCATTATCTGAGTCGGCAACCTTATTATTAGATTTTTTAGGAGAGTTGTTGAATTTATTTCATCTCCTTTTCATAATTTTTGTTTTGGCTATTTTGGTTAATTAGCAAATTCCTTCGATGAGATTAGATAGATAGATAGATATACTTTATTGCACAAAAAAGGAATAAAAACAGTTGTATTACATGAAACAAGCAATTTGTACAATTTAGGCGGCCTTATCGCTAGAGAGCGATTTCTTCCAGGCAACCTTTGGGTAAAGGAACTTTTTAAAGCATGAGCTTTGTGTGGAGTGAAAATAAATCTATGAGAAAAACAACAATATATAAATCCTTCAATCAATCAAGATTATATACCTACAAATACCTATAAAATAAATGTATATATCTGTATATACAAAAAAAAACATACATAATACAATAAACATACATATACCATACACACATACAAAGAATTATTATGGCAAGGACGTCGCAGCACAGTAGACACCAAAATAACCATGAGGAGCAGAAGGTCACAGTGAAAGGAAATACGCTTTGACACGGGATTTAAATATAGGATTAGGAAGAAAAAGCCCAACAATCTTAACTGATTATTAATCTTCATTGCTTTATTCAATATATCGTTAAAATTCTGGACAGCCAGATAATCTTGAGCTATCAACATTTGCAGATATCTAATTTTCTGCGGTGGCGGCACAGTAATTTGCACCAATCATGTAAATATTGCTATTGCGCAATTGGCTCGTGAAGGAGGTATTTAGGTTTACTCAATAGCGCTCCGAGATTGCGGGCCAGTCACTCCGCACTCAGGTAGGTTCTAGGAACCAATTCTGTGTTTGTTGGTCATCGTGACTACTGCTTCCTCTGATGAATGATAGTTGTTAAACATGTAAGATATCAATAACGTTTTCGTGGTTGTCACGTCAGAGATCCACTCATTCTTCATTTTCTAACAGAAATGGCCTCGGTAGAAGATTTTTTAGACACTTTCACTAAAACGTAGGGTCGAAAACAAAAAGATACTCTTCAATCTAGGTTAAGCCCGGAGCGCAATTGTGTGTTCTAGTCAATTTGACAGAGGTGGACAGCTTGCGGCAAAGCCAGTGAATTATGAACACAAACGGACAAACAATTTGAAATGGCCACGTCTGTGGAGCTGAGTTTATTGTTCGCGATATCCCAGCTAACATTCAGGAAACAAAGGATTAAATCCAACTGTCTAATGCTTGTTAAACAGTTTCAAAGTGCCATGAACTGCTAGTCAACTTACAATTCCAAAATTAATTTAAGTTCACTTACAATTTTGAAACTCTTTGATACCTACCATTATTAATATTTAATGTATTCTTATTTCTTCAAAACAAGAATACCCGTTTCAAAAGTTTCTCCATGTTGTACGTCCAAAGAAATTGCCTAAAACGCTAAGATTATCTAAACAGCTTGTTATAAAGGAAATAATTTATTATTATTCTAAATAAAAGTGAAATTACATTGAATGTGTCTACTGTAATCTACATAAGGAAATTATAATTTTGATCCCGTATCATAGCTTTACCCGTCTACGAGGTTTTTTCTAAAAATAATTTACATTTTTGATAATCTGGGTGATAAGGGGCATGTTCCCATTTTATGTATTCGGAGTGCTAAAAGCTGAGAAGTTAATCCACAGTTCGTATTATAATATTATACTGTTATATTCTGTATAACAGAAACTTTTTTTATTGTTTTTGATTTTAAAAAGGAACTTCTTTCCTGTCTGTTTATGAATTTTATCTGTCCTGTCCTGATGTCCGTTCATTAATCCAGCATATTCGCACCAACAACTTTCATTGATGATGATAATCCTGAACTCATTGACTCGCATATCTGAAATGTAAATAATTAAGATGATAGGGAATGAAACAAGTAACAATATAGCAGAACTCGATTTGGAAATAGCACATGTTTAATTACAGAGGAGACAAGATGCTGGAATAGCAATCATCGACATTGCCAAAGGAAAAAGACACAGACATATCATCTAAGGACATATAGGACTTAGTTGTAGGCTTGAGCCTTTTGTTTGTTAAACTTTTGAAATGAAAAAAAAAATGAAAAAAAAAATCTGGTAGGTAGTGACTCACAACAACAACAAACAGAAGAAAGACCACTTAATCTTCATTAGGGACAATGACCTTTAAACATCCCAAGGGTTAATACCTCAAATATACATAAACATGTAAATGGTTGCAAGTAATTGTTTGTTTCTAATTAAGTTATTCATACTGTATTGTATTCCAAATTCAATAAAATTTAAATAGGCGAACTTTCAACGTCGGACACTTTTATTTTATACTTTATTAAATTATAACCAGTTGATTCAGACATTATAGTAATTAATTCCATGTCATAAACCTGTAAACATCGAGTAACCAGTTTCTAGCATTTACAAAAGCAATTCGACACTTCCCGTCAAACGCCATCAAATGTAACGACATGCATTATTTTAGACATCCTGCTTTTAGCCTGAGACCGTCTTTAATTATTGCTACACGCTTCCTATGCATCTTTGCAAATGCACATGCAACCACGAGTCACCGACCTATTGGCATATGTTGTTGTGTAATGTATTTGTGATTGCGATGACAGAATCTACGATGTGCCCACACTGGACTCCATAAGGCTGTCTTATTGTGGATCTTTGCGCGTCAATATAATGGTGAGCTCAGAGGTGTGTAAGGATCCTTGCTACTGTGATAAGATAAACCAATTGTCAGCCTTTTGATATTCTTTTCCTTGTGCATCCTGTCTTAGGAATAAATTTAATACAAGTTTATACATTTGAATCCAACCTTTCTTATCTTCCCTCTGCAATCAGCGAAAATATGAATGTGTAGATATTTTTTTACAAACAAGCTGGCCTGTCTGGTGAAAAGCGGTCACCAGACAGGCTAACTTGTTTGTAAGGCAAAGACGCAACGCAAGACGTTTAATGGCATTCGCTTACGAATTAATCCCAAATTTAAACCCAAAGCTGGAAAAACTTTTTGGGTTTTGCAAAAAGGTGCCGAAACTTGTACTTGAAAAACTTCTGGACACTCTGGATTAACCATAATCTCATACAGATCGGATTCCTTACAAGGACGCTTAAATTGTACAATGAGCTCCTTGACGAGTTTTGGAGTTTTCCTTGATAAGGTTGATGAGGGGATGAAAAGTTTTCAAGGTCGGCAATGCGTGCGTGAGTGATGTCTCTTGTGTTGCGCGCGTCCTTAGACTGCGGTAACTACTTACGCTTAGGCGGCCCACGTGCTTTTTTTTTTACAATAAAAAAAAAGGAAGCTGATTCAATTACTTAAGCGGCCTGACGAGGTGTGTAACTGTAAATGATACCGTTCCATGGATAATTTATAAATGAACAAAAACCATTAGCGGTCAGACTACTGAAACAACTACCAACTGTGTGCAAATGGGTTAGTGTGGCTCTCCCTCGCAAACATTAGAGCTATTTAAATTGTCAGCAAGTAGGAGCGACCCCCATTCCTCACAAACAAACAAGTGTGAAATATAAATTGGGTGAGTGCAAAGCTCCTATTTTTCCTCATTACAAATCCCGCTGGGGAGTCCTTTCAGTAAAAATAGAATTTGAAATATAACCAGTGTTCTCAGCAATTTTTTTCTCTCTTTTGTTTTCGTATCCTGGAATTCCTTTGAGGGGGATATCAACATGAAAAGGGAAATCATCTTTCCTTTGAAAAAGTTCTTTTAAGAATTTACCGTTGACAAATTACGTTGTCCTATAATTTAAGGTCGTGTACCCTTGTCCTCTGTTGTCTTTATCAATAAGATATTCAATATTGATTGTTTTTGGATCTGTTTGTGAGAGGTCGCTGTTTTGTTAGCTTTGCTCTTTAAACAACGCAATTTCTTAGTTTTACGACATTGAAATCGAAAATACGTTGTCTTTCGATCCGGATAACATGAAGCATGACGGGCTCCACCGTAAACTGAACGTGTGCGCATAGCCCCCAGGGGCGAGTATTTACAAGTCGATCCGCTTAATCGGCCGTAACGGTAGACTGGTCATAAACCGTGGTTTCGTACGTTATACTTCGCGAAACTTACACTAGGTAAAACAACAACTATTTTCGATTCTCATTACTAATAAAATACAACATTACTATTACATCCTACTCGATAGGCATACTCTGGAGTGCATTTGTCAATAGTGGAATAGAAAAGAAGTTCTGACAATTTGAACAGTTATGTTTATTTTAAAATTGTTAAAATATGTAAAGTACACTTAACTGTGGTAACCCAGTATACAAGGTGAGGTCAAAAAGTCGCGGAATGGAGGGTTAAGAGTGAGGAATAAAACTTGTTTTTTTTTCTTTTTAAAATATTCTTCATATATTTCAAAAATGTATTAATACGTTAAAAAAAAATATTTTGCGTCATCGCTAGAAAAAAAATCGCCTCGGAGCTCTTTTTATTTTTTATGAACAGATAATCAGGCATCGCAACTTGCACGTGTGCATTATCGTGCAGAAGGAGCACATCTTTGGTCAATTTTCCCCACCATTTCTCCCTCTCAGGATCTCGGAGACGTTTTAAAAACGTAGCTTAGTAAGTTCCATCTCCAGTCACATTACGGTTTAAAACTTTGTTTTTTTTTACCACAGAGAGCCAAAGTCTCGCCCAATGACTGCGTGAATCTCAATTTCCTCCATGATGAAAATTTTACTATCGGATCGACTCGCTTGTTGACCTGTATCCTGTACCAGATTTTAATGAAACTTTGTATTTATACGTTCAATTAATAGCCGAACTGGTACAGCTGGTAAAAAGTGACCATTTCCAACTCCATACCCCCCATTTCCGCGAACTTCTTGACCTCCCCTTGTACCTCCCAAAAAAATAAATACCTACGTCTAGAAATGATCTGATAATCGGAAGTAGTCGTAAACAACACTTTGAACCATAATTCAATTTGAGCCGAAGCCCCTCTTAATGTTAAGAGGCGGATTAAGTATCGGGCGTTCCGCCACTGGCTGTGATAACCATTGTTTGCTTTTATAGCTGACGCTCACGGATCAGAAGCTTTCAGTGGGTTTTACTGCCTGAATCTTGGTGTGAGGATTGCTAGGAAATGGGCTTCTGATGTATGAAAAACTTTATTCGTGTTTATTGACCGAAAAGGTTTAATGTGGCATTAGTTATTTATGAAAAACAATGACATGAGTTTGACCGTCGCTTCCTCTGGAGAAAACATTTGGGTGCCATTTGTTTTTTCAGTGGGATACCCCTTGAGTGTCAGCCGAACACACGGGTGTTCGTAAGAAAACCCTAAGAAAAAAATGCCAAACAATGACTCACAATGCAAAAACCTGAACAATAGAAACATGGGACGAGTTAAAGTATGTATTTATAAATACTTGAGTATGTTCAACAGCCTTATAATGACACACATAGTGGAAGCTCTGCTGCTTAATTTAGGGTCAGATATTTATTGATGATTTTCGAAAGGAACAAAATCGGTCCTTTAATAAGTATCCTTGTATGCTTTATGTTATGAAGAACTTTAGCACCTTTACATAAATAGCATAGTTTACAGCAAATCCATCTTATTAGCATTAACAACATTGTGGTAATATATATTCACGATCACGATAGCTTACCAAATGTGCGCATACGTTTATTCAAAAGAATAAACGGGTCTCAAGTAATGTATTAGGCTTTACAATTGATTTGTAAATACGAATAAGGCAATGCTGTTGTAACAAGCATAAGACATGAGGTTTATGGTAGTTTAGTTGTCAGCTATTTGAAAAATGACTTTGTATTAACTGTTTTTATTATTTGAATCAATCGTTTTGATTCAAATTTCAAAGCAATTAGTTCTATCACACGGATTGTTAAGATTCGGAAGATCTCTGGGCTATCGCAACATACGAACTCCTGTTCTTAACCTAAAACATGAACACTTATAGGTTTATAAACTTAACATTATGAAAGAAAAAACAGTTATCGATAGTCAACCCTGACTCAAAATAAGTACAATGCTTGTTCTAGGTAGGAATCAAAGCTACTTGTAGCGTAGTAGATTATAAATAACTTGACTAGTAGGCACGATTATCAAGATCAATTCTGCAAACTTACCACGGATGAATATTTAAACATCACGATGTTGCTGTTAAGAACGCAATTTTTTGTGGCTGCCTCATGTACTTACTCTTCGAGTGTATTAAATAAACAGCAAACATATATAACAAACTCATTACAATTTATCGTGGGCACATCATAAGCCTCTTATGGCGTCCCATCAAAGGAAATGGCCGTCGGGTGATGTCATATCTCATAGCATAAATAACTGGCTGGCTAACGAAGTTCAATTATCTCGTACTTACAATTGAGTTTTTGTTATTAGACGTCACAACATCGTCAATAGCTGCAGTATATTCAGAGGGTCTGAAGATTATACTAGAAAATGGTCTAAGAACTGAGTGAGACCTTTGACAGACCAGACCAATTCTGCTTGTGTATTTAATTCATCTAATGTTTTAGGGAAAGATAAAATACCTTTCAAGTTTTCAACATCCGAAAGATATATTTTATTTTTCGATAATGATGAAACTTATCTGGGTAAATCGTTTTCATCAGTCTATCCCCTTGTTTAATAGCTAAAAATTCTGCTTTGGAGAAATAATGATAGCATAATATAATGAAAGCCAATTATACAAGAATAATTGGGTATATCTTCCCAAAAAAAATTTTATACGCTATATTTCCTTACTTTACGTCGTGATATCTGACGGGTAATTTTTAGAGATGTAATGCATACAAATTACTCTTTCATGTACCTTTTCAGCCAACAGCAATATTTCATGAAAATTAATAAGGTGAATAAATAAATGAGGAAAATTAACAAAAAGGACGTTCTTCATGGAAAACGGAATAAAGTAGATAGGTATGCGAATGCGAGCCTTTGAGTGGAGTGTCATTGCTCATAAATTATATCCTTTTACGCTGAGGTCCGAATCCACTGCGATATTTAATTGAATCGTACATGCACTTAGATCCCCAAAAATCCAATAAAGACCTTTGTCTCATTAGTGAACCCACTGCCACTTTAACTTACAACTAGTCTGCGATGAAAATTTTTCGTTTTTCTTATTCTGATCTCCTAGCGACATACCAAGCATAGCCTCCATCCATAACTTTTGGATTGACCTTAAGCTAAGTTTGATTATCGTGGCTTTAAAATTCACTAGCATGAGGTCCAAAAAAGCATTCTAGTGTTAGTTATGCAACTGGTAAATAAATAACAATAGATCGTTTCTGAAGTTTACAGCTTTATTCGCTTAAACTGCGCAGGCGCTTCTAAATAAGACGAGAATGGCGGCCGGACGCATAAATTCAAATTTAGCATGTCGTACACTGCGTCCTACGCGACCCCCATTGGTCAGTCGGTATTCGCGAACGGTCATCGGGATTGGTCTTTCGATGTCACTTTCCCTTCAATGTCAGATTAGTGATTACTTTCTCCAACTCCTGTATTGCCAGAGTCTCAACATCAGGAAATAAACGGAACAGAGGCGAAGCTTGCCTTACCTGATACTAACATCTTTCAGGCTGGATATTTCTAAACGAAATTGGACTTGATATAAGCGATTGTAATAAGGCCCCAGGTTTACTACCTGTCACTGTTGATGCTCTGTCTCTGTTCCATTTATTCACTCATGAGCGCGTTACTCCAATTTTTCCTTCTTGGTTGCCGGTGACGCTGCCTGCGGCTAAAGGCAGTAGTTCTTGAGCAACAAAAACATTGTTGCATTGTATTTAATAGCATGTAAATAATCGAAAACATCATTAGCAGCTCCCCTGATCCAATAACTACGAATGGAAAGTGCGGCAATGTGGTCTATATCTGAGCAAACACCATTAATTGTACATTAAAAGGCACTTTTGAAACGGTTCTCCATTTATATTTTTATCGACGAGTTTAATCCTGTATCTTCTGTGTATAGCAATATAAGTACCTTTTTCGTACACACATTGCTATGCTTCTCATTTAGCATGTATTTAACATGAAAACAATATTATACAGGAAATTCAGTAAACAACCAAACTTCAAATATGTGTAATCTGTTGGCCAGTTCTACTAAATTCAACTGATACACCAGCATCAATATATTGGAAGCTATCTCTACGTGACTTGGAAAATTCTATTTTATACGTACATAACAATTTAGAGAGCCTTAAAGTGGAAATTGGTTTCGCTGCATTAATTTTTCAAAAGATTCCGCACACAAGTACCGCTTCCATCCGATGTTCGTCTAGCCTCCTTATAATTCAGAAGGTGCTTCTGAACTGGTTGATCACGTTAACGTAGTTGAGACTTTTTCAGCAGGTACAGATACATGAAGTAGGATAGATATAACAGGAAAAGACTATATCTTGCCATATTGTGGTGGTATTCAATACATTAATTAATATCCAATATCAATTTTATCTGATACGGTACCCGAAAGTTTCAATTCATTTTCGCAGATTGACGAGTTTACATTTTTCGATATTCGATCTTACGTTTATTATCGTTACTGTTCTCAGATTACCTAATTTGTATTGGAACCGAGTCACAATGAGAACCTCGGCTGTAATTCTATAAATCGTTGCGTAAGCGTAACGTATCGGCTGCGACGGCCTTAGCATAGATAGATGTCTAGAATACTGACATTCCTGAAGTTGGATACTTACTGACGCACAGGTGTGTTCGCCACAAATAACGGTATATCACAATGGCAGGCAATGTTTATTAGCAAACTCGAAATGAAGACGTGAACGCTTTTCCAGCACATGTGTTTCCTTCCTCATATAGTCCCGGGTTCTTCAAGCGAGGCGTGAAAAGGCATTTCTGCAGAGCCTTCAAGGTCAGGATGGCCAGCCCAGTGATCCGTTTGAATGACTGGGCGTGTCAACCTCATATCAAGACAGCTTTCCATCAGGTGGAGTGAAGTCATCTTGACGGGCAATATAAAAAAAAAAACTTTATGAAACTGGACAAACGTGGGTTGAATTTTATGATTGGCGTATTTTTAGCTTAATGGTGGTTAAAAATATTAAGAGGATGGTCTCATACACGTTGCCAAGGTCAAATGATAGCAATTCGAGTAATGCGTTGCACTTGTTAGATATAATCGACTTTGCGAGACTTCAAGTCTACCTTGGGCTTCTGGATTTGAGCATTCGGAAGCTAATATCAACCTGTGTAAAAGCACCAAACCTTCCAGTTTTGCCGCTGATCATCATTTTCATCAATATTGTCATCATAATGCCGCGGGCGTTACATATATCTTCTGTCCTTAATCTTACATCTCTGATAATTAAGTAATTAATGATTGTTTGCTTTTCAGGATAATATACCTTATTTTATAACATATTTATTTATCGCATGTTTTTTGCCCTCGTAAAGGCAAAAGACCATGGTCTAAAAGTAAAAGTACAGACTTTACGCCCTGTAATAAATAAATGATTTGTTTCATGATTCATAAAAATAGCACACTCATTGTTCGAAAGGTTCAACCTAGTGCAAAGCTTTGGAAGGCGAATGTGCTTTATCATTGTAGGAATAACAAAAAAACTGTCTTAGCTAATTCAAGTTGGTTTTACTTTGTTTTTATACTTACGTATTAGGTGCTGAAACAATTTCAAAAGTCTCAAGGATGATGCTATAATAATTATTTTAAATGCCAGGATTTACATTTTATATTTGATATCACAGCTGCTTCAGATAAACATACTATAATTATAGCTACATCAATCTATATGCGCCTGCAATATTAATAATAACCAGAATTGACAATTTTTACGTAAAATGTATGGCTATTCATCTTAACGTAGTTATAATAAATGTTTTGTGGTTTCAACAACACACATTAGCTCTCGGTATGTGGCTTCAGAACCTGAGATAATGGAATCAGATTGAAGCCTTCGAATTTAATTGTGTAAAGCCCTAAGTAACAAATCAAGTATTCCCCATTCACCACTAGAGTGCTTCCTCGGTAATGGTAAGCTTAATGCCATTTCTCCTGAAGTAAATTACAATGCCTTCGCTGGAAGTACATCTTAATTGCTCGTGGTATGTGTAATATGAGGGAGAAGAACATTACGTTACACCACACAATGTTTTGTTGCCAATAAAACTTAACTCCTCAGGTCTTTAAAATTAATGAAAATATTTAAATTCAGTGCCTCAATTTTAAATTAATATAATTTAGAAAAAGCTTTTGCTGTCTTTCTGCAAGAACACTTAAAGTGCTTGGATAATTTGCCCTATATTAATGATTGATACGAGTTACTTTTACCTACACATGCCTTTAACTTCAAAAGACATAACAAAACTATTTTTTTATCGAACTAGTATTTACACAAAAAGTTAAACCGTCCTATATAGATAAGTGATGGTATTTGAAGGAAGTGACAAATGAGTGAAGTCATCAAGGAAATTGCGTGGTCTACTGCCCTCTCGCCAGAGGACGCAAGTCAAGCGTGTTAATGGAGAAAAAATCGCCTCAAGCTAGCTTCAAGATAATGGAGTATTGACTAATGATCCCAAATACTGGTGGATTTAGAAAGATTTTTTATAAGCACGTAGGTCTCAGCGCTTGCTGCTCAGGAAGTATTAAGACTATTGTCGAGAAGGGATTGGCAGATATTTTCAATGTCGAACGTTCACTGTGCGTTTACAGAGTCTTAGTACACGGAACTGCAATATGACTACTTACCGTAGCTCAAATGCTGTTTTTGAACTAAATAAGCCCAATTTTCCTTTTAGTAATCTTAAATTGTTAAGTACACGTAATCCCATCTAAACTTTCATAACGCTGCGCTTGCCACGCCTCGTTAGCTGGGCCAGTAAAATATAAACTATGCGACATTCGAAAACATTTAAAACTCATGTTTTACGATATGAAAAGCACAGGACCAAATCAGCGGAGTCTGTCTGCCCGCACGACATGGCGCAAATAAAGTTAGGGAACGTACTCGCTAAATTGCCTTTGCTGTACCACATTTATTTTGGTTTCTGCCTCAGTTTTGGAAGCTGGGTTTGTTACGAATTTAGGAGCAATTCCAAAGTGAGCTGTAACATAGAGAAGTTTATGCCGATACAGCACCAAATAGCTCGTAGATGTTAGTAAAATCGCACTCGGACTTCCTATACATTCCTTTTGTTATTTCCTCACAAAAGCCCGCACCTGTGAGAGCTTCAATAACACTGATGCGGTAATAGAAATCGTCTCGATCCGAAAACATCCGTTTGAGATAAAACATGGCGTCTTGAGTTGGAAAGCTTCCGGGAAGCGTTGTTTAGTGTTACTTCTCGCTAGCTGTTTAATTATGTCGATTAGAATTAAAATAGTTCGAATCTTAAACATAAAAATGGCCACTAACGACTCCAGATTCAAGAAGTCAATGACAAGGACTAACAATAAAACTGCTTGTCTCCGGGACAGATCAGAGATATAACTATTATTCTCTTGGATTATTAAGACGGTTACAGCAGTCAAAGAACTTAATTAATATGTATATGTAAATAACACAGATTTAACATCATCGTAGCAATGATAGCATCAAGATTATTCTTTTTAATATTATTACACACGGATACATTGGTAAATGATGTCTTAAAAGCCCATTACTGCAGCAAAATGGATTAGGAGAGGACGAGAAACGGGTTAGATCGGTTCCTGAGTAAATTCACGATATTCCGCCTGTTCTGTGTTTATGCAAAATTCATTATACCTCCGAATATGCCCTATCTAAATTCAAATCTTGATTGAAATTAAACAAACCCCCGAGTACGGTTTATTTAACAGCTTTTTTGGAATGACTGTTAGTACTATTAACTGAATAATGGTCTGGGTTGACGCACCGTTTGTTTTATACTCAAGCTTGAGAGGTAATCGCATATTTAAACTACGTACAGGCTTAAATAGAACGAATAGTAGACGGAGCATGATGATGCAAACAGTGAGATGGTGCCTATTTTCATCATCATCATCAGTCTTTGGAAGCCCACTGCTGGAATAAACCCCATCGATCGCCACAGCGAGCGGCTTTGGGCCGTACGCATTCATCGGCTTCCCGCAATCTGCACCAAGTCATCGGTCCACCGGGTAGGAGGCCTGCCCACGCTGCGTCTCTCAGTTCGTGGTCGCCACTCGAGAACCTTTAGTCCCCAACGGTCATCAGCTCTGCGAGCGATGTGGCATGCCCATTGCCACTCCAGCTTGGCGGGCAGCATAGTAAATAAAATTCTTTAGACAGGATCAGTAAACCATTATGTCTTAATCTAGTCCGTTCCCTAATTCTAAATTTTAGCTCGGAAAATGACAGCAGAATTATAGGTAATAGTAATAATAGTTATAAAAGTCGTTTTTGAGCGGCTTTTCAGTATTTCGGCATAGGAAGAGCTACACAACAGCTGTTCAATATTACTAGTCTGCTACCAGTCAATATTCAACTAATCCGCTGTATATTATCATGTCGATATCTGTGGTACTGCGGCACGGATGCCAACCAGAGCGTTAACGCGGGCGGCTCACCATTGTCAACCGATTGCCTGACCAGAGAGGACAGATATAACGGTAGCTTATACAATTGACTCCTAAAATAGATGAGGCGTAACTTTATGAAGTTATATTATGCTTGAATTATGTTATCTAGCTTTTGCAAGTCCTTTATAGTACTCATTCCGGGCCGATACTGGCGGTACTTGTAGTTTCTGCCAGCTGCAACGTAACGTGTCAACTAATAATCGCATTTTGCTGTTAAATTAATGGACACGGTAATTGTAAAAATGCTTATCGTTTTTAACTTATTTTTACCATTAGCCTCAGTGACTCAGAGACGAACTTTTCCGAGATTTCCAGTATCTAAAAAGGTCTCTGGTGTAATTTCTATTCCAATTTCAGCTGTTGCTAATCTTTTCTTTGTTGGAGATTTTGTAACACATAATAACATGTGGCGACGTCTAGCTCAAGTACTTTGCAAGCGCTTCGAAGACCGCTTATTGGTTTTTAGGATTCCGTACCTCGAAAGGAAAAAACGGAACCCTTATAGGATCACTTTGTTGTCCGTCCGTCCGTCTGTCTGTCTGTCTGTCAATACCCTTTTTCTGAGGAACGCGTGGAGGTATTAAGCTGGAATTTATATCAAATACTCAGGTCTACTGTCCCTTGGAGCTGTGAAAAAATCAAACTTCTAAGCCAACGCAATCAAAAGATACAGCCGTTTATGCCCCAAATTTTCGACACTCGCAAGGGAATCAAAACCCACAGGGTACTTCCCGTGAACTCAGAATCTTAAAATTTGGTACGAAGCAACGTCTTATAGCACAGATAAAGGAAAAATTTCGAAATCCTTACATTTTTAGTTACATTATATAATAAAAATATTTTTAATAAATATACCTACAGGTTTGTACGGAACCCTCGCCGCGAGTCTGACTCGCACTTGGCCGGTTTTTTTAGCTAGCTAAACCAGAACCTAGGACTTAACTTATGTAATGCATTGGCTTTGTACACGAACCTTATCTTCTGCAGCTGCAAATCCCATCAAAATAAACTAATCATAAAACAGGCCACAAGTCGAAATAAGCAAAAAGCTTATTTTATATATAGAAAAGAAATGAATGTCACAATATTCTTTGTACATACCACTATAAGTCCTTCAACATCTTGATCTAAATAAAACAACTCTCACTTAGTCTAATTTTCTCATCAGAAGAATACCCTTAATGTCCTGTCCTCCAAACTTTGTTAAAATCCAGTTCGGTAAAATTTAATAAACTTTTAAGCCTTTCAACGGAGATTTGCCTGACAGTTTCCCAAATTCAAGTTTTCAGTTTAACCCAATTAAAATTTCACTCGAAGAGTTAATAGGCTCAATTATTGAGCTCGTTTCCTTTCAAGACTTCGATTTAATGAAGTTAGGAAATAAAACCCTCTAAAAATTTAACCATATCGAACAGATATAGCGTAAAGCCTTATATGTTTCACCACAGGGCACAGGTTTCACCTTTATTGTGAGGCATTAAGAGATATTTTTCTTGAGAACCAGATGAATCCTTGTTCATTAGACATGCTGAGGTGATTGTTAGGAAAAACTAATAAGGAAATTCCTATTTAGTTGTACTACCCGAGATTAAAATCAATTAATAGGTTCTGATTAATTTAATACGGACGTTACGAGTTCTCTTATTTTATTAGTAAATTCCTTACACGTGGGTTGCCTGGAAGAGATCGCTTCCTAGCGATAAGGCCGCCTAAATTGTACTAGACTAAGTTTTTTATTTGTTTTGTAGTTATACAATAAAGTATATTTATCTTATCTTACTCTGCAGACTTTGCTAGTTATCAAATCAGGCTACCATGATATAAAAATTTCCTCAATCTGTCCTTAATGTCGCTTTGGCAGAAATATCAGAATCTCTGAGGAAATTTAAACCTGCTGATGTCTGGTGTGGGGTGTCTACATCGTCGAAACACGTTAATTCTTCTGAAGGTGTCTGGTAATATTCTCCAAAAGCGTCGGTTTACTGCAAAACATTGCCGTATCTTCTTGAGTAACTGGGCTCATTATTCAATTATGGTCGCAAATTGACCAGAATCGTCTGTGACGAATCTTGTCTGTACTGAATAAACTATCTCTGTTACGTCAGAGTTTCTGTTATGGCTTAAAATAGAAGTTTAAGATTGTAGTTAGTTAATATTAAGGTATGTTAAGAGGCGTTTATGAATGATGAATACGTGTTGTATTAGTCTCACGATCGATTGCTCTCACACATTAACGTTCAAAGCTGTGGTCTGTATCCACTTTGGGGCGGCCTAAACGATTAAGGCCTTTTGAACCTGCTAGTACTAGAGTAACCCAATGCATAGAGTTACAAAAAAAGATTATATCTCATTTATACTGTTAATCTACAGATACAGAAAAAAGTAATATTTTACTCTTAACTCCCGTGAGATATAACACATTTGCATATTTCATTTCAGTCATTCAGTCATCGGTTTGATAAAAAATTTTTTTTTCCGTGTACAGATCAAGGTACACTACAAAAAAACTTTTCATTACTCATACTCTGAAAGTAGGTCTGAAGTTGCCTGAGGAGCGGGATGAAAGTAATACTTTTCATCCCTAGGGAGAATCACTTTCAACTGACAGCTGTCAAATTATCTAAAAAAAAAAAACTAGTTCTTTTTCACATATCTATTGAACCATGTTCCAACTTTCTATACAGCCACGATGTAAAATTGAAATAACTTAAAGTTAAGTATTGATTAAGAATATATATTTTTTAAATAACTTTATTATAATTTAGTTTCCACAATTTCTTTAAAATAACTTAAATTTGGGCAAAATATTCACCATTTTTCCAATGATGAAAATAAAAAATAAGCTGAATACCTAGCTGGCCGGCCACAGAAAAAAAAACAAACAAAATAGGCGGGAAAGCGGCAATTCGATCTTCATTTATTTTTTCGATTTGAAGACTAAACAAAAGTTTATACGTATAGCAGAGATTTGTACCTATAAAATGAGTTCATCTGATTCTGATATGAATTTAACGCCTGATTTTATAAGAGAAGAGGCTAAAGCGGTAGTGGAAAATAAAATTTACTCATTTTTTCTTTAGCTAATTCATGTTTTTATTTTTACTTTCCTTGTATTTGTAATGAAAAGCACAGTGTTTATCTCGGGTTAAAGACTTATTTAGTCCCTCGAACTATTGGCGCCCTCACTTCGTTCCGGGCGCCAAACCCCGTCTCGGGACTAAATAAGTTACTTTCACCCCTAGGGTAACAATGTACTATTACATGATAATCTTAAACTAGTAACAACAACCGGTGTCTCCTTTTAAGCTTACACTTGCCTGTGTCAGGAGACACCGCTCTTCAGTACAATAGCATAATTCTAAGGCTGTATTAATTACGAACTACTTTGTTCACAATTTTAACCTAACTTATAAAAATATAAAACATACCTAATACATATTAAACCCATAGTACACATACCATTGTATGGATGAGCTCGGCCACTGTTGTGTGTGTGTGTGTAAGAGAGTGTTTGTGTCTGTGTGTGTGTGCACGCGTGTGTGTTTGTGTACATGTGTGTAAAGTGCAATAATTAACAACTACTACACAATCGAAATATGACACAAAACGCACTTCTAAATCGAATAACATAATCGAAGTGATCGTAGTAAGTAGCCTGAACCAATAAGACGCACAAAACTTCTGATTATGAAATCAAATTGAAACGATAACACATTAAAGTTAGTATCCCTTGACAAAACAATCACCTCGATAAACGAGTACGCTTCGTTGACCACATACATCACGTAAGCGCTGCCAAAACAGTAGCGATAAGGTTTGCATGTAATTACTTCCATTGCCATTCAATCGACAGAAGATAATAGTGAATGAACACTGAACTGCGTGGTGACGTCATGGCGGAGCACTGATAGAGCCACAGAAAAGAGAAAAAGTTAGAAGTTGTAACCTGCGTGTGATATGAGCGAATACTCCTTGCAGTCTGTTGCATTTTTTTTTTGACACCATAGATCGATGGATAATGTTCGGAAAGATACATATCTAAAGCCTTCGAGCCAGGTCAGGTAGGATCAGGTCGAATTATTATAGTTTATATCTTTACATATCTAAATTTAATATAATAGAAAAAGGTACAATTTCTCATCGTGAAATCTCTTAAAATGGCAAAGAAACAATTAATTTTGATATTTTTAATGGAAACCTAAAAATAAATGTGTCATGTTATTATTACTCCACTACTTGTAATAAAATCTACGAGAGAGATTTAATTCATGTTATAATTATGTACTTCTATAGGTTTCCTTTTTCTATGCGTGGAACTGATAATGCTATTGGATAGCTTCCAATCACAGATTGATTTTATAGCCTGAGCTTTGTGTTCGGTTCATCTACATTCTATGTTGTTGATGGACTTTTTATTGACATGAACGCGTTCTATATTATAGTAGAATGGTCATAGGGTCCTTTATTGCGTGTTCTTTGCTACAGTTGGCGTTTATGTCGATTTCTGTTTAGGTTTTCATAATTATATTATATTTTAATGGGTTTGCTGCGTCTTCTCTGGTACGCACCGCTAGGGAGTGGAACGCTCTCCCTGCGTCTGTTTCCGGATACTTACAACCTCAGTATCTTCGAGGCCAGAGTGAATAGGCATTATCTATGTAAGCGGGTACCACCGTCGGCCTCGTCATCGCTTACCACCAGGCGAGACTGAGGCCAAACGCAAACCCATTTGAAAAAAAACCTTTTCATGTACCCCATTTTAAAATTTGATGTTCAGCGTTGGGTTATAATAAAGTTCTTGATACATGTCTGGCGCCTCTCCAACTAGAGTTTTTAAGTGGTTGTTTGACCACAATGTAGCAACAGTATGTTATGAAAACGACTTATGTTGCCGAAAAGACTATCATAATCAAACGTTATTAAATTACTAGTTAATAATAGCACAATAGGTAAATAGTTTAGGGACTACGTAAGTTATACGTGTGAATGACAAAGTGACTGATTTATGTGCATAAACTATTGCTGGTGATTCAGACAAATTGCTATAATCGCAGCAAGTTAATAGTTTCACTAATCGCCGGGTTCAATGCCGTCACCCATTGTCCACACTATCCTCTCAGAGTAGCAGAATGACGCGGCCACAGACATACATCGGAATTGATGACGAAATAGTTGGTTTTTCGGGTCTCAATGGGAGTGCAATGCACCTCTTTCGACGATGCCTAATTTACTCCACGGTCTACTGTTATAGCGACATAATTATGCTAAAATCCATTCGATTCGAATCGAATCATCATTCCTATGGCTTAGGACAAAATTTGAGAGCAAAGAAGCCTTGAAAAATGTCTGTATGGTGAATCATATCATCATATTGTATCATCATATCATATTGAAGAGTAAATAAATATCCCTGGACATTATTCCACACAGCGCCATCTAGCCCCAAAGTAAGCTAATTAAAGCTTGTGTTATGGGATACTAGACAACGGATAAACATACTTAAATACATTTTCTTTTGTAAATACATACTTATTATACATAGGAGACACCCAGACCAGTACGAACAGACATGTTCATGCACACAAATGCTTGTACTGTGCGGGGATCGAACCCGCGACCTCTGGTGTAGTAGCCAACTTCTTAACCATTACACCAAGTCGGTCGTCAAACAACAAAAGAGTACAAAAATACATGACGTTTGTTTAAATTATCTACGTTTTCGTACCAACTAAGACTATGTTAGTTTGCCCGAAACTACGTACGTCATAGTGAGTAGGTAGGTACCCTGTTTTTTAGGTTTTGTTGTCATTATTTTTGGTATTATGATAATGATCTTAAATAAGGGGTGCTCGCTGTCTTTGCTCGCAAGTATAGATCAGAATTGAGAAATGGAGAATTCCTATCATTGACTATGACGTCACAATGAGCTTCAAACAAATCGCAGGCATTATTTTCCTAAAAACGAAGGGACTTGCGTTATCTTCTTTGATTTATATATGTGGACGTGACTATGCACCTACTGCACTTACAATGTAACACGAACCTTATTAAAAACTACATAAGAATCTGATTGAATTGCAACTTGTCAGCAAGGTAAGAGGAAATCCCACATACGAACAGATAATTATAACTAGATAGGACTTGGCTTATTGCCAACAGCTTATTACGTTTCCTTCATTTTAAGTGAATTAAACATTGTGTCTTTAAAATAAACACAAACCCCTACTGTTTCTAATAACATATCCGGAATCCCACATATTTTTGCTGTTAAGAAGAATGTTTATTCACCGTCTCCCAAAAGCGTTGTAATGATATGTCCCCCAAATAAGTCAGTGAAAGAGACATCATTATCAGTTCTGACTTCTGAGGCAGATAATGAGATGTGACGTAAAAAGAATCGCAATACAAAGGTCGCAGACTCCTGTGTCTGCATACTGGAGTACGATTCACGTACTTTGAAGCGCGATGTACAAGTGGTTGGGGAATACGAGCCTTCAATAGGTACCGGTTGATTATTTATACCGCTAGAAAAATGATATGGCACACCCAGTAAGTTATGTAGAAACTTTCTTATTAAAAAAATCTAGTATTACTATTATTTTAAGATTTTCATAAGAAGAACCTAAAGTTAACAGTTGATTAAAAAAAAACCAACCTTTGCTAAGATTCAACATCGCCTATTGAGTACGCTCTATCATCTTGCTAACGGTATAAACAATTATCCGGTATAGAACCTATACCTATACATACATTCAATCACGACTATATCCCAAACGGGGTAGTCACCTTAGTTCCTACTAAAAAGCTTCAGTGTCTTTCAATGGCGCTGCTACGCCATTCGGTGTATATCATGTTTATTTATATTTATATCATGTTTGAGCTCTACTGTGGCTGTGTCCTAGCTGATTCTGATATGATTTGCTTTGTGTTTTACTTATTTTTCTGTTATCCTCACCATGTAATTCTTAAACGTTGAAACAAGAGCCTTCCTTGCTCAATTAGGCAACGCTGTCAAAGCCACCTACAAATACAAGCTTTAGCTGTATGTGAAACAAAATAGAAGCATCCCTGGTTATCCACGCGGATAACATGCGCCGTAATCAGATGCAAATACGGCGCACGCATCCGTTGCAGGTGCGCGCTTGTATCAGATAGGATCGTTTGTACGATCAACTGCCGGTGAAGCGTGAAACTTTATACATTCCTTTACAGGACATAAGCCTCACGTACTATGATCCAAGCTATATTCGATCACATTGTTGCTAAGGTGTATGTAAGGCTAGTGATTAATTTTAACTTTACTGTCAAATGTAAAGGCCTCTAAATAGTCTTAACGACTACTGCCTAAAGAATGCCCATTTCACTATATGATCTAGTGTAGCTCATCATCAGTGACTGTTTTGAAAACCTTACTATAATATCGGAAATAGATATATAGATATCCCGATACCGATTGAATCTTATTCGGTAAATAGAAGGAAATTAGGTCTTTGGTTAATTAAGTGAATTATATCATAACTGGAAACAAATATCCTAACGAATAAATTTAATCAGTTGCAATTCTGTTCTTGGAATTGTAACAATCAGAAGTGTTCCTACTGGTATTGATTACCGATTCCGAAGAGCCCAAGTTCAAAACAACCTTTGTAGGAAAATGGATACTTGTAATGAATTTAATGAGTGCAGATGCTTATTAAACGTACCTGTATGGGTACAGTGGAAGAGTAAATTACAGTTTCATTTATGAATTGTCTAGAATTATATTACAGTAAGAAAGTAGGTTTGCTGGTTTCAGAATTGTTTTTGTTGTTACAAAAGTAACTACCACAATCTTACCTAAGAGCCATATAAATATTTACATACTTATTAGACACATAATTTAGGCATTTTATTTGTCAAGTATCGAGGTCATATTCCATTTGGTCACTGTTTTCATTTGTGTTTGATTGAACACTCTGAGAAGTGAAATTGCTTTTTAGTCCTTCCAATAACACAGTAACAAAAGTATTATAAATCCGATGCGAGTATTTTTAGTAATTTTATATTTCTACAAATTACTTGAGATGCGACGAGTAATTTTCCTGCTTTATGTCTATTCCCTATTCAATGTGAAGTACACTGTCGCTCCAAAAGCATGTAAAAGGGACATAATACCCGCACTTTCGTTAATAATAGCAGTGCCCTAAGCGACAGCCTTCAGGGCACTTCTCCCCTGATCCTTGTTTCAGAATTGTTATTCTTTTCACCATCCCTCGCGCCCTTTAACTAGGCAAATACGTGATCTTTGTCCGGAATATCCTTTTTAATCTTCGCATTCATCGTGAATTACTTTTGAAGTGGTCTCTTTGTAGAAAACTTTCTCTCTAGCTTGATATTCGTTAGTTTCACCTTCAATTGTCGTATCTACGCCTGTTCAAACTTGTGATATTTGTAATACTCTCTTGCAAAAATTGTTCAGTTCTGTAGACCGAGATAATTGCATCAGCTCGCTAATTGGCCTCGCGGTTATGCCCTAGTTCGTTAATTTGGCCGAAGCAGACATCTCTTTATGGGCGACGTATCCTTTCAGTCTCGTCAAGAGTTTCCACTGGTTCTGATGTCATGCATAGCATCGAGACAATTTTAGAGTCGTTTTGAGAGTCGTCAACCTTCGACTCTCTCTTAAAATTGTTGCTACTTCCACTTAGTAATTTCCCCTTTGGAAGCTTAATTACTCCTATAATACCAAAAAAATAAACCATTCTTAAAGCAGATGGCATATACTAGATAAGTGCTTGTCTCCTTTGCAATAAAATATTTTGGTTATACTGAAAGTAACGGCGATAATTTTAAAGGATCGGTTATTTAAGTTATAGGAATCGAAAATAAGCTCTATGATGTTAAATTTAACTAAAGTTCTAATAAAATTTACTCACAAAACTCTGATTGATTACGTTACGTTTGTAAGTGTGTCATTTCAGTAATGATACGCTTGTCTGTCGATACACGTCTTCGAATTTAATCTCATTTTTATCTTCCACTCGAACAAAATACGCGAATTCTAGTTTCGTAATATCTATAGTCGTAAACAATAAACGCGAACATCGCTGTATCTAACGGAAATTTGGAAGAGCTCTCCCAAAATTCCGGCATTGAATGTGACATGCAACGGAAGGCGGTGTCTCGTTCGGCGTTATCTAGTTTATGTACCATCAGCGTTTCGGGACCTTGAAATGAGGAGTGGACAATGCACTGGAACGCTGTGGAAAGTCACGCCCTTTGTGCCTCGTTTACATCTTTGAGCGAGTCCTCTCGCCTGCTGGAAAGAATAAGGCACCGAATATTGTATTTTAACACGAATATTTACTAACTAGATTGGTACTTTGAGTTGTTTCATCTTCCTTTCCGTGTACACACAGCTTTTATTCAGTTTTTTTTATTCGAGTAGTTTGCCTTTTTTATCATTTTAACTGCAGCCGCTGACTCCAACTCTCGAACTCGAGTTTGCAAAATTGCTGCATCAGGTAATCTAATGCCACTATTTTATATGAACAGTGTAATTCTTTGAAGTCATTTGATTCGATCTGGGGTCTTCAAATTTTCAAGTTAGATTTCTGTAAACGATCAACCGTGGGTCTTAAACTCTTAAAAGACATTAATTCAAATCATATTAGAATAAAATATAAATATATTTGCGTCAACCATATTGAACAACTTTCTTATCTTTTTTAAAAAAGGGACGAAGCGTGTCACTCTATTTGGTGGTACACACGATTGAATAAAATATAAAAATACATTCAAACACGCCTCGTGTATGTACGTCAGTAGCGTGAATAGGAGGGTGAGTGAATAGCGGTCTGTTGTCGATGCTCAGCAGACGAGGGTCCGACTGACGGCAGGAAACTACCCCCGCTTGCTAACTCTAGTGGTGACGGTCCCTGTCTGTCTAGGAACATTGTTCACTGCTTATATAAAGCTAGTTTACACTGATATCTCTTCATAAGTAACTTTTCAGACACTTGAGTATGTGTATCAGTTTCTGACAGCAATAATACAAGCTCGACTTGGTGTGGCCCTGTGTAGAGATGTCCTAACTCTTAAAGCTTTTTTCGAATAGGTCCAATGTATTAATCACCACCCCTGAATACCCGAAATATATTTGAAGTTGTAAAGTCCTTAAACAAGCTTCAGTGCGGTTATTCAATAGTGTAACTGCAGATGACAGCTATGCTTGTCAGGGTAATTTACCTTTAAGCACTAATATAATGTCTACGGCAATAGGGTGATTAGTGTTGAGGTGTAATAGTTCTTGAGCCAGGTAAGCCAGGTCATTACTTATTTTGTGATAGAACTGAAAACAGAGTCTCAGAGGATTTCGGAGAGCAGCCAAAATTATTTATGTGGGTTTTATTTGTTGTATATGGAAGCTGAAGGGAAAGTCTCAGGCTAATAAATTAACCTCACAATAGAACCTAAATAGAGCTTATACCATCCAAGTTCCAGAGCCAACACTATTTGAATAACAATGATGTGTTTACGGAAAAGCCTTTTCGCGGCCATCGGTGCAGACAAGAAAAAATATGTCGCTAGCTCATGATTACGTGGTCACTTCGCTGTAATAATTATGTGTATATTTAATGACTAGGTCATGGACTTCTGGGGAACTATTATACCTCTCCTATGTTACTCTAAGTTTTGCCGTGGTTGGTACCCGTTCATGGTTAAACCACTTATATTTGTCAGCGCGCAGCGTTACAAAAACTAATGCATTAAGAGTGTGCATAAGATAAGCCTAGCCTACCTATGAAAACGAACAGGCGGGTATATCGAATTAAAAAAATCGAAAACTGAATTACAATTTAATTAACTTAGCAGAATCGCGAAGTAATGTTGTAAGTCCGAGCTAATACGAACAGAAACGTGTGTTAACTTCACATTAGTGTTTAGGGACTTATTAGACAGGTCTATAGCTAGATTAGCTTAAAATGTATCGCGGCTCGGCAACTACTCGGTATTTTTAAATCTTGACGTCTTATATTAATACTTCTTGAACTAGTGTGTTCCCCCCCCCCCCCCTCTTTTTTTGTCAGGAAATGCATTTAGGCATTCTCAAGGCCCTGGGTTCGGGACACCTGGGATTTGTGGGACTCGAAACTCCTAGGAAAATAGAGACCCCTACCCACTAAAACCTGACGGTGGTCGTCATCTTAGCCGCAGAATGGAAGGAACCCTGGAAACCGCCTGGCAGCCAGCCTCGAGAGGAGCAGACTCAAGTCCAGTGCACGATAACACAGACCACTGTGTCCGAAGACACGCGTTACCGTCTTCTTAGGGATCGCAAATCGAAACACACGCAGGACCCCCCGCATGCTCTTCGCGACCCCAAGGGCCCTTTTAGTCGCCTCTTGCGACAGGCCGCTTGAATGTGTTTCCCTTATCCTAACCTATTTGTGAATGTAAACAAGTAGTATTGGTGGTGGTGTGTAGTTAAGGCAACATGAAAGGGACTATACAATTATTGAGATTACTTCATATCCTGACGCGGACGCTTGAACGCTTCCCATCAGGTGGAGATTTCCAGGGTTCAGATTTTGTCACTTCATGAGAATTAAAAACAAGTTGAATAAGCAAATTATTGATAGTATTTTTTAACTTAAAAAAATACAGTCTGTAGGATTTTAAATTTTATATAATGAGACTACTATACTCTCAATTAGGATGTCAAAAAAAAAAAAAATTGTATTTGTTTGTAGTAATAGCAAAATGTAAAAATATAGACGAAATTGAAGTCAGATTAGAAGCTTGGAACATCAAAGAGCGGTAATAACCTCTAAGACCAAAAGGGAGGTCAGATTTGGCGACTTCACGACTGTAAGGACGATATTAGAAACTTTAATTATACTCGTAGCTACGGGCGAGACGAAACACTGTCGCGAATTAACTTTACTTAGAATATACAATTATAAGTCTAGGAACTTTTCTTCTACCAAAATCAGACCTCAAACTAAGCAGACCTAGGATAATGTACCTAAAATGGATATGAAATGAACGTCGAAATGAATTTTAGATTAGGCTCACACCGCTTCCTAATTTTGAGTGTTATTATGAATTATGTAAAAAATATACGAATCTTTTATAATAACTGACGTTAGACAGGAGCTAATTCGTTAATTTCTAAAGCGCAATAATCTCGTTATTCAATAGTGTCGGCAAAAGCAAACTACTTTGGTGATTTTTAGAAAACTCGCAATGTGCTTTAACGATCTATGATGAAGAAACCGTGGTCTAAAGCTGAAATTATTAATTTGTTATGTATGATGTACATTTACGCTGCGCTTTATCCGTCTTTCTGGTATAATCTTCATTAACATCATGATTGTAAGTTCACCATAAGTTAGCACGTCTAGCACTCTTGTAGGAGCTAACGATAAGTTTGAATTTTCTCCAGTTTTCACACCGATGACTATGATCGATAGCAAATAAGGTGTCATTCGACGCCCTACCCACTTTCACAGTCACAGCTCTCTCCTCATATTGGTCAGAGGCCGCGGTTGCGACGTCTGCGCACGTGCATGTATCATTGTTGTTTGTCAGTTTTCATTGCGTGTGGAAGCATTTATAGTAAGCCTTGATACAATGTGGTTTCTGTAGGAACTTATTCAAACCCCTGAAGAGTTTCACGAAGGAAACATTTTAGAAGCCAGGCTGGTGATCTTGTAGATATGAGTCGAAATCATGAGGACTGCCCAAGAATACACACAACACCTGTTTCTACCTGCCCCATGATTCTTCTTTTTATTTGACGTGGCTAATTGTTTTTTTATTTATTTTAATTGTTTTCTGATCCTTGATAATGATCCTCGATGCTGAAATTATTCACAGTACACATTAACTAACGCTTTACAAGGTATTTGCCGTGAGAGGTTGTGGTGAAAAATAGTGTCGCTAATAAAACAAGCATCTTTTTACCGAATTATGTAATTTTCCTGTAAGTTCGAAAGTTTAGCAGCAGCAGCTTTGGATGACGCGGTGTCTGTACATACAAATCTTAGTCACCTGTTAGAAATGTTCGTCGTCAAACCGGTTGACAAGCCTAAACATTATACTATCAACTGCTTTCACCTTAGTTGATTGTTATTATACAATTAACAACTTTATTAAAGATTATTATAGTTTTGCATAATTGAGCAATAAATTGATTTTGACTGTTTTCCTGGTTGTGTTCCTAATAGACGATTGAAAATACTACATACCAAGAAATATTTATTTTCTTCGATGTAAATGCGATATCCAGCTGTATTTCTCTGGGTCTATCAAGATGTTTTAAGTTACTTGTTTGAAATGCTGAAACATCCCACAGTGTTCGTCTTTACAAGAATTTGAGGAACGATGGATAAAAACTCCTTGGTAATTAATGAAACTTATATTTATTTATAACTGACTTTGCCTTTATTGCCTTGTAGGTTGTGACATTGCTAATACTATTTATATTTTATACGTTTATTAGTAAAGCGGCATATTTCTTTACCAAAACGATTATATTAATTCAATTTAGTTTCCCTCATTTAGAATTGGATTAATTGAAAGCGTAACACTTTCCTGAGTTAAATTGAAACAATTTTTACTAATGTGTTTCTTACATGCGATTACTAAGGCTAGCTCAGCTGTGGTATGGTTCTCAAACGAGTAGAAATATCTACGGACCAGTGGGCTGAGTAATATGAACCTAGTTGATTTCCATTAATCATTTATTTGCTTTAACCGATTTCGATTACGAAGTGGAAAATGTTGAAAGTTCATGTTTACTTTTTGACTTTTAAGTTATCATTACTATCATCCGTAATTTTATATAACTTTTATTTGACCGCACAGATTTTTCATGAAAAATTCTTATTACTTTGTAATATGTTCGGAATATATTAAATCGTAATGCCTCTGATGTTACAGGCGTCCATAGGCTTCGGTAACTGCTTACCATCAGGCGGGCCGTAAGGCCGTAAAAAAATAAAATATAATATGCTTGAATGTTTATTTATATTCAATCCATCCCAATTTTCGACTGTCAAAGAATTTATTCGATTCTAGTTATGTTTACGTGCTCTTATAAATAATAAAGTTGATTTCATAAATGTTGACGCTGACAGACAGTAGAAACGTACTCGTATTAAAGTCTCGCATGAATGAATGTTACTATACTAGTCAATAGGTCCTTAAAGTTTGACAAGCAATGGTGTAAGCGGTTTAAATAGTTCGCACACCTACCAGTTGGGCAGCGACCGTTTAAAGATCAAAGCAGTTAACGTGTCTTTGTTAAATAGCCGGTATTTCATAACTGGGTCAGTTACAATGGCGGTATTGTTTGTGGCCAGATTCATCTGTGATTCGATCGGAATGTGCGCTATTTATTACGCCCCTTTTCAAACTTATACTTTGTCTACGCGTGGTTTGTTTGTGGTTTTGATTGATTGGTTTTTAGGAACTACTGTTATTGTTTATAGGAAATTACTAAGGTAAGAAATTGCAATGGATTTTGAGTTATTAGGAACAATTTTGTAATTCGGCCACCAGTAGTGGATTCATTTTACTTTGTCTTCTAAACATTAATCTGAATATACACACACATTTAAGACATCATAATGAAGTGAAAATAAAAACAAATAAACCGGGTTTTTAAGAATAGCAGTAATTTCATTATGTCGTTGTAAATGATTATATATTTTGGATACACAGTGTGGAATCAAAAATTCAGTCTCTGTATAAGCTGTTCGATCGGAATAACCTTACACAAACAGAATATTAATAAACACTAATCCGTGTCATTCCCTATTACATAATTCATAAAAGAGAAATTATACATGAGCTGCCATGACAACTCACGGATGCCTTCTTTAAACGGCTACAGGCAAGCTTGCTAGAGCTGTAACAGTAAACAGTCAACCACGAAACCCTTTTAGGATAGGTGTTATGCTTAACAGCATACGGCGCCACATGTGAAGCTCACCGAGATTTTTTCATACTGGGTGGGTATGTGGGTGTGGATACCACAGCCATGCAAATCACTAAGCCAAATACCCTGAGAACTGACGAAATATTCGGAGATCTCCGGACTTCGAGCAATCCCGTCAACGCACCACCCGCGGAAACTTATCCTTTTGTTCCCGGTATTCCGTAACTCGACACAAAACCTGGAATCCGACCGGCATCCCTTTGTGCTTTGAACGGCGCCACTCAAGGGATGAGATCGACACAGATTTGGATATTTTGGATATATGAAATAAGCGTTTATATGTAGGATCTGAAACGTTACAATGAGTATTTACTTCACATTAACAACAGCAACTTTTATGCCATTTTTAGCTATTTCTATTCACTAGGAACGTAACGAATGCAGATCAAAATCATAAAACTTGAAAAAAAATATTACTCATTTAGTCTTACACCAGGATCATCCGACGCCAAACTAAGCAGAGCCTTATACGTGTCAGAGATTAATGAGCGCACTTAAATATTTATATATACATACGAATAATACCCAAACCCCCAAAAAAAAAAACGAATGTTGGTCACAAAATGTTTTGAACAAGCCTGTCAGTTTCTCGTTCGAAACTACAATAGTTTGCGATAGCTATGTTTAGCGTAGACTTAGAGTGAATGCTGGTAGATTATAGTGTTTTCACGTGGTTCTCACGCATATCATTACTTAAATCCGAAAACAAATATGTTCGTAAGTACATGGAACAAGTTTAAGTTACTTATTGTAATCTCAGTTTGCTTACTCTGATATAGGTGTTTTTGAAATGCGATGAAATGACTGAGTATTTATCAAAAAGAACGGTTATATTTAATTTATTAATTAAAAATAATAAGCTGAAAATTTGATATCACAACACTAGGAGCAATAAAATCTTTAAGTAGTAAATAAGTCCTTCAAGCTTTAACACTTTTCCTCGCTCTTAAAAGGAAAAATCGTGACAATCGTTTTTTGAAAATTATGAGTCCCCAGATTATAAATAACTACCCTGGAAACTGGAAAGTGAACAAAATTTTATTAATGAAATCATATTTCAGCTAAATCTTGTAATCGAATCACGTTTTTGCCATAAATTAGGCCCAAAACGTGTAAAAAGTACACAATCTACATTGTTTTTTTTTGGCTAATGCGAAAATATTGTAACGGCAACTTATAGGTTTGCCTGTCAGATGAATTGTTCTAATTGCATCAATTGGTAGCGGTGACTTCATCGAAACATTGACCTTTGGGATTAATGTGGGCCTCGCCCTCCGTTCATACGCATCCGCTGTTATCATCTACCTCCTCGCGCGCCGAGGACCGCGCTCAGCTGAGCTCCGAAGCGACTCAGTATCTCGCGAGACGCCGTGACTCGCGCACGTTGGGTTATACTTCATTTACTGCTACACGATTCACCTAATTGACTATTCATGTAAAACATATAAACGATTTTCAGCAATTAAACAACCGGTCCGACTAGTCTTGTCAGTTCTACTCTTACGTGCGATACCCAACACGAATGTAAGCAGACGAGTTCCAGTGTTTACCGATTCCGCGTAGCACAATGATACGCCGGGAAGCGTGAACGACAAGGATTGCAGTGTTACAGTAATAATGGCGGTGATTTAAGTTTTGTTTTCCATTGAACTGTCGCGTCGAGAAGTGAAGTGCACGTGTGTATTCAGCGGAATGTACGAGGTGTCGTGTGTGGCCGGCAACAAAGTCGACGCCGCTTACGCAGTCAAGAGCCTGTCGAACGTTATACCACCGGGCATGGGGCACACGGTGTCAGTGCAGCGCCACCACGCGCACTCCCAGTCGTACAAGCACAAGCAGGAGCTGCCGCCTCCTGTCAGCAAGCCTGATGCCATCAAATCTCACGTGATGAGACTCCTCAAACGTTCCAAAAGTCACACGCCAGCTACCAGGGTGGAAGAGAACCAGGGAGATCCTCGGAACTTTGATCGGAGAACAGTATTCGCGAGGCCCGTGACCGATGAGCAACGTAGACGCAGGAACACAGTGGCGGAGAGGCGACGGAGTGCTGATAAGAGAGTGATGGTCACCATTGTGGATGGTCTACCAGTTGTGGTCACCGGACAGAACCAGCAGCAAGAGCAGCACCATCCAGCGCCTGTTTCACATCATCGGCATTCACACAGAGATAAGGTAGGATTACTTTAACTATTGTAAGATATAAGAATAAACAGTAAATGGAAAGTGATAATAAAATTTAAGAAAAACACGATAATTTGAAAGTGAATTTCAGCGATTCATAAAACGTCGGTATATAACTGACTGGTAAATTAAAAACAGGTACACACAAGCCAATGCGCGAAACAGGTTTTATATTCAACTGTAAAACAGTGTTTTAGATATGTTGTTCACGCGAGTCATTGCATGTAGGAAAACGGACAGTGGAAATACAACTATAGAAAAATGTTAAGGTTACATTATTCTCTGAATGATGGTAATTAGTTATCAAGTTGTTGACTAACGTTAGTCGCAAATGAGGAACAAATAACCGGCTTTTATCCCAAGTTTGTGTATCAATTAGTGCAACAGAATTTACACTAACGATCGGTTAGATGGTGGTGCCTTATTGTTCAAGATAACTGTGAGTCATTCTTGCATTGAAACTTAAACGAATGGACATATAATGTAAGTAAATGACTTTTGAATTATTTACGTTTTTTGCTATTTACTGTAATACTCCTGTCAAAATAGTCACCGTATTTTTTTTCAATTTGCTTAAAATAGTCTGCTGTATGTGTGCTGTGATTCAATATGTCTTAGTCTTATCTTTTTATTCTTAAACATAATGCGTCTAACTTTCTGATAGGGCTAGGTAAATCAGTAATGATTAGATATGTCATTTTTATTTATTTACATTTACGATCATTCCAATCTTAGACAGCGCTAAATGATGTTCAATTTGACGTTCAACAGTTATAATATTATTACTAAGAACCATGTATGACGTCAGTAGCATTTATCTTAATGGCCTTATCGCTTATGGTCTAAATCGATAACAGTTGATTGACACAGAAGGTCATAGGATCGTCTAATAATTAACACGCTTGGAAACGCCTAAGAGAAGATCTAGTTGATTTGATATGACCCATACGTGTGTTAATACAATATTAAGGTTTTCATGAAACATAAATCCTCCGGCATTTTTCCTTTTTTATAAGACATCTTTATTTTAATCAAATAATGGTACGCTTAACAGCAGGACTCAGCTTAACTTAATACCCATCCAATAAGGACTCTTTTTTGTTACTATGATTCTTAAAATTAAATATGTACTCTTTTAAAACACGAGCTCTTTTTTTCATTTAAAACAGCTATTTTCATAGGCTTACTTCGTTTATATGTTATAGCCATAGTCTAGTCTAGGCAAAAAGGCTAGATGTTTGTTACTAAAACTAATGAATATTATTCGAATGTGGGGCTTTATTTGTTATTATTTTTCGATAGGATCACCTACGCGCGTTTGGCAAGCGTGGCGATTAGGCCGATACCCATCAATTTTAGCGATGACTTTGTTTCAATAATGGAGGCCTTTGCCCACAAGTAAGGCAATCACTTTTAATAAATATCCCTGGACAAATATCCCTGGACATTATTCCACACAGCGCCATCTAGCCCCAAAGTAAGCTAATTAAAGCTTGTGTTATGAGATACTAGACAACGGATAAACATACTTAAATACATTTTATTTTGTAAATACATACTTATTATACATAGGAGACACCCAGACCAGTACAAACAGACATGTTCATGCACACAAATGTTTGTACTGTGCGGGGATCGAACCCGCGACCTCTGGTGTAGTAGCCAACTTCTTAACCATTACACCAAGTCGGTCGTCGTTTAATTATTTATTAGTTCATGTAAAAGGTCATGCTTCTGAAGTGGCACATGCATTTTATACGGCACATAAAGCGTGCGAGCCTCCGGCGCTAAAATTGGTTTTACTTTTTTCCCCCCTAAACAGTAAAGTGCGCTGTTTTCAGATTTACGAGCCCCTCTGAGGAGTGGGCTTGACGCAGCGAGTTATTGTAGTGGGGTATAATGATGAGGAAAGGGTTGCGTAGGGTTTCTATTTTGTTATTACAATAAAACTAAATAAATAAATATGGTTAGAAATCTTCTTACTTTTTGTAAGAATACTGTACACGTTTTATAACGAATGAAGAACATAATACCACTATGGTATTAATCCTCGTTTAAATAGAAATACTGTTCCTAAAATTTTAACCTTAGAATTACAATAAAGTAGATAGTAAAACTAAATATCTCATGATCTCTTTGAAGTTGTTTCATTTCAACCTAAGAGAAATACTTATTTGAAGAAACTGCTTCAAACAACTAGATATTGTCAATTCCTCTTATCATAATGGTTTCAAATGATAAATCACAAGAATTCGATTGTCAATGAGATAAACACACTGTATTTTATTCTGTGAAAGCCAAAATCCGTTTGAAACAATTTGAATTAAATGAAACGGTCTTTATTAACAGCAACCAATCATAATCGCGCTCGTTGAAAAGAGAATGAAATCTGAATTCCGGAGTATCATTCAAAAAGCGAGCTCTCAAACTGAGGTGGTATTTAACCCAGTTTTGACGGACACGGCTTTTATTGGAACTCCTCTGCCAATTGGACAGGAATTATAACATACTTCGAAAGTTCTCGTTCTCGTGATATTTTAACGAAATATACAGAAAAATGTCGGATTTTTGCATATAATTCATTAGAATATCACAATAACCTTTCATTCATATCTTTGTGATGTTGCTTGACCGCCAGTGAGTTGCTTTAGTAGATATTATTTTTATAGTGTAGTGGCAGTCATTTATTGATCACAATCAAAATCGCACCGGTCTTTTGAGAAATAATATTTTAAACAGGATTTTGACCTTATAGCTAATGTTTTAATGATTGGCTTGGCATTTCAGTCACTATTGACTATTGATTAAATACTTTCGCTCGATCATCTCTAAAAATGATCATTTCTAAAATCAGACCTAGTGCAATAAATTCGCTGCAATTATACGATTGAACAATCAGGTTTAGTGAAACTCTAAATGGCTTTCTCTGCACATTTCTCATTTGATTCGAAATATAATTCACATTATTATTAAAGTCAAAAGAAAAAAACACGAATTGGATCGCGTACATTTTTGCTTTGCACCATTTATTTTCTTTTCTCATTAATACGGACATAATTCAGTCTACTTGTATATTTGTAGTTCCAATTTCAGCCTTATGTGTAGTAAGTTAAGAGCGTGGTGATTTGATTGGAAATCGATATGTGTCTAATTGAAACTGCGTTATGCGTTACGCCAAAAATGCACACATTCGATGGTATTGTTGAACTAAGTGCGGTTAGGCAATTTGTAGAATGGTTTATAAGCACTGGCTTTTTAAAAATTACCTAAAATCATAGAATAATTACATATAGAAACAGAGTCCGCGCGGACCATTTTGAAGCACCATAATTGGAGCCATAAATGGCTCCAAACGGACCGCTTTGCAGTGTTCATTACAGTTCCGCAATGTTCAATGTCAAAGCGCGCCGCACGTAAGCAAGTAATAGTCCCGCATGTGTGGATCGGATTAGTGCTTCATTTTTGACGGGGCGGTGGTGGTATGAAGACTGTCCTTCTATACGTTATTATTCTAAGCCTAAAATACAATTTTGAATGGACGTCCTGTATTTTCGGTTATAGTTCAGCTGTAAGAATAATCGAAAAGCAATCAATGATTATCATTATGAATTTTGAGTTAAGTGACGTCTGTAGCTTAGATGATGTGTTAAGTCCGCCCAGAAAATTTGCCAGAAAAATGCATTTTTTTTCGAATACACGCTGATAAGACTTTTTTTTTTTTTAATATTTCCCGTCAAGATGACCTCACTCCACCTGATGGAAAGCGGTCGTGAGGTCCAGATATGAGGTTGACAAGCCCAGTCATTCAAACGAATCACTAATAACTTTAATTATTTTAGGTACATACACGGACCAATTACAACGGACGTAGTTATACGTATCAAATACAAATAGCAAATATCCACTGTGACAACGGTTGATTAAAAAAAAATTAGGTTAAAACACAGCAGAACAAAGTGATGTGTAATCGATTTTCAATCTAAAAGCTGTCATAACAAATATATTCAAAATCGAAATTAATTAGCAAATATTGCCTGAAGATCCTGTTTACCAATTCCTATTGAAGGGTTATATTCAGTAACAAGTTGCTAAAGGGCTAATTAGATGAACCACGCTCCAGTTGTATTTTATCTACAATCTCGCCTTTCAGAAGTCTCGCCAGTTTAAACTAGAAATAAAAGATCTTTTCAGATTCGGTCCGTCCGCGTCTGGCGCACTACGAGTACAATAACTTTAACTGGGAATAAATTGTATATTTCGTTAGCTTCGCTCTCTTAGAGCAGTGTACAAAGTATTACCGATACTCTAAGGTTTATAAGGAGTAAATTCAAAACATTGTAGTTTTAATGTTATTGTAGGTAGGAGAATCAAAAAGCAAAGTGAGTAACGATTTTTACTTGGTATGCCGACGTGAGCTAGCAAGAGAGTGCGGGACTCGCAAGGTGCTCCCCCGGGCAACGTGTGGTCACATCGGCTTATAAAAAAAGAAGTAGATTTAAAGTCACAAATTTATAAAAAATTAGTCAATTTTACACATTGCCAGACCCTAAGCAGAGATTGTACTATGCGTGCGTGTTAGATACTGATATAGCTATAGCAACTTAGATGATTTGAAATTCATACTAAAATTGACAGTAACCAGACACAGACTAAACTCAATTGTTGATCTTAAGGTGGTCCCTCAGCTGGAGCATTTTTCTGTGATGTAACATTTCAGATTCGATTTTAAGCATTACAATACAGTACTGCCTCCCTGACATGACGAACATTAGCCTGTAATTTGCATTTCAAATCCGATTTTGAGCATTACATTACAATCCTGCCTTACAAAACTTCAGGGTAATTGTATCAAAATATTACACACTATAACAACAAATTGCGCACTGTAATGCGTGGTTCTCCTCCCTCACTGATGTAATGCTTGAATTTGCAACATTACAGTGTGCGCACTGTATGCGCGGTTCTCCTCCCTCACCGATAAAATGCTCGTCTCTGTAACGTTGCTTTACAGGAAACCTTTAGGTGAAGCTTGAGCCAGCTGTAGTAGGTCATCAGGTAGGATCACCAAGCCTACAAGCCAGTTTTTGTTTTGTTTGGCTAGTTTAATTTAATGCTAATAGTTCATTGGTACTATACGAGCACCTGTGAGTTAACTAATCGCTCTCGGTACCACCAGTCTCTAAATATAACCACGGAACATGAACACGTGCGCTGCTTAAATAAGCTTGCGTGGGATAGTGTTGCGCAATACTAGCCTCTCGATGATATCGATAGAATGACGTGGGAAATGTTTGATAGTGATTTGGAAAAGGTGCCACATGTCGCCGATCATACATCTCCTCTTCCAGTGTCTTGTTATTTGATCAAAACTTATAATGTAGTCTGCAACTTGGCTAACAGTTTTATTAAATATGGGAGCATGTGAAGATTTGCCTTAACTGGTTGAGTGCCACATCTGGCACCGGTGCGTTTTAACAATCGAATTTCTTTTTTATTCAGCACTAATTGCGTTAAATTTGTTTTTCATAAAGCCAGCGGGTGTTATAAGGATGGAGGCATTATACCAACCTACCACTTTGGAATTCTATACAAATATCTTACGACTGTACTGTAAAGCTATGTTTTTTGAAGAAGATAGTTTTTATCGATATTTCTACCGGTAAGGGTAAGGTACCCATCACTGGTGTAGGCTGTGTTTACGAACCAACGCATAGATTGTGTAACGTCTCGCTTAGTTTTGATGGCACGGAAATAAATTGCTCTGCGTTTCGTTCGCACCCAATACGACTCGTTGACTAGTGTGCATGCGCCTTTAGACGTTTGAATTTATGTTTGTGTTTTCAACTAGGTAAATGTTTTCGGTGTTGTTATAGACAACGTACAGGTCTCTAACGATGCTGAAAAAATCGCAACATAATTTACGAGTATTTGTACAGTTTGATGCCCATATCTATCTATTCAATATTTCAACACACAAATAAACAAAAGTAGTTTGAATAATACTAATAGTGATTGTTTATATAAATCGCCAAACCGGGGCCATGTGACTATTACTAAAACCTCGACTACCTAAGGTCTTATCTAGAGCGCTTTTAACAAATCCACTTAGCCATGCCCTTGTAATAGGAACAAATAAAAAATGTCTCGTTTTAACAACGGGGAAATAATATTGCAAATAAACAGTACGACATTGACATTACGACATTATACCGCACACGTGAGTTGATCTCGTGTTATCACCAGATGTCGTTATCTTCGCGATAAACTTGAAATTCGGCAAAGATGAGTGCGCGTGACGTGGGTGTTACGTTAGTTTTTGTACATATTTGCACGACGACGTACATTATTAGAACTGCAAGATCTTCTTTTTGTCAAAAAAATTTTGCTAAAAAAATCCACAAGAAAACAATTTTGGGTATTTGGCTAGTTTCTTTGAATTAGTATCGAAAGCGCTCTCCATAATAGAAATATAAAAAAAAACGATTACACTAAAACTCCCCCAGAAATTGCAATTTAAAAAGTCGTATTTTTTGGAATTGCCCATAACGCTCCCTACAAACAGTGCGTCTGTTTGTAGGTTAGTGACATCCGACGCTGAAGTAAATAGAACAGAACAAGGTCCTTAATCTTAAACAAACACCCTACATAAGAGGGTATCGGATGAACAATGATTACCCGAACGTGGCTTTTAATACCTTTATTCGGCATTTCTTACCGCCAGTGGCAGTAGCCATGTTTTCTCCCGATGTCTCGCATTCATCTATTTTTACGAGCCGACAAATGATTAGAAAGCGAGCTCGACGGAAAGAAATCGCCTTGGTGTTAGAATAACAAGCTTAGTGAAAAACAAGAGTGCTTTTGATTAACCTGACGCAAAGTTATTGATGCTACGAGTATGTCTCATGATGACAATTGAAGCATTAAGAAACATATTGTTATTTTTTTTACATTTAAAACACCTGACCAACCTGACCCTTAGCCTAATTGAGTCAGAGACTAATAATCATTTTTATTTTGCTGAATACATACTAAAATATGTTCACAATATCTTAAATTCCTCTTTTTAATTCCTAGTTCTTACTCCATTTCTTTGTTCCTAAAACCTAATAATATTAATGTTTAAATAATTACTTCATTGCTATAATTACTTAGAAACGGTTTATGTTGTAGCAAGAACATTACAGTTCGTTGTGTGATGTAATCTTGATGTTTGTAAACATGAGAATACGGAGTCATACTAAGGAATTGCTACCGCCACCTAGCGGTGAATAGCGAAACGTGTCTTTTCCTTATTTGTCAAAAATTGAAATTGCTTTATTTTTATCTTTATTACCTACACACACCCCAACATGGGTTTTTAAGTTAGTATTTTGGTATTCTTGAGATGTAAAATGTATTCCGTTTTCAGCTTTAATTCTGCTTTAAGATACAAATAGGCGTTGAGAATATTTTAGCCATGCGACGCTAGGTGTCGCTACGTGTTTTGAAGAGTGCTCTGCTCCTTTATACTGAACACGATTACCTTTTCAGAATATTATTTTAATACGATTGATTTGAACGATATCCTTTTTATCATATTTTTTACAGTTTTTACACCATCCTAGAGTGATGTATGTCCTATTCTTTGGTACCAAAGTTAGCTACTACTTAATCCACAGTTCGCTTGATTTATTTACTTCATCAAGTGCAATCTGTGCAATCAAATAATATCAAATATCATTAAGGCGACGCGTCGTTGCATTTAAATTTTAACTTCACTGTAGTTTAGAAGAGTTATTTAACTTCAAAAATACTTGGTCTTTCTTTCCTTAAAGCTGAATAGCGGTGCGTAACAATTTATGGGCTCAGAAGTAATTTGTTGGATAGAACAAAGCCAACCTAACCTGTAGGTATTTGAGACAGTTTCATGAAATTAAATAAATGTTCTAGATTTTGAATGAACCCTGAACTTTTATAACTGCTGCCTTGTTAACGTTAGTTGTGAATTATAAGGTTTAGATTTCTGTTTTGGATTTTTTCACTTACCACAGCTCTACGAGCTGCATGTATTCATATATTTTTTTATTTTATAGGCAAACATCAAGTGGTTCCTAGTTTGGCGTACGTGGTTACATAATTTAGGAGGCATTTAAAAAAATATTAAAAGGTTTTTGCAACAGCTGTATATGTAGTTGTGACGATAATAACAGCGTATGTAAGCGTTTTACTTAAAAGGTTACTTAAGTATTAATATACTTAGATTGTACTAACTATTTTTATTTCTTAATTAAATGGCCTTAAGTTTATGTTCTTTTATGTTTGTTTTTTTCCTCCAATGTTTTATATTCTTTAGATTAGACACTCAGTAGGTTTATTTGTATCAAAATGACACATTGTACTTTACTAACGCCTGCTGTAAACCCAAAACAAGTTTAAAAGAGTAACTGCTGAGTTTCTCAGCAAGAAACAACTCCGACGCGGTTAGAGTCGCATTATGTCTGTATACTGTGTATTTATATATCTATATTATCATAGTAATTATGTCTATTATTTAGTATATCTTGCTTTAAATTTGACGATTTGAAAGTACTTACTGTGAAAGTCTATTTGAATAAAGTTATGTATTTGAGTTTGAGTTTTAAATAAATATTTTAAAGCAACAAAAATAATGGTTGCCCTTCTTGCGTAAGTCCATAAACGTTGTGTATAGTTTACCCGCTCGCTGTCGAAATACATTCGGCCTGTGCCCATCACACTAACCGACATAGTAATTACCCAATTTGAGAGACCATTCAAGCTACAACCACTCAACTAAAACAGACGTTATTTTGATCCTTATCTGTGAAGCAGTAGGTGTTATACGTTTTAAGTGCGACTCATAAAAGGTTTTCAGTCCGAGTCCAAGGTGTCAGACTTATCAGATCGCTTGAACAAATTGCACCTTAACAGTACACGATAAAGTTATTAATGAGTCAAATGAAATGGTAATGGCAAGTTAGTTTTTGCAGAGTTCCTTATTCAACCCACATGCTTCATAGAGTAATGATCTTTTTGATCTTCGCTTCAGGTAATAGTTAATCTTGTTACCAAGCAGATAGAGTCATAATTGTCTGCCTTAGTTTATGAATCATGTTTTTTTAGTTATAAGCAGATTGAGTATTATACAAGAAGTTATTAGAGCAATCCCAATGGATTTACGAGGTTAGTAAAAAAAGAACTTGCAATGTTGTGTTGACGTTTGAAGAGTAATCAAGGCAAATTGTTTTTCAGGGCTTACTTGCGCACGAAGCCTCAACCAGTTTCTTCGAAGGTCCTTTCGCCTAATGCTATGGTTAAAACGAGATAGTTGCCAAGAAAAGTCGATTCGTGCAACCGTTCGCCTAGGTCCTAGAGTTACCTGACACATTCGAGCATCATGTGGCCTTTGGCTCAGTGATCCCCAAGAAATAACGGCCTCTTTAGGCCGGTGGTTATTATATGGTTTTCGAGCCTCAGGCATGGATAATTATCCATCTGACCCAAATTCAGTCCAAACGGAACTAAACAGAGCTAAACAGCCAGCCGACGTTTTAATCCTCCTGGATATGTGGCTGCGAAATCGATTTCAGATACAAAGGATCGGTAGTTTGAATTTGGGATGGTTAAAGTCAACAAAACTCATCCTCTATTTGCTTTCCTGATGCCTTCCATGCAAGTTTAACCTAGATTCCTCTAAACATGATAATGGCGGTTGTTCTGCTTCGCAATCACCTTATCAATTAATAATTTCCCCTAATCCAGAAACCAATGTAGACTTTTATTCTTATAATTTTTCATTCTGCCTTTTAGGAATAGATTTTTACCTTCCTCGCTCACGCCATAAAATGGTGTTCGATGTTCATATTTTACGAAATTGAGGCTCTGCGATTAGAGATGAGATGTGTTTGGACGTGCATAGACATGGCTAAGGGTGTTAGGGGGTGAGGGAGGGGTTCTTAGGGTGTTTTTAATATCTTGCGGATTCCCTGACTGTTCTATGAAAGCACAGCCTAAAATACTACAGTTAGAAAATGTATATTATACTGTAGGTACCTTATGAAGTAAGCAGACATCCAATCGCGATTTTATTTGGTAAAGCCACCTCGAATTTTCAAACAGGTGTACGAAGCTTATCTCTGTTATTCAGATAATATTGCCAATTCATAATAACTGAGATCCAGTTATGTTATCAAATACCTTCGACTTCGATGCTCGGTCGTTGACTTCCCCACTGCGGCGTGGTTCAGCGTAAAACATTAGGTTTATGGGTTGGAAAAGGAAGCACTATTGAATCATGTTTTGTGTTCTTTCCAAAAAAATGTGTACAGTGAATTTTATTGGGTACTGACTGATTTGGCTGCATTTGTTTCCGTAACAGTTTCATCTACAATTTAGGTGTTAAGCTATTACACATAGCCGTCGTCTAATTATGAGAACAAAATAATTTATTTAAATATTATTTCAAGTCTCTTTTTCAGAATGTGGTCTTTTTGATAAATTGATTTTATCTAGACAAGTTTATGTAGATGCATGTGTAACTATTGTTATTTAGCATCCAATAGAAGGTGTAGTATTCCATAAGCATCTTTATTTCTCCCTTTCTGTGTTAAGTGTAATTTTGATGAAAAACCTACATAACAGAACAGGCCATAGGTTATCATCAGAAATCAAGATAGCTTACACCGTAGGAAAGAATATATTCGCAGTCTGCCTTTTGCCGCAAGAAAAATACTAATCCACGCGGAGTAGAATACATTTCTTACATATAACCTCTCCTCCTTTTACATATTTGTCTACCTGTGTGAAAAGTGTCATTTCGGCAGCAATTCTCCAAAGAGCTTTTCCTACAGGCGACAGATTCCCGTGGCCGCGAGCGAAGCAGCGATGGGTAGGTAGCGGTGCAAGTTTTCACTGCGATCAGTCAACCCGCGCAAAACGCAAGTCATTACACGCTCCACGGCCCGGTGACTCACGCTCAACTGTGCTAGAGCTGGTTTCCAATGCCACGGGAGTGGTGGGATGATACGGCGATACGGCGCTGCTACTAATTCAGTGGTGATATTCGCAACTGAAGAAGGAAGTTTGGACACTTATGTCCCATAATTAAAAGCATTTATCATTACCAGTTTCTGCAAATAAGGTTAAGCCTCAGCCTAAGTTGGTGCTTCTTCTTCTGTCAGCGTTAATTGGTTTGTAATTTGTCTCTAGACTGAGATATTGCATTTCTATTAAAATTTAGTAGGGAGATTACTGGCATCTAGAGCAGGTTGGGGTTTGTCACTAGCACAGAAAAATAAGCTTCACCGAGTCTTGATAAAGAAATGATTGTGTGATGTAAGTTGTAGGGATTCCACAATAAAAAAAACAAACATCACAGTTACGTTTATGTGAAATCCTCTTCTTGGGTTATTATACCCGTGAAGGCAAATGATGGTGTATCAGAGGAGGACGGCGGCATCTTTCACGTCAACGGGAACGCGTAATGTCACGGTCAACGCAATACCGAAGTCATAGTTTGTTTCCGCGACGCTCTCTACTGGGCATCGGGCTCTGCCATAACTGATGGAACACCACGGTGGTCTGCTTTTTTGCTGAATGACTTATTTAGATGTCTACTGCCGTAGATGGTTTACTGCACTATGGGGAAACGAGCCCAGTTTAGGTAGTGTGTCTAAGCGGACCCTATATTGGACAAGGACCTTGACTTAGGACGTTATTGGGACAGGGCCATCGGTTCACGGTGGTCTGTATAGCGAAAAGTCTTTACCTAAACGAATAGACCTATTCTAAAAAGGATGTGCCCTTTTTTAGTTGTCTAGCCTCTACTACTGCCAGGAGTAGACAACAAGAACAAGACTTGTCCAATAGTCTACTGGACATTTCTTTACCCCAAGCAAATTATAAATGTCAGCTTTTTGCGAAGCATCAAACATTGTCGCCATCAAATACATGAATAAATATCAGGTACTTCTTATCTTACTCTAACATCATGTGCTGTTTGTCAAAGAGGCTTGAAGAGGCTCAGGTTTTGCGCTATTAAAACACGTGCTGTACTTGTTGCCAATTTCACTTACCTTAATTGATTTTCTTTCCAAACGTTGTGTCTTATTTAGTGAATTAGTTTGCTAACTGTTTGCAGAAACAGGAAGCGCCGGGACAGAGCCGGTCGCGGCAGGTGCTCGGCCCCTGTGAGACGCACCTGACATTTTGTTTTTGTTTTAGACGCGTATGCGCAGGAACACATCGTTTACAACAAGCGAGTGTCATTAGAGAATAGCAATAGTGTAGATGGGCATTAGTGTGATGCATTGCTAGTCAATAGAGTACACTGCTGGGATGCATACTATTTAGTGTATTGTGAGTTTCACATAGTCATTCGCGGAAATCATTATTAATGTAGTAAGTATGCATTTAAATTGTCTTTGCAATAGATTATCTTATACCGAAAATATAAAGTGTCATTTAAAATTTTCAGAATTCTTAGGAAGTGTTATACTATCGATACCTTTGAGAACTTAATGACTTTGACTTGAATTTGTAAATCCAAGGCAACCCATTGAAAAATTCGTAATGAACCTCATAGTAATTGTTAGTCAGAATTTACAACTTAGCTTAATTATTTAATTGTTTCGAAACCATAATTATCACCTGTCCTAAATAACCATTCGTTGCCGCATTATCTGGACACACATAGTCAAATGCACGGTTTTAAGGCGCGCTTATCTCCGACGTCACGTGCGGACTTTTCTTTCTTTCACCCCCTCCCTCCCCCCGAAGGCTGATAACCGTGAAGGCGGCGGCGCGAGCGCAACCGCCACCTCAGTCTCCTCTCTGATGCCGCGTGAGACCGACGCCTCGCCGTCCAGCTATTCCAAACCAAACTAATCCCAGTGATGTGACATTACATGTGAATTGTGTGTGAACATCGAGTGCCAAGGATTACAGTTCGCGTATTATGATTGGAAAAGCTTTATCTGTGCACGCTCTGCATCGATACCGTTGTGTCGCGCTTCGATGATTCGGTTAATAACTCGTGGATCTACAGTGACTGTGTTATAGTGGCTTTGCTAAGATTTAGCGCCGTGGAAAGTTCACTTACCTTGAACGGGTAAAACTTATAACGACGGAAATATTGTCTATAACCTCTTACGTTCTGTATTGTTGTTTAAAGGTGGTTCTAGGCCGGTCCGCTTTCAATTTCGCTGCCAAACAGGTTGACGTTTTATTTCCTTTTTGTGTCATATCTAGCCGTTTGAAGCGACACACCACAACTCGCTGGGTTCATTTTACTAGCCATCGATTCATTTCTCTCGACCATTGTTGTTTCAGGTTGATTGTTCTGATATACAAGGATGGTTAATGAGTTAATAAACGCAAATCTTTCCTTTTCTAGATTGTAATTAGTAGCCGTGTTGACATAACCTTGAGGTGACATGTGGCATATATTAAGATAAATATTCAGTCCAGATTGTAGGTAATGAAGAAGAATAGAGCGATAATGTCGGACAAGGAGAATCAGATTTATCTGTAATTATTGTTATGCTTGATAGACTAGGTTTGGAAGGTTTTGTTGGAGTGAAACGCAGCAACTGGACCTTGGTTTCCGGAGTTGCAACAGACTGTTCACTCGGTGCGCTTATAAAATGATTTAAGTTATGAACTTTTGGAATGTTAATACAACGTTCAGGTTTATTCAACTTTTGCAAAACCGCACCACGTCTCCCTCCTTCTTTATGCGATAATCCTCTAAATTTGAAAATTAGAGTCAATAAAACACCAAAATGAGATCGTTTTCTAGCCAAAGGAAGAATTCTAAAAGGGAAAAAAGATGAATTGGCTCTAATAACAAGACAAATTTTAAAATAAGTATCTACACCATTAAGCGACTTAAAACGATAATTACGTCTCCAGCAACCTCGAGTTTGTTGCGGCCTAGATAGACAGTTAATGCTGGTCTTTAGTTATAAGAGAAAACAACATTTTATGTTGCTTGTCGACCAGTGTAATCTACAAATTGCACACATTTCGTTCCGCCGTCGACTCAATACTTGCGTCTTTAACAAGCCTTTTTTTATGTTGTCAAGGTCTGTATGAATCAGGTTTGGGTTAATGCTGTACCGTTTCGGTATTGTTTTTGCTTTTCCGTTCTTAGACTTCATCCGTGTTGTATTGTAGTTGCTTAATTATTTTCATCATTATATCCTTTGTGATTGGTTTCTTACCAAGTGTATTTATGGTTATTATTGTGTGTGCAATGCAAATACAACGTCAATGCAACCTATTACTTGGAAGACGTCACTAACATAGGTACAATATAATATACAATTATATCTCTAAAAATGTATGACAATAAAGACATTTAACACGTTTGTATCATTCGAGCACTAATGAATGATTGTAAAAAGTATTTTAACAAAATTTCAAAATTGATAAATTTTGTTAAATACTTTTTACAATCATTTTTTTCAAACATGACTCAAATTCCAACTAATTTTTTTACGAGTGACGTCAAAGTGCTATCTTGGATCATAACTGCACCCAAGTAAAATGGAAAAGTAACGACATTTACAATTCACCTCACTTTACATATAAGTACAAAGTTTTAACTTCCGTAAATGAAATAAGAGCAAGTAAAGTAAGATGTTCGTAAAGTTAATGTGTTTGCTAAAGCGTGAGTAGTTTAAGATAACGTTGAAATAACTAACACTGGAAACATAATATACTATGTGAACACACGTTTAAAGTCGCCCTCAAAGCTTTCTATGAGATATTTCGTAATAGGAAAGTGTGGGAGTCGAATCCACGTTGAATTTGGCAATGAGATGATCAAGCAAAGATATGTTTGCTATTCTGCTTAATTACTATGCCTCTTATCTCCTGACGTTAAGATTTACAATAGGATTACAGTTTTCGCTAACGACGACATACGGCGTTTGTAACATGTTGGTTGAAATGCACACTTTGTTTTTTGTCAGCAAACACTCTCTTCCATGTTACACGTGTGCTAGTACAGATGTTTTAGCGTACGTAATATTACTGTTTTTTGAAACGCAGAAAGTGTTTCATTGTTTTCAGAAGCCTTTCAACATTACTTTATGTCAGACTGTTGTAACTGGATGTCTTGAAAATAAGAAAATTATTCATTTCATGAGTTCACAAATAAATAAAGCGCTGCTAAAGTTAAATTTCACAGTTTTTTCATCGATTCAATCAATCGAGTTCTTGCTCCGGTCAAATCGACATGCACATCGCATGTCGATTTGACCGGAGCAAGAATCTGCTCAATCGTGCTGGTTCTATTTGTGTAATCGATACCTAATAACAATGTACCGATTCTTGTTTTAAGTCGAACACAACACTGGTCGTGATGATTTGTTTTATAAAACAACCGTTGCTTTGGACATCTCTTTTAGGCCACTCAACGAAGCAAAAATAGGGGAAATTATTGTAAGTGTTAAAGCGAATTTTGGCACAAATGTAGGGATTGGTGGAGCTTACGGGTAGGGGGGGTGTTAAGGTACTTTTTCTATGTTTTTCTTAAACGTCTCCCAAACGGTGGCTCATTCTCTACATTTGTGCCAAAATTCGCCTTTACACGAATTATTCCCCTATTTGGCAGTTTTTCGTCTTCGTTGCTTAGGCTATTCCCAACGTTACCAATTTACCAATATAGTCTAATATACTTGTTCCATTTATCATATCGTTAAGAATCGGCTATCGTTATCTCAGGACGATAGTAGATAACGCGAACTTATCTCCGGATGATGTCATTGGCTATTGTTATGCTTGGTTTATTTAACGCTTAAAAAGGTGGCGTACGAGTAGAACACGAGTGTTGAATTGGATCTCTACCATTTATTCTAACATAATATATATTGTTAGTAAAAATCATACGACACTGGAAGGGCAGCCACCTGGACTGTGGAAGGTCGCGGGTTCGAATCCCGCTTGAGTCCGATCAGGTGGACTTTTTCTAGTTTCTGTCTTTAAGTACACTTCATCTTTATCTCTTTATCGCAATTTAGTTATCTAGTTCTAATATATTGATCGATAATTTAATTAGCAACTTCGGACTAACTGCCATTAGCCAAATAAGTAGACCCTAATACAAATGGCAGATGACGAAATTAAATTAACTTTACACAACGTTCTCTACAAAGTGAATTCTGTTTATTACGAATTCAACACAAAACTGAGCGGTCGTAATTAAATTTTAGCTAACGAGTCTTGTTTTGTGTTCAGACCTTTGCAGGCTATGTTACATTAGCTGGTTATCAGAAAGACCACAATGATATATAATGGTGGGAAAACAATGGATCTACGTTATAATTTGTTTTATGTAACATAAGAGTTACAAGCGTTTGTAAGCGGGAACAGCGTTCGCATCATTCTACAACCCCTCATAGAAATACTAGCTTTCCGCCCGCGTTATTGTTATACAACGTGTTAATGAAAAAGCGCAAAACCTGAAAGCAGTTTGTTCAGAATCGAGAGTAGTTCCGATTTCACCAATAAAAAACAGGGGTCAAATTTTAACCAAAAAAGTATTTTAATTATGCCGTGTTTAATCATTACTTAACTCTTTTATTGCGGCGGCACGCGAAGCGGCGACGTCGCACTAGATCGCGCGTAAGTACCATAGACTTTTTAACTTGCAGACAAACACAAGAAAACAAAAAAAGCTAATATCTTCGTAAATAATCCGCGAAAATTTGATTTAATAATCTACTTAATTCTTTCATAATAAAAATAAGTTGGGGTGTCTGAGGTTTTGCGCTTTTTCATTAACACGTTGTATAGCATGGCCAAATAACATAAAATCTTCATAAATTGTAGCCTATGTGTTATTCTGATCGCTAAGCTGTATTACTGTAAAGTTTCATCTAAATCCGTTTAGTAGTTTTTGCGTGAAAGAGTAACAAACATACATGTATATTATACAAACTTTCGCATTTAAAATATTAGTAAGATTGAAACATTAGATCCTGTAATGTCCAAGTTGACGGTTTACTTTTAGAATTTATTACTACTCTGTTATATAGCTCCTGATCAAGTGCTGTAGAAAATTAAACATAATTTAACTGTTCGTGAATCTTAAAATATCAATTTTGGGATAGGAAAATAAAAAGTCTCTCTGTCACTTATTTAATATGAAGTCGTTTATTAAACCGTTCCAATTTACCGTTTTAGTGTGGTAAATGTCTACGAGTATCTCAAGTAGTGTTAAATAAAGGAGTCATTAATTGTATTTTCATTTCGTATTTACTTTGATTTTGCTGCCTCCAAATATAAAAAAATAGGATAGATAAATATTTACGCATTACTTAAAATATAACTAGCATAAGGCTCTCCTAACGAGGCACTAACGAAATGATCCATTAGCAATACTACCGCACCTTTTCCAGCTGGCCGCTCTGTAGTTGTTCGCTATCTGTGTTAAGGTCGGCGCCTCCTCTGGGGACCTCCTGCCGGCCTGTTGATTGACAGCTCAGGTTCAACCTTCTTTGGTCGGTTTTTGCGAAGTGAAGTTACGTCACTTATATATAATACAGGGTGATTGTTTATACTGTGAGGAATACAGTAAGAAATACTTTTCTGAAATAAAATCCGACGACATTCGGATGTTTTGTATGAAATCATTAAAGCTTGTAAAATTCTAGACTTTACTTCAATAGTTTCGACATCACCTACCCCCTACATCACTTCCCTCACGGTGTACGAGTATATATGTATAACTCGTCCGTTGTCGTTGAAAAAATTACTCGAGTTGTCATTAAGTTTGTCAATCTTTAGCAATTTTTGACCTTCATTACTCTAGCTACCCGGAATTAAATAAATATAGCATGTGTAACGTCGGTTTGTATTATGTACAAAATATCGCCCATTAAATTTACGCCTTGTCAAATATTAAACATTAAACATTGCAAATACATACAAACAGAGGCGTCTAGTTTCATACTAGTCGTACTTGTGCCAGTTTGTCAGCTGACAGACAAACAATTCACGCCTTTATTATACATACATAACGCCAAACATCGGCTGAACAAGTGAACAGATAATTACACCTAGAAGTATAGTTCCATACAAAAAGTCGCGCCATTTGTGATGCCAAAATCAACTGTTAAAATAACAATTCGTTACACATGTAATCACAATTTGCAGTATTTAAAATGCATTAATACTACTTGTGCTTCAATGTTATGTTGTTGTAACCATTTACTGCACAAATAAACATTTTGAAGAAGCTCTTGCCTCGAGAAATTAATATCGGTAAGTGCAGATCCAGAAGTGACGTCCTTATTTGTGGCATTGTGGCATCAAAACGGATGCACCGACTCGCCTTCTATGTGTCATTATTCTATGCTTCTAAACTAATATTATAAACAGGAAATATTTGTTTGTTTGTATTGAATAGGCTCCGAAACTACTGAACCGATTTTAAAAATTCCTTCACCAATATAAAACTACATTATGAAGACAGTCTACGCGGGCGAAGCCGCGGACGGACAGCAAGTTATATAATAATTTATTATGTAATCATCCTGACACTAGATCGATGCGCCGTAAGTGAAGACTCAAACTATAGCAAGTGTTCTGTATGTGTGCTTATTTTCACCCAGTGGTAATAAGCACATTTTGTGATGCATTCTAGAAAGTGGAAAAGCAATATTGAATAGCTTTCCACTGGATATAAGATGCTCATCATAATAATTTACCTGTAAAAATTGCCAAGTAGATACAAAGCTTGAAGCTTTTTGATTTAAATTCTAAGTTTATGCCTAGAAAGACCACATGTTTATTTTGGAGGGAAGATAGACTCCAAATATTGGTGAAATAATGCTGACTTTCAGTGCAATTACGCTGGAACTGCTGGAAGTACTTGACTGTTCTGCTAATGTCACGGTAACTCAATTGGTTAGGACAGTCTGATTTCTTGACCAAGTTTACTTCTTTTAGAATTTCTGTATCAAAACGTCTAGAATCTCGTACGATCCTGTAAATATCTTAAACTTTGTAGTAAACATTACAAATGTGCAGTTAACGCGTCTATAATGTCATGTTTTCATGTAACATGCAATTCATATGCAAATTCACACTTGTTTCAACAGGTCTTACATTCAACTCAGACTTAGTCCTTATGTTCTATAGTTTAAAGGTTATGTAGCATATCTTGCGGTTAAGTTGAAGAAAATATAAATACGACAGGTATATCAGTTTTCCGATGCAGACATAGTGTCGGTTTGTCTTTACGACCTTGATTTGTGTTACAATGGCTTGATTAATTGCATTGTCTCGTCAAGGCGCTTTGTAACTGATAATAATCATTACATCTTTGTTGGCATCTGAGCTGAGTTATGTCTTTAAATCAAACTCAGAACAGTATTATTCTCAAATGCGTCTCCTAGTTTGATTGCAGCTCATTTTCTTTTTCGATCAACCAAAATAGTTTTACTTACTTTGTAACCTGCACATACGGTAACTTGGCAATAATTACGGATTTACGATCATCGCAATGGAATCATTTTGTGTGAATTGTGGCTCAGCTAGTGTTTCCATGGTACTGGTACTGGGTTCCATGGTGCTGATAAAATAACATTGTCCCACGTGAATGAAACTTCGCAATATGTTATTAAACGTAACCTCAAAAATGTTCTCAGAGCTGTCCGTCCATAAACTACGTTTTGATACTAAAGTTGGTTATGTAATTAATTATGAACCCCAAAAGGTATTTTTTATGATTGTTGGTTGTAAGGGCGAAATGTATGGGCAAATGAACACTATCCTTTTCAAAGTAGCAACGATTTTAGTCCAGCCCAAACCTATTTAAATGTTGAACTAACACAAAAATGTGCTGAGAATACCTCATGCGTGATGTGTAACTAACTTCGTAAACATACTACTTAACGACCACATTGAAAAATAACAAAATTTTATTTTTAGACTTAAGTATTTGATACATGAATGACAAATCCGAATTTATCTGGCGATCACACCACATTTGCCTCAGTGCAGCCAAGCTATCAGCTTATCATAGCCATCGTTATCACAAGGCGAGAGATAAGCCCTAATAAACACTGGGCGTTCCTCTTCGTGGAGCGCGAGGTATAATAGCCATACAATAGCTGTATAAGCTATGGAAGTGAAACTTAAAAAGTAATGTTAAATCATTTAGAGAGAATAAAAAGTGACAAATAGAAAACAAGTTGTAATAAACAATATCGGATGAGTAAGTAAATAGGTACGAAGAAGAAGTAAGTACCTTTTAATTATGGAGAAGTGCCGTAGTGGAAAGTCTTCTTATACTAGGAAAGAACAAGAGTTTGAGAATAGCTCCTATTGAATCGTGACTGATATGTTTATATCGGCCAATACCATGACTGGCAATCGTGTTTAACGTTTAAAAAAAGAAAATATAACAAGTATTTATTTCGTTCGCACTTAAAATCACGAGTTGCAATCGATAGATTCGAGGGATTATGGCTTCGAAGTGCACTTCCAATATTCCTATATTCTCCGACGCTAGCAATGATGTTTCTAGTCCAGAAACTGTCACTGGCGCTTATGTCATCTCCATACATTTGAACGATTTCTATTGTAGAAATCGTCGTGGCGTGTTGCTCTTGGCTAGCACCCCAGGTATCAGTCAGCCGGCCTACTCTTTTGTGTTACACATGTATTTCATCTATTGTTAGAATTGACACCAAAACGCAACGACTTAGAAACAAATCAAAAAAGTTCGTCACAATATTTGAAACAAAAATTCATTACTTTCCATTGTATAGACATAAAATTTTACGCATCTTGGATTTTGGTCTCTACCATTCTTACATTAGTGATCGTTTTGTCTCGCGGGTGTTTGTCGGCACATCAATCGGTTTTTTCGGCCACAATTAATCTGCGTCTTGTGCTACTTGACCGCGTACCGTTACCGCCCGTTACTCCGCAGACGGCTGGTCTGGTGACTTGGTCTGCTCCGGTAACCTCGCCACGTACTATCGTCTCTAGTCTTTGTTACACGTTGCAGGCTGTTTCTAGGATCGTTTACGGTGATGCTCGATGGTGTTGACTCTAGATGCTGTAGTTTCATAACAAGATTCCCTGACTTCTAGGAGAGAACTAGAACTTGCTATTACGGGACTTTTTAAATATAACAGTGTGGGTGTTTTTGATGTCAAGGAATCAACTTAAATAAGCTTTAGCTATGCGTTAAAAGCTACGTTTTACTTGAAATTAAATGTAATCACTAGATATTGCATGATTTCAATGGTGCCAAAGGTCATGATGAAAACACTAGTACAGCCCACGTTAACCAGATTAATGCCTATGGTATCTACCTACTCACCACATCGTTCCACTGTCCTGCCGGTATTTATACATTCATGTATTCTTCCGTACATTACATAAGCTCAATTGGACTTTATACTAATGTTGGTAAACTGCAGACTCACTTGATGTGCAACGATTTAATACTCTTAATTACCTGTTTTTTTAAAATTGAGATTGCTATTTTTAAATAGACGGTAGCCGCTCTCAGCTCTTTTATAACTCTCAGCATTATACAAATTATGGTACAATTGTAGCTATGCCCTATAGCCAAAGGTCGCAAAAGCTCGCTACTCCCACGCTCGAACAGCCTCACCGTTATCGACGCCCACCAGTACCATTACTGCTCCACTGCTGCCCCCGTGCGTGAGCCGGAATTGCCAAACCTGAATGTACCGCAATGTATACGTAATAACAATTATTGCTCTCAAATCTGTATCTGTGCTAGTTTATGTCGTTGCCAATAAATAATGTTACAAAAGTGACTTACACAAAGTTAGGCCTTACTGCCCAAGGTGGGCTTGTCCATAATAGGCAACAGGTGAATTTATTGTTAGATGTAAATGCAAACCAATTGCAAAATGAAAACACTCGACATTACCCTTAGGTTGCAGAATCATGTGAAGCTCATCATTTTGTATTCACTCTGACCCTTGCCATCATTTTCTTCATTATTTACTATTATCAACAAACTCTTCCTAGCATTTTAAATAACAACATTTCATATGAAACAAAACGCAAGCACGGATTAGCAATATCAAAACTCCATCTGACAAATGATGTCTGAGAAATAATTAATTAAATTCAAGTTATGGATGCCTGGACATAGACGAAAAACTCGTTTATCTTCAATCTCAGCTAAGCTATAATTCAGCCAATGTAGACGTGTTGATAGACAGACAGACACGGACTGTTATTATTGATAGTATCATATCTACGACGAGAAGACATTTAACTTTATTAGAATTATTATCTTTTCACAGAAGGCCATTGCTTTGATCTAACTGCGAATTGTCGAACTTTATCATAAGATCTAGGAGGTAGGTAAAATAAAGACTGGATAAACTAGTTTTTTCAGCTTTTAATAAAAGACATGCATTACAAATTAACATTGCTTCTGTGTTACTTTCTATATTTTATATGGAGTCTAGTTTTTTGACTGAGATTGTAAAAGGTGTTTAACTGGAAATGTGATTCCGATAATTCTTTAAGTAAAATATTTTCATAGAAGAATCAATAAAGCCTTGAATATAAGTACAAGTAAGCTGACGTTTCAGTGGCGCCGCAAATATTGTGAACAACTATCAGGGATAAATAGCTCTGGAATGCCAAGGTGTTAATGGTCGCTGAATTAAATTAGGTGCAGAAGAGAGCTCGCAAAAAGTTACCATCTTAGGAAAATATATCCATCCTTAGTGATGGACGTCTAATGGCCGAAAATGACAATGCTGCAGAATGAAAAGATGGCTGTTTGGCTTGTGAAAGTCTACACTTTGGATATCATAAACAAAATATTACGACAATTATTTTGCCAGAAGTAGAAAAGGAACATAAAATGAAGCAGAAGCACAACCTAAGGTTAAATATGTTTCGAGTAAACTTTGCGTCTTTTCCTTCAGAAAGTACATGAGTGAATCGTTTTAATCGCAAGCAATTAGAGTAATAGCGAACACTCTTGGAAATGAGGGGAGAAATTATCATAATGACCAGAGAAACTGTTCATTTTACACCGGCCATTGTTTACAGACATTGCTCCTTTTACTTCAAGCCCGAACGACTTAAATACCTAGTAATAATATTTATTTAAAGATTAGTGTTATAAAGACGAAATTGACATAAAAATGACATTATTATTTATATCACTTTAAGTATTAAAATATTACCTGCGGGCCTAAGATGCGTCACGAGGAGACTAGACAAAAAATCCTCCAGTCAAATTTCGTCATTCCTCGATTTTGTCGACAAAAACGAGAAATGGCAAAATTTTATTGGAGTATTTTGTCTACTCTTGTCGGGAGGTGCGCGGTAATCTTAGCCCCGCTGGTGTTCACTAGAAAATTAGAAATATGTTTATCATCAACAATCAATTTGACTCTCTTGTTATTTCTTATTGTGAACCCCTAAAAGCAATTCATTCAAATGCTCTAGTAAGTTCTATGAATACTTTACATGTATATATAGCATTAGTGCTTTACCTATTCCAAGCCACTGTTTTATTCATTATTCTGTAATGCTCAACGTGGCATATTATCTAGATTATCATACACCTAGGACAATGTTGTCAAACTTTCACTGTTGCCGTCGGTTCGTCCGTCGTCAATTTTGTTGCGTCACTCTTAACTATGGATTCCATTGAACTAATGTTTAGAGAATGGTTCTAACACATCATTTCACATTTAGGCTAGCAATATTTATCTATCGAAACAAAATGTATAGTTATAAATAAAAATACACCTCTTGTCATTGTCTCGAAATAAGAATAAATATCCTTGTGTTACAAGGTGCCAGACAAGTAATTAAGCCAGGGGCGTCTCCCAGCACACCCAGACCCCAGCCAATTTAGGAAAGATCGTTTCCTGAATTGATCTTACCGGGGATCGAACCCGGGACACTACAGAATTAAGTCGAGAAACCGTGCTACAGCGCACTGCGCCAATCGTGCCGTCAGATATATAAAGTTAGTTGTTAATAGATTCTGTACTTTTCTTATTAGATTCTAGCTCTGCTTAATGAAATTTGTAGTATTTTTCCTTACAAAATAGTGCGTTTACCTCTTCTTACGTGTTAATAAATCATTATCTGTGCTGCCTTCATTCATCAAAAAGAGTGTCTGCATACCTCAGTTCACATGTCTCGGGAATACTGATATCACTCAACAGGGTTTTCAATTTCGTACCCTTGTATCGTTATCGGTCTCGCCCAGTGCACAGGGGTGAGAACCGCCACGTCACGGACCAAATCGTTTGGAAAGTGGCGAATTCACGATTGTTCGTTGCCGCTGAAGGCATTTGATTATCGCGTTCGGGTTTGTTGTTTATTGTACCTTGGTTTATAAATAGCGATGAAAAGATCATTGATGAATTTGAAAATGGAATGATGAAAATAAAAATAGTACCTGGCAAATAAGCGTTGTGAAGTGAACTCGGCACGCTTGTTGAAGTCGGCTTCACGTGAGTCACGATGACTTACTAGACTCCCTAATGATTCTCATTAGATCTCATTTCTAGAAAGCCCCTCATCAATCACTTAGCGTTAATATCAATCAGTACGTTCCCAGTTCGCGGACTAGAAAAAGTGAAACGTCCGAATATTTCCAATTGAATTTAACAACGCTTAAATAATGAGTCATTTTGTACGAAGCACAATACAATTACACCCGTGGGTCAAACGCATTTCAGACAATGTAGGTTAAATACGCATAATGAGGGGATGTTGGTTCGCTGTTTGAATTTCCTGTCACTTTTGTTGCGTTCCGACGAATGTTAAGCGCTAATTAGGTAAAAATTGTTATACCTATTCGCGAAAATCGTTTTGAGTTTACACAATTAACATGTTAATTTTTATATTAATTTAGGTATCGTTATTTGGCTCTTTGGAAATACTGACTGTAATCCATATCGACACGTTGAAGAAGAAGCGAATTTATACTTTTTCTGAGTTTCAACTAAGACAGAATCTTAGTTCAACAACGATAGAAAAAATGAAACGTCAGTTTAGTTTCTTTATACAACTTCTGGGGCAAGCAAGCGGGTACCGTTACCACTTTTGCGATGCAGACCTGGCGAAACTTTTTGCAGCAAGACAATGAATCAATGGCAAACGACAGGTCCTCCAGTTACACAGCATCCCCCTGTTAAGCTATGTAATTTAGTTGTGTGTGGCCTTTGATGAGGTTCCCTTATACAAGTATCTAGACTCTTTGATACTGATGCATCATGATTCCCACCGCTGGTGATGTATAGATACGTGTATACGCAGCGAATTGAATCGCTTGCATTATTGACTGTTAAAATTATTTCAATATCTCTGAAAATGCAATGTAGGACACTTTTTAATCTAATCGACGAATTCGCGTATCAGTTGAGTGATTGTGAGGCCTTTACTCGTAGGTTGAAGAGCGAGACAGCAAAGCAGAATACTGGTTTAGAGCGAGACGGTGTGCACTCTCGGTTCGTCGCTCGTGAGTCACGCTCCGGCAGCGCCTGCGCAGCCTCTACGAGTGTCACAAGCGAGCAGCGGTTCATTAATCGCGTGAATTGTTTGGCCTTTGTCCAAGTGCAGACGGATACAATAGTGGCATTGAAATTGGAACTCACTATTATTTAAGCAGGCAAATTTTATAAAGTAATTAAATTTTAAACGGTTTCTTAAATACTTACAGTAAAAACTAAACTTCAGGATTTTGAATAAGACCGGAAATATACAGTGAGAACTGGAAAGCTCGTTCTAAACTAATTCCTAATCATCCGCGCTCAATCATATTTCGTGTTTTTTTTTTTTTTGTCCACAAGTTCTCATTACTTGCGCCACTGGGACGAAAGCGTTCGCAGCGTTGACGGGGTCGCCTGACCGCGATGTGATGGATACTTCGCCATTTCGAGCGTCATCGGCCAACATACCAACACCAATATTGGCTGAAGTGCTATCAATCTTGGCACCAACATTTGTCCTAGCCGTGCGAACAGTATCGCAGCAATCGTGATGAGAAATTGGGCTTGCTCGATGACTCATCATGTTGCGGTACTCGTCCGTATGTTGCGTTCGTTGTAACCGGTTGGCGCCGTTACCTTTAGGTCTTCTCTGCTTGTTATGGGATAACTTAGCGAGTTTGTATGTTAATTTAAGTATATTATGGTGGTAATGGTTAGGTGATAACTGATAATGTTGAGAGGTAATCGTATAAATCGTCGCATCGCATCTACGTGCTAACGTATTACAACATTGAATTTCAACTCACTGTGTTTATATTTTTGATGCTATTCTCTATGAAATAGCGCGCTAGTACCTGCGTTTAGTACAATTTAGTTCTAATATCGTGACGCATTTACAGCGCTCTGCTAGTTCATAGAAGTCAAATACCTACTAAGAATGCGTGAATCGATTACATATTGAAATGCAATGACTACGGAATAAACGGAATATCTCAGTTCGGCAGTTTTACGAACGGGTAAAAATGGTGAAGTTTTCGATATCCGGAAGTCAAGCCGTCCTAAATATTGCATAAATCCACCTAATGAAAGCTGTTCATCACTAAGATGAGCTTGATCCGATGGCCTGTACTACCAGCCTCAGCTTTAACCACTGTTTCGGCAAAAACCAGGCAGAATTTGACTTTTTCTTTTTAGATCAATCTGCGCCTGGTTTAATTTTGACACAAAGATGCGATCAGAATATCATTGTTTAGGGATGTAAGATTAAGATTTTAGAATGGCTAAAAAGCGGCATCGTGGCCAAGTGTTTAATGTAACAAAACTCTATTCTAGAGGTTTACGAACTTGGAACACCTCCAGGTTCAAGTTTTTGGGCTTAGTTAAGGGGTTTACCCTAAGCGGGATTGTAAAATCATTATCACAAATGCACATTTGCATATCAGAATTCAAAGTCTCGATCTCAACCAGCTATTCATTTTTGTAAAATACGTACAATTTAAAGCAAGATTATAATGCAAGCTATGTGATCTTGTGCTCGTCGATCTGTTATCCAATCCTGCGAAGTTTGGTGTCTTTAATCGCATAGTATCTCTTTTATCTTTCCGTCCGGGCGTAGACTAATTTTTCTGACACGTTGAGTTACATAACTTACATATCAAAGTTTTCATACGGATCCCTAATGTTTTTGAAAAATGGATATGTATGCCTATAGCAATCAAGGATAATGTAGCTTTCTACCAGTGTAATAATGTTTGAATTGGGTTCTGTAGTTTCGGAGATTACCTGCTTCAAACATACATACATACATACCATCACTCCTTTTTCCCAACGGTAGGCAGAGACCACATCTTTCCACTTGCTACGGTCCTGACACACCTCTTGCGCTTCTTCCACTCTCATTAATCCTTTCATACATACTCGTAGATTATGGGTACTCCTTACCTGACTTTTTCTGAGCACGTCTTGGACTTGTCCTAAGTACGTCCGTCTAGGCCTTCCCCTTTCAACGGCTCCATCCACCGTCGCCTTATAAATTTGTTTCGTTAATCGCCTTTCATCCATCCTTTCCATATGCCCAAACCATCTTAGTATTCCCACCTCAATTTTTGTGACAACATCCTCTTTCACACCACAACGCGATCACGATACACTTATACGCAAACTTGATTTTTACGGGGTTAGGGATAATGCTTTAGATTTGGTAATTTCGTACCTTAGTTTAAGAACTCAAAAAGTTGATGTTAACAGTGTACTCTCTACAGGATCACAAGTTGAAATGGGGGTCCCTCAAGGATCCATTCTGGGTCCATTACTATTTCTGATATATATAAATGATTTACCTTTTTACTTAAAAGATATTTGTGATGTTGTATTGTTTGCAGACGATACATCTTTAGTTTTTAAAACTGACAGAAATAAAAACCTTTTTGATGATGTTAATGACGCACTTTCAAAGGTTTTAGAATGGTTCACAGTAAATAATCTACAGCTTAATGCAAAAAAGACTAAATGTATTAATTTTAAGTTGCCTAATGTTAAAGATAACCCCATTAGTCTAAAAATTGATGGTAATACTATGAAGCTTGTAGATACAACAGTTTTTCTTGGAATCACACTTGATTCAAAACTGCAATGGAACCCTCATATAACAGCTCTCTCAGGCAGACTTAGTTCGGCTGCATTTGCAGTGAGAAAAATTAGGTTATTAACAGATGTTGATACTGCTCGTTCAGTTTATTTTAGTTATTTCCATAGTGTAATGTCTTACGGCATTGTACTTTGGGGTCAAGCGGCGGATATACAAACCATCTTTATCCTCCAGAAGCGAGCTATCAGATCCATCTATAAGCTTCGTGCACGGGCTTCACTTAGGGAGATTTTTAAGGAAATTGGTATCCTCACTGTAGCGTCACAATACATTTACAATTGCATTGTTTTGGTGAGAAAAAATATTGGTCTCTATGCTAAACACAGTGACATACATTGCAGAAATACTAGGAATAAGGATAAAATTGCACTTCCACTCTTTAGGTTACAAAAAGTTTTAGGATCCTTTATGGGGCAAGGTATACATTATTACAACAAAATTCCAAAAACAATTTGTGAGTTACCTTTACATAGATTCAAAAATCACATCAAAACGGCTTTATTAAAAAAGGGCTATTATACTACAAAAGACTACCTTTTAGATAAAAATGCCTGGGTATAAGCGCTCTGCTCGATGCGGGATTAAATAGCTCTATTGTAACAGATGTTTTATTGTAAGAGTTAATAGGTACCTAGTATGTATGTACTGACTAACAATTTTTGTTTTGAATTGTTTAAATGAATTCTTTTTATTATATTCTTTTATGGTTGGTTTTTTCTCTTTGTTTTATATTCTTTTAGGTTTATTTGTATCAAAATGACACACTGCTTGTACTTTACTAACGCCTGTTGTAAACCCAAAACAAGTTTGAAAGAGTAACTGCTGAGTTTCTCGCCGGGTCTTCTCAGTAAGAAACAACTCCGACGCGGTGGTAGAGTCGCATTATGTCTGTATACTGTTTATTTACATATCCATATTATTATGGTATTTATGTCTATTATTTAGTATATTTTGCTGTAAATTTGACGATTTGAAAGTACTGCTACAGTCTATTTGAATAAAGTTATTTGAGTTTGAGTTTGAGTTTGACGCTCTCTTATTATGCATAAAACATACAAACTCAAAAACGCTTAATATATCTTTATAATATCATTGTAGATTGGCTGACTTGTCAACCAGCTATTTCTTTTTCTCATCTCATTTATATCAAATCGCATCTCTGTGGCAAGAAGTCTCCTGTCCGTGCGCTAAACCGGTTACCGCAGGCCCGCAAAAACAGCCCAACGCTGTTCCCTTTTGGAGTTTTTAAACGCTTTTTAAACGACCACGAATTTGCGTTCGCGAGGACGCTAACGACATCAATCTTCGCCAGGATTTTTTGCTACTAATTCCTGCCTAGTTGAATTTGTATTGAATTAATTTGGGCTGATCAGTGTTGCGTGTATTTATCTTAAAGATATTCGCAGTTTTCAATAGTTTATCTAGATTCTCAGTGAAGTAAAACCATATCTTTATTACTGAAACGGCGCAAAGTATCAAGTGCTGTAAAAATATTTGTTTCTTAATTTTTTTTAATGCTTGTAAAACATTAAAACGTACACCTACACCTTTGTACCGGTTTAAAATACTTTTATATTATTTGAAGTTTAAAACAGAAAACTGTATGCGAGACAATGGCAATGAATTAAACTGGTAAATGAGTATTTCTGGCAACACTGACGTTGATTATTTTTTACTAGCAAAATTATTGTTACACCTGTTTCATTAACGTAGGTGGGTACATGACAGGATTTGATATATTTGATTCTGATGACTTATTTTTGGACTTGTCGTGTTATACAAGACTTATTATGTTCTACAAAATAGCTTTATCATCGAATTTAAAATATGATTATGTTCAAGATATGCAGGCAAAAGTTATTTATTTAACAGGGTTACTACTTCTACATGACTTCCTGTATTTTAATTAAACTTTATTACTCATAATACGTGTTTTCGTCACAGTTAATCAGATAAATGATAAACTCTATATGGTATTGCACAACGTTCAAAATGTACATAATGTTTGAGTGCATACCTTTGAACATAATGTTATTAGCGATTTCTATGCAGAATAAAATGTATTCACGTATACAATGCAAAGATACCACTATAACAGCGGAAGCTTGCGGTTCTACTCCTCAACAAGAATATTCAGTTGAATAAATGAATATAGGCTTTATTGTAAAGCACTAAGGGATATCTGAATCGCAAATTAAAAAAAGGGTAGAATTACCTATGGTTGTCAAGAGTTGCAATCTGAGACATGGTAGATATAGTGTAATTGTGTTGGAGCGATTGAAAACAGGAAAATATACGATTAGGGAATAAATTAAATAATATTACGTCCCACTGCAGGGCACCGGCCTCTCCTCATATCCAACAGGCGGGGTCAGTTCGGAAAGTTGGAGTTTGATATGTAATTCGGGGTGGTTCATCCCATTATCCAACGGCTTAACATCATCAATCTGCTGACATCAACAATCTGCAGACAAGGTGTATGGGACTCCAAGAAATTGAGTTATCCAATAAATAAACAAACTTAAATAACAGTACCTATATAAAAGAGTGTGGCTTTCATTATAATGCAGATTAATGAAATCACTATCTCTCAGATCGGAATCAATATGAAAATTAATGTGTTCCCGTGAATAATACTTGGTCTGTGTATTATAGCAAAAATGGATTCGTTATTTAGAGGATATTCGTCTAACGAATGAATGAGTCGAAGGAAATGACCTACCAGCTGTTTCCCAATTCGCGTGATCTTGACTCAAGAGTAAAAATAACTGGAAATTAAACGCAAGGTACCTATTAATAAGCCTGTAGAAACTATTTCAGTCTCGGAAACGTAAATATAGGTGGGCCATCTACCTACGCAGCTACTGCTAAATGTTTAGGTCGTTATGTTTACGTTTCTGCGATGATTGAGAAGTGTGTCAGAGTTATTGTTATGAAGATGTTCAAAACTATCTTCCTGCTAGCGACTTCGCCGGCCTGGACATTTCTCTCGCTGAAATTAAGCTTAAAAATAAAATTATAGGCTCAAAATATGTCGTTTTAGAGTTTATCTTTAAACTTAAAAAAATCTAAACCTCTTGACAATATCAGTGTAGACAAGCATAATGTGTTGTATTATCAGCTTCACATTTTCACTTATTTGCTAATATTGAGGTCATGAATGATAGAAGTCACTCACTGTCCGCTGTTAAACAGATGCCACCAGATTTTCCTAGATACATAATATTTTATTTTCACACTAACTTCATTATGATATATTAAAAAATAAATAAACATCTCTGATCTAAATAGTAAAGTGGATGCTTTGGAATAAATATCTGTGGTATGGCTGAAATTATGATCGTTAACTCATCTTTTAAGCTTCGTAGCTACTGTTATATGTATCGAGGATATTGCTTTTGTTAAGTACCATTTATATTCGCAAAAATACTAAGTAGGTACCCAGGTAGCACACGCAATTCAACATTTGTTGGCCCGAACTAAAAGGTTCGGTGACTCGTTTCTTTGTCGTACCATCCAGACGTGGAACGCTCTTTCAGCACATGTGTTTCCTTCCTCGTATAGTCCCGGGTTCTTCAAGTGGGGCATGAAAAGGCATTTCTGCAGGCCTTCAAGGTGAGGATGGCCAGCCCAGTGATTCGTTTGAATGACTGGGCTTGTCAAACTCATATCTGGACCTCACGACCGCTTTCCATCAGGTGGAGTGAGGTCATCTTGACGGGCAATATAAAAAAAAAGGTATTTTATCATTAATATACCCAGTACAGTTACATATCCATCATTATCACTTTACGAATTCCTTCGACACTAGGTCAAGTATACACACTTTAAGGTATGTTCTGCAATATAACATACTAGCAGCCTACATGTCATCGTAAGTTATGCATTTTAAATTTGCGAGTTGATTTTTCCTTCAGGGTGTAACCTTAAATCTGATGACTCAAATCTACTTGTGCGATCTTTACTGATTTATCCTTAGCCATTATTAAACCTCTACTGTTATCTTAACTCAACTGATCCTAGAAAGTTTGCACATATTGTAAGCTTGTTTAATCCCGTTCATTAGCAGTCTCGCAATTGGCAAGCCTCAATTAAAGCCGACGAATTGATAGACACTGGATTTAGCTCGTTGCCTCGGCATTGTCAATAACTGGAAAATAAGTTCACTGATATCCGCCGGTAACGTTGTACTTGTCTCTCAACCAATTTTGATGAATTTTGGTATAGAATAGAATCGACCTTGGGAAAGGACATATTACGCTACCTTTTAGTCGCGAAAATTGGTTCAGGCGGACAGAAGCAAGTAATTTTAAAATACAGTGTCTCTTTAATTAAACTGTAAATTACCAGGTTTGTTATTTTATTTTACGGTCAGCTCAAGTTCGTTTTAAAATGCATTAGCGATGTAGTAATAATCTGATAAATTGTTTCAGTGGTAATTACTTTAAAAGCAGGCTTGAATAATTTTGATAAACCTGAAGGGAAACAAAAAGTCTGCTAATTGCTCTCCAAGCTGGCAAGTTAAGGAGGCTTGACGGTAAATCGATATCAACCCGAAAAAGTTTGCGAAATCCGCCCCGCGGGATTTGTGCTCCTCTGACTTGGTTCAGGTCATCTGTCGCTTGTCTAGTTTATCTCTAACTTCCTGTTCCTGTTTGGGCTCAACTTTGACCTTATTAGCCACGATAGATACGACAAGTTTATCGATGTACTACATTAACTGTAAACTAATCTATGGGAGAACTTGAGCAAACATTCACGCTGCGGCTAGTATCAATATCGGAAACGCTCACTAGTGGTCTAATGATATTAAGTTAGCGTATTGATTTGTAATCTTGTAATTTCAGTGAAATAACATCGATATTCAACTACTGAAAAAAACCTTACTCTACTTTGAAAAAAATTTGTAGAAAAAAGACAAGAGATTTTGTTACTAAGGCGTTGTTTGAATAAACGAACTGTTCACTAGCAATGTCTTTGCAACACACTTACCTCGTTTAATAAGTTTCTGTAAACTGCAACGTAACATGAAGAAACCTATAAAATCCTCTTGAGATCTTTTAGGCCGCAGACTAATATGATGCTCATGTTCATACGAGCATTGCTTCAAGGTATGTGCAAGTATTAACCCATTAGTTTCACGATCAGAACACATGTGGTATAACACTCCTGATAAAATAAAATTAATAAATATTTATTGCTAAAATCTTGCAATAGTCATCATAAATCATTTATTGTTTTATGTTTTTGCATAGATATAGATCTTAATAGAAGTCAAAATACAACAGAGGCCCTATCCAAGAGCAACATTTTGACGACCGACTTGGTGTAATGGTTAAGAAGTTGGCTACTACACCAGAGGTCGCGGGTTCGATCCCCGCACAGTACAAACATTTGTGTGCATGAACATGTCTGTTTGTACTGGTCTGGGTGTCTCCTATGTATAATAAGTATGTATTTACAAAAAAAAAATATTTAAGTATGTTTATCCGTTGTCTAGTATCCCATAACACAAGCTTTAGTTAGCTTACTTTGGGGCTAGATGGCGCTGTGTGGAATAATGTCCAGGGATATTTATTAAAAAAAAAAAAACACGTTACTTCCGTTTCGACATCTCAAATTTAAAAATGTATGAGAATGACTTTAGCACTCGTCTAATGAAAAGGCAGTTAATGTCAGTTCCATACATTTTCAAATTTGACATGTCGAAACGAAAATAGCTTGTTGCTCTTGGCTAGCCCCACATGAACTCCGTAAAGGCATTGGATAAACGTTATTGAATGAATGCGTAGTTGACATTAATTATGACAGAAGCTTAAGGATTAATTTTTAGCAAAATTACGCAGCACAATAAAAATATATGTTTGAAACTGTTTTGCTCGCGTTCAATTTCTGTGTTTGTTTGTATGCTGAGGAGTGTTACGCGAAAACCTAGTGAGTCATACAAGTTTCACTCACCATCTGTTCTGTTGTTGTATTGTCATGACCGCAGTCCAAGGCTCTTACGAGATAAATTACGGTTTGGGATCTTGATAACTGTTTAGAATTCTGAATGTTCTAATACATTATATTGTTGTTTTTGAATAAGTCAGTAATTTGAACCTGCTACTTGTGATTCAATTATAATAAAGCATACAAACTGCTTATAGGCGATTGATCCCTTGGAGTTTCAAGTTTTGGGTGATATTAGGAAGTCTATTTGATGTTTAAAAGCTATTGTACTATATTATGTCTTGTTGTGATGTCTCTCGCTTCTTTGTTAATGTTCGTATGTTTATCCAAGTGTCACGGTGAAGGTATTTGTGTCTCTTTCAGATATCTGTGTCCGCTGCGAAGGCTTTATGTGCTACGATTTTGGGAAACGGTGAACAGCCAGAAATATGCGTTTCGTCTAACTCATTTGTTATGTCTCTTTCTTTCCAGATGGAATGGCCTTCTACTGTCTCGCTCACCGCACCAACCAATCGGACTGGCTAGACGCGACTTTTGTATACGTTACTTGTCTGAGTTCGATGCTTTCCTGACTGCTATCTTTGAATGATTTCGTCGATGAGTTATGTTTCTGGGTATTCCGGTCGTTCTTTTGCTCGTTTCGTTAATTCAATGCAGAAAATAGTCAAGGTCGTATTGCTAAACGAAGTTTTACTGAAGATATGGATGATAATGGTTTGATTTTGTTTTATTGACTTACCTTTTCACTCTTGGACAGTTATTTCTATTGTTAGTTCATGTTTAAATTTCGTCTAGATATATTTCGTGACTACATTTTGGTTAGCTAGTCTGTTCATTACTTAGTAGTTCGTTAATTATAAATTGACTTGCTTCTTGTTACGTCCGCTTGAAGATTTCACTTTCGTGGGCGTTTGGCGGCTTTCTTTTGATATAATTATGTAAGTTGTCACTGTGCTGGTTGTCAAATAATTAATTACCAATTTGAAACCAGACTTCCGAAAATCAGTTCCTAGTAAACCCAATCATTTTCGTAATAGCTCAGCTGTATTTCAATTACTGCGGGACTAGGAGGTGCGGGATAGCTAGCTTTATCTATTATTGATTATTTTATCGTGCTGGAAACAATTTGTACGGTCGAGAATAATAGTGGCTCATTGTGTACTTGAATTTTAGATGTGCCCCGAATGACGTCACACAAATGAGCTAGCGTCCAATTAGGGGAGGGTCCTACTTCTAGGTCGATTCTTACAGGGCAAGGTCACCCGGTATCGAGCTGGCTATTTGTGGAAATTGATATGGTCACAACGTACTGTGATATAATCTGCCACGTTTAGCTATGTTATCTCATGATTAGTTTCAGCACGCGGAACCGTGAGAGATTATAGCATATTATTCCTCTTTTTCAGAGACAAAACAATAGGAAAATTGAAGCATAACTGTGATAGGTTGAATATGAAGATAGGCTGTATTTAATTAAGTGTTAAAATAGTGAAATGTGCTGATAACTATGGAGAGGAAGTTGACTCGCGAAGACTTCATGAGGAAGAGCTTTCGGTCTCCGCGGGCTACTCGGACCGCGGAGACGCAAGAGCCTGCGGTGAACGGAGCGCCGCCGCCCTCGCCCGTCTCGCTTGCCATGCTGGAGCGCACTCCTCAAGCTGCCCGCGCGCAGTACGAGGTCACATCATCAGGAATCGCACCAAAACGCCTAGAGATCAGCAGAGCACATCCCATACACCTAAAATCTTTCCAAGCTCCCGATCCGCCAGATGAAAGTGCGCCAATTCCGCCGTCAGATGATGTGCTCCGCAAACTGGAGCGGCAGATCGGAGAAATGGAACGAGGGTTAGAACGTGCGCAGAACGGAACTGTCGCTGTTGATGAGAGAGTAAGATACGCCGAGCATGAGAATCTCTTGCGGACAGGCGTGTCTTCAGTGGGCGGCGGCGGGTACTTAGCTGCAGATTCTGACACAGAGCATGATGCGGTGCCGTTCAATAGGAACGAAAGTACAAGAAGCAGTACGGGAGGGACCACTCCGGTCCAGCGTCCGCAAGCGCGCCTCGCCAGGACTAACTCCGATACGCAACAGCATTCCGTCGCAGCCACTGCCAGGCTGATGAGGAAACTGGCAGATGGTGGCACAAAAGACGAGAAGCTGAAAGTCATTTCGCGCAAAACTATACACGCTCACATGGAGCGGGTCAAGAATTCGGTCGTGGGATCCAAGAATGAACATAGAGTGCTGGCGGAACATAGGGCGGAACCGCCCTCGCCTCGGACGCCCACTTCGCCTGTTTCCCCTAGAGCTTCAACTCAGGTAAACTTCGTGAACGTCCTATAGGTTATAATGATACATAGTAAAATAAGAAAAGTTCGAAGCTTATAATGTTTTTAAACCTAATTACAATAAAAAAGCCACAAATTTTAATTTGTATGCCGACGAGACTTCACATGCTCGAAGAGCTTAACGAAAATATTCTTCTTATTTTACTACGACCTTGTTTGTGAATGTCCTGAATTCTGAATGAAAGTGAGCCGTCTACGTGAGATTTAATATTATTATCACGAAACATTATGGTGATAGACATATTTAAAATGTCCCCTCTCGTCATGTAGCGAAATATTTAAATTATTTTACCCTTTAACGTAAGGGTGGGATCCAGGAATTATGTCTACGTTCTTTTTGCTCGGGATATTTCAATTTCGAGGCCTGTGATCGCGCGCGAGAGATGAGTCGTCAGATACGCCTAGTTTTTGCTTTCGACATTAATGGTGCTTAAAATTGTAACGTCACTTTTGATATTCCACCCTCCCTTCTAAGCTAATCAGCGATTAAATAGATGCCAATAAAAGCAGCAAATATCGAAAACGTCCTCTTTTTGAAAGGTTATTTTCGCAATAATTAGGTAATCAATGATTAAACTGCTGTAGGTTTTATTTTTGACTGCCTAACTCGTTAGTTGACTAAGAAAATCCTATTTAATACTACTGTTAAACAAATCTAGCAACCCATACTATGTTTTTCAATAAATTTAGAGTCTCACATGGACAGTCTAGGCATGTTAATGCTGTGTTGAACTTGATTTTTGTAGTTTAATATGTTAGGCATAGCAGACTTTTTTGTTTCCTGACAATAGATCGATTAGTGAATTTATTTACACATGAAACGGTCAACCACAGTTAATTTTAAACACTGGCACAGTTGATATTACCCTAAATCAAGGAATGAAAATATTTTTTTAACTGCATCGTAACGTTTAAAAATACCCATTGTTCTTATCGCCATTTCCTGCGTGAGCAACCAAAATGGTTAAATCTCATTTGGTCTAACCCCGAAAAACAAGAATGTCACCGTTTGTTAGGACAATACAGTAGACATTCTATCTCGGAATCAAAAATGCATAAATTATAAAGCGAATGCAATTACACTAGACAGTAGTTTCCTGTTCTACTTTCTATTGTAGAATCTAACCTCCAATAAATGCAACAAGAAAATTAAATATTTCTTTCTGTGTAAGTAAGTTTAGCAAATATTTTAGGTAATGTACTGATCAGTCAGTGTAAGCTGCATGTAAATGAAGAAATAATGAAATATTTTTGAATAATAAATTAAGTTTCTTGTATCTGCCCATTTAATACTTTACAAGATACCCATAGCTCTCAGGTTCAGGTAGGCTTGCATTAGATTAAATAAATTAATATGAAAACACTCAATCTGTATGCCAAAGTTCTCTTGGGATCCCAGAGAAACCCAGCAAAATATTTCTCATCAATTTTTTTTTATTCTTTTATGTTTTATGTGATAATGTAAACTTTAACACCGTTTTAATTATAATTGTTTCTGTTTTCAGGTAAGCAACCAACCCAACCCGTTCATTTTGAAAATGGCGGTAATAAAATTTACAGGTAAGTAATTAGATAAGATTAGAGAATACTGTATATGTAATTGTATGCTTGCCAGGCAAATGATACTACATAATTACCGATGATGGACCATGTATTTGAATTATAACAGTAAAGTTATATGAGAACAATAAGTAAAGTGAAGTGAGTACACTACTATGAGACATTTCTTGCAGATCTTGTGTAGCTCCTTACACAACTTAATTTTCTTTTATTAAAAACATACAAATTAGGACCAGAATCTTTTGTTTAATAATACTCAATCTATTTCATCCAGATCATCTATTTATTTATAATTAGATTACAAAATTTACTTTTTCTATCAAAACTTTCTGAATCAGAAGCATAATAATATTAAAATCACAGATAAAATATTTTTTTTTTTAGTATAATCACAAAAATATATCCGAAACTGATTTGACGGAGCCAAATAATTCGATAAATGTATAAACATTGATTGAACGATGTCATGTTCATATACCTACTCGCAAATCGCTTACAGACGAGTCTGATGATATAAAGATCCGAAATCGTTATTTCTTTTCATTGAAGCCTCAGTTCTTTTTTAAACAAGCAGCCTATTATTATTTGGAGGTGATTTCCACATCTACTGAAATACCTTATACATATACTTAAGTTTTCTTGACACCTTGTATTAAATACAACTGAACAGAACCAATCACAAGACCGTATTTTTAAATTTGACAAGGGTAGCAAAATCGCAAATCTCTTAACGGGTACCGGCGACCGTACTCTATGACTAAAACACTGAGACCTGCTTTTAAAAAAATCTGTTAAATATTTATAATTGCAATTACTTTAAGCGACTCATGTACAAATTGGTTTAATTCGTAGACGGCAGGATCGTAAAAAGTCAAGGCCACAGGCGGGCACGTGGCTCGAATGCCTAAATAAATAACGAAAATGCGGTTTGTATCGATTCCATTCTAACTATATATTTTGTGGCTTGCCTTAATTGAATAGAAACTTTAGTGTTTGGCATCAAGGATATATGAATGAATGAATGAATGAAAAAGTTTATTTCACGTTACATCCATAGTTTGTTAGTACCTAAAAATAAAATAATATACAAACAAAAACTCACTTCCTATGTTAGTAAAATTTAAATAACTTATGATTAACATGGACGGACATCCACTGATAAAGGATTGGACTGGCCATCCTCTGAGCAATCACCTTCAGGAGAGTGTTGGTGCCGCCACATACCCGCTCCCTTAGCGACGCCACTCTCTTACGCAACACGGCGTGGAAGCCGTTAGTGTAGAGAAGGTGTGTTCGTTTAAAACGAATAAGTAAATTGAGTCAAAATTTGTTATTTATCTGTTAAACTCTGTTGGTTACCTTGAGCTTCACTAACAATGTTATATACATCATAGGTCCATAAATAAAAATGGTTTGGTAGAAAAACATAATGTTGTTGTTAAATACAATAAACGCATTTGTTATGCACAAAAATCTAAGTCTACTGACCAAGATTCACATCATAATATTTTTTTTCGAGTACCGCAATATTTATATACTGTATAATACTTTTGTAGAGCTGCTTGCGCCTTCGTTGTCATATAGGAAAAGTTGTGACTGGACGTGAAAGCCTAGTTGCAGAAAATCTGATAAACACATTAGTTAACTAATCATACATGTGCCATACCGCGATGGTATGATTAAATTTTCATCAAACAATCTCATCACAGACATGCGGGGTCATTCACAGATTAACTAATTATTACGTCAAATAGCCTTTTAGGATCTGGGGGTTAGCGTAAAGAGCTTGTTGAGAATTAGTCACAGCGACCAAATCCTAATTCCTGAATCATGATCGAATAATTAGTCCATTTAGGACATTTCTGCAAGTAATGCGGGTACGTCAGTGATTGGCCATTATCACCTAAGTCTGTCAGAAACTCTAACTTGCTCAATCAGTTTACAAAGTCAGAGTGGAGCTCTCTGCATTGTTTTTGTGGAACAAACTATTTTAAATCTTTTATCGTCCTTATCCCTTATTTGACACTACGTAGTGATTCGCACATATTGATGATCCTAACACAATGTTCGGAACCAAATACTGTAATAATTTACATGATTTTTTTTTACAATTCTATGGAATATTAAAGTGTATATAAAAACTGTCACATTGTCACAATCTGTCTTGTATCCTATTCACAATTTCAAGAACAGAATAAATTAATGATATTCGACAGTTTATGGCAACATTAAAATCGGCCATATGCGTCCAACAGGGAGACCGCTCTAAACCTCCAACCGACACGATCCAAATCCGATGACAGTCTCACTTTTAGTTGTTGGCCACCTAGGCCAAAATGTTACAGTAGTAGGTATTACGGCTATATTGCCAACAGTTCTGCTAGGCTGAAAGAATCTACACTAAAAATACTTTAAATCTGAAACTTTTTATCAGCTTGCCTTTACAAGAATCATCATCATCATCATTTCAGCCGAACGACGCCCACTGCTGGGCATAGGCCTCCCCAACAAGAATTTACAAGAATGTTATACCTTAAAGGTAATAAATAATTTCCCCAAGACTGTCGTGCGTGCTCGATATCAGCGCCTTGACACACTGACTTTTATGGCGCTGATCGATTTATGCAACAACATTCCACTTCCTTGAATTACTTGATTGTTTACGTAAGTCGACCAGTAACTTCCCTACATTTGTGACGGATATATTTTTTAATTCTTTGCTCTTTTAGAACCATTCAAAGCGTTTCATCTATGACAGTCCTTTTCAAAACAAATGACAAAGATGATGAAATCTCCTACTGACTTTAATTGCCAGCACCTTTGGTAAGTGTTTCTGGATTGTGCTAGGTTAGAATGCAAGCAAGTACTGTATTTTTTCCTGCTAAGTTAACGAAGAACAGCTAATTTCGTAGAACAAGAATGCGGCGAATAGAATTCCGCAAATTTTATCTTAAAGATGACACAACCAGGGACGGGGAATACGTGGCTCGCACATGCTCAAGATCACATCGCTATAGTTATGCTCGCTAGAACACTTATCGGCGTTACCGAGTCGTCTGACGCAGACGGAAGCCCCTCGTGAGAAGACCCGCGTGTGCACTGCTGTGCTTATTACAAGCCGCTCTGGTTTACGGCGCGTTTGCCTCTAGCCTCTTGAAACGATCGACCTATTCAGGGAAAACCTTAGAGCATTGAAATCAAAACTAATCCTATTAATGCAGAAAGAGCTAACGTTGATTTGATCTCAAAAATTGCGTCGCCCCCTTTGAATCGGTGTTACTGGATCACAAGCTTGCGACAAGTTTAAACCCTAATTAAAACTGTTTGGAAAGGAAATTTCAGGCCTTGTTTAAACTAATGTAATTGACTGGATTTATTATTAGCAATTCTAACGAGCAAGTTGAGGGTCTCTCCACATTGAGTGTCATTTGAGAATTTAGTTACCACTGATCAAGGTTATATTGTTAAGTTATGGGGCAATGTTAGTTGACGAAATTACGTCAAGTTCACATGAAAAATCTGCTTTGCCTGGTATGGCGTTGATAAGAATATTTCTACAATTACGCTGTTCCAATTAACTACTTACGTAAGTTAAGTAAATAACATTTAAATTATGTTCAAAAATGTTCATCATACTTTACTTAAGTTTAGCGCTGACCAAAAGAAAAGATATAACGACTTTTAAAATGAGAAATTACTTTTTCCAGCTTTAGAACTTTGCAAGTTGGCCTTTCGACATTCATAAATACAGCATTCAGCTCCAAAGTTGAAACGGAAGCTCCATCAAAGTCTTTCCAACCTGGCAAAGTTAGTTGTTCGTTCTTGATAAATCTAGGCTGGTTTTCAATTTTCCAAAACAAAAAATTCAATAAGAAAAATGATTGTGGCAGAAATGGTCACTGCAGAACTGGATCGAAAAACGAAATAATAAATCTGTAGCTGTCTCTTTTTCTCATGTTACTTTCCCTATCTGTTTAGGGGCCAACCATCATTAGACTATGTACCAACTTTGATGGTATCTATGATCTGTCAAAATAAAATTTAAAGCACGCGTGAATCTGAGTTAAAAATCGACTCAGTGGGTTCGTTATTAACAGTAACGCTTATTTTACTTACTCGCATAATTAAACGTATGATTCGCTTATTCGCATGAATGAATTCGATAACCATATTATTTCGTAAGTTGGCCAATAACGTTGCAGGCAAGACTCATGTTCATTCAGCCTCTTGGTAGACCTGGGGCTCGATTCTGTTATTTAAATGCCTATGGAATCGTGATTGAATAGTGTGAGTTTGACAGTTTTAGTAATTGAATTACGATTCCATTAGCATTTAAATAACAGGATCAGGACCCCGACCTGCTCTCTTGGAAACGTGGACTGAATCGCAGTCTACATTAGTTGTATATTAGAGCCAAATATATCTCTACCAACATATGCAGTAGGCCAAACATCCATACAGTCTTACCTCGAGAGCCATCTTCATGCCAAGTTGTGACGCGACTGTGAGGCTCATACTAGGGAAAGTTTTGTGGCTGTTGGCCGAACTCACTCAACCCCTTTTTTTTTTTTTATTAGGTTGAAAATACGTTTACGCACTATCCCACTGCCTGGGGGAAGGCAGTGGGGGAGTGTGGGACTCGCCACCGGAGAAGCCGGCGGAATACCAACTAAAAACAACCCGGGTACACCTCACCGCTTTGAAACGGGACGACATGGAGCAAAAGATTACCAAGTCGTCCCAGCGTTCGGCCCAGCCTACGTGCCGGGCCTCCTCACGCAACGGGGGTGTCCCGGTATACTGGGACACCCCCAGACGGGAGCACCTTGAAATGGGGTGAAGGCCCCCTGGCTGACACCCCGGTGCTGCTTTTAGGGAGCAGGAGGAGGACGGGCGAACCGCCTTCTTCTTGCCCCCCGCCGTCTGCGTCGGAGAGGGTCCGCCTGAGGATCGTCCTCTCGGGCCCTCTCCGCGGTCTCCTTCTGCATCATCACGTCCTCGCAAAAAGAGACCATCGCCATCCATGCCTCCTCGCTCCCGAGCATGGCCTGTACTAAGGCCGGGAGCGATAAGTCTCGGCCTACAATTGCCGTCAAAGTGCGACGCTGACCCGACCACGCCGGGCACACTGCTAGTGTGTGCTGGGCAGTGTCCACATCAGCGCCGCACTCGTGGCACCTCGGAGTGGGCTCTCTCCGGGCAATTTTGTGCAGGTACTTTCCGAAACAGCCATGTCCTGAAAGCACCTGCACCAGCCGGTATGTCAAGGGAACTCACTCAACCCCTATCGGCTTCTAATGCGCCTTAGTTTGGCATAAGGACGAATTTGAATGTCTCTGTTCTTGGGTGCACCTTATAGGCTAACTAAAATCAGAATTACATTAAACTTACTTACTTTTTCAATTTAAATTTCAATTGTATGTCACATTAAGGGTTTTAATCACCTAAAATAAATGATGAAATTAAATTAAATTCACTATAGTGAAACTCGTCGCGTCTCATCCATTGCCTGAACAAGCAAACTATCAATGTAATTATGTAGGTAGTCAAATTTCTTGTATTGTTTTGATCAAGATGTGGTCCTGTAGGCATGACCAGCTGAAAACTGGTCTAGTTAGCGATGATATTGAGGTATTTCCAGCTCAAGTATCTTAGATTACTTACCGGGACGCCCCGTAAACAAAATTGTAATGGTTTTTTTCGAATAAAGTATATTACTATTTAGTACACAGTTTTTAATTTTCATTTAGAAAATTATATCTAAACATCATAACTATCACACATGGTCATTAGGCCACAAACTAAGCGAAGATTATATGTGAGACTAATAATAACCACACATTAATAGTCCTAAACAAATTCTTAAATAGATGGGGACACGTAGATACTGGTTTTTGTATATTGTAGATTAGTTATGCATTGTTGTAAGGCACAATGTTGTAAGGCATGACTAGTTCAAAGTTAACGTCAAAGTTATTAGCTACTAGGGGCCCCGACAAAGTTCGTTCTGTCAAAAGTTATTGGCTTGACAGCTGTGAACTAGCATGGAAAAATGTTTTTGCTTTTATTTATTTTTTTCATAAATTTCCCAGTGTTTTTAATTTAATACTTATTATCCTATTCCCCATGTAGACAAATCTAAACACACAAAAATCGTAATAATCGGTCCACCCGTTCTTGAGTTATAACTGATGTAACTAATATTTTATATAATATATGTAGATTCTTATTTTTAATACTGTCATCTGTTGGTAAAATTTTGAATAAGAATCTTATCAGGCACTTTAAACATTTTCAAGTCGTAGCAACAAATGTTTGCTTCTAGGTGTAAACCACAAGTTGAACTTGGGAATAGAAGCGCTCTCAAATTCCCCCCAAATCCTTTGAAAACGCGAGTTTGTTTGGTTTGTGTTCCACCAGCTGCGATAACTCTATCGGCTGCTTACTTAGTTAATTAATGGGACACTAAACTAAGCAAACAAGTAAGTTTGCTATCAGTTTATGGCCATTTGTTTTTAAAAAATTGAAAGAAAACATAATTCTAAACTTAAACATCTTATATGAAGATAATCTTACTTCAATCAATAAAGAGCTTGAACTTGTGAGGGTTGAGAGACTGATATGCCTATTTTTCTTACATACATTAACTTATATATAGATATTCACAACAAAAAGACTCTTATTTTGATCTTAGGCGCTATAGGCAGGGTTTCAAACGCATGGCGCTTACGGGCAAAAGAACGTCACTTTGATTTTAGACGATGGTTTATAAATTTCATTCTTACTTTATTTATCTCAAAGATCGGAATACAACCATCAGTCATTAAACATTTTGCTTACTTTTGGTAAAATTAACATGATGTCGGTCCAAATGCAAAGTAATTTGATCACCTTCCTATTATGAGTACTTAATATGAATTGAAAATCGGTCAAAGAAGTAATGAAGGTCCCGAACAGTAACTTCCGTGAGCGAGCTTTAGCGATTACGAAATATTGTTTGAATTCACGAAGTAAATGCCCCTCGGCCTCCACGGAGCGGAATTTATTAGTTTGCTTTAGGAATTTAAATAGCTGGAACATTGAGTTCTGGGTCCGAGTGAGCTCGAGGAAATATACTCACGTATGCGGGCGGTTGGCAGAATTGTTAAACCGAGTTGGTCTGCGTCTACTCAGTCTGAGGATGCTCGGGAACCTCAAGTTTTATACGTCAGGCGTAACGTTAGTATGTAACTTAGTTAAAGGTATATGATGTATTTTTTAATTCGTGATAGCTTTAAGCTTTTTCTGAATGAAGTTATGGGGCAGTGGACTGTGGCCTCAAGTGCCACAAGTTATGTCGAACTATGAGCTTTTCAAAAAGTTAAATTCGATGCCAAGATGACTAATTTAAAAATATTTTGATGCAGTTTTTACGTATTCCAAACTCTAGATTCTCGGAAAGTTTTTAGAATTTATCTCTGCTTCTAACTTAGTTATTTTGAACTTGTAGATGATGAGGCATCTTATTATATGAAACGCGATACCCATACAACACACGATACGTCAATCATATTAAGAGAGAGTTCAAATACCAACAGTAGTAATCCCAATACGGGGATATTTGCATTGGTATTGTGATATGTATGATGGTTTGCATATCCAGCGATGCCTTCTCATATCCAATCTTCGTCATTGGATATTTATTGTTTGAAATCACGAAATATTACCTCTCTTATTTCATTAATAAATACAAATAGAAAGTAACAGATAACTTAGTATATTTGTTTGAAAATATCATTCACTTATTATGTTTAAAACGTACACGGTACCTTGAGTACTCGTACTTATAATTCGTTTAGAAAATCTGACGCTAATAGGACGATGAAAAAACTTGTAAATAGTCTGCTTTTTAACAACGGAACGTTTTAAATTTCAAATTAAAACCCGACCAAAGAAAACGAACGAGCAAGTGGCGCAACGCCGAAAGGTAAATGCAAACTTGGAAATGCGTTTGAGCGTATAAAATCTAGTGCTGAACTAGACTTAGCTTCTATACAGATACAGTTGAATTACATGTGCTCAGTGAAGCGACGAATAAGACGTTTTAGTTTGGACTGGGGTGAATGTAGGGCGGTGGTGTGCCACCCGGGCACCCCCAGGAGCCGCGCAGTGCCGCTCGGCATGGCTCGGCAATCGGACGCGGAGTGGAATCCGAATGAGAACATGTTAGTTTGTTGAGAACTATGTTTTTGAAGTGTATGTGCAATTGAAGTGTTGTTATGGCTAGGAAACGGGTAAGGGATCAGAATTGGCCATTTTATACTACCGTAAGAGTAGTATCGCTAAAAGATGAAATTGTTATGATATTTTATGCTAGTTTTTTTAATTACTTTTTATGTTTATAACAAATCTATAAAGGTAGCGCTTAATGTGACCTAGATAATGGTGTTAATGTATGTAGAATAATTTTATTGTCTTTTGGCTTCACTGGTTAATATGTTAATGGCATGCTAAAGCGATGGCCCATTTTCTGAATTACTTTTTTAACACACATTTTGAAACGTCACACACAATCTGGTCCTAACGCTGAGTTATCGCTTAGACAGCGATGGACCAACCCTTTTGAAGCATTAGCCTGATTTTTGACTGCGGGAAATAATTACGGACAGTTCAATATCGTTCTGAATAGCCTGAGTATTCGTGGTATTATGTTTTGTGAATACGGACCATGTAGCCGTAACAGGCTAGATCTATAGGCTTTTAATTCAAACTTAAGTTAAAGATAGATGGCTTTTGAGACCACATAGTCACATTCCACCAGGTAACATAGTGATCCAATGAAAAAATTAGCAACTCAAATTATATCACTAAGTTAAGTAATCAAATGCCTAATTTATGATCTTTGCGTATGTATTATTGAGTCAAATTTACTAATAGATAACTTATTAACTTGTGCAGTAAACAGCAGATCATGCGTTACACTCTGTCATTGTTAGCGTTAAGTTTCTTCGTTTTTGTACAATAAAGAATATCTAACGAGCTTTCTTCGTACCGTTGATACCGTGCGGCACGGCACGGTACGCCACGGTATTCGTACTATCCGCATCAGCACGTTGTTTGCAGGAATTCAACCACTTCATTGCTATATTGTGTTTTTAGTTTTTTACAATGCTCTTTTTTATATCTAATGATAGAAAAACTAAAATGTAACTGGGCCCAAGATATCGAGCCGCTTCGATTACGTTGACTGCTTTAGGCGCGGTTTTTCTTATTAAATTGAAATTGGCTTTATCAATATCGGAGTCATACCCACAAATTGTTATGAAATTGAATAGGTGATCGTAAGGTTCAGTAATAAAGTTTTTTGGCTGATTCAAGTTTTTTGGCTGATCAAGAAGTATTATTAAGAATAATTTATGATTTCTAGCATAAAAATTGCCAATTTGAAATATTCTTCAACATATCAGCCTACAACCCAGAGTACAAGTTCCATTTTATTAAGGGTTATTTACTTTATGCTGTATGCTTTTGTTGTTTGTTGATTAAAAATACTCGTAATATAATAGAGAAATCCGTCGTTTGGCTCACCTGGGGTGCATTATTTAAATAAATTTGTTTTTATTCGACCCTTATCTTGCACTTGGTGACGCAGATTCACTAGTTTGTGTAATCACTTTTTTTTTTTTTCAAAATGTACTTTAACATAAATATAGGTTAAAGGGGAATAACTCAAAATCACTTATTAGTGTTTTTATAAATGGGTCGCGGTTTCAATTCCTACCCAGGGCAAACCTTATAATAACAATATATTTTTAACCTTCAAATAAAAAAAAAAACATACTTATTTGGTAATGTTCCTTGACATTCATGTATTTGTTTAATTACTATAATCACATCGATTCTAAAGGAGATAGTAGGTTGTCAAGCTCAAGATAAAGCCCTTCACCCATATCAAATCATTATCAGCGTTCATGATCAGGCGAAACTATAATCTAGATGTCTCAAGGTTGATTGTTATTTAACGATTCCCTGTCCGTGATAATAACTTATATGTATAAGTTACTAGTTGCCCGTCACCTGCTTCGCCCGCGAAGACTACTTGTCCTGTTAGAATATAGCCTATGTCATTCAAAAACAACAAAACAAGGCAGGTCAACAAGGCTGATAATTTCAAGAAACGAGGCCGGACACTTGATATATAAAGTTATTAGGACACCTTCGGCAGTGATGAGATCGCCTTTGCTTGAAGTAAAATAGTGTCTTAATTCTGAGCTTGAGAGCGTCAGATTCACACAAAAACAAACAATGCATCACATAAATATTTCTAATAGATGAGAATCAATCATTTTTTTTTTGTTTTTTTTTGCGCCAGACAACACACCTCTTGTAATGGTCTCGAAGTAGCGATTAATATCCCTGTGTTACGAGGTACCACACAAGGAAATGAGCGAGGGGCGTCTCCCACCACACCCAGACCTGAGTCAATTCAGAAAAGATCAGCGCACTACGCCAACCTTGTCGTCGTAATCTACGACCCTCTGTATCACCACAAACTGAGCCTATCATCTAGATACCGCCTTATATGCCAATTTCAATTTCAATTTGCCACTTAAAATGCTGCGAGCCTGACATTTGACAGCCCCTTGTCGTCAGTGACCCCGAAAACTTTGTAATCCACCACGGATAATATGACGTTTATCCGACATCGAAGAATCCAGGGACGAGTTGTTAGGGAACATGCTGTACCGTACCGTGTGTGACTAAAAAAGTTATTGAGTATTTTAAAACTTAAAGTAATGGATTTCTGACACTTCGTCTTCTGTCACTCCAGCAAGCAAAACAAAACATTTGTCAAAAATCTTATAAAACTAATTCATTCTTACAACACTGTATTAACTATACCCTGTCCATTCGTTTATTTTCTTTTTAACAACTCACGCCTATTCCTATTACCGTTTTCTTTTTTCGAAATATTAACTACTGTAAAATCGTACTTTATTGACGGGTACCGCCCAAAGTGAAGTGACCTGTGCATTACAAACAACCACATATTAAAAGAGAGGTCTCATATATATATATATGATATGCTGGTAAGATACATCGATCATTTGACTGTTAGCATTGATTCTCAAAAGCAAATTTAATAAAAAAATATATATCTATGACTCCATGGATAATTATTTGCAAGGAATTGTAATAATTATTTGTAATTGGATGTACAAATGGAATCAGAGTATAATTATTTATTACATTACAATAACACCGATTCATCAGACTATATTAATAGATGAAGATAACTTACTTACAATTAATATTGAACCTAAAAATGTTTCATTATTAAATCGATTAAAAGTTCTTCTTAATTAAAATCGATTAATATTTCTAATCGAATCGGTAACGTGTGAGGGCGTCACTAATTCCAAACTGTCTCGAATTGTCAAAAAGAAAATAAACGAATGGATGAAAAGTTTATCTCATTCATAATTAGCTCTGTAAAGTCGGTAATAGTTTACTATAACACTTCAGTACATTTGTATGTAATTATGTATAGTAATGTTATCATGTGTTAAATGCAAAAATGTTAAAATCTTGATTTATTTTATTGTAATTTCTCATTACTTTTTAGTTTACGTAAAAAAAATAAAAATTATGTTATTGTTGTTACTGTTATTGTAGAGCGGTATCTCCTACTACGAGCAAATATTTGCTCAAAAGGAGTCTCCAAACCCTGTTAGAACTATTTTATAAGTTACTGAATTGAATTTTTTAATTTTAATGTAATGTACTGTTGTACTAATGTACTTATATAAACTGGCCAGACAAGCATTCAAAAACCGGTCCATTGGCATCCCTATGATTATCGTGACGTCCTAACTAAGCAATTAGTCAAAAGTAAGAATATAGAAACAGTCCATTAGCGTATACGTAAACAGTCGATTGTCGATGTTGGCTCACGAATGCCCCGCTAACACTTCGATCACAAATGTGAGTGTGGCGATTTGACAGTGAGTGGCAGCTAAGTGACCTAGAACTAGGAAATACTAACATTTGATACGAATATGTTTTCGCCCTGGCGTTTGAAATTCAAACGAGGAACACTTAAACGAACATTGAATAAAGTGCAAAATACACTTATTTTATTACTTTGATTATTTTAGCATTTTACAATGCTCTTTGTTCATATCTAAAGATAGAAAAATGATCCCGAGAGGGAATCGAACCCGCGTCTTTCACAATCCGGGTGACTGCTCTAAACCACTGAGCTACCGAAACCTCAGAGGGACGAACGAATCCTTCCGGTATATGCTTACGTTGCAAGCCAACGTTATTCAATCAATGTTTCTTTTTTCTTTTTTTCTTTTTTTTTTTTTTTTTTTTTGGACATTATTCCACACAGCGCCATCTAGCCCCAAAGTAAGCTACTTAAAGCTTGTGTTATGGGATACTAGACAACGGATAAACATACTTAAATACATTTTCTTTTGTAAATACATACTTATTATACATAGGAGACACCCAGACCAGTACAAACAGACATGTTCATGCACACAAATGTTTGTACTGTGCGGGGATCGAACCCGCGACCTCTGGTGTAGTAGCCAACTTCTTAACCATTACACCAAGTCGGTCGTCAAAGGTTTCAAGGCAAGTACCTATAAACATCCGAAAGAAACATTTTTACAAATATTTAAACTTTCAATTAAGATGAAATATGCTATTTAATTATTACTCGAGATCATCAAGGTCCGAAATCGATTTTTCCCAGTTTTTTCTATCTTTAGATACACTTATTTTCTTATTTTTATAGATATTTCTTTTCGCATTCTCGCATTTGGTCGTTTAGTTTACGCACCTTGCGTTTAGACTAAACGACAAATACTCATTCAATCCCCACTCTATCAAGTTCTTTTAGCGTAGACAGAGACAGTGCATTATTTGCTCGTTCGTTCCTCATTCCTCGTACTTTTTCGTGAGAATTATTTTGGTGTAAATGAAAAACTAATTATCACTGACACTAAAAGATCTCGAAGTAAATACATTATTGCTCTAGGTCCATGCTCGTTTGGTCTAAAACCACCTTTAGATTCTGCGTGTTGTTCTTGTCATGTCTTGTAATAATAACACAAACTATTTTAATTTTTCCAAAATTCTAAAGGAAAATTCTGTTGGTTCATGCAAGGGAAAGTTTCCTTGCATGAACCACCAGAATTTTCAAAAATCAAAAATTAAACTTTAATTTCTTAAGAGGGTTTGCTTTTTGCGTTTGGAGTAATCGTAAACATGCATTTTTATTCGGTTTTTGTGATTCTTAGCTGAATTAATATAATATAATAATATAATATTTTTTATTTCAGACCAAAGATCTCTCTATTAAATCTATTAAAGAATCTCTCTATTATTGAATGCACCTTTTAATTTCATAATTATGACTTTAACTGTGTACTGTAAATTTTTAAGTGTCTTATCAATTCAAAAACGGGTTTTATTTAATTTAGCAAATAATTGGCGACTACCTAATTTTAGACAATTCATTGTGTTTTTAAATAGTATTATGCACTTAATAATAGGGCAAAAATGTAAGTTATTGATTGAATCGCTTTCGTCAGACATGATTATTACCTCTAGGCTAGGCAGATGGAAGCTTACGCAACAACTATCTTGCTGTAGCATTTCTTGGTCTTACCTTTTTAATTTCCCTAAAGGAGGAATGTGAAAAAGAAGGAGAAAATGTTTAAAACAAACATACCCTTAATGTTTTTTGTTTTTTGAATGTTGTTTTAGTTCTTAAGTTTAAAGTAGAGCTTTAATCAAATGTTTACTAATAACTGTTTAGATGTGGGGGCAAAATATGTCCAATAATTAACACCTACCTATTATGAAGCCTAAGATAAAAGCAATGTCAGTAATGAAAGCAAAAGCAGGCATAATTCGGTGTGCAGTGTGGGCCACTCTCACACTATTGATCGGCGACCCCAGTGCGAGGCTGGCCTAGCATGTGTCCAGAGCGCTGCGAACTGCTAACCAAATACTAAATAGCTTTTCGTAGCTGATAAGGGCAGCTAAACCTAACACGCCTAAGATACACTCAGGATGTTTATAAATTGAAACGAATATTGACTTGCAAAGACAGCTAATTGTATTTGAGGCTTTCTTAGATTAAGACATATTGAATTGGTTTATCTCGGCACTGCGAGAAAATGATTTTAATTTTGGGTTGCTTGCTCTTCTTCACTTGAAAATCTTGACTTGAAACTCGATTTAAGCAGAGATCTTATTCTAGAACCGCTCCTGAGTACAGATTCATTGATCACAGTTGAGACTTATTCCGAAACGTCACTCAGGTGCGGATCGGCGCTCAAGTAGAGATTTGATCTGTGATCACGCAAGTAACCTCCTGACCACGCTAGAGTAAAAATTTGCTTGTCAAAATTTGTTTGCTTTTCTTGGTGCAAATCTATTGTGTATCGGTTTAATTTTTACAATAAACACATTGTATCTGCTTACGAACGTAAGAGAGGTAAACATTAATTATTGTTAACGAAATCAAGCCTGATTCACAGACAAAAAGCAAACTGAATCTTGTTTGAAACTCGATTCAACTGAGACCCGTTTTAAATTGGTTTTAGAATAAGCAACGTACTCAAGAACAGATTCTAAACTCAAAGAGTAGATCAGGGTAATCACAGTTAAAAGCGCGCTTGAGCGTCGTTTCAGAATACGGGCCTTACAGATAGTGCTCATTATTTTTGCTTGAAGAAGTACCCTAATTTTTTTTTAGTTTTCCTAAAATCACATAATTAATTAGTCTCTCCTAAAGTTCATAACGTCTACGTTAGACTAATTATAACACTCTCTCGGGTGTACTTGAAAATTAATTGTTGCTACCAAAACAATAATTCAGTTGGTGTTCATTTTAATGTTTAGGGTAATAAATAAGTTCGCAAAGATTTAGCTTACGCAATAAATTTACATTTTCAAAGACTCATCATCTGATGAAATTCTGTCAAAAAGGAATTTAGCTATCAAAAAAAGATCGACAACCACATCTGATTAAGCAAAAGGTGAAATAACATTTTATGTTGCTTTATTTTGAATATATCAAAACATGTTAATAGGATTCACACAAATATATTCATAATACTGCGTAGAACGCTATTAGTTTTTTTGTGTTTGTTTAAAAGTAATTGATTTGTTTAAACTAAAATAATAACCTATGTTGAGTCTTGTGGACAGATCATGCGGGCCAGTCAACACTTGAACATAGCGATATGGGAATCAGATCTGTTGATTATTTTATCTATTGATTAATTTATCTTTAACATCAAAGTTTTTATCTATAACAAAAACGCGATGGGTGGGCTGCCCCACCTGCAGGGTGAACGGCCGTCATAAAGTGTCCTCGCGCCATTTATGAAATTAATGAATCAGGGAACTGGGACCAAAGGGCCCGTTGTTATGCGGTCCCAGTTCCCTGAACACTCAAGCAAAGATAGAGGATAGTATCCGGTATGGTTTGGCCCGCACTCGTACCATCCAGACGTGGAACGCTCTTCCAGCGCATGTGTTTTCTACCTCTTACAATCACGAGGTCTTCAAGCGGTAAAAGGCATAATAGTGAGCCTGACCAGCCCAGTGTTTGCTTTGTGCTACTGTGCTTACCTCATATGTAACTTACCATCAGGTATAAAATATTTTGGCATGACCATCCGTTGGCAGAGATAGGTAATTCTGTATTAATATCCCAACTTGATAAGAATAATTTGTTTTAAATTTGCTTATCGTAAGGAAAACACTGTCCATGACAAGGTATAATAAATTAATTAGGCCTTGGAAAAAGAGTCATCCTTAGTAAGATAAGTACAAGACATTTTTTTTGGACTACAGTTTTCTTTACTATCTCGCCTTTCATTTGAAACTTCATTTAAATTTACACAGTTATTAAAAGATAGGCTAAACCAGCTACACTACTTTCTCATGCTACTTTTCTATGGTTAATAATTGGAATCAATTAATTAATTTCATTTATTTACACTTTCTATCTATTACTTATCTCGTGTTGATTTCCTTTTGCAATTGGAATTAAATTTTATGAATTAATAGTATCAACAATGACTTGTAGCAAATTTATTCTTTTCAGTCTTGTGGGAACTATTTAAAAACTTTGTTAGGACAAATGTAACTCTCAGAGATTGCAGAGTACAGTGTCAAATAAATACAAACGTCGAACGTGAAGATCAACGATGGGAGTGAATAACCATTCCCAATCTTCACTCACCAGACGACTGTTCCAGGCGGCTTCGTTCCAATAGTGAGCTGCTTTGCTAGTTTGTTGTTCCAGATACCAGCGACTAAGTCTGCATGTAGTTGGCTATTTGAAGTGCTTTATATTTTGGTGCAGCTAGGTGAATAAAGGCATAAGTGATTAAAGTTTCATTTAAATCAAACTGAAATAAATTCAATTTTTTTCGTGCTCAGTATCTTTAATGCTTTCTCTTTTCTCTTATAACTGCGGTGGATCTATTTCCGTCTGGTAATTGAATGTTGAGAATTACAGTAAGTGTCATAAAATGACGGGCTTTGCAACTTTTTAGGGTTCCGTACCTCGAAAGGAAAAAACCTAACCTTTATAGGATCACTTTGTTGTCTGTCTGTCAAAACCCTTTTTTAGGAACGCGTGGATGTATCAAGCTGGAATTTATATCAAATACTCAAGTCTACTGTCCCTTAGAGCTGTGAAAAAATCTAACTTTTAAGCCAACGCAATCAAAGGATACAGCCGTTTATGCCGCAAATTTCCGTAAATTTTCGACACTCGCAAATAAATCCAAACCTACAGGGTCCTCGTGACCTCAGAATCTTGATTTGGTACGAAGCAACGTCTTATAGCACGGATAAAGGAAAAATTGCGAAAACCGTAAATAAGGCACATCGTTTGTCCACCGCAAAAGTGTCCGTGAGTCCACTAATTTGGGGCCCGCTGAAAATCAGCACCTTGGCCAAAAAGCCCAGGCTGAATGCTGAGTGAGGTCCTTTTATTTTTTGTGCATCGGGACGTCGCTGTCTGATGGTATTGTTTTGTCTTGTTGTTCTTTTGTTCTGTTGTTTTATGCCTACCACCTACGTGTTTTTTTCCTCAAATATAACGATGTCCAAAAATTTCATAAATGTTTTCTGTTTCTTATATCTGTTTTTTATATGATAAAAATATTTTTATAAATATACCTACAGGTTTGTACGGAACCCTCGGTGCGCGAGTCCGACTCGCACTTGGTTGTTTTTTTTAATTGCTGGTGTCTTTTATTAGCTCAAAGCTTGTTGTATGTAGCTTAAAGTTAAGTAAAAGAAATGAGCCTATACTCCTCCCGTCACCGAAATGAAGTCATGGCTACAATTGATGGGTATTGGTAAATGTAACTTATAGTATTGAATAGAATTTGACTGATACAAATTTTCTCTTTAGGAATTAAACAACTATTTCACTTGGCGTTGAAAAACAATAAATGTCTAATACTAGCTAATAATTCAAAATAATATCACATGGAAAACTTGTAAAACGAATTTGGCCGATCATTGGTTCTTTATAAATCGTCCTTACTTGAAGTTCAAATCGATTGACGTAGTAATGTAAGTACTAATAACACAGATGTTTTTAAGTTAACGCCTTGCAATGCTCGTTTTATTATCTTGGCCGCCGGTTGTCCGGGGGAAGACGTCTCAGATTTCGATGCTTCTTTTTTTATTGAAAAGGATATACTTCAAGGGTAGTTTGGTGAGAGTTTGGTTAGGTTCTGATTATGGGATCCATAACCAAGTAACGGAACTCTTCAATTCTTAGGAGCAAATGAACGATACTTTTTCGATATATAAAATGAACAAGAACGATTCACTGAAAATCAAGAAATAAACAAAAAAAAACCAACTTCGAAAAAAAACTTCCAAAACAATACACTTAAAAGTAAAAAAATAATTGCGTATTCTTAAACGATAATAATATAATGTTGTACAATAATTGTTAGAGTCGGTGTCGGCCAATGTTTATAACTACGGAACTACCGACATACATATTGTTTACGTTCTTTTGTTAAACCTTCTTTTTGTTGTCAAGTAAGACACTGATTTATAAGGTAAGCATAGTTGACCGCTAGATTGAGTTAAACTATTTTCAATCGTGCAAGCAAAATGTTTTGTCGGCTGCTTATATGTATAAGATTAGTTTGTTTGGAAAAAAAAACCGTGAATTATTTACTCCTGCACTCTTTAGTTTCATTGATTTAGCAAGATAGAGTTTGTTCACATACTTAAACGTGAGATGTAAAAAATAGGTATATTGCTAGGTATATTGTAGTGTTTCCTTGGCTGACACCGACCGTGACAGAGCTCATCGAAAGAGGTATTTATTAGGCTTGGCTCTAACAGGCTTATCTTTTTCTACTCGGATGTGAAGGTCATAGTTACTCAAAATGGGTTATGTATGAAAGTTTATGTTTAGGGTTTGGTTTTTTTCGGTGTAAATTAAATATCCGGATCAACTTACACTTTGATCAATTGACCCATTAGACTGAGCTTGCAATATGGGTGTCAGGCAGACCTTGGGCGATTGCACTCATAAACTTTAGTTCTATAGGCAGGCAGGTCTACCGCTGGGGGGACGTGGTAATCCGTTAGGCTCCATGTCGCCCTATTCCATAGCGGTGAGGTATACCCGGGTGTTTTTAGTGGGTATCCCGCCGGCTTCAACGGCGGAGAGTCCCACACTACCCCACTGCCCGACCCAGGCAGTGGGATAGTGCGTAACGCATTTCTCACCCGGAGAAAAAAAAAGGCAGGCAGGTCTTCTTTTTTATTATTATTATTCACTTATTTATTAGTTCCTTCATAACAATAACAATGAAAATCTTGAGAATTACAGGTTAGCTTTTTCTTCTAAACTCATTACAAGTTTATCAACTTTATGCATACTGTGTCAGAAAGATCTCTTTTCATTGATAGTATTAGAAAACGTGTAAATTACAGTACATAACACAACTTGTCAAAAATTACCTGCATAAAGTAAAATGCTAGAACTTTAAAATTGCCGAATCGATGGCCACTTCAACTAAATAGGAGAGGACGAGGTTCTGCAGCCAAGAAATGACTAGAAGTAATGGCGAAGATAAAGTACCCTAGCTTTAGTTAGTAAAGCGCTCTTGACAACTGCTTTTAGAAAAAAATTGCAGAAAGTAGTTTGGGAAGATATATTATGTTCTACTACCAGAATATAATACGTTACATTAAAGTAAATAACGCTAGTAGAGTCGAAAAAGAAATAATAAAAAGTATTCAATTTGTTTTTGTTTGTTTGTTTGTTGTTGTTTATTTTGTAACCTACCTAACAAAAATAGAAATGTTAACATTTAAATTAAATAACATCAATATCTTTAGAAATACACGGTGATTTTTTATTAACTGCGAGTACCTCTAATACAAGGTGATTTTGGACTTCCTAAATTTGTCTGATCTTGATTTAATAACTAGATCATTACAATACACTTCAGTCAAACTGTGATACTAAATAAAACAATATTGTTTGTAAGTTTTGCCTAGTAGTTAAAGTGGCATTGGCTAGAGCACAAAGCGTGTAGATATGATAGCCGTTGGGTGATATACTTTTGGAGCATATATATATTTTTTATATTGCCCGTCAAGATGACCTCACTCCACCTGATGGAAAGCGGTCGTGAGGTCCAGATATGAGGTTGCCAAGCCCAGTCATTCAAACGAATCTCTGGGCTGGCCATCCTCACCTTGAAGGCCTGCAGAAATGCCTTTTCACGCCCCGCTTGAAGAACCTGGGACTATAATAGCAATGAAACACATGTGCCTGTTCGTAGCAAACGCAGTCGGACGCCCTACTGCAAGACGGGTTGGCAAAGGCCTCAGGGTTTCTGTGGATGCAAGGTGCCTGCTTTAGTCGTTCTGGAAATCTATGGGGGAGATCCTATGGTCAGTAGTGGAAGTCTTATGACTGCAACTAATTATGATGATTCAGTTTATCGTAAAATCTATAATATATGCAACATACCTTTATCCGCACTGCCGTATCAAATATTATATAACATCCCTCCTGAATATGTTTTTACAAGAAAGCATGTTTCCTAAGACCGAGACTGAGTAGAGTTGCGAAAACGGGTCAATAACCCCCTTACATAATGCAGGGATCGGGGCGGCTCTCGGAGGCAGGTTAAATCAGCGCCGGGGTGCGAAGGATTTAGTGCTAAAGTTGAAAGACAGGCGAAATGCGTTCATTTTTAATTACTTCAAAGGTCTTCCGAAATGAGAAGTCACTTTTACCTGAATGTTTTTAGCATTTCCTAAAACTTTAAAAGTAATTTGCTGAAAGTGCTTAATTCTAAAACAAGTAATTAAAATAGTACACACAAAATGATGCTGAAAAAGAGTAAGGACTCTTTTTGCAATTGTTTTGTAAAGGTTAATAATGTCATTTTATACTACACCTGCTCGGAAAGTACCTTGATACTTTATCAAATTTACGGTAGAAAGTACGTCATTGCATATCGAACAAATATGCGAGGAGAAAACGCATCTGAGCGGGAGAGAAAAGTGTATGAAAATCCATTTCTTACGTGGTTTTTCTTTTTTAATTTTGGGTAAGACTATGCGCCGGTAACCTAAATATCAAAAGCCAAAAAGTTTTTACAGTGAGTTTTTATCTCCAAGTTCGCAAAATGACACTGGCCACTAGCGGTGTGTCGGATGGTGTCGGGCTGGCAGTGCGACCCTGCGGCGGCAGGATAAACAATTTGAAAAAAGAACATGTGAAAATTGCAGACGCCATTGGCGCCATTTTCAATTTGTGTGTTGTTTGAGGATTCAGTTTTCGTAGAAAGTAAAATAAAACTATCAAAATGATAAGTAGTGATAGTGATGATGAAGATTTTTTAACTCCGCCGCAGTTGAAGGAAACAGCAAAAATAATAAAGAACGGAAAAGTGTTACATTAAGCTTCACTAACTGCAACAATTTCAATATAAATTTCAATTAGTAAAGATTTAGTTTTTTATTTTCCTCGTAGGTGTAGTATAAAGCACTATGTATCACTCGAGAGAAAGTGCGATTCCCGATCTCGGGTGTTTTAAAGCCCTCGCCTACGGCTCGGGCTTCAAACGACACCCTCGACGGTAATCGGTCTCTTTCTCCTCTCGGTGAACAATGTACTATTTTGTACACTTAAAAAAACAATTAATTTGTGTTAAGTGTATCATCAGTTAAGGACATATTATCATCATTGATGTTTATGACTACTAATTTTTGCTCGTTAGAATATAATTTGTGGACACGGCGATGCCAGAACCTTTGTGAAAGAGAGTGCATTTCCCTCATATCATAGCCTCTATTTGCTAAATTGTGTGTTAATTTAGGTCGGAGTTTAATATATCAACTTCATGTTACAAATTAATCTGGATAGTGAACGCGAAATGTATTTGATATTTTAACAGGCTTTGGTTGGTGGATGAGTGAATGGAGAACGTTTCCGTTTTATTAAAGCTTCGCTCAATACTTTTATTAACAATCAGTGAATTGTTTACACAAATTTGAAGGAATACTTTTCCGCTTTCCAAATAGATTAATAGTAGCAGTAGCGCTACACTTTCTGTGTATATTATATCTTATATTTTGCGTATATTTATGTGAAAAATATAGATATGGCCTTTATAAATTAATTATTATAATTATAATGACACTAACATGTAGTACGTAAGATAAACATAAACAAGACAAGTTGTATGCAAACGTATTAAATTCGCACAGACATAGAGCACAAATAAGGTAAAATTAACTAAGCCAATAATCTTAGAACATACACTTTTCACCGTGCCTAAACGCGGTCACGGGCCTAGAGCCCTTCTAATTTGTGGCTTACCCATATTCGTGATTCCAAAATGTCTGAAAGCGCTTCCCACGTCTAATCGTTGCCTCGCTTTGAATAATTTAATCACCATATTCACTGAGATTTCATTCTCTGTGTAGGAACTATTCACAAATCAAGCGTTACGTAGCAGCTGAATGACCGTTATTAAATTGGTACAAGGTGATACAAAAAAGGGCAACCTTAATCGTGTTACATTACATTTAAAATAGCAGTACCTTAACTTTCAGAAAACACTGTTTTTGCAATTATTTACTTGATAGAGAAGTTAATTTTGGTCAGAACATTAATTTCTGTGGGGCTGGACGAAATTTTGCGTTGAATGCCGTGTGGCTTTGCTTGTTACCGTATATGCTTTTTTATGCAATATTTAGCAAATATTTTAGTATGTAGTAACACGTTAAAATTACTTAAGTTAAAAATTGGATGCACCAATACTGTCATATTTCACTGCTATCTCAATCCACCGCCTCTAAATCAGATGCAATGCAACATCCAAACACCTGCATCTGAATGGAAGGAGGTCGCCCAGCCTCAGGCGTGTTCCCGGCCATCCCGCTTTCTAGGCATTTAGGTTAGGATGCTATCCATTTTGAGTTTGCGTTTCACGCGGCTGCCACGGAATTTGCTTCGCTACTCCTGGTTGGAATGCGGAAAAATTGCTCTCAGGTATTCCCAGATGGGACCTAATATTTGTCAGATCTTCTCTGCTGGGATAGTTGAAAAATGTGGGCTTTGGTGAGTGCATGAGTCCATGAGCAAGCTTATTCAAAATGAACTTAGTTGTAGCTCGTTTGGTTTTATTTTGATAGAAAATTATTTTAACGAAAAAACTCGATGAAAAGACATTTTATGGTACTAATTCTAAAGTGACTTAAAAGTTGCGTTTATTTTATAGGTTATTTTACTCATCATATTATCGGTGAAAAATTATGAACAGTACTTTCAGATTACAATACCAAAAGAGAGTTGATATGAATAAGCGCCTCACACGTTAGACTTGCAATGCCTGAATGATCACAGATCGTCATAGATATCAAACAATAAGATTATATCAATGTTTCAATCATTAAATCAAAGACTGATAATAACTAGCAAGAAGAAAATAATAATTCTAACATCTTTCATGTAATGAAACTTATGCAACACGCTTGTAACCTCAAAGTGCATCTCGCCCTAACCCAAATGCCTAGAAACCGCGATAACCAGGAGAGCCCCACTCTTCGGCCGGCGACCCTCTTCCCTCGGGAAATGGCTGGCTTGTACTAGATAGTGTCCCTGTCGGTAGTAACGTTAAGATGGCCAAGGAGGTTAAGTACAGGAAGCATTTCGAAGAAGCTGGAATGTACTGTGTCATAGAGGTTGGCTTAGTAAAAGCTTGCTTCAGAATATTTAGATTTCACTTTAAATGGTAGAAAGCTCGACTAAATGATGGTTATATAAGAGCATGAATGTATAATAGAAGAAAAACACTTTAAGTACTTTATTATTACTCATTTGACGTTGCAAATGTAATCTATATTTCAATAGAGCTTTATTCAGATTTTACTTTGAGTATCAATAAGAAAGGCTTATGCTATTAAATTCATGTCATTCCATTGATCCTAAATATCTTTCAAACAAATTGCATGTTTCGAATCACAAGCAAAGTTTCATATTCAGTGACTTCAAGAATAACTATTAGTATTCCTTTGAAAACTTAAAGACGTAGCTTTTTGCTTGATTAGAAACTATATTTAATTTATATTGAAGAAATTTAAGTGTTTATTAATAATGTTCATGTTTCATATGCCTTTGACTGCCGCAAATTGAACTTAAGAGGAAATAACTCTTGCATCAAATAAAATAGAAATATGCGCCAGACAACGCACCTCTTGTAATGGTCGAAGTAGGGATTAATATCCCTGTGTCACGAGGTACCACACAAGGAAATAAGCCAGGGGCGTCTCCCAGCACACCCAGACCCGAAAAGACCGTTTCCTGAATTGACCCGACCGGGAATCGAACCCGGGACACTACGGAAATTGAGGCGAGAAACCGTGCTACAGCGCACTACGCGTGTGTGTACTTCGTGTCGTCAAATGACTGACTAAGACATGCAAAATAGGTTCTGTTTTCTGCGTAATCCGTCAATAGTGTTTTTTTGACACATGCTCACGATCGAAATCGAGCTATGACGTCACTTCTTCTGGTGTGATTGGGCAATTCCGTCGATGGAAAGTGTCTCTGACAGACAGACGAATTTCACTGCAGGCGGTCGAGCGTGTCTGGTAGCGATTCGACAGAGTTTTGGGTACGTTACGTTAGAATAGCGGAAAGAAAAATTGTGGTTTTACGAGTATATTTGAGCCCTCATTATTGTGACGAAATTGTAACAGTGAATAAGCATGCATCAAAACGATACCATTGTGGATGAAGGTTATTTTTTAAGGCTTGTTTATTTGAGTGAATTTAATGAGAGGTTAAGTTTCTTCTCCTTAGCGTGTCGATTTCTTGACCATATTTTTGGGACCTATGACTCCGCCACCAGTACGGCCTTCACCAAGTTCTGTAGAGTGTTAGAACACTGACAGGACATGCATTAATACTTAATGAAATGGCAATGAAGACTGACCGTGTGCAAGTGTAATTGGATTTCCCTCAGCAGCCTTAGGAAAATTCAAAATATTTTACTTATAATGCAAATTTGCTGAATTCTTAAACACAAAATTGATTTGATAAGCAATAAGTGCCGTTTCAAATTCTAAGTGAAATAACACTGCTCTCATATCTAAACATTTGGAAGATTTCTCCGAACTTGTGGTTGTAAAAACGCTTTCTTATATCACGTGACCCCTGCACATTTTCAGTTTCCATAACTCCATGACCATTGTCTTGATTCAATCGTTACTGCTCCATTCAGGCCTTCGACCTCTCTCAGCATCTGAACTTGCATGTAGTTTTTAACGGTTTTTCGTTTTGATTCTATATTTTCGCCCTCGTTTTGTTTGTAGCAAGCTAACTTCGTTTTCGCTTTTTAAAGCGGAATTTTTCTGTTTTTTTTTTACAAAAAGGCAGATTTATTTATGTCACAGAAAATATTATATTTACGAAAATAAACTTCATGGACGGTCCATGTAATGTTATTTATTTTACTACTTCTAAGGGGATGGATGCAAAATTAATTAAATATAGATAAAACAAGATAGGAGAAGTGCGTTATCCCAGAGGGGGAGTAACCAAAGTTATGTAAGGTTTGAGGGAAATACAAATGTTATAGTAGAACAGGAAATAAAATTATTAATAAAAATAATTCTAGTCTCGGTTTATAAATCCTAATCTATATTTTAACACTCTAATTTAAATGTAAAATCGGAAACCATGTGGCCCGAATTTGGCCCGGGGGTTTGTTACCCCGGCCGGGTACTGATGTTAGATTGAATTTCTTTTATATATTATACAGTACGAATCTTTTATTGAATAGGAATTTACAAAGTTGAAAGCCGGCGGCACTATAAACTAATTCTATTGATTGCAAAACATGCAGATTGAATGCCTTTAAAAAAGGCTTCAATTGAATATTTCTGATAAAGTCTCTATTGAATGTCAATAGTAATAAAATTTAATTTGTTAAACTTGTTTTACTTAACTCACAACTTCGACTAAAGGGGTATGGGTAATGCTGGCGTAATTTTCGAAAATCGTGGCCACTCACCAAACCTTATTATTATGAAAGGACATATCGAGAGGAACAAATTTCAAATGGAGCACATATTGGCAAAGTATATCGGAGCTGAGATATTAGGTATCGTATTTTTAACTAACTACTCAATTTGAACTTGGTCCACACCAAGGAAAAGGTAAAAAAAGGGCATTATTTATAATACTTAAAACTGGTTATAAACATGCGACGCAATTAGGATTTAATAAGGCTAGTTCATATTTCATATTTATATATTTGCTTGTCACATGGTTTTACAGATGGAATAATAAAACCAGTACGTTAAACACATGACACCCCGCAGGGGCACATCAGTATAGATTAAAGAAGGCGTCACACAAAGTAAATCAAATAAAGAATGACAAAGACAAGTCATGAACCCACGAAACAAACAATAGGTACAATATAACCGTTGCTAAGCATTATTTGTGAAGAACTCGTCGAGTGCATAGTATGCTTTTTCTATGAGGTAGATCTTAAGTTGGTTTGTGAAAGGCTTTATTTCTTTGATATCTTTTATATTACAAGGGATTTTATTATAGTTTTCAATGCCCAGGTGCAAAAGGCCAATATTATTATTGTATTGTGGGTAAAAAGACTTTCAGATGTTTTTCTCATGTAATGTCTCTAATAACGACGTTAAGAATCAATACCTCCTATTTACATATTGACCATTAAAAAATGACTTTTTTTATACCACATCAGTGACAATCAAGCGTGCGGAACTGCGGACCGCCTGATGGACGCGTGCAACACCAGGGGCATCGCTCGAGCGTTGTCGACCCTGCAAAAACTTTTTCAGACCCCTCTTAAAGAACTCCATACTATAACTCAATGTAAGGGTCCTCAGAAGGAAACACCTCTGAAAACGACACCATTGCGGATTCAGAGTGTGAGGATGAACGCTCTGTCGGGGGCGAGCAGTGCGGTTTTAAAATTAGCCGTGGGCATCATATCAAACAGTTCTTCAGAACAAAACCCTTGTAGGTACAAGCGGTAGAACACGCATAGAGAGGCGAAGTCTCTACTTAGACATAACGGCTCTAAACCGCTTGTCAGTTTGGGATCGTCGATAATCCGGGTCGCACGCCTCTGGACCATGTCAAAAGGACTGAGTGGATATTCAGTCGCTCCTGCCCAAAGGTGACAGCAGTACTCCACGTCTGGCCTGAATTGCGATTTATACAGCAGCAGTTTTTGCCTAGAAGTGAAGTACTGCTTTTCCCTGTTTAGCACACCGAGCTTTTTGGATGCCAACTTCGCCTTTTGTTCCAAATGACTCCGAAACTGTACGTCACTCGATATTTCAACACCAAGGATCCCAATATTATTAGCTAAGGTAAGGATAGTGTTCTGGAACTGAGCAGCTACAGTGAATGGAGTTTTCTTAGCTATGAACGCGCAAACGTGGGTCTTAGCGGGGTTAAACTGGACTAAATTGTCCCGACCCCAATCGGAGACCCAAGCTAGGGTATTCTTAAGTTAGGGTTTGTCTTTTTGATGTCATTGACGTTAAGGATTTTTTCGTGATGGCTCGTGTTCCGCTTCCTGATGCTAAATACTTAAAATCTACTGCTTTGTAAAGAATATTATCATAATGGCTATCTAACTTGATGTATTGCTGGATGTACTTTTATCGAAAAATATACCCAACAGGTACATCTTAAAGCAAAATACCTCCCTCTCTTATTTCTGCATCCTTTTTAACAGCTGTAAAGTGAGGTAAGCTCCATAAAGTAACATTTTAGAACTATTATTGTAGTGAAGCTAAGGCAATAAATAATACTTTAAGAAATCATATCTCGGCTCCGACATCACTTATAACAATTCTGACCAGATATGTTTCTTTATTAGGGTGCTATAAATCAGTGATAAAACTAATTCTGGCCGCTAAAAAAAAAAGACGCCACGGGTTCATACAAAGTTACTCATACCCCTTTCATTCTCGTTGCCAAACGAAGCGTTTGTCAGCCAAATAATAATTCATGGATCGAAAAAATCCGACGACCATTTCATTCCACCTCTTTTCAACGTTAACAGATTTCTGCTTGAGATAAAGCATTGTGAAGTGGTTAGGTTGGGTGGTAATTTGTGGTTTTATCCCAATAAACACGGTATTATCTCTGATTTTTCCTGCTATCAGATGCATACATCAGTGAGTTTACACCGATGACAGTCGCCAGCGTCAGTGTTGACGTTTTTGTACGCGATTTCAGTATAGTGCCGCTAGTAAATAGAAATGGGACTAAAAATGGCATACGAATTGCTCTATAGTCAACTATCGTAGCTTACGTCACGGAAACTCGTGGTAGACGACTACTTTGTAAGTAAATGTAAAAGTGGACCTAAGTCACACCCCTGAGGAGCTCCATGTATTATATATTCCACCAGTCGTTCAGTGTTCCAGTTAATTTCCCTCCAATTTCCCGCCGGGATTCCTTTGCTGATGCCTGCCTGATAGGCAGATTTATATACTTTTTCATTACAGTATTGAAAGCATAATATCATAATACGTTGGTTCTTTAAAAGCTGGTCTTATTCAGGTCTTTAGTTTGTACGCATTGTTACTGTCTATTGATCTTATTGCACATCCATCACATTATTATGTAAACTTAACAAGACATACAATAACAAAATTAAAATAGCAAATTGTTATAGAGTTAAGAAAGTTTCAAAGCTTTGTGATGATGCTTCCATCTGTAATATTAAATTGAAAATCATAAATTTTGGTATTTTGTTATTTATTATTTGTAGATTCAGTTCCTTTATGTTCTAATTGTGTAATGAAATAAGGTGTTGAGTCTGTGTTATAATTTCGTGATTTTGTGAAGTTATTTTCTAAGCTTATATACTAATGGAATCGTTTTATATTGTTTCAGGTAAGAGAACTACATAAATATAACATCATTTAAAATGAATATGGTATTCGTCTACTGCGGTAAGTAATGCCTCCTTCGTTCTGACAATGTCCATTTGGAACACATTGCAAAGAAAGTATTCTTTTTCATCAGCTCGTAGATTGAAACATAATATGGCACAAAGATACTAAAAATTTTAGAGCAAAATAAAAACAATGGCATCATTAAGACTAGTAAAACCTCACAGTGCTGAATTAGGCTTTAATATCTGTTGCAAAAACCCGTCTCATTCGCAGCGCATCCTTACAGCGAGCAGCATTTAGCTTTCATTGCTATTCTACTCTTATTCATCTTATTCTTATTCTTCTTATTTTTTCTTTATTCGGGTGTGGGTGTGCTGGGGGACGCCCCTGGCTTATTTCCTTGTGTGGTACCTCGTAACGCAGGGATATTAATCCCTACTTCGTGACCATTACAACAGGTGTGTTGTCTGGCGCATATTTATATTTATATATTTTACTTCATAACCTTGATAATACCCACCATGTACCAGATCCTGTGTTTATTATTGGTAGGTAGGTTATCACGCTCACGTGACGTTTTCACGGTTGGCCGACGCGTCGAAACGCACCCTAACGCCTGGATGGACGCGCTTTTTATAGCAGTGTGACCCTTCAGTAGGCCCAGCCCTGCCAGTATCGCGACAGATTCCGATGCATCGATACTGCGATTTGAGATATACCTGATCCAATCTGGAATCGGAGACGCGAGACTTTGCGCCGCGGTGGTGACGTAATACGAGAGGATTTCGGTTCGGAAACACAGGATTTTTAGTTGCAACTATTGTTCTTATAGCGGTTGAACTAAAAACCAAGAAAATAATGATATTAAAGTCGTAGTCATATAATCCATAAAACTGCTGACAATCACCGTACTGATTTGCATACCGAGTAGGGCGACTTTAAAAAAATTCAATTGAAAGGGTATTCGGTTCAAAAAGAGACAGTGTAATCATATTGTTTTATTAATAAGGTTAGGAATCGCGTGCTACACGAACGATTGTTGTTTATTGTAAACTCAGAGCGGTTGTTTTAAGTCTTTCATCACCCGAATGTGCAGTTAATGAAATTGGCTTTTACCATTAGTATTTTAGGCAGCGCAAATAACTTGTAACAAGATACAGGATTATCTTAAAAATGATAATTATTTCATTTATTAAAATCGAACAACATGACTAATCGACCTGGTACATACAAGTACTTTCAAACACTTAGGTACATGAAATAAGGCTCAAACTTAAAGCTTAAAAGTGTCATGTTACTTATAAGCTACTGCAAAATAAAATGTGCCCACAACTCAAAACGTTTGCTTAAGGGCTTGTAAAAGAAGTATAAATAGGTTATAAATTGAATTCTTAAAAATGAACAGTACGAGTAATTAAATAAAAAGATACCGATAATACAAGAGACTGCAATACCGTAGAATGTGATAGTAGTATGACAAAAATACAAATGTGATAGTTGCCGCGGCTTTACGATAACAATGTCTAATGATTTAGTGTTTGTTGCGTTGCCTCTGCAATCGATTCGTGGTAGCTTAAGTGGTGCTTTCGAAAGCTTTCGACGAGAATGCAACAAATTGATCACGAAGCAGTAACTTAAAGGGGACGTCCAAATTGGCATAAAGACAGCACAGGGCTTTCTACGAACCTTCCTGATAATCCTATAAAATTATGATTTAATTTGACAACAACTTCCACATCCAAATAAAACTAAGGTACAACCAAACGTCAGCAACTTACAATATGTCATTATTATAATATTGAGTTTATAAAGAGCCCCAACAGTGCTACACCCCGAAATTCAGTCAAAACCTGCAAATGGTGTTAAAGACATAAAAAATCGGAACGATTGATATTTAGGCCATACGAATCAATTTGACCCGTAGCACGGAAAAAAAGAAGAAAAAGGGAGGAGTTATGGCGTTATTTTTTTTACATACATACCATCACGACTTTATCCCAAACGGGGTAGTCAGATGCAAGTGACTGTTGCCGTCATGGTGAACGGAACATTCAGAATCCCACTTTGCACCAATGGTATTAGAACCGAACGTGGTAAGTGGTAAGCCTTCCGCCGCTATTCGGGTTGATTTGGTTTTTCATCGATGTTTTCCATCACCGGAGAGTTGGTCGGAAATTAAACAACGAACACAACGATTTTGGTTCTGACCAGATTTGAACTCGGGACCACACGATCCGCGATCCGAGTTGGAGTGCTTAACCAGTAGGCTACGACGCTCTCGTCTTCTTTTTGTATGAAAAAAAAATGTTTTTTTCATGTTGTTCGATTTTAATAAAGGGCTTACTGAGCTAGTTCTAAAAATATATCACATCACAAATTTTAGTCACATGTATTAAATTAAATTAAAAATCATTTTCAAAACATACCAAGTTTGGGCTCGTCCAGATATGATACGGTTGCACATGTTTTTGTAAAATATGCTTCAATTGGTACGTAATATCCTCATATCTCTAACCCTAAAGAAGGATTTTTCAAAATATTTACATTTAGTATTTTTTTATAGTTTTTCAATTTATCAAAGATCAAGTGTCTGAAATTGAACTTCTTATACATGTTCCAACTAATCGTAATTTTGTCACATTTTGCAAAATTTAAAAATTATAAAAAAAATACTAAATGTGAATATTTTCAAATATCCTTTTGTAGGATTTGATATGAGGATATTACGTACCATTTGAAGCATATTTTACAAAAAAATATTCACCCGTATCATATAGCTAGAGCCTAAACTATGTTTTGAAAATGATTTCTATTTTAATTTAATATTAGTAACTAAAATGTAATCATGTGATATATTTTTAGAATTGGCTCAGTAAGCCCTTTCATAAGATACCACACACGATAGGTTTCCTAGCAAAAACATTTTTTTCCCTTTACAAAAAAAGATGTCGCCATAACTCCTCCCCTGTTTTATTTTTTTTGCTGTGCTACATACAGGTCAAATTGATTCGTAAGGCTTAAAGATCAATCGTTACAATTTTCATGCCTTTAACACCACTTGCAGGTAAATTTAGCGTACCGCTAGCACTAAAACGTGGTATTCAACAATCCCAGCTGTTTCAAGAAAATACCATCTGTCCATTTTGCAAACAGGCCATCATTTTTGGTAGTGTTCAAAAAATGACAGCTAGGTACAGGCCCAAATCAACTCAGACCAGTCCACGTTTTACATTCATTTCAAAGAATTAAAAGCTTTTCACGTTTGTATTTCTGACATAAATCGATTTGGTCCTTGGTTACAGTTTTACTTATTGATTACGACTCGCGTGGTAGTCGCCTTGAAATATTAAAGGGTGTATTTTGAGTTGGTTAGGTACAAAACGGACAAAACATATTTACAAATGAAACTAGAAATGATCGGTTTTAGTTGCGAAATGACGAGATCCCTGTGTGTATTGTACTTTCAATATAAACAAGTACGAAAACAACAAAACAATTAGCCCTAATTGAAATTGAACCCGTAGATACTACCACGGTTTAATCAAGCAGTTTGGATCAGTTTTGAATATACACAAAAGTGTAAGTCGAATTGGATTCCGTCGCAATCTGGCATCTTCAGTGAAGGTATATATTGCTAAACAATGGATTCCAAAGACAATGGTGCTCTTGGTGAGGTCAACGACTTCACAACTGCAAACTCTTCTCTGCAAGTTGAATTTGTTTGGTGTGCCTCAAGGTTCTGTTCTTGGCTCAAATATATAATATTGGGAATAGATACTGACAAACAAAATGGGTTACCTATGTGACATTTGGTTAAGCTTATTGAAGTTCAAAGTAACATACAAAATAATATTATGTGTGCTGATCATTAAAGCCCTTGTTAATAAACTGCTTATTCTTACTACCAATAATCTTGCCTGGTTACTTATTTTTGATAGTCTCGGTATTCATGTAAGGTCTTTAGCAACTTTTTTGTATCTATTACACTAAATATATTTGGTCAGTGCATCTGCAATGGCAAAACCACTGCACTGACCATGCCAGTGATGATTGGAGAACAAAAATTTTTTAGTGAAAACCAGGCGCCATAATGTTGAGTTTTTTTGTAAGAGTACTACCCTTCGAAGAGAACTTTAACTTATAATAACTTTGTAAGCCCGTTAAAAATACTAAAAGCAACCTTTAAGACAATGTCCCATAAATTGAATTTCGTTCCGCTACTAAGTTAGAACTGGCTATAAATTTTAACCACCAACATTTCTCGGGACGCTCGCGGCTAAGTAAAGGTGGTCTGCTTAAAATTCAACCCTCGCACTAGACTCTGCAAGATTAGAATACGAAGAGCGTTCGTTTACTCGCGATGGGAAACTGGCGTTGTTTGTTGGTGACATGTTTCAGGCGTGTAATGACCATCTCTATGTTATTTAGGAAAACATAAAGTTTTCTGATAATAACATCACGTTGTTCAGTGCTTACAATCATAAGCGCGCTGTTTTGAATATATCTAGAAGGTACTACCTTTTGGATATGTTTTAATATTTTCTAAATATATCTTAAACTCTACTATCAAGGTAGTCTTTTCAGGGGGGATTTGAACAACGCCTACGACATTTTATGTCTTTTTTCTATTATTTTCATTAAATTCTACTGTGGACGGACTAAAGGATTGTTTTAATTTTCATGATGATTCATTATGGAAAAAGAAAGTTACGTAGTTATACAAATTAATTCAAACCACATGCATAAGATCTTCAGGCTTGCCACCTACCACATTGGGAAGGCCCATATTTAAAAATTCACCTAATCATAAATTTTGCTTAAATTTTGTTTTACGAATTGTATCCGATCTCTACACATACCGATTACTGATTGTAACTGATTTATATGATGGGGGTGTATAGAAATGTCAAATGTATTTCCTAACAATTTATCTCAGTTAATAAGGCAAAGTTGATATGGCTATTTGGTTGTATTTCTGCATTAATTTGTCTTGTAATTAAACAATTAAACTGTCTTGATGTCAAGAGGTCCCGCGTGTCATAATATCGTTTGATAACTGATGTGTCTGTATGAAAACAGTTTGTTAAATAATAATTGGGGCTCAAAACAATATTTAAAGTACCATCTGATCTCATATCGTATAATTATGTACTTACGTCAATCGAATTGTTTAGATTTGTGGCATTTTCGTGAGTAGGGTTGTCAAAAGTAAATCAATGGCATTTGGTGAAAACAGACCCGTAACCTAAAAATCGAGTTCAAACGGATAGAGTCGCAGGCAAGAAACTAGATTGCATTGAAATGATTTTCATATAGGATCCGAGTTTTTTAAAGATCTCCCACACCTAAAACTTCTTCATGCTTAATTTCTCATTACCATTTGGTATTAACTTCGCCATATCAACGGCAGCTAACCTAATTTTATTCGTACTAATCTATAAGTCATAATCGTACTGCAATTATCAATATAAACTATTATGAGAACCGAAATGAAGAAGATTATTGCTTCCAGTATTCGCTTACTTCCTTCGTGCTATTTTACTTTAGGTTAATTCGCATTTACATAACCCAAGCCTATTCAGCTACATGAAATTATTTTTTAATTAAAATTCAAGTTAACCCTAAATCTCTAACCTCGCCCCGACGACCCCTGACTCGTAAAGTTCAGCTAATTTGACAGCCCTGCTATCAATCAGCGTTATTGGGTATCTGCCTAGTTTGTCATTAATTGAACCGATACCCTGACATAATCAGGGCTTCTCTGAAGCTTGGCTTTCATGACTGTTATTTGAAAGCTTAATCTATGTAAGCCGAAATTTCAGGCTCTAATGAGGAACAGAGGCGTTCACATCAACCATTACATAGGGGCACCTTATGCTACTGATATAAGATCCATTTTGCAATGGTTTTGTAAAGGTTGATGTGAGAGCCTATACGCTGTATCTGTTAATTCTGTACTCCATATCAGAAAGGGGTGTAACAAATCTATAACTATTAGAATTAATTGATTATTTCGATTTATATTAAATACTAGAATTGATTTTTACCACCTTGTATTTTACGCGAATTACTAAATAAGTCGTTTCGATAACGTTTATTGTATAACGGGGGGACCTGGGGCCTGATTTTGCTATTTAAAAGACAATGGTTTCGTAATGGAACTGCATGATTTTTACATTTGGCCCAATCTAAAACGTGTCTTAATCACGCTATTCAATTACGATCATTTTTGTCAAACAAAATATGAACTACTTCAAACAAGCCAAAGATATCTACACACGAAATACTAGAAATAGGAATAGATTGGTTTCTGAAATTATTCCCAGAAGTGAGCGGTTTCGGAAAAATTGTCATTGGATGTGTATGAAAATTTATAACAAAATACCAAAATTAATAAAAGATCTATCCACAAGTAATTTTAAAAGCGCCTTATACAGGTGGCTTAGTGAAAAGGCATTCTACACAACACAGGAATTTCTAAATTCGCAAAGTGACGCATGACTGTAGGTAATTTTGACTTTTAGACTTTTTGGAGATGTTAATTTGAATAACTGTTGACATGTGCTCATTATTAATGTTCTTTGAATTATTATTATGTTTTTATTTTTATTTTATTTTTAAATCGATCTTGTAATTTTGACACTTATGCCTTGTAAATTCAATCACTTATTTTTTTTTAAATTTGCATGCTGTTAATAACGGCTGAGTAAGCAGAACGTCCTAAAAATATGTCATCTTCAGTGTACCTTATTCATAAACAGATAATAAATTTCATTTCATATTGGTATTTAAATAGCAAAATCAGTGGTGGGGATCTAACCCAGAGGTCAAACATTCATGTGACGAACATTTGGGTTTGTTTGTAGCCTAGGTTTTATCTTAAATAGTATGTATTTAGTAATATCAGAACATGTTTATCAGTCTCTGACGTCCATAGCACAAGCTCACCTTGGTTTGGCTATGATTACCGTGATGAAAGTGTCTCACATATTTGAAAATGTATTATGGTCCCGCTACCAAATGCCCAGCCCTGCTTATCACTCAGCTCTCGATTCAATAATATATTATCACCAGTTGTTAATTTGCCGTCGATACGCTGACATATTTAGTGATTCTCTTAAATTATTTCATATCGACCATTTATTGTTTGGTTCTAAAATTTGCGTCATGCAAAATGTAGTTAACTCGATAAAGTTGTGAGTGCGTTGTGGTTTTTTTGACTAAAGACAGTTATCTATGTTTCCAGTTAATTTGTCTTTTTAAAGCAAATAACTTACCCTGCCATGTGTTGCATTGAAAATGCTAAAAGATTTTTCTTGTGCATACCTAGTGAAGATATGAAGTGGATAAAAGTTAGTAGACTTCATTTTTAATCTTTAAAATAGTTGCCTTAAATCTTAACCATAAATAGCATTCAAGTAATATAAAAAAAAGCTTCTTAGGAAAGTTGTAATAAAAAGTCGACGGAGCTATAGTAATAATAATCTCCGAGTTAAAAACTCCTGAAGTTCTTGGTTGGTTAGACTTTAAACTTTAAAATGGCCTGTGGATTAAGACACGACTAGACTATATATTTACGATATTGAATAAGGCGCGTAAATTTTAGGATAGAAAGAAAGTATATTCGTTAAAAATTGAAAAAAATAGTAGATTAAAGATTTTACCTTATTGCTAACATAACAACGTATTTTTTTTTTTTTCAAATTACAGTTTACCTAATCGGTAGTTTAACTGTAAATAATCAAATGATAAGCTTCGCGTAACCCTATAAAAAACAAAGACAGTGTAGACAGTTATTATAGTACTTCAGTGGCAGTGAAAATTTTACCGTTTATCGACAGTCAAAAAATCTGTGTAAAACCACCATCTACTAGCGTCATACATACATCTTGCAACTTCCAACAACCAGTCCCGCCATCTAGCGGCAGCTTTACCACACCACCGTAGACGCCCAAGGGCGTCTGTTCTCCGGCACAATAAATCCTCAAACGATGAGACACCGGGTGCTGCCTCTGCTGGCGCCGGTGTTCCTCTCCAAGCTGTGGCGCCGCCGGCGCGCTAAGGCCATCGAAAAACTGCACTCGGTACGGCTTGGCTACAATTTTAGCCCACTTAAGTCCATGCCAGTCCATCTTAGTCCATTTCAGTTCCACCTTATTTTAGTCTGTTTTAGTCTATTCGACCCCATTTTAGATCATTACAGTTGATACTTTCCAATATCGTGGTCATAAACCCATCCAGGTTGATAGGCTGACCAAAAATATTTTAAGTAATTTAGAATCTCAAATATTCGAATGAATCAGAACGCTGCAAGTCAGATATAATCCAGAAATAAATTAAAGGTATCAATTCAGATAACTATTCAGTATGTTAAATAGCTAATTAAAAAATAAACTTTTTTTTTTACTCTGCAATCTGCATAACCCGTCTTTATTTCTGCAGATTCTACATCAATTCAGCTATCCATACCCTGGTCGTTAGGGTCAATTCTGTTATACGACGTGCTTTATATTAAGTAATTTACAATCAAATATATTTTATCGTTCACCCGTCCCCTTGACAAAACCCCTGAAGCTGCAGGCCCGTTATCGCTCCCAACACGCACCGCTGTTTCGGCCTCTCGCGTTATCGTTAAGTCCAGATTTTCAGGGGTTCACTTCCCTGTTTAATGTTACACGACAACACACAGAGAACACATAGAGCTTGTCTAATCTGAAATGACGCCCCACTCCACCGCATTTCTGCACACATAAAGCAAAGAAAAGTAAAGTAATTAGCCTATATACTGTCCCCCTACTAGGCTAAGGCCTCTATCATTGAAATCAAATCATCGCTACAATGGATGGGGATTGGTGCTTCATATAAAAAAGGTAATATAGACGCAATAAATAAAATAGTGTAGCGCGTCATTTAGGGTTAGACAAGCTCTACCTAATTTTTTTTGATTCTGACGTGGTGCTTTTTGCTTGAGATGAAGAGAAGTGCAAGTGTGCAAAAATAAGATTTTGTGTGGTCTCTGCCTACCCCATGGGAAAGAGATCGTATTGATTGATTATGTAGGAAATGGGTATTCTGTAAAAATAGCTATGCATAAAAACAGTGGTTATTTGATAAAATTTTGATCTGCTTCAGTGTGAATGAGATGATTCCCGTAAAATATTAAAATCACACTGTATTAAGTTTTTCGATTTTCTCTCTTGATTCGAAGGCAGAAAAGTTTTGTAATTGCGATAGTATGATTGCAATTGCAACATGGTCCCCAACCAAGGGCCAAGCCCTGGCTTGGAACCGGTTTAAAAAATAACGTTTTCAAAACGTTCCGAACGGTTCCCTGCATAGCATTTTGAAAATGGTATGCAAGGCACATATTTTATGAGAATGGAATAAAACCGGTTTATTCCACAAGAAACAGAGGCTCGTGGCGTGATGGCAAATGGCAAAAATTCATACATGGCGATTGGCGACACTTTTATTTATTTGAGAATGAAAATATTTCGTAGCGATAGATCTATTTGTTAGATGATACATACAAGTTGATGACAAAATATAAACGTTGCTGACGAAAAAAAATTATCCCCTTATTATTACTGCATCAATGTTCTTTAAATAGTTCAAACTTTACCGATACGACCCGTGACTAAGCTGCGTGGCTGTGAATTATTATTACTAGTTTCGTATTGACGCCAATAAATAGAAAAAAACCGGTTAAAAATGATTAAAAACGTTATTTTAAGCGAGAACGACTCACATTTTTCTTCTAAATCGTTTTTATTTGGCTCCGGAACGGAACAAAAACAAAACCAATACGTTCTTAGGCATTTTGGACGAAAACGGTCTAAAAAAACCGGTTTCCAAGCCCTGGTTGGGACACACCAGTAAAGTGGAAAAAAATAGAATTATGAAAAAGGTCGGGGGACGATTAGTTCAAACAGGCCACCTGACACTGGCCACTGCATAAATGGGCATCCTTCATGTTTAGCGCAGCGGAAAAACATTTATAATACCTAATTTTATCTCTTATATCATGAAGTTCAATGACCGGGTTATCTGCAAAGGACTAAAGAGTCAGGGCATTTCTGCGTCACTTTATCTCCCCCAGACTTATATTTACGGTTATCCGGACGCTTTATCCAGCTTCGGCTATCCGGAAACCGGATTCACTAGTTCCCTGAACGTAATTAACTGAACATCATATAAGTAAAAACATTGAATTATTGATCATTTTCTTTGAAGCTAATTTAAACCTCTTGTCAGTCGAACACTTTTGAGGGGGATATAGCCTACCAGAACATTTAAATTATGATCGTAAATCATGAATTCATAACATAGGACTGACTCATTTACAATTTTAAATACATTTTATAACAAGGTATTCATGGTGAACACATTAACTAACTTTTTTAACATTCGTTTAACCGAGTCATTACATTGAACGAACTTATGACGTAGATCCGGTCGGTGCTCTATAGAGCCTATAAATAAAACAAAATAAATAAGCCCCGCTATCTGAGCCTATTTTTGGAATGACGTAGAACCTCCCCTTTGTACAGTCGACCAAAGCCATAGAACAACAATGCAGCAAAAACTGAGCTTTCAGTGTAACCACTGAAACCGAGTTTTCAGAACTCAGCACTGTGTTTGAGCTCTGGATGACTGTACTTAATGCCATCTGAAACACAATCGTACTCTTATAACAACGCGATAAAGGCCATTTTTGTAAAACTTCCTTTTTACTTAATATTATACGCTACGGAATTGACACGAAATACACAATATAAGCTTAAGTTATTCGCCCTTGAGTTTCTTTGCAACATTCTTTACTTACGATAACTACCCCAGTCACAAGTAGTGAATAAACAAGAATAGTATTTACTTCTACAGTTTCAATGCCTATTTACTACAGGTTGTGAAGCTATATGCGAGTGGGTGCCATTGTTTTCTTTCTTGAATTGATAAATTTTCCGCCTTTAATTACGGGCTTTAAGTTAAAACTAGCAGCTGAAGCCATACGTTAATTAATTCGCTTGTACCAAAAGTAATTATTCCGAAATCGACTTAGACTATAAGTTTGTTGGAGCAGCAGTAGTGCCAAAATAGTTTTTCAACGATTAATTCTTTATGGTTTTTTCCCCAAGAGTGGTCTAACACCCTTCGCATCCCGTCACTTCTCGTGTGCACTCACCAGCATTTTATTATACATTTACCACCTAGCAATAATAACATCCATTTATTTATTTGCAGAGTCACTCAGACAAGGTGAAGTCGTCTTCGGTGAAGATGGGCGCCGGGGGCGGGGGCTCGTCGGAGGGGGGTAGCACGCGCGTCTCCTCCCGCTCGCGGGCCTCCGAGGAGCCACACATCGGTCAGTACAAACAAGATGTACAACACTAGTTTACGCTCGCTACATAACACTACTCACTACACAACACTAGCGTATAGGTTTCTCCCATTTCAAGTGATACGATACGGCTTCGCTGCATGCCTAGGCGCTCGAACCTAGGAGCATGCGTCGTTTGATCGCAAAAGTTCACTCGGCACATCTAAATCAACTGACAAAGTGGTGGGGCGCTTCATGTCAAATTAGACAAGCTTTTTACTTGTAACTTAACTACTACTAACTTGTACGACTGTTGATTTCAATGAGTGACTTGTACAGCAGTGTTACAGTGGTTGTAGCTAATTAATTATTTATTAGATTGGTTACTTGTTTCACTTTCTATGCCATGCTTTACCAATTCTCACCTTAAACCGATATCCGTTAGGCTGCTGAACCTTCTGCTCTAGCCTTCTCAATGAGCTGAGGAGCTACATTTGTTGTTTCTTTTTTACAGGGAAGTACAAGTTACTAAAAACGATCGGCAAAGGCAACTTCGCGAAGGTGAAGCTGGCGAAGCACGTGCCCACCGGCAAGGAGGTCGCCATCAAGATCATCGACAAGACGCAACTGAACCCCGGCTCGCTCCAGAAACTCTTCAGAGAGGTCAGATTTGCATTATTGTCATATATTTTTTTTATAAACATTTCTGGGACAATTTACACCAAGATCATCTGACCCCTAACTAAGCAGAGCTTGTACTATGGGTTTCAGAGACTGATAAACATATTTAAATATTTCTATTTAGAAATTGTTGTATTAAATGTATTTACATACTTAAATAGATAATAACACTCAACAAACACAAATGTTCGTCATATAAATGTTTGTCATAAGTGGGGATCGAACCCGCGACCTTCATTGCATTGACAACCTATCGTCGTTGTGCAGAACTCTGTTATGAAAGCCGTTCTTAATCTTCGTTCATTCAGTTACTTGAGTTGTTGACAGTGCTAGGAGTGAAAAGCCAACCACTTCAGTTTTAATAGTGTTTGAAGCCTTGTTTTTTAAGGGTTAAGGGGTAAATCAGTCGAAGAGTTACATCCCCCAAAGTGACATGATCTACGGGAATATTGGCTACAGGAATCGGTCGTCTAGCTATAGTGTTGCAAGTGTATGTCCGTTGATTCTCTCGATTACTGCGCTTAATATAATGCATTTATTCGTTTACATCAAAATTAGCTAATAACCTTGCATTTTAGTGTATTGGCTCTCAAAGGAGGTGTAGGTTTTAGATTGGGAGAGTAAAAGACTTTGGTCTGATTTAAATGTTAACATTACCTACTTTGTGCCAAGGCAAACTACCTCTCTGAATTAAATTTTTATGATGTTGCAATTTCAGGTACGGATAATGAAGATGCTCGACCACCCCAACATCGTGAAGCTGTTCCAGGTGATAGAGACCGAGAAGACGCTGTACCTCGTCATGGAGTACGCCTCAGGTGGCGAGGTTTGTTCATTCAATTAACAAATTACGGGGGCTTGAGGCTAATCTGAGGTCTAAGCAATAAATAAAGCCTACATTTTGTGACGGACTAGTACCTGAAATAGGTTTCAGAAGAGAAACCTGTCTTACAGGTCACCATGAAACTATCATGACGTCAAAAAAATGGCTTGCTTAGTTTTCACTAAAACGGAGCGCCTTGTGTGGTTTCTATTTGGTTTTGGTTGGACGACACGGTTAGCGTAGTGTGCTAGAGCACCATCTCTCGCCTTGGCTGGCGTGGTGTTCTGAGTTCGATTTATCGGACGGGTCAATTCAGGAAAGGATCTTTTCTAAATTGGTTCGGTATGCGTGTGCTGGGAGACGCCCCTGGCGTAATTCCCTGTCTGGTACACAAGGATATTTATCCTTACTTCGTGACCATTACGAGTGGTGTGTTGTCTGGCGCATATATATCTATGTCTGTTGCTATAATATTCCATCTCTCCCCCCAGGTGTTCGACTACCTGGTGCTGCACGGACGCATGAAGGAGAAGGAGGCGCGCGCCAAGTTCCGGCAGATCGTGTCCGCCGTGCAGTACTGCCATCAGAAGCGCATCATACACAGGGATCTCAAGGTACGCTAATGATATCCAGTTTGGTTATTTTTTAGCCCACTAAAACAGCGTTTCTTCGGATCCTGGATCGTGTGATCCCCGGTTCAACTCAGGCCAGAACCATCTTTGTGTTCATTGTTAATTTCCGACTAACCATCCGGTGATGGAAAATATTTATAAAAAACCAAATCGGCCCGGATTATGGCGGAAGGCTCACCGCCTACCACGTTGGGTTCTAATAACATTGGTGAAAAGTGGGCTTCAGAATGTTCCGTTGGCGGCAACAGTCACTTGCCTCTGACTACCCTGTTTGGGATTTAATCGTGATGGTAGATTTTTTTATTAATAACCTCGTTAATTTCTAATTTCCTACCTGTAGCACTCTCAATTATTCTATTAAACTTATTTTACGTTCCAGGCGGAGAATCTCCTCCTAGACGGCGAGATGAACATCAAGATCGCCGACTTCGGGTTCTCCAACGAGTTCACGCCCGGCGCCAAGCTCGACACCTTCTGCGGCAGCCCGCCCTACGCCGCGCCAGAACTCTTCCAAGGTAAGATAAGATGCGGTATCCTTCTTTAATATACAAACAAATAAAGTAACCAAACCCTAGATTAGAGGAAGTTAAAATGTTATTTAAAGTCAGTCTTATTCAGTAAAAAAACATGTTGGAACTAATTTATTTATCGTGTCGCTCATCTTGTAATTGAAGAAAGTACATATGTACTTCGAAGTGAAAATTTGACAGTACGGAAAATGGGTCTTATGTTGGCGGCATAAATATGTCAAACTTGACGTTCTGTCGTGCTGACACGGATACAATCAATGAGATACTTCAAATGACACGGATCCAATCAATGAGTGACTTCAAATTATGTCCTGTAAACAGACCATAATTATTATTTAGACCAGAAACAATTTTAATTTTAAAAATAATATCAATAAGAGGTAAAGTTTCTTACTTTGTTTGTTTGTAATAGGTAATCTTTGGAAATACTGATCCGATCATGAAAATTCTTTCACTAACCAACTATACAGGTGTGTCATAGGCAATTTTTTTTTTCATTTAGGCTCTATTTTAACATGAGAAATACGGGAGGTAGTATTAATTAAATTAATGGAACTATTGCTTCAAATACTTTTACTAATTTTTAGTGTATTTTCTACCTCACTTATTGACTAAGTTGTTCCCAACTAATTCTAACAAAACGTGTTTTTACAACGAACAAATTACGGTGAAATTGCTTCACCTATTTTCTCGACGTATTTGGTATAAATGACTGTACCAAGCTACAGAATATTAAACAATAGGCTGTTGTTTAATATTCTGCAGCTTTGCTGTACTTGCTGTGTCTATTAATGTTAGAATTTAAGCATTTTTTTTCTCAACAAACAAATTGTGCTCTACTAACTCGCATTGTCAAACCACAACAAGTTTAAAAGAGTAACTACCGAGTTTCTCGCCGGGTCTTCTCAGTAAAAATCAACTCCTCCGACGCGGTGGTAGAGTCGCATTATGTTTGTATACTGTTTATTTATTTATTCATATTATTATAGTATTTATGTCTATTATTTAGTATTTTTTTTGACTATTTAAAAGTACTGATTAAGTCTATATAAATAAAGTTTTTTTTACCTATACTTATGTATGGCTGTGAGGCCTGGACACTAACCCTGAGAGAAGAACAAAAGCTGCTTGTGGCTGCAAGGAAAGTACTGCGTAAGATTCTGGCCTCAACCCAAAACGCAGACGGAGTTTGGAGGAGGAGGACAAATCGCGAGATTGAAGAGCTGGTTGCCGAGCCCAATATCATAGGCGAGATAAAGGGTCAAAAATTTAGGGGCGACCGTGTGGGCGGGGCAGGTATCGCTGGGAGGACAAGGTCATGGAGGACTTGCGCGAACTCCAGGTCGAAGACTGGCATGAGGTGGCGCACGATAGACCAAAGTGGCGTATCTTAGTGTCGGAGGCCAAGACCTACTTTGGGTCGCTGCGTCACCATAGTAGTAGTAGTAGTTGTCCGTTGCAAAAACACGTTTTGTTAGAATTAGTTGGTTAAAATGCAACAAGAAAGTTTAAAATGTTATTTAAGTTATTCCCCATTCCAGGCAAGAAGTACGACGGCCCCGAAGTGGACGTGTGGTCGCTCGGCGTCATCCTGTACACGCTGGTCTCGGGTTCGCTTCCCTTCGACGGCTCAACATTACGAGAACTCAGGGAGAGGGTGCTGAGGGGCAAATACAGGTAATGGAGTAGCGGGGATGGATTAGTTACACCATAAAAAATGAGAAATGTGAATGAAAATTTGAAAAGAAAAACTAAAAGTTACCTAAGTTACCATAATAATATTTATTTCTACTTAAGTCAATTTTAGCCGCTAACTAACGCCGCCAATTCGATTTATTTTCATAACTTCCAAATTAGACATTGTTTTTAAAAACTGAACAATGGATATCTCAAAAAATACTTCTTTTAAATATTGAATGTCTGTCCACGACTTTTCATTCTGTTTTTAAGTTTTAGATCGCGTTTTTGCTAAAAGTGGCCACTTTCAAATCAGTTTTTAGAAACAATTTCTAATTTGGAAGTTATGAAAATTAATCAATAAATTGGTGGCGCTAGGTGGTTTAATTTGCCTTACGGTGTAAATAATCCTCTGGTATGTTTTTTCTTTGATTGTTCAGTTTACAAATTTTAAATCTGACTGATTTACAGCTGATTTAGTATGAATATACAGAAATAATTTAAATTAATTACATTAACAGCAAATTTTACTGCAATGTTTATTAATGAAGACGAATTAAACCGTAAGCTAACAAAACTGTCGTGTAGACAAGCTGTGCCCTGAATGTAAGTTTGACATTTACGTAACTAAATTCTCTAAGAAATAGTTTCGCTACTGCCCAATAGGGGCGCTGTTCATGTGTAATCTGGCAGTTTCAGCACTTTCAGTTTTTGAAATCTGCATCATTCTGTGGAATGTGAACTTTGAATACTCGAGACTTAGTATGATATTAAAAAAATATGAATATTTTTGATAAAATTGTAGTAAAAAAAACTGAATTTGATTACCTGACCTCTATCCCCAGAATACCGTTCTACATGTCGACCGACTGCGAGAACCTGCTGAAGAAGTTTCTGGTGCTGAACCCGGCAAAGCGCGCGTCGCTGGAGAGCATCATGCGCGACAAGTGGATGAACACCGGCTACGAGGAGGACGAGCTGCGGCCCTACGTGGAGCCCATGCAGGACTTCAAGGACCACAAGCGGATAGGTATGCGACCGTTCTACTCCTCGCGGAAGCTTTAGTGTGGGATAATAACGCGTAGACAGCGAGGGGCACCTTTGGTGATGCCACAAATGTTTAGCCGTAACAGATAAATGTGAAAGTACCATCAGAACTCCAACAAAATGTTTGTTTTTGAAGTGAATGTGCGTAATAACATTATCAGAAAAGCACCAGCAATGTTAATTTTAAGAAACAATTCTGTAATGCAATAATTTGGGCATCTCAGCTGGGGCCCCTTTTTGAAATTATCCTTCTAGGTGTTATTATCCTAAAATTACATAAATATTCCGTACATAAACTAACTGCATAATGAACGGATAGAAATATCTTCTTAAACCATCTTTTTAAATTCATCAGTCACACAGACACTTCCCAGTAAAATTGTATAAAATAAGGCCCCAAACTGGACAGCCGCGGGCGCCGTAGCGTCTGCAAACTCAAACTCAAATAACTTTATTCAAAAAGACTTTTACAGTAAGTACTTTCAAATCGTCATATTTAAATCAAGAAATAGTTAATAATAGACATAAATACTATAATAATATGGACAGGTAAATACACAGTATACAGACATAATGCGACTCTAACCGCGTCGGAGTGGTTTCTTGCTGAGAAACTCAGCAGTTACTCTTTTAAACTTGTGTCGGGTTCACAACATGCGGCAGTACAAACGGCTCGCGCGACTTGATAGAAATGCTTTGCGCGCCCGCGGTCGACCAGTTTGCAGCCTAAGTGCAGTAAAATGCTGAAAATTGTGACGAGAATTATATTTTCAATTGTGATGATTACTTTTACGCTTCCTTTTGGTCAATTTACGCATTCAAAATAAGAAATCATTTAGCTTGCTCACTTAACTAGAAAAATACCACAGTAATGAAAGTAGGTCCAACACAACATTCAATGACAATCTCTAGGTAATTTTTACATGTTACCTTTTATAAAAACTAAGTAAAGCTTGCAGTACTGTAACCAGATACGAAGCCAGTTTTATATTCCATTCACATTATGTGACTTTTCTGTCACATGATGTGACTTTTCTGTCACAATAAGTGACTTTTCTGTCACATTATGTCACTTTTCTGTCACATTATGTGACTATACTTCACCGATCCTTTGTGTAAACATATTTACCAAACAAGCACAGTATAAAATGGATTCATATAGGACCGCAAATATGAGGGTTTTGGTGTGGCACACAATAGCTTTAATTTATAATTAAACTTCGCTAATATTTTGTTATTTATAATGACCAGTCAATGAGATAAATTATTTTTTAATCTCATAAACTTTTTCTACGTTATTTATAATCAATTTGTTATCTCAATGTTAACATATGTGGGATGGTAAAAAAGTTTTTGGCCTCGTAGAAAATGATTTGGTCTGACAAGACTCTTATAGTATTCATATTGCTTTGTTGTAGAGGCCAAACTCAGGCCCGTATTCTAGAACGTCTATTCTAAATCCATACTAGAATAAAGAATTGAGTTACAAATTAGTGAACACATTCTAGAATACTTAAATTTTCAGGTTTCAAGAATATAATATAATGATCGCTTTAAACTTTTAAATCATTACTTATGTACAAAAAGTATCTTGCTCGTTAAATTTCTTGTTTTTAACGATAAAAATATGCCTGCTTGACCTGGGTGCCATAACACCTAAAATATTGTCAATCCCCTAAATTCTAAATAAGTGAAGAATGTTATTTAAAAAAACCGTCATATCGAAGCACCATCTCTAAATTAGGCCAAAACTTTTCTACCGCCCTGGTTTGTATGTATGTTTATGTCGAGTGAACCATGGCGACTTCTGGTTTCAGATTTTAAGGACCACAAGCAGATAGGTAAGTTGTAGGGGCTCTAGGCACGGTCACGCCGTAAGTTAAGCGACGCCATTGGCTCTTTGGTGGCTCGGCAGACTCTGATCACAGAACTCGCCATATTTCATACGATATACTCGTACATACTAAACCATGTGGTTTCGTTTGTGTTGACATCTCTAGAAAAGTCATTAAAAATGATTTTGTTAGCGACAAACACTTTTGACAGCCAATCTGTAGTAGTTGAAAATTGGGTATGGGAAAAAAATGAAACATGTCCTAAATCGAAAACCATTTCGAGGTATTTGTATTTTATACCTTATTTTAATATTTAACATTTTTAAAGACAAAGGATCTAAGATATTTTAAATTAAATATGTTGGCAAACTGGGGTCATTCATTTGACCCCAGATTGCCAACGTACGCAAAGAGTAGATTGAGGTTCATAATGGACTCTTGACGGTAATCTAATTGACATCTCACAATTGAAACCCATTAGGTCGTATAAACGTCCTTTCACGTGATTGGTTGATATTCTACCGGCTAAATCAACGAAATATTCAAATTAGTTATTAAAAATAGTAAAAGTATTTATAAAAAAACAAAAAATATTCTCATACCTAATTCGACACTATCTCATTAAACACTTATTGAATAAATTAAAGCCTTTTTTATTCATTATCACGCTAAGTCGAGTTGCTTTTCAATAGTGCTAAATAATACTCTTTTACAAAAATAATACATTTTGGGGCTCATTTTGCCAACGTATCTTAATTTATAGTAAACCAAATTCAGCAGAAAATTAGGATGAGTTCAAGTTAACAGATTTTACCATTTATAAGGTCATCAGACCATTTATAAACTATAAAATCATCATTTTAAATCAGTCGTTTTATAACTTACTCGAGTCGGTAACGTCTGACTTAATTGGCCCTTGAATGTATAAAGATCATTGATTAAAAAATGAAGTTAAATATTGTATGAATATATAAATTATATGATATTTGTTTTACATTCCATGCGTTCATCGCTCCTTTGATAACGGCACAGCGCAAGTTGGTACGTGACCACGCCGCGATTTATATTATCTGTATTCGTCTTAGACATTGTGTATACTAAAAATGTCTCATTGTATGTCTGTCTGTCACCTTAAAATACTTTAATATTGCTTTTATTTTACATGTACAGTCGGGAAACGAAAAGGTTATGCACGTCGAAGTGTATTTGTCATGTCAATGTCATGCGTTATGTCATGTAATGTTACTGTCGTGCTTTTGTCTGTTGTGCTTTTAGATGAAAACGTTTTTATGTGCCCGTGTAGTTTATACGTTAATTTGAAAACTTTTTGCTATAACCTTTTCGTTATTACGATTAGTAAAATATAGTATTTTTTATTATTATTTTAATAATAGAAAAAAGATTTCAAGCCGTTCTTGTGTTCATATAGTTAACTACTCAATGAATATTTAATGCAATAGATAATTGTGTTCATGAATTTACTCTGAGAAACTGATAAGACAGAAATACAATTTATTGTCTTATACTAGATTATACAGAGTATTTTTTAATGAAATGCCTATTGCACGGCAGGTTTAGAATCATTCTTGGAGCATATTTCTCTACAATCATATTGGTATGAGGATTTTAAGTTTTATCTGCCGGGCCTCCGAAAAGATAAAAGGATACTTATATAATATAATATGTTAATTATAAGTTGTGTCATGACATTTTGAATGCTATCCTGCATATTTGGCAATTCGAAGAATTATCTTGCAGATTATATCGCTTTCTTATTTCATTAATGTCTATTTCTTGGCACGCATGGTAAATTTATCCCTTAATACGCGCACATTTATTGTTTGTAGGTACTGCAAACAATCTTTGCAAATGTATTTATATATTTATTTTTTATTTAATAAATTAGAACGTGCTGTGTCTAGTTTAGCTGTTGTATTTATTTTGTTTTGTTATTTATGGGTAAGGGTACAAATATTTTATTAGATTTTTGAATGTATCTTCATTTCCTAGATATTCTTTTACTTTTTATTTTCAATCAAATCCAGTGTATGCGTACTATAAGCTGTCTTTTAATAAGTCTGAGATTGCTTTGTAGAGCTGGTCTTTTATCTGTTTAGAGTATAAAAAGTGTTTTTGTTTCTTTTCCTTGTATTAAGACTTTTTTTTTACACTTCTTCCTTTGTCATTTGGGTACCCTTATACCCTTTTGTGTATTATATATCCCATAAAGATTGACCGTAACAGTTAATGTATTGTTCCGACAGAGGCGCTGGTGTGTCTCGGCTACAACCGACAGGAGATTGAGTACTCGCTAGCGGAGGCGAAATACGACGATGTGTTTGCTACGTATTTGCTGCTGGGGAGGAAAAGCACAGATGTGAGTTTATTGAAAATGGATATAAAACAGTTTGAACGATTCGATTACAGCTGTCTCGTTAATGCTATTTTCGTAAGATTGAATAAATCTTTGTCACAAAGTTTACACTTAGTTTTACAAGAAGGTCGTTATTTAGTAGGAGACACGTGTCAGTTATCAATGTAACATTAGCACGCAAAGGGTCTCGTGTTTTTCTCTCGCATTTGCTTTAATATTGTTGATGAAACAGATTTTGTGTTGCATCTGGTAATTTTTGGCACCTTTTTTTGGTTTCAATAACATAAGGTAAAATCTTACTTTGCCAGCCGAGCAATGTATCTGATCGTGTCCCAATTTAAGTATGATTATTTTTTGTAAGGCCGAGCCAGCAGCAATAGTCATTGTGTTCGTTGCAGCCGGAGTCTGACGGAAGCCGTTCTGGCTCCTCACTGTCGCTGCGAGCCGCCAACCAGCCGCCGCACGCAGCGCAGCCTCATTCCGGTATGTACAAAAACATGAACATACTCATTTATATACTATCTCACAAACACTTTCGCTCACACATACCCATATATAAACACAAGGTAAATATCGACTTACATACACACACATACACTTTCGCTTAAACATACCCAAACACACACATTCTCCCATAAGACAAGTGAGTCTCCTTTTATATTACACGGAATTTATACCTTTCAAAACACTCAAAATTGGTACTAGGCTGATAGTCTCAATCTAGAACTAAGTAACATTTACGTGAAAGGTGCGATTGTTATATGAAGCAAAGCAAAATGAATATCTTGTACCAATCTGTAGGGAAGTTTTCTTTATCCAACATACAACAGGTGTTTTTAGGAAATTTACTAATATTTCTGTAGCCAAGGTGGAAATACTTCGTCGCAGTACGTATGTTTGAGTATTCTCTAAATTATTTTATATAATAATAAGCATTTGAAACGTTTCGTCATTGCTTCCGCTGTGGTTATATCTACTGCAAAACACTTCGAACTAACGTACTATTACATACAAATTCCTATATTTGGCTCACATGTAATAGGTATTTATTGTAAATACAATTATCTGGTGTATATTAGCATATAAAAAAATACGTTTGTTATACAATTCATAATCTGGTTTACTTTTGAACACTAAACTATAACTACTTCTAAATAATCCAAATTGTTACCAGATATAACAATTTACACACCAATATTTTTTGGGTAGTAAGTAGAATTCAAGTGGTGTTCCATAAGTGAGACATATCAAGCATACATACATCAAGCGTTACATTTCATAATGTCATCATTTGTGAATTGTTTCACATTTAGACTACATCCGTAACGCTTATTTTGGCTTCTTAACTGGGCGTCATATACATCAGTTTGTTAAGTATCTTTTAATACAAATGAGAACCATTAACGACGTTTGGGACTGTGCTTTAAATACTGATCGCAATAGCTTGCTTTTTAATATTACTATTTAAATTGTTACATTTTGATGCTTCTTATATGAGATAGATAGATGCTTCATTCAATGGTTGAGGTCATAGTACGAGGGTCATTCAATAAATACTTAGCCTACAAAAAGTAAACGAAAATTTTGGAATAGTGGCAATTTATTTTTCAACATAGTCTCCTTTTAGTTCGATACACTTAGCCCAGCGATGCTCCAACTTTTTTAACCCGTCCGAAAAATAGTTTTTGTCAAACTCTGCAAAACAGGCTTCCGTGGCGGCGATGACCTCCTCATTTGATCCATATCTATTCCTGGCGAGTGATTTTTTCAGATTAGGAAACAGAAAGAAGTCACAAGGGGCCAAATCTGGAGAATACGGTGGATGGGGCAGCAATTCGTAGCGTAATTCGACCAATTTGGCCATGGCAACGGCAGACGTGTGAACCGGTGCGTTGTCGTGGTGAAACAGCACTTTTTTCTTCGCCAGATGGGGTCGTTTTTTCTTTAATTCGGCGTCGAATCGGCCCAATAAATCGGCATAGTAAAGCCCTGTAATTGTTTTACCCTTCTCGAGGTAATCGATGTAGATCACACCTTGTGAATCCCAGAAAACGGTGGCCATAACTTTTCCGGCCGATTTTACAGTTTTCGCCTTCTTTGGAGCACGTTCCCCGGTCTGGATCCATTGTTTGATTGCTCCTTGGTCTCTGGTGTGTACCAGTGGATCCAGGTTTCATCGACGGTCACAAAACGACGCAAAAACTCCGCTGGATTCCGCTTAAACAGCGCCAAACACGTCTCCGATGTGGTCTCACGGTTGCGCTTGTTTTCCGGTGTGAGTAAACGCGGCACCCATCGCGCCGACAGCTTTCTCATGCCGAGTTCCTCGTGAAGAATATGATGCACTGTTCCTTCTGAAATGGCTACAGTCTCAGCTAGCTCCCGAACCTTCAATCGGCGATCTGCCAATACGAGATCATGGATTTTTTTAATGTTTTCCTCCGTAGCAGCTGTTTTCGGTGCACCTGGACGTGGTTCATCAAAAACCGACGTACGGCCACGTGCAAACTCGTTGAACCAATTCTTGACGGTGGCCATCGATGGAGAAGAGTCACCGTACACAGCATCCAAGCGCTCTTTGATTTCGATGCGCGTTTTCCCTTCCAAAAATAGGAATCGAATCACCGAACGATATTGCTCTTTTTCCATTTTTGTAAAACCGATCGACACGTTCGCTTCCAAAAGTTGTCAAATTAAAACAAATGAAGGGATTGGAATGAAAATTTGAAAAAAGAATTAAAAAAGAATGTGCTACACTGTGGTAAAACTCTTTTGAAACTACAGCGCTCTCTGGCGATGAGGCTAGGTACTTATTGAATGCACCTCGTACGTTGGGCGTATTATGCAATAGGTTTACAAAGTCAAAGCATAATTACAGAGCAGTTGAGGTTTAAATTTGGATAGAACTTGAAAAGATTTAAGTTCTATACAAATCTGGACTTTATTCCGGTTGTGAATCGCCTAGCGACGCGTGTTATGACGTGAGTCGTACTTTAAAGATATGTCACTATAAAAATATTTGTATTCGTAAAGAACTTTAAAAAGTGACATTGCTTTACTGAACTTTGCATCATAGATCAAATAAAAGGTATACTATTGGACTATGTCTGTCTAATCTGCTGTATGCAGTAGGTAATTTCGCTACGAGGTAAATTTGCAACGTTGCAATTGTAATACCAAGAAAAATGACAGGTTAATTATATGACTACCATTTTAGACTAAAAATTGTGCCAATTTTGACAGGTTGTCTTTGTTTATCGTCAACTAATATTGAAACAACGAGATGAGTGTATATGATTTTTACTACTGCCCTAGGGTTTTTGATAAAAAAGGTACCGACGATCTTTGCCCTGAACCCTAAATGTATCCCACTGTCCTTATCCGGCGATAAGAATTTTAAATGTCCAATGTTTAAATTCATTGCTTTTGAATTGATGCATGCCATTCACATCTCAAACGAAACACAGCTATTAAAAAATATATTGCTATAATGCGTTTGTAGAACTGCTCAAGATTAACATTGAGATGGGGTTGGCTGTTTCTAAAACTTTTCTTCTTCATGTGTTCGTAAGACCTGCCAACGTAAATCCTAGTTTGTACGCTGTTCTTTTATTTTATTGGGAATGAAAACTCTAACTTACCTTCAATACGATCCTACTTATTGCTTAATTTATTTTGTATTTCAAACTGATCTGTTATTAATGTAACACAACGTCTGGCTGATAATAATATAGGTCCTATCTGAGGGACCTATATCTAAATCGAATGTCCGGGTCCGGCAATGTATGCTTCTGATTTTTTACAACATCACTAGGCTTATTCTGGCCCAGAATACTTGACCGGCTGCTATCACTAGATGACAGTCATCAAAAACAAGCCAAGTCAACGAAGACTCGATAGGGGTGGTGTAGGTGACGCAGGAAGTAAACTAATTTTGTCATTTTATAATTTGAATGTTTATTTGTTACTGCGTCGTTTTCAAGCCCAGTCTCAGTCTGTCCAATTGCTTTAACTGTGGAGAATTTATTAAAATCATTATGAAAATTTATTCTCGAGTACGTAGAGTAATCTCTAGTTGTACATACTAGAGATGAAATTAGATCAAAATAGACGGTAAACGCAGGTGAACTAAAAAAAAATACTTTGTCTTCTAGATAGTTTTCTCGTTTTGGGATTAAAAATTAATTTTAATAAGTTCTCCAGACATTATTCTTTCCTGTGTTTCTGTGTGCTTGGATGTATCGTACCGATCACAAATTTTAATCTTTTTTGATTTTGGATGCTTAGTTTCGTGTGTGGGTGTGACAGACATCGTTCTTTCCTTTTTTTATAATATTACTAAGAATTACGTTACGTTATCATCGCGCCAAGGTATTCGGTTTATGCAGTTGATTGGACTATCATAATAGTTAGGTTTTATTTGGGAATTTTACTAAAAATAAATCTTTGAGGTTTTTGTGATTGTAAGGCCATAAACGAATGAATGACTCCAGTGTCAAAAAAATATCAAAAAATTAGGAGGTTCAAAAAATAGTATACTAGCCATCGGGGGCGGCGCTGTCCGGTAGATTATTTTAATCTGTGAAGTATTGCTTTCTCTATAGCATATTTTCACAGTCTTGGGACATGAGTTCCGAAATGCTGCTAGTGCTTTCGTAAAGCGTCTAATCTAAGTCCTGGTAGAATTAGACATTGCAAACCCAAATCGATTCTCGCAATAGTCAATCCGTCGCCATCTTATTTGTGATCGGTACTTGCGTCTACGTACGGGCTAACTGTGGGCGTGGTGTAGGCGGTTGCGCGTCGGCGAGTGGCGCGGGGGGTTCGCCGTCACACCGCGGCGTGCAGCGCAGCGTGTCGGCCACCGCGCGCCCCGCCGCCCGGCGCGCCTCCTCGGGCGCTGACACGCTCCGCGCCCAAGGTAATATATAGGGTAGCGGACAATAGCAATTAGAAACCTCAGTCTTAATAGTAGATAGTAGCTTGAAGGTCACATCTTGTAATCGGTCTGCCACAACACAATCAATAAGCAATCTTTCGGCTTACTAGAAGCTAGGAGGTCATATGACATATCTCATATCAGTATGGGGAGAGACAGATTGCATTTAAATTGGGATTTGTTTAATAATTAAATAGAATCCTTTTTTTTTTAAGAACATGGCTCCTTATCATTATAAATTACCATTGTATAACAACACCAGTTTGTCAGTAATTTGTACCATCTTAACTTTGATGCGGCGATGTCTAATAGGAACAGGAATATTATGATTAATAGTAAATGTGTATGGTCAAATTAAGGAAAATAAGGTTTTACTTACCGGCTCCCTGTATTCAGAACAACTTCATTATGAGCTGTGACCTCCAAGATTTTTTTTAGCAGAGTGAAGCATTAGGCAAGGCAAAATCTGAAAGTGGGTATGTTTATCTTTCTTAGCTCCTATTAGTCTCTATTTCTACCTCAGTCCTTTCGTCCCTCTGCCAGAAAGCTAGTACTTATCCAGTATATCTTACAATCATAATAAATTGTGTCTATTTGTTTAGAACGCCTTTAAAATGGGCAGTTGAATGTCAAAGAAAATGAATAAACGCAATATTTATGTATTTTAGCAATCTCTTTGTGATTTAAGTTCAGTTCTGTGAAAACTTCTCCATTATAATTAATATGTGCTGATTTTATGTTTTCATCCCTATGCTTGTTCCCCCACCCCTGTCATAAGATCGTCGGTACACACATTAGCAGAGTACCTTAAATCATTAGTTAGAAGATATTTTTCCATTTTTGTTACAAGGTTTTATGTTGCAACATCCTAAAGCAAACGCAACACTGAATTATAATAAGTAAGGGGTGGGGATCTTTGTATGTTAAAATATTGGATGTTGATAATGGTATAGGATTCAGCATAGACTAGAGATTGAGAGTATTTACGGTACACCATCTATTTAATTATAGAATACTACCTTGGCAAATTGTTTAACTAAATAATAGTGAAAATCGTAGCATAATATAATGTGTACGTCCATCATCTGTGCCATACGCTCGCTATTGGGTTCCTTAAAGCTTAAATCAACGCTTCATTGCATTACCTACTTATCTAATAGTCGAATGTACTGTATCGTTTTCCAGAGGTACCAACTAATAAACTAAAAACGGGTATATACATCTGAAAAGCAAAGTTTACGCTTTTAGACTCTAAATTAACATGGTAAATTTAGTTTACCAGGCGAATGCTTTTGGGGTTTCAGTTGCATTAATTTTGGGTGTAGATGATTCTCTGAGATATTTAATTCTGAGGTCTAGCCCATTGTTTTTTAAAGATATTGGCCAGAAATATCCTTGGCGGTCGGTTGGCGTTTTGAGTGTTCCGTTCGGCATGACGGCAATAGTCAATTTGCCATTACCATTTGAGATGACCATTGATAGTGTCATTGACATTACAGCACTATTTTCATATCAAGGTAGAGCAAAATGGACTTAACGCCCACTGGCGTGACGCTTTCATTATCACCGCTGATTATGTGTGTGTGAATTTTGCAGTGGGAACGACCACGAGCGCGGCCAATAACACGACTTCTACATCTACAACCACCACCTCCAATTTCAAAAGACAGGTAAGACTTGATAACTTCGATTATACTGTTGGTAATATTTATCGTGAACAAAGTAAACGAAAGAGAGAATAAACAGTTTTTAACTGACAGGATCAAAGAAGATTCCTTATTTTGACTGTTTAATTGTTTAAAACCTTTTTAGGACAAAATGTAAACGAACTACATAATATTTTTATTCTATTCTATTAGTAATTTATCTATTTACTGGCTCACTAGTGAGCAAAGGCCTCCTTGATTAAAATTAAGTCATCATAAAATTATGATGACTTAATTTCAATATGTTTCAACATAAATATGTTTGTTGCCTGCATCACCACGCTTCCCAAATGCAGATTTGTAATGTCAAACTATATTCCATAAAATCAGATAACACACTTTGGACGAACTTGGATTTGAATCCAGGACCACCGGATTGATGACCGAGCTCTTTAACCATCGGCCACGGAGGCCTTTTTAAATCCATTATAATAAAATAATGTGTATTTAACGTTATTTTCAGAACACAATCGACTCTGCCTCTATCAAAGAGAACACGGTTCGGATTGCTCAGATGCAGGTAAGGAAGGTTGTGCCATTTTTATGATTTCTGCATTATTTATTACTAACCATTAACATTTGTTTTTAAAATTAAATAAAACTAAAATCTTTCAACTAGAGCATGACCCATGTCTTTGTCCTTCCTTATGTTAGTTTAAACTTTGGATTTAGTAAGATTTTGTGGGATCTCTCACTTAAAGCATGGACTGAAATCTATTGAGTAAGTTTTGTCAAGGTGTTGGATAAGTAAATAAATAACTATGGCATGTTATGGAATAGCAGAAAGACTCATGCACGATATCAATGTTATCGAAATTCAAAATATGATTCACACAAGCAATTTGCCTGTCTCTTAAAAAAGGTTAGAAAAACCAGTTTTGAAGAAATAGGCTCATTTCAAATATGAAGGCTATACACAGTAGGCTATTAGTAGTAGTAACTTACTTTAAAAAATATGCATGGACCTTAAAACTTTGTTTTAAAATATTCTGGGGTTTTTTACTTATCTAAATAGTGTTCAAAAATAGGGTAGGTAGCATTCTTTGAACAGCATTTAGATAAGTAATGGTTTGTATCGCGTTAGCATGCGATTGACCTATATACCGTGCTACTGTTGGACAAATGCTTCAATCATTGAAATCAAGTCATCGCTATAATTGATGGGTCATAAAAGGTTTTATTTGCCCATTGCGAAAAAAGTGAAATTTTGGCCCTTCATGATATCGATTGGGAATCGAACCCTCGTTCTTCACAAACCGGTCGGCTGATATAACAATTAAGCTACCGCTAGGCAAGTTTTGGGTTTTTAAATGTATTAATCTTAGAACATTGATGGCGCAATGATGAAACATAAATTAGAAAATATCGTTCGGTCTATTTGAATCCGTTGAGGTTGTTCCGGAAATATTCATTAGCCCATTGTTACCTCGTATACTCTTCATTCACCTATCCTACCATCCTCGTTGTTGACCTCCCGCTCCCCGCAGGTGGCGAGCGGCGGCAGCGAGCGCCGGCCGACGTCCGCGGCTCCTAAGCTGGAGTCGCGCGCGCGCAGCGTCGTGGGCAGCGCCTCGCACCGCCAGTACGCGCCCGCCATGCACCACGCCAAGCCCGAAGCGGTTAATGCTGTAAACGCTATCAATGCGCCAAGGTAAGTTGGTTTTAAGTTACGTCAGTTTTAAAAACCACTATCATTTTAAACTTTCTTGTTGCATTTTAACTACTTCTAATAAAAACGGGTTTTTGCAACGAAAAAAAATTACGCTAAATTGTTTTACCTATTTTTCTCGACGTTTCGGAGACAATTGCATGTCACCGCGATCACGAGCGGACTGGTGGTGCGCGGCGTCGTCTAGCTGTACGCGGCGAACGATCTACATCCACCCGCACATTTTCAATGATTCTGTCCGTAGTTACAGTAATTTTGTAACGTTGCAAAAACCCGTTTTTATTAGAATTAGTTAAAATAACACTGGTGAATTTAAGGACCATTTAGTGGTATAAATGCTGTATCCGTGCGCAAAAGCATCTCTTCTATTATCATGTTAGCGGTTTTTGGACGTTTTTCGAAATGAATTTTGATAATAAGGGTATTCTAAAACATACATTGAACTTATTCATGTTACACTACTTTTAATGTGCCAAAGTTTCACGAAACTTCGTAATTTTTGCACAGAAGTAGGCTCACGAAGTTTTTCAAGTGTAATGTTAGATGAGACTTTTGAAGTATTTTTTGCATTTTGTTACTGACTATGGTAAGTAAAAGTCTATACTTAGTTTTCGTTCTATTGTTATAGTTTTTTCATCAAAATGGGGTTTAATACTTAACTAACTCATTGAAAAACACTTTTAGTTCTATTTATAAACGTTTATAAATCCATTAAAAGGCCATGGTACTGGTGTGTACAATTTCATTTTATCACATTTATTTTCAAGTATTGACTACGACGTTATTATATTGAACAATTTATCTGTTTAGTAGTGATACAATAGCTGCCATTTTGGTTTGAATTATTATCCTGACTGGACAAGAGCTTAAAAAGTAATTGAACTAGATGCTTCCCGTATCTCTTCTATGTGATATACGTAGTATCAATAATACAGCCCTTTAAGTTCTTAATAACATTTTAAACTTTTTTGTTGCATTTTAACTAATTCTAATAAAAACGGGTTTTTGCAACGAAACATAACGGTAAATTGTTTTACCTGAGTCCGCTCGTGACCACGGTGACATGCAATTGTCGCCGAAACGTCGAGAAAATAGGTAAAACAATTTACCGTTATGTTTCGTTGCAAAAACCCTTTAAGTTCTTGTTAACGACAGGATTTACCTCTACCATAAGGTGGTAGTAGTATAAAAATGGGAATTCTATGGCAACTTCACTACGTAGAGCTACAGTAAGCATAGAGTGTCCAATAATATACTACTGGTGGTAGTGATACCCATTACCCAGATACGCGGGCTCAGTGCGGTGTATGGGTTTATTCTTAAGCTACTGATATTTCAATTGAATTTTGATTATTGCGACATTAAGAACCATAGGTTAATAATAAACCTCACCGTCATATGTTATCGAGCCAAGTGTCTTTAAAAATGGCACATACATTAAATCTGTGATAAAATGAAATCGTTGAACACCCAAATAACAAACCAGCCGCGCATGTTCGGTTCGGGACTAACAGCATGATTAAACAGCGGGACCTCAACCGAAACGAAGAACGGTTCCACAAACGGGTCCTCCGGCAACGGTGCGGGTCCCAAAACGCACGTGAAGAGTGCGTCGATATCGTCGGCGAGCGCCGCGCCGCTGGCATCCGCCGCGGACGGCGCCGCGCCGCACGCGTCCGCTAGGGACCTCGCGCAACCACGACCAAGGTAGCTGCGAGTTGGCGAAGCAGCTGATGCTAGCGCTAGGCTTTTCCTGTCCGCAATTATTTTTTACCAGCTGACCCGTTAAGCCTAGTCCTTTACAAAATTTCCTTCTCCCCATTGGAAACAAAAAAAAGTCGATCTTTACGAAATGAAATGAATTTTATTGTATGAATCTGTGTACATACGATACTATATTAATAGTTTTGAGTTCATAGGAAAAACCGGTACAAAATGCCTATGCAAATAAATCAAAACGATATTTAGATTAAGATACTATATCTTTGTGTTTTTGAGTTCATAAGTCCTTCAGTTTTTCCAAAAATATTTCTATAACCATTGTGCACATTTGAAAATTTAAATAGCCCAATTAAGCCAGTCGCTACCAAATGAAGGGCTTACCAATGAAAATACTTTACTAAAAATAATAATTCAGAAGCACTCTGGGCAAAAAATAGTCATAAGTACCTCTTGACATTGGACAATCATACTGTAGAATTCCCCCTTTGAACTCCCACCCTTAATCCTTACACGAGCCGATAGCGGATTGTCTGCAAGTATTTACGCACGCTAGCTTAAGCATTAAATGTGCTAAACTGAAAATTAGCTATTATTGTGTATTTTGCTTCATGATTTTAAGTTTCATTTCTTTCCTGCAGTATTTTCTAGGTGTAAGGTAGCACTGCCAAGTTTAAACCAAGCACTTAGAGTTACAATGTCAGTTTTGTGGTAAAACTAGTGATTTTTTGTACATTCAAAGCGAATAATGCTCACCAACATAGTGACTTCCAAGTAGGCAATTTAACACGTCGTCAGTCGATATAGTTGACACAATGGAAACAAAAATACCATTTACCGCACTGGTGCATCGAGGTGGTAATTACCTATCCAATTCAGGAAACTTAAGGACGCCTTGAAATTAGACGCATCAAGGAGCGTTGCAGTGGTCTTACTGGTCTTTTGCCGGTCATCTTATGATTATCGGGTGCCTTGGATTCGCTATCGTCATAGTAGTTTGGTTGTTGAATTTATTTTTCTGTGTGATTATTATGTGAGGAGTGGTCATCGCTGCGAGCCGCACGCTGTAATGTCGCTTTGCAGTTTATTTGACGCTATTTGTACAAATAAAATGCTGTTTTCACTATGTTTTTTTTTATACTTGTCCTATAGATAGATGTATACTCAACGACGGATACAGGAATACATGTATAAATTTTTAAGCTTACAAATTTTTTTCTTTCAGTTTAAAAATGGATAATTATGCTACTTTGCTTGAGTTTCCTTTTATGTAAATGGAAACCAGAGTTTACATTATAGAAGTAGTGTAGGTAGTTTTGTAGTAAATGTTAGCCACACCAACACTTAGCTTTATTTATGTACGTCGCCACCTTAAGTTCTTCTTGATACAATGTTGATGTGATGTTGTACAGGCATTCGGTTACTAACTTCAAAAAAGTGATTATTACATCACTCCATGCAAAAAGACTTGGCTGTCTCAAAAATTTTGATCATCAACATTGTCTTTGTCAAGTTACGTCCTGCTCACATCTGATCTGCCAAAGGGGACATTTTAGTTGGCGACTACTATAATAAAGTAAACATACAGATTTTATTGTGAAAATTCAGGTAGCAAATTATTAGCTTATATTTAAGTAGTTAGTTTTTATAAGTTTAGTGTGCGTGTTAAATGACTCTTCTTTTCTCGACGTTTGGTTAATTTTATTATTGTAGGATGTAAATATTTTTTTGCATATAGTAATTTACTATCCATTAAAATATACCACTATGTTTTATTCAATTAAAGATTATTAATTATAAAAAATACCTTATCTGGCAACTTTGGTGTATATACGTATGTAAACCACCATCATCGGCTATTATCACGTTAAAAGTATCTTGTGCTATGTTTTACTTATTGCCATTAAGATTGCAATTACTCGTATCTGAAAAAAAATCTGAATACTTGCTTGAACAGTAAAAATTAATTAAAAAGAAATGTAAATCAAATCTGAGAATTAGCTTCGTGTAAAGTACGCGTCAAACTCCTAGTCCACTCTGAAATTGTTCCTATTATCTCCTATATATAATAGGATTATCAACGAAAGCGTCGTGATCTAAGGGTTAAGCACCCCAACTCGGATCGCGGATCGTGTAATCCCAAGTTCAAATCTGGCTAGAACCAAAATCTTTGTGTTCATAGTTAAATATCCGACTAACTCTCCGGTGACGGAAAATATCGATAACAAACCAAACCAACCCGGATAACGGCGGAAGGCTCACCACCTACTACTTTGGGTTCTAATACCATTGGTGAAAAGTGGGCTTGCGAGTGTTTCGTTCACCATGACTTACTCTCACTTGCCTCTGAGTACCCCGCTTGGCATAAAGTCGTGATGGTATGTTATGTTATGTTATTGCGCATGCGCGGAACAACTTCAGAGTGGACTAGAAATTTGACGCGAACTGTAATTGTTTAGTAAAGTCACTTGAAGTGTAACAAACCTTCCCGTCGTGTTGTAGCCTGAACTCGACGACGAGCGGCGGCACGCCGGCGTCGGCGGCGGCGGGCGCGCGGCGCGACTTCCCCAACAACCAGATGGTGTTCCCTAGGAATGTGCCGTCGAGGTCAACCTTCCACTCAGGTAATATACGCAAGTTTTTTGACTTTGAATTGAGTTCTTTATTTAACCCATAAAAGCAGAGTGTTGCAGATGTATTAGGGGCATTGGATCAGGTATTCAGAAGTTGTCGAATTTTAATCATCGTGTTCGAGTATAATTTTAAAGTTCTAGAAATGTTGTGAAAATTTGATTATTTGTAATAACCTGATAAAGTGCCTTCGGTAAATATAGATTTATGTTAATTGTATTTCAATAAGGGCAGATTTTTCAATCCTCAGGTAATGAAATTTATCTGTAGAATAAAGTTTATTTGAAGGTTAACAAGATTTTTAATTCTTCAATGGTGAGATTAATGTTATCTGTTGAATAAAGCCGCTCTCTGAGGAATAAAGTTATCTGCTTCTTGGGGGGCCAAATAAGATTTATCTATGCTTTTTGACATTTTAGATTATTTTCATTTTGTTAAGGAGTTTTGGAGTGTTATTATAATCACAAACTTTTTACCAAAACTTTAGACAATAAAAAAGCTGAGGTTGTTTTTCTTATACGTCAGTGTCAATTTGTCAAACATCAACTTTTGTCTTGTTTCATTCTGACATTGCAATGATTGTTGAAGTGCATCTCGCTTGTGCATAATCAGTGTGAAGTAAGCGATATAAGTACATAGACAAACGATAAATAGCTATTCTTTAGATGGAAGACGATTGAAAAATTTATAATATATGTTCGCTTGATAAACAGCCAGTTAATTTTATACTTCAGTTAGCTATCTAGGGAATAAAGTAAGATTTGAAAAATCGGGCCTAAAAATAATGTATGGTTCAGTAAAACCAAAGGCAGGCTGTTAATTTCAATTGATTAAAAGGAACATTTCCAACGTACCATTTTTTATTTCAATATAAAAGGGTAACAACAATAAGGTGCCAAATTTTTTTGTCCTTATACAAAAACTTATTTTTTAAATACTCATTGCGTTTATCTTTTTTTATACAAAAATGTATTGATTTTTTTGTCTTTTTGAAAATAAACTTACTGAATTAAATTTTGATTGAGTTGTCAAGTAAACTATCCTGAATAAGGATTAGAATAAATATCAACTTACCGAAAGTATTAATTTACAGGCATGTATCGTTTTTAGTTTCTGCACTAAGCTCGAGGCTTTTATGTTTCAGGGGCCATCATATTACAATCTCTTATAGCCGGCTGGCTATAAGAGATTGTAATATGATGGCATGGTAATATGATGGAAGTTAATTTCCTAAACTGAGCGTAGCAAGCAATTTCGTAATATGAACTTTCATTTCCAGCCAGTGAGTTGATATTTACTGACGAAATTGCTCGCTACAAGAGATATATGAGATTGTCATATGGCCCCAGCGGGGCTAAGGTGCGCCCACGAGAAGAGTAGACAAAAAAACTTAAATCAAATTTAGTCATTTCATCATTTTGTCTAGGACGGTTAGACAAAATTAAATTCGAGTATTTTTGTATCTACTCTTCTCTAGGGCGCGCATCTTAGCCTCGAAGGAGTTCATTATACGTGGTTAACAATGAATTCCCCCGGCGCAGGCCAGACGCGCTCGCGCGGCGCGGCGGCGGGCGGCGCCTACGGGGACGGCGGCTCGCCGCACCAGGCGCGCCCGTCCTTCTTCTCCAAGCTCTCCTCGAGGTTCTCCAAGCGGTGAGTGCCTCCCACACTCGCACACACTCGCACGCTCTCGCACACACTCGCACACACTCGCACACACTGCACAGGGGGCGAACATTCGACATTTATGGGGCTAGTTGCAATGTATATAGAAGGATTTAGCAATAATTCTCAATCAGCTCAATCCATTCCCACTGCAGGGCGAAGGCCTTATTATTTATGAAAACAGAAAAATATATAAACTGAGGACTGTTTTGGAGTAAAGATCCAAAGCAAGTTTTGTTTGAATATCGATAGTATTTGAAAGGAATTATCCTTTCCTTATCAAACATGACAATATATATTTTTTAAATTAAATTATTTCCCTATGTTATTAAGTATGTTACGCCTATTTTACTCACTGATAATGTAGCTTCGTGTAAGTGATAGAAAATAAAAAATCGGTGCCGTAGTTTTTGAATTTGTTCATTACAAACATACAAATACCTCTTTATAATGTTAGTGAAGATTAAGTTGTCAAATAGCAAGCGACAAACCTTGACAAAGACAACTTTCTCAGTAGAATCCGCGGAATATGAGATTGTGTTGAAGTAAAGATCCAACTAAAGTTATTGTATGAACTGTTCTGAGTACTTAATTAGTGATACTTGTAATCCGTTCTGTTGCTCGAATGTTCGCCGCAGCTCAAATATGCGACTACATATAAAACTAAAACTCTCAGCATACTTATACATTATAAAAAAGTCGTAAACTACTTTGTTTGGAATCATTAATAATTGAATGTATAAGTTCGCTGCTGTGGTATATGAAAACATCCTTTAGGACATGCTAAAGTCATTAAAGGCGTTTTTTTATGAACTAAACTAATCCCCTTCATATCCACATCTTGCATCACAACAACATCTTACTCCTTATATGTAAAAATATCACAAATATTTATTACTAACACAAAAACTCATAACCATTGTACTGACATTACTAATAACTCATTCTGTGACTAACCGTTGTCGATACAAAAGTAATAAAAACTTTACCTAAATAATATTTTGTTTCTCACACCTTATTTAGCTGTGACGCTCCAAGCTATCTATTAGTCATTCGCTCATTTTATTACTTTTTGAGGCTTTTGGATTCAATAAAAATAAATTTCTCACGAAATAGTGAAATCGAATTTGAATTAAAAGTACAGTCGCAAACAAAAGCCTTGAAAAATAAAGAAAGCGCTAGAAAAAAAAACATCTCACCGCCACGCATCGATGTTAGCAATATGCACCGCTTGCCATGCACTCTGTTTCATCCGACATATTCCTACACGATACAAACTATATTATATTTCCTATATGTACCTATACTATACGCTCACGGCGGATATTGTCCAAGTGATAATTGAAAAGGGTTGTGGAAAAGACTATTAATATGTTTAAAATTCAATGTTGAACAGTTTGGAGCTCCGATTGATAGTGTTTTCTCTTTGATTGCATGATCCTTTCGTTTACAATTTCGAGAACCTTCTCACGTAGTTTATGAGATTAGTTTGTTAAAAATATTCATTCTGACAGGTACAATCCGTGACAAAAGTATTAAGTTTTCCTGCTTGACGTCTTTTTCTTGTAACAAATAATTTTCTTGCTAGATAACTTAACTGTACGTAATATATAGTTAAGGTAGAAAAGTAAATGTGTAGTTTATTCTTGAAATAGAAGAATGAGTAGTGTTTGTGAGATGGCTTCTTTTATCTAAAACTTTCGACGCGAAACATGTTCAAAGGGGCTCGCTGTCTGTTCACGAAACCTCTCTATTTCTTTTGTTTTTAATTGTGTAAATATTTGTACACCATTCGTAACACACTGTTGTTTTAACTTGTCACTTGATTAACCCATAATGTCTCGTCTTGTGATTCATTTTGTGTGTTTATTTCACTTATCAATTGATGCTAAAATTGTCTCCCTCGATCGACTTCCGAGCTCCAATATTTATTTATTACATATTTTTGATTTTTTTTTCGAATCCGCGACAATACAGGGGATGCACGATGCTATAACCTCCTTTAAACTCCCTTTCACTATAAGTCGACGTTCGCACATGTTTTGACACCGCGGCTCTCTCCTCATCATGTCCAATATAATAGCGTCTTATTTTATTAAAATACTATGACTGACACTGCTTGACTTTCGATAATCCCTCGACCATCTTAAGTAGATAAAACGTAGATCTAAGCATGTTGTATTCCCCTAATTCGATTTTTTTATTTTATTTTTTTCGCTACATAATGTGAGCTAAGGCAAAACAAGTGCAATGCCTAAACGCTTTGAGTGTTGTCCATAGTTGCTTTGATTAGTGACGCGCAAAGTGTCGGTGAGTATGAGCGGTAGCCGCGGCGACTGGAGAGGTGTACGGATAAAAAAATATAACCTCTCGTGCATCCCCCGTGTTGAGACTATTTTTTTTCTAACCGTACGCTTCTACTAACGATCGTCGTAGATCGCGAACGCTGTATCATTGCCGATATCGCTTTGTCTATCCACAACCCTTTTTCGTGTGTTGCAACGTGACATTTTTTAAATATCAAACGGAGGGAGCTATTTTTAAATAGTATTGTGCATCTTTTTGTGTTGACCCGCGAGACGTTATAAGGTTGCCATAGATTATCTGACGTTCCTTATGAAACTGCTTTAATTAGCTATTTCGTCTTAAACCGAGTAAAAAAGAGTCACTTCAACTCTGCGTAATCGGTCAAGTGTGATTAAATATGGTGACCTTATTGAAGTAAACAAGAATTAGCGAAAAAGTGAGCCGGAGACAGAAGAGGGGGGCGATTCGGCTGGATTTGGTCGTTTCGCTCACCCGTTCCGTTGTACGCAGGTTGAACCAAAACCCCTGAGCGCCGCGCGCCTCGCCGCACACAGACTCGGAGAAGAACTAATGAATAATTAGAAAATTGAGTATAAATTTGGCTGTGAATTTACTCATTGGCCATATTTATTTGACAATTTCTCAAACTGACTTCAGGGATTTTTTATATTTTTTCTTAATCAATGTAACTAACATGAATCTAACCTATTACAGGCCGTGTAATTTGTTTACTATATTTCTACAATTTCATGGACGAGAAAAAATCTTGCTTTTGAGCCACTGGGTAAATAACAGAAATTTTTATACACTGCTCAGCGTATCAAAAGATGCAAAAAAAGTTTGATTATTTTTATTCAATGTTTTTTCTAAAATGCATCTGTGATATCCTGAATAGTAAATATTTAGATGTTAACGTTTTTCATTGGTTTGTAATGCTTCCATCCTAGTTGACATTTAATTGGAATTTGATAATTCGATTTGTATTCATTATTAATTAATATAAATAAACAAAAATAATATCGCGGCGACATTTCTGTCTGGATGTTGTTTTTTCGAAAATTCAATTTATTTCCAAATTATACACGTTCCATTTATATCAATGAACAGGACTCAACTGAAGCTAATACACATCGGAAAACTATTAAATCATACTACTCCCGTTTTTTACGTCACTTGAAATAAAAACGACGAAACATAAAAACAAGGGTAGCTCGATTTGTTAGGTCGCGAATGTATTAGCTGGAGTCGTCCGTCACCCATTGCAGCGTATAATTTTCTTAAAATAACATGTGGAAGAGATCTAGTCCCGTCGCGGTGCGCATTTCATTCTAGCTATTAAGAAATAATTGATTTGGAACGAATTCTCTACATTCCAGGGTTCCGTGTATATGTTTTTGAGTTCACAAAAATGCACAAATATCTGTTTCTGCTTACTATTCGTTTCGGACTCTGCTTGAAGGAAATGTTAAAAAAATTCGATGACTGAAAAAAATATTTTGTATATTTGTATTGTTAGTATACACTATACTTAGATTTTTCAGTAAATATATCATGTTGTTGAGCGTTAATGTGGACCATTCGAATATCTCTCACTATAAAATTGTTATCTAACTTATAATACGTTTGTCCAAATGTTTCCTATAATATTTTGTATACACGCCGTATTTTCCTAGACAATTATACATAATGCTTGAAGATGGTCCACGCAATGCAATTATTATGTAATGTTTAAGGAGTGAGTGAGATCTATCAGTATATAAAATAGTAATTTTAGCAAATCCTATAGTTTGGTACAAATACTCAGTAGATGTTACCATAAAGAAACACATAGGCGGCAGTTGTATCTTTAAACGGATTCATATATAAGTGAAATCCCTTTTTTCCACGACTGTCCTTCTGTAGCAAGGTTGAAAATATTCGTGAAAAGGAGATTATTTTAATATGCCTTCAGCTTAAAAAAAATCGGTGTTAGAATTCCAATAATAGCAAAATGTAAAGAAGTTCTTATTATATTGAATGCAATAATTTAAAAAGAATTCAAACACTTGTTTGGCGGTAAGATTTTTCATATTTTCTTATTACTCATATGTGTAGGTTATGTCGATTAGGATCTTAAAAATTGTACATATTTGTACGTGTGAAGCGTTTGCGAGAGAGAATACGGATTGTGTGTGTGTTACATACGTATGTCTGTCTTCTTACCTTTTCTAAATCATACGAGAAGTCCATATAATATCTATTTATCTATACACAGTTATTTGAATGTAAAGATTTTCATTTGTGATTTAATTTTTAGTAAATTAATTAATATATAATAATATATTTATAGATATCCATTCTGATGTTAAAGTCTCGGTGTAATAGTGTACAATCAAGTGCAAAACTATTGTCGTAAATCATTTACGCTTTGTACAATGTTTTGAATATTTTGTATTGTTTAAAATCGTTACTGTGACATCTACACATGATAGATAATTGATTGTATAAATATCATATTTTCATTATGTTAAATATGTATCTCATTTATGAGTAGAATCATATTTTGTATTCATATGTAGCTGTTAGTAATCAGTATTGTCTGTTTTTTTATATTGTGTGTCTAAAATTAGATAGATTCCTGAACAAATTTATGTCAAAATAGGTGCTCTATGTGTAATAAATAATCATGATTTACATCACTGTTGTTGAACGTTTGACGCCAATCCAGGTTAAATACATTTCTCTAAAAATAATTTCATCTACTTGGTCACGTCACGAATCACGTCAGCATTTCATTTGAATTACTGTATCAGCAGATGTACAGTAATATATTTTTTTTCGTAACGTGTAATAAATTAAACACAAATCAACCATTAGTTCGATCTCAGTATACTTCATGTCACTAGAGTTAAAAAATTAGTAAATTCGTGATTAAAAAATTCTTTATCTCATGCCCTACTTAAAACAAAATGAAGTTTAATTTTTATATATTTACACGTTCATCGATCCGTGTGTACAGTACTCGCACATAAATAGTGCATTATTTTTTTGTTTACAGCAAGCATTTTGTTTTCTTTTTTTACTTTAAGAATTGTATTTGTAAGTATATAGTTATTATTACACATGGTAGGAAAAATGCAATACATTCTAACTTTAGATGCTAAGTTTAGTTCGATATTTAATTATAATCTTTGTAATGAGATTTTTTCGTCATTTATTTTGCCTTTTATTTGACATGTATTTGCTTTACTTAGCATTTTTAAGATTTCATTTCGTAATTAATATTATTATTCCCCTTCAAAGTTGTACATATCGAAGTGATTGTGTAATGTTCTGGCTACAGCTCTGATTTGAAACGAACCTATGATAGTATTTGAGAAACAAAATTCTAGCATAAAAGTAGAGTAGGTAGATAATACTTGAATTTCTAGTTCCTTTATATGACATAGATTATATCAATAAAATCACTTCGATATGTTGTACTGTTATATGAAACATGTTAAATCCATCCAATTATCTAATGAATAGGCATTGCTGTAAATGCATTTAATTACAATATTTTCACATGTTTGATGTTTGTGACTGTATGTAGAATGGAGAGAATACATAGGTACCTAGTTGCAAACTACACTATTACCTACAGTTTTAATGCTTATAGTTTTTGCGTTAGTTTTGGCGGGAAATATTATATAACACCAAGAATTAAGTAATCTAAGGCCTATAACGAAAGTTCCCACACTGAAATTTGTTCTTGATTTATTTTTTCAGTTACATTGTATTAACTGATACGAAAACAGATCGATGCAGTAACTTTCTAGAATACAGGTCTAAATAACACTAACTTGAGTGCCCCTAAAATCGCAGTTGTAACATCAATTGTGAGATTTGACATTAGATGTATGACACAATAACACTGCAATATCACTGTCGAGCGTGTTGTCGGATTGCAAGGGAAAACTGAAATAATGTTATTTAATCTGATCTGTACCAGTAATTCAAGAGAGAGGACTGTTTTGAATAGAGATTTGAATTTTTGTATCAAATAACTTTTTTAAAATTCTGTTTTTTTTTAATAGAAGATTTAGTATTTACAAGTCAATATTTTAGATTTTTATAATTATTTAGGGCATCGCCAAAATTAATAGCATCAAATTCTTCTGCTAAGTCGCAAACAAGAACAATGAGTAATACGAACGATTGTATTGTGAATACGATGTTTTAATGGATGTGTTGCGCTTCTCCGAATAATCAGGTTTTCAATAACATTCATATGTGTTTTATTTCATTTTATACCCTCTAGCAATTAAAAAAACCCTTTATCGAGAAACATAAAAGTTTTAGCCGTAGTCAGTTTTATATCAACTCAGAGTTTGATATTTAAAAACAGTCACGTTGCTCCTAATTTAGAAATAAATAATGCAGGTTTTAGAAATTAGGAGATTTGTACTTACTTTATTTTATGTTCAAGCATTTCGTAGTTGTCGACAAAAGTGTTTTTACTTTAGTTTCTGCAATGTAGTGGTCAATCGATGATGAAAAATACATTTTACAACTTAATTGTTAAATTTGATAGGTTGCACTTTTGTAGTATTTTATTTTGTTGAGGTGGGTTTACACGGATCGATTTTAGGCAAGGCGTCAATAGACCTTGTGTAAATCCGCCTCACGCGTACGAATGATGACATGATGATGATGATGAATGAGATAAAGTATCAAGTGTAACGGTGAGTATTGTTCCGCCAGCCTGTCGGTGCTGGGCGATTCCACAGGGCGACAGAAACCGCGCATATTTTCCTCTCTGGACATACAACGGAGGTAGGGGCGGTTATGCAACGCTCCACTTATGTTTTTTAAACTGATTCTTTTTATTTGAGAACGATGCGTTTTATTTACCTTTTTACCAATTATTTTTTACAGTATTTATTACATTGCAATTTAGTATTACGAGTATTCTATTGTTGTGAAGTCTTTTTCGTATTTTTTCCTATCAAACTATCTTAATGAAAAACCCTAACTTTACATTAATACCTGAAGGTATCTGATCTGGATCTCGCTGCACAAGAAATACAAGCTAATAAGGCCACCATTATATTTCCATTGTCGCCATGATATAGTAATTATATTCAAAGTATGCTCTGCTTTTGTCATACAAGTTAGATTGCAAAGGTAGAGACCATCTTATGACTATATTTTATTTACTAACTTGGCATCTAGGAAAAAAATAATATTTCGTATTTACATTTTAGAGGGGTGAGATCTGTAGACTTCAACTCGACTATAACTTGATAGTACATTCATTATCAAAATATCAATTTGATTTACTTCGCTTAAATAATAATCAAGTATATACGTATTTTCAATTTTTTATTATTAAATGTGGCATTTTATATATTACCATATAAATACATAATTCATTAAAACGTATCGTTCTACAACATAGAGTGACAAATCTGAATGTTATTTTTTGCTCCTATTCATGATTCAGCCGATTTTTTGATATTTTTTTCGCAGTTTCGTTTCTTTGCCGATATTAACTAGAGTGACTAGTTAATTTACTTAACGGTCTAAAGTTTCTATATAGTGCCTACATGACATTACGTCGTCGTATTGACTAATTATGAAAATAAAACTAAACTTTTGTCAAAAATACCAGAAAAGATTAATTAATTTTAATAATTTTATTTATTAATTTTACACCAATAAGTTGAAGAAGTCCAATTTCATTTAATTCAATTATAATCTCTCATTTTTTATAATTCTGACATATTTTTATTATTTCGGTAAAATATGAATCGGCTGGATTACAGTTTTTTTGTGAATAACAAAATTTAATAATTGGCTTTACCCGAATTATCTGTTTGGAGAGTTTTTGCATTTTAACTTTGACCTAATATCGTGTGATGCATTGTGCCCCTGGAGTTTGAATGGTGACGCCCGTTTGTTTTTACTTCATTCTGACAGTTATAAAATGTTAATAATTTATTATTCAGTGGTTATATTGTTTTTACAGTGATCGCTTTACTTCTCTTTACAGTAATAATAATATTACTTTATTAATAACAATCACCATGGTAACTGATGTACCTAACTAAGTACGAAATTATTAATGTGACGTACATAGCCTTTCTATAACCGTTAACGCAAAACACAGAAAATTTCTGTTACAACATAAAGCATAATTGTTGCAAAAATTATGTTATTAAAATAAACATTTTCTCAGTGTTTTCTGAATAATAGTTACATATACATATACAACTTGTATAAAACAAGTACGTAGGTATATCAGTTGCGATATGCAGGGACAGCAAAACTATAGTACAGTCGGCCAAAAGTCCGCTCGTATAAGAAATTATATCAAGGAAATGGTAACGAAAATTAAGAAAATTTAATAAACTAGTTTAGTTCTAGTGGAACAAGTACTATCAACATTGTATTTAATTTACTGGAATTATAAACCATCACTGGCAGAAGAATGTACATAAAATATTAAAAGCAAAACTGCAGTGTACCAAAGTATTTTTTTCTTGCCAAAAAGACCTGGGACGGGTTTAAGTCGCCATCGTTAGGCAAGCGCTATAATATTTTTGAGGCAAGCGGCTTTTATATTCTTGAATTACTACTGTATTTAAGCAGTGTTTCAAACAATTGAAGTAAAACTATTTTGGTAACCATAAATGTCTTTTAATATTTTTCACACGAGTGCAATATTTTATTTAACGGTAAATATCTACGATAAAGTAGAAAACTTTTACAAAACCATTGGAAAATGGGTCTTATTTGAATTTGAAGCATGAGAAACACGCAAAGGAAACAGTCGGGTGTATCCAATTTTTCTCTTTTTGGGTTACATGCACCATGTAATTTAATTTTGGTAGAATTATTTTTATAAATTAGAAGGAACAACTAACTAATAATAACTATCCAAAAAACAGGTTTTGCCAGTTTCATTAGTTATTTATTAAAACCATTTCATTACTCAACTCATTCGTATTGATACTTTATCGAGTAAACTGAGCATGTTCTGCCATTGGGTAAGTGGTTCAGGCATGGTCTTCTGATTGGTCGGTTGCGCTGCGTGTGCCCGCTTGTGCTTTTGTTGTGTTTGTGTGCTTTTAGACATTATAATCCTTACGTGATCATGCACATTGTAGAGGTGGTTTTTGTAACAAGTACAAATCAGTAAAAATATCTGAATTCTTCTGTGAATTAAATATTTTTTGGTCTATTTTTCTTGGTATCTCAAAAAAAATATTATAAATTACTTTTTTTCGTGATAGGATATTTGATCATATTCTTGTAAATGCTTGTTACAGAATGCCCAGTTCACTGTGCCACGTTCCTAGTGTTAGTATTAGTTTATGTTTTTCTTTTTTTAGGCCATTGGACGGCACGACCCCGAAGCATGCCGTAGTAGGCGCTAGCCCACAAGCCCTGCTTGGGTAATTATTTCCCTTCATTTTACCCTATGTTATTTTTCATCTGTATTTTTATGTGTTTTTTCTTCGTTTCTGCATTTTCTATGATGTTCTAAAAGCATAATTTTAGTATTTGTTTTTTAATTTATATTGCAACATATTTGTGTTTTTTAAGATGGTCTATTTATTTTAGGCGTAAATATACGTTACTTTCTTGCCCACCACTATATGAAAGAACACCATGTGAAAAAACCCTGTTGGATCCCTTTTTTATTATATAGACTGAGTAATTTCATACTCAGTGTCAAGAAGTGGTTAATTCCGGATTCTTAATTTCCGAGTAATTTTGCAAAATGTTTCGTTTTTGTTATTGAAATATTTTAAGCGATTAAAGATAATAAAAACAGTTCAATGAAGCGTCGATAGCGGCAGGTTCTTTTCACACTGAATAGAAATATTATTCTAGTTAATGCATAAGATTACATATAATTTTCCTACATTTGGTTGCATAACGTCGTCTTCATTAAAGTAATTAATTTGTAAATTATCTGCTTGCGTTCGAGTCTCACGATAAACATTACACATCATTGCAGCATTACTTAAATAACTATGACTTAAATTTTTTTTTTTTTTTTTTAATTTTACCACTTTATCAGATGTAATATTTGATATTCTTTTTAATATTTTAGTTAGATATGTGTCCCGATTGTCTAAAGCGATAAAGGAACTAGTACTTTATACAGGATGTCCTGGGTAACCTCTAACAGCGAAGGTCTGTGGTCTGGGGACCCCAATACCTATCGATTGAGCCCCATGTTTGTTCCGCGATTTTTGGTATTTTAGGTAGTTTTCGAGTTATGTTTTTTTAATGCTTTTTCGAAAATTTCTGGGATGTGACACTTTTATGGTTGACACAAATAGTTGAGGTACATGCTTAATTTGTTTTTCATTGTTAGCTTAATACTAGGTCTACTTGGTATCAAGTAACTTCTGTATAGAAGCATTTACATTTATAGCACTGAATAATAATACAGAAAAAAAATTGAAACTGAAAAAGTGGTAATACTGTTTTCCCTGAGTCTTGAAAGCCATTTGATAAAAAAAATTACATAAATTTTTTCTTCCAAACCTTTTTCAAAAAACTGAACTATTTTATTAACTATTCATCATATAAATTTTAGTGAAATAGTTTAAGCGCATTATACTAAATTTTCATTCAAATTTAGGATCCTATGGTAGCAAATAAAAATTTATTATAATTAATCCACATGCATTTTTTATTTTAAATACATCAAAAAAGTTTTCAAAAATTCGTGAAAAAAGAATAACTCGAAAATAATCAAAAATCGCAGAACATACATGGAGCTCAATCGATAGGTATTGGGGTCCCCAGACCACAGTCCTTCGCTGGTACAGGTTACGCGGGACACCCGGTATAGAACTTTGACAGCATCGCTATCCACGATAAACGAGTATTTATTGAGGTAAAATGTCAATGACAGTAGTGTATATTTTATTTTGCAAAGATCTTTAAAAAGTGCTATGTAGATTTAAACGCACTTTAATCGTGAGTTAAATAAACTCTCAAAAAAGGGCTGCTTAAAAAAGTAATATAATTTTCTAAAACACACATCAACATGGTCTAGCGATATTTCAATTAAACCTAAATAACTTTTATTTTTTTATTTTATTTATTCACAACAGTAATTACATACTTTCTTATTTACTAATGAACCCTACTATTAAAAACCCTCAAGGGGTTTAACTGGTAGTAGGGTGAGATCGCACTATACTATAGGTACTTAAAAACTAAATATAAACTAAAATTCTATTAACTTTTTGTTAAGACACCTACACATTAAAATAAACCTTGTTGAATAGCCTATCTAATCTGATAAATAAACTTTTAGATTAAGTTAAATTTAAAATAAACTTAGATTAAGAGGAAAAACTCAGACAAAATTTCAATCTTAACTTTATTTTTGAAACATCAAAACCTAAACAAAACAACTATTTTTTTTATAAAAATTGTTGAAACCTAAAATGAATAATCCGTGGATTCACCTAAGACTCTCCTGACACATCTGCAGCGGTTCTGCATACTCAAAACAAGGGTGTCAATATCCTGTTGTGGAATTCTGTCCCAAGTCCTGCTAAGATGCAAGAAAAGCTGGTTTTCATGCACAATATCTTCAGGGAAATTCCTAAGAGCTCTTCTTTGAAGCATATCCCAGGCATGCTCAATAGGATTTAAGTCAGGGTATTGTGCAGGCCTGTCTCAAGCTTGGATATCATGCTGTCGTGACCAAATTGTACCGATACCCGCCGTATGTGGACGGGCATTGTCGTGCATTAGCTGGAATTTTTGTCCCATTTGCTGTCTGTGGGGCAAGATTACAGGCTCTAGCACCTCATCTCGGCATTTTAGAGCAGTCATATTGCCTTGTATCCAAACGAGGTCCGTTCTACCGCCGAGACGAATTCCTGCCCAAACCATAATCGTGCCACCTTGATATGCATGAACTTGTTGTGGGTGCTGCAGTCGATTCCAACGTCCAGGTTCTCTCCAAACGCGTACTCTTCGCGAATCAGGATGAAATCCAAACCTGGATTCATCAGTGAAAAGCACAAGTGACCATTGAGAATGATTCCAGTTTTCGTGTGCAATAGCCCATTGTAATCTTCTTCCTCGATTGCCTCTCCTTAGCGCTGGTACCCGAAGTGGCCTACGAGCACGTAGGTTTACTTCATGCAGTCGTCTTCTCAAAGTTTGACCGCTTACCAGCAAACCATACTCTCTCTACAGCCTTTGAACCAATTGCATCGCCGTTACATTTGGTTGACTTCGTGCTGCATTTACTATGAATCGGTCCTGTACATGTGTTGTAATGCGTTGAGATCCTCGGTGCCGTTCCACCACTTGCCCCGTGACACGATAATGTTACCAAAGCCTGGATATAGCGCTCTGACTGGTCCTCATGGCTTCAGAAACCGCAATTTGGGTAGCGCCAGCTTGAATCATGCCCACTGCTCCTTAACATTTCGTGCCTGGTCAAGTGTTCATAGTTCATTGACAAAGATTTATAGAAATTTATGGAGTTTTAATCAAGTTAGAAGTTCGTGAAGATTTACTTCTTTGGAAGAAATTCAATGAATGCGAATTTCATCTTGAAACAAAACCTTTTATGTACAAATTTGAATTTAAAAAAGGAACTTAATAATGTTTTTATAATCTGTCATTAAGTAATAGTTTTTTTGTAAGGCCAGTACTTTTTAAGTTATTTAAAAAAGTTTTATATATCCGTAGACCATGTTGTTGTGTGTAGAACAACGTAGAACGTGAGAGACAGGAAGTTATCGAGGCCCAATTTTCTTTATACATACACGGGACCATCAACTTTTTTCTTGCTCGATAACGTTTTATTTTCAATTAAATTCTGACTTTAATTTAATATCTTTTGGGCGGATTCGACAGGCTTCAAAAGCCACACAGTTCGCCAATTTGTTGTCTTCTAGAACAACTTGTATATACCAGGGGGGCTAGCTAAGAGCAACACGCCACGACGATTTCTATTGTAGAAATCGTCGTGGCGTGTTGCTCTTGGCTAGCCCCCTGGATACTTTAACCTACGATTTTACGAGTATTTTTAAACGACGTGTAAATCCGTGTGTAACGTATATATCCGTGAACAGGCAAGGCAACGAGGAGCAAGTGAAGCCCCGCGTGCTACGGTTCACGTGGAGCATGAAGACTACCTCCTCGCGGGATCCCAACGAAATTATGGCTGAGATACGGAAGGTAACAGATTTGAACAACTAGTCTCTTTTTCAGGATCATATAAACAGCAGATTCTAGAAGCAAAATAAAATTTGATTCATAGGCCATGCTATAAAAACCCAACTTTATCCACTAATCCACCTCTTAACATATTAAAATGAAAACGTTCACAAAAATATTGGTTTTAAATTATTAATTAAGAATTTAAAACCATATTTTTTTGAACATTTTCATTTTAATATGTTAAGAGGCCGTATTCTGTAAGTATTCAGGAAAAATGAGCAACATAAAACTTTTTTAACAGTTAATGTGATGCATTCAAATATTCAAATTCAAATATATTTATTATCCCTTCATAATCATAGGTATTTAAGGCTAATCTTAGGCATTATTCATATATTCCGGTTCATTATGTGTCGACAAAACTATATTTCGGACGTTTTGGTTTTTTCTTCCTGCAGCGATAGTAAGCTTTAACCACTTGAAGTTGACACGATAAGGCGTTTTGGTAAATCGAGGTGGCGAGATTGATCATTTTATAATATAAAAAAGATTTGATTTACAAATGTGTTTCATCATGTATTAATACGAAAGGTTGGACTATGTTTTGTATGTTTTGGACAGTCAAAATTTCTTTCCGAAGGTCTTAAATTAGGTGCTTGAAAGTTGGATTATGCGCTCAAATTACGAGCTGGCTCTTGATACATATTTAATTGGACTATCACAGATCGGACGAGTGATAAAGTCAATTTTTGGGGCCCTCTGTAGAGCTATTCGCTATTTTTTAATAGTCACTACGAACTATTATAAAAATTGCAAATTTAGCGCCAGAGGTTGTAGGTTCCATCCCCACCCATGACAAACATTCACGTGTCAAACATTTGTGTTTGTTTTATTCCCGTGGTCGATTCATCCACGGTTTTAAATTTTCATTACCGGGTCGAAATGATAGAGTCAGTTAATAATATAAGAAACCTAATGATCTATCGTTACCTAACAACGTTCCATTCGCCAGGTGCTAGACGCGAACAACTGCGACTACGAGCAGCGCGAGCGGTTCCTGCTCCTTTGTGTGCACGGGGACCCCAACGCGGACTCGCTGGTGCAGTGGGAGATCGAGGTGTGCAAGCTGCCCAGACTCTCGCTTAACGGCGTGCGCTTCAAGCGGATCAGCGGTGAGTAGCTGTACCTCATTGTGCCATATCATCATCATCATCAACAGTCTTTAGAAGTCAACTGCTGGACATAGGCATAGAAAGCCAAAGCTTCCGGCTTTGGGCTAATTGCATCCAGCAGCTTTCTGCAACTTGCACAAAGTCATCTGTCCACCATGGGTGGCCTGCCTACGCTGCGTCTTCCAATTCGTGGTTGCCATTCGAGGACTTCTACTTCCCAGCGGTTATCAATCCGGCGGGCATTGTGACCCGCCTATTGCCACTTCGGCTTGGTTATCCGAAGAAGCTTGTTGCCGACTACATCCAGCTGCTTGGGATTGAGCTGTCGGCAAGCCTCAACTTCGGCGACTACATTGAGTCCTCAGCAAAATCTGCTGCCAAAAAGCTTGGCATCCTATCCAAGGTTAGGCGGTATTTCACATCGGCGCAGCTGCTCCAGTTATATGAAGCGCGAATCTGGCCATGTATGGTACTACATACATGGCCGGATTTGCGCCACCACTGCTGCCACCTCTGGGATGGATCCGCTAAATACCAGCTTGCTGCTCTGGACTCGGTAGAGTCACGCGCCGTGAGGATCATTAATGATCGGCTCTCTCTACCGGGCTGCGGGATCTAGAACACCGGCGCAGCGTTGCTAGCCTGTCGGTGTTTTACAGGCTTTATTTGAGTGTGCGAGTGAACTGCATGAGTTGGTTCCGCCATCTCCTTTTCACCATCGGAGCACAAGACGCACATTAGCCTTCCACTCGCACGTTGTGGATATTCCAGCCATTCGTACAAAACGTTTTGCGGACTCCTCCATAATGCGAACAGCAAAGGAGTGGAACTCGCCGGCCCGCGAATGGGTTTCCGAACCAATACAATCTGGGTCTCTTCAAGACAAGAGTGAACAGGCATTTACTAGGCAGACATGTACCATCATAGATCGCATCGTCACTTACCATCAGGTGCGATTGCGATCAAATAACTGTCTAGTCCTATATATGTCGGTCACTTTGGTTCTTTTGTGGATATCCTCATAACGGATCTTCATCAGCAAAGAGACACCAATCGTCACCCTTTCTCAACATTGCAGTAAAGAACATGGACCTCCTTTTTTACCCTACCTCATTATCAGAAGCAGCATAAAACTAGGCATTCCTTTTACATACATACAATCACGACTTTATCCCAAATTTATATCAGAGGCAAGTGACTGTGTTGGCATGGTAAACGAAACACTCAGAAGCCCACTTTTTACCAATGGTGTTAAAAAACAAGCGTGGCAGGTGGTGAGCCTTCCGCCGTTATCCGGGTTGATTTGGTTTTTTATCGATGTTTTCCATCACCGGAGAGTAAGTCGGATATTTAACAATGAACACAAAGATTTTGGTTCTGGCCAGATTTGAACTCGGGTCCACACGATCCACGACCTGAATTCGGGTGAACCACTAGGCCACGACGCTCTGCTTCCTTTTCGACGATGATTCCTTTTACCCTTTCTCATTATCAGTTGCAGCACAGAACTATTCCTCGCTTTTACCCTTTCTCATCAGCATGGAGAACAGGCCTCCTTTTTTACCCTTTCTTATCATCATCATAGCGTCATAGAACATGGGCCTCCCCTTTACCCTTTCTCACCATTATTATCTTATGATATAGGCCTTACTTTTACCTTTCCTCATTATCAGTAGCAGCATAGAATAGGCCATACTCATCGATTTTTAGAGTTGCTGATTGCAAGCGGCCTGCATCAACCAGACTCCACAGACTAAAATGATCTTTGAACTATGTGCGCTGTCCCTTGAATGCTGTGCATGCTGAAACTTCAACTTATTTTGCCTGCTAACTTTAAATTAATAAATTTCAATGTATTATACCGGGTGATTATCAAAATAATTAAAAAAAAAGATATGGCTTACTCAGGAAGTGATGTATAATTAATTATGTGAGTGAAAATTGGATTTATTCAATTGACTTCAATTTCAAGGTCACCATACAAAATCAGTCGAACAGTCAGTATTTTTCGGGATTTTTGTTTCGGACACGTTGAAGAACTTACTTGTCGTTTTAGCGACATGTGATGCACATATTTATTAATTAGATAGGTTCACTTATCAAATCAGAGTGTTATTACAGGCACCAGCATCGGCTTCAAGAACATTGCGTCCAAGATCGCGAACGAGCTCAAACTGTGACTGCCCGGGAACGCCCCCCGCCGTCGCAGGCGCCGCCGGCCGCGCGACGAGCCCCCCGCCGACCCCTCCAGCCCCCGCGACCCGCGCGACCCCCCGCCGCCGCCGCGCCTGCTCACGCCCTCGTCCAGCGACGACCGCGAGACCCCCCCGCCGCCGCCGCCCCCGCCCCCCCGCACGGACTCCTTACGCCTATCAGCCGAAGATATGGTCCTAGTCGCAAACGGCGGCATGAGGACCCCATCCGGCGCTCTAGCCCACTTTTTAGCGGCATATTCGCCGGCGGAACTATCTTTAGCTCGCAGCGACTATCTTCGCCCCCCGGTTTCTCCCGCCCGAAACTCGCTAATGCCGAACCCTCAACCCCGATCCTCCCTATCTCTAAGGGCTGATACGGTCGATGTAGACGACGGAAGATCTCGGACGCTACTTCGCCCAAAAATGCAACACCAGTCGTACTCGTACAGCGTTCACACTCTTCGCAGACAATCTCGGACCCGCTCCCCACCTTGCGACTGCTTGCCCACTGACCCGATCCCCCCGCCGGAGTTGTTCGATTTTTAATGTTTAAAATGTCAACGGCAGCGGTGATATAGTCGGAGAGACTTATTGGAAATTGCGATCGATTTTTTTGTTCAAACGCTTGAGAAAGAGTTTTGAATTCGTTGTTAAGGTCAAAAACACAGGCTTGTGTGTTATTTAGAGATCTTTGCGACTAATTGAAAAAATGAGAAAAATTGTTTAAATTAAAAAATCGATCTAAAAAACGAAACGCTTTGAATCTTTCGAATTTCAAATTTGAAAATCGAATGATCGTTATTATTGATTGAAAATTTAAGTAGAATAGATACCGATAATACGCGTCATTCGATTTTCAAATTATTCTTTTTTACTTGCGGCTATTTTACAGTCGAATTTCGACTCATAGTTTTTCTCAGTGGACTCGTCCGCTATGCAAATAAATCGATAAATGGGTGACTTAAGAGTTTTATTTATAGAATCGATAGTATAGTGTTGGATGCAAGGAAGTTTTCGATGTGCCAATTGAAGGTTTTCAGCATCGAGATGTGCGATTCGTAAAACAATGATATTGTTGAGACAGAATGTTTGTTTATTTGTAAACTTGTATGGATTAGTTAAAGATTTTAATGTGAACCCGCTCTCACTTGTAATATAATTTTACTTGAATTTGTATTTTTTCTCTGTAGATAAGTCGACGGGCGGGCTATGGCGCGCGCGGTTCTTCAATATTTTTTTGTTTTTAATTTATAAAGATTGTTTTCCGGCGCTTTTTTAATCGTAAATGGTTTCCTTTTAAAAGACAGCCCTCGCAGCCATCGCCCGCCGCCCTCGTGCTATGCTTACCTTTCGCGTACAGTACGTATTTTTAATCATATTGTAATAATGTACAAAGTGAGTTTACGCTCAAGAGATACAATTTAGCGTTAGTATAATTAATTATAATTTTTTCCAGTTATAATGACAAATATAAATATACAAAAAACATATGGCTGTTCTTGAATAGCGGTATAAATGTTCATAATATATCGATTAATGATGTCATTGTAAGTGATCAATGTGCTCCAGTTTGTGTCTGCCGCGGCCGCGTCACGTCTTGCGTGTCTCGACGTGTCTCGTACGCGTCTCGGCGCCTCTCGACATGTCTCGACGCGTTTCGTACGCGTAAGAACAGAAGTGGTTGTATACTGCGCGATCGCCCACTGCACTTGTCTCTTTCTAATGTAAGGCTGAATTAGAAAGTGTCAAAATAATGTTCTCATATTATCTTTACACAATCTAGATGCATTATAGGATATCCTTACACTACTGAAATTTTAGGTGTGTATTGTATTTGTGATAAAAGTATTATGAACTTTGTAGTAATAGCAATAATGTTCATTATTCGTCGTGTCAAATCGTTAGTTTCTTTCGTTATAACACTGAATGCAATGTACTCAGCCTTCGGTTTGGCGGATTAACAGTTTTTCAGTTTTCGTGATTTGGTGTGATGCTTTCCTTTTTCTATCAAGTGTGACGTTTCGCATACTTCCTAGTGATAAATATATTAAATAAATAGTGTGTACGTCTGTATGTGTAAGCTGTGTGGCGATCGCGTCTTTTTCTATAATATAATTAAGTGTAGTGTTATACTTTTACATGAAATCACAAATCCAATGTCTAGTTGAGCGTACATGCGTCGCGCCGCCGACCACTCCGGCAGGTAGGATATTGAAATATCGATATTTATAAAACATACGTCGTTACAACACTACTGTTGTTTTTTAAGGGATGTGGATTTTCAAGTACGCGTCCCTGTTTGAAATCGCAAATGTACATATTAGTTTACGTTAATTTAGAAATATAGTATTTTAAAATTATGTGTATATTACTTCAATGAAATGAGGGACTCAATCTTTCTAAATAAATTTTACGTCATCAAACATAAATATTATGTACCTAAAAGGTAGACAATTAGATCTGAGGCGACCCAAAACTGTCTTTATTGGAAAGCATTCATTGATAATTTAAATGGATTTTTGGTCGATTTCATTTAGGACTTGATTGGACGTGAAGCGCCGCTAAGTTACGCCGCCTCTTGCTAAATAAATGTAAATGTATAAAAACGCCTCACGCAGTACCTCATAAACCTCGTATATACAGGATGATATAATGACTTTTCATTCAATATGAAGGTAGAATAAGTAATTTATACTTCTGATTTTGTACTATACCATTAAAATCTTAAGATAAGAAACTCCAGAACAAGTCATTTGAAGTTCAGATTAATAATAAAAAAAACGAGATACAGATAACAAAATTGTCGGTCTTTATATCGTCCTGTGAATGCTGAAACAAAATGGCGGGTAATACAAAACGCGCTAATCGTCCCAAGAGAATGGTGCGGCGGCGCGTCCTGTACGCAATCCTGTTTACATACTGTAGTAATATATTTATATATATATGAGCTTTGTTTTACGATGTAACTTAGAGTAGAGTCGACGACTGTTGACGCGTGGTACGACCTTTGTGAGATATTCAAGTGGAAATAAATTTTATTTTTAATTCCAGATGTGAAGTTTTTTTATTGGCTTAGTGTTTGTTACCAGTTCACAACATTTACCTCAAACAACTCTAATACCTACTACAACTAAAACATGATGTATTTAACACTTATATCGCATGTATATTTAGCTCTTATATATCATTTATATATACTATTTCTTTGTGTATTTATGGTTTCATGATTATCAATAGATCCGGGTTAAAGCTGCCTGTGATGATTAACGAGGGAGTAACGCAATTAGAGGTCCCACAGGGAAGGAAGGACAATCCTATTGGTTAATATTGGCATGATAACGATAGGTTTTTCAAAAAGTCTTCGTTAAGACTAAATTTGGAAATGGGCTCTACGTTTATATACCCCTAAGTAAATGTATAAGATATGCTTCAAATTTAACTCTAACATTGTTTCTACTTCAGTGGGCAATTTAAGTATTTCTGAATCTGGCTGGAGCTATGATTATATTTACTGATAAATTCGGGTCTGAGGCTATGAAGCAAGTAGTAGACAACTTAGTAAAATAAAATATACATAGGTGATGTTTTTACTTTTATAATTATAATAACAAATTGAAAATATCTACAATTTGTGTCTAAACTACAATAAGTTAATTTAGGCAATTTGAGTATTTATAGAATTCGAACATAAAGACGAAACTTACTAAGGTAAGTACAGACGACAGCACATCAAGCTTTAAATGTAGGCACCTTATAATGCTGCTAACATAAAGACCCATTTGGCAATTGTTTTGTAAAGTTTGACCTGCTGTCCTCCGTAAATCTACTTTTTTTAAAATTTACATTTCGTCATCACATCTGGAATTTTTATACAACAAGTTAACAAATAACAAAACCTACTTATAATTATGTACACTGCTTAAAACTATTTTAAGCAATAAGTTAAACATTACGAGAGGCAAATGTGTATTTACAATAATACAAGGTATTCCTGTCGTCTATTTAAATCACATTAAGATGTCTATTTAAGACACATTAAAACCATACCTAATTCATTAAAAGTGGAATCTGTTTCATCTACGAATATTGTGTTGACTGGAAAATCCTTAAAATTAACAAATCAGTTGACAATTGGCTGAAAACGTATTTAAAGGGACACAATCCCTTATTGACTCCAAGTGACTCCCAAACTAAGCTTGTACTATTTGGGTGTCATAGACTGACAAATACATTCTTCAATGGTTTTGAATTGATCTGCCAATCGAAATGCGAGTCGGTAATGATCAATAATTGCAGATTTCATATTTAACCATCTATGAATAACATCATGATTGTTCGTCGTCCTTTTTCACCGGCACCCCATCTAGGTCGACCTCGGTACTAGGTATCAAGGGAGGCTTGAAACCTCCGTATTCTATCCTCAGCTTCGTTACTTTCGGAGTTCTGTCTGTCCTTCTCACTTTCACCTCCACCGTGTAGTCTTCATTCTTATCCCACCAATCGTCGGAGTTCTGCATTGGAGGCGGCCCATAGTACTGGTTCGCTTGCGCATTTGTCATGTAACTTATGTACTCGGCTAATGATTTTCTTATATTGTTATCGTTCAATCGTGGGCTAGTATCATTGATGTATTGGTACGACGAAGCGTACTGGTTGTTGCCCCAATGTGTCGACTGCATCTCTTGCTTCTGTCGCTCTTTCAGAAACTGCAACTGCGCTTGCATTTGCTGAATATTCTTCAGCACTGGATTCTGATTGGACGGCTGCTGGTTTTGGTCGTTGTGTCTCAAATACTGGTGGATGTTTTGCGTCTGCGCTCCTTGACCGTGGCCGTAGCCGTAACCGTAATTTACTGGTGCAGGTCTATCGAATTGATATGGCCCTTTCACATGAGGTTGTTTCTCTACGTATCTATCTACTGGATATGGCACTTTGACCTCGTATGGAACCTGCACTGGATAAGGAACCTTTTTCTCCACGATCTTCTCCACCGGATAAGGAACGCGTTTTTCTACTGGATACGGCTTGTCAACATATTTTGTGACTACTACAGGTTTCTCCACAATTTTTTCTACGACAGTCTGGACTGGATAAGGTACTTTGACGTGCACCTTCTTCTCTACAATGCGGTCAACCGGAACTGGGTAAGGCACTTTCTTCTCCACTATTCTGTCAACAGGGTAAGGTTCGCGGACGTGGACGGCGTATGGTTGCGGCACGGGAACTTGAACTTGAACTGGTTTCTCAACAATTTTGGTCACTGTGACAGGCTTTTCAACAATTTTTTCAACTGTCACTGGGACCCTCTTTTCAACTGGATAAGGAACAGGCACCTTTGTCTCATAATGTACTGGATAAGGTACTCTTTTTTCCACAGGATAAGGTACAGGTACTTCTTTATGGACAATTCTCTCGACAGGTACAGGTTTTTCAACTTCGACAGGGTATGGTACGGGAGTTTCAATTGGAACAGGGTACAGAACTTTTTGTTCCACTGGTACTTGAACCTCGTATGGGACAGCTACAGGTGTGGGTACGGGCACAGCCTGAAGCACTTGCTTCTCTATTATTCTATCCACAGGGTAAGGGACTGGACGATCTACAAATACTTTTTGCTCAACCGGGTAAGGGACTTTCACCTCAACAGGAAAAGGGTGGTGGTGGTGTACTGGGTATGGGTTATGGACAAACCTCGTCACCTCGTAGGGTCTTTCGACAATCTTCTCGTAAGGTACCGGCACCGCTACCGGTCGGTCTACTGGTACTTGCTTGACAACCTCATACGGTTCAGGGTACGGAACTTGCTTTTCTATAAACCGGTCAACAAATTTTGTTACCGGAACTTCTTTTTCTATTATTATAGGCTGGATTATTTTTTGATTATCATAATCATTGTAATAGTTCACAAGTTCGCTTCTTTCATTGCTTGAATCCTCATTCGGTTGCACCTGTACTTCAGATTGAATATTTTCGCTTGATTCTAAGTTTTCTTGTGATCCGTTTTGTGCATTACTATATTCATTAATATTGTCGTTGTCATTTTTACCAGTGCCGTACTTATTAAGGAAATCATTCATATTTGTCTGAATCTTTTTATTCGACGACAAAGCTTCAACATACTTATTGTATAAGGTCTTTGCTATATCGAAAGGTCCTTCGTTATTACTTCTGCCTTCTTCTAAATATTCGTGCATTTCAACGTCATTTATGTGAGTTATAGATATAGGAATAGATTCTTGTACTTCCACAACAGTTTTCTCTTTCCGTGGACTTTTAACTCTTTCTGGTATAAATTCGCTGTCAGATGCATCATGGTCTTCAACAGAATTCAAAGTTTCAGTATCGTTAGCATTTAGAAGTCTTAAAGCTACTGTTATGGGAGCTAGATATTTCTGACCAATTGGCCTTGGTGTAACTCGAACTGAGTCCTCATTAGAATTATAACGTTCATTTAAATCCCTCAGATTGTCCTCTAATGTATTTTTAACACTAACGATTTTATATCCGTCTTCGATGTAAGGAACCATTGTAGACACAAGATTGTTCACAATTTGTTCTTTGAAGTTATTGGCGTTAGGATCAGCGACGACTATAGGTGAGACAAATTTGTAATCATTAGAACTTGTTTGCAGTATTTGTTCTGTCGATTGATTATTTTCAGTATGCTCTACATCACTATCAACTATCTTACCTATTTTAGCTTTCACTGTAATCCTGCTTCGTGGATGTTGATACCATTGGTATTTAGTCTGTTCTCCTTTCAAACTAAATCTAGGTCTTGGTTTGATGATATCATCTGTCTGAATATTGACATGTTTTTCCGCTGCATGGTTAATTCTTAGTAAATCTTCATTGGAAATTAAATCCTGTGTAGATGCAACCAATCTGGATATGCCTTGGTTTTCATTATAATATTTATTTTTAGGTGGAGTTATTGTTGTATAATAGTACCGTTCACTTCGTGCATTATCTCTTGGTGGTTCGACTCTAAAATGCACAGCTCCTCTATAACTTAGAGGCCTGTTATTTGAATCTTTTTGACCAAATTTACCATTGATATTGCGTTGGTAGTTAAATACTTCAGGTATCTTATTAGGTTCCTGTTCTTCACTTACGCTTGCTTTAGCTACAGAATCCGAAATACTATCATGTTGGCTGCAGTTATGATCTTTAAATACTTTGACTACAGAAGACGTAAGCACCTCGTGATCTTGCTCATTAGTATCCTCTTTCTGGAGAGGTCTCGAGCGTTCCTCGCTGGCCACTTGGTAATCCTCGTTGTTTGCGTTATTTTGTACTGGATGTGATTGCTGAACGTTGTACATAGGCGTAGTTGCAGGTTGCTGGTAGTAAAAGGGATTTGGGTTGTAGTGGAATAGGTTGGCTGGGACGGCCGTTGGCAACACCTGGAAAAGTTCTTGGTCTGGGGCTGCATACTGGTGCTGGAGAAGGAAAATATCCAGAGGGGAGACCGGAGCCCTATTTGTTTCCTGTGGATGTTGCTGAGATTTGTTTGCTTCAGGCAAGTGGAATGGCTGGGGTATTGTCTGAAACGAATAAACAAATAGGTTTACTTTTTTTCTTAATCAAATAAATTCATCTAATGGCATTGCCTAGTTCAAATTTTAGGTTCTTTCAATAAAGTATAAAACAAATTTAATGTTATGTTTCTGCAAAACCCTCTTGCTCGAGTATCTCTTGCAGCAGCGGTCTGGGTCCGAAATTAGTTGATTTCATGATTGCAGAACCGCATCTGAGTGCGGATGTACATATTGTATAATAATTGATTGACATGTAAATGTGTAAGCCTGTATGGACCCTGTTGTTTACTAATCTATGGGATCTGTCAGCTGTTTGGACCTAATGAAACGGCAGCGCCGACTGGTGGCAGAAGAAGTATCGAAATCCCTCATTGCAGTCTAAGATCTGCTCCTGTTCCTCACCTCAAGATTGTTGAGCTCCAGCGCCCTTTGTCCTAGCGCGAAGCGAGCGGTGTGGACATGTTGTCCATCGCTCGTGTTGACAGCGAGCGCGCCGTGGTAGCCGCTGTTGTCGGCTGAGTACCGCACGCTTTGCTCCGCCTGGTAACCATTTGGACACTATGTGAATGTGTGTGTGTTGTAATGTCAAAGTATGGTCATACTGCATGCATGCAAAAAACTATATTTAGGTTAAATAGACCGCATACTAAAATTGCTTAAGTTTATTTGATAATGTCCTAAAACTTATTAAGAATCATCAATCCAGCTCTCCTGGATGTTCACTACACCTAAAGACATCTTGATAAGTCGAGTTTTGGACAGGCAAGCAGGTGACGGTCCAAGGCCGGGGTTCGGGGTGGGGTATGTGAAGCTTAGACTTTTGAGAAACAAAGACCCCGCTTAAACCTGATGGTGGTCACCTTTAGCACAAAACCAAAGGGATGGATCCCCAAAGATCTCATCGATTCTCGGGACCCTTCAGCATGCCCATGATGTTGTAACATTTGACGTAAAATGGAGAAATGACAATTTTTTATCGATTTGAATCGTACTAGCGAATGAATTTAGCACGAATAGTAGGCAATGGTATTCCTGCAAGACAGAATTTATCTTAAGTCCGTGCTATGCTTTTCTTCTCTAATAAAGCGTTGTGTGTTACCTGCGGCAGCTTGACGAAATAATGTCCAACGGTGGGTTCACCAGGGGTAAACTGCCATCCCCATCCGTATTGACCGCCATTCTGTTGCACGTGCTGCAAAAAAAACACTTCTGTCAATAAAACTACAAACATTGATCAACAACAACAATTTCGTTTAAGAAAGTATTTTATTTTTCATGCCTAAAACCGAGTAAATTTTTGAACATTTTATGTATAACCCTTATGGATATTGCCTAAGTTCAGCCAACAGTCCTTGTCTTTACAATCCGTTCAGTAGTTTTTGCGTGAAAGAGTAACAAAACATACACACAGACATACATACATACTCACAAACTTCCGCATTTATAATATTAGTAAGAATTAGTAAGATATAGTGAACATGCACATAAAAATAAGTATGTTAGCTGTAGCTGACTATACTTAGTCAACTACTGCCTATTACCGCCATGCGTCCGCGTTCATCTCAACGTGTCAACGGGAAGGAAATAGGCGCTTACATTGGATATTAATTGCCTGCAATTATCTTTTATATTGCGTAAGTATGCTTCCTACCATAGCTTATCATAGGGTTGCCTATTCGAGCGGTCTGCGCAGACGAGGGATTATGCGCAGCGTAGATACTTTTTTCTCCGTCGAAATAGATCCCCTACAAACTATATCGAGACTAAAAAGTACGCCGAACCAAAAACCCGCCGAAACACTGCGGACGAACTATGAGCAGTCAACGCACACGGCGGATTTTACTCCGCGTTTAAAATCAATTCGAAATAAAGGGATGGTAAAACTCTTTTGCTAAAACTACATGTAAATTACAGAACAACGTAATCTCAGAATATTTGCCTCCATGAAGCGCACGTTGCTTCACTAAATTTCTGGACGACAAATGATCGCACACCGTGTGCGTTGGGTCCGCGGTAAATACGCGGGGGATTTTGTATTTGCGGAGCGTACTTTCTTCTCCGCGTACGTCGTCTGCGCAGGCCCCTTGAGTGTCAGCGGAACACACGGGTGTTCCTAAGTTAACCTTAAGAAAAAAATGGCAAACAATGGCACACAATGCAAAAACCTGAACAATAGAAACACGAGACGGGTGTGACCCGCCGTGTCCAACACGAATCTTGATGCGTCTACTTGTGGCGGACATTGGAGTATATCTATGTTCAGTGACCCTCCGTGGCCGAATGGTGACTGAGCTCGTAGGTCCCGGGTACAAAGCCCAGGATGCGCAGTGCTTTCGAATTTTTCGGAACTTAGCCCGGATTTGTGATCACCAACACGCATTTGCAAAGCGTGGTGATTAAGCCAATACCCGTCAATTGTAGCGATGACTTGATTTCAATAATGGAGGTCTTTGCTCAGCAGTGAGACAGTGAATAGGGTAATTACTATTTTACTTTTGATACTATGTATGTGGACATCTTCTGACTGTCAATAATGATGCTGTCGAGAGTGGTAAAGCAAAAAAGTCACTGTATTTGAAAAGTTTTCAGTCAGTTCAATAACGGAGTCAATTCGAATTTGACTAATAAATAATTAAGTCACGGTGCTCGCTTTTCAATCAATAACATTATGAAGAATTGGAGCACGACTATTATGTAGATAGGAATTGTTATAGATGATGCAGCATCATCTGATATACTCGTAACATAGCACGCACACGGGTGGATAGATAGATAGATAGATTTATTTATAACCCAATACAAGAGAACAATTTATCTTACATTCGATGCCACATCTAAGCATTTATATTAGGATCGTCGAAAAGATTAGAAAAATTACAATATAATACGGTAGGTATACCTGAATTCCGAAGTACCCACTTAGTACCTAAGTGAGTAAGTAGTTGGCTATGTACATTTATTATAACATAATATATTGTTATAAACCTTCCTCCTGAATAGTGATTTATAAATGTGATTTTCTTCAATGAATAGAGTGCTGTCTATTGATGATAATCGCATTAAAATCCGTTTCGTAGTTTGCATGATATTGATTACTATGTGATAGTAGGTACACTTGTACTTACTATCACATAGTATTTGGGAAATTTAGTTTAAGGAATCCAATATTAGAGCATGTGAAATTATTTGACACTAAGTTCGGGATAGAAATCATTTGGTGTTAAAATATATTTCTCTAAGATTATGAATAACAACTTTAAAGAACGAAGTAGAGAACCAACTTTACTTAAAAAGCCGTATCTATTAATGTTTTTAAATCTAATAGAACGGGTACAGTCGCATAAAACATGTCACTGCACAAAAAGTGCGTCCATTGATTCGCTGCCTCCAGGACCACTTTCCTTCAGTACACCCGTCGCACCACTCTTACCCGTGGTTTTACTTCGTATATGGACCGGCTGCGTGAACCAACACGATGCCGAGCCTACAACGCTTCCTTATATCATATGTGTACAATCGTGAGGAAAACGTTAGTTCTCTGATGTGCCAAATAAAATGTTACTTCATCGTCTAATACCAGCATTTATAACTAGGTACCATTTTCCATAAAGATTGCTGACCAAGAACCGTGCAGTGTACGAATTTGGGGCCAAATTGGTGTGAACTTCCCTTGATACTCGTACTGCACCCATGCGCAGAACTACCCTTACCCTTTCGCATAGTGTCCTGTTTACTTGACATTATTTTATGTAAGGTGAAATAGGGCAAGAAATGCTTAATTGCATAGATACTTACTATTTATTTGAAAAAAACAAAGTAGGTACCTACGTAAAGTGACTAATTACGTATTAACATAACCGTTTCAAATACGGGTGATCATAATCCAAATAACGCCGAAACGCTCGACTTGTGATTTGATTTTAAACATTGAAGTAAGTATACTTTACAATATAAAAACTGAGGGGCATGAGTAGATTCTGGGGAAACAAATGATAACTACATCACATGCTGATGCTGAGTACCTATGCTGTAGAATTTTACTTACAGTATAAAGAGTCAGCCGGTATTGTAGCTATTATTGATTTTTTCACTTCTCATGCTGTAAAAGTACGCCAATATAGCCCTACGAAGCGGGACTAAAGTGACCACTTTAGTCCCGCTTCGTAGAAGCCGCGAAGGAAGTAAAATTTATTTAGTTTTTTAATTTCTTTCATGTGACACAGACAAACTCAAACCGCCAGTAAAAATATATTATTATCTGTGGAGTGTGGACCATTTTCATTGCGAAAATGTTGAGTTTTAGTTCCATGGTTGGTCCGCAAAGAAGGTGCCGCCATGGGTTTTACGAGTAAATTGTTAATCTGTGATTGGTTCAGTTTAGAAGAAAATTTCAGAACTTTTGTCGAGTGTAAATTGGTTCGGTTTTAAATGTTTTTGTACTAAATTGACTATTTTCGCTCTCAAAGTGAAAAGTACAGTTTGCACCTCGAGACTAAGCGCCAACTAAATATACCCTAGGTTTCATTGACTCCCTCGCACGCTCGGGAGTCAAACCACCTCTGGTATATTATGGCTTCGTTTACTCCCTCGATATAAAATATACTATTATTATAGCTGCACCATTTTTTCCAACGTGTATAAAGAGCAGAAATCAATAAAAACATTGATTGTATGAACATGTAATGTAACTAACTTAATTAATTAGTTCGAAGCTCTTAAAACACTCAAGTATAACTCACTGATCACTATTGAGGTACGTACGTATATAATCAATGTTAATCACACAGCTACGGTTACTTTTTATTGGTACCTAGTTTTTTACTTTAGCGTTCTGATTGTAATTGTACTAGACTACATTCACTGGCCATTTCCCGCAGTACTCATTGCTTTAACTGTTTGGCTGAGTATTCGAGATCGAAAGTTTCTGGATTCTATAAATATATGTGATCTTTTAATGAGTAACAGCCCCTTTATTAAGCAGAACTTTAAAACTGATAAACATACTGACGTAATTTTTGATTACACACAGATTAAACAGATACCTATTTTCAAAACCAAAAAAGGCATAGGTGCCTCTAACAAACACCACGGGAATAGAAACCGCGAAAATTTGAGAGTTATTATGGTTACATTAATGAGTTACAGATTGCTGATTCTCCTTGTTATTTAAAAAATCTTTGAGATAATAATACAAATGCGCTACAAGCCACTCTCTCTTTGACTACTTAAATTGATAAAAGGACATGTCTTTCATATATTGCGGAATCTAATTATAAATTAATACACACATGCGAAAAATGTTTTTTGAATACGAGTACTTTTTGTGATGAACTCAAGAATCAGTCTATTACAATTTCTAGTATTTCGGGGATATAAATCTCTAGCTTGTTTAAAAGATTAGGGTATTTAACAAACTAGGCGCCTTCGAATATACATAGAGAGGCCAATGGTAGGATGTTTAAAGATTTGAAAAGTGGCCTGCAAGATACATTAGGTGCTACTCGACAGACTGCCTTTACACATTTTTGTGAGCGAGGAATGCCCTTTGCATATTATTATCAGTGCTGTTTCCCCAAATAATTAGTGCGTAACGCAGCACTGATTCTACATATCCAAACTAGGCTCTGAGAGCTGTGTTCTTTGTCACTGTTTTTGTCAATGTATATAAAACAAATAAAAGTCTATTAATTTTATTACATACTTTATCTACATGTTGTTTCCAGTCAAGTTTATTGTCTATTTCTATGCCAAGAAATCTCACACTATTTTCATGTTTCAGTACTTGTGATTGATAATTTATGTTTATGTTTTTGAATTATTGAAATTAATATAACATGTCTTGTATAAAGTGATGCATTTAGGTCATGTTCGTGTTCAATTATGCCCTTTTTTTATTCGTTGACACTATTACTGACATGTCGTCAGTAAACAGTATACTTTTATGTTCAATGCAGTATGGGAGATCATTAATATAAACTATAAATAGCAGTGAGCTTAGAATGATTTCCTTGTGGAACTCCAAATTCGTTGGCTTCAAATTCAGATTTGTGAACTTGTTTTATTACTGAGTTGAGTGATTTCTACCGACTGCATTCTGTCACGTAGGTATGTCATGATCCAGCTTAAGGCTTTACCTCTGATACCACTATTCTCCAATTTGAACTTGAGTTGGGTATGTGAAACAAAGTCAAATGCCTTTGATATATCAAAGAAAAGGACCGTAGCATAATTATCATTATTTATACTTAGTAGTGTATTATTAACTATGTCAAAAGCTAAGCTAAGCTAGCGTTACTGATTTTTTTTTTAAATCCATATTGATTTTTATTTAATACGTTTTATTTCTCGAACAACGACACAAGCTTGTTGTGCATGACCCTTTCATACACTTTTGACACAACGGGTATAAGTGTAATTGCGCTGTAATTTAACAAATCAGTTTTTACACCTTTTTTGTAGGTACAATGGTTTTACGATTTTAAAGTTCTAAAGGCTTAGATCATTCCAAGCAGATGAAGTTGCGGGCAAAAGCTTGTAGTCAATATAACATTGGAAAATCGGTCGCTCTTTGATGATCAATGCACGACTTGAATAACTTAGATTTCTTGCTAGAAATCAATTATTTCCAGTTTAGCACCATCCTCCTTCATTTTGTGTTTGTAACAACTTTGGTACCTACATCTTTATCTACTGTAAGTGAATGGCTAAGAACAAGTGAATAACCATTACGAATAAAATTGGCAGTGGCCAGCTAAGCCAACTCGGTTATCAACTGACAATATCTGGCTATAAATAAACGTTTAATTTCGCAATCAACTACCGATAATTCACACCGAGACGTGACGCGACTTAATGGAGCTACTCAAAATTTAACTTATTTACTACACGAAAAGATACATGAGAATTCAGAATACGTTTAACCACGCAGCACTACGTCGCGAACTCGCGAGGCATCTCGTAAATTAAAAGATATTTTTTTGAGTAGCTCTATGAAAAAAACATATTGGACATCGGAATTGAGAACCTCCTATTCTTTTTGAAGTCGGTCAAAAAGTGCGCGTCGCGTCCCGTCTCGTAGTATATTTATTCCTATCCTATATGCTATGCTATGACAATTGCCAACTAAGAAAATGAAGATAACATGTTTAAGCTTCTTATATATTTTTTCAGATTTTTTTGCCCATCCGTTTACGAGGGTTCACTGTCAAGAAGCATAAAAATTTTAAGCATAAAATAAGTTAGCATATTGTAATTACTACTAATTATAATTTCGCATAATACTAATTTTTAGCATAAATGCAATGAGCATAAACATGATTAAGCATAAAATAATTAACCATAAATTTAAAAACCTGAAGGATTTCCGGGTGGTCATAAAAAAAAACCCTAACCTACTGACACTTGAAGGATTTCCGGGTGGTCCATTATGCCTGAAAAAATTGTGCCAAAAATAATAATGCATAAATGCATTATGCTAAATAATAATTATGCCACAGTACATATTATGCTGAAACCAAATTCGGTCTAATTAATATTATGCTAAATAAATTATGCCAATTTCATTATGCCAAACCATTTTAGGACAAAACACATTATGCCAATGAAAGGGATCCCGTTTACGAGGAGTAGGCCTTTGACCACGACGGAATTTTTGATTTTGGCTTGAGTTCTCGCCTTAACGCAAGGTCATGATGGGACTGATTTCCACACAGGGCAAATGCTTATGTGAAAAACATTTATGCTTGTGCTGTATCTGTGTTTGTATCATTGTTAATGATCAGATAGCTTTATTGGATTACAATATCCATTGGCATTTATAGATCCGACGATAACATAAATAATATCTATATAACTGCTCTACATTACTTGAACTAAACATCTAACCACTCTTACATAATCGCCCTAAACTTACATAAGCTCCGCGTAGCTTTAGGCACAGATTAAATAACTTAACTTACACTTGTAGACTTACTTCCGAGTGAAAGCTCGCTTACCTCCCACTTAGGTTAGAATACAGAATTATAATAATAACAAGCCGAGACCATTTATGTAACTACTTTACGGAATTGAGAGGCAATTTGGTGTAAAATGTGTATGATGTAATTTTATTAAGAAAACCTATTGTTTCAGATCTTTTAATTTTCAGATCGAAAGATATCTTGCTTATTAAACAGCTGTTACCAGCGGCTTTGTCCATGTGGACTTACATTTCAAAACACTTTACTCTTTATATCTAAATGACTCCAAGACTTGATGATGAAAATACAATAGATATACAAATATTTTTTCGTGTTCATTGTCGGTTCATATCACATACGAGTAGCATCGCAAATCTTTTTTCAAAAATATTCAATGTAGACTTAATAATATATGTTATATGTATCCGTTACCAATTGTACAGACCTAGATAAATAAATAAATAAATATCCCTGGACATTATTCCACACAGCGCCATCTAGCCCCAAAGTAAGCTAATTAAAGCTTGTGTTATGGGATACTAGACAACGGATAAACATACTTAAATACATTTTCTTTTGTAAATACATACTTATTATACATAGAAGACACCCAGACCGGTACAAACAGACATGTTCATATAACTAATAATAATAATTCCTATAACTTCTGTTACTACTGTTGTTCTACCCGGGACACAAATGTCTTGACGAGATTTTTTCTGTTTTTGTGTCCGGGTGTTTTCATTCTACTCAGTCTGTCTATTTCAGTATGTGTAAGTATAGTGTGTAATATTGTATATCGGTTTCTGACACCAATATTACCTGCAAGCTCATCTTAGTTCACTCATGATCTTGGTGTAAGTTGATCCAAATATTTATAGAGAGACTAGCTTTCCGCCCGCGGCTTCGCCCGCGGTTCGTTATATTTTATGGAAAATTACACTAAATCTCTATAATTTGTAGCTCATATGTTATTCTGATGTATAACCTGTATTACTGTGAAGTTTCATGCAAATCCGTTCAGTAGTTTTTGCGTGAAAGACTAACAAACTTTCGTATTTATACTTACTGTTAGTAAGATTTAGTTGGATATTCCTTTCCAGTTGGAATGTTTCCTCATGGTGTCTTCCTGGTAGTTTTTGTCAGAGAAGAGTTAAAATATTCAATTAAGAGCAAAATGATTGAATACTGGTGTCTAATCTGCATATGCTATTGTCTCAGATAGGAAGCGTCTTACAATACCGTTCCGAGAGCACTTTCTCCCGCGGAAGGTGGTAGTAAGGTGGTACTGGCTCTGTATTGCAGTGTATTGTCTATCTATACTAATGAATCGCTTCCATCCGTTATGCAGACATTGGCATTATAAGTACTGTAAGAACGTTTGAAAGTTGAGTGTTCAGTTTTGTAGTAAAAAACGTCGATGGAAGACAAGCATGCCAATAACCCGATGGGTAAGCATTTACCGAAGTCTATGAATACGTGCAACGCCAGAAGGTTTGCGCCCCAAGTTACCGACCTTATAAATCAAGGGGGAACTAACTATTTTGTAGTCAGCGAGACGAACTGGTCGTTCCTGATCCTCACTCATCAGCAGGATCATATCTCATTCTAAGAGGTTTTAACCACCATAGGAAACTTACCGTGTTAGTTTGTTGTGCCCAGGCGCATGTTGACACGCCGAACGCAATCCACGCTCGCACCCACTGCAAAGTAATAATGAAACAATTTACTTAAAACATCTCCCTTCGCTTTCTGACATGTCAGTGTAAAAGACAATCATTTACTGAAATTCATTACTGTGATGCAAAAATATCATTCTGAGTTTTTGTTAAATAGTTTTAAGTGTTGGTTTTTTTGTTTTGTCAATGTTGTCATGCAATAAAGTCAAAAAGGGGCGGACGACTGCTACTAATTATATATTTTGTAATCAAATTGTTAAATGGAAAGATGGATAAAAGCCATGAATGGGATTGCAAAACTGACCTATACTCCATTCATTATAGCATTAGACAGAAGTAAAAAAGGTTCTTTTTAGGGTACACTTTGTGGTCAAAGTAAACATCATAACTTTTAACATTTATGCCGAATTTATTAAAATCTACTTATGTAGCAGCTGTCACACTTAATTGTTCTCATTTAAAGTAAAGGAACTTCAGAATTTATGAGGCTTTTGCTTTCATAAATTATTTGGTCTTGCATCAAACTATATGGTCGATGCAAAAACCTGAAACAGGCAGGGGTTTTCATTTTTACTGTCACTATAACTCTACCAAATCTAAAATGTTACATAATCCCTTCATACGTTGTGGCGGAAAGGGTTTTCAATTTTGCCAGGTTATACTCAGGTCATCGTCATGGCAACATCAAATGCAAATTGCCATTCATTTTAGCCCCCCTGCTTCTTATTTCTAATGTTATAATGAATGAAGTATAGTGCGTCTGGCCTGATAAGGGTTAAAACCTTATAAAACAATCGAATGTCAAGTGTCAACTTTAACAACATTACCGATCATATTGTGCATTTGTGTCTATAAGCGCCATAGCAAACATGCTATTTTTAGCATCGGCGATCAGCGACTGTATCGATGCTGCGTCGCGTTCAAGCGACTCTCTGCATTCGATCGCAGTATTAGAATAGCGCGTTTAAGAGATTCCATCACTGCTGCATCACGATTTTTTTCTCTCATCTGTGATCACCAATTCGCGACCCCTTGCGCACTCCGAACGGGTGTGGTATCAGATTCGCGCGTTTAGCGGCAGCTCCGACGCTGGATCTTTCGGTGTAGCGTTGCCGATGACAATCGACGCGAACGGCATTCAAATGTGTGCGGAGTGTAGCGTTCAGACGCTGTAAGAAAAGAGCTTCCGAAAAGCGACTTAATCGCTGCATTTCGCATTTTTAAGTGTGCGGAAAGGAATTAGTGGCGCTGCAATCAGCTTCTAAAAAGCGGCTAAATCGCCGAGCGTTGATGCTAAATGTAGCATGTCTGCCATGGCCTTAAAGCATAGTCTCTTAAGGTTGACTATGATTGGTGTAGCTCAAACATCAAGCCTCAAAAGTCAACGTCATGTCACCTAATCAAGTGCCTTAGGAGTAGTTCGCTTCTAACTTTAATAGGAACCGAACCAGTTTCTATCACCTGATAGTAAGCACTCTGTCCATCGGATATCACAGCTAATCACCCTGGCGCCATATTAGCATAGGCGCGCCCCTCGGCTGCGCTTGCGCATGTCCAGCTTCTCACATTGAGCGATAATACCGCTGCCCTCAATTTCACTGCACCACTTTCACAGAGCCGACATTGCGGGCTAAACATAGAATATTTGCTAAAATATTGTATCCTGCCCTAGTTAGTGGCGTGGTATACTCCAGAGTTCCAGGTTGGCTGATGCAATTAACTAAGGAACCACGTGAATGTCAGCACTGATAGCGGATGGCTAAAATACACTTAGTAATAAACTGTAGATACTAATTAAAATCAAGCTACAGCTACAATGATGCGGATCAACCTAACCACGATTGCCAAATCCTAGTTGGTGCAAAACAACATTTTCAAATCCAATACCTCTACATACATAAGCTATTAAAAAAACAAATCGGATGCAATACGGAGAAAGAGCTAGGGAGTTAGTTGCACTTTATACATTGCTGGTTGTAAATTGCAACTCTTATTGACTTGTCAAAGTTAAATGATGCAATAAACCCTGAATGTGATGTGTCAATGAAACAAGAAAAATCTCTATTTTTATTTTTTTTCATTAATAGATGCTATATGTATGACAAAAAAAATACAGACAGGTATCGTTGGCAGAGGGTTCTGCACTTAGTTTGAGGCTTATGTACATGTATAATATATGTCGCTTTAAACCAATAATTAGGAAGTATTGAAAAAACCAAATTATTCACCATGATTATCTGTGACTGGGCCAATGATGGAAGGGATTTTTGGTCTCTCTTCCCGGAAAATATCTGAAACAATAGTTTAGTTTTATTATTTTTCGGTTTAGTAGATCTACAAATGCTAAATAATCAGTATCTACTAAAGTTGAGACACAACTTTTAGACATTTTTTTAGGATTCGTCGTTGTTTCCAAATAATGAAAATAATAACGGCAAAAAAAACTCTGGTGCCTCAATTTCTTTGCTCCTATGTGTAGTTTACAACTTTTCTAGACACACGGTAGCGTGTCAAGCCAAGCTTAAGCTAATAGAACTGGCATGAGGAGCAGCACCGTGTGTAATTTAACACGATCCATTTGAAACCACTTTTGACCCCCTCATACCTCTAGAACCACTTGGTCTGACTTGGCTAGTTTTCATATACGAATTATATTATAGCCTTCACAAGTTCTAAAACTGTAACATCTTATTTTATTCTTCCAAAAATTTAGCTTGCTGTTAAAAACTAGCCATCGAACATATGGCTCTTTCATGACTGTTTTAGTATTTAAAATAATTAGTACATGAGAACTGGCCAATTCAGACCTTAGGCTTTAATATATTATCCTACTGACCATTGACCACTGACCATTGAACACTTCTTTTGTCGTTAAAGTCAACAACCAAGGCATTTAATATAATATTGAACTTGGCTCTCATTTCACATTTATGTATTTGTTGGCATAGATAGGACTATTCAGGATTAAGAACGTCCAGTGCGACTAACAATGTTAAAAAGATCATGATGAGATCATGAAAAATATACCATAGTTTCATGCATAGGAAATGCAAAAACAGAAGACAAGCACTGTCGTTATGTTTTTTTTACCTGGTGGTTCAGGTGGTGTTCGAACTTCAAGGCAGGATCGCTGCAATTGAGTTAATTGTTCTAATAACGGAATAAATAAATTATATTTTGTATATTTATTTATTAGTTTAAATTTTACTACTGTGTTTGTCTTTGCTTAAATTTTTGACTTCTCATGTACTTTGTAGAACCTTGCACTTGACTTTTCGAAACTGACATAAGACATTGATTCTGATACTTGTATTGTATTATTTTATGAGCAATAAAGAATAAATATCATCATTGATTAATTAAAAGAGCTGATGATAGAGGATGCTCAGTGCCTGTCTACAACCTGTTTGCAGCGTATAATGCAGTATTTTGGATACATTGCACGGATGAATGATGACAATTTGGAGCGCCTGATAGTGACAGGAAAAGTTGAAGGGAAAAGACCTAGGATCCGAAGTCCCAAGCGATGGACAGACCAGGTATCGCAGCAACTGGCGATCCCAGTCAGTGCTGCCCTACAGCAAGCAACGGAACGCAGCCGATGGAAGCAGCTGATAGACATAGTCAGAAGGAGTCACGATCCTCAGCAGTGAGAAAAACGACTGAAGAGAGAGAGAGAAGCTAGAGAAACTAGCGTGTCTCGTTCGTCTTTCGTACATATCCACTTTTAAATGGCACCTATGGAAATGACATTCGCATTTGCAAAAATAGAATGACATTTTAGGTTATTCTTAGATAATTTCAATTTGACATATGTATGTCCACCTATGTTTCTATATTTATGTAAATAGAGAACTTGTGTTTCTCTTAATTTATCTAATTAATTATTTAAATAGAGAGACATAGGCAGATAAAAACACTTTACTATAAAGTGTAAGTGTAGGATTTCACGCTGCGTCGGTCGTTCGGAACCACCCAGAATAAAGTTAACTGATAATTTTCTTTAGAATTTAACTGAATAATGTGACAACAATCAAAATAAGTGTCTGGTCTTGAGAACATGAAAGTGATACTAGTATCAAGCCACTCAATACCGCTGGAAGATATTAATTCGCAATAATTTCATTGTGACCGCAAACGCGGTGAGGGCCGAGGGAAAATGCAGATCAAAGTTAAAGGAAAAGGTTGCCGGTCGGATGACTAAATTCGATCTACTAAAAAACTCTTTTCTGTCCAAGATTTTTCTATCTACAACACTTTACAACTACACGAATATAATACAACGTGTTAATGAAAAAGCGCAAAACCTCAGACACCCCAACTTATTTTTATTCTGAAAGAATTAAGTAAATTATTAAATTTAATTTTCGCGGATTATTTACGTAGATATCAGCTTTTTTTGTTTTCTTGTGTTTGTCTACAAATTAAAAAGTCTATGGTAATTACGCGCGATCTAGTGCGCTGTCGCCGCTTCGCGTGCCGCCGCAATAAAGAGTTAAGTAATGATTAAACACGGCATAATTAAAATATTTTTTTGGTTAAAATTTGACCCCTGTTTTTTATTGGTGGAATCGATTCTATTCTCGATTCTGAACAAACTACTTTAAGGTTTTGCGCTTTCTCAATAACAAGTTGTAAATATATTTATATATCTTTTTATTAATAACTGATTGAAGTAACCTCGTCCGCGTAGACTTACTAAGCTTTTAAAACTTTTCAGTTATGATACTCAAGTACTCGTTTAAGTGCTATATTTTAATACAATTTCATTGTTTAAGTTACAAAGCCTTAAATTATTTTATTCGTATTAATTACTATCGTTTATCTCAAATCGCAAACAGTTTAAAAACATCAAATGTGCAGAGATACTATATTCAGAACTGTTTTATTATACTTTATGACTACTTTTGGTACGGGTGCTGACCGCACTCAGAGGAAGAAGTCGACCCTTGTTTATAACTGTAACCATGGTAAATGATGAAATAAATTTATTTTATTTTTTAATTATTTTTATACTAGTCTCTAGATTATATTATATTTACGGAAAAAACAATTTTAATCTGCTATAATTTTCACCAATAACACCACAAATAGTTAGTTTACCTAATTTATTTTCAAAACAAAATTTTCTCACCAGCATACTTAGTTATTTATCACTTAGATTATTCTAGCATTTTTACAATGCTTGTTTTTCATATCTAAGGAGGTTCAGCCGGATCGTGAAGGTCGCGGGAATCGAACCCGCGTCCTTCACGATCCGGCTGAACCTCCAGTTTCAGTAGCTCAGTGGTCACCCGGATTGTCAAAGACGCGGGTTCGATTTCCGCTCGAGATCATCAAGGTCCTAAATCGAATTTATTCAGTTTTTTTCTTTAGTTATAATTTACTAAGTCTATAAATACTAACAAAAAGAATGCAGACTATTTTATAACAGCAATTTAATTATAATACTAACATGGGAATAGAATTATAACATAATAATTACTTCGGGCAATTAATAACCGGTTTCCGAAACAATGGAAAAATAACAATAGATTAGAATGTAACTGTTTTGGTATTTCTACATTGCGTAAGGATTCAGCTGTTATCTTCACCAAAATTGCTATGTTAATGAAAAGCTAAGTTTGTTTTGGTCACACGTACTTTCTTTGAGCAATTTTTTTGTTGTTGTAAGAGTATACAGGGTTTCCCGGGAAACCTGTACCAGCGAAAGACTGTGGTCTGGGAACCCCAAAACCAATAGATTGGACCCCCATGTGTGGTCCGCGATTTGTAGTAGTTTTCGAGTTATGATTTTGTTTACGAATTTTCGAAAATTTCTGCAAATAGTTGAGATACATATGCTTAATATTTTTTCAAAGTTAGCTGAATACTAGGGCTTCTTGATTCAAAAGCATTGACATTTATAGACACTAAATAATATCTCAAACGTTATCATAAATAAAAAAAACTACAATGAATTACATAATTGCAAGTAACTAGAACGCACTTTGCCGTAAGTTACGTCTTACAAAATGAAACTCCACATTAAATCGTATGTTTTTATAGCAAATTCTTGCGTTAATGTCACTGCAGGAAGTCGGCAAGTATGCTATTAAACTGAAATGTACATGCGTGTGCGTCTGAAGGCGAGTTGTGTCATTTTAATCAATGTGTTGAAGACAGTTGTGAAGTTTTAACTTGGGAGTTTTGCGCTTGGCTTCTGATAATCAGTTAGCAATAACGTGCTCGCCTGTATATCTACCAAAATTTTCCACCGATGACAGCAGCTGGCGTCCGTTCACGTGACGAAAGCTCATGGTAGATCTACAGAGCTCATCAGTGCTGAGGCAACTTAATTATTCTTGGTGACTCTACGGCTTTACGGGGTCACGACCGCTCGGGTAAGAACACTAGTATTGTAAGTATTTAAACTGCGGTAACCGCTCACTATAATTCGGTCCTCATGCTTGTTGCTCTCCGAAGTTATGTAAAAATATAAAAAATATGATGTATTTTGTGGTTATGAGCAGACTACAGAGCCATAATCTGGTGCAATATCGAAATTGATATCTACTGTACTCATTGTATTTTAAGTGGCGATTAACAAGGCATTAAACTCAACACGTTGAAGACAAGAGATGCTCAGATATCATCATAATGCATAGTGTGAGCTAAATTGACCGTGACTCAGTTAACGAAGAGACGAAGTGGCAGTTAAACCTATCTTTAGATATAAATTATAGCATTGCAAAACACTGAAAACACAATATAGTTAAATAAATCCGTTTTACCATTTTTCATCTATACTAATATTATATAGAGGAAAGTTAAGTTCGTTTGTTTTTATGTTTGTATTGAATAGGATCCGAAACTACTAGAGCAATTTAAAAAAATCTTTCACTTTTAGCTACATTTATTTAATATATAGCTATTTATATAATATTTGAAGAGTTCTCTCGATTTTTCCGGGATTCCATCATCCGGTCCTGATATGCTGACAATGGGACCAACTCAGGAATATACCCTTTCGAATAAAAAAAGAATTTTGAAAAACGGTCCACAATTGACAGAGAAATCGGTGAACATACATAAAAAAATACATACAGTAGAACATAGAACCTCCTCCTTTTTTGAAGTCGGTTAAAAAAAGAAGCATCGAAATCGGTTGGCGTGTTAATGAGTTATTCGTTCATTTGTCGCGCATATGGTTTATCTAGATTTAAGACTTATATGGATTTCCCGTGGATGCCAAAATTTGAGTTATTCGTCTATTTGTTGCGCATTTTGTCAATCTAGATTTAAGACTTTTATGGTTTTCTCATGGATGCCACTGTCAGAACCAGACCAAATTAAAATGGGACCATTCGGGATGCACCAGCTTTCAAATAAAAAAAGAATGATCAAAATCGGTTCACCCAGTCGATAGTTATGACTATGAGGTAACAAACATAAAAAAAACATACAGTCGAATTGAGAACCTCCTCCTTTTTTGAAGTCGGTTGAAAATCGAATTGAGTCAGGGGCGTCTCCCAGCACACCCAGACCCAAGCAGTTTTAGGAAAGATCGTTTCCTGGATTGACCCAAACGGGAATCGAACCCGAACGCAATTTAAGGCGAGAAACCGTGCAACAGCGCACTACGCCAATTGTGTCATCCGTCATCGTGTGATTACTTCTGATTCTTGCCGTCTCGATTTCCTTCAGGTTGGCGTTTTACCACACATCGCATCACTGCGATAAGCATAGGCACCTGAAGACGGAGACACGTTCTATGAGAATTGAAATATATATAAACGAAAGGTCACTCATCACGAAATCTCAGAAACTACCAGAGTGCTAGGAGTTTCAAATTTTGCATGCTTCTTTTTGAACGTGGGCTCTTTAAGGCCAGATTTTGCGAAACCGACCCCTAAGGCACGATTCAGAAAGAACGGCGCGCGTCGGAGCGCAATAATAAATTGGTATGAAATTTAAAGCGTATTAACAGTAGTTTAGGTCCATATTGAGATGGGACTTCGGAAGCCGATCGTGAATTTCAAGTAGATTTAGACCTTATTTCCTTTGTTGACGCTTCGGTTCCCTAATTTATATGTATATTGCGCTTCGACGCGCGACTTACCTACGCGCGCGAAGCTATAGGACACGCACGACTCGCATATTTCGGCGTGTCCGCTCGAACCAATAGTGGTGTCAGTAAGCGGCTCGGCTTATACGAGCGTACAAGCGCGTCAACGATCATACAAGTTGCGCGTGTGACAAAAGGTGCGTCTATACGAGCCTACATGCACTGCCAAACACGAGCTTATACGCGCGTATAAAACGATAGTCTGTAACCACTATTAACTGTAACATTCACAAAAGACCCTGGACAGAGATAAACACAGGACTAGTCTATTGGCGCAATGATATTGGTAATGATCAAGCCTGAGGACGTCATGGGATCGATTCGTACCTAGGACAAACATTTTTGGATTGAATATTTGTGTCTGGGTGTTATAATGCATTTTTACTGTAATGCATGGTTAAAGATACTCATAACGTGAACATCCGGCATAAAGACAGACTTTTCTTACCCCACTCAAGAATTAAACTACTCAACTGCAGTCCATTCTTCATGGCTGTGAAAATTTTTAACAAAATCCCGGCGGATATAAAGGCAGAAAAGAAAATAACCACTATCACTAAAAAAAAATGATCCTTTCTAATCTCTAACTGTTTTTACACACTAGAGGAATTCTTCAAATATAAATAATGTAAAAATATTAATAATAAAATATATATACGTTCCATTATCATAGTGTTATCTTTTGTTTGTAATAGTTTTATTATAGCATAATAAATTATTTTGTTGAGATTGCAATACTCAGAAAATGGGTAATTAAGTTTTTAAGTTCAGTGTATAAGACCATAATATGTACACTTAATTCGCAACAAATCTTTGAATCTTTGAGTCTTTGAATCTCTACTAACAATTAAATAGGTATGTTTATCAGTCTCTGACACCCATAGTACAAACATTCCCAGGAGGTCCCAGGTATAACATTTATTAAGTTTTTAATTTATTTAAAGTGGATGCCTTATTAACCGCCAAGTGATTCATTTGTTGAATGTGCTTATAGCGTCAGACTCGTATTTAATAAATTCAGACGGGGAAAAACAGATACAAAATTACTACGGAAACTTCAGTAGCTAATTTGCAACTGCGGCGCTAGAAGTACAATAATGGTAAGTTGCATTTGTACAACTCCGGCGGTTAATGGGCTAAATTTTGCTATAGAAAATGTTGTTTACTAGAAAACACAACTTCATTAATGAAGTACATTTATTTAAAGATTTGCCATCTACGTTGGAACTACTCTTATACACCCAAGACTTATGTCGGTCCAGTGAAAGTGAGGAGTTGTTGTTGAACTTTTACGGATTCTTCTTCATAAAACGCTAATTGTTTCTTGCATATTTTGTTGAACAGAAGAAATTGAACGCGTTCTTCTTCTTTTTTTCTTTTACGTGTACGAGTACTAAAATCCTGCTTTCGACTGAGGTCAGTAACTGAATGTTGGCTGCAGTTGAAGACGAACCATTGAGCTAAGCAACTGCTGGATCAATATGTCTTTATTAATTGATTTCGTACTAAAAATTGCTGTATTAGTAAATAAGTGTTTATTTAGGGTGCGCCACAGTTCACCTAAAATTATGTTTAGGGATGAAAAGCGTTATGAAAAACAACAGTAGGAGTTAAAATAATATTAATCAGCATTTTCGGAAACACGAGTGTTATAAACATCGTCGGTAGTAGTAGTACTACAAATTGCAGGAATTAAAACTTTAGGGAGAAACATTTTAGGAAGAGTGATCATTCGGATTACAAATCGGTAGGAGAAACTTATGGTGAAGAACTTTAGGTGAGCCAATATGGACCCGTTTATTTAGGATTTGAATACAAAATATACGACTCGCAGAGAGAACAGACCCTCGACAAACACCCGCATTTATAGCCAATAGGTCGGTCAATGACTACCTTTACCGACTGTTCTCGTGATGTAGGTATCCAGTCACACAGTGAGGTAGGAATTCCGTATAAAGGAAGCTTGCTTTTGAACCCTGTCAAATGCTTTCGAGATGTTGAGCAACGCAAGAGCCTCGCCGAGATTACAGATGGTTTCGCCCCGCAAGTGAGCTACCAATCACCTGTTGATCGTTCACAGTGAAAACCGTACTGTCGATCGCTGAGCAGTTGGTCGTCCTCAAGGCACGCCAGTACCTTTTTGTTACATACGCGCTCCATACATTGCAAAAGTATTGTAAAGGTAGGTAAGTAGGTGATTGCGATTGGCCTATAATTGGCAGGGTCGGCTCGACTGCCTTTTTTGGCACAGGTTGCACGTTGACAAGTTTCCAAGACTGAACTTGTCCCTTGTCCCGTTATTTCACTACCGGAGAGTTAGAGGAACACAAAAGTGGTTCTGGCCTGATTTAATCTCGGGACCACACTGGTTCCAAGGTTGAGTGCTTAGCCCCCATTCCACGAAGCTCTCGGTGTATTTTATCATATTTTAACTGTCTATGCTTTTATTTTTTATATTGCCCGTCAAGATGACCTCACTCCACCTGATGGAAAGCGGTCGTGAGGTCCAGATATGAGGTTGACAAGCCCAGTCATTCAAACGAATCACTGGGCTGGCCATCCTTACTTTGCAGGCCTGCAGAAATGCCTTTTAACGCCCCGCTTGAAGAACCCGGGACTATAAGAGGAAGGAAACACATGTGCTGGAAGAGCGTTCCACGTCTGGATGGTACGACAAAGAAACGAGTCACCGAACCTTTTAGTTCGGGCCAACAAATCTGTCATCGCACAAGTTCACATTACATCTAGCGTGTTCATTACACTATAGCACACATTACATGTGATTACGGCCAAGCCGTAATAACTGTTAAGTGGTACGAGTCGAGTTATACCGATGAAATCGAGAGTGGATGTCGTGAGATAACATTGTCTGACGAAGGTAAAGATTTTTCTCTTTATCTCCCAAGATAATATAGTATTCTCGATTTTTCTTGACTACCAATGAAACTTGGAGTTGTAGTTGGAGATTAAGTAACTATGTAATGTTTACTCTAATTCTTTTTATAAATGTTTAGGCTGAAATCTAGCTGACTTCGCACTAAGCATTGCTGTATCGGAAGTTCCATAAACAACATTACAAAACAATCGAAATGAGACACAGTCATATTCTGAAGAAAAATTTAGATAAATTAGTGTTTTTTTTATCGCAGTTAAGTCACATTAACGTCTAACGGACTAGGCGACCCTGTTTGTGATGTGCGTGAATTAGATTTATTAGACTGTCCATTTTTTGAATCTCCTACTAACTTCGTATACGCAAAATTTTATTTAACATTGTATGGTTTAATTGTCAATAAATACGATAAAGTCATTCGTAGCATAGAAAAATGTAGCTGATCTATCTTAACATGCATACATCGCGGAACCACTGGGCATCCGCTTATCACTATTTTTGGTACACTCTGTATATAATACTTGCATCCCCGACAGACTTACGTTTCGTCAAAAGTTTTACTTCGTTCTGTCAAAAGTTATTGCCAAATGTTTGATGCTGGAAACATTTGGGCATTTTGTATGGGAAAATTTATTTTTCATTTATTTCATTTCTTTGGCAATGTTCCAGTGTTTTAATAGTTATTCTGCTATTCGGGATGGAGACAAATAGAACAAGCAAAGCCATGAAAATCGTTTTAGCCGTTTTCGAGTTATAAGTGTTTAAACAAACCCGAATTTGTGGTTTATATTAAGAAAGATAATATAATGAGATAGATTTACTGCGTGCTATGTGAATAGCTTATTAATAGACCAAATGACAATGTGTAAAAGGTGTCCCAGATTCATCGAATTCATAGCAAAATGAATATTATTAACTACAGCAAATCGATCAAATGTTTTTTTTTTAAATCACACCGTTGTCGACGGAAAAGACATCAACGCGTTACTAAAATGGGGATCCTTCTGTGTGTACGGTAGGTATTCTTTAAGGTATTCTTAGTCTGTCATTCCGTTTTGTCTGTTGTCAACTTTACCAAGTAATATTATATATTTTACAGTTATTTACAAATATGAGGTTAGTAAAGTAAAACATCTCATCAACATCAGTAATTTAAGGAATTGCTAACGTTTCCATAAATTACTTTATATACCTAATTAAAAGCCTAATTATAAATACACAGCAGTTAATGTTCTAACATGAGTCATATTTCACAATAAGTCATTGATATAGTCATAAGGCACGCACAGATCAATAAACATACAAAAACATTGCGTATGTGTGTACCATGATTGATGCGTAGGCTGTAAAACTTTCTGTCATACATCAAAAAGTATATTCTTCGTGCTGTGTGCTAAGTCAAAAGTTACGCAATTACACTAGCTTTAAATAATTACCCGACGGTTCTTAAATGGACGCGGCTATTTCAATATTGTAGTATAGTAAAGAGGCTACAAAGACAACTGCTGTTATGATCCCAATAATCTGATAACTCACTTTCCCCGACCCTGGTTTTGATGAACCCAGGGACTCGAATTTCGGGCTGCGTCTTTACAATGACGACAATGTACGAGTATGACAAGAAAATATAATTCAATGTATGATAAACTCGAATTAAGTGCAGTAACGTTATTTTTATATAATATATTGTACATAATAACAAGTATTAAGTAAGGCATTCTCTAGAGTCGGGCTTTTATGCTCTGCTACATCCTTTTGTTAAATTCTACTTTGCTCTATTGCGTATTCTGGTTTAACGTTTTGGGTCGCGATGGTGTCACCATTATCGCCAAAAAGCCGTTCCCAAGCAGGTCTTAAATAGGAGCGACACTTAGCTAGTTATAACTAATTCGCTTAAATACATGATAGTTAGAAACTCTCAAGGAAATATGTCAATTTAACTAAGTCTGCTTTTAGTGGACTCGATTTTTCTAACCAGTAAGTTTCTAAAGGAAATTCATGATCTTAATTAAAATAACATAAGTATATAATTAATCATACTTAATAAATAAGTCGTTTATAATTGAACTTCGTTAAGACAGAGATATGATTTGACCGGTTGGTAGTGAGAAATGAGATCCTCTGAAAAGAACTAACTTTTAGTACCCTATAAGAAAGGTAGGGTACATGGAGTGGTGGTATGTATAGTTTGCGTCAAGCTTCTAGTCCACTCTGAAGTGATTTAGCGCATGCTACTATCCTACTTTTCATAGAATAAAATAAGAGAGCGTCGTGGCCTTGTGGTTAAGCACTCCAACTCGGATCGGGCGGATCGTGTGGGCCCGAGTTCAAATCTGGCCAGAACCAAAATCTTTGTGTTCATTGTTTAATTTCCGTCTAACTCTCCGGTGATGGAAAACATCGATAAAAAACCAAATCAACCCAGATAGCAGCGGAAGGCTCACGACCTAACACGTTGGGTTCTATTGGTGAAAAGTGGGCTTCTGAGTGTTCCGTTCACCATGACGGTAACAGTCACTTGCCTCTGAGTACCGTTTGGGATAAAGTCCTGATGGTATGTATATACAAAATAAGAATGCGGCAATCGTCTCGTGTTCACAGTTCATAAAGAAAGAAAGTGTAGAAGTTCATAAGTTACTTTAACCATACCTTACGGAAAACCGAGGCTAAATAAATTGTGTTCCTGTTAGTGAGTAACGTAGCCAGCAGTCGTATTACAATCGCTTATATCCAATGAAGTTAATTCTCCAAACTGAGGGTAGCTAGCAATTGCGTCAGTAAATATCCAGGCTAGATGAGTAAGTTAGAGAAATGCGTTAGTGCCAGATGGCGCCCGACTGGCTGAAAATGAAAAGATCATATTACGAAATAGCTCGCTATGCTCAGTTTAGGGAATGAACTTGACGAGTTATAAGGGATTGTAATAAGGCTCCATGGCTCATTGAAGAGCTGTTATATGGTCAGCTAGAGTACCTACCTTATTTCTTCTTGCTTGCTGATTTACAAAAAATAACCAATTGGCTTCGTCCCACAAAGTAAAAGATAGGGTTTTAAGCAGGTGTATGTTTAATTTTACTTTGTAAGTTCGTACCGCTTGAGTGGTGCTCAACTGTAGTAAATCGTTCGGTTACGGCATTGCGACAGTAAGGTGATGCATTGAGATTGCATATCCACTTGCTATGCGACAGTGTTTGTGAAAAAACTAGGAACATTGCGTGACTGGATTTAAAATCGACAGTCTTATAAGTGGCTAATAGGAAGCTGAAAGTTATCGTATTCATCGTAAAGTCTACTAATAAATCAAGTTTGTAGTTTGTTAGTTTTACCGGTAACTTTCAGAGGCCTGTTTTTCAGTTTTAAATGAAGCTAATTGTATTTTTCTTTCCGAGTTAATGTATTTGATTAAAGATTGATCAATGTAATGCTTAAATAATCCAAATTAAATATGCCTTCTTGGACTGTTTAGTAAGTATACCCCAAAAGGCATTCATTAAAGGAAGTAGGTTCAATCCCCACCAAGGACATGATTGGGTGTTTGTATGTTCGAATGTAGTGTATATTTTAGTTTTTTTTATCAGTTCAGACACCCACAGTACAAGTACGAGTATCTACTGCTTAATTTGGAGTTTTGTTTTTGGAGTTGGCTTGGTGTGAACCAAACCGAAGATCCTGGGCTCGTGCCCCACCAAGACAACATTAATTATCTATTAAAGATTTATTTAAACATATTGAGATAAGTATGTTTCTCTGCTCTCCTTATTTTAGGTTCTGATAATTACCAATGGTTTTAGTCGTCCCGGGTATTAATTTCCTTTTTAAATCACTATGTATTTCACGTTCCATAAAAATAAAATAACACAAAATATACTTACCAAATATAAATATTGCACTCGCCGCACTACCAACTAATAAAACGCACTCACAAATCAAATTGCTAATTTTAAACACTTTTTAATCTGTTCTCTTAATGTCACTTTTTTATCTGTGTTCAAATCGTCGCATATCGTAGGTTCGTTCGGACCGCGCGCGTTGGCACAACTGAGTAGGGAAAGACTATAGCGAAGATTCCTTTCCAATCGGTGGTGGTAAGTCTGTTTCAGGCAGGGTTTAGTAATTCAAACTGGTTCGAGATAAGCTTTGCTTAAAGCAGCTTTTGTATCTGAAACAATTACGAAAATAAATGCGGAAGCCTGACGGACTTGGCACACTATGTGTGAGAAATTAGGCATCCCAATCGTTGAATTTAAAAACAAATAGTTATCTCTTTTAATCACAACCGATGTGCAGTCGAGTACAGTGGGATTTTTTATCAAATAAGAAAATCACATCTATAGACCCGTAGCATAAACGCATCAATAGACACTAGGGCCGATGCGGAAATCGAACCCGCGACTATGTATATGTTACTTAATAATAATAATAATAATAAATCGTTTTTTTAAAGATAACATTGATCCATGGGTTAGTATCACGCTTAAAAAGAAACTAATGTTAATTATAATATTTAAAAATTATAAAATTATAAAATAAAAAATTTATTTCTGATTATAACATTTGGCTCGCCTAGCCGTCAAAATAAGTATATGACTTATTTGATAACCAAGCGAACCATATGCTTCAGCAATGGAGAGTCATAGCTCTCGGCAATGGTTTTCAAGATGCTGTTGGAGCTCCCTCGTATTCTTTCTAACAACGAGGCAGTCTTTTTTCGTATGACGGCAAAAAAGCCGTCAGTCCGGCACTGAGCGAACATCTCTGACGCACTACAGAATCGAGGTAGGCCCAACAGCACCCTGAAGCCGTTGTTGTACTGGACACGTAGGACGTTTATCGATTTCTTAGTGTAGCTGGTCCACAGGTTGCTCGTGTATACGTTTTGGCAATACGCTTGAAACAAGGTGAGTTTTACTTGATCAGTACAACGAGCAAACCTGCGAGCCAGCATGTTACACCTTACCGCCAACGCCCTACGTTCCCTCTCGATGTCAGCATGGTCTTTAAGATCATCACTAACATAGTGTCCCAGATATTTAAACTGCTAGACTCTTTTTAGCTTTTCCCCATACAACAAGAGCTCAGGTACTTCGCTTGGACATTTACCGGCTGCCTTAAAAACCATGTATTCGCTTTTCTTAATATTATAAATCAGTCTGTGACTTTTGGCATAATCTTCGCAAACCCGTACCATCTTTCTGAGCGCACCCATCGTTGGACTCAGCAGCACCATGTCGTCTGCATAACTTATGTTATTAATACAGACATTATCTACCCAGCAGCCGACACGCATGCTGCCGAGTGCAACGATGAGCCCATTGATGTATAGGTTGAAGAGCCTCGGGGATGTTAGCCCTCCCTGTCTTACCCCGCACTGCAGACCATACTCCACAGAGAAAGTGTTAGCCCATCTGACTGTGTTGATTTGGTTAGCATACCAATATTGCATCAAATGCGATATTTCGGAGGGGACACCCTGCTCCCTCAACTTTCCCCAGAGGATATCGTAGGACACCAAATCGAAGGCCCTGGAGAGGTCAAGGAAGCAAGCATAGATGGGAGTTTGCCTATCCGTATAGTACCTGACAGCATGCTTGAGACTAAGAATTGCAGTTTCCGTAGACAAACCTGGCTTGAAACCAAATTGAGCGTCATGTGATTTTAAATAGGTCGCGAGGTGGGAGTCAAGCATGCTGTCAAGCACCTTTGCCGCAATAGTGGCCAGCGAGATTGGTCTGTAGTTGTTCTCGTCCGAAACATCGCCAGTCCTATTTTTTAATATTGGGGCAACCACTGTCCTCATCAGGTCCCTAGGCAAATAAGAGTGGCTGAGACAGAGCGAGTAAAACATACCCAAAACCCTAGGTAAGTAAACCCCCGCGCACTTGAAATGCTCAATACTGCGTCTGTCATGGCCGGGTGATTTACCTCTTTTCATTTTATTAATGACTTGTGCAACTTGTTTAGCCGTAAATATAATGGATACCTGCTCGTCTTTAGACCCAAATTTAGACCCAGCATCAAGCGCCGCGCGCGGAGACTCAGGCTTAGACTGGAACTGCTTCATAAACATATCAGCAATGGCCCCAGGCTCGCTCTGTCCCCCCACACTCACAGGCAGACCCGGCTGAATATTAAGTTTATTAGTATTCTTCCAAAACTTTCCAAAATCCTTACTTTTTCTGTGGGTAGCCAGGATGTCCATTTTTATCTGATCCTGGTGTTTTACGCACCAGTTTAGCCGGCTTTTGAAAATTTTGCGTGATTCATACATTTCCTGATAAACAGCACCAGCCTGAGGCTTGTTATAGGTCAACCATAATTGGTACTTGAGCCTGGCTTCCTGGTACGCAACCCTGACATGTCTATTCCACCCAGCCAAGCGTCTGCACTTGCCGCGGTACCCTCGAGGAGAGTGTTCCCCCACCAAATATGTCTGCGAAGAAGCCTGTGATAATATACATATTATATTACTATACATCTGATCCAGTAAAGACCTATGGTTAGGTATAGTACAATACCCATCCCCACAGATTGTGAATTCCTCAGGAAGATTAATATCTTTAAGTCCTTTACTACATATTTCTCGATATTTAGTTATTTGGGCTTCATCCCTCTCTCCCCAAGTTACACTATTTTTCTCTCTTACTTAACGTAAAGTTAAAATTTTACCAAAAAGAAAAATCTTTTTTTTTCACCTAATGTATCATAGTTACAATTATTAAATATCGTGTTAACCATCAAATGCAGTTCGTGTTATCAAACCTGCGTTGGGTTTGTAATTTAAAACACAAGGCACAACCTGGTAACTAAAACCTGGACTTGCATGCCCAGCCCTCTAACCACTCGGCTACTGAGGTTTTTAATGATATGGAATATGAAAACTTAATCCTATATCAGCTCTATTTCTTCCACTTTCAATATCAGGTCGGGAAATTTATTTATGAAAAACGGCACTATGCTTTCACTAGAAGGTATTCTATTAATAATTGTAATTGCTTGCGGACTTTAGACTCTATAGCTTGAGTTTAAGATCGAAGGGACCAAGAAGTGTTAAGTTACTAAACCTCAGCAACCTAATATAATACTAGCAGATCCGCATTTAGGGTTACTATCGTCCAGCTACAAATAAATTCGTAAAAAAAACTTAACAAACAGGTAAGTATTTTGAAAATGTTTAATAGTAACAGAGCACTACACTATACCATAGGTGTACCTATTCCTTTTGTCTGTCAGTCAAGATCCCTTTTATCAGAAATGCGTGACGTTATCAGGTTGAAATCAGGACTGCAATCCTTTTGCAAGCACCTAGAAAGCAATTCTTAAAGCACAACTAATATGAGAAGACAGATTAGTCGATGTAAAGGACATCGCTCGTTCCACATTTATTGAATGCCCCAGGAACGCACAGCAATGAGAATATGCTAGTTTTTTTCGGAATCATTCAAAAATTCTCATCAGGCATTTGTTGAAACACGGATTACACGGACAACTTTAGGAACCGTGGGCGCCTACTACAGAATGTATTCGATTTTGAGGTTATACTTAATCGTAAACGACGTACACTTTTTATTATGTTCTGATATCTATATTGTTTTGTTTACCTCTATGTAAGCACTTATGTGATATGAATTAAATGAACATAAAATGCAATTATTTATTATAACTTCAAATCAAAAAATCATTAATGCTCAAATTAATTTGGTACTAGAGTGATGGCAGTTGGCACCTTCAATACATTTACTCATGAAATAACAAAACGCCAGCGTTAGGAATTCAAGTTCTTATTTATACTTGAGACGGAACACAATTATAGCGCGATCTAAAGGAGCATAACTCCATCTGTACTACTTGAAACTAATTTTGTCATCACTTGACAAACCTCGATCCTTTTTACTGAAGGCGCTGCAGCGCTGGTACGAGATCCTTATCATCTCTCATCCGCGTTGACTCTTGGTCAGGGATAATGCAGATTGCCACCAATCATATCCACCGCCAACCATATCAAATTGTGTATTAGTGACTGAACTATTTAATTTCCGTTTCTGACCACAGAATGTTCGTATACTATGAATAATTGCTAATAAAAAAAAATGGACGAATTATAATGAAGGGCATTCGTTTGTGCATCCTTTGTAGTTAAGTACAAAACAAAAAAAAACTATTTACTTAACTGCTTCTATAAGTTCTACGGAACCCGCGGTGCGCAAGTGTTCCGCGGCCGCCTATATTGTACACCTAATTTATTTTAATGAAACTGTAACAATTTGTTTGTGCAATAAATTTTATCTTATCTTATGTTATCAAGTCCATCTCGCACTGATTAGTTTTGATATGGTCATTATTGTATAGGCAATAGGCCTGAATTTAACGTTAGAACATGGTTTTAACTGGACTTGCAAGTAGTCAAGAATATTTCTAACTTTTTACTTATTAAGTAACCCTTAGGGACCAATTAATTTGATAAAAACAGCTAATAGTTATTATTTTATGTTGTTAACATACTTTTCAGAATTTTGTGTTTTAAAATTTGGCCAATGTGTCTACTATCTCTTTCATTTATGTAACAAAGATTTATGATGAAAAATATCTAGATGTTATTGATTACTTAGCTGACATAATTTTATAAAATGTTGTATCTAGATACTGATGAAATGATAACGTACCTACTTACAGCTTTGAACATATTATTTACCTAAAGGTAATAGCTAGCTAGCAATATAAGGACGAAGTAACTTACGTTTAACGGAACAACTAACTTAAGCTTTTTATTCTTTATCTTTTTTGTGTTTCTACAATTAGGGCATTATCTAAGAAAGGTATGCCCTTGATGCGACCCTGTGATTACTTGATTGAATGTAGGTATCATGTGAAAGGGAAAACCTAAGTATCGGTTTAAACATATCAGAAGCAAATTATCCATTTATAGGGTTAAACTAAATCAGCACGAAGGTAATGGATTTTTCGCTTAAATATCTGCTTTTTTAACCATAATAAGAAATTTTCAAGTGGCACTGCTTAAATTGTCTGCGACGGACGCAAAGGTCGATGATGATGATGGATGACTAACAAAACATACCTACTTATAACAACAATACATTATCAGCATCATTTTATTTTATTTATTTATTTGTTTTTAGTATGCTTTTAACAACCTTAAAATAAAGAAAATTTAATTATTATGACGTCCGCTATAAACTCTAATAATGTCTAGAACAGTTTTAACTTAATGAAGTAAAGTAAAAAGTAAAAAATATCTTTATTCATATCTAGACTTATAAAAAGTACTTATGACAAAGTCTCACGCTAGATAACGACTGAATAAGAATTCTTTGTGCTCTTCATTTTTCTTTTTGCGATTACTATCGCATTCAATGAATGGCGCAAATGTGCGATAATCCAGAAAAATATTGAAAACATATCGACGGAAAAAAACGTAAATGTAAGTACTTAAAGTTAGGATTTATTTTTCGATTTTCAAATTGTTTTTTGGCCAAATTTTACAACAGAGCCAAAAAACAATTTGAAAATCGAAAAATAAATCCTAACTTTTAAGCTTTTCGTGATAGAATTTTTTAACACTTTTTTTAAGTAGATAGTAGGTACTATGCACACAAAGCTATGGTCAATTTAGTTCTAAAGTTAAGATCAACAGGTTTTTCACCACTTACAGTCAAGTCAATTGACTTTTCATTTACCGACGTATAACGCTGTAAATACTCAATTCATAGGTTTCTATGGATTAGTTTTGTTCTTCACATTTACAGAACCATAAAATGATGTATTTAAAGTGTTTTAATAATTAAGTAGCACAAAAAAAACGTTAAGCCAACTTAGAAATAGCAATGATACCAAAATAAAGCTTCATGCAATCCAAACTAAAATTAGTGTCACACAGTCCTCAAAACATAAATATTATACACATAAACACACGCGCATAACACACAAGAGAGAACCGCTTTTAATTTTATTTGATTTGTAGTCTTCTTTGAATTTTAAAATATTTAACTTTAACCTAACTTTTGTATATGTTTAGCCCTCATTACTAATTCTCGTTTAACACCCTCAGAGAAATGGATGGGGCTGAAAATCAGCGCTGTCTAGGGTCCCGATCCTAGGTCAGCACAAGCTGAGCCTCCTCCAATTGCTTTCTGTAATTACTGTATGTTAAATTTATAACTATTTTTTGTATCTGTTGGGAAGTAATAAAAACCTTTTTTATTTAATTTAATTTAATTTAAAAACATGGTAATAAAAATTTATAACCACATACCAAACAACAAAAAAAATCTAGAAACGCCCACACTTTTTAACAAAAAATTAAAAACGTTCCTTATTGAAAAATCCTATTATAATCTACAAGAATTTTTTCATGACAAATGATAGGCTGTACTTGGGTGAATCGGTGCCTCGAATATCTATCTAGGCTTAGTTTCTTAACTTGAATTAAATACCTACTTGATTGTTATGCTTTTATGTTGAGTTTATTTCTGGAAATATAATTGTATTGAATAATATGAATGTGTACCCATGCACTGTAAATGAATGTGTCATACAGTGTATGAGCTATAAAGAGCCCTCCTACTTAGTTTCTATGCCCTTGCAGGGCGTTACATTTATTACTTTAATTTTTTTATTAAGACCTAATGTGACTATGCAATATAAATAAATAAATAAAAAAATAGATACTGGATGTGTCATTAAAATGAAATGCATTTATTGATTAATTTGTTTAATTTTAGCAATTAAAATTAGTTTTGACACTAATTAAATAAATGAGATCAAGTTTTATGACACCAAACATAACCTTTAAGGAGACAATTATAAAAGACTTGGAATTAACACTAAACCTCTCAGGTGACTCAATCCTTGAAACTTATTTAAAAAAAACTGGTTTTAATTCATATGAGGATATCCCTATAGGTAACGGTACTGATCTGTGTCTCTTTGTTTTCTACTAATAACTGTTTATATTATGCTTGTACTAGCAGAATTTTGTTTGTTAAATACCAAAACAACATGGCGCCATTGCTTTCGATAAACAGGTTCACTCTAAATAGCGATCTCCCACGACGGAAGTTGCAATTGCGGTTACGTCAAATCCGGATTTTTTTCCCACACTAACAGTGGCTCTTTCATACGAGATGTACGAGTATTCATCTAGTGTAGACTACCCCGTGGTAAATGTCTCACACTTACAATAAACTATTTTATAATTATGTAAGCAGTCTTTGTAATCTTAAATGCACTAAATGTTTATTCTATCTAAAGCTTAGCATTTGTTAGGAACTCATTATTTGGAATTTAATCGATTTTAGTATCAATACATTATAATATAGTCTATAAAAAAATCGATTATTGTTTGTTTATCTTCTTTACCATACATTTGACAAGCAAGCAGTCAACTTTGTCCTGCAAAAAGTTATCATTTTAGAGGACAGTAAGTTTTAGTAGAATAGCTTTGTCAATATTGAGTTGCTGCACCCCCCTTGTATCTCGTTACTTCGGATCAGTCCACTCAAGCTCTTCGGAGCGCACGCGCCGGTGCACGGTCATTGTGGATTCCCGCCAAAAAGTAAGTTTATCATTGCAGTGATATGGGGACAAAAATGATTTCATTTCTGTGGCTGTGCCCGCCCTCTTGTGCTCGATTAACTTCATTTATTTAAAAACTGTGTTTTGAATTCGCCGTAAGTACTGTTATATTTGAGTAGAATTGGTATTTTGATAATGATTTCAGTTCCGGAGTTAAATGTACAACTAACCTCTTTTTATCATCTCGGTGATATCATTTCAGTGGATTCAGTGGATTCAGTGGATTCGGTGAACTGTAACTGAGACACCGCCAACACGATTTCTGCTTCGCCCAGTGGTTGACTGGTAGAGAATGCCATTAGGCATTAAGTCCGCCAATTGTACTTTTTCTTTGTGCAATGAAGAATAAATAAATAAAACTGTAATCCCGAAAACAGTCCACGGGAATGAAATGTACCTACCTCTAAAATGATAAATCCAAAAGTTTTAGAGATCCTTGTGTCAAATATTTAATCATATTAGTTTGTGATGTATTTTTACCAAGAGTGTACGTTCGATATTTTGAGTGTATTCACACACATCAATATGTGTAAGTATTTTTGTATGAAATATCCAGTTAGGCAGCCCCAGATAACCTGTTTATAATATTATTATCTTTACATGGTACCTGTTGTCCATTGTGTTAATTTTTTGAGAATCCTGTTACCTCATTTATTGATAAGTATGAACAGATCAGTAATATTGACAGCGAAGAAGAAATCAAGAATAAAATTAAGAAGAGAACCGTAAGAAGATTATTTCCGTCTTCGTAGTCGGATTTGAATATTGAGATTGAATTATTGACTCGGTTTTTTTTAAATTAAATGTTGTTAATTTCATTACACGACTTGTCAAACTATCAATTTCATTAGTGACCGAAATTAACAAAATTAGTAAAAAAAAAGTTGTACTAAGCATTCGTTGTTTCTTTAAGGTAGTCAGTTCATTATCATCCGTGCGGTCTATCCCGGTTGTGAACCCACACCGGTGTGGGGTCCCAGGGTCCACCTTTCTTATTTTCTTGGCCCACTTCGCGAGGTCTTGTATATCCTCAGTGGTGAGTTTGTTGGTACGCATGTCACCCTTGACGACGTCGAGCCACCGCTTCTTGACGGTACCTGGCGGAGGCGGCATGGCCAGACATTTGTTACCCACGTAGTTTGCCAATCTCCGTGAGACATGCATGAAGGCGGCACTGCAGGAGTGCCGCCTTGTCTGCGATGTCACGAACACGAAGGCTACCGCGGATGTGGGTGTTCCGCAAGCGATCTTTGCGTGAGACTCCACACATCCAACGCAACATCTTGATTTCCGTGACGCGCAGCTCCTGCTTGTGTCGCTCTAGTGACGGCCATCCCAGGCCATCCCAACGATCGCAGGTGTTTGACACGGTCCGTGCGCTCGACCACGTCAACGCCTATGCCGGCGGACTGGGGATTTGTGGTGTTACAGGTCATGTACTCTGTCTTCGCCACATTAAGCTTATGACCGCCGTTCTCTAGTGAATCCTTACACTTTTGCACCCGTCCGGGCAAATCCAATTTGATGATGATAATTAATATACCAGTCGAAATGAAACGGGTGACGTAACAAAACCTCAGGGTCTGGTCTTGCCGCAGTACCGCACGCAGACGGCCGCATCCTCCCCCGCCCCGCCGCGGGCCGCGCCCCCGCCGGCGCCCGCCCTCGCTGGCTCCAGCACGAGCGGCGACGGCTCTGGAACCACCTCGCCCGCACGACACACCCTGAGGTTTTTTACGTCACCCGTTTCCTTTCGACTGGTATATTAATTATCATCATCAAATTGGGGTTTCCCGAGAGTCCGAAATTTTGGCCATTTTAAGGTAATTTTGGTATGGAATATATAGGTAGTAAAGCATATCTAACACCTAAACATCATAATTGCTACTTTTGATTGGAAACGATAAATAAACTGAGGATGTGGTTGGTCAACTTAAAGAATATCAGTACCTACCACGCCAATATAATAAGTGTGGTCCTTCTTGGTATCCCCACGCACATGTTCTTGTTTTGAGCTTATTCTACTGGCGTACAGAGCCTTTTCAAATTTGAATGCACAAATATTTGCACTTGTTATTGCGATCATTTCGGTGGTCATTTTGATGAAGTCGGTGCCACACTTATCATTTCAGTGGACGGACGAACATTCAACTTCAAATATTTAAGTTAGTTTTGAGGATATTTGATGTCCACTCAAGCACATGCTACAAATACGGCTAATGTTTTATTTGTTAATAAATTTATGTAGACATCATTGTTTATAAACCGAAATGACACATAAAAAACTGTTGTTGAAATTCACCCTAATTTGAATTGATTTCAAATTGGATATCTTTATCTTTTCATTTTCACTGATATGATTCGTCAAAATGTCCCAGTTAGATACCTACATCTCAGGAGGACGAACTCCAGGCCCCGGACTCCCGGACCAAATCTCGCCGGATTGGCATTACAAAATTTTTGCACCTTAACGCTTTGGAATAAGGTTTATCAATTTCTGCAATGCTTGTCCAATGAAATTCTGTTCAAGAGTCAGGCCCCAGGAGGATGAACTCTAACAGGTGAGTTATCTAGATTAAAAAAAAAACATCCGGGGTTTCGTGATCTTGACCGCATTGTTAGTCAAGTGAACGTCTTAGATCCGGATTACAGCTTGTAATAGTAATTGTAATATCAGCAAACGATAGTCGAAAACACGGCTTACGTAACAACTCGTCGTTCGGCATATGTATGGGCATAATTGCTGTTTCAAATGTAGGTTGAAGGTGTTGGTTTTTTTAATAAGGCTTTTGATAGGTAATTTGGGTTGATACCGCATACTGAAACGACCATCAAAATTGATTACATAATATAATGATGTTGTCCTTTCATATTAGTAATATGAACTTTGGTGTTCATTTCAGATTTCAGGGTTATGAGTATGACTTAAAATATGAGTTCAGCAATTTTTTATATTATTTTCACCAAAAGCTATTCAATTGCTATTGCCGCTGTATTCACCAGGGTCATCCTCATCAGGCATTATAATGCAATACCCAATTATAGCTATATTTCATTAAATTCATAGATAATATATGTTTAGTATTGTAAATAATGAAAAACACTTTCGTGACAACAATAAGCACAAAAAATAGCATGTTGGGTTTCCAAGCAAACGAAGCGCGTTATCTATTAAGGTTTATGCAGTGTCTGTGGCCATGGCGGTTGATAAAATGGTTACTACACATCATACAACCATCTGACTCGATCGTACTATTAGTGAGATGAAATGTGTAGTAAGTATACCAGGACAACTGCAATTTGAATTCATCACATTAGACAAACTGATAAAATCAATGAACATCGAACGCACAATCTCCGCGTGTTTGCCAACCCTTAACCACTAATCAGAGGTCAGGTCAGCAACACGAATGTTTCATAAAACCTAATCTTTCACCTAGGAAGCATTACAACAGTGCGGTTGCATCGACTTAATATTGCATTTATTATATCTTGACTTTAACCGCTGTGCTGCTTGTCCGTATACTGCAGGGAAGAAAAAGAAAACATCGAGTCAAGCTTATACCTAAATGGGTTAATATTGCTTCCAAACCAAAAATAATATATCCATCAAAAACCTTGCGGTTGACTGCTAGAGATTTCCTAATGGCATTCGCCAACTGTGCTTGTTTTTTATCAATATCAGACGTTGTGTTTCACAAGGATAAACATAAATATAATATATTTACTTACGAATACTAAGTAATATATACAAATAATAAGTTCTGATATTACTTGTTAACAATTTTGACGCTTAAGATCCAGAGGCCTTGTGTGTATGATTAACTTCTCGCGGCGCCTGCGACACAGACTATGTCTAGTGTGGGAGCCAGGGCCAAATATAACACTGAAACTGCCTCCATAAACGGTGTACCTGTTTTAGTAGACTAGTTTGTCCATGTGTTTTTATAGTTGCCCGATTATTGCAAATAAATGATATTGATTTTTGTTTGTTTGATAGTAATAACTGCACCAGAGGCAAGTATTTTTTACAAATACTTTAGTGAATAAATAAGCTAACATTAACTACATGGAAACTAGAAAAATTCGGCCTGATCCTTGGGATCCCGCTTGAGTCGTTTGGGACTCAAGCGGGATCCCAAGGATCAGGCCGAATTTTTCTAGTTTCTATCTTTGTGTAGAAAATAGTGCATTGTAAAATGCTAAAAAACAAAAATTCACTTATTAACTACTGTTTTAATTTGAAAGTAACAGTAACCATACATGTTAGCGAATTCTAAACACATCAATATTAACAACGAGACGCCCACTGCTGAAAACAGGCCTACCTCTTAGATAAAAGCCGCCTGCAAACCAGTCAAGGAATGACTGGTTTGCAGGCGGCTTTTATCCACATACTCGTATATCCCAAGACCCCTCATCCTTCGGGGTGAGCAAATGTTGTGAGCCGCACAGCAGTCGTAGTCAAATTATAACCGCTGAGTAGTTACAGCTCCGCGAGATTTTGCACTCATGCATACCTAATTGCATGCTGACATGAGTTCCTTATTATCTTCTCCGAAACTAGCTCGATTAATCAGCTATGTAGGCGATGAGCAAATGTCGCAATTTAGAATGTTGAACAGTTTTTAAGTGTCGTTAATTTTTCTCCTAAGATTGACTGTTTGCCAAACCTTGAGTTTGGATTTTTGAATGATAAAAGTGTTTGTAAGGGCAGGTTAAAGTGGAATCATGGTCATAGCACACTATTCCAGCACAACAGCACCGCTCCAACCTGGCAATTAAATTGCTATTCAAATTGTAGCATTAGTCTGTGTCTTTTATGATATATTTTAAAATGTCAATATGAAAAAGCTTACCGCCAGCCGTCCGCTTTTTAATATGAGGCAATGACGGCTGGGAGCGGTGCCGTTGCTCGCCGTAAAAATCTGTTATGACCTTTAGGCTCATGGGTGTGCCCTACTACAGAAGCATCGGCGTTAGCAGAGCAGACCATCACGCAGATGCAGCGACGAGCACAGGTCAGTCTTTCGTGGAAGAGGCGACAGGAAGTTTTTGATCAGCATTAAGATCCCAACGACCGCACCCTGTGAACATAATGCCATTGCTGTCCTTACCATTCCTGCTGGAGAGTTAGGAAGACAGAGCTCATCAGGGAGCTGTTGGGAGTGTGACCAGTTGTGATGAGGTAGCAGTTACCCTTATGAACACATGTTGTATCAGAGTGAGTATCTTCAGGGGAAATGTTTGTGTTGTCAGCAAGACGAATCATGAGTTTGGTTGGCCGCTGGCTGCTAGCGCATTGGAGGAGGATCATGCTTTTGGCGCCGAATGTCGTGAGTTCAATCCTCGCCCAGGAAAACCATTCATCAGATGAATATTTGTGTTTATTCCGTGTATGGGTGTTATTAGATATCTATCTAGGTTCCTGGGCTTCACAATTGACTGTAATCTGAACTGGAAGAGCCATGTCGACAAGCTTTGCGATAGGCTGAGTGGTGCTGTCTTTGCTATACGAAAATTAAAGCCACTTATCTCTGCCGATGCTCTGAGGCAAGTCTATTTTGCCCACTTTCACTCCCTGATGTCGTACGGAACTCTAGTTTGGGGTAACTCCACGGATGCCAGCAGAGTGCTCGTTTTACAAAAACGTGCATTGCGTACACTTGTCAGGGTGAAAGCTAAACACTCGTGCAGGGATTTGTTTGTAACGCAGCGTATTTTGACGCACTACTCGGTCTATTTATATGAGCTATTAACATTTGTAAGATGCAACATAAGGGATTTTCAATGTATGAAAAGCAGTAAGCGCAAGCATCTGGTAGGTCGCCTTAACGCGGTCCCTCGTCGCATGGCTCTTGCAGAGAAGAACCCGCGAGTCATCGGCCCCACCTACTACAATCATCTACCTCCAGCGCTAAAAGACGTACAATCTGACGAAACATTCCGACGTCGGCTGAGAAACCTTTTGTTAGAAAAATCCCTTTATAGTGTTAAAGAATATTTGAATTGCGACTTTGGATGACTTGTTAAATATTTTTTTGTTATTTTTGACTGAATTGTATTATTTCTTGTTGACATGTGAATTATTATTTTTTTGTATTTAATTGTTCATTTATTGTATTTATCTTAGTTTTTGACATTCTCTTTATTTTATTAATTGTAATTTGTATAATAATTTTGACAATCATAATGCAAATTCTTATATGTGACATCGAATGTAATATATATTGTAATTTTGTATTATGAGATAAATAAAACTAAACTAAACTAAACTAAACTAATTTTGTCACGCACACTCATTTGACCCGAAATATGATATTTATTTTCATTTATGGCAAAGTTGAACAAAACTGTGCGTAAGTATAAAGGTTTTAACTACATAATGGCACCGTAATAAAGTAATTCAACTCAATACAATATTCATAACAAATGACAGACGTTTATAACGCAATCATTTCCAAATCGTCTGTCTGTATTCGGAGACACGTGTGAGTATTAGTGGTAGGATTACGTGTGTAACATTCACTTTTGATTGACGTATGTAAACTTAAGTAGACCGCAGGTTATCTTTAACTAACTAGTTAAAGTTTAGGGTTGTTAGAATTCAAATTTATAATTTTAATTAAATCTAGTAAAAGTTAATTTTACTCTTACTGTATTTACATTGAATTAGGTAAGCCTGTCTTTGTCCAAGTACTTACAATTTAAAAAAGTAAAAATCTATGCTAAAATATCTCAACATGTATAAAAAAGATACGGAAATACTTTTATTTGTATTCAATAATTACATAGTTTCTTTGGAATATTTTTAAGAAGTACGTATTATGGGAAAAGGGATGTGTTATAATTTCGTGAATCATGGTTATTTACTAAAAAACAGTCAAGTAAACAACAAAAAGGTAAGTTTACTGTATTACTTTTTAAAAGTTTTTTTCAATAGTAATTTTTACATAGTACTATTTAGTTAAATAGTACTATGTTAGTAACAACACTAACAACGATTAATGAACATAATCTGACTCTACATGCGGCGGTATTGGTACTAAGAAGTCTATTAGGGCCAACCCTGAATCAGCTGTTTCGCGATCTATTGATTTTGCAATGGTATCTCTCAATATTAAGATAAATTACAAAACATTATAAAGTTGATGAATAACCACAGAAACGCTCCACGTAGGTCGCGAAATGACATACATAGATATTTGTGTCTAATGTCAAATGTTTTAAGTGATATTTGTGGGCTACGCAAGGCTCGATTACTGCAGCTAATTATCATATTAGATTAATGTAGAGGTTGATTGCGGGTTCGATCCCCGCACAGTACAAACATTTGTGTGCATGAACATGTCTGTTTGTACTGGTCTGGGTGTCTCCTATGTATAATAAGTATGTATTTACAAAAGAAAATGTATTTAAGTATGTTTATCCGTTGTCTAGTATCCCATAACACAAGCTTTAATTAGCTTACTTTGGGGCTAGATGGCGCTGTGTAGAATAATGTCCAGGGATATTTATTTATTTATTTAATGTACAGACGAGTTTTTCAATAGGAGGATATGACAGAATGTGATGTTTTGATTGGAGGTGAAAAGGTAGAACCAGTGAAAGAATTTGTGTATCTAGGGTAATCCCTAATTCTTTCACTGGTTCCATCTGGGTATCTGGTATTGGGTTTGTGTAAATTTGCCACTTATGTGAATTCGTCACGTTTTGAAAAGTTCCATACATTCATAGGTTCACGAGGGATGGGAGGCATGAGGGTGATATTGATAGAAGAGTGAATGCAGGGAATATGTTCATTGGAGCACTGCATGCGTTTATGAACAGTCAGGTGTCAGAGAAGAAGCGACTGGCTGTTCATGCGTGGGTGTTAGTGCCGACGCTTATGTACGGAAGTGAGATTTGGGTATGGCAAAAGAAGGATGAAAGTAGGATAAATGCAGTGGAAATGAGAGCATTGCGAAGTATGGCAGGAGTGACATTGAGTGAAAAAGTGAGGAATAATTAGAGAAGTGGTGTGAAAGAAGATGTTGTCACAAAAATTGAGATGGGAGTGCTAATATGGCATATGGAAAGGATGGATGAAAGGCGATTAACGAAACAAATTTACAAGTCGAGGGTGGATGAAGAAGTTGGAAGGGGAAGGCCTAGACGGACTTACTTAGAACAAATCCAAGACGTGCTCAGAAAAGGTGAGGTCAGGAGTACCCATAATCGACGAGCATGTATGAAAGTATTGTATTAATATGAGAGTGCAAGAAGCGCGAGAGGTGTGTCAGGACCGTAGCAAGTGGAAAGATGTGGTCTCTGCCTATTACCCCGTTGGGAAAAAGGCGTGATGGTATGTATGTATGTAAATGTATTTCAATGACATTGCCAAAATAAAAATATTAATGAACGATATGATTTTGTATAATATTACACAGTATTAAAATCTTTGCACACATTATGTGGTTGATATTGCGACCGGAAAAGTAAAATACTATGATATAATTAGTGTTGCCCAAAATCGGTCTTGGTCTTGTTCTTGCATTTTCGCAAGACCGAGACCGAGAACAAGAGCGCCTAATTTTAGCAAGACCAAGACTGACCATGCAAGATTTGAGCAAGAACAAGACTAATCCTGCGAGACTCTTGCGTCTTGCAGTTAGGACTAAGTGTCCTTCAGGGAGTATTGTATTGGGAGTTTTGTCCTTCAGGGAGTAGTTCGGGTATATGCTTAGGGACTCCAAAGAAAAAAAAATGGAAAATTGGACTGATTAAGATGAACATGAAGACGTAATAGACTTTGAGAAACTGTATGCATGTCCCTCAACGTCATTTGGATCTGGATCTTGTCTTCATGGCTTAGATGTTGACGAGTTGGAGGAGTACCTAAGGAAACCCAGAGCAGCCAGCTCGGAAGACATTTTAGAGTGGTGTAGGACACATGAGACAGAATATCCGACTTTATCGAAGATTACCCGTGATTTTCATTCAATACCTGCACTTCAGTATCTGCTGAGGGATTATTTTCTAAAGCGTCATTAGTAATTAGAAAACATAGAAATAGGCTGAGTGATGGGTCAGCCAGATGGTTACTTTGTATTAATTCTTGGTCAAAATAATTAATATAAAGTAATAGTAATGTAAGCTATTGTGTACTGTTCTGTAATTTGATTTGTGTTGTATTTATATTTAAATGAATGTTTAATTCAATAAATACTGTTCTGTAATTTAATTTGTATAGTATTTTATTTTTTATTTAAATAAATGGTATATTGTATAAATTGTGTAACTCTTTTATTCCATTGCATATAAGGTGAGGCATTGGTTGTCTATCTATCTCTTTCTAGACATTCAAGGGGATCCAAACATACACGTCAATATATTTTTTTAGCTTCTGTATAATGTAAAATTGTTAAAGTTAAGTTAAAAGTCAAGTTAATGTCATTAATTGGTTTTATTATCTGTTTTAACCATCTTTTAACACATGTAAGCTAATCAAATGTAAACGTTTATTATGGAACATCACCGTAGGTCACGGTAGATAGCTCAGTTGGTTAGAGCATTGGCACGGATCGCTTAGGTCGTGGGTTCAAACCCCACCCGGTGGCAGAAATTTTTTCGAATTTCTCATTAAATGTTTAGACATTTATTAATTTGGTTGGTTTTTACTATGGTTATGTTAATTCAAGCTCAAATGTACCTACTCTGTTACGTTGTTATAAAAATTCAAATTCAAATTCAAATTCATTTATTGCATAAAAAGTGGTACAAAAAGGTGACACAATATAATTCGTTCGCACAATTTACCATAAGATGGCATGCAAAATTAAGCAACATAAATTGGTCCAACAAAAATAAAAAGAACAAAAAATGAATATTAAATCACGAATTTTAAATTAAATGTCGGAATGCAGATGTCAGGGGTTACACAAAATTAACACACACACTTAACTTGGTTTCGGAGCAAATTGACTTATTTTCGTGTGCTCTGAGTGAGTTCACGAGGCTAACAATGTTTATTGTGTGTAATATGTAAAATGCGTTCTTTTGTTTTTTTTTACTACTCTATCGCATAAGGTTGTGTTATTCTGTAAGATAGTGTAATTGGTTAAATAAATAAATAAATAAAAAACATTAAGTTCGCTAATATTTCAATCTCAATACATATCATTATTATAAACGATTCACAAATGACTGGAAATATTCATCCGTCGAATAGAAACAATGTTCCAGCAACCATCGTTTTAGCCTGCTTTTAAATATATTCAACGGCAATTTCTTTAGTTCGTTGTCAAGTCTCTTATATATTTTTATGGCCATGCAATAAGGATTTTTGCTTTAAAGTGCTGTATAAGATATGAATGAACGATTAATAAATAGCAATAGGCATAAAGGTAATTGCGAGACTAGCGAGACTCTTGCTGCAAGACCCTTTTTAAAATAGTGCGACAACTTTCACTAGTAAGTATTTTTTTTTTCACGACATCTGCTTGAACATGATGTAATTTTTTTGATTAAGATTTTTTCTTGCAATACTTTAGCTTTTTAAATTGACATGGGTGGTATTCCAGTATATATATTAAAATAACTAGTCAAAGTAAGACATATCACCTGCTAATCTTTTGGCAAATAAAATCAGTTGATATCTTTGATACATTTTTGTTCATAATTATTTTTGTATGGACTTAGGCGATTTTCTGAAAAAAAACTAAAATTGATTATAACTTTTTTACGGTTAGAAATCGGACCAACATGGATAGGGTTAAAAAGGTCAGAAATGACCCCAGCTACGCTTTATTTCGATTTGATCCTTACTTCCAGGGACACTCTGTTACCATCGACAAAAGATTATTATTTACATCAGTAAGTAGTATTGTTAAAAAGTTTATTTATTTATTTAGCCAAGCTTATATCTACCCTTACAGATACATGATCCAATGCGATAGACAAGCAACTTAACCACTATAACATAGCACATACAGCGTTATCCTTGTGAATTCGCTCAGAGAACAATGAAAAACGTCAATCTTTTCAGGTACTTGATTGAGAGTATATAGTGTGAGCGTCAGCGGGGACCTGTTCTGAAGGTGGGTCCTACCACGTGGCACTGCCAGCAACGGTGGCCTACGTCGGCGATCCACATATCTGTCCGGAACACAGAGCCCCAACAAACTCAATATTATTTCATTTGATTTCATTTCATTTATTCATTATATCAAGTGGTAAGTACATAAAGATCTTAAAATTATTTTGGAGCGCACATGAACCCTGTAGGGCACTATAATATGAACATATAATTATTATTTTTAATTCTGTACACTAACTTATTACATTAATAAAGTTGTTACTAAACAACAAGAATTATTTAATAAACAAGGATGACATACACATGCTAAAATCTAAGTGTGTTGTGTTGTCAGTGTATTAATCATTTATTCTATTTATTTATTAGTATAATATAATTGGTTTATTTATTTATTTTTATTTATTTGATAAATATTGCATTGTTTACTCGACCTCATAATAATTAAAAAAAATACAACGACAACGCCAGGTTCCTTTGCACTCGTAACTCATTGTATCCTAATATGAATAAGTTAGGGTACATTAACGGGTAGAGGGGGTAGATCCCGTATTGTCTTTGGTACAAATACCTGATAAATTTATTTTGAATGCGTTCTAGCATTAGGCTATATTGGGCCTGATATAGAGCCCAAACAACAGCATTAAATTCCAAGTAGCTTCTTACAAGAGCAATATATAGCGCGGCAATAGCCCTAGTGTTAGTAAAAAAACACCCTCAAACAGGATGGAATTAAACAGCCTCTGAAGGACTTTAAGTATCGGTGTTCCACGCGCTACGTGTTCTGCCACTCCAAAGAGTCGAAGTCTCGAAGTTGCTTCAATTTTAGCTCTTTTGACGTCCCACGGGGTGTTTAATCCGAAATCGAATTTTCAATAATTAAAAGGTGACAAAGACAACGTAACGAGCGACTAATATAAACAATATTTTCATATAAAATTTTACAATAATAGACTAAAACGTACAATTTCAGCTAAAGTTACAAATAAGGACCAAAAAAATAACTACAGTGCTAGCAGAAGATACGAAACACGTTTTTGTCCCGAAAACCTCTATAGAAAGTTTCCATCGGATATCGTAACATGTTAAGTGACCTAACAGCAAGGGTATTTGTTCCCTAGAGCTAACAAAGATAATTGTAAGTACCTAACGTATAGGAAAAACCCTACACCCTCACTTGAAGCATTCGCCTGTAATGTATCCGTAGTATCGGAAACTCAGAGGAGTCTTTGACTCTTGAGCCTCTCCAATTGCGTAGAGACATTGCCAGGTTAGGTGTTCTCCATCGGTTGACTTTGTTTGTCAGCCTCATACCACCTCACGACTACTTTTAATCTGGTGGAGTGAGGTCATCTTGACGGGCAATATGAAAAAAGTATAATCTCGTCTTAATCCTTCATAGGACTCTCTCCAAATTTTGGTCAACATATTTTGAACTTTATGTACGTAAAACATAAATTAGGTTACAAAACTAATCAAAACCTGCAACATGTTCTGCCTTATAAAGGGTTGAAACTGTTTCACTGCAGGGCAGAGCAGGCCTTCATATCGTAATCAATAAGTCACATTTGATAGTTAACTAAATTAAAATTTCTCGCCGGGTCATCTCAGTAAGAATCAACTCCTCCGACGCGGTAGTAGAGTCGCATTATGTTTGTATACTGTTTATTTATATATTCATATTATTATAGTATTTATGTTTATTATTAAGTATATTTTCGGACTATTTAAAAGTACTGATTGAGTCTATTTAAATAAAGATATTTGAGTTTGAGTTTAAATTCCATCAGTAGTAACGAAATAATGTGCATATAAATACCACAAAAAAAAAAAAATTTAACTACTTAGTCACAATTTGTTCTCAATCAACTTACACAACCATGTAAGAACAGGTTTCTCAGCGCGACATTCCAACCAATAATTTGTATTGTTACATCCTATAGTTTTACGGGCGGAAGTCTCAGGAAGTGTGCTAGTAATTGGCTCGTACGTCATTGACGGCGATTATCGTTATGTAAAATGAAATAAGATAAAAATATTCTTTAGTGCACACCAAGAACATTACACATGCCTATTAGGTTTTGTGGCGCGGTGACCCAAAATGGTTCTTGGCCAACGACTCTACAACGTGCCAATCTTCTCAGCCCTGGGCTGGTCCTCACCAAGTGGAACCCATTTCATTGAGCGATATCAAGAGCGCACGTGCTCTCAGGTCCGTTTAAAGGCATTTAAACCTGACAATTGTTAAGGAAGTGACAAAGTCTACAATTCTTGTCTCTACTCCTATCCACAAAAAAAAAACTCACTTAGTAAAATATGGCACACCTTAGAGGATTAAAATAGAAGATCGAAAAAACAAAAGTGGAAAAAATTAAAGATGTCATGGTTTTCATTTAAAATGGCAGAATTCAAGAAACCCGTGGGAATAATAAAATGACGATGACAGCTACAAACTGATACTTACGAAGTCACGATTAAACAAGCTCTGAAATATTGAACGGCCTGACATCGTAAGATGAGCCTACTATGTAGGCTACGCAAGTTGTAATCACCAGATCCAGTAATTACATCACATTAGTAATTTATAATAATTTAACTATCCAATAGATAGGGTAATAAATTAGCTAAATAATCGAGGTAGAGCTAATCTCGTCCACAAGTTGCCTAAGTGGTGACGCCGCAGGCGAAAGTAAGTAGGGCATTTATTTTTTTGATTATTTTGAACAGCTGATTTTGTAGACCTGTGAATTGACAGAAGTGCCATTATGAATTTTGGTAGGTACAGTTAGCATTAAAAGAATTGCACAAGTCACAAATTATTATACAATAATTATTTATTCATACTTTTACACTAAGAAAGATACTAGTACTATTTATATCGGTTGATTATTAAATAACTTACAAAACGCTATTTCATACTGTTTAAGTGATGTAGAAACTATCTAAGTTTGACTGGCCTGTTAGCGCAATGGCAGCGATCCTGCCTTTAGCGCCGGAGGTCGTGGGTTCGATCCCCACCCATGACAAATATTTGTGTGACGAACATTTTATATTTGTTGTGTGTCTGGGTGTTATTATCTATTTAAGTATGTATTTAAAAATATTTAAGTATGTTTATCAGTCTCTGACGCTCATATTACAAGCTCTGCTTAGTTTGGGGTCAGATGATCTTGGTGTGAATTGTCCCAGATATTTATTTATTTAAGTAGTAGTTTTTCATACAAAAAATACTGACCGTATTTTTTTGTATGAACAACTTAAAATTAAAGTCAATAGATAAAATCAAAATTTCCTTTACGTAGTTCTTTACTACAACACTCGTAAGATGTGTTTTGAGATGCACCAGCGTATTTAAAATTAACAGATCAGGGGGGCTAGCCAAGAGCAACACGTCACGATGATTTCTACAATAGAAATCGTTCAAATGCATGGGGATGACATAAGCTGTCACTGGCGCTTATGTCATCCCCATACATTTAAACGATTTCTATTGTAGAAATCGTCGTGGCGAGTTGCTCTTGGCTAGCCCCCCAGAAATGTTATATACCTACTACGCGAGTATTTCCTATTTCAGTAAGAAAGTCGTGTAGTTAGTAACGGTTTATAACGACTGTATACTCGTAAAATATTAACGGCGCATCAAGAACAAGATCCTTTCTAGAGTTCTAGACCACAGTTTCTATCATCAGCGGGTACCGGGGTTCCGTAGTAAGCTAGCTATATATCAAACATATATTTTGATTTATGATTACTTTATTTATTTGGTGCTCTAGGGTGTGTATTGGAAAACATTTTTGGATCCTCATTTGTTTACAACCACTGTATACGATACAAAACAGACTAGTGAGTTTTTCAAATAAGAATAACAAACAAACCATCTGGGGCAAAACATACATTTAGAAAAAAACCCTATTAAATATTGTGGCTTAAGCTCCAATCTAGCACTTCCCAAGCCATCAACTCACATAGGCTTAATTAGGGGAAGGGTTCGATTCCGGCGTTTTCGCTTGCGCAATACGTTACAAAGTATGCGTAAGCGCATGGGAGGAACGCGGCAGTTCTGCGGTTAGTGCGGTGGACAACCTATGTAACTATATATAACTATAAAGCAAAGAGTAAATGAGGTTATACTCTACATTATAATCCTCCTTCTATGTCTGAGATGTACGAGAACTTGATTACTCGTATTAAGGAAGGACCTTATCAAGTTAAAAATAAAACAAATGCAATTTTCAGCCCTTTAATGGTCAGAGCTGACATGCCGACTCGGCTCAGGAAACAGTGACTGAATAAATAAATGTTCGCCCTTGGTGAGGATATTCCAAAAAACAGTCCCTTATTATAACACACACACACACACACAGCCAGACTCGCGGACCTATGCCCACCTAGTAGGAACATAATATGGTTCCTGTAAGTTAATGAAATTGGTTAAATTAAAAAATATCTCGACATTAGTATAGATACGAGGGTCATTCAATAAATACTTAGCCTACAAAAAGTAAACGAAAATTTTGGAATAGTGGCAATTTATTTTTCAACATAGTCTCCTTTTAGTTCGATACACTTAGCCCAGCGATGCTCCAACTTTTTTAACCCGTCCGAAAAATAGTTTTTGTCAAACTCTGCAAAATAGGCCTCCGTGGCGGCGATGACCTCCTCATTTGATCCATATCTATTCCCGGCGAGTGATTTTTTCAGATTAGGAAACAGAAAGAAGTCACAAGGGGCCAAATCTGAAGAATACGGTGGATGGGGCAGCAATTAGTAGCGTAATTCGACCAATTTGGCCACGGCAACGGCAAACGTGTGAACCGGTGCGTTGTCGTGGTGAAACAGCACTTTTTTCTTCGCCAGATGGGGTCGTTTTTTCTTTAATTCGGCGTCGAATCGGCCCAATAAATCGGCATAGTAAAGCCCTGTAATTGTTTTACCCTTCTCGAGGTAATCGATGTAGATCACACCTTGTGAATCCCAGAAAACGGTGGCCATAACTTTTCCGGCCGATTTTACAGTTTTCGTCTTCTTTGGAGCACGTTCCCCGGTCTGGATCCATTGTTTTGATTGCTCCTTGGTCTCTGGTGTGTACCAGTGGATCCAGGTTTCATCGACGGTCACAAAACGATGCAAAAACTCCGCTGGATTCCGCTTAAACAGCGCCAAACACGTCTCCGATGTGGTCTCACGGTTGCGCTTGTTTTCCGGTGTGAGTAAACGCGGCACCCATCGCGCCGACAGCTTTCTCATGCCGAGTTCCTCGTGAAGAATATGATGCACTGTTCCTTCTAAAATGGCTACAGTCTCAGCTAGCTCCCGAACCTTCAATCGGCGATCTGCCAATACGAATGTTTTCCTCCGTAGCAGCTGTTTTCGGTGCACCTGGACGTGGTTCATCAAAAACCGACGTACGGCCACGTGCAAACTCGTTGAACCAATTCTTGACGGTGGCCATCGATGGAGAAGAGTCACCGTACACAGCATCCAAGCGCTCTTTGATTTCGATGCGCGTTTTCCCTTCCAAAAATAGGAATCGAATCACCGAACGATATTGCTCTTTTTCCATTTTTGTAAAACCGATCGACAAGTTCGCTTCCATAAGTTGTCAAATTAAAACAAATGAAGGGATTAGAATGAAAATTTGAAAAAAGAATTAAAAAAGAATGTGCTACACTGTGGTAAAACTCTTTTGAAACTACAGCGCCCTCTGGCGATGAGGCTAGGTACTTATTGAATGCACCTCGTACATACGTAACTAGGAACACAATGTCAAGACATATACTATTAAATGATTATTGACTAGCTACTAGTAGACGGTCTCTTCCGTCAAAATATAGCCTAAATTAAAAAAAAATAGCGCATGTCACTCCCTGTTAAAGTAGCATAAATTGATGAAATTTTCTTAGAATCTGTCCAGTAGTTTTGGAGCCTATTCAATACAAACAAACGAACCTTTCCTAAGTATTTATAATATTACTAGTATCGATGTAAGTTGTGCAAGGCTAATAAAATATTTCTTTACTCTTCTGCCGCTTTAAGAAGCAGATCTCAGATGTCACTATAGTACTTTGTCACTGTTTTATTTTTTTCGCCCGCGTGGACTTCAACGTCACTTATTATGGCCAAATTACATAAAATCTATATGAATTGTAGCCCATGTGTTATTCTGAGGTATAAGCTGTATAACTGTTAAAGTTTCATCCAAATCCATTCAGTAGCTTTTGCGTGAATGAGTAACAAACATACATACATACTCACAACTTTCGCATTTTATTAGTAAGTTAAGTAAGTATATAAGTATGAGTAAGATTATTAATTACCACATTAATCATAAATAAGCGGACAGTTTTTTTTCACACTTTGTACTCATTTATGTATGTACCTAGCTTCTGCCCGCAACTTTGCCTGCGTGGGCTTCAGAAGGACTAGTACGTAGGTACCTACTCGTACTGGTAAGTCTAGGATGTTCGGTTAGTTATAACATCCACGGGAAAGTACGTAAGAACTCTAGTCTTTAATGCAGATTACAAGCTAAATAGCTGTTTTAGATTATGTCAGGCAGGTACGGTCAGCAACAGAACTAGCTGAACACTAGTGACCTTGTCATAGTAGCAAATCTGGCATTTCCCTTATAATTTATATGACGACGTGAACTTAAGTTATTGTAAGGGAGATAGGCTGGATTTGAATAACTACCGTCCCATATCAATAGTTCCTGTGTTGTCAAAAGTTTTTGAAAAGTCAATGCTTACTAGGCTTAATAGTTTCTTTACCGACTTCCACATTTTAAAAAAGGATCAGTATGGTTTCCGCAAAGGAAGCTCAACGGCACTGGCTTGTTTTAATTTGGTAAAATCTATCACAGAGAGCGTAAATGACGGTAAGCCCATTGCTTCGATCTTTTTAGATATGTCGAAGGCTTTCGATTTTGTTGATCATTCTAAGTTATTGCACAAGTTACAGCATTATGGCATAAGAGGAAAAGCATTTGATTGGCTATCTTGTTATTTGAAAAATCGAACACAGTTAACAGAGATAACAACTCTAACATCTAAGTCAAATAAGGGGCTGTTGAGAAACAAATTTAGATCCAACCCACTTGTTAATTTGACAGGTGTACCTCAGGGTAGTATTCTGGGGCCACTACTATTTTTAGTTTATATTAACGACCTCCCAGACGCTACCCCACATAGGTGTATCTTGTTTGCGGACGATACTACAGTCATGGTTCAATGTGATAAAAAGGAACAAATGAACACTGCAGTCAACAAGGCCCTCAGTGATATTATTCACTGGTTGGATAGTAATAATTTAAATATAAATATCAATAAAACTAAGATAATTCAATTTAATTCATATAATTCTAATTCTTTACCCCTTGACATAAATTATAATGGTGAATCTATTGACGAAATTGGCGAATTTAATTTCTTAGGTATTAATATCGATAAAAATTTGAATTGGAAATCACATGTTGACTTGATTTGTGCGAAGCTTGAACGGTACGTGTTTGCCCTTAAGAAGATTAGACAGACTGTATCTGTGGAGGCGGCATTAACCGCGTATCACGGCTATGTGTCGTCTTTCCTCAGCTATGGGTTGATAATGTGGGGCAACTCTGTTGAATTTGATAGAGTTTTTAAAATTCAAAAACGTTGTATCCGTGCCATTAATAAGGCCTGGTTCTTAGATAGCTGCCGACCACTCTTTAAAAAATGTAATGTTCTCCCACTCCCATGTATGTACATTAGAGATGTGTGTGTCTTTACAAAATTCCACCCAGAATATTTTCTTAAACGTAGTGATATTATTAAACGACAGAAAAGAGAGAAATATATCAACATGTTATACCAACCTGCGTGTCACAAATACATATATGAAAAAAATATATACAATATGTGCATTTCTATATACAACAGCTTGCCGAACGAATTGAAAATATTAAAACCTAATGTATTTAAGAAAAAATTAACGATATGGCTATTAGAAAAATGTTTTTATAGTGTTAAGGAATATATAGAGTTTTGTTCAAAATTATGTAAAAACCAGCTAGTTTATTAAACATTTACACGTCTGCATGCAGACCGAATACAATGGACAATTTATGCTATATTTTATGACCTTTTTGACATGTATTCTCGTAAATAAATATTTTGACTTTGACTTTGACTATTGTGACAAAGTACTTTAATGACTTCTACTTCTGATAGCGGCAGATGAGTAAAGAAAGATTTTTTTTAACTTACATTTAAATGGCCTTCTGAACTAGTTGCTATTAACGATTCAAATAAATAAAAACTTTTAATCATTTTAACAAAATACACACATCAAGGTAATTTTCTCACTACAGTTCTTGCAAATCACGAGCGCGCGTGAATCTAACGAAATTGAACTTTATTGTTCGGTATTAAGAGCGTCGGCACGCGCGCCCGTAAAATGATTGTACTATACTTTGAATTCAATACAAACTGAATCGTTAAAATATGAGATAACTTAACTAACTAACTAATAAAAAGTGAAGTACATTTACAGCTAAGTTAAGATACTCGTAGTTAGGTAAGTTTACCGTCTCCTTCATTGAACAGAGTGCCGAGTGCGAGTTGCAGTGAGAGAAGTGAATGACTTCACCATCGCGTTTTGCGAGCACCTAATGGAATCGAGTCAGCGCCATCTAGCGGCGAATTAGGGCAACATCCAGGCCGCTAGATGGCGCTCACTCGACGCTATACAAATACGCGTTTTTTTTCTCGCGACGCGATGGCGAAGTTATTCACTTTTCTCACTGCAACTCGCACTCGGCACTCTGTGTGGAGTTTGAAAGATCTAACTAAACGAACAGACGGCCCGAAGCGACTATATTTTATAAGTATTATGTATCATGTACGAGTAGATACTAGATTTATACAGTGTGAGTCTTTGTAAAGTAAGTGCACATACTGAAAAGTAGGAAACTATATAGTCAATTTTATCGATCATCATAAAAAATCATTACAAAAACAGTGTTTCATTTAAAATTTTTGATGGTCATTTAAAACAAAACATTTGTGGTTGGGTATTTAATATTTTATTAAAATATTAAAATATAATTTTTTTAGTATTTAATATTTTCTATGCAGAAATAATGTTAATAACTTTAAAACTAAATGCCTAATTGCAATGAAACAAAGTAGCTGATGATCACTATTAACAGGGCAAACTCATAAAATAAAAAAAATACGAAAAAATAAATACCATAGATTTGTAATTAAATTATTTTATCAGAAAATCATTATTATTTTCTGTATTTTTTACAAATAATCATAGAATTTCTAAACATTTGCGCCCTTTATTTTTTTTAAATGTTTAAATAAATTTACGTCGTAAGAGCTTTCATATGGCATAAATACCCTTTTCGTAACCCAAATGCAACATTTTTAATCAGCGCTTGGGTGCGGATCCACCAGAGATTAGCGAGGATGCGTTACGTACGTACGTAACAATTCTATTGGTTCTTAACACGCACATTCCTCGCAACGCATCCTCGCACATCTTGGTGGAAAGGCATGCGCGTAGTTTCGCACAGTTGATAAGCAGGATTTTTTTTCTTGAGACAATTTCTTTTATTCTTCCGCTTCACCTGCCTTCCCTTGCCCCAAAAACCGCTACCGTTTTTAATAACTTATCAATTGTGCGTAACTACGCGCAAGAGTCGTCTTTAAGCGCTGAATTAAAATGTTGTAATTGGGTTACGAACGTGGTATTTATACCATATGAAAGCTTATACGACGTTAATTTACTTTAAATAAAAAAAATATAGGGTAAAGGAGGTAAATAATAAGAAATTTTATAATTATTGTAAAAAATTACGAAAAATAAGAATGATTTTCAGCAAAAATCATTTAATTACAAATCTATGGTATTTATGTTTCGTATTTTTTTATTTTTTTAGCATTGCCTGTTATTAGTTATCATCACAATTTTTTTTTCATTGCTATGAGACTTCTAGTTCAAAAGTTATAATATTATTTCAGCTCTCTTGAAGAACTACAGACCCATCTCGCTTCTGAGCCATATCTATAAGCTGTTTTCGAGAGTCATTACGAATCGTCTCGCTCGCAGGTTTGACGACTTCCAACCTCCCGAACAAGCAGGGTTCCGAAAAGGCTATAGTACCGTAGACCACATTCATACGCTGCGGCAAGTTATACAGAAGACCGAAGAGTATAACTTGCCATTTTGCTTAGCGTTCGTGGACTACGATAAAGCCTTTGATTCGATTGAGACCTGGGCAGTACTGCAGTCTCTCCAAAGGTGCCAAATAGACTACAGGTACATTGAGGTGCTAAGGTACTTATACCAGAACGCCACCATGTCGGTCCGATTACAGAACCAGAGCTCTAATCCGATCCAACTACAGCGAGGCGTGAGACAAGGAGACGTTATTTCTCCGAAACTGTTCACGGCTGCGTTGGAGGATATTTTCAAGCTTCTGGACTGGAAAGGACGCGGCATCAACATCAATGGCGAGTACCTAACACACCTGCGATTTGCCGATGATGTAGTTCTTATGGCTGAGACCTTGGAAGACCTGAACATAATGCTCGAAGATCTCGGTAATGCTTCTCAAAGAGTGGGTCTTAAGATGAACATGGACAAAACGAAAATCATGTTAAATGCCCATATTGCACCCGCTCCAGTTAACGTTGGGAACATTACACTCGAAGTTGTTGACCACTATGTTTACCTGGGACAGACAGTCCAGTTAGGTAAGTCCAACTTCGAGAAAGAGATCTCTCGTCGAATCCAGCTCGGATGGGCAGCGTTCGGGAAGCTCCGGCATATATTTGCGTCCGAAATACCTCAGTGTCTCAAGACAAAAGTCTTTGACCAGTGTGTGTTGCCAGTAATGACCTATGGGAGTGAGACGTGGTCCCTTACTATGGGTCTCATAAGAATGCTCAAGATCACCCAGCGAGCAATGGAGAGAGCGATGCTTGGTATTTCCCTGCTCGATCGAATCAGAAATGATGAGATCCGCAGGAGAACAAAAACAACCGACATCGCTCGAAGGATTGCATCGCTGAAGTGGCAGTGGGCGGGACACATAGCGCGGAGAACCGATGGCCGTTGGGGCGGAAAGATTCTCGAATGGCGACCGCGTACCGGACGACGTTCCGTGGGCAGGCCCTCTACAAGGTGGACCGACGATCTGGTCAAGGTCGCGGGAAGCCGCTGGATGCGCACAGCGCAGGACCGATCGTTGTGGAGATCCTTGGGGGAGGCCTATGCCCAGCAGTGGGCGTCGTTCGGCTGAAATGATGATGATGATGATAGTTATTAATATTATTCTGTTGCTGTAATGACTGTATTTCGTATTTTATTTTGACATCGTACATTTATTTATTCTTGTAATCAATATATTGACATTGGAATTCATTATAATGATTAAATTAACTGTGTGAAACAAACATATTCCTTTTTTTGATGGTTGTAATAGTTCTTGTACACTTGTGTATAAACTTTTTTAAGTAGAAATAAGAGCTCTGATTTAGTTATTAGCAATAAGATCTGCGAATGTACCTTATTTCATGCACAATAAAGTAATTCTATTCAAGTTAAAAAAAAAACTGGATTTTTTTAAATAATTTTTCCGTCGATAAAAATGACTATAGTTTCCTGTTTTTAATATGTGCACTTTATAGACAATCACATTGTATAGATATAAAAATAGACGTGATAAAATACTATTTTATTTTTAATTAGTTATTGGGCTTCAACAGAAACTAAAACGTTAACTATTAGATAACTTCACTAACTAATAAAAAAAGAATTAACATTCACAGCACAGCTAAGTTAAAAAAACGTTTAGTTGCTTCGATAAAGTGGATAAAGTTGGAACAGGGCTTTCTCGCAAAAACAGTTTCTTAAAAAGATTTCGTCTCTCACTGGAAAGACGTAGTAAACAAGGAATCTTATATGAAATAGCCCGAGAAAGCCCAGTCGCTCTCGTCACCTACAGTAGACGTAGTGAACTGGAGTTTTCTGATGTTTAGGCGCGGAAAACCCCTGTTGGTTTCGTTTCTTCGTGCAGAGGCAGAGACGTGGTGAACAAGGTTTTTCCGTGAATTTCATTCAAAATAGCCCAGTCGCCCTCGTCACCGAGAGATTAGATTGAGATTGCGAATTCCACTGTATTTCTAGGAATTACTCTCGATTTTAAGTTACAGTGAGGGTCTATTGAATATAATATATTATATATCTCTGCTCTGGCAGGAAGACTTAGTTCGGCAGCTTATGCTGTTAGAAAAATCAGGCTCCTGACTGATATCGCAACAGCAAGGTTAGTGTACTTCAGTTATTTTAACAGTGTTATGTCGTATGGTCTACAGTTGTGGGGCTCGGCAGCAGATCTCCACACCATCTTTGTTCTTCAAAAAAGAGCCATCCGCTCCATTTACAACCTTAGACCACGCGACTCGCTTCGTGAAGTATTTAAAGAGATAGATATTTTAACTGTGTACTCTCAATTTATTTATGATAATGTACAGTGTAGTATATGTCCGTAAAAAATTGCATCTCTTCAAGAAAAACAGTGATGTTCATAAACTACCTACTTATAATATATCGGATAACATAAAATACCAGAAATAAAAATAAGCTCGTAACTCCCAGTCTAAGACTGCATAAGGTAGGGAAATTTGTTGATCAATTTTTAAAATATTTTAATAAGATTCCGCAAACTCTGTTGAGCTGCCTCTTCACCAGAGTGCCGAGTGCGAGTTGCAGTGAGAGAAGTGAATGACTTCACCATCGCGTTTTGCGAGCACGTAAATGTCAAATAGTATGGAATCCAGTCAGCGCCACCTAGCGGCGAATTCGGGCAACATTCAGGCCGCTAGATGGCGCTCACTCGATGCCATACAAATTCGCGTTTTGTTTCTCGCAAACGCGATGGTGAAGTTATTCACTTCTCTCATTGCAACTCGCACTCGGCACTCTGTTTAAGTCACAAATTAAAGGTAAGTTAATGAAGCGAGGTTATTATAGTGTTGAGGATTTCTTAAATGATAAGAATTTGTGGTCATCTGAGGTGTAATCTGCTCCTCTGCACACTATTTTGTTATGACTTTACTCTGTTAATTCAATTTCTGTGTATAAAAACAAGATTGAAAAGAGTAACCATCGAGTTTCTTGCCGGAGTCTTCTAAATCGGAAACAACCTCCGAACCGGTGGTAGAGTCACATTATATTTAATTATGATAATAACTATCATAGTATTATTTTACGTACCTAAGTTTTATTTTTATTCAGTATATTTTTGCTACATTTTTTTTTTGTTTTTTAGTTGTCATAAGTATAATAAAGATATTTTTTACTTTTACTTTACTTTACTTTACTTCACCTACATTAGACGTGGTGAACTGGGGTTTTCTGACCCCTATCGCTTTCGTCTCTTCGTGACGGGGACGTGGTAAACAAGGTAAGCTATTTATGCAGCCGGAACGGGTCGCTAATTTTAAATAAATAAATGTATAACTGCATATTTACGATTTTTTGGAATAATCCAGAATATATTGCAGAATAATCCAGTACTCCAGAATTACTCGACAACGGAAAGGAAAGCTGGACCAAGCAAAGCCGGCTGTAAAAGATTAATCATCTATTCAAAGTAAGTATGTAGTGCCATCTAGTGTATCTGAGAAATAAAAGATTGTTATCACTTGAGCAAAGAGCAAATGAGATTCTATCGGAACCATGTTGTACCGCCGATATGACAGACGACAGCTGTAAATGACACTGACAGATGCCAAACATGGGAAGGAAATGAAATCACAAAACAAAGTACTTAATGTGAAAGTCGTATTTATAAATCGTAATTTATGAAGTTTTAATTGATTTTCACCTGGAAAATGGACGTCACCAAAATTGAGAAGACGAAACACCTCGCGCCTGATATGGCAGTCGGTGCTGTTTTAGTGCCAAGCCAAGAATTGCCTGCGGAAACCCCAATAGTTTGTGGGTATGATTGGGAAAACGGAACAGACTACAACAAGATACTCGAAAGTTACTCCAGATCTGGTTTCCAAGCTACTAGTTTCGGGAAAGCCGTATCAGAAATCAATAAGATGCTAAAATGTCGGTCTGTCCCTCTGACCGAAGACACCAGTGACCCTTACGAGGAAGATATGTTTATAAAGAAGAAATCGAACTGTACTATTTTCTTAGGATACACTTCAAACATGATTTCTTCAGGTTTGCGCGATACTTTACGGTTTTTAGTCAAAAATAAACTGGTTGACTGCATTGTGACAACCGCAGGAGGAGTGGAAGAAGATTTCATAAAGTGCCTTGCCCCTACCTATGTAGGGGACTTCAATTTAAGCGGCAAAGTGCTCAGATCACGTGGTATCAACCGAATTGGCAATCTGCTAGTCCCAAATGACAACTACTGCAAGTTTGAAGAATGGGTGACACCAATTCTTAACAAAATGCTCGAAGAACAAACTAGAGACGGAATAGTCTGGACTCCTTCGAGAATTATAGCAAAACTAGGCGAAAAAATTAATGATGAAAGCTCTGTGTGCTATTGGGCTTGGAAAAACAATATTCCAATCTTCAGTCCTGCACTGACAGATGGCTCCCTAGGAGATATGATGTACTTCCACTCATTTAAACGACCCGGTCTTATTGTGGACATACTAAGTGACTTACGAAGACTGAATACAATGGCAGTTAAAGCGAATAACACTGGTATGATCATTTTAGGAGGTGGTGTTATCAAGCATCACATTTGCAATGCGAATCTCATGAGAAATGGGGCAGATTTTGCAGTTTATGTGAATACTGCTAGTGAGTTTGATGGCAGTGATGCCGGAGCTAGGCCTGATGAGGCCGTGTCTTGGGGAAAAATAAGGCCCCAAGCAACACCAGTTAAATTGTATGCAGATGCAACTCTGGTGTTCCCATTACTTGTAGCTCAAACTTTTGCCAAGTATCATTTTAGCAATAAAAAAAATGTATAAATTATAGATTTGTTTTCTTTACTTATGAGGCTTGAATTTTATCAACACAACCAAATCTTTACATATGATATCATATTTCTGTGACTTTTTTGTATTTTACCATTATTTATATTTTTTAGTTTGCCTGGAAAAACCTAGCGATAAGGCCGCCTAAATTATACAAATTGCTTGTTTTTTGGAATACAACTGTTTTTATTCTATTTTGTGCAATAAAGTATATCTATCTATATACAATATTTATATCTACAAATATTTTTACGCACCCTTGCTCATGGTAAATTTTATTTATTTATTTATTAGTTCGTACACACAAGGTACATGACAACTTTACAAGGGACAACATTAGAAAGCAGAAGTACAGGTTAGCTTATCTCTAAAAAGAGATTTCTTTCAGCAGACCAAATTACAGGATACAACAAAAAGTGTGACTCTTCTTCTGTAATCTGTGAGTGTGACAAAAGAAGACAGACAGCTGTGCACACAACTAAAAAGAAAACACTAGCAATACATAAATAATGCACACATAAATATATAAATACATTATATAAAAAATATATAAAAACTTAAAGTGGCAATTTAGGGCAACATTTGTAATTGAACGCCACCTAGTGTCGAGTAGATGGACTAATTATCAATGGCGACATCTGTTGCAGATTTATTGTACTAATTTCTAATTTGCCTTTCGTTTAGAAACCACTAAAATCCGTAACCGTGTTAAAATGTATTTAAAAAAAGCTTTTCTTATTTTACATTGAAGTAAGTTTGAAACGAAAAAGTTACTCTTATACCACTTATTATTTTAAACCACTTGAATGCGATCTTTCTAACGAAACAATCTTTATAATTTAAACAAAAGTGCACATTAGTCTGATTCACAAATTTCCGCACGAAATCGGTGTGAATGAACTGTCAACCAATATACCATGAAGCTAGCCGCAGTCCTACGCTTATTTCGTATGTGGGTATCTGTGAAAGGTATTTTTTTATCAGTGTGCTATCTGTGAGAGCGAGACGGCGAGTTTGGAATCCTGTCGGTCGAGGCCGTCGAGCATCGAGGGCTTTTGCTAACTTGCTTTGCTTGTCCTTCGCCGATGTTACCCTTTGTCGGACGCCGGTGCATTTTGTTTACAATATCGCGTTTCTTGGATTCTTGACTTAAAATAATATGAAAACTGCGTCTTCCACATACTTCTTTCAATAACAATGCCAGTGAACGATACATTTTAGACTAATCCGTGGTGCTAAGTGCTAATTTGTTACCAAAAATGTGCTTGCTTCGGGATGTCCTGTGTCTGTGCCTGTTTTTATCCGGTGAGTCGTTGTATTGTTGCTATTTTTAGTTTACGGTCATTCTGTGTATTTGTTTGTGGATGCGATTCAGCCCGAACCCGGTGTCTTTGAAGTTTCGTACACTGACTGAATACAAATAGTTTAGTTGCTTCGCTCTGTTTGATGTTTATTACCGGGCGGCATAACTTAACAAAGCTTGCATGAAATATTTAAAACATGTTCTTGGAATCGTTACATATTGTGAGAGAATAAGTTATGGGGACTGTAGAAATAAAAATTAGCTGTTCTTCTATGCTCCTTTAGGCCTTGTGTATCAAGATCATAGTTATTATCTTTTGGAATTTAAGATCATGTTAGAAAATCTCTTTTAAGAATAAATTTCATTTTTATTTATATATCATCCACTTTAAAATTACCTGAAAATGTTCAGCACTGCTATAATGTTGTTGAAATTTGACATATTGTTTATTCTTAAATTAATTTAACTAGATAAACAAAAAAATAAATGTTTGTAAGGTTAGTAGGATCTAGGATCCAACCCAAAACCTTCCACCTGTGTGGTAGAATCACACACAACCCAGTGTGCCAACTAGCCAATCACTAAGATTAGATTTTCAGTAATTAAGGCAATATAGAGCTGTTGCAATCAGCTCCTATACTAAACTTATACTACCTTTTCCTGTCCTAATTTCCCATTAATTAGTCTGTCAATTAAAAAAGTTATCTTTCAGACTTTATCGTTTTACTCTGCCTTAAGCTGTTTCTTTCAGTTTATAGGTAACATGTAGGACGTAGGTAGTTTTAGAGTAGGTTGCCTAGAAGATCTATTAGCAACAAGACCCCCTAAATTGTCCATTGTTTTAAATATAATTACTAGCTATAAGTTTCTGTTTTTATAGGTATTAAATAAAATAAACAAATAAATATCTGACACAAATTACACCAAGATCATATGAGTCAAAGTCAAAGTGATTTATATGCCAATAGGTGTATGTACTTTTGAGAACTTACAAAAAATATAAATTATTATATCAGAAGGCATGCAAACATATGATGGAAATGAATATTTACATCAAATTATGACATGCCAATAGGTTTTAACTACTATCATTAAACTACTTATCACTTTATTTAAAATGTCCAAAGCATTTGTGGCGAACATAATTACAGAGCCCTCACAGGATGCAATATAATAATACTATAATAATAATCTATACATGCAAATCAATTTCATTAATTAAGTAATACTTACAAAGGTACAATGAAATTATCAATGTCAATTGGGAATAAAGCATCAATGGCCAAATAAACTGTCAGAAATTGACATTTAAAAATGCATCAATATTAATGGGCTTTCATGACTGAAAACACTTTAGATTACATTTGAATGACATAATGCTTGAACAATTCAAGATGACTCCAAAATAAGCAGAGCTTGTACTGCTTTTAATTATTTTTTTCTAAATACCTACATAAATGCAGTGCCGGATTAAGACTACTTGATGCCCTGAGCAATCCACGGCTGTGGGGCCCCCTATTCATGAGCAGAAAATTCCAAAAAACTAAGCGTTCATTTATTTACTGCCCGAAAAGTTATTAGCATAGTTGACGACACGATTGGCGTAGTGCGCTGTAGCACGGTTTCTCGCCTCGATTTCCTTAGTGTCCCGGGTTCGATTCTCGGTCATGTCAATTCAGGAAACGATCTTTTCTGAATTGACTCGGGTCTGGGTGTGCTGGGAGACGCCCCTGGCTGATTTCCTTGTGTGGTACCTCGTGACACAGGGATATTAATCCCTACTTCGAGACCATTACAAGAGGTGTGTTGTCTGGCGATTTATTTATTATTTATGTTCATTTATTATAACAGAGCGGCCCAGTTTCAGTGGCCCAACATTTTTTTTTAGCCATACGCAGAACTCGTACGAACTTTGACGCGCTTATAAACTTGTATAATCCATAAAGATTCAGACTCACCACTACCGGTTCAAGCGAACACGCCGCAATAAGCCCGTGTACGCGCGTTTGGTTTTCTGAACTGTGAAATGTAGCATACGTGTAAGCGAGTATGCTAAAGCAACCGTATACCTACCCGCGAACAAAAACGCTTTCGGAAACCGCTTTTAAACCATCATTAGAAGATTTAAAAGTCATTTAAACAATATTTTTTTTCCGAAAATCTATTTTTGCAGATATAAGTTATATTTTTTTTGAAAATTTAGTTTTTTCTCTAATCTGTTCAATTTTGGCATAGGGGTAGTGTATTAATGTACTTTAAACGTATAATAATGCACACTTGTTTGCATTTTCAAGGAATACCGAGACAGTTAGATCACTTTTTTTGTAACTTTTGGAAAGTTTGGAACAGTTAGAATGTTTCAAAAGTCACAGTGGTTAAATAAATGGGGTATACATGATTTGTTTCCAGCTTCAAAAACTAAACTGTTCATTCTCTAAAAAAAAAGATTGGCAGGTGACATGTTTTACTTTGACTAGTTATTTTATTGAGCTAGAATACCCATGTCAATTTAATAAGTAATTATATTGGAAGAAAAAATCTTAATCAAATAAATGACAACATGTTCAAGCAGTTGCAAGTTGTCGCAGTATTTTAAAAAGTTGCCCATTTATTATAAATTCTTTTGTAGTATAAATTGCAGAAATATTCCAATAATTTTTAAAGTTGTGACTATTTTGCGTATGCAAGTCGTGTTTTTTGGAGTTTGTATCTTAATCCTATTTATATTTTTTTCACGAAAATCCATTTAATGTTACTTTTTGACGAATGAAGGACGGTTATAAACTTTATATCATTAATTTTAATGAAAAAATTAAAAACAAAGCAAAAATTTGAAAACTATTTTCTACAAAATGAAAGATAACTCAACGAAAATTCATTTATGATGATTTTCTGTAGTATGAAAGTTAGTTGTATTGTAAATCATTATTGTTTCATTATATTATTAACTCCGTGGGAATTCATTTACGCTAGACAAAGAAGATCTTAAATAAGTGACGGTGGATCAGTTTGCCAGATTCTGCAGAGCCACGGGAAGATTATGTTCAGCAGTGGACCAGTTAAATAGCAAGCAGCTAATGAAGGTTAGAAGTCATTAGAAAGTCACGACAGTTTTTTTATATGCCCGTCTAGCTAGATGACCTCACTCCACCTGATTGAAAGCGGTCGTTAGATCCAGATATGAGGCTGACAAGCACAGTAATGCAAAGCATGCCTTTTCACGCCTATAGCCCACGGACTATATGAGGAAAGAAACACATCGCTGTAAGAGTGTTCCACGTCTCGATGGTACGGCAAAGAAACGAGTCACCGAACCTTTTCGCTCGGGCCAACAAATGCTGGATTGTGTGTGGATGTAATCCAGCACGCGTGGTACGGGAGTGGAAGGGTGAAGGTGGAACAAGTTGGAATTACTCGTCAGAGCATTCCCGACTGTAAAAGCGATAGAGAACACTCAACCTGGCTATATCTCTACGCAGTTTTAGAGGCTCAAAGATCAAAGAGTCAAAGATGCCTCTAGGTTTACGATAATACGGATAGCACGCCGCTGCAACCTGTCGAGAGCCTCGACAGTGCAGTGGTTCGACTTAAAAGGGTCGAAGTTGCTATGCCCGCACTGACACAATGAATGTCTGTTGATGAAACAGATATTGGTGTTGGGTCTGGGTGTTTGTATTTCTTTCGTTGTTTCCGGTTTCCATAACACAAGACAAAAACAAAACCAGGGCAACTAAGTCTTGTCTTAATTTGTTTATTTATTATTAGTAACTGAATTGCTTGCACTTAGTGCATTCTTTGTAATTTGATCAATGATAAGATGGATATAGTGAAAATAATGAGACATTCATTCGTAAGTGAATGTGACATTCTAAGGAAACCTGTCATTTAAACGGCGGTTGTACACACGTGTTCAAGTCAAGCTTTGCATAGGCCACCTAAGTTGCTGACATTAAGACCCATTTTGCAATGGTTTTGTAAAGGTTGACCTGTCTTCCTCCGTGTGTCTGTTGCTCGATTGAACCCAACTTAAGTAACGCCTAAACAACCTCCCAATTTAGAAAGACATTTATTTTGTCACTTAAAGTTAAGATTATTAGACAGCCTCAGAAACGAAACCGTCAGTGGTGCAATTAGACATAAGTCAAGGTTAAACCTATTTACTATCCCACTGCTGGGCAAATGCCTCCGTCATTGAAATGATGTCAATTGATGGTATGTTTCAATCACAGCGCTTGCCAAATGCGCTTTTGTGATCATAGACCCGGGTTATGTTCAGAGATCAATCTAAAAACCCGACCTGGTTATCGGGTCGAGCGCTCGGCCACCCGATACCTTATTACTTGTTGGATAATTCATTAGTCGTTTTTCGAAATAACTACTAATGAATTATCTGGAATACGGAACTTGGAAGTAAAAAATCCAAGATTAGGGGTTTTGTACACTCTTAATACTCTTACCACATGCCCATGTTTTTGTTTGACTGTGTCTGAATTCACATGTTTTTAAACAATATATTCTTGATTCTTCAATAATAGCTCCTTGATAAACGCAGCTTACAAACATGTGGTATAGTCTCGTTTATTTATTTTATTTACTTACGTCTGTTATTATTTTTAAATACCTACTTACTCATTTTTTATCTACTTTACTTTACTTTCACTTTAGTGCCCTCAGTGCCCCGCCAGCTGCTCACTTCAAGACCTTTATCAGGCCTCTTCCCTCGGAATAGCGGTGGCAGAGCATTGGGCTGCTACCATTTAGTGGATCATCGACACGAAGAAGAAGAAGAAGACTCATTTTTTCTTCGTGGACGATTCATAAGTGCTTTATTTACAAGCTTATATAAATGAAAGATTTTTTACGTTTACTTTATGTGGTGATGAGAATTAAATCTGTAAATAATCCACGCTTGAAAAGGTTCAGAAACTAAATTCTGAAAGTTTTCAAGCTAAATTCTAACTCAAAAGAAGTAAATATTCCGGCTTTAATTTAAAAATTCACTAGATAAAACTTAGTCCGACCATAACTTATTTTTGCAAGTCTTAGCTTGTTCAAAGCCAGGTAGGGCACGCCCATCGACGGGATGGGATAATTAAACCATGACCAACCACTGATTAATAATGGCTCTTGATGTTTTTAGCATTTTTTATTATATCGAGATGACCTCGTCGTGGGCGATTTAAGTATGGCGAAGTATTACGGCCCAAATGAATGTTGATTTATTATAAGCCGAGCTGCCCCGACAGAATTCGTTCTGTCGAATGTTCGACACAGGGTTGGGAAAAAAGCACGATTTAATAAAAATAACAAAACATCGTGTTTTTTTTTCTACGAAAAAAAAACATGTTTTAATCTTTTTTTCGAGGCTGTTTTAATTGACATGTTTAAAACATTGTTTAAAACATCGTTTAAAACACTTCTTGTTATAATAATATTATTAGGCACATACCTACTCACAAAAGAAAACAATAAAAGGGATTTTTATAGTGAAACACCAATAATTATGTTATTTAATAAATCAGAAGTATTTATTAAACTATTTTAAATTACTAATTTTTAATGACTAGTAAAATCAATGTTTCATTTCACCTTCCTTATCCTTGTCCACTCTACTTTACTTATTCTTCGTCAGCTTCATTCATGTCGTCCACAGTTGATTGTTATTTCGGATTGAGCTCTCTCATGATCGTGACCAAATTTTGCTGCCTTTTCTATGCCAAGTCGGTTGCGTATTTTTGAGTGCACTAATCCAAAAGTCGAAAATAGTCTTTCTATTCCGGCGGAAAACGGATTGATAATTTGCATAAAAATGTATGAAATAAACGAATAAGTGTAAGTATAGGTTTTTCTTATGATTGTTTTGAAACATGCTTTAAAGAGGTTTGTTTTTTTCTGTGTTTAAAACAATGATTTAAACACTACAACACACACATTGCCAACCCTGGTTTGACAGCTGGTTGGCCATTATCACATCTTGCCCGCTTATCTCCGACTTGATTTACATATTATACTATTATTTTTCACTGTTTTTGTTCAATCGTAATAAAATATAGCCTATATCACTCCTGAATAGTTAAGCTCTCTGTTAGTGAAAGTTCGAAAAAATTTTTACGATCGGATCAGTAGTTTCGGAGCCTATTCAATACAAACAAACACACAATCAAATCTTTCCTCTTTATAATATTAGTATAGATTCTGAAGACGCCAAAAAATACCCTTCAATTGTAGCGATTACTTGATTTCAATGATGGATGGCCTTTGCCCAACAGTGGGGCAATATTTAGGCTAAATACTTTACTTTATTACACTTAGGGCCGATTTTTCAATCCTCAGTTAAAAAATTATCTGTAGAATAAAGTTCATTCGAAGGTTAACAAGATTTTCAATTTTTCAATGGTCAGATAGATGTTATCTGTTGAATAAAGCCGCTAACTGAGGAATAAAGTTATCTGCTTCTTGAGGGGCTGGATTAGATTTTATCTATGCGTTTTCTTAGACATTTTGAGGTTATTTGGTGTGTCATTTAAAAATTTTATCTTTATGTTTGGTACGCACACATATTCTAATGGATATATTTGACATAATCGACGATGCAGCGATTTTGGAGCAAAGGCAGTTCCTTAACTATACAAAGAGTGAGCCCAATGAAAAAGATCGAGTTGTAAAAGAGATACCTAATCATTTAAGTACATGGAATAAAAAGGAGTTCTGGAAAAGATTTTGCCTCAAAATACACGAAGCAAACATACTTTTTGCCGCAACTTAAGACGACACAAAAAGTTAACGTTAATTTTCTTATTTGTTAATGTCAATTTGTCATGCACCAACTTTTGTCTTGTTTCATTCTAACTTTGTTATGATTGTTTAAGTGCATCTCGTTTGTGCATAATCAGTGTGAAGTTAGCGATATAAGTACCTACATAGTCATAGTCAACCGATAGATAGCTATTCTTTGGATAAAAGACGATTGAAAAATTTAAAATATCTTTTCGCTTGCTTGAAAAACAGCCATTTAATTTTATACTTCGTTAGCTATCTAGGGAATACACTAAGAATTGAAAAATCGGGCCTACTTATTTATATTTGTGTTAGGTAAACAAATACCTACACATAGAAAATAATTCGCAGATATAGAACATGCACAAATGTTTGTCTTAAGTGGGCATCGAACCCACTACAATCATCATCAAGGGGCCGATCATTTGTTCGCTCGGTCGATCGGTTGAACAAAACAAGTAAAACTATACAATGGTCTATCATTGCACTATACTCCACAATGGAACTTTACTGACAGACATAGTTACTTTCGCATTTATAATATTGGTATGAATCTCAACACAGGTTGAACGGCCGTCCATAATCCTAAAATAAAATGTCTGGATCCCCCTCCCCAGTCCCGACGTGGCTGGCAGATCCGCGTTTTCCGTTTCGTTTCACATCGAATCCTAACTGTCTGGTCTTGAACTAACATTGACCAATTGGAAAGCTGAGAAAACCTTCAAATATGAGTGATTGTGAAAACATTCGAGTTAATGTCGTTGGTATGTAAGTAGCTTAACCTAAGTATTATGTTAATATAGTTTATTTACCATTACGTCGCTCTACGTATTAGCCTGGCAATCCAACAAGGTAGGTAATGTTGCTAGCGCCTTGGGCACCTTACCTTAGTTTTTCAGTAAGTCGGGTAACTACTTAAAATCCTACTTATAGAAAAAATAACTTAAAAAAGAGGATACCCCGTGGTAAGGTGCCCAAGACGATAGCAATATTATCTTGTTAGATTGCCAGGCTAATTTTGAGCGAGGTATTGGTAAATATACTAATGTTTTATAGAGGAAAGATTGTTTGTTTCTTATTGAATAGGCTCCGAAACTGCTCCGATCGTGAAAATTCTTTCACTAACAGAAAGCTAAACTATGCAGGAGTGATATAGGCTATATTTTATTACGATGGAACAAAAAAAACAGTGAAAAATAATAGTATATTATGTAAATCAAGTCGGAGAAAAGCGGGCGAGATGTGATAATGCACACAATCTGTCAAACATTTGACAGAACGAAGTTTGTCGGGGCTGCTCGTAAATTATAGACAGTAGAAAGACATACCTAAATATAAATATTTTTTTAATGATAAGGGCCCCCCACCCTTGTGTATTGCGGCTGTTATCTCTGTCTTATAATTATAACATTGAAAGGAATAAGTAAGACAATTATCATAATACCTTTTACTTCGTTTGCTTTTTACTTTTTACTGTGGTTTGCCAAATTGCATTGTCTGCACGCGCTTGCAATTTGCGAGAGGGTGCATTGCCTCTGCCAATAATAAAAATATTGGAAAGAGGTTTACCATTAGGGGGAGTAAGGTCATCGTAATACAAAAACAGATCATGCATCTGCGTAGTGGTCTCTTTGTGCAGAACTGATTGACCTAGTCACTTACTCAGATCCACGCTAGCTGATGTGATGTCAAGCTTCAAGCTAAAGTGGGAATGGGCTGGACCGGGGTTATTACAATCCCTTAAAACTTGTCAAGATCATTCCCTTAATTGAGCGTATAGCGAGCAACTGCGTAATAATTATGATCTTTCATTTACACACAGTTCGCGGTTTCCTGGTGTTAAGGCGAGGTGGTTCTGCACAACATTTCCCGAAAGAAACTTGTGAGCGCCATGCGGACCGAAAATCACTAAAATAATCGATGAAAATTTAATAGTGTAATAAAAAAACCACCGGATGAAATCCCTCCAGTTATCTTTAAACTTTGTTTTGGTAAAGGACCCATATTATCAGATCAATTATTTTAGGAATAAAACCAAAAATGGAGACGAATGTCAGGAAAAGAGGTCACTTTGTGAATTTATTCTATCAAGCCAACTTTATCAAATCATGTTTCCACCGCAGCAATTCCCTGTATTATCCCCTCAACAATATCAGTAAATGTTATTAGATTTTAAATTCACTGTTTACTTCCTCAAAAATGAATTCTAAAAACGTGTTTTGTGAACCACCTGCCCTTAACGCATCTTCCAGGCTGGATATGTACTGACAAAATTGCTTTCAATTCTAGGCTTCAATCCTACAATGCCGTCTTTAGTAATAAATAACATTATGAGGAAGCTTAAGTATCACCGGCAAAAATCACGTATGCTATGCGATTCTATAATGAAAATGCCGCTGTTGATGGGCTTGTGATCAAGGGCCTACTAAGGCTTAATCCAATTCCAAACAATGCATTGCCACAATATAAAAAAAACAGCAAAGATAACTTTCGCCGAAAAAATCCGGACCAAGACGTACACACAGAAAGTCTCCTTAACAAAAATCGCTAAACGGTGCGAACGAATGACAAATTCGTAATAATCTTGTCCACGGCGTCCCTTATAAAACTCACCAATTTGCCTAAACAGTATCTCAGTCTCAAGTCTCAACTGAGATAAGCAATCGAGTAATCAACATCAACAGTGGTAACGAGGGAAGCAAAGAAAAAAAACAGGATCCACCCCTGCAGGGTGCGGGGCGCAGGCAGGGGCGCGCAACTATAAACCCGACATGTTTACGAGCTTCGTTCTCCCCCTGGGTTTGCGCGAGGGTCAAGTTGGGGGAGTTAGCGGGTAATGTGCTCGTGGTGATTCCGCCTCTCTCTGTGGTAGAGACACTAATATTCCTTGCAAAGCACCCTTCTCCTTGTGTGTTGGAAAACGAAAAAGAGGTCAGAGGTGGGGCCATGGATAGCATAATTTTTTGCCACTACTTTTTAACGATAATCAAAAATACACAGGCCTCTTTGCAAAAATGAACCTTTAAGTACGAGCCATACTTCTAACAGGTGGGCTCAGTGCGGATTGCTGGAGAGATATATGACAGATTTTAGGAAACCTTAATGTCAGATGGTGGATCCTGTGGATGGTGGATGATAGATGGTGTTTGTAAGATGGTATCAAGCCATCTGTCTAGGCTTTATGATAAGTCGTTTGGCGACATCTAGCGAAGTCAGCTTTATGTGTCATTCAAACAACGAATATATTCGAAAAATACATTCCTAAATATCGGTCACCTAACGCCACAATTAATCATGTGAGGGAACTTCGCATAAGAAAAAAACGCTATTGCTCTTGTCGTATACCACCAATTTAAACCATAGGAAAATTCGATACTCAGTTAATCTAATCTCACCTTTACTTCTAACACCTTAAAGCCGACATTCCGTCCACGTGTGTGCACTTCATCGTAACTTCTCAACAACCGTAGTGTAATGGCGAAGCCGGGCGGTTTTTACTCTTTTTGAATTCAAATACACTGTTTCAATGTTGGAAAAATGTGATATGAAAACTAGAAAATATGATGAAGATAAAGTTAGTTATTTGTACGTGCCTTTCACGCCGGATTAAATCTGTCTGTATTTTTGATTATTTAGTATTCTACAAGAGCAACTGTTTTATTCAAATTATCGAAGATTCAAAAGAACAACCTCAACAAATTTTAAATAACAATGGTCATTTGATCAAAAGTTCATCCTACCAAAGTCTGGAATATCAACTTTTAAAATGATCTATCACACTATTGGCCAAATCGTTCAAAGGTCAAAAGGATTATTGGAAAATTTACTAACTATCAACTGATTTAACCGAAAAAGTTAAATCAAATTTTCGTTTTTAATAAATTAATAACTTACTTTACTTTACTTCATAGAATATTCAGTCCATATGTTCTCTTGTCGAATATTATTGTTTCAACTACTATTTACTTCATAGAAACATATTCCACAGAAAAAATTTTTGGTTACGTTAGGTTATAACTGTGACCACATCGCAGGAGCCGAGCGAGCGTACCGCGGCAGCGGCCGGCTAGTGCCAGACAGAACCGAATTGTCGGCGAATGACCATAAGTGGCAAGAAAATGTATTGATATTAGGTATAAAAGTTTGAAGTCGGAGACTACAAAAAGATTGTCCCTCCATAGAATATATTTTGTATTAGTAATAAGTTTTATATTAAATAAACATTATGAGAAATAATATTATTTGATATAAATTTTATATGGAACCCTATTTGACCTTCTGTTCAGTATTATGATTAACACACAAATAGGTTGTCCCGTGGGGATGGAGCCCGAGACCTCTGGATCAAGAATTTAACTCTACTAACTAATAAACTGAGGAAGGTAAACCAAACACTGAATTAGAAATCATTTACGTTTATGAAATTTGATCAGGAATGATTTGGCATTTTGAATGTATATCTATCAACTTTGGTCAGTCGTTCATTTGATGACTCATACATCTGGATTATAAAATTTTGCTAAATTAAACATTTGGTCTTTTGAATTTTGGTATTTCGTTTGTTGTTCTTTTGAAATTTGCTCAATGAAGTTTTGATTTTCGAATATGTAACCACTGAAGGACATAACTGATATGCATTCTTTGTTTTTTATTGATTTAGAAATAAATGTTCATTCCGCTATGCACTCCAACTCGGATCATGGATCGTGTGGCCCGGTGTTCAAATCTGGCCAGTACCATTATAAATAAAATAAATATCTGGGACAATTCACACCAAGATCATCTGACCACAAACTAAGCAGAGCTTGTGATATGGGCGTCAGAGACTGATAAACATACTTAAATATTTCTAAATACATACTTAAATAGATAATAACACCCAGACACACAACAAATATAAATGTTCGTCACACAAATATTTGTCATGGGTGGGGATCGAACCCACGACCTCCGGCGCTAAAGGCAGGATCGCTGCCATTGCGCCAACAGGCCAGTATTATCTTTGTGTTCATCGTTTAATTTTCGACTAACTTTTCGGTGATGGAAAACATCGATAAAAAACCAAATCGACCCGGATAACGGCGGAAGGCTCACCACCAACCACAGTGATGAGTGGGCTTCTGCGTTTTCCGTTCACCACGACGGCAACAGCCACCTGCCTCTGACTACCCCGTTTGGAATATAGTCGTGCGTGATGTTATGTTTTGTTCAAATTACTGTCTCTATTCGCTCCCTGTAATATGCGGTTCTTCAGGAGGGGGTGAAAGCTCTTAAGCAGTGTCTGGTGTTGCAAATGTATTAAGGATACGATGACCACTTGACATCAGACTGTCCACATGTTTGCTTCCGTCTAAGTAATTAATCTTCACATCCAATGAATTCAGAAAGCGAAGGGCAAAAATGTTAAGTGAAATAGTCGCCAAAGTGTTTTGAGAAGTATGGTTGAATCGGCAATTCACTATTCAGCGTAGTGTACCTACAACTTGTAGGCCGCATCATTTGTTAAAAAATAATCATTGAAACAATAACTATAAAAATTAAAAGTAGTGCAAAAGATTGTATTTTACTTGGCCATGAAGATATAATTTACCAGTCTCTGACACCTATAGTTCGGGCTCATCATTACTGGCGGTCAGCTGACGAAGCATGTCTAGTACCCAAACCATAAGTTTACGCAACGATTGTAGCTAGCATCTGTAATTAACTATCGTAGTTTGCGCGGCGGAAACTCATGACATAGTAAAAGGAGAGAGAAGTAAGCCGACTCGGGCCCCGAGCGAGAGATAATAGCCTAAACACGCAGGGCTGTTGCATGTACATAGTTTAATCAATGGTCAAAAATGCTGCGTCAATCTCTGAACAATCAATCAGAACTACAAATCTGAATCCGATTAAACACAATATTATGAATTTTAGTTAAGTTACTACTACTAGTTAGTACTTATGGACTCACCGTTCTTATACGGTAAAAGGTAGGTAATGTGAAGAAAGTCAATTCTGGATTTGATGTGCAATACCTATTTACACATACAGCAATTTTAGAGCTCGAATCTAGGACGTCCGTCGTACACGCATTCGAAACAAAAATTTCAAGCGGCAGCTCAGCGTTGCGTCGATGTGCGCAGTATTATCCACGCACGGCGCAGCCACGACTGAGTTACCGCTCTTTACCTTATATTTTGTCAGTGTGTGCGTGCGACGCGCGTAGGTACAGGCATAGTACGGGCGCGCTCACATTCAAACCTCGCTCGGAACGTAAGTATGAAGACAACCTACTTCTCTCTCCTTTTACTATGCTCATGTTATAGGCACTGATAGGCTTTACAAAGAAGCACCTTATGCTGCTGATCTAAGACCCATTTTGCAATGGTTTTGTAAAGGTTAATGTTAAAGCACTAGCGAACTGAGAACCGTGCTTATTAGACTCCCTTACGTAGTTATCAAAATTCATTCTACCTAATAAAAAAAATAAGCTCAAAAAGAGAACTTAAACCAAGTTTGAAGCTTCAAGATTTTCTATGGAACAAATGTCGTCTTGAATCATAAAAGACTGTCCTCTAAAGGCAAGATACCCTCTAATTATGCGCTCTGAAAACCTCTTTAATAATGTAATGAGGTGACAAACTGAAGTAGCTGCTGCTACTTTTTCTATTTTGGTGGGGTTGAAGAAAGGGGTGCCCTCTCTGTTGCAGAATTCATTATGCTATATTCTGTTCGCCGAAACTAAGTTGTCGGGATGAATTTTAAAAGTCCCCTAAATGATGGATTAGGGCAATTTTGAGGATCTGTTATAGAAGTTATCTTCGGAGAATTTTCGTAACTATACGAAATTTATAGGCATCCTGCATCAGTGTCAAATTATATTATTTGTTGATTTATCTTTGCTAAACTACTGTGCATTTTTGGAAATGTGTGACTTCGGTTTTATTCTGCAGTGGACTTATTGCAGCAGCTTATGATGATGATGTTTTTAAGGCATTGAAAATGAAATGGTTTTGTCAATTTTGGTTAAACTCTTACTACCTACATAGAATAACAGATGCGCCGTCCACCTTGTGTGTTTTTCACGTTAGGCTTGTTATCAAAAACTGCTGGAATACCCAAAATGAGACGTCCAAGTTATGTTTGTTACCTCATTATCTTCAAAACATGAGGTTCTGGTAACTGTCGGAGAACTCCTACGGCAACATACTCTTGTAGAGTAGTTCAACACTCCAGTGGTCAAGTGAAGCGTCGGCCAACATGTGACGTAATTAAAAGCGGAGTTTCGCTAACGAGCGCCACTTCCGGCGCTAGTGTTGCTAATGTTCGACTACCCTTTTTGAGGAAATCTTTATAGTTTGGAAAATCTACTTAATTTTAAGTGTGATAGCACAATTACAGAGTTAACATGCTTTTAAATCAAAACTGGAACGCAAAACTTCCGATGCGATGGTAGAGTCACATTATGTTTGTATACAGTGTATTTTTGTATGCATATTATTATAGTATTTATGTCTATTATTAAGTTTTTTTTTCTTGCAATGACTATTTAAAAGTACTTGCTACAGGTATATTTAAATAAAGATATTTTTGTTAGTTTTTTAGTTTGTTTGTTTGTTTAACTGTAGAAACAGGTGTTCTTTTATTGCTAGTTTTATTCGAACTCCACGTCGGGCGCTAACTTTTGTGAGATGTTTTCAACTAAAATTGAGTGTGAAGTTTGCTTTTTATTATTTCTTTAACTTGGAATGAATATTTTGCACTGTAAAGTGTCCTGTATAATGAAGAACATTAAAACTATCATAGACACTTCAACCCTTATTTCGTAGGTAAATGTGGAATTTGGACGTCATGTCAAAATGATTTATTTTTTTAGAAGAATTTCAAAAAAAATAATTTAGTTATTTTTTTTCCAAATTCTAAAATATCGATTAAATTGATCGATACGAGTCGCAGCACTATTCGCGACTCTTGCGCTCAGGTGTGTCGTCAAAATTTTGCGTTTTGCAAACACAATCAGTCTAGTTCGGAGCTTGACTGCAATTCGTTTTGAGAAAATCGTTAAATATTTGTAAAATAAATGAGTTCTTGGATTTAATTTTTCAGTAACAAACAGGCAGCGTCAACTAACACTGCCAGTATAAATTGAGCTCTTTTTGATACGAATTTAAGTCAGTGTGACGCGTCTTGACTTGTGTTCGACTGTAGGTACTTGTCATTATACAACATAGCAACTATGATTAGGGCTGTGTTTAAAATCGAGTCCCGTTCCAAATGGAACCCGAGGGTATTCGACACCGACCGAGCTGTCACCTGACAGTTTCCTAGTTGTTTCCGAACGGGTTCGGGTGACGTTTATCACTCTGACAAGTGCGAATTCTACCGTTGCCTGAAACCCGATGAAATTCACCTGACAGCTGTCAGAAGATGGTTTTGCTCGTTTTGTCTCTCTCTATTCGACGAGAGTGAAAATCAATTACGCTTAATAGTAGATTTATCTTAAAGCACCTGTTTGTTTTATTTTTGTACGGAAACAAGACTTTACTCTTGCTTCTTCCATCTCGTATTGCACCATCCTCCACCGTCTAATTGATTTATTGATTGTTACAGGTATCGGGAACGCATTTTGCTCCGATGGTAAGTGTATTTTGTTAAATAAGGCACGAAAACTAATGATACTAGGAAATTAATCAAATCATAGGGTTTAAGCGCCCCCCAGTGCCTCAATAGCTCAATTGGATGAGCGGCCCCCCGAATTGTGGAAGGCGGGTGGTTCGAGTCCCGCTTGAGCTTAGGCTCGGGAAGGTCGATTTTTTCTAGTTTCTATCTTTAGACGTAATATAGCATTGTTATTATGTTAAAAATGAAAATTTATTTAACTAAACAAAAATTTTAACAAAAAAAAACCAACTTCAAAAAAAACACTAAGAAGTAAAAAAGTCATTGCGTATTCTTCTAAAAGTATACGATAAACAATTATTGTTACTGTTGGAGTCTTTGTCAGCCAAGGAAACACTACATTAAACCTATTTATTTACATCTCACGTTTAAGTACACACATCAAAAGTGTCTAGGGATCAAGCATTTTTATGCGGATTTCTTGAGATTGAGATGTGGCTTTGTAATAAATTTATGATTTTATAAATTTATATGGATCCTTTTTGGTGCATTTCATAATTTGAAACAGGAACTGTCAATCAAATTCGAGTAAAAGATGAAAATCAGCTGTCAATATTTTCTCTATAAAAACATACAACGCATTGAAGACATTATTAGTGCTACTGTTTCCCTACTACTGATTAAAACCAACGTTATTATGGAGCGGCGACGTCATTTAAGCAGGAAAGAAATGCTCAGAGCCGTGGGAATGATAGAAGCTGGTTCCCGGCAACGTACTGTGACTTTAGCTCTGAATACAAGTCAGAGTGTTATCAGTCGACTTTGGACACGTTACCGAAGCACTGGTACCGTGGCTGAGCGCCATGGAGGACGGTATCGCTGCACCACACGGAGACAAGACCGATACATTCAAATCACAACTCGAAGAGCTCCAACAATAACCGCCATGATGTTAGCCGTGAGGCTTCATCACTCTTCAGGGAACTTAATTAGCGACCAAACAGTCAGAAACCGCTTGCATGAAGTGAACCTTCATTCCCGAAGACCGCTAAGGGTACCACCTATAGCAATGCACAATCGTAGGATTCGATATCAATGGGGTCTTGAACACAGAAATTGGGCAGAAGAACAATGGCGTTTCGTGTGCTTTTCTGATGAGTCTCGTTTTGGTATGAGACCGGATACAAGAGGTATACGACACTGGGGAACCCCTGGACGCCAACAGCGATTAAAATCCTGCCAGGAAGTCCATCCTTATAGTGGTGGAACCATCATGGTATGGGCGGGTATTTGGATCGGCGAAAGAACTGAGTTGATTTGGATCAGAGGCAACCTCAACGCTCAAATTTATGCTGAGACGATTGTATCAGACGTCATCGTTCCTCCACAAGTGCAAATCGGTCCCTTATTTCAGTTAATGCATGATAATGCACGACCGCACACCGCAAGAGTTGTAAGACAGACTCTCGCCGCAGCTAACATCAATGTCCTGCCCTGGCCTGCTCAGTCGCCAGACTTGAACCCGATTGAGCATGCATGGGATATGCTACAGAGAAGAGCTCTGCCGAATATGGAGGGTATCCAGTCGCAAGAAGACCTTTTTTTGTTGTTGCAACGAACATGGGCAGCCATTCCACAGCGTGATTTGGATGAACTCATTTTGAGTATGCCAAACCGATGTTCTTGTGTTGTTAGTGTTCGCGGTAGAAACACGGATTATTAATTGTTTAAGTTACCCAATAAAATTTTAAAGAAAACTGTTATTTCAGTCTTTTTTTCGAACTTTAATGTTAGTGGTTCAAATGTCAAAAATCCCTTTATTAGGAAAATGACAAATTTCTTTATTAATGCAAAGGTGACTTGGTTTATCGTTACTGTAGACAAACGAAAACACTTTATTTGATGAATCCTTAAAGAAAATTTTAATTAATATCAATCAGGAGAAAAGTTATTGCAAAAATATATGTTGATCCCTAGACACTTTTGATGTGTGTATGTATGTGGGTAGTTACAAACCTACATTGGCTGACACCGACTCCAACAATAACAAACATAAAAAAAATAACATACAGTCGAATTGAGAACCTCCTCCTTTTTTGAAATCGGTTATGAACTAAGCTTTGGATTAGATTACTAAAGCATAAAAAAAATACTAATGAGACCGGATGTTATCTGAAACGATCGCTTCTATAGAATCAAATCCAAGCTTGATAAATAATAAATATCTAAGACAAATTACACTAAGATCATCTGACCCCAAAGTAAGCAGAGCTCGTACTATGGGTGTCAGAGACTGATAAACATACTTAAATGTTTCTAAATACATACTTAAATAGATAATAACACCCAGACACACAACAAACACAAATGTTCGTCACACGAATGTTTGTCATGGGTGGGGATCGAACCCACGACCTCCGGGGCTAAAGGCAGGATCGCTGCCATTGCACCAACAGGCCAGTCCAACTTGACCATACTAATATTATAAAGGCAACAATAGCTTTGTCTTTTTGTTCCGATTTCCCACCTAAACTGCCAAAACAAATTTTAATGAATTTTGGAATAGAGATGGATTTGACGTCAGGGATTGCGCTGTGAAACTGCAACCATTAACGGCCTGAAAACAACTTGTCCACGCGAAGGAAGTCACAGACAGAAGCTGTTATGTATTTGAATAAATTCTGAGACATTGTATCCCGAGTTCAGATCAAATGGCCCCAAAGGAACCATAGCTTGTACAGAGGCGTTCACATCAACCTTTTGCATTGGGTCTTACGCTAGCAGCATAAGGTGCTCCTAAGTAAAGGTTGATGTGAACGCCTCTGTACTATAGATAAAAATAACCTCTGTGTACCGACAGTCATCTGTATCAATATTACAGTCATCTAGATCTTAAAAAAGTTGTTTTGCCCAAGGGTGTTGCATTTATTTGCTTACGCCGGCAAAGTCAGGCGTGAACACTAGGAATTTAATAAACCTGTATTTGGATAGAGGATTTAATATAAAAAGCCTATTTAACTGAACTAGGGTTGTATCGTAGGTATGCCCACCGGGCCTATATGCCCAGTGGTGTCCCGGGTATGAATCCGGAAAACAAACTTATCTAAATGGGTGTAAGCGCTCTGCTCGATGCGGGATTAAATAGCTCTATTGTAACAGATGTTTTATTGTGATAGTTAATAGGTACCTAGTATGTACTGACTAACAATTTTCGGTTTTATATTCTTTTATGGTTGGTTTTTTTTCTCTTTGTTTTGTATTCTTTTAGGTTTATTTGTATCAAAATGACACACTGCTTGTACTTTACTAACGCCTGTTGTAAACCCAAAACAAGTTTAAAAGAGTAACTTCTAAGTCTTCTCAGCAAGAAACAACTCCGACGCGGTGGCTGAGTCGCATTATGTCTGTATACTGTTTTTTTACATATCCATATTATTATGGTATTTATGTCTATTATTTAGTATATTTTGCTGTAATTTTGACGATTTTAAAGTACTGATACAGTCTATTTGAATGAAGTTATTTGAGTTTGAGTTTGAAATAGGCTTGGGTCTCTGGGTGCTGAGAGACGCTCTTAGCTTAAATCCTGGCCATTTCTAGCACATATTTATTTATTTATATGGGTGATTTCGAGCATGAATTCGGTCATTGAATGAACAAATCGGCTATTTATTTCATCCTTCACAAGTTCACGCCTTGTATGTTTTTGACCGGCGGCGACCTTTGTCCTCCCGCCCACGATATGTACTTTGGTAATACGCGATACGACCTTTGATATTTGCATAATGAAGCGAAGTTCAACTCGTAGATAAAGTCTTGGCTTAAAACCTTGTCTGGTACCTCGTAACCCAATGATATTTCTCCTTATTTTGAGACCATGACGATTGGCGTGTTGTCTGGCGCAAAAAAATTGATAAGTAATGCCTGGTAAATCTTCAGAGATAGCCGAATAAAGTCTGGTTCGAAAAGCAGGGTTTGGCTAACGGAGACTGATATTAATAACACATAACTTTATAGTTATTGATGATGATTCATGATGACGATGTATCCCTCGTGGGCACGAGCGTGTCTTCAAAGCCAACGTTTTGAAAGTCATGTTGCAAGAAGCACAAATAAGAGACCCAATGCCTATAGTTAAGTCATAGCGGAATACTTCGCCAGCACAAACATAAACCGAAACAAATGACGCCAGTCCCTTTCATTACATTAATAATGGAACAATCCAGCAGTCTAAATTCATACATTCGAGAAGCCATACAAAAATCAGTAAGTAGTCAAAGATATCGCAAAATTTAGTCCGAGTGAGATCTAGGCGAGTTCGGATGGTAGAGCTGATGTTTTCAGTTTAAATGCGAAGCAGTGAAGGCAGGAGGCATTGAAGGAGTCATCGAGTGGCAGTGTCTATTTCGAACTAGTGTTGTGATTATGCCTTTTCTATTTAATATCGATAAGAGATCGCAAATCAGAAATAAATCAAAATTATAATTAAATCACTATAGTGGGCTCAACTCAGGCAGGAAGCATCGACACGTAAACATGTGTTTTTTACTTCATTTGAGTATTTCAAAGATACTAATGAAATTTGGTCTTTATTGAAAAGGCATGCCTTTCGATTTCACTCACATAAAGGCAATTCCTAGAGGCCTTGCCTAACAGTTGTATGTAACGTTTTTTGCACATGAAAAATATTTGCAATTATAAAAGTGACCGTGAACTGAGACCACCGTCCGCGGACCCTACTAGGTCCGCAACCAAGATCCACCTAAAAGGTAGATCCGCTGCCGCATCTGGAGGTGTGGTCCCGCCGAACCGCAGTGCACGGAGGGGGGGGGGGGGGGAGGGGGGGAAGGCAAGCCGCGAATCACTTAAATATAAATAAAAAAATTGGCTTGTTCGGAATTTTTCTACAACCTGGCTGAATATTTTGATTTGAAAACAATTCCAATTATTAGGTTTTGATTTAATTGTATTTGTAACTGTGAATGAATTGATTTATGTATTTTTGAAATTGAAAAGTGGTCATTTTTTAATTGATAATATTGATAACTGAAAATTGTATTTGCATACCTCAAATGGGTGAATGTGTCTTGTTTGCTATTTTATCTGTACCACCTTTAATGTACAGAGGCGTTCACATCAACCTTTAAATAGGGGCACCTTATGCTGCTGACATAAGACCCATATTGCAATGCTTTTGTAAAGGTTGATGTGAACGCCTCTGTACCACGTTCTTGCAAAATAAATATTCCTAATCTTATCGATGCTTTTGTCTATCGACTGTCGACACTATTCCATCCCTGAGTCATCGTCATCGAGTAGGCCGGCTCACGCGTCGTCGCCTCCGCTCCATGAATACGAGAGCGTTCTTTTGTGCTCTCCTACTCTCATTGTGGGCGAAGAAGAGGGACGCTGATATCTATACAAATGTGTCATTATTACTGCCTAGACTTCTATAGTCCGTTGATGGGTATATTCAGAACGGGACTGATAGGATGCCTTGCTAACCTCCGAACGTTGACTGCTTTTGTTTTTTTTTAAATATATTATTTAAAAAATTAAGTTATACATACCTGCTTCTCGTCGGATACTAACTATTTTAAGAGAAGAATACAATTCACACAATCCAACTATGTTAAGGCGAGGTGGTTCTGCACAAGATTTCTCTCTTGGTGAACAAAGTTCACGAGCGGATTGATTTATTTTCGGGCAATCTGAGCGAACTCGCAAGGGTAGTGTTAAATATAGCATGTTATGTTAATTAGGAATTTAGTCAATAAGGTACCATGTAAATAGCCACACTATCGCATCAGGCTTTGCCTGTAAGGATAGATGTTAAGGATTTTAAATAAATAAATAAATTATTTTCCCGAAGGAAACTAGTGAGCGCCACGCGGACCGAAAATCACTAAAATTATCGATTAAAAAATTAATAGACGTAATGAAAAAAAACCACTGGATGAAATCCCTTCAGTTATCTTTAAACTTTGTTTTAGTAAAGGACCCATATTATCAGATCAATTATTTTAGGAATAAAACGAAAAATAGAAGACAAAATGTCACGAAAAGAGGTAACTTTGTGAATTTATTCTAGCGACCAACTTTATCAAATTATGTTGCCACCGGATGAATTCCCTGTATTATCCCCTCAAATATCAAATAAATCAGTAGATCAAATATCAGTAAATTTTATTAGATTTTAATTTCACTGTTTCCTACTTCAAAAATGAATTCTAAAAACGTATTCTGTGAACCACCTCCCCTTAATTATTTACAGAGTAAACGCATGATACCGATTTTTATTTTCACTTACTTACACCCGACGAAACGAAAGTCAAAGTTGAGCTCTCCTTACATTTATAGCTGTCCCTTTCATTCTTATTACCACCATGTGACAGGGTGACAGGGCAACATCAATTCGAAGTGTGCTCACTTTGATTATCGTTTCTGGATTCAGGGGGTTAGGGTATGTTATAATGAAATGAAATAATCGGTACCACTGCTGGTCAAAATCATCATCAGCTCATCGCTACAATTAGTGCTTAATTAATGGTAATGGTAATTATACCATGTTTGCCAATTCGGAATGTTGATCACAAACGCGTGCTTCTTTTCTTTTCAGCCTATAGCAGTCCACTGCTGGACATAAGCCTCCCCCAGGGCGCGCCACAAAGCCCGATCTCCCGTTTTGGCCATCCAGTCCAGTCACTACCAGCCACTAACGCGAGCTTAGATCCGTAAAACTCAAAGCACTTCTAAGACTCAGAATCCGGAGCCGAGGGGCCAGTTTTGTTACTTTGTTTCAGCTAATATTTTTTTAAACTGACATTTAAAAAATTTAGAGGTTTTTATGATCAGTTGAAAAAAATAATGGGCAGTTATTTTATTTATCGTTGGTAAATTACTGTCATAGTAAAACATGATCATTTCATCGCTACAATTTCAGTACTAAAAATGCAAAAGCAGTCTAATAAATGAATGGCCAGTAAAATTATATAATGGGCAGTTAATACTTAATAAATACTTCGGCAGTTCACAGGTAGCGGAAACACCCGAACCCAGACCGATTGAAAAAAGAGGTAAATTTTCGCTAGAGGGGGTAAACCAATAGGTTAATTTTAGCCTCTAAGCAATTTTTTTTCACTATTATTGTATCAAAGTTATCAAACCTATCAAATTGATTTAATTAAAACAATCATTAGTAGTGATTATTTTTTAATTTCATTTAATCAGTCAAATCGAAAGTCATTTTCTTAAACTTACTGAATGGTAAAAAATAAAACACACTTAAATATTTTTGAATATACGAGGAATAATTTTACCACCACATTATTTACAGAGTTGCTTAGAATGAGATTGCCTGCCAGCTTATGCCGATTTGTTAAATGTCCTCACGTTACTGCCCTTTTTAGTTATTTTACTGCTCAATATTTATTTAATGATTCATTGTCATTTTTCATAACTAGTTTTTGTTTATTTTACTACTAAGTTTTTTTATTTTATTTAAAATGGGTTTGCGTTTGGCCTCAGTCTCGCCTGGTGGTAAGCGAGGACTAGGCCAAAGGTGATACACGCTTACCCAGAAAATGCCTAATCACTCTGGCGTTGAAGATACTAAGGTTGTAAGTATCCGGAAACACAGACGCAGGAAGAGTGTTCTGGTTTCACTGGTTTAACTGCCAAACTTTTTTATAAAAATGCATTTGTAATTTTCAACTTACCAAAACTACTATAAACAACTGCTGCGTTAAATCATAGCCTTTTGTATATTTGATACTTACTAAGCATATTGCCTCAGTACATGATGAATGTCTTAATATTATCTGCACTTAAAACTTATTAAAATGAAAGAAAACTGAACATGAGATACGGCTTTTGGTTTTTGGTTTGTCTATCCGAAAACTAACAAACTTGTTCAAATATCCATCTCCTCATCGCGAAATCAAAGATGGCCGCCGCTCCCATTGTCCAGAATGTTGGTGTTGGCAGTTTTTGTTCGAATTGATGGGCCATTGTGTGGCAGTTCGCGAAAATTCACCCGACGAATTATTGATAAGTCCGCTATGTCGCTGTTTTAGGGTTTCGCCGGTGTGCCTTGTGAAACGGATAGGTAGGGTGCGAAAAAAAAATTAGGGAATTATCAGCATGGAAATGTATGACATGACTTAATAAAATATATCGGCACTATATTCAAGACTATACAAGTTAAGGACCTTTCTAAAAGCTTGCAGAAGTATTTAGAGCTACACAAAAACTTTATAAAGGTACAATACATAAATTATAATAAAGCTAGAAGTATCACTTGGAAACTGATTATTTTATTTACTAATCTACAATTAGGCGCCCAATGTAAGACGGTTGGACCATCAAAGATACGAGCTAATCGCTTCACCCCGTGGGAGGCGTGTAGGAATTCTATAAGCCATTCGAACGGAGTACTAAGAGTTTTATAAAATACATAGTTGTACTTCAACGTCGTCATTTCGCTATAAAGTGTAGTGGTCAGGCCCCTGAATCAGTTGAAGCTGTACTCATACAAACTTAGAACAATATGTATCGCATAAATCAAGAACGAACCCAACAACTGAACCTACGGTCGCTATGATTCTTGCCAATTTTTTCCCGTCAATCCGAATTAGAAACGTTTTGGAATTGCTTTGAATTGCTTTCGTTTTGTGGAGTTTTTCCCAGCACTTTATTTGATATCTGTCTAGTCCTATTGAGTTCTAAAATGTTTGTTTCATTCACTCTTTTTGTCCTGAACTAACTTTGTTTTAGGCTTTGTACGGGAATTTCGTGTTTGAAAAGGAATTTGTCGTTTTTTAGAGTTGAATGGTGCTTTGTTCGGCGAATCGGCAATGCTTAGTTTTTAGGTGTTTTGTGATCTGTCTATGCGTATGAATTCATATTCTGAATATTACCTTAGTGCTATGTAAAGTCGCCGAACTGGCCGGTAAATCGGTGGAAGTGGTAACAGGCCATGTAGTGTCAAGGCGATTTGAATTTTTGATTTCTAACGGCCGATTTTTCAATCCTAAGATACTGAAATTTATCTGTAGAATAAAGTTTATTCGAAGGTTAACAAGATTTTAAATTCTTCAATGGTCAGATAGATGTTATCTGTTGAATGAAGCCGCTAACTGAGGAATAAAGTTACCTGCTTCTTGAGGGGCTAGATAAGATTAATATATGCGTTTTCTTTGACATTTTGAGGTTATGTGGTGTGTCATTTGAGTTTTGAATGGTTATTTTAATCAAAAGTTTTTTACCACAACTTTAGACAACAAAAAAGCTGAGATTGTTTTTCTTATACGTCAGTGTCAATTTGTCAAACATCAACTTTTGTCTTGTTTCATTCACACACATTGCAATGATTGTATAAGTGCATCTCGCTTGTGGATAATCAGTGTGAAGTTAGCGATATAAGTACATAGACAAACGATAGATAGCTATTCTTTGTATAAAAGACGATTGAAAAATTTAAAATATGTATTCGCTTGATAGACAGCCAGTTAATTTTATACTCCAGTTAGCTATCTAGGGAATTAACTAAGAATTAAAAAATCGGGCCTTAGTTTATTGAAATATGTATTAGAAGTTTTTAGAGCATTACTTTTCCATGACATACGGTAACCTTTTACAATCAGGGAGCCGTTAGTGCCAAGCCAACATGCATGCTATGCTTTCTTGCCAACGTTGTACAAAATGAAAAAATGTGTTTTAGGAAAAAAAACTTCCTCCAATGGTATATATTTATGAACTTTCTTCCAGAAACAACAACAAACGCACATTATAAGAATATGATCAAAACAAAACATCGTTACCATTCTTCCATCATACCCAACGAGACAGGAATGGCGATGATCAAAAGTCTATTATGCAGTGTCCCTCGAGAATTTGCATAATATCCCGACCACGAATATGGGAGTCATGCCTAAGTGTGAGGGCAAGCAATATTGTAACTTGAGTCCTTGGAGTAAGATAAAAGATGGTTCTACTATTTGAGGCGATCGTCTGTTATTTTCTATTCCCAAATACGGGTCAGGAGGACATAGTTTTATTACAAGAATCCTCTGGAGATTAGATCGTCTAATTCAATATCCCTATTTTTGGCTATCTGCATTAGGCCTGGGATTCCCGGGTACAATATCTTAGTTAGAGCAATATTAAAAGAATCTAGATATGAGGCTTAATACTTAATAGAATGAAGTAGTCTATAATTTGGAATATGTCATGTTTAGGTACTACATACAGGCTGTATTAGTGGATATCTCCATACGGTAGGATCTTTTATGCAGAAAAGGCTCTCCGGGCCTCAGAACTTTGACTTACCTGTAGAGATGCCTAAAGTAACCTATTTGGGTAAGTATATAGTTCACTAACTCTATGTTGTTAATCCAGCTTTCTGCAGATAAATATCCAATAGCCCAAAAAGCGCAATACAACCTTACAGCCAAATTAAGAGTAAAAAAATAAATGCGTCTAATGCCGAATAAAGGTAGAAGCTAGGAGGCCAAATATTTGGGTCGGCGCGTGCTCTGAATGTGAAGGGTTTTACCTTCATCCTGAAGGGATATGCAATTCAAAACCTTGTTGCAAGAGTTGAGAGTTCATGAAGACGTGTATAGCTGCAGCAGTTGAAGTTAGTGATGCTTTTACTTATGTATAACTTGTAGGAAGAATTGGAAAAGTGTGCTGCCATCCCTGAGATAGTTATCGTGTACCAAATATGTTTGACTGTTTACATAATCTGAACTGAGATGGGACATGAGGTTTGGACAAAGTTGGCGTAAGAGGAGCTGGCCAGAACTGAAGTTAACATTATCACCATTACCGGCCATAAGACTGCTGAACATACGAGGGTCATTCAATAAATACTTAGCCTACAAAAAGTAAACGAAAATTTTGGAATAGTGGCAATTTATTTTTCAACATAGTCTCCTTTTAGTTCAATACACTTAGCCCAGTGATGCTCCAACTTTTTTAACCCGTCCGAAAAATAGTTTTTGTCAAACTCTGCAAAATAGGCCTCCGTGGCGGCGATGACCTCCTCATTTGATCCATATCTATTCCCGGCGGGTGATTTTTTCAGGTTAGGAAACAGAAAGAAGTCACAAGGGGCCAAATCTGGAGAATACGGTGGATGGGGCAGCAAAGAATGTGCTACACTGTGGTAAAACTCTTTTGAAACTACAGCGCCCTCTGGCGATGAGGCTAGGTACTTATTGAATGCACCTCGTAGCCTCTTCCATATATTTCCTAAGCTCCATCGTGACCATCCATGGCTTTAGCATGGACATTCCACGTTGCGTTTGCCATAAAATGGGTTATAACTGATTTGCATTGCATTACAATTGCACGCAAATTTGTAGGCAGAAAAATAAATTTGAGACATGAGAAAAATTGGTCCGAATTGCGACCTGAAGGGAACAAACTGTGACTGTCAAGTGGAAGAAGCACGTACGAAGCTTAATATGATTCGTGCATCGTGCGCGTGACCTGAGGGGGGTAGTTCCAAACATCTGCGCCACTCCTTGGCCAGTAACGTCCTGTTTCTATGCGCATAAGAATAGGAACATTGTTTCGTTGTTGGTGACGAGTAGAGAATTCCCGCCCTATGTTTGTCAAATCTACACGTCTCCTCTCCTCTCCGCTTTGGTGGAAACCGGGCCTTAGGGTAGTCAATTTAAAATGAAAATTATCTGAAATTAACAAGGCATCAGCCACTTGAGATAGCCAAGATTCTTCATGTTGTTAAAAACTTTTCTTTTGCAAACATTAAATCTAAATTAAACTTCAGCAAATAAATCTTTCTAGCAATTACTAATCCAATTTATTAGGTACCTACTCGTACATGGTTTCCATAAAACTTTCTTGATTTACGGTACCATTGAACTATTTACATTAAAAGTGTAGCTTCAATGAGATTTACGGCTTGTGCTGAAAGTACAGTCGCACCCGTTTTTATTTTCAGGTTCGTCGCCGCTCAAATCGAATTACTGTAATTTATTGTACGACTGTTTAAAAGCTTTTCGTCTCGCCTGTATGGCTGCGCCGAGTTATACACACATCAAAAGTGTCTAGGGATCAACATATATTTTTGCAATAACTTTTCTCCTGATTGATTTTAATTAAAATTTTCTTTAAGGATTCATCAATTAAAGTGTTTTCGTTTGTCTACAGTAACGATAAACCAAGTCACCTTTGCATTAATAAAGAAATTTGGCATTTTCCTAATAAAGGGATTTTTGACATTTGAACCACTAACATTAAAGTTCTAAAAAAAGACTGAAATAACAGTTTTCTTTAAAATTTTATTGGGTAACTTAAACAATTAATAATCCGTGTTTCTACCGCGAACACTAACAACACAAGAACATCGGTTTGGCATACTCAAAATGAGTTCATCCAAAACACGCTGTGGAATGGCCGCCCATGTTCGTTGCAACAATAAAAAAAGGTCTTCTTGCGACTGGATACCCTCCATATTCGGCAGAGCTCTTCTCTGTAGCATATCCCATGCATGCTCAATCGGGTTCAAGTCTGGCGACTGAGCAGGCCAGGGCAGGACATTGATGTTAGCTGCGGCGAGAGTCTGTCTTACAACTCTTGCGGTGGGCGGTCGTGCATTATCATGCATTAACTGAAATAAGGGACCGATTTGCACTTGTAGAGGAACGATGACGTCTGATACAATCGTCTCAGCATAAATTTGAGCGTTGAGGTTGCCTCTGATCCAAATCAACTCAGTTCTTCCGCCGATCCAAATACCCGCTCATACCATGATGGTTCCACCACTATAAGGATGGACTTCCTGGCAGGATTTTAATTGCTGTTGGCGTCCAGGGGTTCTCCAGTGTCGTATACGTCTTGTATCCGGTCTCATACCAAAACGAGACTCATCAGAAAAGCACACGAAACGCCATTGTTCTTCTGCCCAATTTCTGTGTTCAAGAGCCCATTGATATCGAATCCTACGATTGTGCATTGCTATAGGTGGTACCCTTAGCGGTCTTCGGGAATGAAGGTTCACTTCATGCAAGCGGTTTCTGACTGTTTGGTCGCTAATTAAGTTCCCTGAAGAGTGATGAAGCCTCACGGCTAACATCATGGCGGTTATTGTTGGAGCTCTTCGAGTTGTGATTTGAATGTATCGGTCTTGTCTCCGTGTGGTGCAGCGATACTGTCCTCCATGGCGCTCAGCCACGGTACCAGTGCTTCGGTAACGTGTCCAAAGTCGACTGATAACACTCTGACTTGTATTCAGAGCTAAAGCCACAGTACGTTGCCGGGAACCAGCTTCTATCATTCCCACGGCTCTGAGCATTTCTTCCCTGCTTAAATGACGTCGCCGCTCCATAATAACGTTGGTTTTAATCAGTAGTAGGGAAACAGTAGCACTAATAATGTCTTCAACGCGTTGTATGTTTTTATAGGGAAAATATTGACAGCTGATTTTCATCTTTTACTCGAATTTGATTGACAGTTCCTGTTTCAAATTATGAAATGCACCAAAAAGGATCCATATAAATTTATAAAATCATAAATTTATTACAAAGCCACATCTCAATCTCAAGAAATCCGCATAAAAATGCTTGATCCCTAGACACTTTTGATGTGTGTAGTTACCGTTGTAATTTTTGGTTTGCTGTACTGTATTAGATATGTATTAATTGTGTGGTTTACTGGCTTGTTAGCTCTGTTACCGACTGAGCCACGGGGCGTCATGGGATCGATGCCAAACACTAATAAAGGTCAAACGGCCCGCATCGCGACGGACAGGAACGGATTTTACAATCTTGAAACGAAATTAAATCTTGATTAATACAGTGTTTAAAGTCTATATTGCCAAGTCACGCACAGCAGCTTGTCGCCGGCTGTGTTCACCCGTGCACGCACGCGCTCGCAGTCAATCTGCTGTGCGTGACTTGGTAAAATAGACTTTAAACACTACACAATATTTAATTTCGTCTAAAGATTGTTAAATCCGCTCCTATCAGACTCGATGCGGGCTGTTTGGTCGGGTTGGACCAATACCATAGGTTGGAAAGTGTGTGATCTGTATCTGGCTGTCACTACCGAGTTATGCATTTATCTTAGTAAGTTTGTTAGTCTCTGAAACACAGCTTTGACAACACAAACAAATTCTGTTTCCTTCCTAATGGCGACGCTTGAACATCCAAAACTCTAAAGTATGTAAAGCTTTTAGTATACTACTATTACTGGACCATATGTTTCCCAAGGAGTTCAACCGTTAAGACTTTCGACATAACCACCTACTTTTAAAGGAATCCATGACGGATTCTTCTGGTAGAAAAACTTTCTGTAGTTGACAATAACGGAAACATGACAAAGACCAATTATTAGTATGAAGGAAAAATCGCCTGCCGTGGTTTTAAAGACTTCATTTCGGGTAGTGTGTGCGAGCCAACAGCTTGAGCTGGTTCCGCCGGCTCCTTTTCACCATCAGAGCAAAAGACACATTAGCCACCCGCACGTTGTGGATATTCCAGCCATTCGTTCAAAAGGTTTAGCAAGCTGCTTCATAATGCGAACAGCAAAGGAGTGGAACTCGCTGCTGCGCATATGAACCAATACAGTCTGGGTCTTTCAAGCCAAGAGTGAATAGGCATTTACTAGGCAGACATGTTCCATCATAGATCGCGTGTTAAGTGACGACTTACCACCAGGTGCGATTGCGTTCGAATGACTGTCTAGTCAAGTATAAAAAAAACGTTGCACTAGCGTACAAAAATAAAATGCCAATGGAATGACGGCCTTTTACACTCGGAGAGTCCTGAATTCATTCCTCTCACGTACACAATAACGTTTCATCTGAACCTTGCTATGTCTTTGGTAATTAATTCTAGGAAACGTATCTTGTGTGTTGGGAAAACTCACTTCGATTTTTTTCAAGTTGCTCGCTTTTTCACGGGTACGTAATTATGTCACTTACTGAATTTGGACATAGACCGGGTTTGTAATCGCGTAACGATGATTTCAATGATGCATTTACTCTGCACCATTGCAGAGTAAATGCATCCCATGATAGTTTATAGTTCAATTATTTCACTTTATTTTTTTAATGGTGAACAAATCGCGAGAGGGCGGGATACCAAATTTCATTAGAACATAGCACGCGCGTTTCAGAGACACTAGGTATATTTCTTACTCATTGGAGACTTCAATCTTTGTATTTAAGCTTTGACGCAAACTTTTTTGAAAGGTTTAGACTTACTTTTCTTTTATGTTACCAAGGCCTATCATTTTCAGGCACTTTATTGAGTTAATTAGAAAAGACCAAACAAAACAAATATACAATTGATAAAGGAAATCAGATTGTCAATACAGGATATAGGTTAGAATCTAACCTATCGTAATAAATAAACTTTTCGTAGCTTCCGGAGAAGTAGCCAATAAAACGCATTTAAGTAGCTAAATAAACTTCCTATTGACATAAACAAAGTTTTCACTTGCGATTGCCATAAACTTTTTATGGTTCTCATTAATGCGAGCTGTCTTGGCACGCCGTAAACTGGTCCAAAGGGCCCCCCCTTGAATGGGTACAGGGCTGGCTTGTTTCATGGATTTAGTGTTGTCCAAGAAACGATATAATGCCCTCAGTAAGTCCCCGTCAAAAGTACCCTGGCCAGGTACTCACGCCGGCACGTCAAACTTTACAAATGAGCACTTTATGCTGGTGAAAGAGGACCTATTTTGCAATGGTTTAGTTGAGATTGTCCTGCTGTCTTCTGTATCCGTACACAGACTTTAGTTTGGTGCTATGGGTCCCCCGATTCAGCCCGTCAGCCAATAACGATGTATTGTTCTAAGTCCGCCATTTAACAATAATCGCTGTACTAAACCAAAACCGCCTGAAATCCTGAATTGAGGCTCAACGATGCCTGATCTGATATCCGTATCAGACAGTATCATTTCCTTGCCGAACTGCAGTCCCTGGATGTAAAGAAAGCCAGTGGTGCTGCTGATGGGATCCAGCCGTGGAGTTGAAAAAGTATGCTGCGGAGTTGTCTCCAGTGTTCTCGCTTGTATCGCCTCTCCTATGCTCTGGCCTACTTTCTAGTGCCTCTGTCTTGGAAAGACAACCTTCAACCCGTTCTGAAAACAGGGGACCGGTCAGATCCTGTGCTACTCACTGTCCGATAGCTGTAACCTCAGTGTTGGCTAAAATGTTTGTGCGGATCTTACATGTACAGCTCATCCGCTACCTAAAGGACCAGTACTGATTCACGACCGTCCAGTATGCTTTCGGAAACGGTAAGGTATCATTTATATTGCATTAGTAGATCAGTGCAGAGTTCGTTCAGTGCTACAGTAGAAGCAATGTACGCAACCCTAACACCATCAGTGCATTTACGACTTCTAGGGGTAGTTTATGGCGCAGGGTAAGTTTATTATTTAACAAAGTGCCACCGTCTAATTAAGTTGGAGGTTTTATGGGGATGCCATGGTTTATTTGAGGGGGTATTCGTTTTGGTATTTTTAAATTAAGTTGAAGTATAAATATTTAAAAAAGGGATATTGTATCATTTAATAGCAGAGAGATAACATTCATTAAAAAAGTGGTGGTTCTGATGAAGCAAAACTCTCGAGTCTTATTAAAATTTTGAAGTGTGTTTTTACATAAACATAACTAATAATTACAATTATTATCAGCTTTCACTTCGTTATACGTTAACGCAAAAGGATAAATAACTCGATATTTTTCTTCTTAAAACGGAGTATTCTGCATCTCAATAGTAACAGATCTTTAGCAGAATATCCAAAAAAAAACACTTAATTTGGTGGCTTCAAGTTTGAAACCAGAAAACCCATTTTGGGCTCCAATTATTGTCAATTTCCCATTATTGTTCATTGTGGGACTGTCTAGGCTCTAGGCAGTCATTTGATCACCATAGCACCGATATGTTCAAGGCCAAGGGACGGTATGGTCTATGATGGTACATGTCTGCCTTATAGTGATAGTCCCTCCCTATTCACTCTTGTCTTGAAGAAACCCAAGTTATATCAGTCAGGATCTTAAGCGCAATTTCCGTCATGATTTGATTTCAATCATGACCTTTGTCCCCGTATTGGACATTAAGCTGATTATTTTGTCATTTACTTTACTTACAATCGAAATAGTTTCAAAATCAAGTCAATCTCACACTCGACAGCTTTACAAGTGGAATTTCAAAGAGAACCCGTGGAGGGCGCGCGTGTCGTTAAATTTTACGACCGGTTGCCATGACAACGCCGCCATTATGCGATCTAGTTCGATTGCGCGTCGCTGCGAGGCGCTGGGGAGCTGTATTTTTTAAACGCTTTCTAAGGTTCGGGATATTTATATATTATTATATTGCTATACGGGATTGGATTGTGAAAATTTGTAACTAAAAAGTATATAGATATTTCAAAATTGTAATGCCAAATTCGCAAAAGTTGGACCTGTTTGAGCACCCTTGAAACTGATGGTGGTGACTTTAACCATAGATGAAAAAACTATATTCTTTGCCTTAACTTATCAAAAGTTTTTTTTTGGGTAATATTTGTTTACCCTGTCAAAAGAGATTTGGTATAACAGTTCTGGGTAGATTCACTTTGTATCAATTGGTATATAAGTAAAAACTATTGACTGTTTGTGTTTTTAGACTTCAGCGTACTAAATAGATTTAAATCAGTAGGTATGTCTACATTCTATATATGTTTAATATACACTTCGAATTTTGATGACAAATGTACTTACACAATAATTACCAAAAAAAAGTGAAAATAATTAACCTAAATCATTTCACTCATTTTTTACGAATGCATACGAATGCAATGTATCAGGTGCAGGAGTGCCGCCTTCGTTGGTATGGTCATGTCTCACGGAGATCGGCAAACTACGTGGGCAACAAATGTCTGGCCATGCCGCCCCCGCCAGGTACCGGTAGAAGAGGTCGACCCAAGAAGCGGTGGCTCGACGTCGTTAAGGGTGACATGCGTGCCAACAGACTTACCACTGAGGATGCACAAGACCGCGCGAAGTGGGCCAAGAAAATAAGAAAGGCGGACCCTGGGACCTCACCCACCAGTGTGGGTTCACAAAGACCGCACGGATGATGATGACGAATGCAATGTATCATTCAAGTACTTTACTTACACATCAAATCATGTCTTTGGCAAATTCGATATCGAAGGCGACTGAATGTGCGAAGTTTTATGTACTTAACATTCTTTCACTTACTATATTTTACTGAATTAATTTGTCACTAAATATTCTAATCTAATCTATACACATGGTAAGTACACGATTTGTTCGGACCGTCCAACCCTTGCTGTGTAGTTGACCCAAAAATGGTGTGTTAAGAATCGTCTTTTTTGATCTGATTTTGTGCGTCACTGAAAGGCCTTACGGATCTGCAAGTCTGATAAACATTACTTCATTCATTCCTTATTCTGGACATGACAAGAATCAGAAACACAATTCACAAAACTTGACTCCACATTTTAATTTCGAAGAGAGCTCTATAAACTAAGAAAGTTTAAGATTAATTATAAACGACGGTTGATTTTCAATACTAAATTACTTAAATACGTTGACATCATTATTATATCATCATTTTTCGGCTAAAGAAGTCAAATTAATAGTTAACAAGATGAGCCGTGGTAAGTCTCCCGGACATGATGGGCTCAGTATTGAACATTTAAAATATGCAGGGGTGCACTTGCCCAGGGTATTGTCAATGCTGTACACCACGTGTATAAAACACTCCTATCTACCCGATGACCTAATGAAAACGTGTGTAGTACCAATTGTTAAAAATAAAACGGGTGACATCTCTGACAAGGGTAATTATCGCCCTATCTCTCTGGCAACAGTAATGGCAAAAGTACTGGACAGTATGCTTGATGAAATTCTAGGTAAGTTCTCTAATCTACATGATGCACAGTTCGGTTTTCAAACTGGACTATCCACTGAGAGTGCTATCCTATGTCTCAAGCATACTGTCCGGTATTACACTGACCGTAAAACTCCGGTATACGCCTGTTTTCTTGACCTCTCCAAGGCCTTTGATCTTGTATCTTATGAGGTACTGTGGGAGAAGTTGGGAGACAGGGGTGTGCCGCAGGAAGTATTGCAAATACTAAGGTATTGGTACAGTCAGCAAACCAACGTAGTAAAATGGTCAAAAACGTTTTCGGAACCGTATAGATTGTAGTGTGGAGTGCGACAAGGTGGTCTGTCGTCGCCGAAGCTTTTCAATATATACATTAACGATTTGATTGTCGAGCTAAGCAGCATGCGTGTCGGCTGCCGGGTGGATGGTATTAGCATTAATAACATCAGCTACGCGGACGACATGGTGTTGCTGGCCCCGACAGAGGGAGCTATTAGCGATATGCTGAAAGTGTGCGAGACGTACGCCGCTAGACATGGCCTTAAGTACAACGTTAAAAAGTGTAACTGTATGGTTTTTAAGGCCGTCGGTAACCCTCGTGAGAGTGCACCTGACTTAAAATTGAATGGTTTGAATATTAGCAAGGTATCTCAGTTCAAATACCTCGGACACATTCTTACCGACGACCTTAGGGACGATGCGGACGTTGAGAGAGAGCGTAGGGCGCTTGCTGTCAGAGCTAATATGCTGGCCCGTAGATTTGCCCGTTGTAGTGATCAGGCGAAAATTACGCTATTCAAAGCTTACTGCCAAAACTTTTATTATTTATTTATTTATTTAATAATCAAGAAAACATAACACTGTCTTAATTAGATACATCTCGCCAAACTGCAGGAGCAGTTTGTTGGCAAGTTAACACACATATATTTTTTTTTTTATCACAAAAGACAAGTATTAGATACTTCCCTATGCAAATTTTACATTAAGTTTGTCTAAAAGTATAGCTTTAAGTTTTTTTTTTAATTAGTTTCTAAAAAAAAAAATATATAGTTTTTTTTTTAAGGTAAATTTTCATTTTTTTATACTGGCAATCTATGGGTCAAATGCAACAAAAAGTCCTTGGATGTGCTGAGGATACAATATAATAATGCTTTAAGAATGTTGTTGGGACTGTCGCGCTTCTGTAGTGCCTCTGAGATGTTTTTGCGGGCTGGTACTGATGGCTTCCATGCCATCATTAGGAAGAAAACAGCATCTCTCTTAGGGCGGGTGCGTGCCAGTCCTAACAGCATTGTAGAAACAGTGGCTCAGCGTTATTGCTCGCCTTTCTTGAAGCACTTTGTCGGTGTACTAGTCGATAAAGATCTGCTGGTATACGATTAGGGTACCGTTAGGGTGCTCAAGTTATCTGTATTATTTTATTTTATTTTATTTAAATTCTGTTTACTAACCCCATTATTTGTGCAACTTACTAACACTCTATGGATTTTTAAAAAAAATATCTGAAATAAATGATTTATTATTATTATTATTATTCAAAATCGTAAAGAACCATTTTTCCCTCAAAGTTATTTTTAAATCAAATAATAAAGCAGTGTTATGTCGCTTTTCATCGTTATTTTTAAGCGATTTGATTGCACGCGGGCGCAGCGCATTACCGTCTTTACACGCACCTTGTGATGTTCAGAGTAGGGCCCTAAAAATTTGTAACACGCAGCAACGCAGAGCTAAGTTCCGTCCTAAAAATAAGGACACACACTCCCAAATATTAGTGTTTCAACAGTGTCGGACGCGTAATGCCCAGGTGTTAATTGATCGGCGCTCGGTCGCGGGTTCGACGCCGACTGATGCCAAACAGTCGACCTCCATATTTAGATTATGTAGGGTGACCATGGTTGTTCAGGTTTGATGGACTGTCCGGAAGTTTCGTTGCCGTAAAAACATGTTGGGTGTATAAACTGACTAGCTCATAGACTGAGACGCGTTTTATATATAGAACACTACTTAGCTTTATTTTGTACGTATTTATCTTGACTAGATCCCGATCTCCTAGTGATAATTAAGCCACCTAGTTTTAGGTTTGCGTCTGTTTGTGACAGTGTAGCCCCCAAACGGATAAACTGATTTTGGTATTCTTTTTAAAAAGAAGTTCCATGCAGGTCTTGTTTGATATAGTGGAAAGAATCCACGACATTTATGCCACAGATTGACCTTTAGTTAAATGTGTCCCTAAGGGCCAGTCAATCGTGAACCGGATATAAAAACTAGGAAATAGAACAGTCCTAGAATTTCCCCATCGTATGTTCACATTAGTGCAACTAAAAGGCGAGAACGCAATACCGTTTGATGTCGCCGCGTCGTAAACGAACATCTGTTATGTTTACACGACGTCTTCTGAAGTTGAAGCCGTATATCCTATTTAGAATCAGTTTTTTTTCCAGTAATTTCTCTTTAGAATTAACTTCCTTAACATGAATTTAATTTTATAATGTTTCAGTGGACGAGTAACAACGCTAAGCCCGAATTCGGTATTTTTGAAATTACAGGACTCTCGGTATTTTAATAATAATAAGTTATTTATTACATTGTCACTTACTAAATACTGTATTTTAACCATTGGTGGCTTGACTGATCTGATTCAAGACCGCGCGAAGTGGGCCAAGAAAATAAGAAAGGCGGACCCTGGGACCCCACACACTAATTCACAACCGGGATAGACTGCACGGATGATGATGGTGGCTTGACTGATCTCAAGGGAGATTGACGCGTGTCCTCAAACAATTTCGTTGGTAGAGTTAACTCCTCCCGTGGTTGGTTGCTCGTCGAGCGCCTAATGTACCTAATAAGATAAATATACTTTATTGTACAACTACAAAGAAAATAATTACAACAGTGCTTAAAAACGAATAAAAACTTAGTCTAGTACAATTTAGGCGGCCTTATCGCTAGGAAGCGATCTCTTCCAGGCAACCCACGTGTAAGGAAATCACTAATAAAATAAGAGAAGTGGTGGTGTGAGAAGTCCTAATGTAATCTGAGTAGAGTTACAAATAGTCAAGTTGCCCCTCACCTACTTTTCTGATCCCTCGTACCTTTACCAGACGCAAAAATGTCCGTGAACTTGCAAAACTAACTGCTTTTATACCTGGACTTTATTGTTTACTTGTTTCTGCCCGCGACTTCGTCCGCGTGAAATGACGATATATTTTATATAGCCTATAGCCTTCCTCGATAAATGGGCTATCTAACACTGAAATACTTTTCAAATCGGACCAGTAGTTCCTGAGATTAGCGCGCTCAAGCAAACAAACAAACTCTCCAGCTTTATAATGTAATATATATAGTACAGATAATGGATTATAAATACTTAATTGATTAATTAATTTGTTCTAGATATTGGACATCATTCTGGCCATCGGATTCGATCGCACAAAAGCAGCAGAAGGCATCGTGCTACTAGTGGTACGTGATTTATTTATCACATGATTCATCTTCAGATTGGTATTTTCATTCCTGTTTTAGTTGAAACAATAACTCGGAGGTAAGCTCAAACTCAAACTCAAATAACTTTATTCAAATAGACTGTATCAGTACTTTCAAATCGTCAAATTTACAGCAAAATATTCTAAATAATAGACATAAATACCATAAAAATATGGATATGTAAATTAAAAGTATACAGACATAATGCGACTCTACCACCCCGTTGTTTCTTACTGAGAAGACCCGGCGAGAAACTTAGCAGTTACTCTTTTAAACTTGTTTTGGGTTTACAACAGGCGTTAGTAAAGTACAAGCAGTGTGTCATTTTGATACAAATAAACCTAAAAGAATATAAAACAAAGACTATGGGCGTCATCGAGCTATGGAGAGGGCTATGCTCGGTGTTTCGTTACGTGATCGAATTAGGAAATCCGTAGAAAAACTAAAGTGACCGGGTAAGTAAGTGTACTGGAACGCTCGCCTGCAAGGTGGACGGACGACCTGGTGAAGGTGGCAGGATTTCGGTGGATACAGAATCAGACGTATTGTGACTGCGAATGATGAAAAACTAGAATAATAACGTATAGAAGGATAGTCTTCATACAACCGCTTGATAAGAATTTAAATTATGTGAAAATTGCGAAAAGAAAAAAGCACGTTCTGCTCCTTCCGACTGATCCAACGAGCCGGTTGATCTAAAAATAATATCATCCGGAGGGAGCTATAAGCGTTGATAACCCTAAACCGCTAACAGCAAAACTGCCCACAACTGCGGTCGGGTCCTTTGATCCCCAATAAAAGATTTTACGATGTCGCGCGCACATTACAGGTTATTGCGCGCTGCTAACGGTACTATGCCGCGGGGAGTTGATAGGGTTTGTTTATAGATATGTGTTTTGTGCTAAAAGTAGTCTAGCAAAAGTACTAACGTAGTCACGGACTAAGGGTTGGTAACATCTAAGTATTCTCGATTTCGGTCATATAATGAGGCGCTACGAGAAAGCCTTTAGAAGCTGATCATTGTTGGGAACACGGAAGCAAAGAGACCTAGAGGCCGATCGCCAACGAGATGGTCTGATCAATTGAAAGACGCAGAAACACTTACGTTTCACACAGTCGCCGAAATTACTACTGACAGAGGCCGGTGGAGACAATTGGTCCGTGTCAAACTTACACCCCACATATTCACGATCTTCAGGCATGAACGACCGGCCAGAAAGAGATAATATCTAACTTGACAAATGAGCAGTTTACCGCAAGCTACAACTACAACCTGCGAGGAAGTCCCGTAACAGAGTCCTGACTTATGTAACTTCAGTTAAGTGTGGTTACTATAAGCTCGAACGGGGCATTTTGGGGACTGTGGTGCCACAAGACAATCTGGGTTTATTTACGTTTAGTTAGCTGCTTTGTACAACTCTGAACAGTGAGTAATCGTAAGGTCCTCTCTGAACGCGGTGTGCGTTACCTACCTATGCCACATAAACCTGTAAAAAAAACTTGGTCACAAATAAGTCTGAATGGCATGGACTCAAGCGTGATTCGAAACCGCGACCTTCCACAATAAAAAAATCCTAGTTTCTATCTTTGTGTGGAAAATAGTGCATTGTTACATATGCTAAATTTAAAAATTCACTTACATCGTCTTTTTCATTTAGGTACGAATTAGAAAAATCGACTTCTTCGAAACGGATTGTAATATCTAAAAATATACTTAGCGGTATTTTTATCCCTTAGATGGCAGATTGCGCTTCGAGCCGGAGCCATACAGCAAGAAGTTGGAGCTGAACAGCTCGGGGAAGATCCACTGCAAAGTCGCAGGAGGAGTTGATCCCACTGTGCAATGGTTCTTGGTAAGTTGCGTTTGGAAGTTACATCCTCTGCCCGCTAGATGGCAGGCCATGCACAAGTCACTTGGGCCATGACTTTTATTTAATTTGGGACATTCCTATGATGATACGACACTATTTTAGCCTAAAATAACACTCATCTATGTTTCGACGTGTAGAAAACAGTAAAAAATATGGGAATGACAAATTAATGTCATTTTGATTGAAGGATTGCTACTCCAATAAATCAAAAAATGAAGTGACACTACGGCCTTTGTGATTAATGCAAGAGAGTAAAAAGTAAAAAGACAAATCCAGAATATTTCTATTAAACTCCAGAAATTTTATGCGTAAATTGCCTGACCAGAAATCAAACTATGTAGTTTTTAATTAGCAGTTTTTTAGATTCCTTTTTTAAATTGCAGAATGAAAACGACCCTCTACCAGAGGGAGTGACGTCTGCAAACGGAACGCTAGTCGTCACTGACGCCGCAAGACGTCAGGCTGGCCAGTACACGTGCCACGCTCGCGACGGGAACCATTCCATATCTGCGCACATCAACTTGGATATTGTTGGTAAGTAATTCAGCAATGAGAGTAAGAATTAAGGCACATGAGTAAATAAAGGGAATGTTTAAACTGGAGTGGGAGTATGGCACTCCTGCAAACTTTCAAACCGGAGACATCGCCTGGTACACTGGATGGCTCCAAAATGAAAGGGCGAGCTAAGCTGGCAATGGAATCTGTTTTTTATTTCTCATATTTAACTAAATTTTGCCCGCGACTTCGTACGTCTGTATGATTATTCATGTTCCCGTAAGAATTTCGGGAAATTCTCTCTTAATGCTCACCTGACGTGATCACTTTTCAATCAAATGTACTTGTGATGTATTGAAACAAATCTAAATTAAACGAGTTTGATAATTATGGTAGGAAACCGTTTTGTTGATGATCCTATCACGTACAGCGCCATCTATTGATAGGTAGCTTTCATCTGACTGCTTTGTTTGATCTTATAGCGTACAGCGCCATCTAGTGACAGGTAGCTTTCAACAGACTTTGTTTTGTTCGACATGGCAGAGTGTAATTTTTGAAATAAATCTAAAATCTCAAGCTCAAACGTTATAATATTTTTTCAGTGTTCCCAACGGTGATCGAGCCATCATCCGGCCAGCAGATGCATGTATCAGTGGGGGATACAGTGGCCCTCAACTGCCGCGCTACAGGCGACCCCCACCCCACCACTCAGTGGGATAGAAACCGAACTATGCTAAAGCTGCAACGTGAGTTTTTGCAGAAATCCGGTATTGCTATTCATCTACTTGGATCGTTAGAAAGCCACTACATTGACAGGGATTTTCGCTATTTGGCGTCGAATACTGAATGATCATTGGCTGACAAGGAAGGAAGCAATAGGGAACGTGTAAGAAGTATAGGTGGCAGCACTAAATTGGCAGAAGAGACACTATGCGGCCAGTTAAGGAAACTTATCAGACCTCTCATCGCGCTTTCAAATATGTAAACAAAATTATCTTTTCAATTATATTATTTTTGAATATGATATAAGTTATAAAATACGGGTTCCGTTTTATCAATATTGATCGTCAGCGTGACCAATATATGTCAAAAGGTTAGAAGCTCTTCGAGGCCTGCCATGTATTGGAGGTTGAAGAGATAATAATGAAAAAAATGAGGCTGTGATAACTGGCAAAATTGTCGCACAAACTAAAATATCCAATGTTTATGCTTAAAAATAATGGTAAATAATTTTCTGAATTACCTTTTCATTCATGTATTAATTTTCAAAGAACCTATGTTTACTTGTGATAAATCTCAATGTCAACTATTAAATAGAGTCCAAGATTCGGATTGGATTCAAATGTCATTCTGATTGAATTTGACATGTCGAAACAAAAGTAGCATTTTGCTCTTGGCCCTAGCCAATCAATCAGGCCCTAGCCTAAGTTGTCCAAATACAATTGATTCGCGTTGCCAGTTAGAGAATAAGGGAGCCAATGCTCATCTTTAGATTAAACTAATTTTATTGTTCTACGTTGCACTATCATGCCAACCTACAATAAACTGATTTTCGTAACGATTTGATGAGAGGTTCGACAGTGAAATATTATTTATTTAGTTTTATTGCATTTCTGTGGCCGAGAGCCTAGAATAAACGCCAAACTTTCTAGCAGACAAGCGTTAAATATCACTTCCAGCCAAGAGCGAGGAGGTCCTGTCCACTGAATGTATGAGTCCTGTAGAAACTTTTGTAATTGATAGTCTCTCTCTCTTCTTTTATCTTTAATTTGTCTTTATCTCTTTTAGTTAAAAGACTTTACTGTTTAAAATATAGCTAATATTAAATGCAGCAGCCTTAAGTAATGTTATTGAATAATGCTTCTGTATGTTTTCAGAAGATGACGTTGATGTGGAAGACGGAGCCAACGCTGCAAATGCGAGGTAAATACCTGAAGAAATATCGTTTATTTGGTACTTATAATTATTAATTACTGTAAGTACCTACATTATTTCATTCACTGGCCAAAAAACAGCAACTTTGCTGTTGCTAGTGTAGACCAGATATCATTTTAATGATTTTTCTGTCATTTCTTTTGTAAAAATACAATTTGAATCACGGCTCTGAAACACAAATCTCTTTGAATATGTGGTGTCCGGTGGGATGTCAATAATACATATAACTGCGATTATATTGGTAATAATAGTAATTAATGAATGAGATTGTATTCATTGACTATATATTAGTTATATGTGACTTCAAAAACATCCATAACGTTCCAGAATTGTCCTGTTGAACAATGGGACGCTGCTGATTCGGAACGCGACGGAACAAGACTCGGACCGCTACGGCTGCATCGCAGGGAACGCGGCCGGCTTGGTCCGCAACGAATTACTTCTCACCGTGCATCCAGGTAAGAATTTGAAGGAAACCCTATAAGAGTGTTAGCTGGGGGTGGATCGAAAACGTTGCATTTTGTAAGATTTTCGTAATTATTTCATTGAATTGAAATAAAACTTAAATTTTTGCTTTTTTGTGTGCATAATACTATTTAAAAAAACCATTCAATCGTCTGAAATTAGGTGGTCGCCAATTATTTGCCAAAGTAAATTAAAAAACCGTTTTTTTATAAAAAAATATGAGACACTTAAAATTTACTGTACACAGTTAAAGTTAAAATTATGAAATTAAAAGGTGCATTCAAAAATAGAGAGATAATTTAGACTTAATTTGAATTCAGTTAAATAATCATGAAAACTTTAAAAAATGCGACGTTTACGATCTACCCCAAACGCAAAAAGCAAACCCTCTTATGTGTTGTTTAAATAAGGCACTACATACTCATCAATACGCTTTTTAGACTACAATACCAAACTAAAATAATAATACAGTCAGGCTCTAAATAAGTATGTAGTACAAATCAGGATTTGTGTGCACTAATATAAATATTTGGTACCTGAAATGGATAAATTCACGTTGATAATTGAATATTATGCTGTATGGAAATATAACTATAAGTAGCTTCAACCCTCAAGTTGTAATGCAATAGGACAGTTTACTGTTTATAGGATTGTTTGTCTTTCTGTTTATGTTTGGTACTGTCTGTTTTTTGCCACATTTTGCCACAACATAGATGATCAGTATATGCATCTTTTTGAGATAATTAAACAGGAACATAATTTTATTTTTCCTAAGAAGAACTTAAAGGTCGATTATTTTAAGTTTAAGTTTTGTGATTGGGCTACGCCAGGCATCCATAAAAGTAGAAATAAATTATACGAATTATATGGTTTAAAAGCTAATTCTAAGTGTCAAAAACTAGTAGATTATGTCAAATCATACTCAAAAATCTTTAAGAAATCATGCCATATGGCTAAGTCTATCTTTTTGCGTGACAAAATAAAACAAGCAAAAAATAAAATTAAAACTACTTGGAACATAATCAATAAGGAAACTTGTAAATCAAAACCTCGAAATCACTCATTGGCTCTTAAAATTCAAGATAAATTAATTGAGTCTGAGATTGACATAGCTAATACATTTGAAACATTCTTTTCTAATATACCAATTGTAACTACAAGTACCTTAAATTCTAGTGCACCGCTAGCTAGGTCCCTGCTCACATCTAGTGTTGATGAGCGCTCATTTCAGTTCAACTTTGTTCATATAAATTCTCATGACATAATCATCAAGGTGTTTAAGGAACTTAATATTAAAAACACCGATATCTGTGGGGTATTTCGATAAGTCTACTTAAATAAATCATAAATATCATCTCACCCCACTTAGCAGTACTTTTTAATAACTGCATAGACGAAGGTCAGTTTCCCAACTTAATGAAATTTAGTAAAGTCATCCCGCTTTTTAAATCTGGTAGCAAAAGTGACCCATTTCTATACTACCAGCTCTTAGTAAAATCTTTGAAAAAATTATATTAAATCAGCTGCTTTCACACTTTACTTTAAATAAATTACTACATGAGAAACAATTTGGTTTTACTAAACATAGAAGCACTACTGATGCAGGTGTAGCACTTATCAAACACATATTTGATGCTTGGGAAGGCAAGCAGGATGCAATAGGAATATTTTGTGATCTTTCGAAAGCGTTTGATTGTGTGGATTATGAAATCCTACTGATTAAGCTGAGACATTACGGTGTTTCAGATATTTCGTCTAAACTTATACAATCTTATCTCACAGACAGAACACAAAAAGTGAGTATAAACGGAATCACCTCTTCCGGTGCCACCATTAGCATGGGAGTGCCCCAGGGATTGATATTGGGCCCACTGCTTTTTCTTATTTATATAAATGACCTTCCTTACTTTGTCAAAGACATTTGTGAAATAGTATTATTTGCTGATGATACCTCGTTGATTTTTAAAACCAACAGAGGTAAGCAAGCATTCGACGATGTAAATAATACTCTTTCAAAAGTACTATTTTGGTTCACAAGCAACAATTTATTACTTAATGCAAAGAAAACGAAGTGTATTAAATTCACTATGCCTAATGTTAATCAGGTTGATACCATTATCAACATGAATGATGAGACATTAGAAATTACGAACTCTACGGTATTTTTAGGAATTACTCTAGATTCTAAGTTACAGTGGGGTCAACATATAACGGCTCTGGCAGGGAGACTTAGCCGAACTAAGACCCGCTTGTGCTGTCAGAAAAATTAGACTCCTAACTGATATTGAAACAGCAAGACTAGTGTATTTTAGTTACTTTCATAGCGTTATGTCGTATGGTCTACTGTTGTGGGGCTCAGCTGCAGACCTTAACACCATTTTTGTACTCCAAAAAAGAGCTATTCGGTCGATATACAACCTTAGGCCACGCGACTCGCTCAGAGAAGTATTTATGAAGATTGATATTTTAACTGTGCACGCTCAGTATATTTTCGATAACATAATGTATGTGCGCAAAAACTTGCATATGTTAAAATAAATCAGTGATACTCATACACACAATACTAGAAATAAAAACAAACTTATTACTCCAAGTCTTAGGCTACATAAGGTAGGAAATTCTTTTGTGGGTCAATCTGTAAAATACTTTAACAAAATACCTCAAAGTCTTGTTGATCTACCTCTTCACAAGTTCAAGTCTACAATTAAAACAAAGTTGATAAAACAAGGTTATTATAACGTGGAGGATTACTTGAACGACAAGAATTTGTGGTCATAGTAGGAATAATCTGCTCCTCTGCTCAAATAATGTATTTTTATTGTTCTTTTGACTGTACTCTGAATTTATTTGTTGTAAAACAAAACAAAGTTCAAAAGAGTAACTATCGAGTTTCTTGCCGGAGTCTTCTCGATAAGAAGCAACTTCCGAACCGGTGGTAGATTCGCATTATGTTTATTTAGAATATGTACTATTATTGTATCATTTTATTTAAGTCTATTATCGTTTATATTATTTTTTTTGTGAATTTTGACATTTCATAAGTGCTTCTTTGTAAAAGCTTAAGTGAATAAATGATTTTTTACTTTACTTTTTTTACTTACTTTACTTACAGAGGGTTATTTACCAACTGGCGAATCTTCTGGCGTTGGCGGCAAGGCTGTTGTGGTTTCCATATCAGTAGCCGCGGCTTATATGCTCTTAGTACTGGCGCTCATGTTCTACTGTAGGAGACGAAGATTGCAAAGAAGGCAGAGAGGTAAAAAATATATTGTAATAATAATGCACTAAGCTGTAATTATATTTTTTTTTCAGGATCATCTCAACGAAATCTAGAAAGAGCGGCATACTTTATTTTAGGCCCATGAGTTTATCTTACGAATTGCTGAAATTTAAAAATTAAGCGTCGTGGCCTAGTGGTTCAGCACTCAAACTCAGATCGCGGATCGTGTGGTCCCAAATTCAAATCGGCCCAAAACCAAAATCTTTGTGTTCATTGTTAAATATCCGACTAACTCTCCGGTGATGGAAAACATCGATAAAAAACCTAATCAACCCGGATAACGGCGGAAGGCTCACCACCTACCACGTTGGGTTCTAATACCATTGGTGAAAAGTGGGCTTTTGAGTGTTTCGTTCACCATCACGGCACAGTCACTTGTCTCTGACTACCCCTCTTGAGGTAAAGTCGTGATGGTATGTTATGTTATGTAAAAATTAGGAAATAAAATATAAATAATATTTTTAATACAACTTTGATGGTAATCATTTAATTAGACTGGAGTTATTTCTGTAGTCCTGATAGTCGTGGATTCAATAATCTCATCCATTATTGCGTTAATTCTGCGTCTAGGTGTTATTATATGTATCAGCACTTCTAGTATGCGTTAAGAAACCTTATGCTTCACACATAGGATCAATTTCATTTTAAAGTTTGAACTGCTGTCCTCTTTACGAGCTCTTTTTTTACGCAAAAAATTCGACGGTAAAAAAAACATATGTAATTTTACTACAAATATCTAATTGAAGTATATTTGACACTGATATATTTTCCTAACCGCTTAGGAGAAAAAGAAGAGTTGGAGATGGCAGAAGGAAGAGAGAAATTGGTAGAAGAAGATGAAGATAAACCGAAAGTCGGCAACGGCGCGCCTTTGCAGAACGGTCGACTTCTGCCTCACGACAGAGATAGCGGTAAGTAGATAAGGGTCTTAAAAACATCAAAAAATTGAAACGAAAAATTAGAAGAATTAGATTTATTTTTACAAAAAAAAGTCATCCTGTCGATTTTTTTATATTTTCTATCTTTAGATGAAAAATAGAGCACTTATAAAGGAGATCATTTTTTTTGGGCCTCATCTAATAGTGCCGGCCAACAAAAAGAAGTGGTACGTATAGTTGTAATTAGTCATACGGAGCAATAGTTATTACGGCACAAAAGTCGTAGGGTTGTCACAGGCCAAGTTATACGCGTTTAAAAATTCGTAGTTTTCATACATTTATTGATTTTTGAAAGTGCGTGGAAACTTAAAATATTGCTAAAAGTAATGATCTGAAGCATTTTTAATTTAGCGCAAAATACGTCTGCTAATTAGGAAACCGTGATTTCCACAATTAAAAAAAAAAACCTTACTCTGAATAATTTAAAACTAAAATAGAAAGGTCGTTTAGTTAGAACTATTCATACGGAGCTAAATTTGTAATTTTCATACAATTATTGATTTTATAAAGTGCGTGGAAACATAAAATAATGATAGATATTGGTAGAAGTAATGACTTGACGCATTTTTACTTTAGATGGAGCCAGAATGATCTCCTTTAAATTGATTTAATTTGAATTAATTAATTGATGATAAAACAATTTTGTTATAGGATGTACCTAATAATGCACTAGAATATATGAGTAAAATAATAATTATTAAGGGTGATCCAATTTGAACTTCCGAACTTTTATTTAAAAAAAACACTACTCGCATTTTTTTAGTTTTTTCTTAACTGATTTAAAAAGATAGCCACAGGCAAATTTTCGCATCTGGACATTCTGCATGAGTTAACTTGTTCGTTGTAATTTTCAAAGCCATTCCCAAGAAAATGTTCTTGCCCGGTTAGGCTCATTTCCTTTCGACTGGGTGAGATAATAAACAAAACTGACATATTCTTGGCGAAGATCAATGACGATCAATATAAATATATGTATTATTATTACCCAAATTTTCGGGTGATATCCCCATTTATTACAATGACAACACTGAGCTGCGTCGTTGAAGTTTTGTGTTCCAACTTATTTTTTTTTAAAACAGTAAATAACTTAATAAACGGTATCATTTGAAAATGCGAACATCAATGATTAAGTCAGTTACCAGTCTACTCGAATGAAACGCTGCGAAGCTGGTTCATACTAAAAATAATATATCTTATGTTTGGACCCTTAGGCGCCGACAATTCAGAAGTGTCGGCGATTTCGCGCGCATCTAAAAGGTCGGGGCAGTACGAACAGCTGACAGTACCCAGGACACTTCTACTCGAACAGATCACTCTTGGTAAGTCATAATCATAATCATTTTTGCTTCATTTTAAGTATACAAGATAAAAATAATATCCACGACATCAGTATTTGACGACACGATTGGCGTAGTGCGCTGAAGCATTTGCTCGCCTCGATTTCCTAAGTGTCACTTCAGGAAACGATGTTTTCTGAATTGACTCGGGGTGGGTGTGCTGGGAGACGCCCCTGGCTTATTTCCTTGTGTGGTTCCTCGTAACACAGGGATATCAATCCCCACTTCGAGACCATTACAAGAGGGGTGTTGTCTGGCGCATATTTATTTATTTATACGAACCAACGCCTCCGTGGCCGAGTAGTTTCAGAGCTCGGTCCGAAACCCGGAGGTCCCGGGTTCAATTCCCAGGTTGGGCAAAGTGTATTTTCGGATTTTTCGGAACATAGCCTGGGTTTGTGATCACCACCAACCCGCAAGCCTAGCAAGCCTGGTGATTTAAGCCAAGACTCATCAATTGTAGCGATGACTTGATTTCAATGATGGAGGCCTTTGACCAGCAGTGGGACATACAACAATACAACAAATAGAGCCTTATTATACGTTCCCACTGCTGGGCACAGGCCTCACCTCAACTTTGAGGTGGTACGAGCCATACTCCAACACGCGGGCTCAGTGCGGATTGTTGGAGAGGTGAATGTAAGGCCAGTGATAAACCTTACCGTCAGATGTTATCAAGCCGCCTTTTTAGGCCTCTGACTAGGCTTTCCGACTAATATCTTGCGACGTCAGCCGCGACCAACTGTTTAACGTGCCTTCCGAAGCACGGAGATGCCCGATAAACACATCACTAAATTTCGGGATGGTCACCCATCCATAACCCGACCTGACTGGCTTTGCTTAACGTCAGATCGTTGCCGATCCGCTGCCGTCACTCAGCCACGGGCACCTGGACAGTGTGGAACAAAAATATAGGCTACTTACTTTACTACATTTATCTAGTACCTCTACCCGTTCCGTGTCTTATACGATGATCGTTGCATTCAAAAATGTATTGTTATTATTTTTGGTTCCATTTTGAATCACTAGAGCCGCTCTGTACCAAAATCCACGGTACTGGCTGTCATTGGTGTCTTGAATTAAATTGAGTCAAATATTATCATAGTCGTTAGTAATCGGCTTAGATCTATTGACGGTTTTTGACGACCGACTTGGTGTAATGGTTAAGAAGTTGGCTACTACACCAGAGGTCGCGGGTTCGATCCCCGCACAGTACAAACCTTTGTGTGCATGAACATGTCTGTTTGTACTGGTCTGGGTGTCTCCTATGTATAATAAGTATGTATTTACAAAAGAAAATGTATTTAAGTATGTTTATCCGTTGTCTAGTATCCCATAACACAAGCTCTAATTAGCTTACTTTGGGGCTAGATGGCGCTGTGTGGAATAATGTCCAGGGATATTTATTTATAGGGATATTTATCTATAACGCAAAGAAGGCGAGCCCGGTGGTGATGTCATAAATATTGAGCAGTCACGGCTAAATATAGTTTTGTTTATTTATTTATTTAGATAGGACAACCAACAAGATAAACACTAATACATACTATTGAGATATTACATTTTAAACTTAAAGCTAAGTATCAACATATTAAAGGCTGCCACGGCATGCATTGTGAACTTAGAATTTATTCGTTTTTGTGGGAAAATGTTAATTTGTGCAGTAAATGGTTGTAACAACATCTTAGTAAAGCAATAATATTTTGTCTGTCTGTATCTATGAAATTGTGAACAGAGACTTTTTCGTTCAAATGATAGTCCATAAAGGCATATCCATATTTTGGTGGTTTTAAAAAATCAGCCTCGATCTGGCGCCATTTGTCGTCAGTAAAAACAGATATGTAATACATACATACATACCATCACGCCTCTTTCCCAACGGGGTAGGCAGAGACCACTTCTTTCCACTTGCTACGGTCCTGACATACATCTTGCGCTTCTTTTACTCTCATGAGTCCTTTCATACATGCTCGTCGGTTAAAGGTACTCTTGGCCCGACCCTTTCTGAGAACATCTTGAACTTGCCCAAGAAACGTTCTTCTGGGTCTTCCCCTTCCAACAGTCCCATTTACCCTTGCCTCATAAATCCGTTTCGTTAATCGCCTTTCATCCATTCTTTCCATATGATCAAACCACCTCAGCAGATATGTAATATATTATTCAATTAGCTTCTGCCCGCGACTCCGTCCTCGTGGAATGACGATATATAGCCTATAGCCTTCCTCGATTAATGTGCTATCTAACACTAAAATTTTTTTTAAAATCGGACCAGTAGTTCCTGAGATTAGCGCGCTCAAGCAAACAAACTCTTAAGCTTTTTAATATTAGTATCGATAGTATAGATTCATTAAAGTTGTTTACCAAGATTTTTATGATGCAGGTCGTGGAGAATTCGGTGAAGTCTCGCTGGCGAAGATTGATTTGTACCAAGTAAAGAAACTCCGGACCAAGGAAGATTCTGACGAAGAACCTAACATGATACATGTATTAGTGAAGGCGTTGACTGCCAAAGACGAGGTGAGTCATAGATGAATAAAAACTAAAATGTAGTATTTTTTAGTTTTGATGAAAGAAAAACTATTCACCGAATTTGTCACAAGAGTCTGTCACAAGCTTTCTGTAGCAAGTGGGATCGAACTATAGTTTGTCCAATTTAGGATGATAATTTTGACAGCTAACAATAGGGATGGGGTAGTTTATAATCGTTAGGCGAATCGATTCGATGATCGAATCATTATTTCATTGAGCTTGGAATCGTCAGTTCATTTCAATGTGCATTAAAGACATAATTAAATAAATTTTAAAGCCCTCAAGTGAATTCACTTGAGGGCTTTTACAGTAAATTAGGTAGGTATTAGGATTTAAAGTTATTTATTACTAATATAATGGTGCCCTAAATCACTTTCATAATCATCATCGTCAACATTAATAAATGAACTGTATATTATCAATCCTTGTTCACAAACGATGTTCACAAAGTTTCTATGTTAGATTAATTTTGTTTCACAACCGATTTTCTAAATTTTTTTCTTATTCGTTTGCAAGGCACTTCACTAAGTGGGCGGTACCCGTCCATAAAGTACGATATTATCTATAGTACCACTTTACCGAAAAAGAATGCAATACTTCATAGGCATGAACTGTCAAAATGATCATCCTAAATTGGACAAGGTTTAGCGCTTTGAATTTTGGCGGAGCCATGGTGGGTGCAAGTCATTCTACACTTTACTCGCGGAAACCCCCTCTAAATAGCACTGTTTTGTGCTTGGGTACTTTCGAACAGATTTCAAGTGAGATTTCTTAACCTATTCCAGCTTCTCAAAGAGGTAACATGGCTTTCCACATCGATGATCTTACGAGTTGTAACGGCTATGTTTAAGAGCCTTCAGATGGTCATATTTATCCTTCATGTACTTAACGATTATATTCGTAGGTCCACCTAGCAGAGTTCCGTCGGCAATTGGAGCTGTTCAATCGAGTGAGACATGAGAACATTGCCAAGTTGATCGGACTTTGCAACGAAGCGGAACCACACTATATGCTACTGGAACATACTGACTGGGTAAGTAATATTGAAGTAATTACCCCCATATTCATAAAAAAATGAAACACTAAAAAGTTGGACAAGTGGATCAGCCCCCGCTTCAGAACAAAGTTATCGACCGGTTAGGTTATTTTGTTTCATTTTTAATATTTTTTTTAAGGATAGGTAGTTTTTATATAATTTATTTTATGAAAAATTAAGGCCGTTGGCTTCAACATATAAAAATATTGATTGCTTCCGTTAAGCGGTTCAATTATATCAATTAAAACAGTTTATCAGTTTCTGAGATCCATTGAGATTTGTTCTAGAATCTAATGGAACCATGTAGGTACACTGACGAGAATAACGAAATTTACCAGATTATTCACGCTATAAATAGTAGATTGTTACAAAGGTGAGAAAGTTACCTTTTCAATGCACGAGATGGTTTGGCGCGCGAGCGTTGCGAGAACGCTAATAGTTCGAGGGCATTGAAAAGGTCTTTCTTCCGAGGTAAACACTCTGCTTTTCATTACGAATATAAGGAAAGTAAATAAAAATCAGATACATAAGTTCAACCAACAAAGTTTTATTGAAACATTACCTACAACAAAGTTGATGATATTTCTATTTAAAGTTTATAATAAAATTAGAGCAATTGTTAAACGAGAGAGGGAGGTTACTTCCTGGAATGTCGACAGTTGATATTTTTTTAGAAACTTGTGCATCTTGAGTAAATGTTGGTGATAGAAAAGGAATGTCAAAATAGAAGGTGACATATGACAGTTATTTACCTTCAGCCCTTGGGCTGATAAAAACTTTACAGCCCTAGGGCTGAAAGTGAAGCTTTCAACCCTATGCTCAGGCAACTTCAAGCGTACTTTCCGTGTATGAGTAATGAAAAATGTATTGGCATTCAAAACACACCTAAATAAAAACAAAAAAACTTACTTATTCTAGGTGATTATTTATATTGCAAGGTAAATAAAATGGCAAACTCACTACACTTCATTCATTATAACATTAGAAATAAGAAACATTTGACGTTGCCATGACGATGACATACCTTTTTTTTTGTCTCCCGGAAAAAATCCTTACCACATCGTCCCATGTGGTCGGCCCAGCCTACGTGCCGGGCCTCCTCACGCTACAGGGATATCCTGGTATACTGGAACACCACCAGACGGGAACACCGTGCAATGGGGTGAAAGCCCCCCGGCAATCACCCCGGTGTTACTTTTAGGGAGCAGGAGGAGGACGGGCCCTGCCGAGGCCCGTGAATAAGCAGAGCCTCAGTCTTGTTAAGGGCCACCTTCAAACCTAAGTCCCCAATGCGGCTGATAACGAGGCTGGCGCCAACTTCTGCCAGCCTTTGCACCTCAGGAAAGGTCCTGCCCCTTGCTATGACTAGGGTGTCATCCGCGTAGCATATAGCGCGCATCCTAGGAAGGAACGCGCCGCGGAGCACCCAGTCATAGCCTAAATTCCACAGCCGGGGCCCTTGCACGGACCACTAGGGTACTCCACATCGCATAGGGTGACGAACGAGGACTCCGTCACCCCCCTCAAAGAGCACCTCTCTGCCCCGGAGGTAGTCCTTCAACAGCCTGCCGAGATAAGTGGGCACTCCAAAGTATCGGAGAGCCTCCCTAATCACGCCAAACGGTAGGCTGTTGAAGGCGTTGGCGATATCGAGGCTTATTACCAACGACCGCTCGCCCCGAGCGGATGCCGCCTCTCCGTTTCCTCCTTTAGAAGCGCCAGAGCATCTATCGTAAAACGCCTCGCCCTGAATCCGAACTGCATCGGTGATAGATTCGGACCCACTTCATTCAGATGCTGGACGAGACGAAAAGCAATAATTCACTCGAAAAGCTTCCCCGTCTCGTCCAGCAGAACAATCGGCCTGTAAGCGCCGGCTTCAACCGGGGATCTACCTTCTTTCTGAAGGAAGCACAAACGTCCTTCCTTCCACAACTTCGGGAAAGTGCAGCGTAAAAAATTTCCCGAAGTTGGCTTTTATAAGTAATTTGCCGGTATACATTTATTTATGATACTTAATAATAGTAAGTAATTCAGTGCTAAAATTAAAATAAATTATTAAAAACATCAAGGATGTAGTGGAAGAAATATTTAAATTGGATAGCAGATTGGAATGTGATAAGCTGTGGTTTCTTTCGAAAGGGACTTATGTCTTGCTAGTTTGCAACGTCTGGTTGATTGTTCCAATGATGAAGAAGAATTTCGTGCCCACCCAGGTGTTTCAAGGCGAGGGCCAGCAATTTGGCCCCGGAGCCTTCTTTTTGGCTTTGAGTCGATCAACCACCATCGCCATCTCCTCGTCGGTGACCGATGGGATCGACTCTTCCTCGGTGTCTCTCGTAGGAGGAGGCATTGATGGAGGGGTGTGCGATGGGGGCCCCGGGAATAACTCCCGCACTATCCTTTCCAACACTTCTGGCTGGAGGGTCTCAATTACGGGGTGGGCTTGGTATCGTAGCTTAGACGATATCATACCTAAGTATAACCTGGCAAAATTGAAAACCCCTTCCGCCACAACGTAAGAAGGGATTATGTAACATTTGGATTTGGTAGAGTTATAGTGACAGTGGAAATGTGTTCGGATAAAAACCCCTGCTTCTTTTAGGTTTTTAAAATTAAACATTTATGACGCAAAAGCGTCATAAATTGTGAAGTTACATACTTTAAATGAGAACAATTGTGTGACAGCTGCTATTTAAGTAGATTTTAATAAATTCGGCATATATCTCAAAAGTAATAATGTTTACTGTACTTTTACCACAAAGTGTACCCTAAAAAAACCTTTTTACTTCTTTCTAAGGCTATAATGAATGTATAGATAAGGTTGAAACCATCTTAGTGAAAGTTTACAGACAAAATATACATATACGTACCTACCTCAAAATTACACTAAAGTGTATTTATTTAAGGATGTCCTAAGACCAAAACAAACCTGACCTTGGAATCACCTATAGAGTTGGGCACAAAATTATCAATTGAATTCAATTCGTTTTCTGTTCGATATTCTCGATTTTTCAGATCAGTTCATTAGTTTAACGCTTATTTGTAGTTTTCTTTTTTACTGACTGTTATTATCGTACATTGAATACTGGTATAGTTAAAAAAAAGATACATATACATACAAAAAATATATTTATTAAAAAACTACAAATACTGAATCGTTTTTAAATCGGAAAATAGTATGCCTGTTTGAATCAACAACTGTCGAAATTTGATTGAAATCATCGTTACATTGTTACTTTAGTGAGAATCAATATGACAGCTTTCTTACTAAAGCAGTAATGTAACGGTTGTTGTTTTAAACAGCTTTACATAATCAGCCTACTGGATTGCTTTTAGTTAGTTAATTATTAACGTTGACTAAAACCTTATTTTATGAACATAATTTTATCTAAAAGAATCTTATGAAAAATTCTACAATTTGGCAGGAAAAAGAAATGGTCGCCTTTTTTCTCATTTGTTTTTGAACTGTCATTTTAGTTCTTTTTATTTTATTTTGTGATTAATTTTTAATAATGACTAATACTTTTTGTTAATATATCAATAAGAAAAACAAAGGCGATACATTTGACGCAACAATAGAATTGATCCTGCGTACAGTACTGTTTAATTAGAATGAAATAATAAACAATCTGCGATTTCTACGGACTAGCAGTGTGGCTGCCCGTTGCTTATTTTCCGTTTCCCGATAACAATACTTTCACGAGTAATAATACTCAGTAAATACTTTATCGATGATTATCGATTGAAAAATTGGTTACTTCAATTGGTTCATTGTTATACCCCATCACTAATAAATCAATTGAAAGCTGTCAAAATCGGAACACAAATTTTGGTTAGGTTATGGTTATCTTGATTGTTTTGCAGTTTTTAACGGGAATTATGTGATATTTACTTTGAAAAAGGATGCAGTGTAATATGATTAATGAATGAATCACTTGTAGTGTGATAAAATTTGAGTGATTTCTTTGGAAACTCAAGATAAGTGTTCAAGGTCAGGTTTGTTTTGGTCTTAGGACATCCTTAAATAAATACACTTTAGGTCCAATGCTGTGCAGTTCATGAAATGTAATCAAGTTATTATCGAATACTACAAATTACTATTTACGTATATATGTATTTTCTTTTTTACTATCATAGTATTCTTTATTCACATCTATTATACCTGACTATCGCAAAGCAAAAAATAAGGTTATATTTTTTTTTAACTTAACTGTAACGAGCCTCTATTGACATCTTTTTACTGCACCTTCAATATACAGGGTGACCTCAAAAACTTCCTCATAGCAACCCGCACGCCGCAAGAGTCCTCAGAATATATCTCCCGCGTGGGCGGCGCGCACGCGCAGCCGAGCAGCGCGCGCGCGGCGCCGGCGCTGTCCGCGCAGCACCGCGCGCTGCTCGCCACGCACCTGGGCGCCGCGGGCGCGCGGCTGGCTAGCAAGAGAGTTACGCATAGGTGAGACGATGTTTTGGCTAGTTTTTTTGGATGATCTGGTTCATTTCTTCAACTTTCACGAATATTAGGTATATTTGAAAAAAAAAATGCACGCAATCAATGTAAATAGATGACCGAGACAAAAATATAAAGGAATGAAAATACTCATCATCACTACTCCTTAAATCGAAGAGCATCAAAGTCGTAATGGAAACCCTATTATAATGTAATTCAATTTCTGTGTATAAAAACAAGATTGAAAAGAATTACCATCCAGTTTCTTGCCGGAGTCTTCTCTATCGTAAACAACCTCCGAACCGGTGGTGGAGTCACATTATGTTTATTTATGATATTAACTATCATAGTATTATTTTTATTCAGTATATTTTTACTACAATTTTTTTTTGTATTTGACTAATATTTTTTACTTTTACTCTACTTTAATTAAAACGAAATATGTTTGCATGAAAACCGAAGCGATTGAAGCATTTCGTCGTAATGTAACATTTTTACGAATACAAACAAGATAAGAAAATGGTCAGTATCCAAAAAAATCCATGTACTGTGATGTTTTTGCTTGGCTTTTAAAAACCAGTTATAACGTAACATCAAGCGTCATATTCGCAATTTGGTTCGAGTAAAAGAAACGTCTAATACAAGTTCTGATACAAGTGAATGCTCAAATCTATTTGTTGTTTTCATCAGACTTTTAAATTGAGATGGGAATGCTAAGATGGTTTGGGCATATGGAAAGGATCGATGAAAGGCGATTAACGAAACAAATTTACAAGGCGAGGGTGGATGCAGCTGTTGAAAGGGGAAGGCCTAGACGGACGTACTTAGGACAAGTCCAAGACGTGCTCAGAAAAGGTCAGGTCAGGAGTACCCATAATCGACGAGCATGTATGAAAGGATTAATGAGAGTGGAAGAAGCGCAAGAGGTGTGTCAGGACCGTAGCAAGTGGAAAGATGTGGTCTCTGCATACCCCGTTGGGAAAAAGGCGTGATGGTATGTATCATGTCCACGGACAGCACCAGCGCCGCCTTTAAGTAAACTTTTCCATATAAATACTTTTCGCGTGTACCATCGAGGAGGACGCGAATGAAAGTGACAGTGACAAGGATTCGAAATATAACCGAGATCAAGCGAACACGGAATTTTCTTTTGCTCCATATTTTCCCATATCCTATTAACATTCTAGAAACAGAATTTATTCAGTATGTATGTATGTATTTAAATATATTTTATATGTAGTCTCTTATACCTGCGAATGATGACTAATAATAACTAATATATTTTTATCAGGGACATAGCAGCTCGCAACTGCGTGATTAGTTCCAACTTGACTCTGAAGCTATCGTACCCGGCGCTTTCAAGGGGACCTGACTCGCACGAGTACTACAAACATCATGATCAGGTATGCATAAACCTTTACAAAACTATTGCAAAATTATGACGACACGATTGGCGTAGTGCGCTGGTTCGATTATCGGTTGGGTCAATTCAGGAAACGATCTTTTCTGACTTGACTCGGGTCTGGGTGTGCTGGGAGACGCCCCTAGCTTATTTCCTTGTGTGGTACCTCGTAACACACGGATATTAATCCCTACTTCGAGACTATTACAAGGGTGTGTTGTCTGGCGCATATTTATTTGTTATTTATATTCATTTTATTTATTCAATAAAACATCTTTACGGAAGTACCTAACTCGCGTAATTTATATTTTAACATTTTCCAACCCGTCCTTCGTGAACTCCCTGATGGCACATTTAGTCTCTCTATCTTAAATGAAACAGATTCTGAACTATTGGACCTAAAATGTACTAAATAGTACCTTAACAGAGATAAACTAATACCTAAGCCACATAATAGGTACAGAAGGTTCATTCAAGAAACGCGGACAAGTATAAAAGTCTTCTATGATCTTACAAGTTTGTGTCACACTAGTACTTTTTTATTTGTCCGTGCTATCGATCAAGGTCATGTTTAGGTAGCTTGTACGCGGAATAGAAACTTATTGCGTAGCAGGAGCGTTCATATTCCACTGTGCGCCGCTGAACGAAACCGATTTAGCTGTCAGAGCGCAGGGTCGCAACTCGCTGATTTAATTTTTTACATCAAAAAGTATTACTTTTAATGATTAAGATAACATTGTTAAGTACTTAGTAGTAGTCATTATTATTCTTATAATTACTCATAATTACAAGTAACAGTTGAAACAAATCAGAAACAAAACATTTAATAACGCGCTGAGATTTTTAAAAAAAAAACAAGACACGTTCCCGAAGACGTTCGCTTCGGGAATCAACGAACATTGCGGAAGGTGTAAAGAATCATGTCGGTCACCAAAAACGGACAACATTTATTAAAAATGGGTCATAATAAGCGACATGTCACTGTAATCATTATATCAGACTTTGTTACAAATAATTTTATATGAAAACCAAACTTCGTTGTGTAATTACGTCATAATATGCGGTTGGTCAATATAGGCGGAGTCGTAATAAACGGATTCTACTGTATATTGCAAAATGTTCCTTATGTCAAAAGCATAAAGTGTGCCTTGATGGAATTCAAATTCAAATTATTTGTTTTCAGAACATGGGTGTTACAAAAAAGATGGAAAAGTTTATAGTGTCAAATCGCCTCATTCGGCCCAGAGCGGCATGCAAATCTATTAATATTCTAGAATGACCATTTGACTATATCTAATTAAATACCTACAAGTATTTCAGTGATTCATATTAATAAATGAATTTGATAAAAATTAAGTCGATTAAATATTTATAATAAAATTTAGAATTAAAAAAAAAAGTCACCATAAATTAAATATGTCATTACTACAGAGCTAAATTATGTAACATTTTGTCCGACAAATATTCAGTGTAATAGCACTTTTGAAGTAATAGCTTCATAACCATTTGCTTAAATGATTCCATATCTGTAGTGTCTAATATAGATTTCAGGAGGTGGTTATACAGTCTATACTTCATTCATTATAACATTAGAAATAAGAAGCAGAGGGGGTAAAATGAATAGTAATTTGCATTTGATGTTGCCATGACGATAACATACCTGAATATAACCTGGCAAAATTGAAAACCCTTTCCGCCACAACGTATGAAGGGATTATGTAACATTTTAGATTTGGTAGAGTTATAGTGACAATAAAAATGAAAACACCTGTCTGTTATAGCTTTTTACATCGACAATATAGTTTGATGCAAGACAAAATAATTTATTTCAGCAAAAGCCTCATAAATTCTGAAGTTCCTTTACTTTAAATGAGAACAATTAAGTGTGACAGCTGCTATCTAAGTAGATTTTAATAAATTCGTCATAAATGTTAAAAGTAATGATGTTTATTGTACTTTGACCACAAAGTGTACCCTAAAAAGAACCTTTTTTACTTCTGTCTCTAATGCTATAATGAATGTAGTATAGGTGCCATGCAGAGTACGCTATTATTCAGTAGCGAAGACTTGTTTGGTGGCATGCGTATTTTATAATTATGCCTGATATTGTGAAGTTTGTGTCACCTTCGTAATTGAACTCTACATCAATGTTATAAAGATAATTTTCCGATGGGTTGACATCTTGAAGCAATTTTTTAAATAATTATTTCACATACACACACACTCCCACAAAAACACTGGCCCTCGCGGCTGCTTTCTATCAGTTGGAGTGAGGTCATCTTAAGAGGCAAAAAAACCGAGATATCGGGAGGTTCTTTTCATCGGGTTTACCAACGTTTGTACAGTTCACAAACATGCCCTGAGTTCGCTTATTTCGGTAACTTATACTTACTTTCTATTAACGGCTAGCGAAATAGTAAAGGGTTTTAAATATTACTTAGCTAATAATAAGATCTACTTAGTTTGGAGCGAGATGATCTTTGTGTTATTTGTCCTAGATATTTATTTATTAAAAATACCATAAAACTTAACGGTTTGTAATATTTTTTTTACATAAGGCAGGGCAAAAACGTGGACACTTTTTTTTCTTGCGTCAGATTCAAGCTACCGATGAATATTTGATTTCTATAGAACCAGTATGTAATCATCTACTCCCTGCACATAGTACATTAGCTGTGTCCGATCACCGCTACAGGACACAGTAACTACCCTGTGATGGTGTACCGTGTCGGCAACGAAAAGTGTCAACGTTTGCACAGCGCCTAACACAACCTTTTTCAATGAAAATAAATATTTTTCCAAGTTTATTTTTTTATTTTTAGCATTTAACAATGCACTATTATCTATACAAAGAGAGTAACTAGAAAAATTCGACCTGATCCTGGGGTCTCAAGCGGGATTCGAACCCGCGACCTTCCACAAACCGGGTGGCTTTTCACTTTTTCAAGTGCTTGACAAAACAAATACATTGATTAATATTATACGAACACGAAAACGTACACATGAAATGGGTTCTTCTAATTGTAAAAATCACATTCGTTTTCGCAGGACTGACTTTCTCTTTGTCCTATGAAGGGTCAAAATAATATTTTCCCTTCTCATGCTCTAAAAGTACGCCAATATAGCCCTACGAAGCAGGCCTAAAGTGACCACTTTAGCCCCTAGGGAGTAAAAGTAATTAGTTTTTTAATTTCCTTCATGTGACATAGACAAATTCAAACAGCCAGTAAAACAAATATACTATTATCTGTGGAGTGTGGACAGTCTTCATTGGGAAAATGTTGAGAGTTTTAGTTCCATGATTTGTCCGCAAAGAAGGTGGCGCCATGTGTTTTTAATTGTTAATCTGTGGTTCAGTTCAGAAGAAAAAACTGACCACAAAAATTTCAGAACTTTTGTCAAGTGTAAATTTGTTCGGTTTTAAATATTTTTGTACTAAATTGACTATTTTTCTCGCACTCAAAGTGAAAAGTACAGTTTGCACCTCGAGACTAAACGCCAACTCAATATACCCTCGGTTTCATTGACTCCCTCGCACGCTCGGGAGTCGAACCACCTCTGGTATATTATGGCTTCGTTTAGTCCCTCGATATAAAATATACTATTTAACGTGTTATGTTTTAAAATAACTAGTAAAAGTACTAATTAAACAGAATGAATCTCTGTCACAGGTGATCCCACTGCGCTGGTTGCCATCAGAAGCGGTTCTGGAAGGAGAATATTCCACTAAATCTGATGTATATATGTTCGCAGCTACTGTATGGGAGGTAAGTCACAGAAACCATGGGGGCTGTATCATAAAACCATTGTATTTTTTAAGTGTATGATGGTGTATAGGTGTTCGATATTCTTGAAATTTTACTGCTGTTTTGTACCAAACTTTTTTATATCTTTTAAATAACAATGTATAAGGAAACCGTCCCCATTGGTCCAGGACCAATATTCAAAACTTCGCTTGGACTATACTTCCCATTTGGAGAATGTTTTTCAAAATAGGTCTAGCAATTTTCAAGTACAGTCAACAGCAGAAGTAGGTGATACTTTAACGTACCAAAATTGATGATTTTACAATAACCGTTAAGTTTATTAAAATACTAAGGAAATAAATGAGATAGTTCATTCATTAGAATCAATATTTAATAATAATAAATAATAAATAAATAAATAAATATCCCTGGACATTATTCCACACAGCGCCATCTAGCCCCAAAGTAAGCTAATTAAAGCTTGTGTTATGGGATACTAGACAACGGATAAACATACTTAAATACATTTTCTTTTGTAAATACATACTTATTATACATAGGAGACACCCAGACCAGTACAAACAGACATGTTCATGCACACAAATGTTTGTACTGTGCGGGGATCGAACCCGCGACCTCTGGTGTAGTAGCCAACTTCTTAACCATTACACCAAGTCGGTCGTCAATATTTGCTGCATGTGATCAGCTTTTTACGTAGTTTTCATTCATAAAAACAAATTGGACGTTTGTTCAATCATTATTTACTTTTGCTGTTGACTGTAACATTCATTACAAACAAAAAAACAAACATTCTTTTTTCTAAAATAATATTCACCGAATCTGCTAGTATTCGTATTTATACCTCAGTCGGAAGAAGTAGCTTCTAGTTGAAAGAAACACTCTTGAAAAAGAATACGTTTTCCGCAGATTTACACAAAAGCAGAGTTGCCATTCTGCAAGCTCAACGACAATTCTGTGTTGGAACGCTTGAAAGCGGGCACTTTGGACTGGCAGGTCCCGGGTTCGATGCCAGATGCACTTGCTGATTTACTTGTAAGTAATCTCTTAAATGGGTTTTTAAATATTCAAAAATTCCTATTACTATGATCCTCTGATGTCACATTTTGAAAATTTGACATTTATTGAAAAATTACCCGAGTCGGAGGTAGTAATGATGAGATGCATAGTAAAAATGTTATCTTAACGTTGTATAGTCACGTGATTTGCTTACGAAGATATATCGGATTAAAAAAATGATATAGTATACTTAGTAGGTGATGTAGAACCAAACTAACCACGTGCTATTTAGATATTATTTTATTACCTACTTTAAGGTTGAGATTTACAAACGAAAAATTTTAGTGTTAAAAATCCTAATGTTAACTTAACCCCTTGAGTGTCAGCCGAACACACGGGTGTTCGTAAGAAAACCCTAAGAAAAAAATGGCAAACAATGACTCACAATGCAAAAACCGGAACAATAGAAACACGAGACGGGTTAACCCGTTATAGTTTCAAAATCACCTATCTAGTATGTCATAAAAATCTACTACCTGATATAGACATAATTTATTCCAAAAATAGACCATAGCAATAGTATTTACTAACAAAAACGTTCTTTCCTACAATTTACATGTTTTCTGATAGAAACGTTGCTGGAGCAAATCGCCCACAGAAAGGCCTCAGTTCACGGAAGCTTGCGAAGAAAGTGCCTCCGTTCTTCAGAAGATCACCAGCGATGAGGCCGAATTAGCTGAAGAGGAGGAAAAGTAATGGGGGAGGGGGAATAAGTCTTGAGGAAGAGTATAATGGAATGAAACACATGATATTTTCCTTCAGTGACGCCGTCATTATGCAAGAGATTATTCATACTTTCACACTAAGAGTCATACGTATTATAGAAGTCTTTATGATATCATTTCAAAGTATGATTGTTTTAGCCTAACTTCAACTATAAAGGGTGTAAAAAGACCTTTAACGAAGCCGACACCTACGTATTCTGCACATCATCAGGACCATTTTTTCTTTCGAAACCATACCTGGGAACTCAACAGTTACCAAGTTATTGAAGGTCTAAGTCGAAAAAAAAATCTCAAGACTTTGTAAAAACAAACTAATCATTATTACTTAATTTTTGTCCTAAGAAACATTATCAAAATTTCAAGTATTTCCTAACAATAAATAGCTTCAAAACGTTCAACTCGCAATGTATCGTTCGTGCGTAGCCCTTGATTATACGTAACAGCCACGCGCCGGCTCACAAGCGCAGGAGCGGTCTGTTGCACGCGTTACATTGCGTAGTCCGTTTATGGGTTTAAAATTGACACCTAAAAAAAATTCGTTCCCCATATATATTTTTTCTGTGACTTGATTTAATGGTCTGACTGCGTAGACGCCGGCTTCGTTGAGGGTTTTTTACAGCCCTGTATAAAAGGGAGTGGTTTTGAGCTCTCACTTTCATATAAGCTTCAAAAATGAAAAAACAATAAAATATATTTATTTATAACTATTACACCACTGCCGTATCTGCATAGATATGCACATGCTTGTGCGGACTCAAGGTGTTGGTGGGATGACGTTTGTGGATGGTTCCATCAATGCTACGAGATATCAGAACATTTTGGAATAAAGTCTACTGCCCTCTGTTCCGTCACTCAAACATCAAGATTCCTTCATTTTTCAACAAGGGTTAAGTATAAGCCATTAAAGGAAGTAAAAGCTCATATTTCCCATTAAAATGTGAAATTCTATGCATTTAATTTTAGCATAATTCTAGCAGGCAAACTAATGCGAATATGATGAAATCCTTTTTATGAGGTAAAATAACGCGCTTTTTATTTAATTCGTAAGAGTTTAGTCCAAAAAACTTATTTAAACGCCCTTTTTTTAATAACCGCCTTGTTCATAAAATTGTTATAACTTATACAATTTTGCCTGTTTCTTGCTAAATGCTGGCAGCTTTTCCCGGACGTGACAGAAAAGAACATTAAGTAGAGCAATGTTAAAGTAGGTAGAAACTTGTCTAAGCTGAAATGACGCGCCCCTCCGCATTCACGCACGAATATAAATTTTAAATATGGACACAATATATGAACATGCCAGTGTAGTAGAGTACGCGACTAATTTGTTGAGGTGTTGCCGAAAGACCTCTCAATAATAGAAACATTGGGAAAATAAATATTTCGAAAACACGAAAACTCTCCGAGCTAAACGCTACCTACAAACTGATGACGTCACAAGTCGTCTTTTTCTATGCATTCTGCAAGACACTTGTTGGGCAGCTATACTAAATTTTGCGTTTGTGAACATGGTTTCTTGACAAAAGTTACTATATATTGTGTGGATTATCGCATGGAATACATACTTACTTTCATTTATTTTACACTTTTAAAACTCTCTGACTCGCCGACCCAAGTTTGAAGTCATAAAATTAATTATGAAAAAAAAAAATGAAAATGTTTTTTTTTATTGACCTATTTTTTTTAACATGATTATCTTAAACTAGTAACAACAACCGGTGTCTCCTTTTAGGAGACACCGCTCTTCAGTAGAATAGCATTTCTAAGGCTTTATTAATTACAAACTACTTACATCACAATTTTAACCTAATTTACAAAAATATGATATGTATTAAGTAATTATACTCAAGTAAACGAACTAAAAGTTTTCATATGCCCCTTTTTTGTTGTATTTTTCGATTAATTCAAATAATTTTTAGAAATCGATGATGTTGTTAACTACATAATTGGTCGATAACTACCGACTCGTATGTAGGTAGGAGCACAGCTCGCGTTGTTTGCTCGCAAAAGTACACTCGGCACATCTAAATCAACCAAAAAATAGTAGTGGGTGCGTCATTTCAAATTAGACAAGCTCTACTTATATTTTTTTAGATATAAGGGGTTATTTTGTACAGCCTATAGAAATTAATTTTAAACTATTTTAAGGTATGTGGCCAGGATTTAATGGTGTTATTATTTTATTTTTGTATAAAATGAAATGTATTTTAGCTTCGCTTTGCAAATTTCGTAATTCTGCAAAAATAAGATATTAATAGATTTTTTTATTTTTTATTTAAGGCCATTATTGACTGGTCAACCTATAAAGTTAATAAGGTTATGATTCGATTAGTATTATGATAAGTGAAAACTGAAGCTAAGCGATACTGCCATCGTGTATATAAATTTTAGCCTAAGACTGAATAACTATTTAGATGTATAAGTTTTTTATTATATTCGTCCGGAATCTATGTAATTTTAACGTCCTTGATTGAATCGAAATTCTTAGCCTGTAAATGTGTAATTTATAGAATTAACTTTAATTTAATAGAATTAGTAGGTAGTTGATAAGGTTCGATTTTTCTTACTGATTAAAGTTTCTGTACGTGTGCTTCTTTGTAAAGTTAGCATTAAATCAACTATTGCCGACTAGATATAAAAAAAACCTTGAAAAAGGCCTTACAAGGTTGGCAAACCACGAGTTAATGATGATTGTATAAAAAGACAATGATGATCAATTAGAAAGTAACAACCAAATTACGTTCTCGTTTCAAAAACAGATATTTTTCCTATAGTATGAATTATAACCTGATATAATGCTAACTACTCAATAATATTAAAACATTATTGAACGAGCTGTATCTCACAAAATATTGAAAATTGAAAAATATTAAGCGAAATTCTAATTGAATGGCTTTTTATAGTGCCATTTTTTATATATAATTTAGTAAGTAGCCCATAATGTTTGATATTTAGTACTAAAATTTAAAATCTCTATATGAATATAACTTGTATATAAAACTAATGATACCAGATGATGCATTTATAGACATAGGTATTCTAATACTGATTATATTATGTAATATTATAAGCTTGTCTCAATTTGTAAGAATCTCCCCAATTCTCAATTAATGAAGACTGTTAATACAGACTGATTATTTTTCTCAAGGTGATTCAATTTTTCACTAAAGACTTGTTTTTTTATTAGCGGTAGCTTATTTTTTAAACAATCGTATTGTATTTTTTTCTTAGAGCCCTTTACAGAGCTTCATTCATTATCCTGAGTTTTTTTAAATACTAGAAAAAACCATACCCAATGTATGAAAGGTCAGAAACAAAGAAGGAACAATGAACCCAAATTCATACCTCCGCGCGCAGTATGCTGGTTCGTAGCGATGAGAGCTCAACTTATACCGGTAATGTAATTTTACTCTAAGACTTCGAGCTAAATAGGTTTTATCAACAGACTTTTTGTACGTTGATGTTGGGCTGTAATTATTGTTGCCATATTCTTTGTTATTGACCGCTATTTTAAAATTAAAGATCAAAAAATCGTTTTTATTCTATTGGTTTGCAAATTAATAACCATGGTATACCAACATACCGGTACCTAACAAAAAAAACGAACTTGCAATATTTAGGTTTAAATTGACAACCTGTAAAAAGTTAGTCTAAGTCATACAATTTATTCAAATGCATGTTTAGTTTATCTGTCTAAAGAAAATTATTAATGCAATAGCTGTTAATACTATTTTTTTATCAAAGAAAAGTAGATATTCATTAAATCCATGTGTCCCTTCGTCCAGCATACTCATCATGGAACAAGCATTTTACTACTACTAATATTATCAACTGGCCCGATCGTGAAAATTCTGTCACTAACAGCTAAATTATTTAGGAGCGATATAGGCTATATTTTGTTATGATTGAACAAAAAAATCAGTGAAAAATAATAGTAAATGTAAATCAAGTCAGAGCAAAGCGAGCAAAATGGACAGCAGCTGTCAAACATTTGACAGAACGAAGACTTTTGGCAGCTCGTGAGATATAAATTGATTTATTATTTCGGTTAAAAGAAAATCGGCGCAAAGAGGTATAGAAAAACTTTCGCCTAGCATACTCCCCTGCCTATGGCTATAATTACGTTAATATGAGAGTTCTGTTTTTTTGTTCTTGGGCACTAAATAGCACTATTCCAGAAGCATTTTTGAAGTATATTAACTTGTTCGGTTAAGTACCTATGCTGGGCGAAACTATAGCTGTAACTTTAAAAGTATGATAGGACTTACTTTTTATTTTCTTTGGGCACTATATCATTATCTAAAAAGCATTTTATTGACATTTGTGAAATAGCAGATTTCCATGATGTATATACAACGTGTTGATCTTCCCCATTCACTCCATGGATGGCTGTCATCAGATCACAGCTCAGTCAATCCTTGGCGGAGATAATGTTAGTTCACGATAAATATCCAAAGTCATGAAAAAGCGCAAAACCTCAGACACCCCAATTTATTTTTACTATAAAATAATTATGTAAAGTATTAAAATTAATATTCGCGGATTATTTACGAAGATATTAGCTTCTTTTGTTTTCTTGTTTGTTGCAAATTAAAAAGTCTATAGTAATTACGCGCGATTTAGTGCAATAATAGAGTTAAGTAATGATTAATCACGGCGTAATTGAAATATTTTTTTGGGTAAAATTTGACCCCTTTTTTATTGGTGAAATCAATTCTATTCTCGATTCTGAGCAAACTAATTTCAGGTTTTGCGCTTTTTCATTAACACGTTGTATAGTATGCTGGACGAAGGGACACAAAGTAATGAGGTTTGAACATTATTACAATCAACCAGATCCAGTGTATCACGTGTATCGCGTGTTATGCTCGTTTGTAGTTACGTGGGCTCAGCTTATGGTGGCCGTGAAACGCTCTGTGGTCGACTGTACGACAGAAGAATTTGCCTGATAAACTTTGCATTTATTTGCTTTGAAGTTAGAATAGCAGTTTAAAACTGTCATAAAATAAAATGTACACTAAGTTTAGTGCCAGATAGTCTTAATTGTAATTATTCTAATATTTTTTTATAAAATGTCAGTATTTGATTGATTTAAGTGAGATGATCAATGCAAGTACTATATTCATAACCGCTACCTTGAATGAACGCCGACGATAGTCGCTAGCGTCTGTAGTAATTATTAGGGAGTTCGCACAGCGCCTCTAGTGTTGTAATTTCTATTAGTTAGTAGTAGTTGACGTGGCGTTGACTCATGGTGGAGGTAGGCTTATTCTTTTACAATAATGCGTGCTACAAAAAATGCAGTTATTGATTAGCTAAAGAAATGATCTCGAAATAAATCTAGAAAGCTAGATATTACTAAATGCCAATATTGCGTTGGTCTCATGACACAATATTTAACAGGTATCATTTGGCTCGTCGTAGAAGTCATTTGGGTACCAAATACTGATTTTCTGAATTTAATACAAAGCGGATTCATAAGGCACAATTTTTTTTTTTTATTTATACTCTATTAAATTTAGGTCTTTAGTTAGGCAGTCCTAGCTAGTACATTTATATATAAATTTAAAGAATATGCTTCTCGTAGCTTAAAGTCAATTCTTATACTTACTTACAATTTGTTTTGTAGTTAATTGGTTTAATAAACATATTTAAATATAAGCAAAAAATACAAGTTCACTTGGATATTGAATTATAGAGAAAACGTAGATAATTGAATTCAATACTTTTTTATAGGATGTCCAAGAACATGACGTTCAAAAGTAGATGATTTCATGTTAACGTTTTTTATAATGACTTAAGTGACTGGTCCAGAGTGCCGAGTGCGAGTTGCAGTGAGAGAAGTGAATAACTTCACCATCGCGTTTGCGAGAAACAAAACGCGAATTTGTATGGCATCGAATGTTGCCCGAATTCGCCGCTAGATGGCGCTGACTCGATTCCATACTATTTGACATTTACGTGCTCGCAAAACGCGATGGTGAAGTCATTCACTTCTCTCACTGCAACTCGCACTCGGCACTCTGAACAGTAATACGGTTGATCAAAATAAAAATGTTAGTCAATTAATATAGACACATTACTTCCTCCTTTTGGAATGGTCAGAAATTTTTAACAGCCTGTATATTCTGAAATTGATTCATTTCAAAGCTTCCATTTTTGATGTAATTCTCATAGAAATAAGACTAGTCAAATAAAATAGATTTATTCGTATATTTTGAATCCATATGCCATTACTATGAGACTCATTTGGTATTTTATAAAACTGATTTGCTCTTGTGATATCGACTGATTTTGCATTTTTTTTATTCATATTAGATAGTAAGTTTGTACTTTTTATACGGATTCGTAAATTTAGGTATGTATTGAAAGAATGGTCGCATTTGCAATTTTAATAAACGTAATGATAAAATTAGTATCTATTTCGTTTTCTTTTGCTGTTTCGTTTTCCCTTAAGTGTCTCCATATTATTATCTTCAACGTATTTCTGTATGTTGATCAAAGCGGCAACCTTTTCTGGATCGCCAGGGCTCTAAGGATAACAAATTACATATAAAGTAAACAATCACTATTATAACGAAGATCAATTTAGCCGTTAAGAATGTGGCACACGCTGTAGATAAAGTAAAAAGGAAATTAGTGTTTTTTCTAAATTATTTTCATTTAGATCTTTTCATCAAACATAACATACCATCACGACTTTATCACAAGCGGGGAAGTAAGAGGCAAGTGACTGTGCCGTCATAGTGAACGAAACACTCAGAAGCCCACTTTTCACCAATGGTATTAGATCTTTTCATTTAAGAAAAAAATCCAAATATATCCCTAATTTTGTATGAGATCAGAACCTCAAAAGAAAATAAATCTGTTTTTGCTTAGATAGCTTCTACAGCACTATCTCACAAAACCATTGCAAAATGGGTCTTATGTCAGCAGCATTAGGTGCCCCTATATAAAGATAGATGTGAACGCTTCTATACCTATAGTTAGTGTCAAACTTCTCTTCCAGTCCACTGTGAAGGTGTCAAGAGTCACAGAATAAAATAAAAGTCTCGTATTCCTTTGCATGCGCGCAACTACTTCATAGTGGACTAAAAGTTTGAAGCGACCTATACCTACTCTAATGCCAAGTGTGAAAAAGGTAGATAAGTATTATGGTAATATTACTTGTTGAATCTTGTAACAAAATGGTGATCCGGCTTTCAGCATGCACATTTTCTGTCTGTGGTAGTTTATCTGAAATTATGTTAACTTAACTACTTAAAAAACTCGAAAATTCATGGGCAAAATCCAAAAAAAGTGGAAATCTCACATAATCATTCGCACGCATCCATAAGTTTAGTTAGCCATGTATAGGTAGTTCACATTACACTTCAGGCCTGCGCAGACGAGGGAACGCGGCGTACTTTTTTCTCCGTCAAATAGATCCCTAACAAACTGTATTGAGCAACGCACACGAACTACTAAAAGTACGCCGAACCAAAAATCCGGCGAAACACCGCGGACGCCCGCTAAGCGTAACGAATTAAAGTGCGCGGGCTCCCGCGAAAAAAATAGAACGAGAGAACTAAGTATGAGCAGTCAACGCACGGTTTTACTCCGCGTTAAAAATCGATTCGAAATAAACCAGTATTCTCTTTTAAATTGTCTTCTCTTCATGTAAATTACAGCATAACGTAATCTCAGAATATTTAAATACCCCAGGTTATACCCAACTTTAAACTCACCTGCGATTGCCTAATATCTAACCCCGACGGAAGGCCTTCGAAGTAGTCGTCGGACTGTAAAAATAATAATTTATGCTGTTATTTTTATTTACACATTTGAAAAAGAATCTTAAAGACAAGAAACATATTTCTTTCGCACTCAAAGGAATAAGTAGTAGTTTGAGCAGAATTTTAAATAAATAATTTTACCCATTTTTAACCATTTCTTATAAACTGCAAAATAAAATGCAGGAAAAAGTAATGGATTTTAGTAAGTAGGAATAAAGCTACGAAAGAAACGGGGCAGCAACGGTATAAGATTTCCTACCTATACCAAACCTTATTTTTTTTTAACTTAGCCTGTATTGTCCCACTGCTGAGCAAAGGCCTCTCCCAAATCCCTCCAGTGATCCCTATCATCAGCTAAGATCTGCCACTCCGGTGAGTAGGTACTTATTCAGACCGTCCCGCCATCTTTTTCTTGGTCGACCTCTAAAAAAAGACGGCCAAACTAAAGTGGGACTGGGCAGGTCATGTGTGCAGAATGGGCGAAGAAAGGTGGGCCAGGATAGTCACCCAGTGGCAGCCGGAAGACGGATATCGTCAAACCTTATTATTAAATTAAAATAATTATGTTATTAAATCACTTACAGATTGGCCATAAGTCATGATAAAACAAGTAAAAATAATTAATAAATACATAGCTTTTACTATAGTCAGGCCACCACCGAAAGTATCTGACCACTCCGAAGTAGTATTCATCTACTTTCCTAAGTACTTAGGTATCGTGTTGTAGTAGTAGGTAGTCTCTGTGAGACTAAGATAAACCATAACTAATTGATTCGGTTTTTAATTAAAAAGGTAGATAAGTTTAGATAGGTTGTGCTTTTGTGAAACTAAATATGATGAGCATGACGTTAATGCATTTTCAGTCATGGAGTACCTATCTAAGAAATAGGCCAGCATGGCCTGGGTTTAATTTGGCGGATGCCCTTTAAGACTCAAAGGCTCGAGTTCTTTACAGCTCTAATTAAGAGTACTTGATGTATATGTTTGACGACACGATTGGCGTAGTGCGCTGTAGCACGGTTTCTCGCCTCGATTTCCTTAGTGTCCCGGGTTCGATTCCCGGTCAGGTCAATTCAGGAAACGATCTTTTCTAAATTGACTGGGGTCTGGGTGTGCTGGGAGACGCCCCTAGCTTATTTCCTTGTGTGGTACCTCGTAACACAGGGATATTAATCCCTACTTCGAGACCATTACAAGAGGTGTGTTGTATGGCGCATATTTACGAGTATTTATTTATTTATATATGTTAAATGATTTATGATAATAGCCCAAGTTTACGACAGATTTTATTTTTGAATAAAGCTTATTAAAATAACTGTTAAAAAAATAATGTCAGTATACATAGGATCTCCTTTTAATCGAAACAGAGTTTAATTTACAGTCAGTCAATCCAATCAGTTTAATTAGACCTTAAAATGTAATGAGGATCCCCCAAAATTTGCAATAAATCATGACACACACGCACGTTCATTTTCAATCATAATGTAAATTTTTATTGTTATTGATATTTTATTGAACATTATTTTGTTAATAAAATAGTTTTATTAATTGTACGAATGGGAACTTTTTCTTACAGTATAAGTTTTTGCATGATGTCACTTCGGCAGATCACGTATGTACTATAAAACTTATCACATGACCAATGTATACCGTGTTTATAAAGCAAATAAATATTTCATTTCATTTCATTTCACGCTATCGTCGTGCGGAATTTTGGTGAAATCTTTTTTAATTTAATTTTTTTTAGAGATGCTCTCGACCAACGGTAAAATTTAATGACGTTAAGCAGTAGGACCTGTAGGTCATGCCGAAGTGTTTTAACTATGTATGTATAAAAAAAAACAACTTCAAAAAAAACGATTCCAAAACAAAGCACTAAAAAGTAAAGAAATAATTGCGTATTCTTCTACAACTTATACGATAATATAATGTAGGTACAATTATTGTTACTGTTGGATTCGGTGTCAGCCAAGGAAACACTAAAATTTACCTAGCAATATACCTATTTTTACATATCACGTTTTCGTGTGTATGTAGGTTTTTTTTTTTTTTATATTGCCCGTCAAGATGACCTCACTCCACCTGATGGAAAGCGGTCTTGAGGTCCAGATATGAGGCTGACAAGCCCAGTCATTCAAACGAATCACTAGGCTGGCCATCCTCACCTTGAAGGCCTGCAGAAATGCCTTTTCACGCCCCGCTTGAAGAACCCGGGACTATAAGAGGAAGGAAACACATGTGCTGGAAGAGCGTTCCACGTCTGGATGGTACGACAAAGAAACGAGTCACCGAACCTTTTAGTTCGGGCCAACAAATGTTGAATTGTGTGTAGGTGACGCCGTAGTCCAGCACGCGTGGTACGGGAGTGGAAAGGTGAGGGTGGGATAAGCTGGAATAACTCGTCAGAGCATTCCCCATTGTAGAAGCGATAGAGAACACTTAGCCTGGCAATGTCTCTACGCAATTGGAGAGGCTCAAGGGTCAAAGTTGCCTCTGGGTTTCCAATAATACGGATAGCACGCCGCTGCAACCTGTCAAGAGCTTCGAGTAGGTACTTAGCGGAACCGTCCCAGAGATGAGAGCAGTATTCCACACACGAGCGAACTTGTGTCATAAACAAGAGACAGAGCTGCTCAGGCGTGAAGAATCGTCTCACTCTGTTCAGGACTCCGAGTTTACGGGATGCAGTTCTAATGACGCTCTCAATGTAGTCCCGCTGGTTTAGGTTGCTACGAACATCCATGCCAAGGATGTTTAGGCTATCCTTAATTGGTAGTGGGGTGCTCTGAAGAGTGGGATGGGAAAGGAAAGGCGACGCTTTGGTAGTTACAAACCTACATTGGCTGACATCGACTCCAACAATAACAATAATTGTACCTACATTATATTATCGTATAAGTTGTAGAAGAATACGCAATTATTTCTTTACTTTTTAGTGCTTTGTTTTGGAATAGTTTTTTTGAAGTTGTTTTTTTTTTTGTTAAATTTTTTGTTTATTTCTTGATTTTCAGTGAATAGTTCTTATTTATTTTATACATCGTAAAAGTATCGTCCAATTGCTCCTAAGAATTGAAGAGTTCCGTTACTTTGTCATGGATCCCATAATCAGAACCTATAACACTCATCAAGGGTACCCCCTTAAAGTATATCCTTTCCAATAAAAAAAGAAGCATCGAAATCGGTTGGCGTGAAAATTAGTTATTCGTCCATTTGTCGCGCATCTTGTCTATCTAGATTTAAGACTTAAATGGATTTCCCATGGATGCCACTGTCAGAACTGGACCAAATTAAAATGGGACCACACGGGCACCCAGCTTTCAAATAAATAAAGAATTATCAATATCGGTTGGCGTAATATTAAGTTATTCGTCCATTTGTCGTCCATTTGTCGAGCATTTTGTCTATCTAGATGTAAGACTTATATGGTTTTCTCATGGATGCCACGGTCAAAACTAGACCAAATTAAAATTCCATCTTAAAAACCATTCGGGAATCACCAGCTTTCAAATAGAAAAGAAATGATCAAAATCGGTTCACCCAGTCGAAAGTTATGAGTTAACAAACATAAAAAAAAAACATACAGTCGAATTCAGAACCTCCTCCTTTTTTTGAAGTCGGTTGAAATGCGGAAGTTCACTCAAAATAACGAAATCTCATGAAACTACAAGTGAGAGTAGAGTTTAAAATTTTGCAAGAGGTGTCTTTTTAGGACGCAGGTGCTCATTAAGACGGGATATTGCGAAATTCGACCCTTAAGGGGTTGTTTTTAGGGTTGATAGTTTGTATGAAACTTTGCTACAAGTGCTAGGAGTCTCAAATTTTGCATTAGGGTTCCTGTTTAGGAAGTAGGTGCTTACTAAGACGGGATTTCGCGTATAATAGGAAAAAATGGCCTAATTATGTCATAACAATTAAGTCCAAGCGGGCGGAATGCAAGTTGTTAATAAAATATAGTCTGTCTATAGCCAACAGTGCAGCTAACTTGTTCTCTAGTTAGTCTGTGGTGCAGCTTGAGCGCTCCGATAAAAGGGTGGGTTTAATATCGTGCGGATTTCAACACGCACGCGGAGTTGGCAACGTTAGCCAGAAAAATGTCTTTAAGAGACTTTTTGTTCACTTGTATAGGTATTTGTGGCTGAAGTTTTGTTCAGATACTTTTGAAGCCATTAAAATGTACAGATATTTATACGTCTGTTAAACCTTTATGTTCTGTATTAGGTCTACAGTTTCGAAGTCTCGAAAACTTTGATGGTTTAGGAAAGCCATAAAAACGACTGTTACGTAAAAAATACATTAAGCTTACATGACACTCGTATGAATTTATTTTGTACAGTAACGATGCTTGGAATACCAAAAATAACTGTTTTTGACATTTACTTAAACTGATTTTGCTTAAATTATATTGTGAGCTAGGTCTCCTTCATATTTTTAGCAAATATTATAATTCAGTTAAACCTATTTTTAATTTAAAATTGTTGCTGGACTAATTCATAAAGAACTAAAAAGAATTTTGGCAATGAACGTCAATCAGTGATTTCTAAATCGAATTCTCTACAGAATATTACGGCCTGTCAACAACTGTGAAGATTTTTTTAATTTTCTAATCTTTTCTCAACAGTAATATTTAAATATTTGATAAAATGGGGGTTTTCGATTGTTTACCAGAAGTTAATAGTTGTTGTTTCTGTATTCCGTTGAAAATAGGCGCAATTATTGTAGCAATAATCGTAATAGTAAGTATTTTCATTTATTTGTCACCACCACAATATTTTCGCTTCCCAGTGGTTGTTATTTGGTCAATTCAATCCAATTTAGACAATATCCTTGTGTTCTGCTCTAAAAAAATATATATATATATGTGTTTTTGGATTTATCTTTATCCGGAATAGGATAATCTACTTACATAATTAAAATGAATCGCTAAATGTGTTGCTTAGCGCAAAAATCGAGAACAGCTCAATAAATTTTTTTTTGTGTAAATTATTGTAAGGACAAGGTTTGTGTGAGAGAAAATGAAAAAAAAAACGAACAGTATTTTTATGACATGGTTAAACGGAAAAAGCTGAGGCTGGTCGCTAGGAAGTAATAAAATTGATGTCAATCCAATCAATAAAAAAAAGGTCAAGCGAAACGAAGTTCGCCGGGTCAGCTAGTAACGAAAAAATAATAAATAGCCGTAGGTTTTACCCCAAATCATAATCAGTTTATTAGCTTATTATTTGTGATTGTTCTATTTAGATTGACCTCTTTGCGTAAGAAATATTTTTCCAGTCTACTTAACCAGTGCCCAGTCGTAGGTTCACATTCACATTCAGTCCAGAGTGATAAAATGATTATATACTTCCCGTACTAATATGGATTTTGTTGAAACCAGGAATCAAACCCCCCCTCTGGGGTGTAAGCAGGACCTATAACAACACGTTACGTTTTTTTTAGATTTAAAAAATTCTCAATTCACCTTTTCTCAAAAAAACGAAACCTTTACAGATTTTACTCCAAAGTGACAAAATACAAAATGTTTTTTTTTTCAGTTCGCAAGCGGGCCCATGACTTCGATGTACTTCGTTCGTAGTTGTTCGATTCTAACCCTTATCAGCTCAACAATGTCTATGTTGTTTTGGCTCATGACCATTCTTGCAATTGTTATGTTCGTTGCGGGCATAGCGTTCTTGATCGGAATTTTCGTGGTAAGTACGTTTGTGTGATACTATGAGGCGCGGCCACCCACAAGCTTAATTTTGATCCAGTAGATGCTACATTTTTTTTTCCACATGGCATGCATTGTTAGCCGCTGATGGCTTTCACAATTTCACCGGACAAGTGGGTGAGCGGAAGGCTCTCAACCCTTATATTTAAGTAACGTGCCTAAGGGTGCCCCAAGGGGGGACACGAACCTCGGCTTAGGGCGTTACTGGGAGATGACAAACGGACGTAGGTTTGAGGAGAGAAACGACCCGGCACGTAGATGCTACAGAAGATCTCCTTTTAGTACCTCATAAAAAAGTGCCCCATCACGTCAAAAGTTATTACATTTTTTTGTGTCCGCGCAACAAAGCATACTTTCCAAAGCCCCTTAGACTGAAGGAAGTGTTTTTTTAAGTTTTTAAGTTTTACAACCATTTTTTTGATCAAACATAACAAGATAGTATAGATGTACAAATAATATAAATATATGAAGCGTTTTTTTTATTACGAAATTAGCAAAAATATTAAATGTAGTGGAGCTATTTTTATTCCTCATGAAAAAAATTCTCGTTAGTTCGACGGTCGAACTCATGAGAAAAAAAATCTGCCTAGTTCGGCGATGGAACGAATGAATTGAACTAGCGAAAACGAAGCCACAAAGGCTTGAAGCAGCTTGCTTATTATCCGATTTTTTCTTTATGAATCATTGAGAAACGAGTATTCAAAATATGGGTTTGACAGCACTGTTACGCCTAAAAAAACATTATAGCAAAGTTTCTCTCTCTTCAGTCGTTTCCCTCACTGCTAACGATCGTGACGCCTTCTGGTTTTGTCTATCAGCTACTTCCATCGGTTGCGTTCTGTTGCTTGCTGTAGGGCAGCCCTGACCGGGATCGCCAGTTGCTGCGACACCTGGTCTGGCCATCGCTTGGGACTTCGACCCCTAGGTATTTTCCCTTCAACTTTTCCCGTCACTATCAGGCGCTCCAAATTGTGGTCATTCCTTCGTGCAATATGTCCAAAATACTGCATTATACGTTGCAAACAGGTTGTAGACAGGCGCTGAGCATCTTTTATCTTCAGCTCTTTTAGGATCGAGAAGTTTGTGCGGCGGGCCGTCCATGGTATTCTCAGTCTACGACGCCAACACCACATTTCGAATGCGTCAATTCTCTGTCTGTCGGCTGCCTTGATTGTCCACGTCTGAACACCATAGAGGGCGGTGGGAAAGACCAGTGTGCGAACGAAGCGTATCTTTGTTCGATTCATAATGTTTCTGTCCTTCCAAACTTTGCTCAGTTCAGTCATTGCTGTCCTAGCCGTTGCGACATCGCCTTCTCACCTCTGGCTCGCAGAATTACCCTTGTTAGTGATCATCGAGCCAAGGTACTGAAACCGATCCACGGTGTCGTACTCGTGCATAATATCAGTCCGCTGAATGGTTGCAAAACTGGATGATAGCAAAGTTTACTTCTTATGAATTTTTAGGTACTCTTTACTGATGAGCGGAATGAAGAAAAGTCTTGAGTACCGTTTAATTTTTTTTAAATTGTACAACTAGACACGTACACTTGACCTAACCGGCGAGAAACTACTAGTTCGTCCGGCCGTCATAGCTGTCGCATGTAGGTTACCTATATGACCAACTTCCAATATTAGTACCTGACGATAGGTCGTTCAATATAAATGCTGGTTTCAGCCTTTCGATCTAAATCTGTGATTACCTTACCTGTAGTTGAATAGTGAATACTTTGTTGGCCCTCTTAATGACTTTGAACGGGCCATCATAACGGGGCTGTAAAGGTTCCTTCACGGCATCCACGCGAACGAAAACTTTATCGCATGTTTTCAGGTCCTGATTAACAAACACTGCCAGTCCGGATCCTGACGTGACCTTCCTCGCTCCGTTTCTGCTCTAGGCTGCGAGCGCGTTGGTTGTCCTGTCCGCATCCCGGAGCTTTTCCCCGAAGTGGCCTATTGCCTATGCCGCGCTGCCTGGCCACTCTGTTCCACTGGTCCATATGTGTGCTTATTTTTGCGATCTCCGCCATTAGCCTGTCTTCCATGGCAGCTTGTGGGCTTGACGCCACTTCCGCTATTCCAGCACTAGATCGAGTGGCATTTCTGACCTTGTCCGCCAAGGCAGCAAGTTTTTTTAAATCGGTTAAATCCCTGCCTGCCATCACGGCTTTGACTGCCGGAGGCATGTTATCTACACACAGCATCCGTATGTTGGCATCTGGAAATTTCCCCGCAGCCATTCTTATCATCTGACGCATGAGCTTGGAAGGGATTCTGGTCTGCTAACTCCATTTCGTTTAGCAGCCTCCTTTGCAGTTCGTCCTCACTCACCTCGTACACTGATAGCAGCCTCTCCCTTATCGCCTCATAGCTCCCCGATTCAGAGGATCTATTATTATGTTATTGGAAGTCGCTGACCTCTTGGATGCCCTGCTTTCCCAGTTTTGTTAGCACGATGTTAAATTTTTGTATCTCTGCCATATGCTGCGGTGCTAGCACGGCTTCAACCTGTGCGAACCATAGCCTGGGTAAGTCAGTCCAGAACTCTGGTATCCTGGACGACAGCGATACCGCTGCCTCTTCGCTGGCCCCACTGTTGTCTGCCTGCACAGCCATGCCCTGCCCGATGGGTACTGGAGCAGCTCCCTCGACCACTTCCGCAGCTTGTGGAAGGAACATGTCACTTCCCTTGAGTAACTCTCGCCGAAACTAAAAGTTCAAACGCTGTTTTCGACTTGACCGAAACTGCTATTCTGCACTATGTCCGAAAACTTCACAGGGGTCACCACTTTAGGTACTCTTTACTGATGAGCGGAATGAAGGAAAGTCTTGAGTACCGTTATAATATTTATTTTAAATTGTACAATTAGACAAATACACTTGACCTAACCGGCGAGAGACTACTAGTTCGTCCGGCCGTCATAGCTATACATTCCTGTGTCGTTCCAAATTCATACTGCACGACAACAATAGGTATTGCATCAGGCGTTAGGTACTACATTTATGAGTATATTTCTTTTAAACGTTGTATAATTTTTTCATGTACTATGTTATGACATGTCAAAAAAAAATGAACTGCAGTCAACATTATGTAGTTGAAAGGACTATTAGGAAATAGTTCATAAATTCAAAAATAAATGAAATCACATAATGTGCTATAAACTCATAAATGTAGTTATTCAAATAAAATCGAATATTTTGTGAACTATTTGTAACGTAGATTTATTTCTAATTCATAAAATGTAACTAACTATTTCCTTCAGTCTAAACGTGTCCGCGCTGGAAAGTATAAATGAATAAATATCTGGGACAATTTACACCGACATAATCTGACCCCAAACTAAGCAGAGCTTGTACTATGGGTGTCAGAAACTGATAAATATACTTAAATATCGCTAAATACATACTAAAATAGATAATAACACCCAGTCACACAACAAACACAAATGTTCGTCACATAAATGTTTGTCGTGGGAGGGGATCGAACCCACGACCTCCGGTGCTAAAGGCAGGAACGCTGCCATTGCACCAACAGGCCAGTTTTTTTGTTACGCGGCCACAAAAAAAAAGTAATAACGTTTGACATGATGGGGTACTTACGTTTTTCTATGAAGTACTAAAAGTACATTTTCTAATCCACAGCACTTATATTAACTTAATATATGTTATAACTAGAAAAATCCTACTGCCAATATTAAGGATTTGAATTTTCCTAACTAAACTTAATTTATTTCAAAGACAATTTGTGGTGTTGAGTTCGCATTGCTTGAGATAAGTGTGTATGTGTGTGTGTGTGTGTGTGTGTGTGTGTGCGCGTGCGCACGTGTGCCTGTGTGTGCGTGCGCACGTGTGCCTGTGTGTGTGTGTGCACGTGTGCCTGTGTGTGTGCACGTGTGCCTGTGTGTGTGTGCACGTGTGCCTGTGTGTGTGCACGTGTGCCTGCGTGTGTGTATCTGTAGCATCACCTGAATCAAATTTAAGCTTGTAGGCGATGGTGGCCGCGCCTCATAGTATCACTCAGTACGTTTAGTCGTTTTAATACAGACCATGATAAACTAGTATACTCAACTCCCTACGAATTAGTTTCTGAACAATATTACTGAATTAATCCCAATATTTTCACTATAATTATGCTATTGTCTATTTATTCCAGGGTCTCCCAATCACCGCCGAGATTTTACTATGGTGCTTACTCCTTGCCAACGTAGGATCTTTACTTATTTTGATAGGAAACGGAGTAGTAGGCATGTCATATGGTTGCGGATTTCCCTTCATAGGATTGGCAATTGTAATAGTTAATATTCTCAGTAAGTATTGCTTGTTTGAATATTGCACAAAGAACTGCAGTGAACACCAGCTGTTGATAAATAAAGAGTACAACTATTTTGTTTATCAAAATAAGTTTTGTGAACCTAATATGTTTTCTCTTAAAATTACAAGTTACCCCAAAAAAAGAAGTGATACAAAAAAGAAATAATAGTCTACCAAATATCGAAAAGCTAAAATAGTAAATTCGAATAGCAAATAAGATGTAACTTGTGTCTGAAAAAGTGATGCGTCAACTGTAAAATGTAACCGTAACCCAAAATTAGTACCTAAATGTTCACCAAATTTTACTTAAGTACCCAATTTACGCGGCGTCGCGTCGCTACCCTGCATTCAAATGTTTGTGTTTTGGATGTTAATATTTTATGAGACTGACAAAATGGTCATAATTATTTACATAACAGATTTAAAAAAGTTGGAGTTAACATTTTGATAAACAACCACTAAATGTGTGTTATATTTAGGTGTCAGTTGCTTTATTTGCCAACGTTGACTTAAAATAAATGAGTACTTTACAGTAAGATTGGCGTAGTGCGCTGTGTCACGGTTTTTCGCCTCGATTTCCGTAGTGTAGTGTCCCGGGTTCGATTTCCGGTCGGGTCAATTCAGGAAACGATTTTTTCTGAATTATTTCGGATAGGGTAACAAAATTTAGTAAACATTTACCAATTTCGGGTGACAAATATATATTTTTTGGTAACACTTAATCGTATTTGGTGAACAGTTAAACATAAGCCATAAATAAATCCAGGGTTCGCGTTGTGCTGGCCCTACTGTAAGTCAACTATCGTAGTATATGTGACGGAAACTCGTAGTAGACGTACTGTTATGGGTGTCCTACCTACTATATCTATTATGTATTTCTATTGATAAAAATACTGGGACTTATTCTCCCACTATTTTCGTTGTTGGCAGCGACGGCAAAATCACTGCATCACCTGCACATGCGGTCGTGGGTTCGATCCCCCTCATGTCAAACATTATCTAATAGAAATAGAAATACTTTATTGTGCAAGAAATAAGGTACAATAGCAGATCTTATTGCTAAATAACAAACCAGAGCTCTTATTTCTACTTCTACAAGTGTATATGTCGCAGTAAGATAGATAAAGCCGTAATATAGTTATATCCCTAGGGATATAATTTTATACCGTAACATAGTTATACGAAAGCGATTTATTACTATCTCACTAGGAATATAGTTATAAAACGGTCCAAGTTTAGTGATATACTTATATTACTAGATTAAGTTCAGTGTTTTAAATATATTACTTGATTTAGCTTCGTGAAATAGAAATCTACCATTTATAATTGAATAAAACAACATTATATTGGTTTTATTTTTTATTAAAAAATTAACTTTATGTATCCTGCAGTTAGTTACAATACTTAGTGACATTAACACGTGTTAAAGTAATTTCAATTATAATACACACACCTAGAACCATTGCAACTAATCCACTACATGTGACACAAACATACATGAATAACTTATCATTATCTTATATATAATTTAAATATTATTGTATACTGTTGAAGGACTTTTCAACTAACCAAGCTTTGATGACTTTTTTAAACTTTGCAAATTTGTACACTTTAAACTCATCTGGTAATAGTTACATAGTAGATAGTAATTGACTGTTATTGATAATTTAATCAATAGAATAAAAAACCAACTTCTCGTTTAAATATATATATATATATATATATATATATATATATATCAGTTACCTATTTATCAGGCAGTCAAATATAAAAGTGGAATTAGATCAGATTCACAAATAACACAACTGCGTGTTTTGCCGCAATAGAATTAATGGGATATAATTTGGAAATATTTATAGTCCCAATTTTTATATTTTGTATTTTCATGGAAATAGCTGTGGTTCTCATGTGTCTTTTGGATTTTCAGTTGGGGTCTATTGGATGGTTATTGTGAACAGTTATAAGAATCAAGAAATGTAACAAATCTCCTGTAGAATGAAATGGATCTACTATTTATTTACAATCATTCAATCACAGAAGTTCAATAGCTCTTAAATTATTAATAAAAAGGTTTAATTTACCAAACATTGTGTTATTTATGAAAAACTACTTAATGTTGCATAACATTTGTTGTAAACAAATGGTACTTAACTAAAATTATAAATAGTGATGTTCTACAACATTACCACAAATAATAACTTTTGTTGGGTCCGGCCGGACCCGTGCCCCACCTAGGTTCGGCACCTGGGTGAATTACGGGGACTTGCAAGGTCCCGTGCTCGTACAGTGCATCAGTAAATTGTTTTATATTCAAGATATTAAACAATTCCTTAATAAAAGTTAATTTATATGTACAGATAGCATTAATTTAATTAAATCTGTTATTTTATTATATTCACTTTGATCAGGTGATATGATTTAATTACATAAAACCCGGTTATGTATCCCCGTACGCCGTGTAATTATTAAATAATTATTTTTCAAATTTCCAATAGTATCTGTAAACATCTAGCTACAAAAAAGTACCAGGGCCGCAGAAACCAAAAGGTAGTTTAACTACAAACTCGTACTATCGTGAGAGCAGCGTGGTTGACCATACTGTCCAGTGTGACTCGGTCTCGGCTCAGTCTTGGCACCAGTATAGCCGGTGCTGATTCCTCACGCGAGGATGTCGCAGTCCACGTTAGGGTGAGCAGCCACTCTACCTAGATACAGCTGGATGAGCTCGCGACGACCGCCATAATAGGTCTAATGTAAGTAGGGCATAAGACGTGTGTCGCGTCAACCAGGCCGTGCTCAAGTGAGTACAAGTGTCTCAATAAAATCTTCGTTGTAAACTCAGTTCCTAGTTTATTCGTTATTCGTTTAGCGTTAGGATGTCGGCAAAGCGATTGACCACTGCGACCAGGATTGATCTATTGTGGTCATCATCCCCTCAAAGATCACTCCCCAGGCCTACAGCCATCATGAACTGAATTATTTTCCTGGGAGTGATGTTAATGGCGTCCGAAGGGGCAAGCTTGTGCCCGCCGAGAAGGCGGTTTCTGCTGTGTATTAAAGCATCACAGTCGCATAGGACATGGACCGGGGTCTCTTCCTCTTCACGACAGAATCTACAGGTCGGTGACTCAGCGATACCAATCCTGTGTCCGTGTTTGTTCAGCCTACAGTGCCCCGTAAGGGTTCTGGTAAGGATTCTTATCTGTCTCCTTCTTAATCCAAGGGCCTTTGTGGTGAACTTGTGTGAGTAGCCTTCGATGAGTGCCTTAGCATGTACCATACCATTGCTGCTGGTCCAGTGTTTCCTGCTAAGGTATTCCATTCGGGCTAATAGCGGCTGCCTGAGGGCGCATTTGGGTATACCCACCACAGGCTCAGGAGCATGTGTGATGGTTGCCGCACCCGCCCTGGCCAGTTCGTCTGCTGTTTCGTTACCCGGTATATCACAGTGTCCCGGTACCCAGCGTATCGTCACCCTATTGTTGACCCCGAGTTTGTTTAGGGCTTCGGCACAATCAAGGGTGAGTTTTGAGTTGATTTCAACTGCGTCAAGCGCTCTAAGGGCTGCCTGACTGTCTGATAGTATATATATACTATTATTTTTAAAAGCGCGTTCCAGGTTCTCCTGTGCGCAGTGCAAGATGGCGGTCATTTCGGCCTGGAAGACGGTGGCGTGTAGGCCCAGACTGCTGTGAATCTGCGCTTTAGGTCTTTCGCCATAGACTCCATAGCCAGCCCGCCCATTTATCCTGGAGCCATCAGTGTACCACACGATGTCTCCGGTTTGGAAGTTTGCAGGAGTGCCATCCTCCCACTCCTTTCTACCTGGTATTTCAACTGAGTACCATTTTTTAAAAAGATACTGTACCGACATGCTGTCCTTAGGCATGAGCATGACTGGCATTTTGTGCAGCTCAGCTTTCAGGACATTCATGTTTTTTGACTGGTACCGGCTACTTTCACCGTCTAGTGCCCTCAGCATGGCCGCTCTGGCTTCCATCCCAAGATGCAAGTGGAGCGGGCACAGTGACAGCATGGCTTCTAGAGCCACGGTAGGTGTAGAACTCATGGCACCAGTTGTAATCAAGCAGGCCAATCTTTGGACCCTGCTGAGCAAGGTAATGCTCGTTATTTGGGTGGTCTTCTTGGACCATACGACGCATGCATAGGCAATCATGGGTCGCACTATGGCAGTGTATATCCAGAGAGCAGCTTTAGGGCTGAGGCCTCATTTGGTGCTGACCAGACGGCAACATATACCTAAAGCCATTCGCGCCTTTTTGGATATGTAGCTGATATGGGAGTTCCAAGTAAGTTTCTGGTCGATGATAACTCCCAGATATTTGACCTCCTTGGAGAACCCTATAGGTTTGCTGAACAAGGTGAGCTCACGAAATGCAGTTCCTAGTTAAACTTCCTTTATGTTTCTGTACCCCTGGTTCTTTCAACGCATTTACAGTGCTTGGAATTTGTTGACTTCCAATGATATCTATCGTGAGTTTTCGACGTTTAGGAGCATAATGTCAAAAGCTCAAAATGACAAAAGATCGCAAAATGTCATAAGCGCAAATACTCAAAAGCGCAAATAGGCAAAAGCGCAAAACGTCAAAGGGGCATATTGTCATAACTTGACTTAGAACAGGTTTAGAGCGCTGTTTGAGACGCAAGGGTCGTGCGTTCGATTTCCGCACTGATATAAAAACATGAATATCTGTTGATTAGACGAGGTATTTGTGTAGGGTTTTCTATTCTGAGATATTTGCACGCATCTTATTTCAAGCAAGTTTTGGAGATACTAACTCTATGAATATCTTTTTTTTCCTATCTCTATGCCGGGTAATTATCAAATAACTTCCGAATACAATAAGGCATACTTACTAAGTGATTTAAAAACTATTCAAGCGTTAATGAAATTTATTTAACTAACTTTCAAGGTCACCCATGCAAATCACTCAAACGGTCAGTATTTTGTATAAAATTGATTTTTTTTTTGAAAAAATCAAATTTTCGCTCATACAGGGTGTCCCGGGTAACCTGTACCAGCGAAGGTTTGTGGTCTGATGACCAGAATACCTATCAATTGAGCCCCATGTAGGTATGTTCCGCGATTTTTGGTAGTTTTCGAGTTATGTTTCTTCTAACAAATTTCTGAAAGTTTCTGGGTTGTGTCACTTTTTTGGTTACTGTGGCGCAAATAGTTGAGGTAAATGCTTATTTTTTTTTAATATTCAGCTGAATACTAGGTCTACTTGATTCAGAAGCATTTACATTTATAGCACTGAATAATAATTCAGAAAAAAAATATGAAACTGAAAAAGTGGTAAATACTGTTTCTTCCCTAAGTTTTGAAAGCTATTTAAAAATGACATTATGCGCCTTTGACGTTCTGCGCTTTTGCCTATTTGCGCTTATGACATTTCGCGCTTTTGACATTCTGCGCCTTGGACATTCTGTGCCTTTGACATTCTGCGCTTTTGATATTCTGCGCTTTTGCCTTTCTGCTCTTTTGACATTTTGCGATCCTTTGTCATTTGCGCTTTTGACATTATGCTCCTAAACGCTTTTTAGATATAGCTCTACTATACTACACACATCAAAAGTGTCTAGGGATCAAGCATTTTTATGGGGATTTCTTGAGATTGAGATGTGGCTTTGTAATAAATTTATGATTTTATAAATTTATATGGATCCTTTTTGGTGCATTTCATAATTTAAAACAGGAACTGTCAATCAAAATCGAGTAAAAGATGAAAATCAGATGTCAATATTTTCCCTATAAAAACATACAACGCATTGAAGACATTATTAGTGCTACTGTTTCCCTACTACTGATTAAAACCAACGTTATTATGGAGCGGCGACGTCATTTAAGCAGGGAAGAAATGCTCAGAGCCGTGGGAATGATAGAAGCTGGTTCCCGGCAACGTACTGTGGCTTTAGCTCTGAATACAAGTCAGAGTGTTATCAGTCGACTTTGGACACGTTACCGAAGCACTGGTACCGTGGCTGAGCGCCATGGAGGACGGTATCGCTGCACCACACGGAGACAAGACCGATACATTCAAATCACAACTCGAAGAGCTCCAACAATAACCGCCATGATGTTGGCCGTGAGGCTTCATCACTCTTCAGGGAACTTAATTAGCGACCAAACAGTCAGAAACCGCTTGCATGAAGTGAACCTTCATTCCCGAAGACCGCTAAGGGTACCACCTATAGCAATGCACAATCGTAGGATTCGATATCAATGGGCTCTTGAACACAGAAATTGGGCAGAAGAACAATGGCGTTTCGTGTGCTTTTCTGATGAGTCTCGTTTTAGTATGAGACCGGATACAAGACGTATACGACACTGGAAAACCCCTGGACGCCAACAGCGATTAAAATCCTGCCAGGAAGTCCATCCTTATAGTGGTGGAACCATCATGGTATGGGCGGGTATTTGGATCGGCGGAAGAACTGAGTTGATTTGGATCAGAGGCAACCTCAACGCTCAAATTTATGCTGAGACGATTGTATCAGACGTCATCGTTCCTCTACAAGTGCAAATCGGTCCCTTATTTCAGTTAATGCATGATAATGCACGACCGCACACCGCAAGAGTTGTAAGACAGACTCTCGCTGCAGCTAACATCAATGTCCTGCCCTGGCCTGCTCAGTCTCCAGACTTGAACCCGATTGAGCATGCATGGGATATGCTACAGAGAAGAGCTCTGCCGAATATGGAGGGTATCCAGTCGCAAGAAGACTTTTTTTTGTTGTTGCAACGAACATGGGCGGCCATTCCACAGCGTGATTTGGATGAACTCATTTTGAGTATGCCAAACCGATGTTCTTGTGTTGTTAGTGTTCGCGGTAGAAACACGAATTATTAATTGTTTAAGTTACCCAATAAAATTTTAAAGAAAACTGTTGTTTCAGTCTTTTTTTCGAACTTTAATGTTAGTGGTTCAAATGTCAAAAATCCCTTTATTAGGAAAATGGCAAATTTTCCTAATAAAGGGAAGGGTGGTTTTTTCTATCAACTTGCCTCATGGGTTACTCACCTTGCCTAGGGTTGCTACTCGCTACTATATTCGCCAGACAAACGCGATTTGACAGATACCGCGTAAAATAAAATACATCAAGTGAAAAAAGGCACCTAAGTAGTTCGACAAAAACAAAAATATACAGAAGGGGTCCAGTTAGTTTAAAAGGAGTTGAGATGGGTAAATACGTATAAAAGTAGTCTATTAAATAAAAATAAGTCGGGTTTTACTGACGCCTGACGCTATAACTCCAGAACGCACGAACCGATTTCCACGGTTTTGCATTCGTTGGAAAGGCGAGACCTTTCCAACGAATGCAAAACCGTGGAAATCGGTTCGCTCCGTGAGGTTTATAGCAAAGAAAATTCAGGAAAAATTTCAACAGAAAAGCAGGAAAGAATAATGAAGTTCACGCGGGCGAAGCCGCGTGCGGAAAGCTAGTATATTATAAGAAGTCATTTACCGGGGTCCAGGTGCAACCTGCTATCCGAATGGCTTGATCATACAGTCCTACCTACCTAGTAGGCTGTAGATAACACCATGAGCCACCGCTTCGGCGGTAATCTGTCGGCAGCGCGGCGCGGATGCAGCAGCCGCGCGTGCCAATAAAATAATATACCGAAAATACTGGTGTTTTACCAATGCATGATAAGATAATTTACGGAAAAAGTAAAAGCCCATTTGTACTGGATTTGTATGTGTTACGAACACGAAACAAAAATTTCAAACGGCAGCGCAGCATTGCGGCGTTGGCCGCGGCATTACCTATGCACGGGCGTTGACTGACTTCCCACATTTCACCTTATATTTTATCAGTTTGTGCGTGCGACGTGCGTAGGAACGGGCATAGTACGTGCGCGCTCACATGTAAACCGGGTTCGTGGCGTATGTATGCAGACAAACTACTTCTAACCATTTAGTATGCTGGGGGCTAGCCGTATCCTAAATACGAGGCGTTGCCGTGCCTCTGCTGTGCTGTTGCTTAGCGGGTAAATTGTGCTTTGTCCTTTACTTACTCGTATTAAACGTCGGTCATCACAACCATAAAAAGTCGTTAAATCATGCTGAACTTTGTCCATAAATACTCTTTATTTCACTCATAGACAATCCACGAAACTACAGTTTCAGATGTCAGAGGGCGGTCATTCAGTGAATCGGTTTTGTATTATTAATTTACTAAAATTTCAGGCCTTATAATATTAAAAATTAAATAAGTTTACAATTTATCACAATGTCTACGTCAATAAGAAACCGTTCGTGTTTCGATTACTGCTTACCAGAAGTTGACAGATGTTGTTTTTGTATTGGACTTGAATGTGGCTGCATTATAATAGGAATAATAGGATTGGTAAGTGAACATTAATTGGCTCATAATCTTAATTTCGTTAGGTGCAGGAATTGGTAAGTGAACATTAATTGGCTCATAATCTTAATTTCGTTAGGTGCAGGAATTGGTAAGTGAACATTAATTGGCTCATAATCTTAATTTCGTTAGGTGCAGGAATTGGTAAGTGAACATTAATTGGCTCATAATCTTAATTTCGTTAGGTGCAGGACATCCTACTCGTACATACATATGCGCCAGGCAACACATCACTTGTCATGGTCTCGAAGTAGTGATAAATGTCCCTGTGTTACGAGGTACCAGACAAGGAATCAAGCTAAGAGCGTCTCAGCACGCCTAGACCTGAGCCAATCTAGAACATCAACAACATATGCATCTGCTTGGCTGCTTCGGTTGTTGGTATTGGTATTGACCTGTTTCACTAGGCCACGGATCGAAGGTTCGATCATCTAGGATAATTTATAATGTTACAAACATTTGCAGTGGGAATCTGTGTATCAGCACCTATTTTATAAATGTGGTTATCAGATTCTAACACCCGTAAGGCTGCGTTTTCATCAGAAATGTGCGGGGATGCGTTGCGAGGGATGTTATAATAACCAATGGATCATGTTTGTAAAGAACCAATAGAATCGCTCTTATTTACCTAGCTTCGCGATTCTATTGAAATAGAAATAGAAAAACATTTATTAACTTTATGGACATCGTTACATTTATAAAGTAAACACAAAAGAAGTAGGCATTAACAACAAAACATATAGGTAACAGGAAAAAAAAGATCATACCATCAGACAGCGGTGTCCCGATGCCCAAAAAGACAAATGGACCTCACTCAGCATATAGCCTGGGCTTTATGGGCCCAGGCGCTGATTTTCAGTAGGCCCAGACTGAGATGACGCACGGACATTTGTGGCGGCCATACGTGTGTGCATATACATATAAGTATCATAAATACTATAGTATAGATAAAAATAAATGGTGAGTGATTCAATATATTGTGTAGTGTAATAATTGTAATACAATACATAGACATTAGATACGGTACCGAATGTGTAGTGTGACTGTGTGTGTGTGTGCGTGTGTGTGTTGGTACAGCACAATACAGGTGGTGCTGCAACTGGAAATGAATAACAATAATCTGCCGCAGGTGGGTAGTTTGACTGTTAGCGGCGCTTGGGCCCGCTGGTGTAATAACTCAACATCGACTAACTCACGCTTAAAATTAGTTCCTAAATGATTGCATTGGTGCTTCGTGATCATGCCATAATTGATTTTATTGGTTCTTATCAAACACATTCCTCGCAACGCATCCTCGCTCGACGCTCATCTCTGGTGAAAACGCACTCTAATACCCGCTCTGTTTAGCTGTGTAATAGTTTCTACATCACCTATTAAGTATGGCATTTCGTTTTTAAAAGTCTTTTGATAATCACCTGGTATAATCAAGTGACATGCTCTTTTCATATTTACAGGTCGTAGGAGGACCAGGTGCTATGTTGTTTTTCGTCTATGCCTGCTCCTTCAACTTCATACATGGCATCTTTTTTTACATCATGCTTCTCATCTGTATAGTAATGCTTATAATCATGATATTATTTCTGATTGGAATATGTTACGTAAGTATTCAATTATAATTTTAAAAATGTTTATTTAGATGCTTTATCGACAGTGAAGTGCAAAAACCTTTAAGTACAGTAAAACTAGTTTTGATAAGGAATAATTGAAAACGCCTCGGTAGCCTAGTAGTTGGAGAGCCTGGCGCTAAGTTCCAGGGTCAAAATCCCTGCTCAGGGATTTTTCCGCTATATAGCCTGACTTGTCTCGCATTTGGCCTATACCTACCCAATTATGACTTGATTTCAATTTTGGAGGCTTTTCAAATCAGTGGGACAGTATTTAACACTTCGGTACACGCCCGGCCTACTATGGTAGACCACAGTAACATAATTGTTGATAACTTGATAGTTTTGCATGTAAAAACGGTCTGGTTTTAAGTACCTAATTCTCAATTATGAAAGGACATCATCGGGATTTCATAAATTTTTGGTCCAAATATGAAAGTGCCGGCCAAGAAATAATAATGCTGTATTCTGTTAAAACTTGTCCCTCTGAGTATTTATTATTATGGCACCAAAGCTGTAGGGTCATTGTCCATGGTTTTATTTGAGTTCAAAAATAATTCAAACACCGCAAATAGTTGCATTTTCCAACATTGTACGAATGAATCTCGCCGTCGTGTTCCAGAGAACATAATTTTCGCATGGTCTGCCGCTACAGCTTTTTCGTGCCAGAAAGCGCGCGTGTCTGTAATGAACACGTGGAGCCAAATCTGTGGCATTTACTTCCTGTACAAGACAACTCTTCTGAGGAATTCACCGCAGCTCAAATAATGACTATCGTGTCGATGGTACAAAGACATATTACGGAGGAAATACTTGATTTTGAGCAGTATGAAAATATAGCACCGGCCGAGTTTCATACTTGGACAGGACTCACTCAAGATCAGTTTACTGAATTATTAGACAGTTTACCAAGTCTGAGAACTAAAAAGAATAAAAGAACCGTACTGGCGGCAGTATTAGTCAAGTTAAGAACAGGTGACTCGGAAACCACAGACATATTAGTTCTTACAATGACGTGTAGTTGACCGTTTAGAGACCAGTCGCAACCTGTGCGCGCCGCCAGTTGCGTCCATTCGGTCGTTTGATGTGGACATTGATTTGTTAATCGGTTAAGTTAACTACCTGCAGCGTATTTTGGTTCCAGCGTGCAGCAAGAACGCGCGGCTTGCTAATATTTTTAAATGTAGCGAAACAGCGTTTCATACGTGGTTAAAAATCGGACGCTACGCTCTGTTAGAAGATTTTGTGCCCTTTAATGTTGGGTTTGACCATATTTCCCGTGAGGATGTAGCACACAGGAACCTTTTTCTACCCAACAATCTGTTTGGGAACCCATCGAGCCCAGAAGATGAAAGGAAAGCGATCACGATTTGTGGTGGTACACGTACGTACGTCTATCTGCAAAAAAGTGGAAATTATTTTTTTCAACGCAAGTCTTACAGCTATCACAAATACAGAAACCTCCTCAATCCGTTCCTCTTGGTTTCTTGTGATGGACACATTATCGAAGTCATCGGACCATATGCTGCCACCACGTCTGACGCAGATATAATGAATGACATGCTTAATAATGCTGACAGTGCCTTCCACTGGTTTTATAGGAGTGGAGATGTTTTTATTCTGGACCGTGGTTTTCGAGACTCAGCAAATCTGGAATCTTGCGGATACGTACAACATATGCCTGAAACAAAGTATCCAAATGAGACACAGTTAACCACGGATCAGGCCAATAAGTCCAGACTGATAACAATCTGTCGTTGGGTGGTTGAAGTGGTCAACGGCAGGTTCAAAAGAGATTTTCGCCTGTTGCGAAATGTATATAATAACAGAGCCCTTCACAGCATGTTCGACTATTTCAAGATAGCAGGGGCGATCATAAATCGTTTTCATGTTTTGATTGAAGATAATCCAAATGCTGCTGCGATTTTAGAGATTATCCACCAAAGAATTAATATGCCAAATAGATTGGCAGATCTTGTAATACGCCATAACTACAATCGCAGACGTGCTCAGTTTACTTTAATGACTGCAGATATGCCAGAGTTCGTAGATTTTCCAAGAATGGATGAGAACGAATTATTTTTATTCACTCTGGGCGTTTATCAACTAAAACAGGCCAAAAGCTATTGCGGTCAGCACGTCCTTGACAATGGAGCATTCACAATTGAGCTCAGCAATGAGTTATCAAATGAAGACTTGGCGGAATTGCAGGGCAATGATTTATGGATGATAAGAGGCCGACTGCAATCGCGGCATGTTAGAGCAAGACAGTATTATGTCTATATTGAAATCGATAGGTCGTTATCAGGCCGACAAGCAATCGCTCACTATTATTGTTCGTGCATCATATGAAAGCGAACAATTGGATGCTGCTTCCATATTATGTGCATTATATGGTACATGAGCCATGCACGACATTTGCCGGCAATAACCCCTCCAGCTTATGGATTGGAGAACATTATTGTTGTACCAGACGACGATAATTTTATAGTATTTAATTAAACAAAATAACCCCTGTATATATATTTTATTTATAATCCTCAAAAACACAAAACAAGATCAACATATCCAAAATAGGTCAAGAACCAATATATCTTACTAAACGATGTTCAAAAATGCTGTGTACCCAAATTTATATTCACAATAAATTTCAATTTCAATTTCAATTTCAAAATGTCTAGATATGGTAGAACAAATCATTTGTTTTTGTTTATTAAATTCACTGAAAATGTATGAAGATGTTGAATTTTTGAACTCCAATAAAACCAAGGACAATGACCCTACAGCTTTGGTGTCATACTAATAAATACTCAGGGGGACAAGTTCTAACGGAATACAGCCTTTTTTTTTATTGGCCGGCATTTGGACCAAAAAAGATGATGTCCTTTGGTAACACGTCATTACTTCAGCTGACCTCATCACTTGCAAAGTTTTTAAAAATATGGCTCTTAAGTCTTGGGCCGACTATAGTCCGTGCGGGTATTGGGGTACCAAATTTATTTAAAGATTCTTAGAACATTTCCAGTATGGAAAAATTTAAACTTGCCGTAAGCGCATTTCTCTCACCAGGCAGGCCAATGTTTAGAATGATATGAAAATATCAATTTAAATGATTGATTTACTTATTTAGACAAAATAATGAAGGTTATTCACAGAAGTTCAATTTCTTATTTTTTTCTATCAATTTCTGTTAAATTGCTCATAGTTCATGTTTATTACTAGTTACTTAAGAATGTTAAGTTTATAATGTTCTTCTTTTCTAAATTTATTTATTAACTAGCTTTCCGCTCGCGGCTTTTCCTGCGTGAACTAATTTTTTATAACATAGGTACTTAGATTTTTTCCGACTTACGATACTTGTTATTCACAAAATCTTAGTTACGAGTAGCATTTACGTCCTAAAAAGAACCCTCATGCAAAATTTTAAACTCCTAGCACTTGTAGTTTCTGAAATTTCGTGATGAGTAAAAATAAATTCAGTATGACCTTAAAAACTAAAATAGGTAAATACAATAAAATAGTAACAGTTAGCACTTATAAGACTAAATTATAAATCAAAACCACAGAATAAGAAAAGAATTAAATTAACATTTTATCGCCACAAAAATAAAAAAAATAAAAATTCGAAATATTAATTTAAAGTGTAATATGCTTTGCTTTTATGAAGTGTTTTAAGCATATCTTAAAATGTATCACATTTTGGTAAATGGTTATACACTATAATAGCCATGTAATGAGAACCATGCATCAGGAGTATGAGTCGCGCTGTCGGTCAAATTAAATCATTTTCTCGGCGTGAGATGTACCGTGTTGGTTCATCGCCAATTCTTTCAAAATATATGGCATATTTTTTTAACTAAACGACATAATTCAATAATATAAAGGCAAGTAACTGTGAGGATCTTCATTTTTGCAAATACGGGCTTGCATGAGATTTTGGGTGCCTTCAATGTTTTAAGTCTAAGGCAGCGTTTTTGTAGAACAAACACCGATTGTACGTCTGTTGCATTGCCCCAGAGTGCAATCCCATACCTCATCCACATAAATCTTTTCCTTTCCTTTTATATGTCCTTCCATATTTATGTATGTATGTTCGTTACTCTTTCACGCAAAAGCTACAGAACAGATTTAGATGAAACTTTAGAACTATCAGAATAACACATAGGCTTCTATTTATAAAGATTTTTTATATATATATGTATGTATATGTTACAGAAATGAAGTTCACGCGGGTGAAGCCGCGTGCGAAAAGCTAGTACCTAACTATATAATGTTTCTATTATGTATGTATGTAATTTTAATTTTAATTTTCAGGATTGGGCATGTGGCGCTGAGCTCTACCTATGGTTCGTTCTAGTGACGAATATACTAGCTCTCATCACGTTAATAGTAGCAGGGATTCTTGGTTCTTGCTTTGTTCTCATGCTGATAGGCATCGTCGTTATGCTCATAAACCTTGCCAGTAAGTACCACCAATAAACTCCTTTTTTTATATTGCCCGTCATGACCGAGATGACCTCACTCCACTTGAAGGAAAGCGATCAGTTATGAGGCTGATAAGCACAGTAATGCAAAGGAATCACTAAGCTAGCCTCATCTTAAGGCCCGCAGAACTCATAAATAAGTTTGACATGTAATTATATTAAGGATGATAAAATTGTGGAATCAGCTTTCCCCAATGGAGTCCTTCAAGAGGCGTTAGAAAGATTTTTACGGGGTCGGCAACTTCCGTAGGCTACGGTTACCCGCTTACAATCAGTCATTCTTGTTTGTTACTGAGGCAGTATGAAAAAAAGTATTAGTAGTTTAAAGAGAAATGCCATTACAAGCAGGGAACATAGTACTACCAGTCAGGGGGGGATTCTGCCTAACAAAAGGTGGGGTAGTATGATTTTGGAATGTGTTGTATGTAGCGGCCCTTATGAATAATACACAGAAACAAAAAATGCCGAATTGCATCCCTCACAACCGGCTTTCGAGTTATTTTGTAAAAACTAGTTTTTGGCACCTTTGATTAAAAATGTCGCTTTGCCCCCCAAGGTTGAAAACTTGTATTTTTCTTAGGGGTTAGAGCACTTGCTAGAGCACTTGCATACAAGAAAATGATCAGTATTCTAAAAAACATTTTCTTGTATCGGTGGGTTTACACCAAGCAAGCGAATGCTATCGTATATATCTCTCTCAAATTCTCTTTGTGTAAACAGATACGGACAATAGTAGATTGTTACACAAGATGAGAAAGTTACCTTTTCAATGCACGAAATGGTTTGGCGCGCGAGCGTTGCGAGACCGCTAATAGTTCGAGGGCATTGAAAAGGTTTTTCTTCCGAGGTAAACACTCTGCTTTTCATTACGAATTTAAGGAAAGTAAATAATAATCAGATACATAAGTTCAACCAACAAAATTTTATTGAAACTTACCTATAACAAAGTTGATGATATTTCTATTTTTTCATTTCTATCGTCAATGCTTAGCGAAAATGTATTCAATTAAATACTAATTAAGTGAAACATACATTAATGAGTATATTCCTGCTTCGATTGTTTGAATATTCATTTGAAATCAAGATAAAGAAATTTCAAATACAGCTGTGGCTGAATAGAATACATCGACTTGCCGCAAAAGGAATGTCAAAATAGAAGGTGACATTTGACAGTTATTTACTTTCAGCCCTAGGGCTGAAATTTTTTTTACAGCTCTAGGGCTGAAACTGAAGCTTTCAACCCTATGCTCAGGCAACTTCAAGCGTACTTTCCGTGTATGAGTAATGAAAAGAAAATTTCATAGATAGAATGAGCATTTGCTCGCTTAGTGTAAACCCAACGTGATGTAACTTTTTCGCTTGGTTTTATGAACAAATTGTAACAAAACGTCGAGAGCGTCATACTCTTACTTCCAATGCGGTTCGGGTAAATTCAAAAACGATGAATGCTCAATTTTCTGATACAAGTGAATGCTCAAATCTATCAGCGCCTTTATGAGTTCCTCCCTAAACAACATTACAAAATAATTCCTAGCCCACATTTTGTTCCTGTATTCCCGTTGTCCCAGGCGCCGTGTCCCGCCCAACGGGGACAGCGGTACTTTTTTGCATTGACGCTGTCTTAAGGGGAGGTGGTTCACAAAACACGTTTTTAGAATTCAGTTTTAAAATAGTAAACTATTAAATTAAAATCTAATAAATTTTATTGATATTGTTGTGGGAATAATACGGGGAATTCATACGGTGGAAACATGACTTGAGGAAGTTGGCTCGATAGAATAAATTCACAAAGTTACTTCTTTTCGTGGCATTTTGTCTTCTATTTTGGGTTTTATTCCTAAAATTATTGATCTTAAAATTATAGGTCTTTTACCAAAACAAAGTTTAAAGATAACTGGAGGGATTTCATCCGATGGTTTTTCGTTATTTTATCTTTTAATTTTTTAATCGATTATTTTAGCGATTTTTGGTCCGCGTGACGCTCACAAGTTTCCTTCGGGAAATGTTGTGCAGAACCACCTGGCATCAAATGGTTGAATCTCATGGCCTAAACAAGTACTATTTTTCTGCTTTTCAGTTTGCTTCTGGTTTATGATGGTAGTGAACACCTATAAGAAATTGGAAATGTATTAAATCACAAAATACTAGCTGAAAAGACGGCTTGGCTGGCATATTTGATGGTTTAAATTATTACCAGAAACTCGTGGCGCTAAAAATTTACATGTGGGTAAAAATTACAAGATGGAAGGCGCTTCATTATATTATTATTTATGTCTAATAAAGCTTAAGGTAGATTCATTCTAGTGACAAGATGACTTTTATTCATGCAAATGCATTATAAATGCAAATGTTACCTATATTTTGTTAAAATTATTCCTAATAAAGTATGAACTGCTTTGAGTATTATTTATAATTAGCTTTTTATTCCCGACTTGGTCAGCGTGAACCTGTTCTTTTATTTACATCTCTGAGGGGTATATTTACGCAAATACCTATGTCCCATCTCATCTCTACTAACTATCTTAGGGATGATTACAATTTTATCTTCCGAACTTTTTTTTTTAAGATGACCTCACTCCACCTGATGGAAAGCGGTCGTGAGGTCCAGATATGAGGCTGACAAGCCCAGTCATTCAAACGAATCACTGGGCTGGCCATCCTCACCTTGAAGGCCTGCAGAAATGCCTTTTCACGCCCCGCTTGAAGAACCCGGGACTATAAGAGAAAGGGAACACATGTGCTGGAAGAGCGTTCCACGTCTGGATGGTACGACAAAGAAATGAGTCACCGAACTTTTTAGTCCGGCCCAACAAATGTTGAATTGTGTGTGGATGACGCCGTAGTCCAGCACGCGTGGTACGGGAGTGGAAAGGTGAGGGGTGAGGGGAGGGTGGGGGAGGGGGGGGGACTTTGATTTTGAATAAAACACATTAAATGAAACGCTTTTTTTTCAGTTTTTCTTAACTAATGTTATATTTGGTGTTCTACATTTATTGTAAAAAATTGCCAGTCCAATTTCCGCCTCTGGAGATTCTGCAGGAGGTAATTCGCCGGCGGTAATTTTCGAAGCTATTTCAAAGAAAAATTTCGTTCCCGGTACAGCTTTGGTCTCTTGATCGAAATTCGTAACGCACAATGCAACGTTGCGGTATGCGGCTCAAACGCAGCGTCACGACTCACGAGGCCACAGCGTTTACCGTCTCTGCGGAGAAGTGGCTGTTGATTTTGCCACAGCTACCAAAGTAGATGTGTCAACATGAACATAATTTTGGAATTTGACTGTAGCTATTTTTCATAATGTTCTTTCGTCATCTCTTAGGGTCAATGATAATTAATTTTCATTTACACCGAAAGAATACTGACAAAAAAGTAAGAGGAATTTTATTGAGAACGAGCATTCTATACCTTGTACAAATTTAGGATGATAATGTTGACATTTCACGTCTATGAAGTATCCTATTTTTTTCGGTAAAGTAATAATATTATACTTTATTGACCGCCTACTTGAAGCACAAAATAAAGAGTTTACAGAAGGACCGCTCGCACCTTTTTCCTAAACTTGCGTGAACCGCCTAGGCCTAGAGTTACTACTATACCTATTCACTCTGAATTTTCAAAATGAAGTAAGTAGGTTATACCTACTTGACAGAACCGGCCAAAAACAAAATTCATCATGTGAAACATTCTTAGAATATTCTTCAGTTAGAGCATTAAAGACCGGAGACGCCACGCGAACTTATTTCTATGCAAAAAAGTCTACCATTTTCTGCGGGGGACGAGGTAACATGTGTGCGTGTCGTGCACATGTCGCTACACACGCACACTATGAAAATATTTAACACTGGCATGAACAAGACTCACACAAAACTCGTCTCTTAGAGACGAACGTGTTTATTCCGAACCTACAGTTATAGTAACACAAGCTGATGTCCATAGAGCTAATGATAGTGATTAAGATGCGTTTTGTACATTATCATTGTAGGGCTTAGCCGGTCCAATGATAATAGATAAAAAAAGAAAAAAAAGAAGAGAAGTGAAGTTTGAAGGACATATTGCCGGACCAAAATGATTCGTGTTGCAGGGTTCGAAGGAACCGGTCCAATACTATTTGCCTGAAGGGTCGATATAGACCAGACCAGAGCTGATTGTTATCTGCCTACAGAGCCATTGAAGACCGGACTAGAGCATATTGATAAATGTGTAAGGAATGATCTGTATTTTGTCAGGATAATCGAGCGATGCTTTTTGTTTCAGAACCATAGTGATTTAGCCACCCCCACCTTACCTTGATCTCATTCTTCGGGTGTTGTTTGGGCGTTCGGGGCCTCCGCTCCAAGCTACCCTCTGCACATGAGGCTGATAGGGCCCTCTTCGCACAATAAGATTGGCGAAGAGCTTACTAGCTTAGGGCACACTAGTTAAGCACTCACCCTCCCCGTCTATCCCGGCGGGGAGATAAACTATTAACACACACCCCTGGGAATATCCAACCCGGGGTTATCGTTATAGGCCAAGTAGCGCGACTGCCGCACAGTTTCTTATCACTTCTTCTGTGCGGAACGCGACGCGAAGAAGTGACAGTAATTATCGTCTAGGAATTAACAGTTGTCACTGGCGGGCGCCATGGCGCGTCTCGACCAGATTCTTAAGAAACTATTATCTTATCTCGCCAGGAAGGATGGCCTTTTGGAGGACATCGTAGATGAGATTCCCGAGCTCGGGGATCTGATAGACGATGACCCGCCGAGGCCACCTGTCCACATAGCAGCCGCTCAGTGCGCTATGGAAATCGCAGAGACAGAAAGCCAAACCTCGGCAGAGGACACTTCGTCCTCCCTTGTGGGTAAAAAACGTTCTAAAAAGCAGAGAGCTTCCGCCGCACCCCCGATCAAGAGGCAGCCGGCTCCTGCCGTGTCGCCCACCTCCCCCTTCCCGCTCCCCCCTACCCAAGCCATCAACAAGACTGCGCCTAGACCTATCCCTCTAGAGCGCATCCAACCCGCCCCCGTGGCAAAGCCCATCTCGGCCTCCGGCTCTGACCCCTCCACACAGAGGAAAGAGCCGTCCCCGCCCCCACTCATAATTCAGGACAAATCGCTGTGGGTAGCAATATCCAGGCGGTGTGCTGAGCAAAAGCTGAACTATGTCTCAGCAAAGACCCAGCGCGATGGGATGCAAGTAAAGGTGCAAACCTCGAACGATCACCGTCGTATGACGCGTCTTCTGAAGGACATGAAAGTGTCCTTCCACACCTACGCCCTACCCGAGGAGCGTCATCTCCGAGTGGTAATAAAGCGTGTCCCCAAAGAGCTTTCCAGCTCAGACGTCCTGGCCGACCTAAAGGCCCAGTCACTCCCTGCCATCGAAGTGCACCGCATGCACCGCGGCCGATCCCACGCCCCTTATGACATGGTACTTGTCGTTCTTGAGCATTCGCTCGCCGGCAAGGCCATATTCAACATAGAATCAATATACCAACTCTCCGGCATTATTGTAGAACCCCCAAACAGGAAGGGGTTCATAGGCCAGTGTCACCGCTGCCAGTTATACGGGCACTCCGCCCGTAATTGTTACGCCACACCCAGGTGCGTAAAGTGCCTGGATGACCACGCCACCATGAACTGTCCTAGACCCAAGGACCGCACCCAGTGCACGGAGCCCCCAAACTGTGTGCTCTGCGGGGAATTGGGCCATCCCGCCAACTACCGCGGGTGCCCCAAGGCTCCCAAAGCCAGGCACTCGAGCCGCCCCGTCACAAGTCCAGTGAATCCCCCCAGGGCCTCGGCTCCCCAGCCAAAGCCACAACCTCCGCCCAACATGTCTCCGGAAAACTTCCCCGCCATTAAGCGTAACCCCACCACCACCACCAGTAAGGAAATTCCTCCTCTTCTGGACGTGCCATGGGTGCGTAAGCCTCAGCAGACTCCACCTGCTGCTCCCCCAAAACCGCAAGGGCCTGCTTCCCAGAAACCCTCAAGGGCCGCGCATCCCACACCCGCACCCCGCCCCTCTCCCGCCCAACCCAGCCAAAATGAGGATTACTCGCTGGTCTCGAGCTTCCATGAAGCCTTTGACTTCAATGAGGTCTCGAGAGTGGCGAACCTAATTCGCAACTCTGCCGGGAACCCCATGGCTAGGTTTCATGCCGCTGAGCAAGCCTACGCATTAGGGCTTAAACTCAGCAACCTCAATTTCGAATCAAAATGATTCACACCACTAACGAAAGTAGAGTCAAACCCCGATCCCTTAAAATAGGTTATTTCAATGCTGACGGTTTTTCCGAACAGCGGTCGCTTATTGCCGATTTTATTAGGACCCATCAGCTAGATATATTTTTAATTCAAGAAACTTTTCTCAAGCCCAGTAAACGGGATCCCAGGCTAGCCAATTATAATATTGTTAGGAATGATAGGTTAACCTCCACCAAAGGAGGAACGCTCATATACTATAAACGGTCTCTTCACTGTGTACCCATGGACCCCCCCGATCTTGATTGGATTGAGACCTCTGTCTGCCGCCTCGGCATGACTGGTCACCAACTAATCACTATAGTATCTGCCTATCTACCCCCGGGAACCCCGGAAAATCCCAAAGACCTGACCCCTCATGACATTCAAGTGCTCATGAATCTCGATGACTCAGTGCTTATTGCCGGCGACTTTAACGCTAAACATGGCTCGTGGAATTGTCACAGTACAAATCCTCGCGGTACGCGTCTTGAGTCGCTGGCAGAGGCCCTGTGTTTTGACATCATAGCTCCCATGTCGCCCACCCATTATCCTTACGTCGTTGACCATCGTTCTGACGTTCTCGATCTTGCACTTCTAAAGAATATAAACCTACGTTTGTCCTCTATAGAAGTGCATCACGAGCTAGACTCCGATCATAGACCTGTCGTTATCGAGTTTTCTCCTTGAATAGGTCCGCCTGACTCAGGCACTCCTCCTCCCAGCAAAGTCCTTGTTGACTGGCAAAAACTAGGCGATCGCCTAAAGTCCAACCCTCTCCCAGGTACCATAGCCGGAGAAATAACCTCAGTCCAGGACACAGTGGTTGCGATCGACTCTCTCTCTAGTCACGTACAGAGCACCGTGGCTGAATGCTCGCGGCGGGTCCCTGACCTGGGCCACCAACGTTTCAACCTACCGCCCGACGATGTGCGTGCACTATTGACGGAGAAGAACGCAGCCACTCGTGCTTACGACTCATGTCCCACCGAAGCAAACCGCGCTCGCTTGCGATCTTTACAGAGGGACGTAAAGCATCGTATAAACGAACTTCGGAGCGCTTGTTGGGACGACATGCAATAAAACTTAGAGCCTTCCCACCAAGCATTTTGGCAACTAGCGCGGACGCTCGAGTCCGACACGGTTACCCCGATGCCTCCTCTTAATCGTCCAAACCTGCCTCTGGCCTTCGATGACGACGAAAAGTCTGAATGCCTAGCAGAAAGCTTAGAAGCTCAATGCTCCCCCAGTACTCTTCCAGTAGATCAAAGTCACCTCACAGAAGTCGACTCCTTTGTCGCAACTAAGGCCAGTACTCCTCCTTCAGACTCCCCCCCTCAATAGGGTCACGGTCGAGGAAGTACAAACCATAATCAAGGACCTCCACCCCCGAAAAGCCCCTGGCTTAGACGGGATATCAAATAAAGTGCTCAAGCACTTCCCTAGCCACCTTCTAGTCTTGCTCACTGCAATATTCAATGCAGCCATAAGCAATCACATCTTTCCACAAGCCTGGAAAGAAGCAATAGTCATCGGCATTGGTAAGCCTGGCAAACCCCGCTCAGAACCATCCAGCTATCGCCCAATCAGTCTTCTCAACTCCATCGGGAAGATCTATGAGCGACTCATCCTTAGCTGACTAAAGGACTTTGTAGAGTCCAAGAGCCTTATTCCCCGTGAGCAGTTTGGCTTCAGAGTCAGACACTCTTGTGTCCAGCAAGTGCATCGCATAGTCGAGCACGTGCACACCGGGTTTGCTAGGACTAGACCCCACAAAACAGGCGCTCTCTTCTTCGATGTGGCAAAAGCCTTCGATAAGGTTTGGCACAATGGCTTGCTTTACAAGCTATACAAACTAGGAGTACCCGATCGTCTTGTGCTCATCATTCGAGACTTTCTCTCCAATCGAAGCTTCCGCTACAGAGTGGACGGAACCCTGTCCCGCCCGCACACCATCAAAGCCGGAGTCCCTCAAGGCTCCCTGCTCTCCCCTCACCTGTTTACGCTATACACCAGCGATCTCCCCGTCCTTCTGCCAAAGCCGTTATCGGTCAGGAATAGGATAGCCCTATTTGCCGACGATACAGCACTATTGTGTACGTCCCGCACTATAGACTCTATCACCAAGTCTCTCCAGTACGCTGCCAACACCATCGGAGCGTGGTTTAGGAAATGGAGAATAGAAGTTAACCCTGACAAAAGCGCTGCCATCCACTTCCAGAGGGGTAAACGCTCTCGCAACCTCCCTCCCATCACTATGTTCGGAAAATCTATCCCTTGGGAAAAGAAAGTCCGTTACCTAGGCGTCCACCTTGATTGTGGTTTGACCTTTCGAGCCCACATCAAAATAGTAAGAAATCGCGCCGCCTTTGTGTTAGGCCGTCTCCACTATCTCATTAACAAGCGTAGTAAGTTGACCCTTAGAAATAAGGTGAGACTCTACACGTCTTGCACCCGCCCCATTATGACCTACGCTAGCCCCGTCTTTGCCCATGTGAACAAACAAGTACTCCATAGGTTACAGGCCCTGCAGAACAGGTTCATGCGAAAAGCTACGGGCACCCCCTGGTTTTTACGCAATGAAAATCTCCACATTGACTTAGGTCTGCCGACCATCTCGCAGCACCTAAAGCAATTGTCCCAAACATTTTTCGACTCTACTCAGACCCACCCCAATCCCTTGGTAGTGGAGGCTGGTAACTACACGCCCGACCCCAACACCATTCGTAAGGCGCGCCGCCCTAGGCACGCACTTACCGAACCGGACGATGTTATCACGCTAGCCATTGCCACCGCCAGACAACACTCCACCAGACCGATCTATCGTCCACGCCGGCGTGGTTGCGCGCCGCGACCCCAGTCATATTTAGATTCGCGTAACCGGCACGTGCCGGGTCGTTTCTCTCCTCAAACCTACGTCCGTTTGTCATCTCCCAGTAACGCCCTAAGCCGAGGTTCGTGTCCCCCCTTGGGGCGCCCTTAGGAACGTTACTTATAAGGGTTGAGAGCCTTCCGCTCACCCACTTGTCCGGTGAAATTGTGAAAGCCATCAGCGGCTAACAATGCATGCCATGTAGAAAAAAAAAAAAAAAAGGAGCAGTCAGTCTTGGCTCTGGCGTTGCTCGGTGCACTGGTTGTAATAAGCTAGCTTATCCTAGACGCTCTTGGATAGTTAATTTAAAATTAATTATTATCATAAATTATAAAAGTGCCCTGTGGCAATTTATAATTAATAAAACTGTCTTCACTTGTGGTAAAACTAGGTATTTACCACATGAGATAATTGTGTATTACGATTTGGTTAAGAACTCAGTTGTATTGAATGATTATGATCTACTTTAAAAAAGATTAAAGAAGCTTTATTTATCTTGAGATCCCAGATCCTATCCATTTCCTCATTCTTCATCATCCAGCAAATCACTCAAGTCTTCTCTTAAAAAGTTTTCGTACGTTTCCCCATTTAGATTGTCTGGGAGAAAGTAAGGTCCAATCAAATGATTGGAGATAATGCCCATCCACACATTCACGCTGAATCTTCGCTGGGATCCCTTCACTCTTTTCTTATCGGGATTTCTTAGTTCTTTGGGGGCCCAGTAATAGGCGTTGTGATAGTTCGTTATTCCATCTTTGTCAAATTTGGATTCATCTGTCCACAAGATATTTCTTAGAAAATCTGGGTCTTCTACGTCAGCATTTATCATAAATCTACAGAAGTCCAACCTTCTCGCCGGGTCTCCTTCTTCAATAGCGTGTACCGGCGTATAATGGTACGGGTACAGGCCAGCAGTATGCACTGTAAACCACACTCTCCATTGCGAAAGTCCCAGATCACGGGCAACAATATTAGTGGAAGTAGTCGGATCCGCTCGAAAGCGTTGCACAATCTCATTGTCATGTTCTTCGTCGTCATTAATTCGTGGTCTTCCCATGTCTGTATTTCGTCTCAAAACAGAGCCAGTTTCTCGAAGTCTTCGATACACTCTGTCAAAAACGGCCACATCCGGCACTCGACGTCCGGGGAAGCGAGTTATGTATTCGTTGCGAGCTCGCGCAGACACACAACCGCAGAATCCGTAACAAATAAGCATATTCCTCAGGCGTGTAGGACGTCATCTTCAACACTTCCGAATCACAAGTACAAATCAGAGCCCGGTTAACAAGCACAGTAGTCACAAATCAGAAGAAATAGTCCAGAATCACAGCCAAGTCGAGAAAAAAGAGCAAAACGATATCACATCTACTATGTACGAAGCACAAAAGCAGACTGACAACCAAAACAATATCCCTTGTATTCCCAGCCCTAACCGGTTTTTTTTCTTTCATTCGCCCCTACATAAATCGTCACTTGTCTCGCTCGCACGGTGCGTCTTAACTTGAAGGACAATAGGCGCGGGCCTGTTAGAACTGCTACCTGGAGCGTCCCAACTACTTTTTTCCACGAAATGTAATAAAAACCCTAGATTGTTATACATCGTTGGATAGCTGATGAAACGTAGATAATTTTAAACACATCTGCCGAACAACTGCCATACTGTTTTTTGTAATATCCCTTAGAGAAAAATGAACTTTCTAATATTTGTTTTCATTTCTTAACTTTAACTTGTCTACTACGGCCTGTTCAATTAACTTATAGGTGAGGGACGATGTAAATTGTGGCGTGAGACTCACCCTCCACCACCTGAGTATATGGCGCCCCTTGAACATCTTCCTGCCGGATGTGAACTGCCGTGGCCCACATGGAAGTCGCTTAACCGTCTCCGAACCCAAGTGAGCCGCTGCAGGAGTAACCTTTTTAAATGGGGGTACATCATTGCGGACAGGGTAAAATGCGACTGCGGAACCTCGGACCAAACAATGCAGCACCTGCTGGTTTGCCCCCAGTGCCCTACCAGCTGCTCAATTAAGGATCTATATGAGGCCTCTCCCACTGGGGTGGCGATGGCGGAGCACTGGGCTGCTGTTATTTAGTATTGGCGATGGGATCATCGATACGAAGAAGAAGAATTAACTTATGCACTATTTTAATAATTGACGTCCTATAGCATCTTCTTACACATGTAAACATGCAATAATAATAATAATAAGACCCACAAAATAAACAAAATTTAATTTAGAAGCCTTAAAATCGGCAATTTTCAATAAAAAAATTGAAAGTCGAATATCTCGAAATGGGTTAAGTTTGGGGTAGGGTGTTTCATAGTGAAATAAGTCACAAATTATGGGTACTCCACGCCCTTAACGGATCTAGCACGATTTTTCCTGTAACCCTGTATATAACCCAGAGATCGCCATCATGGCCATTGCTCTTGGTAAACACTGATACTGTACGATAGTCAGCCATAACAGCAAAAATGTCGTATAAAAATCTGTTGCTACTAGTACGCTAGAAAAGAGAAGAAAAGATTTCGAAACGATAAAAAAATAGGACTCTTAAGTGAGACACCGCAGTTTTTATATGATTAGGAAAAAAATAAGAGATAAACTTAAAATAATACACCACTTCTAGCTACAAAGAAATCACTGTGTTTCTCACAAAAAAAAATCTTATACACGTAGATACAGATGCGATTCTATTCATCTTGGCAAAATGTTAACTAATAATGATGAGTGATTGCCTTGTCTTTTACTTACTTCCGATTTATGTCAGTATTTACTTAATCTATCTATACAAATAATAAATAAAATTTAAGTGTCTGTTTGTAATTTCAAAAGAACAGATTTCACTGAATGCGAAAGAATACTATACGGTAACTTCATCAGAAAATCTATTTTTCAAATATTTGTCTGTCTGTCTGTTTGTTCCGATTAATCTCTGGAACGTATGGACCGATTTTGGCGGGACTTTCACGGGCAGATAGCTGATGTTATAGGGAGTAACGTAGGTTACTTTTATTTTAGAATAATATTGATAAAGGCGACCACCGATACCATCGAGGGTTTTGCATCTAATACCATCGATAGTATTGTGTTTTTAAACAGCATTAAGAATAAGAATAGAATAAGAATAATTTCATTGCATAAATTTAGTATACACTACACCAACATACAGTATATCATTACACGGCAGTATCAATTAACAGTAGGTTGTTACAAAACCATAACAACAACATGTTACAAATAAATAAACTTACCAACATAGTACATACTGCTACATTAACATTACAAAAACCAAAAACAAACGAAACTATCGATAGTTTTGTACTAACGATTGCCAGTGATTTTACGATACTATTATTTTTTCGGGTTATACTAGTTATTAAAAAACAAAAACTTCAACATTAGGCTTTTATACTGCAAAAACGAACAATTAGGGTAATTGTCCGTATAAAGAGCAGGAATCGCGTCGAAGAATATTTTAGAAAGCTAAATTTACTAACGACACCCTCCCTATACGTTCTTGCAGTCTTATGTAATTTTGCCAAACACATACTGACTAGTATGAGACAGAGAACGAGAGACAGAAAAGAGAGAATACGAGACGAAAATACTTCCAAAGTGTGATAAGGCCTAATTTGACATAGTTAAACATTGCGCACACTGTTAGGAGATCAAACTGTTTATCAAATTACCAGTTTACATAAAAAGTTCAGTTTACTATTCAAGTTTCAGAAATACCCTCAAATCGTTTCTTTTGGAAAAGTGTTTGTATAGCGTGGCGGAGTTGTAGGCTATTGTTATTGTTATTTTATTTTTGTAATTTGTTTCGGAATGCTTTATGTTTTGAATTTTTTCTGACATTGCTTTTAATCCCAATTTAATCTAATTCTAAACCTTAAAATTAATAATCGTTCTATTGTGAATGATATTAAGTATTGTTTTTAAATGTGCAATTACACACAATGTAAGTTGTATTTGAATAAATGAAATGAAATGAAACTAGTATTGGATGCAAAACTATCGATAGATAGATTAAGTAAATACTCACATAAATAGGTACGTAAGTGAAAGACAAGGCAATCACTCATCATTTTATGTGAACATTTTGCCAAGATATAAAACATTGATGGCCTTGCATTCCTACAAAAGAGCTCAGTGTGGTCACCCTGCCTCGTGCATTTGCACCAATGTATGGAAAAAAAAGAAATGCGTTCAACTTCTGATTGCAGGCACTTAGAGCCGTCTCAAACGTCAATTCTTGTTCTCCATCGCCGTCACATTCGTTTAGAAGTGTTTCCAGCTACGTAGAACCTCTGGAAGTCATAAAACAGGTGGCGCAGACAGCCGGAAGATTTTCGTCTGAGTCATCACGTTTTTTTACAATAACTCCTAAATGGAAGCGTCACGAAAGTTCAAAACTGGTTGTGACGCGTCACATATCGCATCACATTCCTTCTATAAAGAAAGATCTGTCCGAAATGTGATATTTCGTGAAATAATCAAGAAAAACCAAGTGGCTCAGACAGCCGGATTACTGGCTGTCTGACCACATGTTTTTGAAGATTTCTCGAAAAGTATTGCATCTTGATGGATGAAATTACTTCAGATGCCGTCACATATTGCGTCACTAACCTTTTGATAAGGAAAGGGGCCCTGAAACCGTTAAGACGCTTAGATCAAAAGTGGCCGAAATTGCAAAATTCTGGCCGTCTGAGCCACGTTTTTTTCATTTTTCAAAGAAAGTATAGCGTCACAAACGATAAAACCATGATCGATTGCCGTCACTAACGGTTCGTTATCAATTTATATAAGCGAGATCTCTGTAGGATGAGTGGCTCAGACTACATAGCAAAATAGATGCAAAAATACTGAAAAATGCACACAAACTTAAAGTAATAGAACGAAGAAACTATTAGGTATAGCCTGTGATGGTAACAAGGATATTACGTAGCAAAAATAGGCCTGTGACAAAGAGGCAGTCATTTTTATAAATTAATTCTAAATTCATCATCATTCAATTCATTCATCAATCATTTTTATAATTTTTTTCCATACCACTTGCAACACTGCTAACTGCATCAATACCAAAGCCTTAGTGAGATCTAATACATGTAAGTATACCTACGAGTGATAACACCTACCACCTAACAAGGTTATTTTTGAAAACCGTGAAATAAATCGGTCTTAAACTTAGCAGCACCTTAAATACTCTTTACTGAAACTCATGGACAGCATCAAGACTTTTTCATAAATACAGATGACAGGTCGCAATTTTTCTGTCATCCGAATTCAATGGTGTACGGAATAACACAATTTATAATCATATTTAATTCCTTGATTAGACTAAAATCTACGAAGTATAGTGTTTCCCGTTTGTATAGGTTCTTAGATATTTAAAATCATGTGGTGTTCGTCGTGGGATTGTTTACCTGACGTTAATTATTGTTGTTGGTGTATCGGGCTACGATGTGGAAGTATTATAATTGCGATTTTATCAATAGTAAGTGCAAGTTTCTTAAATTCATTAATACAGCTCGAACATTTACAGTTACAATAAAAAACATCAAAAGACAGACACTTAACTACACATCAATATAAAACAGTAGATAAGTCATGTAAAATTGTATTTTTATTCTCTTTGGAAAAATGATTGTGTTGTCTAAGCTCTTCACAAAATAAAAGGCCCGTTTTGACATTTGTCTTCACGACGTAACTAGTGATGTACCCATACGACTCAGAACTCGATACTCACGATAAATCGATTCAAGTTTGCATGAGTATTTGATCGATTTGAATATGTATTGTAAAGTGTCTTCACGACGTACCTAGTGATGTACCCATACGACTCAGAACTCGATACTCACGATAAATCGATTCAAGTTTGCATGAGTATTTGATCGATTTGAATATGTATTGTAAAGTGCATTGGATGAAAGTTCTGAATAGAAAATTTCCTTTCAATTGAGCCCAAATCAACTCCATGGCATTGTACTGACAATGGTACGGCGGCGTTCTTATCACTTTGTGTCCATCTGAAGTGCCAATTCACCAATTTTATATTTTTGTTTCGCAGGTTTCTTTTCTTCTACCAGTTCAATTCAGCTTTTAACATTTTCGTGTCAGCTTCAACGCCTTGTCTTTGTAGCCATGCCACTATATCATCCTTTTGGTTTGCTTGAGTTGGTGCTATAACTATATGAACCGAATGGTAAGATGCATTGTCCATGATGATTATGCACTGTTCGGGGAGGTTTGTTATCAAGTTAGTAAACCACTCTGTGAATTTATTTGCGTCCATTTCTTCGTGTTATCTTTTTGTACTTTTAGACTCGAATGCGAGCAAGGCATCATTCACAAAACCTGCCCCAGCTGATCCGGCGTAGCAGATTATTAAGCGTCCACCTTTTACCATTGGCACTTTTGAGCAAGATGCCTTGGTATCGTCCGTCCACGACTGCGGCACGGTATAATTCGAGTTCAGCCAAGTCTCATCGACAAATATGACATTGTCTCAATTTGTGACTTTGTTCATCTCCCTCAAGAACGATACTCTCTGCAAAATTAAATCATATCGTTCCATCATTATTTTTCCCATGTCGGTTTTCTTGTTTTTGAATCCAATTTTCTAAATTATTGTTATTAACGTGGCTCCGCCACTATACAGGCCAGCCTCTCGTAATGTTATCAACAATTTACTCACAGTTGGATATTAATTTCTTGTTTAATAAGCATACACGTGGATTTGAATAGCGATTGCGTCAAATGTGTCAATACCTGTTACAGGCTTGCTTTTCTTCCTCTTTTCAGGCGTACGTAATACATTTTCTTCAGTACCAGAAGGTCCATACTTTTGCTTCAAGATGGTTAGAATAGTTTTTTCTCCGATCCCAAGTGCTTTTGCGACGCGATCTTGTACTTGCGTTATGGGCAATAAAGGTCCACCATTAACTGATTCGCGTTCGAAGTATTCGGTTAACTTCAAAACCAAGTCGCGTGACAGGCTGTTGATTGTAGGTACGTCCTCTTTTTGACATGTTGAAACAGAGTTCGTACGATATAACAATAAACACCAAAATCGAGTCCAAATCACTATGTCCAAAATATGAAAGCCGAGGTCAACGTGATAGTAAACGGAAATAGTCCAAAAGCAAAGCAGAGTCGAGAGAAATTATCAAATAATATTAACGGGCGTATAGTCAACTTCACAAGATGGCGAATGAAAGACTGTGCTGTGAGCGCTAAGTCATATGCCACTTGGTCAGAGTCAAGCCATTCTATAGAAATACAAGCCATTTTATAGAAATCAGTGTTGCCATTATTTACGGCTTTGAGCTCCAAGCTAATAATTTTTAGTAAAGATCTCTACACAGCTGGTGAAACTCAGTAATTAATTCGTCTAACACTAGTATTTAAATAAATGAAACCGGCCGAGTGCGAGTCAGCCTAAAAAAATAACTTGATCGATTTATTTTTTAGTCTGTGGAAAATAAGAAAAAATCGTTATGCACAGCACTTAACCGAGTGAGCGGTACCTACCCATCATAGAAAAATGTAATTATCTTCAGAACATTTTGATCGGTAACAAATAGAGAACTTCATGGGCGTGAACTGTCAAAACGGGCCTTTTATTTTGTGAAGAGTATAAAAACGATACGAAAAAACAGTTTTTATAATTTGTGTCTGTGTGTCTGTAAAAATGTTCTATCATCATGTGAAAACCAGCGAGTGGTTCTATGTACCATTGTACACTACTTAAAACATTAAAATGTAGGATAAGTTACTTTAGAATGTAGGATAAGTTTTAAAAACTTAAGCTTAGTTTAAAAGTAAGTGGCCACGACAACTAGCTAGCCATATTTTTTAAACTTATTCAAACTCAAACTCAAATAACTTTATTCAAATAGACTTTCACAGTAAGTACTTTCAAATCGTCAAATTTAAAGCAAGATATATTAAATATTAGACATAATAACTATACTAATATAGATATATAAATAAACAGTATACAGACATAATGCGACTCTACCACCGCGTCCGAGTTGTTTCTTGCTGTGAAGACCCGGCGAGAAACTCGGCAGTTACTCTTTTAAACTTGTTTTGGGTTTACAACAGGCGTTAGTAATACACAATGTGTCATTTTGAAACAAATAAACCTACTGAGTGTTTAATCTAAAGAATATAAACAATGGAAATAATCAAACATAAAAGAATAAAAACTTAAGGCCATTCAAACAATTAAGAAAGAAAAATTGTTAGTCAGTACAACTAACTATTACAATAAAATATCAGTTACAATAGAGTTATCTAATCCCGCATCGAGCAGAGAGCTTACACCCAGGCATTTTTATGTATAAGGTAGTATTTTGTAGTATAATAGCCCTTTTTCAATAAAGCTGCATTGATGTGATTTTTGAATCTATGTACTTAGTGGTAACTAAAAAAAAAAAAAAAACTCCCCCGACGCGCGCGTAGTTGTCAGTTGTTATATTATCTAATTTTTTTAAAAATCTAGCAGCATCGGTTATACTCATCTAAATGGGTACGAAATGTAGCGGGTGCGATGCTCCAATATTTGATATTTTATTTATGGAATGTTCACAAGAATCATGTAAAAAGGTGTATCACTTAAAGTGTATCGCAGTGACGGCCGAAAAATTTGCTAGTTTCACTCAGGAATACAAAGATAATTGGGTATGTCCGGAATGTATGTGTGCCTTACCAAAACGGCATAATTCCAATACACCGGTACGAGGAAGCATCACCATGAACAAAACATTTACACCAAGTGGCTTTGTCAACACTGAGCGCGGAGGACGTCTCAATCCCAATCAATTATCTGTCCTAGATACCGAGAGCAAAATATTGGAAGAGCTGCGCGAGGACCTGATGGAATACCAACATACGTCTTCAAAGATTGTAGCTCTGTATTTATCGAGCCGCTTTATTACATTTTCAACAAGTGTTTGGAAAAAAACAGTGTTTCCCGATATATGGAAATTGACGCGTGTAGTACCAGTGCCGAAGGGTGGATCTAGAAAGAAGGTTGAAGAATATAGGCCGGTCGCAGTGCTATCAACGCCTGCTAAAATCTTTGAATCTGCATTGCATAAAATCATATTTACACAGGTGAGTGCGCAGCTCGGAGACGCTCAGCATGGGTTTCGACCGGCCAGAAGTACCACCAGCAATCTTCTTAACTACTTGGCGGAAATTACACCAGTGGTGGACAAAGGGGGGCAAGTCGATGCCGCATACTTCGATTTTAAAAAAGCTTTCGATTTGGTCGATAACGACATATTTCTCATGAAGTTAGCCGGGGCGGGTTCACCCCCCAATTACTTTTTTTTTGCCAGCTATATGAAGGACAGGCAGCAAATAGGTCGGAATCTTACTTTTCCAGGTCTGGTGTGGGTCAAGGCAGTAATTTGGGACCCCTTGAGTTCATCCTGCTGATCAATGATCTGCCTAGGGTTGTTAAAAACGCGAAATGTTTATTGTTTGCTGACGACCCTAAAATTTACCAATCCCAAGGACTGTGAAAACCTACAAAGGGATATTGACAGAGTAGTTGCATGGAGCGAGGAAAATCACCTACAGTTTAACACCACAAAATGCGTTACCATATCTTTTTCTCGCGCGCGTTCCCCGATTCAACATGCGTATGAGGTGGAGGGGTGCCCTTAGTCCGGGTCACAGAAGTTAGGGATTTGGGGATACGACTCAACACAGGTTTGACATTTCGGGAACACGTGGTCAAGATCTGCCAAAAGGCTTTCAGAAATCAGGGTTTCATTCTGCGAAGAGTTCGAGACTTTACGAATATTGCAGCGATTATAGCCTTATATAACGCTTTAGAAAGGAGTCAGCTGGAATTTAACTCGGTCATATGGTCTCCACATGAAACCAAATATATTGTCATGTTGGAAAGGGTGCAAAATAAATTCACGAGGTACCTATACAAAAGACTATATGGGGTGTATCCTTTTTACCCACTCATGTATCCTACATTATTTGTTTTGGGCATGGTAGGATATAATCAATTAAGGCTAAGGAGGGAACTCGCGCTGACTTCGTACATTTTCAAGGTTTTTCGAGGGAACGTATGCAATTCGGAAATATTGTGTAAGATCGAGCTCCTGGTCCCGGACCGTTACGTGTGGCGGCGGCGAAGGCCGGCACTGCTGGCAGTGCCGCTTGGGAGAACCAACTTGCTAACAGAAACAGACGCGCTTACTACTCTCAATCTTATTGGTAATGAACTAGATCTATTTTTGTGTACTCTGAGTGAATTCAGGAAGGCGGCGTTATTTGTAATCTGTTTTAGGAAATAGTTTTGAAGTTTAAAATGTTGTGAATTTGTATGTTGTACCTAGGATTAGTTACTTCACTGTCGCATTGGGACTTACCTGTAATGGCAGTGTTGTTGTTATTTAAATAAATAAATAAACTCAAAAATGGCTTTTGGGATCTTGTTGTAATAATGTATACCTTTCCCCATAAAGTATCCTAAAATTATTTATAGCTTAAAGAGTGGAAGCACAATTTTATCCGTATTCCTAGTATTTTGCAATGTATATCACTGTGTTTAGTATAGAGACCAATATTTTTTCTTACAAAAACAATGCAGTTGTAAATAAATTGTGAAGCTACAGTACGGATACTAATTTCCTTAAAAAGCTCTCTAAGTGAAGCCCGTGCACAATGTTCACAGGTGGATCTGATCGCTCGCTTCTGAAGGACAAAGATGGTTTGTATATCCGCGGCATTACCCCAAAGTACAATGCCGTAAGACATCACACTGTGGAAATAACTAAAATAAACCGAACGAGCAGTATCAACATCTGTTAATAACCTTATTTTTCTCACTGAAAATGCAGCCGAACTTAGTCTGCCCGAGAGGGCGGGCTGTTGTATGAGGGTCCCATTGGAGTTTTGAATCTAATGTGATTCCAAGAAAGACTGTAGAATCAACAAGCTTCATAGTATTGCTGTCTATTTTTAATTTATTTTTAGTTTTAGGTCAATGTGGTTATCTCTAACATTAGGCAAATAGAAATTGAAATAGAAATACTTTATTGTGCAAGAATTAGGGTACAATAGCAGATTTCATTGCTAAATAACAAACCAGAGCTTTTATTTCTACTTCTACAAGTGTATACACCTAGAACCATTGCAACTAATCCACTACATGTGACACAAACATACATGGGTAACTTATCTATAATTTAAATATTCTTGTATACTGTAGAAGGACTTTTCAACTAACCAAGCTTTGATAACTTTTTAAACTTTGCAAATTTGTACACTTTAAATTTATCTGGTAAAATTATTAAAGATTTTAATACACATCATGAAGACATTATTAAAAACTAGTGTTAATCTTGCTAAAGGCTTATACAGTTTATTATTATGAATCGATCGGAGATTCCGCTTAGAAACATGGCAATTCTCTTGAAATAAAAAACCTATACTTAAGCACAAACAAACAGACATCAAATATATACAAGCAAGGTAAGGTCAGTAATTTATATTTACGAAAAAAAGGCCGACATGAATCAGTTTGTTTCAAGTTGAAGATGGCACGAACACACTTCTTTTGCATTATAAAAGCCTTATCTTTATATACTGAGGTATCCCAGATTTATATACTGAGGTACCCCAGATCATTACTCCACATCTCAACATAGAATTGATGTAACCAATAAACACTGTAATAGCAGCTTCTTGTGATACTAATTGACTGATACGAGGAGCAAACACGAAACTATTCAATTTGGAGCAAATATCAGATATTTGTTTTTTCCAGTCACAGTAGTTGTCTAGGGTAACGCCAAAAAATTTTATCAACTTAAAATTAATACATTTAGTCTTTTTTGCATTAAGCTGCAGATTATTTACTGGGAACCATTGTAAAACCTTTGAAAGTGCGTCATTTACATCATCAAAAAGGTTTTTATTTCTGTCAGTTTGAAAACTAAAGACGTATTCAGTACGTTTTAGAGTATAAACTCTCGCCTTGCATTGCAATAAGTATTAGACATAACGGGTCCAAACGCGAATTAAACTTTATGAGTTTTATATACTCCCTGCCCGCGACGTTTCGGCTGGGTTACACCTGCCGTGGTCACGAGCCAACTGTATTTTCATTTATTCAGAACTTCACTCGTAGAGTACTTGTGTTTACTGTCATATCTTCTAAGATATTCCTGAGAACCTGATTAATTGACATAAAGCTATAACCAGGTGAACAGAGGTCCTTGAGTTTTTTCGTATCTGTTGAAAGACGATTCTGTTTCGAGTTCCTAAAAAAAAGGAAATTGTACCTATGTTCCAACTTCACGTGGAACTACTGGCTATATTTGCTGACACTATGAAATCATTAACTAACGGTTCGAGCGAACACGCCGCAATAAGCCCGTGTACGCGCGGTTGGTTGTCTGAAGCACGTGTGTAAGCGCGTAGGTATGCCGAAACCATACGCGCGAAAAAAAAATGCTAGCGTTTTTTTTTTCACGCGCTTATTGAACCACTCTTATACTTTGAATTTAAATTATGAGTACCTACAGAGTGAAATGTTTTAAAGGCTTTGTCTACGCAGGTGAATTTACTAGCAATAGGAAGTGCCAAACACTAAAAACATTTTCCTTGTTTCAGGTATTGGGCGGGCCCGGTGCCGTAATGTTCTTTGTTTTTTCATGCTCCACCAATATAGTTGTTACGATTTTGTTTTATGTCCTTATTGTACTATGTGTGATAATGTTCATATCGGCCATCATATTCTTAATTGGAATGTGCGCGGTAAGTACACTTGTAAACAAACTGTACTTTATAATATTTTTCCATTATCAGGCCCCTTAGTACTCATTGTTACACATAGCTGAGGTTATGGATTCAAATAAACATTAGGTTATAAGTACCTAGGTAATCAGTTTTATGAGTAGGTAATTACCTGTATTTTTCTAATAAAAACAGGTTTTTGCAACGAAACAAAACTACGGTAAATTCTTTTACCTATTTTCTCGACGTTTCAGCTACAATTGCATGTCACCGTGGCCACGAGCGGACCACCAATTAGAATTAATTAAAATGCAACAAGAAAGTTTAAAATGTTATTTACCTATATTTTTTTTTTCATAATGGTTGTCTATTTGTTTTCAAATTGATCAATAGATAGGTACTCTTTTGTAAAATCGGACAAGTATCTAATATAAATTTACTAAACAATTATTTTTGCATTTGTCAAACAAACTCATTAAACAGATCGCGTCATGTAAAAAGAACTCTAGGCGACAGTAGAGGGTATGGTTCTGCGCACAGGTACAGTGTGAAAGGGGGATTCATACCACCAATTTGGCCGTAAATTTACTCACTGCGCCAGGGATGCCAACTCTGCACTTTCGGTGCTAGATCTGGCACTATTTTCATGTTACTAGCACTGAAATTTTATAAAGAGCACCTAGCACTTAATCTAGCACTAAATAGCGAGCTATCTTCCTTACTAATTTAAATTCAAAAGGTCAGCTTGAGCTAGATTTAGCTAAGTGTTAGTGAGCCAGAGCCATCCAAACATCAGCAGTGCAGGAAAGACGATAGTAAAACTATGATTCAAAGATGATTTTTAAGTAATATCTCATTTTGTAATTTTTTATTATCAATATTCGGAGATTTATTATTTTATTTCACATGTTTAGCACTATTTTTGGGAATTCATAGCAATCTAGCACTTTTTGAGGTATCATTCAGCACTCACCCGTGGTGCAGAGTTGGCAACCCTGCACTGCGCAGGTCTTGGCCAGGGTTCTTTTTAGATGACGGCATTGTACCTACTCGCTCCGTTTTTCAAAAAGATAGAAAAACGGCTAAAGGTAGATACTTATCGTTCAAAATTCTAATTATGTCCTCTACAAAAACAAGCAATCTATTTCACAGACATTAATTTCACTTATACTCGTATCTCGTATTACACATGTATGAAATGTACGATAGTATTTTTTTCCAAAATGTTACATTGCACCTCCAACTTGTATTTCCAATTATTTTCTTATTTTCAGGATTGGCCAATCACTGCAGAGATATTCTTATGGATGATGTTTTTGACAAATTTACTTGCTGCAATCATATTAATAATAGCCGGTTGTTTTGGCTTACCTGGATGCTTAATCATGTTTTTAATTGGATTGGCTGTATTAGTGGTTAACCTTCTCAGTAAGTAGAAATCAGAACTTGCAAGACATTTTAAAGTCACAATCTGATTTTCCATTACAATGAATAAAGAATAAACAATAAAATAAGGTTATTTGGCACTAAATGTAATAAAAAAATAACAGAAAATACAATAAAATAAGACAAAGAATTAATTAAATTAAAAATTAATTAAACAAAGGATTAATACTAACTTCAAATTACAATTAAGTGCCAAATAGGCCTTCGCTCAGCATATGTCGCAGCAAGAAGCTACGACGCTGCTTTTATGCGAATACCTTCACAAATAAAGAAAAAACAAGTATGGACAGATGAGCGCGAAGCTCTAGGCACGAGAACAACCTAAAACAGACAATTTGGAGCTATGAATAAATACAGTTTATCAAATAGAACAAAGCTTAAAAGAAAACTAATTAAAACATTGGTTTTCCCTCACACACACAGATAGGCTAATTGCCCTAAAGGCAAGAGATGTGAATCTATTTGAAGTCTGTAAGTACCTCTTGGATTAGACGTTTGCAGGACAACCTAACTTCCCAACCATCCCCTTCCACCAGGCTTGAAGGCGACCACTTAAACCTCCTTAGATTGGAGGCTGGTCCCAAAGTATCCTCCTTCATGTGATTCAGAAGCGGATCAAGAGCTCGACCCCATACCAAAAAAACATGACAATGACGACGATTCGATTGGCGTAGTGCACTGTAGCATGAATTCTCGCCTTGACTTACTTATTGTCGGGTTCGATTCCCAGTCGAGTCAATTCTATGAAACAAGAAAAAAACGGTAAAATTCAAGGATCTTTTCTAAATTAACTCGGGTCTGGGTGGGCTGGAAGACGCTCCAGACTTTTAATTCCTTGGCTGATGGTGCCTCGTTAACAGGGATATTTATCCTTACTTCGAGACCATGACTGGTGGTTTGTTGTTTATTTTAATCCCTATTCAAATTTCATATTATCCAACTTTCTTTTTAATGACTGCACTATTCCACCTACAATGTTAATCCCTTAACTCAATTCATAGTAGGTATTTCAATTAATTACGAGTCAGCTGTACCCTAAACCAAATTTATGGATATGTCCAACCCCTCTGAAACAAAAATCCTAGATCCGCTAATAGAGCTGCGTTCCAAAACGAGTGGAATTCTACCTGAGGAGTGAAAATCACTCAAACCCGGTCCACATTGCACCCGAGTGAAATCAAGGCTGGCCGAGTTGTCACCTGACTGTTTCTCGGACTGGGAACGGGTTAGGGTGACGTTTATCACACAAGTGTGAATTCTACCGGGTGCCTGGAGCTCGATGAAATTCACCTGACAGCTGTCAGACGAGTTCGTTCGTTTTGTCTCTTTCTATCCCACGAGGGTGAAAATCGGTTACCTACTGAAGCGCATAAGGTTTTTTGCCACAAACTAACAATGCATACTGTTAATGGCCTTAATAGTCATTTGCCTTATGCCTTTATAGCATAACTTCATAACAACCTAACTTAATACGAGTAACTTTGTAACATCTGAAAATGTAATTTTGTAGCCTGAAATAAATGATATATTATTATTATTATAACTTCATAACGCATAACATCAAATGGCCGAAATTGTAAAGCATAATTTGCCGGCCGCTGCCGCGAAACGTTCGCTTCGCTCGCTCGGCTCGCGCGTTGTTTGGTCGCAGTTCGTGTTGCGACTCCTGGCCCGACCACCACATGGGACGGAGTTTTTACTATAGCACAAAATCGTAATTATAATTGTACCTACCACTTGTCCCACGAAAGTGTGCCTTATACTTTTCGAGTAATAAGAGTATAAGAGATCTAATATTTTTTTTTAAAAAAACGACAGTTTTAGCTGGTACTAATAACGACCAATAGAATGAGGTTTGTTTTATTACAGTTTTTACTATTTTCATTATGTTAGGGACGGTAGACAAAATAAAGAAATGACAAAAATTGGTGCAGAAGCCAGCCTGTTCGGTGGGTTGGGACACCAACCCACAGAACTTCAGTAGGACTTGCGAGCGCCTTATCGCACGCAATGAAAAGTAATTTTGACGTAAAAACCTATAAATTCAATAAGTCCTAACAAAAAATGTCCTATTCCTTCTGTTTTTTTTAAGTTGTTAAGTTTAATTAAGTTAATAACCTAAGTGTACAATTGAAAAATATACAATTATACAATCTTATCCTCGATCTTATTCTTTTTTATTTATTTCAGTTGCATTCTACTTCATGACTGTAGTCAACAGCTTTAAGAATACCGACATGTGATAGAGTTCACACGGATGATGATAAAATGAAAACAGCACAAGCACACCTAACAACAGTTTCCATTTTTATTGTAATTTTTATAAAATTATAGTAATAAAGATTGATTTATAAAGTGTTGTTCCTATTTTTAATATTATCCTTATCCAAAGGCTGATCCTGCAGGGCTGGAGAATCTATAACATAGGTTAAGTTGCCGAAGTAATTTTTAAGCATATTTAAGAATGGTTAATGGCAGTTGGTCAATAATAATAAACACAAGAGCGCGCGAAGTGGGCCAAGAAAATAAGAAAGGCGGACCCTGGGACCTCACACACCAGTGTGGGTTCACAACCGGGATAGACCGCACGGATGATGATGATGTCAATAATAATAAAGGCCTGCTTTGCGACAGGAGATTACTTACTTTTTTTTCCACTATCACCTATATACTTAGTACGCTAACCACACCCCGCCAGGTGACCCAGGTGTAAGCTCCTCTAGCGCCGGACAGGTATTTTATAAATTTAGACAAAACGTTTTATTAAACGAAAACGATTTACATTTCGTTCCGCTTCTGCATCGTTTTTATTACGTTCCCATTCGAACAGAAACAAAACCAATACGTTCATAAAGATACAGTTCTACAGCTCAGATTCTGCTATTTAACTCAATGGAATCCTAACTGAATGGCGTGTGATTTTGACAGTTTTATTATGGCCCACGATTCCATCGGCATATAAATAGCAGAATCGGGTCCAGATACAAAATTACTTCTGAGACTTAAGTTGCTAGATTGTTAGAGGGACAAAAATGGTTTTTTGCATTTATACAACTCCGGTGGTTATTACGTTGTCCATTTTATTGTTTTTTTGACAGCTCGACGACTGAAAAGATGGTTAAGTCCTAAAGATTCTTGAATTTGATACTATTCCGATTGTACATTTTATTAAGTTAGATCCTCTAAATCAGAGGCGGTCTCTCACCTAGAGCATTTTCCTGTAATGTAACGTTTCAGATTCGATTTTGAGCATTACGTTATAGAACTGCCTCCCTGGCATGACGAACATTCGCCTGTAATGTACATTGCAAATTCGATTTTGAGCATAACATTACGTATCATATTGCCTTACAAACTTCAGGGATGTTGTATCTAAATATTACACCATTGTATCATCAAGTTGCGCACTGTAATGCACATCACAAATGGGGCGGTACCCGTCCATGAAGTACTTTATATTATGTAGATACAATATTTGAATTTGTGTTAGGCGTGTCCGGGGACATCGACAGCGACGTCAGAGCCCGGATTTCCGCGGCTTGGGCCAAATGGCGTGAGGTGACTGGTGCCATTTGTGAACCCAAAATGCCGATCAAGCTGAAGAAGCTGGTCTATAAAACCATCATTAGGCCTATCCTTTTATATGGCAGTGAAACATGGCCGTTACTAGAGCGACACAAGCAGTAGCTGTGCGTCACGGAAATGACGATGCTGCGGTGGATGTTTAGAGTCTCAGGCAAAGATCGCGTGCGGAACACCCACATTCACGGCAGCCTTCGTGTTCGTGACATCGCAGACAAGCTACAGGAGTGCCGCCTTCGTTGGTATGGTCATGTCTCACGGTGATCGGCAAACTACGTGGGCAACAAATGTCTGGCCATGCCGCCCCCGCAAGGTACCGGTAGAAGAGGTCGACCCAAGAAGCGGTGGCTCGATGTGGTCAAAGGTGACATGCGTGCCAACAGACTCACCACAGAGGATGCACAAGACTGCGCGAAGTGGGCCAAGAAAATATGAAAGGCGGACCCTGGGACTCCACACACCAGTGTGGGTTCACAGCCGGGATAGACCGCACGGATGATGATGATGATCATGGGGATGAGCTGTCAAAAAGCCAAAATTAAAATGGACAACGTTTAATAGATACTCTATATGTGATGTTTTTTTTTTTGGTAAATCGAAACTGATTGAATGAAAATAATTTGCACCGACAACACTTGCCACTTTATTTCGTGAAAATTTTACTGTAAACTAAGTACCAAACGAACTCATTCCGAAACAAACATACTTAGAGAAAAGCATGGGAGCTCCGTAGTAGATATTATTATTCAATAAAACAGCATCAATTTGAAGTACCTACTTATGCTCAACTTTGACTATCGTATTTGTTATCGAGAGGGAATGATATTTGAAAAGAATGAATATTTATCTGGGTTACCATGATCATCTGAGTGCTCATAGGTTAACCGCCGTAAAGTCGACCCTCCTGATGGTACGCGGGACGCGGGGTGGGGGGTAGCACGGGTACACAAGGCATTACGCCGCGCGGCGAGATATCTCAACATTCTCAACACATGATTAATAAAATCTCCGTGTTGTTATTTAGGAAATTTATAACTTCAGATGTTTTAGTATTATAAATAAAAATAAACTAATTTATAATTAAAAATCAATTATTCTTTAGACGTGGGTTCGAATATGGCCGCTTTTACTTTACTTGTGATTACTTTGTATTTATAATAGTTGTCATAGACACGCCAGTAGCTTTTGAAATTGTCTTATTTACATTTTAAATGTCTTCACCTGGAGAAATCATGAATACATTAAATTAACGAAATAGCAATAACGTAACAATGTAAAAAAAATTAAAACACATCGAAGGTAGGTACTATGACAACTGTTAGACATTCAAGGGATTCAGATATATGTAGCACACCAAACAAAAAATACATTCCAGAAAATGACCGTTTATTTTCACACGCTTTACATAGGAGTACCGTTCGTATCGCGGTTAGCAGAGGACTGGCCGCTCACAATTCACACAAACAAAAGGTTACAAAAAAAGTTTAGTTTTCAAACTAAGTACCACCAGAGCTTATAATAAAAATATCAATAATTTTAACGTTAATGAGCGCGTCGCCAACAACTTTATTAGCACAATGTAAAAAACTAAATAAATGCACACCTGAAGAAGACGCTTCTTCCCTTTTTTTCTTTGAAATAATTCGCCACATTTTAGAGCATTGACTTGTTAATTTTTTATTACGTAGACTCGGCAATTCCATTTTTGTATTTATCTCATGTGGAGCAGACACAAGGCTGCAACCGCGCAAGCTTTAACGTTGAACGCCTATCGCTGTCGGTAGCCGACACTACAGTGCCGACAGGTGACTGATTGAAGTGAAGTGACTGTTTGGCCGAAAGCATCCCCCTCCCGCGTCCCGCGCACCATCATTAAAGTCGACTTTATAGCGGTCAAGCTGTAGTTCAAGTCGCAAAAAGAGATTCGATAATTTCACCATCGATCGCGTTTTACGAGCACGTAAAAGTGAATTTGTATGGCAGTCAGCGCCATCTAGCGCCAATCGTTTTGCCATTTGCCGCTAAGTGGCGCTGGCTTGATGCCATACAAATTCGCGTTTACGTGCCCGCAAAACGCGATGGTGATCTCATTCAAAGCTAATATTATGGGTTTTAAAGACTGATAAACACATGAGTATTTTTAGTATTATTTTCTTCACAAGTGTGTTGAAAAACGTCGTATGATACACGTGTGTATTGATGAGGTACCGTCCTCGGCTCTCTTTGGACCCTCACTCACCTAACGGCTCGGGGTCAGGTCTCAATGGCGCCTCAGCGGTAATCACCAACATTACACACTTGTACCATAATATACTATTGTAGGATTTAAATCGGATTTCAAATCTAATCCTACTGGCTTAAATACACTAATCTGCAATTTTTTTTTAACCGTGTAAACAAGGTAATCCTTAGCTGTGAGTATCATTATCTATAAGTAATTAAGCTATTATTTTCCAGAACAAATTGAAACTTTGCGCTTTCGTTGAAATAAAGAAATGCCATGGATTTCAAGTAGATTTTACATCACGTTGAGCGGATTTATGAGGACATAAATAATTTTAAAAGGTTTTTGATTTGCCTAAGCCGAATGCGTAACCCAGTTAGGTGCGTGACCTAACTGGGTTACATTCACAGGTTACATTACATTGCAATTTTGTATTATGATCCCTTAGCCCACGAGTAAATATAATATGCGGAACAAGGACGAGGCTTCGAAAACTGCGTTTGACATATCACTACCAAGTGTGTATTAAATATATTAATTTTGATCCAAATATTATTTTGTTGTTGCACGTGTTTATTTTGACTTTTATTGAATCGTTCTTATCTTATTTTGTAAGAATTTTGACATTTGTATTTAATTGTTTATTGTATTTTTGTTTTATAAGATAATTTTATTGAAATATTCAACACAAGGTATATTGTTTATGAATAAATGAATTGAATTGCAGTATTTTCACCTCGTGCACAATACACAGAAAAAGATTACTTATTTAAGATTATTTTTTGTGACCTGCCCCTAATTCAGAACAGAGTTATCGACCGATTCGGTGATTTTCTTTTATTTTTAATTCCTTTATCAAGTAGGGTACTTTTTGTATAATTCATTTAGTGAAAGCTTTAGGCCTTTGGATTGAACATATGAAAATATTGATTGCTACCGTTAAGGGGATCAGTTAATATAATTAAAACAAATTTACCGAATCAGTCGATAACTTCGTTCTGAATCGGGGGGCTGACCATCACCACGTATTGCGCCACAATCACCAAAAATGTGTCTCAACGCAGAATCAAAAAATCGTAAAAAGTCACAACTTGAAAACTACAAATAATCAAGTAACAGGGTATTATTGGATATCCTGAGTGTGAGCAATCTAAAGCAAAACTGACGTGTATGTTTGGACCAGCCTGTATGAATAATATAATATTTTATATCGAGGGACTAAACGAAGCCATTATTAACCAGAGGTGCCACCATAAAGGAAATTTAAAAATTAATTACTTTTTACTCCATAAGGACTAAAGTGGTCACTTTAGCTCCGCTTCGTAGGGCTGTTGGCGTACTTTAAGAGCATGAGAAGTGAAAATAATATTTTTACTGATAATGTGTTTTAGTTTTAACTCAAAATTCTTGTGTTCTTCATCAAGCAAGGCTTCTAGTAGAATCGTCTATATTTTTTCCAGTTCCCATAGAAATTTTGGGACATGTACTCTTAGTGCTCCCACTCTCCATGTAACCTACATGCCGATTTTCATATGTCTATGCAAAGTAATTTTATTTTTGTGTTGTTTGTCACTAAGGGAAGAGTTTATTTAGATTGTAGGCAATCACAAGTACCATTTGTGATAAATTTTAAAAATCCTTAGCAGATTAGATTAATTATAAAACCTATGAATCTAACAACTGCCGTTACTGTCGATGAAAATAAACAAAAATATTTTTAAATTTTTTATTTACATTAAAAAAAATTACATAAAAATAACAATTTTCAAGCGTTCCCTTTGTATTTATGGTAGCTCGTATACGCGCTGTAAGCGTTAGTAAGCGCTTTATGCCCCGCTGTTGCGGCTAAAGCTCGTCTAAGGAAAGCCGAAGCCTTCGTTGTATCCGAAACGCGAATCAATAGACAAGTAATGCTCTCTACTCTCTGGCTCACAGTTCTGCAAGGGACGAAGCGAGCTACTGTGGAGCATAAGTCGCCTACTGTGTACGCGGCGATCTTGGAAACGTGCGTCTTGTGTTTGCATATTGATTGGGTTAATCTGAAAATAAAATAAAACACTTTACTTATGAATTGTTTTTAAGCATATCTAACATTACAGATAAACACATCCTAGCACACACACACATACACACAACACACATACACACTGTCTCTCTCACACACACTCGCACGCACGCACATACACACACACATACACCACACACACAGTTTTCTTTAAGGTTTAATTTTACTGATTTTATTTTGTTTTAAATAGTACATGTTATAATTTTGAGTACATTACCAGTGTTAATTGTTTATACTAGTACTAAGTCTTGCAACACAAGCCTTGAGCTTAGTGCAGTGACTTTTATTAACATAAATATGTAAAAAATTTGGAAATAAATTATTCTTACATAAGAGCTGTTAACTCCTGAAGTATTACCGGCAAGACAACAGTTAACTTGTCTCTCACTAGCCGATTTCGAATATAGTCACAAACATACTATGTTTGTTTAATTTTTCATTAAGTAATATGAAGATTGTCCCTTCGGTACTCACTTTTCCATAGACTGTGCGAGTTCCCCGAGTCTGTCTTCAACCTCTCGTTCCAACTCTACATTAGATGCAGATCTTTCACACAGCAAAAACATCAGTGCTCGGTAGCACTGCATGAAACATGGCCATCTGTAAATAACGGTTTAACAATGTCAGTTAACTGTAAATTACACTGATAAATTCATATGTGTTTGGATTTGCATGAATGTACATTCTTTCGGTGCAGAAAGACATTTAAATTGGTTGCAATGTAACACCGAAAATAATAAAATTTTAATAAGCAGTAAAAGTAAAAAAAGTAAAAGTAAAAAATCATTTATTCACTTAAGCTTTTACGAAGAAGCACTTATGAAACATCAAAATTCACAAAAAAATATATAAACGTTATTAGACGTAAATAAAATAATACAATAATAGTACATATTCTAAATGAACATAATGCGAATCTACCACCGGTTCGGAAGTTGCTTCTTATCGAGAAGACTCCGGCAAGAAACTCGATAGTTACTCTTTTGAACTTTGTTTTGTTTTACAACAAATAAATTCAGAGTACAGTCAAAAGAACAATAAAAATACATTATTTGAGCAGAGGAGCAGATTATTCCTACTATGACCACAAATTCTTGTCGTTAAAGTAATCCTCCACGTTATAATAACCTTGTTTTATCAACTTTGTTTTAATTGTAGACTTGAACTTGTGAAGAGGTAGATCAACAAGACTTTGAGGTTTTTGTTTAAGTATTTTACAGATTGATCCACAAAAGAATTTCCTTCCTTATGTAGCCTAAGACTTGGAGTAATAAGTTTGTTTTTATTTCTAGTATTGTGTGTATGAGTATCACTGTTTTTTTTGAACATATGCAAGTTTTTGCGCACATACATTATGTTATCGAAAATATACTGAGTGTGCACAGTTAAAATATCAATCTTCTTAAATACTTCTCTAAGCGAGTCGCGTGGCCTAAGGTTGTATATCGTTGTATATCAGTGACTTAGTATTTCATATTGGCAACATTTAAAAAAATGAATTATGAGCTCTTTATACAAGATCAACAGGTGATTGCAATAGGTTAGTATTAGACGTAGTACCAAAAAATTAAAGAACTTGAGCTAAATGCTTTTAAAGCTTCTTCGCGTAAATGGTTGATGGATAATGCTTTTGATAGTATTGACGAGTTTTTAAAGCATAAAGAACCTTAATGGGATTGTTGACACTGTTGCTGTGTGATTAATATCGATGGTATGATTTGATAATTAATATTGTTTGAATGATAAATGTAATATGAATTGTATTTAAATTATTTGTATGCTGTTTTATATAGCTAAGGAGATCATTGTTCTTTTATTAATTTAAGACCACATGTTCATGTACTGTACCCTATTTAATGGCAAATAAAGATATTTGTATTTGCACATTTTGTGGTTCTCGAATTGAAATATCGATTCCAAGCAGGAAGCGATACTTGCTAAACCAATATTTTTCTTACATAACAAATGTAAACTGACGGAACATTCTCGTTTTCCAAGTTTTTCAAGTTATTTGCTATTCATAGCCAAATATACCCCAAAGTAAAATAATGTTGTTTTTAGTTTTTTCCTAAAGTCAAAAAAAATAAATACAAATATGTTTAGTGTGAAATGTAGGTAAAAATAAAAGTGTTAGGGTTTGAGGTGTCTCACTACATTCCCACCTTTTCCTTTGTATATCATAGTTGATTGTGAAATTAAAATTCACAATTAAAATGACATTAATTGAAAACAAAAACAAATTACAATGTTAAATTTATTAAGGCTGAAGTATAAAATTAACTGACTGTTTATCAAGCAAATAAATACTTTACATTTTTCAATCGTCTATTATCCAAAGAATAGCTATCTATCGTTTGTCTAGTACTTATATCGCTAACTTCACACTGATTATCCACAAGCGGGATGCACTTATACAATCATTGCAATGTCAGGATGAAACAAGACAAAAGTTGATGTTTGACAAATTGAGACTGATATGAAAAACAACCTCAGCTTTTTTTGTTGTCTAAAGTTGTGGTAAAAAGTTTGTGATTATAACTCTCTAAAACTCCTAAACAAAATGAAAATAATCTCAAATGACACACCACATAACCTCAAAATGTCAAAGAAAACGCATAGATAAATCTTATCCAGCCCCTCAAGAAGCAGATAACTTTATTCCTCAGTTAGCGGCTTTATTCCACAGATAACATCTATCTGACCATTGAAAAATTGCAAATCTTGTTAACCTTCGAATAAACTTTTTTCTACAGATAAATTTCACTATCTGAGGATTGAAAAATCGGCCCTAAATGAAATGAAATGAGATGTCATGATGACAAAATCTATGGTAAATATATTATATGAGAATAGTATGGTATCAATGGTATTACCTGTCTTCCAAAAGTTGTTCCCTAGACATAATAAGGCTGTTCAACACAGCTACGGATCCCTCAAACAACGCACAGAAAGGCTGCCACGCGACTTCGCACTTCACACGCAGGGAGTTACGGCCCATTATAGTATGGACCGCGTGCTCCAACTCGAATGTGCTGTCGAGCGATTTGTAGTCAAGGTTTACCTGAAAATAAGAACATTATACATAAAATACCTTTGGTTAGAAAATAAATGCAAACATTTATTTTGGTAAGGAAAGAAACGAATAAATTTTTATAAGGTGAAGCAAATATTAAGAAGGATTAAGAGCGTAAACGTCATTTTTTTTGAAGATTTTCGTGATTATATAGCTGAATTCAAATTTAATTATATTTTATCTCTCTATTATCAATTATATTTTATCTCTCTATTATCGTCTGCACCTTTTAATTTCATAATTATAACTTTAACTGTGTACAGTGCATTTTTACGTTTCTTCACAATTATTAAAAAAATGGTTTTTTATTTTTTAATTTTAATTTTGGATGATTCAATGTGTTTATAATAGTATTATGCAAACGATAATATAGGAAAAATTATGGTTTTATTTCAATTCCATAAAATAATCACAAAAATCTCACAAAAATGCAACGTTTTCGATCCACCCCGAACAAACGCTCCTAAATGTAATGAAACAAAATGGTGCATCGAAAAACACAATAACTTTGGTAATACAGTACACATTGGACAATTACCTTTTTCGAAGCTAAAATAGCTTCAGCAAGGGTCTCCAAATATATTTTTATCATTGCACAAACAGCCTCTTCAACCTTTATTATCTTGATTTCACTGTCGTCATCCTCATCCTGAAATTCTACCATGAGCTTTTTCTTTTTACTTTTCATTACTACACCATTATTTTCGGCCTCATAGTGTTGCTGTATATAACTTTTCAAATTTCTATTACTTTGGTAGATTAATTTTGAAAGGGCAACACATTTAGGTCCTACTATGTTTGCTTTTAGAATCTGTATCCACAGGTATTTGGATACTTTGTGCGATGTTAGCACCGTTTTAGCGTTTTCTTCATTCTTCGCCAATTTTGAAGGAGTCTGAAACAAAGGCAGAAGTATATATATGCATGATATAACATAATTATATCTCAACTGTCATATGTCAACAAAATACCTCAAATTGTGTCAAATTACTAAGATCTCCAACGAAGTTCTTCACAAAGCATTCTACAGAGACCAATTCACAGATAAACTTCAATGTCACAGCGATATCTTCTATAAACCCACTGTTTACATATTTGGTTGCCTTTTCATCCAGTACCATAGACAATCTTGCTTTGACAGAGTTCCAAATTTGCAAGAACAGTTTGTCTTTGGTCTGGAACATTTCGTGGGTTTCCAGCTTTTTGTAATAACGTAAGACTGAGTTTAGCAGTCGTATTGATGACTCGACGTGTTGTTGCTTTGATTCGGGGCTTTGTATAGTTAGAATCTGAAGAGAATACGTAACAAATAAATAATGAATACCAAATAAGTTGTTAAAACTTTACTACATAAATAACATTTCTTGTTTGCCGACACGACCGGCGTAGTGCGTTGTAGCACAGTTTTTTGCCTCGATTTCCGTAGTGTCCCGGGTTCGATTCCCAGTCGGGTCAATTCAGGAAACGATCTTTCCTAAATTGGCTCGGGTCTGCGTGTCTTGGGAGTCACCCCTGGCTTAATCGTTGTCTGATACCTCGTAAATCTCGTAACACAAGGACATTTATCCTTACTTCGAGACCATGACCAGTGGTGTGTTGTCTGGCGCATATTTATTTATATTTGTTATTTTAACGCCCATACCTTGAAGCCACCCCGTCAAGTTTTTAGTTTCAAAATTGGGGCACATGTCATTGCAAAACAGAACCGATGTCAATTTTAGAAAATAACATTAAAAACAGATTATATTTCCATTAATACTTACAGCATTACTAACGAAGTATTCTAAGCCGTTCCATAGGTAATCCAAATGTTTGCTTTCTTCAACGTCTGTAGTTTCGCAATACTTCGACAGTGTGAGCGAATATGCCGCAATAGCGTTTAGTGTTGCCATCGCGCTCTCAGAAACTACCATACTTTCGTCTGTGCCTGGTTCTTCCTCAGCTGAACTATTTATTTCCTTAAAGTTTATGTTCTTGAAACAATCTAATAACGACTTGTGGATTTTCTCTTGCAAGTCAGCTAAGATTGATCTAAATGCGCTAGTCGTAATAGCCTTCTTTTGCTTGACAAGAGACGGTAGTATTGTGCAACTTATTTGGAATGCAGGGTCACTGAAAAACTCAACACTAGAAGAATTAGCAGAGGACTGTTTTTTTAAAAGCAATTCAACAATTTTCTTCACTAATTCGGTCTCTGTTCGTACTCTTTTAACAGCTGAATCGACTAAACATTTGATAACTAGCAGACTGTTTGAAGTTTTTATTTTCAATGTTAGCAAGTCTATCAAAAGTTTATCTTTGAATGAGAATATGAAGTCCACTGGAAATATTTTATACAAATCAGGGGGATTTGGACTTAGTTCGTATATGGCTAACAATACATGGTCAACATTTTTTCGTACTTTCTTTTGACAATTCCTTTTTATAGCTAGCAACATTAAAATTGCAACGATTTGGTAGTTTTCTTCTAAGTAGTAAATATTTAATTGCTTCAGAATCTCAACACAATCAGATAGAGTTGTTGTATCTTTACAATCTTCTCTTATTGATAGCTGATTAAAAACTGCTTCCATATCTTCTTTATTAAACGAAGACAGATCGAAATCTATTTTTTTTACAGCTTTAGCTACTAACTCAGCTTTGTCAAAACAATTGCAGATTTGTTTCACTGTTTCCAAAACCAATGCATTTAATAGTAGTCTGTTATTGTTAATGGCACATTGCTTTAATACTTCTGTGCTTGAATTATCAAGGAATAACTTCACTGTGTTCTTAGCCAACTGCTTCAGTTGACTTTTATCTAAGTCTGTGAATAAAACTGTTGAGAAATGTTCATTTTGTTCAAACATTTCAGAATTTTTACATATTTGTTTGATTAGGTGAGATTTTGTAGGTATTATTAAATCTGACTTATTTTCACTGTTCATAATTTGAAGAGTTTGCATTGTGATGGTTTTAACAAGAAGAATTTCATCCTGAAATAATCAAAAGCCAATGATTAAATTGTTAAAACTAATTCAATTACCTAGCCTTATGTTTTGTCACTAGCAATAGAAATATTTTTTAGCATAGTTCTCTCAATGACGAAAAACTTAATGACACTGCTAAGTTCCGAGTGAGAGTTGCAGTGAGAGAAGTGAATGCCTTCACCATCGCGTTTTGCGAGAAAAAAAAGGGGATTTGTATGGCATCGAGTCAGCGCCATCTAGTGGCTTTGATGTTGCCCGTATTTTCCGCTAGATGGCGCTGACTCGATTCCATACTATTTGACATTTACGTGCTCGCTAAACGCGATGGTGATGTCATTCACTTGTTCACTTGTCTCACTGCCACTGCAACTCGCACTCAGCACTCTGTATGTGTTTACGTATGTTATTGAATTAAAGCCAAACTATAAAAACAGTTCTATGTCTGTTGTTAACATTGATACAGGCTCGATTCCAAGTTTTTTTATTTAATATTTTGAGAAGACTTCAATAATGAAATTTATTACTCTATTCCTTTTATTTCAGATTGATTAACTCACCAACAACAATACAGCTTCGTCATGCTGTACCTTCAAGGCCAACTCTGTCCAATGCTTGCTAGACAGGCAAGGCAGTATCAGAGAAAGGTCAAAAACTTCTGGAGAAGATTCTTGAAGCGATGCCTCCAATTTTGTATGACTGTATCTTATATTCAGTAGCTTAAGTTGTGAGTAACTTAAGCAGAGTTTTAGAAATGATGGTAATAACTGCGAATCCTGGAAAATTTTATGATTGTTACTAAAATTATATCTCACTACATTAGCGTAACTAATTTTAAAATCCTTAAAAACTCAATTACAAAGACAGAGAACTTAGGGAAGCTAAAAAATAATATGAATTTTGTGATTTATTGTAAACAACGTGCCTATTACGACACGATTGACGCAGTGCGGTGTAGCACGTTTTCTCGCCTCGATTTCCGTAGTGTCTCGGGTTAGATTCCCGGTCGGGTCAATTCAGGAAACGATCTTTTCTGAATTGACTCGGGTCTGGGTGTGCTGGGAGACGCCCCTGACTTATTTCCGTGTGTGGTACCTCGTAACAAGGGATATTAATCCCTATTTAGGGATATTAATCCCTATTTCGAGAGCATTACAAGAGGTGTGTTGTCTGGCGCATATTTATTTATACCTAATCAGAGAAAAGGTTATGATAACTACGATTCAATCGAAGTAAAAAACATGAAAGTGATTTAAATCAATCATAATTACAAAAAACAGGTATTTTTGAATTAAGAATACTTACACTGTCATACTTGAGGACAGCTTTACCAAATTTCTTCAAACAATCCATTTCGAAATTTCTAAAGGTTGACCAAAAATCTTCAGAAACTTGTACAGAGACAGTGTGTTCAGCCATCTTGTTATAAGACAGGAAGTTCGACAAAATGGCGGTAAGCACTTCCGTCAGCGTTATCGTGGCAGGATCTGCAATTATTTTGTTAAAATTTGTTATAAATTACTATGGAGCACTCAGGAAATTAAAGGTTTTAATGAAAGTTTTAACACGAAATTTTGATGATCTTTGTTGTCGACTACATCGGACACAAAAGATTATCTGACTTTAAACTGGGATAAGCTAGGGGCTTTAAACTCACAGGGTCCTCTACATGCTGCCACATAAGTAAGGTTTTAGTTAAATAAATGAAAAAAAAAACATGATAGGCACTAGTCGGCCCCTAGATGCCACCACTTGTCTCCGCGAATAGTGGCCCTGTGTGCTACAGCACTTATAGTATTAAACATAAACATATAAGGTTCTCTTTACATACTTATATCCCCTGCTTCAAGCAGCACTAAGCAATTTTCTTTGAAGTCTTTTTGAAGTGAAGTTAGTAAGTCCTTATTCTGTCTAAACATAAGCTCAGATGTTAACTTTCCATACAATTCAGCACATTCTTTCGGGAATACATCATTTCCTGTTATAATTTTGTTTTTTATTTTGTCACCATCTTCACCAGAATCTATAGCTATTTTGTATTTTTCCTTCAAGTCCATTTGTTCTGTGTTGCTAGCTTCTAAAGCTTCCTTTATCATTGGTAGTATTTGATTTAACAATAGAACACCTCTGCTTAGTTTGAATAATATCTCCAGTAAACAGTTTAACATTTTTGTGTATGATTCTAGAACAGTAGAGCTTGACTTTCTTGCAGTCATCAGTATTGGTAAAATTTCAATCATTTTGTGTTCAATTAAGACTGGATCTAGCTTTAATGCTGTCTTTATAATTTGAAATGTAGCTTTATCGGGCTTTTTATCTAATTTCAACTGGCTCATCAGCAGATTCTCCAAAAGTGACATGAATGTCTTTTTAGTTTCAACCTTTGCTATTTTCACACCTAATGTATCTGTTAATCTCACATTTATATCCACTTCATTTCTTAAAATAGTTTCAAGCATACTCAAGAATATGTTTCTTTTTATTTTAACATTGTTCTCTTCGAAAACTATAGGTTCCATTGTCATGGCTGGAATAAAATAATCTTGTTCCATTCTCAGACAACTGGCTGCCATTACATAGAAAGCAAATATCAGCTGGCTTTCCCCATAGTAACAACTGACAAATAAATCAATAAATTCTGAGATAAACTTATGATCCTTTGTAGTTCTTCCTTTTGGAAATGCAAAGAATGTGTCCATAATTTTTAACACTGACTCAATGTTATCTCCTTTTTCTGCAAGTAAGTCCTTAATACTCTCTTTCTTCACTAGAGTTTGCAGATAAATTCCATAGAATGACTTCTTGTTCATTGGGAATAGTATATTACTACATACAGCTACAACAGTTGTTCGGTCTGTGTCCAAAAAACTAAAAATGGTTTCCAGATTCTCCCCATCGAGCAGATGTACAATAAACTCCAGTTTCTTTTTTGATTCTTTGTAAAACTTTACTATATTATTAAATATTCTCTGACTTATATCTATGTTGTTTTCTATTTCTTCAGCCTTTAAATGTTGAAGTAAGGTGATAGCAATGTAAAGGCATTCTTCAATTTGAATACCAAATTGAGATGACAATTTGGAGTTTTCCAAAAATGATAGTAGACTTGGCAAATCCTCTTTTTGTACAGTGTTTGTTTTGAGGTATTGTGTTACGATCTGAAAATAATGATTAATGAATATAATAAGTAGCTATGTATACACTTTGATTTTTTAATTTATGTCTGACCTGGAACCTGGATAGAATTAGCTGATTTTTTGGTGTATGATATAGTTTTAAAAGATATGTTAGGAATGTGCTTATAGGAGTATAGGAGTTCTAAGGATCAGATGCTATAAAATAATGTTGTCTATCGCCATTCAACAGAACTAAATAAAAATATCTATTAAGTTATTCATAATCTAGCACGTAAGAATTTTACCTGAATCAATTTCGCTTTCAATTCACTGGTAGCTTCGTCGACAACATTCAGCCACCCGATGACATTCCTCACATCTTCACTGGAAAGTTGGTTTTTTAGTATCAGCAGCTGAAGCCAATCTGCTACTATTCGTTCTTTAGGAGCTGAAGGGAAGTGATGCGATTTGATGACGTTCTTGGCAAGACATAGCCGTTTTGGAAGAGGTGTATCTTGATCCTCTAGTCTACGCTTTAATTCTGTAATTTCACACCAAGCTGCATTATATTCATTGATAATTACTTAACTGAAGTTTAGGTAGGGAACGAGGCGTAAGCGGTGTTCTTCTTTCTTCATAGAAAAACAATGTATTTAAGTCCTTTCAAACAACAAACAAACAAAAATGTCTTTATTTAAATAGACCTGTAACAAGTACTTTTAAATCGTCATTACAAGGAAAAAAAAAAACTTAGTAATAGACTTAAATACTATAATAACATGAATACATAAATACACTGTATACAAACATAATGTGACTCTACCACCGCATCGGAAGTTATACTGGGAAGACCCGGCGAGAAACTCAGTACTTACTCTTTTAAACTTGGTTCGGTTTCACAAAAAGAGTTAGTAAAGTACAAAGAGTATTAAAAAAAAAATGCTTACGTTCTAACATTTCCTTAAAATATGGACCTAAAAGTACATCTAAACTACCGGATATAAAGCAAAAACATTGTACAAAGTTTATACAATTCAAGCCTAGAAATTGTTCGATTTTTGTTAGTCAGTACAAACTAGTTATATAAATATTACAAGAGTTAACTAATCATGTACCGAGTAGAGAGCTTAAACCCAGGCCTTTTTATCCAAAAGGTAATCATTTGTAGTGTAATAGCCCTTTTTTGATAATACTGTCTTAATGTGGTTTTTGAATTTGTTTAGTGGTAGCTCACATATTGCCTTTGGGACTTTATTGTAAAAGTGTACACCTTGCCCCATAAATGAACCTAAAACTTTCTGTAACCTGAAGGATGGGAGTGCAATTTTATCTCTATTCCTGGTATTTTTGCCATGTATATCACGGTGTTTAGTATACAGGCTGATATTTTTCCTAACCAAAACAATACAGTTGTAAATGTATTGAGAAGCTACAAGGATCCCAATTTCCTTAAAAAGCTCCCTAAGCGAGGCCCGTCCGCAAAGCTTATATATGCATCTAATAGCTCGCTTCTGAAGGATGAAAATCGTCTGTATATCTGCTGCCTTACCCCAGAGTACAATGCCGTAAGACATAATACTATGAAAGTAGCTGAAATAAACAGAACGAGCAGTGTCTACATCTGTTAGAGACCTTATTTTTTTAATAGCATTTGGTCTTTTTTGCGTTTAGCTGTAGGTTATTGACATTAAACCATTGTAAAACCTTAGAAAGCGCGTCATTAACGTCGTCTAAAAGGTTTTTATTCCTGTCAATATTAAAAACTAAGGATGTGTCATCTGCAAATAAAACAATATTACAAAGGTCTTTAACGTAGAAAGGTAGGTCATTTATATATACTAGGAATAAAAAAGGACCCAGAATAGATCCCTGTGGAACCCCCATTTTAACTGGTGAGCCAGACGACAGTACACCATTTACATCTACTTTTTGTGTTCTAAAACTAAGGTACGAAAAAATAAGATCCAACGTATCCAAGTATCTTTCACACCATAAAAATCAAGCTTGCAAATGAGAGTCTCGTGATCGACGCAATCAAACGCTTTGGATAAGTCACAGAAAACACCAAGAGCATTCTGTGAATTCTCCCAAGCCTTGAAGATGTGCTTTAGGAGCGCAATACCAGCATCAGTAGTCGAACGACCCCTAGTGAAACCATTTTGTTCACTGTGTAGGAGTCCGTTCTTGTGAAAGTGGTTCAGAAGTTGATCTTGTATAATTTTTTCGAAGATCTTACTTAAAGCTGGCAGGATTGATATGGGCCTAAAGTTACCCGGGACCTGTTTATTGCCTGACTTAAAAAGAGGTACAACTTTGCTGTGTTTCATTAAGTCTGGAAACACACCATTATCAATACTATCGTTAAAGATTACGGCTAAGAAAGGAGCAATTACATCTATTAAATGGCTGATGATTTTTACTGAGATACCCCAGAGATCAGTGGTATTCTTTAAAGCAATTTGTTTAAACGATTTTAATATGTCAAGCGTATCTATGTGTTTAAATGTAAACAGAGTATTACAACTAGGTACATTGTCTTTCAGCAACTGTTCTGCTCCAGTTGGTGAAGAATTCAGTGAGGCTGTAGTGATTAGGAGTATATTACCAAAATATTTTACAAAAGCTTCAGGGACTTCTCGTTCTGATTTTACAATTTTATCGTTAATATTAAGAGAAAATGAGGCATTGTGTTGCTTGGATTTACCCGTTTCGTGATTTATGACGTCCCAAGTGGTTTTAACTTTGTTAGTGAACTTAGATATTTTATCACGAATGTGTAATGCCTTAGCCGCCACGCATGCCTTTTTGAAAGTTTTAAAGTACTTTTTGACGTAAACATCAACAAAAACTGGGTCAAAGTTGTATTTTTTCATGCCGTACATTTCATACATCTTATTTCTGCTTTTATAAATTCCAGGCGTAGCCCATTCACTAAATTTTGACAGGGTTTTACAGGTAACTTACTCAATACTCAATCATTTATTTGCATTCCATAATGTAGTGAAGATGTTACAAATTTGATGTGTTCATTACAGACCCTTTCGGGCACAGCAAATAGGATAGAGGAGGACGCTTTTAACTTAACACTCGTAATTAACTAGCTTTCTTCTATTCAACTAAATATCTACTTAATATAAATTATCCATAAGCCTACATGAATATTCACTTGCCTTACAAATGTTACCTATATCTATTTTTCTGAAAGATATTCCTCGATTGTGTAGTAGCATTTGGCTGATAAATGATTTTTTAATTTATTTAGAAAACGCTTTTCATTTGCTTCCTGTTTGAGGGTTGCTGGCAGTTTGTTATAAATTTTTATGCTCATGACAAACGGGCTAGAAGAGTACAGCGATAATTTTGAAGGCGGTAGTAGCAATTTATTCCTGTGACGTAACTCATATTTCACTTTTAAGTCTTCACGTTTCGTGTACATATGTTGATTTTTACGTGCAAATTTACATATTTCAAATATGTAGAGGCATGTTAAAGTTAGTATATTATTTTTTACAAAAAATGGTTTGCAGCTGTTCGTTTGTTCTAAGTTAAAAATTATTCTTATAAGTTTTTTTTGTTTTATAAATAGGTTAGGTGCTTCTGTAGAGTGTCCCCACAAAATTATACCGTAGCTAAGCCACGCATAGGCGTAGGCATAGTAGGTTACGATTGCAGTTTTCTCGTCGGTGGTTCTCTTTATTTCGCGGAGTGCATACGAAAAGCTGGCCAATTTACTCTTCACTTTCTGTACATGAGGCTTCCAATTTAAATTTGCATCTATTATCAAACCAAGCAATGAGGTTTCTTTAACGTGTTCTAATTTTTGGTTGTTAAATTCTAATTTTAAATCTAGGGGGGCTTTTTGATATGGGTAAAATGTAATTAACTTAGTTTTTTGCACATTTATTTGCAGATTGTGCTCATCCATCCAATCCTGGGTTTTATTTAGGATATTTTTTATTCTTTCATTGAGGTATACTTCGCTTTGGCTTGATATAAGAATGGAGACATCGTCAGCAAACATAACACATGATTGGTTTATTGTTTTGGCTAAGTCATTTATGTATATTATAAATAAAAGGCACCCCAAAACACTACCTTGGGGTATAGAGCTATTTGTTACTATGAAATCTGATCTATAATTTATTATTTCGTTGTTCCTTAAGTTATCATAGTACTCTATTTCTACGGCTTGCTCTCTATTTGAAAGGTATGATCTAAACCATCTATTACATATTCCGCGAATCCCCATATCATTTAATTTATTTAACAATATATCATGTTGTACCGTATCATAAGCTTTTTTCATGTCTAATAGTATTCCTACAGCATAGTTCTTATTATTTATCATATTATACGCTTCCTGTATGTATTTGTATACTGCAAGCACTGTTGATCGATTTTTTCGAAATCCGTTCTGGCTTTCACTAAATATGTTGTATTTTTCACAGAATGCATATATTCGTTCGCACATGGGCTTTTCAAAAATTTTTGAGGCGGTAGGTGTTAGAGATATTGGGCGATAGTTTGAGGGGTCGACCTTTTTATTTTTCTTATAAATGGGTTTAACTATTGTTTTCTTTAGTAAATCGGGGAAAACACCTTCCTCAAAGGATTGGTTTACTAGCAGGCAAAATGGAAGTGCTAACTCGTCTGCACATTTATTAACTAAAGTTGGTGGCAGATCATCGATTCCGTGGCTTTTTTTATTCTTTAGGTTTCTGATGATTCTGTGAATTTCTTTGCAATTAACAGGACGAAGGTAAATTTAAGTTTCAGTGCGATGAAGGACTGGATGAGCGGGAGCCCTGTCAATGTTTTGATTGCTTTTTCCTATTGATACAAAATAATTATTGAAGATTTTGGCCACTTCCTTAGGATTACTTATTTTTAAATTATTTACTTCCAAAGTTACATTCTGCTTGTCTTTAATTGTGTTTTTGTGTGTCCGTTCGTTTATTATATGCCACATTGTTTTTATTTTGTTGTTCGACTTGTTTATTTTGTTTATATATTGTAATTTTTTTGCCTTTACTATACATTGTTTTAAGGTTTTTTCATATTTTTTATAGTGTTCGATAATAATATGGTTACCTGATTTTGTTGCTAGTAATTTTAACAATCTCTTGTTTTTGCACGAGCGCCTGATGCCTACAGTCAACCAATATTTTTTATAATTAGGCTTGAGTTTAATTTTATTCTTTGGGATACATTTCTCTAAGATTACGTTTAATATTTCATTAAATTTACTATAGTTTTGATTAATGTTAGTAGCTGTAGTTAGAACATTGGACCAATTTATCAATTTTAGCTCAGCTTTGAATTTATCTATATTTTTAGTGTTAAAATTACGTTTAGCAGTGTTCCAGCTAATTTTGTTTTTTTGTCTAGGTATGTTCATGTGCAGGATTGTTCCAGCGTGGTCCGACAGACCAAAATCCTTTACAGTAGCATGTACATTATAGGTTACAAAATTGGTAAATATCAGATCTAGGCAAGTGGATGTAGTTTTTGTAACATGAGTGGGGTTTTTGACATGCTGGGTTAACCTATATTCCGACATCATATCCAAAAACTGACTAGCTTTAGCATTTTTTGCTCGAATATCGACATTAAAGTCTCCTCCTAATATAATACTATGTTTTGAGTAATTATTGCTTAAGTAGATCAAAATTTTTTTCATTTGCTCATAAAAAACGTCTTCCTCCCTTCTATTCCAGTAAATTACAACTAAAACTATTCTATCCTTAACTAGTTTGACCGCACACGCTTCTAAGACATACTCAATCGACATTTCTGCTATTTCCTTTTCTTCTATGAATTCAATACCATTTTTTATCAAGATACAGACACCTCCTCCAGTACGGTTCTTCCTGCAATACGATGCAGCCATTACATAGGTTGTTAGTTGCACCATACAGAGTTTTTCTTCAGAGAGCCAGGTTTCTGATATGCAGAGGGCTTGATAGTCGGGGTTGTTGTCTATTAAAGCTTCTAATATTTCTAGCTTATTAAATATACTTTGCATATTTTGATACATTATTTTAAAATGTGGTTCTGTTACGAAAGGGCTCTTCACCTTTATCCATAATGGCTGATTGTGATAGACAAGCCCCTTTGCTATTATTACTGTGCATGCTATTTACTATGTTTACTGATTCGGACTGTTTTCCATTTAGGCTACAACTTACTATCTTTCCTTCTATATAGAGTTGGTTATCTCGAATAACAGCGTGTAGTCCCTTTTTTCGGGCGTTTATCATTTCTTCTTTCATCATCCTATTTAGTTTCAGTGCATTTCCATCTAGAACTTCTGACACATATATTCTTGTCCCTTTGAGGTAGTGCTTGTTAGCACTTGTTTGGTTGGAAAACTGGCATCAAATTCACTTTTGATACAATCAAACAAATTCCTATAGAGAGCATCTGGCTCACCTTGTTGGTACGGAATATGGGATACCTTGGACTTTACGCTACTTTTAAAAGCATTTATGCGAGATGCTGTCTTCGGTCTACATGTAAATTTCCTATTATTATTATTAATGTTACTTTTACCTAAAACTGAGATCTTTTGTCCGCAATGATCAGATGTTATTTGAGATATTATGGACTTATCAATAGGTTCACAGTTGCAAAATACATTATCTAGAAATGTAGCGGTGGTTGCGGTTATCCTAGTTGGTTCATAAAATTGATTGATTAATCCAAAAGATTTAAACAATGACACTAATCTATTACGCTCTAATGTGTCACCCAACAAATTCACATTGAAGTCACCACACACAATAATGAATTTTGATTTAGTACTTAACTTTTGTAAGTTTCTTTTGTAAGTTAAGATTTTTTTGGTTATATTGTGAAGTTTCAGATTATACAATAAAATTGGGACTTACCGTTGAGCGGATTAAGTGACATATTGCACACAAATTACTTTTTCATCTAAAACGGTATTTATTGAATTGTATGAATTATTTAAGTTACAACTCGCAAGAACTTCACACATGGGTTGTGTTATTATTGAAAACGTTTGGTTTCTGCTTGAAACTTGGCTGACATTGACATTCGCAAAAGCCATCATGAACATGATAAAAAAAAGCTAATATTGACACTAAAACTAAAAATCCTGCAATGAAAAATTTGAAAACAAGTATTAAAAATGATTAGGCATAAATCATTGACGATTCAAACACAAAAATTACCATCCTTTGTTGAACGATGTAATAATACAACGAAATTGACACTGTTAGTGTTGCCATTATAACTTAATATCTACGCAACAGTAAACTTCTTTACCGATTCCTGTAAAGAAGATTCATTTATAATAGAAAAAACAGAGAAAAAAATAACAATAACAAAATGTCAAACAATTAAAACATATCAAATTAAATGTCAAATAATGAAGAAAATAACAAGAAATATAAAATTAAAATCAAATAATAATAAAAACAACGAAAATCACAATAGTTAAAAAATAATACCTAATAATAATCTAATATTTAAAAAAAAACACGCTCTTTGACAGACCTCTTTTGTAATCATTTTCTCAAATATAATTTTCCCGTTCATTTTACACATAAACACAAGCAACCGCAAAATCTATTTTGATAATTTTTACTAAAATTACAGCCCTTGTTTATTAGTTACAAATACGAATACGAATACAATAAAAATATGTCAACCATGACAACTGTCATTAGACGCATACACATTTTTACGCTTTTGATTTTAATATATGATTACGAGAGCAAAGGCAAGAGCGAACAATGTAAGCGCACGACCACCACCACCGCCCATTTCGTCGCCCAGCTCGTCGTCGGTGAAGAAGTTTGCTACTCCTCCCAACGAGCTCAAGTTCCAGCGATGAGATTGGGCCACCGCCGCCGCCACGGCCGCCGCGACCACCTGCGCGACGTGGACGACGACCTACTATCATGCTTACCTACCATTTACAAGCTCCTTAAGTCCATTCTAGCAAAAAAAAAACTCGCATATGCGAACAATGTTTTGGCCCCTGCTCAGAATGGATGTAAGGTTGGGTCCCGAGGTACTAAAAAACTCCTCCTCATAGACACGACTATTTGTCAACAAGTCCGGCGGAGCAGGAAAGCTCTTTCAACTGCCTGGATTGACTAAAAGTAGGCCTATGATTCGGTGCCCCATTCATGGCTCAGGAGGATCCTAGAGCTGTATAAAATTGATACAACATGGGGCAGTGAATCACAGTCCTTCGTCAGCCAGGTGGTGGAGATGGCTACCCTGATCCGCAGGACTTCATAAGGAAAAAGTGTGGTTTTTGCTAGGGCGATAGTTTGAGTCCTTTGTGGTTTTTTTTTAGCTCTGAATCCTCTTAGTACTTTACTAAAGGATTCAGAAGCTAGGCTATCGGCTTCGCAGAGGGGGTGAGTTCATCTCACATTTGCTGTACATGGATGACCTGAAGCTGTTTGCATCAAACCCCCAGGTTTTGATAGAATTGTTAAAAATCGAGGTATTTAGCAACGCCATCAAGATGGAGTTTGGTGTGGATAAGTATGCGGTCATGCATGTACTGGATGGGAGGGTTGTAGATTCACCGATTTTACAGCTCTCTGAGACGATGACACTCAGATCCCTCTCTGAAGCTGAAACCTACAAATGTCTCGGTATGTCAGAGTCGTTGGGTATATCAATAGGGGATTTCAAACAATCGGCGTTGGAGCGTTTCTTTGGCTGCCTTACAAAGGTACTTAAGAGTTCTTTGTCAGGTGGCAACAAGGTGCGCGCCTTCAACGGTTGGGTGATGCCCTTATTAATATACTCCTTTGGCATACTGAGATGGACTCAGACTGAACTGAGCGCTCTGGATACACGAATCCGAAAACTGCTCACAACGCATCGCAAGCTACATCCACGCTCCTCTATTATGAGATTATACATCCCACGGAAGGTGGCTTCTTAAAATTGCCAAGGACCTTCGGAACCGTGAGGTGTGTAATCTCAGGAGGTTTTTCCTTAACAACGAGTGTGAGATTCATCGCGACGTTGTGGCAGTTGACAAAGGGCTCACGCCGCTCTCCTTGGCAAACGAGAACTGGCGTCAACCACCGACTCACCACCGACGACCGCAAGGAAATATGGAAGAGCAAGGAGCTGCATGGGAGGTTCTATCTATCGGGCCTTAACAGGGCCTGATGTGGACCTCTCCGCATCGGTGAACTGGCTACGCTTCGGGCACCTCTTTGGGGAAAAAGAGGGTTTTGTCTGTACAATTGCTGATGAAGTTATCAAGGTGAATAATTACCAGAAATACATCATGAAGGACGGTACGTTCGACATTTGTCGGGCATGCCGCCGTCCTGGCGAGTCTATTCGCCACGATATTTCCGGTTGTTCTCACCTTGCTAACGGAGAGAACTTGCACAGGCACAACTTAGTAGCCAGGATCATCCACCAGCAACTTGCTCTTTGATATGGCCTTGTCGAATCGGAGGTACCGTACTGTAAGTACGCACCGGTACCAGTTCTCGAGAATAGTCGTGCATTTATATATTGAGGTCGCTCTATCATCACAGACAGGACTATTGTAGCCAATAAGCCTTATTCATTGTGCTGGTGGACCGATCCCAACGCCGGGCAGTGCTCGTTGACATCACCTTTTCACATGACGATAACCTCGTAAAAGCTGAGAAGGACAAACTCAGCAAGTACCTTGACTTGGCTCACGAGGTGACCGCCATGTGGAATGTTGATTCGACGATCATTTTCCCGATAGTCGTATCGGCAAACAGCTTAATAGCAAAGAGCCTCGACCAACACCTTGAGAGGCTCTCGCTTAGCGTTTGGGTCAAGGGTCACATGCAGAAGGCGGTGCTCCTGGACACGGCTCGCATTGTCAGGAGGTTCTTCTCTCTGCAGTCCTAACCACCGGTAGTCTGGGCCTTGCCTGCCCCGCTGCCGGTGGCACCCTAGGTTAAGGTTTTTGTAGTATTTTTATAACTTTAATTTAAGCCTAGGTTTTATAATTGTAATCATGTATTTAGTTTTTATAATTATAATTCATAAATTGATCTATTGTTGTAAATCTTTGTTTTATAGAAATATCTACTGTACGAATTGTATACCTAAGTTATATTCTGAATATAGAATATAATATAAAGTATATACATATAAAGCTGAGAAGAACAAACTCAGCAAGTGCCTTGACTTGGCTCACGAGGTGACCGCCATGTGGAATGTTGATTCGACGATCATTGTCCCGATAGTCGTATCGGCAAACGGCTTAATAGCGAAGAGCGTTGACCAACAACTTAGGAGGCTCTTGCTCAGCGGTTGGGTCAAGGGTCAGATGCAGATGGCGGTGCTCCTGGACACGGCTCGCATTGTCAGGAGGTTCCTTTCTCTGCAGCCCTAACCACCGGTGGTCTGGGCCTTGCCTGCCTCGCTGCCGGCGGCACCCTAGGTTAAGGTTTCTATAGTATTTTTAAATATTATTGTTTTTATAACTTTAATTTAAGCTTAGGTTTTATAATTGTTATTACGTATTTAGTTTTTATAATTATAATTCATAAGTTGTTTTATTGTTGTAAATCTTTGTTTTATAGAAATACTGTACAATTTTTATACCTAAGTTATAAAATATACTGATTAAAGAAAATACAATAAAACAAAAAAGATAAATTACATGCTAAGAAAAGTATAAGCTGTAGCACAGGATATGCGCTAGGGCCTATGCGATCAGCGAATAAATCAAGTTCATCGTACTAAGCGAAAATGGCATCGATCAGAGTAGGTGCGCGTGCCGTGGGCGCTTGAACAGCGTGACAGACCTTTGCAACAGACGCGGGCGGCGACGCGGTGCTACTGCACCCTTGGAAACAGCATCCTGGGCAGTATACAAACATAATGCGACAGGCGCCACGACCCAGCTAGAACCTCAGGAGCTCTTCTTATAAACTTGTTGTGGTAACCTTTCCAAAAACCTTTGACATCTGTTTTGGTCATTGGGCAAATCTAGAAATCTAGAGATGGGCTCCGTCATTCCACAATAATAATATTCATTTCGCAATAATGTGTTACATTATAGGTGGTAGAGAAAAATTAAAAGTAAACAAGACACCTTCACCCATTGAGGCATGCAAATACAATTTTATATAGCAATTAAATTGTCAACATTTACAATTAAAATTATAATCCATTCATTAATTCACAAGCATAAACACAATCAATATCAAACACAACAATTTGAATTCCCATATAAAAATATTCAGCTAGGTTGTAAAAGCAATTTTGAATGAGCAAAACTTACAACTTATACTTGAATTGAATTAATGATATATTCTTTAAGTCCATTGGTAATTTATTATATATTCTAATGGCCATTACACGGCTGTTCCTAGAACACATAGGTGTTTTCATTATTGGCAGAACTAGATTATTCGGTCGTCTACAGCTATGGATCCGCGGATAATCGCTGAAACACTTGAATAGCTCGGTGTGTGTTGTAAACACACGTAATATATATATAAACTAGGAACGGTTAGGATTTTGAGCTCCGTAAACAAGGTTTGCACGAGACTAAACTATCCACATCATAAATGGCCCTAACGCACGATTTTTATGCAATAAATAGTTTATTTATATGACACAAGTTACCCCACAGCACTATGCCATAATGCAAAATCGAGCTAACGTTTCCGTGATAAGCTTATAGAGCTTCTACTCTGCTGGCGGTTTTTCCAAGCCTCCATAAGGCAGCGTATGAATTTATTTTATTGCTCAGCATATATGTTTTTCCCATGTGCACCTATAATCTAAAAGAATGCCAAGAAAAGGAACCTCATTTGTTTTCGTTAAATACTGATTTGCATGTGTTATTTGAATGTTTTTTTACGTCCATTTTTGTTTATGAATTGTATATACTTCGTTTTATTAATATTAACTTTAATATTATTTTGGTTTAACCACTGTATTAAGGACTCAATAGTACTTGTTATTTCCCTATTGTAATCATCCATACACACAAAAGGTATCACCACAGATACGTCATCGGCAAACAAGATGCACGGAAAAGTCTGTCACGTCAGGAACGTCGTTAATGTAAATCAAAAACAGTAAGGGCTCCAGGACGCTTTCTTGGGGCACTCCGAATTGGTTTACCTTCGTGCGTGATTGAATAAAATCAACTACGTTGTGTTGATCCTATTTTTGTATCTCTACAAACTGTTTCCTGTCACAGAGGCAAGATCTGATCCAATCATAAGCCAACCCTCTAATTCCGTACATTTCACACTTACAGAGCAGCAACTAATGCGAAACAAAATCAAAGGCTCTGCTCATATCAAGAAATACAGCAGTAAGCGGTATGCGCTTGTCCAGGAATTCAATGCTTTTATCGACCATAGAGAAAGCAGCTAAAGTGGTTGATTTTCCCTTTTGGAAGCCATTCTGTTCGTTCTTTATCAGGTCATGCTCATTAATGAGTTATGAGTTAATCTAGTTTGCATATAGCTTTTCGAAAATTTTAGACCAAATAGGTATTAGAGAATGAAATTGCTTTTAACTGATATGTACAACTGTTTATTGTCGAACATAAAAGCAACATATCATAAAACTCAAACTCAAACGTTTATTTGCTTAACATTGTGTAGTACATTGGGATGAGTGACAATGATATAAAAATGTAACAACAACATACGTACAATTTTTTGCAATAATGTACATATGTACATTATTGCACAATTTTTTAGTAACTACATATTGTGTACTCGTATACTTATGTAATATGTTTATTCCCAAGAGCTGAACCAAGTACCTCTGCTGAACCGTAAGTTACAAGTTTTGGCTTGAGATTCCAAATGAGATTTGGCCGTGACGATTTACAAGGTTTCAGGATCCAGAATCACGTCATTTTCCAGCTACAGATCCAAACAGTGACAAGCTGGAACCGAACATTTTGCTGTCTGAGGTCAAGGCTGCTATTCTACACCTCAAGAATGGGAAGGCGACGAATTCTCATTATACGCCAAATTATTGAGAAGACGCGAGAGTTCAAAAAACCGACTTATTTATGCTTTGTTGATTTTCGAAGGCGTTTGACTCGGTGTAGTGGCCGATTCTGTGGAAAACTTTGTTAGAAATGAGTACACCGAAACACCTTATCTAACTCCTGAGACAACGTTATGAGAATGGCACAGCATCAGTTCGTACAGATGATGTTCTATTGAGCAATTTTCATCCGAGTGCTGGAGTACGTAAAGGATGTATAATATCGCCGCTTTTGTTCAATGTATACACTGAGTTGAAAATGCGCATAACTTTAGAGGATTGGACAGACGGTGTGACTATTGGTGGGTACAAGATTACCAATTTACGATACACCGATGATACCACTTTATTTGCATTCAGTGCCCAACATATGGAAGACTATTGAAAATGGAACGCATAAGCCTTGAATTCGGATTAAAGATTAATCGCAGCAAAACCAAAATAATGATTGTTGACGGCCCCAATAGCAACTCGCCGGAAGTTATTCAAATCGCGAACTGTGTCGTTGTCTAATCTTACGGATATCTTGGAGCATTAATAACGAATAATAGCGGATTCATAGATGAGATAAAGCGATGAATGGCTACCTATCACGAGGACATCGATGGACAAAATAATGAAAATATGGACGAAAAGGAACATCACCAAAACCACGAAGACCAAGCTCATGCGCACACTTATCTTCCCCATAGTTCTTTATGCTGCTGAAACGACGTAGAAAGACAGAAGATAGACGCTCTGGAGATGTGGTGCTGGAGTTTTGCTTGGAGTTTCATGGACCGAGTTTCGCACGAATGTCTGCATACTCTAAGAACTTGGCATAAAGCAGCGTCTGTTTTCCATAGTACAGTCTCGTCTCGCGTATTAACGTCCTTGGGTATGTTTCTAGACCCAAAAGCCTGTCCATAGAGCGCCTTGTCGATCTAGGGAAGGTAGAAGACACCAGACCACGCGGGAGGTCACCTACACGCTGGACCGATCAGGTACAGTCCATTGTGGGCGAGTCCATTAACGAGTGCAGTAGGATAACGTCAAGGCGAGAGAGATGGCGAGGCATCGTGCGGCGTGTTCTATCTGCCCCCTTCACTTGCACGACTACATGACGACCACGATCGCTCTGCCAAGAGCGTATCGATGATGAAGAAGAAGAAAGAAATTGCTTTTGCAATAAGCCTGACAGGAGACACTACTAGGCTATCACTATGTCTTAGAGTTCTTGCACACGGGACGGCAAATGACGAGATCAATTCTGCGGTCGACATATGTCATTTCGGAATGAATTTCTTCGGCTAAGTCCATTTTGTGTGCTTCCGAGCTGTTGGACTACTAAAAAGGAGAGCCGTCGACTAGTCCATGACAGATGTCGACGGCAGACGACGGCACGTCGACGGAACCCGACGGCAGAGGTCGACGGCATTTGCCGTCCCGTGTGTAAGAACTCTTAGTATGGGCGCCAGTTGCGCTCGCGACCGACACCGGAAACAGAGTAGCGAGCCACCACATTAAATATATAAATAAATATAAATATGTCCTGACATCACACCACTTGTCATGGTCTCGAAGTGAGGTTAAATATCCTTATTACGAGGTACCAGACAGGTATTCAAGCCAGGGTCCAGGGGCGTCTTTCAGCACATCCAGACCCGAGTCAAGATCGTTTTATAAATAGACCCGACCGGGAATCGAACCCGGGATACCACACAAGTCAAGACGAGAAACCGTGCGTACTACGCCAATCGTGTCGTCAATACAAAATGTTAACAAAAAAAACCAACCTCAAAAAAAAAACTATTCCAAAACAAATAAAGCACTAAAAAGTAGAAAAATATTGCGTATTCTTCTAAAACTTATACGATAATATAATGTAGATACCGACTCCAACACTATCAGTACCTATATCATAATATTATTGTATAAGTTTTAAAAGAATACCTAATTATTTCAATCTTTTTTTTTACTTTTTAGTGCAAAATTCATTTGTTTTGGAATAGTTATATGTTGAAGTTGGGTTGTTTTTTGTTAGAATTTTTGTTTATTTTTTGATTTATAGTTAATCGGTTCTTGTTCATTTTATACACCGAAAAAGTATCGTTCATTTGCTCCTAAGAATTAAAGAGTTCCGTTACTTTGTCATGGGGGGGGGGTGAGTCTGAGACTTGTGCATGAAAGCCCTAGTGCGCTTCCCTCGGGTACCCTCTGGGGCGACATGACAAGCGATCAGACGTACCCTCATTTTCAAAACCTGTCCGGTGCTGAGAATGGCGAACGGTCTTGGGGGAGAGCGCAGGTCGTGTAGATCCCCAAGGCAGGGCCTGTGTAATATCCTTCTCGAGGTGCCCCCTGTTATTGGTCTGATTCCTTATGAAACAGACGTAACTGAAAACTCAGGCCGTACCCCCACATCCTCACCCCACCCCTCCGCATCCCCGCTACTATATGCTCGTTGCCCCGGTGCCCTTACGGGGAGCCCAGGCAAAGCGAGCATTAAGTCGGCATCCTTCCCCCACATCCTTTCCTATCCCCCAACCCATTCCGGCAGTCCCGGTCAAATAAAAAAGAGTGCAAATAAAAATATAATACCCCAGGAGGGTACCGGCAAGGCCGGAGAATCCCTCCCTGGACCGTCAGGTTCGGGCTGCCCCTCGTACTCTGGGGGGGGGGGGGGGGGGGGGGGGCGAATTTGCGCACCACACAACATCCACGGCTACACAGGTGCGTCCCGGTAGGTCTATTTCTGAGACTCTCGGGGACGACCTGTCACGTATAGCCCTTAGAGACAGACTAACAGACACACAGACAGACAGACAGACGCACAGAACCGAAGAATTTAAAGAATGGCTCTCGAAAAGTAAGTACAAGCGTCTGAAGGCTAAGAAGAAACAAGAGCTGGCGGAGCAGAACCACACCCAGACACCTCAAACACCATCGAGAGGGGGGGCAGGCTCTCGGGCTCCTAAGCTCAAGAGACAGGGGACAGACCCAGAAGAGCCGACACAGCAACGCCCACCTAAAAGGCAGAACACCCGCGCCGAGGGATCGTCGCGACCCCATGTGGGCCAGACAGATCTCTCCATCATCATCGAGCGGGTGGATGGCGGCAGAATGGACGAGGCCACAGCAGTGACGGTTCGGAAGAGGCTAGTGGCCATCATGACCAGCGCCGTGCGGGCTAAGGTCGGGGGGCGGTGCCTGTCGTTCGAGGCCTCGGGGTTGGTGGCAGAGGGATTTTTCCTCGTGACACCCAGCACCGAGGAGGCGTGCAACTGGCTGCTCGGCTGCGACCTTAGCGGGCAAGGCGAAATGACACTGAGGGCTCGCAGACTGGAAAGCCAGCGCGTATCAATCTGGCTGCCGGGCAACCTCGGGGAGCCGGGTAGTGATCCGCTGGAGATGCTTCGTGGTCAGAACGATCACAGGGTCAAACTGAGGCTGCCTGAGTGGAACCTCATCTACAAGGAGACGTTGCCAACTGGCCAACGACTTGTGGTGGGGGTCCCTCAGGACGCCCTCAGGGACCACGTGATGCTGCACTACCAGTTCACCAAGGTGCAAGCACGGCTTTTAAACCGCGACAAGATGACTCAGGGGGGAAACGAGCCCGTCGGTGGGATAAGCACCACTCAGCCTGGAGATTCAACAGGAATCCCCACTGAAGGATGCAGCAACGACCGTCGGGGCTCTATCCCAGGACACGCCGTACAGGACACAGAGGGGGGGGGGGGGGGGGGGGGTGCTTGCCGGCGGGGAGAGCAGTAGTCAGATCGGGAACCCTGCAGAAGGACCCCTAGACTACCGCACACCCAGCCGAATAGCCAGCCCCGAACCTCCCACACACCACACCACACCCACCCCCCTCACGACACCGCTCAGGGATCGCGCTCCCCCGCCAAGTGTGGCGCTTCAGCAACCGCCTTGGTACGGGGACCCGAAGACCGAAACGGAGTAGTCAAGAGGGGGCCACTAACACACCAAATACACACACACACACGACACACACACTCTCCACACAAATGAACACACACAGTAACACAACACAAAAATACAAACAAAGGATAAAAATAGTTCAACTCAACCTGCACCACTGCCGGGAAGCCATGTCGGAGCTGTGCCGATATGTGGTGGAGGAGAGCATAGATATCGCTCTACTGCAGGAGCCATACGTCATAAACAGACGGGTGGCCGGGCTTGGCTCCCTGGGTGGAGACCTCATCTACCACAATGATGGTGAGTCCAACCCGAGAGCATGCATCTTCACGAGCAGTAGAGTAAGCACACTAGGACTAATCAAGGCAGACTGTTACAGAGATCTGGCAAGCGTTGAACTAACAATAACGAGCCTAAACAAGAACAAAGCAAGGGTGCTCCTCGTCTCTGCATATCTTCCCAGCGAGAGTGAGTTTGAGCCGCCAACAAGAGAAATGGAAGATACCATCAAGAAGTACCAAGGTAAGAACATTCCTGTTATTCTAGGGTGCGACGCTAACGCACATCACGTGGTATGGGGCAGCACGGACTGTAACAGGAAGGGGGAGGCACTCGTAGAGTACATTAGCGCATCCGGTCTGGAGTTATTAAACGTAGGTAACACACCAACGTTTGTCAACAGAGCGAGAAGTGAGGTGCTGGACATCACCATCGCATCAGAAACGATCAGCCGACAAATTAGAAACTGGAAGGTAGACGAAAATGAATCCATTTCAGATCACAGACGTATAACCTTCAGCATAGACTGCAGCATCGACAGGATCCGAGTGAGAAACGCAAAAAAGACAGACTGGTCTACTTTCGAAAACTACATCAAACAGTGGACACCTGGAAGTCACGACTTACACAAGCACGAAATGGAGATAGAAAAAGAGGCGACAAGACTAGATGAGGCCCTCAGGGAAGCCTATCATAAAGCATGTCCGCTCAGAGAAATCAAACTAGGCAAGGGACAACCGTGGTGGACCAAGTCACTAGAGAAGTCCAGAAAGAGGACCCGACGTGCTCTCAGGGTGGCCCTCAAAAAGGGTGACGAAGAGAGCTGGCGTAAGTACAAAGACGAGCGAAACAAGTTCAAGGGCGAGAGCAGAAAAGAATGCAGGAACAGCTGGAGCGCGTTCTGCGAAGGGATCGAAAAACACCCAGATGCCGCGAGGCTGGTCAAAACGCTATCCAAGGACAACACCTGCAAACTAGGAAGTATCAAGAAGGGGGAAGAACTGATAACTGACCCAAAAATGATACTTCAGACCATGATGGAAACTCATTTCCCAGACTGCGAGCACGACATAGACGAAGACATGCCAACCTCCTCAAACCCCACAGTGGTAAGGGCAGGCGAGGCCATCGCCATATCGGAAGAACAACTAGTTTGGAGCATCTTCTCCTTCCAGCCATACAAGGCGGCAGGCCCGGATGAAATATTTCCAAAAATGCTGCAAGTAGCGTTAGAGTACATCAAGGAAGATCTCTTAAAACTGTTCAACAGCAGTATAAGAATGCAGTATATTCCCAAGAAGTGGAGGGAAGTCAAGGTAGTTTTCCTACCGAAACCTGGCAAGGCCACATATCAGGAGGCGAAGGCCTTCAGATGTATCAGCCTATCCTCGTTTCTATTGAAGACAATGGAAAAGATCCTTGACAGAACTATCAGAGCCCAGATAGAGAACAGTGGATCCCCGCTACATGAGAACCAACATGCATACATGGAGGGTAAGTCCACAGAAACAGCCCTCCACAACCTAGTTACTAGAGTACAAAGGTCTCTGAGCAACAAGGAATACGCACTGGGCTGCTTCTTCGACGTAGAGGGGGCATTCGACAAGGCCAGCCCTAAGTCGATAGAAGCCGCCTTAGACCGCGAAGGCATTCACAAAGATATATCAGGATGGGTGAAGAATATGCTTCAACAACGCCTGATAAAGGCTGAGCTAGCAGGGGTTACACACACGGTCAGGGCGAGAAGAGGATTCCCGCAAGGGGGATGCCTATCCCCTCTACTATGGTGCATTCTAATAGATGAACTAGTACACGAGATAAACAAGATACACATATACACACAGGTGTACTCTGATGACGGGGTATTGCTAGTAACGGGAAAGGTCCTCAGCGTCATGTGCAACATCATGAACAGAGGACTGAAAGCGGCGCTATCATGGTGCAGAAGTAAGGGACTCAACCTCAATCCCGAAAAGACGAAACTAGTCCTATTCACCAATAAACGTAAAATTGGTAGAAAAGAAATAGTGCAGATAGACAACTCCGAACTAGAAATGGTCAAGGAGATCAAATACCTAGGAGTTACGCTGGACAGCAAACTAACTTTTAAAGCACACATAAGTACCACCTGCTCTAAGGCCAAAATGGCTATGATGCAATGTAAGAGAGCCATAGGACGCACATGGGGAATCAAACCGGCGACTGTACTATGGATATACAAAGCAATTATCCTGCCACGAATCCTCCACGGATCACTGGTATGGTGGCATAAGGCGGCACTAAGGACCAACAAACTAGAGCTAGACAAGGTCCAAAGACTAGTGGCACTGATGATCACAGGTGCAATGAGAACAACACCCACATCAGCGCTAGAGATCATGCTCGGGCTGGATCCGCTAGACCTAGCGATCAGAGGAAAAGCGACCGAACAATGGTTCAAACTCAGTAGCACGAACCTCTGGATCGGTAACCACACGGACAGAGGGCATCTACGCATTGGAAGTGAAATCGAGAGCAACATGTCAATGATCTTTACCAACAACGACCTAACAAGGAAAGAAAAGATCTTTGACACGAAATACAAAGTACATATAGGACAAAGAGATGAATGGAACATAGACACAAGCGGAACAGTTTGCTACACAGATGGCTCCAGAATTGAGTCACTGAAGCTATCTGGCGCGGGTGTGCACATAAGGTGCGAGGACGGCACAGTGATTAACAGATCAATCTGCCTAGGCAGGTTCGCCAGCGTATTCCAAACAGAAATATACGCTATCATGGAATGCGCAGATATATTAGACAATCAGGACAGCGTCACCAAGGCCACTATCTACAGTGACAGCCAGGCAGCGCTGAAAGCGCTTAGCAAAGCAGAGACGACATCGGTAACTGTCAAAGAATGCAAAAAAGCTCTAGGGAAACTCGCAAACAAAATAGACGTAGTGATTGCATGGGTTCCTGGACACGAGGGAAATGTCGGCAACGAGTTAGCAGACGAACTAGCCAAGGGTGGTGCGGCCGAAGGCTTAGTGGGTCCGGAACCCAGGCTGCCAATAGCACACAACATCACCAAGGGAGTAATCAAAAGGTTAACCACAGCAGCAACAAACAGACGATGGAAGGCTGCAACAGGCATGCGACAGTCTAAAATGTTCATAAACGGAATGGACACGAAGAAGACAGGTCATCTACTGAAGCTGTCAAGGAACAGTGTACGTATGGTCACAGAAATCGCCACAGGGCACTCTAGACTAAACAGGCACCTAACAGTAATAGGCATCAAAGACAACCCCACATGCATGGAGTGCATGGACAGCGAGGAAACGAGTTTCCACCTACTCGCCGAATGCCCGATGTACTCACACATACGGTGGGAGCTCATGAGGTCAGACTCGTTAGATGAAGGAAATCTGAAAGAACTGACGGTGGACCAGATAGTAAGATTCTGCAAAGCAACAGGAAGATTCGACGGGACGCCGTGAAAATGGGACAACCTAAAGACCCCCTGCAAGGGGGCCCGGGGAAATGGGTGAAATGGCCCATAACCAGCGGACCGATCACCCGGCCCACTGCCAGCGTCCCCAGTCGAAATAATTATACTTTGTCATGGATCCCATAATCAGAACCTAACCAAACTCTCATCAAACTACCCTTGAAGTATACTTCGGTGTACCCATTCAATAAAAAAAGAATAATCGGTCGGCGTGATATTGGGATTACTCGTCCATTTGTCGCCCATTTAGTTTATCTAGATTTAAGACTTACAAAAGAATTATCAAAATCGGTTCACCCTGTCGAAAGTTCTCAGGGAACGAACACAACAAAAAAAACATACAGTAGAATTGAGGACCTCCTCCTTTTTTTGAAGTCGGGTAAAAACAGATAAGTGTCGCGCGCGGTCTCCTGTCTCGGTCTCCGCGCCTACCGGCCCCTTTAGATTGTTCAATTTAGTTTTTCTTACTCTAATTAGTAGATATTATTAACATAACTTTTTTTAGTCGTTTCAGGCATGGTATAATTTTACCAAAAATGTTTATTCACATTGACTTTCAAACTGCAAAATTACAGCCTGCATTTAACTTAGCAACCTTGTTACAAGGCCTGCACTGGAGGCTGCGATTCCAAGGTCAACAGGCCCCAAGGCCCAGAGGTGATTCAGAAACTGTAACTTAAAATAGACTAACCTGTGTTCAGAAATAAGTTAAGTACTTACCTTGTTTTACAACTTAATTATGAAAAAGTAAAAAATCATTTCAGTGTATTGAATTTTATAAGTCCCTACATACAAAATAAGCATACAAAAAACATATAAAATTAGCTAAACTGAACCAGTGCGCCTACAGGTAAAGGTCCTCCTATAGCACCGAAGAGTCGTAGGTTCGATTGCTGCCTAGGACATAGGTACATACAATATGTGATATTAACCCGTCTCGTGTTTCTATTCTTCCGGTTTTTGCATTGTGAGTCATTGTTTGCCATTTTTTACTTAGGGTTTTCTTACGAACACCCGTGTGTTCGGCTGACACTCAAGGGGTATGCATAATATCCATTCTCCGCGCCTTATTGTAAATACATGATTTTTGGGGACAGATGATCATCCAGCTAAATATTATTGAAATACCTACTTAGTTCAGTGTGGTTGTGGTGGTGACATTTTTTGGATTTAGCACAACAATGCGAGTTTCCCGTTAGTAACCGCAATTCAAACTGAAATAGTTAATTGAAAAAGTAGTCTACATCAATATTCGCGTATGTATATTCAAAGCCTTCATTTGTAACAAGGACACAAAGGGTGCTAATTAAGATCATACATCTGATATTGCATCGAATTAAGGAGGGTAAAGCTAAAGTTAATCACGAAAAAGGAACGTTATTGTAAGTGGCCAGTAACATGTAGCAAATGAATGGGCCAAATGGGTTCATTCATAAAAATTGTCAGCCATTTTGCAAAGGTTATAAAATGAAATGAAACCCGTCACGGTCGCAGCCCGAGCTATGAAATAGGCCAAGGAGAAAATTTGCGCTTGCGCGAGAAAATCGATTTTCGTACATATGACGTCACAAGATGTCTGCGGCACCGCGACGCTCAGTATCAAAAGTAAAATAAGTCACTCTCCAGGCTTATCCCAAAGGCTAGATGTTAGAAAGTTCATGCCAAAACCGGTGACCGATATAAAAAATAATTCCCATTTCACATAAATGGTATAAAAGAATTACGCGTCGTGTTTTCCCGATCAGTGTAGAAGCGGTAGCTAAGGAGACTGCGATGGTTTACTGTATAGTACAAAAGAAATTTCTCACAATGTTCGGGACTACAACCGCTATGCTCCTGAAATTGCTGTGTTTATGTAAGTTACTCTGTTTTTACTAAATAACACTATAAATTCATTTACCGGAAGCGAAGAATACGTGCAGTGCATTTTTAATATCTGTTACTTTTTAATATTTGGAAGTAAAGAGGACATTCTTAGTAAAAACCTGTCCGCTTTGAAGTCAAAGGTGATGATGAAGTTGTGCAATTAAAAAAACAGTTTTATTTTAATAGGTGATCCTGTTCCTGATCCTATAGCTCTCTATTTTGAATATTATCTCTTTGTGCGTTTATAATAATGTCTGAGAGATACATCGATTTACGACTAGAAAGTTACTAGACGACTTACTAGATGTTAACAAATATTGATCATCGTATTATTATAATGTATGTAGGCAGTCCTCATAAATTATTAGTGCCATGTGCAACATGTTGTGTTTTATTATTACAGAAATAATACAATAATCAACGGAAACCTTTATTTTGCTTGTGATAGTCGTACAAGTGTCTATATTTTTTATACGAAGGGCTGTTTATAAGACATAACACCGTCTTTAAAGGAATGTCCTTGTTATTTATTCCGGCTAAACTTATTGAAAATAACAGAGCTGCTCAAGATTCTCATGATTGATAGATAGTGTCAGGTTATTTATATTTAACTAGTAGTAAATACATTTGATTACTGAACACTATTTTTTATGTTCAGTGAATTGAAATGCCAAACAACTTAACTAAAATACTTTTATTTAACATTAGTAGGTACTTTATGTGATTGCAAATTGGCAGAATCAGCACTAAAAAGGAACAATAAGTAATTTCAATAATTGAGCATTCCAATATTATGGTTCAGAGTAACATGTACTGGTTACTGGCTATCATAATTATTAATAAATAGTATTTTAGCTGAACTATTTGCCCTGAGAACGCTCATGGAGGGATACAGACTGAAGAATACACCTCTGCATCTACTTTTCCTAGATATGCAGAAGGCCTTCGACTGTGTCCCTCGTGAGATGATCGGCTGGGCGCTGCGGTCCGTGCCGTTCCTGAGGTCCGTATTGACATTATCCGGGACATGTACCACGATTCCAGTTCCATAGTTAGGACTGCAGTTGGTAAATGGTGACACGCTTCCCTTCCCTATCACCGTTGGAGTACACCAAGGCCAAGGTGCTTAGCCCGTTTCTATTCAGCGTAATATTAGACATTCTGTCAAACAGCATACGAGACCACCACTAGGAACCACCCTGGTTGCTTATGTATACCGATGCTATTGCGCTGGCAGAATCGCACAGGGGACGGCTGGTACAACGGGTGAATAAGTGGAAAAATGCAGTTGAAAACGGCGGTCTGAAACTTAATGTGGCGAAGACGGAGTACATGGCCTGCAAGTCCTGCAACACCACAAATCCCCAGTCCGTCCGCATAGGCGTTGCCGTGGTCGAGCGCTCGGACCGTGTCAAATGCATGGGATCTGTGTTAAGCGCATCCGAGGACATCGACAGCGACGTCAGAGCCCGAATTTCCTCGGCTTGGGCCAAATGGCGTGAGTGTCATTTGTGACCCCAAAATGCCGATCTAGCTGAAGGGGCAGGTCTATAAAACCGCCATTAGGTAAGGCCTGTCCTTCTTTAAGGCAGTGAAACATTGCCGTTACTAGGGCGACACAAGCAGGAGCTGCGCGTCACGGAAATGAAGATTCTGCGGACTTGCGGAGGATGTGTAGAGTCTCACGCACAGATCGCGTGCGGAACACCTACTCGTACATCCGCGGCAGCCTTCGTTTTGTAGCGAAAGATGTCAGCGGCGCAGCTAGTAACTTTGTTCGCTAGATCCGAATGATGTTACTGGTTGCGCTACTAACCAAAAGTACGAAAAGCTTACATACTAACGGCGAAACATAATGCTTGCGCGAGGCAATGTAATATCTGCGCCATCTATTGATATTTGTTTGAACTTTACCAGTGGAAGCTCGTTACAAACTTAAATATATATCTTTATTAATTAAGCTACTTACATAGTTTTGCACGATTAAATTATTTGAATAAGATAAAAGTGAAGACTCTACCATCCCTGTATTGACAAGATTTTACCACTGTGATCACTCGGCAAGAAACAGCCCAGTTAATCGTTTGGAATCTGTTTTGTTCCTCACTCATAGGCCTTCTTACGACCTTTTAAAGCTTGCTCGCATTTGTCTGTGAATTGAGCGTCCTAGCATTTTGGTATTATGATCTCTTATTCCCAGTTACGTGACCATTACGTCATGCAAACTCAACTTCTGCGCGGCGATTTGGTTTATCGAACTCCTATTTGACGTTTCTATCATTGTTTATCTGTCAATAAAGTAGCTGTCTGAAACTTTTCAGTTGCACTAGCTTCAAAAAAAGGTGACATCGTAATAGCAATACAAAGTGAGCATTTTTAGAATCGTAAACGGTCACGCTGCGATAGTGCCAAAAGATAGTATTAGGTACGGCCCTAGGAACTATATTTTAGATGTAAGTATTTAATTAATTGTGATTTTTCAAATTTTCTTTTATTTCAAATCTAGGTAGGAAAATAAGGTAATTTAGAATAGGTGCAAAATTAAAATTGAAAGAAAGTGCTGTATAAGTATAACAATTTGTTTACCCAAAGTTGTGTAAGTTTCAATTTTATGTTAGCTGGCAACCCAGCTGTTCGCGGAATGTTGCCAACATTACAATCTGGATAGTTATAGATCTACATTTTCCTATTTGGCAGGAGACTCGCGTTTCACACGTTTCCGTTTCCTGGTATTCAATAACTTCACTTCAACTTGCTGGTAATTCTTAATAAGTATATTAAGTCGTCAGTTGGGTTTTGTTTATGGGTGCCTAGGAAAGACCATTTTGTTAATTGCATTTTCTTTTGTAGATTGGTAAAATGAAGTTCAATTTTATTTAATCTTGTCAATGATGAGAATAAGTAAAGCCTGCCTAGTATACTGTCAGTTTACGTGGTTGTAGCGTACCACCTTAAATACTACTTTTGTGAAGTCTGTTATCAGGATTAAAGTAAGCAATTTTTCGCAATTCTATTGTCCACTGCATTCGTCTGTGGAATTCGTTGCCTTTACCCATTCGTCAATCTCAATCCCTACCTATTTTCAAGTGCCAGGTTAAATCGTATTTCCTTTCACTCTAACTTTAAGTTCACGTTGTTTTCTTTTTGTATCCATTTTTTTTTCACTTCCGTAGCTTGTTACTTATGGAAACTGGTGCTAGGTAATCCTTCTTCAGGATTATAAATTGTATGTTATTCGAATATTAATATAAGTTTGGAATATTTATCTTATCACTTTTGCACAGCTTTATTCAATCTCTTTAAAACTCTCTACTGTTGTCGGGAAGAGATCGCTCTGTAGCGACCGCCGATAAGACCGCCTAAATTGTACGTTTTTGTGTTTCTTTCGTTATTTACTTGTTGTATTTGTTTGTGTCATATTGAAAAGATTATTTATCTTATCAAAATTAACCTAACTTATGACTTCTGGATGATGTAGCCTTCCAACCTACCTCAAAATCAGTTCAGTAGTTTTTGAGTTCATACATTACAATCAAACAAACATACGAATATTTTCGCTGAAAATGGCTCTTCAAAAACGTCAAACTCAAACCTCATGCATTGTTGTTGAATAAGTGGTCATGATTTTACGAGTACATCAGTTAGTGAAATCTGTTTAAAATGTATCTCTACATTATTTATAATAATGCTATACTTACGCATAAACTTTAATTTAAACATTACCAAACTAAACTTTTATTAAGAATACCTATACAAATAGTGTAAGTGAATATTAGCAAAATTGCAAATCTAAGTTCTTCCTCGTTGTCAAAAGTTACCTTTCCAATTACTTCTTGTGCAATGAAGATCTATTTATCTTATCTTAAGTCAACCCTCGAAGATAACCTTTTAACTTTGAAGGCAAAGTTATTTCAAGAAAAGCGAATGGGTAAGTACGTCAGGGACATAGTAGGTACGACGTAGGCGGATCAAAATTGTGTTCTTTATTTTAATCGAGTTATAAGTTGCAGGGGCTCTATTCTCGTTACTGTGAGGAATGAATGAATGGATGAACGAATGAGGTAAAAAAGCGTGAGATCGTCTTAGCGCCTTTAGCTGAACCTAGACTACTGAAACCTACCTACCTACGAGTACTGAGACTACCATGTGTTTACACAAATGACAGCCACTAGAGTCAAACTCAAACTCAAACGTTTATTTGCTTAACATTGTGTAGTACATTGGGATGAGTGACAATGATATAAAAAAGTAACAACAACATTATATACCCTAGTTATGTAGGCATGCAAATGTTAATTATATGTTAGTAGAGTCCGCGTAAACCATAGTGATTTATGTGAAAAAGCCAACAAAGTGACGACACCGCTCGGTGACTAAGAATTTGAGGCATCTTACATAATAAGATCACCTGACCTCAAATCAAGCAAAGCTTGTTTTTTTTTGTGCTGAAAAATACAAAAACTACACCATATACTTGGGCGTACTGGGTCCATAACACTAGGCCGGATGGCTACCTACTAATGCGCCAACAGGCTAGTCAACCTTTGCTTGAGGTACTACCACAGAGTAAGTATAATTCAATTCAATTCATTTATTCATATTCGAGTAATTTTACAACTCATTTGGTGTTAGTAACATTATGTACTTAAAGACTTATGTACTTTTTATGCTACAATTGTTTGTTAATTTGTAATACGATGATTCAATTTTTTTTTTTCGATGTTACTTAATAAAAAAAACACGTGGATATTCCAGTCGCACAAAACGTTTCGCGGACTCCTTTATAATGCGAACAGCAGAGGAGTGGAACTCGCTGCCCGCGCATGTGTTTTCAAACCAATACAATCTGGGTCTCTTCAAGACAAGAATGAAGCCTCGTATCCACTAGGCCACAATTGACGCGCCACACGTAACGCTAAACAAGTTCAGCAACGTTGGACAACAACGCGTGACGTTGCTACTGGTCGGCAAAAGGTCGCTAAAGGAACTGAAAAGTTCCGCGTCGCTGTTCAACAACGTCGTGCAACATGTCGCGCGTCAAATGCTGCCTAATGGAAACGGGGCTGAAAAGGCATATATACTAGGCAAACATGTTCCATCATAAATAGCTTCGTCACTTACCACTAGGTGGGATTGCGATCAAATGACTGTCTAGTTAATTGTACATAAAAAAAATAGGAAAAAGCTCTAAATAATTCATAGACGAATTTGTGATTCGGGTCCGCTAAACGTCCCATCTTAGCCACGGATGATTGATGGCATTTTGAGCTGAAAAGTGTCCGATAGTTTTTATTGCAAATCCAATAGAATCCATCGAATACGGTTACTCCTCGCAAAGTTTTTCGTTTAAACGCTTCCATCTAAAGTTGGTGACCTGGATTCTGAGGCTGTGTTAAAGAAGAATCGTTCAAAACTTCTTAGTTTAAAAAAGATAATTCTTTATTTGCATAAAACATGGTACATTTGAAGTTCTTATATTTATATTTTGGACATGCATGTTTTATCGATCAACGATGTGCAAATATTTTGTCGTCATGCAATTAATTAACATCAAATTGTGTCATTTCTTAAGCACAATAATTATTCCACAAAAAATATTTATTAAAATTAAATAAATTACCTATATAAATAAATATCTGGGACAATTCACACCAAGATCATCTGACCCCAAACTAGCAGAGCTTGTAATATGGGCGTCAGAGACTGATAAACATACTTAAATATTTCTAAATACATACTTAAATAGATAATAACACCCAGACACACAACAATTTAATTCAGATGTCAAAAGTTTAGATAATATCACGGTCATAAAATAATTATCTGGTAGTACAATGTCAACAATGAAATTGGTAGTTAGTAGCGTATGAATATAAAAGAAAAAAAAACATGTCAGATGTCAATAACAATTCGTTTAAGGTGACCAGCACGGCAGAAATTTACAAATTCATTTATGTCATAAAAAAAATAAAACATAACATATAACAATAATAATAATATAACATAACATATAATAATAAAAGCGGTGGTCAATTATAATTTTGAGAATATGCTTTTTAAAAACATTTAGATGTGCATTCTGAAAATGGTTCCGTAACAAATTAAACAGTCGAACGCACATGCTATAGCTATTTCTAGCAAAACCAGCTGTGGCTGCTGGTGGCACGGACAAGTTCCAAGGGTATCTCACTGTACCACCACGACTACAATTATCACGTTTTCTTGTGAAGAGGTGAATATTTTTTTTGGTAAACATTAAAATTTCAAAAATGTCTAGGGATGGTAATGCAAGAATTTTTAGCTTTTTAAAGAGAGGCCTACACGATTCCATCTGTCCGACATCGCAAATTGATCGTGTACATCGCTTTTGTAGAATGAAGACACGATTTCTATGTGTTGAGTTTCCCCACAATATCAGCCCATACCTCAATATGGAACCAACGTAGCCATGATACGCCATTAGCGCTGTTTTAAGGTTAGCTAGCTTAGTCACGCGATAGAGAGCAAACACAAATCTATTTATCCTCTGGCATACCAAGTCAACATGATACTGCCATGTGAGTTCTGAATCGATAACGATACCGAGAAACGTCGCCGATGTAGTCATGGCAATCGAATCGTTACGATGCTGCACTGATAATTGTTGGGGTTTACCGTTCTTGTTGTAAAATTTAATGTATTTTGTTTTGTTTGTATTCAGTTTTAAATTATTATGCTCTAGCCAATTTGCTATATTTATTATTTCACTATTTATTTCATCATTGTAGCCAATATTTGGTTTTTTGTGTATTGTTAAGGAAATATCATCAGCAAAAAGTGTCACTGGGTACTGTGTACATTTGGGTAAATCGTTAATATAGAGAATGAAAAGTAACGGTCCCAATATACTCCCCTGGGGGACACCAGAGTTATTCAACCTCTTCTCCGATCTTTAAGTTACACTCTGGGACATATCATCTAGTTTGGGTGTTTCCACCAACTGAGACCTTTCAACGAGGAAGCTCTCCCCCCAACCGTAGGCAGATCGTCGCACACCATAACGTTTGAGCTTATTAAGAAGAGTTTTATGATTGACAAAGTCGAAGGCCTTACTCATGACGAACAGAATGGTAGATATGGGGACTCTCCTGTCCATTTGGATTGCTATGTTCTTTATAAGGGTGTAACAGGCTAGAGCTGTTGACCTTCCCTTGGGAAACCCAAATTGCTCCTCTCTAATTACAGAATGTTTTGTAAAGAATGAAATTAATCTTACCTGCATGGCCTTTTCAAATGTTTTTGATATAACTGGAATAACGGCAATTGGTCTGTAGTTGTTCAAATTGTGTTTCTCTCCACGTTTATACGGTGCTTTAACAATGGCTATTTTGAGCGTGCTAGGAAATTGACTCTCTGTAAAACAACGATTTGTAAAATGCGCCAGCAAAGGTGCTAACTCACTCGCACAAGCCTTAATAATTTTGGTACTAAATGAATCATAACCTGTAGCATTGGTGTTATTCAGAGAACATAGGTACCTATTATGATTTTTATTATTTCATTTTCGTCTGATGGACTCAAAAATATAGAAGCAGATGTATTCTCGATAGGCTTGAGATTGCTCAAATTAGGCTTAAAGCTACCCGGTACATTTGTTGAGTCTATGAAGTGATTATTAAATGCGTTTGCAAAGACTAACTTAAGTAAGAAATATGAGTAGTAAAGCTAGTGTAGGTAATGCCATACCTAGTATAAGTCCGAGTGTTCCCAAGTATTGCAAACGTAGCATAGTAATAGGTTTCAGTTCTCCAAAAATATCACTTTCATTGAACAAAGAAGTTCCGAACAATTACTAATGACAGTAGGAAATGTTTTGAGTTAATACTTTTGGACTCACTTTCTCAAAGATGTAGTGTTTTCCAAAATGTGTCATGTTTAAACTCATAATTGAACAATTGCAAAAGGTATTTTTTCTGCTGACTTACGTGGTTAGTCACACCGGTAGTCTTCATCTATTCGGTAATCCAGACCACTAAGGGTAGTTTAAACAATAGAAACATACCCGAGAGGTGTGCAATGTTCGTTCTTGTACTGTATCAATTTCATCATTTGCTTACTTTTTTGCTTTTATGCCGTTTTACGATACATAATATTTTCTAGGTCAGATAAGGCTCAGGTCTGATGTGATTCCTCTGACGAAAGCTTTTACACGCTCTTACCATATAGGCCATGGTGTTTGGTTTCGCTTGAACCAAAATTTGAGTAATTAATAAAAATAAACGTAAAATAATATGGTGATTTTATAAATAAACATAATGTGACTCTGCGCTCGATCAGACATAAGGGAGCCGGAGCTATCTCGGACCCAAAATAAAATCTGTTTTGTTATGACGGGAATTCATTCACAGTACACCGGTGCCGCGGTGTAAGCAAATACGAATTTCAGTCACACGAATGTTAGTATATTATATAAACTTACCTTACGAATGGCGAAAGATTAATATCTACGTTCCGTTGCAAAGAATTTCAGCTACACCGTATTTCGACGAAACAGCTAACTGGAAACGGAAATAAATGCTAATGACCAAAATCACGAAAAGGCTGGGCATGAATGAACTTGCTCCACCGCCAATCTAATAATAATAATACCATTTCGAGTCGTGACGTACCTACCTGTGACGTAACAGCCCGCACACCGTACAACAGCTTCTATTATAGAACCAAACCACTTAGGCTGTGTGTTATGTGGTCTGCGAATTCTGGGATAGTAAATCGGAACATATATTCTTTACAATCCAATAAAAATATCATAACTTTCTCATAAAATACGCGTTTTTATTTAAAATGAAAGAGTGCACTCTTACCGAGACACCCTCTAAGTATCATAACAAATAATGCTCATTCGGTTTTACTTTCGAGATTTTTTATCGTAACCACTGTTTACTAAGCAACCGCTTAGCTGACTACTTGTGGCTGCCACCAAATGCGGTGGCTAGTTGTTGACCTTCGACAGCGTGAGGCGGCTAACTGTGGCAACTAGTAGCTCAGTGTGCGGGGTCAGTAAGACTTCCACTGCTGAACATAGGCCAGCTACATCTTACTAAATACAAACTAAATTGGTCCGTCGATCTTGCAGTTCCCACACTACGATCACAAATCGAATAGTCCATTCTAGAGTTCGGTCCTTATAACAATCCCTTAACTTGTCAAGTTCATTCCCTAAACTAAACGCAGCGAGCAATTTCGCAATATGATCATTCATTCCCAGCCAGTCAGCGGTTACCTGGCCTGACTGACGCATCTTGTAGGCTGATACCTAAATTTGACTGGATATAAGCAATTGTAATAAGGCCCTTGTTTTGCCGTCACACAGCAGAAACTGCTGGAAGAAGCTGGTTTAGTAACAAAATACGAGTCAGTAATCTATTTCTGATCATGACTGTTAAAAAAACTTTGCAACCGCCCACCGCACCAATATATTTAATGAAATCAATTCCAGCGTGGGGTTTTAGGCCGGGAAACATTTATCGGAAATTTAAATAGCCAACTCATCCACCATTTTTAACCGATTTCAAAGAATGAAGGAGGTTTCTCAATTCTTATGTGCTTTAATAATACTGTTCCAAATTTAAATAGTAGGACGGAGAGTGAGACAGCCATACTTTTAATGGCTGCGTAACTTTAAGTTGACATTGCATACTAGTTTCGTAAGTAAAGCTACGAGTACATCGCCCTTCTTTGGTGGTAGTAGCTAGCTAATACTAGAAAATAAAGGCAAAGAGCACTATTAAGAGCGAGATAGATTCGACTTTTTGAAGTTTGGATTTACCGATGGCTCATCCATCACACAAAATCCTTATAAATATGCCTCTCGGCAACAAGCAATATGTATCTATTTAAATACATTGAACTTTGACCCAAGCTTATTATAGGTAGCCTAACCTAGGTAAAGGTCAATATTTTGTAACATAGGTGTTCAGTTGTACACCACTTCGTTTCATTCATCTCTTTGAATTCCACGGTTGGTTTATTAAAGTGTGCTATGTGAACGGCTATTTTGACTTTGGTTCCTCTACCTAGTGTTTTCTAAATAAAGCTGAGTTTCCAGCTAACTTTGGTGGTTAACACAATCTCTCCAGGGAGCCAACCACAGGCGTTAGGTACAAGTTCTAATGAACTACTTACGGTGAACTTCGAACATGCTTCGTCGCTACCTAACTTAGCTTGTTTTGTTGAAATTGCTCACCACTCAGATTTAGTAAATCTAGGTTCCAGCACTAAGAGGACACAGCACGATCAAGATACTTGAAAAATAGGTATTTTATTGCTGTCTTTTGCAAACCTCGAGCCCCCCGCAGAGTGCGATGAAGACAGATGCAAATCGGACCAAAATTACCTATCAAAACAACACAAAATCGACGTTTCGTAGCCGTTGTTCTCTTCCCTCGAAAATTTGACCGATTTAGTTTCTTTTTTATTATAAATTGAAGAAGGACTGTGGCCGTGTTCCCCTTTTTAAACTATTATTTTTCGATTTTTGAAGGTTCATATCTCTTTTTATAATTAATTTATATAAAAAAGGAAAACATAGGGACATGCTAATAGTAGCAGTAGATTTCTTGGAAAAAAATATTCTTCTACTAGCAATCCAATCCAGGGAGGAAATAGGGGACTACGTTTGTATGGAGAAACTGAAGGTTTTTGTCAAACCAAATTGTTGAATCGACTGTTTCTTGATATTTTTACGTACCTATATAGAGTTCGTTGTAAATATTACGGATAACTCTTCTGTGCTGTGATGAAAAACACTTTTAGCTAAAACCCGAATAAAAGTGGACGGCTTACCATTCATCCAGAAAAGTACCAGAAACGGCTTAAGTTAACGAACTAATAAATAAAAATTTTAAAAAAATAGTAGGTAGCTGGCAATAGCCAGCGCTAACTATATAGGGATCAAGCCTAAAAATTTTGGATTTGAGAACAGCACTTAAACCTTAAGAAAATCACACGCTTTCTTGTTACAAGAGATCTAACGAATATGCAAAAATTTACTTTGAAGTTTTGCACCAGAATATGAAATGTGAATAGCCACTTTCCCCCTACGGTCTCAGTCACAGGGAGGACAATAAAACATGAATTATCCTCGGGGGCTTAGGGAAACTCGGGAATCTCGTCTTTGTTTTAAAGTTAGGCTGTGTTGTGAAGCGAGCGTTGAATGAAGCGATAAGCTAGGACATAGTATATTTAAAAGAATATGGCGAAACGTAAAGTTGAAGGAATTAGGCTAGTGTTCTGGTTTTCTGACGATTCCACAGAGCACGATTATGGTTGTTGACGTTGATGACAGAATGTATGCAAAATCTTCAACATGACGAATTATGGTGTCTTAATTACAATTCGTAGCCAATAAGACGTCCACCGCTGAACACCCATCGGCCTAAACAAGTAATTAATAAACAAAATTGCAGTCTGAGTGCCGAGTGCGAGTTGCAGTGAGAGAAGTGAATGACTTCACCATCGCGTTTTGCGAGCACGTAAATGTCAAATAGTATGGAATCGAGTCAGCGCCATCTAGCGGCGAATTCGGGCAACATTCAGGCCGCTAGATGGCGCTCACTCGATGCCATACAAATTCGCGTTTTGTTTCTCGCAAACGCGATGGTGAAGTTATTCACTTCTCTCATTGCAACTCGCACTCGGCACTCGGTTGTGCCAGTGTATAGTCAATGAAATTTTATGAAATGTCGCTCTGCTTATGAGCAGACCAAAACATTACCCAGCGTAACGACAGGTGCTATACCTACTCGTAGATACAGCAGTTTTCATTGTGTGATTTTTTTATTTGTAGCATTTTACAATGCACTATTCTCTACACAAAGATAGAAACTAGAAAAATTCGACCTGATGTTGAAAGAGCCACCCGGATTGTGAAAGGTCGCGGGTTCGAATCCTGCTTGAGTCCCTAGGATCTGGTCGAGTTTTTCTAGGTTCTATCTTTGTGGAGTTTCTATTAGGTTTTTTTCTTCTATCCGGCCATTGTGAAGAAGTAGGTTCTGAATAGAATTTTTAATCTTATTTTTTTATTTAGGTATGAACTTGACTAGTTTAAGGTATTGAATAAGGCTTAAAGATAGTGTAATGGTAAGTGTATATCTTGATTTTGAGAACCGTTGTTGTTATAAAAGCCAAAGAAGGTGCTGACAGAATATGTAGCTCAACCCATAAACTATTTCCACAATAAGTATACAGCTTTGATTGAAAAGTTAAGTATGATGCCGTGGAAGAAACTTATTGAAAATTACTTGATAGAGTAGTTATTGAAGTTGTAAAAATAATTAGTACAAAATAGTTCATGTATTTTTTTTTAAAATGACATCTAAACTCAGGGAAAATACGGTATTTCTAACTTATTCAACTTCAGATTTTCAGTTTTGATAAGTGCTATGCATGTAATTGCTTCAGAATCAACTAAACCTAGTATTCATCTAAAAATAAAAAAAAAACAGACATATACCCTAACAGTGACTCAACCAAGATATTTCCAAAAATTCTTAAAAAAAATTTTAACTCGAAAACTACAAATTATCTGGTAACATTAATGGGTTACTTTTGGATACCCCTAAGTGTGAACAATCTAAAAAATATGGACGTGCAGGTTTGACTACTGTGTGTTATATGAGTCTATATAGGTGCTACACTAAACACATAAGTTTCCATAGCTCAGATGCAGGTCAGTCCTCGTTAGCCAACGCTGATGAAAAGTCTTGGCTGACTGCACTTCGCTGGGCTCGGTTTCTGTTATTGTTTATAGATTACTACTCGTTTTAGTCCCTTTTGTTTTCGATGGAAATAATCTTTTTCTTTTTTTAGCTCAGTAATGAGTTGCGACGAATAGTGATTTGGCCGAATACCGAATATTCGGCAACGCTGTCGGCCGAAGCGCCGAATATTCGGCACAAAATACTTGCTTTTCGAGCGCGTAGGTAAACAAGAATGACAAGTCGCAACCTGCCTCCCTCGTTGCGTTGCCCTCTCGTCTGTCGGCATTTTGCCATATTATGGCAAAAATGCATCGGAAGGCTGATCCTTACAAGTGGTGGTCAGCAAACGAAAAACAATACCCCAACCTCTCGAAATTTGCTAAAGTTTATCTTTCTTCTCCTGGGAGTAGCGTGTATAGTGAGAGGTTATTTTCTGAAGCTGATATCATTTACGACGAAAATCGTAATCGTTTGCTACCGACAAATGCTGAAAAGCTTGTTTTTATCCATCACAACTTCTCTCTCTCTCTCTTCAGTCGTTTCCCTCAATGCTGAGGATCGTGACTCTTTCTGATTTTGTCTATCAGCTGCTTCCATCGGTTGCGTTCCGTTGCTTGCTGTAGAGCAGCACTGACCGGGATCGCCATTTTCTGGACACCTGGTCTGCCCATCGCTTGGGACTTTGACCCCTAGGTCTTTTACCTTCAACTTTTCCCGTCACTATCAGGCGCTCCAAATTGTCGTCATTTCTTCGTGCAATATGTCCAAAATACTGCATTATACGTTGAAAACAGGTTGTAGACAGGCGCTGAGCATCCTCTATCTTTAGCTCTTTTAGGATCGAGACGTTTGTGCGGCGGACCGTCCATGCTGAGAATAGCATACGACGCCAACACCACATTTCGAATGCGTCAATTTTCTGTCTATCGGCTGCCTTGATTGCCCACGTCTGAACACCATAGAGGGCGATGGAAAAAACAAGTGTGCGAACGAGGCCTATCTTTGTTCGATTCGTAATATTTCTGTCCTTCCAAACTTTGCTCAGTTCAGTCATTGCTGTCCTAGCCATGCCACATCGCCTTCTCACCTCTGGCTCGCAGTTACCCTTGTTAGTGATCATTGAGCCAAGGTACTGAAACCGGTCCACGGTGTCGTATTCGTGCAAAATATTAGTCCGCTGGATAGTTGCAAAGCGGTCAATCACCATGAGTCTGGTCTTGGACTTGTTGATAGCAAGGCCCATTTCCAAGCTGACTGCTTCCAGACGACTCAGCAATTCCGCCATTTCCGTTTCGGATGAGGCCAAGAGGGTGGTGTCATCTACATACCGGAGATTGGATATTCTGACCCCGTTTATGTTAGTGCCACCTTCCCAGTTCTCCAATGTTTGGCGCATAATGCTCTCTCTATATATATAAAAAGAATAGGAGAGATCACGCATCCTTGCCGAACCCCTGTTGTAAACCCAAAACAAGTTTAAAAGAGTAACTGCTGAGTTCCTCGCCGGGTCTTCTCAGCAAGAAACAACTCCGACGCGGTGGTAGAGTCGCATTATGTCTGTATACTGTTTATTTACATATCCATATTATTATGGTATTTATGTCTATTATTTAGTATATTTTGCTGTAAATTTGACGATTTGAAAGTACTGATACAGTCTATTTGAATAAAGTTATTTGAGTTTGAGTTTGAGTTTGAACGCCTTTGCAGAACTTAAAGCGGTCCGATATTACATCTCCCACAGTGACTGTACCATATCCCGATTCATACAGCCTGCGTATCAGCGCTACGAGGTGGGTGGGAATGCCTGTTTCAGTTAGCACTCGCCATAGTTTCTCCCAGTTGACACAGTCGAAAGCCTTTTGATAATCTACGAAACACATAAAAGTTGGGGTGTTGTATTCGTAGCACTTCTCCACGATGAGCCGAATGTTCAATATTTGCTCTCTCGTACCTCTCCCTTTAACAAAACCTGCTTGCTCTTGAGTATTTGCCAGTCGAGAAACGATCGCAATCTCGCATTGATGATGTAGAGGAGAATTTTGCTCGCGTGTGATGTTAGAGCTATTGTTCTGTAGTTGTTACAGTTCCGTACCGATCCCTTTTTATGAAGAGGAAGGATGGCTGAATGCACCCAATCAGTAGGCCATTGCTTAGTATGCCATATCCCATTACATATCTCGTGTAAGCGGGCCATCCAACGTGGGCCTAAGCCTTTCAAGACTTCCGCTGTGATCAGATCAGGCCGTGCAATGGTGCTTTATTCCTCTTCATTTTACATACATATTGGGTTCCTCTTCTACTGAGATTTCAGTTGATAAGGGGATCCGAGCTGGTTGTTCCTTGTAGAGCTCTGCGCAGTATCCTGCTCTTCATCTCTCCGAGATCTCTCCATCTTTCCGAGACTTCGGCTATTTCGTGTATCGGGTTGCCATCCTTGTCATCTATCACCCACGATGAAGGTTTGAACTTTCACGTTATTTGTTTAACCTTTTTGAACAGGTCGGCAGTTTGGTACTTCTCTGCATGGTGTTCTATTTCAGTACAGATGCTCTCAAGATGTTGGTTTTTGTCACTCCTGCACTGTCTTTGAATTTTTCTAGTGAGCCGAGAGTATTATTCTTCAAAGTTCCCTGCTCTAATGGCATTCTTTAGTTCTTTGCGCGCTTTAACGTTTGACCATACCTCATCTGACATCCAATCCTTCCTGTTTTCGGGTTTTTTGGCCATAGAGTCCAGTGCTTTAACGATTTTAGATTTGAAATGGTGCCATTGTTCATTAGGATCTAAATCTGCGGTATTTGGGGATATTTTCAGTAGCTAAGGCTCTGTTATCTTTTGGAAAAACTCGTACTCATGTGGTGCTAGTCTGGTTGCGCGTTTCTTATGCTTTCGACACAGTTTTAGGCGAATTTGCAGATCCGCAACCAACATTTGGTGCCCGGAGCCACAATCTACTCCAGGGAATGTCCTTGTGTTCGATATGGACGACTTCCATCGCCTTGCAACAGTAATGTAGTCTATTTGGTTGCGGTATCGGTCTCCGGGGGACTTCCATGTGTACAGCCTACGTATGTGGTACTTGAAACATGTGCTGGTTATTGTCAAGTTGTGGCTTACACAAAAATCTATAAACTTTTCGCCCCTTTCATTTCTAGTGCCGAGCCCATATCTTCCTATTGTATCGCGGAGGTGATCATCGAGCTCTGTGTTTCCCACCTTCGCATTCCAGTCCCCTTGGACCAATATCATCTCACGCTTGGAGATGCTATCCATCGTCGTCTGCAAGGTGCCATAGAACTCATCAATGTCTTCATGTGATGACTGGGCTGTTGGTGCATAGATCTGGATGATATTCAGAGGAATTGGTTTGCAGTTTATACGAATGGACATTATTCTGTCGCTTATGGTGCTATAGCCAGTTACGAAATGTGACAATTTGCGTGGTATCACAACTTACCATTGATAAATTTTACTTACCAAAGTATTGTAATTTGGTGATAAATATATATAATCTTGAGTAAAATGACGTGTCTTTTTTTCATGATTAGGTATTCGGTATTCGGCCGAATACCGAATATCAAAAAAAGTGGCCGGATAGGCCGAATACCGAATAGTTGCCGAATATTCGTGACATCTCTTGTTTAAATGCCTACTTATTTATTGGTAAATTTCTAGAAACAATTATATGTGAATTTGATCATTAAAGTTAGGAATATAAAAACCTAGTCAACTGAAGAAATAGGTACTTTTATTTAATCATCGAACTCACATCTTCTAACCCTCTACATAACATGGTACAGTCGACCACAGCTTCGAGGGTAACAGTTACATAATAAATAAGTAAATAAATATCTGGGACAAATATCACCAAGATCATCTGACCCCACACTATAATAAGCAGAGCTTGTACTATGGGTATCAGAGACTGATAAACATACCAACGTCATCATCATCATCATATCAGCCATAGGACGTTCACTGCTGAACTTATAGGTCTCCCCCAATGATTTCCACCTATCCCTATTAGAAGCGGCCTGCATCCAGCGACTATCCAACTTAAATATTGCTTAATATATAATAACACCCAGACACACAGCAAACACAATTCGTCACATGAAGGTTTGTCATTATTGGGGATTGAACCCACGTCCTCCGGTGATCGCTTCCATTGCACCAACAGACCGTCTTTCTGTCAAGAATATGTTATACTAGCTGTTGCCCGCGACTTCGTCCGCGTGGTTTTCCCTATGCAAAATTTGAGACTTCTTCAAGTTAACTGGAGCCACCGCCTTTCCCCCTCATGACTGTCCGCCGGCCTTGCACATTATAAATGCGCGCGCAGTACTCTATCACTATTTTGCTGCGATGTTATTTTTAAAACTGCGATATCTCCTAAGATATTTATTAAAATATAAATAAATAAATATAAATATAAATATGCGCCAGACAACACACCTCTTGTCATGGTCTCGAAGTAGGGATAAATATCCCTGTGTTACGAGGTACCAGACAAGGAATTAAGCCAGGGGCGTCTCCCAGCACACCCAGACCCAGGCCAATTTAGAAAAGATCATTTCCTGAATTGACCTGACCGGGGATCGAACCCGGGACACAACGGAATTAAAGGCGAGAAACCGTGCTCCAGCGCACTACGCCAATCGTGTCTTAAAATCGAATGATGTCAATGGCAATTTTGTTTTAAATAAAATACTTGTGATGTATAACGCATTTATTTATTTAAAAAGAAACACGAGAATTTATTGATAAGGTATTTCTACCTACAACAACCTACATTCATTCAAAACAAAATTTTGTAAACAAATTACATAATGTCAAACAAAATACGACTATATACAACGAGAAATAGGGTAGAAAATCTAATAGCAAAAATTTAATCCAATCTGGTGCACGTTGGATTGTGCTCTACACAATTTTCCATTCATAACGAACCTAGTGAAGCTAAGGTGTCGATAAAATTCAATATCAAGTTGGATTGAATAAAATGTATAAACATTATTTTACCCAAATATTATAGATATTATATTATTTTTATAAAACCTATTGGTGTTTAGCGTTAAGAGGGGATTAGTTAAATTTTGTTACTGTAAATGCACTTCGGTTTTGCATTGTTTGTGGCACCTAGATGTCTATGAGAAATGATAATTTAACCCATTTACTATCGAAATACTGATACACAGATTAGAAGCACATTTTTAAATACTTGTATTTAAACAATCACCTGGACATTTTGTTATTGAATGCAAATTAATGATTAACTCTGCTCTTAAGTATGGAAACTTAACTAACAGGAAAGTAATAAAAAAAAAAAAAGAACTCTCAAATCTACTTACCATTTACTAACAAAATACTGATACACAGATTAGAAGCTAATTTTTTAAAATACTTGTATTTAAACCATCACTTAGACATTTTGTTATTTAATGCAAATTCATGATTAACTCTGCTCTTAAGTATGAAACCTTAACTAACAGGAAAGTAATAATAATAAAAAAGAACTCTTAAATCTACTTATCGTATTTTATCGACAACATACTCGATATGGAAACTTGCCACCCTTTACAAATCAGCTTAGTTATTGTGTGCATAAAGCAGTATTGTGTGCTAGAAGAAAGTTAGCAGTAACGAAAAGAAGCCCAAATCAGGGCCAATGTATTCAAATAAGACTGCGATGCAGCATCAGAAATAAGACTTTTAGTTTAAAACTGTTTTAGGAGTGTTACACTGGATGTAAGATCTATGTTGTTTGCCATTGCAGTGGTGGTGATGTGCTCAGTGGAATGTCTGCAGCTGGACAGCCAGGCCTCGACGAGAAGGCCGAGGGTCACAAAATACAGCAAGACTACTTTAGCGCCTGGGGGGTCTACGGTGAGTTGTCGTTAATATCATATTATTTCGACTGTTAAGAACCAATGATGCCAATCCAATTTTTTAGCTATTTCACTTTTTTATTTATTTATTTATTCGTTTGTACAGTTTTTACATAGAAAAATAAGGATATCTAAAGTACAGGTGAGCTTATCTCTAAAGAGAGATTTCTTCCAGCAGACCATGATGCAAGGAAAAGCATAAAACAAACAGTGATGGATAGACAAAACTGTGTACATAATTTTAAAGATCAAAATTTCTATAAATAGACCAGCTTACTTACAAATAGACATATATTATTGCAAATATAAAATATATAAGTACCTAACTAAAATAATATACATATTTAAAAATAAATAAAATAATAATTACTTTTTATGCAGATATATCTAAAGTTTGATTCAGCAATGATTGTTTAGGCGGGCTTCACAGTCGTAGAAATATCACTTAAGGAATGCGTATTTTTGCCAACTTGATTTGACAAGAGTTTGTCGTCTGAAAATTAGTGAGCAGGAGAATATTATTTTACAAAATATTCAACATATTTTACAGAATGGTTTATTTTCTATTGGTTTTGTTGACAGAAATAACGCACTATTTATTAGGAAACTTGGAACGTTGAATTTAAGACTAGGCCTTTATGAGGTTATACGAAATTATTTGACGTTAATAATTAATGATTTGTGTAGAAATCATTCATTTTTAAACAGGTCCATATAGTTAAGTGAATATATTAAGTAAATTATTAATTTCCAGGAGGCAGTTACAGAGCGAAGCCTGATGACGGCTACGTACCGACTCCAAGACAGCAATGGCGATACGTGTATCTTGCTCGTCGTAGACGCACTGCTCGACATCTCATACATGACTAAGCTGAATGAACGAGCGGTAAGTGACAGTTCAAATAGAATGGTTCCATGGAATCAGTTTATGATAAGAAGATGATGATCAGATCGAGTCCGCTCGTGACCACGGTGACATGCAATTGTTGCCGAAACGTCGGGAAAATAGGTAAAACAATTTACCGTAATTTTGTTTCGTTGCAAAAACCCCTTTTATTAGAATTATTTACTTAAAATGCAACAAGTTTAAAATGTTATTTACGATAAGTCGGCTGTAAAGATGGTCGGTTGATTAGGTTCTTGGTTTTTGGTGCTTGATAAGATTCTTACACAAGATCTACAAGAACAACGAAACTTTAATACTAGGGGCAGTATTGAAACTTTCACAGATCGGTTGAGGTTGTTGAGTAAAAAAGCGATAAATTGCACGACCAGTATACTACAAACATAGAGCAATGCTAGATGTACGCTTACATAACCTGTCTCCTCGAAGATACGTTATAAGATATTATAAGATAGGCTAGGCAGAGCTCCTTAGAGATGGTAGACAGAATAATACGCAAGGCAATGACAACTTTATTTAAAAGAACGGTGAAGCTAAGATATTTAATTAAATAAAATTAACAAAACCAGGTAGATAATGGAACGTAATGGAATCATTGGTCATTGTTGCCTCTTGATTGAGACCAATGAAGTAGGATCTGAAAGCATTTTCTGTAGTATTTAAAATGATTAATTATCTATTGATTACAGGACGCGAACACATTCGTGCCAAACAATGCGAACGTGGCCGGCACCTGCAGGGATTCTGACGCTGAGACCCTGGTGATATCGTTCAAGGAGTTTGCGTTGGAGTGGTTCTTTGCCAAGGTCAGGCAACATTTTTTAGTCTTTAAACATTGCCACCAAATCTATATACCAAATTTTCGTAGTATTTGGTCAAATACTTGAGTATGATCCCATGATTTCTTTCCACCTTTCTACCAGATGCTCTGCAATTATGCACTCAAGTTGACCTTCACAATTTCTTGCTATTTTACAGCTTGAAAAAGAGTCTTTCGTTCATTCATAGTAGTTTTTCATGATAAATGGCAGCAATATTGTTAATCGAAAATGCAGCTGTTTTTACTAGCTGTGTCAAACGAAAAGGACCAAGACGATATTCCTAAAATGCTGTCGATCATATCCTTTATACAAACAGATTTCATTAACAAGCTCCTTTTTAATTCCAGACCCCAGGTGGTGAGCGCTGGTACGTAGAAAGCCTCAAACTCACGTACAACTCCAGTGCTAGAATCCTGGAGCATGCAGCGAAGCAAGGGAGGAAGGTGACCCTCAACACGGATGCACGGACCTTGCTGTTCCCTACGCCCGTGGGAAAGTCCTTCTTCTGCCCTGAAGAGACCGTGGTAGACCTGCTGGAAGAGAATACGAGGTTGTTCATTTTATATTGGGCATGCATGAATGACTATCCTTCGTCAGATTTTTTGTTCCTGTGAGGGAGGATAGTCAGTTCGCCTTAAGTCTAGCCAGCGTGTTATAGTTTCTAAAATAGGCATTTGAATAAAAAAAACATGAAACAAAATCATGACGTGCTCATTTACAGTTTTGAACTTGGGGTAGTCCTTCAAAAGAGCTTAGTACTTTCTCATTTGCATCAAATAAAAAGTCCTTAGTGATTTTCAAGCTATGACATTCTCATCTTAATGAATCGATATAACGATTTAAATAAATAAATATCTGGGACAGTTTATTCCAAGATCATCTGACCCCAAACTAAGCAGAGCTCGTACTCTGGGTGTCAGAGACTGATTAACATACTTAAATGTTTCTAAATACATACTTAAATAGATAATAACACCATGACACACAACAAACAGCGCTGCTGTTGCACCAACAGGCCAGTCATTTATTTGAAGAGTATAGTTTTCGGTTCTAATCGTTCGCCGTTTTTAATTAAAGATTCGAAAGTTTAAAGATTGTAATTCTTTGCAATACAATGATCTAGGTAAATCAAGTGATACTGACGCAGTGACAATTCCACCCACAGTGCAGCGACACAGCAACGCGCGAAGCTGTACCTTCGCCAGATGCGGCTCCAAGCCTTCATGTACAAACACGAAGGGGAGTTCGGGCCTCCTTGGCACTGTTCCGACTCAGCCCGGGCGCGGTCCGAGACGGCGCCGGTGGCTGTTGGGGCAGCACTAGCAATCGCCACTGCTGGCACTATGGTTGGGTACGCGATCTGGCGCTACTTGAAGGTGAAGAAGGTACAATACGACACGATGGAGTGAGCTGTATAAAACGCGTTCTGAACTCTTTGATTATGGCATTATTTTGAGCACTACATAATCATTTATTGTTTTTTACAGTATTTTACAGTTTGATGTTAAGGTGGCAATACATTTTCGATTAGTTTTGCATATTTTTTAATAATTATGTAGTCTTTTTGATTTCCTAAAGCATGAACTACTCCATATTTGAGTATATTTGAAAAGAGACGAAGTTTTCTAAAAACATTTTTCTTTTTTTATTTACGAAAGATTGTTTAATAATCATTTAGTTCCTTGTATGTGGTTTTTGATATTTAAACGTGCTTTGAGTTCAGAGCGTGTTTCTTTGGAAGTGAAAAAAGATACAATGTATGTAATGCCAATGATAATAGGTTTCATAGCAAAGCAGACCACGCTGTTGTTACAAAACAACAACTAGAATGAGATGTGGTAATAATAAATATTTAATTTAAATTTCATCTTTTTCGTAACATAAGTTTTCCTGTACCTAATACCTGATGTATAGATTATAAAAATAACGTAAATGAAAACAGTAAAAGAAACAAAATTATTTGTTTGAATTAAGTAGAATGCCTCCAAATTATTATTCCGGGTGAAATAAGTAGTCGCTCAACATATAACTCGCACTGACTGTGGGTCTAGTTATTTTTAATGTTATGATGATTTACAGCAGTTTTATTATGTGAATATGAATGCAATTTTTTTGTATTACATAATTGAAAAATTTTACTAACAGATTTTTTTACCCGTTAAATTGAACCTCCCGTAATAAATGAAAATGAAATATATTTAACTAAACATTATACATAATAAGAGTGAAAAAGGCTTGCATACATTTGAACCCACTGCACCGCAAACCTTATACCTACGTAAAAAAAATGGCCATTACAACTAAACTGATGGTATATAGGTAATATGGGATTTTATTGTATTGTATTTGTTATCTGAGGGCTTATTGAAAGCATAGGAACGAAGTAGCCCTTAGATTAATATAGCATCAAAGTTTGCTAGCTCAGAATGTAGATTGAATGTTATAGATGTATACATGGGTTAATGTATGCCAGTCTTGACTATAATTGTTTAACACGGTGTGCTCTAAATTATAGATTATATGCGTGAGGCACAGAAAAGTAATGTATAACTGTTCAAAATAATGTTGTTGACGTTTGATTATGATGTAAAAATGTATTTAATCCTCATATAACCCCAAGTAGGTACCCCATAGGCTAGAAATTTTGTATTTTTCTCTTGGAATTATTGGGAAAATTGGCTTACAGTTATTCGAATATTGTGTCATTAAGTCGACTTGCACCAGTCACTATTCTCACCAAAAATTAATATTTTACGATTTGTGATTTCTTTTTATAAATAACGTTGGTAAGACTAATGTGTGTGTTACGTAGAGTAGCTCAAACACGTCAAAATTAAGCAACGTAATCAATAAATTAGTGTGTATGTTGATAAAAGTATGTCAAGACACGACTGTCGGTCAGGCTCGTGCTTATAGAAGTCTTCTAGCAGATAGGTTGAATCAACTCTGTACTAAGAAGCAGTGCTTACTTCTTAGTACAGACTTGTTACTTTAAGTAAGAAGATAAAAATAAGTTTTCTTATCGGTTATTCCCCAACGTCTAATTCTATAATTTGTGTCACAATGTAAGTAAAAAAATCAGGAACTCCTGGAGCCTACTTATTTGAAATGCCAAAAAACATGGAGTTGCCTGTATAATACATTTTCACACCACATGCTCGACAATGCCGAATTATATGTCATGTAAACCTTACCGAAAGCAAGACATTATATTTTTGGCTTTAGCCGGGTTATAATGTTCTATTATAACCCGCTGGTCAATAATCTGATTTTCACTTTCATAATACTTATTGCTATGTCCATAAAGTCTAATTTCACTAAACAGAATGTGTCCTCAGCGGGCGCGGCCAACTCGATTTTCGAAGACCGAGGCCGTGGCCCACTAGATTCGCACTGAGACGAACTTCATTTGTTTGTAAAATCGAGTAGGCCACGCCAGCTGAAAGAAGTTGCTATAGCCGTAGCTAGTAGTACTACTATACTAAGCCTGGTTTTTTATTGTCCCGCATAAAGTGAGAAAAGTAGAGTACACACCACCGGGATAAAACTGTTTTTTTCTTAGGCGCTTGAATCCCTAACTGCACTCAGGACTCAATCTTAATTCCCTCGCTTTGCTCGGGAATTAACTTATAACACCCTCGCTGCGCTCGGGAGTTAAATTTGGAGTCCTTCGTTACGTTCAGGATTCAATGTAGCGCCCGTGACATAAAACAGTGCTTTATCCCCTTAGTATTTAATCTACTATTTGCGAAATTGCAACAAAATATGAATAATGTGTTAAATATGTACTGAACTACTCTACTGTAAACGTTACGCCGAGTATAAATAGTTGTATAATAGCTCACGAATTGTATAAATTTAGCGTATTGGTGCAAGTGGGCAGATTAGGTAAACATACGTTCAGAAAGTTGTTTATTTGTATATTAGCTGATATAGTGGATTAAGTATTAGATTTATCAGATCATGATGTGCTATGGCCGTTTTAAAAATGTCTGCGAATTTACTTACACAATTATTTGGGATGAACATAAAAATTAGGTAGTAACTATTTTATTTTCGTGAATCTGTTTATTTATTAATACTTTTATTGTATCATTTTGAAATAATATTATGAACATCATATATTTTGGTCAAACTAAGTATTTTATTAAGGCGACCATAGCATTTGTACTATTAATAATACATATCAGATGATAATAAAGCATAATTTATGGACAATTATTATTGTAATTATATAAAAGATAATTTATTTGAGATTGTTTGCGGGTAGCGGACTTATCGAAATATTACGTGTACAAGCAATAAATACATTTTTATTGATGCCGTCGAAGACAGACGTGGCTGATCGGTGTTGTATTGTGCGCAAAACTTGGCATATACTAGTGTTGTTAGTGTTAAGTGTAATGCATATTTAGAATTTTGATATTAAGAGATATATTTTTTACGGTGTAACTTACTTCCTGTTTCTTTAGAGCTTGTGTATACAGGTGCGATATACAATTTACAGATGAATTTCTCAGTCGTTTGTTAATTATGCGTTGAGAGTGTTGAGACCCTGCCTGGTAGAAAACATATTATTTCCAAAATGAAGAAATAACCCGTCGTTCGAATAATAACATTGCAGCTGTATACAACTGGTTCTACTGTCTTTGTATTTTTTCTAATAATACTCGTACCTACCTATTTCGAACTACCTACCTCCTCCGGCTTCCAAAATCTGTAGCATATTTTTGTACATTTCGTATCCTTTTTTTCTATGATATACTTACTTTGTAGTAGCAGATAGAGGGATAACGTGTGTAAAAAATATTTTTATTGTATATCAATACTATATCAAAAACACTAGTACCCAAGTTTTGCTAGTTAAGGCGCGCTGTGTGTTATCGCTTTTATATCATGCTATGGAGCACTGGTGTGTTATTGCGAATGTATCTGGTAGGAAATTTAATTTAATTATAACTACAACAAATATGTATTATTCTTTATATAGGTACGCTACAAATCAGAGATAGAAATATCACTACAATTAGTATCATGAGATGGTTTGCCTTTAAATTGCCTATATTATAGCCGAAGTTGATGTGAGTAAAATGTTAGCTAAAAAATTAGTCTCATTTGAAACTTTAAAAAAATATCGATTAAAAAAACCCCTGGGAATTAACAGTGTAGTGAATATTTTTAACTTCAAAAAATAAAACCATTTGCATGTACCTATAGCTTATTTAAAATAAATACATTATAAAGCTACCTTTGCGAAAAAATTACGCTAGCTATAACAATTTTCTTCAGGTATTACATGACAAGTAATGAAATATTTTAAAGTTCATCAATAAAATCATCGATGAATTCTGATTCACTCGCAATGGCGCATCACTCACTAACACTGCTCTATTTATTTATGTACCTAATACTCATCAATTACTATTAACATATCCTTTACTGAGTTGTGCGTGACGCGTTTTGTGATCATTATTACTGTAAGTTTGTATCTTATTTGTACAAGGTTAGAATTGAATTTAGCTTAAGTTAGTTATATAGTCCTCCTTATTATACCAGAATTTACTATGCTGGCTTCGTGCTGTACATAGGTTTAGCTTTCATTTAGCCCGTGAAACTACGTACCTTTTTTCTGTGTCTTTTGATGTAAACATCCGAGATTAGATTAAATAATTTAAATTCAGATCGTTGTGGATACAGATTGATATCGTCAAAATTTAAAAACCTGTTCCCGAGAGTCCTGAATTACTACGAAATCTCACTAAGCATAAAGTCATATGTTTAAAAATCACATAAAAGCACCTGACATTATCCATCAGTAAGATGTGACAGCAACGGAAAACGCTTGGCTCTAATTGCCCGCAAATTGCACCTGTGTTTGCGTCAGTCGTCAACATCTGCGCCGATATGAGTATTGATGAGTTAAAAACAGCCATATTATATCCTAAAGGCCATTATAAATGCCGTTTCTCACTTAACGCGCTAAGCTGTTTGCTACATCTGTGAAATTTTAAAATGAACGCGTTAATAAACACGATACGGCGGAACAGTGCATAAGGAAGCTTGCTCTGGAGTATAAGAGTGTATTGCCCAGAGGCACAATACTCCTCTGACTTAACCCTCGCGTAGCTGGTTTGTCTTTTAAGAACACCGAAACAAAAAGGCTTTTAGTTGCAACACAGTTAAGTCACATTAAAAAATTATGTGACAAAGGTTTTTTTTTAATTCTTGGTGTGTTGTCAATCCACCCGCCCTTATTATGGCTTATTTATATATTTTCATTTTGAAAGAGTGACTATAAAAGTTACTTAGATATTTACGAACTCGCGTATATTGTTAAGTAAAATTTAATTTTATCAAGAGACACAGAATGAGTCTTATGGGTATCTGATTTGTCCAGATTAACAATAAAATATGTATATAAAATTGTACACTATTTTTGTAATTATTGTAAAAAAGTACGTTTTTACTTGTCCGTGCATCACAATTGCTTTTACAAACAGATATAGTTACTTACTTCTACCGTACCTTTCGAGTAATTATGTTAATGCTATTTGGAACCTGACCGTTTATATGCAGTTTCTGAAATCACCTGTTATTTAACGGTCCAGAATAAGTTATCTTAAAAAATATTTGATTTTAACAATGCGTAAAACGAACATTTATTTCTTGTCATCTAGTTTAAATCTGGACAAAGATGGCTGCGCCCAATATGATTGTAATGCCTTTTAAGACTCTGATGCAGGCTTGTTTTTACATGTAATTTTTGACATAGTTATTTATACATACGATAACATTACGGCACTCTTAATGTAAATATCTCTAAACGTAAGCCACTTTTCATGCTTTACTTAATATTTTAAACGCACTATTGTTTCGATTTCAAAATTCTATCTCTAATGTAATGATAATTCGTTTTAAAGACTACGATGATATTTCTGAAACTTTTTCTACTTGTCAAGATTATATTCTATTTTCCTAATGTTTTTTATTGAGCTCTTGTAGTTATTTTCCTGAATAGTTTCTTAAGGTAGGCGCATACTGTTGAATTGCGAAGCGTTGTTCAAAACCGTGAAGAGAAAGAGACGAAGTACTGAGCATTAATATCTAAGTGTAGCTAGTGAACTATCGAAAAGTGTCAATTTGGGTGAAAAAAGTCGAATATTATATCGTGTCAGATGGCCAAAATTTTTATTGCTGCCCAGTTTAAATAAATACTCTTTACTTGTTTTTTTTTTTATAAATTAAGTAAATGCCTAACATGAAATACGATGTCACGGTTTTATTGATTTTGTTGAAGTATAAAAGTATATTGTTCACAACATCGCAACGTGATTTAACACTGTGTCTGCCGTTAGCGTTACGTACACGTCGGTGCATTCGTATTTAAAATAATGTACTAATATTATTATATGCCATACGATTTGTCTTCCAGATTGATCTTAAAACAATAGCGTAAAGTATTGTAGCTTATTATTATATACATAATTAATTATGGATATAAACTAAAAGTGGTGATGTTATGGCGTTGTTTTAAGGTAGAATATAAAGAAATGTGTATAAATGGCCAAATTTATTAATATATTTAAGTCTAAGCATAGAAATTTGCGTTCCCATATATATTACCTACTAGCAAAAAAAATTAATACTCTAACTAATACAAATTAATAAATATCAGGGACAATATACACTATCATCATCTTTCATTATATACTTTTGTAAATGTAATTGAAGAGAACAATTTTATTGAAGTTTTAGCGGCATATAATATTACATACAAACTAGGCCGAATAATGTAATCAAAATCATTACCGCGTTTTTTAGACAAAAAAAGGATTCTTTTAATTACAGATATTTTTTAACATTATACGTGGATCAAATTTTATTCAAATATTTCTAAATATGTTAGCAAATTTAGCCATATCCTTGATTGTTCCCTGTTGTATTGGATGTTCGTGTGTAGAAGATATTATATGATCGACGCTCCAAAATCCTAATAACCTGAATTTATTATTAGGAAAATAATCTAAACACCAATTATATTGAAAATATGAGGAAACGCGTAACTATCACCACTGAGTAGTATCTAAGAGACATATCTCAAAATTATTGTAATTTTAGTGCGTTCATTTATTGAAATTGTCTTTATGAATAAATGACGTCAAAATCTTCATAATTTATTTTTATTAGAATGCCTACTAGTACGGCTGACTGACCCAAATAATCAGCACTCCGAATGAATAGTAAAATTATACGGTTTTCACTAACTAATTTGGGTTACCACTTTGAAAAATAAATAAATAAGATGTTCTGTACTACTATAACGGTGCTGTTTATTGGCTCAGTCTATGCTAATAATTGGTGGTCATTTTTCAATCTTGCCTATCTAAAAAAAAAAAAAAAGATAAACTACATTTTTTTAAACATCATCTTACTGATTGAATATTGAAACAAGAAAACTCGTCATTACGGGTGAAAAAGTATTTTTCAATGTGTTAAACGGGCATAAGTTAGAACTAATTCTTGAAGTGCTGATAATTGGGTCCTCCACCCTACATAATAAGCCCTACTGTCCACGATGGGCACGAACAGCTCCGTAGTCTTGTAGCCGTCATAATAATATAATCGCTCGCTCACAGTTACAAACAAATCGTGAACATTGCTACTTATGTATATCAGCAGCTCTGCAAACGGGTATACAGCACTTGCTTACGTATACTTATATCAAAACATGATAGAAAAGTGCACCTTAGTGTTTCACATTGTATATGGCTGCCCTCTCCCAAAATGGTTCGAAATATACTGTTCAAAAGTGACAATGGGTGATTATTATTTAACTCACCGAATTATTTACCCTTTAATAACAGGGTACCTACTTTTTATTCAAGATAACATAAGATAATTATTTATTTGCTATAACATGAATGTAAATGTCGTTTAAGTCCTCATGTTGAATTATTGTCAGGCAAATACTGGTCCAATACATACTAATTGACAATGGTTTATGAAACTCACCATACAATAATAAAGCAGAACAAATAAATCACAGTATATATGTCATTAAAATATTAATTTGCAGTTACCATGTCAATAAATTGTTTTTTTTTTAAACATGCGCCAGACAACACACCTTTTGTAATGGTCTCGAAGTAGGGATTATTATCCCTGTGCTACGAGGTACTACACAAGAAAATAAGCCAGGGCGTCTCCCAGCACACCCAGACCCGAGTCAATTCAGAAAAGATCGTTTTCTGACTTGACCCGACCGGGAATCGAACCCGGGATACTACGAAAATCGAGGCGAGAAACCGTGCTACAGCGCACTACGCCAAACGTGTCGACGTAATATTTATTAATTTAATCTATTATACATTTTAAATACAAACAAACATGAAAATAATTATACAATCAGATTATGAATTTATTGGTCGTCATACAAATACAGCCTTATACGTCCCACTGCTGGGCACAGGCCTCACCTCAACTATGAGGTGGTACGAGCCATACTCCAACACGCGGACTCAGTGCGGATTTTTGGAGAGGTGAATGTAAGGCCAGTGATAAACCTTACCGTCAGATGTTATCAAGCCTCCTTTGTAGGCCTCTTATTAAGGTTTGGTCGTCATATTATTCTTGAATTGAATAAAAATATTTAGTCAAAAGCCAGGCATGCAGTTGCTTCTTAAACTTTAGTAAAGGTATATCCTTAAATGCTTGTGGCAACTTATTATAAATTTTAATAGCCAGGCATTAAGGACTGCGCTTAAACAATTCCAATCTTATATCGGGGAGTAAAATTCTGGACTAATGTCTCGTAGGCGTTTTTTTTCGTTCACCTCTCGTGATAAAGTGTTGTGGGTATTGTTTTACAAAAATGCATATTTACTTTACATAGAAAACAATAATACAATGGCAAATACTTTCAATTCCCTGAATAGTGGTTTACAGGAATCAAGGAAATGCGCTCTGCAAACTGCCCTGACGCACTTCTGCGCTATAATAGCTCTTTTTACATCGACTGAGCTACCCCACAACAGAGTACCATAGCTAAGCAACGACGACACGTAGCCATGGTACGCGGATGAGCAGTAAAAAGTAAAAAAGGGCGATCGTCAAAACACTCTATCAACTTATTTACACAGAATATGCACAAAAGAGCAAGCCGCAAGCTGTGAAGTAAAAAACTTATGTTTTCTTCAATTTCGAACGCTGCTGAAGTGAAGTCTGCCTAATTTGGTAAGTCGGTGCAATGTCTATAAGGGATATAAATTTATCAGTGATATTCATTCGAATAATACCATTACAAGGTACTATTATTATTATTTTCCGTAATATTGGTAGGGGTTTTATTATTCTTTTAACTACTTTCAACCAGCCAAAAACTCTAACATATGCTGTAACTATCATGATTGTAAAATAACCTCCAATTTGCCGTAACTGTAGCCAGTCATTTCGAAATTTAGGGTTGTTTGCAAATGAATTTAATTGGGACCCAAGGGAGGCATCCACCCTGGCTGAGAACACGTATTGTTATCTATAATTGGTTATTTATTATGACAAAATTGTTAAGACTAGGTGCTCTAGGTACTTATATCTTTTTCACAATATGATAAAACTAGCAAAATTCTATTAGGTGAAGTTTCCGCCTAATAATACCTTAGACGAAAAAATTGCACTCGTCATGACCACGCGGTGACTGAGACTGAGCAGTCACTCCGTGATCATGGCGCTTGCAACGTGGAAGCAATTCCGTTTTTAACTATTTTATTACTTCAAATAAAAGACGCTGCTGCTACCGTGATTGTGTCTTTTTTAGGAAGAAGGTATATGTTAATCCTTTTTATAAAAAAGATAATGTCGTCAGAATCAGCCTAGCACTAAATCTCCATTTTACATTGTAAAAATTCAACTATTACGATTGTAACATAACTTTCAACAGAGCTATCCAACTAATTGACAGTAGTTTTCATGCTTGTCACACCGACGCGCCCCAAAACATTGCTAATAAAGTAATTGTGAATAATTTTCCGCTTAATTTCCAATCGGACCCTCGAAAGGCGTCTGTGTGCACTGCCAGTGTTTGGGGGTTAAGTTTTTAGGGCTGTCGAGTTGTAATTTGTTACGTCCAAATAAGCGTTTTTATTTACATTGTTGACAATTTTATCATACAGTGTACTTAGTATAAAAAAAAGCTATAAAGCGCAAGCTATACATCTAAATGAAGAAACCTGTTTTCACATAAAATTTTACGTAAACTTTTCCCTCTCCTCTTTATGAAGTCTTTATAACTTGTTGGTTAAGAAATTCAAGCTGAAATTAATGAGTATGAACAAAACAACTAGACGTCTACCCCTAGCGTTAAAAGACGTACAATCTGACGAAACATTCCGACGTCAGCTGAGAAACCTTTTGATGGAAAAAGCGTATTATTGTTTTCAAGAATTTTTTAATGATGACATCGGATGACTTATTAATTATTTATCTTTATTTTTGATTGAATTATTTTATTTTTATTATTTTATTTGACATGTGAATTTTTTTTTACTTAATATTTATTTTTTAATTTATTATTTTTATTCGGTGTTGACATTCTGTTTATTGTATTAATTGTAATTTTTATAATAATTTTGACGATCATAATGCAAATTCTTATCCGTGATATCAAATGTAATGCATATTGTAATGTTGTATTATGAAATAAATTAATCTAATCTAATCTAATCTAATCATTTAAGCCTAAACTAAGCCTTTCTTGTAAGTAGCTACTTGCGTCAGAAACTGGACAAATACTTATACTAACACGAGCCAGTCAGTAATATTTCCCAAGTATTGCATCCCAGCAGTCTACCGTGACGATCTAGTTTTTTTTTTTAATTGTTGGCAAAACCTATTTTATATGCTTGCTTTCTAATTGAATTTCTGATACTAGTTCTTAAAAAGCAATATATCCGTTGATAACAAAATAATAAGGTCTTTCATTAGGTACCAATTATTTTCTTTATGGTATAGTAAAATCCAGTTCTAATACATTATTAGAAATAGTAAACTGAGCAACTAGAAATACTGAAATGCGCCCCAGCATTAATATGTCGGCCACAAAACACTGATTTTAGAATATTTAGTTAGAGGCTCAGATAGAGGTTTTGATGGTTAAGTTAGGTTAGTATGTCGCCATTAAATCATCATCATCATTAACCGTGCGTTAGACCTGGTTGCGAACCCACACTGGAGTGTGGGGTCCCAGGGTCCGCCTTTCTTATTTTGTTGGCCGACTTCGCGCGGTCTTGTGCAGCCTCAGTGGTGAGTCTGTTGGCATTTATGTCACCCTTGACGACGTCGAGCCACCGCTTCTTGGGTCGACCTCTCCTGCAGGTACCCGGCAGCTCCATTAAATGTCGCTCCATGTCGCTCCATACTATCCATTTATTATTAGTTGTTTTGGCAGCCCTACCCGTCTTTAATGGCAACCCGAGCCCGCGACAAGCGTCTCGTGTCAAATTGGTGCCAGATAATTGCACCAACCAGCTCAACGGGAGATGGCAATTATCATAGTAATTGTTGTACACACGCCTATGCGTATGGTCCTTATGGTCGCGATTTAAGACCCATTTTGCAATAATTTTGTAAAGGTTGATGTGAACGCGAACGTACAAAACGGTGCAAGGTCCAATAAAATTGCTTTGGGGTTATTTTAGACGTGCGCTTACCTTCGCAAATACAAGATGAGATGATAATATGAGATAATATATTACTTTATTGCACGAACAGATATGACAGACATGATAAATTAAACTTGGTGTATCAGTTAGGCGACCTTATGGCTAGGTAATCCCTTCAAGACAACTTTACCGCAGAAAATTAGGAAAAAAAAGACGTGGTGATACGTGGTTTACTTCTAAGATAAGATACATAGAATACTGAAGCAAAGAATAATCTTCCATGTGCATATTTATTATGCAAAATCGTGTGAAAACGCGTTATGCTCGAAGGCAGACACATAGATGCGTGGACAGAAGACTTGATAAAATTACGAGTATAGGATTTTAGTAGATGCAAGTCATGAAGAAATCTCATGCATGGTCACCCTGCGTAGAAACGAACCCCGATTTTTGACGACCCCAACCCATAGCGCAAAAAGCCAGCCCTTATTGAAAAAAGTCTGTTCACTGCTTTAAAAAACACTTCGTTTTCTGCAATTTTTGACACGAAAAGTCTGAATTTCGTGCAAGAAATAGCAATTAACCTTTAATTAACTCGCCCGGTGCACGGGCGTGGCGTGTGGCGACACCTAGCGACAGATTTATTGCCAGAAAAACTCCTCGGAACATTACACTTTCTTTCAGACATGAGAATATTGGGGATACGACCGAATTTGAAAATTCTACTTTTAGAAAATTTTATCTCACATCACAATTTTGTCGATAATATTGTGTCTAAATAAAGGCTCCTAATAAGATGGGATTTATCGAAGAATTTAGGAATATTTAAGGGCTGGATTTACTAGCTGCCAGTATAATCACCAAAAGCTCAAATAATCAAACGCAGCGATTCTGATTTTGGTGTGAGGTGTCCCAGCTATTTGTTTGTTGTTGATATAATTATTTAAGAATGGTCCCCATTATTCATATTTATTTACTATTGGTGTAGCAGCAAAATCGAAAAAAAATGTTCTGATTTCTCGTTGTGTTTAAACATCCAGAAAATTAATTTGACTATTATATAAAAAATAAAACATAGGAACACGGATAAAGCATTTTTTAAATTTTAACTAAAAAAAGTTATTTTATCGGTGAAGTTTTCGAAAGTTTTTATGCGTAATAGGTAAATTTGTCCGAGTTGCAGTTGTCTCTATCGCACTCTGCGGGGGGCTCGAGGCTAGCAGCGGAAAGCAAGAGATTTCACAAATACAGGCTATTTTTAAATTCTCTCGCCCGTGCTGTGTCCTCTCGGACTGCGGCGCGGTGTCGTCTCTCGCGGCGCGCCGTGCTGCCCCTCTTTTGCTTTCAAATAACTATTTATTTCATTAAGAAGATAATTGAAAATTATTTGTAATATTTTGCCTCAAAAAGCCGCCTGCATCTGCTCTTTCAGTAGTTATACCCTAAATTCGCCCATTTATTTAGAAATGTCTTATCCACGTTTCTATTTTTTTACCCTTCGAAATTTTAAAAAAACAAGCCAGTAGCCGTAACGAGGTGTCGGATATCTGTAAAAAATAACCAAAAATAATCACCGAAATACTTTAATTTTTTCTTTATTACAAAATACGTGAATGGGAATGTTGGTAGAGACGTGTAACATGGCCTTTTATGACATGTTTTTCATGACTATATTTGTCAATATTTTTTTGCTGAACATTTTTGACGGTTATGAATTTTTGAAACTGTTATTCAGTATTTCTTTGGTTCGGTATTTCGCAGACTAAGTATGTTGTTTGGTTGCCGGAGTGGAGGGTCTAAAGCTTACTTTGAACATCCAATATTTTATTAACCAGGAAAAGTACTGACAAGAGACAGCGCCAGCACCGCCTTTAATTTAAGTAAACTTTTTTATAATAAATCCTTTTCGCGCCATCGAGGAGGACGTGAATGAAAGTGACTATTAAAAGAAGAAACCGAAGACGGAATTCTTCTTTGCCTCAAATTTTCCCTTTACCTAGTAACTAACCTAGTAACTGCCAGAATACCAGCGTCTCCGCAGTTTTGTGCTGCAGAGACACATGCTGAGGCATTATTATCTGAAAACCGTTTTTTGTATCACCTACTTGTTTATCTTCATTATTTCATTGTTTGTATTTGTCGGGTTAATAAATATTTTTTCTTTCTTTCTTTCTCACTAATAACTAGATAGTTAATTTATTCAAGTATTTTACGATTAGAAAAGATCAATAAAGTAGGAGGAGGAAAGTGGGCCCAGAGTTTTCTGGGAACGTTCAGCTTCAAACACATGAACAGAATAACAGAAATAATAAAAAATTAAACGTGAAGATTAACCTTTAAGGGGAGGTAAGTGTTACGAAGGGGCTTTAAATGACTCGGCTCCGATGTGACTTAGAACCGTTATTTTTGTGCAGCCAGTTATCTTTAATATACAGTCATATTGTTATTACAAGTAAAGTAATAACAATATGAGTGGCTGCTAAAAAAAAATCAAGCTAACCCCCAGGCGTGGCGCAATTTTTTTTTTATCTCAGATTATAAATTAGTAATAGTAGAAATATTGTCTAGTATCACTATTTCCAAATTCGGTGGCTAACATAGTTTTTTTGCCCAGTAAAGTTTCGTAAGGCGCTCGATGTAATTAATACTTTCAGGGAAAAACTACATCTTTCTGGGTTCTGTGCTCAACCTATGTTGATAACCTGGGTACGGGTATGTAAAAAAAGTTAAAAAAAATATTAACTCCCCATACAGAATGACCGGTCATCTGACCGAGTTGGTAGAAGAAGTAGATTTTTACTATTTCTAGTTTTTGACATCGACTTAACATTAATATACCTACATGGACATGTTGCCGAGTCAACAGGCAACAAACTCGGCAAGTGTAGTGTTGGACGTCCACCGGCACGTTGGACCGACGACCTAAAGAAAGTGGCTGGTAGTGACTGGATGGCAAAAACGGGAGGGGGAGGCTTATGTCTAGCAGTGGACTGCTATAGGCTGAAAAGAAAGAAAGAAGATTGACATGTTATCATGGTTACGTTTCGGCTTGATAGGGTTCTTACCAAACATCCTCCTGTATATGTATTTAAAACATTAAGAAAACGAGGATTATTGAATTTTAAAAAATTAAAACAAACCAAACCAAATATTCAATAGCTATAGAGCTCTCAACTCGTAAACACGTAAAAATGGCAAAAATCATCTCACATCAATCTTAATCAATGGCCTCTGAGGCGCTAATACGCATCATCTTTTATTTTCCATAAGATATATACCTTTAAAATACATGTTGATAACGTTAGTTAATGCAGAGTAATTACATATAAAAACCAAGTCCGCGCGCCAATTTTGAAGCACTTTAATTAAATAAATGGCTCCAAACGAACCGCTTTGGTGTTCATTACAGCTCCGCAATGTTCAATGTCAAAGCGCGCCGCACGTAAGCAAGCAATAGTCACAATGTGTGGATCGGATTAGTGCTTCAATTTTGACGGGGCGGTTGTATGAAGACTATCCTTCTATACGTTATTATTCTAAGGCAAGAAGAATAAGCTTTACTTTAAAAGTCATATGTAGCGATTGTAAAGCTTTACCGGGCAAAAAAAAACTATGTTAGCCACCAATCTGGCAATAGCGATACTTTCCCATATTTTTATTATTTACTTCACAATCTGAGATAGGTACTTTTCTTTTGCGCCGGACTTGGGGTTTTTTGTATGGGATTTGTTAGCGAATGTCCGAAGATAATTCAGATTGACAGATTTATATAACATAGTGTTCAATACGTGTCTCTGCTTTCGAAAATTATTAGAGGGTTTTGTATAAATTTCTGTTCCGATTTATCAAAGGATTAAGAGTGTTTCCTGGGTTGATAAATCATGTAGGAATATACAGCACTTCTATTTGGATTACGACATGGTTTTGTGCAAAATGATGTCAAGTCAATTAAAATCGACACCCCAGAATACCTCCTCGTTATTGCTTATCCGATGAAAGCTTAGAGCATGTGAAAAAACATTAGGAATATACAGACATGGGTGAGACGAGATGTAGGGTTAATCAATAAAACGATTTTTGGGAAAAAAGTACTTACCTACCTACATCATATTTAGTTATTGACCATTTCTAAAATCATGGACAGAAGTTCTAAAGTCGTGAAGGCCCGTATTCACTTTGATTAGTAGTAAGTGCAGGTGATTAGTGCAGGTGCTTAGTGATTATAAGAAAACACGTGTTGACAGCGATTGATTAGTGCTATTGAATAGAACACGCTTATAATCACTTCACAACGCAGGATACTAATCACTTTCAATAATCCATCGCTGTCTACACGTGTTTTATCTTAATCACTAAGCACCTGCACTAATCACCTGCACTCGCACTAATCAAAGTGAATACGGGCCTTAATGTAGGCGAGATTGTCGAGTATCCCAGAATCGCCTGAAGCTGGTTCAGAAATGACGAAGCAAGCTGCTGCTAGGACTTCTCCTCTATGTTTATTTAATTAATGCAATTGAAAATAAAAACTTTAGAAGTTACTTTGATTAAATAATTTATTGTATTCAGGTAACTTTTTTTAACCAGTACAGCCCCCCGATTCAGAACGAAGTTATCGATCGATTCGGTAAGTTTGTTTTAATTATAGTAAATGACCCGCTGAACCGTAGCAATCAATATTTTTATATGGTGAAGCCAAAGGCCTTAAGTTTTCATAAACTAAATTGTATAAAGACTACCTCTCTTAAAAAAATAATTAAAAATAAAAGAAAATAACTGATGTAACTAACGGAAAAGTAGAACGTAGGGTTTTCCATGTATTCTAGGTAAACAAGTTGCAGCTTTAAAATAGATCACAATATTTTCTGGAATCGTAATTCAATCAAAGTCATTTAATTTCTTATTTTACATTTGTTGGTAAAAATCCCATTAGTAAATAAGTAACGAAATAAATAAAAACACGACTAAAAGACTAACCTAAAAAAAAACTACACAAAAATCCGGGCCTGATAGCAGTTCGTCATTCTCCTTTGCCAATTGTCTAACGCAATATTTCAAAGCGAAAAAAAGAAATAAAGTTACTGCTGTGGACAGACGAAATTGATGTCAATTAGCTATTCTGTGGTAATGTTTGATTTTGGAATTCCCATCATAATTTTACGTAGCTAACTATATCAAGGTGGACTGATATAGTTATGTAAAATTAATTTAATTTCGTTAGGCAAAAAACAACATTTAATATTGAGTTTCTTGGCTTCAAAATTAGTTTAAAAAAACCGCACAATTTATTCATTGTGTAGACGACCTAGTTTTTAATTATTTAATTTTAACCATAAGAACTAATTTTTTACTTATTGTAATCATTTTTGCACATTAATTTTGTCCTGACGGGCAATGAACAAGATCATTGACAAAACAAAACGTAAATAGCGCGGTGTCACGTTCTGTTTTCAAGTTATTTCGATTTGACAGATCGAATGCCATTTCATTTCACGCACCGTTGCTGATCGGCGGAGCAGAACCCCGGTGGAGAAACCAGCTCACTATTTGACATAAATGACATGACACGATCTATTAATAAAAAAACAGGTTATTATAACTCTATAACCTAGATGCCTAGAAACACATTATTTTAATTTTAACCAACCCAATTTAGTTGTTGGGTTGGGTTTGTTCCTGTAATGTTAAATAATGTTACTTCCACAAATAAACGTACGTTCACGATTATATACCAAAGGGGGTAGTCAGAGGAAGTTGACAGTAACTATTGACTGTCCAACCCAAACACTCAAAAATCCCACATCCAAACATTCAAAGGAAAGGTAAGTGAGCGTCGTGGTTAAGCCCCCCAACTCAGATCGTGGATCGTGTGGTCCCGAGTTTGAATCTAGCCAGAACCAAAATCTATGTCTTCATCGTTGTGACTAACTCTCCGGTGATGGGAAACATCGATAATGAACCAAACCAACCCATGGCCTGGTGTCGTCGAATTTGAGATAAGGGGTTATTTTCTGGGGAAATTCCACGGGAAAGGAAACAATCTTTAAAATGCAGAAACGATGCTTATGAGCAATGTTTGGACTAAAACCAACTAATAGTTGCAAACCATTCTTCCAAAAACATAAAGTTCTTACACTTCCGTCCTTGTACATTTTGGAAATAGCATTATTTGTAAAAGCCAATCCGTCATTTTTCCCTCGTTTGGCAGATGCTGTTAGTCGAAACCGACGCGACGACACAAGATTACGTTTGCCCCCATCAAAGACAGCTCTAAAGAGTAAAAGCATTTTAGGTATGGCACCTAAAATTTCAATGACATTAAAAAACTTAGATTTCAATGAATTTAAAATGAAATTCAAGAATTTATTAATTGAAAAATGCTATTATAAAATACGCCGGACTTCTTAAGTGACAAATTTTGATATAATTACGGATTGACTTTATATTTTTATTAATTTGACATGTACCTACTTATTGTTGTATTTTTTTTTCTAGAATGCCATTGATATATTGAATAGATTTGACATTTTTATAATAGTAGTAACGTATCTTAATTTGTATGCCGCAGAGGCACGACATGTTGAAACCTAATGTTCATGTATTTATTAACCTATTTGCACACATGTTTCGAACAATTAAATGCAAATTTATCTTTATCTTTATCTTTAACCCGGATAACGGCCACCACCTACCACGTTGGGATATAATATCATTGGTGAAAAGTGGGCTTCTGAGTGTTTCGTTCACCATGACGGCAACAGTCACTTGCCTCTGACTATCCCTTTGGTGATATAGTCGTGATAGTATGTTGTGTGTATTCAATGGAATAAGAACCTAACGTTATTGTTTGCTAGTCTTCCTTCCTTCGTTCTGGCTGGTTTGAACATAATTTTTAACGGTTTTTTCTATCACCGGAGAGTAAAGGTTCGTCCATGTTACGTCATTACGAATTAAAGGGGGGAGGGTGGAGTGGTAATGACTCAAAAACAGGGTTTTTAGTAATAATGGAGAAGTCCTAAAAAAAACGAAGTTGGCGTAATAATATGTATATGGTAGCAAGACGCAAATTTTACCAAAAAGCGTAAATGGTTTCGGCCAGATTTAAGGGACCACACCGCTGAGGGCCCCGACCCCCGGACGGGATGGAAGGTTTATCAAGTATGTTTCAAACGTTTGTCTGTATAAATAACTTAATTTCCTTAGTAACCTTAGTTTAACTGGCATACCACAGGTCTTGTTGCATTGTGAAGAAACTTAACGGCGGTTATACGAAACTTGTTATCTCCTGGGCTATCGAGTTACCGTTCATGGACTCGTTAAACTTACGTACACCACCGGACTTTGCACTGGGAAATACTCAAGTACAGAAATAGGTATTTGCCTAGCATAATTATGTCAGTTTCCTGAATGCTCAGCTGAATACTGAAATATAAAATAAGAGAAATCTTTCACAGACTGGAAATCAGCGTCCAAGGGTCCTGGGTTCTTCTTTCCTACCTATAAGATTACCAAATAGTAATAGGTAAGTAAATAGGTATGATATGCTTTCCTCGATACACGGGTTCCTGTTACATTATAACTATAACTGTTTAATTGGTTATTTAAATAACTTATACTTAATAATCACCATCACGTAATTTAAATGGTAATCTGGTTAAATGCTCGCAAGCTCTGTTCAGTACGATGGTTTTGGTAGGAATGACTCAAAATGCTGAAAAGGGAACGTGGAACGATAAATTAAATTTTAAAGGGACAGGTACAGAATACTATTGATGGCCAGTAAGTTAAACTATGAAGTTTCCAGCCATCGTAGTGGTTCTAACGTCCATGAGACTGGAACGAAACGGCAGCGTTACAGCTTTAAGGATCAGGGGCCATATCCTTATTACAAACACACCCCAATATCTAGTCAAGTTCATTACCTGAACTGATTTCTCTGGGGCATCTTCTGAGCTGGATATTTACTGTTAAAAGCAATGTAAAAGTCTTCTTCATGTGTGGAATAAAGCACTCATTTTACAATGCCATTGTATTCCTTTTTTCGCATTGTTAATTCAGTTTTGAATACATTAAAAAAAAGGGAGCTTAAGTCAGCCTTTTACCGGCACCTCGTAATACGAAAAATTACAAAAGTTTGTTTAAAACTCCAAGTGAACTGTATAATTTAACGAAAAAGATTGCAATAAGACCCTATTTAACTAGGCAGATCAGGTAGTAGTTATCTCATTTAGATTAATTGCTAGCATATCTTCAGTTAAGTAGGTAGCAGTTAGACTATCTTTGTCACTTTGTGATTTCAATTGCGGTAGATTATGCATCCGTGGGGTTAGCTAATTTAAAAAGTAATACTACTGTTTTAAACCACTTGTAGGATTCTACTTGGATTCTACGGATTCGTAAAGATTATTTCATTTCAATTAAAAGGTAACTGAATCTCACGCTAGATTACGACTGAAGAAGAGTTCTTTGCGTTCTTCATTTCTCTTTTTGAACTCAATGAATGTCGCAAATGTGCGATAATCCACGTAATTATTGTAAACATATTTTCGACAAACCTCTTTGCTGATAGATTTTTGTATAAACGACTCAAAAGTCTGGTTACAAACACTTAAAAAAAAGAAAGTCGCATGCAACATTAAATTTGTTTTCTAGCTCTTGAAATAGCTTTTGAATTTCGAACGCGCTTGCGTTTAATCTTCTACAATTAGAATTCGATATTATGTCCCAGCTATTGAGTCCAAATTGCATTGGACTGTGTTGTTTATTTTTTTCTAAGATTAGTATAATGGGCAAAGGCGTGACACTGTTAATCCGCAGTTACGAGTATCGGAACAAAGGACAAAGGCCCTAGTTTGGGGAGCGAAGTGAACAGCCCTTTGTAGTTTGACACTCAACACGCAATAGTCGGTTTTTGGAATGTGTACACTTGGGCAAACGAGACCCATTGAGATGTAACTTGTTAGGTGGTAGCTCATTGACCTTTTTAAGACGTGTAAGTCACGCAGTATTAAAATTTTGCGAATATATCATGTATTTTTCAGCAATAAGCAATCTTTGCAAAAATTGTATTGTGCAGCGTTACTTAGGTACGTCATACTTGATCTAGATAAATATTATTTTTTAATAGATAGCACAGAGGCGCTCGTTTCAATCAACCGTTACAAAACCATCACATAATGGGTCTTATGGAGCCATTTTGCAATAGGTTTGTAAAGGTTGATGTGAACGTCTCTGTACCTAAAGTACCTACACAATTTATTTACTATGTAAAAATATGATCAGTTTACCACAGTTGAAGCTTTATGCTTTTCTAAGATAACTCGCACTATAAGAAGTCGAAGGCTTACGACTGTGTTGTTGTTGATTGTAAAAAACAACACGTTTCCTAGCTTTATAGGGTCGACAATGCGCCGGTTATTCTACTAGAAGTATAAGTAGTAGTTGCATGCAGATCCTGTAAACAAAGTCTAGTGTTGCACGTGGTCATAGGCTGCGGTTACCGCTGTTTTTCAGGTGGTCCGTATGCTAATTTGCTACCATATTTGAAGAAAAACGTATCAAAACGTGAACTTATGAAACATAGCTTATTTAAAATGCCATACATGCAGATAAAAACTCAAACTGTATGGATCAGCCAGGATCGAGTTACACAACATCTTTCGAGTTGCAACCGCAGTCCCCTCAGGCATCATGGCGCATATTTTCCCGCCAAATTTGTCACCCAATGTTAACAATGCGTTGCAACTGTTGCAAGTTGCGCATTTGTCCCCCGCAAGCACAATAACTGAATAAACTATTGACGTGTGCACTTCACTTTATAATCCATAATCTGCATCAATATCTATTTATCTATTGGACTGACGATGAATCGATTTTTATCAAAAGTCTTGCTATTAGTCAGATTTAATTTTTACAGTAGGTAAATAAGTGGTAAGTAAATCATTTTCAGGGAAACCTAACCTTAACGCAGGAAAGGTAGATAAAGGAGGGTAAAATGGCATCAAATGGATTTTGTGGTTAGAAAAAAACATAACTTCAAAGTTTCATCAGTCAGCCCATCATGTTAAAGGCAAGTACTATTGGACAAAAGTAGACCTTTCATCTTGCATGATGGTAATATTATTTTACTGTTAAATGTAATAATGCCTCTGTGGCCAAGTAGTAACAAAGCTTGGTCCGAAATCTGGAGGTCCCGGGTTCAAATCCCAGCTCGGGCAAAGTGTGTTCTTCGAATTTACGGAAGCTAGGGTTTTTTACCAACACACATTTAGCAAGCGTGGTACTTATGTTAATACCCGTCAATTGTAGCGGTGAATTTATTTCATTGATGAAGGCCTTTAACCAGCAGTGGGACAGTATAGGCTAATAAATATATAGTAAAGTAAAGTAAAGTAAAAAATCATTTATTCATTTAAGCTTGTACAAAGCACTTATGACATGTCAAAAAAAGTATACAGAAATAATAATAATAAACGTAAATAAAATAGTACAATATTAGTACACATCGTGAATATACATAATGTGAATCTACCACCGGTTCGGACGTTGCTTCTTATCGAGAAGACTCCGGCAAGAAACTCGATAGTTACTCTTTTCAACTTTGTTTGTTTTACAAAAAATAAATTCAGAGTACAGTCAATGCGAGTAGAAAAAAGAACACAATATTGAGCAGAGGAGCAGATTATTCCTACTATGACCACAAACTTTTGTCGTTCAAGTAATCCTCTACATTATAATAACCTTGTTTCATTAACTTTGCTTTAATTGCAGACTTAAACTTGTGAAGAGGTAGATCAACAAGACTTTGAGGTATTTTGTTAAAGTATTTTACAGATTGACCAACAAATGAGTTTCCCACCTTGTGTAGCCTAAGACTGGGAGTTTTCAATTTGTTTTTATTTCTGGTATTATGTTTATGAGTGTCACTGTTTTTTTTGAACAGATGCAAATATCTAAAATATACTGAGCATGGACAGTTAAAATATCGATCTTCTTAAATACTTCCCTAAGCGAGTCGCGTGGTCTAAGTTTGTAAATGGAGCGGATGGCTCTTTTTTGAAGTACAAAAATGGTGTTCAAGTCTGCAGCTGAACCCCACAACAGTAGACCATACGACATAACACTATGAAAGTAGCTAAAATATACTAGTCTTGCTGTTTCAATATCAGTCAAGAGTCGTATTTTTCTAACAGCACAAGCAGCGGAACTGATGATTATACTCGTACATATATATTATATACTTTTATCCACAAGCGTGCAGCAGCGTCATGGCTCCACCGTGACATAGCAGCTTACCTTTACAGCATACCATGTTGGTATCATTGTCACACATGTTTTATTTGTAGTTATTATTATTTTGTTTTTGTCTATTGTTATTTTGTTGAGTTCTTTTGTTCATTTTTATTAATGTGTGATGGTTTACCGAATAAATGCTTATTCTATTCTAATTAAATTAACATATGATTTGTTCATGGTGAACTAATAATAAAAAACAGGAACGTGCTTTAGAAATACTTCTATCAAGAAGGATCTTTAACCAAATGAATATATGGAGGTTATTCTTTTCCCTCAGGTGACATTCAAGCTAGCTCTTGTATAAAAAAAAGAAATAGTGACCACATAAGATTATCTGTTGACCTGGCTAAGGATTTCAGGTCAGGATACATCATCAGCCTTTTTTAATCTATGGGGAGGTCTTAATTAGTAAATACGGAAACACTGCCCGTAGCCGTAAAATGAAAAAATACAAAAAAAAAATTGATACAGAAAATTCACGCTGAGGCAGCCTACGAATGCAGCTAGATGAAAATTGAAGGGACGATTTGAACATCATGAGAAAGATGGGCACATCTTACTTTTTGTTTTAGATAAACATCAACATACTCGTAAGAACTTGTTGGTGATAATTAAAACAATACTCAATAAGTGAGATAATATTATAAATGTGATAAGTCTGTGCTTAGCTGAGTAACGACTATAGATCTCAGCCTTACACGCTCTCTGGTCCGTTCTCTATGTTTGTCTGAAGATCGTGATTTTGAAACGGATTTATTTACTCCCCCGGCCTGTCAGTCGCAATTTTGGAGACTGTGGACTTTGGTGTTTCTGCATCTATAATTTGATCTGGACCCTTATTACAATCGCATAAATTATTTGACGACACGATTGGCGCAATGTTCTGTAGCACGGTTTCTAGCCTTGACTTGCGTAATGTCCCGGGTTCGATTTTCGGTCGGATCCATTCAGGAAACTGTAGTCCTGGTAGGCGCCCTTAGTTTACTTCCTAGTCTGACACTTCGTAAACACAAGGATATTATCCTAACTTTGAGATCCTGATCGTTGTCGGGCGCATATGTAGGTATGTACTCGGATATTCGTAACGATGCTGTTTCGTCCCAGTTTCATCGACGTTAGAACCTACACGATGGCTGGAAACTTCATAGTTTAACTTACTGGCCATCAATAGTATTCTGTACCAGTCCTTTCAAAATTTAATTTATCGTTCCACGTTCCCTGTTCAGCATTTTAGGCAGTCCTACCAAATCCATCGTACTGAACAGAGCTTGCGAGCATTTTACCAGATTACCAGTATAAGTTTAAATTACGTGATAGTGATTATGTTAAATACTTTAAATAACCAATTGTAAACAGTTACAATGTAACAGGAACCCTTGTATCGGGTTTTCTTTCCTACCTATACTATTTACCCTATACAACAAGTCTCTGGATTGGCTGATCTTTTATTCACAATTCCATTACTAGATCTACTCCTAAATATTGTGTGACGAATCCCGACGCTCCGGCTCCTGTATTGCTGGCCTGCAACGAGGATTTTGCCACATATTTAACTTTTGAAGCCTTTTCGTCCCGTCATTATATGAGCATGACCAAAGCTGAAAGCATGTTGAAGACGCATTTATACTCCCAGCTGAGATAGGACGGCGTTTCGCGGTCCAGGTAATTTGCAGCAGTAAAAAAACATAACATGGTTTATTTATTGAAAACTCACTGGTAATGGTGCATATCTCATAATCCTATCTCAGGGCAACCGCTTGGAAGCTTGTCGTGTTTGATCTGATAAAGGATCATCCTCGCTCACACGTGTGATGAGGATTAAGCGACTTCGCAGTATGGGGTGGGAATATTGATAAACTATTGTTATCGAGTGTTTCGAAAATAGCAAAGATGAGATTGACACGATTAGTGTAGTGCGCTGTAGCACGGTTTCTCGCCTTGAGTTACGTAGTGTTCTGGGTACTATTCCTGGCTTAGTCAATTCTGGAAACGATATTTTTGAAATTGGCTCGGGTCTGGCTGTGCCGGGAGACGCCCCTGTCTTTATTCCTCGTCTGGAACTTCGAAACACAGGGATATTTATCCCTACTTCGAGACCATGGCAGGTCGTGTGTAGCGCATATTTATTTGTTTATCCTATCAGCCATTTTGCCTGTTATCAGTCTGTATTTAAAAAAGTCGAACCCAGGGATTATGGTATGGCTATGAAATAGGTAACACCAAATGAGTTTTTACACCAGCGGGCCCAAGCGCCGCTCTGCACAGTCAAACTACCCACCTGCGGCAGATTATTATTATTAATTTCCAGTTGCAGCACCACCTGTATTGTGCTGTACCAACACACACACGCACACACACACACAGTCACACTGCACATTCGGTACCGTATCTATTGTCTATGTATTGTATTACAATTATTACACTACACAATATATTGAATCACTCACCATTTATTTTTATCTATACTATAGTATTTATGATACTTATATGTATATGCACACACGTATGTCCGCCACAAATGTCCGTGCGTCATCTCAGTCTGGGCCTACTGAAAATCAGCGCCTGGGCCCATAAAGCCCAGGCTATATGCTGAGCGAGGTCCATTTGTCTTTTTGGGCATCGGGACACCGCTGTCTGATGGTATGATCTTTTTTTTTTCCTGTTACCTACTTATATGTTTTGTTGTTAATGCCTACTTCTTTTGTGTTTACTTTATAAATGTAACGATGTCCATAAAGTTAATAAATGTTTTTCTATTTCTATTTCTATTTCTAAATACAGAAAATGTAAAATCCTTTCGTAACACCAAAATTAAAGCTTAATAAAAAACATAACAAGCCGATTTTGAAGCATCCGTCTCAGTAACTCTAAACCTCAGCACACCTGAGTAATGGGCGGCTCTGATTGGTCGATACAGCTAGGAGGGTGAGCGGGAAGCGTTGTGATTGGTCGGAGCAGCGTGAGGGTGGAACCACGACCGGTTTCGGATTACGACTGTAATAACGGCGATTCTGGTGATTTAGGGATTTTGATGTGACGTCGAGAGACTTACGATTTGGTTTTAATTAATTTACATTTTGGATGCTTTGACAGTGATGATTTAGTAGTAGGTAAGACTACACGACACGATTCGCGTAGTGCGCTGTAGCACGGTTATCACCTCGATTTCCGTAGTGTCCCGGGTTCGATCCCGGTCGGGTCAATTCAGGAAACGATCTTTTCTGAATTGACTCGGATCTGGGTGTGCTGGGAGACGCACCTGGCTTATTTCCTTTTCTGGTATCTCGTAACACAGGGATATTAATCCCTACTTCGCGACCATGACAAGAGGTGTGTTGTCTGGCGCATATTTATTTATATTAAGTACTCCAATTCTTCCGAATCTATGGTACCGTATTTTTCTTTTACTTTTTTAGGCGTTCAACCAAACTAATGCAGCAAATTTTATGTAAGTTAATTGATTTTTCAATTACTAATGTAAGCTCTCAATTTATTACAATGAATTAAATAGACAAAATGAAAATATTGAACTCATTCATAGTTATTTGCGTTTAAGTCAGCCAAAGTTTTCCGAATCCTTCATTTTGCATTAACATAAATGTTCTAAAATAAGCAGAGTTTCTACTAAGTTGCGTTATAGAAGTCCAGTACTGGACATAGAAAAACAAAGCTAGTGGCTTTGGGCCGTTGTCATCCAAAAGTTTCTCGCAAACATCACCGGTCCACCGGGTGGGAGGCCGACCAACGCTGCGGTCAATGACTGTCTGTTGGGTGTCGTGGTGGCGATGGTTTTAGCGCCAAAAGTCGTGAGCTCGATCCCTACCCAGCACATGTAGTGTAGTTGCTCATGTCATGTCATGTAATCATGCTATCATGGCTTATATGTATTTGGAAATGTTTAGAAAGAGGCTGAACTCTGACATCCTTAGTCTGAGAGAGGTGGGCACATACAGTAGATTCCTTCAGTCGTATTTTAGCTGCCCGTTTGAACCTGTAAAAACTGCACCTAAATAAAACTATCCGATGTAGTGTTCTCAGGACTGATTTTACCTATTCAGGGCCCTGGACACATTAGGATAATGGGGCCTTTTTGACTTGAAGTGTCAAATATTTAATTGAACGTATTTTCGGGGAGAAGGCAGGACATTTCTTTTTATTTCATTTATTCATAAACAATATACATAATTCATAATTAATTTATTCGATGCTTCATGTGGTAAGTTACAGGTCTTAAATAAAAATATAGTACATACACATGAACCCTGCTAGGGCACTGCAAGATATTTTTGAAAAAATTAGGTAAGTTATTTACAAACATAGGTTTACATGCACATTTTACCATTCATGATCGATTTAAAGACTTTCAAAATACTCCTGCATAGAATAAAAACAGTTTGATAGCAAAAATCTTAATTGAGTTTGAATGCACATTTTAAAACAATAATTAAATAGGAAACAATTGTATCTTAAACTAAAACAATAACAAAATTAGATATTTTTTTTATATTGCCTGTCCAGATGACCTCACTCCACCTGATGGAAAGCGGTCGTGGGGTCCAGATATGAGGCTAACAAGCCCAGTCATTCAAACGAATCACTGGGCTGGCCATCCTCACCTTGAAGGCCTGCAGAAATGCCTTTTCACGCCCCGCCTGAAGAACCCGGGACTATAAGAGGAAGGAAACACAAGTGTGAATGAAATTAGGATAAAAACAATGTCAACCCAATATTTCGAAACCTTAACGAGGTGGGTGAGGTGGCCGCTTATTGAGTCGACGAAGGACCTTATTACTCTTGGTGACTTTACAAAAGTGTCCTAAAAAAGATAGGGTCTGTATTATTCTAATAATGAACCAAAAGTTTTCTTACTACTCTTTAATTTGTTAAATAAGACTGATTCTGTATGAATAAACACTACTCTACATACTATGTACTACATTTTATGATATATTTATAACAGTTAAGACTCTTATGTTAACAGTTATTATGATTGTCATGCCAAAACTAATATACTTACCTAATTATTACTAAAAATATTTTTTTCATAGTATTTCTTTTTGTTATTTTATAATTTCTAGTAAGTAAGTACATACTTTATTTAATGTTAATCGTTGATCTGTGTGATATTCTTTAATTGTTGCATTTTGAAGACTAAAATGAATAACTTTGATTTGTTGAAAAAGCTTTATATTTAAGTATACTTATAGGTGCTTATGCAATTTCATGGGTCTGATTGTCTGTATTGTTATAATAATGAACCAAAAGTTTACTCTTTAATTTATTAATTAAGACTGATTCTGTATAAATAAACACTACTCAAAATCACATCTAAAAGCATTTTTATTACTGACTGTATCTCATTACATTTAACGTATTTCGGGATTCGTTTATGAGTGGTATTCGTCCGGAATAGAAAATTAATTACGATTACAAACAAATACCATTGGTATTAGTTTTTGGTATTAGAAAGGAATAGATCTTTATATGGGGTCGGCAAGGCATGAGTAGCCAATACCTCTTGTGATGCATGTGTTCATCTGCTGCGGTTACAGCTGACCATCAGGAGTTCCGCGTAGGCTTGTTTGTCATCGACTTTGTAAAAAGTAAACACTACAAGTTGTGGTTCTTGGTGGTCAAATCCAGATATTTATTTAATTAATTAATCTCATGCCATGTTTTTGAGAGTGATCACTCCTAGGGTACGCTACGAACCACAGGCCTTGATTATGGCTTGATGATACAGCAATACAAATCATTTAAACTCTTACCCAAAAATCAGCGTATCACAACCATATTTACAAGAGGGATCAGATTCCCGTCGTTGAGACGCCAATCGACCTCCCGGAGCGAAATCGACCCAATGGCTTTGTACGGTCCGACTTGTTATTGTTGAGTTTATAAACAAAACTTCTAAAGCGGTTACACAAGTAGTATCACTTTACAAGTGATACAGGTTGAACGAGAGCTTTGTCAGCAAATTGCGACATTGTACAATTATCGTAAATTTGATTTTAAATAGTCTTTAGAATAATAGAATTGAGAACCTCAAAAAAGGTTCCTTTTTTATTTTAGGCTGACAGCTGGCCGTACGTTTAATCCAAACACAGACTAGCTTCTATTTGAAATGTATTTGAGGGTGGCCTGTGTTCAGCATTGAATGTCTTAAAATTGTTTAATGGTGATGATGAATGTTCCTTAAAGTTCGTTCAGCTGCAAAAATAGTGCATACACACCTTTCACGCGCTCTATATTTCCAATTTTAATTAAACAATGCTCTATTTTCTACACAAAGATACAAACTAGAAAAATTCGACCAGCCCCCCGATTCAGAACAAAGTTATCGACCGATTCGGTTATTTTCTTTTATTTTTAATGCATTATTTGGGTATAGGTAGTTTTATATAATTAAGTTTATGAAAACCTTTGGCTTTAACAAATAAAAATATTGATTGCTACCGTTAAGCGGGTAATTTACTATAATTAAAACAAAACTTACCGAATCGGTCGATAACTTCGTTCTGAATCGGGGGGCTGATCCTGGGACTCAAGCGGATTTCGAACCCGCGACCTATTTTGCCTGACGACATCTTTCTCTGCCATTATCTTAACTATTGTCTTGTCTCTTAAAACAAATCAATGGCTTTCTGACCCCAAATAAGCAAAGTTACTATGGGGTCTGAGACTATCCATACTTTGATTATTTGATAGCTGACATAAACATTTTTTGATGTAAAAAACTTATCGACTTATAAACGATACTGAATACGAATTACACGATTATTTGTGTTTGTTTTTTGTCATGTTTCAGCGTCACGTGGAAACTATTGGATGGACAAATAGAACTTTGTATGTAGGTTTATTCTATGAAAGCTCTCCTCACTTAAGGAAGAAGTCAGGCCAACCTTGACAAAACCATTGCAAAATGTGTCTTCCTCTTATGAACCCATTAGCATGGTTTCTCACCTCGATTTCCGTAGTGTCCCGGGGTCGATTCCCAGTCGGGTCAATTCAGAAAAATATATTTTATGAATGTAACCTCTCTTTCTTGTGTGGTACCTCGTAACATCATCATCATCATCCGTGCGGTCTATCCCGGTGTGGGGTCCCAGGGTCCGCCTTTCTTATTTTCTTGGCCCGCTTCGCGCGATCTTGTGCATCCTCAGTGGTGAGTTTGTTATCACGCATGTCACCCATAACGACGTCGAGCTACCGCTTCTTAGGTCGACCTGTCGACCGGTACCTGGTGGGGGCGGCATGGCCAGATATTTGTTAAGTCAAAGTCAAAGTTGTTTATTCGTGATTGCCCACGTAGTTTGCCGATCTCCGTGAAACATGACCATACCAACGAAGGCGTGCCTCCTGCAGCTTGACCTACAGCTGAGTTATTCAACGCCATCTACACACATCAAAAGTGTCTAGGGATCAAGCATTTTTATGAGGATTTCTTGAGATTGAGATGTGGCTTTGTAATAAATTTATGATTTTATAAATTTATATGGATCCTTTTTGGTGCATTTCATAATTTGAAACAGGAACTGTCAATCAAATTCGAGTAAAAGATGAAAATCAGCTGTCAATATTTTCCCTATAAAAACATACAACGCATTGAAGACATTATTAGTGCTACTGTTTCCCTACTACTGATTAAAACCAACGTTATTATGGAGCGGCGACGTCATTTAAGCAGGGAAGAAATGCTCAGAGCCGTGGGAATGATAGAAGCTGGTTCCCGGCAACGTACTGTGGCTTTAGCTCTGAATACAAGTCAGAGTGTTATCAGTCGACTTTGGACACGTTACCGAAGCACTGGTACCGTGGTTGAGCGCCATGGAGGACGGTATCGCTACACCTATTACTATTATTTGACGACCGACTTGGTGTAATGGTTAAGAAGTTGGCTACTACACCAGAGGTCGCGGGTTCGATCCCCGCACAGTACAAACATTTGTGTGCATGAACATGTCTGTTTGTACTGGTCTGGGTGTCTCCTATGTATAATAAGTATGTATTTACAAAAGAAAATGTATTTAAGTATGTTTATCCGTTGTCTAGTATCCCATAACACAAGCTTTAATTAGCTTACTTTGGGGCTAGATGGCGCTGTGTGGAATAATGTCCAGGGATATTTATTTATTTATTTATTTACCACACGGAGACAAGACCGATACATTCAAATCACAACTCGAAGAGCTCCAACAATAACCGCCATGATGTTAGCCGTGAGGCTTCATCACTCTTCAGGGAACTTAATCAGCGACCAAACAGTCAGAAACCGCTTGCATGAAGTGAACCTTCATTCCCGAAGACCGCTAAGGGTACCACCTATAGCAATGCACAATCGTAGGATTCGATATCAATGGGCTCTTGAACACAGAAATTGGGCAGAAGAACAATGGCGTTTCGTGTGCTTTTCTGATGAGTCTCGTTTTGGTATGAGACCGGATACAAGACGTATACGACACTGGAGAACCCCTGGACGCCAACAGCGATTAAAATCCTGCCAGGAAGTCCATCCTTATAGTGGTGGAACCATCATGGTATGTGCGGGTATTTGGATCGACGGAAGAACTAAGTTGATTTGGATCAGAGGCAACCTCAACGCTCAAATTTATGCTGAGACGATTGTATCAGCCGTCATCGTTCCTCTACAAGTGCAAATCGGTCCCTTATTTCAGTTAATGCATGATAATGCACGACCGCACACCGCAAGAGTTGTAAGACAGACTCTCGCCGCAGCTAACATCAATGTCCTGCCCTGGCCTGCTCAGTCGCCAGACTTGAACCCGATTGAACATGCATGGGATATGCTACAGAGAAGAGCTCTGCCGATTATGGAGGGTATCCAGTCGCAAGAAGACCTTTTTTTGTTGTTGCAACGAACATGGGCGGCCATTCCACAGCGTGATTTGGATGAACTCATTTTGAGTATGCCAAACCGATGTTCTTGTGTTGTTAGTGTTCGCGGTAGAATTACGGATTATTAATTGTTTAAGTTACCCAATAAAATTTTAAAGAAAACTGTTATTTCAGTCTTTTTTTCGAACTTTAATGTTAGTGGTTCAAATGTCAAAAATCCCTTTATTAGGAAAATGGCAAATTTCTTTATTATTGCAAAGGTGACTTGGTTTATCGTTACTGTAGACAAACGAGAACACTTTATTTGATGAATCCTTAAAGAAAATTTTAATTAATATCAATCTGGAGAAAAGTTATTGCAACAATATATGTTGATCCCTAGACACTTTTGATGTGTGTAGAATGCCTCTCCTCGCCCCGCTTGAGGAACTCGGAATTATAAGAGGAAAGAAACACAGTGCTAAAAGAGCGTTCCACCTCTGGATGGTACGTCAAATGAGCTATCGAATCCTCTGGGGATTGGGGTCAATTGTGGAAAGATGCTGGATTGTGTGAGAATGACAACGTAGTCCAGCAGGCACGGTGGATTGAGGAGGTGGGAGTCTGAAGGATTCGGTAGCTGTGCAGGCTACCTGATGTCAGCCACGCTGGGAATTTGTGGGGCGGCCTCAGGTCAGCAGTAGACGTCTTATGACTTTGAATAATGATGATACAAAGATTCAATAACAAATTTCAGATGGAACTATAAGACTGAATTCACTGATTACATTCGGAACATCTCCTATTTCTTTAATTTCACCTATTTTTGAAGTGAAACCGATTATAGTGACCAAACAAACCTGTATATAGATTATAAATATCTTATGCAACATTTATCCGAAGCAAAGTTGTTCTCATGGGAAACAAAATGATTCAGCAAAAATAATATCGCAATAAGTATAATGTTTGACGGCAAAGCGTTTATCAATGAAATTGTGCATTTTAGCGTATTGTGTAGTCGTGTGACTGTAATACGTCTTATTTTGTACTTATTTATGTTGCAAGAGCACAGGAAACCTCACACATTGGTAAAATGCTTAGATATGGTCTATTAAAATTACTTACTGTTGGGATTAAGTTTGTTTTGATTAAGCTCTGCTTGTTAACTCGGCCTAAATTTACCATAAAATTAGTTGATTCGCACTATGACTACATAATAAATAATACGAGTGTACTACTGCTTATTACCATCTCTTGTAACCAGTAAAGTTATTTCCTAAACAGAGGCTAGCGAGCCATTTCGTCAGTAAATATCTGGCCTAGAGGATGCATTAATGACAAATAACCGCTGACTGGCTGGAAATGAAAAAACTTACTACGATATTGCTCGCTACGCTCAGTTTAGGAAATCCACTTGACTCGCTTTAAGAGATGGTAATAAGGCCCCAGGAGGATTTAAATATATTCTGTAGGCTACCATGATTATTCATGATCTATCGAATAAATCATGATAGATTCTATCGCAAGAGAGTAAATGTGTTATAGGATGGAGCGTGCATTGTTAGTGATTTTTTTGTTAATTCAATGAGTATTAATTTGGTTTGCATTTTACTAGGTAATCTCACAGCTCTTTTAATATAGGTATACACCTAGTGTGCCTAACTATATCAAAGGAGTTGTTAGCAAGTAGCTGTTTTCCCGTGTCGTGTATCTGAGTCGACGTTTTACTTGGAACCAGTCGTGGGAAACAAACAGTGGTGTACCGCGAAACCTGCCATTTTGCACCTTTGTTGATCCGTAATCATAATTATTAACATTTATTTTATATGTGTTGAAAAACATAAATTATTAACCAGGAATAAACGCTAAGTAATTTTCTTTAAAGTCAAAAACTGATTTGCATTTAGGCAGTTAGATAGTCTTAAATAACAACGCTTAAATTATATTCTGAATACTATTCTTCAAAGTACAAGCCCTATCTGAAGTAAAGTACTAATTACTTTACAACATGTACAATATGTACAACATGTACTTTACAAAAAATAAATAGTAAATAATTTCAAAATCCTTTTTTAGGGTTAGATAAGAAGATATTACGTACTCCCCTTTTTTTCTTTTTTGTCGTGCTACGGGTCGAATTGATTCGTATGGCCTAAAGATCAATCGTTACGATTTTCATGCCTTTAACACCATTTGCAGGTTCTGACTGAATTCCGGGATGTACCGCTATCACTAAATCAGATTTACGAGTATCTTGTTGTATGTATGATCTATATGGCTATTGTTCCAGAGGTGTCATAGTGTTAGTTGTACATGTGTACATGCAACATAGTTCTATTTCGTTAAAATCAATAAATCCTTATTTACATAGAACATCTTCTAACTGTAGGAACATACTCGTACCATCGCTACAATATCCGGGGAAGTCTGAGGCAAGTGACTGTTACCGTCATGGTGAATAGAACACTCAGAAACCCAATTTTCACCAATGTTATTCACCTAACTTGGCAGGTAGGGAGCCTTCTGCTGTCATCTGGGTGGATTTTGTTTTTAATTTATATTTTTTTTATCACCGGAGAGTAAAAATGAAAACAAATTATGGTTCTGAATAAATCTGGCCATGATTTGAACTAGAGCACACGATCCACGATCCGAGTTCAGTTGCTTACCCACTAGGCCACGACGCTCTCAGTAGAAATAATCTAGAAATAAGACTCAGAGATTGAGGGTTGTTTCAACTGAAAAAGTCTAAAAAGACCCGGCAAGTAACTCAGCAGTTACTCCAAAAAGCTGCAGTAATCAGAATGTACATACTTTAATTAATTGATTGTGTTATTTACTAAAGATACTAGATGGGAATTCTAAGATGGTTTGGGCATATGGAAAGGATGGATGAAAGGCGATTAACGAAACAAATTTACAAGGCGAGGGTGGATGGAGATGTTGGAAGGGGAAGGCCTAGACGGACGTGCTTAGGACAAGTCCAAGACGTGCTCAGAAAAGGTCAGGTCAGGAGTACCCATAATCGACGAGCATGTATGAAAGTATTAACGAGAGTGGAAGAAGCGCAAGAGATGTGTCAGGACCGTAGCAAGTGGAAAGATGTGGTCTGTGCCTACCCCGTTGGGAAAAAGGCGTGATGGTATGTATGTATAAATAAATAAATAAATAAATATCTGGGACAATTCACACCAAGATCATCTGACCCCAAACTAAGCAGAGCTTGTATTATGGGTGTCAGAGACTGATAAACATACTTAAATAATTCTAAATACATAATTAAATAGATAATAACACCCAGACACACAACAAACACAAATGTTCATCACATAAATGTTTGTCATGGGTGGGGATCGAACCCACGACCTCCGGCGTCAAAGGCAGGATCTTACTTACCAAAGTGCATTCCATCATTAATATGTGTTTTCAGTACGAAGTGGATTTGGGTTGTTGTCACATTCCAACGGGAACCATTTCTGCAAACATGAACCGGTTTAAAACACGCCTTAATATTTTTAATAAAAAACTATGAATAATGAAAAAAATAAGTTCTTGACTGCACACGAAAGCTCCGCCCACTGTCTGTCTCCCTCGCACATCGGCTGTCTCCCTCGTCCTTTGAAACGAAACCCGCCTTTGTTATTTGACTCCACGTCTGCTCACTGCGAGGGTGTGTTGAATTTTTAAATTTAAAATTCGAATACGATTATTTTCGACTAATGTGCTCTTGTGTGATTGTGCCTGTGAGATTTCGGTGACTTTCAGTGATTTTAAAGGTAAATTATTTTTATTCATTAACAAAAATCTATTTTAACTGGTGTAAAAGTTAAGAACAATAAAAATACAGGTGAGCTTATCTAATAAAGAGATGTCTTCCAGCAGAGCATGGTTATAGAAAGAGATTTAAGAAGTGTGAGAGTTGTGTACAAATATGTTAAATAAGTGATAATAACACAGGTGAGAAACAGCTACAATTATTTTGATTCATTTAAAAAATAATCAACGTAAAAAAAATGTACGCTCAATTATTTCCACTGAAATGTATTTTAACTTTTTCGAAAATAGTTTAAAAAGCTTTAACCATTTTAAAAAGGTAGAGATCAACTTAAGGCAAACCAGACATTCTAAATAAACACAGGAAAATACTATAACACACGGGCGCAGCCATACCTAAGTAGGTATAACAGCTTCCTCGAAAATACTTCTCTAGTAGGAAATCTTATCAATCTTTGCCAAATAAACCAAAATAACCAAATAAACAGCCTGGTTATAATCTGAAAACGATCAAGAGATTCCCATTTGAATTATTATCTTCTCATTTTTCATAACAATTCGATTTCTGAATTGTTGGCGTTTTTCAATTTGCATTCATCTGTTTGGTGAGTTTATTCATCAAAAAATTAAGCAAGTAGGTTTGCCAACAATCCACAAGTTGTAATTCAAGTGTACATCTCGAAGTGCTGAAACGATTATTACACGTTCGTCTTAAAAAATAAGTAACAATTTTTGAACCTTAGGCCGAGCGCTCGCCCATTGAGGTGTTTTATGCTCATGTATGTAAATAATATTTCAGAGATTTATGTAGAGTCAATTTGAAAAAGGACATTGCCAAGGTTTTAACCAAGTGCTGCCTAGGAATGGGAGTTGATCCAGTAGCATTAACATAAACTTAAAAATCGAATTCTAAAAAGGTAACATTTATTAATACAATATACAAATCTTAACCTAAAATTAATCTAACTAAAAAACAAAATATATATCTATTTATTATTTGACGACCGACTTGGTGTAATGGTTAAGAAGTTGGCTACTACACCAGAGGTCGCGGGTTCGATCCCCGCACAGTACAAACATTTGTGTGCATGAACATGTCTGTTTGTACTGGTCTGGGTGTCTCCTATGTATAATAAGTATGTATTTACAAAAGAAAATGTATTTAAGTATGTTTATCCGTTGTCTAGTATCCCATAACACAAGCTTTAATTAGCTTACTTTGGGGCTAGATGGCGCTGTGTGGAATAATGTCCAGGGATATTTATTTATTTATTTATTATTATTTTATTTATATAAATTAAAAATACCGTCAATCGTTCAACAAATCCTGTGAGTGTGGCATGGCAGCAAGGATACTTAGAGGCAGCATTTCCACGCTGAACGGCTATGCTTAGCCGTTGAGCGAGGAAAGAGCCAGCCGTTCGGTCTCTTGCTGCCATGATAAAAATCTATTTCTATTCTAAATTTTTTAAGAAATTGGCCCCGAGAAAAAAAAATGTTTTTGTAATAAATCTTAAACAACGTTTTTGAGATTTTTTCTCAAAAATTTTTGATGATTCTTAATGATTATGTACTACAACATTAAAATACAATTGATAGAATTATAGGTAATTCAACGCACAATATTTTTCCAATAAAAATATTTTAATGCTGTTTTTCTTTGCACTCCTTTTTATCAAAGTCAAAGTCAAACTATTTATTTCGTGGTCCACATGTAATTGAGATCTTAATATATGACATAAGTAGCATCCCCGTGTCCTGCACTAAGGCGTACAAAATATATTTGAATTATACATGCAATACTGAAAAGTTAAATAAACCAGTATGTTGCCTTTCATCAATTAAAAAATCTCTACAATATAATTATTAAAACAAATTATTGATCTAAAGGCAATTAAAATAAATGTCAAAAGTAAAGTTCGAATTAAAATAAAATGTAGATACATGTTTATAATCATTACGAATAATTCTTAATTGTATGGTATTATTAGTATGTCGGACTCGTCGTTAGAATTTATCGATTAAAAATTCATTTATGTCATAATAAACTTTGTGAGCAAGTTTTTCAGGCTACGTTTAAATTCTATGATAGTATCTGTTTCCTGAATATACTTTGGGAGCTTGTTAAAAATGCGCTTTGAATTACAGATTAGGGATAGTCTGAGGAACTAAATACATATGTGAGCATACTAGGCCGCTACCTATCCAGTTCCTATCCTAATTTTGTATGGAAGTTGGATCCCCAACTTCCATACAAAATTAGGCAATCCCCTTTACTTTAAAAAAATATACTAAGCATTATATTCCCAATTAAGTGCATCTTTACAAGTTGTTTGAGCATTAAATTACTATACTTATACTATATAGATGATTATCTACAGTTTAAAGTTATCGTTCATTATAATAAACTAAATGCCAATAACCGAGGGAAACGACCCATTGTTTTATACAAAATACATACGCAACTTAAAAACATCACAAAACAACATCTTTTAAAGTCACTCTCAAATAGACAATAACACCCAGGCAGAAACAGAAACCTAACAAACATAGTACAAGCTCTGCTTAGTTTGAATTAAGCTCTGCTTAATAAGGGGTCAAAACATGTTACAGCGACAAATACTTATTTTTTACCATAAAGACATGGATTCAGGGTGTTTGGGATCCTACTCTTTACAGAACTTCTCTTACTGGGAAAGCTAGCATAATCCAAAAAGTTGTGTAAATTATGTATTTTCAATTTTACTTGTTTTAGAATTTAAGGTATGCAAAGCAAAATTTATACTTACACTCTAGGTGAGGCTCAGCCGCTATCTCTAAAAGAAATATTGCAACAGTTACAGAAACTCATTCGTTAACTTTTTACTAGTATTTTGCTAAGACTGACATTTCAAAGCAAGTCTGTTTTATTATTGCTAATTATTCAGATGACCGTACTTACAATACAAGACTGCAGCAAATGTGTTGAAATATGTAACCCAACAATTACCGTGTTTTTCAGAGTTCAAAAGGCTAGGCCATTTCTCTTTACCTCAACGGGCGGTGTCGGTGAAATTGTCCGACAAAAGTTTCATAATAATGATTTAAAATCCGTCCGTGAGCGAAAAAATACAAACATTTTACAATAACAAGCGCCGGACGCGTACGAAAAACATCACGATTCCTGCAATTGGACATTTTAAATATTTAACTAGTTTTTACCTTAGATTTAAATACTTTAAGAAAAATATCTTGAACACAACGATCATCTTTAGCAGGCCTTCAAGATGAGTATGACCCGTTTAGTGATTGCGTTGCATTACTGTGCTTGTCAGCCTCATATGTGGACCTCACGATCGCTTTCCATCAGATGGAGTGAGGTCATCATGACGGGCACTATAAAATAAAAATGACTCCGAACTAAGAGCAGAGCAGAGCTTTGTACTATGTCAGTGACGGATAAACTCACTCAAATATTTTAAATAGATGGACACCCAGACTCAAAACAAACACAAATGTTTGTTACGTGAATTAATGTTTGTCCTGGGATGAGGGTCGAACTCCTGACCTTCGGGGTTAGAGGCAGGATCTTTGCCATTGCACCAACAGGCCAGTCAGAAAAAAAAACTATTGCGAGGATTATAAATATAATTATGCGACACACCACTTGTCATGGTCTCGAAGTAGGGATAAATATCCCCGGTGTTACGAGGTACCAGACAAGGAATTAAGCCAGGGGCGTCTCCCAGCACACCCAGACCCGAGCCAATTAAATAACCATCGTTTCCTGAATTGACTCGCCCAGGAATCGAACCCGAGACACAAGTCAAAGCAAGAAACTGTGATACAGCGCACTACGTCAAATGTGTATGTCATCAAACAATGTTAAATCTTTCGGAAAATCACTTCCCTAGTGCTCCTTACAATTCAATAGGTTGCGCGATCTTTTTCTAGGTTTTTTGCCAATAAACTGAATCCTAGTTAGAGCGTGTCTAAGCTGAAATAACGCTCCTCTCCTCTGCATTCACGCACGAATATTTTTTTTAATTGTGGACGCAATACTATGAACATTGAACATGCTACTGTAATTCGGTCGCTAAGTAGCCGGTTGTACTCGAAACTAAGGAAACGCGTTCGTTTGTTCGCAAAAGTACACTCGGCACATCTAAATCGACTTAAAAAGTAGTGACGCGCGTCATTTTAAATTAGAGAAGCTCTATTGCTTTTAAGTTTGATAAATTACGAATGGGTCACATTGTATATTATATATCTTCCTAGCTATCGAGGTCCGCCACGATTACACAATGCCTATTTACTACATAAATTGCGCATGGTTGTGTATTTATGAATGACGTTTGTAATTTAGGTACCTCAGACCTCGATGCATAGTTTGTAAACATTTATAATTATAGGTTATGACGAAGTTAAGTAAATACTTGAGAATACAGCGAAAAAAGTTGTTGCTTGCAACATATCGGTTTTACCTCTAATCTAGGTGATGATAAATGACGTAGTTACTTTTATAAATGACAATATCTGCATTCAAATCACATTAGTGTAGGTCGCACTGGCTATTTTCATATTATTTTATCTATCTAAACCAGTATTCAAAAAAGAAAGATTTGATTATTTTTTTGTTGGTATTGAATAAGCTCCGAAACTACTGGACTGATTTAAAAAAATAATTTACCAATATAGGGTTGCACACTGTTAAATAGATAATCGATTCATAGAATTACGTTTCACATAATTTGTTTATCATATTATCATTTACCGCCGGTACGCGGAGCGCCGGCGGCGGCGCCGCTGCTGGCCGTGCCGCGCGCGCGCACCAACTTGCTGGCCAAGTCGCCGCTCACGCGCGGCATGCGGCACCATTAACGCGGTGGCAGAGCTCACGGACATATTTTTGTGCCCTCTGAGTGAATTAGCAAGGACGGCATTATTTGTAATAAGCTATAGGTTATAGTTTTAAGAGTACTCATATTATAATATATGTGTAAAGGTTAATGTTAAAAAAAAAAAGTATAGAAAAAGATAGTTACGCTATCGCATTAGGTTAAATTTGCCTGTACTGATAGTTGTAAGAGTTGTTAATAAATAAATAAATAAATTTCATCGAATAATCAATACGCAGAATAGTTAAGTACTTCAAAGAAATTCAAATCATAGATTTTTGTTACAAATAAAATTATTCATGTCATAGTATATCAAATCAAGTATTATTATTGCTCATAATGTTTGGCTTTTGTAACATATATTTTCAAGAACATTTTTTTTGTCACTCATGTTCATTCGCCGAAAATTCGCTTCTGGTGATGTGGTCACAGTTCTAAACTAACCTAACCAACAGAGGCTTTTTAAACTAATGTCTGTTATTAAATTAATTAAATTTCTGTGAAGTATGTTTCTCTGGAGTGAATAATCGTTGAAATAATAATATTTGACATGAAAATATGTGGACTGAATATGTGAAACATTTTCTGTGAGCCAGAATTCTATGAAAATTCAGTCTGTGAGTAACATTGGCTTTACATTTTTTTAGGCTAAAAATAGTCTACGCATCGGAGCCGCTGCGGACCGTTATTCATCATTACCTAGAAATTAACTTTTATGTCTTTTTATCAAACGATTAGCGTACTGAAAATCAGTCCCTAGGCCCTCAAAGCCCAGGCTGAATGCTAAGTGAGGTCCTTTTATTTTTTGGGCATCGGGACACCGCTGTCTGATGGTATTGATTTGTCTTGTTGTTCTTTTGTTCTGGTTTTTGTATGCCTACCACCTACGTGTTTTTTTCCCTCAAATGTAACGATGTCCAAAAATTACAATTTCAAAATAGCTACAATGTAGGTATCATCTGAATCAAAAGCTAAAAAGATGCACCACAGAGTGATAGAGAAAAAGCTATTCGAACGCCCAAATGTGCACACGTATTTCCCAGAATATAAAAAAAACTAATTTTGATACTTAATGACATTGAGTCAACTAATTAAATTAAATTAGCCTTGTTCCAACTAGCCTGACTAGCCTATGGAGGCATTCATTTTACTAAGCACTGTTGCCTTTAACTGCGTGTCTTAAAGTCTAAAGTCTAAACGGCCTTTGTTACAGCTAACAACTCCGACCGTCGCGATTGCACGAAAAAAAAAGCTTTTGTGATGAAATCCACAAATATGGAAACGTGCTCAGACCGACTGAGTCCGTCCAGCGACTCGACCAGCGAATCAGAGACCTCCTTGCCACCATTCCCATACGAAAACCAAAGCAACTTTTACCCCCCAACAGACTTACACGAAAAACAGTTTTTTTCCTGCAAGCAGAAGTCACCAAGAAACGAAGACCGCGCCAAAGAGGTGTATCTTCAAGAAAACAAGTTTGAAGGCTATTTAGTGTCGCCGCAAAGGAATAAAAAATATTTGAATTTCGAACTCAAGTTGCCGCAGAATGACAACTTTTTTAATCAAATCGAAACTGACGATCGTTCGATGCGTTCTTATTTCAATGATGTATCCAATTTAAAAAGTTGCGCGAATGACAATCAGAACATGCCAGATGTAAAATTATTAAACCAGCAAGCTTTTGAAAATGGCGGTGACCGAGAGAGGGTTCCGCAGGCTTTTTATAATGAAAACGAAAATGCGAATATAAGGCGATGTTTGAATTTCAACTCGGAGCAGGTGCAATGTGTGTGTGAAGCATTGCAACAGAAAGGAGATATTGAAAAATTGGCAGCCTTTTTGTGGAGTTTGCCACAGAGCGAGCTGCTGCGAGGAAATGAGACTGTTTTGAGGTGCGTAATTTGAAGTATCTTACCGCAATAATAATAATAATAAATCATTTATTTCAGATAATTTAAAAAAAAAAAATCCATAGAGTGTTAGTAAGTTGCACAAATAATGGGGTTAGTAAACAGAATTTAAATAAAATAAAATAAAATAATCCAGTTAACTTGAGCACCCTAACGGTACCCTAATCGTATACCAGCAGATCTTTATCGACTAGTACACCGACAAAGTGCTTCAAGAAAGGCGAACAATAACGCTGAGCCACTGTTTCTACAATGCTGTTAGGACCGGCACGCACCCGCCCTAAGAGAGATGCTGTTTTCTTCCTAATGATGGCATGGAAGCCATCAGTACGAGCCCGCAAAAACATCTCAGAGGCACTACAGAAGCGCGACAGTCCCAACAACATTCTAAAAGCATTATTATATTGTATCCTCAGCACATCCAAGGACTTTTTGTTGCATTTGACCCATAGATTGCCAGTATAAAAGTTTTGGCAGTAAGCTTTGAATAGCGTAATTTTCGCCTGATCACTACAACGGGCAAATCTACGGGCCAGCATATTAGCTCTGACAGCAAGCGCCCTACGCTCTCTCTCAACGTCCGCATCGTCCCTAAGGTCGTCGGTAAGAATGTGTCCGAGGTATTTGAACTGAGATACCTTGCTAATATTCAAACCATTCAATTTTAAGTCAGGTGCACTCTCACGAGGGTTACCGACGGCCTTAAAAACCATACAGTTACACTTTTTAACGTTGTACTTAAGGCCATGTCTAGCGGCGTACGTCTCGCACACTTTCAGCATATCGCTAATAGCTCCCTCTGTCGGGGCCAGCAACACCATGTCGTCCGCGTAGCTGATGTTATTAATGCTAATACCATCCACCCGGCAGCCGACACGCATGCTGCTTAGCTCGACAATCAAATCGTTAATGTATATATTGAAAAGCTTCGGCGACGACAGACCACCTTGTCGCACTCCACACTCCAATCTATACGGTTCCGAAAACGTTTTTGACCATTTTACTACGTTGGTTTGCTGACTGTACCAATACCTTAGTATTTGCAATACTTCCTGCGGCACACCCCTGTCTCCCAACTTCTCCCACAGTACCTCATAAGATAATAGTTATAATTTAAGATTTATTTAGTTTTTTCAAATGGGTAGAGTCGCCCATTTGAGTTTAATTGTCTTTAAAAGATGGGAAGAATGTTTTAGACTTTGAACCGACTTCAAAAAAAGGAGGAGGTTCTCAATTCGACTGTATGTTTTTATTTACTTTCGACTGGGTGAACCGATTTTATAATTATTTTTTATATTTGAAAGCTGGTGCTTTCCGTGTGGTCCAAAAATCAAATAATAAACAAAATTTTTAACAAAACAAAAACCAACTTTAAAAAAAACTATTCCAAAACCAATTAAGTAATTTGCACTATAAAGTAAAAACAATAATTACATATTCTTCTTAAACTTATACGATAATATTGTTGGAGTCGGTGTCTGCCAAGGAAACACTATAATTATGTGCAAAGAACAGTTTTTTTTTGAAGTTGGTTTTTACTTGGTAAAAGTTTTGTTTTTGATATTAACTACGACTGATGGATGAATACTTACAGAATTATTAATCAGAGCGACTGAAGCGTGTTATTATCTTTTTTAGATTTAGCACTTGTTAGAACTCAACTTAGGTAAATTGTTTTTTTTTATTTTTTATTAAACTTCGAATTAAAACCATTGAGGTGCCTATAACAACTTTCCCGAGCTAGAATTGTACTGAAGATTATATGTTGAGGAACGACTGCCATGGCGTCCAATGTGTAAGACGTCAGCCCAAGGTAAAAGAGGGTTCGAAATTCTAACTGATGGATGATTACATGAAAAAAGATTTTACCACACCACCACAGAGGCCAATAATTAACAGTATTTTTTTTTCAGGGCACGAGCTCTCGTGGCATTCAACCGAGGTATCTACCAGGAGTTGTACGCAATACTAGAAGCCCACACATTCCCTCCGCGACACCACACGGCTTTGCAAAATCTGTGGTTTCAGGCCCATTATGATGAGGCGAAGAAAGTACGTGGGAGGCCGTTAGGTAAGTTGCCTTGTCTTAGAAAAATGCATTTTTTAAATAATTGCCGAATTAATTCCTGATAATAATATAAGAACTTACCTGTGAACGACATCTTTTCCGATCGTCAATTTAGAAAATATATTTAAAAGATAGAAGATAAGGAAATAAGAGGTTTCCCAGCTTGTAGTACTTTATTCAACGGCTTTACGAGTAGAAAAGATGTAGGTACTGCAATATTGTTTAGTCGAATTAAATGTGCTTTCAAAACGGCTGCTAAGAAGAGACTCTACCAAAAAAAAAGCAATAAAAACCTTGAGAAAACCTTCCATTTTTAAAAAGAGAATATTGCGCGATATATTCTCAAGATTCCTTGTAGTAGGATTATTTGTGTAATTTGCTTACATTTCGTTGTAGGAGCGGTTGATAAATACAGGCTTAGGAAAAAATATCCTCTACCTAAAACCATATGGGACGGCGAAGAGACCGTCTACTGTTTTAAAGAAAAAAGCAGAAATGCACTCAAAGACTGCTACTTCAGAAATCGGTAAGTAACAAAAATGAATATTACTGTGGCCAGCCCCCCGATTCAGAACGAAGTTATTTTCTTTTATTTTTAATTATTTTTTTAAGTAGGGTAGATTATATGTAATTTAGTTAATGAAAACTTGGGGCCTTTGGCTTTAACATATCAAAATATTGATTGCTACCGCCTAGCGGATCATTTACTATAAATATAACAAATTTATCAAATCGGTCGATAACTTCGTTCTGAATCGGGAGGCAGGTCCCTTTAACTCAAACTCAAATTACTTTATTCAAATAGACTGTATCAGTACTTTCAAATCGTCAAATTAACAGCAAAATATCCTTAATAATAGACATAAATACCATAATAATATGGATATATAAATACACAGTATGCAGACATAATGCGACTCTACCACTGTTTCGGAGTTGTTTCTTGCTGAGAAGACCCTCCGAGAAACTCAGCAGTTACTCTGCGGTTTACAACAGGCGTTAGTAAATTCATGTCATTTTGATACAAATAAACCTAAAAGAATATAAAAACATGAAAAAAACAACCTTATAGGATTATAAAACAAAAGATCATTTGAACAATCAAAAAAAATGTGTTAGTCAGTACATAGATACTTACCATAAAAAAACAACCATAAAGGATTATAAAACAAAAGATCATTTGAACAATTAAAAAAAAATGTGTTAGTCAGTACATAGATACTTATTAACTATTACAATAAAACGTCTGTTACAATCGAGCTATCTTATCCCGCATCGAGCAGAGAGCTTACACCCAGGCATTTTTATCTCTATGGTAGTCTTTTGTAGTATAATAGCCCTTTTCTAATGAAGCTGTTTTGATGTGATTTTACCTAACATAAAGATTAAGCAACGATCATTTTCACAAATAAACTCTAAACCTATTTTAGAAAATAACATTTATCGCACGACGTCATTGTGCCTTCTTTGTTGTAAAACCAAACCAAACATTTATTTGAAACAAAACATGCGTAATAGTGTTTTTACCGTGTTTCATTTTTGGAGAGTTTCGTGGCCTAAAGGTATATAAGAAGCACTTTAACTCGGATCGTGGATCGTGTGGTCCCGAGTTCAAATCTGGCCAGAACCTAAATCATTGTGTTCATTGTTTTTCCGACTTACTCTCCGGTGATGGAAAACATCGATAAAAAACCAAATCAACCCGGATAACGGCAGAAGGCTCACCACCTACCACGTTGGGTTCTAATACAATTAGTGAGAAGTGGGCTTCTGAGTGTTCCGTTCACCATGACGGCAACAGTCACTTGCCTCTGACTATCCCGTTTGGGATTTAGTCGTGATGGTATGTATGTATGTTCGTTTTGCCCAGGTACCCAACCCCTGATGAGAAGCGGGCGCTGGCCAAGAAGACCGGTCTCACCCTCACGCAAGTGTCCAACTGGTTCAAAAACAGAAGACAACGAGACCGCACACCACAGCAGCCTAATAGACCGTGAGTATCTGAAAATGTTACCTTAAACGAGTATCCTTGACTGGGGCGCAATGGTGGCGCTTCTGCCTGCCCAAAGGGTGTGGGTATTTTTCCACACAGGAAAAACATTTATGAGATAGAACTGATGAATATTTGGGTATGTTTCGTGTCTGCTTGAGGGTATGGTTGATTGAATGTATTTAGAATTTTGATGCAATGTAGGTATGATTATCAGTGTCTAACGTTCATCTAAGTACTATACTATTTGTTTTGGTGTAAGAAAAATATCTGAGGCATGAAACAGTAAAAGTCATCAGAGTGGATGCAAGTGCGAATTAAAATATATATGAGAACACTTGTTGAGCATGTAAATAGGTTTGTTTAAAATTACAAGTGATTAAAGAAACGGATATGTTAACGTTCCCATAAAGGTCTCACATTGAAGCCCAAATTCTGAAACACCATTTAATAATAAGCAGCAACTGTCTGTTCAGCATAAGCAAAGAATACTTTATATAGGTTAGAATAATTTTAATTACCCATAGAAACCAAGTCCGCGCGCCATTTTGAAGAACCTTAATTGGAGCCATAAATGGCTTCAAACGAACCGCTTTGCAATGTTCATCACAGCTCCGCAATGTTCAATGTCAAAGCGCACCGCACGGAAGCAAGTAATAGTCACGCATGTGTGGATCGGATTAGTGCTTCATTTTTGACGGGCCGGTTGTATGAAGACTATCCTTCTATACGTTGTTATTCTAAGATGTATAGGTAATATCAGTTTGAATAGGGGTTCTGCATGTCTACCATGAGTGACACTAACGACAGCCGCCAGCGTCCGTGTAAACTACGTGGATGTTTTTGAATGGGATTTTATTACATGGGATTGACGACACGATTGGCGTAGTGCGCTGGAGCACGGTTTCTCGCCTTTAATTCCGTAGTGTCCCGGGTTCGATCCCCGGTCAGGTCAATTCAGGAAATGATCTTTTCTAAATTGGCCTGGGTCTGGGTGTGCTGGGAGACGCCCCTGGCTTAATTCCTTGTCTGGTACCTCGTAACACAGGGATATTTATCTCTACTTCGAGACTATGACAAGAGGTGTGTTGTCTGGCGCATATTTATTTATTTATTTATTTATTACAGCGCCCCTAGTCATTAAAAGTGGAACCAAAGTGGCATACAAATTTCTGAACGCAACCACCACCGTTCACGTGACGGAAACTCGTGGTAGACAGTTATCTTTTGATTAAACGCTACCCACCAATACCACCTAGGTATTGTAGATAGGCTTTCACATCAACCTTTACAAAATCATTGCGAAATGGGTCTTATGTCAGCAGCATAAGGTGCCCCTATGTAAAGGTTGATGTGAACGCTTCTGTACCACTTTTCAAGCTTAAAAATGAATCTGAATCAATTACTGCCGGCGCACGGACAAATCGGGCTTCATGTAACAGCGTCCAGAAAGTATTCGAATCCGAACTCAAGTAGGTAGGTACAGGGGGCCTATTCGCGAACACAATGTCCGTAGTTACGGGAAAACAGCATGGTCTTAATTAGTACCTATGAAAGCGAACAGTCATTTAAATAACATTTTTAACTTTCTTGTTGCAATTGAAACGCTGAAACGTCGAGTTAAATAGGTAAAGCAAATTTCCGTAATTTTTGAAATGTAAAGTAATGAAATCTAGACAAAGTCTTGCCAAGTCAAAGGTTACTTACTGCGATTTCTTTATTATTATAGTTAATGTTGTATAACTTGGCCGTTGAAGGGTACATCATCATCATCATCATCCGTGCGGTCTATCCCGGTTGTAAACCCATACTTTTGTGTGAGATCCCAGGGTCCGCCTTTCTTATTTTCTTGGCCCACTACGCACGGTCTTGTGCATCCTCAGTGGTGAGTCTGTTGGCACGCATGTCACCCTTGACGACGTCGAGCCACCGCTTCTTTGGTCGACCTCTTCTACCGGTACCTGGCGGGGGCGGCATGGCCTTGGCATTACCAATACCAGTATGGGCTATTATCTCGCTTAGCAAACATAGGTAGTTACAACAGATATAACATTACGTGTAAACGCAGCTTTATCAAGCCTACAATTGACTGGTTATTCAATCAACGTTTTCCATCGTCAATGGGTAGCGGTTCTGGCGACAGATTGGTTCAATGGTGTCATGGAACACCTGGTTTTGTACCCTTGTGTACCCTTCAATGGTCAAGTCACACAACATTAACTATAATAATAAAGAAATCGCAGCAACCTTAGACTTGACACGACTTTGTCTAGATTTCATTACTTTTTAGAGATAAACAAGCAGCTCCATCGAGACTTGGCTAGTTTTTTACAGAATGTTTTTGGTGGGATTAGTTTGACCGAAACTTATTATTTTTTCTGTGCCGAAACTACGGAGATTTTGTTAGCGAGTAGGCCCCCAGGTCACACGCGACACCCGATATGGGTCCACGTCCAAGTGCTAACCTTGAGGCAAAGCCATAACTTCGCTAACAAAGACCGAGCGAAACTGAGTCTCGGCGGTCAACAGTAAATAACTTGAAATTGACGCCTGAAATATACATTAACAATACAAAAATCGCATAGTGATAGATTAGGTACTCAGTTTTTGAGTAATCAGTAAAAATAAAATTGGGTAAGCGTTTTATTTTCTCTAAAATCCTAATACTTAATTCAAACATCAATAAACGTTGTATGTGCGGGACTGGTACACATTAAATAGTAGAAATAAGACAGTCAGCCACCGTTTGTACTTGTTTTCATGTTATTGCACATAAAACAAGTATAAGAACAATAAAATAATAAAATAAAACAGCAAAACATAAAAGGGTACCATTACGACTTTACCAAACGAGGTAGTCAAAGGCAGGTGACTGTTGACTGTTGCCATCATGTTGAACGGAACACTCAGAAGCACACTTTTTACCCATGGTATTATAACCCAACGTGGTAGGTGTTGAGCATTCCGTACGACGTTATCAGGGTCGATTTAGTTGTATATCTATGTTTTCCATCACCGGATAGTAAGTCGGAAATTTAACGATGAACACAACGATAATGGGTCTGGCCAGATTTGAACTCGGGATCACACGATCCACGATTCGAGTTGACTGTATGCAATATTAATAACCATAATTATTTAAAATGAAATACTTTTTATTGCATTTCATGTTATTATTATTTAAACTGGCGATAAACCGACCTTTTATATCATGCAGTTTTCACTAAAAAAAAGCAACGTATATTTTTTTTACGTTAATTGACATTGTGTTCATTCATTACGGTTTCGTTCCATTTCTTTACAGTTTACAGCACAAGATATCACGAGCGAACAATTGACAAGCGTGGTTGTTAGTACCATTCGTTGTAACAGTGCCTCGATTGAGGGAGTTGTCCAACTAACTAATTACTTCTATCGAAAGATAATGGAAATGAGAGCATTGCGAAGTATGGCAAGAGTAACATTGAGTGATAAAGTGAGGAATAGCATAATTAGAGAGCGTTGTGGTGTGAAAGAGAATGTTGTCACAAAAATTGAGATGGGAATGCTAAGATGGTTTGGGCATATGGAAAGGATGGATGAAAAGCGATTAACGAAACAAATTTATAAGGCGAGGGTGGATGGAGCTGTTGGAAGGGCAAGGTCTAGACGGACGTTAGGACAAGTCCAAGACGTGGTCAGAAAAGGTCAGGTCAAGAGTACCCATAATCGACGAGCACGTATGAAAGGATTAATGAGAGTGGAAGAAGCGCAAGAGGTGTGTCAGGACCGTAGCAAGTAGAAAGATGTGGTCTCTGCCTACCCCGTTGAGAAAAAGGCGTGATGGTATATATGCGTATGTATGAAAGTAAGTAAACTAGAGAAAAACTTATCAGAAGTGTAATGAGAACAATATGAAGTCGAGTATCATTAGTGTTACGGTTGTGCTGTGATTGACTAAATTATCGTTCGTAGAATTTAAAACAAAACATTTTGGGTTAACTACGGCCATCAAACTACCCCGCCCTGACCGTTGGCACCCACATGTGTTAGGTTTTTGTTCTTACGTGGAACGCGGTAGCTACTGATTGATTAATATCCCTTAATGAGATGCCATTATTGTCCCATGAACAATAGGTCGGGTCCGGGCGACCTTTGAAAGAAAAGGAAATTTTAAATCTGATTTAACATGTGTGACTTTTTTTGGAAGGACGAGCAGTTCTGTTGAAGTTGGGGTCGTCCATAAACTGTCATCGTGACACAGTCATTTTAAATGGGAGTTATTATTAGGAAGTCCCTTATAACATTTTCAGACTAACGATTTTTTTTGTGCATAAGCGGCCGCTTTGGCATACACGCTTACACGCTTCAAAAACCTGAACGGGCTCATTACGGCGTGTTCGCTCGAACCGGTAGTAGTGAGTCAGTATCTAAATGAACTAAACGAGCGTATAAATCGCTAGTCTGTAACTGCTCTTAGTGTCTTAACACACTATGCCGAAGGTATGCGACCGAAGTTCCGCGGCTGATTTTACGTTCCAACGAATTCGGCTGATATGACACACTATGTGCCGAACGTGTATTTACTGCCTCCCGCTGCTCCCCGCTCCTGGATCTTCGTCGGCAATCGTACCGAACTCCGGTCGCGTCTAATGTGTGCTCTACAAAATAAGTTGCCGCTGATCTTACGCCCGACCGAAGTTAGTCTGTACGCTATAACGCAACGTAACATCGGCTTAATGTGTGTCATCAGTAATTCAAATAGCATTGCAGGCGTAATCATGCCGAAGTTCGGTCGCGTACCTACGGCATAGTGTGTTTAGACATTATGCTGAAAGCAGCCAGACTATGCCCATGCCGAAGGTACGCCTAAGTAAAGATCCCGCCTTAGTTTCAGGGCCTAAGTAAAGAGATAGGCTACTATGTTCCGAAATCCGCCAATATTAGGTATCGGGTAAATATGCCTATTTTCTTTTTCGTTAATGTGTGTTTCTGATTGAGTACTGTTTTAGCATCGATTTAAAATCACTAACATCACTTATATTTAAAATCATCATTGATTCGTTTTGCTGATAGATTCGAGCATTCACTAAGCGTACGAGTATCAGAACAGCAAACATTTTTCGTTTTTAAAACTCTAACAACATTGCGAACATGACGTTCGATGTTTTGTTACAACTCGTTCTTAAAACGAAGCAAAAAGGTTACATTGCATGGAATTGTTTTTAAAATACCTACTGATCATTTTCTTGTCTTGAACTATTCGTAAAAAAGTAACATAACGATGAAATGCAAATGCTCCAATCTATACCCGGGCGGTCAGCCCTTAATATTTACCCCCTTATTCTTATAACTTAAACGGAGCTTAACCGAACAAGCTCTAACAGAACTATGAATCTTTCACAATAGTCAATTATATTTTGATGAATTAGGGAGTTATATTCACTTATTGTTTCTTAAACAGACAGTGTGTCCATTTTTGACTGTAAGTAAGTAGATTTCTCAACAGTTTATGTATCACGCTTCTATATTAACTAGATTGGCGCTAGGTATCTATCATTAATAGGTAAGTAGGTATTTATTAAAAACGGATAAAGGGAAAGTTAATCGTAAATTACATACGCAGTGCAGTTACTTCAATTCTCGGTAGGTACGGTCAACAGTAGGGCCCGTATTCTAAAACAAAAGATTTGTATACTCAAGTACAGATGTACTTGAGTATAGATCTGAGTGACGTTTTTGTATGAACTGACGTTTTGAAATCTCTATTCAAGTACAGATCAGTGCTTGAGTACGATTGTAGAATACTTACGGGCCTAAATTTGATTGAAGGTACTTAGCTTAAAACGGTGATGAAATCGACTACTACAAAACGTTTTACACAAAACGCGAAGATTTACCTTCCAAATATTTCATAACGCATAAAACCAAATTAATTCTTCCGTCCTGTCGCCTTCAACTTATCTCTTCCAGTACATACATTATGTCTATTCAGATATTTAACAAGTTGCCTCGAAAAATAGCAGGTGAACCGGACGATAAAAAGTTTGAACTTGGTCTATAGGAATTATTGCTTTTGAATTGCTATTATGATATTGAAGAATATTTAACAGATCAAATATACTAAATAAATAGACCTACAAACATAAATGTAAATATAATATACGTAATATAAATAATTAAAATATATTTCGAATTGTTATTTCGAAAATGTATAAATGTGATATTGATTAATGTGATTGATGCATGTTCCTATAATAATTTAGTCATTGTGAATTCTAATGTCTGTTTCCTACATTTGCAGCGCCCTACAGGGTCCATAATTTGTAACTTACCTTCAATACTATCTTGTGTACCTACATAAATTATGGCTTGCAAAAAAAAAAACGTTGGCTTGCAACGTAAGCATGTACTAGAAAGATTCGTTAGCGGATTGTGGAAGACGCCGGTTCGAATCCTGCCTGATTTTTTCAAGTTCCTAAATTCAATTTTTTCTTGTTTCCTATCTTTTGATAGGTATTTATTTTGTTCGGCACCAACTTCATTATGCTAAGTATATGGCTTAGACGGCTATCTTCCCAAATGCATTCGACTAGTTACATTAGTAAAACATAATTATAGTCATGTACATGACTTATTCATTTGATTGGATCTCGCGTAGCATTTTATAATCATCTCGTCGTCACAGTCAGTGCAGGATTAAGACTAAAATTGATGCCCTAATCTAACTGGTTCTGGTGCCCTATAAGGCCGAGATCTAAAGTCATTACTTAACTTAGCACATACTTATCACATGAATTATTATCTTTCCTATTAAGTTTTGTTATAATTATTATTAACGAATATATACTCGTACCTAAGTTGAGGTTAAACTAAAACGAAAAAAAATATATATCGATTAGAAGTACCGACCGACCGACTTGGTGTAATGGTTAAGAAGTTGGCTACTACACCAGAGATCGCGGGTTCGATCCCCGCACAGTACAAACATTTGTGTGCATGAACATGTCTGTTTGTACTGGTCTGGGTGTCTCCTATGTATAATAAGTATGTATTTACAAAAGAAAATGTATTTAAGTATGTTTATCCGTTGTCTAGTATCCCATAACACAAGCTTTAATTAGCTTACTTTGGGGCTAGATGGCGCTGTGTGGAATAATGTCCAGGGATATTTATTATTTATTATTATTATTATTAAGTAAGTGATATAATTATGTGAATAGATATAGCTATTCAAGGGCTAAGATAAGTTTAATAGATTTCGTAGTACGTGATGCCAAGCAAAATTAATTAACTTTCGGACTAATCCGGCACTGCCCCCCGATTCAGAACAAAGTTATCGATCGATTGGGTTATTTTCTTTTATTTTTAACTATTTTTTTGAAATGGGTAGTTCTTATATTATTTAGTTCATGAAGTTGCTACGGTTAGGCGCGTCATTCACTATAATTAAAGCAAACTTACCGAATCGGTCGATAAATTCGTTCTGAATCGGGGGGCAGGTCACAGTCTAGGAAGATAAAGATTGACATTAGGGCGTCTCTTCAGGATGGGAAAAGTTGTATCTAATACTTATTATTTTAAGGGGTTGTGGTCAAGCAAAGATCTTGTTCTTGACGGTATAATGCCCTATTCACATTATTCCAGTCCAGCATTCCAGTCCAGCGCTCAATCAATGTGAATATTTCAGTGCCGGTTCACATTATTTCAGTGGCATTCCAGCGCTGGACTGGAATACTGCTACTGGATTAATGTGGGGGTTAAGTGTCTTGAAACAATAGTTAGCATTAAAATCTAATTTACCATAATTTTATTGTTTGCAGTGAAATGCTCGTTTCGGCGCAATATGCCGGACCCCAAGGAGGATTAGCCCAGGCATTACTCCCAAATGCTTACTACCATCAACTTCAAGATCCAACGCACTATCTTCATGGAAGCGCGCCTTAACTCAGTGTTGCCACTAGTAATAAAATTCTACCATTTTGTTTTACTTTAGAAGCGTTTTGATAAATATGAAGAATATTTTAATCGATTCAAATCTGTTACAATAGTGAGTACGATGTCATATATTTTTTCAAACAATTTGCATGTATTGTATATTAATCATTTTTGATGATCTGATCTCTCTGACTCTGATCAAAATTGATAATAACAACTGAAATTCGTAAAATTAGTATTAGTTACTACCACATTATTCACAGTTATATTAGCGTAGTAACATCATTAAGACTCTTTTTTGGACATTGGTATATTTTATTTTAACTTTTTATGTAGAAGTAGTAAAGTAGGTAATCATGTTAACTACTATTTGTAGCTCAATTTCAAAAAGACACTATGATTTCTACCTCAAGCAAGTCATTAGTACTTACTTCGTTTCTTGTTTTTTTAGAGATGTACATAATCGTGAGGTATTTTCTGTAAACTGTTCCTATTAATTAATGCCTTTAAGTATTCAGATTACCTCAATAGTTTTATTATGGTAGGACAATCGTCCTACATTTATGTTTTTCAATAGATAAATTAAATTTTCAATAATGTAAGAAAAAGGCAGTTATTTGTTTCAACAATCTTGTTCCTTTTTTAACGACTTCATAAAAAGGAGGATGTTCTCAATCCGACTGTATGTTTTTTTTTAAAACTAAACTATTATTGTGAGAAGAAGTAACAGTTCTTGCTCAGAGGCTTACCTTAATTTGATTGTTACTTTTATGCTACGTGATAACGAACTTAGCAATGCTTAACCCACTAAATTTAGATTCCTAGGTATATTTTATTTTGCTAGATTTTATTTAAAGTTACTATAAATAGTAATTTTTGAGAGACTGTAATTAGTTAGTAAACGCATTGTTTGAATTTTATTGTGTAAATATAAATAAGGTGCTGTTTTAGTTAAACCCATTGTATTCTAGTCTACATGTGAAAATAAAGTTCTTTAAGAATCCCTCTTGAATTTTATAATTGTCTACTTACCCAAGTTAGGAGAAACACTTATTACGTATGGCCTTTTTACTAGAACTGCGAGCGAGCAACTTCGTAAAATGATTTTTCATTTTCAGCCATTCGGCGGTCACCTGGTGCATTTTCTAGGCTTGAAATTTACTGCTTTGATTTACTGTTAAAATTCATTTTTCATGTGTAAAATTATGATAAGTTTACTTCACAGTATTGTTACATCACTAGCAGTGGCGGCGCAAGACCAAAATTGTATGTGGGTAAGAGACATATTGCGAGGTCTCGGCTCTCGCAAGAAGACTTATTATTTGAAATAAAAACCCCTTGACCTTTAAAATTTCTATTCATGCAAGTAAAAATGAAATAATAAAAAAAATCCTATCAAACCAGATCAAAATGGTTTTCAAAACGGAAAATCCACAACCTTGTATTTTCCCTCGTAACCACTCACGTGCTTGGCGTGGCGGGTGGGATCACCGTTTTGCGCATGCGCCGCGCATGAAATTTGACACCACTCCGGACCACTCGCCGCTTGAGATGTAAACGCGATTTATGAGTCACATAAATCGCGTGGCTTTAAGCTAAACAAATGACTGTTTCTAACTGAGGAATAGATGCTCTATTTGATTTTAAATACAATATGCTTAGCATACCTACTTAGTAATAATTTACAAAAAATATTAGTGTGAAAATACCCGACTTAACGAACGAATTTTTTTTTATTGTAGAATACAGCACGATGACATATGTTTTTTAAATTTGAATCCATCATGATATTAGTTTTCCTCTTAATTAGGATAATTTTAAACATATGTTTGACTTGAAAAAAAAACCATAAAAAAATTTCGAAGTTTGCAAATAAATTTCGCGATGTCAGCGGAAATAAATGAATAAATTAAATAAATGTTCGAAAATAGAACAAAAACATGTTCAGCTACAGAAAGATACGTTTCCTATCTCTAATATTTGGTAAGAAACATGGTATTAATAATCAGGAATCACCAAGGAAATAAAGAAAATAATTTCAAAAAGTAACATCATCAGCAAAAAAAAAATATTGATTTACCAATTTGTCTACATTTCAGACAAATACTTGATGATCTTATGAAAATCTGTTTCGAAATACCCATATTTCGAAACAGAGCCAACTGAAGATCATTTTGATATACAACACCTTTACTAATGCATAATTCTAGCATTTTTAAGGAATTTACGAACACATATTACATCATCATCCATGATAAACGGCAGCCAGTTTTCACCAAGCATATTCTGACACTGTCATTTAAAAGTTCTCTGATTTATTTTAACGAACGCATGACTTTGAGTGATGCATTGTCCAAAGTCTATGTATTTTTTTCTTAAAAGGAAAGAAACGGCCCAGTGATTCAGTTATTTGAGCCTGTTGAGTATGCGAAGCGACCCACTTGCCGCCGTGCAACCGTGGTTGCATGAAAGCACTTTGAACGTCTGTTTTCATGCAACCGTGGTTGCATAAAGCACTTTAGTGGGTAAATAAAATGTTATCTTCCATGGATAAGCGTATGCCAGTAACAGCAGTCTATTTTGGTATGACTAAGGCGTTTGACTTCGTTACTCATGATATCCTTCTAGAAAAATGCAACTACTACGGCATGGGGCTTGGCAAATGATTGGATTGGTAGTTATTTGCGCGACAGTTCAGAATATGTAGAATTTTCAAAATTAGATTCCAATAGTGAGGTAAATTTTATATAAATCCTCGACAGAGTTTAATAGAGTAGGCGTACCTCAAAGAAGTATCTTGGGACCCTTACTGTTTCTACTTTACATAAATGATCTGCCTGAAATCACAAATTATGATTGCATTCTTTTTGCTGACGATATCTCAGTTGTTATACCGTGTAATGACCCCCAATCATATAATGACGAGATTAATAATACCATCTCAAATATAATAAATTGGCTCATTATTAATAATCTTAACGTTAATTTAAATAAGACTCAATTTGAACAATTTATTAATAAAAATGGTAAAAAACGTAATTTAGACATTCAATTTGGTAATCAATTAATTAAAGAATCTAATGAAGTTTTATTTTTGGGTATTTTATTGAATGATAAATGCTCATGGGCTAATCATATCGACAAAATTTGTAAGAAAGTGAATTCTTTTGTATACGCAGTATGGCGATTGACAAAAATCAGTAGTCGGAAAATTGCCATTCAGGCTTACCATGGTTATGTGGGCTGTGTTTTTAGATATGCGGTTCTTCTTAGGGGCAATTCCTGTCATGCCAACCGAGCACTTATAGCGCAGAAGCAATGCATAAGAGCAATTTGTGATGTTGATGTATTCACGTCTTGTAGACCTCTTTTCAAAGCATTAAACATTTTAACAGTACCCAGCATGTATATATATGAGGTTTGTGTTTTCGGTAGGACTCACATGAACTTCTTCAGAAAGCGATGTGAAACTCATAACTGTAGAACAAGATTTCCTGATAGATTCATTCTAAGTAAGGCTACGACTCACACTTAATTAAGGGAATTGAACATTTGCGGCATAGGTCACCAGCAGCCAGTTTGTTTTTTTCTTAATAATTCCGCGCACGCTGGCATGGCATAAACAAACAAAAATGTCTTATGATATGGTGCTCTAAAAGGTTACGTTTCTGAGTTATTTGAAAGAAAATATCGCTAAGAAAAAGATGATATCCATCTACAATCAAAAATCTACTAATTATGAGGTTTTTCCGGTTATTTTGTTTACAGGTAACAGATTTTAGAACATTTAAACAAAATGTTATCTTCTTCCACAATCTCCCAACATGCCGAAGTTTAAAACCGATAAGGTCACCTTTTCACATCACTTAATTGTAGATTTTTTTATAACATAACCTTTTTCAAATATCTATATTTACCTTGAAATAGCTCTGAAACGTGACACTTTAGGGTACCATATTGTGATGATATTGTTTGTTTTATGTGTCCTCTATTCATATTTAAACCACTTTTAAAAGGCGAGGAAACTTAAGAAAAAAAAAAGAGGTAGGCGGCTATGCCAGCCGATATAAGAAAAATTCAAACCACTTCCAAAACAATACATTTCTAACTTCAAATCTCGAGAGAAAAAAAATTAAAAACGCAAAAAACATGTTTGCCAAATAGGACAGAATATTTTTTTTTACATCAAAGGTTAATACCTATGGTATTTAAAAAAACATAGCCCTGGAGTTGTAGAGCTTATAATCACATTACCAATAATTTAAAAATGTTTTATTATGTTCTATAACGATGAATTTATAGGTAGATAATATTCCTTTTTACACATAAAAAAAATTATGCAATTTAATCCTAATTTACAGCTTTATAGGTTGATACATCGTATGGGTCACATTGTTTATCTGCTTCGATAGGCATCACTGCTAACGCTGAATGTCTTCCCTGTGACATTGTTCTCCTGAGATAATGTTGGGTTTCACCACTATTACGTTTTCTAGAGGAATGAAAATTAGAAAAACTATGATTGTCATAATAGTAATCACAAATATTATGTTATTTATAACCCGGTGCTTGGGTTGGTTCTGCGATTGCCCGCAACATAAACACATGCTAATGTTATAAAATGTTTTTTTTAAATAAATGATTTTTATTTTATTTATTCATTTATAAACTTCCGGGGTGCGAGGACCCCCGGGCCGTGAGGTCGTAGGCGGTGCCCCACACTGCCCACGACTTGCGCCGCCTTTGATCACTAGAATATTTACTTGTTACGCGATATTAACCATGTTTTTTGTTTTCGAGTTTACGATATTTCGGCACTGTTGGAAGTGCCATGATCTCAAAGTAACTGAAGATCTTGCGGGTGAGTTATTATTGGCAAACATATTATCAGTCGGGTAGTTTGACCTTTCATAGTCTCTTAACCTCAGGCTGCAATACAACTGCAATCAATCGGTGGAAGGTGACCAGGATAGGTACCTAGGTAAAGGTGAAAATTCGTAAAATAAATGCAGTTGTTTATGATGTTAGATATTAAGTCGTACGAGGTTGTTGATGTTTTACAAATAACCCTGTAAAAAATCATTCACATAACAAGTCAGGTTAAAACCCCAAAGTGAACTGTATATGATTTTACGAAAAATACTGTAATCATAACGACCTCGACTCCTCGATTAATCCGTGCATTGACGTCGCGATTGCACATTTGCAATGTGCGTGCAACTCTGGCATTCCTATAAATTATGGAATTTATCTGCTTTGTACTTGAAAGAATGAAAGTTTTACAAAATATGAATTTGAATCAAATGAGTAGATTTGAAAAAACAGCCTGATTGCGAGTTTAAGACGTAATTCTTTCCGGCCGATGAAATGAAATAGACCATTATAATTCTACAACTAGACAAACAGTTTTCAATTTTCTGACTTGTAACATGTTATGAAAGCCGTTTATCACAAGCATTCCTCGACTAAAGTGCTGCCCTCTGTACTAGTTCCTAGTCACTATTTAGTGGCAAGTGAAAAAAGTCGTAAACAGAAGTTCTACGCTGGTAACATTAATTTAACACTGACACTGACATTATTGACAGCTGACCTGAGTACCTGACTGATCGATCATCTAAAAATATTTTTTGCGGAGTTTACTGTGAAGTTCTTTGTTTGTTTTTGCGTTTTCGTTAATATTCTTCAATAATTCATTGGTATTCGCTAAAATATATAGTTTTACCGTCTATCTGGTGTCGTCTATCGAGACTTAAGTGCGACTTCTGAGGTAAATGACGTAATAACCAGAAGTGTTTCAAGTGTTTCACAAGTATTCACAACTACGCTACGATGAGTGACTCGAAATCTTTTATAAATTTCTCCTGTCAACGTTGTCTTCAGCCTTTGAAGCTTGATGATTCTTTAAATAATTTGGGTGAGCACACAATCGCCGATTTAACCCTTCAAATACGCCGAAATAATGAAGCTGACCTGGACTTGCAGTCTTCAAGTTTGGAGCACTATGTCCCTCCTTTTCGCATGTCTGAATCAGGCAATGGCGCAAATGGGTTTATGGTCATCTCCGACGGCTGGGAAACCACATCATTAGGTCACCAATTACATGTTAAAGCCACTCTTTTTGACCTTTTGTCAAATAACTCAGATGTAGACCACCCACTCTGTGACGAGTGTACAGACACATTACTGGAGTTAATGGATAACCAATTAAGACAGACTGAAGCAGAGTGGAAAGATTATAATGACTATTTAAAAAAGTTAGAGGATGATAAAGAAGATTTGAACTTAGAAGGTCTTGAAAAGGAACTCGAAGATTGGAAACAGGAACAAGCACGGCTATTGCAAGAGTTATCATCTCTGCAAAAAGAAGAAAGAGCAATGAAAGAAGAAATTGAGGTACAAGAGAAGGAGAAAGATAGATTAGAAAAAGAACAGGATGTTTATTGGAGAGAATATACTAGACATCGTAAAGATTTGATGACAACTGAAGATCAAATGAAGTTCTATGACTGCCAATTAGCCTACACCCAGTCACAATTAGAAAAGCTAAAGAAAATGAATGTTTTCAAGGCAACATTTCATATATCAGATTCCGGGCAGTTTGGGATTATCAACAATTTTAGATTAGGGCGGCTACCCACTGCCCCAGTAGACTGGTCTGAAATCAATGCAGCATGGGGGCAAACTGTTTTACTTCTCTCTTCTTTAGCAAGGAAAATTAACTTCTCATTCCAAAGATACCGATTGGTGCCATATGGCAATCATTCCTACATAGAAGTTTTGGAAGACCAGAAAGTATTACCTCTATATGGATCTGGTGGATTCCGTTTTCTTTGGGACACCAAGTTTGATGCAGCCATGGTTGCATTTTTAGATTGTCTCCAACAGTTCAAGGATCAAGTTGAAAAAGGTAATACGGGTTTCTGCCTGCCATATCGTATTGATAAAGGCAAGATTGAGGACACTGCATCCCCACCTCATGCTTATTCAATAAAAATACAATTCAATTCTGAGGAACACTGGACCAAAGCTCTGAAATACATGCTGACTAATTTGAAATGGGCATTGACATGGATCTCATCACAGTTTAGTGAAGATAAAATTGAGAATTAGTATAATTTCATCCCTCTGTGATATTGTTTTAATTAAAACCAACTGTACCTTGTATTTTAACTCTAGCTAATATTGAAATTATAAGATGTTTAATGTTCAATAGTATAAAGTTATAATAAACCATATTTTTATGATTAAAACATTATATTTTGCAAAAATTTTGCTCCTTAACTTAGGCCTGTTTGCAATAAACTGAAAGTGTCCTAAATCATTTATGTTTTTGAAATATCTTTTTAAGTCCAAATGTGGGACCTACATGTTGTCCTATTGTAACCATTGAGAGTATGTAGTATGTAGGTACTCTGCAAAGTCACAGATTAAGTAAAGTTAAGTTATTAAGCTAATCCCTAAATGGCCCGTTGGCGCAAAGGTAGGTCAAGCAATAAAGATAAAGATTGTTGTTTCGGACCCCCGCCAAAATATACCTATGGATTTGTGCTGCTCTGTCACAATATTAATAAAAGAAAGTAGGTCTAGAATTGTATGGCAGGTCGCGGCATCTGTCGTCAACTAAGTGGAACTAAATGAAAATCTTGCGATGGTCTAGTAAAAGCACACAATAGATGGCGGTTTTGCCCTTGGTACCTTTGTCAGTCGCCAACAGCCTCAGATTACTTATTGGTTACCTACAGGGTCAGCTTCGAAAGTGTTTTATGATGTGAGTAGTTAATCAACAATTTATCATATCACTTTAAGTCACGTTCCAAGTGCACCAGCGCCAGCCATATTCAACGACCCTGTTTTAAAAAAGCTGGTTAGCAAAGGTTTTTCAGGTAGTTTAATAGTACACCGTTAGATGGCAGCAATTTAAAGCGAAAAAGCCTCTAACCCTTATTTGGTCGCGTGTTTACTTAATGTTTTCAGGTCTATAACTTTTCAGAAACTATTTAACGAGCTGTCCTTCTAGTAAGCTTCGCAAACGCGTGTGCAGTTCACAATTCAGTTGCGAAGAGTACCCACCTACCTACTCTGTTATAAGCTGTTATTTTGACTAGATTTTGTTTTCTTGATTATTTGCTAACTTAGTAAAGTTTTGAATTTGGAACCCAATAAGTGAGGGTAATTTGAAAACGGGTTCCAAATTACACGCAATGCATTTAACATCACTTTTTCTTGGTGCCAGAGTCATACCTCGAGCTCAATTGCAACCAAAGTTAAAGTCGAAAAGAAAAAATGGGAATCCTTACAAACAGCAACTTGAGGAATCAATCAAGTCCATAGCGCAGAGAGGAAGAGGCCGAGGTAGAGCTTGTGGACATGGTGGTAGGCAAAGAATAGCAAACTCTTCTAGAACCCCTCCGAACAGTCAGGATTCTACATCTTCGGATTCTGAATCATCTGTTTCTTTAGGTGACACTGTAGTGTCAGAAAATGCTACCGCTTATGCCCAGTCCACAAACCAAGATGATGCTTGCTGCATTTTTCATGAACGTCAAAATGGCGGGATCACTTTTCGTTTTAAAGAGACTACCCACTAGCTTTATAGTAATTATCCAGTACCTTTTGACACCTCTAATAATAGTTTAGGTACCTTCTTAGTCTAGACGATATTGAAGGACATAGAGGATCCCGCGTCAAGATGGCGGGATCACGCTGTTGCCACAAAACTACTAATCACTTTGTTATACCAACTGCTCTGAGATTTCAACACCTACTCAATACCTTCGAAAAAACATATAGTATTGCCTGAAATAAATATGGTTCTTGTTTAATTTGATAATAATACTTTTTAAACTTTGATGGCACTTTCGCCTGCCTAGTTGTGAAGAGCAAAGTTCACAATGGTTTAAATTGCTCTTCGAAAAATTTACAGCAGATGCTTTTGCTTCCTCATTTTAGTAATTTACCATGAAATCTTCAAACTTTTGACGTGTTTGATAACCAAAACCACTAAATAATTTCGGATGCAGTAGAGTTTTAAAATAAAATATCGATAAACAAACATTCCTATCTATCGAAGTACAGAGCTACTAGTTTTGCTTTTTGAAGATGGGTGATTCTAAAAATTGACATTTTTAATAAACGTTAGGAGTTTCAATTGCCAATACCACATTCCTTAACTAAATCAAGGGTGGAAGAAAATAAATAAAACAAATTCAATTATTGATAATTTTATAATTGAACTTGCAATTTCACGTTAAAAACATTCTATTTTTCGCCGTATAGGTACTATACAGTTTGGAATCATAATAGTCTGACTTTTTGTAATTTTAGTTTTCAAATCATCATAAAACTCCCATTTTCCTGGTACCCTCTAGAGCTGTGACATTTATAATGTCCTATGCCTTCTGATCCCGAACTTGGTGGTATGAACTCAATGACAGCTACTATTTGATAATACGCATCATTCAGTTTTAAATTAGTTGGGATTTCATGTATGTTATATGTTTTATACTGGCATAGTTCAAAAAAGATAATGTTTGACAAAGAATAAACAAGAGTTTTAATTCCATTACATACGCTTTGAGTACATGCAGCTACATTATCTACCAGCATGGTTTCAACTGATTCCTTAGTGCGCACAAACCTTTTTGTTCTATAATATTTAAGTCCAGTGGTAAAAATCCAACATTTCTCTGGGTATTCGTCAAACTTTCATTGTTAGTACAGTTTCTTACGACTGTTGCGCTGTAAAGTTTATCTAATAAAACATTTTCTACTATATATGATATATTGCATTCACAGTTTACGTATCGATGTATACCTACTGTATCTGTTTTGAAATGTTGCAGCAGTATCTCATTTCGCAGTTTGTAAATAGATTCATTTGTGGTATTAACAAGGGTTTGAATGAATCGGAAATAATTATTATCTGTGTTTTCAATTTTATTACTGACTCTATATTTGTCAGCGAACATTACCGCTATTGCTTGCGATAACGAATCAAAAGCACAGGTATTTGCCGGAAATATATTATCATTTGTTTTAATTAATGACCCATTCAATAAAATTGGAATTTTTGATATGCGTAACCGTTGGATTGGTTTTTTTACATTGCCCTTACCACGCCAATTCTCTAAAAACGATGGATTGTTTGAAAAAATAGAATCGCTATCTGATTGCACTACTTTAGTTTTTCGTGCCAGAGTTATTTGTTTTTTGTTTTTTTTAGGTTTATTCTGTGGCTTTGATAAAATCATCGATTCGTAAACGATGTGATTTTGTTGCTATATTAAGAAGAAACCTTTTTATACTTTTGAAATAACTCTCAACGTTAGAAGATGTTGGTGTATCGTTTTGGCTATTATAAATAGTCATCATAAAGTTGGACCAAAGCGGTAGTTGACTAACATACCTCAGCAGAGCTTCTATGAGAAATGGCATGTAGTATAAATTTGCAGTATTTTCAAAATTTTCGTCTTCTAGTTCGTTAATCAGTTTTTCTGAGCTGATGTGATCAACTAACCATTGCACTCTGCTTTTGGTTTTGCTATCATAATTAACTTGTTCTTCTACTACATTGACTTCTTCCAAGTTGTCGAATACTGATGCTGCAATACTATTATCACAGCTTTCTTGACCTTCACTCTCAGCCGAATCTTCATTAGTTGCATCTTTTTTTTTAAATATTGATAATGCTTTCAATCTCTTAAGAGCTTCTTCACTCCTTAGAATATCTCCTTGTGCTGATTTAATATATTTTGCTAAACACAGTGTTGCGATGTCTTTAATTATAATTTTAATTGCTTCATAATCTTTACAACGTTTAACTTCTCTTAATCAACTGACATAAAACATTTTTACTCGTGGATCGACATTTTTAAAACACGGTAGGTTGAATAAGATTTTGATGAAATGATTGGTGTCTATTCTTAAATAACATTGCGAGGATGTGCTGTTCTTTTCAGAAAGTAATTGAAACGACTCATCTAAGTATTCTCTGGTGGTTTTACACTTAGTGAATGCTTTTATAGCTGCTCCAATCAACGCGGAGGAATCGTCACAAATGACTTCATTTGGTGGTGTTTTTTTATCAATCCACATATCGAGTCACTTTGCAATTGTTTCCATCGTCTGGCTCTCTGATATCATTTGCGAGACGGGTAGACTACTACTGCCTTGAAAAGTTTGGATTACACATACATATAAAAATAGATGCTTAGTGATTTTCATATCATTGAGTGGCCCAAATTCTTTCAAAATGCTGCCTGTTGCATCTAGACTCAATATTACTCTATGTTTGGCTTTGTAGTTTTTGTAATAATCCTCTTGTTCGGGCAACCATTAATGTGTTATAAAATGTGGATGCAATGAAATGTACTTTATCAAATCGCTATAAGGCGGAATTTGTGCCATTATCCATAAAGATATTGTGGGGTTACTATCATAAAGCACAGCCTTTTTTCTTTCATATTTTATTTGGCGTAATGTTCCAATTTTCGGTATATGTGCCGGTTCAATATCCCCATTGTCCATGACTGAATCAATTAGAGAATGATGAAAAGACAACGCAGATTGATTTTTCAAATTGGCACTGAGCCCCCTGCGTTTCATTGGAGATAATTTGATCTTTCTTGTTAATTTATGTTGATAGAAATTGTCTTCATTTTTTATAATACATTGACATGACACGATTTTATCCGTGGGCCATTTAATTGAAATTTCAATTTCAGCACGGCATTCTTTGCAGTGTCCAGAACATTTGATCAATTGATGAGCTCTAATAGACACTGATTTAAAAAGCCAAGTGCAAGGTTTCTTTGAAACCTTCCATAATTCCTCTCGTAAAATTTCAGCCTAAACATGTTTTGGTAAAGACCACTTCTTTCTATAAATAGATGTAGGTTTTTGGGGATCATTTCTTTTAACATGGGTTACAATGGGTTGAATTTTTTCCCAAGTATGAAGATCCAAATAAAAAGTTATGTATTTAACGTTCGAAGCATCATCATTAATATCAGATCCAGTACTTGTAGTACATTCTTTTTCCATTTCTTCAATGTTTTCTTCATTTTTTTCTGTTGCAGAATCACCCTTGTCAAAAAAATATTGGTAGTGTTTTTTTAATGATTTATAAATACTTTTTGGATTCATAAGTAACCCCAATTCTTCATTTATATTTGAATATATTTCATTACTTGGCGCGGTAAAATTTAGGTTTCTAAAAATATTTTCGTATTTCAAATACACATTTTTTTGTTTATCCAATGGAACTGCACTTTTTCTTCCTCTCTTCATGATTTACACAAACTATCACTTCAAAACCTATTTTATTCTTCAATATGAGCAAATAATTCAAGTAACGTAGTAAGCAATGCCACTATACGCAGCAGTCCTGTACCTACCTCCTATAATTTTATGAAAATGTTTTTTTTTTACGTAGGGTAGTGTCCGGCCACACGCGCGCTTTCAATTAATTAGCGGAAGATACAGTACGTCTTAGGCGGAGTTCAGAGTCACGCGTTTAATCAGCGCCGGCCACACGCGCGCTTTCAATTACTTACTTACACTTGATATTAGCGTCATGTTTACATACTCTTTGAGTAGCGTTTGAACTGCGTGCGTGACTGACGCAACTACTCTCTAGTGTGATTGTAAGCGCGCTGAACTCAACCACAGATTAGACATGCGCGGCCCTCTGACAACACGCCATTTTTGACGCACGCACACAGAGACGTGAGTTTACAAGCCAAGTCAGTGAGCTTCGGTGAGTCGGAAAGTCGCACTGTCACGAGTGTTTTTGTTTTTGTCGAACTTGGTGCAATTTTTCACATGATGAATTTTGTTTTTGGTCGGTTCTGTCAAGTAGATATAACTTACTTACTTCATTTTATAAATTCAGAGCGAATATAGTAGTAACCCTAGGCGGTTCACGCGAGTTTTGGAAAATGGTGCGAGCGGTCCTTCTGTAAACTCTTTATTTTGAATTATATTTTGGGGAAATTCTACCCACAAAGATGATGTTCTCAGAGCTCAAAAACAGTGTATTCGGTCCATGTATAATTTGCGCCAGACAGATTCATGTAAGCCGCACTTCATGAGGCTAAAGCTTTTAACGGTTCCTTGTTTATACATCCTCGAATGTTGCATTTTCGTGAAAAGTAACAAACATTTATACACTTTTCACAAGCGTGAACGTCATAAAAATAAGATTTGTTTAATGCCGAACAAAACGGCTTTGTTAAACCTAAGTATGTTTTGTAATGCTCCTCGTATTTATAATAAACTTCCAGACTGTATTCGCAATATTAATGATTTAACCATATTTAAAACGGAACTCCATGATCTTCTCATTCTAAAGTGCTATTACGCTATCACTGAATTCTTGTGCGACGGCAGCTTGCCACGATACAGATTGTAGTCCGATTTGTTGACAATTCGTTTGAATTAACTTAAATTAGGTTTAACTTAAAATGTGTTCTATTTACTTCTTGACATACCTATCGAATTCTTTTTTTTTTTTTTTTAATTGACTACTTTGTAATAAATTGTGACATTCGGATTAAAATGGTTACTATTGTATGCCTGTGAGGCGGAACACAGTGAGACTCTTAAATATGTATGATCTGAACATTATTGTTATACCTGTGATTCACAATAAAGCTTATTTGTATTTGTATTTGTATTTGTATGGACGAATATAAGTTATTTTGTAGTCTTTATTAATAATATTATAAGAATATTACTAGTTAAAATTAATTTAATTAAAACTGAGTTTGATTGTTAAAATGAATAGTCACTAAACGTCACTACTTTAGTAAAAACACATTTTTCTGAGCTGTGATTGGTTGGTGACTCTGATTGGTTAACGTAGTTTCCCCACCTACCCGCCGCTTGTTCTAGGCGACAAACTCACTTTACTCTATCGTCTGAAGCGGAACGGTTGTCACCCAATCACTTAGTGAAACAGTTAAGTTACGTTAAGTCAAAAGTGTAAAATTTGTGAACAATAAGTGAAGAACAGTGAAGATTGTGAAGTAATAAAATAAACTTGTGAAAGTTGACATGGTGGTTTGAATTTATTATTAAAATACCAACGAAGGCGGCACTCCTGCAGCTTGTCTGCGATGCCACGAACACGAAGGCTGCCGCGGATGTGGGTGTTACGCACGTGATCTTTGCGTGAGACTCCACAAGTGACATCCACCGCAGCATCTTCACTTCCGTGACGCGCAGCTCCTGCTCCTGTGTCGCTCTAGTAACGGCCATGTTTCACTGCCATATAAAAGGACAGGCCTAATGATGGTTTTATAGACCTGCCCCTTCAGATTGATCGGCATTTTGGGGTCACAAATGACACCAGTCACCTCACGCCATTTGGCTCAAGCCGCGGAAATTCGGGCTCTGACGTCGCGGTCGATGTCAATGCATGTGATTAGTGGATATCAAACGCATCCACAGCAACGTAGCATCGCACATATCTGGTAGAAAAACAGCCTAGTTGTAACTAGGTTACCTGGTTTCTGAAAAATAAACAAATTAATGAATTTTGTCCTGCCTATAGCGTCAAAGATCGTGGGTTCTATCGCCAACCACGAACATTTGACATTATTCTGGGTCCTAAGTATTTTTATCTTACCCTCTCTTTTCTCTTCTTTTGTTATTCATAGTGTTTTTTATTTTAAGCATTTAACAATGCTCTATTTTCTACATGAAGATTAGAAAAATTCGAACTGAGTGCCGAGTGCGAGTTGCTGTGAGAGAAGTGAATGACTTCACCATCGCGTTTTGAAAGCACGTAAATGTCAATTGGTATGGAATCGAGTGAGCGCCATCTAGCGGCGAATTCGGGCAACATTCAGGCCGCTAGATGGCGCTCACTCAATGCTATACAAATTCGCGTTTTTTTATTTTCGCAAACGCGATGGTGAAGTTATTCACTTCTCTCACTGCAACTCGCACTTGGCACTCTGATCCTAGGGACTCGTTTGAGTTTGTTACGTTTAAATGTACCATTGAATTGAAACCATTAAATGTCCTTCCTTTGATATTTTTAGCGCGTTCTTACATCACAACCAGCCGCCATTTTATATCTCGTCATTAAAACCAACTTAAAGTAAGCAGTAAAGCTTATGATTTATGATTTAGTAGCGTTGCTTAACCTAGTTTGTATTTTATGAAGATTGTAATAAGAAGAGAGTAATCGGGTCAAATTCCGCTGAGGTGGAAACTCCTAGATGATCCATAGCGAACTGGCATCTGGCACTTTTAATTTGCTAGTAATGGGTGATCCAATTGAAGCTTCTGAATTTCATTAAAAAAACACAAGTTGAATTAATTTTTTTGTTTTTTATTTACCTACTGATGTAATACTTTGTGTTTATTTAAAGTTCATTCTGAAACCGCCTCTTTACATTCTGCAGGAGTTAATAAATTCAAGGTAATTAATGAAACCATTTTTTAAAATTTCGGGAGATACCTCGGCTGTAGCTCGGTGGATGTTAGTTCTCGGGTGTTCTAACGATGCAGATTCGTCCAGATTCGTCGCAGACCCAACTTTTAAGAAAACTCCTTAGAAAATAATCTTAACGTCGTTAAGCACATGATTTTGGTGGCCCCATGATTAACTTCAGCAAATAAAGAACAAAAAAAAAACCTGACATTCGTCAATGTTCATCTTGTTGACTGAGAAATCAAAAGTTACCCCTACCCTTAGGTACTATAGGTCCTATATTACTTTCTTATAATAATATGTTTGAATGATAAGTATATAAAATACATATAACAGGGTATATAATAAGTAAATGAAACCTTTCATATAATAGAGAAATGGTAGGTAAATAATAGTGAATGGGTTAACGACAGGTAAATAATGGATAACTAATAAATAATATAATTCTTAAAACTTTATTCCTTTGAATATAGACTCGTAACGATTGTTTCAGAGAAATGGACAGTATGGAAATAAACACGCCTGACTGTGCCAACTTAAATTGGGACGTCGGAGTCGCAGCCCCGCACGTCGCGCAACACCGTCCCGGTTCACAACCGGGATAGCCGGACGGATGATGATGATGATGATGACATGCATTGTTCCACATAGCATAGCACTGGTGGAAGCGAGTTCTACTAAGCTATGCTTTTAATATGGCACCTGAAATGACTTGCCATGCGTGCCTTCCCTACTGTCGATACATCGTATAGCTCGCGCATCTTCATAGCACATCTTCCTCGCTCCGGCACATAGCATAGCATCAGTGGAAAGTGGAAACGGTCTAATAGTTTCGTAGCCTAGCTTGCACAACCTCGCAGTATAGCTGTCGTGGGCCGATCGTTCGTTTGGCCATATCGTGATGTGCCCGGGCGCATCGTGATACGCCGATATATATATCGCGATATGGCCGGCCAAATCACGAAGTGCTGCCGTTTCAAGAAGCGCCCGGGCACATCACGATCTGGTCAAACGAACGATCGGACCACGAGTAGCTGCATATCACATCTCTGGTGGAAAAGGAGCCGATTTGTGAAAAAAATGTGAGCTTCAATTTGTGAACTTTAATTCAACAAATAAACAATACTGCATCATAATACATCTTTTATTGTAAGTAAACGTACCGCATAAACTTGGCGCTTTGTATCGCAGTAAATAACGGTACAAAGCTAATATTTTTCTGTACTCGTCTTTTGTCCAGATTTCTTAAACAAGTATTCAAGTGCGGGCAATATCCGGCTAGCGAGCGACCTGTGACATCACGTCCGCGTTCGTTAAAAGGGTTTGTTGGGTTCATTAGGTTTCCTTGATAGTTATTTTTTATTTCTTTCTAATTTAATTATATTTTTCTCCTTTCTTTCCTCTCCTTTCATAATAGTTTGTGTAAGTTTATTTCTGCACGCTTCTATGATGTAAGTTTGACCTAGTGTAAGTGTGCTTTATGAATATAATATTAAGAGTAAATACAAGAATATGTGCACTTATTACATAATTTTGATGGCTACATTGACGACCCTTTTAGCGCTGTGGTTCCAGCGCCAGTTAAGAATCACACAACCTGATACCACCGTCTACTTTCTACCACCGGATCACTAGACGCCGGGAGGGCTTCCACCCCCATGTGATCACTTACCGACAGTCCGTACCCAACGGTTTGCTGCGTCTTTTCTGGTACGCACCGCTAGGGAGTGGAACGCTCTCCCTGCGTCTGTATTTCCGGATACTTACAACCTTGGCCTTCAAGGCCAGAGTGAATAAGCATTTTCTGGGTAAGCGTGTACCACCATCGGCCTCGTCATCGCTTACCACCAGGCGAGACTGAGGCCAAACGCAAACCCGTTTTAAATAAAAAAAAAAGAAGAAGCAAAGGCCAACTTAACAAATCTTCGTTGATGAAACAGATGTTTCTGTTAGTTCTAGGTTATTGTGGTTTCTTCATTGTAAGGCCCTACTTTAGGACCATGTGTACGTGAGTTTCTGTCACGAAACCTACGATAGTTGACTTTAGAAGTTCTGCCATTTTAGGTTCCATTTATAATCACTAGGGGCGCTGTACCGAAAACTTCAACGCGGACGCTTGCGTCTGTCATTGGCGTAAACTCATAGTAGGCATGATGGGCGAAGTATGAAATGTCGTCACAATTTCGAAGGAATAAACAAAGATTAGATAAGATACATCAATCTCACTATTTTACCATTTAACAATGCTTGTTTTTCATAACTAAAGATAGATTTTCATAACTAAAGATAGTTTTTCATAACGAATTATTTCTTTTGGATGTTTATAGGGACTTGCTTTAAACACATTGATGGAAAAACATTGGCTTGCAACGTAAGTATACACGGGAAAGATTCGTTCGGTTCGTTGAGGTTTCGGTAGCTCAGTGTTTAGAGCAGTCACCAGGATTGTGAAACTCGCGTGTTTGATTCCCGCTCGAGATCATTAAGGTCCGAAATCGTTTTTTTCCAGTTTTTCTATCTAAAAAATAAGTTTACCACTTCTGTTATTCTGTAAAGTCCCAATACCATGGGTGAAAAGAGCTTCTGAGTGTTTCGTTCACCATGACGACAGTCACTTGTCTCTGACTACCCCGTTTGGGATAAAGTCGTGATGGTATGTTATGTCCCATAATTATGCAACCGTCTCTACCAGAATCACATACGATATTCTAGCTAAGATTATGAGCAAATTAATTTTACGACAAAACACATAAAGTTTGCTAGAATACCAAGATTTAAGTATCAAGTTTCACTTAAAGGTTCCTGACTAAATTATCTTTTTATGACTTCATCTGGAGATAACATTTTCTGAAACCCTGACAGTATTTACTTGGATTTATTCAAAGAAAAAAAAAACTGAATTGAAAATGATAAAATAAGCTGCAATTTTTACTTGTGTGTTATTTTTATATAATTAACCCGTACCGTACCACTGGTACTTATTTACTAACACACGTAAGATTCATCGACCTCGAAAGCGCCGGTCAATGACACCTTTCGGCCAAAACTCCTCTTTCATGTAGGTTGATATAAGTTCAGTCAGCACCCTCACCCCTGCTCCTGCTATATATTAATGTATGTTGGACTTCTCACATTATTTCCTGTAAGTGATCTTCTGATTGACCAAGGACCTCATTTCGATCTCTTAAAGCTTGCTCGCATCTGTCTGTGAATTGAGCGTCCTGGCTTTTTGGTATTATGATCTCTTATTCCCAGTCACGTGACTAATAATAATAATAATAATAAGTCCGCAGGGCAGTTCTATGAGCTGTTGGTGCGTAGCGACACCACGGGCCACCACCATCCCGACGCTAACCCGCAGGGCAGCTTGTGCCGAGCTGTTGGTGTGTAGCGACATCACGGACCCGAGTTCCCCCGAGAGTCCGTCAGGCCCTCCGCCTCCGCTTGCCTTAGCCGGCCGGCTAGAGTGGACCCCAAGGGGGGCCGCAGGACTCTCACCTCTGGCTTGCCTTCACTGGCCGTCCAGAGTGGGGCGTTAGAGCGGAATGCTCTCATGGTGGAAGTGAAACATGCCTAAGTCGCGAGTTAGAGAGGTGGTTCATCCACCTCGTAGAAAGCGGTGCACATCTCTCCCCACCCTGAGCCGCTCACGGCTATGTTGCCGCCTTTGCTGTCCTTTTGTGTCGGCACATTTTGGGGGGCCCATCTAGTGAGTGGCAAGTCACCGTCTGCCAGGTATAAAACTTTGGGACAATTTTTATGGCAGACGTCCGTCGTCTCAAGCAATAACCCAGTAATCCAGTCCACCGAAGTTACATCCCCATAGTCCAGTTTTTATTGCTTTCTTTGTATTGTTCAATAGTTCATGCATCTGCCGGGTGTTTTCTTTGGGTAGATTTTCAATATCTATCTAGAGGCGAAACCCGGCAGATGTACTTATTTCAAATTAGAGTAAATGGTACGAAAAGACCTCTACGTGTTGGCTTCGGCCCCACGCAAGCCTCAAAGAACCGGGTCCCTATGGGCCCGTGAATTTAATCCTACCAACATAATAATAATAATAAAGATTTATTGTACTAAAAACATATAACAAATTATTACAGAACTGTTGTACGTGAGTGGTCCGGATATTTGGAGAACCAACCTCTAAAATAGGTAAAATCTGTTTTAGAGGTTTATTGTCTTCCATCAAACGTCAATTATGAATACAACGGTTTATAAAAAGAGTAATAAAACAAAAGATATGGGGTTACAGTGATTTCATTTTTGTTGTGTACAAAATGAAAATAAGCAAATCTTAACATATACACACATCAAAAGTGTCTAGGGATCAAGCATTTTTATGCGGATTTCTTGAGATTGAGATGTGGCTTTGTAATAAATTTATGATTTTATAAATTTATATGGATCCTTTTTGGTGCATTTCATAATTTGAAACAGGAATTGTCAATCAAATTCGAGTAAAAGATGAAAATTAGCTGTCAATATTTTCCCTATAAAAACATACAACGCATTGAAGACATTATTAGTGCTACTGTTTCCCTACTACTGATTAAAACCAACGTTATTATGGAGCGGCGACGTCATTTAAGCAGGGAAGAAATGCTCAGAGCCGTGGGAATGAAAGAAGCTGGTTCCCGGCAACGTATTGTGGCTTTAGCTCTGAATACAAGTCAGAGTGTTATCAGTCGACTTTGGACACGTTACCGAAGCACTGGTACCGTGGCTGAGCGCCATGGAGGACGGTATCGCTGCACCACACGGAGACAAGACCGATACATTCAAATCACAACTCGAAGAGCTCCAACAATAACCGCCATGATGTTAGCCGTGAGGCTTCATCACTCTTCAGGGAACTTAATTAGCGACCAAACAGTCAGAAACCGCTTGCATGAAGTGAACCTTCATTCCCGAAGACCGCTAAGGGTACCACCTATAGCAATGCACAATCGTAGGATTCGATATCAATGGGCTCTTGAACACAGAAATTGGGCAGAAGAACAATGGCGTTTCGTGTGCTTTTCTGATGAGTCTCGTTTTGGTATGAGACCGGATACAAGACGTATACGACACTGGAGAACCCCTGGACGCCAACAGCGATTAAAATCCTGCCAGGAAGTCCATCCTTATAGTGGTGGAACCATCATGGTATGGGCGGGTATTTGGATCGGCGGAAGAACTGAGTTGATTTGGATCAGAGGCAACCTCAACGCTCAAATTTATGCTGAGACGATTGTATCAGACGTCATCGTTCCTCTACAAGTGCAAATCGGTCCCTTATTTCAGTTAATGCATGATAATGCACGACCGCACACCGCAAGAGTTGTAAGACAGACTCTAGCCGCAGCTAACATCAATGTCCTGCCCTGGCCTGCTCAGTCGCCAGACTTGAACCCGATTGAGCATGCATGGGATATGCTACAGAATAGAGCTCTGCCGAATATGGAGGGTATCCAGTCGCAAGAAGACCTTTTTTTGTTGTTGCAACGAACATGGGCGGCCATTCCACAGCGTGATTTGGATGAACTCATTTTGAGTATGCCAAACCGATGTTCTTGTGTTGTTAGTGTTCGCGGTAGAAACACGGATTATTAATTGTTTAAGTTACCGAATAAAATTTTAAAGAAAACTGTTATTTCAGTCTTTTTTTCGAACTTTAATGTTAGTGGTTCAAATGTCAAAAATCCCTTTATTAGGAAAATGGCAAATTTCTTTATTAATGCAAAGGTGACTTGGTTTATCGTTACTGTAGACAAACGAAAACACTTTATTTGATGAATCCTTAAAGAAAATTTTAATTAATATCAATCAGGAGAAAAGTTATTGCAAAAAAATATGTTGATCCCTAGACACTTTTGATGTGTGTAGTAGTAATCATGCTTAGTAGCCAGCCAGTCCGAGAGTTTGTGTTTCAGAAGGTACCTAGTCGCAGAATATATCAGCAGTTTCTTATTGATTCTGTTGTACAGTTTAGAGCCTAAAACATCAAATTGGCGAGCTGTAAAAGCAGTACGCCATGAACATCATGACATTAGGAACGTCATGCAAACTTAATTACTGCGCGGCGTGTTTGACGTTTTATACCATTGTTTATCTGTCAATTAGTACCAGTCTCAAACTTTTTAGTTGCAGAAGTAGCTCTAAAAGGTGACATCGTAATACCAATACAAAGTGAGCATGTTTAGAACCGTAAACTGTCTCGCTGCGAAAGTGCCAAAAGATTGTAATACGGCCAATAAAGATTACCGTTGGGGTGGCACTCATTAATTATATCATTTACTTTTACCACCTTTTTAATAGAATTCAGAATTCAGTCAGGTCGGGTTATGGATGGGTGACCATCCCGACCGAAATTAAGTGATGTATTTTTCGGGCATCTCCGTGCTTCGGAAGGCACGTTAAACAGTTGGTCCCGGCTGACGTCGCAAGATATCAGTCGTAAATCCTAGTCAGAGGCCTAAAAAGGCGGCTTGATAACATCTGACGGAAAGGTTTATCACTCGCCTTACATTCACCTCTCCAACAATCCGCACTGAGCCCGCGTGTTGGAGTATGGCTTGTACCACCTGATAGTTGAGGTGAGGCCTGTGCCCAGCAGTGGGACGTATAAGGCTGTATTTGTAACAGAAATATTTCTTAAAAACCTCAGTTATTCACAATCGTAATTTTTGACTGCCTCATATCATTCGAATTATGAAACCCGTCGGGTACAGTAAGTCTCCAACGCCGACTTGCCACTTTAAATTTACGTTATCGTTCGTGTAAAAAAATGTATTGGGATTTGACATTGTCATGTCATGTCATGTCAAATCCCAATACATTTTTTTACGCGAACGATAACGTAAATTTAAAGTGGCAACTCGTGGTAGACGTTCGTTGTGCAGAGCGAGTGTTTAAAAAGAGTAGAATGCAATACTATTTCAAAGTTTGTGTTTCCATCATGAACCGATACTTCTGAGCGTTTCAATACTAATATCTACGTCGAGATAATTTGACAAAATAATTTAGAAACAGAGGTGTGCCTAGAATCAAACATCCATGGAGTCGTAATCAGCAACTGTACATTGTACGTACATACAATAATAAACACTAACAACACTGATAAGAAGCTATCTTTCGGGTGACATTCATTTTTCTTAAGTAAGTAGGTACTACTTCATAAGAAGTGACATATTATTTATTTTTTACTAGGTTTCCGCCAGCGGCATCGCCTGCGTGGATTCCATTATGATAAATCGTACCGTAACATTGGCATTGGTATGATTGGATATCAATATTAAATATTGAATTTCGCATCTCTTGATGAAAACCCGATACAAAGTATACAATGTCTAGGCATTGTATACAATGCCGGATTATATACATTGCCGGCAACATTTTATTAATATTATAAATGCGAAAGTTTGGGAGGATGTATGTTTGTTACTCTTCACGCAAAAACTACTGAACGGATTTGGATGAAACTTTACAGTAATACAGCGTATACATCAGAATAACACATAGGATACAATTCATAAAGATTTTATGTAATTTTGTTATAATACTTATAGAACGATAAAGCGGACGAATCCGCGGGCGAAAAGCTAGTAAATAACAAATATGTTATTGGATCAACTGGTCCGAGTGCTGAGTGCGAGTTGCAGTGAAAGATGCGAATGACTTCACCATCGCGTTTTGCGAGCACGGAAATGTCAAAAAGTATGGAATTGAGTCAGCGCCATCTAGCGGCAAATTCTGGCAACAATAAGGCCGCTAGATGGCACTGACTCTACGACATTTAAATTCGCGTTTTTTTCGCGCAAAACGCGATGGAGAAGTCATTCGATTGTAGCTTTGGCTACCTTACTCACCAGCAGGAACACAACACTGCTTGAAGCATTATTTAGCTGATCTATACTAATATAAAAAGAGGAAAGATTTGATTGTTTGTTTGTTATCGTTGAATAGGCTCCGAAACTACTGGTCCGATTAAAAAAAAATATTTCTCTAATGTATGGCTATATACATTATTAGCGACTAAAATTGCAGTATTTTTTTAGGTTATGTTTTAACTGAAGAAATAGTCCACACGCGGGCGAAGCCGCTGGCGGACAGCTAGCACATCATATTTTCCCAACAAATTTCGCTGGTATCCGATATTTTTGCTTTCCTTATCTGCAATTTATCACACACCAATCCAATTATGTTTGACATAGCAGGTATTAGACATTGCAGACACGGTTTCTGTGTTGTTGTGACACGTTCAGAGCTATGTTTGTAATAGCATCATTTATCATTCATTTGACAGTAGGCCAGCGAGCTCCGGTAAGTCTCTTCTTCGTCTTAAGTTTCGTCTTCTGGCCGAGCTCATCGCTCAGCCTAGAACTTTCATTTAACTACTCCTCCCTGTATCACGTGCATGTATGGTGAATCTTTTACTGTTCATGCTGTTCAACTGTGAAACAAGTTGCCTGTATCCCTTCGCGAATGCGGCACTGTAGGTTCTTTCAAAAGACTGCTAAAAGAACATCTTTTGAGTTTTACTTAAATTACATTGGATCATTATTTACATGTATACATATATTTATTTATATTTTATTTATTGTATGTATAAATATTATGTTTATCTATATGTTTATGTACTTAATAAAGAATATTAATTTACTTATTTGTAAGTAAAACATGTACTTAGGGGTTTTAAGTTTGTTACGATTTTTGAATATGTAACTCTCATTTAAATTTCCATTTGTACATGTTTATCTATCCATGACAATTTTGAATGAGTTTTTCCTGTCGCCATGGTCTGCTGAAAGAAATCTCTTTCTAGAGATAAGCTAACCTGTACTTTTGTACTCCTTATTGTTTTCTCTGTAATTTGTCTCTTTGTGTACGAAATAATAAATAAATAATAACTGTGAAAATTACACATTATTTTATTTCAATAAGTAGCGGATAGCATGAATTTACCAGGTGAATTATTAATTAAGAGACAAGATCATATACTTAGCCTCGATGCTAAAGATACTGTTGTGTATTGTCAATAACCACTGAGCACTTTTATAATAAACCAGCTGTCCGTCAGTGGCTACGCCCACGTAGACTGCCTTTCCTGTCAAAATATAGCCTAAATTATAAAAAAATAAAGCCTATGTCACTACCTGATAATGTAGCTTCATATTAAATATTTTTTAAAATCGGTCGAGTAGTTAATTAAATATTAAATAAACATAAATATGCGCCAGACAACACACCTCTAGGAAGGGTCTCGAAGTAGGGATTAATATCCCTGTGTTACGAGGTACCACACAAGGAAATCAGCCAGGGGCGTCTCCCAGCATTCCCAGACCTGAGTCAATTCAGAAAAGATCGTTTCCAGAAAGAATTTTTTTTATGATTGTATCGAATAAATTAAAAAACTACTGGACCGATTTGAAAACTCTCACACCAATATTAAGCTCTATTTTATTATTAGCGAGTACCTACCTCATCATCATCATCCGTGCGGTTATCCCGATTGTGTACCCACACTGGTGTGCGGAGTCCCAGGGTCCGCCTTTCTTATGTTCTTGGCCCACTTTGCGCGGTCTTGTGCATCCTCAGAGGTGAATCCGAGCCAGCGCTTCTTGGGTCGACCTCTTCTACCGGTACCTAGCGAGGGCGGCATGGCCAGATATTTGTTGCCCACGTAGTTTGCCGATCACCGTGATACATGACTATACCAACGACGGCGGCTCCTGCAGCTTATCTGCGATGTCACGAACAAGAAGGCTGCCGCGGATGTGGGTGTTCCGCACACGATCTTTTCGTGAGACCTCCACCACAGCCACCGCAGCATCTCCATTTCCGTGACGCGCAGCTCCTGCTTGTGTCGCTTTAGTAACGGCCATGTTTGACTGCCTTATAAAAGGACAGGACCTGCCCCTTCCGCTTGATTGGCATTTTGGGGTCACAAATGACATCAGTCACCTCGCGCCATTTGGCCCAAGCCGCGGAAATTTGGGATGCGCTTAACACAGATCCCAGGTATTTCTGACTAACCATATATGTTTGGCTGACTAACCATAATTGTTTGGCTTGTGTTAGCTTTACGAGAGCGACTGCCGTCTGACCTCCCAACCCATAAAGGGGAGCCGTCGCCTCGCCAGAGCCTCGTTCGTCGTTCAGCAGAGTACACCAGCTTGCAGGCGAGGTAGGGTTGGGACCCGAAGATGTTGGAGGACCTCCTTACACCCCAGCGAGTACCTACCTAACATTGGCTATATTTTTATTTTTCGGCAACATTTCAACGGGAGTATATAGTCGACGTGGGCGAACCCAATAAATAATATATAGGGTCTTATAAACTACTCAAATATAAAACAAGTGTTATAGAAAAAAGTAACTATATTAGACAGTCTTAAGAAATACTTTCGCTACAAGAAATGCATTAAATAATAATATCCAACAGTTGCTGTTGCATTTGCTATTCAAAGCAATTGTCAGTACAGAGGTAAAGATCATAAGTTTACTTCGACTTACAAATTTGGATGCCGTTTTAGTACTAGTAGATAAACTCCTAATCATCGCAGGCTGGTTCTGCTCCTATCAAGGTTTACCCTGTTACACAGTTAACTGAAATTACTAGAAAACAACAAAGCAAAACCTTATTTAGGTATAAAACCGATATTCGGAATTCTTCAATCCCAAAAGAAAATGCTACAAATATTCGTAATTTGCCGAAGTAAGAATTGCAGTGCGCGGCGCGGGAAAAATCTTCAGTATTTTGAATTGGCGCGGTCGTGCGTTACTCGTATACTGTATCTACGTCTACTAAATTGTATTGTGATTTGACATGACATGGCATGACAATGTCGAATCGTAATACAATTTTATACGCGAACGATAACGTAATTTTAAAGCGGCAACTCGTGGTAGACGTACTGACCGCGGCGGGTCCGCGGAGGTTTTATGTCGCCTCCGAGAGAGTTTGATTAGGTTTTCAAGCTTGTGGCTGCTTTATCCTTATATTCGAATTCTGGGTAACTGTATTTCAACTAAGTACAGTTTCTTTTCACTAGGGCAACTGAACGAGATCCTCTCGTCGCTTATGGTAGGTGAACCGCCCTTGATTTATGGTTTGTCCTTCGTTTTGCTTATAGTTTAGCCTTTGTTTTCTCGGTGATCTTCCTCGGTTGGATGTTGGAGAATCCTTTCTTGTACATGGTGATGACCACGGCACCTCCCAGACCCAAGTTGTGTTGAAGAGCGATACGGGCGTCAGGCACCTGAAAGACAATACAGTAATAACTATAATAGACAAAAAAAAAATGAAATGAACACTACGCCAACTGAAAATAGTTAAATAAATAAATAAATAAATATCTGGGACAATTTACACCAAGATCATCTGACCCCAAACTAAGCAGAGCTTCTATTATGGGCGTCAGAGACTGATAAACATACTTAAATATTTCTAAATACATACTTAAATAGATAATAACACCCAGACACACAACAAATCCATATGTTCGTCATACAAATATTTGTCATGGGTGGGGATCGAACCCACGACCTCCGGCGCTAAAGGCAGGATCGCTGCCATTGCGCCAACAGGCCAATCAGTTGGTCGCTATCTTTGTTTTTTTAATAAAATGCCTATTCGTTGTGCAATATTAATTTAGGAACAGTTGCTTCATCATCATCATCATCATCAACAGCCTTTAGAATATTGCTGGACATAGGCCTCCCCCCTAAAACGCCACAGCGCGCGGCTTTGGGCTATTTGCATCCAGTGGCTTCCTGCAACTTGCACCAAGTCATCGGTCCGGTGGGTACCTAGAGATCCGCGCCGTGGCCATTAAAGCCGGCGTCTTCGGCTTCAGGTTTTTTTAGAAAGTATAAAAAAGAACTCTATAGTTTGACAGCACCCTTATTTGCTTAAATAGAACAATTAAAAAATTATAATAGTCGTGTATGAATATAATTTTATTCATTTTGCTTGGATTCAAGCGCGATTTAGCAATTATAACTTGCTTAGCCACAGAGAATACGTTTTCACTAGGTAAGCTCGTGGCTGTGATAGCAAGTAGAGATCGCGCTAACCCAGCCAGCCATGGGTATGTATTTTAACGTTTTTGCCAGAAGTTGAGGAAGTCGCCTTCTTATAAATGAGAGTGGCTCAGAGGCTCAGAGGTGAGGTCGGCGCGAAATTTTTACTGACCCGGCGGTTCAAATACACAATGACGTTCGTAACTTCTTTTTATTAATAATTTCTTTAAAACATGAATAAAAATAGTGGATAATTTTTATATCCATTGTAGAAGTTTAACTATTCATAAATATAAACATCTTTATCAGTTGACATTATAATCCCAATTTTAGTTTTTATCTGTAACTTCACAGCCAAAAACTATTTCTTGTTACAAAGTACAGTTACCCATAAAGGAGTGAAACGCCATCATAAGTAGAGCTCTTAATAATATGAACTTGCATGCTTCGTGCGGACGCTATGATATCTACAGTCATACTTGAAGTTTGGTTGACTGTATTATAAGATAACAGTTTTACAGCATCGCTATCTAGGAAGATTAAGTTTTATTTCATGTTAGGTAACTTTAAATTACTCTGCATTAGGTACTATAGGTATTTTTTTTTTTGATTAATTTTTTTTATGTTGTGATTTTTCCATTATTTTTAAAATAGCAGCTATCACAATGAATAAGAGTACTTTTTAGCATGTCTGCTTGCAAGCGCAAGATAAGTTAAATAATACACTGACTGAGTAGTATATTGATTTGCTTGGAGAAAAATGTTGTACTGAATGTATTAAGTGATTGTTTATTTTGTTCATCATTAAAAGTTAAGGATTATGAGTACTACCCCGGTTATTAAAATATTTTTAGGGGCATATTATCGTATTGAAAATAGTAAAGAAGATTTACACCGAAAATAAGTTAAAATAACGGCCGCACTGAAATGATAGAGTGATGGTCTGAAATATTAACTGAAATCTTATTCAAGTAACAAGCTAGTTTCAAAAACTGGCTACTAACCTGTCTATTCCCAGCTTCTCCTCGAAGCTGCCAAACGAGTTCAGCGCACTGAGCCAGACCCGTAGCACCAAGAGGATGACCCTTAGCGATTAGCCCACCGCTCGGATTAACCACCACCTGTCCCCCGTACGTGTTATCTCCAGCATCGATGAATTTTCCCGCTTCACCAACCCCGCAGAGCTGCAAACCCTCATACGTTATCATCTCGTTGGCAGCAAAGCAATCGTGAAGTTCCACCACGTCTACTTGCTTAGGATGAATACCAGTCTTCTGGTAAATCCTCTTTGCGGCCAACGCGGTCATGTCAGTACCAGCCACTTTCATCAGACTCTTCTCAGCGAAGAGAGCTGGCGTATCCGTAGCCATTTCTTGGCCGATGATCTCAATTGCTTTGTCTTGAAGACCGTATTTGATGACTGCCTCTTCAGACATCAGAACAGCTGCACCAGCCCCGTCGCTAGTTGGGCAACATTCCAACTTAGTTAGAGGTCCGTAAATTCTTCGTGAGTTCAAAATTTCTTCAACTGTATACTCTCGCTTGCTCTGCGCTCTGGGATTCTTGAAACCATGACGGTGATTCTTTGCAGCAATCTTCGCTATATGAACTTCAGTCGTGCCGTATTTCTTCATATGCTCAGCGCCTGCATTGCCAAAGTACTGCGGAGTCAATGGACCATCGAGAACTTTGGTCATCTCTCCCATCTTTTCAATATGTCTTCCCAAAGGGTCAGCTCTGTCAGTGAATATGGCATTGCCTAGAGCTCCAGGCTTCATCTTTTCGAATCCGACAGCTAACCCAACGTCGATCAGACCTCCTTCAATGAGTTGTTTGCAGAGGAATATAGCGTTAGAACCAGTCGAGCAGTTGTTGTTGACGTTGTAAATTGGAATACCTGTCATGCCAACCTGGTATAGCACGCGTTGTCCACAAGTCGAGTCTCCAAATACGTATCCACATACTGCTTGCTGTATATCGTCGTATTTCACTTTCGCATCAGCTAAGGCATCTAGGACTGCTGCTTTGGCGTATTCTGGGTAATCTCCTCCAGTGCCGGGTTTGACGAATTTCGTCATGCCCACACCAACAACGAAAACTTTTCTTCCCATGTTGTGGCTTTTTTTAACTACGTTTCGTTCGCCGTCTTAATACAGACTAGGCCGATGCTTGTGGTTACAATGTTATTTAATATAACGTTATCTATCAATGATAAGATTTTGGTACTTCTTAAATAGCTTAAGGCAATATAATTTGCCTGATTATGTTTAGGATTTACAAGAAATACAAAATAACACGTTTGCTACAAGTACATTATATTGCTCAAAATAACATATTAAACTAAACTGAAGCTAACTAACTGGTATGAACTAAACGTTATGAACTATACAAGAAAATTCATAAACATGAATTCTTTGATATGTCTGGGATTAAATTCGATAAAAACAAAAGTGATAAAGTAGAGTTCAAAGTCAGCGAATTGTTATCATGTTTTATGTCACAAACACTCCAAAAATGTATTGTAATGCTGACTACGAGTATAATTTCATTTATGATAATGATGATTAATTATGTTTTGTTTTCAGCTTCTGCAGCAGAGACCCCCAGGAATACCGCCATATGGCCGACCAATATACCAAGTAAGCCTTAGAAAAAATTACAAATATATACTGAAATCATAAAAAAAATTCTCAATTTTTTCATCACCTAGATGAATTGCCTAATATAGAAATAGTTCAGTACGGGATTTTGTATTGACAGGTTTTTACGCTAACGATAATGTAAATTTAAAGCAGCCACTCGTGGTAGACGTACAGAATTAAAATTATTTTGACAATTAAAATACAAAAGGTGTCAAATAGACTATCACTCGCCGCATTGACATAGCGACGACGCTAGTTTTCAGTGGTCACTTTAGTGAAGAGGGAGAAGTGGTACTATTACAAAGTTAATTATGTATTTACGATGTAGGTTGAACAAATTAAAACAAATGAGCAATACAAATGAAGCAGTGACACAAAAAATACGGAACTATAGTTAAAAAATATTACACGACTAAACTTAGATAAACTGGCTTCGCGGCCGCGAGTCGGCCCTAGACTAAGGCCAGAAGCAAAATAGTTTATTAACTACCACCCATTCGTATGAGGAATTTGAGATATGTACGTCTACCACGCGTTGCCATTTTAAATTTACATTATCGTTCGCGTAAAAAAATGTATTGGGATTTGACATTCTTATGTCATGTCATTTGTCATCCCAATCCAATTTTTTTACGCGAACGATAACGTAAATTTACATTGGCATCTCGTGGTAGACGGCCATGTATAGCCATGTGTTACAATTTTTTTTAAAACCAATTCTTTGAATTTTTTGTAACAAAACAGTATGTAGCATACCATACAGTAGGTACGGTACGGCAAAGTAATATTTTGTATCCATATGATATATCTACCACACACGTATTCTACAGATAGCATAATACATACTGATCAAAGGTAAGATTAATCTTTGACCTTTAATAAAACTCCGTCATAAAATTTGGTGATACCAGTATCATAGGTTTCAACAATTTCTGGAGGAGATAAACACGTAGAAGTGGTCTTATCTATTGAATAATGTATTGCCTTGTCATTCAGCTTACTGCGACAAGGGATCTTTGTTTTTTCTCGTCTTTTGATCACAATCCCACCTTTTTCCATCATTATCGTGGGAATCTCTATGGCTACAACGCCGTCCAAGGGGAAGACGAGGCTATATCAGACTCTCTCCGACTAACCCTCCCGGTACACGACCTCTCCACTTCAGTGGCGAAGCAAAAATCCCTCGAAGGGTCTCGTCGTCTCAGCGTGCTCCTTGCTGGGCCCCTCCAGTCTCCCATAAAAGGAAAAGCTACGAAAGCATCCGACGTGTAACACAACATTTCTTTTAATAATTATCTGCTCAGCTTAGGAGCAGTGAGGAATTATGGACCAAATTAGTGGTATCAAACCATACAACCATACTCTGTACCCGTGCGTAGAAGCATCCGCCACCGGCACCTAGCGTACTTTTTACCAGATGAACTCTGTATCACTCATCACTTCCACAAAACGGGTGGGCAAAACGCCACTTACCAGGTTTAAGGCAACGTGGTGCTCTATATTTTAATGCCTTTGGTGGATGGTTGTCTTAAATTAATATTGTATTATTCATTACTATTTAAGATAAGGGCCGAACATATCTCAATACTGACACAGTCAAACTTCAACTTCTTGTTGTATTTTTATCCACAACCCATGGAAGAGCGATCATGGTGAATTCGGGTCTACCAGGTTAGTTACTCCCTTGTAGAAAGTAGGGCATAGGTAAAGGTTGTTATTAAGATCTATGTTCTTGAAGCTGCATGTCAAATTAAAGCAAAATTGAACATTTCAGGGGCCAGCAAATACACGTGAAGTAAGTCCTATTTGGGTTCTTGTTTATAATAAGCTTGACGTATTTAATGTTTTTTTTGCTTAGCCAGTATAGAAACTTAGGTATGGATATACTTTATTGCACTAAATAAATTAAAAAAGTAACAGAATCTGTCATTTGTACTTTAAAGGAAGAAAGGAAGGGAACATTTATTATTAGGCGGCTTTATCGCTAGAAAGCAATTATTAAGTATAGTGCCTCTGCTGACAATGGCTAAAACCTACCACAAATTTCTGCAACAATCTCAGTCTGCGATAACATGTATAAGAGCAAAATGTTTCCCTTGTGTTACAGAAACTGTTCGATCGCAAACAACATTTGACCAAAATCTACTGAATCGAACCTAAATCAATCAATGACATGATTTCTAGGGGATTGCGAATATGTGGGCTTCTGAATCTTCCGTACACCATGGCGGCAACTGCTAAACTTGCTTCTGACTATAAACTTTAATTAAACAGTCAAATTTGGGATTTTTTTTATTTGGGATATAGTCGTTAGCGTATGTTTTTATGTTTCATAATATACATCTATTTAAGAAGTCCTGGCAAGTAGATAACTTATCGCAGTCCCTAGAAGCGCCGTCTGGGACGCAAAGGGTTAAATTCCCATACCTGAGTCCATTAAATACAACGCTACACCGAACTGCATGCTCAATAATATTTGATTAAAAAAATTTAGTTACAGTACCGACCTAGTGCACCAAGAGGGGTAAGTGGAATACATCTTGAAAGAATAGGTGAAAATATAAAATATCCTGTTTTCAAAAATGTCTTCAGGTAGAAGACGATCATTTTCGGAACTTAATCTCCAAAAAATAACTTAGTAAATGATAAAATACGAATCTGAATACGAATAACGAAATTTAGAATTTAGGTATGCTCTTTGTATGCTCCGGCATCACTGGCGGACTAATTTTAATGAGCCTTTAAATACTTCAAGAATTTTTACACTTTGAAAATATAGGGTGTTTTATAATCATAACACAGGCTAAAAAAAAATTAAAGCTATGTCCAGACGGACAGAAATTCAAATGAGTTAATGACGCCGTTCTATCGTTATTATATTTTTTAGGGAAGCCGCTCTCCATATGATTACGATATTGTCAGCTCTGTTGTAAGTACCTACGTTAATTTAAAAAAAGTGCTCTACACTTGCCCTATTTGTAAAAAAGCTCAACGATCCCCCAAATCATTGTAAAACGAGTGTTTTGTTTTTTCCATTACAATAATTAAAGAGTGCGTCTGCGACATGAGGAGATCCTCATAATAATAAGTGTAACGTGTAACATAAATGATTGTACAATTTCTAATGCAGATTTATTGCTATTTATATCTAATTTTAACAGTCAAAAAAGTATGGAAACAGCCCTTCGTTATTTACCGGAGGAGCCAATCCGGATGGGGGCAATGATATTAACGATTTAGTAAGTAGAAAGATTTCCACTTTCAGTTATTTGACATAATTGTAGACTAATAACAAATAGGACCCGAGTGATGCCAGGCACCCATGGTGATGCCACAAATATTTAGCCATGTGGACTTACTGTCAGTGCTCAATGTCAGGTTCTTGTGGTAAGAACTACTACGAAATCTTTATTTTTTTAGTAAATACTTAGTTGTAACAATTTAACAGAAAAGCACAAATAATATTTTATTTTTAATAATATTATTTTATAGGAGGCAAAGCTATCTTATACAGGAAAGGTAAGACGGAATAAAATATTCGAAGCAGAAAGTTCAATTCTGACCTAGTTGTGGTTATATACATGCCATGACCAAGTGCCTACCATGGTAAGAAGTACTCAAACCCTTGTGGGTTCAACAGCAGATGCTGAACAGTCTTTAAAACGCTCTCAAAGCAGTTTTCGACCATACTGTATACTCCTGACTTCCATTAGCTACCCCATTTACGCCAATAACCTAACGTTAGCTGTATTTTGTATTCTTTGACCAGGATAAATTTGAGAGAGGACTATTAAGAAAATGTTAAATATACCAAAAAACTAAGGAAGAAGAAAAAAAAACAGTTCTATTTCACTCGCACGATTTAATAATTACTTATCATGAACAAGAGCAAATGTCTGAATCTACTGTTTTTATCTTATTCAGTGGGACGAGTTTTTAGAGAAAATTAAAGAACAGAAGGTAAGTTTGAAATAATAGGGGTTAAAGTATGAAATTGCCGATTTGTACTGAAAATCAAAATTGTTTATTTTTTAAATTAATAACAAATTTATTTAATCAAAATAGTTACCATTATTATCTATACATTGCTGCCATTTAATAGGAAGGTCATTTATGCCTTTGCGATAGAACCCTGAGGATCTATACTGCACAAACTGTGTGAAAGCATTTCGTACTGCCTCCTGGGAAGAAAACTTCTCACGTAGATAATTGTCCAAATCACGAAAAAAGTGGTAGTCCGTTGGAGCAAGGTCTGGCGAATACGGAGGATGACGAATGGTTTCTAACTGCAGTTCCTGAAGGATCAAAACGGTTTCTCGTGCTGTATGAGGTCTCGCGTTGTCATGGAGCAATAATGGTGAAGATCGATTCATGAGTCGAGGCTGTTTTACTGCTAGTTTTGCCAACATTGTTCGGAGTTCGGCACGATAGACATCTGCCGTTATTGCTTGACCAGATCGAAGAAAACTATAGTGAATGACACTATGCTGAGACCACCAAACAGTTACCATTACCTTTTTATTGGTAAGTTTTGCTTTAGGACACTGTTGTGGCGTTTATCCTGGGGTCAGCCATTGCATTTTTCTTTTACGGTTATCATAAAGAATCCACTTTCATCACATGTCACAATTCGATCCAATATTTCTTCACTTCTGTACCGATTCAACAAGGCAACACAAGTTTCAACACGCGTTTCTTTCTGCAGATCAGTCAAATCATGAGGCACCCATTTTTCGTATTTTTTTATTTTATTGATTTGACGCAAATGAGTCAATATTGTGGGTAAGGTAACGTTAAACCATGCCGCTAATTCCTGGGTAGTTTGAGTAGGATCGGCTTCCACCATCTCTCTTAATTATTCACGTGTATGGGCGGTCTTCCTCGTGGCTCGTTTTTCAAGTCGAAGTTTCCATCACGAAAGCGTTTAAACCAAAATCGCACGGTGCGTCCATTAGCAGACCCCTCTCCGAACGCAACATTGATATTGCGGGCTGTTTCTGCCGCGTTAATTCCGCGTCGGAACTCGTATTCAAAAATTACTCGAATTTTCGCAGTATCCATATTTCTTGTCTAAGTTAAATAACAAAAACAATTGAAAGTCGATATTCAAATGTTTAACATTTTTTAAAAGAAGAACATCAAAGAAACCATGTGAAAAAAGTTTCATTCGAAAACCTCAAACCATGAAGATTCTATGTCAATTCAAAGAACCTTTTACATAGAACAGCTTCTTCATACTTTAACCCCTAATGAATAGATGCTACAAACACGTGTCCTGTTGTGCAGACAGACGCATAATAGGAAATAGTAACGGTAATTTTTTTATCTAAAACTAAATTAACTAAACTATCATGACTAAATCCCAAACGGGCTCGTCAAAGGCAAGTTGATTGTTGCCGTCATGGAAAACACACCACCAAAAGGATTACTTTTACAAAGCATATTAGAATTCAACGTATAGGTTCCGCCGTCTACCTCTATACCACGGCGCTCTCGCGACTATGGTTACACGTGATTGACTTAAGACTATGGGGATGCACATAGGTTCTTTGTTCAACAGTCAGTACGGATCCCATTATGAAAAAAGAAAGATAAAAGCCAGAGCAGGGGATGGTTCTGCGCACGAGTACAGTAAAAAAACCACCAATTTGGTCCTAAACTCGCTCGCTGGCAGGTCCTGAATGCCTCGTATGAGTATCGTTCACTATTCGGTCAGGACCACGTAAACACGAATTTCTTTAGCATTAGGGGTGGCGCCTCTGGTGGTTTTCTACGCAAATCCGCGTATCCTTTCTCGGAAAAAAAGAGCAACTACTGAGTTTCTTGCCGGGTCTTCTCAGCAGAATCAGACTTCCGAAGCCGGTGGTAGAGTCACATTATATGTATGTATTATATTTAGTATTAAGATTGTGTTAAAATTATGTATGTTTATACTATTTTCAATGTTAAATGAAGATTCAAAAGAACTGTAAATTTTATTTATGGTCTACTTGATTGAATCACTTTTTAATTTACTAAAACTTATTGTACAGTGATTGCCTTTCTTACCTGTTAAGTCTTTTCATTATTAATGTACTTCAATTTATTTTGTTCCTGTGAAGATACAATGGGGCTGGCAATATTGCCGTGATAAAAACCCCAAACCAAATAAAGAAAAAAAAAGCATTTTTGAATTTGTTTTTTTTTTTAATTTCGGTACGTTAGATCAAATAAGCTCTGGCCTACGTTGTTATATCAAAGTGTCACCCTGAATTTGATCAAAACTTATATTGCTTAAAGGCTTGATTATGTGACGAGATTATAGTGTAACACCGCCGGTATGGGCTGAACTCTAATTCTACCACAGTACGAGATCCACAGTATACGCTGTAGTTACTGTACTATTTGATTCGATACCCTATGTTAACTTTTTTTTTAATAATTTATTTTCCATATTACAACACTTATTTACACAAACAACATCTGCCAAACTGAGAAACAGTTTGTCGGCAGTAGTTAGGTAACATAAGTACTTAATTTTCTTTTTAACATACAAAGTTAACGTCGCACCCACTTTTACATACACACATAGAGACACATGTACATTAATCTACATCTACCCTGTTCATTTATTTGCAATATTCTATTTCGTGTTACAATATATTTTTTTAATATTTTGTTTAGGAACACCCCAATAACTTACCGGTAAGTAATCAATTAGTACTTATAAAAAAAAGGTATTAAAAAAATGAAACAATCCTATGAGACTATTTTTACCATGGTAAAGTGTTCTTGAAGGACTGCTCAAGTTTTTATAAATAATGGCGTTTTTCTTTAGAATGCAAGTATTTTCATTTATTACAAAATTTCGAGTTAAATACGTAGGTAAAGCAACGCCGTACTTATTCGTTACTTAATAAATATCTAACAGAAAGACCGCTCTCGCCTTTTCCAGTATAATTACCTAAACTTGCCTGACCGCCTAAAGTTACTATTTTCGCTCTGGATTTTTAAAATGAAGAAGGTGGGTTATACCTACTAGACAGAACCGGCCAAAAACAAAATTCATCATGTGAAAAATTGCACCAAGTTCGTAAAAAACAAAAACAGTCGCGACAGTGGGACTAGTCACTTGACCGATTCTCACCGGTATCGCCTGTAAACTCATTTTGTCTGTGTGCGTGATCAAAATTGACGTTTGTTCTAAGCGGTCTATCTGCCGGGGTGCTGCGCCGCATGCGAGATTTTTGCCGTTAGTGTAAGAATTTGTAAAAAAAATATATTTTATATATGACGACCGACTTGGTGTAATGGTTAAGAAGTTGGCTGCTACACCAGAGGTCGCGGGTTCGATCCCCGCACAGTACAAACATTTGTGTGCATGAACATGTCTGTTTGTACTGGTCTGGGTGTCTCCTATGTATAATAAGTATGTATTCACAAAAGAAAATGTATTTAAGTATGTTTATCCGTTGTCTAGTATCCCATAACACAAGCTTTAATTAGCTTACTTTGGGGCTAGATGGCGCTGTGTGGAATATTGTCCAGGGATATTTATTGTCCAGGGATATAAAAAAATAGCATTTTTAGTATTTTTTTATGGAAAAGGTACACCAACAGTACATACATAAACATATTTTAAAACATTTTTTTTTAAATGATGGTAGGACCTTTTTTAGGTGTAAACATTTATAATGAAAACAAAAATAGGTTAGTTTCTAACTAGTGAGCAAAAATATATTTATACGAGTCTTTTAAAGTATTTTTTTGAGAGTAGGTACGTATAACTTTCTCGAATTTTTATAAGTCAACCAAATTATTTTGTTTTTTTGCAGTGGGAACAAGATGCTCAACGATGGGGAGTAAGTATATTTATTGATGATCTGAGTTATGTTTTTTTTTGTTTTTTACGTTTATTTAAGGTATTATTTGGCTCACTCACTTGAAACGACATTCTTCTTCTTCTTTCGTGTCGGCAGGAACACGGGCTAAATCCGACTTGCCCAGAAAGCGGCTACTGTGGTAGCCCTCTGGTTACTGACAAGTAAGTCATTACGCGAGCAGGTGGTCGGGCACGCGGGACAGTTAGTGAGGTGAGCCATGGTTTGCAGGGGTTCTCCACATTCACAGCTGGCGTCTACGTTGCTTGAGTACCCCCATCGACACAGGTTATCTTTACTTCGACCAACCTGGGTCCTCAGCCTATTTAGACTTCTCCAGGTTGGCCAAGGTTCCTTATACCCTGGAGGCAGATTTTCATCAGGGGGGTACAGTGAATGTGGGTACTCGCTTGCCCAAAGCCTGCACCTCATGTCAGTAGGGATTTCGTCGGTAGGCTGCGTAGATCGCAGGAAGCTTTTGCGGCTTCGCAACCGACCTGTGGCGGGGGAGAGCCCGTAGAGTGGATGTCTCGGGTCGCTTTCCTGTTTTTGT